>CM069537.1:67963815-72963815 GCA_035773235.1 Eospalax fontanierii
CTGCCCATCTGGTCAAAAAGTCTGGTTCAGACTACAGGGTGGAACTGGTGTGGGAGAGTTAGCTCTCAAAGGACAACAGGAAAGGGCACAGCTGAAGCCTGGGACGCCCATTTTCTCTCTGTCACCATCAAAGCTGCCATCTGCCACCACGCTCCTCTCCTATGATGGCTCTGCAGTTTGCCCGGGGTACTTCTGAGCAGATTTCTTTGTGATCAGGAGTATCTTATGCCCGAGGACGTCGGCGAGCACAGCCTCACTGCCGACTCCTCAGCAGGCAGGCTCCTCTAACAGTGATGCCCAGCTCCTGCCTCCCTTTGATGCGTTCAGAAGCCGGAGGCTCAGCACCGAGGCTCTAACTGCCGCAGCTCTTCTGTCTCGTTCCTTGTTGTCCTAGGACGAGGAGCACAATGAACTAACTCGCTGAGCAAGCTGCGCAGGGATGCGCTGCCCTCTCCGGGAGGGGGCACATCTGCGTCTAGAGGAAGACCAACACAGGAAGATGAAAGGCTAGTAAAAGAAACAGCTGTGATCATTTTTCATCTGGACCTCAGGGCTCACTCGCATAAGCGACAGTCACAAATGCGCTCCCAGCCCTCCAGAACTTTGGCCATTTCTGACCCTGAGGAAATACTCTCTGACTTACATACTTTCCACCTCTAATTTCTTGGCCCACAGAAGGAGAGCTAAGTTTCTCAGTCACATTATTGCTCTGTGGGTTCAGGAAAAGTCACAGGGGCCTAGAGAGGCCTTTGCAGAGTTAGGTGGTCTGATCAGAAGCAAGAGTGGAATTTAGAGCTGAAAGAGGTAGAGAGGCTGCTGAGCCTGGGGGCCCTCCACCTGCAGCTGTCAGTAGTGGGGCTTCTTGAGGCAGAGCAGGCTGTGTGTGTGTGTGTGTATGTGCATGTGAGTGCGTATGTGTATGTGTGTATGCATGCATATATGTGTGAATGTGAATGTGCATGTGTGTATATGTGTATGTGAGTAAATACTATGTATGTATCTATGTGTATGTGTGTATGCATGTGTCTATACATGTGTCTATGAATCTATGTATGCATGTGTATGTGTATATATGTGTGAGCATATGTATGTATGTGTGTTTGTCTGTGTATGTGTGACTCCATGTGTGAGTGTGTATGTGAGTGTATTTGTGTGTGTATGTGTATGAATGTGTGTATGTCTATATGTAACTATGAGTCTTTGTATATGTGTGTGATTGTGTGTGTGAATGTATGTGTATGCATACCTGTATATTTGTACATGTGAATGTGTATGTATATGTATTTGTATGTGTGTGCCTGGGTGTATGTGTGAGTTTGTATGCAGGCATGTGTGTCTGTGTGTGAGTTCTTAAGTCTGCCTGCAGTGGTCTGGCTCCTCCTGCACATCGTCAGGCCTCCCTTGGGAAGGCTGGGCCAGTGGGATGGGAGGGGATGGGAGAAGGAGCTAGTGCTTATCCAGCCTTCTGGACACCAATACTTGGTGGTGCTTGGCTATTGCTCTTCCTGCAGTTCCCCCTCGGGCAGCTTCCCCTCCCATCGTTGCTCCTCCTGCAAGGCCTGGGCCACGAATTTGGCTCAGTTCTACATGCTGCAGGTAGCCTACTTGGGAGTGTTCGCATGGAGAGCCAGACCTGATGTGTGGCATTCTCGTGGGCTGCTCACCACCTGCCAGTCCCACCTGGTCCTCAGAGGCCAGACTAGGCGACTGTGGCCTGGCACTGGGACCTAGAGTCACAGGTGGGATTTACTGGGTCGGTGTGTCCAGATGTGGGAGAAGGGCTTCCTTTCTCCAGATGAGAGGGGTGAAGGTTGGACCCTCCTGTAAGGTGACTCTGAGCCCAGGGCAGGGAGGGAAGCCCCTGTTGCCTCTCCAGGGGATGACAACAGCAGTAGGCACATGGTAAGGCCCACTCAGTCTCCAGGAGCTGAGCCCGGAGCCCAAACCAGGCCATCGGCCCTCTCTTTCTTCGAGTCCACAGCTGACCTTTCTGCGTCTAGCTGCAGCTGGGATTTAGAACCCAGGGAAGTCACTTCTGGTTCTTCACTCACTTTCTACCACCTTGGAGAACAATCCCATCTTCTTCCAGCACCAGCCAGCTGGCACCGGCAAGGGAGGCCATACAGGTCTGAGCCATATTGCGTGGTCAGTCCACATTCCCACCTCAGGCCCTTTGTCCACACTACTTCCACCTGGAACTTTCTTCCCCAGGTACCCACATGGCCTCTATAGCACACCTGTCACTTCGCCTGAGATACCTCTCCAGTCACATCAATGGAGCCTTCCCCTCCTCTCTCTCTCTCTGCTTAAGGCTTTCACAGGCTCTCCCACTTGTTGAGTATGGAATTCCCATTCATTGGTGCATCACAGAACCCAGATTACAGGCATTCTCCCACCCTAGAAAGTTGCCCAGTAAATAGAAGTCCCCGTTGGATGACCGCATGAGCTTTGGCGGTAGAGGGGTTCCTTCAGCAGAAATGGGGTCCTGGTATTGGTAGGGCAATAGCTCTTTGGAGGGAAGGGAGAGGCCACCTTAGGAGTTTTGACCCCCAGGCCTCAGGACAGGTGGGGTGTGGCTGCCCTCGCCAGGGCTCACCAAGACGTATCTGATACACCATGTCCGCCACTCCAAGGTTTAATTTAGCTGATGTCTTGGCTGCAAGCAACAGCTGGTAAATTTAGTCAGAGGATTAAGGAACGTATAAGATGTATAACTCCTTAAAAGGAGCTGGGTGTCAGGGACAACCAAAGCTGATGCAGGCTGGAGCTGGCTGTGAAAGGCGAGGAAGTGTCCCTTGGTGTCCACCAAGGGCTGTGTTTGCTGAGTCTTCGGAGGGGCGGCATGGGGGTAGTTTGGGGCAGGCGTGGGGCACATCTAATGTCTGAGAGAGCATCAGGCCCGGCCTTCAACCTGCTGACAAGAGGCTCACAGCCACTGAGCTGCCTAGAAAACAGAAATAGACGGATGCTACTCCGCTGCTCTGTGAGAAAACTAGACCTCTCCATGGGGCATAAGAATGTGGATAAGTACATTCACCACACACGACATGGAGGAAGAGCTGCTACAGGATCCAACGCATAAGCGATAGAAAGAGATGGATGAGTCTGAAGGAGAAATGGGTGCTGGATCACAGGCAGGAGGGCGACAGAACAAGACAGGCCAGCGAGCAATGAAACTCCGCTCAGCCTTGTCCACTGCCAAAGAAAAGCAAACCCAAGTCAGAACCTAACCTGTCAGACTGTCAGAAAATATAAAACTACGGAACTGGAGAGATGGTTCAGAGGTTAAGAGCACTGGCTGTTCTTGCAGGGGATCTGGGTTCAATTCCCAGCACCTACATGATGACTAACAGCTGTCTGTAACTCCAGTTCCAGGGTATCTGACGCCCTCTTCTGACCTCCTCATGAACTGCATGACATGGGTGTACTTATACACATGCAGGCAATACACTCATACACGTAAACTAAGAATAAATAAAAAATAAACTAAAAAAATTTTAAAAATATAAAACTATGATGATAGAAAAATGACAGGAGGAGGGTAAATTTACATCTAAGAAGGAAAGTTCAGTCACTGCATCCAAACGAAAGATGCACGTGCCCTTTGACCAGCAGTTCCACATCTGCTTACTATAGCAATATTCCTACAGTCTTCACATGTCATGTTGAGCATCTGAATAGATGATATGAATGCACTTAGGAAAAATATCCTGTGATAATTTGTTTTGTTTTGCTTTGGCTTTTGAAGACAGGATCTCATGTAGCTCAGGATAGCCTCAAATTTACAAGTATCTGAGGATGACCTTTAACTCCTGAACCTCCTGCCCCTACCTCCCAAGAGCTGGGATCACAGGTGTACACCACCGCACCCACCACTGAGAACACTTTGGTAATGGCAAAAATATACTATAAATAGTTTCAGTTTCCATCAGTGAGACTGAATTGACCATTACCTCGTACTCTGGAGAGTTTTCTTTTGTCCCACGTGACACGATTTCTTTTGAAATGTGAAAAAAAAAGTGATGGGGCTTAACTGGTAAGAGCAGCAGTTAAGAGCACTGGATGCTCTTACAGAGGACCTGGGTTCGATTCCCAGCACCCACATGGCGGCTGACAACCATCCATAACTGCAGCTCCAGGGGATCCTATGTCCTTTTCTGACCTCTGTGGACACTGCATGACATGGGTGCACTTACATACATACAGGCGTAACACTCATACACATAAAGAAAAAATAACACCTAGCAAGATGCAAAGTCATCATACATCCTGTGACAAGTGGCAAAGTCATGTTTGAAAACAATCTTCAGACGTCACAGGTGGAACTCACAGGTCTATTCTGTAAAGGAGTTATTCTTAAATCAGAAAAAAGAAATGAGTCACTCACCCCACAGTTCAGATTCTGCCCTAAGCACTTTTGCATGGTTTTGTTTTTGTCTTGTGCATTTTCGTTTCTATTGTTTGTTTGTTGAGGGAGGGACTCTTCACTTAACCTGGAGCTCACCTTTAAGCTAGTCGATCTGGCCAAACAGCCCGGATGGGATTCCTGGTCTCTGCCCACCCCTCCCAGTGCTGCCACACAACGTGGGTGCTGGGCTCTCATATTGAGGCTGTGAGAGCTTTATCTGCTGAGCTGTCTCTCTAGCACCCCTCCCCTGCCTTCTTGAACCATAGAAACAAGATCCTAGGACCCTGGCATCGTACACACCCTGTCCTTCCTCACCCCCATGTCGGCTACCAAGGCGGAGCTCAGACTCCACAGTGTGACTTAGAAGGCCTTCCTGGACACGTCCCTCGTGACACAGTCCCTTCTCCTCTCTTTGAGCTCCTCTTCCATTTTCAGCCCAATACACTGCTTCCCACCTGACCTTGAGCTGTAATCTACCGCTTGTGTGACCTGCCACCCTGCCCCAGTGCCTAGCACAGTGCCTGGCACACACCAGGCACTGCAGAGCTTGGTCAGGTGTGAGTCAGTGGGGTGATGTGTAGAAGCTAATGCTTTGCCAGACTCGAGTCTGCCTGCTAATGTCATGACTCTTTCATGAATTGTATTTCATGTCCCTTACCCCAGTAGTATGGTCAACAAGCAGTGTCCAGAGGTCTGCTGATATGCCAGGTATTGGATCTTGAAGTGCTAGACTGTGAGGGGCCCTTGGGGTCTGGGAGGAGCCTGTGTCAGCATGTCACTCAGAGGTGACAGGGCTTTTGACTAACCAGCACAGAAACACTTCAGCACCACAACCCTGCCTTCCTTCTTAGAGAGCCCCTTCTCACCACTGGGCCAGCACCTTCTTCTCCTCCACCCGCCCTTGTCTCACTCCAGCTCCCTGCAGGTGACCTTCATTCTTAGCCTACTACTTTTCGGAGGCTTTTATTTTGAAAACTGTACAGGGTTCACAAAAATGGGTGACCCGTTTTTTCCTAGAGTTTGTCCACAGGGCTTGGAAAGTGTCCCTCACCACATGGTTCTGTGAATACCCATCTGGCCCTGTGCTTTTGCCTAAAGATCTTTCGCTCCTGGGACCCTCATCCTCAAAATGGGGACACAGAGCTTGGAGCCGCCTCTTTCCTTCTTTCCCCAGCATGAACTAAACAAAGAGCAAAGCAGGGCTGAAACTGTAGCCACATAGGAGACTGAGGCAGGAGGATTGCAAGTTCAAGGCCAGCCTGAGCTATAAAGGCAGACAGATCTTGTCTCAAAAAAAGAGGCTTTATTCCTAGTTCAGTGGTAAAACGCCTTACTAGAACATACAAGGCTCCGGATTTAATCCCCACAACCATAGGCAGTAAATAAACAAACAAAGCCAAAAACTAAAAGGAGCTTACAAAACAGGAATTTACCAGCTAAAATTTCCACATAAGTTTGCAAACTGCTTTTGAAACAATAGTCTAGTAACATTGGAAAAATGCTTGATATATATGTGCAGTCCCAGCTGCTTGGGAGGCTGAGGCAGGAGAATTGCTTGGATTCAGGGGTTCAAGGTCAACCTGAGCAACATCGGAAGCTTCTACCTCATAAAAACATACAAACAAACAACTAATAGCAGGTGTTGTCTCCTGGGTAGTGAGGACTGGGAGCTCCAGGCTCAAGGAGCTTTGAACAGGGTAGGCACTGCCTCTCTGGGTCTCTGGGTCTCCTTGGCCAGGCAGGAGATGGTCCCCAAGGGCGGAAAAGGCTCTCTGCGCTCTCAGTATGTCTGTTTCTCCACATTCCTCTGGGACATCTGTCTCTGAATATTCAGCAGGATCAGTTGTGGCAGGAGGTTGTTGTGTCTGTCTGAAGTGGAGGGGAATGGCCTAGGAAGGGGGTTTCTGGGTCTTCCAGGAAGTCCTGGGCCTCCTACTTGTTGTACATGAGTGCTCTGTCCCCAGGAGTACTGAGTACAGCTAAAGCCCCAGGCCTGGTACATGCAGCTGTCACTTTCCGTGGATGAGGCTCTGGAGCCTTAAGTGTCCAGAGGCAGCAGGTGCTCTGAAAGGAACAGAACGGAGTCTCCACAACCCTGGGCAAGGCAATGCCTCTCTCCCAGTTGCAATTTCCTCTTCTGAAAAATTCGAGGAATCATGGAAAGAAGAGAAGAGACACAGAGAGAGGAATTTAGAAGGTGAAGTGCCTACCAGCTCCACATATGTCCTTGAAATTGGACTCAAGAATGAATCCCTTGGATCATATTGTCTCTGGTGTCAAAGCGTGGGCATGTGGGTAAAACTACATTTCTTTGTGTTGTTTGTTACACAGCAAAAACTGACTGATACGATCCATCAAACAAGGATAGGTGCCCTGACAATTGAACAGTCAGAGAACAAGAGAGCAATATTTTTTGGAACTCAGGAACTTGTGTGCTAGGCAAGCCCTCTACACTAAGTCATATCCCCAAGCCTGCTCCCTATAAGAGGACCATCCCATAATGTAATTTGACATAGACAAACTAAAAATCTCAGTGACTTACTGGAAATAAGTCACAGATTCTAGGGTATGACAGAAGGAAATGGGAAATAATGTACAGAAAGAGAAAAAGAGGCTGGAGAGATGACTCAGGGGTTAAGAGCACATGCTGCTCTTCCAGAGGACCAGAGTTCAATTCCCAGAACCCATGTTAACCTCAGTTCACAGCGGCCTGTAATTCAAGCAGAAATCCACACACGAACACACACATATACACATAATTTTTAAAATAAAATTTTTTAAAAGAAAGATAAAAACAATAGAAGGTCTGACATCTTACTTAGAGGAACCAAAGGAAACAAGAAAGAAGAGAAAGTTGAAGGGATTTTCAAAGAACCAATTTGAGAAAAACTTCAGACGAAGATTGGTTTTGGGGTCTCAACACTGACCAGGTCTACCATGACTGAGAACTAATCCACACCACAGCATCCTTTAGCTCCAGACAACCAGAGAGGGAGGGACGAGAGACAGCTACAATGAGACAAAAGCAGAATGATGTGAGTCATTGTTTTGTCCCAGGACCCACACAGGATTTGAGAAAGCAATGTAAAACTGCCTTCAATATTCTGGGGAGAGAAAGATTATCAATATATAAGTTTACAACTGGCTAATCTGAATGAAATGTTTATTAAAATATTATTTCATAATAAAAGATATTTCCAGACTCAAAGATGACAAAGTATATCGATTTTTAAGAAGCTATCAGAGGATGTGCTCCAGAAAAATGAAAAAGTAAAATAGAAAAGGGAACGTGGCGTCCAGGAAATGGTGGAACCGGTCAGGAGAGTGAGAACCCTCAGAGCGCTGGGGTACAGAAAGGTCAGTTGAAACTCAAGTTGGCAGTCAGACAGCCTTGAAGAAAAAAAAGTGGATTCCATGGAGAAGTAACATTGTTGGTGGTGTGAAGAGAATTAATATATATTGGAAATGTTCTGTCAAGTTAAAAAAAAAAAGAAAAGAAATATCAAAGCAATAATTAATTCATGGAAAACCAAAAGTTGCTCAAGAGGAAGGAAACCCACCATAACCGACACAATGACATTTAACTAATTTATGTGATCGTGAAAATGTACCTGGGACTATTGGTTTAACAAAAGTAATGATGTAAACCCCTTGAAAGGATGGGGAGTAGGGTGTTGTGCTAGGGAGCAGAGTCAGGTGCCTGAAAAAGCACTCGTTAACGGTAAGAGAAGACCAAGACATAATTTCTAAAAATCAATAAAAAATAGCAATGTAAGCTTCTATTTAGAAAGAAGGAATCATTTAGAGGAAATAATGGGGATGAGTTCAAGAGACAGCCTCCCAGCACAAGTTAGATTCTTCCCCTAAGACTTAGGTTTTGTTTTCTTTCTTCTTGCTGGATTACTGGGGCATTCAGGCACATGCTATACGCTACCTTCTCAGACTCTTCTGTGCATGAGCACACTCTAGGACCAGGATACCAGAAAAGGTCACTTATACACATGTGGGCAATATACTTGTACACATAAAATAAAAATAAATAAAATAGATTGAGGAATGACGGTATGAAAATACTAAAACTCTTCATTTTCTATAATTAAACCATTTTGCTTCCCTGAGAGTAGGAAACTTTGCATAGTTATCTTTTAAAAAATATTTTCTTTACTTTTATTTTATGTGTATGAGTGCACTGCCTGCATGTGTGTAAGTGCACCCACGTCATGCAGTGCTCATGGAGGTCAGAAGAGGGCGTCAGATCCTGGAACTGGAGGTTCAGACAGTTGTTAGCTGCATTCTGGGTCCACAATACATTTATCTGGGAACTAAGGGTTATGTGTAACTACAGAGTCTAACAACGTCTCTATTTTAGATTCTAGCACTCGAGTTCCTGTTTTAACATACATTCAAGTAATCAAATATGATGTTTAGTTTCTTGAGCCTGATTCTTCCCATTATCATTCAGCCCAGTGTATCCTATCTCTGAATCTAATTGTGACCTGTTCGTCCAGGTACAAGAGATTGCACACACCAGATTACTGCCTTCGAGTAAGTCCCTGTTCAGATGCTGCTTGCTGGATTCAGATCAGTCAGAGATCTTCATATTGAAGACTTTGAGTCTGTAAGTAACTTTTGAGTAGTGGGAGATCTCAGAGAATATCTGTATCCAGCCTCAGGTTTTTATTAGCAAAGTTTAAATCAGGTATGCAGTTAACAAGGGCGGAAAAGTACAGCTCACTGAATTTACTTGAGAATAACAAGGAACTTATGTGTTACTAATAGAAACCGGGAAAACAGAGTTAATGGGACGTGTCCAGTGAGCAAGTCTTCAGGGAACTTCTTCTTCCCATTCATCCTGTTTGCAGAACACATCCCCCCAGAACCCAGTTTGAGAACCAGGAAGCGCAGACAATGTCAGAAGCAGCTCTCTGCTGAGCTGTTGCCAACAGTCCCCAAGGTCCCAGGGAGGCTGCATTGTTCCCCAAGTCCTACGTCTGTGTCCTCTTTTGCCCTTTTAGTCTTCAAAGAGCTGTTCAACCAATCTCCTATGTTAAATTCTTGATGTTAAAACATGTATGCTTTCTCTATCATCAAAACAGACAGCAGAACCCAGCTCCTAACTAAAGAGTGGACTGGAGGAGGCAGATGGGCAGGCAGGGGCAAGATGCTTGGGGCTAGAAGTCCCTCCCATTCTCTGGTGATAGCGCTCAGACACACTACTCAACCACCTTTGTAAAAGGCACGTAGCTAGACTCTCATTTAACTGAGGGCTCAATATACTTGAGGAAGACATTTCATATTTGTCACTGACATTTGCTTAATCAGATCGTTCTGCAAACTGCCTGTTCTTGGCAGCAACTGCTGGCTCCTCTGCAATCCATCCCCTTGTCCAACTGCCTTTTGTTTTTACTTGTAGCAGGTAGACTCCTGGCCGCCCAGGTATCAGAAACATGTCCCAATTATATTAGCTCACTTTGTGCTACTGTAATGAAAGACTCCAGGCTGGGTGAGTTGACAGATTAAAGAAACTCAATTAGTTTACAGCTTGGGAAGCTACAAGTCTAAACAGCAAAGTGCTGGCTCCTGTGAGGCTGCGTCACACTGTGGGAGATAACATCACGAAGCTGGCATGTGCCAGGGTGAGATTTTGGGAGGACAAGAAGCTAGACCGGGACTCTGGAGTCAGAATCCAGTTTTAAGATCTTCTGAGAGCTAACTCAGGTGTCAACCAGAACTACTTTAATTCCTTCCTGGGGCAGGACACGCAGAGACCTAAGGATTATGGTAACCCTCTGGACTCCATCTTCTTAAACCAAGAGTCATGACCTCATATGGGGCTGTATAACTAAATGTGGAGGTCACAAAAAATGACAAGAGTAAAAAGCTTCTGAACACATAGAAATCAAACATTAATTCAAAGTGAATTGGTAAAATGAACCTGGTGTTGTAGAGGGGCTTGTCTGTGTTGTACTGTGTGATTTTAGTGCAGCGCGGGTTCTGAGCACACAGCATGCACTTTGTGCTACACATGGTATACTACTGTGCATGTGCTACACACCATACACCACCGATGAGCTTTGCCTGAATCAGCTCAGCTCAGATTCCAGACTGTTATGTGTCATGAACTGCAGTGTTTCTACTGCACGTGCAAAGTTTCCTACGCTTGTGGCTGGAGACATGGCTCGGCAGTTAAGAGCACTGGCTGTTCTTGCAGAGGACCTGGCTAGAAAAAGAAATATCTTAAAGGAGTGCATGAGCTGGAGTTTGTCTTTCTGTGTTTGGGTTTTTTTCCTATGAGAGATTAGTTAAACATGTTTTGAGACCTTTGTGGGAATATAAAGAGACGCTTATGCCTAGGACCCTACCAGACCTGCCTTTCATAGATGCTGACCAACGTAAGCCTCTCCCTGAGAAGGGATACTTTGCAGAGATGGCATTAAGGCCCTTGAGAGTCCTAAGGAGAGCGTGTCACTTGAGGGCAAGACACCAGCTTCCTCTACATGAAATTCCATTTCTTCCTGTACAAATATTTTCTTCCCTAAACACACATCCCATTCCTAATGCACTAATTTTTTTTTTCAGATAGAGCCAATAAATCAAAGGAGCCATTACCTGGTACTCAAATATAACACTCTTGCAACTCCCAAAACAAGGCCCAAGCTTTTAGCTGCTCTTTCTGTGGTTCATACAAAACCACATCATTAAAATCCTAAGATAAATATTTCAGTAAGCTATACAATTTAATGTTATATGCATAAATTTTGATTAAAATTTCCTTCTAAAACAGGTTCTAAATAAGCATATATATAAACTAAATTTTCATTTAGATTGTATAAAAGCCAAAGATAACAAAAAATCATATGATCTTTTAAAAAATATTCTTGAGGCTGGAGAGATGACTCAATAGTTGGGAACTCTAGCTGCTCTTGCAGAAGGCCTGGGTTCCATTCCCAGCACCCACATGGTGGCTAACAACTGTCTATAACTCCAGTTCCAGGGAATCCGATGCCCTCTTCTGACCTCCACCAGCTTTGCATGACAAGGGTGCACTTACATACATGCAGGCAATACACTATACATATCAAGTCAAAATACTACATAAAATATTTTTAAAACATTCTTAACACAAAAACTGTTAAATACGAGGTTTTTGTTAAGATTAGACTACATGTGACTACATGTGAAACAATTAATACTACTCATATAGTTTTAGTCATTTGAGCTTTGTGTTGTTGATACTTATTTTTCTGTTGTTTGGGTCTCTGCACAAGCAGGTAAAAATACTCAACATGCCAAATATCATTACATGAGAGTATTTGCCAAGTGCTTGCATTTCCACAGTACATTAAAACCACTTAGAGTAGTAAAGTTTTTGCAAGATTTTGTCAAACATGGAACATTTTACATATAATTGGCATTCCAAACAGCCCTCAAAGACAAGCAGAAAGGGAGGACACTCATCATAGACTAAAACCTCAAGTGGTAGGGCCTTTTCCCCCGTCTCTAGGCTCTACTTTAAATGTTTTCCCATGCACTAGTCAGGAGGGCGACTCCAATGGAGAGTCATCATGGTCAGTGCACAGTAACTCCCCACTGAAGACAAGATGGATAATGGAAAAGGCCTGCTCCCTTAATATCATGGGCTGGGGAAGAGGATTTGTTTGTGGTTTGTTCAGAAACCACAGGTTCCTGGCAGGTGTTGAAACTATGGCATGGAAGAAGAGCAGCTGACGTGACCCTGGGAACTGGTGGAGCATGGAGGACCCCGGTGGCCCACCCGAAGATACCAGCAAGGAGACATGAATAAGGCCACTACAGAGCACTCAGTGGAAGTTGGTGACGCCTTATAAGAACTGACCCTTGAAAAGCAAGTTATACTGATACCAGTGGCAATGGAACTAAGATGGATGCATGCAGCTTATGACAGAACCAACTGGATTCAGCTTGCATGTTTGATTCCCGGTGTGCTAATGGTGGGAGACAATATCCAAACCCTACACAGTACGCTACTTAGCTGTATCATGCTAAGTGGATTAATTGTTCCTTACAATTATGTTAATCAGATAACAAGGATCAATTGATTATGATCATGTATCGATCTACTACAATGGAGAGACCTGTGACTCTCACTGAACAATAGGAACAAAACCCCTTACTATGATTCATCACAAGAAGGGGGCCATTTTTCGGACAGCTGCTTCTAACATTCTCTGCACTTCCTGATCCTCAGAAGACTGGGTCTGGGCGTGGGGCTGTTCTGCAAACAGGATGCTTCCCCGTGCTCTAAACATTGAAAAACAAGTTCCCCCATATTTGCTTACCTGACAGGTTTCCTTAACCTTGTTTTCCGGACTTTTATTAGCACCCCGTGAGCTCCCTGCTGTTGTCAAGGAAGTTCAGTGATCTTGTTAACTGTGTACCTGGTTTAAACTTTGCTAATACAAACCTGAGGCTGGATGCTGGCAACTCCTTGGTCCTTCTTGGATCTCCAGCCTCTCCCACTACTCAAAGTTACCTGCAGACTCCATGTCTTCAACGTGTAGGATTTGCATCCAACCCTAGTCTAGCAGGGGACAGGAGAGGAGGTTATCACAGACCTTAGAAACTTGGGAGCTGGGACACAGAATGTCAGACCCTACGAAGGGATTGGGCTCCTACTGGCTCTAGGCACGTGTCTGTGTGATGCTATTCCTGGGGAGCCGTGAACAAGCTCACCTCAGATAGAGGTGCTGCCCTTTGAAAAGATGAGGCTACCTACAAGGCCCCTGTTGCAAATCTGTGCTCGCAGCTCCTATGGAGACTGCACTAGAGCTGGGACCAGAGAGACTGGATGCAAACACATGTCTCCCAGTCTCTCATTGTGCTTGTCTTTCTGTGTGCACATGTGAGAATGCATGTGTGTAAGACCTTCATTCCATGCCTGTACATGACATGTATGTATGTATATATGTGTGTATATGCATGTGTGTGCATGGAAATGTATGCATGCACACATCCATGTGTGTTGTATGCAGGGTTTGTCGGTGTACCACATTAGCAATGTGAGCTTCTTGAGGGCAGCAGCACGCTGGATTTACCTGTTTACACTTATCTGCTTCAGAGTGGAGGGGACCTGAAGAAGTGAAGCAAAGGGATGAATGGATCCCCGATCCCGTAGAACTGCAGTTCTACCCATTTTATGGGCATCAGTCTGAGGATCAAGTAACAGCCATCAAATCCACCCCATTCCAGGCTGGTCTGTGGCTCTGTTCACGGGGCTCCAGCACAGGCCCCTCCCCACGGCTCACAGGCTGTGTGTGATACCGAGACTTCTCAGTGCACTCTGGCGGCCCCACCTCTGTGCTTCTGATTAGTGGAGAGGGACTTCAGAACCCTCACTGATGGGTCTACCTGGATCCGGCAGGCAGTGCTGTGCCTGGCCAGCCCACTGGATTTGAGCTTCCCAGTGCAGTTGACTGGTGACACTATGACATCCTCTAAGCAGCACTAAGGGGTGGGAGCACAACTGCTGAGCCAGAGCGCCCCCTGGTGGTCGTTCTCATCACACTTGGATGAGCGCGGAGCTGGTCCCCTAGGTGAGAGTGGATGATTACCGAGGGGGAAAAAATTTAAGTGGTAAGTTGTGTAGCAGAGAGGAACAAACCATACAGGGGAGATAGATGCACAGGGGAGGCAGAGAGGGAAGGATCAGGTCCAAGAATATTATTACTGATGACGCTAACAATATAATTCAGTCATTACTTACTTACTATGCACTTGACATTGGACTAAGTGCTTGGCGCTTGTTTTCTTTGGTTGACACACCTCACATAGGTAGGTGTGACAAGACACATTTAGAATCTTGCACAGTGTAGATGCTTATTACCTTGTGAATACATAACTGATATACTTCTTTTCAAATTTTTATTTTGTCTGTGTGTGTATGTGTGTGTGAGAGAGACAGACAGGCAGACAAACACACATGTTGTTCAGAAGACAACTAACGGGAGTCGGTTCTCTCCTTCCACCAGGTGGTCCTGGGTATCAAACTCAGGTCATCAGACTTGGTGGCCAACACTTTTACTCACTGACCCATCTTGCTGGCCATAGCTAATGTACGTTATAATTCAAGTATTATCTCAGTTTATGCAGGAACTCATGGTCAGGAAGAGGGCAGCATTAGTGTATGAGACAGTGTATGTGAGCTTGGACCAGCTCTGCTTCCTGAGAGGATGGTGCTCTCTCCCTGGCTTCCCCACACCCTCTCAGTGTCCAACTCAGCCTGGGACCTGCCAGGCTGGCTATTTATGGTTCAGGGAGGCAGTCCAGCAAAGCTCCCCTCATAAATTATGAAGGGAGACACATGTGGGTCAGGATGGGGGAACTTGGTGCATGAGGGATCCCCAGGAATCTTGCTCAATCTGATCAGGGATTTTCATTCTGTTCCCACGACAGTGACTGACGGAGACAGCAACCCCTGCCGGCCCTACAAGGGGCTCCAGAGTCCAGAGCTCTCTTCAGGTCCTGCTGCTGAAGTTCCCAGCTCTGACCGGTCGTCTGCACTTTGCCTTGTCCCCCACATAGGCTGTCTGCTGTCTTGTGTGCTCTGTACCCACACAACGAGGGTCTGAACAGAGTTGGGGATTTTCTGACCTGCACATCACCCCCACCCAGCCTCTGCGGACCCTAGCAGTGTGTTGAACAGCCTCAGACTCACCCTGGGGAGCTACCTCTGAGTGGATATTAGCAAACGTGGATCCTGTTGCGATGCCCCTCTCTGGCCCCTGGCATCTGTCTGTGAGTGTGCTTTTTATGTGTTCCAGCATCTTGAGCATTGTTAGGCTGTCATTTAACTGCTGTATAGCCCTGAAAGTTTCTTCTTCCTTCTGACCTGCTTGTCTATAAACTCCAAACCAGTCACTAAATTGATAATTTTGTGGTATATTTGAAAGAAACCTATCAGGAAGTGAGGGTCTGGGGGTTTTCTTCCAGTCTTCATGATGTGGCCTTTGAGCTCTGAATTGAATGGTTTTTTGTTTGAACAAGGTCTCATATGAAGCCCAGGTTGGCTTCAGAATTTCCATGTAACCCAGGCTATTACATGCACCCCTGGCACTTTTGTCAGACTACTGAGAGTGGAGGGTATCACAAGTCAGGCCCAGGTCTGGGTGAGGTCCTGTCAGGCGCTTCTTTGTATCTGTGCAGAGCCACTGGGCTTACTTGCTTAAGGAATGTGCAAGGAGTCTGGATGGTTCTCATCTGCCTGGGATGACTGGTGGCTGGAGAGCCAGCACAGGGACAGGAAGGAGCCCAAGAACCATTGCAGCAGAGAACTGGAGCCCACTGCTGACGGGGTGTCTGGCTTCCAATTACACAGTCTCAGAACTCCGGCATAAAATTAGTAGCCGTGTTCTCTGTGCAAGGAGCCAGAGAAATACCCGCATTCAGCAGAACTCCTGGGAGGGACAGAAGATGGGGGGGCGGGGTCACCGGGTGTTCCAGACCCCTCCTCAGATACCCATGGTCCCTGCTGCAGCGGTGACTCCCTGGCGGAGGCAGAAACACAAAAGAAGCCACCTTGGGGGAGGGGGCTGGGAAAGTGAGAGCTGGAGGAACCTGGGCAGACGGTCTTGAGGATTTGTCCTGCTCAAAACACACATGTATATGCAGAAGTGTGCAAGCATGTGAGCGCAGACACACACAGAAACATACATATGTAAAACAAGGACTAAAAACTTTATTAACTGGTTCTGGTAAGACACCGCCACAATCCCAGCACCTGAGAGGCTAAGACACGAGAATGGCAAGTTTGGGGGTCAGCTTAGGCTACATAGCAAGACATTGTCCTAAAACTCAAAAGACAAAGTAAAGAAAATATCCCTCTCAGTGAGTAATCCTAATATTCAGGAGGCTGACATAGGGTTGCTTCATATTGGAGGCCCATAACTCATAATGAGTTCCAAGCCAGCCTGGGCTATAGAGCACATGTTGGCTTGTGGTGGGGTACAGTGGATGCCACCAGCATGCTGTGTCATCATCGGTCACAACTGAGACTTCTGCGTACCATGCCAATGCTCTCCATGTCACATGATCTTTTACAGACCCTGCAAAAGCACTCATACCTGCCCACATGCAAATGCATGCATCTCTTAACAAACTGACCTTGATGTATAATCAAGGTTGACCTTGAATTTCTGAGCCTCCACCTCCTGAATTCTGGGATTATAGGTGTAACCTTGCCTGGTTCATGGGGTGCTAGAGATTGAACCCAGGGCTCTATGAATGCTAGGCAAGCACTCTACCAACAGAGCTATGTCTCTGGCCCCAAACACGTCGTTGGTTTTTTAAAAATTATTTTATTTTATGTGTATGAATGTATTGCCTGCATATATGTAAGTGCCTGTGTAATGCATTGCTTGAGCAGGACAGTGGAGGGTGTTGGATCCCTCAGAACTGGAGCTGTGGAGAGTTGTTGCTCCCATGTGGGTGCTGGGATTTGAACCCGGGTCTTCTGCAAGAACAATCAGTATTCTTAACCACTGAGCCATCTCTCCAGCTACCCCACCCCCTTTTAACAATCATGTTTTTGAGCCAGGACATACATGAACACAGTTACACAGTCACATGAAAGTGATGAAAGGATCTCGTCACTTCCTGTTTCCTGACACCTCTTAACCAACATACTCCTCCCCTTGACCATGGTCCAAGCTTGCACCTCTGTTCACAGACACCTGCTTCTACTGGATCCATCCCCACCTTGCTCAGCTGGGCTGATCTTCTTCAAGACCAGGATACCCAAGACACCAGAGCCAGAGTCAGTGCATGGAGTCTGGCTCCTCAGGTGTGAATTCTTTGGAAGCCTGAGGCACCTGCTTTGCAGTTTTGTGTTATGCTGACTCCAAACTGCTTCTTTGGAGTGATTCAGCACCATCTTATGTAGCTTTCGGCCAGAAACTGGAATCTCAGCTCTACAGCACATGTCCTTGCTGTTCCTGAGGGCCAGGCAATCTCTAGCCTCAATAGAGGTTTCTTTTTGGAGCACTCCCTGGGAAACTAACTGACTGTGTTAGAAAGACCCAACAAAGCCCTTCATTCATGCACGACACTGACAGGCTGCAGGGCGGTTCTGGCCTGGAGGCAGAAGCCTAAGGAGGAAGGCATAGGCATATAGGGAAGTCCAAAAGTTAGAAGTGAACTAGAGGAAAAGCCCAGGAACCTCCAGATCCTGACAGCAAGGGGCGGGTCAGGAAAGGCCTCACTGGAGGAGTAACTTCTAAGGTGAGACTCAGGAGGGGAGGAAGTGAGTGGCCCAGTAGAGAACAGCATACAGGAAGTCCATTGGCAGGCATCTTGGAGCCTTCTGGAAATGGGAAGGAGGAGAGGAGAGAGATTGGGAGAGGAAGCTGCGGCAGCCTGCAGGGTCTGGGGGATTCTGAGGCCTTCCAGGGGGAAGTGGGAGTCTCTTGAGAGCAGAGTAGAAAGGTGTGAGCAGTTTGCAGAGAGGCTCACTATGAACGACAGCTTCAGGAAAGGACTGAGTGCAGAAATCTCTGGAAGGAAAGGAAAGCCCAGAGCACCCGGGTAAGGGCAAAGCGAGGCATAAGCCAACCTCCACATCCTAGTATAATAGAGGGAGGCTTTATGGAGGAAGCAGAGTCTCCACTGGGCCTTGGAAGCCTGGGCAGAGGATCAGGTCTGAGCAGGAGCAGTGAGTCCCCAGGGTCACAGGTCCCCTCGATGACCAAGCCAATGCTGAGACGGTATCTCTGATGGACGAGACTTTCTGATGCCTAGTTGAGGCTTGGCGCTAGAGACAAACTTTGAGGAAGTCCCCAAAGCCAGTGGCCTCATACAAGCCCAGCACCCAAGGGCGGCACTTCCCTATTGCTATGCAGTTGGGAGGTGAAAGACATGCCCGACCAGGGCAGCTCAGAGCCTGGAGGAGGAGCTTCTGAGAGGGGCAGGACCTCCCTGGAGGCTTCTCCTGGGGAAGTCCAGAGCTTCAAGGCCCCCAGATGCCTGCAGGAGGAAGTGAGAGGGACCTAGTGTGGGCCTGCTCCCCTGATCACCCAGCACCATGGCCCTGGCCCAGCAGCTGCGGGCGGAGAGGTAAGTGTGTGGTGGTGCTCCCTCCCAGGCCTTTTCACTGCCCCAGATGAGCCTTGGGGGCCAGAGGCCGGCCCTTCTGGAGCCTGGTTTCAGTGTGTTAACACTGAGTCAGACTCGAGTACTTGGAATCAAAGCCTTCTAGACCTGTTTTGGAGAACTTTGATCTTGCAGCTCACCAGCCTCAGACACCACTGAGAATGTTGAGTGGGGAGTGGCTTGGGTGTGGCCCAGAGCCACAGGCTGAGTGGGTAGTGAGTCTAGGAACACAGTTGTCCTGAGGTCTAGGATGGGGCTCCTGGTTCCGCATCATCGCCAGGGATGGCTTTCCATCCACTGCTCTGGCAGAATCACCCTCTGTCTTTATTCAGGACCAGGTTTGGATGCTGCCTTCTCCTAGGAGCCTCCCTGGCAGTCCTCTCTTTACCCTCTGACCCCTTGTCCTGCTTCCTTTTCCTGTAGTCTTATATTACTGGCATGAGAGTGTGGTCTCATTCATTTTTTCCCTCTGCTCTGCCCCCTCCACAGCTGTTTTGGTCTTTTGTGACCACTGCTATCTCTCTAGGAGTCAGAACAGCATTGGTACACCCTAAGCACTCCATAAATGCTGCTGAAGGAATCAATGAATGGATCCTTGAATTTCCAAAAACCACCTAGATCCATTTCGCCCCGACCCAATATTGTACAGCTAGGAACGAAATAGGAACAGTGAAGCCAGAGTTTGAGGTCGCAAGGTGGGCACAAGGCTGGAGTGCTGGCCTCCTGGGGTCCACCTTCCTCCTCAGCTAGCGCACACTGACGTCCTTCTGGAGGCAGGCCTGTGCTCCCAGCTGTGAGGGCTAGCCCTGGTGCCTGTCCCCTGGCCTGAACCGGGGAGCAAGCTTTTGTGTGGATGACTGGACAGCCGACTAGAGGGTGGGGTCCAGGTGCGGAGCAAAGGGCCGGTGAGGGCTGCAGGGGAAACTGGTAGCACTTCCACAGGCTGAAGGTCAGAAGGGAGTGTGTCTGCACAGGAGGATCAGCTGAAGCAAGTGCTTGAGGTAGGGGATCTGAATGGCTTTCCCTTGCCACAGAAGAGGGTCCAGGGCGGTGGATCGTGTGACAAGATTCCAGCCCCTCTGACCTCCAGGTTCTTCTGGAAGACTGGCAGACATGCAAACTAAACCTTCTAGAAACTGAAGCTGCTTGAGGCTTGGGTCCCTTCTTGTTTCTCAGGGTGCAGGGTTCAGAGGATGTCCCCGTGTGCCTGCAGAGCCTGAGCAGGATTCTGGTCCTCGTTTTCCAGTGCTAGTCTCAGGCTGACACCCACCCTGCCTAACTCATTTCTGAGCCCTTCCGTCCTAGCAGAAAGTTGAGGTCCCCTTCAACGCACAAAGGTGCCTCTTGTGGGCTCTGCCATTGTCTGGCTTCCTCTCTTAACCATGTTCTGCCTCCTGTCCTGTGCTCAGACCATGCCTCCTCTACATGGCTCCTTGAACTTGCCCCTCTTACATGGCCCCTGGGCCTTTGCACTCACCACTGCCTCCTCTACCTGAAAGGCCTGGTCTGCCTCCACAGTGGCCAGTTTCTCTGTGCTTTCCTCAGTCTGCCCTAGGCTGGAGGCAGCCCCACTTCCCTCTGACAGCCCTAACCCTCTCGTCTATCCAGGCCAGCTCCCAAGCTGTCCTCTGCTACATTCATTGGTTCCTTGAGAGATGTGATAAAGGCAGGCTCTGTCATAGCTCAGAACACCGCTTCCTCTCTTGTGGAAAGATCTTGGCAGTAGTTAAGGACAGGGATTACTTGCTGTGTGCTCAGTGCTATGGGGCCTAGAAGGCAGAGGCCGTGTCCTCATGTGCTAAGCCCTGGTTGCAAGGGGTTTGTTAACACAGTCACTGTTGCAGGCTCGGGACAGGCTGGACAATCCTGAGGTTGATCTAAGGAACTCAGTGGGCTGCTCCACCTCAAACCTTTGCTCTGTGCCTCAATTTCCTCACCTTTCACAAGGTGGCGCTATCTCAGAGGAGCACCTGGTTCCTGGTGCATTCTCAGTCCCAGACTTCAGTGTTACCCAGGCTTCTGGCTCCTTCCTCCCCTGCCCCATTTACCAAATATGCAGGAAATCACTCATGAATGTGCCGTCTCTGGGGGAAAGTGGAGGAGGCAGCTCCTCCCAAGGGTGTCCCCAAGGGCCATGTGTGGAAAGTGAGTGGGAAGGTTTCCAGCAGCCACGGAGACGCCCCAGGCTGGGGGCCTTCCCTGTCAGCCTGCGGTCACTTCTCAGAGACTCCTGAGTTCTGATGCATTCAGACTGGGGCAGAACAGGTCAGGGGACCAGCATGAACGAGGACGAGGGTGTGCAGGCTCTGGGGCCCCCGTCCGCTGTGAGGACTGGGACATGCAGTCCCACCCATCTCGGAGCCACTGCTGAGAGAATTTAAGTCCTCCTCCCCCTCCTCCCCCTCCTCCTCCTCCTCCTCCCCCTCCTCCTCCCTCTCCTCCTCCTTCCCCTCCTCCTCCCCCTCCTCCTCCCTCAACTCCTCCTCCCCCCCTCCTCCTCCCTCAACTTCTCCTCCCCCCTCCTCCTCCCCCCCTTCTCCTCCCCCTCCTCCTCCCCACCTCCTCCCTCTTCCTCCCTCTTCTTTCTTCTCCTCTTCTTCCTCTATTTTGGCCTCTTCCTTCTCCAGTCCCTTCTCCATCTCCTCCTCCTTGTCCATCCCCCTTCCTCCTCCCTGTCCCCTCCCCATCCTCCCCCTCCTTCTCTTCTCCCCTTTCATCCTCCATCTCTTCTTCTATCTCTGCCTCAGTCTCTGACTTCACCTCTGCCTCCTCTTCCTCCTCCTTTGAAACAGTGTCTCACTATGCGGCCCAGGCTGGTATAGACCTCTCCATCCCATCCTGATCCTCCTCCCTCAGCCTCCTAATTCGTGAAATGACAGATGTGTGCACAATACCCCCCTGCACCTGCTTCCTGTTTCTCCATCTTTGTACAAGTGGCCACAGTGGTGGCCTTGCCATGGCCTTCTCTGTACTTGGCTGTTTTCTCCTCTTCTGGAAGATCTTACAGTCTTAACCACAAGCCACAAGCAACAGGCAGGTGGTTCTCCGTCCCCTAAACCAATCTCCACACCTGCATACCAGCCTCCTGTTGGGCATCTACCCAGAGGCCTCTCACATTAGCAGAGACCAAACTGTGGCCCCAAAGTCTGCCTTTTCTGTGCTGGTCAGAGGAGGGAAGTACTTTCATTCCACTTCTGCTGGTCAGAGCTTAGGAACAGCTCAGAACTGGTTGTGTGTCCCTTGGAAATGCGTTTAAGCTGCAGGGAAGAAGAGGGACTGGTCTCCGCTTAAACGATGACCTGTACTTTCTTTTTTCCACTAGTGCAAAGTCCAGAAAGGGCCCAGAACTAGTTCCATAACTGAGACCTCAGCATCAGCATCGTGGAGATTCCTTTGCTTTGTCTCATGGATGCATTGCAGTTGCTGTAGATCCAGATGCCACACTTTCTCTCAAGGTCGCTTTCAAAAGATGAGGACTTACTTGTCCACCCCAACCCAGTTTCTCATTGACCACAACTAGTCACATGGTTGCTTGGAGCTGCAAGGGAAACTGGGAAATAGGAACAGGATTGCTGCGTTTGGATCAGACCAATCCACAACCTTGGGGGAATGCGACGTACTCAAGACTGACACAGTTGGTACTTCATTATCCTAGAAGAGCAGGAGACACACAGATGTTAATAGCACATCATGAATGTTGTCATTTACGTGTTCTGTCCCTGCTGTCTGGCTCAGGCCTATGTCATTCTTCGCTGGGTCATGCTCAGGGCCTCTCATGAGCTGTCTGGTAGAAGCCTGTGTCCCTCCTCTTCTAACCACATGGCTGGTTACCTGTGCCGACCTCCTCAAACCAGTTTCACCCAAGCCTGCCCAGTTCCCTGCTGGAGTGCCTCACTTGGCATCTGAGACCGTCCTCACATCAACTTGTTCAGATCCAGGCTCTTCATCAGGCCTCTTAGAATGTAGTGTTCCAATGTCCCCACTACCAGTTTACAACCTAGTAAATTCCCGTCGACCCCCTAGAGCTGGCTCAAATATCACTGTTCTAAGGCTTTCTCCAACCTGGACATAGTCAGCCATTCTCTTGGGAGGGAGGGAGTCTCAGTCAGCTTCATGTCTTCATTTTACTAGAACAAAATATTGGAGGCAATTAATGAATGAAGTGAAAAGGCTTGTTTTAGCCCATGTGTTTGGAGATCCCGATTAAAGTCCCTTTTTTGCCTTGGGTCTCTGGTGGTGGTGGTACATCACGGCGGGAACATGTAGAAGTGGAAACCACTTGTATCTTGAGCCAGATGTGAGCAGAAGGACTGGACAGAAGCAGGGTCCCACGGTCCCCTTCAAGGCAGACCCCTGGGACCCAAGGACCTCCCATGAGGTCCCTTTCTTAGGGACCACAGCACCTCCTAATGACAATTCCCTAGGGGGAGGCTTAGGGGACCCTCATACAACCACTGGCTCTAGAGTGCATGCTCCTCATCCTGTGACACCGGACCTAGGACAGGGCCAGCACAGTGGGTGGGGGGTGACAGCTGGCAGGCTCCTGTGTGGACAGTGAGGTCAAAGAACAGTTGGTGTTGCCTGATACGGCTCAACTCCCCACGCTTCACCTGGCCCATGTTCTGTCATCTCTGGGTTCCCAGCGACAGCAGGGGGCCAGGCGCAGCTGGGTGCTGAACGAGGACAGCAGGGCCCCATCCCCCATCGGCTGGCTTTGCCCTTAACACATACCCCCAGTGACCCAGAACAGGCAGGGTGATAACTGGGCGTCTTCCTTCTGACCTCCCCCAGCGACTTTGAGCAGCTTCCAGATGACGTGGCCATTTCGGCCAACATCGCTGACATCGAGGAAAAGAGAGGCTTCACCAGCCACTTCGTAAGTCAGGGAGACCCTGCCCCTCGCTCCTTTATTCTTGAGTCCTCATCCTGACCCCAGCTTCTTTGCCCTTCTCTGACTCATCTCTGATCTCAGGGGTTCTCGTAGGCTGCCTACTGCCTTTCCCTTTGAGGAACACCTGGCAATTCCCTGAGACTCTGACTGTCCTTTCTCAGGGTCGAGTGGCTATGGGGTGGGCACTGGGTAGAAGGTTAGGGTGCCACTGAGCATGTCACTGCACAGCAGTGACGGGCTCACCCCACTCAGCAGAGTGCAGGCTCACAAGCCTGCTCCCACTCTGACTCTGACCTCACCCTGTGCCTGGGGCTTCCGCTCTGACCTCCCGGTCCTGTGCCCTCTAAGCCCTTCCCCGCTCAGAGTCGTGTGCCTAACTCCGGGACCGCTCGTCCTTGCCCACCTCCCAGCCCACCCAGTCTCTCTTCTCCTCAGGTTTTTGTGATTGAGGTGAAGACCAAAGGGGGATCCAAGTACCTCATCTACCGTCGCTACCGCCAGTTCTACGCCCTGCAGAGCAAGCTGGAGGAGCGGTTCGGGCCAGACAGCAAGAGCAGCCCTATCCCCTGCAGCCTGCCCATGCTGCCAGGTAACCGGCACTGCGTCCTGCTCCCGGAACTGGCCCTGACCCTCGCCTCCTCCACCTCTGCTGGTTGCTGCAGGGCGTTACTTCAGCTCATGGTGAAAACCATTCGTTCGGCTTACGCCCCTCCTGCCGCCATAGGCTGGCCGCACCTGTCACTCCTCTGGCTTCCAGCTCTGTCTTCTGGGGACCTCACCTCTACAGCATCTATCTTGCAGCCCTTGACCTCTGATGGCCTTACAGCCACCCTACCACAGCCAGCAGCCACCAAGGAGGCCTGACTTTCGAGCAGTCAACATCCTGACTCTTGGACTTGTCTGACTCCCTCCACAGACCCATGGGGTCAGCTGCACAGCCTCTACTTCACCAGATCCCCAGCATCTCTCTCCTTGTCCCACAGGGAAGCTGAGCACCATAGTTCTGAGGGTAGAGAGCCTATCCTACTTTGCTTTCTGTTGCTGCTGCTTGGGGAGGAAAGGGATTATTTCATTTACACTGAAGCGTGTCATTGAAGGAAGCCAAGGCAGGAACCTCAAGACAGTAACTGAAGCAGAGACTATGGGGGCACTGGCTCGCTTCCCCTGGCTTGTTCAGCCACTTTCCTTATGTACCCCAGGCCTAGGGATGGTACTGCCCACTGTGGGCTGGCCCTCCTACATCTGTCAACAATCAAGAAAATGCCCCATAGACATGCCCACAGGCCAGGCTGATGGAGGAATTTCCTTAAGTGAAGTTTCCTCTTCCCAGTTGTCTCTAGCTGTGCCAGGTTGACAAAAACCCCGCTAAGAACACATCCCCTAACCCTGATTCCTGACTTTCCTCCCTGCTCTCTCCCATGTGCCCCCGACACAGCTCCAAACTTCCTGTGTTGTCCAAGACACCCACTTGAGAAAGCCCATCACCATCAGCTGGCTGCTGGGGAGGTGGGCTTGGAGGGGCCGTTCTGTGCCTGTGTGAGTAAAGGTGTGTGCATGTGTTTGAGTGTGTGTGCTTGTATGTGCTCATGTGTACAGATGCACAGTGTAGCGTGCACTGTGTGAACTTAAGTGTGTGGGTGTGCGTACATGATGTGTGTGTGCCTATGTTAAGGGGCGGGCACTACACAGAAAAGAACCCCACTGGCTGAAGGGGGGACTAGAAGATGCAGTTGGATGGTGTCCTGATACCACTTTGGTACCACAGCAGATGTTGTCAGGAAGAGCTTCAAGTTGGGGAGGAACTCTGGCTGCCTACCTGGTCTGTGGGGGCAGTTGGAGCAGAGGTGTCATGTAGGACCAAATGCCTGAAACAGCTCTTCTCTTCTCAGCCAAAGTCTACATGGGTGTGAAACAGGAGATTGCAGAGGCACGGATCCCAGCCCTCAACGCCTACATGAAGGTATGGGCTGACCATACCTCTCAGTTCTCGGGAGGGCAGGAGGTACTGGGAGCAGGTACCACCATGGGGTAGCTTTGAGAACTGGGCTTTCTCTGAGGCTCCCATGGCCTCAATCCCTAAAGGTCAGGTTGGGGAGAGAAGCACAGTGCATTCATAGGGGATTAGGCCAGGAGCAACCAAGGATGTACAAGGATACACAGTCACAGTTGACAGAGCTTTGACTGTACCAGGCCTGAGGGAGTATCTGAGCTAGGCTGTAAAGCACAGTCCCTGCCCTGAAGGCATCTGTTGCCCAGTGGGAACAGTAGCAGGTGGATCACAAAACCACTACCTACCCAGTAGGGACACAGCAGCAGGTCACATCTCCTCACAGCCTGAGTTGACTCTTCCTCACCTGAGCACAGCTGGATTGAGGCTTCCTTTGTTGTCCTTGACCTGGCACTCCATGTGTTCCCCAGCCTGCAAACTGTCAGCATTCCAGCATGAAGACACAGAGGAAGCAGCCTCATAAAGGCAGAGCCAAGGTGGTCAGAAAAGACTTGCACCCATCACAACCATTCAGAAAAAGGACAGTGCTCTCCACAAGGAAGTGAGCATCCCATCACCAGAGGCATTCAATCATAGGAAGCTGGGAAGGAACCCCTTCTCACAGCTGGAGAGCTCTGGATTTGTAGTCTTTTGTCTTCACTTTGATACTGATTGGCTAGGTAACTTGGAGTGCGGGGGCCATCTTTGATTTGGTTCTTTTCCCTATGAAACATCTGTCTCTTCTACCCACTACGCATCCCTCTGTCCTCATGAGGAATGTAAAACAATGTGGTCACAACTGCCCAGAATCCTGGGCCCTTAGGACACTTTTGTTAGATAAATGAATGTCTTATTTAATCACTTCAAGAACTCCTGGCCCGGATACTGTGGTTCTCATTTATGAATGAGGAAATGGAGACACCAAGATGTGGTGTCACTAAATGTCACAGAACAGTTAGGCAGGAGGATGGGATTTGAACTCATGTCTCTGAGACTTCAGGGTTTGAGCACTTATTCACCCAAGTAGGTTGTAACAAAAGTAACAGCAGCAATGATGGTGTCCGGTGGTCATGGGTGCTTTCTATATGTCTGCTGCCCTGAACTTAGTCAAGTAATCCTCACAAAGTACTGCCAGGGAAATACTATCGTCCCTCCTGTCAGTGAGCACCAGGAACTACACCCAAAGCCACCGGCTGGTGAGTAACAGAGCCGAGGTCCTACCCCAGAGCAGCCTGGCTCCTTTGGCCCTCCCACTTCCCGGCCCTGAACATCAGCTGCCTCTCCGGGTTCTTACTTTGCATGACAACCATCTCTCTGGGCTCTGCCTCCAAGTACCCAGGGCAGAGTCCTAGCCCTTCTGTATCCTGCAATATTGGAGTGATTTTCCACAGAACTCAGGGTGCCTCTGGTACTGCTGGGGTACCCGAGCCCTGCAGGGTTTAGACGGTGGCCTTGCTAGGCTCCATGTTCCATGCCTTCATAGCCTAAGGGTCTGCATCACAGTGAGAGTACCAATATGAGGTGGAAAGAGGACACCAATGTGCAAGTCCCCACGCTGTCACCTCCCGCATCTGCTGCCCCTGGGCCAGGCACTTTCCCCCTTTAAGACCAGGTTTCTGAGCTGGGGACATAGCTCAGTTGGTAGAATGTTTGTCCAGCATGCATGCATGAAGCACTGGGTTCAAGCCCTGGCACCACATAAAGTAGGTGTGGTGGCCCAAACTTGTAATCCCAGCACTCTGGAGGAGGAGGTAGGAAGATCAGCAGTTCAGGGTCATTCTCATCTACACAGCAAATTTGAGGCCAGCCTAGTCTTCATAAGACACTGTTTCAAAAAATAAAAAAGACTATTTCCTGAATTTTAATATGAGCTAAAGCATTCATTGGCTAAATGAGGAAGACTGTCTAATTCCCCGAGGAGCACATGAGTTGGGTGCTGCGGTCTCCATTTATAAATGAGGAAACAGAGGAAGCATCACTCAGCTAATTTGGCTATTTGGGAAGCTCCCTGTCTGTCTTGTTTTGGACTGAGGGGTGCCTTAGCAACTCTGATTGCTCTCAGGCCCCAGTTCTATCACTTGCTAAGCTGTGTGGCTTTGGGGAGGTCCCTTACCTTTCTAATTCTAGCCCTAGATTATCATGGGGTGCCATGAGGTGCACACCCAAGTTCCTGGCACAGTCAGCTCTTTATTGCTGTCTCTAGAGACCTTTAGGGGATTCCTAAATGAACTTTTTTCAAGCCAGCGGCCCCTGCTTACCTCAGGAACTGTCCCCTCCACCTGCTGAGGGTCAATAACTCATTTCTATCAGCAGGCTGAGGATACATTAGCAGAAATGGGGCAGGGTGTTGCCAGGGATGTCTAGATCTTTCTGCTGACCGCCCCCTGCTGTCTCTGTCCACACAGAACCTCCTTAGCCTGCCAGTCTGGGTGCTGATGGACCCTGATGTCAGAATTTTCTTCTACCAGTCCTCTTATGACTCAGAGCAGGTGCCTCAGGCGCTCCGCCGGCTCCGCCCACGCACACGCAAAGTGTAGGTGGTCCCCACTGTGCCCCTTCCCAATCAGTGACAAAGCCTCTGCTAGAAGAGGCACCTATTGTTCTTGGGTGAGTTTAGAGGGGACATGATTGGTTGTATGCCATAAGAACAGGAGAATGGGGTCTGGGATGTTGGTCCAGAAGGGCTCAATGCTATAGCAATGAGGTGGCTTAAAAGCCCTGGGTGCTGAGACAGAGTTCAGCCTAGAGAGAAGGAAAGTGCTGCACGCACAGCTTTTCCTCTTTTCCCTCTAGATGCTGGGGGCGGGGGGCGGTAATCATAATCCCCATGCCGGCTATGGGCATCCCGTCCCTCACCCCCAGGGGTCACTGCTGCTCCTCACTCCAAAAAGTCCATTGCTCCCTTCTCACCCCCTCCTATGCAGAAAATAACCAGGCAAGCCCGGAGGCTAGGTGGCAAAATGGCACTGGCCTCAGAGTGAGGCCCCCTCCGTGAGAAGTCAGGAGAGACAGCAGTGCCCCTGAGCTCTGACTGCTCCAAAGTGCCCCTCCTTACGAGCCAGGACCTCTGTGCCCAGGACCTCCCAGGCAGCTGTAGTCTGAATCCCAGCTGGTTGGGTACCTTTCCCAGCCTCAGTTTCCTGGCTGAAATACAGTAGTCACATGACAGCAGAGGTTGGCTGTGGGGAGCCAGACTGAGGAAAAATCTGAAATGTTGGCAAGGAGTTAAAGGCATTGAGCCACAGACCTCCTCTCCACCCTTCTCTGAGCTCTGCCTCTGGAAGAGGGAGAACAACCCCACCTGGGGTGGTGCTGGGACTGTAGGATGAGGAACAACTGGGACTCGCGGCTGCACAGAACCGCTCCTTCCCAGCCTCTCCTGTGCTGGCTAGGGCTCTGACCTGGGAGCTAGGAGCTGCCCCCCGAGGAGACCCTCAAGGCTCACAGCCTCTCTTCTCTGTCCACAGCAAGGGCATGTCCTCACGAGGCACCGGCATCGACCGCATGGAGGCTCCGCGAGCAGAGGTACTCACTGGCCAAACCTCATCCATGCACATAGACAGGGAGGAAGTAACCATCCAGCAGCTCATCCAGGGAGCTTGCTGGGCTCTTTGGGCCAGCCTTGCCTTGTGGACTGGAGCCCTGTCCTCCGGGAGCACACAGAGCACCAGAGACACGCAGATGACATTTCAAAACCAGTGTGGGGAGAGTCCTGGTAGAGAGCAGCTGGCCACAGGAGGCCTGAAGTCCACACACGGTGGGGTTCAAGGGAGTTGGATGAGCTTGGTTCAGAATTCGAACCCTCCTCCTTTATGTGCACCCCACCAGCTCTGGAAGGATCACCCATTCTGGAGTTGAGGAGAGCTGAGTTCTAATCTCAGATGGGCTGTCTCGGTACAGTACCCAATCCTCAGCTCCCTTACCTATAAAAAGAGACGCCAAAGTAGTTAAGTCTTCCTTTAGGGGCTCAATAAGTATTTTCTCCCTCTCTGAGAACCTCACCCTTCTCCTCAGGCCTTGTTCGACTTCACAGGGAACAGCAAACTGGAACTGAGTTTCAAAGCTGGAGACGTGATCTTCCTTCTCAGTAGGATCAACAAAGACTGGTTGGAGGTGAGCTGGGGACGAGGGTAGAGGGTGCGGACGAGATGAAGAAAGTGGGGATGGAGATGAAGGTAGAGCGAAGGATGGCAGCAGGGTAGAAGAAGCCATGCGGGCGTGTTGGGTGGGGAAGACTCTGTGGGAGATCAAGGGAGGCCTTAAGGGTAGATGTCCTCTGTTATGGTCCTCAAGGTTCCAGCAGGTCCAGATGACCTGTGGGATCACAGGCACTGTGAAGGCAGGTGTGTTGGTGGAACAGAACATCCATGCTATGGTGCATGCAGAGGTCAGAGGACCACTTGCAGGAGTTGATTCTCTCCTTCCAACATGTGGGTCCCAGGGATCAAACTCAGGTCTTCCAGCTTGGTGGCAAGCCTCTTTACCCACTGAGCCATCTCACTGACCCATCTGCTAGTTTAATTCATTGCTCTCCAACAAGGTTTCTCAGCACTCAGACTGGTCTCTGCTTTGTACAGCACAGGGTGTTCAGCAGCAGCCCGACTGCCCTACTAGGTGCCAGGAGCACTCCCAGTGGGACAATCACATAGGTGTTTAGGTATTTGATTCTGGGTCAAAATCCTCCTCCTTTAAGAAATGTGGGGATTCATATGTGACAAATTAGGCAAATCCTTGTCAGGCAGTGAGAATGAATGTCATTAAGAATAGGCTCCCACAGCCATGGTGATTCTGTGGCATGCTTGCTCGCTATGTACGAGGCCCTGGGTTCTATCCCTGGTACTGCAAAACAAAAACATAAACAGAGTATGAGCCCTCGAGTACGTGTCTGGCTTGTGTGTTAGCTGTTTTTAACTGGCCTTTTGCACTTTGGGAAGTTGCTCAACCTCATGGTTTCCTGTCCTGTAAATGTCGAAAACACAGACTGTTTCTCCATTAGTTCCTGGCAAGGGTAAGGGAGAGGCGGATGTGCAGGCCTGGTCGCTAGAGAGCCTGGAGCCCAGGGTGTGCAAGGAACCTGGGAAGACCTGGGTCCCTGAGTGATGTGTGCCAGGTCCTGGTCTGGGACCAGCCTTCTTTGTCAGACACTGTTGCTGCTAATGACATTCTCAACTCAGTGCTCCTCACGATGCCTTCAGAAGGCTCTGGGACAGGCTGATGGACACAAGGTCCCTGGTGTCACCCATGCTGGAGAGGAACGAGCAGCAGCTGGTTAGACCGTTTCGGCTTCATCCTCTTCTTGGAGCTGGCTATCAGAAGCCCAGCAGCTCTCTTAACCCCTGAGGGGGCAGCTGTGGTCCCCTTTTCATAAGAGGAGCGTTTTCCGTCTTCCTGTTTTCTGGAAAACCCTACAGGCCAGGGTTCCCTTCATCCTCACTCTTCAGGCTACAGGAAGGGCAGGGGCAGGGAGGGGAGCCTCAGTCTCTGTGTCTGTTCAGCAGCATGGGAAGAATGGCTGTTCTTGAGGCTGCAGAGATGGCTCAGGCAGCAGAGGCGTTCTATAGAAACTGCATTAAAAAAAGCTGGGTATTGTGGTGCTGTGGTTGGCACGTTATCTGCCCAGGGCTTAGAGCTGGGTTCATTTTATCAACCAATTAAAGATTTAAAAGGCAGGAAAAAAATCCCAGACCAGCAGAGAACAAGAAACAACCAAACTTTTATTGAAAGATAGAGAATCACATAAAGAATCACACATACTGAGGCTGGAGAGATGGCTCAGTGATTAAGAGCACTGGTTGCTCTTGCAGAAGATCCAGATTTGAGTCCCAGCACCCACATGGCAGCTGACAACTGTCTGAACCCCAGTTCTAGGGGATCCGATACCCTCTTCTGACCTCCACGGTCATTGCACAGCACAGGTGCACTGACCTCCATGCAGACAATACATTCATAGATATAAAATAAAAATAATTTTTTTTAAAAAAAGAATCACACGTGCCTGCATAGACCCATTCAGAAAGGCGAAGCTCTCTGGATGGAGAAGGACCCAGAAACTGGAATCCAGCATTCACAGGGGAGAATCCGGGTTTTCAGGGTTTTAGTAATTCTCCCCTCCCCTAATTTTGAATTGATTGACTTACACAGAGAAGAGAAGGCTGATGGGTTTATGGCGTCAAATCATGAGGTGTCCAGGTCTAAACAGGCCAGGTGGAGGGACCCTGTTCCAGTTAAAAATTAAGGCCTTCCTACCAGACAAGAAGAAGCAGGAATGTGCCATCTGTTGCTGCGCCTCAGTGATCCTGTCTGCTGAGTGGGGACTTAGTGGCTCATGCTCATATCTCAGCACCGGGGAGGCAGAGATAGGTGGATCCCTGGAGCTTACTGGCTGGCTAGTGAGTTCCAGGCCAGTGAGACCCTGTCTAAAAACAAAAATGTAGATAGTACCTGAGGAACAATACCTGGAGTTGTCCCCTGACCTACATATGCTGACTGCATTCACACACGAACACGCACGAGAATGAATATTCTGCCTCGCTGCCATGAAGGTTAAGCGACCACATGTGTGACACAGAGACAGGGACGGGGTCCTGGTCCTGCACATAGTGGAAGACTATCGATTTCTATCCAGGGTGGAGGCTCAGAGGCCCAGGGGTTGAGGAGAGCGGAAAGCACCAGCAGGCCTCTCTGCACCCTCCTCTTCTGCCTTCCTCTCTCCTGCTTTCCCCCTTCACCCAACAGCCGGCCTGTTTGCCCATGTGACTCCCTGCCATCCTCCATCGCCATGAGAGCGCCATGAGGGTGTTTTCCAACTCCAGAGCCCAGAGCCCGCTCAGGAAGTCTTTGGTGAAAGAAAAAAGGAGGGAAGGAGGGAGAAAGTGCGGTAGAGAGGGAGAGAAGGAGAGAGGGGGAGAGAAAGGGAGAGAGGGAGATCCAAGCTGCCTTCCAGATAAGATCAGAATTTCCCTAAAACCAACATGCAGGTCTTCTGGGATGGACCGGATGCTGGATAGCTTCAGTGTCAGCTTGACACACCTGGGCTGAGGGAGCCTCAGTTGGGGAATTGCCTCCACTGGACTGGCCTGTGGCCATGTCTGTGGGGTATTTTCTTGATGGTTGAGTGACGTAGGAAGTCCCAACCCACTGTGGGTGGTACCACCCCTGGGCAGGTTGTTCTGTATTATATAAGAAAGCAGGCTGAGCTTGGGCCAGGGGAGCAAGCCAGTGAGCAGTGCTCCTCCATGGCCTGTGCTCAGCTCCTGCCTCAGTTTCTGTCCTCAGTTCTACCTTGGGCTCCTTGATGAACTGTGACCCAGGAGATATAAGCTTAATAAACAAACCCTTTCCTCTCCAAGTTAGCATTGGTCAGAGTGTTTTGTCACAGTGATTGAAGCAAACTAAGACGGGAATTGGTACCAGGATCATGGGGTACTGCTGTGACAGACCTGACCTTGCTGTTTTGGGGAGGATTGTGGAAGCATTTGGAACTTTGGGCTAGAAAAGCCATGAAGTTCTTAGACTTTGTGCCTGTGAAGCTTAGAAAAGTTCTGTTAAAAGAGTTGTAGATGAGGGAGGCCTGGCTCATACAGCTTCAAAGGGGCAGGAGTCCATCGTGGCGAGCAGGCATGTGGCAGAGGTGGTTGAGCGCGCACATCTTCAAGCACAGGGAACAGAGCATGGCTGGAGATCCAGCAAGGCTTAAGAACTCTCTGAGCCCGCCAGTGACTTCTTCTAGCATGGCCACACATTTTAAGAATGCCCAAAACTGGGGACAAAATATCCCAGTGCTTAGAGCCTTTGGGGACATTCTCACTCAAACCACCACAGACAACTTGATGAATTTCCGCCTTTTTCTCTGTGTTACTTGGCTTTGATTACTGTAACAAAACACTTGAGGTAACTGGTTTATAAAGAGAAAAGGGTTGTTTTGGTTCACTGTTCTGGAGGTTCCAATTCATTTTCAGTTGGCTCTGTGATACTGACTTGTACTGAGGTGACTTATCATGGTGGTATGTTGTGTTGATGTAAAACTCTCTCTTTAAGGCCAGGAAGCAGTTAACCGATCAATCAATCGATTGATCAATCAAATGGAAAACAGGAAGAAGAAAGGATCAGTGTCCTTAAATGCTACGGATCCATTAAAGGGGACCCTCTCCCCAGTGATGGAAGAGGCTCCTGGTACCTCCTTTCTTAAAGGGCCAGCTACCTTTCAGAGGTGCCACCTTGGAGACTGAGCCTTTAACACGTAGGCCTCTGTAGGAATGAAGACTGTGGGGCTCTGAGGTACAGCTCTGGGCCGCACCTCCAGACCAGATAGACCCACTTTCCTCCGCAGGGCACGGCCCAGGGAGCCACGGGCATCTTCCCAGGCTCCTTCGTGAAGATCCTCAAGGACTTCCCTGAGGAGGACGACCCCACCAACTGGCTGCGCTGCTACTACTATGAAGACACCATCAAGACCATCAAGTGAGTGGCCGCCCACCCACCCTTCCTGCAGGCACTCCCATGGTGCTCCTCTTCCACCTTGCAACCTGCTGTGCTCCCACTGCCTTCCTGATAAACCACAGAGCCAGCTTGTTCCTGGTGCCCAAGCTGTTCATCATCCAACCTGACACCTTCCCTCTCTCTGACTGTTCCCCTTAGGGACATCGCAGTGGAGGAAGACCTCAATAGCACCCCACTGTTCAAAGACCTGCTGGCACTGATGAGGTGAGAGGCCAGGGTAGGGGCGCAGAGGAGAACAGTGGGAGGGTCACCTGAGCTCTGAGGGAACTAGGCAAGGCCACCTGTGACAGCAGCAGGTGTTCTGCAGCTCCGGCCTCCCAGCCAGCCCCACCCACAGGCTCACAGTGCCGTGAAGGGGAGCCAGAGCAGGCTGCAGGTGGGCAGAGGGCCTTCATTGAGGTCACACAGCACATGACTATAGATTTGCTGCTAGAACTTGTCTCTCTCTAGCTAAAAGCTTTGAATTTGAACACATACTCTCAACTGGAATGTGCTGTCTCCCAAGATCTGCATCATTCACAGAAGTTATTTTATTTTGTTTATTATTCATTTTTGAGACAGGATCTCCCTATAGCCCCAGCTGGCCTGGAACTTGTAGACTAGGCTGGCCTTGATCTCACAGACATCCCCCTGTTTTTGTCTCCTGAGTGCTGGGATCACATCGTAATTATTATAAGAGTTATTTTATAGAATAATAATTAGGTTTTTTTCTTTCCCACCGTAAAAATAGTGCCTACTTGTTATAAAAACGCAATGTCTGTGACTATATTTTACTGTCTCATTGCCTGATGTGAATTCAGACTCTTCAGTACACACACATACACATAAAATCCACACAACACACAGCACAAGCAACCACATGCACATAAAATACAGCACACAGTACAAGCAACAAATACACAAAATACACACAACACACAGCACAAACATATACATACAAGCACATAACACACATGCATAAAGACAAAATGTATACAACACCCCCAAACACACAAATACACATAAACACACCAAACACACACAGCACAAACATATACACAAACTCTCAAAACAAGTACACACACACACACCTGCGCACACAGTGTCCCCTGGCGTGCCCGCCATCCTCAAGGCCCTGATGTCTCAGTCATCCCGCTCTTTTACCTCTGTAACTGCTCTGTGACTCTTCCTTCACGTATATGATGACTTTTCTCATTATTTTCTTGAGATAATTTTTAAGTGGTATATTAGACTGGGCCTCCTGGGTCACGTGACATACAGGAACTCGGTTCAGACTTTACTCCTGCCCGGCTGTGTCAAACAGTTCCCACAGGGGGTTCTGTCTGCATGACTGTCTCCAAGTCTTCAGTCCATTCTACTGCAGTATGTTTCAAGCAAAAGTCCCTTCTCCCCTTGAAGGCTCAGCTTCCCCAACTGTAGAATGGGTGGTGGGACTACTTGGATGATGAAGGCCTGTGTCACACTTAGGCCTGTAATTCATAGAATAAAGGTATGAACAGCTCCCTAACTCTACTTAGACCTGAAAGCTCTAGGTTCTCTCTGAATGCCTCAGACTAACCCTAACCTGTCACCTCAGGCGTGAGTTCCAGAGAGAAGACATCGCTCTCAATTACCAGGATGCTGAGGGGGATCTGGTCCGGCTGCTGTCAGATGAAGATGTGGGGCTCATGGTGAGGCAGGCCCGAGGCCTCCCCTCCCAGAAGCGCCTCTTCCCCTGGAAGCTCCATGTTACCCAAAAGGACAACTACAGTATCTACAACACAATGCCCTGACTTATCGGGATCAAGGCAGGCATACCTGCAGAGGGCCTTCACCCCCCCCCCCCGAGGACAGGAGGACCTTCAGGAAGCCTGGGAGGAGATGTAGTAATTCCTGGGTCTGAGGCTGCTGAGCCCACTGGGCTAGGATCCTACTGTATTTTGACAGTTACCTCTGAATTTAATAAACCATTTCATCTCTGAGGGCCAGCCTGAGGAAATGAAGTCTTTAGGGAAAGTGGTAGGGAATAATTGACTGAATAATTGACTAAGTAACTGGGTGGGCCTCTTGCCCAACCAGAAAGGTGGTGTAGGAAGCACGGGGACCCTCTCTCTGGGGTTTAACAGAACATTAGAACCAGCCATTCAAAGTCTCTAATAGCACACAGCAGGGAGCAGGGGTGAGACTGACTGAAGATCAGCAAAGTTGTGAGAACTATTGGTGTCTGGTGTTACAACTGAAGCTGTCCTATCCTAGCTCCAGCCCCATGAGGGGCAAACTCCACCCAGCCACTCTGCTGTATACGGGGGTAGACAATCAAATGGGACTCCCGCTTTCTGTGTCATCACTAGAGGACAGGCTGCCAACATCTCCTGCCCTGCGCCCACCCCCAGCCCCAGACTGGGCTGTAGAGATGCAGCTTCAGGCAGTTATGGCGAACAGCCCAAGTCCCAGAGCTGTGTGATGAAGCATCGCGAAATGGAGACCTAATGACAGAAAGGTGTTGCTTTGCAGTTATGGGGGCAGAAATCTAAGACCAGGGTCCCGCAGGAAAATGTCCCCACTTCTTTCCAGTGCCTGTCAATTCACCGGCCATCTTTGACGCTCCTCAGCATGTGGAGGCCTTCTGCTCACGTGTCCTCTGTGTGTACCCATCCTTGTGTCCAACTTCATCAGGATGCCAGTCAGATTGATTCAGGGCCCACGGCATTGGCTCCATTTTAACCCGGTTACCTCTGTAAGACCTGCCAGAGCAGGTTTCCACAGCAAGAGGAACAGCTGAGGTCAAGAAACAACCCAGTCCTGGTCCAGTGGTGCACAGATTCTGACCAGAGAGAAAGACAGGATTTAAGGGCAGAGGATCACGTTGTTTTACCCAAAGGAACTGACTTTTCTTGAAAAGGAGACTGGAGAAGTTGTCAACAGTGGTGGGCATTGGGGCAGGAGAGATGATTCAATGAGTAAAGTGTTTGCCACACGATCCCGACTATCTGGGTTTGAATCTCTAAAACCCATGTAAAGCAACAGTGGGTATGCCTGTAATCTCAGTGCTCCTATGGCTAGATTGGAGGTAAAGACAGGAGAGTCCCTAGAAAGTTAGCCTGGCTTGTGCAGGTGAACAAGAGATCCCCATCTCAAATACAGTGGGAGGTGAGGACTGACACCCAGAGTTGTTCTGTGAGCTCCATGTAAGAACCCTGACATGGTGTGCTCTCAATAAATGAATAAATAAATAAATTAATTAATGTAAATGGAGGGCAGGAAACCAGTGTCTAGGGTTGCTATAATTTAACATGTTGAGAATGCAAAAGAGGAAGAGAGGAAGGCAGGAGCAGTGAGGGAAAGTGGGTCATAGAAACCATCTTTGAGGAGAGCCCAGATGTCATACTCAGCAAGCAAGGACCTCCTGTACATGGCTTAGATATACTCAACTCTGGCTTCATTAATTACAAGAAGATACAGTAATAATGGCCCTTTGAATAAAAGGAACCACTATTAAATGCACATGAGAAAAAGAAATTGAACTTCTAGACTTAAAAAGTGCAATAATTAAAGTAAGAAATCCATTGAATGTCAATGCAAGATTTGAATTGGCTAAAGAAAGAAAAGCCAAGACGAGAAATGAATCAAAAAAGACAAGACCTGACTATTATCATTGTGAACCCACAGCAGCCGTGGTGACACACAGAGCTACACAAGACCAAGCCAGCCAAAATTCCAGCACAGATGAGGTAGATGGTCTCCAGACCCAACCCCCCCACTGAGGAGCTGTTGGCAGTGGATAGATGCGAGGGGTGATCATATTTCACTGTACACATGTATGACATTCTTCAAAAAAAACTCTTCAAAAGAAAATATGTTCTAAAAGAGATTACATAAGAGCTGGTGAGATGGCTCAGTAGATAAAGGCACCTACCACCAAGCCTGCCAATCTGATAAGGACTCACATGGGAGGAGAGAACTGACTCCTGCAAGTTGTCCTCTGATGTCCACACTTGTGCCATGCACTCACACATACACAACACATAAATTAATTGAATATGTCATATAAATAATAAAAGATCATACAATCTTAAGAAAAGAAAGAGGGACTAGAGAGATGGCCCAGCAGTTAAGAGCATTGACTGCCCTTGCAGAGGTCCCAGGTTTGAATTCCAACACCCACATGGATGGTTAGCAACCATCTATGACTCCAGTTCCAGGAAATCCAATGCCCTCTGCTGACTTCTGAGGGCATTGCATGACAAGGGTGCACTTAACATATGTGCAGGCAATACACTGATACCCATAAAATGAAAATAATACATATTTTTAAAAGGGAAAAGAATGATGAAAAATTATTAGCATAACTTCAGAAAAAAATAGGGCATCAGAGAAGGCACCAACCCATGCACTCTGTCAATACCAGCAGAGAGGAGAGGGGGAGATAGAAAAAAGGAGACGGAACATTGCTGGAAAACTTCCTAAATGTTAGGGGGATCACCAGTCACCCCCCCCCCCAAAAAAAAAGAAAACCTCCAAGGATTATATATGAAAAGAGAAACACAACTGGACACAACTTAGTCAAAACACAGACTCCAAATATAAGGAGAAAAGTCTTGAAAGCAGAAAGAGAAAAGGGAGTGTCACACATGAAAGACTGACAGCTGACTTGCCAGCTAAAACAATGGGTATCAACTGGCAGTGGGAGGTGTTCAAAGTGGAGGATGTAAAGCATCTGTACACAGGAATTGAAGAGATAGTGAAGAACAGTTAAGAGCACTGGCTGCCCTTCAGAGGGCCCGGGTTTGGTTCCCAAAACCCACATGGCAGTTAACAACCATTCATAACTCTAGTTCCCAGGATTCGACACCCTCTTCGGACCTCCATGGGCATTGCATGACATGAATGCACTTACATACGTGCAGGTAATACATATATACACATAAAAAACAAAAATAGTAAATTTAAAAGAATCCTGTACACTGCAAGACTGTTTTCTTTTTAATATTTATTCTTATTTTTATTATCCCATGTGGGCGCTGGGATTCAAACCTGGGCCCTCTGCCAGAGTAGCCAGTGTTTTTAACTGCTGAGCCATCTCTCTAGTCCCTGTGGACTATCTTCTTTGAATTAAAAAAAAACAGTTAAAAAAACTTTATGTATATGATTGTTTGCCTTCATGTAAGTGCATTCATGTCATTCAATGCCTGTGCAGGCCAGAAGAGGGCGTCAGATCCCCTAGAACTGGTGCTGTGGCTGGCTGGTAACTATGTAGGTGTTGAGAACCTAACGTAGGTCCTCTGCAAGAACTGCTGTTCTCCAGTTCCAGAACTGTCTTTTGAAAGTTAAAATGAAATATGTCTGGGGATGTAGCTCAGTTGTGTGGTGCTTGCCTAGCATTTATAAAGCTCTGGGTTCCTGAGATTGAACATGCACTAGTACTAGTCCTTACATGATTGTAAGGCTGGCTGAGCCATCTCTGCAACCCTAGAGAAATGTGTTCTGACTGATTAAAGACCTCTTTACGACAGTAGCACAACCTCAGTGTTGCTTTCTGGATGGTAATAACAATTGTAAGATGTTATCATGCCTGGAAATCGCTGTGCCCAGCCCTTTCCTGAATTTCATGTGGAAAATGCAGTCTCCGTTTTCATTTCTCCCCAGAGCGTGTGTTTGTATAGCCTGTGCACAAGGAATTTTAGAAGAGTGGATGCTTCTTTTCAGACTGTATACATGCTAAAGCCATAAAGCCTACGACTCCATGACCCCTCAAGGGAGCCCAGCCTTCAGAGCACCAATTACACAGCAGCTGGGTTTAGGGCCTTGCTGATGAACCACCATCGTCTGCCTCACCCAGATTCTGGGTGCACAGATGTTTGTAGACAAGCCTGCAGGTGGGGTTGTGGAGAATTTCCTGTGACTAATGAGAAAATAACATGAAAATTTGTTCTTGGTGATGGTGATGAGTCCTAAAGTGTGGAAGCAACAACGTGAAAAGCCAGTTGAAGACGGTGGCTCATTGGCTGGTCTTTCCTTGCGTGACGGGGAAACGGCTGGTGGAGACAGATAAGAATGGATGGGTTAGCTGATACCAACAGGCGCAATTTGGAAACATGCCCATCGATAATGCAGTGATGTTTTCGATTCGTTAGGTACTGGCTCTGAACCATTTGTAGGGGGTGATGCCCAGGAGATAATGGGCAATGCCCCATTAGAAACAGACCTCTTGGGTGGGAACTTAATGTTGTCGCTATTGTTATTATTCCTCTTCCTCCTCCTCCTTCTCCTAGCCCTTCTTCTTGTGTGTGAGTATATTATGTATGTGTGTGTATGGTGTATGTGCACATATATGTGATGTATGTGTAGGTCCACATGTCTATGCATGTGGAAGCCAAGAAAGACATCAGGCATCCTGTTCTAGCACTCTTTACCTAATGCCTTTTGAAACAGGGTCTCTCGCTCTCTCTCTCTGAACTGGAGCTAGGCTACTGGCCACAAAAGCCCCAACAATCCTCCTGTCTCCTCCAGACTTGGGGCTACAAGAGTGAGCAGCTACGTGAATGCTGGGGACTTGAACTTAGGTCCTCATGTTTGTGCAGCAAGTACTCTTACCCCTGAGCCATCTCCCAAGCCCCTTTGGTAGGAACTCAAGTTAGTGGTGTGTGACCCAGGCATTAGAAAGGCAAATGGCCACAGTGAGTTTCTTCACCCAAGAGCTTTACTCCCCACTTGTCATCAGATACCCAACAGGGAAACACGGACACCCCCAGATTAGAACAGTTCAGAGAAGACTTAACAAAGGCTTGGTCAGTACACAGGAAGACCTCAGAGAATACATCAACACCATGGAGATAGCTTGAGATATTACCTCTCTAGACCCAAAGGAATATAGGAGGAGGCACTGACAAGCCCTGGAGGGGAAGGTTGTGCAGAGAGAGCCACATTGAGAGGACCAGTGACCTTTAGGTGTTGGACAGAGCTGGCCCAAAGAAACCCTGCAGGGATGGGAGGGAACTAGAGGAATAAAAACATCTTAGAAGTCACAGGACAGGACTGTTAGAATGACAGCTTCCTTGGACGTAGGCCAGGGCTCAGAGTGGATGTGAAAGGCAAAGGAAGATGTGCGTTCATTCTTGGCTTTATCCAGGTAAAAACTCTTCATTCCTAAAGAGGATGTGGAGAGTCCCCTCCACTATAGTATCATGGTAAAGTCCTGGGAACACAGACAGGTGCTCACCTGAAACAGCAAGTGCTAAAGAAGTGGGAGGGGCGGTGGATCATAACACACATACACACACACACACACACACACACACGTACACAGCCATCATCAGCTGGTCAGAGGCCCAGGGCAGGCCATTCAAGCTACTTTCTCCCACAGTTCTCCTCGCGTTCCCTTATTCTCTGCTGGCCTGTTGAGTCTTTAGGGGTCTTTATTTGGGTCTTTGAGACCCCTTTAGGGGTCTTTGAGACTCCAGATTTTCTTCCTGTGGGGTCTGAGTTCCTGCTCTTCTATTCTCTGCCTTGAGACAGGGTCTGGAGCTCGGCTGACAGCTAACACACTCCAGAGATTCTCCTGTGCCTGTGCCACACAGCACTAGGGCTAAAAGTTCACATGTGGCCACACCAGCTCTTTCTGGGTTCAAACTCAAATCCTCGCTCTTGCACAGCAAGTGATTTTCCCACTGAGCCATCTCCCCAGCCTTCTTTGAGCTGTTAGTTACAGTGAGGCATAGCTTAAAATTTTGGAATGTTTGCTGTGTTTTATAATAGTCGTACTAGTAAAATACAGCGAGGTAGACAGTGCATCTGTTAGGGGAGATGCTCCGTGAGTTAAGGTGGAATAACTAAGAGAAACAAATCAATGCACAGACAGCTCACATTCATGAACAGGACCTGTGACGTCAGTCCCCAGTTGATCCATAGGTAATCATAGGTTTAGTGAACATTCCAATAACTTTTTGTTTAGAATGCTATACATTTGTGTTAAAATTGATACAGGCTGAGAAGTCAAGGGTCTCCTGAAGAAGAATAAAATGAAGGGTTGGTGCTTAGTGGAAAATAAAGTAAGGAAAAGAACAGAGCAAGGGACACAGGGATCAAGTCACCAATAGGTCAGAAAAGAGCGCACCAGACACTAGGAGCAGCTCCCGTGTTTGCTCAGCTCCATGGGGAACTAACCAAATGGCCCTTCATTTGGACAAGATGCACAAATGCTATCTGCTTAATCTTGGGGATGGGAAGGATTTTGTAAAGAGAACAAAAATGAGTAACTCTTCATAATGTCTGCTTTGTTAAACTGCGGGCATTCTTCTCCCCCAGAAATCACTATTCTACATTCAAGCCAACTTTTTACAAGATTTTATTTTTATTTTTAATTATATAAATATATATGTGTGTGTGTGTGTGTGTGTGTGTGTGTGTGTGTGTGTGTGCGCGTGTGTGTGAGGGGAGTGGGTGCTCATGAGTGCAGGTGCCCAAAGACCAGAAGAGGGTGTCAGATACCTTAAAGCTGGAGTTACAGGCGATGGTGCTACCTGACAAGGATGCTGGGACCCAAGTTCAGATCTTCTGTGAGAGCAGTATGCACTCTTAACCACTGAGTCATGTCTGTAGCTCTATGTCAACTTTTCTTTTAGCTTCCACATATGAGGAAGAACAGGTGACATTTGTCTCTCTGTGCCTGGCTTATTGCACTTGGCATGATGCCCTCCAGTTCTGTTGATGGCACATTGCAGTTTGGGGCCTTAAGTGACAATGACCAGTCCTCTTTCTCAGCTCCAAAGAGATGTGGCAGAAGTGAGGGAAAGCATCAGCCCCCTCCAACGTTTGGATGATGCCATAATCCTGAAAGGGACACTTTGTAGTGACCAAGACTGCAACAGGAAATCCATGAATGGGACCTCCATGTGCTTTCTCTATGTGTTGGACATGAGGGACTTTCCAGAAAGGCAGCATGGGATAGGACTGGAGCTGAGTGAGCTTTGCCTTGGAGAAGAATGGGCCAGGCAGGAATCCAAGCCAAGCCCAGCATTGTTGTCAGGAGAGATATGAATCTCATTTTCTAAGCTGAAAATTTAGGGACTTTCCACTTATATGGTTCTAGTTAACATTCCATTTCCCTGCAAACAAGTGCAGAAACACAAGTGCCACAGTCTGAAGGGCAAAAGCTGTGTTTAGGGACAATGAGGAATAAGACCAGAAAGAAGAGTTGCTTAGCTGGACATAAGGGGCCTTGGGGGAGGGGCTTTGCCCTCAAAAGAGGAGGCACAGAGCTTACTACCCATGAAGAGAAGGGGAGCCAAAGGGGAGATGTGGGTCTGTCTTCACTGCTGTCCAGCTAGATAACTTGCAGGAGAAAGTCAGCTTCCCCATCTATAAAACAGTCTAGAACTACTAGCCCCTTCCTTCATCATAGGGCCTAGGAAAACAAGGAAATAGATTTTTCATTGCCTGAGATATGACACCCGTTCAGCAAATTCTCACATGGTAACAGGATCAGACACTTAGAAGGAGTCACCTGAGCTCTGAGGAGCAATCTGAGGAATCTGAGACGGCAACATGGCTCAGCAGGGGTGGGGACACAATGGACTCCGGTGGCTCTGAAGAGCCCTCTGCTCCCTGTTCCACATTTCCCTGTCCCATGGGTCCTATGACAGTGTGTGGAGGGGAAAAGGTGCTCTAGAAACATGAAGCCGCCCAGGAGTGGGTGACACGGTTCTGTCTACTAGATAGACCTTGACAAGCATTCAAGAGAACTCACCCCCAGGCTTCTCGCAGGGCAAGATGTCTTCATTTGCCAGTGGATATTTAAATAACAGACACAGGATCCACATAACTCCTTCTAGGACATTTGGTAAATTTATCTGGGCCAGCACGGGCTCTCACAGATCTCAGCATCCGACAGCTTTGCATCCTGGGCCAAGAGGGATGGAATGGGGACTACCCTGGGACCTCTGGGATCAATGTTGATATGTGCATACATGTGCTTGTACAAGTGTACACACTTGCATGCCATTGTGCATAGATGTTGGGAGCGGGAAGGGGGCTGGAACAGGAAACGTAAATGCAGTGCTGTGCTTTCCGGGGAGTCCCCGGCCACACTGACCTCTGTCAGCTGACTGCCTGTTACCTCTGCAGAGGGAAGTGGAAAAGGACCTGCTATGAGGGTGCTCCACTTCACCCCAGCTGCATGACACTGCCTCGGGGCAGCACAGAAAACACTTCACAGCTTTTCCAACCGGCAGAACTGACTTCACTGAGTGACCTGCTGCCCCCACCTGAGACCCCAGCAGCAGCAGAACAATGCCCCTCCTCTGAGATCCTGGGTTGAGTTTCTGTGACCGCCACGCTTTTCCGCTAGCCTCACAAGAAGCCTTAGACTTCCCTCTCTCCCTCCCCTCTCACCTCCTCTTTAATGCTCTTTCTCCTTCTCCCTCTGTCCATCATAGTTACATAGCTAATAACTTTATACTTAACAAAAATAAGGATTTATTTTTAATTGTGTGTGTGTGTGTGCGCGCGCGCATGTGGATGCAGTTGCTCATGGAGGCCAGAAGAGGGTGTTGGATCTCCTGGAGCTAAAGGTATAGGCAGTTGTGGGCTGCCTCACATGGATGCTGGGAATGGAACTCAGGTCCTCTTAAAAAACAGCATGTACTCTTCATCACTGAGTTGTCTCTCCATCTCTTTGGGGAGAGTGGGTACACATATGTGTATAGAGGCTCATGTGTGTATGTGCATGTAAAAGTCAGAGGAGAACCTTGGGGTTTGTTCCTCAGTGGTTTAGAGGTAGACTGTGCCTTTCACTTGTCTGGAACTCATCAATTAGGTTAGACTGTCTGGCCAGCAAGCCTCAGGGGTCTTCCTGTTTCCACTTCCCCAGTAATGGGATCACAAGTGAGTTCCATCACCACACTAGACTTTTACATGGGTTCTGAGAGGTCAAACTCAGGTCCTCATGTTTATGTGGCAAGCACTTTACCAACTGAGCCATCCACAGCCCTTAGCCATTCTTTTGTTAAATTCTCTTTGGTCAAGTAGTATAGTTAGTGTGATCTCTGGCTCTGGCTCGGATCCTGACTGGTACAACAATCCTGAGTCAATTTCTGTATTGTGTGGTCACTGTCTGGGACTTAGAAGGTCTGTGTTCCAGGCTTGAATCTGCTCAGAGGGAGAGGAACCATCCTGACTCACTGCCTGGGTGACATTCTACCTGCTAGCCTGCTTGGTGTCCAGGAAGTGATGCTCAGAGCACTTTGACGTTTGTGTCTATCCTTCCTCATTCCCACATCAGTCAGTTCTCAGCCCAACCCCACAACCTAGATGATAGTTTGGTCCCCACACCACAGACAAAGACATTAAAACCCAGAGAGGTTCCAAAACTTGCCCAGGGACACCCAACAGCAGGTGGCAGGCTGGGCAGTGTGCACTTTGCCCATTGACTGGAGGTGGCATGGAAGAGGCTGAGTCTGCATTCCATTCTAGAGTGCCAAATGCACAGATCTTGTAAAATGACAACCTGAGGATGGGGAGGGAAGGAGACAGCAAGCCATGGAGATGGGGGGGCAATCAAATAGTAACTACAACGAGCAGGGTCGGGACCTGACAGCAGGAGCCTCAGATGAGCAGGGGCTGGCAGAAGGCAGGAACTCTCCCTTCCCAAGTAGAGTGCTGAAGAAGACATGTGCTTAAGGCAGGCAGGGCTTAATGTAACAGTCTGCTGGGGCTGCAGGACGAGGAGCCAGTGCCAGGTGACTGAAATCTCAGTGTCATTTTCCCTCTGGAGGCTGTAGATCTGGGGGCATGGCTGCCCCCGCCTGAGAGCTGTGCAGGACGGGTCTGCTCCAGACCTCTCTTCTTGGTTTGCAAGTGGCCGTGTTGAGGGTGACATGGTTTGTTCTCTGGGTATGTATATCTCATCTGTATGAGTATTGTATGTGTGTTTAGTGTATATGCAAATATGTGTGCATGGATGTGTATACATATACACTCACATGTGATGGTCAGAGGACTTTGGTGCCAGGCTCTATGACTTTATCACCTTGAGACAAGGTCTTTCACTGAAGCTAAAGGAGCTTCAGTGTGTGTGTGTGTGTGTGTGTGTGTGTGTGTGTGTGTGCATGTGAACGCAGTGGGCAAGCCCCACTGATCTCCCTGTCTCTGCAACCCCATAGGCCTGGAGTTACAGGCACATATGTGCCCATGCCCAAACTCCTTCTGTGAATACTATGATCCAAACTCATGCTTGCACAGCAAATATTCCTACCCACTGAGCCATCTCTCCAGCCCATGTCTCATCTTTTTATAAGGATACCAGTTCTCTTTGGTTAGAGCCCTATCAATGATCTTATTTACCTCCATTCTCCTGTAAAGTCCCAATTTCCAAGTAAGGTCATATCTAGGAGGCGGGGACCTCAGGAAGCTAAGCTGTAACAGGGACAGAGGGAATGGTCAGTGAAGAGACTGAGAAAGGGCTGTTGACTGATGGTGAGGGTGTTTCCAAAGAGGATACAGAGACTGGTCAGAGGGAGCTGGAGAGAGACATGTATGTGACTCTGGGATGACTGAAGGATGGGATGGAGGCTGGGCTTGGCCCTGAGGTCTCCTGGGGAAAATAAGCCAGTTTCAGCTGGCTGAGACTACTGGGAAACTAATCACTCTTGTTTTTTGGTAGTTTGGTATCAACTGGGGACTAGAGATAGATTAGTTACTTCTTTCATTGCTATGACCAAACACATGACAAAAAGCTACTTGAGAGAGGAAGGATGAATTTTGGCCTCATGGTTTGAGGATTCAGTCCAGCCATCATGGTGGGAAGATACACAGAGGGAGTGTGAAGCAACAGTTCATGTGTCCTCAGAAAGCCGAGAGAGCTGAATGCTGGTCCTCGAATGGTCTTCTCTTTCATCCCTTTCACTCAGTCTGGACCCCCAGCTTACAGAATGATGCTGCTTGTGTTCAGGGTGGGTCTTCCTGACTCAGCTCACTTTTCTGGAAACACAGTCACTCACATGTCCAGAGGTGTGTTTCCTCGGGGATGTCATCAGTTTGGCAAGGAAGATTAAGCATCACAGAAGGCCTTCTTAGGACTATCTCTCCAGCAATACTAGGTGAGGGAGTTCCTTCTAGGAATAAAGAACAGGTGATCTCCACCTCCCTTACGGCCCTGGGAGCAGGTGGAGCCACCAACATGGCTGGCTTCTCTGTGCAGAGTCAGGACAGTCACAGAGTCCATCCCAAAACCTTGGTGCCTTCCCCAGCCAGTCAGGTTGACTAGCCCTCCTGGGTAGTCTTGTATACTCAGCAGGAAAAAGAAAACTCTTAAGAATATATAGAATGTTCTTGAAGCATGCTTCCTCAGCTGAGGGACCTGGAATCTTCAGGCTATACTAGTGAACCCCTTGAGAAGAGAGAGAATTCCAGAGCCTCTAGAGCACCAACTGCATAGAAGGTTGTCTATCCAGAGGACTGTAAGGAAGACCATGCTGGAGCCAAGTCCCTGGAGAGCCCCATATGGAAGAGGCCTTGGCCATCTTTGAACCCAGAGCTATGAACCACACAGCTCAAATGTACTCAGCTCTCCTCACCCCACCCCCTTCCAGACATTACCTGTTCCTGCCTCGATCAGGTGTCTCCTACACTAATCATTCCTGTGCACATGCTGACCACTTCCTGTGTCCTGCTTGGGTAACTACCAATTTGATAGAATCAAATTATACAACAGAGTGGGATGACTGAGTTCAGCTCTGGCCAAAGCCACAGCTAGACCAGAGAGAAGCAGGTTTCTTGGGACTCCTGGGGGGTGGGACAGAGGATGGATGGATGGGTGCTTGACTATAGGGACAGAATCTGGGCACCTTGCTTACTTGAACAGTTGCTTAGCAGCAGTGACTGGGGTGGGGATTCCCTGGAGGGTGCCTGGGCCTATAGGCCTCCAGCTCCCTCCAAGTTCCTTGGCTGGGTGCTTTGCCTCCAACCAGGGACCTGCCCCAGGCTGCTCACATGGTACAACCTCTACCTAGCCTGCCCTCTCTGGGCAGCTCTGCACACCTGCTTCTCCCAGCTTTCAGTAACACCTCCACCCTGCATGCTACTGTCCCAGGCAGCTCCATGGGTCTGTCTGTCCAGGCTCTGCCCCTGAGTCTCCACCCATCCACCTTGGAGCCTCTCTATCCTTACTTAGAGTTCAGTGTTCTCAGTGATGGTCTACCTGACTTCTGCCTCTGGTCTTCCTCCCTCTGCAGCTCAACCATTTACCCAGACACCTCCCAGGTGGCAGCTCAGACCTGTCCTTAACCTTGATCTCAGACAGGAAGGCTCCCCGGGACCATGGTTTTTCCAGGGTCCTCCTTCAGCCTCTATTATATGTATTGGGCCAGCCTAGGGGGACTTCTGAGAATGGGGGAGCCACTTGCTTCTAACTGCTGAGTCCTTTTCTCTGATCCCAAAACTTACAATGAGAAGTTTGCCCTGCCTGTCCCACCCCAGCAAGGTGCCACACACGCACCTATGGTTTCCAAAGGAAGCACCACTCCTCAAAACAAACCTGCTTTCCCTGTGGCTGAACCAGCCTGGGCTGGGGATTCTCCGACTCCAGCCACTGGGGATTGTTGGGGTCCCTTGGCTCCTGGGTCTACTGCCTGAGGTTTGTCTAGGGAGGAAGCAGAACTCTTTGATTCTTGGCAGAACAGATGTTTTTCAGAACTTGTCTCCAGAGAGCAGCTGTCTTATCTGTTTCTGCTCAGATCAGCTGCTGACACGCTCTTGTCTTCTGCCCATCTTCAAAGAGTGGTAGTGGTTTGAGGGTGCAGAGGCTCAGGCTTCCTCAGCAGCTCCCTATTCCTGGCTCAGGATCCTCCTGCAGTGGGCGCTTTGCAGGCCTAAGAAGAGTTAGTTGCCCTGGGAGAGGGCAAGGAGGCGGGTCAGCAGAAGGGTGGGATGCTGAGGCCCAGTTCTTACTGCCATGATAACCAGCCATGTCCCAAACCCTGAAGGGAACAACTTCCTTGTGCAGATGCCAGAGCTGGCTAGTGGGAACTCTCCTGGGAGCCTTTGTTCCCTCCAAGCGTCTCCAGCTGTCCACCTTGGGGAGGGTACCATCACTCACATAGCTGGCGCTGCCCTTAACTTCCACGTAAACACTAAGTCCTGTGATTTTGCCCCTTAAGAATTTCTAGAATCACTGAGCTTGCTCAGGCACGCCTTTAGTCCCAGCACTCGGGAGGCAGAGGTAGGTGGATCTCTGTGAGTTCAAGGCCAGCCTGGTCTACATAGAAAGTTCCAGGCCAGCTGAGGCTACAGGGAGACCCTGTCTCCAAAAGACCAAAAAAAAAAAAAAAAAAAGAATTTCTAGAATCCATTCACTTTTCCCCGTCATCACCAGAGAAGTCCCCACAAGTCAGCGCCATCGTCTCGCTGGTGACATGAACTCCTTCCCTGAATCTGCACTCAGCACCATGACTGGAACTGTCTTTCCAAAAGTGAGTCTAATCCTAGGGCCACCTGCCTGCAACTCACAGCTTCTTGGTGCCTGTCCCCAAGTCGGCAAGTCCCCAGTCCTGACCACAGCCCCAACGTCCCCTGGGGTGTGGCCTTTCACCACATCCCCACCTTCTCAAAGTCCCAACTCTTCTTCCCTCATCTCCGGGCTCCCTCCTGGCTCCTTCCAGTTCCCCAGATGCATTTAGCAAATCGTTTTTTAGTGATTCTAAGAGCAGTTCATTCCCTGGGTCAAACATTGGGAGAGTCCATGTGACCCATCTGGTTGGTGTCTTTCTACTTCTCTGACCCTCTGTCCATTTCCCCAGCCATGTTCTTGAAGGGGAGAGAGTTAATCTTTTCCACCTGCCTGTAGACATGGCAACACGGGACTATTGTCCAGGGCTCTGCATGACATGGCTGTGTTGTCATCTGAGGATGGGCGGCCATGTGAAGAAAACAGCCTGAAACCAGTGCCCTGTCCTGGGTAGGGTTTTAAGTTGAAAACTGCAGTCTTATCAACATGAGTGGAAGACTCAAGATGCCACCATGCTCGTGAATGCCCTCAGGGTTCTGATCATCTCACTGGTCAAGAAGATGTCCAGTTCTTCGGGGATGAACAATTCCTTTTTGAGACCTTCTTAGTTGGCTGAACAGTGAGGACAATTTTGATTTTGTTTTTAGATCATAAAAGCGCTGTGGTCACGGTTCTGACTTCACTGAGGTCTTTGATATTGCCCTGTATAATAGATGAATGTTTGATAATTTTCATTTACTGGAGTCTCCTCAGGTGTCAAGGTGTAATAAACAGAATGGCAGGACAGAAGGTTCTAAAACAGGAGTTAGAGAGATAGCTCGGTTGGTAAAGTGCTTGTGTTTCAAGTAAGAGGACCTGGCTTCAATCCCTAGAACCCATCTAAAAAGCAAGGAAAGCAGGTGCAGATGTTTGTCATCCCAGGGGTCGGATGGGAGACAGATGAATCCCTGAGGCTCACTGGCCAGCTAGCCTACCCTAATGAGTGGGGCCCATTCGGAATCACCCTAAATGGGGGATAATGCTCCTCCCAGAGGCCATAGGTTGCCAAGTAAAAAGGCCAGGTAAGGTGTGGGAGATCTCCCTTTGAATTGTTGGTCAGGGGCATCCCAGAGATGCCCCCCCAAACAATACAGGTTATTTTCATTGCTCTTGGTTTCCCACCAGAACTTGATGGTAAAACCATATTGCTGAAGACACCACATACTTTGGTCACAGGACTTGGAGAAATCAAATTGTTAATGACTTGGAAGCTTTCTCCCTGCTGGCTTATTTTCACAGTACTGGAAGGTGCTGTATGCAGGCTCTTGGGGTGGGATTGGAGGAGTCAGCAGCTGTGAATCCTGCTAGCTACTATAACAGCTGAGCTGGCAAGATATACCCATGGGTACAATAGCAGCATAATTGTTATGTAGGTGACCGAGGAAGCTTGTGTCTGATAATGTAACCTGGCCAAGAACCCATGACAGGGGAGCTCATAGATCCTGGGGGTAAACTGACCGTGGATATTTTTCCAAATGGATATGGCATCAAACTGCCTTCTAAATGTATCTCTTCAACCACCAACCAGTACAGATCTCAGACTCATCCAAGAGGTGTGCACTTGATGCCCACTAGAGAGCTTAGTACATATATGTGAATATTCCCAAATCCAAAATGCTTCTAGTCCCAAATATTTTAGACATGGGATGCCCTCTCTGAAGTAGAGTTAAGTAGCCAAGTGTGACTGCAGAGGCTTCAGGACTTGTATGGAAAAAGGAGACGAAATGAGGCCTTAAAGCAAATAAAACCAGAGGGTTGACTTAAGTTCTTCTACCCTCGGGGGTGAGGCCTGTAGCAGAGAGAGGCAGGAGAAGTGGGGGTAAGGGTAGTTTCTGTTGAGGCCACATGCACCATTCTGGCAGAATAGACCGTCCACGGCAATGACATTACAGTGGGGGGAAATGTAAGTCAGTGGAAACAGCATCCTGCAAGTGAGGTGGCTCCACTCTACACCCTCAACTATGATGTGTACTCCTCACTTGGTGCCTCCTCAGAATACAGCCGGCCACTAGCTCAGTGTATCTCAGAGAGCTCTGCACCTTACCTTTCTAACAAGACGGTGACTGGTGGTGGTGGTGGTGGGGACCACACTTAGCAAGTGGCTGATATTATAACCAGGATACTGGAGCTCATGCTACCTGTCATCATAGGGGCCAATGAGTAGAGGCAGGAACCCAGTCTTTAAGTTATGCCTCATTCCAAGAGCTAACAGTCAGAGAAGCAGCTGGTTAAGCCCTAAAAACTGCTTCCCATCCCATCTCCAATCAGCAGGTTCTATAGGAAGAAGTGGGAGTGGAGGGGATTGACACAAGACCGTCCATCATTCTGGAGCTGAGTCTTGCCTCTCTGCTCAAGTCAGCCACATTTCTGAGACTTGTGCTGTCTGTCTCCCTTGTTATCTTCTGTTGCGCTCTCCCCTCCTTCTGTGGACATCTGGACTCAGGTACTTCTTTAAAACTGAATCTAGTTAGTGTCAGCTAGTATCAACCTTGTACTCCTCCAGCGGCTTCTGGACTTGGAGGGGTTAATTCTGCACAAGCCCACCACCAACAGCGTGCACATGCTGAACCGTTCATGCCACGTGCTTACTGATTCCTCCCTACGATATTTGTCTTATAAGAGAACAGAAAGTGCAGCACCCCATCTGTCCTTCCTGTCCCCTCTCAGGATCCCAGGTGGGAAAACCTGACAGAGAAGGGAATCACAATGGAAAACAGAATATATCACACCAGAAAAGGCATTCTAGAAAGGACACCGTCACTGCAAGCCACCAAACCCCCCTGAGCATAGCTAAGCCACCGGAGTTGAGTCTCATCTGCCCCCACCCTGGGAGTCATGGAACACTACCATGGCTCGCAAGGAGACCCAGGTCTCGCCTCATAGAGACCCAGAAGCTTCCCTTCTTTCTGCCCTGAAAGCTCAGACTTCAGGGGACATTGGCTGAGGAGGCTCACACAGAGCACAACGGTCAGAGGCAGAAATGACATGTCTCCTCCCCTGGGGGTTCCCTTCAAGTCTCGTGGACATACTGAGGTCACATGTCTCTTCTCAAGCCAGGCAATGACAAAAGTGTGACTGTGGGCAGGTTGGGCTAATTGTGTCCCCCTCTCTTGGCACTGGGGACAGGAATGCAGTTTATATCTGGGACCTGATTATCACAGTGTCCTTGGTTCCCTGAGACCCACACCTACCTACTGCTTACTTCCCAACCTGGCTTGTTTCCTTGGAGTCAGGTAATTTTTTAATTCCAGGCTCATGTAGGCGAAGCTGAGGCTCTGTGCAAAGTCAGTAGACAGACCCTAACCCAACCTCCCTCTGCCTTCTTTCTGCCCTTCCAGGGCCCTCCAGATTCCTAAGATGCAGTTCAGAATACCTGAAAGAAATTTGGGGTCCAGCTATTTTCCCTGGGGTATGTGTGTGTGTGTGTGTGTGTGTGTGTGTGTTCGTGTATGTCATGTTTACAATGCCAAGTCTGGTCCAGCATCAGTGTGGTTGCTGGGAAGAAACAGGCAGAAGACAATGTCCTGCCTCCCAAAACCCTGTGGTAGGGAGAAGGGCCAGCTGAGCACCTTGTCTACACCAAGATGCCAGATCTGGACACACAGAGAAGAATGTCACCTTCAAGCACAGAGTGTTCCCACCCTGTCACTCTCACAAGCTGCCCCGTCCTTGGGCTTCATGTGGGACTGGAGCTTGATATCTGCTCACAGCCCTGCAACGCCCCCTCCTCCTCCTCTCATGGCAGACCTCAGACTCTAACCCAGGCCCTTTACCACATTATCCTTCCTCTGCCCAAGGATTCAGATTCTTTTTAAAATTTTTATTAATTTTAAATTTATGTGTATGAATGTATTATCTGCAGGCATGACAAGTGCACTTAGGTTGCGCAGTGCCTAAGGTAGTCAGAAGAGGGCATCAGATCCCCTGGAATGGAGTTATGGATGGTTGTTAGCTGCCATGTGGGTGCTGGGAACTGAACCCAGGTCCTCTGCAAGAGCAGTCAATGCTCTTAACCGTTGAGCCATCTTTCCAGCCCCAGGAGTCTTGAGACATAGTGATACAGGTAAATATCAGGAGAATAGAGTACTCGCCTCTCATGACGGGAAGGACTCTGTGGGCTGGAAACAGAGGCACAGCTTCCACAGCATGAGTGGACAACGCTGTCCAGAGGAATGCTGGTTGGGATGAGTGGATTCCTGCTTGAGGCCTTCGAATGCCATCACCGAAGGCTAGACAGAAAAAGAAGAGATGGCTAAGGTGCCCAGGAAAGACCACTGAGGAACAGAAGGAAGGGTGGTCCGCGAAACCAAGACCAAAGGCCCAAAAAGAAGTGAATATTCCTAAGTACCAAATTCTGCCCCAACAGCATCCAAAAGGGTCCAGTGACAGGAGGGTGTCATGGCAGGTTCCACTGAGGGTTGAGTGAGCGGGAGGTAAGAGCACACTCGGGGCTTCTTAGAAGACCAAGCGTCTCCTCAGCCCGGCAGGTCACCCTGACTGCGCTCCTACTCTTGCTGCTTTCCCACTGTACCCACACCCACCCGTCAACACTGAGTTGATGTCCTCTACAGATCATCCGCCCACTGTCAGTATGCATCCCCTGCCAAGGCTGAGGAGTCCCCAAGACAGAGGCTCTGGTTGGTTCTGGTCCTGGTGTCCTGTGTGCCTGAGGCAAGAGTTTGGCACCCAGTGAGTATTCAGAAAGGCTGACTGGATGTGTTGAAGGAAATGAATGAGGAGGAAGTTGATGTTTGAGAGGCAGGTTGGAGAAAGGGATGGTTTGAGGTTTAAAGATGATGTCTGCTTGATTGTTATGGCTGAGGGAAACACCTTGTTGAAAAGAGAAACCATGACACCAGTTCTTAGGGAGGATGAGTTTCAGAGCCTGGGTGGAGAGAATGACCTAGCCGGGAAGTTCTGAGACATAAGGTGGAAGGGGGTGGCTCGTGGAGCACCTGCCACTAGGCAGGGCTTGGAGAAGAGTCAACACCCTGGGGTTGGAATCCCTGGATGGTGTTTTTTTTTGGTCCATGGAGATTGCTTGTTCTGGCAATGACTCAGAGTCATGGAGTTGCATGGCCATGGCCATCCCTGAACATGATGTGAACAATACTTTTGGAGTTGGCAGTGTGGTGGGCAGCCCTGTGAAGAAGGGCTGGTGCCTCAAGGGACGCAAGGAGGGACCATCCAATGGGAAGTCTTGGAGACACGTGAAGACCTGAGCAGAACAGGAGGGGAAGGTGGCGAGTGGCAGACAACAAAGGCTTAGCTGGAGCAGAACGGGCACACATTCAGATCCAAGCACAGAGGGGAGAGGAGGAGGCACAGGGACTGGGTGCCCATTGTTTATGGAAGGACCTGCAGGTGAGGGGGCTGCCTGGCTGGGGAGATAACAAATTGAGGTTTGGTAGTTGAAATTGCTCAAGAAAGAAGAAGGAAGTCTGCAGAGATACTGTAACATCAAAGAAACAAAGTGTTGCAGATCCATTCCCGGATAAGATCCACCAGGGGAAGCCAGTGTTTGCCCCAAAGGACCTTTGGAAGAACCTGTGACTTCTGTGATCAGTGGAGGGCGGCCACACAGTCCTACTGGAATCCTGACTGAGTGTATTTATCATTCTCATCTGATGCAGTCCAGTACTGTCCCTACCATTCATTCTAATGCACCAGGCAGAGAAGCATTGCGTGTCTCCATCTCCTTACACTGGTGATGAGAAATAACTGGCCGGAGAGATAACTCAGAGATTTCAAGGGTTTGTTGCTCTTGCAGAAGACTCGAGTTCGATTCCTGCCACCTGTGTCAGGAAGCTCACCACTCCAGGTCCAAGGGATCTGACACATCTGGTCTCCGAGGGCACTGCACTCATGTGCACATACTGCGTGTAGACACACACATACACATAATTTAAAACAAACAAATAAGTAAATACATTGATTTCCAAAAGAGATCCATGGAAAGGAGCTAGGGGATTAGACTGTCAATCCCGCCTGGTAATGTGATGGCAGACAGCAGCCCAGCAGGGAGCAGGACATGTAGGAGGGGGTGGAAGTGAGCAGCTGAGAAAACACCTCGATGACAGATGTCTGCTTCCTCATGGTCCCTGGAGGGAGTCAGGGAAAGCAACAGCAACCCTGCGGTGTGGAATGAAATTCGCAGCATCAGTGTGAACCTACTGTTTTAAAATCATGTGCATGTGTGTGTGTAAAAATAGATGCATTCATTCATTGGTTCTGTCCACCAAGACGTCTGAGGGCAGGAGGCCCTGGCAGTGCAGTGCAAGGACTCCTTGGCTCTACACTATGCGGAAGCGAGCACCTTAGAGAAAGAAGTGAGTCCAAAGATGAGACTGGGGCATCTTACAGTACCTGAAAGTCAGGAAGGTTTGAAAGAGTATGGAAGACATGAAGAAAGGGGATGTTCACAGGAGCTCTCGCTGGTCAAACTTGGGACGACATAAATGTCCAGATAAATCATTTTGAAAGTCATCATTTGGAAATCACCACGATCATATCATCCCCATCATTATCACCATCACACTGTCACCATCATCACCATCATCACTACCATCACATCCACTGTCCTCACCATATCCTCACCATCTTCACTCGTCACCACCATCACCGCCATCATCCTCGCCATCCTCACTCTCCATCATCACCATCCACCATCACTATCACCATCACCATCACCATCTTCACTCACTGCAGTAGTTAGAATGAGAAATGCCCTTCAAAGGCTCCCCAGTTGGGGAAGGTCACGGAAACCCTAGGCGTTGTAGTCTTGCTGGAGGAAGCATGTCACTGGGGGTGGGCTTGGAGTGCTCACAGCCTTGTCCCACTTGCAGTTTGTTCTCTCTGCTTCTGCCTGCATTTGCTTGAACATGTGAGCACTCAGCTTTCTGCTCAGCTCTATCTGCCACCATGCCTCCCCACTACGATGGGCTCTTATCCCTCTGGAACCATAAGTCCAAATAAACTCTTCCTTCTGTGTTGCCTTGGTCATGGTGTATCATCATAGCAACAAGAAAGTAAGTAATACATTTACCATCATCATCACTATCACCACCACCACCATCATGATGATCATCAATGCCATCATCATCATCAATTTAAGGAACTAGTAAAATTAATGATGGAAGAGGAAGAGGAAATCTTAAAGGACCTCCCCACCCAAGGCTTATTAATTACAAAAGAGGGAGAATATAGCTTCACAGTGGCCAACATCATCTTAGGTTAGAATGAACCTCATTGATAACAGAGCAAAGTGACACTGGACCTGACAAGACACACTGAGAGGAGCCCAGCATTACTTCTTTCTCATTCTGGTCATAATTGTACAACTCGGGTCCAGTCATTCGGAGAACCCAAACCCAGGGGCACGCTGCCAAATGACCACTCTGCAGACTCCAAAGGTGCCCTGGGAAACTGAGGCAACTCTTCTGACTTGGGGGAGACCCAGAAGAGATGATAGTTAATGAAATGCACTATCCTAGGGCCTAAATGACCAAAGGTGGTCACCACCTGAAGGGTAGGTGAGTTCTTTGTGCCTCCTTAATGCCGTGGTGAAACTGTGTCAGAAAGACAGCAAGTGGGGAAGCGGTAACACTACGGTGTCCTGGCTAGGTCGCTTTTTCTGCCTTGCTCTCCTTGTATGTGGGTGAAATCTTAGCACCTAGAAAATATGCTTACCTAGAGGAATTTACTACCTAGTGAATATTCTTAGGAATGGCAGGGATTGGGAAGGACTGCATCCTGGATCTGGCTGTGGTGTAAATGTTCAATCCCTGGTCCCCATTCTTGCCAATATTCTGAGTTTTTCAGACTCTGAAATGGCATCAACTGTAAGACACTTTATATACCACCAGGCGGTGGGCAAAATATACCTTACCGAACCCTCTAAGTGATTATTCTCATGTAGAATTTAAAAGAACTTCTTTTTTTTCTTGAGTCAGAGTCTCACTATACAGCCCAGCTGGACTCATAGTGCTTCTGTCTCAGCCTCCTGAGTGCTGGGATCATATTTTTAGCACCATTTCCTTTAATTATTTAAATGTAGATTTAGATTATTATCCTATATCACTATTTTACTTTATAAAAGTAACAATGAGCAGAGTGTGGTTTAGTTCTAGCACTCAGGAGGCTGAGGGCAGGAGGACCTCTTGTTCAAGGTGAGCCTGGACTACCTAGTGATGTCAAAGCTAACCTAGGATGATCACAGCTCAAAAACAAATGAATATAGAAATGCCCCTCAAAATAAAAAAAACTGAAAACTTAGGGACGGGTGGGAGGAGTCAAACCAAATGATCTGGCTGCCCTATTCCTAAGATTCATGTTGGCAGGCTGGTAAGATGGCTCAACGGTTAAAGGAATTTACCACCAAGCCTCATGACCTGAGTTCAATCAGCAGGAACCACACAGTAGAAGGAGAGAACAGCATCCTTTAAATTGTCCTCTGAACTGCACATAAACTGCACCACATGCCTACATGCACATATAAATGTAATTTAAAATTTTAAAAGAGACTTCACAGTGGCTTGAGGACATATACATGTTTCCTGTTCTATCAAGAGCATCTCTGTCTTCACGATCACCAGTGATGTGGCATCTCCTAGGAGGGTTCCTCTGTTTTCTTTGGGTTTTCGTTCCAGCACTAACATCCACTCTTTTGTGTATTTAAACTTATTGCATGATGGACACACGAGAAAGGAGTGACGTGAAAGTATTCGTGACCATGTTCTCTTCATATTCAATTTGTATTCTCAACATCTGATTATTCTAATGTATTTGTTCCTCCGGGTCCAGATCTGCTTTCTGCCGCATCTGCTCACTTGCTCCCTTGTGAGTGGTGGCTGCTCGCTGTGAAGCCAACTTGAGGATGCTTCTCTCCTGGCTTCTGTTCTGCTGGAAGGCAGGCCTTCTGCCATTCTAGGATCTATTGAGATCCTTTCTACAGCATCTGAGGGTAAGCCATGTTCCATGGCACTGGGAACCTGAGGCTTAGATTTCAGATGGTCAGAACTACCGGTTAGTGTTTGCTCTGGCAGCAAACTTGATCTCGTTTCCTGTTTGCTTACTTTTCTGGTTTCAGCCCACTGTTTGTTTAATTTTCTTGCTTTTGTTTAGTTGGGATGGGACACTGCCCCAGGGAATCCCCATCTTCTGCGGAGTCTAGTACTGTATTTAAGGACAACGTTTTGTCAGAAACAAGGTGTTTTGTGTGAGTGGGACCCTCAAAGGACCCACATGGTCACACCAGTGGAGATTTGATATTTCCACTGTCTTTGGGCAGGAACTCACTGTGGAAGGAAGGTGAGGCAAGCTAACTTAAGTTCCACACAGGAGACCAGGTGACATGAGGGCCTTGAAGGCCCGTCCTCAGATGTCACAGCCTGCCCGGGCCATCTCCATGTGGAAGGACTTTGTTCGTCACCCTCGTTTTTTCAATATTGCCTTGGTTAGAGGGACAGAGGAACCCTGGGCAGGCCTGCTAGTGCCCTCTCACCTGCCTCATGTCCATCTGTAAAACTGCAAGATGGGACACTTCTGTTTCCTCTGTGGGCTACTTTGGTCGATGCTATAGGATTTCCATAAATTTTTTATTTACTTTGGTGGATATCTGAGAGATAGAGACTCTGGGGTTTTGTTCTGTTTTGTTGCATGACTCAGTTGTCTAATCTAAAATCTACATCTTTAACAGTTCCTCAAAGGTACAAGTAAATTTTGGAGAAGAATCTGAGAATCAGATGCATCATAGCCTGTGCTGCAATAGAGCCAAGAGTAGAAAAGCGAGACAGAACAGGCCTGTGGACTGTCCTGGTGTCAGGCAACCCTTACCTGTCAGTCTATACAGTTGAAGCTTTTAAGACACAAGCAAGTAACAGGGAAATCTATGTAAGTGATGTTCAGACTCAGACACAACTCAGTAGGGTGATTTCTTAAAAATGTAGCCATAGAATTAACACACTGGGGCATTTCTTCTGGGTACACACAAGGAAGTCCGCATAGGGGCTTCAACCAGTGATGGCAGAGTTGTTCACTGTTGCCAAAACATGGAATCAACTCACCTGTCTAGTTGGATGATAAACTGTCTGTACATACAATAAAATATTATTCAGACTTGAAAAAGGAAAGCGGTTCTGACACAGGCTACGTTGTACTTAGTGAGGCACAAAAGTCAGGTACAAAAGAGACAAATACCCTATGATTCCAAGTATAGGAGACCAGTCAAATTCTCAGAGTCGTACAGTAGAATGGGGATTTCTGGGGACCAAAAGAGGTGGAGGAATGGTGTTTCAGTTTGGAGAGATGAAAGAACTCTGGAGGTGGCTAGTGGTGATAGTTGCTCAGTTGCCTGAATGCACCTAAGACTCTGGTCACACACATTAAATGCTAAGAGCATCAAGTTTTTATTATATTTTATCAGTCTTTTCAAAAGCAGGTCCAACTAATTTACAGTGAGAGAAATCAGAGCAGCGGTCTCTGGGAGGGACCGTGACAAAGACACCATCTTGGGCTAGAAGGTTCTATTTCTTGAGGTGGTAGTTATCTGGGTTCGTAGACCTGTAAATATTCACTGTGCACTGGAGATGTGTGCACAGGAGTGTGTAGAGCTAAAGTTCTTTAATGTAAATGTAGTAGAATTTCTTTTTCAATTATGTGGGAAAAAAAATTAAGTCCCAGGCAGAGAGGAGCTGGGTGCCTTAAGTCAGCTGAGGAGAGCAAGCTCCCTGGAACGAGACAGACGAGCATCTTTTTCCAGCCTCTTGTCAGCCCACTCTGTGAGTGACATCCTCCAGTGTCCCTGTGGGACCTCACAGCCATATCTGAGATGTATCAGAGAGGCTTAACTCTCGCTAAGGACAGATGGTTAAGTGATGTCGAGAATGTTAATTTTCTGTCTGTATTACAAGCATTTTAAGCATCTTTTAATGTTTTACATCGCCAGAAGCTGTTGGGGTGAGCCAGTCAGCTGCTCGGTTGAGAGCTGGCAGACACCTCCTCTTGTGCTCAGTTGCCTTGAGGAGGGGCCTGTTAGCCACGCAGCCCATTCTTGGGTATCTCTTGTGGGCAGTCTAGACTTAACTAGTCTTAACTGTCAACTTGACTGGATTTGGAATCACCATGGAAACATAACTTTAGGTGTCTGTGAGGGAGTTTCTAGTATAAAATAAGGAGTAAATGATAGCTGTGTCTCTGCTGTGTCTCCCGTTCACGTCTTCGCCATGGCCGTGTCTCTCGATCACATCTTCGCCGAGCCATCTCCCTGCACATTCTAGCTATCTTTGTGTCCTCTTACAATATTTTAGGTTACCAATCAGAAATTGGGCCACTATCTATAAGAAACAGAAAAGCCAAAAACTATAAAAGACTGAATCTTACTTGGTTCAAGACTCTGGGCCTGTGGTGGCACATTAATAGAAGCTGCTTCCTGCATAAGTTGCATTAGGCTCTCATTTTCTGTTCAGAGTGCTTACTATACTAGATTAGATTCAGAGAGGCAGGAAGACCCTCCTAAATATGCATGGCACTATGCTGTGGGCTAGGATCCTAGACTACAAAAAAGGAGAAAGCCAGGGGCTGGAGAGATGGCTCAGTCAAGAGCACTGAGCACTGCCTGCTCTCACAGAGGACCAGGGTTCAGTACAAAACACCCAAATAGCAGCTAACAACCATCTAAAACTCCAGTTCCAGGGGATCTGACACCCTCTTCTGGCCTCCATGGGCACTGCATGCATGTTGTACACATATACACACAGATAAAACACTACACACATAGAATAATAAACAATTTTTAAATTTATTTATTTTTATTTTATGTGTATGAGTGTATTGCCTACATGTATGTAAGTGCACCCATGTTGTGCAATGCCACTGGAGGTCAGAAGAGGGCATCAGATCCCCAGAACCGGAGTTATGCATGGCTGTCAGTCATCATGTGCATGCTGGGAATTGAACCTGGGTCCTCTGCAAGGGTAGTCAATACTCTTAATCACTGAGCCACCCCTCCAGGCCTGAGAATAAACACTTTTTTAAAGGAGAAGGCTAGCTGCACTCCAGCCTCCGTGCCTCTGCTTCCTGACTGTGGCCTGCCTCAAATTCCTGGTACAAGACCTTCCTGCCATGAAATAAGCCCAAATAAACCCTTCCTAAACTGTACGCAAAGTAAATCCTTCCTCACTTACGCTGCTTTTGTCAGATGTTTGAGCACAGCCTCAGAAGAAGCTACTAGACCAAGCTGTTTGGAAATACTCTACGATTACACGAAGGAAACACCCATTCCACAGCATCCATGGCAAGGGCTGAAGCCAGGAGTACTGCCACAGGAGGTCATGCTTAACTCGCGATGGCTTCAGAAAACTCCTGTCAGCTGTGGGAGAGTCCACTGTGGGCAAGATAAGTGTGGGTGAGCATGAGGGGACCCATTCATCCTGCTGCCGTTCTCGCTCAACACAGGAGGAAGTGTACCCTCAGGGACTCAGCACAGAGGCTGTAATCACTGTCAAATTGGTTCCTCAACAAGGCTTCTGATTGGTGCACAAGCAGGGCAGTGATGGAGGGTGTGACAATCTCTGCACAAGGACATATCCCTAGTCCACCTCTCCCAGCAGGCGGCTTTGCGCTTTGCATACTGTCCTGAATCCAATCAGATGCTTCTCTCAGGTAGCCTGTTTGTCTATTTGTGGTCTTTATCAAGGTAGCAGAGCCTGGACTGGCTTCATAAGGAGAAGGCAAGACCCCAGAACAAGGTCCCAGCAGCAGCAGCAACAGAAGAAGGAAGGAGGTGGGTGAAGATTGCCAGACAGTACAGAGCTGAGCCTGCAGAAGACCAAAGACTGCAAAGAGCCAAGACTGAGAATCCTAGTTGTTGGAAGAGTTGAGAGCTCCCAGAGTTAAGAGCTGGGGGACCTGACACTCAAAGCTCAGGAGCTGTAACACCTGGAAGCATTGAGAGTCAAGGGTCACTATACCAGTCAGGGGCTGCATGCCACTCATCACCCCAAACCATTCACCACATTCTCCCTGCTCTGCCCAAGGATTCAGATTCTTTCTTTAAATTTTGAGTTATTATTTTTATTTTATATGTATGATTATATTGTCAGCATGGATGTAAGTGTACGTGTGTCATCCAATACCTGCAGAGGCCAGAAGAGGGTGTCAGATCCCTGGAACTGGAGTTACAGACAGTTGTCAGCTGCCATGTGGGTGCTGGGGATCGAACCTGGGTCTTCTGCAAGAACAGTCAGTGCTCTTAACTGCTGAGCCATCTCTCCAGCCCCTGACAATTTTGTTTTTCAAAGTTGAATATTTTTGAGCTTCTAGGGGTTGGGGGACTAAAGAAAACGAAAAAACAAAGACAGGCCTGCAAGTTGGCCTAGTGGACAAGGGTGCTCACCGCCAAGGCTGACAATCTGATTTTGACCCCTGGAAAGAGAGAACCTTCTGTTGTCCAACCTCCACACACCTGCTACGACACAAGCATATACTCTTTTACATTCACATTCACGCATGTGTGCAAACACACACACACAATCGATAGATGATAGATAAATGAAAGATAGATGGCAGGTACATGGTAGATAGATAGATAATTGGGGGGGCAAATTTTCTGAGCTTGTGATCCCTCACTAGACAATGAAAAGCAGAAACAGGCAAGACTGAGAGATCAACTCAGAAGGGCCTTGTTCTCATTGTTGAGAGAGCCCAGAACAAAACTTCTAAAAGGTCTATGCAACCAGGAAAGGAAGGAGGAAGTTTGGAGAGAGGGATTAGAAAACTCTTGGTCCCTGAGTCAGGGGAGCTTAGGGAAGGAGGCCCTGGGCACTGCTTCAAGTTCATTCTCTCCACCCCTGCCTAACCTCGCCACACTGAGCAGAAGTACCACCCATGAGAACTCAGGGCCTCATGCCTTCCTTCTGCCCACTCAGATGTGGGCTTTTCCTGCCAGGGTGGGGTGTTGTAAGCTGTACCTGGCCAGTTCTGCCTTCCTGGAAGGGAGAAAGCACATCATCCTGGCTGTTTCTTAGCTACCATGGGCCAAATGTCTCTTCTCTGCTAGGCCCACCTGTCATGACAGACTGAAAACTCAGACCATTGGAGGAGACGGACCAGCCTTCCTTTCAGGAGATGCCTCTTTCCCAGGGATGTTTGTGACAATGGATCCTCATATCTCCGTACTAACCATGCAGCCCGCCGCTGTAGAAACCCTGCTGTGGAATGCAGGATGTGCCCCTCCCCTCCTGGCTGTGACAAAGGCCAGGAGGCCTCATATGCAGGGCTTCCCACAAGTGCCCCCAGAGGACCTAAATGTGCAAGTCTGGTAATAAGAGTTCCAGGATGGAGAAGGTGGTCGCTATCACCTGCTCATGTGAAGGGCAGCACAGAGCACTGTCAGGGGCAGTGCGCTCCCTCGGCAGGGCAAAAGTCTCTGTACAGAGGGTGCTGTTATCTACGCTGAAAAGCCGGCTTTGCACAGTGAGATCCACTCCACAGTGGATCTTAACTTTCAGGAAACAAGCTGGTGCATTTAACAGGACCTCCCCAACTCTGCCCACCCTTTCAGGTCCTCGAGGACAAGTCCGTGGAACCAGTGCTGAGTGGCAACATCATCTGTCTCCCGCTGCCACTCCTCCATATCCATCTGAAAGCAAGGAACAGGGGCGGTTTGGAATGGCTCAGATGGAGAGTTGGTGACTCCTCCTCACCTAAGGGCAAGCTCTGTGGGTTTTGCTTTGGAGAGCTAGTCTTTGCTGTGTTTTGATTTTTGGTAATAAACGTAGGCATAAACGTGATGGTTTAGTTGGCAGAAATGGAAACTTCAAATATAACATGGATGGCTTTGCTGAATCTTAGAGGGTAGAGTCCAAGGAATTCTATACCAGTCACTGCAGGATGCTGGTGCCCAAGCTGTTTCAAGGGACAGTGAAGGTAAATGTCCAAGCCCATCAAAAGAGTGGGAGCTCAGATCTTGGAAGTTTCAAGCCTGCCCCTCACCAGTGGACTGTTGCTCTATAACAGTCCTACAGACAGACGTGTGAATGTCCAGCCCATGAAACCAGTTATTGAGTCATTTCTGTCACATACCTAGGGCCACCAGCAAGAGGACATTAAAGCCACTGGAAGCCTTGGCAGACTCATGAAGTGACTCCATGTAAAACCAGGGCCGTGTGTGATACCTGTAGCCCAGTGTATGTTCAGGCCTGTGACAAGCAGAACAAGTTCAGTCCCTGCGGTAAGCTGTGTGCTGCAGCAAGCTCACTCCTTCGTGTGGAAAGGTACATCAAGCCTTTCTTCAGCCCTTAAAGACTCTGAAACCCAGTGTTGGTGATGTTGAAGTGCAAGGCCACTGAAGGACTGTAATGCTTGTGTATGTGATTCTGCAAAGACACACAAGGTATATAGATACCTAGCAACCTATTAAAAATATTGCATTTGGAGGTGGAGAGATGGCATGACATGGGTATACTTACATACATGCAGGCCAAACATTCATAATCAATAATACACACAATGAATAAATAAAATGTCCTAGTTGGCTTCTAATCACTGTGACAAAACACTCTGACCAACACCAGCTCAGGGAGGAAAGGGTTTATTTGGCTCACATCTCACAAGTCACAGTTAATCACTAAGGGAGCCGAAGGTCGGAACTCAGAGCGGAAACCTGGAGCTGAAGCACAGGCCATGGAGGAATGCGGCTTACTGACTGCTCCCCTGGCCCACACTCAGCCAACTTTCTTATACAACACACAACAACCTGCCCAGGGGTGACACCACCCATAGTGGGTTATGCCCTCCCACATCCCTCAACAATCAAGAAAATACCCCACAGACATGCCCACAGGCCTGTCCAATGGAGGTAATACCCCAGTTGAGGCTCCCTCAACCTAGACGTGTCCTCAACCTAGGTGTGTCAAGGTGACACTAAAGCTACCCAGCACAATTGACCCCTTGTCAACTTGACACAAAAACATATCACTATTAAACATAACCTTTCCATTTCTTGTCCCCAAGGTATGATGTTAACATTAATATCACAGACTAAGACAGTGCAACCTTAAAAGCCCCACAGTAGTTACAAAATCCAAACATTTAAAAGTCTCTTAATTGTGGGCACCTGTAAAATCCAAAGCAAGCACTATCTTGTTTCAAAGGGACGAATCGGGCACACCTAGGCAAAACCTAAATCCAGCAAACAGCTCAAATAGACATCTGGGATTCACTCACCATCTTCTGGACTCCAACGGGTTTCGGCAGCTCCACTTCTCTGACTCTGCGGTCCACAGTGCACACAGCTCATCTCCCAGGCCTAAACCACCTCCATTCCACACCTGCTGCCACTCTTGGTGGTTGTGCCATGGTCCTGGCATCTGAAACTGAGGTTGGACCTTCACTAATGGGCTCTTCTGGTGCAAAGCCTCCAATTCTCTCCACAGTGCCTGCAATCCTGGGTCTTCACTGAAACCGAGGCTGCGCTTCCATCGATGGCCTTTCCTGGCCTCTCACAGTGCCACACCTCAGCTGCTCTCTGTGACCCTTTCATGTGTTCAACACCAAAATTATGCGGGAGATTCTTACACATACTAATTCCTGCTTCCAGCTTGAGATGAAGGCTAGGGCCCCCTTTGGATCACAGCTTCTGTGAGCTGACCCTGAGGCAATATGTCCCAGAAGATCTCACCTCTCTTGTTACAGCTGATTTTTCAGTCCCAGCTAACTAGCATCAATTATCCCAGTAAAGCAAAGGTTTCCCTTCAGGTTCTGGCCTCTTCTTAATCACAGCTGATTCTTCAGCCCCAGCTGACCAAAAACCTAGGGTGTCAATTCAAAATGTCACACAAACAGCCCTGATAGCCTCTGCTTCCCTTTGAAGCTTCACAAATCAGGCCTCCATCGTCTACAACTCTCTCAGCATAACGATTCCAAGCTCCACAGCAACAAATTCTAAGCACTCAATGGCTTTTCTAGACCAAAGTTCCAAATATTTCCACAATCCACCCCAACACCAAGGTCAGGTCTGTCTCAGCAGTACCCCCATGATCCTGGTACCAATTTCAGTTCTAGTTTGCTTTCAATTGCTGTGACAAAATACTCCAACCAAAACTAACTTGGGGAGGAAAGGTTTTATTTGGCTTACATCTTCTGGGTCACAATTCATCACTAAGGGAGCTCAAGGTAAGAACTCAAGGAAGGACTCTGGAGGCAGGAGCTGAAGGACAACTTCACATTCCATGGAGGAACGCTGTTTACTGGCTTGCTCCCCTGGCGCATGCTCAGTCTGCTTTCTTAAGCAATATAGAACAACCTGGCCAATGGTGGCATCACACACAGTGGGCTGGGCCCTCCCACATCTCTCAGTAATCAAGAAGATACCCCACAGACATGACCACAGGCCAGTCCAATGGAGGCAATTCCCCAAATGAGACTTCCTCAAGCCAGGTGTGTCAAGTTGACGCTATCCATCTCATGAATGAATGAATGAATGAATGAATGAATGAATGAATGAATAACTAAATAAATAAAGTTAAGATGCTAAAGACAAAGAGTCTTTCAATAAATAGACCACAAGGGGCTGGAGTGATGGCTCAGTGGTTAAGAACACTGACTGCTCTTGCAAGAGGACCTAGGCTAGGTTCCCAGCACGCACATGGTACCTAGCAACTGTCCAGTTCCAGGGGGATCTGACACTCTCTTCTGGCCTCTGCAGACATTTCATGACACAGGTTCACTTACGTATATGTAGGCAATCCATTCATACACATAAAATAAAAATAATAAATAACATATCTAAAAAATATTACATTTGAATAAACTATATAGGTAGGTTGTTTTATGTATTTTTTGCTTTAGGATATGTGTTACTTCTGGGACTCTAATCCAAAAATCACTGGATATGTTACAGAAATACATTAAGGACTTTTAATTTAATAAAGTAGCCCACAGAGAAACCAAATGGCTTTGACATTGCCTACATTTGCCATTTGTAGGGAAGTCCTTCTTAGAGTCCTCTATTGGCCATCTATGTTGATTTTAGCTTTGAATCTGGATTTGAAACTGGGAGATGCACTCCTTTGAAAAGGGCACATTTTTCTGGGAATGTTTCATGTTAATAAAATAATGCACAGCCGAGAGAGGTGACAGGCTTCTAGGGTACCTGTACCAGAAGGAGTTTACTGAGTCCCAGTCTGAGAGTGTTTCCCAAACTGGCCAGTTGCCAAAAAAATACATATTTATCACTGGAGTATGAGCATGAATCAAGGGATTTCTTGTTATCTGTTATGTGCCTTGAGTCTTTAAACTATGTTTGTGGGAATAGTGGGCATGACATTTATGTGTCAGGCATGATGTGTTAATTTTAGAGGTATTTGAAGAAATCGCTGCACAACATGTAAAGAGATACCCATTTCTCTGAATTTCAAGGCCTTGTCGGATGGTGGGTCCAGTGATCAGACAGAGGCCACCTGCCTTTCGTAGCTATCCCATGTGTATAATGAAAGCCTTTTGTGGATTCCTACGCAGCGCTATTTAGTGACTGTTAATATATTCATAACTGTTACATGGAAAATTATTCATTGAGCAGCTGGTTTAATATCATCAATGTCATAACTGTTACATGGAAAAAAATGATTCACTGAGCAGTTGGTTTAACATCATTGCAAGCAAAGAATGGTCTGTCCCTCACTCTGATGTGTTGTGTCACTTCTAGTCAGCCCATGGTTTTTCTTTTTTTGACTTTCATTTTCTGTTGAATTAAAAAAAATGACAAGTAACCTAAAATTCACTAGGGTCTGAAAGTCAAGTATCTATACGCTGCTCTGTATAAGGCTTGAGATTTAGACACACCATTCTCCAAAAAAGAAAGCAGACCAGAGGTGGGTAGCTTTGAACAGGCTCCTGAACCCAGCTGTGTTCATCCTGACCCTACTGCCCTCCTCTGCCCAGGGGGGCTCCCCCTACTTCCCGGCTTGAGACCTACGAGAAATGGAGAAATGACTGTTTCTCCCTCTGCCCCACTCTCTAGGGTGACTTCCCTAAAATGCTGCCTTCCACTCTGCTGTATCCCGGCACCTGTTTGATTTCTTTCCCTCTATTGTATTAAGAACACACTCACGTCCATGATGGAGGTTTGTTTTTTGTGTGTGCTGTTTTGATGTCCCTTTAATGCCCCCGCCACCCCTGCGCAAGGAGCAACTCACACACTGTATCTTAACCCCACCCGCCAGCCTCAGAGTTATTCACTCATTCATTCCTTCACATCGCACATAGTCATGAGGTCTTCCTAGCGGGCTGGGCCCTTGGGGAGAGGAATGGAGGCAGACCCATGCTAGCTGTGTTGGGGGAAGGTCATAGTGAACTACAGGGCAGGGTCAGAAAGGCAAATCTACAGAGGATCTCCAGAGAGCCAGAAGGCTATGCTTCACACGGGGAACCTTGCACTTGGGTTTTCTGCGTCAAATCAGATTTCCTCAACAGCCTGTAGGTGCTTCTAGAAAAGTACCATATGGGGTCCCTAGGCTCAACAAAGCCACCTGTGGGTGATTTGCTTATAAGGTCACACACTCAGAAGCAGGGCCCCAGCTCTGCCTAGCTCTGGGCTCACACCTGCTGGGACCTACAATTGCCCCCTCCCTCTACATCCCCGATGAGGAGTCTGGGAAGGCTTCGTGGAGGAGGCCCTTCCTGGGCTGAGACTCAAAACCCATGTGAGACTTGACACGGGACAGTGGGGTCTGAGTTTATGTGGCAGAAACAAATGTCGTGTGTGTTATCAGAAGCCCATGTCTGCAGTTCTGAGAAGCAGTTGAAGATTGCTTGTGAAAGGGTGCTCACGCTTCCTCATTCTGTGCTGTTTCCTCCCGACGTGGCACAAATAAATAGGAAGCGAGGCTCGCAGCTGCCTGGAGACTCCCGAAGGAGGCTGCCTGTCCCCCACACAGAGGTAGGGCTCAGCTTCCTGCCACGGGGCTGAGGGTGGGCTCAATGCAGGGGGTGTGGGGGTCTCCAGGAGGGAAGGGACAGAGGAAGCTGGGGTGATGGTTAAATCTTGCTTCACAGACCCAGGGACAGGAGGGCTTGGCTTCCCAGGAGAACTGGCTCCCAGACTCCCAGCAGCCAGCTGGAGAGAGGATATCCAGGGGTGGACCGACCACTAGCCTGTGCAAAGCAAGGGTTCTTGGAGGATCCAGCATTACAAGGGGGTGGAATGGTTGCTGTGACCTTGGAGTCAGCGCTGTGCTCCATCTGACTTTGCCACCCAGATGCCGGTTCCGTCTCTACCCTGAGCTTTTATCTACGCCTCTGTGGAACAGGATCTAGTGTGCACAGCCCAGTCCCTCCATCCTCATTTGGAAACTAAGGGAAAGAAGAGAGAGGGAAAGAGAGAGGAAGAGAGACTATAGATCTATGGGGACTGGGATGAAAGAGATGCTGGGGGCAAAGAAATGTGGCTCTCAGTGCTGGAGCCCAAAGCTGGGTGCGAGATGGGAAGCTCACTGTGAACTTGGGAAGGGCCCTGCGTCTCCCCAGAGACACACCAGACTATCTAGCAATCTCTGTCTCTGTCTCTGTCACTCTGTCTCTGTCTTATTGTCTGTGTATCTCACTCTGTCTCTATCTCTCCATCTCTCTCTCTCTCTTCTTACTGTGCTATAAACCCCCATTGGTGATTTGGGTTCAGGCCCAGATATGTGTTCTGTACTAAAATGCTGGCTGGCAGGTAGCACATGCCAGCTCCTCTTCTGACTGAGGTCAGAGGCAGCCTGGCTACTGTCATGTGTCACTGGTGACATAGTAACCAGCCTCATAATAACCCTCATGTCACATCCCACAGGACATATATGAAACAGATTATTGTTCTACAGAAGTCTTCATCTGACCCATTCATTACCCAGGAATTTTCTTGGGGCTTGCATTCTTGCCCCTGCTCAAACCTAGCACACAGTGCACCTTGAAGACCCTCACCTCCTTCCTTGGGATGCAGCCTCTCCCTTGTGGTACAGCCTCTCTCTCTCTCTCTCTCTCTCTCCTCCTCCCCCTTCTAAGGAACCTTAAAAGAAGACAACTCATTCTATCTGGGTGGGCTGAAGCTTCATTTCAGACCATGCTGTCGGCTTGAGTAAATCTTTTGCTCAAATCTGACATGTTGGTACTGGAGCCGGAAAGGAGCTGTCCAAGCAGCTCGTCCTGGGGCCCACCTTGCTGCTCTCTCCACATCTAATCCCAGACCTCTGTTCTTCTCTGGTGAGTTCCCCCAGTCTTCTGGGATCCCCTCTCTGTTCTAGAAGTCTTAGTATTAGTCAGGGATTCCGCTGGGCTTGGGTCTGTTCCCTCAGTGAGACCTGTGTTGAGTCTCAGGACACCTGTCCTTGGTCTCTGTCCACCACCACACTTCCGGGGAGGCAGGAGGTGCCGGTCTCACTCCCTGTCCTTCCGACCTGCTCGACCCAGCAGGCTTCATGATGGTACTGCTCAGTTTCACCAGCCTAAGGACCGTGCCCTCAACCATGCGCTGCATAACCTCCAAATGTTTCATCCTGTGGGAGATATCAAAAACCGAGTTTGCTTTTGCAACATTGGTCACTTTAGTTTTAAAACACTTTAGTTTTAAAAATCTTGGAGACCATCACACAGCCCAATGGCAGGTGTTCTGAGGTTCCTTTCCAATGGAACGTTCTTCATTCTCCAGAAACAACTCTTTCTGTCGATCTTCTACCACATTCCAAATGATTAAAAAAACAAGACCCCGACTCCTCTTAGGGATGTGATTCTCTTTCTCTTCCACTGTTTCTGTCCATAGCACCTCTTCCTTATTAAAACTTTTACAGCAGTTTTACACCTTGAGTCATTTTCACCTTGACAGGAGATAGGTGCCTGGGGAAGGTACATGCAGGCGTGGTATACACGTGTATGTATGCATACGTGTTTCCATTCACACTGGGCGGGGCTCACAGCCTCTGCCGACAAGCTCTAGTGCCCTGCTGTGGGGTTTTCGGTTGACACAGGCCCTGCTAGGGCCTTTTCGCATATTCAGATACTCTATTGTATCGCGCTTCTTCCTAGTTTTATAGTGAGTGACCTTTTGCACCTCGTCCTTTCATTTATCAGTCTTCCTTCTACTGCGCCAAGCTATGTGTGAACCAAATACGATAGGAGAGGAGGGGTTTGCATGAGAGAAGCACAACACTGCTTCATCACAAATTAGAATAATCCAGGGTTGGGCATGGTGCTGCACAACTTTAATCCTAGCACTTTGGAAGCAGCACCAGGCAGATCTCTGTGAGTTCAAGTAAGTCTAGCTTGGTCTAGCAAGTGTCAGGCTAGCCAGAGCTACATAGTAAGACTCTGTCTTTAAAAATATATGAATAGCTGGGCGTGGTGGCACATGCCTTTAATCCCAGTACTCAGGAGGCAGAGGCAGGCAGATGTCTGTGAGTTCAAGGCCAATCTGGTTGACATAGAGAGTTCCAGACCAGCCAAGGCTACATAGTAAGATCTTGTCTCAAGGAGACTAGAGAGACGAGCACAGTAGTGAAAACTGCTTTCCGTTCCTTCAGAGGACCCAAAGGCAGTTCCCTGCACTCATGTCAGGTGACTTGTAACCACCTGTAACTCCAGCTCCAGGGATTCTGATTCCTTCTTCTGGTCTCTTGAGCACCAGCACACACACAGCCAACACACAGACACAGACACAAACACACACACACATGCACACGCACACATACACACACATAAATTTAAACAAAAATATTTTTTAAACATTTAACTAGTCCAGAATCATGAAGTTTTGCAGATTCACTATTGCATTTGCATGACTATAGATTCTAAAGTAGCTGTTTTAAAATTATCCAATCCGATGTGTACAATTAACCAGAGTCTTCTATTGAATTAAAAAGATTGTGGCTTCAGAAGATTTGTCCACCTAACCTGAACTGATTTTTGTTTAGGTGCTCTGAATGGTAGGGTCTCAGAAACAAGGGCTGACAGACTACCCCCTATGGTTTTTGCTTGGTGAATGTTTATAAACCAAACAAAAACCACTTACAGAAGATTTTTATGTACACACACACACACACACACCCCAGAATGACTCTTTTGCATGCCAGTTAAAAGTCAGTTCTGATTAAGTGACAACTGGAAAATCTCCCCAGCATTTAGAATGAGCTGATCTCCAGCTGGCTGTCTAGAGGCCAGCTGATCACCAAAATGCTCTTTATGGATAAAGGAACCAACTACAGAAAGCTTTCGTGTTTGTTCAAGGTAACCAATGCTGTTGATCCAAAACAGAAATCAAACCGAAATCACAGCAGCTTTCCAGATGGGACTCAAAACCAACAAAGCAAACTTGACTTCCTTTAGAATACAGTTTCTTTTTGCTTTTTTTTTTTTTTCACCAGAAATTTAAAAACCAAGCCTCTGGATTTCTACATATGTGTAAATATAAACTGAAAATGCAAACACTTCCCAGAAAGGATGTCATATCAGCCGCTTTTCGTAAGGACTGATGAGGATTTGAGGGGCTTGCCTATCTGCAGGCACCACACCCACAGCGTCTTTCCAGCTGAGAAATTCACAGGCTCTCACTGCTGGGTGGGCCCATGGTTCCCTCCGGATGGGAACCTCAGGCTAAGCCTGTTGGCTGGTCATCAGCGTCTCATTTCCTCTTTGATTTGCTAGCATTCCATTCAAGTTAAGCTTTTCTTTTGGCTCTATCTTTATCTCTCCCAGAGTCAAGAGATGATTCCCTCTGGACAGTCTAACTTTTCTCCAGGTTCCCGAGTACTTCGGGCATCAATAAATCTCACTCATTCCAGGAAGTCTCCTGTTTCCCCTTTCTCTCACACCTATCCTGAACCTTTTTCTCCATGGACCCTTGAGGCTCTGCCCCTTGGTGTTTCACTCTCTGCTTTCTTTCTGTTAGTTCCTGGAGTCCCGTCCCTCCCCTGCCCCCTCCTCCAGCACCCCACACCACCCAGCTCCTACTCGTCATCCCGTCTGGCTGTCCCGTTCCCCGCCCCCATCGTTCGTATCTTTGCTGGCCTTCTAGATGCTATTGTTGAACAGAGTTGATCTTCGTCTGTTTCTTATTTTCTTTTTAAAATTTTTTATTTTATGTGTGTGAGTACATTGCCAGCCTGTGTATAAGTGCACCCAATGCAGTGCACTACTGCAGAGGTCAGAAAAGAGCTTCGCCTTCCTTGGAACTGGAGTTATGGGCGGTTGAACCCCGGGCCTCTCTGCAAGAGCAGTCAGTGCTCTTAACCACTGAGCCATCTCTCCAGCCCTACTGACATTTTACCTTCTGGAACAACTCATCTAGTCCATGCATCAGTATTTAGGGAGTGACAGAGGTGAAAAGTATTCTCCTGGGTTATCATTATCATTTTCTTTGCCAAGTGTAAGATGTCTTGTGTTGTATTAAAATGTTTCAGTTGTCTATAAGTGAAACCTATCCCTAGCCTGCATCACAGATGTGTGGGTGTGTACATGTGCACGTGCAGGCAAGAAGATGACATCAGGTGTCGATCATTGCCTAGGGACAGTCTACCTTCTTTTTATGACAGAATTTCTCAGTCTTGGGACTCACAAAGTAGGCTAGGCCGGCTGGACAGTGAGTCCCAGGAATCTTCTCTTCTCCACCTCCCTAGTGTCGGGATGACAGGTGTGTGCCATCACCTCAGCCTTCTTTCAGGTGGATTCTGGGACTCAAATTCAGGTTCCTCATGCTAAGAGTCTCCTGATTCTGACACCATCCTGTTTCCCACAGATGTTCAGAAACAGCTCCATGCATTCATTTCTTTAGAATGGTTTGCACCTAACCAAATATTCCCACATGTCTGTCAAGGAAAGTCGCCCTTTTGGCTTCCTGTCCCTGGTATCTTTGCTTCTTCCCACCCAACAGCTCTTCTTTGGTTGTGGAATGTTCTGCACGTGGCCACGACTGACATTACTTCTTCAAAATCCGTGTCTGATTGGTTTTGTCTTTTCTTCCCTCTTTTTCAGTTTAATTCCATCCATTAACTCTTTTCATTGGCTCAGGAATTGGGATGTGCATATTTGAGTGGAAACCTTGCTCTCCCTGCTCTCACTGCGCTTACCCTTCATCCTCAGAGACTTTTAACCCTTACTTGTTTAGTTTTTGAGACAGGGTCTTGTCTATGCTGCCCAGGCTAACTTCAAACCCCTAGCTGCCTAGCCTCACCAGGACCTGGAAGTCCAGGCTCACATCTGTGGTACTCAGTCCTTACATTTCAACATGTGCACTTAATTTTTATCCTCCTCCAGCAACTGAGTTTAATTAGCATATCCGTGCCCTTCGAAAACAAGGCAAGGCCCTCAGTCCATTTTCAGTTCTTCTCTGCCCCCGGCTCGCCTCCCCGGCCTCCCTGCCCCTCGCAGCAGCCCGCCCGCATTAGTCATCTGAGTTCTGCTTCACCTTTGTTGGTCCTCATTTGATTTTGTTTTATGCAGCACAAGCTTTTCCTCCTTAGCTGCCCAGCATGTCGTTTTCTTTGCTCTGACACAGTGTCTTCTCTTTCTTGGAATGTGCCTTTCCTGAAATATACACGAAAATGTTTTTTTTTTTTTCTTCAGAAAAGATCTGAGAATTCTTCCTTGCCTTCATGACACCCAACACTTGTGTTGACCCTCTGAACGCCAAGAAAAATGATCTTTTCTTTTTTTGAGAAAATATTTTTTTTCAAGTCACTGTTTTTGGGGAGGGGCAGGTGCACACCATGGCTGGTGAAGGTGTGGCTGTTAGAAGACAACTTTCAGGGGTTGCTCTTTCCCTCTGCTGGGGACAGAACTCAGATCTTCGGACGGTCAAGGCAAGTGCTTTGCCTGCGGAGCCATCTCTCTGACCCCAAAATATTTGTCTTTGTCTTTTTGTGATTCTGGGCCATGCATACTTTCCTGAGGGACTAACAAGATCTCATTGTATATTTTGTTATATATTAAATATATATATATAGAGAGAGAGAGAGAGAAAGAGAGAGATAGCAGGCTTGAAGTGTGGAGATCAGAGGACAGCTTTCTGAAGTTGGTCTCTCTTTCCACTGTGGAATCCGAGGATCGAATTCACACTATCAGGCTTACACAGGGACTTTGACCTGCTAAGCCATCACACAGGTTCCTTGCTGTGTGGTTAGAATTCAGGGTCCCTGCTGAGAAACTACTCACCAATGTGACTTTTCTACCATTGAAAATAGCCTGTTGTTTGTTTCCTTCTAGAAGCTTCTCTAGGATTAGCTTTTCATTCTTGAAAGACTAAAGTTCCTATTGGTATAGCATTATCAAAAGGGAACCTTAGGGTGTTGGGTGTTGAGCTTGGTCTCTTTCCCCTACTGCAGGGCCTCGTAGAGCCCCCTTGACTAGTCTTCCTTTGTTCTTTCCTTAATGGACTCCTGTCTCCCGCAAAGCCTGAGAACATTTCCAGTTGTGTGCATTTGGTTACACATAGAAAATTCCCAAATAACAGTGGCTTAACCTATAAGAGTTTGTGTTCCCCTCACTTAAGAAGCATCTAGAAGTAACTCTTAGGCTGGTACAGTTGCTCCAAAGTGACAAGAGGAAGCCTAGTTCCTGTCTTGCCTGTGGTCCCCATTCTTAAGGTAACCTGATGATCCAGAACAGCTGCTGGAGTTCCAGCCATCACTTCTGAAATATGGAAGAGAGAGGTGCTGGGAGGAAGGAAGGAAAGAGAAAGAGAGACAGAGAGAGAGAGAAAGAAAGAAGAGAAAAGAGAGAAAGAGAGGAAGGAAGGGAGGGATAAAAAGAAAATGTCTTATCACACAAGGGAATTTTAACAGTCACTCTGGAAAAACACACAGAGGGCTTCCATGCACATCTCCTTAGACAACACCTAGTCGTGTGGCCATGCCTAGTGGAAGGAGAGGGTCCGTATTACCTTTTATTCTGCGCTTAGTAAGCCCAGCTAAGGCTCGGGCTTCTGTCACCAAAAAGGACAGGGACAGCTAGGACACGGGGACAGCTAGGCAGCCGACAGTTTGCTATATTCACCCTCAATTCTCTGTCCTCTGTTTTGGTTCTCTTTTCCAATGTTTTCTTTTTTTATTTATTATTTTTATTTTATGTGTATGAGTGTATGGCCTACATGTATGTAAGTGTGCCAGTGTCATACAGTGTTCACAGATGTCAGAGAGCGCAATGGATCCCCTGCAACTGGAGTTAGGAACAACTGTTAACTACCATGTGGGTGCTGGGAATTGAACCCAGGTCCTCTACAAGGGTAGCCAGTGCTTTTAACTGCAGATCCATCTCTCCAGCCCCTCCAGTGTTTTCTTGATAAGCTGGAAGGTTCTTTCTCTTGTCAGTATTCCCATCTTTATTCATCTACCGGAGTCAGATAGTAGTTTGTAATGTTGGTTCTGTGATTTGATCTTTCTCTGAGTTAATTTTTTGTTGAATGTTTGTGTATTTCATACAGAACATCTTATCATCTCTATACCTCCTTCCCCATTGGCGCCTCCCATAGCCCCACCCACCGGAATTCATACATTCTGTAGTTCGTGTCGAGGCCTGTCATATCAAGTTACTGTCTCCAGATGTCCCTCAGTGCAAGTTCATCCACTGGGGTCTAGACGGTTTACCTAGAATCACTTCCTTGAAGAAGATCAGCTCTTCCTCACCCAGAAGTAATCAGCTGCCAACAATTCTTCATCTGAGATTGGAGCCTACTGTCCATATCCACAGCTCTGTGCTGGGTTTCGTCTGCTTGAGTTTACATGCGTCTTATGCATACTGACACTGTAGGCTCAAATGAGCAGGGTCTGAGGAACCTGTAGGACTCTGTTTCCTTATGGTCAAGCACCTCCTCCCTGGCTCTTATGATCTTTCTTCCCCTTCTTCCACAATGGTCTCTGAGCCCCTAGGTGACTGGAGTTTAATATAGGAGTCCTATCCAAGGACCCACTCTGCAGACTCTTATTCTCTATGCTTTGCCCATCTGTGATCTTTTGTGTTCCCGGTCCTCTGTTGCATGGAGATGCATTAGTGTTCTCTTTACCCCTTGTTCTGTTCCATGAACCTTAGGTGTAGAGGTTGCCTTGAAGAAGTGTCAGTTGGGCTTGGGCAATTCACAGACAATCTCTGTGTATGACAGTTGTGGAACTCTGTAATAATCTCCAACTCTTGAAAAAGAAGCTTTTTTGATGGGTGATTACTAGGATACCTGTCTATAAATGTGAAGATCCATATTTTACACATAATAAGAAATTACATTTGTCTAGTGATGAGACAGCCTTACAGTTTCTCTTTTAGACCTATGACTTCTCCAACTATGTGTATTTGGTTAGGTTTACAGTACCACACATGAGTTTCCCCCTACTGAGTGGGCTTTAAGTCTAATTAGGTAGCTGCTGTCGCCTCCAAGATAAAAGTATCACTACTGCACCAGTGTCATGTGCTGTCCCATCACTGACTGAGTTTTTAATTTTATTGGAATCTACTAGCTTCAGACATCTTGGCTTATTTTCTTAACAGCAGTCTGAGTTTAAATGGTTCTTGGCTCTGCATTCACCCTGCAGGTTGAAGATCATAAGTTCCAAGTTTTTTCCTGTCCTTAGGCTCTGTCTGGTCTCTGGAAGTGTATCATACCAATCTGTATCAGAGTGGACATGAGACATATCTGCCACCAATAATCAGGAAATGCAACCTCTCTGGGAACCATGATGGGTGGGGCAGTGTCAGGGTGGTAGTTAGTCCAAACCACATGGGCTTAGCTCCAGCCTGCGTGGCACAGCTGTGAGACTGGACCTGTCATTCATCTCTATGGTGTTTCTTCCTCTGTGAGGATGCTAACAGCTGCCTTGACCCCAATGTATTGATATCTGCAAAGTGTTCTGTAGACGTCCTGGTTGATGATGAATGTTAAACATTAGCCACTAATGTGAATTCTCCTTATTTATTTAGCTATCTTCTTGTGTTCTTTGTTGACACTGACTTGGAATCTTTTATGTAAAAGATAATAAATTGTTCTCCACAGATTTGGTTTTTAGAAACTAAAAGTCCATGTCCCCCAAACACAGGTTTTGAAACCTCACCCCTAATGGAAGGGTATGGGAGGTGATGGGGTTATGGGAACAGAACCCTCAAGAACGGCTTGGTGCCCTTAGACAAGACACCCCAGGCAGTTCCCTCACTGCTTCCACCACAGGGATTAACTGGGAATCCCCAGGGGAAGGGGCCTCACCAGACCCCAGATTTTGACCTTGGACTCCTCACTTTCCGTAAGTTCAAGAACCCAATATCTGTGTTTTCCTATGAACTACCCAGTCTACTGTGTTCGGTGACAGCGGCCCTTGCAGAGGAAGGTGTTGGAATACATCTTTCCCATTGTTCTTTGTTTTGTGACTCAGTTTCATAAGACAGGAGATTTAGTACTTTCTTCTGTCCATATTTTGTCTCAAATTTCTTTGGTTGCTTTTAAACTCAGTTCACAGGAGCTCACTGCTATGGTTTGAACTTTGATATGATTTCATCCTTCACATGCAATTTTTTAATTATCCTCACATTTGTGGAATGATAAGAAGTAAGGGTTTCAGTGGTGTGTGTGTGTGTGTGTGTGTGTGTGTGTGTGTTGTATGTGTGTGTGTGTGTTGTTTTTCAATTATCTTAACTTTTAAAATATTTTATTTATTATTTTTATTTTCTGTGTATGAGGGTATTACATGCATGTAGGTAGGTGCACCCATGTCATGCAATGTCTGAGGAGGTCAGAAGTGGACAACGAATCCCCTGGAACTGGAATTGATGGACAATTGCTAGCTGCCATGTGGTGCTGGGAATCGAACCTGGGTCTTCTGCAAGAAGAGCTAGTGCTCTTAACTGCTGAGTCATCTCTCAGCCCCTACTTAGCTTTTTAACGTGAATTACTCCATCATTTTACACCGTTTACCTATTCCTCCTTTATCATATATGACATTCTCAGGTAAATAATACTTGTTCCAGTCAGTGTAGATAGATGGATGTGTAGATATAGATGGATAACAGTACACAGATGATACATAGACATATAAAGGCATGGATAGGCAGATATATGATACAGATTTATGAATGAATAGATGGATGCATAGACAGATAGATGGTACATAAATATAAATGGATGGATGGATGTAGATATACAGATGACTGGATGGATGCATAGACAGATAGATGGTACATAAATATGGATGGATGGATGGATGGATGGACAGATGTAGATATACAGATGAATGGACAGATGCATACACAGACAGGTTATAGTCATGTCAATTATCGTCTCACCATTCGGGGCCAGCTTGAGTGGACTTTGGGGGGCCAGCCCGAGGAGTTGGGGGTGAGTAGACGCAGAGTCGAGCCGCAGACTCCAGGAGTTGGATGGGAAGCAGGCCAGGCTTCAAACTGGCACTGCAAACTCGTTTACTGAATAGGTGCACAAGCTCTTATAGGCCTGGATAGCCAATGACCTTATGGGTGGGGTCCCAAATACAGCCAATAGTAAGTTTGTCCCCAGGTAGGCAGGTACTTTCCCTACGCTGATCTCACAACTAGCTAGAGCAGAACGCCACACTTGTGGGTGGGTCTCCATCTCCAGCACGGCTGTTGTGCTCCAGTCATGACAGAGAATAAAGGACGATCGAACGGGACCTCAGGTGGCTCAGAGTGCAGCGGAAGGAGGAGCTCCCGGGATACTACGTCAGTGGGTAGTTCGGTTATTAGAGACAATGCAAGGGTTTATATAGGGAGGCCTTTCTGACTGTTACAGAAGGCGGGAAAGTTAAAGGTGGGGTTTGGGGGTAAAGGGCGGGAAGGCTGTGGAAGTTCAGGAATGAGGAAACGAAACCCAAAACCCTGGTTCTGGTTTAGGGTGGGGAAAAGGAAGACTCATATCTACAGTAGCTTCCTGGGGCCAGGTTATCACATCAGGCAGAGCAGGCCAGATACCTGCCATCTCTTCAGCGTATCCGGAGTTGCTTGCCTTGCTCAATACCCAGACCCCCACACACACCCACAGGAGCCATTCCTCTATTCCTCCTAGCAGGTGGCCTGGCTAGGCCCACCGTACATTATGCCCAACATATCCTCCTTTTAGTTATTTATTTATTTATTTATTTATTTTGTCAAAAAGAAAGAACTGGCTACATTTCCTTGGGGTCTTTTTACCCTAAACTGCCTAACCAAATTCTATCTCCTACTCTTATCATATCACCCTCTGAAGAAGCATCCCAATTGCCAATAGGGAATTGGGGTGATGACTGCTCTGACTTCTTCGAAAGCTGATAATGGATGTAGATTGTGGCAATGGGAGTACCCCATCAGTGAGTCTATCTTTTAGATAGACCCCTGAATTGCCTAACTGTTAAAGGCAAGAGTAGTTAGCATTATACATTCTAGATAGGAAACCAGAACAGTCAGAACAAGGAAAATTTCAAATGTCCATGTTAAAGTCCATTAGAATTTCTTGTTTAGACTTCCAAGAACATCCATATGTTGGGTTCCTCCTTGTTCTTCTTTTAGTTGCCAAGGCTGGACTTGAGAGTCTTGAAGTCAGGATTTGCTTTCAGGCACTTTGATCTAGAACCAGTGTAAGTTCCCTCCTAAATGGCTTCTAGACAGGGAAAGAAAATAAATTAGCCAACATTTAATAGTTAGGTTAAAACAATGGTGGGCTTGACTCTCTTGACAGCAGGTATGTACTGCAGTGTCGAAGTAGGAATCTTTGGTTATACTTTCCTGTTGGGTGTTTAAGATCATACAATTGGCCCAAATAAACCAACTTATTTTTATTTTTAATGTCAGTTGTGTATCTGTTCCTCTAGGGTGTCACATGAAGAGCCCCTGGGCTCCATAGGCCTTTGTTTTACCAGTTCCATCTATGTGAAGATAAGTCAGAAGGTCTTGCTAGACCATAGCTTCACTCAGAAGTATCAAGAAAACATTTTTCTGTGCTGACTCTCCTCTTTGCAGACTGGACACTGGTTCAAGTCCTTCTAGTGGGGTCTCCACGACCTCCCTGAACAGGAAGACAGGTGACTCATCACAGTTACAGGACATTTTGAAAGATCTCTCATAGTCCCCTGGAACTTAATTGACGTTGGAGGGCAAGAGACAAAAAATTGTCCCTTTAAGTCCCTCTGACCAGATTACCTTAGGCCTCTAAATATGATTGTTGAACACCCAAGAACAGATGATGCAAACATAGGTATAGATAGATGGCTGGATTGATTAATAGATATAGATATGCAGATAAAAGGATGATGCATGCAGAGGAAGACAGCTGATGCACATAGACATATGTGGACAGAAGGTAGATAGGTGATACATAGGTAAATGGACACATGGATAGACAGATGATGGATAGACAGAGAGGTGAATTTCCGTAGTGTGTATTCTCTTGGCTGATGTTTCAAATGACCATGCAGGAGAAAGAGACAAAGTAACTGCTGTGCCTCTGGTACTTCCCAGGTGGACTTAATGAAAATGAGGAAATCCCCAGCTTCGGGGAAAGGGGAACTGGCAAGCAGAGGGGCCTGTGGGAGAACTGGTGGTAAATGGAGCAGAGGTGGGGAGAGCACCAAGCTCCGAGTGTGCCTGAGAGTAAGGGGCAGACAGAGGCAGAGACAAGGAGACTCGGAGTGACCGCAACTGGGTGCCACCCCATGCCCTCCATGGCGGCGGGGTTCCACTCCCACCATGGTTCTGGGAACCTGCTGCTTCAGAAGCCATCAACCCAGCTCCTCCACCGCCACACTTTAGGGCAGTGAGGTTCAAGGGTGGGGGACGGTCCCGGGGCAGCACTCACCAGTGTCATTTACCAGGCCTCTGACTCCTGGTGTCAGTGGTGCCTGGGCAGATCTTACTTCACACATCCCTACAGGACTACATGAAGCAGTCTCAGAGAGAGGAATCACAAGACCTGTGACCTGGGTGTGGCCCAGAGCCCAGGCAGGCAGGACCCCAGGACGATGACATCACCCTGGCCATAGCCAGGACCCACCTGTGCCAGCCACCTGCAGTCCCAGAACTGACCAGCAGATGGCGCCAACCCAGAGGCTGCTCCACATGGTCCTGCTGGCTCTGTGCTGGAGATCCAGTGTCACAGAGACACGGGGTGAGTCTGAAGACCCCTCCTCTTCCCACTCCTCTCCAGGATGCTGGGTGCTATTAGGGTCACCACCACTGAACCCCCGCCCCCAAGTAGCTCTCACGGCCCTGCCAGCTCTAGTCTTTGTGCCCAGCTCTGTCTCCTTGGTTTTCTTCCCTGGGGATGTCTGTCCTCGCGGCTCCCTATGCACCTGCTCATCCAGCCAGGGGTGTCACTTCTGGCCATACTGCCCAGTGTGGCACCTGAGTCCCTTCCCACCTCCATGGTCCAGACTCCTCTCCCCCGCTCCCCAGACCTTCTACTCCTTTGAGTATAAGAAACTAGAAATGGGGTAAAGGATGAAGGTTCTGACCTCAGCAGAACAGGCAGATTATTAGGCAGACTAAACCTAAGAGGACACCTCCTCGTGGCCGGGTTTCTGGAGGAAGAGAGCCTCCTCTTACAGGGTCAGGGTCGTTATGCTTTTTCCTTCAGGAGTGCTCTGTGGTTGGGACTGTGTCATATGGGGAAGGTATCAGGGGAGGAAATGGAGGATGGGAACCATGAGAGGCTCAGGTCTCCAGGGTGCGGCTCTAGGGTGGCAATTGGGCGAGGCGATGGGCTGGTCTCTGGGAAGACAGGTGCTTCCATTCAGGGCCTAATGCTTCTCCTCCATTCCCCTTTGCCATAGAACTTTCTCCCCCTATCAGCCCCAGGCTCCTGCTGCTGCTTGGAGGCCATGTGGGAGGCTCCTGGGGCTCCTCAGGCCAGAGGATTCTCTCCAGGGTCCCCAAGACTTCCTCCGTGATACGGAAGTCACATTCCCTTTGCCAGACCCAGGTTCAGAGACAAAGGCCCAGCAGGTTAGGGTCAGGACAGGGATCTTCCAACTGCATCTCAGGCCCTCTGCCTGGCCACTCTGGCCTTAGCGGGAAACTGGAGAGTCCTTTCAGGGTTAGTACCTGGAGGAGCTGTGGGAGGGGAATGAGGACACCTGGAACGGAGAGGATGACTCTCCTGTCTGTCCCCATCAGACACTGTCCCACTGCAGACCCTGAAGTGCTACAACGACTACACCAGCCGCATCATCTGCAGCTGGGCGGACACCGAGGATGCTCAAGGGCTCATCAACCTGACGCTCTATCGCCGACTGGACAAGTAAGTGACAGTGGTCCCACTGGTGTGGCTGTCCAAAGACCTCACTGCTCCCAACCCGCCTCCCCTGGGTCATCAGTGGTGTGTGGACATTGTTGCCAATTGCCTTGTACATGTGCTCAGTCCCCTTCCTGACTCCAACAGTGACTGCAGCACCAGGCCCTCCTGCCCCAGGCGCCCCTGCCCCAGGCCCTGTGCTGTGTCTCACTATAGTGTTCTTCTGAAGAGTTGCCTGAACCCCATGCCATGTCTTCCTAGTCTTTCTTGCCTGAATGTACTCCCCCAGAACTCAGCTGTCCCCACCAGGGAACCAAATGTCACTCAGCCATACCCCAGACCAACCGCCAGGGCTGAGCCTTCTTCCTCTGACCTACCAGGATGGTCACAGTGCCTCGCTCTGGCTTTGGCCACCACACTCACTCAGGATCCCCTGCTGTCTCTGTAGACTTTCTAGTCTCTTTGTCACCTCCCCCACTCCCTGGCCATCAATTGCAAAGAACAAGACCCCTAAGTGTCTATCTATATCTTCTATCTCTATCTGGTCTTCAGAGATCCCCCAACGCCCGCAACCTCAGGCTGTGGGTAGAGAGAGACTCTCTGATGGCCATTTCCAGTCCAGACCTCCCTACTCCCAACACACCTATGTTGTTACTTAAATAATGAATTTTTCGGATTTCAAATGTCCTAAGCCAAATTCTGCTCTCCTTTGCAGACTCCTGTCTCTGAGCTAACTGGGAGGGTTGGTTTGGTTTTTCAGTCTCTTCTAGCTTCTTTCCCCTTAACCTCTGTGTCTGAGCTATCAGCAAACACTGCCACACTCATCTCCAAATAAGGTGCGAATCTGAACCATGCTGACATCACCTCCACGGTCCAGACTACTTACAATCTCCAGGATGGCTCCAAAGCCACCAGTCCATTTTCTTGCTTCCACAACCCAGATTCCTCTGGAATCTTTCAAAGCCTCCCTTGGGTCCCTCCTTCCTTCACCCATAGGTCTCTAAATATCCACCACTAACTTGCAGTGAAATCAGAGTTCCTCACCACCAGGCCCAAGGCTGTTTGCTGGCTGCCGGAAAGCCAATACTCTGGGACAAGTTTCAGGGTGGGGGCAACTGAAGAGGGAGAGAGGGAGGGCATCGCCCAAACCCCCTTGTGCTGATGTCACAAGTGTGAGACTCCCCTAGGGACTTGGGTGAGAGTCTTTCTAGTCTCAAGTGGGTGCTGGGGCAGTTACCAAGTAGTAGTAAGTTCTGATTGGGCTCTGGCTTCTGACATGCTGTTATCTGAAGGTCGCTGGCTGTCCTGGGTTCTGTGAAGCTGGAGAGACATTGCTAATTGGTGTTTTATGGCTCAATGTCTCTTTGGTTTCATTCAGGAGTAGTTAACCCTGTAGTTTAGGGTACAGCAAAGGGGAGAAGAGAAGACAGGAAATTGGCAGAACAATTTAAATTGCTTTGGTCCGAAGAACCACAGAGAACGCGCAGGAGACCAAGATAATACATTGCTCAGCTGTGTGACTGCCAAAATTGGGAACTCATAAACCTTACAGAAAGCCAGCAAAGCTAGAACATTTAACTGGGCTCCACCTGGTTATACTCACATTGCTTGTAAGCATCGCATGAGCAAGCTTATTAACTAGACCCCAGACTGCACACATGGTCTACTCCATGCAGGCTGCTCCAGGACAGTGAAGCTACACTCCACCATGTTTCTGCCCCAGGGACTTTGCACCTGCTGGTCCCATTTCTTGAAATCTCCTTTCTGTAGAATCTGCATACTTTCTCTCCCACTGGAGACTTTGCACACATATTGCACCCATAGTGAGACCGTCCCCTCTCCTTGTTTCAAACTATATTCCTCACACCCAAATCCTCTGGGCTCCTTATTCCCTTTCTTGCTTTGTCTGTATGATATTTTCTCATAATGTGCATATGTTAGTTATGTTATGTTATTTATATGTTATTTAGTGATTTAGTGTGTTCCCCTGCCACCAGGAGTCCTCCATAGGCAGGTATGTGTGTGTGTTGTGTGTCTGTGTGTTGTATGTGTCTGTATGTTTCTGTGTGTTGTGTATATCTGTGTGTGTGTTTGTGTATGTTTGTATGTACGTACCTGTATGTGTGTGTGTCTGTATATCTATGTGTTATATTTGTGTCTATGTAACTCTGTCTGTGTATGTCTCCATATGTGTTTGTGTGTGTGAGTATGTGTGTGTTTATGTGTGTGTGTCCGTGTGTATATATCTCTGCATGTGTCTAGCGTGTGTGCCTGTGTGTGTGTCTGTATATTGTTCACTACAGACCCTGATCTTGAGTTAAGTCAGGCTAATAGTAGGCACTCTATGAATTTCTGGTGAATGAGTGAGTCTTATTCACTGACAGGGACGAGGCAGTGTCGTGTGACGTCAGTAAGGACCTGCTCTGGTCAGACTGCCCTTCGCCCCACCGCTGCACGCCCAGGCGATGTGTCATTCCCTACAATCTTTTCGTCGTCGCAGATGAAGACTACTACTCCTTCCAACCAGACCGAGATCTGGGCATCCAGCTCACGGTTCCGCTGACCCAGCATGGTGAGGAGCTGCGGGCCAGCTCAGGCAGCAAGCACAAGAGTGCTCAGTAGCCCAGGGCGAGGGAGTCCCAGGGGTCAGGAACCCTGTCCTGGGATTGGAGCAGGTGTGATGTGAGGCCTCTGTACTTAACGGTCCTCCCTGCCTCACCTGCCAGATCACTGGCTTCTAGGCTGAGGCGTCCCTCCAGGAGGAGCCACGCCTATGCTTCAGGTGGAACTTTTGAGCAGACAGAACTCTGGTCTCTGTTGTCTCACTCAGGGCTGTAGCTGCCTGTCCTATGGCCAAGACTTCGGAGGCCGACAGAGATTCCAAAGCCTCACCATATGGCAGGGATGATCAAGATGAGTCAGATTCTTAATACCCTTCCTACATGTTAGACCCAGACCTGGGCTCCTCACTGCCCCTGCCAGCCCCGAGGGATCCATGGGAGCCCATGGCCACAGTGTGGTCTTGGACAGGCTAACCATCCTCTTCTATGAAGTTTTACTCAGGGAACAGAGCAGGAGCCGAGTTACCAACATTTCAGGCTACAGAAGAAACTGGGCTTTGCATTGACATTCTAAGCCTGTGCATGTGTCAGGCGGTTACAGGACTCAAGTCCTGTTTGCTGCTCACAGTATCTGGTTAAGCACTGTTGTCACTGCCCCTGGTGTCTGATAAACCTGAAGCAGGGAGTGAGGGGACCTGCCTAAGTAGGCCTGTATGTGGCTGTGCCCTTCTTGCTCTGACTCCATCCTTTGTCCCCAGTGCTCCTGCATGGTCTGGGGAGGGCTCTAACCTGCTTCCTGCCGTCCCTCTCTGCCCTAATATTACCAAGCCGCAATCTGGAAGAGGCCATAGGCAATGCCAGGAATTCCACCCTAACCGTTTTTCCAAACACATTGAATAGATGAGAATCCCAGGAGACTCCCAGCTGTGGCTAAGTGAATGGGAATTACTGCATCCTATCCCCTGACGTAACACACAGTAGCCAGCTGCCATGAACAGAAAATATAGAGAAGGAATCCAGGGATCAGGACCCACTTACCAGAAGGAAGGAAGGAGCTTTGCAGCTGAGGCCTTAGTATGGGGGAGCACAGGGCCACATTCTCGGTAAGGCAAAGGCAAGAGACGGAGGAAACAGGTATGCTGGGAAAACTAGCACACATTCATTGTATCCAAGAAGCATAAGGATCAAGAAAACAGGATGATGACAGAGGAATCAGGAGATACAGACAGCTGCATCTCAGGTCTGGAGATGGCAAGGGATCAGGATCCAACATCTGTCCCACAAGATTGATTGCAGTACAGACTCATGAGTCTACCCTGGTATGGCAAAACAAAGGTGGGGCAGGGAGCTGTGGTGACCAGAAGGGGACAACAGGTTCTGGCTGGGCACAGGGTCCAACAGAGTCCTCAGGGCAGGCGACCCCAGTGCTGGGCAATGACAGCAGCGAAGACATGAGCAGTGGGGAGAGCGGAAAGCTAGAAAAGGAGCAACATGACTCACAGCGCCCTCTGCTGCACAGGAGGTCACCATGCACAGAGGGCAGGAGCAGGCTCCAAAGTGGAATGTCCAGGCCTCCTAAGTCAGGTGACAGTGAAGGGACGCAGCACCCACCTGCCTGGAACTGCTGTCACAGCTGGTCCCCACCTTTGCAGGTGCAGAGCCTAAGGCTGCAGAGGAAGGGCCCCGAGGGTCTAGTTCATGGTCATCAGCTGATGGGGGCAGCACTGAGCCTGGAGTCACGTGCCACCCAGGAGGCCAGGCTGTCCCGCACCCCCAGCACACACCCCTCACAAGCCCTGTGCTTCCTCTCCCGCAGTCCAGCCCCCACCTCCCACGGACATCCAAGTCAGCCCCTCTGGGGACCATTTCCTGCTGAACTGGACTGTGCCCCTTGGGGACACTCATGTGCCCTGGCTGTCACCAGAAGACATGGCGTTTGAGGTGGCCTACAGGAGGCTCCAGGACCCCTGGGAGGTAGGACCTGAGACGTCCGTGCCCAGCTCGGCGGAGTGGCCTAGCAGGTTCCTCTCTCAGCACCCTTCTCTCTGTAGGATGCTGCCAGCCTCTATACTAACAACTCCTGGGCCACCTTGAAGTCACAGCTGCTCCTGCCCAGCAGCACCTACGTGGCCCGCGTGCGCACCCGGCTGTCCCCAGGCTCCCGTTTGTCTGGAAGGCCCAGCCAGTGGAGCCCTGAGGTGCACTGGGACTCCCAGCCAGGTAATGGGGGCTGTGGCAGGTGTCCCTCTTCAGAGCTCAGGCAGTAGGAAGCTCAGGTCACCCGTGGCCTGGCGACTGCCCCATCATGCTCTGTCATCAGAGCTGTGTCCCCAGGACTCTCACCAGGTCACTCTGCCTCCTGCACTCAGGCTCCAGGTTCCCACACATCTTCTGTAACGACAGTGGCAGTCATAGTAGTGGCCCCTGCCCCCTCGTGTGTTAATGAGCCTGTGCCACGTGCAGCGTGACCTTCATCCCTGTGCTTATCCTTATGCTGAAACTTCGGGACTGTCCCCTTCCCCCAGAGAGAGTAGAGGTGCCCGGGTCCTCCAGAGCTGGGATACACAGCGGGCAGGATGCGGCTGACGCCCGCAGCCGGGTCCTGCTGCCCTGAAGGCCTCTGTGAGTCACCTGGTATCCCGAGCTAGGGAATGAGCAGCCATGGGCTGACTGAGGGCCATCTCCTCCCAGGGGACGTGGCCCAGCCTCAGAACCTGCAGTGCTTCTTCGATGGGGCCCGGACTCTCAGCTGCTCCTGGGAGGTGAGGACCCGGCTCAACGGCTCTGTCTCCTTTGGTCTCTTCTACAACCCCAGCCCTGCTGCTAGGTGAGTGTCCCCTCTCCATCCCACACTGTTCCTTCTTATCCCTGTGGTCACAACTCACCTGAGGTCTCAGCCTCCCCTGAGCCTCCCCTGGCCCTGCCCTCAGCTCAGCTGTGCTCCCCAGGGAGGAAGAATGCTCTCCGGTGGAGGAACAGCTGGCCGGTCTCTTCATCCGGTATCACTGTGGGATAAATGTGTCCAACCCCAGTGCGCACAGCCTGTACGCGGTCTCTGTTAGGCCGCGGAAGCAAGGGAAATTCATTCAAAGCTCCAACCACAGTGAGTTTGACCTCCCTCTGCATGGGTTCCGGGAATTGTGAGGTCCTTTGTGTCACCTCAATAAAGCAAGGGACCTCCTTATATATCTTTGTTCTTGTCACTTTCAAAGATTTGCAGGCCACTGACTCAGTGATCCAAAGTTATTTAGGGGCTGGGGTGATGGCTCAATGGGTAAGAGCACTTGTTGCACAATCATGAAGACCTGAGTTCAAATCCTGAAACCCACATAAAATGTTGAGTGTGTCCACATGCAGTGGCAGAGACGGAGGGATGGATAGGGTCTCCTGGCTACCAGCCTGACTCCAAATTCAGGGAAAGACCCCGTCTTAAGGGAATAAGGCAGAGAGTGATAGGGCAGGACACCAGACTTCCTCTTCCGGCCTCTGCATGTGCATAAATGCAGACACCCATATGGGCATGTACAATATGCATTCAACTAGGAGAGAGAGAAAAAGAGGTTGTTCCAATGTGTTTCGGAAGTCATTGAGGGTGACGGAAGTCACGGCCAGCCTGTGACGCAGAGTCTGTGGCACGTCTGTCTGCGGCATGTGTTATGTGCTCTTGAACTCTGCCCCCACTTGTCCTTGCAGCTGCACACCCGCCCCTCCTCTGGACCACCACCCCCTTCACGTCATGGCTTCCGACCTCCTCAGTGCCTATTCTCACTTTACAAGTTCTGATCTGGGTGAAGGGAGCAGTGTGTGCGCCAGTGGATAGTGCCCATGTCACACCTCCCTGGCACACAGCAAAGATCCTGATACAAGGGACGTCCCATGTGACATCATGATGACTAAGTCCTTCCATCTAATCAGCAATGCCTGCCATCTTCAGCAGCCATGTTCTCAACCAGCACTTTCTCTTGCTGGGAAAATGGATTCCTGTGGTTAAAGAGAGTGCCTCCATGTGCATTACAGCCAAATGCATAATATTTATAAAAACCCCATGAATGCATCAAGTTATGAATTTTCTGTTTTGTTTTGATGGATAGGTAGACTCTCAGAGTGGCTGAGTAGCTTACTTAAAATTGCCCAGCTCACAGGAGGTAAATCAAGGCTGCATGAAAAGGCCATGCCTGGTTTCCCTAGTCAAATGGACACCAAAGGTCTTCAGCTTTCAGTTTGGCCACAGTACGACTGGGGACAGGCTCATCCGGGTGTGTCTGAACCTCTAATGCAGTTGGTTTCATGGGAGGCTCTTAGGATAGTGAGAACCTGCAAGCTGGTCCTGGCTTCAGGCAACATCAGAGTCACTGAAACAGTGTGGGTGGGGGCATTGACACAGGACAGTGGAAAAGGAGTCTTTACAGTGCCCAGCCCCATCTCAAGATTGTGCCTTACTTGTTCTGAGACTTAGTTTCCCCACATGTAGAATGAAGGAATTAGGGTACCTCCCACAGAATGGACAAAAACCAAGGGATGGAGTTCTTGCCTAGCAGGCAAGTTGCAGGGGGCTTTGGAACAGTCTGTGTTCCTTGAGAGTCAATTCTCCCTAGTTGCTTTTTTACATCCAGCATGAGCTGGAAGACACCAAGCTTTGGGCTTCAGCATCAGCCAGGCTTCTCTAAACATCTCTAAACATCCCAAGAGGACCTCTTCAGGACAAGAACATGATTGGTGATGCTGGAGACTTGAAGAAACCAAAGTGGTGGGGGTGGGAGGAGTGGTCTAGGGAGGAGAGGACCTATGACCAGTGGGATGACGAGGAACACTCCACCAGAGGGAGGTCACCATGAATACCTGAAATCCCCTCCCTCCAGTCCAGATGCCCCCTCCAACCCTCAATGTGACCAAGGATGGAGATAGCTACAACCTGCGCTGGGAAACAGAGAAAATGTCCTACTCACACATCGAGCACGTGTTCCAGGTTCAGTACAAGAAGGATTCAGAAAACTGGGAGGTGAGAACTAGGACCCAGGGGACGTTAAGGATGGGAAGTGGCAAGTAGAGGCAAGACAGGATGCCCCAGGGCCACCATCCAGGAGTCCGACCACTGTGCCTTGGGACCCATGTGGTCAGCAGGTGACAGTCCCATCTTCTGGTGAAGGAGCTAGTCTTCAGGAGGTGGCATGACTTGGTCCCATGACCAAAGCTACCCTTGCCCTCAGTTAGCAGAGACAGCCAGAGTGGGGCTGTGGCAGCTGCTGGAATGAAGGTTCCAGCCAGTCACCAAGACCTAGGCCTATTTCCTCTCAGGAACTAGATGGATCCAAACATGTAGCCTCTGAGGGCCAGGCTAAAGCTCAGGTCTGAGCCTGCCCAGCAGACAACCCCATCTGCAGAGGCCTGGGGCTGGGGTACAGATCTTGGAAGTCCACAGAGTCCAGAGCAGGACCATGGAGCCAACCCACAGCATCAGGCAGCGAATGAGGTTTTGAGGCCTGAAGCTGGTCAGCAGGGTGTTGGGAGGAGGTCAGTCCTGACCTTAATTCTTATAGCACAGGGTATGCTAAACCAAGATGACTCCTGGATCAGCAGAATTCGGGCCAAGGCTACACACCAGGTGGAAGAGATTCTGGGCCTGGGCTTAGGGGTAACTCTCAACATACACAGAATTGGCTTCTGAGCCTCAGAAATTCCAGGCTTCACAAGGCTTTTTCCAGGGGTCTGAGACTGGCCAGGAGACTTCATGGTCTGGATGGGGCTGTGTGGTGGGCAGCTGTGTCCCTGAACCTGGCCGGCAGCTCAGCCTCAGCACATCTGCCACCACAGGACAAGAAGACAGACACCCTACAGCATGCCCACAGCATGGCACTGCCAGCACTGGAACCTGCCACCACGTACTGGGCCAGGGTGAGGGTCATGCCCATCCCTGGTGGCTACCAGGGGATCTGGAGCGAGTGGAGTAAGGAGAACTCCTGGACCACTGAGTGGGGTATGTCTCCCAGCCTCCACCACACTCCTGGGACAGCCCCATTGTTCAGGGCAAGGGAGGCCCCAGATCTGTTCCACCACGGCCTGCCTCTCCCTCACGTCTCACCTGTCCCTGGAACGTGACACTTGATGCGCAACACACACTGTAAATGAGAGAGCAGAGAGCCTGTTTTTACCTCCAATCCTCCTTTAAAATGGGGCTTAGACCTCTATTTATAAAGCCCTTGGTTTCATAACCCATGATTGGTCAACCTGAGTTTCCTGTTAGGACAGCAGCAGAACCTGCAGGACTATAGAGGGTTGGGCGGGACGCTTAGGTCCTGTCCACCTCTCTGTTCTTGTGGCTGCTTTCATCCCTTACCTTAGCTACAGTGACCACCTGGACATGTGCACTGTGCAAGGTGAAGTCTGGGAGGTTTGGAGAGGACCTGCAGGGCCCAGGTCCATTGTCCCTCTCCTTTGCCCTCCCTGTAGCTGGGGGTCGTGTCCCAAGCTGTCTCCTTCAGGAGAGCACCCTGGTCTCTTCCAGTCCCACAAGGCACCAGCTGCTGCTGCTGCTGCTGCTCAGGGCGGAACTTCCTCACGCTGAGCACTGGGGTCTTCCAAGTGTGTCTGGCCTCCTGCCCCACACCAGCAAACAGTGTGCTTCCTCAGCCCTGGGCCTGCGCAGAGGGCCTGGAGGTACCAGTCCTCCCCAGGCTGTGTCCTGACCCTCCCACTAACACTGCTTCTCCTTCTCATTGTCCAAGCACTGCCCATATGGGGACTGGCCCTCATCCTGGCCTTTATCACTCTGGCCCTGCTCACGGCCCTCCGCTTTGGCGGTGTCTATGGGTACAGGTAAGTGCCGAGGGTGGGCTGAGTGGACATAGACCCCAGGCCCCAGATAACTCCAAGGGTGGCATGGGCTGACCCCTTGCTGTGCCCACTCTGCCATTTGCCCACAGCCTGTTTTCCATTTGCTCATGGGTACCCTGAGTTCTCTTGAAACTATGACCCTTCTGTCGCCTTCCAGGTTGAACAAGAGGTGGAAGGAGAAAATCCCCAACCCCAGGAAGTGCATGCTGTTCCAGGTAGGAGGTCAGGGCTCTGCGGGCTCCTGTCCGCCCAGCCTTCTGCTCCCGGTCCTCGCCCCCACGTTGGTGTGGGGTGGTGTAGCTGGGGAGATGAGTCTCTGGGTTCCCTGGGGACCTCGAGGAGCTGGAGTCCCACACACTGCCGAGAGCCCTGCCTGGAGTCAGAGGGATGAGAGCATCACCTTTGGGGGATGGATCAGAAGGGACTGCTCGTGAAGATGGGGAGGGGGCTGAGGGCCTCCCAGGCAGAAGCTGAGCCAAGTTCTGCAGGACCTCTCAAGCTGGGTAGCAGAGACCCTTGCAGTGAGGGGGTCTGAAGGAGGTCAGGCCCAAAGGTAGGGGTGTCAAGGAGGGACAGACTCAGGGCTGCTCAGGAGGCGATGGCCATGAGTGGACACCAGGGCCAGAGCTCAGAGAACTGTGGTGGGCAGTAGGACTGCTGTCCTCAGGCGTTCGGGAAGTGACCACCGCAGTGTTTCTCACTCTCTGGTGTCAGAGGCCTTGGCCGGGCCCTGCTGTAAGGAGGTTCCTCTCATCTGTGGAGCTCAGGGAAGACACTACCACATGCACACTCTCCTCCACTCCTTCCTCTTTCCTGAGGCCCCATACTCATGGGCACAAATGTCCCGCCTCTTCCAGGATGGACCTGCAGGGCTCTGGCTTCCCCACAGCATGGCACCCTCTGTCACCAAGAGCATTACTCCCCAGGGGCCGAGAGGCAGCCTCTTCCCCGAGCTGGAGGGGTGAGTTGTTGGACTCCTGTCCCTTGGGGAGCCTGTGGGAGAGACCTGCTCCATCATTCACATCCGAGGCTCTTGTGGGGTGGCCTGTCACTCTCTGAAGAAATTCCATGAGGTGACTTTCACTGTAGCGGGGGGCACTCCAGGTAGACATGAGGAAGATTTCCAGGTTAGGCTAGGACAGATAAGGAACCAGAGCCAGCATCCTGGAAAAGGTGACCGCTCCCTCCCTGCTCACCAGAGAAGCCCTTTAGTGCAAAGGCCTCATGGGCTGAGGACACAAACCGGTGGGTCCTCAGCCTGTGTGCTGATGGCCCAGCTATCATACTACCGGAGAAAGGCAGTGGCCTGATGGGCCGAAAGCTGCCAGGGGGTGGGAGACAAAGGCAGCAACCCAGGGTGGTGACCTGAATGGAACGCTTGGGACCTGATCCTTGGGGATAATGACCTAATTCTTATGCCATTCATGGGGTCTACCTTGACTCTGTGCTCACTTGAGGCCTAGTAGGGGTCAGGCCTCCTAGAGTCCCCCACCTTCTCTGCATACATACTGAGTCATTGACTGGGTTCCCTACCTCTGCCTTTGTTGTCCCCACAGGGCATTATCTCCATATCTGAGTGAGAGTGAGGTGTCACCTCTCACCATAGAAGACCCTAACATTGTCCAGGATCTACCATCTGGGCCTGACCTCACCCCAGCTGCCTCATCAGAACATATGGAGCAGCCCCCTGACCCCCAGCGAGACCCATCAATCTCAGACAGGCCTGAGAGCCAGACTCCCAGCTTTGACTTCAATGGCCCCTACCTGGGATCTCCCCACAGCCACTCCCTGCCTGACCTTGTGGGCCAACCAGCACCCCCACAGACAGATGGGAGCCCAAAGTCAGGTCTGCCAGGCTCCCTGGAGTACCTGTGCCTGCCCCCTGGGGGACAGGTGCAGCTTGTCCCACTGGCCCAAGCAATGGAGCAGGGCCAGGCTATGGGTGTGGAATGCGAGCCCAGCCTGTGGGCCGAGGGGAGCTCCTCCATGGAATGTGGGGACAAGCCTGCACCTGAGCCAAGGGCAGAGGGGCAGGACCCAAGGGACAATCCAGAGGCTCTGCCCATGAGCTCTGAGGGCCCTGGGGACCCTGCAGTGGCCTCTGGTTATGTGACTTCTGCAGACTTGGTTCTCACCCTGCCTATAGGGGACCCATCTCTCTCCCTGGCTCCCTCTTTGGGATCCCACTCAACCCAGAACCTCAGTCTCTGTCTCGGGGTGCCCAAGGGTTCCCCTGGAACTCCAGCCCCTGAGTCACAAGGGTTTGGGGACTATGTGGAGCTCCCTCCGAGCACGATCCAGTCTCCTCATTCCTCTCAGTACAGTCCTATTCCTCCTGTGCCCAGCAGCCCCATGGTGAGCCTGGGGGAGCCCAAGGAAGAGGTGACCCCAGCATCCCCAAACCCTGAGGGCCTCCTTGTTCTGCAACAGGTCGGGGACTATTGCTTCCTCCCTGGCCTGGGGCCTGGCCCCCTCTCACCACGCAGCAAGCCCTCCTCCCCTAGCCTATGTCCAGAGATGGGAGACCCAGACCAGATTCTTCCTGTCAAAAAGCTCCCCTGCGAACTGGCACCCCAGGTGCCTGCCATCCAGTTCTTCAAATCCCTGAAGCAGCAGGACTATCTGTCTCTGCCCCCTTGGGACATCAGCCAGCCTAGGGAGGTGTGCTGAGGTCCCCAGTGTCACCAGCAGTCTTGTACTGCAGAGACTTCTGCACAGGGCCTGGGGGCTCACGCACTGAGATCCCCAGACCTGAGCACCCGCCATCTCTCCTCTCTGCCCATGACCTTCAGCAACCCCCCATCTGGTCTCTCTTTATTCTCTCTCTCTCTGTCTCTCTCTCTCTCGTTCTTTCAAGTTAATTACTAGAACTTTCCATGCACATCCACCTGCTAGATCTTTCTTCCTTTCCCTCTGCAGTGGAGTGGGGCCGGGGTCGGAGCAGCCTCTGAGGGTGAGACCTGTATGGTCTGCCCAGTGTCTAAGGACTGCTGTAGGCTGCTTGTCCTCCTCAGGCCCCAGCAACATGGCACACCTCCGGCCCAGTGCAGGAGGAGGGAGGCTTGGGTGGGCACCTCAAGGGTCAGACGTTGATGGATGGTGTGGGGAAGGCACCGCACACATCATTCTGAGAACGGGTGTGGCTTTGCATAGCTGCCCGGGGTTCTTACCTATGGGACTGGAGCCTATGGTTATGTGACAAAGCCACTGATGTGATGTGGGCAACACTAGATGGTGACCACAGTTATGGCCGGACTAGGGGAGAGAGACACATTGGAGAGGACAGAGAATCCAGAACTCAGTATCAACTGTGGAAAAACTGAGGGAAAACTCACAAAGAACAAAAGTATGATGATCTCAGCACAGTGGCCCAGGTGCTGAGTCTCAACAGCTGGGCCGTTCTCCCTCTACGGAGCTCGATGCTGCCAGCTCCCACTGGCCATGACTGAGTACCGTTGTGAGGACGATGGCTCTGGGAAGCTATTGCCCTCCGGAAGGCGTGCTGGCATTACAGTTCTCATTGGCATTACTTGTTCGCGTTTTCAGGTGTGTCTTGAATATCAGCATTTTCTCTATTTTTCTTGGGTTAGACCATGAAACTTAGTGTTCATTTTGTTCTGATGACCCTTTGTGGGATGCACACACATCTCCCACAAGGGTATTCTTTCACAGTTTTGTGCAGGAGGCTCTGCAAGACCCTCAGCACTTGCGTATCCACATTGCCATGAGACGGATGGCCAAGCTGCAACCCACTTTGGGGCCATATTTGCAGAGGTCTTTCATGGGCAAACTTACATGTGTCTCCATTTGTATTTTCCTGCTTCTTTGTGTGTTTCAAGCTTTATGTGGAATTTTTTAACTATACTGGGACACATGTGACACAGATCTGCTCTCCAAATCTGGAGCGAGGGCGTGGTGGACGTCCCCCACTACTCCGTCCCTGTGTCTGAAGGGTCACTTCTGTGATCCACCAAGTCCTCAGTGGGACCCCACTGGTTGCAGCGTCCTCTCTCGTGGTCGTACTCCCTCAGTGGCAGCCACTGTCTTGATTGTCATCCTAGTCAATCTTGACACGTGACAGGCAAAGCAAATGCTCCCGTTTCTTTTGTTTCTTGGACTCTGTTCACCAACCTGAATGTGCATCGGTATGAAAGTTCACAGCAGCCTGTCGGTGCATTCTAAAGTGAAACACTCTGGGGAAACAAGCAAGACCGGCCTCTACATATTAAGATATTAATTCCCAATACCTTGCATTAAGAGAAAAATCTGTAATTAAATATGTGTAATATAACACAAAACCAAACCTTGAACCTGTGTGTATATGTGTGTGTAGACAGGCATGTAGCACATGCATCTCCGTGTGTATGTGTGTGTGTGTGTGCGTGTGTGTGTGTGTGTGTGTGTATTTTGGAAGGTTAGAGAAGGGTACTTTTTCATGCACCCCTCAAGTGCACTGTCAGGAAGATGGACTCCATAGACCAGGACATTTGGTCTTCAAGACACTGCAGTGAGTGTGTGGACAGCTTCAGTAGAGTAGCTGCAGAAGGACAGAGTACTCTGCTGGACAGCGATAGCGTCAACTTGACACACCTGGGTCGAGGGAGCCTCGGCTGGGAAATTGTCTCCATCAGACAGGCCTGTGGGGTGTCTTCTTGATCGTTGAGTAATGTGGGAGGACCCAGCCTACGATGGGCAGTGCCATCTGTCGGCAGGTGGTCCTGTACTGTGTAAGAAAGCAGGCTGGGCGCAGGCTAGAGGAGCAAGCCGGTAATCAGCGCTCCTCCATGGCCTATGCTCCAGCTCCTGCCTCCAGATTCCTGCCTTGAGTTCCCACCTTGGGCTCCCTCAGTGATGAACTGTGACCTAGGCGATGTTATCTAAATAAGCCCTTTCCTCCCCAGGTTGGCACTGGTCTGAGTGTTTTGTCCCAGTTGAAGGCAAACCAGAACAGGTACCTCATAGAGATACTGGGTGTGGCTGGCCAACAGGGTGAAAAGCAGGTGGTCTGGGAAAATCCAGTAGAGAAGGAGAAGGGAGGGAGAAAGGATGACGTGAGTGACAGGAGAACACAGAGAGGCTTACAGCACAGAATTCATTCATTGTCCAGCTTCAGGTTTGCTCTCTAGTTGTGAGAATGGAAAGCTGAGGGAGGGAGACTGAGCTGTCCACGGAAAAAGCTGACGATTATTGGGAGAGCTGCATTCTGCCAGACCTGCGCACTTGACCCATGGAACCAACTCACTGCCTCTTCTATCCCGCTGAGATGGACTGTCTCTGTCAGACTTGTTTTTGTACCTGGGGTGAGGCCATTTGGTGGGGAAGTCAGGGAGAGCAAATGAGAGAGTTGGTTCTGATTTCTAGGCCAATAGGCATTGATGTGAGATGGGGCAGAGACCATCTACACAACTAGAGAGCTAGGACAGAGGCAGAGGTTCTAAGAGAACAGATGTCTCTGAGAATGTAGGGACATGGTATAGGACACGGGGGTGGGAAGTAGGTAGGAGGATGGTGACTTCACTGTGCTCCAGACAGAGAGTTCAGGACTGGGAGGTCCCAGGAAACATGGGCTGAAGATAACAGAGAGGCCACCAAAAATCACTAAGAACCTAACAGAAGAATAAATAAATTAATCAAAAAGTGTATCCTTGATGTTAATTGGATATATTAAAATTGCACATTTACAAAAACTCACTGGATTGGTAATATCAGGGAGGAAAATCTCAATATCAAGAACAAGGGGCTGGTGGTGATGGTACACACCAGTAGTATACACTGAAGAGGCAGGAGGATCACGAGGAAAGACGGGAAAATGTGGTATTCTTACTTTTAATTTTCCTTTGGAGTTGTTGACCAAAAAGAGCCCCACTGTACTTGGTGACCCACCAGAACAGATGGTAGGACACTATTGCTGAAGACACTATAGAGCTGAGTTGCAGAACAAACAAGGAGCAATCCACCTGGTACTGACCCAGAAGTACATCTCTACTAGCTAGCTTTCTTAGTACTGAGAAGTGTCAGGCATGTTACTGACAGGGGAAGGCAAGCATCAGTCTTATCTAGCTGCAAGCTACAGTTGGCTTAGTAAAATATGCCCAACAGTACAATAGTGGCGTGAACATTATGGGAGTAACCAAACACCTTGTAAGTGGATTTAAGGCCTACTTCACAACAGAGTCCATACCTGACACTGATCTAGAACCTGCATTTAGACAAATCATAGGCCATAGGGGAGAACCTACAACTATCATTCTGCTAAACAGACATAATATTAAACGGACTCAGAATGATTTATTGTCATACCCATAGATAAGTACAACTCTCAGTTCTCACTAGAGAAAGTTCATTAACACAGAGACCCACAAACTGTCAGCTGGCCAAGAATAAGAGGCTGTGGAGCACTCAGCCCTAAATGAGATCCCTATGTTGCATGCTTTGCTCCCAAGGCTCAGGGATCACTGTGAAAGAAGGGGAGGGAAGACTGCAAGAGCCAGAGGTGGTCGATGACTACAAGCAACTGTGTTGTCTGGACACCACAGGGTAGTTGTATGAGCCCGTAGGATTTGTGACAGCATAGACAAGACTTGTGCAAACCTGAGCTGCACCAGGACTCAGCATGGGTGGAGGATGTCGGCAGGAAGCCCCAGCCCTAGCTGAGTGTTGGCTACTCTGGGATGCTGGAAGAGGGAGAGTCAGTTTCTTTGTTGGTGTGATGCCTGGTAGGTTGACTGTATTGGAGGCATGGACTCACACCCAGGAGTGATGAGAGAGGCACAGAATGGAATCTACACACCTTCAAAAGGCAAAAAGTTTAAAGCTAAATAGCTGGGCATGGTGGTACACGCCTTTAATCCCAGCACTCGGGAGGCAGAGGCAGGCAGATCTCTGTGAGATTGGGCCAGCCTGGTCTATATTGCAAGTTCCAGGCTAGCTAGAGTTACAGGGAGACCTTGTCTCAAAAAAAGAAAATGTACACTAGTGTTTTACCTGCATATATGTGTGCCCATGCATGCAATACCTGTGGAAGCCAGAAGAGGGTGCTGGATCCCCTGGAACGGGAGTTAGGGGTGGTTGTTAGCTGCCATGTGGTAACCAGGGAACAGTTACCAAGTCCTCCGCCAGAGCAGCAAGTGCTCTTACCTGCTGAACCGTCTCCCCAGCCCCCCAGGATATGATATTCTTGTATTATGTTTTAAGTGAACTTTGGTTTTTAGGGCAGTTTAAGTTTCTCACAAAATCTAGGAGAAGATCCACAAGCTCCCATGTGTCCTCACAGCCTCCCCCACACAGGTAGTCTGCACTGTCGTTATCTTAGTCCTTTTGAGTTTCTACAACAAAAATGACATAGCCTGGGGGAAGGGGGAGTTAGCAACAGAATATATTTCTTATGGATTTGGAAGCGGGAAGTCCATGGTAAGACGCTATCAGAGTGGCAAGATGCCATCAGAGCCAGGTATGTTGATGCACACCTATCATCTCAGCACTCAGGAGGCTGAAGCAGGAGAATAGCCATGAGTTTGAGGCCAGCACGGGATATAGGTGAGTTCAAGACCAGTCAGAACTACAGAGTGAGTTCCAGGCCAGCCTGGGCTGCACACAAAAGAAACAAACAGATAAAAGATATCTCCAAAGCAAAAGAAACAAACAGATAAAAAATGCCGGACACTTGGTGTCTGGTGAGCGCCACCTCCTGACACGCCTTCGTGTGGCAGAGAGGTGAGGGATCTCTCTGGGTCTCCACTGTAAGGAAACCGACCCCTAATCATAGGGCTGAGCCTTTTGGCGTCTTCCTGCCCGGAAAGGCCTTATCTCCTGATGCCACCACAGCTGTTAGGATCTCAACACGCACTGGGGAGGAGCATAAACCCTCAGGCGTGGTCACAGTGGCACTTTTGACAAACATCCATTAACACAGGATTGCCACCTGCAGGCTATAGCTGAACTTGGGGCACGCTCCGGATGTTGTGTACTCTGTGTACTTGGGTGAACACAGAACGACATGTACCATCACTACAGAGTCATCCCACTGCTCAAAGGATTGTCCACTCTGCACCGGTCATTCCTCCTCTGATGAACCGTCTGCTGTCTCTATAGTTTCACCTCAGAACAGAAATAACAGGTATTCCAAAATCATGGCCTGTGGACCAATGTTATCGGCATCGGAGGGAAGGTTACAGATGCGCCTTCCATCCCACTCCAGGCCATGGAACCAGCAGCTGCTTCACCAGCTCTGAGTTCGGTTCTGAGGCATGTGAGGTGTGAGAGCCTCTTTCCACCTGTGCTTCACAGCCTTCCTTTAGACACTAGGCAAATCCTTGGAAGAGTCAGGCAGATGGGACAGGAAGGTCAGGCAGGTGCCAGAGTCTCAGCAGAGGAGGGTGTGGCAATTTTCTGTCATATCACAGGGCCGTGCAGATCCCAGTGTCTCCATCACTTTGAAGAGGAGCAGGCCACTAAGTTCTGACAAGGCGAGGGCATCGGGGCAGCAGAATGTATTAGTTTGAGCTCTGCTCCCGTCCTGGAAAGGAGGGCTTGGCTTGTGGAGGGAGTGGACAGAGTCCAGTGCGGGGGGGCTGACAGTAGTCTCCTACCTGCTGAAGGATGATGAGGTGTTCAGGGTGAAGGCATGCCAGGACTACCTCCTTCGAGGGTGCTCCTAGACTCACAAGAGGGCTGCTGGGCACAGGAAGGGCAGGATTTCCCAGAGAGGACTCGGGGCTGGCTCATGCTTGAAGGGAGCTCCACATAGCCCTCAAACCACGTTGCCCTGGAGGTTGAGGATTCAAGGGGCCCTCCAGACAGCCTGGGACAGAGGCTGGGATTTGGGGCTGCAGGGAACCCTAGAGAGGGGGCCAGGGAGACAGATGGAGCTGTCCCTACAGGCATGGTGAGCACCATTTCTGCATGGGTGATGTAATCAGAGATCACCATGGGATCCTTAGGGCTCCCAGAGCTCATGGGCAGAGCCTCTGGGGTCTCCTCCAGGTCAGGTTGCCTCACCTTTGGCTCAGAATCAGGAGGGACAGGGATGTTTTCACCTTCCATGGGGAGGGTTCTCTGAGGCCCAAGGTCAGGCCCACACGCCACATCAACAGCCTGGCCCTGCTCCAATACCTGGGCCAGTGGGACAAGCTGCACCTGTCCCCCAGGGGGCAGACACAGGTACTCCAGGGAGCCTGGCAATGCTGGCTTCAGGCTCCTACCCATCAATGGGGGCACTGGCTGGCCCTCGAGGCCAAGCAGAGAGTGGCTGTGGGGAGGCCCTAAGTAAGGGCCATTGAAATTAAAGCTGGGGATCTGGTTCTCCAGCCTGCTTGAAGAAATTGATGGATCTGGCTGGGGGTCAGGGAACTGTTCCATGGGTTCTGATAAGGTGGCTGCGGTGATGTCAGGTCCAGATGGTGGATCTTGGATAATGTTAGGGTCCTCTATGGTGACAGGTGACACCTCACTAACCTCCAGATGTATAGATGATACCCTGTAAAAACAAAAGAAACATCAATCAGGCAGTGACTCCTGTGTCTGAAGGATGTGGACGGGATGCAGAGAAAGATAATGGACCACAGAAAGTGGGTCTCCTGGGCAAAGATGGCTGACACATGCTGTTATTTCCGGTGAGGGCCCCATCTGTGGCCCATCACGCCTCAACCTGCTGCTCTTCCAACCTCCTGGGCACCATTTTCATGCTACCTCATCACCCACTTGACCCTCTACCCTTGAGTTCACCAAGTCAGCAAGCAGAGCGCCCTGCACTAATACACTGTCTGTGTCCCGGGGCCTTTGCAACCCCAGTCAGCACTTTCCTGTCAGGCTGGGTTTTCCATCCCAGCCTTCATTATGGGGCCTCAACCTGTCACGGGAACTCTCATCCTGCCTTGTGTGGGATGATGGCCTCTACCTGACTCAGAGCAGAAGTCCTGCAGAGGGAGCCCCTTCATCCATGTGTGCTGAATTAATGAAAGAGAGACAGACAGACAGACACACACACACATACACACACACACAGAGAGAGAGAGAGAGAGAGAGAGAGAGAGAGAGAGAGAGCGCACACTCTCCTGCTGGTCTCCCAACTGCTCAGAGTAGAACCTAAGACCAAACTCTCAGTCCCCTAAATCTGCTCTCTCTCAGTCTTCATTTGGTGATGACTCTGGTACCCAGCAAGGAACCACAGCTGCCCTTACCTCCCTGCACTCTGCATGGAGCTGTTCCTCCACTTCCAGCCCTCGGTCTGCCTTGAGCTCTACACAAGGCCACTAGCAACTTTTCCTCATGCACACCCACACCTTGGGCAAAGAGTAGATACATTTGTTCACATACACACAGAGAGACCAACAGATAGATAGATAGATGATAGATAGATAGATAGATAGATAGATAGATGATAGATAGATCGATCTACCGCCCTGTACCTGGACCCCAAAAGGCCCTGGAATACCCCCTCCTTCTTTTCTGCCTGCCCAGGCCTGGCAGCCAGTAGTAATCTCTGGGCAAAAGGCTATCCCTTCCTTCTGTGTGGAGGTGCAGCTCTGAACAAGTCTTCCATAGTGTGGCCTCAGTGAACCCCCGCAGCCTCTGTAAGGCTTCTCCCTGCCAGGACAGGAGGAGGGGCTCCTGCGCTGTGGTAGCAAGCCCTTCGCCACCGTTCAGAGCCAGGGAACAGGCCTCTGTAGAAATCTTGGGTGGGGGACCTTCATCAAGATAAATCTGGGGATATGAGCATGTACTGACCTGCAGGCGAGGCAGGGACCTCGGGACAGGCCCTCAGAGGTCAGAGAAAGGGGAGTCGGAGCCCCTCTGTGTTTCCTGTGCCTTTTCTGGGGGACATGGTGGTTTTATGATCAATTATAAAACCAAACTCCTCAGGAGGCTAGAGAGAGGGCCCAGAGGCTAAGAGCACTGTCCTCTTGCAGAGGACACAAGTTCAGTTCCCAGCACCCACATGGCAGCTAACAACCATTCATAACTCCAGTTCCAGGGGATCTGAGGCCCTCTTCTGACCACTGTAGGCATTGCATGACGAGGGTACACTTACATACATGCAGGCAATATGTTCATACACATAAAATAAAAATAATAAAAATTTTTTTAAGTTTTTTAACTCCTGGATGAGAAGGAGGCTGCTCAGGCCCAGCTCTGACTTCCACCTGCTCTAAGTGCTAAGCTCGCCCTTGGCTGCCTGCCCCACCCAGGAGGCTAGAGAATGAGAAGTGGTGACACACGAGGGACAAGGACACACACAGGGGAGGGGACTGGCATGTGTGTGGCTGGACAGGGTAGAACATGAGGGGCACTTTCTAAAGGCAGTGTGAACCTCAGTTTTCATTTCATGTGTGTGTATGCAGTTGTATGTGGGTGTACATGCATGTGTGGGTGTGTTTACAAATGTGTAAACATGTGTATGCATGTGAAGGCCAGAGGACAACCTTAGATGCCAGGGTCTCACTGGACCTGGTCACTGGAACTCACCAAGTAGGCTAATCCAGCTGACTAGTGAGCCCCAGGGCACTGCCTGTCTCCACTTCCCCAGCACTAGGATTACAAGTGTGTGCCACCACACCTGGCTTCTTTCATGTGGGTTCTGGGGATCAAACTCGGGTCCTTCTGCTTGCAAGGCAAGCATTTTACTGACTGAGCCATGTCCCCAGTCTGAGGCTCAGTTTCCTAATCAGAAATATGAGCATCAGATAATCAGTGTAGAATAAGATGCCATGTGACCTGTGTGGCCTAGGGTGCCTGGGGCTTCTGAGAAAACGACAGCTGCGGCAGTCACCACACAGCTCACACTGTCCCGAGAGCCTGTAAGCCATTGTCATCTCCACCTTGATAGGTTAATAATGTCACCGGCCAATTAATTCAGGCACAGTGAATAAACTAAGACCCCAGCATAGAGGTAGAACCTTCTTGTGCCAGGTTAGCTTGCTTTCTATGCCCCGTGTGCAGAGGTGATACTAATCAGGACTTCTGGATCCCAGGGACAGCCTGGAGCTGCTGTCCATGCACGGTGAAAGAACAGCTCTGCTCTCCAGTCTGCAGAAAGAAGCACCTGCCTCTTGCCAGCTTGAGTGCCCAAGACACAGGCCACCCCTGAGTCTGGAGTCAGCAGTGTGGATACCATCCTGACCAGAGCAGTGGTACCTGTCACCCTTACAACAGGACCCCAGGGCTGGTGGTTCAGCCTTTGCTTTGTGTTTAAAGATCTAGAGAGTCAGGGGATGTCCTGGCCCGAAAGAAAATGTTCTAGAGCAGGAGCCTGATTCAAGGGTCCACAGAGGGGCTTTGTTCTTTGGGAAAGACCCTCACAGTGGCAAGGGTGCCTGTGCCCACTGAGAACAGTCCAGTGTTGCCCCAGAGTCAGAGAGAAGCTTTGCCTCCTGAACACTTGCCACTACCTGATACCACCAGATTTCCTTGCCCAGAGGCCTTGGGGACATGGAGGACACTTTCTCCCGTCACCTTTCGAAGGGTGAAGTGTCCCCACCATCATTCAAGGGAGCAGATCCAGGGCTTCTGAAGCCCCGCAGACCCCAGGCAGACCCCCTAGAGCGACTATATGCCGGGGTTACTGAGGTCACCTGCATGAATCTGGATGATGTATGAGTTGTACTCCTCAGCCGTGTGCGTGGTCTGAGTGACTCTCTGCGGGGCTTCCTTGGTCAGCCGGGCAGGGAGAGGCTGCTTCAGGATGCTGTCTGCCCCGCCCCCCAACACAAGAATAAAGATGCCATTGCAAAGTGTAAACCATTCCCTGGGATCTCTTAGAGGGCCACAGGTCACTCCAGGAAGCCTGCAATGTGTACAACAGGACACCTTCCACCCACAGACCCCCAAACTCACCTGTCGGGCGTAGTGAAGATGCGCCCCCGAGGCTCCTGGAGACGGTAGCTCCCCCTGGAGAAGGCTACTGTGCTGCTGGGAGGCCAGGGGCCGCCAGTTCTGTCCTAGAGAGGAAGAGCATCAGTACCCACGGGTGAGGAGCTCAGGAAGGAGGGGTGGGGATGGGTGGATTCCATGAGTTCCACTTGGTAGGAACAGACTCAGGACTTCTGACACCAGAAAAGCCAAACCTGGCAAGGGATTGCAACTTCTACAGGGTCCCCCAAAACCTGAGGACAGTGTTCTGTCCCCAAGCTTCCTGTCACCAAAGGTGTCCATATCCCCAATCCCTGCTGCACCCTGACACAGGCAAAGCAGGGCCTGCTGCCAGCCACAGTCCTGTACCTGGTACTTGTGCCTACTCTGATCATCGCCTCCTGAGAAGCCCCAGCCCATGCTCCTCCTTGCTGGCTTCCCATAGCAGTCCCGACCCTCGTGAAGATGCACAGCTCTCCCCTCAGGCTCAGAGGGATCCTGTGCTACTTAGTTGCTTCCCTGGGATGCATCGTCCCCTCATTACTACCAAACACAATCCCCAGCCATCACTCTGGGTGCTGTTCTCAGTCCCTCTGTGCTTCCAAGCAGAGCTCCAGGCAGTTTGCACAACTCCTACTGAGGGTCCAGAAGGCCCCGAAGACCCACTTCCCAATGGGCCAGGTTCTTGTGTGGCTACCTCCCCAACCCCACCAAAAGGAAGAGGGAGGCTGGACGGACAGGAGCCCACAGCAGAGCCCTGTCCTCCTACCTGGAACAGCATGCACTTCCTGGGGTTGGGGATTTTCTCCTTCCACCTCTTGTTCAACCTGGAAGACAACAGGGGTGTGACAGGCTGCAGAGGCCTCAGGGCCCGTTGCTCAGGTGCCCACACCCAGAGGGAAAACTGAGGCTGTGGGTGAATGGCAGAGTGGGAACAGCAAGCAAACAGACCATGCCATCCCTGGAGGCCCCCGGGGCTCAGGTTTCACTCCACTCAGCCCACCCTCGGCACGTACCTGTACCCGTAAACACCGCCGAAGGGGAGGGCCGTGAGCAGGGTGAAGGTGACGAGGACTGGGAGGAGGGTCATGCCCCACGTGGGCAGTGCTTGGACAATGAGAAGGAGAAGCAGTGTTAGTGGGAGGGTCAGGACGCAGCCTGGGGAGGACTGGTACCTCCAGGCCCTCTGTGCAGACCCAGGGCTGAGGAAGCACACTGTTTGCTGGTGTGGGGCAGGAGACCAGACACACTGGGAAGACCCCGGTGCTCAGCGTAAGGAAGTTCCACCCTGAGCAGCAGCAGCAGCTGGTGCCTTGTGGGGACTGGAAGAGACCAGGGTGCTCTCCTGAAGGAGACAGCTTGGGACACGACCCCCAGCTACAGGGAGGGCAAAGGAGAGGGACAATGGGCCCTGCAGGTCCTCTCCAAACCTCCCAGACTTCACCTTGCACAGTGCACATGTCCAGGTGGTCACTGTAGCTAAGGTAAGGGATGAAAGCAGCCACAAGAACAGAGAGGTGGACAGGACCTAAGCGTCCCGCCCAACCCTCTATAGTCCTGCAGGTTCTGCTGCTGTCCTAACAGGAAACCCAGGTCGACCAATCATGGGTTATGAAACCAGGGGCTTTATAAATAGAGGTCTAAGCCCCATTTTAAAGGAGGATTGGAGGTAAAAACAGGCTCTCTGCTCTCTCATTTACAGTGTGTGTTGCGCATCAAGTGTCACGTTCCAGGGACAGGTGAGACGTGAGGGAGAGGCAGGCCATGGTGGAACAGATCTGGGGCCTCCCTTGCCCTGCACATTGGGGCTGTCCCAGGAGTGTGGTGGAGGCTGGGAGACATACCCCACTCAGTGGTCCAGGAGTTCTCCTTACTCCACTCGCTCCAGATCCCCTGGTAGCCACCAGGGACGGGCATGACCCTCACCCTGGCCCAGTACGTGGTGGCAGGTTCCAGTGCTGGCAGCGCCATGCTGTGGACATGCTGTAGGGTCTCTGTCTTGCTGTCCTGTGGTGGCAGGTATGCTGAGGCTGAGCTGCTGGCCAGGTTCAGGGACACAGCTGCCCCTTCCCAACAGCATACATATACACACATGCAGCCACACCTGAGAGCCTCCTGGCACTCTAGCACATGCTGGGCCCAGAATCTGCCTCTCCTAGTGCCAATCTAAGGGCCACACCTAGGCCCAGAACCCTTTCAAGTTGTCTGGGCTATAGTTGGACCCAAATTCTGGCCAATCCAGTAAGAGAGCGCTGGTTTGCTTGATCCTGGGTTCCCCCTGAGGTGTGAGACCAGACCCAGGCTCCTCCTGGCTCCCTACTGATGCACCCTTAGACCTCGGTTTCTCCATTCCCTGCCTGAGTCTGAGGCTGGCAGTACGGCCCTGGGTTTGGCTCTGTGGAGCCTCAGGGTCTGCACTATCTGCCAGACCCCTGCCAGTGGCGTGTGAGGTGGACGGCGGCTGCTCTCAGCTGCAGATCAGTCCCTAGCACTGCACTTTTGGGGTGAGATTCAGTTCCTGGAAGGAAATATGACCAAGCCGTGGTGACAATTGAAACTCTTCAACCCGGTAACCTCTTCGGACCCATTGTGACTGCCTCTTGTCCCTGTGCATAAAGGCAGCTCTAGGCATGGAACCATGTGGTATTAGCTCTCTGACACGGCTCCTGCACCAGATTAGACTTTGCCTGCTGACAGCACAGTTGTGGGTCCTAATGCATACTGGGTCTTCTTGCTGGTCACCTGCTGGGCCTGACTCCCAGCAGGTGGGTCCTCCCTGAAGGAGTCATGTCCAACTCTGTTCCCTTGCTTCCTGTCTCCAACTTCTCTGGGTCAGATCCTCACCTTCCAGGTGTCCAGATCCCTCCTGTACTGGACCTGGAATTTGTTTGCATGGATCGTTTTCTTTTTTTCCCAGTGCAGACTGTATCTGTCTCCATCCTTGGTCAGGCTGAGGATTGGAGGGGGCAGTTGGACTGGAGAGAGAACAATTTCAGGATTATCATGATGTCCTCCCTCCAGTGAAACATTCCAGATATTCCCAGCTGGTCACGGGTGTTCTCTTCCCTGCCCAGGTCACTCCAGATCCCATCCATCTTGAGGTCTTTTTGAAACAAATTCTATAGTCAGCCAGGTACTCAGTGGAAGCAGCACCCCCTAGTGGTCACTGAGAAATGCTACTGTCTGCTTAGCTGATTATGGGGGGCAGCTAACAATCTAGTTACTTACGGACACTGGACTGCAAAGATTGATCACCATCTGCCTTTGACACCAATGTCACCTGGATGCAGTGTGTCATCCCACTAAGGACTACTCCTCAGGACCCTTCTCCACTCTGGCTCTGGTCTGTTGTATCTTTGTGGCTGACCATGTGAGTTTGTTGGGCTGAGGCAGGCTGTCAGGTTGTGCCCTCCAGGAACTGGGTCCTGTGTTATCTGCCCATCTGCAGAGGGTTAGAAACCCTTGGTAACGTCAGTGTGTAAGGCCAGGGTGACAGATCTATTGTCCTCAAGGCACTCAAAATACAGTAGGGACAAAACTGTAGTGACAATGAGATCACATTTGTCTATGTGTTGCTTCTGTATGTACATGTGTTCATGTATATGTGTGTATGTTCACATTTGTGTGTTCATGTGCAGGCCAAAGGCCAATGTCCAGTGATTCTTTATTTGTGCCACCTTATTTGTTTTGAGACAGGGTCTGTCACTGAACCTGGAGCTCAGTTATTTGACTAGACTGGCTGAGCTGTAAAGCCCAGGGTCCTCCTGTTTCTGGAATCCTGGCCCTGGAATCACACAAGCATGTACCATTATCCATTTCACTTAACTTAAAACATATTTTTTAATTTATTTTTAGTTTTATGTATATGAGTGTTTGCATTTATGTAAATGCACCACATGCATGCAATGCCCTTGGAGGCCAGAAGAGGGCATCGGGTCCACTGGAGCTGGAGTTAAGGGCGGGTTAGCTGCCGTGTGGGTGCTGGAAACTGAATCCAGGTCCTCTGCAAGGGCAGCCAGCGCTCTTAACCATAGCTCTTAGCCATCTCTCCAGTCTTACCTAGCCTTTTTTTTTAACCTGAGTACTGGGGGTGGAATTCTGGTCCTCATGCTTGTGGGGTAAAGACTTTACCAACTGAGCATCTCCTCTCCCCACCATGGTTATTTATTTTTAATTTACTTCAAAGTCCTTAAAGAAAAGAAAATCCCTTCTTCCTGTCCACATTGTCCTGACGCCTACCCAATCCCAAGGAAAAGCTTTGGTGGAAGGAGTTATGCCGTGAGATGAGGAAGGGAGATACCTGGGGAACACAGAGAGACAGGAAGTTAGAGGAACCTGCCACCTTTGACCCCCATGTGGATGGTAGCCCTGCATTTCTAAGGATTCACTCTACTGGGTGCTCTTCTCAACACAGGAGCAGAGCTGTCAGCCCACGGAACATAGCAACATATCGCACTGTGGGCAGGGAGGTAGCGGCCGGTCAGAGGACAGTGCCAGTATAGCAGGATGGGGTGGGATTTTTCAGACTAGCCTTCCCAGATATTTTGAGTTGTGGAAGGAGGTGAGGGAGGGAGCCAGGAGATTTCAAACACAAGGGCTTACATAGGCCTATAATCCCAGCTATTTGGAAACTGAGGCAGGAGGATTAAATGTTCTAACATGGCCTAGAGTAAGTTTAAGCCTGCCTGGGCAATTTAGTGAGATATTATCTCAAAGTTAAAAGTAAAAATAGGGCTGGAGGGAGCATTTGCTTAGCCTGTATGAAACCCTATGTTCAATACTCAGGCATGGTCAAAAAAAAAAAAGACAAAATGATCCAGCAGAAGCAAAGGCCCTGGGGCTGGGGTATGCCCAGAGACTCGATCACATTAAATAAGAGGATGGTGAGACATAAGTTGGGGTTAGGGTGGGATAGCCAAGAGGCCATGGGCCTGTGGGCTGCGGTGGTAGTTCTGGGTAATTAGATGGCATATAAGCAGAATCCCATAAGGTTCTGGAATGGGAAGGAACTTGAAGAATGGCAATGGGGAGGGAGGGAGGGAGGAAGGAGGGAGGACAGGAGAAAGAGGGAAGGGAAGGTAGAGGGAAAGAGGAAGAAGTCAAGGCCAAGACACAGAGGGATATGCCGGCTTACACTGGGACAAAACAATTGACAGAAACAGGCCGTGAAACTGAAATCCACTGGATCTGGGTGCAGCTCAGAGCTGGAGATGGGAAAATGAGTGGAGACAGGAAGTGGCATTTGGGACAAAAACAGGCAAGAACGAGCCTAAGGTTTCTGTCTGAGTAACAGGAACTAGGGATGGCATTTAGAGCGAGGGGAAGGGACAGAGACAGCGAGGGGCAGGAACAGTGGACATTCATTTTGGAGAATGGTCGATACAGAGGGTACACTGGATCTTCCCACAGTCATGCTTGGACCACAAAGGGGAATGAGTGGTAGAGCTTCTGGGCCAGGACGTGAAGATAGACACCCCCACATGCGGGGAAAGGCAAATTTCAAACTTGTTCTGGTAGGACAGTTGCAGTAACTTTTAAAATAATTTCAAAAAGATTTGAATTATATTTGTTCAGTTGGGTCACCGGCCTGCATTGCTTTGCAAATGACAAGCACAAAGACAGGTTAGAAAGTCCATGGGTTCACTGAGAGTGATGCAAAGGACCCCATAGTCCTAGAGACCCATACAGAGGCCGGCTAGACTCACTGTGGTTGGAGCTTTGAATGAATTTCCCTTGCTTCGGCGGCCTAACAGAGACTGCGTACAGGCTGTGCGCACTGGGGTTGGACACATTTATCCCACAGTGATACCGGATGAAAAGACCGGCCAGCTGTTCCTCCACCGGAGAGCATTCTTCCTCCCTGGGGAGCACAGCTGAGCTGAGGGCAGGGCCAGGGGAGGCTCAGGGAGGCTGAGACCTCAGGTGAGTTGTGACCACAGGGACAAGAAGGAACAGTGTGGGATGGAGAGGGGACACTCACCTAGCAGCAGGGCTGGGGTTGTAGAAGAGACCAAAGGAGACAGAGCCGTTGAGCCGGGTCCTCACCTCCCAGGAGCAGCTGAGAGTCCGGGCCCCATCGAAGAAGCACTGCAGGTTCTGAGGCTGGGCCACGTCCCCTGGGAGGAGATGGCCCTCAGTCAGCCCATGGCTGCTCATTCCCTAGCTCGGGATACCAGGTGACTCACAGAGGCCTTCAGGGCAGCAGGACCCGGCTGCGGGCGTCAGCCGCATCCTGCCCGCTGTGTATCCCAGCTCTGGAGGACCCGGGCACCTCTACTCTCTCTGGGGGAAGGGGACAGTCCCGAAGTTTCAGCATAAGGATAAGCACAGGGATGAAGGTCACGCTGCACGTGGCACAGGCTCATTAACACACGAGGGGGCAGGGGCCACTACTATGACTGCCACTGTCGTTACAGAAGATGTGTGGGAACCTGGAGCCTGAGTGCAGGAGGCAGAGTGACCTGGTGAGAGTCCTGGGGACACAGCTCTGATGACAGAGCATGATGGGGCAGTCGCCAGGCCACGGGTGACCTGAGCTTCCTACTGCCTGAGCTCTGAAGAGGGACACCTGCCACAGCCCCCATTACCTGGCTGGGAGTCCCAGTGCACCTCAGGGCTCCACTGGCTGGGCCTTCCAGACAAACGGGAGCCTGGGGACAGCCGGGTGCGCACACGGGCCACGTAGGTGCTGCTGGGCAGGAGCAGCTGTGACTTCAAGGTGGCCCAGGAGTTGTTAGTATAGAGGCTGGCAGCATCCTACAGAGAGAAGGGTGCTGAGAGAGGAGCCTGCTAGGCCACTCCGCCGAGCTGGGCACGGACGTCTCAGGTCCTACCTCCCAGGGGTCCTGGAGCCTCCTGTAGGCCACCTCAAACGCCATGTCTTCTGGTGACAGCCAGGGCACATGAGTGTCCCCAAGGGGCACAGTCCAGTTCAGCAGGAAATGGTCCCCAGAGGGGCTGACTTGGATGTCCGTGGGAGGTGGGGGCTGGACTGCGGGAGAGGAAGCACAGGGCTTGTGAGGGGTGTGTGCTGGGGGTGCGGGACAGCCTGGCCTCCTGGGTGGCACGTGACTCCAGGCTCAGTGCTGCCCCCATCAGCTGATGACCATGAACTAGACCCTCGGGGCCCTTCCTCTGCAGCCTTAGGCTCTGCACCTGCAAAGGTGGGGACCAGCTGTGACAGCAGTTCCAGGCAGGTGGGTGCTGCGTCCCTTCACTGTCACCTGACTTAGGAGGCCTGGACATTCCACTTTGGAGCCTGCTCCTGCCCTCTGTGCACGGTGACCTTCTGTGCAGCAGAGGGCGCTGTGAGCCACACTGTGTCTATTCTCCCCATTGCCCTGGTCCCTACCACTGCCATCGCCCAGCGCAAGTGTTGCCCGTCCTGAGGACCTTGTTGGACTCCTGTCCCCAGACAGAACCTCTTGTTCCCTTTCTTGTTATCCCAACTCGCTGTCACCCCCAATTTAGTCTCAGCACACCAGGGTAGATTCATGCATTTTCATGTCTGCCAGTCCTGGAGCTTAGGGGACAGATTTTGGGTACTTACTCCCCCCATTTAGAGGCCTGAGATACAAATGTTTGATGAATTGGGTGGGAGGGGGCAGAGGAGTAGATGAATGGATGGATGGATGTATGGATGGATGGATGGAAAGATGCACTGATGCACACATTCCTCAGGAACTTCTAGTGAAATCATTCCTTCAGCCTTCACAACGTAAATTGTGAACAGCCCTGTTAGTGAAGAGGACAGTCTTACACGCTACAGCCCCTGTTCACTGACATGTTATTTTTGATTGCTGGGGGAGGACATTGAAAATAAAGCATTGTCATAAGCAGGATGAAAATGGCCTGAGCACGGCTTCGTGTATCCTGCGCCTAATGCAGGATATGAAATGAATCATCCCTCCTCCCTGGTGGGATTCCCTCCGCCTCCCCTCCATCCTCCTTCCGTGCATCGGGTCATTGTTCGCCCTTCTCCCCGAGACACATTACATCCGTACACCGCTGGGTTCTCTGAAGCCTTGCTCCTGTCTCCTGCCCCTGGCATCATCCTTATGCTGTTCTCCACCCTTGTCTGGTCTGATCTCCCTCATGTGACCATGTGATATTCTTCTGTAATTACCTAGTTCACAGGTTGCTAAACTATGGCCTGTGGGTCAAAGTTCTGTACAACCCGTGATCTGAAAGTGGCTTTTAATTTATTTATATATTTTTGAGACAGGGTCACATGGAGCCCAAGCTGGCCTCAAACTTACTATGCAGCTGAGGATGCCCTTGAACTTCTGGCCTTCCTGCCTCTACCTCCCAAGTGCTGGTATTACAGGCCTGTGCTATCATGGTTGGTGCTGAGGATCAAACTCAAGTTTTCCTGCGTGATAGGCAGGTACTCCCTGAGCCAAGCCACATAGCCCTGGATTTTTAATGTTTAAACAGTTTGTTTTGATCGAAAGAAGAATGATACTTGCTCTACAGGTAAGCATATGAAAATCAAATGAAGTTTTACCAGAACACAGTCACGTTATCAGTGAGTTAGCTATAGTGATGCCGGGGTGCCGAACTGCAAGAGAGACCATCTGTACAACCTAATGCACTTTACCATCTGCAGACGTCTGCCACTCCTGGGGTAGGGGGGCCCTCTCCACTCTGAAGACTATGCAAGCCTCTCAAGGCCTGGACCCTGTTGGTCTGCCTGATTCCTCCTGCTTTTTTCCAGCCTTCTTGAATTTGATGCTTTCTGAACATAATGAATGAGCCCGTATTCAGGCTGAAGTTCAGGCAACAGGCCTCCTGTTCTATTCCTCAATAAAGCCTCACAGAAGAGATTGTTAGCCCCACCCAAGACCATGCTGTGGCTATGGGTCTGCAGTGCACCCTGGGACCCAGCAAGAGTGGTAAAAAGCCCAGCTCTGGTCTAATGTATGAAAGTACATAAGAATTTGACCCAACTCTGTCAGCCCTGCTCTGTGGTGAGGCATATGGGACTCTGGGGACTCAGCCATAGGCCAGACTGCTGTAGCCCTGAGGTGAAATGATAGATATCAGAGCTCTGTCTACTGGAAAGCTCCACAAGAATGGCTCATCTGTCTCAGGGGTGGAAGTGAAGGCACTGGCAAGTTCAAGGAGCAGTCAGATTGAAAGAACATCAAGCCAAGGCCTGGCATCACACATGCTCCAACTTCAGGACAAGTTCCTCACCTTCTGGAAGATCCTTGCACCCAGTCCATCTCCTGAAGCCTGGCCACTTCTGCTGCCTACTACCTAGACAAGGCTAAGCCCTGGAAGGGCCCCGAGGTCCTCACCGTGCTGGGCCAATGGAACCTTGAAGTTGGCGTGCAAAGACCGGTCCAGTTGAAATAAGAACAAGTGTTCAACAGAGACCTTGAAGTTATTGTAGGAAATGACACATCTTCTGGGCACACAGTGGTGGGGTGATGGGCAGACTGACCAGGGCAGGTTCTCAGTGAAGTCACAGGACACTGGCTGAGGCGAGTCCCTGCAAATGTGTAGGAGGCATTCATCCACTGGACAGTCACTGAGCGGTTACTGTGTGATTCGGCTTTGCCCGGGACCAGGTTCTAACCGTGAGCATCACACATGCAGATCCCTGAGGGCAGAGCAGGCATCCTGCAGCACATGCTACCAAATAGCATGTAGCATGCAAAGGATGGGAAGACGCATCAAGATGAAGATGCAATTCGAAAAAAAAGGAAGGAGGTGGAGGCACAGGAGGTGCTGAGCAGGTGACAGAGGACTGGAGCCATGTCTATACTGTGCTGAGGGAGATGTAGAGCATGAATAGTCAAGAGACGGGCAGGGTGAGGCACAGGCCCCAGATGGCGCCCCGTGGACAAGAAGACAGCTGTGGTGGAATTCCCAGTTCCCTAACAGCAGTGGAGGCGGAAACCTCTGGGAGGAAGTTCAGGGGTGGGCCAGGGGATGGCTGGTCAGGAGACCTGGTGCCGCAGCTGCTGCTGGTGTCCAGGAGGGGTGGGGACACATTTGCAAGGTGATTGGGGTTATGGTTGCAGCACGACTGTGGGACTCCGGCTCAGATGTGGGCAGAGCTAGAACAGATGGTTCACTGCAGGCCGAGTGCCCAAGAAAGGCAGGTGAAGGTCAGACTGCTCATCAGGACTTCTGCCCCTGGAGGCAGGAAGAAGCAGGTCTCCAGCTGTGTGAGGAGGTGGCTGGAGCAAAGGGGCAGCACAGCAGACAGCGAGAGCGCTGGGCTTGGGAAGGCAGGAGCAGGGGCAGAGCCGGACTCCACGGGTAGCCTGAGTCTCTCATCCGGGAACCTGGCTGTTCACTCTTTTCACTTTCTGCTCAGTCCCTAGCAGGCCCGGATGGTGCTAGTTGCCTCCCAAGCACAGGAGGCTGTGGGAGGAAGGCAGGTACAGTGTCTACAGGTGCTGAGCCTCAGGGAGAGCTAGTCCAGGCACAAATCAGACACAGGAACTGTCCCCACCCCGACACTCACTATCTATGACCTGTCCAGCTCCCTGTAAATGACTGTTCACAAGACTCCGACATCAAACTCTAGCACCTGAGCCTGGTGGGAGCTGCTTGGAGCCTCTTCCCCTGGTTATCTGTCCAGTCCCAACCAGTGCTGACACTAACTGGTTCCCCTCCACCTCACAGCTCCGCGCCCTCTACCTCTGCATCACTTACCCGTTAACCTGGTGATAGAGGGTCACGTTGATGAGCCCCTGGGCATCCTCGGTGCCCGCCCAGCTGCAGATGATGCGGCTGGTGTAGTCACAGTAGCACTGTAGGGTCTGCAGTGGGACAGTGTCTGATGGGAACAGGAAGGAGAGTCACCCTCTCCCCTCCAGATGTCCCCTTCACCTCCTCCCACAGATCCTCCAGGCGCTAGCCCTGGGAGGGCTCTCCAACTTCCTGCCAAGGCCAGAGTGACTAGGGAGAAAGCCTAAGCCTGGCAGGTTGGGTTGGGGTCTTGGATGGGGACACTCCTCTCCTGTCAGGAACTTAGGGTTCCAGTGGATTCTTGTCTGTGCTGCACACGCCCTAGGACCCGGAATGAGCTCCTGTGTCATTACAGGCCCTGGCCTGCTCCCCGAGGTGTGGCCTGACAGGCATGGCCTGGCTTAGGCTTGAAATACAACTGGCAGATCCCTATGTGGGACCCTGACCTGCTCACTGGCTCCGTGTTTAACAAACGGAATGTGGCTCCCACAGTGACACCAAGGAGTTCTCTGGGACACTAGGAAGACTCTTTTCGCCTGTGGAGCCCCAGAAGCATCCCACGGGGCCTCTGAGCACCAGGAGGAAGCTGAGGCTGACACTGGAAAAGAGCCTCAGACTAGAGGTCCTGGGAGCAGGGAGGGAGGGGGGACCCTAAGGTCCTCAGAGGTGTAGAGGGTGTGGGGTGGGCAGGGGCCAGCCCACTAGAGGGCTAGGCCTTGAGGGGGTGCTCTACAGATTGTGGGCAGAGGGATGACACCATTGGACTGAGTGTTGCAGGGATAAGGGAGCATGCGCAGGAGTGCGAGGAGCAGGGAAGAGAGGGTCCAAGGCATCCAAGGAGAGGCAAGAAGGAGGCAGAGCTATGCATTAAGGCCAGAGCGCTGGGAGCCTAGGAGCTTCTTAGGGGTATGGTGAGGGTGGGCCCCACAGGGGCTAGCATCAAAGAGAGGGATGAGAAGAGGAGGGGCCTTCAGACTCACTGTGCATCTCTGTCACACTGGGTCTCCAGCACAGAGCCAGCAGGGCCATGTGGAGCAGCCCGTGTGTTGTCGCCATCTGCTGGTCAGTTCTGGGACTGCAGGCAGCTAGCACAGGTGGGCTGTAGCTACTGAAGTGGGGTCCTCACTGTGCAGAATCCCGGGTTCATCCCCAGCATATGGCCTGACGGGTCTCTGTCACCAGTTGTCTGTTCTTCCATCCACGGAGGGCTTTCCTCCCTCAGGACCTAAAAGGGAAGATTTTTGGATAGGATCAGGGCAGCCTCCTTCCCTCTGGGTAGGCAGGGTGATGGCCACGCAGGACGGGAGGAGGGCAAGAATGCATGGGCTCTTTTCCCTGAGCTGCCTCTGCGCTGCGCCGCAGACTCCTCGTTACAGCTGTGTGCGTGTGTCCACAGTTCATAGAAACTGGGTGCATGCTCCACAGCAGGGCCTTCCGGGGTGTTTAGCAGTGAACTCTCTAGGGGTCGGGTGGACTTGCCTTGGGGACTCTCCTTCTACAGGGGATGCTTCTGCTGTCTGCTGCCTCCAGGCCACACCTCATCCTGTGCTATTGGGCCCCACGGGCCTCCTCTGTCCCAGTTTATTACTGCTTGGTCCCTTCACCCTGCCAGAGGCTGGGATGAGACATGGTTTTTCATACTGTCTTTGGTGAGGTTTATACAAAGAGGCAGAGGCCTTGGCACCTATTCTTACACAACACACAAGTGTGTGCACTGACACACACCTGCAAGCCCTTGTCAGGCAACCTCAGTGGGAGCCAACTGCCCATGAGGGCTCATGTGGACCTTGAGGACTTTGAGAGCAGAGGCTGGGGAAGAGGAAGGACAGGCCTGGGGTGGAGCTCACAACACAGGGCAGGAATGAGCGCTGTTAGAACCCAGACCTGCCTCTTTAACACAGTGGTCACTCTTAGGAGGCCAGATCTCCTGCAGCTTTCTCTAGGATGGAGAGTTAAGATGCTGTCTGTGCTGTGGCCTAACCACAGCCCCTGATTAGGCTCTTCAGTGCTCTTAGTCACATAAAACACTATGTTGAACTAAATCACAGGATGTAAAAATTCCCGCCAAGGTTAGAAGTCAAATCTTGCTTTGTTTGGAGGAGGTGCTCTATGAAGAGTCTCCTCTAGCCCCCCCCCTCTTTCTCTCTCTCTCTCTCTCCTCTCTCTCTCCCCCTCTCTCCTGTCTCTTCTCTCTCTCTTTCTCTCTCTCTCTGTCTCTCTATCTCTGTCTGTCTCTCTTTCTCTCTCTCCCAGCATCCCCAGCTGGCCTGGAACTCACTCCCTCACTTTGTAGATCCGCCTGCCTCTGCCCCCTCCCCATCCTGTCTTAAAGAAGCTCCTGTCCAGATTTTGAAGGGAACCCTCTCCTCAGCGTGCTTGGCTCTCAGTATACTGCACCATTTTCCACCTGACGCTCTCCCTCCCTCCCACTGCTAGGTTCCTTCATGGTCTCAAGGTGCTTTCTCCTAATAAGTCCCATTTCCTGAAGAGTAAGTATGTGTCAGCTTCCTTCCCAGAACCGACTCCATTATTCCATTCAGTAAGTGCTTGTTACCCTCCATTGCACCTGCCCCTCCACCGTCTCCGCAGCTACGCAAACCTGCCATTCTGACTGACCCAGTCTCCAGGAGCCCTGCCCGTACACTGGCCTCGCTTCAGTCTCTGCGGCGATCCAGGCTGCCTGCGATGCTGCCAGACCCTGCATACCTTCCTCCAGTGTCTAGGAGGGCTTCTTGGTCCCCTAAGTTGCTTCAAATCTTCACTCTCCCCAAACCTCCAGGTCTGCAGCTCCCTAGTTCATCCAATCAGGGAGTCTCTCTCTCACACACACACCCTCTGCACACACACACACACACACACACACACACACACACACACATGAATGACACACTTAGACCTATGTCCAAACTGATATAAATAGCCCCATTATTGACCATGGAGAAGCTGATGCAAAAGACAGACACGGGAACTTCTGCCTTCTGGCTGGGACAGACTGGCTGCACTGATTTGCTCTTCTGCTATCAAAGCTGGGCCAAATGCCATGGCACACACCAGTGGCATGGACCTCAGAGTCTGAGGCAGGTGGATCACTTGAGTACAGGAGTTCAAGACCAGTCTGTAAAACATAAGACCCCATCTCAAAAAAAAAAAAAAAAAAGACAAAACAGAACACGGTATATTAAAAGTCCATTTTCAGTTGTTAGAAAATAAATACCACAATATTGTCCTTTTTCAGAAAAAGAAGAAAAGCAAGTGAGTCCTGGGATCCTCTTACCTTTCCGCCACTTTCCAGACTGCAGTACAGAAGAAGAATCCAGAGCAGTCTTGCTGAGTTGAGGAGACATGGATCTGAGTCAAAGGAGGAGGAAGCTGCCGTTTCCTCACACTGACAACCAAACGGGGTGTGGAGAAAGAAACACCAGAGAACCCGCCCAGGGAGCCCCAGGGAACCCCTTGCAGACTGATGAAGCTGGATATCAAACCACATGCCCAAGGGACAGTCCAGAAGACTGGGCAAGAGCCCCTGTGGTCTCAACCATTTCCAGCGCTAATGGAGGGCTGCAAGACGTTTGGGTTCCAACCAGCCTGAGGAGGAAGGACTTCCCAGGACAACCAGCATGCTCCGTAGAGAGCTCAGTCAAAACCAGGAAGGAAGCACCTTAGTGGTGAACTACACTGGCCAGAGCCAGGTAAGCCTGGAACTTCTCTAAGAAAGCCGAAAAGGTAACCTTGGAAAGAGACAGCCCCCTTCCCATTGCTTTAGCTACATGGGAGATCAAAGCCCAGCATTTTCTGAAGGAAGACACAACGAATAACTCAACGATATCTAGAATCCAATCCAAAATTACTAGACACAGGAAGAAGGGAAAAGTCAGTCCAAGAACTTCAGAGCAGCACGGACCACGGTCATGTCAGTGCTTGGAAATGGTGAATACAAGCAGCAGTTGTAAGGACACAGAAGCAGGAAGGAGGCGAAGGAAACCCCCACTTTCTACAGAGCGAGCAGATTTATTAGAGAAATAAACTGGAGAGAACACCCCACCCGTGGCCCAGGGGCTGGAGGAAGTGGGCACCTCCTCACAGCCTAGGGGCTGGGGGCGAGCACACCCTCCCATACAGACAGGTTTTCATAGTTTTCGTCCTTCAGGGAGGGGGAAGAGGCCGGGGATGTCTGGGTGATATCGGGCGGGTGCAGGGTGGGTTGCCCATTGCAAGAAAAGCTGAGGAGGGAAGTTCAGTCACACAGGACTCCAGTCCAGGGAGTGCCCTGTGACTGAGATTGAGTCATACCAGAGGGGCAGTGGGGGATGGGGAGGGGGTGAGACACAGCCTTCCAGGAAAGCCACCACGGAGTGATGACCATTGGAGAAGCATTCCGGACCTAAGATTTCACCTTCAGGAGGAGTGACTTTTTAAATACTATGAGTAAAGAAGCAGAATGTCAATAAGAACCAATAAAACTTGTAGAAACAAAAGCCACCATCTAGAAAAGGAGACAATTATTACTGAATTGGATTAATACCAGGGAACTTGTAAACATAGTCATCAAAGCTACCAATTCAAACACAAAGCAGAACCTTCTATAACAAGGCTAGGCATCCTAATGCATATATCACCAGTCAAACAGGCTAGAATGGTACATGGAAAATTAAATGATGGCTGAAAATTTTACAAATTTTGCTTTTAAAAAATATCCTATGAACTCATAAATCCAATAAATGCAAAAAAATAATCCCATCTTGAGTAAGTACAAAGGCCCTCTTTTTCCATTTAAAAGATTGTTGTTCAATGACTGGAGAGATGGCTCAGGAGTAGAGAACACTGCTTTTGTAGAGGACTGCAGTTCAGTTTCCAGCACCCACATGGTGGCTAACTTCAGTTCTAGGGGATCCAGTCCCCTCAGGCATTGCATAACATGAGTACACTTACATGCATGCAGGCAAAATGCTCATATGCATATAACAAAAATAAAGGGGCATAGTGGCACTCAGGAGGCAGAGGCGGGTAGATCTCTGTGTGATCAAGGCCAGCCTGATCTTGATCAAGAGACTAGTAAGTTCCAGGCTAGCTGGGGCCTTAGGGAGACCCTGTATAAGAAAACCAAAATATTTAAATTAAAAAAAAAAGAAAATATAAAAAAAAGAAAAAGATTGTTCTTTAAAACAAAAATAAAAACCTCCAACCAGCTTCCCCTGAGATTAGTAAAAGGTGCAGCTGCCCGTGCTCCCACGGCTTCCACTGGAGGTCTTAGCCAGTGCAGTAAGTTAGACGAGAAGTAAAAGCTTTACTGACTGATGGAGGTAGTAAAACTGTCGTTGTTCACAGATAATACTCATATTAAAAAAATAATCTTAATGAAACTAGTTTAGAAAAACTGTTAGGGTGGGGGAGGATGCTGGAGGATGGCTCAGCAGTTAAGAACACATACGAGTCCTCCAGAGGTCCTGGGTTTGGGTCTCAGCACCTATGCCAGGCAGCTCACAACTACTTGTAACTCCAGCTCCAGGGAATCTGATGCCCTCTTCTGGCCTCTGAGGGCATTGCACCACACCCACCCACACACAAATGCACATAATTAAAAACAAAATAAATCTTTAAAAATATACTGTGAATAGGATCCCTATTCCATCTCTGCATGAAGGGTGGCACTTCTCAGCTCCTGGACTGAGTCTCCAAGCCACCCTTAGCTCTGAGGCTTGTGATGGCTGACTTCAATTGTCAAGCGATGCCTGGATTAGTAAAGCAGTCCTGAATGCCTGTGAGGGTATTTCCAGAGATGTTTGGATCAGGAGGACCCCGACTTCAGCTCTTGAGGGATTTACATTTTGAGTAGAGGAGCCAGGATGTGATGCAGTCGATAGAGTTCTTCCCCGGTACACACAGAGCCCAGGGTTTGACTCCCAGCACCACAAAAGCCACATCTACATCCCAGCATTCCAGTGGTGGAGGCAGGAGGATCAGGAGTTCAAGGTCATTCTTGGCTACAGAATAAGGTTGAGGACAATCTGGGCTATAGGAGACCCTGTCTCAAAAAACCTTTTTTTTTGTTGACTACGCTATTGGGAGGTGGTCGAACTACGGAGGGAGAGAACATTGGCGGAAGTGGGTGCCTGGGGGTAACCTTCACCCCTTCCCATCTTGTTCCACTTTCTGGCCATCACAGATAACTTTGCTTTGTCACACCCTGCTGCTGCTTTGCTCCACCACAAGCCCAGAGCAATAGAGCCAGCCAAACATGGGTTGGGAGCTCTGAAACTGGGAGCCAAAAGAAACCTTTCCTTCTTTAAACTTTTTATCTCCAGCATTAGTCGCAACAACAGAAAGTCTGTCAAACAAGTCCTGAATAGCTCAACCCCCTCCATCCAGCTTGTGCCTTCCTCCCAGGCTCTGAACCCATCCCTCCACATACGAACACACACACTTCTGAATCTACAGATCACACAGGTCTCAGGCTGTTGGCTCTGCTGCCCCTTCTGCAAGTATGTGAGGCAGAAGTTCAAAACATGGGTAGCTCATCCCACGGTCACCAGCACCCGAGTCGCAATGCCTCTGTGCCACGGGGTCAGAACACGGCATCTGATTCTACACGCTCTCTTCCTGCCCCTCATCCCAGCACCTGCCTGAGTGATGTGATTCCTCATCACCCCTGTTGCCACATACCCTTGCTCCCCTGGTCCCTTTTCTTCCTGGAGAACCCCACACCCCAACTCCCACCCCAGCCTTCAGTCCCCCAGCCCTACCTCCATGTGGGGGACAGGCAGCCTCGTTCTGAGCCCTTAGCAGGAAACAGCCTGACAAGCTATTTATTCACAACATGTAGGGAGGAAATGGAGAATGGAAAGAGGAAGCACAAGTACCCTGCCACAAGCATCTCCTGCTTCTCAGAACTATGCCAAGATAGCAGTTATCTGCTCTTTGCCCTACTGACTTAGCAAATGCCGTTCCCTCTGCCAGAAGGACCTCACTTTGACTCTCTTGTAAACTCTTATGTGTGCTTCAAGTCTCGGCTTGAACACGGCCTCCTCCAGGCAGCCATCCTTGACTGCCCCACTCAGGTGTAAGTCCCAGGACCATTCAGACTGGAGCTGACTCTCACTGCATAGAACATGACTTTGGTCAGCTGTCTTATGTCATGTCAAGCCTCAAGACCCTCACCCACCCACCATTTGGAAATAACTATCTACAAACCTCAGAGACGTCAAATGACCAGAAATGCTGAGCCAGAAAAGGAAAAGATGACCGGAAATATCAGGATCCCAGAAGTAGCTGAAGGGACAGCACAATCTGTCCTCCAGGAGAGGAGAGGCAGCTCCCACTGCTGGTGCCTGGCCATGCAAACTTCACATTGTGACTCTGTCTCTGAGCAGGCTCTGGAGGTTCCTCAGCTATAAAACTCGGGAATCACAGAACTAGAGAGATGGTTTAGCAGTTAAGAAAACTGGCTGCTTTTGCGGAGGACCTGGGTTCAGTTCCCAGCACCCACCCACAAGGTGGCCAACAACCATCCATCCATCCATCGCGCCAGTTCCAGAGGATCTGTTACGTTCTTCCAGCCTCTGCCGGTAATACATGCATAGGTGCATGTACATACATGCCAGCAAAACACGCATACTCAAAATAAATAGATTTTTTTTAATGGTAAAATTCCAGTCTGGAAATTAAAACAAAAACCCTAGGTAACAATAACCAATACTTCTCCCGAGACAGTTTTTGATGAATTCCTTTTCCTCTTCCCTGTATCCTGGCTCTTCCCTTTTCTGAACCCCTGTGTGACCTGAATGCTTCCACCTTCCATTCAGATGTCCACAAGAAACCTTCTCTCTCCTCCTGTGTCTCCCACCCTTCCCTCTGGGAATATCCTTCGGCCTCCCAGGTCTCCTGTGGCCACAGCTCCTGCCACGGTGAATTGAAATGCTTGCTTTTACACACACCATAAGTGGCTGGCAAACAGTGGCTGTGGAGGTCTTTTCCATTTTCCCATCTCCAAAGCCCAGGATGCTCCCAGGCAGGATGATCCTCCCATAAATTAAATCTAAGCCCAGCATCCTTTTCTGATTCTATACCACCTCTGGCTCCACTTACTGAGTTGCAACGATTATTCAAAGAAAGTGGTGTGTCTTCTAAGAATAAATATCATTGTCACGATAAGGACTTACAGACTTACGGCTTGAAGGAGTTACTGGTTGAGTCTCCGTGACTACAGGGTTTCAGGCCTACAAAGCATTTTCTTTAGGGAATTAAATTATAAGGGACTTCAATTTTTCCCATTTATAAAACACTGTTTTCTAATTTTACTACTGTAAATGTACGTTTATGTACTGGAAAAAAAGGGTGATAGCATTCACCTAAATGATTCTTATTTAACTTGTCCACAGAATGACTATAAGGATGTAAGATGCCTTCCCTGCACAACCTAGGTGCATTTACACACACACAGGCAATATACTCATATACATAAAGTAAAAATACTGAATAAAATATTTAAAGTAGTAATAATAACAAAGGCCAGCCGGGTCTCCTCTGTGGCGACCCCTGTCCCCCTCCTTTCTGTCTTTTCTGCTGGGCTTTGGACCCAGTGCCTGCAGTCCTTCTCTTCCCACTCCCCCAGCCCCAGCTTCCTTCTTTCCATCCACTCTTCTCCAGGCCCTTCCTGGCTTGTGGCTCCTCAGTCGCTCACTTAGGGACTATTGTCCTCTGGGAACTGTCGGGGCTCCTAACTCCCCCAGTCTCCATGCTTGGCTTCCAGTTCACAAACTAACTTCTGCGTCTCCTCCCCCAAAACTAAGAGCTATAGATCTCTCAGATGTTGCAGAGACCAAACACCTTAAATCCATCATGTCTGCCTACCAATCCCACATCCCCTCTTCCACTCCTGGTTACTTGTCTTGTAAGTGACCTTTAAGAAGTGTTCAGCGATATGGCCACTAGTGCCCAGGGGTCACCTGAGTCAAATATAGGGAGTTAGAGAGGAAGAAAGGCTCACACTGCCGGCCCCAATCCTCATGTCTTGCTTGAGGGTTGGTCAAGAAGTCAAAGAAGATGCCAAAGACCTGAATGTGCTCTGTGTAAAGATGGACACGAGGCTGTCTCCATGTGAGGGTTGCAGAAGAGCCAGGCTGAGAAACACAGCCTCCTTCCACCTAGTGGGGGGCTGAGAATCCCACCTAGGATTCTCAGCCAGAACTGTGCAAGGACGGCTGGTGTGGAGCCCGGCCTGGCAGTGGACCCTGCTCTTCCGTGAAGCTGTGTGATCCTAAACAAACTTCACTTTCTGAGGCTCAGTTTCCTCATTCGCAGAATGGGAATTGGGTGTTTCTGTGCTTCATAAAGTTATCACAAGAACTGGGTGAGGCTAGGCACTCATCGTTTTACCAGGCCTTCAGCTGCCTTCTGAGGGGCCACTGGAGCGGGACGAAGATGGTGGGAGAAGAAGATGGAGGAAGAAAAGGGCTTCAGTGTCAGCTGACTATTAAGGGTGTGCTGGGTGTTCAGAGAGGGGGCCTATAATACTCACTGTGACAAGACACTTGACCCAAATGGCTTAGGGAAGAAGCGGTTTGTTTGTGTTCACGCCTGAAGGATGAAGTCCGTCCTGGCGGCAGGAACTTGAGACCCTTGCTCACAATGCATCCACAGTCAGGAAGCAGAGAGAGATCAACGCTGGTATCAGTCTACTTTCTTCTTTTTATTCACTCTGGGACACTACCCCAGGGAATAGTGCTGCCCCATTTAGACACGTCTTCCCACTCCAGTTAACTTAATCTAGACATGCTCAGACTTGTCTCTTCAATAGGTCTAGATCTTGTCAGAGTAACAATCCATGTCAACTATCACAAGGTCCCTTCTTGAATGAGATGCTGTAGAGAGTGCCAGGACCAGCAAACCGGAGCAAGGTGACCATCCTAGCCTCGGGTCAGTGTCCAGAGACTGAACTGGGCAGGAAACTCTCCAGAGCCTTGCAAGGACAGTTCCTCTAGACTCAGAGCAGCTCAGTCTGTCTGACCCACCTCATTAGAACAATTCTCACCCTACCTTGTGACTGGAATGGGTTCATAGAGGTGGTTCAGCCCTCTACTGGGCTTCCTTCCTCACCACAACACCCAGGACATCCCTAAACCCCAAGGAACCAAAAGGACCCAGCGCTAGAAGCCAAGAACATCAGCGAAGTCCCCATCACACTAACCTCAGAAGAGAGGATAGGAAGCCAGTCCATCATCACCAAGAAAACTGAAAACATCAGATTGAGTGTGGTTTAGAGGTTGCTGGTGTAAGGTTTGGTTCAGTGCGAGACCCAGTAGAAATGGATGGGAAACTCCGGCATGGGTGTTAACAGGGCAGGTTTTCTAAATGGAGAGAAGGTAATTAACAAAACCCAGCCTAAAATTGGTGTCAGGAAGCTTATCTTCTCAGGAGGCTTATCTTATCAGTGTTAGGAGCTACATTCAGTCTCTTTTCACAGATGCTCGTGAATTCTGGAAGTTAAGCTGGAGTCCTCAAGGTGTCTATCAGTCCACCTGAGCCCTGGAATTGCTGGGGTTGTTTCTCTTCAGTCACATCTTATAGCTGGTAAGACGCAAAGTCTTTTTTATATCACAAAAGTAAAATATTAAGACTGCCATTAAGTAAAGAGACTGCCAATCCAGGATGGGTGATCTGTCTGCCTTTCTGGTAATAGGTGCAGGGCCAATGGTTTCCTCCCTTGCTTCCTCAGAAGGCCATATTTGTTTTAAACAAGTAAAAAAATCCGCTTTGTGTCTTAAGGCAATTCACAATATGAAGAAAATATTACCAGATGTCTCCAGTGGAAAACTACATTTTATTGAAAGCATCCTGGGTTTGTAGAGAAGGTTATGTGATTCCAGGCTATTACTGCCTGTGAGCTATTTTTCAACTCTGTAAATTGTACATAACTGGCAGCAATGCTAAGTAATCGTTGTCGACGGATGTGCAAATAAATCCTGTCCCTAAGGGGGTCAAAATATACCCAGCTCATTGCGATATTCTTCATATATAAACATGTTCTTCCTTCTGCTTTGAACTGAATGTCGTGTCTTCCCAATTCCCTCGTTAACAGAGAACCTAATACAACCACTAACATATTCACTTTCTGTCTGTGTGACTGCAGCCTTGTTTAACTTCATCTCTTTACAAAGCTGGTGGATATGATGACTCATCTTAATTGATGACTTTACTGGATTTGGAATCACCCAGAGGATACCTTGGGGTATGTCTATGAGGGTATTTCCAGGGAGGCTTAAATGAAGAAGCAAGACCCAGTTTGAATGTGGGTGACATCATTCCATTGTCTGGTGTCCTAGATTAAATAAAAAAGGAGGAAGTAAGGTGAGCGCCAGTATTCATCACTCTCTGCTTCCTGACTGTGTCACAAGTCACGTGACTAGGCACCTCACACTCTTGCCACCAGGCCTTCCTAGTATCCACTCAAACCATGAGCCAAAGCAAACCCTTCCTTCCTTAAGTCTTTTTGTCCAGTACTTTAAAAATATTATTTATTATTTTCATTTTGTGTGTATGAGTGTATTGTCTGCTTGTATGGAAGTGCACCCATGTCATGCAGTGCCCATGGAGGCCAGAAGAGGGTGTTGGATCCCCCTGGAACTGGAGTTAGGGTGCTTATTAACTGTCAAGTGGGTGCTGGGAACCAAATCTGGGTCCTCTGAAAGAGTGAAAGCCCTGGAAGTTGATCCAAATACAGAAAGCAGGGTGACAGCTCACAGCACTGCGATGGAAACAGTGAAAAGACCCTGCCACAGTGGTTGGTTAGCAGGGGCTTCTCTGTCAGGAGAGGAGAGTGATGGCTTTCATCCCCGGTAGCAGTGATGGGATGTCTTGCGAGCAGGGAGCCCCAGGAACTAACTCGACTTCCTTAACACATACCTCTCCAAACCTCAGCCCTTATCTCCCAGACTGCCTGGTGTGAGTCAGCTATAAATTTTTACTCCAGTCTCTTAAGATGCAGGCTGTCACTTCCTCTGTCCCATTCAAAGCTATTGACTGTAGAGTCAAATTATCCCCTGGAGAGGGAGCCACTCGAAGCTCTGGACCCCAAGGCTGTGTATTTGCCACTAGGAGCTTGGGGCACATAAGCTGGGTACCTCATGAGCAGGTTCTACCAATGCTCCTGGTTGAGGGCTTCTTTCCACCAGAGAAGAAAAGGAGACTGTGATAGCCTCTAGCTCCTTCCCAGTCTCTTCATGCAGTTGGATCCTCATGCTGTGCAGGCCCCAACTTACCCTCCCTGAACCTGGCTGCAACAAAGAGGCCTGGGGATATAGCTCACTGGTAGAGAGCTGGCCTAGCACTTTCAAGGTACTGAGTTCAATCCCTAGTAGAGCAGGGAAAAAAGAAAAGAGAAAGACAGGCACAATATTAATACTGCTTTCTAGTTTCAAAGGGCTCTGTTTTGGTTTTGTCTAGAGATAAGCTGGCCTGGAACTTGAGATCCCCCTGCCTCAGCCTTGGGCTAACTGGGATTACAAGTGTTCCATAGCAACTATGACAGTTAATCTTTGGGGTTTTTTAAAATTACATTTTAATTATTTTTATTTTGTATGTGTGTATGTGGAGGTCAAGAAAACTTTCAAGAGTCTGCTCTGTCCTTCTAGCATATAGGGATAGAACTCAAATTGTCAGACTTAGTGGCAGGTACCTTTACCTGCTAAGCCATCTCTCTCGCCTGTATTGGTTAATCTTGATTGTCAATGTGATTGGATAGAGAATCACCTAGGAGAATCATAAAACAGCTCTGGGGATATCTGTGAGGGTATTTGCAGACAAGATGAGATCACCAGGGTTCTGCCTTAATCAACTAAGCCCCTGATGGTTTTGCTATATAACTGCATTATTGGGAGGTGGTGAAAAGGAGGCAGGGCCTAAGTGGGGGAAGTAGGTCACTAAGGAGGAGTGCCCCACCCTCTTCCTGTTTTACCTGTCCTCTACTCCCTGGAGTGAAGACTTCCATGGCCATGAGGTCAGTCCATAGCCAAGGACTGAAGACTGAACCCTCTGAAACTGGAACCATTTGTTCCTCTGGTGTCAGATGTTTTGTTGTAGCTAGGCAGAAGAACACATGCAGCTGCTGGCTTGCAAAAGGACATTTAACACCAAGAAGGTGATTTGGGGTAACAGGATGGTGCCTTTCAAAAAGAACAGGTGAAGCGGGCATCGCCCTCATGTTCGGTGGCATGACAGACAGATGCTTCACAGCCTAGGCCAATCCTAATGGCCTGGCAGTTTGACTTTGAGATGCACTCAGGCTAGCTAAGGGCTGACAAGTGGAAGTGGTTAATATTGTTGTTTCAAGGACTAATAGCCTTGGAGGCCATTCAGGATGGACCCCTCCCTCATGAGTGACTTGATCCCACCTCCCATTTCCCTGGAAATGCTAGAAAGGGAGCTAACACAACTGTCCCTCATAGGAGTTAAAACTCCATATGAGGAGCTGAAGAGAAAGCCCAGCAGTTAAGAACACTGGCTGCTTTTCGAGAGGACCCAGGTTCAGTTCCCAGCACCACATGGCAGTTAACAACTGTCTATAACTGCAGTTCTAGGGGATCCAATGCCCTCTTCTGGCCTCTGAGGGCATTACACACATGTGGTGCACTTACATGCATGTAGGCAAAACACTCATAGGAGGGCATAAAATAAAATAAAATACCATATGAAAAGGTGGAGGTACCTGGGCTTTGCTGGAGCTCGTTAAGGGAAAGCTATTTCCTTCTGATCAAAAGAATAGAATCTGAGCTCCACCTCTGTCCCCAGGTGGAGACCTGGCATTCTAAACTGCCCCGAACATTACCAAGTGCTGTCTCCAACTTTTAGGAGTTAATCTAAACGGAGACCCCCATAAACCCCAAACCATAAGGCAATGCTTTCTCCTCAAACAAGTATGTCTAGGACTTCCATAAACTCAACCATCAAGCAATCTCTGCTCCTCAACCAGCCTCACTATGAAAACAAACCCTTCTGAGACCCTCATTCATGCAGGCCCTAGGCCTTAAGCAAACTCCGTACTTAAGCTCCCATGCTGTTCAGCCAGGGTGGCTGCTGCAGGCTCCCCATATCAGTACTCAACCCTTGTTGACTAATAAAGGTCAATTTGGACTGTTGAGGTTGGCTGATTTTCTTTCCACCTGTGACTCTTTTCACTCCTTGATGCTGAACCTGGGAAAGAGTTCTCAACAGGGCCCAGTCCCGGCCAGACCTCTTTCCATGCCTAATTCCCTAACATCTTCCAGCTGGGCCTGTCAATCATCCTGGCCAGGAGCCCATCCCTAGACCTCAACCCTCAACCCCTCTCCCCCAGAAAATCTGACTCACCAGAAAAAAGGTTAAGAAGAGGAGAGAACTAAGTCCCATCTCAGTGAGACAGTGCTCTTAGGCTTCCGGAAGCCCCTCGCTCCGAGAGCTGCTACAGGACCTCCTTGGAGCCGGAGTGCAGAACCTGCCCGCAGCTTCTCCCTCTGGCTCTCTCTTTCTCTTTAGGGTAAGGCCAGAAGCCTGCGCATGCTTCCCTGGCTCTCTGGGCCCTCTCCAAAGTGCCTTCCATGCACGGCTGCTTGCTGACCTCCACCACCGAACCTGCCTCTTTCCCAAAGTCTGACCCCTCTTCTCCATCTCTTGCCTCCTCCGTCTCCTGCCTCCTCATTTCCAGCTGGCCTTTTTTTTTTTTTTTTTGTCCTTCAAACTCTAATGAAATTGTCCTCCAGGTTGCTCCTGAGTTTGTTTGTAAATTGCTTTATTCATGAAACTAAGAATGCAAAAAGTGAACCCCAAGTTTCCCTGATATAACATAGTTACCAGAAAGTCTCTCAGTGATGTCATCTCGATGAGTTTCCAGACAAGATCCAAAGCTGTTCCTTGCTTTCCAGGCCCATGTCATTCAATCCCAGAGCTGACTGAACTCCAGGAAGCCAGCTCCTTGACAGTCTCAGCAGGCCAGCTGGACAGAGTGATTGAGAAGCAACAGGATGCCATTCTGCCTCGGGCCACGGAGCAGCTGGGCCACTAGGCTAGGGCTCCAGGTTCTAACGGGTGGGACCCCACAAACGTGGTTAGAAACAGATGGCATACACATGGGCCAGGGTGGCTCCCTTCTTGAGTGAGCTGGAGAATACAACAGCGGCCCTGTGCCCCCAGCACACCCTGCGTCTAGGTGAGGAAGGCCTTCCCCCTCTAGGCAGAGGGTTCCTCTAGTTTGAGTAGTTGTTGGTTTTGTTTGCTTGTTTCTGAGACAGGGTGAAGAAGGAAATACCTATGAGGAAAGGAACAGCTCTGTCAGCGACATCACAGGTTTAATTCAAAGATTTGCAGAAAGGAGATGCCTTCCTCAAGAAACCTGAGAGCCTGCCAGCTACCTGCGGACGGGGTGGGCAGTGGGATTGAAAAGTTTCTTATTTTTTTGCCCTACCATAAAATGAACCAGAGAAGTGGTGAATTAATGCCAGGCAATCCATACACACTTCTCAGGGCCAGTCATTACTAGCTGTTGGTAGGTCAGGGAGAACAAGAATCTAGAGAAATAGGTTTCTTCAGTTCTGAAAACCAAATTACTTCCGTTTGGGGAATTAATCATGTTATTTCTAAAGTTTTAAATATTTTGTTATATTTTAAAGTTTACTTTTATGTAGACAATATGCGGAGCACTGTTGTCAGACAAGAGCACGTGTGCAGAGGTCAGAGGGCAACTTGCTAGTTGCAGGTTCTCGCCTGCTACCATGTGGGTCCCAGGAATGGAACTCAGGTCGTGTCAGGCTTGGTGGCAGGCACCTTTTCCTCCACTGAGCCATCTCATCAGCCCCTGCATGTAATTTTTAAAATAAATGTACAAGGAATAAATGTAAAAGTAGATATCGCTGTATAAGCAGTGTTACAGGGAAGTCGGGGCCCCTCCTAAGGTTCTTGGTCTCCTTAATAAAAGAATTAAGACTGAACTCAAAGAGAAACTTAAGGACAGTTTTATTAGAGTTAAAAGAAAACCCCTCAGAGCAGGTGGGCTGTGAATCTCAGCAGTGGGAGGAGGACAAGGAGGGAGAAGAAGAAGACCCTTGTCATTTAAAGTCAGTTTAGAGGTCAGGTACATAGCAGACTTGCTGCAATATGATGGGCACGGGAGCTTTAAAGAAAAGAGTCGGAAACCCAAAATGCTGGGGCAATCCAAAGTGTCAAGGAAAGAAAATAGAATTAGAAAATAGCATGAAGGAGAGGTTGCACTTTTCTGAAGAATTCAGAAAACCAGGCAGACTTACAAAACTGCAGGCAGTGGCACGAGGGGGCGGGGATTCCGGGCAGGAGCAAGTCACTGTCTCATTAATGCACTATTCCACCTATCTGCTTAGCGTGGTTTAAGGTGAACTCACTTTACAAGTGGTAGTCCTGAGGTCTGGTGATTAATCTGACTCAACTGGAATATTGTTCTCCACTTAGGCCCCTAAGAGGGCTTTCTTGCTTCTATAATTATGGAAAAACCAATAATTACAAGAAAATATTACATGCAATTGTATGCCAATTATCTGGAAAAGCTACATGAAACACACAATTAACCTGTATTATATAACTGCCACAGTTATATAATTCCAAAGACCAGATCAAATGGAAATAGACGTTTTCATAAAAAAGTAAAAGATGAGACATGTCAAGAAAGTATTTTCAGAAACTAGTAAGTCTCCATTTATCTATTTATTTATTTTTCATTTCTTTATGTGGTCCTTACTCATGCTAGGCAAATGCTCCACCACCAAACCACACCCCAATCCACGTCTCCTTGTAAATGACAAAATTTTCATAAACAGAATAGTAGAAAACTAGTAAGGTTTATGGGGCTGGAGAGATGGCTCAGTGGTTAAGAGCATGGGCTACTTTTGCAGAGGATCCAAGTTCAGTTCCTAGTACCCACATGGTGAATAACAACCGTCCAAAACTCCAGCTTCAGGGAATTCAACTCCCTCTTCTGGCTTCTGCAGGCATTGCACACACGTGGTACACATACATGTATGCATGCAAAACACTCATACACATAAAATAAAAATAAAACAAATCAAAAAAGATTTTTAAAAATAGAAAGTTTCAGTTAACAATTGGCCACTTGTCAATACATTGGACCTTTGGTTTACCACGCAGGCTCCTTTTAAATAATTCCCATATGGTTTAAAAACACCAGTGGAGAGGTTAGGAGGTAGAGGACGTGTTCCCGAATGCAGTGTGTAGTGTGCTAGCCTATCGCTAAACTGAGACAAAAACATTAAAGCCCCTTTAGAAGGAAAACCTGAGAACAGTGGGTGGAGAAGATTCATCCTGAGCTGGAGAGTAGCTTGCTGTTACTCCAAAAGGGCTTGCAGGTTGGAGCTGAACCTGAGAGGAGGCCCCCCAGTCAGCCCAATTTTGCTCTACCTGACAGCAAAAGTCTGTCTCTCTGGGAAAAGATGTTATGCTCAGATGTGAATAAACATCCTCATCTAGTCTCTGTGACAGATATTAAAGACTGGTTAACTGAGTTGTTTCAAAGCTTGTGAAACATCACTCAGGTTTAATTACATCATTTATAAAAACTGATGACTCAAAACATATGTGAACACACATAAATGATTCAACAATACGCTTAGGAGATTTCTTTTTAAATTTTTTTCTTATTCTTATTTTATGTGTATGGTATTGCCTGCATGTATGTAAGTGTACCCATGTCATGAAATGCCTACGGTTGTCAAAAGAGGTCGTTGGATCCTCTTGAAACTGGAGTTACAGATGGTTGTTGGGAACCAAACCTAGGTCCTCTGGAAGAGTAGCCAGTGCTCTTAACTGCTGAACCATCTCTCTAGCCCCTTAGGAGACTCTTAGAGAGGCAGGCTATGCAAAGACTGTGAAACTGCAGTAATGTCTGCAGAATTAGGAACCATTCTGATGGGCCTGGAGAGATGACTCTACAGTTAAGATTGCTTGTTGCTCTTCCAGAAGACCTGATTTCAGTCTCCAGTATCCATGTCAAGAAACAGCCACCTGTAACTCCAGCTCTAGGAAATGCAACTCCCTCTTCTGGCCTCCTTGACTATCAGCACATATACAGTACACAGACATGTACTCAGGCACATGTATACACATAAAATCTTTCTTTTAGAAAAAAAAGAGGCACTTGAGACTATGAGACTTTCAGTGGGTGATTACAGCATTAAGAACCGTCCTGAACTAAGGACACAGAAAGTAAATTAAATATGCACAGAAAGGCACACCCCACAAGAAGAGGAGGGTGGAGTGGAGGCTAGCAGAGGTGGGAGAGGAGGGGCAGGGGTACAAAATGGGGTTCCAAAATGCAATTAGATAGGAGGAAAAGTCCTAGCCTCTATAGCACAATAGGTGACTACGGTTCACATATAGGTCGATAACTGGAGAAAGACTCTTGCATGCTCTTGACAAAAAGAAAGGATACATGTTTGGGACAATGGATACACTAACTACCTTGACTTGATCACTCAACATTGTGTGCATATGCCGAAATATCCTGTCAGTCAGTGTCATAGTGCTGTACAGGAAGCTGAGACACAGGATCAGTCACACACAGGAAGTACCAAAAGAATCACATGGTAAAGTTTTTTCCTAAAGAATTCCAGGCCTGAGTTGAGTCTATTCAAAAATGCATAGGTCTGCCCAGGTAATTCTTTAACTGTCAGAGTCTTGGTGAGTTTAAGCTACACCTATGTGACTAGGTATCCAAGAACACCAAAGGAAATTCTTTCTGCAAGCATGTTCCCAGAGGCAGATATCTAGGGCAGGAATTAAGATATTTTCCAGGGGTTTTATTACAGGTAGTTGTTAACAGATGTTCCACTAGATAACTGTGGGATTTGTTTCTTAAGACTACTTTCTCCACTTCAGTCTTGATTATTTTTTCAGCACAAATTTTAGTGAGCATTTACAAAACCATTATAAGGCAAGTACTATATTCTAAAGTATAAAATCAATCACAAAACACTATTTAGATACGTTAGATACACACACAAAAGTGACATTAAATGCATGGGTGTATTTCTTTCCCCTATCGGTGCATGTCTGTAAGTCTAGAGAGGCTGAAACAGGAAGACTGGGAGTCTGAGATCAGCCTGGGCTACATAATGAGACTCTATTGAAGGAAGGAAGGGAGGGAGGGAAGGAGGGAGGGAGGGAGGGAGAGAAAGCATACCATATCCCAGAAATGCAAATAGTTATTCTGTAGCAATTAGAATTGTTTAAAGGGGGCTGAAGAAAAGGCTCAACAGCATCAGAAGCTGAGATAAATGAATGTGCACTAGTGTTGAGCTAATCTCTCCATTTTATACAGTCCAGGCTCCCCTTCCCAAGGATGAGTCTTCTCACATCAATAAATGTTATCAAGATGACCCCCCACACACAGGCATGCCCAGAAGCCCAACTCCCAGGTCACTGTACAGTCTGTCAAGTTGACAGAAAACACTCAAGGTCACATACAGCCATTTTGAGGCAGGATTTTTAAAAAAAGACAAAGGAAATTAGCAGGAAACAGGCTTTTCCATGCCAACAGGCCTCACACCATCTCATTGCAATCAAGTGTTTTTGAAGAGTTTGGTGAGGGAAAGTCCTCTGTCCATGCCCAGAAAAGGGGGAGCAGATCACACACAGTAAACCCACTGCCAAGACCTCTTCCCTAAGCCTTTGGGGTCCCACCTCTATAATTTTCGAAGGGAAACTCTAGCATCCTGACAAGGGAAATTCTAGCGTCCTGAATTCTTTTCATGGGCCACAGTGTGCAGGTTGATGGTGCAAACTGTGAGGGCCTCTCCCAGTTGCTTGGGGTGATAGATGGAATCCACTCTCTCTGACTGATGCTTGGTGTAAATGAGTTCTGACTGATCATTGCATCCCTCTTCCCTGGGCTAAGGTTCTACAAACTCAGTCCAGCACTTTCCTAGGGTTCTAAGGACATAAGTCATTTCAGTAGCTCCTCCAGGTCAGCCTTTGCACTTGGCACCTGAGGGTCTGTCAAGGCTTTATAGGTCAGAAGACAAGGAGAAGTGGAGGGGACCCTGGAGGAGAACAGCATTCCTTTAAGACAGTGTGGTTAGCTGAAGTCTTCAGGCAAAGGAAGGCTGATGTCAGCAGACAGGAAAAAGCTACTATTGATGACCAGCTGTTTAGCAGAACTGAGGGGTTTTTAAGACACCCAGATTTATCAGATTCTGCTCACATGTCCCCATCCCAATGCCTAGAGTCTCTCTTCTTCCCAACTAATCCCTTACCTTTGATGCAAAGGATCAAACAAGATCATAAATTGTATTTGTTTCATATTTTATTGAATTTGTATAATATTTATACTCTCTCAAAACCAGGCTTTGGGCCAGAAATCTTGGCCCTGGGAGTGGAGAGATGGGTTAGCAGTTACAAGTATCTACTGCTTTTCTAGAGGATCCAAGTTTGATTTCCAGTACCCACATCTAGCAGCTCACAACTTTGTGTTAGTCCAGGGAATCCAATGCCCTCTTCTGGCCTCAGTGGGCACTGTCATGCCCATGGCACACATACAAATGAATAAAAAGAATTTTTTTTTAAAAAATCTTGGTCCTGTGACAGAAAAAAAAGAGATAGCTCATTGGGTAAAAGCACTTGCCACCAAACCTGGTGACCTAAATTTGATCTCAGGACCGACATGGTAGAGAAGGAAAAACAACCCCCATGAGTTGTCCTCTGATTTCCAAGTGTATGATGAGGCATGTGTGTCCCACAACATGAAATTATATATATATATATATATAAATTACATACATATATAAAAATTATATATATATATATATTACATATATATGTAATTTATTTAAAATTTGGGAGTGGGGGATTGGTCATTGTTTTTGAGAACACTGTCTCACTATGTAACTCTGGCTAGACCAGAACTTGCTGGTTAAACCAGGCTGGCCTCAAACTCACAGAGATCTGCCTGCCTGACTCCCGAGCACTGTGTGCCATCACCCCAGGCTTTTTCTTTTTTAAATGCTTTTTTAATAAGTGGAGAGTTCTTTCAGATGAGTCTAGAAATTCTCTGACTTGCCCTAACCTGAGAATTTAAACTAAATTTCTCTGCTTTTTTTTTCTTGAAGATGTTTGCGCTCCCTGGTGTAGCAAGGCCAGCAGCCTGTTCTAATGCGGGCTCTACTACCCTGGCTGTTTGGAGTCTAACTAAGATCTTGCTTCCCAAGGGCCTCTGACTTTAAGTGATTACAGTTGTTGATTTAAGTAACAGTGAGGGTCCTGAGCTCCTAGGGTCCGTTTCTATTTGCAGTGAGGTCACTGTGGTCTTCAAATTTAAAAAGATTAAAGAAGCAATCCAGGCTCATATCTAAATCACTTCCAGAGCCAAAAGACCAATGCATGAAAAAAATCAAATCAATGGGACGCCACCACTGGTTGGGGAGACCTGCTGTGTCGGCATTAGTTGGGGCTCTTGGAGAGACAGACCCAGGAAAGAGTGGAAGGAAAGGGGATTAGGGAGATTGGCTTTTATGATAATGAAGGCTGGGAAGTCCCAAGGGGACGCTCTTCGGACTGGAGACCCTGGGATTCCACAGCAAGGCGAAGCACAAGTTCAAAGGCCTCACACAATTCTTAGTCCAGAGTCAACAGCTGGGGAACTTGGGGATCTGTGGCTATAAGTCCTGTCCCCAGGGCCAGGGGGCCACTAGTGGAGTGGGAATCAAGGGGCAGCAGGAGGAGTGTCCCTGCTCCAGGAGAGGGAAGGACACCCTTCTTCAGCCCTGTTTTATCTGGGACCCTGGCTGATTGGAGGATGCCTGCCCTCAAGGAAAGATCTTTTCCCACCCAGTCTAAGACCTACCAAGAAATGATGCTTTATACATGAGTTTACTAGCTATTCTCTAAAAGGCAAGGGTAGTTTTCTTTTTTCTATAGAGCTTTTATTTATTTTTATTTGTATGAGTGTTTTCCATGTTTGTGGGTGTACCACATGCATGCAGTGCCCACAGAGGCCAGAAGAGGGCATCAGATTCCCTGAAACAGGAGTTAAAGAAGGTTTTTAGCTGCCCTGTAGGTTCTGGGAAACCTGGGTCCCAAGATGATGCAAAACAGTTCTGGGATCACACCTGTCCTACACACCCAAGATAAGTGCCTTCTGTGCACAATAGTTGCTCCCTCCCTCCTGTCTCCTATGTCTGGCTTCTGCTGGGGAATAAGCCGGGCCGCACAGGAAGAGGGTGTTAGTAAATCTCTTCCATCAGAGGAGCCTCTGAAGGGATCAGTGATTCCCAGTAGACACAGATAGGAGGTTTATCTTCCAGCTGTTTTCCTGTGAAGATCGAAACAAACTTCCCAGTACCCAGGGAAGTGGAGAAAGCTGTGGAACTCTAAGGACTTGGGCCCTTCTCGTGGCTCCCAACTTGGACTCTGGAGTAGGGCGGATGGCCACACAAAAACAAGGAAGTGACGGGAAGAAGGCTAGGAGGGAAAGCGTGGCAGGTGGGATGTCCACGTGCCCTCCTCACTTGAATAGAAGAAAATAAAACTCATTTGCACTCGGCCAGTGCAGAGAGTTCAATAGACTGCTCACCCAAGCTCTGCAAACGTCGGTCAGGCTTTGGGATATTAGATTCCAAAGACCTGAAAGCCCAAGCTGATTTGTACATACCCCTGGGAAAACACAGTCTGCTCGTACCAGACAGGGTAAAGGCTGACCATAATGAAACAGGCTTGTGTTTCTGCGCACACACAGGAAATATGTATAGGTGCCAGAGCAAAGATCTAGTAGAAACTGCAGTCATTGGAAGAGGGGAAACACTGTTATTTCTTTTTATATCCTTTTATTTAAAAAAAAAACAACTTATAGGTGGCTTTTACATTTTTGTGTGCTCTGTTTTCTATGAGAAAAACACGTGTTTATAATAATATTTTTAAAGAAAATGGAAGGTTTGGTTCGGCATGAGACCCACCCTGGGTGTGGCGGGACCAGTTTATTAAGGAGCCCAGGGCTAGCCTCCAAACTCAAGAGTAGAGGGACTAGGAGCAAGATGGAGTCTGGACAGGGTTGTTAAAGGAGAGCAGAGACGTGCAGGACAGTTTAATGGTGTGGACCAGTGACTGGTGTCAGGAGGGAGCAGTTACAATACCAGGGGGTTGTTAGTGTCAGGAAGAGGCAGAAGGTTGTCAGTCTCAGGAAGGGGCAGGGAAAGTGGCCATCAGTCCTCTTCTGTGGGTGGCGATTGTGAGTTTACCTGGAATGTTTAACTGCTGGTATTTCTATGCAGTGACATCTTACAGAAAGCACTTAAAAATGAGTTGCTAACAGAATGGATCAGATAATTCCTTGGAGACTGTTGCTTTGGGAACTCTCCAGCTTTTTGGAAAAGAGTACTTTCGCCCCCAGTCCTGAGCTGACCATTTCCTCCCCAGCACCACCTACTTCCTTCCTCTCCCCACTAAGTGGAGACTTAGAGTGGTGCTGCCACCTAGAGGTCAGCACCCAACACTACCTCAAGCTCTGCAGAGTCAGCACCTCCAGGGGCATGGTGTGTACAGTTCTCATTTGAAGCCTTTTGAGTTTCAGGACTGAGGATGATGTTCCAGACAGAGAAAACCAAGACAGAAAGACAGAGATGGATTTATGTACATCCGTGTAGGCAGAAATCAGTGCCAGATGGAGATGTGGGACCTCCTGGTAAACATTATTGAGAATTTCAAAACCCCAAAAGTAGAGCATTAAACCTAGTGTAGGGATGATAAGATGGATTGGCAGGTAAAAGTGCTTAGTACACAGATCTGATGGCGAGTTTGTTCCCCGGGGCCCACAATGCAAGGAGAGAAGAGACTCATGAAGGTTGTCCTCTGACCTCCACAGGTGTGGTACATGCATAACAGTACCCTCACAAACATACACACACATGCACAGACACAAAACAATAATAAATGATATAAAATAAGAGTAGTGTAAGGCCCTCTGAGCCTGGGCGACTACACAGGTGGAGTACTCATAAAGCTGTTCCTACACGCACCTGTGTCCGGTTGTGGTCAGCCGTCTCTATGCCACACCCACGTGAAAATGTCCAGGTATGTGCAGAACTCTGTTCGTGTGTGTATCAGGTTCACATAAACTTGATTACACAGGTACCTGTGCCTCTGTCTGAAGGCTGCTTAAGGTGGCACTGTGTACATTCACATGTGCCATGCTGTGTGTGTTTGTGTGTGTTATGAGAAAGCAGTCTTTTGTGTTCCAAAACATATATCCTAAGTCTCTGACTGGGACAGCTGCAGCATGGCAAGTGGATGACTTTTGGCACATAACCACTGTGTCCTAACCTGTGCACTTAGACAAGATGAAAGTCTAATAGGGTTCTAGCTGCAGAAGAAAGCTTGATGTAGGGCTGGGGAGATGGTTCAGTGGTTAAGAGCACTCACTGCTCTTGCAGAGGACCGAGGTTCAATTCCCAGTACCTACATGGCAGCTAGCAACTGTCTATAACTCCAGTTCCAGGGGATCTGACACCCTTCCAACCTCCTCCAGCATTGCATGACATGGGTGCACTCACATACATGCAGGCAATACACTCGTATACATAAAATAAAAATAATAAATAAAATATATCTTTTAAAAGGAAAGAAAGAAAGAAAGCACGAAACTACTGTAGTATTTGCCTCTTAGTCTGGCCAACTCCAGACACAGGCCCTTTGACCTCTTTTCTAGAACATTAACTAAAAAGGACTTCCAGTGGCAACCCCTTCCTCTGTCCCTTCCAACTGGGTGTGTACCAGCTGTCACTCAGTAGAACCCTCTCGTGGGCCTGAAAGCCATTCCTATACAATAGAACCAAAAAGAACAAGGCCTCTCTACCTCCTAGTCTCTGGGTGAGGACACAATCCCAACCTCATGGCAGCCATCAAATGCAGATGGCTTGAATACACCCACATTGACTTTCCCATCCTTTGTCACTGGAGAGTCCCTGTTGTCCCACTCTACACCCCTCTTCTTCCTTTCAAAGGCACCTCTGCACCAATCAGAAGAGGACTCCTGTCTTCTTTGTCAGCAGTGTTAAATCAAAACGACAGGAAGCTGTTGTTTGGGGCCCCAGTGGATCAGGCTAGAAGTTAAAAGGGGCTTACTCAAGCTAAAGGTCCATGGCACCCAGAGTAGTAGTTAATCTTGATTGCCAATTTGATGGGATTTAGAATCACTGAGAAAACAAACCTCTGGGCTTGTCTGTGAGGGATTAACTACGTTATTTTGAAGCGGGAAGACCCATCCTAAATGTAGATGGCTCCATCTCATGGGCTGAGGTCCTGGACTGAATAAAATGGAGAAGGCAAGCTGAGCACCAGCGTGACACGGGTGCCCGCTCTGCTTCCTGATTGTGGACGCCATGTGACCACAGTCTTCTGCTCCTGCCACCAGGCTGTCCCCATCATGGACTCCATCTTTGGAACTGTAAGCCAAAATAAATCTTTCTTCCCTTAAACTGATTTTTATGGAGTTTTTACAGTTGTTGTGAGAGACAGGGTCTCTCAGTAACCCCAGCTGGCCTGGAACTCACTATGTAGACCAGGCTGGCCTAGATCTCATAGAGATCCACTGCCTCTGCCCCCCAAGTGCTGGGACTAAAGGTGTGCACTACCATACCTGGCCCCCTTAAGCTGTTTTTGTCAAGCATTTTCTCTCAGCAGTGAGGCAAATAACTAATCCACTAAGCTACAACTAAGCTGCTTCTCTGACCTTCTAAGAAATCAAAATGAGACAAAGAGCAGCCACATTTCCAGACAGGCCAGTGTCACCTGTCCTGGTAAGAAGGGGGTCCCTTCGCCTCAGTGCCCCAAGTCATCTGAGGGAAGCCAGTTATTTTTCTTCTTTTCTGTCTCTCCATCTAGACTTACATGGGAAGCACTTTCTTTAGCCCTTTTCTGTGTATGAACCAACCTTCTCATTGAAACTTACTCTGTTTTATAGCATGAAATGCTGCCCTAGAATCAAAAATAAAGCCAATTAGCATATTTAAATCATGTCATTTTGCCCTTCCACAGTAATTACTGGATAAAATCTGCTCTTAGCACTAACTAAAATGGCTCGCATGCAGCCATTTCTCTTTGGCTCCCTGCCCTCACCCATTCAGTATCTAGGGTGCCCCACAGGGCCTCACCCACACCGGACACCCACCCTATCCTCATGAGGATGCTGAGCCTAATCTGTGCTGCTAAGGCTGCGCACTTCGAGGATGTGGTGCCTGGGAGAGGCGCTCCATCACGCCTTTAGTGGATGGCTCTGACAGGCATGTTCTGACTGCTTCCCAGAACCAGCTGAGGAACTGATCCTGCTGCAGGCTGCAGGGCGGCACCTTGCTGAACAGTGCGTTCCATAGCTTCCTTCCTTCTCTCTGCCTCTCCACTCCCACTGGCAATGCCTGTAAATGGCCCTTAAGTACCCTTGCCTGGGAACCTTGTCCCAGAATCAGCCCCCATTGGCGCTTGGCTCTGGCTCTGTCCCCAGGAGCTAGTCTGGACAGAAAGTTGTTTATTTTCTTGCTTCCTTGTTTGTTCCCCGTTAGGCATGGAAAGAACCAGCTGTAGCTAGTGCTGGTTAGGGAGACAGCAGCTCAGGCAAATTTTAGATGACAGGGTCCTGTAATAATGCCCACCACTCACAATGGATGGGAGATTCAGCCGTCATGTGCAGAACAAAGGGAAATCCTTACATTTATAGATTTTAGAGGGGCATCTAAGCTGTGGGGGCATCTCTTAGCTTAGCAGGTTTAGTGAGGGTACTGGGTAGGATATAAAGCCCTAATTTAGGAAATTAATCCCATCATCCCACCTTATCTTGGGGCTGCTACACACTAGGAGTTTAGCTGCTTGGGGAAGGTACTAGTTAGACTATAAGGCTGATCCCCTCCTCCAGCAGTTGGTGAAGGAGCCGGGCACTCAGGAGAAGATAATGTGTCCGTTTCCTGCAGGCAAAGCTCTACCCAGAGCCAACCTGAGGTACAAGTTCTGACCCATAATTGTCCTTCATCTCTCCTCAGCTTCTCTGCTTCTACTGAAAGACTTCCTGTTTTCTTGAGCTCAGGAGCAATAGCCTGCAGGAAATACAAAGACCGCCCTGGGCTGACCCCTGGCTTGCTGTGGCTGGGTGACACCCGGCCTCTGCACTGGGGACGTCTGCCCCCCACCACAGTCGCCCTGTGAGGAAGACCTTTGACCAGCTCATGTACAGAAACCTGAGGTCAGCTGAGTCCAAGCCTGATTCAGTCCAGTCGAGCTCCCTCCCCTCCAATGAGCTAGAAGGCAGCTTGGCAGCAAGGTTACCAAGCTACCCCACCGGAATCCCAGAGGCCTGGTCTCTGCCTCCCTCTCCCCTGCCTCTGGGCCTTGTGCGCTTCAATCTCCCCCTCTGTTAAACAGGGGGGTATCACTAAGAGGACTATCACCTTGTTCTCTTGTCCCTTTTTGAGAGGGAACTCAGTGGCCCATTGACTTCTGGGACATAGGCCACACACACACACACCCCTCCCACCTGGCAATTGTTAGTCAGGATAATTTCCCTTGTGGCCTTGCCTGGCTCTGACCCAAATACATCTGAAGCATCTCCTCCTCCCTTTCTGGCACTTTCTTATCAGAAAGAACTTAAGGACTCACCACAAATAAGAAAATCTCCATGTGAACTTCCTCCTTTGGGCTCTGGGCAAAAACATTCTAGAAGCCTCTGCCATGTACATGTGGATTCCTAAGAAAACCACGGTTTACACTTCCACAGGGCCTGGTGGGCATGAATAGGGGCTGCGGATCAGGCCACCTGGCTTAGTGCCACACTTTCTGAATGTCAAAGGGTAAAATTATACCAATGTAATTTTTAAATCTTAAAGCCCTTTATACCAACTTTCTCTCTCTTTTTTGTTTGTTTTGCTTTGTTTGTTTTGGTTTTGTTTAGCTTTTTAAAGACAAGGAACCCCTGACCCTTCTACCTCCCCAAGTACTGGAATTACAGGCAAGCACTGCCATGCCCAGCTCTAAAAGTTTATTATCAATTCTGTTATCAAAGTTTTCACGCCATAAAAGAGAATAAATGTTCAGAAGAGCTGGATAGAGCAGGTTGTGTTAAAGACCCAGGAAAGCTGTAGCGCAGAAACAAAAGTCAACAAGTTAAGTGTTCCTTCAAAGTCACCTTCCTTGTCTTTTTAAAGTATTTCATTTATTATTTTTATTGTATATGTATGAGTGTTCTGCCATATGTAAGTGCAGGTGTGCTGTGTGATGCCTACAGAGGTCAGAAGTGAGCAATCAGATCCCCTGGAACTGTAGGGGGTTGTTACAGATGGTTGTTAGCTGCCATGTGGATGCTGGGAATCAAACCAGGGTCCTCTGCAAGAGCAATCAGTGCTCTTAACCACTAAGCCATCTCTCCAGCCCCAAGTCACCTTCCTTGTAAGGAAGAGCAACAGAAAGATAACTGGTTGTCAGGGTGCTCCAAATTGCTTTTTGATAGACTGAGGCAGGGGGAACTTTATCATGGTGACTGTTTGGGAAATTTGAGTCTTACCTCTAAAGTCTCCTGGTTCTCAGGTGGTCAGACAAATAGCTTAGGGTCTGCTTGGTGTCTGTTATGTCTGTTGAGACCAGTGCAGGAGCCTTGTCCAAATAGTGTCTTCCTGTGATGTTTATCCCACAGAGGTCACAGTTCAACACACCTTACAGTTACCAGAAAGGTTAAGGGCCTAGAGATGGTTCAAGGGGACATGCTACCAGGGCATGAGCTAGTCTGGGATTCTACCCAAGAAACAGGTCAGCCATGTCTGAGTTCAGAGCATTTGTTGATGGTACATAGACATAACACAAATTACGGAACTGGTTCTGGATTGCAATGAGTAAATTAGGCAAGAGCAGCCAGTGTTCTTAACCATGGAGCCTGATCTCTGGGCCAGGATCTCAAGACCTGTAGCCTGGAACTCACTAAGTAGATCTGGCTGGCCTTGCTTTCATAGAAAGCCACCTCCCAAGTGTTGGCATTAAAGCTGTATGCCATCACGCCCGGCAAACCCTTCTTCCTTAAATTACCTTTGCCAGGTTTTGTTTGTTTTTGTCTTGGCAATGAGACAGGTAACTAAAACCAAATTTTCACCTATACTCAAAATTTTCAGTTTTGTCCATCTGATGAGCTGGTGGTTTAAATTTGTACCTTTGATGCCTGAGACTATTAAACAGACCTTCAGCGTTCTTTCCTGTGTAGCTTCTTCAGTCATTAAGGGCCCTGTATGTTTCGGCCAGATCACAAGCTCCTGGAGGGAGGTGCTGGGAGCCACTGGAATGGTGCCTCCGACCCAGTCCCTTCAGGCCTAAGCTGTCTGCTGTTCTGACCTCCCCTCCTCGGATCTCTGTTCCAAGCTTCATGAGCCATTTACAACTCCCCAAGCACACCATGCTAGCTTCTCACCCCTAGTGTGTGACTCTGCCTGTCCACCTCCAAACATGGGAATTCAGTCCGGGATTCAGCCTCTGCTATGAAGCCTCAGATCTGACCAGAGACCCCTGCTACACCTCCAGGGCAGCCACCATCACATTCTCCTCCACAGTCCTGTGAGGAATTCAGCTGTATGCAATCCTGATGCATCCATCTGCCCAGCAGAGAACAGGTACCTTGGCTTATTCACCTGTGTATTCCCAGCTCACTGGTCAGCATGAATGCCCAGTCCCTGTTGGTTCAGTGGGTAGATGAACCTCAGAATTAAGCGTTCATATCAATTCTCTGCAGTCTATGACATCTTGAGGACAAGGGCTGCATTGCACATTGCTGACCCCAACAGCATCTAACAGAGCTGAGAGTCTGTGATACTCAGTGTGTGCTTATGCTGCTGCATGGTTGAAGGGGTAGGACATGAAGTGGCTTTGGGCTGGAGGTGTAGTTCTATTGACAAAGTGCTTGCCTAGCATTCACAAAGCCCTGGGTTCAATCCCCCAGTACCACATTAACTGGGCATGCAGGTAATCCCAACACACGAGAGGTAACAGTGAGAAGATCAAAAGTTCAAGGTAATCCTGGGTTCACAGTGATTCAAGGCCAGCCTGGGACACACGAGACCTTGTCTCAAAAAAAAAAAAAAGTGGCTTGGCTGAAAATTGCTGGGTTTTGATTGATCCCAGGCACTGTTGATATAATCTCACACAATTTCCTTGGCTTCCCCAGACCTGTTCCTCTCCTTCCTGAAGAGGATGATCACAGCTTAGCAGATAGGCATCAGGATGAAGAGAGGCTATGTGTGGAAAACCCTATGGTTTCTATGTCAGAGCAATGCAGGGCCTGCTTTAATGTAGACCTGCATACCTGAGTTTTTTAGGTGCCTTGTGTCCATAACTACTCCATAAAGATGGGGTTCAGATTTCCCAGCACCAAGAACATACCTTGCAGAAACTGGGCTTTGTGTTCCTTCGATCACAGGTACATTAACAATCCAGGGCAATACCGGCTAAACCATTGCACACAAAATCTGGTCTCTTGTAAGGGTTTTTCCTAGAACCCAGTCACTATGAAACGAAAAGGCTTAACCAAGCATCAAGGAGAGGCCCCAAAGGGTTGTGACAGGCCTGCCTGTGGCACTCACTCCAGCTGTGGTATCCTGCCCTGCTGTGGTATCCCACTTATATCTAGACCAGCTGTGGTATCCCGCTCTGCTCCCCACCCCAGCTGTGGTCTCTGTCTCCCTTAGGGCACTCATCCCAGCTGTGGAGTACCCATCAAAGCTGCATGCTCATCTCAACTACGGTGCTTATCCCTCATTGAGCCCTGCTCAGTTGCCCACTTGGCAGCAAGTAAACAACCGAATCATTTTAAGCCACTGGGTTTTGGTGTAGTTTGGAAGACAGAAAATCATAAATATCTCACAAATAGAGCATCTTCCAAGAGTGCAAGTCTGGGTGCTGCTGGCTGAGCGGCTCCCCAGCACAGGTCTCACCAGCCCCTCCCCTGACTCTTCTCTCCCCTCAGCTCTTGTGACCAGGAATATTTCGGGCTGAGGATGCTTTGGGCTGCCTCAACACCTAGATGCCCAGGCTCCCACTACAGGAAGCCCAGAACTGGGTAGCTTCTGCCAAGTTAATGAAGCCTCTCAGTGAAGCTGGGGAGAAACCCAGACTGGGCCGAACTGTCCATAGTTCCTCCTGCCCCAGGGTGTCTGCCTGACTCTGCATCTGGGAGTCAGGGAAGCTCCCCAGCTTGCCCAGCTCAGAGGTGTTTCCCAGCAGGTTTTTCATACCTACACCCTTCCTTCCATCTCATTGGACCAAACTGAGTCACATGCTCATTCCTGAACCAATCACCTCATGTGGGGGATGAGGGGGCAGATTCATCAAATCTCTTCCTAGGTTGGAAGGAATGGAGGAACACGGCCAATTCCTTGGAAGTCCCTGGGCTCATGTGAGAGGAATGATATCTAGAAACAGTTGGGGTCTGGCTAGGGCCAGCATGCAGGAGACAACCCAGTTGTGTTCGCTAGAGGACTTGTCACTCGGGGCACATCAGATCAACTCTCCCGTCCTTCCCGGGATGGTGAGGAAGGCCTGAAGAGGTGTTCCCGGAGTGGCTTGGGCCCTCAGAGCCTCTGTCTTCCTCAGTTGGTTCCTCCGGCCCGCCGCCCGCCGGTGGGTCCCCATCCCATTGCGGAGCGATGCACCAGGCAGAGGAACGCGGCTCACAGCTGGCGCCTTTCTTTTTTTATTGCCAGCACTGTCTTTGAGCGTGTCTTCTAATGTCCTATCAACTACTTGGCGCTCTTGTATTTGCTCTTTTCTCCATATTTCTCATCCAGCGCTTTCTGCAAGTTCATGTTCATGGCATTTTTCCGGTGCCAGCGTCCTACAGAGAACAGGAGGGGATCATCACAAGCCACCCGGCAGCCTTCGGACCCGCAGCAGTGACCCATGCCCGTCCAAGACCATCCCTGGGGGCTCCACCTCCTGCCCTGCACCTTGGGCCCACCCACCCTGACTGGGGAGGACACGCACCCCCTCAGCAGGGCTCCCACCTACCCAGCTCATCCGTCTTCCTGCCGTGCCAGTGCTCTATGTCCCTCACCGATTTCTCGATCACCTCAGGTGTGTAGGAAGCCTTCATGAGGCTCTTTGTCTCCTGGGGGCCCCCTGTCAGACACCACGGAGGAATTCCCAAGTCATTGGAGGTAGGGCACCCTATGCTGTGTCCCAGGTCAGCATCAACTCCATGTGTGGTGAGCATGGACAGGAAGGGGTGTGGGAGGGTTTCAAAGCTCAGCCCATTATTTATGGCTAGTGTGGCCTCAGTTTTCAACCTCTGTGAGCTTCGGCTTCTTGTTCTATACAAGGAAATGGGGTTTCCTTATGATCTTGAAAGATTAAATGGTTCAGTTTATTAGGCATCCTTCAGAGCTCCTGGCATGTGACAATATTTGTATTTTCTCAGAGGATACAGTGGAATAATTTACCATAGTTAAAAAGCATCAAACAGGATAAAATAAATGGTAAGATTCACAGACTGGGGCCCAAGCATGGTGGCACAGACTTTTAATGCCAGCATGTGAGATCAAGGCCAGACGACTCTACACAGCAAGTTCCAGGCCAACTGGAGCTACAGGGAGACCCTGTCTCAAAAAAACGAAGTAAAGGTACAGAGGCTGGGGATGCAGCCCTGGACTGAATCTGTGGCACACGTCCACACGCACGCACGCACACATGAACGCATGCACGCATGCACTCATGTATGCACACAATCCCCTCCTCTTCTTCTGACTGTGCTGCACGGTGCTCCCAGGCTCTCCTTTCAAATCTGGGTAGAAGCTTCCATGACCCTGTAGCTCTTGCATTGTGGATGCCTGCAAAGCCAGCATCATGTGGATGATACCGAGGCTGGTAGCTGGATCAAGCAGCATCCAGGACAGCTTGGACTTTGCTGAAGCAGGAAGTGGCTTCAGGGATGGATGAATTCAGGAAAACAGTTCCCTGGACAGCCTTGTGTAAGCAGGGAGTCCCAAGCTCTCTTCTTAAAGCAAAGTCTTTCAGGAAGTCTTTCAAACGAATTAGACTCTTTAGAGCTTGGACCTACTATCACTGGGGCCTGACCAATTCAAGGTGTCTTCTTCATTGTTCTGATGCAAAAGACACCCTTACTTTAATGGCCCTGTTCTCTTGAGCAGCTATACTTCCCTTGACTTCAACTTTATACTTTCTTCTTTTCTAGGAAAATTGCAATTGTTTTTCAAACCTTTTTGCTCTGCTTTTCGGAGTCTCCTGATTTTCACAGCAAACTTGGCTAAAAGCCTTCAGAAATAACTATGCCTGGGCCTTAATTTGGGCCTGCCTTGAAGTTGCTTCCACCAGATTAATTAGTCCTTCACTTTTAAACTAATTTCCCCACAAAGTCTTAGGACACAGACAAAATATGGACAAATTCTTTGTCAGGTGCCTCTAGCGCAGTTTAAAGGAGAATCCTTGTGCTCAATTGAACAGACAGGCACAGTTTACTGCTTACATTTTCATTGGTGCTGTGGTCTCCCAAACTCCCCCTAAAATGGCCAATTAAAATAGGCCTACCGCATTCTGGGGTTTCTCTATCCCAAATCTCCAAACTGCCAAATTCCTCCCATATACTAGCTCCAGGAACTTCTAAACCTCATTTAGTCACAGCAAGGAGCTTACTTCTCTTGTACCACTCAGTGTGTCAATCAGTTTCATGTCACTGTGACTAAGCAAAACTTAAAGGAGGGAAGATTTATGTTGGCTCATGATTCCAGAAGTTTGTGTTCAAAATGCCCAAGGGCGTGAGGAGAATAACAGCTCAGGTTAATGTGGGATGGTACCGCCCATGTGGGCAGGGCTCCATCCACACTCACCTAGTTCGTACTTTCTCCCCCAGACATGCCCAGAGGTTTGCCTTACTAATCCTCTAGCCCTCAATCCAACCAACTTGACAATCAAAATTAACCGCCAACTAGGTCAGAGTTCTACCACCTAACACACTCCAGCCTGATGGTGTTGAAGAATAATTCTAGGAGCCTCTCACGGGCTTGCTTACTGACTCTTCTCACCCTCCTAAGAAGCAGATGTGACAGTTGCTCCCATTTCACCGTAAGTCACTGGAGCACAGGCAGGTGGAATAATTTGGGTCGAATCACACAGTTGGCAAGTTGAAGATCTAGATCCAGGAGTCCAACCTTTTGACACATAGCATGACGTTGTGGACAAGCAGAGGTAGGAAGGGACAGTGAAAGCTTCCTGCTGTTATCCTTTTGGTGTTCAGGAAAACTACTTCAGGGTTTATCAACTATGCACATAAAAAATATCAAAAGTAGGGCCTGGAGAGATAGCTCAGCAGTTAAGAACACTAGCTGCAGGGGATCCTGGTTTGATTCCCATAACCCACATGGCAACTAACTACTATTTATAACTCCAGTTCCAGGGGATCGAACACCCTCTTCTGACCTCCATGGGTATTGCACGACACAGGTGCACTTACATGTATGCTTGCAAGTAATATACTCATACACATAAAATAAGAATAATTAAATATTTTTAAATGTCAAAATTAACTATAAAATGCATAGGAACTACAGACTAGGAGGGAAATCCTTTGGTGGAAGAAAGCAAGCTCGTACAAAGAAAACAAATGCATAGATGATAAGTATGACGGCCTTTAGGATGAGAAAGCTGACAGCTATGCCTCAGGGTCTGACATCTGCATCTAGAAGTACAAATAGGCGGCATCCCCAAAGCAGCTACTGAGCCCAGAAAAGCCCCCACACATACTGCACTACCTCTCCATCCAAACTATGAAGATCGGCCTGCTTATTTACAAATGGGCATCATATCCATCCACACTACACTGTCTGTTATATTGGCTAGAGGGAAGGTCTTTGTGAAGAATGGGATAAATGGACATAGTACAAATTAGAAAAGATGCATATATCTATCTAAAGAAACTTCCTTAAGATTTTCTTCCCCAAATGTGAGTGATCACAGCTTCAGGACTGGTGGGTTTGGTTTCAGCAAAAAGATCTAGGTTTAAGAAGATAGCTTTATCTGCTAGGAAAGTCACACTGGGAGCAACTGGCTGCTGCCCAGCTAGTCAGTGATAATTGTGAATAACCGGGCAGAGGCATATGCTATAAGCCAGTGAATTTATGAATTTATCATTGTGGACAAAAAAAGCAGTAAAAAAAAAATCATTCCTGAACCTAAAGAAATTGAGGCAGGAAGGTCTGACAGAGTACCTGCCGAAATAATGCACATCCTGGAATAGTGTCTATGACCAAAGAACTCATCTCGAGACAAAGGCCAAATTGGAATCCATGTCAGCTGCTACCCAGTTGGTACTGTGTAGGCTAATACACAGGTTTATACACAGTATATCCCCAACCCCAGGCTCATGCGGGCAGTCTCATCCAGAAGACAGAGATGCATACAGCACTAGAGTCAGGAAGACTTGCAGAGGAGCCTGCAGAGAGGACTCCAAGCTGCATGAAGTTGAAAATGCTGCTGGAAAATCATGTGATGTGAAACTGGCAGAGCATCACTTAGAGTTTTTCTGACAGCTTTGAGTGAACAGTTTGGCCCATCACACAAGTGATTAAAACACAGGTGACAAAGGCAGCACCATGGTAAGCGATTGGCGAAGTGGCAGAGGCCGCGGTGAGCAGGCTGCACTGGATGAGCTCTAGGAGGATTTCCTAGAAGCAAAACTGAAGACGTGAATGGAAGAGCGAAATCTGAAAATCTGCGTACACACGTGTTTGTGCACATTCTTATACATAGGTACACACGTGTCTACTCCAGTTTTCCAAGTCATTGTCAGTTAAACTTAGAATGGTTGGTGGAAGGATGTGTGCTCTCTACTTTTTAAATTTCACAGAGCTAGAATAAAATACCCATATTTTAAGGGCAAAAAAAAAGCACAAAACACATCATGGAGACAAACCCAAATACACCAGCAGCTGGAAGAAGCGACTATTCTCCTCGGTTAGAGAACAGTCTGTTAGACTACAGAAGATACTTTCCAGACCTATATTATTTAAAGCATAGTTTTTAAAAGACAGAGGGAGAGGCTAAAATTGAAAGGGTAGAACAGGATGAAACAGCCCAAGTACCATCCAAGAGCCAGCTGATCTGGCTATATTTATATTGGACAAAATAGATTAGAAGACTATGACTCCATGAAAAATAAAAATATCTAGGACCAGCACAATGACTCGGTGGGAATAGGTGCTTACTGTCAAGCCTGATGATAGGAGTTTAATCCCAGGGACCCACATTATGGAGAGAGAGACTCTTCCAAGTTTTCCTGGCCTCTACACCAGTGTCATGACAAGCATTCACGTGTATACACACACACACACACATATATATATATAAATAAAAAAATAAAGCCATTAAAAATCTTTGAAAAGTAGAAATAGCTCATTCTTTGAGGTAACACCGTGGTTCTAAGCTTGCTGCATTATAACCATCTTAGAATAGATAGAAGATCTGAAGAGAAGGTGATAAGTCTGCTACCATAGGGAACGATTTAGAGGTCCTTCCTTCAGTAATTAATAGATCAAGAAAAGAGCGTGAATAAAGAATGACAGGATTTGTGTGGAAGTAATTAACAAGCCCATCCTATTAGGTGCACACTGAGGTCATCCGCACACTGGCTGTGGGCTGGTCTGTAAAGCAGATCCTGACAACCTCAAAGGACTAGTGGCCACTGCTGGATATGTTCTCTGAGGACAAGGCCACCTGGCTGGAAATCGTTTTGAAAAGCAAATCTGCCAGTTTGGTATTTACAGCTCAGAAGGTTTATGTAATAGGATGAGTTAGAGGTCTGGCCTGAATCCCTCAGTCGCAGTCAGCTTCGAAACCTCTAGAAGGAGCTTGAAAACAGGCCCTCCGTGAAGCTATAAAATGATCGGGTTTGGGGTGAGTGGACAGTGTCGTTTAAGAGGATTGCTTCGGCTTTTAAGAGAAGCTAGCCTTACACCTCCCAGATTAAATCTCGTTCAACAGGATTATGGACTGAATAAGGAGCCTGTGAGTTTGGAGGTCACCAAGACCGAGCAAAAGTCTCTGACCTGAGCCCAGACATTCACCTGGTCATGTCCCCAGTGCTAACAGTACAGTTCTTTTAATGTGGGCTCTGGGAATTGAACACAGTTCCTTATATTTGCAAGGCCAGTACTTTATATACTGAGCTAGCTCCCCAGCCCCAACATTTTTGTTTGACAAATACTTTCTATGTGTCAGAATCTAAGAGCTATGCACATATCAAAATGTCTTGTTCTCTTTAACTCTTGGGAGACAGGTACCATTACTAGATTTAGGGGGGGTATCGTTTTGAGACAGGGTCTCCCTGTAGCCCCCGCTGACCTGGAATTCATTATGTAGACCAGGCTGGCCTCAAACTCACAGATATCTGCCTGCCTCTGCCTACGGAGTGCTGGGATTAAAGGCATGTGCCAGCATACCTGGCTCCATTACTATGTACTTTTTAAAAGGAGGAAACTTAAGTACAAAGAGAAGAGTTTAGTATTAGAGGAGATTGTGGTTTACATGCCAGGTGAATGGCTCTGAGTCTGCCTTCCCTGACCCTAGGAAGGTTCATCTTCCAATGGAACCCTTACATACCTGCTTCTAGACCCATCCTACCTATGATGTCCCATGACACCAGTCTCCAGCCCTGGAACCATCTTTGACTTTCCTCGCCCCATCCTGTGTGCAAAAATATCTGATCTCTCTGAATTCTCCTCTCATGGGCCAAACTCCAGCAGAGCTCCTAGTGACAAAGCAGCCGGGACCCGAGTGTCTCCAGAGTCTCCCTGCCTGACTTCTCCCCTAAACACTTAGGGTAACCCCCACCCTGCCTTTAAGGCCTCACCTGGTATTGGTCTGGAGGGCTCCTGGTGGGTATGGCACTACCAGATCTTAGGGGGATTACAATGCCTTGGGGGCCATAGTGTAGTACTAGACTGATGGATAGGACACAATGAGATCCTCGTGCATGTGGAAACCTGAGGGTGGACAAGGTCCTCAGGGGAAAATGGGATTCTTGGCGAGATAAGTACTCCATACAAAGACGGAATTAGAAAAGAATCCTCATTTCCCACTGAAAACAGAAATCTACTCCAGGTGGATTAAAGACTTTAAGCATGGTGAGAAGGCAGGAAGGAGTCTGTGGCTCAACAAAGCACGGGCTCCCCTGGCTCCATCTCCGCAGCCAGGCAGCCATTCTGCACCTGGCTCAGGTCAACCACCTGGAAATCAGCCTTGATTCCCCCTCATGCCCAGTTCCAGTCCTTACCCTGTTTTGTCTGCTCTGCCTCATGCTAACACCCAGGCTCCTACTGTTTCAGAGCTGTGTGACCAGGGCCCTCCTGAGCAGCCACAGTGGACACCAGAAGCCTCCCAATTTGTACGGTGCATCAGCCGAGCTCCCTAATTAGACTGAGAGCTTGAATTTGATCTGAAATGCACTCCAAAGGTCCAGTGTCAAATGCTTAGTCTCCAGTTTGGAAGCAGTAAAAGTTGGTGGAAACTTTGAGGAGGGATCTATTTGGGGTTTTAGGTCGCTAAGGAGAATGGGAGAATGGGATTCCGGCTCCATCTTATTTCTTCTCATGTCTCAGTCATGAGGTGGGCAACCTTGTTCTACCATGTACTCCCACTACTTCCCTCAGCAAGGCCCCCAAAGCCGGAGAACAGTTAACCACAGGCTACACCCTCCACAGCCGGGAACCAATAACGCTTTCCTCTAGTTTTGGTTTTGATTTGCTTTTGCTTGTTTAAAACAGGGTTTTACTCTGTAACCATGGCTAACCTGGAGCTTGCTAAGTAGCCTAAACTATCCTCAAATTCATAGTAATCCTCCTGTCTCTGTCTCTTGAATGCTGGGATTATGGGCATGCACCACCATACCTTGTGAACCTTTCCTCTTTATAAATTGATCGTCTTGGGTATGTTTGTTACAATACTGACTGACTGACATACCAAGCCACCATCTGGTCCCATCTAGATGTCTTCAGTCCCCTTCTCACTGCCGTCCCCACATCTGCCCTTTGTGTTCCACTGCTCCCCTGCATTCCTCTCCACAAGCCAAACAAGTCCATTCCTCCAACTCCCACACTTACTTGGTATCCTAGTCCACCCAGGAAAAAGATTTTCCAGGATCTATGACCCAGACTACCTCTTGTCTGACTTCTTCGCCCCACAACCATGCAGTCACAGGTGCCTCACCAACCCCCAACTACAAGTGCCAAGGTGAATCCTGGTGGGTTGGGGGAACAAGAGGGTCTGTGAGGCACAGACAGGACACACCAAAAGTCATGTGCCTGGAGTTCAACAGGCCTAAGTGCTCTTTCATGGTGCTTCTGATCTCTGAGTACAGACTGCTCCCACCCAGGTTTAAGATAGCATTGAATATGCCAATTAGTTCAGGAAAATCCAACAATGGAGCCTTGTGAACTTGTGAGAGCTGGCAGGAGCTGGTTCCAGCTCACCCTTGGCATACTTCTATTGCCTAGGCCGTGGGACTGGGACATGAATTTTTAAGAATATTATTCCTTTATACTCATGAAGACATTATCATGTAAGGTTGTAGGTAAGTACTCTGATGACCAATGCTGAAGAGAGAAGAAAGAAGGCAGAATATCTGGATTGCAAACAGGGGACAGTCTGAGCCAATCTCGCCTCCCTTCCCCAGTGCTGAAAGAAACACTCAGAAAGGCTTCCAATGGGTGTCTGGTTCCTTTGGTGACAGGGACCCAAGCCAAGAAGAGGAGACAGCCTGGAGGGAGGACTGGGAGGGAGGAAGGCAGGGAGGCTGAGCTGAAAGGACACAGAGACCCTCCCCAGCATGCTGGCAGTATACCCTGTGGGAGCAATTGGGAAAATGCTGGGAATCCTGTCACGGCTAGAGACCAGCTCTAAGGAAGGACTATGAAAGTTCAGATTGTGAATTCAGCTTCCCCTCACCAGGCTGAGACGTCTCAGGCACTTGGCTGGAAATTGGTCTGTCACATGGACCTCATGGTTCCCCTGAGCCAAACAGAACTGGATGAACCAAAAAGAGCCATCTAGAAATGGCACACCTCTAACTCACAATCCCTTTTCTCCAGGTGATGCCACACTGAGCTCCAAGGAATGTACAACCTGGCATCCTCCTGTCCCTCTGGAATCCTTACCTAGGATGATAGGAGCTATACCATATCAACACAGTGGCATGAGGAAGTAACTGAGACTCAGAGAGGTGAACGTCCTGCCCATGGTCACACCCAGTGAATGGCCAAGCTGAACTCTGAACCTAAGAAAGCCTGCTTTTGTCTCTGTGACAGGTGCCAAGCCAGGGCTGGGCCCCCTGCTGACAGACTGCAGAGACAAAGGTGTCCAGAGCAGGAGTGGCTGCCTGCCGAAGGGCTGCATCACCTGTGCAGAGAAGACAGACATGCCAGGGGACAAGATGGTCCTGACATTTCCATGGGACATGTTGTCATGGAAAATACCTTGTGAAGTGGGTGTTCACAGTACTGTGCCTTTGGACCCTAGACCCCATCTAGGATGAACAACCAAAGGCCTTTTGTGTCCCCTAGTGTCCTGGGGACCATAATTGCTCATAACCCCACCCATGCCCTTTAGCCTGACCTTGAAACAAGTTGGACCGCATGTGGTAGCCCAGGTCATAGTAGTCTGAGAAGATGGAAGATATCTCCACAGGGCTCTGGGTCCTGCTGGGCCATGAACTTGACCTCTTCTGTCCCTCAAAGATTCCACCGATGGCCCTTCGAGCCTGATGGGGGAAGCAGGGAAAAGAGATAAAATGACACGAAAGTGGGGGCAAGCTCTCTCCCTTGAAGCCTGCCCTCCCCACTGCAGCCTGTGAGCCCCAGGACAAGGAGCAGGACTCGATGATCGTTCTGCCCCTCCCCACCTGTTCCCTTCTCCCGTGGGGGCAGGAACCTCAGGAGCAGCAATGATCTCACACACATCAAGCATTTACTATGTGTACCATCAAGTAGGAAACAGGACCTCAGGAGGCCAGTTACCCTGCAGTTCATGCCTCTGGGGAGCCCCAGAACCCTGGCTTGATGCCTCCAATCAAGGTAACCTAAAGCCTTCCATTTTGACAAATTTCTTCCTTGTAGCATGAGGGAAACTGAGGCTAAGAGAAGTCAAGTCTGAGCCTCTAATGAGGCAGGAAATCTGGACCCAAGTTTCAATTCTGACATATAGTACCTGCTGCTTAGCATCTCCCTGGGCCTCAGTTTCCCTATTTGAAAAACATGGTTAGAGGTTAGAACTGGAGTGTCTTTGGGGCTGGAGAGAGAGTTCAGTGGTTAAGAACACTGGTTGCTCTTGCAGAGGACCCAGGTTTAGTTCCCAGCACCCACATGGTGACTAAAATCTATCCATAGCTCCAGTTCCAGGGGATCCAATGCCCTTTTCTGCCCTCTGTGGGCATGGCATCCATGTGGTGCACTTACATACATACAGGCAAAACATTCATACACATAAAATAAAAATTAAAAAAAATACTAGAGGGTCTTTGAAGTAACTTTCAGCCCAGACACTTGCTGGCTCATCTTGGGATCTGTGCCCAGGAAAACAAGATGCCCAAGACAATGGTGGCTAAACAGAAATGGCATCTTTCCAAGGTAAAGAGCAGCAGTGAGTGACCACAGCCAACTCAAATGGGACAAGTCTCCTCCAAGTGGGGTGGGGCGTTTACGTCTGTGAACCCCTCCCACCACCGCCTCCCGCCACCGTCCTCTCGATGACAAATGAAGGGAAGCCAGGGAGGTAGGAGTCTGACCCTTGGGCTTTCAGAGCGCAGACCCATCAGCTCTGTGACTCTAAGGAGATCACAACACCTGTCCTGACCTTGGTTTTACCCTCTGTTTAAAAGCAATAACCTCTACCAAGCTGACCTCACCACTCAGAAGCTGTGAGAATTGAGACGATAGCCTTAAAAATATGCCTCAGAATGCCAGAGCAGGAGGGATGCTTAGATTAGATGACTCTAGTCTTAAGTTCCAGCTGACAAATTATGGTCACCAGAATAAAAAGTGGGAAAGCATGCCAGCATTGATTAGTCATGTCTGCCATGAATGAAGTTAGGAAAAGTGTGCTATGACAGGCCATGGATTTATCAGCCTGACCTCGTCTGAAGGCTTCTCTTTGCAGATATAGACACTGAAGGCCAGTGAGGGAGAGCAACTTAGCCAAAGTCATCTAGCATTCAGGAGTGGAGCCGTAATCCAAACCTGGGTTTATGATACCTAATAAGTACAGTCTGTCTGCCCAATGCTGCCTCCATTAGGAGACAATGTCAACTGAAAATGGTCTAATTCAAACAACAGATTTATAATTGCAAAATCAGCAATAGACAGAGCTCTAGAACCTGCAGCACCTTGTGGACGTTCGTCCCACATGTCTGGGTAGATGTGGTGAACTCACTTGGTTGTGGTTAACCCTCTCATCTTGGTCTTCTCTGCATGAAACAGAGAATACCATGGTTCTCATGGTTGTTATGCATGAAGGGCTCAGACAGTGCACAGCACCGGGCACGGAACAGGTGTCAGTAAACTCCACTTTCTTATGCTAGCACACAGACTGTTACCAAGAATGCATTTGGGGGGTTGCAGAGATGGCTCAGTGGTTAAAAGCACTGGCTACTTTTGCAGAAGACCCAGGTTTGATTTCCAGCACCCACATGGCAACTAACCACTGTCTGTAACTCCAGTTCCAGGAGCTCTGACACCCTCTTTTGACTTCTGCAGTCCTTGCACAACACAGGTGCACTTACATACATGCAGATAAAATAAACATAAAATACACATAAAATAAACATAATTTTTTAAATGTTTAAGTTTTTTATAAAAAAAGAATGGATTTTGTGTCTTTAATATAAGCTTCCAGAATCACCCTCCTGCCACCCTTAGTCCCCTGCTTTGTCACCTGCTCCTCAGAGACCAGCTGGTTCACCATCTTGCTCCCAAACTTGTGGCGAATGTTGTCAGGAATGACACTGTCCTTTTGGCTCAGAGGGACTTTCCTTTGCTCCGGAGTCCTCGAGGCTGGACCTTCCTGTTCCCCATCTCGAAAGGTCTCTCTTGAGTAGAGTCTGGATGACCCCTTCTTCAGGTCCTCAGGCTGAGAATCCATCATCAGAGAAGTTCTGCTGGTAGGTGTTGGTGGTGGAGGCGGAATCTCTAGGTGGCCCTGCCCCAGGGGGCTGCCTTGGGAGCTCTGAGAGTGCCCTGGCTGGCACTTGAACTTGGAGCTGTCCAAGGAGCTATTGGAAGCTTTCCAGGGGTCCACATCCTGCTGGCCCTCCTTGTTGTTCAGGTGCGTCAAAGTGGTGGTTCCTGAGAGGAGTGGGGCGGGGGGGAGAGGGATGCAGAGAGGCGGGAAGGCATACAGACAGAATCAAGGGGCAGTGGATGGAGGAAGGAGAGACAGAGGAAGGAGCGGGGCAGAGGAAAGACAGGAGCAAGGCAAGGGTGATGAAGAACAGACAGGCGGCAGTCAGTGGGCAGATCTCCACAGGGTAGGTTGTTCCCAGAGGCTCTGAGACATGGAGCAGGTTGTCCCACAAGTTTTTGGACCACAGGGACTATGGTCTTTCTTATCTTGGCCAAGACATAGGTCTGTGAAGTACCAGAATGGGGTCCAAGCCTTGGTCATCGCTGCCTGCCCACCCCCACCTCCTCAGCCTTCCATGTCAGTCGCCTCACAGACTCTCAGGTTCTTCGATGGTCCCCTCCCCAATTTCTACATGTATTGCCATCATCCCCAACACATCCTCACAGTTCTGGGTTTTCTCTCTCTACCTCACTGTGAGTTCCACACAGCCTCATTTTCCTCCTAAATAAGGGGAGAAGATAACAGGGGCAAAATCCACTTGAGGGGCCAGTCCCAGGTCTCCTACAATAGCCTAGAATGCCAGAGATGTGAATCCATCAGTGAGGGGGAAGATGCGCGGGATGCCAGATCCTGAGGAACACCACATCTCATCAAACCAAGACACCCCTCCTCTCACTCTAACAGAAGGCTGAATGTGACAAGCAATGGCCCTGGCTCAAAGCTAACCAGGAGTCTTTTCTCTCTGTGACAAGATGCATTTTATAGTTACAGTAGAGAGAATGGCTGCTTTCTATAGTACAAAGTAGGACACATACATTCTTCCTTACTGAGCAAAATAGTGAGTGTGCCCCAGTAGCCTGCCCCCTCCTCAATCCTCGGAGCTGCTGGAAATGTTTGATTAGCTTTACAAACATTACCCTCTACAATATTGTAGAAGGGTCCTCCAGTCCTCTTATGAGACATAGCTTCGTTCTGCTTTGTGTATAAATGAAATCCAGTTTCCATTCTATGTATTGTTTTCTTTGAGATAGATTCTCTTTGTAACCCCAGTCAGCTTAGAACTCACTATGTAGACCAGGCTGACCTTGATCTCACAGAGATCCACCTGTCCCTGCCTCCTGAGATTAAAGGTATGCATCATCATGCCTGGCTTATGTCTTGCTTTCTAACTTGCTGTTTAAAAAACAACCCAGCCCCTTGGGGGGCTAGTCCATGCACCTGATAGAGGGGGAACTTCCCCTCCAACTGTGCAGGTCTTGGTTGTTGCTCCACTGCCTGCCATTCGGATGGTCCTCAGTCAGTTTTTTAGGACAGGGCATCGACTGTGGTGCTGTTACAGGGGGGCGGGACACTCTGGAATTCCTCTTCCCCACTGGAAGGCCCTTCCCCAGGCCGGGAGAGGTGGGTGGGGTAGAGAAAGCAGAACTTTCTCCCTTTTCTTGTTCATATCCTCCTGCCTTGTCCAGCCTTTTGTCCCCTGTCCCTTTACTTCTCACAAAAGGCAAAGGAAGAAACTGTCCTCTGGAGCCAGGTGGTCTTCCCTCCCTCCTGCTGGGTTCTGTCCAAAGCAGCAGGCAACCGGACAGAAGCCTCTGGGGACAGATAAGGCGACATGGACAAGAACAGAGCACTTCCCAAAGGAGGGAAGGGGAAGGGGTTAGAACACCCAACACCTATCCAGTCAGCCACAGCCTTACTCTGCTTGCAGGGAGACCAGCCTAATGCAGGAGTGGGTTCATCCTCCACCACACAGTTCAGAGCTGCCGTGTCTCCCCAGCCTGCGCTCCTGACTCCTTCAACTGCTGGCACGTGATGTTGTCACTATAACAGCCTGTCTTCTGCCAGCCTCCAGGGTTAGCAGTTCTCCAGTGGCCTAGATGTGTCAGTTTTATTTCCTTGAGTTTAGAGAACAGAGGCCACTACCATTGCTGAGCACTGGGCCAGGCTCTGGGAGACTGTTGTGGGGAGCCAGCCAGTTCTTGCACTCTGGAAGCAGAGTACTGGTGGGTGGATGGATGGGAGAATGGATGAACATATCTGTACCTAGCCCTTCTGGAAGCTCGTTACATCTCCCGTCATTCACCTGTCAAGTGGGCAGAGTAAATCCCGATCCTCTTGCTACTGTGAGAATGGAAGGACCCTAAACAGAGTTTTCTAAACTTGGCCTTTTTACACTCGCCCAAAATATAGATTCCTGACTCAAAATGTGCCTGAAAAGGTCCAGAATTTAGAGATTTAAAATAAGTCTTGGGGTGATTCAGGTCACTGGGCAAACCTCAAGCAGGAATGCCCTGCTGCACCTGCTGCTGGGACCCCACCCCACCTGCCAGCCCCAACCATCCGCTGCTTTTCCCTGGGGACCCTTCTCAGAGCTGACATCCTCTAACTACACCTGCATAAAAGCCCTCCCCGACGGCAGGCTCCCCGTTCCCCTCCGTCACCGGCAGCCCTGTTCCTAGCACTCGGTGCTCAGACTCACGCTCTCCCCTCCTTCCCCACACTCTGAGTTGTGTTCACTCTGTCTTGATATACCCCAGCCCCGCTACTCACTCCCAGCTCTGCAACTTCTGGTGCCCAAGAAGAGCTGCTGTTATGCCCCCAACAGAGCAGCTGACGACTGGGACTGTGTTGGGTCAGATCCCCAGGCCTGGTAGATGGGGGTTCTCAGCAATTCTCTCTCTATTTCCTTCTGTGATCAGAGTGACCAAGGAAAGTCAGGCCATGCTATATGGAAGCCTCAGAAAGACTGAGGGAGATGAGTTGGGGATGTGCCCTGCTGCCCAAGAAAAACCCCCACCCCCCCAGTTATGCGGGCAGTGTGCCCATCCTACCTGCTCGGTGGCCCAGCTCCATGGACTCTGGCTCTGGGACCTGCAATTTCTGAGCTCAGTCCTATAGATAGAACAGTACAGAATGGTTTCAGGTGACACTCTCCATGCAGATGACGCCGGGGAGATCTGGCCTGCCCTGACCAGACTCCCTGTGCCGCCTGTTGTCGCTGCTGCTGCTTTAGCCAGCACAGCCCAGACCCACCCACCCCCACCCACACCCACACCCCACAACTCCCACCTTTTACCAGGAGTCAGTGCCTGACTCCTGGGCCACCACCTGGCCTTCAAAGGCCTTTATCACACGGCCATGTCACTAAGCCCTTACTATTTTCTTTTTATAGAAACATTTTTATTATTTTAATTTTATGTGTATGAATGTATTGCCTGCATGTGGTCGGGTGCACCCATGTTGTGCAGTGCCTGAGGACGTCAATAGAGGGTGAAGCTGTGGGCGGTTGGTTGCTATCTGCCATGTGGGAATCAAACCTGAGTTCGCTGCAAGAGCACTCAGTGCTCTTAACCTCTGAGCCATCTCTCCCGTCCCAGCTCTTTCTATTTTCTTAATCTTTTTCTTCCATCTCTTCCTTCTCTTTTCCCCTACCAGCACCCTAGGAGCTCAAGCAGCACCCTGGTTGTGGGGGCCACTGCCTCTGTCCCCACCCTGGTGGTTCTTTGTCTTTCTGCAAATAGTAAGTCATTGTGAGAAGAGACATAATTGTCAATGATCACACTTTAAGCCTGGTCACTTGGACTAAGGGCCTGTGCTCCTCCTTTGCTGTTGGCTGCCTTAGTGCCTCCCACACGGAGACTCCAGACAGGGCTTAAAACACAGCAGTGTTGGGAGGAAGGAACCCAGGGCCTCTCCAATACCAGTCAGGCCTCACCCGTAGTCTACTTTATTGATGGGTCATTCACTGAAAGGGAAGGGAGTTCACCAGCCAGGAGGTAAGCCTGGAAAGGGACCCAGGATCTGGGAGTCCCGGCCGTGAATCCTCCAACGCCTCTGCAGCTCTCCCAACTGCGACCCTTTCTCTGAGGGGCTCTTTTCCTTATTTTAGCCCAAGTGGAGTTTTTCCAAGTTGTTTTTCAAATGTGTGTTCAACAAAATAAAACCTGGCCTGATACTCTGTGCACTAAGTGGGGAACAGAACAGAAACAGCAAGTCAGAGCTGGAAGGGCGTTTCTGTTGCTAGAATAAAATACCCTGGAAGAAAGCAACTCAGGGGAAGAAAGGGTGTATTTAGCTCACAGGTCCAGGTGCAGTCCACCATAGCGGGGAAGTTGAGGCAGCAGGGAATTTAGAACAGCTGGTCACACGCACAGCAGAGAGCGGAGAATGAACACGTGCGTGCAGCTGCTCAGCTCTTACACAGTCAACGCCTCAAACCCAGTGACTGAACCTCCTCTTTCAGGCCAGGTCGTTCCACATCAGTCAAGGCAATTGAGACGATTCCCCACACAGTCCCACAGGCCGACCCAATCTAGATAATCCCTAATTGAGACTCTTACGTGATTCTAGGTGATTCTAGATTATGTCACATCGACAAGACTATAACCATCACAATGGATCTCTGAGGCCTGAGGCCTGGTCCAAGGTCACCTAGCTGGCTGGCTTGCTGGTAAACTCAGAGCACATAAGAACCAGGTCAATTTTATTCCCTTGAAAAGTTGCGAATCAAACACTCAGCTAATTTTGACTCTTCCAAACAGCCATGTTTCAAGCTGCCCTATACAAAGGCTCTGCAGAGGGAAATGAGGCAGCCCTGGGCCAGCAGCAACTCTGAGGGACACAGGCTTTGTCCAAGCATCCTCAGTGAACTTGGTGAGCTGCCCCTGGATGAATGTGGACTGACCCCAGAAGTGACATTTCCTGTACAGTCCATGACGGTACCACCTGGATCCCGACCCACAATACAGCAGGCTGTGGCCACCAGAGGCCCTGTGTAGCTCAAGCCCCTCCTCTCTTCTTTCCTGACTATAGCTTTTCCTTTCTATGTCTATGATCTGGCATATTTTCCTGAGTTAATTGTAAGACCTGGTTTAAAGAATTCTCATCCTTTCCAGATGCTGACAACTAAGGCTCCAGGAGTGGAGCAGAAGCCTCAGCTGGCAACATGCTTGCTCGTTGTGATGGAGACCTGGGTTCCATCCCCAGAACCCACGTAAAGAAAAAGCCAAGTGTGGCGGTGCATGCGAGGGGTGGGGGCAGCAGGATTCCCGGAACTAGATGGCCAACCAGTCTAGACTAATTGTCAAGCTCTAGGCCCATGAAAGGCCCTGTCTTAAAAAATAACGTGGTGGCACCTGAAGAAAGACACCTGGAGGTGTCTGACTTACACACATGAGCACATGAGCATGCACACAGACACACACAAAAGAAATGGCTTCGGAGGAAAAGGAGGCCAACAGTGGAACGGTTAGAAGATGAGACAATTTTTCAGTCACATAAAAGGCGCTTCAAGGGGATGAGAGACAAGCCTCACAGATGCTCTTCAGAAAACTTCCTCAACCCAGATAAACAGAGTGTGGCTCTGTCCAGGTGATGGCCTGTGAGTTTTTGAGAAAACTCTCAGGAAAGTACTACCAGCTTACGGCAAAAGGGCTGTGGACAGCATGAAATGAGAAGACCTCATTGGACCAAAAATGTGTTTCAAATCCCTTGGCCTAAAAGCAAGTTCACAGGACAGGACTGAAAGTGAAAGAGAATTGTCTCCTGCCTTAAAACCAATTCTAGAACCATTTTTCAGAGGATAAGCATGTTCAGAATCTCTGGGGATCCATGATGTCATGGGTCTGTCTCCTCCATCCTCAGATGTGAACAGGGATGTCTGCGTACTCCCGTGTGCCTGGTACTTCCTGGTGGCTTTGGGGAGATGGCAGGTGGAGGGGTGTGGGGCTAAGGAGCTGCACTGGTCCCTACCGACACCTGAAACTTTATCCAGTTCTCTGTAGTCATCACCTGTCATCAGGTAAGATTTCAGAGATCACCGAAGGAGAGGCATGTAGCAGGGATGTGTTACTGAAGACCAGCTGAAAGGCTCCCGGGGAGCTGTGCTTCGTGGTATAATCTCCTCCTTTTGAGGTAGGGATACCTAGTTATCTGTTCAACACCAATAGAATGTGACAGTAATGAGGAACATCCCTTCCAAGTAATGAAGGACTGGCTTTCATCTTTGTTCACGTGCTTTCTCGGGCTCTTCTCCCTTCCCTGGTTCTCACAGAGCCCAGTGGCCACGTAGAGAGTCTTCCTGTGGAGAAGCCCATGTGGCAGGGAACTGAGGTAGCCTCTGCCCAGCATCTTATGAGGAGCTGGTTTCTGGAAGAGGATCCTTGAGACCAAAATCCTAGCCCATACTAGCAGCCAGAGAGAGATGGGGAGACAAGATCCACCAGAACTGGGCCTTGTATTCCCAACCCACTGTGAGATCATAAATACCATTGTCTCAAGCTGCTAAGACGGGACTTGGAATGACTTGTTACACAGCAAGAGCTGACTGCTACAACTCTGATGTCCAGCACTCCCATGCTCAGCATATCAGTGAATCTTCACAAGGACACACAAAGTAATTCAGAGTCACTGTGAACAGGGGTGTCATGTTGGAGAAACTGAGGGTCAGAGACAGGGAAGTAGGATTGAGGGTGGGGCTCAGTGGGAGAGTGTGTGACTAGCATGTGTTGGGCCCTGTGTTCCAACTTGAAGTCAGGCAAAATTCAAGTTACTCTTCTGATCCTAGTTGTTCCCTATTCCCAGTCACCACCTGATGTGACCTTACACACACACACACACACACACACACACACACACACACCCCTCCATGCTCCACAGGGGCAGTCAGTCAGAGCAGCCTGTGTTGGCTGACACAGACAGTGACCACTTGCTAACCTGGAGAGGAAGGTCCTGAGAGACGTCGGCCAAGGAGGGAGGGAAGAAGGTTCGGGCAGCTGCAGCCTGGGCGCCTGGCACTCACAGCCTCTCTGAGTGGGGAGAAGGAGGATGAAGCCTCCGGTGGTAGTGGAGCCCCACCCACCTCACAGGTCCTCTGCCTCGCCTCCCCAGGTGGGCCAGTCTGCAGGGTCAGACTCTGCCTCACCTCCCCAGGTGGGCCAGTCTGCAGGGTCAGACTCTGCCTCACCTCCCCAGGTGGGCCAGTCTGCAGGGTCAGACTGAGCAGCACTGCCTCCCAAGAGGACCAATGAGTTGCTCGGGAGCAGTCTTCCCAGCTGCTCATTGGCGTTGCCATGGTGACACTACACACTGGGCTTTGTTACCTCAGAGGGCTGATAGGGTGAGGGGCCTGGACAGAGCCAGGAGAGGGGCCAGGAGAGACTTCTATTTGTAACTCTATCTGAGTCCATCCTATCAGAAATGTCCCCGAGTGGCCATATAGGCCAGGCTGTGTGCCAGGCTCAGGAGACAAAGGAAGTTCTTAGGAGAGCAAAGGGATCCGGAGAAGGCATGGCCAAGTGTGTCTAGGGACAGGGAGACTGGGCTCACAGAGGGCCCATTTGAGCTGGATCTTGTAGGATGCATTGGAGCTCAATGGTTTAGAAGGGATAAACTATGAAATATATGAAGGTGTTTAAGACCACAGAAAAAGTAGGAAGCCATCTACCTAATCCGGGTGTCAGGGGATCAGGGAGGAACATTAAAGTACAGGTTGACAGTGAGGGTCCTCTCTCCCTTGAACTACAGGGCTATAGATGAGTTCAACAAAGCTATTTGTACACAGTGAAGAGGCAGAGACACTGGTCTGTCGTTCAGCAGGGTAGGGTGGAGGTAGGTAGCTCCCATGTGCCCAGCCTTGCAGGATCTCCCCAGGAAGCAGAGAACACTTGGTTAAATTTAGGATCCCGGGGACCTGCTTCTTGTTAAATGAACATTTTTTTCTTCTTTTACTTTTTTGAGACGGGGACGCTTGATGTGACTCAGACTGGTCTCAAATTCATGATGATCTATCTCAGTCTCCCACATGCTCGGATGCCAGCTATGTGCTACCTCACTCTGTGAGATGGGCTGCTTGCCATACTTTTCAAGGATCTTAGTGTGAGACAGAGATAGCCCACCATAAACTTCTCAATTTAACATACAGTTGCTATCTTACAGTGTGGGAGTTGGGGGGCGGGGACGGGTCTAAGCATGGTTAGCTCGCATCTCAGAAAGCTACAGTGCAGGTGCTAACCAGGGCTGCAGAGCTCACCCCGAGAGTTCCCTGGGGACTAATATGCCTGCAGACTCATGGCTGCAAGCATGAGCCTGTTTCCTGTCCTCCACTGGCTGGAGAACTTTAGGGTTCTGCTGGTTCCTCAGCCCTTGCTATGTGGGTCCCCGCATGCCATTTCACCAAAGCCAGTGAGGAAAAGAGACATTGGTCTTGTGCAGTCCTAAGAGTGGCTTTCTATCACCTTTGCCCTCATTTTAACTGGGGCAGGGATCACACAGGACAGGAAGGCAGACACCCTGGGACTCATGCTGGATTCTGTGTATCAAATCTCCTTGAAGGTGTTTCTCCCCTCAACAGTCAAGCGTCTTGGTCATATCTATGCCAGATAATGTCATCCCTCTGATCAAAACTTTCCAGTAGCATTCCACCTCAACTAGCTAGAGTAAAAACTGAAGTTTTCAGGCTGGAGAGATGACTCATCAGTTAAGGGCACTGGCTGCTCTTGTAGAGGCCCCAGGTTCAGTTCTCAGCACTCATGTGCTGGCTAATAACCGTCTATAACTCCACTTCCAGGAGATCCAATGTCCTCTTCTGATCTCATCCCTACCCCAGGAATTGCACAACACAGGTGCACTTACATACATGCAGGCAAACACTCATACCCATAAAATAAAAATAAGAAAATATTTTTAAAAAGAAAAAAACCCTGAAGTTTTCCTAATTAGCTACAAAGTCCTACCTGATATGCACCTTCCTCTGCTCTATGAATCCTATTCTACCCAAGCGCCAATGGCCCCAGCCGTGCATGGCAGCCTCTGGGGCCTTTACACTGGCTGTTCCTTCAGCTGCTACTTCCCCAAAATGTCTGCAGGGGCTGCCTCGGGGGCTTCTGCAAGACTCTGTTCACTTTCCAAATCACCCTGGTTAAGAGATACCTAGCCAGGTCTCCACATTCCCCATTCCCTTCCTCAACTTCTAGACATACTCTGCATTTGTGACTCCCCTCCCAACCCCAATCCCCACCCCACAGGCTGGAGGCCCATGTGAGATGGAGAGAGGCTTACTGGTTCCTTGGAACCTGAACCGCACCTGGACTTATGGCAGATGCTTCATGACTGAGCTGACAGAGCATCTGGGGGAGGGGGGGCAAGAGCACAGGTAGGCTCACTCGTCCTTGGTCTCTGAAGCCGCTCAGGTCTATCTGGGTTCTGAGGGGTGTGAAGCTGATGTGGGAAAGGGATCACAGAGGTGAGACTCAATTTCCACAGGCTGAGGCCTCAGTATCTCCTCAGCAGCTCTGGAGTCCCTCTGCCCAAGGGCTGGGCTCAGCTGGGTTTCCTCCCAAGAGCCTTGGTCCCTGGTCCTTCTGGGCCCCTCTCAACTCTAGAAGGGTAGAAAAGGAGGATCCAGGAACTCTGGTAGACAGAACCCTGGAGCCCTAGAACCTGTTTCTGGGAAATTCAAAATCCAGCAGCAATGGTCTGGGCTGCCTCTCCAGATAACCATCACCCATGGTGGCTTCCTGCCGCCTCTGCCAGGTCTACAGATGCCCTCAGCCGAGCTGCCTCTCTAGTCCTACCCTCCATCACCCCCACAGCGTCTATGCTAAGCCCAAGGCCAAGGCCATCTCCTTTCTGCCTGCTTCTGAGCAGGCCTGAGGGCCTGGGATGCCTCTTTGAGCACCCTTTGGAAGGCTAGGGCCTCTCTTTTCCCAGCGGAAAGGGCCTGCAACAGAGGACTTGCTGGCTTTATCTCTCTGCTTCCTGGTACCCCTTCCTACCCATGGTCTTTCATGGAAGGCCCCAGCATGCTTTGGGTCAGAGTGTCCCTGACAGGAGAGGGCAGCCGGCTGACTTGGCCAGGACCCAAAGTGAGGCAACCATGTCTTCAAGGTGGCCTCCCTGGGTGGATGTCACCATGGAAGGTTCCTTCCTGGGAAGGGTGTTGGAGGATGGAAGGAGAGGGCCAGGGCAGGTCTCAGGGCGAGGTGATCACACATGCTACTGAGGAAATGCACTTTATTACAGGGCTGATGGAAGGGTTGAGTGCTCACAGCAATTCTAAAATCCTGCTGGATCTCCTTTGCCTAAGAGGTGTGAGCTTTCTGTAGATCATCCAGCCATACTGAGGGGTACTGGCTGGAGTTGGGGTACACACAGAGGAGGCCTCACATGCTCAGGCCTTCCCACCCTTCCCCTGGGACACCCGGGTATCTGGGGGTGCCCGGCGGAACCACTCTGACCAGGAGCCATCATAGACCGCTACATCAGGCTTTCCACAGAGGTAGGCAGCCAGGGCGATGTGACAGGCAGTGACCCCTTTGCGGCACGTGGCAATGAGGGGCTTCGAGAGATCCACCTTCTTGGCCTCAAACAGGGCACGCAGCTCCTCTGGGCTCTTTTCAAAGCCATCTTTGGTCAGGAAGTTCATGAAGGGCATGTTGAGTGAGCCCTGGATGTGGCCGGAGTCCAGTCCTGGGCAGCAGTAGAGGCAGGTTAGAGGGGGAAAGGAGGGGCAACTGGTGGGCAGAGGCCACCAGCCAGAGTCACAAGGGAGAATTTTTCAAACAAAAATGTCTTTGCTTTTTTTGAAACACAATGTCTTGGCAGTTTTTCTTATCTTCAATACTCAAGACTTAAGACCCAAGCCTGCAGTACCTCCCCCACAAGCTGCCTTGATGGAAGGCTGTCCCAAGTCACTCCTGCTTGACGGGACATGGGTATGAGGCTCATCTTACCACCTGACTAGCTTTCCCACTAACCTCTGAAAATCACTTCAGCTCTCCACACCTCTGTTTTCTCACCTGTAAAATGGACTTGGTGGTACATACCTGTGTCCCGGGATTAATGAGAACAAGTAGGATACACTCCTATAGATGCTGTGCACTGTGCTGGCTGCCAAGGCACACAACAGAGAGAAAAGCACCATTCGTGCCCTTCCTAACAACACAGTCTAAGAAGAAGGACTGAATCTGGCTAGCTTTATGATTGATTGCATAAATCCTCCTGAAAACCCATTTCACAAATGAATGTGCCGAGGTGTGCTGACATGGAATGGCTCAGCTAAAACTAGACAGAGGACAGGCAGACTCAGTGCCAGACCTGGTCCCTTGGTGTTTTTATGAGGCACAGAGTTGTGAAAAGAAAAGGGACCTACTATCAGGCACATGTTTGAATCCCACCTCTGCCACCTACTACACTGTTGACCTTAAATAAGCCATGTGACTTCTCTGAGCCTCAATTTCTCGATGGGGAGTGGATGCTCCCTGGGTGAGACACAAAGGCAGCACATACACCTGTTACTGTGGGTCCCACTGCTGTGCTATCTCTGGGAACAGGCGCCATTTGGGCCCCTCCACATACCTCTGAGGCTTGGCTGGGAGCATAGTGGGAGCGAGGCTGACCACGGTCCTTTCCAGAATTGTCTCCCACCCGGTAAAGTTTTGGAATAGTCAGCAAGAAGGGCAAAGGAGAAGGGTAGGCATGGTGACACATGCCTATAATCCCTGTATGCTGGAGACTGAGGCAGGAGAATCAATAATTTGAGGCCAGCCTTGGCTACAGAATGAGACCCTGTTTCAAAAAAAAAAAATCCAAACAAAAATGGTGTGGGGGCTGAAGAGATGCCTTGATGGTTAAGAGCATCAACAGTTCCTGCAGAGGACCAGAGGACCTGAGTTTGATTCCAGGCACCAATGTCAGGCGGCTTACAACTGTAACTCCAGCCCCAGGCAATCTGACACCCTCTTCCAGCCTCCTTGGGTACCTATACTCATGTACAGATACAAACACACTCAGGTATACAGAACTTTAAAAATCTTTAAGTAAGAAAGGAATAGAGGAGGTGGGGATGACAAAGATGGACCTTGGGCAGCTGGCAGCATCCAGAGGATCTGCCTTCTCAGTCCCTGCACGCCCAATCACTCCCTTCTTGTGCCCTGTACCCAGCAGATAGCACTGAAGGCAGGCCCAACCCAGGCCGCCTCTACCTCTTCAAGTTCCACTTTTCCCAAATATCACTACCAACTCACTAAACTTGAAGCATGGAGTGGAGCCAGGGTGACAGAAGACAGAAGGGAAGACCCAACCACACTATAGCACCATGTGCAACATCTATGCGCCTGACCCCAGTCTCCCCGTCTGTATGTAAAAGCCCCTAGTGACCTAGAGACATAGCAAATACACAGTCAGGCCAGTAGTGTGGGGATCCCTTTGCCCCAGGTTCCAAATTTCTAGAATCACTAGCACAAGAGGCCTTCTGACTGTTCTGACACATGTCCTAGCTTGTAAATGACAGCCACACCGTCCAACTGTGACCTGAGACCAGCCAGGTATAACGTGCCAGGGGCCTGTCTGTGGGGTTCAGCTTGCCAAGTTCAAGCAGTTTCATACAGGCAGTTGGTTGGGGACTGGGCCTTCGACTGCTGGTTTTTCCTTGTTCCTGACACTCTTACAGTCCTCTTGAGTCCATAAAGGGAACCTCTTCTGAGTAAGAGTGAAGTTGGGGGCTCTGGGGAGCTAGGGCCCAAGCCTGGGGGTGTGCACCTGTGTGAGTATGCATGTGGAAGCCAGTAGGCAATCTAGGCTGTTGTTTCTCAGTCACTCATCCCCCTGGAACTCTCTTTCAGCTAGGCTGCCTGGCCAGTAAGTCTCCTGGCTCCTACAAAGCAACAGTGTGGATCAGCGACCTTTCCCCCAGTCCCCAAGTTAACTCACTACTCACCCCACACTTAGCAGCAACCTGGGGAGAGCCTGACTTTGGTGCCTGTTGCCCTGGCCCACCCTTGTCTATCCTCCTGCAAGGCTGCTGAGGATTCTAGAAGAGACTGTGTAACCAGAGCCAGCAACACTCTCTCCCGTCCTCACTCTCACCTGCTCCCCAAGAGCAAGATGCCCACCTGTCTCTGCCTCCCCAGTGCGGCCATTACAAACAGACAACACTGTGGTGCGTTCTTTTTTACTTAGACTCTGGGAATCTAACTCAAATCCTCATGCGTACAAGACAAGCACTCTACAGACTGAGCCACCTCTCTAACCCCTGCTTAGGAGGGAGCACTGTGAGCAGGAGTCACTGTGGGGAGGGAGAGCCCAGGTCAGACAACCCTGACATACTGCCAACCATAGCGCCAACCACACCACAGAGGCAGGGTCTCCTGTCACACGCTGCCCATCCCATCTTCAGTGGCAGGCTCCTGGCCTCCCCTCCCACAGTGGGAATGCACCACTAAGACAGCCTTCGACAGCCAGCACCCAAGACAGTGGAGTCTCTTAAGTATTCCTCAGTCCTTACAAAACTGGGGAGATGTCTTCCCAGAACCAATGGTGAGCCCAGACTCAGAGAAGGGAGGCAACTTTCCCCAGGACACACAGCCAGAGATGTGAAGTCAGGTCTATAGGACATCAAAACCTTTGTCCTTTGGTCGATAAATGAGCATCCCCTGAAGAAAGGCTGAGGCAGAGGAATGGCTGAGATGACTTCTGAGGTTCCTCAGCTGCCCAGAAGTCTAGGAATTCTGTTCCAGCTTTGGCTGGGGAGATTCCAGTCAAGCTGGCAAGATCCCTCAGGTGTGTTGGAGGCCTTTCTGGTTTCCTCCTAAATACATTGGGAATCCAGTACGGACACCCTGGCTACAGTCCAAAAGACAAGACACAGGCAGAAGGACTCCTGGCTTCCGCGAAGCAACAATGTGGAGCAGTGACCTTTCCCGCAGTCCCCGTGTTAACTCACTGCTCACCCCACACAAAGCAGCAGCCTTGGGAGAGCCTGACTTTGGTGCCTGCCACCCTGCATCGAGTGGGACCTGGCCCACCCTTGTCTATCCTCCCCCTGCAAGGCTGCTGAGGATTCCAGAAGAGACTGTGTAGCCAGAGCCAGCAACACTCTCCAGTCCTCACTCTCACCTGCTCCCCAAGAGCAAAGGAGCAGGTTCATAGTGACACAGGCTGACCAAAGATCAGTGATTCCAAGCACAAGCACAAGCACAGGGCTCCCATTTCACAGGAGGAAACCCGAGGTTTAGAGAGGGGAGATAGCCTGCTCCCAGCAAGGCCTCCCAAGGTTAGCAGTTCAGGGGTGAAGGGATGTGCTAATGGCTGCCCAGAGCCTTACCTGACTCCTGCACCCCTGCCAAAAAGACCAGAGGACCTTTGAAGGCACCATGTAAAGGCCAGAGGAGCAAGTGCTTGCCTCCAGTGGTCCTGGGATCTCTTCCAATTCCTTCCAGGGTCATTCCCTCTAGGAACAAAAAGGGTCAAGGCCTCCCCACTCCCCATGCTTTATATCTGAACTGTGAACCCTCAGGAGACCCATGCAGCAGACCATGACCTTGACAGTGCCTCCTGTGTGTTTGTGTCCAATGAGTTCTCTTGCAGAATAGGATGGGGAGGGAGGGGGGAATGGCCCATCCCCTGCGTGTCTAGTGGCCCTGGACTTTGCTCAGTGCATTTCCCTCCAAAGAGCGCCTTTCCCAACTCACTGCGTGTAACTAAAGCTGTGTGCACGTGAGTGGGCAGAGCTGGGAGCCTCTGCCCGTTCATGACCCGGGAACTCAAGGCCAAGCAGTTGGACTGAGGGCCCTCCAACATAGGAGGGGCTGTGCTGCAGTGAGAACTCTGGCTCCCCAGCACTCAAGGGTGATCAGAGGCAATAGGGAGAGACACACAGAAGGAAGACTTCAGAATTCAGGGCTCTGGGGGTCCTTGCTGATAGGAGGCTATCTCCCCTCTCCAAGCCTCACTTTTCCTCATCTGTAAAATGAGTACACTGTATTTGGGCCTAGTATCTCTCATTTCTCAGGTTGCTTCCCAGAAGGCTGTAAGGAGCTACACAACCAGCTCCATCTCTTCTTCCCCCTAGCTGAAGCATCAACGAAGAAAATGTACCTGAGCAAAGGCCAGGAGGGGCCACAAGCGTTCTAAACCCAGAGTCTTTACAAGGTGCCCAACAAGTATAAAACTCTCTCCAGATTCTCTCAGACCAAGGCAGGCCTGGATAGAGTGGGGTTGGGGAGTGTAGAGCTTGGGGCTGTGCCCCTGACTTTACCTGGCCATGCCTCAGCCTCCCCACTGTCCAGGGGCTGGCCCTTTAGTATTATAAAGACTATTCAAAACAGCTTTGAAAGCACTTCTCTCTGGTTTCTGTGTCTGGACACAGAAAAGAAACATTTTGCAACAAGTTAAGTAAAATGTTACCCCAGAGTTAAATCCGGCGGTGCAGGGCAGGGACACTGAGAAAAGATCCACCAAGTTCGGGTCACCAGTCCTGTGCTCAGAAAAAGCAAGACCCCAGGGTTGTCTCTGGTTAGGAACTTCTAGAATGCAATGCTTCCTCTCCTGAGATTTTCTGACTCCCGAACAGTGCAGACTCCCTCTGACTTCCCATCACACAGAAGAAGATACAAAGGCCATTTCTCTCTGGGAGGGCATGGCCGAGGAGGTGCCCCTTAGCTCTGGGAGGTAGGAGGTTTGATCAAATTAAGTGTATCTGAGTTTACAGTATTGGTTTAAAATAAGACAGTGCTAGATTCAAATCCCAACTCTGCCACTTAACTGAGGAAGTGACTAAACGTTCTCATCTCCTATCTCCTATCTAATGTGGAGGTATTTTATGTCAATATCCCTGGTATGAGTTAGCAGCTGCTGTTAACAGCCCCATGGACAGGCTGCAGCAAGGTTATGAACCAGACAGAGTCCCAGGAGAGTTGGGGGAAGGGTCCTGCCAGTGTTTAAAAGGGTTTCTCGGGGGGCTGGCCAGGTAGAGTCTGAGCATGTCTGTAGGCTTCTGTACAGCAAGGTAGATGCCAGATCACGAGCAGGATGCCCTTTGGAACATACTAGTACGATGTGGGGAAGCTGGCGCCTCGAAGTAGACACGGGTGGATGGGTCACTGGTCACCTCTGCTGATGCTTGTTAGCACATGGCTAAGGAGACACAGAGGTCCACATCTATCAGAGCTGCAATAGCTGCCTTGCTCTCTCATTTTACAGATGGAGAAACAGGCTCACATGGGAGAGTTTAAGGGTCCCAGCCTCTCCAACGTCCCATCCTCCCACTGGGCAATCTTCCCCAGAGGCCACAGGGATACCTACCTACTATATCTGGCTCGGGCTCCGTGCCCAGGTATCTCCCTTGGGCCCGGGAGTCCACCAGCTGGAATCTTTTAGACTGAATATTCTCCAGGACCTGCTCATAGGTCTTGAGCAGGGATGGGTCCAGAGTAGCTTTGAAGACGGCTGGTTCTGGGCGTGAGGGCTCCGATGTCACCGGGTGGCCCTCCTTCAGCCAGTTCCGGAAGCCACCATTGAGCACTGACACCGTACGATGGCCAAACACACGGAACATCCACCAGACTCGCGGGGCATAGAAGCTACCCAGCTCGTCACCATCGTACACCACCACGTGTGTGTCGTTGCTGATGCCCAGGCGGCCCACGTAGTCCCCAAAGTGGGCCTCGCTGGGCAGCATCATCTCATAGGGCGAGGCCGTGTCCCGGCACTCTTCTATATCAAAGAAAGATGCACCAGGCACATGGCGCTCTTGGAACTCCTTGCGGGCCTGGCGGGTCCCGGGTGAGTACCAGGATGCGTCCAGCACCCGCAGGCTGGGCCCCAGGCTGCCTGACCGAATGGACTCCGCCAGCCACTTGGTGGAGACCAGCGCCCGGTAGAGCACCTGATGAACCATGGTGTCAGCTCTGCGTGTCACCTGGCGCGGGTGGGAACCAGGAAAGAGACAGGCGGGTGAGGACGGAGTGCGATGGGTGGGGTCTGGGAGGCGGGGCTCTCGGCCTCTCTGCACTTTCCCAGCGTGCTGCGTTAACTGCATCCCTGGTGGGGCTGGAGTCAGTGGGGCAGGTTTGCAAATTCCCTAGGGAAAGCCTGCTCAGTCCCTCCCACTGGCCCAGCGCCCTCCCCAGAAACCCTTTCAGAGTTTCTGAGCTCTGGAGTTGCAGCAGCTGCTGGGAGGGGCTGGCTCTACCCACTAGGAGAGATACCCGCGGTCCGAATCCTGCTCGCGAGGAACAGGGGAGAACATGTCCTAGGTCCGGTAGATGGCCCTCGTGTCCGAGTCCCGTCTCCTGGGAGGACAGGGACTAGGCGCATGGCCCTGGCCTGAGTCCTCGCCAGGTCTTCTGTTCCCTGTTCCAGCATCCTGGGCATTCTCGCTTCTAGAATGCCTAAGTCGCTTAAGAGAGTCCCGGACACCCCGCCCCGCTATCGCCACCAGGACCCTTCCCTGGGCCGCAGATGGCCCAGCCGGCCACCCCATCCCTCACGGCCCGCTACACTCACTCGCCCTGGTCGCCGTCCTGGCCCTCGCCCCTGCTCTCTCTCAGGAGAAGCTGGCGAGTTCAAACCCGGAGCCTGGAGCGTCCCCAGGTGGCCTGCACCATCACGGTACCTCCCGAGGGGGGAACCTCTAGCTGACAGCCATGACTCCGTATCACCTCTGCGCCCTTGCACGGGGACCTGGTTGCTCCTCCGGGTATGATGCCTCTCACATCCCTAGGGGGCTGCGGGAGGCGCGGGGTGACTCTGGGGCAGTGCGCAACCAGGCTGCGCGGCACGGGCGTCCCCCGTGGTCCTGCCAGTGGAAGATGCGGCCAGCAGCGGCTCCCAGTGGCCAAGGCAGTGGGCTGTGCCCGAGTCTCCTCCCTTTGACCCGCTGCAGGTTGGTGACGAAGGACGGGACCGCTGCGGGCTCGGGGAAGGGGCGATATGGCGGAACTGGGGAGCGGGGTGCCCAAGACCTGGGTATCTATTGCCCACGGTGCCCTGCTTGCCATCCCGTAGGGGAAGGGTGCTGTTTGGGGGTGCGCAACGTGGGACGAGGCCTGAGTGGAGGAGGAGATGTAGTCTATGAAAGAAGACTTTCTAGGGCGCCCCTAGTTCGCCTTAAGGGGGAACTGTTCCTGTTCGCGGCTGCTTGGGACCCTCCCCCAGTGGGTTGGGGAACCATGGGTGAGGATTGCAATGATCTAATGTCTCCAGAGGGAGTCAGGGGAGTTGGGTGCTAGAGGACCAACAATGCGGTGCGGAGCAGCCCTGGGAGCAGACCTAGAGGCCCCCAGATAACACACTAGAGCGAAATGAAAGTAACATTTATCAGGCCTGCCTGCCTGCCTGCCTGCCTGCCTGCCTTACCACCTTGCAGAGTAGGCCAGAAACTTCTCCCAACGGAAGACGGAAGCAAAGTCAGGATACCCAGCCACTCCGTGGAGTTGAGATAGGCCTAATCTCTGACCTAAAGCCGGTGGTGGTATGGGCTGCCTTTGTTTACCTCCTGAATTTCACCCTCCCGCTTTCTAAACATTGGTCCTGCCCTGAAATACTTGTCACACAATGTTGCAAAAATTCATTGATTAGTATTTTCCCAGCATCCTCTGAGCCTTGCACTTGGAAATGAGAGAAAGAGGGACGATCCAGGTGGGGAGGTGCTGTCGAGTGCCTAAGCCCCCACTTGGGTGGGGTATGGGCCCAGGTTTGCCCTGGGATGGCCTGGGGTTGTCCTGTATGCTCTGAGGGTCCTTCTCTAGAAACCCGCTCCCCACAGGGATCTTGGCCCATCAAACATTCAGTGCCTCTTTCTGGTCTCTGCCCTTCAGAGACACGGTGTGGTCTCTCAGACCCTCTTTCAGCCGCCCAGGGTCCTTTGTGAGAACTGTCAATCAAACAAGGAGGCGGGGCCGGGTGACAGACCTCTGAAGTCTCATTCCCGGAAGTCTAAGATTATAGGTTTGCTGCTATAGATTCTAGGGCCACTTATAAGAGTAATGGGAGTAATAATGGAACATCACTCAGCCGTCTAAAATGAGTATTCAAAGCAGTTATATGTAATGTATTATGGTGGCCCTTCTATATTTATTTTTAATCTACCTAAGAGGTAGTAGAATTTAGAGCCTGATGTGGGAGGTTCACACTGTAAGCTGCTTCCTCTGGAGACAGAAGGGTGGACATCAGTTCCAGACAGCCCGGGATACAGAACAGAGAGAGCCCTGTTTTTAAAAAGGGTCAGGGGAACGGTGAGAAAGCTCAGTTGGTAAAAGCATAAAGATCTGAATTGGATCCTCAGAACCTACATAAAAACACAGGGCATGAGGATACAAGCTTGTAATTTCCAGAAAGTGTGTCTGTGTGTGTGGAGTGAACACAGGCTGATGCTGGGGTTCACTGGCTAGCCAGCCTAGTCTAGATTACTTGGTGAATTCTAGGACATGAACATGGAACTAGGCCATAGAGAGACCCTGTCTTACCCACTCACAAAGATTAAAAGTGGGAAGCACCTGAGGAGCACAGCTGAGGTTGATCTCTGGCCTCCACATGCATGCGCTCACACATATACACAGGTGCATGCACTTCTGCATACACATGCCCCCATGTGCACATGCATGCACACAGAGGTGGAGGGTGGAAGCTCCATCATAAGATAAAGTAACCTAGAGAGACCCTCATATGCCCACACTGAACAGTGAGGCAGTACCTTAGCATTTGGAGGCCTCTGCTGTTCCCAAACCAGAGCTGGGGAGGCAAGATCCCCCAAGAATGACGGGACAGGAGCTTAGTTCCCAAGAGGGCTGTTCAGGGGTCCTCAGCCTCCCTCCCCCACCCCTGCCACTGTATCTAGTTACAGCGTTGTCAGATACTGGGATCAGTTCTTAGCCAGAGCCCATGCCAGCCTCCTCAGCCTTAAGGTCAGGTTGAAGTTCTTGGGCTCCTGCAAGAGTCAGCCTGTGCTTCTGACTCTTCCAGGAAGCCCTTCGGCCCGCTCCCTCCCATCCAGGCTGAGATAGGAGCCCTAGTGCTCACACTGAGCTCCACTTTCAATTGTATTGTTGCTTGAGGGGATGGGGACCTGTCAAAGTCAATAGTTACTCAGTGCCGGCACAGGGCCTGATCCAGTGGACCCCCATTAATTGCACTGGTTTCTGATGTTTTTTGAGAGTTTTTTTTCTGTGCTGGGGGTCGGGGGCTTTTTTTGAGACAGGGTTCCCCAGTAGCCCCAGTTGGCCTGGAACTCACTATGCAGACCTGGCTGACCTCTTGATCTCACAGAGATCCACCTGTCTCTGCCTCCGAAGTGCTAGGATTAAGGGCGTGAGCCACCACACCCAGTTTAGTTTTGGTATTTTTTGAGACAGGATCTTGCACCATAGCCCAGGCTGGTCTGGAACTTGCTCTGTAGACAGGGCTGGCCCTGAACTGTGGTTCTCCTGTCCCAGCCTCCTGAGTGCTAGGAGTTACCTGCAGTACAGCCACTGCACCCACCTCACAACTCAAAGCACTTCAAGAAAAGATGGCGGTACCAAACCAATAAGACTACTCCTTCAACAAGCCATGAAGGGCTACTGTGTCAAGTGTTGTAATTGTGAGGATTAGATGGCACTGGGCAAAGGATGAATTCTCCTTATTGGGCTCTTCACAGAAATACTGAATAAATGAGTGAATTTAACTTTGACCCTGTTTGCTTTACTTAAGGGCCAATTGGACCAGCCCTCTGACCCTGCCCTACCCACCTGCTTACAGGGAAAGGCATAGGGAGCGAGGGGCCTGAACCACCCTCTTCTGGCACCCATGGTCATAACGTCCATTGGAGTTGTGTATATCCAAGCCCTGGCTGGGGGAAATCCCTGACTGATCAAAACCTGAATTTGTCTCTGGTGTCTGCATTCCTGGACTCTGCCCTCCGGGCGCGCAGGCTCCACCTCTGCCGACTTGCCTGTGTGCCTGTGCCGCAGCCCCAGCGTGCAGACCGGCCTCTCCCTCCTGACATCTCCTCTGTCCCGCAGGCCGGCAACCTGAGCTTCACCCAGCCCATGGCCGCCCCGCAGCTCTTCCGCGCGCTCGTATCCGCGCAGTGGGTGGCCGAGGCCCTGCGGACGCGCTCCGCGCAACCCCTGCAGCTGCTGGACGCCTCCTGGTACCTGCCCAAGCTGGGCCGCGATGCCCGTCGCGAGTTCGAGGAGCGCCACATCCCGGGCGCCGCCTTCTTCGACATCGATCAGTGCAGCGACCGCACGTCGCCCTACGACCACATGCTGCCCGACGCCTCGCGCTTCGCGGACTACGCGGGCCGCCTGGGCGTGGGCGCCACCACGCACGTCGTGATCTACGACGGCAGCGACCAGGGCCTCTACTCGGCCCCGCGGGTCTGGTGGATGTTCCGCGCCTTCGGCCACCGCACCGTGTCGCTGCTGGACGGCGGTCTCCGCCACTGGCTGAGCCAGAACCTCCCGGTCAGCTCCGGCAAGGGCCAGCAGGAACCCAAGGAGTTCCGAGCGCAGCTCGATCCCACCTTCATCAAGACCTATGACGACATGAAGGAGAACCTGGAGGCCCGGCAGTTCCAGGTGGTGGACGCCCGAGCAGCTGGCCGGTTCCAGGGCACCGAACCAGAACCCCGAGATGGTAACACGCTGGGGAAATGGGCCGAAAGGGGGCCTCTGGTGCGGGGACCGGGCTGATATTCACCCTGGCACTGTCTAGTTTTACACTGGCTTTTGCAGAACTGAGCACTGGGCCAGGGGAAATTTGGTTGTTAGGTGCCACACTCTCTAAGCCACTAGCTGCCTTCTTAAAGTGGGAGTGTCACCTTGCCTCCTGAGCTTTAAAGTTTTTTAATTTTATTTTTTTATGTGTATGAACGTGTTGCCTGCATACATGTCAGCGCACCAGAGTCACGCAGTGACTGCAGAGGTCTTAACCACTGAGCCATCTCTCCAGCCTCAACTCCTGGGCTTTATACAGAGGCTGCCCAAGATGTTGGAAGTCTAGGGTGCCCCTGTATGAGTGTGACAGCCCAAATAACTGCAATACTGTGCTAGTACGGGGTCATTGCAGAGTTGCCGGCCCCAGTTTAGAAAGAACCCAAGGCATGAGACCTTACCAAGTCTGGCCTGCAGTGTGAGTTGATAGGGGGTGGGGAGGTATCTGGGACTTCGGCCAGAGCAGTCCAACAGAGACTTTGGGGAGGGCCACCCCAATAGGGTACTGAGGGCCAAGCCCACTGCCTAGGGCCTAGGCTTACCCAGGCAAGAAGCCTATGGGAAAGCCCTGTGTAATGTGGACCGGGCCCTCATAAAGCAGACAGGACTGTAGCCGTGTTGGTGTATTTCAACACTCTCAGGAGTACAGCCAGCCTTGCATTTGGGCAAGCTCCACATCCATGTACTTCAATAACCTCAGAAAACAAGTTTTTGTCCAGACTGAGGTGTAAGCTTTTTCATTGCTATTACTCCCTGAATGATACAATGTAACTATCTACACAGCACTTATACCTTGTGGGCTATTGAAAGTAATTTAGACCTAGGTGTGGTGTGGCTCCTTCCTAGCACTGGGAGGCTGAAGCAGGTGGATGACAAGATTGAGGCTAGTCTAGGCTACAGTGAGACCCTTTCTCAATCACCAAGTAAGCATATAAGCAAGCAAGAAAGCAGGGGGAGGTGGGGTGGAGAAAAAGTACTCTACAGACAGTGACAAATGTGAGACCATGTGTAGATGATGACAGGACACTGTTTCAATGAGGGACTTGTGTATCTCCAGACCCCTGGATCCTGGGAAAAGGGATATCCAGGACCTGATTGCCCTGCACATAGAGAATAATGCCTGTACTGCCACTGCACAGAGGAGGAAAGGAGTCTTCCAAAGGCTGCCTTGCCTGACGTCTCAGGAAGCAGCCCAGTGGAATCAAATTTCCTGCATACTTAACCACAGTAAGCAACCAGAAATCCCCTCAGTGTTTCTCTCCAGCCTGCCAACAGGCAAGGAGCTGGCCACGCCCCGCCCCAAGCTCCTCTGGAGTAGCCTTCCTTCTGCCCCCCAGGCAGAGATTGGTGCTTCTCTTCTGTGCTTCTAAAGTGCTTAGTACAGTCAATCCGACAATCCAGTCAGTACCGGGCAACAATTCCATATCCAAGAGATGTTTGGGGACTTCAGGGGCTCCTGCCGCATGGGGTACCTATACAATATGGGGAATATTACTGTGTCTCCAGCCCTCGGAAACTGCTGATATACCCACCAGTTATGAACCTATGTAGGAAACCATTTCCTTTCTGTCAGTCTTGTGAGAGAGCCACCCAACTCAGCCCCAGGGCAAGGGCAATACAAGGCAGCTACTGGTATCAAGCTTGGGTTTAAAGCTCTGTCTCAGGGGCTGGAGAAATGACCCAGTGGTTAAGAGTGCGGGCTACTCTTGCAGAAGACCTGGGTTCCATTCCCAGCCACCCACATGGCAGCTAACAATTCTAGATAACTCTACTTCCAAGGGTTCTGATGGCCTTTTCTGGTCTCCTTGGGCATTGCATGACGCAGGTGCACTTACATATATGCAGGAATGCACTCATACACATAAAATAAAAATTTTAAAAAGCTTTCTCTCCAATTGCAGTTTCTGTGTGACACCTGGCAGGTCACCTAACCCCTCTAGATCGTGTCCCTTGCATATCTGTAATGACAGATGTATGAGGGAACAAGCATAAAGAATGTGGTGAGATCAAGATAGCAAGCATAGAAATTCCCAGCTCTAGGTAGGAAGTGATGTCATCAGCCTGTGTTTCTATGCTCTAAGCTCTTCTCCGAGGCGTTAGCATGCCCCTTTGTCACACTTGCTAATATGTGAGTGGGAACAAATGATGCGTGCCTTGCAGGCCAGTTGACAAGATGGTCCAGGATGACAGGCATGAAGGCTTGGCAGTCTGTATCTGTCCTTCCCTATGCAAAGAAACTGGGGCAGAAATTTCTAAGAGCCTTGTGTTAAAATCTAGATGGCCCAGATTTGCGTGGCAGGCTGTGAGGGTCCATTCTATTACAAATCTCAGTTCTCTTGTGAAAATGGAACATAAGTAACCCCTGACTGAAGAGTGGGTAGGTAGAAACAAAGTAAAACATGCACTGGAAGCCTAGAAGCCCTGGGATGTTGTGGAGCTCAGCATGAAATGATTGTCCTCTTAATCTGGTCTTGTGCCCTTGTTGGGGTCCTCTTCCTGCTCTAGACAGACTGCATTTTATGTTTTGTAGGTTTTTTTGGAGACAGCCTCATATGGCCTAGGCTAGTCCTCGAACTCACCACTTAGCCCCAAAAGACCTTAAACTTCTGATTCTTCTGCCTCTATTTCCCAATTGCTGGGAGTATAGGCAGGCTTCACCAGGTGCTGAACTTAGAATTCAGCCTTCCTGAATGCTCGGCCAGCACTCTATCAACTGAGCCATGTCCCTGGCTCCAAGACTGCATTCTTTCTTAAAAGATTTTTTTTTTATTTTTATGTATGTGCATGTTGGGGCCACAGAGGCCAGAAGAGAGTGTCAGATCCCTTGAAGCTGAGCTTGTAGTTGTGAACCACCTGATAGGGGCATTGGGAACCAAACTCAGGTCCTCTAGAAAAGCAGCAAGAGATGTTAACCTCTCTGTACCTCTCCAGGCACTACACTGCACCCATTTAAGAATGAAGCCCGATTTCCCCTGCCGCAAGACCAGAGCCTAAACGGCTTCTTCCAGGTCCACGAAGCATTCTCACCTTCCACCTCCCTGTTATCTGAGCCTTGGTGCCGATAACCTTTCATTCCTCTTGTCTGCCACACTCTTGGTCCCATTTTCTGGACCCCTAAACTGGCTGACCCCCACTCCATCCCCCCTGGGGACTGTGGCCTGCTCCATAGCAGCACAGGCTCTGGTGTAGCCTGGGTTATAATCCTTTCTGCCACTACTAGCTGGGACATGGGACAGGCTGGTCTTTGTGCCTCATGTTGGGAGGGAGGTGTGCATCATATCTTCCTATAGAATTTGGGGGAGAAAATGCTGCTGATAGGGGTCTAGGCACTGTCCTGCACATTTAGCCATGTCAGATGCTTTGATTACTGTTGCAATGTCTATGCTATAGTCCAAGGACCTTTTGGTCACACTCGATACACTAGCAATTATCTGGTTATTGCCTGTCTATCCTGCATACTACCCCTGACCTACAAGTGCCCCAGGTCCCAGCTGGGGGACACATGTATTGTTATGCTGCTCTCAAGGTATGCAGTCAGGAAGCCCAGGGCCCAGTGTGGCTCTGGAAGAGTCTAATTCTTGGGTTCAAACACCAGCCAGCAATTAGCTGGGTGCAGTGACTGTAAGTGAGTCTTGACTTTAGCCTGATCACCTGTGCAACGGGAATAACTCCTGGGATTGGTGCCTGGAGAATAAGATGTGGTGATGGGGAAGTGTTTGGCATTCTTCTTGTGTCAGGAGGCTTCAAACCACAAACACCACTGACACAGTACATCATTCATACTACCCTTCTATGTGTTCTCTCTTCTGTCGTGCTATACAGGCATCGAGCCTGGCCACATGCCCAATGCAGTGAACATCCCTTTCACTGAGTTTCTGACCAAGGAAGGCCTGGAGAAGAGCCCAGAGGAGATCCGACACCTGTTCCAGGAGAAGAACGTGGACCTATCCCAGCCCCTGGTAGCCACCTGTGGCTCTGGTGTCACAGCCTGCCATGTGGTACTGGGGGCCTTTCTATGTGGCAAGCCCGACGTGCCTGTGTATGACGGCTCCTGGGTGGAATGGTACATGCGCTCTCAGCCAGAGCATATTATTTCAAAGGGCCGAGGGAAGACCCACTGAGGCTGGGCAGGACTGTCCAGCTTCAATAACATCAGACCACCAGCAGGGCCAGCCTGGTAGCTCCGACACTGCTTTGCCAAAAGAGTGCCTACTCATCCAACTCAGGTGGTGTCTGAGGTGATATCTCAGAGAACAGGAATTCCACTGACTCATGGGCACCCAGGGAGCGTGTGAGAGGGTGCCTGGGGGAGAGAGGCCAGACCACAGGCCCACCAGCATGGTGCTAAGCTAGGGGCTACCTAGCTTCTGTTTCACTGTTGGGAAATAAAGTACCAAGTGTAAAACCCTTATAGCTCTGAGCATGCTTCTGTTTCATGAAGATTCAGGGGTTTCTACAAGCACAGCGGCAGTTGCTCTGGGCCTAAGGGAGCCTATCGTTGCCTCCTAAGCAATGCTGGGCCCTCAGAGCCCCTGTTCCTGTGACCAGAACAGTCTGTGACAAACTGCCCTCCACCTCTAACCCTAGGGTCTCCCTCTACTTTCATGTTTATTTTGTTTGTATGTGTAAGTGTGTGCATGTGTGTATGCATATGAATGTGCATGCATGAGGCCAGAGGACAGCCTCTGCTGCTGTTTTCCACGTACCATCCACCTTGTTTTTAAAGATGGGATTGATCTCCCATTGGTCTGTAACTTACCAAGTAGGGTAGGCTGGCTGACCAGTGAGCCCTGGGGATTCATGTTCTCCCATCTCCCCTCTGCGGGGGTTACAAGCGCCACCATACCTAGCTTACTTTACTTGGGTTCTAGACATTGAATTCAAGCCCTGCAAACATTTTACTGATCGAGCCATCTCCCCAGCCCTGTCTTCTGGACTCTTTTGAGTGAATTTTGCTGTAACTTATCTAGGGTCCCACAGAGAGCCTCCTTCCTACACACAGGTTAAAAGTACATGTCATTTTAGGAAAAGAGATGGATTCACAGCTTAGTTGGAGACTGTTCAGGGTATTCTGGAAGAAGAAATGAGTCTAGTGGCCTGGAGGAGAATCTGGCCCAAAACTCTGGGAGCTCCCCATCACAGATGATCTCTACACTATGAAAAAAAAATTTAGAAATGTAATAATAAACATGTTTAATGGGGTGGGAGAGATGGCTCAGAGGGCAAAAGCTTGCCACCAAGCCTGAGAACCTGAGATCAACCTCTGGGACTCAACATGGTGTAAAGAGAGAACCAACTCCAGAAAGTTGTCCTGTGATCTCCACATATATGCTGCAGCATGTACTGCATGCATGCATTCCTGTGCACATGCGCCCACACACTATACGCACACACACACATACACACACATACACACCCACATTCTAAACAATATATATCTATCGATCTATAAGCAATGAACTCACACTATAGGTGGACTTAGGGTTTTAAGCTTTTCTGATCCAGGCACCATGCTGCCCACAATCCTGCACAGGGGCTCCATGCTCTGCTTATGTGTTTATCCTCTGCAGAGAGGTTAACATAGGAGTCTGCAGAGCCCTCCTTGGTTCTCCAGGTGCCCATCAGGACCTGGGTCACCCTTCCCTGACTTGTTTCTCCTTGTAGCAGTGTGGGGAATTGAACCCAGACCTCATGTATGCTAGAAAACCTGCTCTACTACAGAGCGCCCCCCTCCAGCCCCCAGATTCCCTCCCATTGTCACAGGATAGTGCTACCTCAGCCATTACTAGGGAAAATCTTCAAAGTGGCTTGGCCTGTTTCCTCCTCTAGAAATAAACCAGAGAGAGGTGGTAACTGACCAAGGTGTGTTTACAATGGAGCTGGGACCGGAGCCCAGTTTCCTGGCTCTGGGTTCCTTCTTCAATCATCTCTATGCGGAATCCATCCTAAATTCACAGGCTGGGGAGAAGCCAGGAGCCTGGGCCCTGGCTTTCACCAGCAAAATCCCTGAAGGAAGTCCCACCCTGGACTAGAGATTCAGAAGAGGGAATTCAGCCGGGTGCAGTGGCACACACATTTAATCCCAGCATTCAGGAGACAGAAACATGTGGATCTTTGTGAGTCTGAGCCAGCTTGGTCTACATAGTGCGTTCCAGACGAGCCAGGGATATACAGCGAAATCCTGTCTCAAAAAACAAGGAGCTGGAGAGATGGTTCAGTAGTTAAGAGCACTGGCTACTCTTAGAGAGGACCAAAGTTTGGTTCCCACCAACTACATAGTGATAACAACCAGTCCATCACCCCAATTTCAGGGGATCTAATACCAGCTTCTGGCCTCCATGATTACTGCATGACACAGTGTACTTGCATGTAAGCAAAACACTGATACACATAAAATTTAAAAACATGTAAATAAATAATTTGTTTAAAAAGAGAGTGAAGATTTTGATTCAGATAGGAATCTAACCCAGAGTCAGAAAATTGTCCCTTCCTCATCCTTAGCTCTCAACCTTGCACCTCTGGCCTGTCTGGGCCACTCTGTTATGGGAATGTCCTATCCCTCTGGAACACTTGGTAGCATTTCTAGCTTCTGCACACTGGATGCCAAGTGCACAGCCCAATTATGTTAGGCATAGGCACAGATCCCTAAGAGAGAGCCGCCACTCTCCAGACAAAGGACAGTTGACCCCAGTAGTCGGGAACAGTGTAAGCAGAGACCACTCCCCAACATGACAAGACCCCAGCTTCATATCAGAGCCCCTCCTCAAAGCTCCCTTTCTGCTGGGCTTGGTCAAGCCTCATCTCGCTCTTCCTGGAGGGGAGGTACCTGCTTCTCTGAGGAGACCTGAGCTTCCTGTCTGCACTGCTGACCCAGTCTCTCCAGCAGGCCTGACCATGGACTCGCTGCCCAGCCTCACTCTCTCTTTTAGGTTGGCCTCGCTGTCTTCCTTGAGCAATCTGAGGACTAAATTGAGCAAATCTATAGAAACTATTTCACCTGGTACCAAGCGTGGTAAACACTACTTCCGTTATTCCATTTGGTGTGCGTGTATACATGCATGTGCACATACCACAATTCACATGTGGAGGTCAGACGACAACTTGCCAGAGTTGGTTTTCTCTTTCCACCATGTGGGCCCCAGGGATCAAATTCAGGTCATCAGGCTTGAGAGCAAGCACCTTTATCCACTGGACCATCTCAATGGCCCCCACTAGTGTTATTTTTAGAGAGCTGTTAGTAGTTGGGCATGCTAACTGTTCCCTGGCATTGGGAGAAAGAAAGCAATGAATATAAGGATTGTGCTCCTGCCGTTACAGAGTTTCCAAACCAAAAGAGGAAATCAGAACTTTCATTTTCCAGAGAGTAAGGAATGCTTGAAATGATCTGTTTATAACAGACTAATTTTTAAGCAAGGAAAAAATACAAGCGTGCACAGCTCCTTTGGGAGGAGCTTAACTGGATATTAAGCCTCTAGGATTGAAGTTTCTCCAGGGCCCCTCTCCTGCGGTGGTTTTCCAGACTTGAGGATCAAGGGGAGAATAGAAATGTTTGTACTAGACACATAGAGGATGACCCAGTGCTTTCCCAGCTCTAAGGAAGCCTTGAAAGATGGGATATAAGCCAGAGGCTTTTCTATCCAGCCCAGCATCCATCAAGGAAATAGCAATGGCTGACCAGAGCTGAGGCTATTCTCTCCTGAGAGTACCTTGGTAAGTCGGATAGATTCCAGGGAGACCTGAACTTGACCAGAGTTTTCTAGCAATGACCCAGGGCCTGACCCACCCCCGAGTTCTTTCTCAACTCTTACAAAGCTGAACTCAAGAATAATTCATCATCTTCTGCAGGGGCCTGTCTCAACTAGCACCCACCCCTCCTACCCCATGGGTTCCAGGGAGGAACTTGCCACACCAGCTATGACCAGAGTTTTGTCTACTTGACACAACCTACTGTACTGAGGCCTTTCCCAGTCCTGTCTAACCAGCTGTACCAGAATATTCCCACTGCCTAGACAGTTGCCACAAAGAATCATGGTCCAAAGTCCCCACCACACAGAGGCCTGGACAGTGGATCAGTTCAGTGCTGTGGGCCCAACGCTGTGGAATCGGCCTTACCCCAGCACTGCCAGCATGGGCTTCCACTTGCCATCTGAGAAATGGGAACTAGAGTCCTACCAGACACACGGCAGGCAGAGCAATATCAGATAAGACAGAGCTCAGCCAGGGGAGTGTTGGAGTCATGCGGGGGGCGGGAGGGAGCTGCCAAGCTGACTGGAAACATCATCATTTTAGGCATCAAGATTTTCAACACATTTCTCCATCAGGTGGGGCACACACTCAGACTCCACAAAGCTTGTTCCATGGCTTTGGTGCACGCTGCTTGTCCCCAAATCAAATGGTCCCCATTAGGGGCCACTGCGCTCTGATTCATCTTGCTCAGCACCCTTCTTATTTGTGGCTTGGGTTCTCTGGAGCCAGCTTCCCTCCTTTCTGCTTCTATGTAGCCCCACTCCCTTGCCCAAGCCAATAGTTAGATCACTGTGGCCTCCAGCCACCAACTCCCTCTGGAGCTCTGAGTCCCTCCCGTGTCCACAGCCAATTGGACCTCACTTGCCCCTCCCTCCCCTGTCATGTTGTCCTTATCTTAGTGCAGGGCTACCACCCATAGGTCATTGTGCTCAGAAATTCCACCTCCCTAACCCACATCCTATCCCCATGCACCGTGCCCCAGACCCATCTGACTAACCCTGCCTGCTTCAGCTACGAATTCCAGTGCATGTCCAAACCAGCCTCTCCCCATCCCTCCAGGGTCTCGGGATAGAGAGGAGGACAGCCCTGGGAGGCAGCCTCACCTGCCGGGGAGGGGGAATACACAGCAACTTCTGGGTGAGTGCCGTATCACAGGGGGTGACGGTACCATGTATGAATTCCCTGGGCTGTCTCCTCCCCCACTCCAGATGGAGACAGACATGGTAGGAGGGCTCAAAGCACAGCTTCCAGAGCCCCCACCTCCAACTCCCTGGCTGTGCGTGCATCTGGGCGACTGACTCAATATCTCTCTACTACTGTGGAGAGAAATAACTAATAAAATAACCGGCTTCCAAAATATTATAAATTGTTGGGGGCTGGAGAGATGGCTCAGCAGTTAAGAGCACTAGCTGCTCCTGCAGAGGACCAGGGGTCAGTTCCGAGCACCCACATGACAGCTCTCAATCATCTGTAATTCTAGTTCCAGGGGATCCAACACCCTCTTCTGACCTCTGTGGGCATTGCACGGCACACATACGCTTATATACACTCAGGCAATACACTCATACACATGAACTAAAAATAATAAAGTGTTTAAAATAAATTCATTAAATATAAATTACTGGTTAAGTGTAGTGGCACACACTTGTGATCCCACCATTCAGGAGGCTGAGGCAGAAGGATGGTGAGGTTCAGGCTAGCCTGGGCTACGTAGTGACATCCTCTTAAACCAATAAGAATTTGAAAGACAGAAGGAGAGTTATCCCTTTTGTTTTTCATGTAATATGATTGTATATGTGAAATAACACAGAGAATTAAGAATAAAAGTTCCACAAATAATAAATCAGTGCCATATATAATTAATATATGCAAATCAGCACCCCTCAGATAAACAATAGATAGAAGACATAAGGGAGAGAAAAACCTTACTTTCAATAGCAATACAAAAGATCTTAGGGGCTGGAGAGAGGGCTCAGCGGTAAGAGCACTGGTGGCTCGTGCAGAGGGCCGGGGCTCCGTTCCCAGCACCCACCTGGCAGCGAACAAACATCTGTAACTCCAGTTCCAGGGGATCTGTCGCCCTCTTTGGGCCTCTGTAAGCATTGCACACGCTTATATGCGTGCAGACAAAACACTCATATGCATAAAGTTCTTTTTCTTTTTTAAATCTTAGGACATGGTGGCAAATACCCAAGAAAACTTGGGAGGCTGATGTAGAAGCATTGAGCATTTGAAGCCCAAACTGGCTACATAGCAAGACCTTGTTTTTATTTTTAAGATTAAAAACATTTTGTTTCTGTGTATTTGTATGTCCCCATAGTACTGAGACCTTTCCCAGCCCTGCCTAACCTGCTGCATAGGAATATCCCTACTCCTGGGACTGTTCCTGCAAAGGGTCATGGTTCAAAGATCCCAGCACACAGAAGGCACACATGAGTGTAGATGTCACATATGTGCGGATGCCCTTGAGGCCAAAAGAGGGTGTTGAATGCCCTGGAGCTGTAGTTTCAGGCTACTGTGAGTCTCCTAGTATAGGTGCTGGTAAATGAACTCGAGCTCTCTGAAAGAGTAGCAAGTGCTCTTAACTGTAGAGCCCCAAAACATACTTTTCAAAAAGTCTCTCTCATAGGGCTAGAAAGATGACAGAGCACTGGCTGCTCTTGCAGAGGACCCAGGTTCAGTTCCTAGCACCCACATGGTATACAGCTGCTCACGATGCAAGTTCCAGAGGATTTGACCTCATCTTCTGACCTCCACAGGTGTTACATGACATGGGTGCTCTTACATACATGCAGGCAATACACTCATACACTTAAAATATTTCTTAAAAAGTCTCTCTAACACCAAAACATCTTTAAAAAAGGAAGGAAGAAAGGAAGGAAGGAAGGAAGGAAGGAAGGAAGGAAGGAAGGAAGGAAGGAAGGAAAGAGGGCCAGCCAAATGTCTCGTTCAATAAAAACAATTGCACAAATCTATGACCTGAGTTTGATTCCTAGATTCCACAGAGGAAGGAGAAAATCAACTCCCCAAAATTGTCCTCTGATCTCCAACAGTACACTGTGGTACACCCAATGTCCGCACACACACACACAACCCTCATACACACATACAAAGAATAATAATAATGATAATAATTGGAAAAGGTTTTGAATAAGGAGAAGGAGGAGACAGTAAGTGAGCAAAGCCTACTGAAACTTTAAAATGAAGCCTAAGTGTTAGGTGAAGACGAGCAAAGCACAAAAAGCCTCCACACCAGTGACCATGCCACTTTGTGTAAGAAAGAGCAAAACAGGAAAAGATACACCCGAGTAGAGCAGAAAAGAAGGAGACTGGCCACAAGAGGGACAAATGAAAACAGCAGGGAAGGCAGGGACGGGTATCTGGAGTGATAGGGAGGAGGGGTGTGTAGGGTGACGCTCTGTCCTCCTGCATGGAATTTTTGTATAGTTTGATCTACTAAAAATAAATAAATGGATGAATAAACTAAAACAGTGATGGAGGAAGCGGAAATGTATCACAAAGTTACCCAAGCTCTACTTCACATGGGGACAATTATTCTGACCAAAGGAGGCTCAGCTGTCCCTGGCCACCTACTGCAAGCAATGCTTAAACATGCTGTTTGGCTGTTTGGACTGTGTATCTTCAGACAAAAGACAAAGCAGATGAATTCAGAAAATAAAGCTGGGTACTGTCATCTCAGTACTCGGGAGATAAAGGCAGGAGGATTTTAAGTCTGAACCTAGACTGGGCTACATAGAAAGACTCTGTCTCAAATACAACTACAACTTCGCACACACAAACACTCATGCATTCACGCACTCGTGCATGTACACACCTCTGAAGATAAATACTGAACTCTTGCAAGTAGGTTTGCTTTTTAATGTTCTGGCCAGGACAGAGAAAATAGGTAAACACATTCAGAGTGTACTGAAAACCAACATTTTCTTCGCTAGGGAGGAGAACAAGGCAGCTGAGAATACACTCACCCTGCTGGATCAGGGTTGGAAGTGTCAGTGACCTCAGGGTTCTGAGGGGAGGGAAGACAGAGAAACTTATGAATGAGCACACGTGAGAGCACACACACGTGTTTCCTTCCTAACCCTGGCTCTCTTCCCTGGGAGCAATGGCCTCAGTGTTGTGAGCCTGTTAAGCACCTAGGCCTGCATTTGAACTACTTTATCCATGCAAAATTCCTGGGGCTGCTGAAGCAGGGAGGGACCACTGTGAGCATTCATCATTTGGGTGGTGGAGGTGGCTTATTTGAAGTGCTGAGGATGGAACTTGGGGCTCCACACATGGTTGACAAATGCCTCTACCACTGAGCCACATCCCAAGTCCCCAATCATTTCACTGGGACAGAAAGCAAAGCATGGTTCATAGTGTGATGGAAAGAGTCTAAAGGATGAGTAAGCTGTCACTTAAGGGTGCCCATGTTCTAGTTTTGCAAGGTAAAAGAGTTACCAATGACAGGGAGGGAGGGGGAGATGGAAGAGATAATGGGGATTGAGGAGAGGTGGCCATAGTAGAGCTGGTGATGCGGGGTTGTGAGGATTACAGGGATGGGGGAGATGATGGGGTGGTAAAGATGGAGGGATCTGTGGGGGTGGTGGGGACAGCGGGAATGGAGTGGAAATGGAGCAGGTGGAGGGGGTGGAGGGGTGGAGGGGTGGGGGTGGGGGATGGGGAGATGAGGGTAGAGGGATGGAGGATGGGACATGGGAGATGGTGTGATGGACGGGATGGTGGGATTTGGGGCACGGAGGGGATGGTGAGATAGAGGGGATGAAAGGAATGTTGGGGATTGGTGTGGTGGAGATGGCATCATAACTATGACTTCACGCTACTGGACTTTGCCTAAGATGGCAAGTTGTATGTTATGTGTATTTTACCACAAGCTTTTAACACGATTTATTATTTTTCTTAATAATTTTGTTTCTTTTTCATTTCTTTTTGTTTGTTTGTTCATTTGAGACAGTCTCGTGTATCCCAGGCAGACCTGAATTTCAGCATACAGCTGAACTTGAATTTCTGATCTCCCTGTCTCTATCTTCCAAGTGACAGGATTACAGGCCTGGTTTATGCAGCCCTGGAAACCAATTCCAGGGCTTTATGTATGTAGGTGAGCACTCAGCCAACTGAGCCACATCTCCAGCACAAGATACAGAAGCCATTGGGAACGTCTCCCATTAGCCAAATCTTAGGTAATTTGAATATCAAAATTAATAATAATAGTAACAGGTTGTGACTTATACAGCAAAGTAAGAATTCAGTAGTCCATATTGATAGGAATGAATGCATGCATTCAGAGAGATAATGGGGATGCTCAACAGACGGACACCCAGTGAATACAGAAGGAATGATGGAATTACAAAATCACAGGTTGGCAGTCATTGTAGTTGATTATTCCAGCCAAGAATATAATAATCAGTGAACACTAAAATCCATGATGAGACAAATTATTGGCTCGATGAGAAACAGAATATTAATATGACCTTACTCTTTCTCCTCACTGGACAATAATTCAGAAAGGAGAAGTGACTGCAGCGTTCAGAAACCTGCAGGTAGGCCCTCAACGGACAGTCAGAGCTCACCTCGCCAGGATGGGTCAGGTCCACGTCAAGTAGCAGCTCTGCTCCAGGCAGGAAGCATCTAGTAGAATGCCGCTTCTTTTAGGCTCCTCCCAACAATGCAGGCAGTGAACCTCCCAGTTAAGGAGGACAAGACAAGCCCACACTGAGGGCCAGCCTACAAAGATATGACCTACACACTCTAAAATTGAAAGACAGAGAAACTGTTGAAGACTAAAAGAAACCAAAGAGGCTGGCTGTGGTGGCACAGGTCACTATAATCCCAGCATTCAGGAGGCTGAGGCAGGAGGATCTTGAGTGGGCCAGTGGGTGGGGGGAACAGACCAACTGAATGTAGGTGGCTTGGATACAGAAGTTTTAAGCATTTCTTTTCATTTGCTTGAAAAGACATCAGAGCCCATCTAAAACTAAAGCAGTTATTTCTACCTATGTAGTTAAAGACTCATCTTGGACGCTGAGCTCAGAATCAGGGTCCCAGACCTAGAACAGGAGGGTGGGGAGGCGGCTTTCTAGTGGCGGGGACTGCTGTTGAACTTGCTGTACCCTCGTGATTGAGGGGGCTTCCCTATGCAGAGTCTGGTCTGAGAAATCTGGGATGCTGCAGATTCAGAGAATGGGGGCCCTATGCCTGGAAAAGCCCACAGGCACAATGGGTCAGAAAAGGCACTGGCCAGGGTGCACTGGCCACTGGCCTTGCTAATGCTAGCTAAGGAGATGTTGGAAAGATGGAGCACTCCAGAGGAACTTTGTACACGAGGGCTGGGAGTGAGGTGCAGTGGGCCAGAAGGAAGACCCAATAGAGGCCTTCCCTGAACAGTGTTCGGGGACCAACCAGAGGAGGCATTGTTGTGGAGGAGCACTGTATAGTGAGTCATTCCCAGCAGTGGGGGCCCCAAAGAACTCCCCCGAAATAACTACCAACTTGAATCATGTGTTCTGGACCATTGCAAAGTCCCACCAGAAGGGCGTTGAGCAAGAGAAGCCTTCTCAGCCCTCCCTTACGCACTGCAGGAGCAGCTGCTATGGACGGAGTTAGGGGAGAGTCTGGGCCAGAAAAGAACCAGAACTCCCCTTTGGCTCCTCTGGGGACAGCCGCATCTTCCAGCTGGACTGGGGTTAAAGAGATATCCTCCCACGTGCTTGCGTTTACTACAGTGGGCTCACTGTAGTTCCCAAGACAGCCAGAGCTGAGTCCAGGGGAACACACAGTTGGTCTTGGTTCTGTGTGAAGTTGACATGGAAGAGGCTGGTAACAAGTCACACGGCCGCAGAACCAAGAGCTGAACTTCTGAAAACCCAACCAATTACTGCACACTGGAACAGCTACAGGGGCAGGTGGTCTGGACTATGCTATTTCCACTTTGCAAGGACAAGGGCAAGTTGGTGTGCCCCCTGCTGGTAACACCAAGTGGCTGGCCACACTCCTGCAGAGTCAAGTTAGGCTGCGCGCCCTCTGCTGGCTGAAAGGGAGCAGCGCCCAGGCCCAGGTTGTCCCGCGGGCCTCCCCACCAGCACCTGGTAAGACTCGGTAAAATGGGAGCATCGTCCCTTCCTCCAGACTGCCCTTTCACAGTGTATGTAGGGCTCCTACAAGCCCTCCCTGTGAGCTCAAGCAGGGGGTGGGGGGCCTCATCTACTTATTAACTGATCTAGTTTTTTGTTTTTTTAAAAAAATTTATTATTTTTGTTTTTTATGTATATGCGTGCATGTATGTAAGTGCACCCATCTTTCAATGTCTATAGAGGTCCTACAAGGGTGTCTGATCCCCTGGAACTAGAGTTAAGGACAGTTATTAGTGGCCATGTGGGTGCTAGGAACCAAACCCAGGTCCTCTGCAAGAGCAGCCAGTGCTTTTAACCATTGAGCCATCTCTCCAGTCCCTGTTTTTGTTTGTTTGTTCGTTTTGTTTTTAAGACAAGAGTTTCATGTAGCTCAGGCTGGCTTCCAACTCCCTATGTGGCCAGCGTGAACCTTAGCTCCTGATCCTCCTGCCTCCACCTCCTAAATGTTGGGATTACAGAAGTGCCTCCAAACACTGGGCTCTCTGAAATTAAATATCTGCTTCTGAGGCCGGCTTGGTGAATGTCTGCTGACAATTCCACTGTATCAAGACTCAGTGCATAGCATGTGCTCAGTCATGGGAGCTGCCATTTGCCACCTGTAATAGCTCTGAGAAGTATGAGAAAGATCATGGTTCAAATATTGCAGGTGATGTAAGGTGAGGTTTAAAGAAGCACACACCTAAGGGACCAGGTACCACAAGTGGGGTGCCACAGGGCAGATTCAAATCCTGGGCTGGGGACTCCGAAGCCTGTTGCCAGGCAGGAATAGCTCTTGCTGTCAGATGAGCACTCTCTGACCCACCGTGTCCTGTTCTTTCCTGGGATGACCTGACGAGGCGCTGGCTTACCCTCTGTACCCACACAAGGAGAAGCAGCAGAACCGGCCCCCGAGCAGGGGTGGAATTTGATTTGACAGGAGCAACCTTGAAGCTAATTGGAATGTTCTGACATTCAGAACTTTGGGATAGGAAGAGCTGAATGGAAACAAAAAAAGCTAGCAGGGATGAATGACATCTTAGTTAGAGAGCTGCCAGCAGAGGTGACACAAGCCAATCAGATGCTAGATACTGCTGAGCAGAGGAGAAGGTTCAAAGCAGTCCAGCCCACGGTGTACTCAGGTGAGAATTCCTGGGGGGATCTGAGTCCCTATAATAGCTTTATCTGGGAACAGATTTGAGGGTTGCTTTAGGTCATGGGGCTTAGTATGTAATGGTAGTCACTCTGTCCTGGAGCCTGGGTCATTTGAGGGTAGCCTTTCTCCCTGCCTTCCCCTCCAACCCCAGCAGCAGGAGGGTGGTAGACTGGTTTACTGCTGGCTAGTGAGGCATCAGTCTTGACAGGATGGCTGGCTGGCCAGAGCAGGCACTCTCTGGCCTCCGAGGGTGACGTGGGGGAGCAGCCATCACTAGTCTTTACATGCTAACATCACTAGTCCTTGTTTCCTCACAGCCACCACACAAGGTGAGTACTGCTAGTCGCATTTTATAGATGGGAAATGTTAAAATTCCTTCCCTGGGGGAGATACAGACAACATCTTTCCTTCTCCCCCAAGGTCCCAATGACAAACCAAGGTACTATTTCACACAAGTTACCCCTGGGGAACTAATGAGTTTATCAGGCTTTACTTACAGAGCATAGATGAGGGAGGGGTCATTTACAGGGGTGTGAGTGCTCACTACCCCAAAAGGCTGCATCAGAAAGTCTTCACCCAGCATGAATGACGGCTTCTCCATAGCCATACAGATGGAGCCCCTTGCCCCTAATCTTCCCCAGTCTATATACTCTAATCCCTCCCTAAGGCTGTTCACAGTTAGGGAAGAATTCCACACAAAGGATTGGGAATAGTGACTGGACACTCAGGTGAGGGTCCCATGACCCTTCCACCCCTCCTCTATGGAGGACTTCAAGAATCAGCAGACCCAGCTGTGATGATCTTTTGCAGGCTAGCACACCTAGGCTCCTGAAAGTGGCAGTTGTTTAGCTCAAGGGATAGTCCTGTATAACAGGGAATCAGGTTTAGAGGTAGCAGGTGGCTTTTCCAAGGCCATCCAGGAGGTAAGCCACAAGGCTGGGCTTCTGTTTGGTGTCCTTGCCTGGGAGCCTGTGCCCCTGCACCACCAGTCTGTCCTGTCTCACTTTCCAGCTGAGTCAGAACCTATGGAGCAGCGCAGGAGGGACAAGAAGGGACAGTGGAGCCAGCCAGCATTTACGGTTTGGCCCTCCTCCAGCTTAGCTGTCATCCTAGACCTTGTCTAAAGAATGTTGTGCTTTCCCATTATCCTCTGGGGGAAGACAAACAAAAAAACCCTATGAAGAGTGACAGTCTGTGATTACAGATAAGCCGCCTGGACTCGGTTTTACTTAATCCTCTCAAACCTACCTCTCCCAAACCACGCCTTCCTGAAGAGGCTACAATCTTGGCACACAGTTGACACATCAGCAAACCCAGTGATGCATGGGGTCGCTAGAGCCCAGGGGTTAAGGCCCTTTCCATAGCTGGGTGAAGATCTTTCCAGTACATCCTGCTCTTCCACCTAAACAGACCAGACAAAAGCCCAGACATGGAATGTGATGGCAGCTCTTGGCTTTGTTTAGGAGGCCTTAGATCTTGCTACCTGGTTCTAAGCTGTGTCCTTCATCAGTGAGAATGTCACCTCTGGTGGGTTGTGAGTTGGATTTGAAATGCCCATTCCCCCCTCCCCCAACTCATCTGTAGAAGACTCGGTCCCTAGTTGGTGGCCTACTGGGGGGTGATTATCACAAGGTGATTATCACTTCATCTATGAATTAACCCATTAGGAGTTTACAGTTGAATGAGCTATTTATTTGGAAATGGGGTGTACTTAGAGGAAGTGGGTCAAAGTGGGCATGGCTTCTCTTTTTTTTTTCTCTCTCTCTCTGTCAGTCTCTCTCTCTCCTTCCTGACTGCCATGAGGTAAGCAGCTTCCTTCCCCTTGGCTTTTCTGCCATGATGCTATGCCTTGCTACAGGTCTGACAGCCTGTGGAAAGGCTGGGGTCATAGCTCTCAGTGGCGGACATTTGCCTTGCTTGCCTAAGACTCTAGGTCAGTCCCCAGTGCTGCCCCCAAAGGGAAACTAGAAGCAAGGAAGCTAGGAAAATCATCAAAACCATGAGCAAAATAACACAACTTTTTCCTCCTTTTGGTTGTTTTCCTTGAGTATTTCATCACAGTAATGAAATGCCAACCAACAGATGGAAGAATCTTTGATGTCTCTTGAGGGGGTTCTGTGTCCAGGGAGGTAGGACTCTGAGAGGGGGAGGGAAACTGCAGCAAGCCTTCTTCCTAAATTGAGGCCCAAGGTATTGGCCCAGCCTTTGCTTGACATTCCAGGATTGGAGCCAAAAAGGGACAATATGCCCCTCTCCTGGGCGCAGACTGGCCTGCTTGGACTAGCTGTGTAGACTGTGGTCTTTTCATACCCAGTCTCTGAGCTTGGCTTCTAGGCTGTAAGATGAGCGTGAAGAAGGATGCCCAATGCCTAGGGGTCTCAGAATGCTGACAGCCAACAGGTAGGTACCACTTGAGCCAGAAAAAACCTTCAGTGAGCAACAGCCACTGTGCTGGTGGCTCCTGCATCACTGTTGGGACAGAATGCCTGGAATATGACCTTGAGGACACGGTAGATGGTAATATCTTTTTGTCCTGCCCTATGGCCAGGCACTTTCAATAGAACCCTGCGCAGAGAACACAACTGAATGGAATTGTAGCCTGAAGGGAGAAGACCTGGTCTTTGTCCTTCTGGGGTTTTGCTCTACTCACCTCTCTCATGACAGTCTTGTTATCTTGACACAACCTAGACTCACTCACCTGATCTATTAGGGATTGTCTAGATCATGTTAACCTGGCATGTCTGGGGAAGACGGTCTTGATCACATTTATTGATATGGGAAGGCCCAGCCTCTGTGCCTGGAGCCTGGACTGTGTAAAAGTAGGACAGTGAGTCGAGCAGTCAGCCAGCATGGAACTCTGATCTTGACTGTGGATGTCATGTGACTAGCTGCTTCTGGTTCCTGCCACCTTGACATCCTCATAATGACAGACTGTAAACTGGAACTGTGAACTAACACAAACTCTTTCCTCCCTAAATTGCTTTCATCAGAGTATTTTACCACAGTAACAGAAAATGAAAGTAGGTCACCTTAAGTCAGGTTCCATGTTGGCACCTTCAGCACCTGCTAGGTTGTCTTGAAAGGGACAGCTGTCCTCAGGAGCTCACTGAGTAGTGGGGAGCAGAGAAGAGAATGGTACATACAGCTGGAGGAGGAAGAGAAGGTTCTCGGAAGACCCCTGCAATAGAAATAATGGCCTCCTCCCCTCAATTTTTCACTTCAGGCCCCAGCCTATTCCCATCACAACCATCACCTTAAACACAATATGTCACATCAAGACTGTTCCTCCTTTGCTGATAACCTCAGTGCCCCGTCCTCTAGTTCTGCCACATAATCCTCGTTCCTCACAGAGATGTAGCTCCAGGTCCAGAGAGGGGGTTTCCAAATACATGGAGGGCTGTTCCACATCTTCCCCTCACCCATCTTGTAGCTCAGACCTCTATGGGTTATCCAGTGCCTCACCTCCAAGTCTCAGTTCTATGGTGGCATCAGGGAAGCCAGGACTCTGAACTTCACTTTCTGGACTTGCACTCAAGTGGACTCCTTGTTTCATTCAGAGTGGTCCAAGTCTGGTGTCTGGAATACTCTGATGTCTGCTTCTTCTTCTCCCCTTTCTTGATCCCATTTGATCCTCCCCTTACCTCTCTTCAACCCCAACCCTGGAGACCTACACATCTTTCTCAGATTTTTTACATCCCCTTTGGAGTCTCCTCCATTCCCAAGACTGAGCGCAGATTCATGTCTCCTCCAGTCTTTTGAGCATTACACCAGTGACAGACGTCTCCTGCCCCACAAGCACTGCAAACCAGGGATGCCCTCACACCTCTTCATCCCCCACCCCAGACTGCTTCTACTGTTAGGCTGCCCCCAGTGTGCTTAGCCTGGCTATTCCCCCTCCACACTGAGACCTCCCCAACTTCTCAGCCTACAAAGCCAGATGGCAAAGTCAGTTCTGACTTTAATACAGTGGCCTCTCAACTCCGCCTCCATGCACATCTGTCCCAGGGATCCCTGGCAACCTCAGGGCACAGGGAAAAGACTCTGGTGTGGAAATGTATGTTACCTATAGCTGTGCAGATCTGTGGTCTCTTCTGTACACTGGGAATAGTGACACCAGTCTGGTAATGCTGCTGAGAGCTTAAGTGAGTAATACGTCCGTATAGCACCTGGCACACAAAGTGCTCAGCCAATCCTAAATCCAGCTATTCATCTTCAAAGGATTTCGGGGGGCAAGCCACCCTCATTCCTGTGTGCCATCTCACACAGGGCAGAACAAAACACTATTAGTGCAGCTCAGTGACTTAGCATGCCAGAGGCCCCGGGTTCCATCAGCACTACACCCCCCGCCACACACACACACCTATAGGAAGTAGATACAGGTAAATATAGGAATCTCAAGAAGAAGTTCTTACATCATGTGTTCCACAGCTGGGGTCTGTAAAAGGCGAACAAATAGATGGCTATTTCGGGAATCAGTGTTTCCCAGTGCCCTTGAACCTAAAAAACTACCTGGAGAAACCAAGCAGCCTGCCTCCTAGGAGCAAGGACTTTCAGAAGGACCAAATTGCCAACATTAGCCCCGCCCAGTCTCTCCCTGTCCCCCCCCGCCCCGCCCCGCCCAGCCGGGTCCCGGCTCCCAGACTCCGCCGCAGCCCAGCCTGCGCTGCGGCGCGGGGACTACAGCTCCCGGCACGCCTCGCGCCTGGTACCCGCCTGCAGCGCGCGAGCGGAGGCTGCAGACGCCGAGGTCGGCGATGAGGATGGAGGCCAGCGAGGCAGCGCCTCCGGCGGGGGCGGGCAGCCGCGCCGGGGGCGGCTGGGGCAAGTGGGTGCGGCTGAACGTGGGGGGCACGGTGTTCCTGACCACCCGGCAGACGCTGTGCCGGGAGCAGAAGTCCTTCCTCAGCCGCCTGTGCCAGGGCGAAGAGCTGCAGTCGGACCGGGTGAGCCCGCGGGCGGCGGGGTCCAGGCTCCCTGCTCCGCGCTTCGGGGCGGTCCGGCCAGCGCGTCCGTCGGCCTGGGAGCCTCGGCGGCGCTCCTTTCCGGAGAGCCAGAGGCGGGGAGCCCTGGCAGGAGGGGGAGGAGGTGGAGCTGGAGGGAGGCTGTGCCCATTGCCGTGGCAACGGGACAACGCAGGCCGCGGCCATTTGGAGCCTTGGAGCGCTGCCCTGGATCAGGGACGCTACCTGGCTGTGGGGCCGCAGGGAGGGACGGGCGGACTGGGCCTGTCTTGCTGCCGGGGCTGACTCCCGCGCTGGAACAGACAGGAGCTGATGCGGCCAGTACTCCCCGCCCTTGGGATGTGGGCGGCCAAGGGGTGCCGGGACCTGGGTGCTTTGGAGCTGGGCTTAATGTGGGAAGAGCCCTGGCCCACAGCAGGTTATCATTTGTGGGCTCATCCGGCTCTTCTGTCAACTGCCAACATGGCCTGGGGTAGAGGGGGTGGGGGAGTTTCCCTGATCTGACTTCAGCCTCCTGGTCTGAAAGGATTCTGGAGATGGCAGCTAAGATTCCCTGGTCTCTACTCTGTGAGCCTCCCATGCTTTGCCCTTGGGCAAGTCCCCAGCCTCTTGCTGTCCCAGCCCTCTCTGCTGGGTTTTACTGATGCTGCCCTGAGCATCCAATCAGAAAGCAGCTCCTTTGGAGACTTGCAAACATCTGGTGGGGTTGTCTCAGGGGAACACCCTCTAAAGAGAAAGACACTGAGCCCTTGTGAGCTGAGGACCTCCTCTCTCACTGCATGTTCACAGCCATCCCTTAATCATGAGGAAGAAGAGACTCCAAGAGGCTAGAAAATGGGCCCAAGGTCACAGAGCGTAGAAAAGGCAAAGGCAGGGTTTGAACCCAAGACCTTGTTGCTCTACCCAGCCAGTAGCCCTTTCTCAGTCTGTAGTGAGTTGAGCTTATGTGTAAGGCTTGGCTGGGAGAAGGTCACACACCTCTCACTGCCTCTGGTCATCTCCACAGGATGAGACTGGGGCCTACCTCATTGATCGTGACCCCACCTACTTCGGGCCCATCTTGAACTTCCTCCGCCATGGCAAGCTTGTACTGGACAAGGACATGGCTGAGGAGGGTGAGTTGGTTCAGTGGGCTGGCCAATGGAGTATAATGACCTGGGTGTAGGGGAGGGCTTCATGCTCAGAGCTAACATAGGTAGGTGACTGTCAGTCCTAGAGGAACAGACAACATGGGCGGGGCCTGCACTCGGGAGCAGATCCCTCAAGGACCGGAGGCTCACATCCCAGTTGCATCACAGCCAACTCCTGTTTACAGGTTCTGGTTCCGCATAGCCCTAGAGCTCCTATATCTTCAGGCAGGGTAGAGAAGCCTTTCGGGGAAGGGGCCCAGGAAGAACCTTACTAGCTGTGTGCCAGTGGGAATGTTAGTTAACCCTAGCCTCTCTGGGCCACCAGACCCCTATCTGAGGTACCTACCTCACCAAACAGTGGGGAAGGTAGAAGTATGAAGTTCTTCTCATGGGCCGGGTGCCTGGCCCCAAGGTGCACAGTGTGGGGTGAGATGCCTGTGTCCTGTGTTTTCTGCCAGGCACTGGGAGGCTTCTGTCACTCAAGCAGTGATCCTTGATGACTGTCCCCTCTGGTAGGTCCTGGGAAAGTACCAGGGTCACAGTGGAGAACAGAATGTCCTGCCCCTCTTAGTTCCAGCCTCTGTAATGAGGTACTAAAGAGTGGGGACCTATAACTGCAGATGCTGACCCCTCCCAGCTCCCTAGGCTGGGGTTTAGGGGTCAGTGTGCTAGCCCACGGGTGTGTCTAGCCTAGTCTTCTCCCTCTTACAAACTGCCTACTTTTTCTATGCTCTGCAGACAGAGGGAGTTACTGGCTGTCGATTTCTTCCTGTTAGGTCCCTCATGACCTCTTTAGCCTCTGTCCCCCACCTCACACTGGCATTTAGGTTTCAAAAGATGAGTTTTGAGGTGACATATGCACACTTGATGGTGAGTCCTGTCTGCAGAAAATCCAGGAGCCCCCTTGCCCTGCGGAAGCTTCTGGCAGTCCAGACACCTGGGAGCTTGTCCCACTTCACTGAGTGGGGTTGAGGATGACTCACTTGATCTCTTAGATGAATGTATCTGATGGACCATAAGAGCTTTACAAACTGTTAAGTGGTAGCTGAGGATGCACAAAAACTATTTACTTCTGGTGAGGAATCTGGGGCTCTGAAGACCGAGGAGCTTGCATTTGTGCAGCAGCTTAGAGATCATTCAACCCCGGACAAGCTGCTTCTCTCTCAGAGCCTCAGTTTGTTCAGGGGACATGAAGAAAATACTCGCATCTAGTACCATAAAGCTGTGATGTTCCCGGCAATTGCCTGCTGCTCAGCATGTGCTCGGTAAGTGGAACACAGTGGAGTGGCCAGGCACCCCCTATGGTATTCCAGGACACAGTCTCAATGAGCCCTCTCACTTGATGTCCAGAATAGACCCAGGATGTGGACCAGCAGGTAGCCCTGGATCACCACGCTCAGCATAGCAGAGGAGACAGGTCTGGCTGAGGGGTGACATCTCAGCCCCTTGTGTGAGGGACTAAGGAAGAAATGTTCCCTTTTGCTTTAGTTGAACAGGGTCTTGTATAGCCCAGGCTGCCCTCAAACTTGCTATAGACAAAGATGGCCTTGAACTTTTGATCTTCCTGCCTCTACTTCCCAAGAGCTAGGATTGCTGGCATGCACCATCAGTCATGGTTTATGCACTGCTGGGGATCGAACTCAGGGTATGGTGCCTGCTAGCCAAATACTCCACCAACTGAGCCACATGCCTAGACCTGGAATGTTCCCTTTTGCTTAGCCCCTGAACTCATGGACCCTCCCCCAGCATGGGACTAGAGCAGGAAGTGGGTTTGGGGACCAGGGAGAATGAGGCACAAAGTGACAGAGCTTTTCTGGGTCCCAGGGGTTCTGGAGGAAGCTGAGTTCTACAACATCGGCCCGCTGATCCGTATCATCAAAGATCGAATGGAAGAGAAGGACTACACAGTGACCCAGGTTTGGAGAGAGGGAGCAGGGCCAGCAGAAGGTGGGGCAGGGAATGGAGAATGAGACAAGGAAGCCAAGCACCCTGTCAGGGGAGGCCTCCTGGGCTCCAGGCTGTCCAGCACAGGCCCCAGCTGGAGATGCACAGCTGGAGTTCTGTACCTGTTTTGGCCTGGCTGTGTGACCTGTGGCAGTCATGGGCCTCTTTGATTTCCTCCTGGAGACAGGAGAGATGCTCAGAGTTGCCCAACTCTTGCTCACAGTGTGTGGTGCATGGCAGTAGCAGCACAGGTCCCACAAAGGCCACACAGGATGTGTAAATGTCTGTTTCATGGGATCAGAGAGTCCCGCAGTGGGTTCACACGAGCTGTTGGAATGTCCGAGCTCAGACTCCATCGATTCTGGGGGCTGTAACTAGGAGATAGGCAAGGCATCAGCTCCAGGTAACTGGGACTGAAGAGGTGAAGCCTGACTCAGTTGGTAACCTAGAATGTCCCTCTGAGTCCTGCCCTGCTTCCCTCTTGTGTCACCCTTGTTTCACATATGGCTCTGCCAGCCCTTCAGCTGGGTGACCCTGGGCAAATGACTGAACCTCTTTGAGATTCTCAGTATAGGGGATCTTGAGAGAAGTGAGTCATGCATGGGGAGCATCTAGCACTTAGGTACTCAAAGCATGACTCCCGCCCTCTGGGTATATGATTGGGAAGGGGGCAACTAGATACCTGGTACCCTCAGAGATGCCCTTCATGCAATCCTTATGCCCACAGGTGCCCCCCAAACACGTGTACCGCGTGCTGCAGTGCCAGGAGGAGGAACTCACACAGATGGTCTCCACCATGTCTGATGGCTGGCGCTTCGAGCAGGTGGGCCGGGCACAAGGGGCACCCAAGGGCTGTATACCTGAACCTCTTCAGCGTCTTGGCAGAACAGGCCCTTCCTGCAGCCTCAGCCTCTAATCATCCCCACCCTCCCCTAACCCCAACCCAGGGCCTTCTTGAATGGAACCAAACAAGACTAGAGGATCCCCCCAGGCACAGATAGACTTCGAAGGAACAAGGCAGATCCCTTGCCACTGGGTGTCCTGGTTGCTGGGGGTCTGCACAGCAACCAGTTTCTGGTCCTCAAATACAGCTCAAGTATAGGAGGCCAGAGCCCTAGGGTGAGTGGAATCCCTGCCATAGCTCTGGTAAATTTCCCTTGGCTCCAGACCAGACGTGCAGGTGATAAGCATCATCCCTTTCTGGGAAGCCCCAGGCAGTGTCTTCCCATGAGGTACTTGTGACTTTCAGTGCCCCTAGGCCATATGCAGTTCACCAATGAGAAACAGGCCAGTGGGAAACAGAGTAGCTTTGTCCTCATGATGCATGGTGTGCTCTGCCTTTCAGGTTTCTAGAGGCACTGTGCCTCAGAAGCAAGCCCAAGGTCAGATCTTCCCTAGATCAGGAGTAGAGTTCAACTAGTTCTGTCTGCAACTGGCGGGTCACCTCCCTGGAGCTAGAGAAGGAGAAGGCTGGACCCCCAGAATAGCTGTGGGGAAGACCAACCAGTAGGGAGCAGAAGCCGGCCTTCCCACCAGACCTGCTCTTTATCACTCCTTCCACTCCTGCAAGCGGGTCTCCTCCCAACCTTTACATCCTGGGGTGTGGGTTTATAGTCCTTCCTTACAGGACCTTTGTGATAATGAGAAGGGCATCAGGAAAGGTCCTAGGTTTGGGTAAGACTGCATTGGTACCCGTGTCATACCAGGTATTGGAATAGCCCCATTTACACTCAGGAGGTAGAGGCAGGAAGTCAAAGTCATCCTCACCTGTGTAGCAAGTTTGAGGCCAGCCTGGGCTATATGAGGCCATATCTCAAATCAAAACAAACCCTGGAAATACTGTCTTAAGTGTACAAAACCCTGGGGAGGATGTGAGGCTCTAAGGCTTTGGTCCCTGGCCTATCTCTTTCCCAACTACAGGACCCCCAGCAGACCACTGCCTTTCTTGGCCCCTTGCCTCTGCCTGCTAAGTTGGTCCTCAGGAATTTAAAGCCCTTCCCATGAAATGATGTTTTAGTTAGAGGGCCATAAGGGTGTGGTGACTCTCAGGACTCTAGAACAAAGGCGGCCACCCTGAGAGGCGGTTGGTTGAGTAGTTGCTCAGGTTCTCAGAGGCTCAATCAGCAGGTCATGGGCCACCAGCCTGGGTCCTACAGACTGAGGAGTGGGCTGCCTCTTCTGAGAATGAAGGAAATATTCCATCCTTCCAGCTTTACCCTGCAAACTAATCCTGGGCCTGCTGTAGCCGTGTCTAGATGGCGAACAGCCTGGCCACCAAAGGCCTCTGCCTGCTCTCTGGAAGTGGCATGTGGTTCTGGAGCGAGGTGGGGGTGATACTGCCCCCTCCTCTGGAGTTAAGTCCAGCCAGTCCAGGAGAGATGCAGATGGGGAGCTTCCTGTGCTCTGTGCTTCTGGAGGACCAGGAGCTTCCTGCCCAGACCACCAGGAGCAGAGCCAAGTGAACACATGGCTGGGTCCCCTGACCCCTCCCTCATCCTTCATCCCTGTCCTGTTGGCATCTTGTCCCCCAGCTAGTGAACATTGGCTCCTCCTACAACTATGGCAGCGAGGACCAGGCTGAGTTCCTGTGTGTGGTGTCCAAAGAACTCCACAGCTCCCCGCATGGCCTAAGTTCTGAGTCTAGCCGTAAGTCCAAGGTGAGTCCCAGACCTGTGTGGACGGCACCCCTCCCCCTCCCTATCCTGCTGCTTCCTCCTCCCTCCTCTACCAGCATAACACCCATGGTCATGGTCACAGCCAGTGTCATCCATCCCATGCCACCACAGTCCAGTCAGCTCACCCGTGGCCCAGGCTCGGGGACAGTGAGGCACATCCTGAGGCACAGGCAGGGTGGGCTCAGTGACTCTGGAATGGAGCCCCACGGCAGCCACAGGTGTTATGGTGTGAGACTAAGCACACTGAACAAGGGCTCAGGGCGTGGTGTTCTGCTCTGTGTGGCTTGACAAGTCTCTTTTCTGCACCTTTGCTGTGTCCTCTGTGAAGGGAGAAGGGGGCCATAAGCTCTTTGTTGATTCAGGCTTAGAACTCCTGTGTTCCTAAATGGCTGGTATTCCCCAAGGACTGGTGACTGTCCCCACTCAGCCTAGGTCAGGATGAGGAAATCACACAGGCCTTTCAGATGTTCTGCCTGAAGGATGTTGGGAGCCCAGTGGGCTCTGGCCTAGGCAGCACCCTCACAAAGGCACAGCTGGAAGCCAACCGATGACAAGGGATTAAGGGTGGTCCTGTTCTCTTTGAAGTGTGGTCATGTCCCCAGTAGGCATGAGCTAGGTTGGGAAGGAGGGAGCTTGTTCCTTCTGGGACTTGTGCCTGTGTACTGGAGTCTTAGGAAGTCTGACTTCCTGTGTGCCTGCCCCCCAGCCCTGCTGTGATAGCCCTGCCCTCGCCATGCCAGTGGCTGGCTCTGCCCTACACGAGTGTAGGGTGCCCTGCTGTCCTTCCTCCCATGTCACTTCCTTGGGACAGGATGCCAGACAGTGGCATCTAGATCGGGTTGGTGACCGCCCTGGATCATCCTTGGCTGCCTACTCTGGATCTGTCCTCCAAGTAAGGTCTTCCCAGGAGCCCAATGGCTCCTTTTCCAGCCTTTGCCACAGCTTGGCTCTGTAACAGCAGCCGGACTGGTCTCTGAGCGTTCCCATAGGGCTAGGGAAGATGCCCCAGCTGTTCTGACTGCAACCCTCCCTCTTCCGAGGGCCCCTTCATCCTGCCTGCCCCTCTGCCCTGAGGTCTGGGGTCCCTGTGGACAGTGGCCCGCAGCTCAGCCTCCTTGTCAGTGTGTCCACTCTCTCTTCCCTGGTCGGCGGCGGGTGCGCAGAGTGCGGAGGAGCAGCTGGAAGAGCAGCCGCGGCAGGAGGTGGAGGAGGTGGAGGTGGCCCAGGTGCAGGTGGAGGCGGATGCCCAGGAGAAAGGTGCAGCCCGCCCCCAGGAGGACGATTGCTAATGAGAGCCCGGGCCTCCCGCCCTCTCCCTGCTGGAGCAGCTGCAGCCTGGGACTGTGGGGGCGGGCCACCAGGGTTAGCTCAGCGCCTGGCACCGCGCCCATAACCATCCCTCTCTCACTTTCTCTTGCAGCCCTGTCATCTCAGGATCCCGCTAACCTTTTCTCCCTCCCACCACCGCCTTCTCCTCCGCTTCCTGCTGGAGGTCCTGCTTCATCTTCATCCACCTCCTCTTCCTCCTGGATCTCATCTGCACCCTGCCTCTTCCCTCTCTGCCCCTGCCCAGGTTTCCTCTCCGCCTGCTCCCGCCTCCACCCTGGGGCTGCCCTGATCCCAGCCTCCCATGCCCTCTCCCCGGGCCCCCTGGCCCTGTATCCCCAAGCATCCTGCCTGCCGCCTCCTGTGCCCCTTCCAGCCCCTTCTGCCTCCTGGCCTGGGAAGGAGGGGTGTGGTCACACCTGCTCGGTACCCTCCGGCCCAGCAGGGCACCTCTGAGGCTGGCTTTGGCCACAGGCCCCACGGCTCCCGCTCGCCTCCTCACGTTTCCTCCTTGCAGGTCCCCATCCGCACCCTCCCAGACCCGAGCCTGAGCTTGCTGTGAGAGCTCCTCGGCCCCGCGCCCGCCCCCAGAGCTGCCGTCCCTGGTTTGTAGCCTGGCAGAGCTGGAGGGAGGGGCGGAAGCAAGGAGGGTGCTCATCTCTTGTCCTTGGACTTGAGCCGAGCTTTCGAGCTTTCGGCTGATTTTCTCCACCCACCAAAGTCTCATCCTATCTAGGCCTTGGGGTGAGGCCCCAAGGACAAAGGTGGGAACTCTCCCGCCTGCCGTGGGCCGTGGGTCTGGAGCCAGGCTGGGGAGGGGAGGACTGTGGTTGCCTCAAGCCTCCACCTCATCCTGCATGTCCAGGAGTTCATGTGGCACTGCATGTGGCTCTGTGTCCCCTACTTCCATGGGGTGGGGAGGCCAGGCCACATGTGGCATCCCTTGACTGACGAGGAGTCTGCCAGAGCCCACGAAGGAGGCAGAAAAGTGACCACAGTCCCTGGTCAGCCCTATCTGCCTGTGTATGGCCTTGGGCTAGGCCCTGACACAGTTTGATTCTAAAATGGGAAGGGACAGCCACTGGGATAGCTGCGATCTGCCACTCCCAGGCTGCCCCACCCTGGTTTAGAGTCTAGGCAGAATCCAGCTTCCCTGGGCTGCCTTCACCAGCCCAACACTGGCAGCTGCTCCCCTCTTTGGTTCTGACTCCGCCTCCTCTGGGCCTCGACCCCACTTCTCTTCCGAGCCAGCCTGGGACTCACATGCCTTTCTCTCTCCCTCTCCCTCCCTCCCCCCTCCCTCCTTCTCCTACCCTCTGTCTCTCCCCAACTCTCCTGCCCTGGCATCACCCCCTCCTCCCCCCCCCCCCCCCGTTTTCTGACCCCTTCTCCTCTTCCTTCTGTTCCTTCCTCCCTCTTATTTTCTAGCTGTTACAAGCCAGAGGCACCCGGATGTGAGCCCCCAGATCACCTCCAGGGACTTGGGGTTCCGATCTGAAATCCTTTATTTTTGTACCACGGGGTGGGCCCCTGGCCGGAGGAGGAAGACCTGCCCTTTCCCCTGTCATTGCTGCCTGCACTTGCTGGGCTGGGACTCACATTGCCTCCAGGCCCAGGCCTGGGGCCCACTGGGACAGCAGAGGCCTGAGATTGGCCCTGGGGTCCCCGGACAGAGTCATCTGCCTACAGCCAAAGTGTGACATTGTCCACCCGCATCTCTCAGGCCCCTTTACTCCTTGCCTGGGTCCCCCTGCTGCATGGCGGATACACTCCCCCCAACCCAGTCATCACCTCCTTGAGCCTCCGTCTCCTTGTTGGCCTCATAGGGTCACCCCTCCACACACCTACCTCACAGGGTTGTTGTGAGGGTGTAGGGAAGAGTGGGGGTGCCTGGAAGCCCTTAAGTGTTGGGCTGCTGGCCTTCACCTTCTGGGGGGACTATGTTAGCCCTCAGGTGGGACACTGTGGCTTCAGGTATTGGTTGGTGGAGCAGTGCCGGGACTTAGCCCTGCAGGAAGAAAGGCATAGTCTTGGCATCGCCTCGGCCTTGACCCCATGCCGCCATTCATTTGGCTATAGAATGGCTGGCTAGACAGTTGGGCTGCCCAGGACCTTGTGATGGTGGAGAGTCAACCCCCTGCCCAAACCTGGGTCAGGTGTGACAGAGGCTGAGCTGCTCTGCCCGTGTCTTGACCTCCTGGGATGGGCACACATCTGTCAGCTGTGTTCCACAACACCATGAAATAAACCTGAGCAAACAGCCTGGCCTGGCTGACTTCCTTTCTCTGGGCCATCTTTGGGGACAGGGACCAAACTCAGGTGAGGTAGATCCACTCAAAGAAATGCAGCTTTTGCCTGAACCCAAGGCCCCCTCCCGCTCATCACCTTGCTACATGTTGGGGGAAGAAATTGGAATATGATTGAGCCCTCTGCCCAGAGGACAGAGTTGAAGGCATTTGCTCTCCAGCCCTGCTGTATGCTGAGCCCCAGGACACTCCACTTAGGACGGGGATGCCCCATGCCTGGCCAGCTCACCCTCTCTGACACCCCAGGCCTCCTGTTCCCCTTCTCTGAGGAGCTGGGCCTTCAGCTTCTCTTTCCTGCTGGTGGTGCCAGTCCCTCCAGGCCTCCCCACGTCGGGTAGTGATTGCTAAGGCTCAGCTGGCCCAGGGCTCCCTCCTGCCTCCTCACAGCCTGGAGAATGTCACCACATCCCTGAGGACATGCAGTCCCTAAAGGTGAGCTCACTTTTCCAGTCCAGCTTTGCAGGAGTTGCCGGGGGCAGGGGGTGGGGGGTGTTAAATGTCCTCCCTCTCTGTCTGGGATTAATAAAGTAAGTAGGGCCCAAGAATTTATGTTTTAGCAGAGCCCTCAGTGATTCTGGAGGGAGGACTGCCATATGACCCCATCCCACCCTACCCACAAGTGCCAGAGGCCCCCCTCCTGCCTAGCCCCTCCTCTTCCTGGCAGGACCCAGTGCCTCCGACTGCTCCCTGGTCGTCCTCACCCCTCTGTCCCCCTCCCTTCCAGTTAGGCTTCCAGAGCTCTCTGCATTTGATCCCTATTACCACTTCCTCTACCTCTGTGCCCTAAATCCTCCAGCCTGTGCCTACCACTTCCTCCTTCCAGCCACCACCCGCCAACTTCTTCCTCCTAACCCCAGCTTCCCCAGAAGCCTCCTGTCTGGCCTCCCTGCCTTCAGCTCCCGGAATGTGGTGCGGATGCTGGTTCTAAACTATGAAGCCGTTCTGTGTCCAGCCTTTCATGGTTCCCATAGCTTGCAGAATCCTTTAGCTGCTTCTTGCATCTCTTGCAGCCCCTTGCACCCTTCTCCCTCACCCTCTGTTCTGGCTGCACCTGGTTTGCTAGTTCTTTGTGCACCCCATTCTCTAGGTCTCTGTGCCCCTTTGTCCTTGCTCTTCCCCTTCAGATGCCTTTCCCTGCCTTAGCCGTCTTTGAACCCCAGCTTAGAGGCCACCTCTAGGCAGCCTCCTGGTCTCTGATTACACCCTTCCTGCTGCCGCCTCGTGATCTATCACCCCTCCGCTGCAGAAATCAGGAGACACAGTCTGCTCTCCGACAGTGGCCTCAGCCCCCGCTCAGGCTGCACCCAGTTTGCTAGGCCAGTGTGGTATCCAGCCATAGAAGAAATTTCCATTATGGCTGAGAGTGCAAAGGGAGTGTGTGTGCCATGCTAGAGGGTCAAGAGCAGATGGCCCACATTAAGCTCTGTGCCCAACCTCAGCCCCTTTCTGAGCCTCAGTTTCCTCCTCGTGTTTCAGAAGGAGGTCATCACATCACCTCTGACTCTGACTTCAGGGTTCCAACCCACAGCGTTCCTGGGATTTCTCCCAGGTCCTGAGCAGTGTCCTTGGAGGATGCAGCCTTTCGTGGCCCCACTGCTCCCCATGATAGCCTGTGGATATGTGCTGGGCAGGCAGCAGCTCAGTGAAAGGCATGAGGCTGGTGAGGCCACTCAGATGCCAGCACTGGGGTTTGGTCAAGTACTTTATTTGTAGGACAGATGATGGGGCCTCCATTGAATGGCGGGGAGGGCCCAAGTGGCAAGCAAAGCTGCATCAGGGACCTGGCAGCTGGGGCTGCCCCAGGCTTTGGCCTCCAATGGCCCACTTGGCAATCTCTAGGGCTCTGAGGGTCCTTCATGATAAGAGGCGCCTTCCTTCCACCTCCAAGGTACATGGGGGCCTCACCAGCTGGAGTCTGCTTTTTGGAGCCAGTTCCTCACAGGTGGGTTCTGTGTGTGGCGGAAGGAATCTCACTTTCCTACAGAGACCTGGGGGCCAGCATCAATGCCACTGATACCTCTGCCCCAAAACAGCAGAGGGAAGGGGAGAAAGAACCAGCATAAAGGGTTGGAGGTGAGGCCCAGCTGAGCTTGGCCCCTAGACCTCCGGAGATGTCCGAACAGCTCATGTCCCTTCTCTGCACTGTCAGTAGGGCAGACATCAGGGAGCAGGTTAGGGACAAGGTGCCACCTGCCACCTCTGTAAGACCCCTGGGCCCCAGAATGCATGTGCTCCAGGCCAGGGGTTGCCCTGGAATTGGGCCAGAAGCAGGTCCAGCTCTCAAGGGCCACCCCTCAGGTCAGCACCTGCTGGATCCAGTTGATCACACCTGTGATGCGGGTGTAGACACCGAAGAAGTTGGGCCGGCCACAGCCCAGGCCCCAGCTCACCAATCCTGCCAGGAACCAGCGGCCACTGGGCTCCTTGCAAACCAGTGGACCTCCAGAGTCACCCTGAGAGAGAGGTGGAAAGTCAGGCTGCATCAGGGTGAGGGCCTCCTTTCGGTCCTCTCTATTGTGTGACCCCAGGCCCAAGGCCTCACAGTGTCAAGGAGGGAAGCCTAAGACCTCCCACCACAGGGATCACACCCCAAGGGAGTCACCTGGCAGGCGTCCTTCTTGCCCTTGCGGTATCCAGCACAGAGCATGCGTGGGGTCACCTGGTAGTGGTAAGCCTCATTGCACAGGTCCTGCGGGACTAGCCGCACGTCCACCTTCTGCAGGGTGCTGCTAGTGGGGCCTGCCGGGAGGGTGGTGAAACCGAGGGGCCATGAACCTCGCCACCTCCATGGTCTTCTATCCCTCGCAAGAGCCCCCCCCCTCTCTCTCCTCTCTCCTCTCTCTCCTCTCTCTCTGCCTCCTTGATCCTGCACTGACCCCTCTGTGTGGCTCATGACAAAGCTTCCAACTAAAGTCTGTTAGAACATATCCCCTCTCTCCTCCCACTCAAGTGCCTCCAGGCTCAGGTGGGCTCCCTCTTGTCCTGTTGTAGCTTCTGGAGGATGCTTCTAAATGTGCACGAGTCCCTCTCCTTTTAACTCTTCTTCAGCCCCTGCTGTCCAGCCCCGAGCTTCTCCAGGAGGACTGAATGAGAGTATCCTTCCATCCAGTGTCAGGCCAGACATGAGTGTTCTGAAGCCCCTCAAGTAGTTCTAAGGTACAGTGGCTTGCAAGCCTCACTTGTCCTCCAAAATACCCAGACCCTGGCTGCACCTCTCCTGCCAGGCTCCCCTCTAGGATGAGGTCCGCAGGTCTTCCATCTGATGCCTGTTCCTTCACCCAGAATGCCTGGCTCCTGGGGCACTGTAGTCACCCCAGCCTCAACATAAAGCTGCCCTCCTCCCAAAACCTTCCTGTTCATGCTGGGTTCCTGTCCTCTTTCTAGGTTGTTCTCTGTCCCTGTCTGTGGTAGCTCTTAGCCTTGTTTGTCCTTCCCCAAAATGTCTCATCTTCATCCCCTTTGTCTGCCACTGGCACATAGTAAGTGCTCATACATGTATTGTTACACATAGTAGGTGCTCATATGTGTGTTGCTGAGTGAACAAAGTGACCCTTGAGTTGCCCTGTGTCATCATTTTGGACAAGTCACTTTTCATGTGAGCCTCAGTTTTCCCATCTAAGCTATCTCTGTGGGGCTTGGGGTGTGGCTTAGTGGTGGAGCACTTTCTTTGGCACAGATAAAGTGCTGAGTCCAAACCCCAGCACTAACACACCTGCCCTCCTATCTCCGGGCAGCGAAGCACCACACACTAGTGTTACAGACAAGGCAGGAGAGTTAGGCCATGCCTGTTTCAGCGGCTTCTCAGGATGGCAGCTCCAGTCAAGGCCAGGAGGGGAGCAATCCCCATTCTGACAACAACAGCAAGAGCAGCATGAAGACCCCAGGCAGTTCTGGGTCAAGTCTCTGTCCAACGCTTATGTCTGGGTTGCTTTCAACACGTGCTGAGTGACTCAGCCCCACTTTCCTCAGTCACAAAGTGGGACCATAGTCCCACCCTTAAACTGAGTGGGTTTTATGACATTTGCCCTCAATTAGTTTGCAGTGACGAGGAGCCCCTCTGACCCACACCCTCCCTCTGAAGAGAATGCTGAGCTTCATATTCCTGCCTGTCTCTGAGCCCCACACATGTGGCCCCTGGCCTAGTTTCTTCAGTGCCTTCCAAGGGAAGCAGCCAGAAGGGCACTGGCAGGAAACCTCAGGCAGAATTACAGATTTTCTCCTGTAAGATCCAGCTGCATGGAATCCCAGAGCTAGAGGGTCCGGAGGTGGAGCGCTGGGGCCCTGACCACCCTCCTCCAAGCCCAGGCAGTGCTGGAGGCTGACCCACACCCGAGGTCCCCCCACAGCGTGCCCTCACTCACCGCCCTCCCGCAGAGCGCCCCAGCCCGTGATCCAGCAGTACTGGCCCGGCTCAAAGAAGTGGGAACGGTCGGGTAGGCAGACAGGGCGCACTGTGGCCGAGTACACCACAGGGTGGTCCAGCTGCAGCAAGGCCACGTCGTAGTCATGGCTGTCCTCCTCATGGTATGGGTGCAGAAACAGGCGGTTCACCTTGAAGGACACCTCACCTGGCCAGCGAGAGTTCTGCCACACCTTGCCCAGGAACACAGTCCACAGTGTCGGGGAGACCATGCTGGGCAGCGGAAGGGATCGCAGTTCAGCAGCTGCCGCCCCGGGTTAGGGATCCCGGTGGTAACAACCACTTTCCCCAAACCGTGGGGTCACCCTCTCCCTCCACATCCCCTTCCCATTCTTTCCTCAAGCCTGAGCCCTCGCCTGGGTTCTCCTGCCTTGCTTCACGCCCAGTCTTATCCTTCCCTAGCTTAACCCTATCCTCTGTGAAACAGGACCGTTTTCTGTGGCCTTAGTAGACTCTAATAAGGTGTGTATGTGTAACAAAACAAGTCCAGTGTCAGGCTCGGGCAGGAGTTTCTCTCCGTTCATGGCCCACTTTACAGACTCTGCATGGGGAGGGCTGAGGCTCAGTGCAGACGTTAGCAGGGGAGTAAATAGCAGGTGTAGAGAGCAGAGTGTGTCTATGGAAGACAAGCAGGACCCCAGAGACCAGAGGAGAAGTGGCTGCTATGGGAGGGGCCTGGGAGGTCTGGGGCCCAGATCTGACTAGGTCTGGAGAGGGTTCAGCTCACCAGGGAAAGCAGGTGTAAGACCAGTGAAATGTCCCCGAAGGTCCCTCCCACACCCACCATCTCCTGTCGCAGCTCAAAGTATAGTAGGGTTGTGGCTTATGGCCAGCCTGGGCAGCTCTCTCCTCTGCCATATCCCCAGTGTCCAGCACAGCCCCTGGCATGCAATAGGAACACAACCAATATTGTTGAATGGATAGACAGGTAAATGAATCACAGACTCAAAGCAAGACACCGAGGGAGCGCACAGAGAGGTTGAACAATCACTCTAGCAACACAGAGCATGTCAGGGTAGAACCAGACCAGCTTCCACATGGCAGTCGATCTAGGGCACTTCTCTACCCTTTCCTCTGTCTGTATAGAACCACACACACTATACCTCCCATGTGGCCTTCGCTATGCCCAGCTCTTACAGTCCAGCCCCTGTGTTGCCCCCTCACCTGTCCTCCTGGAAGCAGTGGGCAGCTGTTATGACCCAGCGGTCAGCAATAAGGGCTCCCCCACAGATATGTCGACCCCGAATCTGGAGGCTGGCCTGCCATGGCCACTCACCCTCTGAAGACATGGCCCCGCCCACAATGCGGCTGGTGGGGCCTTGGAGGCCACAGTCTGGGGGTGGGAGAGGGCCAGGAGTAGACAAGGGGGAGAGGAGAAAGGCTAGTGAGAAGCAGGGACAGAGGAAGAACAGGAAAGTGATAGACAGAGGAAAGAATGAAGGAGGGATAGGCCCAGGATATGGTGGTAGAGATGGACAGGCACAGAACAGACACGCAGGCAACACTCCCTCCTGCTTCCGGGTGAGGGTCCCGCCCTCTCCCAAGGCCTGGTCCTCACACACAACCACAGCTGTCAGGCTCACCGCAGTGGAGCTCGTCAGACCCGTCCCTGCAGTCCAGTCGCCCGTCACACTCTGGATTGGGCTTCTTCACACAGCTCCGGTCCTCACACTGGAAGGTGAACGTCCCACAAGGCACTCCTGGGATGGAGGGGGCCAGGCAGGCCACCTAAGGTGGGTCTCTAAGCCCCAAGGGAGTCTTCCAAAGTGAGATGGTGCCAGGAGAGGCCAGGGGCTATGGAGGGGTCTCGGTCACTCTAAACGGTTCACTGAGTGTCCTCTAGGGTCTCCTAAAAACAGGACATGTCCCCCCCGTCCCCTACTCAGCCTAGTCTGTTGATAGTGGGACGATGTCCCCTCTCTCAGACTGAGGCAGTTGACTTCAAACACTCATGAAATCCCTGGAGACAAAACCGTGTTTCCACTTGAGACCTAGAGCAGGCCATGTCTTCCCACCGGATGAAGGAGCCCACTCTGCTCTTCACTGCAATAGACGTTCCACCAGCACCTGCTCTGTACCTGGTCTTTTTACCTCCCTCATAGCTATTTAAATTCTAGTTCTCGACAAGGGCCAGCTAAGGGCCTGCCTCCTCTATGAAGCTTTCTGTGCTCGTCCCACACTACTGGACGTGGTGTTTCAAAGGCTTCGGGTCACCCATCACACCCTCTACTATATAACCTCTTGAGGGTAGCGACCACATCCCTACTGTCTTGTTTCTACCTTCTCACTGTAGTTCATCCACCACTGGGTAGCCTGCCAGTTTTGATTGACTTATCAGTTGGATGAGTAGATGGGTAGGTGGATGGATAATGAGCTGACTAGTATCTGGCTGGTAATGGATGGAAAATGGACTCCTAGACAGTTGGTTGGGAAAATAAGTAAATGGGGAGATTGATAGTCAATGGGTATGCAGAAAGATGGTTGGTAGGTCAGTGGATCAGTGATAAGAGCTCTTCTGAATTAATGGAGAGAAACAGTGATTCAGGAGAGCATGGGACGGAAAGATGGATGATGGATGGATGAACGTATAGATAGCTGGATAAATGAGTGGGTGAATGAAGGATGGGTGGGTGGGTGGAGTAGATAGATGGGTGGGTGAGTAGATAAATGTGGGATACTTGGATGGATAGGTGGATATTGTGTGTGTGTGTGTGTGTGTGTATGTGTGTGTGTCTGTGTGTCTATGTGTCTGTGTGTGTGTGTGTGTTTATGGGCAGGTGGATGATGAATGGATAGATGGGTGAGTAAATAAATGTTGGATGCTCGGATTGATAGGTTGATAGGTAGGTGAGTGAATGGATGGATGGACAGGTGATGATGGATGGATGGATGGGTGGGTGGGTGGATGAGTGCAGGGATGGATGGGTGGGTGGGTGGGCAGATCTCTGAGTGGACAGCTGAGCATGCTGACATACAGACACAGCAGGATGGTGGTATTTGGATGAGAGGGCAGAAACCTTTGTAGAAGAAAGCAAGTGAAGGGTGGAAGGCCTGACCGTAACCCCTTTTGCTGGCCCTCAAGACCCTGGGCGGGCTCACCCTACCTTCCCGACATTGCTCCTCGTCACTGCCATTGAGACAGTCGGGCTGCCGGTCACAGACTCTGGACAATGAGATGCATGTGCTGTCTTCTTGGCACTGGAACATGGCTCTGCAGACTGAGGGGACAGAGAGGAGCCCGTTAGGGGAAGCCAGAGGACCAGGGTGGGGCTTTGAGGTGCCGGTAGATGTTCCCTTTATTGCGTGTCCCCCATTACAATTCTTTGTTGGCTACTTTACACCCGCCCCACAGCAATCCTGAAAATCCCCATTATTGGCAGAACTAGGCATGTCCCTCGACATGTCCTAAGTTCCCAGGTACTCAATCTTAGATATGAAGTGCCATCCCGTCATGTGGGAGGGATCATCTGGGGAGGTACACCCCTTCTTATCCCTGGTTTCTCCTCACACTAAGAACTGACAAGGCAGGGGAGGGGTGTCATGCCCAGATGCCTGGATGCTCGGATGCCTGGACGGTAGCTGCAGGGAAGACGTGACGTTCCAGGAGAACCCTGGTTTGGAGAGCCCCACCCAGGCTGGAGGGATGAGGACCTCATTCAAGGACGGAGATACAGGCTCCTGCCTGGACCTCTGACCCTGGCAGTCCATGCATAGCAGCCATTCCCTGCCTGACCTTGCCTTTCCCTTTGCTCTCTTTCAGAAGACGGGTCAGGACAGGCAATGAAGCATCAGCACAGAGTAGAGGGTGAAACTAGAGCTGAGGGCCACAGCTTGTCCCAGGGTCGCAGCCTGTCCCCTGGGGAGGCCACTTCCTCACTCTGCCTCCCTCTTTCCATTCCAACACAGTACAAGAACTCCACTTTCTTGGTGCTCAAAAGGGGACCATATGTGGGGGAGACTTAGCTCAGTGTAAGGAACAAGGACAGTGGCAAGCTGCTCACCACAGTTTCTCTCATCCAGGCCATTGGGACAGTCCTTGATCCCATCACAGGCGGGGACACACAGTCCATTCACAGAGCAAAGGAACTCTCCAGGGCAGGCTGGGGACCCACAGGAGGTCATGGAAGCAGAAGGACACCATTAAGGCACATGGCATAGAATACATGTAACTTTGTCCTCACACAGGAACAGGTGCCCATGTACCTGTTCAGACACAGGCACACGTGACTACCTGTACATGACACCACAGCTGTGTGTATTGGCTCACTCTCAAGCATAGGCACACGCATATATGGCTGCTGTCCAGCCTCATAAACAGCTGCACACATCTGGGGACAGAAAAGGGTCAGGGAAAGGCCACGGGACTCGTCCCTCATGCTGTACTCACGGTCTGACTGGTTGTACAAACTGTAGTACGCTTGCACGCCAGGCCCTGTGAGGGAGATCTGGGAGGTGAAGTTGACCATGACGCCGGTGGAGGCCACCACAGGGATCCTCTCCGCGTACGGCTGCAGGGTGCGGAAGCCACACAGCCTAGGGGTGACCAGAGACGGCTCAGGCATCTATGCTGGTTTTCCAGTCTGAGGGAAGGCACCGCCCAGGTGCCGCAAGATGCGGCAGCCAGAAGCAATGGGGAGCCACATCCCCACCCACACAGCCTCAGTCTTGATTTCTCCTTTGGGTGGCTGCTCAGCCCCAGGCTCGTCCTGTAGAAAGGAGCTTGGCAATGTTACTCATTGCTGGAAAACCTACAATGGTTCCCTGTTACCTGAAAGATCAAATTCAGTCCAGATTCTAGCATCAGTCACCTATAAGCTCTAGCTTCTAGCAAATCAGAGTCCTCCTCTGAGTCTCCCTTGTCCTAGGAGGAAAATGATCATCTCTGCTGACTTTGAACCTGACAGAAAGCTCCTGTGTGTCTGCAGATGTAAAAGATCTCAGCCAGCCCAGAGTCTGTGGACAGGAATGCTGTGCCTTATGCTTGGTGTGGGCTGAGCGGCAGCAATGCCCCCATCCCGCACTTGCCTGCCTGGAGAGGCACCCTGACCCCCTCTAGACCTGATGGAGGACTTGTCCTTACTCTAAGACCCATAGGATAGGGCCGACAGCCATGTTTCCACACTACCAGTCCCGAGTGGGACACCCCACAGCAAGACAGAGCCTTCCCAGCTCTGGCTGGGAGCAGGCTGTCTGGGGCTGGGTGTGTCTCACCTCGCAGAGCAGGTGGTGTGCCTTCAAAGTGGCTGCTCCCAGCACAGCGGAACCCTCACACAGAGCAGCTGTCCTCCCTCACAGGACAGTGAGGTGTGCATCAGCCCCAAGGATGCTCCTCCCCAGGGAGAGGAGTGTCCTACAGAGTGAACGGGATGGACTTCAAAGGTGGGGGACACACCCAGAACAGACTGAAGACCTGCAGAGGGGCTGAAGATACCCCAGGGGAGAAGCAGAGGAAGACAATGTCACAGAGGCCCCCAGTACAGCGAGAACAGCCTGAGACACACAACATGTCCAAAGCAGGCCGCCTCATTCCCAGAGCCAGCATGTCCTCAGGACTGCCAGAACACCAGCACAGCAGGCAAATGGATGGGCCCCAGAACAGGCCTTGAGGATGTTTAATTAACACCCTAAGGCACAGGTTTGGTCTTCACAGGTCCCGCTGTCATTGGTGTTGATACTGGACACCTCACTGCCCAGAGTCTCGACCTTGGTGAATATTCTATCAACCAGGGAGGCCTGTTCAGCCCACAAACAGAGAAGCTCCAGGACAGTGCATTGTGGGTCAAGAATCCAGACCTTAAACCCAGGGAACTCATTGAAGGGGTTCTGAGAATTGAGCCCCAAGTCCCTGACCTCTTAATCCCAAGTTCCTGGCCAGACTGGGCCCTCCTAGTTGGTAGTTTGGCCACAGAGATGATGTCTGAGCGTTCACACCCACTAGCAATTTTCAAAAAGCAGTCCAGGGTCTCCTGGGGATCTGAAAGTCACCTTCAAAGCAACACTCACAAGCCCTTTGATTTTTTTTTTTTTTTTTTTTTTTGCCCACATTCTCTCACAGTAATACAGCAGAATTTTCCAGAGAGGTGATACAATGCATGCTGTTGTAACAGCCTGATTGAAAAAGCCAATGTGAGGCTTCGTTATGATCTGCTGAGCCACTAATTAAAGAAAGTTGCTAAGAATGCAAAGGAATATTTGTGTCACTAAATGTTAGGGTGTCTAAGCGTTTGAAACAGAATTAAGAGGTTCAGAGAAGAACATTTTGAGAACCACAATCCTGCCCCACCTCCACAGCAGGGTTGCTGGTCATGGGAATGACCACCAGGGGGCACCCCAGAGTAATCCCAGCCTTCCTAGCACCCCCGCCCCACCTTTTTTTCCCAAGCTAAGGAAACGCTGGTTTTTCTTGTGCGTAAACACATGTAATTTATGTTAAAAACATATGATGATCTTAAAAGAATTAAAATCATTCCCCCTTATGCATGGGAGACACACCCCAAGTCCCTCTTGCCCCCCCGCCCATTCCAGCGAGTACCAAACTCTAGCTATACTACGCTTTTCCTATGTATACATCTTACTTTGTAAATTAGGCACAGGAAGAGAGCAGTAACTAATAACAAAACAGATTCACTTCTGGAATTTTCCACTTCATACTTTCCGATCACGGATTATTGTGGGGAGCTGAGAAGGAACTAATGAAATAAACATTTCTAGGTTTCTCAGGCTTAATGCTGACTGGGACAAGCAGGAGGGCTGTGTGGCTCCACTGACCAGAGCCCCACCTCCTCTCCCTGCACAGTGGCTTCAAGAAACCTCCGCCTGCCCCTTCCCTTGGCCTTGCTGGGTTTCTGGCTATGCTGTAGGGCTCTCTGGCTTGTCCTCCAGGCCATTTCCAGGAAAGACTGGGAGGCTGGTGGCTGGCACCCACTCACCTCAACAGCTAAGTGCTGGTGTTGGAGGGCGCCGGGACACTGTGGCTTGTCTTCCTGCCACCTCTCTGTGTTAGGGGGGAACTTTCCTTCATGTCTCATCCGGGTGCTCTGCAAGGACCCTGTCCATCTTGCATGTCAGAAACTTCACACAGAGGAATTGGAGGGATACTGAGTAGACAGACAGGTAGACATGGATGGGAGAAAAAGAAGAGAGGGAGAGAAGGAGGGAGGGCCACACATCACACATGCTTTTTCCTAAGATAAGCCAAAAGAAAGGAGGGCAGAGACAGCACTGAGAAGGGACACTGAGCATTTGACCTGGTACTGCAGAGCTGAGAAAAACCTGACTTTGCCACCTGACCTTAGGTGACCTTGGTATAGGATGTTGTGGTGAGGGCCTCAGTAAATTTCAGGTACTACAGCCAGATGATTGCACTCCCCGGCCTCCTGCCCCCAGCAGATGTCTTAGGGAGGACCTGGGAAAATGGTTTCAGGGAGAGCTATCCTCAACACAGGGTAGCCACAGATGGCACTGGCCACGGGGCCTTGAGGATGCAAAGCTCTGGCCACCCAGCCCAGGCCTTGAGAACCTGAAGTTCTGCCTGACCTCATGGCTAGAAGCCAGTGGACAGGGTCAGGCAGGTCACAGGAGAGTGACATCACTGGAGAGGAAGCTGGTGAGGGCAGGTTCCTGGAAAGGGGGAAGCTGACACTGTGGTGGCGCCCAGGGAGAGAGTTCTGTGAAACCCAGCAGCCAGCGGTCGGATCTACGAGGACAAGTCCCCTCCCTCCTGCCGTCCTATGTCCTAAAGGGCATGCGGATTTTGACAGAGTAGTAGGGGACCCAAAAGAGCCAGGCAGAAGAGAAGGGGGCCAGGGGGCCGGGGTTAGGGTGCAGAGCCAGTGGAGGCCCCCAGTCAGTCTGCCTTGTCACTATGGTGGTCCCTGGAGACGGGTCCTGACACCTCCCCCCGACTCCCCTCAGTCTCTGGGCCAAAGGACTCGGACTCTTTCTCTTCCTCCCCCACCCTCGGGCCTCTGCCACCCACACAGCAGATTTTCCCAGACACATTTTTCAGAGAATTTCCCGGCATTGACTGGTGATCTTTATCAATCCATGGTTATGTGGTTCCTACCACACCTTTCCTTCCACCAGGCATGGCACAGGGCAGGGAGATGATTCTTCACTGAGGAACCCGAGTAAAAGTCTGAGATGAGGTGGGACTTCCCTGGATGCTCTCTGAGAAGCTGGCCTATCCTCCCATCAGGCGGGTACTCTATTGGTAAAATGGCTCTGCTGAGAGACAACAGCTGACACAGGCTGCTTAGAGCCTTTGGGGAAGCACCGCCTGAATGCGAGCACTCTCGCACCCACACAAACACATGTGGACAGACGTAGTTATGCAGTCATGCTATCTGGGCTGCCTGGGCTCAATGGTGACATCACAAGCCACAGGGGCTTTTCACAGGTGACTCAGTCTCTGTTCCTCGGGCTCCCTACTGGCTGCTAGGCTTTGAACATGTCCCCTGAAATTCATGGTTGGAAAGCCAATCCCCAAAGTCATAGGCTAATGGCATTTGAAGGCAGGACATTTGGAAGGTGAGTGGGCAGGGGCTCCACTTGGCAAATACATTCCTCTACTCATGGCTCAGCAGTTGGAGGAACAGAAGCACTAACGGGTCATTTAAGCCAGTTTATCCCTACCTCGCCAGGCCTTGACAACTTCTGACATGTTATGTTCCTTCCAACCCCTAGAGCCATGAACTAAGCAGAGCTCTAGTCTTTATAAAGTACCCTGCCTTGGGGATTTTGTCATAGCCACAGAAACAGAACAGGACATTGATCTAAGTACCTGCCTCCTCACTGTTATGGAGGTACCATATCCACTTTGTTTCACACTTGCCTGGCACAAGGTAAGAACCAGTTAATAATGCAGTTGGCTCTACATGGTGCTGTGATTTGGACAGGCCTGGCTGTGGCACCATTGCCACCCACCGTTTTATGTAGTCTTTAGTGGAAGAGGGTCTGTTTTGCGACCTTTCTTTTTATTTATTTGTGCGTGGACTCCACAGCACATATGTGGAGGTCAGAGGGCAACTTGCAGGGGGTTTCACCTTGTGAGTTGAAGAGCTTGAATTCAGGTTCTCAGAATTGGTGGCAAGCACATTTACCCACTGAGCCATCTTGCCAGCCCCTGCCCTTTGTTTTCTTATGATTATTATTGGGTTACTGGGTGAGACCCAGGGATTCCTACATACTAGGCAAGTGCTCCGCCCTCAGAGCCATTTCACTCTCAACATTTTGAAATGAGCTTTCTGAAGCGGGAGGAGTCACGTTTTGCGCCCTGGTCTGCCTTCCTTTGGCAGGTGACTGTATGTGTGGGAGAGGCCTACGTGTGACCCATCTGGGCTACTGGAACCTGCTGAGCTTCCTTCCTGGCTCTCGGGGAGCAGAGTGAAGCCTGTAACTGTTATTGCTGAGCGATGAACACTGAACTCCGGGGACCACAGCACTTATTAGCTCAGGGCCTGACTCAACTAATAGGATGGCTGTGGAGAGGTGTCAGGGCTGCGGCGGCTCCCGCTCCCCTTGGGCTCCCAGAGACAGCAGACTCGGCTCAGGGAAGTTGGGTAGCAGAAAACACCACACTTTCATTCACGGAGTTTGAGCCATGAACCGAAGCCAAGGCCCCAGAGCTCTGATGAGAAAGCGGGAGCTGAGCCACCCTCAGTGTGGGCGGGTGGCCAGGGCACTCAAGGGAGCTGTGTGGAAGAGCACAGCCATGCCATCTACACCCTCTCCCATGTGCTAAGATACCTTCCTGTGCCAGGTAGCAGAGAAACAAGTCACAGTGTGAGCCCGCCACCCCAGCAGCACGCCCCACGCTGCACCGTGGGCATTTTCCCTCCTTTCTGTCCCTGTCCCTTATAAACCGAAAAAAGTCCAGAGCAAAATTAAACAAAGCAGAAACACATCATGCAAGCCGTGTCACCCCCTGCCACCTTCTGTCTGGATGGCATTTGGAAACAGGATCAACCGATGGGCACCCGCCGCAGAATCCAGGAGTCTGAGAGCCCTAGAGATGTCCAGCTTTACCACACTGTCTTAGATGTTCAAAATCTGTGAATCCCCAAAGTCAAGAATTCTAGAATTGCTTAAGCGCCCAGCCAGAAAAACAGAGCAGGAAGGGCGGACCAAGGTCAGCACTCCGACGTGGTGACTCCTCTTGCATGGTCACCCCACTCTGCCATGACTGTCCAGTCCCCCCCCCCCCCGCTCTCCACATACCTCTTTCACCATCTCTGGGGCGAGATGTTCAAGAAGAATCTTCCACTTAGTGTGCCCTGGATTTCCTGTCCCTCCTTTCCCCAGACAACATGAATGGTACCTGTACTCCCTTGCCTCCCCTGCTCACTCCACCCACCCTGGCCCTGAGGGACACTGGCTGTCATCCCCAGGCCAACCTTCCAGATCTGACCCGGTAATGTGCCTCACTTCACAATTCCTTCTGTCCACTGCCAGAGCCCCAGGATGTTCAGAGTTAGAAACTTCCTCACACGGAACAGAGACTTCACAGTAGACTTCACCATTCTCAGCTTCTGCCTACTTCCCTCTGCTATCCCCCAGGCTAGGCCAGGGCTCCCTGGGGTCCTGGGGGGAAGGAGGCGGGGCCTGCGGAGCTACCTTCTGTTCTGGATCATCCATTGGCCTTGTGTACATGGCAGGTTGTACTTCTGTCTCCTCAATGCATAGGCGTCAAACCAGAGTGCCAAGCCGTAGTCCAGAGAGGGTACCTGGGAGGGAGGGGCAGGTAATCTGGTGGACAAGCCAGGGCGCCCACCTCCTCAGATAAGCAAGTGGAAGGTGGCCTACTGACACACCACCCGCTGCTCTGTCAGCCTGTCAGTCACTCAACAAACAGGTGTCGCTGGTGACAACAAAAAGAGGTCCTGGTCACACCGCCTCCTTCCTAGCAGGCTTGGCACTTAGCTGCTCCCTCCCCATGGATTGGTAAGAGGGAGGACAGGTGGCGGGTGGGTGGAACTCACCGTGAGATGCCAGGAGCAGTGGGTGCTGGGTGAGTAGTAGCTGGGGAAGTAGGGTGTGCTGAGGAAGCCCTGCCGGTCCAGCCGGCCCTCCAGCGTCAGGTTCACCTGGCAATCTGAGTCCAAGAGTAACCGTGAGGCTGGGTCCTTCGGCCCTCCCTTCCTTGCTCCCCAGACCCCACCTGGGGTCGAGCATGACTGTGTAGATGTGCCTCAGTTTCCTCTTCTATAAAGTGGGGAAAAGAGTGCACAACCCACTGAACAGTGAGCAGATACATAGACACAGTAGGTTTCATCCCATCAGCTTACCAGGTGCCTCACCTAGTGACCAGAGCACAGCAAAATGTGCTCACAGCCAGCTGAGTATGGCTGGGGAGGCAGGGCTACTCCCTTTTCAAAGAGGGGGTTTGGGGGCTAGAAAGAGTGCTCATCAGTTACGAGCACCGGCTGCTCTTCCAGAGGACCTGGGTATGGTTCCCAGAACCCACCAATAACTACTAACAACCACCAATAATTCCAGTTCCAGGGAATCCAGTGCCCTCTTCTGGCCTCTGCAGGCATTGCATGCACAGGTGCACTTCCCCCACATGCAGGCAAAACACTCTTACATATAAAATTAAAATAAATTAAAAAAAAAAAACAAAGAGGAGTTTTGGAGGGGCTGAGGGCACAGCTTGGTGGTAGCTTGCTTGACAAGTACCAAGACCCTGGGATCCATCCTAGCACCCCCACACACATACACATAGGAGTTTTAGAGGTGAAGACTTGGTTGAGTCACCCAGGGAGGGGCTGGACAGGGAGGAGGTGCTGGGAGCAGCAGTGACATCAGGTGGTCTGGCCACTCCCCAAGGCAAAGGTCACTGAGCCCTTCTATGGCTTCCCCTGGAGACTATGGAGTTTAAGAACCCAAAGAACTCCAATTGTCACACCCTGTAAAGCCAGCTAGGGACATGGGTCACTGCTGGAGACCCCAGGGCTGACCCAGGAGAACAGGAAGCAGCAGTGAGAGACAGACAGGGAGCTGCAGCTGTGAAGAGCAAGGGGTCTACCAGCCCGAGCTCAGGAAGAGCTTCAAGTTCGGTTCCACCAGTCCAGAGGACAGCCAGGGGAGCAGGGGCAGGTGGGAACGGGGAACGGGAGGCAGGGGAGGGCGAGGGGAAGAGGGTGGAGGCTGGGCTGTGTGGGCTTGTGTCCAGTCCTCCCCGGGCACCCTCACCCTGGAGGGCCACAGGCCGCACTGAGAGCACAAAGGGGTCATAGTAGCTGTGCAGGCCCTTTCTCCACACCACCGCCATGGCGGCGCCGGATGCCAGAACCTCCATCACGGGCTCCTGGCGGCTGCACCCGTAGACCCTGGTGGAACAGAGAAGGCTGTGAGGGCAGCACAGGGAACCCACGGGGAGCACAGGAGGCCAGCTCCACGGGGGGCCTGTACACCTGGCTCTAAGCCCAGGTCTTACTGTGCATCCTTCAGGTTCCCTACTGTGGAACCTGGCCTTCCCTGGGTCCAGGGAACTGATTGGAGGGTCTGGAAATGTCAGGCCAGCTCCACAGAAAAGGGGCAGGAGACATCCAGGCCTGGAGCCATGTCAGCAACTCCTACCCTGAAACAGCAGCCTGTCTATCTCTCAGTTACCTGGGAACCAGTGCTCCTGGCAGTGAGACCAGGCCCATACCTAATGGGGCCCCCTCACTCCATGACTGTCTACACCAGACTCCCGACTGTGCTGTAGGCTGGGACAGGGAGCTAGCAGGTGTGTGGTGACCAGGGGTACCCCTAGAATCTACCTGGAGCTTGGGGCCAGGAGTTCAGAATATGTAACCATATCTTAAGGTTTTGTAAGTCAGATAATTGCCTTCAAAGGGTTAATATCTGAGATTGTCAAGGTCAACTGATGGGTTTCCAGGTGGGGAAACTGAGGGCCCAGCTATCCCTTCAGGGACAGGCCTGTACTCAGTAGCATGGTGACACATAGGAGTACCCCCAGCATACCTGTCTCAGAGACATACCTGTCTCATCCCATCACTAACCTCTGAAGTCCTTACTAATCCCAAGTCCCTGAAAACCAACCTCTCTTGTAATAGAGAGGGTCATCAGTGTCAGCATCCTGTCCTGTCTGTCTATTGTGTGTCGGCCACTGGGCCTTACAGAGTGGGTGTGCGTCCTTGGGAGAGTGATTACCAGAATACCTGTGCACATCCTCAAGTCCACCTCTAACAGCCGGGCAGCAGGAACTAAAGATGCCCCCAGGAGCTTCCAGCTGCGCAGAGCAGGGCAGGGCGCTCATCTAGCCTCCCGCCTCTGTGCTGTGGAGGAGGAGGCAGCCCCATACACCTTCTGCTTTCCACAGCGGCCTGCTTTTCCTGCCAGGGTGCCCTCACCCTTAGTCCCCCACTGTGGCCTCCTCAGCTGTGGGGATCTCACCTCCCTGGGAGCTGGGGATAAGTTATTAGGGTGAGGAGAGGCCTGGAGCCCTTCAGCTTCGATACCTGCCATTTTATTTCTGGTTCCGCTTACTCACCAACTATTAAAATCCAAATCACTCCTGGCGCTCAATACCCTTAAGGCTGGGCCCCAGCTACGCTGTGTGGAATGAGGGTCACCATGGCCACATTTCTTAGACATTCACTATGAGGCACAAATGGTGACATTTGAATTCTCACAGTAATGCTGAAAGGTGATCATGAGCAAACACTCATTTTACAGATGAGAAAACTGAAGTTCAGAAAGGCAAAGTCTTGTCTTAGAGCACACGGCTAGCATGCAGCAGAGCGGCGGCTAAAAGACCAGGCTTCTGCTAGGATCTGGAATATTTGAATAAGCCATATGCCCTCCCTGACCTTAGGGGTCACCCAGAACAACTGCTTTGTTACATCCAGATGGGGAAACTGAGGCTGGGAGAAGGGTATAGGGACTGCCCCTTGGTACACAACTGTTTCCAGCCCCCTCTTCACCTCTGGTCCACACCAGCCTTACGGGCCTGAGGATACATGCTCTGGTCTCAGCTTGTAGAATGTGGCCTTTGACCCTGGGTTTCCCTCAGTCCTTTGGGGACTCACGAGGTGATCAGCTTCTTCTCCAAGGGCCCAGCCGCATCGTACATTGCCACCCGGTCACGGCAGTCAACTCGGGTCCACTCCAGCCGCAGTTTGAGCATGAGATCCTCAGGGCCCTGCAGATGCCACAGGCAGCTAGAGGCCTGGTGGTCCGGTCCCTTCAGCCGGAGGACCTGGCCCCGGCTCACATAGCTGTAGCGGTAACAGCCTGAGGGAGAGAGGGACAGAGCCCTTAGCCAGGAGGAGACTGCAGAGGGGCTGTGAGGTGGAAGCAGGGAGGGAAGGAAGTGGGCCGGGCTTGGGCCCCCACCTTTCTGTCCCCTGTGACTTCTCTGTCCAGCCCTTCACCCATGTACTCTGTCATTCACTCAACAAACTCACCGATCCCTGTGTGCCAGGCACAGATAGAGACCTGCAGTCAGAGCACAGGAGACCAGCCCCAGGCCCAGCCCGAGGGTGAGGGGCAGTAGGGAAGATGACATCACAGTCTGAGTGAAGAGCACCCCTACAGGAGCTTTGAGAAACCTGAGCCCAGGGCAGGCATCACAAGAAGCCAGTGTAGGTGGGGGAGGCAAGGATCACATCCAGACCAGCAGTGCTCTGCCTGTGACCATGGGGAGCCATAGACGCGTAGGCAGGACTGAGACACCATCTGGCATCGATGCCCCAGGGGTAACACAGAGTAGCTGAGAGACTGTCCAGGCAGCTGCTCATCTCCTGAGGTGATCAAAATGGCTCACTCCTACCAAGCATGAATATTGCCAGGCCCTGGGTGCGACCCCTCACCCCAGTCACCTGGGTCCCTATTCTCAGAGGTCCCATACCAACCTGGCTTTCCCATCTGTAGACTGAGGACAGCACTCTACCCTGGCAGAGTTGTCCCAGACTGGGGTGCTCAACACAGTGTTGGGAACACAGTAGGCACTAAATAAAAGCAGTGGCCACTCCTGAGGTATGCATGAGGAAGGGGAGAAAGAAGCCGGGGTGGAAGTTCTGTGTTTGTTCCCCTGAAGCTGGCCCCACTTGAGGCTCAGCCCCAGTCAACCTCACAGCCGCCCTGAGGAGGTATGAACCTCTTCCTCCTATATCACAGACCTCACACCCCAGGGTGCCTCCTCATTCAGTTCAATTCAATTCAATTTGATGTATTAAATGTAATTTCTTTATTAAATTTAATAAATTCATACAATTGAATTTGGCTCATGTAATTGAGAAGCCTGGATGTAGCACCAAGCCACCAGGACAGCACCACTGGAACACCACTAAACCTGGCCCTAAGTCTGTGAACAGGGAAGCCGGGTACTCTGCCAGGAAGTGTGAGGCTCTGGCACCAGACCTGAGACATGGGAGGCAGCCTGGTGGCTCTAAAGCACTGTCTTGGCACCAGCACTCTTCAGCTGTGTGACTCCGGGCCAGTGGCTTAACCACTCTGAGTTAGGCATAAGGGCACAATCATAATCCCTGTCCCACCCTTCTCTGCTCTGGGCAGAGGACTAAGAAAACTGCTTTGCTCTGAGGCTGTGACCTGTGGCTCAGCTCCCTCTCCTGCCTTGGCCGCCCGACTCCAGTGGAGAGCAGATCTCCTGGGTGCAGGGACAGCAGCCAGGTGTCTGCCTGGGAAAGGGACAGATGTCTGATTGGCCTGCAGCACATGCTGAGGAACAGTCAGCTGATTCTGGGTGTCTCTGCCCTTGGAATCTTGCTCCAAGCCGGGGCTTTGCCTTCACCATTTTAATAATTTTTCTTTTTGAGACTAATCAAGTGGGGTGTGTGTACATCAACATCGAGTGTTGATGGGAAACACAGATGGAAGCCGGCCACCCCCGCCCTGGGGGCGGTACACATGCCTGAGCTTTGCCTCTCCTGGGCTCTGCTCATGTTGTTCTCACTGGGCAGGGTGAGACCTGGAGACAGACTCAAAAGGGCTGCATGTTAACCTTTAAGAGACTGCTAAGCTGCAAGTGGTTTGGGTTCTCTGGCAAGTTTACCCCAAGATCAGAGCTCTCCTGTCTGGCAGAGGTGTCATTGCACTCACGCTTTTGCACTGATGACAGACTGATGCATGGATTGATGCCTAACCAGTAGAAGATGAGGGATAGTTAGATAATGGGTAAATGAGAGATGATAGGTAGGTGGATGACACAATACACAGATATAGATGATAGCTACATAGACAGGTGATCTATATATACACACATACAGATAGATACATAGATTAGATACATAGACATAAATGATATATAAGTAGATGGTAGATTGATACATATACAGACACACAGATCTACATAGATAGATATACATAATAAATAAGATATATGATAAATAGGTGGATGATAACTACATAGATTATATAGATATAGATGATAGATAATAGATAATTTTGAGTTCTTTAATACAGCATCCATCATTAATGGGGTAAGTACATTTGGTCCCAGCTCATCATACTTGTATGAGAATCATGGCTTTAACTTTTTGAAACTTGCTTTGCCACCCACCAAGGAAGGACACATCTGGCCAGAAGGATGAGGGCAAGGAGGTCTGAAGTGGAACTTTAACCTGCCTCCCTCCCTGAGAGGGGTCAGGACATTACCCCTACCTTGGTTCAGGGTAGAAACTCCAGTTAGCACAGGAGGAATCTGAGCACTGAGTGGTTTGTGCTCAGAGCCCTGTATCCAGAAGTAACCAGTTCACAAATTACAGTGCACACAGTATCCCTAGCCTCGTATAGCAGAGTGACCCAACATACACCTGACTTCCCAGGACTCACCAAGAAGCCAGTGGGGCCTCAGGGAGAAAAGCAAAGTGACTGTAGCAGCAGGACACCAGCCATAGAACGAGGGAGAGCCAGTTAACCTAGCTACAAGGGGAAGGGAAGACTCGAGGGAGCTTTATTGAATGTACCAGAGCTGTTCCTTCCGAAAGACCACAAAGGGGCCAGGTGTGGATTGGCAAGACTTATTTTCTGCCTTCAGCAGAAAGAATGGTTAGCAGGCAGGACAGGTTGAATTCAGTGACAGAGAGCAAAGGCAGGTTTCATATGACTGATCTGCTGTTTCCCAACAGGGGCAGACACACAATCACATAAACATACCTCTTGTCCCCGCCCCCACATCCCTCAGCCTTGCTCAGGACCCTCACCCAGCTCCTGTGACATTCCCATACCCTGGGCCTTGTTAGAGCCTTCACCCGACCCCATGATACCCCTGGCGCTCCTAGGCGAAAGCCACGGGATCCCAAAAGTGGACCACGCTAGAAAACTCTCAACTCAAAAGGAAAAGCAAGGAGAGCAAGCAGCAGCGTACCCAGCGTGGAGTTCAGAACGACTATGTCTCTCACGCTGGCTTCTGTCAAAGGAAATGAACAAACAAACATGGGAAATAACAAAAGTAAAATACAATGAAAATTAAAAGGGCGAAGAAGACCCCAGTCGGGCTTATCTAGGATAGGTCCTCCATGGCCCCCACCCCCACCCTCTAAACCAGCTCCAGGATCACAGGGGCCACCCGAGCATCCCCGGGGTTGGCCTCCCCGAGCCCTGCCCATCCAACGCCACCAGGAGTCCTTCCTGCCACTGACCCAGGATCAGCAGGCTGCCGGGGTCCACCTCGTACTCAGCTTTGTAGGGAGCCAGGGTCGAGCTGTTGGACAGCAACTCCTCCACCAGCAAATCGTGCACCATCTCGGGGCTCAGCGTAGGGCGCCAGCTCTCCGGGATTTCAAGGATGAACCAGAAGAAGCAGGTGAGGGATCCCTCCCTATGCAGCCAGAAGAGAGGGGGCCTGCAGTCCCATCCCTGTCCAGCCTGACACTCAAGGAAAACCACTGTGGCTCAAGGCCACTGAGCATCTAGGGCCCCAACATCACTTCACAGAAGCCAGGGAGTTAATCTACTTGTTCCCACCCATAGGAAGAGAAACTGAGTTACGGAAGGACACATGCCTACCATAGACAGAAACAGATGTGACTAGCAAAGCCTGGTCTTGGGTCATGTGCTCTCAAACACCTCCCATCTGGACCCACCTATTTTGTCCCAGACAACATCAGGCTGCCCTAGTCACTGCGTAGTATGAATCCTGCCACAACACAGCGCCACTCTACAAGTAGGACCGAGCTCAATAAAGGTGAACCACACACAGAAGCTAAGTTCCTGCTCTGTGCCTCAGTTTATCCATGTTTTTCTTTTATTCATTTCGGTCTTTGGGAAATGGTCTCACTGGAGCACTGTGTCAGAAGCCTATAGGACCCCTCCTGTCCTTGGATCTGAGGCTCTCACTGGGGCCCATTTGGTTGGCATAACTCACCCAAAGGAGTAGATGGCGCTGGAGTTGTAGTAAGTACCCAGACGGGTGCTGGCAATGAGTTCCCTGAGCTGTGAGGAGGGAGACAGAGCCCTGGTGACCCCGTGGGGGCAGAAGCACAGGCTTCCCTGGTCTCTTCCTGCCTCTAATTCCTTGCCCAACCTGGCCAGATAGGAGAACTCTGGGTGGCGGCTCGCTTCTGTCACTGGCTCAAGGTTAAGTGCCACCCCCAGCTCTCACCATCACAGTCCCTCTGCTCCTTGCCACAGCACCCTCTCTTCCTCCTGATGGCCTCCAGGATAGCCAGTTCACTCCGACTGGGAGCTCAGCTGGTGGGGCAGTGAATGAGCAGGGAACAAACAACTGAGCATAACAGTGGTTCCATCAGCAGCCCGTCCCGGGGACACAGCGTGAAGAGCTGTCCCCACGTGGCTGAAATGCTGAGCTGTCCCCAGAGAAGCTAAAATGTTGGGGTGCATGATATTCAGCATTCCAGCTCTCGTGACTGAGGGGTGCCTTTGACGCTCTTCCCTCCACCTGTCTCCCAGGGAGCAGTGCTGTGCCTGGCTGAGAGCGGGAAGGGCTGGCGCCCACTGTCCCCTGTGCAGTGGCTGGTACGCTGTGAGGGAGGGGCAGGACCCTGGCACTGTGACCTGCACAGCTCCAACGTCCCTAGCATCATGCGCCACTCCTGACGAGAGGCACAATCGAGGTCTTCTTCCAGTGTGTTGGGCTCTGTGCACGATCCTGCCCTTTCTAGTGGTACTGCTCCCTGTGGTACCCAGAATGGGCCACGCCTCGTGAATACTCCCAGCACGGCGCGTGGGAAGTGGACACCAGGAGGTGTCCGCCTCGCCCCTTACACATATTTCCCCCTCCCGGCCCCCACCCCTCCCTACCATCTTCTGGGCTTTGGTGGTTTCGCTGCGGAAGGCACTGGACTCACGGCGGGCCAGGTCTTGGGAGAACTGGCGGTTTAGCACCCGGAGGCTACCAGAGTACACCTGGCTAACCGTCACCTCCGCCTTGTACCCTGCATAGAAAGGAGCAGAGGGTCACCAAGAGGACGCACCAGAAGCCTCTACACCTCCTTTCACCATCCCGTCACTGGCGTATTCCCGGTGTCCTGTGTTTCTAAGGCAGCTCTCTGCACGCCCCCGTGTATCATGTTAAACCGGGATCCCCAGTACAGAGCACGGGACAAAGCCAAAAGGAGTCAGAGAAGATGGCTTTTCCCTGACTGGACTTGACACTAGCCCAGCCAAATACAAGACGATGGACCAGGACTCAGCAATGACCTTGACAAAGGCAGCAGGAGCTGTGAGGAGGGCAAAGCCCAGCTCCGGAGGGTACAGGGCAGGGTGTGCGCTGGGGGTCCCCTTGCACTGCATAGCACCTTCTAGAAGTTTGTGGCTAGAGAGGCCCCCAAAGAAACATGGCAGAACGAAGAGGTCTCATTGTGTGTGCAAGGCGGGTGGGGTAGAGGTCTGGCTTCAGACGGCTCCTGAGGAAGGGTCGGGGGACATGGAGCAGGTAGTGGGAGGCTGGTGTCTACTGTCTGGGGGCCTCTTTTCTCAGGGCTTTTCCTGGGGAGCAGGAGGCAAAGGGGAGGCCAGGTAGGCTAGAGTTATGGGAAGAAAGACCTGCTGACCGAGTGAGCAGGAGAGAAGGGCTCAGTTACTGAAGCACCCAGAGCAGAGGAACACCAGACGCCTTGGTGGGTTCGCATTGCCCTTGCCCACCGTCTGCCCTCCACTCGAGGCTGGCTCATCGTCCCTGCAAGGTGGGCAGGCCATGCCTCCCACCCACCTTCTTTCCCAGTGCCTTTCCCAGTGTCCTGGACAGGAGAAGCCATTCAAACAGCTCCCCAGGGACACCCTCCACCCTCCGTCCTTTCTTGCAGGGATGGCATTTTCTAGCAGGTCTAGAGCACTCATCCTGCCCCTCTGGGTCTTCAGCCCCAGGTGGAACTCTCCTGAGTCAAGGCAGAAGGGTTAGAAAGATGACTGGCAGGTGAGTACCTGGTTCCCCAGCCCTGAAGACTCATTACCTGGTAGCCCCATGAGTCCTCCCTCCAGCCTGTGCTATTTGGGGCACTGGCTTCCTGCCAGTGCTGAAGGGCACACTGTAGCTTCTCCGAGCCTGCACTGCTCAGCTCTAAGCCGAACCTGAGTCACCATGAGCCTGTCCCTGTTACACACGGCACTCTTCACTATGCCGCCCTCCGCTCCCCTCTGAGCCAGCAGACACAGATCTGTCTCTCTAGCACCAAGGAGTACTGTTGGCATACCCCCCACCTATCCAGAAGCTAAACTCTTACAGGGGGCTACGGCCAGTAGGAATCCTGTCCAACTTTCTGTGAACTATTTAATGAAAGGCCTCTAATCATCTAGGGAAGCTGGGCTGTCCCTTCTGGAACTCCCTAACCCCCTGAGCCTCCTCTGTGGTGGCAAGTATATTATCATTGCATCTGGCACTATGGTGGAATCATAAGGACAAAGGCCATCCCCACACCCCAGTGCAAATCCCTGTACATAGGAGGTACTTGGCACTGGATGGAAGGATGGATGGATAGTGGATGGCAGGTGGGTGGAGGATGGGTGGATGGGTGGATGGTTGGATAGTTAGATGGATGAATGATTGGTAGGTGTGTGGAAGATGAGTGGATGTATCGATGGGTGATGGATGGATGGGTGACCAGGTGGATAAAGGATAGATGGATGATGGAGAGTTATGTGGATGAATGGATGATGTGTTGTATGGATGGATGGGTAGATGGATGGATGAGGAGATGATGTTTGGATGGATGGACAGATAAATAAGTCTTCTATAAGTCTAAAATGGAGAACATTTTCACAGGCACAGACTAATTTGGTTGATCTCTTTCTTATCACAATCAAGACCTGGAGGTGAGCCAAGCCCCACCTGATACTTGGGATCATCATGCTATGAATGGGCCCAGAGTATGACCAGCCACTCCCAGGGCTCCAGGGGACTGGTTGAGGGCCATGACATTAGAGACAAAAGACCAAAGTCAGGGATAGAGAAGAAGCTCCTAATGCTGGCTGTTCTCTTGTGGTCCTTTTCATTCTCCATGCTGAGCCATAGAGACCCAGAGATGTGGTCCTCTTCCCAGAGGAGCACCTGGGGCTCAAGTGAGCAGAGGCACTAATTGGTACCAAGTCCCATGGGTGCCTCTGAGCCTCCCACAGCAGAGTAGGCTGGCTCTGAGCCTAACACACAGCCCATGAGGGCTATAGGCAAAGGATGGCAACATTCACACAGCTTGGCTTTTCAAGACCCAAGAACTGGATGCGAAAGAGTTCTTCCTCCCCAGCTGGGGGAAACAGGAAGCAGACCTGAGATACAGGACTCAGCAGAGATCCAACCGCACGTACATCTTGAGGGACATGGGGAAAGTGACTCAAGAGATGGCACAAGGCCACACACGGAGTGTAACTGAGCATTGCAGGGCCTGGAATCCTGGTCCATCCTGCTATGCTCCCCACAGCCATGCCAGTCCTCCTACCCCAAACCCTTTCCGGGTGCCATTCCAGTTGGACCATCAGCATTACCTAGAAAATACCAGATTATGACCCCGGCTGAAGCCAGCACAGCCAGGACCAGACAGAGTGGTGCGAGGCGGAGGTAGTCCCGGGCTTTTCTCTGGGTGTCCTTGGGGACCTTGAACATCCCCTCCGGCTCTGCTTCCTCACCGTCACCTCCATCACCTTGCCCACCAGCCTCCTGGGGAGTCTCGGCTGCGGGCATCCTGGTAGAACAGGGGAAACGGAAATATCTTGGCATCTACAAAGGAACCTTTGCTGAGATCCAGGCCGTGAGGCGGCACCCCTGCCCATCGCGTGGAGGGACAGGGATCCGGGCAGCGCTGGCTGCTGAGCGGCTTATGGGTAGCAGAGATTGCCTGCCCGGGGCCTAGAGGGCAGGTGGCAGGGCTGATGGTCTGATTCAGCCCTACCTTGGCCTTCCTGTGGACCCTGAGGTGTGCCCACAAACAGATGAGAACCCATGAGCACAGACTTCTGCCACTCCTGCTGTGGCATATCCACATGGCATGCTTTTCCTTCCTTCCTTGACCTACCCTGTACAGTCAATGTACCCAGTCCTATTGCTAGATGCCCTGAACCAGCCCAGTGCTGGACTCAGCCCTGTCTGCCCATAAGGTGCACTGGCCTTGGCTCTCCCCATGCTCTCAAAATCCCCTGGAACTAAGGACGGGCACTAAAGTTCATGTTCATTTAATGCCCTTGGGAGTACTTTACATGTCACCTCAGTTAATGCACAGGTCACCCAAGTTGTGACCCAATGTCTTCTTCCTCACCCTGCTCTGCCAGCCTTCACAGAAGCCTCTTGATGCTCTACACCACTGGACAGATGAGAAGGGTAAGACCAGAGTATCCTGGGAACAACTCAAGTCAGGCTCTGCCTAGCAGAAGATAATTCACATGCACATAGACACACACACACCCCACTGCGACCTTGGTCTTTTCTTGTGACACCCAGAGATGCCACTGTGGCTTTAAAGTGCACCACCAGATGTGTCAGTAGAAGAGGGATTCACCTGGATGCCTGGAGCAGCCTCCTAGCCAGGCTTCCTGCCTCCTGCACCCTCCTCCAACCTATCCTCCACATAATCCCCTGAGAGATCTATCTATCCCACTCCCTCACCCATCTTCAGAATCCTTCCATGGCTCCCAACCACCTTGCCAGGTATCCAAGACTCATGTGACCAGACTACTGCTTCCGCCTCTGAGCATAAGGCCCATGAGACCATGCCTTACTGCGTCCACAGCAGGGCCTGACCATCTGTGGGGACTCTTCCATGCCACTCTCTAGTAATGGGTTACAGGGCTCGGGATTCTTCCTCCACTCCCTCTGGTAAACCTTGGTTAAAATCAACATGCTTAGCTTTGGGTCCTGTTTCTGTCTCTCTTTCAAAAAGGCAGGGTCAGGGCTGGGGAGATGGCTAGTGGATAAAGCATTTGCTGTACGAGCGTGAGGATCTGGGTTTGGATCCACAGAACCCACATAAAAGCCTTAATGCTCCTACAGCAAGATGGGGGCAGACACAGGAGAATCCCCAGAAACCTCTAGGCAGCTAGCCTGGTGTGCACAGCGGAGAACAAGAAATTCTTGTCTCAAGTGTGCCTGTATGTACACACAATACACAAACACAGGAAAACAAGGTTTTTCCTAACAGGTAGGGTACGGGGTTGAAAAGATGGCTCAACAGTTAGGAGCAGTGGCTGCTCTTGCAGAGGACCCAGGTTTAATTCCCAGCACCCACATGGCAGCTAACCATTTGTAACTCCAGTTCCAGGGGCTCTGATGCCCTCTTCTGACCTCTGGGGGTACTGCATGACATGAGTACACATACATGAAAGTAATACACTTGTACATATAAAATAAGAATAACAAAGTATTTTAAACAAGTAGTGCGGCAGGACACAGTGGTACACACTTAATCCCAGCACTCAAGAGTCAGGGGCAGGTAGATCTCTGTGAGTTCAAGGCCAGGCTGTTCTATATTAGAAGCTCCAGTTTAGCAAGAGCTAGTGAGAGCCTGTCTCAGAAAATAAGGAAAGGCCATGAGGCAAGAGTCTGAGTCTGAGGCAGGAGAATTGCCTGTCCTAAGCCAGCCTGAGTTACATAGTAGGATCCTAGCTCAAAATGGGCTGGGTCTTTGGCCTGATTCACCTCTTAGGATTCTTCTGGGAGCCTGGCTTGGGGGTGTCCTTCAAAGAAACAATGGGTGCTCGGGTAGAAGGATGGGACGGCCAGGTGTCCAGGTACAGTGGTTCTCTCACCATCTACAGGAAGCAGGGCTTGAGCAACTCAAAGACGGAACAAACGGGTGCTGAGCCGGCACCAGAGCCCTCAATTCAGTGACTGAGTGACCCCATTTTGATAGAGCACTCTCTGGGAGCCATGCCGTGTGCTGAGCACAGGAGCGTTACAGTGAATACCGAAGTCCCACCTCCACTTTGCGCACTTACCCGTGAGGATGGCCGTATCACTCCTGTCTTTTACTAGTAGACGACGGTTCTTTCACTGTACTGAGGATCCAGTCTACCAGAGAAGATGAGGCTCCCTGTTTCCACTATCCCCAGATCCCAAACCCAACTTCTACTTTTTAAATATTTTATTTATTATTTTTATGTTGTGTGTAGGAGTGTATTGCCTGCATGTGTGTAAGTGCACTCTGTCATGCAATATGCATGGAGGTCAGAAGAGGGCGTCAGATTCTCTTGGAACTAGAGTTACACACAGTTGTTAGCTGCCATGTGGGTGCTGGGACTCAAACCCAGGTCCTCTGTAAGTGCAGACAGTGCTCTTAACCACTGAGCCATCTCTCCAGTCCCCCAACTTCTATTTTTAAATTTAAAAAAAATTTTTTTTGACAAGAGCTTGCTATATAATCCAGGTTGGCCTCGAACTTTCCTGTCTCCATTTCCTGAGTGCTGGAATTACAGGTGTGTACCACTCTATCTGGCTCTCCCAAGTCTTTCTTGACATCCCCTCAGTTCAAACAAGTCACAGTCCCCCACCCCACCACCATCCACACCACCTCATCTAATAAGACTGATAAGCATGGTAATGGCCAGTCATGACTACTCCTGGCAGCCAGTTCCCACACAACTTCCAGGATGATGTCATCACCACATGCCCAGCTTGTAATCAACACATAGCTCCACCTAGAGCACAGTCCCAAAGGGTCCAGCCTGTCTTCCTGTCTTCTTCCTCCCTCAACTGCAGCCACACCCGCTCCTTGATGGACTGACATCTATCTCCTCCTCCGTCAGGAATTTTCTTTGGTTAGCTTCATGGCCCAAGCCTTCACCTCCTTCAAGTCTTGGTCCAAATGTCCCTTTTCCAGGATGGCCCTCCCTGCTGCTCCCTTCTCTCTGCTGACTTTTTCTTAGTGGTATTTTGGGGGAGCCACATTGAACCGTACGCCTGAATCTTCTGTCTCTCCAGTGGCTGCACAAGAGCAGAGTGTTCTCCATCACCACTGTGTGCCTTGTTCCCGGATAGAGCCTGATGTGGACTGAACCTCAATTGCTGTCCAATGAATGAATACAAGATCCCAGATCCTTCCTGCCTAGCTCAAAGGTGTCCTGTGCATGAGTACTGACCCATCTCCCCACCTCTTCTCTTCCCGCCACTTTCTTCTTGACACTGCGTTTCTCTTTATTATAAACTCTCACCACAAGGGAAGGAGAAAACTTCATGGATCAAGTGCCTTTAGCCAACCCTGGGTAGGGTATTGACTGTGTCCTAAGCCCTGTGAGTTCTTATCCACTGCTAAGCCAGCGTCCCACCGCCCCGCCCCTCTTCTGTTGATCTCACTCCTAACCCACAAGCTCTGATATGACAAGCTCAATATGCCCAATTGAGACAGCACCTCCTCCTAGCAGCTATCCCAGAGTGCGCCAGGAGGGGCAGCAGCCCCCGTCAGTGCAATCACCAGGTGGGTGTGCTCTCTGACCTCTGACATGGACCCTCTGGAAAGATAGACAAACTCTCCCCTGATGGGGTGTCTAATCTGCTTCTTGACTTCCCCTATGTGCCTGACAGTGACAGGCCTTGTCCACCCACTAAAGGCTGAGTTCACTGGGGTGGGGCTACCGGGTACCCGAAGGGCAGATCCTCAGTGTGGGAGCTCCTGCCCCAGCCTAGGACATTCAGGAGGGAGCCCGGAAGCCTTGTTCCTCCTCCTGCAGCCCCGACTTTGTTTTACTGTCTTTTTGTAGTGATTGGGGAAACCGAAGTACACAGAGAGGAGCTCTCCACCAGGACTGAGCAGAAGGGCCAGAGCCAGGACTCTGACCCGGGGCACAAGAGGTGCGTGTTGGTGTCTGGAGGGAAACCCTGCTATGAGCCACTACAGCCGGGGAGCCTGAGCAAAGGCACAAGGAAGGGGCTTCTGGGGCCTCTGCCACACACACAAACACACTCACCCCACACCAGATGTGTATAGACTGAGGCACACTGAGGAATGCACGCCTACCTGTTCACAACACAGACTGTAGCTTTCCACACACTGGCACCCATGCAAGCACTCACACATACACCAGCTCCAGTCTGTGAGCCAGGGGTCCTGTGTGCAGCTGATACATGGGTGCACTGTGGGGCTCTGGGTCTGTCTTGCAACCTGGAAAGTCGAGGGTGTATAGCTGAGTGTCGAAGGAGGAATAAGGTGGCAAGCTCCATAAACTGGGCCTCTCTTAGTCCCTGCCCACCCGGATCCCAGGCCACCGCAGGAAGCAGGCCCTCCAGAGTCTGTGCCTCATGCCCAGCTGGCTTGCTACATCCACACTTTCCCCTTAACTGCTCTGCGTACAGGGTGGCCTCTCCTCCAGGTCACTGGCCAAGAATACCCTGCAGGCTCAGCCTCAGAGCAACGCAGGTGACTCAAGTTCCAGGAAACCGGGTTTGGCTCTCAGAAGGGACACTGTTACCAGGTCATCTGTAGGTCCTGAGACCCCATCCCAGTGGCCCCTGCTTACCTTCAGTAGTGGCAAGTGGGTGCCGGGCCTGCACGGCCTCCAGAGCGGGAGCCTCTGTTTATCTAGGCCAAGGTTTCTCCACCCCCAGCTGGCCAGCCTAGGCTGGATCAATGGCTTGGAGCCATGGCTGGGGTATCTGGCCCTTGTCCCCTGTGGCCTGTGGCCCCAAGCTCCGTGGGCCTCCTGCCGGGTCCAGGCCAGTACTGTGACTGACCACAGGTAAACAGGCAGGAGGCAGGCAGCAGGCAGTGCCCGCCCTTACCCAGCCCCGCCCCACCCCATGGCACCCAGGGGGCTGGCGGGCAGGTGCAGGAGACCTGAGCTCTCCCCGGGGGCCTGTTGCCTGGTGACATTCCTGCCTGGTTACAACCCCTGGTCCCCAAGAGCATGAGTGGGGCCAGAGCTTGCTGGGGACTGCAGAGGCCCATACAGGTGAGGATGGGGGCGGGGGCTCACAGCGCTCTGTTTGCCTGACCAATGAGACCAGAGGAGACACTGGTTCAAGGGAGAGAAGGCCAGGCTCAGGCCCTCAGGGCATAGGAGAGGAGATGTGGCGGGTGGTAGCTGACAACCTCTTCCACTGAGCTGGGAATTATCTGAATCAGTACCTTATTCTACAGAGCCCTGCTGCCCAAGGCAGTGGCCACTGGCTGATGTGACCCTCAAACATGAAACAGAGTCAGCATGAACCAAGACAATCTCATGAGTAAGACACATACCAGGTTTCCCAGATTCAGTGCAGGCAAATCATGTCAATTATTTTGTAAATCACTTTTATATTGATTGCAGATTGAAATGTTAGGATGGCTGCTTTCTTGGGCTAGAGAAAATGAATTTCACCTGTGTTTATTGCGTTTGAATGCACCTCCTAGGGAATTTAAGCCACAAGTGAGTCTCCTATTAGAGCTTTATGAAGCAATTCTGCTGCAGAGGTCATGGATCTGACCCAAGAGTGTACCAAACCATGTGACATGAGCCAGAGGTTTCCTTCAGAATGTGCAGGTGACGTGTTTGACCTTCAGTCAGTTCAAATCCTCAGCCTGAATGTTGTATGTGCACCTAAAGCCCAGGATGCTGTGGACATGAATGAGAGTCCAAGAGTGTGCGTGTGTGTGTGTGTGTGTGTGTGTGTGTGTGTGAGAGAGAGAGAGAGAGAGAGAGAGAGAGAGAGAGAGAGAGAAAGAGAGAGAGGCATGTAGGAAATGTATGTGTGCAGTATGGTATGTATGAATGAGTTATAGTGGGAATGAGTTATATGAGTGTGTATTGATGGTGTACACAGTGTGGAGGTGCAGGTGTACACAGCGTTGGGGGTGTGTAAAATACTTGCATGTATGACATGTCTGTGAGGTGGAGTGGGTGGATATAGAGTGAGCTATGTGGAGCATGGGAGTCTGTACAACAGTGTGCGTGTGTGCGTGTGTTCTTGGTGGGAAGCACATGAATTTGTGAAGCGTAAGGTGTGTAATGCAGCACTGTGAGGCACATGTGGAGTGTGAGATGTTCGTGGGATGTGAAAAGTGTGAGGCCGAGGGGGTGTGAAGTGAGTGTGGAGTAGGTGAACACATAGGCTCACACTGCTCTGTGGGCCTGACCCTGATCTGTGAGGGAGGACCCTGACGTATGGGGGGAGACTGTGACCTGTAGGGGAGGAGCCTGACTGTAAGGGAGGAGCCTGACCTGTAAGGGAGGACCACATTCTTAGTTGCTCATCCCAGCCTCAGGCCATTCTCCTTCCTATAAGCTCCCTCTCTGCAGTCCCTGGCCTCCGACATGCAGACTTCCAAAGGACAGGAACTTGGGATGGGAACAGAGACCATGTGTCATTTTGGGGGGCACAGACACCCTCAACCCCTCCGAGGTATTTCATCCCATCCTCTGGAAGACCAAGTGACCCAGGCCCCGGCCCAGGAAGGCTGGCAGCTGGATGGTCTAAGAATAGATCTTGCACAATCAGTGTCCTCTGTACCTGGTGGTCACCAGCCATCGATCCACTCGGTTTAGGGGAGGGGCTGGCTTCTGGAAGGCACCAGCAAATGCTAGCCAGGTGTGTGAGAGCCAGGCAAGGGCTCCAGATCCCCAGGATCTCAGAGCTGTGGACGGAGCGGCTGCTCTGGGCTTCTCTCTGCTTATCCCCACAGGAGAGGTTCACACTTCCACATAGACAATAAGACTTTCCTGCTGCCCTTGGGAATCTGCATTTTATACCACTACTGACCCTCAGACTCCTGGCCCTTGAAGGTCAGGGAAGCCCCTTGGAGGTCTTGCTGCTCCAGCTCAAAGGCTGGGGGCACACAGAAGGACAGGTACAGGCCCTGCCATGCCCAACATACTTAGACAGATAGCAAAGATCCATCCAGGGATCATGGGCCATGGGACTGGTTGAAATCCTAATCCTTCCACCTACTGGTGACCTGTCAAGATAGATCAACTCCCCGCACTGCCACCTTAGGCCTGTGGAAAAGGCATGATGAAGCTGAGTTGTTAAGGGCAGAAAGATGTGTAGTGGGACCTATCCAATACGACTGACACATACACACACACAGGAGGAATGCATGTGAAGATCAGGGTGCTACATCTATAGGCAGACACCTCTGGGGAGCAGCCTAGAACAGATTCTCCCCAAGGCCCATGAGGCAGCAACCCACTGAAAGCCTGATCTTGAACTTGCAGCCTGAAGCACTGTGAGACACCCCTTTCTAATGTTCAAGGCCCTGAGCTCTGTCTCAGCAGCCTCAGCGGACTCACCCAAGGTTTAATGAACCAGAGTTGGGCAAATGGTGTACATCTGCACATCACCTCAGGTGTGTCCAACCCTCTTCCAGGGTCCATGTACAGCAGGGTATGCCAGGGCCTACATGCAATAGGGGTTTCCCCTCCTAGATCCACACGCAATAGAAATGTCCCCTCCCTGTGCCCACATTTAACAGTCACTGGTCACTGAAGAAGCTGAAGAGCTAAGATACTCACTTTTGAAAAAATCAGGATCCTTTTAGCAATGGGACAGCACATTCTGGGAGTGCCCACATTTAACAGTCACTGGTCACTGAAGAAGCTGAAGAACTAAGATACTCACTTTTGAAAAAATCAGGATCCTTTTAGCAATGGGACAGCACATTCTGGGAGTGGCGACCCTCCTGCTTGGAGAAGGGCAATAGGAAACTGATCTTTTTGAGACAGATCAGTGGGACCCATTTTTCCTTGGGACACTGGGCAAGAGTTAAGCATTGTTAGAACACTGTTAATATAACTCTCAAGACACTGTTAATAATAAGTTTTAATTATAAGTGCTCTTAATTTTTTGATTTATTTATTTTTACTTTGTGTGTAAGTGTTTTGCCTGCATGTATGTATGTGTACCCTGTGTGTGCAGTGCTCTCAGAGAAATAGTATCAGATCCTCTGGAATTAGAGTTACGGATGATTGCTAGTCAACATGTGGGTGCTGGGAACTGGACCCATATCATCTCTATGAGCAGTCAGTGCTCTTAACCACTGAGCTAACTTTCCAGCCCCCAAGTAAGCATCCTTCTTAATGTTTATTTTTCCTTTAAGTAAGCTAAGATGTTGGGGTACAGGGTCTTTTGACCCCCTAAATGGACGCTTCTGTGGTGCCCTGGCTGTCCTGAACAACAGATTTCCAATCAAACAGGAGGTTGTACTGTCTTCAGACCAGTCCTCTAAATATTCTCTGGACACCTTGAGGAGGCCGCACAGCCATCACAGCAGCCTGCTGCCACAGAACGACTCCAGAAAACACTGTCCCGGCCAGTACGGCTTCAAACAATGTGTGCTGGACTTTTTTGCCATTATAGCCTAGGTGAACTCTAGATGACACTGAAGCCATTTCACCCAGGCCAGAGGAGGGACAGTGGGTGACAGGGATGCAGTTCCCCAAGTGGCACAGCAGAAGGTCTGTGATTGGTACAAAGACCCTCCTTTGATCGCATAAAGGTTTGCCATGACTGGTGCCAACATCTTCACCGCAATCCCTTCTTTCCCTGCCAGCCAGGAGACACCTTCCCGAGTTGCAACATTAAGTGGTCATTCTTGCCTAGTTTTCTACCTTTATCATCGGAAGAGGGGACTAAGCTGATAACACGGAGTGGACAGTGGAACAGTAGCAGCAACAGTGGTGTTAGCAGCCAGCGGGCAGAGGAGGAATGCAGAGAGTGGATGGAGCAGAAAGGACAGAGACAAGGTGACGGAGACTGTGCGGGACGTGAAGGACTAAAGATGAGAAACTGCCAGTCCTTGTGACTGACTGGAAGAGTTCCCGGGATCTGAGAGACCCCGGGATCTGAGAGACAAGAGTCCCACACATGCTAGGACAACACCAGGCGTTGTCATGGCTGAAGAGCCTCACACCCTGGGCCTGAGCGATCACGATCACCATAGGGCTGAGGGTCCCAGCACCTGAGGCCTATAAGTGAGCTGTAACAGTAGACAGAGCCACCTGCTGCTGCTTGCTGATGTGCACGGCTGCCACTCATTGTTGCTGGAAGCTGAGGATGATGATAGCTGCTAAGTGCTGTGGCTGTGGATGGTTAAAGCCCAGAGCACTAAGACTTTAATCTGAGTGTCTAGAGTCCTAAGTCTCTGGCTTTCAAACTGGAGGATATAGGTCTATAGCTCTCAGGGTTTGGGGCTCTAAGCTTCTGGGTCCTGGTCACCCAAGGACCAGGAACAGCCAGCATTGAAAGAATCTTTCCTCAGTTACTCCCGACTCCTATCTGAATCGAGGAAAAGGAACCCAGGCAGCTGACTGGTAATGCTGTCTAAACTCAAAGACCACTGGAAGCCACTTCAATAGCCCAGCCTGAGGCGCAAGCCCAGTCTTGATGCCTACTCTGAAATTCTTTACACTATTGGTTTACTTGACTTCTCCCCTCCACACCTTTCCCAGAATCCCCCAGGGCCACCTCTGTCACCCTGTCCTATGTGCAGCACACCCTCTGTAGCTCCTTTGCTCCTTGTTACCTAGGCTAAGCCTCAGCCTCCACAAAGTGCTGGCCAATGCCACATGCCAAGGTCACAGAAAATGAACAGAACCCCAGCTTCTGATTCTCACTAGCAACTGTGCTTTTACAACTGGGGAGTTGGCATCTGTTCCACACTCTGTCTCCCAGGTTCCCCAAGTTGTCCCTTTAAGCTTCACACATGCATGAGTGGGCACACACACACACACACACACATACACTACATATACACTAAATAAATAAATATTACAAGAAAGACTCCCCCCAAAAGACATGTTGCTAGGCAGAGTCAGAAGCTGGGGTTCAAGTCCTGGCTCCACCTTTTATCAGCCACATGTCTTTCTTTACCATTCTTGCAGCTGTTTCGCACGTAGAAGAGAATGCAATAAGCCCTAATCTAGCAGTGAAAAGAAAGAGCTAACCGACAGGACACTTCGGAACACTGCCAGTGCCTGCTCAGTGACTTTACACGATGCTGTCATGACTTTGCACCCCCTTCCTGTTGTCTCCCCTCTCTGGGTCCCTCTGGCATCTGGCCGTGGGATCCCAGTCCCATGGGCATCGTTATTAGTTCCGTGCATAAAATCATAAGCCAAGAACTTTTGTGCCGACCTGCTCTGCTCCTGCAGACTCACCTCGCCCCACACTGGACCAGGGGTCAGAGGCTCACAACCAGAGAAACCTACTAAGCACCACCAAGAGCATCCAAGCCATCCCGGCTCCCCAGCACCCAGTGTAAAGGGAAAATGCACACAGTAGAAGCTCAGTAAATGCACTAAACAAGACTGCAATGGGCTGGCCCAGGTCAGCTCTAGACACAGCCATGGTCACTAACTCCTGCTGGGCCCTGAATGCAAAGACGGGAGTTGGAGGGGGAGGTTTAGAAAGCGTCGGTGGTCTTTCTGATGAGGGAAGGGCCTCTACCTCCTTTCAAGCTTCTAGAGCAGGCTGCTGGGCCCTGGAAGCTTAGAGGAAAACAGTGTCTCCTTCTGTGCTCCCTCCCCCCACTTCACAGATGAGAAGACTAAGGCTCTAAGAAGCCAGGTGAGACAGATCTGGGAGAAACACAATGCTCTGGGCCCTGCGCAAGGCTGGTGGCAGCTAATGTGACAGAACTAAGGAGAGGAGGAGGAAGATTCCAAGCTTTCCTTCAGTGTGTGTTACACCCCTAGAATTCCACAGTCAAGGTCAACGGTGAGGGTCACACTCAAACCTCCATGCCCTGAGACCTGCACAAGTGCTTGCGGGGAGGTAAACCTGAGGAGCAGGAGCCTGGGAAGGGTGAGGAGGGGACAAGGGAATCCCGGTCACACAGCAAAGTGGCACCAGCAGCAGGCAGAGTCTGGGGCTTCCACACGTGCCTGCCCTCCCTGGGCCACTTGGTCGCAGCTCTGTCTCCCCGCAACCAGATTCTAAGTACATCACATGTACTTAGAATGGGGAAACTGAGGCACACAGCAGCTTTATGTCCATTCAAGGTCACAGGTGGCAGATGGCAGAGTCAGAATGCCACACAGGCTATCCAGCTCCAGCCGGCTGGAACCTCTGCCCCACCTTGTCCCGGGGCGGGGGGCTCCAAGGGTGAAGGCGGCTGCTTTCTTCTGCTTGGTCACTCTGTATCTGGTTGCACATCACCAACCTTCATAAATGGGTGACGAATGAATGAATGACTCCTCTCGCTGCCAAGTGTTTCCTAGTCCTGCTGAGCTCAGGCTGAGCATCCCGAAGGCCCCTCAAACACCCCATGGAGACTCCTGTGTGCTTCTTGAAAACTTTTTTATTTTATGTGTATGAGTGTATTGCCTACATGTGTGCAAATGCACCGTGTCATAGTGGGAACAGGAATTGAACCCAGGTCCTCTGTGAGAGAAGCCAGTGCTCTTAACGGCTGAGCCATCTCTCCAGCCCCATCCTGTGTACCCATCCTGTGTGCTTCTTAACAAGGTCTTGTACCAATGGAGAATAGGCTTGTAAATGTGGGCTACTTATCTGCGCCCTCCACGGTCACGCTCTCACCATGAGGCTGAGGTCTTTGCAGACACTCCTGCCCCAGCTGTGTACGTGCTTACATGGAGGCCAGGGGCCCAGAGGGGCAGAGGAGGTGGCCTCTTCACCAGCTGCTCCCTCCCCTCAGTGCCCTGGCTTCCTGGAATCAAGGGTGCCTCCTGGCATCCTCCACCCCAGGTCTCAAGCTGCCTGGTTTCCTGCTTTGCTTTCACAAGGCCCCCAACTAGGCGTGTCATATCCCTGGTGTCGGAAAATGTCAGCAAAGGGGCTGTCCCGGGCTGTCACAGGGGCTGGCTCCGAGTTGGTAGTGAGTTTCATCAGCACCCTTCCCCCAACATCAAACTCAATATGGCAAGGGACATGGTAGCATCCTCTTAGGGCCTCCTGTCCCCATCTGGGAAATCGGACTCAGTATATGTCACTCCTGCCCCAGTAGGTCCCTGTGAGATGGTTTAAAATATTTGCTTTAAAGCACATGACAGCTGGACCCATGGAACTGTCACAGATCACCTGGGCTCAAATCCTTTCTCCGAGGTATTCTAACAATGTGATCTGAGACAGGTCACCAAATCACTCTGACCCTAGTCTATAAAATGGGTTGAGAAGTACTCTTGTTAGGCACTGGTGTAAGGATCACACACACTAATAATGTGATGCTTGGAGCAGAGACCATTGGTGGCAACTCAGGAGGAGGAGCTCAGAGGACCTCCCAGAAACAGGAGTGCTTGCATCAGGTTCTGACAGATGTGTAGGAGTGGGAGAGTGGATTGTTTGGATGTAAACCTATTTCAACCCCAGGGCTCAGATAACAAGAGAATGAGTTATTTCTAGTTCCCATTTGTCCCAGCCGCCAACTCCGGAAGTGAAACACATGGACCCAGATTTCAAGTGATATCCTGAGCTACATACAGACTGTGAGGACAGAGGGCTTAGAAACAGTCCAGTCTGACTACTCAGTGCCCCGGGGACAGGGACATGGGAGCTGATGAGAGCTCTCCAGGGTTTCCAGTCAGGGACAATAACATTAAAGCATCCATCTGATGACATCAGAGCATCCTGATGACAACAGAGAGACTCTGGAGACAAAGCAGGGCATGATGTGGCTGCATGTGGCCCTTAACAGGACTGGGGTTGGGAGAAGCAGAGTGGAAGGATTTGTTCTCAGCCTATGACCCAGGGACTGCACGCAGGACAGCTGTGATGAAAACAGCCCAACATAACACTGTAAACTGACTTAAAACATTATGAGATATTTTTTTTTTGCAATTTTTTGAAACTCAATTGTGTGTATTTTAAGAATTTATTTATTTATTTAATGTATGAGTGTTTTACCTGTATGTATGTATGTATGTATGTATGTGCACCATCTATGCATTTGTTGCCTGCAGAGGCCAGAAGAGAACATCAGATCCTTTGGAACTAGAGTTACAGGGGGTTTTGAACCACCATGTGGGTGCTGGGAACTGAACCCAGGTCCTCTGCAAGAGCAGCAAGTGCTATTACCTGCTGAGCCATCTCTCTAATCCCAGTTGTATGATTCTTAATTCTGAACTTGTAGATGACACAATGTTGCAATGTGAAAAGATTGGACAAGCTTTACAGAGGGACCAATTAGGGGGGCAGGTGGACCAGGGTGGAGGCTGAGGTGCCAGGTGCTGGTGCCAGGTCTGTGGGATGCTGGGGCAGGGGCAGTAGACAGAGAGAGGCTCAGGTCAAGAGGAAGAGGAGGCCAAGACTGCCTGGCCTGCCCCAGTAGGCACGCTCAAGGCCCCATGTCCTGGCCTAGGGAGGTGTGGGAATCTACAGAGCTGCAAGAAGGGCTTCTTTTCCTCCCGCAGCATCTGTGGAGTAGTGAATCTTTTTTTCTTCAAGTTAGCTGCCAGGAGCTGGTGGTCAGAACTTTCTGGTTTTCTGCCTTTCGTGGAACTGTCTCCTAACAGGTTTGCATTTGTAAACATCCCAGAACCCTGAACCCAGAGCATAGGGTTGGAGCCCCAACTCTCTATCCATTAGCAGAGTCTACTCACTTAACTGTCCTGAGCCTCAGTTTTCTCATCCACAAAGTGGGAGGCAAAACCCATCCTCTCTAGGGTCTCGTTTCCAGGTGATGAGAGGTGGTGGCTGTGAAGGGCCTGGTACGTTTGGTAAATGCATTCATTTTCTTTCTCCTTTTAAATGGAGTATTTGGTTTGGTTTGGTTTTTGAGACATCCTTGCCGTGGAGCTCAGACTGGCCTGGAACTCACTAGTGGACCAGGTAGATCTCAAACTCAATACCCTTTTTCCTCAGTATCCTCCGCACTGGGATTCCATGCATGAACCACCCTACTGGCCTTAAATGTGTCTTGGTTGCTTTGGTTTTACTTTGCTTTCTTGGGGTTCTCTCAGTGGCCTGGGCAGTGAGCAAGGCAAGGGTGGGTTTTCTTCTTAGACTTGGATGAACTCTTTCCAACATAATTTGTGCAGGAACTTTGGGCTCTGGAAGTTTCTTAAGTGGGAACAGGGAAGAGGAGAGATGAGGAGTGGGGAGGCAAGGAACAAGTCAGCCTAACAAGACTGGACGCTCCTCACCCCATCCCTTTCTTGCACACCTGGTCCCCCCTAGCTGCCCCTCACCTCGTTTCCCATTCCACCTGAAGGCTCCCGGCTCCCGGACTGCACCTACTCGCCAGCTGCTGCATATCCCTGCAAGCTGACCCAGGGGGACCTGGTACCCGCTTCTCAATCTACCTGCAAGACGCTCTCTCTTGACCCCTCTCCTGAGATGACATGTGTAGCTGCTGGCCTAGAGCCCCATTACCACCTGACATATTGTGACTCCTTTCTCCACCCAATGCCAACTCAGGTCTCTCACCAGACACAGTGAACAGCTGGCCTCCTGGGCCCCTGCTCAGCACCCTCTCAGCTTTCCAGGGTGCACATTCTCAGTCTCTATTCTCCCTGCCTGGAGAACCAACCAGAGAAAGGGATGGGTTCCTTTTGTAGAAGGAAACTGAGAAGCAACATGGCCCGGACATGTCACCAGGTGCCAGCTCTCAACAATAGGGAAGCCGCCCTTCACACAGTATTATGGAATCTATGGGAAGCAGGCTGTGATTAATTAGCAATATCTGTCATGCATAGGTGCAATTGATTAGTAATGTCTGCTATGTGAAGATGCAATCAATTAGCAATGTCTGCTGTGCATAGGCACATTCCATTAATAATATCTGCCACGAGTTCAGCTTTATGAATGCCCATTTTTGACTGTTAGCTCCTCTTTCCTATCAGGGCAGGATTGTTGATAGATGACCTATAGATGATAGACAGATAATAGATAGATAGAGATAGATAATCTATGATCAAGGGTAACATTTGGCCAAGCCTAGGGGCATAATATATAGATATAAGAGAGAATCAGTTGGTACCACACACAGAATTTCAGAAATCTGATTTCTATTAAGGAAAAAGATGTTCTTAACAGTCCAGTCCTGCTTTCCTTACAGAGGAAGTTCCCCTTGGTCTCCTCAACTTCCCAACAGTCGTTAATCACCTTTCTAGCACGAAGATAACAGATTTCCAAGAGTCAATAAATTAAATTTTATTTTGCTTTATTTTATTTCTTACAGTTCTGGGACTAGAACCCAAGCGAGGCAAGTACTCCACCAATGAGCTGCAGCCCTACCCCAAACTTAAACATTATTTAGTTTCATTGTACTTACTTTTTACAATGACCCACTGTTTATAGTAAAATTGAGTTTTCCATTTCACAGAAACACTATAAAGAAAAATTTTTAAATAAGTGTATTTAAACAAAATTAAGTGAATGGGTTTTAAAAATACTCAGGAAATAATTACAAAGATGGTACACAAAAATCATTAAAACAGAGAGAAATGAAAAGGACTAGAGAAAAAAAACCTTCCCTAGACCTCTTCAGGCCCTGAAAGTAAGCACTGTTTCTGTGTGGTCCATAAGACAAATGAGTTCAGAGAGACTTGTTTGCCTAGAACACACAGTAAAGTGTAGACAGGACTCGGGCCTGATCCATTAGCCTGGACTGAGGAGTCCTTGGCCCAGGACACATAGCATCTTGGGATAGAAGGGCTTAGGGGCGGGGGACTAGTTAAGCTCTTTCTACCTCGAAAAAGGAGAGTTGATTTTACACATAAGGAAACAGGAGTTCTGACCCCTGGCAAGCAGACCCTGACTCTTCCTTTCTGGTTGTCTCTAGGGGCAGTGTTCCCAAGCAATTGCCCCCAAGACCCCAGAATGAAAGATAACCTGATCAGACCTGGCCTCTGCAACTGGACAGAGCTCCCGTGTCCAGCTACATCATAGGCTGCCGGTCAGGCACCCAGTCAATGGGAAGCAGGGCCTGTAAAAGTAGGCCCTGTGGCTCCAGGGACATCGGTGAGTTGGGGCTGGGTCTCTGCCCTCTTGAGCAGATGGGCTCTGATCACCATGGACCTCAGAGCAAGTGATAAGAAGGGCGGTAGAGCTGAGCCTCCTGCCTTAGCCAGAAGCAAGGAAGCTGGATGGTGGGGGTGGGGGCATCACCTCTGTGTGAAGGCCCAGGACAGGGAGGTGCCAGGTCACTCAGTAACTCACCCATGTGTGGGCACTGGGCACCGTGAAAGCACAGTGAGAGGCACCGAAGCCCTGTGCCGGAGGAACAGCAGAGAGTGGGGCTCTCCTCTGAAGGTAGGATGGCAGCCCCCAGGTGTGGCAGCCCTGGCAACATGAGACAGTCCACAGGAAACCTGGGGTTCACATCACATCCAGGCGGACTCTTTCATGAGTCTATGTGGAAGGATCCAGCAGCCCCCACCCCCAGCAGATATATGTGTCCATACTTGAACCCAACACTGGGAGGTCAGGAGACAGCCCATGGGCGAAGGGTCAGGACCTGTCCCTAGAATTCTGTGACTCAAGAACTCCTTCCAGCACAGAATCTGGAAGTTTGAGGCAGTGCCTCCCTTTGGAGAAGCGGCCAGGTAAAAATTTGAATTGGCAGATGTGTTAGTGATTTAGGTGAGGCACAGGAAACACTGCATAGATGTGGGGCACAGGGTGTTGGGTGGGTATTCCAGGCCACCCGGTGGGACCCTTGTAAGGTTCCACAAGAGCTGTTTCTGGGGAGACATGCACAAATGTCTACTCCCTCTAGACAGGGTACAATTCCACACAAGTCCAGCTTGGTGAACCTGCAAGTCTACTGGGACTACTTACAGGATTGTGAGTGACCCCAAAACAGCTGCGTCACAGAATCCCACCCTGGCATAGGTGGCAACCACGCTGCATCGCCAGAGTCTTGCCTTTAGTTCATCTTCCCCTCCCCCACGCCGCTCTAGCACTGAGCATGTGAAGCCAAGGCAGAATTTTGTACAGCTGAGGTGGGGCTCAAAAGAGGGGCTAGAGTCACAGGCAAAGGTCTAAGGACTCTCCCCACCCCCTTCTTCTATGAGGGAATTGGAACAGAGCCCATCTTAACAGGACCTCATCCCATCTTATCAGGACCTCCCTGTTTGTTCGGGTAGTCACCGCTGCTCTGATTAAGATGCAAACAGCCAAGTCAGGCCTGGAGGACAGCTGTTCCACAGTGATGCTAGCCAGGAGAGAGCTGGGCATACATAGTAGGGAGCCACAGCAGGGTTCCGGGCCCAGGAAGAGCATGACCATGTGGTTTGTACTTGGAGGACCACACTCTGACTTCCCTGTGAAGATGGGAGGGAGGAAGCGGGGTTGGGGCAGGAAGCTGGTGACCTCATGACTAGACCAAGAGGTGAGGCTGAACTCCTTCCCCACCCCAGGCCTGGCTGGACCAGTGAGCAGCAGTTAAGGTTCAGAAGTGGATGACAGAATTCAGGGACGGAGGATGACCAGGGCAGTGGGTATTCCTCAGTGCTGGACTGTCTTTGAGGAGAGAACCCTCAACTGCCCTCAACGGCCTGGCTTAACCCCAAGCAACCACTAGTTCCAAACCCTGTGAGCATTTGTCTATACTAGGCAGGCTGGGTCCTGGGCCTGAAGTTCTTGGAGGGACAGATAGGCGTCAGTGTTCAGAGCCAGGCCAGAGGTCAGAGCCCTGTCCCGGCCTTGCTGGCAAAGGCTGGCCTCAGGGACACTGGCCCGGTCCCCAGTGCCCTGATTAGGAACTCCCTCCCAACCCCTTTCCACTGCCAGCCCCAGAGGGTGCTGCAAGTCCGCCGGGTCGGGGGCTGCTGGGACAGGAGGTCCCTCCTGCAGGGAGAGGGCTGGCCTCTCCTCAGGGGCAGCACAGCCCCCAAGGGCAGCACTGGGGGTGCTCTGGCTGCCAAGGAGCACGGGAGAGAAGAGAAGCAGGTCTTCGCCAGGTGGGAAAGTGCAGTAAGCATCATCCTCCCCAGCGGGGGGTGGCAGGGGCAGCAGCTGAGACCCTGGAGGCCATCCAGGCCCATCCTCCTCCTCCTCCTCCTCGGCACAGGGGTCATAGGTGAAGTACACCTGGCAGGCCTCAATCTCCAAGGCATCGGGCAGGTGGAAGAAGAAGTAACCCTGGTTGGTGAAGCAGCTGGCTTGTGAGTGGCCGCCGGGTGAGGGTAAAGGCACCTTTTCCTGCTGTGAGAGGAGCAGTTGCGTAGCCTTGGTGTCCTGGTCCAACACCTCCAGGGGCGAGATCTCAGGCATGGGACCAGCAGGGCTGAAGGAGGATGAGGGGACCGGGGAGGACAGCCATTTCTGCCAGAGAAGGTGGGGAGAGCCAATTAGTCTATCACTTCACCTTTTACCCCTGAATTCAAACACTCCTCTCCCCTCCTGCCGCTGTCCAGCATCTCCCCTCCAAGACCCCATCACTCTACCCCACTGTCTTAGTGGACCGCCTGGGAGGCCAGCCCAGGGCATATGCTAGATAGACACAGCCCCGGCGCAGGCCATCCTGACTTGCAGATGCCCACAAAACACTGGCTGGGCCAAGTGCCTGGCCACTGAGCACCTTACCTGTGTCAAGAACAGGATCTACCTCTAGGTAGAGATATGCCCTTGTCTCCTCAAAGGTTAATCCAGTAGAGCAGGTCAGGGACCTGGCTAGGGGACCGCCTCTGGGAAGGCAAGCTCACCTTAAGATAATATGCTTTTTCTTCTCAGAATTCACGCCCCCTAGCTTAGGCCTTACCAAACCACCACGAGGACTGGCTGGGTCTATATACCTTCACCCAGAAAAGTGTTAATTTCTTTTTCTCCTCCATTGTGTTTTTCTTTTGGATGCTGGCCAGAGCCTAAGTGCTTTTAAACTCCCTAACTGGGACTAGAAAATGGCTCAGCCATTAAGAGCACCGGTTGTTCTTGCAGAGGATCCAGGTTTGGTCCCCAGCACCCAGGTAGTGGCTAACAACCATTCATAACTCCTGTTCCGGGTGGTCTTATGCCCTCTTCTGGCCTTTGTGGGCATTGCATGCAGATGGTCCACATAGGTACATGCAGGCAAAAAACTCATGCACATAAATTAAACATAAATAAAGAAAAAATTTAAACTCCCTAACTGTCACTTTGGACTTCCTCACTCTCTCTAAAGCTCCCCTCTCTGCCGTGACACAGGTAGCTGCCTTCTGTTCCTCCTCAGCACCCTGCTCCTTCCTTCCAGGCAGCTGAGAGACTTACAGCTTTCCTGCCCTGCAGTTTTCCTTTGAAACTCTAATAAAATTGCCCTCCACTTTCTGTCTGAGTCCATCCTTAAATTCTTTTATTAATGAGACTAAAAACCTCGAGAGGGGATCGCGATTTCCCAGGTATCATATGATGGCTGTGCTGGGGCTTCCCAAGATTTTAGGTAACACTTCCAGCCCAACTTTTAATTTTTTAGCTGACAAAGGAGGTAAGCCCATTTTCACCCCCATACAGCATCGCCTGCTGTATGCCTGGCACATCCTAGTTGTGAGGACACCGTGGGGGTCAGAATCCCCAGTGTTTAGTGTGGCATCAACCAGTCATCCAACATCTCCGAGCACACATCCTGCTCAAGTTCCAGGCACCCAGAGGCAGACCTTCCCAGCTCCATCACAAGCAAGGACCTGAGTCCCTTCACAAGGTTGGAGACACTCTGGTGGGGAGCTGATAGGTCACTGGTTCACTTCTCCCTCTCATTGTCCACAGCCTCTCACCCTAACCTACATGGAGGTAGGTGCCCGACACTAGGTGGGCAGCAGCGTGGGCCCTGACCAGAAGACTAAGAGGCCAGGCCTGGTCAGTATACCACTGACCCCACTCCTCAGAACTAGGCTTGGCCTGAGCCTTCTGGGGTCTTGAGAGAGATCAGGCCTCTTACCCATGTGCCAAGAAGGGTCCCTCTTGGCCAGCCCCAGCCTCTATGCACATGACACCTTCTCCCAAGATGAGAATCACGAGATGTCCCCACACCAAACCTAGGGCAGGAATCTAGATCCAGAGCTAGCCTGGTCCCTCCCACCCCCAAATGCTCCCAGCCCTGGAGTCAGGACTTTAAGCTGTGAAAGGCCAGACTCAGTCAGTTCCAGGGCAAGAATCCCACCTGTTGTCTTGCTGACCCACAGTCAGCCAAAGCTTGTTTGCATACCTTGTTTGATGGGGACCTTACTCTGGTCAGAGCTCAGGAAACAATTTTAAAGCAATAATCCTCTTGCCCTCTCCCACACCACAGCAAGAATACTACAGCAAGACAGCCTGTCCTAGGTATCTCCCAGAGATTCTAGAAGGGCCCTGCTCAGTCCTGATAGCTCATATAAGACCGGCCCAGCAGGGGTCCAGCCCAGGCCTCCCATCCTTAGCACAGCTCCCGAATCCCCTCTGCCCAATCAAATGCTTCCTAAGCATGCGAGCCCCAAGAGGGGGCTAGGGTAGTTGCAGCAGACACCGCCTTAAACCTACCCCTAGCCTCTGGAAGCTTCTAGCATGAATCACTTGACTAGGGAAGAATGTTAGGACTGTGTGACCTATATTTTTTATAGCAAACCCAGGTTTTAGGACTCTGGGCAATGAGGATGTGTTGCTATGATAAATCCCTGGGGCCTGCCAGGAGTTGCTCACAAGGGCAGGAGAAGCAGGTGGGAGTTCCTGCTGTCCTGGAGCACTCACGCAATGCTGGGCAATGTTCGTAGGGCCGAATACACATTTATATCACTTTCTTGCCATTGTACAAGTGAGGAAACTGAGGCACACGGCTGTTCCATGACTTCCTGGCTCACACAGCCAGGAAACAGTAGGGCTATGTTAGAGACCAGGCCACGTGGCTTAGATAGAAGGTACCCAGACAGAGCAGGGGACAGAGCCATGCTCATGGAGGAGGCTGCTAAGCACCCTGTGTTCTTTCACCGAGGACAAAGGCGCGTCACAGGGCCGCCGCCCGCCCTCCGGCCCCCGTCGGTGCCTCTCTGCCTTCCACCTCTGCTCCTACCTGAAGGTCTCCTCCATACTGGGAGCTCAGCTGGGAGAAGAACTCAGAAGGATCCGGGACGTGGCACTTGAGAACTGTCTTCAGCCTGGTCAGGACAGAGGGGAAGGACAAAGGGTGAGACCAGGGGGATGTGGTGTCCTCTACCCCCGACCCCACACCCCTGAGGCTGGACATGGGGCCAACCCACACCTGTCTCGAGTGCAACCATGCTGACTGAGCATGCACCAGGGAAGGACACCAAGCAGAGGGCCAGGGACATTAAGAGAGACCAGCAGAGAAGGTCTCTGCTCTCCAGGAGAGCCAACGAGGAATCAACCCTGAATCAAATTCTGTGGACTCCAGATGGAATGCTTTCAAGAGAAGGTTCTAGACTGAGAGACCACACAGGCTCTAGAAGAGGGCAGGAAAGAGGCCCTTAGTGAGGGCTGCCCTGGATGATGGTTTAGGTTGTACACAGTCAACAGCATCCAGCTTTGTGGGAGACAGCGAGTAGAGGCTGAATTCTACCTCATATGGTGCCTGCCAAGCTAAGTGCTCAGACCTAACTACATCTACATAGAGAAAAGGGACTCAGTCTTTGATCTATACAGAGGTTCCAAATGGCCAGTGGGTGACCCTCAAGGGTCAGAGTGTAATGGATGTGATGTGAAGTCCTTGAAGAGAATTAGGCAAGAGTGTGGCAGGGTTGAGAACACATGTGAGGGGACCAAGAACGATGGGGTTCCCGTGGTCCGCAGGAGAGGGAAGAGCGCAGCAAGCGGCTGGTTTCCTCAGACCGGCGTGGAGCTGGGGGTGGCCGGTGGAGGAGGAATGGGGAAGCAAGGTGGAGGTTGGAGAGCGGCTGACTGACTGTGTGATCTCGGGCACCTCACTGACCACTCTAGACTGTCCTGGCATCAGTTCTACAGGAAAGAAAGCCCCAGATTCACTATCCTTCAGCACTGTGGAGAGCCAAGGTTGATGGTATAGGCCACATTTTGCAAACTGTGAATTATTCTCTCCTCTTGGGAAAGAAGAGAGAAAGGCTGTCCTCAGGGAACAGGGTCCTTTGGTTAGAATGTCACTTGTCCCTGCTCTCCCTGCCTTCCAGGCCACCTTCTACATAGCAGCCAGAGCCACAGAAACCAAAGCTGATCCCAACCCACTGTTGTGGAAGCCGTTCCATGCTGTCTCGCACATGGTCCCACATCCTCACCGTGGCCTTGAAGGTCCTGCCAAGCTTCTAGACTCACCTACGCCACTGTGGCCCCTGGCTGCACCAGGCTCCCTACACTCTGCTTCTGGAAGCTCCCTTCTTCTTCTTACTCAGGACTTTTACCTGGAACACTTCACTTACTGCCTTCCCCTACCGCCTTCCAAAATCTGACTACCCAGCTACTGGGACCCCTTAATCCCAGGGCTACCCTTCATGGGTCCCTTCAGTGACCCAACTCATGAGCTCTGTGGAGCTGGGGTACACACAGGGCTGCTCTCTGTGTTCCCAGCATTTCATGTGCCCAGCATGGAGTAGGGACTTGGTGGATAAAAGAAGCCCTAGACACAGAAGAGTCACTCATGGGGACAGCTGATGTGTGTGCCAAAAGCCCGAGAACAGAATCCTGAAGGCTCCGGAGGACTTCCACCTTTGGGGGTGTCAGAGGGACAAGTTAACTGTGGCAAGGGCACAGAAGGAGGGCAAGAAGGCAGAAGCAAAGTTCAGCCCAGCCAGACCTGACAAGATGCGCGTAAGAGAGATGAGGTGGGAAGGGAAGGACGGCGGGGAGCTTCCTTACCACGGCCCTGTGTACTGGTATCTGGTCAGGGCATAGACACAGACCAGAAAGCCAAAAATGCAACCAAGGCTCAGAAGGAGGCATCTGATCCACGGCAAGAGCAGGGTCTCCTTCCTGGGATCTGTCCAGGGCACAAGAAGCAGAAGGTGAGAGGTGCCCCATCATCAGCTGGGTCCCTGGTCTCCTGGAGTCCTGTCCTGCCCAGTACCAGTGTCCAGCTAGGTTTGCCTCTGCCTGGGGCTGGGTCCCTCGTCCTACTTTGTGCTTAGAGGAGAAGGGCCTATGGCCTTTCCAGAGCCTGTGGGGCTCCAGAGGGAGCCCTCAGCCACCCTGACTGACTTCGACCTCAGTCACTGAGGCAGCTTCTTCCTCCAACCACTGTTGAGCACCATACCTAGAGCCCCTTCCTGTGTCCCTTGAGCTTGGACTCGGTGTGTGATGTAGTAAGGGACAGGCCCTCAAGCGTCCCCGCTGGCGTGGCAGCCCCACCGCATCCAGGCTGAGAGGCCATCATCCCTGCCTGCTCCCCACAGAGCTGTCTCACCTCGCAGCACCTGGCCTACCATGAGGTCTGAGAGAAAGCAATGGGGACTCGGGGATTCGGAGACGACAGTGGGAAAGAGCCTTCCTTCTGCTCCAGCCCATTCACAGGCCACTGTCCCTCCTGTCAGTGACCCTGTTGCCGTCGGTGAGTGGCCCACAGTAGGTGCAGGTGGATGAGTCGAGTCCCGAACTCCACCCCGCAGCTCCCAGCGTACCCTGGCCCCGCCCAGCTTCCGTCCTGCTGCCCGTCTTACCTGCTGGCCCTGTCTTAAAGAATAGGGACTGGCTCCAGGGGCTCCAGGTCCTGTGGTCACCTCTCTGGGCCCTGACCCGTATCTGCAGCTCATACGAGGTATCAGGGTCAAGCTTGTCCAGACGGGTCCACTGCTCCCTCTGACAGAAGGACCGTATGGGCTCGTCCTGGCCAGAGACAAGTGTCGGCTCAGCAAGGTCCCCACTGCCCCCTCACCTCCCACAGCCAGGCCAGGCCAGCAGGCCGTGCACGCAGCATCTTCCCAGGCCTTCCCATGGCTCCCTGGCACCCCAGCTGCCGAGAGCCCTAATGCCAAGGTTACATTCATCACTCCCCTTAACACCCCCTACCCTAAGCCATCTACCAGTCTTCTGACTTCTTGGGGGATTTTCCAGGTTCACCCACTGCTGGAGTTCAGTCTCCAGAAGCCAGCAAGAGGCTGTCTGCACAGGCCCCACCATATTCTCATCCCATTCCCTTCTTCCGTTCTGCAGACTCATGACTATCAGGGTCACTCCCGTGTATCATCCCATCCTTATTTTGCTGGGTTCTGTCCCTTAGTAGATCAGTCTATCCCCACCTCCATGGCATTCCTGAGAGCAGGAAGCCTGCCAGCCTGGAATTACACCTCCCCAGAATCTAGGACATAGGACCTGCTCAGTAAAACAAGCGCTGAGCACCACCCAGGGAGAAAAGGAATGAGTGCTCAGATGATGAATTTCAGCCTCCACAGGACCTTTGCACATGCCACTTCCTTTACCTGAACACTTCAATTACTGCCTTCCCCTACTGACTTCCTTAAGCTGACTACCCTGCTACTGGGGCCCCTAATCCCAGGGTTACCCTTCATGCAACCCTTCAGTGACCCAACCCTTGAGCTGTGGAGCTGGGATACATGGCCTGTGGCCATGGGAATTCATGAGATAATGCCAGCATGTGGAAGCTGATGTGGGCATGCAGGGGCACATGCGGGACAGGGCACAGGCAGCACCCTCACCCCCCAGTTGTGGCCTTGAGACTTAAAGCGGATTCCATATTCCAAGTTTCCAATGATGTAGTGAGAGACTTGGGAGACCTGCCAGCTTATGTTGTATCTCTGGGTCTCGATGGGCAGGACTTTCAGGGAGTGTGGGGCCATCAGGCGAACTGCAGGCAGGAGAGAGAAGGGGATCACAGTCAGGGCTGACGAGCCAGGTGCCGAAAGGACGCAGCCCAGTCTCCACCGTGGTTAGCACCTCTCCCTCCTCCCCCCTCACCTGCTCCTCCTCCCCCTCACCTGCTCCTCCTCTCCTCTCACCTGCTCCTCCTCCCCTCACTTGCTCCTCCTCTCCTCTCACCTGCTCCTCCTCCCCTCACCTGCTCCTCCTCCTCCCCCCTCACCTGCTCCTCCTCCCCTCACCTGCTCCTCCTCCCCTCACCTGTTCCTCCTCCCTCTCACCTGCTCCTCCTCCTCTCACCTGCTCCTCCTCCCCTCTCACCTGCTCCTCCTCCCTCTCACCCGCTCCTCCTCCTCTCACATGCTCCTCCCCCTCACCCGCTCCTCCTCCCCTCACCTGTTCCTCCTCCTCCCTCTTACCTGCTCCTCCTCCCTTCACCTGTTCCTCCTCCCTCTCACCTGCTCCTCCTCCCCCTCACCTGCTCCTCCTCCCCTCACCTGCTCCTCCTCCCCTCTCACCCGCTCCCCCCCTCCCCTCACCTGCTCCCCCCTCCCCTCACCTGCTCCTCCTCCCCTCTCACCCGCTCCCCCCCCCTCACCTGCTCCCCCCTCCCCTCACCTGCTCCTCCTCCTCTCTCACCCGCTCCCTCCTCCCCTCTCACCTGCTCCTCCTCCTCCTCCTCTCACCTGCTTCTCCTCCCCTCACCTGCTCCTCCCCCTCACCTGCTCCTCCTCCTCCTCTCACCTGCTCCCCCCTCCCCTCTCACCTGCTCCCCCCTCCCCTCACCTGCTCCTCCTCCCCTCTCACCTGCTCCTCCTCCCCTCTCACCTGCTCCTCCTCCTCCTCCTCTCACCTGCTTCTCCTCCCCTCACCTGCTCCTCCCCCTCACCTGCTCCTCCTCCTCCTCTCACCTGCTCCTCCTCCTCCTCTCACCTGCTCCTCCCCCTCACCCGCTCCCCTCTCCCCTGCACGTGCCCTTTCTTTTCCGGACTCTTCTGGTCTCTTCTTCTCTGTCTACTCCCGCTGGGCCCTTCTGCCCCCGTCTTGTCTCTGCCTGTACCTGACACAGTAAATGTCTGTCTGGAGTCTTCTTTCTCTTGCGCCCTGACTCCCCTCTTGAAATGCCAGCAGTCAGGGACTTGGGTTGAGCTTTTGGTGTCTGAGAAGCTGTCGGTAGTGACTGATTCACTGTCGTGTCATTTACCGGGAAGCCCTGCCCTGCCCTGAGCTGATCCGAGAGCTCTGCATTGATTAGCTCGTGTATTTTATGTGCTTCACTTTACCCAGGATGTTTATCATTTGTACTTATAGTCATACAAATACATTTACATAGTATAAAATTTTATTTTAAGTAGATTATATAGTACATAGCAAAAATTTGTAGATGTATATTGCATAAAGATACTTACTAAATATAGATAGAAATTATAAATAAGAAACCTGCCTATGACTCATTTCTCAGTTACACTCTATTTACATATTTATTCAATGTATTTCTTTATAGTTATTATTATTGATATTTGTGGAGTGTGTTGAGCTGAGGATAGGTTCAAAGGGGAAATCTGTTCTACCACTGAGTCACGTCCCAGCCTGGTGTATTTTAAGGGTGATGTCCATTCCATTTCATTTTTCCTGAGCTACACTGCTCTACAGCTATAATCCTGAGACTCTGGCCACACACAACAAAACAGAGTTCCTTCCTGAACACTGACTACACAGATGCAGAGCAGTTTCTTGCCTTGGCTCACACTTCTTCCAAACGCTAAGACTTTGGTCCCCATTCTACAGAGAGGAAAACTAAGGCTCAGATGGGGTCAGTGACCACACCTAAGGTAGGGCTGCGATCTGAAATCTTTCTGGATCCCCTCTACCTCACCTTCCCTAGAGGTGGCCCCCAAAGTCAGGGTCATTCAACAACCATCCCTGAGCCCTGCCTGCTCAAGCCCAGAACTGAATGCTTAATTAGAGAGCAACCATTACAGAAAGTCTGCCCTGGGGGGAGCTCCCAGGCCATCAGAGACAGACTCACAACCAGGCAGTAACAACAAAGAACACAGACTCTGCAAAAGGCAGTGTGAAGGGTTCTGGGAAAGCCTCTTGGAGAAGGTGTCAGCCCTGAGCCTCGAAGGATGAGTAGAAAGTCTTCCAGGCCCTGGGACAGGGTTGGGATGGGCTCACAGGCTGACAGGGAAGAAGGTGAACCGGGTTATACACTTACGATTTTCAAAGGGCTGGAAGCCCTGGGTCTTCATCAGGCGCCAGCGCTCTCCTTCCCAGCACACCACGCTTATGTTGAGGAAGTCAGCTGAGGTCAGTGACTGGGACTGCAGGGGAGAAAGGGCAGGAATATACCGATAGCCGCAGGAGAGGAGGGGCCGCTAAGGCAGGAACACGTCCTGCTGTTTGAGGCGGGAGTTAAGCAAACACTGTGCAAGCCAGGTTGGCTTCACCATCCACATGGTCTCTGTCACAACGCAAATCTGCTATTGTCTTGTGAAGCAGTCACAGAGAGCATGTGAACCAATGTCAGGGCCACATGTCAATAAAATTTTATTTACAAACACAGGCAGCAGCTGGATTTGACTCAGAGACTGTGGTCATTTAGTAACTCCTGGTATAAATTGAAGCAGGCCGCCAAAGGGAGGGAGGGAATTTCCCATCACAGGAGGTATGCGAGTAGCCAAGCCCCCAAGAAGGAATGACCACAGGAAGATCTTTCTGGAAGGAAATGGCTAGGTGCTGAGCATGTCCTGGGTGTGTTCTGGGAAGCCACTGTCCACATCTTGCTAATGTTCACCCCAGTCTCTCCCAGTGCTGCTCTGGGAAACCTGATAGCTGAGCTGTCAGGGGCTGGGTTTAGACCACTCTGTGGGTCATCAGGAAGTGGGTTCACATGAGATCTCTGTGTCCACAGCCCCCCAGAGTGACCGCAGCACAGAGGGCAGGTGACTGCCTAGCAAGGTTCCCTGCGTAGGCAATACTGCAGACTGCAGGAGAAAGCGCATTCGAGGCCAGGCTGTGGTGGAGCCTGTGCTAGAGGTGGTGGTTTGGGGTCCAAGCCTCAAGACCTAATCCCTCCAAACTGCACAAAGAAGTGAACCTGACCATCAGAGTCCTCTGACCGGTCAGTCAGGAAACACTTCCTCTCTCTGCACAGAGACGTCTGCCTTCACCTCCCATAGCTAGGCCAGGACCCCCAGTTAACGATAGCACAACTTGATTTTTATTGTTGTGGTTGTCCTTAAAGAGGTCTCCAGCACAGGACCTGGTGAGCACTTCTGTCCCCTTTGCATAAATTACCTCAATGCATTCCCTCAGCACCTCTAAGATAGACACCATTCCCATCCAAGGGTTCAGGAGACCAAAAAACAGAGTGTAGGACTCACCCAAGGTCACACAACTAGGAAATGATGAGACCAGGCCCCAGCCGGGCTCCCAGAATGGCCTAGCTCTGGTTCCAGAGGCTAGACCAGGGGTTGGAAAGCACAGTCTGGGCTCCCTGGAGCAGGCCCTTTCCCCTGCCTGGAGGGTTTGCAGAGAATTCTGAGTCACACCCAGATAGACAGGCTGAGGCCGCTGCAAGAACCAGCTAAGAAACACAGAAAAGTTCCCGGAGGCCGCAGGCTCGGGATCAGAACCAATGGAGTTGCGCGTGGCTGGGAGAAGGCAGGGCTACCAACACCGTAAAGGACCAGGTTGTGACAACTTTTGACAGTACCTTGGGCAGGGGCCATATCTCTCTGAGTCTCAGAGTCTTTCTTGGTAGGAGGGGGCAGTGCTGGCACCATCCATGGAGTTGTTAGGGTCTGTTTATGAGTGTCAACAGCCTGCTCTGTTAGGATACCAAGCTCTCCTCCAAGGGGACTTCCATTCATGTTCTGTCTTTCACGGGAAGGGAACTGAGGCATTGAAGTTGTGCATGGTTACCCAGCTAATATTAGGTGGCATCAGGGCTGGGATGCCCAACTCAGGCATGCCACTCTCCCCTAATGTCCCGTGTGCTAAGGCTCGGGAGGACTCTGGTGTCACTGTCTTTGCTACTGGAGCACTGTCCCCACTTGGCAGAGAATCAGAAAGCTGGCAGGACCCAGAGAGGACGGAATGGAGGATCCAAGAGTCTGATGGGAGCAGCAGGGGTGCGGGCCTGATGACCTGCCTGCTGCCCTTCCCTCTCAGCCCAGCAACTTGCTCTGCAAACCCTGGCCAAAGCTCACTGAGGTCCAGGCCCACCCAGAGGTCTCAGCCCCCACCTGGAGGACTCGCAGGCCCCACACTCTTACTGGATGCTCTACTTACATCCAGGGATCCGAGGATCAGGCTGCAGGCCCAGGATGCGTGCCCCACTGGAAGCAGCTTGCAAGTTTTGTTCCAGGGCCTTTTAGAGCGGAAAAACCACCTTAGAAAACAAGGGGTCACCACAGAGCCCCCCAGGGATACTTTTAGCTCCCACCATGCTGTGGGTGGCAGCACAGCTGGCTAGGTGAGGGTACCCAAGTGCTGGCTGCCCCAAGTGCTCCTGGATTCCTCCCCTCAAGAGTACCCGTTCCTGCCCTCAGCCTCTCAGCCTCGCCTCTTGGCCTAGCCCCTCAGTAGCCTAGAAATGCAAGCCAGTTCAACACAGGCCCCAAGCTCCACGCAGCTAAATTAGGCCTGAAAAACGCCATGGCTCCCCAGTCACTTTCAGTCTCTGACCCCATAGCACATTATCAGCCCAGGCAATGGCCCCTGTCCCCACAGCTGCCTGAGAGCTCTCCCCAAATCCCACATTACTCAAAAAGCTTGGGGAGCACCCAGTATCCACCTTGCTTGTCTCTGACATGGAGTCAAGCCTTGGAATCATAGGTTCCCTGCGGTGTCCAACTACCTACTCCAAGTGCTCTCCAGCCTGGACCCCGCCCACTTCCAGGAGCCTAAAGGACTGAGAAGTGGAGCCTGGTTCCAGCTCCTGTGACGTTCAGATACTCAAAATTCCGAAGCTACGTGTTCCCAGGGTCCTGAGGTTCCACACCATGCCAGGCCACACTCACCGCCAGTTGGACCGGGAGTGGATGTGGCAGGATGTGGCCGCCACGGCCTCCTCTGGGCGCCACTCACAGGAGACATTGGCTTTTGAATTGTAGAAGCACTTGAGATGGGGCTCGTCCGTGGGGAAGGCGGGAAGTGAGGGGCCAGATATGGAGTGCACATGGCCTCTGCGCGCAGTCACCAGCTCCTCCTGGCATTTTTCTGCCAGGGAAGAAGGCAGGTAAGACCAGAGGCGTGCGTAGTTTGTGTTCATGGTGTACATGTGTGGGTTTGTGTGTGTCTGTGTGTGTGTGTGTACATGCATATGGAAGCCAGAGGACAACCTTGGGTATCATTCCTCAAGAACCGTCTATCCTGTTTTCAAGACAAGGTGTCTCACTGAGCCTGGGCCAGCTGGCCAGTGCTTCCCACGGGTCCTCTTGTCTCCACCTCCCTGGCACCATGTGTGCCACCATGTCTGACTTTGTTATGATTGTGTGTGTGCACGCACATGTGTGTGTAGAAACCAGCGGACAATGTTCTGGAGTTCATTCTCTCCTTCTACTAAGGGCTCCAGGGCTCGAACTCAGGTTGTCAGGCTTGTGTGGCAAGTGTTTTTACTTGCTGAGCCATCTCACCTGTGTGGCTTCTGAGGCTCTGAACTCGGGCTCTCATGTTTGCATGGAAAGGACTTCACCCACTGAGCCATCTACTCCCCCATTTCAGGCCCATTTCAAAGCAGGAGGCCAGGGAGAGAGGATGGGACAATGGGACCAGAGAGCAGATGACCCTTTCCCTGTCTCTTGCTGCACAGGCCTCTCCTAAGCACAGGAAGAGACCGCTTCTTGTCCCTGCTTTGCCTCCACCTGCCCCTGGATCCTTCTAGTATCTCGGAGCCTTCTGCTCTGTGGCTGAACCTCCTTTGAGAAGCAGGAAACTGAGACAGGCTCCAGCAGGGTAAGCCTCCCACCCAGGGAAAGACAAGATGCTCACTCCTAGGAGAGATGACTCGGTAGTTAAGAGCACTGGATGCTCTTGCAGGGAACCCAGGTTCAGTTCCCAGCAGCCACATGGCAGCTAACAACCATCCATAACTCCAGTTCCAGGGAATCTAACACCTTCTGGTCTCTGTGAGTTTTGCAAGCACATGGTACACTTACATACACTCATACACATAAAATAAAAATAAACAAATAAAAAAATTAAGACGCTGGGTTCTTACCTTTCTCCTCTGGAGATACCTGAGGTATAGCCAGAGGCAGGAGAATGATGAAGAGAGACAGACTCCAGGACAGAGCTGTGGCAGCCATCACATCCACAGAGCAGAGCTGGGGAAGCAAGCCCTAGGTGGGAGAGGAGGGGAGCGGGTGAAGTGAGCAGGGCTGGTTACTCTCCCCTTGCTCTTCTCTCCACTCAGCCACACAACCTGGCCTTGGGACCTTTGCACCTGGTGGGCCCTCAGCCTTGCACACGCGCATTCCCTTTCTTCTCATTTCTGCTCAGTGGTCACCTCCTTAGAGTGGTCACCCCATATCATTTTGCATCTCCGCATTTACTGTTTGTGCTCAGTAGTAAGTAGATCTCTCCCCTCAGCAGTTAAGTTCTAAACCCCCACGGATGCTTAAAACTTTGGACCAAAGTAATCCTTACACAGACTATGTTCTTCCTGTAAATTACATACACACCACAAAAGACAGGCAACACTATTAGCAATACTATGAGAGTCTTAGTGACAGCCACCAGCTGTGCCAAGCACAGTGTAAATGTGGTCTCTCTAGCTCAAAATATCTTACAACACTGTGGCCACTGTGCACCTGTGTACCGAGGTAAGGCAAGGTGTCTGGGCACGGTGGCACAGTGTTAGGGTGCCAAGTCCTATTGCTACTGGTCATAGTATTTGTAGAGGTGACTGGATAACTGAGTCTGCTCAGTGACTGACAGGTGGGCAGTGTGAGGATCCCTGGGCAAAGGGATTGCTCAGTCTTCACACAGGATGGAGCAGAACCGCACAAGATTTTTTGCAAGCATGCAACTCAAACATACAGATAGTTTCATCTGGGATTTTCTTTAGTTATTTCCCAACTATGAGGGGATTAAAACTGTAGAAACTGAAGCAGAAGATCAAGGGGAAGTCTCGTGCTTGTCCATTTGTTTTCTTGCTTAGCTGTGCACACACCCCCCCTTGTGTACAGCTGTGTACATGCACCACGGATGGTCCACGAGGGCAGTGACATGTGGGCTTTATCCGTTCCTGAATCCCCAATTCCTAAAGCAGTTCCTGCCGCCTAGCAGATGGCTGGCAAAGGAAGACGGAAAACCCCAAGTTCTTGAATGAGCAAGGGACGGAACTGGAGGTGGCCAGCCAGGGACTCTAGAGGCTTCCTGGCTGCCCTGCCCTGCTCCCGTCGAGGAGGGAACCGAAGGCACGGGGTGGAAGCGGAGGTGTGGGCGGCTTGGAGAGAAGCCTTGAGGCCAGCCGCAGTTCCAGCTTCACCCCTGAAACCCCTTCCAGGGCAAAGCTGGGCCCAGCCCTGTGGCTCTTCCCATCTCCATGAGCCTGAGGCTCTGGACTGGTCCTCTACAAGCCCTTCCTGAGCTGCTCTTCTCTCTCGGTCCCCATGGTTCCTGCTGTCCTTTAAGGCCCCCTTCAAGCACCACCTCTCTTCTTGCTCTGTGGCGCCTCCCTGGTTCCCCCACAGATGTAGGATGTCCTGTCTTGAGCTGCTCTTTCTCTTGCGGCAGAGGCAGGACTGGCCAGGCAGTGTGCCCACGCTGCAGACTACTGAACCTGGCACACAGGATGGACTCAGTAAATGTCATGGGCTGCACAAATGTGCTCAGAAGTCTGCAGCGTAATGAGCTACCTGATGATCCAGTGACGGTGCCTGCCATGCGTGCCCCACATCCATGATGACCAGGCTGTGTGCCAAGCCTTTCATGCCACCAGCCCCTCTCTTCCACCCAGCGCATTCCATCAGCTGTTCCAGGTCCTCACTGTGTAGATAAGGAGACTGAGGCTCCAGGTCATTAATTGCTACAGAGCTGGGGTTCTCCCCAAGGACCTCCCTGCCCTGGGGGAGGGGGTCAGTGTCCTGCAGGGCATGGGCAGCCTGCAGGTGATTATCCTAGGAGCAGGAAGGAGCCCTAATAGGTCCTTGTAGGTTCACCCTTGCCTGGCTCACTGCTCTTCAGGAGGGTGGTTGCTTGCCTCTGTGTATGGATCCCCCAACTACACAGTAACATCTCAAGCAAGGATACCCTTCAACCCTTAGTGGGCCCAACACACTCCAAAGCACTGTGGGTCTTTGGTGACGGAGCCACTCAGGGCCCATACATCAGAGCAACCTCAAGCAGGGAGAGGCCTGGGACATAACCTGGGGAGAATAGGGAGGACAAAGTGTTAATCAGAGGGTGGTCAGGGCCAGACCACAAGTACCAGCAAAGAGCACTCCAGACCGAGGAAATAGCACCATGAGTCTGACCCTGTCCCTGGCTGCGGAGACACAGGAGCACCCTTTCTCATGGGCCATCTTAAAGGGAGGAATCATTATGCCTGGGGAGAGCCACATCTCCTCTTCTACAAGAAGGGAGTACAGTCTGGGGAGAAACTCAAAGTCACACAGCATGACTTTCCCAGTCTCGGGAAGTGCAATACAAGCCAGGACCTCAGAGTCCCAGGCACTGTCCTTCTAGGGCTCGCCCACACGTGCCCTTCACAACCACCAGACGTTCCTACCCCTGACTCATATGTCCCCACTGAGGCCTGGCAGGGCTCATCATCCCACAGGCCCAGGCTTCTCAAACTGGGTCACCTGATTTCCAGTTCAAAGATGATGATGATGATGGAGGTCAGCGTTGCCTGACACCTGCACTCCCTGCCCAACATGGACCCACAAATGTCACAGCACACGCTTATCGCAGCAAAGACTAGGTTCTACCTCTAAACATCCACATGGGAAAACTAGGGCACAGACCAGCCTGTCACCTAGGAGAGAGGGAGCAAGTCCCAGGGGAAGTCTGAGGCCTCCCGGGTTGGTAGAGTCCAGGATCGGCTAAGAGAGGATAACAAGCAGGAGCTCTGAGACCCAGGATCGAACCTCAAGACCTCTGACCTCAAAGCACCCCGCCCGCCCCCATCTTCAACTCTCTGATCACCCTCCCATAGACACAATACTCACAAACACCTCCACACACAACCATACACTCTCTTGTACCTCACACTTACATGTACACTAATACCAAGACACAAACACGCACACATGCACACACGTGCACAGTGCTTGCCTCTTGCTACTCAATGAGGTCATCTCACCACAGAGTATAGGGAGGAAGGCGACCCTGGTGCTCTCCTCTGTAAGTGCCCACCTTACCTCTGAGGTACTACAAACACTGCTAAGGGTGAGACGCTCCAGCCTTGGGGAGTCCCAGAGATGGAACCCAATATCTGGAGGTGCTCCTGACCATTCTGGTCACTCAGCCAAGTAAGAGACAACTCTAACCCGGAACCCCAGCCTCTGGCTTCTATCCCAGGGCTTCCAGATACCTGCCAGTCAGCACAGCACAGCCAGCCTTATAGTCAGATCCCAGAGGAGACCTTCTCTCCTCCCTTGTCTATCAGCCTCTTACGGGGCACTCCCCAAGCTGGAACCCACTTCACAAGAGGCAAGGGTGACTTCCACCTGTGCCTCACACACTCTGCAGCCTCTGAGTACTGAGTCTAGCTACCCTCCTTCCTCACCACTCCTCTGGGCTGACAGGCCAGCACATGGAGCCCAGAGGAGACCCTCAAACAAACAACGCATAACCCCCTATAGAATAGGCTGGGGAGGAGCCACTGGGAAGGAGCCTGGCACTGGGAAGGTATTATTCTAAAGGCAAAAGCTGTGCGAGAGTCAGGCCACTCCATCCCCAGGGGATCCTAAGATAAGATCAGGCATCAAAGCCCAGGAAGAACACTCGGGGAGAACTGAGTCAGAGCTGAGTGTCTCCCCAGCTCTCTGCCCCTGCCTTGGCGGGGTGGTCATTAAGGGCTGCAAAGGAGCCCTGGGCTCCCAGGGCCCTGTACAGGGGCATCACCTGGCTGAGACATGGGGCTGTGGCGATGCTCTCCCTCCAGTCCTCCTCAAGGCAGGGTCCACGGCCATCTCCTGCTCCACAGCACAGGTAGCAGACAGCAGCTGGGCCAGCAACGACTGAAACCCAGGGCGAGCCCACTTCCTGTACAGAGGATGAGGGGCAAGGCCCAGTGGGAGGCGGAGAGACGGGGGTGATGAGGTAGCCTGAAACTCCACACACACACCTAGTACTGATAAGATCTGCCTCCTACGCTGGGGGCGGCCACCAAGTGTGGTGGCACTCACACACCGCAGTCACTCTAGCTTAGGGACCAAGAAACACATGGAGCCAAGAGGGCGGGCCCTTCTTCCCCACAGCACCCCCACTCATCTCACACATGCCACCCAAACCTCATCATCTTCCGGTCACACACACACCCTGACACCCAAACCTCCCACAGACAGGTCCCTCTGGGTGTCCCCAGAGCCCCCCACCCAATCCTAGCCCATGATGTGCCCGTCTTCCATGGGCCTCCTTTACCCAGCCTTCCGGGAAACCTTTAGTCAGGTTAGCATTCAAAGGCCACTGGTTATCAAGGCTTGGCAAGCAATTTGATGAACACTGACTGGACCTTCGAGAACCTTCCTCTCCCTTTCAATCACCAGTTCTAATTCTTTGCTTTTCCTTTTCATGAGATAGGGAATCAGTTAGTGGCTTTTCTTTTTGACAAGAAGTAATGAACTTCTCTTTAAATACAGTGTCATAGGACCACGGATTGGGGGAGTTCACAGTCAGGGTTCCACAGTTTCTCCCTCCCTTCTTCTCTGCTTTAATACTCTGCTCGTGGGGTAGGGGTGGAGGGATGTAAGGAGACAAGGCCAGGTGTTGTAGAATGCTGTCCTCTAACACAAGATCCATTACATCTTCACCAGAGAAGCTGTGACTACTTTCAAGTGACCCTCAAGATCAGGCTGCTGATGGTTCCCTCCTAGGAGGGAGTGGAGTGGGGTCTCAGCCCATCATCTGAGATTCTGGCCTCTCCTTCCTCCACCTTCCTCCTAGATGTGTGTAATTGGTCTCAGGGGGTGTTAGGGTATATAGACGGTGGACGTTTAACTGAAGGGACGACTCTATGCAGCTATGGGAAAGCCATTATCCATGCTGGGGTAAGATTTTCCACTGATATATTTCCTTTGGGGTCACCCACACTCCTGTAAGCAACCCCATCTATGCTCTGTTAATAAGCCCAATAAACTCATTAGTTTACCAGGTTAGACTCTGATGGAACTGTCGTTGGTGCCCTGTCTGGGGTTGTACGGAGTGGCATTTGTTTGGATCTCCTGAGAAAAAGTTCACACAACAGGAGGGGGTAGGTAGGGCAAACTGGAAGGATGAGCGCAGCAGATGTTTCTATCTATAGAGGTCAGGAAGTAAACTGAAGGCTCCAAAAAAGATCCCAGAACTGGGCCAGGAAAGAAGTGTGGTACCGCTGTGTGACCTGCCTGGCCTCCGTGAGCTTCAATACTTATCAAATGAGAGGATATGTTCATTTTCATAGCAATGAAAAAGCTCCCTGAGTGAAATCAACTTAGAGATTTCACTTGGCTCATGGCTTTAGAGGTTCTAGTCCCTGGTCCGCTTTACACTTGCAGCAAGGCAGAATACCATGATGGAAGGGCATGGTGGAGGGAAGCTGCTTACCAGACAACCAGGAAGCAGAGAGAGAGAATGAGCCTGAAGACAGGACATTCCCATGTAGACTGTGCTGCCAGGGACCCATTTCCTCCATCTGTTCTCAACCCTACATTTAGCTACAAACTCATCACGGCTAATTCATTGATTATGTCCTCGTGATCCAATCCCTTCCTAACAGACACTGGCTGGGTATCAGTCCTCAGCACAGGAGCTCTCTGGGGGACACCTCACATCCAAGCTATAACAGGGGGTATAAGTTCCTGCCTAGGTATGTCACAAAGATCGGTGTGCATTGAGGGCCTGATGTGGCCATATATAGAGGGTTGTAATAAAAACCAGAATCTTCCTGCTGGGATGTGAATGATCTCCCAAATGCTCATGTGTCAGAAATACAATTCCCAAATTCATGTATTAATGACCTGTGGCAGTGGGGCCTTTGAGAAGCCATTAGGGTTGGATGAAATCATAATGGTGGACTTGATATGGAAGAGAGACTGGGTTGGCACACTGCTCTGTCTGGCCATGTGATGTCTCCTGCGTGCTATGACGCAGCACGAAGGCCTCACCCACTGTCACTGTTCTAGAGCTTCCCAGCCTCCACAGCAACGAGCCCAACCATTCTCTATCACATTGTTACAGGCACAGAACATGGCTGAAAGCACTCTCCCAATCCGCTTCCCTCCTTCCCCATGACAGGAGGAGAGGATAAGAAACATAACCATGGAGACAGGGAGATTGACAAGGCAGGTTTGCTAAACATAAGATACTTCTGGAAGCCTCTTAGGAGGCCACTGTGATGGGGCCCAGGGAGGACGGCATCAGAAGGGCACTTTGCTCTGCAGGCTTTCTTGGACAACTTGAACTCGTCTCCTCCCTCCCATAGATACATGGAGTCAGTTAAACAATTTAAAAGCACATATAAGGACAAAAAATAATTCCCCAAAGTCAGAAATCTTTGACCCATTTTGGAATAACCCACTGTGAGCAGAGCCTGTGCTCATGGGAACAACATTGATCAGTTTGGCAGGTGCAGCTTAGGCCCCTTCCTCTTCCTCCATATTTCCTTCCTTCCTCCCTTCAGTCAGAAAATATTAAGCATTCATAATGTCCCAGATGCCCTGTCAGGACAAGGGCAGCACAGTCTTTTCATCTTCAACACAGAGTCTCTAACTTGTGGGAGTACATGGGAGGGAGACAGGCGCGTGAGAAAGCGGGCAGTGCTCCCCACACCCCAGGGCTCCTCCTTCTGAAATGCAGGGGGGTGAAGCCTAGGACCCAGTCTTGACTGTGGGATGTGCAATGAATGGCTTGGTCTACTCTAGGCCTAAAGATTCCTCAATTTTGATCCACCTGTCTCTGCCTATTCTTGTATCTACCCTTCACCAGCTTCTCCCTCTCTCCCCACTCCTCCCTCTCCCGCCTCTCTCTTCACCCCCGACCTCTTGTCCTCCCATTTCTCCCACCTTGTCCCTTACCCACTCTCCAGCTGGGATCCCTATGTTATGAAAATATTCTTCAAACAGCGAAGAGACCATGCACACACCCAGGAGAAAGTCAGAAAGCTGGTTTGTTCCTTACTTGTGCATGAGGACCCCAGTAAGCAACAGATGGCTATTAGATTTTGTGGCCAGGATCCATAGATTTTATAGGCAATTTTATGTAATCATCTTATGGTTAGCACCTAGGCCCTCTGTTTCTTTTCATGATGGACTATGTTGTCTCAGGAAATTCCTTCCTGAGTTCACTCAACCAACATAGTTTTAAAAATACTTCACTGATCATTTTTTTATTACTTTATATGTATGAGTGTATTGCCTACATGTATGTAAGTAGGCCTGCGTTGTGCAATGCCCGAAGAGGTCAGAAGAGGATGTAGGATCCCCTGGAACTGGAGTTATGGATGGTTGTCAGTTGCCATTTGGGTGCTGGGAAGCAAACCTGGGTCTTCTGTGAGATCAGCCAATGCTCCTAACCACTGAGCCACCTCTCCAGCCCAACATAGTTTTTAAAGACGATATCCCAGGCGCTGATCAAGACATCTGCTGCCTTTTGATCTACAACTAGGCTAGGCTAATTGGGCTGCAACCCAGTCAAAGATCCATTTCAGTTTACAAAATCAGATAGTATGATCAGAAGTTTAGATTTCAATAATTCGATCTATGCTTTTCTTGGACTAATCGGACCAGGCATCTCATGAACCCATTTGGTGAACTTTTTATTCTTTTAGTTTTGCATCTTTGTCAATAGTCATAGTGAATGGAAAGCATCCCAGAACTTCAAGACTTTCCAGAGTAACAAAGCATCACAGGGTAGTGAGACCACCACAGAGCAATAAAACATCTCTGAGAGTCTCAGGGTTACAGTGCAAGGTCCCACCCAGAAAGTAAAACAAAGGAAACTTTAAATGTCCTAAGCTTACCAAGACGTTGTATAAGAACACAGTTAGTTATAAAAATATAATTCTTTCTTTATCACTTGAAGGTCAAGTCTTCACAGATGCCTTCAGTCAGTCCACCCTTGTCTGTAAGGAGAGAGGTGGAAGCCCTGCCTTCGACCTGATCAGTGTAGCCTCCCAGAGACACAGGACCCAGCAGGACCCCATAGGCCTGGGCTCTGTCCAGGTAGAAGGGAATGTACTGGCTATCTGCAGCCTGCTTTAGGGGAACTATTTTCTCCCACACCTGGGTCATGAGGGCTGCATGCTCAGCCTCACTTTCCTTCACTGAACCAGAATGATCTTTCCTCAGTCCCAATCATGTCATTTTACCCCCTTCTAGAACACTCATCACTCCAAACATAGAAGCTTGGCCACCCCCAAGGAAACCACTCCCCACAGGCCTTCAGGTCTCGAGGAACCTCCCACCAGGGTTTCCTCTGGTTCTGGTACTTCTGCTGAGCATCACTTGGCCAACAAGTCATGTTTAGGCTTTGGATCTTTCAGATTCGGGGCCCAGGCACACTGAGCCTGCTCCTGCTTTCTGTCCTACAAGCAGGCCTCCGGAGTTCACAGAAGATGGTGGAGTATTCTTAGAACAGAAGATGGTAGAGATCCTGGTTCTTCCCCAGAGACATCAGCATTTCCCTGAGGCTCCTAAGAAGGAATCTGGAAGCTTCTCAGTGTCCAGCACCTGACAGAGCCTACCCAGCGCCACCTGGCTTCTGTCAGGGGCCGCTGGACTCAGATAGGATAGGCCTCTTCGCAAGGCTGGCTCTCTACCTGCTGCCCAAGCCCTGGTCCCTACCTGGGTTGCTCCGAGGCCCTCTGTATCCCCTTTTCCATCTGCATCCTCACAGGATCCTGCCATGAACAAACTGCTCTGTGCTTTCTGCTTTCACAGACATGACCCACAGCTCACCCACCACCCCACCCATCCGCACCTCATTGTGAGGCTGGCCCCGTTTGGGTTTGCTGGCCCCAACGTCCCTTTCCAGCCGTGGCTCTTCTCCTTGCTTATCACAGCTCTGCCTCTACTGGGCAAATCAGTAGAGTACCCCTCAGCGCCCACTAAAGCTTCTCTCTCCTCGTGCCCTGAAATCTGGGCTTGTGGCTCCAGCATCCCTCATCACTCCAGCTTCTGGGAGCCACAGGGCCCATGTTGCAGTACCACAGGCCCTGTTCCCTTGCATCAGTCCCCTCTCATTCCCACATCTCATCATCACTGACCTGTGCCAGATCAGACCCCACGAACTGCCTCCCATCCTCTTCCAGCAGAAGTGTCCCACTCAGAATTCAGCAGCATGCCTCAAAAAGAACGGCAGGAAACGGTGGCCTAAAATAAGGGATGATTTTATTCCTCTCTCACATAAAAGAGACCAGCATTCTGGGCTAGCAGGGACTTTCTGAGGTCAGGATCTGAAGCTAAGTCTGTCTCACTCCTGTAGCATTCTTAACAATAACTCTCCTGTCTCCTCAGACCAAGAGGTCTGGGCAGGCGGGGCCCATGACATCATCATTCCTACATTGGGAAGGTGAAGAGAGAATCAAAGAGCATACCTCTAGCTATTCACCCAAAAGTTGCCCTGGCAACTTAGTTTCCTTTTCTTTTCTTCCTTCCTTTTTTTTTTTTTTTTTTTTTTTTTTGGTCTGTGTGTGGTATATGGTATATGCATGAATGCATGTGTGGACATGTGTGGACAGATGTGTGGTATGTGTGTGTGTTGCATGCATGTGCGTGCATATGGTGGGGAATGACATGTGCAAGCGTGCAGAGGCCAGAGGAGGATGTCAGATGTCCTTAATCACTCCCCAATTTATTCCCGTGAGAACCTGAAGCTTGGCATCCAGTAAACCCCAGTGATTCTTCTGCGAGTCCCCCTACACAGTGCTGAGTCCCCACACAGTGCTGAGCTTACAGATGCATGTACAGCCACTCCTGGCTTTTTATGTGGTTTCTGAGGATTTGAACTCAGTTCTTTATGCAGGCACCAGCACGTGCTCTGACCCACTGAGCCATCTTCCCAGTCCCTCCACATTACTGTTTGAGACCCTCACTGAACCTGGAGCTCACCAATCTGCTAGCATGGATAATCAGTGACCCCTTGATCCTCCTGTTTCTGCCTCCCAGGGATGAGATTTCAGGCATGTGTTGCCATACCCAACTTCTTATGTATGTGCTGGGCATTGAACTCAGGTCCTCAAGTTTTACCCAGCCCACCCTGGCTACTGCTCACATCCCATTGGCTATCGTTGAGTCACATGACAACCTAGCAGCAATTGAGAGAAGCGTGTAACTATAAACAGAGCACATGTGCGGACCACAGAGTTGAGGCACCCTTGCTGTCTCTGCTGTGGTCTAGCTTCTATCATCATCTCCTGGGACACCTTCTCTTCTGGCCTCCACCCTCCCCGCTGACTTGGATGGCCTTGCTCACTCAGGAGACCTCCCATAAAACCACTCCCTCAGCGATGCTAAGACCTGCCTTCTCCAGTTCATCCAGGGAGCTGGGGAAACATTCCCACCCCGTCGCAATGGCCTCACTGGTGGCCCAGATTCTACCAGTCCTGTCCCTGGTCAGGAGCTTCACCCCATGCATGGTTTCTGAGTCCTAGCCTAGTCTCTACAGGACAAAGGGGGCCACTGCTCACAACTGTTAGAAGCTGCTGTAGGAGGGGACCTCAGAGGGACCCAAGCAGAACAAGGACAAGGAACGGTCGAGTAATTAGCTACTGGAGAGCTCTGCCAGTACCTGCTCTTCACTGGGAGCATCCCACTTGCTGGTCCCAAAGCCAAAACGGGCCATCCTCTGTGATTCCCTCCTTGCTCCCAGTTCCAGGCCACCCCCTTCATCATGGCCACATGGCCACAGTCTATACCTCCTCCCTGGCACCTGGTCTAGACCTACATTCTCCCAGGATCCTCTGGGAGCCACCTGCTCCTTAGACCCCCCCAACACCAGCCCAAGCATTGAGTTTCATGACAGTTCTTCATAGGTCACATGTGGATCTTTACTGAAACTGTTGGGTCTTCCCCAGGGTGACTGACCAGGGGCTTACCAGAACCTGGGATTTCTCAGGACTAAGACCAGGACAGAGTAGGCCACTTATCCTCACCCTACCCTTTCCCATACCAACTCAGCTGCCCGACTGAGGCCAGCCCTCCCCTGACCTCACCCCGCCAGCTCTGATTTGGGGCACTGTCTGGCTAGCATCATAGATCATAACCTTGTTCTGTGTAGGCTACCGGAGCTCTCCATAAACAGAAACTGTGTGATTCATCCAGACCTGCAGAGCCTGGAAGATGACTTGACGTTCACAGGTGAGCTACTAGGCGGGTAGAAAGGGAAGGAGAAAAAGGAAAGGCTGAGACTCTCTAGGACCCTGGAGATTCCGGATGCAGTCGTACAGGAATGTTTTGATCAGCCACGGACCACCTATGCCATACAGGTTGTATAAGATGACATCACCTGGTGACCTTCAAGCTATCTTGATTATTATATAAGTTCCCTCTATGGTGTCAGAACAATGATGTGTTTCTCAGAACAAACCCTCTTCCTTGAGACCATGAGGCAAATTAGAGATGATACCGGGAACTGTAACATACTTGAAGTTTCAAGAACTTTGCTACTGCGGCGGTTTTAAAGGTAAATTACGTCATGCTGTGTGTACTCACTGCAGGCTCATTTGTCTGGCAGGCTGCTTGACATTTGTTAGCATCACCATGTGTGGTCCAGCAATTTCATGCCTAGCATGGCTCCAACAGAGACCATAAGAAGTGTATGCAAAGTGACTGTGGTCCTGAGACCAGAGGCAGTGGATGGACATCCACCAAGGAAGAATGTGGGTGGCTGGGAAGCATAGGAAGCGTCCCTGTCCCCTGACCCAGGGCAACCCAAGATGTACACGGGGATCACAAAATCGAAGTTGAGAACGGTACATGAGTGTAGCACCAGGGTGAGTGTGGGTGTGCGAACGTGGCTGTGACCTAGCAGGTGCTCACCCAGCTAGCTCTGGGTGGATGAGTTAGTGAGTACCCGCACTGAACAGCTCCGGGTGGATGTGCACGGCCACGGCCTTCAGGCAGGGCAGCTGGGAGACCTGTGGAGTCTTGTGCAGCCTTTAAATTGCATTTCATGGGAACATAATTTCTCCTTATAGAAATAAGTTAAACTGGGGCAGGAGAGGCAGCTCAGCTGTTGGGAGTCCTGGCTGTGCTCTTGCAGAGGACCCCAGTTTGGTTCCCAGGCCCCACATGATGGGAAACAACCACCCGTAACTCTGGTTCCAAGGGATCCGGGATCTGACACCCTCTTTGGCCTCTGTGGGCACAGCACCCATGGGAGCACTTACATACATGTATACATAAAAATTAAAATAAATAAGTTAAACTAGAACCAAACCCCAATGAAAACTGAAGGGGGGGGCTCTTGGTGAGGTCTTCTATCAACCATGATCTTTCTAACCCCTTCGTACAACCCTGAACATGTCCCCAAGTCACCAGCCCATGGGACCCTCTGGGCATGGGACTCAGTTGAGGGAAGAAAGAATATTGTCCATAATCACAATGTGTCAATGGCAAGGATATCAAAAACAGGTCTCCTCACTGCCCTTCCAGATGACCCTCTGGGGACAGTCAGGAGGACTGTGCAGAGCCTGTGACCACATGCACAGTACCCCCGTGGGAAACAGGTAGAGCAAGAATATTGTTTGCTCTTTTCTTGAACAGGTTTCGCCAAGATCTCTGATCTTTCTCAGAAGTTAGGTTAGGTGTCACCTCAAGGGAAGGACGTGTGATGTTCGCAGAGTGTCTGTGAGGAACTCTTCTTTCTAGAAGTTCTGCTTAGCTGCTTTTCTTCTTCGTGTTTTTATTACAAAACTGAAAAATCTTAATGTCCGTCTAGTTGTCTCCACGGTGTAGGTGTCTGCTTAGGGGGAACAGAAATCGGTGTCCGAACCCCACTTCACTCTGGAATGACACCCCCCTCATTTGAGGCATGCTTCCAGGAGCCAGTGACTCCAGAGAACAGACACCTCGATGTGCCCTGAGTAGGAAAGATGAGGGGCAGTGGGCAGGAGCAAGGCCATGGACATGCCCCGACCCTATGGCATACACAGAGTGCACAGTGACCTACCTGCAGGGTCCAGCCACACCTGCCTCAGTGCCACCTCAAGGATCCAAGAAAGATGAGGCTGACAGGAGGGAGGCAGTCTTCTCAGCTCTGGCCACATGTACAATGTCGTACAGAGATGGTCTCCCCAGAACCACAGGGCTCAGCTGAGCCCACAGTAGGGAAGCTATGGGATGGCACAAAGCCCAAAGGTGCCAGGGCGGTGATAAAGATTCTTGGAAACTGGAGGAGGGGTCTCCTGCCCCCCATACTGGGCACTCTTCCTAGAGCCCCCTACAGTGTGTCACTCTGGGGCCCACAAAGCAGCCAGACATGAAGGTCTTGCCATCATTTCAGGAGTGTGAGGGACACACAAGGGCCTCCTTGACTGTAGCGATGAGACCGGTGGCATTTCAGGAGCGTCAGCAGTTAGTTAAAATGTGTGCCCCATCCTCTTGGCCTCCGAACACCAGGGACTTTTCAGGCATATGGCCAGAAAAGGCTTAGCTCACCCTTACCAGCTGACAGCAAAACTGTATGTCCAGCCCTTCCAGTGGACTCAGTGACAGTGACTCCCTCCCTGTGGGAGGAAGAATGGAAGCTTAGGGGCGGAGGGACACCGTTCAGGATATGATTCAGTCAGCCTTGTTCTTGCTCTAGGCAGGGTCAGAGGATCATGGGAAGATATGATCCCTAAGATATGATCACTAAGATATGATCATCAATCAGCAACATCATGACAAGTGAGGCCGCAGGCACCATAGAGGGAAGATAGCCTGACATCTGTCTTGGTGGGTTTGGGCAGGGTCCCCAGCTGTGGTTGAAAATGAAGTTACTTCTGAGGAATGGGTGGGGGCTGTAAAGTGCTAGTGCAGAATGTTGGCTCCATGCTGCCAGCAAACTTGGAATTTGCAAGAGCAGTTGAAAAATGTATTTTTCTTTTTTAATCGGGGAGTAGTTGAGAAAGGGATCTCACTCTGTAGCCCAGGATAGTCTTGAACTTGGGGCAATCCTACTGTCTCAGTCTCCCAAGTGATGGGATTACAGATGTGCGTCACCACATCCAACTTGAAACCTGGGATTTAAAAGACTGTAAAATTATCCTGCCTTTGATTTTAACTTCAGTGCACAACCAATAGCTGCCAGCTCACCCGCCACAGAGGACATGAACTGCTGGCCACCATCTGCTATTTGAGAAGCAGGTGCTTTCTGAGGGAAGGAGGAGCTGACAAAGGACCCTCTGTTGGGGGGGTCTTTCTCTCAGCCACTGTCCCAGATGGCATCATCTGATGTCATCGTATGTGCTAATCACATAACAGCCTTGCAAACCTTCCTGGATTGGAGGCATCTCCTTCTTTAGGTGTCTTGGGCCTTGTGCTCATTGTCAGCTTGACACACCTGGAAAGAAGACCCTCAATTGAGTAATTTCCAAGACCATATTGGCCTATAGCCATGTCTGAGAGGACCTGATTTGATTGAGGATGGATGCGGGAGGGACCAGTCCACTGTGGACAGCACCATCCCCAGGAAGTGGACCTGGGCTGTATAAAAAAGGTAGCTGTGCCTGTCTAGCATGGTAGCACACACTTTTAGTGCCAGCACTCAGGAGACAGAGACAGGTGGATCTCTGTGAGATGGAGGTCAACCTGGTCTACATAGTGAGTTTCAGGTCAGCTGGGACTACAGGGAAACCCTGTCTCAAAACAGGCACAAAAAAGAGAAGGAAGGAAGGAAGGAAGGAAGGAAGGAAGGAAGGAAGGAAGGAAGGAAGGAAGGAAGGAAGGAAGGAAGGAAGGGGAGAAAGCAAGCTGAGCATGAAGACGTGAACCTGTAGGCAGCGTTCCTCCATGGTTCCTGCTTCAGCTCCTGCCCTGACTTCCCTCAGTGACGGACTGGGACCTGGAAGCATAAGTTGAAATACACCCTTTCCTCCCCAAGTTGCTTTTGGTCAGAGCGTCTTTTCACAGGTCCCAACCCATATGCTGCATTTTCACTTTCCAGGTTCCCTTGCAGCTAGGTAGAGGTATGCGACCAGGCTCAGAAACTCGATCTCTTCCTTTTTTCCTTCCTTCCTTCCTTCCTTCCTTCCTTCCTTCCTTCCTTCCTTCCTTTTCTTTTCTTCCTTCCTTCCTTTCCTTCTCATTCCTTCTCTCTTCCTTTTCTTCCTTCTCTTGCTTTCATCATCCTCCTTCCCCTTCCCTTCCCCTCCTCTGCTTCTTTATGTCCCCCACCCCCACCCCTGTCTCCCCCTCCAAACCTTCTAAAGCTAATCCATGCATCCCAGAGACTCCTCCTCTAGGACCAAGGAAAACTGTAGACTTGAGAACAAAAGTTTCAGGGAATTAAGACTTCCCTGCCCTGTACTTGAAATTCAATAATGACATCTAAGAGCAGGCATACAGCATCTCCAGGTCCCCATCTCAGTAGGGATAGTTTCCAAGTGTGAGCTCTTCAGGAATCCTAGTTTCTCTGTGTATTTCTGACTATCTCCCCACCATTCACAACACTCTCCCCACTGGGGTTCTCTGTACTTCTTCCCTTTTTAAAAAAAAAAAATACAGTTGTATGAAGCCCAGGTTGGCCTTGAACTTGCTATGTAGTGGAAGATGATCCTGAGCTCCTGGTGCTCCCATCTCATTTGAGTGATGGAATTAAAGGTGTGGGCCACCACACAGGGTTTACACAGTGCATGCTGCACAAGCTCTCTATCAACTGAGCTACATCCTCAGGCTCCCTTTTTTTCATCTTTTTTTTTTTTTTGAGGAAGAATTTCAGGTATATGAGGCTGACCTCAAACTCACTATGTAGTCAAAGATGATCTTGAACTCCTGATCCTCTTGTCTCAGCCTATTCAGTGCTGGATTATAGGTATGGGCTGCCATACCCTGAATTGCCTGTACTTCTTAATAAAAGACGACCATCACACCCCTTGACATCTTCTTCTGGAATAACCCACAGCACAGGGATGAGAAATATGACACCCTCCCCTATAGCCATTTCATACTTGGCAAGGGACATACTTAAGCCATGAGATTACAGATTATAGCGCAGAGATGGGTCTTAAAACAAGTCCGTCCACCATGCTGAGGCCTGCAAGGGGCAACCTGAACTGACAGGTCCCTTGTCCTCTCCAGCCCACCTTAAATACTTTATTCTGCCTTCTAAGTCATCCTTCATTTAAACCCAACACAGAAGGTACAGCAAAACTGGCTGGGCATCCAAGTAAGCACTCCAATGGGTCTATCTGATGCCCTCTTCTGGCCTCCATGTGTACACAGGAGCATACACACTCACACAGACACATAGAAATAAATAAGTAAACAAATCTTTAAAAAAGAAATGCAGATTCATGGATCCCACCCCAACTTGGGTGATTGGTGCTGTTGGTTGGGAGCTCAACGAACAATATCTATTCTAACAAGCCTCTGCTCTAGAAAGTGTCTCCTGTTTCTCCCACTCTGTGAAATTTTCACTCCCAGTTCCCTCTCTGCTGCCATGGTTTGCATCTGGAGTGTTTCCCAAAGGCAGACGGACAAAAGGCTCGATCCTAGCTCAGTACAGTTGGAAACCAGATGCCCTTTTAGAGGTGGAGCCTAGGGAGAGTTTTTAGGTGACTGGATGCATGACCTTGAGGGAACTATAGATCCCCATTCATTATATTTATTCTCTCTCTTCTCTCTCTCTCTCTCTCTCTCTCTCTCTCTCTCTCTCTCTCTCTCTGAGATGTTTAACACTGCTAACCAGGAAGTGCTGTCACAGGCCCAAAGCAACAGGATTGGGCTTCATGGACTGGAACTGTGAGCCAAATGAACCTTTCCTCTTTCTAACTGGATTATCTCCGGCATTTGTTACAGTAACAGAAGGCTGACTGATAGAAGTGCTTCCAGAAATACCTAGAATGTGTGTATCCCACGTCAGTGCTTTCGGACCTTCAGGGCCCCTGGCTGCTTCTTCTTAAACAAACGAGCAGTGTGGGACAAGTGAGCCTCTAAGGCAGCACTAGATCCTAAAGATCAGAGCAACTCAGGCTGCAATGAGGAGACTAACATGGAGACACAACTTTTTCTTGCATCTCCTTGGTCAGGTCACCTGGCCTCCAGCCCCCTCGACGTCTCCCAGCCCTGGCTGTAGACTTTCTGATTTTCCCATTGCTATGACTCAGTTGAGGCTCACAAGAGAAAACCTTTCTAGCCTTTTCTGAAGGCTGCGGCACAGAGGGCACAGACACAAAAGCTAAGGAATGCTGTTAATAATTATGCTGGCCACCGATTAACGTGGTTTTTGTTGCTGTTTTAGCCCAGCCCGAATCCAAGGGCTTAGCTCACACCATTTTATTTTAATCCTCTTAACATCTCATGTACTTAGTAAGAATTATCCTTGCAGGAGAGGAAATTAAGGCACAGAGCTGTGGGAAATGCTTACTGTCTCGTGCCACCCAGGAGGTCAGGCTCATTTTTATTTTTTAGATCTGTATTTATTTTGGGAGGGCAGCATGCACGTGCCACAACACTCATGTGGAGGTCAGAGGATAACCTGCGGGAGTCAGTTCTCTCCTGCCATGTCGGTCCCTGAGATCAAACTCAGCTTGTTAGACTCAGTGGCAAGTCCTTCTCCCCACTGAGCCAACTCACTTGGCCTAAGCCTTAACCCCTACATATTCCTGCCTCACAAGCTTGCCTGCGACTGTGTGTGAAGAAACCAAGGCCCAACAGTTAAAAGATCTTAGTCGGCTTTATCTTTAATTCTAGAACCAGGCAACACTTCACTACATACGAACGAATGTTCCCACTCATTGCACTTAAAATTCTAAACCTGGATGGTGGAATGACCATGGAGCCAGGGTCCATCAATCACAGGCCTTGACTCCAGATCACTAAGAGAGTGACCATCTGACCAGGCTCCTCCAGTCATAAGGGAGGGGAGGCCCAGGTTGGCGCGGGTGGTGGCGGCAGGTAGATCCTCAGATGCTTCCGCTCAGAACTTGAATCTTGAGACCTTTCAGAAACCAATAGCTCACGATGTCCTGAATCTCCTTTGCTAACGGCATGAGTCAAGTTAGCTTCTGTTTGACCTGAAATTCCCGTGTGGTCTGTGCTTCCTCCTGGCACCTCTGCCAAGCTGAGGGAGAGTGCACAGGGCACAGACTGAAGGTTGTAGTGAGGCTGAGGCAGGCATCTATTGGGGACCAGCCAGGAGTGTGCCTACCTACAGATTTCTCTCCGTCAGGCCTCTCGAATTGGGTGGGCACCATCGCTTGACATACATGAGCCCAGGTGCTCAGGGGAAGAGGGCTAAGGTACCAACCTCATTCTGCCCGTCCCCCTAAGGAAGGGCCAGGATTGCCTTGTGTTCAAGGTTGGAGTGTTCCTGGCAGACTGTTTGGTTGGCTCCCTACCCCTAAAGGCCTGCTAGGAGCCTGCACACACCAGGAGACTAGCCCTCCAATTGCTTGATGATTAGAGTGGCTGGCTAATAAACAGACCAGCCACAGAGCTCTCGGAACCAGCAGGGGCCCTGCTTTTGGTGGGTGGCTGGTTTCACTTTCAGAGTGAGTGAGCCGCATTCTGCTGAGAGGCCCACAGTGTGCAGTGAGGCAGAGCCCTTCCCTCACAGGGCTGTTTACCAGCCTCCCTCCCGGTGGAGGGGGGACTTGCCTCTTCCCCCTGTGTCTCGTTTCTACCCTAGAGCAGAGCTCTGCCACAGGGCAGGGTGCTGAGGGAGCTGGGGGCCGAAACAGATTTCTGGCTGACCCCACACTCCTGCAAACTCTGTTCCTCCTCACTCTGCCCGTCAGTCAAACCACCAACACCCCCTCCGCCCCTGCCCAACACAGGCCAGACGTATGGGCTCCTTCACAGGCTGTGCCATCCCTGCCACTGGCCCAGGTCAGGGCTGAGTCTCAGCAGCACCCTTGATTCTAGGCCCAGATTCCTTCTCAGACCCTCACACTGATGGGGCTGCAGACCACAGGAACAGGTGTGGCTGAGAACAAACCAGAAAGATCTGGAGTGACACACTGGTTCTGGAAGACAGATCCAGAGCTTAGAGGGCAGACTCTAGACCAACTGCAAAAGCCCTTAGAGGCACATTGAAGCACACAGACATACAAACACACACACACACACACACACACACACACACACACCACTGAAATTCATTCCCTGGCCTCAGTCACTAGAATTCAGGAGACACACTGGCTCCATGGATGGTGAGGAGGGACTTATGTGAGCATCTCTCCAAAGACTTCACCAATACAAGAAAGACCCCTAAAGAGAAATGTGCCACTTGCCAAAGCTGAAGACCAGAGCCACAAGGGCAAGCAAGACCCCAAGGTGTTCCCTCTCCTGCTTGGGTCACACTCGCTTCTCCAGTCCTTAGAGAAGGACAGTTCAGCTTGGCTGATCGTGGGAGCTTTTCCAGGGAAGGTTCCCCTCTGGTTGGAGGAGTCCACACTGGGCTTTGTACATCTCTGAGGGAGGTGAGAGTCTTAGATCTGGGAGAGACCCATGCTTCGTGCCCCCAGCCCTGAACCCCCACTTAGGAAAAAGCCAACTGGGGTCATGGTTGCAGAAGTTCAGCTTCTCCCCCACATGTAAGGTTTGACCCCATGACTCATGACCTTGATCTCAGGGGCCTCCAAGAACTCATGACTGAATTGAACTTAGTACAACAGAGGAGCCAGGCTCCAGGCTTCATCCCCAGCTTGCTCTCAAGGCCAGAGGCTTGCTGAAGCCAGCTCATTCCTGGTATTGGGACTGATCTCAGAGAAAGGACCCCACTGGAGCTCAAGCACCATGAAGCAGCATAAGCCAGGAGCTCCAGACCCCAACTCAGGCCCTTCTCCCAGGTCCCCACCCGTAACACCAGCAACAACCCTGGACAGTCACCCACGACACAGTGAAAGGAGAGGTGGCTCACGTGGGCAGAACTGAAATGCACTGACCCCTAGTCCAGTTTGGGGTGCTCCTGCTCCCAGTCCTTCCACCCCACAAAATTCTCCAGGTCAGGGATCAGGAACTAAGCTGGACTTGGCTGATTGCGCCCAGGGGCCAGGGGAGAGGGCAGAGTGAACTAGCATGTGGGAAGGATGTGGCTGAGGCTTCAGAACCGCGGTTCCAGCCTGGCACCCTAGCCAAGGCCCACCTGCGCCTCTCCTGCAGGAAGCAGGGGGCGGCAAGTATGAAGGACAAGGGCTGGGAGGCTGGGCGGTCTGTGGTGTGGGCTGTGAAGCACGCACCAAGCCAGTATGGTCACTTGAGGGGGGCTCTGTGGGATGCTCACCACCAGGCCCCCTTCCTGGGTCTATTTTCAGTTCTCAGGCCCAACTCCTGGCCTGTCCCTCTTCAGGGCCCAGAACAGAGATTACATGGGGGCTCAGCCAAGCAGAGAGCATGAGAGATGCAAGGGCAGAAACTCCCAGGCAGAATGTTCAGAAGCCACAGCCTCCTCGGGTGCCAGCGGCAAACATTTCCTTTCCCCTTACATTAATTCCTAACCATGTCATATGATAGCTAGCATACACATGATATGGGTATCATATGGCTATGATAAGTGTATACCCCTAGAGCCTCTCAGAATCTCAGATGGTACCCTGGACCTGCTGGGTCAGAATCCATCTTTTAACAAGACCCCAAATGATCCAGTGTGTACCTGGAAATTTGAGGTGCGCATATTAATTCATTTAATCCTAACAACAACCTTTCAGACAGAGCTTCCTCTGCCACCCCACAGATGAGAAACTGAGACCAGAGAGGTTAAGTGACAGGCCCAAAGCCCCACAGGTGTGAAATGTCAAGGTTGGGATTAGAACTGGGGCTATCTGGCTCCAGAACACACCATTCCTCTCTGCTGGGCCTCTGGAACAAGAGAACCCATGGGCACTTCAAATACCACTGTCATGTTAGACCTGGCTAGGCTGTGAACCTCTGGCCTTCTAGAACCCTCTGTGACCTTCCTACCATGTCTCTGACCCCTGCTTATCCAGTAATATCCTGATCATGCTTTTCTTAGACGCTGATGGGAAAGACTCTTACCAATGAGCAGGGGCATTCGTTAAGCTCCTAGGCTGGGCGTGAAGGTGAAACAGAAGAGGTCCAGGCTTACCCTACCCTTGAGGGGTCCTGAGCCACTTGTAAGGACAGGAACAGACATAAGCAAATTGCCATACCTGGAGTTTGTGCGGAGTGTTCAGATGTTCCCTGCAAGAAGGGCTCTTGCTCAGAGGACCGGACTCGGCATGGAGCAGGGAGGACAGCGCAGGGCAAGCAGGTCTGCCTAGCTGAGGCTGACACCTGGCGCAGGTCTGCCTAGCTGAGGCTGACACCTGGCGCAGGTCTGCCTAGCTGAGGCTGACACCTGGCGCAGGTCTGCCTAGCTGAGGCTGACACCTGGAGCAGGTCTGCCTAGCTGAGGCTGACACCTGGAGCTCCCCACCTCCTGATCTGGGGCCAAAGTTCCAGCTCCAGCAGGTCTTCAGCAGGACCAGACTACCTGCAGTTCTCTCTGGGGTGAGGAGGCCTTAGTGCTCTCAGGGAAAGAGCTGTGTGTGTGTGTGTGTGTGTGTGTACACACATGTATGTGTGTGTGTCTGTATATGTCTATGGTCTATGTGTCTGTCTATGTGTGTGTCTCTGTGTGTCACTATGTGTGTATATGTGTATGTGTGTATCTGTGAATCTGTGTATGTGTGTGTGTTTGTGTCTGCGTATCTGTGTCTCTGTTTGTGTGTCTGTATATATGTGTATATATATGTGTGTGTGTCTGTGTTTCTGTGTATATATGTGTATGTCTGTCTGTGTATACATGTATATATACATGTGTTTCTAGTGTGTCTCTGTGTCTGTCTGTTTGTGCCTATGTATTCTTTGCAGCACATCTGTGCATAGAGGGCCTCCATTCAACACACCTGAGCGCCACACATCTACCAGCCTGCAGAGGACACCACAGAGAGCAGAGGGTCCCCGCGCTCTCAGACCCTTGGGTTCCAGGCTTTGGGAATGCCGCTGCTACTGAGAGCCCTTCCGCACTGAGGGGCAGAGCTGGAAGGGGCTTGACCTCTGAACTGCTGCTGCTGGGAGGAAACCCTCCGTCAACACCCGTGCGCTGCTGGTGCCGGTCCCTTTGAAAGCACTCAGCAGGCCTCAGGTGCCACACACGGAGCCTGTGCTTCCTGCAAGGCCCTTGAGGCTAACACAAGCCCTACGTTCTGTTGCCCCTTCTTTCCACAAATGCACACCTACGCCACAACATGCCTGAGAACACTGCACACCAAAGGCTGCTTTACGAGTCACTGACTTGACACAGAGTGAGACCAGTAGGTGCCACCAGAGGGCGATGCAGGTTCCACCCAAGTCTCCACAGGGAGCCACTTCTGTAGGAGGGAAGAGACCAAATACAGAAGGGAGGCCCGCCCACCCCGGGCAGCAGCTGGGCTCCAGGTGCCAGCAGGATAAATGGGCCTGGGTTCGAGGGGGACAGCAAAGAGCAGCACACAGACGAAAGAAAGAGGAGCAGGCCTGCGAGGGAGCACCTGAGCAGGTGGTGGGGCTGGGCCCAGAGAGGGCACATGTCATCCTTATGTCACATAGCAGTGCAGGGTATGAACTCTGACCTCCAGCCTCCCAACACCCTGTCCATGAAATCCCCAGATTCAGAGCAGTGAACTGAAAACCCGGATACTTCATCGCCTTGCCTGAGTTGGTATAGATCAGAAACAGATCTAGGAGTCCTGGCCTGTATGACTGAGGCTCCTGAGAGGCCCCAGGCCCATTCCGGTGAGCCTTCTTTCTCTGTCTCCTCCTTCCCCACCCCAGGCACTCTAGCCCTAAGTTTCCCAACCCTCTTAAGATCAATGCCGTCCTGCTCAACTTCACCTTCTCCTTACCTCTGCACCTTCTCTAATTGATAGGCAAGAAGGTGGGGTGCAGGGAGGGGGCCTATTTGATGTCTGTCTTCCTGTGTGGTCATAGGAAAAGTCCAAAGATCCCTCAGCTTCTCAGGCAACTAATGTGGCTTGGGATATTGATCAGACTGTCCCTACGGAAAGGATGGATAGACGGAAGGGAGGGAGAGAGGGAAGGAGGGAGAGAAGGAGGCAGGGAAGAGAGAACAGAAGAATGCATGCAAGGATCAATGAATGGAAGATCAAAAGAAAGGAAGATAAAATATGGATGGATGTGTGGGTGGATGGATGTGTGTGTGGATAGATGGATGGATGGCTGGATGGATGGATGGATGGATGGGTGGGTGGATGGATGGATGTGTGGGTGGATGGATGGATGGATGGATGGGTGGATGGATGTGTGTGGATGGATGGATGGCTGGATGGCTGGATGGGTGGATGGCTGGATGGATGGATGGATGGATGGATGGATGGGTGGATGGATGGATGTGTGGGTGGATGGATGGCTGGATGGCTGGATGGGTGGATGGATATGTGTGTGGATGGATGGATGGATGGATGGGTGGATGGATGGATGGATGTGTGGGTGGGTGGATGGATGGATGGATGGATGGGTGGATGGATGTGTGTGGATGGATGGATGGCTGGATGGCTGGATGGCTGGATGGATGTGTGTGTAGATAGATGGATGTATGGATGGATGTGTGGGTGGATGGATGTGTGTGTGGATGGATGGATGGAGGGATGGATGGATGGATGGGTAGATGGATGGATGGATGTGTGGGTGGATGGATGTGTGTGTAGATAGATAGATGGATGGATGGATGGATGGATGGATGGATGTGTGTGTAGGTAGATGGATGGATGGATGGATGGATGGATGAATGGATGGATGTGTGGGTGGAATGATGGATGTGTGGGTGGAATGATGGATGTGTGGGTGGATGGATGGATGTGTGGGTGTATGGATGGATGTGTGGATGGATGGATGGATGGATGAATGGATGTGTGGGTGGATGGATGGATGTGTGGGTGGATGGATGTGTGGATAGATGGATGGATGGATGGATGGATGTGTGGGTGGATGGATGGATGTCTGGATAGATGGATGGATGGATGGATGGATGGATGGATGGATGTGTGGGTGTATGGATGGTTGGGTTGGTGAGTGGATGGATGGAGGAAATCCATGTTGACCTGAGAAAGTATCTGTCATTCCTGAGGTATTGCTAAGCCACATTATAGTAACACCTGAATAAATAGCATGACTCTTAACTTTAGTTTTAAGAGTGGACCTGAACTCTGGATATCACCCATTCCTCTGGATATCTCTTAGAACTGTGCTCCTGAGCCTGGCCTCTCCCATACTCTTATTCAAAACCGTTTCTCCAGCCTCAGTTAGGGAACTACAAGCTTGGATCCACCCTTATTAGACAATCCTGCCCTTACATCCCTAAGCCTAAAACATCTCATCCACACAATATCAAGCTTTCTTCTCAATTTCACTATTTTCAATGATAGCAATCTGCTTTGAAATGATAATTCAAGCACAACCACATTCATTCATTGTCTAGGGTAGAGGACAGAGTGGGGGTCCAAGGAATCAAAGTCAGGTGCCCAGGTCACAAGAGCACTTGGCTCAGTGAGTTTGTTTGCATCGTAAACAGTAGCCTTCAAGTCTCAAGGTTAAGTGTAAGTCATTGGTCCAGAATCTGTCCATTTTGTAAAAGTTATTTCTGCATATCCTCCCTTATCTCGGGAAAGATCTGCTGATCTCTCCTAGCTGCTCCACACTGAGTCCTTCAGAGTGACCAGGGTAGGTGGGATTTGCACTCTGCCCAGCCAAGGAGCTGTCTTCACAGTGGAGGAGAAGGCATATGCAAATGATAATGGAACCAATATTGCAACAGCTCTCAATGAGGATTTTCATGACAGCTCAGTATCAATATCAAGAAATCTTAGGTCTGTGTGACTTCATTCTAAACCTTCTGGATATAACCTGATAGAAAAAAAAATCAGTTTTGTTTTCATCTATTTAGAAAATATGGTCATCACAAGAATGAGACCTGGACCATGTCTCATTTTGAAACTCATACAAGGGCCCAAATCATCCGAGTCTGACTGGGCTGGAGCAAATAAGGCATGCTTCCAGAAGAGTTGACCCAGGGACACCACTATCTTCGTTCAGTGCAACAACACACAAAGACAGCAGAACTAAACCCAACCCCGACTTTGCCACTTCCTAAGCTGTGTGATCTTTGGCAGGTTCCTACCTCTCTGAGCCTTGGTTTCCATGTCTAAAAATGGGAATGAACCCTGGTGCCCAGGCCTGGCGTAAGGGAGGGATGCCGTGGTTTGTCCTCACAGTCACTTCTTTGTCATTTTGGATAAGATCAAGCTTAGTGTGAACTGTCCCCCTCAGATTTATGTGTTGAAGGCTTGGTCCTGAGCTGGTGGCCCTGTCCTAGGGGGTTCTGGAAAACTTACGAGGTGAGGCCTAGCTGAGAAAGTAGGTCACTAGGGACATGGCCTTGAGGGATTTATCTTATCTCAGGACTCTCTCTCTCTCTCTCTGTCTCTCTCTCTCTCTCTTTTACCACGAAGTGAAGAATCCCAGTCAGGCATACCTGCTGCCCAACTACATATGACCAGGCCACCATAGTTGACTCCTCTGAAACTATGAGCCAAAATAAATTATTCCTGCCTTTGAAGCTTTTCTGTCCTGTCAGGTATTTTTGTTCCAGCAGTGAAGAACTAACTGATACAAAAAAAGTTGGTATCAGAAATATAGAGTTGTTGTGACTAACCTTGACTATGTGGTTCTTAAGCCTTTGAAACTGCTTTGCAGCAGGAAATTGGAAGAGTTTGGAGAAGCTGGCTTGAAAAAGCACAGGATGCTGTAAGCAGAGCTCCAGGGGTGATTCTGATGGGAGCGCAGACTAGCAGGAACATGGACATCACAGACTGCTCTGGATTTAGAAGGGAACTAGAGCCCTGCTGGGATCTGGTCTAGCAACCATTCGTCTTTTATTGTGACAAAGAACTTGTCTGCATTTTTCACTGTGTCCCAAGAGTTTGGGTGGAGCAGAATCTAAAAGTAATGGGATCATTAATTTGGTGAAGCACACTCAAGACAACATGGCATTCAGACTGTGGTGCAGATATTGATGATGGTTTTTAGCCATGTCTTCAGTGAGAATTGGAAGCAAAAACAGAGTGGAAAGATTTCAAAAACATACCATCTGTCCAGAAAAGGGTTATACTGAAAGTTGCAGATAAGGAAGTGTGGTTTATAAATAGATTAGAGCTGTTAAAAAAAAAAAAAAAAAAAGGAAGTTCTTGGAGGGACCCCGTACTGAGTTCCATAGCTATGGAATTCGCTTCTGTTCCCACCAGCAGTGTGTCCATATCCCCGTCCTCCTGTGAACAGACCTACCACAGAACCCACCGTGCCGCTCCTGGACATTCGCCTGAAACAGAAACTTGAACATCAGTGTTCGCTGCAGCACTAGTCACGACAGCTAAGTTAGCTAACAGCTCCTCACCCTCGGTGTCCATCAGCAGAGGACGGGATAAAGGCAGTGTGGTCCATATACGTGTGGAAATTTTTCAACAAAGAGTGAAGTAATGCCATTTGCAAATGGAGATAAGCATAGTAAGTGAATTAAGTCAGTATCAGAAAGACAAACATTAATGTTCCCTCTCACCTGTGAGTCTTAGATTTTGTGTAGATACATAAAGTCACATACAGGTGACATGGAGGCAGTAGCGAGATTATCTGGGGAATAAAAGGGACCAAGGGGAGAAGAGGGGCGTTTAGTAGGGAATGGGAGGGTATAGTCAGAATAGAGTGTATATTTGCGTGAAAATAGCTCTGTGACAGTTTAATAACATAAAGATAAACAAGTGCTTCCTATCGAAACTATCTGGAAGATACCTTGAGAGTACTCAGGAATTGCCCAAACCCTACTGTCTCTCAAGATCAAGGATGCAAAGGTTTTTAACTCATTTCAAACTCTTGCTTGAGAAGCAGGCACTCCTAGACGCCCTACCACACAGAGCCTTCTAGGAAATTGTTTTCCCAGGATTCATTTCACTGTGCACAGCCATGTAGGAACTCGGGGGACAATTCAGTCCAAAGAGGTCCAACTATTGCTGAGGCTGATGGCAGACTAGTGTCTGAAAGTTGCAAGACTTAAGGGACCATGGAGGTTTCCAACCAGACTTCAGAGGAAGGCAAGGGAGGCCCAGGCAATATGTAACACAGTGAGTCTCTGCAGTAGCACTCTGAGACGGCCAGGCATGGAGTTGTGAGGCTGAAGCCAAGACTGCAGTGGAAACCCTGGGATGTCAAAGACACCAAGAATGTGAAACATCTGTCTTGGAAAGCTGCAGGCACCAAGTGGAGCCAACCTACCAGAGAGGTCACAAGGGCTGTAAGCGGCAAGGCCACGGAAGCATGGCTGCTCCGGCCTTTGGAGCTCACAAGCCGCCATGTGCCCGAGTCACCAGATGCAGAACCACAGGATTTAGTGTCTGCGTGCTGGACTGTGGGCTTCGTGTGGTCCCGTCACTCCCATTCTGCCCTTTGGAATGGGAGTGTTTATTCTGTGCTGCTGTGTTCTGGAAGTATGTAGCTTCCATTTCTTTATTTTTGAAGAGTTCACAGCTAACACTTTGCTTTGAGTCTCTGAAGAGACTTTGAGTTTGGATCTGTGAACAGTGATTGAACTGTGAAGTATTTAGGGGGCCCTCTGTAGATCATATAAATGCATTTTCATTATGAAATGGGCACGAGTGAGCCTTAGGGGGCCAGGGCAGAATGTGACACTTCTAGAGTCTAAATGGCCCCTATAGGCTCGTATTTTGGATGCTTGGTCCCTGACTACTGGCACTATTTTGGACGTTCTGGAAACTTCAGAAGGGGGGCCTAGCTGCAGAAGGTCACGTTCTTGGGAGCTGTCTCCCATCTCGGTATCCACTCTTCCCTTCACTTTGCCATGAGGGGAATAGACTCACCATTATGTTCTGCCCAAGTTCATGGGACCAAGTAACCACAAGCTGAACCTTCCAAAACTGTGAGCAAAATATAGTCTTCCTCCTTCAGATTTTTGTCAAGGATTTGGTCACAGCAACAAGAAAAATAACTCTTGCAAAGAACTGATGATGTCTTGGTCCTTCTCTCTCCCTGGAAGCTAAACAAGTACAGCCAGGGTAGAGAGAAGGAACGGAGACCGAGGCAACTGCATGAGCCATGGAACTGAGTAGGCGGTCAGAGGTACATGCGGATCCTGGAGTATCCCAGCTCCTATCTCCATCTTCTTCCTGAGATCCCAGAGCCTGGGTCTTTCCCTGCATCGAGGGCTCTTCCTGTTAGGACCGGGCCACCTCACCCTCACTGTGGCCAGAGCAGTCTTTGCCAGGACTCTCAGTGATTCTCCTCTGCCCTCAAGACCACATCGAAACCTTCCCAGCACAGTTTGCAAAGCCCTCCCTTGTTAGACGCTCCACCCCATCTCATACTCTTTAAGAGGTGAGGCAAGGATTATGGAAGAAGGCCACTGGGGTGTGCCTTGAGTCATAACCTAAGGTCTCACTTCCCCCCAAACTCTGCTTTCTGGTGTTCCAGGCTGTGAGGAGTCTGTGGGGTAAATCTACAGAGTTTCTCTCTCTGCTTTGAGGGACATGCCTCCAAATGTGATTGACAGTCAACTAAACTAACCAATGACTTAAGGGGGAGGGCCCAGCAGAAAAGCAGGGAGAGCTGGGAAGGAGACATGTGAGTGGAGTCCTGGGTCTCCATCTTGGGTGTGTGCCAGGGGTCCACGGGACTTCTGATCAAAATGCTGGCTTCCCCATACGAAATTTCTGTCTCTGTCTCCCCAGGGACGAATCCTTTGTAAGTAACCTGGAATAAATTGATTTCCCTAACAGAGTATTTTCTGTTCACTCAATCAGTTCAGACCTGGCGGGGGTGGGGCTGAACGTCAGGCCTCATTGTGAGAAAGTTCATAAGACAGAGTCCCAGTGACACACTCACACCACTGTGAGCCCTGCTGAGCCTTTTTGGCCCTGCTGGACAGTACCCACTCAAAGTGTGAGCCCAAATCATTCTTTCTCCTTTAAGTTGCTCCTTGTCAAATGTTTATTTGATCACAGTGACAAGAACAGTAACTAATTCAGAAAATTGGTACCAGGAAGAGGGGTGATTGCTATGATGAACCTGACCACGCGCTCTGTGGGTTCTAGGAACTGATTTGTGAGAAGTGGTCTCATTTCATTTCTGTTGCTGTGATAAAATGCCCTAGCAAAAAGCAACTTAAAGGAGAAAAACACTTTTTAAATTTATTTATAAATTTTTATTTTATGTGTACAAGTGTTTTGCCTGCTTGTATAGAAGGGCACTAGTGTTGTACAATGCCCAGGAAGATCCAGAAGAGGGTGTTGAATCTCCTGGAACTGAGTTATGGATGGTTGTCAGCCTCTGTATGGTTGCTGGGAACTGATTCCTGGTCTTTTGCAAGAGCAACCAGTGCTCTTATCCACTGAGCCATCTCTTCACTCTCAAGAAAAGGTTTATTTTAGTTCACAATTTCAGGTTACAGCTTATCACAATGGGGAAAGCCAGGCAGGAACTTGAAGCAATGAGTCACATCCACAGTCAAGAGCAGAGGGGCTGGAGAGATGGTTCAGTGGTTGAGAGCACTGGTTGCTCTTGCAGAAGACCTGGATTCGATTCCTAGCACCCACAAAGCAGCTAGCAACTGTCCTAACTCCAGTTCCAGGGGACCGGACTCCCTCTTCTGATATCCACAACATCGGTACACTTACATACACTCAAGCACTACACTTATACACATAAAATAAAGATAATAAGCTGGGTATGGTGGTACACGTCTTTAATTCCAGCACTTAGGAGGCAGAAGCAGGCGGATCTCTGTGAATTCAAGGCCAGCCTGATTTATATAGCTATCTCCAGGCCAATTGGGGCTGCAGGAAGACCCTGTCCCAAAAAGACCAAAAATAAATAAATAAATAAATAAAATATTTAAAAAGAACAGAGGGATGTATATTAGAAGTATGTAACTTGATTTCATCATATTAGAAGTTTGTGACTTGATTTTATTATTATATTAGAAGTATGTGACTTGATTTTATTATATTAGAAGTATATGACTTGATTTTATTATTATATTAGAAGTATGTGACTTGATTTTATCATGATTATTGCATTTATTTCTTGACATCATCATACATGGATACAGTGCACTCTGAGTGCTGTCACCTTGTGCCACCATCAACCTTCTTCCCTCCCCACCGCCCATGTTCCGTACTCATATGTTTTTGTTTTGAGATCCAGTGAGTGTAACCAGGTCCATTTGTGACTGTGGGTTTCAAAGTCTCCATGAGAGCCTGGTGGACTCAGCAGTAGTTCCCAGAATCTAATGGGGCCACTCACTTGTGGAGGACGGGGGTATCAGGACCTCTTGAGCCTTTCCCCCATCCACGGTAGACTGCGGAGGGGGCCATTCTGTGTAGGCATTCACAGTTGCATGAGCTCATGATTGGACTGGCTGTGTCATGCCCAGAAGATGACATCCATGAGCCTGCTCTTGCCTTCTTTCTTTCCTGTCTTCCACAATGCTCCCCGAGTCTTACTTAGAGCACATGGTATAAATGTCTTGTTCGTGGCTGAGCACCCTGACTTGTTTGTTCCGTTTCGTTAGTTTTAAAGCAGCACATAGTTAGGAGTTTATATCAATTCTCAGAAGAGACTTTGGATTTTTGAATGATGTTGCAATCATGAGACTATGGGGATTTTTGAATTTGAACTGAGTTTGTTTTATGAGATGGTTAGAAACCAGTGAGAGCCAGGTACAGAATAGTATGGATGGAATACAAACTGTCATGCACATAATCATGTGTCTGAACCTGTGGCACTGTCTTAGGCTGTGGAGCCTTTGAGAGGTGCGATGTGGAAGGCAGAAGAAGGTCACTGGAGCAGGCCTCGGTTTATAGAGCTGGGCCCACTCCTCCCTGCTTCCTCATCCCTGAGACATGAGTCCAGTCCCACACTCCCCCACCACGAACACACCAGACTTTCTCTATAGCAATGGACTTTACCCTCTCGAACTGTGAGCCAAAATAAACCTTCCTTCTTTAAATTGTGTCTGTCTTGGTGACGAGAAAAATCACCTGACACCCGCTACCTGCACCCACCCTTCCCAATCCTAGGACTCCTCTTCATCCATTCAGTAAGTATTTACCGATGCTGAGCAAACTGCGTGGCCAAGTCCCCAGAACCCTGATTCAGGTGGTTCCAAATAATATGTTCCACCATGGAGGTGAAGATATAAACTTTTATAGTCACGGAACAAAGAAAGTCATAAATCAAGGCACTTCGAAAACAAACTGATGAAGCGATCAGGTGGGCCGCTGACACGAAGGGTGAGAGCACTGTGCTCTAAGTCACTTGTTTATTCGTCTGGGACAGAGTCTTACTCTGTAGGTCTCGTTGACCTGGTACTCTCCGAGTAGACCAAGCTAGCCTCTAACTCACAGAGATCCACCTGCCTCTGCCTCCCGAGTGCTGGAATCAAATGTATGGACCACTAGAGCTGGCTGCTGTAGCTTTTTAATGTCATCAGAGGACAGCCTTAGCTTTGGGGTCGGTGGAAGTTAGTGGTCTAAGCAAATACATTCCAAAAGTTTTACCTGATAGTCACAAGGATCTTAGATTAGGCCCAGAGGTGATTGATAAATGGCTATTATGGGAATGAAAGCTAACCCAATAATTTGACTCTTGATCTACAACATTCCAACTCTCTACAACCACAAAATTCTATCAGTCAGGCAGCCCTGTAGATTCTTTAACCTAAATGTGGCTTTTTTTCTGGGAACTTCAGTTCACCCTGAATGCTGCTTCATGATGAGCTCTTTTCCAGGAATTTGAGGATGAACAAGCTGTGTGTGGCTCAGCAGTAGAATACCTGCCTGGTGTTCTGGTTTCATTTCTTTTGCTATGATAAAAGACCTTGACAAAAAGGAACTTGGGGTAAGAAGGACTTAGCTTATTCAGGTGACAGTCCATCATGAGAGGAAGTCAAGACAGTGACTCATGCGGCTAGTTATATCATATCCAGTCCAGAGCAGAGAGAGATGAATGCACTTGCTACCTGCTTGATGCTTCTGCTCAGCCAACTGCCTTCATTCTTACACAGTTCAAGGCCCAAAGGCCAGGTGTGGGGGCACTCACCTTTAACCCCAGCACTTGGGAGACAGAGGCAGGTGAGTCATTGTGAGTTTGAGTCTAGCCTTGTCTACATAATAAATTCTAGGCCAGCCAGTGCTACACAGTGGGAGCCTGTCTCAAAAAAAAACAAAACAAAAAAGCAAACCAAACAAATGAATAGTTCATGAAATGGGGCTACCCACCTTAAATAACAATCAAGGCACCTTCCCCACAGGCCAACCTAATCTAGATAGTTCCTCAAATTGAGGCTCTCTTCTCTGTGATTCTAGGTTGTCAAGGTAACAGTTAAAACTAACCAGCACATCTAGCACGCATGAGGCCTTGATGAAGAAGAAGGAGAAGAAGGGAGGGAGGGAGGGAGGGAGGGAGGGAGGGAGGGAGGGAGGGAGGGAGGGAGGGAGGGAGGGAGGGAGGGAGAGAGGGATTATGAGCCAACAGTCTGGGGGAGATGGAGTGGGAAGGCTGAAGCATCCTTGATGGGAGGCCGAGAGAGAGCAGATGCCAAGAAAGCAGAACAGCATCTGGGGAGTCTGAAGGCGGCCAGAGCCGACCTTGTGGGAAGGAGGAAGGGAGCAGGGCGGATAGGGGACAGGAGGCGTCTGTGGGGTGCATGACTGTCAGGGAGCCTTCCAGCTTCCTGAATGGGCCCCTCAACTCCCAGCCCATGCCATTGCCCACAGCAGCCTCGGAACACGTGAAGAGTCTGCCTAACTCGGACCCTGTGTGGGTTTTTAGATTAATTCTGCAGAATGAAAGTCACTCTTCCTCATCCTTCCAGAAAAGTCCAGTATCCAAGGGCAAGTGTTTGTTTCCTACTTTTACTACTCTCTCGTACCTAACGCGGATGCTGTTTACAGCCCTGTGCCCCGATCTCTCTCATTTTCCTGCAGGCCCAGGCCTTGACCCTGGGTCCAGTCTGCCCCAGGTATTTCTGGATGCTCAGAGTCCTTTATGGAGATACTTGATTAATGTCAACAGAATCAAAATTACTTATTTATTACCCTTTGAATGTTCCCTGTCTGATAAGTGGTTTGCATTTCTTTTTCTTTTTAAATTTTATCTATCATTTTTATTTTATGTGTATGAGTGTATTGCCTGCATGTATGTAAGTGCACCCATGTTGTGTAATGCCCACAAAGATCAGAAGAGGACATCGGATTCCCCGGGAACTGGAGATTCACAGTTGTTAGCAGCCATGTGGGTGCTGGGAATCAAACCCAGGTCCTCTGCAAGAGCAACCAGTGCTCTTAATAGCTAAGTCATCTCTCCAGCCCCCTGGTTTGCATTTCTAAAGAGAGACTGCAGTGTATTAGTTAAGGTTATTTCTGTAGTGAATAAAACAATACAACTCCTATTACTCAAGTTTAAAAAGTCTTTTAAAAGTCTTGTTGGAAATGGGAGCCAAAGACTAGAGCCCAACCAAACCCCAGAGAGGGAAACCCAGGCAACCCCAGGGCCTTTGCAAGGGACAACAGCACCTGGTCCTCCCTCACTGCACACAACTCTATTGGTTCCCATTGTGCTAGACTAGCCAGGTCCCAGGAGCAGGGCTTCAGCTGTCCCTGCTGGCTTTGGGGTCTCTGTTACAGCCACCAGCCTCCCTGGCCAGAAGGAGGCAGGATAAGGACTTAAGGTCTGGGATGGGGTGGAGCACACTCACAAGGCCTCTGTCTCTCAGCCTGTGTGGATCCTCCCTCCCCCTTCCCCTTCCCTTCCTGTCCCCCTTCCCCTCCCCCTTCCCCCTCCCCTCCCCCTCCCTCCTCCCTCCCCTTAGCATGAGAGAGAGCTCTGTGTGAGTATGTAAAAATAAAGAATTCCTGAATAAGTTCTTTTTCTTGTTGCTGCAGCAAGTCACCTGACAGAAGAAGGAAGGACAGGTTTATTCTGGTTCTCAGTTCAAGGATGCTGTCCACCACGGGGAAAGTCAGGGCGGGGGCGGCCAGGCACACCGCATCCACAGTCAGGAAGCAGAGAGAGAGGAAGGTTGGGTCTCAGTTCTTTTTCTCCTTCCTTCAGCCCAGGAACGCGGCCCCTGAAACGGTGCAACTCACATTTAGGGTGGGTCTTCCCACCTCAGTTATTCAAATGCAGAAACTACTCACAGATAAGTGCAGAGGTCTGTCTCCTAGGTGATGCTAGATCCTGTCAAGATTGTACCATCAAAATACCTTGACTAAAAATTGGCAAAAGGTAACTCCTGTCCATCCCTGTGGTATAAATGCTGCCATCGTGACCCACTTAATGCTGACGTACAGAGACTTCTGAGTGTGGAGCTGGGAGGGGGGTACGCAAGCCTCCCCACGAGCTGGTGCAGGCCAGCCCCAATGCACAGGAGCTGTAAGAATCCAGGTTCAAGGTCATAATACTGCTCAGACACCTGTGAGGGGTCCCGCCCTATGGGGCTGAAGAGATGACTCAGTAGCTAAGAGCACTGGCTGCTCTTGAAGAGGATCAGGGTTCAGTTCCCACATGGTAACTAACAAACATCCTTAACTCCAGTTCCAGGGAATCTAACATCTTCTTCTGGCCTCTGCAGGCATTGCACAACACAGGAACACTTCCATACATGCAGGCAAATCATACACATAGAAAAACAAATAAATAATATTTTTTAAAGGAGTCTTGCTCTGTCATGGATAAGGGTTTGTTGAGAGGTCACATCATCCAGCCATCCCCTGAGAAAGGACAACTCAGGCCCTATATGATTGGCAGAGAGGCCAGCCAACCTCCATCCTTCTCAGTGGCCTATAATTCCGTCAACACTGGCCAAAGAGACCTGGCACCTAGGGCCTGCTGTAAGGACTCCTTTTGTGTCTCTGTGGAATGTCTGGCAGAAACAACTTGCGGGAGGACAGATTTCTGTCAGATCAGGGTTTCAAAGGGTTTCGTGCACCATGGAGGGGAGGGTATGGAATAGCTCAGATCATGACCACGGCAGGAGCTTGTGGCCAGGGTTGTTTCCACCACAAAGGCCCAGGAATCACAGAGGATGACTGGAACCACAGATCTGATACCACCTTCAAAGGCCAACCACTACGAACCCATTTTTACTTCTGTGAGTTAGACCCAGCCTCCTAGAAGGCTCACAGCCTCTGCAAATAGCACCCCCACTAGGGAACAAATATTTAAACCATAAGCCTACAGGGCCAATTCAGATTCAAGCCCTAACAACTGCCAAAGTACTCCTTCCTCCCTCAGGGTCCTTCCAAATCCTTCCCCTCCCTGACCCAGAATGTCCCTGAAGCAATATGCTATTTTCCTCGCCTGTCTCCAGGCTTCCTGAGCCCTGTTCCTGCATGCCCTCCACACTAGCCTTTCCCCCTCAGCAGCATTTGTCTACTTTGAAGACTGTTGTGAAGATCCACATATCATCCCCCTGCCTCAGACCACAGGCCACCAGAAGGGATATCCTGTGTTCTGCATCCTGCCTGGCACGTGTGCCTACTCGGTGGGACCCTCTGACAGGTGTGGACTGTGACTGCAAACTCAGTAAACGGCCTTTGGAGGAGGGAACTGAGCAGTCTGTGGTTTCACAGTGGCTTCCTCTGCAAAAAGAATATAGAAATGCATCTACCTCAGAATAAAATTAACAGAGGGTCTCTACCAGTCCTGTGTTTGGTCTTTAATTCCCACAACCGTTGCCTTTATAGATCTTGTTATTAACACCCCTATTGTACAGGTGTAGAAACTGAGGTACAGAGAAGGCAGGAGCCCTGATCTCAGAGATCAATTAAACTTGAACCCAGGCAGAGCCTCAGGGCCTCCATCTGACCCTCAAGTTAACTGCACTGCTCTGCTGAGAAGGGTCTGGGACCCCGAGGCAGCCACATCGAGACGACTAAAGTTAGCTTCTCTCAGTCCCCAACCCTTTGGTAAGACTCTGATTTTGTTTGCAGTGCCTAGTCCAGCCCCTTGGGGCTCAGAGGTAAACACTGCTTCCCACAATCCTATTCTCTTTCCCTGAGGTTGGGTTAGGCCTTGTGACCAGTTCTGGCCAATAAGTGAGGAGAGGCTTCTGGACCCAACAACTTGTCTCTTCTTTCACTGGCCCTTGTCGTGCCTGGATGGGACATCGGGAACCAGAGCCTCAACCTGTTGGCTGCTGTAGGTCCTGTGGGCCCTGAGGCCTGTGGCACTGTGTATAGTGGTGTAAGCACAAAGCCATGATGCCAAGCACATGTGGGATGACTCCTGGTCTCAGTTCAGCCACAGAACTGCCCTGTTCCTCAACTCAAGGTTATTTTCCTTTTTGGTGCTTTTGTGCTGGGCATGTGTTCCTTCACCCCAACAAACACAGGGGTACACAGCAAGAAGCAGAAGGGGAAGGGAGCTCTTCGCTTGGGGAGAGGAGGCACTGAGCAGCCCTGCACTGCCCCCATCCTCCAGCCAGCTCAAGGAGAAGAGCAGAGGGAAACCAGGCCTATGTCAGAGCTGAGACTCCTGCCCTAAGTCACCCTGTCCTCTCCACCTCGGCTGAGCACGGCAGGGCCTCGCAGAGAACATACAGACAGACATACACACAGAGACATAGATACACACAGGGACTCACAGAGAACACACACACACACACACACACACACAGAAACTTGCACCAGTCCTGGCACATCTGAGACTCAGAATCCAGAAGCCCAGGAAACAAGTTCCACACAGTATACCAGACCAGTGGGGCCAGGCTCAGGCTGACCTCCAAGGACACAGCAGGTCTACAGAGAAGACCTGGGCATCTCAAGAGGGATGAGGATCAGGAGGCTGTGGAAGGCTGTACCGTAGGTGTGGGAGTAACTGCAACTGGGGCCGGATGGTACATGAACGCCAAGTGTAGACTGATGTGTGGATAAGCCCAGCAGACCCCAGCAGCAACACTGAGACACTAAATACCAAGCTTCTTTCAGGGCCAGGGCGGGGCACTGAGATGCTGCTGCAGCGCAATATACAAGGCAGAAGGCCAACCTGGACCAAATCACAGCTCCCAACTTCAGCAGACAAAAGCATGTCCTAGAGGTGAAGGTCGGTCAGGGGAAGAAGCTCTGTTCCTTCTGTCAGAGTTTGTAGTGCCAGTCCCTTGGGGAAAGTCAGCCTCCGACAGAGACGTGCTCCCTGTGTCTGTCCTCACCTCATCCTGCCTGAAAGTCAGCTGCTCCTCCCCCTGCTTGGACCTCCAGTGACTACGATCCTCACCCCGTGTCTTCTCACAGCCCAGGGCCTGGCTCCCCAGCCTCCCATTCTCCTGGGTTCAGGAGGCCAGTTGCCCCGAAGCCTGGCCGCGGCAGCCCTGCCTGTGAACTCTTGACTCACGTCCTGGAAATCCCTTCTTCCTATCTGGCTGATTCTCTGTGCTCCACCCATAACGTCCTCCCCATCTGCTTCTGTTCCTGGTGAGTTTCTGCCTGTGACTCTCCCTGCCCTGCAGCTGCATACGTGGCAGCATGGGGCTGCCATGAGGGGTCTGCGGGGGAATCAGGGGGGACTGATAAGAACGGGGGGCTGCCAGATTTCCTCCCCTGGCCAAGGACTTCTTGTTCTCAGTACAGTCGTTCATCCATCAAGCCAGTGTGTGCTTTTCAGGCAGCTTGGTGTCCCCTGCTAATGTTCAGACACAGTGTCATAGTCCACCCATAACGAGAGCGAAGCCAAGGCTCACATGGGAGGAACCAGCTCAGGTCCCACTGCAGAGAATGTAGAAGTGATGTGTTCTGCATAGGAATCAGAGCTGAGGGGACACCACCAGACTCCAGAGCATATGGGCACTGGGACATGCACTTGTCACTTCTCTGAACCCTCTCACTTCTCACACTTGCTGTGTATTTTCTGGAACAATTGGCCCTTATTTTATAGTTCTGCCCCATTTTGTTCCTCCATAGGTTCTGATAAGGAGTTCTCCAGTCACATCCGTGTAGTCTTACATTCCCTGATGGGTAGAAGTCCTCAATGGGAAAAAAGGGATTTGGGACCAGATATTATACACTCACTGTGGGGTCCATAAAAGGCTAAACAAATTACCAGCATCTTCTTGCCCTCCAGTCAAATACAGACTGTCAGGGGCAGAGCCAGGACAGGAAGCCACCCAGGTCTTCCAAAGCAAAGTCTTCAAGAGTAGCAGTGCCTGGTTGACGAGATGCCTTGTCCTAACAGAGTCCTCACCTGTCTGCCCTTGGCCCCCTGCTTCCAAATCTTCTATCTCTCTCAAAGTCCAATGGGGACAGGCTCTCCCCCTGGATGGCATCTGTCGTTCTCCCGGTCTCTGGTGTTTGTACCCTCCCTGAACCACACTGCAGGCCCTTCTTCCTCTGGTCTGCTCTCCACGTGCCACCTGGAATCAATGAACTGCCTCTTAAAGGCACCAAGGTCAAACTCAAGCTGAAACCAGCCCTGTTGTCTCTCCAGGCATGGCATGGCCTCTCCTGTCTCCAAACCTGTCCTGCGCGCGCGCGCGCTCTCTCTCTCTCTCTCTCTCTCTCTCTCTCTCTCTCTCTCTCTCTCTCTCCTGCCTCTTTTATAAACACAGACCTATTTCTCTCCACAGCCCTGGCTTGAGACTCTCCACATTTATAAAGCTTTTGCCCAAGCCTCACCACTCTTAGCCTATGGGAAGACGCTCTGTAACTAAAATCCAGGGGTTCCTATACCCACCAGCCCTGTGCCAGCAAGTCAGGAACTGGGGCCTAGTACAAACACTGGCTGAGACAGTCCTATGGCCACCTCTTAAACAGAAGCTGGAGGAAGCATGTGTGGTAGCAAGATGGAAAGATGAAGTGGGGGTACGGGATTCAGTCCCTTAAACTAGCATGGCCTAAAACAGCTGGAGCTTTGGCTTCAATTTGCAAATGACCAGCTTTAATCTTCCTGTAGGTTCCTGGAAAGAAGTTTCCAGAGTTTTTCTGTCTCAGCAGCCATATGACAGACTCTATGCCAGTCCTGTGGACACACAGGACAGTGGCTCTGAGCCCTCTCCAACCAAGGATGTACCTGAGCCAGAGCTTGTTAGAGCATGGCGAACCAGCAAGGGCTGGGCCAGAATGCCTTGTGAGGTCGTCTCTTTGCAGATCCACAGAGTCCTAGTGGGCACCAAAGATACAGAGACCTGTGTCTACAGCATCTGAGCAGGAGTAGGCGCTGATGGTGGGTTTTCCACGGCATGTGTCTTCTGCAAGGTGCACTGAGAGCCACCCAACAACGATGACAATGCAGAGCGGGGCAGGAGTCCACCCCCTGCTCTATGCAGCTGACAAGGAGGTTGGAGATGGGGGTCACTTTAACTATATGGGTGCCTCAACACTGTACTAATTGAGAAAGTCATTTTCAACAGGACATCCTCTGAGGCACAATGCGTGTTTTCCAGCCTCTCTAGAGATATGAGACAGAGTTCCAAATGAGGGATTGCTTCCTGACTGCAGACGCAATGTAACCAGCCTTCTCCTGCCACCAGCCTTCCCTGCCATGACAGACTGTGCCCTCAAACTGTGAGCCCAAAGAAACTCTTCCTTCCTTAAGTTGCTTTCATCAGATATTTTGTGGCAGCAACAAGACAAGTAATGGATAGAATTGAAATTTTGGCTTACTTGGCTAGAATGTGAGTTTCTGGAATGTTCCTGAGGGAAGTGACACACTGTGCTTCTGCTGTGGGGGATGCTGGACAGATGCTGCTCCAGATGTACGTGGCAACCTTCTCACAATGTCCCATCTAACCCTGAAACCATTCATGCTATAAATGGTTATCACAAACACTTTACAGGCGACGAAACTGAGGCTCAGAGATGTGGGGAGCTACCAGGGTCCCAGCTGACCCTGAGCTGGTTCCATTCACTTCAGATGACAGCTTAGAGACCGAGGACACAGAGGGAAACCCCAGGCTGGGCCCTATCTCTCTGGAACCTTGGGTCCTGCCCCTAGCAGGGTCAGGGCAGCTACCTTCCAAGACAGCTAAAGGACACAGAAAGAACCAGTCTGAACTGCCAAGAAAAATACAGCGTCTTTATTGTCATTATTCGCACTGGCCAATCCAGCAGGGGGCAGGCAGGCTGAGGGTGGTTTTGTAGACCCATCCTTCATGACACTTGGCAGGTCCTGCCTGTATGACTTGGCCATATGCAGTGTCTCCCTTGACTGTAAGCACCAGGGACACCCTGCAGAAGCACCAATGGATGGAGGCCATATCCTTCTGAGAAGGTTTGACAGCCTGTGGTAGATAAGCAGAAGGCCAGGGGCCACCAGATCACACGCCTTGGGAAAAGCACTGGGAAGCAGGGTGCTCCCAACATTCGCCTCACCCAAGGCCTGTCTTGTCAAGATGGCTCAGAGAAGGCCCCCAGCTAACCTGAATGTCACCAGTTTCAGTCCCCAGACCTGCTGAGGGCTGAAGCTTAGGGCCCCTGTCCTACCCACAGCCATGATGTCCACAAGTGTGGCAGGAGCAGGAGAAGCCTTGAGTAGGAACTCCTACTGAGGGTCTTAAGCACCTTCACAAGCCCAATGAGAAAGGGCACTGAGGGGCTAGGAGAGTCACAGAGCACCTGAGGACAGATATGGTGGTCTGGCCATGGCTAGAGGTCCTAGGAAAATAAGCTCCAGTGCCTTGAGCAAGAGGAGCTCTGGGGGGCAGGGAAGGGTATGGGAGGGCAGATTCTCTCAGGTCAGGGTTACCGCACCAGCTGTGAGGAAGCGGGAGAAGGAACTCCATTTCCCAGAGGCCCTTTCACTCCCAGTGCTTCCAAATGCTGAAGTCTTCTCTGGGCCTAGGCTCTCCCTGGGTTTTGCTTTAATGCTAGGTAGGCACTGGGCAGGAAGGAGGAAGATAGGCAGGGGACACTACCCCCAGCTCATGGACTTGTGCCACTGTGGGAGCAGTGTGGGAGGGGCCCACAGTGCCTGAGCACTCAGATCTGCAGGAGCGCCCACTGTGCTCTCCAGTCTTCTCTGTACCCACTGGAAGATGCCCCATCCCCACCCAGGGTCCTGGGCACTCAGTGGGGTTGGGGCAGGACCTATGTCTGCCATGCCTGGGCTTTCCCAGAGCTTGGCACCAAATGAGTGCTCAGAGTCTGAGGGATGAACAAGCAAATGGCAGCTCCAAGGAGGGGCTGAAAAAGAAGGCGGAGAGGAGCTGAAAGGGCAAAGACGACAGAGGAGGATGAGCGGAGATTCTGAGGATGCTGGGGGGAGGGCATCCTAGAAGATTGGAGGGGTTCCAGAACATTCGGGAAGTCCCTAGAATGTTGGGAATGTTCTGTAGTTTGATTCCTCAAATGTGATCCAATCAGCATTTCTGAGAAAGTTGCTAGAAATGCAAAATCTTGGCCTCAACCCCAATCCTGAGTCATGATCTGCCATATAATAAGGTCCCCAGGGACCAACAACACATTGGAGACTGAAGAGTGTTGCTCTGGAGACTTGGAAAGTTCTGGAATATTTGGGCCTGAAAAGCTCTGAAAATAAGGCCACGAGGTAAGGAGGGTGGGGACAAACCATGAGGACCATGCAAGATGGTAGAAAGGAACAGATAGGTTACCCTCAACTTCCCAGAGGGAGTGAACTTAGCCTGAGCGATGGGCAGGACCTGGCTTTAGCCACCAGCCTCCGAGCCACCCAGGGAAGCTCAGTCGTCCTCTGGCTTGATCAGGTGGCCACTGAAGGTGATGTAAGTGTCCATGCCATCACTGTAGACGGCATTCTCCCGATCACGTTTGAAAAGCCGCACCCAGACGCAGTCGCCCTGCTCCAGCTGCAGCATCACGCTCTGGCTCTGCATGATGCTGCGCTCACTGGGCTGAGCATACAGGATGACAGCCGCCTTCTCATTGTGGACCACATGCACGTAGGTCTCCTTGTAGTTCCAGCTGTGCACGTTAAGGCTGAAGAAGTAGAGGCCTCGCAGGGGGGCCACGAAGCGGCCGGTGGCCATGTCGAAGTGACCATCTGTGTTCACAAACACCCTGTCGAAGAGCAGTGGCAGGAATTCCTCGCTGCTGTGCAGAGCCGTCTTGCGGCCCACGGAGAAGGCTGAGTAGTGCACCTGGCATGGGCTGCCAGGGCTGCCTGCCTGCCCCTTGTCACCTTTGGTACCCTGAGGGCCACGGTCCCCTCGAGGACCGTCCTTGCCTGGTTTTCCTGTTGTGCCCAGAGGACCTCGGTCCCCTTTGTCACCTGTAGGGACGTTAAGGGGAAAGTCAGGGCAGGTAGCTAGACCTTTGTTTAAGAAGGATCTGCCCTCATCCCAGACCCAGCGAAGGAGCTGGTGTTTATTGAGCACCTACTGCAGGCCAGGAATTACCACCCCAAACATCTCTCTACAGGAGCAAGACTGAGACCATTTCTAAGATCCAGACCACGTTCTGTCTCCAGTTTAGCCTGCATCTACTCCCTGGCAGGAAGGAAGGGCAGGCCTCAGGGAGGCCCTGTCCAGGATCAGAGGAAGGTGGGGCAAGATAAGATCCACTCTGCACTTCTGGACAGAAAAAGAACCCAGAGAACTACCTTTGCTGTGACTTGGGGATTTCTGTGGTTGGAGTCTTGGGTCTCTGGTGTATCTTAAAGGGGCAATGTCCACCTCATAGATGTATGTTACTTGGCAGTGAGGAGGCAGGAAGCCCACTCAGCATAACCCAGTCCATCTCCACCCACTGGGCACTGGTGACCTCCAACAGTCACTCTCCCAGCCCTCTCTCCAGGCTGAATTTGAACATGGCCAAGAAGGCCGTCCTAAAGAAACCCTGCCTCACGTATTTTCTGACATCTAGTCCAGCACCTCAAGCTACCCTGGTGAGGGAGTTAAGGCGCTGTGTGCCCTCCCAGGTCCCCTTGACCGTGGTGGTGGCAGTCAGTGAGGGAGGCCGGAGGGGATGAGATGGGCGTGTCCACAGCTGTGGGCTGGCTCCACAGATGCCACCTCCTGACAGAATCACCTCACTGAGCTTAGCACATTTGAGTACCTGCTCTACCCAGCTTAAGGGAGGATCAAAGTGGTTTCGAGGAGAGAGTAAAACTCAGAGTAAGGTCAGCCTGACCCACCAGGCGATACCCAGGGGGTCTCTTCCTACAGCAAACTGCCACCTCTGATAGTCTCTCTGGAAGTGACATAAGGCTTAGTCTGGACAGTCACAGGAAAGGCCAGCAGTCCAGGCCCCTCCACCTCCGCAGAGACTAAGCTGCCTGGGGTTGTGCTATGTGAGGTGACAGGCCAGGGGGAACAGAACAGGAAGTGTCTTCACCCAGGCAGTTAGAGTGGGTGGGAGTCTCAGGTGCCAGCTAGCCACCAAAGTACCCTCCTTTGTCCCTGACATCAAGGTGACCCCGGGAGAGCTCCTTCCCCACTAGACACCATGTCCCCTTCTGACATGGTGGGAGGAAGGATCTAGTCACCACCTCAGGGGGCCACCATGAGCAAAGGTATGTCGAGGATGTCACTGGCCATGGAGGTCCATCTCCATGGGAAGACTAACTCCATTATGTCTGATACTGTGTGACAGGGAGCCACCCCCACCTCCAGTCAGAGTCTCCAGGTCTCTCCACTTCTACCTCTGTCCCTTGCTGTCTGCTCAAACCACCCCGATCCCACTGGAAGGAGAAGCCTGAGTTTTAGTGGTGGATGTGGTCCCGGAGGTCCGTTCTCTTTCTCCCTGTGTGGGCTCCTTTCACACCCATTGGGAAGCCCCTCACCCTGTGAGCCTAGGCTTCTACCTCATCTTCCCCAGGAGCCCTCTGCACCTGCCATGTGTGCTCTGCAGACGAACCTCACACTACACCATGATACTCTGCCTACCTTTCGACTCCTGGGGCCTTTCTACTACTTACTCCATTCTCTTGAGGAATCTGATCTTTGCTTATCACCCGCCCAATTCCTTAGCTCTGAGCTCAGAATGGTCCTCACATATCCTGGGTGCCCTGAATATACAGGAAGAAGGCAGGCTGGACTCAGACAAGGCCTGTCCTATTTTTCCTGTTCTTCTTTCCCTCCCCATCCTGACAGCCCTGCCCACAGCCTGCCCCATGTGGAAACTCACCCTTCAGTATGGTGATATTGATGTAGGGCCTGACCTCAGGCAGGATATAGGGGGAGACCGGGGACAGTGGGTCCTCCAGGTCACAGCACCGTCGGCAGCCCTCAGGGAGGCGGGAGGCCACAGATTCCCCAGAGGTGGCTTCCTCCACAGGGACCCCAAACACGAGAGGAAACAGGAGCACTGGCCAGAGGGGACTCAGGCTGGCTATCCCCATGATGATCTGGAAGGGGGGACAGAAGCCACATTTGACTCAGTATACCTGACATACCAATGCCTATGGATGGCACTGTCTCCTGAAGCCAAGAAGATCCCAGTATAACTTGGAGAGCAAGATGGGATCCCCTACAACAGGTAAATCTGAGGCCACCTGAAAAGCAGGTCTGAAGACATTAGACTGGTCGCTGAGCTCTCTGGTACCCGTCACCTAGGAAGAAGAAAGCCCCTGTGGAGACCGTCAAAAGGAGCAGACAAGGATCGCAGACCTTTACTGGGGAGCTGAGGAAGACACCCAGCCAATATAGATAAGTACAGATGGAGAACATTTCTTTGGCCCGCTCATCTCTATAGGCTGTTTGCTGGCTCCCACCACCTCCAGCAGGCACCTGCCATGGGCAGCAGCAGGAGCTAGGGGCTCTGAGGACCACGACATTGGGTTCTGGAGGCTATCTTTGGGTAGAATGAGAAGGCACCCCTCTAGGGGGACAAGTCAGAATCCAGGAAGTGTCCTTAGGAGGAACACAAGGTTTGGAGGGGCTCACCTCTCAGCACCTAATGCAATCAGCAACCCATTTGACCCACTCTTGCCCAGAAGCCTGCAGAGGCCCAGAGTTAAGTCATTGGAAGGTGGATGTGTCAATCATGCCAGACCTACCAATTGGCCACTAAGGTGGTAAATTAAGGGGCAGGACCAGGAGGGCTGGAAATTCAAAAGAATCAGAATTGATGAGGTCTGTCTTGGGCCGTGAACATGAAGGGGTTCAGAGTTTCCAGTGGGACAGGAAGTAGGCTGGACACCCGCAAAGGAGCCTGGACTGGTGGGCAGGAAGCCCGCAGCAGGCCTTTGAGGTGGTAACAGCCTCTGGGGTTGACACCACCCAGTTATCACAGATCAGAAACGGCTTCTGAAACCAGACTGGTTTTTACACTTCTGGCATCTCTTTGTTTATTTCCTTTTTGTTCCCCTTTAACATTTAGTACAATTCAAAAATATTTTTCTGTGGTTAATACGGGCTGAGAAGGTAAACGATGAAACAACACTAGGTGTTAAAGGGCCAGGAGCTCAGGGCTTTCTCCCCTGGGGCAAGAGAGGGAGGGCTGGGTATCTCTAGACACACCCCCTTTCTAGAAAAGTGAGCCTGTCCATCCTGCTGGGGGCTTGCTGGTTCTGCTCCACAGACAGGTGAACCTGCCCAGAGATCAACCCCATCCCATTTTACTTTCCCCTGTAGTTCCAGGCAGAATCCTCTCCCCATTCCTGGCCGTAGATATAGCCCATCCCATGGAAGAAATCTGAGAGGAAGGCTGCATTTCCAGAATAGCTTACAAGCTATGTGACCTAGGGTTTGTGGCTTTGCCTCTCTGGTATTCCCATTCCTTCATCCATATATGATGCCAACATCTCCTCCTTGCCAGGTTGTGTGGAGCGACTTACATGCAGCGAAGCAGCCTGACTTATCAAACAAGAGTCCGTTCCTTCCTCTGCCCGGCACAGATAATGTCCCAGTGTCTGCACCGGCTAAAAGCACAGAACTTCTCCCAGAGGCCCCCGCAGGGTGTGAAGACATTTCTGTTTCCTATTGGTCTGGCCCCAAGGGAGTCAGAAGCTCAAAGACAGAACAGGGGCTCCAGAGCAGGAAGCAGGAAGCTGGGCTGTCTTCCCAGGAGCAGTGCTAACCACAGCTAGAATTCCTGGCTGGCTCCTGGAAGGGGGCCATGCAGAACCAAGTGTGGAGGGAAATGCCAACCAGGGGGTGACCTCGGGGGACCCCCGCTGCCTCCACAGGGAAGCTGGAGCCTCTTGGGAGGAGCAAGGCAACCCTCGTCACCCAGGCAGGCAGGCTGAGCTGAGTGGCTAGGGAGTCTCTGTAGGGCAGGCACAAGCCAGGAGCGGTGCCGAGCCGCCAAGGAAGAGGAGATCCTCTGGAAGTGCTGACTGGGCAAGGGGAAAAGAGCTATGTGTCCGTCAGAGAGAGAGGAACAGAGGAACCCCGCCTCTGATTTCAGCCCAGGCAGAAGTAGAGGGGTCTCCCATCACTCACCCTGGTCCTGCAGCCTCGAGCTCAGCTCACAGACCCCGGGCAGCCTCTGGCTCCTTGGCCCATGTCTGTGTTAATAACTTGTTGCTGGCCCGACCCCCAGGCGACGGAGCAGGGAGGGCGGAGGATGGAGGGAGGGCGGAGGGAACGATGAGCTGGCTTCCCATTCCCCTCCTCCTGTTCCCGCCCCTCCAGCCTGGGCTCTGCCTCTGAGATACTGGGAACCGGGCTGGAGCTCATGTTTAACTTCTGTGGGCATCCTTGAACCAAGCCTAATTGCGGGGCCTTGTATGAGTCAAAGGCCCAGAGAACTGGACAAGGTGGGGGTTGGTGAGGTTCCAGAAACGCATGGAGTGGAAATCAGAGGTGACTAAGAGAGAGCCTTCCAGCTCCGCATTGCTCTTGAAAGGAAGGCAGCACCGAGAACTCCCCCAGACTGGGTCTAGTTGGAGCCCAAGAGCCATCTGCCAAGAGCTGCATTTTGACAGGGAGGGCACCAGCACCCATCTTCCTCCAAGGTACAAATCTTGGCCTAGTACACGTAGCCAGCAACTTAGCTAGGCACTGCCTCTCCCACCCAGGTGGCCAAAGATATTGTCCACAGCACATAAGTGCTGGACAAGGGTGGCTTGGTACAGGATGGCAGAGTGAGCGTCATGACCTCCTCAGGCCCAGGTGAGGAAGAGCTCACTAAAGTCATCCTCCTCTGCCCAGAATCCTGCTTTTATTGATTTAACCTCTTGGTCTTCTAGAGCTTGTCCCCCCACAGAAGTGACCCATGAGAAGCTCACAGGGGAGCAGTCCGGGTGCCTTGGGCCTGAGCAGGACCCTGCCTGTTTCCTCCTGGGAAGGCTGGGGACGGTTAGCAGAGGCTCCAAGCTCTGGCTTCCTGGGGCCAGAGACCCAGTGCAGACTGCTCCAAATGTCCCTTGCCCTCAACTATTCTTCCTTTTCAGGTTTCCTGCCAGAGTCAGGCATCATCTCTCTCTGGGAACCTTGGTTCTCAAAAGGTGTTTAGAGCCAGTATCTCCCTTGGTCCCTTCTCAGCCCAGGGTGAGAAGGCAAGATAACCAGTTAGAGGGGACTTGATAGTCTCATCATTCTCTAGCCCACCATTGTTCCCATATGGCACCTTCAGAGAAGAGAGAAGCACAGGGGGACAGATTCAGGTTTGGGACTTCTCGGCCCCCTCAGTTACTTAGCTACCTGCATGACCAGACCTGTCTCTGGACCTTGGGCTTCCTGTGTGTTTGGAGGATAGTTCAACATCAGTATCAGGCCCGGAAGGGCCCTCAGAGATGACGGAATCCCATTCCTTAATCTAACCAGCAGGGACACTGTGGCTGAGGAAGGTTAAGACTTCAGTACAAGGTCACATACAGAGTGGAATCCAAGTTGGGAGGACAGCCACACTCTCCTGACTTCTGGCCAGGTGCTGTCCCTGCAGAACAACTTAGAACCGCTGAGACAATTCAGCAATGAGAAGGGGCTCAGAAGAAAGGATGGTGGCTATGGGGACCCTGCCAGCCCCGCACTGGCATGGCCTCTGCATGGCCCTGCCTGAGCCGCATTCCTGGGGCACAGAGCCAGGCCTGCAGAAGGATCACCCTCCCAAGCTGCAGCCACCAGAGCAAAGGGCTGAGTCAGCAGCCTGGGGGCAGGGGCAGCTCCAGGCAGTCTCAGCCCTGGGCCTTGGAAGCCTGAAAGGCTGGGAAAAAACGGATGAAAGAAAAGACAGGTGGGCAGAAGCAGGCTGGGGTTGAGTTGTGAGGAGGGCTGGCTGTGTGCCTAGTACCGTGCACCCCACTACACTCAGCACCCCTCTGCAGAGCCAGGCTTCTCACCCTTATTAACAGACCAGGCTCCCAGCCACTGACCTTAGCCACAAGGATGTCCCTGGCAGGTCAGGTGGCTTTGAGACAGAGTTCCAGCCCTTGGGTAGACAAGTTACGCCCTGTAGGCCTGAGGTGTGCGCCCACCTCTCTTAGCACATCCCCAGTAGGAACTCTGGAGCCCAAAATGCCCTCCACATCTTGTCATAACCCCCTATGTGCAAGGGTGCACTCGGACACACCAAGGTCCAAATCCTACGTTGTGAGCCTATTTCTCCGCCCACCCCCACCCCCGATCCTTTCTCTCTAGGATAACGGCATATTGACGCTTGCAGTCCTCTAAATCATGGATAATTCCCAGTTAACGGTTGTTCAAGGTCAATGCCAAGTTAAGATCTGAACAAAGGGAAAGGCGAGCGCCACCTGCCGGAGAAAGCCAGCACGCGACACCCGGCACTCCACCAGCCCATTCCTGGCTTGGGGAGCCAAGGGAGCGATGGAGGCATCTGCTTCCTTCTGCCTCCAATCCCCAGCACCCCAGAGAGTGGGCAGGGTCCCTCTGCCATGCAGTCCCGCGGGGACGGCCCCACACTGTCCTATGGAGACCCCCTCTATAGAGTGGCCCGTCTGGACGTTCGGCGCGCAGCCAATCGGAACTCCTGGGCGGGATGCTGTGCTCAGGCCTTTGGGGACCACAACCCGGAAGCCCCCGGCGTCGAGAGGAGCCGAGCCGAATTAAGGCCTAGCGGAGCCGAGCTAGACCGAGCTAGGCCGAGCAGAGATGAATCAGCCGAGTACAGCCGAACAGAGTCGGGTCCAGCCGGGTGGATCCGAATGTGGCCGAATAAAGCCGAGTGTGGCCGAATCTGAGCGAAGCTGCGGGGCGGCGGCCGCGCGGAGAGGGGGCGGGGCCTGAGGTTCTGCGGCGCCCCCTGCTGGACACAGACGAGCACCTGGTGGCCTGTCCTGTCCGGGAGCCATCAGGTCTCCTTGTGGTAGGTCCTGACAGTCCTGTAGGATAGAGATGTGGGGCACATTTCAGGGATTAGTTACAGCCAGAGCAGGCAGCGCTAAGACATCACAGCCTGACAGATGGAGAAACCGGACGTGTTGACCAAGGGCGGCAGGGCAGCATTCCCACGAGCAAATATTGACACATTTCCTAGCCATTAATGCAGAATGCTGTGAGAAGACATTCTGTCCCTTCCCTGCAAAGCTTTGAAATATCCTGCTCCCATCCAAGACCTCACTCTCCTCACCTGTAATAGAATGGTAGCAGAGGATGTGGCCCTAAGCCCAGGTATCTGGGTCCCTGAAGGATATGAGGCAATGCCTATCACTTGGCGCCAGAGAAAAAATGAAATGTGTGTATTTCCTGTTCACCCCATGCTACACTAACCTGGTTTGCCTGTCCCAGCTGAGGGGCTTGCTGGAGTGGTGCTGGGCCTTTGGGAAGCAACCCAGGTCCGTGAGGCTCAGGCAGCCCCTCTGCTCTATGCTCTACCTCGGGGTATTGCCTGCCAGTATGGAGTATTCTGGACCTCCTCTAGAAAGTCTTGTGCCTCTCTACTCCACCCAGATGGACACTCTGGGCTGACTCACAGCTGAGTCCTTCCGTGATGTGCATGCAGTGTCTAACACTTGGGCATTACTTACTGGTGCTGGGCACTGGCCTAAGCTCTTTGCAAATGTTAACTCATTTAAACCACAAAAGCACTTCCTCATCTTCAAGTGGAAGAAACTTGAGGCAAAGAGAACTTAACTGGCTCAAAGTCAGAGAGCTAGGGAATGGAGCTGGTACTTAACCACAGGCAGATATTGCCTACACAGTGGGATTTATCTCTGCTGTCTCCTCTTGGTTCCTAGGCAACCCACCTGACCTCTGCTCTCAGCCTCTGCTAGTTGACAGAGCTCACTAACCACTTGTTGAATGGAGGCTGAGCAGGTTGGTTTGACAGGTCTTCCAGGGAGGCATCCATGACAGGCAAGGTCTATGGCAGCTACACCACCAGCCTATATTATAGACTGATACTTTGCCTTGAAAATAAATGAAAACAAGGGCAGGAGAGATAGTTCAGTTGGTAAAGTACTTACTACACAAGCATGAAGACGTGCGTTCAGATCCCCAGCGCCCAGATTAAAAAAAAAAAAAAAATTGACCATCATCACGTGCATCTGTAACCCTAGTACTGGTTCAATGGGAGAGCCTATCTCAAAAGATAAGGTGAAAGCAATCAGGAAAGTCCTCGCATTGGCCTCTAGACTCCACATATGTGTGTGTGCGCGCGCACACACACACACACACACACACACACACACAGTTTCTCGTAACCCAGTTCTGGGGTCCAAAAGTTCAAGGGCAAGAGGTCAGGGTAGCTGCTTCTTTCTGTGAGCTCTGAGTCTGTTCGAAGCCTCTGCCCTGGCTTTCTGGCACGCTCAGTGACTCTGGGCTTAGACAAGTGGCACCCTGATCTCTGGGGAGGTTAGGTTTGCGAAGAAGGTCTCACTATGTAGTCCACACTGGCTTTGAGCTCCTGCTCCTCAGCTTCCTCCCATATGCTGGGGTCACAGGTGAACATCTCGTCACCCCAGTCTTCACCTCCATTTTGTCCCTGTGAGGACACAGACATAAACACTAGATGTCCACGTTATTTATTTATTTTTTTTAAATTATTTATTTATTATATGTATATGAGTGTTTTGCCTGCATGTATGTAAGTCTGCCCAGGTCATGCAATGCCCCCAAGATACCAAAAGAGGGCACTGGATCCCCTGGATGCAATGGATGTGAGTCACAGTGTGGATGCAGGGAACTGAACCTAGGTCCTCCAAGAGCAGAGAGCACTCATCTGTTGAGCCTTCTCTACAGTCCCAAGGGTCTACCCAACTGAGTGTGACCTCCTTCCTTCTTATATCTGCCAATGACCCTGTTTCTAACAGGAAGGACATGGGGGTTTAAGACTTCAACACAGGAACTAGAAGGATCATAATCCAGCCCCTACCAGGAGTTCACTCCTCAGGACGAGCTGTTGTCCTCAGCCTCTGCCCAGAATTAGACCCCACCTCTACCCTTCCTCTCTCCACATTGTTGGCTGCATTCCCTAGCTACCCACAGGCCCCTCTGCCTGGCACACTAGGGCTCATCACCTGCCTCGGTGCACACCCACCATGCTCTCCTAGAACACACACACTCCTTCCCCACTCAGCCCAAAGGGTGGTGATTCACAAGCAGCTGCCTGGCAGTGTCAAGAGAAAAGAGCCGTGTTCACATATCCACTCAAGTACAGTGGAATAGCAGCATTCAGGTGCTCAGAAAAGCCTCTGCCAACAACGTGAACTACATCCAGAGAAGTAAAAAAAAAAAAAAAAAAAATGTCCTGAAGTCACACAGTAAGTTCACAGCAGAGTAAGGCCAAGGGACACCAGACTTCGGGTCTCGTGACTTGAGTTTTTAAGGTTTACTTTTTTGGTAAATCTTTATGGATAGAGTCTCACTATGTAGCCCCTGGTTGGCTTGGCACTCAATAGATAGACCAGGTTTGCCTCAAACTCACAGAGATCTGCCTGCCTCTGCCTCTGCCTCTCCCTCTACCTCTGCCTCTGTCTCTGTCTCTGTCTCTGTCTCTGTAGTGCTGAGATTAAAGGTGTGTGCCCCCACAACCAGCTTCCTCTCAACATTTTTTTTTGTTTGTTGGCTTTTTGAGATAAGGTCTCACTAGGCAGCTCTGGCCGGCCTTGAACTCACAGAGATCTGCTTGCCTTGGCCTCTGTCTCCTGTGTGCTGGGATTAAAGGCATGGGCCACCACACCTGGCCTCCTCTCATAACTTTTAAGGGATACATTTCCCCTCACAGCTTTGTGGTAGACTCTTCAAGGTTCTTAAGGGTTGCCAGTGACAGGAAGTGCATTTAAGGCTTTGGCAAGTCGTACCTTGCACAACTCCAGAACCAACCCCTATGGCACAACCTGTAGTTCCCACAGCCTTAAGACTTTTCTTGGTCTCTTGGAGCCCAGGCTGTCACCTCCATTTGGGACACTGGCCCACATTACCTTCTGGGTAAAGAGGACCACCAAGATCTGCAATCATGGTCTCCACAGTCCCAGGCTCTGCAGACTCCCAGCTCTTCTCCTGCCCTGCTGTCTCTGACACACAAAGTCCTGGTCCAGAGGCTAGTGGCCATGGGCTGTTGCCTGGCAACCACTTCTGAGAGACAAGTTCAAGGCAAGGTCTTGAGTAGCAACTTTGATGGCTAGAGAGAAGATTGAGGCAGGCTGACCTAGTTCTCAATCATAGATCCCAGCTCTGAACCCCAAACAAGCTCCCTGTCCCCACTACCCCAACCAACATACTCTTGCTCCAGATTGCACAGTTCTAAAGCAGACTCGGCATGGTGTGGCTATGGCCCTCTAGAGCTGTAAGACGCCATGGCCCTGTTCATACATTCAATCCAGAAGTTCATGGGAAGGGCTGGAACTGTGCTGCCACGTCCTCAGGACACAGCTGCATCAGACCATGCCTGCCCTGCAAGGACAAGGCTATCGATGCATGTGCACACACATGCATGCATTTTAGTGTACCTCAGGAATAGAAAGTTCAGGGCCACAGGAGCAGAGGAGGGTCCCCAGTCCAGGCAGGCACTGCCAAGTAATAACCAGGCCACAGCAGGCTGCACCCCACATGCAGCTGCTTCAGAGAAAGTCCTGACACATGTTCGTGGCCAAGAGGGCTTGAGCACCTACTACAGGCAATGCACTGAACTCAGACAGAGCTTCACACATGCACATGCACACACATACACACATGCGCAAACACACACATCCACACACGTGCGCGTGCACACACACACACAAACACACACACACACACACGCATCTGCATGCTCACACAGCACGATCATGCCCATCTATAGCAGCCACAGTGAGTCTTGCCTACTCAGCCTGCTGCCGCCTGGTATTCCATCCCACACCCCTGTCCCTCCCACTATTGGCCAGGTCAGACTGTCCATCACTCTGCCTCACATGACCAGTCATCATCATACCCTATAGCTTTGTCTTACGTGCTTGGCCCAGGGGACCATCATGTGACTTAGTTGTAGCCAGTCAGTTTTCTGCTTTGAGATTCGCTCCTTGGATCATAGGAAAAATAGGTATCTATTGTTTGGGGTAGAGATCTTCAAGGATATAGGCTCAGGTTTTCAAGGACCTCTATGTGACCCTTGAAGGACTGGGATGTCATATAAGAGGAAGCCACATACCACACACACTTAAGGATACATAGAGGAACTTGCCCAAGCCACATTAGTGTTGTGTGTCACCATCTTTATTGACAGCTAGGGGCAGAAGCTGCAAATGATTTCTCAGCTGACCTCCCAGCCCCCTTGTAAGACACAGCTCCCCTGCCCCTGCCAGGAAGTCCAAACCATTCCTTTCCCATCATCCTCAATTCCTCCTTAGAGGAACCCCAGACCAAGCCCCAGGACTGGGCCCCACACAGGCCTGAGCTCCTGAACTTCCTCCTCCTGGGGTGGCCTGCTTTCTCTTCAAGCCCAGCCTCCCTGACCCTTGACCTCTGACCCCAACGCACTATTTCTCATGACTTCTAATGTCCTCACCTCCAGGAGCTGACACAGAGGCCACCTGCTAAAATAAAGGAGCAGGGGTGCAAGCTGAGCCTAAGGCAGGGACACGCCCACTTTGAATGCGATATGCATGCCCATTGTAGTGAGGGGAATGTGGTTGCTCACCCAGCATGAGTCAATTCTTTCCCCAACTGCAGCAGACAGGCAAGCTGGGGAGCTGCCTGGATTCTACCATGGGGACCCTGAGGCCCAGTGAGGGAGGGGCCAGCCAAGAGGTTTGAAGTGAGTAGAAGATCCAAGTCTCTCTACTTCTGGATCCGTGAGTTCCCTGAGAACCCCAACTCTGTGGGGTGGGACAGGGGTGGGGTTACGCAGAAGCTCAGCCTCTTCAGGACCAGCCTGGTCTTGATGGTTAGGGCCATCTCTGGGCTTAGCCTGGACTGTGGCCCTCAGACACATCGTTTCTTGGAAATCAGTCCTCTCCTAACCCCTTAACCTGAACCCTGCTCAGGAAAGTTTGGGCCTCACTCAGAAAAGTCAGCCCAGTAATGACACCTCCCGCCCCCCAATATCCACTTCTGACAGACCTCATCCAGGCTGATTACACCCACCCCTGAGTCGAGAGAAGGAAACAAGGTCCAGAGAGGTCAAGTGACCTGCGTGACATCACACAGCAAGTCCTGACACAGCGGGACACAGCCTAGGCCTCTGAATATCCCATCACTGGCCCCTGGCACCTCAGTGACTCAGAGAGGGCCAGCACAGCTGTGTAGATGAAGCCAGCTTTCCATCCACTGTGTGGACCTCTGCATGTGGACAGTTCTCATGCCCCTGGGCACAGGCACAGCCTCTGCCCCTCTCCAAAGCTGGCCCCTTGAATATCCCTACAGATAGCTCGTGCGCAGGGTACTGGTCTTCTCCCCAGCAGTGGCCTCCTGGGGTAGAAACTGTTGTTCCTTGGCAGCCACCACGACGGACTGCCGCTCCCGCCTGCTGGTGCCTGGCTGTACGATCCGGCTGACCCCTCCGTTCGCCTCCTTCTCTCTCCATGCTTTCCGGTCCTCCTCCCTTCCATCTTCTTCATCTTCATCCTCCTCCTCCTCCTCCTCGGTCTTTTCTGGAGGGCCAGCCCCAGGCTCCTGGCTGCGCACTCGGCGGGATGGTCGAAGCAGGATCCTGCGGAAGCCCTGTTTGAAACGGTAGGAGAGGAAGCCGTAGAGGATGGGGTTGGCACAGCTGTTGGCATAGGGCAGAGCCACCACTAAGAAGTAGAGGCCGAAGAAGGCGGGCTCCTCAGGCAGCGGGCACACCACGTTGACGATGTTGAGCACATAGAAAGGCATCCAGCAGAGGACGAAGAGAGCCACCACAGCCACCACCATGCGTGTGACCCTGCGCTCAGAGCGCCGCCGCCGCCGGCACGTGGGCACCTGTACCCACTGGCAAGAGGGTGCTCGCACCCTCCGCGCGGCAGAGCGCACCTTCACCACGATGAGCAGGTAGCACAGGCAGATGACCAGCAGGGGCCCAAAAAACCCCAGGGCAGCCGTGTAGATGATGAAAGCTGCTCGCCAGGCGGCTGCCGGCTCTGGCCACTGCATGTGGCATGTGCTCATCCCCCGGGGCACACCCGAGAAGACCACCACGGGCAGCACCACCACGGCCGAGGCTACCCAGACGGCTGCACTGACGGTGCGGGCCACTGGCGCCGTGCGCCAGCGTGCCGAGCGCGTGGGGTGCACCACAGCCAGGTAGCGGTCCACACTCATGACGGTGAGGCAGAAGATGCTGGTGAACTGGTTGATGCCATCCACGGCCATCACCAGACGGCACATGAGAGACCCGAAAGGCCAGTAGGACAGGGCGTTCTGGGCGGCCAGGAAGGGGAGTCCCAGCATGAAGAGTTCATCGGCCAGTGCCAGGTTGAGGATGTAGACGCTGGTCACCGATGGACTGGCTGTGTGCCGCAGGACTACGTAGATCACCAGTGAGTTGCCCAGTAGGCCAACTACGCATACTACTAGGTAGACCAGAGGGATCAGGATGCCGCTGACAGCCAGACCTCCCAGGCTCGGACCAGCAGACCCATTTCCCAGTGTGGCGTCCAGGGGCCAGGCCGAGGAGGTGTTTCTAGGGTCCAAGGTTGTGGGCACCAATGAAGGGTAGGCAGGGGTAGCCATGGCCAAGGAAAGACCAGTCAGCAGTCCGCTACTGGCCTGCAGGAGGGAGGACACAACTCAGTGGTGGCAGAGAATGGATTCCTCTGTCCTGACCCCCTACCTCCACCTTGAACTTGGAGACCTAGTACGTGCTAACTCAGAGCTTGATGAGCACTGGTGTGTTCTGCACAACTGCAAGCTGTGTCTCAGAGAGGTGAAGGGACCAACCTCTAGTGGGAAGTTAGAGATGAAGTCATCCTGATTCTTAAAGTAACATGTTCTTTCTTTACACACTGCCCAACCATCTGTGGATCATGTGGTCAGTCTACTAACAGGTCTGGGCCCTCAGGTATGGTCACCAAATTTGAGGACCTGAGTTCACTTCCCAGGAGCCACATAATAGAAGGAGAGAACTGACTCCAGTAAGTTCTCCTCTGAACCCTGTACACATGCTGTGGTACACGTATGTGCATGTAAACAGACAACCAAAGAGATACACATACACAATAGAATTATTTTTTTAAATAAAGTCTGAGTCCCCAGTTTGAAAACACACATCTCGTGTGCTCAACCTCTTAGAGCTCAGGTCTCTGGGTGGATAACCAGGAGCTTCCCCCAAACTCCAAGTGAAAGTCGATATGTTCCAGTCATTTCTGGCAGTCTTGAACTTTCCTCAGATTCCTGATTGCAAATGGAGTGAAGGGCAGTGGGCTCATGGGTGTTCTCTCCCCCAAGAGTCCTCAGCATCTCCCTCAGCCTAACCATCATGCTTGGCACCCCACCAAATGCCCTGCCCAGAGGGGTGACTGTGAATACGAGGGTGGATGCCTGGACCCCTTCTCCTAAGAGATCAGCCGGTAACAAATCTGCAAGGCCCACGGTAGCCACCTCCTTCGGCTCTGTGGATCTGAGCAGCAGGGACTCATCCACCTCTAGACCCTTTCTACTTTCCCCAGCTGTCCCTTCACACAAGCACATATCTTGAACTAGTGCGTGAAGCATTGAACGAGTGAGTCAGAGGAGCCTAGAGAGGGCTGTGGAGTGGGAATCAGAGAGAAGGGAGCCACTCTGGCCTCCTCAGCAGGACTGCTGCACCCAGGAAGCCCAGGCTAAGGGCAGCCTTCTCCTGGTCCACCCTGCCCTTTCCTTATGACGGCCCGACCTGCCCCATCAGGTCCCTGGGCTCCTGCCTGCTTCCAACTCCTCCTGCAGAGTGTGGTGAGGGGGAGCTTCCAGGCTGAGACACTGTCCTTCCTGATTCTATGCTGACCCACCTGGGATTGGACCCCTCTACTGGGACCTAAGGTGCTTCAGGTGTCCTGGTGATACTCAGAATGTAGGAGGCTCCTGGGAAGGGGAGGCGTCTAGCTCCCAATGTGATCCAGACCAGAGAGCTTGCACAGCAACTCCACGTGCCAGGATCTCTGGCTCCTCCTACCTGTGCTTCAGAATGGCTAGGCTCCTGAATGAAGGAGCCCCCCAAGATGTCCTATGCACTCTCAGCTTTCCTGAACTGAGTGTGGGGGAATCTTGACATTGGGCCATGGGCTATTATAAGATCCTATCAGAGTCAGCTGCTCCTCACTGAGCCCCCACTCCAGGAGGCTCCAGGAGAGATTGGTGTCAAGGCACTGATAACAGTACCTGCATCCAAATCACAAGGCCTTCTAGCGGTCCTCACTGACCAATCAGGGAGCCAAGGCAGCCAGGAAGCAGCACATCTGGGAGGACCTGTGACTCTTCCCCCCATTTCACGGGCAGGCAATATAAAGACCAGGTATGGGCCGGTCCCTGCTTTCCTGCTGGCTGAGGCAGACCTTGTCTGGCTATTCTTTGTGCTCTTGTACTCGGGACCATGGACCCAAAACTTTCGACTCTTAGGAGTCTAGACATGGGATTTTAAATTCCTGGGACAGAGTCATGAGTCTCAGAGTCAGGTGTTTAGCCCCATGGTCTTGAATCAGAGAATGTCACAATTCCAAAAAGCTGGAGACAGACCTAAGCTGGAGCTGTGGAATCTAGGACCTTAAAGTTCTGCTTCCCGAGAGGGGGGAGGTATATCCTGTGTCACTGGCCACCTTGCTCACTGCTGTGTGCGGAGCTTTATAGCTTTCCCAAAGGGTAGCCAATCAAAGGCAACCAGGGCTATAGGAAGGAGGGGAGCACCGGGCAGACTGGGGAGCAGGGAGCCAGGCAAAAGCCTCATTTCCAGGCTTCAGGCATAAATGCCCTCAGGGAAGCCCCAGGCATACTCTGAGGATGGCCCCTCAGCCCCATACATTCATGTGCGCACACGCAAACACACACACACACACACACACACACAGTGGCCCAGCCAGACACTCCTCTGGCCCGGGGTGGAGCACCTCTCCAGGCCCCCGACCCCCTCCAAGACACCCTCCTTGCTGTGAAAAGTTAGCAGGCCAAGCAAACACCAAGAGAAATCACAGCCTTCCACCAGGGAAGCCAGACCTGCAATTTCGATGCTGTCTTTTCTTTAAGGAGCTGGAATCCTGAGCATGATCTAGTTCTTCCTGGGGAGGGAGGGAAGGACTCTGCCTCTCTGTCTGGTTTATCTTTGGCACCAGCTTGCCTGAAAGCCGGGGGCGGACTCCACCTCTGGGGACTGTTCAAAGGAGGAGAGACACACAGAGATGGTGATTTCCTATGCCCCCAGCGGCCCCCCCACCGCAGTAATTAAGGATGGTCCCTCAGGCATGTCAGATACCCTAGTCACTCTGATTTACCTCTCAGACAATTCCTATCCCCTCCAAATTGCCAGCACTCAGCACTTAGCCTATCACCCAGAACTCAGTCGTATTAACAGAACCAGGCAGGTCAACAAAGAGACCCCAAGGTGCAAGGATATTTCCAGGCAGAGGTCCCAACTCACACCCTGATCCCCCTGGGGAACTCAGGAGGGAAGAGGAGGAGAAGTTGTTCAGCGAGGTGAAGCGACCCCTCCCCCAAGGTCACCCAGTTGGTGAATGAGAAACCAGATTAAAACCCTGTCTGTCTCCTAAACCAATGCTGGCTTCCAAAGACCTCAGGCTTAGAGCAGTCAAGTCAGGACAGACAGCTAGAGACGATGCAAACGGAGGGCCCCTGATGGACTCCACACTCGACTGTTCTCTACACCCCTGGGCCATGTTCTAAAGAGGCTGGGGTTATTCTAATCAACACTGACTGACTCCAACTGTAGACCTTGACTCTGACCCCCCAGGAGTACCCCCTCAAGCCCTGAGCTGGGGACTTGAGCCCTGCTAGATTCCTGGTGCCATACTGCTGTGTGACCTTAAACAAGTCCTACTCCTCTCTGGTTCTAATCTCCTCCTACTAAAATGGAGACATCTGGACCCCCATCCCCACCCCAGGGTTTCTGCAAAAGGTGAAATGGGTGTGTGGGCTGCACCATGCCAGGACAGAGGGGATCTCAAGGGTGCTGCATGGCAGCCCAGGAGGCTGGGCAGCCCGGTGTATCTGCTTTGGTCTGGCTCTGGCATTTTGCTGTAGGGAGAGGATCCAAGATTATAGAATCACAGCACAAGATTCTGAGGTTGACACCCGAGATCACCAGAAGCCTCCTTCTTTCCTCTCTGGGACTCTCCATCCGCTGCCAGCCTCAGTCCCAAGTTCATCCTGGGCAGAGAAAGGGCCCGGCCATCCCACCCTCCAAGATCCCCATGGGCCCAGATTCCTTACCTGCCCAGGGGACAAGGGCTCCCCCTCCTAGCCTCCAGGCTGGGTAACATTCTGCAGCCAAATACCACTACCGCAGGGCTAGCTGGGGGTCCCACACGGTACCCAGTCCTCCAGCACTTGCGGGCTTGGACCCCTTCTAGGCCCTCGGCGGCCACGTCAGCCCACATTGCCTCTCCCAACTGGTCCCTAGCCCTGACTTCCCACCGGCGCCTGATGCATCACCCCCCATCTCTAGGACATGATGGGGGCGGGCAGGGCACAGAGCGGGGTCTGCGGGCAGGACCCAGTGGGGGTGGAGGGAGATACTTCTCAAGGTGACAAGGACAGAAAGAGCAGGGAATGGAAGAAACCAACAGAAAATGAGGAAAGAAGGGTCGGTCGGTCGGAGGTGTAGAGAGAGAGAGGAGAGGGAGAGGAGACAGTGAGTGGGTGGAAAGGCAGAACGAGGGGGAGTGAAGAGAGATGCGCGGTGAGGAGGAGACGGAGCAGAGGAGGAAGGGGAGGAGGACAGAGGACAAGAGAGAATGGATGGACGACGGAGGAGCAGGAGATGCAGAAAGAGGCAGAGACAGACTAGGCAGGAGGGAGAACGAGGGGGTGGCAGGGACAGTGGCAGAGAAGGATTGTGCCACAGATGGTGACATGGAGAGCCAGCAGCGGGGGGCAGGAGTGGTGCGGGAGGGGCCGGGAGGAGGGACTGGGGACCGGACAGCAGGTGCCGGGCTGGAGGGCAGCAGGTGAGGGGTGGAGGCCGCGGGAGGGAGAGGCAGATCCCGTTACCGGGGAGATTTCAGCCTCCCACGCTGGCCTTGGCTCCCTCAGGGGCTTAGAAAAGAGAAGGAGCTCAGGGGAGCAGAGAGTGGGGCTGGCAGCCAGCAGCAGCAGGACAGACCCAGGTCCCCAAGACATGCTTTGGGTGACAGATGTGGAGCCGGGCAGTGGGAGTGGGAAGGAGGGCGGGATGGGCACCAGACTTGGAGCTCATATTTCTGACACGCAGTGGAGAGCCCAAGCACAGCCGGACAGGCCGGGAGAGGGTGGATGGGGGCTACGATCCTGGGGTTGGTTGGATCTAGACAGGTCTGGGCAGAGAAAGGAGCAGAAAGTAGGTCTACTTTAAGAACTGAGAGGCAAACATCAAGGAAACGCAGCAAGGAAAATATATTCCCACGCTTCTAACCAACAAAATTTGAAATGTAACTACTGCACTGGAGACAGTTGCTCATAATACACATCGGATAATGAGAAGGCTCCTCCCTCAGGGGAGGAAGTACTTTGCTTCATTGGAGTACAAAGGTAGTGGTCCTCAGGATCAGACTAGTCACATGTGTCTGCCTGTGCAAGCTATTCGTTCTTAGCTGGCGGGCTGGACAGACCCATGTGGTGAACCGCGGTCATGGCGGGCTGGACAGACTCATGTGATAAACCGCGGTCATCCATTTCTACTGCTGGTCTAAGCTGGCTCTGAGCAACCAGGGTGGGGCTTCCTGGCACGGTGCTCCCCTGCGGAGCCACCCTCTCCTGACTCCTCAGTGCTCTCTGATGCAGTGCCCTAAAGTCTCCCCATCCCACGGCTTCCTCCCTCCCACTTCTCTCGGCTCTGCACTCATCCGCCTGGTTCATTCGTGCACTCATCCCTTCATCCTAAGATGCGGATTCCCTCCAGTCTCCCTCCACGATGCAGTGATAATGTGATGGATGAGACAGTCCGGGTTTGTGGGATTCGCTCCGATATCCACACATCAGCAAGAACAGCATCTTGCTTGGTGGGAACGAAAAGGAAAACAAGTCAGAGGCTAGGCTGGGAGCTGGGAGGATGGCCGAGGAGCTGGATCTAAAAGCAGCAGCCGCAGTCTGACTGTGGGGAGCTGGTGGTCAGCTTGGGGTCCACTCCTCTTGATGTGGGTGAGCTGAGAGTTTCTCAAAGTGGAGCAGGGCGTCTGTGGCCTCCTTTAGGTTTCCATGGGGTTTTCTCTCTGTCGCACTGAGTCACATCCAGGGTGCAGACGGGGGAGATTTGTCAGGAACCTTGGGGCTTTTGCACAGGCTGTGCTGGCTGGGACACCGATCTCACCCCATTCCTGTATGTAATGTATGTTGTCCTCAGGTGGTAAATTCCTGCCCAGGATAGGGAGGGTCCTCTAAACTTCCTAGGTCAGCCCTCACGCCCCTGATGCAATTCATAGAGACTTGGCTGGGGGTGAGGCACGAATGTCCTCAGCATCAGGTCATCAATTCCCAAAGAGCAAGCCCTGTGCAAGTCCCTATCGTGTCCCTGGGCTGGCAACGGCCTGTAATACAGTAGGCATTCATTCCGTGGCCAGTGAGAGAGGGAGAATGGATGGATGGATGATGGGCGAATGAGGATGGATGGATGATGGATGGACAGATAATGAGTGGCAGAGGGGTGGGAGGGGACTCTGGTCTAACGGAGGGGTATGCTGGAAGCTACGGAGGTGGGGCACCAGACTGGAAATCACCCCCTTGCTAGGAGGCTTCCCCAAACAAAAGTGATCCCAGATCCCCCCTGGGCCCTTTCTGTCCTGTGGCAGGGCAGAGAGGATGTTCTAATCTGTTTTCTGATGCTGTGATAAAACACTGACCAAAACCAAGTTGGTGAGGAAAGTGTATATTTCATCTGACAAGCTCCAGTCCATCACCAGGGAAGCTAAGGAGCGTGTAACTGGCGTAGAGACCATGCAGGAATGCTGCTTCCTGGCTTGCTCAGCTACATTTCATATACAGTCCAGGCCTACCTTCCTAGGGATGGCACTGCCCAGAAGGGACTCCTACATCAATTAGCAGTCAGGACTGTGCCCACAGACATGCTCCAAATGCCAATCTGATGGAGAAAGTTTCTCAGTTAAGGTTTCCTTTTCCCACATAACTCTTGTCTGTGTCAAGTTGACAAAAACCAGCTGCAGTGGGAACAGGGAGTTCTGGGAATCTAGAGGAACCCCAAAGGGATGACCTTGCTCTGTCTGAATTTGAGGCCTCTGTTCGAAAGTCCAGTCTCTGACCCCAGACTGGACGTGGACCAGCAGACCTGTCAAATCTGCTGGGGTCCTTGCTGGGCCCCCACCAGCAAGGACAATGCTGGGTGCCCCTGTGTAATCTTGGTCTTGGCAAAAGTGGGGCCATGTCTCCATCCTCCTCATGGAAGGTTCCTGTGACCAGCGATGGTGCCGACACCATCAGACAAGCAGTTTTTCAGGAGCCCAGATCCAGGGTCCTCCCAGTCCTGGGAGTCGGGGCAGAGCCTCCCATCCTCTCCCGCCCTTCCTTATGGTGCCCAGGCAGAGGCTAGCCAGGGGTCAGGGAGAGAGGGCTGCCTAGCCACTGAGACAGGCATATCCTCTCAAATAGGAGATGACAGAATGCCTTCCAGGTCCTGACCTGGGCCTTTCTTCCCCAAAGTCCTTGTCCAGAGTGTCTTTAGGGTTATCAGCCCTTGTTGGTTCCTCCTAGGAGTAAGCCCTTGCTTTGCTGTGGACTGGCTATGTGGCTTCAAATACGTAACCAACCCTCTCTGAGCCTCTGTCCCTCCTCGTCACCTCTTGCTGCGTAGGGTAGCACTGATGGCAGAATCAGCCTTTCACACTGCAGGGTTCCTGGGGACCTGAACTATGTCCAGGCTCCGGTGGTGGCGGTGGTGAGGGGACCTGAACTGGAACTGGGACACTGGGCAGGGGAGTTTGTAAGCCATCTCTGCCCCCAACAGTCGTGTAGCTGTGAAACTCCTCTTGGAACTTAAATTTTCTCCTGCAGCTGAGGCTGCCTCATGTCCTGGCCAAAGGCATCCGACCATGGCTGACAGGAAGAGAGAAGACAGGCTCGTGGAGTAGTCGCCAACACCATCCTCATTGCTTCCGCCTTGAACTCTCTTACATATCTGTCTCTCCAGCCCAGAGCCTTCTCCTCACCAGCCTCTGAAGGGGTACTGACTGTGCCACCCCCAAACGTGGCTTTGCCACATTGATTTTTTTTTTAACTAAAGGCACTTGAAAATGAAGAAGGACGCTGTGACCTTCTCTCTCCTTTTGAAAGCGGGAGCTGAAGGCCCCTTGAGAGGTACTACTCTCCCTGTATGGGGAGGATGGTGGCCTGCTAGTTACCTGCGTGGATGCAAGAGAGGGAGATCAACCTACAGAGGACAGCTTCAAAGCTGACCTTCATCTTCCCAGGCAACAGCGGCCGCTCACTCTACCCAATACATGAGCATTTGAATTTTGTTATCATCCTGGGGGTCTTTGTTGGGGCAAATGGGGGGGGGACTCCCCTGTGCTGTGCACATTAATAAAAGTTACATGCCTTCCCCCTCTTAATCTGCCCTCTGTTCATTCATTCCTGGCCCAGCCAAGACCCCAAGACAGCAGAGGTAAAACATTCTGCCTCTGATACCACAGTCCCTTCCTATGGCTACTCCCAAGGTTAAGTAGGTCTGTTAAAACCATTAGCCATGGGTCTGGAGAGATGCTCAGCTGTTAAGAGCACTGACTGCTCTTGCACAGGACCCGGGTTCAATTCCCAGCACCCACACAGCAGCTAACAACCATTCATCACTCCAGTTCCAGAGAATCTGGCATCCTTTTCTGGCCTCTGCAGGCACTGCATATCTGTGGTACACTTACATTCAGGTAAAACATTCATACACATAATAATAAACAGGGTCTGGAGAGATAGCTCAGCAGTTAAGAGCATTGGCTGCTCTTGCAGAAGACCTGGGTTCGAATCCCAGCATCCACATGGAGGCTAACAGTTCCAAAGGATCCGATGTCCTCTCCCGTCTTCTGCAGGCACTGTACCACACAGGTGCACTTACATACATGCAGGCATACCACAGATACACATAAAATTTTTAAAATCAATTAGTCAAAAGAGTTAAAATTCAAATAAAAATAAACAATTTTTTAAAAATATTAGTCACCTGCTTGACTCCTGTCATAACTCACTGACCCTGCTGTAGCTTAAGTGTCCCATGCGATTGACCTCTACCGACCTCTGCGTGTCCCACGCGATCTGCCTCTACCAACCTCTGCTCCCAGTGTACCCCTCTCATTCTAAAGTGCCATCACCTCAGTCTGAAGCGCATGCATTCCCCAGGGCCTTTGCATAGGCTACTGCTCTCTGTGCCTCCTTCCCGTCCCCTCCAGCAGGTTTATACGTGGCTTGCTCTGGGCAGTCTTTTGTAAACCTGGCTGATCCCACACACTGACTCCTCTGGGCCTCCTTTCCATCTGCAATGCAATTCTTTTTCATTTCTAATTTGTCTTTATGTTATTAGAACATTGTTTGCAAATGTGTTCTTAAAACTAATTGTACTAAAAAGGTTTATAATAACATAATAGAGCCATCCCTCCAAAGACCCGCATATCCTCTCTCTGGTTTGTCTGAGGCTGCCCTGTCATTTAGCTAATTCTGTTTACACACACATCGCTAAATGTCATGTCACTCTCCCCACACCTTGCTCTCTCCCCGTGGTCCTCTTCTTCTCTCTTCATGTTTTAAATTTTTATTGCATTTGACTAGTTTATTGTGTGTGCATGCAAGCGGGCATGGGTTTGAGTGCCCATGCGCCATCATACACATATGAAAGTCAGAAGACAATGTGGAAGAGTCAGTTTCACCGTCTGAGTCCTGGGATTGAACTTGAGTGGTCAGGCTTGGCAGCAAGCGCCTGCTGAGCTGTCATTATCTCTCTTGATATATTTTTAGAGAGAATCTTGCTGTGCAGCCCAGGCTAACCTTGACCTCTCTCAGGCCTCCTGCCTCAACCTCCCTGGTCTTGGGATTCTGAAGTGCGGCCAGCGCACAGCAGGAGTTTTGAGTTTACTCCCATCCCTCATTTCCCCTCTCCATCCTCTCAACAAGATTTCTGTTAAAGGCACAAACAGTCCCACTTATCAACACAACATGAAGATCATTTCCTGTTCAGCCAGGACTTCATCATCCCTTTATTTGTTTACCTGATTTCTTTAAAAAAAAAATCTTCCTTTTCTGGGCTAAGCATTCTACATGATCCTATGGCTTCATAAAAGCCTCAAGGTAGAATTTCCAGAGTCAAGCTGTAGAAAGAATTGTTTTCTTAGGGACTAACAAGTGCTTCTCCTTAGTGCTGATCGTCCTTTGGGCCTGCTCCACCTGAAACTCTGTCTTCATTAGAGAACCTGGGTTGCTTCAGCTTCTCCCTGGCTCTCCCCTCTTTTTGGAGTTCCCATCTTGCTCTCTGATAGTTTACACTCTCACTTAAGTAGAATACGTCCTCTGGCACTTCCTGAGAAGGCCTCCTGTCCCCCTGTCTGGAAATGGGGAACTCCCCTCTCACATGGATAGATAGCTTGGCAGGGTGTAAAATTTGAGGCTGAGAAACACTTCGGCGTGGATGATGGAGGCCACCTCCCGATGACTGTGACCTGCAGCCTGTGCTCATTCCCCATCATAGGAACCTCTGAGACGTGGCCCCTTCCTGCTTCCTCCTCTTTGCTTCCTGACTTCGGTGAGATGAACAGTCTCCTACACTCTTCCTCCTTTGCTGTGGGCCTAAAAGATGATCATGGCTGAAATCTTTCCAATGACACGTGAAAATGCATCCTTCCTACCTTAGCTTGTTTAACACAGGTATTTTGTTAATACTGCAGTAAGTCCAACATAGAAATATGGTGCCGAGAAGTAGGACCATTTCTATAACGATTCCTAACCACTTAGTTCAGGAAGCTCTGGAACTGGTTTGTAGGAGGAACTTGGAAAGGTTTGGAGAAGTGGGGTAGGCCCCAGAGCACAGAAAGCAGAGTTTAGAGGGGGTTCTGGTAGAAACCCAGAATAGCAGAATGCTGTAGGAACCTGTATGAGCGCCCTGCACACACAGTTTCAGGTGGGAATATGCAGTCTTCTAGAAACTGGACTAACACATCTTTTGTGTTTCCTTATTTCAAAGGCCCTGTCTATGTTTTTGCCATGTCCTGAGACCATGTATGAGGCTGAGCTTAGAGGTAATGGACTAACTAATCTGGTAGAGGAAAATGTAAGGCATCCCAGCGTTCAGGATACAGCATGGTCATTGCTAATTGCTTTTAGCCAGATTTACAGTGAGATTTGGAGGTAGAAGGGGTTGAAAACCTTGCAGATTGCTCAGAAAGAGAGTGTTTAAAGTTGGTTCTAAGTAAGGCATGATGGCTAAAGAGATTAGCATTGATAGGGATAGAGAGATGGCTCAGCCATTAAGAGCCTTTGTTACTCTTCCAGAGCACCTGAGTTCAGTTCCCAGTACCTATGTTGGGCAGTTCACAATTGCTTGTAACTCCAGTTTCAGGGGATCTAATGCCCTCTTCTGGCCCCTGCAGACACCCACACACCAGTAGCATGCACTCACACAGACCTACATACACACAAACAAATGTTTAAAAAGAAAAATCTTAAGAGGCTGGAGAGATACCTCAGTGGTTAAGAACACTGGCTGCTCTTGCAGAAGACCAGGGATCAAGTCTCAGCACTAATAGCAGTTAGCAATTGTCCTTAGCTCCAGTTCCAGGGAAGCTCTTCCAATCTCCATGGGCATTGTACGACATGGGGCACTTACATGCAAGCAATACACGCATACATATAAAATAAAAATAATAAATAAAATATTATTTAATCATTAACGACAGAGACAGAGAAATTTAAAGGAATCTAGCACCTCACATCTGTACAACAGGAAAAAACCCCTGAGAAATGGCCAGATCTGACCCATCGCAGGGTCCAGAGTGTAACTGTGTGACAGTGTGACACAAGATCACTGCCAGGCACTCTGCTGCCATTGCACTCCTGGGGGCTGTTTTCCCAGGATTCATTTCTCCACGCTCATCGTCCCAGGCACTAGAGGCTGCCGTCACTATGGTCCACAAAGACCCAGCTCTAGACAGCAGCGGTATCATTCACACGATGGCTGGCTTTTCAGGCATGTAGACTGCAAGAGTTGTAGAATCATAACAGCTTCTACTCAGATTTCAAAAGAAAGCGGGTGGGGGGAGGGCAGGCAATGTGTGGTGGGGTCAGTCAGTGTGTGAAACTATGAGGGGAAAGCTGAAGAGGCTGTGGAGATCACAGCAAGTCTAGATGCCAGGAATGAGGAATATCCACCCATGAGACACCAGAGCCAGCCCAGAAAAGAGACCATGTGCACGGTCAGCCACATGGTGGGTTCCCACACGAGGCCCCTGTTGCGCCCCCTTGTGTCCTGGATGCCAACCACAGAGCTGTAGGATCTGACGCTCCTGCCGGGTCTTCCTTTTGTCTCTCCTCCTTACTTTCTCCTGTTCCTTGCTTTTAGAATGCGAATATTTACTGAGTGAGGTTTTGTATCAAAAGTACAGAACTTCAGTTTTAATTTTGTAAGTTGGCCTTGAGTCCCAGACTCAGTTTTAACTTTTGTTCAATACTAGAATGTTGAGACTTTGGGGAAAGTGTTAGTGCATCACCAGGCATTCACAGGACAGCCACGTTGTGTGAAATTGCCATCTTGGAGATTAAGTGCAGTTTACGGAAACGTGTTTGGGTGTCAAGTTGACATGGGCAGACTTGTGATAGTTAATCTTAAATGTCAACTTAATTGGATCAAAGACAACTAGGAAATTAACAAATCACAGCCTTGGTGTATCTATGAGGACATTCCAAAGATGATTAGATGTTGGAGACTCAACCGAACTGATGGTTTAATCCATTGATAAAGTCTAATTTTATTTATTTTTAAAGTTTTATTAATTTTTCTTTTTTCTGTATATGAGTATTTTGCCTGCATATATGTAAGTGCACCATGTGTGTGCCTGGTACTTACAGAGGACAGAAGAGGGCATTGGATCTCCTAGAACTGGAGTTATGCATGGTTGTAAGGTGCCACGTGGGTGTTAAGAACCGAACCCAGGTCCTCTGCAAGAGTAGCAATGGCTGTTAACCTTTGACCCATCTCTCCAGCCCCATAGAGTCTAATCTTAATTAATTTATTATATTTTGGGGCTATGAATGTTTGGTCTGCATATATGAAAGTTCAATGCTCAAAGAGGCCAAAAGGAGGCATCAGATGCCCTAGAACTGGAATTACGGGCAGTTGTTAACCAACATACGGTGCTGAGAACCAAACCCAGGTCCTCTGCAAGAACAGGCAGTGCTCTTAACTGCCATCTCTTCAGCTCCTTAGTATTTTCAGTTTATTCTAGAATTTCATACAGTGTGCTTTGATCACATTCAGACCCCTTCCCTCTCTCTGTCCTTCTCCCACTGCACCTCTTACCGAGTTCGTGATTTCATGCCCTCCATTTATTATCTGTCCTATTTATTTATATGTTTGTTTGTTTATTTTAATTTTTGTTTTATAAAGGCTCTGGAGTCTGGGTCAACCTTTTTTTTAAATTTAAGAGTCTAATTTTAAATGGACCGTTGGGATGTGGAATTGTGGAAGGCAGGCCTCATTGGAGGAAGTGGGTCACTGGGGCCGAGACTCCGAAGGGTGTATCTCGGCCCTGGCTCCTTACTGTTCCCCTCTTTGCTTGCTGACTGCCATGGGATGGGCAGCTTCCCCCAGGAGCCCTTCCTCTGTGCTGTTCCTGCCTTACTGTGAGCAGTGAAATCAACCAAACATTGTCGGAAACTATGAGCCAAAATAAACCTTTCCTCCCTTAAACTGTGTATCTCAGGGATTTTGTTCCTCTGGTGACTTGCTAAGTGGAATCAAATTCAGCCACATCTCCAAAACTCAGTTTGGCATCTGACTCCAGCCTGCCTGTACCAAGCACTCTCAGGTACAGAGGACTCTGGTTGGATTTTCTGTACCACAGTCAATGAACGGGCAGGTGGCTGTCTGGCTACACAGGGCAGGGCAAGGACCCAGGGGCCTAACTGCTCCTTAAGAAAGCTCCTTGGACACTGCTGTTCTAGCCTCCCCCACCACATTACTGTCTCTGTCTGTGGTATCTGGGTCCATTGGCCCCAGCTCCCTGAGTTCCTGGAGGCGGGTTGATTGCATGATTTCCATCAGCAACCCCCCAGCCCTCCCTCCTCCCAGCAGGCCCTCAGGTCTGCCCCCACAGTCCCTCTGCTCTGTGGCTTGCCAACTGGGGTTTAGGGTTGCAGGTGTCTCCCCAGTTTACTCATACACGTAAAATAAGAATAAATAAATAATGGATTTTTAAAAGTCTATTCCTTCATTCTTTCCCTTGTTTTCATAAATCACGTTCATTCAGCATGTCTAGATACCCTGTACAGGTTAAGGTCTTAATGTTAAACTGTAGAATGGTACAGTGTGGGAGATGCATTGGGACAAAGCCCTGTTCATAAATGCTGAATTACAACCAGTGCTAAAGACTGTTCTCAACAGAGGCAGGGAGAGAGGGCAGAGACGGGGAAGACACAAGCAGGAGACTGGGCTTGGAAGTCCTTGGCGGAGGGCTTGGGAACAACTCCTGAAAGATGGGGTAGCGTCTTGGACTCAGACTCCTGGGAAGAAAAGGGCAGGGGCACAATGACACACCTAGAAGCTGCCCTGGCATGGGGCTTTGTGAGGAAGGGGAGCCAGGCACAGGGGGCTCTAGGGGGCTGGCCGCACCCGCAGACGCTGCAGGAGAGGCTGAAGTGAGGGTCATCTCCATTGTCAATTTGACTGGATTTAGAATCACCTAGGGGTTTGAGGAGCACCTCACATGTGTCTTTGAGGCTTTTCCAGAGGATGAACTGAGGGAGAAGACCCCACCTGAACGTGGGTGGCACCATCCCAGAGGCTGGGATCCAGATGGAACAAAAGGGAAGACTAGGAGCAAGCCAAGCATTTGCCAGTGTTCACATATCTGTTTTCTGGTCTGTCGTGATGTGAACAGCATTGGGATTCACTCCTGCTTCCATGAACTGAGCTCTCCACTGTGCATCCTCACCATGACAAACTGAAACTCTCTGAAACTGTGAACACAAGGAAATCTGCCCTTCTCTATCTAGGTTGTCTGTGAGGGTGGGGCTTGTTGTAGCACCCAGGTAAGCTAACAATGCTGAGGACTTGAGGTGATTGGGGTTTAAAACTGAGAGTGATTACTATGACTGCTCTGAGGTTATTCATCATTGGCAAAGCTCTGAAGCAAAGAGTCCAGGCAAGAGGGGTGGATGCGTGCATTAGCACCCAGTCAACGTCTGCTTGGCCACGTACACTCCCACGATCCCCTGTGAGCAGAGCATGTCCTGGTTAATGCTGATTTAAGGGGAAACACATGGAGCAGACTAGACGTAGTACAGTTCTCCCCTGGAGCAGCTCAGTTGACCTCAGGTATGAGGAGGAAGGCTTGATGCTGTTTGCATCTGGGCTGTGAGGTGACTTGTTATGTAGCATTACTGACTGTGACAGAAGGCTCTGGAGAGTAGAACTGGTGAGGCCATTGGCTGCAAGGGAGTGAGGAGATGATGGGGTCAGCTAGGAAATGTCTGGTAGGTGCTGGAAGAAGAAACAAAGAATGACTTCAGAGTTCTAGAAGACAGCCCAAGTCTGAATACTGAGCGCTTACGGCCAACAGGGCATATGTGGTTCAGAGTGCAGAGGTCATCCACACAGAGGGGCGACTTCTCTGCTCTCTGCTGAACTGGCAGCCTCCTGGATGGCCTGTGAGCTCGTGAGGACATGATCCACCTCCAGCTCTGGGTGTGGCCCACAGTATCCATGACAACCTTCTGGGTGATTACAGGATAGAATGAAAGACAGTGTGGCACGTTTCTTTTTTAAAAAAAAATTATTTTCATTTTATGTGTGTGGGTGCAATGCCTGCATGTGCGTAAGTGCACTTGTGCCCGTGGAGGTCAGAAGAGGGCACTAGATTCCCCTGGAACTGAGGTAAGGATGGTTGTTAGCCACTAGCCATCATGTGAGTGCTAGGACCCGAACCCAGATCCTGTGCAAGAGCAGCCAGTGCTCTTAACCACTGAGCCATCTCTCCAGCCCTGGCACGTTTCTTAAGACAGCTAGCAGAGAAGACAGGCTCAGGGTGGCACAGTTGTGTGTGTGAAGCAGGATGATCCTACCCAGGCTGTCCAGTGGCGGGTGAAGTAGGGAGGCCTGTGGGGAGGCCATGGCTGCTGACCGGGGGAGAGGTTTCACAAGGCCTAGTGCAGGGGTGTGGTAGAGTTAGTGGACCCTGGGAGGACAATTGTCCAGGCTTGGCCAGGGGTACTGGTGAGAGACAATGGGGTCCCGAGGTCCCTACTTGAGAAAGAAAAAGAGCACAATGAAGCCAGGCTTCAAGGCGACACAGCAGGAGTTTTTGTCCTCTAGGTGCTTACATAGGCTCCCAGGTCATGATTTCATGGCCAGAGGGCTAGGCCCAGGCCCAGTACATCCCAGCCCCATCGTGACCCCACAGCATATGGCTTAGTACCATGTAGGCACTGTGAGAGGCTGTTGGTTAGTAAGCCTCTCTCTTGTGCCTGCCGAGCACACACTTCCTGTTTCAAAACAGGCTCTTCGTGGCTGCCCACAGGTTTCCCTTTTTTAAAGCCTGAGAAGCCTCAGATCCTCAGCTACTGGGCTCAGGTCTGAGGGCTACAAATGCTGTCAGCAAACAGCAGCAGAAAGCCTAGCCAGGAGTGACCAAAACAAATAAATGGTTCCATTGTCATTTGTCCCCACCACAAGGCAGCCACTGGAAAAGGCTCAGCTGCCGAGTGAGGCTATAGGACCCAGGCCTCATCTATCTTTCTGCTCCTCCACCTGAGCAGCTGGTTTCTGCTGTGGCATCAAGCTCACAAGAAGTGATAGCAGCTCCAGACATCTCATCAGTATTCCAAGCGTGGAATGGAACGGCACAGAGGACAGTGCCCCACGCAGCGGTCATTTTCCTCCCCAGAAGTCATCTCTCTAGCTGACTGTCACTTATGTGTAGACGGCCAGAATGATGTGACTTCAGAGCCCCAAAGACAAAGGAATACAGTATTTTTTTTTAGGAGTTAATTGTGTGTGTGTGTGTGTGTGTGTGTGTGTGTGTACACATGCATGTGTGTACATGAGTACAGGTGCCTGAGGAGGCCAAAAAGAGGGCAGTGGATCACCCTGGAGCTGGAGTCCCAAGCAGTTGTTAAGCCTCCAGATGGAAGAGCTGGGACCCAAACTCAGGTCCCCTGTATGAACGACAAGCACTCTTAACCGCTGAGCTATCCTTCCAATACCCCAAAGTAAGTATTTTTTTTTCCTGTCCTAAATATATTGCCGCTGCCCACAACTCCGAGCTAGGATTTTGACGAGTGAAAGAAAAGGGTGAGAGAAGCTGAAGGAGTGGGAGGGATAGGGAGGGCGTACGGCAGAGGAGAGCAAGCTGCTTTATTTATCTGAGCTCTGACGGCTAGGTTTGGGTGTCAAAAAGAGTTGAAAGAAGAACTCCCAGGAATGTTCCCGGTGTAAGGGGTCTGGGCCAGGTGGCTCCAGGTTCTTGGACTCTTATTCAAGGAATTGAAATAAGGTTCACAGATTGCAAAGGCAGCAGGGGAAATTTATTCAAAGCACAGTGATGACACATGGCAGTTACTCAGTGCAAAGTGACAAGGGTCAGGCTATGGCCCAGGGCTTCTTTTATGGGGGCTAAAGAAAAGAGTGGTGTGGTTAACCACCTAGTGACATAGCTTGAGCAGTTCTTTATTTTGATTGAGACTTGGATTACATTAACCTTTGTTCACTGTATATGTACCTTCCCATAATGCATCTGATTTTAATCATATGTGATTTTAATCATATACCAATTATGTATAGGCATATGATAGTAAACAAGATTCTCCCTAAAAGTCCACTAATAGGACACAATCTTATTGTGCCCCAAACTAGTTCAGATCAGATCATCCTCCTACCCTTGTACTGGGCCTAAATGGAGAATGATTGAATCAAATCTAAGTTTGATGGCCATTAAGAGGAGAAACTTACTTCCTGTTCAGAGTCAGGTGTTCACACAGCTCAATGCAGGTGGAGGTCCTAGATTGCCACATTGCTAGGTGCATTGCTTAGAGTGAGGTTCGTACATAGTATGTGCAGGTAAAGATCCCAGGTGCCCAAGGGGCATTGTCAGAAGACAGAGGTGTGCAGAGCCCGAACCAGATGGCTCTTCCCTATGCTTGCTCACCTCAGAAAGGACCTAGAACTTATCCCCAGATCCCGCAAAAGGCAGAGAGCAGCGAGGTGTGGTGGCACATACCTGTAATCTCAGACTTGGGAGATGGAGGCCAGCCTGGGTTCTGTAAGACCGTCTCAAAAAAGGGGAAGGAGTTGAAGTGATAATTTAGTTAGTAAATACTTTACCTACAAGCTCAAATACCTGAGTTTGATCCCCCAGAACACACGTTAGGAAAAAAATAAAAGCCAGATGTGGTGGTTGTAATCCCAGTACTAGGGAGGCAGAGACAGGCAGGTCCCTGAGGCTCTCTAGCTAGCCAGTCTGGCCTACTTGATGAGTCCCAAGCCATAAGTGACCCTGTCTTAAAAACACAAAATGAATGATGGTACCTGATGAATCATACCTGAAGCTGACCTTCGACTTGCACACAGGTATACCTGTACACACACAGACATACACACACACACACACATGCATGCATACAAGAGCAAGGAGTCCAAATAGGTGTATTTGGACTGTGATTGACTAGAAGGGGCATCTAAGGGCTTACCACCCCAATCTCTAAGCACCAAATCTCCAAGCACCCCAAATGTGTAAGTTTTTATTGTTTTTTGTTTTGAGACAGGGTCAGACCACTATGTAGTCCTGACTGGTCTGGAACTCACATGTAGACTAGGCTGGCCTCAAACTCACAGAGATCTGCCTGCCTCTGCTTCCCAAGCCCTGAGAACAAAGGTGCATCCCACCTCGCCTAGCCCACATGTGAGTTTTAATGCTTTCTTTTTGTGTCGGGAAATAACTTGGAACACACCAGCCTGTGGGTGCCATACTAAGGAGAGAGGAGGCTTTCCACACTGTGCCCAGTCTCTTCCAGAGCTGGGACCCCTGGAAGGTGAGAGGGTTGGGATCCTGCTGTGGAGCTTGGGGACTTATGAGGGCATTAAGAGGCAGGCTTGAGCCACTGGAAACAGAAAGTGGAAAGGCTGAGCGCTCCTTAGCTGGAGTTGGGCCATTGGGGTGGGCGCTCTCCTCATAGTCTCCCAAACCTTGGGCTCTGGGGACGGAAACTTATGTGTCACTCTACTGCAGCAGCACCTGACACAAAGACAGCAAAGAAGGCGTGTGTTGGGTAAAAGCGTGGGTAGAGTCATGTCCATACAAGTGGAAGATCTGGCATCTGTGTGTAATTCAGGGAAAATAGAGGTGGGACTGGCGCATTGCCGGGCCCTGAGGTGACTCACAGGACTCCTCTTCAACCTTCAGGGCAGCCTGAACCCTCTAGAAAGAAGCTCAACATTATCTGTGCGTGGTGGCATATTCCTGAAATCCCAGCACTTTGAAGGCTGAAGCAAGGCCAGCCTGGGCTACATAGTAAGACCCTGTCTCTCTCTCTCTCTCACACATACACACACACAGGGAGGGGCTGGAGAGGTGGTTCAGTGGTTAAGAGCACTGACTGCTCTTGCAGAGGACCCAGGTTTGATTCCCACACTCACGTGTTAGCTGAGAACCATCTGGAACTCCAGTTCTAGAGGATCTGATGCTCTCTCTGACCTCTGTGGGCACTGCACGATACAGGTCATATAGGCAATACACTTATACACATAAAATAAAACTAATAAATAAAATATTAAAACAAATAGGAGCTAGAAAGATGGCTCAGCTGTTAAGGACACTGACTGCCCTTGCAGAGGACCCGAGTTCGATTCCCAGCACCCACCTGGTGGCTAACAACTGTCCATAACTCCAGTTCCAGGGATTCTGACATCCTCTTCTGACCTCCATTGGCATTGTACAACACAGGCGCACCTACCTACATGCAAGCAATACACTCATACACATAAAATAAAAATAAATAAAATATTTTAGAAACAAATAGAAAAGAATCTCACTTTTGCAAGCCAGGGTGGGAACCATTCCTGGGGATGATATGATGGACATTTTCTGGGATTTCCAACAGTTTAGGTTACAGATTCCTGACACCCAGTTCCAGAAAGGCTGTTTGTTTCTCTTGAGAGTCCAGCCCTCTGTCCTGTACCCTGGGTTGCCTCCACTCCAAGCTCTAACAACGTGTGGCCAACCATAGCATAAATCCCTCTGACACACATTCCTGACTGAAGGTGGGACCTAAGACTTGACCTGGTCCATCAGAGAAACCTTTTCTTTGCCTGGGATGACTCTTTGGGCTGAACTTGAATCTGAAAGGATCAAGCCTTTCAGAGAGTCATCTACCTGAGAATAAACCTATTAGCAGAAGGTAGAGCCAAGAGAGACGGGAAGAGACAGTAACATCAATGGCATCATTCAAACCCCCTTCTCTGCCCCCCACTGCCTTGATCAAGCTATACTTGAAGTCATGATAGTTTCAAAGTTGAATCAATACATTTATTTCTGATTAAGCAGTGGAGATGAGTTTTCTATTTGCAGTAGCACAGGTCTTGATTGGCAGTTGGGACAGAGAGGGCCCTTCAAGTAGAGTAGGACATCTTGAGGGCTGGCAGAAGTAAGCTGAGTCCAGACTCTCTCACTTGCTTGGGTTGATACAGAGATTTATACAAATGGATTTATGTTGTTCTGAAAAGGAGAGCTAACACCAACGGAGCAAATTTCTGTGTGTCTCCCGTTAGCTCGGGGAAGGAGATAATTCCTGCGAGTGGGACCGGGGGACTGGAGAAAGAGCCGGTTCCTGCAGACATTTGAGTGGTGGCTGACCATGGAGGCCAGAAGCTTCCAGAGAGGATGGGGCAGGCCTGGAGAAGGTAGGTGTACACTGTCATGTGACAAGGAGCTGGCTGGGACTCCCCTCTGGTCCCGGGGAGCACAGGAGCAGGCCGGTTAGGATGTGGCCCATCCACTGGAGGCACAGGGAGTTCTGCAGCTGTCTAGAAGAAACACCACAAAGAGGGGATAGCAAGACCCTCCAGAACGCCATCAGGCTTTGGTGGGGGGCTGGGGTATCAGGACCATCCAAGCGGGAAGAGCTGGAAGGAAGACAGCAAGGTGAGTTTGAAGGAGACTGAAGCTCAGGGTTACTTCCCACCTCCCTGCCTCCACTCAGGTGTCCTTCCACAGGACTGCCTCTATCCCCCACCACATACCCCATTTGGAGGTGGTGTTGGGGTTCCACTGGGCTCTTGTGGGGAGCAGGGACAAGGACAAGCTGAGTGGAACCCTGTGGTTCCTGTGTCCTGGCTTGGGTTAGTGGGAAGTTCTGGGTTCCCGGGCCTTCCTAAAAGGGAAGTGGCCCCACAGGCACAAGTGGGAAAACTGAGGTCACCTCGATACCCACTGCCTATGTCCTTGTCTAATGCTGCTCTCAGAGCCCCGAGACCATGCTTGAGGGCAGGGTGCCCCTCCAGCGGGGAAGGGACACGTACCCCTAGAGCAGGCTGCAAGGGTGTTTCTGCTGCCTTGTGGGCTGCGGGCACAGGACAGCCCGGATGGCCTCGTCGAAGACGGTCTTCAGGCCTCGCTGGGTGAGCGCAGAGCACTCCAGGTATTTCACAGAGTCTGAGGAGGGACAGCAAGAGAGTGGGGGCCTGAGTCACAGAGAAGCTGCGTCACAGGGAGCAGGGACTATCACCCTGAGTGAAACGCATGCCTCCCTGAGCTTCAGAGTCCATGGGATTCAGTGGGAAGGTGGAGGCCCCGGGTCAGGTCAGGCTTTCTGGGATATGAGGCCCTTTGTGTGGGACTGGCGAGACTGAAAGACAGGGCCTGTTTCTGTGACCAAATCTCAGCCCTCAGGAGGCAGAGACAGGCAGATGTCTGTGAGTTCCAGGTCTGCCAGAACTACTCAGTGAGACTTGGATGCACCTCACCCAAGTCTTCCTCAGGAACAGGAACCTCTGGGTCTGAGGATCCCCCAAATACCTCTGTTTATCATTTAACTTACAGAGGAGGAAACTGAGGTTCACAGGGGATGTGGGACTCGCCTGCCGCGGTGGCTCAGTGAAAGGGATGGGAATGGAGCACTCCTCTACCCGCTTTAGGGAGAGCCTGTGTGACTTCCCACCCCCTCCAAACTGAATGCAGAATCGTAACGCTGCTAGACTGGGAGATTTCAGAGCCTGGGGAAGGAAGGGGACCCTAGTGTCCTTGCTGGAGCTTTCTGCTCCTCTCTGCGTGTGGATGGGGTGGGGACAGCAGTGCGCCGGCAACCTCAGACCACTGCAAAGAAACAATGGCTGTCGCACTCAGGAGCTCACAGCAGCTGCGGTGACCCAAACAAGATCTGCACAAGAACAAGCCAGCAAGATCAGTCAACATTCCAGCAGGCCTCATTCCCTGGATTCAGTGGGACACACACACACACCTCGAGAGGGAGACATGCTAGGGACAAGTGGGAAGGAGGTTGGGGGCATTTGTGATCAACATACATTATTTATATATATATATATATATATATATATGGAATCGTCAAAGAGTAGCTCAAAGATATTCTATTTTTAAAAGAAACACAAAAGAGAAAGGGAGCTGAACAGCAGCATTCTCTCTCTGCTCCTGACTGTGCAGGTGTTCACTGTGACCAGCTGCCTCACACTGACGCCCCAGTATCTTCCCACCATAACAGGACTGCACCTGTAAGCCGTGAGCCAAAATAAACCCTTCTTTCCTTAAAATAATAGAGAGAGAGAAAAAAATCTAAAAGTTCTAAAAGCTCGGTGGTACATTTGTCTATTGTGCATAAGATCCTGATTAATCTCAAGCACCCTAAAATTTTTTAAATGATATGAAACAAGGGTGGGAAACAGCAGGACATTTGCTGTCTTGGATTGGAGCCCTGCTCGGGAACAGGCTTGTTACTAAGAGACGGCAGGGTACATCCCTGATGTGAGGCTGGGCACGGGACCCAGGGCTAAGCAGCAGGGAGGCCCCTGGGGAGGTAGCTAAGACACCCAGCCAGTCACAGGAAGAGTGCGGGTGGTTTCTCTTCCTGTGAAGACATGTGAGTCCCCTTCCTCCCATTTCCTGCAGAGGAAGAGGTGCAGGGTTGGGTGGAGGCTGAGGGTAGCTCAGTGGCTAGACCCAGCTGGGAGTCCCACCCCAGGAGGACACCACGGGAGAGGCCAGAACCAGACAGACCCTGCCTGGAGCTGACAGCCTGGCCGCAGTGAGGGGGTCCCCAAATGCCCAGAAAACTGCTTCTGTCTTTTCAATCCCAGCCGCTGCCTCCTGGCTCCAAGCATGACCCTGAAAGGTCACGCTTCCTCTTCCTAGAGACTTGGAGGTAAAGAGTGTTGGGCAGAGAGTCAGGATGGGCAGAGAAATGGGAGTGAGGACCAGGCAGAAAGGAAGAAATCACCTTCCAAATACCTAGAGGGTCACCTCCTCCAGGAAACCTTCCAGAAAGCCCAGACTTGACTTGGCTGCCCATGTCCAGGCAGCCACAGGCTTGTGCTCCCTGCTTCCAACTATTCTCATCACCTCCTTGCTTCAAGGTCTACACAGCAGATACCACAACTGGCTGATACAGAGCTTCCTGTGCAATACCGCTCTAGGGACCTATAAATTAATTCACGTCTCCTAGCCACCTAATGAGGCAGGAGCCATCACTACCACCGTGATGACCAAAAAAAAAAACACAGGCACTGAGAGGCTGAGGGACTGGCCCAAGGTTACACAGCTGGTGTGATGGTTTAGAGCACAGAGTCTGATCTCATGGCATAGCCCTAGGACAAGGCTGTGTTCGGGCTCTTCTGCCTCCAACTCTCTTCCATGAGCCTGAGTCCCCATACCAATCTCCTTGGCCAGTGCTAGGCCCTGTGGATAGGTGATAGGTGCCAGCTTCTTCTCCTTCAGCCTCTCAATGGTATCCTTGTCGTCCCTCAGGTCCAGCTTGGTGCCCACCAGGATGATGGGGGTGCTGGGGCAGTGGTGTCGCACCTCCGGGAACCACTGGCAGGGAGAGGGGAGGGTGAGAGGAAGCAGTGAGAGGCCTGGGGGTGGAAGGCTAAGGCACCCAGCAGAGGGGGGACGGGATCCCAGGGTGGGGTCACGAGGTGCCGCGGGAGCTGGGCAGGCACGCAGGAAAGTGGCGCGACAGTGCCAGAGATAAGAGGCGAGTGAGGTTGCATGGAGATACGAGGAGGCACGAGGCTGCGCAGGAAGGAGAGGGAACAGGGCTCAGAGGCAGGGAGAAAGCTCACTGTCAGGGACCCCAGGGAGACCCTCCCCGTTGGCACCGAGGACCTTCTCTGCCCTGGCCTCTGCCGACCCACGGCGACCTTCTTTCGGAGGCGCCCGCACGCGCCCCCACCCACTTGGCTCAGCTCACCTTGGCCCGGACGTTCTCATAGGACGCTGGGCTGACGAGGGAGAAGCAGATGAGGAAGACGTCCTGGGGACAGAGCAGGGTAGGTTTGGCAAGAGGCAGAGCAGAGGGTCCCATCCGGGCCCCCACCCTGGGCACACCAAGAGGGGCTGGGGCTTCCAGACAGTGGTCAGTGCAGGGGCTGCTTTGTGGGCAGCTCTCCGGGTCTCAGATATCCACAGAGAATGGTATCCCTTCTAAGAGGTGGTCCCACCCGGCACTCTGCAGGGTGCCTAGAGGAAGGCACCACTGTAAGAGAGGATGTGGGACGTCAGAGGCCTGGCTCTTGCCATCCACTGTGTGACCGTCTGATCGTCAATCTGATCCTGTGGGTGGAAAGCCCAGGCCTGGGACTCCAGCAGCCACAGAGCCACCTTCAGCAGGTCCCTTGGTCACTGTATCACCAGGACACACTGGGCTGGCTGCCCGCATGGGTCCAGGTTGAGTCTACCTACTGTACACTAAGAACCATGTGCTACTGAGACACATGAGGAGGAGCTGGGTTGCCCAGCTGGGAGGGGGCAGGTACGGGGCATGGTGACATGGAGTGAAGGTGAAGGGCTGGGTGACACAGGGCGGATACAGGGCATGGTGACAGGCAGGTGCAGTGAATGGCAAGGGACATGGAGGTACAGGTGAACGGCATGGGGGCAGTGGGGGCAGGTTCAAGGCTGGGAGACCACCATCTACACTGCAGGCTTCTCATGCTGGCTTCAGAGGGCTGACAGGCACCATTTGCCCTGAGGGCATCGGTGTCAGGGCCACAGGAGGCATAGGGACTGCTCACTGTCTGTGGGTAGGAGAGCGGCCGGAGGCGGTCATAGTCCTCCTGGCCAGCCGTGTCCCACAGTCCTAGGTTCACGGGCTTGCTGTCCACCATCACATTTGCTGAATAGTTGTCAAATCTGCGGGGAGCAGGAAGGACAGAGGAGAAGGTCATCCAGGAACCCAGATCCTGTGACTTCCAGCCCAGCCCATGTGGTTGCACTCAAACACCAAGCTCAGAGAGGGGCTGTGGCTAGCTCAAAGTCACACTGCACTGTGCAGATAGCTGTTCTTCTTAATGGCCGACTAATACTACAAAACATATTAAATATGAGTAAACAGAGAGGAAAATGTGTCTTGCTCGTTTTTCTGTCTCCGCCTGTTCTTCAGAAAGGTGACTATACTTTTATTCTGCTCAAATAAATCTTCCTCTCCTCTTATGCTGAGCAACCTAAGTTGTCACACTGTTTGTTGAATGACTGCTTGACCGAGCTTGATTTAGGCTGGGTCCCCCCAAAAGCAGATCTCAAGTGAAGGAGGTTACAGTAAGGGGTGTGTTTGGGAGGTGATCCCAGGAAGCTGTCAGACGGGAACAGAGAGGAGACAGGAAAAGACAGCAGACAATCCAGGTTTGTGTTAGAGAGTTGCAGCTGCTTGCCAGAGCCACCCGACAGGTGCAGGGACCATGTCCAGAGCCTTCTGGAGGACCATCCACTGTCTCACTCCAATGATACACGGTTGCTCTGGGGCGTCCAGTCAGCCCCAGAGTACAGACAGCATCAGTCACAAACCCATGGAAACACCTGCTCAGCCCTAAAGTGGGGGAGGGCATGAGACACACAGGACCAGGAGTCCAGGAAGCAAGTGTCTGTGCAGGGCTGGTTCTGAGGCTCTGGTGGGGTCCAGGCTAGCACTCCAAGCTCTGAATCCAGGAGGCTTCACAAAGTAAGTTCTCCAGGTGGCTGGAGAGATGGCCCAGTGGTTAAGAGCACTGGCTGCTCTCTGAGAAGACCTGGGTTCAGTTCCCAGCACCCACATGGCAACTAACAACTGTCCTTAACTCCAGTTCCAAGGGATCCATCACCCTCTTCTGGTTTCTGTGGGCATTCCATGCACGTGATATACTTATGTACATGTAGGCAAAACATACAAACACAAAAAAATAAAAATAAATCAACTTCCCTAGCAAATAAAAATTTAAAAAAAGAAAGTTCCCACCACTTACACTCAGAAATAGGCTCCTTATGGTGGGAAGAGAAAACTAGAACCAGAGAGATACAGTGGCTCACCTAAGGCCACCCAGCCAGTGAACAACCAACCTAGGGGAGCAGCTGTGTCTGACTCACTGTACCCTGCCCCAGCTACGCTTCCGGAGACAGCTTGTCCCTGGGAGGTAGGGATCGCCAACCTCCTCACTGAACCCACATAATTGGCTCACTTCTGATGACCGGGTTCACCGAGACCCAGGGCTCTTGGCTTCTCCAGTTGCTCCTCTGTCACCCAGCAACCACACAGCTTCCCCCACAAGACACACCACTTGCCGTCCTGAGCTTGCCCACACTGTGCCCCCAGATGGCCCTCACTGCTTCCGCTTATTGAAGTCATCCCACAAGTCCTGACTGCTTCCCCTCAACAGGGCTCTCTGATCCACTCTCTGGAGTAACCCCCTGCCCATCTTTTCCTCTGGCTTTCTGTTCATGCCTCTAAACCCTACCTGTGGCAAATTCCCCACCCTAACCTGCAAAAGCTCATAGTTCCCCTCACTGCCCGGGCTTTGCCTTGACCTTGACCATCAGCAGATACTGTCTCCTCCAAGAACTGTGGTTCCTATGGGCCAGACTCATCCCTGCTTGTTTCTGCAACCCCAGGCCTGGTAACCAGTGACTGCAAGTGGAGTAGAATTAGCCAGACTCCCTTGGGACCTGGCTTGCTCTGTGCTGTCTCTTGAAACCAGGCCAGGATGGAGACTGGCACATGGTAGGTCTGCTGTATCCCTACTGTGAAAAACAGAGGGGGCGGGGTAGAAAGATCTCAGAAAGTGGCTTCTGGGAGCTGGGAGGCAGGGATGGCCACAGTAGGATGACAGGTGTCTTGACTCTTTGGGGCTCTGACAAGCTGGGAAAATCAGTTCACACTGTTCTCCCAAGATGCCTTGAGGCAAAGGTGTCTGCCTCCTGGGGTCCCCCAGTCTCTCAGAGCACCTGGAGGAGGCTGGAACTGGCCAGGACCCTTTAGAGCACCCACCCAGAGCCTGCTCTGGGCCAGGCAGAAGAGGCTGGCCCTGTGCTTTAGGTCTTAAAGTCCCATGTGACCCAGTAGACAGCCGAAGAAACAGGAAGTCAAGTCTTTTCCCAGGCCAGTTGGCTCAGTTACTGCTCACAGGCAGTAGCTTCACACTCTGCTCTTTTGGGGTGCAAACAAATGAACAGGAGGAGGATAGGCAGTGCCCAGGACACTGCTCGGAGCTGGGGAAAGGCAGGGTGGGCAGTAAAACTGCAGGTCTGGCTGTGTGGCCCAGGGAACACATCCTTCACTCTTTTCCTGATCTCTGGAACCATGAGAGGCACTAAAGAGACAGGAAACATTCAACCCTTCCCACTAGGAGACAGAAAGGTTGGTGACCTCATTCTCAGTGTCCCTAAATTCTCCCCACCTAGCTCCTCCTTAGAAGACCAGCCCAAGGCACAGCCAGGGATACATATATCAATGGCGTCAGATTCCTGGGGTCCCCTTCCCTAAAGCCCACTAAAGTCCAGAGGCGCCTCTCACCATATGGCCAACTGTCACCCTTTTTTCTAGATGTGAGAAACAGGTTCATGGGCAGGAATGGTCTTGCCCAAGATGTCCCAGATGGTTAAGGACAGGGCCAGGCCTAGGTCCTGTTACCCAGTTCAGAAAAGTCAGTGTGGTAAACAACACTCAATGGAGGGGTGGGGCGCATTTTCCACCCAACCTGGTAGCTCTGAGGCCTGGTCTTCGGGAGCAGTCCTGTCCCTAAAACAGAGTGGGAAGGTGCAATGGGCTCCACACCCAGAAGTCACCTGGCCAACACCCAAGAACGAAGATGGCACATTTAAGGGACCAAGAGTTCCTAGGGCACATGCAGCTAGTGTCTTGGGGATCCAGGAGAATTGGCCACCCAGGCAGGAGTGAGTGAGGACCAGGGAGGCTGGTTGTCAAGATGCTTGTGGGAAGGCCTAGGTGGCCTGACTCACCAAAGTCAGGGTCACCAAGAGAGGCACAAATTAAATTCCAGAGGACAGAATCTCAGCCTGCTCGTCCCTTCGGAGCTGAGCCTGTGGCACTGCCCCAGGGCAGGCTGGAGGAGGTTCTGCCTAACAGCCAGAGTGTTCTGCCTGCTCCCGGTCACAGTGATGAGACATTCTAGAAATAGATACTCTGAACTAGACACACCAGGCCCCTGTCTGCCAGAACTCCATCCCAGCCCTTTGTGGAGTGATATGAAAAAGTGCTCAAGGGCTGGAACATAAAGCCAAGTGGATGGAGAAAGGGAGGGAGGGGACAGGCTGTGTCCAACAGAAAATTAGGTCGGGGAAGGAGGGAATGTGATCTAGGGGAGCAGGGGGACAGGAGTTTGAGCCAGGGGGCTTAGCATGAGGAACCTGAGCACCCGGGGACCAGGGGCTGCCATTCAGAATGTTAGCAACCCTTTACCCTGGGTTTAAGTGTCAAAGGAAGTCAGCAGAAGGACTCAGCCTTGGTGTGACTCTACCTAAATTCTACTTTTAGTAATTCATCCAGGGTCTGGAGATAGTGCTCGGTCAGTAGAGGGCTTGCCTAGCATGCACGAAGCCTGGGTTCCATCCCCAGCACCAACTAGAACCAGATGTGCAGGTGCACCTGTAATCCTAGCATTCCAGTGGTGGATGCAGGAGGATCAGAAGTTCAAAGCCATTTTCATCTACTTAATGAATTTGAGGCCAACCCAAGCTGTTCTTATACTCTGTCTCAAAAAATACAAAACAAAACCAAAACCGAAATCCATCTGGATCCTAGCTGTGGAGGAGGCTGAGACAGGAGGATTGCTGCAAGTTGTAGGCTAGCCTGGGCTACATAGTGAGCTCCATGCCAGCCAGGATTGTAAGATGATACCCTATGTCAAAAACTAAAAAAAAAAAAAAATTGTAAATTCACCTGGGTTTCAGTTGGGCACAGAAAGGAAGCAGAAGAGCCCCCGACTGTGGGCCCCTAAACCCACAGCACAGAGTCACCTTGAAGCAAGTGTTAGTGCCCCATCTGAGAAAGTGTGTTGACCTCGTGGGCCCCACAGGCTCATCTCCACAGAGGAAATCCCATCAGCCATCAGGGCACCAGCCACCATCTATACAACCAGGGGAGGGAACCGCCCCTAAGAGAGGCTGAGAACAGTATAGGACAGCCGCTCCACGGGCCCCCAGCACCTGACTGACTGGCCAGCCCCTGCAGCCCAGCAGTCTGGATCCTCAAGGTGCTGAAAGCCTCAGGCCTCAGCTCCCTCCTCCGCCTGCCCCAGACCTCCCTGGGGGGAAGTGTCCCAGCGAGACCCGTAACCCAGCCCAGCGCTCTCATCTCCAGAAATGGAAACTGAGGCAGGCTCTAGGCTCAGAGGGAAGTGATGGCTTTGAAGAACCTTTCAGTAAGTGGGTTCTCCAGCCTGGCAAGGGTAGGCAGAGACAGGATAGGATCTGGACTCGGGCACAGAGTGCCAACACGTCCTGGTAACAGAGGCTCCCACTCCTGTCTGACTGCAGCTCTTTCTGACTTCTGGTTCTCTAACAGGCCTCACGGCCAGTGGGCAATGTCAGGAACAGTTATTCCCATTTTGCCAAGCAAGGCAGGTACAGGGGTCTTCAGTTGCTCCAAGACTCAGCTGGACAGAAGCAGTCTCCAGCTCCCTGCCCGGGCCCCTCCAGCTGCCGCTAGCCAGGTACCGCTAGCTGGGAGCCGCTAGCCGGGCTAGGGTATCAGAGCAACTGAACCTCCTCTTCCAGGGAGGGAGCCACACACAGCCACATTAGGTCAAGAGACTCAGAGCCAGGGGTAGAGTAGAGCCTGCGTCTGGCACTAGAGGGGTGGCATCTCCTCTTGTTCCAGGCTTTGGGCCCTGGGCACTGTCCCTCTGCTCCAGAGAGGGGTCCCATAAAGGTGAAGAGGGCCCCAGTAAGGCTCTTTATGGCCTTGGGTTCTGAAACCAGACAGGTTACAAGGCCCAGGGGGAAAGCCCCTTGCATGCTTGGAGTCTTCTGGACATTGTAGCACCCACTTTCCTCAAGGAGCCAACTCACATAGGCCTGTGGTGTGTCCTGTTCTGGGCCTCATCATCTCAAAGCACATGTATAAGATCATGTATAAGACCATGTTCATATTACATCATGTGTCAAACACCCTACAGAGACAGCCAAGAGAATCACATGGCTTTCTGCCCTCCATGGGCTCATGGTCTTGGAGGAGGTCTAGCAGAGTTCCTACGGATCCTTTAGGCTGGATCAAAAGGCTTTGTTGAGAAAAATGTATCAGGGATGGGCCTGGGAGACAGAGACAGTAAGATGAGAAGAAACTGCAGGCTGGGCAAGAGTTGGAGCAAAGGCCCTGTGGCAGGTCTGCCTAAGAAACACTGGTTTAAGAAGCAAAGCGGTGGCTAATGCTTTCAGAAGGGGAGGTTGAGGAAGACCCTAAATAGCCTAAGAGCTGTTCAGGGAGCTGGTGAGCTGCCCTGTGAGTGACGGGGCACACTGAGGCTGCGCCCCTGAATCATCCTTCTGTCACCTACAGACTCCTCTCCCTGGATCACATGGCAGCAGGTGGGCCTCCTAGGGACTGGAGTTGGCATTGCCCCACTCCCAGCATGCGTTGTCCCCAACACACTATGTCAGGGCACTGTGTCCCCAGACTCTGCTGATGTCTAGACCTCTGGAACCCTCCCCCTCCTTCCTCCCTCCTTCTCCCCTCCTTCTCCTCCTCCCTTTCCTCCTCTTCCTCCTCCCCCTCCTTCCCTCACCTCCACATCCCACCTGTTCGCCCCACTTCCTGCCTCTAGTCAGTTTGAAGCTCCACCTCCCTCTCCATTTTCTCTCCCCAAAGTCCCTTTCCCTAAGGGGCCTCAGTTTTCCCTGGCATAGGTGGCTGCACTGCCAGTGGGATCAGGAGCTAGCTTCCCTATGCTGGAGACCTGTTGGGACCTCACTGAAGCCAAGTGCTTGAAGGGGCCGCCTCCAAGCAGCACCTGGAGCAGGCGGAACTCACACAGTGGGGATGTATTCTCCAGGGAAGGCGTTGGTGGTGTAGCTGATGAGGAGACAGGTCTTGCCCACAGCTCTGAAAGACAGAGAGGATGAGAGACGAGGTCACAGCCTATGCCTGAAACAAGGGGGAGACAGGAGTCCAGGCTCTGGGCCTCAGTCTCCTGATCCCAGACACCCAAAGTCAGTGTTCTTGACTCCCTGTCATGTCTGTAAAAGCCGTTATTTCAGTCCTAGCTATGCCTTTGGGCAGAACTGGAAACCCAAAGCTGTAGCAAGTACATCAGGTACGGATGATAGGGAAAGATGGTTAAGAGCCTAGGAGAGGACTCTAGATTCCAGGACGAGACTGTCCACAGTCCTAGACTTTGGATCCCAGCTGTGCCGACTGCCTTCTGCACAGCCTTGGACAAGTCACCTAAGTTCCTGCTGCCTCAGTTTCCCCATCTAGGTAACAGGGACTGGTCAGCTTCCTAAAAATGTGCTGAAGAGTGAATCAGATGATACCCTTAAGATACTTAATCCAGTGCCCGGAGTGCCACAGCAACCAACGACTGTAAGGGAGCGCTTGTACCCTAACAGAGCCAGAGAGACCAGGATTTGAATCCTGTGTACTCCGAACATCAGTCTGCCCACCTGTAAAATGAACTCCCTGAGAGCAGACTTGGTGGGAAGATCAGCCAGAGTTCTTCCAGTGATCACACACAGTAATGAGGATGAATGGCGATGACCACCATTCAGGCTTTCCTCCTGCCTCCGTGGCTTGCCAGGCTGGGAGGTCACACAAGTCGTCCGGCAGGAAGCTGAGCGACCAGAGGGACAGCTCAGGGCCTTCCCCAGCTCTGCTCCCTTAAGTCACTTCCTACTCCAGGATGCTGCCCGCCCCTTCCCCTGCCCTCCAAACTCTGGCCTGCCACCAAGGTAATTTCGAATGAGTGGAACGTTACCCTTGACTTCCGCCCCACTCCCCCCATCAGTCACAAAGCAGAAGTGAGCAGGGCAGGCTGCCAGCAAGGGCAGAGGTGACAGATAACACTGACTGACAGTCCCCCCACCCCACCCCCCAGCGGCAAAGTCAGCTGAGGCTGTGGGTCAAGTTCTGCCTCCAGTGAGACCCACAGAGCTAAAGTCATATACTGGGACTCAGGCCAAGAAAGGTCTCAAAGCCTCAGCTGCTCCCCTGCTAAATGGAGCCTGGGTAGCTATAGCAGGCTGAGACAGATATAGGGGAACCCCAGGATGTATCTAGGGGGTGCTCCCTAATGTGTGGGCATGCATGGGAAGCTGACTCATTGCACATGAGGAAACTGAGGCAGTGGGCCATGACAGCCTGTGATCCCAGAGATCTGACCACAGAGACCAGCTCTCAGCTGGTCCCATAATTCCTCTCATTCCCTAACCCTAACTGTCAGTGTAACCCTTGCTCCTCACCAACGTCCCCTTACATCGCACTCCACGGTGTAGAGCCACATAGACTAAGCAGGGCAGCCTTGGCACCTGTTTCAGTCGACCCCAGAGCAACCCTGGGGCAGAGGCCTTGCCCCAGAAAGGGGACTGAGAGTCAAAGAGAGCTGAGATTCTTCTGACACCCCCAGCTTCGTGGAGCCGGTGACTAGAGCCCAGATCCACCCAGGAACAAAGGCCAAGCTGCTAATCCCCCGCCTCACACCTGTTCCCACAGAATGGGAGCCCTGCCCCAGTTCTTGGGGTGCAGGCAAGCAGCCGAGGCACCCCACCCACAGTCCCTGGCCCTCCACCCAGATGGCTTCCGGGGTGGGGTGGGCTGAGGACAGACGACTTGGCCTACTCCAGGTGTTCCCCTGATCCCTGTAGGCCCCAAGAGAGGAAATGACTACCCCCAGCACCTTCTAGGGGCTCCTGCACCTGTAGGAGCACAGGGAGGGTCTCAGGAGCATCCCAGTGGGGGACTGCAAGGCAGCTCAGCCAGGTACCTACCCATCGCCCACCACCACACACTTGATGGCCTGCATCGCATCCAAGGCCTAGTGGCCGGCTGTGACAGTCGAGGGCCAGGAGCGTAGTTGTGGGCACCAGGGTGTGGAACCGCTGGCGAGGTGCCCCGGCAGTGAGGGACAGCCGCACCGAAAGCTCAGGAGGCAGGAGGAAACGGAAGGGGAACTTACCCAAGCTGCTGCCCCCACGGCCTTGCAGGGGGCGGAGCATGCGGTCACACAGAGTTGCTGGGGCCCTCAGGTGCTGAGCTGGGCCCTGGTCACCCACAGGCACCTGCCCTGGTCTCCGGCGGGACCCTGGGGTTGGGAGATTCACTTCCCACCCTAAGGCAGAGCCAGAATTGCTTTCCAAGAACTTGCAAGGCAGGCCTCCAAGAATTCAGTTGGCCTAAATCCTACGTACAAGCACTTCCTGAGTGCCTACTGGGTGCCAGGTGCCATGTTGGAAATTGGTGACTCCAAAAGGTAGGAGGCTCAGTTGTCCTAGAGTCTGCAATTTGTAGAGAAGGCAAGACCTCATCACAGATGCTGTGAGCAGGGCAGGAGGCTGCTGAGGCCACAGGAAAGTCACAGAGAGCGAGTGACCTGAGTCACCACAGGGAGATCTGGGGTAGCCGCACAGTGACAGTCCAGCTACCACCTGAAAGGTGGTGTCCGACACCCAGGCCGGGGGCAGGGGTTGGGGGTATTGTTGCTTGAGCAAGGGCCAGTGAGCAGAATGAAGACAGAGGAGGAGGAGGAGGGACAAGGAAAGGGAGAAAGGGGAGGAAGGGAGTAAAAGGAGGAGGAGGAGGAAGGGAAGGAGGAGGAGGAAGAGGAGGAGGAGGAGAAGGAAGAGAAGGAGGAGGAGTAGGAGGAAGAGAAGGAGGAGGAGGAGGAAGAGGAGGAGGAGGAGGAGAGGGATAAGGTAGGTCAGTTAGCAGCTCTTACCTGCAGTCAGGCGGGCCCTGTTGGCTCACACCTGTAATCCAAGCACTCGGGGGGGGGCGGGGGTGGGGTGGGGTGGAGGATGAGCCAGCAGGATTTCTGGGAGCCCTGTCTACAAAGTGAGTTTCAGGCCAACCAGGGTTACACAGCTAGAGCTGTGCAGGCTGCACTGGGATGTGAGTCTTCTGGGGCCCCCCAGTTCAGATCACGGAGGCCAGGACTCCCCATGAATAGCCTGAGGTGTCTTTCCTCCCAAGTCACCTAGAGCTTCATTCGGGACACCCTGCTCTTTCCACATTCTCCTCCGTTCACCGCTAAGTCATAGGGTGACCCCTGTGTCAATCAAAACGAGGTAGCTAAACCCACACCACAGGAGCCGCAGGTGGACCTGCAGCAGAGGTGGGAGGGCAGAGGGAAGGAAGGAACCCAAGCGGAAACAGTAAGAAGCAAGGGGCGCCACAGCTGACACCTCCACTTACACCGCGGTCACACGGGGACAGGGAGCGGGACGCCTCTGAGCTTTCTTAGCAGCTCTGCAATTTTTCTTTTCTCGTTAAAAAAAGTTATTATTATTGTCTATGTTGTCTGTGGATGTGCGTATTATGGCGCATGCGCAGGGCCAGAGGCCAGCTTTGTGGAGATGGTTCTCTTCTTTGACTTTCACGTGACTTCAAGGAATCGAACTCAGGTTTTCAGCTCGTGCAACATGTATTTTACCTGCTGAGCCGTCTCTCTGGTTCCTCATTACAATTTTTCTATAAATATAAAATTATTCCAAAAGAAAAAGTTTATTTTAAAAGGAGAAAAGAAGCCAGGCGTGGTGACACATGTCTTTAGTTCCAGTGCTTGGGAGGCCGAGGCAGGCAGGTCTTCGTGAGTTCAGGTCCAGCCTGATCTACATAATGAGTTCCAGGCCAGTTGGGGCTACAGGGAGACCCTGTCTCAAAAAGACAAAAAATAAAATAAAAGGAGAGAAGAAAGTAGAGGTGGAATTCAATGCTAGCTTAGCATGTTTGAGCTCACATGGTGATGAGTCCCATCCTAGCACCAAAGAAAAGGGTTGGAAGTGGCCCAAGTACTGGCTTTTATCCTTTTAAACCCAGAGAGTGAAGCTTCCTTATGCAGTACACAATCTGCCCACCGCACATGGCCATACAGCTCTAAGCTGGTACCTTTAGGCCAATCCAGAAAGGCACACCTCCAGGGTGGCCTAGGCAAGACCCTTCCCCAGCTTAGACCTCAACGAACACTCAGAGGGGAAAACTGGAAAGCCACCCACCCCTGAAGAACAGAGACCCCCATGGTGGGAATAGACAAGATCCTTGAACCACGCTCCTGAAATGTCCTCAGTCTACTGTCCCCAGTCTGCAAGTGGCCCAGGTACCATGTAGACAGACCAGGGTTGGAAAGCAAGATGGGGAGTTGTCATGGCTTGGCTCTGACATGTACCCCAGCGACTCCTGTGTGCACATCAAGTTTGCAGAGCTCAGGGGAAGGGCCTTGGCTTCATCAGTGGGTTATCCTTAGGCTGGATTCATACTTTGACAGCATTAGTGGGTGAGGTGGAAGCCACAGTTCAGGACCTAAGTAGAGGAAGTTCGTCTCTGGGAGTGCATCTTTGAAGGGTATGTCTTGTCCCTGCCCCTTCCTGTCTGTCTTATCTGCCCCTTCCCTGGGCCATGAGATGAACAGTTTTCTCACCAAATCCTCCTGCCGTTAGGCTCGGCTTCTCCACAGGCCCAGAGGAATGGAACCGCCAACCCTGGGTTGAAACCTCCCAAATCAGGAGCCAAAAGGAAACTTTTTCCCTTTAAGTTGTTTATCTCAGGTGCTTTGCTGCAGCAATGAAAAACTAACAGAGAGGGTGAGAGATGGAATTGATTGACAGCTGCCATGTAGGACCGGGTAGGACCTGCAGGGCCAGGATGGCCTCTATTGCCTGTGCCTCCAGTACAGGCTGCCAGGGTTCCTCTCCTCCCCTATTTTACAGATGAGGAAACTGAGGCACACAGACATTTGCTAACTTGCCTGGGACAATATACTTCATTGTATGAGTCTGAGTTTTCTTCTCCAGTTCACATATGGGTAAACTGAGGCCTGACTGACAACCTAGCCCTCTGCATCCTTTCTCCCATTCTCCCACTCTTTCCTGCCTTCTTCCTTGAAGAATCTGTGTCCAGAAATGCATTATACACAGTGCAGGTTCCTTTCGTTGACACAGCTTGTGCACACCCAGGAAACCCGAGTCACCAGATACAACCCACAAGAGACCCCCACCAACCCATCCTTGGAAAGCTTCCCGTGCCCCTTGCAGAGCAGACCCCCAACCAGTGCCGCTCAGCACTCACCAGGCTCTGACCCATATCCCACCGCTCTGTGCCCTGCGCCTCTCTGTGCCATTGCGTGTGGCTGGCTGTGTGATGCTCTAGTATGTCATAAATGGAGTCACATCTCTCCAACAAGGCTTTTCCGTCCATGTTCCTGTGTGTGCTGTGGTCAGTTCGTTAGCAGTGTTCTGTCATACACATGTCATGTTTGCTGATCTATTTAGCCTTGTCTTCTTTGGATCGCGGAGGACTCACTGAATCACAGAACATCAATCGCAGAATCATAAGGCCATTTGTACCCAACCTCATCCTTGTACAGCTAATAAACAATACCTGACTCACTTCCCGTAAAGGAGACCCTGCTCACATACCTCTACCAACATTCCCTTAGCAGGGCAGCATCTCATCCCTAGCCAGCCTGGGCCTGTCAGAAAACTCGTCACTTTCAGCCCAAATCCACCTCCCTCTTGAATGGTCCCCACAAAAGTCTCAGCTCTTGTTCTGGGGCCATTTAGGGCCAGCCAGACCCTCTTCCCAATGGAGGCTTTGGGATTTGGGAGGTACATCCCATCCCACACTGTTCTGGCACATGTTTGAGCCAGAGCTATAGCTTAATTTATCTGTTATAGTATATCTGTTTCTGGTGTATAATATTCCACAGCTGAGTAGAATATTTTTATCCTGTCTCCTATTAACTGTTGACTTAATGGCTTGTGACTTTGAGTTACAAATATTTCTGCTGGGAACATCTGGACTCCTAGGGCTGGCTAAGAGGGTCCTCTAGGTGTGGACTGACAGCTGTGGGGCACAAAATTTATCTAGTCTCATTCTCTTTCATCGACATTGGAGGCCCCCCTGTATCACAGACCCACATTCCTCAAAAGATGGTGCCTTCGTGAAGCTCTGTGTCCAGCTGTCTACACTCTGGCCTGTACTTAGAGTACTGTGTACTGTGAGATTTTGTACTTTGGTCATCCAGGTGGATATGACCTGGCTTCTTGTTGCCATTTGGATTATATCAATTGCTTTCTAGAGATATTGATCCACTTTGTAAGTGTTTAACATTTGTGTTTGCAAGTGTTTATTGGATAATTGAGTTTCCTGTTACCTAAGTTGCCTATTTGAGTTTTTGTCCATTTCTCTGTTAAGATATTTGGAGAATATCTCATATCTATTTGGAAAAGTTTTATGTTTGATTTCCAAACATGAATTTCTATAGATACTTCATAGCTTATTTCCAATCTTTGGGGTTTTTAATGTAATTATGACATTTACAAAATGTTTATTTGTATGTAGTCAAATTTAAATTTTCTTCTCAAATAACTTATTCTTTTTGAGTTAGTCATTTTGAAGAATTCCTACCCAATTCCATAAATCTATTTTCTAAAACTTTTAAAGTTTTGCTGTGTAGATGGAGTCCTCTACACACTTGGAGTGGATTTTAGATGAACCAGGGGCTGTTTGGCGTTTTCTGTGAGACATAGATTTGATTTCTGTAGTGCTATGTCAGTTTCTCCTCCTGTTGCTGAGATAAAATACTCTGACAAGAGCAACTTCAGAGGGAAAGGGTTTATCTCAGCCCCCAGGTCAAGAGTGCAGTCCATCACGCCAGGGAAGTCAAGCCAGTGGGAGCCTGCAGCAGGTGGTCATGCTGTGTCCACAGTCGAGCTGTGTGTCCACAGCTGCTGGTCGACCCCTGTCTTCACTTGCCCCTTCCAGGAGCCCAGCCAGGGACTGGGGCCAGTCCTAGTGAGCCGCTCTTCCACCTCTATGGGCACGATCAAGACAGTCCCCTACAGGTGTGCTCAGTGCCCACTCTACCAAGCGGTTCCAGATTCTGTCAAGTTGACAACACAACACACGCCATCCCAAGTGCCATCTATCTTTTCAAACGTTGACTTTTAGGTTTATGAGTGTTTGGAATGCATGTATGAATGTGTGCCATATTCATGCCTGAGACCCATGGAGGCCAGAAGAGGGCGTTGGATCCCCTGGAACCAGAGTTATAGACTATTGCAAACAACTTTGTGGATGCTGGGAACTAAAACTGGGTCCTCTGCAAGAGTAGCAAATGCTCTTAACCATGAAGCAATCTTTCTAGCATGTGTTGTCTATTAAGGTGAGAAGGTCACCTGAATTTTCCCAGGGACTGGCAGCCAAGCTGTCTCAGGTACCAAGCCTGTCACCTGCAAATTGAACCTTAACTTCTCCATCTTTTGGTCTATTTGCGCACCCAGGAGCCTGCCCAGCCCTGCTTCGGTCACCCTGGCTCTGCATCAGGGCTTTCTGTACAGCAGGGCAAGCCTGCCTCTTTTGGACTCCTCAGAATGTTCTAGTGACCACCACTCAACACTTAGTCTTCCACCTAAATTGTGCAACAAGCTTTTCAAGTTCCAGAAGACTAGAATTAGAATCCTGGTCAGCGCCACATTCAACCTCCAGCAGAGAGAGGGGACCTGATATCTTTATCACATTCCATCTGCCTGTCTATTAGCATGGTCTATTTCTTTACATCTTTCAATAAAAATTCCCCATTTCCTCCCAGAAAGGTCATGAACATTTTTCAAAAGATTTATTTCCTGATACCTTATTACTTTCAGCACCATCGTAGCTCATACTTTTAAATTGAATTTTCTATCTGCTCCCTGTACACAAGGGGGAAATGTCAGCTTTTGCATACTAGATTTGTGCATGTGGAACCTGGGTGGAAAGTCTCCTGATAGTTTTTGGCGGGAGAGGCGGGAGGAAGGATGGGGTTGGATTTTTTTAGACAGGCTCTCCCTGTAGCCCCAGCTGGCCTGGAACTCATCCTACACTGGATCTCATAGAGATCCACCTGCCTCTGCCTCCCAAGTACTGGGATCAAAGGCTTGCACTACCACATTCAGCCCTTTTCAAAAGAACATTTATTTGTTTGTGTGTGGGTATGGGAGGGTGGAAGGCATACACATCTGCCAAGGTCAGAGGACAACTTGTGAGAGTCAGTGCTCTTCTTTTACCGTATGGGTCTTAGGAATCTAATTCAAGCCATCAGGCTTTGCAGCAAGGGCCTTTATTCATTGAACCATCTTGCTGACCCCTGTTACAGTTTATCTAGAGATTTTTGTTACTAAAAACTTGAGAGTGAGCCAGGCATGGTGGCATAAGCCTTTAATCCCAGCACTCAGGAGGCAGAGGCAGGCGGATCTCTGAGTTCAAGGCCAGCCTGGTCTGCATAGTGAGTTCCAGGCCAGCTAGGACTATAAGGAGAGCCTGTCTCAAAAAAGACCAAAAAACCCAAAAACCTGAGAGAGTGATCTATTGACTGTTTATCACTAGTGAAAATGACAGTGTGATTTCTTCCTTGCTAATTGAATCACAGGAATTCCTCAGTTCCTCTGAGTCCTTTTCACAAAGCCTTCCTAGCAGCAGCAGGGACAGGCATCCAAGCTGAACAAGGTGATGCTCAGGACCAGAACACAGACAGTTACCCACGGAAAACATTCCTCTGCTGCTCTTCATAACACTAGCTTTGTTTCGTTTTTTCCTGTTAATTTCACTGAGTACTTTTTCCCTTAAGTATGGGAAATATAAATAAGAGTGCTGTATTTTCTGATGTCCCATCGCCCTGGTTAGTTGGTCTTGATAATCTGGCTGCCTGTCCTCAAGCTACCATTCTCCATTTCATTTTATCAACAGCAATAGAGGAAAGCACAGGGCCCCCTCGCTCTGGCTCTGCGCATGCACACAGGCATGTGCCCCTCACACACAAGTGTGTACACACACATAGTCTACCAAGTTTGATATATATGTATATTTTTTTTTGACAGGGTCTCCCATAGCCCCAGCCTGCCTTGAACTCACTATGAAGACCAGGCTGGCCTTGATCTCATAGAGATCTGCCTGCCTCTGCCTCCCAAGTGCTGGGTTTAAAGGCGTGGGCCACCACCCTCAGCGTCAATTTTGATATTTTTGATATAGGAGACTTTTATATTTTAGTTCTATGTATTTTTAAAGCTTCCACTGTGATTTTCCTTTTAATCAATGAGCTATTTGGCAGTGTGCATCTCCACAGACCAGGGAAGGGCTGCTTCCTGGTGATAGGCGTCACAAAGATCACACACTGTATCCCACCGACTTCTGTGTGGGGCAGCTGGTCCTACCTGGAGTCTCATTATAAGCGGGTATAATCGGTGTGTTGGACAACTTGAGTTGTCAACTTGACACACCTGGGTGGAGGGACCCTCCACTCAGAGATTATCTCCATTCAACTGGCCTGTGGCCAAGTCTGTGAGGCATTTTCTTGATTACTGAGGGATGTGGACAGGCCCAGCCCACTGTGGATGGTGCCACCCTTGGGCAGGTAGTCCTGTGTTGTATAAGAAAGCAGGCTGAGCACAGGCCAGGGGAGCACGCCAGTAAGCGCGTTCCTCATGGTCTGTGCTCCAGCTCCTGCCATCAGGTTCCCGCTCTCAGCTCCTGCTCTGATTTCCCTCCATGATAAACTGTGAGCTGAAGGTGAAATAACAATAACCCCCCCCCACCCCCCGCACGTTGGTTTTGGTCATGGTATTTATCACAGCAAAAGAAAGTGACTAGGACAACTTGGTTTCACACTACATCAGCCTGGTTCCAGGCTACATCAAAGATGTTTGCTTGTTTTTCCCAGTCTTTTATAATGACACAAATACGACTTTCTTCATCTTACTAGAACACTCTGTTGAGGAAGGTGTGTTGACTCTCCATTATGTCAGTGACTCTGTTCAACTACTGTTCCATTTTTGCTTTCTAAACCTTTAGTCTGTATCATCAGATGCACACAAACTTTTTTATCTTCTTAAAAATATTCATTTTGGGGCTGGGGAGCTGGCTCAGTGATTAAGAGCACTGGTTGCTCCTGCAGAGGATTCAGGATCAATTCCCAGCACCCACATGGCAGTTAACAACTGTCCTAACTCCAGTTCCAGGGGATCCAACACCCTCTTCTGACCTCTGCAGGCATTGCACGACAAGGGTGCACTTACACACATGCAGGCAATACACTCATACACACAACATTAAAATATTTTTTTTAACTTTAAAAAATATTTTATTTATTATTTTTACCCATGTGGGTGCTGAGAATTGAACCCAAGTCCTCTGAGAGAGCAGCCAGTGGTCTTAACTGCTGAGCCAACTCTCCAGCCCATAAAATCTTTTTTTTAATGTTCATCTTTTAATTAAAACAGCAACTGACTTAAATTTTCATATCAAGATCTGACCCAGAGCTGGCAATAAAATTGTTTTGGAAATCAATTTTGGAGCCACTCAGTTGACTCCAAGGGAAAAATGCTTGTCATACAAGCAAAAGGAATCTGAGTTCAGATCTTCAGAACTCATGCAGAAGCCAGGCACAGTAAGTATATTATCTTAGTGTTCCCACTGTGAGATGGGAAGCTCATGTACCAGCTAGTCTGGCATACATAGCCGTAAACAAGAGACTTTGCCTCCAAACAAGAGAGGAGACCAGGACTGACCCCAGAGCTTGTCCCTCTGGCCTCCACATGTACTATAGCACATTCCTGGAGAGGAGAGAGGGAGAGAGAGAGAGAGAGAGAGAGAGAGAGAGAGAGAGAGAGAGAGAGAGAATAGTTCACACAGAGACTAAGAAATAAAAAAGTAGGGTGAGCAAGATGGCTCAGCAGGAGCCAGCTGCCAAGCCTGAAGACATAGGTTCAATCCCTAGGACCCCCACATGGTGGAAACAGAGAGCTAATTCCCGCAAATTGTCCTTTGACCTCCACATAGGCAACAAGGTACATGTAGGCCCACACACATACACATGAAACAAATAAAATTGTTTAATAATAAATGGACCATTTTAATAGCAATCTCTTCCCACCCTGTCTCTGGTGTCCTCTGCCTTGATGGTGCCACGATCAAGAGAAATGACAGAAGAGGTAGCCAGTTCTGGGCAGGTGCCAGCCTGGCAGGTCCTCCCCAGATTGACTGGCTAGGAGTTGTCTCCACATCCCACCCTCCAGATCCCTGGGTCACTCTGACGTTCCAGCCACTCCCTCCCCTCTGCTGCTGGGCAGGTGACCCCACACTGGAGGCTCACTAGGTACATTAGCACTCAGCAAGGGGACTTTCTCTCGGGAGATCCCCAAGAAGAATGAGGCCCTTCTCTTCATCGGGGACTTTCCTGACCAGAAACCTAGCATTCTGCCGCCAGGGTCAGGTCTGTTTCCAACACACCCAGACATGGAGCAGAGCCAGAGTCCCAGGGGCCTGTCTTCAATGAGTTCACTGGCCCATCTCAGCTGGATACATAGATGCATGGATGGATGAATGGATGGATGAATACATGGATACATGGATGAATGGATGAGTGGATGAATGAATCCATGGATGAATGGATGGATGAATACATGGCTACATGGATGAATGGATGAGTGGATGAATGAACCCATGGATGAATGGATGGATGAATACATGGATACATGGATGGATGGATGAGTGGATGAATGAATCCATGGATGAATGGATGGATGAATACATGGATACATGGATGGATGGATGAGTGGATGAATGAATCCATGGATGAATGGATGGATGAATACATGGATACATGGATGGATGGATGAGTGGATGAATGAACCCATGGATGAATGGATGGATGGATAGATATGCAGGCACAGGTGTATGGATGAATGAATACATTTATTCATGGATGGATGGATGGATGCATACAGATGAGAACATCTCCCTGCCTGCTGGTTCTCTGAAGGTTCAACTCGCCTCTAACTGCTACATGTGCTGTTCGGGAGGACCCTGGCTTTTTCCACCCTCTGAGGCTGATTCAGTGGAGGGCTCTGAGACCTCTCCTCACCACAGGCACCCCATTGGACACCCACACTTGATCTTTGGCTTACCCATCCCACTATGACATAACCATTCCAATTCCCTAAGCTGGAACATAAAACAGCACACTTTAAAAGTTTGTAAGGCTTGCTGGGCCTGATATACATCTTTACGCAGCATTCAGGAGGCAGAGGCACACATATCCCTGTGAGTTCAAGGCCAGCCTGGTCGAGAAAGTGAGTTCCACGCTGGTTAGGGCTACAGTGAGGCCCTGTTTATAAGAGGAGGGGTAGGGGAGAAAGTTTTTTAAGCTTTTTGTAACATTCTGATATTTTCCTATTTCTTCAGAATGGTAGATACGTTCTCATGGTCTAAACTCAAAAAGTACTAAAGAGCTTTATAGTAAGTCTTTCAGTTGGATCAGGCAACCATCAAGGACTCCTTCTGTACCTTCTGGACTAAGCTGGAAGAAGAAGGCATTCTTGACTTCCTCTTTTCCTGCTATTGTTCTCTGCACCTCCTTTGGTTGCCATTAATTATTCACCTTGAACTTAGTTCCCTATCGTGAATAGTTTCCTCTCTCTAAAAACAGCTCCAAGTACCAGCGTGGGAAGGACTGAGGCGTTCCCACAGAACGCCCTGGAAGATCCCTGCCTCTCCCTTCAGTGGCGCAGGGCTAGGGCTGGGCGCATGCGCGTTCTGCCAGGCACAGCATCAGGAGGTGTTCCCATCCTCCAGGTGACTGGGTTCCAGTTTACATACTGGATCTCCTCTGCCCTTGCGGGTGGAGCCGGCCAAGCTCCCCCAGCAAAGCGTTAGCCAACTCCAGGTTTCGGGCACTTCTATTTTTGACACTCCAGCAGTGGGCTGGTTGTGAGATTTGCATTTGGCTTCCTCTGTGCGAGCATCTTTCCAGCGGGCTCAGAGCCCAACAGCCTTCCTTTCTCCTCCACTGTGTTTTCTTATGTTTAGCTCATTATCTTTCTTATGTTGATCTTTTTCACCAATTTCCATATTAGGGAAATCAGCTCTGTGTCTATGGAGAATGGCAGCCTGCCTCAAGGATGACTTTGTGGGGTGTCAGTTAATCCATCTCTTCCTTTATGGCGTCTGGGTTTGAGGACTTCTGAATCCTGTTTTACAAGCATCTTTCTGCGGTTTTCAGTTTCCTGGTTTAACTTTCTACACTTGCTTGCCTGAAAGCTCATGTCATCCATCCATTCGACAGTGTGAATTTCATCCTGCTTCCTATTTTTCCAGATGGCCATGCATTAGCCAGTGCAGTTCACCAGGGTGACGTTTGACTCTGCAGAGATGCGTTTCCTGGTTGCAGCCAAACCACAAGAGCATTTAAATCACACCTGGCCTGGGCTGTGTTCTTTGTACTTTTCCCTCCTGAGTTCCAGCGTCCAGCCGCCCTCAGACCCCTCTCTCCCTTAAATATTTCTTCCTTTTCTTCTTCTATTTTTGGGGGGAGGGGAAGAGGGGACGGGGGTTGGGAGGGGATAAGGAGACACAAAGTGTTACTGTGTAGCCCAAGGTGTGTAGCCCAAGCTCCTCAAACTCAGGATCTTCCTGCCTCAGTCTCCTCAGCTTAGTGCTGGGATTGCAGGTATGTATCACACACCCAGATGCTAAATATTTCTTGTCTTACTGAAAACTTAGTGGGGGTGGAGGGTGGGCTGGAGAGATGGCTGATATTTAAGAGTACAGCCTACTTCTCTAGCCAAGGACCTGAGGTCTGTACCCGGGACTCACATCAGGCAGCTCACAGCTGCCTGTAACTCCAGCTCCAAGGAATCTGATGCTCTTTTCGGGGCTCCCTAACACACACACATGCTACACACAGACAATGACACACACATTTACACCCAATTAAAAAACAAAACAGAGACATTTTAGTTGGGAACACATCCTTTTTGCCAGAAACATAAAGACAGGTTAGTGCTGGGAAGAGGCACTGTGGGCCTTTACAGTCTCGTGGCTGAGGACAGTCCCAGTGGCCTTAGCCACTCTCCAAATATCCCCTGCTTCCCTCTGTAGGCCTCTAGCCAGAACCTGGGCCAGGCCCTCATGCACCACCCTGACTTTTGCAAGAATCACATCCCTACTTCTCCAAGTTAGGACTCTGTTCCCCTTGCTCGCCTCCTCGCCCCTAGCCCGCCTCCTCGCCCCTAGCCCAGCCTCAGAACCATGGTGGCCTGGAGCAGTAGCCTCAGATTCTGTCCGTCCAGCCACCTGGCAGCCGCACTTGAGCTGCAGGGAACACGCTGAAGTCATGGGAACCCCTGGGTCCTTGCGTGTGGACAGAGTGGAGACCCAGTACCTGGGCTGTCTCCAGTGCACCCTCCCTCCCTCCAGCCGCATCAGGAGGTGGAGTGAGGGCCTGGGTGGGAGCGGAAGGCTACTTGAGAGGAGAGCCAGGACTGGTCCCTGCAGCAAGTCCCACCTTGCAATTCTAACATGCTCTGTGGCTCCTGTGACATGCTTAACAAGCTCATTTGAACAAAGTGAAATCTCTGTGCCCAGAAAGCTGAATCCCAGCTGGGAGACAGACAGACAAGTCTGTCAAGTAGTGAATCTAATGACAAGGTCAGGTGATGGGTGACCTGCAAGAAAAAGGAAGGAGCTGGAAAGGGGAAGAGGACGCTTGGTGGGAGGGCTCAGTGTGTCTCCAGGGCCCCACCGAGGTGGTGGGGCTGGAGCAAAGCACAGGGGAGGGCGGGTGGCAGGGCCCAGAGGAGCGCTGTGGATGAGACTGACTGACTCTGGGATGAAGCAAGATGTGTATTCTGGTGGCGTTCCCTGGCTGCCGAGTGAAGAATAGGCCATGGTGGAAGGGGGAAGAAACCTGAAAGGGGGCGGTGGAGGGGGGCATGCTGGGCCCCAGGGAAGATGGCACTACCAAGGAGGAGAGTGGAGCTATGACTCTATCTTCTGGTATCCACAGGTACTGCACACACATGGATCACTCACATAGATGCAAAACACTTATACACGTAAAATACAAGTAAATCAATCTTCTAAAAATGCCAGATTCATTCTTACAATTTGGCAGGTGCAGGCAAGGTGTAAATTAGCTAGGAAGGGGTGACCAGAAGGGGAGAGGAGAGTCCTAGAATAGGCCTTCCATCCTAGACATTTTGGCTGAGAAACCTGTCACTTGGATGAGTCTGGAGAAGGGGAAGGGGCCAGGCTGGAGACACAGTGGGGACATCCCCTGGCTAATCTCTAGGCACCAGATGTGAATCCCCAGACCTCAACATGATGGCATTTGGAGGCAGGTCCTTGGGAGGTGGCTTGCTCATGAGGGTACTAACCTCATGAACAGGAGTACCATCTGTACGGTGCAGGCCCCTCTACCGGGTGGGGACACAGCAGAGGAACGGTCAGCCATGAACCGGAGAACAGCCCTCACCAGACACTGATCTGCTGGAGCAGCTTCCAAAAGTATGAACTGAGCTCCTATTGTTTATAAGCCATTCAGTCTACGGCATTTTGTTACAGCCACAGAAAAGATAAAGATAAAGATGACTGGTTTGTTGGCTGATTGGTTGGTTAGTTGATTGAACTATTGTAATATTTGGGGTTTACTTTATCCTTCTCCCAGCTTTACTAAAGTATTCGTTTTATTTTATTTTTATTTGATGGGTATGAGTGTTTTTCTTGCATGTATGTAAGTGCAGCACAGGAATGCAGTACCCACGGAGGCCAGAAGAGACATCAGAGCCCCCTGGAACTGCAGTTATAGAAGGTTGTTAGGTGGATACGAAAGTATCAAAGTATTGTTATTAAATACTTGACAGGGCTGGAGAGCACTGGCTATTCTTGCAGAGGACCGAGGTTTGAATCCCAGCACCTACATGGTGACTAACAACTGTCTATAACTCCAGTTCCAGAGGATCTGATGCCCTCTTCTGACCTCCATAGGCATTGCATGACACAGGTGCACTTACTTACATGCAAGCAATACACTCATATACATAAAATAAAAGTAATAAATAAAGTATTCTTGGCAGCTGCATATGGTGGTTCAGGCCTTTAATCCCAGCACTAGAGAGGCAGAGGCAGGGAGATCTCTGTGTGATTAAGGACAACCTTATCTATATAGAGAGTTCCAAACCAGCTGGCACTACAAAGAGACCCTGTCTCAAAAAAAAAAAAAAAGTTCTTGGCAAATAAGAATTGTCTACACTTACTGAGTGCACTATGACATTTTTGATACATGTTTGCATTGCTGTGATTAAATCAAGCTAATGAACTATCTGTCATTCACTTGCTTATTGGGCGGGGGAGTGAGAACAGTTCAGATCCTTCTCTTGACAATTTTCAGACACACAATGCATTTTTAACAGCAGTCAGCAGGCTGGAGAAAGCATCCTGAGAATGTACTCATCTCGCCTAGAGGAACTTTGTGTCCTCTGAGAACTCAGCTCCTTACTCTGCTCAGTCCTTGGCAGCGGCTACTGCGCCGTTTCAAGCTCTGTCTTTGCTGCAGTGAGCAAGGGCCACCAACATACCCTGTTGTCTCCGTGTCCTTCTGATGCATCTCCGGAAGTGGAATTGCTAGATCACAGGCGAGTTCCGTATTTAATTTTTGAGGAAGCTCCATGCTGTTTTCCAGGATGACTGAATTCATTTGAGTTTCCACCTCCTCTCACCCTCCGCACAGTTTGTCCACAGGTTGAATTTGTTCATCTCTGTGACAGCTACCTTTCTAACAGGGGAAGCATGCTGTCTTCCTGTGGCTTTCATTTGAATTCCCCTGGCGCCTTAAAACGATGGGCTTTTCATTATTTCCATTGATCTGTCGGCCATTGGCACATTTTGTTTTGAGAAGTGTGTGTTCAATCCTTTGCCCAGTTTAAAATCAAGCTATCTGTTCTCTCCCTGTTGAGTTGTTTTCTCTATGCTCTGGATAACAGCTTTGTGGCAGATGAGCAGCTTGAGGATCTTTTATATTGCTACCAACACTGTATCTCTTCTCAGTTGGTTGCTTCCTTTACTGAGCCCAAACTTTTACTTCGATATAATCCCAATGGTCTTTATTGCTATTGTTCCTTGTGTTTTCAGGGCCATGTTTTAAAAATATTGCGCAATCGAATGTCAAGAAATTAAGACAATGTTTAAAGCAAGACCTACAAAACTTCCAGTCAGTCCCACCTCTTAGAGGTCCAGACAACTCTTAACACACCCTTCAATCTACCCACCACATCCCATCCAGGATCTGACATGTGTTTAGAGCCATAGCTGCAAGGGATCCAGGACACAGCCCATTAACTGCCTATCAAGGTCTTGGTCAGGCAAACCAGGTAGCCTTCCTAAACTGCGGCTCAGAACTCGCCATGGTTCCCACCTCCCTGCTCACCACCCTCTAGCTCTGTGACCCAGGAGGAATTATAGACCTTCTCTGAAGCTTAGTCCCACTCACAGGTTGAGTGGGTCCCAGCAGGGTCTTGTGGGGCTGCCTTTGGAGGAGCACTCAAGACAAGGGTGTGGAAGCCCTCACCACTTCATGGCTCTGGCACAGGGAAAGATCCTACCAAGGCAGGTCCTTTCTTGCCTATTGACAGTCAAGGGAAATATGAGGCATAAATAGGTTCTGGCATCTGGCCTCCCAGCCAGCTCCATTTTCCTTAAGAGGCTCAGTCCTCCCTCCCCACTGAAGCCACATACTCTCATCTAACATGCAAGTGTACACAGAGGTCATGGCTCTGCCCCATGGTTCACACAGGCTGTTCATACATGGGCTTTCCCTCACCCAAGGTGGCCCTTGGTCACCCTCCAGCCTGAAGTTTCTTCCTAGGCTCTCCTCAAGACACTTGCCCCTCCCACCCTCCCCTCACTGCCCCAAGACCCCACCGTGTGGTGCTACAATCATTCCCAGACTGTCCGTCCACAGGGTGAGGTCAGTCTCACTGCACCCCAGGTGAGGGACACTGTAGTCCTGTGACTCAGACTAGGAGGCTTCAAGCTTCCTTCTCTGGGCTTCACTTCCTCTCTGACATGAGGAAAATTACCAGCTCTGGACATCAGTGAGGCCTGGAAGGCAGCAAGGAGCAATGCCAACAGTCGACACTGTATCCAGGTGTGGGATACAGGTGAGATGTCCCCACCTTTGGGGTGTGTCCCTACGGCGAGATATGGGGCAGCTGGCTGCAAAAGGAAAGCCACGAACCACAGGGACCCATGCACAGGTGGACAGAAGGGAGATGGTGAGGGAGCACCACAGAGGGAGGGAGAGAGGGAGGAGGGAGGAGGAGGGAGGGAGGAGAATAGAGGGAAGATGGAGGGAGGAGGGAACCCAGAAGGAGGGAGGATGGGTGGGCAGATGAGCACACTGGAGGCCTGTCCTAGGATTCCCTGAGAGCGCCTTGCACTTGAGATGTGCCCATTGTTCCCGCACAATCCCCCCTCCCCGGGGTGTGCTCAGTGAGGTGGGCGACCCCGCGGGAAGCTAAACACTCACTGATGGAGAGAGCTTGGGCTCATGGCACATCGTTAACAACATAATGGGAAAAAAGTCAAGATGAAGGAAATTCGAAGTAGAGGAAGAATCTGGTCTAGAACATCAGGCCCTCCTCGCCCACCCGTCCGGTCCAGACCCAGCCTTCCACCCCCACAGCCTCAGGCCCCACACTGTGCTCAGCCCCCGCACCACAGGGAGCTCACAGGAGGAAAGCGTTTCTGGGTGTGTCTAACTTTGGCCACACGAGGGCACCAGTGGCCCGGCCTCCCCATCGTCCTGCCTGGTGGTCCAGGCTCACATGCACCCACAGCCCGGAGCCCCAGATTCCCACTCCAGGCGGTCCTGACTGGTTTTGCTAACTTTGTGCCATGCGTGTTTTACACTAAATTCCTCCAGATTCTCATATTTAAAACAATCACCTTCTCTTGTGGGCTGTTGACATTATTTTACAGAAAAGAAAATCAGTACCTGCCCTCAGAAGCGGGGGGTCAGCAAGAAGAGCTGGCCAGGTCTGTCCATCCCTGAGGCTGTCTGTACGGCCCAGGCTTCTAGAACCTCCTGGATTTTCCTGTCTGGGGGATGTAGGAACCCTCAGCTCCATTTTACAGAAGCCCCACTTTCTTTTCCTTCTTTTGTTGTTCTGGTTTTTGTTTGTTTGCTTTTGAGACGGGGTCTCATGCAGCCCAGAGTAGCCCAAACTCACTATGCAGCCAGAGAATCTGAACTTCTGATCCTTCAGCCTCCACTTCCCAAGTGCTAGGATTAGAAGCGTACACTGCCACACCCAGTTTCTGTGGTGCTGGGGCCAGAACCAGGGCTTCGTTCATGCAAGACAAGCACTCCACTGACTGAGTCCATAGCCCAAAGCATCTCTATTTCGCTCCCACCACGCTGCTGAGGGCAGAGCCCTCGGGGAGGCCGGGGATGTCTGACTCCCATGAACAGGCTGCATGCTCTTGTCTGGTGACCCAGTCTCCTGAGGGTCAGGCAAGGATGGTTTCCACCTGGATGTGAGTTCTCACCCCCTTGATGCTGGGTAGCCCAGTTTCATCCCCTGTCTGTGTCAAGGCTGTATGGGACCCTGCTGGCTTGGGGTGACATACAAAAGCCAACCAGATGTGACCCCCCCGCATGCTGACAGCCTGGTAAGATACAGGGAGAAAGAGGGAAGAGTCATGCCAACCAAAGAACAGCTCAGAAGGGCAAAGCCTGGGCAGCAAAGGAGAAAAGAAACCTGATTGGGTGTGGCAGTGCAGGGGACGAGATGGGCCCTACCTCAGTTTCCTTTTCTGTAACCACAGGGGAGACACTCGGCAGCCATCAGCTCCCCCTCTTGTGGGATGCTCTGATGGGAGGGGACCACAAACTCACTGCAATCACAACTGTCTTAGTCATTTTTCCTTTTGCTGTAGTTAAGGAAGAAGGCTTTGTTTGGGTTTACGATTCAGGCTTATGGTCTACCACGGCAGGGAAGGCATGGTGGCAGGAGAGGGAGGCGCTGGTCACATCACATTCACAGTCAGGAAGCAGAGGCGAAGAGCGCTGGCTCTCAGTTCACCATCTCCTTTTTACACAGCCCGGGATCCCAGCCTAAGGGATGGTGCCCCTGCAGTGGGCGACCTTCCCACCGCCGTTGACTGCAACCAAGATAGTCCCCCTCAGACATGCTCAGACGCCCACCTCCCCGCTATTTCTAGAGCTCATCGAGTTGACTGTTGAAGCTAATCATCACAACAAGCTCGTCCTCGACACCCCGGGTGTGACCCCCACCAGCCAGCCCAGCCAAAGGGCAACTTTCTATAAACAAAGGCTCTGGGTGCCAGGAACCAAGCACTTACAGGGAACACCAGCCTGAAAGTAAGGGTATGGAAACCCCACTTCACACCAGAAAGTGGGTGCAGACCTGTGTCTCAGCCCCCACCATACTCCAGGGTCATGTTGGAGGAGTGTCATCATCTCCTAAATGAGTAAGAAGGTGACCTCAACCTTCTGAAGTCACCACCTGCCGGACACTGGTATGGAACATGACAGCTATGGACTGTGGAAAACCAAAGACCAAGTGGGCCTCAAAGCTGGTTGGGTCAAACCGCCACCCCAGCCACTAGCTCCCTCTCTATAGGTGCTCCACACACCATGTACCAAGGGCCATCTGGATACACTCAAACCTTGTGGAGTGTGTGATCCAGGGGTGAAATCAAATATTAAGCAAATAATCACACTGGTAGGTCCTGGGACCCTGATAATTGGTTGTGTCAGGAGCTCTGAGCAGTAAAGACGCCTAGAGCAAGGAAGATTCCTCCCAAGCTTCGGCAGGAGCTGGTCACATGAGGGAGAAGATGTTCCCAGTAGAGAGTAGCCTGTACAAAGGCCCTGGGGCATATGAGAACAGACCTGTAGGGCAAGACAATCCCAGGGCCTGTGGCTAGGAGTGGAGAAGAGGAGGGCTTGAGAGGTGGATAAGCCAGACTCCAGAGAGTCTCATAGGCCAAGAGCATAGGAGCCGCTGAGGCTTGGGTTTGGTTTTGTTACTTTTGCAGAACTCGTTAGAGATGTGTTCATTGGGCTCATCAAGGAAAGGCACTTGCCACCAAGCCTGACAATCTACGTTCAATATCCCGGACCCACACAGTGGAAGGAAAGAACCAGCTCCCACAAGTTGTCCTCAGACTCCCAACGTGGCCCTTGAATGCCCCACCCACACCACCACCGTGCATACACACACACAAATAACAAAAATATGATAGATTTTGTTTGCCTGTTTGACACAAAATATACAAACATAAAACTTAGCAGTTTCACCAGCTTTAACGCACAGTTCATTGCTGGCAGCGCACACCCTTAATCCTGATACTCAAGAAGCAAAACAGGCCTGGTTCATATAGACAGTTCCAGGCCAACTGGGGCTACAGGAAGACACTGTCTAAAAATAAACAAACAAAAAAAGTTTTATTTTTATTTGTGTGTGCACCTGTATGTGCAAGTGGGTGCAGTACCCATGCTGGCCAGAAGAGGGCGTCAGATCCCCTGAACCTGGAGTTGCAGCTGATTATGGGCCACCAGATGCGGGTGCTGGGAACTGACCTCAGGTCTTCTGCAAGCACAGGAAGCGCTCTTACCTCCCACCCCAGTCATCTCTGGAGCCCAGTAACCACCAGTAACATTGCAGACTAGTTCTGCGCAAGTGGTTCCTTCAAGTCAGTCTTTCTCTTTTCATTTTTCTCTTTGCCCAGTGTCATAATTTCTAAGAAAAATGTTTTGGAATGAACAAGACACTGCTGAAGCCGACTACTACAGGACAGGGAGCCAGATAAGTTCCATCCCTAGGACCCGGTCAGTCACCTTCCTGTCATTCCTCACAGGATATCGCATGGTCTTCAGATGACATTGAAGCATGGGCCAAGGACTGGCTAATCTTGTTCTTTAGTTAAAAGTGGAGTGATGTTCAGTTGGAGGGGAGATAATGTGCTTGTCTGAAGAGTTCTAAGGCCTGGCCTAGGAGATGAGAGTCGATTATATCTCAAAGCAGAAGAGCAAAGAAGACATGAGCCTTGAATGCCAATGTCCCACTCAGCATGGAGCCTGCCTCCACTGTCCCCTGTGCCTGTTCATCCTCATAAAAGCCCTTTGCAGACCTGGGCTTCCTTAGATGGTGTTTGTTTAGGGGACAGTCTCTTCCCTCCCCACAGCTTTCGGCCCCTAGTACAGGCTTTAAGGAACAAGCAGCTGAACTTGGGTCAGTTAGCAGGCGACAGAGGGGGGCGTGTCTAAGCTGCCTATGAGGTTAACAGCCATTCTGAATATCTGCCTCTGAGGGACTTTGGCTGCTGGGGTAGAGGGAAGGGGTGGTGGTCTGCCCCCCACCCCACAGGTCCCCAGAGAGGTGAGTGGGTAGACAGCTATTTGCTGGACTGAGGGACATGGGAGGGAAAGAGGGGCTCTGTTCGGAGCCCACCGAGCTGAGGGCCACTTTCACAAGCAGATGGGGGTGTCCAGGAGCAACCTGGGGAAAGTCACCATCCTGGCAGATAGTCTAAAGAGATGCTCTAAGAGGCATGTAGGCCCCTTCGTTTGGCTATCAGACTATTGAAACAACGAACCCCAAGAACTTAGAATTTCCCCAGGAGTCTCATGTTGGGGAAGGGAAGGTCTGGAGCCCGGTGGAGGAGAAGCCGGAGGAGTCTATTCCCCAGGAAGAGATTTCACACAGTGATGATAGCCTGTCAGATCACTTTGCAGGAGACTGGGGCCCAGACAAGGATGGGAGGCAGGACCACACATTGCCCAGGACTGCATGGCTATGCCTCCCTCTGACCTCTGTTTAAACTAGCCATCCAACAAGATGTCTCAGCTGGTAAGGTTGCTTGATGCCAAACCTGATGTCTTGAGTTCGATCCCAAGGCCCCACAGGGCAGGAGAAACTTGACTCCCACAAGTTGTCCTCTAATCTGCACACACAGACGTGTGTGCACACACAAAAAAGGAAAATAAATCTAAAAATTAATAAAAAGAAACCTAAGCATGCCGGGACCCCACAGATGGATTTGGGGGAGGGGTTACTGGCCCTCTGCTCCTCTTCCCTCCCGATGTGGCCACTTTGAATGGGTCTCCTTTTCTCTTTTCATTCAGTTGTCTTTTTAATTGGCTTATTGACAGCAGGTGGCTGAGGCCTACCAAGACACAGACTCCGACCCTAACAACTCTGATAACATTCAAAGGTATCAGGGTGGGAGGTAAGGAACTTGAATGATAAGGAAAGAGGTCTTGTGACAGCTCCCAAGGGACCCAACATCCTTGCACTGTTAGGTCTGTGTCCCCAGCCATGAGAGAGGTGACTAGGTGGTGTCCTCCAAAAACAGCAGCCCCCTGCCTCCCATCACCAAGGTTTTTCACACATTGTCACCTCCCCTGCTCCCGCCTCCACTGAGCACCAGGGTATGTGTCCCGCCCCTTGGTAGAGGTGACATCCATCGTTTTATTTCTGAGGTAAGAGGGTCCACCTGGCTGTACTTTGACACATGCACTTGATTTCCAGTTACAGGCGCCACGTGAGAGAGCTCAGAGCAAGAGAAACATTGCAAAGACCCGAGACTTCCAGCCTGGGGCCAGACGCCACTCAGTATGTGTTTAGTATCCCAAGTAGGACCCACCAGCTAGAGTTCTACCTGAATCCCAGACCTGGAAGCAAAACAAATAGTGAAATCCACAGGGAATTCTGAGTGGCGTGATACGTGGCAGAACAGGGAGGCATTCCATCAATATGTGCTGAATGAACACAGAACAGAGAGGCAAAAGCAGCCTGCAGAAGAGCAGGAAGGGGTCAGAGATGGAGGGAACCGGGCTGTGGGGGTGAGAGCGCTGCTCAGGAACACATAGCCGGCTGGTGTCTGAACCTTTAGGTTTGGCCTTCCTGGCCACAGAGAGGGGGAGGGGGTCAGGTTTCATCCAGTCTATTCTTCCTCCTTTCATCCATCATCCTTTCTTTTACTGAGTCCACACCCACAAGCCTACTCTTCCCACACATGCAAAAAGCTAGGGACAGGAAAGTGGAAGTCAAAGAAGGGAACTGTGACAAACAATGGGGTGTGCAGCTGAGCTTCGGATTTGCCTGAGCTTCCTGGCAGCTGGGACAAAAAGGGAAACAGGGCAAGTGACTCAGTTCTCCTTACTGCTAAAGGAGACGCATTGCAGTCTGGGTGAGTTGGACTTTCCTAACAATATGCTACAAGAAAGTTCTAGTGTGCCCTGGCGTATGAGTGACATCACACCTCCAACACCACACAGATGTAGTTTCTTTGTCTCTTGTAATAACTTCTTTTCTGAAGGCTGCAGTCAGAACTTGGAGCACAGAGTGTACCCTGACATCTCTACAGAGGTGGGAGGACACTCCTTCATGGGGTCCCAAGTGAGCGTGAGGGGGAAATGAAGGCTCCAGACTCCTCAGAAGAGCTTGCCTCTCCACAGGCTCCCCAGGGGGTCCTGTGGACTAGATCCTCGTTCCTGGCTGGCTCTAGGGCCTGGAGAGCATTGGAAGTCCAAGGAGGGTTCAGTGAAAGAGCTGACAAGGGACGACGTTCTCACCGTTCTCTCGGATCTTTGCTGACACACCGCCATGTCCTGGCTTTAAAGATGAGCTACTGCTGGAATGTGGAGGTGGCCTGTCACCATGGCTCAGAAGAAGGGGCCCTGAGGCTGAAGCCCAGGTCCTCATGGGCTACAACTGACAACAAGAAGCCTTTCCCCACGAGCCAGGACACCCTTAACCCCCCAAAACAGCATGAACATCCTTCTTCGCAAAGCAAGCATTGAACAACTACTGTACATAGGTCTGTTCTGCTGACCAGGGACACAGCCGAGAAGTGGAGAGCCACCAGAGGCTCATCGGTGCTACCTAGAGTTCTGTGTTCTGTCTCCTGGATGCTCTGGTATTGAGAGCTCAGGACTGGGAGGCACGGCTCCTGACAGAGTGAGCTCATTCCTAGAGCTAGCAAAGGACTCGTATAGTGCTATCCTCTGAGCAAAACAGTTGCCATCCTCATTGGATCAGCTGTGCCTGGAAAAATATCATTACAGCCTGGCTTGTTCACTGACATTCTCCCCACAGAAGCCGGAGAGAGGAAGGCTGGAGAGATGGCTCAGAAGTGAAGAGCACATACTGCTCTTGAAGAGGACCCAAGTCTGGTACCCAGCACCCATGTCGGGCAGCTCACAACCACTTGTAACTCCAGCTCCAGGGAATCCAACACCCTCTCCTGGAGTCTGTACTTACATGTGCATAGACACAGACATGCACATACATATACATATAATTTTAAAAGGGAGCTGGAGAGATGGCTTAGCAGTTAAGAGCATTGACTACTCTTGCAAAGGACCCAGGTTTGATTCCCAGCAGGCATATGGCAGCTAACAACAATCTATAACTCTAGTTCCAGGGGATCCAATGCCCTCTTTTGTCCTCTGTGGGCATTGCATGACACAGGTGCACTTACATACACGCAGGCAAAACACTCATACAGATAAAATAAAAATAATAGATAAAATATTTTTTAATTTAAAAAGATAACTCTTTTAAAAAGAGGGTCATTGACCCCCTCGCCTGAGTTCCAGCCATGCCTCCCAGCTGTGTATGTGTGAGTTCACTCTGGCTGCATGTGGCTGCTGGACTTATTGGGGTCTGGAGGGGTGCTGCGGTATACAGGGTGCAGGAGCTTGAGTGATAAAGGCTCTTTCCATGTGGCTGTGGGGAAGCCATCATTCACGCTGGGTGAAGACTCCACTGGAGCTACTCTGGGGTCACAGTCCAGGGCTGAGCTAGACACGAGACCTCCACACACACATACACATACACACATGCACACACATACATATACACACATACACATACACACATACACATACACACACACATACATATACACACATACACATACACACACACACATGCACACACACATACATACACACATGCACACACATACATATACACACATACACATACACACACACGTACGCACACGCACACGCACACAAAACCCAGATAAGAGCATTCAAAGCCATCAAGTCCTGAGCCTGCAAGGCCTCACCTGTCCTCTCCCCCAGAGAAATCGACAGAACAGCATCTCCTTATGCTCCACCTTCAGGCCACCTGTCCTTCCCTACAAGGCTCCAGAATCCTTTCCCTGGGAACTATGTAAAACTTCAACTCTTTCTTTACTTTCTTTCGTTCTCTCTATTTTTTCTTTTCTTTAAGAAAATACTGTATATATGTATAATGGGTGTGGGGGCACGTGTGGAGGTCAGAGGACAACTTTGGGGAACTGGTTCTCTCTGTGGAGATGGGACTCAGATCGCCAGGCTTGTATAACAAGCACCTTCACCTGCTGAGCCATCTTGTTATGGACACATTATCTCGGTCTAGGGGTACAGTTGGTCACCATCTAGGTGTTGGCTCATTTTCTCAGCCAGTTAAAGATTAGAAGGCAGGAAAGATCTCAGACCAGAAGAGAACAACAGGCAAACAAACTTCCATTGAAAGATAAAGAATCACATCCACCTTCTGTGTGTTTAGGGACCCAAGCTATGGAGGGTCTGAGTCTGGGCAGCTCAAGAGTGCCAGGGTTGTCAGTGCCAGGGTCATCTCTCCTCTCCGGGAAGGGATGGCCCTTGCCTGCGGTTAGCAAGTTGAAGAAAGATTTGCAGATGAGAGAGCAAGTGACCAAAAGTTAATAGAAACTGGAAAAAGAAAACGTCTCAAGGAGCCGCAGAGAGCTCAATTAACTAATGTGGCTGGGGCAGTCAAAGGCCCACTGTAAAGATGATGATTTTAAATCATATGCTTTGTTTTCTGCTTTGGCATAAGAGGTAATTAAAGGAAAGACACATTACTGTTGGTGACTTGGTTGTTTGAAACCACTCCAAAAGGCAGAGCCCTGGTACCTGACAGAACTCTTACAAAAAAAAAAAAAAGAAGGAACTCCTACGAAGAATAAGAAAGCGCCTTGCTCAGCATGCCAGTCTTTAAGGTTGAATTAGAATGTAGTGTTCAGTGGATTTATTTAGGAAAGTAAAATTTGCCATAAATTAGAAATCAATTTCCCAAAATAAAGTTCTTTTTTGTATGATGGTGGAAAAAAAAAATCACATAAAGAATTACAGATACATACACTCATAGAGAAAGATAAAACTCCACAGGGGAGGGGGGCTTAGAAACTGAGACTCCAGCGTCCCCTTGGGAGGCCTGGATTTTCAGGGTTTTAGGGGTTTCCCCTCTCCTAATTTTGGATTGGTCAGTTTAAACAAGAAGAAAAGGCTGATTGGTTTATGACTTTAAACAATAAAATGTCCACGTCCAGACCCAGTCTTATATGAACCAGTTTGAACTAATCAGCCCCAGGAAAGGGAACCTTGTTGGCTAGAGGCGGAGCCCTCAGGCCTTTGTCTCAGGCCAAGAAGAGGGAAGTATGCTGTCTTCATTGCTCCTCCTGACCCTGTTTGCTTATCAGGGATTTGATCCCTTACAATCCCGAAACTCCTTTTTGTAATTCTTTTTAATTTGTGTGCACGTGCTCATGTACACAAACACAGAGCTCAGTCTCTTTCCACATTGCTTTTTGATACAGAGTCTCTCACTAAATCCAGAGTTCCATGAGCTCCCGGGATCTGCCTGTCTCCAGCTTCCCAGTACTGGGGCGAGAGATGTGTACTATCACACCTAGCTTCCTCTTCTTGATTTGTTTTTGAGAATCTCCCTGTAGCCCCAGCTGGCCTCCATCTTATATGGGCCTCTACTCCCAAGTGTTGGGATCCAATGTGGCACCACGCCTGGCTCGTACCTAGATTTAACTTGGGTCCTGGGGATCTGAACTCAGTCCTCACATTTGCTCAGCAAGCACTTTCCTGGCTGAACCATCCCCCAGCCCCGACACATGTGACCCTTCAACAGCAGTGGTTCCTTCATCTTGGGCCTGACACACCCAAAGTACAACAAAGTCCTGGCCACACTCTAAACCCTCACTGTAGTCAGAGCCTGAAGACACACTGTGTGTACCCGCTTTCAAAGCAGAGATCCCAGACGTCCAGCTCAGAGTGGAGAGAGTCAGCCCAAAGCCAGGACCCATGCTAAGGATGGGCAGCGAGGTGGCCCCAGCTTCCCCCAGGCCCAGGCTCAGGGGTGCAACCAATGACACCAGTGATACAAAGCCAGAGGCCACGGGGCAGGGGAACCTATATACCATTTCTGAAGGCTCCATGGGGACACTTTTTCAGTCCCAGCCTGAGACTCCAGCTAACAAGTGTCACTGAACTGGACCTCATGTCCAGACAGGTAACTTCACAGGGGAATATAGCACATGACTCCGAACTTGCGGCAGGATCCCTGCAGGTCAGACCTGTCTCTGAACCTCACTCTCCAGGTCTGTGAAATGGGAGCAGAGATGGTTTCAGGCTCGGAGGATGGTGGCTTCCAACTTTCTGGCCCATGGGGCTGCCTTCTCCCCCAAATCGGCTCTGTGACAAGCAAAGGCAGGTGGCGATCACTGTAGTTTCTGTCTCCACCCACTGGCTTTCTCCTTTTTTTTTAACCCCCTTCCTTTTTTGAGACAGAGTCTCACTCACAGGCTGGCCTCGAATTTGCAATATAGCCTAGAACAACTTTGAACTCCTGACCTCCCATCTCCGCCTCCTGAGTGCTGGGATTGCAGGTACAGTCCCGACCCTCAGCTCCGTGTCTCCGCTCCCTGTGCCACCAAGTCCAAACCCAGGCTCGATGCTCTGGGACTGAGCCAATCAAATCCAGCACTGCGTTAGGACAGAGGAGACACCCCAAATCCGGTGTCATCATCACTGTCTTAGGTTTGGAGTTTATTTGGTGAATTATTTGTTTTGTTTTGCTTCCTGCCCGTGTCCCCCACGCCCGTGTCCTGTTGTCTGTGTCTCTAGTTTCCAGAAAGTCCTGTGGCCACACTAGGATGGAAGTGACAGGTGGGGAGGACATGAGGCGTCTAGAGAGCCGAGTGCTGCCGAGTCCAGCCTGCTCGGCTCGGCTTCGGGGGCCAGAAATCTTGACCTCTAGGACCCCTGCTGATCCACTGTACTGTGACCTGACCGCTACCAGTTCTGTAGGAAAAAGACACAGGCCAAGCTCAGACCCCAGGGGAGGAGGAACAGACCCCACTTCTTTTTGTTTCCAGTGCAGGTGCACTAACAAGCACTCTGCCCCTGAGCTCTGTCCAGCCTTTTTACCTTTAAGACAGGAGCTCACCAAGCTGCCCAGACTGCTGACCTTGAACCCACTCAGTGATCTGGGACAGCCTTGAATTTGCAATCCTCCCACCTCGGTCTCCCAAGTAACCAGGATGACAGGCCTATACCACCAGGCAGGAAGTGTGTATATCACCCCCGGAGGGGGCTTGCCTGTAGGCTCTGTATCTACCACACCATCTCCCTGCAGTTCCTTCATTCCTTCATTCCTGCACTCAAACAGCCCCCTCTCTTCTTACATTTTACCAGAAAGTGACCTGGCACTCATAGGACTCTCAAAGATGAGCTGAGTTCCAACGAAAGAGCATCCACCTCATCAGCAGAGCCCTCTTTCCCTAGAGGATTTGAATCAACCTGCCAGAAAAGGCGCGGGCACTGAAATTGTGAATTTCAGCCAAAAGGAAAAAATTAAAGCCAAAAAGAAAAGCATTTCTTGAGCACCTATTATGCTGCAAACATCTCATGCAACCTTCTCGACATCCCCAAAGTGAGTATGATCACTCCCTTTGCAGCCAGGCAGTGAGGCTCACTGCAGATGAGTGACTAGCCCCAAAGTCACGAGTCCTGAGCAGGACAGGGTTAAGACTCAAACAACACAGCTGGGCCCCAAAGTCACATGCTATCATAAAACAACTGTACATAAACCTCAGATTTGATGGTGAGTTTCCCAGCAGCCTGGGGAAAAGGGAAACTGGATATTTCACTTGACAAGAAAAAAGCCCTGCCCAGCACTGAATTAGCCGTTTTTCAAGTGAGAGCTGAGGAAAGAGTGTGGCAGAATGTCTGGGGAGGTTCCCGGCAGAGAAGGTCCTGTCCTCAGCGACCTTCCTTCTGTATCTGCGCATGTGCACACCCCGGGTTCTGTCCCTTTGCCTGTCTTTCTCCTACTATGCCACCTTCCTAGCACCCAGATGCAGGGTCCTGGCCTACCAACCTTGGCTGATTTTAGGAAGTATGCTGCGTCAGGAGCCTGCGCACAGACCCCTGCGGCCAGGGCTGACTTCCTCTCCAGGGTCTGGGGCGGGGCTCACAGGAAGGCACTGTGACTAGCCTTGGCAGTCACCCACCAAGGCAGCAGCTGGGCTGGCAAGACAATCAGCTGGGTGACCTTCCCCCGGGGTCTTCAGAATGGACCTGTGTCACCCAGGTAAGCACCTGAGGCCCAGCCCAGGCCTCGGCCTACCCTCCTGCGGAACAGGGACGCCCCGCGGCCCTGCGGGGCCTCAGAGATCAGAGGTATGAACCGCCAGCCCCAAGCACCAGACATTGCGTACCGGTGGGAGCTAGGCTGTGCCAAAGTGGTCATTGTCCTTGACCTCCCGCGCTCTGCTCCAGCAAGGGGACAGACGGTAAACAGGACACAGTGGTGCGAGCGAGCTAGTGACAGGTGGGTTGAAGGAGAATGCAGCAGGACAGGGAGGGGGAGAGGGGAGGCCTTGAGGGGTGCAGCCTGAGCACAGACCTGAAGGGGGGAAGGGGTTTCTTGGGGGTTCTGAGGAACAGCATCCAGGCAGAATAAAGGCTCTGTAAATGCTCAGAGGCTGGGGAGACCAAGTGCTAAGCCTCTGATGCTTCTGGTGATGCCTGTCTGAGCAGTGCAAGGGCCTTGCGGCACTTTTCTGCCCTTGGGGTCTGGTGGCCTTCAGGGGGGCGCAGAGGACACTTCCTAGACAGCATGGGCAGTAAGGCCCGGTGGCCCCTCCCCAGTAGCCAGGGCGATGTGCCTGGGGACAGAGAAAGAGGCTGCAAAGTAGGTGCAGGAGAGATAGGTGTGGCTCTGGGTTGCAGAGGAAAGGACTGGGAAAGAAGCCTAGCCCGGCACCCCCCAGCCTCAGAGTGTTCCTCTGAAGTCCTAGAACATGTGGGCAAGTAGTAGCTGTTTAGATTCCTAGGTTCAGGTGACTTGGGCTTGGTCTGGAGTAACATTTTTCTCTAAATGAAACTTAACTTTGAACAGCCTGGCTCTACCCACTGTCAGTGGGCATCCCCCAGAGGTGAAACCTTGGGGTCCCGGGAGCAGAGAGACCAATAGACCCATTTACAGATAGTACACAGGAGGTTGTGGGGAGCAATGTAGTATATTAGAGACCACAGCAAGGCTGATATCTCCATCCCCCTTGCCCAAGGCTCTCCCTGGCCCAGTCTCTCCCTTGCCTCTCTGAGCTTTGGGGCAAGGCTTGGGGAGCACGTGACTCTGTCCTGCAGAGACTGGGTGACAAGGCTGGGAGCTTCAGGACCACCGAGAAGTCAAGAGGAGACCTGGGGACAGGCAGCCCCGTCATAGGTCACACTCTGAGGGTGAGAGCGAGGTAGAAAGAAGACCCTCCTCCCTCAGGGCCATATGTTTACTGTCACTCGGCTTGTTGAGGTCCTGACATGCTGGGGTCACAGGACAGTTGGCCTCTGGAGCAGATAAGGAAACCAAAGCTCCCAGGGGGAAACTGAGGGTGAGGACTGGCTCAGGTCATGTGACCAATATGCAGCCCAGCAAGGAGAGAGCCTGTGAGGAGCTGCAGGCTGGCCCGGGGGGCTCTCGTCTCTGCACGCCTTGGGCTGGCCTCGGGGAGGAGAGGGCAGCATGCCAGTCTGTGGGAGATTTAGGGTCTCTGTGGACTGGCTTGTCATTCATTCATTCATTCTATAAGCACCCCTGTAGTGGGCTTCAAAACGCAGGGACAGAGCCAAGGGCTGATGTCCGGGGAGCTGACACTCCAGGATATTGGGTGAGGGGAGTGGGAACACACTGTTTGGGATTCTGACCCCTACCTGGTCACACCCTCCTCTGACACAAACACGGGAGTGAAGAGGACACTGGAAGAACTTCCTGGAGCAGGCAGGGGCCAGGTGGGTCACTCATTTACCCAGAGCAGTTTCCCCAGAAGCTCCAAAGTGGCTGAGGACCCTCAGACCCATCATCAGTGAGTGGCTGCCCTTTGTCCTCATGACCTGCCCCTGGGAATGTCGGTGCCAGGTCTGGGCCTCTTCCTGCAGAAGGCCTCAGTTTCCTCACCTAATGATTATGTATGGGACAGTGGCAAATGCTCCCCTCCCCACCGCCAACTGTTCCCTACCTCCTTTCCATGAGCCTGTAGCACAGGAAAGGAGGCCAGCCCCCACCCCCACCCCACGCACACGGGCCTGCAGGAAGGTGAACGGTCAGAGCAAGAAAGCCCTGCCCGAAGAGGCCAGTGCTGAGGGAGGACAAGCGGGTTAAAAACAGACACCAGGGAAGAGGAAGCTGCGCTCGGTGCTGGCCACCCTGCAGCGCCATGGTTGGTGGTGTATGCCTTGCAGGACGGGCCTTTCTGCCCAGCAGCCTTCCAGGGCCTCTGTGCCCAACGGCCCCATCTCCACCTGGAAAGGGGAAGTGGGGCCAGCTGTCCTGGAAGCTGGGTGCAAGCCCTAAAAATACAATAGGAAAGAGGAAGCATGAGGGGGAAGTGTCAAGGAGCTGGGGCTGGCAGCCAGGCAGCAGGCACTGGGCACTCACTGGTGGAATACAGGAACCTCAAGGGTGGACCGGGCAGGAGTCAAAGGAGGCCAAGAAGACTGAAACTCACCGTCAGCAGGTGACATCAGACGTGGCCCCTCTCTGTCAGTGCCTTCATGGCCTCTGACCTGAAACCCTGAGCTCTGAGGTGGGAAGAAAGCTCCACTTTTTGAAAGCATCCTAATGAAGAGTTTGGGCGTCCTTGTGGCACATGTGTTAGGACAGCAGGCCAGGGGCCATGGAGCTGTTTCCTGGGTTCAGATGCACGTGTCCAGCTGACACATACTGGGGACAGGGCTTGGGCAAAAGGGGACAGCATGCTCAGAGGGTGTCTGAATACACTTGCCACCAAAGATCCTAGAGCAGTTGGAAGGGGAAGGTTCTGGCCACAGCTCATTGTCACGACATCATCCACTCCTCGGAAACCCTGTGGGCTTCATGACTATTTATAACCAGCCCTGTGCCTCAGTTTCCTCAACTCTATGCTGGCTGGGAGGGTCAAGGAAGTCCTACTTCAAGTACCATTCTGCACCTTCATTGCTTCATGCTGTCACAGTTGGCCATCCAAGTCAGAACACCCAGGGTTTTTGTTCATTTTTATTAACTTATTTTAATGTGCATGAGTGTTTTGGTTATGTGTATGTAAGTATACCAAATGCATGCAATTTCCATGGAGGCCAGAAGAGGGCATCAGATCCCCTGGAACTAGAGTTACAGACTGTTGTCAGCCACTGTGTGGGTGCTGGGAACCAAACCTGGGTCCTCTGCAAGAGCAGCCAGTGCTCTTAACTGCTGAGCCATCTCTCCAGCCCCAGCACCCACGGTTTTGGTAATTTGCGTGGGATTCCCAGCTTCCTGAGGTGTAAGTCCCAGCTCCACCACTATCCAGAGGTCTCTCATCCTCTCTGAGCCCCAGGAGCATCACCTTCAGGAGGTTAGAAATACCCTCCTCAGAGCCATGGTGGAGGAGCAGGCGTGCACAGGCTGCAGGCACACAATGGGTGCTCCGTTAGAGAGCCAGAAGTACATAGATTGGCACACAGTGAGCACATAGTGCTGGCACACAGTGGGCCCTCAGCCAGCAGTGCTGTCCATTCCTTAGCCAGATCATTCAGTGCCTATCAGGGGACGGGAGAAAGGTGGGGGAGGGGATGCCCAGAGGCGCAGGAAGACCTCCAGGGTGGAGTGGGAGCTGCCAGGGGAGAAGGAAGAGTATCCGGGCATGTCGAATAGCACCTTCGAAAGCCACGGTGAAAGGCTTCCAGGACGCCAAGTGCAGAGCTCAAGCCTGGGAAGGGATGGGGCTGCCCTCTGAGAGGAATGTGAGGACACAGACACTCTGGAGTCCTTATCCCCGGACAGTGGGAGACATGGGACACTGCATTGGCAGCAGCACACAGAGGCAGGGAGACACTGGAAGGCCCAGCTTCCACTAAAAGCAAGATGACGATGGTGGGGATGACGGTGGGGGTCCTGGAAACTGAAGGACGATATAAGGTCTAGATGATGAGGGGCTGCAAGGGCAAGAGGGAGTACGAGTCTCGGAGTTTGGGATGGGGATACACTCCTGGAGCTTGGGAGCTCCGAGAAAGGCTGGGAGAGGGTCTTCTAGGAGTTTACTTGGGGACACAGACTGGAAGACTAGCGAATGGAGAGATGATAACTGACCAGAGATCAGAGAAGGAGCTGGGAAAGAGAGAGAGAGAGAGACAGACTGAGAAACTTAGACTTAGGCCCATGAGGGCCTGGGGGTGGTCAGCTCACATAGTCAACCAGCTCCTGTTACATAAACATGGGAGCCACCACCACCTCAGTCAAGGCCTAGTGAACCACTCATGGTCTCTTCCAGCAGAGACTCCCAACCAAGCCACCAGGGCAAGCAGGACCAGCCAGCAAGTCTTATCACCCTGCAAGTTTAACCAAAAGGATGGGTTTATCCACACACAGAACTCAGCCCCATCCCATCCAGAGGGAGGAGCCAAGAGTCCCAGCCTGCCGTGTTGCCTTCCTGCCACAGCCCTGACAAGACCACACAGAGGACCCTTCGCACTCAGCCATGTCCCCCCTTAAGAATCCTCATTTGGGGACTGGGAAAATGTCTCAGTCAGTAAAGCGCTTGCACAGCCCCAGAAGGACCTGAGTTCGATCCCCAGCACATATATTTAAAAAGCCAGGCTCAGCAGCAGCACCTGTAAGCACAGCTGGAAGCTGAAGAGGGCCCCTGGGCTGCTTGGTCAGCCAGCCTAGATCCAGGGAGAGACTGTCTCAAAAGAGCAAGGTGGGGGGCTGGTGAGATGGTTCAGCAGTTAACGACACTGGCTGCTTTTGCAGAAAACATAGGTTCAGTTCCCAGCACCCACGTAGTAGCTAACAATTGTTCTTAACTCCAGTTGCAGGGGATACAATACCTTCTTCCGTCCTCTTGGGGCATGCATGTGGTACACTTACATACAGACAGACAAAACACTCATACACATAAAATAAACCAAAAAAAAAAATTTTAAGTGTGGTGGTACACACCTTTAACTCCAGCATTTGGGAGGCAGGGGTAGGCAGATCTTGGTGAGTTCAAGGCCAACCTTGTCTACATAGAGTACCAGGACCAGCAAGAGCTACGTAGTGAGATGCTGTCTCAAAAGACAAACAGAAAAACAAGGTAGAAAGTGATGAAGAAAGACATAGTATTGGCCTCTGGCCTCCACACAGAGGCACACATGTACATTCGCTCCCCCACATACATGTACACACACATGCATATACACGCATGCATAGAATCTGTCTCTCTTTGGTGGAGCCTTGGGTATCAGTAACCTCTTGGATCCCACATTACCTCCCCAGCTGTGTGGCCTGGGGTATGTCACCTCCCCTTCCTGGCTATGGGGTATGTCACCTCCCCTCCCTGGCTGTGTGACTTGTGGGGTCGGTCTGTCACCTCCCCTTGCTTAGCCTCTGTGTCAAACTGAAAAGTTATCTCCTGTAAAGAGTTATGAAGACTAAGTGACTCCATTTACATGGGACCATTGGCACACATCGGCTTAAACTTTAATGAGATTTGCTTCACATCCCTCTCTGGGTCCCGGGGAACAGAACCTTTAGCCCTACAAAGACAGAAAGTCCCAAAGAGCCATCAGCCCCAAATTCTGCTTAAGGAACCATGTGGTCAACTGCCTCAATGATACGCAAAGAGAGGGACATGCATCCTGGAGCGACCACCCACGTAGGAGACCCAGCTACACCCCCACCAGGCTGTTCGATCACGCCAGCAGGCCCCGATGGTGATATGTGTGGGGCCAAGCACGTCCCAGAGCCATATGTACATGTCCTCCACTGCAAAGAGGGTCCTTGATTTCATGCAGTCCCACAGTGTCTTATAGAAGAGCAGGGCTGTCTGAGGCAAGCTGAACACAAGTCCACTCCAGCCAGCATGAATGGCTGGGCCAGGGTGGGGTTCAATGGCAGAATGCCTGCCTAGCATGCTGGAAGCCCTGGGCTCTATGCCCCTCTGTGCAAAGGAAAAAAATAATGATTGACTAGTCTTGGCCCAAGCACAGATTCCTGTGGATGCCACTGGCCTTCCAGAGAAATCATGGCTCGGTACTGGTTTCCACTGCTGGTGGGTGGGACACTGAGGGGTGCCAGTAGCCTCCTGCAGCCACACCTGCTGGTGACCCCTGAGGCTCTCCATCCCACAGATGTTCTCATCCCCCTCTGCCCTTCTGCTTGGCTTTGACGTCAGCCAGTCACTGCTGCCAGGAACACAGGGGGCACCCTCAGTTCTTGCTCCACAGGAAGTGGTCAGTCAGTTATTCAGGCCTTCACTGCTATCTTTCTAGAAAGGCCTAGAATGCTGTAGTTGCTCTTCATTGGCTGTAGTTTGCTTTCAATTTGTTTTTGAGACAGGATCTCAACCATGTAGCCTAGGCTGGCCTCACATGTGTTAATTTTCCTGCCTCGGTCTCCTGAGTGCTAGGATTACAGGTGTGAGCCACCATGGCTGGTTCTGTGGGATCTTTGACTAGAGTGTGGTAGGTAGAAGGGGTTGTCAATGTCCAGTGTAAAGTCAGCATCTCACTTATGCAGAGGGCTAGCACCATAGGCTTCACTTTGTTTCCACCGCAAGTAGGATGGCACAGGATTGAGGGTAGCCCAATCCAGGGTCCCAGCTGGCTTGGTGGCTTTGCCCCTATGGGACTTTAGCCAGGTCATCTCTCCTCTCTGATCCACAGTATCTGGGGGCAAAGACTGTAAAGTGTTCCTCCCCATCACAATCCAGTCTCTCCTTCTTACAAAGGCAGGACACTATGACCATCCTACTAAAAGCTTGTTTACAAGCTTCCCTTGCAGCTAGGTGTCCGTGTGACCCTGGTCAATAGAAAATCTCTCTACAGGAAGCAAATGGATCAACATGGAGAAGTAGGTTGTTATGAACAGGGTGGTCTCTGAAGGCGTCTCCGTGGCGTCCAGCCAGGCCCCAGTGGTACCAGAAACAACCCTAGGTTTCCTGGGGAAGAGGCCCTGGGAAGTCAAACAAAGCTAAGCCTCTTCTCTCTCTAGACCCAGCTGAACTCAGCAGCAGGGAGGCCGAAGAACTGCAGCAGATCAAATGGCACCGCAAGCAACTGCTGGAGGACATCCAGGTGCGTACATCCAGGCTCACACTCATACTTAGAGACCACACACATTCATATACCCACACAGAGTCACACTTACACACATGCACACTCATAGACCGCTCTCTCCTCAGCCCCAGGCCCCACAGCCCCCTCACCATAGTCCCAGGCTGACCTCAGGAATAGTAAGTAGTTTAAGCTCCTGGGGCTGCCCACAGCCACTCAGCAGCCAGTCCATGGCAGACCAGGAGCAGGCCTCGACTGGCCCGCTCCTCTTCCTGAATGTAGGCCACTTGGTCAGGGTCACTCCCAGCCTGGGCTCAGCTTTTGACAGCTCTCCAGTCAGTTTCTTAGCTGGTTCCCACCCTGGTTCTCAGCAATCATTTGAGGCAGACCCTGATTCACTCCTCAAACAGTTCTGCCCCCAAGCCTTTGCACACGCCATTCCCTCTGCCTGGGGCTCCTCCCAGCCAACTCATGGCTCTTCCTCCCTCTTAGTACAAGCCAAGACTCCACCTCCTCCTCCAGGCTGCCCTGGCCTCCCGGTCTACCACCACTGAGTCCCCACCCCTAGACACCAGCACAGCTGACCCACCCAAAAGTATTCTCTCAACTGGTGCCCTACTGAGCGCCTGTGCCCATTCTTTCTCCAACATTGCTGGGGTCATTTTCTGCATGGTTACGTCCCTCCCTGCGTGATCCCAACATCCCCACACTGTAGGGATCCCCATGAAAGTGGAGCCTGGGCCTGCCTTGCTCACCATTAGATCCCAGTCTCATAGCAGGCACACCCAGGTATCAGTTGACACACAAGGGAGTCTCACTTGTGTCTATGGCGAAGCCACTCAGTGGCACAGCCAAGGTCCCTAAGGACAGAAAATTCCGGGCCCCTGGGGAAACCCCACAGGGCAGGTGACATGCTGGATAGAGAGAAAGAGAGAGAGAGAGAGAGAGAGAGAGAGAGAGAGAGAGAGAGAGAGAGAGAAGCAAGCTGGAAATAGAGTCGGGCCAGTGGTGGAGGCTTAGGGAGTCCCACCCCTGAGACAAAGGCAGGCAGAGACAGTGAGTTCAACTTTAAGACTGGGAGGCGTACAGAGGGGAGACGGTAGAGTGGGAGCTACGGGAATGTCCTGGGTCCCTGTGGGCCTCACCTCCAGACCAATGTGTGTGTGTGTGTGTGTGTGTGTGTGTGTGTGTGTGTGTATGTGTGTGCGTTCATCTGTCTGTCCATCTGTCTATAGAAGCTGAAGGATGAGATTGCAGATGTATTTGCCCAGATTGACTGCTTCGAGATCGCCGAGGAAAGGTGAGGGGCCAGGTCTTCTGGAAGCTAGTTCCTGGGCACATCCGACCCCACGGATGCTATGGACAGTACCAGGACCCAGGGAGAGGAGGGGAGCAGAAGGCTGACCCATACTGTCCACAGCCCGATCCAAGCCTACCTGAATCTCTTCCCGCTGACTCCCAAGCTACTCCCATCCATCTGCTGAGCCCTCAGCCAGCAAGTCCCACCTATTACTGGCCAAGGCAACTAGGACTGGATGAGGAGTCACCCTGGACAGGAGTAAAGAAACCCTGGGGCCTGGAGCCACCTGCTGGCCCACCTCATCACACCCACCACTTGGGACTGTCCTCCACTCACATCCATCCTCCCATCTGCAGGAAGTCTCTCTGCCCTGGTGCAGGAGAGGCTCCTCCTGGGCTTCAGTTCCTCCCATGTCCAGCCTTTTGCCAGTGTGAAGTGACAGAACAACATCTCATTTACAAAGTCCACACTCAACCATGCAATCAAGGTATTTTTTAATTGAAAAAAAAAAAAACAACAGCCACAAACCTCAATGTTGTAAGTTTCCAGTTTTGTTTGGGACCTATTCTTAGCTCTCTGGGGTCAAATACAGCTACATGCAGCCCGTATGCTGCAGCTTGGGCACACCTGCTAGGGCTCTAGAACACAACTACACAGGTACCCCAGGAACCTGCCCTGCTTCCTAGACCTCCAACTGTCCCGCCTCCCATCACCTGGACACCACATATGTGCACATGAGCACCCGCACACCTGCTCACAACCCAGCCTCAGCCATAGGCTGTTACTCCCAGGAGCACCCCACTGCCGCTCCACCCTGCAGAAGGCACGTGACTCTTACAGAAGGGGAAACTGAGGCCCAGTACAATGAAGGGACTCACCTTGGCTGGCATGGTCAGGAGGGTGGAACTGGGCTTGTGCCCGGGAGTGGCGTCTGGGGCCTGCGCTAGCACTAGCTTCATCGTGCCCAGGCCCTCTGCGCCCTCCCATGAGTTCTGCCCGAGTGCTCAGCTTCCAGTCCAGGGAAGGAGCCAGACCCGCCCTGGACCCTGCCTGTCTCTTGCTCTCCCACATGGTCTCAAACAGATGCTGGGAACCCCATGGAGCCCCAAGACTCTCCTGAGCAGAGCCCCTGGGAGCTGGTGGGGGACCATGGCATCCAGACCTTCCATGCTGACTTGAATGCCCCTGTCCACAGCCGAATGGTGCAGAAAGAGAAGAAGATGTGTATTGGGCGCAAGAAGTTCAACATGGACCCCGCCAAGGTGAGCAACTGGGCAGCCAGAGGAGAGGACGTGGACCCCACCAAGGTGCACAGTCAGGTGGCCAGGGGAAGAGGCTTCCTCCAATTGCCTTCATAGCTGACCCCACAACCCACCCAACATGAGGAAGCCAAGGCCTCCACAAGGTCTCGTATCTGGTACAAAGGTCAAGTGCCCTGTCCCCGGCTGGAGCTGGGCTCTCTCCACTCCATAGCACGGTAGCCCCAGGCTCAAGGCAGGAGCTCAATGATGGGAGGCTGTGAAGTCCCTATGTGGACACATCTCTTTCCCGATCCAGTCCTGTGTCCTCTGGAATGTGGTTTTGGACAGTGAGGCCATCAGTCTCAGGCTCTGCCCCAAACATGTCTCCTAGGTTTGGGCTACGCAGCTCTGTTGCCCATGGCCTCAGAGCAAGCCAGCAGCTGCTCATTCTCCCAGATAGCCATGGCCCTCCACAGCGAGGACAGCCACAAAAAGAGGCCACACACTGCACCAGGGCAAGACTCCAAGCAGTCACAGGGAGCCCTCAGCTCTGGCCAAGCCTGTTGTCCCCAAGTGAGGTCGGGGTCACGTGCACTCACCTGTCACGACCACAGGCTCTAAACCGCTGGCCCACTCACCTGCCCCTACTCACACACATACACACACACACACACACACACACACACACACACACACACTTCCAACCCTGCCCGCAGGATCCCCAGCACCCTCAGCCTTCCCCCCAGAACCTCCACAACCTGCTGTCCATTCTCAGCAACTTTTTGCCCAGGGATTCAAGGACCCAGAAAACCAGTGACCAGCCCATGACCTCCCATAAATGGGGAGTGTGATCCCTTCTGCCTGGCTCACAAGGAGACGGGCCCATGAGTCTGTCAGATGAGCAAAGCCAGCTTCAGAGTGGCAGCAGGCGGGGTATGCACAGGCTCCCACCTAGAGGACTGAAGGTCACTGTCACTGAAGCTAGTTCCCTGCCTGGGGTTCCTGAGCAGTCTCCTCTCTTTGGTGTAGCTGGACTTCTGTACAATGGCATGCAGAGCCAGTGTGGCAAAATGCAAGTCTTTGAAATAGCAAGAGTTTCAGGAGAACAAATGGAGGGGCTGAATCCCCATGTCTTAGAATTACAGGTGCCCAGAATCACCGGAGTGTATAATCAAAGCACCGGCAGGTGGAGGAGCCCCTAGGGAATACCTGGTGTGAACTCGGCTCATTGCAGGCACCCGTCCTCTTGGCACGCCTCCAGTGACGGGAGCTCACCACCTCACAAAGGCAGCTCCTGTTAAGGAGGAGACAACATCCCCAAACACGCTGTGCTAAGTCAGAACACCGGGTCCCCCTCCTCCACTCGGGGTCCGCTGCTGTGGCGGCTGCTCATGGGCTCTGTGTCCCCTCCAGGGCATCCAGTATCTCACTGAGCACAAGCTGCTAACCCCCGATGTCCAGGACATTGCCCAGTTCCTGTACAAGGGTGAAGGCCTCAACAAGACAGCCATTGGCACCTACCTGGGGGAGAAGTAAGTGCAGCCTAGCCTGGGGAGCAGGCAGTGTGGGGGTGTGGCATGGACCTGAGTGGAGGATGCTGGGAAAACCATCATGTTTAGGATCTAAGGAGATGACCACTCACCCAAGGCTCTGGCACATTCATTCGTTCATTCAACGGTGTTGTTAGTGTCTACTTGAGGCACTCTTCCAAGTCCTAGCTCCTGTCTTCAGAAACAGGCACTTTGTGCTCAGGAGTGGGACAGCAAGCGAGCTCTGTCAGGTATAAAGAAAGCAGAAAGAGGGCCAAAGAGCTGAAGACCCTGAGCTGAAGCTCTGGTTTCAGTCAGTGTGGAGGTGAGGAGGGGGTAGTGTACATTTGGGGCAGGTGTGCAAAGGCCCTGGGGCAGAAGCCACTCCACACACAGCATGAGGAAGAGAGTGAGGAAGCAGGGGATGAGGTGGTGTCTGGGAATGCCCTGTGGCTTGGTGGATGGGCTGGGCTGTGGGGGGCTGGGGAGAGCTGGCCAGGTGAGTCTCCTGCCCTTCTCCACACTCCCCTGGGGACACGCTCCTCTTGCTGTGCAAGGTGGGGTGCCGGTTACTGACCTGAGAGCTGGGGAGAGGGAAGAAATAGGAAGGCCTGTTTGTCTTCCTACCGCCCGCTGATGAGGAAACCAGAACCTGGGGATGCCCGGTGGCTTGAGCAGGACCACCAGGCAGGAAGTAACCAAGGAAGAACTAGACTTGGGACAGGGAGGTCCAAAGGCAGAGCTCTCCAGGGGAGGCCCAGGGAGAGTAAACAGAGAGGGTTCTGTGCAAGTGTGTGTGTGTGTGTGTGTGTGTGTGTGTGTGTGTGTGAGAGAGAGAGAGAGAGAGAGAGAGAGAGAGAGACCAACAGACAGACAACAGAACAGAAGTATGCCCCGGGATTTGATTAGACTAGGATGCCGTCTCTCCCCTCCCCTGCAGGAAGTAAATGCCAGCAAGTCCCCAAATGTGTCCCTCCTCTCTCTCCCCTCCACAGGGACCCCGTCAATCTTCAGGTCCTGCAGGCCTTCGTGGACTGCCACGAGTTTGCCAACCTCAATCTCGTCCAGGCCCTCAGGTGAGTGGTCCAGGCAGGGGACACAGTGAGGCAGAGGGATGGAGGGGTGGGGAGGGGTGACATTTCTACCCCAACCCAGTTCTGTGAGCAGGGGAGGAAGCCAGAAGCAAGCCTGAGTGAGAAGAGCCCCACCTTGCAGAGCTGAGTGGCAGGGAGGGGATATCTCAGCCTTGGCGGCTTACAGCTGTGCAAGCTGTTCTACTGCAGTTCAGCTGCCTCTCCTCTCAACCGTCTGAGAGCCTGATCCTGCCAGTCTGCCACTCTCTGGACTAGCAGTTTTTCTGTTTTCTTCTTTTTTAAATACTTTATTATTTTTATTTTATGTGTATGTGGGGATTGCCTGCATGTCTATAAGTGCATCCATGTCGTGCAGTGCCTATGGAGGTCAGAAGAGGATGTTGGATCCCCTGGAACTGGAGTTACTGACGGTTGTTAGTTGCCATGTGCGTGCTGGGAATCGAACACCAGTCCTCAGCCAGAGAGTAGTCAGTGCTCTTAACTGCTGAACCATCTCTCCAGCCCTTTCTGTTTTATTCTTATGTGTGCTCAGTGCAGATCACAGTTGCTGTGGCTTGTGACTTTTTGATTCTGATACTGTGGCGGCCTCTCATATTTTCACATTGATGGATGTCATAAGGTTTCTGGGTTACCAGAACACATCTCAAAACCAGACCACCCACTCCAAACCCTAGCCCGGCCACTCACTCCCTGTGATGGTCAGCGTTAAGTCCCACAGTTGGTATTCCATGAGGGACATTCGGGATCCTCCTGTGCCCGTGGGCTTGGCATCTGCACGCACTCATCCCATCTGGTGGGCTCAGGAGGCTGGATTCTCCGATTTACAGGGACAGAGGCAGAACACCGCCCTGGTCCCACCCACTTGGCTGACAAGGCTCTGTCCCCCTAGACAGTTTCTGTGGAGCTTCCGGCTGCCTGGTGAGGCCCAGAAGATTGACCGCATGATGGAGACCTTCGCTGCTCGTTATTGCCTCTGCAATCCAGGTGTCTTCCGGTCCACAGGTAACAAGCCCCACCCACCTACCACACATTCCGACCTTGGGAGCCCAGACCCTTCCAAACCATCACTGAGCACTAACTCTGCAAGGCGCCGGTCTGATAGAGCTGCTTCCGACATGAACCCGGAAGAGGAAAAGGGAGTGATGGGGTATGGACCTGAATCAGTGTGTCCAAGGTAGCTTTTCAGAGAAAGCAAGGTCTAAATAAGGTTTTGACAGGTGAATAGGAGTTCTCCAGGAAGTTAAGAAGGGGAAATGCCTTTCTGGCACGAGTTTCCATTTAAACAAAAGCTCAGATGCTTGCAGCAGCCTGGTGTTGATATACTGAGGGCGAAGACATAAAAGCTGATCCACAGAGCTCAGTCTTTACCCTGTCTCCAAGGGAACAGGATGAGGGAAGGGCCACCACAGCCAATTTACCATGGCTTCCTCTCTGGCTCTGGAGTTACCAGAACAACAGTAGCTGATTCGGTTGTGAAGCATTCCGACGTGCCCAGTGCTCTCCGCGTGTAAGGCTGTTGGACCCCCTTGTCAGAGTCATCAAGTCTCTGCATCAAGTCTGTGAGCTCAGCAGTGTATTATCCCTTGGGAAGCACAGATTCAGACTCTGAGAGAGGAAGTGACTTGTCCCTGGTCATGCCACCTCTCAGAGGAGACAAAAATCACCTATAACATTTGCTTGGCTCAGCTGTGACCCTTGAACAGGCACTCAGCCATGACCCGTGAACTGGTGTTGGTTTTCACAAGCCTACACGTCCCACAGGGGTGGAGAGCAGATCAAATTTGTTCACCCATGACTCCCAGAACCCAGAACACTATACTACTCAATAAACATTGGTAGAAGGCCAGACACGGTGGCTCGCATCTGTCGCCCCAGCACTTGGGAGACTGATACAGGTGGATCATTGCCAATTGAAGGCCAGCCTGGGCTACATGCAAGACCCTGTCTAAAATAATAAATAAATAGATAAAATGATAGTCAGACAGACGGGCAGACAGACAAACAGACAGACAGATAGAATGAAAGGCATTTTTCAAAGCACCAGGTTTGAATACACCTGATCAGTTTATCTTTATGTGACCTGTGCCTCAGTTTCACGCCTGTAAGATGGAAGTGTGACAGCACCTATGTCCCAGGTATAGAGAACAGAGCTGGGGGTAGGGAAACAGCAGAAGTCCTGGCCGCTGTGGTAAGAGGAGGGCCATCACTTCCTGTAACATTAGCCCCTCCAATGTCAGCCTCTGAAAGACATAGGTGGGGAAGCCGAAGGTCTAGGGAGTTGGAACTAGCCTTCTCAGGTTCTGGATCCCCAGAAGACCCAGAGCGGAAGCATACTCCCCCATGCACAGATCTGCACAATGGAGCAGGCGCCCACAGAGGCGGCCAGTTTACCATGCAGTTCTAGAACAAGCTACTGACTAAACCGGCAGCTAACAATGAACTCTGAGTTCCCAGGAGGCAGAGAACAGAGTGGGCGGGCCTGGGAGGGCAGCAGCTGAAGGCAAGCAGGATTTAAAAGGGAAGGAGGGCGCAGCCGGGAGCGGGTGGTTTGCACCTGAAGTTTCCTGGAATTGGGAGCCAGCAATTCCAGGAGCAGAGGCTGGGCTTGAATGTGGAGTCCAGCCAGGTGCAGGATAGACTAGACCTTCAGGGCCTTGAGAGGACTGTGCCAAAAGAGGGGACAGTGACCCAGGTCGGGATTGTGTCTGCTGTCTGACTCCACAGACACCTGCTACGTGCTGTCCTTCTCCATCATCATGCTCAACACAGGCCTGCACAACCCCAACGTCCGGGACAGGCCGCCCTTTGAGCGCTTTGTGTCCATGAACCGTGGCATCAACGATGGCAGCGACCTGCCAGAGGACCAGCTGCGGGTGAGCATTGTGCTGCTGCCCAACAGGGTCCTTGGGAGGCTCACCCTTAGATGGCTGCCCCCAGAGTCCCTCTGAGATACAGCACCGGCCAAGTTGACAAGGGTCTGCCTGCCAGGCTGGTCACTGTTCTAAGATGGGCCATCATAAGTGGTACCCTTGGCAGAACCCCCTTGAAAAATGATGCCCAGTGGTGGACCACAGGTTTAGTCCTCCAGATTTAGACCTTTGGGAAACTAGCCAGCCATTATTCACACTTCTCCCAAAGCATGTTTCAGGCCAGGGGTATGGCTCAAAAGTGTGTGCAAACCCTAGGGTTCGTCTTCAGCACCTCGGTGAATGAGGGTGGGGCCTCATGAGCTCAGAATCTGGCTTCTCTGTGAGTTACAGGTGATAATCTCAATTCAAGTTCTCACAGGGAGAAGCAGGTCTTCCATAATCCTCCACTAGCTCCATAGCCAAGCACATCCCAAGCTCCTATTCCCTCATCTAACATTCCCATCTCCATTACACTGCACCAGCCCAAGGATGACTTCACACAAGTACTGCCTAGACCAAGCACAGGGTCGTGAGGGAGAGTATTCTACATGTGAATTACACCCCAGATCAAGGCTGGCAGCCACAGAGTCCTTCCCTGCAAACAGGCACTTCTGCCATCTTAGGAGATCAGGAGAAGGTGCCATCCTGGAATCCTCCTAGAGGAGGTGACCTCTAAATTGGGTTTTGACAGCTGGATAGGTCTTCCCAGAGGAGAAGCAGGGTGCAAACATTCCAGAAGGGTGAAGAAGCACCTCTCTGGGAAGGAGAAAGTGGCTAGTGCATCTGACTGCAGTGAGGACAGGTGTGAGTGACCAGAAGTAGCTGGGTGCTGAAGGCCAGCCTCAGGAGGAACACAGACAGGGGAAATTTGTGAACAGGGCTGGGGAGGCGGGGGGCCGGGCGACAGATGCCGGACCCAGTGATCAAACAATCCCAACAGTTCAAAGACTAGAAACGCCCGGGGTACACCTTGGTTTCCCCCAACCATTACCAGAGCCAACAGAGAGGTGAGCATGTACATGCCTGACCCCCACAGATCAGCACGCAATAGACCCCTGCCTCTGAAGCCTGAACTGATTCTGAGCTCCTCAGAGTTGATTCCTCCCTGTAGCCCACGGCTGCCTGGGTCCTCAGAGAAGGACATGTGTTATGCAGGAGCCACTCGATCTAGAAGGAGCTCAGCTCTGGTCAACCCCACATCCCTTATCCACCTGCTGGGTGACCTTAGATAATAGTTCACTTGGGTTCAAGATACTGCTCCCTCCATCATGGGAGGAGGGGTGATTAGCCTACATCACAGCTGCTGTGAAGGGAAGAGCCTGTCTTGTCCTTAAAGGCAGCGTATGTCATCAGGAATAATAACTAAGGAAGGGCTGGGAGTGCGGCTCAGTTGGTAGAGCAGCTTGCCTGGTGTGCACAAGGCCCTGGGTTTGATCCCCAGCACATGAACTGGGCATAGTGGAGCACATCTGTAATCCCAGCATTCAAGGGATAGAAGGCAGGGAGTATTATGAGTTCAAGGGCACCCTTGGCTATACAACAAATTGGAGGCCAGCCTGGGCTACAGAAGAACCTGTCTCAAAACAAATGAACCCAAAGAATGCAAAGACCATCCTCAGGATGAGCTAGAGCATAACAAACACTGGGGGACCAACAGCTCCCCTAATCTTAGCATGGGCCTGCCAAGTCTCCCACGGCTGACATAACACACTGCTGCCTTCCACGCAGGCAGCCTCCTCCACCCAGGGAGCCTCTTCAATCCAGGCAGCCTCTTCCACCCAGGCAGCCTCTTCCACCTAGGCAGCCTCCTCCACGCAGGCAGCCTCCTCCACCCAGGCAGCTTCCTCCACCCAGGCAGCCTCCTCCACCCAGGCAGCCTCCTCCACCCAGGCAGCCTCCTCCACCCAGGCAGCCTCCTCCACCCAGGCAACCTCTTCCATCCAGGCAGCCTCTTCCACCCAGGCAGCCTCTTCCACCCAGGCAGCCTCCTCCACGCAGGCAGCCTCCTCCACCCAGGAAGCCTCCTCCACCCAGGCAGCCTCTTCCACCCAGGCAGCCTCTTCCACCCAGGCAGCCTCCTCCACCCAGGCAGCCTCCTCCACCCAGGCAGCCTTCCTCTGCAGTCTCCTCATGTTCTTCATACCAGGCCTTTTGTCGCTGATGGCGCTCTGGTTGTACAGACCCAAAACTTTCTTTTGCAGGGGGTCTGGTCTGTTATCTCTGTTGGTTTCCACTCTGCCTGGGAGGTCTAAGAAGGTTGAGCAGCCTGGTTGGCCTTGCAGGGAAAGCGTGGAGCCCAGTGGAAGGAAGTTCACAGGCTGTATGTCTTTAACCCAACACTCCCTGGGCCATTGTTCCACCCTCTGCCCCTGCATGCTGTGACCTGGACAGTCCTAGGCACTTCAGGCTTGTATTACGTCCTCCTGGAACAGGTCCAGCTAATGACACAGGGCGGTACATGGGAGGTACAAGTCAGAGGCCTCATGTTTGCGATAACTGAATTCCAGCTCAAGCCTGTGTCAGACTCCAGAGCCCTACTGATGCTGAGACCAGAAGGCGAGATAGGGTACAGAGGGCTTGGTCATGTTTCCTGGCTGTCAGCTGCCTCCCAGTGTTTGAGACATGGAACCCAGTCCAGAGAGCACTCGCTGAGGTTTCCAGGTTCTTCTGTGCCAAAATGAGCCGGTTTATTCAGGAAGAAAAAGGCACTTCCAAGAATGGAAGAGATGGGACAGCACTAGAGTCAAAAGCCCCAGGCCATCAGCATCTCCTCACACAGCCTGCCTTTCCTGCATTCAGAGATCTCGGGATTTTTCTTGCATCTGCTCTGTTTTGTTACCTGAAGCCATGGTCAGAATGGTTTCCAGTCTATGCCAACAGCCTGCAACCTTCATATGTTCATCTTTTCCTTAAAAAAAATTAGTATGGTGCAGGGAGAGACTGAACTGATAAATGTACCTGTGTGAAAGTCAGAAGACAACTTAACGGGAATCAGTTTTCTTCCACCATGCAGATTTCAGGAATCAAACTCAGGTCATTAGGCTTAGCAGCAAGCACCTTATCCAATGAGCCATCTTGCTGGCCCATCTTTGTTAATCTTGATGCCTCACTCCCTCTACACCATACTCTCCTGCCACTTCTGGCTCCAAGAATCTCAACTGGCATCACCAAATAGATCAGGGATCCCTTAGCCTTCAGAGTGTTGACTTCAGGCTTGGCTAGATCCAGGTGCTCAGTGACCTCAGGGCTCCATGTTCTGGCTACAAGTCTCAGCAAGCCTGTCCTACACATTACATTGACTATGCTTAGACTCAAGGTACTCTAGAGATGCCAGGTAGCTCTAGGCTTTTAGCTTCTCAGCCTTTGAAGCTAAAAGCCTGGGATTAAGGCCTATTGACTAGCCTGGGTCATGTGTGACTAGACTAGTCACTGTGGCCTGTAGGATGCAAGGCTCCGGTAAGTCAAATGAGGTCACTGTCCCATTCTGGATCCTGGCGGTAGAGGAGGTACCCACACACTGAGCAACCTAGGGGAAGAAGCGGGGATCCCTGGATCAGAGCCCCAGAGCCACAGGGAGGGGCGGCCCATGCTGTATACTTAGCAACCCTAAATGGCCTGCACCCGGTGGTTTGGTGACAAAGCCTGCAGGGTGTTTTCAAGATGCAGGAAGTGTGGGTGCGCTGAGCTCTTTCTTTGTGGGGTAGAATGTACGATCTGATAACTGCAACTGCAGAAGCTTCTAAGTTCTCCTGTGGGTTTAGTGGAGGCTGAGGCCCTGTCTGCACCCCTGCAGCCTCCTTGGGCCCCTCAAGCATTTGTCTGAGCTGATGGCTCAGTCCCTGCTGCAGCCTTTCTGTCACAGGCCCTTGTTCCACCAGCCAGAACCACCTGGGGATTGCCAGGGTGAAGCTGGGGGCACCCAAAAAAGAAGTGGGTCCCTGCCTTTCTCTACCCCTATACCACAACAAAACTGAGACATCATGTCCACCTCCATCTGACCTGGGAACACCGGCTTCTGACCTGTGCCCCTTGGGGACCCTGGTCAGAAGGATGAGATGATAAGCCAGCAGCAGGCAGCATTTCTCAAACTCTCTGGGAATCATCATGTCTCTGTGAGACATCATAGCAAAACCAGACACAAGGACAGGAGAAGGCTGAGCTGCCTCAGACAGCGTCCCATCCTGTCTGGCTTTAGCAAGTGGTCACCAAAGCTTAGCACATTTCCCTGGATGCTTGAAAGTCCAGCTCTGTGGTTGGTGGAGCCCTTCACAGTGGAGATTCAAAATACTCAGGAGGACCTCACCATCACCTAGCACAGGGACTTGGCTCTGGCTTGCATACGTTGTGTTTTGAGTATTTAAGCAGTTCTTTCTGCCAGAAGGGCATCTGTGGAAAACTAAAGTCAGTTCTTGAGGCCCTTCCACACCCCAATCTCTGTCATCAGAACCCATTTCAGACAGGGATACGGGGAGGGGCTGTGGAACACTACAGTCGGTGTCCTCCTTCCCGGAGGCTCCTCTACCCTCACCCCAGCACATATCATTTAGAAGGTTCTACTGCCCACCTAACCAGAAGAGGGTCCCTCTCCCCACGAGCACTGTCTGAGGAGGTCTCTGTTCCAGTTGCTATGCCCATAGCGAGTAGGTGTGTGTGTGTGTGTGTGTGTGTGTGTGTGTGTGTGTCCACGTATGAATCCAAGACACCCATTTGCAGAGGAAGGTACCCCAGGTGGTGGGGTACAGTACAGGAGGGGGCCCCAGCACACCTGAGAGGACAGGGAAGGGTTTCACGAAGAATAAATGATTCAGGAAAGGTTTGGCTAGGAGGTGGTGGCCTGCCCAAGCCGTGCAGGCCAGGTGGTCCAGGCTCCATATCTGGTAGACTCAGCCAGGCCCTTCCTTCTTCTCGGCAGAACCTCTTTGACAGCATTAAGAGCGAGCCCTTCTCCATCCCAGAGGATGACGGTGGCGACCTCACCCATACCTTCTTCAACCCTGACCGTGAGGGCTGGCTGCTCAAACTGGGTGAGACCCAAATGCATACACTGTGACACGCTTACCTGCGCACATGTGGACACATGACTGATACATGCACATACACTTACAGGAAGCTCAGGCGCGGGTCAGCACAGCCTCAGGGCTCCCGAACCCCAGCACAACAGCCTGCCTGCTCTTTCCACCCGCCCATCCATCTACCCATCCATCTGCCCATCCATCCCTCTACCCACATATCTGTCTATCCCTCCATCTACCTATCCACCTACCTATCCATCCATTTATCTGTCCATCCATCCCTCCACCCATATATCTACATCCCTCCATATATCCATCCATTTATTCATCTACCCATTCATCTACCTATCCATCCACCCACCCATCCATTTCCCTACCTATCCACTCATCTATCCATCCACCCATCCATTTGTCCATCCACCCATTTATCCACTCATCCACACACCCATCCAGTGACCCATCCATTCATTCATCTATCCACCTACTTACCCACACACTCATCTATCCACCCATCCACTCATTCACCCATCTGTCCACCTAACTATCTACCAGCCACTCATCCATCCACCTGTCCATTCATCCATCTATTCATCTACGCACATATGTAAATACACCTACCCGTCCACCCATCCACCCATTCATCTACCCACATGTCTGTCTGGGAATACAGAGGGCAGAGGGTAACTGGCTGTAAAGAGACAGGCGGGAGACAGGATCCATGGTAATTCTTTTCTCTCAGAAGGATGGAGAAAGGGAGCCTTTATTGATTACCACCTGTTCAGGAACTACTGAGCATGGATGAGATGCTGGTCCTTTGAATCACTCAGCCTTTGGGTGGAATTCCTCAGGAAGCCTCAGCAAGGTCAAGACAGCTTCCCAAGGCCACACAGTCAGCAAGAGGCAGGTTTAGGGCAACAGAAGGCTGGATGCCCTTGAAGTAGGAGTGAGAGAGAGGATGTGGCTCAGGGTGGATACTGCAGTGGGTGAGGAGACCAGTCACCTCTGCCTCGTCCACACACTCTCCAGGAGCCTCTGCAGCAGAACCAGCCAGCTAGGGACCAAGCCCGATAAGGAAATACGCCCCCTACTGGAGCAAGGATCTTGGCTCAGACTCCATTACCTGCTTTGTGCTATACCCAGATGCCCACGGATCCCTCCATCCGTCATCACACCCCAGCCAACCCTGACCGCGAGGGCTGGCTGCTCACACTGGGTGAGACCCGAATGCATACACTACTGGCTGCTCCCCAGATACTTGCTGTCAGCCCCAGGGGAGCTCCAAGTCACAAAGTCAGGCAACAAGGGGGCTTCGGCGCCTCATGGTGCTGAGTTCACACCCAGATCTGCAGACCTACGAGAACACTGGCTATGATGTGGCAACATGGCCAAGGGCATGGCCCCTGGGTGAGCACACTGGAGTCTGAATGTCAGTTCCACCACAGGACCAGAGAGAGCCACATGACTTTTCTCCTGCCTTAGGTTCCTCATCTGCAAAATGAGGTCACCAGGGGCCCCCTCCTCCTGGGTAGTCACAGGGATTCACAAGTAAGCATTTTCTCAGCCTTCTAGAACCAGGCCTGGCAAATCAAAGCTATGATGCCATGTTAGTTACTTTTCTCGTTACTGTGACAAATTACCTGACGAAAGCAATTTAAGAAAGGAAAGGTTTGTTTCGGTTCAGTTTGAGGATATAGTCCATCGCGGTGGGAAGACACGGAGGCAGGAGCATGAGGCAGCTGATCACATCGTGGCCACAGTCAGGAAGCAGGCAGAACTGAACGCAGGTGCTCAGCTCGCTTTCTCCTTTTTCAGTCGAAGACTCCAGCCCATGGGATGGTGCTGCCCATGTTTCAAGTGGGGTTTCCCACCTCAGTTAACCTGACCTAGAAGCCTCCTCATAGACATGACCGGAGATTTGTCTCCTGGATGATTCTAGATGCTCTTAAGTTGATTACCAATGTTAACCATCATAAACATATAGCAAAGAAAGCACAAGTCAGGGTGTGAGCTCAGTGTGGGGGCTTGGGGTGGCCAGGGAATAGTGCCACTGACCCCCAATCTCTGGGAGCCCGGATTCAGTTCAAGAGAAGTGAGGTATTAGGACTCACTAAGACTTTGAGTATCAAAGGGATGGCTCTGGGGGTGGGAGAAGGTTGGGGGGCTGGGGAGCAGGAGAATGCATGTTGGCTCCCCCAGTGGCCCAGGGGGGGAGAAAGGCTGACCTGCCAGGTCACTGCCTCTCCCTGCAGGAGGCCGCGTGAAGACGTGGAAGCGCCGTTGGTTCATCCTCACAGACAACTGCCTCTACTACTTCGAGTTCACCACTGTGAGTGCACCCACACCCTGACCCCTCTGGCCGCCACCTTCACAAGGGAGGATGGCCCACTTTCAGCGCATTTGGTCCCCGTCTCTTCCCATTTCGCAGCTGATGAGAACTGAGAAGCACAGAGGAGAAAGGGTTGGGCAAGGCACAAGGCAGAGCCCTAGCTTAAAGTTGGGTCTTCTGGGCTGGGGCTGTAGCTCAGTGGTAGAGCACTTGCTTAGCATGCGGGAGACCTTGAACTCAATTCTCAGCACTGAAAAAAAAAATCATTGTTAAAAGATGGAGTTCCTAAAGGCTATACATGGTGACTCATGTCTGTAATCTCATTACTCAAAAAGGTAAAGGCAGGAGGATCCTCGCATTCAAGGCCAGCCTGGGCTACACAGCAAGATCCTGTCTCAAAAAAATAAAAAGTTGGGCCTCCCAAATCCCAGCCATGCCCTTCCATGGCTAGACAGTCTGGGGAGATGAGTCTACACTCCATTCTGCTTACGGGAGACCCCACACTCATTCCCTGCCCTTGACTTTCCCCATAGGACAAGGAGCCTCGGGGGATCATCCCACTGGAGAACCTCTCTGTGCAGAAAGTGGACGACCCCAAAAAGCCGGTGCGAGTCAGGTTGGGGATTCCTAGTAGAGCTGAGGGGAGGCCACTGGGCAGGACCCCCTTCTCCAGGGGGTTCGGCAACTCTGTAGGGTCCCTCTAGAGCCATGAACCTGGAAAGATCAATGCCATTGAAGTCACATCTCAGTTGCTCATAAAGCTTGACTCTGACACGGGCTGGGAACTTGAAGTCACGGCTCATCTGTTGCCCCATCTGTTACATAGGGAGTCTGTGGCATAGTGGGTGTTCGGTGTCTTTTCTTGACACAGGAGAGAAATGTCCTGCAGGAGCTACTAGCAGTGTGCAGGAGTGCTGGTCTTGCCCAGGAGTCATACATATCCCCCACAAAGCCCTGAGGAAGTGGCCCAGCCAGTCCTCCAACCTTGTCCTCATGTGATACGCTCCCCCTCTCCGTGCAGTTCTGCCTGGAGCTGTATAACCCTAGCTACCGGGGCCAGAAAATAAAGGCATGCAAGACAGACGGGGATGGTAAAGTGGTGGAGGGCAAGCACCAGTCCTACCGCATCTCAGCCGCCAGCGCAGAGGAGCGTGACCAGTGGATTGAGGCCATCAGGTAAGCATCTGCTGGGACCCAGGATAGTTTCTGTGACCTTCCAAAAGGCCCTGCTTCTTTGGGGTCTTCCGTCCTTAGCTGCAAAGGAACCTTATGTGGGCATGTCCTTGAGCCAGACACCAGGTCAAGCCCCAGGGAACACAGAAAGAAGAGACCAACTTCAAGGGGGGTCATTGAGGGACCCCTGGAACTTTGGTGCTCACCAGGAGTTGAGCCGGGGGAGACACAGGCCAGTGGAGATCTGGTGGCCAGAAGACATAAAAGGACTGTCTCCGAGAGACTTAGAGGATCTTTTTACTCAGATCTCAGAGAGGCTCAGAGGCCTTGCCCGGGGCCACACAGCAGTGAGGGGTAGAGCTGGACCCAAGAAGGAGCCTGCTGCTCTACTACAGATTCTTTTGCACCCCTTGAGTCTCCAAAGAGGCTGAAAAGTAGTCCAGGGACTCTGCTGGGCCTTCTCCCCCTTGACTTGAGGTCTCACTCTTGCTGAGCCCACCAGGGTGGGTTTCCTTGGATCCATCTTTGTTGGTGTCCCCTGTCTTTCTCCTGTACAGGGCAAGTTGACACCTCCCTGGGAATCACACACCCTGGATCAAACCCAGAAAACTCACCTTCCAGCAAGCCCTCCAATCCTTTTTTTATTTTTATTTTTATTTTCTGTGCATGAGTGTTTTGCCTGCATGCATGCAGGTGGACCACATGTGTGCAGTGCCTGTGGAGGTCAGAAGAGGGCATCAGATCTGAAACTGGAGTTACAGACAGTTGCAATCTGTTATGTGGGTACTGGGAACTGAACTCAGGTCCTCTGCAAGAGCAACCTGAAGATCTGAAATCTTATCTCCTCCCTAACCCCAGGGCCAGCATCACCCGTGTCCCCTTCTATGACCTGTTGGCTGCCAGGAAGAAGAAGATCACTAACAAGCAGTAAGCTTCTGGAGGCTGCACTGGGGGCCTGCATCCTGGGAGCTCCTGGGACCTGTAGCACCTGGAGGCGCACCTCCCACCCTGCGTCACGTGTTCCTGCCCACAAACCCCTCCCCCATCACTGGAGTTGGCTAAGGGGGCTGTGGAACTCCAAGGGCATGGAGCTTACAGGGAGACTGTAGCCCTGTGGGGAAGGACCTGGAAAGCCCTGCCTTGCAGCCAAGGGCAAAGAGATCAGTGACAGGAGACAGTCCAGAGCCCACCACCTGTATGTGTGTCCTACTTCTACCATCCCCAACAGGAGGGACACAGCGTCCCTGGAAGCGTCCAGTTCAGAGGTGTCCTTGGAAGTCCTTTCCCCTCACATTGGGCTGTGCCCTCCCTGCCAGAGCAAAAATCAGCACACACCCAACTCAGACCTACAACTGAACCTCAGTGGACTCTGGAAACCTCAGATCATATCTCTGACTTGCTGTGCATCCTTTGCCAAATCACACCTCTTCTCTGGTTCTTACAAAACTATAAGGTTTGGACAGGAAATGTCTTGGCCCTGCTGGCTTTGCAATCAGTTCGGCTCCCAGAGGAAGCTGCGATACCAGGTAACTGACAGGGATAGACTGAGCTGGAAGGTTCTAAGGAGAATGGTTCAGGCACCACCCCGAAGGGTGTCGACATCAGGAGAGAAGTCAGGGAGACCCTGAAGATGGTGACAATATCTGATGAAGGAGGGACAGAGATACAGCCGAGAAACCATGAGGAGAGAACTCTGCAGGCTGTGCCTACCAGGAGGGCTTCCTGGAGGTAGTGGCAATCCAGCCAGGGTGCACAACTCATGCTTAGACAGACTCTCTGCCATGGCACCCCTGCTAGAAGCCTGGCCAGCAGAGCCTTGGTAAAGAGAGGCCACAGAGTAGGTTCCAAACCTCAAGACCCTCTCCAGCCTTGTGCCAGAACAAGACCAAGTTCCCAGACACAGTAGGCTGCTCTGTCCCCAGGGAGGCTCCATGTGGAGGAGGCTTCTCTTCCAAAGCACTTGTCACTCGCTCTCCAGTCTGGGAAGTCCCTGGGGGGGAAATCCAGCAGTGCAGTGAGAAACAAGGTTTCCAATGCCCCAATGCCAGCTCAGATGCCCAGCAGGAGCAGTAGGTGACCAGGGTGTTCTCGTTCTCCCCAGTCCCTACAGCCCCACATACAGATGCACATTTACCACAGGGCCAGGGGAGAAACACTGCGGGGGGACCCCCCAACTCAGAGGGGTACAAGCATCTGGGAGTTGGGGCACTGGCAGGGGAAGCTTGTTGGGTGATTAGGGACTTCCTTGTCAGGTGAGCTCCCCTTGGCTGCCCCTTTTTGGGACTTTGGGGAAGCACACCACACACACACAGGGGTTGTGTGACCTTTATACCCTCCCCTCGCTGGTCTTCAGCTTCGTCCCTATCCCCAAGGTGCTGGGAAAAGTAGTTTGCTTTCTGTTCTGACACTCAGAAGCAAGAATAAAGCTCATGATCCAACTCATGGACAGAGGTCTGTCCTCTCATGATTGTGCCTGCTGTTCCTGACCTGTCCCTGGCCCTTCAGCCTCTTCCCAGACAAGAAGAATGGACACTCAGAGGACCCCAGAACCTCATCTTTGGGATCCTGGGGATGCCACAAATTCCCAGAGAGCTGGACTTCCCACGGGACTTTCTTGGAGCAGGGACAGGTCAGGGGCAGGGCTGAGATAGTTCTGCCACATCCAGGGAAAGACAGAAGAACTTTCCAGAAGTTCTTCTATAGAGTGGTGGCCATGGAAGATAGGTAGTGAGCCCCCCAGGGATGTAAGGAAAGACTGGCTCTAGGGATCACTGTAGGGCTAGATTCGGTAACCTTCAATGACTGTCTTCCCTTTAATGTTCATGATGAGTTTCTGGATGTGCCAAGCCCTGTCCCAGGCACTGGCAGGACACAACAGAATCCCTGCTGCCTGGGCTCATGTTCTAGGGCCTCAGAGTCCTGAGTCACCTGCAAACCTCCCTGTTCCCAGATCACCACTTGAAATCCCACCATTAGAGTCCTTTTTAAAGATCTCCAGGAACTGAGCTGGTCAACTTACCTGTACATTCCTTCCTTTGGTCCATGTATTGAATGCCTTCAGCACACCAAGCTCCCGGCAGTTGAGCCAAGGGTCCAAGGTGATATTCTTGCCCTTGAAATAAACTCAAGCTCAGGGGCTGGGGAGATGCTCAGGAATTAGGAGCACTTGCTGCTTTTGCAGAAGACTCGAGTTTGGTTCTCAGCACCAACTTCAGAAAGCTCATAACTGCCTTTAACTCCAGGTCCAAGGGATCCAGCGCCCTCTTCTGGCCTCCGTGGGCACCTGGATGAATGTGGACACACACATATACACAAATAATAAAAACGGCATAAATAAATCTCTCAAAAATAAGCCCAAGGGTTAGGGTTAGGGTTAGGGTTAGGGTTAGGTTAACCCTAATCTGGGAGAGACAGATGCGGCCCAGCTCAGACTGACATGTGCCGCTGCTGAGGGGTCAGCGAGTGCAGAGCTGGGCTGGGACGGGAACAATCCAGGAGGCCTCTGGGAGGAAGGTGCCTGAGCGCAGGCAGCCAGGCCTGTATTGCAGTTCACCTCATCTTGCTGCAGCCAGACTGTGAGTTCTGTGCAAGTCTGACTGTACACCTCTCAGCACCTGGCTGGCAGTGGGAGGCCTCTCATGCTGGCTCAGGGCCCAGGGCCTTCATAACCCCTTTCTCCAGAGCACTTGTTAAACCCTTCAGAATCTGGCCAGCAGGGGGCACCCACCACACATGGATAAGAGCTGTCTGCAGTCAGAGGAGCCAGGCTTGACAGATCTTTTCTTTGACAGAGCCTGGGCCTCTGGGCAGCATAGAACAGCCTGCGCATCATGGACCAGACCTGGAGGCACCTGGTTGACTGGGCCTGTGGCCTCAAGCAGCCCAACAGAGGCCAGGGGACTCAACCTAATACCTCCTCTCTCACACATGTACAATCCCAACCCTCCCACTTTCTGTGCGCCCCAGAACTGGCTGCACCCTCTCTCTGGATGCAATTTTTCTTCCCAACGAGTTCTTCAGTGGCACAAACCTTTAATGAAGGTACCTACAGACATGGGGTTCTCAGGCATGGGCCTGGTGCAGCTCCTGCCCTGGCTGTGGATGGGGGAAGGCACTTACTGTGAGACGTAACAGGGGCAGCAGCAAAGGCCACCAAAGGCATGGACTGAAGGCCGGACTGTCTTCTATGACTTAAACAAATCCCCTCAGCACTCTGAACCACAGATTTCCCACCTGTAAAACAGGAATAATTGAGTATGTACGAAAGGCTTAGGACAGCAGGGCCAGCAAGATGGTTCAGCAGGTGAAGACACCTGCCACCAAGCCTGAGGACCTGAGTTCCATCCCAAGAACTCAAGTGGTAGGAGAAAAGAACCAACTTGTCTTCTGACCTCCACACATACACAATGGTGCACACACATGTGCACACATGCACACACACTAAAATAAATAAATGAAAGCTTAGGACAGTGGTCAATTCTCAGGGTTATAATCTATGATATTAACTTATTATTATCATGAGGCAGACTGCAGACACATTTCACAGAGAACAAGGCAGATGAGGCCACTGGAGTAAGGAAGACTCATGGGGAAGAAGGAGGCAATCTTGGGAGGCTTCTTAGAAGGGGTCATCATAAAAACAAGTCCAGTGGAGGCCTGGTACCCTCTATCCAGTAAGAAACAGGATGAGGTAAAGCACTTCTGGGACTCCCTTGAACCCCAGACACAAGCCCCAGTGGGCCAAGAGGGTGCTGAGCCGGAGCACAAGCGTGGCATAGCTGAGCTGTGTGGATGCTATTAATTTCTGCATCCAATCCCTACATCCAATGCCTGGCAATTCCAACTGCAGGAGGCTCTGATAGCTGTGATAGCTCTGATAGGACGGCAGCTGTTGAATGCAGGCCAGTCCAGCACGAGGAGGCCTCACCTATCCCAGAATGCCCCGGGAGGGAAAGCAAGGAGGCCCACTGCCAGGGGATAGAAGTCTCTCCATAATGAGACCTTGGGCCTCTGGTGACCAGATGTCAGGCGACGGGAGATGGGGGCAGGCAGCCCAGAGCTGGAGGCAGGTAGAAGAGACCTGGAGAAATTGATTTATTAGGGACGATGAAAAGAGCTAAATATGTTTGCCAGCTCAGCGATGACTCAGGCATTCCCCAGGGGTTTGCAAGAGTGAGCATCAAAAAGTCAAAGGCAGGCCTCCTCCTAACAGGGCACTGCCAGCATTGAGCCCCACAGGGCTTCCCATTGATAGAAAACAGTCACTATGACCCGCAGGACCCAGCCACCAGTCTACCTCACCCAGAATGACAGGAGAAGGACACCCTGGGGAGAAATAGAGCCAGGTCCAAACCCTGCCCTTTCCCCAAATTGCTAAGTGATCTGACACCGGTAGCCGGACCTACATTCACCAAAAAGACTTTTCCCCATGCGGCCAAGCCCCACCTCTTTCTCTGTCATCCCTTGGCCTCTTTCAGGAGCTGAATGATGCCTCCTTTGCCTGAAATATCAGCTGCTCTCCGGGAGAAAGGCCAGACACCACAGCACCTGGGAAAGGGAAGATGGCGGGCACCACGCACGGGCACCGGGACCCAGGATCCTGAACCACGGGCGGGTTGGAGCTCGTGCAGGCACAGGGGGATGCAGGAGCAGAGAGGAGCTTAGGGGACACCCTAACCCGAAAAATGACTCTGGGGGCGGTGGGGAGCCCCCGAAGCAGCAGCACGTGTGGAGAGTGGGGAGGGGTTTGGCAGACAGGAGGGACTTGTCCTGGAACAGCAGCAGGGTGTGTGAGGACCACAGTGGCAGGACGGCGGCATCCTGAGCGTCTGGGGAACTCCAAGTCTCCCCAACAGCCCTATGTAGCCAGCCCAGGCTCCAGATGAACAGGTCACAGCGAGTGGAGGGGCTGCAGGATTCCTGGTAGGGGCCACAACCTGGAGGATAGATAAAGGCCTAGATAGGCAGAAAGCCCCCTTTCTCCTGCAGGGTCCTCTGCCCTCCCACTTACCTCTTCCTGATCCTGTACTGCCTTTCTTTCTTGGTCATCCTGCCCTGATCCAATGGCATATTGCAAGTGCCTACAGACCCGGGTTCAAATCCTGGCTTCCCCATGGCCAGTTGTGTGGCTCTGGGCATCGCTGTCTCTGTGCCTCATCAACTCACCTTTTGCCCCTGGAGGCCGGGGCTCCCCAGCTATGATCCTGGGATCCTGAGTCTCCAAATGACCTGCGGGCTCAGGACATCTCCAAGGAAGAAGCAAAAACTTCTACTGGTCTCAGAAGCCCTGGCCCTTCCGGTGCCCGGCTTCCCTTGACTCAAAGGCTGCATTGTTTCAATGGAGATTCTTAACATTAGAGATGTCACTTGTTTTACACTTTTTTAAAAAAAATTTATGTGTTTGAGTGTATTGCCTGCATGTGTGTAAGTGCACCTGTGTCATGCAATGCCCAAGGAGGTCAGAAGAAGTCGTCAGATTCCCCTGCAACTGGAGTTATGGACAGTTGTTAGCCACCATGTCGGGGCTGGGAATCGAGCCAGGGTCCTCTGCAAAAGCAGCCAGTGCTCTTAACCGCTGAGCAATCTCTCCAGCCCCAGCTCTTGATTTTTATTTTCCCTTCTTGGAAGAACTGTTATTTGGTGTTTTGGTTAAGACAGGGTCCTACTAGGTAGTCCACGTCGGCTTATGTCTCTCAGGCAGTCCTCTTGCCTCAGACACTTGGTTTTGAGACAAGGTCTTACTCTGTAACTCAGGTTGGCCTCAACTCATATGGAGCTGGCCTCCTCAGCTTCTCAAGAGCTGGGGTTATCAACACGCACTTTCACACTTGGTCTCCTCTGGGTTTCCTGAAGATCTGATGTTCCACATTTAGCCCAGACAACCCTGTCCCCGCCCCACCCAGCATGGATGGTGTGGCCTAAGCTGCCTAGCGCAGACCGCCCACTTGGCCAGGGCCTCTTCCAGCATGCTGCCTTCCCCCACCTGCACCCTCCAGTGCAGCACCACAGAGCACCAGCCCTGCGTCCCCCTAGAGACTCCAGCCTTGCCTTGTCCCATGACTTGTCAGTCCTAGGTCAGAGCTCATAGCTCAGTTTCTGGGTCGACAGCATGGAGATCTGGGCTGCTCCTGAGGAGGTGTAGGCACTGGCTGTGCTGCTGTCTCCACGGTGCCGGCCCTGCATCCTGCTTTCTGCTTCACAACCTCCAGGTCCATCCACAGATGTGTCAGGCAATAACAGCCTTGCCCTCCTTCCAGAGGAAACAGACACTCACAGGTGTTAAGTCACCAACATGCAGGCCTCTTGAGGGCACCAGAGGTAGATCCATCCATCTTCTGACCATACTTGAAGATTCTCCCAGCAGCTTCCAGGGAGGTGGGGCCACTCCCATCCAATAGATGAGGGTGAGTGGACCAGCTTGCCCTTCCCAGTAAAGGGCAGGGGCTGGGAGGAAGCTGAGGGTCAGTTCTGTGACCTTCACAACCTGTTCATCCTCATCCTCATCCTCTGAAGCTAAAGTTTAGTTAACGTTCCTCTCTCCCTCAGGGGATTTTCACTGAATTAGAGCCCAGGGATGACCCACCTCTGCAGCAAAGAAATTATTTTTTAATAAAATGTCCACCATTCAAAAAATAATAAGACATTCTCAGTATAGAAAATTGGATAAGGTAATAAAGAAGGAAAAGGGTCACAAGACTTCCTTTAAGTATACCAAATATGACCAGCGCTGCAGACTCTGTCCCACACCCCACATGCATTATGGGTTAGTTCTCCACAGTGACACAGCAAATGCAACTTAACGGCCTGCATTTGCCTTGGTAAGGTCAATCCTCATGCTGCAAGGGACCAGTTAGAGCAGGTTAAGGGCACGCTGCAGTAACAACACCTGACCCCTTACAGCAGGGACACGGCTTACACTGCCTGCCATGTGGGGAGTTGGATAAGGCTCTCTGCTTGTTATGAGCTCTATCAGACCCAAGCTGAAAAGGCGCCATGTTAGCATGGGTTACTAGGTGCACTGTCTGCACATGACAGCCATTTCCCATTATGTTTCACTGGCCAAAGTGAGTCCCGTGACCCCTAACATCAAAGAGAGGGAAGTAGTTCCCGACAAGGGGACAAAACAAAACATATTCCATCTGCGGCACTAACGGTGATTACACCTCTGGTGACCATGTGTCTCCATTCGCTCAGGACTGGGGATGTCCTGGGATCAGGGTGCCTGCTGCCGATCCCGCAGAAAACCTTGGCCAAACCTGAAACTTTACTGTATCATGCTATACCTCCTTGGCAAACTCCCTTTTCACTGCACAGCATCTGTCCCCGACTGGTCACAGTTTCTTTTCCCAATCCCCGAATGCTGGAGACTTAGGTTCCTTTCTGTTTGTAAACCCAGCGTCAGGTGGGAGAGATGGCTCATCAGGTGAGAGTGCTTGTAACAGAAATGAGACTAGAGCAGATTTCTAACAATCAGACGTGCACTGCTTACCCTCTACTGCTCACTCACCCAGAGCCAGAAGGGACAGCTCCAACCACAGCATCAGAAACAGTAGGGGAGCTCAACAGATAATGGGCCACTGTGGTTTCCAGCACGTTCCATGGCTGTGTTGACCATACTTTGAGATCTATGGGCTGGGCCTTTCCAAGGGTCTGCTTGCTTGTCACCAGACAACCTGATGAGATGACTCGCCTCTCCTGGGTTTCCTCACCTGTGAGTTGGAGCTGTCTGGGGAAAGAGTGTACCAACACAGCAGCACCTTTTTTTTTTTTTTTTTTTTTTTTGAGAGGACGCCCAGGTGTGTGACAAGCAGTTGAAGACTGTGAGCGTTCTTTAGCAATAGATTAAATAACTTCATGTTTTAAAATATTTGTTCATTTGAATGGAATTGCATTTATTAAAATTTCCATGGCTTTCGGAGCTGAGTAGGAATGAATTGTCTCCATGCGTGGCTAAGAGTGCGTGTTTCCTCTTTCATGAATCACACTGGCTTCTAATCTTTGCCTGTTTATCTGCTGGCATTGGGGGCGGGGAGGCTTCCCTTCCCCACCTGCCTCATCCCGACCATACAATTCACCCCCACAATCTTCCTGCTTGCTACAAAGACGTGCTGGTGCGTTCCAGGGAGCCAAATCTACTCACTCACTGTTTTCCACTTTTGTCAATGTGAACCTTGGTTAATGCTTCTCTCTAAAATGACAAACAGAAAGAAATTGGGTTTGAAGGATGGGATTTCCTGCCCCCTGATGATGGCCAAGAGAGGGGGTGTCCTTCTGACTCACCCTAAGCCTTTCAGTCATGATATAAGACCAAATCAAGAACTGGAGCCTCTCTGTCTGACCCCTACCCTTTGCTCTGTTGCATGAAATGAAATTGGCCAGCACGCCAGGGACCTCAAGCCTCTAGGGCTCAGCTGACACGAACCACCGATGCGGCGCCGGACTGCAGGGGCACCCTTTGTCCAACAGACCTTCTCAGGACCTGTACCCCGCCTTGGTTCCGGAGATACCAGAGGCCTCGAGTGTCCCAGGAGCAAACGTAAAAGGTTACTACACCCCAACTCACCTCCCCCGCAGCTGGCAGATTCTGGTCCAGCTGCACAGCCACATCACACTTCCAGTGCCAACTTCCACCTGGGGCAGCACTGCCCACCGGGAAAGCTCCCACAGTGGCCCTGACGGTGTCCGTCTTCCACGCTGCCCCGAGCCTTGAGTTTGAGAGCGTTTGAAACAGCTTCCGGAAGCCAGAGAGACACCCTTATACCCCATCATCTTGGCATTAAGGAGGGAGAACATGGAGATGGAGAACCGAGGCAGCAAGGCACCAGGAGTCTTCCCAGGCACACCCTCACTGAGAACTTACAGTGCCCCTGAGGGTGGGCTCTCTGCTATGGCCCACTGTGCTAATGAGGAAACTGAGGCTCGTGGAGATTTCAGGTTTTCCAAGCTGGGATATGGCTGGGAAGTGCCCCCTCACACTGCCTCCTAATCCTGGGTGTGGGTATGCGTACATCTCAAGATAAGGGATGTCCCAGTTGTTTTGGGACAGCTGTCAATTAAGCATGGTTTTCATAATACTGAACATTTTATGTATTTATTTTTATTTTGAGGTGTGAATTTATTCTTTTGAGACGGGGTGTCACACACAGCCTGGCCCTCCTCCCTCCTCCTCCTCCCTCCCTTTCCTCTTCTCCCCCTCCTTCTTCCTCCTCCTCCCTCTCTTTCTCCTCCTCCTCTTCCTCTTCTCCCCTTCCCCCCTCCTCCCCTTCCTCGTCCTCCTCCCCTTCCTCGTCCTCCTCCTTTACTGCTCCGACAAGGGCTCATCATGTAGCCCTGGCTGGCCTGGAGCCCACAGAGGTCCATCTGCCTCTGCAGGGGTTGAAGGTCTATACCACCATTCCCGGCAGCATGGTGTTTCTTTTGTTTTTATGAAACTTATTTCTCTGTGTCGGGGTGTAGACCTGCGGGAGGCAGGGAATATATGTGCCACAACATGATTTGGAAGTCAACAAGTGCCTTTCCCTGTTGAGCCATCTCACCAGCTCTGTTTTGTTTTGTTTTTAAGACAGGGTTTCACTGTGCATCCCAGGCTTTTCTCATATTCTCAGTAATCCTCCTGCTTCGGCCTCTGAGTGTTGGGATTACAGCCATGCACTGTTACACTCAGCTTGAACTTTTGTTTGCTTGTCTGTTTTCTGAGACAGGGTCTCAACATGTATCCCTGGCTGGCCTGGAATTTGCTTTGTAGACCCAGCCAGCCTTGAATTCACAGAGATCTGCCTGACTCTGCCTCCCAGTGCTGGGATTAAGCTATGTGCCACCACACCCACCTCAATTTGAGTATTTTTGAAAGAAAAGAAAACTCACACTTCTTGACCAGTGAAAACTGCATGATAATTGACTTTCTGTGTTCCTCCATGGAAGTGGTATTGTTTTGCAGTGTCTGGTGGGGGTTGCTGGGGCTGTGGGACCCAGAGCCTCAGTCCTGGTAGGCGGGCATACCCCACTGAGCTATTCCTCCACCCCATAGCTGTATTTAAGCACAGCCACGCCCATTCGGTGGCAGTGTTTCCATGACAATAGCTAAGCTGAGTAATTTTGCCCAAGAGGTATAGCTCTAAAACCGGAAATATGAGGCTCTTCTAGAATCTGTCTGCCACCATACTAACAGGACAAGTGGCGATATCTCCACCCTCAGTTTCTCTATCTGAACAAATACTAGTCAACACAGGCTAAGTGGAAGGCTAGGAGAGTGACCAGCAGTGAGCCTGCACCCTTTCTGCACCTGTGATCTCCACCCCTCAAGCCTGACCACTGTCACAGGAAGAGACATTCGTGGATCCCTGCTCACAAACTGAGCCCCCACGCTGCTCCCCAGCCAAGTCCAGGCTTTGCCCCTAGTGTCCAAAGCACACATTTTCTAGATGGAGGGGAGGTGTCCTTTCTCTGTTTTCTCTCTCTTCCTCTTCTGCTTTCCTGTTCTTTAGTGTGTGTGTGTGTGTGTGTGTGTGTGTGTGTGTGTGTGTGTGTGTGCGCACGGTGTTGTTTGGGGGAGAAACGGGGTCTCAATGAACCCAGGCTGGGCTCAGCTTGCTATGTCCTACTGCCTCCACCTGCGCAGAGCTGAAATTATAGACATTTGCCACCATGCCCAGTTTATTCGGTGCTGGGGATCAAACCCAGACCTTTGTGCATGGTGGGCGAGTACTTTACCAGCTGAGCCATATCTCCAGCCTCTCTCCTTTTCTTCACATACTCTACATCCCTGGCTCCTCACTGCTCTCTCCGCTGGGGGTGCTGTCTTCAGTCAGCACTCAAATGTGAAAGTGCTGTCTTTTCTCTAGTCTAACCTGCTGCACCCAGGAGGTGTATGGACCCCTGGTGACTACTCATGCTGGTCCTGGGCCTGGAATTCTCTGCCTTATGCCCTGTCCAGTTTGACCCCCAAATCTCACAGCAGACCCTGAATCTAGAGCATCTAGGTCTGTCCCCCACCTCCTTCTGCCCCTGCTGGGACCTTGGTACCCTTATGAATATACATGAGCATCTCCTGATGCCTTTATGAATATTCATGAGCATCTCCTGGTGATCCTGTCAGCCCCTAGAGGGCCAGGACTGGGCTGAATCACCAGTCCCAGCAAAGGCATGGCCCAGACTTAGCTAAATATTTGATAAATGAAAGCCAAATGGGGTGGCAAATACCTGTAGTCCCACATTTGGGAGCTGAGGCATAAAGAATGCTGTGAGTTTAAAACGAGCCGGGCCGCACGATGAGACCATCTCGGAAAAACCCAGAAGAATCCGTCAAGAAAGGAGTGAATGGAGATAGGACTCTGCTCCCGTCCCTCGCTCAACAACCTTCAGAGGCTCCCAGTTGCTGTCAAGAAGGTTTCAAGCCCTCTGTGAAGCGTCACTTGCCTGTGACTCTTCCCTGTTTGTACCTTTGGGGGCTCTGGCCATCTCTGGAGTGGTCTCATGGAGCTCCAGAGACTCAGGAGCACCAGAAACAAAGGCCAACTTATCCCTAGTCCCCAGTGGCCTTTCCTCAGTAGAAGACAGCAAGCAGGAGCTGGGACACAAAGAATCTGAGGGAAGGTGAATCCTACCAGTATCTACAGTGGAGGAGCAGGCCTCGTCGCCAGGAGGCAGGGCCTCACCTCCCAAAGGAAGAGTAGTACTGGTCTCCCTGAAGCCTGAGATTAATATGTTGGGGCCTGAAGTTCCAGGCCTACAGGTGCTCAAAGGTGAATGTGGTTTGTAGTCTGGCCAGAGCTGTCCCGTCCTTTCCTGCTTAGACCCCAAACTGAGGCTCAGGCAGCCACCCTAGAAACATGCCCCCTCCATGATCTCCTCCCAGCCCACAGCCAACCTTTCTGCCTGGCTTCTTCACCCGACAGCGCCTGCAGCTTGCATGCGACTAAGGCTGCTGTGGGCAGAATGTCAATGAGACCAGGCCTAAAGAGCCCATCTGGGGACCAGAAGCTGGGCAGAGGTTCTGAATGAAGGGAGCAGAGTGGGGACCAGGACAGACTCTCAGGATGGAGACAGGGTTGGGACAGGGGCCATAACCGCCGGAAACAGGCCTGGAACAGGGACGAGGATCACTATAAAACTGCCCCCCTCCCCCAAGGCGCAGGAAAGGAGGCAGCGGGACAGGAAGGTCTGTCCCCAAACAGGAAAAAGGAGCTAGGGAGACAGAAGGGACCCAAGGGCCAAGAATGAGCAGGAAGAGGAGGGAAGCTGCTGCCAACACCTGGGTCCCGAGGACAGCACTCCTGTCCATGCCGCCTGTTTCCCCTGGGGCAGGAGGGACCAGTGCAACAGAGAGGGCTGGGAACGCACCAGGCACAGACAGTGGGAACCCTCAAAGCCCCTTGTCTAGACCTGAACAGGAGGCAGAATTAGGGATGGGGCAGTTAAGGAGGTAGCTGTGGGTGCAGCCAAACTTCCTGACTGGCAAGCCAGAGTCACCAGCCTGCCATGCTTACTTGAGCCCTCATCAGAGCCCGAGTCCCTGCCCAGTGCCCTGTCCTTCCCACACCCTGCTTTGCCCACCCCAGTGCCCTGCCCGATGGCCTTGACTCCCCTCCCCTCCCCACCATTTTCAGAGCCAAGCTATATCTTCAACTCCTCCATTGCTCCAGCCAAACCTCTCTCAGCTAGTGTCTGTCTCTCTCTCTCTCTCTCTTTCTCTCTCTCTCTCGTTCCATACTACTACCTTCCTGTTCTGGTGGGCTGCAGATACAAGCTATTCTAAACTAAATGTGCTTAGTCCTTACTGGCCTAGTGGTTAAGCTCCCAGGCTCAGTGCAAGGTCCTGTGGCTCCATTTACACACAGTAGGTGCTTCATACATGTTAGGCCTCCACCTGTTTCATGAGTAGATCACATGTGTACATAACAGGTGCCAGTAATGGTTCCTGGGCTGAGCTGTGTTGACTCTATTGAGGTGGCACATGTGTCACTGTGGTGACCTCCCAAGGCAGCCCAGCTTGGGAGAAAGGCCCATTGCTGATTCTCCTTGAGTCTGCAGCTGGGGCAATCAATCAGTTGCCATGGAAACCAGCTACGAATCAGAAGCAGGCACTTCTTGGCTGAGCCAGCACCACCTATCCACCCACTCAGGCCTCACTCTTTAGGTCCTTCACCTAGAACAGCTGTGAGTGGCTCAAGGAGGGGAAGAGGAGAGCCCTAGGGGAACATGGAGCATCACCCTGTATCCCCAAACTCTGGGCTACCCAAAGACTTAGTTTTATCTTGGGGGGAAGCCACCCTGCCAACCAGCTGCTGCTGGGATTTTCACAAGGCTCACCCCTTACATTATAGTCTTTGGTGCTCAGAGCAAGACCTCAGGGGAGGGATCATGGGCTCACTGGGCAGAAGGGACAGCTGAGGCCCAGCTGTGGAGTCGCTGGTGATGAGGTGCCGTGCCCCTCCCAAGCCCGGGGTCCCCGTCTCTCCCCCTCAGCCTGAGATGAAAACAGGAAAAGAGAGCCAAAGGAACCCCACCTTCCCACCTGGTTGAAACGTGACACTCCCTTCCATGCCAGGCCCACCAGGGCAATTAGCCACACCTGTGGGACAGCTCTCCTCTGCCCACCCACACAGATACCACCTCTGGCTCCTACAGTGCAGCCAGAACTAAACAGAGCTCCGGCTGGGTCACCCAGCCAAGCCGAGCCAAGCCCATCCATGACTCCTCCCTGGGGAGCCTGAGCAAGCCAGGAAGATTCTCCCTGAGTCTCAGTTTCTCAGTTTGCAAAATAGGGTGACTGTCCCTGCCACAAGGCCAGTGAAGAGAAGTTAAGCCAAGAACAGAGAGAACTGGGTGTGGTGCCTGGTACATCATGTGTACTCTGTGGGCATGAGGCCCCCATGTCCCATGCAGACCCCAGCTGAGCTTCCCCAAGGCACCTTCCCTGCAAAAAGTGAATGCTGCCAGTATTCACAACCAGCCATGGACAAAGAGAATTTCAGATACTGTCTAAAGATGCCCAAGCCTGGCTTCCAGGCGCAGCTGGCAACGGGTCCAATGCCACCCCAGGTGTGTGTGGTTGCTGCTGGCACTGTGTGTGCTGCAGCCCAGCCTGAGCCTCTGTGGCCTTTCACAGGGTGGTCAAAGGGCAGTCGACAAGGTGCCAAGGGTCGGGAGCCTGAGCTGCACCGGGACATTCAGAGACTTCTAGAAGAGGCTACTTGGGCTCCTAGGGACTCAGAGTCCTGCTGCCCAGGGTCAAGACTGCCGTGTTCTTCCTTGAAGTCCCAGGTTGTAGTACCCTGCCAGCTGCCATCCAGTGTGGCTCAGAGAACCACCAGGAACTGCAACCCAAACCCAGCTCAGCAGGGTTCATGGGCTCAGCCCCACCCTAACTGATCCCAGTTTTCTCTCTCCCTCAGTGAGGACCTACTATGTGCCAGGTGCCGCCGGAGGCTCAGTTATAGAGCACAGCATGGCCTCCTTCCTGTTGAGTTTTCCCTGTGCTGGCACAGAAACCTGTGGATTTCTCTTAGTCATACAGTTGGTAAATGACAGGAGCAGGGTTCGGACCCAGACGTGGGAGGCTCCAAAGGCAATGTCTCAGGAAGACAGTGGGGCCTCCTGGGGCTGCTTTTTCCCAATGTCCCCCAACCCCATGACCCCTATAGGACAGGATCCAGCAACCCTGCCATCCCTCCAGTCCTCTGACCAGAAAGCAAACTGACACGTCACATTACACTTTAATCTATCCCAGGGAAGAGGAGGGACTGGCAACCCAGCAGGAAGCAGGGTTGTAATCAGTCCTCGGCCAGGTGCCCTCCCCAGCCAGGGCACGTTTCCGCATTCTGGAACCTCCCATGATTAAACACTAATTGCGGCCACGCTCTCAAATTGAAGGCTTTAATTTCCCCCGAAACAAAAAGTACATTTCAATCAGTTCCTCTCCCAAACCATTCCTCTTCGGGAGCCCGGATGGAACACAAGCCCCTGGAGACAGAGAGGCAGCTCCAGAGCAGCCCGCCGGCCCCTCCCCCATGCCTGCGCGCAAGGTACTCCTGCCAACCGTGAGATTCTGGGCACTGGGAGGCATTCTGGAGTGTGGGAGGGACACTCTAGAGACCCTAGGAAGTTGTTTCTGGTGGCACATGCTTGTGATCCCAGCACTCTGGAGATGAGACAAAACCGCCTTGAGTTCCAGGACGGCCCGGGCTACATATCTAGATACATTGTCCTAGCCTCACAGAGTGAAGCTGGGCCAGGGAACAGAGGCTTGGGTTGGACTACCAGCTCTCTGGGGCCTAGGGTTCTTGTGTGCTCTTCACAGGTGCACCACATTCTGGCCTGGAAGATTCCCTTAGGGGTTCTGGGGAGGAATGGACAGTTTTTAAACAGCTCTTCAAAGGATTCTGATATGCAGCTGCTAGGCTGGATGACGGGTATGGATAAATATGATGGACCCAAAGAGGGCAGGTGTCTATCCCAGACTTACAGCAAATCAGAGTCAGGCCAGATGAAGGCTAGGAAGTCTTACTTTGAGGAGATGCTGGTGAGCAGGAAAAGTGACCAGGCACAGGGACATGTGTTTTAGTCCCATCCAGGGGACAAGGCAGGAGGATCACTGGAACCAGGAGTAGAGGAACCCTCCCAGTGCTAGCCAATTATGGGCACCCTGAAATCACAAGAGGAGGTGGGAATTCTGAGTGGTCTCACAGTGATTCTGCCAGTCTGCAGAGGGTCTGGGGTCAGCTGCAGGGGGCACAGGGCAGGATCAGTAGGATGGACCCTGAACTCCCAGGATCCAGTTGAGGCAGGGAAGGGCATGCACACTCACAGGGAGGGTGGCTCAGGGTCACAGCCCATAGTCACCTTGCCCCCTACCTCATCCATTAGGTGGTCCTAGTCTTCAGTGTTCATCTGCTGGGTGGCATGTCCCAGGTTGGTCACCTGCAGTGGGGTCACGGGGGGTGAGTGGGGATGGGGACAGGGAAGCTCAGCCTCCTCCCCATCCCTGGGCAGAGAGGACAGGAGAAGGCCAGTGGCCCACTGCACTCACCTGTACCCCACCCCCATCTGCAAGACCCCACTCCTCTGCCCACCCACCCACCTGCACATTCCTGCCTCCCCCAGTGCGTCTTTCCAGAAAACAGTCCTAACCCAGCCCACACCACAGGTGTGCAGTGATGGTGGCACACCTTGCACACAAGCTGCGACTCTAGAACACCGACTTAACCTCTCTAAACTGTAGTGATTGGTGTTAAACTACTATAAACTAGATTCGGGTAGGAAACGGCAGTGGAAGCCCAGGGAGACAGAGGCTGCTCTCTTAATGAGTTAACAGGGGAAGCATACCCACGGCTAGTAGTTGCTTTTCTAAGTCTGTGTGCACTCTGTGCAGACACCTTGCAGGCAAGGCACCGCAAAGCCGCCCGCCTCCAGGGAGTCTGGTCCCCCGGGAAAGGGGGCGGGTCTCCGTATGGCAGACACTTACCTTTTAAATGTTGAATGTACAAATGCATCGGTAATTCCAGCGAATAAACAAAATAAAATGCAAACATTTACAAAGCTAAACTTTGAAAATACCAGTACCTGGAAGGTATGAGAGCCGAGTGGGGTAAGGCATCGAGCGAAGCAGAGGCCCTAGGTGAACCCTCACTCACCGCTACTCCGGGCCCAGCCCCGTCTGCCTATCCGGGCCCACCCCTCCCTATCACCTGTCACCTCCCTGCCTCCCCCTCCTGCTCCCCGCCCCCCTTGCGCTGTGTCTCCCACCATTCTCCAACCTCACCACTTTCTTAGAGAATAGCAGGACCCACCACAGAGGAGCAGAGAGCCACGTGGAGACGGGGACAGAGCGAGCTTTGGGGGTTCCCTGCACCCATTCTCAGGAGTCCAGTTAGCTAGCCTTTGCTGCAAAGGGGGCAGCTGCCAGCAGACCTCAGAGCCTCCAATGCCCCGCCTCAGGTGCACCAACATTCCAGGAACCCACCCGAGGGCAGGGTAGCTGCCCCTCCCCTCCTCCCTCCCACAGTTCTCCCTTCATCTAGCCTGGAATGTTCCAAGAGATCCAAGACCAATGTCTGCCACCAGCGGGGGCCGGGGGGGCAGGTGTGGCCTCCACACAGGGTGAGGTGAGCAGGCACCCATCTTAGCATCTCCCAGCCACTCCAGAAAGCCTGCCCAAGGGGCAGGGCTAGCTAGGACCTCAGTGGCTCCTGCTCACAGTTACCCTCCCTCTGGCCCTCCTTCTAGGCTTCTGTCTTGGGTGATGATTATAAAGGGTCTGCCCCAGAGTTCTGTAGAGCCCACACAAAGTACCTCTCTGTGCTTAAAAGCTTCAGTGTCAACTGGACACACCTGGGTTGAGGGAGCCTCACTTGGGGAATTGCCTCCATTGAACTGGCCTATAGCCGTGTTGTGGGGTGTTTTCTTGAGTGATGTCAGAGGCCCAGAACTGTCGGTAGTACCACCCTTGGTCAGGTTGTTTATTGTATAAGAGAGCAGACTGAGCACCACCAACCAGGGGAGCAAGCCAGTGAGCAGCGTTCCTCGGTGGTTGGTGCTCCAGCCTCTGGCTCTGGTTCTGTTCTGAGTTCCTACCTTGGGATACCTCCTCAAGTTGGTATGGGTCAGAGTGTTTTGTCACAGCAATTGAAAGCAATCTGGAACACTCCCCCCTCTCAAGAACCTTCAATGGCTCTCACAGCCTTGAGTTTGAAGCCTAAACATTCCAGCCCTGTCACCTGGCCCTGCTGGGCACCCTTGCACTGTGTGTAGTCCTGACTGCAGGACCCTGTCCCTAGGCCAGCTCAGCTTGTCCCAGTTCTAGAATCTGCTGTTAGCCTTCTCTTCACAAGATTCTCTAGCGCCAGTCTCCAGGCTTGGCTGCTTCTTAAAGGTCCAGCCTCACCAGTCTCCTCTCCTTGCTGGGGCTGAGTGCCCACCTGCCATCCTTTGGAAGCAGCTGTTCCATCCACAGCCCCAGCTTAGCTCCCAGCCAGGACCTAGAGACCACAGAGACACAGAGACAGCAGTCAAACCTCGGGTTGAAGAGGACTAAACAGGGGCTGGGCCATACTTGGAGCACTCAGCAGAGAACAGCCCTGTGCTGTCCCTGGCGCAGTGACAGGCAAGGCTAACAGGACAGGCTTCTCCAGTAGCTGAATATGCCTGGGTTTAGGGAGCATAATTTCTCTGGGCTCCATTGGTTTCCTGGGGGGTTGGTGGCATGGACGAGTGGGGGGCCTAAGAGAGGTGGATGTGGGGAATCCTGAGAGAAACCCCCCAGGCAAGGCTCTGACCAAGTCCACCGTAGCTCCGGCCCCAATTGCTCCATCCAGTTCCATGGGCTTCAGCTGCGGTAAAGCTATCTATTCCTCTCGAGGGTGGTGGCTAGTCTGGCCTCTGTCAGCTTCTAGCCCTCCTGATCACCTATGTGTTGCCGGTCTCAGAAAGTTCCATTTCTGGATGTGACCAAGGGATCCAGCTCAGGCCTACCCTGTCCCATCTCTCCAGCGCTTCCTTGGCCGCCTCCCATCCTCCTGGCCTTCTCCCGGGTCACAGAGCACTGTCACAGCACTGGGCCACTTCATATGTTGTTCCTTCTGCATGGAATGGGCTTCCCCAAGGAGTCGTGGCTCTCTGTGCCTCTCGTCTACAGCACCTTCGGACGCCCCCTAGATGCCCCTCTGCAGGTGCTGACTAATCTGTCTCCCAGAGTGGCGTCAGATGCATAGAGCCAGCCTGTCCTCATTTATTGGACTTTGTGGATTCCCAGCTCAGAAACTTCAAGGAGAGCCAGGTGCATCGTCTCCCTTGCAGCTTGCATCCCTGTCGGTGCCATTCCTGGGCCCAGTCACCCTTGGTCCTTAGTCAGTCTCCACTAGGAACAGCTCTGCCGAGGTGTCCCTAAGCCAGTGACAGGACCTGCATGTGGCTGGGTGGACACGTGTTCCTGGTCAGATGACAGAAGGTCTTAGGTATTAGAAGAGGTGACTAAGACCTGAGGAAAATCTTTGTCCTCCTCCTGTCAGATGCTGACTTACTTAGGTCCCCAAGCTCACACTGGCTGCACAGCCAGTGCCTCTCCCCTGTCCTGAAAGCTTCCCAATCACCTAACACATGTGTACATGCTCTGAGCCTGGGGGAGGGGGGGTGTGACAGGCAGTGCAGGTCACCTGGAGGCCTGGGCCATATCAGACTCTTCTTTGCCTGAGGTGTCCCCTCAGGCCATGTTGCTGCCAGCCTGTCCCCTCCCTTAACCACACAGCCCTGGAGGAGTGATGTCAGACAGCCTGGGGCAACCCGAAGGATCTAGTTCCAGGGTCAGCCTCAGGGAAAGAGATACTGCAACCAGCAAGAGGCTTGGCTGTCCCCAGTCCAAGCCACGTGACTCCCCACTGTGTGAGTTGAGCTCTGGGCTTCGATCGGGCTTAGAGTTCCCCCAACTCCAATTCTGTTTTTCTCCTCCAGAAAGATGGGGCATGGCAGGCATGCAGAGGAGCAGAAAAAAGGGCAGGGAGAGACACAGAGCCGGAGCCTCTCCAGGCCTCAGTTTACCCACACACACACATGTTCACCTTCTGCCCCTTCAGGGCTGGGGGGGTGGTTACTGGTCACATCTGAAGATGGGGCTAGGACTGTGCAGCTGGCGAGGCTGACTAAGGTGGAAAGATTTCTCATCCTTGGCTTTCCTTCTCCGGCCTATGGCTACCTGGGCTCAGGTAGGGCCGAGAGGAGGAGCCTGACACTAGAGGGGTCCTGGGAGCCCCAGGCCCCATCACTCAGCCCCTCCCCTTCCCAAACCTCTATTTGCAGCCAGCAAAGCTCCCCCTTCCTTGGGAGGCTGTCTCAAAGAGAGAAGGCTAAGGCCAGAGGGCTGAGGTCAGATGCTTGACCTTGTGGACCTCCTCAGAGCTGCTCTGGGAAGCACCATGCTCCATCCCAAGTGCCTTTGGTTGGCAAACATATCTGTCCTCTGTCACAGCCACTTAAGAACACCCACTCAGGGAAGATGGGCAGAGGTGACAAAAAGCCATATATCCTGGGTAGAAGCTGCTGTTAGCCTGGGGAGGTCAGGGCAGGAGGGAGGTGGCCAGGCCTCGTAGCCTGGGAGTGCAGAGAGCAGAGATGATGGGGGTAGAGATGGAGAGGCACTGGGGTCCCCGCACGATACTTGCTAAGACACTGCCAGGGTTCAGCAAGTATAGTGAACACTGAGAGACAGAAGGCCTGGGAAAAACCCCAAAGAGGCCACAGCAAGTGAACATGACTGGGATCACTTGGCTGAGAAAGACGTGAGAACTTTGAAATAATGTCTGTGAAAAGGTAGTCTGCAGAGACACAGAGACAGACAGAAACAGAGACAGAGAGACAGAAACAGGGACAGAGACAGACAGAAATAGAAACAGAGACAGAAACAGAGTGATGGAAAGAGCTGGAAAGACACACAGAGACAGAGACACACAGAGACAGAGACACACAGAGACAGAGACACACAGAGAAAGCCAGACATAAAGAGACAGAAACAGAGGCTAAGAAAGCTGATTTGTGTGACCTCCAGTTCTTGACCATTCTGGTTTTTTGGTGGGGAGGGGAGGTGTTTTGAGACAGGGTATCCCTGTAGTCTCAGCTAGCCTGGAACTAACTATGTAGACTAGGCTGGCCTCAATCTCACAGAGATCCACCTGCCTCTGCAGGCAGAGCCAGGATTAAAGACATGCACCACCACACCTAGCTTCTTGACCCTTCTGAACCTTCTGAACCTTGGTTTCCTCATCTGAAAAATGGGTCCGTTAAGAACAGAGAGCTTCCCTCAGCAGAAGAAACACAAATGAGACCACCAGGGGAACTCCTGCCACAGCCACAGCTGGGCCACCACTGGATCCTCCAGCCCCAACCTGCTTGGCTCAGGCTGTACTACTTACCTGTGACTAGCATAGCCATAGAGTAACATATCAGGCTACCTCTTCACACCCCTCCTGAGGCCCAGGGTGAGGGTTGTGTCCTTCCCTGAAGGCCCTACACTGAAGAGACAGAAGAGAGGAGAAGCCTTCCTCCCATCCCCCTCAGCTCAAAGCCTCCCATGACTCCCTATTGTCCAGCAGCCGACCCTTCCTCACCCAGGCATTTCAGGGTGCTAAGAGTCTCCTCTGTCCTCGGCTGAGCCTCTCTTCCTGGTGCTTCAGCAGGAATCCTCAGAGCATCCTGAAGGGTGAGGAGGGCCCCTCCCAAGCACAGGGAGCCCCCTGGGAAGGATGTGAGGAGAGGGAGTCCTCCGGCCGCTCCTGCTAAGCGTGGCCGGCCCTTGCTTCCCCCACCTACCCACTCTCCCCAGCCGCTGGCTTTTCTCACCCCCACTTCCTCTTTCAGAAATGCACTCAGATTCCTCAGGGCCTGGGAGCCTCTGGGCTTCACTGTTGATTTGTCACAGGACATTATTGGCAGCGGGGTCTGTCACCTGCACAATGAGAGGGAAATGAAGCTTTCATGGAACAGCCAGTGCCTGCCTGCCAGGCTCTGGGAGCTGCATGGGGGGCACGGGAAGGAGGCATAGTGCCCTTGTGCCCACACAGCCCAGAAAGGAAGTCCCTTTCAAGCTCCTGAGGCATGGGGGAAGCCAAGGCACAGAGCGCTTGAGGGTCACCTGAGGCCCGGCAGCTGAGGGACAGTTTCCACAGGTCCCCTCACAAAAGTTGAAGTGACTGAAAGGTGGCCTGGGGCTATGTCCATCTCATAGTCAGGGAGACTGAGGCCCACAGATGGCAGATGGCAGGGAATTGTGGGGACAAGTGAGGTCACAGGGTGGTGAATAGGTATGCTCTCTTGTCCTTCAAGTGTCCTTCCTTCCTGTCCAGAATCTCCAGGGGTGAGGTGAGGGGTCCCCAGACCCAAGGATCTGTCACACCCTTGCTGTCCTACCACAGCCCGAGTCTCAGTTTCCCCCTGTGGGTGAGCAATCTGCCAGCTCATTTCCTGATGCGCCATGAGCTCAGTGTGCGCAGAGGAGGCACAGGCTGCCTGTCTCCCTCCAGACAGCCTCTGGTGTGCACTGTGGTCTCCCTTAGCCTCAACCATGCTCAGGCCCCTGAGGCCGTTTCTGCAGCCTCTTCACCCCCACCTCGGCTGGCTCCCCTGGCAGCCTGCCTCTGCCACGGCTGCATACCCATCTTGCTGTCTTACTCCCTCCCCAGTTCTCCCGCTGCTCAACTGTGAGGGTGTTCAACGCCCACGACTGCCAGCCAGAGCCCAGTCAGCCAGGGAGTAGAAGAGGCTCCTGCTGCTCCCCCTGGCTCAAAATCCACTGGCTGCAGCCCATCCCGGCCTCCCACCTCCTCCAGGGTCCACTAGCCCTGGTCACTTCTAGTACCTGATTTTCAGCCTCTCCAGGCCCCAAGTCCTCCCCAGCCCACCCCGGACTTGGGCCCTGGATTGTCCAACAGTGGCTGCATCAAGGGCAATGAGGGCAGGGCTAGCTGCAGAGACCACCCACCTGCTCACCTGCCCAGAGGCTGAAAGCCACACTCGGATTCTACAGTACAGCAATGGAGCAGTGACAGGGTCTGCCACGTGCTTTCCTCCTGTGACAGACACCAGTCTGCACTGAGCAGGCGGCTCCACACCTAATATATACACACACTATATACACACATATACACCCATCACGCACACACATACCTACTACCACACACCCATATACCCATCACACACATATACACACACACACTTTACCTGCCCAAGAGTCCTCATTCTGACACCCACGAGCGATCTTGTTCAGGACCATGGAGATGCTGGAGGCAGACAGGAGATGAGACCAGGCCCACTTGGGATGCTGGGAAGTCCTGCCTGAGAGCCTGCCTCCAATGGTCCTTGATCACCTCTGCACCCACTGTGACCATGTGGCCACTTTCTGCATCTCTTCCAGGTGATTCCTGGTGCCTCCTCACCTCCCTGAGAAGCAGCTCCCTACTGTGGCCTCTAGGGGCACTCAAGTCACCCTCCAGCAGCACCTTAGCTGCCCCCTGCCCCCGACAGTAGCAGGTGGCCAGAGCCAACCCAGGTGGCGTTCCCAGCTGGACCACTTCTGAGTAGCACAGTTCCCATTTCCTTGTCTGTGACATAGGCTGGTCACAGTGCTGGCCTAGGAGGACTGTAGAGTTGGCCCCCGCAAGGCTCTGGAAGCGGGACCTGACACCAAGTATGCCCAGAATGAGTTACCACACCCTACCCATTCTGACAGGTGGCCTCCCAGACCCCACCACCACGATGCCACTCTCCTGCCCAGAGTCTGCCAGGCACCTGCTCCCAGATCTGCTTTCCTCATGTTCTCGAAGCCCGGGCGTCTCTCTAATCCCTCCTAGAGTCCTTCACTTCAGGATAGTCCCACCCCAGGCCTGCCACCTGTCTGTACCCATCCCAGCCTCCTCCTCCTCCTCTTCCTCTTCTCTTTTGCCTGTCCTCTTCATGGTCCTCAGAGTCACCTCTGCAGGAAGCAGATCTCACAGGCCCTGCTAGCACTGAGTAGGGCTGCAGGCCTGGGCTCTCTCTGGGTGTAATCTCAGGCAATTGCCACACCTCTCTGGACTTTAGTTCCTTAAGCATAAAATGAGTTAGTTGAAGTTACTCCAAGGCACCCAGTAGGTGTTCATCGAGCTCTCCATTTCTCCCTTGCAAAGGGCCACCCTCCTCTCCTTGGAACCCCAAAGCACAGGGTGGCTCCTTTGTGCCACTGTGTCTCTAGTCAGTCTCTTTTCCTATAGTCACCTGCAAGGGGCCCAGGGTACCCCATACAGTGTGAGAACCCCCCAATCCAGGCTTGTTTGGGGTCTTTGCCTCAGCCTCAGAACTCTCACTCAACAAGCTGAGCATGTGGGTGCACACCTATAATTCCAGTACTTGGGAGGCTGAGGCAGGATAGTCAGGAGTTCAAGGCCATCCTGGGCTATGTAGTGAGTTCCAGACCAGCCTGGGTGACAGTATAATACCCTGCCTTCAAAAGAGAAAGGGAGAAACAAAAGGAAGGAGGGAGGGGGGAGGGAGAGACAGAGAGAGAGAGAGAGAGACAGAAGGGGGAGAAGAAAGGGGAAGGAAGGAAGGACACTCACATGTCTGAGATGGCTTTTCCTTCTCATCAAACTGGGTTGATGACACCCACTCAGGGCCAATGTGGGACTGAGATAACTAGGATCGGCCCTGGCCTGGCACTGACTCAAAACATGGTGGCACATCGCTCTGGGTTGATGTTTATCAGCTTGTGGCTCTGCCCTGGAGGGGCTCTCGGCTCTGGACAGGGTGATCAGGTCCAGACTTGCAGAGGAGGTGAGCAAGGATGGTGGAGCTATGCCAGCCCTCCCTGCCCTGGGCTGGAGACAGGGCCTCGGGCCCAGTACTTGCCGCTCCCTCCCCTTTGCCGGGCCCTCTGTGGCCAGTGGCCCAGCCTCAGCTCTGCACCTTCCTCACACCCTCTCCCGCCTTCCTCTTCTTATTTCTCTTCGAAATCGCTTCTCCAGAAGTTCATTTTGAAAGAAATCGATTTCTAAGCTGCTTGGAGATGCAATTTGGTTTTTCATTTTGAAGAAATGATGGTTAAGGAAAACTTTGAGACTTAATCACCATGGAAGGCCATGGAAATAAAGGATTCCTCTCCCCGTGGCCAGGGCTGGCCACAAGCATTCTCTTGCTGTGACAGCAGAACACAGGTGTGTGAGGCAGTTACAGCCACGTGGCACATGCACATACACCATGTACTCACAGCCACAAATATACATATGCATGCACATCTATCCACTCATACAACTCCAAATGTTTATACATGTACATCCATTCACACACACAACCATATGCATATACATATGTATAGCCTATACATATGTAATCACATAATGACAAGCACATGTGCCACACATTCACATGCATATAATGTGCATACACATGCATGTGTACCATATGCACTCCAATCACACACACACATATGCATGAACACACCACGTCTATGCACACCCATGCATTCACACACTTGCCACATATCACACATATATACACATGCATACACATGTATGCACAACACATGTACTCATATAACCATCATATACACGTATACATCACACACAACCACACACGTGCATATGTATGTAGAGTCATGTGTGCACCCCGTACATAATCAGCAGACACACACACATGCACATGTACGCACGCCATACACGCAATAGTCTCTGACCTCTACCCATCCTGACCCATTCCCTTACATCTGAAAGATCTCTAGATACTCATGTGAAGGCAAAGATTCCCCTGGGAAAATCACATCTGCCACTCTAAGGCAGGAACCCACAATTCCTGGATCGTGGAACCACAAGAGGCCTTAAACACCACTCAGTGCCACCTCTATCATGGTTCCGTCTGCTGCTAGCCAGCACTTGCATGCCCCTAGGACTAGAGAGCTCACTTCCACTTGCCAATCTGATTCTTGTGAAGCTGGAATTTCTCCCTATGCTGAGCATAGTACTGTCCCCAGGGCTTTGTCTGCACTGGGGGGTAGCAGCCTGGAAAACCCCTCTGCCAGCTATTGTAAGTCTCAGAGGTCCTGTTAGGATGCTCTCCCTACCCTAGACCTCTTGACCAAGGACCGAGCATGGTGTCAGGCTTGAAAGGCCACAGATACTTATGCATGAAACATGGGCCTCAGATGAAGAGATGAGGGCCTTTCACCACAGCCCCGTCCCTGAATGTCCTAACCAAGCCTTTGAGCTCAGGATGACTTGGGAGCTGGTTGTGGCAGGAGCAGCAGGAAGAGAGCCCTGTGTAGGGAGTAGATGCAACAAGGGTTACAGACCAGAGATGAGAGGAAAGATCTGTGGCCGCAGCCGCAGCGTTCCAGGCCTCTTTCCTAAGCACAGGGTAGAAGGCCTGTCTGAGCAAGCGCAGGAGCTGGGGGAGGCACAGAGGGTGGGCAAAAGGACCCGGGAGAGGGTGTCGCAGCAGGCATGGGACAGAACCACAAGGTCTTGGTAGGGTAGTGCCAGGCGGCTTCATAGAGGTGGTGGTATCTGGGCAGGGGAGGCCAGCCAGGTCACAGATCTGGTTCCCCGACATCCAGGTCCCTCTTGGTCTACTGGCTGGCTCTTCTGTTGAGATGGTGCTCCATGCTGTGAGAGTTGAGTCATTTACTCCTTGGGCAGTCCCTGCTCTGGCCCAAGAGCAACAACACAGGAGGAGGGAGGCACAGACTCCAGCCTTCTACTTGGCTGTGTAGCCAGGATCCAGCAAAGGGTTATGTGCTGTGAGGCTCAGGAGACGCCTGTGGTGGACCTTGGGTCTGCCCAAGTCTTCTTGAAGGGGCAAGTGTAGAGAGATGCCAGAGTACGCGGTATCACCCCAGGGACCAGCCAGGCCCTTGGCCCAGATTTCTCGCTCCTGCCCCAGTTTGGGGCCACCCCATTGGCAGGGCTGAATCCCGCCCACTTCTCCAGGAGGTTCCCCAGCCCTACCTACCCCCACATCCAGATTCCATACTGGACCCACACACCAGGCCACAGTTTGGCACAGGAGAAGCTGAGCACAGGGACCCTGCTCCCTCCCAGGGGAATGTGACAGTGAAGTCTTTGGGACATCGAGGGACTGGCAGTGCGTGGAGCCTGCAGGGCCACAGGTATCGACGATGTTGATTTCATACCCTGTCCTTTACCACCAACCTATACCTAACCCCCTGCAGCCTAGAACATTCCACTTACTGTCTGGGTTGGTGGTAACCAGGGAGGTAGAGTCTTGGCTGTTTGTTTTGAAAGTTTCATAATATAGCTCAGGCTAGCATGTAACTTACCACAGTCCTCCCTGCCTCTGCCTCTGAACGGCGGGATTACCTTTGTGTACCACCAAGCCTGGCTGGAGACACAGGTCTTCAGGTTTTGTCTGGTGTTGGAGACGGAACGCAGGGTCTCGGCACATTAGGCAAGAAATCTCCCGTTGAGCGACACTCTCAGAGCCAGTCCAGCTCTTTGGGGGGTTTTTTGCTTCGATTTTTGTGGAGACGGGTCCTATACTGTAGCTTAGGCTGGCCTCAAACTCATGGCAATTCTTCTGCCTCAGCCTCCCGAGGGCTAGGATTACAGTGAGGTGCCACACAGTTTTACAACACAAGTTCAAAACTTGTATCAGAGCATAGCTCCTGGTGGTACACACACCTGTAATCTCAGCACCTGAAAGGCTGAGGCAGAAGGATTATGAGCTCACAGGAGCTTGCGTTTCAACCCACCCCTACCCAAGACTGCAGAGTTAGAGGTAAGGTTAAGTGAATGGGTCTCTGGGCTCTGGGAGACACCAGTGAGTCCTGATACTCGGAAACAGTGCCTGGCAAGTGCCCCCCAGGCAACACCTGGTGGGTGATGGAGACAAATGTGGAGGCTGCCTGGGCTTTGTGCTGAGGGGGCTGTCCTCAGAACAGGCAGCACCTAGAGGTGCCCTTGTTAGTGAAAGCATCCTCACTCTCAGCTGGTAGAAACATGTGCCTTGGGGACAGTGGCCAAAGGGGACCCAAAGTGACAGTAATACCCCACATGAGCAAAAGCAGGAGGAGGTTGGGCTCAGTTGTTATGTGTAGTGACGTTTCTGCCACTTGAGTCTGCAGCCTGGATGAGACTCCCCTTGTCACACAGCACGCATCTCAGTGAGCAGACCGTGCCAGTGGCTACAAGGGACACCTAAGTAGCAGGAACATTGATACTTGCTATGGGAAATCTGGAAGTGGAGGGCCTTCTTCCTCCCTTCCTCTTTACCTCAGCTCCCTCCCTGGGTCACTGGCCAGCCCCTTCCCACCTCCTGGGCCCTGGGCCCCAGCAGGGCAGAGTGTGCTAACACAACCCCCAGTCTATCATTAGCACTAACGACTCCAGTCAGCACCATGGCTAGATGGGGTGTGGTGACATATGGCCCGCCCCAGACGCACAGCGTCAGAAATGTTAGTGGCTGGCTAGGGAAATGGCTGTCATAAAGCGCTTGCTGTAATCTCTGAGCTTTGGAGGCAAAGATGGGCGGCTTCCTGGGGTTTTACTTCTTAGCTAGATTAGCCAGCTGGAGAGCTTCAGGTTCCATGAGAGATCCTGGCTCAAAAAGGAGTGAGACAGGGGCTGGAGATGTCTCAGTGGTTGAGAGCACTGATAGCTCTTGCAGAGCATCTGGGTTTGGCTCCCATTGCCCATGGGGGCTAACAATCATTCATAACTCCAATTCCAGGGGCTCCAATGCCCTCTTCTGGCTTCCATAGTCATTACATGCACATGGTGCGCTTACATACAGGCAAAACACTCATACACATAAAAATAAAAGAATTTTTTAAAGAGCTGGTGAGATGGTTCAGCATGTAAATGCACTGCCTAATGTCTGAGTTCAATCCCTGGGACCCACACGATGAAAGGAGAGAAGTTACCCACACAAGTTGTCCTCTGACCCCCACTCTACACCAGCACACACACACACACAGAGTCAGCTACCCATGCTCTGGGCCCCATGGGCCACAGGATGGAGATAGACTGGCAAGATGGCATCTAGGATTGTCCCATGACCCAGAAAGCCTTTGGGCATGCTTTTACCCCTTCCTAAGGCTCCCAAAGCGCCTCCTTCCCGCCTCTCTCACTCCTGACCTTGTGTGTCCCCAAGCCAGTCTCTACTTCTGTCTGGCCCTGTGTTCTTTTCTAAATGAGGGGTGGCATTTCTTGGCCCCCTTCCAGCATCCCCATTGCAATCACAACCTTCCAGGTCAGCCTGCAGTGTCCCCCTCTTCAGCCCCTCCCCCACATTCTCCTGCTCCTCCTGCATCCTTCCCCTCCTCCACCCTCTTCATCCTCATCCTGTCCCCACTCTCCTCCTCTAGCTCTCCCCTCCTCCCAGTCCTCTGTGTACCCACCCAACAGGCCGACTCCTCTCCCTATCAATTAGCGGCTCTGGCAGGAGTCATAAAGAGTAGGCTAGGGCACCCAGCTGGAAAATTGGGAGTCGAGCAGCCAGGAATACTAATGCCCCGCCCTGCGTGCAGTCTGCGCCCTGGTCCCTCTCTAAGATGTGACTGGATGCCAGGGAATGCTTCCTCCCACACAGCCACCACCCTACCCAGAGGCAAGCCCTGCTGCCTGCCCAGCTCCTCACCCTCACCCTTCCCCTTGAGCTCTGGCGATCACCTTTGTGCCATCCAGGTTCCCTCTGTGGGCCTCAGTTGACCATCTTGGTTCAGGCTGGGTGGCCATGCCAGGTCCCTCTAGCCTTGCTGTGGTGACTGGCCCTACTTAAAGGTCTATTTGACCAAGAATGTCTTGGCCCACTGGGCTCTGCCTCCTTGAATCCTTCCCTCCCTCTGGGCAGGTCAAGCCTCTCCTTGACCCCTGCTTGGCCAGAGCCAGGCACAGCATGTCCACTCATGGGGCCCTTGGGTGGCCTCACTCTGAGTTAGACACCCCAGGACCAGTGGCCCTTGGGTCCCTAGTTCCTGGCCACTTGCCCTCCTGGCCTTGCCCAAGGCAGCCCAACCCTACCCCCAGAGAGTGAACACTAACTTCCCCACCCCTGGCCTGCTGCCACCTAATCCTACCTCAAGGGTCCAAATGGGAGCTGACCACAGTGGAAGACATGGGTGGCTCAGTGGCTGCCTGCAAAGATAATTCTGTGCCACTGATTATCGGCTGGGGGAGGTCAGGGGCAGAGGCCCACAGGCAGCCTTTTAGTGTCTGTGCCAAGCACATCATCTGCAGTGGGCGGAGCTGACAGGGTCCAGTAGTGACTCTGCCGCCTCCAGGGACCCTCAGCACCCACTGTGCATCAGGTGTGTGGGGACTCTGGGAATGTAGCAGACAACCTGTGTCCTGGTCCCTCCTCCTCCACGTCCTACAAACAAGTGTACAGAAAAGCAACTGACTCCAGAGGGCCAGTGTTAGGAAGCGGTTGTGAGGGGCTGCCACACGCAGGGCCTGGAAGGACAGCTCGGCAAGGTGACACCAAAACAGGCAGGAGTGACAAAAAGCCAACACAAGAGGTGAGGGTTAGGGACAGCCTGAGCAAAGGCCCTGAGGCTGGAATGCCTGGGGTGGGTTGAGAGACAGGTGACCATGGCAACTGGGACCAAAGAGGGACAGGAGATGGTGACCCCAGCTCCCATCCGAGTCATACCCCTGTGAGTTCAGGAAGGAGCCACTGGAAGCTCTGAGGGAGATGTGTATGGAGGTTTTTGTTTACTTTTCACTATGACAGTTTCACTATGTAGCCCAGACTGACTTTGAACTCACAACAGTCCTGCTAATTCAACCTTTCAAGTGTTGGAATTCTAGGCCACATCTGGCTCTATTTTCTGTTGCTTCTGTTTTCTTCTGAGAAGAGCCTTGCTTTGTACTGTAGACTAGTTCTGGTTCTTCTGTCTGTCCTGGTTCAGCCTCCTGCTGGGCCCACAAGTCATATTCACTTTAAGCTACCCTGCTGTTAAGAATGGGGGCAGATGGTTGGGATGCGGTGGGATGCAGGAGAACCCGGAGGCCAGAAGCAGAGAGGAGAAACAGACCCGGGCAAGGAGGCAGTGGGGATGGCCATGGTGGTGAGCCTCTGAGCACAGTGAGTGAGGACTGCTCCGTGGGGCACCCTTCTATCCACCAGCCCTTCCTCCACATCCACTCCGGGCATGGCTGTGGGTCTTCCTCCACTCCATCCTGTTCTCAGACTGACCAGGTGAGGGGAAGGGAGGGGCCGGGAAGAGGCCTGGATTTGAGGAGGGTCAAGATTGGGCTCAGGGAAGAGGTGGGGCTCTGTAAGGGAGAGGCTCTACGAGGGACAGGGCTTCCAGAAACAATGGCCGGGAGGAGCAGAGACCCTGACACATCTGTCCCACTGCAGTTCTGGTGCCAAGTGTGGCCTCCAGCTATTTTCCACCTGCACCTTGTACTAAGAGTGTCTGCCTTCCTCTCAGGTGATCTTATAAAAGCCCTTTCTGGGCTGGCCAGATGGCTCAGTGGGTAGAGTGCTTGTGGCCAAGCCTGATAACTTCAGTTTAATCCCTAGGACCTCCATGGTGGAAGGAGAGAGCAGACTCCCACAAGTTGTCCTCTGACCTCCACATGTGTGTCATGGCATGTGTGTGCCCATACACACCTACACGGAAATAAATATTAGATATATGTCCCTTCTGTCACCCAGACCTGAGCCTGGTGTCACCAAGGCCCAGAAAAGTGACAGAGAGGGAAAAGATATTTGTAATGGGGCAGCTAATTAGAAATCAGTGAGGGAAGGGGAGATAGCCTTCTAGAAACAACCTGAGCAGGTGTTTCCCCCAAAATGAGTCTTAGGGATCACTGATGGACACCCACCAGAGGGTTTGGAAGGAAATGACTGGGGTACATTAAAGGGCCTGGGAAGACGTATCCTCCTAGTCAGGACTTTCTAACAGGGGAGGGTGTGCAGGTGCATGACCAGCACTCTAGAAGCTATTCGGTCGGACCTCCCCTCGTAAAGCTGTGCAACCACTTTTGAGTGCTTTCTTTCTAGATTTGTATCCAGCAAGAGCAAGTATATGTGTGCATTCATGTACCCATCCAAGGCCTATGAACCACAGTCCCGCCATCGCTCGCTGGAAGCAGCTCACCTGTCCATCAAGGAGAGCAGATAAATCAATCGTTCTGTATTTCACAGCAGTTGAGAGTTAACCAACCCACCCCAGTTCAACTTAGCATGAATGACTCTCACAGACAGACACAGCCAGGCACACTGTGTCAAGTCTGTCGATGAAGTCCACAGGGCTGGGGGTCTGTGTGGGAAGCTAGCTATCCTGCAGCCCCTGACCAGAAGCCAGGCCTCGGGAGTGCTGGCCTGGGCTGGCCCTTATATGTTGTGTGGAAAGCCCGTTGTTTAGATCTGTTTACTTTCTGTGAGACGTATGTATATTAACTTACCTTCAGAAATTAACTGCCCCCCCCCCAGAAAAAACACTGCAAACATGATAAGAATCAAATGTATGTGCAGCAAGCCCTTGGAATGTGACCTCCCATAACCCCATAACTTTAGGTGTACTTGCTGACTGGCTTGTGTGTTAGCTTGTTTGGAGACATATTACAAGTAGCCCAGGCTGGCCTTGAACTTCCTGTATAACCAAGGATGAGCTAGAATTTATCCTCCTGCCTCAGCCTGCAGAGTGTTGGAGTTGCAGGAATGTACCACCATGCCCAGCCAGACATAGTCTTGCTACGTATTCCAGGCTGGCATCAAACTCACAATCCTCCCACAGCAGTATTCCAAGCAAGTGTGGTGATTACAGGTATGCACCACAGGCCTTCTATAACATTTTTTATGCAACTAGATAGCTTAATTGGATTTTGAAATTTGAAGTATGAGACTGGGGCTCAGTGGGAGAGGGCTTACTTAGCATGCCTGAGGCCCTGGGTTCATAACCGCTAACACACACACAACATAAACACAGATGGGATTTCCCCATATCTTATTGAGAGGCTGGTGTCTTTGACATACCCCAGGGATTCACAGACTTCCCACTGGGGACATTTGGGGCAGGGTAGTTCTTTGTGGTGTTTCATCCTGTATGGTATAGCAGTGCTGAGGACTTGGCTTTCGGGGCAACATGTGTTGTCAACTTAACAGAATCTAGAATCACCTGGAAGATGGGCCTCAGGCCATGCCTGTGAGGCATTATCTTGATTACATTAGCTGTGGGCAGGATCACTCCCTGGAAAAGGAAGCTGAGTTTCAGCAGACATTCATCGCTCTTCTAACAGCCAACACCATATAACCAGCTGCTTTGAGCTCCTGCTGCCCCCACTTTCCCCTGACTGTGCCCTGGAACTGTGAGCTGAGAGACATCTTTTCTCCTTTAAGTTTCTTTAGTCAGAGTAGCTTTAAAAAAAAATTTTTTTTATGTGCACGAGTCTTTTACCTGCACATATGTAAGTGTACCAGGTGTGTTCAATGCCCACAGAGGCCAGAGGAGGGCATCAGATCACCTGGAACTCATTGTTAGCAACTGTGTGGGTGGCTGGGAATCAAACCTGGGTCTTCTGCAAGAGCAGCCAGTGCTCTTAACCACTGAGCCTTTGGTTAGAGTATTTTTATCACACAACAAGTAAAGAAACTAAGACAAAGGAATTTATTCAGAAGACCAAGCAGGAAGACGACTGGGGCCATGGGACAGGGTGCAAGGGTCACGGTGGAGAGCACTGCAGACGACATGGGTGGGCGTGCCTGCTCTACAGGGGACTCCAGGGTTGAAGCATGCTTCCTGGAGGCTGGAGGCTGCTGTCTGCTTACCGTCCCGCCAAGGTTCCCATGATGACAGTGGCCATAGGCACTCCCCAGAACTGCCCAGACCAAAGACTCCATGGGATCTACTGTAAGGGCACCTCCAAGCCTATGGGAGAGTGACTCATGTACCAGTGACTGTCCTCAAGGTGGAAATATCTGGCCCAAAGGCTTCCAGTCCCTGAGGTGGAATTGCTGGGCGAAAGGGACACACTACAAGGGGTCTACATGCAATTTTAATGTTCGTTAGAACCAGCCATAGCTTTTCCACAGGGGACCATGTTCTGGCCATATCCACACCCGTGTCACTGGGCGATGGCGGCGACAGATGTCACACCTTGGCTCTAAGTTCTCATCTCACAGTGGCTCTAGGCGCCTTACCTTTTTCACCTGCATCTTTCAAGGGAGGAAACTGAGGTACAGGGGCTATCTATACATGTCATCTAAGTTTCCACAATCAGGGGCAGAAATCCAGCCAAGCAGGAGACATTAACCACAGTGACATGCTGTTTCCACAGATGAAATCTCTTTAATTTTTGCCAATCTTATGAGTTAAAAGTGACTGTTCGTGGTCTTATTTCAGAATCTTTTATCACTCAGGCAGGCAAGTAACATAGTTCTGAACTAGAAAGGTATCCTGGTGGTTAGTCTTCATTATCAACTTGATGGGATTTAGATTCGCTGTGGAAACAAACTTCTCTTTTTGTAGTTAAGTGGGGAGATCCATGACTTCGTCATTCTGCATACAGTTTGACCAGCTTTCTCAAACTCCTGCTGCGTGCCTTCTCTGCCATGATGGACTGTAGCCCCTCAAACCATTAGCCAAAATAAATACTTCCTCCCTTGAGTTGGATCTTGTCAGATATGTTGTCACAACCATGAGAAAGTAACGTACGCAGAAAAATGATTACCAAGAACTGGGGCTATTTGTGTGATAAGCCTGACCATGTGGCCCTTATGCAGTTGGAACCGGTTTGTGGGAGGAACGTGGAAAAGTTTGGAATGCTAGGCTACAAATGCTTGGATACTGGAAGCAGAGCTTAATGGGCCATTCTAGTAAAACACTGGAAGACCAGAATGTCAAAAGAAATGCAGACAGTGGAAGCCTGGTTCCTTAGGTTTAAGAAGGAAACAAGGACCCTGTCAGGAACTGGGATGGGGCCACTCATGTTAATATTCTGACAAAAAGAAAAAAAAAATCTAGTTTTATTTTGCCTCTGTCCTGAAAACCTGAGTAAAATTGAACTTAAAAGATTTTTATTATTTCTAGTTATGTGTATGTGTATGTGTGAGCATGGGTATCCACACGTGTGTGAGTGCCTCTGGAGACCACAGGCATTGGGTCTTTTTGGAGCTGGAGTTCCAGGAGGTTGTAAGCCACCCAACATGGGTGCTGGGAACCAAACTCAGGTCCTCTTCAAGAGCAGTACTCACTCTGACCCACAGAACAATCGCTCCAGCCCCTAAGTTGAATGTAAAGTTGAACTAATCTGTTTGGCAGGAGAAATTTCAAGACAGGAGACATGAAGGCTGTGGCCCAGCTGCTGCTCACTGCTCTCATCCAGTTCCACAGTGGGAGAGCAAACAGTGGAACAGAGAGACAGGAAAAGGGTGAAGTTGGGCAAAGGAAGATGGATGCTCAAATTCAAAACTCCAAGCAAGGAGAATCAGATAGCAATGCATCTGATTGTTCAAGAGGTTGGCATCATGAAAGAGAAACCTGGAGCTCTGCTCTAGGACAAAAGGTGCCCTACCCATCCGAGGCTCCAAATTCATTTAAAAGGAGAACGCCTGAACTGAACGAAGCCTAGGGGATTCCCTGCTCCACAAAAGTAAATTAACTGCCTAGGGATGTACTTTCCCGGGTCAGCACACAGAAGCCCATAGAGCTGATCTCATAGGACCCAGCTGCATCCAGAACAGGCATTAGAACTTGGAAGCATTATCCACATGCTCCTTGTTTTGCAGGCATGAAAGATGCAAGGCTGAGGGGGTCTGAGGATTCTAGGAGTTCTAGAGTTCTGCTGAGGCCAGGCAGTGTGCAGAACGGTCAGGGTCCCTACAGGAAGGCCCCAAAAGGCTGCTGCTTGAGGCTGTGAAGATGAAACCTAAGTTGCACTGGAGACTCCAGAACACTGGAGATGGCAAAGACCATGAGACATCCACTGAGGGAAGTTGCAGGCATGAGTGGAGCCAGCTCTGAAAACAGGCCATGTGTGTGGCAGGCCGCAGAGCTGGGGGACCCAGATTATTCCATTCTGAGCTCCAAATGCCAGACATGGAGCTGGAGAATTTGGTGTTTTTCTTGTGGGGTTTTGTCTTGTTTTGGCCTGATTGTTCCTTACCATGCAACACCATGCCTCCTTCCCTCTGGAAACAGGAATGTCGGTTCTATACCATTGTATATTGAGTGTATGTCACTTTTACTTTTCTAGGAGCTCAGAGTCAAGAGACTACCTTGAGTCTGAGACTTAGACTTTGGACTTTTAAACAGTGTTGGAATTGTGGGAGATTATGGATTTTTTTAGGGAATGCGCTTTGTATTATATGACGGCCACGTATTTGTGGGAGCAAGAGGTGGAAGGTTATGACTTTAACAGTGTCGTATTTGAGTTATCAGGTTGATTATCAGGAGTGGATTTGTGAAGGCCACTCTTGTCAACTTGATGGAATTTAGAATCACAATAGAAACAAACCTCTGGCTCCCCTGTGAGGGATTGTCTAGATTAGGTTAATTGAGGTGGGAAAACCCACCCTACCACAGGCTGGGGTTCCCGACTGCATGAAAAGGAAAGATGGGATAAAGAAAGTGGAAGCAGAACGCCTACTAGCTATCTATTAAGGAGCTTTCTGGAAGCAAACTAGAACTTCCCACTCACCAGAACTTGGGCACATGGACCCACCCAGATTGGAGGCTGTGGAATTCTAGGTGGCACTTGCCTAGCAAAACTCTTCTGCTTCCATATTGAAGAGAAAGTAGGTATTAGAAGAACTTGTGACCTCTGCCTCAGTGGAAGGCTAGGTTTACATATCTTTGGCCATTTTTTAACATCTTTGCCTAAGAATTCTCTTTTCCTGCTCTTCCCTCTCTTTCCCACACCAGCCTCCTTTGCATTTACCCTTTGGGAAGGGAAGCCTTCCGGAAGGCCTCCCTCAGCATCTGTAGGGTTTGTGTCTGGTGAGTGCGAGTGCAGAGGCACTCGGCTCAGTGCCAGTACACTGTCCCTCCTAGTTCAGGGGTGCCGTGCACCGCGTGCCTCAGACCCCGCTGGGTCCAGAGAGCTCAGATGCCCTTGCTGGCTGAAAATGCCAGGGCCCCTGTGCTCAGGCCAAGTTCCCTGAGGAAGAACAGACATAGTGACGTCTGACAGCGCCCTCCAGGGTTAGCAGACTGACTCTGTCCTGCCACCTCCTCATGGCCAGAGCAGCACAGACTGCCAAGCTCTCCTCCATTCAGCATTCCCGAAATATCTGAAGAGACCAGCAAGACCCGAAGTGTCTGAAGAGACCAGCAAGACCTCCTCAAGTCTTCTCTAACCTGGGCCAAATGGCCCCATTTCCTTCCCTTGTCCCGTGTTCCTTGTGCCAGTGTTTCCCAGTCCTTCAGAATGGCGCCATTCTCCAGGGAATCATCTCCCCTCCTGGGTAGTAGCCTCAAATGGACCCCAGCCTCTAGGTAGAATCTGGATAGCCTAAGAGAGCTGAGACCTCTCACCTCCCCGACCTGGACCCTATGCTTCTATTAATATAACCCATGACTGCATCAGACCTAGAAACAGCTCATCACTCTGGGACCCCAAGCTGAGCCCCAATCCACCACAGTCTCCAGGAGGGGACATGTTGATGGTGTGGCGACAGCATATGGCTGTAAGTCAGTCACACACAACTGCTTAAAGTAAGTTCTGGGAGATGAGCCACCAGGGCAATACTTAGCTCTGAGTTTTTTAAAGAACAAATCTGCAGTGCTCCCAGACAGCACTACTGCAAAGGCCAGGAGTTCCTGTGCCCCAAGAACAAAGGTATCCAAAGGAATGGGAAGCTGGCTCACCCTTCCTCACCTTGGTGGGTCCTGCAGCCATTCCTGAACCAATCACTAGCAAGGGCGTGGTGCCACCATAAGGGGCTCATTCCGATCCGGAGGCACACACACGTGCTGTGTGTTGGTGGGATATTTGGGGAACCCTCACTGGGAAGAGGCTGTGAAGCCAAGCAGATGAGGGTCACAGCTAAGCCACGCCCACGAGTGCCCAGGATGGTCAGAGGCTGCTGCCATGGTAGTCTAGGGAAGTGTGACATGCCTTGCATTCCAGGGCCAAGGGTCCCCAGAGGAGTCCATCAGATTTGAGGTGGTTCCTTCAGGGGAGTTTCCTGAAAGGTGCCACAACGTAAGACACAGCAAAGGAGTACAGTTCTGAGGGTGACCCTCAGTGACAGCTGGAACTTCTCATAGGACACCTACACAGGAGCCAAGAGGCTGGAGGCCACCCCAGGTCTGTTAAGCTGAGAGCCATCAACCTATGGACGGCATATGAAGTCCAGAGAACAGAGACCCAAAGAGTGACCACCAGGTACCCTGTGAGATTCTCCATCCACTCTCCACACATCCAAGCACCAGCTGCATGGAACTGGAGCCAATGCAATGAAAAGCAAGTGGTAGGACTCCCAGGCCTGGGCCGCAGAAGGAGGAAGGAGAGGAGTCCCCTAGGTTCAGAGCTCGGAGAGGATGAGGCGGATGGGAGAAGGGCTGTCCTCCCCTGACGCCTCCCTCCCGAGTCCCTCTGTGCCACTCTCCTCCCATTGAGTCACTGGTGCTCTCTAGCGCTCTTTCATGGAGTCCCTTTGACCAGTCACTGTCACTCCCACTGTGTGGGCAGTGTCCTCAGCCAGCTTTCCTGAGCTGCCTGATGGGCTGGGCCTGGGAAAAAGAGCGCATCTCGGCTCTCAGGTCTTCAGCTCGACACTGTGGCTCTGCCGGTGTGGACATAACTGGCTCCATTTCAGACGTGGAAACCTGCTCTGGAGCTCAGACGGGCATTCCCAATCTCTGCACTCCCCTTTCCAAATCACCCTGGTGGTCAGCCCCAGTGGGTCATGGCCTAATGGGTGGCTCTATCCATTTATGGATGTGGGTTTGGGAAAGGTAGTCAGGCAGTCAGGCCTGAAGGGAGCCCAAGTATAAAAGTCAGGGACCCCAGCACCTCACCTGGCCTGTTGGACAGAATGGCTGAGCCTGAAGGTCTTGGGTAAGAGTAACATGGTGTAGTGCCCACTTAGGACACTGCTGGAGGCTTGATGGCTGGCAGTTCAGCCCCTGCCCCTGTGGGAGCCCCAGTGCAAAGCAAGTCCTCCAGGTAAGCAGCATTAGGCCTGCATGGGTAAGTTCCCATTCTGGAGTAGCCATATAAAGGTCTTTAGACCAAAGAATCTGGGAGACCACATGAGCACCCTTTATCCCACAGCACCCCAGATGTCCTGCAACAGAGCACTCAGCAGCATCCAGTCCTGCAGCTCCAGGAGGTGGGCTGTGCATGCTTCCGGGATGGCACACCCAGCAGAGTCATTACCAAGAAGCCCTGCTATCTGCTGGGGCTCCAGCCTTGAGACACCAAGGTAGGTGGAAGAGCATGACACAGAGCTCAGAGGTGGCCATGTCCTAGTCCCCAGACAGGGCCCTGCCTGTTTCCCATTAGATTTCTCCATTGCAGGGGTCAGTCACGACAGGTACCCAGATGGTACACAGAACAAGGCACAGTCTTGTCTCGAAAGCCCGCACAAAGAGCTAACTGCCTGGCAGCAGTGGGTGGCTGTGCCCTTTACTCAGTTGGGAAGGGTAGAGGGAAGGCACCCTGCAGACCAACCAACTTCCCACCCCAGCTTCCCTCAGGCCTCCTCCTTCCTCCCATCTTCTCCACCTGGAGAGACACATGGGCTAGTCCCATCCAGCTCTGGGTCCAAGCCCTACCAACTCTGTTTGAAACCCACTCTTCTTGTGGTGCCTCCTGCCCCCACCAGGGTAATGGCCTTCGAAGCCACCTGCTCCTGACCAGATACCAAAACGCAAAAAAGAGGCTCCCAAATTACCAGCTAGTGCACAGGTCACCCACATTGCCCCATTGTCCCTGCAGCCTCCTTACGCCACACCCAGGTCCAGCCCCAAGGGGGCTACATCTCATGGCTCTAAATATTGAAAGGCCAGAAATCAGACAAACAACCTTTCAGGGTCCCCTCCTTTCTTTATAAATACATGTTGAGAATGGCCTGTGACAGGTCTCAAGTTCAAATTGGTAGACTTCCTGATACAGTGGCCAGGAAAAGGTAAGCCCTCTCTTTTCTGACCCATAGCATATCCTTTCTCTGCTCCTCTTAACATATCCCACAACTTAGGGGACACATGTTTGCACAAAGAATGTCCCCCATAAGCTCTGTCTGCAGCTCTCTGTGCAGCTGACCTGGGCCATCGCTCCCACAGAGGACACCCACACAGCTGGGCACAGGTCATCTTTGGGAGGATAGGCCCTGCATGCAGGCCTGAGGCCAACTAAGAGACCACCCTGGGGTCCTCAGTTTTTGAGACTGGTGTGGAAGTGTGGAGGCGCAGGGTGTGTACATGTTGGTGCTGAGGGGAGGTGCTGGGGCAGAAGCAGAACAGTGTGTGGTACGCACACTCCCTTCTTGTGTACACAGCCTGGGTGAGAGCCGTGCCAACTGCCACCTCCTTTTCCCATCTCAGGATCATGGCCCCATATCTGGGGCACACTGGATAACGCAGAACCCATCTCCCTCTGGTGCTTTCTAGAAACTGAGGAGGCCTTTCCGACCCCTAGTTTTTGGTTTCATTCTTTCCAGTTTTTGAATGAACAGCTTGGATGTCTCAGAATTTTAAGCAGCTCAAATCAATGTGCAGAATCCAAGACCCAGGGTTGTCACAGACAGGCATCCTTCAAACCACTGTTGGCCTCCAGATTAGGGTGTTCTGTAAGGTTGTCCCAGCTGAGGGATGTCAAAAGGGAATTGTACAAGAGAAAAGGCAAAGCCTGGGACTGAATGAGGCAGGTTGGCTTGCAGTGGAAGGCCATCTCCAATCCTGAGCCCTCCCACCAGGCACAGCAGAGACCCGAGGAGCAGGAGGCAGCGGCCCACCATCCCACGGGGCCTCAGGCACTGCAGAGGCCCAAAGCTAAATGGAGCCTGCCATATTCCTCCTGGAGCCCAGGGTGGAGGGACTTCTTGTCTGTCTGTGGAGTTCTGAAAAGACCTGAACCATAACCTACCGCTAGCCCTCACGGCAGCTCCAAATCAGGCCCAGAGCCTGGGGCCTCTGCGTGGGTGACGTGGGAGGCAGGGGTGCGCCGTTCCGGTGGTGCAGCCTCTACCTAGTGTCTGCCTCCCGGTAATAGTCCACCGCCTAGTCTTCTCTGTCTTCTCATGACAAAACTACTGGAGAACCCTGTCTATGGCAGAAGAGGGGCGAAGTGCCATTCCCCTGTCATGGCTAGGTGGGTTGGAGGGCAGGCTAGAAATCCTATACATATTTTTAAGTGAGGAGAGAGGGAGACATAGAGGAGTGGTCCTCCCTGGTGGATGGTGGGGGAAGGGACATTGCTGGAAGAGGTCAGGGGAGGTGGTCTGAAGGACAAGACATTGAGGGTACAGCATCCTGGGTCCCAGCGCTCATTGCTGGGGAACTCCTTCACAGGTGAGCTTAGCAGGGTCCCCAAGAACTGAGGCCATGCCACCAGAGGCACAAGGGGAGGCTCTTTTAGAGGAGCCCAAGACAAGGAGGCCAGGGCTAGGGCTCCAGCTGAGCAGGATGTGGCCTGGCCAGCTCCGGTGCTGAGGAGAGAGCCACAGTCCTCCAGCCCAGGCTGCAGACTTAGGCTTCAGAAAGAAGGGGCCCCAGGCCCATCTTCCCCTAGAGGTTGGGCCTGAGAAACAATCTGTGAATCCCTTTAGTCATGGAGGGGGCGCCAATGAGGCAGGAAGAATAGCCCCCCTGTTGAGATGCAGGACTTGAGGGAACAAGAGTGAGGGAGTTAGGGAGCCCAGGGCCTCCTACCTGTGAGGACAGAGCGGGGATCCCAGACCCTTCCCCCCTTGCAAGTGGCTGGCCCCGGCTCACCGTCAGGTAAGGCCTGTGATAGGCCCTGGGAGCTGCAGATACAGGCCTGAAATCCCCACTAGCGCTATAAAAGAGGGCCAGGAGAGAGCCAACCCCACCGTGAGCAAGAATTTGAAGGAAAAGTGAAGTGTCTGGAGGCTTCCCACAGAGAAGCAGCAGGCTAGGGCCTTTCCTGAAGGGAGAGGGCCTCCCAGCCCTGCTCACAGATGGGCCTGGGAGAGGCTCCGAGGAGGGGCAGGCAGAAGGCAGCCAATGGGAGCAGGGATGCCCTGCCACCAGAGCCAGGCCCAGGTTCAAGGGGCATCCTCAGAACCATGGGGTTTGGGAGGACTCCAGTGACTTATGGGCAGGCCAGGAGGCAGAGATGGCCAGATCAAGGTCTGCCATGGCCACTAAGGATGGGCACACCCCAGGCTGTGTGAAAGTGCTTGGAGAAGACATGAGTGGGCAGAGATCAGGCACCGAGGCAGGAGAGAAAGATGGGATGAATTGAGGTGACGATCAAAAGAGAAGGGAACTCTCACCATCTCGGTGAAGTCTCTCACCAGCCGAGAGTGGGGATTCTTCACCCAAGAAAATGCACTGTGAAGATCATCCATACAGAGTGGGGATTCTTCACCCAGGAAAATGCACTGTGAAGATCGCCCATACAGAGCGCTCTTCCTCTCACAGAGCTACGGCAAAAGCCAAGGTCCATGCTGAAGGCCGAAACCTCTGAGATATCAGAGTTGAGCTAGGCAGACTCCTCTCCTTGCTCTGAGAACGTTTTAAGAATCACACAAGCAAGATTATGAACTGTGTTTGCAGTCAAAGTGTGCCTTAACTTTCTTGCCACAGTATAGTAAGGGTTAATTCAACCCTTGTGACCTATGGTTTTACCTTAACAGACTGCAATCCCTCCCAGTGCACTTCAGAAACCACCCTAGGGCCTCGTTTACTATGAGAAAAAGCATTCCTTAGAAACCCGTTGGACAACCTCAGAGCTCCCCAAAACTGTGTTCATGGCTGTTGTTAAGACAGAATGTAGATACTAGTCCCTCCCTCCGTGCCCCCTTCATGTAATGTCCGTGCTTAAATTTATAATAAAACTCTTTTGTTTTTGATACTTATCCCAGGCTGACCTTGAATTCCCTATGTAGCCAAGGTCTCTAATCCTCTTGCCTCCACCCGGAGTACTGGGATTACAGGTATGTGCCACCACATCCAGTTTATGCAGTGCTGGGGATCGAACCCAAGGCTTTGTGCATGCTAGGCAAGCACTCAACCAACTGAGTCACATCCCTAGCCCTTAAAATCTTTTATTAATTATCTCCAACTCTGTTTTGTACTGACACATCCTGAAATTCTTTTCTGCAGTGAAGTCAAGAATCTGGGTTGCACTTGAGTAAAGGTCTCTGAAAAGAACTTCTCAGATTATTGCAGAGGGGCAGCAGCTCTCCCCTGCCACTAAAGCACCATGTGACTTCCCTCATGGAGACTAGCTCAGTCTTGGGTACCCAGGCTGAGTGCAGGGGGGTTGGGAACTTCCCACAGAAGGGGTCTGAAAGCCATTGAGAAACACTGGCCAAGGAGAAGATACAAGGGCTGAGCAGCAGTGACTCTAGCCCCAAACCCTCAGCCAAGGTGTGATTGCTTAACCCCAGGTCCTAGTACAGTGACCCCATGCTCTGCAATCTGGCCACAGGAAGCAACAGGAAGTCCTGTTCTTGAAGGAGCAGGAGTAGCCCATAGCTGTTAGGAAAGGGTAGCACATGGTGCAGGACACAGAAGAAGGGTGGCCAGAAACCAGAGACTGGTGCCAGGCCAGGCCCAGAGACGGTCTAGGGTTTCCCACCCTGGTAGGGGTGGGAATGTGGCCTGGGCCAATTGGTGCTTCCTGATCATTGTCTAGGGCAATTTTTCTCCTGAGAAGCTGTTCATGTGCCTTCAGAAGTCTGCACCCGAGGATGGGGGAGGCCAGGACTACAAGGCACCAGGTCACAAGCCTGAGCTCCTTCTAGGTTCTTATGACAGAGTGGGGTGTTGGGAGTGAGTGGTACCCCTACATTCCCTGCTAGGTACCCTGTGACAACCCCACCCATTCAGTGCCATTTCTTAGTTGAGGACAAGGGACACTAGGAACTGGAGGCGCCAGTGGATAGCATTCAATGCAAACCTTGGCCCTGTTGTTTTAAATAAGAAATTTATTGCAAATATAGAAATTGATTCTCTCCATACAGGAATCTCCAAGTTGAGGAAAACAATTTCGTGCCATTCAGTTTAAAACAGGAAAATTGTGGAGGGAGAGGCGGCTGAAGAAAATAAATGAAGTTACCCCTAAAAGAAGAAAAGGAGAGGGTCCAACACCCCCAGGAGGACGAAAGTTCCGTACACAGCAAGGGGTCACAGGTTCAGAGTCCAGAGACTAGAGCACAGCTCCGCAGGGCTCAAACCAGGTGCCAGGCCACCACGCCCTGAAGGCTGGCAGCTCCTGAGGAGGACGGGGGGGAAGGAGGTGACCATTACTACCTGGACCCCTGCCCCAGCCCTGCACTTGACTGGCAGCAAGGGAGGGGAGGAAGAGGAGGCCCGGTACTCCCGCAGCATCCCCGTGGACACCTCTCCCGCTGCTCAGCAGGGGTGGCTGTCGTCTGCGGGGAGGGGACACTGAGGCAAGTGGGGGAAATCAGACTGGTTCTTAGAGGTGGCTGTAAGTCGGAAACGGTGAGACGTGAGCATGAGAGCTGGGAGAAGGTTCCCCTCCTTTGGGGCTAAGGGGGTCCCAGAGCAGCAAGCCTTGTCAAGAGGGACAAACGCTGGTGGGGCGAGGTCGCTCTGCAGGGGATTAGACATCATTTCAGACTCCCCTATATTCTTTCCCACCCATCCTTACCCTGGGGGAAGGGTCCCCCCACCCACCCAGCTGGGCCAGAGTCTGTGGAGGTAGAGTCATGGAGTAGCCAGAGAAGAGGCCTGGGGATAGCCAGCAGCTCCAATGCTCTGCCTCCGATTTGTCACAGAATTGGCTCTTGTCATGCTGCCTGTCACCTCCTGACAGACAAGGGACCACTCACCGCCTGCCCCCATCACTCAGTCCTCTGCAGGGGCCTGGCACTGTTAGGAAACTTATTCTTTCCCTGACCTGCATTTGAGGGCCCTCAAGAGCCAAGGGCATTGTGAAAGCTGTCACCACTGTCCCTGTCTGTCCCGTCTTGGGCCCGTCTAGAATAGTTTCCTTCCCTGGGCTTCTGCCACCCATTCCCCTTAAATGTTCTGGAATGTGAACACAAGTGACTTCTAATCGGGAACATGGGGACCACGGGCCAGTCCCAGGAGTCGCCCACCATGATCACCCGCTTTCCAGCAGCTGTCCAGGCCTAGTCTTCTCAGGGTGGGTCTCCCGGCCACCTCCTTTACTGCCCCTCCCCTCCCCAGACAGGCCTTCCAGACCTAGGCTGCTCTGAGGCTTCCAGCTCTGTGTTCAAGGAGGAATGCAGAGTTGGGGGCCTATGTTGACAGAGGGGCCCTTCCCAGGAAGGAGAAGCTGATCCAGGACCAGAGTCTGCTAGGACTAAGCTTTCTTCCCATTGGACCTGTTTATTGCTGGAAGGCCATGGTTTCCAATAGAGGAAGCCATGACCCTCTGAACGACTTCCTCAGAACAGCCTTCAAGGGTGGTTCTCAGAGACAGGAAAGCCCAGTGTGACCCTGTACTCACATTTCTAAGCTGACTCACCCATCCATCAAGCCCTGTGTCCTTTCTGTCCTGTGGCCCTCAATCATGGCCTGCCCCCAGACCGCATTACCATTATAAAGCCAAGCCCCTCACTGAGCTCTGGAGAGTTGAGTGTCTATTTGTCTTTGTGACTTTCACTTCTGCCTAGAGACAAGCCATCCTGAACAGGACACAGGACACTCTCAGAGGAGGCCTCCATGAGGCCTTTCCCAGAGGACTGGCCTGGGCAACTACAGGTCTGTCCCAGTGGGTGGGGAGAGGCCTGTGCCTTGGACTCTTGCCCTGTTTTAAAGAGCCCTGTGGCCAGAGTCCCATAGTTTATCACACCCCCTGAGTGTCCATGTCCCACTGTTGAGATGGGCCCTCTCTTTAAAGACCCCCTGAAATGGGGGTCTTCTTCATAGGTCACCCTCAACCGGGAATGATGGCAGAGACAGAGCCCACCCTGCTGCAGGGACCCTTCCTGGGCATGACCAGGCTCACTCCCCTCCATCAGAGCCCTAAACCTTTCCACAGAGCCCCAAGCTCTTGGCCTCTTGTACACAGGGTGACTGACCCCCATCCCACCAGGTCAGCTGGGCCACCATCCAGGCACCTCTTCAGAGGGCTCCACCTTCATCTAAATGGGAGTCCTCCCATGGCCCCTTCCACCAGAACATGACCTCCAAGATACTTTTCTGAGACTGCCCTCCTTGCCGGGGAGGAGAGGAAGGGTCAAGGAGCTATGGGATAGGACAGGGGTGATAGTGTTAAAGATGGAGCAGGGTAGGCAGCACTTGGGGGCCCAATGCCCAGAAAGACAAGAGGCAGCAGGTATGGGGAAGGGCTGTGTGGTGGCACCTGTTTTGGGTCTTTTGCAGAGCTGGCCCTCCCTGGGTTTCAAGAGCTGCTCGGATCACAACAGAGGGACTGGGTGGGAGGAGGGTCTGGACAAACTGGCACATACACAACAGATGTTTGCTCAGAAAAATACAGTAAAATCGTCATGCAAAGATAACAGGGGTCTGCTTGCTCACGCCCCCGGCCTCTCGGCCTGCCTGCTGTTCTCAGGGTGGTGGGTACGGGATGGGTGAGGGCAGGTTTGAGGGCTAGGGGAGCTCTGCATATCCAGACCAGCCAGTTCCCTCCTCTCCCCAGAAGGACAGTCTTTTCTTTGCAAATGTCACCCCTGATTGAGCCCTGGGCTCATCCTATCCTCAAAGTCGATATGAAAGAGGTGTTCAGTCAAGCCCGCTGGTCCTTCCCAGAACCCCAGTCCCAGCAGGTACTGGTAGGTGGCCCTAAGGATAGCCCTCCCATTCCTGATCAGAGCCCACAGGTCAGACCAGAAGCACCCCAGATGCCTCTCACTCATAGTCACACTCCCAAGCCTCAAGAAGCCCAAAGGAGTGGCAGGAATGAAGGTTTTCTGAAAGGGGCTGAGGGAGCCAAGAAGGCTCCACGCCATCTCATGGGAAGCCAGAGGTACAAGGGCAGGGACGTTGCCCAGCACAGCTATCCCCATGCCCCACTGGCCTGCCTCCCACTCAGGGGCAAGGGATAATGCCTTTAGCACAGTCTCAGGACTCGGAGTGGCCCCCAGAGCTTGTCCCCAGAAGCCCCTGGCTCTTGAGAAAGCCACTGCCTGGCTTGGCCTCCCTCACCACCCTCTGCTGCCGCCCACACTGAGAAAACTCTAGAGCCCAACGGTTGGTCAGTTGGTCTCTCTGGGCACCAACTGCCAGGTACCAGGTTGCCATGGCAACAGGCTAGCTAGAGAAAGGGAGGGGCCAGGAACCCAGCCTGCTCCCCCACTAGGACAGTGGGGGGCACCTCACTGTTTGTGCTTTGATTGGTGTTGGGTGGGGGTCAGAAAGAGGAGTGTGGCCATCTCCATGGTAACACAGGAGCCCCTCTAGCCAGGGGGTGAGACAAGATGCAGTGTGGGGGGACCCTCCCTGCTCTAGGCAGGCTAAGAAGCTGCCCTATGGCCACACAGTAGGGGCCAGGCAGGTGAGAGCAGAGGCTGTGCGGTGCAGGGAGGGAGCCCCATGCCATGCCCCTCCACTCTGGCCCCAGGCCCTACTGTTACCCCTCTGCAGTGGGGAGGGGCCCCGGAAACCCAGAGAAGCCGGAGGATGGGGTCCGGGGGGCTGCACCTGAGATGCCAGAGGGGAGCAGGCCTGCCCGCCATCCCACCACCGGGCAGCTCCCCGGGGCTACTTGGAAGACGCTTGAAGGGGGTTGGTGGCACCCCTGGCCTCTCCTCCTCTCTGGTCAGCAGGGCATTCCTGGGCAACCCAGGGTTAGAGACCATAGACTTTCACCCTAAGAGGGTCCACAAACTTTCTAGAGAAAAAGCACCTGCCTGCTTCGGTCTCTAGACCCCTTAGACCACGGCTTTGGAAAGGGTTATGGGAGAAGCAGCTGGGGGTGGGGCCAGCACTGGGCCAGGAAACTGGGAGACAGAGCTAGAACCTGTTGGCTGACCCCTGGGGTTTCTGTTTCTCCTTCTGGACTACACATAAAGTGGGAGATAAGGATGCCCAGTGTCCACCTGGCACCCAGTCTCCAAATGGTACATCCCCTGGCTTGGGGGACCCCTCCCTGTCCCAGAGAACTATGGTCCATCTCTACCCCAGCCTCTTTTACCCCCAAACCTGCCCCAAGGCCCAGGCCCCATACCTCTCTGTGCCCAGCCCGGCCCCGCCCACCCCAGCAGAGCCCCCTTGGGCAGCACAGTAAAGACGACTGGTTTCCATATCAGGTTGTAAACTTTAAGGAAAATGTTGGTTTTCCTGTCCGTTATTGTCGGGTGTTGGTTGCTTCACAGTCAGGTGGTGGTCAAGTGTGTGCATGGGTGCATGTGTGAGGGTTTGCGTGTACGTCCACTTCTCGGCCCGGGCCCCACGGCCCGTCCCCCGCCCGGCCACCCTCGGGGGCCCAACCCCCGAGTGCCCCGGCCCTCCCCCTCACCTCACCAGGGGGAGGAGAGGGTCACAGCTTCTGCTGGGCCGAGACCCCCTTCCAGTAATCGAGGATGTCATGCAGGTCCTCGTCCTTGGCGAACTGGACCTTCTTCCGCAGGGCGTGGCCGGCGGCCACGTACATCTCCTCCCGGTGCTGCTTCTTGTAGGGCCGGAAGCGCTCCCAGATCTTGTGCGTGCTCTCAGATGAGTACTCGGGGCTGGAGGAGTACCCTGAGTAGTAATGTCTGGGGGAGAGCTGTGAATAAGTGGGGTCCCGCTTGGAGCGGGTCAGCGGTTTGAGGAAGGACACCCGCTGGCTCAGGCTGTCTGCGCCCTCCTCGTAGTAGAGAGCAGGGAAGCTGTGCCGGTGCTCGCTGCAGTGATAGGCGGGCTTCACCTCCAGGTGGTGGGTGCCACCGGCTCCTCCGCTGCCGCCGCCCGCGGGCACCAGCGGGAGCCGGTCCAGCGGGCTGTTGAGGGGGCTCCCCTTTTCGATGTACTTGGAGTCGCCCTTGGCCAGCCCTGTGGCGGTCGGGTGGTCCGGCACATCCAGGCTAAAGACCTTGGCACTCTTGATGGAGCCACTGGACGACACGCTGCAGGTCTTGCGGGTCACTGCGGCGTCGGCGCTCAGCTGGCGCTGCAGCGGGTGGTGGGAGCTCTCCTTGTAGGGGGGTGACAGGAAGCTGGGCCGCTCGAGCGCCCCGGGGGCAGCGGCCGAGGTGGCGGCGGCGGCTGCAGGGAGGGGCTGGCACTCGAAGGCCAGGTCAGAGTCTCCACCTCCGCTGGCGCCCCCCAAGAAGGAGGCCGAGTCCAGCTTGAGCGCATCGATGCAATTGTTGATGATCTGGTTGACCTTGTCCACTTCCTTGGCAATGGTGGAGATCTCAGCGGCCGAGCCCTGGCCATTCTCGAGGTCTGGGAGATCATCCTCAGGCCGAGCCAGGCTGTCTCCTGCCGCGCCTGTGCGCACCTCAATATAGTTGCCTTTGGTGGCCACCTTGGGCGTGTCCAGCCCGGCCTCTAGCCCCTTGGAAGCGGGCAGCTTTTCCCCAATCATGGAAGGGATGGAGGACATGCGGGCCACAGGCAACACAGGCGGCTCACCTAGCTTTTGGGCAGCGTGCACGATGGAACCGGCGTCCACATCAGCCCCGTAGCGCATCTCCAAGATGGTCTTCTTGACGTTAACGGACTTCTGTTTCTCCTCCTGCATGCGCCGCTTGCGCAGGCAGTAGTAGACGGCGCCCAGCACGATGACCATCCCGAACAGGCAGCCCAGGATGGTCATGATATAGTGCGTGGTGGTGGAGGTGCTGGGTGCCAGGTCCCCAGGCACAGGGTCCCGAGTGGTAAAGGTCAGGCAGGTGTGGTTGAAGCGGCGACTGTTTCGCAGCGAGGTCACACAGAAGGTGTATTCGGTGTGGGCTCGAAGCTTGTCCAGTGTCACAATCTCTTTCTTGTTCTTCAGTGTCATGACGTCAGAGAAATAGCTGTTGTTGTATTGGACCAGCACATACATCTTGCTGTAGGGGTGCGGGATAATGACCACCAGGGTGGCTGAGGTAAAGGTGACATGATGCAGCTTGATGGCCGGTCCCGCAGACGCATCCGTGGTGGACGAGGCAGGGGGCTCCACAGAGAGAATCTCGTCAGGGTTGAAGCCTGAGTTCTCATCGGGCTCCCTCTGGGCATCAGTAGAGTAAGGTGTGGGGTGACTCACGGGCCGAGCGGGCATGGAGCCATTGCGGCACTTGGCCTGCAGCACAGTGATGGCATTGAGGCTGTGGTAGGGCCGGGGCACAAGCAGCGGGTAACCAGCAAACTCCCTTGGCGATTCACACTGCAGACGGTCATAGTTTTTGGTGACGTTGTTGAAGACCACAAGCCAGGCTAGGAAGCCGAAGAGGTCGCATTCACAGTTAAAAGGGTTGCCAGCCAGCTCGCACACCATCAGGCTGGCGAGGCTGGCGAAGGTGGCGCCATCCAGGCGGCTGAGGCGGTTGGAGGACAGGTCAATGCTGATGAGGCTGGGGCACTCTGAGAAGGCGGTGGGCGTCACCACCTCGATCAGGTTGTGCTGGACGAAGAGAAACTGCAGGCGACTCATGCCTCGGAGCATGCCCTCTGTCAGGTTGCTGAGCCGGTTGTAGCCCAGCTGCAGGACCTGCAGGCTCGTCTGGCCCAGGAAGGCACCGTCCTCGATGTAGGAGATCTCGTTCTTAGTAAGGTTGAGGTCTGTCAGATTCCCAAAGCGGTTGAGTGAAGAGTACAGCACGGCCTTGAGCTTGTTTTCGTTGAGCCTCAGGTCGTGCACCGTGCTGTTGATGTGCTGAGGGATGGTTTCATAGGGCGGCTGGTTCTGGCTGCAGATGGCCAGCCACACGTAGCCCTTGTCCCCCTCGATGAGCCAGCAGTCGGCACGCACGGCACCGGGCCGGCACACGCACAGCAGTGCTGCGGCGCACAGCCCCAGGCGCAGCATGGCCCAGGCCTCGGGCCCTTGCCGGCCCAGCTGGGGTGAGGGGCCAGAGCACAAGAGGCCTAGCAACTGGAGGCTGGAGCTGATAGCACAGTTCTCTCTGGGGCCGCCACCATCTTGGGGGCGACCCCCAGTACAGGGGCCCCTGGCAAGGTGGGAACAATGGGTGCCTGTTGCTGGGGGCACTCTGGACGGCTACAAGCTTCTGGGTGTGGTTCCTGGTTCTTGTTGCAAAAGTATACAGGCCTCCTCCTCCTCCTCCTCCTCCTCCTCCTCCTCCTCCTCCTCCTCCTCCTCCTCTTCCTCCTCCTCCTCCTCTTCCTCTTCCTCCTAGGGTTCTGCGCTCAGAACTTCAGGCAGTTCCTGCTGGAGCCAGGAGTGCAGCACTCGGAGATGGTGAGAGATGGAGAGGACGAGGCCCATCCATCACCTGTTTCCTGAAAGGCAGCATGGAGAGAAGATGGCAGATGAGAGTGAGGGCCCAGACCAGTACTTTCAGGTTCCAACGTGGGCCCGCATCCCTCTGCATACCCTTCCCAGGGATTCTGGCAGCGAGTACTCCCAGAGTCCCTGCTTCCTTAAAGCAAGGGAGGGCTGAGGGTAGCACGATGGGGCGGAGGGAATCACAGAGGAGCTGTAGTGGGGCAAGGCCGGTGTGGGCACCAAGACAGAGTAAAGGGAACTGGAGAGGCACGGGTGGGCACAGGTGCACAGACACCCTCCAGTGCATGCTCATCACATAGTGTCCACACGCAGCTGTGGCCTGCACAAAGCCCCCATGCCCCACACAATTCCAAGTTCCAAGGTATGCCCACAGGGCAGGAACACACACACACACACACACGCGTGCACAGAAGCATACCTACCATCTGTGTACATGATACACATGTCCACTACACCCAAGTGGGCACCCCCAAATCTGGATAAGAATTAAGAAGCCCAGCAAAATGCCTCGTTCTCCATGCCCAAAGATAAATAATTCATTTGTTGTGTAACTGCTCTTGTTCCAAAAATAATTCCCTTGTCTCCGCTTCCATGGGGGAGGGGAGCAGACAGTGTTGGCAGTGGGTCCCCCAAATGGGGCGGTGCAAAGGCCGGGGTCTCTGCAGAAGGAGGGCTGGTCATATAGGCAAAGCTAAGCCAAGAGAGGGAGCGGGACTTGGGGAATCCAGGCACTCCCCAGAGGAGTGCTCCCCAGGAGAGCACCATGATCCCAAGGTGGGTTCAGTCTGCATATGGCATATCCCTTTCCAAGGCTGCAGAATCAGAAGCTCAGAGAGGGACAGGGCCTTGCCTGGAGCAACACAGCAAAGGTCAGGCCAGGATCAAGGCTCCTGAGACACTGAACAGCCCTACGGAGCCAAGAGCCAAAAGGCCCTTTGCACACAGCCTGACTAGCTGGATACATCACATCTGAGTTACTGCATTTCTGTGAAGTGGGACCATTTGATGGGGAAATAGCAAGGGGACTTGTGCTGCTCATCCCAAGACACAGAGGACAGGGGAGGAATAGGGGGTCACAGCCCACAGCCCACTGATCCCTCTTTTACTCTCCCCCTGCAGAAAGGGACCCCCAAATCCCAGGGAGATTTGGCCAGGTCCCCTGCAAGCTACACACAGCCAGACTAGCTCTCACCCTGTGCTCTGGACCCCAGAAACCCTCCAGACCCTCCACAGCTCTTTCCAAGTAAGGACCTGGGATGATCCAAAGATCATCTTTAGTCCAAAGAAAGCACGAACAGTGTCCAAAAGAGCCACCTCCACCTCCTGCTCCTCCCTCAGGGAATCTCCAGTAGAGATCGCACACTGAAAAGAGTTCAGCCCTTTGTGTTAAAGCGAAGCCAATTTACAGCACCGTGCCCCAGAAGTGGAACAGGGAGGGGAGTCGAGCAGAACCCTGAGGAAGTCTGGGTGACAGCACTGGCTGAGGAAGCGGCAGGTGACCAGGTCCAGCCTGGGTCAAGGCTGACACTATGGCAGGGTGGGGACCTCTGAAGCCTCTAAAGGACATACTTCTTCCTCACAGCAGGCCTAGTGTGGGAGTTACAAGGCGACAGGGCAGCTGACATGCTGACATGACTGTTATTGGCTGCACTGCACAATGCTCTCAAAGCTGGCTCCTGTGACACATGACAGCGGGGGGCCCAGGTCAGTCCTGTCCCTCTCCACACCCCAGATTCCCTCCCATAGGTAGCTAACTGTCCTGGAGGGGGCTAAGCCTGTCAGAGAGCCTCCAGTCTGCCTGTAATGCAGTTCCTCCTTGGTCTGGGAACCACAGCAGTACACAGGTGCATCTGCAGGTATGAGGCTGGTTCATGGTGTCGACATGATGGTGTTGCTGTGTGCTAGGAGATGGCATGCAGGAAGGCTCAGGAGCACACATATGTTCAAGTGCATGAGAGGTGTGCAACTGCATGGTCAGCCACAAGGATACACGCTGGTGGGTAGAGAAGTGGCAGGCATGCATACTGGGGGGCCAAAAGAGCACAGGCAGCCACCCCCCCCCATGCCACTTAAACACAAGTGTGTTCCTCATGCACATGCCTGCCTACATGCAAAACCTCAGCTACACACAAAGGCTCTCCTGGCCTAAGATCAGATCTACTAAAACCTTAGCCAGGACGGGGTGGTAATCTGCAGAGCTGACTGGAGCCCTGGGAGGCACGGGCCAAGCCAAAGGGCAGGAAAGGGCTAAGGGAAGGCATGGAGCGGCCCCGGCTTGGAAGAGCGATGGTCCCACCCAGCCCTTCCCTTCTCTTCCGTTCCCTTCCCGACAGACCAGGATCGGCAGGGGCCTTTAGCTTCCCCAAGCCCTCAAGGTGACCCTGTGGTGGCCCCTCTTGCTCCCCTGTTCCCCAGGATGACTTGGGCCGGGGCCTAACTCCTACTCTCCCATGACGCAGGACTAACAGGGAGGAGGTTCCCATCACCGTGTCCTGTGTGCGTCAGCCACCCCGTCCCCATCCTGGGCTGCCTGCCCACCGCCCGTTGAGGCCTGACGCAGCCAGGGAGGGGACAAGGAGGTCACAAAGGCGCTGACAGCAACACTTGGTCCCCGGCCCAACTGCTCACCTGCTGTAGGTGCAAGTGTGCAGGGGGTGGGTGTGAGGGACCTTGGGGGGCGGGGGTCAACCAGGCAACGTCAGATTCCCCTTCTCCCAGGAGGGTGCTCCTCAGACACACAAGCACATTTGGGAGGAAAGAAAGAAGAAACCATAGAGATGGCAGAGCAAGTGTCAGAAAGAGACAAACGGAGAATGTGTGAGCCAGAGGACTGAGCACAGGGGGAGGGTGACAGGCTCAGGGGTAACAGGGACACAGGCACCTGCTTCCCCAGGATCCAGGGATATGAATGAGACCAGGCCTGGTTGAACCCTGAAATACAGCCTGGGGCATGTCAGAAGGAACAGGGAAGCAGTGAGACAGCTGCTCAGACCCCCAGGGTCATGATGTACCCATCCCGGGGGCAGCCTGGGAAACATGCAGCCATGCAGGGAAGTTAGCTGGGGTAGGGGACACATTTAAGACCGGCGCCAGCCAGGAGCAGTCTGACCTGCTACAGGCTGTGTGCTGTGCCTCCTGTGAAATCTCCAACAGAAGGGAGAAGAGCACCATCAACACCAACAGGCACGGTCTGGGGAGTGGGAGGGACTACCTCAGGGGTGAGCAGAGACAGAGACTGAGCCACCACGGCACGTGCCTCTACTGCCCTAGGTTTAACTTCCGTGGTCAGGTTGACTCAGCTGCGGTTGTGCCATAAGCCTACAGGCCCTTCCATGGACTCAGAACCTTACCACCGAGAGGGCAAGACAAGCCCAAGTTCAGTTGGATCCCAGCCTCCTCATAGGGGAAGCTGAGGCCAGGATAGAGGTGGGGATCTGGTCCAGTCCTACATCAAGCTGGGAACAGGCTGGGTTCAGGACCCAGCATGCAAACTTCAGGGCCTCAACGGGATCTGCCCTTGGCAAGGGCTCCCTGCCTTGCAGTACACACCCTTGCCTGAGTCCTAGCTCCTCTACAAATGAAGTTCAGTGAGTATACCCTACAGGCACAGCTGGGGCAGCAGAGATTCCCACAGAGCTCAGCCCCAGGCCTGGCAGGATAATCTGCGTAGCTTCCGTCACGCCAACATCACAGCCCTCATCACCCAGGATCGGAATGTCTTGGGCTCAGGGTCATGTTCTTGGTCCCCAGCATGCTGACCACCAGGTTCAGTCACAGTGGCATCCTGTCCCCACTCCAAAGATAACCCCGCATGTGAGTGGAGGGCTCAGAGATCTGTACTGGGCAGGGAGATGGACAGGGCTGGGCCAGTCTTGAGTTTCCAGCAGGCTGCAGGTGGATAGAGGAGGCAGGGCTGGAAGTCATTTAGGGATGCGGACCGATAGCTGGCTCACTCAGAGCTCCGGTGAGCCTCAGCCTTTCTCTAAGTCTCAGTTTCCCTTTTGTGTGACAATCAGAGTTCCCAGAAAACTCCAAGACGCGGCAGAGCAAACCTATTCTGCGCAGGGCAAGAGGCTGTTCAGCTGAGGTGCCCTGTGCTTTTGCTCCCACGGGGACACTGTTCGGCTCAGGAACAGGGAGGGAATGGGGTTTATGGCCTGTGACCGGACACCGAGGAGTAGAAGGCTCAGAGGGGAAGCTTCCTTTACTGTAGCTCATCAGCCCTGGCACAGACTCGGCACTGAGCCAGACTGGCCAAAGCTTCCCGAAGACCCTCACCACTGCCTGTGTCCCTGCCAGAACCCTGGATCGGGAGGAAGAACTCCCCAGGCCCAGCCAGAGCGCCCAGGTTTAACAGCAGCCTCGTCAATCACTTCCAGAAGCTAGCACAGGGCCACCCACTGGGGCCAAGGCTCCGGCCACGGGGCTGGACACTGGGCCTTGTTACTGCCTCTACCCACCCACCAGGAGCTTAGAGCCAGCGGCCCTGGTCTCTGCTCCTCCTCTGTCACCACGGAACCACCAGTTTGGTAAGTTCCCGGGACTTCAGGTGTGATGAGCCTCAGAGGAGACAGTCAAGAGTGCAGATGCTGAAAGTAAGAGATCCTAGGATCAAACACGGAGCTGTGTGACACAGGTAGGTTCATCACCCTCTCTGGGATCCAGTCTCCTTGGCCCAGTCACAGGAATGCCTTTTCAGGGTCTCAATGATCCTTGAACGTTATCTCAACCCTGTGCACCTCATTTTTACAGGTGAGAAAACAAGGCCTGGACCCAGGGCAGGAAGAGTCACACCTACTGGCCAGCTGGTGAGTTTCCTGTCCCTGGTTTAAGCCCCTCCCACCTGTCAGAGGGAACTGTCCCCAGGCCCCAAGAGACTAACTTCTCCATCAGTCAAGAAGTTTTTATTCCAGACAAGCTATGTTCCTCAACCCCAGGACATTTGCACATGCTTTTTCCCCTCAGCGTATTCACAGTCCACTGCCTTACTTTCTTCAGGTCTCAAATGCCCCTCTCCCTCACCCCTGCTTTCTCTGAGAGAAACTCACTTGTCACCCAACCTAGCTTTAGTCATCTCATAGCACTCAACCCTGACATCTGGCTCTCCATGGCTACCCAGCAGAGCAGCCCAGTGGGATTCTAGCTTGTTCACTGGTATAATCTCCCATGCGTACCATGGACACAGCTGCAGGGACTGAGGAGAGAGGCAGGACCTCCTGACTCCATGGGGCCAGGGGGCCCAGAGGTCAGAGGGAGGAGCCCACCTCCATAGGCGCTAACAATGTCTCTAAAGGAAAAAGTGAAGCTCAGAGAAGTGCAGTGATCCATCCACAGTGACAGTCGAGACCCTAGGCTGGCCTGAGAGATTAGGATAGCTTCCCAGGGACTGCGTCTCATAATCTACATACTTCTAGCCACAAGGCTCTGACTACATGCCAGAAGCCATGTCCTCTACCTCCTCTTCCTGAACCACAGTGTCCGCTCCCTCCCCACCCTGCATACAGCCACCCCCAGGTCTCTGCTATGACTAGGCTACCTAAAGCTTAGCACCAGGTCAATGTACGCGCCATGACTGTCACCGGGGGCTCCCGGCTTCTGTCAGTGCAGCACGAGTGTGTACCAGCATCGCCCTCACCTTGACCTAAATGTCACCTGAGCCCGCGGGCTCCCTATGTGCACGCCGGGCAGCCCGACACCCTGGGAACATTCCAGGCACGTGGGGGCCATTCTGGCTCCATCTCACCCGAGGTGCTGAGTTGTGTCCACCCCATTCAATCATGTCTCATTAGTCTCAGCACGAACGCCAGCTGCTCTGCGTCCGTGGGGAGTTGGCCTCTGCCCTTTCTGCCTCTCCTGGCTTTGTGTCACCCTGTGTGGGGAACAGCCATGGCTGTACCATGCCATGGGAACTCACTGGCACACCAGCCACACTCACACCCCTCCACACCCTACAATGGCTCCTCATGTACCCATTCTGGGTCCGGTGCTGCCACAGTGGGTTTCCCTGAGCTTTGGTAGGCCTCAAGAGTCTAAGAGGACCTCCCACACGTACCCACAAAGACCAGGGCTGGGTGTTGCAGGGTCCTGGGAACACAAAGCCTGGCTCTCCCAGCCCAGAGCCAAGAAGGGGCTTCAGCCCTTGGGCAGAGCCTCGGCTGCCATGGGTGGAGCCTCGGTTGTCCTGGGCAGTACCCTCAGACAGGGAAGGTTCATCATGCGACCCAGGCAAACCAGTGCCGTCTTCTCTGGCTCTCTGTTTCCACATCTGTTCAGAGAACCGCAGTCTACAGGACTTCGGGGCTGTCAGGGTCTACCCCAAGACCTCTGTCTCTGTCTACTGTGCCTCCCAAGCTCATGAGCCCCCTCCCCTTATTCCCAAGGCTGTTACCAGCACTAACTACAACCGAGCCTCCTGAAGACACAGGCAGGAAGTCATGGCGCTCTAGAAAGGCCTTGACCTTGGCTATTGCCCGTAGCTGGCCAGGCCCAACCCTGGTTCTGTGAGCAGTTGTGCAACACCTGGCCTGGCCCAGCTTGCGCACTACACCCACTCCAAACCACTTCTGCCAGGCACAGGGGCCATGAGGCAGCCTGCTGCAGAGAGGCGCCAATGCCATCCCAGGTCCTGGTCACCTCCTGGTCCTTAAAGAAGCCTCCAGGCTAACAGGGCACTGCCTCCCTTCCTCCCCCTCCTCACCTGACCTTTCCTCCCCGGAAGCACCCCTCCCCTCGCTGACCCTAACCTCCCCCCACTGCACCCTGCCCTTGGCCCACCTGGCTTCTCCTCCCCGACCCGGTCTCACCCCACCTGGCTGAGCTGCAGTCCCTGGGCACTACTCACCGGTCTCCACTGGACCCGCTCTTGCACAGTGCCTGCACGCGCACGCTGCCTCTGCCTGCATGGCCTCCATTCATTCATTCAATAAACATTTATGGAACACCTACTATGTACCAGGCACCGGCTAGGCCCGCCCTCCCGGTTCTGCCTTCCCAGCCTGCTCCTCCTCGAGTCCCCAAGGGTGGGCATTTTCCTGCCTTGCAACATCCTTAGGGCTATCCCAAGGCAGGGCAGTGTGTCAGGGGACCCCTAGGGAGAAGCAAAGGATCCAGGTTGGAGCATGATACAGTCTACTTGGGCAACCTGAGGTAGGCAGAAAAGGCATTGGCTGGGCCTGGGAGCTTCCTGGGAAGCCCGTTCCTCCTGGCTCCTTTGAGCCTGCGCTGTTCTGATGCCTACTGTACAGACGCGGAGCCCAGGTCTCCCGCTGCTCTGGGTGGCTTTCTCCTCCTCGGTCCCAGGCTCTGACTCATGCCATGCCAAAGGACCCCACTTCATCTGGACAGTAATTAAATTTTGTTTTTAGCTGCCTGGCAATGTGGAAAGCTTGGGAGCTTTTATTTTAAGCATCCTTGTTTCTGGAACCCACTGGCACCTCCTGGGTAACGGGGCGGCTGAGGATCTGCCTGCCACAAGGCAAGGCAGGTGGCGCTCTCCTCCCTGGACTGTAGCCCTGACCCCTGGCCACTGTAGCCTGTGAAGCTAACAAGACAGGGACCCGTGCCTGCGTGGGGATCCGCGACCTTGCCCCCCACATCTGACTCCAGCTTCCACCCCCCCGCTGCTCTGCTCCACTGTACTGGTTGGCTCTTATAACTCTAGCGCAGTACCAGCACGGGTTTGTCATTTGGGGGAGGAGTCTCCAATGATGAGGCTGGGGCTTGAGGGTTCTGGAGCACATCTACGGCTCTTTGACCCCACCAGTCTGCTGAGTCAGAGCCTGGGGTGGGGGGCACCCATTTCAGGACTTAAAACAGCCCTGGCTGCCCTGGGCTTCCCCTTAGCAACCAGCAGTGGAATGTCCACGGAGACCTACCGCCTCTTTGAGGGCCTCTGCTTCTCCCCTGCCCTTCACAGTTTACTACTGGGTCTCTGGGCCACATTGGGGGTTCCCACTGCATTTGCACATTAAGTCCCCTACCCTGCTAGATGGCCTCAGCTGTGTTTCCAGTCAAGGTCACATGGTCGAGGCATGAGCTCAGCTGGCTCCTGAGCCAAGTCTGTCAAAGGCTCTGGGGTTCTAGGCAGTCAGACACCCTACTACAGCTCATTGCCTCCCACTGGTCACTTCTCTGCCCCAGCGCCCACGTCCCCAAGACCCTGGAGCTACGGGTTAGAACCTCTCCCAGGGCTGAACCAGCTGTCTGTCTCCTCCCTACCTCCGTGCAGGTGGTAGGAAGGGCCAACTTGGATACCACCCGAGGATGGAATGCCCTCTCCTGGCCCTGCCAGTAGCAGCTCTCGGGGTGGAGTGGATGGCCTAAAGCCTGCCTCCAAGGCCGAAGGAGGCCTGCAGCTGCGGCCCAGAGAACAAAGAGGCTCTGTCCGCACCCAGGGGCTGACACTGGGCCCCCGGAAACATTATGTGGGGGAGGGCCACCCATGACTGTGGTGACGGCTGCCCGGGCAGAGTCGTGGCTTTAAACCATGGCAGCTCCCGTGTCTACTCACTCAGTGAGGTCAGTCCCCAGAGATCAGTCCCTCAGACTGGACATTGAGGGCTGCACTCGACTCACATGGGGTTCTGCCAACTATTTTGACCTGTGGCAAGCTGGCAAGCTACCTTCCTCAGTGTTTCCTCTCCTTAAAAACGAGACAGGAAGGGCACTGGCTACAGAGAACAACTAGTGGGAGTAGGGTCTGGCACATAGTAACTGCTCAATAAAGTTAACTGCTGCAGAAGGTTCTGGAGACTGGCTCCAGCCGCATGGCACTGGTTGGCAAGCAGTAGGCCTTGTTACCTCTGCACTCACAGTGATGGTGTAGAGGCTGCAGCCTGTTCCCTGACAGGGTCTCCCCTCTGGTCCTGAGAACCCAGCACCCCTGTCTGCCTCCATCACTGCCCCCCTCTCTGAGGTCCTGGCCCCTCAGAACTCTTTTCCCACTCCCTTCAGCCTGTACCCAGCCTCGGTTTCTCTCCCATTGCCAAAGCACAATGGCTGTTATAATTAACGGATTATCTCAGCGCGACAGCTGTGGTCCTTTGAAAATTAGGTTGAATAACAAGATCCTGATGTATGGTAATTTCCTTTCGTCTCCCTTCTCTCCCTCACTCCAGCCCTGTTGCGCATGCAAATGTTTTGCCTTCCTTCCCAAACACCTCCTCCTCTGAAGCCTCCTCATCCTGGGGTGAGGCTAACAGTCCCTTCCCTAACCCTCCTGGGCCCTCCTGTTACCTAGAACTCCTGGGGACCTGCATGCCTGGCTTTCTCTCCACCTTCCAGTTCTCAGCTTCCTGTGGTCTAGCCCAGCTCTCTGCCCCTTGGACCTGCCCCCCTCAAGCTCATCTTGGTCCCCTCCATGTTCCTACCAGCAGTTTCATGCTGGTCACCCTTAAAAGCCCTACCCCAGCGGCCTGTCCCCTCCCAGGCAGCTGGAAGGACACTCGTTCCCCTCTCCTCCCTGCCTGGCCTCTCTCTAGCTGGGGCTCTGTGCCCACCTGCCCCACTGATCTCTGTGTTCTGCCTCCTTCAAGCATCCTCATTGGCTTCTGCCTCCAAGCTCACCACCCTATCACATCCAACCTCCACCTTGCAGAGGGAGGACTTTCTAGAACGTCAATCTGAGCATGGCTTCTCCGGCTCCTGACTAACACACCCAGAGCCTGACACCCATGGTCCTGGCATAGCTGGCACCTGCTCTCCTCACTTGGCTGGGATTCCACTTATGGGTTCCCACAGCTCCCCTGGCCTCTGTCCTCCTCCATCCCTACCAGAACCCTAACTGTTACTTCTTCCATTAGACTCAGTTCTCCAAGGAAGGTTTGATTCCGAGCCTCCCCACCAGCCCAGCCGGCACCAGTCCTCAATAGGTACTCAGTAAATATCTACTGCCGGTGAGTGGCTAGGGAAGCCGGCTCTCCCATGAACAGATAAAGAAACCGAGGCTCCAAGTGCTTAATGACCTCTCACTCACAATCACACGGTCATGCAAGGTAACACCAGGACTTGGATCCAGGTCTGCGGTCTGAGTCCTTTGTACTACTGAGGGAGGGCATGAGAAACAGGTCTGCAAAGGTCTGGGGGCGGGGAGCTGGGGAGGGCTTCTCTATGCTCAAAGTCTCAGCTGATGCTAAGGAGACAGGATCCCAGCCTAAGCTGTCACTCCCTTGACTGTGGACTAGCCCATGACTCAGTCAGCACATATGTAAAGTGCGAAGGAGCCACCTCACTGTCAGTCTCTAAGCCCTCACTCCGGTCTTGGAGAAAGCCAAGACATCTAGGGATCTTCCTGCCCTCACCCTCACTAGCCACCTTGGGCCACGCACGTGGACAGGATGGGAGCAGTCACACAGAGTCCAGACCCCTCAGGAGGAGCAGAGGGAGGAGCAAAGGTGGCATGGGATCAGATCAAAGCCTTGGGCAAGAAACTCCCTCCTCGAGTCCCAGTATCCTGCCCTGGGGACTGGGCCCATGAATGCCCACTTTCTGGACGGAAAGTGCAGGTGTAGCGAGGACTAACGGTGACATGCGTAACACAGCGCAGATGCCACACTAACTACATGACTGCTGCTCCTACAGGAACTCCAGGGAGAGAGGAGAAAAAAGGTGAAATAAATCAGGACATCTGGGCCTCACTCAACAGCCCACAATGGCTGCCACTGTCCCAGAACAGAGCTCACACCCCATAATGTGGCCCTGAATCTTTCCTCTAAGCTCATACCCAACATGTCCCTTCCTAACCCCACAGCCCAGGCCCATGTCCACCAGGCCTTTATTCATGCTGCTCATGAACCTGAGGACTCATTCCCACCTGCCCCCTTTCCCTGGGGTCCAGAGCTTATATCCCTCTCCAGAGCCTGTAGGCAGAGGGATGGCCTCCCTGCGCTGCCCCACCCCTGATGTGACACATAACATCCTGGAAAAGTCTCACCCAACCTCAACTCCCATCTTACAGGTGGGAAAACTGAGGCACAGACAAAGGACAGTAGCCCTCTAGTGATGCACTTAAACCTCGGGCCTGCTGCTCCAGGCTTCTCGCCTTGTACCCAGCTGTTGAGCCCTTGCCTGTCTTTATGCCACCCCCCATCCCAGAACTACCTGAGGAAGGGATCCCACTTCCCTCTCTGTGCTCCCCAGTGCCTAGCCTAAGGCCTGGCGCATAGTAGGCACTCAGTAAATGTCTGTTGAATTGAATTGCACTCAGGGCGGCCAGTCGTCTCTGCTCTGGAAAAGAAGCATAGAGTTAGTGGAGCTGTTCCCATGGCGACCAGGGGCTGGACCACACTGTGGGAGAGGATTCAACCTACACCCACCCCCCAAGGACCCCAAGGGCCCTGGGGAGGAGCCTAGGAGGAAGGAACGTTTAGACTTAGGGGCCTCACAGGCCCCATTTGGTGGAGACACTCCTGTCCCTTGGAGCTCCGTGCATGACGAGGACGAGGACCAGAAGAGATGGAAGCACGCGCATAGTGGCCTCCAGCGTAGGAACACTCAGCAATGGACTCCTAATGCCTGTGAATCCACAGAATTGCACCCACTCTACAGCCATACAGACTGAGGCTCAGAGCAGGTGCAGGGCTGCCCCGGATCCCACACTGTACGGACAGTCTTCCCACAGAGCTAGAGGAAGCAAGGTGTGACAGACCCCAGACAAAGACACTGAGCCCCACGAGAGGGTGGCTCCCATGCCCCACCCAAGCTGCTAAAGACTCTGCAGGCCAAGAACCCAGCAGGAGCCCCAGCGCACAGAAGGGTGAGGTGAAAAGCGGGCTCGGCCCTGTTCATCTCTCCCCTCAGGAGCGAACTCGGAGACAGCAGCCCCCCTAGAGGGTTCAAAGCAGTCCTCAGATCCCAGGCTGCCATAGCCTAAGCAGGCCTTGAGTTAATATAGATCAGTGGGGTCTATAAATATATAGCCAGGCTGGCCCCACCGGGGCCCCAACCTCAGCCCTGCCCTGAAGCTGACTCCCCTCTGGGCCTTGGTTTCCACATCTGTCAGCAGCAAGTTACACCAGGACTGTGACCATTGATAGGCCCTGGGGGCTGGCCTCCTTGCTCTCTGTGGCAATCAGGGGCAGCTAGGCTGTCCTGCTCACTGGGTGGGAGTGTGTTGGAACAGGGTAAGGGGTCTAGGAGGCAGGGTTTAAAGTTCCTCGCTCTTCAGTGGTCTCTGCAGCAGGAAGCCAAGAGTCAGAAGACCTGGGGTGGGCCTAAGAGAGCCGGGTGGTAAGCAAGGCCCTCACTGGCCTTGCCGAGCCCTGGGGGAGCTGTCTGTCCTCTGAACTCATCTTAGCCTGCATGATGAGACGCTGGTGCCACATCTATGTGAAGCCTGGACAGGGCTTTGTGGGGATGGAACCAGGGGAACTGTCTCACCCACCCTGGGAAATCCAGGGTGCAACATGGCCCAACGTGGCTCCCAGAGAGCCTCCATGGCCAGTCTGGATGGGAAGGATATGGAGGGTGTCACAGGCACATTCCAGGAGCGCCGCGCCCATAGCCAGATGTGGGTCAGACACGGGGAGATGCGTCTCAGCTTCCCTCACGAGCACCAGGCTCTGTGCACGTAGGACAGAAGTCACTCTGACACGAATATTTGAAAGATGAGGCAATCGAGGCTGAGGGGATGAGGAGGCCCAGCACCCACTGCTCTGGGATCTGAGACAAGTGCATACACACTCACAAAGCGCAGTGCTGAGCAGGAGGGGAATGGGAACAGACGCAGAGTCTGGGCTCCCCAAGGCTGAGCGCTGGGAAGGACCAGAGTCTCAGATGGACTCTCACACGGCAGGCAGAGAAGCCAAGGACACGATCTTACCCCAGACCCCACCACCACACTCTGAATGCCCTTCTGGGCCATCGTGGACTCCATCTGCAGATGCTCTGACAGTCGCAGGCTGAGGCAGCTGATCTGACTCTCACTGTCCGTCCCTGCTGGTGGCCTGGGCAGTGATGGGTCCTCTCAGAGCATTTCAACAAACCCAAAGTCACTTTCTCAGCCCAATGCATTGCTACAAGGAGCAGAGGGTAGACTAAGGGCAATTCCACATCCCCCTTATAGACTGTAAAGAACTGATCATCTTCATTGGTTATTGTTACCCATTCTTTCCTTTTCTCATCCATCTTTTCTAGCCCTGACCTTATCCCAGGGAAACTATACTGTCATGCATGCTAGGCAAATGCTCTCACCACTGACCCCACCACCAGAAGCAGCAGCTTCAGCCTTTCTTCCCACTTTTCTAATATCCAGGCTCTAGTTCTGACTGGTTGTGCCCACCCCCAGCCACCGAGCTGGCCCCTGCACCCAGGGCTGGTCTGGATCCCATCCTCTGGCTCCTGGGCATCAGCTGCCATTTGGGGATTTTTTGTTTCACTTTTGCCCATTCTGCCGATGAGGAAATCAGGGCTCAGAACATTAAATGACCTGCTCAAGATCACTCTGCCAGAGAGTGCAGACACTCAACCGTGATGCTGTGTCTCTGACCCGTGTCCGTGTCTCTAGCTCTCTGGCCACCAGAATTCTCCAGTTCCTCATGCCCACCTGCTCCTGGTTTATCCAACTTCTCAAATGTATGCAATATTCATGTTTCCATCAGCAATAACTCAGCACCCCTCTCCAAGGCCTTCGGGAGCCCCATTAATCATTCAGACACACCTGCATATTCATTAACTTCTGAATTAATACAGGGTCCTTTATTACCTCGGGCCTGCTGCCTGCGTTAAAGATACTTCAACTTCATTCATTATTAAACTCCCCTGATAAATGATCACATCTCTCCTTCACAGAGGTGGGGGTATATCACCCAGACTCCCTTTCCCCCTCCCCCACTGCTGAAGCCAACAGGTCTGCTTCCCAGAACTAGCTGCTGTGTGACCTGGTAAAACCAGACAGCGGTCAGTCTTGGCACTGCCGAGCCCTGTCTACCCTTCAGCTCGGCTCTGTCGGTGTGTGTCTTTCCTAAACTCTCTAATCCTTGCTGCCTACCTGAAAGCCTGAGCCTTGGGTCCTGGCACCAGCATCTCATCCAGGGGGCGGGGCATCTTCTGTCTCTGGGCTCCCTGGCTACGATGCCAGGACACATCCCAAATGAGAGCAGTCAAGGGAATCTGCAGGCCACCCCAGTGGGCAATAATAAATGGTGGGTTAGCTCCTCGGCCCTACGCTTTCCAGGTCTTGTACTAAGTCAAGTTATTCTTCCTGCCCTCACGGTAATCTCTAGTTTACAGACCGAGAACTGTGGCCAGCGGGGTCAAGGCTGCCCTCCTCCCGGAAAGGCTAGAGCTAGCTGTGAGTGCAGGTCTGTCATCACAACACCCCTCCCCCTACCCTGTCTCCAGCCACTGGCTCACCCTGGCTCCATTCAGCACCTCCTTCGCAAGCTGGCTCGTGCCCGCCTGATGGAGTTGCTCACTCCGTGCTCCCCGATCACTGGAGACATCACATCAGTCTCCATTACGCCTGGCACCCAGAGAGCCCTCGAATGAAGCCTGAGGATGCTGCAGACCTGCCTCCTGCCTCCTGGCTCCAGTCCGGGGGCAGCTGACATCCGCAGGCCCAGCTGCTCTCTCCCCCTCCCCAGATACGGGCCCAAGGTTTTGCCCCCCTCCACCAGCTGTGTAACTGTGGCTCATTCCCAAGCCTCTCTTCCCAGCCCCATCATCTTCCTCATGCCTGACTCTGACCTTTCTTCCTCATCCCTCCTCTCCAATCCATTGTGACACTTGTCCAGGCCTCAGCTCTGCTGCCCTTCTGTCCAAACCACCTAGGACTGCTCGCATCCCTGGTCCCTCCCCTCCCTCTGCTGGGCTGCCTCTCCTTGAGTCCTTCAGAAGTCCCCACAGATCCCAGGTTGAAGCCAGAAGTCTTCCTGAAGGTCACAACCCCTCGAGGGTCTGACTCCTCTTTCTCTACACCCTCGCTCCAGCTCCCTCTCCAGGGTGACTCTCCCCTGCACATAGGTCCCTCTCAGACCACGGGGCCACATAGCAAGCAGCCTAGTGCTCAGCTCCCAGTGGGCAGATCCCTGGAAAAGCCTCCGCCAAATACAGTCAACAGCCTTGATCCACAGTCCCAGAGACAGGCAGCTGTCACCTGGCACACCATAAAAGAAGCTTCCCGAAGGTCCCTGCAGCCATACACTGGGCCACCTACTGCCAACACTTAACTGACCTCTTCTCAGATGAGGAGATCAAGAAAACTTAGTGGCTTGGCCAGGATGATATGGGTAGGATATTACCCTGGCCCTGTGAGAACTGGATTTTGGCAAGCTGGAAACACAGCCCTAACCACACACGGCCTGTTCAATCAATCACTTGCTCCATCCTACGAACCTTATGAAGTGGGCCTGGTTATCCTACCCAACACAGAGATGATGAATAGGCCCAGAGCAATGGAACCACTTACTTGCCCAGAGTCATACAGCTAAGAACAGGAGAACTGAACCCACCAAGCTGTAACTCCTCACACTGTCCTGCCCTCCAGCTCTGCTTAGATTGGGGTGGCAGGCCGTGGCGGGGCGTGGTGGGGAGTGAGATAAGTAACCCCTAACAGTAGCAGAGACTTGAGTAAGGCCTTACTTCAATGAGCATCAACTTCCTTCCGTCTCTGTAAGTGGTGGGCAAGACAGTCTAGGATCACTTCAGCCAAAGACCTTCTCTACCTGCTAGCCACAAACCCTGAGTTGCAAAGATGTGTGGAAGGAGTAGGTGGCCCACAGACCACCATCAAGGGATGGGAGACCCAGGATAGGAGGGCAACGAGCTCAGGAGCAGGGGGATGGGCAGGCTGCAGGCCCTGTACCCAACAGGCAGCAGGAGGTTAAAAGAGGCGTGGTGTGGCTGATTCCCAGATGCAGCAGTTGGTGAGTCTCTGAGAAGCTTAGCACCTCAGAGGATCTATGCTCTGCCATGCAGACAGCCCACACCTACAGGCACTTGACAAGCTAGTAGCTGACTGGCCTAGAACTGAGGATGAGGAACAAAGAGGTTGGGGCACACATGGGGCCCAGGCAAACAGACAACCTATAAACACACCCAAGCATTTGTAGTCCAAGGACGTGTTCCTGCAAGTTACTTTGTAAAATAAATAACCAGTCCCACATTTTCAGACTAGGTTTGCTTGGAATACCCCATGCTTTCTGGGGGCATCTATATTGCATACCCACTGTGAACACTGAGTGAGACAAAGCACAGGTGTATCCACCTAGCCCTCAGCACAAGGCAGGTATACAGCAGGGATACAATAAATGCTGACAATGCAAACTGTTAGCACATGTTTTCCCATGATCTATTATTAGACCCCAATTCAGGCCACGTTCAGACCTTCTGAGGATACTCAATGAAGGTCAGAGCGGCCATCAACTAACCAAACGTACTTCAGACCTACGTGCCTCTAATTCCCAATCACTCCCATTCACAAGGCCATGGTCATATGCCAGTCTGCTCAGGCATTGACCCCAGCCTCATCTTCAACTCTGCCTCTCTCGGCACAACTGAGCGCAAGCCAGCCCCATAGTCTCCACCCCCAGCCTCTGCACCACCTTCAGAGCCTTCCAGAAGGTCACTCTGAGGATGCCTGTGCTGCTCGCAGTCTTCCTGAGGCTCTCACAGAGATATGGGAAACTTCTGTGATGGGAGCCTGTATCTCCCCTGCCACCTCTGCCGTAAACTCCCCCACTGTTGGTCCTGTCACCTCCTCCGAGGAGCCTTTGCTGAACCCAGGTTTTTCTACAGAACTGTCCCATGTTTGGCAGCCCACTGAAGGGTTGCCGTTTCCCCTCTGGAGGGCCAGGGCAGCATGCATATGACCCTGCATCCTACTGCCAGTTGGAAGCCAGCACAGAAAAGAAATGCCAGGAGGAAAAAGTAAGAAAGCAGAAGGGCCACATGACCCCCAGGTCCCTATCACCCACCTCCTGTACAATGAGGATGCTGTCACCACCATAGGAACTCCGCCAGAATTCGGATCCCACATTTCCCTGGGACATGGCCAATTCAGGACAGTCAGGCCTACTCAGGACAGTCACATGTAGACAGGGAGAAAGGAAGGGGATGAACAGGACCTCTGCCAAAAGCCTCATCTGCATGTGCAGCTGACATAGCTGACCATGTCCGACCCCCAGCTGCCCTCTTATCCGGACACATGGGCCCTCACTTTGGATAGGCAAACTGAGGCTCTGAAGGCAAGTGGCTGACCTGGAGTCAGGGATTAAATCACTATCTGACCTTTGCCCATGTCTGCTTCTGAGAGGCCCAGAGCCTGAACAGAGGAAGGAAAGCACATCCTGAGACAGCCCAGAACTACATTCTGGGAGCCACAGGCTCTGTCTGAAGAAAGTAGCCAGTAGGGGCCTGAAGCTCCTAGCTGTGTGACCTTGGCAACTTGCACAGCTTCTCTGAGTCAGCTTCCTCATGAGTTTCTAGGGACACAGTATTAGATGAAATGGCAGTAACACTGCTCGTCACTGAATATTGCACTTCACGAATCCAGCCTATCAGCTGCAGCCTCCTTTCTGCCCCACGAGCAAACCCCTGCTCTTCCCAGCTCAGTGTCTCTCCTTCCAGGAAGCCCTCCTGTGTGCCGTTGCCCCAGAATAGATCCATGGACAGCTGCCCCAGCCACCCAGTAAGTGACCTCCTGATCACCAACCTCACCCCATCTTCTGCGTCGCCACCCTGGCTCCATCCAGAGCACAGACAAGCTCCTGGTACCTCCTTGGCACTCTGGTAATCTGATAAGGCCTGTGTCCAGAATCTGCCCTCTAACAGCTCCTCTCCTGGGAAAGACTACTCCCCATTGGGCACAGGGGCTTGCACTGACACATACAGACATACGTGCATGTGGCAGGCATACACACATACTTACGAACACATGCCGTGTAGATGCACACCCATCCCTGCACACACACGTGCCACGCATATGTACATGTCTGTGTATATGTGGCATATATATGGGTACACACCCATGCACATGCCTAGCACACATGCACACATGTATATCATCTGCAAACTTTTGCTGGCATTAGGTCTTGCGGTTGCTTCACCTGCATGGTCTCGTCCTGTAGAGCCCATCCCTCTCCACCAGCCTCCCTCACCCCAGTCCTCTCCAGGAGGCTCTGACCACTTTCCTGTCCCTTCTGCTCCCTAGTGCTCAGTCCTGAAGCATCACACCCACACTCTGGCTCTCACACACCTGGCACGTTCCCAGCTGTTAGAAAACACCAAATCTAGACTCCTCCTCTGGGCCTGGAGGGCACTCGGGGTCTGCCTCTCCTCCTCTTCCCGCCCTTTCTCTCCACACCACTGAGCATCTCGCTATCTCTAAATCCAGAGTCTGTTCCCGCCTCTTGGCCTGTCCTGAGATTCCTGCATCCCAAGGGCCCTTCTTGCCTGTGCTGGCAAATGCTACTCCTTACCAGGAACTTAAAGCCACCTCATACAGGAAGCCCTCCAGCCCAGCATCCACCAGTCATCCTAGGAGGCCTGGGCTCTGAGTCTGCCCTCCTCTTGGCCTTGAGAGTCCTGGTGGCAGAGACTGTGTCCACTGGCCTCCGGTTGAAATAAAACCCATGCCCAACAGACCCCAGCCCATCCCCAAGGCCTTGGAGGAGCTAGGAAAGAGGTCTGCAGACACTGTCAGATCCTCAAAGGACTATCATCCCTCAGGGGACAGATGGGGAAACTGAGTCACGGGGGTGTTTCCCCCCCCCAACAAATGCCTAAACTCTGAGGGTAGGGTTTCTGAGTTACTCCTTCCTTGCCTACTAAGGCTAAGCCCTGATGGCCCCAGCCCATCCAGCAGGTCCCTGCCAAGGGAGTAGAAGAGAATAAGGAGAGGCTGGGTCATTAGGCTCCCAGGCCAGCATCCTTAATCCTCCCATCCCCTAGAAAGCCCCACGTGGAATATCCCCACTGAGAGGATATCCCCACTCCCCAAGCTGCTCCCAGTCCACTCTGCCCCTAGGTAAGGTCTAAGTACCCTACGGCCAGAGACTGGCTGGGTGCAAAATCGTCAGCTCCCCATACCCTGCCTGCCTCTCGGCCTGTCATCATGACTTCCAACCCCGCCCTGCTTCTTCCTGCCATGGGAGAGATCCAGTGAGATCAGCCTGAAGTACTCTCAACCCATAAGTCACCATGCAAGGGACCTCAGGCTTCAACACAGCAAAAGCCACCAAGGAAAGTGACGCAGCCACTCAGAAGTTTCAGTCTATTCTTTCAGGCCAAGCTGTGGAGCAGGTATGGTGAACCCATGGAGACCAGATAGACATGGCACTGCCCTAAAGAAGCTCACAGCTTCCCAGGGAGACACGCAAGAGACCAGACATGGCTGGTAGAACATGAGAGGCTGTGGGGCTTGAGGACAGCACTGTCTAGGCCAAGGAGGGTCTGCCAAGGTTCCTAGAGCAAGGATCCCCTCCCCGGCTCTGGCTTGTCAGAGACAAGACTTGAGCTGTCTAGGGAGGGGAGTGTCCCTCACATAGCTAGGGGGTATGCGCTGTCATTGGCCCTACCTTGAAATAAGGAAACTGAGGTCCACAGAGCTAAAGCATTAGGCATCAAATCCCACTGCTCTTGGGCAGCAGAGTTGTTGGTCTGTGTGCTCCCTGAACGTCCTGGGGTCCCTGCAAAGACTGAGGATTATTTCTAGAACAGTCTCCGATCTATGGGCCAAGTCACTGCAATCCATTCATTGAGGTCAGCGGCTCCCAGAACCAGCAGGACAAGAGGTTCAGCGCAGTCAGGGATGCCGAGTCCACAGCAGCTCCTCGGGCACCAGTCACAGGTGAGCCTGGAGAACTCGACTGAAATCAGTCAACACAAGCCAGCAATGGGCACCAGCAGAGGCCAATACCACCTAGGGGCCTGGCAAGAGAGGCTTTTAGATAACTGGGCTGAGCCCTCTCAAGTACTCCCTTTAATGCATGCAAATGAAGGTCATGAATTTCTGCGTATTTAACTTCCCAAATGTTAACAAGCTCATATTCTTCCTCAGCTCCGCAACACCCTTCGTTTGTTTAATCTTGTTTCTCCTCCCTCCCCCAGCATCCTTGGTGGTGAGAGACACGAAAGCTGCAGATTTCAGTGTTTCCCTGCCAAGTGGGTCTGCCCTCCCCTTCCTCCCCCCAAACCCAGGGAGGGTGCAGGGGAAAACCCCCACACAAGGACTCAGAAGACCCAGAGCTGAGCGAGCTCCCTTCCTGCCACTGTGTGACCTCAGGACCCAGACTTAACCTCTCTGAGTTTAATTGCCTCCACAACAAAGTAGGAATAGCAATTGCACCCTGCCTGCCTCAGGGTGGGTGTGAGGATCAAGGCAGATAATCCTGGTAAAGTGCTTAGTAGTCTCCTGGCACAGAGCGAGCCCTCAATAAATGTTAGCCCTTGTTATTATGTAAAGGAGAGTTAAATACCTCCCCCAGTTAATCCATTTGTAGAGTTTGCCTTCTGGGGCAGCTCCAAACACAGCCCAGCCCGAGGTCTGGTTTTGTTGGCCAGCACTGTGGATTCAAACTCCAGCTTCCTGCCATTGGGCAAAGCTGGCTGCCTGACTACTAGAGCTGGCTATGGGCCCCACTGACCCTACTGACTGACTCAAACCTTCACATACGACACATCTCCGTGGCCAGAAGTATTTCTTATTTGTGGTTGAGGCTTCTCAAAAGCTTGTCCAGGGCCAGGCACAGCAGTACATGCCTGGAATCCCAGAACTTGGGTTGTGGAGGCAGGAAGATCAATGCCAGCCTGATCTACATGAGACCCTGTGTTAGGAAAACTGTTTAAAGGCTGGGCATGGTGGTTCATACCTGTAATCCCAGCACTCGGGAGGCCGGGGTGAGAGGGCTACCAAAAGTTCAAGGCCACATATTGAGTTTGAAAAGCATCTGCCCAGGTGACAGATGAGAAAACTGAGGCTGAGAAAGGGGCAGCAACAGAGGCCCCAAGGAGGCAGCCAAGGTGAGAGTGTGGGACCTGGCTGATTTTCTCTTGAGTCCCACCAGGCCAGTTAGAGAGATGCCCTCCGCACCCACAGAAGCTGGGCAAGGAGATGATCTGCATCCTGGCACAGGAGGATGGCTAAGCAGCCCAAAAATGACATCCTGTGTGCCCAGCCATTGCTGGAGGCTTGGAAGACAGACAGCAGGGGCAGAGGTGACCTGTCCTTCTTAGGTCCCCCATATTCTCTGTGTTGAGTCTAATTCCACAAACAGACCAAGGCAGCAACTGCCCACAGTGTCCCCACCCATGGTTCAAAACAAAAGTCACGGCCTGCCCTGCTTCAGTGATTTCTGGGTGACATCTTTCCTGAGCCTGCCACGCTCAGGAGACAAAACTGGACTCAGCCGTAGACTGGCAGAGTCACCGAGGAAGCATCAAGGCCCAGTCCCCCAAGCCCCAGTCCCCCAAGCCCTGGTGCCCCAAACCCTGGTCCTCCAAGCCCCGGCCGTATACCCTGAGCTTTCACCTTCCAGGAGATGCAGAAAACTGGACTCGCACTTGCGCTAGGAGGGTCACCTGCCTCTGCCTCATGGCTGTCCTCCTAAGCCCACTATCCCCACCTCTCTTTGGAGAAAGGACAGTGGGGAAGGGTCCCTAATAGCCAACCACTTCTCAATAATAGCCTCCACTTCTCAAAGCCCCTTCCGTGGGACACCCACCACTAGACTCGCATCTACCGTATGCACAAGAAACACCCAGTGGCTACTAGGAACTAAGGTCAGGAATGGGTGGTTTACCACACCCTGCAAGGTGGTCACTGGTACACTCAGTTTTCAAGAAGCCAAATGTCTTCCCCAGAAGCAGAATCAGCCAGTGACTGATGGGCAGAGATGGAGAACAAGGCCTGATGACTGGGATCCAGTGAGGCTCCCAGGGAGAGAGGGACAGGGAGGGAGGAAACCTCTCAGAGACTGGGAGTCAGCTCAGAATGAAAAGAGGATGAGGATGCTGAGAGCCTGTAGGCAGGGCTCGGGGTGTCCCAGGATTGCCACAGACAACAGAGGTGCCAGACTTTAAGAAGTGCCCATCACGGCACGCCACCTGGGTGCCACGGCGGACCCCACTGTATTCTTATGTACCACATCTCACGCCTAGGCCACTTCTACTGTCTTCCCATCCCTCAGGGCCATAATACTGCTGCCCCTGACCCCTCCATCTACTTATCCTACTGAACCCAATATGATTCTCAGCTGTCCAGGGACTTATCCAAGGTCCCACCAAGTCAAGAGTGACCAAGCAGGGACTCCAAACCTGCTCACAGACACCCTCACCACTGCCACCACGACTTTGAAAGAGTCATCAAGGCCACTCCCAGCTCCTGCAGGGGGGAGGACAGGAGCCAGGACCACAAGGGGCAGAGTCATGAGAGGGGCCTGGGGAGGATAGGGGTGGGCCCAGGGAGAAGATTGGATCTGGGTCCAGGTCCCAGTTGCCTTGACAACAGGACTAATTAATTCCAACTCAGGCTCCATCTGTGCCTTGGCTGGATGGGAGGTTTGGACTCACTGGTGTTTGTTTTGAAGAGAAGGAGAGGGAAGCGGGAGGAGCTGGAAGGCTGTGGTCCCGAGGGCTGATGGGGGCTGCGATACCCCTCCAGGTTCACATATAGCATACCCACCACCCACAGGAAAGCCAGGCTTGGCCCCCAGAGACAGTCCCAGCCCTCCTTTCCTAGAGGGGGTGGCTCAGCCTTCCAGCCCAAACACGGCCTAATGTAGTCAGCAGCCAGAATACCACCACATGCTCGCACACGTGCATGCACATGCACACATGTAGGACAACACAGGCTAGAACAACAGAGACTGGGGTCCCGGTGCCAACTGAGCTGCCTGAGCCTCAACTTCTTCATCTGCACAATGGGCAGATACTGCCTGCCAAGGGAGGTCCCTTCAAGGTCCCCCAGGGCCTTGTCCATCCTAGGGACAAGAAAGCTTTGCCTAGAGGAGTCTGACCAGGAGACCATGGGTATAGTACCCAGAAGGTGGCACTTTTGAGGAACTGGACCTGAGCCAGAACTAGATGGGGCATGTGAGACAGAATGGGAGCCCCAGGCAGCTCCCTTGAGCCTGGATGGAGTCTTGGCAGGTCTTAGAAGGCGTAGTGAGGCATCTGGATCTTGGCTTGAAGACACTGACATGCTGTGAGCTGGCACTGAGGGAAGGGCATGAGATGAGCAAGGGACTGGTGCACGGTGCAGGCTGTGTTCCGGAAGCGACCTGGGAAGTGCGGCAGAGGGTACAGACACTGCAAGATGTGAGGGCAGGCCTTGGCTTAGAGGATGGAGACCCAGAGTACAGTTCCAGGATGTTTTTTAGGGTGCAGATGGATGACTCCGGTGCCCACACTGGAGTAGAAGCCTCAGAAAGGGGCACGGAGCAAGGTGCGGAAGGAAAGGGAGACAGCGGGAGCCGCATTGAGTGTTAAGGGTCAGAGACAAACCCCAGAGAAGTGCTCAGTCAGCAGCGGGTCACAACTGACACCATCCAGCCAGAGGCTGATCTTGGGGAGAGGATGGAGATCAGGGTGTCCCCAGGACTCAGCTATAAAAGGCTCTAGGGATGTGGAGCCAGGAGCATAGCCCGGGCAGTGGCTAAGAGTGAGGACGAGTTTAGGGGAGCTGAGCCAGACGTAATGGCAGAGCACACTGATACCTGGGTACCTCCATATCATGGTTCTTAGAGCCAGACCACCTGGAACCAAATCCCAGCCGCCTGTCACCTCCCCCTGCAATGCAGTTCCACTCGGAACCACGCTTTCCCAGTGCCATGTGCAAGAGAAGCAACACAAGTAAAAGTCACACCACCAGAAGCCAGTCTGCAACGCAGTCACTGTCCCTGGCTCCCCCGGAAGCTCCAGGTGCCATTTTTTGGGAAGAAGTCAGGACACTGAGCTTTACTGGGCACCTGTTATGTGCCAGGCCCCTGACGGCAGGGAGCACAGTCAGGGCCAGGGCTCTCATCAGTAAGCCCTCATCTCCCTGAACTGCTACTCCTTAAACAGATGGGAAGAAAGACACAGAGCCCATGGCTCACAGGGTCACTGTGACCATGCAATCAAGCAAGCTTCGAGTGGTGGCACACGCCAGCAATCCTAGCACTCGGGAGGGCGAGGAAAGAGAAACATGTCAACTTAATGCCAGCCTAGGCTACATAGTACATGTTCTAGACTATCTAGGGTTTCATCTCAAAACTTTACCTCAAAAAATTGAGAAAAAAAATGGAGGAAGGGGGGGAGTGTCCCTTGTCCCAAGCACACACTTTATGTCTGACAGCATCATTTCTCCTTCCAACAACTCACAGGTCCAGGACAGGGCTGCATGAGGCTGTAGAAATCTGGCCCTAGTCCTGGCCTCTGAGCTGAGTGACTTACAAGTCAGAGCACCTTTGAGTCCTATACCATCATCCTTAAGATTGAACAAGGAAGGTGTGTATGAAAGGTATCCCACTGAGTGTACACAGTAAGCATTCAATAAATGGGAGCAGTTATAATATGTAGTAGGTTATGAAGACAGGAACAGGGACAAATGACAGTGCCTCCCATCAGTCATGCCCCAGGTGCACCCAGCTCAGCATCTCCCCACCAGGCAAGGAGTCCAAGATCCCAGGACCATGCCCTCCTCCAACCCCCTGCAGGCAACACATAACCACCCAGGCCCCTCCTGCCCTGTGACCAGTCCAACTGCCTCTCCTTCCTCCCTCACATCTGCTCAGTTAGGGAAATGGGAGAGCCAGGGACACAAAGACTTGATTTCTGAGCTATCAGCCTCACACTAATTACCATCCTCCAGGCAGTAGGACAGCCTTCCTGGGGCAGGGGGAGGGGAGGCTGGTATTGAGAAATGTCACCCCCTCTCCTAAAGCTTGAGAGGACAAGAAGTGCCAGGGTAGAGGTGGAGAGGAAGAGGGGGAGGGAGCGGCTGGCAGGTGTGACTTCCCGTTAACTAGAAGCAAGAGACAGCCCCTCCCGGGCACTCTGTTGAAGGTGTGTCGTCCCCTGCCCTCCTGGTTCTCTAGGATTCCTGCCCCATCCTGAGACAGCCACTGGCTTGGTGGGGGTGGTCCCAGAGCGGATACCCCAGCTGGTGTCCAGCCCATGAACTTGGCAGAGCAAGGACAGATGGACACGTTCAAGGCTTGAAAACTGAGGGATGCTCTCCAATCAGCCCAGGTTGTGAGTGTTTCAGTGTGTATACATATTTGTGTTTCTACTGCACAAAAATGAGGGACAAGAGCCAGGGTTCCAGATTTAACCCCAACTGGGGCTCTGGGAAACCCCCACCCCTCTGAACCAGGCCTCTTCCAGGAGGGACTTGGGGGTGACTTTAGAAATCACTTGACAAGTGACTTACAGTCAGATTATTGTTTATTTGCTTGTCTGATTTGAGACAGGGTCTCAAGTAGCCCAGGTTGGCCTTGAACTTGCTATGTAGCTGAGGGTGACCTTGAACACCCATCTTCCAGCTTCTACCTCCTGGGTGCCAGGATTACTGGCCTCCACCACCAAGCTGAGTATGTGGTAATGGAGATGGAACTCAGGGCTTTTCGAGTACTGGGCAAGGCCTCTACCAGCTGAGCCACGTCCCCAGTCCTGGGTCACTTAGTCTTCAATAAACGCTGGTGGAGGGCCTGCTTCACTCACAGTAGGCTGGATGCCCAGCCAGGCCCTGGCTATGTGATGGATGCTCAGGTGGCAAGGTCTGTGTCCACTGAGAAGGGTCCATCAGCAAATCCACTGGGCCTCTCCTCAAGCTCAACTTCACCAACACTGCTCAACCACAACTCTTATCCACCACAATTACCCACTACAATCTAAGCACCTACTGTATGTCCAGGACCCTACCAGCTTCTCTGGGCCAGGCTTTAGAACAGCTCTGTTAAGGGAGCACTGTTATCCCATTTTATACATAAGGAAAGTGAGGCTCAGCTAAGCCAGCAAATGGTAAGCTGCCACACATACACCATGCCAGGACTTTCTTCCTGGAAATTCTTAAAGCTTGAGCCAAGAGCCAGGCTAGCCCAGGCTAGCCCAGGCTTGCTCAAGCTCAGATCTTAAGAATTACTGAGGGTGGGGAGTGGCTCAGTCAGTAAAGGCATTTGCCATCAAACCTGATGACCTGAGTTCAATCTCCAGGACCCACATAGTAGAAGAGAACCTATTCCATGTGTGTACCATGGGCACAGGAGTGCCCACACACATGCAATCAATAAATACAATAAAAATTTTAAATACATACAGTTTTTAAGACAGCAACAACAAAAAAAGGATCACTAGGAGCTAGAGAGATGGCTCAGTGGCTAAGAGCACTAACTGCTCTCTCTTGCAGGGACCTGGCTTAGGTTCCCAGCACCCACATGGTACAGCTAATAACTCTCCAAAACTCCAGTTTCCTCTTCTGGCTTCTAAAAGTAAGGCAAGACGTGGGTGCACTTACATACATGCATGCAAAACACTCACACATATGAAATTTTTTTTTAAGTTTTTTGTTCTTTTTGAGACAGGGTCTTCCTGTTGAGCCAGCTGGCCTCGAACTCACTATGTAGACCAGGCTGGCTTTGAACTCATAGAGATCTGCCTGCCTCTGCCCCCAAGTGCCGGGACTAAAGGTGTGCACCGTCATACCTAGCCAAAAAAAAAAAAAAAATTTAAGAATCATCAAGGGTACTCATCACAAAAGGTGGTTAAGGAGTACCTGGGTGGCCAGATAGTTCAAATCCTAATTCCACCACTGATTGCTGTGTGATGATGGGCATGTTTCATAACCTCTGTGCCTTGGTTTTCCCATCTGTAAAGTGGAACTATTGTAGTATCTATTTTGTCGGGACGCTGTGAGGGTGGAATAACAACTTTAGAGAAGTGCCAGGCACAGGTGTTATTTAAGTTTTGGGGTTATTTTTAGATAAAAAGAATAAATGATTCCCTTTGATTCTTGGGTGGTTCAAGACCTATGTCCTACAGAGGGTAGGTGAGAGTGCTACAACTCAAACCCTAGGTCTGGACTCCCTACCCTGTGTTCATCTCTACATCAAATCACCCATTAAGCCTAGAGTGCAAAAATTCCTGGAATCTACCTGGCTCAGGCCCTTAGGAGAAAGAGAAGGCTGAGGATGGCTGTGGAGACAATGCAGGTGACGGGGAGCACCACTGTGTCCAGATCTCTAGACCCTCTCCAGCCTCCTGCAACCACTCCTTGCTTGGGGGCTGGCACTGACCTTCCCTGCCCCATCCCAGCTCCAGAAGGCCTCAGCAGGCGTATAGGCAGACCCCTGAGTCATGGGATCCTGAAGCATCTCCACTGAACCTGGGTCATAGCAGGTGGTGAACTATGAAGAGCAAGGCACCTGGAGCTCTGTTCCCACGCTACCCTACCTTTCCCCAAGACTCCCAGGTAGGAGTCACCCAGACCAGGGTCCTGCCTGACAAGCGCAGCCAATAGGCACAAAGCGAGCCCATGTGCCCACACTCAGACCTCAAAGCAGGTCCCTACGAACTGCTACCTGGATCCCAGGGCACAGGCTGGACCAGAAGGGACAGGAAGTCTACACAGAAGAAGAAACAGGAAATCAGCCCACAGCAGGAAAGCAGTTAGAGGCAAAGTCCGCCCCAAACAGGCTGGGACTGCTCTGCAGTGCTGAGGGAGGAGGGACGACCATACGGACAACGGACATGCGGACATGAAACACAGGCTGCGTATGGGTACCCGGCAGGCTCTGGGATGAATCCCAGGTGGGAAAAAGAGATGTCAAGCATGGATGCAGCAGGGTTGTGGACTGGTTCAGTGGCATCCTCTGGGGCATCTTGTGGCCAGTGGCCTGGCACTTTATCCTTATCTCCTTAGCTTAAAGATAGTTATAGAGGGACAAGAGAGATGGCCCAGTGGTTAAGAGCACCAGATGCTCTTGCAGAGGACCTAGGTTCAGTTCCCAGCACACACATGGTAGCTAACTCCAGTTCCAAGGGATCCAAACACCTTCTTTTGACCTCTCAGGGCAGTGCACAACATGGGTACACTAACATACATGCAGGCAATACACTCATACTCATGAAATACAAATAATAAAAAATACTTTTAAAAAAAGAAGGTGATACACCCATATAATTCCTTGACCGGGATCCCCACCAACCCAAGACCAACATGTGGCAAAACTGCCCAGTCCACAGACATGTCACAAGTCCATCCAGCTCCCTCCAGCCAAGAGAATGAAGGGTATGGAACCTAGATAGGGAGAGGCATAGAGCTGGGACCAGACACAGAAGGAACGAGACCTGAAACAGCCACAGAGCCTGGAAAGCTCTGCCCACAGTGCCTAGCGGCCCACTAAAAGTTGATTAGGTCCGTGCCATCACCCATCAGAAAGGCAAAAACAGACCAGGACAGGAAAGCGAGCATCCAGCCATGTGCCTGGAGAAAAAGAGGATGGACACTGCCTTCCTGTGTCACTCAGTCCTCCAAACAGCCCTAGATCCCTTTTACAGAGGGAGAAAGGGAGGCTGGAAGTGTGATCCTTCCAGAGTCACAAAGCCCAGACCCCCCCCAACCTCCCATTTCCTGGCCCTCCAGGAAATTTTTTTTTTTTTTTGTCTCCAACAGCCTCAGAACACCATGGCTTGGGTCTTACTTAATGCCCCAGCAAGAAGCTAGGTACAGAACAGGGTACAGGGAGGGAGGAGTGGGGCTAGGCACTTAAAGCATATCACCCCCAAGGCCACTGAGACACAGAGCAACCTGCTCTAAGTAGAACCAGAAATCGACACGTGGGTCCACACTCTTGACTCCTGCGTCATCACATGTCACAGCTCAGGAGTTTCTCAGCTCTGATCTGCCACCCCTTGCCAGTACCCTGAGTGCCTATCGGGACAGAAAAGACTAATCCTGGAGATTGTGTTAGACCCAAGGTTCCTGAGCCCCCCTTGTCTCTCCTCTGCTGACACCCATCTCCTTCCAGAATGGAACCGTACCTGGAGAGTCCTCACCTCTATCCTCAAAGCCCAGTCTCCCAGGAAGAAGGGAGGGCCCATATTCACCCATTGACTATAGTCACTGTCCTCAAGAGAAGGCCAGGTCCCACTCTGGGGTCCAGAGAGGGTGGGAATCTATCCAGGGTCACACAGCTAGCAGGAGGACAGGAAGGAGGCCTGCAGCCCCTCCCCACCTTCTGTTCCTCCTCAGGTACCTCTGACATTAAAGAGGGGTTAGTTGACCCAATGCAGAAACCAGGTGGGTGGATGGGTCTGTAACAGCTTCTAGTAGTTCTTGGGTGCAGGTCCCAGCTGCTTGGTAGGCCTACTATATGTGGGTACCCCTGCCTCCAGCTCGGCCTCCTTCCACCCCTAAGGGCCTATGACATCTCCAAAGTGGATTTTATGAAGATGTCTTCCAAAGGCAAAAGGCTTACCTGCAGCCTCTTGCCCCAAGCCCACCTCCTTCCAGTCCCCAGGGACAGCCACTTGTAAGGTGTCTCCCCAGAATTCAGCAAGCCTACATACAGGGGGACCAGCCTCTCCTACATGCAGAGAGCAGGCAGAGCCCAGAGCACCCTGTGCTTACGCCCTCAGACTGGGGCTCCTGAGAGGAAGCCCCGCCCCTCCTGAGAGGAAGCCCCACCCCTCACACTGGGAACGCCCTTTCCTCACACTAGAAAGCTGGAGTGGGACGCCCACCTCTCACCTGGGCCCTCTGCACATAGCCCCCTCCTGGAGCACAGCAGGCCACACCCAGGTCCCTCCCCTCTCAGCCTCCCTACTGGGCAGCCCTCCAGGCCGGCCAGTGCCAGGCAGGCTACACCCCCCTCCACCAGGCCCTGTCCATGAATCCCACCTCTGTTGGGCACCACAGACCCCCCTTTCTCCTACCCAAACAAATGGGGTCTTGAGCAAGATACTGAGACACTACACACAAGGCTAGATCTATTCCCTGCCCGGCATGGCTTCCAGTGGGGTGGGCAGCCAGGGAGCCATCTGTCCCACCACCCCTGGTGGTCTAGCCTCTGAGATGGAATTCGGCACTCTACAGCCTACCCCAGAAGGACTTAGCAGCACAGCCCACTCCCCAGGTGACCAGGATAGACCTCTCGCACACCTGGATTGTGCTCTTTCCCACCCCCTTCTCTTGGCACCTTGCCCAACCCTGTAGCATGCCCTAATAGAAAAATACTCAGACCTCACCATAGTTCTATGCTGGGTGCAGTGTGGAGGCAGTAGGAGGGGGCTCAGGCTTAAACAGCCCTAGTATACAGTAGATGCTCAATTAAACCAGCTTCCTTGACTCTGATTTCTCTTTGTCTCTCCTGACCTGGGTGGGGGTCCTGAGTCTGGCAGAGCAGAGTGTGGCCTGTTTCCTATACTTAAAATGCCCCCTTTTCAGAAATCAAAGCCTCAGGTTGGAGATAGTTCCATTGGGAAGATGCTTGCTGGACAAACATGAGAACCTGAGTTCAATCCCTAGAGCCCTGGTAAAAAGCCAGGCATGGTGGCTGGTGGCACATGCGTGTCTTCCCAGTGCCAAGGAGGCAGAAACAGGAAGATTCCCTGGGGCTCACTGGCCAATTAACCTAGCAAATTGCTGGGTTCCGGGTAAAAGTGAGAGGTCCTGCCTTGTTCTTTACAAGGTAGACAACACCCAACGTAGGACACCCAAGGTTGCCCTCTGGTCTTGTATTCATGTACACACACATGCATGTGTACCCACACACACCTGCACACATGGATGTCACCTGTACACATACCCATATGTACACACACACACAAACACACACACAATCAAAACTTCAAGTGCCCCGTGGGGCAGCAGTGAAACCTGCCCAGACAGGATGGTTCACACAGGCTCTTTCCCCTCTGGGAAAAGACAGCCTCAGAACCAAACCTGTACATCAATGTTCAAAGTCACTGTGTCCTGAAGACTCTGAGAGAGGACCCCCATTTCACAGTCACATAAACTGAGATGGAGTAGCTTAGTAATTTGCCTAGGGTCACCCAGCTAATGAGCAGCTGACTGATTTCTTTTGACAATTCAGACTGCCACCCAAAGCTCTTCCTTATGGCACAAGCCTTCCATTTTCGTGAGCCTTCTGTGATCTTGCCTCTGCAGTCAGGGTCAAGTCTAAACCCTCCAACCTCAAACACAAGGTCCCCAGATGCTGGAGTGTAGCAGAAAAAAGCCTTGGATAAAGAGTCAGTCAACCCAGGGCTCAAATGCCAAGCTTGACCCCTACTTCCTGCCACAAGACGCCAGCAATGGCCCAGGCCAAGCTAGCCTCAGTCTTTTCTTTGGAGCAAAATGGGATTGGCAATACTGACCTCCCTGGATGATGGGCACCGTCATCCACACCTACATGCTCGCCACATAGTTAATGAACCTCCGAGAGCCAGACTCCATGGAAGGCGCTGATACGGAGAAGGGCACAAGGGGAGACGCTGCCCTGGGGAGCCCGCCCTCCACGGGTGGGAGGGCACAAGGGGAGACGCTGCCCTGGGGAGCCCGCCCTCCGCAGGTGGGAGGGCAGACTGCAAACACACAAATAGAAGGTAGCAACGCCAGAGGTGGTGGCCCACACCTGTGATTCCTGCCAGGAGATGCTGGCAGGAGGATCTCGAGTTCCAGGTCATCCTCAGCTACGTAGTGAGCCTGGGCTACAAGAGACCCCGTCTCAAACAAACAAATAGCATCTAGGACTGGAGAGATGAAGTGCTCACTTTGCAAGGAGGAAGAGATCCCCGGAACATATGTTTTTTAAAAACCCATGTATGGTGGACAAATGCTTGTAATCTCAGCCCTGGTGAGGTGAAACAAAAGGGTCCTTGGAGCTGGCTGGCCAGTAAGCTTAGCCTGCTTGGTGAGTTTCAGGCCAGTGAGATGCTCAGTCTCAATAAAATAAAAAAAAAAGACAAAGAAGAAATAAAACAGGAAGGAAGAATTGAAGTTAGTTAAAATACGTTGGATAGTGCCTGAGAAATGAAACTCAGGAATATTCTGACATGTACACACATGCACACACATGCACACACATACAGGCATGTGCACAGAAACATTTTATCTGTACCAGATGTGGTGACACATGCCTTTAATCCCAGCACTCGGGAGGTAGAGACAGGCAGATCTCTGTGAGTTCCAGGCCAGCTGGGGCTACAGGGAGACTCTGTCTCAAAAAGGCCAAAAAAGAAAATGTTTGTTTTTAAGGTTTTATGTATTATTTTTATTTTATGTATACGAGTTTATTGCCTGCAGGTAAATGCACCTGTGTTCTATAATGCCAGAGGAGGTCAGAAGAGGGTGTCAGATCCTCTGGAGCTATTACAGACAGTTGTCAGCCGCTATACGAGTGCTGGGAATTAACACTAGTTCTCTGCAAGAGCAGCCAATGCTCTTAAATGCTGAGTTATCTCTCCAATCCACTTGCTTTTTGAGACAGGGTCTCCCCATACCCCCAGCTGGCCTGGAACTCACTACATGGACCAGGGCTCAATCTCACAGAGATCTGCCTTCCTCTGCCCCCTGAGTGTTGGGATTTAAAGGCATGTACCACCAGGCCTAACCTGAAAATACTTCAAAGTAAAATAAAAGTGAGGAGACCCAGAGAGGTGGGAGGGCTTCCCCGAAAGCAGTGGCAACTGAAGCAGTCAGCCAAGGAGTAGCAAGGCACGCAGAAAGCCATTCCTGCAGAAGAAACGGGCACTGGAAAGCCCAAGCAATAAGAAGAAACCCAGAACCACAGAGACATGTCTAGAAGACAGAAGGTGCTCAACACTCAGCAGCCTGCTACATCCCAGGGTAGTGGCAAGTGAATGTGAGTTCTCTTCCACATGCCTTACTTCATTTAAAGGAACCCTTGTTCCATTTTTCTGCCTCCCATTCTGCAGGTTGGAGTCTAATGCTTTCAAGATCCCATAGCATATAAAACATACCTTTAAAAATACCATCCAAGAGCTGGAGAGATGGCTCAGTGGTTAAGAGCACTGGCTGGTCTTTCAGAAAACCCAGGTTCAAATCCCATCACCCACATGGCAGCTAGCAACCATCCATAACTCCAGTTCCAGGAGATCCAGTGCGTTCTTCTGTCCTCTAAGGGTACTACACAACATGGGTGCACTTACATACATGCCAGCATAATACTTACACACACAAAAATAAATAAATAAATAAATAACAAACCACCCAAAGCTGAGTGTGGTAGAGCACACCTTTAAGTCCCAGCACGTGGGAGGCAGAGGTAGCAGATCTCTATCAGATTGAGGCCAGCCTGATCTCCATAGTTAGTCCAGGCCAGCTGAGGCTACAAGAAGACCCTGTCTCAAAAAGACAAAAAAAAGAAACTACTCAAGTCTGGTAGTCCCCAGTCTCAGGCTCCTCCTGCCCGCCTGTTGTAAGTAGTGAGAACACAATGTACTTAACCACACTCCCCTCCCACCCAAGAAAGTCTCGTGCTGTGACAAACTGAAGTCTGGGACTGGTTGGTCCATCTTAACACCATTTCGGGATATCAGGACAGTCTTCTGTCCCCTCCCTTAGCCCAATCTGAAATGCACAGAAGGCTGATGGAGTGGGAAGGGTCAGATTCTGTACCAGTAAGTAGAGAGTCTTATCATCCAGAACCAGGACAATGTCACTTGAAACATAGTCATCCTGCCCATTGCTCCTCAAGACTCTCCAATGGCCCCCTTTGGGTATCCTTTTCAGTCCCTTGCCTGGTTGTTCCCTGTGGTGCCAAGAAGGTGGACAGGATAGAATCCCCCACACTCCAAGTCAGTTACATGCCTCATGTCCCAGGCCAGGACTGGCTGGGAGGCTAAGCACACTGAACCAGGGAGACAAAGGCAGGAAACAGATACTCGGGCAACAGCTGGGGGCAGGACTCCTTGGTTAGAGTCCTAGAGCAAGCAGGAAGGAACCCCACACTGGGAGCGCGCGCGCACACACACACACACACACACACAGAGGAAAAGAGAGCCATACTACTTGGCCACCAAGGGGGCCTACAATTGCCAGGAAGCCCCTGCCTCTAGGGGTCCTTGATCCATGTTCCCTTTCAGTCAGGATAATTCTCCCATTTCTTGAGGGCCATAGGGAAGGACACAAGGGAAGCAGATCCGTGGAGAAGAAGATCACTTGTGTCCCACACATACAAGAAAATTACATTGAAGTCATCTTTAAGAGGACAGTGATTGGGGTGGAGAGACAGCTCAGCGGTCAAGAGCACTTGCTGCTCTTGCAGAGGCCCCACATGGAAGTTTATACCCAGCTGTGACTCCAGTTTCAGGGGATCTGACACCCTCTTCTGGTTTCTGTGGCAGTAGGTGTGTGTGTGTGGTATACATGTATATCTGCAGGTCATACACATAAAAATAAAAGTCAATAAATCTTTAAGACGATCATGCTGTGACTGGGAACTGTGCTGGGCATCCATGCCATGTCCCCAAAACAGCCATCCTTTGAAATAAGTACCTCATTCCCATTTTACTGAAGGGGAAACTGAGGCACAGGATCACAGGACTCAAATTCAGAAACTCAGCATTCTTCCCAGTTTCTTCCTGTTATTGTTTCAAAGAAGTATGACTTTCTGGGAATTCCTGAGGACTGGGGTTCAGAGGGAGGACTTCGTGATCTGGGACAGGCAGAGGCAAGTCCCCTGGGGAAGGAGCTGGCCTGAGGGCTGGGTGTTCTTTATCCAAGGGCCTAGGCCTGCCGGGTGACTTCAGAGAAGTCAGTTAACTCCAAGGCAGATATCAATGCCTTTTCCCAGAGCACTAACTACACTAGGTCAGAGGGTCCTCCCAGCATACACAGGAGTAAGATAGGAATGTCTGTCCAGATAGGGACCTGGGTGATCAAAGGCCCTGGAGAGGGAGAGACTGAGGGAGGCTCGCCTCCTCAAAGCACAAAGGAAAGTTATGGAGAAGCTCAGACCCACCCACAGGAGAGCATTCTCCCTTATAACAACACTCACCTCAACCCATGAAAGCAACACTGAGTCCCCTGCAGCCTCCTCCCCAACCATACCCTCTTCCAAAGCCTCTTCCCAGGACTGCCCATGTCAGCAGCACCGGCCCTCCACGTGGAGACCACCGCACCTTAGAGACAGCATCTCTCTGCTTAGCAACCACCAACACGGAGCCCAGCCAGCAAGCCTCCTCCCCGTCTCCTCCTCTCTCCATGGAGACCACAATGCCACAGCAACTGCCGTCACTCAGGGCCGCCTGCCTGGACACCAGGTCCCTCCACGTGGTCACCACCAACACGCCATGGTCCCTCCACGTGGTCACCACCAACACGCCAGGGTGACAGTGACAGGCTTTCTCCAGGGCAGCACCAGCCATAGCCAGACTGGAGCCATGCCTGCTTCCTGCCTGCGGCCTCCTGATGTCAGACCACTCTCCTAGCCGCCTCCAAAATGACAGGAAGGGGATCAGGCCCCATGTTAGCATCTTTTCCTGCCCCCATCTTGCCTGACCCCTCCAACCACTCACTCTTCAGCTGAAAGTCCCCACTGGAGGAGAAGAGGTCAAGTGGTCCCAGTCTTCCCTGGAGGCCAGCCTCCCAAACCCAGCAGGTACAGACTTTCCCTGGCAAAGGCCTGGGGGACTCAGCCTCTGCACTTGCTAGGCAGCTAGGCAAAGGCACAGGAAGTGAAGGCTTCCTTCTCACCCTCCCTAAAGACCTGTCCCAGCCCCCACCAGGCCTACCACTCTGCCTGCAGGCTCTAAGGTCCCAGGGAAAGGGATCCCTGCTCGGAGCTGGGGGCAGGAAGGGACCCGCAGCAGGCCGAGACTGGAATCATCATGGGTTTGCAAGGCCAGGTCATGTGAGCTATGCTCGCATACAGCCACACATTGAGACACAAGGTCCAGATCCTTACCAGCGTCTGCTGGCGAGCCGGCCTTGCAATCAGCCAGGCTCTGTCCCTGCCGGGATCTCAGGGAGGTCCTCCCAGCAGGCCCCGCAGCAGCAGTGACAGCAGGGTCTTGGGTCCTAGCCCAGCGCAGCGGCAACAGCTCCTCACCGGAGTCCTCTGCTCTGCCAGGAGGCGAGGGGGAGAGAGGGAGGGAGGGAGGGAGAAGAGAAGAGGAAGAGAGGGAGGGGACAGCAGGAGGGAGGGAGGAGGGAAAATGCTGAAGTCTTGAAGGGTACACTCACTTCTTTCTTAGGTTTCCCATGGCAACAGCATATACCACAAATGATATCAGTGTGAGAGAGAAGAGGCCAAGGGAGGGGAGGGGAGGAGCGTAGGGAGAGGGAGGGAGATGGAGACAGAGACAGAGATGGAGGAGGTAGAGGCCAAGAGATGAGGAGAGACAGTGATAGAGAGATGTGGAGAGAGACAGAAAATGGAGACAGAGATGGAGACATAGAGGCAGAGATGGGGACAGGAAAATGGAGGAGACAGAGGCTGAGAGATGAGGAGAGAGACGCAGAAAGAGACCAAGACGAAAAGAGACAGAGAGATGAGAGAGACAAAGATGGAGGGATGTGGAGAGAGACAGGAAGAGACTTAAAGAGATAGAGACAGAGAAAGACAGAGGGACAGAGAGAAAGAGATGGAGAGACAAAGAGACAGATGGAGACATATAGATGGGAAGAGAGATGGAGATGGAGAACAGAAATAGAGAAATGGCAAGAGATATAAAGAGATGGAGAGATGGACACAGAGATTAAAGAAGTGGAGACACAGAGAGAGAGACAAGGGCAGAAGGCAGGAAGAGAGATGGGAGGGATGGGTGATGGAGCTGGGCGGCAGACTCGTGGGAAGAGACTGGAATGGAAAGTGTGCCCATAGGGCAGGAGCCCTAGAGGAGGGGTCTTGAGACTCAGATGGCAGGCTGAGTACTCTCCAAGGTAGCCATAGGGGTCCGGAGCACATCAAGAAGCCAGGGGCCACCAGACGCCTTTGAAGGCCCTGGGCAGTGATCAACAGATGGGGTGGTTTTTGGTAGCAGGGAGTCCCCAACTCCTCCACTGGACTCCTGGCTCCCCTGCTAGGGCCTCTGGCCTAAAAGTACCTCCCAAGTCATCCTTCTCAGAATCACAGTCACACCCATCATCCCCACAGGCACACGCTCACCTAACGCCCAGTGAGCCACCGCCAGCCCTCACTTCATTTCAGTGCCTACCTACGTCACCTTCTTGTCACCCGAAACACTAATATCACCCAGTGCCCTCATCAGTGGGTGTCATGCCCTGGTCCGCAGCAGGAAAAGATGGCCTCTAACCTTCAGCTCTCTCTCTTATTCAGAACTCCACATGGCTAGCACATGCCTTTTCCCTAAGGTGCCCAGCCATGTCTTGCTCACTCCCCACAATGAGCTCACATAGCTCTAGAGCCCTGTGTCTGCCCGACAGCCACCTGCATAGACACACTAGGGACAGAGATGCCCGAGACTAAGCCTTGCTCCATATGTATGCACACGTGCTCATGCACACATGGGCCCCTCTCCTGTCTGGCCCCACATCCTCCATCGGCCCAGATGGTACTCCCAGCCCTCCCCCGCAGGCAGGGGCTCACACCTCGCCCCCTCAGCAGTGCCATTCACAAACATATGTAGACCCACCCAGTGCTGGCAGCCAGTGCAACAAGAACATAAACATGACAGGCCTGTGCTCTCTGACTCCCACCAGAGGCAGAAAGGGCAAGCGAGGGCCAGGGCTTCCAGAATGGTTCCCAGCCCTAACCCAGGACCACTGTGATCCTGAGTCCCTTGGCCAGCAAGGAGGAGGGTACAGAACCACACTGCGGGGCACACACTAGACACACACCCACACAGGGCACCCAGGCAGAACCAACACGCCCACAGAGCCTGGACAGTAGGGAGCCCCACACAGACACAGCCCGGCAGCTGTGCCAACACTCCTGGGGACACTGCAGAGACACATCAGCACGCCCACTGACACACACAGGCCCCCTACTGTGGACTGATCTCTCGCACATCCAGGCTTGCCAAAGGCACCCAGACAAACACGCCCCCGCGCACAGGGCACCCTACAGAGCTTCACACTCCAACACATACATGTCTCCAAGCCTGCCAGTGACCGGGGCCAGCGCACAGGCGCCCACGCCACCTCAGGACACTCGGCCACGCCTGCACCGACAGCGACGCTCCTAAGGGAGGCGTGCCCGCACCCTGTGTGCCCCGGGAACACTCCTGGTCCACAATCCTGTGTGCCACCCCCACGCCCAGCCCGACGCGCCCCCGCCAGCGGCTCTCCAGCCCGAGCACCGCGCGGAGCCCAGAGCCCGTGAAATTGGCTGCGAGCGTCAGCGGCTGCGGCTGCAAATTCTAAGCACAGGGAAGCAAGGCGGAAAGCAGGCGACCGGGCCGAGCCGGGGGCGGGCAACGCGGGCGGGAACCGGCGGCCGCAGGATCCGGCGGGGGCGGCCGGACCCGCGGGACTCCAGCCCCAGCCCACCGGATGCACGCCTCCTCCCGGATGCCTTCCAAGCTCTCCGCCCTCTTCGTCCTCCGCTCTGGCCTCGGTTCTCACAGGCTGCCGCAGGCCCGGCTCCAGGGCAGGCCTGGGCTCTGTCCAAGGTTCTGGGGCCGGTCCTCTGCAACGCCTGTCGTTGCCACCGCACTGGGCCACGCTTTGCCAACCCTGCGGCCTCGAATCTGGGACCGCAGACTCCTCTCCTTGCTCTTCTTTGCCACAGAATGTTACCAAGGGGCGTCTAAGGACTGCATGAGGGGGCTCCCAGGATCTATGCAGAGCGGCAGGTAGGGAGCCCTGAAGGCAGTGTTCACCTATGTCACCAGAGGCAGGACTCTGGTCTAAGCTCAGGCTTCTCCGTGGGAGGCCCAGGATGGCCTTATTGCCGGAAATCCGAGGAACACGTAACAGCACCCACCCCACCCCCACTGCCATCCAACCTCCAAACATGGGTGAATTAATCCTCAAGGCAAGTGTCAAAATGGAGTTCCTGGACCCCCTACATCACCCTTCTGAACCGGAGTCACATCAGGCAGGGCCCAGGAACCTGCATCTTAGCAAACACCAGCGATCCGGATGCTCTTGGTCACAAGGATGATGCGGGGGTTTTTCAGCCAAGCACTCATGGGTCTGTGTGGTTGATCCTCAAACTGCAAGTCTAGACTCATCTAGACTCTCAAAATCTGCTCTAGGCTTCCCTCCCTCCAGGGCCCTGGTCCTCCTCACACAGTCTCTCCACCTGGTCAGCCCCTACCCCCCCCCACCCCCAGAGGCAGGCAGCCAAAATCCTCCAGCCAAAATTAAACAAGAAAACAGAGAGTGTCTCGTGTTTCCCTGACACAGAGCAGGTGCCGGCTCCAGGGGGCTCTACATCGCCTGAACAGAAGGCAACTCAGCCTCTCCAGCCGGCCCCAGGGCTTCACAGCACTTGGCTCCAGCCTGAAGCACCAGACCCTCCCCATCAGGTCACTCACTAATGAGCATCTGCTGTCAAGCAAGCCCTACTGTGTGCATACACCAGACACTCCACAATCATCGCCAGAGGCTCCTGGGCCTGGCAGTTCTCCCTGGGTGAACAGTGCACGTGTATACCCTGTCTGAATGTGAAATTCATCAGTCCATCCTCACTAGCAGGTAGATGAAAGAAACGTGTGTTTGAGTATCTGTCAAGGACCTACAGGGTTTGGCAGGCAGCGAGAGACACCAGAAATGGCTCAGCAAGCAGGCAGATCCCCCTCACCCCTCAGTCATGAGAGGATAGGGAAGGCCAGCTGGACCCAGCTCCTGTCTCTCCAAGACCCCAGGAAGACTGTAGTGACAGAGAGGTGACATTCAGGAGAGAAACTGAGTCGTCTGAGTCTTGGGAGCCACTTTCCACATCCCTCTAGAGAGAGGGGATGATGGGAGGACATGCCCTGTCCTCCCAGCCTCACCCCAGGGGGGGGAATGCAGCTACAAGACCTTCCTCCGTTCCTGAAACCTAGAAGTGGATCCTAGGCAGTTCAAGGGGTGAGAAGGGACAGGAAGCACAGACATGTGCACATACACATGCACACTGCCCAAGCGCTGGACCCACCATCAAAGCAGGAATATGAGCAAAGAGCAACATGAGAAGGGGGAGGGAGTGGCGCCAGCCCCTGCGTGCGAGACCGCGGCGCCAGGTCTGGACTTTGCCACCATTATCCTTACTTTCAAAGAAATGACCTGGGGGAAGTAAGCTGCCTTCCTGGACATGCTCAGATAAGGACGGAGTACGGCAGGTGAGACCAGGGGCCCTGCTACAGTCACAAGAGACAGGGGACCTGGAAAGATGCTGATCCTGGGGCACAACCTGCGCTTCCCCCAGGAGACCCCCCCCCACCACACACACATTGCCAAATGCCCAGCAACACAATGTCAGAGACCCTTGGAGAGCAGAGACCAAGGAGCTACCTTCAGAAATGAGTCACAGGTCCTTGGGGTGCAGGGGGATGGGCACAAGAAGAATGGGACGGGGAAGTGAGACCAAGAATCAGAAGTCCAATGCCTCTTCCTTTCTGCCCTTCTGTCCCTACAGCCACCACACAAGGCTATCCCCAATCCACTGCTTCCCTGTGGTCAGAGGTCACTGCCCCCATTAATGTATAAGCAGTGCAAGGCCCATTGAGGCCTCAGTGACTGGGGACACCCCAAGATGGAAGGACCCAGGCCCACCTAGCAAAGGATCTCAGTAGCGAACTGTTAAAGAATCCATCTGTGGAGTTCCAGTTCTGATTTTATTGCTGTGTGACCCTGGGCTGGTCTGTAACCTCTCTGCGTTTTGTCTGCAAAATGAGGAGTAACAGTGGCTGCAGAAGGGTTTTATTGGATTAAGCAAGTACCAAGGGTCAATCATAAAGAATTTCGCCCCAGACCTGGCCCTAGGCAGGGGCTAGAGGATCCATAGCTAATATCATTACCATTATCATTATCATTGCAAAAACTATTGTTGCTGTCTGCAGCCAGCCCCTTCCTCTGGCCTGCCCAGGTGACTCTCCAGTTCTCCAGGCCTCTCCAGGGCTTCCCTGGGAACTGAATGCAGGGCCAAGGTGAAGGAAAGCGGGCTCTGTTATCCCAAGCCCACAGACAAGATTCCCAATCACAAGGTCTGAGCCTCTGCCCTGAGGGTGCTCATTGGACCACGAGAAGGTTATTTGATCAGGGATTGGCTGGGCCCACCAGGGGCAGAGGACTGAGTTAACCTCAACTATTCTCACCACTGGCCCAGCAGACAGTTAAAGAGTCTTAAATTTATGGGTGTGGCTAGCACAGCACAGGTGGTAGGAGGGGCTTGGGGCTGGGAGAGGACCTGGGCTGGGGACAGGTGAAGTACAGAGGCAGGTGATGGTCAGGACCTGGCATCACTTACGAAGCAGTCCTCCCACCCACAAACAGGGCTTATGTGGGAGTGACAGAAGTGGTCCTCCCCCAACCCTACTTCCAAAGCTGATATCCTGCAAGTCCCTGGATGACAAGACAGTCAGAATGAGACAAAAGCACAGAGCTACCTGCGACCCCAGGTCCTGAGAAGACCTCGAAACTGGGTATACCCATTTCTGTTCAAATCTGTGGGAGTCTCAGGCAGCCTCTGCTGTCGCCAGGAACCTCTCAACCCACCTGCCACCCTGACTCACCCCCACCCTCTGTCATACGGGGTCACTACCCCTCTATAAAACAAAAGTGGGAAGTATCCTGCTAGTGGGATGTGTCCTGCAGCCACTCAGCAGGGGGATTGTACAGATCTCAGTTTGCCTGTCTGTCAAGTGGGCAGCCAGCCTGCCCGTCTCATAGAACCTCTTTGAGGACCCCAGGAATGAAAAGAAAATTCTTTCCAATTTAGCCTTAAACCCCAATGAGGATGAGCAGCTGCTTTGAGCTGGGGGGACAGAAGACACAGCTGACATGAACTGAGCCCCACCCCATGTGCCAGGTGCCAGCATCCCTAATAAGGCCCACTGTAGCCATCCTCTCCACTTCTCTAGCTCCCTCCCCAAGTGGCAGCTGAGCAACAAGGGTGACTGGAATGCCTAAATCACAAAACTCAAATTGAGATTAGAACCCAAGGTTGCAATCCTCTGGCTGTGCAAGTTTTCTGTGATCAAATGCAGGTCCACAAGAACACTCACGAACACCAAGGGTCAGTGAGCAGACTGGGACAGGAAGGCTAGTTCGGACCAGAGAGGCTCAAAGGTGAGGGGGCTCCATGTAGGGAAAACTAAGATATATTCCTCCCAGAGCAAGAAGCAGGGCCCTCCCAGATCACCTGGAAATGGGCCCCCTGGGAGGGACCACTCACCCTGAGGCTCTACCCCCTCCTTTTCTCCTCTTCCACCCGCAGGGGCCATGACTACACTCAGCCCCACATATCCTACAGTGATATCATAAGCTTGGGCCCATGGGGGTGGCCTTCACGCTGCTATCCTAGTGACGTCACCAGTAGCCTGGAGCTGATGTCACAGCCCAAGGTTCTCACTGACGTAGCACACATCTCTCCCTGATGTCTCCCTTTGGTTACTCTTCTCACTTTCGCCCAAGGGTGGATGGCCAAGAGGTCCCCTTATCCAACAAACATACCAGTATGGCCCATGCGTAACAGAGACAGTGCCTATGTGCGTGCACCCACGCACCAGACAACACGTATACACATGTGCAAGCCCACATGCTCTGCTGACAGTCTAGACATGACCCATCCCACAGGTGTCCACAGGAATGAAGAATAAGCCAAGCACACACACACATCCACAGGCAAAGACACCCAGCCCCCACGATGCAGCTCCGGTGTTGAGATGCCTCTCTTCTGTCGCTGGAGCGGGCAGCCAGGGCTCCAGCTCTAGGTACAGCTAGAGCTGCCCCTTCCCCCAACTTCCCCTCCCATAGCCTGACAGTGACAGCCACAGCCGGACACAGGAGCACAGGCACACACATACGTGCACACACACTCTCCGGTCCAACACCTGTGTCTCTCGGCCGAGGACCAGGGCCTCTGCAGCTGCTGCAGGGTGGGAGGAGACCAAGGGAAGGGGGCCAGGCAGGGCGTAGGTGCCAGGAAAGTGCTTTTAAGTACCACGGCCCTCCCAAGCTAACTGAGGGTCGAAGCAATGTCCCCAGCTTATTCTCCTTGGTCACGCCTGAAACACCGCAGCCTGGCAGTCTCCGTCCTCAACAGAAGCTGCCCAAGTACGCACATTCACACACACACACACACACACACACACACACACACACACACACACACACACCAGCTCTCTCTTCTCCAAACATTCTAAGGAAGCCCTGCTGGGTCACAGACTCTGTGTGTGTGTATGTGTGCGTGTGTGTGTGCGCGCGCGCGTGTGTGCTCGCCGCCTGCTCTCAGACAGTGGGGGGTCTATCCTGAATGAACACACACCCCTCCCCACGTGCACAAACCGCCCCACTGGCCAACACGCCCACCCCCTCCCCGCTCCTGGCCAGTTGCAGTCAGAACATGCACACACATGCCACACACCACACACACATGCACACAGCACCAGCAGTGGCCTGGTCCAGACAGAGCTGCAGTCTGCCGGTTTTATGCTTGTGCCCCTGCTTGCCCCACACCAGCCCTGCAGAGAAAGGAGCGAAGGCCTTGCAGAGGTCCCCACGCGCCCCCCAGTTCGGGTCTGGACCCCTGCGGGGGGGCAAGCCCCACCCCGGCCCCCTCCTCCTGGGACAGCCACCCAGCCAGCCACCCAGCCAGCCAACCCCCCCCCCTTACCAGTGAGAAGATGAATTCCTTGACCCGCCAGGACCCAGTGAAAGGGGGGTTGAGGCCTCTGATTCGCTAAGATGGGGGGCAGAGAGGTGAGGTGTAGCACTGGCTAGCAAAACCGTCCGCCAAGCCTCTGCACCACCCCCCAAAAACGCTCACCTCGGTGACTGTCCTCCGTGCCCTCCCACTCCGCCTCCGCCCAGCCCCGCCCCCACCACCACCCCCCCCCCCGGGCAAGGTGGGCCCCTGGGGGTCTCACGAGATCCGGACCAGGAGGAGCCGAGACTGGCTCTCTCCGGCTCCAGCTCCCCTCCTGGGTCCCTCTCCAAGCCCCACCCCCGCTGGCGGCAGAGGGTCCGGAGGCTCAGCCCGGACTCCCACGGTCGCGGGCAGCGCCGGGATCCGGAGGAATCCACTCACCTACACCTGGGCCGGGATCCCGGATCCGAGCGGACACCGCCGCTTCTGGCCGGCGGCTGCCGCGGGGCCTGCGCGGGAGAGGAAGCGTGAGCGCCAGTGTGCGCGGCTGCCGGCCGGGGCTCCGCGCGTGTCGTGTGTCCGTGGTGTGGCCGGGGCGTGTGTCTGTGAGCGAGCGTGTGCGCGCAACGCCGCCACCCCCGCCTCCCGCCACCCGCCGCGCGGGGCCGCGGCCCGCAGGAGACCCGGGCGCGGGGGGCCTCAGGGGCCGGCGATCGCCGTGCGGCCGGTCCGCCCGGCGGGCAGCCGGATCCCCGGTGGTCTCCGCAGGCCTGTCCGCAGCAGACCCTCCCTCCTCCGCCCGCGGCTTCCACGGCCACACGCGCGCTCCCAGACACTCGCCGCGGGGCGGGGGCCGCGCCGAGCTCCGGCCCTGCTGCAGCTGCGGCGCCCTGCGAGGCGGCGGCCCCGTGGACCGCGGAGCCCTGGGCACCCGCCGGCGCGAACCCCCGCCCCGCCCGGGGACCGCACAGGCCGCGAGGTCACCGGCCGTTTGCGCATTCAACAGCTGGACGCAAAGTTGCGCCTGTCGGAGGACGCCCCCAGCCCGGACCCGCCTTCCCCCGGGTGCATCCCTTGCTGCTTGCGCCCTGCCTGGAGGTCCGGTGCTCAGGGGCTAGCCAGCCCTGCGAGAACTATGTTCCCGTTTTACAGACAGAGGCTGGCAAGCGGAGTGACTGCGCCAAGGTTACTCAGTGAGCACAGTGAGCTTGGCTGAGACTCGCAGCCTTCCTTACTCCATCCCCTGAAGGATGCTGGATTCTGCACCTTCCCATCCCCTAGAGAAACTTCCCAAGGTCTTCCTGCCCCAGCCCAAGCTCTCCCCGCAGCCTCCTCACGCACACACCTGCTCCACCTGCAGGGGGCGTCTCCCTACAGAGCAGTGGCAGGGAGCAGCTGAGCTTGGGCACAGGAGCAGCTGGTGGGGAGTCTGGGCTGCTGTCAGACGCCTCCTCCCTCCAGCTGCTGTGACCTGCAGACCTAGACAGTTGAGCTCTGCAGTCCCCAGGCTTTGTGCTTCGCAATCACTTACTGGGCCGCATTCGCGGGTGCTGGTCCTCAGGTGAGGCACAGTTGAGCCCCAGGCTGCAGGAACTTCTAACGAGGGCATTTCATCCAGGCCTGAGCTGGGTCTGGATGGATGAATAGGAGTTAGTCAGCTGAAGGCAGTGGAGTATGGTGTCCCAGGCTGCGGGAACAGCATGTGCAAAGTCACCGAGGTGGAAAGCATCCCACGGCGTGAGTGCAGGGGAACGCACAAAGTACCACTAGAGAGAAGGGTTGTTCAGAACTGCCTCTCTCTTGTCATCAGGGGACAGGACCGCGGCACAGGATGGAACTGGGAAGGTAGACAAGCGCTGGGGGCGCAGGCCACCTGTTACCTCTAGGGATGGAGACAGATTGTTGGATGTGTCACCTCTGCCCTCCAAACCTGCAATTCTGGCTGCCTGGCACACTGCTACCTACCCTTGAAGGCCCCTCGTAGCAGACCCAAACGAGCTATTATGCTGCCTCCGCCCAGAGGGGAGGCAAAGAAGACAGCTCCTGGTTCCCCTCAGGAGGCTGTGCGCCTACAGGGTCCGACTCCAGCAGCGCCTTCCCAACGCCCTCCCCATCAAGTGAAGAGACAGAGGCCCGTGCGCCCTCTGGCGGATCTGATGTGCACCTCCAGCGTGCTCAGAGGTGGGCCCTAGCAGAGGCCAACTTTTACTCTGCTCCCCTCCCAAGAAACTGAGCAATGCAAACTCCAGGAGTACCAGGCATTAAACAGAAAAATGGCCTCTTCTGGTTCCATCTCCATGAGTTTCCATCTGCTAGACTGACTTGCACCTGCCGACCCACTCAGCCTCAGTATCCTGGTGTGGGAAAGCAGGACAGCAATGAGGTGCTCCCCATAGGAACACTCCCTTATCCCCAGGGGGCCCACAGAGTTGGCTAGACTCACTTCCAGGTGACTTTGAGTCTTTGTTCTTCCAACATTCCACCCTTGGAGACTGGCCTTTGCAGGGCAGAGGTAAATGACTCAGCATTTGGGTCTCTGAGCCCCACCACAGTAGCACCCAAGATAATGGGGTCTGGCCTGGGCTGAGGGTCATGGTGGACCACAGCGTCTGGGTCCCTGATTGGGCTTTCTCTGCACTAGCACTGTCCAGCAGCACTGTGTCATGGTGGAAATGATTAAGGGAGCCACTAACCTCAACGCAGCTGCTGTGTGGTTAAACTCATGCAGGATGCAACTGCAGAATGCCACTGATCCTTTTTATTTTGATTGATCTAGATTTAAACAGTCACATGTGGCTTGTGGCTACCATGCTAGTGCAGATTCAGAAGCACAAAGACCAGTTGGCTGAGAGAGCTAAGAGGCACACAGGCAGGACCCTGAGGTCCCCCCCCCCCAAAGACATGAGGGCAGGGTGAAACAAAGGCCGGCAGCAGCGCATCCTAGGTCGAGTCTAGACCTTTCCTTCTTCCAGTTGGTCTCCTGTAACAATCTCCTCTCCTCGAGCATCTGTTTAAACTTTCCAGTGGTGGCCACCACAGTAATGCCCAGTGATTAACAGACAGTAGCTGCCCAAGTGCTCACCCTGCATAAAGTATCTTGATCGACTGGTGATGTCTGCCTCAGGTGTAGCTGTAAAGGCATGTGCTAAGTCCTCTTGGCTAGAGGAATAATCCAAACTCCCACCTTACCTACATAGGCCCTTGGCAGACACCCGGCTTACCCAGTTAGCATCTCTCCTATCACCCCACATGGGCTGCAGAAGCCAGCAACACCAAGCCTGTCCTTTCCAGAACATGCTACAGATCTCTCATCCCAGACTGTTTGCCTAGGGGACTTTCTTCCCTTCAAGAAGCCTTCCCCACCTGTTACTTCCAGTTTGTCTATCATCAGGTGCCATTCCAGGGCCACCTCCCCTGACTACCTCTGCATCACCCCTTCCTTCCCTGACTGACTGCTTGCACTGTGCCCTCCACAAGGTTCTCAAGGCTCTTTTCATAGACTGCTCTCATTAACACACTGTAAAGTAGGCATCAAAGGTTTTTGTTCAGAACAACCAGCCGCTATCTCTCTTCCCAAACACTCCAATTTCTTCTTTCCCTGGGCAACCTTAGTGGGATGTGAATCAACCTCCCCACAGCTGGGCTAATTGCTCGCAGGTGGAGTGATGTGTGGGCAGAAGACATAGCTGCATCAGGACCATCCTAGAACCCCAGTGTCCGATGATGACCTGGGTGGGCATATTAGGCTGCCTGGAGCCCTCCCCCCCTCCATCCCAGTCCTCCAACTGCCTTGGGATCTTCCCATGCTGCTGAGCAGCCCCAACAGGCCATCAACAATGCCTTTCATTCCTGAGTTCGCCAAATGTGGCTCACATCCAAACAACCTCATGGCCTGGTTGTGTCACTGTGAGGACGTTTTTCAAGAATGTCTTTCCTTCCTTGAGGCTTAAAGATCAGTGGGAAGGAAAGGAAGCCAGGATTGTTAAATGCTGTGTTCATTTAAAGAGCAAGATGCACCCTTCAGAAATGAGTTTAAGGGATACTTTTAAAGAATATGCACATGCACACACACACACACGTATGTACAAATTGTTGCAGTTCTGTCAGGTCTCCAGTGCTGGAAACTGAGGGCTCCATCTCCCTGGAGAGGAACGCCTAGAGAGGTCCAAAGTCTAGAAGGCACCTGGAGTTTAGGAGGCTGCCCCACCCCTTGCTGGGCTTGGACACTCCCTCCCCACCAAGAGACAGGGAGTGGGAAGAACAGGCTGTGGGGGACAGAAACGCTTTCTCAGGCAGGGTCCTCAGATCTGAGCTGTCTGGATTTTCTGGGCCCTGTGGGAAGTCTGGGAAGCAGGGTTGAGGGCCAGGTTAGATATCAAACACTTTTGGGTCCTAGGAAGGCTGAGAGGCATTGAATCTGGGTAATAACAAGCTTATGGTTCCAGTGCAGGGGTCCAGAGCAGGAGGCAGGGATGTGTCCTCATAAGACTGTCCTCACCCTCTGAAGCCTGGCCAAGGTTGAAGGCTAGCTTTAAGATGCTAGCTTGTAGGACCGGAGAGATGGCTCAGTGGTTAAGAGCATTGGTTGTACTTGCAGAGGACCTGGGTTTGGTTCCCAGCACCCACATGGCACCTAACAACCATCAATAACTCCAACTCCAGTTCCAGGGGATCCAATGCCCTCTTCTGACCTCGGGCATTGCACACACATGTAGGCAGTGCATTCATACATATAAGATATAAATAATAAATTTAAAAAAATTTAAGTGCTGGCTCCCATGGCTGACACATTGGTACAGGCTGTCAGCGGGAGGCCTCAGTCCCTTTTCCCAAAGGACAGCTTGTGTACACTGCCCGTGTTCCCTCACAGCACTTTGACTGTTTCCCCACAGGAAGACCAAGGCAGAGGCCACCACAGCTCTCATTACTCACCCCCAGATGTCACTGGTCGGGGCTGCGATTTATTTACTCAGGGTTCAGGTCTGTGGTAGGGGTCTCTACACAGGGTGTGAGTTCCAGGAGGAAGGTACCATTAGGTTGTCCTGAGGCCAGTGAGTCCGAGATAGTTCACAGAACGGGAACTGGAAGAAGCTCTTATCACTGCGTCCAGACAAGTAAGGTGAGCATACTCACAGAGTACAGAGGCCAAGCAGGACCATCACCCCAAGGCAGGTGAAGTGGATGCTGGGAATGTGCGGGCTTCGGCTCTGTGATTCAGGGGCAGCTGGAAGCCGAAGGGCAGGAGGAATACACATAAGTTCCTTATAAAGCTGAAAAGAAGGAAGGACACCGGAGATGTAGCCCCAAGGACAGGTGCCTAAGGACACCGAGGACAGAGGGACAGTGACACACTCTGACCTGCCTGAGAGGGGCCCTTGGACTTATAGAGTCAGTTACAGTGCAATGGGGGGACAGATGACACCTGTTCACTAGCCTGGGGTTGAGCTTACTGGATGCTTCCCTGCAGTATACCCTAAGACAAGGGACAAGAGTGCTCCCAATGACACACCCAGAATGCGAGCGATTCCATATGTGATCTAAGCCTGTGCCCTACCAAGCACAGAAGTGCTGGGGGAAGGCCCCATGAGCTGCCGACCGGAAGTGTGTCAGACTGAGACTGTCCCCACCAGCCAGCTCCCTCATCCCTATGCTCTCAAAGAGGGAGCACCTACACAGGGCACTTCAAGAGTCCCGTGGCTGCCCATCTCTTCTCCCAAGACCCACCACCCCAGGGAGAGCCAACCAAGAGGACAGAGGAGGCTGGGCTCTGCACAGACCTATCGTGATCAGCCCAAGATCCAAGGCCACCCAGTCCTGGTGTCAGCAGCCTGCCCCTGGACCTGAGCCCTGTGCATGGCCTCCACAATGGTGCTGTTCTAGGGTCCCTTGGGAGTTTGTTCCTATGCTCTGTGGCCCCTGCAGGGAGTGTTGCACACCAGGTCACAGGTCCAGTCAGCCTGTATTATTAGGACATCTATCTGACTGTCTGGATGGAGGCTGGGGGTGGTGGCACTCTCTTCTACTCTCTGGCCCAGAAATGGGGCAGCCAGAGGCCTCTGGGAGCTGGAGGTCACTGGTCTCACAGGCAGGCTTGTCACCGCTGATCCGATGCTCCGGGTGCTACAGGAAACAGAAAGCTGCTGACTGGCTGATTTCTCTGTGTTCTTTCTCTACTTAAAAACTTGTAGGCTCTGACTGGAGAGGGCTCCACAGGTAAAGGTTCCTGCAGCCAAGCCTGATGATGGGGGTTCAGTCCTCAGGAAAGTGGGAGCAGCTCCCTATGGTCCTCCGACCTCCACACGTGCACTGTAGAACTCATGCCCCTTGCAACCACACCAGTAAATAAAATAAAACTTCTTGAAACTTCCAGGTTCTGGGTTCTAGTGGTCAAGCACCAGTCCTTACCTAGGCTTCAGGAGGCACCTGTAGCCTGGTCTTCCCCTCAGCCTGCAACAGTAGCTCAAAATGGAGGCATATACTTCACACCTTTCAGGCCCTGGGCCAAGCACTCCACATGAATTAAAGTCCCAGTGAATAACTTCAAACATCCTATACAACTGGTGATTCCTGAAGCTCTGAGATGCTGAGTCCACCCGGACCACACGGTAAAGCCGCACCTAGCTTTCCAGCATCCAGTCAGAGTGTGACCGGAGGACTCTGTGTTTCAGGTCAGCTCCGTTCTTAGATCTAATTACAGTCAGGCATTTCCCAGCACCTTGCCGCTTCAACCTTCTTTTGATTTAGAATCTGGGTGTCTCAAGATCCCTGTAGGTGGGTAGGTAGGTAGGTAACAGTGTTCCAACCATCATGAGAAAGATGGATCTTTGTAATTATTATCAAGTTACTCAGGTTCCAAACCCACTGATAGCTGGGTGTCCCCTGGGCTCCAGCACATGCCATCCATCAGTAATGCTGGGCATCTCTGCTCCAAGCTCTGCCCTAAACCTGGACCCCCTCTCTCCCACTTTGTCATGAGGCGAGACATCTACATTCTACTCAGAGCCACACATTTAGGATCTGGCTAGTGGAGATCACTCGGGAAATCCACACTTCATAAAAGAAGTGTGTGTCTAGAGGGAGGAAGGTGTGGGCAGGCAAAAAGGCTGTAGCCAGTGTACCCTCAACGCTGCCCTACACTTGGAAACTGGTGGAGATTGGTATGTGAAAGACCAAGCAGGTCCAGACAAGGCCTAAAACCGCACTCCTGACCACAGAGCTGGTAAGGGCTTCCAGGGGCTTCAATGCTGGTCTTCCAGGCCTCCCTGGTCTAGGCAAGTCTTGTCCTTCAAGCAAGTAGGATGCAGCATACAAATACACATACACACAGAAACACACACACACACACACACACACACACGAGAGAGAGAGAGAGAGAGAGGTCAGCAAGATGGCACAGTGATTAAAGGTGCTTGCTACCAAGCCTGACAACCTGAATTCAATCCCCAGGTCTCACATGATGGAAGGAGAGAACTGACTCCTACAAGTTGTCCTCTGACTTAAACATACACACCACAGCACATACGCATGCACACACAACACACGCACACACACATACATGTTCATGCATACACAATAATAGTAACAATAATAAATAAAGTGTAGCACTCAGGAGACAGAAGCAGGTGTATCTATGTGGGATGAAGGCTAACCTGGTCTACATAACTAGTTTCAAGCCAGCTGCGGCGGTGGGGAGACCCTGTCTCAAAAAGACAAAATAATTAATAATAATGAGTAATAAAAGTTTTAAAAATAGATGAGTAAGTGTTCCATTGTGGAATTGTTTTAGATTTTCATAGAAAATGGAGAAACAGCAGAGACAGGTCCAGGACACCCTCTGCCAGCTTCCCCAAAGGTTTCTGTCCCGCCTCACCATGCCCCGACACACCGGTCAAGATTAAGAGCTGCTGCTTGTACGGACGTTACTGTTAACTACGCTCCCTACCTGTTCCAGTCCCCCGATTTCTCTACCAGTGCTTGTGATCTGCTCCAGGTCTGACCCAGGACACCACACTGTGGCTAGTCACTCTGGCTCCTTATCTCCTGGGGCCTGTGACAGTTTCTCATTTTTCATGTCCCTGAAGGTTTGAAGTACTGGCCTGTAAAATGTCCCTCCGTCTGGGTTTGTCTGGTCTGACTTATCATTGGTCTGGATTACAGGGGACAGCACAGAGCTTTGTCGCTACACACTGTGTAATCTTCACTGGTGTTAACCTTGGTCACTTGGTTAATGTGGAAGTCTTCTCTCATTTGACAGAGGAAACCAAAGGTAAGAGAGGGTAAACTTCACATCATCTCATAGCCCATTAAGTTTTGGACAGAGAAACTGAGGAAGGAACTTAGCTCTAGGAACAGGAAGGTGACAGGCTGCACCATGGGATTTCCATTCAGTATGCACCAAGAAGACTGAGCCCAAACTTCCTGGGGGGACAAGACCCTGTGAAGATTGACCTGGGAACTAGGACGCCATAGTAGACACTGCCAAGCTGAGCAGGGAGAGGATACAGAGTCCGAATAAGCGCCTTGAGAGGGAGGAAGGAAGGAAGGAAGGAAAGAAGGAAGGAAGGAAGGAAGGAAAGAAGGGAGGGAGGGAGGGAGGGAGGGAGGGAGGGAGGGAGGGAGGGAGGGAGGGAGGGAGGGAGGAAGGGAGGGCTGACTGGCAGGCTAGGGCCACACAGGAGGGCTCCCTAGAAGAGACAGGCACAGTGCAGGAGCTGTGAGACCCCACAGCAGACAGCAGAGTGGAGTGTTTATGACCCTGGAACTTGGAGTCCCACAGCCTGGGTTCAAATCTCTGGGATCCCACTTCCCAAATGGTTGATCTTGGGGAGTCACTGTTACTCCCAATCATTTTGGGGTCTCCAGCCTCAGGCCCAGCTGCCTGTACCCTCCTGAAATGCCCCATTCTGAGCCAGTGCCACCTCCCAGCCTGGACCTACTATAGACATGGTGGAGCCCAGTGCACGTGAAACTGCAGGGCCCTGTGTTAAGAACTCAGTCAAGCCTGGGGCCTTCCAGCTGGGGCTGCAGGCCTCTACACAGAGCACAGGACATATCTCTGTGCAGCCTTGCTCAGCTTCAGGACCAGCTACCCCCACCTACCATGGTCAGGCACTCCTGCCTCCCATGGTCCCTGGGGCTCCATCAGAGTCCCAGGCCACCCTGCTGCTCTGGCCACTGTGCCCAGCAGCCCCGGCTCTCACATGACTGCTCCTTGTCCTGCCCTGGGTGTCAGGTGCCCCTATAGCTAAATTGCGTGTCCTTTAATTTTATGGCTCTAATATCTTTTCCGGGAAGCTTCTGAGCATTGAGACTCAAGATGTCAGGAGCCAAAGGGTCGTGCTCCCCTGCGGGCTCAACCCTGCCTTCTGCCCACCGTTTGGAGGTTGTGGATGAAAGGAGAAGCATTGTTAGAATTTCATTCACTGGCACCTTGCAAATTCAGAATGAAAAATAGGGTCAGTGTCTTTTTTTTTTTTTTTTTTTTGTACTGTTGGGCATCAAATCCTGAGACCCCAAGCCTGGCAAGTGTTCTACTGCTAAGCCACATCTATAATACATAAAATGCACATTTTTTTCACCTATACATTTATTTATTTGTAATATTTTTATGTGTTTTTTTGAGAAAGATTTTCATGTAGCCCAGGTCAGACTCAACCTCACTAATTAGCCAAGGATGACCTTGAACTGTCTGTTTCTATCTTCAGGATTCTAAAACTGCAGCCATGTGCCAACTCCCCCAAGTTACTGAAATGTGAAAGTCAATTGTAAAGTTTTCCAGTGTTGATGGATTCCTAAAGGTGGATTGTACCTTTTAAAAAATATTTTATATATTATTTTTATTTTATGTGTATGAGTGTATTACCTGCATGTAGGTAGATGCACCCGTGTCACTCAGTGTTCTCAGAGGTCAGAAGAAGGCATTGGATACCCTGGAACTAGAGTTACGGATGGTTGTTAGCTGCCACGTGGGTGCTGGGAATTGAACCCAGGTCCTCTGCAAGAGCAGTCAGTGTGCTTAACCATTGAGCTATCTATCTAGCTCCCACAGCAGGTGTGCCTTTATTGCGGGCCCAAGAGCAGACTTCCACTTTCAGGATGCAGTGAGCCTGGGGGCTCAGTTTGTTCTTTGTGCATTCTTCAAGTGTGTTAACTTTCTCCCCGTTGTCACTGTCAGAGGCTGAACATTAGAACCCTCTCCTCCTCTCCTCTGACTCTGCAAGTGACAGAAACTGGGGGAGTTCGTGTCTGCTGGCTATGACCAAAAGAGACTAGCATATAAAAATATATGATAGATAGATAGTGGATGGATAGATGATAGATGATGAATGGGCAGATGATAGATTGACAACAGATGGATAGATGATAGATAGATGACAGCTACATGATAGAGGATTGGCAGGTGATAGATGATTGAAGGATAGATAGATTAGATAGATGATAGTTATATTGATAGGTGATAATGGATGATATATGCTAGACAGATGACAGATGGGTGGATAGGTAGATGATAGATGCACAGATAATAGATAACATTTCATTCCACCCTCTTTTGAGTTCCCTCCTTGTTGAGTGATTTTTGTGTGGCCCCTGGGATCTGCTGGAGTTGCCACTCTCTGATAGCTCAGCAACGTTGCAGTGGACATTCAAGATGTCTCGACCACACAGTTGGCACTCAATGCCCACTAGTGACTGGTGGGTGAGCCAGAGCCAGCACTGGTCTTCTCCTGGGATGGCAGACTCAGGGAACCAGGGTTTTGTGCAAGGTGGAACGCTCCCTGGGCAAACACCCCAAGAGGGCCAGCAAGGCCCACGGTTTTGGAGACCACAGGATCTTGTTTGTCTGTTTTGTTGAGACAAGGTTTCACTAGGTGGCTCAGGCTAGCCTCTAACTCATGGCAATTCTCCTGCCTCAGGTTCCTGAGTCCTGCATGACAAGTGTGTGTCACCATTCCCAGCTATTTTGTCTGCTTTCTATTTGCTATCAGAAGCTACCAAGCCTAGCCTGGAGTGTAGAAAAGGAGAACAGACCTCACTTCTCAGCAGGAAGAACCTTTTAAAAATTGGGATAGGGGCTGGAGAGATGGCTCTGTGCTTAAGAGTACTCACTGCTCTTATAGAGGACCCAGACTCAGGTCCCAGAACCCCTAACAAGTGATTCACAGTTGGCTGTAACTACAGCTCCAGAGGAACTGAAACCTTCTTCTGGCCTCCAAGGGTACCTGCATGTGGTGCATATAAACTTATACACACACATACAAATTTTTTTAATTTTTTTTAAAAAACGGGAATTTGGACTGGGCCCATAGCTCTGTGGTACAGCACAAGTCCCCAGTATCACAAGGGTGTCTGCAAAGCCTGGCTTTTTCAAAAAGACCTGATTTTGCACAGCCAAAGGGAAAACATAAAAATAGACAGCAGAGCCATAAACCTCCAAGAAAAGAGTCACATCACACCTGTGACCCGTTCAGGCTCTTACGTCACTCGTCTAAGATCCTTTGAATTTTCATATCTTTTCTCCCACAAAACAACCAAAGTGTCACTCTGGGAGGCCACCAGAGATTTTCTAGAGCAAGTACAAAATGAAGGTCTCAGATAGAAAACTAATGACTTCTGTCACTAAAGGCAGAAAAGAGACCCAAATCAGAGGTATGTGTCCAAGTGGCTTGCAGGGTGGAAGGGCCAGACACCATCATTCTGTACTGCTGGGATGCTAGAAAACCAGCGGCACACTGAGCGCCAAGCCAGAGGGAACACATTAGTATTGTGTGTGCAATTGTGTGTGTGTGCGTGTGTGTGCATGCATGTGTGTGTGCATATGTGTGCATGCATGGGGGGGACCTACTTCCTCCAAACAGGTCTTTGCTCCTGATGGTTCCACTGCCCACTTCCCCCACATAATGACATCAAATGATGAACCCTCGGAGCATAACCCACAGGTGAGGTCAGAGGTCAAAGTCCTCCTTATCCCTACAGCTCCACCTCAGAACATTGCTGCCTCTGGATCAAGTCTTCAATGTATAAGCATTTCAGGAGTGTTTCATAAGCAAAGCATAGAAACTGCTGAATGATGGTGTACCCGAAGCCTTTGGAAAGGAGAAACCAGTTTAAAAATCCTTCCCTGTAACACAGTACCACGGAAAGCCACTTCTTTGATTTGAAGTGTGCCTTGGCGATCCATCCTCTCAGCCCGTGAACAATCTGCCTGTCTCCTTAGAGCCGGACATAATCCTCACATTCCATAAAAAGATGCCAGAATGTCTCAAAACCAGACTGTGGGGCGAACTTCTTGATCCCCTGGAGGCCGACTCTGTCCCAGTCCTTGATGTTTTTCTCCGCTGCTTAAGGGGAGAAATCGATGACACGGCAATGAGCATGTTAAAAACCAGGTCCGGGTGCCAGCCCAGCCCAGAAACAGCAGGAATCCTCTCCCCTGTGAAATGTTACCAAAGTGAGGCAGCCATGTGCCAACTCCTGAGAGCACCTCACTTGATATCACATCTTCTGAAGACACTACAAGGAAGTGTCCCTAAGAAATGTGTCAGCCCTCAGGCGGTGCCCAGTCCCTGAAGCTCAGACCGCCCCTTGTCACCGAGTACTCGGAAGCAGCCAGCCACCACTGCAGCCTAGGAGCTGGTCTCTTGACTCAGTGAGATTAAGGGGTGAAAGAAGGCGGCGAGCATAAAGAGACACTGTGGATCACACAAGATCATATCTCATCATCGAGGCCCTGAAGACCAATCTGGAGAAGAAAGGACCCACTGTGTGTTGATCACTGGCTCCTGGAGGCACAGAGGAGAACAGGCAGTAGCAACAAGAACCAACAAACAAAACTATTACAAATAAACTCATCCCTTTTGGGGAAGATGGCTCTGCTGGTAAAGTGTTTGCCACACAAGTACAAGGACCTGAGGTCAGTCCCCAGCCAGGGGGGAAAAGCCAGGCATGGTGGCACACAGCTGTAATCCCAGCACTTGGGAAACAGAAACAGGAGGATCCTTGGGCCTCCATGGCCAACCAATCTAGCCAGTTTCAGGCCGATCAGAGACTGTCTGCCCTGGTTGGTTTTTGTCTACTTGACACAAACTAGAGAGACCTAGGAAGAGGAAACCTCCACTGAGGAATTGCCTCCATCCAATTGGTCTGTGTGCATGTCTGTGGGCATTGTCTTGACTGTTGAGTGGTGTGTGAGGGCTCAGTTACTATGGGTGGTGTGGTCCCAAGCAGGTAGTCCTGAGTTATATAAGGAAACACAGGCATAGGCCAGAGAAGCAAGTCAGTAAGCAGAGCTCCTTCATGGTGTCTGCTTCAGTTCTGTCTCCAGGTCCCTGCCTGAAGCTCCTGCCCTGACTCCCCTCAGTGATGGACTGTCCTTTGGAAATGTAGGGTGCAATAAACCCTTTCCTCCCCAAGTTGTTTTTGGATAGAGTGTGTTAGCACAGCAACAGAAAGCTAACCAGAGCAGAAATTGGTACTGAGTGGGATATTGCTGTGATAGACCTGAATATGTTGTTTTCTGGGAGAATTGTGGCAGGGCTTGGAACATTGGACTGGAAAAGCCATTGCATGCTCAGTGCTTACTGAGCTTTTGAGGCAGCTTGGAAGAGAAGAACGGTTAGGGAGATGCAGAAAACGGAGGCCTGGCTAATGAGCTTCATAGGGAAGTTTGGGAATCCCCCAAAGACTCCGTCAAGACCCTTTGTGTGATACTTTGAATTTAGAATCTAGGAAGTGAAACTCTGTGTTTTACTGGGACAATGGATGCTAGTTTACTGAAACTAGAAAATCAACTGTGATTAACAGGAGACCAGCATTACTGAGGTGAAATCTTCTAGAAAGTATTTCCTCAAGGTCAGCACACAGAAACTGTGATGGGAGTCTGGGGAAGGCTGCATCTCAAGCTGGAAGTAGAACTTGATAAAGTGTAAGAGAGTCCCATGTGGTACTGGATTTGGTGGCATAAAAGTGCTAGAACTGAAGTGGTTATGGAGAGAATCTGAGACCTCGCACAGAATGAGGCTAGGCAAGGCTATTCGTAAAGGTGCAGTCTCGATTACAGTGGAGACCCTGGGATACTGGAAATGTCAGGACCATGGGGTGAGCACCAAGGACAATGGCAGGTGTGATGTGAACCCAGCCTGAGCCTATTGGACTGGCCGTGTGTGTTGTGGATGGCAGAGGCAGACACTGAATAAGCCCTTTGGAGTCCAGAAGATTGTGAGTTGGACCCAGATGCTGGACATGGAGCTTTTATACTGCTAGATTTTGGTTTTGCTTTAATTCTAACTGTGCCCTGGTTCTTCTCTCTTGGAATAAGAAAGTATATAATTTATTTTGGATTTTACAGGAGCCCACTGTTAAGAGACTTTTAAAGATATCTTAGACTTTTAAAGTGTTATATATTATTTTTAAAGACTGTGGAACTTTAAATAGACCAGGTCTTACATTGTAATTTTAACATGAGATCTTGGGGTAAACAAGAAAGGAAAAGTTAGGTTTAATAGTGATGTGTTTGTGTGTCAAGTTGACAGGGGTCAATTGTGCTGACTGACTTTGTCAACTTAACACAAACTAGAGACACTGAGAAGCAAGGAACTCAACTGAAGGATCTCCTCCATCAGATCGTCCTCTGGGAATGTCTGCGCCTCATGTTCTTGTTGTTGAGTGATATGAGAGGATACAACCCACTGTGAGCAGTGTCATCCCCAGGCAGGGGCCTGGGCTGTAAAGGAAAGGTGCTGAGCAGGTCGCAGGGAGCAAGCCAGGACGCGCATTCCCCGGGTTTCTGCTTCAGTTCCTGCCTCCACGTTCCTGCCTTGACTCTTGCCTGACTCCCCTCATCAAGGGCCTATTACCTAGAAGTGTAGCGTGAAACCGTGTGTTTATGCCTGTGTGTTTGTATATATGTGTACATTGTATGTTTGTGTGGATATGCATGTGTTTGTATGTGCATGTGTTTGTGTGTATGTACATTTCTGTGTGATTATGTGTGTATGTGTATGTATGTATTTATGTGTGTTTGGTGGGGAAATTTGTGTTTGTTTGTGTGTATGTGTTTGGGTCTGTATATGTTTGTGTGTGTTTGTGTATGTGTTTTTATGTGTATGTGTATGTTTGAGTCTGTATATGTGTAAGTGAATATATGTGTTTGGGTATGTTTATGTATGTGTTTGTGTATGTATGAGTATGTTAGGTCTCTGTGTGTGTATGTGTGAGTATATGCATGTGTGTTTGTCTATATGCAAACAGCCTGATGTGAGCACACTTGCAGGATGCCGTGGGGATGTGGTATATATCCCTCTGAAAACTCCTCAGCCAACTACATGCCTCTGAAAATTAAGGAGGGGACAGCAGCTGTAGGGGCAAGAATCCCTGCCAAGCAGTGTGGTTGGAGCGGTAGAAATGGAGAGGAAGACGGGGACAGGGGTTCAGTCAGAGTGGAGGGGAAAGGGCAAGACCTGGGGATCTGCCAGAGAGAGCTCATGAGTTCTAGGGCCCTTGACTTGACTGGCTGGGGCTCGCGCCATGTTTGAGAGTAATTGACCAAAGAGAAAATGGTTCATTCATTCAACAAACATCCCCTGCATGGTAGCCTGGCCAGGTGCAGGGCCTAAGGGAGTCAGGAAGCTGGCTGTCTCGTGCATGAGCCTGTGTGTCAGACCAGCCCATCTCCCCCTGCTTTCCTTGCTTTAACCACCACTAGAGAGGATGCCTGGCTAAGCTCGGCTGAAGACAGCAGCTCACATGCGTGGGTGACGGGGAACCCTGCCTCAGTTGCTCCAGGATTCAGAGGGAACACACCAATGGAAGCCCTGACCCTTCACTTCATCACAGGTCCCAGCTGATGACCTTTTGATAGCAGAAGGCCCAAGTCTTGACCCTCAGAGCAAGACAACTTAGGCATTTTCTGAACAGGCATCCTAGGAAGAAAGCCAGGAAGTCTGACAACACAGGTAGGTCCTGGTTAGCTATTATGTCACTTTCCTGAACTCCAGTCCCCTCCCCTGCACCTCACAACATAAACCCCACAAGCACCCCAAAACTCCACCCTCAGGGTATCTCCTATGATTTATCACCTTGGGAATAAACTCTCTTTTGCAAAACTTGTCCTTCTCTTTCTGTGACTGGCTTACTGCACAGTGGACAAACAGGTCTGGTGAGGGTCTCCCCAAAAGTTTCACTGCCACCCAGTAAGGGTCACCATGCACTAGGAGGTTTCTGGGGACCAGTTTGCATGCTGAGCCCTTTCCAGGGCTAGCAATGAACCCTCACAGTAACCCCCACATTATAGTGAGGTAACTGCAGCCCAGAGAGGCTGAGAAGCTTCCCTGGGATCACACAGCTGGGAAGCCGAGAAACCTGAACTCAGTATCCCAACCTTTGACACTAAATGCGAGAATCTTTTCTGAGGTCCCTGAAGGAGAGACCATCAAGGCAGGACTGACATCACACAATTGACCATGGGTTCTCTCTGCTCCCCAAATCCTTGCTGTCCTTTCCTCACCCTCTGAGAAGCAAATGTCCCCTGAGAATTGGGACTGTGCATGCACAGCGACTTCGGAAAGCCGGGTCCACGATGGCAGCCCCACTCCTCAGGAGCAGCGAGCCGCTGAGAGCAAACACATCGCTTCTTTGTCACACAGAGTCATAGACTCTTGAAAAATCACATTCTGGGGGATCACAGCTGAATCATAATCTGAGTCTCTCTATCAGGGAATCTCAGAGCCGTAGACTAACAGAATCTGCTCATGGGACTGTAGAATGCTTCACCATCTTTCCATCAGGGGTGGACCACAGGCTGGAGGCTGAGGGGTTCCAGTGGTCAGGAGGCTTCTGGGGTGCAAAGGGTGGGGTGCAGGTCAGGGCTCAGCCTGTCATAGTGCTAGAATGAGTACTTGGCGGGTGAGGCCTGGCTCTGTTACTGATGGTTTTTAATTATGTAAATCAGCCAAGGGCCTGCGCCTGGCACAAGCTCGGCATCCATCAGCTGGCAGCAGAATTAATCAATAAATAACCAGCCGGATGGGGCCTGGGCATTAGAGCCATGCACGCCCAACTCCCACCCAGCTGGAGTGGGCGGAGGAAGCACAGGGCCACTGCCGGAAAGGCTGTCAACACAGGTGCACACACACACACACACACACACACGCACGCGCACACACGCATGCACGCACGCACACCAGCACTCACCAGGCTTGCAACAGTGGTGGCCTTGGCCTTGTGCATCAGCACAGGTTAGACCTGTGCATCAGAGGGGCCTGTGATACCGCAGTTCCCCTCCCCCACCGAATGCCCTGACAGACTCAGGAACACAGCAATAACATGCCTCTCCCCTCTTAGCTTCCAGACAACCATCCCAACTCGCTGAGAAGCTAACTGGGCCAGGCTGAGGCCACTGTCTAACAGACCAGGAAACTGAGGCTCGGGATGGAATCTGCACCCAAGGTCATGACCAGGGATCTGCCCTCCTCACCCCCTCCCCACAATGGTGCTAAGAGACTGCAGGCCAGGTCCCAGGGAACTGAAGAGCTAAAAGAGAAGTGGGGGGTTAGAGACTCCAAAGCCGGTCTCCCTCCCCAAGAGCAGGGACCTGGCGGGCAGCAACCCAGTGGGGGCGCAGGCAGAGCGGGCGTGGAGCTGGTGCAGCCTCCCTGCTCTCCCTCTGCCTAGCCCTGATGGATGGTTCCTCCCGCTGCGCTGGATTCCCAGTGCAGCCCATAAATCAGGCCCTCGTCCCAGCCATGGCTGCTCCTTGATCACTTTCCAGCATCTAGGAAGGGGGCTCCCCACCCCTGGCGGCAGGAGGGGCTGGCAGAGAGGACTATTAAGTTGATGGACAGGCTTCCTCCCCTCTGTTCCTCCTCTGCCCCCGGCTGTCTACCAGTCTCTGCTCTCCAGCCAGGATCACTAAATAGTGAGGAGAAATGAACTACGATGTGCTTGTCCCTCCTGGTCCCCGTCCCTAGGCCTGGAGATTGCTCAGCAGGGAACCAGCTCTCAGACCTGCTTCCTGAGCCTCAGCCCAGGAGCTCCCGTAACAGCCACTGCAAGCTTCACAGGGTCGGGATGGTGACCAGGAAAGCACCTTAAGAACCCAGGGCACTAGAAAGTCAACCTTTTGGAAAGCTCATGCCTTGGAGCAGCTGACAGCTGTGGGCTTCTGACAAGGCACAGAGTGTTCCATATGGGGACTTGGAAGTGACACAGAGCAACTTCCAAGTCTTAACTGTGTCACTTGGTAGCTGTGTGACCCTAGGAGACCTGCTTCACCTCTCTGGTTTTTACATACCCCATGCATGGAGCAGAGTGACAGGACTAGTTGGTAAGTGGATGCACACACACATGCTTTAGACTCATCATGACTGGGTAGGGTTAAATATTCTAAAATGTGTCGATTGTCACCATGAAAGGCACAGATTCTCACACACATCAGCTTGTATCAATCTCTGCAGTCTTTAAAGCCCAGGTTGCTGTCCCTGCCCCTGACGGACACTGTTGCTAAAGCAGCATTCTGAGCATCCTTAAAAGCCCACACCCTTGTTCTCAGAACCACATCAGCTCACATCTACTCTCTAACCCACAATGGTAAGCTAGGCCCAAGGCCACACAGGGTCTAGCCACACATGTCTCAGCCTCCTGCAGGGGGTTGGGAGGGGTGTCTGGAAGGGGCGAGGCTCCATGCCCACCCCACCCCCACTGCCTCCAGGAGCAAAAGGGCAGAATCTGCTTCCCAGCCGGAGGTAATCTTTTAATCTCTCTGGCTTTAATCTTGCAGCCCAGCACAAACCCAAATCCACCAGGGGAAGGAAGGGGGTGGGAGACACCCCTGCCCTGACAGGCTGCTAACCTAGGCCTTAGCCTCTCACTCCATGGCATGTCTCCCCTCCCACTGTTCCTGTCCCCTGGAACACCAGGGGAGAGGGAGGCAGGGAGCACAGTCAGATGGGGTGACAGTAGTGGGATGAAGGGGTGATGGGTGACAGGGTGATGGGGTGATGGGATGATATGGTGATGGGTGACTGGGTGATGGGGTGATGGCATGGTATGGATGACGGGGTGATGGGATGATATGGTGATGGGGGGATGGGAGGATATGGTGATGGATGACAGGGTGATGGGATGATATGGTGATGGGTGACAGGGTGATGGGATGATATGGTGATGGGTGACGGGGTGATGGGATGATATGGGGATGTATGATGGGGTGATGGGAGGATATGGTGATGGGTGACGGCGTGATGGGATGATATGGTGATGGGTGACTGGGTGATGGGGGGATGGCATGGTATGGATGACGGGGGGATGGGATCATATGGTGATGGGGTGATGGGAGGATATGGTGATGGATGACAGGGTGATGGGATGATATGGTGATGGGTGACAGGGTGATGGGATGATATGGTGATGGGTGACGGGGTGATGGGATGATATGGTGATGGATGATTGGGAGGATATGGTGATGGGTGACGGGGTGATGGGATGATATGGTGATGGGTGATGGGGTGATGGGATGATATGGTGATGGGTGACGGGGTGATAGGGTTTTAATGACAGGGGATGGAGTGACAGGTGTTGGGGTAAATAGAGTGGTGGGGTGACGGGGTAACAGGGTGATAGAGTTATGGGATGAGGCCAGGTGGAGTCACTAGTTTAAGAGACTCCTACAGACAGGGCTGGAGAGATGGCTCAGTGGTTAAGAGTACTGGCTGTACTTGCAGAGGACCCAGGTTTGGTCCCCAGCACCCACATGGGAGCTAACAACTGTCCATGACTCATGCCTTCTTCTGACCTCACAGGCACTGCACACACATGATGTACTACATACATGCAGGCAGAACACTAATACACATAAAATAGAAATAAATAAAATATTGATTGATTTACATATAAATAAATAATTTAATTTTTATTGATTTTTTTACATGTATGAGTGTTTTGTCTGCAGGTAAGTGCACCCAAGTATGCAGTGTCCAAGGAGACAAGCAGAGGGTGTCAGGTTCTGTTGAATAGAACAGACAGCTGCCATCTTGAGCTCAGATGCACCTGTTCGCTAAGACCATCACATCTGGATTTGTTGACTGTTCATGCCTCCGCCTGGAAGGAGGAATGGGAGAATCATGGCCTCTCCTGAGAGTCCTGGAGGAGGGCTGAAGTACACAGCTGGGGAAGCCTAGGGGAGGGGCTCTTGCCATTTGTCAGCTATGGAGAAGCCGTCATCCATGCTCGGGTGAAGACTTTCCAGTGCAGTCCTGGTGGGGAGCACACACTCCTGTAAGTGAGCCCTCACCTCTCCCAGTAAGCTCACTGGTTTCCCAGAGTGCCTTTCGGTGAAATCATACCCAGTTTGTCATTGGGGTGAGGGCGGTATTGTTTACAGACCCCACCACCACCAAGGAATTTTAGCAACAGATCTCCTGGAACTGGAATTACAGACAGTTGTTACCTGCCATGTGGGTGCTGGAAACCAAACCCGCGTCCTCTGCAAATCAGCCAGAGCTCTTAGCCACTGAGCCATCTCTCCAGAGCCGCCACACACACTGAAAAATACTCTTTTAAAGGAACTGCGATAGCAAGCAGAACCTTTTTAATCAGGCACAGAAAGCATCAAAATGAAAGAGGAAAAAAGTGGACATTGGGGTCAACTCAAATGAAGAAGTTATGGTTAGAAAAACCCACTGCTGAGAGACGGAAGCGTCAGCGGTGCCGCGCGTGGAGAGCGCCTAGGCCCGGGGATGGCTCAGGTGGTAAAGAGCTTGCTGCATAAGCCTAAGGGTCTGAGTCCTGATACCCAGAACCCACATGAAAAACCAGACAAGGTGACAGGATTCTCTAAAGCCTGATATACACCTATAATCCCAGCACTTGAAAGACTGAGGCAGGAGTTTGAGACCAAAGTAGGCCGTATGCCATACCTTACCCAACCTTTAAAAAAAACATCTGTATCCTCTTTCAAATCCACAGTGACACTTATTGTCAGTGTGACAATATTAAGAAGTAGGCCCTTAAGAGGTGATTAAGTCCACCAGGGTGAGGCCTTTCTGAGTGGGATTAGTGTGGCCTTATTAAAGAGGCTCAAGGGAATGCTTCGTCATCTCTTGTGTGAGGACATGACAAGAAGGTACAAATTCTCACCAGTCTGAGCCCCTAGCCCTTTGATCTTGGGTCTCTCAGCCTCCAGAACTACGTGAGATAAATTTATATTATTCATAAGCTACCAGTCTCAAGCAGTTTGTTACAGTAGAAGGAACGAACTAAAACACCTAACTAAATATCCACCTGTTCTGTGAGCTACAGTTCCACTCCCGTGAAGTTAACCATAAGAAGAGGAGACCTGTCTGCACAGCAAGCAATGCTCATAGGGGATTTACTCAGTTTAGCTCCAAATAGACAATAACAAGCTAGGCTAGTAGGATGGCTTAGTGAGTAACAGGTGCTTGCCTCGACAGATTGGAGACGTGAGTTTTAATCCCTGGAAGGAGAGAACCAACTCCAGAAAGTTGTCCTCTGGCCTCTACATATGCACCGTGGTACGCATGCCCAAACACAAACCTCATACACATACATAATAATACATGATAAAAATTATTAAAATACATATTTAAAGCCTTGAAGAAAAGAGAGATGGGAAAGATGGCCAGCAGTTAACAGCACTTACTGCTCTTCCAGAGGACCCAGGTTCCGCATCCATCTGGCAGCTAACATCTATCTTTAACTCCAGTTCCAGGGGATTAGATGCTCTCTTCTGGCTTCCACGAGTACCAGGCATGCATGTGGCACACTTACATACATGCAAGCAAAACACTCATATATATAAAATAAAAATAAAGTTTTTTTTAAAAAAGAAGGGTGGGTATGATAGTGCGCACTTTTAATCCCAGCATTTAGGAGGCAGAAGCAGGTGGATCTCTGTGAAACGGAGGCCAGCCTGGTCTACATAGTGAGTTTCGGGCCAGCTGGGGTTACAGAGAGACCCTGTCTTGAAAAAGGTCACCAATGACACGGTCACACTCCTCAGTGATGCGCTCACCTACCCCCTGACATGTAAGAAGTGAGACGGCCTCAGCCTCCACTGTCCGGTCCCAGCCACTCTCGTGCAGCCTTCGCCAGCGCAGAGCGCAGCGACCCCGACCATGCACAAACCCTGGGAGGTAGACCTCATCAAGCACCCCGTCTCTCACACCCCCACTTTGTGGTAAATCCCAAGCCCTCTTTTCAGATGTCTGTGACACCCAAAAGATCAGCATTCAGCTCCTCATCCCCAGATGCCTTGGCCAGCCGGAGTGACCCCATGACTCTGTGTAAAGTAGTGCTCCGTGCACAGGCCACCCACTGGGGTTTGTAACGGGGTTTTGCTGAGCGGCAAGTGCCAGCCTAGATGACAGCCTGCTGTGGCGATAGAGAGCAGCCAGAAGTAGTTACAGACCACAAAAATCAAGCAGACCAAATCTACCCTCACTGGGTAGGGCAGAACTGTTGCTGGACAGGACACAGCTGTCCACTGCCCTGTCACACAGAGTACTTGGCAGACATTTTCCTATGAGGCCAAGGACAAAGGCTCGTCACGGGAACACAGAAGCCCATACCGTGACCGCCTGACACGGTTATTCTGCTGTGTGTGGCACTGTGCCTAGGCACTAAGGAAGCTAAAAAGCCTGGGTTCTAATCCCTACTTTGTGAACTATGCTGGATATTCAGCCAAGCCACTAGATAGTGGTAACCCCGGTAGAAACCTGGGGCCACCCCATAAGAACCACCCCAAGGAACACTTCTAGAATTCTTGAGAATTCAACTTTGGTTGACAGAAAAAAAAAGTTCTGTTTCACTTTTTTGTTGAGTTTTTTTTTGGTACCACCAGAACTTTTAATGGTCAAAGGCACAGAACTCACTCAGACTCTACCCTATGTAGAAAGGAGGTCCTGAGAGATTTACCCACAGGTGCCTGTCCAGTAGGCAGAGCCAGGAGAGGCAGTACACCCGGGTTGATGCAAGACCTTCTCACAACAATGCAGGAGAAAGCAAAGCTAACAACACAAAGTGAAAACTGAGTCAACCAGGCCCAGGCCCTGGCAGCAGGTTAGTCCCTGGGGACCCTGTATGGCCAGCTGCACCCCAGAGCAGTCTTTCATCTTCAAGCACTAAGTGATTCTGCAAAGCTCATGGATGTGCTTTCTTCCTGGCACAGGGATGGAACCCAGGGCCCTGTACATACTAGACAAACACTCCCGCAATTCATTTTTCATTCTGAATTTGCAAGGTGCCAGTGAATGAAATTCTAACAATGCTTCTCCTTTCATCCACAACCTCCAAACGGTGGGCAGAAGGCAGGGTTGAGCCCGCAGGGGAGCACGACCCTTTGGCTCCTGACATCTTGAGTCTCAGTGCTCAGAAGCTTCCCGGAAAAGATATTAGAGTCATAAAATTAAAGGACACGCAATTTAGCTATAGGGGCACCTGACACCCAGGGCAGGACAAGGAGCAGTCATGTGAGAGCCGGGGCTGCTGGGCACAGTGGCCAGAGCAGCAGGGTGGCCTGGGACTCTGATGGAGCCCCAGGGACCATGGGAGGCAGGAGTGCCTGACCATGGTAGGTGGGGGTAGCTGGTCCTGAAGCTGAGCAAGGCTGCACAGAGATATGTCCTGTGCTCTGTGTAGAGGCCTGCAGCCCCAGCTGGAAGGCCCCAGGCTTGACTGAGTTCTTAACACAGGGCCCTGCAGTTTCACGTGCACTGGGCTCCACCATGTCTATAGTAGGTCCAGGCTGGGAGGTGGCACTGGCTCAGAATGGGGCATTTCAGGAGGGTACAGGCAGCTGGGCCTGAGGCTGGAGACCCCAAAATGATTGGGAGTAACAGTGACTCCCCAAGATCAACCATTTGGGAAGTGGGATCCCAGAGATTTGAACCCAGGCTGTGGGACTCCAAGTTCCAGGGTCATAAACACTCCACTCTGCTGTCTGCTGTGGGGTCTCACAGCTCCTGCACCGTGCCTGTCTCTTTTAGGGAGCCCTCCTGTGTGGCCCTAGCCTGCCAGTCAGCCCTTCCTTCCTTCCTTCCTTCCTTCCTTCCTTCCTTCCTTCCTTCCTTCCTTCCTTCCTTCCTTCCCGTCTTCCCTCCCAAGGCCCTTGTTCTGGTCTCTCTCTCCTGCTCTGTAAAATGCCACCCATGGGTGGCAGTGGGATGCTAGGAGCTGCTCTGGCAGCACCCAGGTTATTAGATATCAGCCATCCTTGTCAGGACCTGGTGAGAACATTTCCTACCTGGTATTGGAACATTCCAGTGGCTGTTTTCACATACTGCTCTTATGATAATTAATCCCTGTGGGGTCTCCAGTTCCAGGAGCGGCAGCCTAAAGCCTTTCTCTTGCTTAGTTTACGGAGGTAAAACTGTGTGCTTACGATCAGCAATTCATTTGTCAAAACAAGGTCATGAATCCTACTTCTTCTCACCATGAAGGTGGTATCAGAAGGCTCCCCCAACCCACATCTCCCCTCTGACCCTGGCAGAAATTCCATCAGAGTCAGAGAGCCTGGCCGAGAGAGACAGAGCGTCACAGAGCACAAGCACGAGTCCAGGTCAGCTGGGAGAGGGACCAGGACAAGGAAAGGACTGAGGGTCTCCAGCACAGGGTGGACCCTCCTCAGGTAGCTGAGGATTCTGCAGCCACTAAGGCTGTGTGCTCGGTCACACACACACACACACACACACACACACACACACACACACACACACAGAGGTAATCCCTTGGTCCTAGTAGTAGAGACTTAAGCCTCTATCTAGACTAGCTCAGCTCACACCCACAGCTTTTCTGCCACTCTATCCCAAGTCCAGGTTCACAAGGTCTCATCAAGGAAACCCTGCAGAGCCAAAAACCAGTGAGCTAGTCATTTCTGGTGGGAATGTCACTGGAGTCACATACCACCCACAGATGCACATGTACACACATGTACACAGATGCATGGTCAGAGTCCACACATCACAGACATCCACTTATTTGTCCTCCCAAAGCAAAGGCAAGACAATCCTGAGGGACACACAGCCATTTTAGGGGACAGGCACAGGTGCTGTACAGAGACTCTCTGCCTTGGGAGCCATAACAGGTGGGGGTTGGGGGTGGCCGGTGACTTCTACTCTCCCTGGGCACTCCACTCCCTAAGGTCCCCAGCTCCTTCCTCTGTGAGCTCAATCCAGTCATCCTTTGCTTTCACACCCCCACCCCAAGAGCTCATCATTCCCCACAAATCCTCCCCTCTCACGTTGACTGGTAAGGACTCAGGTATCAGGGCAGTCTACCATTGTCCCACAACCCCCCATCAGGGGGGCAGGGGCAGGGGCAGGCACTGCACACAGAAGGTGAATGCAAACCTCCCACTCCTGTCCTGGACTCCCTCCTCCTCTGCCCTCCTCTCCGACTCTTATTCTTTTCCAAGAATGTGTGCGAAAATACAAATTAGAGTAATTAGAGAAGAGTCATCAGAGATAGAGACAGGCCCCCACCGCACCAATCACAGCTCCGCAGGCCAGGCAGACTCTCACAGATTGCAGATGCACCCACATTCCCAAACAGGCAAGCTCTCCTTGTTTTCGTTTAAAATCTAGCACTGTTTACAACACGCTGTCATCCCCTCCTGTGAGCATGACTCCAGGCCCATCTCCTGCAACAGGAAGCAAAAGCCCAGGTGACGGTGTCAGATGGCTGCAGAGGGCCTAGTCCACCCAAACTGACCTTCTAGGGTGGAAGAGGGATCAGGATAGCTCCAGATCCAAGGAGGCACTACTATTGGCCTATGATCCTGCCCTCTACTTCCTGCTGAGCTGGTACTAGAGTTCAGCATGGTACTAGAGTGCTTTTTGGAGTTCATAGTGGGTGAGGCCACTGAACACATGCCAACCCTGCCCGTCACTGAGTGGCAGGATTTTCTAATTGCTGGGAGGTCATGCTTGTTGAGTCTGGTGGATACACAGTGTGTGATTTCCTTCCTCTAACTGGAAAGGATTTTCTTAGAATCTGAGTGCAAGGAACCTACTCTGAAGCCCCTTTAACGAACACATAAGGCCACTCTAAGCCTAGCCAGGCCCACTTCACCCAGATCTTAGATAAGAAGTCAGTGCTGGGGCACCAGTGCCCCCTACTGGTGAGATCCCACACTGCACACTGGGACTCCACTGGGAGGAGGTCGCCTGTTTACAAACCTCCAGTCCCAAACATCCCAAGGGATGAGGGGACTCTGAGGCAGAGCACAAATCTTCAGTAGAGGATGAAGATGTTGGAGTGGTGTCATTTCTACACCAGCAGCAAGCAGTGTGGCTGTGGGTGGCAGACTTCTGGTGCCAGGTGCATGCCAATCAAGGTCAAACAAGCGAGCAGAGGTGCACAGTCAGTGTGGAGCATACATCATTGGAGGAACCAAGAGATGTGGGATGGGTGAAGGAAGGAAAGATACACTATTTCCACAAATGTAGAGTGGATGATGCAAGAGATCTACAACACAGTTTAGGGATGATAGTATTGAGTTTGTTGTTATATATTTATTTTGAGTATATTAGATACAATGTATCTGCCTATCACATCCATGGTATTTAAAACATAAATGCCTTCACACACAAGAGAATCATCACCATAATGTAGCTAGCAGGCTGAATCTTCTACACCCAGCAAAAGAATCTGATAAATGCTATCGATGGATGATGGATGCATGAATGAATGAATGAGACATGACAAGGCAGATTACTGACTATTTACTGATAGAGCAGTGGAGCACACTCTGGTTGTCCAGTGAAGTCACTTGGGTCATTCTGTGTCCTGGATTCTCAGGGGGCTTCAGAGGAAGCCATGCATCCTACACCAACCTCCGAGGACACAGAAGCCACAGGTACCCAAAGTGAAACATCTCTGGCTTCTGTACCTTTTGAGACAGTGAAACAGCTGTCACTGGAGGTACTGACATGGGTCTTGGTGACCTGTGATGCCTCTCAGTCCTCTGTAGGTAAGAGGAAGCCATCTGATACTGATGGAGCTCCAGGACACAGCATGGTTTGTTTGTTTGTGTTTGTTTGTATGTTTGTTTTGGAGATCCAGTCTCCCTCTGTAGCCCAGGGTTAACCTTGAGCTCACAGTGATCCTCCTGCCTCAGCCTCTCAGGTGCTGAGATCATAGGTGTGATTCACTTCCCTCCTCACTCCTGGCTGGCATATATCTTTATTTCCAGTGGATATAAATATTACATGGGCTGCTGTGCAGAGCACGGAGGACTTGCCATCCTGAGCTTATTTATAAGTTAGTTCATTTATGAGACTTCTCTTCCCTTAAAAAGATTCCTCCTCCCATGTCTGGTTAATTACAAACATGTATCAGTATAATGCGCTTAGATGTGGTTTTAATCTCCGCATCCCTTATAATTGTGGTCCTGATTCACTTATAACAATGTTCTGTTTCTTCCTTGATTAAACTTGGAAGAGTGTGTGGTTATGTGTGGTTTCATAGACAGGCTGCTGTGTGTGTAAACCCACACACAGGATAGAACATTCGAATTAAGACTACATTCCACAAGTAAGCCATTGGGTTATCTTTTGGACTTTGTTTTTTAATTTGAGACAAGGTCTCACTGTATAGCCCTGGCTGGCCTGGAACTCAATGTATAGACCAAGCTGGTCTTGAACGCATGCCACCAAGCCCAGACTCATCTTGTTAGATGCTTTCAGTAAACGAAAGAGAATTTCCAGTAAGGAACTCTTCCGTGAGAGAACTGAGGAAAAACAAATGTATTCTTTGGGAGATGGATAGACATATCGTGATGGAATCTGACTTTTTAAGAATCAGTTTTATGGTACTCAAGTGGCAGCTTTTTTTAAGCTTGAAAAGGATTTTGAAACATAAAGCATAAATAGATTTGTCATAGCACTAGGTCAGAATTAGTTCTATTGATAACAAGTTACTTAATTCTGTTTTATGAACAAATGCAATTAAGGAGCAAATCACCTAATAGAATGGAGTGTCAGGCCAGTATTTTAACTGGTAATAGGAAATATCAACCCAGCATCCCCAAGGAGGGAAAAACTTTGGCATAACATGGAGAGTATATGTGTCAGCTTCAAAGCTGGCCTTGCTCTTTCACATGACAAGAGGGGATTATAGTCAGCTCATCTGCTCTCCAGGGCACAAGTGTGCCTTTCAATCCATCAGCCTCACCAGTAGAAACTTACATCCAGTGTGCTTATATGCACATAAATATTTAGTGCAGGAAAATTCACTAATGCAGTTTCAACAGCACACAATCTGAAGTAACCCAACCATCCTCCGGTAGAGAAATGGTTGGTAGAAAAGATAGAAACTACTATTTGGGACACCATGAAACTGTGTAAAAGAATGAGCACTCAACAAAAAAGCAGCCCATGTAAAAACCAGACAAAGGAATTGAAAAGACAGTCCTGTGAAGCTCTAGAAATGCCAATGGCAGGGGAACAGGTACTCAACATCACTGGGTCACTAGGGGAATGCAAATCACAACTACAGTGGGTACCATGTTATACCCATGACAATGGCTACTGTACCAAACACAGAGAGAGAGACAGAGACAGGGACAGAGACAGGGACAGGAACAGAAAAAACATAGAGACAGAGAAAGAGAGCAGAACTGGCAATGTCCTAGGAATGTGGAGAAATGGGAACTCTTAACTCAGTGTGACGGCACTTGCTTGTAACCACAGACCTTGAGATGTAGGGGCCAGCGGATCAGGAGTTCAAGGCAAGCTTCAACTACATAGCAAGTTCAAAGGCAGCCTGGGATACATGAGATCCTGTCTCAAAAAGCAAAGCAACAAAGAAGCAGAAATGGAAGCTCTTGTGCATTTCTGTGGGAATATAAATTGTGCGACCGCTATAGAAATTCTCATAGTGGCTTCTTTAAAACGTCAACACTTGACCCAGCTTAACAGGTAAAGGTTCTTATTGCCAAGTCTGATGACTCGAGTTCAATTCCTGGGACCTACATGGTGGAAGGAGAGAACCAACACTGCAAGTTGTCTCCTGACCTCCACACACCCATCATCATGTATATGAGCATGCATACAAATGATGGGTTTTTTTTGAAATTTAAACACAAAATTCTCATGTGGCTCTGCAGTTCCATTGTTGGGTACAAATGCTCAAGAATCGAAAGCAGGAACTCAGACAGATATTCATAGCATCATTAGCCACAACAGCCAAAGGAGGGAAGCAATCCAAATGCCCATCAACAGTCAGTGAATAAAATGTGACCCAGACCTACGACCAGACCTACGCAACCTATACTAGACTGACACAAAAAGAATGAAATTCTGCTCTATGTTCCAATGTGGCGAATCTTGAAAATATTATCCTTAGACATTATGAAAACATTTTGGTGAGAGTTGCACAACATTGTGAATGACATGGATCCTGCTGAATTACTCCCTCGGACATGATTAAAATGGCAATTTTTACATCATACATATATTAACACGATTTTTAAAAATCAGTAACAGAGAAGCAGAGGATATAACTCAATGGTAGAGTGCTTGCCTACCATTCACAAAGCTTCAGGTTCAATTCCCAGCATTGCAATTTGAAAACAATAAGTATTTTTTTGAGACAGGGTCTCACATAGCCCAGACTGGCCTCAATTCACTATGTAGTTCTCCTAGTTCATTCTGACCAATACCAACTAGGGGAGGAAGGGTTTATTTCACTTACATCTCCCGGGTCACAGTTCATCAAGGAGCCCAATGTAGGAACTCAGGGCAGGAACCTGGAGGCAGGAGCTGGAGCACAGGCCATGGAGGAATGCTGCTTACTGGCTTGCTCCCCTGGCCCTTGCTCAGCCTGCTTTCTTATACAATACAGATCAACCTGCCCAGGGGTTGCACCACCCACAGTGGGCTGGGCCCTCCCACGTCACTCAACGATCAAGAAAATACACCACAGACGTGGCCACAGGCCAGTTCAATGGAGGCAATTTCCCAATGGACGCTCCCTCAATCAGGTGTGTCAAGTTGGCACAGTAGCCAATGATCACCTCGAACCTCCCCTTCATAGTTCTGGGATTACAGGCATCCACCACCACACCTGGTCTATTCCATGCTGGGGATTGAACACGGGACTTTTTGAATGCTAGGCAAGCACTCTATCAACTGAGTTACATTCTCAGCCTGCAATTTGCAACGCTAGGCATGTAGATTTTAAGCAGGAATAAGCCTAGGAGCTAAGGGTGCAGCTCAGTAGTAGAGTTTTGCCCTGCTCATGCTAGTCCTGGGCTCCACCTCCCCAGCAAAACCAATAAAAGGGAGGACGTTTAAATCCTCTGAATACAGGGCAGCTTTGGCTAATGGCTTCTGATAATGCCACCCCAGCTCACAGAGGCTCTGAAGCTGCAACCTAGCTGATTTGGCCAGGAGCCCAGAACCAGCACACCGAGGATCTGGCTGCCCTGAGCCAGCACACTGAAGATCTGGCTGCTCTGCACGGTTCTCCTGGAGACAGGGTGGTGACCCAGAGACCAACTGCCAGTCTTCTAGACTCAAGCCTTAGACAGATGAAACTCCAAGGAATTCTAGCCCCAGCCTGGTTCTATCCTGTGCCCCCAGCCAACACCAAGCAGAGCAGAGAGAAGTGGTTCTGGTGAGCTCTGACCCATTCCAGATCCATGAACAAATTTGGTGTTGTTGCTATTTTAAGTCATTAGTTTTGGGGTACAGCTTATCATGCAGCCACAAATACATGGAACAACAAACATATTGCTTATGAATTTGAATGTATTTCTATTCATTTAAATAACTGGAGTCAGACTTTATAAATAGCTCTTGCCAACTGTCCTATTTTGCTTCTCTATTGATGTGATAAAACACTGATCAAAATCCACTTGGGGAGGAAAGGGTTTATTTATATCAGCTCACAGGTCCATCCGAGGGAAGCCAAGGTGGAAACTTAAGGCAGGAACCTGGAGCAGGAACTGAAGCAGAGACCATGAAGGAATGCTACTTCCTGGCTTGCCTTCCCATCTTGCTCATCTTTCTTTAATAACGTTTTTGGATTTATTCATTTTTATTTTATGTGTATGAGTGTCTTGCCTGTATGTATGTAAGTGTACCACATGTGTGCAATGCCCAGGGAGGCCAGAAGAGGGTGTTGAATCCCCTGAAACTGGAGTTATGAACAATTGTTAGCGGCCATGTGGGTGCTGAGAACCAAACCCAGATCCTCTGTAAGAACAGCCAGTGCTCTTAACTTCTGAGCCATCCTTCCAGCCACCATCAACTACATCTCTTGTATAGCTCAGGCCTACATTTCCAGAGAACAGAAGGGTAGGTCTTTCCACATCGATTAACAATTAAAATAATGTCCCACAGACATGGCGACAAGTGATCTGATGGAAGAACTTCCTCAACTGAAATCCTCTCTTTCCAGGTATCTCTAGTCTGTGCTAAGTTGACAAAAACTAGCCAGGATGCCAACCAATTGGGAAACTGGATGGTTTGTACTCTCCTGCATCTAAATTCCCCAAAGGCACAAAGTTATTCTCACCCAATGCTGGGTGAAGCTGAGGCTCAGGGTCTGGAGAAGAGGGGGACCCTTTTCCAATAACCCTGTCAGGATTCCTATGGCCTGGAAATAAACCCAGACCATGGAGGATTAGTTAATGACCTTCACATCACAGAGAAGGATTTGAAAATGTGAACATGATATGACAAAGCAAGAGAAACCAAGCTGGAACCTTAAGTACCTGGAGGCTTGTTGGGGTTATTGTTTTCTGGTATGGGTGTGTATGTGTTAATGACAGAGAGACAGAGACAGAGGTTGACACTGGGTACCTTTTTCAATCACTCTTCCTTTTAGTTTTTGAAACAGTGCATCTCGGTGAACCTAGAGCTCAGTGGTTAGCTATGCTGGTGGCCAGCAAACCCCAAGGATCCTCCTGTCTCTGTCTCCCTGCAGATAACAGTCCGTGCTGTTGTACAAAGCTCCCCACAACACACACACACACACACACACACACACACGGTTCTGAGGTATCACACTCAGGCTCTCATGGTTGTATAACAAGCACCTTACTCACTACTTAGCCATCTCCCCAACACTGCCTACAGGTTTATTAGTAAAGCTTAAAAGAACCTAAAAGGAAGTCCACAGTGTGCCTTCCCCAAGCTCCTGCACTGTCCCTTCTGGCATGATCCCTTCCCCAACCCCTCCCCTTCCCAAAGCCTTCTTGATGGCAAGGCTGTTTGTTACCTGTCCCTTCCAGTCAGGATAGTGTCATGTAACAAACAGTCCCAAACCAGGAGCTAAGCTCAATACTTCTGGTATTCACAATACTTCAAAGCCGACCCATTGGTGTTTAGCGGGCATTCCTCTTCTGAGAACTCTGGGATGGAACCCCACCCCCATCTCCAGGCTCCACCCTTCTAACCCTCCCCCTCCATCCCATGGGCCTGAGGATAGGATGTGTTTGGTATGTGTCGTGTATACACGACCAGGAAAAAGTGCAACTAGCTAGGAGCTAAGAAGAGTCAGCCATGTCTGCCTTACTCCTGAGGTAAGACTCGCCCTTATTCAGTGCGTGGCATCATGCCTGGAGTGTGTGGACCCTCAGGAAATGTGGAGTTCACACGGGAAGGCCGTGGGCTTCAGTGCATACTGTGGAGTATGTGGAGGGATGTAATGACCCCCACACCTCAGATTAGGAAACAGAGACTTGGGGCTAAGCAGCATGTACAAGGCCACATGACCTATAGGGCCTGCAGGGCCAGTCCTAGAGCTTCTGTGGCAGTGACTGTGCCCTCCCCTCTCCAGGCCTCTCCTACTCACACCTGCTGAGTCAGCCTGGCGATCACCATCAAGGCTTCACTCTTCTCTAGCAATCAGTGAACCAAGCTGTGCGTTCCTCCAGACAGTATCTAAATCCCCCTCCCTCCATGGCTTGGCTACCAGCACCGCCCTTGAACACAGTAGGCACTCTAACCATGTTTGGGGATTAATCTGCCCATATGGGCTCAGGTTTCACACTGCACTGTTTGCACAGTATGGAGGTGCATACAAGTTATAAAGGAAACCAAGGAGATACTTGTCATAGAGGCCCCCTTTGTGTAAAGTTGTGTAAAGTTGTGTAAAGTGCAGAGGGACTGGTGGCCTTCCTGAAAGCCATTCCTAAAACAGATATGATGGTGGCCTCATGTGGGGATCATGACCCATAGTGTCACCTGCCCCCATCAGGCAGGATTATGAACACTTGTCACATATGCACAGGGTGGGCTCACTCCAGATCCATCCAGTCCCACCCAGGAAGGTAGTGATGAAGGAGGCACTTGGCCTTGGCTCTGTCCGTGGTGCTGAACTCACCCCTATATCTCCCACCTTAGTCTCCAAGTCAGCATCTAAGACCCTTTTTGAGGCTTGGCTCCTGAGAGTCCACTGGATTCTATTTTTTTCAATTTGAACTCACTACGTAGCCAAGAATGACCTTGAACTTCTGATCCTCCTGCCTCCACCTCCAGAGTACTGGGATTACATATGTGTGCCACCATGCCTAGAGATAGAACCCCAGGGCTTTGTATATGCTGGGCAAAAACTCTGTGGACTGAGTCACATTCCCAGCTGTTTGATCCTGTTTTAACCAAGCACCAGCAATGGATATTGGTCTGGGCTTGAACATCTGCCTCACAAACCACTTGGTCTTCCTGGTGTCTGCTATATGCCTGGCACTGTGCCACATTGTGAGACATAGAGCTGCAAGGAACAGAGTGTCTGCTTGTAGAGGGCAAGGGGAAAGCATCTACCCTTTCTATTTAAATTCCAGCCTTCTCCTGGATGAGATTAACAGGTAAGAACAGGCGTCATCGTGCCTGGCTGATGCTTGCTTCTTTCCTGGAGCCTCCCCAGCCCTGAGTGATGCACGATGCTCCTTCTGAGCTCCCCTTGGCTCAAGACCCAGATCCACCTCCCCTCTCAGGTGTCTGGGGTCCTGCTACCCCCACACCCCTCCACCAGGGCTGCATGCTATCACCGTGTAGTGTCATCCACTCTAGGATTTGAGCTCCCTGTTGAGAGCAGGGCTTGCACCTAGATCACCTGGGCAGCATCTAATGCAGATTCCATTCACCACCACCCTCAGGAGGAGAGCAGGAAAATAGCATTGGTGGATGAGTGGTGGGGGGGCAGAATAGGGACAGGCTGTGCCCAGGGAAAGTGCCACTGGGTTATAAAGCAGCTGGGTCCAGTGCTGAGCACCAAAAGAAATCAGGATGAGCCTTGGGGAGACCAGGCAATGGGCCAAATGCAAAGCAGTCAGGCCAGCCCCAATGAGCCTGCCTCCCTAGCACTGGATGCCAAGACAGCTGTGCCCTGCAAAACAGATGTTCTCTGGGCCTGAATGTGGGGCAGGGAGGAGGGAGCCAGGCAGGGAGGAAAGGGAGGGCAGGGAAGATCTTCAGCAGCCAAATGGAATGTCCATAGATGCTCTGTTACTATTTAACATTTTTCTTATTGTGGAAAATTTCAAACGCAAAAGGGGTGATGTCATGGTGAGCTCCCACCCCCACTTTTCCAGCCTTATTTCATGCCTCCCCTCAGGCCTCTTTGTAACAAATTCCAGACATATTCCACCCATAAATATTTCAGAATATATCTCTCACATATTAGAACATTTCTCAAAACACTTTCAATATCCTTGTCTCTCAGAGATGTTAATATCATCTAATGTGCAGTCCCCACTCGAATTTTCTCATTTCCCTCAAAAGTGTCTTTTTAGTGCCCATTCATTTGAGTCAAGATCAAAACTAGGTTGGAAGGCTGAGTTTCTTTTAATCTCTTTCTCGTTCCCTTGTGGATAGTTTTCCTGTTGAAGATACCAGATCCTCAGTCTGATAGAATTGTTTGGGTGGAGGACTTGGTAGATTGAGCCTCATGATGTCATTGAACACACAAACACATTGTAAAATGGTCCTTAGATCTGAGGGCTGACCTGACAGAGGGCCAGCTGCCACAGCAAGCAGCTTCTCTTTTGGGCAGTGCTGGACCTCACGCCTGATCACGCCTGCAGCATGTTTGGAGGATGCCAAGAATGACTGATGGCTCCTAGCATGGCCAGGCTGGTCCATTTTAAAGTCTTCGCCCCATCACATGCTGTGCTAGTGTTGGCCCCTTCGTAGGATCCCATGCCGTGGCCATCAGAGCTGAGGAATCTGAGAAACCCATTTGCTCCTTCCTCCATCCATCTCAGATATTCCTAAGCATCTATCATGGCCATGAGCTGCAGGAAACAGCTGAAAGGGCTCCTGGGATGCCAGGGCCACCTCAGGGAAGGGGACAGCAAACAAACGCTGAAAGAAGCCAATGTCAGCAAGAGACATGGAAGCGGGCAGCTCAGCCTTGCAAGAACAAGCACCAGAGCTCAATCCCCGGCACTCGTAATAAGGCTGGGAGAGGGTTGGGTGGTGCACACCTGTAATCCCGGCACCCCGGAGGCAGAGGCAGGTGGAGATCTGTGAGTCTGAGGCCTGGTCTACTGGTCTACTGAGGCGAGTTCAAGGCCAGCCAGGGCTGCATAGTGAGATTCTGTCTCAAATATAAATCAATAAAGCTATGACCACCCTCAGCAGCCATATAAAAAAGTTGGAAGTGGTATCACACCCCTGGAATCCTAGCACTGGAGAGGCAGAAACACAATGATCCCTGGTTCTCAATGGCTAGCCAGCCTAGCCAAATCAGCAAGTTTCAGGCCAGTGAGAGAGCCCATCTCAAAAAATAGTAGTCAGGTGTGGTAACACATGCCTTTAATCCCAGCACTTAAAAAACAGAGGCAAGCAGATCTCTGTGAGATAGAGACCAGCCTGGTCTACACAGTTCCAGGCCAGCTGGGGCTACGGGGAGACCTTGCCCCCCAAAACAAAAACAAAACAGCAGACAGCACCTAAGGAACAACAGTCAAGATTATCCTCTGACCCTCACACATACATGCACATATACACACATACATGTACCTGCACAAACACAAACATGCACATGAATATTTATGTAGTTGCATGCATTCACACATGTGCTTGCATACACACAAACACTTCTGTACCTACATACACACAAACACACATATACCTACATATGCACACATGCATGTGACTGCATACACAAACACATATGTATATCGGCATACGTGTATGTACCTGCATATGCAAACACATACAAAGGGATATGGTAAGACTGAGGAATGCAGTCATCACAGGACATGGGACCCACAAGCAAACGGACGCTGTCGTGGGGTAACATGGAGGCCTCTCTACAAGGGGACAGAGGGGCCGATGGGAAAGGGAGGAACACACAGACAGAGGGACCCTGAGCAAAACAGTATACAAGGTCAGGGGCCTTCAGAGCTGCAGGACTGCTGTGGGCCAGCAGACCAAAGGACGCTAGTTCAGTCCTCTGCCACCCCTCGTCGAGAGTGAGGGCTCGAGGAAAGCTGGAGTGGTGTCTGCCGAGCGTCTGCTCCACATAGGAGCAGGGTCTCCACCGCAGAGACCACCGTGGGGGTGTCTCTGCACCTACTCCACCTGTGGGGGTGTAAGCCCTGAAGCCACCTGCCCAGGGTCCCAGGAAGAGCAGGATGGTGGGGCCCAGGCTTGCAGAGCCCACCCCATCCTCCCAAATCATCCCATAGTAAAGTGACCTCCACAGACCAGGCTGCCTCGAATCTGGGCTTTGACACCAAAAAGCTCTTCTCGACCCCATTCCTCGGTTTCCTAATCTACAAATGAGAACAGTTTCTGCTTCCAACAGATGAACTTGAAATGCCCTGGTTTACGTCAAGTGCTTAGAGCAGGCTTAAGGAGTAGGGGCCTGGGGACATGACTTGGTTGCTAGGGTGCCTCCCTAGCATGCACAAAGCCCTGGGTTTGACCCCCAACTTCCTGGATCAACATGTCAGGTACAGACGTGCTAGGAGCACTCTGAGCCTTCAAGAGTGAGAGGTGTGTTCCAAGGAGCCAAGGCCCTGGCAGCCTGAGTTGGGGCCCCTCCAGCCACAGGGTGTCTCCAGTCACAGACTTCCCTCCTCTTCCATAACCTGGACACAGAGGTGCATGGCTGTAACCCCAGCACTAACAGGAAGATCAGAATTTCAAGGCCGCCATCAGCTACATAGTGAGTTCAAGACAATCCTGGGCTACATGAGACCCTGTCTGAAAAAAGAACAGAGTCACTGGACTCATGCTGGCCTCTGCTCAGGTTTGTGCCACTGGTAGCCTCTGTGTCCTCAACAAGGCAAAACTGAGATACTTGGTCATCAGCCTCCCAGATTCCTCATCCATTTCATCCATGGCCTACAGTGTGCAGACTCAAGGAAGGTATGCAGAGTGGCTGGGGACCAAGCCATTTGGGGCCCTGCTGGTTCCTGGCTGGTTGGAGAAACCCAGGCCCCATCTAATACCTGCCCAAGACCCCAGCATCACCTCGGTACTCCTTATCATGGTCCACTTCAGCTATCCAACCCAGTGGTTGGCCACCACTGTAGCCCTGAACTCAACTGGACTTTTTGAGAACCCTTGGGTGGGCACCTTGGGCTCAACACCCCAAGTCACCGATGAGGCAACTGAGGGTCAAGCAAGGCCATGCCAGGGCGCCCCACCCTTGCTCACTCCTGGCCCCTGCCTCTGGACTCAGATGGGTCCCTCAGCAGCTTGGGGCCAGGCAACTTGCAAACTGTTAACACAAGACACACAGAGGGTTGAGCCACACCCCTGCTCACATCAGCCCTGCTGTCCCAGACCCCCTCCCAGCACTGGCTACCCTGACAGTGGAAGCAGCAGATGGTAGGAGTCCTCTTCCCTCTACCCAACCCTCAGGATCTGAGAACAACCTGAAAATCCACCGCAGCTTCTAAAAGCAGCAGCTGACCAAATGACAGCGACAGCTGTGGACAGAGCCAGCCCCACTTTCTCCAGCCAGCTCTGCGATGCAGGCTGCCCTTGCTCCAACAGCCTCCCACTCACATTAAGTCAGCCAGGGCGGCAGCAGCCTCAGCTCGGACCATGCATCCAGGCTCTGCGTGTAGTGAGACTGCTCAAGGGCTGAGACCCAGGCACCTGGTGGCACCCAACATTCCAGACACGGATGTCCTGGAAGCATTCTGGACCTTTAAGGGTGAAGGACATGTTCCAAGGAGCCCTGGACCCTGGCAGCCTGGATCAGGGCCCCTCCAACTATAGGCCTCTCTTTCCTCCCTGATTCCAGAGCCCCACCATAGCCCTGACTCCCAATATCACTGGCCTCTGTGAAGGTCCCCTATCCTCGCCCACCTGCGTGTCTCCTTGCCTGAAAGTCCCCACCATTCAGTTCATTCACCTGTCCAGCCTCCTCTTACCTTGATTCACAGAATCACCAGTTCATGTCCTGAGGGCAGAGAAAGGAAGACTGACTCCCAGCATCGCAGCACCTTAGAGCACACACACAAGTGCATGTCACAAATATACCTCACCTCACATATGTACACCTGACACCCACACACATGCCCAACTCCCGTCCTCACTCACTAAACCCTTCCTCTCCCTGTGCCAGGCTTTGAGCTGTGTACTATACCACAACACCAAACATGGCCATCATCACTGATGAGAGACCCTGTTCCAGCCAGGAACACTGCCGTCTGTAGCACAAAACTAGATCAAGAGAAACTTAAATAGAGGTTTAATTTCTTACAGACCAGATACTAAAAGGAACAGCTGTAGATGATTGTCTTGACCTTTCCTTCACGGTGGAAAGTGGCTTCTCCAGATCCAGCTATCACACCCACATTCACAGCAGGGAGACAAAGTCCTAGGCTGTGAAATCCACCCCAGAAGCCTCTCTATTGGCTTTGCTTAGTTCCCACTAGACAGGGCTGCATCACACAGTAGCTCCTCACAGCAAAGGAGGCTGGGAAGGTGAGCCAAAGGTTCATTCTCTGTGTCTGAGTATGCTGAGGGTGTCTAGGTCTGTTGGCCAGGTGTGGAGAACCAGGACGAGTTCGCACAACAGTGGTCACAGGAGACTGAGGGTTTTCCTGATTTTGCCCTGACGTCTCCAGCTCCCAGGAAATGACTGAGCTAGGAGTCAGACCCCATTCAGGAAGCATGTCACTTTCTAGAGAGTGAGTACCCCGCGACACTGGCCAGTTCAAGTATCCCCATAGCCTCTGTGGCTGTGACAGAGTCCCTGGGTCTGAGACACCTTCAGTGCCAGCCACTGTAAAGATCTTGGCCTTTTCTATCGTCCAGAAGCTCAGCCCGGGACCATGTGCCAGCAGGCACTTGGCCTGGAGCCCTTGGGGCTACCCGGGAGATGGGGGTGCAGAAGAAGCTCGCGTGGACCTCTGCAGCAGTTCGGGCTCACTGCACTGCCAGTGGTGGGCACCAGGGTGTGTCCGGGTAGAGGAGGCAGTGGAGGGAGCGAAACCTGCAGAGAAACCAGCAAGGGGAGATGGTCACTCTGTCCTCCCTGGCCTTGGGCTGCTGGAGGACATATGTCACAGGTCAGCTGGAGCTGGCTCTGTGATCTCTGTCACATGAGGCTATCCTGTGTCCGGCAGGATAGTGGCCCACATTGCCCAGCCTCTACCCAGGAGAGGGAGTAGCACTCCCAAAATGGAGCTATCAGAAATGTCTCTAGTCAGCAGCAAAATCACCACGGATGTGAGATACCTTGAAAGGCAGAGAAGGCACTTAGAGCCCACAGCTAAGTTCTAGAATCTTCAGGTTCCCAGGAAACTTAGCATCAACTAGCTGTGGCCTGCATATCTTCACTGATGGGCAGCTCATTCCATTACATTCCCCTTGGAATTCTGAATGCAAGACCTTGTTTATCACAGCTGTGGCCCTGGACCCTTGGAACAGCTATGAGTCCTGGACCCCAGTACAAAAGATTATAGGACTGAATCCTAGAGAGGGCAAGACACTTATCAAAGGTCATACAACAAGCCAGTAGCAGAGCAAGAACTAAAATCTACTCCCAGGTCTGTTCCATCAACCACCAGGACCTGTGGTACACTGTTCTTCAAAGCTCCCCCATCTTTGAGTGCCTGGGCTCAGCCCCCACCCCATCCTGAAGTTTCAACATCACACCCACCTGGAGGGATCCTCTTCAAGGGAGAAGGGGCCTTGTAGCTTGATGACGTTCAGTTTCCCCTCAAAGACACCATAGCTGAGAGTGACCTGGGCAAGGGGTAGGGAAAGGTGCTTGGGGACGTTCCTCTGGGGCTGTCCACAAGGGGGCAGCATTTTAGTACCAGCAGGGAAGACTGAGAAGACTGGCAGTTCAGTCTGCTGTGCCCACCCCCAACTTTCCATTAGCCCCGGGTTGGGGGGGGGGTCACAAGGAGGCTGACCCCTCCACAAAGGCACTCTGAAGCTTGTAGGGTTCATTCCTGCCCTCCATCCATTTGCCCCCAACAGCTCTGTTTCCCTAGGAGACTGGCAACACCCTCCTCCTTTGGAGTTATTAAGGGTTCTTCCACCAGCTGAGTGTCCAGACCACCCAGGTTTCCGACGCCCCCTACAGCCCTGGGTCAGTTCATTCCACCCATGGCCTGGGCTACACCATGCCCAGAAAATGTAGGATGGTGACTTCAGCTAAAGCCACCAGCGTTCAAAATCCCCCTCTGACTACACCAGCTGTGTGCCAGTTAGCCTAACTTTCTGAACTGTTCTCACATCTGCAGAATGGGGATGTTTGTGGCGGGCCTTCTGAGATTTTATTTGTGTTTAGTCAGGGTTTGGAACTTCTGATCCTCCTGCCTTCATCTTTAAGTGCTGGGATTACAGGTGTACCACCACACCAGGGTTCTACAGTGCTGGGGGTGGATTCCAGGGCATTTTGCATGCTAGACAAGGGATCTACCCACTGAGCAGCATCCCAGTCCTGTCGATGGCCTTCTGTAGCCACAGCTTCCACATCTGTAGATCCGACCGTTCATGAGTCAAAAATACCCCAACAGCAAACTGCATCTGTGCTGTATACAGATTTTTTTCTTCTTCTTCTCATTTAATCCCTAAACAATATAGTGTGGAATTTTACAGAGTATTTATATCCTATTAGGAATCATAAATAACCTAGAGCCAATTTAACATATGTGGGAGGAGGTGTGTGGGCTATACCAAATACCACAGTCTTTTACATAGGGACTGGAGCAGCTGAGGGTTTGGGGATCCCGGGGGTCCTGGAAGTGGTTGCTACGGATAACAAGGGGCGCCTGTGCGAATACCACATGACTATCGGCAGAAACAGGGTGATAAGGGCAAGACTCCGCATGCTACCAGGCATGTGGCCAGTCAAGAAAAGCTGACCATTAGGTGCCCTGTTTCTGACTGCCCCAAATTTGTTGCCTTTTCCTGGTTTCCTGTGGTCCTAACAAGTGGACCTCACACTCTAGTTCCAAGCCAGACCATCAGACCTATGCAGCCTGGGCTCTGGGTGTTGGAGGACTTTCTCCCCGTGATGGCTAGAGATGGTAGCTGGCATACTGCCATTCCAAGGACTGAACCATCTGAGGACAATCCTAAGTGAGTTTCAGTCCTTACACCCCAAAGGTTTTGACTGCAGGGCAGAAAATACCAAGTATCTCAGGATGTGTGGGCTGGCAGGTGGGTGGACAAAGCCATCCTAGTTTGTCTGAGGAGCAGAGTATGGGCCACCTGGTAGGTTAGAGACCTGTCCATCCAGAACAGGAGCAGGAAGGTTCTTGTGAAGGAAGGGCTTCCAGACAGGAGTGTTGCGAAAGGGTCACACAGCCTCCTGCCAAGCTCCTCTGTATGGAGGTCTAGAGGTGGAGGGTGCGGAGTGGAGGGTGGAATGGGGCAGGGGCTGGGGAGCAGGGGGAGGACCTGAGGGCCGCCTCCATGTCTGTGCAGCCCTCACAGAACAGAGGGTTAGAGAGGGGAGGCCTGAGCCACTGTGTCTTCTACTCTGGGCCTCACTCTTCTCATCAACATGGGACAGCCACGCCCCATAATCTCTAATTCCAGGTTAATATCAAATATCCCACATTCCTCGGGGAACCCTTCCTCTCCGCCCCCTGCCCAAAGCTGGCTCACCTGGTCCAGGAGCTGAGCAGCCCCAAGCAGCTGCAGGGTCTCTAGGTGTGAATGGAAGAGACGGCTGGGCTGCAGGTGGCCCCCCAGCTTGCACTCAATGATGTAGCCCACTGTGCAGTCATCAGGAAGCCGGATGAGAGCCGACGTGTCCACAAAGTGGGAGCCACTGAGGGACAGAGCTAGTCAGTGCCCACTGATACAGGCCTTGTACAATTGTGCCCTCTGCTGAGCCAGTAGACTATACTAGGAGATCGGGCCAGTCAGATCGGGCCCCCTGGAGGGGGGCCTCAGTCTCCTCCACTGGGACAGACTGACAATGACCCTGCTTCCCCAAGACCCTGGAAGGATTCGGTGGAGAAATGGCAAGGGGCCCTTCATTCATTCAATTCTTTCATGCATTTGTTCATGGATTCACCACTGGACTTGACAACCTCCTGCCTCCATGAACCACACTAGAGCTGAGGACCCAGACATGAGAAATAAGAGCCCCCTACCTTCCACAGACTAAGGACTAAGACTGGGGACAGGCCACAGGGAACGCCTGGTGTGCAAGGCCTGGAGAACAAGGAGTTTTCCAGAGATAGCTTCAGGCTTTCAGTGGCATTAGCCGGTGTGCCAGGGAATAATATCGCTGACTTCCCAGAGCCAATGATGCCCCTTCCTAGGACACCTGGCCAGAAACTGAGACTGTGCCCCCCAGATGAACCTTTTGGGTAGAAATGGGCACCACAGAGATGGCCAGAGTTCCCATGGGACACCCTAGTCATGGGGATGACTCTGGTCACAGGGACATACCTGCTGTGGGCTTGCCTGAGCACCAGCATGCCCACTGTTACTCTGACGTGAATCCCTTGGGGAACCCTTCCCTCCTTGGGCAACAGGGGATAGGCTGGGACAGTTGCCAAGCACTCAGGCCATGGAGCTGAACCGGGCAGCTGTGTGACCTTGAACTTGGGTGACCTAAGGCTTGCTTAACCTCTCAGAGCCTCAGTTTCCACAACTAGAAAGCAAAGGGCCCAGATGTGATATCATCTCTCCTCCCAGGTGTTGGCGCCCTCTGGGTGAGGCACAGCCTATCCATGCAAGTTCAAGGCCACTGATGCCAGCTAGGAAGACCCCCAAGAGGCCAGGCTCAGTCATTCGTACAATGGTTGTGTGGCCCACCACCACTACCACCCCTAGGATCCCTTCCCTGGGGGGTTTCAAGTCAAATGTCACCTCTTCCAGGAGGTTTCTGTCTCCAAACAACAGACCCTTCCCCTTCCTCTGACAGCTCATACACTTGACCTTAAGGAGAAGGGCCAGACATCTTCCTGTTAAACCCTTACAAGCCATTCTCTGTTGTATTTTCAGTTCCATTTACACATGAAGAAACTGAGGCTTTCAGAGTTTTACCTATGTGAGGCAGAGTGTACTGGACCACACACCCTGGAGGAATGGCAGCCATGGCTGGCTCCCCACAGTCCCAGCCACCCTAACAGAGGGAATAGGAGGCAGTTTCCGCTGCCACCCTCTTGCCCTTCCTGCCTCAAAGGGGCCCCTTTGTACACCACAGTTCCTCCCACTAGCCCACCATCCCTGGGTCTGGTCTCAGCTTACCTGGCCCATGGAACCATCTTCAAAGCCAGTTTGCGGTTGATGCAGAAGCCAGCGCCCCCTGTGGCAAACCAGAATCGTACCAACCTCTGGAAAGAGGAGGGCCAAGGTGTGGAGTGAGCCTAGAGGGTTGAGGGGGACACGGCCAGGCTACACTTCACTCCCAAACAGCATAGCTCCAAAGCTCTTTACATCACAGCTCATGGAGGATGAAGCCTGGCCTTAGTGCACCCACTTTATAGATAAGGAGCCAAGGCCCAAAGTCACAGTGGTAATTAGGAATGGGGGAGTCACAAACCCAGCTAGATCCACACTAAAGGAGACAGGTGATATTTTATCATCATCTTTTGAGAGAGGGAACCCAGCACCTCCTCCCTAGGGCCCTTTGACCCAAAGATTAGCTCAGAAATAGGCACATGACTTAGGTCAGCCAGTCAGAGCCCTTCCAGAGTGCTACAGGTGAACCATGAGGAAGGGGTTCTACATACAGGCTCACCAAGGAGCAATAGTCCCCAATCCACCTACACCAGGCCTCCTGTCCTGGCTTCCCCAACTCGCAATTCCTGAGGCCAAGAAAGGTTTTCCCTAGATAAAGGACAGGACCGCCTGCAGCATCCCTCCCAGGGCCAAGCCACTGTCTGACCCCTCCAGACCCTTCTCCACTCAGGTTTCTTCTCTGCTCCACTAGGAGGATCCTGAATCCCCCACCCCCACCCCGTAGGCTCTCCAAGGATTTTGGAAAACTGTCCCTTCTGCTCTTCCATCTCTTGGTTTAAATATCCCACCAGCTACCTCCCCCCAAATCCACAGTGGGTGCTTAACTAATACATCTTGCATTGGGCTGAGTTACTTCCCATGATGCCACTATGAAAAGAGCTCTGGGAGGGCTGAATCTGAGATCTCCACCTCTTTCCTGGCCCTAACGTCCTTTCTAGCTTACTTCCACAAATGTCCCTTAGGGAAAGCTTGGTGCTCTGCAAGGCAGAACGAATGGCTCATGAGGATCCAGCATGCAAGAGGTGCCCAATAAATGCTTGTTCGTTTTTTTGTTGTTGCTTGTTTTTTGATTACCATGTATTTGGCTTCCACTCCCAGATGGTTAGTCACGATGTCAGAACTTGTCCTGAGTGCTCCCTGCACCCTGCCCTAAATCCCACCACTGTGACCAAAAGACACAGAGAAGTGAGGCCACTCGGGGCCCAGAGCAGGAATCCACCCCAGGCCATAGCTGTTGCTACTTTCGTTGAATCACCTTGGAGAACCTAATACTCTGCATAAACCTTGGTGCTCTGGAATTCTAGAACATTCCAAAGGAGAGTTGAGGATCACATTTTGGGGGTACATGCCAATGTGTGCATTGTACACATTGCAAGGGACAGGGTCCAGATGTGCCCACTTGGGCACTGAACTGCCCAGGGAAGATGTAACTGGGAAAAGTCTCAAGTTGTTCACGACTCACCAGTCCAAGGACTGCAACAGATGGTGCCATTGACCCTTCTATGGTCACAACCACCCTGTGAGTAAGGGCTGCTGTCACCTACTCCACAGATGAGGAAATTGAACCACAAAGAGGCTGGGTGACTTCAATCAGGGTCACCAAGCCAGGAGTGGCAGGGCTGGCATGTGAAGCCAGGGAAGCGGGCTCCAGCCTAGAGTTCTCAAGCTGGGTGGGAAGCGGGGACAGAAGTAGCAGAAGACCTTGGGGACACCCCTCCACTCACCTGGAGTCACCCACATGCCCAGGCCCTGGGGCCCAGGAGGATTTAATTAGGGATCAGCTGCTGATGAGCTGCTAATAATTAAGGCTCTAGTTTCCCCCAGAACAGCAGATGGTGACCTGGGCAGGGAGGGAAGCCCCAAGGGGCAGTTCCTGCTCCAAGCCAACCTTCCCAGAGGGGTGATCCTGCCTTCTCTCCACCCACAGGCTAAGGGAGCCTAAGGGTCCAGGGCCACCCAAGCACCAGAAGTCAGATGGGACTGGAGCATCAGAAGAACCATGCAATTTGAGGAACATACTAAAACTTCATTACTTATCTGAAGTCCAGTTGAAGTAGATGTCTCCTGGGCTTTGTTTTCTAGCCCAGCAATCCTAGGACTGTCAGTGGGGTCTGTAGCGAAGCTAGCTCTGGGGCCCCTTGTTTCAGAGACCCAAGCTTCAGTGACTGGGTAGTGGCAAGGTTTTGGGGGAAAGCCACAGAATGTTCTACAGCTCCGGTAAAACCATGATTTCTCACCTGACCTGAAGCATTTTTTCGATTTTGAGACAGTCCAAATCTATAGCCCAGGCAAGCCTAGGAACTCACTCTATAACCCAGGCTGGCTTTGAACTGGTGCCAACTGCCTCAGTCTCACCAGTGGTGAAACTACAGGTGTGCACCACCATGCCCAGATATTGCAGTGCGGAGGACCAAGCATAGGGCTTCATGAATGCCAGGCAAGCACTCTACCAGCTGAACTCCATCCCCAGCTCAATACTGTGTATTTTAACAGCCTGCATGACTCCATGGAGATACCAGGCAGTTGGGAGCCTGGTTGTGGAGTCAGGAAAGCCTAGCGATTAAGGAACTTCACTGTGTGACAAAGCCAAGCCACTGCTCCTGGGTGACCTAGGCCTTACCATGCAATAGTCTCTGGGCCTTACCTGAATTATTCTATCAGAGGGGAAGCTACCAGCCCAAACCCACAAACTTCCCAATGGGATGTTCTACCAGGTCCCACCTCTGGGACAGGCCCCGCCCCTGGGAGCAGCAGACAGTGGGAGACAGAAGAAGAGTGGGACAGACCGTGCGGTTCTGTGGCTGAGGTTCAGAGGCATGGATAGGCCGGTTCAGGCTGGGCTTGCCCACATAGACGTCATGTGCTTGCGGGAAATCTCTCAGGAGCTGCAGCAGTGCCCTGGGGTTCAGATAGTTGTCATCATCCACGTGGCAGAACCATCTGTGGGGATGGGGTGACAGTGAGCTTGTAGTGTTCCTGGGCCCCCACAATCAACAGCTTCGGGGTGGAATGACTATTTCAAAGCCAAATTGCACCAGGAATCATGCTGTGTCCTCTTTGAGGAAGGGTTGTCTGTGGAACAGATAAGGACAGAGACTTTGAGGCTAAGATACTGGCCAAGGCCACAGAGCCTGTGACAGGATTTGACCACAGTGGTCCACCTCTCTGCCTGCTGGGTGGGAAGGCCGGGATCCCCTCTCGGGGCCCAGAACACTTACTTTGGGGGATTGTAGAGAGGGTTGCTAGGGTGTACGTGTATACATATATGTCTGTGTGTGTATGCAGGTACACATATGCAAGGTCAGAGGCCAGCCTTGGGTATCATTCCCCCTCAGGCACCACCCACATTGTTTTTTGAGACAAGCTCTCTCCCTGGGATCTGGAACTCTCCACTCAGGACAGGCTAACTGGGCAGTGAGCCCTTAGACTCTCTACCTTCACCTCCAGTGATGGGATTACAGAAATGTGCCATTAGGCCCTGCTTTTTCAGATGGGCACTGGGGATCAAACTCAGGTCCTCATGCACAGCTAGGACTCTGCCAACCCAGTCATCTCCCCAACCCCACCACTTCATTTTTTTGATACAACACTCAAGAAGTAGCCTAAGGACCAGCAAGATGGCTCAGAAGGTAAAGGCACCTGCCGCCAAGCCTAAAGACCTAGGCTGGATCCCTGGGACCCATATAGTAGAAAGAGAGAACTCCCAAAAGGTGTCCTCTGATCTCCACATGTACAGCGTGGCTTGCGCATGTCCTACATAAATGTAATTTTGGAAAAAACATTAAATAAAAGAGACAGATTTAGGCAAAGGTCAATTCTGCCTCAATGGTTTGGCAACACCCACCTGAGCCCACTGGCCAAGAAGGCATCAAACTCCGCAGCCATCTTGCAGGACAGAGCTGGGTGACTGTGCTCCGCAGAGCAGTTGGTTACCACAAGGTGGGACCCTGGAGAGGAGAGAAGCACTCAGGGAGCCTGCCTGGCTCCTTCTCACAGTCCTGACCCCAGGGAGCACAAGGCAAGGCTGGGTCTCAGAAAGTCGGGAAGGCCCAGCCCCTCCTCATTCACTATGGGGAAACTGAGGCAGCAGGCTGAACTGGGCCCCAGATCCAGGGCCATGCCAGGCAGTCCTCACATCCTGCTCCCTTCCTGAGCATAGGGGAATCCCTGATGCCGAAGGCAGGGGTCCTAGTTCCTGGGGACCCCCCAGGCCACATCACAGCCACCCAGATTTCCCTGGCAACAGCAGGGGGCCACCATCCCAGTCAGGCAGTTACCCAGTCTCTCCTGGAGGCTTTTGTCTGGGCTGTCAGTGAAGATGAACGTCTGAGGAGGAGAAGGAGCAGTCAGGATGAGCCAAGCAAGGGAAGACCCCCAAATCCACAGCCCACCAAGGCCACACCCCAGATGTGCCCCACTCAGGTGGACACACACACTGCAGACTTCTATCCTTGAGTGACAAGCACACAACACACATCCCAGTTTTCAAGGACACTCAGCTTCAGGGTGAACACACCCAGCTGCATGCCCTCTCCCGGGCTGTACGCCCTTGGCCAACTCTCATCTCCTCTGTATGTGTCACTGCCATACTTAGTTGCTCAATCCTAAATATACACAGGGGACAGATTGGGAGAGACCCCCACCCCCACATCCATTCCCTGGGACACAACATCACTTAAGAGAAAAGTCACACAGGCCAGTCACAAACCCCTGCACAGGCTCATCAGAACGCTCACATCCTGCCACAATCCCACCCTCCCAGACTGGACATGCATAACCCATACCTACTCTTTTTTTTATTCTTTTTATAACATCTGTTTATGTGTATGTTTGTGTGTGCACACATGCACATGCATGCTACCATGAGCATGTGGAAGCTAGAAGTCACCTTGCATAAGTCCGTTCTCTTTCCACCATGTGGGTTCTAAGGATTGAACTCAGTTCATCAGGTTCCCCACTGAGCCAGCTCGATGGTCCCCAGTGACCTGCTAAATCTTGGGAGGCAGGTGGTGTGATCTGTCCCCTTACCATGAGAAAAAACTACCCAGGCAGAGGACCAAGGTCAGCAAGCCCTGAGCGAGGACGCCAACCCATAGACCTAAATTGCTTCTGTTTATTTTGTTTATTTGTTTGTCTGTTTGTTGAGAGAGGGTCTCATACTGGCTTAGAACTCAACTGTGTCATCCAAGCTGGCCTGTAACTTGTGTCAATCCTTCTGCCTCAGCCTCTGGCCTGCTGTGATTACAGGCATGAGTGGGATAGACCTGGGTCATTTCTTGCCATCCCCAGGTGGGTGGAAACCAACCTTTTAGTAAACTGAATACCAACCAAACTAGGCAGCAGAGAGCCTCCAGAGCTACCCATGAGCAAGGCAGAGTCGCAGAGGGCAGGCATTACACACCCAACCCAGGCCTGGCCCAGCCTAGCACACACAGAGCTTCCCAGCCACCCAAACGGTACACATCATCACAGAGCATCTTGAAGGCCTTCGGTGTCCCCATCCCTTGAGCTGTCCTGTCAGCATTTGGAACAATTTTGAACCCCTTCTAAGTGAGGGCCAAGGGGACGAAAACCCCAGTGTTCGATGTGTTCAAAGCCCCTGGGATCCCATCCTCCATGAGACCCACACCTGTGACCCAGAGCTCTCCTCCCTCCATGCTCAGGGTTCCAGCCACAGTAATACTCCTTGCTGACCCATAACTTCTTCTTTCCTGCCATCACAAACCAAAACAAACTGTGCCCCACGCCTCAGTTCACCCATCTGTAAAGTGAGGAAGAGCAAAACAAGATTCGTGGAAGACAAGCTAGACAAGACAGGGAAAGCAGGTCTCACTGCTTGTATCTCACAGAGACCAGAAGTCAGGGCTGGGGCAACAGAAAGGAGTGGGCTGGAAAGAGTCAGACCTCCCTCCAAAGTCCCACGGTCACAGGCCTGCATTGGAGCCACGGTCCTCTCTCAGCAGCTTGTTGTAAGACTCTGCCTTGGTCTTTAGACCTCCTTGCCTCCCCAGACCAAAATCAGATCGCACATGTACCCATGTGCTAACTAACGTCTTTCATGGCTCCCTACTGCCCTTGGGATGTGTGGCCAAGGAGGGATACCTGACCCCACCTGACAAGGCTGGACCTCAGCACCTCTCGCCCCGCCCAGTGGCTTCTCTCTGCCCAGATTTCTTTCCATTTCTTCCAGCACTGTGCAGGTCCACCACTTTGAAACTCTGCACATGCACAGAGTGGGGGCGGCCTAAGTGTGGCATCTTCCTCTGTTTCCCACTCCACCCAGCCCCCCACGGGCCCCATGCAATGCCATCGCCTGGATCCTGGAGCCCATCTCTGCTCCTGCTGCCTGGCTGTCTCTCCACTCCAGCCTCTCAAATCCCGGTGGTGAAAACATCTCCCTGGAGGCCAGAGTATCAAGATTGAGATCCTAAAGAAACAAAAGCGAGGGTGGGCGCCGGGGCTGTGGCAGTTTGCCTAGTGTGCCCAAGACCCTGACTTTAATTCGTAGCACTGCAAAAAAGACTGAGCACCCCCCGCCCCAGAAGAAGCAAGGACTGGGCCCAGCGACAAGGGCCCTTGCACTAGCTTGTGTGAGTTCCATCCCCAACACCCAAAAGCTGAGCACCCAGCCTTTCCTCCCACCCAGCTGTGATACTTGCCGGCCCCAAGTCACCAAGCCCTTTCTCTGTTCTTTGCATGTGATCTGTCCACCCACCGCACCTTCCAGATTACCTGTGCTTCTGTCTTTCCCCAGTCCCAAGGCCAGTCCTGGCCCAGCTGGCTCCCCAGGCTGTCTTCCCTGGTCTCTTGCTCCATGCCACCCTCACCCAAGCCTGCTTGTGACACAGCCCCTGATAGAAGCTGTTCAAGAAGTCAGGCCCTTCTTGTCACACTCCCTGCCAAACTTTTGCCATAGGGTTGCAGAAGTCACTCAAGTCTGGAGCTCAGGCCAAACGGACTGAGAGTTTTTGCTGAGGAATAAACAAGGCAGAGGGAGGTGGAAGCAGAGTAGGGAGAAGGCCAGGGTCCGGGCCAGAGCCTCGAGCAGCGACTGGCCCAGGAGCCTTTGCGGCTTCAGCCCCCGGAGCCCTTCGGCTTGAGCCAAGTGGTGGGCAGAATCCTGAAGCCAAGCCGAGGACTGCGTTTGATTTATTTAAGCAGGGGACCCAGATAATAGTTAGTTACAACTTCACAGGCAGGGAAACAAAGAGTCCAGTAGCCTGCTGGGGCAGGGGAGGAGGTGGCTGGGGACCATCTGCTGCAAAGAAGGGGAGAGCCTGCGGAGGCCATCTCCCTCTGCCTAGCCCCCGCCCACAAGGGGACTGTAGGAAGAAAAGCTCCCTCAAACTCTAAACACACAAAACAGCCTCCCAGCCCACCCCCTCCACAGGACAAAGGCAGCACGCAAGTCCCAGCTGGCTACACCAAGGCCACCTGCCACCCCATCACCTTTAACCAGCCAGGCGCCCAGCACTGGAGTTAACCAGCTACAGCTGGTTTAGACACGCTTATGCTATGCAGATGGGGAAACTGAGGGCACGAACGCTTGTAGCCAAAATCACGAAAAGAAATGAGCCCAGAAGTGAGTGGGACGGGAGGGCACAGCGGGTCTCAGCGGGTCTCCCTGTTCCACACCTTCCTCTTGCGCCCGACTGCCCTCCTGTGACTTAATGAGCAAAATGGCTGAGTTCTGCCTCTTGTTCTGGGTCAGGCTCCAACACCTCTCCTCCCCGTGCCAGAATTTTACTATAATGGGAGCCAGTACCCACGACGGGTGGTTGGGGAGGCAAGAGGGTGAACGGGCACAATGCTTCTGACTGAAGCCGCTTTACCGGGGAGCAATTAGAATGTTCCCTCGGCCTAGTTGCCTGATTGGCCTCTGAGAGAGAGCCTGGGACATAAAGAGTAGGCAGCCGCTGGCCGCTTTTGACAGTCTGGTTCTCCCAGGCACCAGCATCCCTGCTGGCAGCCAGGGGCCCCAGTAACCTGGGCAGCCCTGATTCTCTGACCTGGCGGAGAGAAGGGACCCAGCTGAGAAGTGAGGGGACATCCTGCTGGGCTCTGACCCCACAGGGCTTCTGGGAGACAATGGCCAGCCCTTCCTCATCTCCAGTTCCCTCATCCGGGTAAGGGCATCAGCAGGGTGAGCATGGCGAGGCAGGAAAGTGCTGGGGACCACGTGAGGCCGGCAGACGCGCCATAAACAGGAAGGCCTGTGGGGAGGGCCCGCCTGGTGGCTTCTAAGGAGGAACTAGACTCTCTCCAAGACGAAGCCGTAGGAAGCCCTGAGGAGAGTGGGGTGCAGGGGACCTGCTAGCAAAGGGCTCATCCGGGTGTGGGACTTCAGTACCAGGAAAACGGAGGTGATGTATCCTCAGAAGCTGCCCCACCTCTCCCTGACCCACCCACTCCCTGGCCTCCCCTCCAAAGGCTCAGTCACTTCCTCCCACAGAGCCAGCGGCCACAGTGGGAGCCAAATGCATGTGTACACACATGTACAAGTACATGAATTCATATCTACACCCCTGAGACCGATCCCAAAGCACCCCCTAACTGGTTTTGATTGACAGGGGTCCTGGGTATGTAGAAAAGAATCATCTTGCAGGAACCACACTTGTCACCACCGTACCTCGTCACCTCACCATCTAACATACTTAGTTCCATGTGTGGACACATGTACATACACACACACACACACACACACACACACACCATGCAATCCCACGTGCCAGGCAGGCCTCCACCCCACCTCGACCTCCTGCCCACTCTGCCTCAGCCACTTCCTCCCTGAGGCGGCACAGGAAACCCGGAGGCTAGATGGGTGCAGGGGCACACCCCGGGCAGTACACTGGACCAGGAGCTGGAAGGAAGCCCCCAGCAGCCGGCCTCACCTCTGTGTCTCCCTACATCCTCGCTGGACCCCTGCAGCCCAAGCCTCATTCATTACCAGAGCCGAGGGCAGGGCAGTTGCCCAGGCATGGTGGGTCATCACCTCTCTTCAGCTTCCTCCCTGGCTGCCCAATATCCACCATCAACCCTGAGGAGGTGGGGGAGCAAGCAGATGGAGAACAGAGGGACCCCAAGGATGAACAGAGGTGCCTGGGGCAGGAGCTGAGTCTGAGGAGCCTGGAGTGGGGCAGTGGTTGGGCAAGTGGGAGGGAGAAGTAGGGGGATGGCCCAGATGGGCAACTTCTCCCCAGCCCACCAGAAAAACCCATGCGACCCTCTCGGCCAGGAGCCTTCCCGGGCCTCAAGGTGGTCTGCCTGTCACCTGTTGCTTGGTCCTGGAGACCCACGTGTCGAGCAGCAGGTCCAGGCGGGAGCGGTGGAAGGCCCAGGTGGTCTTGACTGCGATAAAGACATCGCCCAACTGCAGTTTCCGGGGCCCCAGACTCGGCTGGCTCAGCCTGGGGGTCCCCTGCACAGTCTGCGAGGACAGGCTTGAGCGGTACCGTAGGGACAGAAGACCGGTGCCCAGGAGGGTGAGGAGGACTCCCGCCAGGCCCCGGAGGAGTCGACACTGCATTGGCACCGGGACCCCAGACAGCAGAGCCCCAATCAGTCCGGGGTGGGCGGCTGGTCAGGCGGGGGACCCGACACAGGCAAAACTCCGGCAGGCATCAGGGGCAGGCACCCAAAGGCCAGGCGGGAGCTGGGGCTCTGGACCCAGAGGCTGAGCCACCACTGTCCCGCCTGCCGGCAGCCAGCGGCCAGGGTCCCGCCACCTGCTCCACCGCCCTCCCTCCCTGCGAGGCCTCGGGGCTCCTGGCCCCGCCCCTTCCTCGGCCCGAGGGGCGGGGCCGGGCCCAGGGAGCCCCAGAGGTGGCTGCAAGAAGCCACCCGCTGAAGCGGCGCCCCCTCCCCGCCAGCCACGGCAAACACACCAAATCTCCACCGTGTGGGAAGGAGCCCCTCCAACCTTCCCGCCCACACGTTCCTCCACCCTTTATTCCGCGGCGTCCTGGTGAACCCAGCTTCCTTTCTGCTAGCCCTCCTTGTTGCCCATCATCCTCCAGCCTTAGGTCCTCTGCCCTCTCTGCTTAGCTCCAAAGTCCCTCTTCCAGGAAGCCTTCCCTGACCACCCCTCCCGAACTCTGGCTCCTGAAGAAGGCTCTGTTCCTTTTCACAACAGCAAACTCATGGCTGGGACGCAAAGTCCTGAAAGCACAGAACAGTCTGGGGTGATCCAACAGCCCAGGCATAGGCCAGGGTGAACTCTGGCCTCCAGTCCTATGTGGCCTGTAGGAGGGCCTCTGCGAGTGTCTGTCCAGTGTGGCGCCCTCACTAGTAAGGCTCCATAGCTGCCTGTTCAGACCAGCCTTCTCCAGCCCCCACCTCTTTCCTGACTTGACCTAGGTCACTCCCATCTCCTCCCACTGCTGCACAGCTCTCCTCAGCTGTCTGTCATCCAGTCTCCTACAACTGTTAACTTTGGCTTGACTGAGCTGACTGGTTAGACCTACATCTACCACAGGACTTTTGCACTGAGCCCTGCCTGAGCCCTCATTCAGGGCTGCATGCCTCACTCCTTTTTTTAAACAAACATTTTATTTATTATTTTTATTTTATGTGTATGAATGTTTTGCCTGCATGTATGTAAGTGCCCCACTGTCCTGCAACACCCACTGAGGACAGAAGAGGGTGTTGGATCCCTCTGGAACTGGAGTTATGGAGTGTTGTTAGCCGCCATGTGGGTGCTGGGAATTGAAACTAGGGAGCAGCCAGCGCCCTTCACCGCTGAGCCACCTCTCCAGCCTCTTTTTTAAATTTTTATTATTTTTATTTTATGTGTATGATGTATTGTCTGAATGTAGGTAGGTGAACCTGTGTCCTGCAATGCAGGCAGAGGTCAGAAGAAGGTATTGGGTCCCCTGGAACTGGTGTTATGGACAGTTGTTAGCCTCCATGTGGTGCCGGGAATTGAACCCAGGTCCTCTGCAAGAGAGGACAATGCTCTTAACCACTGAGCCATCTCTTCTTGACTCCTTTGGGCCTTTACACAACAGCTCCATGAGGCTTTCCCTATTTATTTAAAATTGCAACCCTCTTCCCCAAGCCCCGAAGTCTGTCACTCCTGAATTCCTTATTTACTGTGTTTCCCCCAGAAAGCTAAGAAAGCCTTTCAGCATCCTGTATATTTTGCCTATTTATTGCCTGTCTTATGAGATATTTGGGGCAGACATTTGTTTTCACTCCCCAAAGCCTAGAACAGTGCCTTGAACATACTGGGAACTCAATAAATACTTGCTAATTAAACACAGGAAATTTCCTGGTGGCTGTGAATGATCTGTGTCTGCTCTGGCCCAGCCCTGTGGGCAAAGAGACAAGGAAACCAAGCTTTGTGCACCAGCCCCAGACGGCGCCCTTCACAACCCATGTTCTTAGCACAGTGTCAGCAGGGAAGATTCTAGGCATTGCTGCCGATTCAGATCCAAATGGGGATCTGGCCATGTGGCTCTAGGCAAGACACTTTGATCATCTATAAAATGAAGGCCAGCAAGATGGTTCAGTTAATAAAGGCACCTGTCACCAAGCCTGACAACTTGAGTTCAATCCTCAGTTCCTACAGGGTGGAAGGAGAGAACTGACTCCTGAAAAGTTGTACACACACACTTAATAAATAACTATAATTTGTTGAAATGATGGTGAAAATTGCAGGTTTCTCCACCTCAAGGAATAGACTTCTAAGGGTCAAAGACCAAACCACTGGGCTGTAGCGTTTGCCCCAAGCTCCCAGTTCCCAGGAGCACTGGCCAAAGCACACGGCAGGCAGGTAGAAGAAGTCCCTTTCCCAAATGAGGCAAAGTAAGCTCTCTGCCTTCTATGGATGGCTATATCACATGACAGACCCAAAGCTCAGTCCAGCACAGGCCACAAAACCCCCATTCTGGATACTTGCCGGTAATGTGGCCTGCAGTTTATTACAGGTGTGCCCCTCTCCCCACCCCTTCCCATTGCCCCGTTCCCTTCCTTATCCACTTCCCAGACACTCATCCCTGAACCCGAGCTCAAGACAAGCCTCAGCTTATCAGTCAACAAGGCCCAGCTCGAGCCCTGGGCTCGCAGAGCTGATTCCCCTGGAGCCCTCTGCTCCACCAGCCAGAGCCCAGTCACCCCTCCTCATCTCTGTACCAACCCCAAACCAGGCTCTCCCAGGCCCATAGCCCGCCAGCTTACTCGAGCTTCCCAGGAGGCCCTCCACCTACGCCTGTACCTCAACCCTGGAGCTTGAGTTACAGACTCACTTCCTCCCACTCCCCAGGAGGCCATGGGGAACCCAACTTCTGCCCAGACCAGTACATCCCCAAGTCCCCAGGAGCCTGCCCAAGTTCTATCTGCAGAGAAGTTCAGTAAGTGCTTTCTGAGGTTTTGTTTTTGAGTCAGGATCTCACTATGTAACTCCACACTGGCCAATCTTGAACTCAAGATCCTCCTGTCTCAGCCTCCCCAGTGTGAGGATTATACGCACTTGTCACCACACATGGCCAATAAATGTTTCTTAAAGAAAAAAAAAAAAATCTGGGGCTGGAAAGATGGTTCAGCAGTTAGGAGCATTAGCTGCTATTGTAGAGGACCTGGGTTCAATTTCCAGCACCCACATGTCAGCTAACAACCATCCCTAACTCCAGATCCAGGGGATCTGACACCCTCTTCTGACTTCCCTGGGCATTGCAGGACACAGGAGCATTTACATCTATGCAGCCAATACACTCCTACACATAAAATAAAAATAAATTTTTAAAAAAGAATCCCAGTCATCAAAACCAAGGGGGACCTCTTCCTGTCAGCCTGCCTGGACTCCTCCCACTGGAAGAGACTGTCCTCTCTCTGGGGGAGCTGCCTCAGGGACCTCACACACCCAGGACTTGCTCTGGGTCTCTATACTCCGAGTCCTGCTAGCTTCAGTGACCTTCTCCAAAGGCCACTCCCTTGATGGACAAGGCAGGGCTGAAGGCCCTGGTGGCCCATCTCTGGGGCCCCTCACCTGGCACTGGGGCAGGTAAGGTGATGCCGGCACAGATGGTGGGCGTCTCTAGGATGAGTCAGGAGGAAATGTGACCCTCCCTACAGACCAAACAAGCTGGCAGGGACCTGAAAGGTTGAGTTCACAGGAGCTGGAGATAAGGACAAAGGCGAGGGGCGGAGCATGCACAGCATGCCAGCAAGCAGCAGGCCACCAGCTTCTATGACAAACTTTAATGACTCATTATGTGCAGCTTGAGTGGAAGGCCCGGGGAGTTAACCTCGAGCCATACATTCTGGTGGCCGAGCAGCTCCGTCACCCCAGCTCCCGGGAGACAGGTGCAGGGCAGGAAGCCGGCCTTGAGAACATGTCCTGGGTGTGCTCACCGGAATACATGTTCATTCGAGCCCGGTGTCATTCACACAGGAAGAGCACAGATGACACACACAGGAAGACAGGAGTACACCACAGCAGCCATGGTGTCCACATGTGACAGCCTGCACAAAAATGTGAGTGGACGGTGGGATCACACAGTGCCGGTCAGAGCAGGCTGAGGACACCAGGAGCTTCGTGTGCCCCAGGTGGAGGGACAGAACCAAATGCCATGAGAACATTAGTGTGCAAATTCACGCACAGATGTGAGAACTTGACTCCAAGGTGAGTGTGTAAGGTGGGCACAGACACACAGAAGACCCAGGAATGGAAACATGGGACCTTGGGACTGTTGGGGAGTCCAGAGCAGCAGGTACAGGGGCAGATGCAAGCTGCCCATGGGTTCCCACCCTCTCACAGGGCCAGTGACAAACTCCAGGGAATGCCCAGGGCCACATCAGAGAGTCCATGGGTCAAGGAAGGTCCCAGGATGGGGAAGGCCCAACTCCACCGCCAACACGGGGTCCCGTCGGCTGGCGGCCTCTGCAGCACAGGCATCTGATGAATGGAAGGGGCCCAGGTAGTGGATGGAGACTCGGGCACGGGACGGGCCCTCAGGCCTCACTGCTGCTGCCACTGCCACCACGGCTGCTGCCTCGCTCTACCCACACGAGGCGGGCCTGCTCCTGCAAGATGCGGCCACGGACCACCTTGGCCAGCTCCTCTGCGTGGCCCCACGCATGGGCGGGCACCTGCACCCAGGAGCAGGGAAGTCCCCAAAGCCGCTGCTCTGAGCCACGACACTGACGAAGGAGCTCTGAGTCCCGCCAGCCTGGTCGGCCCAACAGGCTCCTGACAAAAGGAGGGTGGGCAGCGATCAGAGTGGGCTGTACAGCACATACACACACACACACACACACGATATACATGGGTGATGCACATATGATACACATACACACAACACCCACAATACGATGCATATGTGATGCACACATGATATGCACATGATACATAGACATGGAATACACCCACATATACACCTATCACAGGCACATTAATTAATACACACCATGATACATACATGCACACAGTACACACCCACATGATACACACAAACAATACACATACATGATTATACACTCAAGACAGACAGACAAGCAGAGGGAGACAGACAGATGGCTGCCAGATGCAGGGACAGAGCACCACAGGGGCCTCCCCGCCCATGCGCACCCACTCACCTGACCTCCCGAACATTCTTCTCAGTCACTTCCACATGGATGACAATGGGGTAGACCTCACTCTGCACCAGCTCACGCACGCCCCGAACACCCAACTCCAACAGACAGTGCTTCTTCTCGGACAAACAGATGGGTTTACTCCTGGACACACCTCCCCCCTTGCACCCACCCTGTCCCTTCTGCCTCCCAGGAGATAATCTTCCCTCCCAGAGGGAGCTGGCAGAAAGCAAAGGGCCAGAGGAGACGGGAAACTGAAGGAAGGTCAGGTACCCTCTGGACCAGGGTCTATCATCCCACTCACCCACTAGCCACTACCCTGCAGCCCCAGCCAGGACCCAGGACAATGGGAGTTCAGGGACAAGAACACCCAGGTAAGGACCAGCCCAATACCTCCAGGGTGAGCCACAGTCCCACAGTCCCAACCCCACCAACACAGAGGAAGACACTGAGGAGCGCAGGAGGAGGTGGCCCAGATGCTGGCTCTGGGTACCAGAATTGCAGCCTAGCACCCTCCAGTCAGCATCTACCTTCCCAACAGACTCCTGGATGGTGCGGATCCTGCTGCCCAGCCCAGGGGTGCTGGGATGGGCCTTGGGGGCACCAGGTGCTGAGGATGAGCACTGTTCCTCCCCAGAGAGACTTTCTGCAGAGGACAGGGTGAGGGAGGGCACAGGGTCATGGGCCTGGCTGTCCAGTGCCATCCTGCCACCTCTTCCTCATCCCCCCACCCAACCAGGTGTGGCAGGCTCACCAGCAGGACACACTTGGAAATCCAGCCGGGAGCTGGGCAGGTCCAGCAGGTTTCGGATGAGCCGGGGTGCCAGACACTCAGGCAGGAGCACCACAGGCCGCAGCGCAGACACCAGCAGTGGCCGCACTAGACTGTAGGGTTTGAGGTTCTGCTGGAGCTCTGCAGGACGGAGGGGCGTAGAGAGATGAAAGGCTCCACAGGATGGCCAAAAGCAACATCACCTTCCCACCACCCATTTTCCCGTGGGTCCTGCTATGCATGCATGCCAGACATACATACACACAAACACAACGAGGGAGGGAGGGAGGGAGGGAGGGAGGGAGAGAGAGAGAGAGAGAGAGAGAGAGAGAGAGAGAGAAAGAGAGAGAGAGAGAGAGAGGGAGAGAGGAGGGGGGGGAGAGAGAGAGAGAGCTGGAACTGTTATAGTAAGTCTTCCTGGACCTCTGTCTCAGCTCTGCCCTCTACAGGCCACTTCCCACTTGGCAGCTAGGTAAAGGCTTCCAAATGTTAGTCAGATCATGTGACTCCCTGCATTCAAAGAACCAGTGACTTCCCTGCATCCCTGAGCAAAGGCCACATCCTTCCCATGGTGACACAGCACAGCCTGAAAGCTTAGGGAGGATGGAGTCAATAACAAGCTCCCGCCTTAGCTATGTACAATGTCAAGGCTTTTGCCTGCAGTGCTAAGCCACACCCCTGCACCTGTCAGCCCAAGTAACTTCTCCCCGCCCCCAGCCTAAGTCCCACCTTCCTAGGTCCAGGGCCCTGGTACATGCTGCATGGCACCCCAGCTCTCCCATGTTAGAGACCTCACTCTTTCTAACCATGCTCACCATCTCCCCTACTAAACAAGGAGCTCCTTGAGCAAGGGGCTGGGAGTGCCCTGGACTGCAGATTGGCACTCCACACCTATCTCCTATGCCCATCCATGTCATGTTCCTGTGACCGCATGAGCCAGCCCTTCTGCTAGGAGCAAACTCCTCTTCAGCCTCAGAGGCTCCAGTTGAGAGAGCCTCTCTTCCAAAGTACTCCCTAACCACCCCACCCTGGGTGCCCCTTCGTAAAGACACTCCCTCATCTGCCCCGCTTCCCTGCCCGCCAACCCCTTCTTCCTCTTCTGGCATGGCAGGTGGGATCGATATCCACCATCACTCAAGGTCACGCACAACACACAACAGCATCAGGGCCGTCCACCCATCCACCACCAGGGAGCCTTGCCCCACACGGCTGTCCCACTTCTAAGCCAGAGGCCTCTCGGAGGGACTCGATGCTCTAGCAGCACAGATGGCCCAATTCCCACAGGCTCACCTGAGCAAGGCTCTGCAGATAGCTGTTCGGCTGAGTCCCCTGCAGTGCTCCCTGAAGGCTTGGGCCTTACCAGCCCCAGGGCTCTTTTCTTCAGCTGGGAGAGCAGAAGGAATGAAAATCAATCAAAGCTCACTCCACCCCACCAACAGAAGGGGAACCAAGGGAGGGCACCCCAACACCACTGTCCAGGATCAAAGGGTGGGCACACCACACTCCCCTCAGCTCAGTCCAGCCGAGCACCAAACAGGCACTCCTCCAAAGAATGTATCAGGACCTTGAGTAGGAAAACCAATGACACCTTCGCTCCTTAGACCAAACCTGACAACTACAGAACGTGAACAGGGCGAGCACTAGGCGCCAGATGTGTGTGAACTCACAGAGGCTGCTTACTGTCCAGGAGGCAGGAGAACAACCAACCTCTGGTTACAGCAGAGAATGGAGAGGTTCAGGTGTGTGTCACAACCTTAGGGCTGGCCCTGATCTGGATTGTCTGCCCAGCACCCACGCTCCTAGCCAACTTTCCAGCAATGGGGCCTCCCTGGTCATCTAATCTGGGAGCCTCATTTACCGTGGGCAAAGTGGTGACACAACCCAGGGATGAAAGAGGGGACTATGACTGTTATCAGGTGCCCACTCTGTGCCAGCCACACTCCTGGGCACAGGGCACATTTCATCCTATTTCATCTCTCAACCACCCTACCAGGGAAATCAGTGTTCTCTGTTTGCTAGGCACCCAGTAGCTGACCACTTAAGTCACGAAGGCAGTGTAAAACGGGCCGCTCCCCCTTGTCAGTCCCCAAGGCTGACACTCAGCCTTGCCTCTCCTTCCGGATGCCGCCCTGTCGCTCTGTCCCCAGACCCTCTCCCTGCCCACTTAGCACTTACATTGCTGCGAGGGTTTCGGTGCCTGCTTGAGGACAGGTATTTTTCCTGACTTTCCAGAAGCTTCTGAGCTCTGCAGAAGGGAATGCGGTCATGCACTTAGGGGGAAGAGCAAGCCCTGACCTCCTCTCCTCCAGCCCATCCTGTTCCAGAGGGCATTGCAGGACTCCAGGGGAAACAGGCTGCATCCCGGTGCCCACTCCCAGAGTCTCCCATCTTGGGCTCCCGGCTGCTGACACCTTTGATAATTGGGCACCGTGCCCCGGTCCAGGTCCCGTAGCGTGAGGGGGTCCACCCGGGTGCAGAACCATTCCTGCCGCCGCTTGTAAGCTGGGTCCACCAGCCGCAGAATCTCTTGGGCTTTAACGCAAAGGGCGTGAGGATCCGCTTGCTCGGGCAGGGAGAGGTTGGCTCGAATGTAGAAAGGCTCGGCGCCTGGCCCCTTAGCCCAGACATCTAAGGCTTCGTGGAAGGACTGGCAGGCTGGGTTAGACAGGGTGGGGAGGACAGGGGAGGCTAGTGAGATGAGGGGTTTGCTTCTGAGGGCCTGGGGGTAGGAGGTGGGGGGCAGCGGTTATGGCCCTCTGCAGGGTTGGACTGCCAGGACTGGCTCGAAGTGGAAGACTTAGGTTGCAGAGGAGGTGAGGACTTGCTTGAAACTGCCAAGTTCCCGGTAAATAGAGATAGAATTCAAAGCTAGGTCTCTGGACCTCTTAACGCAGTGCTTTTTTCACAGTAAGGTGCTTACTGAGGGCAGAGAAAGGCTACAGGAACATACAAAGGAGGCCTCAGTCCTATGGACCAGGGCTTCTGTGTCTGCTTCTGGCTCTTTCTTTTCCCACTGAAGGAGCAGAGACCCCTTGAGCCCTGACCATCTGGAACTCAAGAGTTCCCCATCCTCCTGTAGGCCAGGCTTACCCTTTGAGTCCAGCAGGAAGGGGAATGTAGAGCCCTGGTTCTGGGACAAGGTCCTCTGCTGGGCCTCAGCTTCCAGACTGGCCCTCTCCAAGCCAGCACCTTCCACCCTTGGCTGGGGGATAACCCAAGGAAGAGTAAATGACTTTAAGGGCATGGCTCTGTCAAGGTGCTGTCAGCCTGCCCCACTTCCCACTCTCTACCAAATCAGATTTTATTCACTGCTGGCTGAGGCAGGCAACTACCCAGTCCTCAGAAGCCCCATCCATGAATGTTGTTCCAACAATCAGTGCCCAGCCCTTGTTAGAGCATGACTCCATCCCAAGCTCAGTGGGGGGAAGGACCTCACTCACCTCTTTCTGTTCTGTCCTGGCCGACCCAGGCCCTGACAGCACCCTTCGCACCACACCCCCAGACCATCTGTCACCAGGGAACGGCAGGTTATCTGTACCCTTATCCTGGGGTTCTGGGCCCCCCGGGGGGCTCCAGCCAGACATTCGAATGGCCAGAGACCTAAGAAACAGAAGGGAATAGAAATGAGAGTCGGGTCAGTACAGTCCCACAACTGAGAGGTCCTGAAGAACAGCCATGAACCCCTGAGCAGGCCCTGAGCCCACCCAGGGCTGGCAGGCTCCCTGGCCACTCCCTGCCAATTTTGGTGTTTTCTCTTCTGTTCTACCCATCTCAAAGGCCTTCAGTCCTAGACATCTGTGCCATCCAGCCTGGTTCCATAGCCCTAAATCCAGTGTCTGACACACAAAAGATGATGGAATCAAAGCCAGTCTTGCTCACAGTCAAGGAGAGAGGCTCAGTTAGAATCCCACCCGGAGTGGCCACACTGGGAACAGAGGACAGAAACAGAAAGTGATACACTTGTGCCACACCTCAGTGAAGAACAGAGGCACTTCCATGACAGATGGAGAGGAGTCCGGGCTCCTGGCTGAAGGAAGGCTTGAAGCACGGAGTACAGGATATGTAAGCGGTTCAACAGTGGCAGCGGCAGCAGGTGATTCCAGGTGCCACCCAGGTGCCCAGCAGCACCTACTCAGCTCTTTGCCCTGGTTACTAACTTAGCATCCTGAGCAACAGCTAACCAGAAAAGCCAGCTGGAGCCAGCCAATGTCTGGAAGTACAGCAGGAAGACATTTGCCAGACACACCCACCCACACACTGCAATGGGGGCCACCGACTGTAGAAACAAAGACACACCAAGATCCCCATGGTGACAGGTCCTGCCGTTCCTAGATTGAGAACCAGTGGAGTCTGGGGACCAGTCTCAGAGAGAAACTGACCCCAAGTCTCTTCCATGAGCCCTGACCCTGCAAAGAGGGTGAAGTTAGGCCATCTAGAGGGGAGAGGCCCTCAGAGCCACCGCGACCCTGGCTGGCAACTATAGCTCAGATCCGTCACACTGCCCCCTGCTGCTTCCTCTCCTGGGTCAAAGCAGAGAGCCAGGCCCATGGAAGCCGCCCTGGTTCACAGCCATCAGAGGGAAAGACGTGGGTCAGAGTGGCCTGACACCCACCAGACAGTGGTCGAAGCAACACATCCCATGAGCTGCATGCCACCCGGGACGGCAACGAACATAGCCCAACACAAAATTGTAAACGTATTTAATGTTTATTTTTTATTTTTCATAACTCTCCTGCACAGTGTTCGGATGTGAATTTTGACACCTTAACCTTGTGTCACCATGTCAAAAGCTTGGACATATCTGTATTAAGACCTACATAAACCATGCTCTAGACTCACAGAAATGAACTGGTTGCTTGAGTCTCATCCCATGTGTGCATGTGTGACAACAGCAGCACTCTGTCCCAGTGTATGTGATGGTCAGATGAAAAGAAGCACAAAGTACAAAGCTGTAATACCCCATTGGGCTGTGAAATACCCTGGGTCCTATACTCTTAGTGAACAGGTTAATGAAAATGCAATCTTGATTCCTCTCAAGTAAATTGAAATATATTCTCCTTCCCCTTTCTCTGCAAAAGAGTCTCATGTACCCCAGGCTGGCCTTGAACTCTCTATGTAACTAAGTATAGCCTTGAACATCTGACCCTCCTGCCTTCACCTCCCAGACACTGGGATTATAAACATGCACTGGGATTATAAACCACGTCCGGCTTACTCAGTGCTGAGGATTGAACCTAGGCCCCTGTGTGTGCTAGGTGAGCACTCATCAACTGAGTCACATCTCCAGGCCTGGACTATTGCTTGGGAGCCTTTGGTTTCAGGCCCCTCCCAGGTTTCTCTCACAGAGGGTTATAGTCAGAAAAGCAAAGAAAGGAAAATGCTGGAGGGAGACAGAAGCACCCAGCTAACCTCTGATGCCCGTGACCATCCCCCCACCCCACCCCCACTCATCCTCTGACTCATCCAGCCGTAAATGAAAATGTGGAGCGTTCTCAGAACAGTTCCAGCAACTATGTCCTCAAGAAAAGTGCTCAGGAAAATCCAGCCAGATTGGTGAGATGGCCCAGGGGGTGAAGCTGACTGCTGCCAGGCTTGATAACCTGAGTTCAGTCTCAGGAACTCACATGATGAAAGGAGAGGACAGAGTCCTGCAGGTTGTCCAGTGACCTCCGCACACACGCAGTGGCTTGAGCACACCCCACACCCATCCATACACACAAAGTAAGTAAATGTAAAGTTTTAAAAACCTCCTTTGACAATTTCCTGTTGTCAGGTGGGACTGAGGGCAAGGCGTGACTCAATGGCTATTGTCAACCCACAGACTGCGGGCCTTCATTTCACAGCAGACCCCTCACCCAGCCCCTTCCCACATCCCTGCCTGCCCTGCCACCAAAGTCCCAGCAGCAGGGCCCACCCTTGCCTACCAGATCTTCCCTGGGTCCTATACTCATCTATATGAAGACTCATCTCTGGCACCCCCTCCTCTGGAATACTGCTGACAACCCCCAGGGTCCCCGAAGGATCCTGTGACTTCTCTGGGCCTCCCCAATGCGGGCTGTCTGCCGCTGGCACTTGTCAGAACTCTGAGGTGACCTGGGGTTTGGTGGGAGCTGAGTCCAGAGAAGATCCTCTTGGCTAGGCCCTCGGCAGACACAGAGAAGAGCGGAGAGCTGGCCACTCTGGCTGACCCTGACCCTGGCCTGAGACTGAGGTGCCAGGTGGTAGGAAAAATAAGGGCTCCCAGCCCTGCCTGTCATGTCAGGGAAAACCTCCCATCTCTGCCAGCACTGAGTGATGATGGGTCATGTGGCCTCAGCGTGTCACTAACCCAAGGTACTGTGGGAAGATCTGAAGACTGAATATGGGACTGCTTTGCATCAGCCAGGGACCTGGGATGCTGAAGCTGCAGCCTGCCACACAGACTGAAGGCATTTAATGCTTCTGACAACCCGAAGGAAGGTGGCTTCGATGATCCTGGGTTAGAGATAAGGGAAACCCAAACAAAGGAGTTATCATTTGCTATGGTAGCACAGCTGGTGGGTGGTGGAGCTGGGCAAAGACCACTAGAACTCTGTGTGAGGACAGAAGGTTCTAGAAATCTTTGAGGCCATGAGAGCAAGTACATACAGGTGCAGAGCTTTGCTGGAAGATGGCAGCCCAACTTTCTCGAACAGTGCACATCCAGTGCATACTATCGTTTTTGGACTAGTCTCTGCCATCTCCCCACCTAACCATCTATCCAGCTATCTTCTAGCTGCCTTTCCCCCAGTGCCTAATTACCCACTGTCCCTTGCCTTTTCCCCCAGCACAGAAGAGTGAAGGGGCTAGAGGGAGTGACAGAGTCAGCGAGTGAGAGCTCAGGGCACATGTGTACGGCACCCGATGCATGCACAGCACACAGAAGATGAACCAGCACTGAGTGGTTTTGGAATTGGGGACAAAATTCCTGACCCAGAGCCTTGGCCCCTCATCTGTACAGCAACACCTTAAAGCCACAGGTTCGGCTAAAGAGATGCCTCAGTGGTTAAGAGCACATACTGCTCTTGCAGATGATCTGAGTTTGATTCCCAGCTCCTAACTACCTGTAACTCCAGCTCCAGAGGATCTGACATCCTCTTCTGGCCTCCACAGGCACATGCACATACATGAACACATCCACACACATATGCCCACAATTTTAAAATAATTTTTTAAATACACACACATCAAAGTCGGGAGCAACATTTGTAACCCAGTGCCGGGAAAGCAGAGACAGGAGGATCCCGGGCTCACTGGCCAGCTGCCTCAGACAGAACAGCAAGCTCCAGGTTTAGTGAGACCTTGCCTCAGAAACTACAGTGGACAGCCATGAAGGAAATCACACAGTGTCAACTCTGGCCTACACACCTATGCGCGCGCGCACACACACACACACACACACACACACACTATAGTAGCTAGAATATGCAAGAGGTAGCAGGATGACCACTGTGAGCAAGGCACTGTTTAATTCAGGAACACTGAAGATGACCCAGGAGTCAGTCTACCGACCCATATCACACAGCATGGGATTTGAGACACTAGGAAACTAAGTGGCCTACCCACACCCCACAGAAAGAAATCGTGGTAAGATCAGAATTCGAGGAGCTGGTTGCAAGGTTGGCTCCCGCAACCTCCCCACAGCCTCATCCTGGGACACAAGCGGGCGGCCCTGGCCAGCAGTTAGGTGAGGGCCATCACTTCCCTCTTTCTCTCTCAGTCACCCCTGACCCCAGCCCAGTCTGTGTTCTGCCTCCCTAGAACACTGTGACCCCTGAGATTACAGAGTTGGGCCAGAGCTTAATTCCCAGTGCATCCTGGTGCCCCCTGGACAGCAGCCAGGACCCCCACTGCAGGCCAGGCTGGAGGAAGGACCTAGGCAGGAAGGGAGAGCCTCCGCCCCTTCCCCCACAAGCACGTCCTGCACAAGCAGAGACAATGCCATTCTGGGCCGGCTGCCGGGATCTCAGTGGGGGAAGGGCCAGGGGGCCAGGCCAGGCTGCCCTAGGAGGCAGGAGGCTCCCCGCCCTGCTTGGCCCTGCTCTGCCTGTGCTGACTGTCCCCAACCCCTACCCTGGGCATCCCATGCCACATCCAGCTGACATTTAGTGCTCCCTAAGCCCTTTCCCAAACCTAAGTCTGATCAGGTCCCTGAGGATCCCTGGTACTTTTTGCCCACTGTGTAGCCTTGTGCAAGTTCCTTAACATCTCTTAGCCTAAGTTTTGTGCTTTATGAAGCAGATAATCAGAACACCACCTAGTCCCAGGAGTGAGGCAGCCAGCAGTTGGCCAGGCATGGACTAGCAGCAGAGTCCTCCCGGGCTTCAAAGGTCATGTGACCCCTTCCTCCCCACCCTTCCCCCACGGACAGAGTAGACTGTCTACAGGGTGTTCTGTAACTTGTTTTGGGTTAATGGCCGGCACAGCTACAGAGGCTCCCGTGGTGTCCCCAGCCCCAGCCTGGCTCCAGGGCTCAGCCACTCAGCTGGGTCCTGTACACATGGAGCTCAGAGCAGGGACAGCTGGCAAGCAGGAGGCTGAAACAGAGTATCATGTGTAGCAAGTACTGTGCACTAAGCACCTACTGTGTGCCTGGAAGAGCTAGACACTTTATTCAGATGAGTCAGAAACTTCCAGATACTTACATATAGAAAAGATCCTTGTTCTCTTCAGCCAATGAGGAAACTGGGGCCCAGAAAGAATGTAAACAGTAGTGACAGGATTTGAATCCCAGGTCCACCAATATCTAAAGATCTTATTGATCCACAGGTGCCTGGAGCAAAAGCCTGGCCTGCTGCCTCCTGTTTCAGCCCTGAACCCTCTCCAGCCATATGGCGATACTTGCCCGCTACCCCCACCATTCTAGGGAACTGCATACCTGTTGAGGAAGTCCAGACCACAGCTCCGGCCCAGGAGGCCTTCCGGCTTTCCCAAAGGCCACACGCTGTCAGAGGAGGATGACGAAGAGAGGCCGGGGGACCAGGGCTTAAGGGTCACACTCCCTGAGGAGGAAGAATGAGGTCAGGAGTTTGGAAAACGAGGGTGGCCAAAAGTGATGAGAAGGGCCTTGGCAGGCTGGGGGTCCCACAAGCACAGCGGTCCCCTGAGCACAGAGCCGGGCCAAGGCCACCCGGTGATGCTCCAGTTTCCTGGAGGAAGGAAGGGTTGGGCAGGAACTGAGGGGCCCCGAAACAGCAAACCCAGGAGCAGGTGTGAGGGCCAGACCCAAATCCTCAGGAGCCTCCCAAGAGCCTCTCTGCCTGGCCAGGGGCACATTGCAGCTTCAAGGAGGAGACACAGGTCAACAGAGCAGGCAGCACAGGCCCCATGCCATCTGCAAAATGCCTCCCCCAAAGCCAACCTCTCCCGGGGACCCTAGGCAGTTACCTGTGATATCTGACATGCTGCTGAAAGACCTGGGCAGGGAGAGGACAGGGGTGGCAGGTGAAGTAACATGCGCAGCCTAGTGACACTCTGCCTGTCTCAGCACCCCAACAAACACGGGCCAACACCCAGGGCAACCGGATCACCCAACTCATCCCCCAAAGACACGGAGCAGAAATTAACATCCTGGCCTTTGTTCTATAGATGGCTTGTCCCTCAAAGCAAGCTCCTTTCATGCCGCGCCCCCTGACGTCTCACTGCCCCCCTTCAACGCCCTCTCCTGCTGCCTTTGGTCCTTGGTCCCCAGGTACACCTGTTGAATAACGCCCCCTTTATTCTCACGCCCTTGTGACAGAAGGTCACTTACATTCGGCCCATGAATATCACAACACTCAAGCCCAGGCCACTGTCAGGAGGCCACTTAGAGCGGGAGGCAGTGCTGGGATGGAGCCAGGAGCAGGAGTCTTACGTCCTGCCCTCGCCATCATGGGTCTGGTTCTCTGGCTTCCCTGTTGATATCCGCTGAAACTGCGACCTAGCTTTCTTGCTTTGGGTCCCCAGCCCCTGGAAACCCTTGTGTTCCCTGCCTGAGCCACTGGGTTTCTCAGGTAGAGGGTCTCAAGCTACCTCCAGTGACTTTCCCACCTGGGTGCTGGGCTGTGGTGGAGTTCACTCTGCCCTCTGGCCTTGTCCTGACCCCAACTTGGCTCCTTCTCTGACTCCAGAGTTTCTAGGGTTCTAGCCAGTCAGGATAGTCAGGGAAGGGGACCACTGGCTCTGATTTTGGCAATTTGGCTCAGGGGAGATAGCTGTAGAGGAGTCAGCAATCACACCTCCTAAGGGGGCTCTGGCTGCCTCCAGCCTGTTACCTCTTTGGGGGTTCTGGGTCTTCTTCGCGCTGCCTACGGAGTATGGAGCCAGCGCTGGGAGGGAAGGGCAGGATGGAGAGCCGGTTGATCTCTTTCTCGCTGTCTGTGGCCTCCTCCTGAAACCCCAGGATAGAGCCTGGTCACCCCAAACCCCACACTATCCTAGCCCTCAGTGTATCTGGCTCGTGCCCACACACACACAAGACCTGGGGCCTAGGATAGAGAAGCAGGCATGCAGGACTGACTACAGTGTGAGGGCTCACGACACGCGCATGCTCTGGAAGAGGGCTGGGGAGATGGTTCAGCCAGTGAACTGTTTGCCATGTAAGCATGAGGACCTGAGTTCGATCCCCAGCTCTCACATTAAAAAAAAAAAAAAACCAGGCATGGTGGCATACACTCGTAATCCAAGAAGCTAAGATAGGAGGACTCCTGGGGCTAGCCTAATCAGACAATTCCAGATCCAAGTGAGATCCTGTCTCAAAAAGGAGTGGGTGGGCTAGAGAGATGGCTCAATGGCTAAGAACACTGGCTGCTCTTTCAGGGGATCTAGATTCAATTCCCAGCACCCATTGCAGCTATAATTGTCCATAACTCCAGTTTCAGGAATCTGACAGCCTCTTCTGACCTCCTTAGGCCCTTCACAACATTGGTGCAGATACATACATGCAGGCAATACACCCATACATATAAAATAAAAATAATAAAATATTTTTTAACCCTCTGATGACTGACAAGCTGTCTATGAACAACAAAAAAGTGAGCACTGGAGGAATGGGTCAGTGGTTCAGAGAACGTACTGCTCTTGCAGAGGACCCAAGTTCAGTTCCCAGCACCCACATCAGGTGGCTCACAACCGCCTACAACTCTAGCTCCAGGGGGACCTGACTCGTCTGGTCTCCATTACACCTGCACTCATATGCACAGATACACGCACACACATAATTTTTAAATTTTAATAAAAATTGGGGCTGAAGAGAGATGGCTCAACGGTTAAGAGCACTGGTTGTTCTTACAGAAGACCTAGGTTCAAATCTCAGCACCAACAGGGAAGCTAACAACCATCCATAACTCCAGTTCCAGGGGATCTGATCCGACACCCTCCTCTGTCCTCTGTAGGCACCGCATGGCATGGGTATACTTACATACATGCAGGCATAACATTCATACACATAAAAATAAATCAATCCATTTTTTAATTTTTAATAAAAATAAAATTATTTTTAAAAATTTTAAAAAAAACAAGACTAGGTATGGTGGCACACGCCTTTAGTCCCAGCACTCGGGAGGCAGAGGCAGGCCGGAGCTCTGTGAGACTGAGGTCAACCTGGTCTACATAGTAAGTTCCAGGCCAGATGGGGCTATAGGGCTCTAAATAAATAAATAAACAAACAAACAAGGTAGATGCCTCCTGAGGAACAACACCCAAGGGTGACCGCTGGCCTCTAGATGCGCGCACACACACACACACACACATACACACACATACAAACATGCAAAAAGGTTCTCAGTAGCCTCCCTGGGCCTCAGTGTCCTCTCCTATGACATGCATCAGTTGGCAAACTGGAGAGCACTGTGCATACTGGTGACAGAGGAACGCCATAGACTTCACTGTGTTTGGGGTAGGTGGTAGCTTACCGAGGTGTGGGGCTCAGATCCTCCGGCTTCCCCTGTGGCTTCTGGGCCTCCCAGTGGGGACGGAAACTCACTGAGGCTCCATGTGCTGCTGAGGTTGGAGCACAAGGAGTGGGAGGAGGCACAGGCCTGCCAGAAGATAAGGCAAAGGAAGAGATGAGCAGGGCTGAGACCAGGCGGGCCACAGTCAGCACTGCACACCTGCCACATACCAAGCAGAGGGAGGAACTGGGCACAGGGTGCCAGATCCCAGCCCTTATGGAGCCTATGGCCCTGAGAGGGGATCAACTGCAAGCCAGTAGAGGAACAAAATCACCCCAAGGGCGAGGACAGTACAGGGAAGTTGCCCTGGGCACAGAACACACCAAAGGCCCAACCCTACCCTGAGACACCAGCAATTTCCTGGGAAAGAAGGGTTTGAGCCGAGGACTCAGGATATGGAGGTACCAATTGGGTTAAGTTGGAAATTGAGGGCCTGTGTAGATGCAACCACACATGCAAAGGTCCAGAGACAGAACTGTGACACATTCTAGGATTCACAATACTGAGACCCAAAGGACCAAGCTAAGGGAGTGGGTGGAGAGGCCCAACCTATAGAGTCTGTGGGGCCTAAGGGGGGGTCTGTCTTGACCTCCAAGCTGAAGCCATTGGGGTTCTGACAAACAAGAGGTCACATACTGCTGCCTCTTCCTTCTATTCCTCCAGGCCCTACTACACCAATGCCAGACTCACAAGTAACCAAAGATAGAAAAGTGTAGAGCTCCTGCAGGCGCCTGAGGACCACTACCTGATTCCCCAAAGGTCAGGACCTCTCTCAGTGCCACTTGTCTGTGTGACCCCCAACAGGACAGGGCTGTCTCTGGGCCCTGCCAATAACACATCAGAGTAACTTGTAGCTGGGAGCCTTGGAAGCATATGCTAGACTAGACTAGCTTCCTCCAAGTTTCCTGCTTTGCATTCCGAAGTGCATACAGGCCCTCCCGCTGCCAGGTTTGCTGAGTATGCAGACCTCAAACTATGTCCCGAGACCAGTCCCAGAAACCCAAAGACCCACCTGTCTTGTCCTGCTCACCAGCCTATAGCCCCTCAGTTGCGTCTTACCAGGCCCATCAGGTTCCCAATCCCCATGTTCCCTGCACTACCCAAACGCTCCCACCAGAGCTACGGTGAGGTATTTTCTCCATTGTAGCAAGGGTTTCCAAGTTCACAGGACCCAATAACAGGGCGCTGTGCTCCAGGCCCCACTCACCTTGAGGTAGGACCCCCCCTGTGTCCGCTGCAGCTGTGACTCCAGCAGGGCCTTGGCCCCCTCCAGGCTGGTAACTGTGGTGAGCAGCTCATCCCGCTCTGCCTCCAGACCCCGCACCTGCTTTCGGTACTGATCCTTCTCAATGAGGCTCTGGGAATACTGCAGCTGGATCCGGTCTCGGCTCTGAATGGCCTGGAGAGAGCAGGGTAGCCAAGACACTGAGAGAACAGCTCTGACTCAGGGGCTGGATGGAACCGGGGTGGCGCTATTGCTGGTGGGGGCTCTTCATACATATATATGTTGGGCCCTGTGCTGAGCATCAGCTCGCGTAATCTCTACCCAGAATGATTAAATGGGAACCATGATTGCTCTTGTTTACTGGTGGAGAAAGAACAGGAATCAAGCTGGCTCTGGTCAGAAAGTGACCACTGAGTTCAGACTGGCCACTCCCCGAAAACAACTTAAGATGCTTCCACGAGACCCACCATACACCTGGAGTCACAGCCTTCGGGCCCCTATAGGAGCCAGGAGTCCATCTTAGCCCAGTGTATCCAGAACGCTCTCCTCCTATGAAGGCCAAATCCCTAAGAGCTAGAGCCATTCCTGGGTCTTGCACTGGAATCGGTGTCAGGGTCAACACTCTAAACCTAGTTCTCAAAGCCTCCAGGTGAATGGGAGGGCCATCCTAACATGTGTGGGATGAAAGCCTCCTGCCTTGTCCCCCACATAGCGACCCTCATGCATGGTGGACGGAGCAGAAGAACCAGTCCCAGGTACTCAGCTGTCCTACAGCCTCGGCGGAAGACAAGGGCTGTGGTGCCAGGAACACAGAGCCAAAACTCTGGGGAATTTCTCTCTCAGCAAATTTTTGCAGGTCCCTCCTCTAAACTGACCTTGTCTCTGACAAACAGAACTGGGAGGGAGAATGAAGGGGGATCTAGGATGAGGGTGCACCCAGGGTCCAAGGCAGGCATCCGATGGGCTTGGGCTCCTAGCTGCAGTCTGAGTACGCTCTGATTTATCAAGGGTCTGGAGCCCATGCCAGTGCCACCTGACTGGTTGACCTCTAGCGAGCCCCTGTCAATAGACAGGGACTCTGTGGCCCTGTCTATTGACGGGATTAGAGCAGCTGGTCTCTGGGAGACTCTGCGGCCCATATTAGACTACTGGGCATCTAAGGCCTGTGTTTCACAATCCAGCTTGCCTGAGTATATACAAAGACAACTTGCCTAGGTCTACCTGGCCTGGTAGCCCCATCTCAGTGGATCAGTATGCTGTTAATGTCACTTCTTGAAATGCTAGTCCTAGTGCTGCTGCTGCTGCTGCTGCTCCTCCTCCTCCCTCCCTTCCTCCCTCCTCCTCCTCCTCCTCCTCCTTGTCCTCCTTCTCCCTCCTCCTCCTCTTCCTTCTCTTTGCCCAACTAGATTCCGTGGTGGAACAAGGCATGCCACACAGCAGGCCAAGGCTCACCTGGTCCCGCTCCTTCTCAATCTCCTCCAGCTGGGCGAGCACGGTGGCCATGCGGTGCTTGTACAGGTCACAGTCCTTCAGCAGTGTGCGGTGCTTGAGTCGCAGGTCTTCCATCTCTTGTAGATACTGAAAGAGGGGCAGGCAGGCCAGCCTCAGAACTCCAGAGTCCCAGGAACAAGTGCCCACCCACCTCCCCCGTGGGATAACCTCAGCTACCACCTTCATTTCACTGAGCCTCAGCTGCCTAAGACATAAGATGGGCTTGACAATACTAACAGTATCTTCCATGCCAACCCTCATGAAACTTCTCAGCTGCTTTCCCAGCACTGTGGCCTATGGCTCTGTGCTAATTGCCTTAGCATTACAGGTCTGTACACTGCTTGCCTCATCACTAGACAATGCCCTCCCTGGGGAGCTGGATCCTTGGATTTGAAGATTTATTTTCAGTTATGCATACTCATGTGTGTCTGTGTGTGGGTTTGTGCATGTGAGTGCAGTTGCCCAAGGTCAGAACAGAGTGTCAGATCCCCTAGAGCTGGAGTTACAGGCATTTGTGAGCTACGCAACATGGGTGCTGAGAACTGAACTTGGATCCTCTGCAAGAGCAGTGCATGCTCTCAAGCACTGAGTCATCTCTGCAAGTCCCCTTTGTGTTTATTTTCATTTGATGTGTGTATGTGTATTGTATGCATGTATGTAAATACACCCATGCATGCAATGCCCACAGAGGCCAGAAGAGGGCATGAGATCCCTGGAACCGGAGTTTGACAGTTGTTAGCTACCACGTGGGTGCTGGGAACTGAACCCAGGTCCTCTGCAACAGCAGCCAGTGCTCTCAACTGCTGAGTCATCTTTCTAGCTCCCTTTTATTATGATTTTTTTTTTATTTGGGGGACCCTTGGATTTGTTTGCTAATGAATCTGCAGTGCCTAGTAGGGCCCTGTTGACACAAGAGGATGAATGAATGCACACGTCTCAGGCCGAAGTCCTCTGGAGATGCCCAGGGAATGCTCCTGGGAGCACACTGGCAACGCCTGGTAGCCTCCCCTCCCACCCGGGACACCAGCTGAGGGCAATGGTGCAGGGAGATGGGTTGCCACTACCTTATCCCGAAGCTCCTCCGCCCACTGCAGCTCTCCCTGCACAGCATGCAGCTTCTGACACAGCTCCTGCCTGCTGTCCTGCGCCTCCCGCCAGTCATGCTCCAAGATGTCCAGCAGAATGCGCTCAGAGCCTGCGGCCCCTGGCCGGTTCACTTCCTGTGGGGCAGAATTCAAGCTCCCTCAGCCCTTGTTCTCTCCCTCACCTTGGGCATAAGGAAGAAGGGAGACACATGGTTCCTAGCCCTCCACCCCACTAGCTCTGTCATCCTGCATCGGCACTTGAGCCTCTCTGGAACTCAGTTTCCCTGTGGGGAAAGTGGGCACGGTCCCACAAGCCCTGTTGTCCTCTAGAGGCCTCTGGGGCTCAAAGGGGTAAGTGGATAAGAGTATGCTGAGTTTAGTGAGGACCATGGTCCCAACTCACCCCCGACCCGACCCTTCCCCTTGCTCTGGCCCCATCTAGCACCCAGGTGAAGGATAATAGCTTTTCCCAGGGCTAATCCCACCACTGTGACAAGGAACCTCCAAGGGGTTGCTGCTGAGCACAAGATCCAGCCCTCAGACCCACACCCAGCCAGGCCACAAAATGCATGATTATTGCTCCCATTTTTTATGAGGCCAGGGAGCAACGGCATAGCGACTTCCAAGCTAACCAGGACTACATAGTCACCACAAGACCACAAGCTTGGCAAAAAAAAAAAAAAAACTATAATCCCAGCACTCTGCTCAGGCAGAAGGATCATAAGTTCAAGGCCAGCCTGGGTTATAATGTCTCAAAAAAACTCGAACTGCTAGTCATGATGATTCACAATCCCAGGACTCAGAGGCCAGCCTAGTCTACACAACCAGTTCTAGACTAGCCAGGGCTACTCTGTCTCAAAACAAAACTATCATAACAAGGACAAAATCCTAGGGCTAGAGCGTAGGTCAGTGGGAGAACACTTGTCTGGCATGCACAAGGCCCTGGGTTTGATCCCTAACAGTACATTTTTAAAAAGGGAAATTGGGAGCCCAGGAAAATGCTCAATTCACAGAGGTACAATTTCATGGGGTTCAGAGAGGATGCCCACATCCCAGACTGAACCCCAGGGGAAAGCAGTGTACACTCAGCTGAGAGCTGCAGGTGAGAAGTGGGCCTGGCTGTCATCAGCCTGTGGCCCACTGGTTCTGAAGTCCTCAGCCTTCCAGCCTCAGAAAGACAGAAAGCAGCAGAAGTCAGCTTCTGACAGGACCCCCGCCCCCACCCCTGCCCCCACCTCCGCCCCCTGTATCCTACCTGCTGTACACCCTCCTGGAGCTCCTGCAGGGACGCTGTCAGCCTCTGGTTCTCAGCCCGCAGCTCAAAGAGCAGATCTGCACCATCCGGCTCCTTCTCCTTCTCTCTATCCTCAGCCCCAGGCAATGGTCCCCTGGCCCTCCGAAGCAGGGCACACTCTTCCTCCAGTCGGCTGACCTTGAGCTTGAGCTGATCCACCTGGGGCCCAAGACATAGGTCAGCCCAGATGGGCACTGGGAACCACCAGAAGGTTCTTCTCTCCTGGTGTCACCAGGTCCCAAGAAACCCAAGTAGGGCTCTGGCTGAGAGTCGCCTTTGAAGAAGCCCAGGCTGGGCAACTACAGAACTCATAGAGGAGGAAGGGGACAAAGCCCAGACCTAGGCCATCCTCCCAGGAGAACCCGCTTCAAGGCTTATGAACCACGCCCTGCATTATAACACATGTCTGTCCTAATGTGACAGAGGAGAAGGGCTACATAAGGACAGGAGTACAGGCTGCAGTGACAGGACAAGCTCTGCCTCAGCTGGAGGCAGCCTTGGTCAAGCCATGGCCTCTGGCTGTACCTTAGTGAGTCTCCTTAACTGGAACCAGAGGGAAGAGAAGGGACTGGTAGGTCTGAGAGTCTCATCCAGCTCGGGAGCCAGGGACTGCACCTCCAGCCCCTACTACACAGACAGACACTGCCAGGTTCTCCCTTTAGAAAACCTTACAAAAGAGCTCAGTGGGATGGCACAAATCAGTAATTTCAGCACTTGGGAGGTTAAAGCAGGAGGACTGCCTAAAGTTCAAGGCCAACCTGGGCTATATACTGGGTTCTAACCTAACCTCGGCTACACAGTGAGACCATGTTGTAAAAAAATAAAATAAGAAGAGGAAGGAGGAGGAGAAAGAGGAGGAGGAAAAGGAAGGAAGGAAGGGAGGGAGGGAGGAAGGGAGGGAGGGAGGGAGGGAAGGAGGAAGGAAGGAAGGAGGGAGGGAGGGAGGGAGGGAGGGAGGGAGGGAGGGAGGGAGGGAGGGAGGGAGGGAGGGGCTTTTTCTAAAGGAGTGGCTAGCTGGCTCATGCCTAATATCCCAACAAGCAGGCTCAGGCTCAGGCTCAGTATTAACCACTGTGGCTTCACTGTCCTTAGCAGTCCCTGACTGCTGGTCTGTTTGCTCATCAGCACAGTGGGTCCCTGCCTCCCAGAACTTTTGCAAGAATCCAAGAAGACAAAGCAGGCTATAGAGCTGCCACGTGTAAGACAGTCATTGTCGTCATGGCTTTAAAGAAAGCCCAGAGTCCTGGCCCATCACCAGCTCAGTGCGGACAGCCAGAGCCTGGCCTGGGAGCTGGGTGGGGGTGGGCAGCTGATGATGGACACCTGGCCCAAGGGCGGACACGCATGGCCAGTTTGCTGAAGTACAGTGTTCTTGGCTGGGGATGTTTGCCAAATTCATGTGGGAACTGAGGTGGCCAGAACACAGGGACAGGAGCAACAGGTGGCAGGCATCGATGAAGTCACTGTTGGGGGAAAACCACAATGACCCCTGGGGGTGCCTGGTGTGCTAGGAGTGTCCTGTCTCTCCTGGAAAATGATCTGTTGGTCCCCCAGGCTTCAGGGCTCAGAACAGCAACACACACACACACACACACACACACACACACACACGTGCATGCATGCAAGTCTAGAGCTGGGTCAGCAGTTCCACGAATTAACAGTCCACTCCCCTCCACAGAGACTCAGTTATGACCCCACATTCCTTTCCACTCACAAAACATGCTTTGTGATCGGCTGGAGAAAGACAGCTGGTTTCAAGGGCAGGCCTGGCCACACCCTTCACAGCAAACCGCAGCTGCACACTGAGGTTCCTGCCTGACCCTCTGTCCAGTCGGCTTCCCCAGTGAGCTCAGAGGACAGGTCATCCAGCAGTCTCAGCTGAGCCCCAGGAAACTGGATGCCTTTAATCCCAGTGTACAAACTCCTTGAGCATGAAATTATAGCGTTTGCGCCTTAAGTTTATGTTGCTTAGAAATAACAGCTCATTAAATTTGCACCTCATGAAACACCGTATTAAATCAGTCACCACACACACCTGTCCATGCGGATGGAGACCAAGCTGCTGAGCCAGACACCATCCACTGTTCTGCAAAGCTCCACCTGGAAGCCTTCTTTAAACTTTTCGACAGAATAGCTCAGGAAGTGCAGGTGGGTTTATGGAAGTTCTTTATTCATCTGATCTCCTATTCACACTCTACACCCTAAGCGCAAGCAGAGCCATCCAGACAGACGGTCCCACCTGCGTGCACCTGCAAGCCCGGGTTGACACGTCTGTCTGGATCTTCTCCAACCCCCAGCCACTAACCCTCTCAGCAGCACCCTCCTGCCCCCAGATGGCCTTACACACACAATGTGCCCCAATCACATATGTGCAGACCCAACTCATAAGTCACACCCTGCCCAAAGGGAATACCAGCCAGGCCTCTGGCAACTTTACCTGACCCTCTCTGCAGAGAACCTTGCAGCAAGCCCCATGACAGCTTCAGAAAAAGAAAAACAGCTTCCATCTGCCACCCCTCCTCAAGGCAGACAGCAAAGCTGGAGCCTCTTCAATCTCAGGATATTGGGAAAGTGTTCTAAATAACCTCTCAGTGCCTCAGTTTCCCCCTCCAGAAATGGGAACCACAGCAGTGCCCAACCCCAACCAAGAACTGCTGGGAAGTGGAGAGTGTGTGCAGAGCAAGCACTCAGGACAGCACCTAGCACACAGGGCTGCTTCTCAGTGCTAGGTCATCCTCATGGTGACCTCTCACTTTAAGAATAAGGAAACTGAGGCACAGAGAGGGAAGCCTGGCCCTATGCAACACTGCTCATCAGCAACAAGGCGAGACCAGGACCTGTGTCCACGGCCTTGGACATCACCTCTCAAAGAGTCAGAAAGTAGATGCTCAGACAATGACCTCAGGATAAGCTACCAATTGCCAATGGACAGTGGCTTGGCCCTTCCAACACGTGGCCTCGGCAGTCTCATCTGGGCTCCCTTCCCCAAAACACTGAGCTACATACACAGTATGTACAAACGCAGACACTGGCATCCTGGCACCCCACACCTACAGCCTCCTACAGGCCAGCCCCCTCCCCATCACTATCAATACCACAGCCATAGCTGAGGCTCAAGACAGAGGGGCTCTAAACACTAAGGTCAGAACTTGTAGACTCTGACATTCTTCGAGAAGCCCAGAAGTCCCTGGATCAGTTTATCAGTGCTTGGGACAAACCCCTGTGGCTAAGCATGATCTCCATGTGGAGTCCCAAGAAGAACAAGTTGGGGGTTGGTGAGTGGGGAAGAGACGCTATCTCTTAGCCTGTAAGAGGTGCTTATACCAGAAGAGGCATGGCAACCCAGACGATCCACTGGAGGGGATTCAGTAAGAGTTCTCAAGCCAGGAAGAGGCAGAATGGCCTTCTGGAAAAGAGGCCTGCACAGGTACCAAGCAGAGGCAGTGTATACCCAGACTCTGTGACCTTGAGCAAGTTCCTTCCTCACTGTGAGCCACTGCATCTGTACTTGGGAACCAGAACCTGTGCACTGCATCCACGAGGACAAGATGAGCTGATGCATGGAACCTTCGTGGTGTGCCAACAGCACCAGACAACAACAGCTGACAGAGGCACAGGCTCCGCCAGGCACTGTCTGCATCTGACATTTCATACTCAATCCTCTCAAGCCAGAGTTTAGCCGTCTTAGCACCTAGTGACATTTTGGGCTCAGTAATTCTGTCATGGGTACTCTCCTGGGCACAGTAGGCCATTTAACTGCATCCCCAGCCTCTACTTACTAAATGCTAATGCCATCACCCCATTTGTGACAACCAAAACTGTTTCTCTAGAGGGCTCGGAGTGTGGCTCAGTTAATGCACTGCTGACCTAGCACGCATGAAGCCCTGGGTTTCCCAGCGCTGCATAAACCGGATGCGGCAGTACACACTTGTAATCCCAGCACTTGGGAGGTGGGGACAAAGGGATCAACCAGAAGTTCAAGGCCATCCTCGGCTCCATAGAAAGTTTGAGGCCAGCCTCAAGACTCTCTCAAAAAAATAAATAAATAAATAAATAAATAAACAATATAAAATAAATCTGGGGCTGGAGAGGTGACTTAGCAGTTAAGAATACTTGCTGTTCTTTCAGGGGACCACAGACTCCAGCACCCACATGGCAGCTAACAACCATCCAAAACTCCAGTCCCAGGAGATCCAATGTCCTCTTCTGTTCTCCACAGGCACTGCACGCATGTGGTGCACTTACATGCAGGCAAAACACTCATACATAAACTAACAATAAATAACAAAATACTTTTAAAAAATAAAAATAAAGGGCTAGAGAGACGACTCAGCAGTTAAGAGCACTGGCTGCCCAGGCAGAGGACTCAGATTAGATTCCCAGCACCCAAATGGCAGCTAACTACCCACTCGTGACTCCAGTTCCAGGGGAATCCAATGTCTTATTCTGACTCCGCAGGCATTGCACAACACGGGTGCACTTTCACACCTGCAGGCAATACACTCATACACAGAAAATGAAAATAATAATAAATAAAATACTTAAAATACATAAATAAAAATAAAAATACATCTGTTCCCAGAATGGCCAAATGTCTTGCGGGTGGGAGATCTCCCCCAGTTAATAACCTAATGAAATAGGTTCACGGACAGTGAAAGGACTGATTCTCTGTCAAATGACATCCACCATCACCATCATTTTTGAAAGGTCACCCTTTCCTGACCCCATCCCACCCCTCTCCCCAGGCCTACCGCCAGCTGTAGGTCACGGCTGCGCAGCACAGCTGAGTTCTTCTCCTCACTGAGCTGAGCCAGGCGCATGGCGATCATGTAATTCTCATCCTTGATCCGAAGTAGCTCCAGGCTGCCAGCCTCCCAGTCCTCCCGCAGCCGCTGGCAGCGCTCCTGCGCCTGCTGTTGCTCCCGCAGCCGCTGCTCCAGGCCTGCCCGCTCCTCCTCCAGAGCCCGGACTCGAGCTTGCAACTGCTGCTCTCGCTGCAGTTGGCTCTTTCGAGCTTCCCTCAGCCGCCTCACCTCAGTCATCAGGAACTGGGTTAGGCCCTCAGGCCCCTCCTCATCTGCCAGGGCAAGAGAAAGGATGTTCAGGAGGGGCAAATAAAATCTGGGGGAATTGGGGCTGTACAGAAAAATTCGAACCATAAAATTACTACAGGAAAATTCTGGAAGCTATTTTTGCTATTTTGAAATAGAGAAGGTCTTCCCAAACAAAGCACAAAATCTTGGAGTTAATAAGAAAAAAAGTAGACATATCCATATACAAAAGTGTTAAAATCTCTGAAAAGTAAAAGAGGTAACAAAGTTAGAGATCAAGCAAAGGAATAGGAAAAAATAAAACAAAACTCAAAGACACAATATGAAATATTGAAATAAAACAATATGTTGTTTTCTACAAAACAACAAGTAGAAAACAGGGAGGCAGAGACAGACTAGCTCTGTGAGTTTGAGGCCAGCCTGCTCTACATAATGAGTTCTAGGTTAGCCGAGACTGTACAGTGAGACCTCGTCTCAGAAAAAAAGTAAACAACTGGATGAAAATATGAGCAAAAATAGATATGAATAGATAAGAACCAAATTTAAAATTGCTAACATGCACAGAAAAATATGCTCCAGCCTACCAGCAATTATATTAACAGTAGTCAATAGTGGCTGTTGACTTTATTCTTTATGCTGGACTTATTCTACCTCTACGGCACTATAAGATATACTATTATTGTATCCATCTTAAAGACAAAAACAGTGAAGCATAAAGTCAGGTGCCCCCTGTTTACTGCCTGGTAAGCTGTGAAAAACATAATTCAAGAAAATATAAGCCTGAAACATTGTTATTGTTTACATGTCCATCTGGCAAAAATGTTTCAAAGGGATCCTGGTGGTTCTTGAGGGCACAGCAAAGGGGTGCCCTGCTGGTGGGAGGTACGTTCATATGCCACTTAAAATATATACATCCTTTTAGGAATTCCACCCCAGAAACCGTCCCTGGTTCAGGGACGTGGAACTGCACAGCGCTGTACATACAAAGATAGCCCCAGCCTGACTGGAATGTTACAAAGTGGGAAACAACTGAGCTGTCCATCATCAAGGGATTACATCACAGCTTCACTAATACACATCATGCAGTCACTTCACACAAGTGCAGCAGATACAGGGAGGGTCACTGGAATCGGCCATTCATTCTGTGACACAGCAAGACCCTGAGAAACAGAGCAGGACAAGCCAATGTGTGTGTGTATGTGTGCATGTATGTGTGTATGTGTGTTTGACGAAAAAGGGGTCCTTGTGAGCCACTCCCAGCAAACAGAGCTGAACAGAGGAAAGTCTTCTCTTTTTAACCTAAAATCATGTAAAGGCTTTGAACTTATTTTTTGGTTTTAGAGGTGAGATCTGTATGTGGCTCAAACAGGACCGAAACTCACAACTTAGCCGGGGCTGGCCTTCAACTTGCACCTACCTCCTACCTCTCCCTCTCAAGTTCTGTTATAGCATGAGGTTTTCTTAATTATTATTATTACCTCTGTTTAGTTTATGTGTGTGTGTGTGTGTGTGTGTGTGTGTGTGTGTGTACACGCGCGCGCTGTGGCATACAGTGGAGGTCAGAGAATAACTTGCAGGAGTCGGTTCTTTCTGGACTCAAGTCATCAGGCCTAGCAGCAAGCACCTTACCTGCTGAGCCATCTCAGGGGTCCTTGAATTTTTTTATGTGAAAAACTAAGCTCTGTTCAGCCACACATGCTGAAAAGATTCTCAGGGAGAAAGGGTCATGCTAAGCCTGTGGGCTCTGAACTCTGGACCCAGCCCTCCCCTCCACCTGTGGCAGGGCCCTGAGAAAACTGCTTCAGTCTGTGCCTCAGTTTCTCTTTCTGTCCAACAGGGATAATGGGAGCAACTCCTTAGTGGGACCAGGGTAAGGAACCGACTGGCAGGGGCACCCACTAAGACTACTCACCAAGGATCATGGAGCAGCGCTGGGCAGGTTCCCGGCCAGTGAGCAGCGTGAAGTGTTCCGGATAGTAGAACTCCAGGGCTTCCAGGAAGGCCTCATAGCCCCTCTTACCACGGCAGCGCAAGATGTCTATGAGGCGCCCTGGGGGTAAGGGTTGCACCTGGGGTCAGGATGAGGGCTTCCCATAGCGCCCCTGCTCTCTTCCCCCATTATGCTTCAGGGCCCACGTTCCCCGGATTTTTGAGCTGTGACACACACACAGAGGCCTGTCCCAACACATCACAGAGCAAAGCTCCGTCTGCTCTGGCTAGGAACGCCAGACCCTCCCTAGGACACCTGCTCTTGAACGGATCCGCAGCACCTCCCTGCACACACACACACACACACACACACACACACACACAGAGCAATGCCTGCATTGGAGGGGGAAGCCCGCTCCTCCCAAAACAAACTTCTCCACTGGCCAGGGCTGAAGTTCCATGAGACCCTGGTGCGCGTGCCAGTTCTGGTTCAAGGACACACCCAGTGGGAGAGGAGACTCAGAAAACAGCTGGGACTTGAGTTCTGAAGGAAAACCGACTCTCTAAGGAGTGTGCTGTAGCACCGAAGGAGACCGAGAGAACCAAGGGGGGTCAAAGGGCACAGGAAAGATGCCAAGGCCACCCGCTCTGCCAGGAGGGAGGTCGCCGAGGTCCCCAGCACCAGCAACCACATCCAACCCTCTGCTCTGATGTGGACCCAGGAAGTGTGGGGGAGAGTCCCCAAACCGACGAGGCACAGACGCCGGTGCGGGCAGGGTCGGGGGCGGCCCGGCTCACCGGTGCGGTTGGCGCGGCACGGGAATCGGTAGGTGCTCAGCACCTCCTCCTCGTCCTGCTCGTCCAGCACGCGGCACTGGCGCAGGTACGGCGTGAGCTTGGCCGGGTTCAGGGCGCGGGTCAGCCGGTGCCGCACGCCCTCGATCCGCTCCCACAGCGCGTCCTCCTCCGCCTCCGACCCCGAGCCGGCCCCGGCCTCCTCGTCCGCCTCGCCCGCGTCCGCCCCGCCCGGCATGGCTGCGTCCTCGCGGTCTGCGGGGAACAGGCGCGGTGGGCACCGCAGCGCCGCGGAGCAGCGCGGCCGATCGCCCCTGGGCGGCGCCCGGGTCCCCGCTCCGTCCTCCCGGGGTCCCCCTCGCGTCCTCCCCCGGGATCCCTGCGTCTTCCCGGCGCCGTCCTCCGGATCTCCCGGCCCTCCCCGGCGGTCCTTCGGGGTCCCCGCGCTGTCCGCCGCGCGCCGCCCCGGTGTCCCCCGCGTCCGCTCCGAGCCGTCCTCCCGCTCCACGCCGGATCCCCGCACTCACCCCGCGCGCCGCAGCCGCCCCGGGCTCCCGGCTCCGCACTCGGCCTCCGGCTCCTGCGGCGCAGCGGGGCGGCGCCCTCGGGGTCCCCGGCTCCACCCCCGGCCCCGCGGCCGTCCGGGCTGCCCGGGCCTCCCCACATTGCCGGGACTCCGCCGTGCTCCCCGCCGCTCCCGGCCGGCCGCGCCTCCCCCCGCTTCCTGTTTCCCGCCGGCTCTCCAGGCCGGCCCTGGCGGGGTCCCCGCGGCCCGCCCACACCTGCCCGGCCCCCGGAGGGGCGGGGACGCCACACGCTGGCTCCGCCGCCGTTGCACACCTTGTCCCGGCCACGCGCGACGGCTGTCCGTGTCCACGACACGCCCTCCACCCGGTGCAGCTTGTAACTCGCGGCCCTGGATGGGACAAGTGTCCCCTGGCTAGCCCTGCTGCACCCCATGTCACACCTACACGGAGGGCTCGGAGCTGGGACCTCACACACAGGGTCCCCATCACACCCACTCCAGCCTGCACCGCACACACACCAGGCCCGGGGCCACTTACCTAGACACCACCCGTGTCATCTCCCAGAAAAAGAAGTGTGGGACAGGGCCTCAGAAACTGGAGGAACTCCCACACAAGTCTATCTCCCAAGAAATGACCTTAAAGTGTGAGGCAAGGCTTGGGCCAAGAGAACTCCCACATGCCTCTCCCTCCCCCACCTCACACCAGGGATCCATGCACTGGGAAGCGCCCTAGTCAGCTATGGGCCACTGACGCCCACAGTGTGGGGGACCATTGCCATGCTGCTCCCAGCCTGGCCTGACCTGGGCCAGAGCTTGCCCCTTCCCCCCAGCCTCAGTGTCCCCAAACACACTGCCAGTCCTAGCATCTTCCCCCAAGCTCAGGACAGCCCCTGTGTGGGCAGCGGAGGTCAGAGGTCATGGGATCCTTTCCAAAAAAGGGAGTCCATTTCCTGCAGGCACACTGTCACCCGGTTCCTGAATGAAGCCCACGGCACATGGGGACCAGAGTCCACACATCTCTCCATGGCTGTTTCTCCAGATCTTGGTCCAAGAGATTTTTGAGGAGTCTATGGTGAGAAATGCAGTCCAAGCTCTCCTCCCCTCTCAGGGACTCCCAAGATAAGGTTTGTCTGTACTCACATTAGATAGCCTTTCTCTGGTCACTGGAGGGGAAGGGGCCTGAAGGGGACTCTGTGAAAGGAGCTGGAAAGATGAGTCTCCAAACCAACCCATACTTTCTGAATTAGATGCCACAGGCATTTGCATCACTCACCCAAGGAAACAAAGTTCAACCACAAAGGCTCAGCACAGCCGTGCAGTAAAGAAACTAGTTTAACTACATAACTTAGTTCCTTTCCAGCCTTAAGAAACCAAGGATTCTGTTTTGGTGTGGTTTTGTTTTGGCTATCACCTGTTCATGTGCAGAAGAAACACTTTGGAAGGACTGAATTTTAGTGCAAATCTGTCTGTTAATGGAGAAAGAAGCAAAGGCCCAGAAAGCACTAGAATCTGCCCCAAATTCACAGAGCGAGCTAGCGGTGGATCTGAGGGCAGCCGAACCCAGGTCTGGGCGTTACTCGTCCCAGGCTCAGTGTCCAGGTTCATACCAGGCTCCCTGCCAAGAACTACCTTCCCTAGGCTGGCCATGTACACCCTGCCTCTTGTGCCTTCCACTCAGAGGGACTCTTCCTCCAAGGAACGCTCCTCCCACCTGTGGCCCTGCTCACAGTGAATAATTTCACTTGGCTGGGATAACGGGAAGGAAGCCCTGGAAAATGAGTGCATGGTTAATTATTCTCTCACCAGAGGCACAAACAGGGACAGAGATTAGGAGCAAATTCAAGAGGTTGCTCATTAGCAGACAGGGCGGAAGTCACTGGGTCAAAGCAGGTTCCAGATCCAGGAGACCCCTCGCTCATGAGCACACACATGCACACACATGGTTACACAAACATTCAGATGTACACAGTTACACAGACACATTCATATCCACACATACACACCCACAGTTACACCAATACATTCAAATGCAGGCACAAACACATACCTGTACACATTCACATCACACACATAGTTACAAAGACATACACATTCACACACAAGGTCAAACATAATCACATACAGTTACACAGACACACATGCACATACAGGGAAACACAGACACATTCATATGTATACATATGGTTACACAGACACTCATATAAAACATCAGCACATACAGACACACACCATGCATACATATAACAGCATACACACATGCACACACAGGGTTACACAGACACATCTTCACATGTACATGTACATATGAATACATGCACACTCATGATTACACAGATATACACATGAACACAATTACATAGGCGCATACATGTACCCACAATAGCACACACAGACACACACACACACACACAACACACACTTACCTGTGTGGGCTTGGAGCTGGGCAGCAAGCTCTTATACTGAGCCCACGTCTCCACAGACAGCAGAGCCCCTGTTCCATCTGCTGTCCCCAGGTGTCCCCAGCCCCAAGGGTGGATGGCTATCATTAGGCATCCCCTCTAATACTGTCTTCTTGTAGCTTCTGCTACATTAATCTCCCTGTCCCTGTGCCAGGAAAGCAGGCTGCCGCAGATAAACAGCCAGGCAAGGCCCCGCGCCAACGCGTCCTAGCTCAGGCTCCTGACCGTGAGTGTTGATCCTCCCTGAGGCCCTACATCCCTGTCTGCAAATGACAATTGGTGAGTCATGCCAGCGACACCTTGGGCAGGTGATGAGCAGACCCTGGGGACAAACTTGGCCTTTGGGACATCTTGGACACCGTCTTCCTCTCGGAATCTCCATATGTGGCCCCCTTCTTGGGACTGCATAAGGACATGAATCCTCAGGCATGGGAACACATAGCACATCTGAGCTGAGACACCTGCATCTTCGAAGTCAGTCTTCCTAACTCATCACAGAGCGTGCCCAGGTCTAAACCCAGTCGTACCGGCACTGGAGTCTCCCCACACTCGGCTCTCAGCGACAGTGTTTAACCGCTGAGCAGCCAGGAAAAAAAAAATGTCTTTTTTTATGTTGTTGCTGAGGTAAGATTTTGCCCACACTGGTCTCTAACTCTGTGGCTCAAAGTGATCTTCCTGCCTCAGCCTCTAAGCAGCTGGGACTATAGGTTCATATCATCCTTGAGAGACAGCTTCAAAACAGACCTGTCTTAGTCTTAAAACCTCCTAGATTTCTCACCAAACTGGACGAAAATTTAAAAGCCTCCTGCCCCGCCCACCCACTGTCCCCACTCACTTACTGGCCTTGGCCCATTCCTGGAACTGGTCATCCTTTCAACCTCCAGGCCATTGACCAGTCTCTTCCCTCTCCCTGGGATGCTTGTCCCTGTGTTCCTAGCCTGGGTCTTCCTCCCAGATGTTCAGACCTGGGATCACATGTCACCGCCCTGCAGACTGGGACTTTCCTCTACCCCTCAGACCGCAGCTCCCATCTCCCTGGACTGCCCTATTCACCCAGTCCCTGCGCTCATCCCCTACCCAAAAGCAGAGCCATCCTGGTTAGCAGGAGTGGGCTAGAATATTCCAAGCATGCGGGTAAGGAATAGGGGTCGAGGAGGAGAGGCTTAGAGAAGAAATGGAGACAGAGCACAGACCTTGCAGGGCACCAACACTGCCAGGTCACTGTTGTCAGGTCATCATCTTCCCCCAAGCCAGCCACAGGGTGCACAGAGGCCAGGACCCCGTTTCTCCTCCATGCTTCCAGGGTACCCAGCCCCAGCACTTCCCCTTCCTCTCCTGAGACCTCTGATGGCCTCCCAAGAATTTGGATCTCCTAGCTTGCTGGAGACAGTTGCAGGGGCCAGAGACAGGTGTGACCGTGTGGGTCCTGTCACCTCTTGGTCACCTCTATCAGCTTGGCAGGAGAGAGCAGAAATGGTGACTCATCAGGCCAGTGACAGAGCCCTATGCCCACCTGGTCTTGGGCAGGTCCTGGGACCAGAGGTGAGGCTGAGCTTTGGGGCTGGGACTCAGACAAGAAAAGACACAGGACGTTCAGCTTGGTCTGGCCATCCCTCCCCAAGGCTCTGCCACCCAGACACCCCCCAGGTCTTGTTAGAGGGGATGCCCAATCCAGCAGAGGAGCATGAGGACCCTCGGGGGCATCTGGGACAACATCTCTACAGAGGGTGTGCCTGCCTTGGAGAGGCAACAACCAAGAACACTGCCTGGGGCCCAGAATTCCAAAGACGGGCCCAGGAACAGTCTGGGTGAGTCAGCTGGACAGGGAGGGGAAGGGGGACCAGCCTCTGAGTCACTACCCTTCAGGGCTGGCCCTGTTCCTTCTGCTGTCTGCCCCACCTGGTGTCACGAAGATGTAGATTTGAGCCCCGACCCTGAGGCTCCATGGTGATGGACAGAATTGAAGGAGACACAGACAAGACCTGCGGGGTGTCTGGGTGGCAGAGCCTTGGTGACTTTGAAGAAAGTGCTTGCCACAAAGTCGGCATTTATATACCAATACATTATGTGTGTACATTTTGGGGTTAGCTTAGGGCCTGAAATCAGCTTCACAAACCACCAGCCTGGGTCTTCCTGTTATCATGTGGGTCAGATGGTGGGACAGGCTTGTGGAGTTAAAGTGGTTGCTGGGTGATGTGTGGCTGTGACCTCCTCTCCTGTGGGCATGGATCTCTACCCAGTCTCTGTGTCCCCTCCCCACTGATGGCCCGGAGACCTGACAGAAAGACCCTCCTCTGCAGCCATAGCTGAGGACACTCTCAACCTTGTCCAGAGGAAAAGGCATGAGCGAGGGGCGGAGGAACAGCTGGTACGGAGCCCATGTCTTTCTTCCAGTAACACCTGCTTGCTTTAACTTGCACCATTAGAAGTCATGGACCCTGCTTGCCTTCATCCCCATGACTCAACACCCCCACCAGCCCTTGCCTGAGCAGAGAGAGCCGCCCCTGCTGGGAAAACTGGTGAATAATCATTCCCCGGGGTTCACAGAGGGAACTACCCGGGGTTGCGTGAGAGAGATGAGTTCAGTATCGAACCCTGTGCCAGGGCTGAAACTTTCTATCTCACCAACCCTGGAGGCAGGGCCTGATGCTCTCCCGGGCCAGAGTTCCGAAGATGGTGCTCAGGCAGAGCCAGGGCCAGAGCCGGTATCCAGCTCCGCCCGCCCTCTCTTCCACAGATTCCTGATAGAAGGAACAGAGCATCCAGATCAAGCAAGGGAGGCTGGGTTCAAACTCCTTCTCAGCGCCTTATATGTGAGTGGACTTCGGGCCGAGGGGGTGGGGGTTTTGTGCCCATCCCTTTCTGGCCTCATCTTCCCTGCCTGTGTACTGGGGTGGAGCAGAGGTCAGGGGGCAAATGAACCCTCCTGCAGCACAGGCTCTGGAGCCAGACTTATATCCAGGGCTTTTCTCTAGGCCTCAGTCTCCTTATCTGTGAATGGGGCAGACAGCATCTGCCAGTCCAGTGTTGCAGTGTTTGAGCCTTATGCACGGTGAGTGTTTGAGGGTTGGTTGCAGAATCCCCTCAGATATTCAAATCCTCCCACACTTAAGCCACATTCAAGCCCCTTTATAAAATAGTACAGTGTTTGACTGTAATCCACACACATCCTCTTATATGGTTAAAGGGTCTCGACATAACTATACTAGATTCTTTTTCAAACTGTGCTAGTTTTCATTGTTGCATTGTGGGAAAATTGGAGTTGTTTTCTTTCTTTTTTTTTCTTTTTAATCTGTTATTTTGGTTTTTTTTAAAGATTTGTTTTATTAGTTTTATTTACCTATATGTATGTCTTCATATGTGTATGTGTATATGTGTGCTGGTCCTGTGGCCAGAAGAGGGCGTCAGATCCCCTGGAGCTGCAGTTATAGGCAGTTGTGAGCCACCCATTGTGAGTGCTGGGAATGGAACTCTACTCCTCTGCAAGAGCAGAAAGTGCTTACCACCAGCTGTCTCTCCAGCCCTTGTTTTTTGATGGTTTTGTTTTGTTTGTTTTGTCTTTAAGATTTTGTTTACTACTTTTATTTTATGTGTATGAATGTTTGCCTGCATGTATGTAAGGGCACCATGTGTGTGCAGTGCCCACAGAGGCCAGAGGAGGGCATCAATTCCCATGTAACTGGAGTTGCAGACAGTTGTTAACTACCATGTAGGTGCTGGGAACTGAACACAGGTCCTCTATAAAAACAGCCAGTGCTTTTAATCACTGAGCCATCTCTCAGGCCCTTGTTTCTGTTGTTTTGTTTGTTTTGTTTTTTGAGACAAGGCCTCACCTGAAACCAAGACTGCCCGTAAATTTTCTGCAGTGCTTCTGTCTCAGCCTCCCAGGTGCTGGGATTCCAAGGGCGCACCACGATATCTGGTGTCATTTTAATCTGGTGTTCTTTCTTCCTGAATATTTCCAATCTGAGGTTGGTTGGATCCTGCTCATCTGCCCCACCTCCCTGCTCAGCCTGGCCCAGGTACCACACACTCCCAGCCTGCAGAACCCTCGAGCCAGCCCCACCCCCACCCGGTCTGCATGGCTCTACTGCCCCTCCCTCACCCTCGGCTCCCAGCACCCTCCGGTTCTCTTTGGTTCTCTGCACGGGTCCCCTCCTCCCAGTGGAAAGTGGAAAGACGTGGGGTTGCTTCTCCATCTCCATGCCTGTTTCCTCTTTAGCACTCCCATCACACCCTTTTCTGTTTGTGTCCGATGCCATCCCCAGAGAACATAAGCCTCTGATGGCAGAGATGGGTCCCACCTCTTCCGACACTGCTCCCGTACAGCCAAGTTTAGCACTGGGCTAGCCAATGGTGTGATGTGTGACTGTGAACTCCTGATGGCCTCCACTTAAGCCCAGCTCACCATGCATAAAGAGAATGAATGAATGAACAAGTGAATGACACTATTAAGTTCCCAGTGGAAGGGACTCCAGACATCAGCAGACAGGCCTTAGGGCCTGGGACAATAATTGCCAACATTCCAACAGAGGGCTTGAGTGGTGGGGATAATTTTAAGTACTTCCCTTAGTTTGAGCCCTTTAATCTCCACAACAGTTGTGTGAAGCAGCCCATGATTGCCCAGATTTTATGGCTGAGGAATCTGAAGCTCAGAGTCAGGTGTCCTGACCAGGGGTGCCCATCTGGGAAAGCAGGTGGCCTGGTATTTGAATGTAGACACAATCTGCCCCTGGCGTGGGCTTGTTTCTCACACTGCCCAGCACTGCAAGCTGGAGGGCTTCCTGGGGGAGGTGTGGCAGCAGCTGATCTGGGAAGCTGGTGGCTGCAGACAGGCAAGGGAGAGCTTTCTGCAACAGGGAAGTGCTGGCACGGCTGGCGGGGTGGAGCAGAGAGGCCTAAGGAAGAAGGCAGCCAGCCAGCTCTGCCTGACACGGTATAGCTACCTACTGCAGGACAGAGCAGCCTCAAGCAACCCGGAGCTTTGAGTCAGCTCAGGGGTCTGTGTGGGGTGGGATCCAGCAGGCTAGCCGGTCTCTCGGGCCTTTGAAGGGACAGCTGGGACTTCACCCTCTGAGGCCTCGCTGCTTGGTCTCCATGGAGTGGTGGCATGAGAACTGTCGGCTTCCTACTGGTGGTTTCAAGAACGCATGTCAAGGACAGCTGGAGGAAGCCACCACCTTGATGATCTGGCCTCAGAAGTCAGCCAGAGTGTCACTTCTGCAATGTGGGTCACAATCGTCTCAAGGCCACCCAGGCTCAGGGGAGGAGAGGGCAGGGTATCCAAGCAGAGTACTTCTAGGTGGAGGGGCGATTCCTGTAGGGGCTGGGTAGAGACACTGGAGCAGACTTAGGAGATTGTCCTACTACAGGAGGCGACCAGCCGGACCAGGAGGCCCCTCTGACAGTGGGTTCTGTTGTGGGAGAGCAGTGGCTTTATGTTTAAGACTTTTCCTTTTCCTTTTTCTTTCTATATAAAGCACACTGAGGGGGCAGGAGATGGTTAGGCCCAGTAAAGGCACTTGCTGATAAGCCTGATGACCTGAGTTCAATCCCTGGGTCCCAACTAATAGAAGGAGAGAACTGACTCCTACATATTGTCCTCTGACTTCCCCACACCCACCATTATATTTGCTTTCACACACACATAAATAAATAGATTTAAGGGGCTGGAGAGAAGGCTCAGCGGTTAAAAGCACTGGCTGCTCTTGCAGAGGACTCAGTTTCAAATTCCTACACCCACATGGTGGCTAACTACTGTCCATAACTCCAGTTCCAGGAGATCTGATACCCTCTTCTGACTCTGTGGGCATTTCACAACACAGGTGCACTTACATGCATGCAAGCAATACACTTATATACAAAAAATAAAAATAATAAAATATTAAAATAAATAAATAGATTTAAAACACAGTAAGAGGACTGGAGAGCTGGCTCAGTAGTTATGAGCACTGGTTATCCTTGGGAGAGCCTGGATTCAGTTCCCAGCATCCACAGGGTGACTAACAGATGATTAAAACTCCAGGTCCAGGGCACCTGACACCCTCTTCTGACCTCCACAGGAATTGAACCACATGGACACAATGCAGGCAAAACACTCATACACACACACATATACACACACACACACACACACACATACACACACAAAACAGCCTGGGCGTGGTGGCACATGCCTTTAGTCCCAGTACTCAGGAGGCAGAGGCAGGTAGATCTATGTGAGATCAAGATCAACCTGTTCTACATAGTGAGTTTCAGGCCAGGTGGGGCTACAGGAAGCCCCCCGCCCCCGCAGAAAACCAATAAGGCCTAGTATGGTGGCTATTATCTACTGAGGCTGGGAGGTTGAGGCAGGAGGACCCTAGGAATTCAAGGCCAGCCTGGGTTCCAGACCAACCTGAGCAACAGCATCCAATACAGTCTCAAAAAATAACCAGTAAGGTGCATAGATCTAAAGGGTATACCTCAGGTGACTTTTACCTGTGCATACACCTTGCTGACCATCAACCAGGTCAGGGTGCCAAGCACTCCCAACAGCCTCCCCCAGACCTCCTCTCAGTCAAGACCTCCCCTAGAAGCACCTGACCTCTCCAGGATCTGCAAAGATCCATATCATCTGCTTTCTTCTTCCTGTAAGTGGGCTGAGCTCTGTGTGTCTAGCATTTCTGTTCACAGTGGGTGAGACTCTCGCTTGCAGCCCATTCCTTTCCAGAAAACTGGTCCTCACAGCTGTATGGTATTTGGCTTGTAAATAGACTGCTCTGAGGGAGTCTGGGAAATATGGCTGCTCTTAACTCACGGTCTCCCTTTGGTTACCATAGACATACCTGATGTCTGGTTTCCTCTCCTCCCCCGAGGGGCAGGGCCACTTAGTCACGACGTTTACGTGCCTCTTCCAGTAGATGTGCCAAATGGGCTTGCCACGTCCTTGTACCAATACTCTCACCAGCAATGTCTGAGTTCCAGTTCACATGCTACCAACACCTGGAGTGGTTTCATTTCACTATAGTTTTGTTGGTTTGAAGCAGAACTTTATGTACCTCAGGCTTGTCTTGAATTCCTGCTCTTCCTGCCTCAGCCTCCAGGTGCTGGGTGATATCAGTTTTGCTTTGTTTTAAATATTTTATTTTTTATTTTATTTACCTATTTATTTATTTTATTTTACTAAGATGGGATCTCCCTGTAGCCCCAGCTGGCCTGGAACTCACTATGTAGACCAGACTGGCCTTGAACTCACAGAGATCCTCCTGCCTCTGCCTCCGGAGTACTGGGATTAAAGGCGTAAACCACCACGCCTGGCGATTATCAGTATTTTAACATCAGCCATTCTCTTGGAAGCTGAGATGGCTAATGTTGATTATCAGTTTGACTTGATAAATAGGGATCAATAGGGAGGTAGGCCTCTCTCTATGCACACCTGTGAGGAATTATTTAGACCACATAGTCTCTGATGAATCTGTGAGGGATCATCTGGATAAGGTTAATTGAACTTAAAGGAGGATGATCCTTTTCTCTGGGCTGAGATCCCCAATCACATAAAAATGAGTGCCAGCATTTTCTCTCTTTCTCCCTGACTGGGTGCAATGTGACCAGCTGCCACCAGCTCCTGCCACCATACCTTCCCACCAAAAGCCAATCCGCTCTCCTCTGAGTTGCTTTTGTCAGGTCTGTTGTCAGAGCAACAGGAAAACTAGGACAGAGGTGAAACCTGGTGTTTGAAGGAAATCTCCCTGAAACCCACCAGTGCTAAAACAGATCAAGGGCGAGATAGAGTGAAACAGAAGACTACGGATAAGGGGAACCAGGGGGCATTCTCACTACCATTTGATTTAGTTTTCCTTTTTGTCCATGTTGAAGTGATATTGTGTTATTAAACTAAAGTAATAACAGGAAGTTCATATGAACTCTTCTGAAAAGACACGTTTGACGATGATAAAAAATCACCCAAAAGACAGTTCTGAATACAGGACTTCAGCCCCAGCGTGGTGACCCAGGCTTGTGTGCCCAGCATCGAGGAAGCTGAGAGGCACATGTTCCAGGCCAAACATGGCTACATGGAGAGACCCTGTCTCAAAAACCAAAACAAAGCACCTTTGAGATGGCCCGGCAGGCGAAGAACTTACCATGCAAGCCTGACAACAGGAGGCTCCACCCCAGCACCCAGCGTGGAAAGAGGGAATGAGCCCCAAAGCCATTCTCTGACCTCCACATGTGTTCTGTGGCATGAGAGGACCCATATTCTCTCTCTCTCTCTCTCTCTCTCACACACACACACACACACACACACACACACACACACACACACACAACTTTAAAATACAAGCTAGGAGCCAGGTGTAGTTGTGCAAGCCTTTAATCCCAGCTCTCAGGAGGCAGAGGCAGGCCAGCCTGGTCTATATAGAGAGTTCCAGGATAGCCAGAGCTAAACAGTGAGACCATGTCTCAAAATTAATCAATTAATTAATTTAATTAAAAATAGAGATGGAGGTGGAGGCAATGATCTCCTCGGGCATTTCACAACCTATATGCAGGTAATACATTCATACGTAAAATAAAAACAGTAAAATTATAAATTAAATAAACTTCAGAGAAAGTATTTGTCTGATGAGGGGGAAGATAAAAAAAAAATTGTTTGGTGACTGGGGATGTAGCTTAATGACAGAGCGCTTGCCAGGCACTGGTGAGTCACCTAACTTCAATCCCCAGCACTAGAAGAAGAAGAAGAAAAATACTACAGATACTCTGAGTAAAAGCAGATTATCAGAGTAGATAAAAATATGAAACTCAACTATCTGTTTCTTAACAACAACAAAAATAGAAAACCCCACAATTTAAATACAAGAATACAGGAAAGATGGAAAGGAGAGGATAGAAATGGACCACAGAAGCAATAACCACAACAAAACCTGCTGTAGGAAAAAGAACCCTACTAGAAATAAAATTATTTAAATTAAATAAAAGGGGCATTTCAAGTGGGAAGGAATTGGACGCCTCAAGTCAAGTAAATACTAGCAAAGAACCAAAATCCAGGCAGAGCTGGGAGCAGTGGTGTGTACTATAGTTCCAGTCATCCAAAAAGCTGAGGCAGGAGGATACGTGGAGTTCAGACCTAGCCTGAGCAACCCACCTAGGCCTGTCTCAAAACCAAAATTAAGTAAGTAAAAAAGGGGGACCATCAAGATCGCTCAACAGGTAAAAGCCTTTGCCACACAGCCTGACAACCTGAGTACCCAGGGAACCCGCAGTGGAGGGAGAGAACTGATTCCCGAAAGTTGTCCTCTGACCTCCACATGTGCACAGTGGCACACATGTGCCAGCACACACTCACACACACACACACGATGTACATACACATAGTAATAAAAAATGTAAACTAGTGAATAAAATACAGGTAACGGACTGGAGGGATGGCTCAGTGGCTCTTCTGACTTTGAGGGCACTGTGTGACACATATGCACTTACTTACACATATGCAGGCAATACATTCATACACATAAAATAAAAATAATAAAGAAAATCTTTCTTAAAAGTAAAATAAAATAAAATACAGGCAACATTTAGTGGGACTGACCAGAGGAACAGTCAAACAGAAGATATGAAGAGACTTAGGCGTCTCCCACAAATATAGATGATATCAGCAGAACTTCGAGCTACAGGATTGCTGTGGTTTAAGGTATGGTTTTGCTGTTCCTCTCCTTTTAAAAAATTTTTATTTTATATCTTTTGCCTGCGTGTATGGAAGTACACCCAAGTTATGAAATGCCAGTGGAGGCCAGAAGAGGACATCAGATGCCCTAGAATTGGATGGCTGTTAGTCCCCATGTGGGTGACGGGAACTGAACCCAGGTCCTCTGCCAGAGCAGCCAGTGCTCTTAACTGCTGAGTTATCTCCACAACTCCCTCCTTTTTTATTTTGACTGTGTTTCCCAGGCTGACCTTGAGCTTCTGGGTCCAGGTAATCCTCCTGTCTCAGATTCAAGCAGCTGAGACTAAGGTGCACACCTCCACAATCAGCTTGATGTGGCTCCTGGGATAGAAGTGTAGTCCCAGGTCAAACATGCTGAGAGGTAGTGAAACCCTGAGGAGCTGCCGCCTAGCGGAAAGCCAGCTGGTCAAAGGGGTGAGGCACCAGCCATAAAAGGAGCTGAGTATGGCCTCCAAAGTGGACTGACAAGAGTGCTAGGAGGAAGCAGCAGAGCTGGCGTCTCAGCTCTTGCTTCTTGTTTGACCACGTGACCTCTTCCATATGGCTCCCACCACCATTGTGATGGCATCAACCACAAGACCCTCAACAGAGCTCAGCTAAAGACAATGCCTGGGCCTGAACCTCCAGAACTGTGAGATAAATAACTTTGTTTCTTTACAAATACCTAGTCTCAGTTATTTTGTTATAGCGATCCTAAATGGACTAAAACAGGGGTCAAGATACAAAATCAACTGACCACAAATAAAACATTTCATACATGAACACTAAACTATTAGGAGATGATACAGAAGAAAACCTAGATGACCGTGGGGTAGCAATGGCTTTTTAGAAAAAAGTTCCAGGGCTGGAGAGATGGCTAAGGGGTTAAGAGCACTGGCTGCTCTTTTAGAGGACCTGGGTTCAGTTCCCAACACCCACGTGGTGGCTAACAGCCATCCTTAACTCCAGTTCCAGGGGATTCAATGCCTTCTTCTGGCCTCTGTGGACATGGCATACACAGGTGCACTTACATACATGCAGGCACAATGCTCATACTTATAAAAATATATCAAAATTTTTTAATTCATACTCTGGGTTGTTAAAATGACTCAGTGGGCAAAGCACTTGCTACCAAGTCTGATGACCTGAGTTCAGTCCACCTGGTGGACAGAGAACTGACTCCTGCAGGTTGGGTTGGCCTCTGACCTCCATTGGTATCTCCATACACACAGGAAATAAGTGTAATATTGAAAATACATTATTATATACCTATAACAATGTCCAAAATCCAAACCATTGACAACACTAAATGCCTTCAAGGGTTAGGGAGGACAAAAACCTTCCCTTGTTGTCAGTGGAAACGTAAAAATGTTCAGACATTTTGGAGGGCAGCTTGGCAAGATAGTTTAGGGATTGTGGTTTTCTATTTTTTATTTTAGTTTATTTTGCTCTGGTTTTATTTTTTGGTGTTTTGAGACAGCCTTTTTTATTATTCCAGGTTTATTTATTTCTATTATTTTATGTGCATGAGTGTAAAACTGCATCTGTGTAAATGCACCTTGTTCATACAGTGCCTAAGGAGGCCATAAGAGGACACTGGACCCCTAGAACTGAAATTAAGGATGGCTGTTAGCCACCATGTGGGTGCTGGAAACTTACCCCAAGTCCTCTGCAAAAGTAGCCAGTGCTCTTAACCACCAAGACATCTTTCTAGCCCCAGACAGAGTCTTTGTTTTTTAATATTTATTTTTATTTTATGTGTTTGAATGCATTGCCTACGTGTGTAAATGCACCTGTGTCATGCAATGCCTACAGAAGAGGGCTTCAAATCCTCTGGAACTGGAGTCAAGGACAGTTGTCAGCTTCCATGTGGGTGCTGGGAACTGAACCCAGGTCCTCTGCAAGAGCAGTCAGTGCTCCTAACCACTGAGCCATCTCTCCAGCCGTAACACAGGGTCTTTTTATACAGAACTGGGTGACTTGGTATGGGCTTTGTAGCCCACACAGGCCTTGAACTCATGATAACTCTTCTGCCTCAGTCTTCCAAGTTGCAGAAGACCCAAGTTCAGTTCCCTGCACATGTCAGGTGGCTCACAACCACCTCCAACTCCCACTCCAAGGGATTCAATGTCCACTTCTGGCCTCCAAAGACACTTGCACACATGTGTAATATACACACATATATACACACATACACATAAATAAGAAAAAAATAAACCCTTAAAAAAGAACTCAGAAACAATTGGGAATTATGGATATAACTCAGTGGTAGAGCATTTACCTAACATCTAAAAGTCCCTGGGCTCCATCGCCAGCACAGCAAGAACAAGAGAAAAGAAATTTTATGAGCATCAAAAAAGAAAGAGGAGAAAGAAGAGGAAGAGGAGGAGGAAGAGGAAGAGGAACAGGAGGAACAGGAGCCTAGCAATAAATCAAACAAAACTATGTAAGACCTCAACACTGAAAACTACAAAATAGTATTGTATGCTTGTCATTAAGAAAAATGCAAATCAAAACCACTATGTGCTAGTACCTCACACCTACCACATGGTTCTACTCCAAAAAGGGAGAAATCCGAACCTCACAGTTGCAGGTAGGACCATGGGATATGCTGCTACAGAAAACAGTTTGACAGGGCCCTCAAATACAGCCCAGCAGTTCCCCGAGAGAAGGCTAGCCGTGTGGCCCATGGTAGAGTATGCCCAGCATGTCTGAGGGCATAGATTCCATCCCCAGCAGCCGGAAAAGAAAAATCCCAGGAGCCCCAGATGTGGTGGTTGACTCCTTTAATCCCAGTACCTGGGAAGCAGGGCAGGTGAATCTCTGTGAAATTTAGGTCAGCTTGTCTACATAGCAAGTTCCAGGCCAGCCAGGGCTACATAGGAGACCCTGTCTCAAAAAACAAACAGGGAACTGGACAGATGGCTTGGTGGTTAAAAGCACCAGCTGCTGATGCAGAGGACCTGGGTTCATTTCCCAGCACCCACATAGAGGCTAACAACCGTTGTAACTCCAGTTCCAGGGACTCCTATGCCCTCTTCTGGCCTCCACATGCATGCATGCATTCACTTACATACATGCAGGCAAAGCATTCATACACATAAAATAAAAATAAATGTAAAACAAATACCCAAGAGAACAAAGAAAGATACCTACAGAAAAACTTACCCATGATGCTCAGTGATGTTCACAGTAGCCCTAAGCATAAAGGTCCTCTGTATTCATGAACTGGTGAGCAGATCAACACACTATTCAGCCCTAGGAAGGATGGGCTAGGGATGTGGCTTAGTTGGTAGGGCACTTGCTGGGATTATACCCAGCTGTTTGGGGATGGACTTTTTTTTTTTCGAGACAAGATCTCTTTATGTAGGTCAGGTTGGCCTCTTAACTTGTGATCCTCCTGTCTCACCTTTATTTATTTATTTATTTATTACTTTTATTTTATGTATATAAGTGTATTGCCTGCATATTTCTAAATGCACCCTTGTCATGCAATGCCCTCGGAGGCAAGAAAAGGGAGGGCGTTGGAGTTACAGACTGTTGTTAGTCACCATGTGGGTGCTGGGAATCAAATCTAAGTCTTCTGGAAGAACAGCAGGTGTTCTTCATTGCTGAGCCATCTCTCCAGCCCCCTCACCTTTCTTTACGTATGTGCCATCCCACTCAACTTAATTGTACTTTTTTTCATTTATTTATTTACTGGGAGGAAGGGTAAATGTGCGCCATCATGTCTGCCTTGAGGTCAGAGGACAACTTTTTTAAGAAACTTTTTTTGGTGTTTTTGAGACAGGATCCTCTTTTAGACACAGTTGGCCTGGGACTCACTATGTACACCACCTTGATCTCACAGAGATCTGCCTGCCTCTGCCTCCTGAGTGCTGGGATTAGAGGCTTGTAACACCACACCCAGCTTAATTTTCCAAAATTTATATATTTATTTTTAATATGTTATTTACTATTTTTATTTTATGTGTGTGAGTGTATTGTCTGCATGTGTGTAGAAGCACCTGCGTCACAGTGCCCATGGAGGTCAGAAGACGGTATTGTATTCCCCTGGAGTTGAAGTTATAGCTACCATGTTAGCGACTGTGTGGGTGCTGGGAACCAATCCAGGTCCTCTGCAAGAACATCCAGTGCTCTTAGCCACTCAGTCATCTCTCCAGCCCCTAACATTTATTTTTATTTTTAGGGGCATAAATGTTTGCCTACTCTGAAGTACACCTGTGTGTGCAATACCTGAAGAGGCCAGTAGAGGGCATTGGAGTTGGAGTTAAGTATGGTGGTTAGCTGCAATATGGGTCCTAGGAACAGAACCCAGGTCCCTGCAAGAGCAGCCAGTGCTCTTAACAGCTTAGCCACATCTCTAACCCTTGCCCCAGTTGTATATTTTAAACAGGTGAATTCCACCTGGGCCTGGTTGCACATGCCTTTAATCCAGTACTTGGGAGGCAGAAACAGGCAGACCTCTATGGGTTTGAAGCTGGCCCGATATACATAGAGAGTTCTGGGCCAACCAGGGTTACATAGTCTGTCTCTGATACATACATACATACATATATACATACATACGTATTGTGTTGGATAGCTTTAGTTGTCAACTTGACACACCTGGTTAGAGGGAATCTCAGTTGAGGAATTTTCTCCATTGGACTGACCTGTGGCCATGTCTGTGGATATTTTCTTGATTGTTGAGTGATGTGGGAGGGCCCAGCCCCCTGTGGGAGGTGCCACCCCTGGGCAGTTGGTCCTGTAATATATAAGAAAGCACGCCAAACACAGGCCGGGGGAGCAAGCCAGTGAGCAGCGTTTCTCCATGGCCTGTGCTTCAGCTCCTGCCTCCAGGTTCCTTCCCTGAGTTCCTACCCTGGGCTCTCTCAGTGTTGAACTGTGACCGGGGCAGTATAAGCTAAATAAACCTTTTCCTCTCCAAGTTGGTATTAGAGTGTTTTGTCACAGTGATTGAAGGCAACTAGGACAGGTGTATTTCATGGACTGGTGATTTTGAGGGTGTAGCTCAATAACACAGCATTTGCCAAGCCCTGGGTTTGATCCCTAAGATGGGGAATGGGATGAATTGCCATGATATGTGAATTATATCTCAATTTCTTATTTTAAAGATCACATTATGAGCTGGGCATTGTGCCACATTCCTATAATCTCAGCACGCAGGAGGTGGAGGCAAGAGGGTTAGGCATTAGAGGCCAGCCTGGGCTACATTCGATGTATCCCAAAATAACAACAAAAAGATAAACTACTGTGTGAAAGTAAATCAAATACTGTATCAAGGAGTCCGTCATGTTCAGAGATTAGAAGACTCAACATTGTAACACCATTTTTTTTTTCTCTCTCTTAAATTACAGATTCGAGGCTACTCCAGTCCCAAATCCAGTTTGAAATCTGTAAGTTGATTCTAACGTTTCCAAGGAAATATAAAAGAAAGCCATTTGTATGAACGACAAACACAAGGAACAAAAGCCGGAACCCGCAGTGACAGAGGCCAAACTGGGAAAAGCACAGTAACGAAGGCAGTGTGGGGTGCAGACTGACACCCCAGCCACCGACAGCACAAAGGCCCCACTGCAGATGTTCGTCCCCAGAACTGTGAAGAAAGAGAGTTCTATTGTTTGAAGCCACTAAACAATAATTTTTCTTTATTTATTTTTATTTAATGTGTATAAGTGTTTTGCATGCATGTATGTAAGTGCACCATGTTCTGCAATACCCATGAAGGCCAGTTCCGATGGAACTGGAGTTAAGGGTAGTCATTAGGTACCATGTGGGTGCTGAGAACTAAACCCCAGTCTTTGGTAAGAGCAGCCAGTGCTCTTAACCACTGAGACATCTCTCCCATCCCTGTGCTGATTTTTTGAAATTAATTTTACATTTATTTAGTGTATGTGTGTCTCTGTGTGTAGCAGGTGGGCGGGTATCGTATAGCTCAGTGCACATGTGGAGGTCAGAAGACAACTGCAGAATCAGGTCTCTCCTTCCACCATGTGCATCCCAGGGATGGAACTGTCGGGCCTGGCGACAAAAAATCACCCTGTCCTCAGTACATACCCAACTGTCCCACACTGGGTGTGGAGACCTCCTCCTGCTGTGCCGCGCGGCTCTGGAGAAGGGAGGCGCCCCGGCTGCCTCACCCAGCTTTGAGAGCCGCCGGCCCTGCTCGGGGCTGGGTCTTGGTAGTCTCATCTTTGTACTCCAGTGTTTTCAAATCTTTCTGCTCTAGTTTTGCTTTTCTTTTTAAAAACAAGGTCTTGGGGCTCAGGAGGGAAGCGGGGGAAACGGTGGTGTGGAGGGGGAAACAAGAACTAAACCCCAGTCCTTGTGTGGTGGCACACTGCTATAATTCCAACTCTGGGGAAGGGGGTTAGGAAAACTGCTGTGAGTGATTTCCAGTCCAGCCTGGGCTACCTGAGACCTTGAGAAAGGAAGGAAGGGAGGGAGAGAGGGAGGGAGGGAGGAAGGGAGAGAGGGAGAAAGAGAGGGAGGGAGGGAGGGAGAGAGGGAGGGAGGGAGGGAGGGAAGGTGGGCCTCACTATGTAGCCCAGGCTGGCCTTGAACTCCCAGCAGCCATCTTTTCTCTACATCAAGACACTAGGATTACAGATTTGACACTAAACTCAGCTTCCCCGCTTCATTGTCATGTGACCTGCTCTCTCCCAAGGGTGTAATCACACCCTCCTCTCATGAACTTGGTTCCATGTGGATAACCTAGGATCTTCCCCATCTCAAGATTCTAATCCTAACCAGATGTGCAGAGACTTCGGACTGAGGATGACATTCCCAGGTGCCAGGGGTTAGGATGTGTGTTCCTTTGGGGCCTCCCACCTCACACCGTGATCAGAAATTCCTGCCTCTATATCACAGTGCTGAGATTACTATTGTGTCCCAGGTGGGGACAATAAGGGGTGTGGGGGGGGGACAACCCTGACCCCTCCAGTGCCCCGAAGTCTAGTGTGTGGTATGCTACAGCAGTCCCAGCTGATTCACATAATCTCCAAATAGGAATTACAGGGACTCAATATGTAGTATCAGGAAGTGACGAAAGAGTGGATAACCTCGCATCCAGATGCACCTCCACCTGCTTTTCTTGTTGTTTTAAAAGAGAGAGTGAAGGGCCAGTGAGATGGCTCAGCACATAAAGGTGCTTGCCTTCCCATGTGCCTCCAACACACACCATAAGTAGATAACTGAAAATAAATTTAAGAAAGAGGGAGGAAGCTGGGCCTGGTGATACACACCTGTAATCCCAGCGCTCAGGAAGCAGAGACAGGTGGATCTCTGTGAGATCCAGCCCAGCATGATCTAAGGAGGGAGTTCCAGGCCAGCTGGGGTTTCAGGGAAACCCTGCCTCAAAAAAAAAAAAAAAAAAAAAAAAACAACAACCAAAACTACAGAGGAGAGAGAGAGAGAGAGAGAGAGAGAGAGAGAGAGAGAGAGAGGAGAACTATAGGCTGTGTGAGAGTCATCACCTCTGAACCTCAGTCTCCTCATCTGAAAAGCGGAGAGATAACTTCCCTATTCTGTAGCCATAAGCAGGATTCATGAGTGTGGCGTGACTGGTGTTTGGGGGTTGCTAAGTGGTTTAGACCATGACATCCTCCTAGAAGCTAGAGCTGGGCCAGAACCACCTACAATACTTGAACATAGACACACGGTGGCGCCCACAGTCCACAAGTGCCACAAACCCCAGCTTCTAACAGGGGAGGAATGAAGGAACTAACTAGTTACTTCAACACAGGACTACACAGGTGCAGAGGGGTTGCCCAGTTCCTGCTCAGGAGGCTAGACTAGCGGGATAGGGGCCTCCAGGAGGAGGAGAACAGGGGCAGTTCCGGTTTGGGATGCTGCCACCCCTCACAAAGACCTGGCCACCTGGAACCTGTGACCTTGTTGAAAAAAAGGTCTTTGCAGATGCCATTAAGATAAGGATCTCAGGACTAGAGAGATGACTGAGCAGTTAAGAGCTGACTGCTCTTGCAAAAAATCCGGGTTCGATTCCCAGCACCCACGTGGCAGCTAACAACCATCTGTAACTCCAGTTCCAAGGGATCTGATACCCTTTCCTGACCTCAGACATTTCATGACATGGGTACACTTACACCTATGCAGGCAATATCCAAGATCAGCTTACCCTGGATAACCCAGGTGGGCCCTAAGTCCAATGATAAGTGCCCTTAGGACAAAAGAAGACAGACTCAGAAAAGGTTTCGTGGAAATAGGCAGGCTGTGCCAAGCTGCCAGGACCACGAGGAGGCACAAAGGAATCTCCTGGGAACCTTCGGAAAGACTGAGTTCTCTCCTGCTCTCCAGAGGCCAAAAGCATCTTTCTGTTGCTTTCAACCACCGTCTCACACTCTTATGTTGCAGTAGCTTCCGGAAAACCACTATGGATGTTGAAAATCTCCCCTGCCACTCAGCCTGTCAACCTCACCCTAATCTGTGGGAAGGATTCTAAGGCCTCGCTCTCTCCCTCGCGCTCAGGGTCTTTCAATCCTCTACAGTTTGTTTTCGGTGGTCTCTAAGCTGCCTTCCCCCACCCACTGAGCCCCTTACAACTCCTACTCACCCATGTGAGGCTCCCCTTTTAACATCCCCTCCTAAGCCGTTACCACATCCTCAGCTGATGGTTCTCAGCACCGCCGTACACATCTTCCTGGGACCCCCGGCCCGCCACATTCCCTCACTCATAAAAGCCAGCTCAACCATGTGTCCCCCCGGGAGTCCCATCCTGGCTTCTCCACCCACAAACTCTGTGTGTGTGTGTGTGTGTGTGTGTGTGTGTGTAAGTCAAAGGTCAAGGGACTACTTTCAGGAATGTGTTCTCTCCTTCCATTGTGCATTCTGGGTATACAACTCAGCTAGTCAGTTGTAAGACAAGAGATTTATCAACTGAGCCATCTCACCAGCCCTCTACTTTTCTTTTTAAGACAGGGTCTCCTTGACCAGGGTCTCTCTTACCTCTCCAACTGGCCTGGAACTTGGAACTATATAGATCAGGCTAGCCTCCATCCCACAAAGATCCACTTGCCTCTGCCTCCCAAGTGCTGGGGTGAAAGGCATGTATCACCACACCCACCTCACCTTATTTTTCAAGACAGGATCTCTCACTGATCCTGGAACTCCTTGATTGTCTAGGCTGGCAAGCCAGTAAGCCCCTGGGAGTCTCCTGCCTCCACTGCCCACTCCTCTCTCCCGTACTGGAGTTACAGGGGTGCTTATGCACCTGGCTTTTTACGTGAGTGCTGGTATCAGAACTCAGATCCTCTTGCTTGGGCCGCAAGCACTGCATCCACTGAGCCACCTCTCCAGCCCCAGCACCTCCTCAGCTTGCACCTATGCGACCATCTCAGCAGTTTCTGTGCCCAGTCTGGCCCCTCCAAGCCATCAGCACTCCAAAGTCCTGGTGCTCAACTATACCATGTAGCACTACTCAAGACTCCCAGTTTCCCCTGAGGAAAATATCCTAAGAAAGGATAGGTACCCTCTAATGCCCTTCCCAGTCACTCCCCTTGGCTGCCCAGCATGCCTCCATGCTACATACCTCTGGGCCTTTGCACAAACAGCGCCATTCACGTGTGATGACCTCTTCCTACTGGGCAGCCTGCTCCGATGTCCTGGGCATGAACTCAAGATAATACCCACCTTTTAGTGATGAAAACTAACAGTTTACAAGGCTGACCACACACTACATGCTGCTTCAAGTGCTTTCTACTAACTTTTTAGATTCTCATAATGACCCCAGCAAAAGGGCATCATTGCTGAGTCCAGCTCACAAGTGGGACAATCAAATGAAAAGGACCATTGAGAAAGAGACAGCCGCCGACCCAGCCAGCACTGTCCTTCCTCCAGCTGGGGACCATGGGACAGTCAAACGAGGTCCTGAAATGTCCCCTCATCCACTCACCGCAAGTCCAGCATCCACCTCAAACTGGCCCCAGCCCCAGCGGTTGCCCTCCCGGGAAGGCCTGGAAAGCCCCACTTGTCTAAGGCCTTGGCAACTGGCGCAGCTGTCGGGTCAAATGAATGAGGAACGGGACTGGTTTCCAGGGAAATGGGATCTTGGGGATTTCTCACCCTTCTCAAAGAAAAGAACAAATTATGCAAATTCCTGGGTCCAGGCCCTGGGGCTTCTCCTCTCTGACTCCCCAACCTCTCTCTGGGCTTCTGGGAGGGTGCAGGGCTCAGCAGAAAGTGCCGGAGGCTCCCCAGCAGCCCGTTTCCTGATTACAGATGAAACTGGGGCTCAGAGCTGGTGAATCACTGTGGCCGCCAGCCAGGGCGCAGTGTGTGCCAGGTGGGGCAGGGAGGGTGCTGCCTGGTCTTCTTCCCATCTCCTGACACCCTCCTCATCACCACTGCCACCTCAGCAACCCTGACATATCTAGAAAAGGGCCCAGCTCCAGGACAAAAGAGATTGAGCAACTTTTGTCCCCATTTCTCCTGCCCCAGGTCAAAATTCACCTGTTCCAAGACACCCACAACCCCACAACCCAAGTAGTTCACAAACCACCTGCCTATGCCAGGTCTCACGTGACACAGGATGACGCTAAGGAGACCCCAGATTCCTACTTTAGAGGTGGGAACCAAGCTCGGGGCAGGAAACTCCAGGGACCAGTCAAGGGAACAAAACAGACCCAGGAAGTTGAACCCAAGTTTCCCCTCCCCCACCATAGATGCGAAGCAGGACGGCCATCCCTGGGTCCAGAAGTCTTAACAGGTGCAGGAATCAAAGAGAAGGAGGAACTTTACCAGGGGTCTTAGGGGCCCTGCCACAGGTGGGGAAACCACAAACCCTGAGCCCTTGTCCATGTTCAAATTCACCACTCACGGACCACAGGAATTTATGACCTTGGGCAAGTGTTTTGGTTTCTGTGAGCCTCAGTTTCCCCCACAGTAAATGGGAGGAAGTCTGAGCATCCACTGCTTCCTGGGCTTATTAAGAGGGAGCAGGCTGGGCAAGAGCAAAGTCTCCAGGAGTGGTGAATAAAGAACTGCCATACAAATGAAGCATTTGGGGCTGGAGAGATGGCTCAGTGGTTAAGAATACCACCTGTTCTTTCAGAGGACCTGGGTTCAGTTCCCAGCACCCACGTGGCAGCTAACAACGATCTATAACTCCAGTTCCAGGGGATCCGATGTCCTCTTCTGGCCTCCAAGGGCATGGTGTACACACATGGTACACATACATATACATGCAGGCAAAACATTCATATATATAAAATAAAAATCAATTACTAAACAAAGATACTTTTAAAAGATAAGTTAGCGATGGCTGAGGAAGAACCCAGCACCGGCTTTGCCGCCGCATAAACTGTCACACGCACAGTGTAGATATACACATGCACAATAAATAAAGTATTTTGAAGTCATGACTTCACAAGAAGATGCATCAGGAGGGATTCGTGCCATCTGCAGAGAGGAATGTGTTCCACACCTTCCAGGCAGAGGCTCAGACAGGACGCCTCTGTCCAGATCCTCAGCCTGTCAATTAGAACCCAGGGGAGGGGAGTTGCACTTCTAGCCAGAGCCCTGGAGAGTCCTTGGCTAGACAAGTCTGGGAACCCCCCGACTGAGTATCAGGTCTCTGCTTGAAGCCTCTTCTGGTTAATCACCTTCCACCCACCTGTCAGTATGTCCTTGGACCACAGCCAACTTTCCCTTTCCTTCAGCTAATAATAACACAAACTAGAACAGGGCACAGAGCAGGGCCAGGCAAGCCAGTGCTAAGTAGTTAACTGGCCTCAGAGGCCATACTTGTAGCTCAGTCTTACAGAGGGGACAACTAAAACAGAAGAAAGGTTAGTGACTCGGCCAAGGTCACTCAGCTGGATGGTGCCTTGGCAGAGCTGAGAGTCCCTTGAGTGCCACAGTGAGGCCTTTCCAAGAAGTCCCGGTGCTTGGACCAACCTCTCGGTGGCAGCCGGGCTACGAGGCCTGCTCCTCCTCCTCCCAGGGAAGTCCCCGGTCAAGGTGTCTCTGTTACCACAGGACACCTCACACCAGATCCCTGGCCTTTCCTTTATCAGGCTCTCCACTGTGTCCCTGAGGGGACAAAGAGGGCATTCCACAAGATGAGAAGCTCCACTCAGACCGAGGACTTCAGCCCCTTGCCAAGCTTCACCAGCTCCCCTTTCCCACTCCTGTGCCTGTCACCAGCATCACCGCGTCACCTACGTTATTCTAGAACTGTCATGGCTTTGACCAGGCTGTATCCTGGGCTAGGCACACCATTTTCTGATTTCAGGAATCCACAGTAAGAGGTTGCCACTTCTTTCAGGAAGCCTCTGTGATTGCCTCCACTGCTGTACTAGCAGGGCCCAAGGAGCCCATAACAGTGTGTCCTAAGGGCCCGTCTCTGGGTACTCTGAGCCTGGGAGGGTGGGCACTGAAGAGAAGAAAACAGAGAAGTCATTCACCTCTTTCTGGTCAGATGAGGGGTGGAGACAGAAGTCTCCTGCTGTCACCGCTGGTCTTTTCCCACCAAGTCGTGACCCTTAGGTACCAGGTCGATATGTGTTGGGTAATCACCGGGAGGGAGGATTGGCCTGTGGGGGGAGGTAAGCAGGGTTGTTTGCTTCACTTTGGCCAGCCCCACCCTGCTCTTGGCCACCCCTGGGCCCTGGGTCTTCACTGTGAGGTGTATCCTGGCTCTCTGTCTCCTAGCAGGTCCCTGGTCTTAGACAGCCTAGCCCATCCTCCAGGGTGTGGAAGTCTCAAGGAAGAGGAGGGACACTAAGCTAACCAGGAGCTGGCCCTCACCCACCCCAGAGATGGGGAAGGAGAGGGCCTGAAGTGGGTAGGGGGCGCCTGGGAGAGCCTAGACTTGGGGCCTGAAGCCCCAGATGTCACCTCAGACATCTAGGCACAGGATACCATCCACCCTACCTGCAGAAGGCTCCTAACTCCCCACCCCATGAGTGGTGTGGTCTGGGCCCCAGCTGGCCAATGTACTAAGGGCCCCTCCCAATCAGCCAGACCAGAGGGGCAGCCCCTAAGCCTGACCAAGGCACCGCCCTGAGGGTCCTTGTGATTCTCATAAACAGGAAGCCCCCCTCCCTCTTGCACAGACAGCCCGGGTTGTACAGACACTGGGCTCTGAAGGCCCAGGACTCTTGACCTCTCCCGCTGTGTTTCCTGTTAGCTGGGCCAGAGAAGAGAGGGAGACAGCAATGGCCTGGGGCGGGGAGAGGGAGAGTGACAGCTGAGGAGATCCAGACCCTGGGGATCCAGAACAGCCCTGCACATAGTAGGTATTCAGTAAAGTCTCTGTGGCCCGAGACTGGGTGAGAAGTCCAGAGCCCCTACCCTGCTGGGAGAGCAATACCGTTACACTGATGGACACTGGGCCACCCTGGCCTGGCAGCCCTGGCGGCTGGCCCCCAAGCCTCAGCATCCCCCCATTGTCCCTGTCTGGCCCCGCCCCAGCCCTGACTGCCTGGGCCAGGCCACTGTCTCAAGGCCCTTTATTTTTAAAATCCCTGTGGTGTTCCTGCCCAAGCTGGAGGACCAGTGCCAGCCACAGAGAGCCTGCGGCCTGGGCTCAAGCCCAGAGGCTCTGGGGTGGGGCATCCGGCCACCCTGCAGCTGCTGGGTGATTCTGGGAGGACTGTGAGGCCAGCTGGTGCTGAGCTGCCGAGGAGGCCCTGGAATGCCCCCACTCCAGGCCCTGAGGCACTAGTCTTTGGTGGACAGACAGGGGCCCACTAGGGTTGCAGCTGGCCTATATGTCGAATCCAGCGGCATAATCTGCTGCTAACTGAGTCACCATCTCCCATACCCATTCCAACAAATGAGGACACTACTCAGCACCTACTAAAGGAACAAAGGGGCACATGCCAGCCCTGTGGGGGTGACGGACAGCAATGAGACATGCTGTCTTTCCCAGGGAGGTGGGGCTTACAGAGAAGACAGCTTTGCAGGGGTGAAATAGTTCTGGAAGAAGCCTCAGACTGGAATCCCAGAAGCCCCGTCCAGCCCTGGCTCCATCCCTTGCCAGTTGAATAGCTTCCGGGAATCACTAAACCTCTCTGGGTCTTAGTTTGCTCCCCTTTAACAGGAGAGGATAAGAGGCGCCATAGAAGGCTCTGGTCACTTCTAGACATGGCCAAGACTAAGACAGTCACAAACCCTGCCCTCATGGAGCTTGGGGGAGATGATCACTGTATAGCAGTCACAAAAGACATAAAAGAGCATATAAAGGAAGCTGCTGAAGGGGCTGGGGAGGGGGGCGGAGCACAGAGAGTTCGTTGAGACCTGAGGTTCCACAGGCCTGAGTAAGCTGGCAGCCTTTCTGGTACTCCCATTCTAGGTAGAAGGAACAGATGTATAAAGGCCCTGAGGCAGGAGGAGGTAGGAGGGACCCAAGTTAGGAGACCAGGTAGTCACTCAAAGAAGCCAAAAGCAGGCTGGGTGTCAGGCAGATTCCTGTTCACCCTGAGCTTCCCTTGAATCCCCTTCTTCATTTACTCCATGAGGAAGGCCAGGCTGGCCAGCCAGCCAATGTAAGGCCCCTTGATCCACACAGGTGCTTACTCTGGCCCAACTTGTTCTTGCCTTTGATCCTCCCAACAGCTGTGAGGTAAGACAGAGGGCTTATTACCATAGGCCCATTTGATATATGGGGAAACTGAGGCAGGAGGGGCCGAATTGTGGTAGTGGTTTGCTGAATCGTGGCAAAGCCCAGCCGGGTAAGCCAACAGCTCGTTTCCAGGCTAACCAGTTCACCCCAGGTGAACTCATTTGCCTGTGGTGGCCCCTATGTACCCAGACTTGGCCCCTTGAAAAGCAAGTCCTGCTTCATCCCACCCTCTGCCTCAGCACCCACAAACCCATGAGCTCCTTTCCAGCACACAGGCCCCACCAGGAGGTGCCAGCCACTCCTCCCCCCGCCCCCGCCCCAGGCTCTGGCAGGCAAAAAATGTGGCCTGCACCTCCCATGGGGGCTCTGGCCAGCAAGCCTTGGCAGGAGACTGCGCTGAGTCAACACAAGACTGGCTGGAGCTCCCGCTGCCCACCGAGGCAGCATTAGAGACCAAGAAGGGCAGCCTGCTCCCACCCTTCTCCCCCAGAAGATGCTCCCTCCTGCTGCTCTGGACTCTATAGTCAACCAGGTTAACCCTTGAGGGCCTGCTGACTGCTCACTGGTCCATCCCTAGCGGAATGATGCTGTAGGCCCTTGGACAGGTCTTATCACCACCTTAGGTCACTTTCCTCATCTGTAACAGCCTCTTCTAATGCTGTCAGGGTGTCTATGGATTAAGAAAGGCATTTCTGCACATAGACCCATAGAAGCCATTGCATCTCCCTATGCAAATGGGCACAAGAATTCACAAGTTCAAAGGCAGTGGCTGTGTGCTGTTGTCATTCTCTGGCCTGACTCTTAATGAGTGTCCTCCATGAGTGACAGAGAAGTCCACAAAACAACTCTAAGAGGACCAAGCAAGCATCTGTAATGGCTATGACGCACGCCCCAGCCTGGTTTATAAAGCAGCTTTCCCAGGCTCCTTCTTTGATGGTGCTCGTTATTCTTCCCATTTTACAGATGAACAAACAGCAGCAAGGGAGTGTAAGAAGCTTACCCAAGAGCCTCATCTGGGACTAACTGGAGCCGGGCCTTCTGACACCTGAAAGCAGGGAGCTTTAGGACCATCTTTATGTTTGATGACTGAGGTGGAAGGAGAGGGTGAGCACATGATGAGGGATGTTGGTGTCTGCTGTTTCAAGGAGACACCTTTTCGGATGAAGGCAACAGCAATCATCAGAGATGCTCAGCCCCAAGGGAGGCAGGGAGTACCATACACGGGACCAGCAGAGATGGCAGTGACTCCATGTGCAGTCTCAGTGCCTTTGCCTTTCCATGGAAGGTGCTTTGAGGGGCCACATTCCAGTGCAGCTTGACCACTGCCCAGCTGTAAAACGATGAGGAAGCTGTGGATGAGAAAGTACAAGCCAAGCCTCAGCTCACAGCAGGGTCCTGCGTGTGACCACCCTCCTTCCATCCTCAGCCAGGCAAAGATAGCAGGAAGGCCGGAGCCAGGACGCAGGTGGCAGGGTGGGGGTGGGGGGAGGAGGGCAAGGGACAGCCTGGGCTAAGCCAGACGCTTCGCCAGGTTCTGTCTCTGGACTCAAAACTGGTGGCACCATGGGCCAGAGCCCACGGAGAGGGTGCGGAAGAACACACGCACGCACATGCACGCATGCGGCGGGGTGGGGTGGGGGTTGCTGGTGATGGTTAGGGCCCAGGCCTGGCTCATAGCCCAAGGGCCTATCTCTCAGGCCAGGCTGAACCACAGAGAATAGGCTATTGTTTGTTCTGCTGGAACGTGTTTCCTGTCCCCCAGCCTCTCCCCTGTCACCTACCCCCTCAAGTAAAGAACAAAGGTCTCCTGGATGTGGACCCTTCCCCACCCGTCCATCTAGGCCTCACCAGCTCGGAAGAACTCAGTCCCATCTCCCAGGGGACAATGGGTCACCTGGCCATGACCTCTTCTGCTGCCCTTCCCACCCTCTGCAACTGCAGATGCTTCAGAGCACCCCCAACACACACCATGCCCCAAGTCCATCCATCCTTCTGTCCTCCTCAGGGTGGGTCTGAGGAATCAGCCCCACATCCTTCCTCACCCGCCTCCCAATGTCTTGTTCTGCTAGAGAAAGAGCCAGTATGGGGCGGGGTGGGGGTGTCCTTTCCTACCCACATTTCCCTATGGACCAAGGAGCTAGAAACCAGAGCTGAGCTGGCCTGGGAGGCTCTGCAGGAGAAAACTCTTCCCTGCTTGCCCTTTTCCCAGAGCCTGGAATTTCAGAGGCGTTTCCGGCCTGACAGCTGTCTCTGAGCCACACTCTGTGGGCCTCTAGCCCCGCCCTCTCTGAAACTCTTGGGATTAACTCCTCTCTTGCCCCCCATCTCCTACGCACGCGCGCGCGCGCGCACACACACACACACACACACACACACACACAAACACACACTGACTCTCAAGAATCCTTTCACACCCAACCCTGCAGAAGCAGCAGACTGACACTCATCTGCAGCCATCAGGTCCCCAGGCCAGGCCCAACTGTGAGAGCCCAGTTCCCCTCACATGACAGCCAAGGCCAAGGCTATATGCACACATGACAGATGTATGCATTGCATGCTTAGCCTAGTTCTTCTGGTTTGCCCCTCCAGGCAGGCTTCCTGGAACCCTGACAGCTCCCTGTGGCCTTGCTGTCAGACTTGGTCATGGTCTTGTTGGCACAAGAAGGTCCTGCTCATAATGAAGCTACCCAGGACTGGGGCGGTGGGGCTATTACAGGCTTCCTGTGCAACCCCAGCAAATCCCACTCTCTGTGGACCTCGGTCTCCTTACTGTAGACTCTGAGACTCCCCACCAAGTTAAATTTGGGGGCTCTGGGTTTAGGAGAAAGGAAGTAGAGAGCTGAAAATTCCGTCCAGAAGGTTCTTATCTCCTAGTTCCAGAACAGTCCCTGCCCTCAGGGTCAGCAAGGGAATGAAAACACCAGCTAATGAAGAAACCAGAGTAGTCCGAGAATCTCTGAGTGCACAGCCCAGCCTGGCCTGTGCTACCCAGGGTGCCCACGCCCTCCAATCAGCATGGCATCAGGCGGATGCTATCATCTCATCTTCCACCCCGCCAGGCCACAAAATACCCTCAGGTGTGCCCGCCCACCTCCATCTCTTTGCTTTTTCTCCAGTTCTCTTTTCCCCCGAGACACAAGGCCCAGATCGAACACCATCTTCTCCAACAAGGCTCCTGCCGGGGTTCGGCCTGGTGGCCGGGCACTGGCTCCCCTCCTCCCACGGCCCCCCATAAGGTCCCAGCCCAGGGCTACCCCCAGAAGCTCCTCCCTCAGAGCAGATAAATCAAAAGTGACCACTGGGAAAGGGAAAATGGTTCCCAGTAAGTACAGCGGCTGCCCTATCCTGACCACAACTTGTCATAGAATGTCCAGTGGAGGCCTAGACAACGGTCACGCTGCCAGTGGCAGTCAGTGCCAGGATGAATTCTGAACTTGGGTTTGCTTGACTTAGAAACATATCCTGGGTCTTACTAAGGTGTGAGGACACCTCCCAGCACAAACCTCCTGAGCACCCCAATGCTGGCCCCACCCTCTGATGCCCACTGTGTCTGAGACCCTGTGGGAGCCTAACCAGTGATTGTTTCCGAAGTAGACCCTGGGAGGATGATGCCTATCCTCAAGGTCCCAGATGAAGGGAGGGCTTCTGGAAGGTCTAGGATGACCCATCAGTAGAAGGGTGGCGTGTTCAGAGACGTGGTCACCAGCAGAAGCAGGAGTGAGTCTGTGTGAGGGCCTCCAAGGCTGGAAAAAACAAGTGGTTGAACATGAGGATGCCTGGGAGGATGGGCAGATGTTACAGATGTGGGCGGTGGTCAAGGACGCCGGAGAGAAGACACAGTGAGTGCCTAACCAGCGCAAGTGTCAGAGGATGGCTTGGTGATGGGTGACCGGCAGACAGCGGAGGGGTAGGTAAGTGGGTGGGTAAGTAGAGGAGTGTGGGTCAGGAATGGACACCGGAGGGAAGGGGATTAATGGATGGGTTGGGTGGGGAGGTGGGGGGAGGACAGCTGGATAAATCGGTCATTGCAACTATAGGTAGATGGAGGCCTGGACACTCAAAAGACAGGACTGGGAAGACTAGCCCAGCGAGAAGAGGCATAAACTGACCAACAGTCCAGCCAGATTTGGGGTCCAAGGAAGCATGTTCCCAGAAAGGGCTGAAAGTCATGAGCAAGTCACTCAGCCCAAGGCTCACTGTTCACCAGACTCTACAAACCTGAACCCAGCACTCCTGGGTCCCCCAGTGGGAGGGAAGGTGCCCGGTCTCAGCCTGTGCCCGCCTCCTCCTCCTGGGCTCTACAGAGAGCCTCTGTCCCAGGACTCCTCCTCCCAGGGCCCTATTCCAGTCTGTAGTGGGTAAAGCAAGGGGCAGCTGAACCCTAGGCCCGGTGCCTTCAGGACAGGGGAACCCCCAGGCAACCTACATCAGCCTCAGAGCCTCTCCCTTTCCCCAGCTGGAAGCCATTTGTTCTGCATCCTGCATGGTAATTAGGGCTCAGGCAGGTTTAACCCCTGCACGTCTGGCACAGCCTTAGAGGACAGGAGACTGCAAGGAATCAGGGAAGAAGAAAGGCAGGACAATGGGAGCTGCCCACACCTGAATCCTTTTTCTGGGTCCTGAAACTCCTCTTTTCTTCCCATTTTCCAGAAGGACAAACTGAGTCAGATCCCTAAATCAGAAGTGGAGCCAGGAACAGGGAGTGCAGCCTACATGGTGATAGACTTGCATCTGTACACAAGCTGCAACTGCAAATGTGAGATGGCTCCTCTTACCCTCAGTTTACCCATCTGTACAATGGGGACAAGAATGCCTGTCTTGAAGATTGCCGCACAGTCAGCTGGGAGAAACAGAGTACCTGGAATGTAGATGTTGGGAGATTCTGAACACCCAGTCAGGGTAGAGAGGATGGAGCAAGAGGGGCTTTGAGATAACTGCTTCCATCAAGCCGGCTTTTGGCCACCTCTCTGGGGCTTGCAACACACCTGCAGGTGGTAAATGCCTGCCTTGGAGCCAGGTTTTTGGTGTTTTTTGTTGTTGTCATTTTTTGACAGGCTCTCCTTGTAGCTTCAGCTGGCCTGGAACTCACTATGTAGACCAGGCTGGCCTCTATCTCACAGAGATCCACCTGCCTCTGCTTCCCAAGTGCTCAGCTTAAAGGTGTGCATCACCACACAGGACACTAAAGTAGATACACTTTAAAGGGAAGCCTACACTTTGCTAACCACAGCTTGGGCTGGGCAGAGTTCCAGGCCTGTGACACTGAACCAAACCCCTTCCCTTCTAACTGCTCCAGGAACCCTGGACTAGAGGGACACATCACTACCATTCTAACCTCAGCACCTTTAAGAGTGAAAACAAGCACTATTGATAATCATTCCGGGACAGTACGTGCTCTTGGCAAACGGAGACTATGGCCGTCCCGCAAAAGTAGCGGGGGTGGGAATCCCGGACAAGTCACTTCCCTTCTCTACAGAGTAGAATGATGACAGTATTGTCTCGATTGGACTCACATAAAGATGAAATGTGATTATGCATGGTATGCGTTAGGTGGTCAATAGAAGCAGACAGTTCGTTTTTTCAAATTTTTTTATTTATTTTTATTTTATATGTACAAGTGTTTTGCCTGCATGTATGTAAGTGCACCGTGTTTGGGCAGTGCCCTTGGAGGCCAGAAGAGGGTGTTGGATTCCCTGGAACTGGAATTACAGATGGTTGTTAGCTGCCATGTGAGTGCTGGGAACTGAACCCAGGTCCTTTGGAAAAAAACATCCAGTGCTCTTAACCACAGAGCCATCTGTCCAGCCACTCCCCACCACACACACTTTTTTTTTTGAGAGCGGGTCTCACTATGTAGTCCTGGCTGACCTGGAACTCACAGATATCCACCTGCCTCTGCCTCTCGAGTGTTGGGATTAAAGGCCACCACACTCAGCTGAGAAGGTTTTGTTTTTGTTTTTAAAGTTTACCTTTATTTATTTTAAAATCCTATTCTATTTACTTTTGTATGTATGTGTGTGTGCACTTGCCATGGTACATGGGTGGAGGTTAATGGACAACTTGCGGTAGCTGGTTCTCTCTATCGTGTGGGTCCTGTGGATGGAATGAGGGTCGCCACGCGAGGCGTCAGGCACCCCCACTGAGTCATTTCACACAAGATTTATTTTTAATTATGTGTATATGCATTCAAGTGCCCAAGGATGCCAGAGGCATTGGATTCCCCCTAGAGCTAGAGGCTGTGAGCCATCCAACATGAGTTCCCAGCTTAAGTCCTTTGGAAGAGCAGCCAGTGTTCTTAACCACTGAGCCATCTCTTCAGCCCCAAAGGCAGAGAGACTTTAACTGCACCTGCCTGCTGGGTCCACATCCCTGAACAGACACCCGGCCATGGTTAAGCACCCAGGCTCTGGCCCAGTTCTCTCCTATCTCTTTACAGTACCCCCACCACCCTGGTCCTTGCCTCTCTGGGACAGCCTCCTTTCTCCTCACCCATGCTCTCTAGTGCCCCTGAAGACTGGTGACCCTGTTCCCAGTTCCCCTTGGTCTGCCCTCAGGGAAAGATCTCAAACCTCCAGAATCTGTGTCCTATCTCCGTGCCACTTGAGCAAGTACCAGTATGCTTTGAGCCTCCACCAGTGGCCAGCATGAAATTTTAGAGAGCTAATAGTGAAGGCTCTGTACTCTGTGAGTGAGCACAAAGACCTTGTCTTCCCAACCTGCACGTATCCTGCTTGCTCACCCCAGCGGGGACAGTACTTTGGGCTGTATACCTGCTGTAGCTCCTAGCTTTTGCTCTGTGTGCAGTCTGTTCTCTGCGTGCACTTCTCCGTCCTCCCCTCTGCCCTCTGGTTCTTTAAGACTTAGCCCAGGTATCATCTCCTCCAGGAAACCTTGCTAAGCGCCCCAGACTGCCTTAGGGACCTCTCGACACCACACAGCCCCCAGGATTCCTCAGAAAGTCCACAGCCAGAGCAAAGAAGTCAGAAGGCACAACCCAGGACCTATCTTCTTGAGCACGGGACAGGACGTGGGTATGGCTGGCTCTGTGCTCTCTTTGAAGAAGTGGGGTTCACTAAAAGTTTTTAAGGTGTGAACTTCTTTACCTGTTCAAAAACCTGCCTAAGTGATGGCACAGAGGGGACATGTGATAACACAATATCCGATAGATGGTTGAATATTCCCACTTTAAGGATGGGGAAACTGAGGCACTGAAAGGCTAAGCAGTGGCCCAAGCAGGAGGCCATCACAGTTCTGGGGCCCATGGCCTCGACCACATGTTACACCCCTCTGTATGTGGCCTGCTGTGCTGTCCCGTGCTCTGGTTTGGCTTAGTGCGTCCTGCTGCCATCCCACAGGACTGTACTGGGGGGACAGGAATGGGGACTAGAGAGAGGGGTGCCCCATGCTTGTAAAACCCAAGGTCTCTTGGCCTTCAGCACCTCTGAACCAGGTTTCCCATTCCCCCAACTCCATCAGAGAATGCGCGAAGGCTCAGGAGGGAGAGTTGTCGGGCCTGGACATCGCGGGGTCACCCGGGGAGCAGCGGGCAGCAGAGCTCAGTGACCTCCCCCGCGCCGCCCGGGCTCGGGGCAAAGCGCACATTCCAGGGCTCGCCCCGCCCAGGGACAGCGGGTAGGGGCCAGGCCTGGCACCCCCGCCGCGCCCCCGCAGCCCTCGCGGCGCGGCCAGCCCGGGAGGAGGCGCGGCCGCCGCGGGCGGGGCAGGGGCGGAGGGAGCCCGCAGCCCGCCCCCAGATCCGGCCGCCGAGCCCGCGGCCAGGGCGGCGCAGACCGGCCCAGCGACTCTCGGGCTGCGCCGGGACGCGCCGCGGCCGCCGTGCCCGCCCCTGGACCCCGCCGGGCTCGGCGACACGAGGTAACCGCGGCGGGCGCGCGGGGACGGGCGCGCGGGCCTGGCCGGGGTGGGCGCCCCGTCCGCGGCGCGCGGGGACGGATGGACGCGGCGCAGCCGGTGCCGGTCGGAGGAGGCCAGGGCGCAAGGACTTCTCGGGTTGTTTTGTCACGTTGCCGGAGGGCGGAGGGGACCGAGGATCGGGGCCCCGGGGAGGCTGCGCGGTAAACCGAGAGCGCCGTCTGAAGGCCTCCCTGCACCCGCAGAGGAAGCGAAGGGACCCGGCGCCGGGAGCTGTCGGAATCTCGGGCCCCTTGGCGACGCCAGCGCCGAGAGCGGGAAGTTGGGGGGGGGACGACAAGGCACCCTGCCCCCTCCCCAGCCGCCGCATTCCAGGCTGGAGCAGCTGATGAGGTCATCCCGTCCGGTTCCCCTCTGGCCAAGGCGGCCTCTGCCCGCGCGGACCCGAGTGAGGGACCCTCCAGGCCTCCCCTCTCCGGGGAGGAATGTTTCCTGGTTGAAGTCCTTCCCGGATTTCCCACCCCAGCTGCCCTCCAGCTGGTCCTGCCCTTGCCACAACCATGCCAGACCCTCCAAGTTCGAGGCCCCTTTTCTAGACCAGGGAAACTGAGGCTCAGGTATTGACTCCAAAGCCACTGAACTCAAAGTGGCCGGCTGCTTGGGTCTGGCTTGGTGTGATGCCGCAGGACCGGCTCTTTCTCAGCCTCAGGTGGCCCTCACCTGCAATCCCAGCATTCAGGAGACTGAGGCAGAAGGATCTGATCCACAAGTCTGAGGTCAGCCAGGTCTAGAGAGCTTTGTCTCCACTTTCACTCCTTGTGCCCTCGTGGCCCTCTCTCTCTTTCTGCCCTATCACCTTGAGATAATCTTGATTCAGGAGGGTGTCCTGAGACAGCTAGTCACACCTTTTCTGGCCTCAGTTTCCCTGTCTTCCACCGCAAAGTGCTGAACTTTGAGGGGCTGTCCGGGAAGGAGTTGACTTCTAGTCCCAGATGGCACCAGTTGGAGGAAGTCTTTACAGGTCCCACAGTCTGGGTTTAAGGATGAAGAGTTCCCCTGCAGGCTAACCCGGGGGAGGGGTTCTGCACAGCAGTGGAAGACCTCAGGGAGACTGCACTGAGGAACCGCAGCCAGCAGGTGACCCCAAGGTGCAACTTCCCTGACCCCCTGCCCTGCCTTCGTCAGCACTGGGCTCTTTCACCCACCCCTGGTGCTTCCACAGCTGGCCCCATTGACCTCTCTGAATGCATGGTCCCTGTCCCTGTCCCAGCCCCCAAACTTGTTCCTGCGGTCATTACTACTGTGGGAATGCTGGTCATGTGCCCAGGCCCTGACTAACATTTGCAGGGTGAATAATATCTGGGGACACCGAGGCTCCACAGTGGCCACCTGACACAGGTGCTGAATCTGCAGAGCTGGGTCTGGCAGCCAGAGTCCCCTTTCTTCCTCTGATTCCTCTCCATTCTCACAGCAGGTGTTGGCAGAATGCGGGCAGGCTCCCAAGGGCACATGCTAGTTTTGCTCTATGATCTGGAGGGCTCATTTTTCTCATCTGTAAAATGGGTGGCATGAACGTGAACAGGAGCTATTCACCCAGTGCCAGTTGGGGTAGACCAGCAGTAGCCAGTGGTCAGCACCAAGTGGCAAAAGGCAGCCACCAAGGTCACTGGAATTAAAGATGTCACTATGAAGGTGTTGGATTTGAACAGGGGCTACCCTTCTTCAGAATGAGAGAGTTCAGTCTCTGCATCTCTACCTCCCTTCCCTGGCAGGGAGGCTCTTCCCTGTTTTCTACATGAGAAGACAAGTCCCAGTAACTACAGTTGGACAAGGACACTGTCCTGCAGGGGACGGGGTGTGAAGGGTGCTATCTGGAGGTGCCCAAACCACAAGACTTATCACAAGATTGGTGGGGAAGTTGGAAGGCTCGGTGGCTCTGGGGTAGTGGGGCCGGGAGCCCCTACCTCGGCAAGTCAGAGTAGAGGTGGGAGCAAGGAGGTGTGGCCACATGGTAGACCCAGTTGAGCCTTTACATGACGTTTTACAGAGTGAGGCCTGCCCATCCCTGAAGCTCCTTCCCCCAGAGACTAGTTTCTGTGGAGCAGGGAAACCTGGCCTGTGGTGTTTACCTGCCAGGTGACCTTGGTTGAGTCTGTTCTCTTAGCACCTGAGTCCTCTTTGTAGCCTGAGCCAGACCTCCAGCCTGGAGGGGTGTTGGAGAATGAGGATGACATCATGTCATGGTTGTCAGCAAACATTCCACAAGGACTTCTTGGTGCTGGGGGTGCCAGGGGAAAGGGATGATTCAGAACCCTCCCCAGGGGGAGGAGCTAGGGTTGGGGGAGGATCCGATGGTAGGACGGAAGAAAATCCTGTCGCAAAACAAAGCAAGCTTTGTCCAGTTTCCCTCTGTGTTTTATCTGGTTAGTTAACCTATTTTGAATTTCAAATAACATTATAGAAGGGCTGTATTGAGAATTTTATGCTTGGAGGTGGCAACAAGGGTTGAGAAGATTAAAAAAAAAAAAGTTGAAACTCAGGTCTAGATCTTTATCAGCTGAGGTCCCAGGTCTGAGGTGACCTGCCCAAGGTCGAAGGGTGAGGACACTGAAGTCCCCAGCCTACCTTCCCCGGACTCAAGGGGGCGGAGGGTGGTCTTGGGTGAGAAGGTTATCACAGAGTTAGTGATTAGACTGCTGTTGTTTTGGCCATGTGCGGAGCTGAGGCCGCATGCTTGAAGGGAGAGAGGCAGGAAAATCCAGGCATCGCCCCACCCTCAAAGCTCCCTGGGAGATTAGACTGGGCTCCACAAGCCCAGGAAGGGCTTATATGAGTCAGAGGCCCCGAGTTCAAGTTTCGACTAGCTCTTTGATGTGACCTTGAGCAAGCTTAGCCCTCCCTGGGCCACCTAAAACCAGAGATCAGACTATAGGATCCTAAGTATCCTCCAACCCCTCCAGGGAAGGGGAAGAGGGCACACAGAAGGATGCTCTTAGAAGACTCCAGTGGTGGAGGAGGTGGTCGAGGGACCAGGAAGGAGGAGCGTGGGCAAGGAATAGCTTTTGGCACTCACAGAGCTTTCTTTGTTTCCAAAACTTGTTCCCCAACAACAAGGCTCCTACATCAACCTGACAGACTGATAAAGCCCTTTCCTGCAGGCCTTCTCAGAGCCTTGAATCCACTCAGGCATGCAGGAGGCAGCTGGGAAATGCCACTTTTGACCACAGGATCCCCTTTCCAGGAAGTGCCTTAGAGGCCCCGGGTCCTGAGGAGCCTCTGCGCTGGCTTCGTGGCGGGCTGTGTACACAGCAGCTCACAAGACCTTGGCAGAGAGCCTTCGGCTTCTCCGGGTGGGAAGGATTTTAACTCACAGAGAAGGGAGGCACCTTGTCCTACGTGCCAGTAGGAGGCAGTGTTGCCTGGGACTCAGGACACTGGGGTGATGGCTTGTTTCCATTTCCTACTGAGAGTCATTCCACTTCTTGTGCCAAAGTTTCTCCTTCTTTCTTAGTGCCTCCAGCAGGTGTATTGTGAGCCAACCTGGCTTACAGGACATGGGCACCTCATCTTCAGGTCCTGTGTTTTTCTTCATCATTAGCAGAATGGATCTTTGGGTACCTTTCTAAGCAGTAGTGCTTAGAAGCAATCACAGTTCTAATTTCTATTGTGGTGGACTTCTACCTGTTCTTGAACATTCGTGTGTGTGTGTGTGTGTGTGTGTGTGCGTGCGTCAGAGGGGGGCATTAGATGTCCCGTCCCACTCTATCACACTTTTCTTTATTCCCATGAGACGACCTCACTGAACCTAGAACTTGTGGTTTTCAACTAGGCTGGCTGGCCAGCAAGCCCCAGCAATCCTCGGGTCTCTGCCCGACCCCAGCAGCACTGGGGTTCCAGGTTCAAGACAAACTCAGGTCCTCGTGCTTGCTAGGTAAGCATCCCCATGCATTGAGCCATCTACCCGGCCCCTTCTCGAACTTTCTGTCCAGGACTCTGCCGGCCAGCCTTGGTGCCTGACTGGGTCTGATCAGGGATCTCGGTCTGCATTGCTGGGCATCCTCGTTTCTTCTCTTGGGTGGTTATTGTTTGGATTCAGATTTCCTCCTCTGTTGCCATGCCACAAAGCTGTCTCTCTGCCCTTTCAGGTCTCCACGCCAGGACAGGGACCACCCACTTTTAAGGCTCTTGTGCCTTCTCTGATCATCTGCTTCTCAAGGAACAAGGCCTTGGGGAGAGACAAGTGGTGGACTCCTGCAGCCTCAACACTGGGAGCTGTGCCTTAGGAGAACTGAAAATTGACTCTGTCCTGCCATCTGAGAAGGGGCCCTGAGCCCAGCCTGCCGCACTCCTTGGCCTCAGGTGGGCATGGACCAGCAGTCATAAGCAGCCAAAGCTGATGCCAGGCCCCCAGGGGGGCACAGGAGCCCCCACCATGAGCCTGGGCAAGCTTTCGCCTGTGGGCTGGGTATCCAGCTCCCATGGAAAGAGGCGGCTGACGGCAGACATGATCAGCCCCCCGCTTGGGGACTTCCGCCACACCATGCACGTGGGCCGTGGTGGGGATGTCTTCGGAGATACCTCCTTCCTCAGCAACCACGGAGGCAGCTCAGGAAACACCCATCGCTCGCCACGCAGCTTCCTGGCCAGGAAACTCCAGCAAGTGCGAAGAGTGGGGGTACCACCTCGAAGGATGGCATCCCCGCCCGCACCCTCACCCGCCCCACCTGCCGTCTCACCCATCATCAAGAATGCCATCTCCCTGCCCCAGCTTAACCAGGCTGCCTATGACAGCTTGGTGGTGGGCAAGCTCAGCTTCGACAGCAGTCCTACCAGCTCCACAGATGGCCGGTCTGGCTACGGTGAGGACCTGGGTTCTCAGCCTATATTCCATGGCTGAGGTTCAAGCCCAGAGGGGTTGTGGGGACTCCACCAGGCCTCACAGAACTTTTCACACAGCTGTATATCTCCCCATGGAAGTCAAGTCCAAACCCAGGCCAAGGATGGGATGGAGGAGGGAAGGTGAGCGGGCTTACGCCCCTTAGGGTCCACCCTTACCTGAAGCTGAGGTAGAAATGGAGTTTGTGTCCCAGCAGCCCTCTAACTTGCTGTGTGACTCAGACAACGCTGTCTGTCTCCCAGCTCTGTGGCCGGTCCAGCCCTCCTGCCCTCTTCTGTTAAAGCAGCTCTCCGGTATTGGAGAGCGCCAGGGACAGGCTGAACCAGGGCTCTGTTTTTCACTCCTGGTTCTCTCTGATCCCCAGTAAGCACACAGACATCCTTACCTTTATGGGTCCCTTAGTGTTATTGCTATAATTCAGTGAGGTCAGATAGTAGGTGCTCAGGACAGGAGCTGTTATTTGAACTAAGTCTCCTGTAACTTGACAAAATGACCACATGTGAATTGTCACCTTGGCCTACAGGACAGCTCACTTGGGAATTGTGGGTTCCTGCTTCCCCCCGTGGCTATGCTGTGCCTTGTAGATTTGGCTGCCTCTGCTGGTCCTGGGCTGTAGGGGCCCCAGGAAGGACCACTCTGTAGTTAACCCATCACTTGCACCAAGCCAGGAGTCCTAGAGGCAAGGACTGAGCCAGTAACCTTTGGAGGGCATGTGTTTACCTTAGGAGCCTGTGATTTCTCTCATCGGACTCTGGCTACTGAGTCCACAAACTAGCCCATATGCTATGAGTCAGTATCATAGAGGAAGCTGGGGGCCCACAGCTAAGTCCACAACAAGGACTGAACATCAAGATTCAAGCTCCAGGCCTGGCTTCACTCGACAGGCTTTGGGCAATGCCTATTACGTCCCAAACTGAGCCTCCCTTTCCTCTTCTACCAAATGGGTTGGGGTGATGGCCTTGAGTCTCAGGGATCACACGGGAGACCCTGGGGTTCCTATATTGGCAGGAGAAATGGAGGCCATCAAGGGGTATGGAAGGTCAGGATTGTCCTCGCGTTTTCTCCCCACATCCTGGCTACGGATCTTAGCTCTGACCTGACCTCATTTTTCTGCTAGGCCTGGATTCTGGGTTCTGTACGATCTCCCGCCTGCCACGTCTAGAAAAGCCCAGCAGCCGTGACCGTAACTGTGACCATGATCGAGACGGCAATCAAGACCAAGAGCAAAGTTCCTTCCCCCCTGAGCCCGAGCTTCGTCGCTCTGACTCTCTCTTGTCCTTCCGTTTTGACCTCGACCTTGGGCCCTCGCTCCTCAGCGAGCTGCTAGGGGTCATAAGCCTTTCAGAAACCCCCACAGCAGAGCCCCCAGCTAATGCTTCAAGCCCCTTAGTTACTGCAAACCCTCCAGCCCCGGCTGCACAACCCCTAGCCCCCACGTCAAGCCCCCCAGCTCCCGCCACAACCACCTTCACCCCTGGGGTGAGCTCCCTAATCCCTGCAGCAAGTCCTCCACCCCGTGGACATTTCCCCAATGGGGTAACTGCTGGTTTAGGCCCAGTAGCTGAGGTGAGGGCCAGCCCTGCTGGAGAGGGTCCCCGGGTACCTCCTGATATGGCCTTTGGCAGGCACTGGGGAGCAGGGTGGGGTGGCAGCCGCCACTACACTGAGATGGATGCTCGACGTGAGTTGGTAGGGGTCCTGCCCCAAGTCCAGGGCTCCTATGAGAGCCTGAACGAAGAGTGGACTGCACCCCCCAGCAGCAGGGCCCACGCGCCCAGCTCCGTGCAGGCCAATGCCTTTGAGTTTGCTGATGCAGAAGATGACGAGGTCAAGGTGTGAGGGGCTGGGTGTGGGCTCCAGGTCCTGCCAGCCACAGGATTCAGAGAGCCCGGGGGCTGAGCCCTCCCCTCACCTCACAGTTGTGTCTGCCCACAGGAGATGAGAAAGCCCAGGCTACCCCAAATCTTTTCTGGTTTCTGTGGGGTAGGCATGTTAGGGAGTGGACAAGGAGCACAGAGCCTGTGCTGAGCTAAGTCGCCTCTCCCAGCCAGGTAGCCCTTCCTTCAGCCCGATGCTACCCCCACGGGCCTCACAGTGTGGCCTTTGTGCCCCAGGCTGCTGCCCTGGTGGGGCGGGGGAGGGGCAGGGACCACACAGGGCCATTGTCTCCCTTTGAGACTGCCTGCCCCCTGCTCAGCAAGCCGCACCCTGAAGGCCCCCACTGCTTCCCTAATAGCCCTGGGAGCCTGGGCTCCTCCCTAACACTTTCAATTGTCCCGAAGCCTCAGGTCAGGTATAACCTCACAGGAGAGTCCCACCTACCTGTGAACCCCAGACCTGCCTCTGGTGCCCGAATTTAAAAGCTTTCTGGATAAAAGGTGTCTTCCCTCTAGCAAGCTTGACGACCTAGGGGCAGGCCTCAGCCCTGGGGAAATGTCCTTTCCCCTCTTGGGAATTTGGAAAGTTGAACCCCCCACCTCCTCCTACCAGGGGAAGGGGGCCAGACAAGGTAATGAGTAACCAGCCTGGAATGTTTGCTGATAAGAAGCCCAGGTGGGACCCTTATCTGCAGTTCCTGGAACACCCTGGTTCCAGGTGCCTGGACCCAGTGTCTGCTCCACCATCCTACAGGGGGGCAGCCTGGCAGGTGCTCAGGGGTTCATGGGGGAAGGGCAACGGGCTGGCATGCTTAGGGCTGCTTGGGAGCACCCCCATCCTCCGCACATGGCAGTGCCTCGTCCTTGTGCCTCAATTTTCCCTGTGTCGTGAAGAAGCCGGGAGCATTAAAACATGGAGAGTGCTAACAGTACACGCCATGGAATAACTCAAGAAATGTGGGTTCTTTCGTTTGCTCTTGACTGGGGTGGATGGGTCAGCGGGGCAGAAGACACAGGTGAGGGTTGGGAGACCAAGGATCGAGTCCCTGGTGAGTACTGGTCTTACTCCGAGGTACCGTACACTCAGTCAAGCTTGAAGGAGGAGATACAGAGACCATCTGTGGAGAAGTATTTCAAGTGTTGGTGGCCCAGCCTATTGGGGAAGCTGATCTCGTGTCCATCTGGCAGCGTCACCTTGAATTCATTGTTCTGGAAGGCCACAGTGAACTGCACAGGGAGAGAAGAGTCAGGAAGAAGGGTCTTGATGCAGCCTGGTGACAAGCTCTGGTATCCAGGGAGGGGGGCTCTCCTTTGACATCCTCCCCGGCTTTTATCCCCTTTGACCTCACCTTGATGTCTGACCCTGGAGAGAAGCTAATGTGGTTGTCCCGATGCTCTTGGCCCCAGTTGGAACCATTCTTCGAGTTGCAGACAATGGTGGATTGGTTGAAGCGAGGGTTAAAATGAAGGTTCAGGACGTCTTTCCCCTGGCCCAGGTTAATGTGAAAGCTGTAGGAAAGTTGACAGGTGAGGAGAGCTTAAGGCAGAGGGTCTTGGCCGACCGCAAGCTAGAAGAATCACCAAAGTTGTTTTAATTGAGAGCTGTGCCTTGGTATGAGGTGTCGGTAGAGTCAGGCACGGCGCTGTAGCCTTCCATTTGGGAGAGGAACCAAGTCTGTGGATAGTAACTGATTGTGACGGTTTCAGAAATTAGGGGTGTCTATCCTGAGTAAAAGAATCGAAGAGCTGTTCAGATTGACCATAGCAGCCAACCCTAGGGGATGAGCTCTCGACACTTGAAGTATGCAAGCAGAGGATGAATGACTTGGCAGAATCACAAGAGCCTGAGTTAGACTTTCAAGGTTCTTGAAAATGGCACATTCTGGGTTGTGGGGCTTATCACTGGGGCGTCTCAGACTCGGAGCATCCCCACGTTTCTGCAAACACATCTGAGGGACACATTTAGAAACGTTATTTTCTCTCAGCTCTTACCTTCTGCATCTGCCTACAGGCTACCTAATCCAAGGTGGCTAGATTTAGTTACAAGAATGCTAGAATGTTCCTCTACATTTGACAGCCTGTTGCTGAGCCAGAAGAGGTTCTCAGAGATGTAAACAAGACCATTGCTGCCCCCTGGCGGCTACCTTTGACCGAATTCACAGGCTCTTTCAGATGGGTTAGGAGGGGTCTGGGGGGAGTGCGGGCCTGGAGAGGAAGCAGGTTGGATTTTCAATAGAGGCACCAGACCTTCAGAACCAGGAAGAACCCCAGCTCTCTCCACATACGCCTTGGTGGCTGTTCTGGCAAGGAATACAGCATGTGGAGTAGGTTCAGACATTCTGAAGGTGGCTGCCCTGAGGCTGAGATGCTGCAAGGGTAGGTCCTAACAAACAGCAGGAAAGAAAGGATGAAGAAAAGGCCCCTTGGCTTGAAGCCACTGTGTCCTGACTGACTTGACAGGGCTGGCCTGCCAGTCCCAGCCCTCCTCCTCCCTACCCCCTCCTTGCTCACCGATCAACACCCTGGACGATCTTGGCCTTGATCTTCAAGGTCATCCCCATCTTCATTTCCAAGTTTGTGATCTCAAATGTTCCCTGTGCAACAGAAAACACTCCATTGGAGAGCCTGTAGGAAACACACTACCCAGAAGTGGGAACTCTAAAATGGTGACATATCAACCTCAGTCACAGGTGTCTTAGAGACGTTCCTGGACCTTTCCCTGGGCCTGGGGTGGGGGACCCGCTGTTGGGGGAATCCTGTGCCCTGTGGGATAGCCAGCCGCTTCTCTGGCCTCTCCTCACTAGAACCCAGCATCCCTTCTCAGGCTGCCAGGACAACAGTGTCTCCACACTTGGTCCGTGTCCCCTGCGGGCAAGCGCACCCTGCTCTCAGGGCAGAGGGATCTGGGGGCAGGGAGGCCAGCAGCTCCCTGTAGCTGACCCCTTTTTCAGGCTCTCAGGGCTAGCCCAGAAGGGGAGGAGACCCAGTAAGGACACCCACTGCCCCTCCCAAATGACCCAGGAAACACATGCACGTGGCAGCACTCACATGTGTGCAGTGCCTACGTGGACACCAGCCTGACTAGAGGTGTCATCTGCCCCACCCTGGCTTCCTGGGCCAGGCTGAAGTGGGTACAGGGACAAAGCACCACGTATCTTTACATCCCTAGAGATGTCATCTGCCCCACCCTGGCTTCCTGGGCCAGGCTGAAGTGGGTACAGGGACAAAGCACCACGTATCTTTACATCCCTTGGCTCGCTGGCTGCAACAGAGAGAGCAGAGCCCTCGAGACTGCAAGAGGCACTGCTGCAGAGCTGGGTTCAAGAACTGCAAGGTGGGACGCTCTTACAAATAGGATGTTGAGAGCTGGGGTCGTGTACAGTCCCAGGGCCCTTGTCTCACTGGATAAAGGCTAAGACCAGAGAGACAGGGAGGCAGAGCCGGGTGGGAGAACAGGAAGTTCACAGGGGGTAAGGCTGGGAATTGCAGTGAGACACGGCCAAATCCAGTCTCCACTTTAGTTAGCCCGGTGATTTGAGTCCCACATCACTCCTTTGGGCCAGGGTCCCCCATCAGTGCTGTGAGGTTTGGTTAGGTGATTTCTGGAGAAGGAGAAAGAGGAAAGAAAGGGAGGGGAGAGGTGAGCAGGAGAAAGAACAGCAGGGGTGTCAGGCCATGAAGGGTCTCCTAGGGGGAGACAAGAACAGCACGGGTCCTTCAATTGGGATACCCAGTCCTAGTCACGCCTTGCATGCCACCCAGGCTGGCTTGGGTAGTGCCGTTGGCCAATCCTCTCCCACACTTCATCCCATCCAGCATCTGACAATGTGGCCTTTTTAGGAGCAGAGCCTTGGCACGTGCCATCAACTTAAATGGTAGAGCACTAATCTCGGGTGGGCCCTAAATCCACAGTGGCCTGTGGCCTTTAAGAGGAAGGCAACTGGGGCACAGAAACACAGACCCACTTAGGACTAGAGAGATGGCTCTGCAGTTAAGAGCACTTGCTGGTCTTTCAAAATTCCCAGCAGCTACATCATGTGACCAAAAACACCTGTGATCCCAGCCCCAGGCACCTGCACACATCCACATAGGCAGACACATACATACATATACACATAATGAAAAACTAAAGTTTTTTTTTAAAGATAGAAACTGACTCACAAGGGAAGGACATTCACAGAGCAGGAAGTCTTGGAGTTAGGAGGCTGCCAGTCCGGGAACTACAGATGCCCAGTCCCCACAGGAAGCTGGAGGAGACAGGAAAGATCCTTCCCAGAGCGTACAGGGAGAGCCTGGCCCTCCTACCCTGGACTCCAGCCTTGGCCAGGACCACAAGAGAAGAAATGTCTGTGGTGGTGAGCCCCCCATTTTGAAGTGGTTTGTCCCAGCAGCCCTAGGAAATGAGTCCACTGTCCAAACCCCAGAGGATCCGTGTGGTTGCACCCACATCAGGGCAAACCAAGTCTCAGAAAGGGGCAGCGACTTGTCCACGGCCCCACCATGAACCGCAGTCGAGCAAGATACGAAAGCACACAGATCTCAGAGATGATCACCACCCTGCCGTGTGCAGACAGTGACCCAGGAAAGGCCATCTCGAGCCTCAGTTCTTCCTTTTCTTTTCTTTTTTGGGGGGAGCAGGGTGGGGAGTTTCACGTAGCCTTGAAATCACTATGTGGCTGAGGCTGACCTTGAACTTCCGATCTTTCTGCCTCCAGCCCCTGAGTGCTGGGGTACCAGGTGTGTGCCACCTCACCTGGTTTATGCTGTGTAAGGATCAAGCCAGGACTTCATGCCTGCCGAGCAAATCTCTATCAGTTGAGCTACTTCTGACTTGCCTCTTTTGAAAATTTTACTTTGGCCGGGCTTAGTGATGTAAAACTTTGATCCCAGCACTTAGAACGCAGAGGTACACAGATCTCTTGTAAATTTGAGCCCAGCCTGGTCTGCCTACTGAGTTCCAGGCCAGACAGGGCTAAATAAATAGTGAGTCCTTGTCTCAGAAAAAAAGAAAAGAAATTAAAAAAATTTTTTTCTTTGTGGTTCTAAGGATCAAACCTAAGAGCCTTGTTCCTGCTAATCACAGACTCACCACTGATCGGGTCCCCAACCCCTGACACATCTTTTCTTCATCTCTCTGAAACTTAATTGATGTCAGTAAATTATCATTACCATCGCTGTTCTTAGGGGAGAAACGGCTTAGAGTGGGGCAGAGACAGGCTCTGGCTTTGCATTGAGTAGCGGCAGGACAGACAGCTCCAGTGCTGAGGGGCTGAGGGACCATCTACCCAGCTTTCTTCTGATGCACATGGGGAAACAGACCCAGAGAGGGGCAGCAATTCTGCACCCAAAGCTACCCCACCCACACCCAGGCAAAGACAAGTAAGTGGAAAGAGATGGGCCCGGGGCATCCTTACAGGCTGACATCCTTACCGACATGGTGACGGCTCCTGGTGACACCTGGCAGCAGCTCTCCCAGTGATCTCACCTCACAGTCAGGCTTATATACCAGAATATTACATATTAACTTTCTCATGGCAATAAATGAGGACTTTAGCCCTTATTTCTCAATATCTCCCACCTGCAGCTGCATCTGCTCTGAGCAAACAGGATGATGGCTCCACTGAGCCAGCCTGGAGAGTCCTCTGTCCTCCCTGCATCCTCCTCAGCCTTCATCTTCAGAGCTCCCGGGTGTCCAAGGGAAGAGCACCAGTGCCACCCCCACATAAACCACAAACACCAGGCTGCCACCCACCCTCCCTGCTGAGTCTAGTTCCACAGCCACAAAAAGACGGCTGCCGCTGTGAAAAATGTCCAAGCTGCTCATTTTCTGTGATGTCATGAGTCATTTGGAGACAATTTGTTTCTCCTTTCCATTTTTTTTCTGACGATACTTATAAGATTTCTTCCTATTCTTATTCCTGTTCTTTTCTTGTGGAGCAGAGTCTGTTTAGCACAGGCTGGCTGGGAACTCAGTACCCTCCAAATTCTGCCCTGAGTGTTAGGGTAACAGGCATGAACCACCACATCCAGCTTCACACGTGTAACTTTCAAAAGCAACATAAGGTAGATTCAAAGAAAACACCTAGGATTGATGGGATGGCGCAGTGGGTACAAGGGACTTGCCAGCACCCCGAGAACCTGTTTAATCCCAAGAACCCACATGGCGGAAGGAGAGAACCGACTCTGACCTCCACATGGGTGCTGTACCATGCACACACACAAACATACATGCACAAATAAATAGATGCAACAAAAACTCTCTTGGGGGGTGGTCTTTTTTGTTTCTGTAGCTGCAGCTGGCCTGGAACTTACCATGTAAAGCAGGCTGGCCTCAATCTCAAAGAGATCCACCTGCCTCTGCCTCTGCCTCCTCTGCTCTGACTAAAGGTGTGCGCCACCACACTGTGCCTTAGAAAAACTTTAAAAAATTAAGAAAACATCTAGAAGAACCTACAACTGTCAAAAGAATATATTATTTTTTATGTGTATGAGTGCATTGCCTGCATGTGTGTAAGGGTTGCCTACATGTGTGTTGTGCAATACCCACGGAGGTGAGAAGAAAGGCGTTGGGTCCCCTGGCACTGGCGTTACAGATGGGTGCTGGGAACTGAACCAGGGTCTTCTGCGAGAGCAGCCAGTGCTCTTTACCGCTGAGCCATCTCTCCAGCCCCCGAAAGAATATTTTTTGAAAGGCCTTGGGGCGTGGCTGCGTGGTAGAACGCTCTCCTCAGCAAGCCCAGGTCCCGGGATTCCGTGCTCAGCCTGGCTACCGGAAGCGGAAGAAGGAGGGGCTGGGCGGGTCCTCGGTGGTTGCGTGTGTGCTCAGTAGGCTCGCCATGTGCTCTGTCCCTGGCAGCAGGAACGAACAGAGCCCCTGCTCTCGGGACACCTGAACCAGATCTGAAGAAGGGAACCCAAATCGAACCCGTCCGATCCCCGCCGCCGACCCCCACTGACTTTCCCTCCCGTGAATTACGGTGCCAGCATGTCTCCGGGAGTCGTTTATCCTGCTTCTTGTGGGAAACAGTAAAGACACAGCTCCATCGTTCAGAACTGCATTTCAGTAACTGTGAAATAGTCCACCTCCCATTGGCTAGATTTATTGAACCAATTTCCTGCAGCTGAACATTTGCATTAATTATAATTTTCCCTATTTAAAGACTCCGGTCTCTCTCTCGGCGCACGACGCCTGGCTGACGACTTCTGCAGTGCAGATTCCCCGAGGGAGGCCTTTGCCAGCTCTCTGGATTGGGGACCGTCAGAGGTTTCCGTCAGAGCTGGCCCTGGCTGCTCTAGGCTGGGCACTGGGAGGACAGCCCTGCTGAGGGCCCTCTGGTGCCAGGAGCTGGGGAGTTACTCAGTGCCCAGCATTCACATGGCATGTTACCTTCAGTGCCAGGCCAGGAGGAGGGTGATGCATTTCCTTATTTTACCCACAAGGAAATGACTTCCTCCTTGGCCTCTTTCTCAAGGCCACATGAGATAAGGATTTTGAAAACACTTTTGCAAGAGAAATGGCCTTTTCTGTTTTTTTTATTTAATCATTTTTAATATTTTATTTATTATTTTTATTTTATGTATGAGTATATTGCCTGCATGTATGCAGGTGCACCCATGTCATGCAGTGCTCCAGGATGTCAGAAGACAGAGTTGGATTCCTTGAAACTGGAATTCCTGATGGTTGTTAACTACCATGTGGGTGCTGGGAATCGAACTCAGGCCCTCTGCAAGAGCAGCCAATGCTCTTAACTACTGAGCCATCTGTCCAGCCCCCAGAAATGACTTTTTCAAAGTGCTATTTCCTGGTTATTCCACAAAGCAGTGGGAAAGCACACAAAAGGAACTTAAAGTTCACTTCTTTGGAAAGAATAGTTGAGCACAGATGGACATGCCCATACTTAGGACTTTGTGCTTTCTGTCTGTGTATCTCTTTGTTTGTTTGTTTGTTTTTGAGACAGTGTCCCCCTCTATAACCCAGGCTGGCTTGGAACTCATGGTTATCCTCCTGTCTTAGGCTCCAGAGTGCTGGGATTACAAGGTATGTTAACAACATGCCTAACTTGCATGTTTATTTTAATTCAGTGAAAGGTGTGTGTTGGTGTGTGTATGTGTGCATGTGCACATGTGATATGTGTGTGTCATGTGTGTATGTGAGTGGGCAGCTACATCCATCCATCCACTGGGTGTCTTGCCATCCCTTGCCATCATACTGATTGAACAGGGTTTCTTGCTGAACCAGAAACTCACACTCTTGACTAAGCTGGCCTGATCCTCGAGTTTGCAGGATACACCTGTCTCCATCCCTCAGAGCTGGGGTTATAGGCATGCACGGCCAGCCCAGCTTTTATTTGGGTGTTAGCTGCCAGTTCCAGGGGTATGACTCTCTCTGGAGGCAAGACTCCACATGCATTTCACAACATGGGTACACTTATATACAGGAAAAACACTCATACACATAAAAATTATTTTTAAAACAGGCAGGACCTTGAAAAGGGAATTAGGCCCCCTAACGCCCTGACGGACTAATCTGGGAACGGGCTCCGGATGGACAGACGTACTGGGCTCAATCTCCTCTCCACCTGGACTGCCCTCTTGCCCTCTGCAGTGCTGTAATGGGGCACAGACTCCCTAGCCTGGTACAGTGCCATGTTCTTGGATGTCCCAGCCTCCAGAACAGGGCATAAAATAAACCTTTCTTGTTAGCACTTTAGTCTGTGGTATTCTGTTACGGAAGCAGAAAATATACTAAGACAGAATTATTACAAAAAGATTGTGCTTTCTCTCTATCTTCCATCCCCTTCTTTCCCCTCCGCCTTGCTCCAGGACAAGCAGTGAAGCCCTATTTGGAGAATCCTGAAGTGGCCTGGGCACCAATCACCAATGAAGCCTCAAGCCACGTGGGTGAACTTGGCCTTAGATCTTACCCCAGTTTAGCCCAGAACGGCCAGTTCAGTGACACCTCCTCGTAACCTCATGGGAGACCCGGAAGCACGTGGGTCAGCCCTATCTAAGATTCCAACTCACAGAAATAGTAAGAAATGTTTCCCTTATCTGAAATTCCTAAGTTTGAGTTAATTCATTCCCCAGCAATAAATACTTTCTGTCAAGCGATTTTCCTCAAAAGCTTGAGGGCAGAAATACTCTTCTGGAGGCCTAAGGTTCTGCAGCCTACATGCGTTCACAGGCCGCTATCCTTCTGGCCTCCCAGGCTGGCTTGTTTTTGAGAGGTTTGGTATAGTTTTCTAGTTTTTTTTAATATGTGTGGTGTGAATGTGTATGCGTATGTGTGTCTGCATGTGTTTGGATGTGTGTGTGTGTGTGTGTGTGTGTGTGTGTGTGTGTGTGTAGACCCAAGGCTGACATGGGGAGTCCTCCTGGATCTCTCACTGAACCCAGAACTCATTTGGGTGCCAGAGATTCCCTGTCTCTGCTTCCCCAGTTGAAATTCCAGATTAGCCACAACACTAACTGGACCTTTTACATGGGTTCTGGGGATCCAAACCCCAGTCCTCGTGCTTACACAGTAAGTGCTTTATCTGTTGAACCATTTCCTCAGATCCTGTTTTTGAGGGAATTTTGTTATTTTGTTTTTTTTATTTTGTTTTGTTTCTTGAAAGAGGATCTCCCTGTAGGCCCAATTGGCCTGGAACTCATTATGTAGACAAGGCTAGCCTGGATCTCATAGCCTCCCAAGTGCTATCTCAGCCTCCCGTGGGCCAGAATATGGGCGTAGTGGCCCATAACTTTAATCCCAGCACTTGAGAGACAGGCGGGCAAATCTTCTGAGTTCAAGGCCAGCCTGGTCTGCATAGTGAGTTCCAAGTCAACTGGGGCTATAAGGAGACCTGTCTCAAAAATACACCCCGCGTCCCCCAAAAAGAAAACGGGCTGGGATTAAAGGCATGTGCTGCCATGCCAAGTTCTAAAAGTCATGTTTTTGGAGACTCTTTGCCATGTTTCCTCCTTGCTTACAGCTCAGTGGTAGGTAAATGAACAGGACAAAAGCCTGTCCCCAGGCCCTGGCGATGGCCTTGCTGAGCTGCCCTCATGCCTGGCCTTGAAGCCAACAGGCTATACTAAGAGGCACTGTGGAGTAGGCAGAGTACACCTCGGGCGTACCTGGGAGGGCATCACTCAGCCAGCCTCAAATGCAGTTCCTTCTATTAACACAGCCTCTGACTTTATCGAAATGGCAGAATCAGGGCCTTCACAGAAGAAAACTACAAAACGCAATTCTTCAAGAGACTAGTTCTTTGGGGTTGAAGAGATGGCTCTGTGGTTAATAAGAGCTAATAATTGTACTTTAATTTAATAAAGTTAATAATTTTACTTTAATTATAATTTAATTCTAGCACTCAGGAGACACAGGCAGGCAGATCTCTGTGAGATCGAGGCCAGCCTGGTCTACATAGCAAGTTCCAGTCCAGCTGGGGCTACAGGGAGATCCTGTCTCAAAACAAAAACAAAAACAAAACCCAAAAAACAGACTGTACTGGTCTTGCAGAGGACCTGAGTCCAGTTCCCAATACCTATATTGGGTAGCTCACAGCTGCATATATCTCCAGTGAATCCGATAACCTGGTCTGACCTCCAAGGGCACCTGAATTCATGTGGACACACACAAACTATATGTATATCATATATATATATATATATATATATATATATATATATATATATATATATATATATGTATTATGTATGTATCTTTTTCAGAAATGGTCTCCTTGTAGCCCCAGCTAGTTTGGAACTTAATATGTAGACCAGGCTGACCTCCATTACACAGAGATCCACCTGCCTCTGCCTCCCAAGTGCTGGGACTAAAGATGTGCACCACCATGCCCAGCAAAATATATTTTCTAAAGAGAGAAGGATTAGGTCTAGGTGGGGAGACAAGCTTGACAGAGAAGTCAAAATACCACCATCCCCAACACACACACACACACACACACACACACACACACACACACACACACATCAGAAAGCTCTAGAATCCTGGAACAGGAAAGGGTTCTGTAATATCATCTACAGGATGAGCCTGCTATTTTCTAGCGGTGGCCTCAGGCCAAGTTACTTAACCTCTGTAAGTTAATTTTCCTCAGTGAGGAGTGTGTGGAGCATTAAGGGACTAAAGCCTGGCGCTTTGTTAATACATGTAGTTTTCAGTAATAATCAGGAGCATAGTGTTAGCCCTGGGGGAGGCAACTCAGCACACTCAGAAGTTGTACTGAACCCTGGGCCTGTGGGATTTTCTTCTTACGACCTCCTAGTTCCAATTATGACTTCCACATACTCCAAGCTCCTCTGCCTTCTCACATAGGCACAGGGCATGTACATGCATATACATACACATACACAAGTCTATTTTAAAACTTTGTTTTATGAACTCACCAATATGATTTATTAGCAAACTTCCGGCAACTGAAAGTTCACACTTTTCTTCCGATCTTAAAGAACTTGAACCATTTCGGTTTCATCACTTCAGAGCCCAGGAGAACACCTGGTTGCCCAGCTTCCCTCCTCTCTAGCCCACTGGCCAACTGCTGTTGTGGGACTTTGGTCTTGTGGCCCTTGAGCCCCCTATCTGTTGCCTCTCCTCTTTTCTCCTCCCAGAAAACAAATAGATCCACACCTCGGAGACACCAGCCTGCTTATTTCCCACCCACCTGATTCCAGAATCTTCCTTTCTGGGAGACCGAGGGACGTGGAGAAAGGGCGGCTACAGGCAGGGAAGCGGGAGCCTGGGGCACCAGAGACAGATGTCACGTCCCAGCTCTGTCATCTGCAAGCTGAGTGGCTGCGGCAGGTCACTTAAACTCTCAATTTCTCCATCTGTGAAAAGGAGCTCAAAGCATTTAGATGGGCATAATGATTTCGCTATTGTAATTCCAAACTTCTAGAGGCTGAGACAGGAGGATCAATGCAAGTTTGAGACCAGCCTCAGGTACCTAGTGAGTTCCAGGTCAGCCTGAGCCGGAGACAGCAAGACCCTGTCTCAAAACAACAATAATGGGCTAAAGAGATGGCTCAGTGGTTAAGAGCACCCCACTTCTTACAGAAGACCCAGGTTTGAATCCCAGCACCCCACATGGTGGCTAACAACTGTCCATAATTCCAGTACTAGGGGATCTGACTCCTTTTTCTGTCCTTCCAGGGCACTGCATGACATGGGTGCACTTACATACATGCATGTATAACGTAACACTCATACACATAAAAGTAAATTAAAAGACAGCGGCAACACCAACAATACACACAGTCCCGGCTTGTCCGTGGGAGCCTGTCTTGATTGTGAATTGATATGGCAGGGGCCAGCCCAGTGTGGGCAGTGCCATTCCCTGGGCAGGGGTTCCTGGAATGCCTAAGAAAGCCAGGTAAGCATGAGCCTCTGAGTGAACCCCAAGTGGCCTTCCTCCCTGGTTTCTGCTTCAAGGTCCTCCTTGCTTCAAGTTGGTTTTGGTCAGAGCATTTTTTTTCTTTTTGGTCTTTTTGGGACAGGGTCTCCCTGTAGCCCCAGCTGGCCCTTAACGCACTATGTAGACCAGGCTAGCCTCAAACTTCCAGAGATCTGCCTGCTTCTGCCTCCCAAGTGCTGGTATTAAAAGCATGTGCTATGATGCCAGATGGTCAGAGTGTGTTTATCACAGGATCAGTAAAGGGACTAGAATGATCTTCCTGGGCTGGTTGTGAGAATGGTCTAAATTTTTATTTTAAAAGAGTATTAATTACTTTTGGGTCACAGTGAACAAAATACCTGAAGGAACAGCTTAAGGAAGTGGGACGGTTATTACTGATTGTCAGCTGAACAGGATCTAGAACCTTCTAGGCAGCAAGCCTCCGGGCTTCTCTGTGAGGGATCATCCACATTAGGTGAGGCTTTATCTTGAGTGGGTTTACTGAAGTGGGAGGGCCACCCTAAAGCTCCTCTGCGGGAGCTGCAGCCCGAGCGCCCCTCTCTGCCCTGCAGAGGTCCTGCGACCAGCGACCTCGAGCTCTCGAGCTCCTGCCACCAGGCCTTCCCCACCATGAAGGACTGGCCCCTCAAACTGTGAGCCAAAAGAAACCGCTCCTTAACCTGTTTCTGTCAGGACATCTTATCCCAGCAACCAGACAAGCAAATGAGCCAAGGTGAAGCATGTTTGGCCAGGGCTGTGGCTCCGGTTTTCACAGGTTCAGCCCACCACCACTGGGCTGAGCCTCTGGGCAGCAGGAACAAGTGACAGGAGGCTCTTTACTCCAAGGTAGACGGGAACAGAGAATGAGAAGCCAGGAAAAGGGCAGGACAAGGTCTGTGCCTCCCCTCCCCCTCACACTCCCAGAGACCTTTCTCCAAGGAGGCACCGCCTCCTGCCCTCCACCACCTCCCAGTAATACTGTGATAATAGTAATAATGATAGTAATAATAATCCATCAAGGAGTTAATCAACTGATCAGGCCAGAGTCGCCAGGATCTAATCTCCTCTTCGCTCCCTAGCTCAGACTGGCAGGTGGACTTTACTAATCTAGACAGCTCCCGCCCCAATTGAGATTAATGATCTCAAAAAGTTATCCTGTGTAGCATAGTAAATGCTGAAAAATGAAAAACATCTTTAAACTAGATAATCAGAAGCTAGATGCGGTGGCACAGGCCATAGTCCGAGAACCTGGCCGGCAGAGGCAGGCAAATCTCTGCATTCAAGCCCAGCAAAAATGACATAGCAAAACCTTACCTCAAAAAAGAAGGCATGGGTGGGGGGACTGGAGACATAGCTCAGTAATGAAGAGCAACAGCTGTTCCTGCACAGACCCTGGCTTGGTTCCCAGCACCCACATGGCCGCTCACATCCTTCCTTAGGTTCAGTTCCAGGCATCTGATGCTCTCTTCCGACTCCACAGACTTTACATGCATGAATCACACTTATATACATGCAGGCAAAATACTCACACACATAACATAAATCAAGTCTCTTTAAATAAAAGAGCAGGTACTGCTCCTGCAGAAGACCCATGTTAGGCAACTCACAACTGCCTGTACTTTCAGCTCTAGAGGACCCAATGCCTCCTCCAGTTCTCGTCTGACACCTGCATACAAATGTACCTATCAACACACAGACACATACATACACATAACTAAAATTAAAGTGTGTTTGTCAGAGGGTCGTAGCTCAGTTAGTAGAGTGCTTGCTAGCATGCATGAAGCGCTGAGTTTCACCCTCAACACTCTACAAACCAGGCATGGAGCAGCTCCCCCAGTCCTAGAAAATAGATAGAACTAGACAAATGACAAGTTCAGGAACTGTAGGTGAGGGACTACTCGGGGCAAATATGGGCCTCGAAGGAGAAGGTGTGCGAAGACTAAGCACGGGTCAGGCCTCATGAGTGTGGAGCAGGTGTCCGATACGAGGCAGGACTCTGCGATCTGCCTGGCTGCCTGGACAGCCTCCTCCTCCAGTCCTGATGAGCTGGCCAGCTCTCTAGTGGGGACTTGGCTGTGGTTTGAATGTGTCCCCTCAAAGTTCCTGTGTTGGAAATGAAATCCACAAATCCGTATGTTGCTGGGGTTGGGAAGTAATTAGAAGGACTTGAGGTCAAAAAGATGGGGCCCCACAGGACAACAGGTGTGGCTTTACAGACGAGGAAAGGGGTTGACAGAATATGCATGCCCTGACCCACCACGTGTGCCAAAAAGGACTTTGTCAGACGCGGTACCAGGTTCTGGTGTCAGTCACTCTTCTCATTGCTGTGACCAAACACGTGACAAAATCAAAGGCGAGAAGGATTTATTTTGGCTTATAGTTCCGGGATTGTGTCCACCTTGCTGTGTAGGGGCGTGGGGCTGCACAAGCAGGAGGCGGCAGGTCACGTGCATCCGCAGTCAGGAATCAGGTGAGCACTGATGCCCAAGTTCTTTCTCCTTTTTTTGAATACAGACTTTATTCTATTATTATGAATTATGTGCATGTGTGTATCTGGCTGTGGGTGTGCGCCTGAGTGTGCATGTGATCAAAGAGTCCAGAGGCTTCAGATTCCTCAGAGCTGGAGTTACAGGCAGCTGTGATATGGGTGCCTGGACTGAAGATGGGTCTCTGCTGGAACAGTACCCACTCTCCTCACTGAGCCATCTCTGGAGCTCTCACTTTGTGTTTGTTATTTAGTCCAGAACCCCATCTCATGGCATGGTGCTGCCCAGATTTAGAGTGGACCTTCCTACCTTAATCCAATCTAGAAACCTCCTCAGAGACATGTCCAGAAGTAATTCAAGATGCTGTCAAGTTCACAGTATGAACCCTCACATCCTTGGACTGCGTCATCTCCTGAACTCTGAGCCAAATAAGCTTCTGTTCTCTAGAAATCACCCAGTCTCTGCTTCTTGCTCTAGTCTGAGGAACAGACTAAGGCAGACCTCCCAGAGGCTGGCCTCACAGGCCCAGGGATGGTCCTTGCTTAACCTCTCCAGCTTCTCTGGCCTCTCCAAACCCCACTTCTGGCTGTGCCCAGTCACCCTCCCCAGTCCTAGAATCTCCAAGGCTCTAGGATCATTCTGCCTTGTCTGGAATCTGGGCCCTGAGGGAGTCGGAGGCAACTTGGACAGTCTGGAGAAAGGGATGGATAGCGGTCACTCACTGTATCCCTTCCCCAGTCCTGCCCCCCCCCACCACTTGGGGTCTTTGTGGAGTGGAAATGACACCCTGTCTGCTGCTTTCAACACACCTGCAGCTTCTTTCTGCAGTCAGGACAAAATCCAAGATGGACTCTTGGCTGACAAGGTGAGTGTCCTCGGTCCCCTGCCCTGCAGCCTCTCTCACCCTGGCTCCCCGACCACCCCGGCTTCTTAGTCTGCTGAGTTCCAGCTCATCCTTACCCCTCAGCTCCTTCTGTCTGGGATTCCCTTCCGCCCTTGGCTGATTGAGGTACTCACTTTGCAGGGTCAGACTCAAAGGCTATATACCCTTGAGCAGATAGACTTCGAATCTAACGTCAGCCTGGACTACAATAAAGATTTCATACCATAAGAGAGACAGGGAGAGAGGAGAGGGGGGGGGGGCAGGCTGAGGAGGGAGTTTAGTCAACAGAGTACTTGTACGAATATGAGGACTTGAGTTTGACCCCTGTGTAAAAAGCTGGGCATGGTGATGGTGATGCATACTTTTAATTCCAGGGCTGGTGATCCAGAGGCAGGAAGACCTTGGGATGGCTGGACAGTCAGCCAATCTACTCAGCAGCCACAGGTCCTAAGGAGAGACATTGCATCAGAGAAACAAAAATGGGCCTGGAGAGATGGCTCAGCAGTTAAGAGCACTGGCTGTTCTTGCAGAGGACCTGGGTTCATTCCCAGCACCCACATGGTGGCTCACAACCATCCATAACTCCAGTTGCAAGAGGTCTCATGCCCTCTTCTGAATTCCGAGGGCACTGCATGGAGTAGACACGGGTGCACTTACACGCATTCAGGCAACACACTTATACACATAATATAAAATAAATAGAATATATTAAAAAAAAAAGGAGCTGGCACCTTTGGAGGAGTTGTCCTCCACACTCGTGCACTCACTTGTACGTGTAAACGCACACATACCCGCACACACAGCCACACAAAGACAATCGGGAAGGAAGAAGGGAGGGAAGCAAGGAGAGACGAAGGAGGGAGGCGAGCTGCTCTAACCGAGGCCCCAGACTGAGAGTGCTCCCCCTCAGGAAAGTGGTCCTGAGCGTGGCTCCTCTTCTCTGGCCCAGGCCACTCAGCCTTCCTGCGGACCAAGGCATCTTTGATTCCTCTCATGGGGAGGGAGGGTGGACACCGGGGGGGAGGGGGCAGTGGAGACAGGATCTAGATGACAGCCCATGGTGGTTTAATGAGAAATGTCCCCACGGAGTCATGGACTGAGATGCTTGTCCCCTGTTACTGGTACAGTTTGTGGAGGTTAATGAACCTTTGGACTGGGAGCCTTGCTGGACAAAGAATGTCACTGGGCAACCTGGCTCAGGTTGACTAGATGTAGATCACTGAGGAGACACTTGTGGCTGTGTCTCAGAGTTTCCAGAGAGGGTGCAATGAGGAGGGCAGACCCGCCCAGATGGGGGTGGTGCCTTCCCATGGACTGGGGTCCCCGAATGAATAAATGGAAGGAGGAGGAAGCCAGTGGAAGAGCAGCTGCATTCAGTTGCCTCTGACAGCAGTGTGACCCGCCGCACACAGCCCGGCCCCGCGGTGGACCGCATCCCCTCAGTGACCCAAAACAAACCCTTCCTTTCCTTCCTTTCCTGTCTGGTGTCCTGTCACAGCAAGGAGGGAAGTCACTGCACTCAATGCTCTCCCTCTGAGGCCTCCTGCCTCCTCCTCCACAAGCCTTCTCTGTCTGCAAGCACAGCCCCCGTTCCACCCGTCCTCTGTGAGGATCTGCTCCCCTCTCCAGCCACCTTGCAAACTGGTCAATGGACTCCACAGTAGCATCCCATGAGCTCTATAAGCTTAATTTTTAAAAATTGTTCTAGAAATTGAACACAGGGCCTCACAGGTTAGGATAGAATTCTTAGCTATGTCTCCAGGCCCAACATTCCATAAGCTCTTGTTGATGACCTTCTGGGCTCCTCTGGTCCTAATTCAACAAACTCCACCCACTCATTCTTAACACACGAGGGTCAGGGAGGAAAAACACAGGAGTCTCTGCTCCTGTCTGCAGTGAACTCTGCACAGTGCTCCATTTGTCCCTCACCAGCCCTCACAGTGTCATTACGCCCATTGAATGGATTAGAAACTGAGGCTCTGAGAGGTAGAATGACTTTCCCAGGACCAGATAGCAGGAAAAACAGAGCAGGACCCACTGCCTCCAGGGGCTGAGAGAGGGCTCCAAAAAGAGCTTCCATATTGGGAATGGGGAGAAAGGTAAGGCTAGCCCCCTTCCCAAAAGCAATCTGGAAGCTGAGAACCAGGGTCCTTCCTCTGCCCAAACAATCAGGTTCAGGTTGTGGCCACCCACTAGACAACATCATCAAAACCCTCAAGCACCAGGCTCAAGAACGTGATGGGGGGCAGCTGGGGACAGAGGTGCTCCAGTTTGTTTCAGTTCTGGACCAAGTACATCTCTCACTAGCTTCGGGCTGGGTCTGTGACAAGGCCCCCAGGACCTCACATCCCAAATCAGTGTAAAATATTTTCAAGGCCCCTGACGGACATCAACGGGTCTACCCCCTGAGAAATGACGGCTTCTCAGACCCTTCTCCCTGTTCTGGATGGGAGGACTTGGGTCTCATAAGACCCTTTTCAACTTAGTTTTTAATTAAAAAATATATTTTATTTATTGTTTTTATTTTATGTGTATGAGTGTTTTGCCTGCATGTGTATAAGAGTATGCATGTGCTGCAGTGCCCATGGAAGTCAGAAGAGGGTGTCAGATACCATGGAACTGGAGTTACAGATGATTGTTACCCTCCATGTGGGTGCCAGAAACCAAACTTGGGTCCTGTGCAACAGTAGCCAGTGCTCTTAAGCATTGAGCAATCTCTCATTTATTTACATTTCTGGGGTGGGAATACCACACTGGATATGTGGAGGTTGGAAAACAGCTTGCTGGAATCCATTCTTTCTCTCCACCATGCCGACCCTGAGGATCAAACTCTGGTCCTCAGGCTTGGCCCCAAGCATCTTTACCCACAGAGTCACCTTGCCAGTTCTGGTAAGATCTTGGCACATCAAATTCACTACTCAGAGACAAAGCAACTCCATGTCCCAGAAGCCTCTGTTGTGGAGAGCAGGCGATTCACAGAGACAGGAAGTGGGTGAGACGGTCCCAGGGCCCTCGGGGGGAGGGAGAGTGGGGAGCCATTGTCCAGTGGCTGCAGCTTCTGTTTGGAAATGGACGATGGGGAGGACTACTCCACACTGAAGGGAAACAGTCCTGTGGATGTGCACTGGTTATGGTGAAAATGGAAGCCAGCTGGGGAGGCTCATGCCTGTAATCCCGGCACTAGGGAGCTGAGACAGGAGGATGGCTGTGATGGATAATCCTGGTTCTCATCTGGACTGGATCTGGAGTCAACTAAGAGATAATCCACAGGGCACAGCTGGCAGGGATTGCCTCCATCAGGTTGTTTGAAGTAGGAAGACCTGCCCGGTGCTGGCACCGTGAGTGGTGGCTCCGATGTCAGGAGACAAGCTTGCTTCGTGCCCATCTCCTTCCTGTCTCCTGTGATTCTCCTGCTGCTGCTTCTGCCTCCTTCACTGACACCACAGTCAGCATCGTCAGTTCAGCGTGGGCTGAAACCCAGCGTCTCTCCAGGACTCCTATGTCCTTCATCACTGACTGGAACTGCTCAGGCACCCAGCCTCTCGACCTGAGCAGCCTGGGCTCTCATTGTCTCCAGCATGTAGACAGGCATCGTTGGACTGCCCAACCCGTACTGTGTCTGCTGTCACCTGTGCACCCAAGTCCCCATCAGCCCCCATCATGTAAGCCAATATTATAAATTCCTTGCAACAGGTAATCATGATGTTGTTTCTGTTCCTCTAGAGAACTCTGACTCATAAAATGCCACGAGTGTGAGGCTTAGCCTGGGCTACAAAGTGAGATTCTATCTCAAGAAACAAAAAAAGAAAGAGCAAGATTAAAAATGGGAGATGGCTCGGCAGTTACTAGCACATACTGCTCTTCCAGAGGACCTGAGTTCAATTCCCAGCAACCACTTGTAGTGGCTCAAAATCTCTTGTAACTACAGATTCTGGAGGAACTGATAACTTAGCTTCTAGAGGAACCTGTACTCATGTGCGAGTACCAAACACACACACACACACACACACACACACACACACACACAGAGTTAAGAAGAAAAATGAGTATCTCTAAATTGTTTAGATAAAATATTCACAATATATGTATTTTCTATCAATGAAAAATTGTGTAATATAAAAAATTTAACTTTAAATGAGCATGCTTATGCAATGGAAGACTAATCATGTTTCTCTATTTGAAAGGTTTGAAAAGGTGGCTGTCTCCTTGCATCCCCCTGCCGGTCCAACTTCTGTCATTTTTCCTTCCCGTGTTAGAGATCAGACCTGAGTCTACACCTGCTAGACCGGCCCTCTGCCACTGAGCTGCGTCCCAGCCCAGGTCTCAACCTCTGAAAAGCCAAATTCCTCAGCCCTGCCAGAGAAGGCAGCCAACCCTTTTGCCAGCTCTGCTGGTGGTTTCGGAATGTGGAGAGACTGTGTTTTCTGCCTCCTAATGGCCACTAAGAGAATCACCTGTATTAGCCGAAAAAACAACTGCTCAATTACTGATCTCCATCCTCAAAACAAACAATAACAACCCCACCAACAAAAAGATACTCACGGTATTTGAATACACAGCATGGACCTGTAGTGGTAGCACACATCTTTAATCCCAGCAATTTGGGAGGCAGAAACAGGGGGATGGATCTCTGTCAGTTCTAAGAGCAGCCAGATTTTACATAGCAAGTTGCAGGCCACTCAAACTACATCTGAGGAAGGGAGGGAAGGAGGGAGTGAAAGAGGGAAGGAGGGAGGGAGGGAGGAAGGGAGGAAGGGAGGGAGGGAGGGAGGAAGGGAGGGAGGGAGGGGAGGAACGGAAGGACAGGGGAGTGGAGAAAGAATCACATACTGTAAACACTATACAGTGGAATCCTACAGCCTTCATCCTTTACGTCTTGCTTCTCACTGACCATGTTTTCAAGGTGTCCCCAAAGGCAGCAGATGTCAGCACTCGGCGCCTTCTGATGACTGAATGATGTTCTGCTGTGAGCAGATGCTTTTTTGTTTTCTATGCGTCTGTTGACAGGTGCTGGAATGTTTCAACCTCTCGTCTTTTGTGAAAAATGTTGCTATGACCGTTGATTAGCTAGACTGGTAGCAAATTTCTGTAATTCTAGCACCTGGGAGGCTAAGGCAGGAGGATCAGGAGTTTCAGAACAGCCTTAGTTATCCAAAGAGTCCAGGTGAGGAGCTGGGGCAATGGTTCAGCTGTTAACACTTACTGCTCTTAGAGGACCCTAGCTTGGGTCCAGGACTCAGTGGCCTGTCACAATGGTCCCTAATTCCAGTTCAGGAGGATTTGTCTCCCTCCTCTGGTCTCCACGGGCACTGCATAGCACTAGTAAACAAACAAAAGTCATTTTAAAAGCAGACGAATAAATCAAGCTAATCAGGTGTTCACTGTCTAACAGGAAGTAGACTGAGGTCGTCTGGTGGTGGCAGATCTTCTTGCTGAGGTAAAGATAAAAAGGGTGAAGAGAGGAGGAGGAGGGACCAGGACATTCTGGGAGTCTGTGGGGGACACAGGGCAGGTAAGAGAAGGTTCAGCCTCGAGGTAGGCAGTGGGGCAGGAGAAAGTGACCAAGGGGCACCTGAGAGCCAGACACCCCAGAACTGAGCTAGCAGGCCGTCAGACCCAGCCCCTCCTGTGGAAGCTGTGAAGACCAAGGGTCAGGTTGCCATGTGTCCAGGGAGATCATACGTCTATGAGTGCCAACTCTGTGCCAGCCCGATGAACGGCTCACAATAGCAGTCTACTGATACAGTGCCAGGCTTGCAATATTGCCAGTCTATTACCACGAACCCCAGTATAGTAGCTGGACACCTACTATGTGCCAGACTGAGAATACCAAACCCACAAGACCCGCTCTCTCATTTAACCCTGTGGTGACCCTGTGACGTAGAAACCTTCAAATCCTTCCAGCTGAGGGATTCCATCTGGTCAGCTGGTCACAGGCCAGTAAGAGGCAGGGGCAGGATGGAAGGCCGATGTCATCCACCAGTTCCAGAGCGGCCACAGTTCACTCTGCCCTCTTCCAGCCACTCACTGAAGGCCTAGACTCCAAGGGCCGCTGACAGATGGGGGTTGCTTTGCCTCTGACATTGTGTATTTGCTGGGCAAGTATAAAACAGTTTGAATAGTTAAGAGATCAAGCATTTACCCAGCAAGGGTTAGAAAGTTCATGTATTCTCTTCCCATGCATAAGGTCCCAGAATCAGCAAAAAGGCTTTAAATTTTTCTAGGCCTCAAACAGAACTTCAGATGGAGATTAAAAAGGCATTTTTTGGATCGATAGGTAAGCCAGGCTAATTGGGCTAAGAAGTGGTCAAATGGTCATTGCAATTTACTAAAACAGATACCTTCAGCACTAGTTTAGAGATCTGACAGGTTTGATCTATGCTTTTCCTGGACCCATTGGACCAGGTGCTTCGTTAAAAGCTTTGGTGAGTTTCATTTTCTTAGTTTTATATCTTTAGACACAGTGAGTGGAAAGTATCGCAGAGCTTCAAGACATTACAGATTTAAAAAAGAAAAAAACATCTCTGGGCAGTGAAAAATCTCAGAGAAATAGACCATAGTCAAGAGTCCCATGCTACATTTCAACCTAGCCATCTAGTAAGTTAAAAAAATGCAAACTTCAAATTAGTACTTGCTTAAAAGAAGATTATAAGCCGGATGTGGTGGCCACGCCTTTGCTCTTAATCCTAGCACTTGGGAGGCAGAGACAGGTGGAACTCTGTAAATTCAAGGTCAGCCTGGTCTACAAAGCAAGTTCTGGGCCAGCTCACGCTACAGGGAGACCCTGTCACAAAAAGACCAAAATGATAATAATAATAATTATATATATGAACAGAGGAAGTTATAAGGACACAGCTTTTCCGTATCACAGGATAGCGTTATTGGCAGGCAAGATGGCTCAGCTGTAAAGAGGCTTGCTGCCAACCTGACAACCTGAGTGTGGACCCTGAGACCGACATGGTGGAGGGGAGAAAGCAATCTAGAAAGCTCTTCTCTGACCTCAACATGTCCTGAGGCACGCCAACCCCACAAATGAATGTAATAAAAACCAGAAATTAAATTGAAATGGGGAATATGGGGCCCAAATCCTGTGCCCCACCCAGAAAAGGGAGAATGGTTCCAGAAGTGATCATTTCTCCAAGGGTCTGGACCCATTGACCTCAGGGGTGCTGAGAACCCTTTACACTGATTTGAAATGTGAGCTGCTGGGGGTCACAGGCCCGGCTAAGCTAATGGTGGATGGTACTGGCCCACAAGTGGGACAGAGTGGAGTTTGTCCCCAGACCCTGCTGTCATGCCTTGGGCCTGGCACTTGAGAATTTGGATCAATGTTGTGTAGTGGGCGGGTACAACATGCAACCTGAACACATGGATGGAGGCATGACTCAGGCTTTCTGCTTCCAACTTGCTTTGGGGAGAGGATAACCTCCTTCTCCCCGACCCAGCATGGACACTCTTTCTGGAACCCAGTCTTCAGCCCTTGGAGGCGGCCAGGCATCTAGGAGGCAGCGGGTCCTGCTCTGTGGCCCTGGGGAGTCATTCTACCTCTCACAGCCTCAGTTTTTCATCTGTTCAATGGGCATAATGAGTGTGAGGGCCGGTGAGGGGCAAATAAAGCACCGTGCAGAGTTCACTGCAGACAGGAGCACAGAGGCTCCTACACCTTTCCTCTGTGGCCTCCTGTTCTTAGAACAAGGGGGTGGGGTTTGTTGAGGTAGAACCAGAGGAGCCCAGGGCTGTGCCCAGTAGGTCATCGACAACGGTTTATGGAATGCTGGGCCTGTGTTCAATCCCTAGCACCACATTAAAAAAAAAAAAAATCAGATTAAGAGTTTATGGGACACTCCTGTGAAATCCATGGATTACTTGGTAAAGGTGGATCTCTCCAGGGGGGAGCAGATCTTCACAAAGGATGCGTGGACAGAGGGGCAGCTTCTGGTGGACAATCTTCTGAGGGAAGAGCCGGAGCTCTTCAGACGGCCAGCCCCATGTGCCAGTTACTTCCTCCATTGCTGTGACAAGACACCAGACCAAAGCATCTATAAAGATGGAAGGTATATTTTGGCTCCCTGAGGGGATGCGGTCCACCGTGGGGGCCTGTGTGGGGAACCCGAGGCAGATGGTCACATTGCAGTAGGGAAGCAAAGGGATGCTGGTTTGATTTTAGAAAATCTACACCATCTTGTTGCTGCGTTCTGTTTTCTTGGTGTATCTTTCCCATTGTTACCCTGAGGTGGGGTGGATCATTGTTGGGGTGTGTTTCTTGGAGGCAAGAAATCGAGGGATCCTCTTTTCTGCTCCAATCTGGTCTGTGTCTTTTTACGGGGGAGTTGAGACCATTAATACTGAGAGTTTTCATTGACCAATGGTAATTAGTTTCTGTCATGTTTGAGTGGTAGTGCCGTTTTCTTAGACCTCTTTTGCTTGACTGTTCTGGGATAATTTATTTATGCTTGTGCCCTCTTGAAGGTATTTAATCTTCTTCTCAGATGCATTCCAGCAAGTCTTCTATTGAGCTGTTTTGTAGACATAAATTCCTTAAACCTGAATTCCTCATGGAAAAAATTCTTTCTCCTTTTATCACAGCCGATAGTTTTTCTGGGTACAGCAGTCTGGGCTGGAATCTGTTTTTCTCTGACTTGCAGGTCTAAGCCTTCTGGAGTTCCCTTCTGGCTTTCATAGTCTCCATTGGAGAGTCAGCTCTTCTTCTGATGGACCTGCCTCCATATGTGACTTGATCTTTCTCTCTCACAGCTCTCAATATTTTTTCTTTGTTCTGCACATTTAGTGTTTTGAGTACTAGCAGATGTGAGGCGTTCGTTTTCTGGTCCTGACTACGTGCTGTTCTGTGTGCGTCTTGTACCTTGATATGCATCTCTTTCCCTAGATTAGGGAAATTTCCTACAATGATTTTTATTAAAAATATGTCCTGTACCTTTGGCTTTCATTTCTTCTCCTTCTCCTATGCCCGTGATTCAGAGGTTTCCTCTTTTCACAGTGTCCCAGAGTCTTGCTTACTCTGGTCCTGGGTTCTTTAGATTTGGCATTTTCTTTGATTGATGGATCCATCGCTCATCTTCAGGATCTGCTCATCTCTGCTCCATTTTCTCCACTTCTTTTTTACTTCTTTCCTGTAAGCTTTTTATTTGAGTTCCTGAGACTTTCGTTTCAAGGTTTATTAAGTTTGGCCCTTCTTCAGACAATATCACAGGAGTGTAGAGGTCAAAGGACAACTTACCAGTGTCAGTTCTCTCCTTCCACGATGTGGGACCCAGAGATGGAATTCAGGTCATCGTGCTCAGTGACAGGCACTCTTACCTGCTGAGCCATCTCTAAGGCCTGCTTAGGTTGATTACAATTTCCACCTTTTATAAGCAAAGCTTGGAGTGTGTTGGACAAGTGTCAGGATTTCCACAGGGGAGTGACCAGGGACATTGCACAGCATTGTTTCAACCCCATGGCTGCCTCTTCCCCAAACCAGGGACAAACCTGGGGCCTCCTACGCCTGGGGAAGCATTGTACTGCTGAGTTATACATACACTCCAGCTGCTTTTCTCATCTTAAAAATTATTTTATTGTCGTTATATTATGTGTGTGAGTGTGTTGCTTACATGTATACAAGTACACCATGTGTGTGCAATGCCCATGGATGCCAGAAGAGGTCATCAGAGCCCCTGGATCTGGAGTTATGAATGGTTGTTATCTGCCCTGTTGGTGTTGGGAACTAAACTAGGGTTGTCTGCGAGAGCAGCCAGTGCTGATAACTTCTGAGCCATCTATCAAGCCCCTTTTTGCATGTCTTTATTGTGAGACAAGTTCTCATTATGTCACACAGGCTGGCCTTAAATTCACTTTGTAGCCCAGAGAGGAACTGAACTTGAAATGTTCCTGCCTCAGCCTACTGAGTAGCTAGAATTACAGGCTTGAGCCACCAGCCCTGGGTCACCATGCATCTTCTGAAATATGTGTTATCATCTCCATTCTACAGATGGAACAAACTGAGACTCAGCAGGGTCAGCTGACTTGCCCAGGCAAGTGTCTCATAGCCCCACCCTAGAGAGTGGGCTTGGCAGAGCAAGTTGGCCAGTATTAACCTGACTCCTAAGGACTTACTGTTATACCCATAGATTAATGCATCTTTCCACTCTCCGCAGAGAAGCGTTCTTCTGCAGCAGATGGTGGTTAATATAGAGAGCCACAACTGATCAATATGCAGAGAATATGCAGTTTCAGAGTGCTTATTCCTGAATAGGACGCTTATATCAAACTTCTGCCTCCCAAGGCCCAGGGATGGTTCCTGAAGAGAGGGTGGAAAGATTGTAAGAGGCAGAGGTGGTGGACGATCACAAGTAACAGAGTCTTCCAGACAGCTGGTCAGTTACTCATGTGAACTCACAGAAATTGTGACAGCGTTCACAAGTCTAACATAAGCTCAAGTCAGAGAAAATGCCACGCAGATGAGGGGAAATGGGTAAGAAACCCCAGTATTGTCTGAGGAAGTACCCACAATCATTGGCTGCTGGCAGGAAGAGACTCAGACTTAGAGTGAGACTCTTGGTGGGTTGACCAGACTCCATTGGATCAGTCCACACGAATGGCATTTGGGGACACAAATTTGACTCTATAGGCCTTAACATTAATATATAGCCATATGTATTAGGGTACATGAAATTGGGTGGGGTGTTATAAGGGTGTGTGCAGATAGGGGAGAGAATCTAAATATAATCATACACTGCACAAAGCTGGTCATGGGAGTGCATGCCTTTAGTCCCAGTATGCAGGAGGCAGAGGCAGGCAGCTCTCTGTGAGACTGAGGCCAGCCTGGTTTACATAGCAAGTACCAGGCCATTTGGGGCTACACGGAAAGATTGTCTCCAAAAGACCAAAAATAAAAATATTTACTACATGAGATTCACAAAAAAAATCAATAAAAATGAATTAAAATACAAATAGCAAAAAATTAGAGCAAATTAGAAAAAAAAGAGCAGTAGGCACTTCCAACCACCGAGTCATCTCTCCAGCCTCCTGAGATTGTTTGTTTTAAGACAGGTTCTTATTATGTAGCCCTGGCTGACCTAGAACTCACTGTGTAGAGCAGACTGGCCTGATATTCACAGAGATCCACTTGCCTCTGCCTCAGGAGTGCTGGGATTAAATGCGTGAGCCACCACGCCAGGCCCATGAAATGGTATTTTTTGTTTGTTTGGTTTTGTTTTGAAACAGGGTCTCCCTGTAGCCCCACCTGCCTCTGCCTCTCAAGTGCTGGGATTAAAGGCATGCGCCACCACACCCAGCTCCTATGCAGTATTTTTTAACACCAGGCATGCCTTGTTTTTTTTTGGTGGTGGTGGTGGTGTTTGATGTTCAGAAATTCTGTTAGTAGCCACCAGGAGGCAGCAAACGCTTTCTCTCCAGGTGCCTAAACTAACAAGCAGAGCTGACCTGAAAAGCCTTGACTGTTTTCTCCCACTAGGCTGAGGAATTTGACTTTAAGGAAGTTGTGACTGGGGCCTGAGGCAGCTCAGAGGCAGAACGCTAGTCTAGCATGTGCAGACCCAGGTCTGATCTCTAACTCAGTAAGGAAAAAGGACAGAAGTCAGGCCTGCAGCTACTGGGCTTGGTGACTTTTCTGAATAGCTTTATTGAGATATAATGAGTGTGTCATATAGCATGCCCAGTTCTTAAAATTTATATTTTTTGTACATTACAGGATTTACTTTTTAAAATGATAGTAAATACATATAATGTAAATATTTTATTTAAACCATTTTGTTTTTAACTATGTGCATGCGTGTGTGTGTGTGTGTGTGTGTGTGTGTGTATGTGTGTGTTTGGGTCCCAGCACATGAGAGTGGAGCCTGTGGAAACCAAGGTATCTGCCCATTTTTAACCTTTTTGCTTGTCTGATTTTTGAGACAGGGTTTCACTTCGTAGCCCAGGCTGGCCTCGCACTCATGGCAATTGTATCAGTCAGGGTCTCCAGAGGCACAGAAGGCAAAGAATGAACACATATCTCACGGAGATTTATCAGGTTGGCTTACATGATACAGGCTGTATGGGGCTGGGCGTCCTCGAGTGGTGAGAGAAGACACCATACAGGTTGGTAGTCCAACAATGGCTGTCTACAAGCTGGTTCTGAGAGAAGAAGGAAGCAGCAGGGGCAGCAGAGACAGGGCAGGAGAATCATCAGGGAGGCCGGAAGGGGACAGGGCAAAAAGCAAGGCTTTTGTCTTGTTATCTGGGCCACCACGGCAAAGTACCAACAACATTACAATATGTCTTCCTACTTCAAATAACCTGACCAAGGAAATCCCTCCAGGTGTGCCCTGTGGATTATCTCTCAGTTAAGTCCAGACTGTAAAGATGAGAACCAGGGTTAACCATCACAGCCATCCTCCTGTCTCAGCTCCCTAGTGCTGGGATTACAGGCATGAGCCTCCCCAGCTGGCTTCCATTTTCACCATAACCAGTGCACATCCACAGGACTGTTTCTCTTCAGTGTGGAGCAGTCCTCCCCATCGTCCATTTCCAAACAGAAGCTGCAGCCACTGGACAATGGCTCCCCACTCTCCCTCCCCCCGAGGGCCTGGGGACCGTCTCACCCACTTCCTGTCTCTATGAATCGCCTGCTGTAACACTGCCAAGTGGAATCCTACAGCCTTCATCCTTTACGTCCCGATTCTCACTGACCATGTTTTCAAGGTGTCCCCAAAGGCAGATGTCATCACTCGACGCCTTCTGAAGGTTGAATGATGTTCTGCTGTGAGCAGATGCGTTTTTGTTTTCTATGCATCTGTTGACAGGTGCTGAATGTTGCAACCTCCCATCTTTTGTGAATAATGTTGCTGTGAACATTGATTAGCTAGACTGTAGCAAATTTGTGTAATTCTAGCACCTGGGAGGCTAAGGCATGAGGGAAGATCAGCAGATCCAAACAGCCTTAACTACCCAAAGAGTTCCAGGTGAGGGAGTGGGGAGATGGCTCAGCTGTTAACACTTACTGCTCTTAGAGGACCCGGGTTTGGTTCCCAGGACCCAGTGGAGGCTCACAATTGTCCATAATTCCAGTTCCAAAGGCTCTGATGCCCTCCTCTGGCCTCTACGGGTACTGCATGACATGGGTACACTTACATACGTGTAGATGTGACACTTGTAAACATAAAATAAAAATAAATTTAAGCAAATAATTTTAAAAGCAGACAAACCAAACCAAACATGTGTTCATTGTCTGATGGGAAATAGACTGAGGTCACTAGATGTCTTCTTGCTGTGCTGAGGACACAGTGTAAAGAAAGGACAGGGAGGGACCAGGACATTCTGGGAGTCTGTGGGGGACACAGGGCAGGTAAGAGAAGGTTCAGCCTGGGAGGTAGGCAGTGGGGCAGGAGAAAGTGACCAAGGGGCACCTGAGAGCCAGACACCCCAGAACTGAGCTAGCAGGCCGTCAGACCCAGCCCCTCCTCTGGCTGCTGTGAAGATCGAGGGTCAGGTTGCCATGTGTCCAGGGAGATCATACGTCTACGAGTGCCAACTCTGTGCCAGCCTGATGAACAGCTCACAATAGCAGTGCCAGGCTTGCAATGCCCCAAAGCTTAGGAAATCCCAGCCAGTGCCAGTCATTACCACGAACCCCAGCATAGTAGCTGGACACTTACTATGTGCCAGATTGAGAATGCCAAACCCTCCAGACCCACTCTCATTTAACCCTGTGGTGACCCTGTGACGTAGAAACCTTCAAATCCTTCCAGCTGAGGGATTCCATCTGGTCAGCTGGTCACAGGCCAGTAAGAGGCAGGGTCAGGATGGAAGGCCGATGTCATCTACCTGTTCCAGAGCGGTCACAGTTCGCTCTGCCCTCTTCCAGACTCTCACTGAAGGCCTAGACTCCAAGGGCCGCTGGAGGATGGGGATTGCTTTGCCTCTGACACTGTGAACTTGATGTGCAAATGTAAAATCCTTTCAGCAGCTAAGAGATCGAGCATTTACCAAGCAAGGGTCGGAACGTTCATGTATTCCCTTCCCATGCATACGGTCCCAGAACCAGCAACAAAGGCTTCAGAATTTTCTCTGCCTGAAACAGGGCCCGGACTAAATTGGAATTTTAATTTTTTTTTTGGTCTTTTTGAGACAGGGTCTCCCTATAGCTCTAGCTGTCCTAGAACTTGCTGAGTAGGCCAGGCTAGCCTTGTGCTCACAGAGCTCTGCCTGCCTCTGCGTCCTGAGTGCTGGGGCAAAGGCATGAGCCACTGCACCTGGCTAAATAAGCATTTTACGTCATCATTTTATAGCTGCCACCTGGGCCCTACGTCTCTTTTCCTGATGGGCCATGTTAGGAAAATTCCTTCCTGAGTTTATATGGTTATAGCTTACAAAGTAGATATTCAGGGGGTGTGGGTCAGTACATCTGTCCTTTTTCATCTGTACATGTAGGCCAGGCAAATTGGGCTAGGAATCGGTCAAATGGTCATTGCAGATTACAAAATACAGATGTCACCGGCAGAAGTTTAGATATCTGACTCGCTTGATCTATACTTTTCCTGGATTAATTGGACCTGGTGCCCCATTAAGACATGGTGAACTTCCTGTTGTCTTAGTTTTACATCTTTAGACCCAGTGAGAGGAGAGCACTGCAGAGCTTCAAGACAGTAAGAATAAAACAACATCTCAAGGAGGTGAAACATCCCAGAGAAATAAAACGTAGTAAAGTATCCCAGGTAAGATTGCAGCGTTATCTACCAAGTATGTATTAATTAAAACAGAGATAAAATAGTAAAACAAAGGAGACTTCAAAGTAGTCTAAGCCTAAAAGAAATTCATAAATGGCGGAGGTTATAAGAACACAGCTTTTCCCTATCACAGGAATGTGTCATTGGCAGGCAAGATGGCTCAGCTGTGAAGGTGCTTGCTGCCAACCTGACGACCTACCTGAGTGTGGACCCTGAGACCGACACGGTAGAAGCCGAGAAAGCACTCTGGAAAGCCCTTCTCTGACCTCAACATGTCCACCGAGCACGCCAACCCCACAAATGAATGTAAAAAAAACTAGAAATTAAATTGAAAAGGGGAATATGGGGCCCAAGTCCTCTGTCCCCTAAACCCCCCCCAGAAAAGGGAGAAGGGGCTGAGAAGCTGTCATTTCTCAGAGAGTTTGGACCCGTTGACCTCTAGGCCCTAAGAAGGACCCAGGCTCCCCAGCCAGCTTTCAGGGAGGGGAAAGCCTCACTCTTCTCCCTGACCAGCGTGGACGCTCTTTCTGGAGCCCGATCTTCAGCCCTTGGAGGCAGCCAGGCATCTAGGAGGCAGCAGGTCCTCCTCTGTTTCCCCTGCTTTGTGGCCCTAGGGAGTCATTCTACCTCTCAGAGCCTGGGTTTCTCATCCATTCAATGGGCATGATGACACTGTAAGGCCAGGTGAGGGACAAATGGAACATTGAGCAGAGTTCATGACAGACAGGTGCACAGAGGCTCCTGTGCTTTCTCTCTGTGGCCTCTAAGAAAGAGTGAGGCAAGGGAGGGCCAAATGGAGCAGTGTGCGGTATCCTGTGTTTTCCTCCCTGATCTCCTCTTCTAAGAACAAGTGGGTGGAGTTTGTTGGGCTAGACCCAGAGGAGCCCAGGGCTGTGCACAGTAGGACATCAACAACAGTTTATGAAATACTGGGCCTGGAGACATAGCTCAGAACTTGTGTTCAATCCCTAGCACCACTTTAAGAAAGGAAAACACCAGATCAAGAGTTTATGGGACACTCCTGTGAAATCCATGGATTACTTTGTAAAGGTGGATCTCTCCAGGGGGGAGCAGATCTTCACAAAGGATGGGTGGACAGAGGGGCTGCTTCTGGTGGACAATCTTGTGAGGGAAGAGCCGGACGTCTTCAGATGGCCAGCCCCATGTGCCAGTTACTTCCTCCATTGCTGTGACAAGACACCAGACAAAAGCATCTTATGGAAGGAAGGTACATTTTGGCTCCCTGAGGGGATGCAGTCCACCGTGGGGGCCTGTGTGGGGAACCCGAGTCCCCTGACGTGGGGTGGATCAGTGTTGGTGAGGTGTGTTTTTTGAGGCAAGAAATCGAGGGATCCTGTTTTCTACTGAAATCTGGTCTGTGTTTTTTTATGGGGGATTTGAGACCATTAATACTGAGAGTTACCATTGAGCAATGTTAATTAGTTTCTGTCATGTTGGAGTCCTAGTGCTGTTTTCTTAGACCTCTTTTGTTTGACTGTTCTGGGATAATCTATGTATTCTTTGTGCCCTCTTGAAGGTATTTAAGATTCTCATCAGATGGATACATTCCATCAAGTCTTTTCTGGAGACATAAATTGAGCTGCTTTGTAGACATAAATTCCTTAAACCTGTATTCCTCATGGAAAAAATTCTTTCTCCTTTTATCATAGCTGATAGTTTTTCTGGGTACAGCAGTCTGGGCTGGAATCTGTTTTTCGCTGACTTGTAGGTCTAAGCCTTCTGGAGTTCCCTTCTGGCTTTCATAGTCTCCATTGGAGAGTCAGCTGTTCTTCTGATGGACCTGCCTCCATATATATGTGACTTGATCTTTCTCTCTCACAGCTCTCAATATTTTTTCTTTGTTCTGTATATTTAGTGTTTTGAGTATTACCAGATGTGAGGCGTTTATTTTCTGGTCCTGACTACGTGCTGTGCTGTGTGCATCTTGTACCTTGATAGACATCTCTTTCCCTAGATTAGGGAAACTTCCTACAATGATTTTTATTAAAAATATGTCCTGTACCTTTGGCTTACATTTCTTCTCCTTCTCCTATGCCCGTGATTCATAGGTTTCCTCTTTTCATAGTGTCCCAGAGTCTTGCTCACTCTGGCCTTTGGTTGCTTTAGATTTGATATTTTTTTTGTGCAATCCGTTTCCCCAAAGTTGTCTTCAGGATCTGCTCATCTCTGTTCCATTTTCTCAACTTCGTTTTCACTTCTTTCTTGAGTTCACTTCTTGTTTGAGTTCCTGAGTTTTTTGTTTCAAGTTTTATTAAGTTTGGCCCTTCTTCAGACAGTATTGCAGGAGTGTGGCGGTCAAAGGAAAACCTGTAGGAGTCACTTCGCTCCTCCCACCATATGGGTCCCAGAGATGGAATTCAGGTCATCAGGCTTGGTGACAGGCACGCTTACCTGCTGAGCCATGTCTAAGGCCTGCTTAAGTTGATTACAATTTCCAGCTTCTATAAGCAAAGGTGTGTGACCATTCTTGGAGTGCTTTGGACAAGTGTCAGGATTTCCACAGGGCGAGTCAGCAAGGAATTGGACAGCATTATTTCAACCCCATGGCAGCCTCTTCCCCAAAAGCAGGGCTCAAAGCTAGGACCTTCAACCTCCTGGGATAGTGCTCTACTGCTACGGTGCACGTGTACCAGCCCTTTCTCCATGTTTGAGAATGTATTTTATTTGTTTTCATTTTTTATGTTTATGAGTATTTTGACTGCATATATATGTGTGTGTGTGTGTGTGTGTGTGTGTGTGTGTGTGTGTGTGTGCACCATGAGTGTGCAGTGCCCTTGCATGCCAGAAGAGGTCGTCAGATCCCCTGGATCTCGAGTTATGGATGGTTGTTATCTGCCCTGTTGGTGCTGGGAACTAAACTAGGGTTCTCTGCAAGAGCGGCCAGTGCTCATAACTGCTGAGCCGTCTCTCCAGCCACTTTTTGCATGTCTTGTGACATGTCTTGTTTGGGGCTGGCTATTGTCTCTTTCCAGTGACTTGTTCTCAGTCACACTCCCTGCAAATCATGATACACAGTCTCATGATTGTCTCCCAGCTGCCGTAAACTCGTCATCTAGCCCAGGGAGGACCTGAATTTGAAATGTTCCTGCCTCAACCTCCTGAGTAGCTAGAATTACAGGCCTGTGCCCCAGACCCGGGTCCCCATGGTGTCTTCTGAAATATGTGTTATCTTCATTCTACAGATGAACAAACTGAGACCAGGAGGGGTCAGCTGACTTGTCCCAGAAGGGGTCTCACAGCCTCACCATAGAGGGAGGGATTTGGCAGATGAAAGTTGGCCGGATTTCTAGGCCTGCTTTATTCCAAATGTGTACCATTTGCCCAACCTCTCACAGTGGCCCTGCGGGGTTGCCAGGTCTAAGAGGAATGTGAGTTCAGGTCGAGGAGACTGAGGAGAAAGTGATGGGTGTGAATTGGACAAGGAACAGTTGTTTGCTTCCAAAAATTCTGGCCTCTGCTGGGAGCAGGGCCCAAGAGTGCTATGGGGAGCCACTAGGTGACCCTCACATAACCCAGCTTCAGCCCTGGGTGGGAGGCAGCTTAAAGTGTTTGACTTTAAGAGGGAAGGACCACAGCCTCGGAGGCAGGTGATGAGGTGTTTTCGCTTCCTCTTACTGGTTTTGTGTGTGTGTTCTCCTGTGTTTGCATGTGTGTGGGTGTGAATGTATATGCATGCATGTGCACCTTCATGTGGAGGCCAGAGGTCACCCTCAAGTGCTGCTATTCAGAAGGTGAACCCTTTGTTTGTTTTCTTTGAAAACCTTTTTCAATTAACTAATTATTATTTAATGTGTATGAGTGTCTTGCTGGCATTCATGTAAGTACATCACATGCATGCAATGCCTGGGGAGGCCAGGAGAGATGCACACCACAGGAGAGAGCATCAGCGTTTTGTGCCTGGCCTATGGTAAGGGTCAGTGGTGTCAGGGAACCCTGACTGATATTAAGTGTGCATTTGTGTACATGGTTGGTCAGAGGTGGGTTTAGCTGGATCTCACAGAGTTTGAGCCTGGCTCCCCGGACTCTCTGTTGGGAAGAGTTCCAGCACGGGATCCTAAGGCTGTGTACATCCCAGTTCCCAAAAGTAAAAGATTCAGATTGCAATTGTTTGGGGCTGGCTGTTGTCTCTTTCCAGTGACTTGTTCTTGGTCACACTCCCTACAAACAGCAACTGTGGAGTGGCTGTTGCATTTTTAGAGTTTATTATTTATGGGAGATGGTCTTGTATGATAGGGCTCAAGTGGAGATCAGAGGACAACTTGGGACTTCTTCCATGAGGGTTCCGGGGAATGAATTCAGGTGGGCACTCTGTGTTGCACGTGCCTTAACCCACTGGGAGGTCTTGTGGACCCCCACTGCATTTCAGAGTTTGACTAATGGGACTTCAAGTTATACACACATATAGTTAGATATGCATCTAGTGTGGCCTGTGAGGGATATCGGTACAAGTTCACAGGCACGTCTAGGAATAAATAGCTCATGGAGGTGCAGCCCAGAAGGCGGCCACTGCTTCCGCCACAGCCTTATTCCAGGCTCCTCCTCACAATCTCCACTTGTCCCCCATCTCAAGTCAGGTCAGGCCTGCCAGGAGGGGTCCCCCTTCCTGTGCACCCCGGACCCCTCTCTGATGTCTGATTTTTAAAGTTTTAGGCTAAATGGTGTCCGTCTAGGAAGCTTGGTGAGCAAGGAGGCAGGCCGCAGCCCCTGCTGAGATGACCTTTACCCTCCTGAGCCTTTGAAAAGTTCAGGACCTTTTTCAAGAGCAGGAATACCTCACAATATGAGGCCCAGGTGGGACCCTTATCTATAGTACCTGGAACACCCTGGTCTCAGGGACCTGGAACCAGGGTCTGCCCCACAATCTCATGGGGTAGCTTGGCATGTGCTCCGGAGAACCCAGGGAGGGCAGCAGGCTGGCATGCTTAGGGTTTCTTGGAGCACCTCTCATCGTGGTCACGAGGCAGGGCCACATCCCTGCTCATCAGTACCCCACACACATTCGTGACGATGCCGGACACATCACAACACATAGAAAGAGAACAGCAGACACTGTGGAATGAATTGATAAACAAGATTCTTCTTTGCTCTTGACCTTGTGGGGAAGGGCGGGGCGTGGACAGAGGGGCAGAAGCTGCAGGAGAAGGGATTGGGAGATGCAGGACTCAAAGGTACCCGTCCTGGTGTGTTTTGCAGGAGGACTCAAATGGCTACAGGTCTGGTTCTGACGTACAGAACTGTCACTCAAGCTGAAAGGAGGAGACATAGAGACCTTTTATAGAGAGGTAGTGCAGGTCCTTGTCGCCCGGCCAGTTGAGGATGCAGATCACGAGTCCATCTGGCAGTATCAACTTGACCTTATTTTCCTGGAAGGCTATGATGTACTGCAAAGGGAAGGAGGAGTCAAGAAGGAGGGGGGAGCCTGGAAGGGTCCCGATGGGGCCAGGAGCTGAAACTCCTGCATCCAGCCAGGGTTCTGCCATTTGGACTTTCCCTTTGAGACCTTCCTGACTTTTGTCCCCTTTGACCTCACCTTGAAAAGTAATCCTGGACAGACGATAGTGGGGTTGACCCGTTGCTCTTGTCCCTGCTTGGAACCATCTGACCAGTTGCAGACAATGGTGCCTTGGTCAAAGCGAGGGTTAAGATGAAGGTTCACGACGTCTTTCTCCTCGCCCAGCTTAATTTCAAAGCTGTAGGAAAGTTGACAGGTGAGGACAGTTTTTGGAAGAGGATCTTGGCCAACCACAAGCTGGAAGAATCAGCAAAGTTGTTTTAATTATCATCTGTGCCTTGATATGAGGTGTCAAGGGAATCCGGCATGGTGCTGTAGTGTTGCCTTCCATTTGGGAGAGGGATCAAGACTCTTGACAGTAGCAAATGGTCAGAAAGGGTCACAATTTCAGATGTTAAGTGTGTCTTTTCCATGTAAAAGAATTGGAGACCTGTTCATGTTGACTATAAACAGTCAGGCCTAGGGGATGAGCTCCCTGTCACCCGAAGTATGCAAGCAGGGAATGAATGAGTTGGCAGGATCACTAAGGAGCCTGGGTTAGACTTTCAGAGTCCCTGAAAAGGGCTCATTGTTGTTGTGGGGTTCTATCACGGGGGCATCTCAGACCCGGGGTGCCCCTGCATGTCTGCAAACTTAGGGACACAGGTAGAAAAAGAGGTTTTCTCTTAACTCCTACACCATGCATCTGCCCAGACTTGCTAACCCTAGGTGGCTAGAGATGAGTTCCAAGAAAAGCTGGGATTCTCCTCTAGAGGTGACAGCTGGTGCTGAGCTCAGGGGAGGAAAACCAATGCTGGCTTCTCGGGATGCTAACAAGAGCATCGCTGCCCCCTGGTCGTTGCCTCTGGTTGACTTCACAGGCCCTTTCAGATGGGTTAGGAAGGGTGTGTGTGTGTGTGTGTGTGTGTGTGCGCGCGCTTGTGTGTGTGTGTGTGTGTGTGTATGCTGTGCCTGGGGAGGAGGCAGGTTGGGCTTTCAGTAGAGGCACCAGACCTCCAACACCAGGCAGAACTCCAGCTTTCTTCATTTGCTACTGGGTGGCTTTTGAGGCAAGGAGCAGAGCATGCCGATTCTGACATTCTGCAGGTGGCTGACCTAGGCTTAGATGCAAACACAGGTCCTAACAGGAGGGCTGTGGGAGTCCCAGCAATGGGAAGCAGAAAAGGCCCTTTGGGTTGAGGTCACTGTGTCCTGACTGACTTGACAGGGCTGGCCTGTCTGTCCCGACATCCTCCTCCCTCCCTGCCCCCACCTTGCTCACCCATCAGTGTCTGCATGGATCCTGCCCTCGATCGTTAAGGCCATCCCCATCTTCATGTTCATGTTTATGATCTCAAAATTGCCCTGTGCAACAGAAGAATGCTCCATTCAAGAGTCTGTAAGAAACACAGCCTCAAAGTGTGAAGTTTTAAGTAGTGGCACATCAGCCAATCACAGGTGTCTTAGAGAAGTTCCCAGACATTCCCTGGGGCCTGTAGTGGAGACCCCCTGTTGGGGAAATCCTGTGCACTGTGGGATAGCCAGCAGCTTCTCTGGCCCCTCCTCACTAGAACCCAGCATCCCTGCTCAGGTTGTCATGACAACAGTGTCTCCACACTTGGTCCGTGTCCCCTGCGGGCAAGCGCACCCTGCTCTCAGGGCAGAGGGATCTGGTGGCAGGGAGGCCAGCAGCTCCCTGGAGCAGCTGATGCAGCAGCAGACACCAAGATGACCCTTTTTTCAGGCTCTCAGGGCTAGCTGGAGAGAGAGGGGACCCAGCAAGGACACCCACTGCCCCTCCCAAATGACCCAAGAAACACATGCACGTGGCAGCGCTCACATGCGTGCCGTGTATATGCAATTGCAGGACCCCAGTCTGCCCCACCCTGGCCCCCTGGGACTGGGTGAAGTTGGTGCTCAGACAGAATGCTCAAAGCATGCCCTGTGTTACATCCCTTTGCTGCCTGGCTAGAAGAGAAAACGTAGAGCCCTCAAGGCTGCAAGGAGGGGTGGTGTGCTGCAGAGCTGGGGCACCTGAACAGCAGGGTGGATATGTTGTTATGAATAGGATACTGAGACCTGGGAGCCTGTAAAGCGCCAGGGCCCTTGTCCTCACTGGACAAAGCCTAAGACCAGAGTCGGGAGACAGAGCCATGTGGGAGAGTGGCAAGTTCACAGGAGTTGGGACTGGGAATTGGGGCTTGGATACAACCAAGTCCACGCTCTGCCTTAGCTAACCCAGTGACTTGAGGGCCAGCCATACTCCTTTGGGTCTGGGTCCCCCAGCAGCGCTATGAGGTTTGGTTAGATGATATCTGGAGAGGGGAAAGAAGAAAGGAAACAATGGTTGAGGGTGCCTGGGACAGGAAGGGTCTCCTTGTGAGAGGGAGGAGAGGCCAGCTTGGGGTTGCCAGTCACTATCACACATTGCATGTCACCTTTTTCTGGAGTCAGTAATGTTGGTCAATTCCCCTCCCACGATTCATTCCATCTGGCATCTGTTAATATGGCCTCTTTGGGAATAGAGCCTTGGCACATCTCATCCACTTAAATGGCAACGCACCGGTCTAGGGCAGGCTCTAAATCCACTGAGGTCTGTAACCTTTAAGAGGAGGGCAACTGGGCCATTGAGAGAACCTAAGTTCAATTCCCAGCACCTACATGAAGTGGCTCACAACCACTTGGAACTCCAGCACCAGGAAACCTAGAGCCCTCTTCTGGCCTCTCCAGGCACCTGCACCCACAGTGGATATACATATATGCATAATTTGAAATAAAATAAAATAAAAAACAAACCCACAGAGAGAAGTCTATGTACAAAGCAGGCTGTTTGGAGTCTGGAGTTTGCCAGTCCGGGAACTGCAGATGCCCAGTCCCCACCGGAAACTGGAAGACAGAAAGATCCTCCCCAGAGCCTCCAGGGAGAGTTTGCCTCTGCCCATCATGGACTCCAGACTTGGCCAGGACCAGGAGAGACAAAATGTCTGTGATGGTGAGCTCCCCATTTGTGCCGGGAGCCATTTTGTGTACTGTCGCCATTTTATATGCCTTGAGACGCCAAGTTTCAGTTTTCCCTCCACATAACTGTGCTCCTAAGTAACTGTTGTAAGACTCTGAGGATATTGCATCAGCCTCCCACGCCTTTTCTTAGCCACTCCCCTGTGACCACCCCCAGCCCCATTTCTGCTATAAAAATGCTCCTTCCTGTACTATAAAGTAGAGCTTGATCAGAATTCCTTGTGACTTGCTCCCGTCTTTGTGTCTCCCGTCCTCCATTTGTCTCCCCCACCAGGTCAACCCACGTTGATAGTGTTCCCACGGGCCGGGACACATCTGAAGTGGTTTGTCCCAGCAGCCTTTGGAAATGAGACCACTGTGCAAAGCCCGGAGGATCCAGGTGGTTGCACCCCACGTCAGGGCAATTCAAGGCTCAGAAATGTGCAGTGATTTCTCCACAGCCCCTTCTACGAGTCACAGCTGAGCAAGCTATGGAAGCAAAGAGATCTCAAAGGCCAACCATCACCCTGAAACTTACAGTGACCTCCAGAAATTTCATCTTGAACCACAGTTGCATTTCATCGCCTTTCTGTTTTCAATTCTTATTTTTTTGAGATAACGTTTCACGTAGCCCAGGCTGCTCCTGAACTCACCTTGTGGCTAAGGCCAACCTTGGATGTTTTATCTTACTTCCTACAACTCCGAGTGCTCGGTTTACAGGTGTGCACCACCTCACCTGGCTTATGCAGTAGTAAGGATCAAGCAAGGGCTTCGTGCCTGCTGGACAAGTCTCTACCACATGAACTACTTCTCATATGACTCCTTTTACAAAAATTTTACTTTAGCTAGGCCTGGAGATATAGGCCTTTGATCCTGGCTCTCAGGATGCAGAGGCAGGTAGATCTCTCTGGAGTTTGGGGTCAGCCTGGTCTACATAGTAAGTTCCAGGTCAGCCAGGGCTACATGGTGAGACCCTGTCTCATAGAAAAAAGAGAAAATTAATTTTGCTTTGTGGTTCTGGGTATCAAAGCCAGGGTCTTGTTCCTGCTAATCACAGATTCCTGTATTGATCTGATCCCCAACCCCTGCATGTGGTTGTTATTATTATTGGTGATCTTACAGAGGAGAAACTGGTTAGAGTGGGGCAGAGAAAGGCTCTGGCTTTGAGCTGATAGTGGCAAGACAGACAGCTTCAAGGGGCTGAGAGACCATCCACCCAGCTTTCTATTGATGCACATAGGGAAACTGAGACTCAGAGAGGGGTAACAATTCTGCACCCAAAGCTACCCCACCCTCACCCAGGCAATGACAAATAAATGGAAGGAGATGGGCCCAGGGCATCCTTACGGGGCTGACATCCTTACCGACATGGTGACGGCTCCTGATGACACCTGGCAGCAGCTCTCCCAGTGATCCTAGACGCCTGCGCTCAGGGTCCCACCTCGCAGTCAGGTTTATATACCTAAGGCTCATAGACCTAGGGAGGAAATGAGGACTTTGGTGGGTTATTTCACAATATGCTCTTATCATCAGAGGTCCACAGGGCCTAGGGGAGGAGTCCCAGTGCCACCCCCACCCGAGTCATAAACAGGCACTTGGCAGGCCACCCACCGTCCATGCTGACTCACAAAAAGACAAGCTGGCTTGGTAAAGAAAATGTTCAAACTTGATTTTCTGCGACATTATGAGTCATCTGGAGACATTTTTTCTCATCTCCATCATTTTTCTGTTGGTACTTTAAAGGTATTAACAACTCCTCCTCTTCCTGCTCCTCCTCCTCCTCCTCCACTTCCTCCTCCTCCTCTTCTTCCTCCTCCTTTTTTCCTTCTCCTTTTCTTGTCAAACACAGTCTGACTGATTAGCACACTCTGGCCTTGAACTCAGAATCCTGCACATTCTGCCCCAAGTGATCAGATTACAGGCGTGCACCACCTCATCCAGCTGCACCCATGAACGTTTCAAAAGCAACATATATTCGATTCAAAGAAAGCATCTAGGGCTGGCCCGGTGGCTCAGCGGGTACAGGCACTTGCCAGCAAGTCTGAAGATCTGAGTTCAATCCCTAGGACCTACATAGAAGAAGGAGAGGACTGATTCCTATACACTGTCTTTTGACCCCACATGCACAATATACCAGAAACACACAAACACACATACACACACACACACACATTATATAGGTGTAATAACTTTTTTTCTTTGTTTGTTTTGAGACAAGGCCTCACTGTGTAGCGTACAAGTAGCCTGGAACTCACTGCATCGACCAGGCTGGTCTCAAACACACAGAGATCCACTGTCCTATCGCTATAATGTTCCACCACACTCTGCCTTACAAAAAAAACTTAAAACAAAGAGAACATCTAGAACAATCTACAAGTGTCAATAGAATTTTTTTCAAAGCCTCGGCGCGTAGCTGCGTGGTAGCTCACTCTCCTAGCCCAGGTCCCTGGGCTCCATGCTCACCCATGGCTAGAGGAAGGAACAGAAGAAGGAAGCCGAAAGTGGACCCTTCCGTGTGTGCTGGGTGGGTCCTCAGAGGCTGTGCGTGCCATGCGCTTCATCCCCGGCACCGTGCACAAAAACAGACTGTTCTCTTGGCACACGAGGACCAGATGTGCAGACAGGAACTCAGGGGCTCAGGGATGCTGGAAGTTGAAATGTCCCTTTATTTTTATGCCTTGTGTAATGGGGATGCTCATTATACTGTTGGAAACTTCAATAGGAACGAGTGTCAATGGGGTTGAGAAATGACCCAGCCGTGAGGAGCACTGGCTAGTCTTGAAGAACACTGGGTTCAGTTCCCAGCACATGCACGGCAGCTAATAGCCACCCCTAACTCCAGTTCCAGTGAGTCTGAAGACTTCCTGGTCTCCGTGGACACTACATGATATGGGTGCACTTCTATATATGTAAGCAAACACTCATACACATAAAACAAAAATCAATTAATTAATTAAAAAGAGAAGGACATCAATCCTCGCTATTCCCTGCACCCACAGGGAACCCGCTCACTGACTTTTCCTCCTGGCGGTTTTCCGTGAATTATGGTGCCGACAGCCCTGTCTCCGTGAGTTGTTTATCCTGCATAATGTGGGAAACATTAAAGACACAACTCTATCTTTCAGAACTCTATTTCAGTAACTGTGAAATATTCCACCTCTCATTGGCTGGACTTATTGAACCAATTTCCTAAAGCTGAATGCTTGCATTAATTTTAATTTCTCCTATTAAAAATCTATTCCAATCAGGCCTGGTGTCACATGCCTTCAAATCCAGCACTCCGGAGGCAGAGGCAGGTGAACTGTTGTGAGTTCAAGGCAGGCTGGTCTAAATAGTGAGTTCCAGACCAGCTGGGATACAGGGAGAACCTGTCTCAAAAAGACAAAAAGAATAAAAAAGACGGTTCCATTCTCTTTACTGGCACACGTCACCTGGCTGATGACTTCTGCCATGCAGGCACCCTGAACGAGAACTTTTCTACTGTCTGGATTGGGGACCCTCAGAGGTTTCCATCAGAGCTAGTCCTGGCTGCTCTAAGCTGGGCACTGGGAGGACAGCCCTGCTGAGTGTCCCCTGGTGCCAGGAGCTGGGGAGTTACTCAGTGCCCAGCACTAACATGACATGTTACCTTCAATGCCAGGCTAGGAGGTGGGTGATGAATTTCCTTATTTGTCCACAAGGAAATGACTTCCCGGTTGGCATCTCTCTGAATGATAAATGAGATAAAGAATTTGAAGGTGCTTTTGAAAAAGAGATGGTCATCGAGAGAAACAACCTTTTCTGATTATACCACAGAGCACTGGGAAAACACACAAAAGGAGTTTAAAGTTCACTTCTTTGGAAAGAATAGTGGAGGACAGGCGTTAATGACCATACTTGTGACGACGCATCCTCCTGACTTACTCTCCACAGTGCTGGATTACAAAGTATGAAATATCATGCCCAACTTGCACATATATTTTATATCAGTAAAAGATAAGTGTTGGCATGCATATGTGTGTGTATGTGGGTACTCACATGTGATATATGTGTGTGTGCACGGAAGTGACCGCTGCATCTATTAATTTACATATATTCGGACACGGGAACATCTGGGGACAGTGGTCACAATCCAGAAAATAACCTGGGCTGCTTTAAATGAGAAATGTCCCCACAGGCTCAGGGATTGAAAGGCTTGGTTTCTTAGTGGTGCTGACTGTAGAGATTAATGAACTTTTGGATCAGGGGCCTTGCTGGAGGAAGTATGTCACTGGGGGGTTCAACTTTGAGAGCACACAACTCACCTAATTTCACTTTACTCCCTGATTCCTGTGTGTGGGTAAAAGGAGAGGCGAGCTCTTTGCTACTCTCTATGGCTGCCTGCTGCCGCGCCATCCACGTCAACATGGGCGCTAACCATCTCGAATTATAGCCAATGTGAACTTTCTTTTGCTGTGAGAAAATGGTGTATGACCAGGCTGAAGACAAGCCTCAGGAGTTAGAGCACTGGCTGTTGTTGATGAGGCTCCAAGTTCAGTTTCCAGCACCCACATAAGAGCTGACAGCTGTCTTTAGCTCAAGTTCCCAGGAATTCCACACCCTTTATAACCCCTCCAGGGACTGTATGCACCCAGGAAATGTACGCCCTTTATAGCCTCTGCAAGGATTATATGCACAATTGCACTTATACACATCCCAGGAAAACAATCACATATGAAATAAAGGGAAATAAAAACCAGAAAAGAAAGAGAGCAGGTAGTGCTGTCTCAGAGGACAGAGTCAGGCGGCTCCCTCCTGCCTGTGACTCCTGCCCTAGAAGACCTAATCTCCTCTTCCAGCCTCCTCGGACACCTGCATACTCACCCAGCTGCCCACTCGGAGACACACACGTGCACATAGGTAGAAATGAAAAGGTTTTCTTTTAGGAGGGAAGAGTCCCTCAGACGAGAAAGCCGGATGTCCATAAGACGACGGTGCTGAATCTCAGAACTGTGGACAGGACAAGTGTCCAGCTCCCCAGGCTCTGTCTGGTCAGTTCTCTTCCCTATCATGAGGACAGGTGTCCTGGGAAAGCCAGTATCTGTCACCTCGTGGACTAGAGCATGGGAAAGGAGGATGATGCTGGTGGCTGACATCTGTGACAGCCCTCACGCCATGGACGTGAATGGGACAGAGGCCAGGAGACTCATGCCAGCAGGCCAGGCCCTGAGAAGACTTGGGGTGGAGGACCTGTGTGTGCCAGGCTCAAGTATACACCAGACTTCCTTTCACACTGCTTTTCTTCAGGAGTGTCAGTCTCAGCATCCAGGAAGTTTTTCCTGAGCTGTGTGACATTAGGCAAGGTGCTCAGTCTCTCTGGCCTTCAGTTTGTCTGTGGGAAACCGTAGATGAGATCCCTCTTAGGGTGAACATGGGTGTGGAAGGAGAGGGGTGTGAGGACTGAACACTGGTCAGGCCTCGTGAGTGCAGAGCAGGTGTCTGCTGTGAGGTGAGACTCCGAGGTCTGCCAGGCTGCCTGGCCAGCCTGCCTGCCGCGCCAGCCCTGATGAGCTGACCAGCTCTCTAGTGGGTCTTGGCTGTGGTTTGAATGTGTCCCCTCTAAGCTCCAGTGTTTGTAATTAAACCCACAAATCCTTACATGCTGGGTTTGCGAACTACTTAGAAGGACTGGAGGTCCAGTGGATGGTGTCCCTGGCGACCGCATTTGTGGCTTCATAAGAAGAAGAAGGGAGCCGGCCCAGCATACTCGCTCTGACCCAGTACGTTACAGACCTAGAGGTCCAGACAGAGGGAGCGCCGTACTCTTTGTGTGTCACTTTTCTCATTGCTGTGACTAAACCCCACACAAAAACAAGTAAAGGAAGAGAAGATTGATTTTGGTGTAGAGTTTGAAGGTACCGTCCACCATGGTCGTCAGAAGCATTAGGTAGCTGGTCACCGGGCATCTGCCTTCTTGAATCAGAGAGAAGACTGGTGGATCGGTTCTTTTTCTCTGTTTTTAAAACAAAGATTTTAAAAATTATTTTAAATTCTGTGCGTGTGTGTGTGTCTGTGTGCAGGTCCCTGTCTGTGGAGGTGCCTGAGGAGGCCAGAGGCATCGGATGCTCTGGAGCTGGAGTTTCACGCAGTTCTGAGCTGCTTGATGTGGGTGCGGGGAACTGAACTTGGGTCCTGTGCTGGAACTGTCCCCACACATACCACGTGGCAATCTCCAGAGCTCTCACTTTCCCCTGCTCATTCCGTCTAGAATCCCAGATCAGGCATGGTGCTCCCCAGATTTAGAGGGGTCTTCCCACCTTAATGAACCCAGTCTAGAAAGTCCCTCACAGACATGCCCAGCAGGGATTCGAGGTGCTGTCACATTGACAGTATGAACCATCACATCCTAGACTGCTTCATCTCCTGAACTTTGAGCCAAACAAACTTCTATCCATTTATTAACCATCCAGTCTCCAGTTCTTGCTCTAAGGAACAGACTAAGGCAGACCACCCCCAGAGGCTGGCCTCACAGGCCCAGAGATGGTCCTTGCTTAACCTCATCTCCAGGTTCTCTGCCCAGTCCAAACCCCTCTGCTAGCTGTGGCCAGCCACCCTCTCTAGACCTAGGACCCACAAAGTTCTTAAGCCATCCTTCCTTCCTGCAATCTGGTCTGATCCTAGGGAAGGAGGAGAAAGCTTGGAGAGTCTGGACAAGGGAAGGGCGCCAGTCGCTCAGTGTATCTTTCCCTACCCTCCCCCCACTCCTCCAGCACCCCTGGGGGCTTTATGGAGTGGAAATGTCGCCCCCATCTGCTGCTCTCCTCACCCCAGCAGCTTCTTCCTGCCCTCGGTTCACAGTCCAACATGGCCTCTTGGCTGACAAGGTGTGTACCCCCTCCTCTCACCCAGGTTCCCTGGCCACCCTGACCCCTTAGTCTACTGAGTTCAAGCTCATCTTTGTCCTTGTCCATCTGTCAAGTTTCCTCCTCAGTCATCCGCTGTATTGAGAGCCTCACGTGGTCAGGTGAGGCTCAAAGACAGTCCTCTCAAGCAGGAGCACTGTGAGTTTTTGACTATCCTTGGCTATATCAGAGCCACTATTCAAAATTTATAAAAGGAATGAAAGCAGTTGGGGAGATGGCTCAGCAGTTCAGAGCACTGGCTGCTCTTGCAGAGGATATGCGTTCAATTACAGCACCCACATGAAGGCCAACAGTCACCTGTAACTCCAGTCCCAGGGGATTCGACACGTTCTTCTGGTCTCCTTGGGCATTCACCACACGCGTGCACCTACTTACATTCAGGCAGTACACACACACACATAAAAATGAATAAACTGTTTTTAATAGGACAGGAAAAAAGAGAAAGGTGGGCTGACTCAAGAGAGCTTGGTCAACAGAGGACATGCAGAAACATGAGGTCCTCAGTTTGACCCCCAGCACCTCTGTATAAACGCTGAGCATAGTGGTGCACATTTTTAATCCCAGGGGCAGGGAGGCAGAGACAGGAAGATTCCTGGGACTAGCTGGACAGACAGACAGTGTATTTAGCAAGCTCCGGGTGCTAGGGAAAGAGTCCATTTTAAAAAAAATTCAAACAAGAAACAAAGTGATGGTACCTGACGTGTACATGCCACAAACATCCCCACATGTATAATTCTACACACCTGCACACACAGTCACACAAAGACAAAAAGGAAGGAAGAAGGAGGGAAGAGACGAGAGAGGCAGGAGGGAGGGAGGAAGGGAGATGAGCTGCTCTAGCCAAGGCCCCACACTTAGAGTGCTCCTCCTCAGCAAAGTGGTCCTGAGTTTGGCTCTTCTTCTCTGGCCCAGGCCACTCAGTCTTCCTGTGGACCATGGCTTCTTCTGTTCCTTGATCTGCTACCACAGCTGGGGGAGAAGGTGGACATCTGGGGGCAGTGGGGACAGAATCTGGATAACAGTTGATGGTGGTTTAATGAGAAACGTGCCTCATAGGTTCATGGGTTGAAATGTTTGGTGCCATGTTAGTGATGCTGCTTGTGGAGGTTAATGGACCTTTGGCACAGGGAACCTTGGTGGACTATGTATGTCAGTGGGGGGCGAGCTTTTGAGCATAAAGCCTCACCCTGCTTCCACCTTTCTTTCTGCTTCCAGTGTGGACAAAGAGATGAGCTCTCAGCTTCCTGCTCTGGCCGCCCGCTGCCACATATCAAATTCTCGTCCGCTCTTACGCACATGCAGGCACATGCACATAAGCCTCATGCACGTAAAATAAATGAAAAAATTTAAGTTTCTGTTCCTGTTTGGTTTTGTATTGTTTTTGAGACAGGGTCTTCCTGTAACTCCAGGTTTCCTGGAACATGCTCTGTAGACCAGGCAGGCTTGGGATCTGTCTTTGTCTGATTCCAAACTGCTGGAAAAAACTGGGTGTGCCACCTAGTCCAGATACATAGGTTACTTTTCTCATGCAAGAATATCGCCTTTTCCCCATTAGGCAGGGTTGAGCCTCACAGTCTTTTGCAGTTGGCAAGCTGTAATTATTCTTTATATTTTATTTGGAAATTTTTATTGAATTTTTGTGTATTTCATACAGAACATCTTAATCAATCTGAATCATCTTCCCCTTCCCCACGGGCACCCTACATATCCCACTGCCCACCCTGGACTTCATACATTCTGCAATTTGTGTTGAAGCCTATCATGTCAAGTTAGTGTCCCCAGATGTCCTTCAGTGCAAGTTTATCCACTGGGCTCTAGGCAGCCTATCTAGAGTCCCTCTCTTTAAGATCAGCTCTTCCTCACCCACCAGTAGTCGGCTGTCAATAATTCTTCAAGCAAGATGCAGGCCTGATGCTCATCTCCACAGTTCTATGCTGGGTTTTTGTCTGATTCCATTTGCATGGGTCTTACGCGTGCTGACACCACTGTAGGTTCCTATGAGCAAGGTTCCAGGAGCCTGTAGTACTCTGTTCCCATATGGTCAAGCAGCTCCTCCCTGGGGCCTACAATCTTCCACCCTCTCTCTGCAATGGTTCCTGAGCCCTGGGTGGGTGGAGTTGAGTTTAGGAGTCCTGTCCAAGGACCCACATTCTGCAGACTCTTACTCAATACACTTTGGCCATTTGTGATCTTTTGTGTTCCTGGCCCTCTGTTATATAAGGGAGCTTCATTGATGAGAGCTGAGAGGTGGATTAGTGTCCTCTTTGGCCTTCTATGCTCCGTGAATCCTCAGTGTAGAGGTTGCATTGCAGATGTGCCACTTTAGCTTGGGCAATTCACAGACAATGTCTGTGTGTGACCAGCTGTGCAATTCTGAAATAGTCTCCATCTGGTGCAAAAGAAGCTTTTTTGATGAGTGGTGACTAGGATATTTACCTGTAAATATAAGGATCCATATTTTGCACAGAGTAGGAAATTACATTTGTCTAGGGATGTGACATCCTTGGGGTTTTCTTGAAGATCTCTGACATCGCCAGCCATGTGTATTTGAATACGTTGACAGTACCACACGAGTTTCCTCCTGCTGACTGGGCATTAAGTCCAGTTTGGTATCTATTGATTACCCCCAAGATAAAAAATGACTACTGCACTAATGTCATTTGCTGTGCCAGTCGCTGATGTGGTTATTAGGCCTTAAAGCTGGGGTTGGACCATCAGTTGATGTTCTCCCTTAGAAGCTTGCATAGTGCTCTCCACAGCTGTGAAAGCTAGCCTTCAGGGGGAGTGGCCTCCAGGGAAGTGCCAGCTCCATCGCTCTAAAACCTGTGTTCAAAGTACGTCCTGTCAGCAAAAGCATCTTACCTTCAACTCCGGATGGACAGAGCCAGTGTAACTTGGGAATCTCTTGGTCTCCCCTGGCCCACACCTCAAAGGAAAGTTTCTCCAAATGGTGACACTTTAAATAGTGAGGCATGGACGAAGAGCTAGAGAGGAGAGATGAAGAATGCCTACTAAAACATCATGTGATGCCTACGTAAAAACACAGGGAATCATAGCCCAAAAACCTACTGACAAATTATATATACAGTGTCTCTACATGACTCCATGTATATAGCTAAAGACTGCATTCTTTTTTAAAGAGCCCCAGCAGCCAGCCCGGGTTGCCCACACCTTTAATCCCAGCACTGGGGAGGCAGGCAGATCTTTGAGACAGGGAGGCCAGCCTAGTCTACATAGTGAGTTCCAGGCCAGCTGGGGCTACAGGCAGACCTCCCCACTCAAAGAAAAATGAATGGAAGGTTGAAGGCGCCAGGGGCCTGCTCCTGTGAGTCATAGTTCCATGAATACATCGGCGTTTGGGTAAACAAAGAATTCTAAGGTGCAGAGATTACATATTTGCGTTACAATGATTATATTGCTGTAATCATTCTTTTGATTAGAAATATTTGAATTCCTTGGAAGTATTTCTCTCATCTTTGAGCACAGAGACTGAAGGTCTTTCCTGTATTGTTATCTGTTCCTGGCACTATCCTGCTGCTCAGGACAGTTCCTGGATCTGCCCTGGGCCCCACAGAACCCGCAGTCAGGGTCCTCTACAGGACGAGAGCAATAGAATGGATAAATGTTAGAAAGGAGGTGCAGCCTGGGCGTGGGAGGTGAGGGTGGGGCTCCCAACATGGCTGCCCGCCTGCTGGAGAGGCTGAGACACAGCAGCTCTGTCCACAGGGCTGGAGGTCTCCGCAGTCCCAACCTGGTGCTGAGGTTCTGCAGGATCCCGAGATCCACGTTCAAAGGCCAAGGAGGCAGTTCCAGTGTGTGCAAGGGAAGGTGGCGGGAGAGGCCATGACAACAGGATGCAAGCTCGCACCAGCAAGAACGGGGCTGGGCAGGGGAGCAGAGACGTCTCCACAGAGCCCTCCAGTCTGAGCTGCTGGAGGCTGCCACTGCCGAGGGAGGGGCTTCTCCCTCAGGTCATCCTCCTGGAAACCCCCTCACAGGGCCACCCCGGGGCTTGTCTCTCAGTGGAGTTCAGATCCAGACAGGTGGACAGTTAGGATGGCCCATCGGAGCTGCGCTCAGGGAAGGGGACGACGGTTCATCTTCAGGTTGACTAGATGTAGATCACTGAGGAGACACTTGTTGCTGTGTCTGTGAGTTTCCAGAGAGGGTGCACTGAGGAGGGCAGACCCGCCCAGATGGGGGTGGTGCCTTCCCATGGACTGGGGTCCCCTAATGAATGAATGGAAGGAGGAGGAAGCCAGTGGAAGAGCAGCCGCATTCAGCTGCCTCTGACAGCAGTGTGATCCGCCGCCTCCTGTCCACACACAGCCCGGCCCCGTGGTGGACTGCATCCCCTCAATGGCCCAAAAGAACCCTTCCTTTCTGCAGTTGCTGTTGTCTGGTGTCCTGTCACAGCAAGGAGGGAAGTCACTGTATTCAGTCCTTGCCCTCTGAGGCCTCCTGCCCCCTCTCTGCCTCTCTCTGCCTGCACAGCCCCCGTTCCACCCGTCCTCTGTGAGGATCTGCTCCCCTCTCCAGCCACCTTACAAACTGGTCAATGGACTCCACAGTAGCATCCCATGAGCTCTATAAGCTTAATTTTTAAAAATTGTTCTAGAAATTGAACACAGGGCCTCACACAGGCTAGGATAGTACTCTTAGGCATGTCTGCAGTCCCAGCGTTCTACAAACTCTTGTTGATGACCTACTGTGCACAGCTCTGGGCTCCTCTGGTCCTAATTCAACAAACTCCACCCACTCATTCTTAACACACAAGGGTCAGGGAGGAAAAGCTCAGGAGTCTCTGTGCTCCTATCTGCAGTGAACTCTGCACAGTGCTCCATTTGTCCCTCACCGGCCCTCACAGTTTCATTGTGTCCATTGAACGGATGAGAATCTGAGGCTCTGAGAGGTAGAATGACTTTCCCGGGCCACATAGCAGGAAAAACAGAGCAAGACCCACTGCCTCCTAGATGCCTGGCTGTCTCCAGGGGCTGAGACAGGGCTCCTAAAAGAGCTTCCATATTGGGAATGGGGAGAAATGTAAGGTTAGCCCCCTTCCCAAAAGCAATCTGGAAGCTGAGACCCAGGATCCTTCCTCTGCCCAAACAATCAGGTTCAGGTTGTGGCCACCGACTAGAGAACATCGATCAAAACCCTCACGCACCAGGCTCAAGAGCGTGATGGCGGGCAGCTGGGGACAGAGGTGCTCCAGTTTGTTTCAGTTCTGGACCAAGTACATCTCTCACTAGCTTCAGGCTGGGTCTGTGACAAGGCCCCCAGGCCCTCACATCCCAAATCAGTGTAAAAGATTTTCAAGACTAATGTTAACGGTCTATCCCCTGAGAAATGACGGCTTCTCAGACCCTTCTCCCTGTTCTGGGTGGGGCACAGGACTTGGGTCTCATAAGACCCTTTTCAACTTAGTTTTTAATTTTAAAAAATATTTCATTTATTGTTTTTATTTTATGTGTATGAGTGTTTTGCCTGCATGTGTGTAAGAGTATACATGTGCTGCAGTGCCCATGGAAGTCAGAAGAGGGTGTCAGATACCATGGAACTGGAGTTACAGATGATTGTTACCCTCCATGTGGGTGCTAGAAATCAAACTTGGGTCCTCTGCAACAGGAGCCAGTGCTCTTAAGCACTGAGCAATCTCTCATTTATTTACATTTATGGCGTGGGAATACCACAATGGCTATGTGCAGGTTGGAAAACAGCTTCTGGAATCCATTCTCTCTCCACCATGCCGACCCTGAGGATCAAACTCTGGTCCTCAGGCTTGGCCCCAAGCATCTTTACCCACAGAGTCACCTTGCCAGTTCTGGTAAGATCTTGGCACATCAAATTCACTACTCAGAGACAAAGCAACTCCATGTCCCAGAAGCCTCTGTTGTGGAGAGCAGGCGATTCACAGAGACAGGAAGTGGGTGAGACGGTCCCAGGGCCCTCGGGGGGAGGGAGAGTGGGGAGCCATTGTCCAGTGGCTGCAGCTTCTGTTTGGAAATGGACGATGGGGAGGACTGCTCCACACTGAAGGGAAACAGTCCTGTGGATGTGCACTGGTTATGGTGAAAATGGAAGCCAGCTGGGGAGGCTCATGCCTGTAATCCCGGCACTAGGGAGCTGAGACAGGAGGATGGCTGTGATGGATAATCCTGGTTCTCATCTGGACTGGATCTGGAGTCAACTAAGAGATAATCCACAGGGCACAGCTGGCAGGGATTGCCTCCATCAGGTTGTTTGAAGTAGGAAGACCTGCCCGGTGCTGGCACCGTGAGTGGTGGCTGTGATGACAGGAGACAAGCTTGCTTCGTGCCCATCTCCTTCCTGTCTCCTGTGATTCTCCTGCTGCTGCTTCTGCCTCCTTCACTGACACCACAGTCAGCATCGTCAGTTCAGCGTGGGCTGAAACCCAGCGTCTCTCCAGGACTCCTATGTCCTTCATCACTGACTGGAACTGCTCAGGCACCCAGCCTCTCGACCTGAGCAGCCTGGGCTCTCATTGTCTCCAGCATGTAGACAGGCATCGTTGGACTGCCCAACCCGTACTGTGTCTGCTGTCACCTGTGCACCCAAGTCCCCATCAGCCCCCATCATGTAAGCCAATATTATAAATTCCTTGCAACAGGTAATCATGATGTTGTTTCTGTTCCTCAAGAGAACTCTGACTCATAAAATGTCACGAGTGTGAGGCTTAGCCTGGGCTACAAAGTGAGATTCTATCTCAAGAAACAAAAAAAGAAAGAGCAAGATTAAAAATGGGAGATGGCTCGGCAGTTACTAGCACATACTGCTCTTCCAGAGGACCTGAGTTCAATTCCCAGCAACCACTTGTAGTGGCTCAAAATCTCTTGTAACTACAGATTCTGGAGGAACTGATAACTTAGCTTCTAGAGGAACCTGTACTCATGTGCGAGTACCAAACACACACACACACACACACACACACACACACACACACACACACAGAGTTAAGAAGAAAAATGAGTATCTCTAAATTGTTTAGATAAAATATTCACAATATATGTATTTTCTATCAATGAAAATTTGTGTAATATAAAAAATTTAACTTTAAATGAGCATGCTTATGCAATGGAAGACTAATCATGTTTCTCTATTTGAAAGGTTTGAAAAGGTGGCTGTCTCCTTGCATCCCCCTGCCGGTCCAACTTCTGTCATTTTTCCTTCCCGTGTTAGAGATCAGACCTGAGTCTACACCTGCTAGACCGGCCCTCTGCCACTGAGCTGCGTCCCAGCCCAGGTCTCAACCTCTGAAAAGCCAAATTCCTCAGCCCTGCCAGAGAAGGTAGCCAACCCTTTTGCCAGCTCTGCTGGTGGATTCGGAATGTGGAGAGACTGTGTTTGCTGCCTCCTAATGGCCACTAAGAGAATCATCTGTATTAGCCGAAAAAACAACTGCTCAATTACTGATCTCCATCCTCAAAACAAACAATAACAACCCCACCAACAAAAAGATACTCACGGTATTTGAATACACAGCATGGACCTGTAGTGGTAGCACACATCTTTAATCCCAGCAGTTTGGGAGGCAGAAACAGGGGGATGGATCTCTGTCAGTTCTAAGAGCAGCCAGATTTTACATAGCAAGTTGCAGGCCACTCAAACTACATCTGAGGAAGGGAGGGAAGGAGGGAGGGAAAGAGGGAAGGAGGGAGGGAGGGAAGGAGGGAGGGAGGGAGGGAGGGGAGGAACGGAAGGACAGGGGAGTGGAGAAAGAATCACATTCTGTAAACACTATACAGTGGAATCCTACAGCCTTCATCCTTTACGTCCTGCTTCTCACTGACCATGTTTTCAAGATGTCCCCAAAGACAGCAGATGTCAGCACTCAGCACCTTCTGATGACTGAATGATGTTCTGCTGTGAGCAGATGCTTTTTTGTTTTCTATGCGTCTGTTGACAGGCGCTGGAATGTTTCAACCTCTCGTCTTTTGTGAAAAATGTTGCTATGACCGTTGATTAGCTAGACTGGTAGCAAATTTCTGTAATTCTAGCACCTGGGAGGCTAAGGCAGGAGGATCAGGAGTTTCAGAACAGCCTTAGTTATCCAAAGAGTTCAGGTGAGGGGCTGGGGCAATGGCTCAGCTGTTAACACTTACTGCTCTTAGAGGACCCTAGCTTGGGTCCAGGACTCAGTGGCCTGTCACAATGGTCCCTAATTCCAGTTCAGGAGGATTTGTCTCCCTCCTCTGGTGTCCACGGGCACTGCATAGCACTAGTAAACAAACAAAAGTCATTTTAAAAGCAGACGAATAAATCAAGCTAATCAGGTGTTCACTGTCTAACAGGAAGTAGACTGAGGTCGTCTGGTGGTGGCAGATCTTCTTGTTGAGGTAAAGATAAAAGGGGTGAAGAGAGGAGGAGGAGGGACCAGGACATTCTGGGAGTCTGTGGGGGACACAGGGCAGGTAAGAGAAGGTTCAGCCTCGAGGTAGGCAGTGGGGCAGGAGAAAGTGACCAAGGGGCACCTGAGAGCCAGACACCCCAGAACTGAGCTAGCAGGCCGTCAGACCCAGCCTTGCCTGTGGCTGCTGTGAAGACCAAGGGTCAGGTTGTCATGTGTCCAGGGAGATCATACACCTACGAGTGCCAACTCTGTGCTGGCCTGAGGAACAGCTCACAATAGCAGGGTCAGGATGGAAGGCCGATGTCATCTACCTGTTCCAGAGCGGTCACAGTTCGCTCTGCCCTCTTCCAGACTCTCACTGAAGGCCTAGACTCCAAGGGCCGCTGGAGGATGGGCGTTGCTGTGCCTCTGACATTGTGAACTTGATGTGCAAATGTAAAATCCTTTGAGCAGCTAAGGGATCGAGCATTTACCAAGCAAGGGTCGGAATGTTCATGTATTCTCTTCCCATGCATACGGTCCCAGAACCAGCAACAAAGGCTTCAGAATTTTCTCTGCCTGAAACAGGGCCCGGACTAAATTGGAATTTTAATATTTTTTTGGTCTTTTTGAGACAGGGTCTCCCTATAGCTCTAGCTGTCCTGGAACTTGCTGAGTAGGCCAGGCTAGCCTTGCGCTCACAGAGCTCTGCCTGCCTCTGCGTCCTGAGTGCTGGGGCAAAGGCATGAGCCACTGCGCCTGGCTAAATAAGCATTTTACGTCATCATTTTATAGCTGCCACCTGGGCCCTACGTCTCTTTTCCTGATGGGCCATGTTAGGAAAATTCCTTCCTGAGTTTATATGGTTATAGCTTACAAAGTAGATATTCAGGGGGTGTGGGTCAGTACATCTGTCCTTTTTCATCTGTACATGTAGGCTAGGCAAATTGGGCTAGGAATCGGTCAAATGGTCATTGCAGATTACAAAATACAGATGTCACCGGCAGAAGTTTAGATATCTGACTCGCTTGACCTATACTTTTCCTGGATTAATTGGACCTGGTGCCCCATTAAGACATGGTGAACTTCCTGTTGTCTTAGTTTTACATCTTTAGACCCAGTGAGAGGAGAGCACTGCAGAGCTTCAAGACAGTAAGAATAAAACAACATCTCAAGGAGGTGAAACATCCCAGAGAAATAAAACGTAGTAAAGTATCCCAGGTAAGATTGCAGCGTTATCTACCAAGTATGTATTAATTAAAACAGAGATAAAATAGTAAAACAAAGGAGACTTCAAAGTAGTCTAAGCCTAAAAGAAATTCATAAATGGCGGAGGTTATAAGAACACAGCTTTTCCCTATCACAGGAATGTGTCATTGGCAGGCAAGATGGCTCAGCTGTGAAGGTGCTTGCTGCCAACCTGACGACCTACCTGAGTGTGGACCCTGAGACCGACACGGTAGAAGCCGAGAAAGCACTCTGGAAAGCCCTTCTCTGACCTCAACATGTCCACCGAGCACGCCAACCCCACAAATGAATGTAAAAAAAACTAGAAATTAAATTGAAAAGGGGAATATGGGGCCCAAGTCCTCTGTCCCCTAAACCCCCCCAGAAAAGGGAGAAGGGGCTGAGAAGCTGTCATTTCTCAGAGAGTTTGGACCCGTTGACCTCTAGGCCCTAAGAAGGACCCAGGCTCCCCAGCCAGCTTTCAGGGAGGGGAAAGCCTCACTCTTCTCCCTGACCAGCGTGGACGCTCTTTCTGGAGCCCGATCTTCAGCCCTTGGAGGCAGCCAGGCATCTAGGAGGCAGCAGGTCCTCCTCTGTTTCCCCTGCTTTGTGGCCCTAGGGAGTCATTCTACCTCTCAGAGCCTGGGTTTCTCATCCATTCAATGGGCATGATGACACTGTAAGGCCAGGTGAGGGACAAATGGAGCATTGAGCAGAGTTCATGACAGACAGGTGCGCAGGGGCTCCTGTGCTTTTTCTCTGTGGCCTCTAAGAAAGAGTGAGGCAAGGGAGGGCCAAATGGAGCAGTGTGCAGTGTCCTGTGTTTTCTTCCCTGGCCTCCTGTCCTAAGAACGAGTGGGTGGAGTTTGTTGGGCTAGACCCAGAGGAGCCCAGGGCTGTGCACAGTAGGACATCAACAACAGTTTATGGAATACTGGGCCTGGAGTCATAGCTCAGAACTTATGTTCAATCCCTAGCACCACATTAAGAAAGCAAAACACCAGATGAAGAGGTTATGGGACACTCCTGCGAAATCCATGGATTACTTTGTAAAGGTGGATCTCTCCAGGGGGGAGCAGATCTTCACAAAGGATGGGTGGACAGAGGGGCAGATTCTGGTGGACAATCTTGTGAGGGAAGAGCCGGAGCTCTTCAGACGGCCAGCCCCATGTGCCAGTTATGTCCTCCATTGCTGTGACAAGACACCAGACAAAGCATCTTATAGAAGGAAGATATATTTTGGCTCCCTGAGGGGATGCGGTCCCCCATGGGGGCCTGTGTGGGGAACCCGAGTCCGCGGAGGTGGGGTGGATCAGTGTTAGTGAGGTGTGTTTTTGAGGCAAGAAATCGAGGGATCCTCTTTTCTACTCTAGTCTGGTCTGTGTCCTTTTATGGGGGAGTTGAGACCATTAATACTGAGAGTTACCATTGAGCAATGTTAATTCGTTTCTGTCATGTTGGAGTCCTAGTGCTGTTTTCTTAGACCTCTTTTGTTTGACTGCTCTGGGATAATTTATATATTCTTTGTGCCCTCTTGAAGGTATTTAAGCTTCTCGTCAGATGGATACATTCCATCAAGTCTTTTCTGGAGACATAAATTGAGCTGTTTTGTAGACATAAATTCCTTAAACCTGAATTCCTCATGGAAAAATTCTTTCTCCTTTTATCACAGCCGATAGTTTTTCTGGGTACAGCAGTCTGGGCTGGAATCTGTTTTTCTCTGACTTGTAGGTCTAAGCCTTCTGGAGTTCCCTTCTGGCTTTCATAGTCTCCATTGGAGAGTCAGCTGTTCTTCTGATGGACCTGCCTCCATATATATGTGACTTGATCTTTCTCTCTCACAGCTCTCAATATTTCTTCTTTGTTCTGTACATTTAATGTTTTGAGTATTACCAGATGTGAGGTGTTTATTTTCTGGTCCTGACTACATGCTGTTCTGTGTGCATTTTGGACCTTGATATGCATCTCTTTTCCTAGATTAGGGAAATTTCCTACAATGATTTTTATTTAAAAAATGTCCTGTATCTTTGGCTTCCATTTCTTCTCCTTCTCCTATGCCCGTGATTCATAGGTTTCCTCTTTTCACAGTGTCCCAGCGTCTTGCTCACTCTGGCCTTTGGTTGTTTTAGATTTCATATTTTTTTTGTGCAATCCATTTCCCCAAGGTTGTCTTCAGGATCTGCTCATCTCTGTTCCATTTTCGTTTTCACTTCTTTCCTCTAAGCTTTTTGTTTGAGTTCCTGAGTTTTTTGTTTCCAGTTTTGTTAAGTTTGGCCCTTCTTCAGACAGTATTGCAGGAGTGTAGCGGTCAAAGGATAACCTGTAGGAGTCAGTTCGCTCCTCCCACCGTATGGGTCCCAGAGATGGAATTCAGGTCATCAGGCTTGGTGACAGGCATCCTTACCTGCTGAGCCATGTCTAAGGCCTGCTTAGGTTGATTACAATTTCCAGCTTCTATAAGCAAAGGTGTGTGAGTGTTCTTGGAGTGCTTTGGACAAGTGTCAGGATTTCCACAGGGGGAGTGAGCAGGGACTTTGCACAGCTTCATTTCAACACCATGGCAGCCTCTTCCCCGAAACCAGGGCTCAAAGCTAGGACCTGCTACCTCCTGGGAAAGTGCTCTACTGCTACGGTGCACGTGCGCCAGCCCCTTCTCCACGTTTGAAAATGTATTTTATTTGTTTTCATTTTTTATGTTTATGAGTGTTTTGACGGCATATATGTGTGTGTGTGTGTGTGTGTGTGTGTGTGTGTGCACCATGAGTGTGCAGTGCCCTTGCATGCCAGAAGAGGTCATCAGATCCCCTGGATCTCGAGTTATGGATGGTTGTTATCTGCCCTGTTGGTGCTGGGAACTGAACTAGGGTTCTCTGCAAGAGCGGCCAGTGCTCATAACTGCTTTCTCTCCAGCCACTTTTTGCATGTCTTGTGACATGTCTTGTTTGGGGCTGGCTATTGTCTCTTTCCAGTGACTTGTTCTCGGTCACACTCCATTCAAATCATGATATACAGTCTCACGATTGTCTCCCAGGCTGCCTTAAACTCATCATCTAGCCCAGGGAGGACCTGAACTTGAAATGTTCCTGCCTCAACCTCCTGAGTAGCTAGAATTACAGGCCTGTGCCCCAGGCCCGGGTCCCCATGGTGTCTTCTGAAATATGTGTTATCTTCATTCTACAGATGAACAAACTGAGACCAGGAGGGGTCAGCTGACTTGTCCCAGAAGGGGTCTCACAGCCTCACCATAGAGGGAGGGATTTGGCAGATCAAAATTGGCCGGATTTCTAGGCCTGCTTGATCCCAACTGTGTACCATTTGCCCAGCCTCTCACAGTGGCCCTGTGGGTTTGCCAGGTCTAAGAGGATTTTGAGTTCAGGTCGAGGAGACCGAGGAGAAAGTGATGGGTGTGAATTGGACAAGGAACAGTTGTTTGCTTCCAAAAATTCTTGCCTCTGCTGGGAGCAGGGCCCAAGAGTGCTGTGGGGAGCCACTAGGTGACCCTAATATAACCCAGCTTCAGCCCTGGGTGGGAGGCAGCTTAAAGTGTTCGATGGAACAGAGGGAAGGACCACAGCCTGTGAGGCAGGTGATGAGGTGGTGTTTTCGTTTCCTCTTACTGGTTTTGTGTGTGTGTTCCCCCTTGTTTGCATGTGTGTGGGTGTGAATGTATATGCATGCATGTGCACCTTCATGTGGAGGCCAGTGGTCACCCTCAAGTGTTGATATTCAGGAGGTGAACTCTTTTTTTGGTTTGTTTTAAAACCTTTTTCAATTAACTAATTATTATTTAATGTGCATGAGTGTCTTGCCGGCATGCATGTAAGTACATCACGTGCATGCAATGCCTGGAGAGGCCAGGAGAGATGCACAGCACAGGAGAGATGCACACCACAGGAGAGATGCACAGCACAGGAGAGAGCATCAGCGTTTTGTGCCTGGCCTGTGGTAAGGGTCAGTGATGTCAGGGAACCCTGACTGATGTTAAATGTGCATTTGTGTACATGCTTGGTCAGAGGTGGGTTTAGCTGGAGCTCACAGAGTTTGAGCCAGGCTCCCCCGACTCTCTCTTGGGAAGAGCTCCAGCACAGGCTCCTAAGGCTGTGTACATCCCAGTTCCCAAAAGTAAAAGATTCAGATTGCAATTGTTTGGGGCTGGCTGTTGTCTCTTTCCAGTGACTTGTTCTTGGTCACACTCCCTACAAACAGCAACTGTGGAGTCGCTGTTGCATTTTTAGAGTTTATTATTTATGGGAGATGGCCTTGTATGATAGGGCTCGTGTGGAGATCAGAGGACTACTTGGGACTTCTTCCATCAGGGTTCCGGGGAATGAATTCAGGTGGGCACTCTGTGTTGCACGTGCCTTAACCCACTGGGAGGTCTTGTGGACCCCCACTGCATTTCTGAGGTTGACTAATGGAACTTCAAGTTACACACACATCTAGTTACACATACATCTAATGTGGCCTGTGAGGGATATCGGTACAAGTTCACAGACACATCTAGGAATAGCTCATGGAGGTGCAGCCCAGAAGGTGGCCACTGCTTCCGCCACAGCCTTATTCCAGGCTCCTCCTCACAATCTCCACTTGTCCCCACGTCTCAGGTCAGGTCAGGCCCGACAGGAGGGGTCCACCTTCCTGTGCACCCCAGGCCCCTCTCTGGTGTCTTATTCTCAAAGTTTTAGGCTAAATGGTGTCCGTCTAGGAAGCTTGGTGAGCAAGGAGGCAGGCCGCAGGCCCTGCTGAGATGACCTTTACCCTCCTGAGCCTTTGAAAAGTTCAGGACATTTTTCAAGAGCAGGAATACATCATGATATGAGGCCCAGGTGGGACCCTTATCTATAGTACCTGGAACACCCTGGTCTCAGGCACCTGGAACCAGCGTCTGCCGCACAATCTCATGGGGTAGCTTGGCATATGCTCCGGAGAACCCAGGGAGGGCAGCAGGCTGGCATGCTTAGGGTTTCTTGGAGCACCTCTCATCGTATACACAAGGCAGAGGCCACATCCCTGCTCATCAGTACCCCACACACATTCGTGACGATGCCGGACACATCACAACACATAGAAAGAGAACAGCAGACACTGTGGAATGAATCGATAAACAAGATTCTTCTTTGCTCTTGACCTTGTGGGGAAGGGCGGGGCGTGGACAGAGGGGCCGAAGCTGCAGGAGAAGGGATTGGGACTCAAAGGTACCCGTCCTGGTGTGTTTTGCAGGAGGACTCAAATGGCTACAGGTCTGGTTCTGAAGTACAGAACTGTGACTCAAGCTTAAAGGAGGAGACATAAAGACCTTTTATAGAGAGGTAGTGCAGGTCCTTGTCGCCTGGCCAGTTGAGGGAGAAGATCACGAATCCATTTAACAGGATCAACTTGACCTTATTTTCCTGGAAGGCTATGATGAACTGCAAAGGGAGGAAGGAGTCAAGAAGGAGGGAGGAGCCTGGAGGGGTTCAGATGGGGCCAGGAGCTGAAACTCCTGCATCCAGCCAGGGTTCTGCCATTTGGACTCTCCCTTTGAGACCTCCCTGATTTTTGTCCCCTTTGACTTCACCTTGAATAGTAATCCTGGAATTGGAATAAATTTATCGTGGTTGTCCCGTTGCTCTTGTCCCTCCTTGGAACCATCCGACCAGTTGCAGACAATGGTGGCTTGGTCAAAGCGAGGGTTAAAATGAAGGTTCACGACGTCTTTCTCCTGGCCCACGTTAATTTCAAAGCTGTAGGAAAGTTGACAGGTGAGGACAGTTTAGGGCAGAGGGCCTTGGCCAACCACAAGCTGGAAGAATCAGCAAAGTTCTTTTAATTATGATCTGTGCCTTGATATGAGGTGTCAAGGTAATCGGGCAGGCACTGTAGTGTTGCCTTCCATTTGGGAGAGGGACCAAGGCTCTGACAGTAGCAAATGGTCGCAAAGGGTCACAATTTCAGACGTTAAGTGTGTCTTTATCATGTGAAAGAATTGGAGACCTGTTCATGTGGACTATAAACAGTCAGCCCTAGGGGATGAGCTCCCTGCCACCCGAGGTATGCAAGCAAGGCATGAATGACTTGGCAGGATCACTAAGGAGCCTGGGTTAGACTTTCAGAATCCCTGCAAAGGGCTCATTGTGGGTTGTGGGGTTCTATCACGGGGGCATCTCAGAGCAGGGGTGCCCCTGCATGTCTGCAAACTTGGGGACACAGGTAGAAAAAGAGGTTTTCTCTTAGCTCTTACACCATGCATCTGCCCAGACTTGCTAACCCTAGGTGGCTAGAGATGAGTTCCAAGAAACGCTGGGATTCTCCTCTAGAGGTGATGGCTATTGCTGAGCTCAGGGGAGGAAAACCAATGCTGGCTTCTAGGGGACGCTAACAAGAGCATCACTTCCTGCTGGTGGCTGCCTCTGGTTGACTTCACAGGCCCTTTCAGATGGGTTAGGAGGAGTGTGTGTGTGTGTGTGTGTGTGTGTGTCTGTGTGTGTCTGTGTGTGTCTGTGTGTGGTGTGCCTGGCGAGGAGGCAGGTTGGGCTTTCACTAGAGGCACCAGACCTCCAAGACCAGGCAGAACTCCAGTTTTCTCCATTTCCCACTGGGTGGCTTTTGAGGCAAGGAGCAGAGCATACGGATTCTGACATTCTGCAGGTGGCTGACCTAGGCTTAGATGGAAACACAGGTCCTAACAGCAGGGCTGTGGGAGTCCCAGCAATGGGAAGCAGAAAAGGCCCTTTGGGTTGAGGTCACTGTATCCTGACTGACTCGACAGGGCTAGCCTGACTGTCCCCACTTGACCCTCCCTCCCTGCCCCCACCTTGCTCACCCCTTAGGGCACACAAGAATCCTGCCCTCGATCGATAAGGCCATCCCCATCTTCATGTTCATGTTGATGATCTCAAAATTGCCCTGTGCAATAGAAGAACGCTGCATTCAAGAGTCTGTAAGAAACACAGGCTTAAAGTGTGAAGTTTTAAGTAGTGGCACATCAGCCAATCACAGGTGTCTTAGAGAAGTTCCCAGACATTCCCTGGGGCCTGGGGTAAGGACCCCCTGTTGGCGGAATCCTGTGCACTCTGGGATAGCCAGCAGCTTCTCTGGCCCCTCCTCACTAGAACCCAGCATCCCTTTTCAGGTTGCCATGACAACAGTGTCTCCACACTTGGTCCGTGTCCCCACAGGCAAGCCCACCCTGCTCTCAGGGCAGAGGGATCTGGAGGTAGGAAGGCCAGCAGCTCCCTGGAGCAGCTGATGAAGCAGCAGACACCAAAATGACCCTTTTTTCAGGCTCTCAGGGCTAGCCAGAGAGGAAGGGGACCCAGCAAGGATACCCACTGCCCCTCCCAAATGACCCAAGGAACACATGCACGTGGCAGCACTAACATGCGTGCCGTGTATATGCAATTGCAGGACACCAGTCTGCCCCACCCTGGCCCCCTGGGACTGGGTGAAGTGGGTGCTCAGACAGAATGCTCAAAGCACGCCCTGTGTTACATCCCTTTGCTGCCTGGCTGGAAGAGAAAACATAGAGCCCTCATGGCTGCGAGGAGGGGTGGTGTGCTGCACAGCTGGGGCACCTGACCAGCAGGGTGGAGACATTGTTAGGAATAGGATACTGAGACCTGGGAGCCTGTAATGCCCCAGGGCCCTTGTCCTCACTGGACAAAGCCTAAGACCAGAGTCGGGAGACAGAGCCAGGTGGGAGAGTGGCAAGTTCACAGGAGTTGGGACTGGGAATTGGGGCTTGAATACAATCAAGTCCAGGCTCTGCCTTAGCTAACCCAGTGACTTGAGGGCCGGCCCTACTCCTTTGGGTCTGGGTCCCCCAGCAGCGCTATGAGGTTTGGTTAGATGGTATCTGGAGAGGGGAAAGAAGAAAGGAAATGACGGTTGAGGGTGCCTGGGACAGGAAGCGTCTCCTCTAGAGAGGGAGGCGCGGCCAGCTTGGGGGTGCCAGTCACCATCACACATTGCATGCCACCTTTTTCTGGTAATGTTGGCCAATTCCCTCTCATGGTTCATTCCATCTGGCATCTGTTAATATGGCCTCTTTGGGAATAGAGCCTTGGCACATCGCATCCACTTCAATGGCAGGGCGCTGGTCTAGGGCGGGCTCTAAATCCACTGAGGTCTGTAACCTTTAAGAGGAGAGCAATTGGGCCACAGAAACACAGATCCACTTGAGGCTAGAGAGATGGCCAGGCAGGGAAGAGCACCTGCTGGTCATTGAGAGGACCTAAGTTCAATTCCCAGCACCTACATGAAGTGGCTCACAACCACTTGTAACTCCAGCACCAGGAAACCTGGAGCCCTCCTCTGGCCTCTCTAGGCACCTGCATCCACAGTGGATATACATATATGCATAATTTGAAATAAAATAAAATAAAAAACAAACCCACAGAGGGAAGTCTATGTACAAAGCAGGCTGTTTGGAGTCTGGAGTTTGCCAGTCCGGGAACTGCAGATGCCTAGTCCCCACCGGAAACTGGAAGACAGAACAATCCTCCCCAGAGCCGGCAGGGAGAGCTTGCCTCTGCCCGTCATGGACTCCAGACTTGGCCAGGACCAGGAGAGACAAAACGTCTGTGATGGTGAGCTCCCCATTTGTGCCGGGAGCCATTTTGTGTACTGTTGCCATTTTATATGCCTTGAGACGCCAAGTTTCAGTTTTCCCTCCACATGACTGTGCTCCTAAGTAACTGTTGTAAGACTCTGAGGATGTTGCATCAGCCTCCCGTGCCTTTTCTTAGCCACTCCCCTGTGACCACCCCCAGCCCCATTTCTGCTATAAAAATGCTCCTTCCTGTACTATAAAGTAGAGCTTGATCAGAATTCCTTGTGACTTGCTCCCGTCTTTGTGTCTCCCGTCCTCCATTTGTCTCCCACACCAGGTCAACCCACGTTGATAGTGTTCCCATGGGCCGGGACACATTTGAAGTGGTTTGTCCCAGCAGCCTTTGGAAATGAGACCACTGTGCAAAGCCCGGAGGATCCAGGTGGTTGCACCCCACATCAGGGCAATTCTAGGCTCAGAAATGTGCAGTGATTTCTCCACAGCCCCTTCTACGAGTCACAGCTGAGCAAGCTATGGAAGCAAAGAGATCTCAAAGGCCAACCATCACCCTGAAATTTTCAGTGACCTCCAGAAATTTCATCTTGAACCACAGTTTCATTTCATCACCTTTTTGTTTTCAATTCTATTTTTTTGAGATAACGTTTCACGTAGCCCAGGCTGCTCCTGAACTCACCTTGTGGCTAAGGCCAACCTTGGACGTTTTATCTTACTTCCGACAACTCCGAGTGCTCGGTTTACAGGTGTGCACCACCTCACCTGGCTTATGCAGTAGTCAGGATCAAGCAAGGGCTTCGTGCCTGCTGGACAAGTCTCTACCACATGAACTACTCCTCATATGACTCCTTTTACAAAAATTTTACTTTAGCTAGGCCTGGAGACACTGGAGACATAGACTTTGATCCTGGCACTCAGGAGGCAGAGGCAGGTAGATCTCTCTGGAGTTTGGGGTCACCTGGTCTACATAGTAAGTTCCAGGTCAGCCAGGGCTACATGGTGAGACCCTGTCTCATAGAAAAAAGAGAAAATTAATTTCGCTTTGTGCTTCTCGGTATCAAAGCCAGGGTCTTGCTCCTGCTAATCATAGATTCCAGTATTGATCTGATCCACGAACCCTGCATGTGGTTGTTATTATTATTGGTGATCTTACAGAGGAGAAACTGGTTAGAGTGGGGCAGAGACAGGCTCTGGCTTTGAGCTGATAGTGGCAAGACAGACAGCTTCAAGGGCCTGAGAGACCATCCATCCATCTTTCTTTTGATGCACATAGGGAAACTGAGACCCAGAGAGGGGTAACAATTCTGCACCCAAAGGTACCCCACCCACACCCAGGCAATGATAAATAAATGGAAGGAGATGGGCCCGGGGCATCCTTACGGGGCTGACATCCTTACCGACATGGTGACGGCTCCTGATGACACCTGGCAGCAGCTCTCCCAGTGATCCCAGACGCCTGCGCTCAGGGTCCCACCTCGCAGTCAGGTTTATATACCTAAGGCTCATAGACCTAGGGAGGAAATGAGGACTTTGGTGGGTTATTTCACAATATTCTCTTATCGTCAGAGGTCCACAGGGCCTAGGGGAGGAGTCCCAGTGCCACCCCCACCCGAGTCATAAACAGGCACTTGGCAGGCCACCCACCTTCCATGCAGAGCCACAAAAACACAAGCTGGCTTGGTAAAGAAAATGTCCAAACCTGATTTTCTGTGACATTATGAGTCATTTGGAGACATTTTTCCTCATCTCCATCGGTTTTCTGTTGGTAGTTTAAAGATATTAACAACTCCTCCTCCTCCTTCGCTGCTCCTCCTCTTCCTCCTCCCCCCATCCTCCTCCTTCTCCTTTCTTCCTCCTCTTCTCCCTCCTCCTCCTCCTCCTCTTCCTCCTCCTCCTCCTTCTCTTTTCTTCCTCCTCTTCTTCCTCCTCCTCCTCCTCTTCCTCCTCCTCCTCCTCCTCCCCCCATCCTCCTTCTCCTTTCTTCCTCCTCTTCTTCTTCCTCCTCCTCCTCCTCCTCTTCCTCCTCCTCTTCCTCCTCCTCCTCCTCCTCCTCCTCCTCCTTCTCCTCTTTCTCCTCCTTTTTTCCTTCTCCTTTTCTTGTCAAACACAGTCTGACTGATTAGCACACGCTGGCCTTGAACTCAGAATCCTCCACATTCTGCCCCAAGTGATCAGATTACAGGCGTGCACCACCTCATCCAGCTGTACCCATGAACGTTTCAAAAGCAACATATATTCGATTCAAAGAAAGCATCTAGGGCTGGCCCGGTGGCTCAGCGGGTACAGGCACTTGCCAGCAAGTCTGAAGATATGAGTTCAATCCCTAGGACCCACATAGAAGAAGGAGGGGACTGATTCCTATACACTGTCTTCTAATCCCCATGCACAATATACGACACACACACACACACACACACACACACACACACACACACATTATATAGGTGTAATAACTTTTTTTCTTTGTTTGTTTTGAGACAAGGCCTCACTGTGTAGCGTACAAGTAGCCTGGAACTCACTGCATCGACCAGGCTGGTCTCAAACACACAGAGATCCACTGTCCTATCGCTATAATGTTCCACCACACTCTGCCTTACAAAAAAAACTTAAAACAAAGAGAACATCTAGAACAATCTACAAGTGTCAATAGAATTTTTTTCAAAGCCTCGGCGCGTAGCTGCGTGGTAGCTCACTCTCCTAGCCCAGGTCCCTGGGCTCCATGCTCACCCATGGCTAGAGGAAGGAACAGAAGAAGGAAGCCGAAAGTGGACCCTTCCGTGTGTGCTGGGTGGGTCCTCAGAGGCTGTGCGTGCCATGCGCTTCATCCCCGGCACCGTGCACAAAAACAGACTGTTCTCTTGGCACACGAGGACCAGATGTGCAGACAGGAACTCAGGGGCTCAGGGATGCTGGAAGTTGAAATGTCCCTTTATTTTTATGCCTTGTGTAATGGGGATGCTCATTATACTGTTGGAAACTTCAATAGGAACGAGTGTCAATGGGGTTGAGAAACGACCCAGCCGTGAGGAGCACTGGCTAGTCTTGAAGAACACTGGGTTCAGTTCCCAGCACATGCACGGCAGCTAATAGCCACCCCTAACTCCAGTTCCAGTGAGTCTGAAGACTTCCTGGTCTCCGTGGACACTACATGATATGGGTGCACTTCTATATATGTAAGCAAACACTCATACACATAAAACAAAAATCAATTAATTAATTAAAAAGAGAAGGACATCAATCCTCGCTATTCCCTGCACCCACAGGGAACCCGCTCACTGACTTTTCCTCCTGGCGGTTTTCCGTGAATTATGGTGCCGACAGCCCTGTCTCCGTGAGTTGTTTATCCTGCATAATGTGGGAAACATTAAAGACACAACTCTATCTTTCAGAACTCTATTTCAGTAACTGTGAAATATTCCACCTCTCATTGGCTGGACTTATTGAACCAATTTCCTAAAGCTGAATGCTTGCATTAATTTTAATTTCTCCTATTAAAAATCTATTCCAATCAGGCCTGGTGTCACATGCCTTCAAATCCAGCACTCCGGAGGCAGAGGCAGGTGAACTGTTGTGAGTTCAAGGCAGGCTGGTCTAAATAGTGAGTTCCAGACCAGCTGGGATACAGGGAGAACCTGTCTCAAAAAGACAAAAAGAATAAAAAAGACGGTTCCATTCTCTTTACTGGCACACGTCACCTGGCTGATGACTTCTGCCATGCAGGCACCCTGAACGAGAACTTTTCTACTGTCTGGATTGGGGACCTTCAGAGGTTTCCATCAGAGCTGGTCCTGGCTGCTCTAGGCTGGGCACTGGGAGGACAGCCCTGCTGAGTGTCCCCTGGTGCCAGGAGCTGGGGAGTTACTCAGTGCCCAGCACTAACATGGCATGTTACCTTCAGTGCCAGGCCAGAAGGTTGGTGATGAATTTCCTTATTTGTCCACAAGGAAATGACTTCCCGGTTGGCATCTCTCTGAATGATAAATGAGATAAAGAATTTGAAAGTGCTTTTGAAAAAGAGATGGTCATCGACAGAAACAACCTTTTCTGATTATACCACAGAGCACTGGGAAAACACACAAAAGGAGTTTAAAGTTCACTTCTTTGAAAGAATAGTGGAGGACAGACGTTAATGACCATACTTGTGATGACGCATCCTCCTGACTTAGTCTCCACAGTGCTGGATTACAAAGTATGAAATATCATGCCCAACTTGCACATATATTTTATATCAGTAAAAGATAAGTGTTGGCATGCATATATGTGTGTATGTGGGTATTCATGTGATATATGTGTGTGCGCACGGAAGTGACCGCTGCATCTATTAATTTACATATATTAGGACACGGGAACATCTGGGGACAGTGGACACAGTCCAGAAAATAGCCTGGGTTGCTTTAAATGAGAAATGTCCCCACAGGCTCAGGGATTGAAAGGCTTGGTTTCTTAGTGGTTCTGACTGTAGAGGTTAATGAACTTTTGGAGCAGGGGCCTTGCTGGAGGAAGTATGTCACTGGGGGGTTCAACTTTGAGAGCACACAACTCACCTAATTTCACTTTACTCCCTGATTCCTGTGTGTGGGTAAAAGGAGAGGCGAGCTCTTTGTTGCTCTCTATGGCCGCCTGCTGCCGCGCCATCCACGTCAACATGGGCGCTAACCATCTCGAATTATAGCCAATGTGAACTTTCTTTTGCTGTGAGAAAATGGTGTATGACCAGGCTGAAGACAAGCCTCAGGAGTTAGAGCACTGGCTGTTGTTGATGAGGCTCCAAGTTCAGTTTCCAGCACCCACATAAGAGCTGACAGCTGTCTTTAGCTCAAGTTCCCAGGAATTCCACACCCTTTATAACCCCTCCAGGGACTGTATGCACCCAGGAAATGTACGCCCTTTATAGCCTCTGCAAGGATTATATGCACAATTGCACTTATACACATCCCAGGAAAACAATCACATATGAAATAAAGGGAAATAAAAACCAGAAAAGAAAGAGAGCAGGTAGTGCTGTCTCAGAGGACAGAGTCAGGCGGCTCCCTCCTGCCTGTGACTCCTGCCCTAGAAGACCTAATCTCCTCTTCCAGCCTCCTCGGACACCTGCATACTCACCCAGCTGCCCACTCGGAGACACACACGTGCACATAGGTAGAAATGAAAAGGTTTTCTTTTAGGAGGGAAGAGTCCCTCAGACGAGAAAGCCGGATGTCCATAAGACGACGGTGCTGAATCTCAGAACTGTGGACAGGACAAGTGTCCAGCTCCCCAGGCTCTGTCTGGTCAGTTCTCTTCCCTATCATGAGGACAGGTATCCTGGGAAAGCCAGTATCTGTCACCTCGTGGACTAGAGCATGGGAAAGGAGGACGATGCTGGTGGCTGACATCTGTGACAGCCCTCACGCCATGGACGTGAATGGGACAGAGGCCAGGAGACTCATGCCAGCAGGCCAGGCCTGAGAAGACCTAGGGGGTAGGACCTGTGTGTGCCAGGCTCAAGCATACACCAGACTTCCTTTCACACTGCTTTTCTTCAGGAGTGTCAGTCTCAGCATCCAGGAAGTTTTTCCTGAGCTGTGTGACATTAGGCAAGGTGCTCAGTCTCTCTGGCCTTCAGTTTGTCTGTGGGAAACCTGGGCTGGTTTAAATGAGAAATGTCCCCACAGGCTCAGGGATTGAAAGGCTTGGTTTCTTAGTGGTGCTGTTTATGAAGGTTAATGAACTTTTGGAGCGGGGGCATTCCTGGAGGAAGTATGTCCCTCGGGGGTTGAACTTTGAGAGCACACAACTCACCTAATTTCACTTTACTCCCTGATTCCTGTGTGTAGGTAAAAGGAGAGGTGAGCTCTTTGTTGCTCTCTATGGCCGCCTACTGCCGCACCATCCACCACAACATCTTCACAAAGGATGCGTGGACAGAGGGGCTGCTTCTGGTGGACAATCTTGTGAGGGAAGAGCCGGAAGTCTTCAGACGGCCATCTCCATGTGCCAGTTATGTCCTCCATTGCTGTGACAAGACACCAGACAAAAGCGTCTTATGGATGGAAGATCTATTTTGACTCCCTGAAGGGATGCAGTCCACCGTGGGGGCCTGTGTGGGGAACCCGAGTCCCCTGACTTGGAGTGGATCAGTGTTGGTGAGGTGTGTTTTTGAGGCAAGAAATCGAGGGATCCTGTTTTCTACTCCAATTTGGTCTGTGTCTTTTTACGGGGGAGTTGAGACCATTAATACTGAGAGTTGCCATTGAGCAATGTTAATTCGTTTCTGTCATGTTGGAGTCCTAGTGCTGTTTTCTTAGACCTCTTTTGTTTGACTGTTCTGGGATAATTTATGTATTCTTTGTGACCTCTTGAAGGTATTTAAGCTTCTCGTCAGATGGATACATTCCATCAAGTCTTTTCTGGAGACATAAATTGAGCTGTTTTGTAGACATAAATTCCTTAAACCTGTATTCCTCATGGAAAAAATTCTTTCTCCTTTTGTCACAGCTGATGGTTTTTCTGGGTACAGCAGTCTGGGCTGGAATCTGTTTTTCTCTGACTTGTAGGTCTAAGCCTTCTGGAGTTCCCTTCTGGCTTTCATAGTCTCCATTGGAGAGTCAGCTGTTCTTCTGATGGACCTGCCTCCATATATATGTGACTTGATCTTTCTCTCTCACAGCTCTCAATATTTTTTCTTTGTTCTGTACATTTAGTGTTTTGAGTATTACCAGATGTGAGGCATTTACTTTCTGGTCCTGACTACGTGCTGTGCTGTGTGCATCTTGTACCTTGATAGACATCTCTTTCCCTAGAGTAGGGAAATTTCCTACAATGATTTTTATTAAAAATATGTCCTGTACCTTTGGCTTCCATTTCTTCTCCTTCTCCTATGCCCGTGATTCATAGGTTTCCTCTTTTCACAGTGTCCCAGAGTCTTGCTTTCTCTGGCCTTTGGTTATTTTAGATTTGATATTTTCTTTGTGTAATCCATTTCCCCAAGGTTGTCTTCAGGATCTGATCATCTCTGTTCCATTTTCTCTACTTCGTTTTCACTTCTTGCCTCTAAGCTTTTTGTTTGAGTTCCTGAATTTTTTGTTTCAAGTTTTATTAAGTTTGGCCCTTCTTCAGACAGTATTGCAGGAGTGTGGCGGTCAAAGGATAACCTGTAGGAGTCAGTTCGCTCCTCCCACCATATGGGTCCCAGAGATGGAATTCAGGTCATCAGGCTTGGTGGCAGGCACGCTTACCTGCTGAGCCATGTCTAAGGCCTGCTTAGGTTCATTACAATTTCCAGCTTCTATAAGCCAAGGTGTGTGATCGTTCTTAGAGTGCTTTGGACAAGTGTCAGGATTTCCACAGGAGGAGTGAGCAGGGACTTTGCACAGCTTCATTTCAACCCCATGGCAGCCTCTTCCCCAAAACCAGGGCTCAAAGCTAGGACCTGCTACCTCCTGGGAAAGTGCTCTACTGCTACGGTGCACGTGCGCCAGCCCTTTCTCCACGTTTGAAAATGTATTTCATTTGTTTTCATTTTTTATGTTTATGAGTGTTTTGACTGCATATATATATATATGTGTGTGTGTGTGTGTGTGTGTGTGTGTGTGTGTAAACCATGAGTGTGCAGTGCTGTTGCATGCCAGAAGAGGTCATCAGATCCCCTGGATCTTGAGTTATGGATGGTTGTTATCTGCCCTGTTGGTGCTGGGAACTAAACTAGGGTTCTCTGCAAGATCGGCCAGTGCTCATAACTGCTGAGCCGTCTCTCCAGCCACTTTTTGCATGTCTTGTGACATGTCTTGTTGGCTGGCTGTTGTCTCTTTCCATTGACTTGTTCAGAGTCACACTCCCTGCAAATCATGATACACAGTCTCACGATTGTCTCCCAGGCTGCCTTAAACTCATCGTCTAGCCCAGGGAGGACCTGAATTTGAAATGTTCCTGCCTCAACCTCGAGAGTAGCTAGAATTACAGGCCTGTGCCCCCAGGCCCGGGTCCCCATGGTGTCTTCTGAAATATGTGTTATCTTCATTCTACAGATGAACTAACTGAGACCAGGAGGGGTCAGCTGACTTGTCCCAGAAGGGGTCTCACAGCCCAACCATAGAGGGAGGGATTTGGCAGATCAAAATTGGCCGGATTTCTAGGCCTGCTTGATCCCAAATTTGTACCATTTGCCCAGCCTCTCACAGTGGCCCTGCGGGGTTTCCAGGTCTAAGAGGAATGTGGGTTCAGGTCCAGGGGACTGAGGAGAAAGTGATGGGTGTGAACTAGAAAAGGAACGATTGTTTGCTTCCATCCATTCTGGCCTCTGCTGGGAGCAGGGCCCAAGAGTGCTGTGGGGAGCCACTAGGTGACCCTCACCTAACCCAGCTTCAGCCCTGGGTGAGAGGCAGCTTAAAGTGTTTGACGGAACAGAGGGAAGGACCACAGCCTGGGAGGCAGGTGATGAGGTGTTGTTTTCGCTTCCTCTTACTGGTTTTGTGTGTGTGTTCTCCTGTGTTTGCATGTGTGTGGGTTTGAATGTATATGCATGCATGTGCACCTTCATGTGGAGGCCAGAGGTCACCCTCAAGTGTTGATATTCAGGAGGTGAACGCTTTTTTTGGTTTGTTTTAAAACCTTTTTCAATTAACTAATTATTATTTAATGTGCATGAGTGTCTTGCCGGCATACATGTAAGTACATCACGTGCATGCAATGCCTGGAGATGCCAGAAGAGTGCACACCACAGGAGAGATGCACAGCACAGGAGAGAGCATCAGTGTTTTGTGCCTGGACTGTGGTAAAGGCCAGTGGTGTCAGGGAACCCTGACTGATGTTAAATGTGCATTTGTGTACATGCTTGGTCAGAGGTGGGTTTAGCTGGAGCCCACAGAGTTTGAGCCTCGCTTCCCCGACTCTCTGTTGGGAAGAGCTCCAGCACGTGTTCCTAAGGCTGTGTACATCCCAGTTCCCAAAAGTAAAAGATTCAGATTGCAATTGTTTGGGGATGGCTGTTGTCTCTTTCCAGTGACTTAATCTTGGTCACACTCCCTACAAACAGCAACTGTGGAGTGGCTGTTGCATTTTTAGAGTTTATTATTTATGGCAGATGGTCTTGTATGGTAGGGCTCAAGTGGAGATCAGAGGACAACTTGGGACTTCTTCCATGAGGGTTCCGGGGAATGAATTCAGGTGGCCAGTCTGTGTTGCACGTGCCTTAACCCACTGGGAGGTCTTGTGGACCCCCACTGCATTTCTGAGGTTGACTAATGGGACTTCAAGTTACACACACATGTAGTTACATATGCATCTAGTGTGGCCTGTGAGGGATATCGGTACAAATTCACAGGCACGTCTAGGAATCGCTCATGGAGGTGCAGCCCAGAAGGCGGCCACTGCTTCCGCCACAGCCTTATTCCAGGCTCCTCCTTACCATCTCCACTTGTCCCCCATCTCAAGTCAGGTCAGGCCCGACAGGAGGGGTCCCCCTTCCTGTGCGCCCCGGACCCCTCTTTGGTGTCTGATTTTTAAAGTTTTACGCTAAATGGTGTCCGTCTAGGAAGCTTGGTGAGCAAGGAGGCAGGCCTCAGCCCCTGCTGACATGGCCTTTACCCTCGTGAGCCTTTGAAAAGTTCAGGACCTTTTTCAAGAGCAGGAATGCATCACGATATGAGGCCCAGGTGGGAACCTTATGTATAGTTCTTTGAACACCCTGGTCTCAGGGACCTGGAAGCAGCGTCTGACCCACGATGTGATGGGATAGCTTTACATGTTTCCCAGAGAACCCCAAGCAGGCAGCAGGCTGGCATGCTTAGGGTTTCTTGGAGCACCTCTCATCGTATACACAAGGCAGAGGCCACATCCCTGCTCATTAGTACCCCACACACATTTGTGACGATGCCGGACACGTCACAAAACATAGAAAGAGAACAGCAGACACTGTGGAATGAATTGATAAACAAGATTCTTCTTTGCTCTTGACCTTGAGGGGAAGGGCGGGGGAATGGACAGAGGGGCAGAAGCTGCAGGAGAAGGTTTGGAAGCTCTGGGACATAAAGGTTCCAGTACTGGGGGGTCTTACATGAGGATATACACGGGCTTGGGGCTACAGGTCTTCATCTGAGCAGCACATTCCCTCAAGCTTGAAGGAGGACACGGAGAAACCACCAGCGGTCAGGTAGTGCACCTGTTGGTGGCCCAGCCTGTTGGGGAAGCTGATCACGTATCCATCTGGCAGCGTCACCCTGAACTGATTATCCTCAAAGGCGATGATGAACTGTACGGGAAGGGTGGAGTCAGGAAGAAGGGAGGAGCCTGAGAAGGGTCTTGATGGGGCCTGGTGGCTTAAGCTCCTGTGTCCAGGCAGGGACTCTGCCCTTTGGGCTCCCCCTTGACATCTCCCATGACTGCTCCCTTTGACCTCACCTTGACATATGATCCTGCAGAGAAGGTGAGGTGCTTGTGCACGTGCTCTTCTTCCCAGTTGCCACCACGGAACGTGTTGCAGACAATGGTGGACTGATCGAAGCGAGGGTTAAAATGAATGTTCAGGAGGTCTTTCCCCTGGCCCAGGTTAATGGCAAAGCTGTAGAAAGGTTGAAAAGTGAGGACAGCTTATGGCAAGGGGTCTTGGAGGGCTACAAGCTAGAAGAATTACCAAATGTTTTAATTGGGAGCTGTGCCTTGAAATGAGGTGGCAATGGAGGCCGCATGGCACTGTAATGGCACTTTCCCTTTGGAACAGCGACCAAGGATTTTGACAGTCACAGACAGTCATAAAATAGGTGTATCTATCCTGGGTGAAAGGATGGAAGACCTGTTCAGACTGTCCATAAACAGCCAACCCTAGGGGATGAGATCCCTGTCCCCTAGGTATGCAAGCAGGGGATTATTGACTTGGCAGGATCATTAAGGAGCCTCGGTTAGACTTGCAGAGTCCATGAAAAGGGCTCATTGTGGGTTGTGGGGTTCTATCATGGGGGCATCTCAGACCCGGGGTGCCCCTGCATGTCTGCAAACTTGGGGACACAGGTAGAAAAAGAGGTTTTCCCTTAACTCCTACACCATACATCTGCCCAGACTTGCTAACCCTAGGTGGCTAGAGATGAGTTCCAAGAAACGCTGGGATTCTCCTCTAGACAGCTGGTGCTGAGCTCAGGGGAGGAAAACCAATGCTGGCTTCTCAGGGACGCTAACACGAGCAATGCTTCCCCCTGGTGGTTGCCTCTGGTTGACTTCAAAGGCCCTTTCAGATGGGTTAGGAAGGGTGTGTGTGTGTGTGTGTGTGTGTGTGTGTGTGGTGTGTGCCTGGGAAGGAGGCAGGCTGGGCTTTCACTAGAGGCACCAGATCTCCAGGACCAGGCAGAACTCCAGCTTCTCCATTTGCTCCTTCAGCAGCTGTTGGGTCGCAGAGCAGGTCGAGACAACTCTGACATTCTGAAGGTGGCTGACCTGAGGCTCAGGTGCAAACGTGCGTCCCAACAGCAGGGCTGTGGGAGTCGCAACAGTGAGAAGGAGCAAAGAAGCAGAAAAGGCCCTTTGGACTGAAGCCGCTGTGTTCTGACTGACTTGACAGGGCTGGCCTGACTGTCCCGACTTCCTCCTCCCTCCCTGCCCCCTCCTGCTCACCGATCAATGCCCGCATGGATCCTGCCCTTGATCGTGAAGGCCATCCCCATCCGCATGTTCATGTTTATGACCTCGAAATTGCCCTGTGCAATAGAAGAACGCTGCATCAGGAGTCTGTAGGAAACACAGCCTCAAAGTGGGAACTCCAAAGTGGTGACATATCAGCCTCAGTCACAGGTGTCTTAGAGAAGTTCCTGGACCTTTCCCTGGGGCATGGGGTGGGGGACCCCCTGTTGGGGGAATCCTATACCCTGTGGGATAGCTAGCAGCTTCTCTGGCCTCTCCTACTAGAACCCACCATCCCTTCTCAGGCTGCCATGACAACAGTGTCTCCAGACTTGGCCGTGTCCCCTGCGGGCAAGCCACCCTGCTCTCAGAGCAGAGGGATCTGGAGGCAGGAAGGCCAGCAGCAACCTGGAGCAGCTGATGAAGCAGCAGACACCAAACTGACCCTTTTTTCAGGCTCTCAGGGCTAGCCAGAGAGGGAAGGGACCCGGCAAGGACACCCACTGCCCCTCCCAAAGGACCCAGGAAACACATGCACGTGGCAGCCCACACGTGTGTGCTGTGTATATGCAACTGTGATACCACAGCATGAGTGGAAGGTACCATCCGTCCCTCCCAGGCTTCCGGGTCAGGGTGGGGTGGGTGCTGGCTCAGGATGGGACACAACACCCCTGTCTTTATATTCCCTTGCTGCTAGACTGGAACAGAAGCAGAGTCCTTGATCTGCGAGCGGGCCTTTACTGCAGAACTGGGTCTAGGAATGCCATCGTAGGGTGCATGTTTATGAACAGGATGCTGAGACCTGGGGTTGTGGACAGTCCCAGGGCCCTTGTCCTCAGTGGGCAAAGCCTAAGATCAGAGTTATAGGGGGGCCGAGCCAGGTAGGAACCGGGGCAGTTCACAGGTAGTGGGCTGGGTGTTGGGGGTGGGGTGCTAAATCCAAGCTCTGCTTTGGGTAGCCCATTGACATGGGGCTAGCCTTACTCCTCTGGGCCTGGGTCCCCCTCCCTGCTATGAGATTTGGTTAGTTGATTTCTGGAAAAGGGAGAAGAGGAAGGAAAGAGGCACGAGGAAGCAGGAGCGAGAACATTGGATGTGTCGGGCCATGAAGAGTCTCCTTAAGAGGGGCAAGAACAGCACAGGTTCTTCAATTGGGATTCGCAGTAAGTTCACAGCTTGCATGCCACCTGGGCTGGCTTGCCTAGTGCTGTTGGCCAAATTCCCCTCCCACACTTCATCCCATCTCGTGTCTGTCAATGTGGCCTCTTTGGGAGCAGAGCCTTGGCACGTGCCATCAACTTAAATGGCAGGGCACTGGTAAGGTGGGCCCTAAATCCACCGTGGCCTGTATCCCTTAAGAGGAAGGGATCTGGGCACAAAATTCAGACCCATTGGGAGCTAGAGAGATGGATCAGTAAGTAAGAGCACTTGCTGGTTGTTGAGAGGACCCAAGTTCAATTCCCAGCATCTACCATCAAGTGGCTCACAACCACTTGTAATTCCAGCTCCAGGGAATCTGGAACCCTCTTCTGGCCCCACACATGCACACACAACAGACACATACATTTACATGTAATTTAAAATAAAATAAAATTAGAAAAAGAAAAATAGACCCACAGAGGGAAGGCTATGCCCAGAGCAGGCAGTTTTGGAATTAGGAGGCTGCCAGTCCGGGAACTACAGATGCCCAGTCCCCATAGGAAGCTGGAGGAGACAGGAAAGATCCTCCCCAGAGCATACAGGGAGAGTCTGGCCTCCTATCCTGGACTCCAGACTTGGCCAGGACCACAAGAGAAGAAATGTCTGCGGTGGTGAGCCCCCCATTTTGAAGTGGTTTGTCCCAGCAGCCCTAGGAAATGAGTCCACTGTCCAAACCCCAGAGGATCCGTGTGGTTGCACCCCACATCAGGGCAAATCAAGTCTCAGAAAGGGGCAGCGACATGTCCACGGCCCCACTATGAAGCACAGTCGAGCAAGATACGAAAGCACACAGATCTCAGAGATGGTCACCACCCTGCCGTGTGCAGACAGTGACCCAGGAAATGCCATCTCGAGCCTCAGTTCTTCCTTTTCTTTTCTTTTTTGGGGGGAGCAGGGTGGGGAGTTTCACGTAGCCTTGAAATCACTATGTGGCTGAGGCTGACCTTGAACTTCCGATCTTTCTGCCTCCAGCCCCTGAGTGCTGGGGTACCAGGTGTGCGCCACCTCACCTGGTTTATGCTGTGTAAGGATCAAGCCAGGACTTCATGCCTGCCGAGCAAATCTCTATCAGTTGAGCTACTTCTGACTTGCCTCTTTTGAAAATTTTACTTTGGCCGGGCTTAGTGACATACAACTTTGATCCCAGCACTTAGAACACAGAGGTACACAGATCTCTTGTAAATTTGAGCCCAGCCTGGTCTGCCTACTGAGTTCCAGGCCAGACAGGGCTAAATAAATAGTGAGTCCTTGTCTCAGAAAAAAAGAAAAGAAATTAAAATTTTTTTCTTTGTGGTTCTAAGGATCAAACTCAGAGCCTTGTTCCTGCTAATCCCACACTCACCGCTGATCGTCCCCAGCCCCTGACACTTGTTTTCTTCATCTCTCTGAAACTTAATAGATGTCAGAAAATTATCATTACTATCGCTGTTCTTAGGGGAGAAACAAGTTAGAGTCTCAATGCAAATGCTCTGGCTTTGCATTGAGTAGCAGCAGGACAGACAGCTCCAGGGCTGAGGGGCTGAGGGACCATCTACCCAGCTTTCTTCTGATGCACAGGGGGAAACAGACCCAGAGAGGGTCAGCAATTCTGCACCCAAAGCTACCCAGCCCTCACCCAGGCAGTGACAAGTAAGTGGAAGGAGATGGGCCCGGGGCATCGTTACAGAGCTGACATTCTTACCGACATGGTGACGGCTTCTGTTGACACCTCTCAGGTTCTGGCAGCAGCTCTCCCAGTGATCCCAGAGGTCTGCGCTCAGGGTCCCACCTCGCAGTCAGGTTTATATACCTAAGGCTCATAGACCTAAGGAGGAAATGAGGACTTTGGTGGTTTATTTAGCAATATCTGATGGCTCCATCCCCAGAGGTCCACAGAGCCCAGGGGAGGAGTCCCAGTGTCACCCCCACATAAACCACAAACACCAGGAACCTGGCAGGTCACCCACCCTCCCTGCTGAGTCTAATTTCCACAGCCACAAAAAGACGAGCTGCCTCTGTAAAAAGTGTCCAAGCTGCTCATTTTCTGTGACGTTATGAGTCATTTGGAGACATGTTTCCTTATCTCCATCATTTTTCTGTTGGTACTTTAAAGGTATTAAGAACTCCTCCTCCTCCTCCTCCTCCTTCTCCTCTTCCTCCTCTTCATCCTCCTTTTTCCCTTCTCCTTTTCTTGTCAAACACAGTCTGACTGATTAGCACATGCTGGCCTTGAACTCAGTATCCTCCACATTCTGCCCTAAGTGATCAGATTACAGATGTGAACCACCTCATCCAGCTGCACCCATGAACGTTTCAGAAGCAACATATATTCCATTCAAAGAAAGCATCTAGGGCTGGCCAGGGGGCTCAGCAGGCACAGGCACTTGCCAGCAAGTTTGAAGATCTGAGTTCAATCCCTAGGACCCACATGGAAGAAGGAGAGAATTAACTCCTGTAAGTTGTCCTCTGGCTTCCACATGCACAATGTAGCACACACACACACACAATTACATAAGTGTAATAAAAAGCTTTTTTTCTTTCTTTTTTTTTTTTTTGAACACAGTCTCCCTGTGTAGCGTATGGGTGACTTAGAACTCATTGTGTAGACCAGGCTAGTCTCAAAGTCACAGAGATCCACCCGTCCCTGCTCCATAGTGCGCCACCACACTCAGACTCAGAAAAACTTAAAAACAAAGAAAACATCTAGAACAATCTACAACTGTCAATGGAATATTTTTCAGAGTTCTCAGCACGTGGCTCTCCTAGCCCAGGTCCTGGGCTCCATGCTCACCCACGGCTAGAGGAGGGGACAGAGGGGGAACCCATAGTGCACCCTTCCGTGTGTGCTGGGTGTGTGCCTTGGTGGTAGTGTGTGCTCAGATAGCACGCCATGTGCTCTGTCCTCGCACCACACATAAAGCGAATCTGTTCTCTCAGAACACAAGGACCAAATGTGCAGATGGGAATCCAAAGGCTGGGGGTACTGGGAGTTTAAGCATCCCTTTATTTCTATGTTGCTGTGATGGGGACACTCATTGTATACTACTAGAGACACTCAATAAGAATGACTGTCCCTGGGGCTAGAGAGATGCCTCAGCGGTGAAGAGCACTGGCTGCTCTTGCAGAAGACTGGGTTTCCCAGCACATGCATGGCAGCTAACAGCCACCCCTAACTCCAGTTCCAGGGGATCTGAAGCCTTCCTGGCCCTGTGGACATTGCATGATACGGGTGCACTTCCATACGTGTAGGCAAAACAAAAATAAATAAATTAAGAAAAGAAGAACATCCGTCCCTCCTAAGTCCTGCACCCAGAGGGAACCTGCTCACTGACTTTCCTTCCTGAGGTTTTGCGTGAATTACGGTGCAAGCATCCCTGTCTCCGTGAGTTGTTTATCCTGCTTCATGTGGGAAACAGTAAAGACACAGCTCCATCGTTCAGAACTGCATTTCAGTAACTGTGAAATAGTCCACCTCCCATTGGCTAGATTTATTGAACCAATTTCCTGCAGCTGAACATTTGCATTAATTATAATTTTCCCTTTTTAAAGACTCCGGTCTCTCTCTCGGCGCACGACGCCTGGCTGACGACTTCTGCAGTGCAGATTCCCCGAGGGAGGCCTTTGCCAGCTCTCTGGATTGGGGACCGTCAGAGGTTTCCGTCAGAGCTGGCCCTGGCTGCTCTAGGCTGGGCACTGGGAGGACAGCCCTGCTGAGGGTCCCCTGGTGCCAGGAGCTGCGGAGTTACTCAGTGCCCAGCATTCACATGGCATGTTACCTTCAGTGCCAGGCCAGGAGGAGGGTGATGCATTTCCTTATTTTACCCACAAGGAAATGACTTCCTCCTTGGCCTCTTTCTCAAGGCCAAATGAGATAAGGATTTTAAAAGTACTTTTGCAAGATTGAGAGTCTTTGATAGCAATGGCCTTTTCAAAATGTTGTTTTCTGATAATACCACAGAGCAGTGGGAAAGCACACAAAACGAGTTTAAAGTTCACTTCTTTGGAAAGAATAGTTGAGGACAGAGGGTCATCACCGTATTTATCACTATGTATCTTTCTGTCTATATTTTTTCTTGTTTAAGAAACAAGGTCTCACTCTATTTAACCCAGGCTAACCTGGAACTCATCGTTGTCTCAGGCTCCAGAGAGCTGGGATTATAGGTGTGTACCATCATGATCAGCTTGCCTGTTTATTTTATGTCAGTTAAAGGTGTGTGTGTGTGTGTGTGTGTGTGTGTGTGTGTGTGTGCGCGCACACATGAATGCCTGGTATAACTATGTGTGGTACACGCATATGAGTTGGTGGAGGTACAATCCTCCATCCACAGCAGTCAGAAGCCTGAATAGGATACTGGGTGTCTGCCTCTATCTCTCTCCACCTTATTGCTTGTACAGGGTTTCCGGATGAACCAGATGCTCACCATTTTCACTAAGATGGCTGACCACCAAACTTGGAGGGTCCACCTGTCTCTATCCCCCAATGCTGGGGTTACAGACATACACAACCAGCCTGGCTTTTATATGGGTGTTAGGAATTTGAACTCATGTCCTCATGGTTACAGAGCAAGTACACTCACCCACTGAACCATCTCTCCAGCTCTTGAAAGATGTCTTTTCAAACAAATACTATAAAAAAAAACAAAACATCATAATCTCAGGTTTTGGCTTCTCCACCTGTCCCTGTTCCTACCTTCTGGAGGCAGTTTCCACTTTTGTAGCACTTTCCTGGGTCCAAGAAAGGACAAGCTTCCAACAGATTCCCCGGCTGACCTCTGTTTTCTGGTGGGAGCTAAGGGTCTTCTATTGATGTGATACTGTGCTGAGCCCTCTATCATCTCCCCTTAGTGACCACCAACGTCCGGCGCATAGCTCTCACTGCTATGGAGAGGCCATTTGAACTACAAGAGCATGAAGTTGAGCCTTCGTGAGGCCACAGCTGCTGTGTGCACACTCCACTACAGCGTGACTTCCTTCTAACTCAAGGAATAATACACTACAGAATAGTGATAAGATGTCACTTAGATTAGTGCTGGGGTCAGAAAGTTCTCTCCAAAGCTCGTGTGGAAACTGAATTGTCATTAGCCAGGTGTGGTGTGAAGCCTGTAACTCCAGAACTTGGAAGGTAAAGGCAAGAAGATTAGGAGTTCAGAATCATCCTCAGTTTCATACATAAATGAAGCTGAGCCACAGAAAAATTTGTCTTGTCTCACAAATAAAAAGAAAACAAAAATTTGCCATTGAGTCAAATTAGGAAGCAGAACTTGCTTGGTGGCACATGCCTTTAATCCGAGCACTTGGGAGGCAAAAGCAGGAAGATCTCTGTGAGATTGAGGCCAGCCCGGCCTCCATAGCAAGTTCTAGGCTAGCTGGGACTACAGGGAATCCCTGTTTCAAAAAGACAAAACAAACAAAAAATTCCCCCAAACCCCGAAACAAGTCAGGCATGATCACACTCACCTTTGCTATAGCTCTCAGGAGGCAGAGGCAGGTGAATCTCTGGCTGTTCAAGGCCAGCCTGGTCTACATAATGAGTTCCAGGCCAGCTGGGGATACAGGGAGACCCTGTCTCAAACAGATTAAAAAGCAAAGCAAAAAAAAAAAAAAAAAAAACTAAACAAAACAAAGAAGCGGAACCAGGGTTTGGAGACATGGCTGAGCAGGTAAGAGCACTTACCGCTCTTGCAGAGGACCTGGGTTCAGTTTCTAGCACCCACGTGACAGCTAACATCAATCCTTAACTCCAGTTCCAGTGGTTCAGATGCCCTTTTCTGGACTGCTCGGATACCGGGCACCCGTACGGTAAACTTCCATACACCCAGGTAAACAAACATAAAATAAGAATAAATAGGATCTTAAAAAAAAACGACAAAGAACATATACTGCAGCCTGGGCTGCAATAGAGACTGAAAGAAAGAATGAGAGAGAGAGGCTGAGAGAGAGAGACGCTGAGAGAGGGAGAGGCTGAGAGAGAGAGACGCTGAGAGGAGAGCTCAGGCTTGCACACAAGAACCTGAGTTTGATTCCCAGCACCGACCGAGACTGGACTCGATGGGGCACTTTTACTCCCGGTGTCCCAGTGCTGGGGAGGCCCTCACTTTCTCCGGCTTATTCATCCAGTACCCAAGCGCATGGCCTGGTGCTGTCCAGATTTAGGTGAGCCTTTCCACCTTAATGAACCCAATCTAGAAAGTCCCTCACAGACATGCTCAGAAGTGATCTGAGACGCTGTCAAGTTGATAATATGAACCTTGGAGTGCCCTGTCTCCTGAACTCTGAGCCAAATGCTCTTCTATTCTTTGTAAACCATCCAGTCTCTGGTTCTTGCTCTAGTCACACAGAGACACACACATGCACATAGGTAGAAATGAAAAGGTTTTCTTTTAGGAGAGAAGAGTCCCAGTGCTTCAGGTTTCACCTCAGAGAAGAAAGCTGGATGTCCAGGAAGATAAGGGTGCTGAATCTCAGAACTGTGGGCAGGACAAGTGTCCAGCTCCCCAGGCTCTGTCTGGTCAGTTCTCTTCCCTATCATGAGGACAGGTGTCCTGGGAAAGCCAGTATCTGTCATCCTCATGGACTAGAGCATTGGAAAGGAGGACGATGCTCGTGGCTGACATCTGTGACAGCCCTCACGCTGTGGACGTGAATGGGACAGATGCCAGGAGACTCATGCCAGCAGGCTAGGCCCTCAGAAGACCTGGGGTGGAGGACCTGTGTGTGCCAGGCTCAAGCATACACCAGACTTCCTTTCACACTGCTTTTCTTCAGGAGTGTCAGTCTCAACATCCAGGAAGTTTTTCCTGAGCTGTGTGACATTAGGCAAGGTGCTCAGTCTCTCTGGTCTTCAGTTTGTCTGTGGGAAATTGTAGATGAGATCCATCTTAGGGTGAACATGGGCTTGGAAGGAGAGGAGTGTGAGGACTGAACACTGGTCAGGCCTCGTGAGTACAGAGCAGGTGTCTGCTGTGAGGTGAGACTCCAAGGTCTGCCAGGCTGCCTGGCCAGCCTGCCTGCCGCGCCAGCCCTGATGAGCTGACCAGCTCTCTAGTGGGTCTTGGCTGTGGTTTGAATGTGTCCCCTCAAAGCTCCCGTGTTTGTAATTAAACCCACAAATCCTTACATTCCTCGGTTTGGGAAGTACTTAGAAGGACTGGAGGTCCAGTGGATGGTGTCCCTAGCGACCGCATTTGTGGCTTCATAAGAAGAAGAAGGGAGGCAGCCCAGCACACTCGCTCTGACCCAGTACATTATAGACCTAGAGGTCCAGACAGATGGAGCGCCATATTCTTTGTGTGTCACTTTTCTCATTGCTGTGACTAAACCCCACACAAAAGCAAGTAAAGGAAGAGATTGATTTTGGTGTAGAGTTTGAAGGTACCGTCCACCATGATCGTCAGAAGCATTAGGTAGCTGGTCACCGGGCATCTGCCGTCTTGAATCAGAGAGAAGACTGGTGGATCAGTTCTTTTTCTCTGTTTTTAAAATAAAGATTTTAAAAATTATTTTAAATTCTGTGCATGTGTGTGTATCTGTGTGCAGGTCCCTGTGTGTGGAGGTGCCTGAGGAGGCCAGAGGCATCGGATGCTCTGGAGCTGGAGTTTCACGCAGTTCTGAGCTGCCTGATGTGGGTGCTGGGAATTGAACTTGGGTCCTGTGCTGGAACAGTACCCACTCTTAACCACTGTGCAATTGCTGGAGCCCTCACTTTCTCCTGTTTATTGACCAGGCATGATGCTTCCCAGATTTAGAGGGGTCTTCCCACCTTAATGAACCCAGTCTAGAAAGTCCCGCACAGACATGCCCAGCAGGGATTCGAGACGCTGTCACGTTGACAGTATGAACCCTCACATCCTGGACTGCCTCATCTCCTGAACTCTGAGTCAAATAAACTTCTATTCTCTATAAACCATCCAGTCTCTGGTTCTTGTTCTAGTCAGAGGAACAGACTAAGGCAGACCACCCCAAGAGGCTGGCCTCACAGGCCCAGGGATGGTCCTTGCGTAACCTCATCTCCAGCTTCTCTGGCCTCTCCAAATACCACTGCTGGCTGTGCCCAGTTACCCTCCCCAGCCCTAGAACACTCAAAGCTCTTATGTCATTTTTTTTATATATGGAATCTGGGCCTTGAAGGAAGAGGAAGCAGCTTGGACAGTCTGGACTGGGGGATGGATCTCAGTCACTCACTCTATCTACTTCCCCACTCTGTCTCCCACTCCTGCACTACCTTTTGGGTCTTTGCGGAGTGTAAATGTCACACCCCATTTGCTGCTTTTAACATCCCAGCAGCTTCTTCAGGATAAAATCTAAGATGGTCTCTGGGCTGACAATGTATGTGCCCTTGGGCCCCTTCCCCATCGGAGTCATGTCACCCTGACTCCTCAGGTCCTCCAACCTCTTGTTCAACTGAGTTCCAGCTTATCTCTGTTCTTGCCATCCCTCTATCTGGGTTTCCTCTTTCTGGTGTTCCTCTTTAGCTCTCAGCAATACTGAGTTCATCACATAGCGGAGGTCAGACTCAAAGGCGCCAAGCAGGAGTGCTGTGAGTTTGAAGCCACCCTGGTCCTTAGTAGAGACTTTATCTCAAAAGAAGAAGAGGAAGAAGAAGAAGGAGGAGGAGGAGGAGGAGGAGGAGGAGGAGGAGGAGGAGGAGGAGGAGGAAGAGGAGCAGCAGCAGCAGCAAAGGGACATAGAGCAGGAGGAGGGCTGAGGAGCTTAGTCAACAGAGTACTTGCACAAACGGAAGGACCAGACGCCCAACAAATGTGTAAATACCTGGGCATGGTGGCACACACTTTTAATTCCAATGCTGGTCTGGTTGTAGTTTGAATGTTTCTCCTCAAATCTCCTGTGATGGAAATTGAATCCACAGCTTCTTAAGTTGCTTAGATGGGGAAATAGTTAGAAGGACTTGAGGTCAATGGGATCCAGGGTCAGTACCCTGGGGACTGTATGTGTGCTGTACAGGAAGAAGAGGGAGGCCACCTAGCAATCCTGCTGTGACCCACACATTAAGCTGTGACAAAGAGGACTAGACAGTAAGCACCATGTTCCTTTTGTGTCAATCACTTTTCTCATTGCTGCGACCAGACCCCTGACCAAACCAACTAACAGAAGGGAGGACTGATTTTGGCTTATACTTTGAAGGGACTGTCTACCATGAGGGTTGCCGGGAGACGAGGCTGCAAAAGCGTGAGGCGGCCAATCACTGCACATCGCAGTGTAGGAGCAGGGATGGGGTACTGGTGATCAGTTTCTGAATCTCTGAAGAAAAGTCACAGCTCACATGTCATTCCTCTTTATACGGAATCTGGGCCTTGAGGGAGGAGGAAGCAACTTGGACAGTCTGGAGCCGGGGATGGATCTCAGTCACTCACTGTCTCCTTTCCCAGTGTCGCCCCCCCACTCCTTCCACCACTGGGGTGTTTACGGAGTGGAAATGACACCTCATCTGCTGCTTCCAACACTCCAGCAGCTTGTTTCTGCTCAGGGCAAAATCTAAGATGGCCTCGTGGCTGACCAGGTGAGTGTCCTCGGTCCCCTGCCCTGCAGCCTCTCTCACCCTGACCCCTTGTCCTTCTGAGTTCAAGCTTATCTTGTCTTTGCCCATCTATTTATCTGGGGATCCAGTATCTGGGGTTTACCTATCTGAGGTTCCTCTATCTCAGGTTCCTCTTCAGCCTTTGGCTGCATTGAGCTCCCCACATGCCAGGGTCAGACTCAAAGAGTATACCCTGAAACAGAAACACTGTGAGTCTGAGGCCAGCCAGTGTCTTGAGTTTTATCCCCAGCACCTATGTGTCTGTCTCCAGCAATTGCACAGTGGTTAAGAGTGGGAACTGTTCCAGCACGGGACCCAAGTTCAGTCCCCAGCACCCACATCAGGCAGCTCAGAACTGTGTGAAACTCCAGCTCCAGAGGATCCAATGCCTCTGGCCTCCTCAGGCACCTCCACATATAGGCACATACACACATACAGACACATACACATAGAAAAGCTGGGCATGGTGATCCACACTGTTAATCCCAGCACTGACAGGCAGGTTTTCTGACCTCTCCAAACCCCACTGCTGGCTGTGCCCAGTCAACCTCCCCAGCCCTGGAACCCCTAAAGCTCTTGAATCAGTCCCCACTGTCTGGAATCTGGAGGAGGGAATGGGCCACAGTCACTCACTGTGTCCCCTTCCCCAGCCCTTCTCCTCCCCCACCGGGGTCTCTGTGGAGCGTCATTGTCACACCCCATCTGCTGTTTTCAATACTGAGGCAGCTTCTTCCTGCCCTCAGCACAAAATTCAAGATGGCCTCTTGTCAGACAAGGTGTGTGCTATCGGTCCCCTCCCCAAGCAGCTTCATCTCACCCTGGCTCCCCAGTCACCCTGACCTCTTGTCTGCTGACTTCAAGCTTATCTCTGTCCTGGACCATCTGTCTGTTGATGTTCCCCCTCAGTCATCAGCTGCATTGAGAACCTCACATGGCACGGCCAGAGTCGATGGCTGTCCTCCCAAGTAGGAACACTGTGAGTCTGTGCCCATCCTGGGCTATAATAGAGACTTAATCTCAAAGTTTATAAAAAGGGTGAGAGGGGCTGGAGAGATGGCTCAGTGGTTAAGATCGCTGGCTGCTGTTGCAGAGGATTCAATTTCAAAGGGCAGCTAACAACTGTTGATAATTCCAGCTCCTGGGAATTCTACCACCAAGGGCCCTGCACAACACAGGTGCACCTACTATGTGCAGGAAATGCAGCCACATACATAAAATAAAAATCAACAAAACATTTTTTTGAAAAAGAAAGGAAAAAAGAGAAAGGGGGGCTGAGTTGAGAGTGCAGTCACCTGGTGTCGGGTGAATTTACAGAGTTTCTCTCTGCCTCGAGGGACATGCCTCTGAGAATGTGATTGCCACAGATGAAGCCAATAGAGTCAACTGCTTTCCAACCAACCAGTGACTTAAAGGGGAGGGTCTAGTGGGAAAGCAGAAAAAGCTGGGCAGGGGACGCGGGCGGGATGCTGCAGGTCTCCATCTTGGGTGGGTGTGCCGGGCTCCACCAGACTTCTGACCAAAATTCTGGATCCCCCATATGAAACTTCTGTAACCCTGAATAAACTGGTTTCTCTAATTGGAGAGCATTCTCCATTTGCTCAGTTGGTTCAAACCTGGGGGTATGGGGCTGACCGCCCGGCCTCACTACGAGGGAATTCATAAGACACCTGAGTACTTGCACAAACGTGAGGACCTCAGTTTGACCCCCCCGCACCTGTGTGAAAAGCTGAACACGGAGGTGCACATTTTTAATCCCAGTGCTGGGGAGGCAGAGACAGGGAGATCCCTGGCACTAGCTGGACAGGCAGACAGTCTACAGATCAAGCTCCAAGTACTAGCGAGAGACCCCATTTCAAAAAAATTCAAAAACAAAGGACCAAAGTGATGGCGCCTGAGCTGATCTTGGGCTCCACCCTCGTGCACACATGTGCACATGGACCACCTCCCAAATGTGTACCTGCACCAGTCACACAATGACAAAAAAGAAGGAAGAAGCCAGGAGAGGCAGGAAGGAGGCAAGCTGCTCTAGCTGAGGCCCCAGACTGAAAGTGGTCCTGAGCGTGGCTCATCTTCTCTGGCCCAGACCACTCAGCCTTCCAGTGGACCATGGTGTCTTCTATTCCTTGATCTCCTGGGGGAGCAGAGGGCCATCTGAGAACAGTGGAGACAGTCTAGATGATAGCCTGTGGTGGCCTAATGAGAAATGTCCCAACAGGCTTGTGGATTTGAACTCTTGTCCTCTGTTAGTGCTCTTTGTTTAGATAAGAGAACCTTTGGACTGTGTTCTAGTTGCCTTCAATCGTTGTGACAAATCACTCTAATACCAACTTGGGGAGGAAAGGGTTTATTTAGTTTTACATCTCCCAGGTCACAGTTCATCACTGAGGGAGCCCAAAATGGGAACTCAGGACAGGAATCTGGAGGCAGGCACTAAAGCTCAGGCTTGGAGGAATGCTGCTTACTGGCTTGCTCCCGTGGTCCAGGATCAGCCTGTTTTCTTACACAACATAGAACAACCTGCCCAGGGGTGGCCCCGCCCACAGTGGGCTGGGCCCTCTCACATCACTCAACAATCAAGAAAATACCCCACAGATGTGGTCACAGGCCAATCCAATGGAGGAAATTCCCCAACTGAGATTCCTTCTACCCAGGTGTGTCAAGTTGACACTAAAGTTATCCAGCACAGACAGAGAGCTGAGCTGGAGGAAGACTGTCACTGGGGGGGTGGACTTCCAGTACACAAAGCTCACCCCACTTTCACTTTGCCCTGTGCTTCAGAGATATGCATTCTCACCTTCCTGCTCTGGCCGCCTGCTGCCAAGTCTCTAGCACCATTAAGGGCTCTAATCATCTGGAACTGTAACCTTTTACTTTGCTGGGGAGATGGCTTAGCAGTTAGGAGCACTGGCTGCTCTTCTTAAAGACCAAGGTTCTGTTCCACCACCCAGAGAGAAGCTAAAAATCCACTGTAACTCCCATTCCGGGGAATCCTACAGGCTCTATGACCTCTGCAAGCATCGTGTTCTCACATGCACATACACACATGGAGGCAAAGTACTCATACACATAAAACAAATGGAAAACAATGTACTAAGATTTTTTAAATCTTTTTTTGTTTGTTCGTTCTATATTGTTTTTGAGATAGGGTCTTTCTGTAGCCCCAACTGTCCTGGAACTTACTCTGTAGACCAGGCTGGCCTGGGATCTACTTTTCTCTGTTTTCAAAGTGCTGGGATTAAACAAGTGTGCCATCTAGTTCAGCTACATAGGCTTTTATTCTAACGCAAGAGTATGATGTCTTTCTCCCCATTGATTAGAGTTGAGTCTCACAGTGTTTTGCAGTTGGCGAGTTTTATTTGTTTTTTGTTTGTTTTTTTTTAAAGAATCCCAGCAGCCAGCCATGGTGACCCACACCTTTAATCTCAGAATTGGGAGAGGCAGAGGTAGGCAGACCTAGGTGAGACGGAGGCCAGTCTGGTTTATTCAGGTCAGCAGGGGCTAGGCAGACCCTGTCTCAATGATCCCCCACCCAAAAAAACAAAATGGAGGAAGGTTGGAGGGCACTATGCCCCTGGGTCACTGGTCCAGGAATATGTGGGCATTTGTGTAACAAAGAATTCTGAGCTGCAGATATTACATATTTGCGTTACAATGATTATGTTGCTGTGATCATTCTTTTGATTAGAAATATTTGAATTCCTTGGAAGTATCTCATCTTTGAGCACAGAGGGCCAAGCTCTTTCCTGTATTGTTATCTGTTCCTGGAACTATCCTGCTGCTCAGAACAGTTCCTGGATCTGCCCCGGGCCCCACAGAACCCGCAGTCAGTGTCCTCTACAGGACGAGAAGCAATAGAATGGATAAATGTTAGAAAGGAGGTGCTGCCTGGGTACGAGGTAAGGGCGAGGCCCCCAACATGGCTGCCCGCCTGCTGGAGAGGCTGAGACACAGCAGGGACTCTGTCCACCTGGCTGGAGGTCTCCGCAGAACCAACCTGGTGCTGAGGTTCTGCAGGATCCCTAGATCCACGTTCAAAGGCCAAGGAGGCGGTTCCAGTGTGTGCAAGGGAAGGTGGCGGGAGAGGCCATGACAACAGGATGCAAGCTCGCACCAGCAAGAACGGGGCTGGGCAGGGGAGCAGAGACGTCTCCTCAGAGCCCTCCAGTCTGAGCTGCTGGAGGCTGCCACTGCTGAGGGAGGGGCTTCTCCCTCAGGTCATCCTCCTGGAAACCCCCTCACAGGGCCACCCAGGGGCTTGTCTCTCGGTGGAATTCAGATCCAGACAGGTGGACAGTTAGGATGGCCCATCGGAGCTGCGCTTAGGGAAAGGGACGACGGTTCATCTTCAGGTTGACTAGATGTAGATCACCGAGGAGACACTTGTGGCTGTGTCTGTGAGTTTCCAGAGAGGGTGCACAGAGGAGGGCAGACCCGCCCACATGGGGGTGGTGCCTTCCCATGGACTGGGGACCCCGAATGAATGAATGGAAGGAGGAGGAAGCCAGTGGAAGAGCAGCCGCATTCAGCTGCCTCTGACAGCAGTGTGACCCGCCGCCTCCTGTCCGCACACAGCCCGGCCCCGTGGTGGACTGCATCCCCTCAGTGACCCGAAACGAACCCTTCCTTTCTGCAGTTGCTGCTGTCTGGCGTCCTGTCACAGCAAGGAGGGAGTCACTGCACTCAATGCTCTCCCTCTGAGGCCTCCTGCCTCCTGCTCCACAAGCCTTCTCTGTCTACAAGCACAGCCCCTGTTCCACCCGTCCTCGGTGAAGATCTGCTCCCCTCTCCAGCCACCTTACAAACTGGTCAATGGACTGCACAGCATCTGACAGCTGGGGCACTTAAGCAAGTACCAGTTTCTCAGTCTCTCCAGCATGTAGACAGTCATTGTTTGACTGCTAACTGTGCGGTGCCTACTGTCATCAGCTGCTCACATACAGTCCCCTCCGGCCTGATCCTGTAATCCAATCTGGTAAATACTGTAATGTGTATTTATTATGTGGTTTCTGTTCCTCTAGAGGACCCTGACTAAAACAATTGCCCTGCATATGAGACCAGCCTGGGCTACAAAATGAAACCTTGATTCAAACATTAAATTAAAAAAACAAAATGCTGAAAATGGGCTGGAGAGATAGCTCAGCAGTTAAAACACCCAGTGCTCCTTCAGAAGATCCATGTTCAGTTCCCAGCAACCACCAAAGGTGACTGACAACCACCCTAACTCTAGTTCCTGGTGATCTATCTGATTTCTTGGCTTCTGGGGCCACCTGCATACACACAGACATATACATACTTCTAAAAATAAAAATAAATCTGAAAAGATGATTTAATTGGCTGCTCTTGTGTAGGTCCCAGCACCCATACAGCGCCTCGTAACCTTCCATAACTTCAGTTCGAGGGGATTCAGTGCTGCCTGCTGAACTTCACTGGCTCTGCATACATGTGATTCATTTATATACATGAAAGCAAGCACCCATACAGATAAAAGTAATAAAATATGGTTTAAATTAAATATATGTATTTACTATCATTAAAAATTAATAGTGTTGATCTTTTAAAGCCAAGTGTGGTGGCACAAACCTTTAGTCCAGCACTCGGGTGGCAGAAGTAGGAAGATCTCTGTGAATTCAAGGCCAGCCTGGTCTACATAGGGAGTTCCAGGTCAGCTGGGGCTACAGGGAGACCCTGTCTCAAAAAGGACCAAAATTTAAAAAATTTATTATATTTATTTTATGTGTATGAGCGTATTGCCTGCAGGAATAGAAGGTCAGAAGAGGGCGTCGGATCCGCTGGAACTGGAGTTACGGATGGTTGTTAGCAGGCATGTGGGTGTTGGAAAGTGAACTTGGGTCCTCACAAGAGCAGCCAGTGCTCTTAACCACTTTGCCTTCTCTCCAGGCCTGTGTTGAACTTTTAATGGGCAAGTTGTATGGCACGCAAATTATATCCTTGGAGTTTACAGAAACATTTGTTTGCTGACCTGATTTCTGTCCTTTTGTTTCTTAGGGTGTTAGAGATCAGACCTGGACCTCCACATGCTAGACTGGCCATTGAACTGCTTCTCAGCCCTGGCCTCAACTTCTGGAAACCCAGATTCCTCAGCCCTGCATGAGTGGGCAGCTGAGGGCTTTTCAGATCAGCTCTGCTAGGTGGTTTAGGCATCTGGAGAGAAAGTGTTTTCTGCCCTCTGGTGGTCACTGAGAGAATTATCTGTATTAGCTGAAAAAAAACTTGTCAATTACAGACCACAAGCAACAACAACAACAAAACCCAGAGGGCATGCACGGTTAAAGAATAAGGCGTGGGCTTGGTGTGTTGGCTCACATCTCTAATTCCAGCTCCGGACGCAGCGGCAGAGGCAGGGGCACTGGCCTATCTGTTTGAGGCCAGCCTGGTCTATATAACTAGTTACAAGCCATCAAGGGCTAGCTACATAGTGAGAACTTGTCTCCAAAAAAAAGAACGCAAAAACCTCAAGGAGCTGGAGATAGGATTCCGCCATTATGAATTCTTGCTGCTCATTGTAAAAAGTGTGTTTTAAATAGATTTTTGGTATTTTTATTTAGTTTTGGCAAATTTCATACAATACATTTTGATCGTATTTAGATACCTTCCCCTATCTGCACCTTCGCTAGCCCTCGTGATTTCATGCACTATGATGTGTGTGTGTATGTGCACCTATAGAGTCAAATTTGTGTCCCTATGTGTCCTTTGGTGTAGGTTCACCCAAAGGTCTGGTTAACCTAACAAGAGTCTCACCCTTAAATGGGCCGGGACTCACCCTCAGTCATTGGTTGCCTACCCATTTCTCCACATCTATGCTGGTATTTTGTCTGGCTTGAGCTTATGTGGGACTTGTGCATGCTATCACCATTGTTGTGAGTGCATAGGAATAACTGACCAGCTACCTGAAAAGCTTTGTTTCCTGGAAAACTCGGTTTTCTGGTGATCATCCACCGCCTCTGTCTCTTACAATCTTTTCTCTATTGGAATCATCTCTGAGCCCTGAGAGGCAGAAATTTGATATAGGTGTCCTATTCAGGAATAAGTCACGTCTTGTTTTCTGCACATTGGCCAGTTGTGATTGTGTTAATCACTGACTGATGCTTAATAAAGTTTCTCTGCTAAGAGTTGAAAGATGCAGTGATGCTCTATTTATGTGGATATGTGGAAGCCATTGTCCCTGCCTGAGTGAGGACTTTCCCATAGGGGAACAGCCTAAATTCCTGTATTGGCTGACCTGGGAGGCTGACTGTCTTTAAGAAGCAATTCATGGCTCTCTGGTTTTAGCTCTGCCAGAACCCTTGGACCCTCTGGGTCATTCCCAGCTCCTCATTGCCCTGCCAGGACACTTTCGTGCTACTGGGAACTGTTCCAAACCTGCCTTGTTCTCAGATCTGCTCTGGTTACTAGGATTCTTGTACCCTAAGACCTGTAAGCTCTTCCAGCTTGACCTGTCAGCCAGTCTGTTCACCTAGCAACCACTAGCCCACCGTGTAGTTCCAGAAAGGTGAGGACTCAACCCTGGAACTTCCATTCAGAATCTGCATTTACCCTCAGCATAACAGAGATCACTAATTACACCCCACTTGCACATCAATATAAAGCAGCTCCAAAACTGAGGCAATAATTAGCTGGGCCATAATCTGGCAAACAGCAAACAAAGGTACAAATAACCACTCTACCAAGATGAGGACACCTGCGCAAAGCAGAAACAGCACCGAGGACAGAGGTCCAGAAACCCAGGTCCCATTGTAAAAGCACAAAGAACACGAATAACCACAGTGCTATGTCTACGATAGAATCTAGCATCCCCTAATGCTTCCCGAGAACGGCAGCTGAGGAGATGCGCCAGACAGCAATTTTCACAACAGTAATTGTAAACATGTTCAGGGGAGTTAAAGAGGATATATATATGACTAAATGAAGATTCTGAAAACATAATCATTTGAATGAAATAACCAAAATAATTCAAAACATGAAATTAGAATTCTAAAAATAGAATCTCTGAAGAAAAGTCACAGTGAAATAAAACATGAAATAGGGGCTGGGGAGATGTCTCATCAGTTAAGAACACTGGCTGCTTCTGCAGAGGACCCAGGTTCAACTGCTGGCACCCACATGGTGGCTAACAACTGCTCATAACTCTAGCTCCAGGGGATCCAACACCTTCTTCTGACCTCTGTGGGCATTGTGCAACATGGGTCCATGTATATACATGCAGTCAGTACACTCATACACATAAAATAAATAATGATAAAATATTTTAAAAATGAAATATAAAATAAAAAAAATAACTCAGGAACTCAAAGAAAAAACTTAGAACAAAGAAGCAGAAAGTAAGCACAGGGAACAGAACAGAGAATATCAAGTCTTGAAGACCAGCTTGGAAAAATGAGTCAATCTAAGAAAATTTCAAATCTAAAATAAACCAGGAAAGGTATATGCAAGACCTTTGGGACACTGTGAAAAGACCAAACCTATGACTGAAAGGCATAGAAGGAGAAGAAACACAGGTCAAATGCACAGAAAATGTTTTTCATAAAATCCTCGTTGCCAGAGCCCACTGGCAGAAATCAAACCGTACCTGAAGTGGGAGTGAGGATTGAGAAATTATATCTATATCTATATCTATCTATCTATCTATCTATACATATATATATATATATATATATATATATATATATATATATATATATACAGAGAGAGAGAGAGAGAGAGAAAGGATAGATGATTCGGAGGGCTGTCAGTCAATACCGAAGCAGCCCAACTTTATTAAATACCACCTTTTTATACTCTGTGAAATGAGGAACAAAACAACAGTTCAAAAGTTCAACACAAAAACAATGTTAACACAGGCAAAACAACTTAAGCCAATTACATCTTCCTTCAGGTGTCCTCAGCCTTGGGCATAAGATAAACTTCCCCTCAGGTGTAAATTGTTTGCATAGCAAAATATTCTACTCCCACAGCACTTCTGTGCACAACAAGACTGACTTCTGCTTAACCCTAAACTAGGGCATAGCTCAAGGCAGGCAAATGGCTCCCGACATCTCCCCCTTTTTTATTTTTTAAATATGCCATAACCTTTCTGATTATGGCATAGAAGACTGTGCCTGTCTTAGGTCATTCTCTCCGAAGCATAAGCCTTACCCATCATTGGCACATGAATGCTTATCATTCATGCCCTGTCTTAGGTTAACTTAGTCGAGATAATCTTACCCATCTCTGACTACCAGCCTCTGCAAGGGGCAACACTACTCACAATAGAGTTTGGAGCCGAACACTATGCACGTCAGCCTTAATATCCCAGAATGTGCTGAGGATATTCTTTACCATCGGAGGGAGTATGCTAATTCTAAGGAGAATACATAGGCCGAAGGCTACAATACTTCCCAACCATGAGGTTAAAGAAGACCCTGAAGGCAAAGAGGCTTTCGGTTTATCTAATAAATCAGCAGCAGTTTTAGCTGTGTCAAAGTCAAATGGCTCTACTTTTTACAGCTAACTTTTTTTTGTGTGTGTAAATGGACCGAATCTAAGGATATATTTTCATTATGCCAAACTTTGCAACACTTATAATCCTCGATCTGCATACTAAGGTTCTGTAACACTTACAGGAATCATAACAAATGGAAGTTGCTGAAATACCATAACTTGCATTCCCATGGGAACAACTGAAATGCAATTAGTCAAGTTACATTGAAACACGGGAAATATACTGAACACAGGAATCATCAAACCTGGTACCATTATGGGAGATTCTTAACTGTCCACTCAAAAGTGCATAGGGTTGATTTACACAAGCTGTCACTCGTCCTTGACTTTGTCCATGGCTGCTGCCAGTTTCCCTATATAAGTCTGTGGGAAACTGTCACCTGATCACCAAAGTCCTGCACTTAGTTCTTTTTGCCATTCATCAGTATTCCCTGCAGCAGAGTCCTGATTTCCTGACCAATCTGCAATATATCTGAGTAATTAAAGTCAGGCTTTCGCTGTACTGTTATTCTTGCCATGTAATGATGTCCCGTCAGGCGAGTGTCATTCTCCATCACTGCAATCTGCTTTTCTTCCCATATGGCTGGATGCAGCATAGTTGGATCTGTTACGTGAGTCCAATACAGCTCTCCGTGTGTCATCAGGAACTGATTCCACAGCAACAGCAGCGTCACTCTTCCCTTGTTCAGTCCCCGGGAACCAGACCAGCCTTTCTGGCAGCCACCTGGCATTCTCAGCATCCTGAGGAAAAACACAAACATTCCCTCTTCCCCATATTAATACCAAGTCTAAGCCATGCCATTTCCCATCAATCAGATCCTTCCATCTGACTTGCGCATAAGTATCTAAAGTCTTGGGATGCCACATTCTGTCTGCTGCAGAGTGGCCTTGTGCATCCAAATTTAAGAAATTTAAAATGAAAAGAACGTGATTTAAGGAATTCTGTGGAGATCTGGGGTATAACTCCCCCTTTTTTACTTTTTGTAATTGATTTTTTTCAAGTTCCACGGGCACGTTCAACAATCCCTTGCCCCTGGGGATTGTATGGTATGCCTGTTTTATGTGCAATGGATAGCTGAGCACAGAAATGTTGGAAAGTTTGACTAGTGTAGCCTGTGCCATTGTCTGTTTTTATGATAGATGGTAAACCAGCTACAGCAAAACATTTAATGCAGTGTGCTATAGCATGTTTAGTAACTTCTCCAGTTTGAGTGGTTGCTGTAAGAAATCTTGAATAAGTATTAATGGATGCATGAACATATTAGGTTTCTAAACTCAGGGATGTGAGTTACATCCCTTTGCCATAATTGATTAGACTTTAATCCTCTAAGGTTTACTCCATAATGAGGCACCAAATGATATTCAGGACAAGAGTGACATTGTTTTATAATTTGTCTAGCAGCCTCCTTGGTAAGGTGAAACTGCTTGCATAAACTTTGGCTATTTTGGTGATGAAGAGCATGAGATTTTTGTGCTAATTCCAATTGAGATAAACCTATGAGACACGTGGCCTTATCTGCTAAATCATTCCCTAAAGCCAAAGGACCTGGAAGTCCAGTATGGGCCCTAAAATGCCCTACAAAACAGGGCTGAGAACGGGCATGTAAACTCTTTTGTATCTGAGCAAATAATTTCTGAATTTGCATGTTAGTTGCCTCGATGTAAGACACAGTTTCAAGCTGTACAGCTCTAGCAATATAATGACTATCAGTATACAAGTTAAAAGGAGCAGAGATCATAAACTGAAATACAGCAGCCACAGATATTACTTGAGCTGAGGCCAGAGAAGTTTGAAAAACATAGGATTGCCCTTGTAGCACATAAAGTAGCCCTATCATTAGAAGGCCCATCTGTAAATATCACTGAAGTTTTGGAAAAATAAAAGCATGAAATGCAACCATAGCAAGGGCCCTTCCTGCCATAAAACTGCAGCTGGAGTATGAATGGTAGCTACAATATATGCTGCCCATCTCTGGTTGTAGTCTATATATTGTATTTGCTGATTCTCAATAGCTTGTTCTACCTGAGGCAATGCCTTTCTGGCCTCCTCCATCAAGCCTCTGGCTGATTTAGGATCTGGATCACCTTTTAAAATGTCAAAGAGAGGCTTCAGTTCTCCTGTAGCAATTTTTAAGTGAGGTCTAAGCCAATTAATATCTCCAAACAATTTTTGGAAATCATTCAACGTTTTCAACCCATCTTTCCTAATCTCAATTTTTCCAGGCAAAATTGTCTTAGGATATAATTTATGACCCAAATATGAATACGGAGATTTGGTTTGTACTTTCCTGGGAGCTACAATTAGCCCTTGTTCTTTCAGAGCCAGAGCCTGCTGTAAATGAGCACAGGCTGCAAGCAAAACTTCCCCCTGTTTATAAGCCATAAGTATGTCGTCCATATAGTGAATTATATAGATTTGAGAATTAACCTGTCTAGTTTTTGCAACTGCTTGAGCCACAGAGTTTTGACACAGGGTGGGGCTGTTTGCCATACCCTGTGGCAATACCTTCCATTGAAATCTTTTAATAGGTTCTTTAAAATTCACAGAAGGCCACCAAAGGCAAATCTTTTGCAATCCTGAGGAGCAAGGGGAATGGTATAAAAACAATCTTTTAAATCTAAAATAATCTTATAAGTATCTTTAGTATAGAAGGAATAGGTAATCTGAGTGCAGAGCTCCCATCAGCTCCATTGTTTCATTAACTTTTTTAAGGTCTTGTAGTAACCTTCATTTTCCAGACTTCTTTTTTATGACAAAAATTGGTGAATTAGAAGGCTTTCTCTATGAATTGCCTGCTGTAAACACTGCCCAGTGGAATCCTACAGCCTTCATCCTTTATGTCCTGATTCTCACTGACCATGTTTTCAAGGTGTCTGCACAGGCAGCAGATGTCAGCACTTGATGCCTTCTGAAGGCTGAATAATGTTCTGCTGTGAGCAGATGCGTTTTTGTTTTCTATGCATCTGTTGACAGGTGCTGAATGTTGCAACCTCCCGTCTTTTGTGAATAATGTTGCTATGAACATTGATTCGCTAGACTGGTAGCAAATTTCTGTAATACTAGCACCTGGGAGGCTAAGGCATGAGGGAAGATCAGCAGGTCCAGAAGAGCCTTAACTACCCAAAGAGTTCCAGGTGAGGGGCTGGGCAGATGGCTCAGCTGTTAACAGCACTGGCTGCTCTTTCAGAGGACCCTGGTTTGTTCCTAGCACCTGCATGGCAGCTAACAATGGTCCAGAAATCCAGTTGCAGGAGTTCTGATGCCCTCTTCTGACCTCTGTGGGCACTTCATGTACATGGTCCACATACATACATACATGCAAGCAAAACATTCACACACATTAAAAATGTTAAAATATAAAATGAATAAAAAAAAAGAGAAGAGCTCGAGGATAGCCTAGGTTACATGAGACCCTGCCTCAAAAACAAACATACACCAAACAAGTGTGCATTGTCTGCCAGGAAGTAGACTGAGGTCTTCTGGAGCTGATGAGAAGGAGGGACTGGGACATTCTGGAATTCTGTAAGGGGGACACAGGGCAGGTAAGAGAAGCTTCAGCTTGGGAGGTAGGCAGTGGGGCAGGAGAAAGTGATCAAGGGGAACCTGAGAGCCAGACACCCCAGAACTGAGCTAGCAGGCCGTCAGACCCAGCCTTGCCTGTGGCTGCTGTGAAGACCAAGGGTCAGGTTGCCATGTGTCCAGGGAGATCATAGGTCTACGAGTACCAACTCTGTGCCAGCCCGATGAACACCTCACAATAGCAGTCTACTGATACAGTGCCAGGCTTGCAAAGCCCCAAAGCCTAGGATCCATCCAGTCAGTGCCAGTCATTACCACAAACCATAGCATAGTAGCTGGAAACCTACTATGTACCAGATTGAGAATGCCAAACCCTCCAGACGTGTTCTCTCATTTAACCCTGTGGTGACCCTCTGACGTAGAAACCTTCAGATCCTTCCAGCTGAGGGATTCCATCTGGTCAGCTGGTCACGGGCCAGTAAGAGGCAGGATCAGGATGGAGGGCCGATGTCACTCCACTTCCAGAGCAGGACACAGGTTACTCTGCCCACTTCCAACATTGTGTCCGCAGCTAGAACTCCCCAGGGATTTCTAGGACATGGGGTTGCTTTGTCTCTGAGTTGTGAATTTGATGTTCCAAGATCTTACAAAATCAGCCAGATCACTCAGTGGGTAAAGGGGCCAAACCTGAGGACCACAGTTTGATCCCCAGGGCCGGTATGGTGGGAGGAGAGAATGGATTCCAGCTGTTTTCCAGCCTCCTCATGTCTGCTGTGGTGCTCCTTCCCTGTAAATAAATCTAAGAGAAAATTAAAAACTAAGTATAAAAGGGTCTTATAAGACCTGTGCCCCACCCAGAACAGGGAGAAGGGGCTGAGAAGCCGCCATTTCTCAGAGGGTAGACACTTTGATGTCAGGGGCCCTGAGAATACTTTAGGCTAATTTGGAATCTGGGCCTTTACAGGGGCCCAGTCTGAAGTTAATAGGGGATGCTCTTGGTCCAGAACAGAGACAAGCTGGCATGTCTCTGTGCCCAGCTGCCCCACCCATCACCCTCTTGGGCCTGATGCTTGAGGGTTGTGATCAGTGTCTAGTGGGTGTTTGGGTGGAGGAAGGACCTGGCTCTCTACTTCTAGCGTGCTTTGGGGAGGGGATAGCCTCACCCTTCTCCCCCTGCCCAGCATGGAAGTTTTCTGGAGCCCTTTCTCAGCCCCTGGAGGTGGCCTGTGGGAGTCCTGGGACCCCTCTTCAACCCAATAACTGCTCTCTTCACTTCTGTAAAAATGCTTGGCTATAGGATGTCAAAAAAATGGACAAATATAACTCCATCTTGTTCTTTGTTCCTTCTAACCAGTCACAAAGCCACAAGATTAAATAAGGCTAAAACAAAAACTAGCAAAAGGTTTGAATAATAATCAACACATTCCTTTGCCCTGAAGGTAGCACCCACCAATAAGAAATCTCCGAACCTCTATTAACCAATTTTGGCATATAGTTCATTACAACCAATTAATTTAAAATATGCTTGGCGCCCAGGCTCCTATAAGCAAACAAAATGTAACACTGTTATTCCCCACGTTCCTTTATCTCAAACTTATAAAAAGCTCCTAACCTCTCTGCTCGGGGCTCCCAGAACGGATCCACTATATTGGTGAGGTCTGGAGGACCAAGCTTAAGCTTAAATAAAGGCTCTTTGTTTTTTTTGCATACACTCTGGACTCCATGATGGTTCTTGAGGAGCCGTTCTCTGGGCATAACAGGCCAAGCATCTAGGAGGCAGTGGATCCTGCTCTGTTTCTTCTGCTATGTGGCCCTGGCAAGTCATTCTACCTCTGAGAGCCTCAGTTTCTTATCCATTCAATAGGCATAATGACACTGTGAGGGCCAGTGACAGACAAATGGAGCACTGTGCAGAGTTCACTGCAGACAGGAGCACAGAGACTCCTGTGCTTTTCCTCCCTGACCCTCGTGTGTTAAGAATGAGTGGGTGGAGTTTGTTGAATTAGGACCAGAGGAGCCTAGAGCTGTGCACAGTAGGTCATCAACAAGAGCTTATGGAATGCTGGGCCTGGAGACATAGCTAAGAGTACTATCCTAGCCTGTGTGAGGCCCTGTGTTCCATCTCCAGCACACATTTTAAAAATTAAAGTTATAGAGCTCATTGGATGTTACTATGGAGTCCATTGACCAGTTTGTAAGGTGGCTGGAGAGGGGAGCAGATCTTCACCGAGGACAGGTGGAACAGGGGCTATGCAGGCAGAGAGAGGCAGAGAGGGGGCAGGAGGGCCTCAGAGGGCGAGGACTGAATACAATGACTTCCCTCCTTGCTGTGACAGGACACCAGACAACAGCAACTGCAGAATGGAAGGGTTCTTTTGGGCCATTGAGGGAATTCAGGACACTACGGGGCCGGGCTCTGTGTAGACAGGAGGCGGCGGGTCACACTGCTGTCAGAGGCAGCTGAATGCGGCTGCTCTTCCACTGGCTTCCTCCTCCTTCCATTCATTCATTAGGGGACCCCAGTCCATGGGAAGGCACCACCCCCATCTGGGCGGGTCTGCCCTCCTCAGTGCACCCTCTCTGGAAACTCACAGACACAGCCACAAGTGTCTCCTCAGTGATCTACATCTAGTCAACCTGAAGATGAACCGTCGTCCCCTTCCCTGAGCGCAGCTCCGATGGGCCATCCTAACTGTCCACCTGTCTGGATCTGAACTCCACTGAGAGACAAGCCCCGGGGTGGCCCTGTGAGGGGGTTTCCAGGAGGATGACCTGAGGGAGAAGCCCCTCCCTCGGCAGTGGCAGCCTCCAGCAGCTCAGACTGGAGGGCTCTGTGGAGACGTCTCTGCTCCCCTGCCCAGCCCCGTTCTTGCTGGTGCGAGCTTGCATCCTGTTGTCATGGCCTCTCCCGCCACCTTCCCTTGCACACACTGGAACCGCCTCCTTGGCCTTTGAATGTGGACCAGTGTCTCTCCAGGAATCCTGCAGAACCTCAGCACCAAGTTGGGACTTCGGAGACCTCCAGCCCCGTGGACAGAGTCGCTGCTGTGCCTCAGCTTCTCCAGCAGGTTGGCAGCCATGTTGGTCGCCCCACCCTCACCTCCTACGCCCAGGCAGCACCTCCTTTCTAACATTTATCCATTCTATTGCTTCTCATCCTCTAGAGGACACTGACTGCGGGTTCTGTGGGGCCCAGGGCAGATCCAGGAACTGTCCTGAGCAGCAGGATAGTGCCAGGAACAGATAACAATATAGGAAAGAGCTTGGCCCTCTGTGCTCAAAGATGAAAGAAATACTTCCAAGGAATTCAAATATTTCTAATCAAAAGAATGATTACAGCAATATAATCATTGTAACGCAAATATGTAATCTCTGCACCTCAGAATTCTTTGTTGACCCAAACGCCCATGTATTCCTGGAACTATGACTGACAGGAGCAGGCCCCTGGCGCCTTCAACCTTCCATTCATTTTTCTTTGAGTGGCGAGGTCTGCCTGTAGCCCCAGCTGGCCTGGAACTCACTATGTAGACTAGGCTGGCCTCCCTGTCTCAAAGATCTGCCTGCCTCCCCAGTGCTGGGATTAAAGGTGTGGGCAACCCGGGCTGGCTGCTGGGGGTCTTTAAAAAAGAATGCAGTCTTCAGCTATATACATGGAGTCATGTAGAGACACTGTATATGTAATTTGTCAGTAGGTTTTTTGACTATGATTCCCTGTGTTTTTACATAGGCATCACATGATGTTTTAGTAGGCATTCTTCATCTCTCCTCTCCAACTCTTCGTCCATGCCTCACTATTTAAAGTGTCACCATTTGGAGAAACTTTCCTTTGAGTTGTGGGCCAGGGGAGACCAAGAGATTCCCAAGTTACACTGGCTCTGTCCATCCGGAGTTGAAGGTAAGATGCTTTTGCTGACAGGACGTACTTTGAACACAGGTTTTAGAGCGATGGAGCTGGCACTTCCCTGGAGGCCACTCCCCCTGAAGGCTAGCTTTCACAGCTGTGGAGAGCACTATGCAAGCTTCTAAGGGAGAACATCAACTGATGGTCCAACCCCAGCTTTAAGGCCTAATAACCACATCAGCGACCGGCACAGCAAATGACATTGGTGCAGTAGTCATTTTTTATCTTGGGGGTAATCAACAGATACCAAACTGGACTTAATGCCCAGTCAGCAGGAGGAAACTCATGTGGTACTGTCAACGTAGTCAAATACACATGGCTGGCGATGTCAGAGATCTTCAAGAAAACCCCAAGGATGTCACATCCCTGGACAAATGTAATTTCCTACTCTGTGCAAAATATGGATCCTTATATTTACAGGTAAATATCTCAGTCACCACTCATCAAAAAAGCTTCTTTTGCACCAGATGGAGACTATTTTAGAGTTGCACAGCTGGTCACACACAGACATTGTCTGTGAATTGCCCAAGCTAAAGTGGCACATCTGCAATGCAACCTCTACACTGAGGGTTCACGGAGCATAGAAGGCCAAAGAGGACACTAATCCACCTCTCAGCTCTCATCAATGAAGCTCCCTTATATAACAGAGGGCCAGGAACACAAAAGATCACAAATGGCCAAAGTGTATTGAGTAAGAGTCTGCAGAATGTGGGTCCTTGGACAGGACTCCTAAACTAAACTCGACCCACCCAGGGCTCAGGAACCATTGCAGAGAGAGGGTGGAAGATTGTAGGCCCCAGGGAGGAGCTGCTTGACCATATGGGAACAGAGTACTACAGGCTCCTGGAACCTTGCTCATAGGAACCTACAGTGGTGTCAGCACGCGTAAGACCCATGCAAATGGAATCAGACAAAAACCCAGCATAGAACTGTGGAGATGAGCATCAGGCCTGCATCTTGCTTGAAGAATTATTGACAGCCGACTACTGATGGGTGAGGAAGAGCTGATCTTAAAGAGAGGGACTCTAGATAGGCTGCCTAGAGCCCAGTGGATAAACTTGCACTGAAGGACATCTGGGGACACTAACTTGACATGACAGGCTTCAACACAAATTGCAGAATGTATGAAGTTTAGTGTGGGCAGTGGGATATGTAGGGTGCTGGTGGGGAAGGGTAAGATGATTAAGATTGATTAAGATGTTCTGTATGAAATACACAAAAATTCAATAAAAATTTACAAATAAAATATAAAGAATAATTACAGCTTGCCAACTGCAAAAGACTGTGAGGCTCAACCCTGGCTAATGGGGAAAAGACATTATTCTTGCATGAGAAAAAAAAACTATGTATCTGGACTAGGTGGCACACCCAGTTAATCCCAGCAGTTTGGAATCAGAGAAAGACAGATCCCAAGCCTGCCTGGTCTACAGAGCATGTTCCAAGAAAGCTGGAGTTACAGGAAGACCTTGTCTCAAAAACAGTACAAAACCAAACAAGAACAGAAACAAGTTTTTTCATTTATTTTACGTGCATGAGGCTATGTGCATGTGCCTGCATGTGCGTAAGAGCGGACGAGAATTTGATATGTGGCAGCGGGCAGCCAGAGCAGGAAGCTGAGAGCTCATCTCTTTGTCCACACTGGAAGCAGAAAGCAAAGTGCAAGTGGGGTGAGGCTTTATGCTCAAAAGCTCGCCCCCCACTGACATACATCGTCCAGCAAGGCTCCCTGTGCCAAAGGTCCATTAACCTCCACAAGCAGCATACTAACAGGGCACCAAACATTTCAACCCATGAACCTGTGAGGCACGTTTCTCATTAAACCACCATCAACTGTTAACCAGATTCTGTCCCCACTGCCCCCAGATGTCCACCTTCTCCCCCAGCTGCGGTAGGAGATCAAGGAAGAGAAGATGCCATGGTCCACAGGAAGGCTGAGTGGCCTGGGCCAGAGACGAGGAGCCAAACTCAGGACCACTTTCCTGAGGAGGAGCACTCTTAGTGTGGGGCCTCGGCTAGAGCAGCTCATCTCCCTTCCTCCCTCCCTCCTGCCTCTCTCCTCTATTCCCTCCTTCTTCCTTCCATTTGTCTTTGTGTGACTGTGTGTGCAGGTGTGTAGGATTATACATGTGGGGATGTTTGTGGCATGTACATGTCAGCATACATGTACAGGCCAAAGGTCAACATCAGGTACCATCACTTTGTTTTTTGTTTGAATTTTTTTTGAAATGGACTCTTTCCCTAGCACACGGAGCTTGCTAAATACACTGTCTGTCTGTCCAGCTAGTCCCAGGAATCTTCCTGTCTCTGCCTCCCTGCTCCTGGGATTAAAAATGTGCACCACTATGCTCAGCGTTTATACAGAGGTGCTGGGGGTCAAACTGAGGACCTCATGTTTCTGCATGTCCTCTGTTGACCAAGCTCTCTTGCGTCAGCCCACCTTTCTCTTTTTTCCTGTCCTATTAAAAATTGTTTATTCATTTTTATGTGCGTGAATGTACTGTCTGAATGTAGGTATGTGCATGTGTGTGGTGAATGCCCAAGGAGGCCAGAAAGAGTCGAATCCCCTGGAACTGGAGTTACAGATGGTTGTTAGCCTTCACATGGGTGCTATAATTGAACGCGTGTCCTCTGCAACAGCAGCCAGTGCTCTGAACTGCTGAGCCGTCTCCGCAGCCGCTTTTATTCTTTTTATAAATTTTGAGGTAGTGGCTCTCTTATAGCCGAGGATGGTCTAAAACTCAGAGTGCTCCTGCTTGAGAGGACTGTCTTTGAGCCTCACCTGACCACATGAGGCTCTCAATACAGCAGATGACTGAGGAGGAAGCTTGACAGATGGACAAGGACAAAGATGAGCTTGAACTCAGTAGACTAAGGGGTCAGGGTGGCCAGGGAGCCTCGGTGAGAGGAGGCGGTACACACCTTGTCAGCCAAGAGGCCATCTTGGACTGTGAACCGAGGGCAGGAAGAAGCTGCTGGGGTGAGGAGAGCAGCAGATGGGGGCGACATTTCCACTCCATAAAGCCCCCAGGGGTGCTAGAGGAGTGGGGGGGAGGGTAGGGAAAGATACAGTGAGCGACTGGCGCCCTTCCCTTGTCCAGACTCTCCAGGCTTTCTCCTCCTTCCCTAGGATCAGACCAGATTGCAGGAAGGAAGAATGGCTCAAGAGCTTTGTGGATCTTAGGTCTAGAGAGGGTGGCTGGCCACAGCCAGCAGAGGGGTTTGGATTGGGCAGAGAACCTGGAGATGAGGTTAAGTAAGGACCATCTCTGGGCCTGTGAGGCCAGCCTCTGGGGGAGTCTGCCTTAGTCTGTTCCTTAGAGCAAGAACTGGAGACTGGATGGTTGATAAATCAATGGAAGGTTGTTTGGCTCAGAGTTCAGGAGATGAGGCAGTCCAGGATGTGATGGTTCGTATGTCAATGTGACAGCATCTCGAATCAATGCTGGGCATGTCTGTGAGGGACTTTCTAGACTGGGTTCATTATGGTGGAAAGACCCCTCTAAATCTGGGAAGCACCATGCTTGATCTGGGATTCTAGACTGAATAAGCAGGGGAAAGTGAGAGCTCCGGAGATTGCCTGGTGGTACGTGTGGGGACAGTTCCAGCACAGGACCCAAGTTCAGTTCCCCGCACCCACATCAGGCAGCTCAGAACTTACGAAACTCCAGCTCCAGAGCATCCGATGCCTCTGGCCTCCTCAGGCACCTCCACAGACAGGGACCTGCACACAGACACACACACATATGCACAGAATTTTAAATAATTTTTAAAATCTTTATTTTAAAAACAGAAAAAAAGAACTAATCCACCAGTCTCTCTGATTCAAAATTAGGTCTCCTAGGGCTGAAGCAGCAGGCATGTGTGAGCCGCATGACTCTGTCCTCTGGGACAGCTCTACCTGCTCTCTTTCTTTTCTGTTTTTTATTTCCCTTTATTTCATATGTGGGTGTTTTCCTGGAATGTGTATAAGTGCACTTATGCATACAATCCCTGCAGAAGGTATAAAGGGCGTACATTTCCTGGGTGGGAACAGTCCCTGCAGGGGTTATAAAGGGTGTGGAATTCCTAGGAACTTGAGCTTAAGACAGCTGTCAGCTATTACGTGGGAACCTAACTTGGATCCTCTCCAACAGCAGCCAGTGCTTTAACTCCTGAGGCTTTTCTTCAGCCTGGTCATACACCATTTTGTCACAGCAAAAGAAAGTTTACATTGGCTATGGTTCGAGATGGTTAGAGCCCTTGTTGAGGTGGATGGCGGGGCCGTAGGCGGCCATAGAGAGCAACAAAGAGCTCAGCTCTCCTTTTACCCACACACAGGAATCAGGGAGTAAAGTGAAATTAGGTGAGTGGTATGCTCTTAAAGTTCAACCCCCCAGTGACATACTTCCTCCAGCGAGGGCCCTGCTCCAAAAGTTCATTAACTGCCACAATCATCACCACTAAGAAACCAAGCCTTTCAATCCCTGAGCCTGTGGGGACATTTCTCATTTAAAGCAGCCCAGGTTATTTTCTGGATTGTGTCCACTGTCCCCAGATGTTCCCGTGTCCGAATATGTGTAAATTAATAGATGCAGCGCTCACTTCCATGTGCACACACATGCAGGAAGAAGTGGCTGGGGTGTTGAAAGCAGCAGATGGGGTGTGACATTTACACTCCAGAAAGATCCCCAGGACTGGGAAAGGGGATACAGTGAGTGAACATGTCTCATCCTTTTCTCGAGACTCTCCAAGTTTCCTCCCCCTTCCTCAAGGCCAGCCCAGATTCTAGACAAGGCAGAATGACCCAAGGACTTTGGGGGTTCTAGGCCTGGGGAGGGTGACTGGACACAGCCAGCAGTGGACTTTAGAGAAGCCAGAGAAGTCAGAGATGAGGTTAAGCAAGGACCATCCCTGGGCCTGAGGTCAGCCTCTGGGGGGTCTGCCTTAGTCTGTTCCTCTGACTAGAGCAACAACCCGAGACTGGATGGTTTATAAAGAATAGAAGTTCATTTGGCTCAGAGTTCAGGAGACAGGGCAATCCAAGATTCATATTATCAACTTGACAGCGTCTCAGATCACTTCTGGGCATGTCTGTGAGGGACTTTCTAGATTGGGTTCATTAAGGTGGAAAGGCCCACCCTAAATCTGGACAGCACCAGGCCATGCGCTGGGGTCCTGGATGAATAAGCCGGAGAAAGTGAGGGTCTCCCCAGCACTGGGACACCGGGAGTAAAAGTGCCCCATCAAGTCCAGCTCTCGGTCGGTGTTGGGAATCAAACTCAGGTTCCTGTGTGCAAGCCTAAGCTCTCCTCCCAGCCTCTCTCTCTCTCAGCCTCTCTCTCTCTCAGCCTCTGTCTCTTCTTTCTTTCTTTTTCTTTCTTTCTTTCTTTCTTTCTTTCTTTCTTTCTTTCTTTCTTTTTCTTTCTTTCTTTCTTTCCTTTCTTCTTTCATCTCTGTTGCAGCCCAGGCTGCAATATATGTTCTTTGTTGTTTTCTTAAGATCCTATTTATTCTTATTTTATGTTTGTTTACCTGGGTGTATGGAAGTTTACCGTACGGGTGCCCGGTATCCGAGCAGTCCAGAAAAGGGCATCTGAACCACTGGAACTGGAGTTAAGGATTGATGTTAGCTGTCACGTGGGTGCTAGAAACTGAACCCAGGTCCTCTGCAAGAGCGGTAAGTGCTCTTACCTGCTCAGCCATGTCTCCAAACCCTGGTTCCGCTTCTTTGTTTTGTTTAGTTTTTTTTTTTTTTTTTGCTTTGCTTTTTAATCTGTTTGAGACAGGGTCTCCCTGTATCCCCAGCTGGCCTGGAACTCATTATGTAGACCAGGCTGGCCTTGAACAGCCAGAGATTCACCTGCCTCTGCCTCCTGAGAGCTATAGCAAAGGTGAGTGTGATCATGCCTGACTTGTTTTGGGGTTTGGGGGAATTTTTTGTTTGTTTTGTCTTTTTGAAACAGGGATTCCCTGTAGTCCCAGCTAGCCTAGAACTTGCTATGGAGGCCGGGCTGGCCTCAATCTCACAGAGATCTTCCTGCTTTTGCCTCCCAAGTGCTCGGATTAAAGGCATGTGCCACCAAGCAAGTTCTGCTTCCTAATTTGACTCAATGGCAAATTTTTGTTTTCTTTTTATTTGTGAGACAAGACAAATTTTTCAGTGGCTCAGCTTCATTTATGTATGAAACTGAGGATGATTCTGAACTCCTAATCTTCTTGCCTTTACCTTCCAAGTTCTGGGGTTACAGGCTTCACACCACACCTGGCTAATGACAATTCAGTTTCCACACGAGCTTTGGAGAGAACTTTCTGACCCCAGCACTAATCTAAGTGACATCTTATCACTATTCTGTAGTGTATTATTCCTTGAGTTAGAAGGAAGTCACGCTGTAGTGGAGTGCGCACACAGCAGCTGTGGCCTCACGAAGGCTCAACTTCATGCTCTTGTAGTTCAAATGGCCTCTCCATAGCAGTGAGAGCTATGCGCCGGACGTTGGTGGTCACTAAGGGGAGATGATAGAGGGCTCAGCACAGTATCACATCAATAGAAGACCCTTAGCTCCCACCAGAAAACAGAGGTCAGCCGGGGAATCTGTTGGAAGCTTGTTCTTATTTGGACCCAGGAAAGTGCTACAAAAGTGGAAACTGCCTCCAGACGGTCTCAGGAACAGGGAAAGCTGGAGAAGCCAAAACCTGAGATTTTTATAGGTTTTTCTTTTTATAGGTTTTTCTTTCAAGGGCTGGAGAGATGGTTCAGTGGGTGAGTGTACTTGCTCTGTAACCATGAGGACGTGAGTTCAAATTCCTAACACCCATATAAAAACCAGGCTCATTGTGCATATCTGCAACCCCAGCATTGGGGGATAGAGACAGGTGGACCTTCAAGTTTGATGGTCAGCCATCTTAGTGAAAATGGTGAGCATCTGGTTCATCCGGAAACCCTGTTCAAGGAATAAGGTGGAGAGAGATAGAGGAAGACACTCAGTGTCCTGTTCAGGCTTCTGACTGCTGTGGATGGAGGATTGTACCGCCACCAACTCATATGTGTGTACCACACACACTTGTACCAGGCATTCATGTGTGTGCACGCACACACAAACACACACACCTTTCATAAGGTGACATAAAAGAAACTGATCATGATGGTACACACCTGTAATCCCAGCTCTCTAGAGCCTGAGACAACCATGAGTTCCAGGTTACCCTAGGTTAAATAGAGGAGACCTTGACTCTTAAACAAGCAAATATACAGACAGAAAGATACATAGTGATAAATACGGTGATGACCCTCTGTCCTCAACTATTCTTTCCAAAGAAGTGAACGTTAAACTCGTTTTGTGTGCTTTCCCACTGCTCTGTGGTATAATCAGAGAACAGCACCTTGTTTTCAAAAGGTCATTGCTATCAAAGACTCTCAATCTTGCAAAAGTACTTTTAAAATCCTTATCTCATGTGGCCTTGAGAAAGAGGCCAAGGAGGAAGTCATTTCCTTGTGGGTAAAATAAGGAAATGCATCACCCTCCTCCTGGCCTGGCACTGAAGGTAACATGCCATGTGAATGCTGGGCAGTGAGTAACTCCCCAGCTCCTGGCACCAGAGGGCCCTCAGCAGGGCTGTCCTCCCAGTGCCCAGCCTAGAGCAGCCAGGGCCAGCTCTGACGGAAACCTCTGACGGTCCCCAATCCAGAGAGCTGGCAAAGGCCTCCCTCGGGGAATCTGCACTGCAGAAGTCGTCAGCCAGGCGTCGTGCGCCGAGAGAGAGACCGGAGTCTTTAACAAGGGAAAATTATAACTAATGCAAATGTTCAGCTGCAGGAAATTGGTTCAAAAAGTCTAGCCAATGAGAGGTGGACTATTTCACAGTTACTGAAATGCAGTTCTGAACGATGGAGTTGTCTTTACTGTTTCCCACATGAAGCAGGATAAACAACTCACGGAGACAGGGATGCTTGCACCGTAATTCACGCAAAACCTCAGGAAGGAAAGTCAGTGAGCAGGTTCCCTCTGGGTGCAGGACTTAGGAGGGACGGATGTTCTTCTTTTCTTTATTTATTTTTGTTTTGCCTACATGTATGGAAGTGCACCCGTATCATGCAATGTCCACAGGGACAGGAAGGCTTCAGATCCACTGGAACTGGAGTTAGGGGTGGCTGTTAGCTGCCATGTTATGTGCTGGGAACCAAACCCAGTCTTCTGCAAGAGCAGCCAGTGCTCTTCACCGCATCTCTCTAGCCCCAGGGACAGTCATTCTTATTGAGTGTCTCTAGTAGTATACAATGAGTGTCCCCATCACAGCAACATAGAAATAAAGGGATGCTTAAACTCCCAGTACCCCCAGCCTTTGGATTCCCATCTGCACATTTGGTCCTTGTGTTCTGAGAGAACAGATTCGCTTTACGTGTGGTGCGAGGACAGAGCACATGGCGTGCTATCTGAGCACACACTACCACCAAGGCACACACCCAGCACACACGGAAGGGCGCACTATGGGTTCCACCTCCTGTCCCTTCCTCTAGCCGTGGGTGAGCATGGAGTCCAGGGACCTGGGCGAGCCAGGAGAGCCATGCTCTGAGGCCTTTGAAAAATATTCTATTGACAGTTGTAGATTGTTCTAGATGTTTTCTTTGTTTTTCTGAGTCTGAGTGTGGTGGCGCACTATGGAGCAGGGACGGGTGGATCTCTGTGACTTTGAGACTAGCCTGGTCTACACAGTGAGTTCCAAGTCACCCATACGCTACACAGAGAGACTGTGTTCAAAAAAAAAAAAAGAAAGAAAGACAAAATACTTTTATTACACTTATGTAATTGTGTGTGTGTGTGTGTGTGCGTGTGTGTGCATGCTACATTGTGCATGTGGAAGCCAGAGGACAACTTACAGGAGTTAGTTCTCTCCTTCTTCCATGTGGGTCCTAGGGATTGAACTCAGATCTTCAGACATGCTGGCAAGTGCCTGTGCCCGCAGAGCCTCCTGGCCAGCCCTAGATGCTTTCTTTGAATCTAACATATGTTGCTTTTGAAACGTTCATGGGTGCAGCTGGATGAAGTGGTTCACATCTGTAATCTGATCACTTGGGGAAGAATGTGGAGGATACTGAGTTCAAGGCCAGCATGTGCTAAGACTGTGTTTTACAAGAAAAGAAGGAAGAAGAGGAGGAAGACAGGAGGAGGAGAAAGAGGAGAAGTTGTTAATACCTTTAAAGTACCAACAGAAAAATGATGGAGATGAAGAAACATGTCTCCAAATGACTCATAATGTCACAGAAAATCAAGTTTGGACATTTTCTTTACCAAGCCAGCTTATCTTTTTGTGACTCAGCATGGAAGGTAGGTGGCCTGCCAAGTGCCTGTTGATGACTTGTGTGGAGGTGGCACTGGGACTCCTCCCCTGGGCTCTGTGGACCTCTGAGGATAAGAGAATATTGTGAAATAACCCACCAAAGTCCTCATTTCCTCCCTAGGTCTATGAGCCTTAGGTATATAAACCTGACTGCGAGGTGGGACCCTGAGCGCAGGCCTCTGGGATCATTGGGAGAGCTGCTGCCAGGTGTCATCAGGAGCCGTCACCATGTCGGTAAGGATATCAGCCTCGAAAGGATGTCAGCCCCAAAAGGATGCCCCGGGCCCATCTCCTTCCACTTACTTGTCACTGCCTGGGTGTGGGTGGGGTAGCTTTGGGTGCAGAATTGCTGACCCTCTCTGGGTCTGTTTCCCCATGTGCATCAGAAGAAAGCTGGGTAGATGGTCCCTCAGCCCCTCAGCACTGGAGCTGTCTGTCCTGCCGCTACTCAATGCAAAGCCAGAGCCTGTCTCTGCCCCACTCTAACCTGTTTCTCCCCTAAGAACAGCGATGGTAATGATAATTTACTGACATCAGTTAAGTTTCAGAGAGATGAAGAAAAGATGTGTCAGGGGCTGGGGACCCGATCAGTGGTGAGTCTGTGATTAGCAGGAACAAGGCTCTTAGGTTTGATCCTTAGAACCACAAAGAAAAAAATTTTCAAAAGAGGCAAGTCAGAAGTAGCTCAACTGATAGAGATGTGCTCGGCAGGCATGAAGTCCTGGCTTGATCCTTACACAGCATAAACCAGGTGAGGTGGCACACACCTGGTACCCCAGCACTCAGGGCCTGGAGGCAGAAAGATCGGAAGTTCAAGGTCAGCCTCAGCCACATAGTGATTTCAAGGCTACGTGAACCTCCCCACTCTGCTCTCCCCAAACCAAGAAAAGGAAGAACTGAGGCTCGAGATGGCATTTCCTGGGTCACTGCACACTGCAGGGTGGTGATCATCTCTGAGATCTCTTTGCTTTCGTATCTTGCTCGACTGTGGTTCGTAGTGGGGCCGTGGACAAGTCGCTGCCCCTTTCTGAGACTTGGTTTGCCCTGATGTGGGGTGCAACCACACGGATCCTCTGGGGTTTGGACAGTGGACTCATTTCCTAGGGCTGCTGGGACAAACCACTTCAAAATGGGGGGCTCACCACCACAGACATTTCCTCTCTCGTGGTCCTGGCCAAGTCTGGAGTCCAGGGTAGGAGGCCAGGCTCTCTCTGTACACTCTGGGGAGGATCCTTCCTCTCTCCTCCAGCTTCCTATGGAGACTGGGCATCTGTAGTTTCCAGACTGGCAGCCTCCTAATTCCAAGACTCCCTGCTCTGGGCATGGCCTTCCCTCTGTGGGTCTATTTTTCTTTTTCTAATTTTATCTTAAATTATATATAAATGTATGTGTCTGCTGTGTGTGCATGTGTGGGGCCAGAAGAGATTCCCTGGAGCTGGAGTTACAAGTGGTTGGGAGCCACTTGATGGTAGATGCTGGGAATTGAACTTGGGTCCTCTCAACAACCAGCAAGTGCTCTTACTTACCGATCCATCTCTCTAGCTCCAAATGGGTCTGAATTTTGTGCCCAGATCCCTTCCTCTTAAGGAATACAGGCCACGGTGGATTTAGGGCCCACCTTACCAGTGCCCTGCCATTTAAGTTGATGGCACGTGCCAAGGCTCTGCTCCCAAAGAGGCCACATTGACAGACACGAGATGGGATGAAGTGTGGGAGGGGAATTTGGCCAACAGCACTAGGCAAGCCAGCCCAGGTGGCATGCAAGCTGTGAACTTACTGCGAATCCCAATTGAAGAACCTGTGCTGTTCTTGCCCCTCTTAAGGAGACTCTTCATGGCCCGACACATCCAATGTTCTCGCTCCTGCTTCCTCGTGCCTCTTTCCTTCCTCTTCTCCCTTTTCCAGAAATCAACTAACCAAATCTCATAGCAGGGAGGGGGACCCAGGCCCAGAGGAGTAAGGCTAGCCCCATGTCAATGGGCTACCCAAAGCAGAGCTTGGATTTAGCACCCCACCCCCAACACCCAGCCCACTACCTGTGAACTGCCCCGGTTCCTACCTGGCTCGGCCCCCCTATAACTCTGATCTTAGGCTTTGCCCACTGAGGACAAGGGCCCTGGGACTGTCCACAACCCCAGGTCTCAGCATCCTGTTCATAAACATGCACCCTACGATGGCATTCCTAGACCCAGTTCTGCAGTAAAGGCCCGCTCGCAGATCAAGGACTCTGCTTCTGTTCCAGTCTAGCAGCAAGGGAATATAAAGACAGGGGTGTTGTGTCCCATCCTGAGCCAGCACCCACCCCACCCTGACCCGGAAGCCTGGGAGGGACGGATGGTACCTTCCACTCATGCTGTGGTATCACAGTTGCATATACACAGCACACACGTGTGGGCTGCCACGTGCATGTGTTTCCTGGGTCCTTTGGGAGGGGCAGTGGGTGTCCTTGCCGGGTCCCTTCCCTCTCTGGCTAGCCCTGAGAGCCTGAAAAAAGGGTCAGTTTGGTGTCTGCTGCTTCATCAGCTGCTCCAGGTTGCTGCTGGCCTTCCTGCCTCCAGATCCCTCTGCTCTGAGAGCAGGGTGGCTTGCCCGCAGGGGACACGGCCAAGTCTGGAGACACTGTTGTCATGGCAGCCTGAGAAGGGATGGTGGGTTCTAGTAGGAGAGGCCAGAGAAGCTGCTAGCTATCCCACAGGGTATAGGATTCCCCCAACAGGGGGTCCCCCACCCCATGCCCCAGGGAAAGGTCCAGGAACTTCTCTAAGACACCTGTGACTGAGGCTGATATGTCACCACTGTAGAGCTCCCACTTTGAGGCTGTGTTTCCTGCAGACTCCTGATGCAGCATTCTTCTATTGCACAGGGCAATTTCACGATCACAAACATGATCATGAAGATTGGCATGGCCTTCAGGATCAAGGGCAAGATCCATGCGGGCATTGATCGGTGAGCAGGAGCGGGCAGGGAGGGAGGACGAAGTCAGGACAGTCAGGCCAGCCCTGTCAAGGCAGTCAGGAACAGCGACTTCAGTCCAAGGGCCTTTTCTGCTTTTTGTTCCTTCTCACTGTTGGGACTCCCACAGCCCTGCTGTTGGGACGCACTTTTGCACCTGAGCCTCAGGTCAGCCACCTTCAGAATGTCAGGATTGTCTCAACCTGCTCTGCGCCCCAACATCTGCTGAAGGGGCAAATGGAGAAAGCTGGCGTTCTGCCTGGTCCTGGAGATCTGGTGCCTCTAGTGAAAGCCCAACCTGCCTCCTCCCCAGGCACACCACACACACACACACACACACACACACACACACACACACACACACACGAGTCCTCCTAACCCATCAGAAATGGCCTGTGACGTCAACCAGACGCAGCCACAAGGGGGCAGCGATGTTCTTGTTAGCGTCCCTGAGAAGCCAGCATTGGTTTTCCTCTCCTGAGCTCAGCACCAGCCATCACCTGTAGAGGAGAATCCCAGAGTTACTTGGAACTCATCTCTAGCCACCTAGGGTTAGCAAGTCTGGGCAGATGCATGGTGTAGGAGCTAAGAGAAAACCTCCTTTTCTACCTGTGTCCCCAAGTTTGCAGACACGCAGGGGCACCCCGGGTCTGAGATGCCCCCGTGATAGAACCCCACAACCCACATTGAGCCCCTTTCAGGGATTCTGAAAGTCTAACCCAGGCTTCTTAGTGATCCTGCAAAGTCATTCAACACCTGCTTGCATACCTCGGATGACTGGGAGCTCATCCCCTAGGGATGGCTGTTTATGGACAGCCTGAACAGGTCTTCCATCCTTTCACCCAGGATAGACACCTATTTTCTGACTGTCTGTGACTGTCAAAATCCTTGGTCGCTGTTCCAAAGGGAAAGTGCCATTACAGTGCCATGCGGCCTCCATTGCCACCTCATTTCAAGGCACAGCTCCCAATTAAAACATTTGGTAATTCTAGCTTGTAGCCTGAATTCTAGCTTAGGACACTCTGCCCTAAGCTGTCCTCACTTTTCAACCTTTCTACAGCTTTGCCATTAGCCTGGGCCAAGGGAAAGACCTCCTGAACATTCATGTTAACCCTCGCTTCGATCAGTCCACCCTTGTCTGCAACACGTTCAATGGTGGAAACTGGGGACAAGAGCAGGTGCACAACCACCTCACCTTCTCTGCAGGATCATATGTCGAGGTGAGGTCAAATGGAGCAGAAGTCATGGGGGATGTCAAGGGAGAGCCCAAATGGCAGAGTCCCTGCCTGGACACAGGAGCTTAAGCCACCAGGCCCCTTCAAGACCCTTCTCAGGCTCCTCCCTCCTTTCTGACTCCTCCCTTCCTGTACAGTTCATCATAGCCCTTGAGGATAATCGGTTCATGGTGACGCTGCCAGATGGATACGTGATCAGCTTCCCCAACAGGCTGGGCCACCAACAGATGAACTACTTGACCGTTGATCGTTTCTCCGTGTCCTCCTTCAAGCTTGAGTGAATGTCCTGCACAGATTAAGACCTGTAGCCCCAAGCCCATGTATATCCTCATGTAAGACAACCCAGTACTGGAACCTTTATGTCCCAGAGCTTCCAAAGCTTCTCCTACAGCTTCTGCCCCTCTGTCCATTCCTCTCCCTTCCCCTCAAGGTCAAGAGCAAAGAAGAATCTTGTTTATCGATTCATTCCACAGTGTCTGCTGTTCTCTTTCTATGTGTTGTGACGTGTCCGGCATCGTCACAAATGTGTGTGGGGTACTGATGAGCAGAGATGTGGCCCTGCCTCTTGCACACGATGAGAGGTGCTCCAAGAAACGCTAAGCATGCCAGCCTGCTGCCTGCCCGGGGTTCTCCGGAGCACAAGCCAGTCTACCCCATGAGATTGTGGGGCAGACGCTGGTCCCAGTTCCCTGAGACCAGGGTGTTCCAGGTACTATAGATAAGGGTCCCACCTGGGCCTCATATCGTGATGCATTCCTGCTCTTGAAAAAGGTCCTGAACTATTCAAAGGCTCACAAGGGTAAAGGCCATCTCAGCAGGGGCTGCAGTCTGCCTCCTTGCTCACCAAGCTTCCTAGACGGACAACTTTTAGCCTAAAACTTTAAAAATCAGACACCAGAGGGGGGTCCGGGGTGCACAGGAAGGTGAACCCCTCCTGTCAGGCCTGACCTGACTTGAGATGGGGGACAAGTGGAGATTGTGAGGAGGAGCCTGGAATAAGGCTGTGGCGGAAGCAGTGGCCGCCTTCTGGGCTGCACCTCCATGAGCTATTTATTCCTAGACGTGCCTGTGAACTTGTACCGATATCCCTCACAGGCCACACTAGATGCATATGTAACTAGATGTGTGTGTAACTTGAAGTCCCATTAGTCAACCTCAGAAATGCAGTGGGGGTCCACAAGACCTCCCAGTGGGTTAAGGCACTTGAAACACAGACTGCCCACCTGAATTCATTCCCCGGACCCCTCATGGAAGAAGTCCCAAGTTGTCCTCTGATCTCCACACGAGCCCTATCATACAAGGCCATCTCCCATAAATAATAAACACTAAAAATGCAACAGCCACTCCACAGTTGCTGTTTGTAGGGAATGTGACCAAGATTAAGTCACTGGAAAGAGACAACAGCCAGCCCCAAACAATTGCAATCTGAATCTTTTACTTTTGGGAACTGGGATATATATAGCCTTAGGAACACATGCTGGAACTCTTCCCAAGAGAGAGTCGGGGGAGCCAGGCTCAAAGTCTGTGGGCTCCAGATAAACCCACCTCTGACCAAGCATGTACACAAATGCACATTTAACATCAGTCAGGGTTCCCTGACACCACTGACCCTTACCACAGGCCAGGCACAAAACACTGATGCTCTCTCCTGTGGTGTGCATCTCTCCTGTGGTGTGCATCTCTCCTGTGGTGTGCATCTCTCCTGGCCTCCCCAGGCATTGCATGCACGTGATATACTTACATGCACGCCGGCAAGACACTCATGCACATTAAATAATAATTAGTTAATTGAAAAAGGTTTTAAAACAAACAAAAAAAAGGGTTCACCTTCTGAATATCAGCACTTGAAGGTGACCTCTGGCCTCCACATGAAGGTGCACATGCATGCATATACATTGACACCCACACACATGCAAACACAGGAGAACACACACACAAAACCAGTAAGAGGAAGCGAAAACAACACCTCATCACCTGCCTCCCAGGCTGTGGTCCTTCCCTCTTAAAGTCAAACACTTTAAGCTGTCTCCCACCCAGGGCTGAAGCTGGGTTATGTGAGGGTCACCTAGTGGCTCCCCATAGCACTCCTGGGCCCTGCTCCCAGCAGAGGCAGAATGGATGGAAGCAAACAATCGTTCCTTTTCTAGTTCACACCCATCACTTTCTCCTCAGTCCCCTGGACCTGAACCCACATTCCTCTTAGACCTGGAAACCCCACAGGGCCACTGTGAGAGGCTGGGCAAATGGTACACAATTGGGATCAAGCAGGCCTAGAAATCTGGCCAACTTTGATCTGCCAAATCCCTCCCTCTATGGTTGGGCTGTGAGACCCCTTCTGGGACAAGTCAGCTGACCCCTCCTGGTCTCAGTTTGTTCATCTGTAGAATGAAGATAACACATATTTCAGAAGACACCATGGGGACCCGGGCCTGGGGGCACAGGCCTGTAATTCTAGCTACTCTCGAGGTTGAGGCAAGTACATTTCAAATTCAGGTCCTCCCTGGGCTAGACGATGAGTTTAAGGCAGCCTGGGAGACAATCGTGAGACTGTGTATCATGATTTGAATGGAGTGTGACCGAGAACAAGTCACTGGAAAGAGACAACAGCCAGTTCCAAACAAGGAATGTCACAAGACATGCAAAAAGTGGCTGGAGAGAAAGCAGTTATGAGCACTGGCCGCTCTTGCAGAGAACCCTAGTTTAGTTCCCAGCACCAACAGGGCAGATAACAACCATCCATAACTCGAGATCCAGGGGATCTGATGACCTTTTATGGCATGCAAGGGCACTGCACACTCATGGTGCACACACACACACACACACACACACACACACACACACATATATATATGCAGTCAAAACACTCATAAACATAAAAAATGAAAACAAATAAAATACATTCTCAAACATGGAGAAAGGGCTGGCGCACGTGCACCGTAGCAGTAGAGCACTTTCCCAGGAGGTAGCAGGTCCTAGCTTTGAGCCCTGGTTTCAGGGAAGAGGCTGCCATGGGGTTGAAATAATGCTGTGCAAAGTCCCTGCTCACTCCTCCTGTGGAAATCCTGACACTTGTCCAAAGCACTCCAAGATCGGTCACACACCTTTGCTTATAGAAGCTGGAAATTGTAATGAACCTAAGCAGGCCTTAGACATGGCTCAGCAGGTAAGCGTGCCTGCCACCAAGCCTGATGACCTGAATTCCATCTCTGGGACCCATATGGTGGGAGGAGCAAACTGACTCCTACAGGTTATCCTTTGACCGCCACACTCCTGCAATACTGTCTGAAGAAGGGCCAAACTTAATAAAACTTGAAACAAAAAACTCAGGAACTCAAACAAAAAGCTTAGAGGAAAGAGGTAAAAAGCAGTGGAGAAAATGGAACAGAGATGATCAGACCTAATATCAAATCTAAAATAACCAAAGGCCAGAGTGAGCAAGACTCTGGGACACTGTAAAAAGAGGAAACCTATGAATCACGGGCATAGGAGAAGGAGAAGAAATGAAAGCCAAAGGTACAGGACATATTTTTAATAAAAATCATTGTAGAAAATTTTCCTAATCTAGGGAAAGAGATGTCTATCAAGGTACAAGATGCACACAGAACAGCATGTAGTCAGGACCAGAAAATGAACACCTCACATCTGGTAATACTCAAAACACTAAATGTACAGAACAAAGAAAAAATATTGAGAGCTGTGAGAGAGAAAGATCAAGTCACATATATATGGATGCAAGTCCATCAGAAGAACAGCTGACTCTTCAATGGAGACTATGAAAGCCAGAAGGGAACTCCAGAAGGCTTAGACCTACAAGTCAGAGAAAAACAGATTCCAGCCCAGACTGCTGTACCCAGAAAAAATATCAGCTGTGATAAAAGGAGAAAGAATTTTTTCCATGAGGAATTCAGGTTTAAGGAATTTATGTCTACAAAACAGCTCAATTTATGTCTCCAGAAAAGACTTGATGGAATGTATCCATCTGACGAGAAGCTTAAATACCTTCAAGAGGGCACAAAGAATACATAAATTATCCCAGAACAGTCAAACAAAAGAGGTCTAAGAAAACAGCACTAGGACTCCAACATGACAGAAACTAATTAACATTGCTCAATGGTAACTCTCAGTATTAATGGTCTCAAATCCCCCGTAAAAAAACACAGACCAGATTGGAATAGAAAACAGGATCCCTCGATTTCTTGCCTCAAAAAACACACCTCACCAACACTGATCCACCACACCTCAGGGGACTCGGGTTCCCCACACAGGCCCCCATGGTGGACTGCATCCCCTCAGGGAGCCAAAATGTACCTTCCTTCCATAAGATGCTTTTGTCTGGTGTCTTGTCACAGCAATGGAGGAAGTAACTGGCACATGGGGCTGGCCATCTGAAGACGTCCGGCTCTTCCCTCACAAGATTGTCCACCAGAAGCAGCCCCTCTGTCCACCCATCCTTTGTGAAGATCTGCTCCCCCCTGGAGAGATCCACCTTTACAAAGTAATCCATGGATTTCACAGGAGTGTCCCATAACCTCTTAATCTGGTGTTTTGCTTTCTTAAAGTGGTGCTAGGGATTGAACACAAGTTCTGAGCTATGTCTCCAGGCCCAGTATTCCATAAACTGTTGTTGATGTCCTACTGTGCACAGCCCTGGCCTCCTCTGGGTGTAGCCCAACAAATGCCACCCACTCATTTTTAGAAGAGATCAGGGAGGTAAACACAGATCACCACACACTGCTTCATTTGGCCCTCCCTTGCCTCACTCTTTCTTAGAGGCCACAGAGAAAAAGCACAGGAGCCTCTGTGCGTCATGAACTCTGCTCAATGCTCCATTTGTCCCTCACCTGGCCTTACAGTGTCATCATGCCCATTGAATGGATGAGAAACCCAGGCTCTGAGAAGTAGAATGACTCCCTAGGGCCACAAAGCAGGGGAAACAGAGGAGGACCTGCTGCCTCCTAGATGCCTGGCTGCCTCCAAGGGCTGAAGATCGGGCTCCAGAAAGAGCGTCCACGCTGGTCAGGGAGAAGAGTGAGGCTTTCCCCTCCCTGAAAGCTGGCTGGGGAGCCTGGGTCCTCCTCAGGGCCCAGAGGTCAACGGGTCCAAACCCTCTGAGAAATGACAGCTTCTCAGCCCCTTCTCCCTTTTCTGGGGGGTGTGGGAGGCACAGGACTTGGGCCCCATATTCCCCTTTTCAATTTAATTTCTAGTTTTTTTTACATTCATTTGTGGGGTTGGCGTGCTCGGTGGACATGTTGAGGTCAGAGAAGGGCTTTCCAGAGTGCTTTCTCGGCTTCTACCGTGTCGGTCTCAGGGTCCACACTCAGGTAGGTCGTCAGGTTGGCAGCAAGCACCTTCACAGCTGAGCTATCTTGCCTGCCAATGACACATTCCTGTGATAGGGAAAAGCTGTGTTCTTATAACCTCCGCCATTTGTGTGAATTTCTTTTAGGCTTAGACTACTTTGAAGTCTCCTTTGTTTTACTATTTTATCTCTGTTTTAATTAATACATACTTGGTAGATAACGCTGCAATCTTACCTGGGATACTTTACTACGTTTTATTTCTCTGGGATGTTTCACCTCCTTGAGATGTTGTTTTATTCTTTCTGTCTTGAAGCTGTGCAGTGCTCTCCTCTCACTGGGTCTAAAGATGTAAAACTAAGACAACAGGAAGTTCACCATGTCTTAATGAGGCACCAGGTCCAATTAGTCCAGGAAAAGTATAGATCAAGCGAGTCAGATGTCTAAACTTCTGCCGGTGACATCTGTATTTTGTAATCTGCAATGACCATTTGACCGATTCCTAGCCCAATTTGCCTGGCCTACATGTACAGATGAAAAAGGACAGATGTACTGACCCACACCCCCTGAATATCTACTTTGTAAGCTATAACCATATAAACTCAGGAAGGAATTTTCCTAACATGGCCCATCAGGTAAAGAGACGTAGGGCCCAGGTGGCAGCTATAAAATGATGACATAAAATGCTTATTTAGCCAGGCGCAGTGGCTCATGCCTTTGCCCCAGCACTCAGGACGCAGAGGCAGGCAGAGCTCTGTGAGCGCAAGGCTAGCCTGGCCTACTCAGCAAGTTCCAGGACAGCTAGAGCTATAGGGAGACCCTGTCTCAAAAAGACCAAAAAAAAATTAAAATTCCAATTTAGTCCGGGCCCTGTTTCAGGCAGAGAAAATTCTGAAGCCTTTGTTGCTGGTTCTGGGACCGTATGCATGGGAAGAGAATACATGAACATTCCGACCCTTGCTTGGTAAATGCTCGATCCCTTAGCTGCTCAAAGGATTTTACATTTGCACATCAAGTTCACAATGTCAGAGGCACAGCAACGCCCATCCTCCAGCGGCCCTTGGAGTCTAGGCCTTCAGTGAGAGTCTGGAAGATGACAGAGCGAACTGTGGCCGCTCTGGAACAGGTAGATGACATCGGCCTTCCATCCTGACCCTGCTATTGTGAGCTGTTCCTCAGGCCAGCACAGAGTTGGCACTCGTAGGTGTATGATCTCCCTGGACACATGACAACCTGACCCTTGGTCTTCACAGCAGCCACAGGCAAGGCTGGGTCTGACGGCCTGCTAGCTCAGTTCTGGGGTGTCTGGCTCTCAGGTTCCCCTTGGTCACTTTCTCCTGCCCCACTGCCTACCTCCCAGGCTGAACCTTCTCTTACCTGTCCTGTGTCCCCCACAGACTCCCAGAATGTCCTGGTCCCTCCCTCTTCTTTCTTCACACTGTGTCCTCAGCACAGCAAGAAGACATCTCATGACCTCAGTCTCTTTCCCATCAGACAATGAACACATGTTTGGTTTGGTTTGTCTGCTTTTAAAATTATTTGCTTAAATTTATTTTTATTTTATGTTTACAAGTGTCACATCTACATGTATGTAAGTGTACCCATGTCATGCAGTACCCGTAGAGGCCAGAGGAGGGCATCAGACCCTTTGGAACTGAAACTATGGATAATTGTGAGCCTCCACTGGGTCCTGGGAACCAAACCCAGGTCCTCTAAGAGCAGTAAGTGTTAACAGCTGAGCCATCTCCCCAGTCCTTCACCTGGAACTCTTTGGGTAACTAATGCTGTTCTGGAACTGCTGAATCTCCTGCCTTAGCCTCCCAGGTGCTAGAATTACACAAATTTGCTACCAGTCTAGCTAATCAATGTTCATAGCAACATTATTCACAAAAGACGGGAGGTTGAAACATTCAGCGCCTGTCAACAGATGCATAGAGAAAAACGAATCTACTCACAGCAGAACATCATTCAGCATTCAGAAGGCGCCGAGTGATGACATCTGCCTTTGGGGACACCTTGAAAACATGGTCAGTGAGAATCAGGACATAAAGGATGAAGGCTGTAGGATTCCACTGGGCAGTGTTACAGCAGGTGATTCATAGAGACAGGAAGTGGGTGAGACGGTCCCAGGGCCCTGGGGGGGGGGGGGGGAGCCATTGTCCAGTGGCTGCAGCTTGTTTGGAAATGGACGATGGGGAGGACTGCTCCACACTGAAGAGGATCTGCCAGAGCCTGCCGGCAGAAATCGAACCGCACCCGAAGTGGGGAGTGAGGATGAGAAAATGTAGAGATATATATATAGAGAGAGAGAGGAAAAAATAGGACAGACTCAGGAGGACTGTCAGTCACACTGAAGCAGCTTGCCTTTATTAAGTCTCCCCTATGTGAAGTGAGCAAAACAATGAGTCAGATGTTGAAAAACAATACTAACACAGGCAAAATAACTTAGGATATGATTGGCTTCCTTCAAAGATCTTCAGGTGACCTCAGTCTTGGGTGTAAAATAAACTTCTCCTCAGGTGTGAATCATTTGCATAATGAAAACTCCTGCTTCCAGCCAGCACTTCTGTGCACGAGATTGACTTTTGCCTAACCCAAAACTAGAGCATAGTTCAAGGCAGGCACATGGCCCCCGACAAGAAACAGTCCTGTGGATGTACACTGGTTATGGTGAACATGGAATCCAGCTGGGGAGGCTCATGCCTGTAATCCCAGCACTAGGGAGCTGAGACAGGAGGATGGCTGTGATGGTTAACCCTGGTTCTCATCTTTACAATCTGGACTTAACTGAGAGATAATCCACAGGGCACACCTGGAGGGATTTCCTTGGTCAGGTTATTTGAAGTAGGAAGACATATTGTAATGTTGTTGGTACTTTGCCATGGTGGCCCAGATAACAAGACAAAAGCCTTGCTTTTTGCCTTGTCCCCTTTCGGCCTCCCTGATGATTCTCCTGCCCTGTCTCTGCTGCCCCTGCTGCTTCCTTCTTCTCTCAGAACCAGCTTGTAGACAGCCATTGTTGGACTACCAACCTGTATGGTGTCTTCTCTCACCACTCGAGGACGCCCAGCCCCATACAGCCTGTATCATGTAAGCCAACCTGATAAATCTCCGTGAGATTCTTTGCCTTCTGTGCCTCTGGAGACCCTGACTGATACAATTGCCATGAGTGCGAGGCCAGCCTGGGCTACGAAGTGAAACCCTGTCTCAAAAATCAGACAAGCAAAAAGGTTAAAAATGGGCAGATACCTTGGTTTCCACAGGCTCCACTCTCATGTGCTGGGACCCAAACACACACATACACACACACACACACACACACACACACACACACACGCATGCACATAGTTAAAAACAAAATGGTTTAAATAAAATATTTACATTATATGTATTTACTATCATTTTAAAAAGTAAATCCTGTAATGTACAAAAAATATAAATTTTAAGAACTGGGCATGCTATATGACACACTCATTATATCTCAATAAAGCTATTCAGAAAAGTCACCAAGCCCAGTAGCTGCAGGCCTGACTTCTGTCCTTTTTCCTTACTGAGTTAGAGATCAGACCTGGGTCCGCACATGCTAGACCAGTGTTCTGCCTCTGAGCTGCCTCAGGCCCAGTCACAACTTCCTTAAAGTCAAATTCCTCAGCCTAGTGGGAGAAAACAGTCAAGGCTTTTCAGGTCAGCCTGCTTGGTAGTTTAGGTACCTGGAGAGAAAGCGTTTGCTGCCTCCTGGTGGCCACTAACAGAATTTCTGAACATCAAACACCACCACCACCACCAACAAAAAAACAAGGCATGCCTGGTGTTAAAAAATACTGCATAGGAGCTGGGTGTGGTGGCGCATGCCTTTAATCCCAGCACTTGAGAAGCAGAGGCAGGTGGGGCTACAGGGAGACCCTGTTTCAAAACAAAACCAACCAAACAAAAAATACCATTTCAAGGGCCTCGCGTGGTGGCTCACGCATTTAATCCCAGCACTCCTGAGGCAGAGGCAAGTGGATCTCTGTGAATATCAGGCCAGTCTGCTCTACACAATGAGTTCTAGGTCAGCCAGGGCTACATAATAAGAACCTGTCTTAAAACAAACAGTCTCAGGAGGCTGGAGAGATGACTCGGTGGTTGGAAGTGCCTACTGCTCTTTTTTTTCTAATTTGCTCTAATTTTTTGCTATTTGTATTTTAATTCATTTTTATTGAATTTTTTGTGAATCTCACGTAGTAAATATTTTTATTTTTGGTCTTTTGGAGACAAGGTTTCTGTGTAGCCCAAAATGGCCTGGTACTTGCTACGTAAACCAGGCTGGCCTCTGTCTTACAGAGAGCTGCCTGCCTCTGCCTCCTGCATGCTGGGACTAAAGGCATGCACCACCATGACCAGCTTTGTGCAGTGTATGATTATATTTAGATTCTCTCCCCTATCTGCACACACCCTTATAATACCCTACCCAATTTCATGTACCCTAATACATATGGCTATATATTAATGTTAAGGCCTATAGAGTCAAATTTGTGTCCCCAAATGCCATTCGTGTGGACTGATCCACTGAAGCCTGGTCAACCCACCAAGAGTCTCACTCTTAAATAAGTCTGAGTCTCTTCCTGCCAGCAGCCAATGATTGTGGGTACTTCCTCAGACAATGCTGGGGTTTCTTACCCATTACCCCTCATCTGTGTGGCATTTTCTCTGGCTTGAGCTTATGTTAGACTTGTGCACGCTGTCACAATTTCTGTGAGTTCACATGAGTAACTGACCAGCTGTCTGGAAGACTCTGTTACTTGTGATCGTCCACCACCTCTGGCTCTTACAATCTTTCCACCCTCTCTTTGGGAACCATCCCTGGGCCTTCGGAGGCAGAAGTTTGATATAAGCATCCTATTCAGGAATAAGCACTCTGAAGCTGTGTATTCTCTGCATATTGATCAGTTGTGGCCCTCTGTGTTAACCACCATCTGCTGCAGAAGGACGCTTCTCTGCGGAGAGTTGAAAGATGCATTAATCTATGGGTATAACAGTAAGTCCTTAGGAGTCAGGTTAATACTCTATTTAGGAGAATAGTACAAGGCTCTTCCCTATGGCCTGTCTAGCCTCAGATTCCTAGGCCTGGTATCAGTGTCATTAATGGACTCTAACTTATGAAACAGACCTTAAATCCAATTAGAAACTGGTTGGTTACTCCCATAATATTAGAGTTACTATTGCTCCAGTAGACATGTCTTGCCAGACCAGTTCTTGTTGTAGCTCACAGGATTCACAACTGGGTAAGGTTGATGATTAATTTTCTCTTTAGGTAGCTTGCAAAACACCGTCCAGCACCATGAAAGGTAGGCAGCAGCAATGAGGCTTTGAAGTCAGCACCAGCTTGATTTCTCCTTGTTTGTCCTAGAGCTCATGTTTGTAGTGTCTTCGGTAAGAGAGGCCTACCATGAAGTTCTGGTGGGTGACCAAGAGCAGGCACAATGACCAGTATTCTTTGGTGGCCTATGGGACCCCGGTCAACAGCTTCTAGAAAGGAATCCATTCCTTCGGGTTTTTACTTTGCTAGCCTCTGGTGTCTAGTGATAATGTAACTCCTTTTAATCTCTTTTTACAGTGCATGTGAATAGACTTTTAGAAGCTTCTATAGCGGTGGTGTCCATGTGACTTTTTCTTAAAGGCCTTTCGTGTCATTTTTCCCTCCCCACCCTCCCCTCTCTGTCCTGCTTCCCATTCCCCACCCCGGTCTGACCTTCCTACACTATTATCCCCCATTCCCCACCACCTCACTCCCAAGAAGCAGCCTCCCCCCCCCGCCGTGGCTGTTATTAGGTTCCTGATTGCTCTGATTTTAAAATTGAAACATGCATAGGTAAGACTTCAAAGCTACCACGCAGCTATGAGAAAGAACATGCGACATTTTCTGGGTCTGGTTACCTCACTCAGGATGATCGTGTCCAGTTCCATCCATTTAACTGAGAATTTCTCAATTCCGTCTTTAAGAGCTGACTAGTATTCCACTGTGTACATGTAACACACCTCCGTCGGGTGATGGACATCTAGGTTGCTCCCAGTTCCCGGCTATTCTGAGAAGGGCAGCGATGGACATGGATGAACAGGTACATCGCCGGTAGGTTACAGAGAGTTTGGGGAAATGCCCAGGAGTGGAGGGCTGGATCACATGGCGGATCAATCTGAGGAATCTCCACGATGATTTCCATATGGCTACGCCAGTTTCACTCCCACAGGCAGTGGGTAGAGTTCCCCTTTCTCAGCCAGGTATGGTGGTGCACACCTTTAATCCCAGCATTCAGGAGACAGGGGCAGGTGAATCTCCGTGAGTTCCAGACCAGCCTGGTCTTCATAATGAATTTCAGGCCAGCTGGGGAGACCCTGTCTCAAAAAGACCAAAAAGAAAAAAAAAAAAAAAAAAAAGAGTTCCTCCTTCTCCACACCTTTACCAACATTTTTTTTAGGGTTTTTGGATCTTAGTCATTCTGAGTAGGGTGAAGTAAAATCTCCTATTGACTCAAAATCTTCAAAAATTTTAAAAATATTTTTGAGCATTTATGTTTCATTTTAGAGAACTCTCTTTGTCACTCAGTGCCCTGATTTTTAATTGTTTGGGTTTTTGATGTTTAGGGTTTTGGGGTTTGGGTTTGTTGGGGTTTTTTTTAGTTCTTTATATATTATAGACACTAATCCTCTGTCAGAGGCATCGCTGTAAAGATTGTTTTCCCGTTCTGTAAGACTGCCTGTTCACTCAGACGATGTCCTTTTCCTGTACAGTTTCATGAGGTTCCATTTGTCAGTTGTTGGACTTAATGCTTGTGCCATGGGAGTCCTGTTCAAAGAGTCCTTTTCTGTGCACATAGGTTCTAGTACATTCCTTACATTCTGTGCTATCAGATTCAGTGTATCAGGTCTTATGTATGCGGTTTGTGCATAGTGAGAGATAGGGATCGAGCTGCGTTTTTCTAGGTGTAACCAGTTGGACCAGCACATGCCCTCTTCCCCAGTGTGGATTTGTGGCTCCTTTGTAAAACTCAGGCTCTATAATGCATGGATTTAAATCAGGGTCCATCACTCTATTTCGCTGATCAATCTGTCTGTCTTTAAGCCAGTGCCGTGACGTTCTCATCGTTATAACTCTGTAGCATAATCTGAGATCAGGGATGGCAATGCCTCCAGAAGTTCTTATATTGTCCAGTATTATTTTGGCTATCCTGGGCTTTTTGTTTCCATATGAAATTTGAGATTATTTTTCAATGTATGTGAAGAATTGTGTTGGACTTTTCTGGAATATTGGATAGAATCTGTGGATTGCTTTTGGTAGGACGTGCATACAGACTGCCAGAAGCCTACACCATCTCATGCTTCTACCCACGGCATTCAACTCTTTACCCAGGAGAGCACAAGCACACACACTGGGTTGCCATGGACTTTATCCCTTCAAAATATATGTTAAGCCAGGTGTAACAGCTCAGGCCTGTAATCCCAGAATTTAGGAGGAAGGGGCAGGAGGATCAGTTTGTTCTCAGCTACTTAGCAAGTTGAAGGTCAGCCTGGGCTACTTGAGATCCTGTCTCAAAAACAAACCAGCAAATCAACACACCAATATAGACTGGAAACCCTCCCATATCCACCCTGGACTGCTTTCATCCAGTCTCCACTTGATATCTACGGTGTTTCTTTTTTTTTATATTTTTATTACATTTATTCCTTTTATTTTGGTGTGTATACTTGTGTCACAGCAAGAGTGTAGAGGTCAGAGGACAACTTGGAGGAGTCAGTTTTCTCCTTCCAGCCACCATGTGGTTCCCGACGAGTGCTGTGAGGAGCCTCCAATGATCCTCACTTAATGCAGCTTCCAGTCCTGGGGTGAAAGGCAGCTTAAAGTCTTTGGTGGAACAAAGGGAAGGACCACAGCCTGGGAGGTAGGGGGGAATTTGCTTCGTTTTGTTGATTTTGTGTGTGTGCATTGGGGAAGAGGATGAGTGTGTATGCACACATCTGTACCGACTTTGAGTCCTGGAAGTAGAGTTACAGACAGTTGTGAGCTGACATGTGGCTACTGGGAATTGAACCTGGGTCCTCTGCAAAACCAGCCAGTGTTCTTAACCACTGAGCCATTTCTTCAGCCTCCTTCCCCTTCCCCTTCCCCTTCCTTTCCTTCTTTCCTCCTCCTGAACTTTGTCCTCTGACCACATATGCACCGTGGCTCAAGCGCACTTGCAATTACACCTACGCTGAAATGAAGTTTACGAGTCATGGGCGGGGTGTGCTGGTGCCTTCAGTCCTAACACTTAGGAGGCAAAGGCAGGCCTCTGTGAGTTCCAGGTCAGCCTGGTCTACATAGTCAGTTTCAGGTCAGCTAGGGCTACATAGTGAGCCCGTTTAAACACATACATACACATGCACACCATGTCACCAGGAGTGATGGTGCACACCTGTAATCCCAGCACAAGGGAAGCTGAGAATCAGAGTACAAGGTCATCCTTGTCTCTATCATAAGTTCAAGATCAACCTGGGCTACATGAGGTCCCATTAAAAAAACAGGAATGGTTACTGGGCTTGGTTGCTCATGCCTTTAATCCCAGCACTTGGAGGCAGAGGCAGGCAGATCTCTGTGAGATTGAGGCCAATCTGGTTTACAAAATAGTGAGTTATAGGCCAGTTGGGGCTACAGGGAGACCCTATCTCAATCTCCTCCAAAAAACAAACTTCACCCCCCCCAAAACCCGCAGCAATTGAGGGCTATCAAAATGGTTCAGTGGGTAAAAGTACTTGACATGTGAGCTTGGTAACCTGAGTTCAATCCCTAGAACGCTTAAAGGCGGAAGGAAAGATCTGACTTCACAACACTGTCCTCTGACAGCTACATGCACCCCATGTCACACTTGGTCATACACACCATGAACACACATGCACACGTGCAAATAATAATGATGTCAATGAATGTAAATATGAAAAAGAAAAAAACAACAGCAGGAGACCTAGCATGGCAGCCCATGCCTGTAATCCCAAGACTTGGAAGTTTGAGGCAGGAGGGTCAGGAGTTCAAGGCCAACCTTGGATTCCTAATTTGAGGTCAATCTAGGCTAAATGAGACCCTGTGTAAAAGCAAGGATAAGAACAAACAAGAAACAAAACAAAAGAAAACCCACTGTCACCCACAAGCATTCTAGGTCCCACTCACTCATCGCAGGAGCTGAAGGGTCCCACTCCACCGCAGGGGTGGACTGATAACTTCCTGGGTCAGTAATGAAAAACAACGTGGAGTGTGCCATGTATGCAGAATCCTATCTGCCACGGACTGACTCACTTCCAGTAGGTCCAGAGTTCCTTTGTGATAACATGTCAGTGAGAGAGGGTTGTCCACTTTTTTTTAGCATGTGGGGTTGCTGGAAGAGAATTGTCCCCACACTATGCTGTGGCTCCAGGCAGTGTGGATTGTTCCACCTCTACCGTCCACCCCCCCTCCAGGTACCCAGAATGGATATTGCAGTGACCCCTGTTCCTATTCCTTCCTGTTGGGACTCCAGGCGAGTCAGGTGGCCCAGGTGTTTCTGAAGCCATTCCTTCCTTAGACTTGCCTATGACCACGTGGCTATTCTTCGATGTCACTGTGAACCAACCTGTAACTATTTCCCACCAAATTCACACTACATGTGTGTGTAATTTGAACTCTCATTAGTGAATCTCAAAAATGCAATGAGGGCTGGCAAGATGGCTCAGTGGGTAATGATATTTGCCACCAAGTCTAACAACCTGAGTTCAATCCCCAGAACTCACAGTGAAAGAAGTAAGACTGCTCCCCTAAACTATACTCTGATCTCCACACATGAGCCACATTATACAAAATGCCCCCCCTCCAAAAACCCTCTAAAAATATTCAATGGTCATTCCAGAATTGCTGTTTGCGGGGAGTGCGACAGATTCAGTGGAAACAGACAGCAGCCAGCCCCAAACAATTTCAAATTGAATCTTTTCCTTTGTGTACAACATTAGGAACATATCCTGGAACTCTTCCCAAGACAAGGGGTGGGGGACTGGAACTTAAAATCTGTTAGCTTCCTGGTAAATCCATGCCTGACTGAAACGTATAGATAAACATATTTAACATCAGTCAGGGTTCCCATGACAACACTGGCCCTTACCACAGACCAGGCACACCAATGCTCTCTTTTGGTGTGTCCAGCCTGTAGTTTGAGAATGCTGATTCAATGCTGAGCATGGCTATACATTCCTGTAATCCTAGCATTTAGGAGGCTAAGGCAGGAGGACTGCCTCGAGTTCAAGGCCAGCTGGGACTACATACCAAGGTCTTGTCTCAAAAACCAAATCAAGAAAACAAACAAAACTCCAATAAGGGGCTGGGTGATGCTTAGTTGGTTAAGTGATTGTTGTACAAGCATGAAGACCTGAGTTGGATCCCAGCACCCACATAAGCAACCAGGCATGGTGGTGCTTGTAAGCCAGTGTTGGGGAGGCAGAGACCAGAGAATCCCTGAGGGTCTCTGGCCAGCCTGTCTAGCCTAATCAGGGGGCCCCAGGTCTCAGTGAGAGACCTTGTCTCAAAAAACAAGGTGTGAGCCTGGAGAGATAGCTCAGTGGTTAAGAGCACTGGCTGCAATGGCAGAGGACCCTGGTTCAGTTCCCAGCATCCACATGGCAGCTCACAACTGCCTTCAATTGGAGTTCCAGGGGATTTGACACTCTCTTCTGGCCTCCCCAGGCATTGCACACACACGATGCACTTACATACATGCAGGCAAGACATTTGTACACATAAAATAAAAATAAATGAATTAAAAATAAAAAACAATTTCAGAGGAACAACCCTTGAGGGGACCTCTGGCCTCCACCGCCGACTCAAAGTCGGCGACCTCACCCATCTGCCTGTGCCCCCTCCCTGCCAGGTCTGCACACCGCACTTTGTCCTCTTGCCACCTTGCAGGACAAGGACTCCAAGGACAGCAGGAAAGACTTGGAGAAGCTGCAAGAAAGGCCTTCCTTGTCTTTCTGTCAGAGTCACAGCTGCTGGGGGGAGCGGCACAGAGCACAGTTTGTCCCAGATTTGAAGAAATCTAGAGCTGGCAGAAACCTCTACTCTCATCTATATATCCAGAGCTTTAAAATATTGTATTTATTATTCTTATCTTCTGTGTATGAGTGTAAGGCTTGCATATGTGTAAATGCACCTGTGTTGTGTAATGACGGAGGAGGTCAGAAGAAGGCGTCAGATCCCCTGGAACTGGAGTTAGTGATGGTAGTTAGCTGCCGTCTGTTCCCAGGGTGCTGGGAGTCCTCTACAGGAGCAGCCAGTCCTCTTGACTGCTGAGCCATCTCTCCAGCCCCTATACCCAAGCTTTAAAAAACAAGCCTTAAAAAAAAATTCAGTGTCAAGAATGCATTTTACAGAACTAGGTGAAACTAAAGTTTTTTTTTAAAAAATCTTTTAAATTATGTGTTTGTGTGGGAGAAATACGTGCACATGAGTGTTGCTTCCCACAGTGGCCAGAAGAGGGTGTCAGATTCCCTGGAGCTGCAGTCACAGGCAGGTAGTAGCCACCTGACACTGGTGCTGGGCGCTGAATGCAGGTCTTCCGGAAGAGCAGTACGTGCTCTTAACCACTGAGCCATCTCTCCAGTCCTGAAACTCAAAAAACTTGTTTGTTTTTTTGAAACAGGGTCTCCCTAAAGCTCCAGCTGACTTGGAATTTGCTGTGTAGACCAGGCTGTCCTTGAACCCACGGAGATCTGCCTTCCTGCCTCACGAGTGCTGAGACTAAAGGAACGTGCCACCACACCCGGCTTTCAAGGTTTTTTTTTTAACTTGAAGTTTAGAAAAAATTTGTGGAATCTTTAAAGAAAAAAATAAAATAATTTATGAGTGCAAAATTTTATATTTAGAGTAAGGACCCAATTCTTATAAATACAGACGTTGGAACTGGGCCTTGTAGTACACACTTGAAGTGTCAGCACTTTGGAGCTGAGACAGGAGGATTACTTTGAGTCTGAGGGTAACGTGGGTTATTTAGTGAGTTCTAGGGCAGCTTGAGCTACAGAGTGAGACCTAGTCTTAAAACAAACAAATAAAATAAGAAGATGACCCCTCCCCCCAATCTGGTGTCTTAAAAGAGATTTATTCATTTTCATTCCTTGCCTGTTTTACCTGAATGTATGTAAACGAACCATGTGTGTGCCTGGTACCCATGGAGGCCAGAAGAGGCTCCAGGGCCCTGCCAGGATAATTAGGCGCCAGACTGTGAATGTGGCTCAGTGGGTAAATTGTTTGTCTAGCGCGCATGAAGCCCTAGGTTCTATGGCCAGCATCACACACAACCTGCTGTGGGACCATCAAGATGGCTCAGTGGGTAAATGTGATCCCCAGAACCCATGTAAAGGTAGAAGGAGAGCACCGACTCCTCAAATTGTTCTTTGATGTACACACATGCACCCTAGTGAGTACACACATACACACACACAAATGTAATAATTTTTATCTTTTTAGAAAAAAAAAAAACTGGGGGGGAGGCGTGCTCCCAACATGGGAGGACTTATGTACATGCCAACAATATGCATAAAATAAAAATAAAATATTTCTTAAAGATTTTTTATTTATGTGTACCTGTGTCTGACATATATGTACAGGTGCGTTTTTTTTTTTTTATATTTTATTTATTTATTATGTGTATGAGTGTTTTACCTGCATGTAAATGCACCCCTATCATGCAATGCCCATGGAAGCCAGAAGAGGGCATCAGATCCCCTGGAGCTGGAGTTACAAGCAGTTGTGAGCTGCCATGTGGGTGCTGGGACTGTACTCTAGACAAACAGCCAGTGCTCTTAACTGTTGAGCCATCTCTCCAGCCCCTGCAATAATAATGTTTTTTAAAACCCTGTTTGGAGCCAGGTGTTCTAGCACTTACCTATAATCCCAGCACTTGAGAGGTGGGGGTGGAGAATCAAGAGTTCAAAGTCATCCTTGAACTACAGCTACAATAGCGAGTTTGAGACCAACCTGGGCCACATGAGACCCTGTCTCAAAAAGCAAAACAAGCAAGCAACAACAAACCCAGAAATAAGCGCCTACTGTGTGCAAAGTGTTCGACCTGCTATTTCTAAAGACCCCAGACCAGAGGCTCTAGAGGAGATGTGCCTTGCCCAGAGTTGCACAATTCTGTGCCTTTTCCCCAACCACAGCATACTTCCTGGATTCCTAAAGAGGTTGTTGCATACTGTGTTCTCACCATGACTGAGGAGAAAAACTCCTCCTCGTTCTTCAGCTCCCTGCTGGTAGCAAGCACCTCCCGTCCCATGGGTCTGGGCTCATGCTCTGGTCCCCAAGGTCTCCCTCCTCTGCTGCACTTTGAGTTCCTCCCAGGATCTCACAGCTCTGGGGCTGAGAATGGTGCCCTGCCAATCTGAAACTACGTCGCTCCTTTGAGAGTCTGTGGCGTCTAGCCTGGCCCTCTCATTCAGCCCACTGTCCTCAGTCCTGGCACTGGACTAACTACTGCTTTGAGGTAGAACTCTCTACCTCCATGCTGGGGAATAAACTGTAATTCCAAAGGCACAAGAAGGAAAGGCCTCTGTCCGTCAGCCCATGAGCAAGCAGCAACATTTGCATGATGGCGTCCTATTGGTGAAATCCAGGGTTATCGTTTCCTTCTGGCCAGTGGACTGAGTCGCAGCATCTGCAGCTGTGGACACACCAGCCCTTCCTGACCTAAAGGGTTTGGGGGAGGGATGAGGGTGGGCATCCTTACCCCTTCCTGGACTCTACACTTCCAGAAACTTATTACCTCTCCCTCCTAGATAGGCCTACAATTTGGCCACAATCAAAAATGACACCCCTGTACATGTTAGCGCCCAGGCGTTCAAAAGAGCTGGTGCAGGGGCTGGAGAGATGGCTCAGTGGTTAAGAACACTGGCTGCTTTTACAGAGGACCCAGGTTCAGTTCCCAGCACCCACATGGCAGCTAACAACGGTTCTGAACTCCAGTTCCAGGGGATCCAACACCTTCTTCTGGCCTCCTCAGGTACTACAGGCACATGATACACTTACATGCATGTAGGCACAAACACATATACATAAAATTTTAAATATTTTTATAATTGCTGGTACGGAGAAACATTGAGGACCTGACTCTTCTACAGATGTAACCAGTTCTTGGGGTGAATCTGCATGGGCATCCTGAGAACTCATATCTTCACTAGAGGATTTTGTCACACCTGTGACCTTGGAGAAAACCAGCAGAGTAGATCCAGCAGCACCCTGGAGATCAAGCACAACTTTGTACCACCTCCTCATGTGGGGCCCCAGTCCACTCTTTAACCTCTCTGGGCCTCAGTGTCCTCTGCTATAAAATGGGGTGCTGGGCTCAAAGGACTGGGATCCGAAAAAGGAATTCTCTTTATCATGGAATCAGAGCAAATGCAGTGGGATAAACTGTGCCCCAACGAACAAGACCATACCCCTAGTGACCACCATCTTCTTCTCCCCCGGGAAACGGCCCAGTTTCCCTTGGACCAAATCTTTTTGCTGACCTGTTATTTCAGGCAATTCAGATATTCTCAAAAAGCCTTAATTACGAGCAACCAATCAGCTCATCTTCTACATCATAATATCACACAGGCATTTAAAGCACTGAAATTATATTTCCATCCCCAAGGGTCACTGATTTCAACAAAGACAATGTGTTAAATGTGTAAAGAAACTGAGTTAAATTTTAACAAACAGTCGTTTATTGTGCAATTTGTATTGTAGAAAACAAGGAGATGGCTTCACTTATGTTACCTGACCTAGCTCTGATTCAGAAAACATATGAGGGGCTCCTCCCTTTTCACATCCTCCACGATCCCCCTCTTTTAAACACACATACACACGGGTGCGCACACACTTGTGCACACACATGTATGTACACACATGCACATGCACACACACGTGCACACACACATGTATGCACAAACACAAGTGTGGAAACATGCAATCCATCTTTCTGCTGCCTGCTGTCTTAAAGATCGGAATCTCTCAGAACCGTGATTGGTGTGATCAAGCATGGGCTTTGGATTCAAAGACTGAAACCTGAGGTCAAGTTCCGCTCCGGCTGTCAGTTGAATGACCTCAGGACCCTTGCATTTGCTATTCTTTCTGCTGGGACACACTTCCTACAACTGGCTTCTTCTCAGCTTAAATATTAACTCCTCCAAAGGGCTCCCCAGGCCACTTGTACCTTGGCCTCCACTCTCCTCACAGCAGCTCTTCGGGTCCCTGCTTAGTGTTGTCATTCCTTTGTTTTCTTAACTTGTGTTGTTATCACTTTTGTTGTTTTTAAGAGAGGGTCTCATAGAGTCCTGGCTGGTTCTGAACTTGCTATATAACCAAGGATGACTTTGAACAGAGATCCTCATGCCTCTACCTCCCAAGTGTTGGATTACCATGCCTGAGGTACACAGTCTGGGGATAGAACCCAGAGCCTTGTGCAGGATGGGCAAGCATTCTACCAACTAAGCCTCATCTCCAGGGTGATTATTACTGTTTGTTCACTTGCTTGCTTCTTTTTCAATAATTTATTATTTCTGTTTTCTGCATATGAGTGTTTTGCCTGCGTGTATGTAAATGTGCCACATGCATGCAATACACCACAGAGATTAAAGAGAGTGTCAGACGCCCTGTAACTGGAGTTATGGATGATTGTCAACTGCCATGTGGGTGCTGGGAATCGAACCTAGGTCCTCTAGAAGAACAGCCAGTGTTCTTAACTGCTGAGCCATCTTTCCAGCCCCTTGTTTTCTTCTTGACACAGGGTCTTTATGTATAGCCCAGGCTGGCCTTTCCTCCGGCCTCGGCCTCCTGTTGCTGACTTACAGATGTACATCACCACACCCAGCTCCCTAAGCAATTTCTCAGTGTGCTCTGTTAGCCTTTGTGTCTTTCGCCCTTTCAGGACCAGAAGTCGCTCTTAAGTGGACTCCTGATATGGAGAGGTGTTGACTTTGGCAGATTACATGACTCAGTCTCAGATTTCTCACCTGAAGGACGGGGAAAATGACAGCGTGGAGACTGAAGGGGACACAACCACCGTCCTCTGTGCCCTGGTCTCCAGGGGCCTTCTGGGATGGGCCTGTGAGTCAGGGTGTGTCGGAGTTCACAGGGGCTGGAGTTGGAGCCATAGCCTAGCTGTCCTGTGAGCTCATTGGTGCTAAGGATACCCGTTCTTTCCATGGTGTGTCCCACATCTCAGGGGTCTCCTGGGCAGGGGCTGTGGTGTTAAGTTCTTAGAAGTCAACAGGGCTTAGGTAATGATGGCTACCCAAGGACAGCCCGGCTCTACACTTTCCTTCCAGGGTCTCCCAAAGCCAGGGCTGTTCTTGTTCCTCCGAGGGGCTCCCCAAACTCTGAGCAAGACATCTACAAATGGTAGCCGGTGCATGGGAACATTTAGGGAGGCCAATCCCTGCCCTTGACTCTCCTCTTCTTCTCCAGCCTCAGGTGCTCCCTTGGCACCTGCTTACTGGCCCAGTTTGAGTTAAATCCTCCCACCACAGACACAGTCTCAACTTCTCCACTCTAGTCAGGCTTCCCAGGATGCACTGGGGACAGACTTGAGCCTTCCTTAGGGGTACAGCCCACTGCCACTTCCCTACTCAAAGCTGGCTGTGCAGAGATGGGCACAGACATTCGTCTATTCAGAGCATATTTATCTAATGCAGCAGGAAAGGAACAGCTTCCAGAGCCCTCGAGGGTTTCTGGCTAGGTCAGAAATAAAGCTGACAAAGACAGATCAAAAGGAAGAAAGCATTGCAAATTCATTTAATCCAAGTGTTCTGTGACAGGGCACCTTCAGAATGAAGATGCCAAGGCCCTGGGTGAGCTCTCCATTTTCATGCTCCAGTTTGATGAAACAGGGACAGCCGTGCAAGACACAATGGAAATCAGGGTGCTCTGATGGGGAGAAACTGAGGGAGAGAGGCCAAGCGAGGTGTGAGTCAGGACCCCTCCAACACGAGGGTCTTGTGGTCTACTGTTATCTACAGGAAGTCAGAGGACTTCCTTCTGACTGGCTTCTACCCAGAAAGGTAGGGAGTCTGTGTGAGAGGTCCAGGTTTTACAGCAGGCTTTGGGGAAGGAGGTGCTGTTTCTATAACCCACGTTGGTCAAGAAGAATTTTAGTTTCACCAGGCAAGATGGCACATACCCTTAATCCTAGTACTTGGGAGACAGAAGCAGGTAGATAGATCTCTGTGAATTCAAGGTCAGCCTGGTCTATATAGCGAGTAGCCAGCCAGCCAGCCAGAGCTACATAGTGAGAATCTGTCTTTAAAAAATGAATTCTAGCTCCCATGGCCTGTGGGAGAGACCAGATGCCCCTTCAGGTTTCCTTCATATCCAAAGGCAGACTGGGACGGCTCAGTGGTGAAGAGTGCAATCTGCTCTTCCAGAGGAACTGGATTTGTTTCCAGCATCCAAATTAGGTAGCTCATAGATCCAAATGCAGTGTAGGTAGGCATCATGATTTGGGGATCATGTTCTGAGCCCCAACAACGGCTTCTGAGCACCAGTGACAACATGAGGCCTTTGATGGTGTTGTCAATCTAGAATCACCCGACAGATGAGTTTCTGGACAAGACTGATAGGAATTATCCTGAGTTCATTAACTAGGATGACCCACTCACTGTGGGTGGCACCATGCCCTTGCTGGGATCCTAGTAGAGAAAGGGGGCACCCGGCAGCACGTTCACTGCTGCTTCCTGATTGTGGACGCGTTCAGCTGCTTGAGGCTCCAACTGTGTAGACTTCTCCACCATGACGGATTATACCCTTGAACTGTGTGAAGCCAAAATAAACCCAGTCTCCTTTGGGTTGCTTTTGTCCCAGTTTTGCTTTTTTGTTTTATTTTGTTTTTAAGCCACAGTTGGTAGCCTAGAACTCACTATGGAGACCAGGCTGGCCTCAGTCTCACAGAGATCAGCCTGCCTCTGCCTCCCAAGTGCTGGGGTTAAAGGTGTGTGCCAGCACTCATGGCTTTTGTCTGAGTATTTTATCACAGCAGTAGGGAAAGAAATTAAGGCAGGGATTCATCAATAAAGGAAACAGATGGAATTCCTCAGGGATGAAGCTTCCCAGAAAGCTGATGTTCTGGAAGGGAGAGACACAAATTATAAAGGTACGAAGAAATATACACTAGGGGACTGGGGCTGTAACCCAGTTGATAGAGAGCTCACCTAGCGTGCTTGAAACCTTGGGTTCAGTTCCCAGCACCACATATACCAAGCCTGAAGTCAGAATTTGCACTCAAGTCATATTTATACTTTCTTAAAAGAGCCTCTGAGTTCCAGACCAGCCTGGGAATGAGACTGAAGGGGGCTGGGGATGTTGCTCCATTGGAGAGTTTGTGTAGCAGGCAGAAGTACTGGAATTTGGGATGAGAAAGTGACGTGATAAGCTGAAAGGGAATCTGACCTTCAACTGATGCAGATAGCTTTGAGGGGCACACAACCATCCCAGGGGAAGGTCTGGGATTTATAAGTAGACCCAGAAAGTCCCAGGAAGGGGGTGGTGCCTTCCTGGAATCCCAGAAGGTGCCTTCTTGGGTGGTGTCCTGCTCCTTCCTGGGACCTGGAAAGAGAAATATGGAGTTCTGACAGAGGAACTAGGTATCTTCTGAGCGGCAGCTGACAAGGAACCAGATCTGTAGTGAAACTGATGAGAAACCAGAGGTCTTTTGGCCAGGGCTCTGAGATAGATATATTGCTGTCCCGGAGTGGGGAGGCCGGGTGGGGAATGGGCACTTGTCAGGCTGATTTTCCTTCAAGAAGCCCTAATCATCAGTTTTGCAGAAGAATAAATCTTACGGTGATGCACCTGTAATCTCAGCACTCTGAAGGTGGAGGATCAGAAGTTCAAGGTCACAAAGGTTATAACATTTTGAGTTCAAGGCCAGTCCTGTCTCAGCTAAAAAATAATACATAAACTCTTCTGAGTGTGGATCTGATTCTATATGGTTTGGATTTTTTATTTCAATAATTCATTTTAACAATAAAAAGAAACAAAATAAGGAGCGCGAAGTCCCATATTGTGAAGCTTTTGTTGAGGGACGCAATGAACACGCATAGGCCCTTCCTGTATCATGTGGGCTGCGGGAGAGAATCTAGCCTCCCATTTAGTTGAACCGCCGAGTTCAGGAGGAAAAGTGACTCGGATGAGGTCACTGCGGTTCCCCCAAGGTGAATCTACATCACGTACCAAGACCAGCAGGGCGCGGAACTGGATTCACCGGTTCCTTGGTCTCAGTTGCACTTTTAACTCTTCCGGGCACAGGCCCGCTGGAGAGGGCACCATGGCCAGTTCCTTCAGTCGACCGCCAGGGGCGACCGAGAGCAACTGGCTGGCTCTCCTGGGAGTGACGCATTCCCTGGCGGACCCAGCCGGTGGGTGGAAAGGCCAGGTGAGAGAGGCTAGAAACCGTGCATTGGTGCCGCCTGGACCTCCCCAAAGCAAGAGATTTTGTCACCCCATCATGAGGAAGGAAGGGGCCCCTCTGGTGATGCCATAAAGTTCTTTGACACAGCTTACAGAAACAGCTACTCAGGATCAGCCATACTCATCTCCTGAACTCACCTTTCTCTTGACTATCTTCCCACATCATCTACCAGGAGAAATCTGTCCGCCCTTCGTATAAATATCACCTCTGTGAACCCTGCCTGGACACGAATGTTCCTTTGCCCAGCGCCACCACCCAGTTTGAGAAGGTCTCTCCCGTGATACCACGACCACACGAGCTTCCCTATTCGCCGTGTGGGTGTGCGTGTTGAGACAGGGTCTCTTTGAACCCTTGATCCTCCTGCCTCAGCCTCATACTGTTGGCATTACTGGCGTGCACCAGCCCCTTATCCGCCTTCTGGGATAAACATCTGGCCTTGTCTTTCTTCCAGGGCGGATCATAGAGTAAGACAAACGCAATGAGCTCACTCAGCTTTTGCAGACTCCCTCTGACACTTGGGTGACCTCAAACGGATGACTCGGCTCCCGGGTTTGTAAAGGATTAATACAGAAAAGTGCTCAGCCTGCCTGGAACACCGAGCGCTAAACAAATGTTAACTGAGCCTCGTCATTTCCTTTTTTAAATATTTTATTTATTACTTTTATGTTATGTGCATGAGTGTACTGACTGCATGTAGGTAAGTACACCGTGTCGTGCAATGCCCACGGAGGTCAGAAGGGGGCGTCGGATCCCGTGGAACTGCAGTAATGGACGGTTGTTAGCCACCATGCGGGTGCTGGAAAAGAACCCCTGTCCTCTCTTAATCGCTGAGCCATCCTCCAGCCCCAAACGTCCTAAATTTCACAGCGGCCTCCGTACCCTATCGCCGTTTTAAGGGACAATCCCACTGTCCCATCTAAGCGGAAGTACCCGGTGGGCTCCGGAAGTGACTTCAGAGCCCCTCAAAAACATGGAACCGGAGCGTTGTTCCGGAAGCGGTCACGGGCATCTGCGTGACGCTGAGAGAGTTAGAGCGTCCCGCGGTGTTTCCATGGTGCCGCCCGCAACCTTCAGGCTCTCCGCTGCCTCGCCCGCCTGAGCGCCGGGAGCTGCGAGGCCGCCGGCCGGTCCCACCCGCGACGTCGCCGCCGCCAGGGGGAGGGGTCAGCGAGGAGGTGACGCTCTGGGCGAGTCCGCCCGCGTCTCGATGGTACCCCGCGCCCCTGCGCGCCGCTCAGGATCCCGCTCGTCCGGGCGGACGCGGCCCCTTTAACCGGCGGAGGGCGGGGCCGAGGAGTTCCCGCGAGAGCGGCGGGGGCCGGGGGGCGGCGCCGAGGCAGGGGGCCCGTGGCCGATGGAGCCCGCGATGGAGCCGGTGACTCTGGAGGCGCGAATCAGTGAGTGTCCGGGAGGGGCGCGGGCCGGACCGGAACCGGAACCGCGGGCGCGAGGCTGGCCCCCTTCCCGGCGGGGGCGGGGTCCGCGCGCCCCCTCCTCACGCCCCGCCCCCGACCCGGGAGGGGCGGTGCCCCAGTCGGCCACTGGGACCCCGGCAGCTGCGCGACCCGGCGCGGGGAGCGGGCGCCGCCCCCCCCACCGGATCGCCGGGCCGCAGCGACCGCAGGCTAGGAGTGAGCGGTGCCCGGAACCCCCGGGACGCCCTGAGCAGCCTCGAACCCCCTCTAACCCAGAAGAGCAGCCCCTCGATCCTTCCCTGTAGCCCGGGGTCGGGACCAGCGAGCGGGCTGCATTTCGAATCCAGGGAGAGGGACTCTGCTTGCCCCGGGCCTTCGTCTGTTCACTCTCGAGTCTCTTTGTACCAACAGATACTCATATCCGCCCATTCCCGGATCCAGAAAGGGGCGGACTCCAGGCCCATCCGATACCCCCGCTGCTTCCAAGATCTGGCCAGGCTCTGAAAAACCCCCAAGACCTAGGCTTCGGAGGGTCCCATAAGTAAATCCAAGTTCGCTGTCACTGCTCGAGTCAGTCTTACTCTGCTCCTGCATCCTAGATTCCTTGTCGAGCTCTTAACGAGCTTCCTTTGCAGGGCCTTCCTTTCCTGTCTCTCCTCAGAAGCAGCTTCCTACTCTTCTGAGCACCGAGCCCCTCCGTCTGTCCTCTTTGTCCCACACTGCTGAGGATTTTTGGCTTTTCCAATCTCATTTCTGGACTCTGCCCTTGGAAACTGCAGGTTGCCTCTTCTGGTCCATCTAATGCTAGTTTCTTCCCAAGGCTTTTCTTGGAAAAGCTCGTCTGTACCCAGATTCCCAGAGAAGCCTCTAAGTTTATCCCCAGCTCAGCATCTTATCCGTGGGCATATCAAGGATCTGTGCAGGGTGGTTTGGGGTCATGGTCCAAACCTTTGAAACCAACCCCGTTCAACAACCCAGCGTTTGGAACCACACTGTCCCCAGGGGTGTAGGAGAGTCAGCCTGGCGTCTTGGAGGGTTGGGTGGTAGACAGTGGCCATTGACAGCTCCACTTGCCACAAGTGGTAAGGTCTTCAGAGGTCAGAGGCAAAGGGTGACTTCTGGGGAAGAAAGATGACATTTTCACCATGGTAGAGACACACCCATTTGCAAAACACTTTTCTCCCTCCTTGAGTATTGTCCTCTGCTCCCCTAGGTAGAGCTGGGAGGGCTGAGGGCAGAAGAGATGATTCATGTCCTTGAATTTGGAAGACTCTTACTCTAAGCTGGATGCTGGGGAGAAACTGATCTTGTGAGGCCAGAGCTTCCTCTTCACTGGCCCCTGACTCCAGATTCAGAATCTCCACCGTCACTGGGGTCACATGCCCTTGACAGTTTGAGGGACTTCCTGTTTTAGCCCCACCACCCAGCTATCACTGAGGTACCAGCAGCCCTGTGCATTCTCTCCATTCCAGACTGGAGTCTGTAACTCCAGTGTGCAGTCTTAGGCCATGATACGGGAGGAGATTGGGAGATGGTAGGTGGGCACCCCTCCCCAAGGAGACAGGGCAAGTTCCTTTTACCCTCGGAGACTCAGAAGGGGCTTCTGAAGGGGACTGAAGGGCCCCACAGGGCTTCTGGAAGATATTGGTACCGAGAAAAAGTGCTTCTTCAGCTCTTCCCAGCTGCATTACCTCTGCACCCTGAGCAAGCAGCTCACACTCAGCAGCCTCTATCCTCTCCCCCTCTGTATAGGACTTCTTCGACTGTTCATCGAGTGGTCAGTGCTTTTCTGTCTCGGCCGGTGAGCTCACTTCAGGAAAGCAGGGCCTTTAACCACTTCTGTGTTTCTTGAATAAATATGGATCAGATGAATGCCTGTCAGGCACTAGGGGTGTTCTAGGCCTCCTGGCACAACATAGGATCCCAGCTGGGCAGGTGCCACATGCTGGTCCCTAGCCTTCTGGCCACAGAGCTTTCACTGCCTCACGTGGTTTATGGCCCTTCACACCCCCAATGTGGCACTCAGCCTGGGCAGACATGGTTGGGGAACAGGTGAGGCCTACCTCAGATTTACTATGCACAAAGCATTTTGTCATCTAGCCTGTGTTTCATTCTGGCTTTCTAAGTGGGGAAGTAGATGTTCAGAGAAGTTACGTCAGTTGCCAGCTCTTGGTTTAGCCAGTGTCAAGGGAGGAAGACTGCCTGGTCTTGTTGACCATGCCCCTCCTGGCCACTGCTCATTCCTGTATTCTGACTTTCCCAGGTTCACCGTCTGCCAGCCTCTGATCCCCATCCAGTCACTCACTGAGGACAGATAGGTGTGCCCACGGTGGCAGGGTGCACAGCAGCAGTGGGCCCACAGTAAAGATAGGAAAGGACATAGAAAGATGTAACCTAGTATTACCACTGCCACCCTGGGCAGGAAAGGAGGGCTAGGGAGATGACTGGGGAGGGTGGGCCTGAGCCACTTCCCAGCATGAGGGCTGGCATGAGAACCAGACCTGTGGTCCAGGGCATACCACTTTCCCAGGCCTGTGGAACTTGGCTATCCAAGATCTCGGTCCTGTGCCTGGCAGGTAAGCCTTGCTCAGTCTAATTAACTCCTTCCAGGCCCTATTCAAATGTTACCGTCTCTGGGCAGCTGTGCTGCCCCCAGGCTCTGGGCTTCCATGCTTCCTTGGCCTCTCACCCTTCCTTGAGAGCCCAGTTTCTCTTGGCCCATTGCCTAGCCCTACACCTCCTTGAGGACAGAACCCTGGCCTTTTGCTTACCTCTCAGTCCCCTGAGCACAGATTCCAGGAGAAGAAGAGGGATACTGTTCTCTAAAACAGAATCAGTGGTAAAGTTAACATGGTGGGATGTGGCTGTTGGGGGCAGCCCTGGGTACAGTCTATGGAGGTGGGACTCTTGGGTGGGAAGCCGAGGGAAGCTGTGGCCATACGTTCTTCTGCCTGTTGACTACAGTGCTGGTGTTTAGGCTTGGAGCTGTCCAGGAGGAAGCAAAGGTGCTTCCTTGTGCTCAATCCATCCTAATCATACTAATTGTGGACTGGAATTAAGGGAGGCAGGGATCCCACTACCCCGTTATACTGACACCCTCTTCTTCTGCAGACAGAGCCACAAACCCCCTGAACAAAGAGCTGAACTGGGCCAGCATCAACGGCTTCTGTGAGCAGCTCAACGAAGACTTTGAAGGGTAGGTGTCCACCTTTGACTGACACACTCAACAGAACAATGTGCCCCTGCTGGGTATATTCTAGAGCCTGGCCTTGGGCAAAGATGCTTGACAGACTAGAACTCCAGTGTTCACTCTAAATGCAGTCATAATTAATGGAACTAGTGGACCTTTGTGCTAGGGGGCACATGCATGCCACCTTCCTGAGGGGGGCCTTCCTGGACCCATTTTACAGGTAACAAAACTGTGGCTCAGGGGACATAGCAGTTTGCCTCAGGATCTCACCAGTGTACTGGCAGTCCTGAACTTGGTCAACTCTATCCATACACTCCCTTCATCTGATGGTTTGTTGGGGTCCTCTCAAAAAGGTTACCTAGGCCCTCCTCAGCAGGCCTTTTGTGCAAGAAGGAATTAGAACCACATGCTTGTCCAAAATGCACATCGTGGGCCTCCCTCCAAATATGACTTGCAGGGGGTTGGGAATGGACATTCAGAGTCTCCTGTGTGCTGCTGGATGATGGGGACCTCACTACCATGTGCTTCACTTCCACCCACCTTCCTCTCTGGCAGCCCTTGGGCTGGGATTCACAGGGTTTGGGATCAAGCTGATTAGCCTTAGATAAGTCATTGCTGGCTCCAAGCCTCACTGTCCTCACCTGTAACGTGGCAGTGCTGCCACGAGAGCTCTCCTGCCACCTAGGAAAGCAAGGAAGAAAGCTTGTGAGCCGCCTTGCCTGGCCTCAGCACCCAGAGCACGCTGCTGTCACTGGAGGGACAGGGCTTCTGCTCTAGTAGAAGTGTCGCCAGAGCACGCTGCTGTCACTGGAGGGACAGGGCCTCTGCTCTAGTAGAAGTGTCACCAGAGCACGCTGCTGTCACTGGAGGGACAGGGCTTCTGCTCTAGTAGAAGTGTCGCCAGAGCACGCTGCTGTCACTGGAGGGACAGGGCTTCTGCTCTAGTAGAAGTGTCGCCAGCTCCACCATGTGCCTGATCTGATTTCTCCATCTGAATGTCTTTTGCCACTGAGCTCCCAGGGAACTCTGCCGAACTTTCATGGCACACCATCCTGTTTTGTTCCTGGACTGGCTCCATGAAGACTGTGGTTACCTATTCAAGCCATTCTGGATATATGCCAAAGACACCTCATTATAGGTTTCTTATTGATTTTTCTTTTTGGTTTTGGTTTTGGTAGTGATGAAATTTGAACCCAGGGACTTAGCCACATTACGCATGTCCTCTATCAATAAGCAACACCCCCTAAAGAGAGCTAAGCTTGAAACTCTCAGAGGTCCCCGCTTAGGCTACCATCCCTGGCCCTGTCGCATCTGGAGAGAGAACCGGGCCTCTGTATGTGCCTCACGGGACTGGTAGAGGGCCGAAGTCCCACAGGCTGGTGGCCTTCCTCTGGTGTGATTTGTGGCATTCCTGACTCTGTGTTCCTCCCGCCCAGACCTCCACTTGCCACCCGCTTGCTGGCCCACAAGATCCAGTCCCCGCAGGAGTGGGAGGCCATCCAGGCCCTGACGGTGAGAAGACTTGCCTGGGATTCCATGAGTCCAAGGGAATTGTGCCCAATGACCCGGATAGAGGTCTGAGCCATTCTCTGAGGTTCACATAGCAGCCGGTGGGCTAGCCCCCTGCCATAGCTAGGTCTTTGGGGGAGGGGAGATCAAGGGATTCTCCACTCCGGCTACCTAGTGGCTACTTCCCCAGGGGGCATTTTCCACACCAAGTCAGGGCCCCTTAGCACACATGTCTCTGTAAAGCTCCCGAGTATCCTGCAGGGGCCACCCAGCCCACACAGCATCTGCAGACCCCAACTAACACTGTCCTCTGGAGTGAGAGAGGTTTAGGTCTGGGGTTTCTTGGCTGTGCCAGAAGCAGAAGAGGAGGGGACGTTCTCTGTAGCCCCAGCGGAGCCTGTACACCAGCCACCAAGGAGCTCCCAGGGCTCCTCACTGCCTGCTTCCCCCCAGGTTCTGGAAACATGCATGAAGAACTGTGGCAAGAGGTTCCATGATGAGGTGGGCAAGTTCCGCTTCCTGAACGAGCTCATCAAAGTTGTGTCTCCCAAGGTGGGCCCTAGCGCACCATTCAGATTGCTGGGTCTGATGTGGGATGTAGAAAAAAAACAAAACCCCAGGGGCCGAGTTGTTAGGGAAGCACAGATACAGATCTTTCTCTGGGGCTCTTCCCAGCTGAGTCAGGACATCCTGGGCTGAGGAGGGGATGCCAAGGAGTCACTCAGTACTTGGGGAGAGCTGATCCCAGGGCACATACAGGCTGGTGCTCTGGACATTCCCCCTTTCCCCACCACCTGGATGTGGTTTCCTTGGGCCTTGGCTTCCAAATCCACAAACCTGAGTCCCTTAACAGATACTAATCTGGCTGTGGGACTATGGCCTGAGGAGTCCCATAGGCCAAGGACATCTTTGGTGCCTCTGGGACAAGATCCTAGCCCTCTCATCCTTCCTCTAAGTAGAGTCTGAGTGAGCCATCCTGCCCTGCTTCTCCCAGGAGAGCACCCTTCAGTAAGACAACCCATCTCTCAGCCAGTTTGCTGCTAAAGGTGGCATATGGGGCTTCATGGCTGCACACTTGCCTCTTCTATCTTCCACCTGGAACCTCAGGCTCCTCCTTACTGAGGTCTCAAGGTTAAGCTGTATGAGCTGACTGTGAGCAGGTGCTGTGCTCTAAGCCTCACCTCTACCAGCTGTGTATGCTCAGCACAGTGAGCAAACTGAGTCAGACAGCTGACATAGCCAGTAGGTGGCCAAGTCAGAAACTGAGCTGAGACCACACTGGGCTGGTTACCAGGAATGAGAAGATCTGGAGGCAACAGGGCTTCCAAGGGAGTCCCCAGAGGCATCTGGGGTGGATTCTAGGCCTGGGGCTGCAGAGGACAGGTCTGGGCAACGTCAAAGGATCCCCTCCTGTGTGCTCCTGAAGTACCTGGGCTCCCGGACATCGGAGAAAGTAAAGAACAAGATCTTGGAGCTGCTCTACAGCTGGACGGTGGGCCTGCCTGAGGAAGTGAAGATTGCAGAGGCCTACCAGATGCTGAAGAAGCAGGGTGAGCCCTACAAGGATGGTAGGGACCAGCAGCATTCCCTGCACCCAGCTCAGGCTCCAACAGTTTCAGGGCCTCTGGGTCAGCAAGACCACAGGTCTACTTTTAACTTCTCAAGAACGTACAGCCAGTGGGACCTGCCTGTGGCTACGCCTAAGTCCAGCTGGGGGCAGAAAGGTGGTATAGGGTCAGCTTCCCCTCAGACTGGCCTTATGGGTGCCTGGGAGCTGGGGATGTGGCTCAGTAGAATGCTTACTCAGCATGCCGGAACCTCTGAGTTCAGTCCCCAGCCCAGGCATGGTAGAGCACCTCTATAATCTCAGCACGCAGGAGGTAGAAACAGGAGAATCAAAAGTTGGAGGTGACCTTCAGCTACATAGTGAGTTCAAGACCAACCTAGGATACATGAGACTCTTGTCTCAAAAAATATATATGGGGCTTGCTAGGCATGGTGTCACATGCCTTTAGCCCCAGCACCCAGGAGGCAGAGGCAGGCGGATCTCTGAGTTCAAGGCCAGCCTGGTCTATATAGTGAGTTCCAGGTGGGGCTACAGGGAGACCCTGTCTCAAGAAGACCAAAAAAAAACACATTAAAATATATGGGTGCTAAACCCTCCCCAGTGGAATTCAACAGGCAGGTCAGGAGTAGCCCTGCCCATCCAAGTCCAAGTCCAAAGCTGGGAAGCCATGAAAGACTGACCTCCCTCCTCTCACCCTGGTGCCCCGCCCCTGACCCCGGTCTGCGACCTGACAGCCTTCCTAACCCTATCTCCTCAGGGATTATAAAGTCTGACCCCAAGCTTCCAGAGGACGCCATCTTTCCCCTCCCACCTCCGCGGCCTAAGAACATGATCTTTGAAGATGAAGAGAAGTCCAAGGTAAGACTGCAGAGAGAAGCACTGCAGACAGAGGGACTGCACGGGGGTTGAGACGTCTGGACTTTGGAGTAGCTGTTGGTGCTGCATGTGCTCCCTGAGGTGAGTCAGGGACAGCGCTGGACCGAAGCAGCACTTAACTGCCCGCAGAATACACTAACTCGTGCAGTGTCTGCCTTTAGTAAGCACGGCTTACAATCCCCGGGTTTCTTTAAGGGAGTCTACATAGCTTGCTTGCTTTCCATACTAGTGTATTAGCTTTTCAGTTAGTGAAGCATTCACATGTGGGGAAGAAACACATCCGCATGGAGAAGAACCTTGCGATAAGGACTGCAGCACACAGAGAAATGTGAAAGCCCCTCTCCCTGGCCAACCCCTGGGGGCCACCACTGCCCCATTTCTGGCACATCTTCTGTGAGGTTCTCAGAGCCATAGCCATCTAAGGAGGACTGTGTGCTCAGGACATCTCTTGTGCTCTGTGGGGAGTATATGTACTGTCTTACTTGTCCTCAGCCACCTGTCAGGTATCAGTCAGTTCTCACCATTTCATAGACAGCTTTAGTGTCTTGTCCTGGTCTCGTGACCAGGGAATAAATAGGGAGCTAGATTATAGCCCTCCCCTCCCCAACCACCCAGTGCTGTCCCCATAGTCAATCACCTGTCTTCACAGATGCTGGCTCGCCTGCTGAAGAGCTCCCACCCTGAGGACCTCCGGGCAGCCAACAAGCTCATCAAAGAGATGGTGCAGGAGGTAATGACTGGCCTGATGTACAGGGGGAGGTGGGATAGGGTATGGAGCTTGGTCATCAAGCCTGGGCTGTGTGTGCACAAACAGTGCTCCACAGTGACCAGGTAAAGAGCAGCCACAGCAAAGTCTGGCAGGTGCTAGAGAACACTGTGTTGAGTGAAGAATTTCCCAGAAGCCTGGAGCAAACCTGCTCTGCATGGACTTGTGCAGGGCTGGTGTCTGTTAGCATCCTACATATCTGGAGCATCAGATGATGGCTTTTTCTTTGAAAATGGTCCAAAAATCTGAACTTCTTCAGTAAACATCCCAGTTGACTGATGATAGTAGCAAAGAATTTTTTCAGCTGTTTTTCAAAGTGTGTGTCCCACAGAAGCTGCCAGTTCATTTTTTCCCAGGGAGGCAGGTCTAGTCATGAGCTGGTTAGCCAGGCTAGGCTTGGGTCCTGGATTGACTGCTTGGGGCTCTGTAACAGGCTGTAGGGAAGATGTACCATAAGCCTGAAGTTTAGGGTTGTCTTAAAGGGCTGAGCCACGTAAGGCAGCCCGGCACACACCTACCTCTCTCTCTGCAAAGGAGGAACACTGGTAAACAGTGGGCCTGGGAGAGCGGTGTTACCTCCTGCAGGTGCCTGTAAAGGCCTCCCGCACTTGCCAGGCCCCCACAGACACACGGAGGAACAGCACACTCATTTCTCAGTTCTGTGCACTGACCATAACAATTCCCTTTCACTGCTGAGTTGGGAATCCCTTTAGGGGACAGGCACTGAGAGGGTGAGAATGGCTCAGAACCAGAGGTTTAGAAACTCCTGGTGTGATCCCAGGCCATTCCTTGAGACTCATGAGTTCCTGCAGAGTCCTGTGCTAGGGACACTAATAGAGGGAGAGTGACAGAAGACTGGTTCTTGGACAGAGTACTTGTGCTACGTGGCAAGCTCCTAGGAGGACGTGGCCACTCAGAGCTGATTTCACATCCATCCAGCCCTCCCCCCCAGACCCCAGTGCCATCTCTAGAGCCGATGGCAGGCCTGAGGCGGCCTGAGGCAGCCTCAGGCCATTTGCTGCTCCACAGGACCAGAAGCGGATGGAGAAGATCTCAAAGCGAGTGAACGCCATCGAAGAGGTCAACAACAACGTGAAGCTGCTGACAGAGATGGTGATGAGCCACAGCCAGGGGGCTGCATCCAGCAGCAGCGAGGACCTCATGAAGGTGCGCTGCCCCTTGCTACTCCTAGCCCACTCCCAAGCCCCCAACACCCCTGCTTCCCAGGAACTCGACCACCTTGCTCCCCCAGGAACTGTATCAGCGCTGTGAGCGGATGCGGCCCACTCTCTTCCGATTGGCCAGCGACACAGAAGACAATGATGAGGCCTTAGGTGAGTCCCAGGCAGCTGCAGGGGTCAGGTCCAGCCCTGGTCCTCCACCTCCTCCCACCTTCCCAGGCCTGCAGTTGGAAGGAGTCACCACTAGGGGGCCTCTTTCTCTAGCACTGATCTTGTTTCTCCACTTATCCTAAGAAGGAAGCAGCAAGCTGAGGCTGCTGCTCCCACAGAGAGACCCCATGAGCAGGGCCCTTCACACTCATCTGTCATCTACTGCCCAGGAGGGAGAATGCCCCATTTCCCAGCCAAGGTTCAACGAGCAAAGTGATTAACTCAGATCACAAGCACCACCATGCCAGATCATACCACCTTAACTACCACCTGCCCCCTGCCATCTCCATCTCACTCTGCTCCCTTGCTGGCTGGCCCCTGGACAACCTGAGTGCATTTCCACCTCTAAGCCTCTCCATCAGCTCTGCCATCTGGACACAGTTGCAGTAGGATACCCAGCTCCTCCCCCTCACACATCATTTGGGATGGGGATGGGGATGCTCCTCTCTTGCACCCAGAAGCCCCAATTCCTTCAGCCTAGCCTCTCCCCTCTTGCCTGTTCCAGCGGAGATCCTGCAGGCCAATGACAACCTCACCCAGGTGATCAACCTGTACAAGCAGCTGGTACGGGGCGAGGAGGTCAATGGCGATGCCACAGCCAGCTCCATCCCTGGTGAGGAGGTAGCAGGAGCTCTGCGGGCATCCCAGAGTGCAAAGCGAGAACTGGGGTGCACTCTGCCAAGCCTACAGCTGTAGCTGGGAAAAGGCCTGGGACAGAAGGGCACTCAGGTTGGCAAGGATAGCCAACCATCAGGCTTTTCTTTCACAAATCTGGCACCTGCTACGCCAGGCTGGATGACATCCCAAGGCCTGATTGGGTTACTAGAAAGAAGGAGGGAGGTTTAGACATGTAAATATTGCAGACTCTGCTCCAGTAGGGTAAAATGGCAGTGTGGGGGCGGGGAGGGGTCACAGGAGAAACTAGATGTCATCCTTGGAGGGTGGTGGACGCCTGTGCAGAGGCAGCGGAGTATGAGCAGGTCCTTCAGGAAAGACAGAAAGAAGGACACCCCCTGGCTGCGTAATGACATTTCAGCAACAGTGCTCCCTTAAAGGCTGTGTCATCTAGTGACACCATGGCTGTCTTGGTGCCAGTCCTCACTGGCCACACTAGTGTTTCCACTAATGTCACATTTCTGAATTGTCCCTGTCGTTAAGCAAAACATGACTATATTCTGAACACAAGTTGCACCTGCTAAAGAAAGCTTGCGGGCAGTTTATACTGTGCCCAGGAGGGGACAGCAGGAGGCCCAGTGTGAAGAGTGGGAGGCTGAGAGTTGCTATGCCCACTCTGGATGAGTGGCCACCAGGACTTTCCTAACTCTCCTTTCTCATGCAGGAAGCACCTCAGCCCTGCTAGACCTCTCAGGCCTGGACCTTCCTCCTGCGAGTACCACATACCCAGTCCTACCTACCCGCCCTGGCAACCAGGCCAGCCCTGAGCAGCCCAGTGCCTCGGTGTCCCTGCTTGATGATGAGCTCATGTCTCTAGGTGAGGAAGAGGGTGGTTCAGGGGCAGGCTGTGGGCACCAGCACTCCGTGTGCCACTGGGAGGAGGCATCGTGCCCTCCTTAGATGATGCCAAAGCTCAGGGAGGCTCAGGAGCAAGGTCAACCATCAGAGAGTGAGGCTGGCCAACTGTGGCTGCCTGAGGGAGGCTGAGGGACTTCTACACTCAGAGTCCATACTGGAGCTATCCGGGTGAAAACTCTGCAGCTCTCAGAAGTTCCGAAGAAGCTGAGGCAAGAGCTGAATGACCCAGGGCAGTCTTGGGCTCAGGTGCCGAAAGGGGACCAGGCTTGGTCCTGAGTCTTGCGTTTGGGGTGATAAAACCCAGGACCGCAGGCAGGCAGCCTCTGCACTAGACAACAGAGCTACATCGCAGCCCACAGCAGCAGCACACAAGCACTGTGGAGGAGAGGGGCGGAGTAACTGCTTCCTCAGAACAGCACTGGAAGTAGGAAAACCAGAGATGCCAGGCCTAGCAGAGGAATCTGAAGGAAGTACAGGGAAGCTGCAGGGTGGAGGTGTGCAGCGACCTGAGAGCTGAGCTAGTTTGGAAATGAAAACAACCTAGGGCTGGGAGTTTGGTTCAGCAGGGAATGGCCTTGTGTTTAGGGTTCTCCTCCTAGTGCCACACACAAGAAAAGAGAATGATGGGTATCCTGGGCTCCCAGCAGGATCTGCCCAGTGTTCCTGGAGTTTCCTTCAGCACAGTACCACTGCTAAGCTTAGGTCTCTGACAGTCCTCCCAGCCACCCTGTGAGGCCAGGGCTGTTAATGGAATTAGAATGGGCTCCAGGGTCTGAAGTAGGCAGTTTGATTCTGAAGGCACAGTCAGCAGCTCTGATGCCCTGACCCATTGTTCATTAGGGAAACAGAAAGATGGGAGCTTAGAGGAAGGAGGGAGAAGTGAGCCAGCCTGGGCCAGAGGCAGCACGCAGCTGCCTCTACCCATTGCCCAGCTACATTCTTTTCTTGGGGGGGGGGTCTCTTTGAGACAGGGTCTCCCTGTGGCCCCAGGTTCTGTAGATCAGGCTGGCCTTGAACTCACAGAGATCCACCTGCCTCTGCCTCCAAGTGCTAGGATTACAGGCCTGCGCCACCATGCACGGCCCCATCTACATTCTTAACCAGCAGTGACAGAGACATTCTGAACCCTTTCAGAGAAATAGGGGGTGTCCAGTGACCTCATCTAGACAAGGGCAGATAGGGAAGTAATGGTAGGCAGATCTCCAGTCCCCGAGTGTGTGACTGTGGCAGAGCCACCTCCGCCCCTTCATGAGACTTGAGGTGTGCTTTGCACTTCCTGTCCCCAGTTGTGTCCACAGAGCCTTGAGCCTCCAGCTTCCTTCTAGTTTCTTCTCATAGACAAAGAATATACAAACTAATGGGTGGAGTCCCATCCAAGAGGGCCCATCCAAGAGGGGGTCTGCTACTATTCAAGTGTTTGTTTCATGGGATGTGTCTTCTGATGTGGTTGCTGCTGTGGCCTCCTGTTGATGGTGAGGTCCAAGGGATTCCCATCTCTACTCTGCCACTTTCTAGCTGTGGGACCTGGGCAGCTTACTTAGGCCTTTCTGAGCACCTGTTTTCTTATCCTTTAATAGACAGCTAAAAACCTCATATCTATGTCTGAAAGTTGAGTATTGCATAAGATCTGGTTCTAGTGAGACCAGCATCTCGGGGATATAAGTGTTAGCAATGACCATGTTACCTGCAGGCTTAAAGGAATGCCTTAGAGAAACCCTCCATTGCTTTCCAGAGCACATATGATAGAAACAGCATCGTTCATCTCTTCTAAGTCAAATGCAGGGTGAGCCTCACTGGGGTATCTACTGGCTGGTGATCAACCAGAAAGCTGGTCCCTGGGGCCATCTAGAGGACCCTGAGGCTCCTTGGCACCAATTAATTGGCCTTGCTGACCTATGCCAGAGCTTTCAGAGTCTGCCTTGTTGTTGTATAGATGAGGACACTGAGGCACTGCCCCCACAGTCACTTGCCTGGACTGAGATCAGAGACACCCCCCATCTCCCCACTGTCCACCCCCATTCTCCCACCCCAGCACCTGATTTTAGCTGCCAGCCAAGGGACAGAAGCAAAAGTCCCAGCTTCTGCTGATGAGCTGGCTTCTGAGGGGCCTTGCCGGGAAGAGAGGAAGCGAGTGTGGGCTGCAAGGCTGCTGCTGGGACTTTGGTTTCTATTTTTGCTCTGCCACTTGTTCCCCCTGAAAGTATGGGCTTCACCTCTGAGCCTCAGAAAGGGGGTCCAGTGAGCCCTGAGCCAGCACTGTCACCCTCTCAGTCCCCTCCCCCCAAATCTCTGCACACTCAGCCCAGCTCTGTTTTGCTTTCCCCACAGGCCTAAGTGACCCCACAACCTCCTCAGGCACCAGCTCAGATGGTGCTGGGTGGAACAGCTTCCAGGTAAGAGAGGCACGAGCTGATCCAGCCTATGAGAGGCTCGGACATAGGGAGACTGGGGCCAGTAGCCTGGGGAGCAATAAGGGGCCAGGTAGGCTCAGCAAGACAGCCTCACCTCAGGGAAGAGTGCAACAGCTTCTGACCTCCAAAAGAGTGGTGCCCAGGCTTCAGCCTCGGATCCCCAGCAGGACCACAGTCCCACCTTCAGGTTGAGATAGGGGTTCTTTCTTTCGTTAAAGATGACTTGGGGTTCCTAGAATGTAAACCCCCGAGCCAGGCCCATGTCCCACCTTATGGACAGGTAATCTTGTTGTCCTCTCTGCTACCGCTCTCTAAGATGTCACCTGAAGGGAGGGGAGGGTATCGAGACGCAGCCTGTGACCTGTCACTTTAGAGAGCCCCACTCCCTGCCCCTTTTGCCCACAGTCATCAGATGGTACCGAACCCTCAGCCCCTACTCCAGCCCAGGCCCCCAGCACGGACTGTCGACCGCCAGCACAGGCACCTCCACCTGCAAGCAGTGGCCTGGATGACCTGGACCTCCTGGGGAAGACTCTCCTGCAGCAGGCGCTGCCCCCAGAGGCCCAGCAAGTGCGGTGGTGAGGCCAGTGCTAGGGCCCTCTGTCCCCATGAACCAGCAGCTTCTGGGCCCAGCAACATCATTAGTTGTTCTTGGGAGCCCTGAGTGTTGAGGCCCCACTGTGTGCCAAGCACTGCACCTGTGTGGGATCAGGAATGGTCTCATACTGTATGGAGTTGAGAGAGTGGAACTGTGCCCACTAACATTTCCCCAGGAGTTCATAGCCTCCTAGAGAAAGACCGAAGGGAGGGTATTCTGTGGGCGAATGCTGAGCCTTGGCAAAAGTGAGTGATGGGGAGTGGGAGGTACTCACTGTAGGCGATACGCTCATGGCTAGGGGCACTGACCGCAGGCACTAAGCCAGTAGGCCAGCTTGTTTAGGGCCCCTAATAGAGCCACCAGAGCATCACTTGCTAATGCACCATCCTCACCAAGGGAGAAGCAGCAACCGGCCCTACGGCTCACGCTCCGGGACCTGCAGAATAAGAGCACCTGCAGTTCACCCAGCCCAGGGGCCACCAGCCTCCTCCACACTACGTCCCCAGAGCCCCCTGGGCCTCCACAGCAGCCCACGCCCACTGAGCTCTCCTTAGCCAACATCACTGTGCCCCTGGAGTCCATCAAACCCAGTGAGTGTGGGAAAGTGGGGTGGGGAGGGCTGGGCCAGGTCAGCTCCTGCCCCAGGGCCTTGCCACTGACTAACTCCACTGCAGCCCCATATGAGCCCTCCCATCCTGGAGATGCAAAGCTGCCCTCCAGTTTCTGAGTCACATAGGTAGAAGACGTATGGAAGTAAACCTGACCTCTCCCTCCTAGAGAAAGCAAGGGCAGGACCAGAAGGTTCCCCAAGACTATGAAACTGAACTTCAAAGATCCAGGCCCATGCCTGGGGCATTTCTCTCCCGGTAGTCAGTAGCCACTGGTTGGCTCTAGGCCTGAGCTGACAAAAACTGGCCAGGTGGTATTACCCTTTCCCAAAGCTCACTGTGACCCAGGGCATCACACCTCCATATCCTACTTACCAGAAAGACAGTCCTGAGCTCGAAGGTGTGACTAGCAGAGTGGAACCCAGGCCCTCGCCACAGCCCTTGGCTCTAGCGTGGGCAGGAACCTGGGTCACACTCTGCTCCAGAGTGGACATCCTGCCTCCACCACCAGCCCTGAGTGTGCTCTCACCTCCAGCGGAGACAAGGCTCTGGGTGAGGGCCTTCAACTCACCATCACTCTCCTCCCCTTCTCTGCACAGGCAGCATATTGCCTGTGACCGTGTATGACCAGCATGGCTTCCGTGTCCTCTTCCACTTTGCTCGGGACCCCCTACCGGGCCGCTCTGATGTGTTGGTGGTGGTGGTCTCCATGCTGAGCACTGCCCCCCAGCCCATCCGCAACATTGTTTTCCAGTCAGCTGTACCTAAGGTAACAGGCAGGGCCAACCTTGCAGCCTTCATCCCTCGAGGTGGGGTGCCCTAGGGCTTGGTGCATCCGCTGCCTGGGGACTGTCACGGGGCAGGGTCTCCCTCACTGTGGTGGCTGCAAGCCAGAAAACAGAGCCCTGACGCCCTGGGGAAGCAGGGGAGCTGGTTCCTCTGACTGCCTGTATGCCTCCTGTCCTCAGGTCATGAAAGTGAAGCTCCAGCCTCCCTCAGGCACAGAGCTGCCAGCATTCAATCCCATCGTCCACCCCTCAGCCATCACCCAAGTCCTGCTTCTTGCCAACCCCCAGAAGGTAAGGGCCTAGTTATGATGGGGCAGCATCCCAGGATAGAGCTGGCCTCTTCTTTCCCACCCTGATCTCTCTTCCTCTGCCATCTGTGCTCCAGGAGAAGGTTCGCCTTCGATACAAGCTCATCTTCACCATGGGCGACCAGACCTACAATGAGATGGGGGATGTGGACCAGTTCCCCCCACCAGAAACCTGGGGAAGCCTCTAGGACAGAGGGGCTGGGGAGAAGAGGAGGCAGCAGGAACAGCTCCTGGCCAGCCTGGTGCTTCTCTCCTCCCTGTGGCCCCCAAGTGACTCCCCTCTCCCACTCTGCTGCCTCCCCTGCTGAGCCAAACCCAGCAGGAGGCTGGGCCTGGGTTTGCACTAGCTGCTGGGACCCCCATTGCAGTGGGAGCCCAGAACAGGGAGGGGCTACATGCCCCGGAAAGACTCCAGGGTGAGGGAGGAAGCATGGCCGTTGGGCCCAGCCCTGACCCCAGCCTGGGGGGCGTCTCCCCACCTGTCTCTTATGCCTTATGGAAAGGCCCAGCCATAACTCAAGAGGCCCTGCTGGAGCTGGGACCAGCCCAGGCCTTCTCTGGGGGAACCCAGTGACTAGGGGTGACGCCTGTGCCCCTGGCTGTTTGCACTTGGTGTGTGGTTTGGCTCTTTGCTTTTCTTTGGAGTGGCCCTGTGGTCACAGCTGGAGGAGCTCCACCGGGCTCCACGGGCTATGGAAACCTGAGGGCAAAGCCAGAGGATATGGCCCGTTCTGGAGGGCAGAACTCCCAGAGTTCTGTGCTTCATTTGTCAGCTTCTGCTGGGGCCTCCCTTGAGCACCTCACAGAAGTGGGGTCAGTGTGAGTGAGAGCAGGAGTATTTATGAAAATAAAAGGACCTTTTCCTGGACCAGCTGCTCTTGTCACCTTTCTTAGGGTTGAAGGCGGTAGGGATGGCCCAGAAGTCGGGAGTCTTGTACACTACGTTGCAGACCTTTGTTCTCATCTCCCAGCCCCTTAGCCCTGCACTAAAAGAGGCCCTGTTCGGGGGGGCCTCTGGCGGCTGCTGAGTCACTAGAGAGGTGCTGAGCTGTGGTGGCCCAGAGCCATCCCAGCTGGAAATGAAGGGCCACCAGGAGAGCCCTCCCTGCTAAAGAACTTGAGGGGAGGCCCCTGGCTACTCACTTCCTCCTCCTGCGCTCAGCCCGGAAACAATACTGCAGGTCCTCTCACCGGGCTTCTCCAGAGGCTGTTGGGGAAGCAGGGCCCCAACAGCAGCTGTGTCAGGCCTAGCTCAAGAGTCTTGAGCTGAGCCCACCACTCCTAGCTACCTTCACTCTACCTGGTGTAAGGAGCTGGGCCAAGCAGGGTACAGAGGCCACACAGCTAGGAGTCCCCAGTAGGGTGCAGTGGGGGTTGGCCCAGAGCTATACACTGCCCTACACGGGGGAAGACCCTGTGCAGATAAGTGGGAGGCAGGCTTTCTTCTGTGAACAGCTGGACTGTTACAGAACCCAGCAAGCCTCACATCTGAGAAACCACTTTGTCTTCCTAATCTGAGTTTGGCTGCCAAAGCCCTCTCCTTGGAGCCTATGGGGAACTACTGGATATGGCCCAGCTCTCTGAGTCCTCACAGATGAGATGCTCCTGTCAGGCCATCCTGGCCATACAGAGAAGGCATCTCAAGGTGGACCACACTGCAAGAAAAGGACACAAGCCACCTTCCTGCCAGACCCTACTGCATGACTCCCACCTGGACACAGCTGACGGCCTGTCCTGGTCCTTCTCCCCAGGCAGGGCCATTCCCTGAATGCACGTGACCCTTCCTAAGCACTTGGAAAGGGCCCCTAACATTCACCTGGGGTCTTGGGGTCATCCCTTCCTGGCCACTGAATGGGTGAGGACTGGCTCAGGGACATGGGACCAGGAACAGAATCCCCTGCGTTGGATTGCTGGTTCCAGAGTCACTGGACTTGGAGCAAAACGCCCTCCTTTTTGGTCTCTAGATTCTTTGAAAAGGACACAGGGTACAGACCCAGAGGGACAGTACTGATCCTCTGAGGGACCCTTAGGCCAAAGAGCCCAGGCTGTCACAGGGTACTCCTTCAATTTCCTGACTCTGCCCTCTTATCCTAGTCCATCTGCTGTCTGTCAGTCACACCCATGTTTCTTGAGCTGTCCCATACCAGGCATGCCCTGTCTGAGGGCATATAGGCCCATAGGAACTTGGGAGCCTAAAGCCCAGCTACCCTAGGAAGTTTCTGCTCTGTCTCTTGAAGGATGAACCCCATCACCACAGCGTGGGACTTCCCAGACCTCAAAGCCACACTTCCACTTCTGTGAAGGAGGACCGGACCAAGAGTTAATTCTTTAGTAACCGTGGTACCCTCTGCTCATCCATAGACAGAAGCCAAAAGCAATGAAGTCCTCTACTGCCCTGGGGCATCTACCCAGTCCCAGGCACAGGCCCAGCAGGACAGCCAAGGAAAGCCACCTGTTCTGGCATGTGTTGGGTCTGTGGCCTGAGGCCTCCCCTATGCCCTGGGAAACAGGAAGCTGAGGCTCAGAGCTTGAATGAGGCTCTGGAGGTCATTCCTGAGGGCCTGAGACTGGATCAACTTCTCCAGGGGTGGTGGCCACCACAAGGCAGGTTGACCCAGCCATCTGAGCCTGCCCTCTCCAGCCCTGTCACCTGGCCTACTTGCCCTCCAGACCTGGGTTTGAGAGCACACATCCTCTAGGGCTAGGAGCACTAGGAGTCTTCCAGCTTCCGTCCCACCCCAGGATTCCTGGAAAGACCTTTGGACCTGTGAGGTAAGGTGTGGGCAAGGGAGTTACAAAAACCCAAGAAAGCACAACTGAGTCCAGCTGCTACGTGCAGAAGCCTCCACTCAAAGGGCAGTGCCAGTATATGCCACAAGCAAGCCATGTAGCAAAGTGTCTCAGAAGGGAGGATGATGTCAACAGCCTCCTCCCTAACCTGCCTACAGGCTGCCTTGCCCACATCCTGCTCAGGCCTCACAAGCAGATGTCACTCCGACTGCCACAGAGATTGCAAGTAAGTCTGTGTGGAGGCTGCTGGGTCTCTCAAAGTGGTCACAGTGAAGGCAGGAGCAAGATCAGCCTTGATGTAGTTTCCAGGCAGTGCCATGCACACAGCAGGACAGTAGCCATGGCTCCTGGACCTTAGGTCTGCCACTTGGTCAGGCCTCTAGCACTTAGCCAGATGGGGGTCTTAAGCCAGAAGCCTCAGTCTGCACACCTGGGAGCAAAGATAGAGACCTCAGGGGAGGCTGAAAGGACACGCCAGTAAGACCTATTCTCCTGAGGCAGCTGGACATATTTCAAGGACACCCGCAGCAGGAATGGGGGTCAAGGCTCTTCTCATTCCTGAAGTTTGGTGACTGAATAATGATGATAAGAAGAAATAATGCCAGGCACTTTTCTGAGAAGTTTACAAAATAATTCCTGCAATCATATTAAGCTATGATGTCTGAGGCTGAGGAGTGAGCTATCTCATTCAAGGTCACTCAGTTGGTGGGCTGGTGAGCGACGTCCCCCACCCCCACCCCACGGCTCTGTTCTTGCCATCCTTGGGGTTGCAAATAATTGTTCATTGGTTTCATATGGTCACTTGTCATCCAAGTCAGTTATGACTCCTCCACATTGCTGAGCCAGAGGACACAGCTATGAGCTAGGTAGGACTGGGCAATGAACCAAGGACCAAGCCCTGAACCCGCCTCGTAGTGCTCCACCCAAGTCAATAGGCCCCTTGTTTGGGCAAGGGCCCTGGGAGAGGTTGGCTTATGACTCCCAAGGTATTTTTTCTGTACCTCTGAGCTGTGCCTAGCAGCACAAGCCTGTAATCCCTGCTACTGGGGAAGTAGGAGGATTGCAAGTTCAAGACCAGCCTGGACAACTTAGTAAGACCCTGTCTCAAAATAAAAAGAGGTGCTTGTGAGATGACTCAGTGGATAGAAGGTACCTGCCACCATGCCTGACCACCTGGGTTCCATCCCTGGAACCTACATGGTGGGGAAAACTGACTACCACAAGCTGTCTTCTGACCTGTACATAAGCTCAGTAATACTTACGTACATGTACACACACACAAATAGCAAATAAAAATGTAATTAGCTAGGTATGTTAATTCATGCCTTTAATCTCAGTACTTGGGAGGCAGGTAGACATCTGTGAGTTTGAAGCCAATCTACATAGTAAGTTCCTAGCCAGTCAAGATTACACAATGAGATCTTATCTCAAAAAAAAAGTAACTAAAAAATGTTGAAAGGGTTGGAGAGATGGCTCAGTGGTTAACAGCACTGGGTTGTTCTTGCAGAGGACCTGGGTTCAATTCCCAGGACCCACATGGCAGCAACAACTGTCAGTAACTCCAGTTCCAGGAAATCTGACACCCTCTTCTGGCCTCCACAGGCATTGCTCAACATGGGTACACTTACACACATATAGGCAATATACTCATACACAGAAAACAAAAATAATAAATAAAATATTTTTAAATAAAATAAAATAAAAATTTTCTTAAGAAAACTAAAAAGGGCCCAGTGTGGTGGTAGATGCCTTTAATCTCAGCACGCAGGAGGCAGAGGCTGGCAGATCACTGTGAGTTCAAGGCCAGCCTTGTCTACATAGCGAGTTCCAGGCCAGCTGGAGCTACAGGGAGACCCTGTCTCAAAAAGACAGGAAAAAAAAAAAAAAAAAAGTAAAAAGAGAGCTTGGTCTGGGACCAGTGTTGGAACACTTGCCAAGCATATACAAGGCCCTGGGTTCAATCCCTAATACAAAACAGCCTTCCCCCTCCCACCCCCCGCAAAAAAACTCAGTCACAAACCACATCATTCACTAACTGAAACTTCAGAGTCTGTAAGTCTCTGATTACAACATCCTTTGAAGGAACAGCCTATGATCCAACCTTTGGGGCTTCCAACCTATGATTCAACTCCCAAGTGTGACAAGGGAAGGCCTTCACTGTACCAAGAAGCACACCAGCCCTACCTCACCAGACCCAGAAGTCCCCTAGGTCTGCCTGCACTGGAGGCTAGAGCTGGGGGTCAGGAGGATGGGCAAGAGTTTGTGTGGCTGAATAATATATTCTGATCATTTCTACACGAGCTACTATTACAGCTCAGGTGGACTGTTCTGTTCGCTTCCCAGGCCAGAGATATGACTTATGCCTGGACAAGCCTAGGAGGGACAGGGTTAAGCCAGACCAGATAAGCAACCTGACAAGTCCAGTTCAGTGTGGTCTGGGTTAGAGGGCAGAAGCACCCTGAAGTCCAGCTACTGGTTACAGAATCTTCAGCTTCCTAAGGCTCTCTGCAGTAGATTGTGCCCATTGGAACACTAAGCCCCAAGAATGTTCTGGGTAGGACCTGGCTTGTGTGGAAGGGAAAATCCAGGACCAGAGCCCAGACATTCCAAGCCCTACATTTTAGGGGGTCAGATGGACACCGGAGTCTGGTGTCTCCAGTGTACCCTAAGCCCAGGCTCCTCTCTAGACTCTTTTGTCACCTTTCCCCCAAACACTGGTCAGGAGCCTCCCCATTGGTTAAAGAGAGGCAGGGAAAGAACGTGACATCCCCCCTGACTTCCTCTACCCACAGAGCCAGGATTCCACCAATGGGGGGTGCTCCCAGCTAAGATGCTCTGGTCCTAGTAGTGGCAGCAGATGGGTTCCTTCTCAGCTTCTCCCAGCCTCAGTAAGACTTCTTCAGTGAGTGGAGGGGCTGTCCACTCCCAGTGAGTGCCCACTAGGTGCCAGGCTCAGTGCTGGGCACAGGGAATATGGAGATGTCTGAAGTCAAAGATGCTGCCTTTGAGAAGTACCCAGGCTGTCCACCCACACCCAGTAGGTGCACCAGTGGTCTGGCACTAACAGAACTGAAACTAACGAAGTGCAGAGCATCCTCAGGGCTTCCTGCAGGCCCCACCCCCACCCCAAACCCTGATGCCTGAGGGGTAGTGCAGCAATGGGGCCAGTGTACTGACTACAGGCTCTCTTACCCTGTCGTCACTAGCAGTTAAGGAATACCTACTGTATGCTCTGTGGTTTTCAGCAGAGGGCCAGAGATAACTCCTTATCAAGTTTTGGGGTTCAGAGCAGCACCTGCATCACTGCCTTACAAGAAGGACGGGCAGGGACTAGGGACATTTGCCAGAGGGAGCTTAACAGATGGAAAAAACTATCCAAGCTGAGGACCCTTAAAAAGTCGGGGCCAGAAACAGGAATTGAGGCTGAGGGGCAGGCAGGGGTATCTTGTCTACACTGTGGGTGGGCATCGCCAGGACAGCTATCTCATCAGGCAGCCATATACAGTGAGTGCAGTCTCAGGGGCTGGTCCAAGGAAGCCAAAGCTCCCAGCCAGTGGTCCAGCAGGCATGGAGGAAGGCTCCAGCTGGCCAGGGAATGAGGTCTGCAGCAAGGAGTCTCCAGGCAGCATCCTCCCGTGACTGGTACGCACAGGTCCCGACGGCCTCTCCTGGGCCGGTCCCTTCTAGGCCGGCCCCAGCCCTCGTTCCCCTTTAAGAGGGGAGCAAAGGTTGTTTATACCTTGAGCGAAGGCGGGAGGGCGGTGGCGTGAGTGGCTTACCTGCTTCCCGCCACCGCGGCGGGGCGTGGGGGGGGAGCAGGCACCCCACCGGGGGACCGCCGAGGGACGGGCGGACGGACCGTCGTCCGGAGACCTGCCGGGGGGTCGGTGGAGGCCCGGAAGCCGCGGGAGAGCTAGACTCCAAACTTGGAGAGAGGAGTGACCTGGGGACCGGGGGCGGAGTCGTGAGCGGGGGAGGAGAGCGCCAGCGCCGGCGAGCGCAGGAGCGCGGCGGCCCAGGAAGCCAGAGCGCCGCCCACCCATCCGGGGCGCAGCGGCGCGGGCCAGCAGGCTGGGCCGGGGTCTGCCGGCCTTGACCCCCACCGTGACCCCGCCGCCCCCAGCCCGGCGCCAAGATGATGAAGAGGCAGCTGCACCGCATGCGGCAGCTGGCCCAGACGGGTAGCTTGGGACGGTGAGTGTCACCCCTTTCCAGCCTGCGGTCGTCCCGCAGGACCTGAGCGGGTGCGGAAGAGTGAGGACCCGGTGCGGGAGGAGGGGGCACCGCTGGGCAGCGGCTCTCGGCCCCGCCTGAGCTGTGGCTTCGCTTCCTGGTCTCTGGAGCCACCGTGGTCGTCCAGGCACCGCTGGCCTATGCGGGTAAGGGACACCTCCACACCTCGTCGGAGAGGCTGCGGAGGGCAGCTGCGTCCTGAGCCTGGACGCTGCTTCTTCAAGTTTCCTAGGGGATAGTCCTCCCTAGCCTCACTTGTCCCCTCTGGACAATGGGAACGGTTAATCAACACCTCTGACTGCTGGGTGGGGGAGGAGCAGGCTCGAGTTGGGCCCCAGACTTTGGGGGAGGGGAGTGACAGCGTTCTGGCCTGGGGAGGAGGGGCCTGCTCTGGCCTGGGTGTCGGTCCCCTTCCTCCCGCCGAGGGGCCTCCAGCTTTTTGGTCCCGCTTCTGCTTTTCCTAGGCTCAGGTAGAAACAGCTCCAGGTCTCCCCATTCAGCCCCCAGCGCCAGAGCGGAAGTTTGGGGAGCTTCTCCGGCCTGTCCTCTCTGCTCCTCTTCCCCAGACTAGGAGTTCCTCATTCTTTGGGCCCGGGGGAGGGGACACGGTATCCTAAAACCTATTCTAGTCCTACACTGACAAAGACACCTGTGTGCACCTAGGCAGCCAGGCCACGTTGCTCTGGCCTTAGTGTCCCCATGTGTCCCTGGACAGCGTCTCAGAACCTACCCACATCTGTAGCTTAGAGTCAGTGTGTCTGGGAGCCCAGAGGTTCAGCATCCACACTTCCCGTTCTAGGGGACAGCTAAGCCTCTTCTTTCTCAGAGAGGCAAACAATTTGGGGGATGGGGAGAAGAGAGGCTTTGCTTCTGTGACCCAAAGCTGGGCTCTGGGTGGCTCCCCCGTGTCCCTTTGGTGGCACGGGTCCACCCTCTTCTGAACATATCCCCGGGTGGAGAAGGAAGTAGTCAAGTATCTTCTTCCCACCCATGGAATGTGCTCTGACTGGGATGAAGAAGATGGGCCGCCCAGGGTGGAAGAGGCCCTGGCAGCAACTGGGGCCCAGGTGCCATGCACAGGGGACAGAAGGAGGCAGGGGGTTTCATAACCTAGGCTGGCTCAGCAAAAGCCTCCCTCCCTCTTCCCACAGCACCCCAGAGACTGCTGAGTTCTTGGGTGAGGACCTGCTTCAGGTACGTGCCTGGGCCGGCAGGGTGAGGAGACAGGCCTGTGCAGGCTGCCAGCGTAGAGGCTGGCAGGTGGGGACACCAGGTGGCTCCCCCCTTGAGTCATTCCCTACACTCTCAGCCCGGGGTGGGGAGGGGCAGGAGGGAAGGAAAGGTGGTACTGGCTCTGAGAGATGTAGCAGGTCAATTGAGATGAGAAGTACTGATCACCCCTCGGACACAGTTCCCACATGTGCCTCCTAGGTGGAGCAGCGGCTGGAACCTGCTAAGCGGGCAGCCCACAATGTCCACAAACGGCTGCAGGCCTGTCTGCAGGGCCAGAGTGGGGCTGACATGGAGAAGCGAGTGGTGAGTGGAAATCCCAGAGAGGAGGGGCCTGGGTAGGGAGGGATGGGGTCAGGGCTGGGGCCTTCTGGCAGCATCTGAAATTTGCTACCAATCAGCATACCCAGTAAGCACTCTAGGTGGGTGGAGTGCTGTTGGAGCAGGATGGAGTGATGCTCACTGTTACTCAACAGGAGGCATTTATTGACAGACTTCTGCCAGTCTGTTGCTAAGATGGCTAATGCATTGTCTCCCCAAATGCTGTTGAATGCTGGTGACAGGCCTCACAGAAGGGCACTCGTGCATAATAGGAAACCAAGGCCCAAATTTATTTAACCAAGGTCACACAACTAACAAGTGACAAAGTGAGATTTGACCTGTGGTCTCTCTGATCTTAAATGTGGCTCTTTCCATAATTCTGGGGGGGTTGGGGGTTGATGTTTTAAAATCAGTGTGGTCAGAGCCGGGAGTAGGGCTATGGGAAGCCTTGGAGAACTTGAGCTCCATGGTTACCGCATCAGCCACTATGCCCTGAGGCACGGGTGGAAGGGATTGATTGGGCCAGCTAGCTCTGCTTTTTTGTCTTCGAGGTGTATCCTTGGGCCAGCTCCCAGATCCCTCTGCATGCTGACTTCCTAGTATTCCATGTCCTTGATCCTTCTTTCCTACCCTATCAAGTGACTTCTGAGGAGGGAGGGAACCCCCTCCACATCATGACACCATTCAGTTTCTACTCTCACCTGCTGGATTTGCTCCTCTTCCTGCCTGGGGGGGCGGGGTTTGGCGGGTTGGAGGGGTAAAGACAAGGGGGCGGTGAAAGAACACAGGGAATGGCTAGAACCTCAAGGCTCAGGTGTAGCGAAACACGTGTCAGTGGATCATTCATCCCACCCTCCCTACAGAAAAAGCTTCCTCTCATGGCTCTGTCCACCACGATGGCCGAGAGCTTTAAGGAACTGGACCCCGATTCCAGCATGGGGTGAGCATGAAGCAGGGCCTGGGCCCTCACCTGAGAACGCTAGAAATGATTGTTGCTATAGAGGTTGAGAGGGTGGTGAGGCCTGAGAAAGCAAGAGATGACGGAGAAGGGAGGGCCCATCAAATGCTTCCAGATGGGGGTAAGGGGCCAGAGGGAGCCTCGCCCACTGGGTGCTATGTCTACAGGAAGGCCTTGGAGATGAGCTGTGCTATCCAGAACCAGCTGGCCCGCATCCTGGCTGAGTTCGAGATGACCCTGGAGAGAGATGTCCTGCAGCCGCTCAACAGGCTAAGCGAGGTGACCCTGCCCCCCAGCTCCAGCCTCCCCAGCCTGCTGCACCTCCCACAGGTCCCTGAACCCTCCCTGTGCCTGTCCTCAGGAAGAGTTACCTGCCATCCTTAAGCACAAGAAGAGCCTACAGAAGCTGGTGTCTGATTGGAACACCCTCAAGAGCAGGTAGGCACCGAGTCTGGGTCAGGCCTCATTAGAACACTGCAAGGCCCAGTGAGCACTTGTGTCTAGCTGGTCCTTGGAGCATATGTGGCAAGAGTGCGTGTGAAGGTGTGTGCGTGCTCCCTGGTGCCTCCAGACCTAAGATAACCACAAGCCTCCAAGATCCTTGAATGGCTCTGGGGCCCCATCGTGAACTCTAGATCTAGGTAATTGTGGTCATGTGGTCATGAACACCACCAGAGGGAGCCCCAGAGCCCTTCGGCCTAGTCTGGGGAAAGTATCGAGGGGTTTGCATCTTTGCATCTACACATTCTAGAATCCCTTGTGGTTACTTGTATGGAGGGAACACTTAGCTCTGGCCATGCAGTGGGGCCAGTGATCACTCTCCTTGGGATCATTTCCAGGCTCAGCCAGGCAGCCAAGAACTCGGGAAGCAGTCAAGGCCTGGGCGGTGGCCCGAGTAGTTATAGCCACACCACCACCGCCAACAAGGTGGAGACGCTGAAGGAGGAAGAGGAAGAGCTGAAGAAGAAGGTGGAGCAGTGCAAGGTGAAGTCACTGCGTCCCCAGATGTGTGAAGAGTGACGGGTGTGGGCACCATACCCATTTTTCAGAGGAACTAAAGCTCAGAGAGGGATGTGACTAGCCAAGGCAGCTCTAAGCTTTGAATCCAGGCAGTTAAGAGACCAGAATCTGTGTCTCCGAGCATTACCCTGAACTCTGCTATCTACATCACATGCATAACATCTGGGAAGCAAGAACATGATATGTTCACTGGACTCGCAGTATTTGCTGAGTGAATCAGTGATGTTTTCTGAGTAAGTGAATGAATTACATGGTGGTCCCTGATCGAATGAGTGAATGGTGTTTGCTTAGTAAATGCAGGAATGGTGCTTATGGAGTGAGTGAAGGAAAGAAGAATGACCGCATGGTAAATAAGAACATACTGTGCTGGGATATAAGGACTCTAACATAAACATCTCAAACCTGAGGAGCCTCAAAAGTCGAGGGAGTTCTGTGGACTGGCCCCAAGTACAGACCAAGAAAGAAAGCTGGGATCTTCCCTGTACAGTTCCTCAGCTCTGGACAGGTTACCATCTGCTCTAAGCCTCAGCTTCCCTTCCAGACCCCCAGCCTCACCTGTCCTCTCCCCTCTGTCCCCAAGGATGAGTACCTAGCTGACCTGTACCACTTTGCCACCAAAGAGGATTCATATGCCAATTACTTCATTCATGTGAGTCTGACCCAGCTCCAGCCCTCTGTAGAGGCTACAGGGAAGGGCCTCTGGAATCCCTGAGAGGTGGTAGGTGTCTGTTCTAAAGACCCTGAGGCGATCTCCCTTGGTGGGTGCCCTTTGTCCCCACAGATCCTGGAGATTCAGGCTGATTACCATCGAAGATCACTGAGCTCACTGGACACAGCGCTGGCTGAGCTGAGGGACAACAACAGCCAAGCAGGTGAGGACATGGGTAGGCCAGCCTCAATCTTTGACCCCACTCTGCTCAGGGCTCTGTAGGAAGCTAGCTTCTCAACCAGAAAGGCAGTGGGGAGCCATGGATGTGTTCAAAGCAGGGGAGGGCTGGAGTAGGTTTTTGTGGAGAGATGCTCTGGCTATTGTGTGGAGAACGGAGAGTGGGTGGGATTAGAGCCAGGAGACCTTCTATGAAGTTAGGATCTGGACTAGACAGTAGAAGTGGGCAGATTCAAGATATTGCGGATGGTTGCAAGTGTACCACCGAAGCAAGGTGGCAGGTGGATTCCTGGGGATGCCCCGTCTGCCCTGGCCCTTCTGTGACACTGATGCGTCTCGTCCCTACAGACCCTTCTCCCTTGACGATGGCCGCCCCCTTCTCCAGAATGTATGGGGTATCGCTGGCGACCCACCTTCAGGAGCTGGGCCGGGACATCGCCCTGCCCATTGAGGCCTGCGTCCTGATGTTGCTCTCTGAGGGCATGCAGGAGGAGGTGGGGCTGGGGCAGCTGGGGAGGGAGTGGTGGGTCCCCGTACTGCCCTGCCCTGGTGGCCCGTTTCCCACCCCAGTGAGAAGGCATGACCTTCCACTACCACACTGACTGTGCCCCCCATTAAATGGTACTGGTAGGGTCCTGGCACTGGGCCGCAGGCACTGTGCAGGCCTTGCTCCACTTACTGGTCCCAGTGGCCCTGGGAGAAAGTCCTCATTGGCTCTGTTTGGCAAGAAGGAGACAGAGGCAAAGAGGTGAATGTGCCCGTCACGTGAGGAGGGGGCACCGGGACCGGGGTCCACGCATCCCCCAGCAATCACACACTAGCCTTTTCCTAAGGATAGACTCTTAGGTAAAAAAATCCAAAGATAAAATGCCCAAAGAAGAGCAGATTGCAGTCCTGGCTCCTGTCCCTTCCACCCTAAAGAGATTGCTGTTCCCCACAGCTTCCATCAGCTTCCCACACTTCCCGCTCTTTGCTCTGAATTCCAGAACTTGAGCATTGAGAGGGTCCATAGAAACCATGTCTGCTCTGCCCACCAAACCATGCAGCTGCTGAGGGCCAGCAGCCTGCTCCTGCCCTGCCTGCCCTGCCTGCCCTGCGCACCCCTCCGTGACCCCCAACCTGTTCTCTCTTGTACCCCAGGGCCTCTTTCGTCTGGCTGCCGGGGCATCAGTGCTGAAACGCCTCAAGCAGACAATGGCCTCGGACCCCCATAGCCTAGAGGAGTTCTGCTCAGACCCCCATGCTGTGGCAGGTACCTGATCCAGAGAGTTCTGAGGAGGTGTGGGGTAGGCCACAGCTGCCTGAGGCTGGCTTAAGGCCTGATCTACCACCAAGAGACACCTGGGGGTTTCCTCTGGTAGGTCTCTGATGACCCCCCTGAAATGCATATGCATTTTTTGGGGGACTAGCTTGTTAAAAGGGTCTGCAACCCAAAATTCTATCAGACCTGGACAAGTTAGTGTGAACATGGGCTGGAGGTTCTTTCTGTGTGGAAAGAACCAGGTACCTGGGCAGAGGATGGAGAGTTAGGAAGCTGCCTTTGACCTTCCCCCTGGCTCTTCTTCAGGTGCCCTCAAGTCTTATCTACGGGAGCTGCCAGAGCCCTTGATGACCTCTGACCTCTATGACGACTGGATGAGAGCAGCCAGGTGAGGAGAGATCAGAGGAATGGGGAGCTGGAAGCTTCCAAGGAATGGCATTGTACAGGCTCACTGGTGGCTCTCTTTATTTAGTCTGAAGGAGCCCACAGCCCGGCTGGAGTCCCTTCAGGATGTCTGCAGCCGCCTGCCTCAAGAGAACCTCAACAACCTCAGGTGAACCCAAGCCCCCCTCTCCAGTTGCCCCCAAACCAGAGGTCAGAATTTGAGTCTGCTAATGTGTCTGGAGCAATATTTTGAGAAACTCAGCTATAATGTCCTGGGGCTGTCTTTTTTATACTAGAGTAGATATTGAAATAAACAAATCCCAGCCAGGTATGGCAGCTCATGTCTATAATCCCAACATTTGAAGTGAAAGGATGAGCCTGAGCTACAGAATGAGTCCTTGCCTAAAAAGACAAAAAAACTCAGACTAAGGCAGGAGAGATGGCTCAGCAGTTGGAAGTACTGGATGCTCTTACAGAAGATCCAGGTTCAAATCCTAACACTCACATGGCAGCTAACAGCCGTCTCTAACTACAGTTCTACCGGATCCAACACCCTCTTCTGGCCTCCTCGGGTATTGCACAACATGGCTGTATTTATACACACTCAAGCATGACACTCATACACATAAAATAAAAATAAATTAAAAAAAAAAGAACTCAAGATAAAGATGTATGTAGCTCAGTTGGTCGAGTATTTGCCTAGTATATGTGAAGCCATGGGTTTGATCCCCACACTGCATAAACTGGATATGTTGGCATATGCTTATAGTCATGGAGGCTTGAGGATCAGAACTTCAAGGTCATCCTTGACTACATAGTGTGTGAGGGAAACCTGGGCTACAAGAGACACTGTCTCAAAAAGCAAATAAACAACAAAGCTTGAACCTGTAAGGCCATGCTGCCTGACTTCAGACCCCACCCCTCCCACTGCATGGCCCTAGGCGGGCAGCTCAGCAGCAGTGGAAAATGCACAGGTGACAGTCCCAACCACGTCTGACAGCCTTGAAGCCCTGCTCTGAAAACCCTGGGATGGGAAGTTCTCGGGCCCTGAGAACATCCATAGGTATTTATGACCCAAGATAGCCCGGTCTAACTCCCACCCAACCCAGGTACCTGATGAAGTTCCTGGCACGGCTGGCAGAAGAGCAGGAGGTGAACAAGATGACGCCCAGCAACATCGCCATTGTCTTGGGGCCCAACTTGCTGTGGCCTCCTGAGAAAGAAGGGTGAGGATCATGAGTGGGAAGAGGCTGCCCTCAACCAGCCATCTGCTGCTAATTCCCCTGGCCTCAGTTCCTCATCCTTGGAGTAGGTTGAGCTACTCCTTAAACCCAAGGCTGCCACGAGGGACCAGGGAATAGTGGTGGTAGAGCACCTGCCTAGTGGCCTGGCATGGATGCTGGAAACCCAAGAGATGATTTGTGCCCTGTTCCCAACCCTCCAGACATGGGCCTTGGGGAGTCACGCTCTAGATTTCTACTCCCTCTCTGTCAACTGGGGAGATATTAGATAAACCCTGAGGGGATTTGCTGTGGGAATTACATGGGAAATGTTTTACAAACTGTAAGGTGCAGTGATAGGTGATGTTCCTCGCTACTTCTGGGCCACAGATGGATGACACAAATGTTTTGTCCCATGTGCTGAACTGAATCTGCTTGGTGGGGGCATCTAAGAACAGTGGGGAAAGAAGTGTTGATTAGTGATGTCTGTTACAGGTAAAGGAAGGGGAGATGGAGCATGCAAGCTGCACGTTTGTAATCATCTATGCCCAGCACAGGGCTACACAGTGTTGGGGGTCACTAAAACCTTTGCTTCCTTTTCCAGGGACCAGGCCCAGCTGGACGCAGCCTCTGTGTCATCCATTCAGGTGGTCGGTGTCGTTGAAGCTCTGATACAGAATGCAGATACCCTCTTCCCTGGAGGTGAAGCTCAGACCTTCATATCACCCACTATTGTCCCTTCCGACCAACTCCAGGGCTCTCAACCCACTCTCACCCTTGGTAGCCCCACAAACCCTCCATTCAGCCTAGAAGGAGCTACTTCTTTGCCCTGAGCCTTAGTGTCTCATCTGTTAAATGGGACAATCCTGCCAGCCCCATGGTACTGGAATTATAGAGTGTCCCCATTATTTCAGGGAACGGGAGACCGGCCCTGACTGGGAGGCTGGCAGGGGCTCTGGATTTGACACCTGCTCTTTCTGCCTCCAGATGTTAACTTTGATGTGTCAGGCCTCTTCTCAGCCCTGGCCCCCCAGGATAAGAGCAGCAGCCAGCAGGCCTCTGAGGGGCTATCACCAGCCATTGTACACACACCAGCTGCTATCCCAGCTCCAGCTCTTGTACCAGCCCCCACCTCAATGACTGTGAAGGAAAGGTGAGTGCCATATACACATCAGCCTGAGGACTTAGGAAATGTAATTGGTGGCATTTTTGTCCTACAGGTCTGGTCCTCAGGGTGGATTGGGCAGGAGACCCATCTCAGCCTTAGACATGTTCCCTTCTTCATTTCCTGCTGTTGTATAAATACCTGCCAGTCTTCAATCCTTTAAGTCTGCAAGGGCTTTGTGGAACAGGCAGGTGTAGCTCGGTGACCCACTGACTGCCCCACACCACAGATTTCCTCAGATGAGACAGTCATGTGCTGCCCTTCGTGCTTGCCTTCTGCCGGGGGTGTACAGAGAGAGTGAACACATCCATCACATGATTCCCATTGGTGTTGAGCCACATGTGTGCTCTGCAGTCTGTGGGCAGAGTGGAGAGCTAGGGCAGGTGTATGGGAAAGAAAGGCCAGACAGACCTATAGGAAGCCCAACTGGAATGGACTTTCCACTGCTTCTTAGCTGCTTTCCAGCTAATGTCAGCAGAAAGTCCCCTAAAGATCACATGGAGGACTGAGTGTATAGCTGTTGGTAGAGTGTTTGCCTAGCATGCAGGAAGCCTGAGTTCGATCTTCAGCATTGCATGAACCAGGCATGGTGGTGCTCACTTTTAATCCCAGCACTTTGGAGGTCTAGGCAGGAGAATCAGGAGTTCAGGGTCATCATCACCTACCTAGAGAGTTCAGGGCTAGCCTGGGCTACTGAGATACTGTCCCAGAAGATCACCTGGAAGGCTGAGGCAGAGGGGACACCTTGTTTCCCATCTCCCATTCTGGCCCTGTGGACTGTCCCACAGATTGCACATAATCAGGGGCATAATGTATACAAACCCCACCAACATCAGAAGTATCTTCCAGGAAGGCCCAGACTGGAGACAGATTCTTGACACAGCCATACTTAGTGGAGAGCAAGTCCTGGGAAGGCTCAAATTCCGCCAATAGCAAGGAGTCACTCCGCATTCTAGGTGACTTCCGGGAGATGGCTAAGCCTGCCCCTGCCCCTTTCCTTTCCTTGGCAGGACAGAGTCTGAATTGCCACCCAGACCAGCCTCCCCCAAGGTCAGCAGGAGCCCCCCAGAAACCACGGCCTCTGCAGAGGATGTGACCCGACGGAGTAAGTTGGCTGTGAGAGAGAAGAGATGGAGAATGGGAAATCCCAACCTTCCCGGGCTTTTTAGAACACTAGAGAGGCCAGCCATGGAGGTGGCAAGGACACCAGGGTTTGCTACCTGACACTGTGACCCAGAGTCCAGCGTGGTGACCTTAGGCAGATGACACTGCCCATCTGAGCCTCAAAGTCCTCTTCTGTGTAGTAGAACTTTAACTACTCTGGCCTCTAAGTGCTGCTTGGAGAAGGTGCTGGGTCTGCAGGGGATGTGAAGAGTGTTGGCACCTAGAAGACACTGGAGGAAAGTAGTCACTCTGAACCAGGTGGTGTCCAGGCCTCAGAATGCCAGGCATTACTCAGGACAGAGCCAAGGCTGCATTCAAAGGGTGAGGGGAAAGGGAGAGGTCGGGGGAGTTCTGTAGTCTCCTGAGCTTCTCGGTCATCCTGGCTCAGAGTGGACCAGTGAGAGGGCAGAGGTCCATGTGGGGACTGGTACGCTGGGGAGGCCTCACCCAGCCCTGAAGTCACAGGAGTTTATAGCTGAGGGAGCAACCGGAAGAGTGATCTGCAGACTTCACGGGGGCCTCCCTGGAGGAAGGTCACTGAAAGCCCCATCCCCCAAGCTGGTCCCATCAGGTGTAGGAGGTTGGGGTTCTCACCCATCTTACCAATGAGTAAATGGGCCCCAAGTACAAGTGAATCACCTTAGACACCCCAGTCCAATGAGCCAGGGAGTAGAGACCTCTGGGCTCCACAGGGCCCTTCAGCCGCCTCATGAGGTCAGAACTTGGCCAGGCAATTTGGGACAGGGCAGTTCTGGAGTGCTTTTGAGAGCTGAGTAAGACTGTGTCAGCAGAGGTAAGGGAAATTCACGTGGCCAGCAGGTGCGTACCAATACCTGTGCCATACCTAGACTATACTAACATGGAACAGCCTTGCGGCATTTAAGTTCTAGAGAGGGAGACAAGCTGTGGCCAGGTAAGAGAGAAAGGGAGAAGATAGTTTCAGAGTCTAGTAAAACTAGAAAATGTGACAGTAGCTGAGGTGGGGCCTGGGCAGGATCCTCTCTAACCTGAGTGGTCAGGGCGCTGAGAAGGTAAGGTGATGGAAACACTTTAAATGATGAGGACACTGTGCAAAGCAGATGGAACACACAAGGGCCCTGTGGTCGTGTGCATTTTGTGGGTGTACCCAGGCCTGTGGACCCCTGACTTTTCTCATGCTTCTTCCACAGCTAAGCGCCCAGCACCAGCCCGACCCACCATGCCACCTCCCCAGCTCTCCAGCACCCGCTCGTCACCTCCGGCTCCACCCCTGCCCCCTGGCTCTGGCAGCCCTGGCACTCCCCGAGCTCTGCCCCGTCGTATGGTTGGCACTAGCCTCCGGGCCCCCTCGGTGCCTCCCCCGTTGCCTCCTGTTCCTCCACAGCCTGCCCGGCGCCAAAGCCGGCGTTCACCAGCCTCCCCCAGCCCAGCCTTTCCTTGCCCAGTCACTTCAAGCACACCTTCTCAGATAGACCAGGGAGCAGCCACAGCAGATGAAATGTCCCCTGAGACTGGAGGTGAGCATCCCACTCCCCCCACTCAGCCACCTCAACCTCGGCCCAGGGGCCTCGCCTCAGAGACAGACTGAGCAGGCCTTCCTGCTTGACTAGCCCTCAGTGTTCCCTCCTTCCCCACCTTGTCCTCCCAGGACAGCCCTTGGCCCTGAGTACCTGGGTGCCTGCTGGGTCGGCTCCCATGGCCAGGAGCACTCAGGACAGCCCCCTACTTTCTGACCTTTTCCTCTTCCACTTTGAGCTTGGGAGTTCCCACTTGACTCCCCACTCTCTGGCAGGGTCTCAAGGGAGGCACCAGAAGGAAGGACAGGCTTGCCTGTTCCTACAGGACTTTTTATTTTTTTCTTGCCAATGTATTTTTGTAAGGCTGGTAAATAAATTATTTTGGACAAAACTGGAGCAACTGACCAAGCAATCGTTTTACTTTCTGTCATGGAAATAAAGAGGCCACTCTCATAAAGGGGAAGAATGACAGTCTGCTTCCTTACTTCCTTCTGGTCCGAAGTGGGAAGAGCCAATGTTCTGGCTGCATGCTACTTCTCTGCACATAATTTCCATGTAACCTTCATCAAGGTAATGACACCATCACCTGCAGGTGAGCAGCTGAGACCAGCAGGAAGGGACCTCGAGCAAAGCCTGAGCCTGAATTGAAACTGGCTCAGTAGCATGTGCTGGTTCCTTCCACCCAGGACAGTTGGCTCATCATGTGAATATCACCATTTCCTCCTTGTCTGAGACAGTCTAGCAATTCTACCACAGTCATGTTCTGAAAACCAAACCAGACACTCCTATAAATACCACAACATACACACACATATCCCTGCATACCTAAGCACCCAATAAGTTACTCCAGAATTTGCCTGTGAACCTCCCTAAGCTGCTCTGTGCCAGACCCTGGGCTCCTCTCAGATTCTGCGAATGGGCAGGTGGCGGTCACAGTATCAGCCATGCCCTGAAGCCTAATCTAGTAGCTTCCTTAGGCATGGGGCATCCAAGGAGCTGTTGATATCAGGAGGGGTGGAGCTTATTGTGTGAGGTGACAGATAAAGGAAGGCATTCTGGACCTGGCCAGGTGGAAAAGCTAAAGGAAAAAACTGAGGAGATGTACAAAGGCCTGGAGCAAAAGGCCTAGGGCACACAGGGACCAAAAGTACTTGAGCATCAAAGATGAGGTTTTTCCCAGGTCTCTAGGAGTCAAGACATCTTAAGAGCCTTCTCTGTGATTGGTAGATAAAATCAGAATTGTGACGCCACAGGTCACAATTCATTCCTCATCCCCACATTTTAAACCACGGGGTCCTGAAGGGTCCTCCAGATTAGAAGGCATCACCCCCAAATGGGAACCTTAGCATCTGGGTCACTCCATTATTGCCTTGGACAGCTAACACCCTGGCCAGATGTACAGGTCCCACAAAAAGCACTGAATCAGATCTCTGGGTTCCGGATACATACCTGCTTATTTATTTCGACTGTTATGTGTGTGGGTATGCATACCACAGTGATCTCTCAGAGGTCAGAGAACAACTTGTGTGTGTTCTCTCCTTCCATAATGTGGGTTCCTGGGATTAAATTAATCAGGCTTATCAACAAGTACCTTTATCTGCTGAGCCACTTCACTGACCACTATATCTGTGTTTTCTTGTTTTGCTTTATTTGTTGAGACAGGGGCTCACTGTGCATACAGCCCTGGCTGGCCTGGAACTCATTATGTAGACCAGTCTGACCTCCAACTCACAGAGATCCACCTGCCTCTACCTCTGCCGCTGAATGCTAGAATTAGGGCACTATCGTGCCAAACGTTTTGTTTTGTCCTTTATTTTTACTTTTTGAGTGTTTTGCATGAATGTATGTAAGACCACTCCGGGTGTACAGTGTCCACGGAGGCTGGAAGATGGCGACAGAACCCCTGAAACGGGAGTAATGGACAGCTGTTAGCCACCGTGTGGGTGCTAACATGTCTCTAGGCCCTACGTTAATGTTTTTAAACCATTTTTCTAAAGTCATCTAAGTACATTAACCTCCGTGCATCTCACGACATGTAAATTATACATAAAAGAACAAGTTCCGGAGGTGGCAAGAAGGGTCAGTGATTAAGAGCACTGGCTGTTCTTGCAGAGGACCCGGGGTCAATTTCCAGCATCCACATGGTGGATCCAGAGGATCTGACGCCCTCTTCTAACTTCCACAGATATTGCAAGACAGGTGCACATACATGGCAGGCAATACAGTGGAAGACATAAACTAAAAAGAATAAAATATTTTAAAAAATAATAAGTCCCCCAAGGGACTCTTACAGCACAGCCAGCGGACCAGGAGGGAACACTGGCCAGGACCAAGGTCCCCAGCGCGTGCGAAGCCATGCAGCCCTCTCTCCATCACATCCACACGTTGCTCCGGACTTTGCTCCGAATAGGAGCGTCCAAGGTTCAGAGGGTAATGCCTTTGACCTAAGACGGTCTCTCGGCATCTGTTTTCCTCCTAGCAACCAGCTGGCCTAAGCTTCTAATTGGCTGGGGAGCGCGTGTCTATTCGCTTCCCGTTTTCCTTCCTCACTCCTCCTCCAGCGAAGGGCCGAGATCGCGCTGGCTCCTCATTGGTCCTCACGGCTCAGCGGTCCCGCCCCTTTACTCCGAGCTCCTTGGCCTGCGGGCTCCGAAGCCTCTCCAAGACTCTCGCCCCCATTGGCTGAAGCGCGAAGTCGTAGCCCCGCCCCCGGCTTTTCCGGCGCGCCGATTGGCGGAGCCGGCCAGGTCGGGAGGGCGCGCCGTGGCCGCGGAGGGAGAGCGGCGCGGGCGTGCGGGCGGCCAGCCGGCTGCATGGCGCGCTGTGAGCGGCTTCGCGGCGCGGCCCTGCGCGACGTGCTGGGCCAGGCGCAGGGGGTCCTGTTCGACTGCGACGGGGTGCTGTGGAACGGCGAGCGCACCGTGCCGGGCGCCCCGGAGCTGCTGCAGCGGCTGGCGCGGGCCGGCAAGGCCACGCTTTTCGTCAGCAACAACAGCCGGCGCGCGCGGCCCGAGCTGGCGCTGCGCTTCGCGCGCCTGGGCTTCGCGGGGCTGCGCGCCGAGCAGCTCTTCAGCTCCGCGCTCTGTGCCGCCCGCCTGCTGCGCCAGCGCCTGCCCGGGCCGCCCGACGCGCCGGGAACCGTGTTCGTGCTGGGCGGAGAGGGGCTGCGCGCCGAGCTGCGCGCCGCGGGGCTGCGCCTGGCGGGGGACCCCGGCGAAGACTCGCGCGTGCGCGCCGTGCTCGTGGGCTACGACGAGCACTTCTCCTTCGCCAGGCTGAGCGAGGCGTGCGCGCACCTGCGCGACCCCGACTGCCTGCTTGTGGCCACGGATCGCGACCCTTGGCACCCGCTCAGCGACGGCAGCCGGACCCCCGGTGAGCGTGGGACCGGGTACGGGGACAGGTGCAGGGACGACCTGCAGCCTAGCCTGGGTGCAAGGGGAGGCGCGCGTGCACCTAGAGTCTCGTAATTGCTGCCGCTGCCACTCCCGAGAGGTCCCATTTGATAGATGAACCAGCTGAGGTCCATGGTGGCTCTGGGAGTTGCAGGTGGAATTCAGGTCTCCCGATTTTCGGAACTGGCCTCCTCAGGGAGTCAGTCATTTGGCCCCACCCACCTTGGAGGTGGTTTGAAAAGGCAGCCTGGAAGAATGGTCCCTGTGGGAGAGGTGGATCCGCTTTGCCAGAGGCAGGATGGAGGCAGGTGTGTGGACCGAAGGATAGTGGGGCTTGATCTCAGTTCCAGTTCCAGGCTCACTTAGTCAACCGTGTTGGGTTATATAATCTCCGAGCATCTCTGCCTGGATGCCAGCGGGGCTCCTCGCCATGCCAGTCATCCCAGAGCAGGTGACTGGAAGTGCCTGGTATGTACCAGGTGCTCTTATGGGTGGCGTGAGTTGTAGCCAACCCTCTAGTGTGTGAGAAGCTTCGTGAAGTATCTTCATGCTGTTTCCAATTTCCTTTCCAAATTACTCTAGAAATAAGAGTATTGGCCCATTTCTTGGTTAAAGAAAGTGAGGCTCAGAGACCGAAAGTGAACTGCCAAGAGCACACAGCAAGCCATCGCTGTGGAGTAGGGGAACCTGAACTTGGCCCTTAGCACAGCTCCTAACCATCCATCCAAGGGCACTTGTTACTGGGGGTCCTCAGCTCTGCGTGGAAGCAGAAGCAGGCCGGTCATGGAGTGAGGCAGAGATACTGGGTAGTGGTGTGTGGATATGGATGGTTTAATACCCCAGGCTGAGGCATGAACACATCCCTGCTACTCTCCTCTGCTCACCCATGGCCCAGACAATTCTTAATATCAAACGCTGGCAGTGGGGGTGGGAGAGGGTTGCAGAAAGATGAAGAGTCACAGATCTGTGATGGGATGATTAGGGAGGCCAGTGTGGAGAGGCTGTGGGAGGCATGTTGCCGGCCATGGTGACAGTAAACAAGGAGACTCAGCATAGTGTTAGGAAAGGTGGCAGGAAGGGAAGCTGTTGTTCTAGGCCTAACCTAACTCTGCCTGAGACCTGACCACGTCAGCCTTCTCCCCATAGGTCTTGGGGACAGATCACAGCTGTAGTGCGCCCCCTTCTCCTCCTTCCAGTGCTGTTCAAGTCAGATTTTCCTGGAGGCCCCAAAGGTCTGGTTGAGGTTCGAGCGGGGACTTCCCTGGAGTTTAGGAAGGGTGACTTGAGCTTAAGAGGTGCCACTCCTCTTCAGAACCCCCCCCCCCCCCCCCCCCGCCTGTGTCTCCATACCCATCTAGCTGTGCACACCCAACCTGCTGGTCACTCCTATTTCCTGGAGGGGGAGACAGAGGTTTAACATACAGAGCTGCAAGGCTTGTGCACAAACCAGTGATGCAGCTTTTAAACGGGGTGGCATAAAAAAAGTTAACAAGTGTAGGGTGGAGATGTGCCTGTAATCCACATGCGGGAACAGCTCCAGTTCAAGGTAAGACCCCGTCTCAGAAAAACAGGCATAAACAAGAACTAAGAAAGATCCCCTTTATGCATCAGATCTGAAGTAATCTCCCACCCCAGTCCCTCCTCTTTCCACACCCACGGGCCTGCAGGATTGTGTGTGTCTGTTTACCACTGGCAGCCACTTGAGCTGCTGAGGAGAAATAGTCACCGTTGCAGGAATACATCATTACACACAGCAAGCAGCCTTGGGTTAGGGGTCTTACTCACGGACTCCCCTGCTGGGATTCTTTCCCAGTCTGGGTTTCCTCCTCATGTTGATGGTAGGTCTGTTTCATCTGGCTGGACCTCAGTAAAGCTTAGCTAAATAACTAGTGAGACATGGGATCCAACCGTGACCAGTTCATTAGTTTACTCTTATTTTGTGTATGAGTGCTTTGCCCACATGTATGTATGTGGACTGCATGTGTGCCTGGGGGCCAGAAGAGGGTGCTGGCTGCTCTGAAACTGTAGTTATAGATGGTTGTGATCTGTCATGTGAGTGCTGGGAACCACACTCAGGTCCTCTGCAAGAGCAGAGCAGTAAGTGCTCTTAAGTGTTGAACTATCTTTCCAGTCCCATTGTTTGAGGTTTTTGGGACAGGGTCTCATTAGCCCAGTGGCTACAGATTTGCTGTATAGCCAAGGATGATCCTCCTGCCTCTACCTCTCAAGTGCTGAGATTCCAGGCTTATGCCACCTCCCCCAGCTTTTTGAGACAAGGCTTATACTGCCCAGTTAGGGTCTGTTCTTAAGCTGAGAAAAACATTTTAGAGGGACTCTGGAATCTCCCATACTAGAAGAAACCTCTAAGGTGTACAAATGGTTCTTTCCTACCCATAAGCAAACAAATGCACCGGGATATGGCAGATGGTGGAGCAAGGGCCCAGTAGGTGCCAGATCCTGTGTTTCCTCTCCAGCACTGAATAAAGAAAAAGGCAAGTTCTGGGGCAGATGTAAAGGTATTGATGTGGTGTTGCTCTGGGCCAGCCTGGAAGTCCAGGTCTACCTCTGCCCTGCTCTTGAGTCACTGGGAAAATTCTTGTCTAAGGGCTGCAGGGCTGGTTCTTGCTGCCCCCACGAGCTCTCTCTCTCTGACTTTGGATGGACTAGTGGAATGTTGTTGGCTATGAGAACAGAGTAGAGGCCCTGAGCATTTGGGGTCAGGCTGGGGTGTACTGCGACATGCTTAATCATGGGGAAGACCTTGGTTAATATCCCTGGCTGATTTCTGGTAAAAACACTCCCTCAATAGCACAAGAGCTGGCATCCATAGACCCTTGGCATGGACTTGCCACTGTCAGAGATATAAATCAATCACCCCAAGAGCACAGATCAGAGTAAACTGTGCTTCAGTCACACAGGTAAGTTTTTTGGTGAGGGATGGAGAACAGGGTCTCACTGTGTACCCCAGGTTGACCTCACACTTAACAGTGAGCCCCTGCCTCAGAAGCCCAAGTGCTAGGATTATGACTACAAATCTTTTTGACTGTTCATTAGGATGCTGAGCAACTTACTTAATGTCACCAAGCCTTGGCTTTCTCATCTGTAAAATGGGCTTTCACAAGCACCCAGTGCAGCTCCTGGCAGTTAGAATATGCTGAGTAAATGATGGTGCTCTTTATCTTGTCTGGAATGTTGGTGTAAAGACAGAATATTCTGGCACCAAAACAAGCCTGTGGGCAGAACAGAGGACTCACTGTGCCAGCAGTGTGGTGCTGGCTGAGAGACAAGACTGTCCTTTTTAAACAGACCTCCTGTTGTCAGACTTTTGGGCTCCTTCGCTCACTTCGCTTCCCACAGTGACTGTGGCCTCAGACATCTTCAGCCTTGTAGCTTTTTATCTCCAACTGGAAGTTTCTCCAGGAGATCATTTTCCCTGCAAGGCTGACTGGGTCAGAGGTGTAGATGTTTCTGTGCTTACTGCATTCCAGGTGGGCTGGGCCCATTTTCCATGCCAGGAGCTTGGTTTCATGTAACCACCATGGCTGTTTTAAGTCCTCCTGTGTTTACAAAGTGCTTGTCCCGTGGTGCCCACAGCATCCCTTGAGAGAAGTGTCCAGGGAAAGTCAGAGAGGCCAAAGGGCCTTAGGTCAGCCCCAACTGCCATCCTCCTGCTGACCAAGTGTCCCCTCCTCACAGGCACCGGGAGCCTGGCCGCTGCAGTGGAGACAGCCTCGGGACGCCAGGCTCTGGTGGTGGGCAAGCCCAGCCCCTACATGTTCCAGTGCATCACAGAAGACTTCAGCGTGGACCCCGCACGCACACTCATGGTGGGTGACCGCCTGGAGACCGACATCCTCTTCGGCCACCGCTGCGGCATGACCACCGTGCTCACGCTCACAGGTGTCTCTCGCCTCGATGAGGCCCAGGCCTACCTGGCGGCTGGCCAGCACGATGTTGTGCCCCACTACTATGTGGAGAGCATTGCAGACCTGATGGAGGGGCTGGAGGACTGAGCCCACCCAACCTGCAGCCACAGCCCCATCTCCCCGTTCCTAACCCTGTAGTCGGAGGCCACGGGTCAAGAATCTCATTCAGCACCACAGTTCCCTGGTACCAGGGTCTGGACCCCAGTGAGGAGAAGCTGGGATCCTGGAAGGTTTGTGGGCCTCTCATCTCTACTAACAGGGGCTGCACACTCTGCTGTACAGAAGCTGCCCCGCTGCAGCTCGAAAGTTCACCCCGGCCTGATCCCACCAGGTGACCAGGTTTCCTGCCATGTCGCCTCATTTCCTAGGAATTTGTATGGGTCCTGAAGCCAACTGAAGATTTCCCCTAGTCCTGAATCCTTACCCCTCCCCATCCTGGGCCTCAAGAGCCCTGCCCACACCTCACCCCATCCCCAGGACCTGAATGCTCAGGTCCTTATTGACTAATCAAGAGGACTAGGGAACCAAAGCCCAGTACTGGCCTGAGCAGACCAACAGAAGGGTTTGACTCACATTGGGCCTTTAGTGGACCAAACAGGAACTTAAGGAACAATGGCCCTTGTATGCCCTAGATTCTGGGTGGACCCATCAGGACTCCAAGTAATGACCCACTGGCCTCTTAGATGCTGAATAGAACAATCCAGAAGTCTGAGAGACAATGGCCTTTTGACAATCCGTGTCAAACTGGATTAGCCAAGGATCTGGGTTTCAGGGGCTGTAGCACACTAGTAATCACAGCGCTTGGACTGAGGCAAGAACATGCTGCGGATTCAATAGCCAGGGTGCGAAGTGTCAGACCAAATAGCTAAAGGGCCAAATGTGAAGGTACCCCTCCTCTACAGACCAATCCAGTGAGTCTCTCAGTGGCTCCGGGTGGTGTGGAAAGGCCCCCACTCCCCTCATCCAGTGGTGGTGGTTACCACAGTTTAGAAGGGGCCCTTGTGGCCCTGTGCAATCAGTATTTGCTGTGCCAACCTCTCTCTCTCCCACTCCCAGCTATTTATTGTTTATTTATTGTGTGCCAGTGAAGGTGGGGGTGGGTGTTGCCGTCCCACCACCTCCACCCCTATTGTAACCAGTCCTTAAACTTAATAAAGTGTGGGTGGGAGCGTCTGTCTGTGTGCACTCCAGTATGTGGAATGGGGAACCTTACCTGAGCCTGTCTCCCAGAAGCTCTCCCCACAGTCCTCCCTGCAAGAAATAACATATCCTGGGCCAGAGAGATGACCCAGTGGTTGAGGGCACTGACTGCTCTTGCAGAGGACCTGGTTCAAATCCCAGCACCCATGTGGCCGCTAACAGCCATCCATAACTCCAGTTTCAGAGGATCCAGCATCTCCCTGGGTATTGCACCACACAGGTACACTGATATGCATGTGGGCAATACACTCATACACATAAAATATTTTTTAAAAAAAAGAAAAAAGTCCCGTTTCCAGAGTGCTCTCTGCACAGAATTACTTTAACTGAGTTGTACTTTCAATATTGTCAAAGCCTTATGTGTCAGTTTGTTTCAGTTCTTTAAAAAAAAAAAAAACAGCACTGGGGCTAGAGAGATGACTCAGCAGTTAAGAGCACTGGCTGCTTTTACAGAGAACTGCGGTTCAGTTCCCAGCACACACATGGCAGCTAACAATCTTCTGTAACTCCAGTTCCTTGGGACCTGACACCCTCTTCTGGCTTCCCTACTGCACGACATGGGTACACTTACCTACATGCAGGCATTACATTCATACACATAAAATCATATATTTTTTTTAATCAACCAGCACTGAGGCAGGGGAGTTAGCTCAGCTGGTGAAGTGTTTGCTTTACAAGCACAGGGACCTGAATTTGATCTCCAGAACCCACATTAAAATGGCCAGGCATGGTGATGTGCGCTTGTAAAATCCAGCCCTGGGGAGGTGGGGACATGTGGTCCCTGGAGCACAATGGTCAAACCAGTCTAGTGTACTTGGCGAGTGCTAAGCCAGTGAGTTGATATTGCCTGAGGAATGATACCTAAATCTGGCCTCGGTATGCATGTGAATCCATGTAAACATGTAGCCCAGTGTTTGCATTACTCTTAGGGAACAGCAGATGGAGACGTGGCCTGGAATGTATGTAGCTCAGGGAGAGTGCTTGCCTCATGGACCTCACTCCTGGCACCATAAAGAAAAAAATGTGGGACTGAAGTTAAAGACATGGGTTGCTCTTACAGAAGACCTGAGGTTCAATTCCCAGAACCTACATGGCAACTAACAACTTAACTCCAGTTCCAGGGGATCCTGATGCCCTCTTCTGGCCTCTGAGGACATTGTATGACAGTTTACTTTGTGTACATGCAGGTAAAACAAAACAAATTTTTAAAAATGAAAAAAATGTGACATGAACCCAGAGCACAGCTGGTCTGTGCTTTGAACTGGAGTTTAATGTTTGCAGGAGGATGCCAGATGAGGTCTCTTCCCTTGAGAAGCAACTGTGAGATGTTCCTGTTGATAGCCCAGCATCACAGGGCCTCATACAGAGCTGGCTGGAGGCTTGATGTGGTATAACACAAGGCCCTTCCTGCCCACTCGCATTCATCTGCAAAGTGGGGGTGGGATAGGCGGGCCTCCCCCCTCACCTCCCTAGGCTGCTGGGCTGGAGGCACTGTGGAGTTAAACAGGAGTCTAAGCTGAGTGTAGTGGTATACACCTTTAGTCCCAGCACTTGGGAGGCAGAGGCAGGCAAATCTCTGTGAGTCAAAGCCAACCTGGTCTACATAGCAACTTCCAGGCCAGGGGCTACAAAGAGACCCTGTCTCAAAAAGACCAAAGGGGGAGGGGGACTGGAGTCTCAAGCTAGAGTTGTAGCTTAGTGATAGAAGGTCTGAAAGACCAAGTTCAATTCCCAGAATGCCCTTGAGAAGCATCTGATGAGGCTGATTTATTACATTTTCATTTGTGAACTCAGGTCATCAGACTTGGCAGTAGGTTCCTTTACTCAGCCATCTAGCCAGCCCTCTCCTTTTAGATAACAAAGCATTATTCCCTCCTTAAAATCTCTCCCTCTGCAGTTCCTTTGAACAGTGAATCATTCCTGCCTCCCTCTCCCAGCTCTGCAGCCTCAACCCTTCTATCAAAGCAGTGTTATCATATTAGCTATCACGAATCCACAATCCATTTGCTTCTCCTCCATGTCTGATACATTTCACATTTCTCACATAACCTGAGCATTTCTCAGGACCTGGTGGAGTGATTAAGAACTGTATCCTTCAAAGTGTAAGAAGAAAAGCTATTCCCAAAGGGAGCTCAGGCTGCCTGTGGCTGTTCTGTGGTCAAATGGACTTCAAAAATTAGTGAGGCCAGAGATGTAGTTCAGTTGCTAGAGTGCTTCCCTAACATGCACTAAGCCCTGGGTTGAATCTCCAACACCACATAAATTGGACATGGTGTTGGCACCCCTGCAGTCCCAGCAATCAGAAGGCAAAGGCAGGAGGATCAGGATTCAAGGGCATCCTCAGCTTTATAATGAGTTTGAGGAGAGCCTGGGGTACGTGAGGTCTTGTCCAAAAAAGGGGGGGATCTGGAAGCTGGAGAGATGACTCAGTGGTTAAGAACACTGGTTGCTCTTAAAAGAGGACCAGGGTTTGGTTCCCAGCACCCACATGGTGACTGGTAGCTAATAACCATCTGTAACTAGTTTCAGGGGAGCCAGTGGTCTCTTTTGGCCTCTGTGGGCATTGCATGCATGTGGTGCAGTAACATATATTCAGGGAGAACACTCATACATGAAAATAAGTAATGTTTAAAGGGGGTGTGGAAAGATGGCTCAGTAGTTAAGAGCACTTGCTGCTCTTCGAAAGAATCCAAGTTCAGTTGCCAGCACCCATGTCTGGTGGCTGCCAACCACCTATAACTCCAGCTCCCAGGGATCCAGTGCCTTCTTCTGGCCTCCAAGGAAACCTGCATTCACATGCACAGACCCACACATAACACATAACTTTATTTGTATTATGTATTTGAGTATTTTGCCTGCATGTATGTAACTGTACCATGTATATACCTGTTACCTGGGGAAACCAGAAAAGGGTGTCTGATCCCCTGGAACTGCAGTTACTGATGGCTGTTAACCATCATGCAGTTACTGATGTCTGTTAACCATCATGCAGGTTCTAGGAACCGAATCTAATGTGTTTTCTGCAAGAGCAGCCAGTGCTCGTAACTAAGCCATCTCTCCAGCCCATATACATGCAATTACAAAAGAAAAAAATAGTAATATAGTCATCTTTGCAACTAAAGAAAACCCAACAGGAGAGTGATTTAAAACATGTGAAGGCAGAGCACTTGAGGAAAATACAGACTTCTTTATACTTTTGTTCTAGAAAGTATTTAGGTGACAGAAAAAAAGACACCCTACTTCCCCCTCCCCCATCTAACCAAGCTGACTCACCTCTAGGAAAACTTGGAAACACTTTCAAAGGAAGAAAAGCCCAACCTACAAAATGAAAGTTTTATGACTAACCAAGTTAATATTTCATTGAGTTTGAACACAGTAAACATTTATTGATTGCAGCTTTTAGCTAGTTTTACTTTTTTAATGAGTTGAGGGCTAGTCCTGGGGCTTTGTACATATCAGGCAAACACTCTACCACACAACTGAATCCTTAGCCCCAGTTTTAGTATTTTTTGAGACAATACAGTTTTGTTTTTTCCTTCAGGGCTCAAATATTTTCTGAACTCAAACTTATTGCTTCCTGAGAGTCTGTAATTGTGACAGTTAATCTTCGGTCTCGACTTAAGAATCACCTAGGAAACACACCTCGGGTACATCTAAGGGTATTTCCAGAGACTTTAACTAAGGAAGGAAGACCAATGCAGAGTGTGGGTGGCTGTGTCCCATGAGCTGGGGATCCAGACTGAATAGAAAGAAAAAAACAAGAGAAAGTGAGCTGAACACCAGCATTCATCTCTTTCTGCTTGACTACAGATGTAATATGACCAGATGCCTCACACCTCGGTCATGCTTTCCCCACCATGATGGGCTGTTTCCCCTAAAACCATGAGCCAAAATAAGCCCTTCCTTACATTACTTACCAGGTAGTCACAACAACGAGAAATGATCAGTACAGAAAACAGGCTAGGAAGCAGGGCTGTTGCTGTGAGAAACCTAAGCATGTTCTCAGGCCTTCTGAACTGGTTTGTGGGAGGAATGTGTTAGAGCAGAGAGCTGCTGACTAGAGAAGCCCTAGAATGCTGTCAGCTTAGTGGGACATTCTACTAGAAGAGTAGAATGCCAAGAGAAAGATAGATAGTAGAGACTCTGCCCACCCACCCCTCAGAGAGGAGTGAGGACTCCATCAGGAACTGGGCAAGGGGACATTCTTGTTATATTCTGGCAAAGAACCCAGCTGCATGCTGCCAGTGTCCTGAAAATCAGCAAAGTTGAATTCAAAAGTAATGCGCTAAGTTGTTTGGAAATTTCAAAACGGCATAGCTTCCAAGCTGCTGAAGGGGTTCCCTGCTCAAAAATCACCATCTATGCAAGAGTTTTCTTAGGTTCAGTCACTAAGACACAGAGAAAGTGATACCTGTGGTAAAAGAGGCTCTGACTGTACCTCCAGCCAGCAGCGAACTCTACGTGATTCTGCAGGCATACAAAAATGCAAGAGTTACAAGGTCACAGAGGTTTGCTGTGCCAAGGTTCCAGAAAGCCGCTGAGGCTGGGCATTGTGTGGCACGATCAGATTCCCTGCAAGGAGGCCCTAAGCTTGAAGGTGAGGTTTAAGTTGCAGTGGACAACCCAGGATGCCAGAGATGCCAGGACAGTTGGACATCTCAGGAAAGCTGCAGACACAAGCATGGAATAGAGGTATCCCTAAAGAAAGGCTACCTGTGCTGCAGACAATAGAATTGGAAGGTCAAGGCTACCCAAGTCTCCTAGAACCCAGATAGTGCTACCAAGAGTCCCAGATGCCAGCCATGAAGCTGCAGGACTTGTTTTTGTAGAGGCTTTCTGTTAAGATACTCTTGGGTCTCAAGAGAGATTTTGGAGTTGAGGCTTTTAAATAGTGTTGGAACTGTTTGGGCTCTTAGGAACTTAATGTTTTTTTGTGTTATAAGATAAATATGACAATGTAGGGACCAGAGGTAGAGTGTTCTGTGATACATTTCAGGGGCTGGAGAGATGGCTCCGTGATTAAGAGTTCTTGCTTCTCTTTAGAGGGCCCAGGTTATGTTCTCAGCACTGACATGATAGCTCACAATAGTCTATATAGCTCCAGTTCCAGGGGAGCTGCTGGCCACCGGGGATACCACACAGTGTGGTATGCTTACATGCAGGCAAAATACTCATACACATAAAATAAAATAAATCTTTTTTTTCTGTTTTTGAGACATGGTCTCCCTGTCGCCCCAGCTGTCCTGGAACTCACTATGTAGACCAGGCTGGCCTTGAACTCACAGAGATCCACCTACCTCTGCCTCCCAAGTGCTGGCATTAAAGGCGTGCAGTATCCCACCCAGCCCCCAACTAAATTTTTAAAATATTTTTTATTATATATTTCCCTCCCCCATCTGTGCCTCCCCACCCCCGCCAGACCTCATGCATTCTGCCACACATGTCAAGTCCTATCCTGTCAAGCATTTGTACCCAGATGTCCTTCAGTGCAAGTTCATTCACTGGAGTGTAGTCAGCCTGTCTAGAGATGTTAAGGAAGGTCTGCTCTCCCTCACCCAACAGTGATCAGTCTCCGACAGTTCCCAGGCCAGGGCCGTCCCGCCACCCATTTCCCCGGCTTCACGCTGGGCCCTTGTCTGACAGAGTCAGCGTGGGTCTTGTGTTCAAGGCCACCATTGCCACAAGTTCATGTGAGCAAGCTTCCAGTGGCCTGAAAGCCTATTCCCCTATGTTGATACACTAGGCCTGGCTCTGACAGTCTTTCTGCACCCCCTTCTGCAATGGTCCCTGAGCCGTGGGTGGGGTTTAATATAGGATTTAATATAGGAGTCCTATCCAGGGACACACACTCTGCAGTAGATCAATCTTAAAGTGATGCATTTGGGTGTCAGGGTGACAAGGATTGGATTTGGGATAATCTTCACTGCCAGCTTGTCTGGATTTAGGATCACCTAGGAGACATACCTCTGGCATACCTATGAGGGCACTTTCCAGATGTTTAACTGAGGAAGGATGTCCCACCCTGAATGTGAGTGGGACTGTCCCATGGAGAGGGGTCCTAGACTGGATAAAAAGGAGAAGCAAGCTGAATACCGGCATTCCTCTCTCTCCTGACTACAGACAGTCTGACCAGCTGTTGTGTTCCTGCTACTGTGTCTTCCGCAACATGGTGGACTTTAAACCATGAGCCAAAGTAAACCCACCCTCGCTCAAGTTGCTTTTGTCAGGTGCTTTGTTACAGCAACAAGGAAAATAACAAACACAGCAATTATTTTAAAATAAAGTGTAAAAAGCTTAGGCTTGAACCCTGCAGGTTTGGACCTGTGACCAGAAAGGGACAGACCCCAAGTGGGAGACAGACTATGTGAGAAAGTGGCTGTCTAGACAAGTGGGACAGCATGGGCGGTTCAGTGGGAGAAGCAGGGAAGGGAGGGTGCCAGCATAAGCCAGTGGCGGGGACCTGAGGCTGAGGGCACCCCACTGCTCTCCTACCCTTCACAGAGCAGCTTTGAAGAGCCAGGTGCCCACGTTCAGGCTGTTTCCCTCAGCCCCAGATCCCCATGTAAGCACCGTCAAGTGACCTTCTCTTGGGTCACTTATCCTGAAACTGAATCATGAAATGGGAGTTTAGGTCAGACACGGAGTCTTTGGGGTCCCACCCTGCTCTGACTTCAAGGACTGTTCTGGAGCCAGCTTTGTGGGGGTTGTGGTTGGCACCTCTGTGGTCCACTGCCCTTCCCAGCAGCGCCGGCTGCAGGAGGAGGTACAGCCTGTATCAGGGCTGGGTGGGAACCAGAGGGATGAGAAGGACAGTGCTGGCCTGTGTGAACAAGTTGAACTCATTTCTCATGACCAAGGACTAGCCTGTGGGGCAGAATTCCAGAGAGCTCTGTCTGCCACAGGTCCTTGAGCCTGGGGGAGAATCCCCAGGGCTGGGCTTTGTGGGATGAGGAGGGAGAAAAGCTTTCAGCTGCAATCTCCAGCAATCCTCCTAGCAGCCAGGAATGAGTGACCATCACTCCACCTTCCAGGATCCCAACAGGACTCAGAGTAGCTGAGACTCAAGGCTGCAGCCCCCAAATCCAAGCTCCTCTGCTCCCCATCCCCCCTGAAAAGGAGCCCCCCATGAACCCCAAACCATAAAGCAATTCATGTTTTGCGAACAAGTCCTTCCAAGACCCTTATGTGGGACCAGTATATGGAGACCCTAAATCCCCTACCCCAGCTCCCATGACTCTTATCTACACACACAAAGGTACTGAGGTTCTCCTGCTGTTTGGCCAGTGTGGCTGCTGCAGACTCCCACTGGTCAGTACTGACCCCTCATTGACTGTCAAAGGTCAGTGTGGATTGTATGAGGTTGCTTTTCTACCTGTGACTCTTTCAACTCCTAATCTTGACATTTACCCAGGAGAGAGCTCTTATCTCTGGAGAGAGTTAAAACTCCTAATTCCTGACACTGGCTCTGTTCCTCACCCCCTCTCTCTGGGTCTAGCTACAGCTGTACCCCGCAGATTCACCAGCGGGTAGACACCAAGGAAGACGGATGTGATAAAGTGAGATAGCAAGGCGCCGGGCACCAGGCCTGGCAGATAAGTGGGTGCCACCACCAGGAGATCCTGGATGGCACAGAAGGGACTTTATCCACTCTGCCTCCAAAATCACAACAGGGGATACTGGCATCTGGCAACTCTTCACCAAAGCCCAGGCAGGAGGGGACAAGGGGAGGGACAGCCAAACCTCCAGGAAGGTCACCTCAGCGTATGAGAAGGGACAAGAGGCATGTTAAAACCTGAGCTCAGCTGAGCATGCTGCCCCATGCCTGTAATCCCAGCACTTGGAAGCCTGAGGTAGGAGGACTAGCCTGGGGTATGTAGTTCCAGGTCAACCTGGAGTGAAATCCTGTCTCAAAACAAACAAACAAAACCATGAGTCTGCCCCACCCTGTGACTGAGGTTTGAGGAGGCCCCACAGGAAAAAGTGAAGCTGCTGTGGTTGGAGCTTCCCTGTAGTTAAGGGTGGGGCTGAGGCCTGATGGAGTGGCCCAGCCTCACTCCAGAACGGAGGGCATCTTTCTCGTACCCATACACTCCCTTCTCCTCCTGTGCTGGGTGGCTTTAATCATCTGGAAGATGACTGGGTGGATTCAGTCATCTGGAAGAAGGGGCTCAGGATAGGCCTGGGACAGGGAGGGGGTAGGGAGGGCAAGGCGGATTGCCAGCCTGGCCTCCAGATGTGACTCGTGGCTCCCCCAATCTTCCTCCCCCTTCACTGGCAGTTTCAGAAGAGGGAATGGCAATGTGGGCAGAGCACCCCCGGAGAATTCCGAGTCTCTCGCCCTACCAAGAGCGCCCCATACCGTTCTCTCCACCAGGTTCCTGGGTGTGAGCTGAGCACCCCTCCAACTGCACCCAGAGATTCCAGGGTAAAAGAAGGGGCTCTGGCAGCCGGCTCAGCCTCTGCATCAATTAGCGAGATAGGCAGTTGGTAGAGGGCTTGCTTAGTGTGCACAAAGCCCTGGATTTGATCCCCAACAAAGCACAGACCAGGCATGACGGTGCATGCCTACAATGCCAGCACTTGAGGTGGATGCAGGAGGATCAGAAGTTCAAGGTCATCCTTGGCATATTAGTTTGAGGTCAGTGTGGGCTGCATGAGACCCTGTCTCAAAAGAAAAGGGGGAGGAATAATGGTGAAAAACAGAGATGTATTAGGTGTGGACACACTGGGAAGGGAAATAGAGAAAGGGGCCAGGTACCCCGGCCTGTCTTGGGACACTGACATGTGTTGGTGGGGGAGAATTATTGTTTTCGATTTTTTTTTTAATTTTATGTGTATAAGTGTATTGCTTGCAGGTAGGTAGGTGCACCATGTCATGCAATGCCCAAAGAGGTCAGAAGAGGGTGTTGGGTCCCCTGAAACTGGAGTTACAGATGGTTGTTAGCAGCCATGTGGATGCTGGGAATCAAATCTGGGTCCTGTGCAAGAGCAGTGCTTTTAGCTGCTGAGCCATCTCTCAGCCCCTAGTTTGTTTTTTGAGTCAGGGGTCTCATATAGGCAGTGGTGGTCTTGAACTCTTGACCCTCCTGCCTCAATCTCTCAAGTGCTGGAATTATAGGTATGTCACCATGCTCACTGATAAGGCATTTTAACCTTAAAAAATTGGAAGAATTGGGGCAGGCAGAGGGGGTATTAACAACTGAGCAGTCTTGGTCCTGCAAGGTGGTTCAAAGAAGTCCCCTTGCTTAAGGGGACACACTGGAAAGAAGTCTTGCTCCAGGGGGCAGTTTTGCCCTTAGAGACAATTGCCCTCATGTGGGGGAGAGGTCTGTCCTGCAAGCGTTTGGCTCTTTCTGGAATCCAGAGTGACTGTGGGTTTAGCAGCATGACTTGTCTCTGTGCCTTAGGCCTTGAGGGATGATGAGATAGGTCAGATAGGCAGAGTCAAGCAGGAGTCAGCCAAAGTAGAGACAGATGCACAGGAAGACCGACAGGTCAGGCTCCCATCATTCCAGTTTCCTTGGGGCCCAAGGGAGGGCTCTCTGGTTTTTGGCAAAAGCAGCTTTCACAATGCACTCTCAGCTCTGGCCTCAGTACTCACCCCCCCCAGCAGCATCTGTAAGTCCCAGCACACTCAGCTGAAGCAACCCTGAACCCCTTCTGTGGCCCACGAGGCCCTTCATGAGCTTCAATCCCCATCTTTCTGCACAACAAGACACCCTTGTTCCCAGACCTGCACTTCTCATCCTTTGCCGAGATGATTTCAGGTCCTTTGAGACCCTCCTTCCCATCAGCAATCCCCATCCCACCAGGGTGCCTGTCCATGACTTCCCCAAGAGCCACCACAGTGCTGTTCCCAATTAGGCTCATAGATTCTATGGAAACTGAGGAATCAAGGGTGGGAAAGGGATGGCCTCCGAACCCTCTGAGGCCAGTCCAAGCCTAGACACATAGTAGGTGCTTAGGAAAATATCTGGGTAGAAAGGGAAGGCCATGCCTGGCCTCTGAGAGGGAGATGTGGAGAGGTAGGTCGGTCAGGGGTGCAGAGCAGGCCCACGGGGGGCTGCCTCCCAGTTTTACCTCCCAGGCCACAGGCTGTCAGAGCCAGGCCCCGTGAGAACTCTGCAGGGTGCAGTGTGTGAAGTCCAAGGTGTGATCCAAGGACGGCTGCCTCAGGCCTGGCATCTGGCCCAGTCCTTTAGCCCTGGTGTGCCATCACGAGCCATAGCCACAGTCCCCAGATTCCGGGGGGGAGGCCCAGGCAGAGCCAGGGCTTTGTGGTATTGGGTCCTCAGCCCTCCACGGAAGCCTATAGCCAGAGCCACGCCCTGGTCTGCCAGGCAGCAGCTTCTTCTACCCCCGTTCTAGTTCTCTGCCCCCCTATCCCCCTGCCCCACCCCCAGCCACCTACTCTGGGCCCCTGGGACTCTCTGCCTGCTGGCTGCAGGCCCTTTCCCCGCCAACTCTTGGGCCTAGCTCATCCTCAAACTATTTTCCACTGGCTCCCCCAATCTCGGCCACAGCACAGATCTTTTTTTGGTGGGGGCAAGAAAGAGGTGGAGCTTAGACTCTGGGGGTGGGGCTGAAGAGGGAGCCTCACCGCTCTGATTGGTCACTCCACTACAGAACTGGCTTTAAAATTCCATTGGCTCCACCTCTGATGGCCCACATCCCTGTCCTGACTTACAATTGGCTGAACTTCCAGGGGGGCGGGACTCACCAGGTCTGGTCCAGTTAAAAGGGTCAGAGCAGCGCTGGGGCCCATCTCTCGGGTGGAGTCTTCAAACAGCTGGAGCCACAGATCCCAGGAACCCTCCCTCTCCGCTTCAATTATGGCTTGTGTGAGTGGAAGACCCCCCTCCCCATTCCTAGGTCTTGGGTCTCGGGCAGAAGCGGATGGTCACAGGACAGTGGCCAGTTCGTCCGCTGGGTTCTAGGACCAGTTGTATGGCCTTGGATAGGCGTCTTTTCTGACCCTTGATGGCCATATCTGTAAAATGGGGGTGGGGGGGTTGGCACAGTCTCATAATGTCTTAAGACTCTGGCTTAAGAATGTTCTGAATTCCTTCAAGGTCTGGCAGCACAACTTGCAAGATCCAATATTCTGCAATTTTTCAGTTCTCTGTGAAGTGGGAGTGAGACGGGTGTGGCCAGGGGGAGGGGGGAGTGGGCACTTTTTCCCCCCTCCTCCACTCTAGTCTCCTGACCCCTCCCCCCTGCAGCTGTCCCCAGTCACAGGGCCAGGGCCTAGTCACCCTCTGCTTCAGAGAACTATCTAAAAGCCTCCAGGGCCTGAGACAGGTTGCAGGCCAGGCCTGCCTGAGTCAGGCTATTCTGGGCAGGCTGATCAAGTGGGGGCTGAGGGAACCAGACCACCCAGGCTGGGCCGGGTAAGGGAGAAGCAAGGAGGCCACACTCTTCTGCAGGCCCTCAGGGACAGCAGCTACCCACATCGGTTAATTTCTGCCCACTTGTCCAGTGGGTGCCAGTGGCTGGCAGATGCCCAGCCGTATGCTGGGTCCTGCTTGGGTTTGCTAAGTCTGCAACCCTGCTCTGTGGCTGCCCTCTCCTGCAGAGGTGGGCCTGGCCCTGCTCCTCAGTTGTTCCAGAGGGCCTTCAAGGGAACTAGGGAGCCCCCTCCCCGACCCCAGGCCACTTCCTCCCTCCCAGAAGAGCAGGACCACAGGCAAATAGTTGCCACACCCCTAGCCTGGTCCTGTCCATCAACCAAATTGGGAGGTGGGGGTCACTCTTTACCCTCCCAGCCACACTAAGTCCGGGTCCCCAGGAAGCTGATGGGTGAATCTTCTAGCATCTTGTCAGACACACCCTGCTGGGAATGGGGAGTTTCTCAGGACAATGGGAGACTAGAATTTGTCCTGTCCGAGGGACTTCCCCAAAGGCTGGTCAGGGTACCCCAGTTGGGATTAGCCATACTCCAACCCCTCAGGCTATGTCCTCCTAACCCAGCTCTAAACTCAAATGGGCGGGTCTTGTCTGCGCAGGGTCTCGTTGCAAGCAATCTGAATCTCAAACCTGGGGAGTGCCTCAGAGTGCGGGGTGAGGTGTCCCAGGATGCCAAGAGGTAAGAGGCGACTTGGGGTGGTGGCTGGCAGGGTTCGTAGGGATCTCAGGCCTGGTTCCCAGCGCTTGGGATGGGTGTGGCAGGCCAGCTGCTTCTCCCCAGCCTGCAGGGGGTTAAGTGGCCAGCTGCCCATGCTGCGTTTTCTGGGTGAGTCACTTCCTTGCTGAGTCTGAGCGCCCCCGCCAGGGATGCCCCCTCCTTCCCTGCTTCTTAAACCAAAACAGCTGCAGCCTCAGCAGCTACCTTGGCGGGCCCCCTCCCCTTCCGGGTTGGGTGGAGGAAGGACAGAGGAGGAGCTTGAACCTCCTTCCTGCAGGGCTCAGTCTTTTCCTTCAGTGCTTTCCCATCGTTCTTTCAGCTCTTGGACCTATTTTCCCAGCAGTCTTGTAACTTTGGACCAGTCACCCAACCTCACTGGGTCTTAGTGTCTTAATAAAGCCTGCAGGGAGGTTGTAGTGTGGAAAAAGCTGCAGCCCAGAGTCAACAAAGCTGATGATGAAAGGCAGCTGACCGTCAGTAAGCCCTGGGCTTTCTTATTTTATTGTAATCACCAGACCACAGAACATACCAGTATGGGGTCCATGCAACAAAGGACATTATTACTATTTGCTCTTTTACCCTACAGTGATGGACCCTCTATGGTGTGTCCTGCTCTGTGCTGGGCACCAGGGACTCAGAAATGGACAAGACAGACAGGACACCATCTGGAGAGAGTCCCCTCCCCTAACCAAAGAGGCTGGACACAAATTAATGTCCAAGAGAAAGATCCCTCAGGGAAGCCTCCATCATATAGGCCAGAAACTGTGACCCAGAGAGGAAGGGCAGGGACTAGTTCAAGTCACACAGCAAGTAGGTGACAAGGCCAGAACTAGAATATGGGTTTCTGGACTTCCTGTTGACTCAGTCTTAAGGATGCTGCATGCTGCATGCTGCATGCTGCATGGCGGACGGCTTACCCTTGGGTCTAGAGCTAGCCAGCATGGCCTTAAGCCCCACCCCTCGTTCCTAGCTTCGTCTTGAACCTGGGGAAAGACAGCAACAACCTGTGCCTACATTTCAATCCCCGCTTCAATGCCCACGGAGACGCCAACACCATCGTGTGTAACAGCAAGGATGGCGGGGCCTGGGGCACTGAGCATCGGGAGCCTGCCTTCCCGTTCCAGCCTGGGAGCGTCGTGGAGGTAGGCAGGGCTGGGGCTGGGCAGGGTCCTGGGTGAGCTGGGCAAAGCTGGCTTCGGAGGCCAGAGACAGAGGCTGAGCCTGTCAGCACTCTTTCCTCCCTGTGTCAGCGTTGTCTCCTTTCACGACCTCACTGGGCCTCACCTGTAGAGTGCTGTCATGCAGGCTCTGAGCCCACCTCACTGCCTCTGTCCACCAGGTATGCATCTCCTTTGACCAGTCCGACCTGACCATCAAGCTGCCAGATGGGCACGAGTTCAAGTTCCCCAACCGCCTCAACATGGAAGCCATTAACTACATGGCAGCAGACGGTGACTTCAAGATCAAGTGTGTGGCCTTTGAGTAAAGCCAGCCAGTCAGCCCACAGCCCCTAATAAAGGCAGCTGCCTCTGTTCCCCATAACCCAGCCTCTCATAAGAGTGTGTGTGTGTGTGTGAGGGGCCTCGCCTAAGCCCGGACCATCGTCACTTCCCTCCACTCTTCACATGCTCCTTCATGTCCCAGTATTCTTTCCTCTTCCCTTGGTTTTTCCAGGCCAAGCAAAGCCCAGTGCACAGTGGAGGGCTTGGTGACCATAGAATGAGAACCAGTTCCACAGTGACAGGGACAGAAGAGTGGGAGGTAGAGGGACAAACAGCCAGACCTCATAACAGCTAGAAAGCTACCAAGTATGGTGGCACACACCTGTAATCTAAGAGGCTGAGGAAGGTGGATCACCATGAGTTTGAGACCAATCTGGGCTACATAGTAAGTTCAGGCCAGCCTGCACTACATCGATGAACCTGCGGGGTCTGGTTGTGCAGCCCTATAGTAATGGCTACTTGGGAGGGACTAGGCAGGAGAATCACTCAGCCTGGACAACATAGGAAAACCTCATTTAGGGAAAGAAAAAAATCGGGAGTCACAGAAGGACCTTGTACTTATTAGCTGATCTCCCTGAGTGTCCGTTTATCATTAAGATGATCATTTATATGTGGAGGGTGAACAGCTTATCTGAGGGCTGTTTGGAGTTCAATGTTTTACTTAGAGGAGGCCAAGTCCTGCTCTAGGCTTGTGGTAAATGCATTATGGGTAGTGGTTTCTCATCCCTCTTAGGCTACATTTTTGTGCCAGTATGAAGGAGAGAAAATGGACTCTCAGTAGCAGAAAGGCTCCTCAGGTCCCCCTGTGCGCATGGGGAGTCAGGCACCCTAGCTCTACACTCCTAGGCTACATGGCCCTCACTGGGGCTCAAGGGCAGTCAGGGCACTAGGTCAGAAGCTACTGGCTCTGGGGCCCTGGGCCAGTGCCTACGCTAACAATGGGAACTCTGGTTGGGATGGCAGTCTTTTAATGTGATTGGGGCGTCCGAGTGGGCTCCTACGGAGAACAGGGGTGGGAGGAGACTGAATACAGGCCCCACTGCATGTAGTTCTTCCACAGGGCTGGAGTGGAGCGCTGTCACACCCAACCTTAGGGAGGGCAGTAGACATGGAATACTTTTACCTGTGTCTTTCCCTTCCTGCTTGCTGTTGGGCCCTGTGTTCCCACAGGCCTCCAGCCACACACACAGTTCTCAGGAGACAGCTGAGGAAACTGAGCCAAAGTTCTGGAAGGCTTCAAGTCTGATCCTCGTTACACTCTCTTGAAAATCTGAGGTATAATGTCCTGAGACTGACAAAGAGTAAATCTCATTCTCTATGCTATCTGGTACCCTGAGAGGGTCTCCTGCATCGCCTCAGCCTGTTTCCCCAACCATAACAGGATGAAGGATCCTCCTGTTGGTTGGGGTGGGGCACCTCTGAAAAAGCTAAAGAAGATGATGGAGCACATGTGCCTTGGGCTTCCATGAGCCACACCCCATCACTAGGCTCTTCTGGAATTGGCAAGTGGCCACCTAGACAGATAGCTATGGAAGCCTGGCTGTGAAGGGTCGCCCCCTGCTGGACTTCATGGGAGCTCACAAGGTCTGTCTTTTGTCTTGACAATTCATCTAGGGATTCTTTCCATTACTAGCTGAGCACCAGCCATGTACCTGAGACTATGACAAGACAGAAGAGAGCCCTGAGGCAAAAGAGGACATGAAGCCAGAGACACCTGCGATCACCTGCCAGCAGCACGGCTGCGTGGTCTTGGGCCGCTCGGCTCAGCTTCCTCATCTGTTGAACTGGGTTAATGCTGGTGTCTACAGCCCTGTGCTGTGGTGAGGACTCACCCAGGTGACGTACGTAGCGATGCAGGCCACCTGGACCCTGGTAGGGGCTCTGAAAATGTCGGTGCCCTAGAGCCCTGTTACTCGGTGTGTCCCAGGAGCCTAGCAAACTGGGTCCAGAGAAATTAAGAGGATCTCACCTCATAGTGCGTGCCAACTTAATGCCAACCTCAGCACTACTCTTCTTTATTATTTTCTTAAAGGTTTATTGTTTGTTGTTTTTTAAAATAAGAACTCTCTTTGTAGCCCCAGCTGGTCTGGAACTCAATATGCAAATCAGGTTGGCTTCAAACTGAGATTCACCTGCCTCTGCCTTTTGAGTGCTGGAATTAAAACTATGCACTGCCCCTCTAGCCCAATGCTTTGTTATAACAATATTTTGTTATTTTGATTTTATGTGTATGAGTGTTTTGCCTGCATGTATGTAAGTGCACCACATGGATGCCATGCCCCGCAGAGGCCTGAAAGGGGTGTCAGAACTACTTGAAGTGGAGTTAGGGACAATTGCTAGCTTCCATGTTGGTGCTGGGAATCAAACCCAGATCCTCTGGAAAAACAGCAAGTGTTCTTAACCGCTAAGCCATCTCTCCAGTCCCCATTCTTTATTTTTAATTATGTGTATGTGTGTGGGTATGTGTATGTGACATAAGAAGGGACTGGCTTCATTGGAGTGGAGTTTCAGGTGGTTGTGGGGTGCTGGAAACAATTCAGATGTGATTCTCTGCCATAGCAGCAAGTGCTCTTAACTGCTGAGCCATCGCTCGAGGCCCCCTCCCTTTTTCTCTTGTAGCCCAGAATGGCCTTCAACTCACTGTCTAGATGAGGATGACCTTGAACTTCTGATCCTTGTACCTTCACCTCCTGACTGCTGGACCTATTATTCTCCAAGGTGTGGCATCAGGCACATGACTGCACCTATCTTAACCTTGTCCTCAGCGAAATGGGGGTTAGCTCTTAAGACACTGCCATGTAAAGAGCTAAATGAACGCCCCCTGCTGTGATTCTTTGCACTCTTTAGCATCCTTCCTGCATGACATTTTTTTTAATTAGAAAAATATTTTTATTTATTTTATGTGAGTGTTGTGCTGGATAGCTTTAGTTGTCGATTTGACATGCCTGGGTTGAGAGAGCCTCAATTAGGGAACTGCCTCCATTGGATGGACCTGTGGCCATGTTTGTGGGGCATTTTCTTGATGGTTGAGTGCTGGGGGAGGACCCATCCCACTGTGGGCAGTGCCAGCCCTGGGGAGGTGGTTTTGTAATATATAAGAAAGCAGGCTGAGCATGGCCCAGGGAAGCAAGCCAATAAACAGCGTTCCCCGATGGTCTGTGCTCCAGGTTCCTGTCCTGAGTTCCTGCATTGGCTTCCCGCGATGATGGACTGTGCTCCTAAACCAAATAAACCCTTTCTTCCTCAAGTTGTTTTGGTCTGTCTTTTTATCACAGCTACTGAAGGCAAAATACAACAAGTGTTTTGCCTGCATGTAGGTAAGTGCACCCGTGTTGTGCAATGCCTGAAGGGGCCAGAAGAGGGTGTCAGATCCCTGGGAACTGTAGTTACAGACAGCTGCCATGTGAGTGCTGGGAATGGAACTCCCAGGATTCCTGCAAGAATAGGCAGTACTCTTAACCACCGAATCATCTCTACTATCTTTTTTTGAAATTAATTTTTTATTCTATATGTATGAATGTTGTTTTGCCTGCATGTATTAAAGTATACCCATTTGTGCAATGCCCAAAGAGGCCAGTTGAGGGTGTTGGACCCCTTGGAACTGGATAGCTGTCAGATCCAGGTCCTTTGCAAGAGCAGCCAGTGCTCTTAATCATTGAGCCATCTCTCCAGCCCCTCTGAGGACCATCTCTTTATGCCTTTGGCACTCATTAGATGTTCAATAAATACAAAAATAATTGCAAGCAGAAATCTAGCCAATACATGTGGTGGGTGTCTTCTATCCTGGGGCAAGAGGACCTGATGATCTCTAGAAAAGCTTTGAAACTGTAGCACTGACTCAGGATGGCCAACTTCACTTTGCCTGGTAAGCTGTCACGACCTCTCTGAGTTATGCAAGGCTGACAGCTGGAGCAGGAGTGAGGGAGGAGTAATCTTGCAGAGTTCCCATCCAATAGCCATCTCATTCCTATCTGAGCCACACAAGAAGGCCCATACTGTGTTCCAGGCAGTAGCTCTGGTCTTGTCACTTACTGAGTGAATGGCTTTAATCCAGTCACTTTCTCATCATCTGTAAAAACCGGATGAAGGCTACAGGGATCTCACAGGCAGACTGTAAGGACCACGATGGGAAGCCTGAGAACACACAGACCTTACCCACAACTCAGAGAGGGAAGGGGCCCAAGAAGGGGCAGCAAGAGAATGGGGCACTGATTTATCAAGCTGAGTTACAGAGCCTCTCTTTCAATCCACAGTCACAGGGGAGGAGGGAAGAGCAGGTGGCAACCCAGCTGCAGAAGGCTGCTCCCTTGGTGTCTTGCGGGGGGGGGGGGACACAATGAGGCCAGAGCAATCAATGCCTTTATCCAGAGGGGAGGTACCAAGGATGGCAGGAGGCCACAGCCCCTAGGGGAGCAGAAATGGCTGCTCAGAGACACATTTGTCTGGCACCCTAAAGTCTTTTTCTTTAAAGACAAGGTCTCACATAGCTCAGGCTGGTCTCCAACTCAATATATAGCAGATGATGACTTCAAACTCCTGATCCTCCTGCCTCCAGAAGCTAGGATTATAGGCATGTGCTACCATTCGAGGTTTGGGGGGAATCCCTTCTTTGAAGTTAACTTCTTCTTAGCACCCAACAGTAATCCCCAATACAGGACCCTGTGGGATAAATTCAACACACAGGGATGTCATGCTACTCCCAAACCCTCCAGATTGGACATGTTAGCCTCCAAGGGAGTGGTCAGGGAGCGGGACAGGCAGACCAGACACCCAGTCTCAAGTCTCGGCATTGGCAGTCTTTCTTCTCTGAAATGACTGTTTGTTTGTCTGTCTGGTATACAATAGACATTCAACATGCATGGCTTAATGGCTCTCTCGACTTATCTCCCTGCTTTTTACAAGGAGACATCTAGGGGCTAGAGAGATGGTCCAGCAGTTAAGAGCACTGACTGCTCTTGCAGAGGATCCAGGTTCGATTCCCAGCACTCATGTTGTGGCTAACAACTGTCTGTAACTCCAGTTCCAGGGGATCTCATGCCTTCTTCTGACCTCCATGGGCATTGCACATCACGGATGCACCTATCTACATGCAAGCAATACACTGTACACATAAAATAAAACTAATAGACAAAATATTTTTAAAATTTTAAAAATAAAAGAAGTCTGGGTCCTAAGAATCTGTTCTTTGGCTGGTTATCCAGTTCCTCACTGGATCTGGGGTCACCTCTTCTTAGAAGCCCTTTTTCCTGTTCCTTTTTGAACTTTGTGCCACAGAGGCCTCATCCCCGTGCTACAATGATCACTGAGTCTGATACAGGAAGCTGAGGTACAGGACTCCCACCACACACAGAGAAGTCATCCAAGAGAGTCACGTGGGGAAATCAGCAGACTGGCAGAGTTTCCTTCTAAAAAACTCATGCCGAGTCCATTTCCTTCACAGTTTTTCTAAGTCTCCCCACATTATTCCTCAACTATCACAACACTGGTGAGTTTAAGTTACAGCCTATGTGATTATCAGCATAGGTGCTTATATGCTCTAAGACCATCAAGAGAAATTCTTCTGCAGAGGCAGATATTTAAGGCAGGGGTTAGGATATTCTTTAACAACAGAGTTTATTGCAAGCAAGGGAGTTGCAAACAGATATTCCATTCAATAATTATAGTATCACTTTTCAAGACAGTTTTCTCTGTTTTAGTTTTGGTTTCTCTCTCTCTCTCTCTCTCTCTCTCTCTCTCTCTCTTTCTCTCTCCTTTCTTGACAGGGTCTCCCTGTAGTGACAGTTGGCCTGGAATTAGCTATGTAGACCAGGCTGGCCTAGAACTCACAGAGATTTACCTACCTCTGCCTCCTGAGTGCTGGGATTAAAGGTGTGCACCACCATGCCCGACTGCTAGTTTTTTTATTTCTTTTATCACAAATTTAGTAAGCATTCATAAAACCATAAGGCGAGTACTAAAGTATATAAATCAGCCACAAACCATAAAAACAATATCATACACAAAAGTAACATTAAATACATGGGGTGTATTTCTTGTCTCCAACTTGGCCACAAGGCCAGTCCTTAAAGTCAAGAGCAGCAGCCAGCACAGAACTTGACAGGACAAAATGCCCTTGGTTCTGAGAATGAGGGAAATCAGTCACATAATGTAGTTACTAAAATCCCTGTCAGGTGCTGTTTCATTGAATGCTTCATATCCATATATTCACATTTAGTAGATATGTTGTTACACTCTTTTGCCATACTTGGGGAAACTGAAGCACAGCGCAAAAGGTGTCTTGTGCAGCAACAAGAGTGTTGTGTAACACACACTTCACACCACTCATCCCACCGCTAACATGGCTGTCATAGTTTGGTTCATGCCCAAGTAGTATTCAGCACTATCCTAGAACTAGACATGGGCATCCAGGGGTGCTGTCCAAATGTGCTGGTAACTTTGGTCATTCACGAACAACTCCATACTGAGTACCCGCTCAAGCCAGGCATTGTCCCTAGTTGGGGTCTCACCTGAAGAATCGCTCAGATGGCCAGAATCTATGGCGAAACAGATCTGGCGGCTTCTTTAAAAGGTGGAGCCAGGCTAGCGGAACTGCGGAGCCAGGCTACGTAGCGCGTCCACCCGGTATCTGAAAGTACTACACCCGGAAGTGGTTTAGGTGGGAAGCAGTCTTGCCGCCGGAAGCTCCCCAGCTATGGGCCGCAACAAAAAGAAAAAGCGAGATGGCGATGACCGGCGGCCCCGGCTAGTCCTCAACTTCGATGAAGAGAAGCGGCGGTGAGTGGCAAGGCCGGACGATTCTCCGCGGGCTGCGGGCCGAGACCCCAGAGCCCTTCCGGTTCCGCCCCTGTGCGCGACTTGAGTTCGCGCTCAACTTCCCCTACCTGGAGTCGCCCCCTTTCCTCGTGGCTCACGGCCTCCGGCCCTCTCAGAGGTCTTGAACCCCCAAGTCCCACTGTGTCCATAGTCCTAGTACACAGCCGGCTCTGCCGTGTGGACAAATGATGAGCGAATGCAGTGCGCGTGGTTTTCATCCTTCGTTCATTCATTCTTCATTCGGCTATGGGGCCCCTACAGGGCGCAGAGCTTGAGGCGGGGAAGCTGAACCTCAGTGTTTCAGTGTCACGGTGGATAAATGACACTTTGTGGCGGGGCTGCGAAACACCAAACAAAACTGGAACTGCCCGGCCTGGTGGTGCAGACCTGTAATTCTAGTCACCCGAGATACTGAGGCAGGAGGATTGCAAGTTCAAGCCCTGCCTGGGCAACAGAGGGAGTTCAAGACTAGGTTGAGCAATTTGTCAAGACTCTGTCTCAAAAAGTTCTTTTTAGCTCGGTGGCAGATCTCTTGCGTAGCATAAACAAGGTACTAGGTTCAATACTAAGTCAACAAGACAAGAAAATCCGGGGACAGGAGTAGCCAGCACCAAAGAGAGGAGAAAAGTGGCAGAGATCCTGTAGGGAGAGGGAGCAAGAGTCCAGGAAACTCAGGAGACATCCTCTGCCCCACCCCACAGGGGTCAGTTGTACTGAGTGTTGGAGGGATTTTGTAGAATGGGTGAAGATGTTCTTGGGAACTGACTTCCTGGGAAATTAAATTTGTCAGTGTAGAAGGGTCCCCACCAGCTGTGTGTGTGTCCACCTGGCCTTATTTATGCCCACCAAGGGACAAGAAAACCATGGTCAAGCAGGTGCCCTGGATACCAAAGCGCAGGGGAAGAGATGGGGCCCTCCTCCTCGCTTCTTTCCCTAAAGTTCTGCCCACACACAAAAAAATTGAATAATTTTTTGGTCAAGAATGGAGCATTTGATGAGAGTATAGCATGCAGCCCAGGTGAGTGTCGGTTCCATAGTCCAGGACCATGTAAGTACTGATGGTCAAGCCAGACTAACAACTCATTTCTTCTTTTTTTTTTTGTTCTTTTTGAGACAGGGCCTCCCTATAGCCCCAGGTTGGCCTCAAACTCACAGAAATCCTTCTGCCTCAGTCTTCCAAGTACTGGGACTAAAGGTATGCACCATGACACCCACTAACAACTCATTTCTTATGCTGCACCCTGTTGTCATTAAATGGTGCATAACTATAGTCTCTGTGACTTTGGATAAGCACCCTAGACTCTGCCTCAATGTCTCTGTGTGTAAAATGAGGACTGGTAGGAGCCCCCCGGGCTGCTGGGAGGGTTAAATGATGTGGCAGGTAGGGTGGAGTCTGGCATGTGGTCTGGCACTGGCTGTTTTTCTAGAGCCACGCTGCTTTGGTTGCAGCTCCTTCTGACTCAGGTCCTTCTCTCTCCTGCTTTCTTCCTACAGGGAATACCTGACAGGCTTCCACAAACGGAAAGTGGAACGAAAGAAGGCAGCCATTGAGGAGATTAAACAGCGGCTGAAGCAGGAGCAGAAGAAACTCCGAGAGGAGGTTCGGTGCACGGGGAGGCAGAGGGAGGTCTCTGGATCCCGGGGGACTTGCAGTCTTGGATGACTGTGATGGAGGCAGCTGAGGGGACAGTAGAAAGTGTGTGAACAGGACTGGAGAGCAGCTTATTATCCAGATAGAGACCCTGGGAGAGGGAGGAGTCTCCTCTTGAGCTTGCTTCCTGAGCCACGGTCTCCTGCTGTGGAAGTCAGCTGGGCGCTGCCCAAGGTTGGGCCAAGCGGCTCTTCTCAACTCTGTGCATTTCTGTCTTAGTTTTGTTTTTTGTTTTTTTTTTCCCTGTTGCTGTAATAAAATACTCTGAAAAAGGCAGCATAGGTAAGAAAAGGTTTTTTTCTGGCTGTTTGTTCAAAGATATAGTCCATCATGGCAGGGAAGTCAGGGTGGCAAGAACTTAAAGCAGCTAGTTACATCCCATCCAAATCAGGAAACAGTGCTGAACGCGGGCTGCTGCTCCACTCCCTTCTCCGCTTCGCAGTCCAGGATCCCAGGCAGGAAATGATGCCACACACAGCGGGCAGGTCTTTCCACCTCCATTGACAGATTCTCCAGGCATCCTCATGGGGCCCTCTCCCAGGCCATTCTAGGTTGTCCGGTTGACAGTTAACACCATCACACCTTCCCGTTTGCTTCAGCGCCACCAGGAGTACCTGAAGATGCTGGCCGAGAGAGAGGAGGCGCTGGGTAAGTCGCCCTCGGTCTCACGTGGAGAACAGCCAGTGAGCCTGGTGGGTAGAGGGGGGAGAAATCTGTATAGAGGGTGATATCCTTAGCTGTAGAGGTCTGGGTGGTAACCTGGGGGCCAAGAGTGGTCCAAGTACAAGTGGACGGCGACCAGGAGACCCAAACCATGTGTATACTGAGGCTGAACAGAGAGCCCAGTGTCTGACATTGCAGAGACAGACAGTGGAACAGCTCCTGCTGTCACTCAGTTTCTCCTAAATGGGGATAGGCTGGGGCAGGAAGGGATGAGGGGCTCATTGCAGCATTCTGGGCCAGGCTCTGGCCTGGTGGCTGTGCAGGAAGAATAAAGTGGGGAGGCCAGGGGGTGTCCATGGAAAGAAGAGCCTGCTAGAAAACAGCTGATGCTCTGCTACGTGCCAGGCTCTCTTCAGCCAGGGCTGGGAGGGAGGCTAGAACCTGCTGGCTCAGCCTGGGCTGATCTGTGTCTACCCCAAAGAGGAGGCGGATGAGCTGGAGCGGCTGGTGACTGCAAAGACAGAGTCGGTGCAGTATGATCACCCCAACCACACAGTTACTGTGACCACTATCAGTGACCTGGACCTCTCGGGCACCCGGATCCTAGGTCTGCCCCTGCCTGAGGTAGGTCCTAGGATAGCCCTGGGGAAAAAGGGACTCCAGTGCAGATGGACTTGTGGGGGGCTGCTTAATGATGGCTCAAGACAAGGGTCTTCCAGTACAAAGGCACCCCTAACCTCTTGGGGCAGCAGAGGCTGTCCACCGTGGAGCTGAATGAACTTGGGCAGCTTTCTTTGCCTGGTCCAGTTCCTGGTTACACCTGTCAGTTGGGTGTTGTGATGTGGTACTTGCCTGGGTAGGAGGGGACTTTCCATGAGGACAAGTGAGTTCCTCTGAACCCTTTGGATTGAACCCAGCCATAGTGAGTGCTCAGCAGACTGCTCTTATGGTGATTGTTCTTGCATGACAAACAGTGCACATGATATATCTGCCATGGCAGTGAGTTTCTAACGCCAGACAGCGTTCCTGTATGGTTGTGTCGGAAGTTCTGTACATGGATGCTGATCTCTGGGTACTCACCTACAGAGCAGGTGGTTCGGAGGCCACTGCCTAAGTCTGCAGATGCTTAAGTTCCTTAAATAAAATGCTGTGATATTTTCATAGAACCTGTGCACGTCCTCCCATGTTCTTTAAATCATCTCTGATACTTAGAAAACGGAGTGCAAGGCCAGCAGGATGGTTCAGTGAGTGGCGATGATGCCACTCCTGAGGACCTGACGGTGATCCCTGGAGACTACTTGGTGGAAGAAGAGAACTGACTCCCACAGATGGTCCTCTGTCAGGCATACCAGCAGTGGGAGACAGAATACAGTGGAAACAGTTGTTACACTGTAGTGTTTAGAGAATGACAAGAAATCTGCACATGCTCAATACAGACAGTGTTTCTTTCCAGGTGTTTTCATTTATTTTCATACTGCAGTTGGTGGACTCACTGCCCAGATGGGAGAGCCACGGGATGTACATTTAAGGATAGAAAGCACATTTCTGGGCTGAGAATATAACTCACTGGAAGGACTTTGCCTGGCATGTGTAGGCTGTGGGTTCAATCCCCAACACTACAAAAACAAAACAAAGAATTCTGCACATTTTCAGGAGCTGGCCATGAAATATACAAAGGGGGTGGAGGCAGGAGGCTCATGAGTTCAAGACCAGCCTGGGCTATATAGTGAGCCCCTGTCCTCCCATGGATTTATGCCCTAAACAGCTGCTGCCTTTGGTGACCTGACTGACCCCCGCTCTCCTCCTCTTTATGCTCTTCCTCTATAAGTTGTGACATGGTGACAAGTCTTGTTACCATTTTGCTGGTGTTTTGTTGGTGAACGGCTGAGTGCTCTAAGTCACTCGCCTGAGGCGGGGGAGCTTGAAAACGGGCTGTCCTGTGTCATCTCGGGGCACAAACCATGTTTTTCTGCCGAGAGTCTTCTCTGAGTCCATCCAGGCCATGAGGTGACTGGTCAGGTGCCCATGTGACAGTCAAGACTGTTCAGGGAACCCAGCCACATCTGTCTGCTCCCTGTAACCATCCTTGTCCTGTTTATTTAGCAAGGGGACAGGGATGAGTCCCAGAAGGAGGTGACATCCATGGAGAAGCCAACCAGGGCCTTGCCCAGGAAGTCCAAAGACCCCCTTCTATCTCAGCGGTGAGTTCTGGCCTGTGGTCTTCTGGGTCCGACTCCTGACTAACACTTACGGCTGAGCCTGTTGAGCTACCCTGCTCCAAGAAGGGTAGCATAGGGCAGGGATGGGGCTGGCAGGTGCTCTGGAGCCAGAGCAGGCTGACTCTGAGATGAGTTTGGTGCTCTTGGTATTTGGGACCTGTCCATGAGTCAGGTTATGACTCCCTCTCCCCAGCCTTCTAACACTGCCCAATTTCCCAGGATAAGCTGAGGCCCTGGCCTCACCAACCTCCACCCTCCCACAGGATCTCCTCTCTTACGGCTTCACTGCATGCACACAGCCGGAAAAAGGTCAAGAGGAAACACCCCCGACGGGCCCAGGACTCTACCAAGAAACCACCAAGTGCCACTCGTACCAGCAAGAGCCAGCGCCGTAGACTGACAGGAAAGGCCCAGCACAGTGGAGAGTGAGTCCCAAAGAAGCCAGTGGAACCCCACCCAGGGAGGTAGGCCTGTGCTGCCACAGCTCGGATGTCCCTACAACCTAGTTACCTTGAGGGGCAACTCTGCAGCCTGAGCCTGGAAAGTCAGGACCTCTTCAGACTGGGGTTCTTCCTGCTTGGGCACTAGTGGGCTTGTGCCCAGAAGGCATGGGCATCTAAGAACCCTGTCCCCGGGATCCTGTGAGACAGCCTTGGGTATCTACACAATGTACATTGCCTGGAACTGATCAGATTTGTAAAACTCGTCATGTGTGTGCTTGTGTTTGTCCTGGCCTTGATGCTGTGTGCCAAAGGCAGGCTTATGGGGTAGTGGAAAGCACAGGAGTCAGGGGTCCATCCTCCTACCTTCAGGTTTTACTGAGGGTATGACACAGTCGTGTCAAATCTAAGTCCCCTAACCAACATGTCTGTTGTAAAATCTGGATCCCCTAGCTGGCGTGGTAATCCCAGCACCGTGAAGGGTGAGGCAGGAGACTCGAGGTCATCTTCAGCAACATAGGGAGTTTTAGGCCAGTGTGGGCTACATGAAGCCTTGTCTAAAACAAAAAGATGACAGAGGTCAGAATGTATCCAAAGACTATACCCAGGCATGGGGCAGTCAGCTCGGGGTCTTTAGATGGAACCTCTGGCCTCAGTCCCTTCCCTCTCCTCCCAATACTTGAAGAGTAGTGACTATCTGTTTGGCTGTCTCATGCCTGGGGTCTTAGCTCTCCAGGTGGTTTTGGTCCTCAACCCAGAGCGAGGTCGTGGGCCCACCCTGCAGACCAGTGAGCAGGTTAGCCAGCCCTAGAATGTGGGAATCTGGTCCCTGTGGGCCTCCAGCAGTGCTGTCGTCCCGGCTGTCTGCCTGTGTGGCCTGCCTCAGGGCCGCCCTGAGACTAAAGTGAGCACATGCAGGATACACGGGCAAGCCGGGCTCCCTCAGCTGAGATGTCTCCTCAAGCCCCTTTCTCTGGTAACATGAGGTTATTTCCAAAGCACGTTTTCAGTTTATGCTTCCAAGTATTGAAGTGCCCTCTGTTCCTCCCAGTATAAGCCATTGTTTTTTCTAACTGACCAGGGAAAGAAATTGAGTCACAGTAATTTGGCCAGCCCTCACATGGGGAGGTAGCGTCAGAATACCCTGGAAAACCGTGACTTCGCAGGAGGCCCCTTCATGCTTCAAGCTTGGACTCCTTCCCTTCCACTTCCCTGTGCCAACAGGCCTCTCAGGGCTTTATCAAGAACAGGTTAGTCAGACATGGTGACACATGCCTATAATCCTAGCATTTGAGAGGATTGTTGCAGGTTCTAGGCCAGCCAAGACTGCATAGAGCCTGTCTTAAAAGGACAAAGAAGAAAAGGAATGGTGAGGTTAATAGGGCATAGAGATATACACCTGTAATCTCAGCAGCTCCAGAGGCTAAAGTAGGAGAATCCAAGTTCTAGGCCAGCCTCGGCTACATGGTAAGTCTTAGGAAGACTGAGATTTAGCTACATACAAAATTTATGTATCAAAATATCAAAAATTAACAACTGGGCCAGGTATGGTGGCACCCGCCTTTAATCCCAGCATTGGGGAGACTGAGGCAGGCGGATCTCTTGAGTTCCAGGCCAGCTGAGGCTATAGGGAGACCCTGTCTCAAGAAAGACCAAAAATAAATAACAACTGACTTCTGTAGTAGAGGGTCTCAGGATGACAGGTTACTAGTCTGGAGCTGGGGAAGCTGGGTGCAGGCTTTTAGGTCTTCCTTTTATGTCATTTTTTTTTGATATGTAACTTCTAACTTCTGCCTCACAGCCCAAGATAGCTGTTGAACTGAAGCCATCAACTCGGCCTTTCAGCCAACAGGAACGGGGAAGGGATGAAGGCTAGAACCTCCCTAAAAAGTCTTGACCCAACTGGAGGCATGACTCAGCAATTAAAAACCACTGGTTGCTTTTCTTGAGGACCTGAGTTTGGTTCCCAGCATGCACATGGCAACTAACAAACATCTGTAACGCCAGTTCCAGGGGTAATGATGTCCTCTTCTGGTCTCCAGAGGTGCAGTTACGTGATACATACATACGGGCAAAACACTCATACACATAAAAGTAAAAATAAACAAATTTTTACAAGATCTTGACATATGTCACGTTCTGTCGGCCAGGTAGAAGGCAAGGCTTGGGGCAGGGGAAGAAGAGAGCTCATTACTGCAAGAGAGCCTCAAAACTCTGGCCTATCCTGGGAACACAAGTGCCCAGAGAGCTGGGGAGGAGGGGTGTGGGTACAGCTAGCAGGTTCTTTTCCAGGAGCCATGTGCATGAAGAGCAATGATGAGGGGATCAGCAGTGAAGAACCGAAGGACCTTGACCATTCCTGCGCTGCTCCCAGCAGGCCCAGTGCTGGGATGATTGGCAGTGACTGGTTACTGAGAACTGGCTCTGCCCAAGGATGGCAACCATTGACTGCCCGGAGAGTGACAAGGGCATCCATGGCTTCTGAGCAGAGGCTCCCTGTGACAGGAGATGCTTGTCCTGTGCAGGGTGACAGGAGAGAGATTGGTATGTGGTCCAAAGTCCAGGAGAGCAAGGGGATGGGGCCTCTCTTCTCGGGCTGAGCAGAGTTGCTGGTGGTGGGGATGTCAGGCCTTTATTTTTGAGAGGTTCCATGGTGAGGACTAAAAACTCAAGCCCAGGGCAAGTGCCCAGGCGGGAGGGCCCCCTGAAGGCACACACACTCTCAAGCATTTCCGGGGTTCCTACCAATGCCTGAACATGGCAGATCCAGTAGTGACCAGGACAGCTGACATGTCTTGAGCAAAGTTGTGGGGACTCCAAGGACCGAAATGAGAGATGTAGCGTCCTCCAGCGTGGGTGGCCAAGGCCAAGACGCAGGACTCCGCCTCCAGAACTGTGGTCCTGCCTGCATCTCAGCAGACAGCCTATGCTTCAGGCTGAGGAAGGCAGAGAGGCCTTTCTGGAAGGTGCAGTGTATGAGCCATCAGGAAGCAAATGGAAATCTACCAGTAGAGGCTGAAGAAATGGTTTAGCGATTGAGTGCTTGCTGCTCATGCAGAAGATCCGAGTTCAGTTCCCAGCACCCGTCAGGAGGCTCACAACTACCTGCAGCAACAGCTGGGGTTGGGGGGATCCCCTGTTTCCCCAGACACTGTACTGATGTACACTTCCTCTCACACCTACACATAATTATAAGTAAAAGTAAAATCTATTAAAAGAAAATCTGTGATTTATCTTTTTAGAGATGGCACAGAAAAGACCTCAAGGCTTCGTGCAGCTCTAGTGACAGTGTTGAAAAATGAGGGACTGGAGAGCTGGCTCAGCAGTTAAGAGCACTAGTGGAGGACCTGGATTTGATTCCCAGCACCCCCATGGCAGCTAACAACCATCCGCCGATGCCCTCTTCTGACCTCTGCAGCATTGCACGACACAGGTGCACTTACACACATGCAAACAATACACTCATATACATAAAAGAAAGCAACAGCCGCACTTGAACTCTCTGCTTCCTGATTGGATCAACTGTCAACAAGTTCATACCACTGCAGCCATGGGCCAGGCCCACCACTATGCCTTGTCCATCACTGTGAGACTAGCTGCTCTGGGTTCCTGCCCTGACTTTCCTTCAAGTGTGAATCAAAACAAATCTTTGCTAACTTGAAAATGTAATATTTCACTTTTTAAAATTTCCCCATAAAAGTAAAGATTTATGATTTTGCCAATAAAAAGAAGCCTAACCACGTGGGGTCATCACTCCACTGGGCAGACCTGGCCTGCAGCCAGCTCTGATGAGCCCATCAGAGACCCACCTATCCTCCAGAACCCCTGCTCTGTCAGATGGACCCGTGCCCTCTACAGATGCTGAACCCTCCACAGCCTGTGGTTACTCCACTTGTCAGCCTGGGGCAGAGTGGGACCAAAGTTGTGGGATCGTTTCACTCCCCAGGTCTTTGCTGGAGTCACAGCCAGGACGATGGCCTGAGCAAAGGTGTGGAACAAGGGCTGGCTGGGTGGCCCAGCAAGTAAAGATGCTTACTGCTTGTCTCTGTTTCATTTCTGCGCAGTGATAAAACACGCTGACAGAAAGCAAGTTAGGGAGAAAGGGGCTTATTTTAGCTCACAATTCCAGGTCACAGTTCATCATAGCAGGGAAGTCACGGCAGGAACTTGAAGCAACTAGTCACGTCACGTCCACAGTCAAGAGCAGGGAGAATGAGTGTATGCATGCTTACTTGAACACATGCATTTCTACATTTCAGGGTCTCCTGCCTAGGGAATGGTGCTTCCCACAGTCAGTGGGTCTTTCTAACTCCATCAATCCAGCTATCCTGATCTGGACAAGCCTTCATTGAGACTTTCTTTCAGGTGACTGGAGATTATGGGAAGCTGACAGCTGAAGACAGCCATCACACTGCTCAAGCCTAATGACCTTAGTGTGACCTCCCCCCCCAGAACCCACACAACAGTGGAAGGAGAGAACCATTTCCACAAGATTCCTCTGACTTCTATGTGTGTGCTGTGACGTGTGCCTCCCCAGATGTCATACACACACGTAGTAATAATAGATTAAAATTTTTTATGTATATGAGGGTATTGCCTTCATGTACGTAAGTGTGCACACGTGTCATGCAGTGCCCATAGAGGTCAGAAGAAGTGTCAGATTCCCCTGATACTGGAGTTATGGATGGTTGTTAGCCGTCATGTGGATGCTGGGAATTGAACCTGGGTCCTCTGCAAGAGCAGCCATGCTCTTAACCACTGAGCCATCTCTCTGGCCCCTAGTTAATCAAATTTTAAAGTTGTGAAGCTAGGAAGTCCAGAATTGGAGCAGGAGACAGGAGCATGAGGCCACATCTGAATAGTGGTGACTCCCCTGGTCCACCATGATGTGCTCAGCTGAACCCTTTGAACAGTCCACAGAGCTCTGGGCTGTGACTTGCAGACAGAGCTTTGGGCAGTGTATTGGAGCTTGACTGCTCTTTTGATGAATGGGGACCAGGAAGCTGTGGTCCTTGTGTCCCAGAGGGCACAGGTACAAGCATGTTCTGTGTGAGTGAGATGGTGACTTGTCTCTTAGTGCCATTTCCCAGACTGCTAAAAGCCCTCCAGCCTCAGCCACCCTCCTCACCAACCTCTACAGGAGGCTGTGGCGCCTTCCCACAGTCCCCTTTGCTCCCTTCCCTCTCCTGCTGTTCTCAAAGGCGGAGAGGGCTCAGTGAGCATCTCTGACACTAAGGGAAGCACTCACTCAGAGTGCCCACCTGGACCTTGCTTCTGCCTTCACTCCAAGTTCTGCCGACCCTCAGCCTGAAACACTCATTTCCTCTGGTTCTTTGCTCAAATGTCACCAGTCATCTCTGAAAGGTCCTCCTGACCACCTTGTTGGCAACACATCTCCCTTCCTATCTACACCTGTTGCTTTTTCCTCTTCTCCTAAGCACCTACACCAATGTCCAGCATCCTCACGTTTTGCTTATTTCTCCTGCTGCCTGGGTCTGCTTTCCTCCATCCTGTAAGTACACAAAAGCAGCAGAATGGGTCTCTTGTTCCCTGATATGTCCTCAACAAACATGACTGACAAAGGACTCCATAAATATTTAATGGATTGGATTGTCCGGCATGCCACCGGACAATACCTGAGCTAGCTTTAGGTATTATCAACCAGTGTAGGTGGAGGATGGGGCCATAGCCTGAGCTTCAAGCACAATTGAAACACCCATTCCACCTCAGGCTCAGAGAGGTCAAGCAACTGTCTCAAAGTCATCCAGTTAAGAAGTTCTACAGCTGACATTATATACATAGGTCTCACTAGCCCATGTCTTAGAGCAAGAGGCTGAGCTGGAATCTCATAGAGTCTGTCAGCCAGCTCCACGCTGGGCCAGGACGACTTGTTCCGAGCTTCATCTCAGCCACTGGTCCTCAGGTCCCTTACAGAGAAGCCACATCTCACTCATGCTTCCCTCCCTCAGTGCTCCACCAGAAACCCCAAATGAATGAGTTAGCAAAGGAAGATACTCTGCAGCAGCCATGGAGTCAGATGTACCAAGAGCCTGGCTCTGTCCTGTGAGCCTTGTGATGCTGGTGAGTTGGTTAATGACTGGTTTTCAGTTGCTGTGAAATGAAGACTTTGGGGCTTAGCCCCTCAACTTGCAACATGCATATGTATAGAAGGCTTGACTGTAGGAGCTGGCACATAGAAGATATTTATGTTTTGTTGGTGAATCCCAGTCAGTGTCAATATTCAAATGGAGAAGACCCCAGGGTAAGGTACTAGTGGTCCCTGAGACCCTGACTGCAGTACTTCTCAGGACTATAGTTTTAGTACGGAGCATTCATTTAGCACTCAGTAGGTGCCTGGAACCATTCTGATACGGGGTCTCATGTAGCCCAGGCTAGTCTCCAACTGGCTTTGTAACCAAGACTGTCCTTGAACTCCTGAGTTTCCTGCATACACCTCCAGATTGCTGGGATTATAGATGTGCACTGACTACTCACAACTGGCTCTGGTTTTGCTTTTATTTTTATTTTTTAATATGGGGAGGTGGAGAAATGGCTCAGTAATTAAGAGCACTAACTACTCTTGTGGAGGAGCCTGGTTCAATTCCCAGCACCCACATTGTGGCTAACAACCATCTATAACTCCAGTTCCAGGGAATCTGGACTGTGGGCATGTATAACATGGTGCGCTTACACACATTCAGGCAATACACTCATACGCATAAAATAAAAAAAAATAATTTTGGGGGGTCTTTTTGAGACAGGGTCTCCCTGTAGTCCCAGATGGCCTGGAACTCACTATACAGGCCAGTCTGGCCTTGAACTCACAGAGATCTGCTTGCCTCTGCTTCCTGAGTGCTGGGATTAAAGTCATGTGTGACCACACGCAGCTGATAATTTTTTATTACTATTTACCTATTTATTGATTATGTGGTGTAGAGCATTTGTCAAGGTCAGAGGACAACTTGAAGAAATCGTTACCTCATTCCCCAGGATTGAACTCAGTTGGCAGGCTTGGTGGCAAGTGCCTTTACCTGCTGCTGAACCATCTCACCCGCCCTGGTTTTGTCTTTGGGGACAGAGTTTTACTCTGCAATCCTGACAGAGCGGACGACCTATCGTCCTGTCTCAGTTTCCCATAGGGCTGGGATGACAGGCCTAGTCCGTACTTTTTACGTCTCTACGCAGTCTCGCGCGCTATGCCTGCCTGAGGACCTTAGTCTGATCGAACCAACGGGAGACAGAAGAGGCCACATAGGCCAGCGCCAGCCCTCAGGCCCCCTGGGAACCCGGACAGGACCAGGCTGCGGGCCCGCGGTATAAACGTGCGGCGCCTCCCGCGCTCCGAGGCGTCCGGGCACCGCCCGCCTCCGCCCCGCCCCTGGTCCTCGGTGGGCCCAATCCTACACGGCTCATGCAAATGAAGCTCTCCAAGAGAGCCTATTCCAAGACGGCAGGGGCGTGGTCTTCCCTCCACTCCCGATCCCGGTTTTGATTCATTGTTAAAATAGAGGGTGACCCTGGCCCTCCCTCCTCTGCGGCCCGGTGCGTGGAAACCCGATCCCAGGTCAGAACCGAATGGGTCGGGAGGGAGGCCTGGGGAGGGAGGCAGAGGGATCCGGAGGAGCTGGCTCACTGGCGGCAGGAGAGGGGTTCAGGGGGCCATTCTGCAGTGGGCCGTCGTTATTGTACCCCATGTGAGGTGCCTTTTGGGGAAGGTTTTTCTGCCAGTTGGTTGAGGTTGGGGAGGAAATGCGAATCACAAGGGGTATGTGGAGTAAGAGTCCCCCCACTCCCCTCAAGATAAGTAGCGGCATTCTCCATCCCAAGAGATGCTTCTTTCTGTGGCTGGACCGGGAAAGAACAGCCCAGGTTGGTGGGGCGCATCCACCCATCCATCCATCTATCCATCCCAGAGAACAAGGACCAAGCTGGGGAGATAAATGGCCATTCAGGGAGGATCCCCGGCCCCCTGTAACCTCATCTCGGAGTCCCCCCTCTCCAAGGGGAAGAACTACATCCTCCAGAGAGGACCTGAAATTCCTCACTTCTCAGCCGAGATTGGCAGCAAGGGTCTGATCCCAGGGGAGCTCCAGAGAAAACACAGGTAGACCAGGTATGAGGTGCCCCGGAGGGCTTGTGGGTGTCATGAGGTTCTTGTGGGTTTGAGGATGCTGGATACTTCTGTCACTCTCCTCCTGGGCTCTTGATGGGCAAGGAGGGCATAGCGCGCGCGCATATGTGTGTGTGTGTGTGTGTGTGTGTGTGTGTGTGTGTTTGCATTCCTGAAGACGGCAGATCCCCCGATGCTGGAGTTACAGACAGTTGTGAGCCGCCGGTTGTGGATGCTGGGAAACAAGCTCAGGTCCTCTGAAAGAGCAGAAAGCACTCTTAACCTCTCCAGCCCCAGGGAGAGCATCTTGAATTCATTCTGACCCAGCTTTCCTCCCAGGAGGTGGAGCCTTCAGAAGAGAGTGCACTGGGCTCAGGTCAAGACTCCAAGCTGAGCTGGGTGGGTGGCTCAGTGGTAGAGAACTTGTTTAACATGTGTGAGGCGCTAGATTTGATCCTTAGTACTGAAAAAAAAAAAAATCTGCCAGTGATTCCATTTTGGCTAGCTCTGTCACAAATGTGCTTTCTGAATTTGGGTTAGTGTTCATTTTCATCCAAGACTGTGTCCACAAGTCTGAAAATACCTGGCTGGCCCTTTGCCTCTCCCTGTGTTTGCTAAGGGACCTGGATGTGCTGGCTGGATGATCTAGCACCCCTCATGTTCACCGCTGAGCTGGAGGAGACACACAACCCAGATGTGTCTGCAGCTGAACCAGTACCCTCCTTAAGTGTTGGGGAGCCACTTTGAACCTTGGTTGCCTCTGACACTAGCATTAATTTGGACTGAATAGGAGGGTAGCTATAGGGGGCTGGAGAGGTGGCTCAGCAGTACTAGTGACTCTTGCAGAAGATCCATGTTTAAATCCCAGCACCCACGTGGGCATTGCATGACACGGGTGCATGATATCCATGCAGGCATAACATTCATACCCATGAAATAAAAGCAAATAAATAAAATTTTCTTTTTAAAAAAGGTAGCTATAGGTTTATAAAGCTACATATTTGGGGGACTTATTTAAATGGTATACCCCAGGCTTAGCACAGGAGGTTCTGACTGGATGTATGAAGAGAGAAAATTGGGAATCTGCAAGATTTGTTGTGACTTGCTTCTTTGTTTGGTGTGGTGTGCACATGTGTGTGCAGGTATGTGTGGAGGCCAGAGGTTGCTATGGGTGTCTTTTTCAGTTGCTGTCCACCTTATTTTTGGAGTCAGGGTCTCTCACTGACCTAGAATTGGTTGTTTGAGCTAAACAAGCTGACAGCAGTCTTCACCTTCTTAGCACACCATGGGGGCTTGGGGACTGGAGATCCATGCTCAGATCCTCAGGCTTGTGCAGCAAGCACTTTACCAACAAACTGAGCCATCTCTACAGCCTCTGCTTTTTTTTTCTTTCTGAGTGTTTCTTGGTTTAATTAATTAAATTTATTTTATGTGTATGAGTGTTTTGCCTGCATGTGCCTGCAGAGGCCAGAAGAGAATCCCTGGAATTGGAGTTGGCTCCCATGTGGGTGCTGGGAACCAAACCCAGGTCCTCTGCAAGAATAGTCAGCATTCTTAACTGCTGAGCCATTGCTCCAGCTCCTGTTTGCGTAGCCCTAGCGGGTCAAGAACTCACTATATAGTCCAGATGGGCTTTGAACTCACCAAGATATGTCTACCTCTGCCTTCTGAATGGTTGAATTAAAGGCTTGTATCACCACACCTGGCTTGTTTTGTTTTTAAAGAGATGGAGACTGATAACGTTCCCCGGGCTGATCCAAACTTCTACACCCACAAGCACTTCATGCCTGTCCTCTGAGTTGCTGGGACTATGGCTATTCATCATTGCCTGGAAACCTGCATTTTTATGAGCAGTCCAAGGAGGGTATAATTCATGGTGCTTGAAACACTGCACAACACTGCAAAAAGGATTATAAATCTCACATAAATGCTTGGTAGTGTTCCTGGGAGCTTAGTCAGTGTTAGTGTTCGTTGAATAAATACAAGAATGGGTGGATAGCCTTGCCTGGCTTGGGAAAACTGGGACTGGGGTCTATGTACTGGTCTACCAGTCATTGGATTCCTGCTCCCCAATCCTTCCCAGGCCCCACTTAAACAGCCAGCTACTGGATCACAGGAGCTGCCTGGCCTGGCTCATTCCCTATGAAGGAAGTGGCTATGGATGTCCTAGGTGAACATTTTGAGGCCAGCTCATCTGCCAGCAGCCACGGTCTGAGTTGCTTTCACCCTGAGGAAGCCCATGAAGAGAGGCACCAGGTAGGTTTGCTTTCTCTCCTGGTGGGTGGTTTGGAATAGGGAGTCAGTGATGGGATGGGCCTGGCTGGTCCGTGAACCTGCAGGTGAAGCCAGGTGCTTCTTCCTGAGCTTTGCTGTAGTTTTTCTTCATGGTTCCTTTCTCTCTCTTCATTTCTTTGACTAAACCACCTGCCCCATGTAGCGAGGGATGCAGTGGCCTCATTCATCAGTACTAGGGGCTGGAATATGTTCATATTCTCTACTCATGGGCCACTTTCACCTGCTTTGTGGTTAGTTTTTCTTTATTACATTTAGTGTGTGTGTGTGTGTGTGTGTGTGTGTGTGTGTGTTAGCACGTGTATAAAGCTAGGAGGACAGCTGTCTGGATTTGGTTCTCTCTTCCACCATGTGAATCCTGGGGATCCAATTCAGAGCACCAGGCTTGGCAGTGATCACCTGTACCCCCTGAGCCATCTCACCAGCCTGTGCTCTTATGATTTTTCTTTTTAACTATAGCCTCCTCGAATCTTTTCCTTATGTTATAGTCCTTGACATCCTCTTTTCAGGGACCCTGTGTACGCTAAACACTGAACTGCTGAACTACCTGTCTGGCCCCCAAGTCCATCCTTTACTCACTTCTGCTGAGACACAACCTTCTACTACATACAGAAAATTACCTCTGTGTCCTGGATATAGCCCTGGATGTTCAGTTACAGCTTATCTGTGGTGCTATTTTCATAATGCATCTGCTCATCAAATATAAATCACAATTATGATTTACCAGTTATAATGCAATAAAGCTCGGGGAAAGGGAGAACAAGGTTAAAAACTGAAAGAAGGGCTGGAGAGATGGCTCAGTAGTTAAGAGCACCGGCTGCTCCTGCAGAGGACCTGGGTTTGGTTCCCACCACCCATATGACAGCTAATGACCGTCCATAACTCCAGGTCCAAGGGATCTGCCACCCTCTTCTGACATCTGTGGACACTGCACAATATGGGTGCACTTACATACATGCAGGCAATATACTCATACACATAAAATAAAATTAAAATAGTGGGCTGGAGAGATGGCTCAGAGGTTTAGAGCACCAGCTGCTCTGTCAGAGGACTCGGGTTTGGTTCCCACTACCCACATGGCAGGTAACAGCCGTCCATAACTCCAGTTCCAGGGGAATCCAAAGCCCTCTCCTGACTCTGAGGGCATTGGACAACAGAGATGGGCTTACACACATGCAGGCAATACACTTATACACATGAAATAAAATTAGTAAATAAAATGTTTTTAAAATCAAAAAAATAACAGAAGGTCAGGTGTGAGGGTGCAGACATATAATCCCAGCAATTGGAGGCTGAGGCAGGGGAATGCCATGAGTTTGAGGAAAGCCTGGGCTACAAAGTGAGATTTTTGTCTCAAAACACAAAACAAACAACAAAGAACTACAAAAAGAGAAAGGCCATGAGACTGTTACCTGTGGGAGGGCTGCTCCATGAGGTGGGGAGGTGCTGTCTTTTGTGGAAGAGGTTGCTTAATGGGGATGAGAGGCCATAAGGATGCCCAGCACCCTGACAGACATCATTCCTCAGGTTGTCAAAGGAGTGAAATAAGAGTTATTTTCTCACTCTGTGATCAATGTGGGCAGACACCAAGCCCCAGGTACCCCAGAAGCTCTGAGCATCTGACCACACCTTGAGAAGAGTGGGACCTGTGACTCTCCTCGACCTTCTGTGTCCTTGTCATTTCTGGCAGGTCCGAGGCTCCATTTAGCCTGGCAGCCAGCTTCCTGCAGGGGGTGAGGCTCCAAGGTGGCCATTGTAAGAGGGTCTTAGTTCAGTCTTGGAAGGCCTGTGCTCAGCCTCCGCTGGCTACTTCCCCGCAGCGTGCCCATCTTGGTACTCCTTGTGGGCAGAAGGGACAGCAGGCCTGTCACTCTGGACACATGGTGATACCTAGCCCAGGCTACACAGGCTAATTTAGTTCATCTCTCTCCCCAGCTCCAGCCCAGCTTCTTCACCCTCACCCTTGGCATCTATCTCCTACACAAATGACCTCATGGCAGATGAGTAGATGGCACACATGGAACAAAGGATCCTAGATTCAGCAAGATCTGAGGTCTAGCCTTAGTCTCAGTGTTTCCCAACCAAGGCCTTAGACCCACCCATACAACCATATAGACTGGACGGCTACTTATTAAACTCAGTTCACATTCGATGGATGCCAGGCCAGTACTGACGAATGAGGCTGCTGCATCCTTGGCTAGACAGGGCTGGTGGTTTAGTCAAAGAAATGAAGAAAAAGAAAGGAACCATGGAAATAGCTATTTAATCATGGTTGTGACCAAAGTCATGAAAGAGCAGCAAGTGTCAGGCCATGGGCAAAGTTTCTCTGAAGACTTTTAGTGGCTGGTGAAGGCCTGTGGGGATCCGCCGGTGAAGCTGGGGGAGAGGAAGGGAAGGGAGCCGTAAGGTGTGTAAAAAGGGCCTCAGGCAGAAAGGGATGAGGTGCAAAAGAGCGCTGGAGCTGGGTCACGGAGGTGGAGGGACAGGGCCACAGGAGGCAGGATGGAGAGCTGGTGAGGCCTGGGCCTCATCTGACCTCGTGTGGCTTTTGTGGACATGTTGAGGAGTTTAGTGTCTATCTTGACTATCATGAGGGGAGACTACGGATTTTCAATAAGAGAGTGTCGGGTGATCTAATCTTCACTTTTCAGTGTCTCTGTGATTGCTGGGCCAAGCGTGGAGTGCAGGGAGAGAGGGAGGCGGGAGACCGGGTGGGAAAGCTGCAAGTATGTGTTTGGTTCGGAGAGGACAGAGGCCTTGACCTGGGGCTGACGGACTCATCTGGGAGCAAATGGAATGGGAGTCTACGGGATTGGGGTGGAGAGGGAGAAGCCATGGCTGATTGGTGAATTACTCGGGGGATGGGAAGCAGGTGCGATGCTGCTCAGGGCGTGGTGGCGATGGAGATAAGCCAGGGCTGCAGCTCAGTGGCTGGACACACAGGAGACAGACACATGAGGATCTGGCATCCACGAATCTTGAATGGAATCAGAAGTTGGATTTGTCTCTGGGTGCTGCTGAGGATGGATCTCAAGGAGTTATATACTAAGCCACACATTCTGTCATTGAGCTACACCCCCAGCTTTTATTTTAATTTTACTTTAATTTTAATGTATGTTAACCACCATGTGGGTTCTGGGAACCAAGCTCAGGACTTCTGCAAGAGCAGCCAGTGTCTTAACCACTGAGCCATCTCTCCAGCCCCTAAAATAATTTTTAAAAGTTTAATTATGTGCATATGTGTGGGTTTATGCATGTGAATGCAGTGCCAGTGATCAGAAATGGGTATCAGATCCCCTGGAGGTGGAGTTACAGGAGATGGTGGGCTGCCCTGTGAGAGTGCTGGAAACTGAACCTGGGTCCTCCTTTACAAGAGCAGTCTGCACTCAACTGCTGAGCCATCTCTCCAGCCGCCGCCACCAGCACCACAACCACTCAGGTCAGCTTTTAATCTCAGGTACCAAGAGGCAAAGGTGACTCAATAGGTAAAGATGAGCAGGCAGAGGATTGGGGAGCACACACCAGCCTGTGGCCCTTCCCTAGGCCTTGGAGACCTGGTTTCACTGTCAGAGAGGAACACTGAGACCAAATCCTTATGGTTTCTTTTACTCTACTGAGTTCTGGAAGCACAGAGGCTCTGTGAGACAGCCTTGGGACCCAATTCTGAGAGGGACACATGTTCTGTGTCCTTGTGGTACATGGAACTCTGGGGCTGGTAAGATGGCTTAGTGGTTCAGAGCATGGGTTGCTCTTGCAGAGGACCTGGGTTCAGTTCCCAGCACCCACATGGCAGCTAACAACTGCCCATAACTCCAGTTCCAAGGGATCCTCTTCTCTCTACAGGTTCTTACATACATTATAGGCAAAACATTCATACATATAAAATATTTTTTAAAAGTGCTGGAGCCAGGCATGGTGGCTCACGCCTCTAATCCCAGCACTCTGGAGACAGAGGCAGGTGGATCTCTGTGAAGACTGAAGCCATCCTGAGCTACATGTAGAGACACCTGAGTCCTCACAGGTTGGGAGGTGGAGAAAGGCGAGCTCTAGCAATCTCAGCTGTGACCGTGTCGTGGTGAGGTTCAGGGGAGAGGACAGGTTAGGCGGCACAGCAGTGCCAGGGCCTCACAGCCGCTCTCTACTCCCGCTCCTTCCCTACTTCCTTCTCCTTTTCAGACAGTCTCTTTACGCAGCCCAGGCTGGCCTTGAACTCATGACCCTCCAGTCAGTGCTGGTATCACAGGTGTGTGCCACCATGCCTGACTAATTTACCTATTCTTAATTGTATTTAATATTACTGTACTAATTTGACATGTATAAAGTTCCACTTAATGCGCTTTTATTACACTTAAGGTGAATAGACAGACTTTGCTGTGAGTCTTTTCCCAATGCTCCTTCATTTAATTCTCCTCAAGTCCCCTAGGGATCGGCTCTGATTATCAGGCCAGTTTATAGATGATGTAACCCAGGCACAGAGAGGATGGAGTCAGCTGGCCCAAGTCATGGTCACACCTCTGCCTACCATTCAGAGACAAGGTCCAGGGAGAGGAAGTCACTGAGTGAGGTCATCGAGCTGGGATAGGACCCAGGTCTGACTGTGGTCAGGACCTGTGTCAACTCACCAGACAGGAAATCAGAGCTGGGGACTGACCACTGCGCATGTTTGTGTGCCGGGCTTAGACAGGGGCAGGGATGGGGCTACAGCCAAGTAGGAAGGAGCGGCCACATCGGGTCAGGAGTCCTGCTGGGTGGCCCTGGCAATGCTGGGGTCGGAGTGGGAAGCGTCCCTCCTTCATGCCAGCGTTGTCCCCTGGGTGACCAAGGCGCCAGGCCGGGCTGTGGATCTGACACCTCCTGCTGCTGGGCTCTGATCGGAATCTGGCTGCGCGGCAGGGGTGAAACTGAATCCTGTCGGGCCTCCTCTGGCCTGGAAGTGGCCGCAGACCCCTCCTGGCCTTTCCTTGGCACAGCCTGGCCTCGCCCACGGTAGCCTCCTCAGAGCTTAGAGAGCTTCTGCCCACCCGGGGCACTGCCCAGGCCGCAGCCTTGGCCCTGGTCGCCGGGCTCCAGGGTCCCCAGGGAGAGACTCCCACCCGGCCGCTCTCAGGTGAGCCTCCAGGATCGGGTTCCCGCGGTTTCATGTCCTGCATTGCTCTTGGCTGGGCCCCGGCTTATGAAACAGTAATGAGGGGCCCGCTCCCGAGGCCGGTCCCTCTAAGGTTTCCGCTGCCTGCGCCACCGCAGCCACCAGGGCCCGGAGTCCGGGGCTGGGAGGGCGGCAGCGTGGGGGCCGGAGCCAGAGCCCCCCGGGGACGAGGGTGCTGACAGCCACCCGCTGCCACCGCTGGAGCCCGCTGCCCAGGTAACCCGAGAGGAGGCGGGGCGCGAGATGCCATGCCCTGTCTCCCACCACCGGGGAAGGCCTTGCCATTCTGGGAGGTGCGGAGAGTGGGGGGCCTTCCTGGAGGGGAGCAGCCGTTCCCCTCGGCTGAGCCCTGCACCAGCCTGTTCAGGTGTGGCCCTGCTGTGGGCTCTACCAAGGGCCGGTGAGCAGCTTGGGCCTGTGGCCTTCCACTCCCCGGCCCCTGCCTCTCCCGGAAGGGGACAGCTCCTCCTTCCTCCTGGATCTTGCTGGCCCCTCTGCTCGTCCTTCAGGCTGGCTCTTTCTCCCTCAGACCTACTCTTCCTCTCCAGGCAAATCCTCCCCTTTACCCTTGTCTTCTGGCTGCAAAGGCACTCTGGAGCCTTCAGGGAGGTTCCCACTCTCATGTGCACACATACAAATGCATCTACATGATATTGCACACATATATGCAAACGTGCATTGATGTAGCTGATGGGACTGCACACATTCAAGTGTGCTTGTGGGTGCCCCAAACCACAGGTAACATGTACTTGTCCCTAGACCCATGCCTGTGCACACGTGTGCATTTGCACTCCAGGTACCACTGCCAGCCCTGGCTTGTGTCCCCAGGGTGCCTCTAGCCAATGGGATGGCAAGTCTCTGAGTAGGGAGATTCTAGGAGGTGATGTCTAGAGACACCCACCCACCGCAGCTGGGAGGGGCTGGGAGGGGGAGGGGATCCCCACGTGGCCCTGAGCTGTCTCCTCTCTCTAATGCTGGCTTAGGAGCCTCAGAGCCTTTCCAGTGCTGAGGCCCCCTACTGCGACCTGCCCTGCTGCCTGCCAGCTTCTCAGGACCCACTTGGTGCTGCTGCCTCTGCTGGCCAGTCTGTGGAGGGCCCGGGACCCAGGCAGGGACGGGAGAGGTGGGTAAAGCCCCTGGTCCCAGGGAAGACTGCCTGGGAGTCTCCTAGGGAGAGAATGCCTTTGCCTTCTCTATACATGATGGCAGTATCCATCTGACGGCAGCTGGCGTGGGTCACATGGTCTGTCCGCGCAGTCTGGACAGAGGTGAGCTATGGCATGGTCCTCGGGGCTGTTGGAGAGCTCACGTCAATCTGTCCCTGTTTGTACCTGGGTCTCTGAGCCTACTATGTTCGAACCTGGCTGTCTTTACTGGTGGCCCTGCCCACCCCATAGTTTCATGCGGGTAGAAGCTGTGCACATCTCCTGGTCCTTGTGCATAATTTTAAAAGACTGAACTAACTGAGCGTGGTGGTGGACGCCTGTCATTCCAGTATTGAGGAATGGAGGCTGGAGGATTGGGAGTTCAAGGCTAACTTGGCTACATAGCCAGACTCTGTTCTACCTCCCACCCCTCCAGAAGAAGGCTGAACAGTTTCCTCAGCCAGAGCACCTACTATTACCTCTGCCTGGCAGGGTCCAGCCCAGACCTGAACCCAAGATCCCCACTGAGGTCATGAGACCTTGGGGAGGCCATGGCCTGAGGGTCCAGAAAACTGACCCAGATGGGCTATGAGACCTTGCACAAGTTAGTCCATCTTTTTATGCATTACTTTTCCTGTCATAAAATAAGAGGGGCTGATTCAGGTTGAAGATGTAGTACAATGACTCCAAGGCCCTGGGTTTGATTCCCAGTATTGCAAAAAAAAAAAATAAATAAATAATTTAAAAATTTATTTTTATTATTTTATGTGTATGAATGTTTTGCCTGCATGTATGTAAGTGCACCTGTGTGCAGTACCTGTGGAAGCCAGAAGAGGGCATTAGATCCCACTGGAACTTGAGGTTGTGAACTGCCTTGTGGCTGCTGGGAACCTAACCTGGGTCCTCTGCAAGAGCAGCCGGTGCTCCTAGCCACTGAGTCATCGCCTTAGCCCCAAAATAAATAATTTCGTTTTTGTTCTTTTGAGACACGGTCTCCCTGTAGTTGCAACTGGTCTGGAACTTGCTACCAAGACCAGGCTGGCCTCAAACTCACAGATCTGCCTGGTCTTGAACTCATAGAGATCCTCCTGCCTCTGCCTTCCAGTACTGGGATTAAAGGCATGTGCCACCATACCCGAAAAACTTTTAAAAAGATAGATTGGAACAAATTCTCATTATGTGAAAGCAAGGTTCACCACAGGTGGGCACTGTTTTAAGAGAAAAAGAAACTCTGATATCAAATATCTTTCAGAAAGTCTAGGACAAATGAAGTGGAATTTTTCTTGTAGGACTGTCAGAGCATGTACTTTTGCAGGCCTGCATTGCAGGGTTTAGGTGGGAAGGTAGAGAAAGGCGTGTGTAGAATGTCCCATTTTTATTTAACCATGGGTTTTTTTTATCATCATCACTCATTGTCGCTATTTTATAGGCCAGTTTGTGGGTCCCTTTGCAAATACTATGAGCTATAAACAACTTAAACTGGGGAGGCCAGGAACAGCTTGTTAAAGTTCACCTATTTCCACAGACCCTGCCCGCAGAACTTACTGCCTTCTCCCCTCAGTATGTGTCTGTCACTGACCTGAGTGCCCCAAAATGCTCCACTCACAAGGGGCTGGCGCTTTGGCAATAGTTGAGGCCATAGCCCATCTCTGTCCTTACCTAGTTCTGTGACCTTGGCTGGGCACTTGACCCCTCTGAGCCACGGTTTCTTCATCTGTAAAATGGGACTCTAGACTTGCTTCCGAGGGTGGGAGTGTCGTACTGCAGGAGCAGCCAGTATGGAACCAGCATCGTGGCATAGGTGCTCAAATACCTGCCTGTGCCTGTGTGTGTCTCCCTGACTCCCCATTTATCTTCTGAGGAAAGTCATGGCTCTCTCTCCCTCCCAGGGGCCTGTCCCCGACAGTAGCTCTCCCTGCAGAAGGCCCCACAGCCACCCCCAGGATCAGGCATCTGGAGGCAGTACCCTATCTGGAGCGCCTGGCTTCTGGCAGCTGCGAGGAAGAGGGCCCTGACTCTGACACCAGTTCCAGCCAAGACGGCGACACCCCTGATGATACCAACTATTCATCCTCTGTGGTGAGCTGGAGGAGGTCAGGGCCTGGGGACAGGAGCAGGTCACCCAATGTCCCCAGCTCTGGGGGCTCCTAAACTTCCTGAGGTGAGCTGAGCCTCTCTCTGTAGAACACTAGGCCAAGAGTGGTCACCACCTGCTCTGCTGCTGGAGCGAGGCTTCTGCCTGTGGCCCACGGTGGGTGGCAGTGAAGGCAGGTGTAGGGAGAGTTTCGGGACCTTGGGTGAATCACTAAGTGACTGGGAAGCAGGTGTGGCAAGCACGAGGCTGGTCCCAGCCCTGCCCTGGCCATATGCTGCTGAGCCCCTGATTAGTCCTGGGGTTGATTTCCAAAGGCAGAGGGAAGGGAACAGTTTTGGGGGCTGGCAGAACCTGGCAAAGGAGAAAATCCAGGAGGCTCTCCCCACACAGTCACACTTGAAGGGATTCTCCCCCTGAGACCTCCCTCCCTAGGGAAGTGACAGGAAGAGATGGGCTCAGCACTGTTGGCTAAGGGCTCAGTGGACCTGAGCTCAAGGCTCCTCCACATCCTCTGAGAGAGAGACCCTTAAGGCCTTGCCAGGGGCTGAGGCTCAGAGAAGGAAAGCAGCTTACCTCATTGGGAAGTGATGGGGCTAGGATTTGAACCTATTCCTCTCAACTGTGACTTTGGCCCAGTTTGGGCTTCAATGGCTGTATCTCCTGCTTGAGGTTGCTGAAGGCTCTCTGAGTTACCATCTGCTACAAGTCAAGCAGGCATGGTGCCAGGCACCTAGTAGATACTACTTAAAGCCAGCTCCTTTCTCTCTTTTCTGCTCCTTATACTGAAGCACAGGCCCTGGGGCTCCCTCCTCTCCTCTTTAACAGATTTTTTCCTTCCCTGGCAGGACTGGGAAACTGTGGAGAGGCCAGAGGAGGTTACTAATTGGGACAGACTCACCGTGATGATCCCAAGGAGGCCCCAGGAGGGGCCTAGAGCTGACAGTGCTCAAAGAGTCACAAGGTCCCCTGCCAGAGGAGACACGACAGGCCAGAGAAAGGAGGGTAAGTTCTCAGCTGGTCTTATAAGCACAGGGGCAGTGATGGCCTAGGATCCCCCTTGAGCTTCCTTTAGTGGCCCAAGTCTTAATAATAGTAGCAGTTCTTGCATCATTGAGGAGGGGTGATATTTTATGTCATTCTACCTGCTTTGATGAGGCCATCTCTCAACTGATAGGCTGAGGGTCCTATAGTATAAAGCACAATAACTGCCTGAACACAAATAGAATGTCTCCTATACATGGAATGCTAAGGGAGTGGGACTTCAGGCATGGCTAGATCCAGGTGTTAAGACAGCACCCCAAAATCTCTTCTCCATTTGCTTTCTTCTGAGGTGGCACCATTCTTAGTCAAATCCTCCCCTGGATAATTGGATGATGACCTCCAGCAGGGCCAGATATGGGCCACCTGCTCATCCGCTCCCATAGAAGGGCACAGTCTTCCCAGTCAGTATAGTTAAAGTCTCCTGAAGGACGCTCTCACCTATGACCAAGGTTGGCCTTTTGCGCAAACCTCGAGGCCTGAGCTAGAAAGGGGAGCGTTCCTGGAGAAAGTCAGGTGCTGTTCCCAGAGAGAGGGGAAAGCTGCTATTAGATCAATTCCACAGAGGCAGATAAGACTGCTCTGTACCTCACTGGGATGTGAACTTGGTATTCTGGCCCTGGGGTCTCTTTTCAGTGTGGACAGAATTTGGGGCCAGGGGCCATGACACCCATCTCCTTTCCTGATGTCAGTCCTGATGGCCTGTGGTCCCTGCTGGAGTCTCATCTACATGGGAGTGGGAAGTGTGGGTGAAATGCAGGCCTGGGGTCCCTGGAGGAGTTAGCAGGGCTCTTGCCCTAGAAAACTCACCACCTAGCAAAACAGACAGACGGAAGTTGGCCCTAGTGGCCCGGGACAGAGGAAGAACAGATACAGGAGTGAGGAAAGAGATGGGGGCAGGACTGGCCCAGGAGAGGGCTTCTGGACGAGGAGAGCACATCTATGGCGGCTATTGGCAGCTGCAGCTCAGATGCGGATAGGGCGCACTGCTGGGGTCGGCTGTGCGGGGCCGGCTGTGCGGGGTGGGCCTCCGCAGCACGGCCAACGAGCTGGGATTCTCTTTCCCAACTAGGGAGTCATGTGAGGTGTGGGGTGTGAGGAGTGATGTCATTGACCTTGTGCCTTGGGATGGTCCTGGGTGTGAGGTCAGGATGCGCTGGAGCAGGGTGAGGCGAGGGGACGAGAAGCCAGGTGAGCTCACAGCAGCCCAGTGACACCTGGTTCAGGCTGGAACCACAGGCGGATGTTGAGTCCCGTGGTGATAGGTTGCCTGGCAACAGCATATCAGGGCACTCAGTCTCTGCTCCGACCCCACTTGACCACAGAGGAAAAAGGCACCTGAGGTCGGGATCTCTGTCAAAGCAGTCAAGAGGCCCACTCCGTTTTCCTGGAGTGGATAAACTGTCAGCTGTGCATGCGATGCCTGGACACAGGGCGGCATATGGCGTCCCTTTCCTTCCAGATTTTTCCACTAAGATGGGTCTGCTGGGTGTGGTAACAGCACAGCCTGGCTTTGAACTCTGTGTAGCTGAAGCTGGTCTCAAACTCCTGACCCTCCCGTCTCCACCTCCTCAGTCCTGGGGTTACAGAAGGCGCCACACCCGGCTTTGCTTTCTTGGCCCTGAACTCCCTGGGTGGTGGCTGGGATCCTCTCCATGACCTGCTTTTAGTCAGAAGCTGTTACCACTGTCCACCTGGTGGCTGTTTGCTACATTGCACTCAGGGACCAAGACTCAGAAGGCATCAGCCTACGCTAGGGCTCCCAGACCATCCCACATCCCATTTTGAGGGGGAGGACACAGGGTGCCCAAGCAAACTGCACACCTGCTCTGCGTGGAGGCGTGTCCTGGGATGGCCAGACTCCTAGAATATCTGGATGGAGTAGGGAAGGGAAGAGAAGGATCCAGGTTCTGGGTGGGGTGGCAGCGGCCCAGCCTGTGTGTAGTTCAAAGGGTGGGACACTGAGGCAAGGTAGAAACAGAAGCAGAGGTGATGGATGGCATTATGAGTACTGTCTGCCAGTGTGTGCTGAGCATACTCACTGCGTGCTGAGCACACTCACTGCGTGCAGAGCACACTCACTGCGTGCTGAGCACACTCACTGTGTTCTGAGCACACTGCGTGCTGAGCACACTCACTGCGTGCTGAGCACACTCACTGCGTGCTGAGCACACTGCGTGCTGAGCACACTCACTGTGTGCAGAGCACACTCACTGCGTGCTGAGCACACTCACTGCGTGCAGAGCACACTCACTGCGTGCTGAGCACACTCACTGTGTTCTGAGCACCTTTGTAAGCTGCAGAGACACCGTGGGAGTGAAAGGCTGTACCTATACAGAGCTGCTGGGGAGAAAGTTGGTAACCAAGGAAGCAGCAGGTGTAAGGAAGGACATGAAAGGCCGCCCCTGGTGGCCTGGCCAGAGTCCCTAAGTGTAAGAAGGAACCAGCTGGGCAAAGACAGGCAGCAGCAAGAGTTAAGGGCCTGGGGTTTGGAGGCTCTTACGGGATGGGACGCTCTTATGGCATGTTTGCGGAACTGAAAGGGTAGATGCTGGACCTTGGCAAGTCGGGGGACAAGATGGAGGAGGGGAGTGATGCTTGCAGAGCCTTGCTAGGCTCGAGAGATCCTGGATCTTGTTCCAAATACAGCAGGCAGCCCGGGAGGGACTGTTTTCTTTTCATTTTGAAGTAATTTCAGCTGTATAGAAGCGTGGCAGAGGCTGCACCTGGAGTGGTTATTGTACCCTTTGCCCAGATTCCCCTGATGTTAATGTGGAGGCAATTCAACTTTATTGCAATAGTTGGAGCTAAGCAATTAACACTGGTGGGGCCAGGGGTTGTAGCTCAGTAGCATAACACTTGCCTAGCGTGTGTGAGGCCTAGGTTCCATCCCCATCCCCAGAAAAAACGTTAGTGCCCTATTGAACTAAACTCAGACTATTCAGATCCACTGGTTTTCCTTCATTCTTTCTTAGTCTGCTTTGTCTGTTTTATACAAGAGTGTGCTATGTACTCTTTGTGGGCCCGGAGCGCCCTCTGCAGCCCTGGTTGCAGCCTGTCTTGAACTCATAGCAGTCCTCCTGTCTTGACCTCTCAGGTGCTGAGATTACAGGCACCTCCATCTTAATAGCGATTTTCAAGCCTAGGACACAGCCTAGGATCCCACCCTGCATTTAGTTGCCTGGTCTCCTCTGGTCCTTCCATCTATGACAGTTTTGTGACCTTTCCTTACCTGCCCTTCAACGGCTATGTGCGGGGACGGACATAGCCACCTCACTTTGCTGGGGGAATGACGGCATTGGGCCGTCCACCCACGCTGGGGGACTCCTGCAACAATTTAAGCAAGCGATGACAGTGACTCTGGGTCGCAGGCTGCAGAGGAGAGAAGCAGATGGATTTGGAGGATATCCTGGGGAGGCCTCAGGACATGAGGAAACAACAGGGCCATGCCAGGTGCCGACTTCAGACTTCAGGGACACCAGATATGAACATAGCGAGGTTGGAGAGGACATGGGCTGCATGTGGAAGGAGGGGAGGTGGCCTCATGAAGGTAGTTGTGGCTACTTCAAGAGGAGGCCACACTTCTCTCCTGAACACCAGCCAGGGAGCACGTGCAGCTGGTGGCCAGGGGGCTGAGAGGAGGAGGTTGACCTCAAAGTTATGGCAACCCCACCATGGGGCCAGGAGCTGGGAGGTGGTCACTGTAGAAGGCAGTTTTGTTCATCCCTTAGACCAGCACTTCAGCAACTGTGGGAAGGCGTGGCATCAGGAGCGGGTGGTGCTGGTTTCAGTGCATCAGGAAGCAGAGAGCAACAAATGCCAGCCTTTCTCTTTTTTGTTTTATTATTATACGTGTGTGTGTGTGTGAGAGAGAAAGAGAGAGAGAAAGAGAGAGAGAGAGAGAGAGAGAGAGAGAGAGAGAGAGAGAGAGAGAGGTGTGCATGCACCCATTGCATTTGGAGGTCAGCGGACAACTTACAGTAGTTGGTTTTCTTCCACCATGTGCCTGGCATCATTATGTTTACTAGTCAGTTCCTTTAACTGCTGGGCCATGCCCCCTGCCCTCACTCGGTCTGGGACTCCCCACCCCTTGGGATGATGCTGCCCACATTTTGGGCAGATCTTTTTTTTTCAATTAGCCCAATCTGGAAACTCCCTCATAGACAGACTCAGAATCGTCCACTGGATGATTCTAGATCCTGTTGACAGGATTACCCATCACAGCTGGGCACCTGGCTGTGTGTCCATTCTGCTCTGTGCAGGACCTGGGAATCTGCATCTCTCAGATACGGAGCTGCTGGTCCACCGAGGGCTGCCCTATCCCTGTGCACTTCCACCTCCCAGCCCTGGGACCGGCCTCTGGGGCAGGAGAGGCTGGAAGAGCCTTTGGGTGCAGGCACAAGCACTCTACACCCATGAAAGAGGATCCTTAGAAGAGCTGAGGTGATTTGTGGACATTCTGTCCCAGGAAGTAGATGTCAGGAGATAAAGTCATCAGACAGCTGCTTGCTCACTCACCTCTCCCGCTCTGGGTTCACTTCTCTCCCCAACTTCTCCTTTCATGTGTCCATGACCTTCCAGCGCTGGTATCCACCCCCACTGAACCATTCTGGAAAAGTTTCAAATCAGTCCCTGGCCTGGTGACAGAGGGGCACCCAATCCCTGGTCTTTCAGCCTGAGTTGGATGGGTGAGCCCATTTGTATAGACACTTAGAATCAGGCTGGGATGCGCACTGACCCTCTGTCCTGCTTGCACCCCTCCCCTCACCTGAAATCTCCTTCATCTCTCTCTAGACACTGGCGGGGGCAGACAGAGTGCTGGACAGCACTGGGCGAAACTCCGGGAGGAAAGTGGGTACTTCTCCCTGGAGCGACATCACTCAGCACAAAATTCCTCCGGGACACCACTGAGCGGACCTCGAAGCCCCACCTCTCAAAGGGACACTGTTCAGGCTGCTTCTGTGCGAGAAACCTCCCAAGTTTCCTCTCCACCCCCAAACACCCAGAGGGACACCCCCAGGACCTTGGCCACACAGCGGAGCATCACCAGAACTTCCTCTCCCTCAAGAGTCTTCCAGCTGGACATCCCTAGAACCACATCCACCCTGCGAAACAACAGTCCACTTTCCTCTCCCCTCAGAGCCACTTCAGATGGCCTCAAGGCTTCTACCCAACAAGACAACCCACACACATCTCTTCCTTCTGCCCAGTGGAACAATCCCCAATCTTCATCTCCCAATAGAACCAGCCAGCGGGACAACCCCAGAACTCCCTGTGTCCAGCGGGACAATCCCAGAACCTCTTCTCCCAATAGAACCAGCCAGCGGGACAACCCCAGACCCTCTTCTTCCAATAGAACCAGCCAGCGGGACAACCCCAGAACTCCCTGTGCCCGGCGGGACAATCCCAGGACCTCTTCTCCCAATAGAACCAGCCAGCGGGACAACCCCAGAACTCCCTGTGCCCAGCGGGACAATCCCAGGACCTCTTCTCCCAATAGAACCAGCCAGCGGGACAATCCCAGACCCTCTTCTCCCAATAGAACCAGCCAGCGGGACAACCCCAGAACTCCCTGTGTCCAGCGGGACAATCCCAGAACCTCTTCTCCCAATAGAACCAGCCAGCGGGACAACCACAGACCCTCTTCTTCCAATAGAACCAGCCAGCGGGACAACCCCAGAACTCCCTGTGCCCAGCGGGACAATCCCAGGACCTCTTCTCCCAATAGAACCAGCCAGCGGGACAACCCCAGAACTCCCTGTGCCCAGCGGGACAATCCCAGGACCTCTTCTCCCAATAGAACCAGCCAGCGGGACAATCCCAGACCCTCTTCTCCCAATAGAACCAGCCAGAGGGACAACCCCAGAACTCCCTGTGCCCAGCGGGACAATCCCAGGACCTCTTCTCCCAATAGAACCAGCCAGCGGGACAACCCCAGACCGTCTTCTCCCAATAGAGCCAGACAGCGGGACAACTCCCGAACTCCCTGTGCCCAGCAGGACAACCCCAGGATATCCTCTCCTAACAGATATACCCAACGGGACAACCCCAGAACTTCCTGTATGCCACAGAATACCCCCAGGACTTCTGCCCAAGTAGACAAGCCAGAAGCCTCCTGTAGCAGATGGGAGCACCTTCGAAGCACCTGTACCCAGCGGGACAGCCTGTCATCATCTTCCCTCCATCGAAACAATCCCAGGGCCACCTCTTCTCAAGGCTGCACCCAAAAGGAAAACCCTGGACCATCATCTTCCCCAAGCTGCACTCAGCACAGTAATCCAAGGGACTCCTCTCCCCGCCGTACCAACAAAGACATTCCTTGGGCCTCCTTTCCCCTCAGACCAACCCAGAGTGATGGTACCCGAACCTCATCCCCATCTCGCACCAAACATAGCCAGGTGCCTTGGGCATCCATCTCTCTCCGGCCAACCCAAGGAGACAGGCCTCAAACTGCATCTCCTACCAGACCAGCCCAGTATAACCCACCTCAGCACAACTCACCATCCCACACCACCTCTTCCTCTACCCATAACCCGGGCCATCCCAGTGCCTCCTCTCGGACTTCGTCGCCTCTGTGTCCAGCACCACCCCGGGCTCCCCTGACCTCTTTGCAGCCCTCCCAGCCACCATGTGCTGTGTGCATCGGGCACCGTGATGCCCCTCGTGCCTCTTCACCCCCTCGCTATTTCCAGCACGATCCTTTCCCCTTCTTCCCAGACCCTCGAGCCTCTGAGAGCGAACCACCCCACCACGATCCCCCCTGCAAGCCACCAGCGGTGTGCATTGGACACCGCGATGCCCCCTGGGCATCCTCACCTCCTCGTCACACCCAGTTTGATCCCTTCCCCTTCCTCCCAGACACGTCAGATGCTGAGAACGAGTCGCCCCAGCATGACCCTCCGCAGTTCCCCCCACCTGTGTGCATTGGGCACCGGGATGCCCCCCGGGCCTCCTCCCCGCCTCGCCAGTTCCCAGAGCCCTCTTTCTTCCAGGATCTTCCCAGGGCCAGCACCGAGAGCCTTGTTCCTTCTACAGACTCTCTGCACGAGCCGCTCCACATCCCCACCCCTGTGTGCATTGGGCACCGGGATGCCCCTTCCTTCTCCTCCCCGCCCCGCCAGGCCCCTGAGCCCTCCCTCTTCTTCCAGGATCCCCCCAGAACCAGCATGGAGAGTCTTGCCCCTTCCACTGACTCCCTGCGTGGCTCTCCACTGCTGCCTCCGCAAGTCTGCATTGGCCACCGGGACGCACCGAGAGCCTCCTCTCCTCCCCGCCACCCACCCAGTGACCTAGGGCTCCTGGCACCCTCACCTCCGCCAGGGAGTTCGGGCTCCCGGGGCTCAGCCCCCCCTGGGGAGACCAGGCACAACCTGGAGAGGGGAGAGTACACCATGCTGGCTGATCTGCCCCGACCCAGGAGGCTGGCCCAGAGGGAGCCGGCGCCCCAGGTGCGGGGCAGCAACGAGGGCCGCACCCGCAGCCCTGGCCGAGCAGAGGTGGAGCGCCTCTTCGGGCAAGAGCGCAGGTGAGCCGGGGTGGGTACAGTCAGGTGGGCTGGGGAGCAGAGTTGGATGTCTCAGGGCTCAGGTGCCAGAGCAAGGGTTCAAGTCTTCCCGCCCTGCTGCCCACTGTGTGGCCTTGGTTGAGTCGCTCAATCTCTGTGTTCCTGCATATTAGGGTTTGTTCTTTCCTGAGGTTGAAGTAATACTCTGGGTAACCTGGTAGTCAAAAGGAGAGACCTGGCAGGTTGGGTTCAAAGCTTCAAATCTGAAGTCAAAGCTATTCTGTACCCTGTGTGGCCTGCTTAAGGTGATTTAACCTACTTGAGCCTCAGTTTCCTTGTTTCTCAAATGGGGGAGAATATTCGCACACTGATCTAAATGAGGTTAAACTCTCACTGGTTTGACCCTGGTGTTTGATCAGAGTCATGGGTTTGGTGTCTTCCTCCTTACGTGAGGAAGAAAAAGAAAGGACCCATGATTCCTTTTCCAGAAAGAGAGTTGATCATTTTAAATGTATGTTGAGGGACTGGGGGTGGAGCTCAGTGGTTAGAGCATTTGCTAGCATGCACAAGGCCCTGGGATTGATCTGTGGCATTAAGTGATAAATTATTTGAATTTTACACTTTTGGTGGTGGCTGGGATGGAACCCAGACTTGTACATGCCGAGCAAGTATTCTGCCCCTCAGTCCAGAGCTACATATTTTAAATAAGAGAGCTCTCAGAAGTGAAGACTTCTTGAAGGTTAAGCCTTACTCTCCTGGGGCATGGTGGCAGCATGAGAAGCCCTAGCCTCTTCTGTGTGTCCTTGGATTCCAGTAGCATGCGACGGGGGGAACCATCCCTCCTAGACTGGCTGAGATGTCTTTCCCCAGCGGAGCCAGTCCCTGAATGTTCAGAGTTGCAGTTCCATTGATTAGATAGAAACAAGGGGTGAGGGGCCAGAAGTCTCAAAACTTCCAGTGCTTTTAGGGTGTGGTACAACCATTACCATGACATAATTTTAGAGCATTTCCTATACCTTCTTAAGGACTGTACTATTTTGTACCTAAGAGTTTTCTCTTTGCTGCCTGCAAGGCAACATTTCTCTAAGATCCAAACTGGACAAGAAGCCATATTTCTTACTCAAATTTCCTTTTTCTGATAACTTGATCCATTTAATATCCAATCAAGAAACTTTGTTGACTCCAGCATTAGTGTTTTTCTTTCTTTGGCCTTTAGAAAAAGGAAAAGTATTTTTTGCTTGGGAGTGGGTTTGAGACAGGATCTCTTGTATTCCAGGCTAGCCTTGAACTTGCTATATAGCTGGGGATGACCCTGGATCCTGATCCTCCTGCCTCTACCTTCTGCATGCTGGGATGCAGGCCTGTACTACCACCCCAGCTCACAGTTACGTCGGTCCGTTTTATTACGCCTCTCCTCCATGTACGATGCTGTTTATCCTCTGAGGATAGCATGTATTTATGTGAGGGACAGAATTTACGGATAGGGGAGGGGAGCTTGAAGACTTTTATTTTTATTTTCTCCCATTTACTCCTTTGACATGTATTTATTGAACATCAACTGTGCCCAAGTATTGTTCTGAGCCTGGAACTTTTTTTCTGGAAGGGCTGTCATGTCAGAGCCTTGGGCATTTGGCTTGGTATCATAGCCTTTTTTCCTTACATGCCTTCCAAGTCATTAGTATCATATAAGCATCCCATGGTTGCTTCAATTTAAAAGTCTTCCTCAGATCTTCTAGACGTGCTGTCTTTGACTCTTTAACATGATTTGGAAGCCCACAGGTATACCCAAGCCTCGTAGAGGGCACTTACTTACTCCCTTGGTTATCAGTACAGACATATCAGTACAGGTAGCTCCGGGCAGTGCTGCTGCTGAAGAGCTGGGGTTCCATGGGAGTCTCAGAATCTTCTAGGGTTCTTTAGGCCTATCTCTCAAAGCCTCACGAGGGGAAAGAGGGATGTGTCTCAGGACAAGGCCCATCTAAAGAGATCAAACATCTGTCCCTCTGCAGGGACACCTGCCACTATTATCTTCCGACCTCCCTGTTGTGTTTGGAATTCTGCTTCTGAAGCTCCAAGACCTCAGTTCTGGGAAACGTGTTCAAAAGCTTGAAATATGATTAAAAATGGAACCTCACCAGCGAGCCCTCAAGCTTAGAATCACACAGGTAGTCCAGGGAACTCGGCCCATCTGAGTGAGTTCTCAGAACCGCTGACAATGCGAGTGGCTTTTCAGATCTGACTCTGGTGACCTTGGCGAAGGCCACAGGACAGCAGAAAAGCCCAATACCACACTTTATGTTGTTCCGAGACAGTCTCATGTAGTCCAGGTTGGCCTCCAACTCACTATGTAGCCAAGGATGATCTTCCTGCTTCACTTCCTGAGTGCTGGGATCATAGATGTGCATCCCCACCCCTGCAAATCTCTGCAGTGCTCTGCATGGTTCTTCACCTAAGGGTAGACTGGGAAGAGCTAGTCCCCTCAGGTACCTGCACAGCCCCTTGATATCTCCTTTTGGGATTCACTCTTCAGGGTCCCTCCCAGTTCTCCTCAGCCACCAGACACAGCCCTACTGATTCTCACTAGGAGCCCTTGCTGGCCTGGAACTCTATGTAGATCAGGCTGACCTCGAGCTCAGAGAGCCACCTGCCTCTGCATCTGCCTTCTGAGTGCTGGGACTAAAGGCATGGCCCCCCATCTGGCTGTTTTACTTTATTTTTTGCACTGCTGGTGATGCCTCACACACGCTGCTCTCCACTCACCAGTTCAGATGAAGTTCAATGGTCAGACTCCACAGAGATAAATATTCATGGAGTAGTTGAGTCTTTTGTGATAACTCCCTTACTAGGAGAGGGGACAGATTGGGCCCAAAGTCTTTTAGGTGTTCCATTTTGTTTCAGTTCTTTTTGGAAACAAGGTCTCCCTGTAGCCCCAGCTGGGACAGTGGGATAGAACTTGCTGTGTAGACAAGGCTGTCCTTGCTCTCACAAAGGTGCATCAGCCTCTGCCTCTCAGGTGCTAGGATTAAAGGCATGTGCCATCACACCCTGCCCAAGCTGCTCTACTTTTAAATGGTGAGGTCACGTGCCTGTGAATAATCATGGCGATCCATTGTTAAGCCAGACAAGTGCCTGAAACCTGGGACTTTGGCACAGGCTAAAAGTTATCTCTATGGGACTGGAGAGAACATTTCTTCCTTCCAATCTTGCTAAGTGCTCTTTTGCTAACAGAAAGGACTAAGAGTTTTGGAGTCCTCTTAACTCTGAGGTGAGCACAAAATGCAGCTGTCTTGAGAAATTCTCAATTTACAATATGGAGAAAGGGCAGAAAGAATGGGAGACAGGGCGCCGCCTCCGCTCTTACCTCCGTGTCAGGGGTTGGGCAGTTATGTGGGATCATGCGCACAAGCACTTGACACCAGCAACACAGAAACTGCTCAATAAATATTTTCTTAAACATTGTGATTATTTGTGCTCAGTATCTGATACACAGTAGGTGCTCAATAAATCTGAATTCCAACATGGACCAATCTAGCCTTTGTCTGGGGTGGCTGGTGGGCTGCTTGTAACAGGAAGTACTGAATGAGAGGGAGCCACTGCCAAGGCCACCGCCTTCCCACCCTGCTGCCTCCATTCACCCGTGTCTTCTTCACAGCCCCACGAGACAGATTATGTGGTGCTGGCTAGCCCTATTTCCAAGAGGGGGAAACTGAGGCCACAAGAAGGTCATCCTTACTTAGGGCCTCCAATGAGCTTCCAGCAGGTCTCTGAATTCCTTATACCTCCTATCATTTGGGGATGGGCTGGGGCGTATGGGGTGCTGGAGTGGAACAGTTCAGAAGGCCCTCTGAAACAGTTGCATTTACTTGTAGGAAGTCCGAGGTACCAGGGGCCTTCCAGGCTCGGGATGAGGGACGGTCACAGCGGCCCAGCCAAGGTCAGAGCCAACTTCGAAGACAGTCCAGCCCTACCCCCAGCAGGCAGGTGAGCAGTGCTAGCCACCAGCCCTGATCAGTGGTCACTGTCTTGCCCACCACCCTGGGTTCAAGAAAGTGTCCTGGGCAGGGAGGTCCTCTTCCCCTTTCCCCAAGGGCCAGCAGCTCCTGGCAAGATGTGAAGGACTCCACATGAATTTTTTGAAGACAACCCCTCTGAGCTGTCCCTTTCTCCTTAAGACACCTGCTATCTTGAGATCTCAGAGATACTCAGGTGCTTCAGGCAGGCTCTCAGGCCGTCTCAGCCAGGGTGGGGATTGGATCTCTAATGAAATTAGAGGGCAAGGCACACCCCTGTGGCACAGTTACCCGTGGTGGAAATTCAGGTACCTGATAGCCCAGAATGGAATCAATATCTTGGGGAGGGACGTCCAGAGAGTGAGCAGCTCTCTGCAGATCTCTTTCTGGAACTGAGGAAAACGAGAGGGAAGAGCTGCACCCCGCAAAGAGAACCTTGGGGTTTCCATTTGCTTTTTGATCCAGACTTCTAGGAAGACACCCTTAGCCAGGGTCTGGCTGAGAAACACAGGGACCAGCAGTGCAATCTGGAGCCTCACCATTCCCTCACCTCATTCTCAGGTGACCAAGCCCGCTGCCAAGCAGGCAGAACCAGCCCGGCGGAGCCGAGCAGAACCCCTCCATCCTAAGAGTCCCGAAAAGCGGCTTGAGGGGGACCGGCGGCTCCAGAGGTCTTCACCACCCCCCAGGACATCAGCCAGGCCCCCAGAGCGGGAGGCACAGACAGAGCGACATCTGGAGAGTGGCTGTACTGGCTGGAGGCAGCCTCTGGGGGGGTGGCAGAGTCAGGAGGAGTTATCAGGGCCCCCAAACCCTAACAGATACCCAGAGAAGAGCTGGGGCAGCCAGGAGGAGGGCGTAGGCCTGGAGGGCTGGCCAGTACTTGAGGATCCCAGCCTGGAGGGGGCATGGAGGGACCCTCCCCAGGAGCACAGGGAAAGTTGGGGGCAGACAGAAGCCTGGGAGGAGCGTCCCGATAATGGGCTGCCAGGGGGCCTCCAGAAGGGCTGGGGCAGCCTGCAGGAGTTGTCCAGGCCTCATGAGCCTGCCAATTTTCCAGACAACTCCTGGGCAGAATGCTCACATCTCCAGCAGCCCGAGGCCCCCATTGCTGTGGGCTGGGGGGCTGGGGGAGTGTGTCCACACCAAAATGGCCCTGAGAGGTCACCTGAGCTGGACTGGAGGGACCTGCTGGGCCTTCTCCGGGCACCTGGGGATGGGGTCTGGGCCCGACTTCCGAGGTTGGACTGGGAAGGCCTCCTGGAGCTCCTGCAGGCCCGGTTGCCCCACAAGGACACAGCTGGGCACTGGGATGACCTAGCCAAGGCTTCAGAACCAGAACTGGGTTCCCAAGGCACAGAGGATATTCCAATGGCACAGCGGCAGAGCCAGCCTGAAAGTTGGGCCAAGACTTCCCTAGTCAATGGACACAGCTCTGGGCAGCGGTCCCAGAGCCCAGCACAGCCTCCCGGCCCTGCCACCTCCACCCAGTGGCCAACACCCAAAGTGACAGGTGGACCAGAGACTTCAACTATGGGTGGTCTGGAGCAGATGAGCCACCAGGGGAGCCACAGCCTGTCAGATCCGGGGGTAAGTGTGTTCCTCCTGTGACTGCCTGTCTCTAACAAATGTCCGAAAGACTCCATGTAACGCCAATCCCAAGGCTCAGCCCAGATCGTCCCTGTTGACTAGACCACTGAGCCACATAGACAAGAGGTGGTGAACACCAGCACTGGGTTGACCATTGCTCTGAATGCCTCAGGTGTGCATTCCTCATGGGTCTCCATGGCAACTTGATGGTCCTGGATGGATCAGGAAACTGACACACTGAGGTCAATACAGCTAGTCCCAGCTAGGTAGGGGGACCCGAGTTTTGCCAGTTGTGGTCACATTAAGGTCCCCAGCAGGATACTCGGCCTTCCCTCCTCCTAGCCTCACAAAAGCTGGTTTGTGTCTGGGGCTGGCTCATACCTGGCCCTACCTGGGACTGCAGCTCTGTGTCTGTGTCCCCTCTCCCTGCAGAGTGCAACCTGGCTTCACCCACCTCTGGTCTCTCTAGCAGCTCAGACAGGGAGAAGAAACCACAAAACGCTCACTGGATGGAGACAGTGGCCAGGATGGACCCCCATACCTAATACCTGGTGATGCCTCTGAGCCTAGAGCATTGATCTGAGGGTGAGGGGCATGGAGAAGGGCCTGAACCCTGGCTGAGTTCCATGGGAACACTGCGTGTGGTTTAGAACAATGGCCTTTCACGCCCTCTGTCTCTCACCAGCTCTGGGGTGAGGTAGAGCTCCTTGCTTCTGCATTTTGAACTTCTCTCCTGGGCAGGGCCAGCCTTCATGCCTCTTCCTCGGAGGCTTCTGGCCAGTGAGACCACTAGCTTGCATGCATTGTGCTGTGCCTGTGTGCCACAGACTGAGAGGAGGCAACTGCCACTGTCCCAGTGTATAGATGAGGAAACTGAGGCACAGACTTGTTAGCACTTCCCAGGAGTCACATCTGTAGAAGTTGTGAGAAATGAGATTAAAGTGTCCAGTCCAAACCTCTGCTTTATTCAAGGGCCAGATATAAAGGACACTCAGCTTAGTGGATGGCAGATCAGTGAATATATGGATGCTTAAATGCACCCAAGAAAAATAGGGAGGTTTGGTGGGATGGTAGGCTAAATGATGGATGGGTAATGAGTGATGGATGCTGAATAGATGATGGTCAGATGGTGGGTATTAGACAGATGGACAGATGAAATGGGTGCTGAACAGTGGTGTTCAATGGTGACAGGTGGGTGATGTAGGATGGATGTGGGATGGCTGGATTGACACATGGATTGAGTGATTGGTTGCATGGAAGATAATTGGAAAAATGAGAAGAAGGATGGATAGTTGGGTGGATGGACCCTGGGAAATGACCTGGGCTAAGATATGTTCTTTCTTATCTTCAGTTCCAGCCAGAGGAGCCTGAGGAGTTGGAACCAAGCAGAGGCCAAGACTCACTGGCTGACCAGAAGCAGGCAGACTCGGTAGTTGGGTCCTGGGCTTGGGCACATGGGGAGAGAGAGGGAAGGGAAATCAAGTGGAGTTGGACTTAGTTCCTCCAAAGAGCTCTGGGGCCATATGAACCAAGGCTAGCTCTGTCTTGGGGTCATCTGTGTGGAGACTGGGGCCTTGAAAAGAGGGGCTTTGGAGGGGATGGTCAGAAGAACCACTTGCTCAGGAGTCTGGGTGGGTAGAAGGTCCGGGGTCAGAAGTCCAGAACTCTGCTTCTAATCTGCTTTGCTGGTACACTGCCTTTCCCTAGGAAAATGGCAGCTTGGCCTTGAAGGTCTCTGAGGCCAATCTTCTGGGTTTAGAAGGGTGGGCCAGGCTCAGAGAAAGAGTGAGGCTTTCTGGGGCTAGGGTCAGAGAAGTGGCCTAAACGAGATGCCACAGCAGCTGCAGGGCCTGGAGGCTTTCAAGGGTTCTGGAGGCTGGAGATGTGTGCAAAAAGTGGACCCAGGAGGCACCCCTGAGCCTGGCTGACACAAGAGAAGAGCTGTTTCCTGCTCCTCCCTGTGACCTGCAAATAGACCGTTCTCACCCACAGCCTTTAGAGGGGTGAGGGCAGAGGCAGGCTGCAGGCCGGCAGAGAGGACGAGGAGACTGGGACCGCGCTTCCCTTTCCTGCTGGTCCCTGCACTGCCTTCTGAAAAGCCAGATGTGGCAGGGAGCCCCTGAGTTTGGCCCTGGCACTAGTCAGAGCTGGGGGTAGGAGCGTTCTGTCTAACCCATCGCTGTGCAGACACGGAAACAGGCAGAGAACTAGTCCTAGGTCACAGCCAGTGTGTGGCTGGGCTCAAACTAGAACCCAAGGCTTCCATCTCCTTACCCAGTGCTCCCTCTATCCCCAACCTTTACCAGTGCTTGCTTCCTGGCTGTGCCCCTATCTGATTCTATCTACTTGGTGACCAGTCTTCCCTTCTGTGAAATGGGGAGGGGACAGGGGACCTCAGTCTCTAACTGGGGTGTGACGACTTTGCTCTTCCTCTTTTGGAGTTATTTCTTCATTCTTTGTAAAGCCAGAGCTTTGTGAACAAAGGAAATGCCAACCTCCAGGCCACCCCTTCCCAGGCCACCTCTACTCATCCCAAGTGCTAACTACCTCATTCATTCATTCATCCACTTTTTTTTTTTTTTTTTTTTGATAATGTCTCCCTAGTCCCAGGCTGCCTGGAACTTACTATGTAGACCAGGCTGGCCTCCATCTCATAGAGATCTGCCTGCCTCTGCCTCCCTAAGGCTGGGATTGAAGGCGCGCACCACCGTGCCCAGCATCATTCCCTCATTCTTACTTACATTCTGTGTGCGGTGGTGTGATCCAGGTGAGCCAGAGTAGTACAATGTGGTGTTCAAGGCTGTGGGCTCTGATGGGGTGTGGCCATGGGGACCACTCCTTTCCTCAAAGCTCTTGGGGACCTGTGCTTTGATGCTTCAAGCTTTACTTCCAGAGAACCTGCAGATTCCAGCAGGGGACTCCTGGGCGCTGCCCTACCCTCCTGTAACCTGCTGTGACTTTGGGTCCCGCTACTTTGCTGGCGCCCGGGGTTCTCCAAAAAGATGACTTCAAAGAGGGAGCACCGGGGCTCTGCCACGGGCATCTGTGTTAAGTCCGTGACTCATTCCTTTCTTGTTAATGCCATGAAGGCTAAGCAAGTAACAAAGGCTACAAGAGCCGGAACTGGGGCACATGTATGACCCCTTGTCTCTAGATGGTTGTGACCATGAGAGAGATGGACCTAGAGTTTCTACATCTTTTAGACATTTTAACTTAAATCAGAAATATGTATTTAATAATTTTGGTTTTAGTTTGGCTCTCAACCAACCTGTAGTTTAGGTTGGCCTCAAACATGCTATGTGATTAAGGCTGGCCTTGAACTCCTGATCCTCTGGCTTCCACCGCCTATGTGCTGGGATTACAGGTGTGTACTATCACACCTGGATCAGATTTCTTTCTTTTTTTTTGGCTGCTGTTGTTGTTGTTTGTTTTTGAGACAGGATCTCCCTATGTAGCCCTGGCAGGTCTAGAACTCACTACGCAGACCAGGCTCACCTCAGATTCACAGAGATCTGCCTGTCACTGCTTCTGCCTCCTGAATTAAAGGCACGCACCACCATGCCAGCTCAGATCAGATTTCTTGATCATGAATCTTAGAGCCAGATAGACCGTGATTAGCCAACATCATGTGGCTTGAACATGTCTGTGATCTGGGCCCTCTCCTCAGTAGCCTGACTTGACTTCAGGTTGTTGGGTACAAGTCTCAAGGATATACAGAGCCCTCGAGACCCTGTCAGTCAAACACAACGCAGTGTGAGCAAGTTTTTTCCTCAGCAGCTCTGGGTGGGGAGGACCGTGGGAGCCCTGGGCCTTTGTGGTGGCTGAATGGTCAGGGGAGGCTGTGCCTACGTAGCCTCATCCTGCCAAAGGGACCTGCCGCCAACATTGGACCCTGTTTGACAGGCAGACAAGAGGCCAGCAGAGGGCAAGCCTGGGAGCCCACTCAAGGGCCGACTGGTGGCCTCATGGAGAATGCCCGGGGATCGGCCTACGCTGTTCAATCCGTACCTGCTGTCTCTGGGGGTCCTCAGGTGGCAAAGGGTAGGCTGGCTCCCAAGGGGCTGGAGGGGTGCGGGTGGATAGAGAGGTAAGGGGGAGGAGGCTGGGGCTAGCTGAGAGAGAATGGGGTCAAGCAGGATGGGTAGGGGACCAGAGGGAAGGAGGGGAAGCAACTCCGAAGCTCTGTGGGCCTCTGGAAGGTGGGTTTGTTTGTTTCTCGTTTTATTTTTTATCTCCATGTCAGGGCCAGGTGAGGGATACTTGGGTAATCTCAAATCAGCAGCTGCGGCCAGGGCCAGGGCACCAGGTAGGGGGAGGGAGGCCCAAGGGGGCTCCGCGATTGCCCAGTGTGTCTCAGACCGGGGCCTGCACCAGTTTCGCAAACATCTGGCCTTACGTAACCCATCTCCTGCCCAAAGAGGCCTGTAAACAGGCCCAGAGAGTCTCCAGGGCGGGGAGGGGAGGCAGCTATGACTCAACCTCCTCTTGCCCTCCTCACAGCAGGACAGTATCAACCAACGCTGGTTTCTGGGGTCTCCTGTCTCAGTGACTAGGCCACTCCTGTTCGTTGACTACTTTTGGCTCTTGGCTGCACCACAGCAGGCCCCTGGGAAAAGGGATGCTAGGAAGGGACTGTGGTTGGCTCACGGCAGTGAGCTGACAGCCAGGATGTTGAGGGGCTGATTTTGTACAGTCAAGGTGACAGAGTTGCCGATGAAGTCACAGAACACTGGATGTCACATCTGTCAGCTGCGGGTGATTGATGGAGCCACCCAGGGCTAAAGGGAAGGTGCCAGGAGCTCACACGCCAACGCTGAGGAGGGCTTTCCAACAGTTTTCTCCCTTTTCTTTATGGGCACTGAAGGCAGTCAGGCAAAAAGGCTGTCAAGTGCAGTGGTCCTTTAAGCCATGGGCAGGGGCTGCCTTATCAAACTAACTAAAGGTCACCAACACACAACAGGGCTGGGAGGAGGGGCAGGGAAGGCCTTAGTGGAGAGAGAAAGGAGAGAAGTAGGTAAAAGCTCTCTAGATGATCATGGTGAACTAGCTTCTACTGTGTACCTTCTATACACTATCAGCAATTATTTTGTGCCTATTGTATACCCAGACCTGTGCTCTATGTGGGCACATCTGTCTGCATTTGGTTCTCATCTCAAGGACAGATTCATGTTCACATACAGATGAGGAAGTCAAGTCCCTTGTTCCATGTCACACATGGGCACAGCTGAGATGCAAACTCCACTTTGGCTGATCTTAGCACTAAATACTTAAAAACCCTGTGATACCTCCTGGGCCCTCTGGAGGGCCTTAGTCACTTCTCATGTTCCCTACCAGATATGTGACGGCTAAGGCTTGGTGAGTATGGCAGCCGTGGTCACCTGGGGACTGGGAAACATAAGCACCAGAGATGGAACTGCCTGGGGCCTCCCTGAGGGTTGCTGAAGGGCGGGAGAGATGGCTCGAACTCTGTCTCTGCCCCCACCTAGCTGTGTGCTCTGGGCCATGTGTCCTTCCCCAAGTCTTACCTTAGGATCCTCGGTAGAGATGGGCTTGATACTGGATAGTCTCAAGGTTCGGTGGCTCTGGTCTTTGCCAGCACTGTTCATCCCTCTCTGAAGCTCTGCGTCTCTCCGCTGGGGTGAGCTGTGGTCCCTTCATTTGTATCTTCATTCAGTGATCAGTGTTCACGAAGGCTGTACTGTGGACAAAGGCCCTGGGCTGGTCTCCAAGACAGAGAAAGCCAGGAACCGTGCTCACGAGAGGGTGACATGGACCTGGACAGAGCAGAGGAGCACACAGACACAAGGGGCGCTAGGCAGAGATGGATTCCAGGAGCACTGAGTTAGGAATAAGATGCAGAGAGGCAAGCACAAGAAGATAGATGGGTGGAACACTAGGCAAGGAGATGGGTGTGAGGAGTTCTGGGCAGGGAGTCAGACACAGGGAGCACTGAGTGAAGGGTCAGCTGCTGGGAGTACAGGGCAAGGACCTTTTTTTTTTTTTTTCCTGTGGTGCTGGGAATTGAATCCAGGACCTTGTACATGCCAGACAGGTGCTATACCATGGAGCTCTGTCCCTAGACCTGCTCAGCAGAATGTGGATGCTGGGCGCAGCAGGTGAGGAATGGGAGAGCGGGAAGGCTGAACAGTGAGTTTCTAAGTCTGACTGGGAACATGGTGGCCCTATTTAGACTGAGACTTAAAGGGTGAGGAGAATTTTCCAGGCAACCTTTTGGAGGGTAAGAGGAGAGAGAAAATAGCATCTGAGTGTGTGTGTGTGTGTGTGTGTGTGTGTGTGTGTGTGTTTCCCCATAGAAGACAGGAAGGGAAGTGTTCCAGACAGGGCAGTCTGGATTACAAAGGGCTGTCCCTTCCAAGAGGTTGGAAGAGTCCAACATTGTACCCTTTGTATGGAAGAGGTGTGTGTGAAGATAAAGAGACCCCTGCAGGGCAGGAAAGATGCTGAACTCAGTGCTGAGTGAATCAGCAGCATCTCTGAAGTCTGTGACTCTCACTCAGGGAAGTACTCTGGTCCTTGGGTTGAGAAGGTGAATCCTTGTAGCCAGGAAAGAAGGAGGGTGGGGGAATCCTCCTCCAAGGACTGAAGGCTTTTGAGGAGTGCAGGGGGTTGGGAGGTGGGAAGTACATGGTACTGGAAGGCCAGTATCTAGAGAGAACGTGAGGACTCAACCCGTGGCCGGTGTGTCAGGGCGGGGAGATTTCCAGCAGATTCTAGGAAAGGACTTCAGCTAGCTGGACCTCGAAGTCCATATCTGTGGAATGGAGACAAAGATTGCAAGGACAGTGTGCTTTTCTTTCTTTTCTTTTTCTGGTGGTACTAGGGTTTGAACCTAGGGCCTTGCACATGCTAGGCAAGTGCTCATCCCCAGCCCTCAATTTCTTTCTTTTTGAGACAGGATCTTGCTATGTAGCTCAAGCAGGCCTTGAACTTACTGTGTATCCCAGGCTAGCCTCTGACTTGTGGTGATCCTTCTGTCTCTGCTTCTTCCCAAGTACTTGGATTATAGGTGCATACCTCCACAGCTGGCTTGTGTGTGTGTGTTTTGGACATGGTCTTGCTATATAACCCAGGCTGGCCTGAAATCACATCTGTTGCCCAGGCTGGCTTGGAACTCTTGATTCTTCTGCCTCAGCCTCCTCCTCAACTAATGCTACCATGCCCACTATGAGCAGTTATTTTTGAACCCTGAATCAGAATGGTAGAAGAACTGAGCTTGTAAGTAATGCAGGTTTCCCTATCGTGCACCTAAGGGTCGCTGACTAGGGATAAAGAGGTTGTCTTAGGTGCTTTGCTTAGTTAATACTGCATCCTTATTTACAGCAACCTTATGTGTAATCACAGTAGACTATTTTACAGAATGTAAGACTGAGGCATAGAGTAATCAAGTTCCTTGCCTAAGGTAACAAATGGCTACTACCACACAGGATTCCTATGCACTCAGCAACAACTGTCGCCAAGGTCCCTCCATACCTACAGGACCTCCATTAACTCCCAAAGGCAAAAAACTTCCAACCCACTGAGGGCTGAGGGGGGACCATGAGCAAGTGCACACCCATTCCCAAGAACTCAGCATTTAACAGAAAGATCTGTGGGGGTGAGGGAGCATCTCAGGAAGGCTCAGTTGGCCCCTTAAGAACTCACTTTGTGCACCATGTACCTGCAAGCAATTCTGTCTCTCTCTGTATAACTTCGGGCAAGTCGGTCCACCTCTCAGAATCCCTACATTCTCATTGATAAAATAAGGACAAATGAGCCTTTAATCCCAGCACTTGGGAAGCAGAGGCAGGTGGATCTCTGTCAGTTCGAAGCCAGCCTGGTCTACATAGTGAGTTCCGAGCTGGCTGGAGCTACAGAGGAACCTTGTTTCAAAGAAAACAAAAAATAAAAAGGGACAGATTGTGGGAGGCAGAAAAACCGACTGGGCGGGTAACCAATGGGACCCACTGAATGATTAGTACTGAGGGCTGTGCTCCCGTCGCCATCCAACCACGTGCCACGATCTGGTGGGACCGTGACTCCGTCGGGGGACTCAGGGATGGGGCGGGAAGCCAGAGCCTGGACGACTAGGCAGCCACGCCCGGGCGCCCCTGTGGTCGCCGGACGGAGTCACCTGTACGCAGGGCCCTTCCTTCCTCCCAGCCCCGCCCTCCCGGCCTCCCCATCCGCCCGCTGCGGCCCTCACCAGACCGCCCCGTCGCGCAGGCCACGCCCCTGGCCCAGCCCTCACTCCCATTGGTCCGCCCTTAGCCCCCGCCGCCGTTTGTCCGTGCGTCCCAGCCGCCCATTGGTCCACCCGGGTCCTCCCAGGAAGTTTGAAAAAAAAAAAAAAAAAAAAAAAAGTTTTATGGGCGGATGGAAGGGGCCGGGGCAGCGCCGGGGAAGGGAAGGGCTGGAGCAGCGGCGGCCGGCGGCCGAGAGGGGCGGCGGCGGGCTGGGCGCAGCGCGGAGCCCGGCCCCAGAGTCCCGAGCAGCTAGCTTCCTGCCTCCCGCTCTCGCCGCCCCGGGGCGCCGCCATGACGGTGAGTGGCCCCGACCGGGATCCGCCCGGCAGCGCCGTCCTCACTCCAGGTGTCGGCTAGACCTGCCTCCCCGGGTCCCCTGCCCTCCTCCCCTCGCGAGCTCCGGCGGCACAGGGGACTAGTCAGGGCGACGCTTGCCCCCTGCACCCCCTGGATGGACGCCCGGCTGCCCCAGGCTGCTTGACCTGGGTGCTGGGAAAGGGTGCCCCCGGCCTTGGACGGGTTGCACCGGCCTGGTCTGGCCTAGGATGGCCGGCCACCCAAGTGGACGCAGGCCAGAGGTTGGGGGGTGAGAAGGGTCGGGCCCCGCCCACCCCACGTTTGGGAGCCGTGTGGTTGATGCAGTTTGGTCCTGGTCAGCCTCAGTTTTTCTGCGGAGCGATAAGAAGCTGGGTTCTCATGGATTTGGATTCTGATGTTGGGCCGGGCCAGAGGTCTGTGGGTCTCTTGGAGGTGGGCTCTACCAGGCCTTGTCAATCAATTGCCTGTGCCTTCATTATCCTACGGAACTGGACAGCTGAGAACACTTCTCCCCATTTTACAGCCAAGTGACTTGAGGCTTGGGGCGAGGTGCTGATGAGTTTACCCTGAGCCTTCTTTCCTGCTCAGTCTGACCACCTGGCCATGATGTTCTGGAAAAGAAAGGTGGGGCTGCCTTTGATTTCTGGCAAATGCCCTATACAGGCTCTGGGAGCCTGGTGACCCTCTTGGGGTAGGGAGGAAGATAAGCAGGGTGTGTACGTATGCACATGCGCATGCCTGTCTTCAGCTGAGTGCAGGCCTAGTGAGGGGTGGGCTGGACTGCCAGGGGCGTGGCTTGTGGGGCCCCTGTCCGTGTGTATATGTGTGAGTGAGTGTGTGTGATGACCTGGCTCTGCTGCCTGAACTTCCTCGGCCTCCGCACATCCTGCCACCTCCCTGCTGGCCCTTCCTGGCGTCAGCAGCCTCCCCTTCTCTGTTTGGAAGCAGAGGGATGTTGGGGGAGGAGTTAAGTCAGTGTCTTGTGTGGGCCACCCGAGATGGTGATTTGCAGGACCCCATGGGGTGCCTACCTGTCCCTGAACTGGGTACTTTCATGTTACCAGATTGATCCTTTTAAGGTCGATGGCACCATCCTCACTGAACAATTGAGAAAACTGAGGTGCAGAGTGAAGTGCCATAGCCCCGGTGATGGGTTTGGCCCTACTTGGACCAGAATTGATATCCTGATCAGTCACAGTTTGTTTTCTGAGGAGAGATAAGAAAGGTACACAGTTGCCACTCCTGGGAAGCGTGTGCTAAGTAAGGGTGAGGCTGCTGAAAGCAGTGTGTGTGGCTGCATTCAGCCAGGGGTGCTCAGAGGAGGCCCCCTTTCCGCTGGTGAGAGGAGGGCTTCCTAAGAGAGTTGTTTTGTGGTTACAGGACTTTGTCAGGAGGAGATGGACTGTGGAGGAGGGCAGAGCAGTGTTTGGAGGACGTGGTGTGTAGATAAAGGCTCATGACCATCTTGGGGATGCTGAAAGCATAGAGAAGGGACCTGAGAATGGACTTTGGCCTTGGGTCAGGAGCAGTGGGGAGCCATGAGTGGTTCAGAGCAGAGAGCAGGCTCACAATCACCATTCACAGTGCTCACTGAATTCCTCCTGGCTGCCATTCAGACTTGACCCTGTTCCATATATCCATCTGTCTCCCTGAATATCCCATTCCTAAGCTTAAGGTTCCAGACTGAGCAAGTGGCACAGGGCTGGCCTGGGTGATAGAGGCTTCAGGGAGCTGGTGAATCTGAGCTTTTTTTTTTTTTTTTTTTACTGCATTTTGCCTTAGCCTGGCACAGCTTTGCTGAGAAGCCTCATTATCCAGCTGCTGCTGGGCATCAAATTATATACTTGTTTACTCTCTGTCTCTCCTAGCTCTACCTGGGCAGGGGCCACAACTCTTGTTCACAGCGCATGTGTTGCCCTAGAACAGTGCCTCATGCCTTTAAGAAATTGGGGGACGGTGGCTTTTTCTTTCTACAGAGACTCTCTGATCTCTGATCTGTGCTGGGTCTTAGATCCTAATCAGTCCACCTGGAGAGAAGACTAAAGAGCTTAAGGCGGTCCTGATGCAACAGGGGCCTCTGTAAGGGGACGTGGGAGGCCGTTCAGGGACAGCAGGCAGATGGTTTGGGTTAAGCACTGAGAAGAAGCCTCAGAGATACAGTTAAGCGGGTCTGAAGTGTGAGCTTCGATTTGGCTTGGTCAGTGGAAGAGGAAGCCTGGTAAATCAGGTTGAGGACAAGGCAGGTATGGAGGGAGGGCTTGGGCGTCCTCACTGTGGGGATCTGTGAACACGGTATGCTGATATGAGTAAGGGTCCGGGAAGGGGCGCACCAGGCTGGCAAGGGGAGGTTATGGCATTTGATAACCCTCCCGAGGGGCCTCCTGGCAGAGCTTGGAAGGGGCTGTGGCTATAGCCCAGGTGGGAGGCAGGACTGACCTGTGGTACTGGTTGGAAAGGAGGGCATGAGCACCCATGGCTGTTCCTCAAAGAATGGAGAAGCTGATCTTGCAAGTGGAGAATGGGCAGCTGGGCCTGAGGAACTGGGGAAGTAACAGCCTTCAAGAGGCAGCTTGTCAGACGTTTAAAAATTAATTTTAGTGCTGTTGTCTTTATGTGTGCGTGTGCATGTGTCGCGGGGTGCATACCCACATCCGGAGGTGGCTAAAGATTAGCTTCAGGTATATTGCTTTATTACCCTCCACCCTATTATTCACTTAATGTTACGTGTATGAGTGTTTTGCCTACTTGTATGTAAGTATACCCGTGTCATGTAGTGCTCATGGAGGCCAGTAGAGGGTGTTAGATCCCCTCGAACTGGAGTTAGGGATGGTTGTTGGCTGCCAAGTGGGTACTGGGAACTGAACCTGGGTCCTCTGCAAGAGCAGCCTGTGCTCTTAACCACTGAGCCACCTCACTCTTCTAGCCCCTCCACCTTATTTTTTGAGACAGGGTCTCCCATTGAACCTAGAGCTTACCAGTTCATCTAAATTAGCCAGCCAGCAAGCTCCAGGGGTCTCCTACCTCCACCTTCCTGTGTTAGGATTCTAGGTGCTTACCACCACACTAAGCTTTTTACTTGGGTGCTAGGGATCCAAACTCAGAACCCCATGCTTGTGTGGCTAATGTTTGACTGACATAACTACCTCCCCAGCCCTTGTCAGATCTTCTGACCTTGGCTATAGATTCTCCTCCCAGAGGGTTTAGAAACTCACCTTGGCGGTCTCCTCTTCCCTAGGTCACCACGCTAGGTCACTTCTGACATGGCATACTTCCATCTGCACTGCTCTGGAGAGAGTCACCTGGCTGCAACAGCTGGAAAACTGGGGCTGGGTCAGGACCCCCAGGCATTCGCCACATCTGGGGAGATGTGACTTAAGAGAGGTCACAGCCAGTTCACTCCCTAGGCAGCTCTCTGGGTCTCTGTCTATTATTGCTGTCATTGTGCTTGGGGACCTTCTCCGAAAACTTGGGTTATCCCCTAGTGACAACTCTACATACCCAGCCCTGACTTTTGGGTTCTTGGGGGCCAGATTGGGGTCAGGAGATCTTCCCCAAAGCACAGGTATTGACATGGGGAGATGAAAGAGGCCTGCTGGGGCCAGGAGGGTGAGAGGGCCAGGCTGAAGGACAGTGGAACCAGGAATGGTTGGTCACCATCCTCAGTTGTAGCTAGAGATCATCTGGGCTACCTTGTCACAGGTGGGTGATGGGCTGGCATAACAGAAAGCAAACAGGACGAACATAGCTCCAGGGTTTCCGGGCTTGGAGCACAGCCGTCTCCTCCCTCAGACAGGTATGCAGGGTGAGGAAGCCGCTGTGGTTGTGGATGTTTATAGGTGTTCAGGCTGCTAGCCACAGCCTCCCTCAGTTCACTTCCAACTAAGGAAAATGGGATTCTTTAGAAGAGCAGACCTGGAGAGAAGGCCAGGTCAGGTGGCTCTGGTTTCCAGCTGTCACTGCCCACCCCACTGAGCCACCAGCTCCCTCCACGCAACCAGACACCTTGGCCTGGTGAGACCTCGATGCAGGCTCTGATAGGTGGGCTCAGAGCCATGGCAACAGGTGGCCGCCTCCTCCCTCCCTGCCAGTGGACAAGAGCTGAGGCTACAGAGAGACAGGAACCTAGATAGGAGAGGGCCCCAGTGGGCAGGGAGAGTCTAGTGGCTGGCCCCCTCCAGATGGGCAGATCAGGAAAATGCCAGGATGAGCAACTTCATGTAGGCCTGGGCAGGAGTATCTAGTTGCAGCACCCCTGTGGAATATGCTGCAGCTGGGGGTCCCCAGACCCCAGTGCTATGCCCCCCTTGGCAAGACCAGGCAGGTAGGGCTTACTGGGACTGAGTGCCATGGCCTGCCTAAAGAGACCTAGGGGAAAGAAACCATAGAGGGTGTCTGACTCCAGCCTGGGCTTGGCTCCATCTTTCAGGGTTTCTTCGAGATGAGGGAAGGGGAGGACTGGTTGAAGGGTCAGTGATGAGCTTGGATGGAGCATTAGGGTGTGTTCCTTGTGGGCCCCCTGGGCTTTGTCCGAGAGGACCTGGACTGTTTGCTCAGCCATTGCTCCAGGCGGCTCTCTGAACTCCCTAGGGCTTCTTTATATCTGTATAGGCAAAGTTCCCTTGGTCCGCCCCCCTCCCTGGTGGGGCCAGAGAGCTTAGGCATCTGGGGTGTATGTGTCAACTATTCAGCCCAACCTCTTAGCTCTCAGAGGATGCTGAGGAAAGAGGCCAGGGCTGTCTCGGGGGCTGGGAGTCTGCTTGGTTTGGCAGGGGATGGGGGGCAGAATGTCCCTGAGCCCTTAGCCTTTTCAACTGGTCTCCTGGGACCTCAGTGTCACAGGACGGGGCAAAATGTCTGCCACACTCCTTCATCAGCAGCCTAAACAGCTTCCCTGCTGGGACTAACCCTTCACTTTCTAATCTCCCCACAGCCCGATCTGCTCAACTTCAAGAAGGGATGGATGTCTATCTTGGATGAGCCTGGAGAGGTAGGAGGCGGGGCAGGAGCGGGGAGGTTGGCCTGGGCTGGTGTGGGGCTTCCGTGAAGAGGTCCTGGCCTCTGGGGATAGGCATGGAGTCCATGGCAAGGGCCAAATAAAAACCCTGAAGGGGTTGCTTTGCTGGTCCAGGAGAAGGGAGACTTAGATACATCTGCCTCCTAAGCAGTCTGAAATGCAGAAGTCATGAGGTAGAAGCTTCCTGACCGTGCACACCTCATACCCTATTCCCAGATCTATTGGGAGCATCTTGGCCCTTCCTCTTTATGACAATACTGACTGGATATAATCTGAGGGTCTGGGCTAGAAGGTTCATAGAGATCATCTGGCCTGAGTCATATACATTCCCAGACACTGGACCATGGAGGTGGGACAGAACATAGGCTCAGAAGTCCTCCAACATGAGAATCCATTGGTCAGTTTCCATGTGTGTAGCTTGTGCATGATGGATAGGTATGGAACAGAATCACGGAAGTTACTATGTCAAGGGTTCCACAGCCCCTACTGCTCGTTGGGAGCTCAGCTCGCCCCTCCATCTAGCCAGCCTAATGTATCTGTCTTTGGAAACATTACGGGTAGTGGCTGTTCACCAACTCTGCTATTTTGGCTGGCAAGCAGGCTGGAGCCTGGGAGCTGAGCTGGCGCCCTGCCTTCCCAGCCTGCATGTGCCTGTGGCTCAGATCTGCGTAGCCCGCATGCCGGGCAGGGCTCAGAGCCAAGGGGAATCACATTGTGTTTCCTGCCCACGCGCTTTATTCCCTGCAGCCTGCAGCCTTCCGTCCCTGCTGCCTGCCTGCCGTCCCTTGGTGGCTGCCCTCCAGGCTCACACAAGGCCTGGCACCCCGCCAGTGACCCTTTCCTAGCTTCCCCACCCAGGGTCCCGGAGGGCAGAGGGATTATGGACCCCACCCAGAACTGGCTGTTACTCATGCTCTTTCATGGGGTTTTGGAATGTCCAAGCTGAAGGGCTTTGGGAGTGCAGCCAGCCCGGCCCCTTGTTCACAGATGGGAGTCAGGCCCACAAGGATGAGATCTCTTCCAGGCCAAGAGGTGTCTTGGGCAGCCCAGGCCTATAACCTGATGCCTGAAGCCCATAGAACTTCATTCAGCTCCTCTTACAAACAGTAACAGAGCAGGCCTGGAAGGGCCTAGAAACCATTTGCCACAGACCTCACCTCACTTTACAGAGAGGTAGTTGAGGTCCCAAGCAGTACCTCAGTCCACACCAGGAGTAAGGTTTTTCTGAGTGGCTAACCTTTCGGAACTGTCTCCAAGAACTGGTGCGCATCCCTGTGCCACATGCCGAGAGAGATGCACAAGGGATAGGTACTTCTAGCATCACCTCAAGTCTAGGGACTCCTTACTGTCCCTACTGTACAGGTCAAAAGAGTAGGATCAGAGACATGGAGACTCTTGCCTAAAGAAACAGCAGGGGAACAGTTGCACTCTAGGTCCTTGGATGCTAAACCCTCTTTCTCAGGGGAGGCTACATGGAGAGAAGTAGAAAGCATCGCCCTCAAACACTAGAAACATTGCTGTGTCCTAGAAGAGAGGAAACAGAAAACAGTACAGACAGAGCTTGGTGGCATGGGGGAGCCCTAGGAGGACTGGACTGGGAGATACCCTGGGAGTGGGCTGACCCTGACTGACATTCCAATGGAGTGACCAGAGCCCCGAGGGAGGCTGAGGTTGACGCATAAGATGTCTGGTGTCCCTGCCCCTTTCCTGTGTGTCTTGCTGACTTAACTTCACCTTTTGAGAGGCAGAATTACAAATGTGCAGGTTACACATTCTCACACTGAAATATGTGGGTAACCAACCCACTACACAGATGGGGATGCAGACTGTATAGTGCTCTGCTGCCCACCCAGGGCCTCTTCTCAGTTTTCTGTCTGAGATCTTTGTCTTTAACCTTTATGACAGAATAGGCAGTTCAGAAGCATGTGGAAAAGGACTTGCAGTGGTGTTGGCCCCACTTCGTCCCTGACTTGCCAGGCATTTGACCTCACAAGGCTCCACCCCTCCCTGAGCTATGCTGGAGAAAGGCACTTGCTGAGCTTTGAGGTCTTCAGAGGGGTGTGGGGGTGAACTGGGAATATAGTTCAGTTGATAGAGTGGTTGCCTGGCATGCACAAAGCCCTGGGTTTGATCATCATCAACACCACATAAACCAGGCATACTGGCACATGCCCATAACCCCAGTGCTCAGGAGCGGGCAAGATGGCTCAGTGTGTAGTCTGGTGACCTGAGTTCGATTCCCAGAACCCACATAAAGGTAGGAGAGAACCGACTCTACATGGTTGTCCTCTGATCTCCACTTATTTGCTGTGATATGTGTGCCTGCCACCAAACACATCATGCACACCCAGTAATAATAAAGAACTTCAAGATCATCCTGCCTACAAGCAAGGCCAGCCTGAGCTACTACATGAGACCTTATCTCAAAAAGCAGAACAAAAACAGTGATGTGGAGTGTGGGAGTGCCAAAAAGTCAAAAGGCTCCAACAGGCCAGAGAGGGCACAGTTACTGAGGAGCGGCCCACCCTTTTATCAGCTGCAAGGCCCCTCAACAGCACGAGAACTGGGGACAGACACATACACAGCCTTCTTCCCCCTCATCCCCCAGCCCCGCTCACCGTCATCTCCTTCACAGTGGAAGAAGCATTGGTTCGTGCTGACAGATTCAAGCCTCAAATATTATAGAGACTCCACAGCTGAGGAGGTAAGGTAACTGGCTGAAGGACCCTGGAAAGGGCTGGGTTCCTGGATGGGGCATGCAGAGTGGGGCTCATCAGGACCTGTGTGGACCATGGTGGATCTGCTTGCTCTAGGCAGATGAGCTGGATGGCGAGATTGACCTGCGCTCCTGCACAGATGTCACAGAATACGCAGTACAACGCAACTATGGCTTCCAGATCCACGTAAGGCTGCGTGTAGAGTGGGGAGGGGGAGAGGCAGGCAGTGTGACCTGAGGCCCTGGGAGAGGGTGTTGACCTTGACTTACTCATTTACCCTGAGACCTGTTCTCAGCAAGTCAGTAGCCCTTATTCACGTCCTTAACATATCTAGGGAGCCCTGGAGTCAGGGGCACTTTCTGGAGCTTTCATGGGGGTTTTACACCCTCTGCCCACTTCTCACTCAAGACCTTAGACACTCTCCTGGGAAGGAAGGACAACCTCCCTGGGCTCCATAGGAAGAGGGAGCGTAGGACTGTCTGTGTGGCAACCTACATGTGGGGTGTGCTTGCAGACCAAGAATGCTGTTTATACCTTGTCGGCCATGACCTCAGGCATCCGGAGGAACTGGATTGAGGCTCTCAGAAAGACTGTGCGTCCAACTTCAGCCCCAGATGTCACCAAGTATGTGTTGTGCTAGACTGGGGGGTCTGGACTGGGGCACTGGGGGAAGCTATTACCCTGTGTCCCTGAATGGGGCCTTGTGGCTATACACTCTGGGACTCATTTCCTCTAGCAACAAATGGGGAGAGAGGACATGTCCAGAAATCGATTAGGAATTGTTCAACCTACTATCCCTCATGTCCCCTCACATTTTAAAAGAGTAGAAAGAGGCCTTGGTGCTTTAGAGATGAGGCGTCTGAGACAAAGTTGCCTCTCTGTCTGCTGGGAGGCCTGGCCTGTGCGCACATCACTCCTTCAAGCTAAGGGTGGGGATGCTGCTGACTGTTTCCTGGTGACAGAGAGTGCAGGGAGCTGGGACTTATAGGATCAGTGTGGTGCTGACAGGATCTAAGCCTGAGTCCCCAAGCCTGGCCACACCCTGGCTATTCAGCCATAAAGCTAGTGCCTTTTAGCATTTCAGATCCCTCATCTGTCTTGAATATCATGTCTGCTCCTGTGTAGACATGTGTTGGCATGTGCCCAGGGCCCTTGGTGAACTCCAAAGTACTGTGCTGTTGAACTCTTGTTTAGTATACAGGCTGGAATACTTTAACAAAGAAACCCAGACATGGTGGCTTAAGCTAGATGAGCACTTTTTTCAGTTTCAAGATCATCCCAGAGGTGTGCAGTGTGGGCCTGGCAGGCAGCTTCTTGGCCCTACGCTCACGACTTGGCCTCCAGGTCAGAGGGCACAGCGGAGGTGCTCTGGAAGCCCAGCTAGGACCTGCTGAACAAAGATGACCTAGCCCTTTAGAGGGAGCTGCTTCTAACCCCCGGGCAGAATGTGCCCACATGGTTGCACATGGCTGCAGGGGATGCTGGGAAGTGTAGTTTAAGGTTGGGTGCTAGTGTATCCAGCTAAGCTGTAGAAGAGACCTGGTAAAAGTCTCAACAACTTTCTGTGTGCACTCAGATGTCATTAGCACCCCTCTAAGTACCCCTATTCCATCGTGAACCCCTGAACCCATGGATTTATGCACTTTTGTTTTGTGCATTTACTGATGACACATGCATCAACTTCTCAAGGATCTCTTGGTTGCTTTGCACACCAAGTCCCTAAGTTCATGCTGTGTGAGGTACTTCTGTCTGAGGTTTCAGGTGTGGGAACTGAGACTCCCAAGAGGTGCTGCTGGCAAATGATGGTGCTGGGATGTCCCTGTGGTCTGCCTAGGTTCAAGTTCTCAACCTCTAGGCAGGGCTGCTTGCCACCTGGATCTGTGTCCAGCTCCTGGCACATGGGTTACCCTCAGGAAGAGCTCTTCTGGGACTGAGTGGGCAAAATTGTCCCCTGATATGGCTCTGCTGGTGCCCTAGGCTCTCAGACTGCAATAAGGAGAACACGCCGCTCGGCCATAGCACCCAGAAGAGCTCCCTGAAGGCTGGGGAGCCTCGGGCCGGCTCTGAGGTCATCGGCTGGGGTGGCTCTCGCAAAGTGGATGGACCACGGCAGTCCCTGGACTATGTGGAGCTCTCTCCGTTGACTCAGAGCTCCCCACAGCGGGCCCGCACCCTGTCCCGCTCCACTCCTGATCGAACCACTCCAGAGCGCCCGGCCAAGCAGGAGGAGCTGGAGCGGGACCTGGCGCAGCGCTCCGAGGAAAGGCGGAAATGGTTCGAGGCTACCGACAGCAGGGCCCCAGAGACACCCACTGGGGATGGGCCGCGCCGGGGCCTAGGTGCCCCACTGACCGAGGATCAGCAGAGCAGGCTCAGTGAGGAGATCGAAAAGAAGTGGCAGGAACTAGAGAAGCTGCCCTTGCGGGAGAACAGGAGGATGCCGCTCACTGCCCTGCTCAACCAAAGCCAGAGTGATCGCCGGGGAACCTCGGTGGACAGCCACGAGGCCCTGGAGAAGGAGGTGAATCCCTCCCCATCACCCCTCCCCATGTACCCTGACAGTGACCGGGAGCTCTTCCACTGCCTGGCACCTCAGGCTGCTCACAGGGGCACTTCTTCCCTGGTCCTTGGAGTTGGCATTGTTTTGTGTGGTTTTGTCTTTGTTCTGCTCTTAACCACAGGGAGGAGATGTGGGTGGTGAAGGGAGGGGACATTTGTTGTGTGGTTTTTCATCTGAAGCCTTGTTAGGCACCCCTTTATCTTCCTGGCCTTGTGCCATCCCCAGCATCTGGTCTGCTAGGGTAGACCCCACCACACTTTCACAAATGGGAAAGGTGGGTGCAGGGTGTCCCCTCTGGCTCTACCTTCGTGGGGCAGTAGATATCTGTGACTGCAGGGTGCTTTTCCCAACCCTGTCTGGTCATCTCTCAGGTCATTGACCTAGCCATCCTGAAACCATCCCCTTGCCTGTACCTCCAGCTAGATCTGCTGAGAGCTGTTACTGAGCACTCAGGGAAACTGGGCTTGTAGCCATGTGGAAGTAGAAAGCCCCTCGCCATGACTTCTGTATCCCAGCTGACCTGGTCTTCCCAAATCCTAGGTCCAGTCTCTCCGTGCTCAGCTGGAGGCCTGGCGTCTTCGAGGGGAGGCTCCTCAGAATGCCTCCCGACCCCAGGAGGATGGCCACATCCCACCAGGCTACATCTCACAGGTATGGCTGAGGAGCTGCTCTGTGGGGTGGGGGCAGGTTTCTGGTTGCTGTGTCATCAAAGAGCACTCCATGTTTTGAGAGTCCTTCCTGTGTGTGACGATAGGTCCAGCTAAGGAGCTGCTCTGTGGGGTGGGGGCAGGTTTCTGGTTGCTGTGTCATCAAAGGGGACTTCACGTTTTAGAAGCCTTCCTGTGTGTAAGAATCATGTGAGATATTGGCTACACACCATCTCATTTAATCTCCCCACAGCTGGTGGGCATGATCACTGTGCCCATTTTACAGACAAGGCCACTGAGCTCTGAGAGGGCATGTGACCTGCCCGAGGTTACCCAGCCTGCAGGTGTCAGAGTGGGATTTGAGCCTGGGTCCGGCTGACTGCAGAGCCTGTGTGTGAGTCCCCGTGTGACACTCAGGACTTGGACCCTTTAACCTGCATCACGTTGGGGAAGTGGGGAGCCAGTGGCCCCGGGAGTGGCTCTCTGGACACAGGGAAAGGCTGTCCCTTCCTACCAAGGAGGTCTGCAGGACATGGGAGCCTTCAGTTTGCCCTCAGGAGTTTGCCTGGGACAGCAATTTTCAACGAGGGAGGGTGACTTTGTCCCCATAGGGCAACTATGTTCTCTGGAAATGACTTTGTCCCCTGTGGACAGTTGACTATGTCTGAAAACAATTTTAGTTGTCACAACTGGACAACTAGTTCACCAGAAAAAACTATGTGTGTGTGCATATATTTACTATAAATTATATGAAGAATGTTTAGTATATAATTTACAAATAAAAAAGTATATAATCCTTTTTATTGTGAATTCCATATGACAAGTGGATTTTTCTTGAGATGCTTTCAGTGATTTTTTTTTTCCCCCTTGTGGCCACAAATTCTCAAACATGGGTGGTTCTAACATGTGTGGTTGATATTTTTGTTTCTGTTAATATGTAAGATGAGAAGACACATAGCAAAACACTACTTGGTCAATGTTGTAAGCAAATTCTTTGCAGAATTGGATGAGTTTTCTAGTGAGACTATTTGAGACTATTCTAGTCAGAATATTTTAACTGTTTTGTTCTGTGTAAGTGTAATGATTATAGTTGTAACATAGTTCTGAGTTGAATCTGCATTTCCGCAGTGTGCCGCTCCCCGAGGCTGACGTCATAGCCAAAACACCAAGCTTGGGAAGAGTGGGCATACTGCTCTGTAGGGTTTCTGCCATCCAGACACTGTAGCCATAAGCACCCTCAGTAGAGCACACATAGTAATAAACACATTGAAATAATGGGACTCGGGGCTGAGGAGATGGCACAGTGGTTAAGAGCACTGGCTGCTCTTGCAGAAGACCCAGGTTCAGTTCCCAGCACTTACATGGCAGCTAACAACTGTCCATAACTATAGTTCTAGGAGAATATGACACTCTCTTCTGACCCCCGTGGGCATTGCACAACATGGGTATACTTACGTGCATGCAGGTAATACACTCATACACATAAAATAAAAAATAATTTTTTTTAAGAAAGAAATAGTGGGGTCTGACCCACTTAAGTCTCAGCTATAGCATTTTCTGCTTAGTTTCTATTCCTGTTGCTGTGATAAAACACCATGAGAAAAGCAAGTTAAGGGAGAACAGGGCCGTCCGCTGGGCTCAAGGTTTCAAGGCACTGTCGGTAGCAGGAAGTCGTGGCGTTGGGAATCTGAGGCAGCCAGCTCATCACATTGCATCCATGGTCTGGAAGTAGAGAGTGATGTAAGCTTCTGCTAGTTTTCTCCTTTCTGCGCAGCCCAGGACTGTAGCCCAAGGGATGGTGGGGTCCTTCTAGGTGGGTCTCCCCGCCTCAGTTAACCTGATCAAGACAATCCCTCACAGGCAGGGCCAGAGGCCTGATCTAATCCAGATAATCCCTCACAGGCATCCCTGGAGGCATGTCTTCTAGGTCATTCTAGATCAGGTTTGGTTGGTAATCAACACTAAACCATCATAGCCATCTTTATTTTTTGTTTGTATTTAAAATTTTTTTAATGTATTTATTTTTATTTTATGTGTATATGTATTTTGCCTGCATGTATGTAAGAGCACCCATGCATGCGATTCCTGTGGAGGCCAGAAGAGGAGTTGGATCCCTTGGAACTGGAGTCACTAATCTTGTGAGCTGCCATGTGGGTCCTGGGAACCAAACCCTGGTCCTCTGCAAGAGCAGCCAGTACTCTGAACTGCTGAGCCATCTCTCCAGCCCCACTTTTTTAAAAAATGTAATTCATTTTAAGTATATACATTTTAATTTTTAAAAGATGGTTTTGCTTAGCAGCTGAGTTACAGAATTCCTAAAAATTTGTCCATCAGTTGCCTGTGGTTTGTAGCATTAATACGTAGATGAGAAAAGAGTGCTGGACTCCAGGAAGGCTGCTGGGAGGACGTTGGCATGAGGGGGAGTCACTGCTCTGAGCAGCCTGTGGGTGAGGACACTGGCTGTGTTGGAAGATAGGTTGATTAGTACCTACCCTGGAGCCTCTAAGGACAAGTCCTCATTCTGTGGACTTTGGGAGGTCTCCAGTGACACAGAGGTGATCTTGGGGTACGGGAGGTAAGGAGAGGACAAGGTCCAGGCCTAAGGATCTAGGACATGGCTACTGCGAGCAGATGGGCAGAGGTCTGAAGGGAGAACCTAGACCCTAGTGACAGGGGCTGAGCTGCTGCTCTAGCAAGGGCCATCTGTACGGAACTGTGAATGGGGAGGTCAGTTGAAAGGGCAAGCGACATTGGGGTTGCCTGGGCGTAGGGAGGTGGAGGGGACCCAGGGTTGTTAAACCCTGCCTTGGTTGGGGCCTTCCAGACGCTGGGCCCACACCACGGCCTGGGGCCCCTGGATGGAGTTCAGGGCACCTTTCTGGGTGGTTCTATTCCCTAAGACTCAGAGCAGCTCTGTTTGTCTGCTTTGCCATAAGAACCAGCTTGAGAAAAGGGATTTTTACTAGAATGAAATTTTTAAAGCACTGCTGTAACATCTAAGCTTCTAGATAAGGAAACCAAGGCCCAGAAAGCCTTGGACCTAGAGTCCCTCCTTTTGATCCCATCTGCCCTGTGGATTCCTCAGAGGCTGCCAGCATTTCATCTTGGTTGGATGGGGCAGACACACAGGCAGGTGGAGCTGGAGCAGTGGGTGATGAGGAAGTGGCCAGAAAACACTGAAATACTGGCATGGAGAGCATCAGATCCACATCCCTCTCAGGCACAAGAGGAGGTGGCAAAACTTGGCAGATCCTCGAGAGGATCCCACGCAGAGGGGTTTCCCAAGTCTTTCTCAGGCCCTCTTGCAGGGCTGGGGCAGGGCTGGCCTCTGCAGAGAAACTTGAGGTGTGGGGTTTCAGCACTGGGCCTGGAATAGCTGTCCAAGAGGGGCGCTCCAGCTCATGCCGCGGGGCACCAGTGTTTCCTCCTCTGTCTTGATGTCATGGCAGAGGGTAGCCAGTACCAGAACACCTTGGCCAGTAAGGAAGGTAGGTCACTGACACTCTCCAGCCTTCTAGGCTCATGGACCTGTTCCTATCTACTGTCACCAGCTGCCACATCCGTGTGCCAGTTTGGGCCCTCACCTGCATTGCGGGGCTCCTCACAAGCTTGAAGGACTGTACCCGTCAGCCTCTCTACGCAGAGAGTCTCACTCCTGTGAGGCCTCTTTGACTGAGGCTGAGGCTCACAGGTGGAGCGTGGTGAGGAGGAGCAGTTGGCTTACATTTCCTACCTGGATAACCTGGTCTGTGGAACTCCAGAATTACTTGTATCATCCTGAGTGAGGAGGCAGTCAGAGGGCAGTAGCAGAGGCCCAGCAGGATAGTTAGGGTCGACCTTCTCCTGCACTCAGAACCTGTGGACCCCGCCCTTCCCCTCCAACAGGTCCACTGTGTCCCCCGGAACAGCTGTGGGAAAAGGGAGTGCAGGCCTTGATGGTGGGTGACTGTGGTCCTCTGTGGCTCTCTGTGGCTCGGTGTCTTCCCTGCCTCTTCCCCTTCCCTTTTTAGTGACCTTTTTCTTTTTGTGTGTATGTGGTGTGTACATGTGCGTGAGCACGTGCATGTGTGAGCTCATGTGGAAGCCACCTTATTTTTTTGAAACATGGTCTCGTTGGACCTAGAGCTTGCCATGAGTGCCCCCCCCCAGCACTGAGGTTATGGGCATATTTTTGAGTGGCAGCTGGGTATGCAAACTCAAGTCCTCGTGTTTACACAGAGTAGTTTACCCACTGAGCTATCTCTTCAGCCCCCCAACTGATTTTTTTTTTTAATTGTATAGGAAACGTGTTTACTTTTTATTATTTATTTATTTATTTATTTTTGAGACACAGTCTCACTATGTAGCCCCAGCTGGCTAGGAACTCACTACATAGAACAGGCTGGCTCAGTCTCACAGAGATTTACCTGTCTTGCCTCTACCTCCTGAATGCTGAGACCATGTCCAACCACATTTCTATTTTTTAAACAACTCAAACAGCCAGGCATGGTGGTACACATCTGTAATCCCAGTACTGGGGACCCAGAGGCAGGATCTCAGGTTCAATGCCAGTTTAGCTATAGAGCAAGGCCTTGTCTTTAAAAACGTAAATAAATTCAGTGCTGGAGAGATGGTTCAGGAGTTAAGAACACTGGCTGTTCTTACAGAAGACCGGAATTCAATCCCAGCCACTACATGGTGGCTAACAACCGTCCGTAACTCCCATCCCAGGCTATCTGTCCTCTGCAGGCATTGTACAACACAGGTGCACCCTACATACGTGCAGGTAATATAGTCATACACATAAACTAAAAATAAATAAGTATATTCAAACTGTGAGCTGGGGCTATAGCTCAGTGGTAGAGGACTTGAGACTGCTCAAGGCCCTGGGTTCTGTCCATAGCACCACAAAAATGATATAAATCAAAAGATTAGAGCCAAGTTTGGTGGTGCACACCTTTAATCCCAGCACTTGGGAGGCAGAGGCAGGTAGATCTCTATGAGATTGAGGACAGTCTCATCTTCGTAGTTCCAGGTCAGCTGGGACTACAGGGAGACCCTGTCTCAAAAACAAAAAGCAAAAGATCAGAAATGAATCTATGAGGGTCGGAAAGATGGCTCCGTGGTAAAGGCACTACCAAGCCTGACAACCTGAGCTCCATCCTGGAAACCCACATGGTAGAAGGAGAGAACTGTGTCCTTCAAGTTGTCCTCTGACTTTCACACATGCACTGTGGTATGTGTGCACACTCCCCCCCAATAAACAGATGTAAAAAGAGATGAGCTCATGCCATCCCCTCCCCACACACACTGTGCCTCTGCCACTCAGCCTGAGTGCACCTCTGTAGACCATTGCACACATCTGCATTTGCTTTTTGTGGTTACAGTGACAAGTAACCAGCCAAGTGAGTGACATGGACAATCATCTTGCTGAGTCATAGGCTAGAAACCCAACCCAAGTCCCACCAGGCTGAGGAGGAGGTGTGGGCCAGACTGCATTCCCTCTGTAGGCTCCTGGTGCAATCCATTTCCCTACGGCCTTCTCTACAAGGCCGTTTGTATGACATAATTATAACTCATTTACTAAGTCCCTACTGTATGTCCTGCCGCAGCCTGGACCCCGGGCCTAAGCTGGGTCAGGTATTTCCTTTCCTCAGGGTATTGTGTTTCTATAGAAACAGAGCCTTGAGAGGCAGGGGAGGTTGTCCAGAGACAGAGCAGGAAAGGTGTTTGATCTGGGCTGTAGGCAAAGTGAATGAGAATGTTCCCACCACAGAAGGTGGGAATGGTGTGAACTTTTAAGTCTTCTTAAAATGTATTATTATCAAGGGGAATAGGCACTTGGATACCACAGCCTTGCATGTGGAGGTGAGAAGGCAACTTTGTGGATTCAGTTCTCGCCTTCCACTTTTACGTAGGTTCTGGGGATCCAATTCATGTTGTCAGACTTGAGCAGCAAACACCTTTACCCACTGAGCTATCTCACCATCTCAAGAGCTGGTTTTTATAACGTGCGGTTGTTGGCGGTGATGAGCCAGACTTGATGCTGCGAGTGGGGAGCCTCTATGGGGTCCAAAGCACGGGAAGGGCTGGTGAAGTTTCTGGATGAGGAGGGAGGCAGTGGAAGCAGGTATGGACTCACAGTGTAGCCCCAAGAGCTCGCTAGTGAGCTTGACCTGGGCAGGCCCGCCCTGAGGCTTGTAGCGCGGAAGAGCAGCTGGCCCCCAGCAGTGGGGGCAGCCTCATGACCTCCTTGGCCTCTGACCCATAGGAAGCCTGTGAGCGCAGCCTGGCAGAGATGGAATCCTCGCACCAACAGGTGATGGAGCAGCTGCAGCGGCACCATGAACGGGAGCTGCAGCGGCTGCAGCAGGAGAAGGAGTGGCTGCTGGCTGAGGAGACAGCCGCCACAGCCTCAGGTGAGGATAGCATAGGATAGGTGGGGCCTGGTGCCTCCACACTGAACTTGGGAGACTGTTAAGGACTTGGAGTGAGGAGTCAGTAGAGGTTGGAAGCCCTAGAAGTCATCTCTGACCCGACTTGAAAAGGGGAAACTGAGGCAGTAAAAGACCACTCTTCCCATGGGTTGTAACCTTATGGGTTTTGTAGCTACTGAAAGGTCTACCTCAAGCCGTGTACTACCCCCATGCCAGACGAGAGATGCCGATCAGGCACATGCTCTGTTCTTGTTGGAATGCCACCTCATTCCCCAGGCACATGGGCCAGACCCCGGGATGCTCAACGGAAGGGTGTGAGCCTTGCCCTGGCTTGACTGTGGGTTCCTTCTGTGGTACACATTCTTCGTGGAGCATCCTGTGTCTTCATGGTATCCAGGGAGTGAGGAAGCTGGACCCCAAGAAGTTAATGACTTGTCCTAGATGCCACAGAGGTGGCAAAATTGGGCTTGGAGCCCAGAGCAAGCACTCTGGCTGCTGGGCTCTGAACCCCCTTAGCTTTCCCAAGCCAGAAACAGGAAACACCAAAACCAGACAACTCTTCCCCTCCTCTGTCCGTCACACACCTGTTGTGTGTGCCTGGCATGTCCTGGGCAGCCTCAAGGGCTCTGCAGAATAATGAAAGCATGAACAAGGTGATGTGACACTGGAGTTCGCACCCTGCCAGTCCTGGCCAAATGCTCATACCCTCAAGCCCACGTCCCCGCTGCCAAGCAAGGGAGCGTTCCTGTTCACGTTTTAGGAGGCCCTTCCCAGCAAGATGTAAGAATCACCCTGTGACCTAGCACCAAGGTTTCTGCAGTGAATTTGAACTTGCTCTGATGCTATGTGGAATGATAGCAACCTTGTAACCCTGCATGATGGAGATTGCCACCAAGGAGTGATGAGGCTCTCCCAGGGTTGAGAGGTGTGATGCTTTGGAAACATAGATAAGACTCTGAAGGCTTGCTTAGTCCCTGTAACTAAATACCCTTTGCAGTAGGCAGGAAGACTCAGTTCTTGGAGCTCAACAGTGGGAGCTGGACTTTGGGTCTTATTCTCTGTGCTGCATCTTGTTCTATGTCTATCTCCATGTTGCCCTCTGGAGAGGAGGAACATGTTGCTGTTAACCACCTTGCACAAAAAGGTCTGAGGACTCAAGGGTTAAGTCACTGTACAGAGTCAGGAAGATTTGTCATGTCTTCAGAGCCTGAGCTCTGGACTGCAGGCAAGGTAGGGCAAACGAGCCTTGTTGCGGCCTTCCAGGCTCTGTGGGGATGGTGCGCTGCATGAGGCTTTAGCCAGAAACCACTAACAAGAGGCACCAATGGTTAAACAGTGAAGAATCTCCCCAGGAGAGCCTGTCACACAGGGTTATCTTTTCGTGAAGGCCTCAGAGAGGTTGACCAGTTTACACACAAACTACCAAGTTCAGGGCACAGCCTGGACTGCTCTGAACCCTTGGTCTAATGCTCTTTGCATACTTCTTCCTGGTCTTGTTACCAGTACAAGGGAACTGGTGCTGACCCCCTTCCAACCTCTCCTCTGCCTTTCTATCCTGCTCTCAGCCATTGAAGCCATGAAGAAGGCCTACCAGGAAGAGCTGAGCCGGGAGCTGAGCAAAACGCGGAGTCTCCAGCAGGGGCCAGATGGCCTGAGGAAGCAGCACCAGTGAGATTGCAGCAGGGCCCAGGGCTGGGGTGGGGCTGCGAGCCCGGGGCCGCCACCCACTGTGATAGTTGTGAGCTGGGGACTTTGCTAAGGACTCTTGGCAGAGGATACATGGTTTGCTCTCCACGGAGGTTCCTAGTCCAGTCTCACAAGGAACAGCATCTGCAGAGGCTCTTGTCAGTGCCCGGCCAGTCCTACCTCCTCTTTGGTACCCCTAGAGCTGGGCTGCAGTGTTGCTCTTGACCAATAAGTGTCGCCCTGCTGTAGCACATTCTGGAATGCGGGGCCTGTAGGAGTGAGGTAGCCCCTTAGCTCACCCTCTTAGAGGAAGCCCCTGCGGGCCAGAGAGGTCAGTGTGCTGAGATCAGAATCACGAGGTAGCCGGCACCCGCAGTGTTAAGCTGGGACTCGTGGCCCGGCAGTGGTAAGAGAACCCACGCAATGCATCCCCGTCCCTCGGGCTGGCCAGGACCAGAGTCAGAGCTCCAGGCCCCGCGTGACAAGAGAGCCCACGTGGTCCCTCTGCCCCTCCCGTGCCGGCAGGCTGGACGTGGAGGCGCTGAAGCAGGAGCTGCAGGTGCTGTCGGAGCGCTACTCCCAGAAGTGCCTGGAGATCGGCACCCTGACGCAGCAGGCGGAGGAGCGCGAGCACACGCTGAGGGTCTGCCAGCGGGAGGGCCAGGAACTGCTGCGCCACAACCAGGTAGACTGGCCCCCGGCACGCTGCGAGCGCGCGCGCGCGTGTGTGTGTGTGTGTGTGTGTGTGTGTGTGTGTGTGTGTGGGTTGGGGTTGGGGGTGTGTGGGGGGGGGTTGGGGGTGTGTGTGTGTGTGTGTGTGTGTGTGTGTGTGTGTGTTGGGGTTGGCGTTGGCGTTGGCGTTGGGGTTGGGGTTGGGGTTGGCGTCCCGCCCTGACTGTCCATCCGCTCAGGAGCTGCACACACACCTGTCGGAGGAGATCAACCGGCTACGCAGCTTCATCGCCTCACAGGGCGCCGGCAACAGCTGCGGGCACTCCGCTGAGCGGAGCTCCTGCGAGCTGGAGGTGAGTGCCCTGCCCTCCCCTCTGCTCCCGTATGCTGGGCAGCAGGCTGTAGGACCGTATGTGGCAACTCCCTAGAAGGCTGGGTGTCACCTGCAGTGTAGGGCTGGGTCCCAGACAAGAAAGGCCAGCAGGCCTAAGCCAGAACTCCAGCTTCTCATCCAGTCTGCTACCTACCTGCTGTATGACTGTGCTCAGGCCCTTGGCCTCTGTGAATCCAGTACTTCATCTGTAATGTGGGCTAACGCTTCACTCACTGGAAGAAGCTGGAATGAGTGTGTGTGATCCCAGGATCACCCAGGTATTTCCTGTTTTACTTATTAGCAAACAATATAAAGCTTGCCTGGGAGCCTCGAAGCTCTAGAAGTCCTTCGATTCTGCTACAAGCCTCCTCTTCCAACAGGCCCGTTAGTTAAGCACTGTTGCCGTCTGTTTTAGACAAACAGGAACACAAGGAAGTCAAGTGCCTTCCTGAAAGTCACAAGTTATCAGTGTGGGTCCAGGGCCGGTGCCAGGCAGTAGAACCCTAGTCTAGAGTTTTCAGCCTTCTGTGAACCACCTGAGCTTAGAGCCCAGGGTCATGTCCCTCAGGCTTGGGAGGGATCGGTGAGACAGCATGCTGCAGTCACATAGCTATAGTTCACAGTAGGGCCAAGACACAGTCTCCTGTTGACTTGTTTGTCCCTAGCACCTAGGCCTGGTGTCCTGTGGGTTGCAGCTGAGGTGGCCAGGAGAGTCCTCCTCATGGTATGCATGGGGTAAGAAAGGAAGAGGAAAGCAGAGAGCAGAGTGGCCTCCTGAGGTGGTAGCCTGTGTGCAGGGGTTCTTAGTGCAGAATGGTGCTGCACACAGGCTTGAGTAAGGGAGGTGCCAGGCTGCAGGGCAGTGTAGGTCCAGGCAGCCTTGGCTATGGTCCTGGCTCAACCTGGCTCCGGTGTCCTCAGGTGCTGCTGAGGGTGAAGGAGAACGAGCTCCGGTACCTGAAGAAGGAAGTACAGTGCCTCCGGGATGAGCTGCAAGTGATGCAGAAGGTAGGCAGTATGACCTGCAGGCATGAGTGTGCTCTGGGTGCCATCCCGACCAGGCATTGCTGGCTTCATCCTGTCCTTGTGCCTTCTATGAAGGCAGCACTATCCCATTACAGACGAGGGAACAGGTACTAATGAGCACCTACTATGTGCCTGGCACAGAACACTTTCCAAGCTGGATGTGGGTAGAGCGTACATTCTGGTGAGAACAAGTTGTTAATAGTCAGTACCCTGTTCCTACAGCCTGCTCGGCCCACCCTTGGCTTCCCCAGCGAATACCTTCATGGAGTCTTGGCATTTGAGTCTTGGTCAGGAACCCATGGTGGCTGAGAGTGTGTGAGCCAAGGCTGCCCTCAGTGTACTTGGAGAACAGGCCAGATCACTCAGAAAGGCCTGGCCACACCCAGCTGGGTCTCATCCTAGCTGTTCATGGTAGTCTTGGGCAAAGGTTTCACCTCCCCAAGCCCAAGTTCCTCCCCCTCCAATGGAATAGATCTGCTTCACTGAGTTCTGCTGGGAGAGAATTGAAGGGGATTAGAGGAACCTGGCCCTCTGTGGTCCAATAGGGGCAAAGTGAGCATGTGGCAGCGAGTGGGCCACAGTGGAGTCCAGCCCTTGGTGCTTCCTCCACACCCCCAGGACAAGCGCTTCACGGGAAAGTACCAGGATGTGTACGTGGAGCTGAACCACATCAAGACACGGTCGGAGCGTGAGATCGAGCAGCTGAAGGAGCACCTGCGCCTGGCCATGGCCGCCCTGCAGGAGAAGGAGGCGGTGCGGAACAGTCTGGCTGAGTAGAGGTGGGTGGGGCACCCTACACTGGGAGCTCTTGGTCACCTCTGTCCAGCTACCTGGGCCAGCACATCCTTCTCAGGTCCATTTATCCTTCTATAAGTGGCTTCTGATACTAGTCACATGGATTGTCATGGTCCTGAAACAGGCCAGAGGCTGCCGTGTCAACTTGCGCATGCTTGTCCAGAGTGAGGACACATGGCTGGGTCAGGACCCTACAGCCCTGCATCTTAGCCGGTGCCGTGGCCATCTCCTCAGTATTCTGCCCCTCCACAAGCTAGTGGTAACACTGGGCACATGGCCTACTTTTGCACTCTGTCCTTATATCCCCAAGTGTCATGCTGCCCTCAACGCAGACTATGTCAAGGCTGGAAATACACTATGATATGTGATATGACATGACATAGCCTTGTCTGCCCGACTGTCCTCTTTCTGACAAGGCAGTCTACCTGCTCTGTACAGAGAAGCCCAGGAGAGCCGGTCTGTCCCAGCCTCAGGGCCAGGGGCTGTGCACAGCTCTGACCCTGCCTTGGCCTGGCCTTCAGTGGCCCTGAGGCGGGCCTTTCCCAGTACTCAGTGCCCACCCTTGTATTTCAGGTCCTTGTGGTTCAGCCCAGCTGAGGACCCTCCAGCCCCAGGGGACCAGTCACCCTCCTTCTCTGAAGTCAGAAGCCAAGCTTTCTCCCCACCCTGTGGGTCACACATGCACTCACACCTACCACATACACACACACATGCACGCATGCACAGACACACTGCGTATCTGAGCGCACCCTTCGCACTGGGTCTTACTTTGCACCTTCTTCAGGATTTTATATGTGAAGAGATTTTTATAGAGAATTTTTTTCCTTTTTTTTTTTTCTAAAACACTTTATACTTTTTAAAAAGGCATTTCCTATTTGTGTGTGCCTCCAGCACTCCTGCTCCTCCCTGGCCCCCCGGGTTGGGTCTCTGTCCTGCCCTGGGGTCTCACAGAGGTCCAGGTAGGTCCAGGGCAGGTTGACTGGAGGGGAGGGACAGGAAGCAGCCCCTCTTCCTGCCCTACCTCCTGCTAATTACTTCCTGCCCTGGGTTGGCCCACACCTGGTAACTGGACTAGGGGACCAAGAGAGGGAGGAGCCAACAGCTGTCCCCACAGCTCCACCCGCCTGAGGGGCACTGGGTGTGGACCTCTAGCACCACTCATGAAGATGCTTCTGTCCTGCTCCATGAGCCCTCCTAACTTAATAAAACCTTCCAGCAGCTCTGCTGTTGTGGATGACTAGGCGGGAAGTAGAGACCAGGTTTTTAAAGTGGCTCCTGCACCCCACCTTTCAGGAAACAGGGTCTTGTGGGTTTCCAAGCGGGGAGCTGAGTCCAGTTCACCTCCCCAGGCCAGGGCTTGATTTGAAGGGTCGTGGAAGCGGCAGAGAACGAGTCGGAAGCCCTGAGACCAGGCTCCACCCTGACCACAGTCACTGCACTCTAACCTGGTTCCCTGGTGAGTCACAGACTCATCTCAGGCCCATCTCAACTCACTGTCTGAGAAGCCGTGAAGTGCAGAGGGCTGGCACTGAGGCTGCCCTGACAGTGGCCCTGGGCAAATCACATCCTCTTCCAGAACCTCGGTTTGCTTCTCCAGCAAATGGGGTTTTTCTTTCAATCCCAGATTGAGTGTATGCCCAGAGGTACCCCAGCCCTGAACAGAGTGAAATGTGTCCACCCTAGGCCACTGGGTGGGGTCATTATGGCTGGCTGTGCCCATCATGGTCACGTTTCTGAGGTACAGAAACCACACTGGATTGGGTTTCAGAAGACTGTGGGACACCCAAGGAGACACTGGCTCGGCCTGAAACTGTTTCGAAAGCAGTTTCAAGATACATGTTGTAGCTTTCTGTTGCTATGATGAACAACATTACCAGAAGCAACTTGGAGGAGTTTGATTCCCTGCCCCTCATCCAGGGAAGCCGAGGCTGGAGCTGAAGCAGAGGCCATGGAGGAATGCTGCTTAAGGGCTTTTCAACTCCCTTTCTTACACAGGCCAGCCCACCTTCCCAAGGGTGACATTGCCCATGGTGGGCTGGGCCCTTCTACCTCAATTAGCAATCAGGAAAATACCCCACAGACATTCCTCTGAGAAGATTCCTCAGCTGAAGTTCCCCTTCCCAAGTGTGTCAAGTTGACAACCCAGATTAGTGACGCAATACAGTTTTCCCAAATGGGAAAATCAGGAAGAGCATTCCAAGCAAAGTTATCAGCAGGAAGAAATGCCCTGTCACCATCACTGCTGTGTGCTGGCAAAGACCCGCCCTGCAGGGGTTCAGAACATAGGGACATGTGTCCACATGCTTGTCCATACTTGGTTCAAGAATGATCATGGGGAGTTAGAGAGATGGCTCAGGGGTTAAGAGCACTGAATGCTTTTGCAGAGGACTTGGGTTTTATTTCCAGCACCCACATGGCATCTAACACCCATCCATAACTTCAGTTCCAAAGGATCTGACACCCTCTTCTAGGTGGGCATTGCACACATGTGGTACATATACATATATGCAGGCAAAATGCTCATACACAAAAAGTAAAAAGTTTTAAAAAATGTATTTTCTAAAATGAGCATAGGTTGGTCCCAGCCAATGAGATACAGGGAGGTTTGTGGTAGTGGGTGGGGATAATCATTCTGAAAGGTCTTGTTTTTTTGATGCTGGAGACTTTTAGCCCAAGATTCCTTAGGAGATGCAGACCCTTAGCCCAAGGTTTCTTAGGAGATGGTGACCGTCTTCTAAGCCACTTGGAGATGTCCCATCGGTCCCAGCACCCCCTCTCCTTCATCTTCCTCGTCTTCCTCCTAGACAGCAGCCCAAAGAGCTCGATGTCGAGAGTCGTCGGGCACTCCACAGCAGTCACTGAAAACAGTCTTCACTCCCAGATTCTAGAGTAGTTCAAAATAAAAGACCTGATGATACCAAGTATTAGCAAGGACTGGAAAAACAGATTGTCATTCTCTGCTGGCAAGAGTGTGCTTGGCACACTGCAGGCCATTCTGTGGTAGTTTTTGTCTGAGAGAAACATACATGTATTTTCTCTCTGGTCCACCCTTCTATTCCTGCACAGGCACCCAGAGAAATGAGGGCTAGTCCACAGCTTGACTCATGTGGTGTTCATGGCAATCCTATTCAAGGTTTCAAAATCCTTACAACATTACAACTAGCCATCAATGGTAGAATAAGAAGCTAGGGATATGGCTCAGTTGGTAGAGTACTTGCCTAGCATGCATGAAGCCCTGGGTTTGCTCCCCAGCACTGCACAAAGCAGACATGGCTGTGTATGCCTGTAATCCCAGCACTTGGGAAGAGGCAACAGGAATCAGAAGGTCAAAATCATCCTCAGCTATATAATAAGTTCCAGGCCTGTCTGGACTACATGAGACCCTGTCCCTCCCCCATGAAAGTTGTGGTATATTTGTACATTGTGATACGATCCAGCAATAAAAACATGACCGCTACATGCAGAGACATGGACAAATCTTCCAGACTTAATGTTAAGCAAAAGAAGCCAAAAAGAGCACATGACATAGGATTCCATTTACAGGCATTTCAAGAACAGGCCAAATGGATTCCAGTGACGGTCACCAGAACAATGTGGTCCCTTTGAACTGGGAAAAGAGGGACACTGCCCAGCAGTGGGCACAGGGAACTTTGGTGGTCGATGTCTGAGTGCTGGTCACAGAGCACTTACCTGCGTAAGGAGTGCCGTGCTGTACACGGAGGGTTGATACGTTTTACTCAAAAGTAAAGAAATTGGTTTTTAAAAGAAGCCAAAGGCCGGATGTGGTAGCACAAGCCTTTAATCTCAGCACTCAGGAGGCAGAGGCAGATGGATCTTGGTGAGATTGAGGTCAGCCTGGCTTCCATATCAAGTTCCAGGCCTGCTGTGGCTACAGGGAAACCCTATCTCAAAAAGAGGAAAGGGAGGAGGTGGCTGGAAAGATGGCTTAGCAGTTAAGATCTCTGGCTGCTCTTGCACAGAACCCAGGTTCTGTTCCCAGTATCCATTGGCAGCTAACTGTAAATCCAGTAAATCTGGGATCCAACACCCTCTTCTGGCATCACGGGTACGACACAGGTGCACTTACATACGTGCAGGCAATACATGCATACACAAAATAAAAATAAATTTGATTTTTAAAACAACAAGCCAAAGATGGATCTCTGTGCAATTGAGGTCAGCCTGGTCTACATAGTGCGTTCCAGGCCAGCTGGAGCCACACGGAGACCCTGTCTCAAAAAGACAGAAAACAAGCCAAGCCGAAAGTGATGGTGCGTTCCTTTGGTCCCAGCATTCAGGAGGCAGAGGTAGGCCAATCCTTTGTGAGTTTGAGGCTAGCCTGGTCTACATAGCAAGTTCTAGGCCAACTGGACCCACATAGTGAGCCCTGTCTCAAATGAATGAATGAATGGGAAAGAAAGAAGAGAAAAAGCGAAGAAGCCAGGATGCCCACGGGTGTCCATCTGAGCCACCCAAGGAAGAGCCCAGCCCCTGTGTAACATGGTACATTTGGCCAGTGTGGTCTGGTGACAAAGTCCAGCAACTGCCTGAGGCATCCAGCCGGAGCCATGAAGAGACGGGACCAACTTGCCTCGCTGCCTCCCAGAATGGGAGTCGGCCCTTCTCTTGGCTTAATTTCCCCATCTGTTAAATTCCCAGGAGGCTGTGTGGGTATTAAACCAACAGTTTCATTACCTATTGCTGACTAACAACCACCATAAACTTGATGCTTAGAATGTCAGTTGTTTTTGAGGATTTTATTTTTATTTTATGTGTATGAGTATATTGCCTTCCATGTGTGTGAATGCACTTGTGTCATGCAGTGCTTCAGAAGTCAAAAGAGGTGCTAGATCCCCTGGAACTGGGGAAACAGATGGTGGTTAGCCGCCATTCAGGTGCTGGGAATCAAACCCGAGTCACCGAGCCATCCCTCCAGCTTCTGGTTTTTTTTTTTTTGGTTTGTTTTTTGTTTGTTTGCTTTGGTCTTTTTGAGACAGGGTCTCCCTGTAGCCTCAGGTGGCCTGGAACTCAGTTTGTAGACCAGGCTAACCTTGAACTCAAATATCGGCCTGCCTCTGCCTCCAGAGTGCTGGGATTAAAGGTGGGCGTGTACCACCATGCCCCGCCTTTGTTCTTTGTTTTTAATCATCCCACACACCTATGGCAGGCCTGGCCCACCTGAGCTCTTTTCTTGTGTCTTACCTGCTGCTACGTCAAGTGGTCAGGGTTGAAGCTACTTGTGGTTCCTGGAGCTGGATGTCTGTAATATCTCCAGGGAATGTTCTGAACCCCCTTGGCGGAGGAATCCCCCCTTGATCTACGTCCCATGACCACTTCCCATGCTTCTCTGCTGCATAGTGACCTCAGGACATCTGTAGTCTGACTTCTTACATGGTGGCTGACTCGCTTAACAAGAGTGTTTCACCCAGTGAATCCACACTTCTTGCCCCAGCGGGCCCTGTGCAGCCCAGCCCAGCCGGGTCAGTCTGGCCAGGAACAGGGGCACTGACAGCAGCCCCCAGGCTTTGCTCTCCTAGACTGTCCTTCTGTCCCAACCTCTCCCATGGGCCAGTGAGGCGCTAGCCCCCGACCCCTCGTCCTGTTGCTCCTTGGTAGGTTTGCCTGCTAGTCTCTCCTTGGGTTTCCCTTTGGAGTTGGCTTCAGTTCTGCTTGCATTGGGCTTTGAGGACAAGGATGGTGAGACGCAGATGGACCTAGTCTCTTGGTGTCTCCTCGGCCAAGGGGGTTCAGAAAACGTAGTGACTTCACTCCCTCCCCAATCAATCAAAAGCAAATTACAGCCACCCAGGTTCTAGGGGACTAGACCTCTTCAGGGCCTGAATGCCAGGGCTGTGCTCCATCAGGGTCTCTTCTCTCCTGAACCTTCCATCCCTCCATGTGAGACCCTCTGTGCAGTCCTCTTGGAGGTCCGCTCGGCTCATCTCTCTCCTGTGTCCTCTTGTGCTGACTTTGATCACTTGATCTCCGCCTGGTTACTACCTCACCACCAACCTGTCTCCACTCAGACTGGTCTCAGGAACTCAGGGGAGCCTCCAGCTCAAGATCAACATCAAGTGTGTCTTCCCTATGCTTCAGTACCTGCTCACCCAGGAAGCGAACTTCTAGATGCAGCCCTGAGGACCCGGCACAGGACCAAACCTTCCATCCTCCGGCTTCCTTGGCCTCTGAAGGAGGGGAAGCCAGAGGCAGGCAACTCATCCAAGAAGCCACATCAGCACAGATCTAGCACAGGAGATCGGGGAGGCGTTTTGGAGAAGGAGATGCCAGAGCTGAGCAGGAATTAGTCAGGCTGGGAGGAGGAAATGGGTTTGGCTCCTGGGCATGGTGTTCAAGGCTCTGAATCTGGAGAGAGGCTCTTTCCAGGACTGCTCAGCTTTCGGCCTGGAGCTTGGAGTCTGTAGAGTGACAGCAGATGGAGTTGGAGAGGCAGACAGCAGCTGGACTTGATTTTGCAGGTACACTGGGGCTACGTGTCCTGAATGGGCTTCATGCATTACCCGCTGGGGAGTCTCTGGACTGCATTAGATGACACTGTCCTGGCTCGGGTCAGAGGCCTGCATGAATACGGTGGAACTCCAGGGAGAGTCAGCACAGAGGAACTACTTAAGGCCTCAGGTCAGAGCAGGGGAACAGCTAAGACCCCCAAGGGCGACCAAGAGAAACGGCGAGGGCTGGAGAGATGGCTCAGTGCTTAAGAGCATTTGCTCTCTTGCAGAAGACCCTAGTTTGGTCCCCCAGGACATACATGGTGGCTAACAACCATCTGTATCTCCAGTTCCAGGGGATCCGACACCCTTTTCTGGCCTCCACGGGCATTGCATGCACAGGTGCACTTGCACGCAGGCAAATCACTCAGACACACAAAATAAAAACAAATTTGTAAAAATTAAAAAAAAAAAAAAAAAAAAAAAGAGGTCAGGGAACTGGGATAGGCAGGGTCCCATAAGCCACAACGAGCTGATACTTGGTGGAGGTGGCCAGGAGGGGTGGGAAGAGAGGACCAGGGAGGGCCGTTGGGCTTACCAGGGCATAGAACTCAGAAGACAGCCTATGGCAGACAGGTGGGGAGGAAGGGCCGCCGTGTTGATGGTGCTCCTTCTCTGATGGCCCCTGTGCCTCAGTGTCCCCAGGGACATTTCTAGCCCAATCCCCTTTCCACGCACTCCCACTGATCTCTGGAGGGTCTTGTCAGGGTCCACCCCTGCATCCTGCTTCCCCGGAGCACCCGAGCCATCCTCCCCACGGAGACTTTGGGGACCTTACTCTTAGCTCCAGGAAACCTGTAGTATCACATCAGGAAACATCAAGGAGGCACTCTGCTTGCCTCTTCCTCACCCACTGCCCTTCTCTACCTCCCTCTGCTGAGGGAAGGCGAATGATGGAGAAAGCTAAGGTCCGAGAATCAAGCAGTCTTCCATCCATACTCCCGTTCCCAGCTCTGCAACCCTGGGCAAGTTATACAACCTCGCTGACCCTCTGTTTCCTCATCTGTAAACCCAAAGCAGTGGCTGCCTTGCTAAGTGTTGGGAAGAGGAAGAATGAACCAATGGCAGGTGGGGAATGCTGAGGAGCCCGCAGGTGCCTAGTTAAACACAATGCAGATGCTGGTTGTTATCATTAAGGAAGGTGTCACACGTTAATAGCAGGGGCACTTGTTTTAATACTATTGCTCAGAGGTCAGCTGGAGGCCCTCTCCCCAGCCCCAAGAGGAGGCCTCTGGGACTCCACACCCTGCCAGCTCTTCCATTCTAGCCCCACTTCTCAGGGCTTCCTGGAGCTCCATTAAAGTTGGGGCTGAATTCAGAGCTTTGCCCAGGCTAGCACGATTCCATCCAGCCCTCTCCAGACAGGGAAGCATAGCGCCTAGCCAGTCTCTGCATGGCAAGGGGACCCTGACTGTGCAGTGGGCCACGTCGCCGAGTGGGGATGCTTGGTGGCTCGGGTGGCACTGGTGCATTTTTGGAATTGTCCCAGGTCTACTGGAATATGAGCGAGGAACCTCTGGAAGTCCCCTGAGGAGGACCCTCACAAAGGGGCTCTCAGCACTGCCCTCTGCAGATGGGGGCACCTGCGGTCCAGGCAGTCTGCCCAGCTAGACCCCAAACTCCAGAAGGCCCTCCCAGATGCCCCAACAGAGCTGCATACCTGCTCTGGTCCCCACAGCCCTTCCATATGACATGTTCTTTTCATATGTTTCTCCTAGACTGTGAGCCCCTCCCTGAGTCCAGGAACCAGCTCTGTTCACTTTTGTGTCCCTAGTACCCAACACAGGACACCTAGATTATCAACTGGAGGAGTGTTTGTTGATGGACTGACTGACAGACTAACTGGAAATGAATGACTGAGTCAAGCACCCCCTAGGAAGGGCACGGCCACTGAAAGCTCCATGACAAACAGTAAGAGGCTGTGTCTCCCCATAATTCCTAGGAAGCCCAAAAGCCAACCTGGAAGGCTGCAAGCTAATTAATAGTTTCTGGGACATGAAAGGACCAGACTGTAGCTGTGACTCATCTTGGTCATCCTGGCAACCCATGTGGACTTTACAAGGACCTGGAGGGTTCTGAGGCCCTGGGAGGAGGCACTTACTTTGATCAGCAACTGCCCGAAGCAAACACAGCATCCCTCGTGATGCTCACAACAAGCCTTCGAAGTACCCATGGCTCTCCCATTTCTCTGCGGAGGAAACCAACGCTCAGACAGCAGCCGTGATTCAGCCAAAGTAAGGTAGGTAGTGACTCATGCCTCAGCCATTGTGGCTCCAGAGCCCAGGTCCCGCCCTGGTGAGATAGGATTCCTTCAGTTGACCATTGACAGAGGCACTCATCACACCTCTAGTCCCCGGCACAGCCTGCACAGGAGAGGCATACACACCCCATTTGCAGGAGAGGAGCCAGGACTCAGGCAGAGCAAGGAGTCATCAGGTCACAAGGCCCCCCTCAGTGAGTCTGAGGACTGATCAAAGTCTACTTTTCTTGGAGACCAGGAACCTTGGGTCCCCCACTTGGGAGAATAGCATAGACGGAGGTCTGGGGCACGTCTGTGGGGCTCATCTGCCTCAGTTTCTGTAGAAGAGGAGAGCAAGAGTTTCCTTTCAAAGGGTCCAGGAAGGATGGGGGTCCCTAGGAAGGTGCATCAGACACCCATGTTTCCTCTGACTCTAGTAGCCCGGTTTCATCACATGCTTTATGGCAGTGCCAGCCACTCCTTTTAAAAGTAGTGTATTTCAGGGGTTAGAAAGACGGCTCAGCAGTTAACACTGGCTACTTCTGCCAAGGACCCGGGTTCAGTTCCCAGCACCCACATGGTGGTTGACGACCATCCATACCTCCACTTCCAGGGAATCCAATGCCCTCTTATTGCCTCTGCAGGCATCACATGGGTCCACTTAATTTACATACATGCAAACACACACATAAAACAAAAGTGAATAAATTAAAAAAAAATGCAAACAGTGAGGTGGACGGGAGCAGGAGAAGGAAGGGGGTTGGGATGGATCAAGGTACATATGTATGAAATTTTCCAAGTGGGCTAGAGAGATGGCTCAGCAATTAAGAATGCTTCCTGCTCTTGCACAGCACCTGAGTTCAGTTTCTAGCATTGGGTAATTTACAACTGCTTATTAGTAAAACTCTAGCTCCAAGGGGATCTCATGTCTGTGACCTCCACAGGCACCTGCACATATGTACACAACTCTACACACAGACAAACATATACATATTATTAAAAATAAATATTTTAAATAAAGATATTTTTATTTGTGTGTGTGTGTATGTGTGTGTGTGTGTGTGTGTGTGTGTGTGTGTGTGTGATATGTGTATGGATGCCCATAAAGGCCAGAAGAGGACATTGGATCCCCTGGAATTGGTGTGGTTATGAGCCACTTAATGTAGGGGCTAGAACTGTATTTACATCTTCTGGAAAAGCAGCAGATACTCTTACTCTTATCTGCTGAGCCATCTCTCCAGTCCCCCAAATAAAATACATCTTAAAAACTTACATTCTTGCCCAGTGTGGTGATGCATGCCTTTAATCCCAGTACTCAGGAAGCAGAGGCAGGTGAATCTCTGTGAGATTGAGGTCAGCCTGGTCTACATACTGAGTTACAGGCCAGCTGGGGCTACAAGGAGACCCTAACTCAAAAAGACCTAAATAAACAAATAACTAAATATGTAACTAAATAAATTCTTAAAGGATGAAATTGTTAGGCCTGGCATTTTAGCACAGACCTTTAATCCCAATGCTTGGGAGGCAGAGGCAGGCAGATCTCTGTGAGTTTGAGGCAATCTACATAGAAATATCCAGGCCATCCAGAAGTACATAGTCAGACTCTGTCTCAAAGAAGCTTTTTTTTGGTCAAAGAATAAAAAATTTATGCCAGGCATGATGGTGCAAGACTTTAGTCCCAACACTCGGGAGGCAGAGGCAGGCAGATCCCTGGGAGTTCAAGGCTACCCAGGACTACATAGTGAGACCCTGCCTCAAAAACACAAACCAAAAGGTGTGTATGTGGTACTAGAGAGATGGCTCAGTGACTAAGAGTACTTGTTGCTCTTGCAGAGGACCTGGGTTCGTTCCTAGCAGTCACATGGTAGCTAAAAACAGCCAATAGCTCCAGTCCCAAGGAATCTGAGGCCCTCTTCTGGCCTCCTTGGGCACCAGGCCTACATATACAGCAGAACACTCACACATACAAAGTAAAAATGTGGGGGTGAGAGAAATGGCTCAGTGGTTAAGAGCACTGACTGCTCTTGCAGAGGACCCAAGTTCAGTTCCTAGCACCTATATGGTGACTAACACCCATCTGTAACTCCAGTTCCAAGGAATTCAAAGCCCTCTTTTGACCTCCACGAACACTGCATGGACTTAAACATGCATGCAGGCAATACACTCATACACATGAAACAAAAACAATAAAAATTAAAATTTAAAAAACACACAAAAAAGAATTTAAAAATCAAGAAACAAATTATTAATTAAAGTTGCAAAAACAATAATTAAAATGACAATTACCTCCTGGTTTAAAAGAACAATAACATAGAAAGTGATAGAGGAAAATGCCCAAGGTCAACCTCTGGCCAACATGCATGTGCACACATACGCACATGCGCTCCCCCATGTAGTGCACCCACACAGACACGCACATAAAGCAGGCTGGCAGCTCTGGCTCCATCTGTGAGGAAGAAGAGCAGTGAAACAGAATAGCAAAGGCTATGCCGTCTGTCCTTCTGGGGCCAAGCTGGGGCTCGAGCACAGCACAACTAGTGGATCACTCCTGGGCACAAAGATGGCTGGAAAAGGCAGTCTCCACCTTGGCAGGTGTGCTGGGTAGCTTCAGTTTTCAATTTGACACACCTGGGAAGACGGAACCTCAGTTGGGGAATTCTAGCAGAATGGTCTGTGGTCACGACTAGGAAGCATTTTTTTGATTGCTGAGTGATGAGAGAGGTGCCATCCCTGGGCAGGTGGTCCTGGTTTGTATAAGAAAGCAGGCAGAGGCCAGGTGTGATAGTGTACACCTTTACTCCCAGGACCTAGGAGGCAGAGGCAGGTAGATCTCTGTGAGATTCAGGCCAGCCTGGTCTACATAGTGAGTTAGTTCCAGGTCAGCTGGAACTAACTGGGCTACAGGCCTGGCTCAAAAGCAAAAACAGAAACAAAGACAAAGAACAATAAAAGAAAGGGAAGGAAGGGAGGGAGAGAGGGAGGGAGGAAGGAAGGAAGGAAGGAAGGAAGGAAGGAAGGAAGGAAGGAAGGAAGGAAGGAAGGAAGGGAGGGAGGGAGGGAGGGAGGGAAAAAGGGAGGGAAAAAGGGAGGGAAAAAGGGAAGAAGGAAGGAAGGAAGGAAGGAAGGAAGGAAGGAAGGAAGGAAGAAGGAAGGGAGGGAGGGAGGGAGGGAGGGAAAAAGGGAGGAAGGAAGGAAGGAAGGAAGGAAGGAAGGGAGGGAGGAAGAAGGAAGGGAGGGAGGGAGGGAGGGAAAAAGGGAGGAAGGAAGGAAGGAAGGAAGGAAGGAAGGGAGGGAGGGAGCACAAAGAAGTGCACAGGCTGAACACAGAACAGGGGCATGGTTGGTGCTGCAGCTCTCACCTTCAGGTTCCTGCCCTGTCTTTCCTCAATGATGAACTGTGACCAGGCTGTATAAACCAAATAAACCCTTTCCTCCCCAAGCTGGTTTTGCTCTAAGTGTTTTATTACAGTAGTGGAAAGCTGACTAGGACAAGGCCCAAGGCCAGTTGAGGAGGGGGCGTAGCCACTTGATGAGACAGAACTCTCCAAGATTGGGAAAGGGCTAGGATTCTGCTACAGAAGGCCCTGGAATTCTCCAATGTGGCAGGGACAGGCCTCTTGCCACTTTGGCTCATCCCCTCTACATTTGCAAAGATGATTATGTCATGCAGAAATATTAGAGGGAAAGCTGGTGAGCTAGAAAACCAAAGATGATCAGTAATTTCAACATCCAGATGCTGAAGCAGAAGGATGGCCAGCCTGGGAGACAAGGATTGCCAGGCCAGCCTAGGCTACAGAGTGAGACTTTTTTCTTTGAGGGGGGTGGTGGCTTTTTTGAGACAGGGTCTCCCTGTATCTCCAGCTGTCCTGGAACTCTCTATGTAGACCAGGGAGGCCTGGATCTCATAGAGGTCTGCCTGCCTTTAGCTCCCCTGGGATTAAAGGTGTGTGCCATCACCCCTAGCTCAGAGTGAGACTTTGTCTCAGAAAACAAAATAAAGGCCAGGGCTCAGCAGGTGAAGCACTTGCCTCACAGAATCTATAATGAAAGGCAAGAACTAACTCCTGAAAGTTGTCCTCTGACCCTTACACACACTGTGGCGTGCACAGTGCACAGTGCCCCCGTCAATGAAATAACTTAAAAAGCAAAACAATGTTTCAGCAGTTAAAAGCCCTGGCTGCTCTTGCCGAAGGCACTGGTTCCAATCCCAGCACCCACATGGCACACTCTCTGTAACTCCAGTTTCAGGGATCCAGTGCTCTCTTCTGATCTCTGTGGGCTTCTATACCTGGCATACTTACAGACATGCAGGGAAAACACCCATACACATAAAATTTTAAATTTTTTAAAAAGAAAAGAAAAAGGGGCTAGAGAGGTGGCTCAGCAGTTAAGAGCACTGTCTACTCCTGCAGAGGATCTGGGTTCAGTTCCCAGCACCCACGTGGCAGCTAACAACTGTATGTAACTCCAGTTCTGGAGGATCTGGCCTCCACAAGTTTGTAAACATATGGTGTATTTACATACATACATGCAGGCAAAACACTCATACACAAAATAAATAAATAAATAAATTTTTTTTTAAGAAGGGGGTGGGAAAGATGGCTCAGCAATTAAGAGCACTGACTACTCTTGCAGAGGACCCAGGTTCGATTCCTTGCACCCACATGGTGGCTAACAACCGTCCGTAACTCTAGTTCCAGGGGATCTGACGCCCTCCTCTGACCTCCTTGCGCACTGCACGACACAGGTGCACTTACATACATGCAGGCAATACACTCATAGACATAAAATAAAAATGATAATAAATTGATTAAAAGAAGAATAAACCAGGTGTGGCGGTAGATATTGCAATCCTAGTACTCAGGATGCTGAACTAGAATTGCAGTTCAGCCTGAGCTACACAGGGTGACCTTTTCTCAAAATAACCAAAGAAACCAAAGGAAATAAGAAAAGGAAAGGAAGGGGCTGGAGAAATGACAGCAGTTAGGAGCACTGACTATTCTTGCAGAGGACACAGGTTCAGTTCCCAGCACTCACATGGCAGCTAAAACCGTCCTTAACTCCATTTTCAGAGGAGTTTGAGGCCCTCTTCTGACCTCCGAGACACTGCAGGACACAGGTGCACTCACATACATGCAGGCAATACTAACCATACACATAAAATAAATATTATTACATTAATTCAATATTATTAAATATTATTAAAATGACTATTTTTTAAAAGGAAAGGAAAATGGAGGGAGAGAGGAAGGGAGAGATTCCTACATTTTGAGCCTCAAGGGAAGCTGTGTGGAATTACATTAAAGATAGGGATTGGCAGGAGGTGGCTGTGCCCACATCGAATCCATGGGGTTTAACCAGAAGCTAAGATATTGCCGTGGTCAGGACTCAGACTGCCTTGTTGGGGGTAAACACACGGCTCCTGTTCAGGCATCTGAAACACCAACAACAAAGGGCACGGGGCACAAACCATACCTGTTCTCTCAGGAGCCGTCAGGGCAGACATTCTACATCCCTTAGTGTATACATATTACACACATCATATTCATACATGCATGTACATTTAGACCTCAGGAAAACTCTATCAAGAATGAACCATTACAATCCACAATCATTTCTCCCCAGGAGGAGAAACTGAAGCACAGAAACTTCAGCTGGCCAATAACTTCCTACCTCTGTTTGAGCTGGGATTTGAAATACTTCAAATAGGAGGTCTATCCAAAGCCGCAGGCTGCAGAGAGCACGTGGGCCCATAGAGGATGAATAAACTACCTCAGACCTCACAGCAGACTTGGGGGTATCTCCTACCACCCTGTTACATCCTCAGGTAAGTTCTGACACCTTCAAGACTCACAAGGAAACGGCTGAAAGGCCCCTGCAAAGAACCTTCCAGGGAGCCGGACTTTGCTGTCTAACCCTCAGCAATAACAATCATGCTTAGGACACATACAGGGAGTGCTGCCACACATGTGTGGGCCTCAAGTAGACATGGCCCTTTCCAGCTAGCAACCAGACCCAGGGTGTGGCCCTGGGATCCCTGCTCTGGATCAGGCCTCGGGTTGATACACAAGCTTGCAGTGAATGTGGTAGAAGAGGCTTTGCTCACCCACTTAACCTGAGCTGTGGGATGACCACACTAATAGTTTATATTTCAGATTTCTGACACAAATAACCCAGAATCCTTAATGTCCACCATTCTGTAATTCTGAATTCTTTTCTATGGAGGCTTCTGTTTTATTTCCAAAGCCTGAGTCTAGGAAGATCCTGGCTCCTTCCAGGCATCCAGGACTGGGGCTGCTGGCTTATGGCTCGGAGGGAAGTATCATCTTTTCTGGAAGTTCTGTTTTGCTTTGTGTTTGTTGATGCCTTTGATCATGACCTCCACACCACTGACTTCCTTATCTCCTCTCCACTGCTGGGTTTTGGTCACATGAGGGGCCCCAAGGTCAAGCTCAGCTGACTGCCTTGGTGTCACAGCAGGTGCTCAAAGTCAGGAAAACATCTAGTGCACATGCCAGAAGCTATGGCTTTCTGGATTAAAAAAAAAAAAAAATGAAAAGCAAGCAACAGCAAAACCAGTCATCTCCTTTCTCCAGCTGTGCCCCAGGCCGGCAAGGCCTCTGCCAGGATAAAGGGCAGATATGGGGCAGGGCAGAGCAGCCCAGGCTTTGCGGCTGCTGTAGTGGATGCCTGTGCACCCGGAGCTGGGAAAGAGAGGCTGGTAGAGTGCTGGGGAGTACGGGAGGATGAGCAGGATGAGGGGGCCTCAGGCTAGGCCACAGGCAGTACCAGAGCTGGGGACCTAGCTCCTTGTCACAGTGCAGCTGTGGACACCAAGCTCTGGGGCCAGGGTCTGGGCTTGGCTCCCTTCTGGGCTGATATAGGACAAGGGCTGAGCAGAAGGACGGGCTGAAAGATCTGCCATAAGGCTGGATTAGGAACCCCAGAGAATGGCCTGTAAAGGGTCCCAGCCCGGAGGTGCATGAGGCTGGTGCTCACCTGCTTTGATGAACTGTCATACCCTGCCCCACTGACCCTTGAGAAATCCAGGCTGCTAAGCTCACTTGGCTTCCAACTGCTTTTCTTCCAACTGACTCTGAAAGTCTCAGAGCAACAGAAGATAGGCGCCAACAGCGCAGGGACTGCCCTCCCCATGCCCGGAGTCACAGCTGCGAATGCTCTGCTAGCTCGGCCTTCTCTGCGGCACCCTCTGCTCACACACCTATGCCTGCATGTGCCCCGGCCCTGAGGACCCTTGGAGACTTGGAGACCAATTCCAGAACACTCAGAACCCACAATCAGGGTTGCTGACTCCCACATATAAAATGGTGTCGTATTTGCAAATTAACTCTGCACACACAGTCTTCTGAACACCTTAAGTCGTCCCTAGGAGACCTCTGGTCCCTGATTCAATGTAAATGCTGCAAAATAGCTCTTACCCTGTTGTACAACCCAGAAACCTCTGGACTTACTCAACACAGATGGAGTTTGTTTGTTTTCCTGTAGTGCTGGGAATAGAGCCTTGGGCCTTGTTAATACTGGGTGCTCTGAAGCTTAGCCATATTCCCAGCTCTTTTACTGTGTGTGCATGTGTGTGTGTGTGTGTGTGTGTGTGTGTGTGTGTGTGTGTGTGTCTGTATGTGTGTGTGCATGTGTATGATGTGTGTGAGTGCAGATGCTCATGTTCCAGGGCACCTATATGGAGGTAAGAAGGCAACTTTGGGGAGTCAGTTCTCTCTTTCCATCATGGGTTCTGGGGATCAAACAGGTTGTCAGACTTACTCAACACATACTTTTATCTCACAGCCTCTCCAGTCCTTCTTCTGGATTTCTTTTGTTTTGAGACAGACTCATACTATATAACCCTGGATGGCCTGGAATTCACTATGTGGACCAGGCTGGCCTCGAACTCAGAGATCTGCCTGCTTCTACCTCCAAAGTGCTGGGGTTAAAGGTGTCCACTTCTATGCCTAGCCCTTTTTTTCTGAATATTCCCTATTTGATTTTTGTTTTTGAGACAGGTCTCACAGTGTAGACCAGCTGGTCTGGAACACACTAGGTAGACCACCCAGGCTGGCCTTGATCACACAAAGATCTACTTGCCTTGGACTCCCTAGGACTAGGGTTTAAGGCGTGTGCCACCATACTGGGTTCTCTTCTTTTTCTGGATATTCTTTTCTTTAAGTGTTTTATTTACTATTTTTATTTTATTTATGTGTATGAGTGTATTTATTGCCTGCATGTATGTAAGGTACCTCTGTCATGCAATGCTCTCGAAAGTCAGAAGAGGGTGTCAGATCCCCTGGAGCTGGAGTTACAGATGATTGTTAGCTGCCATGTGGGTGCTGGGAATTGAACCATGGTCCTCTGCAAGAGCAGCCAGTGCTCTGAACCACTGAGTCATCTCTCCAGCCCTTTCTCTGAATATTCTTGATTGCTGGTTGGTTGAACGTATGGATGCAGAGGGCTGACTATATACAGACCTGAACAACTCTGAATGTGTGCATGTCTCTGAATGATATGACTGGGGACACCCTGGCCCACCCTCCCAGTCCATGCTTCAGTGTGCATCTCAGACAGAAGGACACTTACCTAAGTTAGCCCAGTGCATGAGCTCAGTCCGGAAGTGGGAGGCAAGCACTGTGTCTAAAAGAAATCATATTCAAGTTTCCTCAATGGTTCCAACAGCCTCCCCTGGGAACATTTTTCTTTTCCAGTGCAGGGGCCCATGTTGCACTGATTGTCAGGTGTCTTTTGTCTCCTTTAATCTGGACTCTCTGCTGGGCCTCGTGTGATACTTCATGATGTCGAGGTATATGTCAGGTCCCAGCCAAGCATCTTGAAAACATGCTCAGTTTGTCTTGGTGTTTGCTCATCAGCAGACCCAGACTGGATGTGAATAATCTAAGGCCCTCCTTCCTGGTGTGGGGACTATCCATTGTGGGAGGCGGGGAGAGCTCTTCACTCCTGCCATTGAGCCAGACCATTGTCTCTAAAAAGCTCAGTGAATCTTCAGGGTGAAGAATCTGACCCAACTGCTGTTTGGAGTACAATTTCGTTGCTTTCTGAGATCATCTGAGCTACCGAGAGCTAGCTGTCTGGTGATGAGCTTTCTTCTACTGAAATATTAACATTTTTCTTTTTTCAAACTGGCGCCTGCCTGCACACGCACACCTGCATGTGTATGTGTGTGAATATACATGGGTGTGTAAGGGTGCACACCTGTGTATGTGGCTGGAAACCAGAAGAGGCACCAGGTGTCCTCTATCCCTCTCCGCCTATCCCTTGCGGCAGGGTTTCTTTCTGAACCATGGGGGCTACATTTTCTCAGCCAGGCCGGAAGCCAGCAAGCTCCAGAGAGCCTCCTGTCTCCAATCCCCTCAGAGCTGAGGTTACAGATGTTTGTGAGGATACCCAGCTTGTTACATGGGTGTTGGGATCTGAACTCCAGTCTTGAGGATTGTGGAACCATCTCTCCAGTCCCTAACGTTTTTCTCTTAAGGCTTTGTTAAGCCTTTGATGTGCTAAGGATATCTGCCGCTCATCTTTCTCACTCCATGAGGGAAATAATTACAAAGAATGATCACAGGAAGGTGACCTTTGTAATGCTACTTTGTAATATTCCCTGCCTTATAAAACTTCTCTTTAGTACAAGGAATTCAAAACTTTTAATCCCCTCTCCTTGTAGAATTTTGGATTACACACAGGTCCTGAACCTGACAGGCCCACTCCTCTCCCACTCCCTTTCATTTATTTCCTTTGCAAGATTTCTTTTAAAACCAGCCAGCAGCTGAAACAGGGGTTCTGTTCCTAACACCCACATGGTAGCTGACAACCATTATCACTCTCCAGTTTCAGGGGATCCACCACACTTTTGTGGTCTCTGAGGACACTGCATGTACATAGTACACTTACATACATGCAGGCAAACACTCATATACATAAAATTAAAAACAAAATAACACTAGCCAACCAGGAAAGACTGTGAGATCAGATCCCAGCCAATGAGAAAAAGACATAGTATTCTTACATTTGGCTAAAAACCCACCAGATTTCCCGCCCTGTGTGATACTTGCTGTCCTAATGAGCTAACGCATCCTTTTGCAAAAGTCAAAGCTGCCTTACTGAACTACTTCTGCTTTGTCCACAAGCTTTTTGTACAGTGTAGTGGGGACCTTGGACCTCATATTTTCTTTCTAACGCTCCAGAGGGTTTTTTTCCTAATTACATTTTTGCCTTTTTATCTCATGAACGTTTCAGATACTATTAAGGGCTTCTTTGTGTGTGTGTGTGTGTGTGTAGCGGCTTGGGATGGGACCTTGCATGAGCTAAGCAAGTGCTCTAACACTGAGCCACCATGCCCGTCTTTCTTTTCTTTTTTCTCTGTTTCTCTTTCAAAAGTAACTCAGGGGAGATGTGCTGGGGAACGCTGTCTTTTGGACATGACTTGGCATTGCACTCATCAACTCACATCGATATGGTGACCTGCACACAGCGAAGGCCATTGTCATTTCATCATGAATGGGGCAGGGACTCATGAGGCCCCACTCTTAGCCGAAGTGTTCTTGGAGGTTCATGACTGCTGGAGGAGGCAGAGTCATTTTTCTTTAGTGGGATAGCAATTGCTAAATTGCCCTATGCGCCAGTAAACAGCCCACACTATGCACATGCAAGCAACCCTCATTCAAATCAATGGGTCACAAATAAGACATTCTGTGCATACGCAAAATGGTCAAAGAATAAATTAAAACCTAAAAGGAAAAATGGAACATGTGCTGCTGTCCAGAGAACTACAACAGTGTAGAAGGTGAAAAATAAAAATAAAAAAGGTAAAAAATAAAAGCTGGTCATGACTCAGTTCCACCTCTCAGGAAACCACCTCTATGGTGGTCCGCACATGCAGACTGCTCAGACAGTGTCAGGGTCGGTGGAGTTTTGTTCTTGTTGTCTTCTGAGATGGGTTCTCGCAGGGTCGGTGGAGTTTTGTTCTTGTTGTCTTCTGAGATGGGTTCTCACTATGTATCTCCAGCTGGCCTGGAACTCATGACCCTCCTGCCCTACTTCCCTGGTTGTTTGTTGACCCAAACCCTCCTGTGTCCTTCTGCTTCAATTAGTTCAAAGGCCAGCATCTCCCTCTTGAGGTCTCTTCCAGAACAGTCTGTGAATCCCAGGGGCTTGCTAGGTCCAAAGGAGGCTAGGCCTAGTACACAAGGATCGAGGAGCCTCCTGTGGGCCCAGGGTTATACCTTTCCACTTGCTCTCAGAACTCAGCCTGGGAAGTGGGAATGACTCCAGATCCAACATGGCTCCCAGCCCAAAGCACACGTGGCATCTGCGTCCTGCCACAGTGCCTGGCCTCAGGCTGTGAGTATGGGTCACCAGTCCACACCCCTGCCCACTGAGTGAGATATATATCCTTTGAAGTCTGGGTGTCTTCTCTGCCAGTTGACCTGGGACAGGACTATCCTGATGGACCAGATTGGAAGCTTACCCTACTGACCTTCACAAGGGATAGGGGCCTGGAACTCTCTCCTACTGGAGCTCCTCAGTCATCCACAGGTTTGTCCAGATGCCACCAGCCAGGGCAGCAAGAATCTAGTCCTCCTTATGGGAGGGACAGATTTGAGAGTTGGTGGAGCACAGGAATTGGACTGCTTAACTAAATCCCCATTTGACCACAAAAGTGATAACCGCCAACAATTGGGAGTGTTGGTGCCTATTGTTAGGTCACTCAGCACAGCATTGGACACAATAGCTGCTCAGTAAAATTGAATTACACTCTCCATCCATATGGAGCTCCCTGACTGCTCTATTTTATAAAAAATGAGATGTCCACACGTGCCTCTTAGCCTGTTGCCATGTGGCTGTTCTCCCAGCTCACAGCAACCTCCTTACTTTCCTGGACAGAGCTTGGAGCCTTGGTTGGATGGTATGGGAGCAGGAGAAAAAGTGGTCCCTGAGGGGTCATCACCTTGGTGATGACTTCCAAGAAAACTGAGATAATGAATTAAGCTTGGTCCATCCAGTGAGATCAGTCAAAACGGACCCCTGAACTGTTACCTGCATTGTCTCACCTTTGGGAGGGTGCATTTATCTTTCTGTCAGTTTGACTCTTAATCCACGTGGGATTCCAATTGATTTCCTAACTGAGGAGAAGTGGGTGAAAGATCAGCCTCCCCAGAGCGAGACTGAAAGATGAGGAGGGACCAGGAATTCTGTCACCTCCAGTGAGCACAGCCAGGAGCCAAAGGGTTGGAACCCAGCCATCACATTTCACACTCACCCATTTCTGCTTCTGCTCCAGAAACCAGGGAGTCCTCCCACTCCTCCCCTCCCCTCCCACCCTTCCTGACTCTGCACTTGTCCTCCCAAATCTTCTTTCCACCTTCTCTGCCATCGTTTGGGTTTAGTCCCTGCCTGGCAGAGCTGACCCTGCCCCGTGCTCCCACCACTTTCCTCCCCGTCCTCTCCCTCCCCTAGTTCACCTTCCACACTTCAGCCAGGTCGGACACTTTGAAAGGCAGGTGGCGCTCGCTGCCTGGCAGGGCTGCTGTAGCCCTGTGCACTTCCTTCCTGATTGAGCCTTGACCAGAAAAATGGTCTGTGAAGCAAGAAACCAGAAATGTGCCAAATATCATTAAAGGTAGGAGATTATGTTCCTGTGACTGCTGGGACAAATGAGCCTAGATTGGGAAGCTTAAAAAGACGAAAATGATGGCTGGGGATGTGGCTCAGTTGGTAGAGTGCCTGTCTAGCATGTGCAATGCCCTGAGTTTGGTCCCCAACACCCATGAACTGGGCACAGTGGTGCCATCTGCAGTCCCAGCATTCAGGGGGTGGAGAAGGGAGATCAGAAGTTCAAGTTCATTCATGGATATCTAGTATGCTTGAGGCCTGGACCGCATGAGTCTCTCTCTTTCTCTCTCTCTCTCTCTCTCTCTCTCTCTCTCTCTCTCTCTCTCACACACACACACACACACACGCACATGTTATTCTACAGATCAAGAAATCAGAGGTCTGAAATAGACTAAGCTTACTGGGCCAACAGAGAATGTCCCATCTGGGGGCTCCAGAGGAGAAGCTTCCCCATTCGTTGCCTTTCCCAGCTCCCCTAGGCTGCCCGTATCTCCGGCTCAGGGACCCACCATCTTCCAAGTCAGCAGGAGGTGAAGGGGCTTTCTTGATGTACTCTGTCTCTGATTCTGACCTCCCTTTCTTCTGGCAACACTGGACCTACCTGGATATCCAGGGTTGGCAGACTTCCCTCTGCCTTCAACTTGTCTCTTCCTCCCAGAAAGAACACAGTTCCAGGATTAGGAGAGGGTCTGTTGTAGGGCCAATTCTATTTGAAGGAGCTTGAAGATAAATGGTAGCCTCTTCCTGGAGTAGAACTTAGTGCATTTTGTGAAGGCTGTCCAGGCTGAAGCCTCAGGGTCCCTACCTTGCCCAAGCCTCATGCAAGGCCTTCAGAAGGACCCTAGTATTGTGGGTGAGGCAGTTCATGAATGAAAATGTGACAGTTGTGGGTTTTCTGGTATTTTTCAGCTTAAAAAAAGTCCTGTGTGTACGTGTGTGTGCTTGTGTGTATGTGTGTTTGTGTGGATATGTAAGGATATACATGTGCCATGGTGGATATGTAAGGTTAGAGGATAACCCTGGGGTCTTAGTCTTCTTCTTCCACCTTGTTTTCGACAGGGTCTCTTGCCATTCACTGCTGGACATACCATAAAGCCAGCTGGTCTCAAGCTTTTGCAGACTCTCCTGCCTTGGCCTTCTATCTTGCCAGGAATACTGGGATTACAGACATACTAACTCATCTGGCTTTAGGTGGGTTCTGATGAATCAAACTCAGGTCCTCACACTTACAAGGCAAGAACTGTACATACTTAGCTACCTCCTTAGACTCTTCATTCTTGATCTCTTTCTTGCTCTCTTCTTTATAAAAAAAAAAAAAGATTTATTTATTTATTGATGTGTGTGTCTGTGTGTGCCCATGTGTGGGGGGTACACATGTCTTTGCACATATAGAGGCCAGAGAAGGTGTCAGATTCCTCAGAGCTGGAGTTACAGGCAGTTACATGGCTGCTGGGATCAGAACTCTTGTCTTCATGGTTGTGAAGCAAGTACACTTAACTGAGCAATCTCTCCAGCCCGCCCTTCCTCCCTTTCACCCTCCTTCCCTTCCTTCCTTTCTTTTTCTTTTTCCTTCATGCTTTTCTTTTCTGAGATACTCTATGTTGCTCAGGCTTGCCTTGGCTACCGGGGCTCAAGTATGCTCCTGATTCAACCTCTATAATAACTTGGACTATATGCTATTATGTCTGGCCTATGATTTTTTTTTCCAGTACTGGGGATGGAACCTAGGATCTGTGCATGCTAAGCAAATGCTCTACCACCGAGTTATACCCCAGCCCTTTGTTGTTGTTTTGGGAGTTTCATGTAATCCAAGCCTCAGACTCACTATGTACCCTAGGCTGGCCCAAACTTGTGATCTTCCTGTCTCTACCATTCAAGTGTTGAGATTATAGATAGTGTTGAGATAGATTATAGAATCCAGCTAAATTCTATAATAATTTGTCATTAATTATTTTCTCATTTTAAATAGACTTACTTTTAATTTTGTATTTTTTCAAACAAGGAGCCTACAAAATCAATATGTGCTCTGACCACAGCAGCAAAAATGGATGAACTATACAGTGCCACTGTAGAACCCATGTAGAACCTGAAAAATGTCAGCAGGGCAAGGTGTCACATGCCTCTGAGCCTAGCATTCAGGAGGCTAAAGCAAGATCACAAGTTTGGGCCAGCCTGCATTGTGAGACCTTGTCCCAAACAAACCAATGAGACTAAGCATATAGCATACACCCAGAATCCCAGCACTCAGGAGGCTGATGCAGGAGGATTACAGGTTTGAAACCAGCTTGGACTATATATTGAGATACTGTTTCAAAGGAAGCACAGGGGAGGCTTGGTGGTTAAGAGCACTGTCTGTTCTTGCAGAAGACCTGGGTTCAGTTCTCAGCACCAAGTTCCAGGGAATTCGATACCCTCTTCTGACCTCTGTGGGAATTGCACATCATGGGTACACTTACATATGGTGGGCATTTGCTGCTCCACCAGAGAACCTGGGTTCGATTCCCAGCACCCATAAGGAAACTCACAACCATCTGTAACTCTAGTTCCAAGAGATCTGAAGTTCCCCTCTTAGCCTCCGAAAACAATGCTCATATGTAGTGGACATACAGACAAACAGGGACACATACATAAATAAAAATAAAAATTTAAAAATCCAAACCAAATAAAAACACTGATAATGACAACACAGAATAAAAGAAGTCCACTAAGAAACACCCCACAACAAAGGAGGTGTAGCTGTAGCTCAGTGCCAGAGTGCTTGCCCAGCATAGCAGAAGTTCTGGGTTCGATCCCCAGCAGTGCATAAACCAGGTATGATACTGCACACCTTTGATCCCAACACCCAGGATGTGGAGCAGGAGAATCAGAAGGTCAAAGTCATCTTCACTACACAGCAAGCTTGTGCCCACCTGGATTTCCCTTAAACCAGTCTCAAAAAACAAGCAAAGCAAAGTAAAAAGAAATGTCCATGGTTGGAAGGTGTTTGTATCTGGTCTAAAAGCAGAGAAAACCAAGAAATATATCACATGGAATCAGTTCCGGGTATATGGTTAAGCCATAAGGAAAGTGAAAGAGCTATTTCCATCCATGGTGGTGGACTCAGGCAGGGAGGCTGGCACGCGTGTTCTGTTTTTCCTTTCATCATTATGTGTGTATACAATGTGTACATGCGGGGCCCAGGTGCCACAGTGGGGGTGGTCAGGGGACAACTTTTAGGAGAGGACAACTTTTTGAGTTGAGTATTTCCTTTTACCATGGGTTTTGGAGATTGAACTCAGGTTGTTGAACTTTTAACAGCTGAATCATCTTGTGGCTTGTGACCAGTCATGTTTATTATATTAACTACGGCCGTGGAACACAGTTGTCTGCTTCATATTAGTTTTAGAATTGTGCATATATTTTATATTCTCTGCAAATAAATGGTGTATGACATAACTGAACTCTGTACTTTAAAATAATTTGATTGCCAGGTATGGGGATATATGCCTTTTTTCCCAAGAGTGGGAAGGCAGAGACAGACAGAACTCTGTGAGTTCCAGGTCAGCCTGATCTACACAGCCAGTCCAGTCAGAGCTATATAGTGAGAACCTATCTCAAAAAAAACAAAAACAAACAAACAAAAAAACCAACTAACTAAATAAATAAATCATTTTATTATTTTATGAAGCTTAAACTTTCAAACTTAAAAATTCTCCAGTGGTTTCCCATTGTACTATGAATAAAATCCAAGCCCTTTACCTGGTTTAAAGCCCCATGTCCTGGCATCTTCTTTCTATCCACATCTGTTTTTAAATTTTATTTTATGTGTATGAGTGTCTTGCCCACATGTGTGTATAAGTGCACTCGAGTCATTCAGTGCTTGCAGAGGTCAGAAGAGGGCGTCGAATCCCCTGGAACTGGAGTTAGATGGCTGTTAGCCGCCATATGGGCGCTGTGCTTCGAATCTGGGTCCTCTGAAAGAGCAGGCAGTGCTCTTGACTACTGAGCCATCTCTCCGGCCCCACATTCATATCTTTTCTTAAGATTTATTTTGGGAGCACCTGGATATCGGCTGGCCTGGAATGGGAATCCAGCGGTATGACTTTGGACAAGTTACTTCACCTCTCTGCTCTGGGCATTTCCAAATACTCCTTGGGGGCTGGAAACCAGCCCGGTGAGGGCCAGTGAAGGATGCTGCTAGGCAGGGGCTAACTGAAGGAAAGACAGGGCCGGCTGGGAAGACCGCAGGGCTTCTCAGAGGAGGGGCCCGAGGCTGCACCGGAAGGGACGGGGGAGGGTGCTGTATTCTCCTCCCGTCCCCCACCCTTATCTTTTTTGTTGGGCTCCTCTGCCTTTATCTGCTCTTGAGATTGGGGGGGGGTCCCACTAGTTGTATCCCTGCCGCCCCCCCCCCGTCTCCTTCCTGGAGAACTTGGCTGCAGACCTTTGCAGTTCTTGCCACCCCTAGACCTCTCCGCAGAGCCCTGCTGCCTCCTCCGGGAGGCCTCCGGTGTGTCCCCTCCCCCGCAGTCCACCTCTGGACCCTGTGTAACACCTGGGACTCTGCCAGCTTTTCCCTCCCTCATCGTTCTAACAGACTTGTCACTGTGGGCCTCTTACATGACCCCTCTTCCCTACCCCAACCGCCTGCCGGTGGTGCAGCCTCTGCCCCTCACACCCGCCAGAGATGCCTGCAAAATGCTGCCGCTAAGTCACCTGCACTTCTTTCTTTCACAAGAATGCCTGCTCTCTCTCCATCCTCTCTCTTCAGCCCCTCCAGGGTACATTCTGCTGCCCATAGTCTCCCATCTTCACACTGCCAGGCTCTACTAAAACTGTTCTACCAGGCTGGGGCTGCCCCCATGTCCCTTGGAAGCCCTCCTTCATCCTCCAAAGTCCAGCTTCTGTCCCTCCTCTGAGATGTCATCCCTCAGTCCCTTCTGCCCGCATCTGACCCTTACTAAGGCTCTTGCTTCTGGTCCAGGAAAGACAGATACGTAAACACTGGAGACTAAACCTTTCTTTGTCCCTGAAGCTCCATCTATGAATCAAAGAGAGGTCAGAGGCTCTAGGAAACCTTAGTCAAACATTCACCAACTAGAGGGCAGCAGCTGTGCCCCAGGGTGGACTAGACCCTTGCTGCCCTGGCTGGTGGCATCTGACAGGCGTCTGGACACCTTCCCCAGGTCCCTCCACCTCCCCGGGTCCCCCCACCTCCCCGGGTCCCTCCCACCTCCCCGGGTCCCCCCACCTCCCCGGGTCCCCCCACCTCCCCGGGGCCCTTCTTGGATTTCCTTCGTGGTGTCTGGTGTCAGCTTCTACCTTTTCTCCTCATACCCTCCCCATCCTCTTCTGCTGCACCCAGTGTCTGATTATGCTCTGTACTGAGTCCATCTGGAAGCCTGCAATCACCCACCTGCCCTGTCCTCTGCAGCTAGCGCTGCCTGTGGGAGAGATCAGCCTCTCCAGTGGTTCTCTGGAATAAAAAATAAAAGCCACTCAGAGTAAAGTCCCTAGGTACCCACAAAACCCTATGCTAGTTGCACCTCCAGAGAAAAACTTTCAATATGTTATTGTCTCCATCCTATGGGTCCTGAGTGACACACTTGGGTCCTCAGGCTTGGATGTCGTGTGTCTTTACTGGCAGAACCATCTCACCCACCCAATGTTAGCTTCTTTTAGTTTCTATATTATATGTGTGCCACATGTGTGCAGGTGCCTGAAGAGGTCAGAAGAGGGAATTGGATCCCCTGGAGCTGGAGTTACAGGCAGTTGGGATTTGTCTGGGGTGCTGAGAACCAAACCTGGGTCCTCTGGAAGAGCAACCAGTGTTCTTAACCAATGAGCAATCTTCCCAGAACCCCATGTTGACTTCTTCATGGAAACTTCAACTCCCTCCACTCAGCAGCACCCCCTCGACCTCTTTCTTTGCAATCATCACTTTCAAAAAATATATCGTTCACGTCCCCTCCCCACCCTCTTGGTGGCCGGGTCTCCCTATGCAGTCCAGGCTGACCTCAAACTGAAATCTGCCTGCCTCAACCTCCCCTATGTTGGGGAGGTGCACAGGTGCGCACCACGCCTATTTAACTCACTTCCTACTATTTATTTTCCTTTTTATGTGTTCCTCTCTCACTACAATTTCAGCCCCACGCAGGCAGGAATCTCTTTTTCCTTCTTGCCTTTACTGCCAGTGCCTATCCCAGTGCCTGACACACATTGAATACAGGAGTGCTGAGCCTAGAATAAGCAGGGGTCTTGCCAAGAAGATGGAAGGAAAGGGCTCTCTCTGGCTTAGGAATGCTTCGCCCCAGGAGAGTCATCCAATCTTTCCCACTCCCCAGTGTAACTTGGGGGTGTTACAGTGAGGGGCTCAGTAAATTCTCTTCCCCCATAAGCACTCAAAGGATTTACACTTTTTCCACGCGGGATTTCATTTCACTTTCACACTAACCCCCTTTCTGCAGGTAAGGAAGGTGAGCTCCCCCTCCCCCCACAGGCCCCATCCCTACCCTGGCAGTGGTGGGTGGGCGCGTCTGCAGGCCTGGGGTGGCAGCGGGGATCTGGCAGGGACTACATTTCCCAGGAACGGTTGCTGAAAGCGCTGCAGTTACCCTGCCCGGCCCCGCGCTAAGTAGGGTAGGGTGGGGAGGGGAGGGGAGGGGAGGGGAGGGGAGGGGAGGGGAGGGGAGGGGAGGGGAGGGGAGGGGAGGGGAGGGGAGGGGAGGGGAGGGGAGGGGAGGGGAGGGGAGGGGAGGGGAGGGGAGGGGAGGGGAGGGGAGGGGAGGGGAGGGGAATAGGTCTGTCGGCTGGAAGCTGGCACCCCGGAGCCGCTGTGAGGGACCCGGCGGGCCTGGCCTGAGTCACGGGGTCTCGTGGCTCGGTCGTGTCCCCAAGGTGAGGCTGGGCGGTGCCAGCCTGGAGGCCGGCTCCCTTCATCTCGCCTCCCTCGCCTGGGCCTCTCCCAGGGAACCACCAATCTTCTGAGCAACTCTCCCAAACCTGGGGAGGAGGGGCGGCGAATCTTGCCGCCCAGAGGGAGGTGCCCCCTCCCCACTGCAGGCCTGCCACCCGAGGCGTTCCTTACAGTTCTGGCTTCTGAAGAAAATGAAGTGGTCTGGGATGGAGGTTGGGGGTTGGGAAGGGACGGAGGGGTTGGAGGAGGGGAGAAGGGGTTAGTATTAGGAACAGAAAGATTAAATAAATAAAGGCCTGGGGGTGCCCGGGAGGTGAACCTCACAATGCTTCTCACCCCTCCTTCTGGGCCCGGAGTCATCCACGGTAAAATAGGGCTGATGGGGTCCTAAACACAGTGCCTACGTCCCAGCCAGAGGAGCACTTTGAAAACTGCACTGGGCGATTAAAAATTTTCAACATCGTGTCATTGGAGTCATTAGGTTCCTATTCTACAGTATGCATGGAGCTGGAGGGCTGAGTGGGGGTTGGGTGGCTCGTCTCTGGTGGGCGCCGGGTGAAAGAGTATCCCAGATGCAAGAGTGGTATTTTTCTCCGTATAGATCTTAGTAGGAATCCGGAGAATTGTTTTTCAAAATGGCCAAAACAATCCCAGCAGAATGTGTTTTCAAATCAGGAAACTTGAGGGTCACTGACATCATCCGAAAAGGAACCCTTGACCTTTTGAACTAACCTGGCCCTTCACAGCTGCCCCTTCCCCGCCTGTGTCACCTAGGTAAGCCAAGGAGCCGGCTTGGACTCCCCAGGTCTGGGTTTCACCCCTCCCCTCCTCCAATCATTTGGATCATAGGGGGGGAGAATCGGGGGAGGGAATCGGGGGCTGGGGAGTTGATACAAACTTGCCCTAACCTCAGAGACTCCCAGTGGCTGAAGGGGCCCTCCCCACACTTCCCCCAGTAAGACACCCCACTATCTAAGCTGCTCCTTCCCCTCCCCGTGTTGCACAGCTCCCGGCCTTAGCCAAGGTTCATTCATCTTGATCAGCTGCAACCCACCCCCTCACTCTCACCCCTGCCAGCTACTGTTTAATTAAACAGCCACCTGCCTTTTTGCTAAGGGTATAAAACCAGGTTGGTCCAGGGAGGGGCTCAGGGGGCAAGACTACCCAAATCCTAGACCACAGGCTGCCAAGCAGAGCTGGCATGTGAGTGGGCGGTCGGCTTCCAACAAGAGATCCTGGGTTCTTCCACAGGTCTCTGAGCCCCTAAAATTCCTCCAGGCCTAGGACTCCCTTACTGTCCAGGACGCCCTACAGATCTTGGTGCCCCTTACTCACATGGTCTGTACCAGCTAAGCAGCTCAAGAAAGATGGATACATTTTAACAAAGGCATGACATCTTCCTAGCAAAATGGCGGTGGTCCGGACTACGGCTCCCTGAACGACTGCACACAACCTGGACTTAAGTCTTGATCATGGAAACAAGAACCCCTCGTCGGTCTTCCCCCCAGCGTCCCATGTTTCCAAGTCTGTAAAGCACGCAGGGCCTCGACTCATCCCAGGGGCCCCCAGGACCTTCTTTAGTCAGTGCCAGTGGGGCAGCTCCTCGGTTGTGGACTGCCCCCCGCCACCAAGCACATCCCACTTCCAAGAAGCTGTGGATAAGGGAGGTTCTGAACCCCCAAAATAGGTCTCAAGGCCTAGGGGCTGCAGGTCCTGCCTTGCACATCCCCAAACTCCGTAGGTCAGGGAGACATGTAAATGAACTCTTGAGTTCGGATATATGAGAGATGTGGGGGTCTCTGGGGAGTACAGGCCACCCAGGAGGCCTGTCTCCATCTCCCAGGGACCCAGGAAGCTTTGGGGGCTCGGCCCCAGGGGGGACCCTCCAGGCAGAGGTCTGGGGGCGCGCTGGGGAGAGGAGGAGACAGAAGAGGGGGAAGGGACAAAGTTTGAAAGTGCCCTTTCAACTCTTCCAGGGAAAGTTTCCTTGGGGGCCCCACGGACAGAGAGGGGGTAGGGGTGCTGAGGGGCCGATAGTCGGGTGACCCCTGAGAGGTGACTGGACCCTGGGGGAGCGACCCCTCCCCCTCTGTTCCGACTTGGCCCGGCTGGGAGTCGCCCGGCGCGGGGCCGCGTGTGTTAGTTGGGGTCGCTTCTCCGCCGCTCCGCCAGGTTGGGGGGCCCCGCAGCGGGCCGGGAATGGGGTCCCTGGTAGCCCCAGGGGGGAGCTTTGCTACGGGGGGTCTCAAGGCCCGGGGCGCCCCGGCCCTGCAGAGCCAGCCCCCCGTAAAGGGGAAATGTGCCGGCGCCCGAGCGCTCCTCGGCGCCGTTTGGGGCGCGTGGCGGGCGCGGGGGGCGGCGGCCGGGCCGGCGGGATCCCTAGCCGGGAAGCCCAGGGACCCAGGCTGCGACCCTGGCGGGCGGCGGGCAGCGGGAAGGCCGCGGCCGAGGGGAAAGGTCGGATTTGCTCGGCGGAAGAAACACAGATGGCGGCGGCGCGGCGCCATTCCGGGCCGGGAGCAGGCAGCCAGCAGCCCTGTCCTCACCGCGGTCCGCCCGCCGCCGCTAAATACCCGGATGCGCCGCCCGAGCGCCAGACGCAGAGCTGGGAAAAGGGAGGCTGAGGAGGCGGAGGCGGAGGCAGCGCCAGGCGCCGAGACCAGGCGACCGCGGCGGGGGCCGGGCCACGCAGAGGCGACCTGCGCCGGGGAAGACCGGGAGGGACGCGCCCCTGCGCCCCGGACAGCCGCACCTTCGCTGGCCTGAGGGTCGGGCCGGAGGGCAGACCCCAGCCCCGCTCTGCTCAGCCTCCGGCGAGGGCTGGCCCTTCGGAAGCCTCCTTCAGCTGCAGGAGCAGGCCGGCCACCATGACCGAGAACTCCACGTCCACCCCTGCGGCGAAGCCCAAGCGGGCCAAGGCCTCCAAGAAGTCCACAGACCACCCCAAGTATTCAGACATGATCGTGGCTGCCATCCAGGCGGAGAAGAACCGCGCAGGCTCCTCTCGCCAGTCCATCCAAAAGTACATCAAGAGCCACTACAAGGTGGGTGAGAACGCCGACTCCCAGATCAAGTTGTCCATCAAGCGCCTAGTGACCACCGGTGTCCTCAAGCAAACCAAAGGAGTCGGGGCCTCGGGGTCCTTCCGGCTGGCCAAGGGTGATGAGCCCAAGAGGTCGGTGGCTTTCAAGAAGACCAAGAAGGAAGTCAAGAAAGTGGCCACGCCAAAGAAGGCAGCCAAGCCCAAAAAGGCTGCCTCCAAAGCCCCAAGCAAGAAACCCAAAGCTACCCCAGTCAAGAAAGCCAAGAAGAAGCCAGCTGCCACGCCCAAGAAAGCCAAAAAGCCCAAGGTTGTCAAAGCCAAGCCCGTCAAGGCATCCAAGCCCAAGAAGGCCAAACCGGTGAAGCCCAAAGCCAAGTCCAGTGCCAAGAGGGCCAGCAAGAAGAAGTGACAATGAAGCCTCTGCTTGTGAACTTTCCAGTTTTCTGTAAATACTTTTCTCTCTAGAACTCATCTGCAACCCTTTGCCCATCTATTCTGACTTTACAAGGGCCAGAGGTTGGATTCCTCAGACAGACATTGTGGAACAGTTCCCTTTTCCTTAGCCTGTTGTGCAAGGACAATAGATCTCATCTTTGTAACGATGAGGATGTACTTCTTTCTATTTCGCTTTCTCGATTTGCTGTTAACCTTCTTGGGTTGGAGATGGGAGGTTGTGAGTTTTGTTGGGTGGTGTGTTTACTCTGAAGGTAGATACAGCTGGCAAAGCAGTTCCGGCTAGATGAGGGAGCTGAGGTTTGTGGGAAGATCTTTTAGGGCATTCTTAAGTTGGGTACCCTTTGTGAAAGTTTTGAAACCTTTGGTGGGGAGCTGAGGGTGGCACCCTACTCATCTGGTAAGGGAGAGGGATGGAAAAACCCTCCCTGGGCTGCCCTTCGACCAATGGGGACCAGTGGGGCTCTGGGGCTTCCTTTTCACTTGTTAGTCTGCCCCTTTGGTTCCCTATTGTCTTGAAGGGAAGGGGGTCCCAATAACAGCTGGTTGGAGAAGCCCTCGCTTCTCACAGTGGGGAACTAGCCATTGAGGAGGGTCTTTGTGGCTTCTGCAGTCTCTTGTTAAATGGGAATGGAAACTTTTTGGGGGGTGTCAGCCAAGTGCCTCGGTGTGCCCTATGGAAACTTGGGTTTTTCCACACGATTGATGGATTGTGTCCTAGGGAAGAATTTGTTTTTGTTGTTGTTGCTTTTCCTGTGTTAAGATGTGGCTTTGCTTGGTGCCGCTTTAATTCTACCGGCTGCCATTAAAAGCCCCCCCCAACCTCTTTTGAGTCTTTTCTAAGTAGGGGAGGGGGGAGGGGCAGGGATTGGAACGGAGGACATTCTGCAATTGGTTTGCTAGGTAGCTTTAGGGAGCATGTGTATATGTATATATCCGTCTCTAGGAGTAGTACTTAAGTCTCACATCGGGAGCTGGGAGAAAAAAACCTGTACAGTTGTCTTTCTCTTATTTTTAATAAAATAGGAAATTCGCGCACTTGCGCCCCCCCCCCCCTTTTTAAACAAGTGTTATCAGTGCCGGGAAAAAATTTGCTGTGGTTGTAATTTTAAAACTTTAAAATAAATCTGGAAAAGGAAAAAACTTGATCGGTGTATTTTTCCTCACTTCAAACTGGATAGTGCGGAGCAGTCGAGCGGGGGCGGAGGGGGCGGAGCCGGGGAGAGACAGCCACGTTCGCACCTGAGACTGGGGGAAGCTGTGCAGACAGTCAAGCTGGCAGAATACTACGCGGGCGGGTCCCGCCCCGCCGAGGGTCCTGGAGGAGCTGGGGGCGGGGGCCGGCTGGGGGCGGGGAGACCGTGACGCGACTCCTCCGCCCACTCCGCGGACCTACCGGGTCCGGACCGCCGCTCCCGGGGTACCGTCAGGCCCCGCCCACGGCTCCTGGGGCTCCGCCCCTACCCTTACAGGGAGTCTTCGCGCCCTGATTGGCTGCCAGGGCCCTGCCTACGCCTCGTGACGGGGAGCGCCAGGAGGCTCGCTGGCCGGCGCAGGACGAGGGCCGCGATGTGGGCTGCTGGCGTGTGGCGCGCCGCGCTCTTCCCGGGTCCCCGCGGCTACCGCGCGCTCTCGGCGCTGGCGCAGCTGCGCGGCATCCTGGACGGGGAGCTGGAAGGGATCCGCGGGGCAGGCACCTGGAAGAGTGAGCGGGTGATCACGTCCCGCCAGGGGCCGTACATCCATGTGGACGGTGTCTCGGGAGGTAACTTGCCCGCCTGGGAGGCAGCGGACGCGGCCAGGTGGTCGAGGGTCCGTCCAGGGTCTGCAGAGGAATGGAGGTGGCAGGGTGGGTGTAGGGACGGCACGGGCACACGCGGCTGCTGGTCCCTTTCCAGTCTATCTCAGGCACACTGTGGCGTCGCAGCGTTAACTCCACCTGTTTAAACCTGCTTCCACGGAGGGATGATTTACCCGTCAGCACCTTTTTGGCTCAGAGGGCAGGGCTGCTAGGAGACCCAGCCCTGTGAGAAAAAGAGCGACTCCCAGCTGCGCCCTGTTTCAAGAAAACTGCACCTGGGCGCCTGGCAGCGACAGAATGCCAGAGACCAATCCCTTTAGAAAAAAAACTCCGTTGCAGTGCCTCAAACCTCCAACTAACTGCATGCTAGTTTCAATACAGGATGTTAGAGCCGGGAAACCAGCTAATTTGCCCGAGAGGCTAAAATCTAAGAAAGAAGCGTTTTAGATCTGCTGCAGAGTCCTTGCAGTGCAAGTTCTCTCTCATTTCACCCTAATCAATAGTCACAGTTCATCGTCTTTGTGCCTGGTGCCAGGTGGGTGGTGCTTATCAACAGGTGCCCCAAGCTGTTGTCTACCCAAGAAATAGGCTTGGAGTCAAGCTGTGGTGAAATGGAGGGTCCTGGAAATCACTGCCTTCCCCCTTGGGAAACCAGAGCAGGCTTAACTGTTGAGATTGTTCCGTCCTGTCATCTCACAGGGTTGGTAAAACAAACCTCTTGTCCCTTAACAAAATGTCCAGACAGACAGAATAGCTCTCAAGTCTATGAAGTAGAGGCAGAATGATTCCACAGATAGGCAATCAAAAGATGAGGCTGAGGGCGCAGAGTCAGCGGCAGAGTGCTTGCCCAGCCCGCATAAAACTGCAGCGAGCCCTGCAAAAGGTGGGACATTGGGAGATTCAGTTCTCAGCCTGTTTTTGCCTGTCTCGGGCCACCAGCTTCCCCTTACTCGGGCCTCGGTTTCTTTAGGTCAGCTATGTTCACTTTGAGCATTAAGATTTGGGACTGAGACGGTCAAGGCACTCGCTGGAGATGCAATTCTGCATGGACAGCAGATGAACCATGGAGCTGGAGGACCCAGCCCTCTTACCCACAAGGAAAGAGTGCTGGATAGCTTTAGTGTCAACTTGACACACCTGGGTTGAGGGAGCCTCAGTTGGGGATTGCCTCCATTGAACTGGCCTGTGGCCATGTCTGTGGGGTATTTTCTTGATTGTTGAGTGCTGCAGGAGGACCCAGCCCACTGTGGGTGGTGCCACCCCTGGGCAGGTTGTTGTGTGTTGCATAAGAAAGCAGAATGAGCATGGGCCAGGTGATCAAGCCTGTGAGCAGTGTTCCTCCATGACCCGTGCTCTGGCTCCTGCTTCCAGGTTTCTGCCCTGAGTTCATACCTTGGACTCCCTGATGAACTGTGACCTGGGAGATGTAAGCCAAATAAGCCCTTTCCTCCCCAAATCGGTATTGGTCAGAGAATTTTGTCACAGCAATGGAGAAGCAGACTAGGACAGAAAGTAAGACCAAGTTGAGGACTGGTGATGGCCTTCAGGGCCAGGAGGAAGCTGTGAAGAGCGCGTACGATCCTCCTTAGATGGACTGTGATTTCAGTTATCCTTCAAAGTACAGAGTGGATATGGATAATCTTTTCCTGCACTATGCCAGTGGATTCAAAACCTTCTGAGGGCCCAATCCTGGCTCATCTTTGAGATTGTGCCTCTCAAGGGCAAATCCAGGTTTTCTTCCTCTGACTCATTGCCCCAGAGCCTGGAACCATGGCCTTTGCATGCCGTGGCCTCAGCTGCTTTATCCATCCCTTCCATATCAGGAATCCTTAACTTCTGTGCCAATAACTACCTGGGCCTGAGCAGCCATCCCGACGTGATCCAAGCAGGTGTGCAGACTCTGGAGGAGTTTGGAGCTGGCCTTAGCTCTGTGCGCTTCATCTGTGGGACCCAGGTACACAGTAGGTCTTGGGGACTAAACCAACTGTCTAGTTTAGCCAGCTCAGCTATCCCCAGGTCTCGGGGTTCACTGTCAGCCCCAGAGCTTCAGTGTAGCAAGGCTGTACACAGGTCTCTGCTGAGAAGCCTGGGACAAGAAATTTTAACTCTGAGCAGCTACTTCCCCACCTGCAGAATACAGTATCTGTTGTGCTCCAGCAAAGAAGGCAGGGCTGAAGATGTGGAGGGTTTTAGAGGTATCTGCTTCAGCTCAGTCTCTAGTGATGCCTTTCGCTGACTATGTCACTGAAGGCAGTGTCTTAACTTCTCTGTTTTTTTGTTTTGAAGCACAATCTCACCATTAGCTCTGACTGACCTGAAACTTGCACATAGACGAGGCTAGCCTCAAACTCTCAGAGATCTGCCTGCCTCTGCCTCCTGAATGCTAGGATTAAAAAGTTTTTACCCTGCCCTCTGCCTGTCTTTAGCTCCCTGTCTTGAGCCCTTCATTGGTACAGTGGAAATCATAGTACTTAGTGGAATTATAGGTGAAGGAGTTAGTACATATAAAATGCTTAGAACAAGACCTAGTCCACATTGTAACTATTAGTTCATTTTGTACAAGGTATAAAAAAAGTCATATAAACATGAAACTGATGACCAATCTCAAGAAACCCTCACCCTGCACTAGGCGTGTACTGTTGTTTTCCTAAGTTCCTGTCTTCCCTAAGGCCCATGTATACACCGTACTGAAACCCTTTCTTGTGCCAGCTAGATAGCTCAGCAGGTAGAAGCACCTGCTGGGCCAACCTGACCACTTGAGTTCTATCCCCAGACCCCACAGTGGAAGGAAGTAGAGGACCGACTCTTGAAAGTTGTCCAGTTGTCTTCTGACCTTCATGTGTGCCTGCACACAGACACATAGACACACATTTTTTTTTAAAAAAGCGTTAATGTGGTAATAAATAAAATCTTTTCTTAATTCCAGTTCTTCCAAAACAAGAAGGGAAACTTAAATGGTCTTTACTCTGTGCCAGGTACTCATAAGAACATTACAGATATCCATGAATTCCCTTTACAGTCCCAAGCGATCAGTTCTGTTCTTATCCGTGTTGTTGACATGATGCCTCTGAGGCCCAGAGAGAGTAATCACTTGTCTCAAAGCACACGGCCTCTCGTGGTGGCCTGGCATCCACATAGACTGACTTTAGCATCCACACTCTTAACTGCCGTGATTGCCATCACCTATCCTCGTTGAAAGTGAGGGACAGGAAGGAACATGAAGCAGAAACCCTGTTTCCCATACAGGTATTTTCTGACAAAACCCTCAAGCCAGACCCAAAAGCTCCTGAACCTAAGTAGCAACCCAAATTAGTATTCACTTAAGTAATATAATTGTCTTCTTTGTTGTGGAAAAGCCAAAAAGACTCAGTCTCATAGGAAGACGTTTTCCGTCCCCAGTAGTTCCCATAATTCCACCACTAGACAGACCTCCACTGCGAAGCTAAGACCCACCAAGAAAGAGAAAGCTGCATGATGGGAACAACTGCCACATTCCTGAGGCCCCAAGAGTCACCTTGTGTAGTTCCAAAGGAAGGGTGCCATTGAGGCTGCAGGCCTGGGCTGGGTCTATGGGTGGCCTTTGGAGCCTCTGGTCTCTAGCACTTGTTTCATAGCCCAGGCACTAACATTTACCTGTCTCACTCTATGTAGAGTATCCATAAGAATCTAGAGGCCAAGATAGCCCGCTTCCACCAGCGGGAGGAAGCCATCCTCTACCCCAGTTGTTTTGATGCCAATGCTGGCCTCTTTGAGGTATGTGAAAGATGTGTTTGGAGGTAGGCAGTCAGAGGAGTCCTGAAGGATGCCAGTTCCAGAGAGATGCCTCTGTGAACTTGAAGGCCAGGGGTGGCAGGGACCTAAGATTTTCACCTGTTTACCTAAAGTTTTCACCTGTTACCATTGGAGTAGGGGCCTGGGGCACTAGAGACCCAAATGGAGGTAGAGGACACCTGGCTTCCCTGCTTGGCTAGTGGTGAAGTTTTGCATTAGGGGAGTCAAGGGAAGGAGAGCCTCTGGATGGCTGGATAGGAACTTTTCCCTGTAGGCTCTGTTGACGCCCGAGGATGCAGTCTTGTCTGATGAGCTGAACCACGCCTCAATCATCGACGGCATCCGTCTCTGCAAGGCGCAGAAGTACCGTTACCGCCACATGGACATGGCTGACCTAGAAGCTAAACTGCAAGAGGCCCAGGTGGGGTGGGGCCCTGCGACTCCAGGGGCAAGGCTTGCACTCCCTGGTTAAAGGAAATCAGATTTGGAGGGATGCCCTTCTCACACACCAAGATTTAAACCCCTCATCTTCAGGCCCATGGCTGTGTTCCACAGCACATGCCACTGAAGATCAGCAAGCACCTATTAGGTAGAAGGCCCAGAACAGAAGGGTGTATGGGTGTATGACTAGGAAATGGAACCCTTCAACCTGCCCTCTGAGACCTGAACCAGGATGAAGAGGCCTGAGGCCCTTCTTAGTGCCGTAGCTAAGGGGAGCCAAGCTTGGAAGAGAGAGGCAAGGCTTGCGGTGCAGCCTCAAAGCAGTACAAGAGCGGGCGTTCTGGTCCTACCATCTGCCACCCACTCATGTCTATGCTGCAGAAGTGCCGTCTGCGCCTCGTGGCGACTGATGGAGTCTTTTCCATGGATGGTGACATCGCACCTCTACAGGAGATCTGCCGCCTCGCCACTCAATATGGTGCCCTGGTCTTTGTGGATGAGTGCCATGCGACCGGCTTTCTGGGGCCTACAGGACGGTGGGAACACATGGCATTTGAGGCCTGGGTGGGGCTTCTGAGAGTGGATGGGAAGTCCAGAGGTCATCACCACCTGGCCTGACCTATGATGCATAGCACTCCAGAGACCAGTGGCAGCAGTGACCCTTTCCCTTGTAGGGGCACTGATGAGCTGCTAGGTGTGATGGACCAGGTCACCATCATCAACTCCACCCTGGGGAAGGCGCTAGGTGGAGCATCAGGTACTTAAGAGTCCTTCCTGTGGAAATCTCTTTACCGACACACAGGGCCTGCCTCAAGGGGTGTAGAGAAGAAGGTAGGAGGGCAGACAGGGCTGCAGAGAAAAGGATGGTGTGGACCACAGAAGGGGCTTATAGAGTAGCCTCTAGAAGCTGACTAGCTCCTCCTCACCTCTTCTGTTCCCAGGAGGCTACACCACAGGGCCAGGGCCTCTAATAGACCTGCTCCGACAGCGTTCACGGCCTTACCTCTTCTCCAACAGCCTGCCTCCTCCTGTTGTTGGCTGTGCCTCCAAAGCCCTGGACCTGCTCATGGAGAGCAACACCATCATCCAGTCTATGGCTGCAAAGACCCAGCAGTATGGTTCTCAGGAGGGGTGGACTGGGCAGAGTGGGGGATTACAGGCTCCCCACCTTTCTGCTTCCTCTTGCCCCCCGTCCACTTCTGTCACAGCCCCCTCCTAACATCTCCTGTGCCCTTCTTGTTACGCTTCCTTCCCTTCTCTCTTTGTTCTGGCTGCCTCTGCCTCTTGACCCACCTGATCTCCGGGTCTGTGTTTCTGTCATTATTCCTTCCCCTTAAAAACAAGCATAGATCCTAGTCCACTTGCTCATCAGGAGCCAAGGGGACTGCTTCATGCCCCTCTGCTCCCTGTGACACCCAGCTGTGTCCCCAGGTTCCGCAGTAAGATGGAAGCTGCTGGCTTCACTATCTCAGGAGCCAATCACCCCATCTGCCCTGTGATGCTGGGTGATGCCCGATTGTCCTCTCAAATGGCAGATGACATGCTAAAGAGAGGTAAGGTGACCTTGGACCCCCTGCCAGAAAATGGCTCCTGTAGACTACAGATACTCTCTAGTACACACACACACACCCCTCTTAGACCAGCCAGTCTCCCCAAGCTTGATAATCCCCAAGCTGTGAGGTGACCCCATGTCTAAGAGCTTGATAGCTCCCGTGTTCTCTGTGGTCTGGGGAAAGGAGGCCCTCTATGTTATGGCCCCAAAGTGTGTGTGCCTGACTCTGCTGTGCCCTTGCTATCTTCCCAGGAATCTTTGTCATCGGATTCAGCTACCCTGTGGTCCCCAAGGGCAAGGCCCGGATCCGAGTACAGATCTCGGCCGTACACAGTGAGGAGGACATTGACCGCTGTGTGGAGGCCTTTGTGGAGGTGGGGCGGCTTCACAGAGCTCTGCCCTAAGCTCTGTGAGGGGCCAACAGAGCGAAGGTTCTGTTGCCACAGTGGCAAAGGGTCCTCTCATCAACCCAGACTAGAGTCTGACCCAACCCAGAACTCTAGGGCCTGGTTGAAAGGAAGGCTGTGCTGTGGGTGGAGAGTGTGAGACAACAATGTTAAAACTGGCTGATACTTTGGTCTTCTGTATTTTGTCTAGGCAGCCTGGTCCTGTGCCAGCTGTAGATGCAAGCAGGACTTGAGACTCTGAGAGCAGTCCCCCATGAGGCCTATGGCTCTTACTCAGAGGTGACCTCCTCCCCCAAGTTGAGACAGGACCCTGTGTCTGGGAGCCAGTATTTGGCCTATTTGTTGTCAAGGGCAGCTGAGGACCAGCCCTGTGGACCCTTTCCCATGCCTCGCCCCACAATCCAACCTTGGTGAGCACCTTGTCCTTTGTGCTCACTGCCTGGGTAAGAGGTCTGTTTCCCAGACCTGTGTTTGGGAGGAGAGGCAGGAAATTCAGGCCCCAGAGAAGGAATGTGGATTGCCACTGGGCACAGGAGTGACACCTAGTATTTGGGACCCTGTGTTCTAGAGCTCTTTGTCCTCAACTCTGTGGCCTTGGGCCTTTCTGGCTCACTGGTGCCAAGGCTTACAGTCTGGCGGCCAGCCACCAGGGGGCGCAGGGAACTCAGGCTCCGTCTGGGGACCTTGAACCAGTGCTGTTCGGATGTCAAGGACAGAAGGGTTGATTGCTGTTGCCAAGGCCCTGTCCTCCTTTGTCACCCTGTCCCCGTCCCCCCCTCCCTCCGCACACACTACAGCTTGCTGCTCCATGACTGTGAGTGCCTGCTTCCTTCCCACATTGCTGATCCTGGTCTTGCTGCAGACACCGTGGGAGAAGAGGGGGCATCTCCTTGTTCTTTCAGCTCATCCTTGCTCCCTCCCTGTGCCCATGGGAGTCTGAGGCAGGGAGTGGGCTCTGAGCACAGCCCCAGTCTCATCATGTTGTGGCTTTGGACACTTAGTTTGCTTGGAGTGGAACTGAGAATAAAAGGTGCTTTTTCATCGAGGACAGGAAACTAGGTCCATGTCTCTGGCACTTCCAGCTCACCCAGTGCCTGGACATCTTGGGATGGACAATCAGAGATCTTATAAGTTCTTAAAGTTGGGATTCTGGGAATCCTAGCTTGTAATCCAGTAGTGCCAGAAGGGTTACAGCCTGGAGAGAGGCAGCTGTGGCCACATCGAGGGCAGGAACACCTGCAGGCCACCGCCATGGGGTAGAGCACGTGACACCAGACGCACTGTTGGAACACATGTTCGCAGCCCTGCAGCATCCTGGGACTCAACCAGCAGTGCCAGGCCGGCAGTGTGATGAGCACGGTCTGTGCAGGCTCACAGGTCCTGCCTGGGGGTGAAGAGCAGCCAGGAGGCGATGCCTTGTAGTTGGTGTGGCATATCCAGTGGGGCCAGAGCGCTGGGTCCAGGTCCGCCCAGACCAAAGTGAGGCTGCAGGAAGTGAGATCTGCCAGCTAGTGGTGTAGCATGAATGCCACCTTCTGCTGCTCCCTGCACTGCTGCTGATATGCGTCATGGGAGGCGGGACAACAGAGGCGGTGTTGAGATCTCCAGGGCCAGTTGGCCCTGGTGGCACCATGCTGTCAGCCAGCTTCGAGCTCAGCTGCTCTGGCCAGTATTCTGTTCCCCTGGTGCAAGGCTCTACCAACATCCAGATGGGGTCACAGGAGGTGCCCAGCATTGCAGCAGCCTCAGGGCACATATTGGTAGTTCTCAACTCCCACAAGGCCTGGAGGACTGGAGCACTGGTTTCTAATCAGCTGCAAGTCCTCAAGCTATGGAGTGGAGGGCACTGGGGCTGTTCCAGGACGGGCTGTTCTCGTCCTCTGCATCCAGCCTGGGGTTCAAGGCTGAGGTCAACTAGAGCAGGAGCTAGGAAAGAAGGTGGAGCTTGAGGTGCCCTGGGGCATGAGCCCTGACTGGTCTGTCCGGCCTCCCGGGGCCAGGCTCTCTGGCCTCTTCCTTTCCCACTGTGTTATCAGCTGAGCCTTGCTGATGCTCCTACCCTTTCGCCCTAGTGTTTAGGAGCCCAGTTTCAGCAGGGAAGGAGAGGTCTAGTGGGCTGGGCTGGCCAGGAGAGAAGGAGGTTGTGGAGCTCAGCTGAGTCTGGGACTCAACTACGCACATGTGGGTCCTGGCTTCTTGAAGTCTGTCTGTATTATTGCCCATGATCCTAAAAATGTCCACATACCTAGTCTCAAACCCTACAATTGCTCTGTCCAGGGATCCCCAAATCCTGTACTCCTAATTTCAGTCCTGATGGCTCTTAATTGAGGTTTGCAACTTGTAGGTCTGATTTCCTGATGGCTTCAGTTCCCTGCATCCAAAAATTCAGGGATTTGTGGGATGAGTGAGAGGGCCCTCAAGCCCTGGTGAACAGTGCAGGGGCCTCCCCAAAACTGATCTCAAAGTGTTCCCCACTCTGTATAGTCTTCTCTGATGGTTCCATCCTCAGCTTCTCAAAAGTCCCTCCCTAACACTACAGACTACTTTCTGCACTCATGGCACTAGTCCAATGTAACAACAGTCCCATCCTCTGGTTGCCAAGTCCAGCGCCCCTCGCTCATCAGGCACCACCATTCTAGCTCTGGAAGCATTTGGCCATAGGCCACTTCTCAAAGGGCTCTGGTCAGCCATTGCCAACATCTGCTAATCTCTTTGGCTTTTCCCTGGGCCAGAGGCTCTCAGCAGATCACCCATTAGATCTCTCCCTCTGTTCTTTTCACCTCAGGCCATAATAAACTTCCTACAAAATGAAATTCACAGATCATGTTGGAATTCTAGAACCTTCACTAATCACTCCCTCCACCACCACATCTCCATCAACCCCCTTCCCCTGTAACCTTCAGGGTAAACTAGAACTGGTTTCCAGCAGATTTAGCTCCTGAAGCAAGCTGAGGAGATTCACAACCTGAGGCACAGCTTTCCGCCTGAAGTCTGCAGAAGAGGAAATGTGTCTGGTTCCCCCCGGAAACTCCATTCACAACTAGAAATCCTGTCTAAGCTCAGAGAGGAAAACTACTTGGAACAGAGAAGGGGACAGATGGGGTGGAGCCATGGGAGGTGGGAGTGCCAGAAATGGGCTGAGCCCTGGGCACGGAGGGGTTAACTGCAAAGCCAGTCTCCGAGAGCGAGATCAATGGGTTACTGCCTGTGCAAAGGAGAATAAGGCAGCAGCAACACAGAAAGGCAGAAGAGCATGCCACCTCGGGGAATCAGGGACTGAGGAGGAGGTGGCTGGTGGCCACTCGGAGATAGTGCCCATATCCAACTCAGCAGACAGCTCAGGGCAGATGAGAAGAAAGGAGGGGCCTTAAAGGCGAAGAAGGAGAAACAGGAGGCAGAGCCATACCTGCAGGGAGGCACGGGGGCAGCGGCTGAGCCAACCGGAAGCCCCGGCCTGGCCGTTCCCAGTTCCCAGAGGGCATGCGGGGCCCATTGCCCAGGGCTGAGGTGGGTGCTGCCTATCTCGGGCTTGGGGGCCTGCTGCATGCAGGGTTGTGGGTGGGGACAGATTTCACCCTGCTCCCCTTCTCCCTGCCTCCCACCCCTTGCTGTCCTAATGTAGGTCCCAGAGTCTGAGGGGATCTACAGGTTGTGAACTGTGGGGTGGGACAGGCATGAAAATGGGCAGTGTGCATACATCCACGTGCACACACGCCAGCTGTCAGGGGCACCACCTGCTAGTCTTTCAGATAAGCAACTCCAGCCTTAGGAGTCAGGGTCACAGCACTTCCGTGTCCATCCCCCAAGGTGTGATATTGGCCACTTGCATCCCCTCTCTGGGTTTTTATTTCTCTATGTGCAAAGCAGAGGTAGTGACTTCTCTGGTCTTTCTGGGCTTCCTTCTTGTGCTCTCATGGGCTCTCCAGTGACTTGGGAATGATACAGGTACAGCTTGTAGCAAGAGAAAGTCCCCAAGTCCAAGGGTCTCTCCTGAACTCCGGACCCTGGTTGAAGAAGAGAAGAAACCAACTTCCATGGTTGGTACTGCCCCCCCCCCCCCGCCATCTGCCACATCTTCACTCCATTCTGCCTGAGTCTTCACGTGCCTTAGAAGTCGAGAGTGACCCAAACAGTCTTGTGTGCTCTGGGTTACAGAGGTGTTCCCTAGGAAACTAAGAAATGGCAGCCTTGCATATAAATATCCCTGTGACTGTGCCAAGTGCTTGCTCACACAGTGCTCAGCAGTGACTTTTAGCTTTGCTTTCCGCGTCTCCGTTCATGAACGTTGCAGCCTGGGCTATCTGGTCAGACCCGGGTTGGGAGAACCAGGCCCCTGGGTCACGGGCTTAGAGCTTGCGTTTCCTGCCTGAGGACCCAGCTTCTCTCCCCCAGGTGCCTATCTGACGGGAAGACGACTGACACCCAGAACGTTTCGCTGGATAGCCCGGGGGACAGAAGGGCGGTGGCCGTGCCTGTGGTCTTTGCCCTCATCTTCCTGCTGGGCGTGGTGGGTAAAGGACCGGTGCTGGCTGTGCTGCTGCAGCCTGGCCCAAGTGCCTGGCAGGAGCTAGGGAGCACCCCCGATCTGTTCATCCTCAACCTGGCGATGGCAGACCTCTGCTTCATCCTGTGCTGCGTGCCCTTCCAGGCTGCCACCTACACCCTGGATGCCTGGCTCTTCGGGGCCTTCGTCCGCAAGGCTGTTCACCTGCTCATCTACCTCACCATGGATGCCAGCAGCTTCACCCTGGCTGCTGTCTCAGTGGACAGGTGAGCCGCACCTGGGGCAGGCAGGAGAGGGAAGACCTGGACAGATTCTCATAGGCCAAGTCAAGAGAGAACAGGGACCAGACGTTGGTGGGAAAGAAGAAATGGCAGCTATGGACTCCTGGAGCCAGCCGCAGGACATCTTAAGGGCATGCCTCAGAACCATGCGACCCCCTTCCCACTTCCACTGTGAAATTCCAGAGGACATTTCTGTGTCCTGAGTGTCAGCACAGGGCCTAGTCAAAGTGTGACATGTACAGCAAAAGAAACAGTGCATTCCTCATATGCTAACTGGCCACACCTGGCCCACATTGTGCTCACATCTGTGGCTTGATTTTTTTTTTTCTTATATGTATGTTTATTTTACGTGTATGAATGTTTGCCTGCATGTGTGCATGTGCACCACGTACATGCCATGCCCAGGGAGGCCAGAAGAGAGCGTTGGACACCCTGGAACTGGAATTAGACAGTTGCAAGTTGCAGTGTAGTTGTTGGGAACCGCACCTGGGGATCCTCTGCAAAAACAGCGCATGCTCTTAGCCTAGCCATCTCTCCATCCCTTGTTTCTGTGACTAGCGGCTTGAACCTCTATGGAGCGCAGGCTCATTCCCTAGCCGAGGCCCTGGGCCCGTCCCTTCTTTTGGGCTCTTGCCAGATGCCAGGCACCGCTGTGTGCACGTGATGTTAGCGCACACTGCCCAGAGTCCCTCCCCGAAGCACGGGGGAAATCAAGGCCGCGGGGTGGCGGGGATGCGGGCGGCAGGCTCCGCGCACTGACCCGCTCGCCCTTCGGCCCGCAGGTACCTGGCGGTGCGGCACCCGCTGCGCTCGCGGGCCCTGCGCTCCCCGCGCAATGCGCGCGCCGCCGTGGGGCTGGTGTGGCTGCTGGCGGCGCTCTTTTCGGCGCCCTACCTCAGCTACTACGGCACGGTGCGCTACGGCGCGCTCGAGCTCAGCGTGCCGGCCTGGGAGGACGCGCGCCGGCGCGCCCTGGACGTGGCCACCTTCGCCGCGGGCTACCTGCTGCCGGTGGCCGTGGTGAGCCTGGCCTACGGGCGCACGCTGCGCTTCCTGTGGGCCGCCGTGGGCCCCGCGGGCGCGGTGGCGGCCGAGACGAGCCGCGGGCCGCGCGGGGCGCGCCATGCTGGCGGTGGCCGCGCTCTACGCGCTGTGCTGGGGCCCGCACCACGCGCTCATCCTCTGCTTCTGGTTCGGCCGCTTCGCCTTCAGCCCGGCCACCTACGCCTGCCGCCTGGCCTCTCACTGCCTCGCCTACGCCAACTCTTGCCTCAGCCCGCTGGTCTACGCGCTCGCCTCGCGCCACTTTCGCGCGCGCTTCCGCCGCCTGTGGCCCTGCGGCCGCCGCCGCCACCGCCACCACCGCGCCCGCTGGCTCCCGGGCGCACGTCGCGCCCTCCGTCGCGTCGGGCCAGCGTCTTCGGGTCCAGCCCGCTGCCCTGGGGATGCCCGGCCTCGCGTTTGGGGTGTGGAGCTCACGGGGGATCCCCTGCGACGTGGAGAGGCTGGACGAGCGCTGTCCACCCGAGGACCGCAGTAAACCGTGCCTGCCTGGACTCTGTCAGCTGTCGGTCTGCCCCGTTACCCGGTCACAGGATGCCACTGGACTAAGGGATCCCGCAGGAGCGCTCAGAGGGTGGCAGCCTGTCCAAGCTCCACAGGAGCAGGGGCAGAATTGAGGCTTCAGTGCAGGGGATCCCTGGGCGGTGAACATGGGTCCACCCCATTAGACACCTAGCTAGTCCCCCAAAGCAGACAGCCTCAGGCCCTGCCTAACGCCAGTCTGGCAGAACAGCCCCTCCTCTCATCCATCTGGTGGGTACCTTCTAGGCTCTGCCTCTTTCGCCATCTTTGATTAGGACCTTTTTAAGTTTCAGGCGTCCACTGAGACCCATTGGCTAAGTAGCTGAAGATAGCCTTGAACTCCCTCTTCTACCTCCCAAGTGCTGGGTTTCAGACACCCCACCAGTTCTCGCTTGTCCAAACTGCTAATAGCAAATATTTCCAAAGCTCACTGAGTGAGTGCTATGTTCTTTATCAGGACAGCAGTTACAAGACTAGTCCCATTTTACAGATGTAGACATCAAGAGTTATTAAGGTTGAGTGACTTGTCCAAGATCACATAGCTAGTGCTTGGTATAGACTGGATTCAAGTCCATGGCTCTCTAAAATGGCCTTCCCTCTGTACCCTTGAGCCTCTTGAGTTTCCATGATTTCCATTAGTTTGTGTTACATTCTCTTTTTTGTGTGTGTGGTTCAGTGATCAAACTCAAGACTTTGTGCATGCCAGGCAAGTGCTCTACCAATGAACTACATCCCTGGTCCAAGTTCGGTATTCGGCTTTATTTCTTCATATTTGCAGCTCTCTTGTTCCCCACACCTGACTGGAAGTTCTAGACACTTAAAGAGCTCCAAGACCCCTTCCTTAAAAGAGCTCTGCTTGGTTACCCAGGCAGTGGGGCCAGTGGGCTTTCCGTGGCCTTGAGGTCCTGGGCCTGTTCCCTGGGGTCCAGACACCGTGCACAATTCCCTGAACCCTTTAGTATTCCCAGCTCAAGAGAGACATTGAGCACACTTGGGCCCCAGTGCCGCCCTTCTTATCCCCCACACACAGCTGGGGAAGTCTGTGGCTGCAGAAATGACTAATTAACCAATAAATTGGTCTCAATAGTTCCCAAGCTGCCTGCCTACCTTCCGCTCTGCCTTTCCACACGTCAATAATGTTGATTAGCTTTGGGGCTGAGGTCTGCAGCCTCTGTGTCCCTAGCACACCTCCTGGCTGCTGAGTGGGGCACCCTGGGAAGGCCTGTCCCTGGCAGGCAGCTGCTTGATCCTCATCGCTGCCAGCCACCTGCTGCCGACCCAGAGATGAGAGTGGCAGCAGGAGGCTGAGACCAGCCAGAGAAGCAGCTGCCTCCAGGGCCCAGCCCAGACTCCCACAAGAGGCCGAGTGCTTTTTCTCCCGTGACTCTGCCATTTCACAGCCTGACTCCCAGGCAGTGGGAGTGTTCCTTGGAGGCGGGGAATGTGATACTGCCTCTGCACAGGACCCAGGTGGCTGTCATCCTGCCTCTTCTGTGCCTTACCCAACCCTGGTAGGCAGGAGGTAATGTTTCTGTTTTAAGATGAGAAATTTGGGGCACAGGGAAGCAGGTAATGGGACCAGAATCAAGCAGCTATGAATGGCAGATAGCAGCATCAGTTAGTTAAAAAGTGGAAACAACCCAGTGTTACCAGCTCCTGAGTGGAAGGCAGTATATCCAGATACTAGAATATTATTTAGTTAAATAGAAACAAACCCTGCATTCGATTCCCACCACTGAATAAACAGAGTATGATGGAAAGCACCTGTAATCCCAGTACCTGGAAACAAGATGCAGAAGGATCAGAAGTTTAAGGTCGTATTTGGCTGTGTAGAGAATTCAAAGCCAGCCCAGGCTACACAAGACCCTGTTTTCAAAATAGGGATTGGGCTAGGGAAAATGGCTCAGTGATTAAGAGCACTTGGTGCTTTTCCAGGCCAATTCCATTTCAGTTCCCAGCACGCATATCAGGCAGTTCACAACTGCCTGTAACTCTGGTTCCAGATGATCTGACACCCTCTTCTGGCCTCTGTAGGCACTGCATGGGCATCAAGCCCATGCAAACACTTATGTGCACACATACACATTAAAATGAGTAAATCTGTTTTTAAAAGGAGAGGGACTGCGCAGGCAAGATGGCTCAGTGGGTAAAGGAGCCTGCTGTCGAGCCCAACGAACTGAGTTCAATGCCTGGGACTCACACTGTAGAAAGAGCAAATTGACTCCTGCAAGTTGTCTGTCCTCTGACCTTTACATAAATAAAAATGTAATAAAATGTTTTTGTTTTTTGAGACAGGATCTCCCTATAGCTCCAGCTGGCCTGGAACTCTGTGTAGATCAGTCTGACCTCAATCTCATGGAGATCTGTCTACTTCTGCCTTCCAAGTGCTGGGATTAAAGGTTTGTATCACCATGCCCGACATAATAAAAATTCTTTAAAATACAAAAATAAAATAAAATCAGATCATGGTGATGCTTCACAACTCTGGGCACATACCAACACCACTGAAATTGTGTACATTCCTTGGCATGTGAATCATATTTCAGTAAATAAGCTTAAAGTATTTCTTATAAGTGGCAGGGATAGGATCCACACTGTGTCTGAGGGGCAGCCCAGCACCCTTGGGTAAACACAGAAGGGTAGCTGACAAAATTCACTGCATGAAAATCTTCAAAGTAGAAATGGAAACAATACTCCCAGGCAGGCTTAGGAGGTTAGCCCAGTCACCCACCTGAGCTGTTCCTCCACAGTTCTGTGGGCCCAAGCTGTCTACCGAGGGTGGGCAGAAGCCAGATCACCTTATCAGAGTCTGAACCTTTGTGAACTAGGGAAGAAGCAGGCCAATGGAACCTTCCGCAGTGGCCTGGGGCCTGAGACTCTGCTTACCTGGTAGAAGACCACTGGACAGCCAGGTCCCTGGCTAGCTCCCTGAGACCTCTTGCCTCAGTATGTCCACACAAGGCCTAGAGGCTAACTAACAGAGGTCCTTGGAGCTTAGCAGACAGTAGGCATGCTAATTGATACTAGGTACCAGGGAATAAAAGGCTAGGCCCTGCCTTTCCTTTATTCTCAAAACACCTGAGAGCCTACCCTAAGCCTGACTTGGAGAGAAGTCAGGGGTGGCCTGAGTTCATCCTGGGTCCTGCCTGCTGGGAGCACACAGCCTGGCTAAAGAGCCAACTCCCCCAAAGAAGGAACAGCATAGTGACATAAAGCATGGGGTCCAGCTGAGTCTCATGGGACAAGCGCGTAATGCCAGCTACTCTGAAGCTGGAGGATCACAAGTTTGAGGCCTGCCTAGGCTACAAAGTGAGTTCAAGGCCTGCTTGAGGAACTGAATGAGACCAGTCCCAAAAAGTAGTAAGAGAGCCAGGGATATAACCCGATGGGAGACTGCTTGCTTAGTGTGCATGAGGCGCTGAGTCCAATCCCTGGAAAAAGTGGCCCTAACAGAAAACACACTGGGCTAAAAAGGGGAATTTCCTGCCTCCGTGCCCAATGCAAGGAAGAATCCCAGAAGGGCACTCAGGAGACAGAGGCAGGTGGATCTCTGTGAGATCAAGGCCAACCTGGTCTATATACTGGTCAATATAGTTAGTTCCAGGCCAATCCAGGCTACATAATGAGATCCTGTCTCAAATACCTGCCCCCCACACACCAAAAAAAAAAGAACCCCAGAGGTAACTTCCCTTTTGCCATCTTGATGTGTGTCTGTTTATACATATCTGTGTGTGTGAACCTGTGGAAGCAGAGGTCAGTATTCTCCACACCTCTGCTGGCTAGCCAGACATCCCCAGGAATCCTCCTGTCTCTGCCTCCCCAGCACTGGGGTTGGAGGTGTGGCTCTTTTTTTTTTTTTTAAATACATATACAGGGTCTCACTATGTATTCTGGCCTGAAACATGCTACATAGACCAGGCTGGTCTTGAGCTTGAAGCTCTGCCTCCTGAGTGCTAGGATTAAAGGTACACTTGGCTGGGCATGGCTTTTTTACCTGATCAGATTCAAGTTTTCATGTTTGCTCCTCAAGCCTGAACCATTTTCCTGGATCCGTTTTTTATTTGTATTTTAATGACAGGGCCTTGCTGTGTAGCCTGGCTGGCTAGCCAGACATTGCCTCGAACTCACAGCCTCCCAAGTGCTGGGATTACAGGCACGTACAAGCTTGACTCCTGAGATGACATGTAAGATGCCTTTTTCTGGAGAAAGGTGGACAGGGCGTACCAGGCAGACAGCAGCTCACACAAGGCAGGCCTGCAAGAGCAGTAAATGGGCACACGTAATTCAAACAGGAGGGTCAATGAGCTCAGATGGGAGAGCAGGAGCTTTGCCTCTCAAGATGACTATGGTGGGCTGCCATGAAGGTTTCCAGGAAGCGGGGAAGAGAGATGGGAAGAGAGTAGCCTGGCCCTTGAGCAGCCCTGCCCAGAAAGCCCTAGGACTGTCATGCACAGGCTGGGAGGGAGCGGGTGGATGAGGAGCCCCAGAGAAGAAAGCCCACAAGGTCCAGACGAGGGCTGGAAAATGATTTTTGCCACAGGCATAGTAGGAAGATTGATGGCCTGTTGCCAGGCTCAGGCTGGGCTCCTGGGGCTCCTGGGTTTGATTCAGAGGACTAATGAAATACTTGGAAAAGCAGATGGTTGCAATAGCTTGCTTAGGAGAGAACTGTGTGTCCTGTGGAGTTTGAGACAGGCAAGCAATGGGGGGTGGGCATGCAGGGAGGAGGTTTCAAGTAGAGGCTGAGTGAGACCTGGCCCAGGGTCCAAGAGAAGGCCACATGACCAGGGCCCCAGCAGTTCTAGCTAAAGCTGGGCAGCCTGCAGGATGAAGGCCGTCCTAGCTGGGAAAAGTTTGAATTCTGTAGCCATCACACCCTCCAATTGGTGCAAACCTCTCAGGGAGCCGCATGTAGCATTCACTTTTGAGGACCTGTCAGGGAATGCAGGAGAGACAGAAACATGCAGAACTGTGGAGTCCAGAGGACAGCCCCACACCAGCATGGACCCCCCAGAAAAGACTTCCTGGAGTTGTGGCCAAGGTCAGTCCTCAAGTGAGTTCAGTGAGGCACACAAAGACCTGAAAGAGCAGGCACACAGGCTGGTGACTTCAGGGGCCTTGGATGATAGAGGACTCCCTCAGGAAGGGAGGTAGAGATGGTGGCAGGCTGGCCAGAAAGGCTCTAGGTCTCATCTGCAGACTGGACTCCCTCCTGAGGACAATGGAGCCATTGCTCTGGCTTTGAAACCAGAATGACTTGGTGAAGCTTTGAGAGCTCTACCAACACTATCTTCCAGGTGGTGGAAGAATGAAGAGACCAGGAGCAGTCAGGAGCTGGTGAGAACCCAGAGCTGAAGACGTCTAGGCCAAGGTCAGCTGATGGAGACACAGACAGTGAGCCACTTCAGAGGGACAACTGTCAGGACTTGGTGATGGTTGGAGGGTGAAGAAGAGCTATCTTAGATGACACGTTTTACTTGAGACCTGAGGTGGCAGTGGAGATACCCGAGGGGACAGATTTGGGGAAGGTGATGAGCTGGGCTCAAACACATTAGATTGAGGGACTTAGGTGGCATGGTGGGTGTCCACAGACAAGTGGCATGCTGAGTGGCTGCTGTATTTTAGTTCTTGCCTTGACCCTAGAATTTATGTCTCATTGGCTTTCATTTGAAGATGGAGAAAAGAGACCAGAAAGATTGCCCAAGATCACAGAGCTCAGCTAGGCTTGTAGCCAGTTTGTCAGAATTGGTTGAATTTGTCAGAGAAGAGACACGGAGAATGTGAACTTGAATGTGCCAAGGTGGCCTCCCTGTGCCCACTCCTATGCCACTATGCCAGTCCTATGACAGGGTCGCCTGACTCTGGGATAGCAGGCTAAGTAAGGACCCAGACACAGCCCCATTCATCGGTCCCTCCTCCTACATAGGGCTGGCAGGGACAGCACAATCTCTCAACCTGGGAACATAAACACCAATTAACTGCCCTGAGGATTCCTATTAATGAACATTGCTTCCTCAGGCCTGATGAAGGGCTCATTTGTGGGCTGCTGGTTGCAAGATGGCCTGAAGCCAGAGGGACAGACTAAGCACTGGTTCAAGAGGCTAAGACTGATTTACTGAAGCATCTGCTTGTTGGGAAGCTAAGTGGTCTGTGTAAAGGTGAAGATGGAGCAGGGACAAGTATGGGGAAGGGAACCAAGCTAAGACACGGTGGATGGAGTACTTGTGGGTATTCTGAGGCTCCCTCGCCATCCCTGGCTTAGGCATCTGGTGCACAGGGTCTGAGAGTCTGCAAAGACCAGCCAGGACTATCTCAGGTCCGGCGCAGCCCCATCACCTCTGATCATCCTGTCTTTCCCCAGGTCACAAAGTGCACACCCAGGCAACTGAGTACTGTATTGTGAGCTTGACAAAGGAAGGTCAGAGCCTTCTTGCCTCCAAGAACAGTCACTGGTCATAAAGACAGAGGCATCTGCTCAGTACAGCTCATTCCACCAGTGACTCCTGGGAAGACCGGGGACACTGGGCTTAAATCTGGCAGGAGGAATGCTAGCCTTGAGCCTAACACTTTGCTGTCTCAAGCAAGTTTTGTTCTGTCTAAGCCTCAGTTTCCTGAACCGTAGAATAAGGGAGTCCATGTATATAAAGTAACAACATAATATTTTATCACAGCATCTGCGGGCACACAGTAGGCACTCAACAAACACCACCACCCTTTGTTAGGGAACAACTTGTGAGGGGGCTCTGGTTTCAGCCATGGTAGAAACAGCATGAGTTTAGGGTAGATGCAGGTTTCAGCCCTAGCTGCCTGGGTGGAGGATCTTGGCAGGCCTGTTTCCTCAGTTGAAGGCAGCAGCAAAAGCAAGGCTCACCTAGAAGCAAGACTGAGCAGTGCTCTGTGAGGATGGTTCATGTGAGGAAGCAGGCAGCCAGACCCAGGTGGAATCAACAGCTCTTCCTTCCACCTCTGCCCGCTCCAACCTCATCCCATGTCAGCGGCTTCCAAGCAGATGGCCATAGAAACAAACCCTGAGGTCAAGTTCATCTGAGTTCTCTCCTTCCCTGCCCAGTCTGGCGCCCAGGGCCCACTTGCGTGTTTTCTGACTCACTTCAGTGTCTGGGGCAGACTCTATCTGGCTAGCTCTTCAGACTGATTTAGGGTTTCAGGAAATATCCTGGCTGGAAACTGGACAAAGTAAATTGCCCGGCCACTTGGTGCTTGATAACTGACCTAGAAGCTACTTTCCTATGTCAAGCCTGCTGTCTGCTGTCTGCACAGCCATGGAGTTAACAGCAGACTATGCTAGGTCCAAGGATGCCCTGGAGGCCTGGCCTGTATCGACTGTGGTGCAGGATGCTGTCCCTCGTGTTCCTGGAGGCCCTGTGTCTTGGAAAATCTGGGTCACCTCAGGACAGTTAGGAAGTCTCAGCACACTTCACTCTTCCAATCCGAAGCAGAAGCCTGGGGTAGGGTGTCTCTGGCATGCCCAGGTAGGTCCCTGGCAGCTCCTCAGCTTCCGGCTTCCAGGGCTAAATGGGAACTCTTCCTCAGGATGCCAGTGTGCATGCCGCATGGGACCATGTGCTGAGGTTCATATCCCTTCCCTAAGAGCTCTCCAGAAAACTTGCCTCTACTTTCTCCAGGTAGTCTAGGGTGAGGAAGCCGGATAAGCAGGCCCTGAGAACAGCCCCATTCCTTCCTGCCCTGAACACTCATGTAATACCTAGGCTCCAGTGGAGCCATTCAAAGAGAGCAAGTTCAATTGAACCCCAGGACCCCAAAAAGGTAGGCTTACCAGAAGTCAGTCAGTCACCTCGGCAGAGAGGAAGGAGAACGGTCACCCCATCATACCTCCCTTTATTCACAGGGGCAGCAGCTGCTCCTTCCCTAGTCTTGGGGCTACCACAGCACCTTGCCTGCCTAGGCCGGCCAACACGGAGCACTGTGGGCTGCCCTCCCCAGAGTGGCGGGGGTGGGAACCCCATACTCTCTTTCCATTGGGTCTGGAGAGTGGTTGGATTTCAAGAGTTCAATTGAGGCTGGAATCACACTGAGGTAGGATCTGGGAACAGGCTCTCTTCTGGCAGGGGCCAGGGTGTCCCACCTGGCAAGAAAGAAAGTCTCAAAATGACAGAGAGGAAAGAGAAAGAGGAGGGGAGAGGAGGAAGGGAGAGAGGGAGAGAGACAGAGAGAGAGAGAAAGAAAGAGGAGAGAGAGAAGAGAGAGATTGTGCCAGGACTGAGTGCCTGCCTAGAAGCCTGTGGCCACATGCTCGTCTGGAAAGGGGCCATCCATCCATACCTATTCCCCTTAAGCAGATCCCAAACCCTCCAGGAGTCACCTCCCATGTGTGTCCCCCAGGACTGTGTCCTCCTTCAGGGTGTGGTTGGCAACTGTTCAGAAGATCTTCTCTGCAGTGAGCCGAAGTCCCCACAACACTACCAATTTCTTGTTGCCATTACAAGTCACACTAAGAGAGTGGCTTAAACAACACAGATTTATTTTCACAGTTCTGGGGGCTAGAACCTAAATCTGTTCTGCTGAGCTCAAGTCCAGTTGTGAGCAAAGCCAGTGCCTGGGTAGGGTCCAAGGGGGGAGTCTATTTGCTGCCTCTTCCCATTCCTGGAGGCATCTGTGTACCTTGGTTCCTGGCCTCTTCCTCAACCTCTCACATCCACATAGCAGCAGTCGTCTTCTTCCCTCCTGCAAGGCTCCCTGTGATGACATCCAGCCCACCTAGATGATCCAAGATCACCTCTCCTCTAAATACCCCTAGTTATACCTGCATAGCCTCTTGTCATACCACATAAGGCCCACAGGTTGCTGGGATTAGGATCTGGATACCTGGACCACTATCTACCTCTGACAACTAGGCTACAAAACAGATTCCCCTTCCCAGTGTTTCAATGACTAGGAGGGAAGAAGCAGGAGATTTCTTTGGGCCTGGGTAGCCTGCCCAAAGCCAGCTGATGGTAATAATCTATGACCTGGAAGAAACACAGACAAAGCTCTGGGGCCTGCTGAGGGCACCAGGGAGGCCACAGGAAGAGTGAAGACTGCTAAGACAATGAATACCAGCCAGAGCCGAAGTACGGTCAGAGGTCAGCATAATGCAGCAGGAGCTGGGGCTGTGGTCCGGCCCATGGAGGTGACAAAGACTGTCTGAGAACAGCTCTGCCCTCAGCATCTAAGGGCAGGGGTAAGGTGGAGCCCCACAGCCCCCTGGGCTCTTTCCTTGTGCTGGGAGTGGAGAGCATGAGGCGGTGGCAGAGCGGGAAGGCAGGGCCTCCCTCGCTACCTCTTCTCCATGCTCTGCATCTGCAGACTGAGGGAGGTGAAGCTGGCCAGGAGGTCGGTCACTTCATCCACCTGCAAGAAGACACCTAGGCTATTCCAGGGGTCTATAGCCTCTAGGCTTTCCCCTGAACCACAGGCACTGAATATATCTTCCCATGGGCATGCAAAACGATTCCCCTCTCCTGATGTTTCTGTGGGAGGGAAGGGCTGGAGATTTCTGCATGGGGTTTAGCAGGGTCTTTTTTAACCTTATGCAGATCTAGGCATCACACAACTCTTCTCTATGGGACAGATGACTGAGGGTTTAACCTTGAAACCAGGCAATCTAGGACTGCCTTAGAGAGCAAGGCAGTGAACATACACACCAGCCACCTCATCTTTAAGGGAGTGGACAGAACATGTGAGGACTGTGGCAGGCTACAGGCACAGCCTTTCTGATGCAAGGGTCTGGCTTCACTGGGGCCTGGCTGGGCTGGGCCTGAGGCTCCTTTCAGGTGCTATAGCTCACCTGCTCTTTGGTACTCGTCATCTGGAGGCGCGTACAGAGGTCATCCAGCCGTTCCCTCTGTTCATGCCGTCCCAGGCGCTCCAGGTACTCCCGCAGCATATGAATAATCTGGAAAGACGGGGTAAGCTGAGCTACTGGTCGGGAGGCAGGCACAGGCCCAATGTTGCCACCATAGGTACAATGGAGCAGGAGCCTGGGGGTCAGTGAGACCAGGAGCTCTGGGTAAGAGGCAGTGGTCTGGTAAGCTTAGAACCTATCTAGAGAGAGCTCACCTGCTTGACCTCCAGCCGCACAGCCTCCAGGCACTGGGAATGGCCCTCCTGCAGGATGTTCAACTTGGACTTGGCCAGGTGCAGGGGTGTGCGGCCAGCTCGGTCCAGGGCATCTACACGGGCTCCTGTGGGAACAGCTGAGGGAAGCATGCTGGAGGTGGGGGTGGGAGAAGGGGGGGAAGAGGGGAAGGGACCACATACCTCCTCGAAGCAGTGTGGTGATGACAGGCACATGGTTGGTACAGGCCGCTGAAGAAGAGAAACTTAATCAAGGGACACAGGGAAGGGAGGCAGGGCAGTGCCTGAGTATGGCTACACCACATTACTTCCTGGGAAGGTCATGAGGGCAGGCAGCATGCTTTACTGAGCAGGACTCAGCAGTCAAGTCCAACTTTCTCCCTGGACAGCTGGGGAAACTGAGGCCTGAAGATGGAACTCACTATAATCCACAGTGGGAGTGAAGAGCAAGGCTGGGGTAGTCAAAGGACTTACAACCCACTTGCTAGCAGAGGTGCTTTGCAGCCAGTCCAAGTGGCTGAAGCAGCTCCAGCAAGCACAGTGCCAACTGCTGAGCAGCTGGATGGTGTATGGAACAGTGGTGGGGAATGTAGGTCAAGGCTCAGGCTCTCTGGGGATGCTAGGAGATATCACTGGGAGTCTGCAGAACCCCAGGCTCTACATCTTAGAAGCCTACTCTGGTGGTTTGGAGGACTTACCCAGGTGCAGGGGCGTGTTACCCAGACCATCCCGTTGGTTGGGGTCGGCCCCATGGTCCAGGAGTAGTTGTACTAGAAAGAGAAAAACCCAAGATATAGTGTTAGAGGTTTCCACCAACCAGACCTCGTACTTATGTCAGTAAAAAGGCTTGCTTGGAGTGAGGAACCCAGTTTCCTGTGCTGATGTACTCATTCATGTATTCACACATGTACTCTACAAGGTTCATATGTAGGGCTGAGTGAGGTCAGGAATGAGGATTCTAGGAGGGCCTCTTAGCCTCCACAGGTACAATGGACTGAGGAGAGTACTAGTGAGAACTCCTCCTACAGTTCCACTACAGATAATTTCACAGAGAGTACCATAGATGGTGCTAAGCTCCATGAACTATGTCCCCCCTCCTCAGCAGTCCTGGGCAACCTCTGGGTGGACTGTGGCATTGCCAAGACTTGCCAGTTACACAGCTGGATTCACATATGGGCCACCTTGCTTAAGGACATTGTATAGGGAGACCAAGCTAAGTCTCACAAAAGTCTCACAAAAACTAACTCCAGAGGGATCGGCCAGAGACTTAAATGTAAAAGACGAAACTCACATTTCTAGAAGAAAACAGGGGACTATCTTTGACTGTAGGATAAGCAAAACATTTTGTAAATGGTCATAAAAACATTAGCCATAAGAAAGAAAATAATAAACTGGAGCTAGGCCTGGTGGCTCAAGCCTGTAATCAGGACTCTGAGACTGGAGGATTTCAAGTTCAAGGCCTACCTGGATTTCAAAGTGAGCTCAAGGTCAACTTAGACAACTTAGTAAGAGCCTGTCCCAAAATAACAAGTAAGAAGGATGGCCAGGGATACAGATCAGTAGTAGAGCACTTGTCTAATGTGAGGATCTGGGTTCAAGCCCTGGTATCACAAAAAAAGAAAAGAAAAAAGTAGAGCAAAGCAAAAAGCTGGCCCAGATATGGTGGTGCACACCTGAGATCCTCCTAGCACCTGGGAGGCAGAGGCAGGAGGAGCAAGAATTCAAGGTCTTCCTTAACTACAGGTCAAGTTCAAGGTCAGCCTAGGCTATATAAAACCATCTTTAAAGAAGCAAAAAAACACCCGGGTGTGCTAGTGCGTGCCTTTAATCCCTTTCAAAGGACCAAAATTTGGTTCCCAGCATCCATGTCGGTTGCTCACAACCTATAATTCCAGCTCCAGGAGATCTGGAACCCTCTTCTGGCCACTTAAGGCAACTACACACATGACATATGCTCATACAGACACACACACAGATATACACATACAAACATATATGAAAATAAACCTTAACCTGGAGTGGTGATGTACACCTTTCATCTCAGCACTTGGGAGGCAGAGGCAAATGCATCTCTGTGAGTTCAAGGCTAGCCTAGTCTATACAGAGTTCCAAGCCAGCCAGGGCTACAGAGAGACCCTGTCTCATAAAAACAAAACAACAAACAAAAACCTTAAAAAAAAAAAAAAAAAAAAACAGGAAGAAAAACATCTTGAATAAAATCAATGAGCTTGTAAGATTTTTTTTTTGAGGGGGGGGCTGCTTTTTGAGACAGGTCTCCCTGTATAGCCCCAGCTGGCCTGGAACTAGCTATGTAGACCAGGCTGGCCTTGAACTCATGGAGATCCACTTGCCTCTGCCTCCTGAGTGCTGTGATTAAAGGCATGTGCCACTACACTTGGCTGTAAGATACATCAATAACTGATTTGTATTAGAATGTAAAGAATTCCTACAAAGAAAAAAAAGTTTGTTCAGAAAAATGGACTTTGATAATTTGCAAGAAGGGATGTAAAAGTGGTCAGGAAACACACAAAAAGATGTTCAAAATCATAGATCACCAGAGAAATGCAAATTAAATCACAAGGAGGTTAAGGAGCATGAGCATGAATTTGAGACACTGGAGTGCAAGGACGTTGCTGGTGGGAGGAGTGGAGACTGGCACATTCCCTTTGGGCCTTCTACAGCTAAGCCTCTGTGTATAGAAGAAACCCAACAATCCCAGTCCATGTTTATGCCCACAGAGATAAGTGCTTCTGGCTGCTAAGCCACGGTGTGAGAATGTCTGCAGTAGCTTTGTGTATGAAATCAACCTGGGAACAATACAAGTGTCGCGTCCCTGGCAGAGTGGGTGAATAGGATGACGCACACAGTGAGATACAAACCAGCACAAGGACAAATGACTCATCTCTACAACGCTTATGGATGAACCCAGAAATGTGTATTTTTTCAAATTTTTTATTCTATTTTATGTGTATGAGGTACTGCCTGCAGGTCGGTAAATGCACCAGTGTTGTGTAATATCCACAGAGGTGAGAAGAGGGTGTCAGATCTAGAACAAGTTATGGACGGTTGTTAGTCACCATGTGAGTGCTGGGAATGGAACCTGGGTCCTCTGTAAAAGCGGCCGGGGCTCTTAACCGCTGAGTCTTAACTCTCCAGTCTCAGAAATGTATTTTTTAATAAGTAGCATTGAAAACTGTATTAAAGATATATTAATATAAGATTCAGCATGAGTTAGGAGAAAAAAAGAGTGCTCAGAAGAAAGTAAGGAACACCCAACCAGGTATGGTACAAGGCTTTAATCCTAGCACTCAGGAGACAGGATCTCTGTGAGACTGAAGCTAATTTGGTCTATATAAGTGAGTTCCAGGCCAGCTGGGGCTATAGGGAGAACTTGTCTCAAAACAACTAAACAAACAAACATAAGAAATTAAGGCATAGCTAAGAGTATGGGTGTCGGCTTTTCAAAGAAGAGTCACAGAAAGTAAGGCACCCAAGTGTGATACAAGCTCTTCAAGAGGTTTGTTTATTTATTTACTTGTTTATTATGTGTGTGAGTGTATTGCCTGCATGTAAGTGCACTAATGCTGGTAGTGGACAGAAGAGAATGTCAGAGTCCCTAAAACTGGAGTGATAGATGGTTTTAGCCACCAAGTAGGTGCTGGTTTTCGAACCCAAATCTTCTGCAAGTACAGCCAGTGCTCTTAACTGTTGAGCTATCTCTCCAGCCCCAAGGGAGTTTTTTAGGGATATAATTTTACTTGAATTTCAAAGTATGCATAAAGACGTGGATATACTATATGATTCCATTTGTGTGAAATTCAAAAGCAAGCAACCTAAGTCTGCTGAAACAAGGTCCAGATGATAAAGACTGAGAACAAGGGAGGGCTGCTGGGATGCTGGAGTCTAAATCTTACCTGACCGTGGTTACATCACCATACATGTACACAGTACAGTGTTTGGAAGGCATACCGTAACTTAAAAACACAAACAAATCCAGCATGCTGCCATGGTTGACACTGAGTTAACACTGCCTGAATGTCTCAAGGGCCTGGTCCTGCTGCCTCTAGCTCGCTCCACTGGAGCCTCCCTCATCTATAGTCATCTGGCCTGGCAGGGTTTGTTTCACAGGTCTCCCTTGGAGCCCATTCCTGGGCCTCCTGTGCCATGTAGACAGCAATCCCTCATCCATTTTCTATAGAGAGATGCCACTGGCCTCAGCCAACATCTCCTTCCCCAGGACTCACCAATCTGGTCATTGCCATTGCAGGAGGCAAAGTGGAGGGCTGTGCGGCCCTTGTCATCGGCTGCACAGGGATCCGTGCCATCTTCCAGCAGCTGCTGCACTGACCACCAAGATGCACAGGGAGGAAGGGTGAGAAAGCAGCAGTGTTAGCTACGCTGCAGTTCCCAGACGTCCATCCAGATGAGCCATCCATCCATAATGCACAAGAAAGCTGGTCCCTCCCAGATGCTGGTCCCTCGGGACTATAGGCATGCCATGAGGAATGCCATGACCAGGGATTTGTACCCCTCATGGCTGTGGGTTTTGTGTTTAGCCTATGTGTCTAGGGATAGAACATCAGAGGAGGCTCTTAACCCTCTGGGAGGAATGTAGAGTCACAGAAACCCCATCTTTCTAGCTCAGCTTGGACACACATCCATTCCAGTAGGACACAGCTGCTCAAGATAACTGGCTGGCATTTACTTGGCTCTCATTTACTTTGGCCCTTTGGAGGGACAAAGCATAGGCTGCAGGACCCCACAAAGTCCCAGGCTAAGCTAAGCAAGAAAGCAAGGAGTGCACTGTCATCAGCATGAGGGGGCAGGAGCTGGGATGGGAGCAGGTATGAAGGTCTGGACTTGGGCCACAGGTCACCAGCAGATGGGCATCATCTCTGCTCTGCCCACCTGCGGAGCTGCTGCAATGAGGATAATGGATGTGAAATTCCTTCTCTGCCTAGTGCAGAGGCTTCAGAGAGAGTGAGACATTGCCTACTAATGTCCATGTCCAGCAAAAGTGGGGAAAATTGCTGCCAGACGTCATTTTAGAATCAGCAGCATTTTGATCCCTTTCCCTCAGTAAACCTCTCAAGGATCTGAGTCCTTCCAGTCAAAGTCCAAAATACTTCCTCTCCACGCAGCTCTCCTTCAGCTGGGTCAGCCCCTTCCCTTCTCTCCAATGTGCTCTTCTTTCTGTTCCTTAACTGCAAGAGCCTGTATCACTCTAGAATTATCCTCACTGTACAGTGTACATTGAGTTCTAGTCAGGCATCAGTCTCTCAACAGCCAAGCAAAATGTTACAGTGCCCACTTCACAAACCAGGATACTCGGTACAGACAGCATGAGGTTCAGAGGCCACATTCACCCAGGTTAACAGAAGGCAAAATGGGCTTCAAAGTCAGGTTTTGTACTCCAGCTGAATATATCACTGTTGTGTTTATGTTCTGATTCTAGTTTTGAAATGGTATCACTTCATGGTCTTCCTCCCTGACTATATTACAGGTGTTTGGTTTTGTTCATCTTTAGAGTTTGGTATCAGGAATAGTATCCTGCAAATATTTGTTCAGTTAGTATTGCTGACTGTTTGCCTGAGTGTGGTAGAATACTCCTGTAACCAGCCTGGAGGCTGAGGCAGAAGAATCACAAATTCAAGGTCAGAGCGAAGGACACTATTCCTAATCCTAACCTTCTTCCACATACTAGAGGTAGTTAAAAAAAATTTGCTGGGTGGGTAAGATTGCTCAATGGTTAGGTACTTGCGGCCAAGCCTGATGATCTGATGATCTGGTAGAAAGAGAAAACCAAGCCTCTCAAATTGTCCTCTGACCTCCACAATATGACATTTACTGACCTCTAATAAATAAATGTAAAAAAAAAAAAAAGAAAAATAATGTCTATTATTTTTCACTATAAAACCAAGTTGCTACTCAAATACCCTAAAACATTGAATTCCACAGACAACACATAGTCTTGGCCTGCTGACACTGCTATGCCAGAGACAGGGAATATTCTGGAATACCCCGAGGTAACTGCTCCCAGCCTGCACTACTGTAAGCCAGCTTCTGTAACCTTTCATCAATGCTCACATCTTACCTGTTGACCAGAGCATCCTACCCCAAATAGAATGATCTATTCTAGGTAGAATAATGGTCCCTAAATTTTGTGAATTCATGTTTTCTTACACGGCAAAAATAATTTTACAGATTTGCCAAAGACTGAAGAATCTAAGATGTGGGAGCAAAGCTGAATTACCCAGGCACAATGTAACTGCCTGATTCCTTAACATAAGAGGACCTTTTCCTGCTTTGAGGACCATAGAGATGGCAGGATGAGGTCTCAGCCCACCATTGCTGGCTTTGAAGATGAGAAAAAAGCTCAGGACCAAGGAACACGGGTACTTTTAGAAGCTGCAAAAGACAAAGAAACAGATTCTCCCTAAGAGCATCCAAAAGAAGTATAGCCCTGCTGACACCTACAGATTAACCTGCTAGGGAGACCTGGTTTGGACTTCTGACCTCCAGAACTGTGTGTATTACTTAAGTTTGTTAGGTCACTAAATCTGGGTGATTTGTTAAGCCATTATAACGGTTAATCTTGATTTGTCATGTTAACGGGAGAAGCTCCTAGGAGATTAGCAAATCATATCTCAGGGTCTACCTGTGAGGGTGTTCTCAGAGAAGATTAAGGAAGGAAGGAAGTCTCACCCTAACTGTGGGCAGTATCACCCATAGACTGGGAGCCCAAGAAAGAAGGAAAGGGAAAGGAGAGTGCCTGAGAGCACAGGCATGTTCACTTTGCTTCCTGTCACCATGACATGAGCTGCTCTGTCCTGGCATGCCCACCTACCAATGATGAACTTAAATCTATTATTTTTATCTTCTTCTGTAATCCAGGATGTTCTGGAACTTGCTGTGTTGACTAAATGTGCCTTAAATTTGTAATCCAACTACCTCTGCCTCTGGACGGCTGGAATTAAACTCCACCACACCCAACTAAGAATTAAATGCTCTGGAATCATAAGCCAAAATAAATCTTTCCTCCCTTCAGTGGTATTTTGTCCTAGTGACAAACGTCTGACAACACAGCAGCCATAGTAAATTAACATGCCACTTTTCTCTGACTCATGGGAAGCATTAAGTCAGTGGATAAAATTAAATTTTTTGTTCTAGAAGCTGTCCTTGTACCTTTGATGCTATTAAAGGTGTCATCAATTAGTGGATGCTGAAAAGCAGCAAGAGAAAGCCAGAGGTGCTATCTTGAGAGGAACCCCACCCATGCCTCTCAGATGCTCTGACAACAACAGGTCTGAGAACCAGCTACCGAGCAGTCAGAGGTGGCAGGTGGTCACCTGGCAGTTGAGGTGGAGGCTTCACTCCTGGGAGCCAGAAGTTCCAAAATGGACACTTACTGTTTGCTGAGGATCATGCTCCGTACCGGGGATACAAAAGCAGACATGGTTCCTAGCATCAGGAAGCCACAGGGTGATAAGAGCTATGATACCAGAAGACAGGGTAACAGAGAAACTTGGTGAGGGAGTACCTGAGCCTGAATTGTCTTCTGCAACCTGTCTTCAAGGTCAGATAGTAAATTCAGTGAGCCTGCTCCACAGAAACATGGTGAGCTGGCAGGCTAACTGCCCAGGAATGGAGTACCTAGCACTTTCCTGCCCTACCAGCCCATGGGTCCCACTGTGCACACTCACCTGTTTCTACATCATTGGCATTGGCTGAGTCCCTCAGCCTCTTCAGAGCTAAGGAGAGAATAAGAGAGGAAAACTTGAAAAATAACTCTAAGGAAGTAAAGGTGCATGGCTTCCTAGCTTTCCCCGATAACCATCTTTCAGTCACAGCAACACTGAAAAGACAAAGGTGGTGTCAGGATAAAGACAGAAGCCTGGGAACAAGGAGGAACTGGGACCGGGCCACAGCTGGAGAAGAGGCCACTTTCTGTAACAAATCTGACTTCTGGAGCAGGAGCTCATTTTGCTACTGTGGCAGCTGGTGACCTTAAGCGAGCATTATCTACCCTGTGCCTTAGCCTACCTACCATACAGAAAACAAGGCTTGCTGGACATGGTCTTAGTACTAGGATCTCTGTGAACCAGAGGCCAGCTCCAAGCCAGCTGGGGCTACAGGGAGACTTGTTTACAAAAACAAACAAAAACCAACACCAAAAAACAAGGCTGAGTCATCCTGCCAGTCTATTACAAAGAAAACTGAGACAATTTGAAAAAAGAAAGGAAAAGAAGGTCCTGATTTGGGTAGAAGTTCTTTGTGATCTGATTACATTATTCATCTTCAAAGCAGGCCATTCCTAAGTGATTTACCAAAGTTGGTAAATTCCTATGCAGAAACTTAATTTTTTTTCTTTGAGACACTCACTGTGTAGCCCTGGCTGGCCTAGAACTCTCAGAGATCTGCCTGCCTCTGCCTCCCTAGTGCTGAGATTAAAGGCCAACACCAGGCGCAGCTTTTTTTTCCTTTACAGTGACATTACCTTTATATTAGAGCTAACAGAAAGCAATACCTCGTTGCCAAAGAAATGGTCCAGAGGAATTGCAAACCAAATATAACAACTGCAGACATATAACATATGTTTTATATACATATATATATAAAACAAATATAACAGATATAGAGCACATTTTTGTTTATAAAGCCCTTTCAAATTCTCCTTTAATTTTTATAATGCCATCTAAGACCTGGGGTGATTCAGAGTGAGCCTAAAAGGGGACTTTTAAACACCCTATTCTTTTTTCTCACAGTGAGGCATTTTACTTATGTTTTATGTCCTTAGGAAAAGAATCCCAGGGTTTCCCTCCTGTGTTCCGTCTTGCTTCTTCATGCTCCATGATGCCAGCTGAGGTTGTCAGTACCATGAAACTAAACTAGTGGGACAGCAGCAATTATTCTGCCATTTTTCTAGGTCTTTGAGCTGCACCTCAAATCTGGAGTTGATCACATTACTCTTGTTTAACTTGCCTATGACATTCACAATGATTTTTCCAGCTCTGTGATCATCATTGATTTCATTTTTGACACTTTAAATTATGTTTCTGATTTTATGTGAATGTTTTGCTTTTATGACTATAACTGCACCCATCTTGTGCAATGCCCTTGGAGGCCAGAAGAGGGCATCAGATTTCCCCTGGAACTGGAATTACAAACAGTAGTGAGTCACCAGCCCAATGGAACCTGCTATGAACCAGACTCAGGTCCTCAGCCAGAGCAGCCAGAGCTCTTAACGGCCAAGCTATGGCTCCAGCCCTTTATCAATGATTTCAAATTCACCAATGCAACTGTGCTTCACATCAGTAGGAAGTGGATGATGACTTTGGGGCACAACCTGGTAAGGATCTGCCTCTCGCTCCTCTTCTCAGCACTACTGATACTCTTGAGATCATCAGCCAGGACATGAACATGATGTGCATCATGATGGTGGCACAGGAAGACAGGAGGAAGGGAAAACTCCCTACTGTTTTAAAATTTTCTTAGACATGGTGATTTTTTTTTTTAATTTTATGTGTACTGAATGTTTTACTTGCAAATATGTAAGTGCAACCATGCATGCAATGCCCACAGAAGCCAGGAGATGGCAACAGATCCCCTGGAACTGGATTTAATGGAAGGTTGTGAGATGCCATGTGGGTGCTGGGAATCAAAACCCAGGTCGTCTACAAGAGCAGTCAGTACTCTTAACCCCTGAGCCATCTCTCCAGCCCCATTCCCTATTTTTTTATTTTTATTTCATGTGTATGAATGTATTGCCGTCATGTGTGTAAGTGCACTTGTGTTGTACAATGCCCGTAAAGGTCAGATGTCAAATCTCCTGGAACTGAGGTTACAGATGGCTGTTAACAGCCATGTGAGTGCTGAGATTTGAAACCCCAGTCTTCTGTAAGAGCAGTCAGTGCTCTTAACTGCTGAGCCATCTTTCCAGCCCCACTACTGATTCTTAATCCTTCCGTGTCTCATTTTCTGTATCATTCATAAACTGTAGAAACCAATAGTAGTGAATGACACAGCCACTTTCTATGTGACCTGAAATAAGATAATTTCTCATTATGGTTAGACTATCCAAATGGTAATCACTAAACGAGGTGTCAAAAATAGAGGCTTAATGATTAGAAGGTGCTTGCTGCCAAGCTTGAAGATCAGAGTTCAATCTCCAAGGCACACATGGTGGAGAGGGAAAGAACTAACACACAGTAATAGTAAATAAGTATAATTCAAAAAATAGTATGAGACTGGAGAGACTGCTCAGTGTTAAGAATATGTACTGTTATTGCTAAGGAACCAAGTTCAATTCCCAACATCCATGTTAGGTAGTTCATAACTGCCTGCAACTCCCAGCTCCAGGGAATTTGATTCTTTTGACTTCCAGGGCACCTGTTACTCAGTGCACATACCCACACAAAGACACACACATAATTAAAAATAATTTTAGGACTGGAGAGATAGCTCAATGCCTAAGTACACTGGTTGCTCTTGTAGAGGACCCAGGTTTGGTTCCCAGCACCCACATGACGATTCACATGACGATTCATCTGTAACTTCAGTTCCAAGGGATCTGACGCCTTCTTATGGTCTCCTCTGGCATGGCACTGAAGTTATGCACTTACATATATGCAGGTAAAACATTCATACGCATAAAAAATTTAAAATAATAATTTTAGACGTAGAATTTAGTGCTGATTTTCTTTCTGGTTTATAGCGAATTCTGTACAAGTCTATTCTCATCAATCACAATGTATCCCTCGAAAGGGTAACAAAAGTTAAAAAAAGAAAATGTATCACAAAAATGTTTGTATATTACAAACGCAGTATAACAGCTATGCATTCAGAACCTGGCAACTCTTACGACACCCCTAACGGCGGATAAATATGCCCATTCCACAAATAGAAAACTGAGGCCGAAGGCATCTGCAGGCTGCCTAAGGGTTAAGGGCAGGGCAATCTAATTCAGATCTGTGCATTCATACAAGTTGGTACAGCTAGGCCACTGGCACCGGGCTCCGTCCCCTAGTAATAAAAGTACTTCCAGTGCCTCACATTATTTTCTAAAAACACCGTGGAATGTGAGAGCAGCCATTTCCTAGAAAACATCTCAAATAACTACTCTTGGCGTGAGGAGCCCGGGTGCCGCGTTCCGTGGGAGGCTCCAAGCGCGGAGCAGGGGAGGGGCCCAGGCTCCCGCTCACCGTGCACCTCCTTGCCGGTGGGCCCGAGGCGGCGGTGGGGCCTAGAGGCGCGCTTCAGCCGCCCTGCAGGGATCTTGCAGCGCAGCTCGTCGCGGGGCTCGGCGTCCTGCTGCCACAGCACGTGGAGGTAGCGCAGCGGGGACTGGGCCCCGGGCGCCCGGCCCGAGAGGCCCGGGAGGCCCGCGCCGCCGCCCAGCGCGGCCCCAAGGTCCGCGAAGGAGAACAGGCCCCCGGCCTCAGTCAGCGGCTCCGGCGCCACCGCGCACTCGCCATCGGAGCTGGAGCGGCCCGAGCGCGGCTCCTTGTCCGCGCCCCCGGCGGCGGCTGCCATGGCAACGGCTCGGCGCGGGCTAGGCAGCACCAGCCTCGTTCCGAACCGACCAACGGACCCCTTTCCCTCCTCCCGAAGCCTCACTGTCAGCGAGCGGGCGGGCGGGCCGGGCCTGCAACCACGGCAACGGAGGAGGCGGGCCCTGAGCGGATAACCAGTGAGAGCTCGCCCTGGCTGCTGCTTGCAGCCAATCAGGTGAGGGCGGCAGAGGACGATGTCGAGAAAGCGACAGGGCGTCCAGCAGCGTGACTGGCGGGCGTGCTAGCCAATCAGAAACCAGAAATGACTATGGCCCGCGTTGAGTGTCGTCACCAAAACCTGTGAAACAACCCAGTTTAAAGCACGGTGTTTTTTGGGTTGTTTTGTGTTTCTTTTCTTTTCTTTTCTTTTTTTTAACCCCCTTTCTTCCCTTTCATCTCGCCTGATCATGGGAAAAACGAGGAGAAAGTACTTTAGCCAATCGCGTTAAGATGGCCTCTAACCAATCGGGAAGGAAGGCGAAGAAACCGTACTACACACAGTTTAACAGTGTTTTAAATCAATGAACAGAAAAACAACATTCTCACAAAACGCACAGGGAAGTAGGAGGTTAAGACTTGGAGATGTCATCACAAACTGGGCAGCGGTAGCTTCTAATGCAATGTATTTTGTTTAGATAGGGTTTTCTTTTTTATTTTCATGTGTAGGAGTGTATTGCATGCATGCATGTAAGTGCACCCGTGTCGTGCAATGGCCACGGAGGTCAGAAAAGAGCGTGGGATCTCCTGGAACTGGAGATACGGGCCGCTAATGGGTGCTGGGAATAGAACCCATGTCCTCTGCCAGAGCAGCCACTGCCCCTAACCACTGAGTCATCTCTACAGCTCCCCAGACAGGGTTTTCAACACCACGGCGATAACTAATTTAACAAAGAATTATCATCCAACGTAGGGAGATGGTCACAGAATTATTGCTCAAAAATACATGATTGCTAATGTTGAAAATATCATCTCTGTATCATCTATCTATTTGTCTATCTTGATCTTTTTGAGACAGGATCTCACTGTAGCAAGAGCTGGCCTGGAGCCTGTTATGAGGACTAGGCTGGTCTTGAACAGAGATCTGCCTGCCTCTGGCTCTCAAATGCTGGGACTAAAGGCGTGCACCACCATGCCTGGCTTAAATAAATCTTTTTAAAAAGAGATTTGAAATAGGGCAGCTGGGGCTACAGAGAGTCCCTGTCTCAAAAAGACCAAAACAAAAAGACTTTTATTTTATTTTTAATTATGTGGAGAGAAAGAAAGAGTGTGAAAGAGAGAGGGAGGGAGAGATGAGTGTAGGTGTCTGTTGGGGTTAGAGACTTTAGAGCTCTTGGAGTTGGAGTTACAGGCCCTGGCTGTGAGTCAGATGTGTGTGCTGGGAATCGAACTTGGGTCCTCTGGAGGAGCAGTATGAGCTCATAACTACTGAGCCATTTCCTCAGTCCCCTATTTTAATCTCTTTTTAAAAGATTATTTTTTTTGTGTGTATATAAGTATGTGTGTGCTTGTAAGTGTACTCGTTATGCAATGCCTACAGAGGCCAGAAAAGGGCATCTGATTCCCTGGGACTGGAGTCCTTGATGGTTGTCCCATGTGGGGGCTGGGAACTGAACCTGGGTCCTCTGCAAGAGCAGCCAGTGTTCTTAACCACTGAGCCATTTCTTCAGCAAGAAAATATCTATATATTTTTTGATATAGGGTCTCACTATGTAGCCACGGCTGGGCCAGAACTCAGTATTTAGAACAGACTGACCTAGAACTCAGAGATCCACCTACCCCTGCCTCTCTAGGATGGGTTTTTAAATTTTATGTGTATAAGTGTATATCTGTATTGGTGTATACCATGTAGTATGTGGGTGCCTGTGAAGGCCAGGAAAAAACATCAGTTCCCCTGGAACTGGAGTTATAGGTACTTGTAAGCCCCCTGACATGGGCACTAGGTACTGAATTCAGGACCTCTGAAAGAGTAACAAGTACTCAACCACTGAGACATCTGTTCAGCCCCAAATTCCATTTTAAATGTTGTGTTTTTTGTTTTGTTTTGTTTTAAAGATAGAATCTCATGTAGTCCTGGCCTCAACACAGTATATAACTAAGGATGATCTTGAACTCCTGAATCTCCTAGGCTCACCTCCCAAGTGCCAGGATTACAGACATGTGCATTTGTCTTTCCTATGGTACTGGGGGTGGAACCGAGCATTTCATACATGCTAGGCAAAGGTACCCCAGCCCAGAGTGATGACTGTTTTGGGGTTGTTGGGGTTCTTTTTTTGAGACCTTTTCAAAAAACAAAGCTAAAGAAAACAAAATAAAAAAACCTCAGACAAGTAGATAGTTTACTTGTGCCTGAGAACAATTAAGTTCTTCAGTGAAAGGAAAAACACAATTTAAGGTGCAGTCAGGAGAGAGCCTTCTCCATCATTGGCCATTTTACCATCTATGTGTCTCAGTTTAGATTTTACTTGATGAAATGTATACCAGAGGATCCATCATGATGCTTAAAGCTCTGGTTGGTAAAGTTCAAGTGCAGTATGGGGTGGGTAGGGCTTCTGAACAAACAGGACAGTAGGTGAACTACAAACAATGCCCCCACGGACCTGGAAAGCCAGGCTTCAGATGCTTCTGGCTGAAAAGCACAGGCAGGCTGAGAAATACAACTACTGCCTCCCGGAAGCCAGAAAATTCACTACCTCAAACCCCAAGTAAAAGATCAAGAGAAAAAGGCAGCATTTCACCTGCTAAGTCGTCTGTTCCACGTGCTCCGGCCTGCTCAGTGCATTCTCCTTTGAAGTCCTGCTTCTGCATCTACAAAGGGCTCTTGCAAAATCAAACCTGTGATCAGACATTTCATAGTGTATAATGGACTCTCCTTCACTGCTCAGAATTTCTTTTTTTTTAAATATTGTTTTTATTGTGTGTATGACACACACCTGCTTGTGTGTCAGTGCATCTGTGTCATGCAGTGCCCACAAAAGTCAGAAGAGGGCGTTGGATTCCCCTGAAATTGGAGTTACAGATAGTTGTTAGCTACCATACCAGTGTTGAGAATCAAACGTGGGTCCTCTGAAAGAGCAGCCAATGCCGTTAACCACTGAACTATCTCTCCAGCGCTCCCAGAGTTGCATGACTTAATGGACTGCCAAGCAATGGAGCTAGTCTCAACTCAAATGCAATTGTACAAATATGGGTTAAGATGGAAGCAAGCAGGCTGAAGAGGCTATGAGACCACAGATGAATTGATGGTGGCCTGGACAAGGAAGGAGACAGTGGTGAGACCTGAGTGCAGACCCATTGACAATGGAGTATGAGAAGAGATGACTTGAGATTTTGACCTGAGCAACTGAAAGACCAAAGTTGTCCTTAACTGACAAAACCGCAAAAGAAACAAGGTTGAATCTGGAAGCCAGAAGCTCAGTTTGGAATAATAATTATAATTGTTATTATTATTAATGCTGGGGATCAAACTCAGAGCCTTACACATGATAGGACACACTTTACCATTAACCTACAGCTGTGACATGCTCATTTTGTTAGCTATCCTCAGGAATGAGGTAAAGACAGACTGAAGGTTAGTAGCATATGGAAGGTACTTAAACCTTTGGCACTACATAAACCAACAGGGAGCTAGAGTAGACAGAAAAGGAACTAAGGGTCAAGTGTGGTGGCACACACCTTTACTCCCAGCAATTGGGAGGCAGCAGCAGGCAGATCTCGGTGAGATCGGGGCCAGAATGGTCTACAAATTAAGTTCCAGCCAGGACTACATAATGAGACCTTGTCTAATTTTAAAAAAGGGACTAAGCTCAGGGAACAGATGACCGAAGATAAAGAACCCACAAAGGAAAAAGCATAGCCAGAAAGAAAGGACCTTCAGGGCTTTTTTAAGAAAGGATTTTCCCTATAGCCACACCTGGTCTGAAACTCTCTTTGTAGACCAGCCTGGCTTTGATGTCACAGAGATCCACCTGCCTCTGCTCTGGGATTAAAGTTAAGCACAACCATGCCCAAAATAAAACAAAATTTTTTATTAAACTCTAACTCTACTTCATTAGAAAAGAAAAAGAAAAAAAAAAGAAAAGGACATGGCGGCATAACAATTCTAAATCGGATGCTTTGAGTGGAAGGGGGCAGAGCAAACATGTCACGTGACACAGAGAGCCAGGCAATGGTCTTGGGGGAATGCAACCCAAATCTAAAGGTAATGTATGCCAGATCCCACAGTGAGTGTACATGACTGGGAAAAGCATGGGGTGCTGTGTGACGGGACGTGGAGGCTAGTGCCTAGGCGAGATAGGCAAATCCGCCTGGGTAGGTAACAGGGATGCAGGTTTTTTCTAGTCTACATAGATGACTAAAACTAAGATGTCAAAAAGAGCTTTACAAATCACATACCAGTTTCTGCTGGGTTGTTTTTTAATCCCAACCTAACCTAACCTTGATGGCTTCCTGCAGGAATCCACCCAGTAGCCTGAGTTCTCCAGAACACCCCACCTGAAGTCACAGGTAACCCCATTTTTACATGTTCCAATTCAAAAGACCCAAAGTTTGAAGCAACCTCTTAATGCTTTCTAACTTCATGAGACCAAGTGTCAACTTTCACATCACTTAATCTTTATTTTTTTCAGTGTAGTGTGCATGTGTCCTCGAGGAGCTCAGGGGACAACTTGTGGGAGTTGTTGGTTCTCTTTTTTCACCATGTGGGTCCCAGGATAGAAATCAAAACAGACCGCAGGCACCTTTACCCGCTGTACAATTTATTAAAATTTTATGTGTATGATTATTTTGCATGTATGCAAGTGCATGGGTGTCTTGCAATGCTGAGAAAAGGGCGTTGGGTTCCCTGGAATTGAATTTACTGTCATGTGGTGCTGGGAACTAAATCCTGGTCTTCGACAAGAGCAGCCAGTGCTCTTAACTACTGAGCCATCTCTTCAGTCCAGCCCCCTTCCCGCCCGCGTCCCCAGTTTACTTTTTGAAGATATTTTTACCCTCCAGGCACAACACACCTGAATCAAAGGTCAGGCCCCTACAACTGAACTCAGCTAGGCTGCAGGAGGAACAAGTCATCCATTTTGTGTGGCATTTGTTCTGGTTCCTCTTCCTTTGGTTCTTCGTTAATGTTTCTCTTGGGTCAGGGTCTCCCTGTAGCCCCAGCTGGCCTGGAACTCACTATGTAGACCAGGCTGGCCTCCATCTCACAGATCCGCGTGCCTCTGCCGTCTGAGTGCTGGGATTAAAGGCATCACCATCACACCCTTTGATTTTAAAGTCTCACTCTGTAGATCATATTGGCCTGGAAATCACTGTGACCCAGGCTAGCTTCGAACTAGCAGCGATCCTCCTGCCTCAGGGCCACCACATGCCGCCTCCTTGGTCACCCTGCCTACACGCACGGCCGAATTCTCCACGCTCACCAGCACCCGGGAGCCACCTTCTCTGAGAATCTTCTGTTTAAAGAAAGACCAACTCAAGTGGTACGTCGGATTTGTCCTGCCAATCTCAACTAGCTCAGTCCCCTCCTCGTTCCGGGAACAACTTCCGGTTTCCCGGCTGGATGAGCGCGGCGGAAATTCCGGTCTGGCCAGACAGGCGCGGAGCGTCCCTTCCGGTCTCTCTTGCCGGGTTCTTGCGCGCCGCCGCCATGTCTTACCCCGCTGACGACTACGAGTCTGAGGTAACGTGGCCGTGCGCGCGTGGCGGGCTCCGCGCGGGGACCTGGCTCCGTGGGTCAGCCCCGGGGAGAGGCGGCGTCCGGATCTGGCCGGAATCTGCCGGCCGCCCCCGACCGGCCTGATGCCGCTGCGGAGCTCCTACTCCGCCAGCCCACCCGGCACGGTTCTGCATGTCCGCGCGATCCCAGACCCAGGCCGAGCCCTTTTGCATACATATTTGTTATTTTACTTAAGTGTATGAGTACACTCACTGCCTGCATGTATGTATGTAAGTGCACTGTGTCATGTAATGCCCGAGGAGGGCAGAAGGGGGCGTCAGATCCCCTGGAGCTGGAGTTATGGACGGTTGTTAGCCGCCATGTGGGTCCTGGGAATCGAACCTGGGTCCTCTGCAAGAGCAGTCAGTACTCTTAGCCACTGAGCCATCTCTCCAGCGCCAGCCGAGCCCCTCTGAGCAGGGCTCCGTCTGCTCCAGCCTTGTTGATACTTTGCTTGCTTCCTCTGCCATATTGCTTCCGCAGTAAAGTAGCGTTGTCCGCGGCCCCTTTGCGCACAGGCGTGTAAAGTCCTCCAAGTGGGGGCTGTCTGACCCGGCTTTGTGTCCCCTCTCTTTACAGGCTGCCTATGATCCCTATGCTTATCCTGGTGACTATGATATGCACACGGGTGAGTCCTGGAATTTGTCCGGCTAGCTCATTGCTGTCTGTGATCCGGCACTGTTTTGAATGTTTCAGAATCAACTCTGAGAGGCAGGCACCTGCTTAAAAGCTGCTACTTGATGGCCCTGATGTGGAGGCAGTCATTAGCTTGAGAGGGAGGGGTGCAAAGGGTCATAAACCAGGCCTTTCTTGTGGTCCATACCAATATGTCAAAAGAGGGGAGGAGGTTGCGTTTCACTGACCTAGTTGCGTTTCCCTTACTTGTGGTTAGTATTATTTGCTATGCTAGGGATGGACCCCAGAGCCTCTTGCATCCTAGGCAAGCAATGTACCACTGAAACACACACATAGACATACATACATGCAGATAACAGGTCCTTGTTTAAACTATTAGCCGAAGGTGAAAAATCTTCCTGGGTTTTGTTGTTATTGTTGTTTGGGTACTGGGATTGAACTTGAGGCCTGGTACAGACTACGCAAATACCCTTTATAAAACTTCACCCACACTCCCAGCCCCCCAAAACTTGGTATGACATTTTAACTTGCAACAAATCAAGCCCAAGCAAATGTTTTTCAGAGACTTTTGAAGTTTTCTAAAATGTTGATGATTTAGAAGAGTTAAGTACTAAGTGTTTTGGGCACTTTATTTTTTGTTTTTGAGACCAAGTCTCCCTCTGGCCCCAGATGATCTGGAACTGGCTGTGTAGACCAGGCTGGCCTCAATCTCACAGAAATCCACCTGCATTTGCCTCCCAAGTGCTAAGATTAAAGGTTTCTGCCACCATTCCCAACTTGTTTGAGGTACTTTATATGAAATGTTCATTTAATCTGTAGAGGAGTTCTATAAGGTATGTGTGTTAATGTCACCAAAAGATGAAAAGCTAGCCAGGTGTGATAGCACACGCCTTTAATCCCAGCACTCAGGAGACAGAGGCAGACAAATGTCTGTGAGTTCCAGGCCACGTAGTGAGACCCTGTCTCAAAAAACGAAGATAAATAGATAAAAGCAAAACCAAGCAAGGAGAATTAGTAGCTTACTTTGAGCCATCTAGTTAGAAAGTGATAGGTATTTGTCAAAATGCTAAGTGCCTGATGGCCACTTCCCGCAGTCTTCCCCTTCTAGCCCCTGGGTTCAAATATAGTTTTTTCTACAAGACAAAAGTTCTTGGTCTCAGATATTTTTAGCTCCTAGGGGATAAAACAGGTCATCATAAGAAGTCACTTTAAGTAATGGTAATTGTTCTTTTTTTTTTTTTAATTAAAACATTAATTTTCATGTGTATGAGTACCTGCATGTATGTAGATGCACCATGTGCATGAAATGCCCATGGGAGCCAGAAATGGGCACCCTGGAATTGGAGTTAGAGACAGTATCGGGCCATCATATGAGTGCTGGGAATGGAGCCCAGGTCTTCTGGAAGATCAATAAGTACTTTTAACTGCTGAGCCCTCTCTCCAGCCCCATAATTGTTCAGAATAAACAAGAAAGAGAGATTGGGAGTGATGAGAAAACTTTATATTTCTAAAGAGGAAATTATTTCTGTATTTTATAGATTTGAGTTTAGTCTGTGAGATGATCTCTTTGCCTTCCTTTGGTACTGTTTTGAACTTAGGCTTTTATGCAAGCCAAGCAAGCAATCTACCACTGACCTATGTCTTCAGCCCTTTCTTGCCCTTGTGTTCCATCATATATACAGGCTTGAAAGCACCCTATAAAGTGTTTATTGTATCCAACCTATAGGAGATCCGAAACAGGACCTTGCTTATGAACGACAGTATGAGCAGCAGACCTATCAGGTGATTCCAGAAGTGATCAAAAACTTCATCCAGTATTTCCACAAAACTGTCTCAGATTTGATTGACCAGAAGGTATATGAGCTCCAGGCCAGTCGTGTCTCCAGTGATGTCATTGATCAGAAGGTGTATGAGATCCAGGACATCTATGAGAACAGGTAAGGGGCCGTCATGATGGCTTTCTTAGTGGGAATGGCCCGGTGATAAAACCCTTATAAAATACGTAATGTGCAGTCATTTCCCTGTGAAAATTTGGGAAGATGGGCATGGTTTCCTACATCTAGGATCCAAGCACTTGGGAAGTGAAAGTAGGCAGATCAGGAGTTCAAGGCCAGCCTGGGTTACAAGAGACTATCAAAAGGGAAAATAGGGGACTGGAGGGATGGCTCAAGGGCTAAGAGCACTGGCTACTCTTGCAGAGGACCTGGGTTTGGTTTGCAGTACCCACATAGCAGCTAACTCCATAGTTCCTAACTCTAGTTCCTGGGGATTCAGTATCCTCTTCTGAACTTTGAGGGCATTGCACAATACTTGCCGGTGATACACTCATACACAAAAGCAATAACAATTTTTTTTTAAAGGGAGAAGAGGGGGCTGGAGAGATGGCTCAAGGTTAAGAGCACTGGCCACTCTGGCAGAGGACCTGCATTCAGTTTGCAGCACCCACGTGGTGGCTAAGAACCATCTGTAACTCCAGTTCCAGGGCATCTTCTGACTTCTGGGGCATTGCATAACACGGATACACCTGCACACACACAGACAGTATACTACACATAAAATAAAGTAATAAAATATTTAGAAAAAGAGTTGGGCATGGCAGCACATGCCCTTAATTCCAACACCGAGGTGGGGGCAGCCAGATCTCTGAGTACAAGGTCAGCCTGTTCTACACAGGGAGTTAACAGACTACCTAGGGGCTATATAGTGGGACCTTGTCTCCAGAAGAAAGACAAAAACAAGGAGGGGGAGTGCAAGTGGCATTCTTGGGGATCTTTGTGACTCCTCTGGGTAGGAACGCATTAGTTGGAGTTTGTATCCCCAGAAGTTAAACAAGGCCTAAAAATAATGTCATCAGTTATTGTAGTAGCAATTGTGGATCATCACTGTAGATCAGGCAGTGCTGGACGTGTGTGTTGTGTACTTCACCCTTCACAATAACCCATACTGTAAGACTCTGGTTTTTCCCATTTTACAGTTGAGGAAACTTCACAGAAACAAGTCACACTGCTAACTTCGTGTGCTGAGGTTTGAATTTGCAGAGTCTGACTCCAGAGCTTAATTTCTAAACCTGCTATACAGTGCATACCAGCATGAACCATGCTCTGGAGCACTGAGAGGATGTCCTGATAAAATGATGCTGGATATATGACATGTCAGTTAGGAACGAGACAGGAAAGTTTTGACCAGGGAAATAGGTTCAAGGACGGAGAATGCAGATAGCCAGATACCATTGGATCTGTGAATAGGAATTGATCTATTATCTGTGTTTTCTTATTGCTGAGGTTTTTCTGGATAAAAGTTTGTAGGCTAATTGAGTTATATAATCTCATCATACAGGAGGATCAAGAAGATAGACAGGTCAAGGCCAGCAAGCAAAAAGTAGAAATTTGTCTAAAATACTATTCCTTTGGGGCTAGAGAGAAGACTCAGTAGTTAAGAGCACTAGCAGCTGTTACAGAGAGAACCTGGTTATGTTTCCCAGCACCCACATGGCAGCTGGCTAACTGTTTAGAATTTCAGTTCTAAAGGATCTTATGCCCTCTTCCAGCCTCCTTGGGCATTTAAATACATGCAGGCAAAACAGTCAAACACATAAAAAACTAAATTTAAAATTTTTTAAACTAAAATATTACTCCTAGATGTAGGCATGGTGGTGCGTACCTGTCACCCTAACCCTTAGAAGGGTGTAGTAGAAAGGTTCCCATGAGTTTGATCAAGACCACCCTGGGCCACATAGTGAGTTGTAGGCCAATGAGAGGTACACAATGAGACCCTGTCTTACAGCAAACAAATCTACCTATTATCAGCATTTTATTTCTGTTTCTCTGGCTTTTTGAGATGGGGTTTTTGTAGCACAGGATGAACTGGAATTCTCAGCAGTCCTCCTGAACCAGCCCCTAAAGTTTTGGGATCACATGTGTGAGTTACCACACTCAGCAGTCAGCTACCATTTTAAAACTGATGATAGGGGACTAGAGAGAGACGGCTCAGCAGTTCAGAGCACTGGCTACTCTTGCTGAGGATCTGGATTTAATTCTCAGCACCCACATGGCAGCTAACAACCATCTGTAACTCCAGTTCCAGGGAATATGAAGCCCTCTAGTGACCTCCACGGGCATTGTATGACATGGGTGCACTTACATACATGCAGGCAATACACTCATACATACAAAATAAAAATAATAAATATAAAACTGAAATTACGGGCTCTTTTTTTTTTTGCTAATCTATAGCATATTGTCCATTTGTAACACAATTCATATATGTGAGAAATGCAGTGTCTGCAATTGAATTTTCAAGTTCCAAATACACCTAAAAAAAGTTTTCCAGTAGAGTTTTGTTTTTAGTTTGGGGTTTTTATTTATTTGGGGGAGGGGAGTGTTGAGACAGGGTCTCATTGTAGCCTTCGCTGGCCTGGAACTGGGTAGTTGGTCTTGAGCTCAGAGATCTGTCTACCTCTGCCTCTCCCAATGGTAGGATTAAAGACATGCCCATCCTGTAGCCCAAGCTGGCTTCAAACTGCTGATCTTTGTAAGTTTTTTCTTATTTAAATAAGGTCTCACTACACAACTCTGATTTGGAACTCACTAGGTAGACCAGACTGGCCTCGAACTCAGAAATCTGCCTTCCTCTGTCCCCTGAGTGCTGAGATTTGTTTAAAAAAATTAATTCTATCTCTTATTTATTCTGTGACAATTTCATATATGTGTGTGCGTGTGTGTATGTGTGTGTGTGCATACAGCTCCTCCTACCCATTCCTCTAGGACACTGGGAACATGTCTCATTCCTACCTTCATGTCTCTTTGTTTTTTTTAACCACCCAGTGAGTCCAGTTAGTTCTGCACCGTCACACACTAAAATGTAATTTTTCGAAAACTAGCTTAAATTTAAGTATCTGCTTTTCATTCATGAGACAGTGTGCAGCTCCTGGCTGTAGTCTTGGGCAGTGCAGATGAGGAGGGTAGTGGAAGCCATCCATGCATGCATGGGATTCTTCCTCAGGAGCACCAAGAATCGTGGCTGGGGCTGTGAACAGATGCTCTGGGTGGGTATGCAGGCAAAAACTGCACAGTCAAGGAGACAGATTGGAGAGAAAAACCAGTGAGTCAGCAGAAGTGTCACAGGAACCCAAGTCTTCAAAGAAACTTTGAAGGACTGGCCAACTGAGGCACTACGCCCAGCTTCAAGCCCTTTTAAGAAAAGGTCTGAAGAGCCAGGTATGGTAGCGCACACCTTTACTCCTTTATTCCCTGTGCTGGGAGGCAGAGGAAAGACATGGAGGCCAGACTGGGCTACATAGCAAGTTCTAGGCCAGCTGGGGCCACAGGGAGATCCTTTCAAAAAAACCAAAGAAGAGAGGTCTGAAGAGCAGACATGGGTTGACAGAACTTGGAGATTTAGAGGGCTCCTTGAGCTCTTTCTGTGACATTTCTCTGAGTCTGGGTGCCCACTTGTAAAATAGGGTTGAGTCCTGAATCCTTACTTTGGAGTTGTGAATTTTTGTGCTCAATTTCAGTTGGACCAAGCTGACTGAAAGATTCTTCAAGAATACCCCTTGGCCTGAGGCTGAAGCCATTGCTCCACAAGTTGGCAATGGTAGGTGTAATGCTGTGTCTCCTGTCGTGGGTGGATGCTGTGGCCAGATTCGTTAGGCAGAAAGGTCAAGGGGGTTTGAGTGTTTGACTCAGCATTTTATTTCCCCAGAGTTTGGGCCATAGTGCGTTATTAGTAAAATTGCATGTTAGACAGAAGCTGTAATTGGAAGAGTGTGGAGAGCTAAAATTGAGCTTTGTCCTGACTTGTTCCTTTTCCCTCTGATTTTTGGGGGCGGTGCTCCATCGCAGCTGTCACTTTGGCTTGAATTGCCAGCTTCTCTTTTGCGTGGTGCTGGGGATGTGGGGGATATAGCTCAGGTGCTCAGGCGTGATAGGCAGGGTGTCTCCTGTTGAGCCATTCTTTCCCATTGAATTATCCTGGCACACTTGTTGAAGTCAGGTGATCATATAAGGGAGGGCTTATGTCTTTCAGATAGGGTGTTGTTAAGTTGCCCAGGCTTTTGCCTCAGCCTCCCAAGTATCTGGGTTTTAGATCTGCCCTCCCAGGCCTGGCTGCTAAAGTTTTGAACACTTACTATTGTTAATTATGTTCAAAACTTATTCTGAAATGTTGTTTCCCCTGTTGCTCAGACATTAAACTCTGTTTAATATTTTTTCCATAAAGAATAGAATATAGTATACATTAAGAATAATGGGCTCTTAGTGCCTGTGGAGACTTGCTGGAACAGGACTTCTAAAAGGTGAATATGTCTGGCTGAAAATATAGCTCAGTGGTTAAGCACTGGCTGCTCTTGTAGAGGACCTGAGTTTGATTCCCAGCATCTACATAGCAGCTAACAACCATCTGTAACTCCAGTTTCAAAGGAATCTCAACACCTTTTTCTGAGCTCCGAGGGCACTGCATGACACAGGTGCACCTACCTACATGCAGGCATTACACTCGTACACATAAAAATGAAATATTTTAAAGAGCAAATATGTCTAGAAGGGTGAGGTGCAAAGCCACTTTTGCTGGCTATCAGCAAGGTCTCTGGAAGCAAAGAAAGCACATGACTTTTAAAATTGAAGGCGTTTATACTCAAGATGAAACCAAATTCTGCTTAGTCAAGAAATGTGCTTCTGTGTCTAAAGCAAACCACCATGACGTCCAGTGACAAACTGAACAAAACCAGGGGAATCTGGGAAAAGGAACTTGACCCATGGAAATAGTGGCATGGTTTCTGCCAAATGCCAGAGCAGCCTACCTACAGAGGCATTTGGATAGGACACTCTGAGATGGTGTACACCACACATATTTAAACTAATAAATGAAAGTGGAGTGGGAAGAACAATAGGAGCCTATATTACTTTGTTTTGTTTTTGAGACAAGGTCCCTCTGTAGCCCCAGCTGACCCAGAACTTGCTGTGTAGACCAGGCTGTCCTTCATCTCACAGACATCTACCTGCTTCTGCCTCCCAATGCTGCGATTAAAGGTGTGTGTAACTATGGTGGGCCCTGTATCCAGAAATTTTATTGGCCTGGTTGTATAAGTGCTCTCTGCCTATCAACAAAATTCCACATGCCTTAAGGAAAGACTCGATATAAACCTGTTTTTACAGTTTACCTACTACTGCTTTAAGTAGAATTTCCAAGTCAAGATACAGATACTGCGTTTCCTCTGTGGAGCTACTGCTATTTATTTGCTACCTTATTTAAACAACTGGGAACAGCAAGGGTGTAAGTGGTAAAGAGACATAGGTCTGAAAAAAAATTTAGATGAGAGCTGAGCATGGTGGTGTATGCTTATAATCCTAGCATTTGGGAGACTGAGGAGGATCATGAGTTTGAGACCTGTAACTACATAATGAGCCTATCTGGTCTGGGATAGGGGCATGGTATGTGGTTAACAGTAGATTGGTAAATTAATTTTTTCTGGGTGCATATATTCTTGGGGCACAATCTGAACATTTGGATGTTTGGTGTCTAAAATCAACAGTACACCCCTACCCTAAGGGCTGCAATGCAAAATACCTCAGATGATTTGTGGATTAATAAAATGGCCTTTTACATCTGTTTCAGATGCTGTATTCCTAATTTTGTACAAAGAATTATACTACAGGCATATATATGCCAAAGTCAGTGTGAGTATTTTATATATAAGTATTACGCTTTCAGGTTTTTATATTGGTTTCATCCCTGCAACACTGTTCATTGGTTCCATGTCTTAGAGTGGCTGATATGTTTTGTTTTGTTTTACTTTGAAGAAATGGCAAAGGGAATGGTTTAACTCAGCAAACTGGGTGTCTGTTGTCAGCACATGAACCTTGCCTGTCTGTAATGTCTCTCTCACCCTGGGCCTCCTTCGTGCTGCTCTTGAAAGCACTAGGCACTAGCGTGTTGCATGATGGTTTCTCTGGGGTCTTTGCATTTCTCACTGGTATGCTGTCAGCACCAGGATTTGGGCTTTCCCTTGCTTACTGCTAAAGTCCAGTGCCTGAAGCCACGTCAGAACTGCTGGTGGTGGTGTGTTAATTGTTTGAGCATGTGTAAGTTTCTGGGCTTACACATATATGAAGGAAACAGTCTCCAGGAGCATTATTTGGAGTCTCTTTAGCCTGGAGATCCTGTCTTGGCCTCTGGGCACCATCCCTGGTAGCTGAAGGAGCTCCTGGGCTGTGTCTTCCTGGCATCTCAGTGGTTCTCTACTACTACTTTACCTGAGAGAAAGTAAAGATTGCATCCTACCTTTACTGCTGAAGTTCAAGTACTCTAGGCTAGCTGGGAAGATAGTGTGGTGTGTGTATTGCTTTGGGAGGACCGTCATCCAGCTGTTTTCCTGTCTCTTCTGAAGATGAGAAACTACATCATTGCTACTATCATGTCTTTGCGTGGCCTGTTCATGAATGTGACCAGTTTTAAATCATCAGAGAGAGGTTTTTCTTTGGGTGAACATACCCTTTTTGATTTTTTGAGAGTCTCTCTGCATAGTGTTGGCTAGTCCAGATCTCTTTGTAGAGAACTGGCCTTGAACTCAAATCCATCCACTCCTCCCTCCTGAGTGCTGGGATATTAGAGGCATGCACATCAGTACCCCCACCCTCCTTTTATTTTTTTGAGATAGGTCACACTAAGTAGCTCTGGGTGGCCTGGAATTTGATATATAGACCAGGCTAGCCTTGAATTCAGCAGAGATTCGCCTGATCCATGCAACTAAAGACATGTGCCACCACACCTGAATGGATTTTTTTTGGTATGAAGTACCTCTCTTCCCCCACCAATCATTTTTAAAATTAATTTATTTTGCTGTGTTGTTGTTTCTTGAGACAGGGTCTCCCTGTAGACCAAGCTGGCTTGAATTTAGAGATCCACTTGCCTCTGCCTCCCAGGTGCTGGAATTAAGACATGAACCACCACACCAAGCCCATAAATAGTATTTTTTTGTTCTTTGAAAGTGTATACAATGTTTTTTTAAATTATTTATTATTTTTATGTGTATGAGTGTTATGCCTGCACATGTGAAAGTGCACCCATGTCATGCAATGCCTAGGAAGGACAGAAGAGGAAGTTGGAACCCCTAGAACTGGAGTTATGGACAGTTGTTAGCTGCTGTGTCTGGGTGTTGAGATTTGAACCTGGGTCATCTGCAAGAACAGCCAGTGTTCTTAACTGCTGAGTGGTCTCTCCATCTCAGTGCAGCTTTGTCTCCTTTAACTCCCTGACCTTCAAGTACATGATTTACCTCTTTGCCTTTGTTAAGGTCTGTTGTTCCTTAGACATCTTCCCTTCTCTCTGCTTTACCAAATCCTACATGCCTGTTTTGCGTTTCTGTTCTGGCCTGTGATCATAAAATTTGGCCTTGTGACCTGATGTTCATTCACTGTAGCACATGCTGTCTTTTCCTATCTCTTGAGTGCCTTAAGTACCTGGGAAAGGGTATACCTCACTTCATCAGCGTGGTAAATCATGGGCAAACACTTATATACCTGTGTCCTAATGCCTCTGTTCTCTTTACAGGGGGGGCCCTCCTTAGAACAGAGATTTGAATCCTATTACAACTACTGCAATCTCTTCAACTACATTCTTAGTAAGTCTCAGATTTGGCCAAGGGGTGAAGTTATAAGACTTCCAGCACTTTTCAGCAGGGTTTTACTAGAAGTGGGGAAAGGGAGGTCTGGTGATTAATTCCTAGTTCTTTGTGAGAGAAATTACAGAGAGCATTCTGCAGCCCTACTGAAATGGGGAGACTCACTGCCTTGAATCTGACTTCCTTATGTTCTGTGCAGATGCTGATGGGCCTGCTCCTCTTGAACTACCCAACCAGTGGCTTTGGGACATCATTGATGAGTTCATCTACCAGGTCAGCCTCAGCCTTAACTTGAAATAAGTACTTCCAACAAGGAACTGGGAGGAGCTGCTGACAACATTGCTTGTGGAAATTTCCCCAGCATGGTGTGAAGCTCTATGGTGTGGACTTCTGTGTTGGTTGGATTACTAAAGAGAACAGGAAAGCCTAGCATTCCTGGTGGGAACTTGGAAGTCTTGGGCTTGAGTTCTTCACTTCTGACCTCAGGAGCTGGTTTGGCTGTCATAGTGCTCAGGCTTTTTAACCAGATACAAGTAGGTTCTTGTCTGGAACTGCCATCTAGTGTCCTAATAACTGATATCATTTAAGCTTTAAAGCATTAAGTCTTTACTCACATGTGAACCAGAAACATTCTATATCTTGATTTTGGTGTTTACCTGGTTGTTTGCTAGATCAGAATATAGTAACTTTTTTTGTTGTTGTTTTTTTTTGAGACAGGGCCTCCCTGTACTCCTGGGTGGCCTGGAACTTGCTGTATAGACCACGCCTGGTCTTAAACTCACAGAGGTCTGCCTGCTTTTGCCTTCCAAGTGCTGGGATTAAGGGCATGCACCACCATACACAGCTGGGCATGGTGGCACACAGTATGTAATCCTGGGGCTTGGGAGAGAGAGGCAGAAGGATTGTAGCAAGTTACAGGCCAGCCTGATCTACATACTAAAGACTCCATCTTATTCAGGGGAAGAAAAAGATAAAGATTTAGAAAAATTTAATCCTTTCCCTCCATTTTATGGTGATGGAATGGGATGCCTCTCAGGTACACAGTGGAAATCAATATCTTCGTTTTGGTGGAGACAGGGTCCCATTGTAGCCTAGGCTGTCTTTGAACTTTTTTCATCCTCCTGCCTCTTCCTCTGTGCTAGGATTATAGACATGTACCAACAGGCCAAACTGGAAATGAGTGTCTTAATAAAAAGATGCTGTCTGAATGTGTCAGACTGAGGAGCCCTTGCAGTACAAAGTGCTGATGAACTGTGATGTGAGCAAGAACACTTTCCCAGGGCTCTTTGAGAGACCTGCCTGCTCTAGAGGAGACTTCAGGGCCTCGCACAATGGATGCTACATTCACCTTGCTTGGCCTCTGGCTTCTCGGCTCTGTCAGCCCCTTATTTGGCTTAATTTTAGATTGTTGGCTCAACAGAATAGAGGAGAATCCTCTGACTGAGCTTCATCCCTTTTGAGATAAGCATGATTCCCCGGCTTAGCTGGTGTTCTCTTGTTAAGGAGCTTTCCATTTCCACAAAGTCTGAGTGAGTATCAATGTGCGCCTGTGAGGTTCTTTGTGACTGAGAGCAGATAACCTGGAGTGACTGGTTCTTCTGCACCAGTCTTTTTTTTTTTTTTTTTTTTTTAACGTAAGTACTGTGTAGATATATTATTACTACTGAGAAGTTTATTTTGCTTTTTTCAAGCCTCAGCTGCTGTGAAAATGGCTGCTTACCTTTGCATAGGTATTAGCTGTTGTCTGGAAGGAAGGGTCTTTTTAGAACCCTCTGTAGAGCTGTCACTTAAAAGAATGGTATCATGCTCAGTGTGCCATTTGCTGTGACTTGGAACACTTACACTTTGTCTTCACCTCAGCCCTTAGGAGGCTAAAGCAGGAGGATTGAGTTTCAGACCAGCCCAGACTTTATAGCAATGGCCAAGAAATTGACTAATTACAGAACAAGAAGAGATAGTCCCCCTCACTTCTGAGGCCAGAGCCCTGGCGGCTTCATTCTGAGCACTGCACGTGAACTGTCACTTGACTCATTCCCCTGCTGTGTCTGTCTTTTCTTCCTCAACAGTTCCAGTCATTTAGTCAGTACCGCTGTAAGACTGCTAAGAAGTCAGAGGAGGAGATTGACTTCCTTCGTTCCAATCCTAAAATCTGGAATGTTCACAGTGTCCTTAATGTTCTTCATTCTCTGGTAGACAAATCCAACATCAACCGGCAGCTGGAGGTGTACACAAGTGGAGGTGAGTTTGGCAGGCCAAAGGCCATGGCCTCTATGTGTCCAGGGGGGCAGATGGGGCAGTAGAGTAACAAGTCACCCTGAGGGGGGTGTTGTAGGTGTTCTGTAGTGCTTGATATAAAGAGGAGCTGGGTGCTGGTATGGAGTTTGGCAGTCTGTTGGCTGGCAGATTGAATGGCTGTACTAAAATCTGCAAACTGTTAACAAATTGCTGTTGTTATATATTTTTTTAAGACAGGGTCTCCCTGTAGTCCCAGCTGGCCTGTAACTCGTTTTATGTAGATTAGGCTCGCCTCCATCTTACAGAGATCCATTGGCTCTGCCTCTTTGGGCTGGCATTAAAGAGGGCAGCACCAACATGCCTGACTGAAGTCTACATTTGTAGCAGTTTCTGCTATGTCTCTTGGACTTTGATTTGGTTTAGCACTTCTCAGAGTATTTGATGTCAAGAATTCCTTATGCTTGTGTGTATGTGTGTGTGTGAGAGAGAGAGAGAGAGATGATCTGTGTGTACAGGAATCGCATGTACAGGAGGAGGTCGGAGGACAATTCTGTGGTGTGTATTCTCTCCTTCACTTCTGTGTGAGTTCCAGGAACCCAGGACTTGTGTGGCTAGTGCTTTTACCTGATGAGCTGTCTTACCAGTTCCACTTTATACTTGTAAACTATTAACTCCAATATTTTTATTATATTTTATACATCTTCAGGGTCAGGGTTGGGCATCATGGCACATGCCTTTAATCTCAGCACTTAGAAGACAGAGGCAGGCAGATTTCTGTGGAATGGAGGCCAGTCTGGTCTACATAGCAAGTTCAGGCCAGCCGGGGCCACAGGGAGGCCCTGTCTCAACCCACAAAAGAAAATTTTTGTTTTTGAAATTTTATTTTATTTTGTATGAGTATTTTACCTTCGTGAAGTGTACCTGTGTTGTGCAGTGCCTGCAAAGGCCAGAAGAGGGCATTTGGATCCTCTGGACCTGGAGTTAAAGACGGCTGTTTACACAGTATGGGTGCTGGGAACTAAACCCAGGTCCTCTGCAAGAGCAGCCGTTGCTTTTAATTACTGAGCCATCTCTCCAGCCCACGCCTTTGAGTTGAGGAGACATCTTTGCAGGTCTCTGATATCTAGAAGATAGCTGGAGTCTCAACATGGTTTTTGCATCTAGTCTTGCAACAGGTTTGGGTTAAAGTGTATGAGGATAATCTACTCTCAAACTAGTACTCAGCTGGGAAGGAAGGAATACTTAGTAAACTTTTTTGAGTAGTGTAGATGGTTCTTGCTTCTACACCTTGTAGGAGTATATATTTCTTTGGAACTTGACAGTGGTAATTTTATCAAATGAGTTATGGTGAGAAATGTGAAACCATGTTGGTGAGCTTTTAATTTGTTACATTAATTTTATTGTATCTTCTACTTGTTTTTTGTTTTTGATCTTTTGGAGACAGGGTTTCCCTATATCCCCAGCTGGCCCGGAACTGACTGTATAGCTGGCCTTGATCTCAGAGATCCACTTACCTCTGCCTCTCGGGTCCTAGGATTAAGGGTGTACCCCACCATGCCTGGCCTTGGTTGCTGTATATTACTTTCTTGACAGAGGTATTCCATGTTAAGGAAGCTTTAGGTCTGCTTTCTGTTTTCTGGTACTGGGAATTGAACTCCATGCTAAACAAGGGCTTTGCCACTGAACTACGTGCCCAGCCTTCAGGAAGCTTTAAAAGCTGGCAGCAGGTGAGAAGTTTACTGGGGACGTTCAGATCAGGCTTGCCCTCTTTTTACCTTCCTTTCCCTCCCAGGTGACCCCGAAAGTGTGGCTGGGGAATATGGACGGCACTCGCTGTACAAGATGCTTGGCTACTTCAGCCTGGTGGGGCTTCTGCGCCTGCATTCCCTCTTAGGGGACTACTACCAGGCCATCAAGGTGCTGGAAAACATCGAGCTGAACAAGAAGGTAATTACTTGTCTCCTCTGCTTTGACTTCCCAGAGCCAGAATGTCTGCTTCCAAAGGAACTCTGATCTCTGAGGATAAATGTCTCAGAAACAGGAACTTTCCTTTCTTCCCAGGCCAGTTGAAACTTGAGCCTGAGACTGTGCCAAGCACTGAAGTGTGGTGTGGACTTGGCATCTGGGTGGTTAATATACTCAAATGGTGTTAGCAGTTTTTTCAAAACAGAATGCTAATGGAAGCTTTTTACTAGTGTAAGGAGTTAAGGAAAACTGGGCATGGTAACACATGCCTGTGATTACAGCTCTAGGGAAACAGTAGGATCACTGCACGTTCAAGTGTAGCCTGGTCTACATAGCAAGTTCCAGGCCAGCCAGGGCTCCATAAAGAAACCCTCTCTGCAAAACCAAAGCAAGAGTTCCTTTAGCTATTGATATATGATTAACATATATTTTCTGACCTCAGGAAGAGGTACTCTTTGATTTGCCATTTGGTTTGTTGCATGTTTGTGTTCCTATCTGTCCACTTCTCCACCAGACTGAATATGAACATTTTGGAAGGTTTTACAGCTCACCTGGTTTGATCCCTTTGTGTCACAGCTAAAAAATTTGAAGCCTCAAGTAACATAGTTGATTGATAACACTCCAACTCTAGAGCTTCCTCTGGGAAGTTTACAGCCTCTGCTGGGGCAGCCTTCCATGTCTGTGATCTCCCTCCCCCCCAGCCCCACCCACCCCCGTTACTGCTGAGCCCCACTGACTTTTCATCTTGTCTGGGATAAATCAGGACTCAACAGAAACTTCTTTCAAATTATTTTGCAGAGCATGTATTCCCGTGTGCCTGAGTGCCAAGTCACCACATACTATTATGTTGGTTTTGCATATTTGATGATGCGTCGATACCAGGATGCCATCCGAGTCTTTGCCAACATCCTCCTGTACATCCAAAGGACCAAGAGCATGTTCCAGAGGACCACATACAAGTATGAGATGGTAAGAACTCTGCAGCCTTTAGTCTGACCAATCACCTAACTCCTTGGCATCTATACCAACCATTTTGGATAAGCACCTTCTAAGAAGTGTGCTACCTTTTTTAGTATTTCATTTCAATACAACTTAAAAGTCTTGTATCTATTTATGAGCTATAGTGTATTAATTACTATGTGTATGTAATATAATTATAAAAATCATAGTATTTCTTGCCCATAAACATTTATAATTTCTTTGTGGTGGCACATTCCTTTAATCCTAGCTTTTGGAAGGCAGGTACAGGTAGATCTCTTGAGTTTGAGGCCAGCCAGGAATGCATAGTGAGACCCTGTCTCAAAGGGGTTCGGGGGCCTAGAGAGATGACTCAGTGGGTAAGAGCGCTGACTACTCTTGCAGAGGACCTGGGTTCAGTTCCCAGCACCCACGTGGCAGCTAATTGCCATCTCTTAACTCCAGTTCCAGGGGATCCAATGCACTCTTCTGACCACTGCAGGCACTGCATGACACAGGTGCATTTATATACATGCAGGCAATATGCTCATACACATAAAGTAAAAATAATAAATTTTTAAATAGAACAAACCCTCCCCCAAAAAAGAAACCTTCGAAGTATTCTTTTCTGGTCTTTTTAGCTATAAATTAATATAAACTAGTGTCTCTGCAGTGTCATAGAAAAGTCAATTCTTTTTCTTCTTATCTCTTTGGTGGCTCCTCTTGTAGCCTGGTACTATAGATGGCTCCAGTGAGCCTGGTACTTACTGAGCAACCAGTGCTGTCTTCCAACTTGTGACAGTCTACCTGCCCTTGGCCACTTGAGTACTGGAATTACAGGCGTTCCACACCACACCTGTCCATTCTACCTTTTTTTTTAGCATTTTTATTAATTCTTTGAGAACCTCATATATTCATATAGTATATTTTGGTCATATTTACCCCCAACTCCTCCTGGAGTGCCTCCTTGCTGTCCCAACTTTCTATCTCTTTTTTTTAAGTAATTCGTGGACCCAATTTATGCTGCCCCTATACTCATGGGTGTGGGGCCATCAGAAACTGACTCTAAACAAAACAAAAAAAACTGTGACAATAGCTCCTCAGCTAGGGGGTGAGGATTTTTGGAGCCCTCCCAATCCTTGCTGGAATGCTGACTGGTTTGATCTTGTGCAGTATTTGTACAGCAGCTGCCGTGATGACTTGAATTAGCAGTGTTGTCCACTTCCCACCTCCCTCTACCATGATGGTCCCTGAGCCTGGGGGAGGGGATGTGCCGGAGATCTCTCATTTGTGGCTAAGCACACCACATTTATTCTCTGTGCTGAAATTAATTGTGAGTTTCTGTGTTAATCTTCATCTACTGCACAAAAAAACTTCTCTGATGAGGTCTTAGAGTATGCTGATCTGATCTGTAGGCATAGAGATTGGAATATATAGAGCAGTTTGATGCTATGTCTGTTTAGCAAGATGGGTTAGCAGTGGGTTTGTCCTGGAGCCTATGAGCTCTCTCATCTCGGGTTGCTGACCAGATTTACAGTACCAGGTATGCGTTTCCTCCTGTGGAGCAGGTTTCCAGTCCAATCAGAAGCGCAGAATAACCCCATAATATTCATGCCACTGTTGCTCCCATGGGCATGTCTTCCCACACTGGTCATTATTGTAGCTTTCTTGGTTCACAGCTGTACTACCTATGTATGTGTTGTTCTGGTGCAGGGAGTGGGGGTACTGGGGCTTGAGCATTAGAAAAATAAACACTCTACCACTGAGTCATGTCTCCAACTTTTTTCACTTTGTTTATGTTTTGTTTTGTTGAGACAGGGTCTCCCTGTAGCCACAGTTGACCTGGAACCTGCTCTGTAGATCAGGTTGTCCTCATCTCACAGAGATCTGCCTGCCTCTGCGTTGGTGTGCTAGGATTAAAGGTGTGAGCCACCACACCTGACTTTTCACTTATTTTGAGACTGTGTTGTGATCAGTTGTCCAGACAGGCCTTGAATTTTCTCTGTAGCCTGACAGGCCTTGAACTTGTGATACTGTTGCCTCAGCCTCCTCTGCTTTTGGGCTAAAAAAGATACATTTGTTTGGCTTCTGCATCTGAGAACATGTGGTATTTCTCTTTCTCTTCAGCAGGCATTTTCTCCTATGCTTTGGCACACACTAGAAAGGTGTGTGTACTGAGCTACTCCAGCCTTTGAACAGGATTTTAATTTTAATTTTTTTGTGTATGAGTGTATCTCCTGCATTCATGTAAGTGCACCCATGCCATGCAATGCCCGCAGAGGTCAGAAGAGGGCATTGAATCCCCTGGAACTGGAGTTATGGACAGTTGTTAGCTGCCATGTGGGTGCTGGGACTTGAACCTGGGTCCTCTGCAAGAGCATCCAGTACTCTTAACCACTGAGCCATCTCTCTAACCCCTTTTGTTTCACTTTTGTCCCCATGCAATGCCTGCATTTGTTCATTCAGCAGTAATGCACTGAAAGTTCCCTGGGGTGCTGATACTTAAAGTGAGTTAGAGGGGCTGGGGGTGTAACTTGATGATAGAGCATTTGCCTAGTATAACCAAAGCCTTGGACCCAGGCCCTAGCACTGCTGAGTGGGCTGGGGCTTGATACTGCTCTGAAGGGGGAGGCATGCAGACTGGGGGCATTTTTTAGGCATAGGGGATGGCAGGAGCAGAGGAGGCGATGCGATGGTGCTGCAGTGCTGTAGACTTAGGAGGACGGCAGGGGAGAAGTGGGGATTGGAATATTTGATTTTGTGGTAACTTTCTTATCAAGGTAAAGTATTTAGTTTTCTGTTGGCATCTGAGATTTCTGGTAACTTGATTATGGCTAGTGTCAAAGAATCGAATTTCTAGTAACACATGGTGCCAGCGGGAGACTGAGTTAGGACTCACGGAAGATTCTAGGAGGCAACCAAGGAGAACTTGACTCTGGGTGAGGCTTAGGAGAGCTGGGGAAGGATTGCAGGCTGCCCTGGGAGAGTGTAGAAATGGCTATACAAGACCACATGAGAAATGGAAGTTCTGTGCTGGGAGGCCAGCGGGGCCATGATGGCAGTGGAAACTCAAGCATATTTCATTCGACCTCTCCCAGATTAATAAGCAGAATGAGCAGATGCACGCTCTGCTGGCCATTGCCCTCACCATGTACCCCATGCGGATTGACGAGAGCATCCACCTCCAGCTGCGGGAGAAATACGGGGACAAGATGCTGCGCATGCAGAAAGGTGACCCACAGGTCTATGAGGAACTTTTTAGCTATTCCTGTCCCAAGTTCCTGTCACCTGTGGTGCCCAACTATGACAATGTCCACCCAAACTACCACAAAGAGCCCTTCCTACAGCAGCTGAAGGTGTTTTCTGATGAAGTGCAGCAGCAGGCCCAGCTCTCCACCATCCGCAGCTTCCTCAAGCTCTATACTACCATGCCAGTGGCCAAGCTGGCTGGCTTCCTGGACCTCACAGAGCAGGAGTTCCGAATCCAGCTTCTTGTCTTCAAACACAAGATGAAGAACCTGGTGTGGACCAGTGGCATCTCTGCCTTAGATGGTGAATTCCAGTCAGCCTCGGAGGTTGACTTCTACATCGATAAGGTATGGCATCTCTGGTCACGCTGCTCATCCTTTCAGAGTCATAAATGGAGTCATATATGTAATAGATTAGATGGTGACGAGTACTAGAGAAAGATGGTGGTAGGCAGAAGATGCCGGTTCGGCTTTGTGGAAAAATGAGATTTAAGCTGGGAAGAGAAGGCAGTGAGGAGGTTAGGGAAGCATGTTCTCTGGAAGAATCCAGGGTGGAGCAGGAAGGCAAGGAGTGTGGTGGGGGGTGAATCCTTTGCTTGTTTGAGCTGTTATGCCGATGATAGCAACCGTGCTGGTGCTGCTGTCTTGGGACCATATATGATGGAATTCTCTGGAATGCACCATTTTTGTGTCTGGCTTTTTTTGCTTGGCCTTAGCTATGAGAAAATTGCCCTCCACTGTTACTGTTTATGTTCAGGTCATTTATGTCTGCCCAGAGATGGTCCATCTTCTGCAGTGATTGTACTGCAGTTCATCTCTTCCCCTGCTAATGGGCATTTTGGTTTTTTAGATTCTTGTGAAAAGGACATGCTGGCTTTTTTGAGAGATGGGGACTTGAGCTTGTGATCTGCCTCAGCTTCCCAAGTGCTGGGATTACACATGTACTCACTGTATGTAAGGGTTTTGGAGAGTCACTTATCAATTATCTGTTTAAGTTTCTTTTTGTAGCACATGTCTATATACGCTTGTGTATGCGTTGAGTTATTTCTGGAACTGGCAACACAGCAGTGGCTTCCTCAGGGGCCAGGTGGCCTGAAGAACCGTGGATTCACTATGATGCCAAGTTCAGGCTAGACACTATCCTAGTTAATAAGAGCATTGAAATGTTTTTTTCGGTGCCAGGTGTTGAACTTGGGGACTGTGCTTCTTAGACAAGCACCCCACCACTTTGCTGTATTCTCAGCTCACTCTACATTTAAAGAAGCAGCCCAGGCAGCCCTTGAACTTCTGACTATTTGTGCACAAGTTTTTGTGTAAATATGTCTTTCTCTTTGGTATATGTCTAATTGTGGAGTTGTTGGGACAGTTTGGGTAATTGGGGTTTTATTTAGTTTTTTCAAGGCTTTATTATTATTGCTGGGTGTGGTGGCCCATGCCTTTAATCCCAGCACTCAGGAGGCAGAGGCAGGTGGATCTCTGAGAGTTCAGGGCCAGCTTGAGTTCCATAGTGAGTTCCAGACCAACTGGGGCTACAAGGAGACCTGTCTCAAAAAGACCAAAAACAACAACAACAACAACAAAGACTTATTATTGTATATGTATGCATGGGTGTGCACATGCTGTGGTATATATGTGGGGGTTAAGGGACAACTTTATGGAGTTGGTTCTCTTTCAACTTTATGTGGGTTCTGGAGATTAAATTCAGTTCAGGCTTTCCTGCCAAGTGTTTTTACTCACTGAGCCATCTTGCTGACCTGGTTAATTTGTTTCTTTATTTTTATTTATTTTTTATTTTATGTGAGTGAGTGTTTTCTTTGCAAGTGTGTGAGTGCACCTGTGTCATGCAGTGTCCATGGAGACCAGAAGACAGTGTCAGATTCCCTGGAACTGCAGTTAGAGGAGGTTGTTAGCCATTTTTTTTTGTTTTTGTTTTGAGACAGGGTCTCAATATGTAGCCCTGAGTAGCCTGAAATTCACTGTGTAGACAAGGCTAGCCTCAAGCTCAAAGAGATCTGCCTGCCTCTGTGCCTTTGAGTGCTGGGATTAAAAGCATGTACCACCACACCTGGCTTAAAGATTTACTTGATTTTTAATTATGTGTGGGTATGTGCAATGTGTGTACAGGTACCCATGGAAGCCAGAGGCACCTGATCCCTTTGGAGCTGGAGTTATAGGCAGTTGTGAGCTACCTGATGTGGGTGTTGGCAACTGAACTTGGGTCCTCTGCAAGAGCACTTAGTTATTTCTCCAGCCCTAAATCATCCTTGTAAAAACCAAACAAGGGCCTAGAGAGATGACTCAGTTGGTAAAGTGCTTGTAATGTAAGCAAGCAAAAGGACTTGAATTGGGATCCCTAGCACCCACTGACAAGTGAGGCATAGTGGTGTGCATCGGTAACCCTAGTGCTTGAGGGTCTGATCCCTGGATCTCACTGGCCAGCTGGCCTAGCCAAATCGTTAAGCTCCAGGTTCAGTGAGAGACTGTCTCAAAAAAATAAGGTGCAGAGAGATTAAAGAAGACACCTTCACATACACATGTCCATACATCTACATAGAGACATACATATATCTCACACATGTACATGCACTTACACTTGCTCACTCACTCAAAAGAAACAGCCCCTTCTCTGTACTTTTTGTGACAGGGCCTCCCTGTAGCCCCAGCTGGTCTGGAACTATGTAAACCCCGCTGGCTGGATCTCACAGATCCTGTCTCTGCCTCCTGAGTACTGGAATTAAAAGTGTGCACCACCATGCCTGGTCCCCTTCTCTACACTTACGATGTCAGTTGCCTCTCCATTTTGAGTTCATTCTCAGTGCCTGATGTATGCAAGTCAATTTTTTCTTGTCATTTTGTGTGTGTATGAAATGTGTGTGCACGTATGGAAATCAGGAGGATAGCTTTTGGGAGTTGCTTCTCACCTTCTACCTTGTTGAGACAGGTCTGTCTTGTATCTGCTGAGCTAGCTTCTGAATGATTCTTCGTCTCTGCTTCCCATCACAAGTAGGAGTACTGGGATTACAGATGGGCCCCACCACCGGGCTGTCTGGATAGCCACAGTAATACTTCACTGTGTGGTTATACTCAGAATAATTGAATACCACAGCCATGGTTTAAAGGCTCCCTCAGTGTTGTTGTTTGGGGAGAAGAGTGTCATGGGAAGGAAGGGTAGTCCTTGCTATATAGCCCAGGGCAGTCCTGTCTCAGTCTCCCAAGTGTTAAGGTTACATGTGTGTGCCACCACAAGTGTTTCTCCACCTGGTAATACTCTTCCCAGCTTTGTCCTAAATTTAGTTTAAGTATCAGTGTACAAACTGGGCTTGGTGGTGTGGGCTCTGTAATCCCATTGCTTGGGAAGCTGAGGAAAGGGGCTCTAAAGTTCAGGGCTAACCTGAGCAACTTAGTGAGACTCAAAATTAAAAGTAAAAAGAGGGCTGGGGACATAACATAGCTCGGGGTAGAGGGCTTGCCTCGTATGCAGGAGGCCCTAGGTTTAATCCCAGCACTGAGGGGAGAGACAGGAAAGCAGTGTGGGGTTATCTAACTACTTCCACCATCTCCACCATTGAGCTGTGCAGTGAGCGGCTCCACAGCAGAGGCCTCCCTGCCCTCATGGCAGCTCTTCTGACAGAGCTTCTCCCCGTAGGACATGATCCATATTGCAGACACCAAGGTTGCCAGACGCTATGGGGATTTCTTTATTCGGCAGATCCACAAGTTCGAAGAGGTAAGATGTCTGTGAGAGTGGCTTATTGGCTCAGTTCAGACAGGGGCTTTTAAACTTTATTTCTCATGTCTGTTTTCAAGAAACCTGTGATTGGCCCTTTAACTTTCTAAGCTCAATTGGCTGGCAGCTTGGCGTTGGGGGAGTGGGTTGGGCCTGTGGGAACTGCTGTGTCAGCCCTCCCTAGGGCATCTCTTTCCAAGATCTCCATCTGTGGGTGGCCCTGTGGGGTGGCCGCTCTCCTCGCCCTCCTTGGTATTTCCTAATATGGGCGGACTTGCTGCCTGCACACCCCTCTTCCCTTCCCACTTGGGGTGTTCTCCAGTTCAGACAGGTCTGGCTAGTCCTCCAGGCTAGAGGACTGGAGGCTGTGTTTTGACAGACCTGGTGCAATCTGTCTTATTCTGGGAAATATCTTCTGGGTCAGGCCAAAGAGCACAAGGGTGTGGATCTCCCTTATGTCCATTGCTGAGCCACTTTGTCCTGGTACTTGGAGTCCTCCAGCAGAGACCAGGCCCCTTCAAGATTGTGACGGAGTCCAGCTCTGTTTTCACTGTTTAGCTATCCAAGTCTTATCTGTCAGGGCAGTGATTTTTAGCAAGAGAAAACCGAAGCTTAACTGGTCTGGCCACTCTGGACTTCTGTCCTGTCTGCAAAATGGGCACAGCAGTGTAGGATACATAGGTTCCTCAAGTGAAGACAAGGACATGAACGCTGTGAGATCTAAGGAATGTCAAGGCTTTCCATCATGAACACCCACCAGAGGTGACCCTCCCTGACCTCAGAGGGGTTGCTGAGAGTCTGGCAGAGTGATGATACACACTCTTGGAATAGGTTCCAAAGACCCTGAATCTAACTTTGTTTTATGCTGGATGTGGTGCTGTATGACTTTAGTCCCAGTACTTTGGAGGCAGAGGCAAGTGGATCTCTGTGAGTCCAAGGCCAGCCTGGTCTACATAATGAGTTCCAGGCCAGCTGGGGCTACAGGAAGACCCTGTTTCCAAAAAAAAAAAAAAAATCATTTTATTTTATTTTCTCTTCTAGCTTAATCGAACCCTGAAGAAGATGGGACAGAGGCCCTGAGAACACTTGGTTTCACCCAAATCAAGAACCTGTTCTGATATTGTCACCAGCCTGTGCCCAGATCAGCCATCAGCTGTGTTGAAATCCATTCAGATTAAGGACTGAAATATTTTAGGGAGGCCTCAGTAAAGGAGCTTCTGTTGGAGCTGGATTTGTGTTCTTGTTATTACGGGGAGATCTGTACTTTCCTGTGTGTCCTGCTGCTGTGGTGCAGCAGATCGAGTGTGGAAGCTGAATTCTTTAATCTCCGTATCCATAACACACTCTGTGCTTTACAGGGCATTTCCAAGTTCTGTCTTTTTTATGCTTCACATGAGCCCCATGAGATTCAAATGACCTGCCATAATTTGCATAGCATGTTGGTGGCAGTTGTGGGTCCTGAGAAGAAAATGTTGGACATCTGCTAGGAACTAGGTAGTGAGGTCTCAAATTTGCTTAACTCTTACAGCTTGAGTTTAGTGTTCCATCTCTTGTTGAGATGGCTCTTGGAGTAATTAACTTGATCAGAGCCACATAACTATAAAAAAGCCAAGAGATGGCTTCAATTTTTTTTTTTTTTAAATTTGAAACAGGGTCTCTCTGTTGCCCCAACTAGCCTGGAACTCACTATGTAGACCAGGTTGGTCTTGAACTCACAGATTCGCCTGGCTCTGCCTCCTGAGTGCTGGGATTAAAGGTGTCACCATCACTCCCTGCACTTTAGATTAATTTTATTTACTATCTTCTGTCCAGATTAGCCCTGCTTCAAGACAGCTGGGCCTGTTCTGTGTATCTGCCATGGTGAAGTCTTTAATTATGTGTGTGTGTCTATACTTGAGTGCACGTGCCTTTGAGGCCCAAAACATGAGATACCCCTAGAGCTGGAGTTACTGGTGGTTGAGATCCACCTAATGTGGATGCTGGAAATCAAACTCATGTCCTCGGCAAAAGCACTATGTGCTCTTGTAACACCTGGCTGGCCTCACCCTTCCCATGTAGACCAAGCTAGCCTAACCTTGAATTCACAGAGATCACCCACCTCTGCCTCCCTGAGTGATGATTTAAGCATCACCACACCTGGCTGCACTACCTGCTCTTACCTGCAGGTTTCAGTAGGTAGGCCAGAAGAGTTAGAAGCAGTGTGAGCTGCCTGAGGTGGGTGCTAGGAATGAAACCCAGGTTCTCTGGAAGAGCAGCAAGCACCCTTAAACTGAGTTGGGATCTTGACGTGAAATCATCCTGGATTATATAAATAAACCTTAAATCCAATGACAAGTGCCCTTACAAGAGCCACACTGAGCAGACAGAAGGCCATGTGAAGGCAACCCTGTGCTAAGGAATGCCTAGAGCTCCCAGAAGCTGGATAAGACAAGCTGACTGACAGCTTTGAGCTTTTGACTTCCAGAATACTGAGATTTCTGCTCTAAGCCACAAGTGTGTGATGATTTGGTACAGCATCCCTGGGCATCTCATGTACTGGGAACATCTCTGGATTTGTTAAAAGACTTGGTCCTTTATCTACAAACCAGCTGCTAGGCAAGAGGTAAACCAAGTTTGGAAAAACTAAATTCCTGTATTTTTGGCTTAAACTTGGATGGTAGGTGATGGTTTCTGTTCACAACACTGGACGATGACAGGCTAGGGCAGTGCCACAATCGGGTAGTTTTGCCAAGGCCTATGACTCAAGCCTGTAATCCCAGCACTTGGGAGGCCAAAGTAGGAAGATCACTGGAAGTTCAAATCCAGCTGGGGAAAGAGTTTTGAACAAAATAAGGTGTCACACTGATAGGTGTTATATGAACAAAGGCCTAAAGGCAGACATCATACACAGGTAACTTGGGCAAATGTTCTCCCAGAGGAAGCCAAGTGCAAAGACTCCGAGGCCAGAGCACACTGCTGAGGGAATGCAGCCAGAAGGCTACATGGTGCAGATGTGTTGAGTGGGAGGGGCAACGCAGAGGCTGGAGACTCAGCGAGGTTTGTAGATGATGGTGCTGCAGTGACCGGCCCTGGGTAACATGGGAAGCCATTCCTCCCTAGAGAGTCAATATTCCTCTTCGAAATTTCAAGAGCAAAAGGGTGGAGCCAGGATTTGAACCCAGGTCAGCCCAACTTAAAGACTGCTGCCCTGCGACACAGCCCCGCTTCCCAAAGGAAGAAAGAGCAAATGCATTCCTTCTCTTAATATGGAATACATGCAAATACTTGTAAAACTCTTGGTAATTTTCCAAGCACTTCATCTGTGACCTTGTGGGAGCCTAAAGAATGGAAGTCAGGATCTGCCACGCTTTCAGCTGTTAGGCCACACCGGTTGGGTTTCCACAGCCTCTTCCTGCCCATTGCTGGGGCCCTGGCTGTGGAGGGTCTGTGCTCTGACTCCTAATGGATGCCTCCTATTGCCCCACCAGCAGTCCTGACAGGGCACAGTGACTCTCCTGGGCTAATTTATCTGTTTGGGGTTTTTCCCCCCTAATTGTATAGTTTTTTTAACTATTTTATTTTCGGAGACAGGGTCTCACTGTGTAGTCCTAGCTAACATAGAACTCACTATGCCCAGGCTGGCCTCCAACTCAGAGATCTACCTGCCTCTGTCTCTAGAGTCTGGGAGTAAAGGCACGTGCCACCACATCCAGTCGTTTTGTGTGTGTGTGTGTGTGTGTGTGTGTGTGGTGGTTTTTTTTTTTTTTTTAATGTGTATGAGTATTTTGCCTGCGTGTAGGTAAATATGTCTCATGCTGAAGAGGGCATTAGATCCTCTGGAACTGGAGTTATGGACAATTGTTAGCACTATGTAGGAACCAAACCAAAGTCTTCTGCAAGAGCAGTCAGGGCTCTTAACCAGTGAGCCATCTCTCCAGACCCTCAATTTATTTCGTTTTTATTTTATGCATGTTTTGGTTTCTTGAGACAGGGTCTTCTCTGAAGCCCTAGCTGGCCTGGAATTCACTATGTAGACCAGGCTGCCCTCGATCTCACAAAGATGCATATGCCTCCTGAGTGCTGGGATTAAAGGTACACACCACCATGCCTGGCTCGTTAATTTTTTTATTAAGATATTTTACAATTAGGTCTTTATCTAGGCAGGGAGGCAAGAGTGGGGGTCAGAGAACAACGTACAGCAGTCTCATCTTCTATGTGGATCCTGGGACTGAATTCAGGTTGTCAGATTTGGTGGGAGGCACTTTCATATTGGCTCTGGACTAACTTAAATTCAACACCAGTTTCAGAGTTTGTCTCTCTTTTCTCCATCCTTAAAATTTCGCCACACCACCGTGCTGTCTGACATGGCTTCCTGACTTTCTCCTGGTCTTGTAGAAACCCAGGGTCATACAGATCCAGTGTATGAGTGTGTCTGGCTCCAAGCCACGTCCCAGCCCCATGGCTGTCACTGGCGGCCAGCAGCCCTTGTGTGGGCCAGGCACAGCTGAACTCCGCCTGGCACCGTGAGAAATGCGGGTGCCTTGAACAGCTGCAGCCAACACGCTGAGGCTTGGTTCTGTCTTGCCCAGGGCAGAGCACGCTGGCTCTGAATCCCAGCTGTGGCCAGAGTAAGGGTTCTGTTACCAGAATGGAATGGAAGCTCTGGGTGGAGCTGATTACCAGAAATTTCTGGATCAGTAAGGAAGCAGCAGAAGGTGTGTGGGCGTGGTCAGGCCCAGGTTTGGGCTGAGACTACCACTTACTAGCTGCTTAACACTTGCATAAAATGGGAATGGCACCTGCCTCAGGACTGTTCTGATGATTAAATTATATGAGGTTCTTAGCACAGCACTTAGTGTATAGTTAGGAAATGGAAGCCATTATTATTAGCTGGTTGTGAACTTGAGTCCTAGCCTAGGCAGAAAGGCCATGCGTGCACCAGTCTGGCAGCTTCACAGCAGAGCTGGGACCTACGGCCTCCAGACATCCCTAAAGCCTTTCTCCATTGCCTGTTCCTCCAAAGGCTGAGGGGAGGACCAGCACAGAGGCCAGTTCATAGGCAGAGACACTTGCTCAAGCAGCTCAGCAGCAGGTGTGGGGAAAACCTGGAGACTTCAGACCAGATTGGGGAGTGAGGGCGACAGGACGTGACTGTGGGGGCATCTGGGTTGAAGAGGCCCATTTCCCTGGCTGGTGTAGCAGAGGGGTGGTGGAGTATCAGGTGGGCATGGAGCTGGACAGCAGGGAACCGAAGGCACGTGCGGGTGGGTCGGGAGCCCATGAGAGGTCACAGCAAGATCACAGCTGGGGCTGGAGCCCTATCTCTAGACCCCCGGGTAGAGCCGGCTGCTCGCCCAGGCAGCCCCTGACAGCCTCGGGCGCCTTCTCTCTCGCATTGTTTCTCCCTCTTCCTCTTCCTCGCACGCTGCACTGGGAATCCAAGATGGGGTTTCCCTTCCTGTACTGACCTTGGAGGCTCAGGATCGCCTCTCCTGCCAAGCGAGGCACCAGCTATCGTCCGAGGCTGTAGCCCTGCTGTTCTGGTATTCTGGGTGACATCTAGGAACTAAATGAGCCCCGGGAACACCTGAGCAAAGAAGCTTGGTAACAGTCCTTGCGGGACGCGCGCAAGAATTAAACGGCTGGCAAGACGGCTCGGCTTCCGCTTCAGAGGACCAGAGCTATTTCTCACACACCAGGCAACTCAGGCCACCTGTAACTCTAGCTCCAACACCTGGCTTTCTTAGGCACCTGCACACTGGGGCATACACACACACACACACACACACAACAAACATAAATTTTTTTTAAATTTATTTTTTACTTTATGTGTATATGTATGCCTGCATGTATGTAAGTACACCCGTGTCACGCAGAGCCCAGAGAGGCCAGAAGAAGGCATTGGATCACTGGAACTGGAGTCATGGACAGTTGCTAGCTACCATGTGGGTGCTGGAATTCAAACCCAGGTCCTTTGGAAAAACAGTCAATGCTCTTATACTGAGTCATCTCTCTCCAAACCAAATAAAATAAATCTTTTTTTTTTTTTTTAAAAGAATTACCCAAGCCTGAGAACCTGAATTCCATCTCCTAGACCCACATAGTGGAAGGAGAGAACTGATCATATAGGTTGGCCTGTGACTGTCTCTTCTCAGTCAAATGGAGCAGCTAGTTCCCCCAACCCTGGCCTTTCTATCAGCCTGTAACTCCAGGGTAATGTAGCTGTGCAGTGTTGTGCAGCCGGTGGTATCCTGGGTCAGCTGGGGATGTGGGGGCTCATCAGGAGGCCCGCCCTAACTCCTGCTCTATTTAGAGGAAAAAGCAATTCTTGGGTCTTGGACAGAAAAGTGTCGCTTTTTGTTTGTGACGGGAATTACTACTGGCTCAGTGCTGTGCAGAGGCCGGCAACCAGGACGCAAACAGACATTTCCCGTGTGTGACAGCTCTTTCCTTATCATTTAGACCTCAGAGAGGCCATCTTCCTGTGTCAGGAAAGCTCAGGAACCATTTCCGCTCTGCCTGTCTTTGACTTGCAGGGTGGCAGGTTATATTGAGAGAAAGAGGGAGCCTGCCATACAGACTGACCCTAAGACAAATCCTCTGGTTTGGTGTGCTCTTGCTGAATTTCTGCCCCAAGCTCCTACCCAGTAACAGGAGCCCAACCCTTAAGGCCCTAAACACCACATTAGTCCCTAAGAAAAATAAAGCACCATTATGAGACATTGCTGAAAGGGAGATGGGAAGCAACTCTCCCACTCCTGCAAATCTCCTTCTCTACTAGTCCCCATTCTGTGTGTGTGTATGTGTGTGTGTGTGTGTGTGAGAGAGAGAGAGAGAGAGAGAGAGACCCAATGAGCTTAATTGGGTTGTTTACATGAGCTTGGGTCATGGGTTATTTACCAGAGCATGGTGTCTTACCAGTGACTACATCACTGAAAATTGCCAATAGTTCCTCCGGGAAGAGTGGAGCCTTGCGAGTCCCTCCCCATCCATGATGGAATACTGACAGGCCCAATCTTGTGTAAGTCTTTTGTGGATAAGCATAGCTGCTGTGAGTTCATGAGTGTAATGGCCAGCTTATGCATGGAAGACAGAGACCCACAGCATTCCACCCCTTCCTCCAGCTCTTGCATTCTTTCTGCCCTCTCTTCTGTGAGTTCAAAGTTCTCTGAGCTTTGGAGTAGAGAGTGATGTAGATGTCTCATTTAGGGCTGAGATTTTAAGTACTACCCACTGCAAAACAAGCTGCTCTGGCTGAAGCTGACAGTAGCACTAATCTATGGATATAAACAGACAGAACTATTTAGAAAGTAGTCTCATGTTCATTTAGCAAAGCAGCATTAGTAGCTTTTCTACTAGGTCCTGTGACCTCCTGGATCATGGGCTTTTGACCAGGTCTTTGGTGCCAGGCATGAATTCCCTCCTGTGGAACAGGCCTCAGGATCCAATTGGAAAGCAGTTGGGTGCCCCCATAACAATCATATGCTATTGCATCAGTGGGCACATCTTACCTAGGACAGGAATACATCTTCGAGGCAATAAGGTTGGAACAATCTAAGGTAGGTCCTGAATGTAGCTGCTGACAGCTATGTGGTTTTTGTCAGTTCTCTGGCCTTACCTTCATCAGTAAGTGGGGATGATGTTGTAGAATTTAGCTGCCAGAGCTATGAAAAATCAGCCAGGGGGCTAGAAAGATGGCTACTCTTGCAGAGAACCCGGGTTCGGTTCTCAGCACCTGCATGGCAGCTAACAATCTTCTGTAACTCCAGTTCCAGGGGAATCCAATGCCCTCTTCTGACTTCAGTGGGCATTGCATGATACAGATGCACTTACATGTATGCAGGCAATATACTCATATACATAAAATAAAAATAATATATAAAATATTTTAAAACAACAACAAAGAATCAGCCCAGGCTGGAAAGAAGGCTCAGTAGTTAAGAGCACCGGATTCTCTTGCAGAGGACTCAGGTTCAGTTCCCAGCATTCACATAGGGGCTAACAACCCTATGTGAACTCTAGTTATAGGGAATCTGACCCCCTCTTCCGGCCCCCACAGGCACTGCATGATATGTGTGAGCTTACATGCAGGCAAAACATTCATACAGACAAAAAAAATTTTTTTGGTCATTTTTTGAGACAGGGTCTTCCTGAAGCCCCAGCTGATCTGGAACTCACTATGTAGACCAGGCTGGCTTTGAACTCACGAAGATCTGCCTGCCTCTGCCTCTGCCTCTTGAGTGCGCCTCCATACCTGGCTAAAAAAGAAATTTTTTAAACACGTGAGGTAATGCATGTTAAGGACAGAAGATACACCCTGTCTGGACTACAGTTGGTGCCCAGTAGAGTTTAGTTCTTTGTAGTATTTAGCGTCTCACAGTTCAATGGGCAGACATCTATGTACAAATACATGCCATCCGTTGAGAGTGACCACTCAAATGCCACCTCTTCCATGCAGCCTTTGGGGTTGGCCCTCAGTCTCCTGAAGAGAGGTAGGAGACCACTGGAGTCCACTGCCCATCTCTTCATCATGTCCCACATCACCTTTGTATGGCTGTTGGCTGTGATTGCCTATAGATCTGTCTTCCATAGCGGCTGTCACTTCCTCCAGGTAGGCATGTGAAAATTCCTGTCTGAACTCAGCCTACACATTCCTTCGGGCGTCCAGCTCATCCTAAGGATGGGCTTTGTGAGAAGACCTGGAGTTCTGGGCCTACCAGGGAAGGCAGGGGCGTCTGAGCCAAGTCTTAGTTCAGGTACAGTTTGGAAGAGCAGCAGAAGTGGTATCTCAGGCCAGTCAAAGGTCGGGAGACAATCTCACAGGCTGAGACTTCAACAGGAGCCTGAAGAACAGAGAACAGGTTTGGGTCCCTTTCTGAGTGCCTTCGTGCCCCTGAGCAAACATCACTCCTCCTGGCATCAGTCTTAGTATATGGGGAGACTTGCTGAATTAAAGACGTGGTCTTTGTGCCTTTCAGTAGGTTCTTTGACCTGGGACAGTCCCAGATGATGAAGTCATAAGCACCCAGTGACAGGCAGCACGAGGTCCTTGCTCCTCCATAGGTCTTAGGTGGAGGGTTATTCCTGTTTGCCCAGTCCCAGGAGGATTTTCAGTACGTAGCAGGTAAGGACAGGGTGGTCTGGAAACCCAGGCTGAGAACTGCTGCCTATCTGCCAAATTAGCTGGGATTCCAGGGCCTAAGCCTCCTGCCAGGCAAGTTGGCAGGTGCTAGCCAGCTCAGGGGGGGCTGTCCTAGGGCAGCTCTAGCCCAAGAAGATGATGAAGAAGGAAGCTGCCTGCTGTAGAGCTTGCCACCAGCCGCCCCAGTCCTGTGCTGAGGCTCCACAAGGCTCCTATTGTCTACTGTTCTGCCTGGCTGTCCCCCAGGGATCAGCTCAAAGCCCAGGGCCTCATTCTTGGGGACAGCCTGAGTGGAAAAAGCTGAGGGGTCAGACCAAAAGAAGTTATGGAATTTGGAAAATCCTAGACCAGGAACCCTGGAATCTGAGGGTCAGGGACTCAGAAAAAAACACAGTGCAGATTAGAAGGTCACAGGTGCCCTGGCTCCAGTCTGTCCACCCAGAGGGGTGGCTCTACACATGGCCCACTCCCTCATCTCATTTTTTCCCCTCATTCTGGGCTATGTTTGCTCCTCCCTGAGTTACTGAGACTTCCCATCCTCCCAGTGATCTGTCTATGGTCTGGTTGCTGAGCCGGCAGATTTGTTCTTATTTAGGGCTGCCTTTAAAATTATGGCCTAGAGCTGGGCAGAATGGTGCATGCCTTTAATCCCAGCACTCAGGAGATGGAGGCAGGCGGATCTTTTTGAGATCGAGGCCAACCTGGTCTACATTGAAAGTTCCAGGCCATCTGGGGCTATAGGGAGACCCTGTCTTTAAAAGAAAGAAAGGGGGCTGGGGAGATGGCTCAGCCGTTAAGAGCACTGACTGCTCTTGCAGAGGACCAGGGTTTGATTCCACATGGTGGCTAACAACCAACTGTAACTCTAGTTCCAGGGGATCCAATGCCCTACAGGCATTCTGACTTCTGTGGGCATTGTATGACACAGGTATACTTATATATATACAGGCAATACACTCGTACACATAAAATAAAAATAATAAAATGTATTCTTTAAATACAAAAAGGAAGGTAGGAAGGAAGGAAGGAAGGAAGGAAGGAAGGAAGGAAGGAAGGAAGGAAGGAAGGAAGGAAGGGAGAAAAATTGCAGCCTAGGTGTGGAGAATATACTTCAGTAGTAGAATGAGGTAGAGTGAGGCCCTGGGTTGAAGCCTCATCATCATCATCATCATCATCATCATCAATAATCATGTAAAGTTAAAGTGATTTCCTTCTAAAGATGTTAAACTGAAAGAAATGTTGTGCTGGCATGAAATCAATTTTTTTGTGTGTTATGAAGGTATGTATGTGTGTATGTATGTATGTGTATGTGTGTGTATGTGTATGTATGTGTGTACGTGTATGTGTCTATGTGTATGTGTGTGTATGAGTCTGTGTGGGTGTGTGTATGTGTGTATGTGTGTGTATGGGTCTGGGTGGGTGTATGTGTGTGTATGTGTGTATGTGTTTCTATGTGTGTGTATATGTGTGTGCATGTGTGTGTATGTGTGTATATGTGTGTGTATGTGTGTGTATGTGTGTGTGTCTGTGTGGGTATACATGGAGCACAGGGGAAGGTATGTGTCTATGAGGGTCAGAGGTTGCCATTGGCTGTCCTTCTCAACACCTTTCCACATTGTTTTTGAGCCTCGATTTCTCACTGAAACTGGAGTTCCCACATTGGCTAGGCTGGCTGACCTTTAAGCTCTAAGGATCTGCCAGTCTCTAACCACCTCAGTGCTGGGGTTACAGGCACCTGGATTAAAAAAAATATTATATATGTACAAGTGTATTGCTTGCATGTATGTAAGTGCACCTGTGTCATACAATGCCCACGGAGGTCAGAAGAGGGCATCGGATCCCCTAGAACTAGAGGTTGTTAACTGCCATTGGGTGCTGGGAATCGAACCTGGGTCCTCTGCAAAAACAGTTAGTGCTCTTATCTCCAGCCCCCTGGACTTTTTTCCTTTTTCACATGGGTACTGGGGATCTGAACTTGGGCCCTCATGTTTGTATGGCAAGCACTTTACTGAGTGAATCATTTCCCCAGTCCCTTGATCTTGTTATTTTTTTGGAACAGGGTCTTACTTTGCAACCCACGATGGCCTTGAACTTGCAGTACATTCCTGCTTCAGCCTCCTACATAGCTGGGCCTAAAGGAGGGTACCACTGCACCTCACTTTCCACGATGCCTTTTTGTATGAGTGGCTTCATATTGTCCAGCTCTGCAGAAATTGAGTTGCTCAGTTCCCCACTAAACACACTCAGGGACCTGGTGAAATGGCTCAGCAGGTAAAGATATTTATTTGCCTGATAACCTGAATTCAAACTCAGGACTCACATGGTGGAAAGAGAGAAATGAACCCCACAAGTTGTTCTCTGATTTCCTCATGCACACACAAAATAAATAATAAATGTAAAAAATTAAAAGAGGGGCTGGAGAGATGGCTCTGAGGTTAAGGGCACTTGCTACTCTATCAGAGGACCAGAGTTTGGATCCCAACACCCATATCAGACTGCTCACAAATGCCTGTAACTCCAGCTCCAAGGGATCTGGTCTGATACCCCTTTCTGGCCTCTGTGGGCACACACACACACACACACACACACACGCACATGCACCACATATGGATACACATATAAACATCAAACACCTTTTTTTAAGAGAAGTAAGTCTTTATTTCTATGTTTCTCAAATAAAGAAGGCAGAGTTGTCTGCTTTACAGGGATTACTCAAAGAGACCAAATCCCATATCCTCATCTGACTCTTCCTAGCTCTTGGCTTTGACTTTGGCTGGGGCTGCAGCTGCAAGAGAAGCAGTAGTGGCAGCAATGCAGCCACAAATGCATATGGATCAGCCAAGAAGGTCTTGACCTTTTCAGCAGGTGGGAGGGCATAATCGGTCTTCACAGACAAAGCCAGGACACTGATGCTAGAATTTGGCATTGAACAGTCGGGCAATCTGCAGACACATGCTGGCAATATTGTGGACGCCCCTCAGGAAGAGAGTGCACAGTTTCCTCTGTGATGTGCAGCACTTCTGGGTTACAGATGCTGTGTCGAACACCTGCAGGACAATTAGTCCAAAGAAAGGTGTGATGTTCAGCATGTTCAGTACTGGGGCTCCCACTTCATCTCTGGTCTTTTATTAGCTGCATATCACTCAGAATTTCAGTGGTGCCTTTGGAGATTTTTGTGGTAATGCCTAAAGCCTGGAAGAAAGACGTCTTCTTGGGCCCCAGACCAGTGACTTTACATGGGGCAATGGCATCAGCATGGGTGGTAGCTGGCATCTTACTGGTCAGAACATGTCCCTGGTCTCAGTGGGGTCCTCTTTGGTGAATACAAAGCCCACGTTCCTCTAGGTATGAGGCAGCAGTTTTTCCGGCACTGGGTTCTTCTCCAGATGGCCGAGGGTGGCCTTGCACATCACAGTGTTCTTGCCCATCAGAACCACAGCCATGCCTCACAGGGACACACAGATATGCTGCATTTGCTTGGAGCCCAATTGTCTGCTTCCACAATCAATGAAGCGTTGTGCATAATCCTCCAAAAGTTGGGTGATCTTAAGGAGGTAGTTGGAGTTCCAGGTTGCCTTGTATTCCCCAGGCATCATGGCAGCGCATCAGGGGTTGCCACACAGGATTTAAGACAATGTCACTCCAAATAGGACGTCTAGCAAGAGCAAATTTTTAATATTTTATTTATGTTTTGTTTTAATGTGTTTGAGTGTTTTGCCTGCATGTGTGTAAGTGCCCTGAGACCAGAAGAGCACATTAAATTCCCTGGAACTGGAGTTAAATAGAGGCTTGCAAACCGCCACATGGATTCCGGGAACTGAACCCAGGTCTTCTGCAAGAAACAAGTGCTCTTAATTGCTGAGTCATCCCTCCACCCCTCCTACCCCCCACCCCCACTCTCCTGGTGGTGGCACTTGCCTTTAATCCCAGCATTCAGGAGGCAGAGGCAGGTGCATCTCTGGAGACTGAGGCCAGCCTGGGATGGTCTACATAGTGTGTTCCAAGCCAGTTGGGGCTATATTGTGAGACCTTGTCTCAACAAAAAAAAAAAAAAAAAAAAAAAAAAACTATGTCTCCCAGGTTTGGGAAAATCCTCATCTTCTACAGATGCTGATGTTGAACTTTAGGCAAAGAGCTGGCCAGGTCTCGGTTCCCACCCAAGAACACAACCACCTTTGGCTGTGACATAGGAGCCAAGGGGCCCCTGAGCAGCTGTACTACCAGGTAGCCAGGATCCATAGCCAGAGGTTCCTGGGTAGCAATGATATTCTTTGTCCCTAAACCCTCTCTACTCCCTTCCATGTGGTTCCTCTTTGGGGGCGCACTGTTTACTGGTAATTGAGTACAAAGCCTTGGGCTTGCTAGTCCAGCACTCTACCCCTAGCCTATACATATCTAGCCTGTTCCCTCTCCCTTTTACCTTGAGGCCTGTATGTGCAAATAAATGTGGGCTCTAGGACTGGTTGATCATTAAATGCTGCCCTTTCAATGAGCTTTTCTTGGTTTATGATGGTTAATCTTCATCATCAACTTGATTGGACTTAGAACCACATAGAAGACATACTTCTGGGCCTGTCTGTGAGTTTCCAGGGAGGAAGGAAGACACCCTAAATGTAGATGATACCATCCCAGGGGCTGGGTCCCAGACTAAATAAAAAGAGAAAAGGAGGCTAGGGAGATGGCTCAGTGGGTAAGAACATTTACTGTGCAATCATGAGGAGCTGAGTTCAAATCACCAGCAACCATGTTGAGAAGTAGGTGTGGGGACATAGCCTAGCTCCAGGTTTAGTAAGTGACCCTGTCTCAAAGCGATAAGGTAGAAAGTAATTGAGTCAGGCACCTGACAGTCTCCTCTGGCCTCCTCTAGGCATGTGTGCATGGGCAAACACACTCATACACACTTCTGCACACTGCATGCACATGTGCACGCACACACCCGTGAAAGCAAACTGAGCACCAGCCATGCCTCACTGCCTCCAGACAGTGGCACATGGTGAGCAGCTTGCCCACATTCCTTCAGTCATGCCTCTTCCTGCCATAATGAATCCAAACCTGAGCCAAAAGAAGCCCTTCCTTCCTGAAGTTGCTTAAGGAGAAAGTAACTAATGCATTATTGTCTGTTACAATCTAGTCCCACTATTTGATCCCTATATCCTGCCTATTATAGGGACCCCTGAAACTGGGAAGCTACAAGTTTCTCACCCTGGATTAAATTAGAAGGGATTCCAATTTGGCCTGTCATGCTGCCTTTCGCAGATCAGTGTCCCCGCTACAAAAGTTTCTCTGGTCACTCTGTCCCTATCACTTTCTCAAAGTATTCTTTCTTTTCAGTGTAGGGATGGAGCACAATGCCTTGCACATGCTGAGGAAACACAGAATCACTGCACTACATTCCCAGCCTTTTTTAACAGACATTAAAAATAAGACAGTGCTGGTGATGTAGTTCAGTTGGTAGTGTTTGCACAGCAAACACTCAGGGGTCCTAGAATCACTCTAGTGCTGCAGAAATAAAATGTATATATACATACAGAAATATACAAAATGCTAAAGATATTTAATCCTAATCCTGAAATCAGCTTGACTTTGGCAAGTGGCTAGACCTGCCCGCCTGTTTGTGGCATCTGACTTCACCTGTAAACACAGAGGCACCTTCCACTGCACTACCGAGCATTTTCATGACTGTCAGCTCCCATCATCGCACCTGACTACCCACAAACCTGGGGCACAGGCAGAGCAAAGATTATTATCTCCACCTTACAGAGGGGCTCATGTCTGGCTTGCAATTACACAGTTCTACTCATGCTGGTCCTTTCTTCATAACAAAGCAAGCTGACTCAGAGGATGGGCTTATAAAGCCCACAGATGGCTGATGGGGGCCAAGGCCTGTGCTATGTAAGCTACTATTAAGGCAATGGGAGAGATCAAGTTCAGATCTAAAGTAATAGGTGACCTTTAGGAGAGGAATAATGGATTATTTTTTAGACAAGTTCTCATTACATAGGCCAGGCTGGCCCCAAACTCAAGGTCCCCCCTGACCCTTTTAAATGTATGACTGTTTTGCCTGCATGTATATACATTATCACATGGGTGTACACAAAGCATGCAGAGGCCAGAAAAGGGTGTCAGAGTCCCTGGAACTGGAGTTATGGATGGCTGTTAGCTGCCACGTAGGTGTTGGGAACCAAATTTGGGTTCTGTGCAAGAGCAGCCATTTGCTCTTAATCACTGAGCCATCTCTCCAGTCCCTCTTCCTGGATTTTTAGTGATCCTCCTGAGTGATGTCTGGAGGACAAAGAAGCTGGCTTCAGGACCCCAAACCCAAGTTCCTGATTTAATGGAATTGCTTAGGGCCATCATTCCAAGTGATGCTCCTACAGGGGGCTGACAGTGGCAGTGAGGACCAAAATGGTGGCCTTCCAGCTGCAGACATACCCAGGGGTATGAGGCTGGCCCAGGCTGGTAAGCTGGGGTCCCCAGGCCCTGGTCAAACTGTACTTTGAAATGTGTCTCTGTAGGCTTTGAGGAGGTAGAAGTCTCAAAGTCAATCTCTTTCTTTGATAACTTATCCGCCAAAGGCTTAGGTGACTGGTTGGTTACAAAAAGTTTAAATCCGTCTCATTTCACGTTTACAAGGTACTGAGTATTAATCATTTAACTTATGAGGGTCAGAAATATATCTTGTACTAATTTTTTTTTAACATTTGTGGATGCATATGTGCCTCAGTGTCCGTGTGATTTTTCAGGGGACAACTTGTGATGTACAGAAGACAATTCTCTCACCATGTAGGGTTCTGGGGATTGAACTCAGGTCATCAGGCTTGGTGGCAGGTGCCTTTAACGCATGAGCCATTTTGCCAGCCTTATTTATTTAAAGTTTTTTTTTGAGACAGGGTCTCATTGTAGCCCTGGCTGGTCTCGAATTCACTATGTAGACCAGACTTGGCCTCAATCTCAAAGAAATTCAACTGCTTCTGCCTCCCAAATGCAGTTCTGTTTATTTTTGAGACTATCTTACATTATAGACTCGCCTAGTACTATGTAATCCAGGCTGTCCTCTAATATGGGCCAATCTTCCTGCCTTAGCATCTCCCAGACCTGGGATTACAGTGTGAGTCATCCTGCCTTTTTCTATTGTTTTGTTTGAGTCAAGGTCCCATGTAGTCTGAGCTGGTGTTGAACTCCTGTCTCTACTTCTCAGGTGCTAGAATTACAGGTGCAATCTACCAGGCTCTAATCTTCATTTTGTAGACACTGACACCATGGTTCAAGGAGACCAAGATCTAACTGCTGGGGAGTGAGGAGGCGGGGATTTGAGCCTAGGTTGATAGAACTCCAAAATCCTGTTCCAGATGACTAAGACCCCATTCCTTCCTTGGGGAAAGAGCTGCAGACCCAATCCTACCAGATACTGCCTTGGTCAGAGTGATGTCATTCCCTATGCAGCTGGAGGCTGATTCATCTGCTTGGAGATAATTAGGAGAGGCCTCTGAGGGAGGGGTCCCACGGCGGGGGACTTGAAGAGGCCAGCAGCCCAGGCATTGAGGCTGGGGAAGTTCCAAAGCCAGATATGAATGGTCTGAAAGCCCCGTCAGACAGAAAATTCGGCCTACTGCCATTGTTATCAAGGGTTGAAGAGGCATGATCCTAGAAGGGTTGTGTGTATGTGAGTGTTTCCCGAGTTTACACAGCTGGGGAAGACAGGCTGTGGGTCTCCAGCCTGTCTCCAGGAGTCTAGAGTGGTGGACGTGGACAAGGGTGTCCCCTACGGAGGGGCAAGAGCCGGCGGTCCCGGGTGCTTCAGCGTGAGTGGGGCAGGGTGGAGGGACCTAGGGGTCATCTGGAAGTAGGAGGTCTGGGGTCTTCAGGGAAAACGAGCCGACTTTGCTTTCAGGACAGAGGTGGGTGTGGTTTAGACAAGTCACAGTAGTGGCTGCAGGTTCTTAGGAGTGTGGAGGCCCGCGCGGGGGGTGGGGGGGGGGGGGGGGCGCCCGGCGCGGGGGGGGGGGGGGGGGGGGGGGGGGGGCGGGGCGGGGGAGCCACCCGGGCCCTGATGGGGAGGGGCTAGCCTGCGGTGGCTTGTCCTAGCGTCCAGGAGGGGTTCTCCGTTGGGAAGAGGTGCTGGGGATCAGCTGGGAGAGGGGCATGGGGCATCCGCCCTTCCGGGGAGGGGGCTCAGCGGCGGGGGCGGGGCGCTGGGTGGGGCCCCTCCGTCCTCTCCCCCTCCCCCGCTCCCCCGCGGCGCGGGCGGGCCGGGGCGGGGACGCAGGCGGCGGGCGCCCGCGGCCGGCCCATAGTGAGGGCCGCGGGCCGCGGTGAGTAAGCGGCGGCCGGCCGGGCCGGGCCACGCGGGCGGCGGCTGCGCGGGCAGGTCGGGGCAGGCCGGGCGGGCGGGCGGGGGCGGCGGCGGCGGAGCTCCGAGTCCGCAGCCCGCGCCGCGCCTCTCGGGGAGCCGAGCGAGGACACCGAGGCCCCGCCCCGGCCGTCCGTGGCGCCCGGAGCTCCGAGCCGCAGCCGGAAACCGACCCCGCGCGGCCGCCGGAGCCCGAGCGCGAGCTCCAGCCGAGGGCGCCCGAGCCGGGCCAGCCATGGCGGGGCCGCGGGGCGCGCTGCTGGCCTGGTGCCGCCGCCAGTGCGAGGGCTACCGCGGTGTGGACATCCGCGACCTGAGCAGCTCCTTCCGGGACGGCCTGGCTTTCTGCGCCATCCTGCACCGGCACCGGCCGGACCTGCTGTGAGTGCCCCAGGTGCGCGGGCGGGCGGGGCTGGGGACCCCCGCCCCCCTCAGTGACGCGGTGGCACGTGCGGCCCGGTGGGGACCCGGACGCCCACCCGCCGGCCTTGAACGCCGAGCCGAGCGGGGCGCCGAGACCCCCGACTCATGCACCCCTCCCCCACCGAGCTGCGCTGGCCCCACCCATGGGACACCGCGCCCAGCGGGTCAGGGGTACTGACTTTACCGTGGGGCAGCGACCCCAGGCTCAGACCTGTTGGAAGTAGCACTGGCCCCTTATAAGGACCGTCTTTCACTATGCTCTCTAGCAGGCACACTGAGCCCCCCTTTCTCTGTTGGAGCTCAGGACCTTGTACCCCAAAATTTGGAGGGGCTCGATATGCCACTCCCTCAAATAGACTTGCTCTGAGATTTGAGGTGGTGGGAGAAACCGTAGACCCCTGGATAGCTCTGGAAGGCTGTCTTTTTCATGTAGATATTTACATCTCCAGGGGCAATCTGCTGGAAAGAATCTCAGAAAGAATGTCGCCCCAGATAACTTTGTACCTGGGAGATCTCTGCTGGGCGTGCCAGCCTCTTTGGCTTCCCTGGCTCCTTGTCTCCTCTCCGCCTGAAGCTTAAGCCCCCTTTCCCTTCTGTGTATAATAAGCCTCGGTCATCTGACTCTCCAAGTCCCATTTTTGTGGGATTCCCATGGAGATATAGGTTATTAAATAGAGTTTAAATTCTTTTCAACTGCCCTTCGAATCATACAGAAAAGAACCTAGAAGGGTGGATGGAGGCCACCTCTCTAAGATATCGGTACTGTGTTGGGGTCCTCCTGTCTAGTGAGAACAATGAACCATCACTCTGAGTTGTCCAACGGGCCTCCAACCCTGTTCCTGGCTCTGAGGTCATAGATTGATGGCTGCCAGGTGGCTCTGGTAACACTAGTCTCCAACACCTTTGCTAGGAATTACACCAGGTGTGTATGCCTTCTGGCCCTGCACTAGTCTGGGGAAGACTGATTGAGCTGATAGCCATCCATCAGCCCTTCTGTCTGGGAAGTGACCCCTTTGCTTCTGAACTACCACTGGGTAACTTTATTCAGACTCGTAGAAACAGTTGTCATGGGGCTTCTATCTCAGCTTCTGCCCTGAGCTCTAGACCTCCTCCATCCATCCACCCACCCACCCACCCATCCATCCATCCATCCATGCATGCATTCATTCATGAAACGATGAGTGAAAGCTCATCTGGTGCCTGCCATTCCCTTTGTTTCAGGTCTCAGTAACAGATCAGGAACGAGAGGTCTGGTCCCTGCCTGCATTATTTACAGCCTCCTAGGAGGGCTCCCCTGGCCCACAGAACCTGAAGTCTGTGTGCACTACCCAAGTGTTACCAGAGGACAGCATGTGGGAGGGCTCTGAAAGGCTCACTGCATCCGAAGTTGGTTTACTTTTTATGGTGTCTGAGGGGCCCTGAAAGAGAGGGTTTGGGGGGTATAGTACAGAAAGGAGCCTGGTAACAGGTGGGCAGCTACTTGCTGAAGAGACAGAGGAGTGGGGGTTGGAGGAGGAGGATGCTGGGATTGGAGCATGTTTAGAAGCTGAGATCCAGGGGTCTACTGGCTCAAGGGAGGAGACTTGGTGTCAAGCTCCTATGTGCTGGGCCCCAGACTCCAAGTGCCTGGTGCTTACCTTTAAGCCCTGGGGAAAAATTATTGGTTCTCTCCCAGCTTCTGGAAGGTTGATTATAAGACCTACCTCACAGCTTTATGGTAAGGATTTTAAATGAGATAATAAGCATGCAATTAACACTAGTCACTAGAAGAGGTGCTATTAGGCAGCAGGGTAAGGATGACTGTTTAACCCCTTCATCTATTCAAGTATTTATAGCGTCACTGCTCCTAGCACAGAGCAGAAATGGAGAAAACAGCCAAGGCAAAATCCCACATACTCATTCATATCTATGGGGAATCTAGGTTTCTAAACAGTGGTGCTTAACTGGAGGGACCCCAGTGGGAGGAGGCCACTTAAACAACCAAGAGTCCTTTCTGGTTGTGAACCTGAAACCTTTAATGGTTGTGCCTGCTCTGTAGCTCAAGAGTCCTTTCTGAGGGCTGTTCCCCTCCCTAGAAGAGATCCAGTATCCATCCAGGCATCCATTTTCCAGGTAGGCCAGCTGATTGAATAAGGAGGGAGACTGAGGCTCAGGTCCTGCAGGAAGTGCAGAAAAGCCCACAGTAATGGGTAGGAGTGGATCTGTTAATTATGTATTTGTTTGCTTGGGATTGAACTCAAGGCCATATGCATGCTAGATGAACACTGCTATTGAGCTACGCTCCAGCCCTTATGGGTGGATCTGTTCGAGAGCAGCAGTGTAGAGGTCTAGGGTGAGGGTAAGAGCCTCCTTCTAAAGTGGTTCAAGCCCAGCAATGGCCCCGGCCTCAGCGGGGGAGGGTTCTGCTGTGGTAGAGAGGGGCTGGACTATGCCTTGTTCCCTCTTCTAGACTTTTCTAAATTCCCTTGAGGCCAGGGACCATGTGGCATTCATTTCTAGTGCCTTCATCTACTCTAGATTCAAATGGAACTTTCCCAGCCTCAGAACTCTCAAGAAAATTCTGTGTTACTAAAACCCAGATGTTGTTTAGGAATGTAGACCGGGTGGGAGAAATTGGAGGAAGAACTGTAGTTTTTTTCTGTGGGGATTCCGTGGGGTTTCACTTTTTTTTTTTAATGTGTAGGTGTAGGGGTGTGTGTGTGCGTGTGTGAAGGCTCTAAATAACCTCAGACGAGTGTCCTCAGGAGGGGTCCTCCTTGTTTTTTTGAGATAGGACCTCACTGAGACATGGGGCTGACTGATTAGGCTAGACCCCCTGGCCAGTGAGCCTCAGGGATCTGCCTTCCAGGTTCTGGGATTAAGGGTTTGTACCATTATTCCTGGCCCCACACCTGACTTTTTCCGTGGGTGCTGGAGATTGAACTCAGGGTCTTGTGCTCATGTGACAAGCACTTTACAAGTGAGCTATCTCCCCAGCTCCAGTTTTCACAATTTTCCACTGTTTTCACCCTGTGTTCACTTAACAAGCGTTTATAGAAGAGCACTTCCTATTTCCTAAATACCAGGAACTACATAGGGTCCTTGAGAAACAAAGGGGACAAAATATGACCCCTCCTCCTAGAGCACTCCTGAGGAAATGGAATCTAATGACCCTGACAAGCTGCTTTAGGTCATTGGTCTTGGAACCAGCCTGCGTTGTGGGCCGCTGGCCCTGTGTCACAGACCAGGAGAGCGAGGTACAGGAAATTAAGTATCTCACTGAAGGTCACTCTTAGGCAGTGGCAGATCCAGGGGGAGATAGCTGTGCTTGTCCTCCCCACTGTGTCTGGGACACCTCAGTTGTGCATGCCTGGACCTTCTGACCTTCACTGTCAGCCTGTGAGCCAAGGCTAACCCCAGTTTGCAAATGGGGCAGTGGAGGCTGGCAGGCTGCTGGCCTGTTCGCAGTGATAGTCACACAGCCTGTCTGTAAGAGCAGGCATCCAGGCCCATAGGTGCCTTACCTGCCCACGCTCCCACCCACTGTTCTCTGCTCTCTGCTGCATAGGAGGGAAAGTTGTAGGTCCGGGTACTCACGAGGTTGCTGGGCAGCAGGAGAAGGCGGATACATAAAATCAGCAGGACCTAACTGTCCCATGGCAGTGCCCTGGGGCCAGTCACGTTGCTGCTCACCTTCCTCACCTTTGGAAGCTGAGAAGTTTCTTACTGCTCCCCCTGGGGATGCTGTCCCCAGGAATGGCCTGCTGGGGATCAGCTGGTTAGTACTAGCAGCTCTGGAGCATGTTCCATTTCTACTCTGGCTCCAACTTGTTCTGTTCTTGGATCCATTAAGAAAAATATTCATCCTGGGAGTCGGCGGGATGGCTGAGTGGGTATAGGCAGCAACAGCCAAACCTGACGAACTGAGTTCAGTCTTGGGAACCATGTGGAGGAGAACCCACTCCTGCCAGTTAAGTTGTCTTCTTACCTCCACATGTGTGCTATGGCATGCATATGTACCCACATATATATATATATAAAATAAAGTTTTAAATGTAATAAAAATTTTAAGAAAAACATTCATCCTGGGGCTGGTGTGGCTTGTTGAGTCTGTGACATGGGTGGAAGGGACAGAGGTTTGGATTCTCAGGGCTGGGTGGCTTCCCCTTCCCACCTCCGCATCCTCATGTGTCAAATGAGGTGAGCCGATGGAGTTGCTGTGAGATGCGGGTTCAACTGAGCATGGGATGAGGTCATTGCTTCTCAGGTGCTCTGAATCTCAAGATACTCATCCTGCTCTTGGTCCTCTTTGCCTCTGACCCAGTGGAAAGCCTTCCCTCCAAGGGAAGAATTGGGGACTTAGGGAGGGAAGCCATCTGTGACTTAGAAGCCTGGCTTGAACTCTGTCCTTCCTGGTGATTTCTCAGCCCTTGCTTAGATGTTTCCAGGACTGTGGGCTCACTCCTTGCTCCCACCTGGCAGCCCTGGCTCCATTGGCTAGGGCTTACTGCCTTACTGTACTGTACTATACTGTACAATAAGCTGAGGCTTATTGACCCTAGCCGGAATGAAGTCATCTCTGCCACCTCCTTTCTGACTCTGTGATCCTTTTTGTCACTGCCTGTCTTGACCAATCCTGTCTCTTGCAGAGACTTCGAATCACTCTCCAAGGACAATGTCTTCGAGAATAACCGTTTGGTGAGTCCTCAGACAGATGGAAAGACAAAGAGCTATGTGTGGGAGGATAGGGGTCATACAGGGGTAGTGGGGTGCAGGTCCTAGAGGAAGTCATGGGAAGTCAAGCAGACCTACTCGGGGCTACCATGTAGGGCTTGGGATAGTACTCCTGTTCCACCACAGTGAGCTAGGCCTTGGCTGGGGGGTATTCAGTAACACTGCCACCTCTCTGTCTGCCTCCTTGCTGTGGCTGCTCCTGTTCCCATCCTTGCATTTGCCTCCATCCCAGGCCTTTGAAGTGGCTGAAAAGGAGCTGGGGATCCCTGCTCTCCTGGACCCCAATGACATGGTCTCCATGCGCGTCCCAGACTGCCTCAGCATTATGACCTATGTGTCCCAATACTACAACCACTTCACCAGTCCTGGCCAAGGTGAGAGGGGACCCAGCCTTCAGGGGGGCTGCCCTGGGGTGGTTTGTTTCTTTTTTGAGCTGCAAAGAAGTAGCCAAGGAAGCAGTCTGGGGCTCATTCACTAACTGCTGATTAACTGCGTTGTGTGTTTATTGAATTAAAACAGCATTGGCCAGATGAGGTACTCAAACCTGTAATCTCAGCACTTGGGAGGCTGAGGCAGGAGAATTACCTCAAGTTTAAGGCCACCCAGGGCCACAGAATCAGATCCCATCTACTTTGTCTTGTGGGGGAAAATAGGCCACAAACCCAGAAACCTGAAAATGAAAAAATAAAGTCAACAGACCAAACAGGGTGAGCTCATCTGTTGTGTGAGTTCACCTCCCCGCACCCACCTCACTTCCTGTCTGCAGATACTTCCCTGAGCTTTTTCCTCCACCAAGACAGTTGCCTATCCTGCAGGGCTTTGCACAGTGTTTCTCAGAGCTGGCTTCTGAGGCCTGAGAACTGAGGTACTGGGGGCCAGTGTTTGCTGGAGGGTGCGTCCGGCTCCCCCTCTGCTCCAGTTAGGTTGCTGGGAGTCCAGGGCACCATAGTCTCCCCTTCTGCAAAGAGGAAGTGAGTCAGAAGGGAAGCAAGGAGCTCAAGAACACAGCACAGAAGCTCAACAGCTGGGACAAAGATCCAGGAGTCCTATGTCCCATCCTGCGTAGCTGCTGCCACCCGTGGCCCCCCGTCTCGTCATGTAGGGAGAATTCCAGCCTGTCTTTAAAAAAAAAAATGTTCTAGGGTTGGGGGTTTAGGTTGCCTAGTGTTTGTAAAGCCCTGGGTTTGATTCCTTGCACCTCATAAACCAGTGGTTGTGGTCCATACCTGTAATCCCAGCACTTGGAAGTTGGAGGAAGGAAAATAAGAAGTTCAGGGTCCATCCTGAGCTATAAGAAATAAAATAGGGTAGGGAGTAGCTTAGCAGTAAAGAGCACTGGTTGCTCTTGCAGAGGACCCAGGTTCAGCACTTATATGGCAGCCAATAACCATTCCAGTTCTGGGGGATCCAGTGCCCTCTTTTGGCTTCCATAACTCAGATACACTTACATGTAGGTAAAACACTCATATGCATTAAAAAAACAAACAAACCAAAACGGCTGGAGAGATAGCTTAGTGATTAAGAGCACTGGCTACTCTTGGAGAGAGTACCAGGGTTTGATTCCCAGCACCCATGTTGTGACTGACAGCCATCAGAAACTCCAGATCAGGAAAATCCAATGCTCTCTGGCTTCCACAGGCATTGCATGCATGTGGTGCACTTAAAATATATGCAGGCAAAACACTCATACACATAAAAAAAATAAAAAATAACTAGAGAGGGTAGGGCATGGTGGCTCAAGCCTTTAATCCCGGCACTTGGGAGGCAGAGGCAAGAGGATGTCTATGAGTTCTAGACCATCCTGGTCTACATTGTTTCCAGCCAGCTGGGGCTACAGAAAGTCCTTGTCTCAAAAGAAAATTTCTGTGTATGTATGTGGTGGGGGCTGCTGGAGAAATGGCTCAGTAGGTAAGAACATTTGCTCTTGGCAGAGGACCTGGGTTCATTCAGTTCCCAGCACCCAAGTGACTACTAACAACCACCAGTAACTCTAGTTCCAGGGGATCCAGTGCTCTCTTCTGGTCGGTGCAGGCATTGTACGACAGGAAAACGCTCACACATTAATAAAAATTGTTTTTGAGAAAAAAATTAAGCAAATATTCTGACTTTGACTGCATTTTATAATAAGTTCAGAATAGTTCATGATAAATTTAAAATCTTCACTACAGAAAATGATTGCTATAACTGTCAAAGAAGTGTGCCTGCTCTTCCAACTTGTGGCTTTCACTGGGTGTGTGTTTCTATCAGGAACAGCAGATTTTGTATTTAAGATACTTTTCCTTTGATGCAGGTTTTAATGAGTGATTTCCTTTCCTTTATGTATGTTTTGAAGACTCTAAATGGTGAGCTGTGTCTGGTAAGGGAAACTGCTAGTGCAGATTAGTATTGTGTATCTTTGGATACTTAGATAACTCTGACAGGACCAGATACAGTGCCCTGTATTAAACTTTTAAAAGCCCTCCCCCCTTTAAAGTTGTAAATAAAAACCATTACATCATACCTGTAAAAAATTAAGTAAATAAAAGTAAACTATATGAGAGGATATGTATAGATTATATGCAAATACTCTGAGGTTCTTGAGCATCCAGGAACTTTGGTTTCTGCACATACCAAGGACAGCTGCATTTAAAGACCCCCACAGTTGCTGGTAGGAAACAGACTAGCTTGGGTGGAGATTAAAAGCATGGATTGGGAACTGGAGAGATAGTTTAGAGGTTAAGAGCCTGTACTGCTTTTCCCAAGGATGCGGATTTGCCCAGCACCTGTATCAGGTAACTCACAACCACCTGTAGCTCCAGCTCCCGACATCCTCTTCTAGTCTCTAAGGGCACCTGTACACACATGCACATACCCCCACACAGGCACACACATACATGTAATTAAAAATAAGCCAAAGTACATGGGCTCTGCCATTTACAGCTGGGTAACCATGGGCCAGTTACTTTGCCTCCTGCCTTGGTTTTCTGTTTGGAGTGGGATAAGAATGGAGCCCATCTCGAAAGGTTGCTGCAAAGGTGGAAGTGTGCAAAGCCATGTGTGGCCCTTTGCTTGGGACTTAGGGTTCCTGTTACTGATTGGTTCAGTTTCATGACTTTGAATGATGATGTGAAAGTGATGTGCATTCTGTAGAAATTTTCCTAGTCTGGGAGACATCAGGTATCGGCAGCGTACTGTGTGCCAGCTTATAAGAAATGAGTGTCAACCAGAGGATATTTTCTAATTTATTATTTATTTATTTATTTAGGTAAGGTCTTACTGTGTAGCCCTGGCTATCCTAGAACTGACTATATATATAGACCAGGTTGACCTTGTACTCAGAGATCTGCCTGCCTCCCAAGTGCTGAAATTAAAGGTGTGCGCTACCATGCCCAAAGTTACCATGACTTACTGGGATGGAAGTCCATAGGAGAGTATGTCTGTTCCAGTAGTCTGAGTTTAGCTTGTGTGATTGTCAGGGTCCATGAGTGGATTGTGACTTCAATCACAATTGAGTCTGTTTTCCAGTCTGCTTTCTCTCTCTTTCTCTCTCTCTCTCTCTCTCTCTCTCTCTCTCTCTCTCTCTCTCTCTTTCCTTTCCTCCTTCTTTCCTTCCTTTTCTTTCTCTCCATGTTGCCTAGACTGGTCTAAAACTCATGCTTCTCTTCCCTCAACCTCCTGAGGGTTGGGGTTACAGGTGTGTGTGTTAGCATGCCCACTTTATTTCTAGGTCTTCTTTGTGGCCGTCAAAGTTTGTTGTCTGTTGATATGATAAAGCACTAATCAACCAACTTTGGGAGGAAAGAGTTTGTTTAGCTTACAGTTCCTCATTCAGGGAAGCCAGGGTAGGAGTGTACTCAGAGGAGCAGCCTGGAGGTGGGAACTGAAGTGGACACCAGGGAGGAGCACTGCTCACTGGCTTGCTCCCTCTGCCTTGCCCGGATACTTTTGTTACATAGTCCAGGCCCACCTGCCCAGGGTGGTACTGCCTATAGGTGGCACTCCTCCATCACTGCGCAATACACAAAATGCCCCACAGACATGCCCACAGGCCAGTCTGATGGAGGAAATTCCTCAGTTGAGGATCCCTCTTCTCAAGTGTCTCTAGTTTGTGTCAGATTGACAAAAGCAAACCAGCACACTGGCCAGTTGTGCATCTCTCTTAAGTCCTTTCTGGAAGGCCATCTCTCCAGCCCCACCCCCCACCTGTCATACACAGATACTTTCTTTTGAGACAAGCACTTTTCTGTAGCTCCGGTTGGCTGGAAACTATAATAGACCAGGATGGCCTAGAAGTCACAGAGATCCTCCTGCCTCTACCTCCCAAGTGCTGGGATTAAAGGCCTCTCCTTTACCCTGTCTTGTGGAGTTTTATTGTTAAAGGTAAGATTTTTGTCTTTCATATCTGTCAGCCCTTAGACAAAAAGCATTTTTGTCCCATCTGTCGAAGTGATGTGCTCCAACCCTGGAGGCAAAGCAGTCTGTTCCTTCCCCCAGATAGTCCTGTATTATATTTTCTGAGCAAAAAATAAATTGATGTTATTTATTCTTATGTTTTTGAGACAAGGTCTCATGAGAAGGCTGGCTTCAAAATTATTATGTAGTTGAGGATGACCTTGAAGTCCTGATCCTCCTGCCTCTACCTCCCAAGTGCTGGGATTGCAGGCCTGTGCCACCAGTCTTCCTGCCAAGGTACATCTATTTCCAGGGTGATTTTTACTGGATAGCTGTACCTTGCTCCTGAACTGCCAGTCCTGTGCAGAGCATTCAGCTTGTGCCAGGCTCTTGGGTGCTAACGACCTTGAGTACAGCAGGTAGCTGTGCCCTTTAGGAGCCACAGCCCAGCAAGAAAGCTGGATGTCTGTGAGAATCAGGAGAGGGTTACTTGCCCACAGGGTGCAGGGCAGTGGTATCCCAGGAGGAAGGTCTGCTGCCTGCTGTAGCATCCCACCGCCCCAAGTTACTCTTGTTGAATTTCTTGTGCTTCTTTGAGTATACCACGTTTTCTCCCTGCTAAGACTTTCTTATCTATTTCTTTTTATTTTATGTGTATGAGAATTTTGCCTGCATATATGTAAGTATACCCATGCATGCAGTGCATGGAAATCAGAAGAGGGTGTCAGATCCCCTGGAACTGGGGTTACAGATAGCTATGTGGGTGCTGGGAACTGAAACCAGGCCCTATGCAAGAGCAGACAGTATTCTTAATTGCGGAGCCATCTCTCTAGCCTGTGCTAAGCCTTTCTTCTTGTCTACCATACCTTTCCTGCTCTGGGCGAGCTCTTTCTTGCCTGGCCTCATCTGCACAGTGGCCCTGCCAGGCTGCCTTCTCTGACTGTCCATGTGCTTCTGTAGCTCCTGTCTCCTGGGAAAACACAAAATAGATTTGTATACCAGTGATCTTTGGGCTTCACACATGCTGAGTGGACACCCTGCCCCTGAGCCCCAGTGTCGGCCCCAGTATCTTCCTACTAACCCTCTGTCCCCTGCAGACCATTCCTGTCTTCACAGATGTGTTGTTCCCAGCACCTGGCACTTTCTCATGCATTTAGCAAGAACTGTGGGATTCTTCACTGTGTGCCAAGCACTGTGCTGGCAAGACTGCTGAAAGAGAGAGAGTATGAATGAGTCACAGGCTGCGTTGTTAGGGTGCGGGAGGAAGGGAAAGAAACGAGTATTAAACAGTACCATTTCCCAGGAGCCCAGTGAAGGACACAGAGTACATCACGGAGGGCAGGGGATGGCCACTTTAGATGTGTGGTCAGGGAGGGCCTTTCAGGAGGTGGTGTTTGAACTGAGCAGCAGCAAGCAGCCCTGAGACTATGTGGAGAGGTGTGTGTGTGGCAGGCCAGGGAAAGCATGGATTGTGCTGCTGGGGGTTGACTGGGAAGAGGACAGGTTTCCAGGGGAACCTCGTAAAGGGACTTGCCTAGGCCATGAGTCACAGTAAGAAAAAAATTCCCTACAACACACCAAGTTCACATACATGTATGTAACTGGAACAAGTTTCAGGAAGCAGTGCTTCCCTGTCCAACATGTGACACCCTTTGCTATGAGCAGATATTTCTCTTCTCGTCCATCATTTAATGGGCTGAATGCCATTTACTAGATAATTGCAGGATGCCTTCATGGCCTGAGACTTGGAGTTTCTAAATGTAATTGTAGACCACAGTAAGGAACTTGTATTCAATTAAACTTAATTCTGTATTTATTTATTACTATTATTCGACTTTTTTTGAAACAAAGGGCTCAGTATAGCCCAGGCTAGCCTGGGACTGCTGGAATTAAAGGCATGTGCCACTATGTCCAGCTGTTTACTTATTTAGTTTATGTGCATGCGTACGTGCCTGAGTATGTGTAGGTCAGAGGACAACTCACTGGTTCTCTTCTTCCACCATGTTGGTTCCAGGGATTGGGATTGATCAGGTCATCAATCTTGATGGCAACTGCCTCTACCTGATGAGCCATCTCATTGGCTCCTAAATTAAATTAAATAAAAAAAATTTTAGACATTGTTTGACTATATAGCTCCAGCTGGCCTGGAACTAGCAGTGTAGACCAGGCTAACCTTGAATTCACAGAGCTTCATCTCTTTCCCTGGGTGGGAAGGAAACTGCTTGTTGCCACATGCTGGGAATTCTGCTTCTATTGTACCTGTGCAGTAGAAACGACTGTCTCAAGGAAGCTCAGCAAGGTAGAGTGGTTTGCCCCTGGCACAGGACTTGAATGTGAAGGTGTCCCCTGGTCTGTGTGATGTGGGGTCCAATTGCAGCCACTGTTTGCCCAGAGGTAATGGCTATAGAGCCTTGAGCAGGTTGGTACCTCCCATGGCTTCAGGATCTTCTCTTACCTCATGGTCTTTCTTCTCTTGCAGCTACTGTCTCCCCACCTGGAAAGGGGCCAGCATCCCCTTCCCTCACATCTGCATCACCTGCACACTCAAGAGCTGAGGTTCAGGTAGGCAGATGCCTTGGGCGGAGAGGGTAGGCTAAGGGACAGCCAGAATTGCCCCATATGTTGTGGGAGGAAGTTGGCCCCGACCACGTTTGGAGGGTATTGTCTGTCCTTTCTCTGGCTTTGGGACCGGGGTCTCCCAGTCAGGGTAGGGTGTCAGCCCTCTTTTGGAACAGAGAGCCTGGATGCTTTCTTCAGAGTTCAAATGAGCTGGGTTCGTACTGTGACTGAGAGGATAGACTTAGTGCTGTCTTTGCCATCATGGGACAGTGTGAGGAGCTGCATCAGTAGTGATGTGAGTATTCCCCTTGATCCCCAGGGCTTTGAACCACTCAGTGTGATCTCACTGAGGCCTCTCCACAGCGGCATCTCAGGCCCTGGTATACAGACTGGAAACTCTTGAGTCACTGAGGCTGGGTCCTTTGTCCAAGGTCACTCATCAGAGAAGTAATCTACCCTGTCAGTCACCTTGCCTCAGGACACCAAGTTTCCCATGCTCTGGAGAGAATGAGGCCCAGAGTGGGTGCCGTGGCTGGCTGAGTGGGCCGAGACTGACTGGATTAGCTGATGGAGTGCCAAGGCCCAGAGATGGGCACTGGGGTTTAACTGTGGAGAGCAGGCAGACAAAGCTGGCCAAGAAGGATATAGCCCATGGAAAGGCCACCCAGAGGAGAGGAAGGCCACCCAGAGCAGCCACCAGGGGGGATTATACAAGTAAGAATTGCCTCTCCTAGGGGCAGGAACTTTTGGAGGTCTGACTTCACTGTTTCCATCTTTCTTGGAACCTTGAGCAACTCTTTCCTCTTCTGGGTTTTGGCTTCCTCGTCCAGGAGGTGACAGTCTCCTGCCCCCTCCCTCCCCTAGGACTCTTGACCATCATGTGTTACCACCACGAAACTGGGTGCTTACTTGAGGGACAGTGGCTATGAAAAGAAGGGGGAATGTTCTGTTGTAGCATGGCTGGTGACTGTACCCCATTTCTTGTAGGGTGAGGAGCTCTCTTCAGATAGCCTGTCGGAGCAGGGCACACAGCGGCCCCCCAGCAGTTTGTGTGCAGCCTGTGGGCAACGAGTGCATCTGGTACAGCGGTACCTGGCTGAGGGCAGGCTCTACCACCGGCACTGCTTCCGGTGAGTGCTGCAGATCTGGGAGGGAGCTCTCCTGGGGAGCACCCACTGTGTATCAGGCTCCTGGCTGTTCATTCCAGAGCACTTGGCTTATCCCCACTTTGTTGAGGAACAGACCATGGCTTAGTGAAAAGACCTGCTCAGTCTTGGAATTTCCCCTTCCTCCTCCTTTCTCTTCTCCTGTCTTTTCTATGGCACTGGGGCTTGAACCCAGGGCCAGACACATACATGATAGGTAAGCATGCTACCACTGAACAATATGGCTGGCCCCCCGTTCACATGACTAGAGCACACGCTCCCGACTAACATGGATAAAAGCTGAGGATGGTGACTGCAGAGCAGTATATACCCTAAAGCCATCGAAACAAGAAAATGATCTTGAAAAAAATTTTTATTTTATGTATTTGAGTGTTTTGCTTGCATGTATGTAAGTGCGTTTTGTGTGTGCCTCCAGAGGCCAGAAGAGGGCGTCATCTGAGCCCCTTGAAGTGGAGTTATAGACAGTAGTTGGTCACCATGTGTGTTTTGGGAACTGAATTGCAAAAGCATCCATTGTTTTTAACCTAACAACCATCTGCAACTCCAGTTCCAGGGTATCCAACACCTCCTTCTGACCTCTGACTCTGTCACTGCATGACATGGGTGCACTTACATACATGCAGGCATAACACTCATAAAATAAAAAATATAAAATGTTTATAAAAGAAAGTAGAGCATGAGGCAGGGAAAATACAAAAACTTAAGAAAATGTATGAAGACTTTTGATTGAGGGGCTGGAATTGGGGCATGTGCTGCATGTGAGGCAAGTGCTCCACCGCTGAGCTCTGCGTCTACTCCATAACAGACCAGGAATGAAAACTGAATATGAACAATCAGGGAAGCAAGGACTGAAGCGCACGTTTGATTTGGTTTAGTGGTTTCACGCATGCGCAGGTGGGAGTGGGAGGTGGTTGCTCAGGAACCCGGCTCAGGACTCGAGGTGTCATAGGAGCGGGGCCAGTACAGTCGCATCTGACTCAGTGCTTTTTAAAAAGGTTAATTGTCATTTCTTTTGTGCCTGTGTGTGACTCTGTGTGTGTACATGCCATGTTGCATCCTTGTAGAGATCAAGGGACCACTTTCAAGAGTCAGTTTTCTCCTTCCACCCTGTGGATTCTGGCTTCAAATATTCAGACTTGTCCACAAGTGGTTTTACCTGCTGAGCCATCTTGCCAGCCCCAAGCAGTATTTAGAAATTTTTTTGCAATGACTCAGTAAGGAAAAAAAAAAAAAAAAAGCTTCTTAATTTCTTTCCATTTATAGAAAGAGTCTCCCTGTAGCTCCAGCTGGCCTGGTACTTGCTATGTAGATCAGATTGGTCTTGATCTCACAGAGATCTTCACATTCTGAGTGCTGAGATTAAAGGCATGCACCACCAGGCTCTGATCTAAATTTTGAAAAATATATTGTTTATGTGTATGAGTGTTTTGCCTGCATTTGAGTACCCTTGCATGCAGTACCTGAAGAAGGCAGAAGAGGGTGTTGGATCCCCTGGAACTGAAGTTCACAGATCATTGTTAGCTACCATGTGGATTCTGGGAATCAACTTGGGTCATCTGCAAGAACAGTCAGTGATCTTAACCACTGAACCATCTCTCCAGCCCCTTATTTTTTAAAATATATTTTATTATTTTTATTTTTATGTGTATGAGTGTATTGCCTACATGTATGTAAGTGTACCCATGTCTTACAATTCCTGCAGAGGTCAGAAGGTGGTGTTGGATCTCCTGGAACTGGAGTTATAGGACAGTTAGGTGCCATGTGGTTGGTAGGAACCTAACCTGGGTCCTCAGCAAGAGCAGCCAGTGCTCTTAGCCACTGGGACTCTAGCCCCAAGCCCCTTATTTTTGAAGACAGGGCCTCATTAGCTAAAGCTGGCCTGGAACTTGGTTCTCTGACCTTATCTACCAAGTGCTGGTATTAAAGGTGTGCACACATGCCTTTAATCCCAGCACTTGGGAGGCCGAGGCAGGCAGCTATCTGTGAATTTAGGTCAGCCCAGGCTGCATAGCAAATTCCAGGCTAGCTGGAGCTACTGGGAGACCCTGTCTCAAAAACAGTAGCAACTAATTAGATATAAATATATGGTATGAAACTTGAGTACACAGATGTACAGCTGGAATCAGAGTCTCATGCAGCTGTGTTTGTCCTTATTTGCAGGATTCACTCTGATAGATATTTATTATTTCACTGAAAAGAAACCATAGAAGTTGCCAGTGTTACTTGGTGGTAGAGCACTTATCTGGTATTTACAAAGCTCTGGATCTCTCCCCAGCACTGCAGAACAGACATACACCAATAAATAAACCTGGGTGCGGCTCAATGGTAGAACACAAGCTTAGCATTTTGGAGGGCGGGTGGGTAGGGGATAGGACCTTTATTGAGCTTATTCACCAGAGTGAAAATAATGTCTGTATAAAACCAAATGTTTGTTAACTATAACTTCTGCATGACAATTAAAATCCAAACAGAGTTTTAAAATATAGTGAATTCAGTGAAAACCCACTGCTTCAGAATCAATAGCTTCTTTGAAGCCTTGGTAACACTTAAATATGGTAAAGACTTAAATGCACAAATTTGGTTGGTTGGAAAGCTAGTGAAGCTTCCAGCTTGCTCAAATAGAATTATAAAAAGGCAAAATTGTTCTTCACAGAGATACAGTCCATTAGAATCAGCAGCACGGGACACCCATTAAGAAGTGCACCTGAGATGATAAGGGATCCAGGTGTGCTTAGACAGTCTTCTGTTGTCCTTTCTTCAGTCAGAGATTTGTGGGTATGTGGGATCACACCACCAGCAGCAGTTGTAGCCTTGATGAGAGAGTCCAGTTCCTTATCTCCACGAATTGCAAGTGATGAGTAAATGCATTCCACCTTTAAGTCTTTTGATGCATTTCCTGCCAATTCAAGTACCCTCTCCGGGTGGCACTGTGTACAGGCAGGTGGTGCTCACAGGTCCTAGGCTAGTTGTCCTAGATTTTAGGTACTGAACACAGCCCACAGGAACTGCAAGCCTCCTCGGTGTGAGTGGGAAACTGCCTGTCTTGGTCTTTCCGGAGCACTTTCCACCCTTACCGTCAGCCATCTTGGATTGTGCTGAAGTGCAGACAAGCGGGGCAGAGAAAAGGCCAGTCAGACACAGGCAAGAGCCTGCCGCCTACTCCTCTGTCACACCGCAATTCAAACTGCCATGCTTAGCATTTAAAAAATTTAAAAAATTTTATGTGTATGAGTATATTGCCTACATGTATGTAAGTGCACCCATGTCATGCAGTGCCCTCAGAGGTCAGAATAGGGTGTTGGATTCCCTGGAACTGGAATTATGGACAGGTGTTAGCCGCCATGTGGGTGCTGGCATTTGAACCTGGGTCCTATGCAAGAGCAGCCAGTGCTCTTTCCTAAGAGCTGAGGCATCTCTCCTACCCCATGCTCAGCATTTTTTGAGGCCCTGGCCTTGATTCCCAGCCAAGGGGCAGGGGAGGGGATACTCAAAATAAGCAAATCTGGTAGGTGGACAAACCACCAAATTGATTTCCTGAGCCACTGGCTGGAGGCAGCCCTCCTGCTGAGCATGCCCTGGGGCAAACCTTTGCCTCTTCCTCTTGGGGCACAAACAACATGTTTCACAATTTCTGTTGCTGTTTCATGCGATTTTATTGTTCCAATGTGTTTCCCACAGTTACTGTTTCTTTTTCTTTTGAGAAGTCTTGGGTATGGAGCCTGGGTAGGCCTAGTAGCTGGAAGGAAGGGTGGGAGGGGACAGTTTTGCTTGCTGTCTGATGGTGAAAAACTCAGTGTCTGATCAAGCTGTCCTGCTAAGGGACTCTCTCATCTTGTCCTCTGCAGGTGTCGACAGTGTTCCAGCACACTGCTCCCAGGGTCTTACAGGAGTGGGCCTGAGGAGGGTACCTTTGTGTGTGCCGAGCGCTGTACTAGGCTGGGCCCAGGGGGCCGATCGGGAACTAGGTCCCTCTCTCAGCGACAGCAGCAGCAGGTGTCAGAAGAAGCCAAGGATGGAGAGGAAGGTGATTTCAGCTCCAGTGCAGCTGCAGCTGCTGAAGCAGATGGACCCCAGGCTAGCCCTGAAGCCCAGCTCCAGATCCTCACCAAGCCACCACTTCCCAGCAAGCCCCAAGAACTGGCCAATCCCCTTATTGGCCGACCCACACCTGCACCCAGGAAAGCTTCTGAGGGCTCAGCCTTGACACCTCCAACACCACGGCCTCGGTCCAGCTTGCAGCAGGACAGCCTGGTGGAGCAGGGTGGCAGCGGCAGCCTAGTGAATGGTGAGTTATGGTTCAGCTGGGCAAAGAATGCTGGGTGAATATGTCCTTGTGGGGGATTCCAGTGTCTGCGTGCCCCAGGAGTCTGGAAAGCTGCTTGCTGAACTGGTGTCTGTGACGGGGTTACCTGTGTGTCAGTCACCTCGCCCCTCTCCCATGTTCTCCAAGCTGGAACAGCTCACACCATAGACTTGTCCCCCTTCTGTGTATGCATTTGTATTATTTTGTGTCCGTCTCGTGTTTTGGGGTGTAGAGAGCATACATGTGTGTGATCTGATTAACTCTTGGACTGTGCATGATGGTGTCAGTCCTGTTTGTGCTGGCTTGCTCCCAGCGACTGTCCACTCTCATCATGTGCCTCTGCCTATATCTGTCCAGGGAGAGGTAAGGGCCTGAGGAGGGCTGAGGGGTCCTGTGGACCCCTAAGCTTGCAGGAACTGCAGTGGAGATTGCTGGCCTGCTGTCTGCACCCTCCCAACTCCCTCACTACCTCAGGTTCTCAGATAACCTGCATGCCATCAGCCCATAGGGGAACAGACTTGGGGATCTGAGAGGTGTACAGCAAGCCCTCACCATTCATTGAGGGAAGGCATTGGAGGCCCAAGGGACAGAGAGCCCCAGGGTCTCCCTGGGACTTGTGCCAGAGCACTCTGTGTGTTTGGATCTGCTCCTCAACACTTCCAGAAGCCGGCTCAGGGTTGGTACTGGGGCACAGATACTCTTCAGAACTCTGTGGGTTTTTGAAATACCAGTGTCCGGGGGAGACAAGTACAGACCCAGGCAGATACAAGTGGCATGGTAGCGTTTAGAAATCCTGCTGCAGTCAAAGAAGGGAGGCAGCAGAGGTCATATGATTCAGATGCTTGGAGCCAGGGAGACTGCAGGGAGGCGGCACCTGGCTGAACCGAGCCTTATTTCCTGCCCACATGGAGGAAGTGTCTGACTTTGGTTGGGACTTCTCAACTGAAATGCAAACGGGCTCTCAGAGCCTGGCCAGGGCCTCTGACCATTCTCCCAGTCACCTTAGTGCTTATCTAATCTCTCTGAGGGCTGGGCAGGGGAGGCACTATGGCTACCTGGTCTATGACCTGCCAGGTGGGACACAAGACAGGCACTCTGGCTGGCTCTGGTGCCCTCTGTAGCCCATGAAGGCCTGGCTCACTATCCTTTCACATCTAGGAAGACTGCAGGAACCCCCTGTTCCCAAGCCGAGAGGGACACCCAGGCTGTCTGAGAGGTATGCTTGAAAGCCTTGGTGGGGATGGGTTCACAGGGTAGCTTATCTCTGGGTGAGGAAGAAAGCCATGTCCCTGGTTCTTTACCCGTGGTTCTTCCGGGGTTTTTCCACTGCCTTGCCTGTTTCCCAGGTGGTGACAGCCCACTCTGGAATCACCTCACCTTTCCAAATCTGCTACCTGCACAATGTGGAAGTTCAGGCCTTGTTCATAGAATACAGAAAGGCTGGGAAGGGCCTACCTGTCATCCTGGCTCTCACCTCCCTCACCCTGGGGAAGACGGGCTCCCAGCTCTTTTTTTGAGAGCTGATCTTATAGGGATAGCTGGTCTGTGAGGGGACAGGGGCCACAGCATCCTAGTAGTGAGTGTTTGTGCAGCTCCTGGCATGGGACTATACCCAGGGGCAGGATGTGGAACTCACTGGACCCTAATCACAGTCCTGTGAAACGGAGAATTATTGTGCCCATATAGCAGATGAGGAGCCTGGCACATAGCCAGGTGACTTAGTTAAGTGTCACACAACCCCTTTTCCCAGGCAGGGTTAATAGCAACTGTGTGGTTGAAGCCTCACTCTCCCTGGGCCACAGGGTACCCTATTGGGATGTGGAGTGCCATAGTCCATTTCAATTCTGTGTCCTGCCTGACCCACCCCTAGGGCTGGACTGGGTTGAATGCAAGAAGCAACTTCCTACCTTCCCTCTTTGGAATAGACTCTGAACTTTCTAGAGAGCAGGAAGCTGATCCCTTGCTTCTTCGTCCCTCTAGGACGGCAGCACCTCGGAAGGACCCCCCATGGATCACACTGGTGCAGGCAGAGCCAAAGAAGAAGCCGGCCCCGCTGCCGCCCAGCAGCAGCCCTGCACTGTCAAGCCAGACCAGCAGGCAGGTGGAGAATGGAGGCGTGGAGGAGAGGCCCCAGCAGAACCCAGCAGCTGTCCCAGAGCCCAGGCCCTACAACCCCTTTGAGGAAGAGGAGGAAGAAGAGTCAGCTCCGGCAGCACCCAGTCCGGCCCCAGCAGCACCCAGTCCTGCCTCAGTCCCTCCAGAGTCCGCACCCAAGTCCCTGCACCCTTGGTACGGCATCACCCCCACCAGCAGCCCCAAGACAAAGAAGCGCCCTGCCCCGAGAGCACCCAGTGCATCCCCGCTTGGTGAGTGCCTGCCCTTGAGCTCCTTTGGTGTCTAGCTGGCTTGCTTCTGTGCCTGTGATACACACCATGACCAAAAAAAAAAACAATTTGGGGAGAAAGAGGTTTATTTGGTGTACAGGTTATGGTCCATCATTGAAGGAAGCCGGGCAGGAACCTGGAGGCAGGAACTGAAGCAGAGACATGGAGGAACACTGCTCACTGGCTTGCTTCCCCTGGCCTGCTCAGCTAGCTCTCTTACATAGCCCAGGCCCACTTGCCTAGAGATGGCGCTGCCCTCCTGCATTAATTAGCAATCAAGGAAATGCTGCACAGACATGGCCACAGGCAGATCTGATCTGGGAAATTCTTCTGTTGAGGCTCCTCTTATCAAGTGACTCTAGGTTTGTGTCAAGTAGACAGCTGAAGCTAACTGTAACCCTGGATTTGCAGGGGTACAGGGAGCCTCTCTAAGCTGTAGTGCTGGGTACATCGTCGCCCCTCTCCTCCTAGAGCAGGCTTAGGATTGCGGTGGTACTCCTGCCTCTTCGCAGGACAGGCACAGAGAAGGTGAGGAGTTGGCCTGAGGCTGCACAGTGCTGAAGCAGTGGAGGCTGGATGTGAACCTCTAACTTTTAACCCTTCCTGTCTTGCTAATTGAACTTGGGGTTCAGGGAAGTGCTTGGTACAGCCCAGCATTGGGCTTCTGAAAGGCAGTAAATTGTCTTAAGCTCTTAAGCTCCTGGTCACCTTCTCACTCCTGGGCTCTGGCTGTGTCTGCCATCTCAGTGGAACCAAAAGTTTGCTAGGGACAATTGCAAGCAGGTGCTCTAGTGGATGCTGGGTGGGTTCTGGGTAGCAGAGGATATAGCTCCAGAGGTGTACACAGCTGGATTCAAGGCTGGATCTAGCTGGAGAGTGTCTTTTCCTGTGTGTGGCTTCATCTAGAAAGTGCTGATGGATGTGGAAGCATGGTCCATGTCATCTGCAAGGGGATAAAGTGGTGCCTGGCAGTGCCTGGCCTAGCATTGGCTACAGCCAGCCCTGCTGCCCCTCCCTCCACTGTTGCCTTTTTTTCTGTCTCTCTGCTGGAGGCAGAGAGACTAGCCTCACTTCCTTGGTTTTACCAGAGTTTCTCCCATCCTGCCCTGGCAGCTTGCCTTGGGTGGGCTTGGCCATGGGAAGGTCCTGGGGCAGGTGGGGAGGTGGAGGTAGCACCCTGCTTGATAAGAGGTGAGGGGCATATATGGCCCACAAGACAGCCCACCAGAGCACTAGAGGCGTGAAACTCTAGGGCTGATGACTAGGTGTACTTTGTGGTGTGAGTCCCAGCATGTATTTGGTGTGTTCTTGGCTCTTGCCCATCTAGATGGGGAAAAGCTGATTTCTAGAGCTACCCACAGCTCTGGGGAGGGTATGTCATGTGAGATCAGAAGCCTTGACCGTTCCTCAACTTCTGTCGGTATATTCATCTGTGCAGCTCTTCACGCCTCTCGCCTATCATACTCAGAGCCTCCCTCGGCCACACCGTCACCAGCCCTCAGTGTGGAAAGCCTGTCATCTGAGAGCTCTAGCCAGACTGCCAGCCGAGAGCTTCTGGAGCCGCCTGCTGTGCCCAAGAGCTCTTCAGAGCCTGCTGTGCATGCACCAGGTGCTCTTAGCACCACTGAAGACTCTACCAGCCCCAGCCCCTTGGCCAACTCTTCTCTGTCTTCTTCTGGGGAGCTGCCTGGTGGTGAACAGGTGCCGCAGGCCAGGACCAGGGGCAGCCCAGGTACTCAGGCCACCAAGCCCTGCAGTGGAGCTACCCCCAGCCCCCTCCTGTTGGCTGGAGACCGGAGCCCAGCACCTTCCTCAGGGAGCTCATCTCCGCAGCTGCAGGTCAAGGTGAGTGTCCAGTGTCAAAAGTTGCATTCTGTCCAGTGGATGCCAGTTTTTTGTCTTTTGTCGTCTTAGTGGACACGGTCATCATCACCCTGATGTAAGGCATAGGTCTATGTGTCTCTTCATTAATCTCCCTGACTTCTCACCAGGCTGTCCTTGTGGTGTGCATTGACGCACCTGTTCACTGACACAGTGGAATCTGTTCCACCCTTTATCCACACACTCCTCCACTCTGGCTCTGTTGATGCTAGGCCCCCGGCACTGTTACATTAAGACCTGGTCCTTGCCCTCTAGGTCCTTCCAGGTGCCACAGGGAGATAGGTATATAATTGTTCTAGATGTGTGTAATAAAGCACAGAGGGGAAGGGCAGCTTCCTTCAGCAGAGAAAGCAACTCCTGCTGGGGCATGTGGCAGCTGGCCCTCACTGACTACCTTCTGTATAGGTGGCCCACCTGGGCTTCTGAGGTCTAGCGGTCCCTGTTTCTGAGGTGAACTCCCATCAGCAGCCTTATTATGCAGTATGCATCAGGCTGAAGGGCTCAGGATTCATTCCTTCCTGGGCATCTCTGCTGTGGGCCATAAAGAAGAAAGAAGGCAGGATCAGGTCCTACCCAGGCCCCTCCCAGAACTTCGCTGGGCCCCTGCCTGAATGTTTGGCTTTTGATGGGTTCTGTAGTTCTGGGCTCACTTGTCTCTTGGTCCCAACACTTGTCCGGTCCTGGGTAGAGGATGGCAGGCCAGCTTAGAGCACTGTCATGGCCGGACGTTGTTGGGCCGACCCTACTTGTATGCCCTTCAGACACCATTTGACCTTCCTGGCCATAGCTGCTCATGCAGGTGCAGTGTTTCCGGCTCTGCTCCTGCTCGGAGACCTTGACGAGCCCGCCCCCTCCTTTTGCTGTGCCTCAGGCATTTTCTGGGGGTGAGGTAGAGTAGTGGGTCAGCTTAAAGTTATCCCCACGGTTCCATTTTTTAATTTATAACTTCTGTTTTTACTTTATCCGTATGTGTGTTTTGTCTGCATGTATATAAGTGCACCACATGCATGCAATGCCTGTGGAAGCCATATAAGAAGGTGTCAGATCCCCTGGCACTGGCGTTATGAATGATCCTTAGCTGCCATGTGGGTGCTGGGAACTGAACCCAGGTCCTTTGCAAGAGCAGTCAGTGCTGTTATCTGCCAAGACATTTCTCCAACCCTATAATTTTTATATTTAAGAGTTTATTTTATTTTTTTCTGAGTGTGGTGGCACTTGTCTTTAATCCCAGCACTCAGGAGGCAGAGGCAGATGGATCTCTGTGAGATTGAGGCCATCCTGGTCTACATAGCCAGTTCCAGGCCAGCTGGGGCTACAGGGAAACCTTATCTCAAAAACAAAAAACAACAACAATAAAATTTTATTTTTAATTGTGTGTGTCTGTGTGTGGGTTTGTTCCATGAGTACAGTGCCCAAGGAGGCCGTAAGAGGGTGTTGGATCCCTTAGAGCTGGTGTTACAGGTGGTTGTGAGCTGCCTGATATGAGTGTTGGGAACCTCTGGAAGAATAGTATGTGCTCTTACTGGTTGAACCATTTCTCCAGCCTGTTCAGTTCTCAAAACTCACTATGTAGACTAGACTGGTCTTGAACTCCCAGAAACACGCCTCTTCCAGGATTAAAGGTGTGCACCACCACGCCTACCTCCAGCCCCTACTCCATTTTTTGTGACTCCTCCTTGAGCTCCCTGAAGGACTGATTTGAGAGTGATCTGTGGATTAAAAAACCCAGAAGAGTTTTGGGCTTTGCTGGGTCCCCTCTGGGTGTTTATTCAAGACAGTACAAAGTCCCAGGGGGTGTCTTCCTTCTTAGGAAGTCCAGGATTAGGAGAATGCCACAGGAAGTCTTTCAGCCGGGTAGGAAACGCCGTGGGTGGTTACCTTGGCTCCAGCCTTAGGCCCATTGGGTCTACATTTTGTGGAACCAAATGCTGGCTCTCTGCCAAATCCAGCTCTGTATCTGGCTCTGACTTACGAAGTTTTTATGCTTCAGAAAATCCCACTGCAGCTCCCAGCCTGAGCACGTGAGGGGCTGGGCCTGCCCTCCTCTGGCGTAGGAGAGAGCTGCAAGGGAGACACTTTGGGATTGAAGCATGACTTTCCCATGCCCAGGCAGGGCCCCACGGTGCCAGGCGGTAGTGGCAAGTATGGGGGCATCTGGAGGAGGGACACCCAGCTGTGTTGAGCTTAGAACAGGTGGGGTCTCCCTAGTGAAACAGAAAAATGCAGAGCCAGGGTCTAGGTATGTCTGTGGTGGTCTGAGCAGCAGGTTAGAAGGGAGGAGAATGGCCTCCCTCTATCTGCTGGCCAGAGGGAGGGTGGGATTCCTGCTTGTACTCCTGGCTGTGTGGCCCTGGGTGGGAGCTTTGTCTTTCTGAGCCTTAGAGACTCCCCTGGAGAGAGGTAGCTGTGAGGGCTTGAACCAGGTCTGGTAACTAGCTGTACATTTCTCTAACTGTGACCTGATCACTGCCCCTCAGTGGTGGATGCTGCTGGGTCCTTGGGAAGTGGTGGCCTTGATCTGGGTACTTAATCTCTCTGAACTTAACTTGCTCACCCATAAGTGGGCATTAGAGTACCCAGTTTGCAGAGGGTTGTGAGATTGAGCCTCTGTGTGTGTGTGAAGTACCAGGGTTAGAGCCAAAAGCTTTGCACAAGCTAAACAAGCATCCTAAGACAAAGAACCAAACAAAAAGTTTTCTTTGTTCTTTGGCAATTTCTTGCAACTGTAAAGTGCATTCTGGTTTTATACCTCGTCGCCCTCTCTCCTCCTCCTCCCGGCCCTGTAGCCACCTCCGTCCATGACTCCCTTTCCATGTTCAGACAAGGACTCTTCTACTGAGCCATACTCTGCCCTGGTTGTGAAATTTAAAGACATTTATTATTTTTATTTTATGTGTATGTGTGTATTGCTTACATTTGCGGTAGTGCAGCCACGTCGTGCAGTGCCTGAGGAGGTCAGAAGAGGGTCCCCTGGAACTGGAGTTACAACAGTTGTTAGCTGCCATGTAGGTGCTTGGAATCGAACCCAGGCCTTCAAGAGCAGCCAGTGCTCTGAACCACTGGTTGTGAGATTTAAACAGGACAGACATAACAGTGTGAAAACCATCTCCAGAAGTTTTCTGGAAATGGAAACATTCGCTGGATGAGTACAGAGACCTTGGGGGTGATCAGGTCTTGCCTGGGCCCTCCTCCCCGTGGTGGGCCTTCCTCCCTGTATCGGACCCTCCTGCCATGAGGATCCTGGCCTGCTTTCTGTATTGTCATATGACCACACTTCCCAGACTTAGCCTGTCATGTCCTTGTTTTTAGTCTTCTTGCAAGGAGAATCCTTTTAACCGGAAGCCATCTCCTTCAGCATCTCCAACTGCAAGAAAGGCCACCAAAGGACCCAAGCCAGTAAGGCCACCTGCCCCTGGACACGGCTTTCCACTCATCAAACGCAAGGTACCAGCAGGGAACCCTTGAGGCCCTTGCAGCTTCCCCTCTATAGCCTTAGGTTGAGCATCTGGGAGCTCCCTGTGGCCCTACTGGAAGGCTGAACCTGCAGCCCGGAGTAGATGGAAGCAGTGGGTGGGGCGTTTGGCTTGAGCAACTAGCCACTAACAGTGGCTCAAGGGTCAAGATCATGAAGCTTCTCTGAAGGGAATTCTCAGGTTCTCTGTAACCTGTCACACTAGGTCACCATCACCCCACTGATCTTTTAAGTGGCAGAGAAGGGAGGGGCTTCCTTCCATGAGAGTAGGAGCTTGAACCTCTCACGGGTTCTGTTGGATGCTTGATGTGGAGAGGTCATGGCCACTCCGATGCCTCCCACACTGTGCTGCTTTCTTGCCATGCTGTTTCGGAAGACAGGACCTGAGTCAGACTGCAGGCACCCAAAAGGATGGTGCCCCCTCAGTAGTGTGAGCTAGAGAGAGGTGGATGGTGGGTCACTGTGCTTCAGGTGACAGGGCATTGTTGGGCAGGTCCAGGCTGACCAGTACATTCCTGAGGAGGACATCTATGGAGAGATGGACACCATTGAGCGCCAGCTTGATGCCCTGGAACACCGTGGAGTTCTGCTGGAGGAGAAACTGCGTGGTGGAGCAAATGGTGTGGGAGCTGTAGGAGGGGCTGACTGAGGGCCGTGGGCAGTGAGAGCCCCTCTTCCCAGGGGAGCTGAGCTGGGAGGGAGTGCAAGCTCTGGCTTCAGTGTGGATCTGGCTTCCAGAGGGCCGAGAGGACGACATGCTGGTGGACTGGTTCAAGCTCATCCATGAGAAGCACCTGCTGGTGCGGCGAGAGTCGGAGCTCATCTATGTGTGAGTGTGGCGTGCCCTGCCATTCCCTCCCAGGCCCGTGGAGTAGAGAACTGGGAACGGCTCCCTCTTTGACTGCACAGTGTGGGCCAGCTGGCACCTGGTGCAAGTGTTCATTCCCCCCTCAATCCTACTCTTTAGCTTCAAGCAACAGAACCTGGAGCAGCGCCAGGCTGACGTGGAGTATGAGCTTCGATGCCTTCTCAACAAGCCGGGTGAGCCTGTGATCCCAGTACCAGGGAGGAGTACTGGGGAGGTGGAGGCAGGAACATCAGGAGTTCAAGGCCTCGCTGGGCTCTGTGGAGAATTCAAGGCTGGCCTGGGCTACATGAGACCCTGTCTCAAAAACTGATAAACAATGTAAAGGATATAGCACAGTTGGTAAAACGCTTGCTGTACAAGCATGAGGCCCCAAGTTTGAGTCTTAGAACCCCCACGGAAAGCCAGGTGTGGTGGCACAGGCTTGTAATCCCTGTGCTGGGGAGGTTGAAGTGGAAGTTCCCAGTGAAAGGCCCTGTCTCAAAACACATTGTGAACAGCTTCCGAGAAACAACACCTGAGTTTGATCTCTGACTTCTACACACGTTCATGCACATGTACATGAATGCGCACACACACACACACACACACACACACACACACCACCACCACCACCAACAACAACAACAACAAAACCTTTTTAAAAGCAAAACAAGCTAGGTGAGTGCAGTACTAGCCCAGGACTGAGGCCAGGCCAGAGGGGGAGGAGGACAACTTAGGACAGGTACAGTTTTTCCAGGTAACAAGTAGCTCCAGCCAGGAGGACAAGGAGCACATGGACAGAGTAGGGTGTGGATATCCACTGGTGCTGAGGATGGGTGAGGATGGTGAGCCCGAACTGAGCAGCCCCCATGTCTTGGGCCTGTTATCAGGCCACTAGCTCAAAGTGTGACCTTAGGCAGGTTTACCTTTCTGGGCCTTGGTGGCTTTATTTGTGAGGTGGGAATGAGGGGAACCTCAAAGTTGAAGGCTGAGTTGGGGTCTAGGCTGGGAGAATGCCTGACCTGACCTGTGGCTGTGACATGCAGTGAACTTTGAATCTCTTTCCTATGGCCTGGGCTAGGGGCACCATTGCCATTTTACAGCTGAGGGAGCAGTAGGTCCAGAGACTGGGGTTTGCCCACTTGTGTTGGAGCTACTCAGTACATTCTCCTGTGCCTGGGCAGCGCACACAGTACCTACTGTCTTTGGATTGAGTCTTACCTCTCGGTTGACTTGCCTCTTGGTTGGCTTGGGAGGTTGAAATGACCCCTGAGAAAGTCACAGACTGTCCCTGGTCTCTGCTGCCAGCTATAAGTCAGTTGCTCAGCAGGAGGCTGGGGTATGGCCCCCACTCAGGAGTCCCAGTGACACCCTGTGGCCAGAGTTGGTACAGGCCCTCCTGCTCCAATGCTCTGGGTTCCTCTGTGACTCTAACCCTGAGGCTGGGGTTGTCAGCGTGTTCCTGAAGTTGCTTTTGAAGGTAAGGCTGGTTTATATTGTTTTCAGGAGACATCTATAGATATCATGAAAGGCCATCAAGTGGGGTGTCAGGCTGCAGGGGTTCAGTTACCAGCCTTACCTTTACTGGGTAATGCTGCCAGAGGCTTCATTTTTCAAAGCTTTAGTTTCCCCACATGTAGACTGGGAACATAACTCCCCCAGGTTCCAGATGTGAGACATGGCAGAGCAGGATTTGAACTTGGGTGGTTTCTGTGAAGCCTTCCTCTACCCCCCAAGAGTAGGCTGGGCCACCTGCGTCTCATTTTGGGCAAAGTAAGGTCATTAGGGACTGCCTGAAGTTACTTATTTCCAGATGTGTGGTAGATGAGGGGCACCAGATGTGTGTACCTAGCTTTGGAGCCTGCAGGTGATAAGAGAAATCAATACACAGTAGTTTGAAAGAGGTCCTGTGAGACCACTTAAGGCCTGAGGAGAGAGAGGATGGAGGGGAGGCAGGTGTGCATAGTGTCCGAGAACACTCTTGACTGGGCTCCTGTCCCCAGTGCCCCTTCGGCTACTCTCCTCCACGGCCTTGGGCGAATGTCCCAACCGTGCCACTTAGGCCATATTGCTTCTGTAGGTGGACCCCTGGAAGTTCCCCGTCATCTCCCCGTCCCTGTCCCACTCGAGCTTAGTCTAGTCTTGTTTCTTACAAGAAGCCACCTAAAGTGCTGGTCCTAAAGAGCCTCTTGAAGGGTGTTTGGTGGGCAGCCTAGTGTTCTTGGTCCTTTCTGTAATGACCTTCGTTTCTATAAGAATGTAGAAGTGCACATTCTGGGTCTTGCTCCCATCTCTCAGCATTTAGCGTGGATGGCCTGCAGACTGCCCAGACACCTAGGTGATGGCTTCTCTCATCATGAAGAAGAGGGTTTCTCACCACTGGCTTTCTCCTCCGGCAGAGAAGGACTGGACAGAGGAGGACCGGGCCAGAGAGAAGGTGCTGATGCAGGAGCTTGTGACCCTCATCGAGCAGCGTAATGCCATTGTCAACTGCCTGGATGAGGACCGGCAGAGGTGGTGTGCCTGGGACCCCATGGGTAGAGCAGCTCACTGACAGAGCCTGGGACACAGCCCTACCCTCACTGCCAGCCTTCCCCATACACCCTTGCCCAGTCCAGATCTGCGGGGCCTGGTGGCTAGGAGGGACTCAGATGACCTGTTACTTTCCGCTGTGGGTACTAAGCTTCCTTCTCTCACTTTAGAGAAGAAGAGGAAGACAAGATGTTGGAAGCCATGATCAGAAAGAAAGGTGAGGCCTGTCCTGGGGAGGAGGCTGGTACCTTGGGGCTCTGGTCCACTTGAACCCTGTGTTTGCAGCCTGGGGATGGGGGCGTTGAGCAGGCAGCCGTAGGGATGGTAGGTTGTGTTCAAACTCCCAGGCTCTGTGGCCAAGAAGACCAAGTGAGGCGAAGGAGGCCACAGCTAGGTGGTTGTGGCTCAGACCAGAAAGGTAGCCAGGGGATTCCCTTGTGCTCACAGGAGGACTGTGGACCTGGGGAGGCCTTTGCCCAGAGTGGTTTTGCCTTGAGCAGTACCTCCTTCCCAGAGCTTTGCAGGCTGGCTTCGGAGTCTGTGGACCCAGAACCTGCTCAGGATCAGAGAGTGCCTGGAGAAACAGAAGGATGCTAGCCTGAGTGAGGGCTTGGGGTTCAAATTTGGTTCCACCAGTGGCTCACTGTGTAGCCTTTTGGGGTACATCTCAGCTCAGACTGGAGCCAAGCTTCTGGCTCCAGCTCAGGACAGGTGAGCTGGTTGTCTGAGCCAGTCCCTTCAGCCCTCACTCATTCCTGTTTCTCATGGTGGCACCTCTCCTGAGTGGTTATAGAGGTGATATGTATAAAGCTCAGTCTGGGATTGGGTTCCTACAAGTAGCACAGTTGGAAGTAGTTGGTTTCAAAGGCACATACACATTGTCCTTGTTGGTAAAATTAGAGTTTGGGCAGATGGTTTGTGAAGGGTCCTCTAGGTCTGGATGATGAATTTATATAGCACAGTAAACCTTAGTACAGGTGACCTGAGCCATTGAATAAAAAATGGGTTCCAGATTGTTCTCACACATGTAGATCTCCTAAGTCCTTTCCAGAGCACTCTTAGGGAGAAAAGGAGACTTGGTGTGCTAAAGCAACTTGTCCAAAGGCTTCCTGTGGGAGGTGGGGCTAAGGCCTTGATGGTCATATGCTAAGTGCCAGAGGTCACTGTCCCATCCTGCTGTGGCAGTCCGTCCCCGTCCCCCCCCCCCCCAACCTGGTTAAGGGTCTGTTCTCGGTTGCAGAGTTCCAGAGGGAGGCTGAGCCTGATGGGAAGAAGAAGGGGAAGTTCAAGACCATGAAGGTGCTGAAGCTTCTGGGAAACAAGCGTGACACCAAGAGCAAGTCCCCTGGGGACAAGAGTTGACAGCTGGACGCACAGTAAACGGAGAGAAGCAAGCCTCAGCGAGGGTGGCCTTGAGGCCAGAGCAGCGCTCTGCTGCTCTCAGACCTCCTAAGGGGGAAGATGACCTTGGGAGGGAGTCTCTGGGTGAGCTTTGCCTCCTCAGGGTCCTCTAGCTGGTCTGGGCCAACGTTTTCTTCCCTCTTTTCTGCTTCTCAGATAGCTGTGACTCAGCCCTACCCATCTGAACTCTGTTGACTCCAGATACTGTGACTGGCTCAAGGGGCAAGCGGGACACAGGGGTCCAGAGAGGGGCAGTGGCCGAGCAAGCCGTGGCCAGGCAGCTCCTTGATTTTTTTCTAATAAGGCCAATAGGTTCTTTGCTGTCAGACCTGCTCATAGTAGGCCCTGGTCTGGGGCTTGTGCATCTTGCAGCAGGTTAGCAGCAGGGCTGGCGGCCCCAGCTTCTTCCTTTCCAACCATGGCCCTGATGTCCAGTGCAGGTGCCCTAAAATTCCCATCTCCTCACTCAGGAGCTCTATTTATGAAGTCTTGAGTTCTAACTCATTACTGAGTGGTCTGTGTTGTGTCAAATGGGAATGGGTCTGATGGGCAAGTCCCACTTCCTGCCTCAGAGTTCTAGCAGGGCAAACCCGTCCCTCATCTCCCTTGTTCATCCAACACACAGGGCCCTGATAGCTTTGCTAGGGCAAGTGGGTGCCCTGTTAGTTGCCCCAGTCAAAATTCTGGTCCTGATCAGCCTAAGGAGGTGCTTAGCACCTCTAGGTAGGTGCTAATCCCGGCTCTCTAACATGTTGTAGTCTGACCTCTAACTCAGGCTTTCCTCCCTAATGCCATGTTCAGGGGATGAGCCCATTCACATCTATCATCAGTGCCAGTCTGTCTTCTCTGTTGATTGTTCACTCCTTGACTCACTCCCACCCAAGGGCTGATGGCTGCCCACCCACTAGGTAGGTGAACGAGAGGAGAAAGTGATGGGGTACCACTGTGCCCGGCAGTGCCCATCAACTTCTGGTCAAAGCACTGTTCTTGAAGCTGTCTGGGACCTCTGCACCTTTCCCTCCGTACATCTTGGGGGAAGGAATGCACTCTACGAATTCACCAACAATAAATGGAGACCTCAGTTGTCAGTGCCCTGAAGCCTTGGGCACAGTTATATCTGCCTTCTTGCTTCTCTTTGCCACGCCTTGTGGCCAGGCATCTGGTCACCCAGGAGGGTCTGGGTGCAAACTTTCACTCTGTGCAAACTTGACCATCACTGCCTACCACTGGGTAGTATTCCTGTCCTATACATGTAGAGGTGGCTGCCCCAACCTGTGTGGCCCCAGCAAGGCTTTCCAGATGTACCTGCAGTGGGGTCACCATCTTGAAGGCCATTCAGAGGGACCTTATAACCTGGCTAGTATAATCGTGGGAGAGAGCTTTGACAGGCTGTCTCAGGGTCAAGTAAGGTCCTAGGTTACAAGGGAACAGCTTCTCTTGGAAGTCCATTGTAACTGGGGAGGGTAAATTCTAGATCTTTACCATTTTCCAAAAGAAATCCAGAATCCAGTTTTCTTCCCCCCCCCCCTTTTTTTTTTGAGACAGGGTCTTACTACGTTAGCCCTGGCTGGCCTGGAACTTGCAGTGTAGACCAGGCTATCCTTAAACTCAGAGATCTGCTTGTCTCTGCCTCTGTATATGCACAATTTGTAAATGCTGCCACCTAATCTGAATTTGTCATGGTAGATTGCACTTGTCCTGGGTTTCCCATTGTGCTAGGCCTGTGGGGTGGAGGATGTGTCCCTACTGACCCAACCCTATCTGTTGGCTGCTGCATACCTTTGTTTATTCTGCAGAGCAAAACGCAAGTCTTGTGACCTGTTGGAATTGTTGACTCCCAGCAGGTGCAGGAGAAACCAAAATGTTTTGATCTATGGGGACAGGAAAATGACAGACCAGTAAAGGTAAAGTGGGTGTCAGAACCCTGTCCAGAGAGGTGTGCTTTGTACCAGGAGTGGGACAAGGGCAGCCTCCCTGTCACCTGTTCTCGGCTTTCTGGTTCGGGCCTTACAGACGTTGCTCACTCAAGGGGAACTGGAACCAAAGCTGTTGAGCTTTGCCCAGGGTCACAGGCATTTGCCAGGGTGAATCCCTCTCTCTGTGTTTCTTCCTGTGGTCTGTTTCCTGGAAGCCATGAAGGTGACTTTTGACCCTGAGTGGGTGCTCCATGGATAAATGGACTAGGGTGGAGTATCTGGGTGAACCTGTGTTTTCACACAGTAGTCCTGAAGTTTAGCACTGACCACTCAAGAGCCTTGATTTCCCTCTCCTCTTGAAATATGCCAAAGGCAGTTAAAACCCATCTGTGTTGGACAAGTTCTAACTCTAAACAAATAAGTGTTATCCCTGTGAAAACAAGGTGGTTCATGTAATGACCAAGTTAAATGTTTTATTGGCCAATTAATCATTGTGGTTAAACATTTGCCCAAGGCTACAAAAAGGCAAATCTGTAGATCCTAAAATATAGGAAGAAAGAAATCAAGTTCACTTTTAGGTTCAGAAAGGGCAGGAGCAGGACCCCGGAGGCTGGCAGTGGCGGGAGGAGAACTGAAGGGTTCCCTTAGATGCAGCCCAAGGTGGTGTACCTGGGGTCTTGCCTTGCTGGGTTGGGCTCTTAACCCTAGAAAAGGTTCCAGTACAGTGGCTGTTGATGATTGGTAGCTCAGCTGAGGCCCCTGCATCCCTGGGCAGTGTCTGTGCCCTTAGCTGTGAGAGGCCAAGACAGTTCTGTGCTATCATCTGTCGTTGGCCCGTGTGGGTGAGCAGACCTGGGGATGACCCTGCTTGGCAGAGGTGGGCACCAGTGGTCAAGTTGGGCTAGCCTGCCTGCATCTTGGATTAAGCAGTAGTGAGAGCCTTCTTAAGCTCCTCATTCCTCTTGCGATCGATGTCTTCCATCTCTCTCAGTTTCTGCAAAGGGCCATGGAGGAAGCTGGATTCTTGGCTGGCTAGTTGTCACCATTGCCAGCTCCTCCCATTTGACTCCCCCTCCACTTTCCTGGGTTCTCCTACCTGGGAGATTTCAGCCAGGATGATTCCTCGGTATTGCTTGCCCTGTCCCAGAGCCTCCATGGCAGCCAGGAATTCTTTTCTGTCCTGGATTTCCTTGACCACTGCACAGAAGGGAAGGGCTGTCAGTGCACAAGGCAGTGGGAGTGCCGAGGGGACTCTGGGGAGAGGCAGGGGTTCTGTGTCAAGTGTTGCTCTTGTTGGCTCCATCTGATTCTGGCACCACCCCCCACTGGCTCACGTTCATCAAACCGGTCTGGCTCAGGGGCTGGGTCCTCCTGCTGCACAGGGGGAGCCTTTCTTTTCCTCTCCTCTGGATCCTTCCCGGTGGCAAAGATACTTTGGAGTCTTCGTTTCTCCTTCTCCAGGTCTCCTGTAGAGCCCAAAATGGCCTTGCTAAGGTACAGAGGAGGCCTTGTTCATGGGTTTCTGTTGGGCAGTGTGCTGAAAGGTATCTGGTTTATGAGGAGGGTCCTGCAGACCCAACACCTCCCCTGGGTGTCCTGGAGCTTGCCACATCAAAGAAACAGTTAAATAACCAAGAAGCTTCGTCGTAACCCACGCACTGCTTTGCTGCAGAGCAAATGACGGGAACTCAGGGCCTTGGGCCTCATGGTTGCCTATGTTTAGGGAACTATGGAGATATGTTAGGGAGTCAGGGCCGAAAGCAATCTGAGAAGCCATGGAGGAGGGGAGGAAGGGCTCCCAAAGTGGACTCAAATGTAGAGGATAACAGCTGTGGACCTCAGGGAGTGGGAGAATCCACTTAGTTGGAAAAAGAACTTTCTGGAAAATAGAGCCACCTAACTGTTTTCCTTTGCCCCCTCCTAAACAACCCAAGCTAAAGCATGAGGCAAACTTGCATGGGGATCCCTTGTCTCCAGCCCTCTCTGTCCCCAGAAAACAAGACAGCCCCTCCCTAGCCCAGGCCTGCCACTTACTAGTGGCTTGAGGCTTGAACTGATCTCGGGTGTAGGCCCCATTGGCTTGGCACATACTAGCAGGCCGGAGGTGAGAGTGGGCTGCCAGGATGGGAGGCAGGTAAATGGCTGTGGCTGGCTTCTTAGAAGGAGAGTCCCTCTGGCTGGATGTCGGATTGCACTGCAGGGGTAAAGGGGCTCCTCCTGGGAACAGAAGGATTGAGTGGGAGCACCTGCTGGCTTTCTTTGCAAATAAAAGCAATAGCTGCCTGTTAAACAGTGTGCCCATCTTCCAGGCCCCTCCAAGCCTGTCTTCTACAACAAGCAATAGTCTTGTCTCACTTTTCAGTACTTCTAAAACATGTTCAAAGATGTGTGTACATCTTTTCTATGTGCACATAAAGTTCTTTTTTAAACACTGGATCATACTGTTATGGTTAGTAACAGACCTTTCACTTAATGATGTACCATGGCTGTCTTTCCAGAAAAGCCCATTTATAGATAACTTATTTTTTTATAGCTATGTGCTAGTCATTAGAATGGTTACATTATTTATTAAGCTAGTCTGGCTCCAGAAATTCAGGCTGTCTCCAGGTTGGTTTGTTGTTGTTGGGTTTTTTGTTTTTTACTACAAACAATGCTGCAATAAACATTCTTGAACATTGAGTCTTTGGGGTGGTGCTTTTATTTACTTTTTACACCTATTGTGTGTATGTGCACATATGTGCGTGAGTACACATGTGGACTTCAGAGGATGACTTGTGGGAGTTAGTTCTCTCCTTCCATTATTTGAGTCCTGAGGATCAAACACAAGCTTGGTGGCAAGTGCCTTTACATGCTTAGCTAGCTCTTCTACCCTATTTTTTGTGGGTTTTTTTTTTTTTTTTTTTTTTTTTTTTGAGTCAGCCTGGCCTTCAACTCTATAGAGCGAAGTATGACCCTGAACTTTTGATCCTTTTGCCTCTGCCCTCCTGAGTGCTTGGATCACAGGCATGTACCACCATACCTGGTTTTTGTGGTGCTGGGGATGAAACCTAGAGCTTTATGAATGCTAGGCAAGTGCTCTACCAACTGAGGCAAGTACCTAGCCCAGGTTTTCAGTTAAGGGTGAGGCCAGGGGGGCTTCATGAGGAGGGTGATGTTGGAAACACTGGAGAAGAGCAGTAAGGAGCCAGCAGTGCAGTTATCTTGGGGAAGAACATTCCATGTAGAGGGAACAGTCTGCCCAGGAGGCTAATGGGGTGGAGGGCAGAGTCTAGAAGTCATGGAAGCTTCTGGAAAGTTTACTCTGTAAGGTGGGAAGTCACGGGAGGATTCTGAGAGGAAGAAGCCCACTTTTTGGTTGCTGTCTGTCAAGTTTCACACATGGCAAAGGGTGGGACCAGGGAGATCACCTGGTATTGTGGGACAGTGGTGGGGACCTGGGCCAGCAGGTAGCAGAGGAGATGGAGAGGACAGAGTTAGGTTGTGGCTCAAAGGACTGGAGACAGGGCCCCTGACAGGGCAGATGTGGAAAGGTGGCTGAACAAGGGGACGTCAAAGGTGGCAGTCTGTCCTGAAGGCATGCCAGGATGAACCTATCATTACTTCCTACTTACCTCCCCCTCCACAGACCCAGAGCCCCTTGTTTCCTGAGATGCTGTTTCTCAGGGTGACCCTGTTCCTCAGTTCTACCTCTTCCCTTGGCTCATTCTTGGCAACTAATATTGGCCTCAGTAATGTTGGGCATTTGGGGCAAGGTGAGGGATTTGTAGCTTGCAACAGCATTTGACCCAAGCCTCAAAACAACTGTAGGATCTGGTTAAGGAGAGAAGCAGGGGGATTCCACTGAGATGTCAGTCTGGCAGTTTTGTTTGTAGTGTTCTTTATATTATTAGTGTGTAGATATGCACATGGATGTCAGAGGGCAATTTTGTGGCGTTTGGTTTCTGCTGCCTTTTTGTAGGGTCTAGGAATTGAACTTGGGTCCCTAGGTTTTTGCAGCAAGTGCTTTACTAGCTGAGCCATCTCTCTAGTTCTTGTTTTCTTGTTTTGTTCTGAAATAGGGCCTCCCTGTAGCCCAGCCAGCCGGAACTTGCTATGTAGACCTCACAGAGGTGCTGCCTGCCTCTGCTTCTCCAGTGCTGGCATTAAAGGGATGTGCCACCAATCTTGGCCCTTGTTTTGTTTTTTTGAGACAGGTTCTCACTGTGTAGCCCTGGCTGGCCTCACAGGGGGGCATGCACCACCGTGCCTAGCTCATTTTAAAAAAATTTATGTATATGAATGTTTTTCCTGCATGTAGGTTTAAGTGTACCCATGCATGCAGTCAGAAGAGGAGGTCAGAAGAGGGCATCAGATCCCCTGGAACTTGAGTTACAGGTGGTTGTTAGCTGGCATGTGGGTGCTGGTAACTGAACCTGGGTCCTCTGTAAGAGCAGCCAGCTCTTAACCATTGAGCCTCCAGTCCGATCATATTTTTAAAGACTTATTTTTGTATGTATGAGTGTTTGCCTGTATGTATGTATGTATGTATGTATGTATGTATGTATGTATGTGTACCAGGTGTGTGCCTGGTGGCCATAGAGGCCAGAAATGAGCATTAGATCCCGTGGAACTAGAGTTACGGTAGGTTGTTAGCTTCTATGTGGGGGCTGGGAACTGAACTCAGGTCCTCTGCAAGAGCAGCAAGTGCTCTTAATGGCTGAGCCATCTCTCTAGCTCTCAGGGAGGAAATCTTCATTGGGCCATGATTCCTTTGGAAGGCTGCTAGAGCCAGGTTGTAGGAGGCTCACTGTGTCAGAACCCATGTCTTTGGAAAAACCAGTTCCCCAGGACAAAGGGTGAGAAATTTTCTCTCTCTTTCAATAGGGGTTGAACTCGGTTTCATGTGTGTTAGGTAATCATTCCACCACTGAGCTCTATGTCAAGCCCTTATTTTTGAAAAAGATCTTTATTTCTGTGTTTGTGTGTTTGTGCAGGATATGTACGTGTGAGTGCAGTGCCCAAAGAAGCCAGAGGCTGGAGCTGTGGAACCAAACCTTTCGCAAGAGCAGTACATGCTCTTAACTGCTGAGTCGTTTCTCCAGCCCTGCCACCCTCCCTTTATTTTTTGAGACAGAATCTTACTATGTAGCTGGGTTGGAACTCATTGTGTAAGGCCCAGGTGGGCCTTGAACTTTTGGTGATCCTTCTGCCTCTGCCTCCCGAGTGCTGGGATTCAGGTGTTCATCACCGCACCCAGCTTTGTCTCTGTCTTTTGAAATGAGGTCCTCTTCCCCTCCACGAGGGAGGAACAAATGTGTTCCCAATCCCTCTGCCCAGGAAGTCTCTAGACTCCTTACTTTTCACGATGTCCATGAGGTGGCGCTGCTGGAAGTTAGTCAGTTTGGATTCCTTCATCATCACTGCAGAATGAAACACTTCTGTGAGGCCTGAATGCAGCAGACCATCCCACCCCGCCCAACTCCACAGTGCAGCGCCCTCCCCCGCTCAGCGCCGAGTGCTCCTGACCCCTTTCTTGCTTCATTTTCTCTAGAGCACATGCCACTTAGGGTCTTTTTTCCTTATCTTTATTTTATTTATATCTTGCTGTGTTGTCTAGGCTGGTGTCTCCTGGGCTCAAGCAATACTGCATTAGCCTTCCCAAGTAGCAGTCATGCAGACTACCATACCTAAGACAGGTGTGCGTGTGCATGTGTGTGGCAAGTGTGTGTGTGGTGTGCTAAGAATCAAACCCTATGTATGCTTAGCACTCTCACTAAGTTGTGTCCCCAGCTCTGTATTTTTTATTAATCTTATTACTATTAGCTCCTCGCCGACACTATTCCTAGCACCCAGAACAGTTTCCAAAACACGTATTAGGCTTAAGCATTTGATGTTGTTGAGTAAATGAATACGTGTTCATTCCTGTGTCAGGAGCTGGAACTACAGTTGTGAGCAGACATAGAACTCTGCCTGGTAGAATTCACCATTCAGAGGGTGAAAGATGGGACACGAAATGTCTGACTGTAGAGAGTGCTAGGCTCAGTGAAGGTCGATGTGTTGGAACTGCTACTCTGGTGGTGAGGAGACAGGCGCAATGTAAGTGTGAGGGAGCCAACTACTCCAAAATTCTTTCTTATTTGACCTTCATCTTGAATCCTGAATCCCAGGCTCTTAAGGAAAACAGCCATGGCTAAGCTGCAGTTCTGAGTTACGTAGGGTAACTGTTACCGCCCTTCCAGTCCTTTGTCCTCTAACTGGCACTAACCTCTGAGCAGCTCGCAAGTCTCTGGAGTGTAAGCAGTAGGCTTATGACAGCGCCACAATGGGGTTCCTTTGGTCACTGTGTCCATTCTGTGCTGTGAAGCCGTGGAGGGCCCTAGGAGGGAGAGAAGCAATGAAGCAGCCCACTTTACCTGCCCCAAGCCCTGGTCGCTCATCAGCTCCTAGGAGTCTGAGAATATGGTGTTCATCTGCTCCCACCCAGGCAGATACACACGAGTATCCTTAAGATAGATAGCTATAATGAGGGCTGGAGAGCTCGTTCAGCAGTTAAAAGCACTTGCTGATCTTGCAGATCTGAGTTGATTCGGCTCCCGGCACTCACAGGGTGGCTCAGAACCACTTGTAACTCTAACTTCAGGGGGATCCAATGCCCTCTTCTGGCTTCCACGAACACCACTCAGGTGTGAAAACCCAGTCAAACACACATATGTACATATGTAATTAAAAATAAAATATTCTCTGCTTCCTGTGTCTGCTTGAAGATGGGATCCTTCATCTTCTGCTCTGTTGCCAGTCCCCGCCCCCCCCCAATTATGGACTCTTACCCCTGAAACTGTAAGCCCAAATAAATTAGTCTTCGTTCTATTAACAACAATAATAATTCTAAGCCAGGTGTGGTAACCCTTACCTTTAATCCTGGCACTCAGGAGGCAGAGGCAGATGATCTCTGGGAGATGGGGGCCAGCCTGGTCTACATCCAGTCCAGGCCAGCTGGGGCTACAGGGAGATCCTGTCTTAAAAAAAAAAAGGGAGTGTCTGGAGAGATGGCTCAGCGGTTAAGAGCACTGGCTACTCCTGCAGAGAACCCGGGTTCGGTTCCCAGCACCCACATGGCTAACAACTGTCTACAGCTTAAGTTCCAGGGGATCCATCGCCCTCTGACCTCGTGGGCATTGCATGACACGGGTGCGCTTACACACATGCAGGCAATACACTCATACACATAAGAAAAATTAAGTATTTTTAAAAGACAGCTTTTATCGCTAAAGTGATGGTCCCGAGCTAGGCGCTCACCCTAAGGGGTGACCCCCTCTTTCCCGAGAGCGGCTGGTGGCCGGAGCCTGCGGGGATCCAGCCTGGATGCGCCAGCAGGCAGCGGCTCTGGCTCCCATGGTAACAAGCGTGCGCCCCGGACGCATGCACACTATCGCCTCCCCGCGCTGCCTTCCGGAAGTGATTGCTTCGGGGTCCGGGCGCAGGCGCAGTCCTCGCGCGGTGTTGCGCGAGGCTGGGGCGCGCAGTTTGCCGGTCTGCGATCGGGACCCGGGCGCGTGCCGGGCAGGACCGTCATGTCAGACAACGAGGACAAGTGAGCGCGGGTCCTGGTGGGCTCTGCGGGGAGGAGGCCGGGCGCCGGGAGCTTAGGCTAGCCCTAGCTCGAGCATCCAGGCTGGACCGCGCCGAGCTCGGCGTGGGGTCCTGGGAACAGGGTAGGAAGAAGCGATGCGGGAATGGCCTGGAAGACAGAGACGCGAGCTTGGACTAGGCAGAAGGGGCGGTCCCAAGTGGGCTTGAACTCTGAATAATATAAAGTTTAGTTTTGTGTAATACAGGTTCGCTCTGTGTAGTCCAGGCTACCCGGGAACTGACCACAGTGCTCCTGCTTCAGCCTCCCCAAGTGCAGGTGTTTCAGATGTGAGCCACCCGCCGCGGCAGAATTCTGGGTATATTGTAAAGGCGGAGCCAGTATGTGTTAGGGCCAAGGAGCTTGGGGGCCTGATGTGGTGGTGCATGTCTTTAATTTCAACCCTGGGGAGGCAAATAACTCAGAGTTCAAGGGTAGCCTGGCCTGTGTAGCGAGTTCTAGGCTAGCTAGGGCTACATATTGAGATCCTGTCTCAAGAAAAAAGAAAAGCCTGGCTGATGGTGGTCATGAGGACAGCAGTGTTACCTTTTGTTTGTTTAGGTTTTTCTTCATACAGGAACATGGAATTGGGGTTGTAGGAAAGGAAGAAGGAACATGTTTCGTTTATTTAAAAAATATTTCATTATTTTATTTTCTGTATTTGAGTGTATTGCCTGCATGTATGTAAGTGTACCCGTTTCGTACAGTCCCCTTGGACATCAGAAGAGGGCTTTGGATCTCCTGGGAGCTGGAGTTTACGACCCCTTAACCACCATGTGGCTGCTGGGAACCAAACCCAGGTCCTCTGCAAGAGCAGCCAGTGCTCTTTACTGCTGCGCAGTCTCTCTAGCCACCCCCCCACCCTCTGTTTTTTCTTTAATAGTTTGTTTTTATGTGTGTGACTTTTTTTTAATTGTTGTTTTCTGGGTTTTTTTTGAAATAGGATCTTGCTCTGTAGTCCTGACTGGCCTGGAACTCACTATATGAACCAGGTGAACCTGAATTTACAGAGATTTCACCTGCCTTTGCCTCCTGATTATGGAGATTAAAGGTGTGTGCTACCACACCAGGGCCCTTTGGTGATGGTTTTGAGTCTCTGGGATCTCACACACGCTAAATATGCACTCTACCATTGAGCTACGCCCTCTGCCCTGAAGTACTTTTCATTAGTTTTTGTTCTTCGAAACAGGATCTCATTGTGTATCCCAGGCCTGGAACTCACAGAGCTCTGGCAGCCTCTGCCTCCAGGGTGCTGGGATTAAAGGTGTACACTATCACAGCCAGTATTTTTTTCTTAAGATGGGACCCAAACTACATATTTTGGACTGGAGAGATGACAAAGTGATTGGGTGCTTGCGGCTCTTCCAGAAGACCAGAGTTCAGTTCCCAATACGTATCTATGTTGGGCAACTCTAGCCCCAGGGGAATCCGATGCTGCTTTGGGAACCTGCATGAGTATAGAGACGCACACTCAGGAAAAAATCTTTAAAAAAATCTCCAAGCCTACATGTTTACATGCTTACTGGAATAGTTGGTAGACAGGGAAGTCCTCAAATTTGGGGACAATTAGGACCAGATTGAAGGAGTGAATGAACCAAAGTTTGATTCATTCATCGAGACATTGATTGACTCACTCATTTTTCAGCTAAGATGCAGAACCCTGTCTCTCTGGTTCTGGTAAATGATGCTCTGACTGACCAATTCCTTCTTCTTCAGCTTTGATGGCGATGACTTTGATGATGTGGAGGAGGATGAAGGGCTAGACGACTTGGAAAATGCTGAAGAGGTCAGTATCCCACCTCAGGTCCCTGGACTGCAGCCCAAGTGCTGAGGAGTGAGATGGGTGATCATTACTAAGTGTTCTCGTGTCCTTTTCTGGAACGCTGCCTCACCTCCTTGAAGTCTTTAAGTGTCACCTCAGTGAGGTCTGAGATTGCTGCTTCTCATTATAATACATACCCTAGAGGAGAAGTAACTTTTGTTTGTCTTATTTACTACATCTCAAGCACTTAGAATACTGTTTGACCTGTAATAAGCACTTAGTAAACAGATGATGATTTAGCCATTTTTTTTGTTTTTAAAAGTGTTTATGCATGGTGCGTGCTTGCGTGTGCACATGGGTACGCTTATCTCTGGAGGTACATATGGACACTGGAGGTGGTTGTCCAGTATCTTTCTCTATCACTTGCTGCTTTATTTTTTGAGACAGGCTCTCTCTGACCCCCCGGGGTTCCCTGTTTCAGCTAGATCAGCTGGTCGGCAAGCCCCAGAGATCCTTCCGTCCTTGCCCTCCACAACTGGGGTTACAGGCACATGCCGACCTGGTTTTTGCATGGATGCTAGGGGTCCAGATTCAGGTCCTCGGCTGCACACAGCCAGCGCTCACCACTGAGCCGTGTCCCCAGCCTTTTAATTCTTGGTTACAGAATCGTGTGGAATCTTGTCTTGTGCTGCGCACCTTCCTATCACCTGCTGCTCTCTTTCTTTTTTTTTTCTACAGGTCATGGCTTGTTTGAGATGAGCTCATTGTGTTGTATCTTGGCACTGTTGTTGGGTGCAGAACAGATTGTGTGTGTGTGTGTGTGTGTGTGCTTGTGCGCACGCGCAATGTTGGGTAGAACCCAGGGCCCAGTGTATCCTAGGTGAGTTATAACTAGCCAGAGCAGATGCGTAAGGAATATGTGTGGTTATGAGACTTCCTCCTTCATCCTGACTTTTCTGATCACTTGATCCATTAGCTCAGTAGCCCTGTCTGAAGGATGGGGTGTTTGTACCTAGCTTCCTGCCCAGGGTCTGCTCATTGCTTCCTATAGGGCAGCGTTTTGGGGTCACCCTTCCTCCAGGCTTTCTGCTTTTTCTCTCTTGGGGGTAAAGCAGCTGGCTCTAGAATCCCTTATTACCAGGTCTGAGACTTTGGGCAAATTCAGTTGCTGACTCTCTAAGCCTTTGGAATGGGACTGTAATCCCTGCCTCAAAGAGATGTGAGTGTTGCGTGAGGCTGGTGTCCAGTAAGCATTAAATCTGGTGGTGGGTGCCTTTCTTCTCCTTATCCTCCCTGACCCAAACACCTGGCCCTGAGATTTCTGATCTTTGTTTTCTTGGTATCCAGGAAGGTCAGGAGAATGTTGAGATCCTTCCCTCTGGGGAACGACCACAGGCCAACCAGAAGCGAATCACTACTCCATACATGACCAAGTATGAGCGAGCACGTGTGCTGGGTACTCGAGCGCTCCAGATTGCGTAAGTGTATGCCCTTTCTCTGTCCTCTCTTCCAGGAAGGCCACCATGAGTCCCAGGTTGCTGATCCTGCCCAGCCCCTCCCTGCTCCCACATTCTGAATGAAGGTGCTGTTCCCGTATGTGAGGCATTTCACTCAGTGCTCGGCCTTGGGGAGCCTGTACTGTAATTTAAAAAAATAACCGAGAAATCAAAGAAGCACACAGGAGAAAAGTAACAATAGAAACAGACCTAATCAGGCCTGGTGGCATGAGCCTGTAGTCCCAACCACTTGGGAACTGAGTTTAGAGGCTCATAGGTTCAAGGCCTGCCCGAACTATAAAGTGACTTCAAGGCTAGCCTGGGCAACTTAGCAAGACCCCATCTCAAAAGTGAAAGAGGGCTGGGATATTGCTCAGTAGTAGTGCCTTCGGCGTAGCGCGTGAGGACTTGGGTTCAGATGTTGCTTGTCAGGTTGGTGAAACAAAATGAGAATGAACGCAGCGAAGGCTATGGCGGCCCCTTGGGGCTCATGCTGTTCCTTGATGTGAAGGAGACTGAGAGGCGTGCCCTTCACTTAGGGAAGCTCAAGAGCAGCGGGGGCTCTGGGGGCTCAGGAACGAGCAGGCTTTTCTCTCTGGTTTGGAAGACCAGGATATAGGAAGAGACAGTAGGCTGTGGGTCCAGGGCGTCCAGTGATTGCTGTCCCCTAGCAAGAGGGCGAGAGTGTCAGTGCGGCTCTGGTGAGAGGTCCTCTGTGGGGGGAGAGGAGGCTGAGGACAGTGGCCCCTGCTAACTTCTTACAAGCTCTCTCGTGGAGAATGGTGAACTGGAGGAGGGACTGGGGCAAAAAGGCAGACCAGGGTGAGCATTCTACAGAGGGCATGTGGAGGCCTGCGTGCTGGGGAGCAGTGCTGTCTGCATTTTCTCTCTCTGGTTCTGGTCTGGCAGCGTAAAGATGACCACTCTGTCTGCCTTCATAAAAGGCTTTATGTACGAGCAACATTGTCCTTGGCTATTACTCAGCAGTAGCCACTTTATGAGCATGGTTGCACTCTTTGGTCATTTGGGTAAAGCTAGCGCCACCTTGTGGGGTCAGGATCCTCTTGGCCTGTGCTACCAGTTACGGCAGTCACTGACTCCATGCAGTCTCGCCATTTAATTGAATAAAAATTGCTAAGCACATTGCAGTTGCACAGTAGTGTGAGTGGCTCATTGTTACACAAGGGACGGCACTGGGACAGGACGTGTCCCTCATTGCTGAGCTTTCTCTCAGGCATGCTCACTGAGGCTAAAAAATGGCCTAGTAGGAAGAATACATCCTAAAACCTTTTTCACATAAATAGACTGTATACACATCAGTGTTCCCCACTGAGTGCTGTGCTGTACCTGCTGAGGATGCAGACGTGGTTAAAGTAATCTTAGAACTGGAAAGATGGCTCTTGCTCAGGACCAGCACCCATATGGCAGCTAACAGCCATCTGTCATTCCAGTTCTAGCAGATCTGATGCCCTCTTCTGGCCTCCACGGGCACTGCATGACATAGGTGCACTTACATACATGTAGGCAAAACACTCATACACACAAAATAAAAATAAGTTAATTTAAAAGAAAGAAAGCTGTAACCTCAGTTCCCTGGGGCTATTAGTTACTTTTCGGTTGCTGTGATAAAATACCATGACCAAGAATACCATATTGAATAAAGAGTTTATTTTAGCTCACGGTTCCCAGTGGAGAGTCCATAATGGCTGGTGAGACTTGGCAGTAAGTGCAGGATGCTGAGAGATCACATCTGAACCACATATAGGATGTAGAGGAACTGCAAGTGGGCAGAGCAACTGGAAGCCCCAGTGACAAGCTTCCTCCAGCAAGACTCCATGTCCTAAAAGTCCCATAACATGGCCAAACGGCACCACCAGCTGAGAGCCAAGGGTTCACATACAAGGCCCACAGGGGACATTCCTCATTCCAGCCACTACACTACACTAGGTATTTTCTGATGGGACAGACAGACCTGCACAGAGCTCTGAACTCAAGGCAGGCATGGGGAGTGTATTACAGAGGGTCAGAAAAAGGCGGGGCGGCCTCATGAAGGGTTAGATTCCCCAGTGACAGGTGAAGGGAGGTGGCTTTTTCAAGTATCCCGGATGCTGGAAACTGCAAGTGGAAGCAGGGGAATGTGGGTTGTGGGAGTAGCTTACAGAACAGGGTCACTGTGCTAGAGTGACAGGTTGGGGTTGGCGTTTATTGCCTGACAGTGTGGAGCATGTAAAGGTTGGAGATTGACATCCAGTCCCCTAACTCCAGTGTTCTGTTTCCCTTGGGGACTGAGAGGCTCCAGCATAATCCAGGCTGTTCTCCCTTCCCACCGGAGGATGTGACGATTCCGTCTGGTGATATCCTGTTTGCTAGGCGCCTCTGCACGGTCAAGCAGAATTTCTTTTTTTTTTTTTTTTTTAATTACATTTCTGTATCGAGTGTGTGTGTACACGTCAGTTCTTGAGTATGGAAGTCAGGATGACCTTTGGGAATCTGTTCTCTTCCTCCACCCCGTGGTTCCAGGAATTGAACTCGGGTCATCAGGCTTGGTAGTGTGTGCCCTTCCTTACCTGTAGAGCGGTCTCACTGGCTCCCATGCTTGCATCTTAGACCGAGCACTGGGCCCGAGGCTTTGACTTGGTGCTGAATAGACACTCTAGGTTTAGGAAGGTTTCTGGCTCTGACCATTTGCACCACCTGGTGGCTGATGTTTCTCGAATCTGCTTCCTCTGGACCTCCTGAGCTTCTGGGATTGGTGCAGGGGGTAGTATGGCTATAGACTGCTCTATGCACTTCCTAACTTGGTAGATGGCATGGTTATTGGTAGAGGCTGCAGCTTGTGACAAGACAGTCACTTAAAAGCCCACACTTGGACTTTGCACATCACTTGCACACAGGAGGTGCCAATGAGTGAATGCCCTTCAGTTATTCCTGGAACACCTAGAGAAAAGGAAGGCTTGGGCAGAGCAGAGTAGTATTTTTAGTGTGCTATCTAATAATTCTGTATTTATTAGTGTAAACTCCATCTGAAATAATGAGTGTGGCTTTCTGGAGGAGGTGGGTCTAGAATTGACACCCCTTGTTTGTCTTGGAGCCTCTGCTATGGGTCAAGCATTGTCTGGGACTGCCATAGTGAGCACATGTCCTGATGACTTGGAGCTCATGGTCTGCTGTGGACAGTAGTCCAGTGATTTTGGCCCCAGAAAACATGCAAACTGACTCCAGGCACTGAAGATTGAGTGAGTGACTTCCAGGGTGGAGACATTTGAGCCTTTGCCAGGCTTACGGGGAGAGGGAGAGTTTGTGTGGAGGACTCAGAACAGAAATGGTATGGGGCGTCCAGGTGCCTGAGTCTGCTTTCTGTGACTGTGACAAAATACTTGAAACCAGGTCATTGGCTTAGCTGGTTCTGCTCACAGTGTTAGAGGCTAGAAGGCCCAAGAACATGGCTCCTGAATCTGATGAGGCCTCAGGCTGCATTGTAACATGCCAAAGAACGTCACATGGCGGGTCAGAGCAGCCATTGCCAGCATGGGTCTCTCTTCCTCTTAGAAAGCCACAAATGCCATCATGGTGGCCCCACCTTCATGACCTCCTAAAGGCCCACCTCCAGTCTCATCATCATGCTAATTTGGGGCATACTTTCAGACCATAGCACAGGAAAATACACTAGTTTAGAATGGCTTGAGTGAAGGCTGGGACAGGGGTTTGGGTTGGAAGAGTGGGACCCCTCTGGGTGTTGCTATGATGGAGGAGGAAACAAGGTAGGGCTGGAGTGGTGAGAACGAAGGGCCCTGTTTGTCAGTGCATTGGGTTTAGACACCTGCAGTTGGGAGATATCATAACAATGGTTAGGAGCAACTCTTGGTTCTGCCACTTGACTGTGTGACCTTGGGCAAGTCACAGACATTTCTGTGCCTCAGCTTTCTTATTAGTAAAATGGAAATCAAAATGGGACTCTCCTCAAATGAGGTAGTGTATTTGAAGAGCAGACAGCAGTATGGCCCTTAGTGAACCCTATGTTAATAATTAGTATTTTGTCACTGAGGTCCTGATGAAGCTGGTATTATTGTCTTAAATTTTAAATATAGGTATTAGAATGTGGAGAGAAATTCAGTGACTTGTCATTGGAGGTACAGTTTAAATCTAGTCTGCTGGCTCCCTCTCTGCTCAGTGGGGCGGGTCCCCAGCCGTGGCCCATACATCACTACCGCTGTGCTTGCTTCCCTAGAAGGTGACCTTGCTAGGTAAGGACAGGGGGCCAGTCCTACCCTCACTGCCTACCGAGCTTTTACCTTGTGTCTCTCCAACCCTGTCCCTGCAGGATGTGCGCCCCTGTGATGGTGGAGCTGGAAGGAGAGACAGACCCTTTGCTCATCGCCATGAAGGAGCTCAAGTAAGTCCCGCTGAGGGTGGGCAGTTCCTTCCTCCAGAGCTCCAGGCACCCCTTGGACCTCCCTGGCTAGGGAAATTAGTGCTTGATCCTGTAGATCCTTGGCTCATTCATAGAAAATCCTGCAGAAGTGGTGGGGGCAGGAGAGGGCATTGATATGACACAGACTTCTACCACCTGTTCTTTGCTGCAGAGCTGGGGTACCAGCCCTCATGTCCTGTGACTTCTCTCCTGCCGCAGGGCCCGAAAGATCCCCATCATCATTCGCCGCTACCTGCCAGATGGGAGCTATGAAGACTGGGGCGTGGACGAGCTCATCATCACTGACTGAGCGGAGCTTCCTCCCTGCGCCCAGGGCTGCTTCCACGCTCACTTTACACATGTACATAATAAACTTCCCTCTTTTCTCACCCTCTAGCAGCCACCGCTGCTTCCTCACCCCGTCCTGTGGGAAATGGGCACATAGCGAAGTGGCCCTGTGACTGTCAGCTCTTTCCCAAGCACCGGGCCAAGGGCCCTAGTGATCCCCCACATCCCTCCCTCTATCTCCCTGTACACCAGAGCAAAGGCTGCTGCAGGGAGACACCTCAGCTGCCTTCCCAGTAGACAGACGAGTCTTTGTGCCCAGGGAGCTGGTTGCCACGGAAACCCCCAATTTCCTTTCCAGTGGGGACTGGCTGCAGGGGCTTCTCCCTTCTCAGGAGTATCACAGAGCAGGTCTCATCAAGCCATCCATTGTTTCCTAAGGACCTGCCTGGAGCTCGTATCGAGGGCTCAGATCCCCTTTCAGGAGTGGTGCCCTCGCAGGAAGTGTGGGGGTGCAGTGATTCCCCACTGTCCCCAGGCAGAGCCCTATTGGGCAAGTCAGCAGCTGCAACAGGATGGAGCACCTGTCCACCCCGTCCCTATGCTGTCCCAGGCTAGTACCACACCATGGCTCACCTCCGTGGTCTGCTTCTTAGGCCAGAACTGGGATGATGTGCTCCTGGGCTCAGCCTGAGCTGGAGCTCCTCTTCAGCCTCTGATGCCAGCGGGCCCACTTTTCTCCACCCTGCTTCTCAGCCCCAAGGAGCACCACTTACTTATGAGATGGAGGGGCATATGTGGAGCCAGGCATGGTGGCCCATGCTTATAATCCCAGTGCCATGGAGGTGGAGGCAGAAGGATCAGGAGTTCAGTCCATTCCGGGCTACTACATGAAACATTGTCTAAAACTTGTAGAAAAGAAGGCAGATGTGGACGACAGCATAGAGAGAAGGGAAGACTGGCTCCTGAGCAGACCGGCCTGCCCTGCATCCCACCGCGGCTCCTTCCAGGACTGAGCTGCTGGGCTAACCTGAGCAGGAGGCAGAGCGCCCCACATGGGACCAGGCACCCTGGACGGGGCGGGAAGCAAGTGGCCACAGGAGTGAGAGGGGTCTGCTGCTCTGGATAAGGGTTAATTCAGGGAGTCATGGACTTCGCACCCCTGCCTTCCTCCTCCAAGCCTTTGGAATCCTTTAATCAAGTTGGGTGCTGAAATTTCAGCTCTGAAATGCTGCCTTTGTGCTGGCATCTAGGCAGCCGCCCCAGAGTGCGGGGGTCACTTTCTCGGCCCCATTTCTCTAAATGGTGCCTTTGTTCCCTGCTGGGCCGCTCAGTATCAGATGTGATTAAAGGGAGATGAGGTTTGGGAGGGGTTGTTAACCCTTAGGGGATAGGGTGCTGTTCCTCTAGCTCCACCTTCCCAGTCTGCTCCTCTCTAGGAGCCCTTCACTCAGCTGGCCAGGCCTGGGTTTGACTCTTCTGCATCTTAGGTCTGGGGTTTTCTGTCAGTCATTTCAGAACACCTGTCCTGTCTTTACAAGTGGAGCTGCTACTGCCCTGGAGTACAATGGGGATGTGTGGTTTGAGGGATGCACACGGTCCGGGTCTTCCTTTGTCCTCCCCTGGGGGGCCATTTCCCTGCTGCCCACAGCCTTGGTGAGTTTATGACCAATATCATGAGATGGTGAGTCCTGGAGATGGTTTCATCTTCTAGACAGAGCCCCTCCCTCCTGCCTCACCAGCTCCATGTCCAGTCCTCGGAGCAGGAGTAGAGCACAGTCAGGAGTGGATGTCCTGTTCTCCAGTAAAGGAAAGGGCGGGTGGTATATGAATGGACACCTGACATAATTCAAGAGTCGCTTACTAGTGTTTGTACTGACGGAAGAAAGTGAAAAACCCAGGACCAGAGCATCGTTTCTAGGAGTCAGTATTACCAGCTCTATTACAAAAAAAGTTTTCTGGTCTGGTAGGTCTAGGGAATGCTCCAGGTCAGTTAATGTCAGTTGTACCAAGGCATTTGGCTATGACCTGACACCTGTGATGGGTGAGGGGCCTACTCCATGTGGTGGAGCAAGCCGGCTTCCTGAGCTGAGGAGGGGCACTCTGTGTGCAGAACCTGCCCCTTCATCTCAGCCCAATTAATGACCTCAGGGAAGATTTTCAAACTCTAGATGCACATTTAAACCTAGCTTTGAAGGGGGGCTAGGTAGGTCTCGAAATTTAATACAAGTTTGACAGTGGGTCAAGTCCGACAAGTAAAATCTACTAAAGATTGATAGAAAATCTTACAGTTACCTATAACAAAGTACCAAACCTAGCTTATATATGGTTCAGGTAGTCTGACTGCATTAGATATTGTTAGGAAGAGCAAGTGTTTCAGACCCTGAACTTGAAGGGAGCCAGCAGTTTTGGGGAAATAGGCCTAGCCACATTGGGAAGATGGGACTGGTTCCTAGTGCTCACCCTCCCAGTGGGCTTGATGAGGAAGCAGAGCCTGGAGACCCTAGGCGTGTGGAGAGGATATAAACTGTTAGAGTTGGGCACCAGTGTTTCTTAGGTTCAACCTTCCAAAGCTTAAGTCTTCCCCTCTAAAATAGCATTGGGGTGAAAAGGATAGGACCGAGTCATTCATAGGCCTGACATAACATCTGGCAAAACCAGCAGCCAGGGGCTTGCAGTAACTGGGGTATTTCTAGTTACCGTGGGAGCTTGTAGTCATTGGAGCTACCTGTTAGTAGAGCAAATTGGTAGAGATTTTCCCTGACCTTAGGGCTGTGAGCTTGTACGTGGAATGGGTTATGGTCCCTGGTCCCTGCAGAGCACAGAACTCTGAGGACACTGGAAGGTGTCACTGCCTGTCTGACACCCTTTGCTTAGACTCAGATTCTGGTATGGGCTGGTTGTGTGTGTGTGTGTGTTGTACATGTATTCCTGTGTGTGCTGAGCAGGTGCGGCGGGCGACAGATAGAGCTCACATTCATCCATCCTGAGGGACCAGGCCTGACTGCTGACCTCAGGAGTGAGACCAGACACCTGCTCCTTTTCAAGTAGTTGTCCCTGAATTCCTGGCTAACCCCTCTGTTGCATGAGCAGAAAGACTAGTCTGTGGATAAAGCAGTGAGTTCCAGTTGGAACCTGGGAAGAGTGTGGGGTTCTGTGGGGGGGGGCTCCCCTCTGAGGTCCTGACCCCCTCCTCCATCCCTACATACTTAGGAGAGACAGATCCTTGGATCCTTTCTCCTTTGCACTCTCCTGGCTCTTCCAAAAAGCCTTTGAAGAAGCACAAGAATAGGGTAAGAGACCAAGAGACAGGCCAGGTCAAGCCCACCACAGGTAACTGGAAGCTTTCACTTTATTACTTGGAATTTTAATGCAGAGTTAATAGGGACTGGGTGGCGAGGAGCTGGGAAGGAACGTGGGGACTACTGAGATAAATAAAGGGGACAGCATGCGTTACATGTGGTCTGTGAGCTGCAGAACAGGAGATGGGGCAGAGAGAGCTACGTACTTTATTCAGGTATCACTGGAGGCAAAGGACGAAAGGCAAGGGTGGAATGTACATGGCGGGGTTTTGGTGTCCGGCCTGCTACCGGCAGCCTGGGTGCTAGGCTCTGGGTTTCCCAGAGCTGAGGGCTGGGGCCCCTGCAGTGCTAACGTTCTGAGCCCAGGGACGTGGGTGGGGCTGACAGGATAGGAAAGGAAACCATTGGCCAGGAGCCCAGGGAGGAAGGCTCAGTGAAGTGCTCTGACTCCTTCCTTGGAGCCCCTGCCTCCTAATACAGGGTGGACCTCGAGGGGTGGGAGGTAGTGGGGACGGACATCTGGGGCAGGGGCTCTTCTCAGACAGGGGATGATATCATTGACAGAATTGGATCTGGGGACCTCTGCCAGTTCCTTCCTGCGTTTGGGTGAGGAGGGAGCATTGAAAGGATCAGAACTTCCACTGAGTTCCTCACCCTAATCCCCACAAAGCTGTTCAAAGCTGTCCTCGGTGAGTCCTGAGTGACAGGACAGAGCCAGCTCCAGGCTTTGATGCGGGTCCCTGGGTGGCCTAGCTCCTAGGCACTGTGACACGGTGGCACAGGGGGTCTGTGAACCCCTTGCCCTCCAAGGAAGAAACAGGTAGAGAGGCCTCTGATGCCCATCCGACCCTCATGCTTCCTCCCTCCCTGAGGGATGAGTGGGCCTTCTCAGGTCCTGGGACAGAGGGTCATTTCTGGGGGATGGGTGGCCCCTCATCCTCTGTCTAGGGGCAGCCATCAACCTCCTCCTCCTCTGCCCGGCTGACAGCCAGGGCCGGGCCTCTAGAGCCAGAGTGGGTGGTGGGTCATGAGGGCAGGAGCTTTCCCATTGCCACTAGCCTCTGCAGCCTCCTCCACTGCCACTGCCAGGCCTGAGACTGGCGAGGAGCAGGGCACACAGGCTGGGGAAAGGGGCCCAGGAGCCAGGTGGGGGGACAGGGTCCCCTTTAAGGTCGGGACAGCGTCGTGTATACTGGCTGTTCCCAGTGTGTAGGGCTGTGGGACTGGGGCCCTGAGGGGCTGGGGTCAGAGATGGCTGTGTAGAGGGGCCGCTGAGAAGGCCCCATGTAGGAGAAGGCTGAGTACAGGCCAGAGGCCTGGCCCGAATGGCCATAATAGGGTCCTGAGGGCTGATGGTCAGAGTAGTCAAACTGGGGACGGGAGATGGAGGGGAAGGCAGAGCCATAGTGGGGCAGACTGAGAGAGGTGTAGGCGATCTGGGAGGTGGACGGCTGGTCTGTGTAGTGTGGGGGCCCCTGGGGGCCTGCGGTCTCTGTCTTCACCTGGGCTTTGGCGTCCACACCAGGGGGTGAGACTGTGGGCAGAGCCACGCCTGGTGGCTTGGAGATCCAGGCAGAGTGTCCACTGGCCACAGCCAGGGCACTGCCCAGCCCATAGCCAGCTGCTGAGTAGCTGCCCACATGGCCCGGGTGCCCGTTGGGTGGCAGGTATTGGTCCAGCTCAGCCACGTCAAAGGTCTCCATGTTGGACATTACCTCGTGGCTGATCTCACCGATGTCCACGTTGCCGAAGTCGATGTGGGGCTTCCCGCCCTCCCCCAGGGAGCGTCCATCCCTCTTGGGGTCTGCCTTGCTGGACTGCAGCTCTGTCTTTGGGGTGGTTGGAGGGGTGGGAGGGCCATGGCTCTGGCCTGGGTGGAAGAGACACAGAAAAGAGCAAGAAGAGAAAGAAAGTCAGAGGCAAGCAGGCCACTTCAGGCAGCAGGATGCTGATGCCTGACCTCCGCTGAGCTTGTAAGCTTTACCTGTTTTCTCAGCATGCCTTGGGATGGCCTCTAGTTGTTGATAAAATTCTTGAGTCTCAGCGTCCCCCTTCCATCCTGTAACCTACCTGGAGAGGCCTGCTCCACGTTGAAGAGCATTTCCTGTGACAGGTGCTTTGCATGGGCTGAGGCCGGTCTCCCTGGCATGCTGCCCTCCTTGCCCTGTTGTCCCGCTCTAACTGCAGGCTCTGTTCCATCTGGCTGGTGGTCCTGTGCCCCACATGCTCTTCAGGGTCATCACCCTTGACCATTCTCCCTGATGAACCCCATCTGCCTTGTCCACTCTGGACTGTATCTCTCGTTATGGCTGGTTCACGTGGTTGACCTGTCCCGTGCCCAGGTCCCCAGACAGCGCTGTGCCCCCTTCAGTGCCACTCTGAGCCTGCCTACTCCCTGCCCCGTCGGCCTTTGCCCAGGAGGGATACTTCGATCCCTGGCCCCTGTTTCTTTATCTGTTAACTTTCTCATCTACATCTCAGCAAATATGCAGGACACTGCTAAGTGTCGAGCAGTGTGCTAGATGATGGGGCTATAAATGGAAATGAAATCAAATCCTGTCTCTAAGAACTCATTTGCCTATGAGAAATTAGAGGCCTACAAGAGCCTAGGGCAGAAAGTACTATGTGATGGGACATGCAAAGGACTGAGGAGACCTGAAGAGGAAGTCACCTGCTGCCCTGGGGATTTAGGGAAGTATTACTAAGTGTGTCTAAATGTCCTTGAGCCTCTGAATGTGAGACTGTGAAGGGGTAGATGGACGAGCATCCCATCAGAGGGAAACATGTCCCTGATCTCACAAGACCAGGAGCTGTTTGAAGTCAGACTATGCCTCCACCATTAGACTAAGAGGCAGGGCCAAATCCTTCATTGGCCAAGGGCTGTAGACCTTAGGAGACCTTCCTGGGCTTGAATCCTGGCTCTGTCACTTCCTGCATGATCCTGGGCGAACCCCTAATCTTCTCTTAAGCACTTTCCTTATCAGTAAAGCAAAGATGAGAGCAGGAGGCCCTCCTTAGTTTAGTCTGGTGAAGAGCTGGTTGTTTCTTTGAGACCTCACTGGCTGGCTGGCTGCTGCCACCTCCGGATTTCAAAGAGGTTTCTCATCTATTTGTTTCTTCCTGTCAATCGCTTGTTTCCATCTCAGTTCCTGTCTCTGGACTGTGGACCCCTGACCCAGGGTCCAGGGGCTTCTCTTGGTGGTGATCCTGGTGTCCCGTCCAGTGCCCGACACAAGTAGGACTCAGCTTGTCTTCTGATGGCAGAGCTCTCGGCCACTGAACACTTCCTGCATGTTCGATTGGCACTCTACTCTTGTCATGAGGAATGCCAGCGGAGCAACCATGGGGCCATCCAAAGGCCCTAGAGTCCAACAGACCTCAGCAGTGGTTCCAAGTTCCTCTGGGGAGAAACCTCTCGGTTTCCTCATCCATGAACTGATGGTGACCTGCCAACCAGCACACCACTTAGGGCCAACTGGTTGTTGATGGAAGGAGTTAGTACACACAAGGCAATCAGCTGTGTCTGGCACACTGTGGGTGCTTGATGTCAGCTCATTATCATAACGGAGAATTAAACAGGAACGGGCCACATCTGGCCGATCTGTGGCATGTGCTCAGCGTCGCCCCTAAGCAGGAGTCGGGGAGAGGCACCGTGTCCTCTCCCCTGTTCTGTTCTCTCATTTCTCAAAGGCACCCTTGCTCCTTCTCCACAGCTTCTGCAGCTGCTTCTTACCCCACACCCTCCATGACTTCTTGGACTGGCTTTCTTTGTCCAGCACCAATGGCCCTCATCAGCCCTAGCCACCTTGTCCAACCACCTTCCACCACCAGAGTCCCCACGCCTCTGTCTCGGCCCTGCACTCCATCTGGGACCGCTGCACCCCTGCCTGGCCAGGCTGTCCCGGAGCCCAGCTCTGACTGCGGAGCTCTCCATTGTCTGCCCCTCCCAGCCCCACTGTAGCTCTGCCCTCAGCATTCACCTGAGGGGTGCTCTGGGTTCCCATCTGACATGGGGGAGCCTTCTTCTGGATGCCGGTGGTCCAGGTGGGCGCTCTTGTAGTGGGCCTGGATGGCGGCAGCCCCTCCTTGCTCGGCCTCCGCTCCTGGGCACTCGGCCTCTCCTTGGGCTGCCTTTCCGTTCTTCCGCCGCCGGGGTTGGTATTTGTAGTCGGGATGGTCCTTCTTGTGTTGCATCCGGAGCCGCTCGGCCTCTTCGATGAAGGGGCGCTTGTCACTCTCATTCAGCAGCCTGAGGTGGGGGACACCAGAAGCAACGTGAGGATGCGAACACCCAGGCTGGCTTACCTCTGAGTAGCATTCCTGAGATGGGGAAACCCAGAGGGCAGAGCCAGGGTAGGGTCAGTGCCCAGAAGATGCCAGACCAAGGAGCAACAGCCCGAGAGGGCTATGACCTCCACCCCCAGATCTCTTGGGGGCTGGAGGGCATCAGGGGCCAGCCCCAGAGGATGGGGTCGGAGGTAGGAAAAGAGCTTACAAAGGGTAGGTTCAAGAATAGGAAACTGTTCCTGTCACCAGGCTGTCTTCAGGTAGAACTGGCTGCCTTGTTCAGGGATACGCACTCCGGAACTGGAGTTATACAAACAGAAGTAGAGGAGCTGGGGAAAGAGGCCAGTCTCTGCCACTTACTAGTTGAGCAAGTTGCTTCTCTGAGCCTCAGTTTCTTCACTATAAAACGACTGGGGTGTGGGGTCACCAGAAACAAAATATTTGAAGTGCCTTGTACCTGAGCCTGCCGAGGGAGGAACTTTGAGAAAACAGGCACTACTTTAGTTAAGGAGAATGGCGAGGTATGGCTTCTTAGCTCGAGAAAACCGATCTGGTGAGTTTCAGTGTGGTGGGACTGAGGGTGCCGGGTGTGAGCCCCTTTCTACATGGGGGAATTGTCTCCTGGAAGCACTCCATGTCCTGGGAGCAACAAAGAGTAGAGGAAGCTTGAGTCCCTTCCCAGACCCTGGGGCAAGCTGCAGCCAGCTCATGGCAGTGCCCTCACCCACCTGACTGCAGTTTCAGGTCAAGGTTGGAGCATGGAGGGGAGCCAAGACTTGGCTGCCCCAGGGAGGGGAAGGCAGAAGGGGTGCCTCACAGAGGGCTAAGTACAAAGTCATAGACTCCCAGACACAGGGACTGAGTCTGCCAATCCACTTTAAGAGTCTGTCTCCAGCCTTTCTGCTTACTCACCCAGTGGGTGCCCTCTTCTCCTAGGCATCAGAAGGCCAAGCCCCCTCCCCGGGCTGGTCATGCCAGGCACTTCCTGGCCGGCAGCAACATTCTTGTGCAGCTTAGCCTAGTCAGCCCCATGCCCGCCCAGTGTTCCCCAAGGGACCCTCTAGCTGAGCGGACTCCATCAGGGCCAGTGCACATTTTCAGGACCCTGAGGCCAGGCCTGGAACCAGGGGTGGAATGCCAGCACTGCCCTGGAAAGAACCACACAATGGGCAGTGGGACTCCGCCAGCACAGAGGCTCCTGGGGTGACTCGTGACACTGGTTCCCCACCCTTCCTAGTGCTCCCTGCCCAACTGGCAACCCCAAATCTGCAAGTAAGTGATGGGGGATGTAGGGAGGACCACATAGGCCAGAAAAGTGGGATGATCCCAACACTGGATTCCACAGTCACCTCCCAAGCTAGTTCCTGGCAGCGTCATACTTAACTAACTCTGAAAGAAACGCAACCTCGGCTCCACATTCATGCTCGTTCTGCACACAGCTCCTCAGCCCACCCACCCCATCCTCACAGGTGACCTTGACTCCTGCATCAGTCCTCACAGACACTGCTGCCCTCCCCCACTGTCCCCCCAGTGCAGTCCTCGTTTGCTTCTTCCTAAGGCATTCTTTCCCTCTGCTCCTAGTTTGGAATGGGCAGGGGAGGCAGGGAGGCTGGTTCTTAGCCCAATGGGGGGCACCACACGGGGTGTTGGCTGCTGCTGCATATGTCCTTCTGTCAGGCCAATAGCATAAGATGACCACCTGGGCAAGGGGTCTCTGTCACTGGGGGTAGGAGAGGCCAGGTAACCTGCCCCCTGCCACCCCTATGGAAGAAACTCCAACCGTGACCTGGTTCCCAGTTTCCTGGCTCAGATCACTTTTTCTACAGAGGTTAACTAGTGCTAAATGCCCCGTGAGATCAGTATCTAATAATGGCACCTTCCCAGTAGGCACCCACAGTTGAGTGTGTCTATTGCTCACACAGCCACCTAGTACCTGCACTCAAGTGCAGCTGACCCCAAGCCATGCTCAGATGCCTGTTTTAGACCTTCTGTTCTCCAGATCTGTCTATCCAACCATCTACTTTCCTGATGTCCCAGGAGTCAGGAGTCATGAATGTGGGATGAGTGTATTCAGAAGCTCCTGGGGCAATTGGCTATTCTAGTCCGAATCCCATGTCCCTGAAGAGCCCCATCCAGGGCCTAGGTAGCTGCCACCTGTTAGTGCAGGCTTGGATCCTTTCCATTCTCCTGTCACCTCCCACCCCTGGGGCTGGGTCATCAGCCAGCAGGACTCTCCTGCCTGCACTGCCCCAGGTGGGCTGCTGTGAGCACAGCCTGAGTGGTAGCCAGGAACAAGTTCTTCTGAAGGGGGTCAGCTCAAGGGATCTGGAGTGGGAGCTAGACAGGCACAATGGAGGGACCCCTTCAACTCTTGGCAATGGAGGGTGGTGGAGAGTGGGCGTCTTTCTCTCATTGCTCTGTATGCCTGTGTGTCTCACTCCTGGTTGTTGATCTCACTTGTTCTTTGTCCTCTGGCTTTGGGTGAAGCCCACCAAGGTCTAGCTGGACCTTGGGCAGAGCAGCTAGCTGCCACTGCCATTCTCCAGTGGAGCTGGACTTGGGGCCCATAGCAGCTGGGTACTCAGTCACAGCCTTCTCAGAGCTGAGGGCTGAGAGGGCTGGGGGAGGGGCACCAGGCCTTCAGCAAGCACATGGCAAGCACAGGCCAGGGGCCCACAGGCAAATCTCAGTTCTCAGGGATCCTCCAGCTCCTTCTACTTTAAGTCTTTGGTCTTCGAACTGCCCAGCAAATGGGAAGGAACTGGTTCCTCTGACAGATCCCAGACTTCCTCAAGCTTGGCGTGCCCCCGCTGTCCTCTTCTCTGCCCATGCTCACCATCTCTAGACCACTTCAGAGTAAATGGTGACCCACCACTGTCACCAGGGATAATCTCTAATAAGTTAAGTGACTGAGTTCTGGCCCTGGCTTTGCCACCTACTGCTATGTGACTTAGACAGTGCCTTTCTCCTGGGCCTATCTCTTGGCCAGTTTAGTGGGGATCAGGTGACCTCTGCAGTCTGGTGTCTGCTACAGTCCCTGTTCTCTTTGGGAGCTGCCCAGGGTGCCCCTTGGTGCATAGGGGTGCTCTACACATATGCAGTCAGTCAGGTGAGCACCAGAGTCCAGGGTTGCAAACTTGATCCCTGGGAAAATGTTACCGTAGAGGTCTGAGCTAAGCCTAGGCAGCCTAGGATTCTGAGGGACCCCGGATAGGAAGGGGGCCAGGCTTCCTCCTGGCCAGGGTGCTATGCTTCAGTTCCTGAGCTTAGGGGAGAGGTTTCTCAACCATTGGGTGGAGCCCAGGGAGGGAAGATGGCGCCAAAGCTGGAGAAGGCGAAAAGGAAAGTGCGAGAGAGGCTAGCGTGGTGGCTCTAGGACACAGTTGGAGGGGAAGGCCCCTTTCTGTGTGCCCTTCCCTGATAATAAAGAGATCCTCATCCCAGAGGCTGGGGTCGGGACGGTCCCCTGGGACAGCTGGGACGGAATAGCTTGCTACCGCAGTTCACCCTCTACCTTCCCAACTGTCCGCTGGATTTCTTGTCCTCGAACTTCCCCCCAGTTCTTCATTTGGCTGCGTTAATTTCCCAGCATCTTTAGCTAGACCTTCGGTTCTCTCCCAAAGTTCCCCAACATTCGCCTGACATCGGAACCGGTGGCAGCGGCACCCTAAATGTGTGTGAATGTGGGACTGCGTGGAGCTCAGCGGAGCCATCGCGCCTTCCCTGCCCGCCACCGACAGGATTCCAGCCACGAGGGGGCGCCTTCCCGCCCCCGCCTCCAGGCTGGGCCACCGGAGTTCCGAGTTCTAGGGTGGCGGCCAGCGGAACCCCACGAGGCCCTTCGGGCGCACGGGCAGGCCTGGTTCCCAAACTTGATTGTCCAAGGTCGTGGCGGCTGCCCCTGGTAGAAGGGTCTAGGCGGTTCCCCTCTGGGACCCCAGGCTAGCCCTAAAGCTGCAGCGCTGGGGCCTGCGGAGCTGGGGCGGGGCGGGGGCTCACCTCCAGAGCTTGCCCAGCGTCTTGCTGAGCTCGGCGTTGTGCAGGTGCGGGTACTGGTCCGCCAGCTTCCTGCGCGCCGCCTGCGCCCACACCATGAAGGCGTTCATGGGCCGCTTGACGTGCGGCTTGCTCTTGCTGGCCCCGTTGACGCGCACCGGCATGGGCACCAGCGTCCAGTCGTAGCCGCTGAGCACCTGGCTGACCGCCTCGCGGATGCACACGGGGAACTTGTCGTCGTCCGCCTCGCCGTCCTGCTGTTCCTTCTTGACCTTTCCGAGTTCGCCGGGCCCCGGGCTGGCTCGCAGGCCCGAGCCTCCGCCGCCGCCGTCGGGTCCCAGCGAGGGCGCGCTGCCCGGGGACAGGCAGCGGGGCTCCTCGGAGCCCACCGGGCTCAGCTCCACCTCCGACAGGTCCTGCTCCTCCGCCATGTCGCCCCCGCCCGCCGCCGCCTCGGCCGTGTCCCCCGGGCCCGTCGCCGGGGTCCTCGGGAAGAGCCCAACGCTCACCTGGACGGGAAGGGAAGGAGGGCGCGATGGAGCGGCGGGGTGCGTGGCCCGCGGGGCGCGGGTGCAGCCCCGAGGGGGCGGCCCTCCCTGCTTCCGAACCCACTCGGGCCCTGTCCCTCACACACGCCAGACCTAGGTGGGTGCGTCCCGCCTCCACGTCTTCCCACCCCCTGGTCCCAACCGTCTCTTGGTGTGGGTGGGTTTTTACTTCTTTTTTCCTTAAACCTCCTTTTGGGTGGAGGTTTGTTGATGGAAAGGAAGAAAAACGGACCCTTTATTCTGCTCTAATCCCAGTCCTGGAATTTCCCACCTTTTCTCTCACCTCTCCTTCTTTCCCTCGGTCTGCCCCGACGCAGTCTAGGGGACCTGGGTGGGGGGACGCGTGCCTGCCTGTGGGGTGTCAGCTTCTCCTACCCCACAGAAGGGGCCCGGCCTGGGCAGTCAGTCCCAGGAGCAGGGGAGCAGGCTGCGCACTCACCTCCTCCGACCTCTCTTCCAGTCTGGGACTCGTCCTGAGGAAATGGAAAACCGTGTCCCAAGGTGTGCGGTCCAGCTCGCGGCTGGGGAGTGACGCTGATGGGCTAAGAGGGAGGGGCTGGGGGGCCCTAAGCCTCAGGCCACGGCCTCGCTGGGACGCAGCCTGAATCCTCACCACCAACCACCCTGGCTGGACAGCCTGAGACTGACTGAGAGACTGAGCTGCTGCAGACGGCTGGGGAAGGAAGGAGGGGGAGGGGAGGGGGAAGGGCAGAAGGTGGAGCCTCCAGCGCTGCCTTCACCCCCAACACCCAGGGCTCCTCCACTCCGCCCAGCCCCCCCCCCCAAGGCCTGAGCCCACACTGCTGCCCAGGCCCATCTCCCTGGACTGCATTTGGGTTCCTAGCAGGGTAGGAGTGTGTACAGTTTAGGCCTGGAAAGGAGGGGATGCAGGCAGAAGGTCAGAACCTGTTACCTGGAGGAAAATAGGGCCCACCTGCGATCCTGGAACTTTGTCTCAAGTGGCGCATGGGCAGTTGATAAGGGTCTGGAGATGTGAGGTGGAAGGGTGGCAGCGAGTGTTTGCTTCATTTAAGAAAGCCTACCGAGCCCCACTGTGTGCCAGGCACTGCTGCCAGCTTGCTCTCACTCTGTCTCTCCTGGTCCTCTCTGACCTAGCCCATACAGTAGGAGGTCCTGACAGGGAGGCAGCTGGACACCCCTGTCCAGTCCACATGTTCAACCCTTGGTCCCTTCTCCAGATACCAGCACCCAGGCTGGACTGGCCCAGGCTAGACATGGCAGGCTGAGATGGGATGGAAGTGTTTTTCAAGGAGGATCAGGAGGACTTTGGGATCTTCCATGCTGGGCTCCCCTCTCTTGGGTGAGGGAGCCGGTGGAGAAGTTCCTCTGGATGTCATGAAGTCCACCATGCCCCTCCTCCAAGAAGGGACAGTTACTGCCCTGGCTCTGGATCCCCTCCTTTCTGCTCCCCGCTCTGCTCCTTTGTTCTCTCTATTATGCTATAACCACTTTCTCTTTTCCCCTTTCCTAGGTCCCCTGAAACAGACAGGTCACAGTCCCTTTCTTCTCTTAGTGAAGGCAGCCTGGGTGGCTAGGCAGAACCTGGGTGCCCATCGAGGGACAGACAGAGGATCCAGGGCCACATCAATGACTGTATGTGGTTTCCTGTCCCTCTGTAACTGGGCAAGGCCCTAGGTATTGCCCGGAGTGGGACTGGAGTGGGGCTGGGATGGTCCTGGAGAAGCAAGGTCTCATGCTTGGGAAGGCCCTGGGGTGGGTAATTGGGACACAATGAGGTAGTCACACAAGGCAAAGGCATGTTGGGGGGGGGCGGACATTGGAACACACACACACACGCACGCGCACACACACACACACACATGCTTGCACACACACAACCAGCCAGACAATTGGGCCAGTGTGTCTGGGGCCGCAGAGCCCAGTGAATTAGGAGTTTGATAAGGGTTTTCTCTTTCTCTCGCTTGCTGGCCTTGGACAATCTCCCCCCAGTTTTCCTCGACGCCACCCCCGGCGCTGCCAACCCTCCTCCCCCCGCCTCCCTTCTCTTCCCTGTGCCCAGACTCTTGTTCGGGGCCTTGAAACAGTGAGCTGTCTTTGTTCGAAATACAGGTGAACGGCAATCATGTGATTAACACACACACACATAAAAAGCTTTTTAACAGCGCCCGCCCGGCCTCAGAACCGCCCGGAGAGAAGCCGCCTTGGATGGACAGAGGGACGGAGGGACCAGCATCCAGCCAGTCGTGTCCGGGCTGCCCTGCAGCGGTCTCCAACGTCCGCTGCTGTCCGCCCGCTGCCCGCCTGCCAGGCATCTCTCTCCCGGTGGGTCTCTGCTCATCCCTCCACCCTTTGGTCCCTCCTCTTGAAGGGAAGGCCCTCCCTGCTCTCTCCGCGTCTGTGACTGAGCCTGAGACCGCTGGCGCAGGGAGGAGTGCTGGCGGTGGGGGGCGCGGGCCCAGGCTTAGAAAGCTGGGCATGGGGTCTCCCAGCTGCTCCCATCTCTAGCCCCTGCCCTCCGCCCTCTCTGGCCCAGCTGCCAGGAAGGGATTGTGTGGCTTTTTAGGGAGGCACACCTGGTCCGTGCTCCCTGTCTGCCTCTTCATTATCCCTGCAGGTATCTCCCACAGGTTCTCTTGAATAGTGTTTTGACTCTGCCTGCCTAGTTACTGAGAGGTACTGCTGAGGTGGGTGGACCTGCGGGGTGCAGAGAAAGGACTCTGTGTTGGTTAAGGAACTCCCTCTGTGAATACACCCATGCCCACCAGGCTGGCAACCAGGATCCCATCCCTTAGGGACTCAATTTTTTCTAGCAGATGAAGGTGGAAGCCCCTGTCCTCCCTACAGAGCAGGGAGTTGGGAAAGTGGGGAAGGTCCCTGCTGAAGACCTCAGGCCTTGGCCTGGGAGGAGAGCCAGGAGAACCAGGGCCACTGTCTGCTCCTTTCCCTGCTGAGAGCGAGAGGGGAGGGGTTGCTTTCTCCCCCATTTCCAACTTTGTGCCAGGGATGCTTGTGACCCTTTTACTTTGTGACCCATCAAAGCTGTCCTGAGACCAGGGCTTCTTTCCGCCATGGGTGAGGGGTGGTGTGGTGGGAGTTCCCGAGCAGAAGGCTGAGGCCTGAGCGTTGTGGAATCTAGGCTTCCTGCCATAGGCAGGGCCCTATCAGGAGCTTCTTGGGGACCAGCATGGGCTCCTTTGTGCTGCCCCTAGATTTCTTTAGAATACAGTCCTTGAAAGGAAAGGGGACCCAAAGTATGTCAGTTGGATTTGAAGCCACAGATGACACTGCCAGGCAGAGCGGCCTCAGCTCACTGGTGACCCTTAACCCCTCTTCCTTGGAGTGCTGGTCCTGTCTGGCAGCAGACTGCATCCATGATCTCCAGCTCTGAGCCCTCATCTGTCACACAGCGGTGAATACCGTCCGTCTCAACTCGCCCCAGAGGATATACTGAGAAAGGTTGGGAAACCTGCTGTTTGGCAGAGTCAGAGACCTTGCGAGAGGACGGCTCTGGGAAAGCTGACGTTCTGCTCCAGCCTCAGCTTCCTTGCATGGTCATGAGACTGTCTTCTAGACCCCTTGGGACAGAGAGAAGATGACAGGAGAGGACACGGGGGAGGCATAGAGGTGGAGACAGACCTTGGGCCCCTGCTGCCGTCTTGTTTGTTGAACCAGGTCTGTGCCCTGCTGTTCCTGGGCCCTGAGGGCTAGCTTGCTGCTTCTCATTCGTGACGGGCCTATAGCTCTTCAAGGCACCCGAGGTCCTGCATTCTTTCCAGGTTTCCTGGCACCTGCCCAGAGCTGGTCTCATGCTCGCTACTCCTGGGAATCACATATGGAGGCCTCGCTACACAGCCTCAATTGGCCTTGAATTCTCCATCTCCCTGCCCTCGCCTCCCAAGTAGCTAGGGTTACAGGTATCCGCCACACATCCAGCTCCCGTAGAGTTTAAAACAAAATCCTGGGCCGTGTGTGGTGGCACATGCCTTTGATTCCAGTACTTGGGAGGCAAAGGCAGGCAGATTTCTGTGAGTTCAAAGCCAGCCTGGTCTATATGGTAAGTTCTAGGCCAGCTGGTGCTACAGGGAGACCCTGTCTCAAAAAAAGACAAAAAAAAAAAACACAAAAAACAAAACAACAAAAAAACCCCACAAACCCTTAAAAAAAAGGCTGAAGCCCATATTCTACCCAAGACTAGTTAATTCTGAATTTCTGAGAAAGAGAGGTAGACATATTTTGTTTCCTCCAATATGCTGGCAGGGTTTGCTTTTCTTCAAAGGGTCTCTGGGACCCCAAACCTGGGAAGACCCCTCCCTGCCAGAACCAAAATCTTTAGGGAGAGTGGTGGACAGGGAACTGGAGCCGAATTTGCAGGTTATACTGAGACGTCCAGGGAGTTTGGGGGCATGTCAGGGGAGGGGCTGTGCTTTGGGGAGGTAGAGACTGAGGGTCAGTGTTAGAGGTCTAGAGTAGACCTGGCACCCAGCCATCCCCAAGAGCCTTAGCTTGCTTTGGGGAGTGTCTGGAGGTGAGTAGGCCACTGCATTTGGCAAGGCTATGTCTTCCCCAGTTTGGACGTAGTAGAAAGTCATGAGATTCCACCATCAGTGTCCATGTGGCCTTGGAGAAACTTATGCTATGGACCTCAAGAGTTGATTCTGTCTGTATAAAATGTTGCCAATTTCATATATTCACTGTGTATATCCTCAAGTGTGTGAGTGACATAATAAGGACACCACACACAGGGGTGGAGACATGACTCAGTGGCTAAGAGCACTTACTGCTCTTTCAGAGGACCCGAGTTCAGTTGCTAACACCCACATCTGATGGCTCACAACCACCTGTAACTCTAGCTCCAGGGACATCTGATGCAGGTACCTGCACTTACCTGCATCTACCCCCATGAGCGCATGTGCATACTTTATATATATACTTTAAAGCGATCTTTCAGAATCTAAAGAAGCTAGGCCTGGTGTCACATGCCTTTAATCCCAGCACTCGGGAGGTAGAGGCAGGCAGATCTCTTTGAGACCAAGGCCAGCCTGGTCTACATAGTGAGTTCCAGGCCAGCTGGGGCTACTGGAAGACCCTATCTCAAAAATAAAGTAAAATAAAATAAAGAACATCACATACACAAACACACATAAACAATCACACATGTATTTTGCTTAGTAGCTGTGCAATAAAGTTCACTAGAGAAAATAATGTAGGTGTTAGGTTAGCTCTGTGAGGCGTGAAGCGAGCACCTTTCAGCTCTACTGCACAGATGTTTCACTAGAGACTCATCTCCAGATTTGGGCTTTATTTGCTTTTCAGTGCTAGGGAATGGGGAATGAAACCAAGGCTGAAAGATTCCTCACATGCTGGGCAAGTGCTATGCTCCTGAGCTGCACCCTAGCTGTGACCCTCAGGAGCTTTCAAAATGCCTCTCGAATCCCAACATCAGGCCAGGGCCTGTGATAAGCTTTTGCCTATGGTGGGGCCTCCACTCCACATTTCTAACAGATACTTCCAGGAAGCTCCCCAAAGGAAGGAAGGAGGAGGCGCATGCTGCCCAGCTCTGAGGGCCCTGAACGTTCGACTCTGTCCTCTGAACATCCCTCTGGGTACATGTGATACTCTCATTCTCCAAGGAAACTGAGGCACAAAGAGGTTGAGGTTTGGGACTGCACTTGCCCAGCTAATTATGCAAGGGCACGGATTGGAGCCTGGGGTCTACCTCTCCTGCTCAGCCCCTGACCACAGTCTGCTGCCACTAGACCCCAGGCACAGCCACAAGGGCCTGGTCTACTTTCTTCTCTCCTGCTGGGCGGGGCTGTTGACCTAACTGGCCCAGCCTTCTCACTGGGTCTGTCTTGCTGTCTGCTTGCTGGAGGCCGGGTGCCTGCTTGTAGTCCAGCCCAGAGGCCCTCTTCTGGAACATGTTCCTTTGCTGGAGTTCTTCCCCTCTTTTCTCCGGTAGAGAAGGGGAGGCCACTTTCTGTGTGTCTCTTTTCTTCCCCACACAGCTTCGTAACCAGATCTGCCTCCAGTTGCTTGCGTTGCAGCCTCTCAAGGTCTGGGCTCCTTGGTCTTGGTCTATCCAGGGCCTAGCATGACCTTACATGGGGGTCCTTATGTTGAGTTGTTGCCCAAGGAGGAGAAGAGAGGGAGGCTGGAGCACACAGGCCTGGCTTCCTGGAGGCAAAGGGCCTGTGCTCTGGGAGGAGGGTGTTCTGGGGCCCAGCCCCACAGGGGTTCTGTCCCCTCCCTGTTTCTGCTCTGAGCTGGAGAGACTGTTCCAGAGGCCTGAATCTTCCTTCTCCCAACCCCACCCTCTCCGGGAACAAGGAAGCTGGGGCTAAGGCCCAGTGCCGCCCGGGGCAGCCTGGCCTCTGCCCTCTTCTTAGAAGCCCTTCGAGAAGGAGACTGCCTGTTCCTGTCATCAGACCCAGTTGCCTAAAAGCCTTTCCTGCTTTCTGCCCTGAGCAGCCCCACTGCTGCCGACTTCTGTGCCTTCTGTGCAGGGCATGGGGCCAGGAGCTGGAGCAGGAGGCGGTGGAGCCTGGCTTGATTGGGGGCATTCAGGATCTGATGAGACAGACCAGCCTGGAACTCCAGAACCTTGTAAGGCTGAGTCCTCCACGGCGGACAGAGACTAGAGTCAGGCCCCTGGCGCCCACAGTTGGGGTTATTATGTTCCAACCTCTGCAGATACCCAGGCTGCCTTCCTCTCTCTCTGGTCCTTGTTTTCCCAATCTGTAAAGTGTGGGGCAGGCTAGATATCCTCCAGAACCTTGGTAGCCCATGTTTAGTGCTTCATAGCAGGAAGCCAGTGCCTGACTCAATCTTCCTATCCTTTGAGCTCCTTAGGATGTACCTGGTTCTCTCCTGAGCATCAGGGTCATGGGCAAGTATGCTCATTAAGTTGCAATAATGTTTTTACTGTTGTGTTGAAAGTTCAAGGTTCTATAATTATGAAATTTGATTAAAATTTGAGCCCTCAACTTATTTTATTATCAGGGTCTTTATTATTGTTTTGAAGCAGGGTCTCACTATATAGCCTTGACTAGCCTGGGACTTCCTTCTATATAGTCCAGGATGGCCTTGAACTCACAAGTGCTGAGATTACAGGCCAGGACCACCACAGCATGCGAATGTCTTCCTCCTTCTTAACTTCGGGTACTGTTTTGGTGGAATATATGGTTGCTGAGGATGGCCTTGGAGGTCCCTCGGTGCCTAGGTGAGATGTGGCCTTGCCTTCACTTCTAAGTGCCCTGGTGCCTTCAGAGTCTTCAACTTCCTGCCCAGGATGTCTGCATCTGTCCTCCCTTCTGGTTCCTCACCTCTGACTTGGAGGCCCTCTGCATCCTCCCTCTCAAGAGTAAAGAAAGAGGTGGTGATCCTTAACTCTCCCATCCCTACACAGAGTTCCCTATCCCTGGACCCTAAACCACCCCTGCACTTAACCTTAGTCTCAGTCAAGTCCACTCTCCCTCCCACCTAAGCTGTATAGTCCGAGCCCCGCAGGCCAGCCTGCTTGCAGAGTGCTGTTGTAGGGTCCTGCCTCCTGCCTTCTTCCTTGTGCATCCATCCACGGGGCCGTATCTCTCCTGCATGTGATCTCAGAGCTGGATCCTGCTCCCCTCGTCTGTGGGGTCTGCATGATAAAGGTCCACAATACTGAAAGAGTGAACTGCCTGCGTGTAGGACAGGTGCGAGAGCAGGTGGAGCAAAGCCTCAGCTAGCACTTGAAGGGCACTGCTGTGGATGTGAACCCCGCACTCCCACGCATTAGCTATGTGTCCTCGGCAAGTGACTCGAGGTCTCAGCTGCCTCGTAGGCTGTGATAAGAATTAGAGCAGATAACGTTGATAAACATTTAGGACAGCACTCAGATCATGATGGGGCCCTGTGAATCATAGTTACCCTCACTAGTTTCTCAGGCCTCTGAGTACCACCTTGGTTGAACTTGAACGTCATAGAAGTTTGTCCTGTCAAAATGGTCTCACTGGATGACTCTATACCTGTTCCCACTAACATGGACAGGGCAGGGTCACCAGCCTGCTGAACCAAACAGAAAGGGAGGCAGGTGACAGGTCATGTGATCATCTGGTTATAGAACTGGACCTTACAGTGTGACCTTTGCCTCCAGATCTTCTGAGGACATACCTTAGGCAGGGCTCTGCCATCTCTGGGGCGAATGAGGAACTTATTGAGAATTGCTCATTTGTTGATTCATTTGTTCATTCATTCACAGATCCCAGATACTTCTAGGCAACATGGCACAGATGTGCGTGGGAAGAGTGTGGTGCATGTGGAGGGAAGGACGGGTGAGGGAGGACGGCCTGGAGCAGATGAACTTTACTGTGGACGCAGGGGGCCGTTTATGCAGGGTGAGCTGCACCTGGTCAGGAGAGGACTTAGTTTTTCTGTTGTTGTCAGTTGGTAGCAACCTGGGCAAGGGGCTGGTTGGGGTAGCCTCACTTGCAGGTGACACCTGGACCTTGTCTCGGCATTTGGGATTCCTTGTCACTTTTCTCAGGCACCCTGACCCAAGACAGGCAGGGTGTGAACAGAGCCCAGGACGTCCATCTTTGTACTGTCACTGGTTTACCTCTGTCCCCTAGGCATGAAAGTGGGGTGGCCCAAGGGATTTGGGCATCTGTGTGGGTTTGATGAGCCACTTCATAAGGGTCAGGGAGCTGAGTGGAACAGAACTCTGCCACCAGAGCCAGACAGACCAGAGTTCAAGGCTGGCCTTTGTCCCACTTACCAGGCCAGCTTACCTAATCTCCTGAGTCTTTAAAATGAGGATCATGCTACCTGCCTTGTGAGAATGTTGGCAAGTGCCCAGCGAAGTGTGGGGACAATCCTGGGTAGGGCATGGCCTTCTTTTGGTCAAAGACTTGGGTTAGCATCCTGCATTCTCCAAGCAGAGTGGCTGATAGGTGTGATAATGTCTGTGTTGGTAGACCTGGACTACCACTTTCCAACCCTGGTGAAAGGCTGCACCTGAGGGACCAAGAGTTGCGTCCTTGGCATAGACCTGTGGAGTGTGTGTGTGTGTGTATGTGTGTGTGTGTGTGTGTGTGTGTGTGTGTGTGTTTGGTGCGCATGAACCAAAACCGGGGTGAAGTCCCCGCCCACCCACCCCAGCCACCTTCCAGCTAGGTCTGCCTTACTGTATCCTGGTCTTTTGTCTTACCTCCTTGTGATCTAAGAGATCAGAGTGTGAACACCTCCTATTTGGGGCTTATAGTTAACATCCTAGAGACTTGACTTTGGCAAGTGAAGCAAGAGGAGCTAAGGCTCCCAGCTCTTGCTGTGTGACCTTAGAAAAGTCAGCCACCTTCTCTGGGTATATCTCTTCATTTATATGGCTGCTGATACCCCTAGGGGCTCTCACATTCAGTCTACAGGACTGGTTTTGTCTCTCACCTAGCCAGCTGCCCCAGGCTGAATGTGTGAGCATGCAGCTGGTGCTCAGTAAATGCTTGCTGAACTTATTGACCATGCAGATAACTCATTAAAAACCTTCCCTGTTCTTCCCCTCACCCCCGGGCCTGTTACCTGGTCTGGGTCTAGTCATTCCTGCCAGCCCTGAGGGACAGGACCCACATATCCTCTCCTAGTAGATCCTTGCTTAGGGCTCATTGCAGAGGTCAAGTCTACAGACAAGACTCCTGATCCTTTTCCTCTCAGGGCACACTGGATTTTTCTTCATAGCATATTACAATTTATTTATTTATTTATTTTTGGTCTTTTTGAGACAGTGTCTCCCTGTAGCCTCGACTGGCCTGGAACTCACACTGTGTAGACCAGGCTGGCCTTGAGCTTGCAGAGATCCACCTGCCTCTGCCTCCCGAGTGCTAGGACAAAGACAAAAGGTGTGCGCCACCACATCTGTCTTAGCATTAAGCCAGCCCTTCATGATCTATCCTTCTTGGAGGAGATCAGCTTTGTGGTACTTAAGTGACCCAAAAGGGTGGCTGGTGAGTGGGATGAGTGACTGAATGAAGCCTCATGGGGAGGGTAGATGGGGAGAGGAGATGGATGGAGAAGGCATCCAGAGCCAGGAGGGTCCTAACAGTAGGGAAAAGACCCACGGTTAGAGTTGAGGCTTCTCCAGGGTCCCCATATGTTAGAGACAGCTGATTCCAGTCTGAGCTCTTCCTGTCTTGGAGATGGGCCCTGGGATGGGGTTTAGTTTCCTGAGGAACCAGGCCCCTCATATCTAGACAGGGTATAAGGATCTGAGGCTGCTCCACCCCTTCCCTCAGCAGCAGGAAGGACAGGGCAGATCTGTCAACCTCAGATGCCACCGCCCCGGGGGACCCAGCCCTGAACTCAGGGAGGCAGGGCAGGGGGGGACAGGAAGCCCCTGTGTCTTCTCCTCCTCCCTCCTGTCCCGCCCTCTACCCCCATTCTGGCAAGAGCTTGCAGCCCCAGGCCTTGGCACTCGGGATGGGGAGGGAAGGGGGGCAGAAATCCCATTTTGGCCCAGTCCTGTTTTCTCTCTCTGCCCCAACCAGTGCTGGAGAGCAGCTCCTGGGCCTTGAGGCCAGAGGGATAGAGAGAAATGAAATGGTCACCGTCCATTGGAGCTTTCCTGTGTGCCTGGTACTGGGCAGCCTACCCTGCAGGAGGAACTTTGGGCTGGGACCTGGCGCTTCCCTGGGAGGCCAGGTCTTGCTGGAAATCACTGTGGCCCCAGGTTGGGCGCAGCCCTTCTCCGGCTCCCACTGCTTGCTTTAGCTGACAAGGTAGAGCAAACTCTGTTTCACATACAGCAAGCCCTTTGGGGAGCTTGTAAATACAGATCCCCAGACCCCATTCAGAGTTGCAGATGTGGGCGGGAATCTATAATTTTAAAAACTCAGGCATGATGTGTATGTACCTGGTGGGGACATTTTTGGAGTGGATGGCTTCTAAGGTCCCTCTCCTTAACCTGGAAACTTCTACCATGTGGGCAGCTGCCTCTCTGGGGCTCCTTGGAGGGACCTCACTGTGAGGCTTGCCTCGGGAAGGCACAGGCTGCAGTGACTGACCTCCTGGGCTGGTGTGCGGAGCCAGTAGGCACAGAGGCTGCAGGGAGCAGCATGCCGCCCGCCCGCAGAGGACTGCGGCCCCAGATCTGCCTGGAGTTGCTTCCGTTCCTCCTGCCCTCCTCAGAACCTCTTCCTCCTGAGTGCCTTCTCTCCTCCCCAAGATTGATCCTTGATTTCTTTCTCTTTGTCCCTTGCTTCTTCTTTCTCTCCTTTTCTGCCCAGGCTTTTCTCTTGTACTTTGACCCCACAATTGGGTGTTGGTGTTCACCTTTCTTAATGTCCCTCTGTTCTAGGCCCTTTCTGAACTGAAGTTGTCTCTCTGGCCTTCTTTTCTCTCTCCAGACTATGAATGCTCTCAAAGCCTCTCTCTTCTCTCTCCCTCTCTCTCTCTCTCTCTCTCTCTTTCTCTCTCTCTCTCTCTCTCTGGAGCATTTGTATTCCATCCCTCAAGTTCATTCCTTTCTCCCAGTCTCTCTGCCCCTTTCTGTCTGTCTGTTTTCCTCTGTATCTTCTCTCTGTGTGCATCTCTGTGATTTCTCTGTTCCCTGGAAGCCAGAGAAGCTGCCTGGGAGGTCGAGAGCTCTGGGAAATGAGAGAGCCAGGGGAGCAGTGACAGGCTGAAGGAACCAAGCTTTCCAGAAGGATGGCAGGTCAGGGCTCTGCGCTGGGGCGGTCCTCCTGACCTGAATGCTGGGCCCTCCCTCCCTGGCTGCAGCCCATGTTTCCACCTTGCCTGCTCCGGGCCATCTGCATGCCCCGGGTCACCTGCCTCTCCCTCAGGCTCACATCCAGCTCCCTCTTTCCGTTTCTAGCTCAACTGTCTACTTTTGGGCTCCTTGGGATACTGCTTCCAGACCCCCATAGCGCTGTCTGGAGGGACTTGGGCAGGGGAAGAAGGAAGAGGACGGGAGTGGCTGGAGCCTCCCTGGGCATAGCCCTCTCCGAGTCTGGGGCTGGAGGGTTTGAGTCTATCCTGGCAACAAGCACAGGTGGCAGATGTTGATGGTAGGTTAGGTGTTCCCATCTCTTCCTGTGTGAGTTCAGTCTGACTTGCTCAAGGTTCCTCAGCCAAGCCTGAGGACTGGGAGAGTCAGAGAAAGACAGAGGGCTGGAGGGAGGGAGAAGAATACATCTGGATCCAGAAGCCAGGGACCTGGGAATGGGCTATGCAGCCTACTTACAGAGGGGAGCAGCCATGTTCTTTCCCTCTCTGGGCCTCAGTTTCCCCATATAGATAGCAATGGCTGGCTGAGATGGCATCTTTCCACTCTCATTAAGTTGGCCTTCCCTTCCAGCCTGTGGTGCAGGCTGAGGGTGGGGGCAGGGAATGGTGTAGCCTTTGTTCACAGAGGATTCCTCCTCCTCCTCCTCCTCCTCCTCCTCCTCCTCCTCCTCCTCCTCCTCCTCCTCCTCCTCCTCCTCGAAGCTCTGAGATCCAATGAGGCCAGAGCAGCACCTCTCCTTAGCACCCTGCCATCCTGCCTCCTGTTATGACTTAACCCGCTTACCACACCTGCCCCTCAAAGGGCCTCCTGAGAGATGAGAGGGCAGGTACCTGCTAACCCTGGGTAGGTTGAGGGGTCTGGACCCCCATTTGATTGAAGAGGGCCTCTGACCACAGGGCCTGTCTGGGAACCTCAGGTTCAGAGTTGGGGTCCAGCTGCCAAGCAGCCTGGGACTGGCCTCCTTTCTTTTCCTGGGATGTGATTTCAGGAACCCTGGGATGGAAGGAGCCCCTGTCCTCCCAGACTCTCTGTCTGTCCCGGCCCCTGCTGGCCCTGTGGCCTTGGGTGAGGGACAGGCAGGGGAGCAGCCGGGAGAGGGGTTAAATCAGGAACTTGGGATGGCTCTGGCCATTCCTCCGGGAGAGAACAAGGGGCCCATTCTCTGTGTGGGAATTAATAGCAAAGAGTCGACTAGGGTGTCATTCAAGCCCTGATCGACTCCCAGAGGAATGTGAGAGCGAGAGCGAGCGAGCGAGCGAGAGAGAGAGAGAGAGAGAGAGAGAGAGAGAGAGAGAGGGGCAGCCTGAGATGTCAAGGCCTGAGAGTCTGTTGATCACAACAGCCTCTAAGGTGCGAGTCCCTGGGACATGTCCCCACACAGCACAGAACTGCTTTCGTCATCCCTCATCAAGAGTCTCCCCCTGTCTCCCCTCATTCCCAGGTGACTGCACCCCCCATGTGGAGTCTCCCCGAGGCCTGGAGTCTGGCCCAGCCTCTGGGCCTGTTGGGGCTGGCCTTTGCTCCTACCTGCTTTCCTGGGCACTTCCATCTACCTTATTTTTGCCTAGGACTCTTGGGTTCACCTGGACCCCTCTGGCCCCGCTCCAGTTTCAGCTCAGACATATCCCACCAGGTGACTGCAGGCCCCTTTAGTTGCCTGCAAGGGGAAATGGTGGCACCAGGGTACTCAACTATCACAGGGGGCACAGCTCGTCAGCTGCTCTGCCCAGCCTCCCGGTGCCACCCACAGCCTGGCCTGTGGCTGGAGACCGGCAGCCTCCACAGTCATCTAGAATGTCACAGCCCAGGGCAGGCCTTGGAGGAGCTCCAGGCCACACTTCTGGTTTTGTGGGCATGCACACTGAGGCCTGGAAGGACACTGGCCTGCTCTGGGTTGGAGCTGGAGTTGGCCCAGGCCATCTGCCTCTGGCTCTGTTTCCTGACCCCCTGTGCAGAGCCTCATCAAGTACAATGTGCTCAGACTGAGGGCATAAAGAACTAGAGCCACAGAGCGGTCAGAGGACCTGGGCTTTCGGGCAATCTGAGCAGAGGTCCCTGGGACTCATCACCATCACCACAGTGAGGTTCTCTCACCCTGGGCTGGCAGCTTTCTCCTAAAATAAAAGCAGTAACAGCCAATACCAGCGAATGCTACTGTGTGTTTATGCTGTTTGGGTTGAAACCATTTATTTGGTGCTGGGAACCAAACCCAGGGCCTTGTGCCTTCAAGGCAAGTGCTCCTTCACTAAGCTCTGTCTCTGACCCTGGTTCGGTTCTTGGAAGTCTGAGTAGTGTCCACTGCCCTTGAGCTAGAAGGCTTGCCCTGTACACCATCTGGCTGCTTGCCAGCCTCACTCGGAAGCCCGGCACCTAGAGTCCCATTGGTGGGGAAGGACGGGGAGTCCTGTGGTTTTAGCTGGGTAAGTTCCTGGTGCTCAGAGCTCCTATGGACCAGTGTCATTTATGCATCTGGTGATTCACTCTGCAGCTACCTGCTTGGTGGCCGGTGGCAGGGGGCAGGGGCAAGGCAAGCAGCCTAACTGCAGCTCTGAAGGGCTCCAGACCTCGGTCTCAACCTCTGAGAAATGATCAGTCTTGTTCAGCATGATAGCTTTGGGCATGATTAAGCCTGTCTACACCCAGTGTTCATGTGGGGAGCTGGAGCCTGAAGAAAAGGGACTTTCTGGGGGCACCAAGAGGCATAGAGTCTGTGGACAGTTCGGCATTGGACTGTATATTATGTGTTTATGTATTAAGTTATGTGTCTTATTATTGTGACAAAAGCAACTTAAGGAAGGAAGGATTTACTTCATCCTCTGTTGGGGGTCCCAGCACTCAGGGTCAGCCCGAGGGGGACCGAAGGATCTCTGCCGTGGGGAGGGGGTGAGTAGGTGCAGAGTCAAGACACCAACTCCGGGAGTTGAACAGAAAGCCAGCAGTGGTGGTCTGCTGCAAACTCATTTATTCAAGAAAAAGCAGAGAGTCTTATAGTTCTTGTTAGCCAATAGCCTTATGGGTGGGGTCCTGATCACAGCCAATAGCAGTTTGTTCCCAGGTGGATCAGGTTCCCTCCAGGTGCTGGGCAGAAACTGGCTTCACAACCAACCGGTGTGGGGCACCACACTGAGAGCCATTCCTCCATTCCTCCTGGCGGGTGGCCTAGGTAGGCCCGCCCTGCATTATGCCCAACAGTCCTAGAGCTCTAGGGGCGTGTGTCATGACAGGAAAGTTATGGCCACAGGAACTTGGGGCAGCTGGTCACCTTAGAGCCACAACCAAGAAGGAGAGAGATCAATACTGGTGCTCGGCCTGATTTCTCGTTTTATTGAGCCTACAACCCCAGCCCAAGGGATGGTGCCGACCCATTTCGGGTGGGTCTTCCTCCCTCAGTTACTCTAATCTAGATGATCCTTCACAGACATGGCCAGACGTCTGTCACTTCAGTGATTCTAATCCTATCAAGTTGACAGTGAATATTAACACCACAGGCTGCGAGGCCAGACTCTTGGGTCCTGGCCCACAGCTGCTGACAAGAACTGAATGGACCAGGCTAATCTAATTCCTCACTCCCACCCAGGATGGGGAGAGCATGGCTGAAGGAGAGGCTGGAAAGCCTTTTTCAAACTGGGAAGTGTTCCACAAATGTAGAGAGTGTGGAAGGGCCATTTTGGAGCCCTTATGAAGGAGTTGGTCCTGTGACCTGAAGAGGAATTCCCAAAGGCGGCCTCAGACGCAGACAGCAGGTGGGTCAGGCCTGGTTCAAGCCTTCCTCAGACCTGTGTAAGGGTGGGGTGCTACCAGAGGTGAAGGTCCAGTAGGACCGAGGACTGGTGTGCCGGGCTTCCTGCTCAGCATGGAGCTGCGGTGGGTGTTTGAAAGCGACATTCTCAAACATTCGCAAGGCTGGGGATCCTTATGGGATTGCTCTGTAGAGCAATCTCAGAGGGCATCATGAGGTCCCTCTGTCCCTCTGCTCTGGCTGGGTCCTGCTTGAGTGGCTCATAAGCTAATGACCTCGGCTTTGTTATTTTCTCGACTTGGCATGTAGTGGGACGTCCGGGAAGGCTGTGAGGTTGAATGGGATGATGCTGTTGAGCAAGGTGCAGTGTATGGAGGCGCTGAGGTCTGGATCTTGCTAAAGAAGGAGAAAGTGACACTTGATGGTCCGCTCAGGGACAGAGCTCCTGGCAAAGGTCAGAAAAGCCCTGGGGGCCTTGGAGTCCTGAGTGGTCTTCAGACTCACTCTGCAGTCTCCTGCATACCACTTCTCCCTCTCACCCTCATTTTCCTTATCTATGAAATGGGTGTGACAGGATTTATTCCTTGAACTGCCATGAGGTTAAGGAGAAGTGACATGTGGACACACCACGTTCTTGCCACTGTGCTCCATGTTGTGAACAGAGCTTCAGCTGATGGACACAGCAGGAAGTAGGCGTTGCAGTTCATTAGAGTCAGAGAGAGAAAGGACAGATTTGTAGTTTGAGACACTGTAAACTATTCCTGAAATTCAGGGCATGAACAAGAGTCTGGCCCTGCCTTGCTGAGAGGTAACCAGGACAAGGTGGACACAGGTGGTTAGGCACTACCCACCGGTGGCCAGTGCAGCATGGAGACACATGACTAGGCACCTTCTAATCCTCGGCGTTGAAGCCTCACAGCCCAGGGTTTATAGGCTTCTTGATTGGCCTATACAGTGTTTGAGACTGGAAGAAAAAAAGTACCAGCCACAAATACACGAAGGAGGGGCTGGGAAGATGGTTTGGTGAGCAAGGTGATCGCCATGCAAACATGAGGGCCTGAGTTTGGATCCTCAGCCCTCATAAAAGCTGAGTGTGATGGTGTACACCTGTAATCCCAATGCTATAATCCCAAGGAGGAGCCTAGGGCTTGCTAACAGCCTGTCTGGTCAATCAGTGGGCTCAGGTTCGGTGAAAGGCCCTGTCTCTAAAAATAAGGTGGAAGGTGATTAAAGAAGATATCTGATGTTGACCACTGGCTTCCACACGCACTCATACATATGATGCATATGTGTCTATACATACACTATACATACACATACATACATACATATACGCATGCACTCCCAGGAACATATATACATAAAATATGCAAAGATGATGGAAAAATAGAAACTATTTACAAATAGGACTAAAGAGATGATTCAGCAATGCTGGCTGCTCTTGCGGAAGACTGGAGTTCAGTTCCCAGCACCCATGTCAGGTGGCTGGAAACTGCCTGTTATTCTAGCTCCAGGGGATCCCACACCTCAGGTGTCCAAGGACAACTGCAATTACATGCATGTACCTCTCCTTCCCATACACATAATTTAAAAAATCTTTTTAAAAATGTAAAAACTTGTTTATAAAGAGATAATTCTATATATCAAGTGAAGTGAGGAAATTTGGGGATGCTGGAGACAATGCAAGGTGAGTGAGAGGTCCACAGAAGTCTTAGAAAATGATCCTGGGGCTGGAGAGATGGCTCAGCGGTTAAGAGCATGGGCTACTCTTGCAGAGGACCCGGGTTCGATTCTCAGTGCTCACATGGCAGCTAACAACTGCATCTACAACTCAGTTCTAGGGGATCCAATGCTCTCTTCTGGCCTCCATAGGCACTGCACAACACAGATGCACTTACACACATGCAGGCAATGTACTCATACACATAAAATAAAAATAATCAACATGAAATTTATAAAGAAAATGGTCCTGTGTGCCAGGGACTGGGTCTCCCTGTAGCCCCAGCTGGCCTGGACTTACTATGGAGACCAGGCTAGCCTCAGTCTCACAGAGATTGCCTCTGCCTCCCAGGTGCTGGGATTAAAGGTGTGTACCACCATGCCCAGCTGTTTATTTATGTCTTTATATCTTAATGTCTTTATATTATGATTAGTTTCTGGCTTTATTAAGTTCATGTTTCTTGTTATGTTTAAATGCCCTACATTTAACCTTGTCGGATCATAAAGTTACAATGCCTGATCATCTATATTTGGTTGATAGGTCTTCACTGTTAATAAACATTTTGTACTCATGTAGATATTTAAAAGTTTAAATACCAGAGGCTGACAAAACTGAATTGGAATCCTATGTTGACATCTATTAGGTGTTTGACTGCCACAAGGCTATTATATTAATTGAGAAGAGTTTGCATTAAGCATAAAATATTGCTATGGGTGGGTATCCACTGTCTTCAGGGCCTCATTCAGTGGAGAATTTGAGGATGTTAGAAGAGCCGGTCCTTAAGGTGAAGCACTTTCATCTGTAGTGTTAAGTAGGGCGCCTTACCTTGACAAATGGGCTACTACAGTTGGGAGGGTGAAGGGGTCTTAAGGGAAAGCTGCTGGGGGAGAGGCCTTGAGCTGGGACAGAGTTTGGGGAGGACCTGGCTGACTGAAGAGAAGTCAGGGGTCAGGGACTGGAGAGATGGCTCAGCAGTTAAGAGCATTCACTGCTCTTGCAGAGGACCCAGGTGATTTGATTCCCAGCACCCACATAGTGGTTAACAACCATCTGTAACTCCAGTTTCAGGGAATCCAATGCCCTCTTCTGACCTCCATGGGCATTGCACAACATGGGTACACTTACATACATGCACTCACACAAAATAAAAATATAATAAATAAAATGAAAAAAAAAGAGGAGTTGGAGGTCAGAGTATTTTCTGTAGGAGGCGGTCCTGATGTAGACAGAAACCGGCACGCAGTGGCCGTGTGGACCTCAGACTGGCAGGGAATATGAAGGAGGCGAGGAGGTGGAGACTGCGAGGCCAGGTTACGGAGGGCCTTGAATGCCAGGGCCTTGAGTTCGGAGCCATAAAGGAGAACCATAAAGGATTTCATCTTGGGGGTGAGGGTCTAGCAAGCTACCTGGCCAGGTTGGGGGAAAGACCAAAAGTGGAAGACAAAGGCTGTTCTGGAGGCTGGAGAGGAGAGGTCCCAGCAATCAGACTTTAAGGAGAGAAGTTGGCCGGTGGGTCTGTGCAGGGGCAGAGTGATGGCTTGGCAAGCAAAGGGGAGTGGAGGGATGACAAGATCTGGACATCTCCATCTTCACAGTGTCTACAGATGGACGCTGTCCCTGAACGACGGGCTGCTGATTCCTAGTAAGTGACCCTTCAGTACGGAACTTAGACAAGCAGTTTAGAAACTTCTGAAGCCACTTAATAGCCTGTCTTTTTTTCATATTTCAAAAGTATTGATCTACAATATTGGTATAAGAGCTGTCCTCCACCCCTCAAACTGGTAAGTACTGGTTTAGATGGACAGCTGCTGTCCAGGGACGGGTGGCAAGTTCAAATAGTGGGCGTGCAGGGGGCTGTGCACATGCTACCTGTCCGTGAGTTCAGAGTGATCATGGGCAGCTGACTGTGGCCGGCCATCCCGTGGTGAGGGCCACCCTCCTCCGACCTATCACATAGCAAATATTCATCAAATACATACAACTTGCCAGGCCAAACTCTGCAGTGCACGCTGGGAAGACAGGAGAGCAGGAGCAGGCCGGATCTGTCCCCATCTTCTTAGAGCTGCCATCCTCTCCTAGTCCCAGGGGATTAGCCAGAAGGGAAACTTGAACTTGGCCTAGCTGCCAGCACAGCACTCAGGTGAGGATAGGACCCAGCTCTGAGGCTCTGCTTCTCTGTGGCCCTGGGAAGGCCTGACTGCTTTTAGCTTCCTCTGCTGTGCTATGGAGTCCTGGGGTTCTCAGTCTCACAGAGCCCAAGTGAAAGCAAGATCCTCCAACCCTGATTAGGGGGAACTTTGATTAGGAGGGTAGCAGATGACTTGCGATCCCCATTCAAGCTTTGGGGCACTCTGTTCTGCCTTGTAGAGTTTTGGGAACTTGGATTTTATGGGTCCAGCTGTCCTGTGTAGTAGGGACTAAAACTGAGGGGTCATCTGAAGGGAAGGGCGTGGCCAAGGTGGCTAGTGTAAGCACCTGTGAGAGGCGTGTATGTGTGTGTGTGTGTGTGTTTATGGGGGGTGTGAAGCTCTCCCAGAGTGGTGGGAAATGCCTAGACAGCAGGGACCCAGACATCCTGCTACCTGGAGCTCCAGCCCAGCCCAGACCTCACTATCCTTCCTGACAGCAGCTCTTAAGCCTGCACCTCTCTCCGGAGGAGTCAGAGAGAACAGGTTCAGTGACAGGGCTTCTGGGGCACAAGATGGACCTGGCAGGCAGGAGGAGGATTTAGGTGAAGGGGCTCAATGTCCAAAGATAAGACTCCTGACCTATGAGGACGATCTAGAAATGGGAGGCCCTGGCTCCCAGGAGCTGGGCAGAGGTTCAGGGGAGAGGATAGGAGCTGAACAGGAGGAAGCTGGAGTAGCTGGCAGAGCAGGGTCAGGTTGGCCTCACCTCCAGGCATTTGCAAAGGGAGATTGAAAGACGAATGCAGAGTACAGGCCTGCGCGTCTGGTATCCACAGTGCAGGTCCGTGTGCTCATCTCCCCAAACCCACGGGACCGTAGCTGGCCTCCTTCTACATGAAGAACATGAGGAGGAAGGGGAGTGAAATCAGTAATAGCCATGGGTTACTGTCCCAAGAACACTGTGACTTAGAGTACTGTTGTATGCCCTGGGACCTGGCCAGTGGGATTTGAGGAGCAGCGTACCCCATTTGCCATTGCCATCTGCTTACATTTTCACCTTGCGTTTTTTGTGGATGCCTGGTGAGCACTCCACTGCTGAGCTACATCCCCAGAATCTACCTCACGTATTTATTTAATATATTTTCATGACTATTTTTTTGAGTCAGGATCTCACCATGTAGACCGAGCTAGTCTTGAACTCAAGAGACCTGCCTGTCCCTGCCTTTCTGCATGCTGGGATTAAAGGCATGTGTCACAATGCCCGGTCAATGTTTCAGATTTTTTTTTTTGACATGGTGTCTCCATTCCATCCCATGCTGGCCTCAAATTCACTATGTAGTTGAGGCTGGCCTCAAACTCCTGATCCTCCTGTGTTCATCTCCCATTTTCTGGGATTTGCAGGTGTATGCCACTACATCTGGCTTCTTTTTGCCCTTTTAGATGGAAGGAACCTGGAAGGGTTGTTCTTTCCGTAATTCTTTTCTTTTGTTTTAAATGTGTATGAGTGTGTTGCCTACGTGTATAGAAGTGCACCCGTGTTGTGCAATGCCCATGGAGGTCAGAATAGGTTGTTATATTCCCCTGGAACTGAAGTTATGGGCATTTTGTTAGCCACCGTATGGATGCTGGGAATTGAACCTGGGTCTTCTGCAAAAGTAGCCAGTGCTTTTAACTGCTGAGCCATCTCTCCAGCCCCTTTTCTATCATTCTTACAGGATGAGACTGAACTCCTAGGCAAGAGCAAGGCTAGAACTCCAGTTCCTAGCAGGCGATCTGGCTGTAGATGTTAGATATGACCGGGAGCTTTGACCAGGTGACCAAAGCCTGGCAGGGGGTGGGTGTGGCAGAGTCTTCTGGATGAGAGCCAGCAGTCAGGGCTGAATGACTTCAGGCATGCTTGACTGCTCTGGGCTTTAGTTGCCACATTTGCAAAATGGGAGAGCCATGGTCCTGACTCTGGGGTTGCGATGCATAGCAAACATTCAGAATGTGTAACCAGGGCTTTATTTATTTATTTATTGAACATGGGCTATGGACTGTGTATTCCCAGACCCTGGGCTTTGTCAGTGAAGTACAAAAGTTCAAATTCTACCCAAGGGAAACAAACAAAAACCAAAGTAGATTGATTGGGAAGGGGCTGGTACTAGGGTGGAGCCTAAGGCCCAGTGCACATTAGGCAAACATCTTACCGTTGAGCCTATCCACTACCTTTATTTTGAGACAAGATCTTACTAAATTACCCAGGCAGGACTTGAACTTACAATCCTCCTGCCTTAGCTTCCCAAGTAGCTGGAATTATAGGCCTACACTATCACACCTGGGTAGAAAATTGATTTTTTTTTTCATGCTGTGATTCAGGAGGGACTAAAGAAAGAGGAGCTGTTTGAAGCAGAAAGAGGTAGCACAGAGCTCTGGATCAGGGGCATTGAGGTAGGCCCCTCTGAGATGAAGATACTTGACTGAAGACTGAAGTTTCTAAGGGTGTCAGACACAGGGTCTCTCAGAAATGGAGTGTTCCAGGCAGGAGGGACAGTGGGTGCAGAAGTTCCAGAGGGCAAGGTGGCTGGGACTTCCTAGGGATGGCACAAGTCAGTGTGGCTGGAGCCAAAGGAGAGAGGGCGTGTGGTAAGAGGGCCGTGTGGTGACCTTGGAGGCCACCAGATGGTCACGGCATGGGCCTGGGTTTTCTCTGAGGACAGTGCGTGGTGCAAATGTGAAGCAGAGTGGAGATGGGATTGGACCTATGTTTTCAAAGGTGTGCCTGGTCTGCTCTGCTGAGAATGGTCTGAGAGGGTCAGGCAGGAATTGGGGAGGCCCAGGGAAGGCTCCTGAGGGTCATTTAGAAGAATGGGTAGTGGTAGGCATAGTGACATACACCTGCAGTCCCAGTACTTGGGAGGCACAGGCAGGAGGCTCCTGAGTTCAAGACCAGCCTGGGCTACCTAATGAGTTTGGGATCAACCTGGGCTATATATTGAGACCCTGATACCCTGATTAGATTTGTGGGTTTCTTTCTTTTCTGTTTAGAAATTCTTTCTATTTTGCAGTGCTGAGGATGGAATCCTGTGTCTTGGGTGTTCCAAGCAAGCACTCTACCTCTGAGTCACATCCCAAACCCTAAAATTTCTTTTCCCACAGCTTCCCTGTGGCATAGTTGACATACAAGGTGCACAGGCTTAACATGCACTTATAGGCTTTGATGCATCTTACACATACAAAACCATCACTGTGCTGCCCACCCCCATTTCTCTTTTGGCCTTTGACAATCCCTCACTCCACTCCCACCCCATTCCTGGGCACCACTGATGGTCTCTCTGGGTTAATTTGCATTTCCTAGACTCTTGTGGTGGAATTCACAGTCTGCTTTGGGTAGAAGGGTGTCTGGCTTCTTTCACTTAGCGTAATTATTTGGAGCGCCATCACCACTGTGTGTGTTGGGAGCTTTTCCTTTTAATTACGCAAGAACACTCTGCTGTATGGATAGACCATGATTTGTTTATCCATTCATCTGTTGATGGATATTTGGGATGCTTCCAGATTTGGGCTTATTACAAACAAAACCACTATGAGCATTCATGTACGAGTTGTGTGGACTTCTGTTTCCCCTTCTTGTAGGTAAATACCCAGGAGTGGAATGTCTGGGTTGGAGGGTATGTCTATTTAACTTCTCAAGAACATTTTTTACAAAGTGGCTGCACCATTTGACATTTCTACCAGTAGGGTGTGAGAGTTCCAGCCTCTTCTCAAACTGGGTGACACCTGTTGTGGCCACTTTATTAAAGGTTGCCCAGTCTAAAAAGCATGAAGTAGAGCCTTGGCATGGTTTTAATTGGCATTTCCTCCATGATGAATCATTCTGAGTCTCTGTTCACATGTCTGTTTGCCATCTGTGTCCTCTTTGTTGAAATATTTACAAATCATTTGGCAACTGGGGATGTAACTCAGCCAGTAGAATGCTTGCCAAACATGTATGAAGCCCTGAGTTCGATCCCCAGCAGGTGATGCATGCCTGTAATCACAGTACTTGGGAGGTAGAGGTAGGAGGATCAGAAGTTCAAGGTCATCCTCTGCTACATAGAGTTTGAAGAAGACAGCCTGGAATGCATGAGACCGTACCTCAAAATATAAGTAAGTAGAGCCAGGGAGATGGCTGAGCTGATAAAGGTACTTGCAATCCCCAGAATGCAGATAAAAACCCATATGTAGTAGCATGCATCTGTAACCCCAGCACACCTATGGTGAGATGAGAGGCAGAGACTGGAGAATCAGCTAGACCTCAGGGGCCAGCTAGTCTGGGGTACAATGTGCAATAGAAACCAGAGATTGTCCTCTGACTGCTACATGTCTGCCATGGCACATATTTGCCTGTGTACTCAAACCAATTGTTTTGTTTTGTTGAAATTTGTTTTATCATCATCATCATCATCATCACTATTATTTTTATCTTAAGTGTATGAGTGTATTGCCTGAATGTATATACATGCACCCATGTCATACAATGTCCTTGGAGGTTAGACGAGGGTGTCAGATCCCTTGGCACTGGACTTATTGATGGTTGTTAGCTGCTATGTGGGTGCGGGAACCAAACCCAGGTCCTCTGTTGAGTCATCTCTCCAGCCCCCAATTGTTTTGTTTTTGAGACAGGTTCTTCTTGTAACCCCAGCTAGCCTGGAACTCGCCCTGTAGACCAGGGTGGCTTTGATCTCACAGAGATCCTCCTGTCCCTACCTCCCAAGTGCTGGGATTAAAGGTGTGCCCCACCACACCCAGCAAACACAAATTTTAAAAAGTAAAAATAGGGATATTTGGGTTCTTGAATATTGACAATTCCTTATATATTATGATTATGGTCCTTTTAAAGCTGTGTAACTGTGGCTTATCTTCATTTTTAAGTTTTTTATGAGTATATATTAATATCATTCATTCTTAATCGTGTCCTTTGAAGAGCAACAGTTAATACTGATGACGCCCTTTTATCTTTTTTTCCTTTTATGTGTTGTGTATTCAACATTGTATGGAGGAAATCTTTGCCTAAAATCTCAAGTATTTCCTCCTAGAAATTTGATAATTTTAGATTTGATGTTTGAGGGGTATTTTTTTTTTTTTTTTTTTTTTGTATATGGTTTAAGGTAGGCTATTTGGTCTTGTTTGGTTTTGGTTTTGCATGTGACAAATTGCTTGAAACACTATTGGAGAGTCAATTCTTTCCATAATGACGTCTGTTTAAAAATTTTTTTAAAAATACTTATTTATTTTGTGTGTGTGTGTGTGTGTGTGTGTGCGCGCGCGTGCGCGCGTGCGTAAGTGTTTGGGCACACACGTGCCAGGGTATAAGTGTGGAGGCCAGAGGACAACCCACAGGAGTCATTCTCTTCTCCTGTTGTGTGGGTTTTGGTGGTGTCTTTACTCGCTGAGCCTTCTTGGTGGTTCTGTGTTGTCTTTTGTACCTTTGTTGAAAATCCATTGACTCTCTAGGTTTATTCTTAGGCTTGGTTCTCCTTTGATTTGCAAATCTTTTTTTTTAATGCAGTATCATTGTAGCCTCCTAAGTCTTTCAATTTTATGATTCTTTTTCAGAATTATCTTGACTGCTTTATTTATTTTTAAAAATGATTTTTTTGTACAAATGTTTTGCTCATCTGTATGTATACCTAGTGTGTGTACAATGTCCACAGAGGCTAGATGGAGAGCCATCATGTGAGTGCTGGGAATAGAACCCCAGTTCTCTGAAAGAGAAGTGCTTTTTAACCCTCTGAGCCTCCTCTCCAGCCCTTATCATTTTAGATACTCTGCATTTCCATACAAATTTCAGAATCGTCCTGTCAGTTTCTACAAAGAAAGATTGCTGGGTTTTTGTTGTTGTTTTAATCTCTCTGTCTATGTCTCTGTCTGTCTGTCTCTCTCTCTCTCTCTCTTTCTCTCTCTCTCTCTCTCTCTCTCTCTCTCTCTCTCTCTGTGGGATATACATGCATACACATGCAATGCTATCCCATAGCATGTGTGTGGAGGTCAAAGGACAATCTTGGGTGCTGGTCCTCACCTTCTACCTTGTTTGAGGGAGTCTCTTGTTTGCCCCTGCATATGCCAAGCTAGCTGGTCCTCCAACCTCCAGATTTCTCCTGTCTCTGCCCTCCTTCTCTTGGTAGGAGTGCTGGGATTATGGATGCATGCTGTACTGCGTCTGATTTTGCATAAGGTTCTGGGGATCCAAACCAGGTTGTCAAGCTTGTACAGCAAGCTCTTTACCCGCTGAGCCATCTTGCTGTCCCCTTGCTGGGGTTTTTATTTTATATTAATTTTATTTAAATCTAGAGAACAATTTTCAGGGAATTGGTATCTTACAAATCTTACAAGTCTTTTGATTCATGAATGTAATAGATCTTTGCAATCATTTTGTGTTTAATTTCTCTTACCAATATCTTATAGATTTCACATAAAGTTCTTCATATCTCTTGTTCAATTTACCCCTAAGTATTTAATTAAAAAAATCTATTTACTTATGTGTGTGCATGCCATGACACACATGTGGAGGTCAGAGAACATCTTGCAGAAGCTGGTTCTCTTCCTCCACCATTTGTGTGGTATATAAACTAAATGAGGTGCCGAATAATCACCCTCTGAAATCAACCAAACTCAGTTGCCAGACACAAAGCACTCATTTCTTCCTTGTCTAGGAGTTTGGTTCTAAAGAGATGAGGTAAAAGCAGATTGTTTAAAAGACATAGCTTCTGCCCAGCAGGAGCTCATCCCGCCAGGGAAACAACCATAACAGCCAGCAACTATGACACTGCTTGGCCAGCACAGAAAAGGGGACAATTAGGTTGGCCACAGAGGAGGTGACACTTCAACTGAGTTTTTGAAAGTCCTGCCCAAGTTAGTGCGATGGTCCCTTCAGGGGACGTAAATGGGCACCAGGATTCTACTTGATTTAGTCTACATCCAGTTTCACAAACGGCACGCCTTGCCTTATGTCTGCAGAGGATATGTTTCAAAATGCTATCTCAAAGCCATTTAGGAACCAAACATATATTATCCCATTCTGAACCCTGAAACAGCAGTGGCAACCCAGGTTGTCAGGCTTAGCAGCAAGTGCCTTTACTCATCAAGCCATCTCGCCAACCCACGTATTTAATATTTTTATGCTTTTTAAAATCCGGCCAGTTTTCTTGCTTTTATCTGTTACTTTAGAAAAAAAGTTTAATTTACAGAAAGATTTTTGTAAGTTCCTATGTAACCTTTACCTACCTTCCTTGAGTGTTAATATCTTGTGTAACTACAGTACAATGATCACAATAAAAAGTTAACATCATTAATTGCGTGTGGCAGCACCTGTCTGTAATTCCAGCATAGGAGGTTACAGCAGGAGAATTCCGAGTTTGTGACCAGCCTGTGCTACACAGCGAGATCTTATCAAGGAGAAAAGAAAAAGGAGAGGAAAAAAGAAAGATAGAAAGGAAGAGAAAGATGGCTGTGGATGTGGGTCAGTGGAGAAGTGCTTGCCTAACATGTTTGAAGTCCTGGGTTTGATCCCAGCCCCACAGAAACTCAGCGTTCTAGTGCACGCCTGCAGTCCCAGCACTCAGGAGGCTGAGGCAGGAGGATCATGAGTTCAAGGTCTTCTCATCTACAGTGATTTTGAGGCCAGTCCAGACTATGAGAGCCTATCTTAAAAAAAGAAAGGGGCTGGAGAGAGGGCTCAGCAGTTAAAAGTACTTGCTATTCTTTGTAGAGGACCTGAGTTTGGGTCCCAGCACCCATGTCAGGCAGCTCACAATAGCTTGTAACTACAACTCCAGGAGAGCCAATACTGTCCTCTGGTCTCTGAGGGGACCCGCACATATGTGCACAGGCACATATGCATAAATAATAAAAATCTTTTTAAAGGTTGGAAGGCAAGAAGTTAGCCTTGGTGCAGTGCTGTTAAGTGAGACTTCAGATTCCTCGTTTTTCCATTCATGTTCTCTCTTTCTTGCTTGCTTTCCTGTCTCAAGCCAGAATCTCACATTGCATTCAACTGCCCCAGCACCTTAGTCTCTGACACTCTGTGGATGGGTGCTCCGGAGTCTGTGTTTTGTGGCTTTGGCACTTTGGAAGGTTGAGCGTTTTCACAGAGGCCAGTTGCATGCCCCTCTCATCACAGCATCTTAGGGGGCACGTGATACCACCGTATTTTAGTAACGGCGATGTGAAGTACTCATTAAGCCGCTGCCTGCCAGGCTTGTAGCCTGTGAGGATGCGCACTGCCGTTGTATCCTGTGTGTTGCAAAGGGAGTTGCTAAGTCCTGCTCACGGTCGGGGAGAGGGAACTGAGCTCCACTTCCAGCGTCCCAGAATTTATTGCAGCCTCTTTCTGTTTCTCTCTTGTCCCTCAGTATTTATAGTGAGTGTTCATCTACTTGTTTAACCTTCCTTTCCATTTATTTTTTTTATTGCAGATGGGATAGGTGTGTGTATGTGCACGCCATGGTGTGCATGTGGAGTTCAGAGTGCAACCTGTGGGAGTCGATGCTTTCCTTCTACCGTGTAGGTTTTGGGGGTCGAACTCAGGTTGTCCAGCTGGGTGATAAGCACGTTTACACACGGAGCCATCCTGCCAGTCCCCATTTGTTCAATCTTAATATAGATGTAAAATGGTGTCAGAATTAATTTACACTCTTGCAGGAAATAAATTTACCATTATTATGCAGTGATAGTGTATAGTTCTTTTTGCCTTTATTTATTTTGCCTTCAGTCTTCAGTATCTAGTTAAAAACACCTTTGGGTTGGATAGTGGTACATGCCTTTAATCCCAGCACTCGGGAGGCAGAGACAGGCAGACCTCTGTGAGGTCGAGGACCAGTCTGGTCTACATAGCCAGTTGCAGTACAGTTAGGACTACAGGGAGACTCTGTCTCAAAAACAAACAAACAAGCAAAAAACCTACAACCTCACTCCCCCATGTGTCCAGATACTTGGGTCAGCTCCTTCCTTTTCTATCACTCTCCATGTCACCGAGATACACACATAGAATGTAATTTATCCTTAAATAGTTCATATTTGTGATATTATTTTAAATACCTAAAAATTCATTTCTGATTGTTTGTCATATATAGAAATAGAATTGACTTTTGTGAATTGACCTTGATAAACTGATTTATTATGATACATCTTTTTGGTAGACTATTTAGGCTTTTCTATGTAAATGATTAGGCTGTCTGTGGACAGTATTATCTCTTCTTTCTAATTTGCTGGCTTTTATTTCATCTTCTTGCTTTATTGTACTGGCTAGGGCTCCTAGTACAAGGCCGAATGTGAGATCAGCTGTTTACATTTGTTCTGAAGATACAGATGACACTGTTTCCTAAAGGAGTAGCATTTAGTGATAATTCTGAGAGGTGATGCTCACAGTGAGGGAGGGTGCTGAGCAGGCTCTGTGGGAGGGAGAGAGGTGCTGGTGGTACTGAGAAGAGTCCCTTCTCAGCAGAGGTAAGACCTGACAAGAGATTCTCCTTCTGATAGTTTGAGCTTACCTAGGAAGAGACTCAGAGAATGTCACGTGATGTTGTTAGGACAGACTGAAGCCTGTTTGCACAGCATTCCTGAAAGTGGTTTTTAGCACTCCCAACTCCCTCAATGTGGTGCTCCCTCTCCCAAAGCAGTTGGCTGGGAAAGAGGACTCTGAATTTAGAGTTAGGAGGTCTGATTTGGAATCAGGCCACTTATGTGATCTAAGGTGAACTGCAGCTCCAGGTGCCTATCTGTGGGAGCCATGAGGAGAAAACAGGTCGGATGGCCCCGACCCCCTGAATGTTAGCTAGTAGGAGCCTTGTTTGTGGTCATTCATTTAATCTTCCTAAGTACCTACCCTGTGAGATAAAGTGTCTCCATTTCACTAATCTCAGAAAAGCTCTCCAGCCCCGATGTAGTGGAGGAGGGAGTCCACAGGAAACGTCCATGCTTTCACTCCAGACGCCTCTCTGCTCCAGCGTCACCCACCGCTGGAACTCTACCCGGGCGTCCTTCCTCCTTCCTCCCAGTGCCAGCAGAGCCAGGTCCAGTTCTCTGGGCTTCTGCTCCCTTACTACCTGTGCGTCCCCGAGATGGGGGTGGGCTTCTCTCCCTTACTACCTGTGCGTCCCCGAGATGGGGTCTCTGTCTTACCTCCTCTTACCCCTGCACCCAGCAGGGCACTCAGCACCCACTGCGTCGTCGGCAGCAAACCAACTTTGTCCTCTATACACAGCGGGAACCACAACGTGGGGCGCCATCTTATCAACCCAACGTGGGGTCACTAGGAAAACCTCCTTCAATGAGACGGTCACTTGGGAAAGGACAAATTCTGGCCTAAAGGCATCTTGGAGCCCACGCCTCCCTACTCGCTGCCACCAGCCGGCCCCAGGATGCTCCAGGAAGTGCATGACACCCGCCCCCAGGCGCCACCTCTCAGAGAAGGGACCATTGTGTCCGAAGGGTTAACGAGGGATGCAAGGAAGGGGCCCTGTGGCCATGATGGCCTCTGACCTTTCGTAAATCAGAGGGGCTGGGGGCGAGGGGCTGCTTGGCAGAACTTGGTGGGGTGGGGACTTAGAAGCAGCTGCGCGCGACGTTGACATTGTTCCCACCATTCTAAGTGCAACAAATCCCTCTATTGTGTTCCTGGTTTATCTGGTTCCTCTTGTTTATGAGCAGGGATCCTTTGGCAGCGGTTCCAGGCCTGGGCGGGTGGAAAGAGCGCTGGCACGCACCGCGGGGGGAGGGGCAGGAGGGGGCGCCCGTCAATGCCCGTATTGTCCCCGCGCTTTTTTGTTTCTACTGTAATGACATGTCGAGAGAGGGAAAGAGAGGAGAGAGAGAGAGAGAGAGAGAGAGAGAGAGAGAGAGAGAGAGAGAGAAGGAGAAGCTGGGGAGGAAGAGCAAGACAGCAAAGAAAGCCCAGCAAGGGCCTTGGTGTGGATTGATGTCTGAGCCCGGGCGGATGTGCCGGCAGCTGGGCAGCCTGGCTACATGGAGCCAGGCCGGGGTGCCTGGTGGGGGTGGGGGTGCAAGGGGCTAACCAGCCCCCCACCCCAGCCTCTGCTGCCTGGCACCAGGTCCCCCTACCATCCTCCGGCTCTCCTGAGACAGCTGGAGTGGGTCTAATGCCAGGGTTGGGGTCTGCATTCCGATGTGGTCCTGCTTGCCTGTGCTCAGAAGCTGGCTTTGCAAAATGGGCGGTGCTAGGAGAGAAAGGTTGTGTGGCATTTGGGGAATGGAAGCTTGGCCTCCCTAGTTCTGGATCTGTATTTCTAAGCCTGGGGCAGAGGAGGAAACACATGCTGGGACCAAGCCCCAAACTGCCCCTAGAATGTCAGTACTCAAAGCCAGTACTTGGTTGTGCTGGGAGAGTCATCTCCCATCTGGGCTGAGGTGAGAGGGGCCGGTGAGGGGAGCCTGAGCATGAGACCTTGAGCCCTGGGCCATGGGGCTGGGACGTAGGCTCCCACCTGACTCCAGAATCTAGTGTTCTGTCCTCAGGGATCTAGCTCCAGGCCCTGCCAGATCTGCAGGTGGGTGAGTTCAAGCTCTCTGAAAGAGGCATGAATGCCCTGAACCTCTCAGAGTTGGCGAGGTCCGCGGGCCTTTCTTGGCTATTGTCTGTGGCCGTTTCCACAGCAGCAGCCAAAGAGTCACCCGCCTCCACCGGCCCATCTCCATTGACAGAGCTCACCGCTCCTCACATGGTTTATTTCTTTGTCCAGCCCATTGAGAAGTTCATTCTGAAATCTGTTTTCCCATTGCTTTGGCCTTTGGGTTCCAGTTCTATTCAGTTGAGCCACAGAGAACAAGTCAAGGTTTCCTGAGGATTGGTCTCTTAACTGGTAAAATGGGAATTGGCTGTTCATGTTGGCCTTTCACATAGCAGAGCCACACATGGGTCAGTAGAAACTTCTCCAGATCCTTGATTGCCTCAGGAATTTGCTGCCCTGGGAATTGATGAGGACATCCTTTATCATATCTCCTTTCTGTGATGCTGGAGATGGAACCCAGTTTTCTGAGGACTGGCTTAGAGTCAGGATGAAGGCTGAATAGAGCCAGGATGAGGGATTAGGGCTCAGGCTGTGACTAATCAGGGCCCAAGCTAGAATCAGGATCAGGGCTCAGTCTAATATCAAGATTAGGATTTAGTCAAAGGTTAGGATCATGACTCAGGCTGTGGCTTAGGGTCAGTCTGTAGCTGGAGTGAAAGTTCATTCAAAGAAAGAGTAAGGGTTCACTCAAGACCTGGACTTGGGCTTGGGCCAGGTTAAGGGCCCTGTCCAGGATCAGGGTAGTATAAGGTATGGAACCAGGCTCAGTTTATAGACTGTGTCAGACATAGAAATAGTATTCATTCTGGATTTAGGACAATGGTTCTGACTGGGCCTGAGGCTCAGTCTATGATAAAAGAAAGTGTTAATTTCTGGGTCAGGATTAGGGTCCAGGACTGTCACCAAGATCAAGAGTGGTAACTGTTCACTTGGATTTAAGGTCAGGCTGCAGGCTGGGATAAGTGTCAGGGTCAGAGTCAGGCCTCAGGCTCAGGCTGGGTTCAAGGCCTCTCTGGCAATCACCCAGCTTTGATGGACAATCTCTAGCCAGTGTCAAGGCTCTGTCTGTGACTGGCCTGGGGCCAGGCTCAGCTATGATATGGGTCAGGACCCTGTCTGGGGCTATGACTGTGACATGATTCTCAGGGGTGGCTTGGGGGTTGAGACACATGGCAAATGCTGAGAGAACTAGGCTTCGGAAGATGGAGTGGGAGAGATGGGATCATGAAAGAAAGAGAGGCTGAGGCACGTCTGATTGTGTACAGACATGCTAATAGAGGCTTGCATGATGTGCGTACTGTTGGGAAGGTATCCATGTGGGGCGGCTTCTGAGTTTGGAGGGATGGGAACGGCCTTGGTGTTGGGGAGCACATGTGTGTTGTGTACAGGTCAGCCTGAAGGCATGACATCTTCATCTCTCATCCTGAGTTGTGGGTGCTGCTTTTTTAGCCCACGGGGTCCATGTCCTATGAGGGTCCAGCTGTCCCACATGACTGGTGTCTGAGCCTTGCTCAACCAGTCAGCTGAGAGCCCATGACCATTGACTGGTAGCTGGAGGTGCTCCAAGAGGAGGCCTTCCTGCAACAGTCCCATGCCTAGCAAGGACCTGCTTCAAAGTGGCTGAGGAGAAAGACTGTGAGGTTATAGGCACATGCCTAAGGCAAGCAGAGAAGGGTCCAGTTCAAGGGCAGGAGATCATTGTCAGGGAGGATGATGGGACCCAGGGAGGAAGCTCATGTCTTTGGAGGCTTTCTAAGAAATCTGTGGGAACTGGGGTTGTAACTCACTAGAGTGCTTGCCTACATGTATGAAGTCCTGGGTTCAATCCTCAGCACTGCACAAAAACAGGTATGATGGCCTTTAGCCATAATCCTAATACCTGAGAGGTAGAGACTAGAGGATCAAAGGTCATCCTTTGGTTACTTAGTGAGTTCAAGGCCAGCCTGGGCTACATGAGACCCTGTCTCAAAAAAACAAAAAGGAAAAATGTCTATGGGATGTTAACGGTTTCCCACCTCTCTCTTCTCATCTCCTACTCTCCTGACACCACTGTCAGGTTTTCCTGTTGTCACTGTGGAGGAGCTTAGTAGGGGAGGGTGCATCTTTTGGGGTCCCTTTGCTGCTTTCTCTCCCAGCTCCGCCCCAGACCTCCGGTTTCTGGTATGAGGGACACCATACGTAAAATGTTAGTACCAGGAAGGATCTGAGTGGCCTCCCATTCCACACTGGTGGGTGGCAGAGTTCTCTGTGTGTCATTTGCTGGGTGTCTTTTTCTGTGTACCTACTTCTCTGCTGAGCATCCAGTCCCCAGAGGGGAGTCACACATGGGCGTGTCTTTGGGAGTCACTCCTGCTGGGGGTGCAACCAGCCAGGAAGGCCTGGCTCACAGGTTGTCCAGCCGAGGGAAGGTGAGCAAGGGAACCTTCATGGAGTTATCGACCTTGAGATGTAACTGAGGAGAAATTGACCAGGCAGGTATTAGCCAGGGTGGGGCTGGCGCCAGAGCTTGCCAGTGTTCGATGTGGAAGTAATCGACGGGAAACTGCAGTTTGGGTAGATTCAGCAGGGGCCTGGTTCTGGTGCCTTCCAACCTCGTTACCTTGGAGGAGTTAATGGACCTCTTTGCCTCACAGGGAAGGGAAGGGACTGGTGAGGATGAAGGAGCCTCAGCTCCTGCTTATTAAATGGAGTCACAGACTCTGTCCAGCAGTGTCTGAACTGCTGTCTCTGATTCGTCCCATTGTATGCCCTGCTTGGTAAGAATGTGGGGCACAAGCCCCCACAATGCATACAGAGTCTTCACTGGCAGAAGCTAATTGGTTCTTGGGCTTGGAGAGCAAAAATCAGATGTCAACTCTTTATTTTGTTCTGGTGCTGGGGGTGGAACCCAGGGCCTCACACCTGCTAGGAGCAAGCTTTACCACCCAGCCACATCCCAGCCCCAGGGGCCAGTTTGATTACTGAAACCATGGGTACATTTGCTTGTATTCTGAGTTTTGGAGGGGAAGGCATCTCTCAGAATCTCTCCTCAGGGTCTCTTCAGTTCCCAAGTTACATCCATTTCTCTAGGTACAATTTAAACGCATGTTCAATACCACATATGTGTTAAGTAAAAGGTTTAAAACGACGACAGTATCAAGTGTGGTGGCTCATACCTTTACTCCAGGACCGGGAAGGCGAGGCAGAGCGATCTCTGTGAGATCGGGCTACCCAGGGATCCATAGTGAGACTCTGAATCTCAAACTAAAATAATGACAGTAAAAATAAAAAAGGAAAGAAGGGCGGCGTTTCTTTTTGTGCCGCAGTGGGTCATTTTGTGTTTCCTCGAGGCGCCCAACCCTGTCTGAAGATCCTGGGCTGTCACGGCGGTAGCAAGAGGGAAGGAAGCTTCCAGAGTGGGTGTCAGAGACACTCTGTCAGGTCTGTCAGAGACCAAATCACACTAGCCATCATCTATCAGTGCGCGTCACCATGGTCCCACCCCCCGCACCTGTGCTGTGCTGAGTGTGCAGTGACAGCGGAGCACAACACTGTCAGGGTTCATCTTCTGTTACTGCCGCAGAGTGCATGGTGAGAATGCTTTCTTAAAATGGGCTGGGGATATACAGCAATTGCCTAGCATGCAGGAAGCCCTGGTCTGGTCCCTTGCACAGCCCAAATCAGGTGTGGTGGCACACATCTGTAATCACAGCAGTCAGGAGGTGGGACAGGAAAGTCACCCTTAGCTACATAGCAACTCTGAAGGTAGCATGGGACCCTGTCTCAAAAAAAAAAAGTCTATAAAGATGATTTCTCATAAAACCGTCTCGGCTTGATACTTTTCCAAAAAATGTTTTGGGGTCTGGGGAAGTAGCTTAGCATGTGTGAGGCCCTGAATTCAATCGCCAGCACACATGCACTTATATGCTCAGGGCATTAAATGTGTGTAGTAAAATATACATAACATAAATGTATCCATTCAGCCATTTTGGGGTGTAGGATCAGCAACATTCCCACTGTGGTGGGAACTGTTACCAGCCCCTATCTCCAGAATTTTCTCATCTTCCGGAACTGAAATTTTTGTACCTGTGAGACACTACCTCCCATCCCCCAAGCCAGCCCCCAGGAACCACTGCTCACCTTTCTGTCTCTAAATCTGCCTGTTCTAGATCCTATGTCCAAGTGGAATCATGCAGTCTTTCTGCTCTGGCTTCTTTCACTTAATGTTATATTTTCTTTTTTTCAAGATTTGTTTTAAAAATTTTATTTTATCAATTATTATGATGATAATTATTGTGCATATGTGCATGACATGGGGCAGGGACACATGACAGCAATATGGCAGTCAGCTGGCAATTCTGTGAAGTTGGTTCCCTCTTGCCACCTTTATATGGGTTCCAAGGATTGAACTCACATCATCAGGCTTGAGTGGCAAGCACATCTACCCTCTGAGCCATCTCACTGGCTCCCTGCCTTTGCTGTGAATGATACACAGTCCATCATAGGGCAGGCCACAGTCTGTTTACCCATTCCACTGTGGATGGACTCCGGGTGGCTCTGTCATTTGGCTGTGTGAGTCGTGCTGCTGGACTATGTGCTGACTGTATCCACTGGAGTTTCTGTTTCCAGTTCCTGGGGTGCTCTAAGCTTTCCTGGGGCTTGAGGTCCACGTACCAGGACTCTTTGGAAAAAAAAGGAGTGCAGGAAGGAAAGGGAAGGGACCCGGGGAACCCGGCATTGGTGGCTGACAGGCTTCCTGAGCAGACAAGGTGTGAAGGGAGAGCAGTGAGGCCGGCTGAGGAGCTGAGAAGTGGGCAGAGCCAGGCGGGGCATGGCTGAGGGAGCCATGGATCCTGTGCAGAAGCTCTGGCTTCTGCTGGAGACAAGATTCCAGAATGTGGGGGAGGGGACCACGCCCCACCACAGGATTTGGCCCCATGGCTGGTCACCTCGAGCCAGGGAATGTGTTAGAGGGCTTCACCCACACCAGGCTTCCCTCTTCTTGGAGTTTCCAGGCTTCTTGGTGGTCCCTTCCATCTTCTGGAGTCTTTCCTGGTCCCTGTAGCTGCCCAAGAGGACACTGGCCAGGCAGCTGGGCCCCTTCATATAATTGACACTTGAAAGCTCAGCTGGATTCCTTTCCAAGGAACATTCCCAGGACTGTCCCTTCATGGTGACATGTGTACATACTGATGCCATGCTCTCCTGCGTGTTCCCAACACTCATACACCACCACAGCATGCACACATACTACCACAACACACACACACAGATACTCACACTCTCACGTCTCCAGTCACAGTACTCATATGCTCATAAACGTGCACACATCTGATCATAGGACTCACACACATGGACACATATACACATAATCACACAGCACACAATACACATATACCCACAGTTCACCAATACATGCACATGTGTGTACACTAGTCACTTATATGTGTGCATACATCTTCGTACATGTGAGTTCTCACACAGGAGCATGCAGTAATCTATAGCACACATGCACTGACACAATTGCACAACCACACACACTTGCAAGCAACCACAGCATATTCACACACCTGCACATATCTCATAATTCATAGTCACTCACACACTTGATTTATTTATTTATTTATTTATTTATTTATTTATTTATTTATTTATTTATTGTGTGTACGTGTGTATACTTACCAGAGCACGTGCTCTGGCGTGCATGTGAAGAAATCAGAGGACAGTTTCCAGGAGTCAGTTCTTTCCCTCCACCAGGGTGAGGCCCAGAGCTCAAACGTAGGTTGTGAGGCTTGGAGATGAGTGCCTTTACCTGCTAAGCCAGTCCTCATGCATAGACCCTTATACCTCATTACATAACACACACTGTTCGTCCACACACCCTTGCCCATACACAAGTAGGCACAGCAGCAGCACTCACCCTTACGCCCACCCCCTTCTCCGGTCACTCACTGCCAGACCTCCCTGGGGACTGCTCCGCACCTACCCTAGAACCTGCAGGCCTCAGGAATGGGCTAAGTTCCTTCAGTGTCTTTCCCAGCTCACTCCTTGTGACAGCCCCCTTCAATGTGTAGGTGTATGCAAAGAGCCGGTCATGTCATGGAGTCAAGCACAGGGTTCCAGGGACTGAACCCTTTTGGGGGCTTATTTCACAGCCAGCTGGACATAGTTTCCTCCATAGAAAATGCACCTCACCAAGTTGGGGGATGAGAGCCATAGGGTCTGGCTTATCTTCTCGTGTGTCTTCCACAGGCCGGATTCAGGAGTGAGTCATAGATCCTGTAGGATCAAAGTCTTAGGTGGGTGTCACAGAGGTGCCCGTCGGGAGCCACCGCGGCATGTCAAACCCCGTACCCTTCCTTGGAAAAGCCTTCCTCAATATCGGCTTTGCCTGGGTTTGGGTCTGTCTGCGGTACCTCTCCCAGTGGGGCTCTTTCAGTAGTGTTCTCTTCTCTGTGTCGCTGGAACTGTTTGGGGACATGATCGTGTGCCAGTCGTCTTTGGGAGCCTGGCAATGCTGACAGAACCCACGGAGAGCAGTCTCCTGAAGAACGCACTGTGTGGAATTCTGGAACTTTCTCCCCAGGTTCATTTCCTGATTGAGGTGACCCTCTTGCTGCCTCCCACAAGGACACAAAGAGGCCTCCCACCTTGGGCCTCAGTCCTAAATCTACCTCCCTCAGGCCTGCTATTCTTTAGATGTCTGAGGCAGACACCAGACACAAGAAGCTTGGCAGGTGACCTTGTCTGCCTCCTGTCCGTGAGGCCCCCACTGGACAGTGTCCTCGTGTCTAAGTATCTAAGTGACTAGGTTCCTTCTCTTTCCTTACATGCCTGAGGCAGCGAGCTTAGCTGACTGTGGGGACCTAGAACCCCCCTTCCTTGAAGTGGGACAAAGCAGATTAAAGAGTCCAAGAGACCTTTCCTGCCACAGGCCAATGCTCGGCATGGCAGTTCAACCTAAGTCTAGTTGTGCCTCAGTTTCCCTCTCTGTAACACTGGAGAGAGAGTTGTCTCCCTTGCCCCAGGACCCTTTCCAGCTGTGCCTTCTGTATCTGCCATTCTGAGAGCAGAGGCAGGAAGGCAGGACGGCTCCTCTTTCTCCACCTCTCCTTGTCCCCCAGGGTCATCCCAAAGCCGCCCCTCCCTGGCTCCCTGGGACTTCCCTGCAGCTGCAGGCTGGGGAGACAATCGGGTGCTTTAGAGAAATACATTTTTGGGCTAATTTGCCATGCGTAAGTGTTTCTCTTACCCTTTAAAGGCAGAGAACAAAGAGGCCTTTCTGTGCCGGGGCAGGCTGCTGGGGAGGGGACCGCAGCTGTACAGGCTGCCGACCCTCCTCCCTCCCTCCATCCCTGTGAGCATCCCACCACGCAGCCCCTGTTCCCCCCAAGGAGGGACAGCCTGGACTTTCCCAGCCTCCCCCAGCCCCCAGACGGCCCAGCCCCCTCCCACCAGCTGCCCCAGGCAAGAGGGAAAGTGTGCGTGGGTGGTGGCTGGGTGGGGAGGGGCTCCGGGGAGAACGCCACTCTCCACATGCGGTGGCAGCTAGGCTTCGTGATGGAACTGTCCTGCTGGTACTCTGAGTTACATGGTGTGGTCACGTGTTGATGGATTCAGTCGCCAGGTGACTCAGAAGCATTGAGGGCAGGTGGTAGTTGCCTCATTCATTCATCCATCCAACCATCCATCAGTCCATTCGTTCATTTATTCATTCAACTAGTCTCTTAAGCGTCCTCTTAGTATAGGTCTGTCTCCCACCAGTAGACAGCCATGATAATGGAAAAGTGTCCTGGGTTCCTGTGCTTCTGAGAGGCGGGTGACACCTGTTGGAACAAAGGCACAGAACTTGAAAGGAGGTGTGTCATCTGTGTGGGGTTGGGAGTGCTTGCACAGAGTGAAGGGATAACAGGCCAAGTCTCCGTGCTGCTTTACTAAGTGGTGATGTTCTTGAATGCCTTCCCCAACCACAGGGCATCCTGGAGATTTTTTTTAGGGTGGTCTTTCAGCCTGGAACTTCCTTCTCCCACTTCTCTGTTCTATGGACTCCTTTTGAGAAGGCCCGTCATAGCTTTCCATCATCCTACATCGGGGCTTGGCCACTCACCGATTCTCACCTGTATACCCCAAAGCAGGCGCATGTGTGTGGCAAGTCTACACAGAGGTCCTGAGCTTCCCCCTCCCCCGTGTCTGCACCTGGCTCATTTTTGAGAAACGTTCCAGCACCTAACACAGGTACAGCGTTCACAGGCAAGCACTCTGGATGCCATCCCTCGAACCTCATCAGAGCAGCTGCTGCTTATTGAACCGGTACTGCAGGCAGACCCTATAAGTTCACTGACTCACAGTGGCAGCTAGCTGTACTCTGACGCCTTGTTAGGAAGGCCAGCTGGGCTAGAAGGGGGTTTGGCACTCCCTCATCAGCTTTTTTGGGAGGAGGTGTCAGAGACTGGACTCTAAACCATTGTGTCTACACCACCCAAGAGCCAGTGAGCTCCCCTCCTCCCTGAGCCCCTGGAGCTTGTCTTCTTGACACCTGGAGCTTGTCTCATGCTTTCCCTCTTCCAGGCCCCAATTCTTGGATCCCCCACATAAATGGAGAGGAAGAAAGAGCTCAAGGTAGAGGAGCTGCCATGTGAGAACACGGGGCTTGAGTGACAAAGAGCCAGAGCCAGGCCAGTGTCTTTCCTGCAGGACACGGTCTCTGTGTGGGGTGGTCTTTGGTTCTGAGATTTCAAGTTCTTTGGGTGGGGCTGGATGTAGTTCAGTAGGTAGAGGACTTGCTTAGCATGCACCAAGCTAAGTTTCATCTCTACAACTGTATAAACTAGGTGTGGTGACATACATTTGTAATCTTGGCACGCAGGGAGGCAGGACGATCAGAAGTTCAAGGTCATCCTCAACTATATAAGATCTTCTAGGCTAGCCTGGGATGCATGAAACACCATCTCAAAGCATTATTTTTAAAAAGGAGTCTGGGGGCTAAAGAAATGACTTAAGAGCACTGGCTGCTCTTGAAGAGAACCTGGGCTCGGATCCCAGCATCTACATGGCAGCTAGCTCCAGTTAGCCTATAACTTCAGTTATAGGGGATATAACTCCAGTTCCAGAGAATCCAGCATTCTCTTCTGACCGCTGAGGACATTGTACAACACGGGTGCACTTACATACATGCAGGCAATACACTCATACACATTAAAAATAAAAATAATAAATAAAAATTTATTTTAAAAGGGGGCCGGTGACATGGCTCCATGGACAAAGGCACTTGCTGCTAAGTCTGACAACCTGAGCTCAGTCCCCTGGACCCAAATAGTAGAAGGAAAGAACTGAATCCTGAAAGTTATCCTCTGTCCTCCACACATGCCACGGCATGCAAATGCTCACAATCACACATATGCACACACATTCATACAATAAATTCATTTTTTAAACAAGGAAAGGAAGTTCAGGCATGGTAGCACAAGGCTTGAGTCCCAACAAACGGGAGGGCAGAGTCAGGTGGATCGCTGTGAGATCAAGTCCAGCCTGGTCTACATAGCAAGTTCCAGGCCAGATAGGACTACCCCGAAAACTTGTCTCAAAAAAAATCAACCAACCAACCAACAAAAATCCAAAAGGAAAGGAAACAGAAGACTCTTGAGGGATCCTTCTGGTTTCCCAGGAGTCAGCACAAGCGGGCAGCATGCGGATACCTGTGTTCATTCAGGGTGCAGGGCGACTGCACATGCATGCAGATGCATGGGTGTGTACACATGCACTTCTCTGGTTGCACCTGGGTGAGGTGGTGTGTGAGTGTGTGTGTGTGTACATCCTGTTTTTGGGAAGAAAGAAAGCCACAACTTCCCCATGCACACTCCTGCACACTCCAGGTGCACCCCTCTAGGACCAGAAGTAAAACTGGGGGAGCAGCGTGTGTCTGTCTGCCTGGGGCCTCAGGGGAACTGATGGCCATGAGTGTCTGAACCGAGACTCCGCTAGCCTGTCACCTCCCTGCAAGCCCCAGTCACTCCATCCCAGCCCACTGGTGGACACTTCGGAGTGCTATTTCTCTGCAAGGAAGGATGGGCTGGGGTGGCAAGGTCTTTCCCCTTTCAGGGGGGAAAGTCTGAGAGAAGAGAGCATCAGGAGCAACAGAGTTCAGGGGCCCGAGTGGTGCCTCAGAGGTCTTCAGGGTGGAAAGTGAAGACAGCCGAGGAAGAAGCCTCAGCCACGTGGAGGGCTGGGAGCGTGGGGCGGGAGAACAGAGCTCAGAAGCTGACTGACGGGAGTGAGGCATCCTCACAGGTCCCAGAAGTAGGCTGCCATCCAAGCCTAGTTTATACAGCAGGGAAGCAGCCAGGCATGGTGGTTCATGGCTTGTAATTCCAGTACTCAAAATGGCTGAGGCAGGAAGACTGCTCAGTTCTAGGCCAGCCTGGGCTGCATAGTTAGACCTTGTCTCAAAACAAAATGAAATAAAACAAATAATACAATCAAATCAAAGGAAGCCCTAGTTTGAACTCTAAGCTCAGAAAAAAATCCAAAATAGAAGGGAAACTGAGGCCCAGGGAAAGGGGTGATTGGCTGGGACAGTGAGAAGCAGTCAAGGTCAATTGTTGGACTTAGATCTCACACAGGCGCTGTTTCAGTCGACTGTGGTCTACAGAGTGATAATAGGTAAGCACTTCCCAGTGCTGAGAGCAAGGGTCGGATGTGAATGGGACGGATGGAGGAGGGCTCTCCTGGACATGCTAGCATCTGGGCTGGGGTTGTTTTGTTTTGTTTTGTTTCTTTTATATTTAAATTAAATTTAATTTTTTTATGTGTATGAATGTATGTGTACTGTCTCCATGTGTGTGAGTGCACCTGTGTCATGCAATGCCTGAGGAGGTCAGAAGAGGGAGCTAGATCCCCTGGAACTGGAGTTAGGATGGTTGTTAGCTGCTATGTGGGTGCTGGGAATTGAACTCAGGTACTCTGCAAGAGCAGTCAGTGCTCTTAATGGCTGAACCATCTCTCCAGCCCCCTCAATTTTTAATTTTTTGAAATAGGGTCTTCCTGCATTCCCAGCTGACCTGGAGCTTGCTATATAGACCAGGCTGGCCTTGATCTCACAGAGATCTGCCTGCCTCTGTCTTGAGAGTGCTGGGGTTAAAGGTATGTACTACCATGCCTGGCTTCTGGGTTGGGTTTTGAAGGATGCAGAGGAGTTGACCATAGAGTGAGGGACTGGCTTCCACATAACCTGCATGGTCTGTGTCAGTTCCTGTTTTTGACACTTCTGAAGTCAGCAGCTAATCTGCTCCAGAGACTTGGGAACACGGAGAAAGGGACAGGTTTCCATGTGCTTCTGTGCTGAGGAAGGAGACTGGATTCCGTTTCCTAGCTTCCTCCTGGTTAGAACCTCAGTCCAACCCCCTTCTGTTCCAGCAGTGAACACCAGCTGTGAATAAGCCTGAGTGGGAGGATTTCAAAAGGTGGAGATTAGGGCAGGGCATTTCAAGAGGAGGGAACAGCACGCACAAAGGTGGGTTGGATTGGGTGGGTCGACTAGGCCTCCTCAACGAGCGGCATCTCTTCCTATGCGGCTCAGGCTGGGGCACGAAGCTCATTCAACACACTGCTGGAAATGAGCTGCCTGCCTTGGGAAAGCCCAGAAGAGAGTTAGGTGTCTATTGGTAATAAGTGGGAGACAGACTCTGAGCAATAGCAACAACCTCAAAAGTCCAAGACTGGACTGTAAGTGTGATGGATACTGGAAGCCTCCAAGGGAGCCGGGAGATGGGCCCTGGACGGTGGTGTGCTGGTAAATGCTTAACAAGTTCTGAGAGTGGGCAGAGTGCAGGGAGGCAGACTCGGATTTTCACATTGTAAAAACTCCCTCAGAGCAGTTTCAAGTCTCCAAAGGGAATACGACTGGCTTGAAAGCTGTAGGGCAAGTGGAGCAGTTGGCCCTTTCGAGCTGGTGACATGCAGTTTTCAAGTCAGTGGGTGCCCAGCTCTCCTTCTGCTCTGGCTTCCTGCTAGCTCCAAGGCAACATGCAGATGGCAGCCAGGGGTGAGCGAGCCCTCTCTGGTCTGTCTGAGACCCTGACCTGCATTCCGGTCTCAGCTTGGCATGAGTGTGCTGTGACTCAGGCATACCTCACCCCCGTGCTGGGGGCTGTGCCAGACCACTGGCAAGAGAGAAGGGCAGGGGGCCAGGGGCAGGAGGAGTTGGGATGCCTGGGGATAAGTACAGGCCTCTCCCAAACTACCTTTAGCTTATTTGTAGGACTAATCAGCCAGCTGTCACCAGTCAGGGGGTGGAGCAGGCAGGGTGTGCGAAGTGCACATGAGGCGACTAGGGCCACTAGAAAGGGAGGTGGGCTCCGGATCAGCCATGCCTCCACCGGCCTGTGGGGAGACGAGTTTCTGGACCTTAGCACATTGATGTTGCCCCTCCCTCCTGTCACTTGGAGGGGACTTTCTGGCCTATGAGGTCTGATTCCGGGAAACAGGACTGAACAGGAGCGAAGACCATGGGTTTGGGCATCGCCAGACCTGCAAGGCCCGCCTCAGTCTGCTGCCCCATTTCTCTCAGGCTCAGCTGTAAATGTGGGCTAATACTTTTATTGTCATGTGGATTTTATTTTTAAATAATATATCTGTTAGACGAGTCACAAAAATAGTAAAAGAATTTCCATATATCATAACACAAATTCCACAAAAAATATTTAACCTCATTTGATCCATCACCCTTTCCTTTCCCATTATTCTGTCCCCTCGCTCCCTGCCCCAAACTCATGTAGCACATATACTTTCTGAGCTGCTTGTTGTGGGAAAGTTGCTGAAATTAATCTCTCTCCCTGATAATTTAGTGTGCTTCATATAAACAAGTTTTTTAACCTAATTACAATATGGGTCATCATCGTACATTAAGAAATTGGCATTGACTCATTATAATTGCAAGTCTCATTTATTTATATATGTACGAATGTATGTATGTATGTATGTATGTATTTATAATTTTTTGTCTTTTGAGGCAGAGTCTCCCTGAAGCCCCAGCTGGCCTGGAACTAATTATGTAGACCAGGTTGGCCTCAGTCTCACAGAGATTCCCCTGCCTCTGCCTCCCGAGTGCTGGGATTAAAGTCGAGCACCACCACACCTAAGTCTCATTTATATTAATCACCAATTATCTTTCATCCTTTACAGTATGAATATTCGGACCTTGTAGGACAATGGCAAGGATTAAATGAAAAGCTTCATACTGCTTCAGCCCATGACCCCCCTCTCACCTTGGTCTAGAGAAGCATGTTCAGGACAGTGCTGACATTATCGCTCCTTTCTATCTCCCTGCCCACATTGTCCGAAACCAAGCCCCCGACCCCTATGCCTGTGGGGATCCCAAGATCCAGATACAAGGGCTGCTATGTCCTGGGGAGGGATGGTAGTTTCTTTTTCCTCTGGGCTAGACTGGGGAAGCCCAGGGCCCAGCCCAGCACAAAGGCCACACCCTGTGTGTGACTTTAGTAAATTCCCAGCCTCAATCCTCACACCAACTCCAGCCCCTGGTCCCAGGACCCTCATGTCACAGATGTCCTGGCAGAGTAGCTGTGCTCCTGACACTCCGCCTCCACTTCCTCACATGGGACGTAAGTGACTTCTGGTTGCTTCTAGCCCGAAAACATCCATATGCCAAGTCTGTGTCACCATCCTACCCCCAAACCAACCTCCACTGGCTTCCTTGCCCATCAACAGCTTCACTGTTCTTGAATGGCCCAGGCGTGATGTGTGAGAGTCATTCTTGACTCAGCTGTCCCCATCACCCCCACGGCTGGTCGTCAGCCATGAAATACTTCCCTCAAGCCTTTGTTCATATCTGACGACCCCTTCCAAGGGGCCTTGTCCCTTCTTTCTTGGACTCTCTTTTGATGTGAAATCTGGATGCTTCTGTCTCCTTTCTAACCAGTGTCCCCAACCCTCCACCTATGCCAGCCCTCAGCAGAGCTCCAGAGTTACCATGAGACCCCTCTTAGAAAGGCACAGCTCTTTTCCAGTAGGGAAGGGACTTAACTCCTTTGAGCTCCCCAGAATCCCCTTAGCAAGGGGCCCTGCCATACCACAGAGGCTGAGGGGCCCAGGAGAGGTTGGGGTGCCACCTACTGTGATTAGACTTGTAAAGGAGGAAGGACCCCTAAGCAGGATATGCAGGGCGCCAAATCAAGCTCTAATCTTCCAAGACCACGGTCTTTGTCTCCCAAGCCTGCTTCAGCCCATGATTACCCTCTCTCCACTGAGGCCTTCTGCTCGCCTCCATTGGGCCCTGCTCTGGGGCAGACTCAGGGAGGAACTAAGCTAGATGATGCCATACACTGACACCATCCACACTGTAGACGTACACAGGGGTGTTGGGGGCCACTGTGCCCGGGATCTGGAGCTTGGCAAAAGACAGTAGAGCGGAGCCTTGAAGAATGAACAAGATTGGGCAGAGGAAGAGTGGCATTCATCGAGTTAGGAGGGGCCTGGAGGTGTTTAAGAGTGGCCAGGCTGGGGAAGGCCAGGTCTGACATTTCCCTGAGTCTAGAGGTTTGGGAGGAAAGGAGGAAGGGGCTCAAGCTGGTGTCCCAAGTCCCTCTGGGGAGGACCAGTTGGGTGATAAGCCCAGCTGCTGGGAATCCTGGGACTGAGCCACAGCGCCCACGGGGCCTCGCCAAAGCAAGCCAAGCTGGGCTGGCGCTGCATGTTCATGCTGGGGGTGGGGGCAGTGGGGGGTTCTGGCCCCGGGGAACAGGAGGAACCCGGTGGCGGATTTGTGTTTCCACTTGATTTCCTCAGTTGTTTTCCAAACGTGGGGACAGGATCCTGAGGGGCGGGGTGGAGGCGGAGAAGCCACCGGAAGGCGCCACAGCCCTGCCGCCTGCCCCCCATGTGACTTGGCTAACTGACGGCAATGCTGCGTGGAAAGGCCTAGAGGCTTCCGTCCTGGGCTGCTGGGCAAGTAGGTGACGTGGGCGAAAGCCCTGGGCCCACACGGGCAGTGCCCACGTGACCCGCTGTCTCCACGCAGACTGCCCACTTGATCCTGTGAGTTAAGAGAGCCTATGGGGTGGTTGACCCCGTCTCAGTGCCACCCTGGAGGGCAGAACCCGGACAGGCAGGATGACCTGAAGTCTTGAGGTGTGCACAGCTGCCTCTGTCCCCTCCAGGTTCCTCTGACCCCATGAGCCCCTTCGCCGCCTGTTTCTGGAGCCCAGCTCCAGACCTTACTGCCTGCCTGCCCGGGCTCTCCATCCCCGGCTGTGGCCTCTCCCCTCCCTCTCACCCGCCTCCTCTGGCTTTCTCTCCTCCTCTGGCTCTGCTCAGCCACTGTCTGGCTAGGGGGCAGCTGGAGAGTCCCAGCCTTTGTGTGGATGTCAGCTTCTCCTCCGAGAAGTGGGACTGTAAGAGCAGAACCAGGGACGTCCCAGCACTGGGTCCCTGTGAGAGAAGTTCCTGGCACAGGGCAGGTGGGAGCAGGCAAGGGCCCAACGTGGCTGACTTCTCTCCTAGTCCCAGTTATGGTGCCTGTCAGCCTGGGACACTGCTCTGAGCCTCAAGTTTCCCCCTCTGAAAAATGAGGATAACAATAAACCCTTCCTTGGACCAGGGGTAGAAGCCTGGCTTCCTGAAACAGTCAGGCCTGCAGGACTCCTGTTTTTGAGTTAGGAGTAGCCACAGAGACCTAAGTGCTGGGGAGCAGAGGCCGCAGGAAGAAGCCAGTGCAAACTTTAACAAAAGAGAAAACAGTGAATTATTTTTTATAGGAATCAAGGTTTATTTTGTACCAGCATCAGGCTCTATAGCTAATTTTGAAGTTTGCTTATTTGTTTGTTTTTGGTCATTTTGAGTTCAGCTGGCCTGGAACTGCCTCTGTAGACCAGGTGGGCCTGTATCTCACTGAGATCCACCTATCTCTGCCTTCTGAGTGCTGGGATTGAAAGTGTGCACTACTATACCTACTACTATACCTTTTTTTTTTTTTTTTTTTTTTTTTTTTTGTCTTTGTTTTAGATAGGATCTCCCTATAGCCCTGGAACTCACTATGTGGACCAGGCTGACCTTGATCTCGGAGAGATCCGCCTGCCTCTGCCTCCTCAGTGCTGGGATTAAAAGTGTGTGCCACCATGCTCAGCACTGTTTCTTTGTTTTTTGAGACACTCTGTAGTCTCACTCTGTAGCCATGCCTGGCTAGCTTGGAACTTTCTATGTAGACCAGGCTAGCCTCTAACGCTCCCTATTCTGTCTCCCAAGTGCTGGGATTAAAGGGGTGGGTCACCATGCCTAGCTCCTAAACTGAAATTTACAGTTAATTTTTACCAGTGCTTCCCACGTGGCAGACAAAGGCTTTACCAATGAGCCCTGCCCTGAAGTTTATAACTTTATGGGACAGTCTATGAGAAAGGTGTTTCAGATAAGAAAGCAGAAACTTAGGTCAGGGCTTGCTCAAAACTATGTTTTAGTGAATAAAGAGTTAACATTAGAACTCAGACAGAGAGCCTCTGCTGGGGGTTTTGAGCCCAAGGTCGGAGTGGTGTGGAGGGGAGAGCTAGAGCTGCAGCTGAGGGGTTGAGATCCCACACCAGCCTCCCACTCCACCCTGCTACCTGGGGACTGTTGTCGCACCTGCTCTCCCAGTGGGTCCCCTGCTCTGGCTCTTTTCTGTGCTGCTGCCAGGCCTTTCTCTCCATCACTGTGAGTCCTCCCCTCCCTCCTTACTCCCTGAATCTTACACTTCAGCTCCTCTGTGAGGCCTGCCTGCCTGCCTGCCACCCTGGCCAACTCTGTCTTCTTTTGCTCTGTCTCTCAGTGCTTCTGTTGCAGAGGTTCACTCTATTGAGTTGCTTTGTAAATTGTGCACATGCCGGGACTCCTTCCACGATTACCACCAGCAACCTCACTGAGACCATCACCACTCACTGCACTGCCCGCTTCCCTGCACCTAGCTCTCATCTTGACACCTTCCTATGGACTTGGAGTGGCTCCAACAGACAAACAAGGGTATCAAGATCTGGCCTGAGGGCCCCTTGCCTGTTCCCTCCCTGCAGCCACCTCCTACGGCCCCAGGCCCTGTGACACATGGCAGGGGGCCTCATACCTGTTGTTGCTAATGTCCAGACCTGACCTGAGTCCCCTGTCACTGAGTGACACTGCCCTTTCCAGCCTGACAACCGGAAGCCTCACCTCTCTGCCCCTTGAAGAATGAATTCTCTTTTGAATGTACCCACAACCTGCTGAGTGGCTGTGCCTCTATAAATGAGGAGCCTGGAGCTTTGGGAGGCCAGGGACCAGCCTGAGATTGGAGGCCCAGCACCAAAGCTCTGCAGCAAGGCGCTACATCAAGGTGGGACTGGGAAGGCATGTCCTCAGAGCCCTTTGGAGTTTAGAAACTGTTCAAGGAAGGAGCTTTGTGTTGTGAAGCCGGACATTGCAGGTGAGGTTTACTCTTCAGGGGTGCTGCTCAGGGGCCTGTCACCCACCACTAATGAGCTCACTTTAGGCACCTGTCCTAAGGAAAAAGAACACCTGTGACACCTAGTAGGTATTACATAAACACTAACTGAAAGAATTCAAGTGTGTGTGTGTGTGTGTGTGTGTGTGTGTGTGTGTGTGTGTGTGATATCACCTCCTGCTCCAAGACTTCGTGGGCCCCTCTCGCCTTCCTTTCTCTGAGCCTAGTCCCCTGATCCCCAGTATTTGACTCCCAGTCCCTCATCTCCCTGGCTTGTTCTGCTCCGGCCCCACTGGCCTCCTGCCTGGTCCTAAGATCAGCAGCACATCCCTCTTGGAGCCTTTGTGTGTGTTGTTTCCACTGCTGAACCCCTCCCTCCACCCCAGATATGGCTCCTTCTCTCACTCAGGTCTCTGTCCAATGTCACACTCACCCACAGGCTTTTTCCTTCCTTCCCTTCTTCCTCCCTCCCTCCCTCTATCTTTTCCTTCTCTCCTCTTCCTCCTCCTCCTCTTCCTCCCCCTCCTCCTCCTTGTCTTCATCTTATTCTGTAGCCCAGGCTGGCTTCTAACTTGAGATCCTCCTGCCTCAGCCTCCAGTACTGGGATCACAGGCACAAGCTACCATGCCGGGCACTGACCTGTCTCTAACGTGACCCCTCCTGTCTCTCCTCCCACTCTGCTTTGCGCTCCATCACCCACACCAGATGTTGGCTCACAGGTTTGTTTGTTTCTTGTCCGTCCACTTGACAAGAATATTGGGTCAGTATGGGCAAAGGTGGTCTGTTTATAGCTGCAGGGCAGGAACAGTGCTGGGGACATAGCCAGTGTTCCATCAGTGACTGAGAGAGGGAGGGAGGGAGGAAGGAGCTGAAGGGAGCAGTGAGGCAAGGAGGAAAGGGAGGAAGGAAGAAGAAGGAAGACATTTTAAGTGTCCACTGACTTGTTACTAGATGTTGCTTCCAGAAGCTTGGGCACCAAGACTGGTGGGCAGAAGGTGGGGTGTGGGGAGAGTTGGGCTGTAAATGAAGAAATATGATTGACTAGATTTGAAGAAAAACTTCCCATGAGATGAAACTGTGCAAGGATGAGAGGAACTTTATCAAGAGGGGATAAACTTCCTGTCAGCAACAAGAAGCCCATGAGGCCCAGCAGCCTTGGAAATGGGTGGAGAGCGCTGAGGGGACCTGGACCCAGAATGTATAAGGAATCAGGGGGCTCCCCAGGGGGTTGGGGCAGGCCAGGCCCTGGAGCTCCTAGGCCCTCATGGCTCACCTGGCCAGGCCTAGGCAGGTAGAAGCCCGTCTGTGGCTCATCCCCAGGCCAAAGGCTGCTGGGATTTGGCCAAGCGGCCATGTTGGGAATGTGGTCCTGACCTCTGCAGAGCAGGCCTGGGAGACAGGAAATCCCGCCGCTCGGGACCCAAAGGCCCCCAGTCGTGCCCTTGCATCTCCCCACCTCCCACAGTGGCCTCGGGCCCGTGCCCGCGCCCATGGGGTTAAATCTCTCCCTGTCTCTCTCGGCTCCAAGTTGTTTTCCGAGCGAGGCAGAGAATGGTTCTCTTGTTACCAACATGGCTTCTGGGCATTGGGTAATGCGCTCCCTCTTCTCCCTGCCCCGCGCCACAAAGGGACCTTTTGTTCCTCTCCCTGCCCCTCTCTCGGGCTCTTCTCTGGCCCCCCACCCACCCAGTCCCTCCTCCCCACGCTCCCGCCCGCTCTGCGTGCGCCCCTGGCTGCAGGGCTGACCGTGGCCTGGCCGTGGTGCCCTCCCTCTCCCTCGGGAGACGACAGGGCCGCGGCCGTGGCGGCCATCTTGAAAGCTGCCTTCTAGGCCCTCCCTGGCTTCTCCGCGGCTGCGGGCGTCGCGGAGGCCATTCCGGAGCGAAGGCTCGAGGTGCTGTTCCGTGCCCTCCGTCTGTTCTCCCGGGTGAACGACCATCTCCCCCGAGCTCCCAGCCCAGGCTGCCTCCCCGCACTGAGACAAGAGACACCATCTCACTCGATCTACAGTGCGGCCTCCCGAGGCGAGTAAGGCTGTCTTGTGTGGACGAGACGGGCCTCACAGGGTGAGTGTCCATTCTAAGGCCTCGGTGAGCAGCCGGTGCTGCGGCCGGGGTCAAGCCACAGGCATCTCTTGACAGCCCTCCAGAGAGATCCCTGTGAATAGGCCCTGACCCTTGGAAACACCCACACTGGGTCTGGCCTCCAGAGAGAGCCAAAACCAAACTTACTGGAACTTTGGAAAATGAAACAGAATGTGTCTGAGATGGGAATGTCAGGAAGCCCGCCAGACAATAAAGTGTCTGCTCTCTGAGAAGTTTTAGTCACTGTCCCCTCCCTCGGCCCCCCTCACAACCAAGAGACAGAGAAGGGCTGATGATATCATTTCTCAAATGAGGAAACTGAGTCACAGGGAGGCTACACAGCCAGGACCTGGAGCTCACCCCCACTGACTCCAGCTCTCGAGTTCTTCCTGGGCCACTGCCTGCCTACCCCCTGAGAGGGCCGGAACCTGAGAAATACTTGGGCAGTCACAGCTACCTGGCTGGGTCTGGAATCATAGAAGCCACAGCTCTGGAGAGACTGGGTTCAGCCATTAGAACACTCAGTAACTCCTCCGTCTCACCCACCCATGTGTGGACAGAAACAAGACCAGACAGTGTCTGCTCCTTAGCATGTTTGTGGGTTGGGAGTGTGTGGACTCACCTGTCAGTGCTGGGCTTGGGTCACAAGAAGCTGAGAAGAGGTGAACCTCAGGACTTGGTGGTGGATGGGATGGTGAAGGGCAGTGGAAGAGTGAGGAAAGACTCAGAGTTGAAGAACTTCCCCCTGGCTGGAAGACAAGGAGACAGGTGAGTCTCCTGTGCTACAAGGTCAGACTGCCTGGACAGCGGGAAGGGCCCGGAAGCAAAGCAGCGGGAGGAAGGCTTCCTGGAGGAGGAGGCCAGGATCGAAGCTGAGTGAAGGCATAGTGGACAGAGGCATGGAGGAGCTGGCACTAGGGAGAGGCAGGTGGTGAACAGAGGTGCTGGAATGGAGCGGCTTCATAGCAGAGCCGGGCAGAGGTGGTGTAGGGTGGGCAAAGGTAATTTGCTGTGTGAAATGAGAGACCTTGGGACAGAGAGAGGCTCGGGGTAAGACACATGGATTCTGAGGACAGATTGGTGCTCACTGAGCTTGAAAAGTCAGATTTATGTTCTAGAAAGACCTCTGCCCTGTAGGCCAGGTCTGTGCCAGTCTGGCTTACTGTCAGGTCCCCTGCACTTAGGCTAGCATATGTTAAAGGTCTGAAATTAGTGATTGGTGACAATGGCACCCCTGAGGCAGTAACTGGGCTCCAGCCGTGGGCCTGTGGGCCTTAGTTTCCTCATTTATAAAATGGAGTAACAGTGCCTGCCCTGTGGGCTTGTTGTGGTAGTTTCAGGAACATGTTGGACTTAACTTCTTATTCTATGTATGGTCTGCATTGCACAACTAGTATAGGGTGTTCTTTGGAGAACATGGTGACCCTGGTTGGAGACTCTGAGTCATCCAGGTGATAGATACCATAACAGCAGCTCGCCAAGTCTTTAGCCCTTCCCATAACCCCCAAACAGGCCAGGAAGTAGGAAGGGCAATTCTCCCTGTTGCATCACCCAGCAAGCTGAGGCTCAAGCAGGAGCCCTGACTTACCCAGGGCTCCTCCACCACTGAGTGGAAGATGGAGATGCATGGATGTGGAGACCCTGCTGGTGAGCACTGGGGGTGGGTGAGATGTGAGGGCACAGTGCTGACCAACGGCTCAGAGAGTCGGGAGCAGGCACGAGAGGAGGCGGTGTCAGGAACACCACCCCCTCTGTCCCTGGTCTGGGTGATCAAATAGAAATTTATTCCAGTTCCTAGCAGAGGAAATGCAAGGTCTGTAAACGAGGCACCCTTAGAAGAACGTTTGGGCCAGAAGCTCCTGACCCAACTTTTGAAATGGGAGACAAACTAAAGGTGCTGTTGTGGTGCATTCTAGCACTCAGGAGGCAGAGGCAGGCAGATCTCTGTGAGATGGAGGCCAGTCTACATAGCGAGTTCCAGGTTAGCTGGGGCTGCAGGGAGACCCTGTCTCAAAAAATTTTTTTTTTCCTATCAGAGCATAGTGGGGCAGACAGGCTTAAGGAGGGCTATGGACGTATGTGCGAGATAATGTTCTGAAGTCTGGGGTTTCACAAAGCTGGTGCTGGGGACAGAAGTGGGGCAAATGGAGGGCCTGTGGTAGGTAGGTGGTAGAAGAATCCCAGCCAGAGATGGGGACGGTGGACATCATCACACAGCATGTATTGAGTGGAGCCTGATGTTATCTGGAGTCTTTATTTTATCTCTTTTTCCTGTATTTGCTGTACTGAGGTTGGAACCCAGGGCCTTCCACATGGTACGCAGACACTACCACGGGGCCACAGCCCACGGAGCCACATCCCCAGCCCTGTACCCTGTACTCGCTTCTGTAAATCCTTTCAACAAAGACTTTTAAGTTATCATGCTCATTTTATACATGGGGAAACTGAGGCAACCTGGACCAGGCAGGCAGGCACATTTGGACATGGACACCTCCCCAGAGGGGGTCATCCTTCGTACTTTGACATCCTTGCTCCTGGAAGGAGATTTTTCAACCTCAAGGAACAAGTTCCAACCACCTACTACTTCTTTGTTTACTGAGTTTGAGTGTCTCTCTCTCTCTCTCTCTCTCTCTCTCTCTCTCTCTCTCTCTCTCTCTCTCTCTCTCTCTCTTCCAGGCTGGATTAGAGCTTGGGCTCAAGTGATCTTCCTGCTTCAGTCTCCCTAGTAGCTGGGTCTGCCTGCTACATCTGGCTTTCAACTAGCAGGTTTTGAAGGTCTGCTGTGACTCATGAGGGGTTAGGAAAGGCCTAGGGGAGGAGAAGAACCACTCTCAGCTACACTTGAAAGGACAAGACCCCCACCTCCAGGCCACCAAAGGAACCAGTGTCACCTGCGCACTCAGGAGGACCAGGGCATGGGTTCAGGAGGCTGCTGGTGTGGGGCCTTCCTTCCAGCATTCCTGCCCCTACAGGTAACGGCCCAAAGCTGGCAGCACGGCTGTTTAGGGCACTATCAGGCCAACACCTGGCTCCTCACTCCGTGTCCTAGGTGACAATAGGAAGCCCACACTGCCCTGCCACCCAGGGCTGTGCCAAGGGCAGGGAGGGGATATATGGGGAGGCTACAGGGTACTCTGAGCACAGAAGGAGAAGTGAAAGAGGAGGCTGCTAGCCTGTCCCACTGCTACAGGTCACAGATGTCAGGTGCCAGCAAAGTAGCCTGAAGAGGGTTTCAGAGAGAAGGGTCTAAGCAGTAGAGCCTTCTCCAGTGCAGAGGTGGGGGTGTTCAGGAGGGAGGACTTGCAGGTGTCTGGGGGCAGCAGCAGCTCCTTTGAGCACAGGAGGGCGATACCGGCTCTTAGGCTGGGGTGTTGGGTCTCTCTGCGGGGAGAGGAAGGAGAGGTGCCAATAGTGGAGGGTGAGGCCTCCTGACGTGCCATGACCTGGAGGGCAAGGAGTCCCCCCAGAAGGAGAGAGAGCCAGGGTAGGAGGGCCTAGACCTGAAAGCCTTTTCTGACTGGGTGCCCTTCCTGTCTGCAGTGAAGGTGGGGACACGGAGCTTGGGGTGTCCTGAGAGTTGATGTCTCGAGGTCTGGAGAGGGCAGGGGCTGTGGAGCTACTTTCCATCTTTGGTGCTGGTTGTGCACCTGTCCGGTGAGCCTGTCCTACCCCGGTGTCCCTCCTGATAGCAGAGGTGCCTGACTCTGTCCTGGGTGACTGTCATCATCCTACTGTGTGAACATCAATGAGTACAGGAGGTGCATTCCCAAGGGCTTGGGAGCTTGCAGCCACTTCCCTCTGTGTGAGCCCTCCTACCACTGCCCCACGAGGCTGCAAAGCCGTTGCCTGCCACATCATGGTGCTGAGAGCACATAGTAGGTCTTCCAGGATGTTCGCTTTGTACTTGTCTGCTCTTGGCCAGTTTCAAAGCCCTTTTTCCTGACTCCCCATCAGGCCACTTTACCCAAAACACACACACACACACACACCCTTAGGGATGGCAGAGCAAAGCAAAGGGTCCCCTGCTGGTCCCAGCCTCCTCATCTGCAGTGGGAGGAATAGTCTACCACCTGTTACCAAAGCAGACACTTGTTCCCCAGGGGCCAACCACTCCCCCATTTCCCATGTGCCTCCTGGGCCACTCATGATCTTGTTTCTGTCATCATCCTAACCACTTGGTTCCCTGGAGAAGAGTGAAATGAAACTGATCAGTAAGGTGCATGGGAGCGGGAGGCTTAGGATCTCAAGGCAGGGGCAGAATTAGACTTAACTGCTCTCAACTTCTGCAGGTTCCTTTCTTCAGAGGCTGCAGATCCACCATATGACAGACAAGACACCTGCCAGACCATGAGGCTTCTCTGAGGACCATGTTGCTGGTCTAGTGTCTGTAGTGACTTGGTGCCAGGGAAGGCTGTACTTGGACATTGTTGAAGAAGCTGAGTCCTCCATATAGTCAGTCCTGTGTCCGAAGATGCCCACTGCAATGTGTATCACAGAGAAACCTGGCCACGACCCTAACATGCAGAGGCAGAGGATGCTGACATGTCACCATCCCGTTCACATGATACAACACAAGGTAGTTGGTAAAAATGATGCTCACGAAGAATTCAGATACACAAAGAAGTGCCTGGGGTGTAACCTTAAAGAAAACTGGACATAAAACACAGAAGCAATAATAAAGAGCGCTAGCAAGTACCCGTTATATGCTGTGAGCTTAGCTTCATCTAAACGTGCAAAGGGAAAGAAAAAGGAAAGGGTTGATGGCCCAGTCGGTAAAGAGCAGGAGGACCCGAGTTTGAGCCCCAGAGCCCAGGTGAAAAAGATAGGTGCGTTGCACGCACTTGTCACGGTGGACACAGGTGGATTCCCTGGGGTTCATGGCCAGCTAGCCTAGAAAACTTGTCAAGTTCCAGGTCACCGAGAGTCCCTGTCTCAAGGATGAGGTGGGCATACGTGGGAATGACACCGAGGTTGTCCTCTGGCCTCCACATGCATGTATGTGCTGTGTGTCTGCCCCTGCATTCGCAAGTTAAGAAATAATTGGAAAAACAACAGAAGAATTTGAGTCTCAATTATTATCGGGGGAGAAGAACTTTGAGTAAGCTTAAATTTCATCTTTTTGAGAGTCTGACTAGGTAGCCCTGGAACTGGAACTCGCAGTGATCCTTCTGCATCTGCCTCCCAAGTGCTGCAATTAAAGGCTATCATTTTTATGTGTGCTGACGTGTCTCTGTGTGGGTGTGTGCATGTGAGTACAGGCGCCTGTGGAGGCCAGAGGCTTCAGATCCCCTGGAGCTGAAGTTACCGGTGGTTGTAAGCTGCGCAACATGGGTACTGGAAACTGAACTTGGGTCCTCTGTGAGAGTAGTATAAGCCATTTCTCTCCTACCCCATTTTTAAAAATTTTATTTTTGTTTGTTTATGTGGGGGTGGGTAGTGGGTACATGTGCCATGGCATGTGTGTGGAGGTCAGAAGACAACTTTTGGGAGTTAGTTCTTTCCTTCCACTGTGTGGGTCCTGGGGATCCAACTTAGGTCATCAGATTTGGCAGTAGTCACTTTTACCTACTCAGCCATTTTGCTGGCCTTGAGTTTAATTCTCTTAAGAATGTGTTTTATATTTGTAAGGTTCTACAATCAACACTTTCAGAATTTAAAGTTATTTAGAATGAGGTCAAGGAGCATGGCCATATTTAAGAAAGAGGCTTGTGTCCTTGGAAAACATTCTTCACCAGGATGTTCACATTTGCATGCTTTCAGTTAAAGAGAAGGAGCTTGGACCAGTGAGGAAGGCATTCTATTACCAACAGCAGGAATCCCAACTCCACAGACAAGTCCCTGTTAGTCCCCTGGCCCCGTTGTGGCTTCATACTCCAGACTCTGCTGTAAAAATTCACTCTCAGACCTTCTCTCTCAAGCCTCTGCCCCCAGCCCACTTTCTGCTCTTGGGGCTGACCAGTCTGTGCGTGTGTGCGTGCGTGCGTGTGTGTGTGTGTGTGTGTGTGTCTTTTTGAGACAGCCCCAGCTGACCTGGAACTCGCTATGTAGAACAGGCTGGCCTTGAACTCACAGAAATCTGCCTGCCTCTACCTCCCAAGTGCTGGGATTAAATGTGTGTACCACCATGCCTGACTCTCATAAGATATTTAAAAAAATATTTACTTTTATTATTTATTTATGTGTGTGTGTGTGTGTGTGTGTGTGTGTGTGTGTGTGTGTGCCAATATGCACAGAAGTGCCTGAGGAAGCCAGAAGAAATGGGCAGATGCCCTGGAGCTGGTGTTGCATGTGGTTGTGAACCACCAGATGTGGGTGCTGGGAACTAATCTTCAGTCTTCTACAAGAGTGGCAAGCACTTGTAACCACGGAGTCATTCCCGCCCCAATGTAGACATCTCGGCCTAGAAGCACTGATTCTGCTGGCCTAGGCCTCATCTCCTCATCATGAATTACTGTGGCTCATACACACCACACTCGCTTTATTCTTTTTGCTTTGCTTATGCTGTTCCCTGGGCCTGGAATGCTCTTCTCCACTCCTACTCCTACTTGTCTGTGAGAACCAGCACCAGCATCATATCATGCAGGAAGCCTCTTGGACCTGCTTGGCCAGGTTTCCCTGTCTCCTTCTAGTCCTTTGCTTGCCAAAGTTATCATACTTGTAATTTTCTCTGCATGTGTGGGTCCCTCTCCCAGCCTGTGAACCCCTAGAGGGAGAGACTGAATGAATATGTCCACTTTTCAACCTCCCCAGCTCTGGCCCCAGCTTGGCACTGACCCCAGCTTGGCACTGGCTCCAGCCTGGCACAAGAGGAAGTCATAGGCCCTGACATGTTCCTGACTAAGTCATACCTCAGTTTCCCTAAGAGCTGGGCATTGTCAGATCAACTCTGAGGACCAAGTTGTCCAGAAGATGAGTGTGGCAGGCACGGTGCGGCCTGGGTAGGGACAAAGCCTGCCTGACTCAGACCCAGGCCCCTGGTGGAGGGCTGCATCTGGGACCTCAGCAGACCAAACCTGACCAGAGAAGATGGCCTGGGTCCTCACAATGGTACAGTGACCCGGTGGCTATCAAGGCCCAGCAGAGCCCCTCCCTCCAAGGAAGATGGATGGGGAGGGGTAGAGGGCCCCCTGGGGCTGCAGATGCTCAGATACTGCTGCTGACAAGCTGAGCTATCTACAGCCCTGAGCACAATGCCGTCATTAACCCCTGACCCCAGCCCCTTCTTAGCCACTTCCTCTGTACAAGAGAGGGCAGGATTCCACCAGGATGCCCTTTTTTTGTGGGGTTTGGGGAGGGTCACAGGTCTGCAGGCTCCTCTGGAGCTTGGAACCACAAGTTTGCCAGCTCCATGACTGGCCTGGGGCATGACGGAATTGGGTCTACCCTGGAAATACAAGCAAGGCTGGTTTCTTGCGTGGAAATCCATCCACCCGATTATCATGTGAATGAATTTGGGCTGGAAGTCTTGTGACCATCTTAGCCCTGCATATACATCTCAACATCTCCCTGGGGTGAGTTGTCTTAACCCACTAGGAATGGAAAGGGGCCTCCTGCACTGAGAAAGCAGCAATGTACAGACACCATGCGCAAAAGGGAAACATGCATTCCTTAAAGTCAAGTCTTCTTAGAGTTTGCCACCCAGGCCAGTGTCTGTTCAATGTTATATCTGAGTTCCTAGGCAGGGCAGTTGGCCTGGAGAGTCAACCTCTAAAACAAAGTAAGATGTACAGATTGAAAGGAGAAAGCAAACCGGCATTTACAGGAACTGCATTGTCTACTCTAAAACCCACAATATTCACAGGCAAACTGCTAGAACTACAAGAAAAAATTTAGTTGTATACATAATCCTATTAAGTCAATGTCAAAAATGAATCGCAGACACATGCACGGTGGCATGTATACACACACACACACACACACACACAAATGTAAACATTTTTTAATTTAAAAAACTAATTGGGGCTAGAGAGATTGCTCAGTGTTTAGAGGACCTGTGACTCAGAATCATCCATTGTGACTTCCAGTTCCAGGAGAGCCAAAGCTTTCTTCTGGCCTCTGCAAGAATCATACATACATGCAGACAAACCTCATACACAGAAAATAAAAATAAATCTTTTTAAAAGTAGAAATAGGCAGAGGAGATAGCCAGTCAGTAAAATGCTTGCTGCATAACATAAAAGTCCGAGTTTGATCCCCAGAACCCACATTAAAAGGATCAGCTGTAGGTAGTGGTGTGTGCCTTTGATCCTAGTACTTAGAGACAGAGGCAGGCAGATTTCTGAGTTTGAAGCCAGCCTGGTCTACACAGATTTGGCAGGCTAGCCAGGGCTATACAGTAAGACACTGGTGCAAAAAAAATCAGCCAGGTATGGTGGTCACACTTGTAATCCAGCCCAGCACTGCAGAGGTGGAGGAAGACCTCTGGGGCTCACTGGTCAGCAAACTGAAGATCAGTGAGAGACCCTGGCTTAAAAAACTTCCCCAAAACAGAGACGACTCCTGCAGAACAACACCCAAGGCTGACCTGTGTGGCCTTTACACATGCCCCCTCCAACACATGCACACAACACATATACATAAGCATTCACACACATGCACGCGCACACACACACACACACACGCGCGCGCAAAGAGAAGTGGAAACAACTGAATGAGTTTACTCCTGCCAGGGAGTGCTACTTGGCAATAACGAAGAGCAGACTTGATTCACAAGCCATGGGATTTGCAGTCTGGTGGAGCTCAAGTGAGTGAGGCAGGAAGGAAAAGTCGACCCCGAAGGAGGACATGTGTGGCTGCACCGATGCCACATTTCCCAGAAGGCAGAACAGTGGGATGAGTACAGACTCTGGAGCGCCAGGGGCTGCAGGGAACTGTCAGTGAGTTGCATAGGGGTCTTCGTGGGAATGGGACGGGTTTGTGTCTCAGTTATGAGGTGATCACTCAAGCCGCTGGTGCTGAAAGTACAGGGTTGCACAACACACACATTTATGTACATATGCACGTGAATGCGTGGAGAACCAAAACCTCTTCAGTTGGATCTGGGTGGGACCAATGCCAATGCCCTGGCTGTGACCTGGTGTTCTGCATTCTGGCTGTGTAATATGCCACCTTTTAGGGGAGACTGGATAAAGGGACCTTCCACCAGTCTTCAATTATCTGAAAACTTAAGGGAAAATATTACTGTAAGACACTGAAGCCCTTGAGAAATAAGAATTCAAGCAAGAAACAAATCGGGGCTGGAGAGATGGCCAGTGGTTAAGAGCACTGGCTGCTCTGGCAGAGGATGTGGGTTTGGTTCCCAGCACCTACATGATAGTTAACAACTCCATAATTCCATTTCCAAAGGATCCAACACCCTCTTCTGACCTCCTTGGGCATTACACAACATGGGTGCATTTACATACATGCAGGCAATACACTCATACACATAAAAAATTTAAAAAAATATTTTTAAACAAGAAAGACATGCCAGGCTAAGGGTAGGGCTCAGTTGGGAGAGTGCTTGCCTAGCATGCATGATACTATTCCTAGAACTTCATAAACCAGACATGATGGTGCACGCCTGTCATTGTAGACTTGGAAGGAGGTGACAGGAGGATCTGGACTTCCAGAGTCATTCTTAGCTATATAGTTTGTTCTAGACCTGCCTGGCTATGTGAGACCCTGTCATCAAAAACAAAGTCAATGCCAGGATCGGGGAGGGATTCAGAACTGACAGGACTGGCTGAAAACAGAGTGGTGGGTGTGATGGGTCATTGGTGAAACCTGGCATTAAAATTAAAGAAAAGAAAAGGCCCTGTTAATCTTTCCTAACTTTTTGTATTTGAGAATTTCTTTAAGAAGTGAAAGGGATGGGACTGGAGAGATGGCTCAGCGGTTAAGAGCACTGACTGCTCTTGCAGAAAACCAGGGTTCAATTCCCAGCACCCACATGGCAGCTAACAACTGTCCTTAACTCCAGTTCCAGGGGAATCCGATGCCCTCTTCTGACCTCTATGGCATTGCATGACACAGGTGCACTCACATACATGCAGGCAACACACAGTAGACTGAAAACCAGCAGGAGAACTGGGAACACTGAGTACAACCACCAAGACACTCCTCTTAGCCAGATGCTCTGGTTCAGGCCTACGTATTCCCTGGGGGCACAGCTGACAGGGGATAAGCCACTCTCTGTAGACACTGCAGGTGGGATGAGGGGCCTTCACATCTGTTTCCACAGGACATTCTTGGAGTCTTCTTGTGTGGCTGAGCATCCCAAGGCCACATTTCATGCTTGGGGCCTCAGAGAGGGCCAAGGTCTTCTGGCTTTGGTCCTAGGGTCTTTCCAAAGTGAACCCCAAGCCAGATGGCTGATTCAGAGCTGAGGTGTAGTGGGGTGCCTAGCTTCTGTATGGGTAATAACTTCCCACTGGAGTTTGAGAGTCGGGGGAGAGAGAGCCAGCCAGTCCTCAGTGGCCTGTCGAGGTGGGGAACAATCGGATACTATCTCTCCGCCCCGCCGGGTGCCCACCAGCTTTCATCCCTGACCTAACCCAGAGGCCAGAATGCTGGTGGGCTAAGGGGCAGGGAGAGGTCAGAGGTCAGCCACTGCACGCTGAGCTAGGCCAGGAATGGGAGTGGTTGGGGGGACTCTGGGCCACTCTGCTGGCCTAGGCAGCTGACTGAAGGCTGTGGTTGAGAAGAAAGGGTAGTGGGAACCAGGGCTCCATCAAAGCTGGGAATGGGCTTCTAGAAGGGTGAAGATGCTCTTCGCTCTCTTCTTAACATGGGCTTGCTGCTGCCCCAGCAGGAACATTCCTGCCCCCAGGGGAATCTAGTCCCTACAGTCCCACTTTCCCCAAGGCTGGCCCACCTAGGTTCTCTCCTGCCTCCCCTGTGCAACTCCTGTGTCCTGCTTTTTCACTGTGCATTGGGCTGGGGGGCAGGAAAGAGTCCCTACCACCGCAGCGTGTCTCCAGTGGACTCCAGCCAAACCCTGTCCCTCTCCTGCTGGAATTTTTGTCACTCTCCAGTGCCAGCAAATAAACCTGGGGTTCTGGTTTGCCACTGAGACCCCCACCTGTGCCTGGCCCCTGCTTGGCCTCTGGCCTCCTCCTTTTCATGAAAGCTACTCATTTATCCCAACAGATGCGTGGAAGGGTAACATGTGCTAGCCACTGCACTAGGGGCTGCAGACAAAGTATGATTTGAGTAGGCCACCCCCAGCCTCAGAGGAGATGGACAGAAAGCTGGTTAACACAAACACCAGCGATCACATACTGTGAAACGGGTGACAAAAGTACATGGGGACCCTATTGGTTTCCTGATTTTGTCTCATGTCATGGCCCCCAAAAGGTGTTGGTGTGCACTTTTCACAGGAACACCTGCTGGCGTCTCTGCCAGCCATCTCCTCAAAGACCCTCATCAATATTTTTTGCAACATTCTCCACCTCAGCCCCATCTCCATGGCCTCTGTAGGTTTAAATTAGCCCATTTCCTTGTTTCTTTTTTGCCTCTCCCACTTATTCCTGAGGGCCCGTTAGGGCCAGGCCCTGCTTGTCTCCTTCCCTGTATGTCCTTGTGGCTGGACTTGGTAGGTGCTCAATAAATATTTATTGAATGGACTAAGGAATGAGTGAATGGGCTGGACCCATCCCTGATTTCTTCATAGTGGCCTTCGATGCAGAGACAAGTCAAAGACTGAGGAGTGCGAGTCTTGTGCTTGGCGACAGCAGCAGTCAAGGGTGGAGGGTCAGGTACAGCCCGGCATTCAGATGGCCAGCCTTACCCATTTGTTTACACACTGCAGACTCTCAGTCTCTGCAGTCAGCTCTGAGTCAGCAGGCTTGGGTGATTGGTGGCCATATGGGTACCCTAAGAGGCATTCCTGAAAGTGGCCACCAGATGGTAGCACTTGCTCAGGAAAAGGGTGTGTGAAGGTGGGTGGCTCTTCTGGGGATCGACACTGACCCTGAGAACCACAGATTCCATATCTTGGAAGACCCAGGCCCAGAGAGGGGTTGGAACTTGCACAGGGTCACACAGCTGAGCTAGGCGAGGGATCACCATCTGTTTGGAGAGAATCAGGAGCAGGGGCAGCCCATGTAGGAGGCAGGTAAGCTGAAAGGCAGGGCTGCAGCGCCAGGAACAAGCTCCTGGAGTGGCTGTCCTCACTGCCTCATCTCAGAATGCAACCTGTCCTTGAGGAAGAGACGTACAAGTCCTCTGTGGATCCTGCTGTCCCCTCCTCCCTGGATGCTGGTATTGGTGGGGTTTGTTCTGCCGGTTGCTGTCCCCAGCCGTGCCTCTCTCTCTCTCTCTCTCTCTTTCTCTCTCTCTCTCTCTCTCTGGCCACATGGATTCACTGAGGGCAGGACTTTGCATCCTAACTACCTGACTCTAGCAGCCTTTACCCCCTCCCTTCCTCAACCAGAGGAGACTCCAGAGAGTCCTTCCTCCGGGAAGCTCTGGGCAGAGTGATCTTCTGGGCTCACACATGGCTCTGTTCTCCAGGGATGGGAGGGCCCCTGGGTAGGACTGTGGGTGTTCTGAACAGGCCCATCTGGAGTATTGACACTGCATTCTGGGTCCCTGACACTGCAGTCCTTAAAAGTTACCCAACAGAGCTCTGAGCCAATGCAGTGCTCAGGATGTATCTCCCAGTGATTCAGATCCAGCGAATTTGAGACAGAGCCCAGGGATCTATGTTCAGGACACTTCCTGTTACTGTAGGGCAATGCCAGTCTGGCCCTTTGGAGTGATCCAGTCATATAGTTATCCTGTGGAGCTAACAGTGAAGTCTCTGCTATCTATGTGACAGAAATCACCCACAAAGCATGTCCACACAGCACCGTCTTTTATCTCCATCTTCACAACTGCTGTGTTGGGAGGATGGTCAGTCTGAAGAGACATGGGTGACCTGCTCAATATCCCCAGTGAAACAATGTGGCTCTGACTTAAGCTGTTTGTCTTGGGGTTGGAAAGGTACAGTCTGTATTTAAGTTTCTGAAATGGAGAATGCCATTTCTCCAAGTCCAGCATTACAGATCTCGCCTCAGTCAGTAATTCTAGCTCTATGGAAGAAACTGGGGCCACTGCTGCTGTCCTGGTAACCTCCCCAAGACGCTTGGTCCTCAGGACCCCTCTTGGTCTCTCCAGGTCCTTTCCTCCTGGGTCCATAAAAAACCCATCTCAATTTCCAGAGGCATTGTTTTCTAGTTAGGTAGTTTGCTTGCCCCTGAGACAGTTCTAAGAAGAGCAGAACAGAGCTGGAACAATATGCTTACTCTGTCTGTGGAACAAGGCACTGGTACCTTCTTTCCTCTCAGGAAAATGGTGACCTCTAACCTGGCTTCCTTATTTGGTTAGAACGGGATCCTATACTGGGTGGGCTGATCTGTCAGCCCTCTTCTACTAAAACACAAAGTGGGTCATGAGATTTTCATACAGGTATTAACTGCAATGCAATTCAATCTTCTTTATTCCTGTTTGTGACATGGTACCTGTTGATGTATTCCTAGCATTGATGGAAGATGGGAATGCCATAGATTAAAGAATCAGTGAGGGGCCTGGAGCGATGTCTCCACAGTTAAGAGCACTTGCTGCTTTTGCAGAGGACCAGGGTTCAGTTCCCAGCACCCACACGACACCTCGTAACCATCTGTAACTCCGGTTGCTAGGGATCTGATGTACTCTTCTGGCCTCTGTGGGCACAAGGCCCACACCTGGTGCACATACATACATGCAGGCTAATACTCATACACATAAAACAAAAATAAAGAAATCTTTTTTTAAGGCAGTGAAGGCAACCAGGAATGAGAAACAAAGGGAGGCGTTTATAATTTGTCAGGACGAGATCTCTTACTGACAATTTTATTATTAAAATTTTTTTTCAGAGCTGGGGAATCATACCCAGGGCCTCAAAAACTAATCAAGTGCTCTCTCACTACAGTGCATTTCAGCCTTCCAATCCTTGGTTAAGAAAGGGGAAAAAAACCTACAGACAGGACACAAATATATAATAAGTTAGTCCCACAGAGTGGGCTCAGGGACACTATGAAGGAAGTCACAGAGCAATATAAAACACTTCACCAGTGCTCTAGTCAGTAACATCTGCTTCCAGAACTCAGCAAAAAAAAAAAAAAAAAAAAGACTGATTGATTAGCTGAGACTGTCTAGGAAGTCTTCCCGAGCCTGCAGGGTGGCATGGGCATCTTCCCCTAACTGAGGAGCCTGATTCAGCTGGGGAGTTGGAGGTCTACAAGGCACTCTTGCTCATTTCTTCTTCTACTCTTGACCTTTACAAATACTTGCTAGGAGGGATCATTTTCCCTATTCTACAGGGACTTGAGCTTCAGGGCCAGTCAGTGACTTGCCTCAAATCCCCTGCTACAAAATGGCAGAGCCTGAGTATGAACGAGGGCTGTGTGGGGAAGAGCTACAATCCATGTTAAAAATCTGGGTATGGGTGCTGGGGGAAGTGGCTCAGTGGTTAAGAGCACGGATGCTCTTGCAGAGGACCCTGGTTCAGTTCCCAGCACCTACATGGCAGTTAACAACTATCCATAACTCCAGTTCCAGGGGATCTGGTGCCCTCATCTAGCCTCTGTGGGCACTGCACACATGTAGTGCACTTACATAATACAGGCAACACACATACACATTAAATAAAAATAAATAAATGAAAAAAATTACTCAAAATCTGGGCATGGTGGCACACACATGTAAGTCTCAGAACGATGGAGGCTGAGGCAGGAGGACTGTGAGTTTTAGGAAAGCCTGAGTTGCATAGTAAAACCCTGTCTCAAATAAATGCCAAAACAAACCAAAACAACAACCCCCCAGCATGTTAAAGTATCTGGGTTTAGACGCTACTATACTTTTAAAATGAAATTCTGGGAGTGAGTATGTAGCTCAGTTGGTAGAATACTTGCCTAGTATGCAGAAAGGCCTGAATTTGATCCCCAGTTTCATATATACTGGGTGCCCAGCACTTAGGAAGTGGAGGCAGGAGGTTAGAAGTTCAAGTTCATCCTCAGCTACATAGTGAATTTGAGGTCAGCCCACTGTGCTACATCAGACCCTGTCTAAAACAAAAAACACTGACTGGAAAACAGGGCTTAATGGTCCCAAATCCTGCCACTGACCACCCACAATAACAGGGAAAGCGCTTTTCAGTCTTATTTTGCTCACCTGCACAATGCAGCTGGCAGGAATTGCTCCATTCTTACAGTGTGGGGATGAACTTTAGAATTCTGTAACAGTGATGTGAGCTGCAGAGCATTGGGCTCAGGGGAAGGTGGTTGCCATGGTGGCATTCTATACATCTGCTGAGACTCTGCACAGCTCCCTGCAGTGTATGTGTGTGTGTGGGGGGGGGCTTGGAAGACTTCTGTAGGCTATGTGAATAACCATCCTGTGCATTTTTACTTCCTTCTTAGCCCCCAGGACTGCTAGGGAAGGACACTGGATAACCCTGGCTCAACTCTGCTGGATGGGGTGGCTCCAAGGCTGTAGTCCTAGGAGAGTTACTTTCTTCCAGGGAACCCACTGACAATAACAGCAGCAGCAGATGTGGGTGGGGAGATGAGACTGGGACTGTACAGTTGGGAAACACTGATAGTGTTTGCTGGGCCATGGGACACGGGAGGTATGCCTTTAGTGGGACGCCGGGGTTATCAAGAGTAAGGAAGGACATCTGCAAGACTAAGGAAGGAATCTTTTGCTAAGTAACCACAAAAAGCATCTACTGAATACTGATAACATGTATGTGAGGCATATCAAGGAAAGATAAGTCAAATTTGTTCTTTAAAAGCCCACTAAGGGGCTGGAAGGATTGCTCAGTGGTTAAGAGCATTGGGTGCTCTTGCAGAGGACCCAAGTTCGATTCCCAGCACCCACATGGTGGCTACCCACCGTCTGTAACTCCAGTTCCAGGGAATCTGACACTCTGCTCTGGCCTCCGCGGGCACTGCACGACACGAATGCAGGTACACACATGCAAGCAATGCACTCATACACATAAAATAAAAATAATAAAGAAAAGGCCCACTGAAAATACCTCTCGTGGTTCCAAGTTTAGTGCAAATTAAAGGACCCCAATCTAGGCAGCAGGGTCTCAGGGCCAAGATCTGGATCTTATACCAGCTGTAAGCCGCTCTGATCCAAGTTGCACCCTCTCTCTGATACTTAATTTCTTGGTTTGCAAACATGGGAATGTGCTGGGATCTTGAGGGGCCCTTCCAGCTCTTACGCTGTCTTTGAAGTAGAGGGGCGCAGGCTCTTCCTAGACGTGGTACTGAAAATGTGAAAGCGATTGTCTGGGGGTTTGTAGTCCACTGAACTCGGCCCGCCTTGGGATGCTTTCGTTGCCCTGGCAACCGCCGGCCGGAGTGATCCCCAGTGTGCCGCTAAGTAAGTCGGGAAGAGCCCTGCCTTCCCCAAGATGGCGACAGCGGCGGAGCAAAGGGCGGGGCCCGGTGCGACCAGCTTGTCCAGACCTTTCCTTCCTTTCCATTCCTTCAAACTAAGGGCGACCTTCCACGAATACTTAGTCTCTTTCCTGGTTCGGAGCGTTCGGAAGAGGGGAGAGAAAGGTTGCCTGCCAGGTTTGGGGTAAATACACAGGGGGAAGGCGGGACTTCCGCGTCCGGCCGGAAGTGACGCCACAGTCGCGGTCACCGCCAGGTGGAACGGCAGGTGGGTTCAGGTGCCAGCCTGGCCGGGGCCTGGCTGTGGGACCGACTCTCGGGGTGAGCGACAGAAGCAACTCCCAAAGGGTCAGGAGACCGTGGGGCGGGCTCTGGAATCTGAGCCCATCGCCCTGGCCTGGCGTCCCCCCCTGTACCAAGTAAGACTCACCTGCCCACCCGCTCCAGCCCGAGGCGCCCTCTCCAGTCCAGAGGAGGACCGGGGGCTCCTGTCCCGGCTAGGGGAGGGGTAGGGAGCTTGGGGCCGGCATCCGGACCCTTGGGTTGCCTACAAGCCTGTGTTCTTTTCTCTCTCGGATCCAGTTTCCCATTCCCTTCCCGAGCTGGGCAGTTAGCCAGTCTGCCCCAACTCTCGGAATCATGTTTGCAGACTTGGATTATGACATCGAGGAGGATAAACTGTGAGTATTTTCTTCCTCAAGACCTGGGAGTTCGGACCCTTGGCCCCTCATGCCCCTGGACTTCCCAGTTGCGCACACCTTTACTTCTCAGCGTATAGAAAAAGAAACGGGCCCAGGCATTCCAGCAGTTCATCATCTGTAGGGCATTGTGACAGGTTAACAGATAGTCCTAATTCATGGCTATGTGAACTCTGATAGCATGATCCAGCAACAACACAGGGCAGATGGAGCAATCCTTCTCTGCTGGGGTGGTCTGGGAAGGTTTCTCAGAGGTGACCACACAGCCAGGTTTTGAAGGGTGCATGGGAATGTTATAAACATACCTTCCTCCCCAGCATAGATGATTAGTAAGGCAGGTTTTCAAAAATTAGATTTGTCTCTCCATTAGAAAGTATTCTTTGTAAGGAGTAGATCTCAGGACCTTGTGTATCGTTGGCACTTAGTAAGGGGCTGAGCAGAAAAAGGTTTGTTAGCAAATGGTTCTTCAATGAGTAAGCAACACTGAAACTGCTTACCACAAGATATATCTAAGTGCTCGTTTCTAGTGAACACCTGGAGATAATTAAATAACATAATTGAGAGATAGCAGGGGGAGCTGAATAACAAAGGAAGACTTCAGAAAGGAAGGTAGTTTGGTGTTCCACATGTGTCTGAGAGGGCAAGGACAGGGCTGGCTGAGTCTCACAGAGTTGTCTGCTGTGGACTGAGCAGAGCCTTCCATGAACATTCTTTTAAGCTCTCTGGTCAGGGAGCTTCATTTTCCATTTTATGGATGAAGAAACTGAGATGCTGAAAATGAGAATGTGTCTGACCCAAGTCCTGTGGCAGATTAGTGGCCTTGGGCTTTGAACCCACAGTTGCATGGAGCCAGTGAGTTCTGGCACAAATTGCTGTTTCTGGCCAAATAAGGAAGAGAAGGCTTTGGGTAGGCCTCACAAGGCGTGGAGTCTCTCTCTTTCCAGTCAGCCTTTCTCCAGAATTCATCTTGCCTTGCTTCTTTTTCCAGTGGAATCCCCACTGTGCCTGGGAAGGTGACCCTGCAGAAGGATGCTCAGAACCTGATTGGGATCAGCATTGGAGGAGGGGCCCAGTACTGTCCCTGCCTCTATATTGTCCAGGTAGGGGCACACTCTGGGAGTGAGGGCAGGATCTTGGGTGGAACAAGTCACCTCCTTTCTTGGGTCTGACAGAAACAGGCTCATTTCTCCATTCTGAAAAAGCTGATTCTGGGGCTGGGGGTGATGGCTTAGTCAATAAAGTGCTTGCTGTGCAAGCATGAGTACCTGACCTCAGTCCCCAGCACCCACGGAAAACACTGGGCGTAGTAGTGTGTTCCTGTAATCCCAGTGTGGGGAGGTGGAGACAGGTGGCTCTCTGGGTTCAGCAGCCAGCCTAGACCAGCCTAGCCAGTGAGTCCCAGGTCAGTGACAGAATCGCAAAAAAAAAAAAAAAGGTGGGTAGTACCATGCTTACAGGTACATGAACACACACTCAAAGCTGCCTCTTGTTAAAAAAAAAAAAATTTATTATATGCATACACCTACATGTGTGTGTGTGTTCAAGTGCGCTCATGCCAGGGAGACGTGGAGGTCAAAGGACAACCCTCAAGGGTTGGTTCTCTTCTTCCATTCTGGGATCCAAGGTTTGAAATCAGGTGATCAGTCTTGTGCAGCAAACACTGTTACCCATTGGGCCATCTCCCTGGTCTTCCTTGGTTTTGAGGTCTGGCTTCAGCAAGACCTCCTGCCCACTGCTCTAAGAGGTATGTGGGGGGACGATGGGACTGTCCCCGTTCCCTTCTCCCTTTTCTGCCTGTTCTTTGCCTTCTAAGTTCTTACCAACAACTTCGTTGTTTGCTTGTGGCCTGTTCTGGTCTGGCTGTCAGAATGGTTTTGCCATTATGGTTTTGATGTTATTCCATGTACCTTTTCACTGTAGTTAGTGCCAGTGCTGTGCCTGGCACATAGGAGACATTTGATGGAAGTATCTCTAGTGAGTGAAGTCACTGGCCAAGTAAAGGCTGTGAAATAATAATGTCCTTACTGGATGTGGCAGTACACACCTGTAATCCCTGCATTTGGGAGGTAGAGGCAGGGAGGATCAGGAATTCAAGGTCATCTTTGGCTATACAAGGAGTGGCTACGTGAGACTCTGCCAAAAAGAAAAACAAACAAGTGAGGGCAAGAAGGAGCCTGGAGTTCAAATGTAAACTATCTTGTGTGCTAGGGAGTTCATTAATTGCTCTGGACATCTGCTTTCTGTTCTGGAAAATAAAGGTTTGAAATATATAGCCAGGGGCTAGAGGCATGGCTCAGCAGTTAAGAGCACTTGCTGTTCTTGCAGAGGATCTGGGTTTGAATCCCAGCACCCACATTGGATGAATCACAACTGCCTATAATTCCAGTTCTAGGGGATCCCATACCCACTCTGGCCTCACAGCTACCAGGTACATACATGGGACACATATGTACACTCAGGCTCAACAAAACAAAGCAAAAAAACCCACCAAAAAAACCAAATTAGTTCATGAAATAAAATATGTAGGCATAAATATCTTTGGGTTGTGAAAACAGAACAGAGTAACATAACGTGGGGTTGGGCGCTTAGGGAGCATCTGCAACTGCCCCTGCTGTGATTCCCTGGCAGCTGTAGGCATCCTCCTCCAGGTGCCCTGTTACACTGCACAATGTTGTAACACCCAGCCAAAGAGGCCTCAGTGGCCGACCAGACACTGGGTTTCTGGGAGGGTCGTCTGCTCTTGCCTCTACGTTTGAGGGTAACTTGGTCTCTTCTGCCCAGGAGGCAGGGAAAGGGAGACCCCTACTGCCTGGACATCTGCCTGCTCAGCCTGGGTCAGGACCTGAGGCGTGTGTTTTCTGTGAACTGCAGTTATAAAGTCGTGGAATTTATTTTCTGAAGTTCAGTTTAGTATGTAGCAAGTCAAGTGCACCAAAAGGCCTGTGTCTGGTAACAGTCCGCTTGCTTCTCACCCTCCCCTCAGCTGCTACTGTGGACGTGGCTGTGGAGATGTGAGTACAGGTCCCGCAGAGGCTGAGGTGCCAGAGCCCTCTGAACTGAGCTTAGAGCCAGTTGTGAGCTGCTTGACGTGGGGACGTGGGTGCTGGAAACTGAGCTCAGGTCCTCTGCTAGAGCAGCGTGAACTCTTAACCGCCGATCCTTCCATCTAGCCCATCCTGGTTTTTTTGACACAGGGTCTCCCTGTGTGGACCAGCCTGGCTTCAATTTCACAGAGATCTCTCTTCCTCACCTCCCAAGTGCTGAGGTTGAAGGTGTGTGCCACCTTCTTGACTGAGCAGCAGTAGTATCACAGATATTTTTTTCAAGAAACTATTTCCAAGTGTCTGGCCAGCTCTGTTTGAAGGCACAGGGTGAAATGATGAGAACAAGGGCCCACCCCCACCCTGCACTGGTGTGGAACTTTTTAAGGACCTGATATTTTTTCTTTACTTACTCACCCCTCTCCCCTCCCCAAGACAGGGTTTCATGTACCCCAGGCTAACCTCAAATTCCCTATGTAGTTGAAGCTGGTGGTGAACTGATCCTCCTGCCTCTACCTCTCAAGTGCTAGGGTTATAGTGTGCACCACCACACTCGGCCCTGGCTTTCTTGGCCCAGCCTCTTATTTTCTTTTTGATATTTCCTGGTGTTTGTGATCTCCTTGGTCCCTCAGATGACTTTCCCATCCTTGCCCGGGCTGTTTCTGTCCTTCAGTCTAACCTTGGGGACCTCCCCTTTCCCGTCCTCTTTAGCATTCCCATCTCCTGGGTCTCTTGTTTGGATTCTCTCCAGTCTGGTGGAGCATGGCCGCCTCCCTGCTTTCTGAGGAAGGTGTGGCCAGTACATTTCCGAGACCAGCTCTGTTTCTTGTCAGTGTTAGTCCTGTATCTCCTTGCAGTTGACATTCAGCTCATCAAATTCAGGAATGGATGTCCAAGTGCCAGGATGTGACTCAGTGGTAGAGCACTTGTCTAGAGTGACTGAGGTCCTAGGTTCCATCCCTAGCATAGGAAAAATGAATATTAAAATTATAAATAAATTTCTGTTAGAATTGATTAGTTTTTCACGATATTTTTAACATTTCTTTATTGTGTGTGGAGGTCAGAGGACAACTTATAATAGGAGTCAGTTCTCCTACCATGTGAGTCCTGGGGATCCAACTCAGGTCGTCAGGTTTGGCAGCAAGTGCCATTAGCCACTGAGCCATTTCACTGTCCTTGGCTAGAAATTTGATGGTATCATTCCATTATCCGTTGTTATCAGCATTGTTGTCTTTCTTATTGGAACCCTTAATTTATATGTTTATTCTTGATCTCTCAAGCCTTTGAGGACTTCTCGTCCTGTGTCTGAAAGGCCAGGGGACAGCTGCTGGTACAGCCGTGTTTGTGGCTGTGCTGGGTACTCAGGTGGCTTCCTTGAGACACCTGAGCCTCTGTCAGAATTCTGTGAGTCTCTGTATTGCTCTTGGATGGCATCCTGCCCTGTGTGGTTCTTCCTGTCTCTTTTGTTTGTTTTCAAGTTGATGCATATAAACATACCCCATAATTTACCTTTTTAAGCATTTTTAGCTGGTATTAAAATACACTTGTATTGTGGTGCAGCCACCATCCATCTCGCCATTCTTCATCCTGTAAGAGTGAAACCAACCCATTAGGTAGGAACTCATGGTTACCTTCTCCTCAGCTCCTGGCAGCCCTCATACTCCCTCTGGAGACATCCTCACAGAGGTCCTTAGGGGTCCCAGTGGTGTGACACACTGCACCAGAGCACTTTTCTCTGAGATGAAGCTTTACTTATGGCCTAGGTACTTCTCAGTTCAAGTTGACTGTCAAGATCAACCATCCATCCACAAGTCTGTATCTTGTCACTTGACACCCAAATACCTTAAACCATAACATTCCTCTCCTGGCCCTTAAGGGATACATGTCTTGGGGCTGGAGAGATGGCTCAGCAGTTAAGAACACTGCTCTGCAGAGGACTGAGGTTCAGTTCCCAACAACTACATGGCAGTTAACAGCTGTCTGTGACTCCAGTTCCTGGGGATCCAGTGCCCTCTTCTGACCTCCATAGGCATTGCCTGACACAGGTGCACTTACATACATGCAGGCAATACACTTATACAAATACGAAATACAAATAGTAAAAACTAATAAAAAAGGTTCATGCCCATTGTATAATGCCATAGTCTTATTTTCTGGTTTTTTAATTTTTTATATAGTTTGTATGTGTATGTGTGTGCACATAACGCAGAAGTGAAAGTCAGGACAACTTGCAGAAGTTAGCTCTCTCTCTCCCCTGTGTTGGGTTCTGGAGATTGAACTCAGGTCATCAGGCTTGGTGGTAAGTGCCTTTGCCCTCTGAGCTGTCTCACTAGCTCTTATTTTGCTTTTGAGACAGGGTCTCAGATAGGCCAGTCAGGTTTTGAACTCACTGTTAGCTGAGGATGATCTTGAACTCTTGATGTTCCTGCCTTCACTTCCCAAGTGCTGGAATTATAGGCATGTACTATCACCAGAAAATTCTCAATCTTTTTTTTTTTTTTAAGCAGCCCAGACTGGCCTCAAGCTCATTGAGGATGACCTTGAACTGATTTTTCTACCTCTCTCTTCCTGGTGCTGGAATTGTGGGTATATGCCACCATGCCTGGCTTAATCCCCACAAGCTTAACATTTGCACTGTTGTTTGAAAGAAAAAAGTTGAGTTTCCTCTGAGAGCATTTGACTGTGAGTGTGAGACTAGCCTGGTTTACATAGTAAGTTCCAGGCCAGCCAGGGCCTGTGAGACCCTGTCTCAAACAAACAAACAAACAAGAAAGATTTAAAAAAAAAAAAAGAAAAGATCAACCATCACTGAAGTCTTGCTGTTTCTTTAGTTGCTTTCAACATCACAGCTTGTATTGTATATACCTTTCGGTATTTGCAGTGTATTTCTGGAAAGTTAAAGAACGAAATGTTCATCTTAATTATTTCAGTTTTTTCCCTTGAAACATTATAAACAAATGTTATAAAACATCCTTTCCATATGCATTTTGTAGAAAATTTAGAACCTAAAGGTTACATAGGAGCCAGGCATGGTGGCTCATTCCCTGTTGTGGGAGGCTGAGGCAGGTTTGTTGGTTCAAGGTCAGCCTGGGCTACAAAGTAAAACCCTGTCTCAAAAAACAACACTAAAGATGGAGAACCACCACTGGCTAGTTTAGTGTCTCTAGTGGATACTTTCAGCTGGGTTTGTGTCCCTGTGTCTGTGTGGGTGCCACCAGGGCAGCCTTTCTCCTTGCTGTGTCATTTACACAGCTGATCTTTGACAGAACACCCCCTGACAGCCAGTGAGCGCAAATCCTGTTGGCAGGGTCACCTTAAGAAAAGGACTCACAGGCATAGGGGGATTTGCTCAAAGTAGCCCTAAAGAAGGTGTAGGGATTGAGGTGCTTTTGGCTGCTGAGTGACTCAGTAGCATGGTTGGAAAAGCCTGTGACAGAGGTGACATCGGAGGGGCAGATGCCCACCCAGGGCTGGGAGGGTGATGCATTTGCTGCTAAGAAAGTCTCACTTGTTGGATTTATGGACTGCCCTCTGGCCCTTCTCCCTGGAGTGGGGCATTCCTTTGAGGACTTTTCCTCTTGCCTTCACTGGCATTGCCTGAGCAGAAGGGCAGTGACAGGGTCCCAGGTTCCACCTGCTATCCCCCATTTCCTGTGCATCTGCAGGTGTTTGACAACACGCCTGCAGCCTTGGATGGCACAGTGGCAGCTGGTGATGAGATCACCGGGGTCAACGGCAGGTCAATCAAAGGAAAAACCAAGGTGGAGGTGGCGAAGATGATTCAGGAAGTGAAGGTAAGACTTCTAGGGGCCCATGCCCATCTGTTCAGGCTGCCATTGGCCTAGAAGGCTTGGGGATCACTGCCTTGTACAGCAGCCTCAGAAGCCTACTGTGGTCTCAGTTCTCCTCATCCCCTCAGTAAATACCAAGTATTCATTCTCAAGACCCATGCTGGGCTCCTTTGAGTGTCCACATGTACTGAATGCTCACATGAGCCATGATGTCCCTGACTGGGGCTGGAGAGGCAACTACATGCCAACAGTGATCTTCCCTGGGTCAATGGACTCTACTGATCACAGTTGGGCCATGTTGAGTCTTGTTGAAGAGATCATTTCCCAGTTTCTTAGGAACTTCAGGCCATTGGAGCCCCCAGATTCAGGCAGTTCCCAGTCCAGCTGCAGCCCACAGCCCCATGCCACCCGCCCATATTCCCCTACCCCAGTGCTCCTCAGGGACTATCGCTCTACATGGTGGCAGCGCCCTAGCCACCCAGGATGCAAGCATGGCCTTTCTGCCATTCTCTAGAATTCCCCAAGTTTGGCTGCTGGGGGATGTTTGGGGAAAGTGCAGTGAGTGAATCATGTGAGGGATGACTGGCAGTCACAGAGTCAGGGTTTGGATCTAGCATACATAGAGTTGGGTCCAGTGTCTCAGGTCCCAGCCAGGTCAGTGCCCTTCCCTTCACATTGCCATCCCATCTGTAGAACCTGCCCTAAAGGTGCCCTTCTTCCCTCCACCCAGACAGGCACTGCTTCTCTGTATCTCCTCCTCCTGTGCCCCTTTAGGCAGCAGACAGACCAGGGTTGAGGGCTTAGCTCAGGAGCAAAGTTCCCTAAGTCTTCAGGTACCATACCTTGCAGTCTGGGTATTCTTTTTCTGAGCATTACCTACAGAGGTGCTGGAAAACAGGCAGGTGGGTCACTGAGTTGTGTCTCTCTTCTCCACAGCCCCTTCATACCCTTCCCAACATCCCTCCAGAATCCCTTCTGTCTTCCCAGTCCTGTCTCCTGCCAGCCTCATGAGGCCCTGTGGATATGAGTCTATCATGTTTGTCCACAGTGCTGACACATGACGTATGTTTCCCCAGCTCCCAAGGGTGGGCACTGGGCAAGGCTTACTGGCCTTTTATTTCTGGTGTCCAGAGCAGGTGATCTGTCTGTGTTGTACAGCAGAGCCAGACTCCTGATCAATCCCACTGCAGCACTCTTCTCTGTACCCCAGCCACGTTGGGCTACGGTCCTAATGGAGCCACTCACATCCCACTCCCAATTTTCACTGCATTGGCCCAAGTGGGCTTTGCTTTATGGTTCAAGTTTAAAATCAAAGTTTGATTAAATGGGTTCAGTTTCAGGGGTTTTAGGATTGCAAGCACCAGAGTGACCCTGGTGGTCTCCCACGATGAGAAGTCTGCCCCTGAGCAGACTCTAGAACATGTGGATAAGTGAGTCCTCAAGTTGCTCAGCCTCCCTTGCTGGACTCCATGCCTTCTTTGTGGTGCCCTAGTGCCAAGCATGGAGAAAGTTGTCTCTGGGGAGGGCCCAGGGCCTGGAAGCTTCTGTCCTAACTGTGCTTGTCCTAACTCTTGCAGGGGGAGGTGACCATCCACTACAACAAGCTGCAGGCGGACCCCAAACAGGGCATGTCACTGGACATTGGTAAGCTGGGCCAAAGCAGCCATGCACCATGGTCATGTCCAAGCTGATCCAGAAAAGCCTGGAAGGGATAGGGTCACGTGCTGCCCTGCAGCTCTTCATAGGCCCCTGACCCACCGACCCTGCTCTCTCCCTTCCCTGTTTTCACCCTCCACCATCACCGCCCCAGCCATCCCTCTGGTCTCAGGTTGATTTTTTTTTTTTTTTTAATGTTTATGAGTGTATTGCGTGCATGTGTGTAAGTATACCCATGTCGTACAGTGCCCACAGAGATCAAAAGAGGGTACCCTAGAACTGGTTATTACTGCCATTTGGTGCTGGAAATTTAACCTGGGTCCTATACAAGAGCAGCCAGTGCTCTTAACCACTGAGCCATCTCTCCAGCCCCATATAAACTATTTATTATTTTTATTTTATGTATATGAGTGTATTGCCTGCATATGTGTAAGTGCACCCATGTTGTACAATGCCTGCAGAGGTCAGAATAGGGCATGGGATCGGATCCCCTGGAACTGGAATTAGGAATGGTTGTTAACTGCCATGTGGGTGCTGAGAACTGAACCCAGGTCCTCTGCAAGAGCAACCAGTGCTCTTAACTGCTGAGCTATCTTTCCAGCACCCACAGATTATTCTTTTTAGGCCAGCTCTCAGCTTACCTTGGTGAGAAAGGGCAGTGACTTGACCTTGGCCTGTGTGTTCTGCCCACCTACACATCCCTTTCCTCTCTGTCCTCTTCTGCTATGTACACCCAGGAAGGTAGAGCCTGCAAATCGGACCATAGGCATTGTGCAGAGGGCCACTGGCTAGCCTGCCTGCCACGATGTGCTTTGTGACAAGTTGCCTGTGGCTATAGGGGCTGGGTCTCACCTCTGCAGATAAGGAGTTGGCTTCTAGGTCCTCTGGATCAACTACTTAACAAAGTATGAGGCTCAAGAGGGTGTGGCAGTCTCCTGGCAGAACACCAGATCACCAGATGAGCACACACTTATCTCTAGCCTATAGCCTGTGAGGACAGTGGCTCAGAGGAGATGGAGCCCACCCTGGACTTTGTTTGTGGCTTTTTTTTTTTTTTTTTTTTTTTTGAGACAGGGTCTTCCTACAACCCCAGCTGTCCTGAAACCCACTACATAGAGCAGGCTGGCCACAATCTCACAGAGATCTGCCTGCCTCTGCCTTCCAAGTACTGGGATTAAAGGCATATACCGCCACAGCTGACCTACCCCAGGCATTCTTGCTCTTGAGACTTTTGGTTCCAATCCAGGACCCCTTCTAAGGCCTAAGCTGGTTGCATGCAGTAACCAGCCAGTAGTATTTAATGGTACCCATTACTTTGATATAATCAGCCTAGGGACCAACCCTCTTCAGCCCTCCTTTTCACAAGTCATCTTGGGTGCTAGTGGGGAGAGAGGAGGGACAGCTCTTTCTGGCAGGCCTGTTAGCTCTTGCTGAGTTTGGACAACACTGGACTGTCAGTGATACCAGAAGCTGACAACAGATCTCGGACCCTGGACTGAGCAAGCCTATCCATTTATCTTAAGGTGGGGTAAGAGAGGGGCAGGAGCCCAGGACTCTACTGAGAGTCCCCACTTCCTGACCCTAGTGGAGTCTCCTACCTTTGCTGGCATAACCCGGTGAGGCAGTTGTAATGAGGTTGAGGGCCTGGATGACTTGCGCCAGCAGCAAACTCACTGGCCCTTTCTCTCCTGGCCTCAGTGTTGAAGAAGGTCAAGCACCGGCTGGTGGAGAACATGAGCTCAGGGACGGCTGATGCTCTGGGCCTGAGCCGTGCCATCCTGTGCAATGGTGAGACCCTTCTCCTACCCCACTGAAGCAGACCTGGGAAGGCCCCACAGCTGCCCATCAAACTAACGTGGGGCCTGCTGGCCTGGACCTGCTCTGCCTGGATAGCCAATAAGGCACATCTCTCCATCCAGCTTTCCAAGAGCTACCACAGCTTCCAGCCTGGATGTCCTTCCCAGCAGGGTCCTCTAGGTCCCTGAGAGGGAAAGACTCAGGTGGACAGGTGTTCGCTCCCGACTCTCCAAGCTGAGGATGCATGTCCAGAGCTATTCTGTGCCCCAGTTCTGCACACTCCCTGCTTATCCCTTACCACAGTGCTTGCCCGCTCCTACGCTGCTTACGTCTGTCCTGCCCTTGACCAGGAGGTGGCGCTGCTGCCCTCGTCTATGCTGCTTCTGCTCGCTCAGAAAAGCCATATGCCGGCACTTTCCGCACATCCAGACACATGCGCCCATCGTCTCCCCTGGGAGGCCATTGGAACCCGTGGTCCTGCTCCTGCCATCGCCAGCCTGTGCTTATAAATAGCAGTGCTGTGCATGTACATGGGCAAGATAAAAATACCCATATAAACTGTGGGCTCAGCTGGGCACATGGCCTTTATTGGCTGGGAGGGTGGAGGTGGGGCCTGAGCATGTTCCAAATGGGGTACAAAGTGGCAGCTGCTATTTTCAGCCCATTGGTGCCTATAAATCCTTGTTACTGTAGTTACCGTGCGTTAAGATGAAATTAGAACTGGTTGTTTTCCCCCCAAACCGTGCAATTTCCCCGGCTGTAAATAGGGTTTCTAAAATTGAAACTGTCATGATGTCCCATGACCCAGCTAAAAGCAACCACACAGCACTTACGTGGCTCCTTTCCTGCCGACTGGCCACGTGCTCAGGCTCTGGAGAGCCAGGGTGACTACAGCCTCCCAAAGACCTCTAAGGTGTCCTGTCTCCCCATGGCCCTTCACACAACCACTTCCCAGCACAGAGAAAAGTCCCTCCCCAGACTTGTCACACTTCTCCCCTCCTCAAACGACCCAGACAGCAAGCTCTATGCTAGAGAGCCAGACAGTCCCAGCTAGATGGCTGCAGGCAAGTTGCCTTACTTTCAGTAGCCCCTCAGCTTCCTCTGTAGAATGGACAAAGTGGTCCTGCCCCAGAGACACAGGCTGGCAGGGGACAGGAGCTGTCAGAGCCTTCAGTAGACCTGGCTCACAGTGAGGTAACCTGTGGCTGCCTGCACTCTCAGGCCTAGTCTTGACCTTGGGAGACTGAGTGTAGAAAAGTCACCCTCTCACAGGTAAGGACCTGTCCAGAGTTGGGGAACCCGAGAAGGGTGGCACTTCCTGCTGGAGGAGCCTAAATGTCCTGGCTTCTTTCTACACCCACTTCCGGAACACCTGCCCATCTCTGGCAGTCAGCTTCCTTCATTTCCAGACCCCAAATTGGGGGACTGTTCACTTGCACACCACCCATCCTACTCTGATCACTGGCTGGTCTTTTCTGCTGGACTTGGAGCCCCAAGGGCAGGACCTGGTTCTTACTTTCCATGATCTCTTCCCAGACCTAACATGGTGGCGGACTGACAGCAAATGCTCACTTTATACTTAATTAGGACAATGGCTATGATGACCAAGTCCGTCCACCAGTGTGAACTCCACCGAGCATTCCTAAGTTTTCCCTTGAACCCCACCCAATCCTGCTCTCTTGAACCATTGTGTGTGCCCGTTTCAGCCTGCCTGGCCATGATCAAGAGCCCCCCCCCTTCTCCTTTATGACAATTGTCCTTCCTGACCATGGCAGACTGTGTTAGAAGTTTAGGGAATCCTGTCCACTGACCGAGGGCTTGCCTTCTGGGTCCATGGGAAGCCACCCACAGGTCTAGCCTGGGGAAGACCCACCCTTGTATACTCATGACTTTGGGAAGAATCTGTGCTGGGATTGCCCCAGCCAGTGGGGGTAGAAGGGTACTCATGTTGAAAATTCTGAGTCAGCCCTGCCCGATTCTCACCCACCTACCTAGATGTCCTGGGGTATCAGTGAATTGCCCCAGAACTGGGCTGGCCCGAAGGCCCCACCCAGACCTCCTGTTCTGACTAGATGGCAGTCCTCAGGGGGCCACTTCTCTCACACCTGGCTCTGCCCTTCTGGGCTGCTGTCCGCACCCTGGCTTGCTGAGCCCACAGCCTCCCATGTTCTTGAACTCCTTAGATGGGTTGGTGAAGCGGCTGGAGGAGCTAGAGCGCACAGCTGAGCTGTACAAAGGTAGGTAAGGGCCTTGGCCAGGAAGTTGCCTGGTGCTGGTCTTCCCTGGGGAACTCCATTCTAGAGAGTGGGGCAGGGAGGCTAGCCTAGAAAGTTTTAGAACCAGTAAACAGTGGGAGTCTCTCTAAATCCCTACTCTTCTAGAGAGAGCCCCTAGCAGATTTTGTCCACCTGTGTCATACAGGGCCCAGGCCTGTCAAATGAGGGTCCTCACAGGAGGCCAACTCAGCCTTCAACCTCTGACTTTAAAGGAAAGCCTGTAGACCTGCTATCCAGTGGGGACCCCAAGTGACCTGGGAGGTTGGGGGCCGGTGTGGTCCCTGGCATGGGTCCTTATTTCTGTCAATTGTGTGTCTCTCACAGGGATGACAGAACACACCAAGAATCTTCTACGAGCCTTTTATGAGCTGTCACAGACGCACCGGGGTAATGACGGCCCTGTACACCCTTGTCCTTCATCGGTAGCACCCAATGTGAGGTGTGGCTAGGTTCCTGCCCGGGACCCTTCTCACCCCAGTGCCCCAAGGCTGATGCTCAGTTCTGACGTCTGCCTGGCAGACACAGCAGTGAGGGGCCGGCAGAGCACTGGGCCAGCAGAGCATTGGGCCAGCTGGCCTTCTGAGGACGCTGTCATCTCTTTCCCACTTGTAGTGCCCGCAGCCTTTCCTCAGCACGGTCTCTTCTGTTCTTGCTGGGCAGAAGAGCCCCAGCTAGCCCCATGTGCAGGCAGGGAAGGAAACCCAGATAGGAAGTGACTGGAGCTCAAGGGGGCAGAACTGACATTGGAACCCAAGAGTCCAGACTCCCAATCTGGTAGCCTGGTTCTGACCAGCACCACCGCCTTAGATCTACACTCAGCTCTGTGTTGTGATTGGTCATCTGGGGGAACTAAAACCAGATCCTCTGGGTGTGTGGACCCAGGCCTCCCCTCAATGAGGATGTAGCCCAGCCCCTTGGACATCACCCCCTTTAAGTGTAGACCCCGCCAGACCTTGTCTTCCTATTGGCCAGGCCCTTCCCCTGTTGCCCAGCAAGCCTCTGGCTTCTCCATTAAGAGGTCGCGCAGGGGCATTCTTCAAGGCAAACTTGTCATGCAGCCTTTGGGGACGTATTCTCTGTGATTGGTGTACGGGAGCCGCAGCCAGCGGCTAGTGAGGCATTCGTGAAGTTTGCCGATGCACACCGCAGCATTGAGAAGTTTGGCATTCGACTGCTGAAAACTATCAAGCCGGTGGGTCCCTCGGAGTACAGCACATCTAGCCAGCTAGGGCAGGGAGGGGTTCTTCCTGGGCTGGAGTCAGGTCCCAGGTGCAGGCATGTGTGGTCACCAACATGACCAGCCACCCATAGGCCTTGGTGCCTCCTTGGGTCCCTGTTGATCTCAAAGCTCTGATACTGGGTTATGGTGTGCCCTTGGCCTGACATGGACAAGGGAGCACCCTTTGGCTGATGCCTGAGTCCACTGGGGGCGCAGAGAGTGACACATTAGTGTCATTTGTAACCCTGCCTTGAGGTCTGGTCCTAAATGCCCCAACTCTCCCAGATGCTGACGGACCTGAACACATACCTCAACAAAGCCATTCCCGACACACGCCTCACCATCAAGAAGTACCTGGATGTGAAGTTTGAGTACCTGGTGAGTGGCCTGAGGTATCTGGCTCCTGTGGTGAACCTGCCCTGGAGGCTGGTCCTGAGGCAGCCAGCCATGCTATGACATGCAGGACAGAGCCAGACCACTGGTCCTGTGTCAGGAGGGGTGTGGGTCTGAAGACCTGACAGAACTGGAAGCAGCCAAGGCCCTGCATTCCTACATAAAGGAGCCTTGAGAGGCCTGGAGCCTAGTGCGCAGGGAGGGCTCTCATTCTGTATCATTTCTATTCCTCGGAGCTTAACTAGGTTAATTCAGTGGTCAAAGAAGTTGAAAGGCGGCCTGCCAAGCTTTTGCAGCAGGGCTTCTCAGAGCCTTGCATAGGCCTGTGTGCTGCATGCCAGGGCCTTCTCAAGCTTTTTTGCTCATGGAAGTGTCCCGTCCCCTATATCTCTTTTTGTTTTTGTTTGGTTTTGGTGTTCTAGAGACAGGATCCCAGACCTTATATGTGCTAGGCAAGGGTTATATCACCAGGCCACACCCTCAGACCCAGAGCATCTCTTTAGACTTGAATTTGATCACGTCTAGATTTCTCAGGCCCTTGACCTGAGAGGAGTGTTTCACCCACTGCTGCCCCTCCCCTGGGCCTCCCTGTACAGGCCTCTGGCCTCTCCTGGTGATTGCAGCTTCTCTAAGCTGGGAGTCTGCAGGAGCCAGGTGGCCTGTGTGGCTGCTGCTCTCTAGGTGGACCCAGGTTTCTAGGTGGCCTGTGAGCACAAGGAGGATTGTAGGAAGCTGGGGACATGGGGAGAAAGTGTTCAGGATGCTTGGCCACTGATTCTCTGGCCTCACCATCCCATGCAGTCCTACTGTCTGAAGGTGAAGGAGATGGACGACGAGGAATACAGCTGCATTGTGAGTACTGCAGGGACAAGGGGCACGGGCTGGTTTCAGGAAGGCTTGGGGTATCCATACCTCTGCTGCTGCTCCTCAGCCTTCAGAAGGCTCTAGGTCTGTCAAAGGCACTAGATGCATCAGGCATCCCAAGGGCTTTGCTGGACTCTTCTTCCTAGAGTTTGGGGCTGTCAACCTGCTCCCCCGGCCCCTCTGGGCTTTGGAGTACTGGCCAGTTTGCCGTGGAACAATTTCCCTAGGCCTGCTCTTGGTTGTCTGGCTCAAGTTGGTGAGGCTCCTGCAGGGAAAAGCTCATTGACTTCAGTCCTGAGTGGTGCTTTGTTTGTGTGTGTGTGTAATTTTTGCTATTAGAACCAATGTTTATTTAATTTGAGAATGGTGTGGGTTTCTGTGGTTGATTTTTCTCCCTTCAAAGCTATTGCTTTGAGCTTCTGTCAGTCACTGGCATTGGAAAAGTGCATTGTGGCGTAGCTATGAGCTGGGCCAGAGCTATAGCCTTCCAGCCTGCTGCATTCATTCCTGGGAGGCGCTGGTTCACCAGGGTCCCTGAAGTACTCACCCACTGCAGGCCCTAGGAGAGCCTCTATACCGAGTGAGCACGGGGAACTATGAGTACCGGCTCATCCTGCGCTGCCGCCAGGAGGCCCGTGCCCGCTTCTCCCAGATGCGCAAAGATGTACTGGAGAAGATGGAGCTACTGGACCAGAAGCACGGTAAGAGCCGTGTGCGTGTACTTTGGAGACGCCTGCTCTGGCCCAGTTGGTCCTCAGCCCAAGGGTGGGTGCTATCCTCTCCTGTGTCAGAGATGAGGTTCAGAGACCTGAGGGCCAGGATTCCAACCAGTGCCTGGTCCGTGTAGGGTCTGGACTGGGTCTATGATTCCCTCACTCCAGCAGCTTCCTGTTCTCTGAGCTGGAAACTCCGAACTGGAGCTTCTGGGCTGGCTGGGCGGTCAGGAGGCTCTTGGCTGCCCTGCTTCCTACCCTTTCCAGGGCCTGGGTCCAGGAGGCATCCAGTGGGAAGGCCAGACCAGCTCTGGGTCTTCCCCATGAGGAGGCAGCCACAGCCACTGGGCCTGTTTGCCTCCTGCCCCAGTCCAGGACATCGTGTTCCAGCTGCAGCGCTTCGTGTCCACCATGTCCAAGTACTACAACGACTGCTATGCGGTGCTGCGCGATGCTGACGTCTTCCCCATCGAGGTGGACTTGGCACACACCACTCTAGCCTATGGCCCTACCCAGGGTGGCTTCACTGATGGAGAGGATGAGGACGAGGATGAGGAGGACGTGGCTAGGGAGGCATCCAAGGATGCTCGTGGGGCCACTGGGCCCGTGGACAAAGGTGGAAGCTGGTGTGACTCCTGAGTGCCCCCTTGAGTGGACCTGGGGCAGGGTGGTGGGAGCACCGCGGGGGGTGGGGCAGGACCACCACAGAGCAGCAAAGGCGTGTAGTGGCACATAAAGGCCTGCTGGCTTGGGGCGCCGGCCTCCCTGCTCCTCTGTCCTCGCACAGTGCATCCAGGCTGCAGTCTGGGCCCTGAACTCTGGCCCCAGCCTTCCTTCCTGCCTCCTGACTGGAGGGAGAGCTGGGCCTTGGACAGAAAGGAAGAGGGGCTTGAACAAACGTAGCACAGGACCTGTCCCTGCAGGCACCTCTGTGGTGCCAAGCCTGCCAGGAGAGGGAGCCGGGTGGACAGCCGAGGCAGGGGCCAGTGCCCCAGGCAAGCCGCTAGAGTGCACACGCACACCTCGGCAGCCTTTATTTATTTGTTCCTGTCTTAGCCTCAAGGGCTGGGCATTGGGCCTGTATTGAATAAACGGAAACCCAGACAGAGCAGGCTCTTTGCAGTGGCTCAGACCCTACTCTCCTGACCTGCTCTCCTCAGCTGCCTCCCTGGTGTGTGGGACACAAGGTTTAGGCAGTTTGTCTGTGTGTCGTTTATTCCTCACAGTGTCCTGCAGGAGCATCTCTTGTCCTCTTGTGGCTGGGTTGAGAGGCTCAGGACCACATAGTACAGGGAACAGTGGAAAATGAATGTGGGTCACAAAGCCTTGACCATCACCTGCTCCCACTGCTTCCGGCTTCCAAGAGCTCTGTCCCGTCAGCCCTTCTGTGTTGGCTGTTAAATTAACCTGTGTTTGAGGAAGGGGCAGGATAGACACTAATCAGGGTGATGTGAGGCCTGAGTTGGGGAGAGCAGCTGTTCTGCTCAGCCCAGGAGAGGCTGGGGTGATACCATCCTTGAGCTCTGTCTGCAAAGGGGCGTAACAGAATGGCTGGACTTCCTGCTTTCCCTGGCCAGGTGCAGCCCACACTGTGGCCATTTTACTCTGAAGGATCCTTGTTTGTTAGGACAATAAATACAGCCATCCTGAGGGCAGAGAGGTGAGGAACGTAAGCGATTGCAGGGTCTAAAATGGAAAAACTTGGTGGCCTGGAATTTCGGGCTCTGCACAAATTCAGATAGGATTCTCAGGTCAGGAGTGGGACCTGGAGTGGGAGCCGAGCTATTGTCAGCAGTTCACGTGGGGTTCAGCAGATCACATCACTTCCCCGACGGGGCGGCCAGTGTGGAGTTCAAGGGCATAGGCCAGAACCTACAGCCTGGATCAAGTCGTGGCCTCTGTGACCCTGGACGGCTCCTGTCCGTGCCCCTCAGTTTGCCTGTCATGCAGATATTTCTTTCCCATTAGGTTAGGTGGATCAGTAGGCTAACACTTGTATAGAGATCAGAACACTGTTTGGCCAAGCATGTACTCCTTAAGTGTTACTTAAATCCAAGTAAAAATGGTCCCCTCTGGTGTTAGGGAGCTTAGATGAATTTAAATTAGCCCAGCATTGACTGGACTCCCCAAACCTTCCAGAAGGGAAAATGAGGCCCAGGTGGGACCAGTGGGCAGAGAGGGGCTGCTCATGGTGGTTGGGGTTCTGCTGAGGTGCTGGAGCTGGGAGTGAGTTGGGGAGGCCTCACACTTGAGTCAAAGTACAAGAGTGAGGTATGATCATGAACACCTGTAATCCCAGCACTTGGGGTGACCGAGGCAGGAAGATCTTGAGGCCACCCTGGGCTGTGTAGAGAGGTGCCAGCCCTAGGATTCTTTAGTGGGAATCAGTGTCAGGGCCAGTGATGACTGGACAACCTACAAAGCCACAGTGGTGTCCATAGGAACAGCCTAGAGCAAAAGTGATGTCTCAGGACACTGGAGTATGTCCTCTAGAGAGGGTGGCCTTGAGACAGGGACATGCACACTTGTGGAGGACAGTAGGCTGATAGTTTGCTTAACACCTGGTTGTGATACTCTCTATAACTGACTCTTAACATCACATGTGAGGAGGCGTAGGCCTGAGGATAGGCGTCAGGCTTCATCCTTGATCCTGACCCTGAGCTTGGACTCTGATTCTCAAGTAGCTGGCAGCCAGAGCTGTTATAGCACCGGCCCCTATGTCTCCACATGGAATCCCGCCCCTCCATAACTCCAGAGGATCTTAGGGAGACCTCCTCAGAACACTGGTAGAGGCACAGGAACTAAGTGTATTTTTCAGCTGAGCTTTATCAACTTGTGTTCTGTCGGTCCATAATAGCTTTGTTGGCAAGGGAACAGGGCCTGGCAGATGGGAAGGGCATCCTGGGTACTCAAGGGTCCAACTCCAACTGGACCATCCCAGCCTACCTCCCTGTGTCCCCAGGTCCTCTGAGAGGGAACACCATGCTTTTATGCCTGCTGGCCACCTGCCTAATGTGCTACACAGCCTCCTGGCCCAGCCCAGGCTCTACCTCCACCTCTGCTTCTGGGGACCCAGCCCAGGGGCCCAGCACCTCTAGGGCCTCAAGGCTGCCGGGCTCCTCAGTGATGGCAGGCATTGGCTCACAGTCCCTTTCTGCCTCTGCATCCTCCATGTCGCTGGCCTGGGCCTGATGGGGTGTCCTTGGAGTGGCTCAGGCAGCAGTAAGTGGCAAATGCCATGAAGATCCCAGCCAGGGCCACCTCAGAGCCAGCCAGGTAGAAAATGATCTCGTAGTTCTTCAGAGTGTCCACCAGGCGGCCTGGGAATGGGAAAACAGCCTGTCAGGGTCCTCCAACACTCCCTTGCTCTCAGATATGGGTTGTGCACTGATTGGTGGGGCTCTCTGGTGACATAACATCTGATCCTCTTTATTCCTGCAAAACTCCACATGTGTTCTGTCATTTGAAGCCCAAAATGTCACCCCTTCCTTGAAGTTCAGTTTCGTAAGGATTTTCAGGAGGCCAGACTTTATACCCTCCTGACCAATGCAAGTCCACAAGTGACTTGGTCTACAGCAAGTGTTAGTCCTGTCCTTTGTGGCTCCCCAAGTCTTTCTCTTTCCACATCTCTGGTCTTCAGCGATTTGGCTCAGCATCTTCACTAGAGGCACTAGGCCCCCAAACAGACTCCTCAGCTCAGGCTGGGGCGGGGGGCTCTGCTCATGCTCCTTCTGCACCCCAGGTCCCTTTCCTGTGTATAGTACTTCCATATTTGGGAAAAGCCTCCAGGTTTTGGTGCTGGCAAGTGAACCCAGGGCCTCACACATACTCTGCCACAGCGGTACATCCCTACTGTGCAATTCCTCCAGGAGCTCCACTCTCTCTGGAGTATTCCTGTGTCCATACCAGACTTGGGCCTTCAGGAAGTTTCCTGGAGCTCAGAGCCCTCCACCCAATGTCCCTGTCCCTGTCCAGCCAGCTGGTCCTATCCCCCGCCCCCCCCCCCCCACTCAGCTCAGCTCTCCCGTGCTCACTTTCTCACCCCCACACGCATTTTCTACCCATTAGTCCCACCCCTGGGCCCCAGGGGATGGCAGGTGGATCCCTGGGCCTCTGGGAAGGCTGACTTTGAGGTTTTGGATGGTGGGCTTGAGGGAGTGTGCCCTACATTGGCTCGGGGGCTTTGCTTTGCTTATTGAGTCAAGCAAGGGTACAAACTTGCTGCAGACACTGTCAGCTGGCCCTAGAGGAAGGACAGGTGGCTCACCCCAACTCTGCTTCACCCTGGACCCCACGAATGATTCCCTCCCCCATCCAGTCCTACCCCTTCCAGAAGCCCAACTGTGGCCTCACGCAAGGCTGTGACAGGGTAACCTAACAACCCAGAAAGACCTCCAGATCCCGATCTCCACCTTTCCCATCTTAGCTCCTGCCTCCTTGTATGGGGACAGGTTTCCCCTAAGCAGAACTTGGTCACACTGTGCCCTTCCCTGCAAGATTCTCCCAGGATGATGAGGGCCCAGTAGACAGCCTAGATGTGGAAGTCAATAGTACCTTTCCTTTCCAGCTGTCCATTGGGCACCCCTTTTCTGCTCCTGTTCCTGGGGCTGATTCCCAAAGGCACTGTCCTAGGCTCCCTTGTGGGCTGGGGGATAAAGCGTCTGGACACCTTCTTTCCAGGTTGGTGTTCAGCACGCACAAATTATGGCTCTAGCTCTGGGGCCACAATTTAAGCTAAGCTTCCTCTCTTGCCTTGCTTTCTCCATCCGCAAGAGGAGATTAAGCTCCCACAGGCACGAGGCCTTCATGCTAACTGCTTGAGACAGCCTACATGGCTGGGTGGGCTGCCGTCCGGCCGTTTGTGTGGGTTCCTCTGGCTTTTCCATCCCCACCGTTGTGAGACGGTCTCTGCTTGGGGGAGAGGCTGACCTGTCAAGGAGGGGACTCCACCCACCCGGTTTTGGAGGATGGGCCCTTTCCGGAACCTCACCCCTGAAAGTTCCATCCGGGACAAGGAAAGGGCTTCCTGCAGACAGAAGTCCCAAGCCTCGCCATCCCTCCTCCATCCCTCCTCCCGTAGGACGCACCGGCAGAGGGCGGTCCTATGAGCACCGCCACGGCCTCCACGGGCAGCACGAGGCCCAGCGCACTGGGGAAGCGAGGCGCACCCACGGTTGCCATCAGCACCTCGAACTGCAGCGCGCCCACCATGCCGTACGAGAGCCCGAAGGCGACGCAGAAGGCGACCAGGCCGCCGTAGGAGCGCGCGCGCGCGCTGCTCAGGTCCGTGAGCCCGTTGGCCAGCAGGGCCAGGCTGAAGAGGTAGGGGACGCGGGGCCGCAGGCGCGCCAGGCCCGCCAGGGCCCCGCAGGCCGGCCGCGCCACGATGTCCACGAAGCCCACGATGGACAGCAGGAAGGCGGCCTCGGCGTCTGGCACGCCCGCATCCTTGGCGCAGTTCACCAGCAGGATGGCGGGCACGAAGAGCCCGAGCGCCATGAAGAACTTGGCGGCCACGTACACGGCGAAGGCGCGGTCTCTGCACACCGCCGCGTCCAGCAGGCGGCGGGCCCGGCGGCCGGCCGGAGCCGGGTGGCCGTGCGGCGGCGGCGCGGGCCCCGGGGGCCGCATGACCGCCCCGCAGGCGCAGCAGTGCAGCAGGAGGCCGCCGAGCAGCAGGAAGCCGCCGCGCCAGCCGAAGCGCTCCAGCAGCAGCTGGCCGAGCGGCGACAGCGCGGACAGGAGCACCGGGCTGCCCGCCGCCGCCAGCCCGTTGGCCAGAGGCCGTCGCCGCGCGAAGTAGAGCCCCAGCATGATGAGCGACGGCTGGAAGTTGAGGGCCAGGCCCAGGCCTGCGGGCGAGGCGGCGCTGGGCGCGGCTCCGGCACGGGCAGGACAGACCCGGGTGCTGAGCCAGGGGGCGTGGGGACCGCCCGTTGACTAGGAGACTCACAACAGGGACTCCCGACCCGCACTTGCACTCCGTGCCCCCTCCCTCTGAGGGAGAGGGATGGGCACCCTCACCTGTGAGCACCCCAGCCGTCAGGTACAGCTCCAGGAGGCGCGTGGCAAAGGAAGCCAGGATCATGCCCGCTGAAGCCAGAAGCCCACCGGCCAGCATCACTGGGCGACAGCCAAAGCGAGCCACGAGGATGCTAGACACAGGGCCTGTGGGCAGGGCAGGGTCACCATCCGGGCTGGACAGGGCTCCCCCTCCAGAGGAAGCACCAGGCCTCGTACCTCGGAGGTCTGGAAGAGGACCTGGATGAGATGTCAAGCCCACCTCCACCCCCACCGCTTCAAAGGCAAAGAGGGCAGTGCCTGAGCAAGGTCACATGACTGGGCAGCCAGGGAGAGGTAAGCGAGGGACCGAGAGGGGATATGTCTTTGCCGTGCGTCGTGACTGGCTCAGCCCGCCTACCACTGGGCTGCCATCTTCTCGCAGGCTTCACCCTGCTGCCACTTTCCCCAGGCCAAGAACTCCCCGAGTAGGGCTGCTGGGAGTGGGAATGATTCCCCACTGGCAACCTAGTGGGGGTAGGTCTCTTGTCAAGGATGAACCCCAAGCCGGCCCTGCCAGTGATATACACTCGGATCCACCTCGGGTCTCTGTCCCTTTCTGGCTCCTTCTAGTGTTTCTGGGACCAGGGATTGCACAGGGTGCAGGGAAGTCTCTTTAGGCTGCAGACCCCCACCCCAGGGAGGCGGGCTGGGAGGGAGGGGCTGACCAGTGCCGTATAGCATGGCCAGCATGATGGAGGGGACCCAGGCTGTGTCACTGTAGCCAGCGCCGAAGTCACGCTTGAGTTCTTTGAAGAAGACGCTCACAGCCTTGGGGAATCCATAGGCGAAGCCGGTGACCACGAAGCAGGCGGCCAGCACCACCCAACCCCAGCCACCATCTGGGGGTCCTGCACCGCGCCGTGGACCACCAGCACCCATCGCAGTGCCTCTGCTGAAGAAAAAAGGGTCCAAGAAGGAGTGGCTGGGGCTTTAGTGGGTGAGTGATAGAGACTGCAAGAGGAAACTCAGCCCAGGCTTGCCCACCAGGGTCCTACAGCCAGGAAGGGAAACAGAAAGCTCACCCCAAGTTTCCCGTTCTTATAGAGGACTGGAAGATACTGGCAGTTTCCACCAGAGACTTGACTTCGAGGTTTCCTCACTAGGGCTCTTCTCCCTCTGAGACCTAGTGATGGCAGGGGAAGGGGTGCAGTGAGTGCCAGCACCCAGCAGCCACTGGGTACCCATAGCTCCCATGAGTACATAAGGGTTGTGGACAAATGAGCCAAATACCCAGTAAGATAGATGCCAGCTGCAGAATGGCCCTAACAGTGTATTCCTAATATTTCTTGATAATCAAGGATAATTGTTATCAGGGCTGAAGAGATGGCTCAGCAGTTAAGAGCACCAGCTGCTCTTGCAGAGGACCTGGGTTCAGTTCCCAGCACCCACATGGCAGCTAACAACCATCCCTAACTCCAGTTCCAGGGGATCCGACACCATCTTCTGACCTCCATGGGCACTGCACAAGTATGCACCTACATTTATGCAGACATAACACTCATACACATTAAATAAATAAACAAATAATTTAGAAAAATATATTAAGGGGCTGGAGAGATGGCTCTGTGGTTAAAGAGTACTGACTGATCTTGCAGAGGACCTGGGTTCAGTTCCCAGCACCCACATGATGGCTAACAACTGTCTATAACTCCGAAACATTAAGGGAGCCACACTTAGACAATGACAATACTGGTCTTGTCTCAGCAGCCTGGGAGCTAAAGTTCAGTTTATGTGGTTCTATCTCTAAGGGGGTTGCCCTATGACTTGGACAGGTCCCCTCCCCTGGCCAAGCCTCAGTTTCCCCACCACTAAGATGAGAGAGTGAGTACTATTAGACCATTTGGAAACCTTGGGCAAGAGGAAGAAGTTTAGGGGGCTGGAGAGGGTACTCAGTGCCCTCTTTTGACCTCAAGCATTGCCCAACATGGGTGTACTTACATACATGCAAGCAATACACTCACACATAGAAAAAAATAAACAGTTTTTAAAGGGGGATTGGATTCCACAGGATTGATAGGTGGGGATCTTTGATGGGGTCTCTGAGAGAGATACCAGCCAAACCCAGCAGGCAGGAGTTTCAAAGCCTCTCACTGAGCAGCAGGTGGATCACTCCTGCACCAATCACAGTTATCTTCTAGGACCCCTCCCCAGGGACACCTAGAAACCCCCCTCCCCTGGCCCCGGCAGTCCCAGGTTCTGGATTTTCTGCCACCATCTCAGCATGGCTGTGGGGACAGGAACAAAATGGTGGCTCCTGGAAGCTCTTCCCCCGTACTCACCAGGGCTTGACTCTGGGGTTGGGGTCGGGCCTCACATTTCCCAAGGCCTCCAGGGACGGGGTGCCTTCAGTTCAGTGAGGCTGGCAGATGCCTGGCTTCCAACAGTCTCAAATACTGACTGGCTGCACTCCTGCGGACTCCTTCCCAGGGCCTGGGGCTTAGAGTCCCCTCACCCCACCCCTAAGAGGCTTTTACCAGGAAAGGAGCAGGGCATGAGAGCCAGCTGGCCAATACAGTGGGATGAGGGGAAAGGAGACGGCCCTCCACCTCCTGGGGTCTCAGATATGGGAACACAGCGCCCTGCCTTGGGGGGTCCTGATCTGGGGCTGGGGGCACAGCAGTGCTTTGGAGAGACCTAGCCTGCCAAGTCACCTCAGTGAACTATTGTGACCCCTCTGCATCCCAGGTCACATTCCAGGAGGGGCTCCTGGCTTTCCCTGGATAAGGCTAATCCAGGCCTGAGCTGTGAGGGGGTGGAGGGACAGGAACAAAGGGTGCTGTGTCCCAGGCTACCTGCAAACAGGCACCATGTCCTTTGGAGATGGGGGGGTGCGAGGGAGGACCTTGGTATAGTCCTAAATATTTGCTCAGAACAGGGGACCCGAGATGAGACATTTCCCAGGAAATGTCTGTGACCTTCAGATGCCTCCATTCTCCCTAAGGGTCTCACCAAGCCACCTCCCGGCCCTGTTCCCTGTAAGGTGTGAATGAAACCCCCAACAGTTTCAGACTCAGGAAGAAACCTGGAGCCAGAGCTTATCTAAGCCTTACAAACCGCTCCAGATCCCAAATTCCTTGGCAGATAAGCAAGGAATTCACTAACAGCTCTGGAAAAGGACTACTTCCTGGACAGAAGCTTGCCTGAAACATCAATCAGATGTCATGGCAACCCCCCTCCCCTAAAAGCCAGGAGGTGGCTAAAGGTTTTTTAAAAAAGGCTTTGAGGACTTGGACAACGTGCTTCTGCTGCTGCTGGTGCTGCTGCTGCTGCTCGGGGCTTTTGAGACTCAGACTTGGGCTGATCACACCAGCCTGGTTCCCCGGAGCCCCAGCCCCAAGATGGGGTGAGGGGGCTAGTCTCCCCCATCTCTTTGGGGAGGCTAGCCCCCAAGGAGGACTAGCGTTTCTCCACTCGTGGATGCGGAGGAGCTAGTCCCATCTGGTCTTCTCTCAATAAAGTCGGGTCTTGTTAGCTGCCAGCGGAGTCTGGTCCCTTCTGTCTGCTGCGTCTCTCGAACCCAGAACCTTACATAATGGTGCCGTGACTCGGATAGAAGAGAGCAGCAGCCTACATGGGGACCACCTTTCATGCAGGACCTGGCACGGTATGATCTGATCCGCTGGTCTGCTGTGGGCTCCTTACACAGCCCAGCACCCTACATCATGAGACATGGAGGTACCAGTTCCCTTTCTCCTCTAGTGCTTTCTCAGCTCTCTCCCTCTCATTCTCCCATTTCTGAGTGGCCACTGGTGCTCACTCGCCGCTCGCCCACTCAACACCCTTGTCTACCTCATGCCCAGGCTCTGCCTCTCCTCTTTCATTGCCCACAGGACTCCACAGAGAGGAGCGCCCTAGCTAGGGCCTTCACTTCGCTCCAGCCTCTGCTCATCAGCCCACCTGGGAGCTACTCTGGTCTGCCCAGCCTTCCCCTCTGTCTCCCTTCGTGCGCACTAGCTCGAGTCTCTGCTCACCCGCCCAGGAACTCGTCCGGTTTTCTGGCCTCTCCCTTGTCCCCTCTGTCCTCCATCATGCTTGTGTACTAGGTCAGTCCTCTGCTGGCCTCCATTAGGAGCTGGTCCACCTGCCCTTTTCCCTTTCCCTCCCTCTGCGCCACTTCCATCTGAGCCTAGTGCCCAAACTCAGCGCCTACGCTCACCTGCCTGAACTAGGAATCTGCCTAGCTTTTCCCTCCCTCTGTGCCATTTCCTCCCACCTTGGCTTGGTGTCCTGCGGCCCTCATGCTGGAGCAAAGACTTGCTTCTCCATCCACTCAACTCTGTGAATCCCCCTCTACATTCCTACCCCTACTATACTCCCCCTACAACTAACACATCCCCACATCCCCTCCCCCTCCTTGTATGGGACTTAACTACTCACCTCTGAAGGCTGCCTAAAACTTCCTTCTCCTGCCTCTCCTTTCACTGGAAAAAATTCAGTCACTCCCGGACTGCAGCTAAGGCCACTGGTGACTGTGACTGTTGAGCTCCAGCGCAGTTACTGAGTGGACCCAAGCCCAACTGAGAGACGGACCTGTCTCTCCAACGCACTCAACTCTGTGACCCTCATTCCGGTGTGTGTTTCTGGCAGTACCAGGGGAGCATATTGATATCTGTGTAAATCCTGGGGAGCTCCTGCAAGATTCACTACGGAACTCTCTCTCTCTCCTTCTCTCCCTCTCCCTCTCTCTCTCCTTCTCTCCCTCTCTCCCCCTCCTTCTCCTTCCTTTCTCTCTCCCTCTTTTTCTTCTTTCTTCTCTCTTCTCTCTCCCTCTCTCCCTCTCTCTCTTATTCACACCCATTTCTGGGTGTCGGCTGCCTACTCTTCTCCTTGGGGCCCCTGCCAACTCTCGTCTCATTTTGAACTCCCCCTCCTGTAGGGACGCTTACTTGTGGTGGGGAGTTCCTATGTATCTCGTCTCATCTCAAAAGCCGTTCTAGAACGCCAGGGGTCCCCAGCTCGCTGGGCCTTACGGCCCACCTCTGACCTGGAAGGCGCACCCAGGCTTAGAGATCCCTCTCGTTTTTTGGATCCCACATGGGTGGGGACGCCCTCCTGGTGTAGGATCCCTATGTACCCCCCTGCGGCTGACCCCACTTTATGCACATTTTTCTCTTCATATCTTTCCTGTCTCTCTGTCCCCCTCTACATCTTTTCCTTCTCTTCCTCATCTCTCCACAATCTAGTCTCTCCTTAACTCAAACAACACCCCTCCTCCCTCTCTACATTTCACTATGGGCAGCACTCAATCTAAACAACCTTCTCAAACCCCACTGAAATGCCTTCTACAATCCCTAAAATTCTTTGGACTCTCAAGCACTCTCGCCTGGGTGCCCCAGGAGCAGCCTAGCCTCAGGCCCTGTTTCCACTCTGCACCTCTCCCTCAGCTACACAAACCCCTTCCCACTTAAGGGCCCAAGTCCGGAACTCCCAAACTCCAAACTGTAGCTTTCTGTCTCTGGCTGCCTGGCTCCGGCCGGTTCCCTCTGGGTCCTAAATTCCAACCTGCCTCTCTTCAGCAGCTGTCAGTCTAGAGATCTCTGGGATATCTTGCAGGTGAAAGCTCTCATGGGCAGTGCCTTCCCCACGCAAGCACTCAAACTCCTGTACCCGACTCTCCTTTGTTCCTGCCTCTATCTACTTATCTCGCCTCCTTTTATATTTACACTCTACCCTGCTGCCCAGGCGCAAATGCTCTCTCTCCTTCTAACCTGTCCACTAACAGAGGCCCCAAAAGCCCCTTACCCTCCCAGGGAGAGCTGCTGAAAAACGGCCTTTAAAATATTCCATAACCCAGAGGAACAGGAAAGGGCAAACTGAGTGTGCCACCCGATACAGGAGGCTCAACTACTGATGGTGGCATTCGGGGTTCCTCCCAAGAAGACCTCCAAGCAACTCAGCATCAATGCCGCAACAGCTGCCAGGCCCATGGTGACAACGAAGGACACTGGGCACAAGCCTGCCCCAACTCAGCAGCCACTGCCAGGGCCATGCCTACAATGGGAAAAATGGGGATGCCTGGAGGATGACTGCCCTTCTTTGCAGAATCGAGGTAGGCCAGTCATGTGGCCCCCAGATCCCCCAACCCACCTTCAGATCTTCTTCACTGACAGAACTCATCTGCCTGGCCACCGAGGATTGACCTGCACAACAGCAATGGAGGAACCCAGAGCCGCTGCCACAGTAGACAAAAGGCCTGTTTGTAGTAGGGGACCACATGGTCTGTCCTCCTCTTCCTACTTGGGTAAGATACACCCTTAACAGCTCTCCATGGTGGGAGTCAATGGGCCTCCCCACATCCCTCTTCCCTACATTCTCTAAAATACCCCTGGCAGTCCTCACTCCTTGGGTCACACTTTAAAATGCATCCTTCACTGTTATCAATTACTGCCTCTCTTTATGATCTAAATAGTCTTCTCTAAAATAAAACATTTTATTATTCCTTCACGCCCTGGGCACCCCTCCTAATTCAAACAAATTATTAAAGCACTGCGAGATACCCCCCCACCCCTCTCAACTATATTTCGTAGTTTTCTACAAGCTCACCTGAAAGTTTATAAAGTGTAATGTATACACCAATAATATCCAATTCATAACATTATGTGTGTTCTTTTAGTAAGATGGTACCATATAGCACTCTTCTGAGCCAAACTGCCATCTTCATAACTTCAGCTGTGTCCACTTACAGGTTTGTTAAGTGGAGTCGTTGGACTCTCACCTAAATATCCAACCACCCCTCTCAGCTTTAATGTTATTATGTCTCGTGGTATTAAGAAAGAAAATAAGAGGGTAAAAGGAAAGGAAATATATTATAAAGAAGGATTTATGTAAGACTATGAGGGCTGGATATTTCCAGAATAGAAAGAAAATAAGAAAGTCTATGTAAGTGATTGAAGGTCTGAGTCTTGAAAGAGGAGTATCTAATCTTATGCAGAACATCTTAAGCAAATATCCATTGTTAATGACCACATCTGTGTCTGTGACTCTGAGTTGGACAGTTTCTGGTGGTCTTCAGGATTGGATATAAGGCCAGGATGTGTCTCAATCAGGAACGAAGACTATGAAGCTAACCTTTACACATCTCATTTGTCTGACCTCCGTCATGGGCCAAACTTACTCCCATCTCTTAAATTTTTTGCAGAATTGTCTTTGATCTCTACCTGGACCTGATCCCTACAAAGTGTCAAATCTCCCATTTCACTAACCCTTTCAGGTCTGAAACAGTGTTACCAGCAACTATGCCTCTAAAGATTTATCCTGTCCTCTTATCCCACCAGGGGGCAGGGAGCAGGGAGCGGGGGAGGCCTGTCAAGCTTATCTCCTCACCTGGTCTACAGTCTCTTATGCAGGAGGAACTGTCTCAGCACCAGCCCCTCTGCCAGTCTACACGGGAGGACTGCCACCAGCTCTCGCCCTTCTGCTCACCTTCCCACCAGGAACTATGCATGGCTGCCTAACCGTGATGAGGACTCGAACCCATTCCAGCCTCATGTGTCATTCCCTATCCCCCTATCATTGCCCAAACAGTCAGCAGGAAGTAGCTAGAGGAGAAACTGCGCCCCCATTCCCATGACTCAAAGGCTGGAATGTAAGGTGTGAATGAAACCCCCAACAGTTTCAGACTCTGGAAGAAACCTGGAGCCAGAGCTTATCTAAGCCTTACAAACTGCTCCAGATCCCAAATTCCTTGGCAGATAAGCAAGGAATTCACGAACAGCTCTGGAAAAGGACTACTTCCTGGACAGAAGCTTGCCTGAAACATCAATCAGATGTCATGGCAAACCCCCTCCCCTAAAAGCCAGGAGGTGGCTAAAGATTTTTTTAAAAAGGCTTTGAGGACTTGGACAACGTGCTTCTGCTGCTGCTGGTGCTGCTGCTGCTGCTGGCGGGCTGCTGGCGCTGCACTGGGCTTTTGAGACTCAGACTCACGCCAGCCCGGGTCCCCGGAGCCCCAGCCCCAAGATGGGAGTAAGGGGGTTAGCCTCCCCCATCTCTTCAGGGAGGCTAGCCCCCAAGGGGGACTAGCGTTTCTCCACTCGTGGGTGCGGAGGAGCTAGTCCCATCTGGTCTTCTCTCAATGAAGCCGGGTCCTGTTAGCTGCTAGCGGAGTCTGGTCCCTTCTGTCTGCTGTGTCTCTCAAACCCTGAACCTTACATTCCCCAAATCAGACACAGCCACTCCTGGACCATGCCCACTTCCTTTATTTTTTTCACCATTTACAAAAGTTCCACGGGGTTGAACGGGGAGCATCGGGGTGGTACAGGGGAGCCTCTCCTCGGGGGGTACACGGGAGAAGAGGCTGGGAGGCAAAGAGGCCCTGGGGAGAGTCTGGGGGGCCCTGGAAGAAGCAAGTTGTTTCTGTCCCCCAGGTCTGCCTGCTCCTCGTTGCAGGCCCAGCCCACAGGGAGCTGCTGGGTGAGAGGCAGGGGGAAGGACAGTCTACCCACTCCGCATCCCTCCCCCTCCTGGGGTATCAGGGCCTGGCATCTTGGCTCCACTGCTGCTGCCGGCTGGAACAGCCCTGGGCGGGAGTGCTGCCACCTGACTCCGGTGGAGGATGGCATATCAGCGGATGAGGGGCGCTGAGCGGTCATTGGTGACGGTGGGACGCAGCTTCACAGTGGCAAAGGGATTTGTGCCCCTGTGGGGGAAAGCTGGTTGAGAGGGGCCGCCAAGCCCCACTGGCTGTGGGCCCAGGGAGAGTAGCCAGGCAGTTGGCCAGGCATCCACTTCCTCCTCTTATTCCCCTCCTGAGTCACCTGCTCCCACCTGGCCTCCTGCCCACTGGGACTCACCGAGGGAAGAGCTCTGGGGGTTGCTGTTCCCAGGACATAAGTTTCTGCACAAAGGGAAGGCAGGTTCAGTGGGGAGGAAAGACCCAGCCCTCCCACCACTCACCCCAGGAGAGTCCAGGACTGAGAAGGAGGGGCCCTGCTGGCCCAAACTTGGGGACACTTCAAAGCCCAGAATTCTGATTTTGGAGTTGAGAAAGCTCTGGGCTTTGCACAGTGCCACGGCTTGGGGTTAACAGCCTTTCAGGGCATGGCTGGTGACCTGTGCCCCAGCCTTCTGCTTCACGTGTCCCTCCACCTGGCCTCCCTGAAGAGGGGTCGTTAAGCTCTTCCTTGCTGGGCTACCCCACAGGTCTCGCCAGGCTGAGGACAGGCGGGGCTGACCTTGACATCAGCAGCTGCCCCCACGCTGCCAATGCTGCTCCGCCGGCTTCCGGGCAAGGGTGTGGGTGTGGGGCTGGCGGTCCGACTGGGGACGCGGCTCGGGTTCCGGGATCGGGACTGGCCATCCCAGTATTCTGAGGATGTTGTTGGGTTGCCCGGCCGATCCAAAAGGTCATCAAGGCTGTGGCTGCCCCGAAGCGGGTAGGACCTGAGTCCGAGCAGGCAGACATGGGGGTCAGGTGTACCCTGGTGCCTCCATCCTACCTGCTGGGCCCATGACCCTCCCCCTGAAGCTGAGAGGAGACTGTGAGGGCTCCTGACAGAGCTGCGATGTAACAACCTTCATGCAGAGGTGCGGGAACTAACCATAGTTCTCCAAAGAGGCGGCATATGAGACTGTCTCCCAGAAGCCTCCCAGAAGGGAAGAGCAGGCACCCTTCCTGGGGCCCCACCCTGCCCACTTGGGTACCTGGAAGGCAGTTCATTCATTGGGCTCATGGGGGCCATGGAGTTTATGTGGTTCACAGGGTTCATGGGCATCTCCTCCACAGGCTTCACATAGGCCTCTGGGAACCAGCCACTCCTGTGGACAGAGGCCAAGAAGCTCTTGAGATAGGCCCAGTAAAGACAGTGATGGGCAAGCAGGACTGTGCCTTGGCTCTGCTCAGAGAACACTGCAGACAGCAAGCAGCCTGGCTCACCCCACCATGGAGGTCATTTTTGCCATCAATGTCTTACAGAGCCTGTGCCATCTAACCTTATGTCCATCTAGCCTCACGTCTACCAGCGGATGAAGTACTCGAGAGAGGAGGACCTGGGACTGAATTAGAAAGCAGGCTGTCCAGGGACACAGGGATGCCCCTCAGCCACGGGCCCTCTGGTGTCCCCTCCGCCCCAATCCCCACTCCCCCAGTGCTGGGCATGGTTTGGAGTCAGCCAGGGTTGACAGTAGCATCACTGAGCTCAGCATTCCTTAATCTTTCAGAGACCCCAGGACAGTAGATGCTAGGAGAATGTTCTCCCAAGAGTTGCCTCCTGCCCCAAGTAACCCGGTCTATGATCTCCCCACCCAAAGGTGGCTTTCCCTGCGTCTTCCACTTCGCCAGGAAGTGCCCAGTGAGGATACACTTTCCCTAACCGGGAAGCCCAGGGCACCACAATCTGCCCAGTTGGCGACTGGACAGTGGTGTCGGGAAGGCTTTGTGTCAGGGCTCTGTAAGCCCTGTAGAAAGTGGGGATGATCCCGCTGGATGTTAATCACCCGTGCTCCTCCTCCATGGCCCAGGGTGATGGAGGCCCTTAAGTAGCAGCCAGACTCTACGCACCCACCCATAACTCACCTGGGAAGCCACCCACTGGCCTCATCCAGTGTATCCACTGGGGCACTGGGCACTCACCAGTCCAGCCCAGGCCTAGTCGGTCCCCCTCAGTCCATACAAGGGCCCACACCCACACATTTCTACCCGCGCCACACAATCCTCCCCTCAGCCCTCCACAACCTGTCACCATCCATTAACACCCCAAGTCCCCCCGCTTGAACTCCCCCTGCCGTCCTCTGTGGGCGTGCACAAAACAAGGCCTGCATGGGCTTCACATTTTCCTTAGTAAGCCCCGAAGAGGTGGGAGGGGGGCTTAGTTACCCCCTCCCCCCGCGCAGGGACCAGGGCTCTTAAAAGTCCCTGGGCCGCCCCCTATCCCGGTCTGGCTCTCTCCCGCTCCACTCCACGTGTGCAGAACAGCCCGGATTGGTTCTTCAAGGTGCGCCTGGATAAACCGAGGCAGGGCGGGTTGGAGAAGGGGAGGACGGTGGTGCGGGCCCCAGGACCCCACTCACGCGGACGAGCCCTCCAGTTTGCCGTAGAGCCAGCCGTTCTGGGCCTCGGGCACCAGCACTTCGACGACGTCTCCAGCCGAGAAGCGCAGCAGCGTGTGGTTGGCACCCTCGGAGTGGGAGACCAGGGCGCGGACTCTCCGGGCGCCGCCGCCTCCGCCGCCCAGGCGCTCGCCGAAGGAATTGGAGCGCGAGCGCGGGGTGCCGCCGGCGTAGAGCGAGGCTGCCGGCGGAGAGCAGGAAGTTCTCCCTGCAGTCTGTCCTCCAGCCCTCCGGCTGCAGCCCCAGATCCTCTTCCCGGCCCGCCCTCTGCACCCGGGGGCGGGGGCTACTCACAGGCCGACGGCGTCCGGGGCAGGGACCGGCGGTCTGGCTCCAGCTGGGACGCGGACCTCGCCTCGGCGAGCTCGGGGCCGTAGGAGCCGGAGCCGTGCCGGCTGCGGGGGGAGCCGAACTCTCCGGGGGGCCTCGGGGGCTGCGAGCGGAGAGGGCAGGGGGGGGGGCGGGAGGGGCGGAGCCTCGCTAGCCCCGCCCCCAGCCCCAGTCCCAGGCGTCGGCGTAGGGGTTGGGGGCGCGGCCGGGCCACCACCGGGCCGCCGAAGCGACCCCCGGGCGCCGGGGCGCGGTGTAGAGAGGGGGCGCGGGGCGCGGCGGGCTCCAGGCGCAGGGCCTCGTGGCCCAGGGCCCCGCGAAGGGCGGCGGGGGTGCGAAGGGCGGCGGGGGCGGCCAGGGCCTCACCATGTCCAGGCGGGTGGGCGTCAGGCGGCCCGAGGGGTAGGGCGGCCCCAGCGCCGGGCCCAGCAGCCCCGGGGAGTGGGCGCGCGACGGGCTGCGGCTGGCCTCCGACTGCTCCTTCCACAGCAGCACGCGGTTCTGCAGCATCCCCCGGGCCTGACCGATGGCGTAGAGTCAGGAGCAGCCCACGACCCTGGGCCTGACCCTGAAGCCTGGCCCTGACCAAAGCTGGACCCTGGGAGTGACCCGGAGGCCTGGATTTAAGGCTGGACCCTGGGTGGGACCCTGAGCCCTGGTTCTTAATTAACAGAGGAGCACAGAGAGGTGCCTCAGAGGAAGTAAACCTTGGACACCAGGCTCCGTGTGCCTAGTTTTTATTTTTATTTTTTTATTTTTATGTGTATGAGCGCTTGCCTGCATGTATGTATGTGCACCATATGCATGCAGTGCTTGCAGAGGCCTGAGGAAGGCATTGAATTCATGGAACTGGAGTTGGATGCTGGAACTGAATCCTGATCCTCTGCAAGGGCAGCAAGGGCTCTCTTAACCACTGAGCCATCCGTCCAACCCCTTGGTGTTGTAACCAGTTCAAGGGAACTTTGCCTAATTTGAGAGTCCGTGGCCACGATTACAGCACCGCCCTCCCGCACTTCTTTCCCTCCGCTGTCCAGTCCCGTTAGCCTGCACCCAGGAAGAATCAGGGTGGAAGAGGGGCTCAAACCCGGACAGGAGTCATCAAAGAATTAAAGAATATGTGGGTGGGGTGGGAAAGGCATCTAACATAACAAGACCCTAGGTTCGAGAGGGGATTCAGAGGGTGAAAGCTTTAGCCACCCAAGCCTGGCAGCCATGTTCAACTCCCAGAATCCACATAAAAAGCCAGATGCATCTGGGTGTGGTGGCCCACACCTTTAATCCCAGCACTCGAGAGGCAGGTGGATCCTGAGCTACACAATGAGACCATATCTTAAAAAGCAAATGAGCAACAAAAAGCCAGATGTACTGGTGTGTGTCTGTAATCCCAGCACTTCTATGATATGGTGTGAAGTGCAGACAGAATGGCCCAGAAGCTTGAAGCCAGCTAGCCTGGAGTACATAGAGCAGCAGCAGAAACATAAAGGATGCACGCACACACGCATGCACGCAATGGCACATGCGACAAATAGTTTTTGAACAGAAAGTCAGATAGTGAGGTGGCTGAGTTGGGAGCGTGACTGCTTAGCATACATGAAGCCCTGAGTTTCATCCCAGGCACCATATAAACCATGCTAACCTCATTTATAAGACACGGAGGAGGCAGAGCTCCTTGATGAGGTCATTTTTGCTTTTCTAGTGGGCCAAAATAGAAAAAGTGGCCCCCACGTCATCCTCAAGGCATCTCACAACCTGCAGGTGGGAGTTCAGGTCAGTGCAGCCAAAGCCAGTGCTCAGGCTCACCTTCCATCTCCAGGAGCTTTTCCTGGGGCCTCCTGCTCAATGCAGTGCACAGGGCTGTGGCTAGGTGGGAGGCCTGGACGGGGCAAGGCCCACCGTTGCAGCTGAGTGAGAAAGACGCCTCCCTGTCCCCAGGCACGTGTATTTCTTCAGGTCTTGCTCCAACTATGCTTTCTGCTTATTATTGTAATCAAGTATTTATGGTTGGTTATCCCAGGAGTCAGATCTTGAGTATCCCAAAGCTCAGGTGAGGCAGGGAATGTTTGTGGGGCGACTGGACCTGTCATGAGCTGCCTACCGACTGGTAAAGCATGCAGCACTTTGAACATGTGTCTGGAAGTTTCTCAGATGGTTAAACATAGCATTTCCATGTGGCCCGGCAATCTCAGTCCACATAGTCTTTCATACAAACACTTAGAGAAGCCTTTCTCCTAGCCAAGTGTCCATCCAGACAGTGGGGTGCTGTTCTGTAGGAAAAGAGCAGTCAGTGACCAAAGACCTCATACTGAACAATTCCTTTGATATGAAATACCCAGGAAGAACAATTGGCTGAGACAGGAAATGGTCAGGGTCATCCAGAGTAAGCGGGTGGGCTGGCTGGGGAAAGACAGCAGGAGGTGGAGGAGTGGGGGGATCTGGTTGGGGGTGCGGGGATTGGATGGGGGTAATCATGTGTTCTAATGTTGATTATGATGAGGGGTGCACCTAAAAAAACTGCTAACTCAGGGTTAGAGAGATGGCTTGGTGGTTAAGAGCTCTTGCAGAGAACCCAGGTTCCATTCCCAGCACCCACATGGTGGCTAACAACCATTCATAACTCCAGTTCCAGGGGATCTGAGCTCAGGTGCCCATAGATTGGGATGCTGTTAGCATATAGGGACCCTTTATGTAATTCAAATGTCCCCACATTTACAGAGAGGATGACCTCTTTGTGCAAAGAAAAAAAAAAACAAACTTCTTTTTTTAATGCAACTGGAGTCAGCACCAGAATGTTCAGCTTGGAGAGAACCCGGCCTCTGCTCTCACCCAGGCTCCTTGGACCGTGCACAACCCACACAATCTTCCCGACCAGCCCTGTCTGCAATAGTTTTTCACTTGAGAAGACTGTGTTCATCTCTGTCTGAGACTGAGGAGGAGGCCATGTTTGCAACATGGATGAGGCTGTGGAGAGTAAGCTCCTTCCTGGGTCACAGAAAGAAAACTGACCTCTAGACAGGAAGACAAGCTGTCCCTGACTAGGATAAAGGTTGCTCCACTCCCCACCCTCACCTGCCACCCTGAGTACTCACAGCCCACTCACTCAGTGGAAGGAAGAGACCAGGCACCTAGGGCAGTATGCACTACTGGGAGAAGGAGCCTCAAGCTGGCCTGGCCTGGACAGGTTCATCGGCCAGAGACCAATGCTTTCTGGGCTAGGCATTATGAGTTTAACTTGAACATGGAACTCAGGGATGGACCTTTGAGAGGAGGACATGGCCACAGGGCGAGGAGACATGGAAGGAGCAAAGGAGGGAGCAGGTGGTAGACGAAGGGGTGGGCAGTCCAGAAGGGGCCATTACAATGAATTCTAATGTGTGAATTCTAATCACCCCCTCCCCACCCCACAAAAACTTTTATGATGAGAATTCTAAGGGATTCTAATCTTCTGATCCACCCTGACACCAACCCTATAAAACTTCTGCTTATGAAAGAAGGAGAAGAGTCCTGTGCATTCCAGGATTTGAGGGCCGGGGTGGAGATGGAGGCGGGGCGGGACTGAGCCCTTCCCTTCTTTGGTCACCCCCTCTTTGCTCTTTTGTTTCTTAGCCAACCTGGAAAGACTGTGAAGTCAGACCCTGACCAATGGGGAAACACTCATCACCATTGTGTTAGGAGTTAGGATACAAACTTCTGCCCCTCTCCCTCCGCTTGCTTCTCCATCTCTCTGTTGTGAGTAGTGCGGCCTGTTGACCAGAAGCAAAGGTTTGCCTCGTCAAGATGCTTTAATTGGGATGATGATGATCTCTTCCTTTTTGACCCTAAATGTATTTCTAGCAAGAGGTAGGAAAAAATAACCCTAACCTGAGGACTGACCGGGCTACGGCCCAAGAAGCCTGACTGTGGCCATTGAAGAGGTCCAGGCCTACACGCATCGCCAGAGAAAGGTTAGAGTACAGGGCTGCTGTCTCAGGCACCAGAGGAGGCTCTGCAGCTCTTCACCAGTGAAAGCACCAGGTATCAGGCAGGGCTAAAACGAGCCCTGAGCAGGCACAGGAAGCCTCTGACAGCGAGTCTCCAGAAAGTTCCACACTCGTGAACACACGCACCTGTGAACGCACTCAGAGCCTCTGGTGGTGGAGGGACAAGGAAGTGGCAAGCAGCCTGTGCCTGGCAGTGGCTGTTAGGCAATTTTTACCTGTCTATTTGCCTGTCTGTCTGTCTGTTTGTTTGTCTGTTTTTTGTTTGTTTCAGCCCTGGAGGGCCTAGAACTGGCTATGTAGACCAGGCTGGCCTTGAACTCACAGATATCTGCTTGCCTCTGCCTCCCACTACGACTGGCTATTTGTTTCATTCAGAGTCTCACTGCATAGCCCAGGCTGTCCTGAAATTCATGATCTTCCTGCTTCAGACTCCTCAGTGATGAGATTACAGGCAGGTGCCACCACGCTCAGCACAGAGGCTGAGTACAGGCCAAGCATCAGAGGGATGATCAATGAAGGTCTAGCTCTAAAGGCCTAGAGCAATCCAGGAAAAACCAAGAGCTGGGAACCAGGGAGGATAAAGGCAGAAGCAGAAACTCTCTGAAGCCTTGGCCTTACAGCAGCAGGAAACAGGGAAGAATATTCCTCAAAGCCTTGTGTTCCAGTTCGGGAAGATATGTTTGTGGGGCAGCTGTGAGTGGCAGGATTTAACAGTTTTTGGAAAAGGGAATAGCCAAGTACACACATGATCAGGAGCGTGACAAGGTGGGGAACACCATGAGTGCAGAGGAGTACTAGGATTTCTAAGTCTCTAGGGAGAAAGGGAGCTACACAGCAACTCAGCCAGACTGACAAGAAGGAGCACGGGGTGAGGTGGGGGAGACACATCCAGGTGTAGCAGCCCTCAGAGTAAATGGGGCTGGGCCGAATTCCCACTTAGAAGATGTAGACTGTGGGCCGAGGATGTAGCTCAGTAGGTAGAGTGCCTGTCCCCGCAGGTATGAAGACAGCCCTGGATGGCTTCTTTCCTTAACACCACATAAAGCTGGGTGTGGTCATGAGCCTGTAATCCCAGGACTTGGGAGGTGAGACAGAGGGTCGAAGTCACTGTCAGTTACGTAGGCAGGTTGAGGCCAGCTTGAGCTACAAGAGACCCTGTCTCAAAAAGAAAAAGAGAAGGAAGGGAGGGCGGGAGGGAGAAAGAAGGAAGAAAAAAAGGAAAGAGGAGGAGGAAGAGCAATAATAATCATCCTTATCATCATCATCCTTATCATCGTCATCATGATCAGGTGGTCAAAACCCAAACCTCAGTCTAAATGCTATCAATGAATAACCATAAGCAAGAGAAGAGGAAACAGGAAGAGGAATAGGAATCTCCAAGTACAGCGAAAATCATCAAGCTTGGTTAAAGGAGGCATTAAGCACAAACAAAACACTATTTCTAAGAAAAGTGTAATGATCGTAAACCCCAAAGCACTACACAGCATGACAGCTAAACACAGAAAGCAAAACCATTAGAACTCCAGTGAGAACTGAGAACATCTGGTGGGTCCAGCACAAAACAAGAGCCTCGAGGACTCAAACAAGGTGATGAAGTTAACAGACATAACTGAACAAACCTATTGCTGAGCGCATGAATGGTGAGCATATGCCTTCCAGAATTTTAAAAAGGAAGGAGATGGCGAGATGGCTCAGTTCGTAAAGGTGATTGCTGTGCAAGTCTGATGATCAGAGTTCTATTCCCAGAGCCCATGTAAAAGTGGAGGAAGAGGACCGACTCTACAGAGTTGTCCTCTGACCTCCACAGGCATGCTGCGGTATGAATCACACCTCTACACTCAACATCGCGCGTAGACACTATCATAAACATAAATGATTTCTACAGGAATGAAAAAAATGCACGGACTGATGAATGCATGCAAAAGGAAATCATAAGCGACTGAATAATACATGCGAATAAACCCAGAAACAAACATACATGGACAGAGTGTCACAGAGCTAATTTCTAGGTCGATGAAGGAAGGGAACCGGGAGGTGAGGAGCGGTGCTGGGCGGAGTCAGCCGGGAGGGCGCAGCGTGCCGTCCCAGGCCCACTCACCTTGCCAAAGAACTGCAGGAAGGTGCTGGAGAGCAGCAGGTGCTTCTCCGCCAGGAAGCGATAGCGCCGCTTCTCTTCCAGCTCGGCCGCGCGCTGGCTCTCGGACACGAAGGCCTGCATCTGCGCGTGCAGCCGGTTCACGCTCTCCTAATGGGGAAGAAGGTGCTGGCTGGGGTCTGTCTCGCCCCGATGGAGGCCGGGGCTGATCTGGTATCAGCACAGGGGAGCAGGGAGGTGGGTTTGTGGAAAGAGGAATAGGAGGACGAATGAATGATCTACCGGGGAGGGGAGATGATGAGGAGGGGCACATGAGCTCATTAAAGGATCCAGGAGAGTGCAGGCGGGATCAGGGTCTCCCGTCTTGGCCCAGCAGAGGTTGATCCATGCATTTGGGTAGCAGGGACAACGGGCAGGCCATGCAGGGCAGGACGGCTCTTTCCGGGCAGGGAGGAGGACATGGGCGGACGAATCTTTGCTGCCCATTGGAAGCAGCAGAGCCGAGGGCCCTGTTTTTCCCAGTGAGGCAGGAGAAGGTGAGGGGTGCTGAGAGTGGCCCAGGGTGACTCTTCATCTGTGCTGCTCCTGGCTGGGCTGATGCTAGGTGGAGGAGCCGAGGAGGGCGCGAGGGATTCCCCCGAGAGGCCTGTACCCAGCCCTCAGCCCTCGAACCTTCATCTCCCGCGCATTCTTGTCTCTCTTACGCTCCATGCGCCACAGCTCGGACATGCACTTCTCCAGATTGGCTGCTCGGTGGCGGTACTCAATCTCATAGTGCTGGCGACTGTCCTGGGGTAGGGCGGAGAGATGCAGATCCCACATCAAAGAGGTCAGGGCTCGGAGCATTGGCCAGGGGACCTAGGGGCCCAGATGCGGCTGTGCTTAATAGCCTGGGGCTGGTGGATGCTCAGTGCGGGCCTCCATGTGAATCTCTGTCACAAGGCGAAAGGGGGCGCTACCTGGGCGGGGCTGGGGCCAGAAGGACCAACTCACTTTGATGAACTGCATGTCCAGCTTGGTATTCTTCTCCATGTGTTGAAGCAGATCGCCATGGAAGGTCTGCACCTGAGCGGAGTGCAGGTGGGATCAGGGTCTCCTGTCCCTCGGCCCAGCTGTTTCCTTCTCTACTACAGTTCTGCTCACCGTGTTCCATATATACTAGGCTGCAACCCACTTATTTGAGAAACAGGGATAATAAGATCCCATGGCTGGAGGGAGGATTACAGAGTTGGCCAGGTGTTTTCTGGCTCAGAATTCCTCAGTAAATGTGTCGAAGGCACCTAGTCTTATTTTTAACCACACAGGCTTTGTATATATACTCTTTCTGCCTGGAGTTTCTCATCCATCTTGAAATGTCACTTTCCTGACCCTCAGCTGAGACTCCTTCCCGCCTCTGCAGGCAGAAGCCATTGGCCTCTCATTTGTTTCTACAATGCACATACATTCGTTCATTCTTCCAGCCACAGGGAAGATTAATGGCCAGGCTCCTTGTCTGTAGCCCTGAGAGCTGCAGCCCTGGGTCCTGGGCAGTGTGGGCAGTATGAAGGCCTCGAATTATGGAGGACTGGGATGGGGGAAGCAACTGAGGAATCCCCCAACAAACAGTCCCTGGGATGGGAGAGGTGACTAGGTGATCCCCCAACAAGCACCCCTGGAAGGCTGGAGAGCTGCAGCTCAGATTTCTTCCTAGTTCCCTTCCGCTTTGTGACTTTGGACAAGTTGTGTCGCACTCTTGGTCTGATGAGTTCTGACGCTGTGGGCTGGGCAGGCCCCTGGCAAACCCCTCATACCCTCTGCCAGCTTCCCCGAGGTCCCACGCTGCTAGGGAAGAGTCAGACCCGAGTCCTTGGGGGAGGGGCAGGACCCCTGACCCTCTGACACACTTTTGTCAGTCTTCAGCATATGAATCTTTTCCCTGTGGGAGGCTTCCTGCTGCTTCCCTGGATTCTTCCTGTGGGAAGTACCAGGCAGAAAAGGAATGCTGGGAAGTTCTCCATGTGCAGAACGTTCCTGAGGTTCTCTCATGTGTGCTCCTAAGCACCTGTTAATGGCTGGTCTGCCAGGGAGCTTGAGGCTCCTCTTTGTACCAGTCAAGACTTTGAACCCTGCCAGGCTGTTTGGGAAATGCTTATAGAAACAGCAAATTTGTGGGTGATTCTAGAACAGCAAGTACATGTTCCTGCTGCATGGGGCCACTTTCGGCTCATCAAGGAGGGAAGGTATGATACTGGGGCAGACCCTCAGACCCAGAGGACTCTGAGACCAGTAAAGTCAGTGAATGGTAAACACCTAGAGAGACAGCCTTGAACCCCACGAAAAGCCACGGAACATTAGAAACACTCAGAACTAACAGAATGGACATGTCCAGAACACTGGCAGAGGCGGGCTTCGAAGACCATGTCAAAAAAATGCAGATCTTTCCCCAGTGAACAAAGCCTACTGACAGCCCTGGATGCTGGGGGTTCCTGAAGACGTCCCTCAGGTAAGCCTGCAGCAAGACTGCGTGTCTTCTGCTTCTGCCAGCTTCCCCTGGCACTCCCCTGCATGGCTTCCACACTGGGCAGTCTGGATCCTTCTACTTCCTGTCACATGCAAACCAAGATGAGAACATCGTGGAAACAGACAGTGGGATGACCATATTGCAATCTGTTCCATGGCTGCGATGGCCAAAGGTGCAGAAGACATGGGGTGACCCACCAGGCAGGGTGCAGGTGCCATGGGCTCCTGAATGGCTCTACCAAGAGGCTGAGCCCAGGCAAAGGAGCTCTTGCTGCAGAGGGACCAGAGGACCCCCTGTTATCAGCAGGTGGTTTGGGACACAAGGAAGTCACCAACCCCGGGGAATCCCGCAGATTTCCTCTGCCTGTCCTCAGCCTAGCATATACACATCATAAGAGTTTCGGAGAGACCCTCAGTGCTGAGGCCTAGAAAGGCCTGTGCTGGAGAACACTGTTTAAAGCTCCGTGAGTTCTCTTGCCATCTATTTGGGAAGACACCCTGGCTTTCTTTGCAGTCCTGCTAAGCAAGTGCTCTACCACTGAGCTATATCTGCAGCTCCATAGGAGACCCCCCTGAAAGAGACACCTGTATGGGCTGACCCTAGCTCCTCCCCTGAGCTGTCCAACTCAACCATCAGGCCAGTGACAGTGTTTTTCCAGAACACCAATGACTCTACGTTGCCAAACTCTATGACAGTTTTGGGACTCACCATTCCACTTCTTCCTTCTCAAACACCTTCCCTCAGCTTCCGGCTCAGCCCCACCCTCCATCCCCTACCTCTCACGCCCTCTTCACTTCTCCTTTCCTAGTCCCTCAGGACTGCCCCCCTGCCTGACCCTGGAGGTGTAGACCATGGATCTCTCTCCTCTGTCTCAACCTTGGTCAGCTCCTCAGCCCATGTGCTGACAATTCCCAGAAGTCTAACCCGCCCAGACCTTTCCCCATTGTGACTGACTGACTTTCATACCTTTGATTCCTAGCTTTAAAGCACCTATTTAAAAGCTAATGGCTATTCTGCTATTAGCTGGTCTGGTTGGTCCTCCTTGACTTCCCCTTTCACACTTGCCCACCATCCATCAGAAAAGCCTCGTGACTCTGCCTCCCAGCGCCACCCGCCACACTGCTGCCCCTTTCCGTCTCTAAAGGGCTACAGTCGTCCCTGCCAGTCTTCCTGCTTCTCCTGCCCTCATCCCTGTTCTAGGTTAACAGTACAGGAGCCAGACTCATCCTCCTAGAATATAAGTCAAACAATGAACAACTAAGTTTTTTGTTTTTGAGACAGGGTCTTGCTAAGGAGCTCAAGCTAGCCTTGAACTGAAAATCCTCCTGCCTCAAGCTCTGGAGTGTTGGGATTACAGACTTGGTCCAGCTAAGCAATGAACTGGTAAATGAAGTTGACAGTGACTTCAAAAACATCAAAGAGGGCTGGGGAGATGACTCAATGGGTAAAATGCTTGCTGCAGAAGCGTGAGGATCAGAGTTCGAATCCCCAGAACTCATGTAAAGTAAGGTATGATGGCATGCATCTGTAATTTCAGTGTGCCTCTGAGGCGGGAGAATCCCAGCCTCTCAGGGGCCAGTTGGCATACACAGTGGGAACAAAGAGACCGTGTCTCAAGGTGAAAGATGAGGACAGGAACCTGAAGTTGTCCCCTGACCTCTACACATGCACTGTGGCATGCACGCACCCTGCATGCACACACATGAATGTGCACACACACACATGCACACACACGATTTCTTATAAACTCAATTATCCAGGAATCAATCTATTGAAAGATGTATTAGATGGCTAGGCTGAAGAATGTTAAAACATTGTTGATAAAAATAAATGGGAGGGGCTGGGCAGATGGCTTAGCGGTTAAGAGCGCTGGCTGTTCTTGTAGAACACCCAGGTTTGAATCCCAACACCCACATGGTGGCTAACAACCATCCATAACTCCAGTTCCAGGGGATCCTGTGCCCTCTTCTGTCCTCTGTGGGCACTGCATGATGTGGGTGCACTTACACATATGCAAGCATAGCACTCATACACATCAAAATAAAAAAAAATAAATGAGAGGTCTAGCACACGGGTGATCTGAAGACACACTATCTACATGAGCACTGCCTTACTGTCCAGAGCAATCATCACGATCTTTCTCCAGACTTTATAAAGAAAGGGCAGGGATCTTGAGCAGGCAGAACAGTTTTGAAAAAGTACCAAGATCTTAGACTACTTCAGTCCTCACTGTACAGCTACGGTAGGGCTGGTGTGGTAGCTGCGTCAGGACAGGAGAGCTACAAACGGAACAGAATACAAAGCCCAGAGTTGGGCCCACCTTTGTGACAAATAAGTTTCTGGTTAAGACAATGAGTCAGTCTGTCAATGGGTAAAGGTAACTTTTTCAAAGGCATGAAATATTTGTTTAACCCCATAGGGACAAGATGAATCTTGACTCAACACAGAAAAATGAATTTGAGCTGGATCACAGAAACAGAGGTAAAGCTTACATAGAGTTTCTAGAAAACTCAAAAGAACACAGTTGTTATGGGGCAGGCAAGCACTTGTATTTATTTTTCTTATTTATTTATTTACTTTTATTTTATGTGTAGGAGTGTTTTGCTTACATGTATGTAAACGAACCACATGCATGCAATGTCTAAGAAGGCCAGAAGAGGGCATTACATCCACGGGAAATGGAGTTGTAGATGATTGTTAGCTACCAAGTGGGTGCTGGGAACCAAACCTGGGTCCTCTGCAAGAGAAGTCAATGATCTTAACTAATGAGCCATATCTCCAGTCCAGTAAACATTTTTTAGATAAGACACAAGCATGAACTATTTACAAGAAGTTAAAATTTCTGCTCATCTAAGACTAATACTATTAAGAAAATGAAGAGGGGGCTGGAGAGATGGTTTAGGGGTTAAAGCTCTGGCTTCTCTTGCAGAGGACCTGGGTTTGATTCCTAGCGCCCACACGGCAGTTGACAACCATCTGTAACTCCAGTTCCAGAGGCCCTCTTCTGACTTCATGGGCATTTCATGACCTGGGTATACTGATCTACATGCAGGCAATACACTCATACACATAAAATAAAAATAATAAATAAAATAAGAATAGAAAATGGACAGCTGGGCATGGTTGTGCATGCCTGTAATCCTTGCATGAGGAGGCTGAGACAGGGAGTCTGATATGAGTTCAGGGTCAGCCTGGATCACGTAGTGAGATCCTGTCTCAAAAATCCATAAAAGAAAAAGGAAATGAATAGACAGACAAAATAAAGATTAGAAAAAAATAGTCACCATATGTACATCCAACAAAGGAGTCACATCTTGACTATACAAAGAAGTCCTATAAGCAGGACATGTCAGCTCATGCCTGTGATGTTAGCACGTGGGAGACCGAGGTAGGAGGAGTATGATGATTTCAGGGCCAACCTGGGCTACATATCAAGTTCCAGGCCAGTCAGGACAACATACAGAGACTCTTTCTCTAAAAACAAAAACAAGGGGCCCAGCAGGCATTAGTGGCACATGCCTTTAATCCCAGCACTCGGGGGCAGAAGCAGGCCAGTCTCTGTGAGTTCCAGGGAAGATTGGCTTGCACAGTGAGTTCCAGGCCAGCCAAGAATACACAGCAAGAATCTATCACAAAACAAAAACAAAAACAGGCACCGAGACGGCACACTAGGTAGAAGCACTTGCTCTGTAAGGCTGACAAGCTGATCACCAGAACCCAAGAAGAGAACTGACTCCACAATGCATTTTTTAACAGTTAGAAAACAAAAAATATTCAAAAAGAAAATTAATAAAAATGAATTCGTAAAGGTCAACAATAAGTACAGCCCAATAAAAATGCCAAGACACTAACCAAACACTCATGGAAGAAAATGCCAGAAGTCCAGCAATCCCATCAGTCATAGCCATCTGGGATGTGTAAAACAAGCTACAGAGTGAGAGCAAGAGGGAGGCACGCACACAAAGAGAAAGACAGAGACAGAAACAGAGGAAGAGAGAAAGAGACACAGAGAGAGAGACAGAGAGACCCTCACACAGAGACACAGAGAGAAAGACAGAGAAACAGAGAAAGAGACACACACACAGACAGAGACACACAGAGAAAGAGACAGAAACAGAGAAAGAGAGCGAGAGCACATCCCACATCTAAGGACTGAACAAGCACAGCAGGCCAGAGGAGTGACAGCCAGCCACAGATCAGGGGCCACCAGTGATAGGCTTCTGCTTCAGCCCTACATCCCTGTACCGAATAATTCCTAGTACAAGAACCAGACCCACCTTATTAGAATATAAATCAAGAAGTGACATACTCTACAAGGTTAAGAACTCTAGAAATCTCTTCAGAGTTCTTTCTTTCTTTCCTTTTTTTTTTTTTTTTTTGAGACAAGGTGTCTCTGCAGCCCCAGCTGGTCTGGAACTCAGGCTGGCCTTCATCTCACAGCAATCCATCTGCCTCTGCCTGCCTCGCAAGTGCTGGGATTAACGGCACCATGCCTGACATTCTTCAGAATTCTTTATAAAATTAAGCCATATCAATGCTCCAACTCTTCCAGCCATCCACCCAAAAGAGACAAAAGTATTCACCCACAAAGGACTTGTGCAAGTTCATAGTGGCCTTCATGACAGCCCAGAATACACAGCCTTTAGCTGAGGATAACCCAACAGTCACCACAGGAATGGATAAGCAAATTGTCATCACTCATGCAATCCAAGCACTAAGCACTAAAAAGAGCAAAGTATCAATACATACAACCTAAGAAATTATAGAAAATGTAAAGTTAGGCACATTAAGATATTTAATAACATGGGGATAGAGAGATGGCTCAGCGGTTAAGAGCACTGGCTGCTCTTGCAAAGGACCAGAGTTCCCAGCATTCACATGGCGGCTAACAACTGTCTATAACTCCAGTTCCAGGGAACCGACGCCCTCTTCTGGCCTCCATGGGCACTACACACATGCAGTGTACTTATGTACACGCAGGCAAAACACTCATACACACAAAATACAAATAAAATTTAAAAGAAATAATATATGGAAAAAGTGTGGGGCTGGAGAAGTCTCGGAGGGTAAGAGCACTTGCTCTTTAGGCATGAGAACTTGGGTTTGAATCCCTGTGTGTCTGTAACTCCAGCACTAGGGGGCAGAGACAGGCAGATCCCTGAGAGCTCACTGGCTAGCCTAGCTGAAACAGTAAGCCTCTGGTTCAGTGACAGACTGTTTCAAGGAAATAAGATAGAAAGCAATAGAAGACACTCCATGTCCTGTTCTGGTCTCTGTGTATGGGCATGCACACCTACCTGCACAGCCACATGTATGCAACACACAGACACACACCAAGAAAAAAGAAAAAGGGAAAGCAAGACAGCGCTGAGAGATGGCTCGGTGGCAAAGTGCTTGCTGTGTTTTTATGGGGACAATTTGGAGCCCCAGCACTCACATCAGAAGTTGGGTGTGGCGGCAGTGCCTGTAACTCTCCTGCTGGAGGGCAGGTACAGGTAGAGGCTTGACACTCACTGGTCAGTCAGTTGAGTTGAATTGGTGAGTTCAGTAAGATTCAGCGAGAGACCATGTTTCAAAAAACAAGGTGGAGGGGTGGAGAGATGGCTCAGCAGTTAAGAACACTTGTTCTGGCAGAGGACCTGGGTTCTGTTCCCAGCACCCACATGGCAGCTTCAAATAGTATGGAACGCCAGTTCCTGTGGCCCCAACTCCCTCCACTGGCTTCGTGTGCATGTGGCAAATAAACATACAGGCAAGCCATCAAAAACAGAAAACAAAATAAATGACTGTAAAAACCCCTATAAAACAACAGCATGGACTGTGATAGAGGAAGAAAGCCGGCCCTGGTCTCCGACCCACCCACATGCCTGCACACCCCCTCCACGCACAAGAAAACTGAATAATCCAGCTGGATCAGTCTCAAAATGTATTCTAGAAAAAGTATTCGATTTAAGAAGAAGTAAAAAGGGGAGGGAAAGGGGCACTGGAGAGATGGCTCCGGCTAGGAGCACTGGCTGCTCTTACTGCTCTTTTCAATTCCCAGCACCGACATGGTGGCTAACAACGGTCAGTAACTGCAGTTCCAGGAACTCTGATGTCCTCTTCTGGTCTCTGCAGGCATTGTATGAACATGGTGCACATATATACATGCCAACACTCAGACACATAAAATGTTTAAAGAAAAGGAAAAGAAAGGAGAAGGAGGTAGAGAATCATACATGTAGGCAAAACATAGCAAGCAACTTGTAATGGAAAATTTAGATAATCAGACTTTTCTACAGTGATGTTCAATGTTTTATGCCTGAAGAAAAACATTTAATATCCTAAAGGAAAGGAAGAGAGAGAGAAAGAGAGGGAACGTGAGCTAAGGATTTCATATACAGCAAAATATTCTTTTAAATAACATGAATATGCTAGGTGTGTCGGCACACACTTTTAATCCCGGCACTCAGGGGCAGAGGTGGGTGGATCTCTGTGAGATCAATGCCTGGTTCACATTGTGAGTTCCAGGCCTGCTGGGACTATAGGGAGACCCTGTCTCAAAACAAACAAACAAACAAAATAACAGGAATAAACTATTGAGCCACAAGAAATGAGAGAGAATTATTCTCACAAGTCCTTCCTGTGGGATCTACTGGAGGGGGAGCGCTGGAGGGGGAGCCGCTAGGGGATGATACAACTGGAACAGCTTTAGTCACATTGCACATTGACACGCAGACGGTGAACTCTGGAAGCTGCAGAGGGCGTGGCACGCTGCTGCCAGTGTACACTCCACAGCAGGTGCTCAGCCCATTTCAACGGCTTTCCAGAAGGGTGAGGGCAGCGCTTGTGCTGTGTGATGTGCACTACAGCAGAGGGGGACTGTGGGATATTCTAATGCTTCATTCAGCATATGCCTGAGAAGGACTCTGAACAGGGAGCAAAGGAGACACGGGTGTGACGGAGAAGTGGGTGGCTGAACTGGAGAACTAGAGGCAGCTGCGTGACAGTATCGGGCATTTTATTTTGAGATGATTGTATGTGCACATATGGGTCTCTCTCTCTCTCTCTCTCTCTCTCTCTCTCTCTATATATATATATATATATATATATATATATATATATATCTCACAGGCTTCTCAAAAAGACCAGAATTAGTAATCAATAATCCAGGAGCTTCCAATACATAATGTAGTACCCACATTATGGTTTCAAAATACCGCTAGCCACTAAAAACTAAAAACCCAACAGGGCTCTTTGAAAAAGTGGCTAACCATGTTTAAAACAACAAAGGAGAGGTAAGGTTGACATGCCTGGCACTACTGGACAGCGTGGGAGCCAACAGACTCCCAGGGTCCTCTCTAGAGGGGGAGGAAGGAGACTCAGGCTTCTAATTGGCCAAAGATGGGTTGTTCTCATCATCACTAAGAGCTGAAATACAACTACTAGGTTCAAACCTCTGGCGCCAATGGATACGATGATAATCATGTTGGTTAAAACACATCACGGGGATGGAGAGATGGCTCAGAGGTTAAGAGCACTGGTTGCTGTTGCAGAAGGCCTAGGTTCAAAATCCTAGCACCTACATGACAGCTAACAACCATCCGTAAGCCCAGTTCCAGGGAATCAGCACCCTCTTCTGTCCTCTGTGGATAATGCACCATATGGGTACACTTACACACATGCAGTCACGGCACTCATATACATTAAATAAATACATAAATAATAAGGTAAAGACAAACTAAAAAAATCAAGTTAGTGGATCACCACCAGGATGACGGGGAACAAATTTGGTGACAGCTGAGAGGTGAGACTTGCTTCTGCCCTGTCCGCGAGAAGCGCACAGTAGGTAGGTAGCGGCAGAGGAGGGACGGGTCTCCGTGACACGTCCAGTACCCACCTCCACCAGAATACCAGCAGTGCCGGGTAAGCCGCGTATGAATGGGTTTAGAGACCAGGGCACCTCCCAACAGAAAGGCCCAGATCAAGGCTGTGGAGAGTGGGGTCCCAAGGCTAGAAGAACCCACTGGACCAGGAACATGTGGCAGGAGGCACAAGGCCAAGCCAATGGGTCCAAGTAGTCAACAGCCAAAGCAAAGGAAGCGTATGCAGGCCAGGCGTGGTGACGCATACCTTCAATCCCGGTGCTCGGCAGGCGGTGGCATGTAGCTCTGGGGCTGGAGAGATAGCGCAGCAGTAAAGAGCACTGGTTGCTCTTTTGGAGGACTCAAGTTCAGTTCCCAGCACCCACATGGTGGTTAACAACCATCAGTACTTCCAGTTTCAGGGACTCTGAAGCCTTCTCCTGACCTCCTTGGGCACTGCACACACACGGCGCACTGATGTACATGCAGGCGAGACACACATACGCATAAAATAAATCAATTAATTAAAACAAAAATAAGTCTACCTATTTCATAGTTTCGGGTTTTGGGGTCACAGTTGAGGGATAAGCTATAAAGGAACACCGAAGTGTCAGCTCAGACCATGAGCTCTGGGTGTGGAGGGAGAGAAGGCTGTGGATGTGATGGCTCACATGCGGGCCTCCTGGTGCTGGGACTGGGGAGTCATGATGTTCTGGACCTGGGCGGTACAGTCAGTCCTGGGTGGCTGTGTCATGAGACATTCAGCTCTTATGTGTTTGATGAGATTTGCTGTATCTGGTTTTTATGCTGTCATTTAAAAAATCAAAACAACAACAAAACAATCCACAGATTCAAGCCAGATCCCGTCCCTTCGCTCACAGAGGAATGGCCATCCACAGCTGGCTTTACTGGCCCTTTATCTCTGCCTGCTGGCTCTTGCCGCTTGTCAGGGCCTGAATCTCCGTCCTGGTGGACTGACTCAGCTCCCTCGGGCCTTCCTCTACACCCCCTTTCTGGGGATGTCTTCAGTGACTCTCACACACTCTATCCTGTCCTCTTTCTCCCCATGGCAAATTATGTATTTACTGTGGGACACATGCAGTTACTGACCAGTGCTTTGGTGGGAGGATGGGGTTTCTGTCTGCTGTATCCCAGATGCCTCTAACCGTGCCTGGCGCATGGTAGGGATCCTATGGAACAAAGAACCCAAGGAGCAGCCTGTGGAACTGTTCTACTTGGTACGGCTCTGGCTGGGGGCGCTACCCAGTTGCCACAGCCAAGAGGCTGGTGCCTAGAGAGGCAGCCCTCCTTACAGAGTGGGCCTGGGTGACACTTGTCCTTGCCCAGCCCAGGTGAGAAACAGGGACATAAAGAACTACTGAATATAAGGATAAGACCTAGGCTCAGTAACCAATGACAGAGTCCAAGCAGGTGCTGAGGGCTTAGTGTCTCACCATGTGTCCATGGTGCCGTTCATTCCATATGTACATTGTGTACATTTTCCACTAGGAAAACCAGTCTCCATGTCAAATAGAACCGCAAAGATCACCTTGACTTCCAGTCCCCCCATAGGTTAGAGATGAAGAACTATCACAGTCTAAGTTCCCTTCTGAGCCTTCCAAGTCTCCCTTATCACCAGGCCCCACCCGCCTCTCCACTCCTGGGCTTTGGTTCCTTTCTACCCAACACTGTGCCCTCTGGAAGCCATTCGCCTTTCCTACATCCAGCCCCTCCCACCACTCATTCTCCTTCCACACTCAATCTTTGCTCAGAGCCAGGTATCTCCAGGCCCTGGAGCGACAGAGAAAAGGAAGCACATCTCAGTCCTTGCGGAGGTCCTTGTGCCTCGAGGAACAGAAACAGGCAGGTTAGATTCTCATTACCCCAGCACAGAAACCCAGGGCTTACTGCGCCAGAAAACAGTTTCTTGAGACTGGGTCTCATGCAGTCCAGGTTGTCCTCAAACTCATAATGCAGTTGAGGATGAACTTGAATTTCTGATCCTTCTCTCTATGTCACTAGGGCTAAGATTCCAGGTATGCACCACCATGTTCAATCTATGCAGTGTTGGAATCGAACACGGGGCTTCATACATGCTAGGCCATCACCCTACTAATTGAGCTACAATCCAAGCCCCGGAAGGCAGATTTGATTTGTTAATTCAGCCTGTCCCCTCAAGAATTCTCCTAGAAAGTCCTTTTCTAAGGCCCAGAGTCGGAGGGCACCAAAGCTAATTAGCAATGGATGGGCTTTACACCTTTGTGTTCTACTATCCTTCCTGTCTTAACTCCCACACACCAAGAGACACCTGGTGTGGTTGGGGAGGGGATGACACCTGCTGGGGGAAGGGCCCCTGTGCTGGACTGCAGGAGGAGGGGTTGGACAGCCCATGGCTGCATCTGCAAAGGGCCAGCGGCTCGGGGTGGCAGGGTGGCAGGACTGCTGGGTGGACCGGGCCTGGGACCCTAGTGGAGGAGCCTGGTTGGCTTCTGATGGCGAGGAGGCCTGGAAGCTCTTATTCATGGAGTGAAAGGTCAGATCCCAGCAGCTGCTCCCCAGGGGCGAAAGAGCAGTTGCGGGGGGTGGGGGCAGATTAGGGGCTGTGTCCTGGTCCTGGTGCACCTGGCAATGGCCTTTCTCTACTCAGCAGCTGTGTTCATTCTAGAATCAGCCTAGACCTCTGAGACTGTTTCCTCCTTAGTAATATGGGACAGAAAAGGCCCTACTGCCAGCCAGATTTGCTGAGGCCTGGCTAAGGGCCAGCTGGAGCCAGGGGGCTGTCCCTGAGAAACGGGTCTGAGAGCTAGACCTTCTTTTTCTTTTTCTTTTTTTCTTCAATTTTCTTTGTGTGTATGTGTGTGGAGGGGGCACAAACGTGCGTGTCGGCTACAGGCTGACACTGACTGTCTTCCTCTGTGGCTTGCTACTTTCCTTTTTTGAGACAGTTTCTCACTGAACTGGATTTGGCCAGCAAGCTTCAGAGATCCTCATTTTCACCTCTCCAGTGCTGGAATCATATCTGAGTGCCACCAGACCTGGCTTTTTACATGGGTGCTGGGGATCTGAACTCAGGGCCCCATGCCTGCAGAGCAAGCATTTTCCTGACTGAGCCATCTCTCCAGCCTTTGGGTCCTCATTCTTGAGGAGTAGCCAATGTACTTGCATGACCCTGAGCACCCGGAGCCTGATACTCACCACCACCTCCAGGTCTGAGTTCAAGTGCCGCTGGGTGTCTGACATCTGAACCAGGATCTCCCCTGGAGGCAGAGAGGACCACCTTCAGTGTGGGGAGTCCACCCCACCAATCTGCCTCCTGCCAGAAGCCAGCCCAGCACCATCTCAGGGCCGGATTAGGGACCAAAGTCCATCGATTTCCCGTTATGGCTTCTGAGTTGGGATTGGCAGCCCAGGTCCACAGGGAAGGACGAGGAAGGGCTGGGGCTCCAGAGTGAGAGATGGGGCTCCTAGCATGGGCCACAGGCTTCTGGGAGGGCACATGTACAGAAGAAAGCTCTAGTGAACCCCAGAATGTCAGCCACACAGGAGATGTCGAGGGCACAGGGGAAGGGCCCAGAACTGGGGCAGCAGGAGGTGGCCTGGGGCAGGGCAGAGACAGGAAGCAGGGTTGCAGAGGGGCATCTCACCCAGAATCTGGGACGTGGAGCTCTGTAGGGCCTGCTCCCCGATCTTCTGGATGGCGTTGAAGTATACCTCAGCTGCTTCAGACAGAGCTGCAGAAGAGGTAGTGGTTCGGGCCCAGCCCCTAATGTGCACCACTCCGAGCATGTGGATGGGACACTGAGGTGTGGTGTGATGGGGGCAGGTGCCCTCGGGTGATGTGTGGAACTTGGCACCTCCAGAGAAGATCAGAGGGTCATCTGCCCTGTCTGATGCTGAACAAGACCTCCACGGTGTCTTACAGGTGGGCTGCAGGCATCTTATGCCTATCAGATTGTGTGGAGGTGTGTTGAGGCTCAGGCCGGTCACAAGGGAAGGGGTGAGGTATGTGGTAGGCACAGAGCTGAGAGTGAGCCCAGCAGCTGGTAAGGGGTACAGAGCTGTGGGCTCTAGCCCTGGCCATGGCAAGGGACTGAGCACCGGGGTGGACACTCACCATGGAAGGCCCGGAGGTAGTTGTTGCCCAGGTACACCAGATTCTCTAGGGCAGGGTTAAACTGCTCCATGATGCTCTGGACCCAGGGACACAGGAGGCAGGCCATGGCCGAGGAGAAAAGAAGGGTGAATAGACATAGATCAGTAGCCCGTGAGCCCACCTTGAACTCTGGGATCACCAGAAAGCTGGCTCCCTCAGAAGCCTCTCTTAGGGGCCCTGGGAAACCAGCTCCTGCCGCACACCTGCCCTGGAGAAATCTGTGACCCTCCTGATGCGGTGTACTTTGAAGGGTCTCTTCATCCCACTGACTGAAGGAAATTTGTCCATCTGCTGCCACCCCACTCGGCACAGCTCAGCCCTATCCTATGCCCAGATCTCACCAGGATAGACACTCAAAGATGCCAACATCATCCCAAGGATGAGAGCAGATCTTGCCTTTCTCAAAAGGCCCTTAGGGTGCAGGTTCTGGCTGAGTTAACATAGGTCACTGTGGGCCGTCCTGGGGTGTGGTCAATTAGAGTGCTGTAGGTGGTAGAGACGACCCTGAACTTGGAATTGAGTTTTGACTCCAATCCCAGCAGCACCTCTTTCTCTCTTGGTGACCTTGAACAAGCTATTTAACCTCTGAGGTCTCAATTTTCTCATCTCCCCAACACAATAGTTATTTGCTACCTCCCAGGTTGGGGTGTGAGAGGTACACGAAAAAGGTCCTGTATACAGCAGGAACTCAGTAAATGTCTGTGGAGACCCCCATATAACCCTTCTGGAGCTGAAGTAGAACATCTGAGGGGCCCAGACATGAGAAAGGACAGTTTCATTCCCTGCAGGGTAGCCAGCTTCTCCCTTGAGAGTTGCACCTCTCAACTATCCAAACTCCTGCTCCCAGCCACTGCCCCCGAAGCCCTGACCCCTGTCCTCTTCCTCTGGGACAGGAAGAGATCGGGGTCCTGTTGAGGGTGTGGCTGATCGCTCCCAGGAGTCCTCACTCCCACTCCCGTGGCTCAGCCCAGCCTGACTGCAGACATTCTCCTCAATGTCTGCAGCCTGGGCTAGACCTCTGTCCTGGGGCTCACCTTGTAGATGGCCATGGTGGACCTGTAGAACTGGTCCATCTCGGGGGCCATGGGAGGTGGCGTCAGTGCTGAGGAGGCAGGTGATTACCAGCGGGTGTGGGAGCACCAGGGTCGGACTCTAAGCGTGCTCAGTGCTCTGCCAGTAGCGAAGAGACTGTAGAGTGGGGCCTGCAGATGGAGGCCTGGCTGAGAGGAGGTGGCCGCTTAATTATTCACCAGCAGGGATGTCAACGCGATCTGGGGCGTAACCAGACCCTACTGGGAAGGCATCCTGTGACGCGGGCGGGCTCATGTGACCTGCCCTTCAATTATTCACCTTCGGAGTGTGCACTGGTGGGCACGCGTTAATGGGCCTCTCCCAGGTCACCCACTACTCAAGGGTCCTGTTCCTGGAGGACCCCATTCTGCCACCCACCCTTATATGACTCTGCCCACCCTACATGTCTGGAACACACACCATCCTGCCAGAATAAGGTGGAGTGCCCTACAGGTGAGCCCACAGGGAAGACATGAGACATCAGGCCATCTCTGCCTGGGACCCTGGGACCTGTGCCTTGAGGGGCTGTGCTTACTGTATTTTCCATGTGCACCCCTGCCCACCCAGCTCCCCCAGTGCTGGGGATGGAACCCAGGACCTCATACATGCCAGACACGTGCCATACCACGGATTTACATCCCAGCCCTAGTTCCATGTCAGAAAGCAGTGACACAAACCTGAGTCCCACAGACCTGGGAGTAGAGTCTACCTCTCACTGCCCTTGCTGGGTCTCAAATGGGCCTACTTCCCCCGCACTGGGAGGCTCTGAGGCCCCCATGAGCTTTCCTGGGGAGGTGGGTCTGGCACCCGATTATCTGCCCTAGTGACTTATTACGGCAGGGCTGGAGGAAGGAGGAAGCCCTGTCCATAAGAGGTAGGATCAAGATTTCTGAAGCCCGAGTTGGGGACGGGGCACATTCACACACAGCACACACAGCACAGGTGAACAGGAGTCCAAACCATTTATTTCAGTTATGAGGTGGCTCCAAGCCCTGCCCCACTCTCCTCCCAGAGACGAGTGCACACACTAAAGCGACCTTTGGGAGCAGGGAGGCTCTCAGGGTGGGGCACCTGCAGGGGTGTGGTGGGGCAAAGTTGAATGGGGCACCCCACTCCTGGAGTCTGGATTGCACTTGATAATGGGGTGGAACCCAGATTTTCTAGTTTCTGACCTCAGGAAGTAGGTAGAAAGGGCAGGGTGCAGTGGCCGGGGACCCAGGAGAGCCCACCAGGCACGCTGGGCACCTTAGTGTTGGAACTGACCAGTGAGGGGCAGTTGATGGAGTCAGATGGCCTTCACAGTCAGGAGAAGGGGCTGAGGGGACTCTGGGAACTCAGCCTACAGTCCAAAGTGCAGATGGCTCAGGGGAGACAGCCGGGGAGGAAGCTTCACGCTTCCCTGCGCACAGGTAGACGCAGAGCTGCCTGGCCCAACTCGGCCCTCGGTGTGCTGGCGGCCTGGCCCACCGCTACGGACAGGGCCTGGGGTTCAAGGTGACAGCAGCAGCTGGACCAGCTTCTGGAACTCCTCTCGGTGCTCATAGATATAGACCTCGGTTTCCCAGAGGGCGTTGACCAGCACTGCATCACTGACCTCGTCCAGCATGATATCTGTCCCCAGCTGGGGGTTCAATCTGTCCAGAGAAAGGGGTAGGGGTCACTCAGGGTGCTCAGCCTGGGTGGGAATGGGAACCAGGGCTGGAGTGGACCTGGGAATATGGAACCATCCTACGGTAGGGAAAGCCCACAGCAAGGGCTGGGGACTGTCAATGGGTCTCACAGTTAAGGGTGGGGCGGGGGCCTCTACTGGTGAGGTGGGAGTTGATGGGTCTCAAACTCTGGGTGGAGCCAGACCAGGCCTAATCTTACCTGAAGTACTGGATGCCAACCATCTCACACCAGGCCCGAGCCCGGTCTACGGCCCGCCCATCAGGATCTGTGCACTAGTGGGAAACAGCCTATGTGAGCCCAGCCCACAGGGCCTATTGTTGTTCTGTCCCGGCCACCCTCCTCCCTATTCTCCAGGACTCCAGGCTTCTAGCCATCCATTAGCACAATGGCTTTGGGCAGGCCCCCCACCCTGGGCTCAATAAGTGGCATAGCTAGGCAGAGGGCAGGGCTCCACAGAATCTGTTCAGACTCGCCAGGTGGCAACTGGGGCAGTGGCTGAGCACAGGCCTCCTGCTCCTGCATCACTGTGGCTTTGGTCCATGTGCATTCTCGCCTTCCACACAGGGCTGTATGTAGAACTAGAATCTATGACCCAAGTCTGGGTCACGGGCTGTTCTTCGCAGACGGTAGAAGGGGACGGACATGGGTGTGTGGAGGCATCAGCCAGGGCTGGAGACCCTGAGGCAAGTAGCCCTGGGGCCCAACTCACACAGTCCACCACCATCTTGCCCAGTTCCTTGGCTCCAAACACGGTCTTGGCTAGTTCCCAGGGGTTGCTGGGGCGGAAGACATCCACACAGGTCACAGGCACCTGCGGGGATCTTCCTGTCCCCAGAGAGACGACTATGGAGAGCTTCTTTACCTTGTCACCCTGGCCCTGTGGGGAGTACGGCGGAACTGGTCAGGACCTTCCCCAGACAGGAACACAAGCGGGGTTGGAGAGGCCGAGGCGGGGTGCAGGCCTCGAGGGGACAAGACCTTGGAGTAGGAGCACACCCAGATGCTAGTGCTGACCAGCCCGTCCTTGGAGGTGGGGTCTAGACTGAGTTACAGCTACTCTTTGGGAGGGCTGGAGTGGGTGTCACAGCCTCCTATCTGCCCACTGTTGAGTATGCGGTGTGTCTCAAAGCCAGACGAGGGAAAGGAGGTAGGAGAAGTCTGCAGGACTCTGCCTGTTAGTGACCAGTACATGCAGGTGGACAGTTAGCCTCTTTCATAATGAGTATGCGGCGCGGGGATGGCTGCCCTTTCAATAGAGTGGTGGCCAGGATGCGGTCTGCAAAGCCACAGTGAGGAGCCGATGGAAGTGGGCTGAGGCTACGCCGCCCACCTGCAGTGACCTGTACTCACTTAACCAGCTCTACTGGCTGATCCTGAGGGAACCCCCCAACTCAGGGACCCCAGTTCCTCATCCTTAATAGGATCTGACTTAGGACACGTGTGAGACTGCCTCTACTCCTTCAGGGTGCCCGCCCCGTCTGCCAAGGAAATGTCTCCTCTCCATGGTTCAGGGCCCTGCTGCCTCCCCGAGGCTGTGCAGTGCAGCAGCGGCTGGCACGGTGTGCACCTGACCAGGTATTCTGAACAAGACACAGACAATGGTGTATTGAGTCCAGGACACCCAAGCAGCCCCTGCCACTGTGCTATTCTACTCAAAGGGAAGGATGCTGAGGCAGAGCCAGCTTGCCCACTGCACCACTCTCCCTCTCCTGGCATGTGGGCTATGACTCCCTGCTCCTATGACTTGGGTGAGGACTGCAGTTTTTCCTTGGATCACTGCCCTGCACTGCCCCATGTCCCCCCTCAGGGGGCCTTTCTCCAGCCCTTGTCCTCTTGTACAACACCCTCACCCCAGTCCCCTGGCTCTTCAGGGTACTCTCCCAGAGCAGAGACATGTACAGGGGTATTTCCATGGTTATGGAATCTGAGCTCTGCTGGGTCAGTGTGTGTCCGGGCTGGGAAGAGTGTCAGACCTGCAGCCTCACACAGCCCTCCTCACTGACAGCAGGTGCTGGCCACTGATCAGGGTGCTCTCTGTGCTTTGCATGAATAGGGCCTCAGGATCATCCTAGCACATTGCTGCAGGCAGACACTGCCCATCAGACAGGCTCCCTGTGAGATATGATTGCTGTTGAGTGTTGAACAAATGGGTGAGAGCATGTATCAAAGTTGTTTGCACTCCTGGGGTTGTGGGCAGTGTGTGGTTATGTCCATCCTATGACCTAAGATGGCTCTCACCTTGCGGATCATGTCCTGATTGTACTCATGAATCTCTGTCATGGCGTCCAACGTGGGGTTGTTGGCCAGTAGCCCACCATCCAGGAAGCGGCCATTGGGCCGGAAGTAGGTGGGGGCTGCCCCACTGCTCCGGGCTGCCCGCCATACTAGCTGGTCTAGAAGTGGGGAAGGAGGACAGTTCAGTGACACAGGGCTCTTACATGCGACCTGCCACTCACACTTCAGGGCGCATGCAGGAAAGGGGGACCTCGGAAGTAGGACCCACAAGGCCTTGCTGCTGGGTCTTGCCGTCCTGATGGAAGACAGTGTCATTGAGGATTTCTAAGGACCTTGGGATCCCTTGGAGACTTGACAGCAGCACCTGTCCTTAGCCAACCAAGTCCAAAGCAGTGAGGTGGGGTGGAGAAGGTGCCCAGTGTCGAGTCTGTGACATCCCCTACCCCCAGCAGACCCAGCCAGCTCTTCCCAAGGATGCAGCTGACAAACACAGTTCTGACCTGCAGGCTGAGTCGGAGGCTTCAGGTTAATATTCTGGTTGAAGCGAGGCTCCCACACAGCCTCTGGAGCATCATAATTCCGGAATAGGTGGAGCTCAGCAGGCTGCCGGTCAGACAGTGTCCCTGTCAGCATCACCCTGTGGGGAGCAAGGAAGAAGAGCTGGTCTGAACATCCATCACTCTGCCCTTGCCCAGGCTCATGCCCCACGTGCCCTGTTCTGGGTGGGCTCCTCCCTTGCCATCGTTCCTCACAGGCATCTCCCATAAATCCAGGCAGTTTTAGGTAGGGAATCTGGCCAGCTTCCCCGAAGCTGCCAATGGTGTATTCTTGTATCCAAATAATAACCTTACTTCTAGACACCCATCCTAAGAGGTTGCAAGAGTACAGGGAACAGGCTGTGGAAGGCCACCAAGGGCAGCAGTCATTATTAAAACAGATGAATTTGTCCACCTATCGGACAGTGTCATGCACTGGCTTCCTACTGAGAGGGCTCACTGTCACTGCAGAGCAACTGAGGAGGCACTTAGGCACTGAAGGGTCGTGAGTGCCAAGATGCAGAGTTTGTTAGGAAAAGGAAGGTCCCGGCCAGTGCCTGCAGTACGCCACCGGTTATTTAAAAACAAAACATCAAATGTAACAGTGTGTTTGGTTAGAGGCCAGCTCTAAAAAGACCCTCGTGGCACCTGAGTAAAGGGAGGAGTTTCTGACTGTGATCTCCGGCAGTGTTTCAATGTCCCTTCTTCCTTCTTTCTGCCCCTTCAGCAGCCCATTAGGAAGATGCCTTCTGGGGATGGAGAGATGGCTCAGCATTCAAGAACACCGACTACTCTTGCAGAGGACCCAGGATCAGTTCTCAGCACTCACATGGAAGCTAACAACCATCTGTAACTCTAGCTCCAGGGGAATCTGATGTTTTCCTCCGACCTCCACAGGCACTGCACAGCATGGATGCACTTACACACATGCAGACAATACACTCATACACATGAAAGAAAAAAGAAAAAAAGGTAAAAAAGATGCCCCTAAACCCTCCAACCCTGCACTACCTACTCTGACAAAAGTACTCTTTTAAAAAATAATTTATCTTGGGGCTGGAGAGATGGTTCATTTGTTAAGAGCACTGGCTGTTCTTGAAGAAGACCAGTGGAGTTTGAATCCCAGCACCCACAAGGCAGCTAACAACCGTCTGTAACTCCAGTTCCAGGGATCCAATGCCCTCTTCTGTCCTCCGAGGGCACTGCACAACACAGGTGCACTTACATACACGCAGGCATAAAACATATACACATAAAATAAAAATGAATATTTTTTTATACACATCTTATGTGTATGAGTGTAAGCCCGCATCCTTGTAAGTGCACCAAGTGTGTGCAATGTCAGTGGATTCCAAGAGAGGGCTAGCACTGGGTTAGAAAACAAGGCGACTTTTGCAGTCTTCAAAATTATGTTTCCAGGGACTTCAGAGTGACCCAGAAAACTTACTTGTTACATTGTAAAGAGAAATATAAATGAAAAGTAATGGAAGCCTGCAGAAGCAAAGGATGAGTTCTCTGAGGAATGGAGAACTTCTTGCACTGTGGGAAGAAGACTTGAGCAACCTTTCCACTGAAAAATCTCAATACAGGGGGAGAAAAAAAGGCTTTTTGTTTTTCTTTTAATCTTCTTAAAAGCATTCAGATGGGCTGGCTCAGTAGTTAACAGTGCTTCCTGCTCTTGCAGAGGCCCCAAGTTTGGTTCCCAGTACCTATATCAGGCAGCTTACAACTGCTCCCAGGGATCTGACACCCTTCTCTGGACTCTGAGGGCGTTTATACCCATGTGCACAAACCTACACACAGATACTCACACATGCACAATTAAAAATAAAAAAAAACTTTAAAATATTTTTTATTTATTACTTTTATGTGTATGAGTGTATTGCCTGCATGGATGTAAGTGCGCCCATATGTGCAATGCCCAGAGAGGTCAGAAGAAGATGTCAGATCCCCTGGAACTGGAGTTATAGCTGTTAGCCACCATGTGAGTGCTGAGAACCAAACCTGGGTCCTCTGCAAGAACAGCCAGTACTTTTAACCACTGAGCCATCTCTGCAACCCCATAAAGATAAATCTTAAGCCTTAGGTACATGCCTTTAATCCCTTGGGAGCAGAGGCAGGTGGATCTATGAGTTCAAGGCCAGCCTGGTTCACATAGGGAGATCCAGGCTAGTCAGTATTACATAATAAGAATTCATCATAAAAATCAACCAATCAATCAATTAATCAATTAATCAAACTCAAAAATTCAAAAGCATAGAAGACCTGACTAGTAAAAACAGCAGCATAAACTCTGAGGCCAAGCAGGCCTTGGATCCAGCTTCAACTCTTATACTGTACCACACTCTAGTACGGATGGCTTCCCATACAAGGGTGATGGATATCGAAGCCCATGGCTCACCAAGCTGAGGGCCTAATGGGAAACTCTTTCCATACTGGATTGGAATCCCCAAAGGGTAACACTCTCAGGATAAAAACAGGCTAGACACAATCCTGCCCTTTTTTGAACCTGGAGACAATAAGGAGAATTGCCTGAAACTGGACAAGAGAGGGCGGGGAAAATATCCCTGAAGATAGTTAGCCCTGCAGGTCCTCCTGTGAATTTAGTCTAGGTTCACATCATCTGGGGCAAGTCCCAAGCTTTCACAACAGCAGTTTAGCAGAAGTGGCAGGTTTGGTACATGGCTACCGACCTAGAAGAGACAACATAAAGCCCCCTGGAGGAAGGGCACCCACTCCGAGTGGCAGAGAATCTGCACATCCGAGCTGTCAGCACCGAGATGTAGCACATGGTGAAGAACAGAGGGAGGGATGCACAGTGCAGCGTCGCAGGGCTGGGAGCACATGTGAGACCTCACCACGAGTGAGAGCAAACCGTGAGAGACGTCAAAATACACCTGTGCAGACCAGACGCGCCAGACCCCAAGGGTGACAAAGCAGCTGTGCTCACCATCAGAGACATCTGACACAAGCTTGCACAAATGTAGAGCACCAACAAGAAACAAACAAGTAACAGAATCCACATAGAAAATGCCAACTGCCCTCAAAGGAGATTCTAAGTGTGGCACGGAAGCTGACGTATGGTCCAGTGCCACCCCACACATCCTAAGGAAATCACACTGGAGTTCTAGATTCAGCAAGACACGAGTGAAATAAAACCCCTTTCAAATGAATAAACTTATTTCTAAACAATTTGACGAGTGTAAAATTTAACAGCAGCAAAACTCCCAAAGAAAAAGGCCACAGAATGTCCTTTAGGTAGAAGAAAATGATCACAGAGGGAAATCTGAGATGCAAAAATACTGTGCTGCAAGGAAATGGTACATGCACACATGTAAACACGCACACATGAATATACAGTGGTGTGCTGGGCAGTCTGCTCATGATGGCTTCTCAGACACTGCAGCCGAGGGCCGGAGAAAGGGCTCAGTGGTTAAGAGCACCCTGAAGAGGACCTGAGCTCAGTTCCTAGCACCGTGCTCTGCAGGCTCACAATCTCCTATAACTCCAGCTCTAGGAACTGACCTCTGGCCTCTAAGGACACTGCACTCACATACACACATCCCTGACATGTAATTAAAAAGAATAAAAACAGGGAACTGGAGAGATGGCTCATCAGTTAAGAGCACTGGCTGCTCTTGCAGAGGACCTGGGTTCAATTCCTAGTACCCATATGGCAGCTAAGAACTGTTCGTAACTCCAGTTCCAGGGGATCCAACACCCTCTTCTGACTTCTGCAGGCATTGCACGACACAGGTACACTTACATACACGAAGGCAATACACTCATACACATAAAATAACAATAGTAAATAAAATATTTTTAAAAAGAAAAATAAATCTTAAAAAAATGATTAACTGCTGAATTTTGCAAGTTGGTTGTTAAACTGTTGGTAACTTGAAATCAACCATGGTGGAAGTATTTACGTTATGGGAACTGGCAAACTCTAAAATCAAGACTTCCCAATTTGTGGTTTACAAGCATGTCCCATCACACCAGATAAATCTAAATGAACATCAAATTTTTGTGGGGTTCTTAAAAGACGGCTTTAAAACACATAAATGGGGCTGGGATTAGCTCAGTTGACAGAGTTCTTGCCTAGCATGCACAAAGCCTTAGAATCTACAGTACCACATAAAACCACCAAATTTCACACACTCTCTTCTGGCTGCTACAGGTACTTGCTTGCATGTAACATTCACTCACATACATACATACACATAAGTAAAAATAGACCTTCAAAAGAAGAACTTTATGAAACAGGCTTCTACATATGGCCTTTCAACATATGTGGAAGTGTTTGGCCTCAGTCGTAACTGACAGAAATTCACACTACAAAGATACACCAGCTTGCACCTGAGATCTATACAGATGAAACTGAGCAGAGACACATGAACAGGAAGAGCAGCAGGCACACAGCCCTGCCAGAGGACTGAGAACGTCCTGAGAGAGCTGAGGACGGGACCCACAGTTGAGACCATGATCTTCACTGTGGGTCTCTGGGCAAGAGCCCGGGTAAAACCAACCAAATGTCTACTGTAAGTACAGCTGTGGAGTCTGTGGAACAGAGGGAATCTTTCAGAGCAATGGGGTGAGTGACACACATGGCAGAAGAAAGAAACAACCCTGGTAGAGGAGAGGCCACAGAAAACCAACCCATGCAGGCCTGGAGAGGGGGCACATAAAAAGTAAACACTGAGCCTCTGCCAGCCAAGAGAGTGGCTGGTACCTGGGCTGAAGCAGGGGTGGGCTGCGGCCTGGCTGGTGGCCATCTGGCTGCTTTCTTTGTAAATATTCATTAATAGTGTGCATTCCATTTTAAGTACACACAGTGGGTTTCACTACAAAAGAAAGAAACAGGAAGAGTAAAATACCCAAAGGCTTTAAAACATTTCTATTTTTGTGGTACTGGGTACTGGATGTGGGACCTCACACATGCTAGGTGAGTGCTCTGTCTCTGGGCCACATCCCTGACCTCAGATAATGTCTTTCTGCTTAACAAACTGTTCTTGTTACTTTCTGTGTTTTCCAACTTTTCTTAGAAGTATAGATATAGTTGGGTATGCTGGTGCACGACTTTAATCCTAGCACTCGGGAGGTAGAGACAGGTGGATCTCTTTGAGATCAAAGCTAGCTCCAGACCAGCTGGAGCTACAGGGAAACCCTGTCTAAAAAAAAAAAAAAAGAAAAGAAAACCCAAGAAACCAAAAACAACAACAACAAAAAACCTAATCCAAAATCCCCAAATTCCCTACAAAAACAACAAAAAACCTAGATATTACTCCTTATAAAATAAACAAACAGACAAACAAGGCTTGAGATGGTTGAGTGGATAAAACATTTGCCAGGCAAATCTGACAACCTGAGCTTGGTCCCCAAACCTACCTAAAGGTGGGAAGAGAGAACCAACCCCACGGGGCTCCCCAGCCCTCACCTGTGCACGTTACCCCAGCCCTGTTCAGAGACCACAGCTACCGAGAAAAACGAAGCTCACAGCCTAGCTGAGCAAAGGGGCCTGGCTTCAGGGCGGATCTCTAGAGCTGCAGTGTGTCTGCAGTGTGACAGCTGTTCTACCTGGCTGCCATTTATCAGCTTACTCTTCATTGGGCAGCCTGTAAGTCAGCTCCAGCCTTTCTGTCTGCCAGGTGCAGCCCTCCTCCCTCCACTCTAAACATACTGCAGAGCTCGTTCAATACAGAGACGCCAGATTCTGGCAATTCTGGCCATGGTAGAAAGCAACCCAGAGTAGACCTGCAAGGCTATGTGGGCAGAGCAGCATCCGACAAGGCCAGCAACCACTGGTTGATGCCTACTGCATTTGTCCGTGTGGCCCAGGCACACATCCTTCTTATACACAGAATGGGAGGGCTACGCTCTCAAGGGCTGAGATTGAGAATCAACCTTTGTTGGAACTCAGTTCACTATGGGGAGCCCTGACTTATGCCTTCTCCCTCCTTCAGCCCCACTGGGATGGGGTTTGCATGTGACTGAGGCCCCACTCCTGAGCCATACCCCTTTATCCAGCCATACCAGAAGGTCCAGGCACTCTGCTTACTTCTGATGAGTCTCTTAGGGACTGACCTCCCAAACACACCTTCTTGTTCATATGACTTTCCTTTAGGCCCCAGACTGGCCTCTGAGAGTTCAAGTCAACCTCAAGCTGAAGGCAGAACTGAAGCCATGTGACCACAGCCTCTGAGTCTGAACAGGGAATAGGTGATATCTACAGTGTGACCATGTCCAGTAGAAAGCTAAGGGGCTCCTTTGGCCTGGCAAAGCTCTCCACCTGGCATAGAGGAGGAGGCTCTGCTCTCCAGGAAGCACTAGGCCACTAAGTCCCACCTTCCCGGTCCCCAGTCTCCCCTCCCCCCACAGACCCAGTCTCCTCATGTTCTCAAGGGAAGCTCTAGACAGGGATGGGGTGCTTTGGGCAGAGCAACCGAAGGGGGAGAAGCAGGACTTACTTGGGTTTTTTGACGTCTGTCATCTTGGTGTGCTCCCCAAATTCCCGCTTCAGGAACTCCTCCAGGGGCCCAGACTCATAGGGCCTTGAGCCCCGGAACACCTCGTCCTTCATTCGAAAGTACACACCGCGCATATAGGCCATGGACTTACCTAGGACGAAGGGAGGGGACAGCTGGGAAGACCCAAGGGGGAGGTGTGCTCAGGCAAGTTCTGGGGAGCGTGAGGGAGGCACTGACAGGAGGCGGAACACACACACCTGCCAAAGAACTTCCACGCCTACGGGCCCTTATATTTATATTTTCAGATTATTTTCCTTAATGAAGGGTCCTGAATGTATAAAAGTTGAGGTAGGCTCTTCTCTCACAGAAGGCCAGAAGGGACTTGGAATCTCTGAGACTAGGAGAGGGCTGGACCGGAGACCTGACTCTGGTCTGACTCACGGTGTGACTCTCTCTGTTCCTGATTCCCTGTCTGCTTACCTCACAGAGAAAGCAATGATACGAATCAAAGAAATGAAATACTAGCCGGTAAACCACTGCTGAGCAAGTCCCCTGCAACTCTCAATGGGTAGATGACCCTGTTCCCAGAGCCCCACAAGACATGGCTCTCAAGCCTCCTCAGCTGTTTGTGCCATGCTCCTGTAGGACCCTGGACTGAACCCATGGCCTCATCCCAAGCCCCTGCTTAGGCCCTTATCTGACTAGGAGCTCTCTGGCAGGGACTTGGCTCTGTATCTGAGAAGGGCTCTAACGGCTCCTGCTTACAGGGCAGAGGGTAGGGTCCTCCCCTGGTGCTCCAGGCTTTGGATCAGCAGGATCCTGATCTGGAAGTTGCTTTGGAGAAAACAGAACCTAGCCAACAAAGGGTGCTACTCAGGGTTCAGAGGCCAGGGACATGGTCTGACAGGACACAGCCGGACTCTGCTCTCTAGGAGTGTCCAACCAGCCAGCAGCACACAGCTCAAGCAGCTCCCCAGAGGAGATGCTAGGCCACTTAAGTGGGCAGTGCTGGCCTACACAGCAGCTTCCAGTCAGCCAAGTGCCTGCTATCTCTGCAAAGATACAGAAAAGGGGACAAGGTTAGTGGCCTATGATGTCCTGGACTGGGAGTCCGGGGACTGCTGGAGCTGGAGGAATCCCACCGATGTGCCACATAGCTCTGGGATATCATCCCCACCGGGGACTTGATTTCTCATGCATCGAAGGGTGCGGGCATCCTGTGACTGACTCTACCCTAGACATACCTATCTATCCACCAAAGGCTTTCCTAATCATGGCAGCTGGCGAGGCCCATGGTGCTGCCTTGCTGGAGTGTAGAGAGTTGAGAGAGAACAGCTGATGCGTAACGGCCTCTACAGTAGCCAGTGCCCATCTGCATGGCTTGCTCCTTCTGACCTGGGACCCCAACACCTCAGCACCCCAAGAAGGGTTCAAGGCTCTTCTCTGCTCCCACCTCCTCCGCAAAGGCACTGGCCTCTCTGAGGGCAGGCTCGCCCTGCCGTCCCGCCATGCCCCGGAGGCTGTGCTCACCGTGCAGAATGGCCAGAGCCAGGATGCCGCCCGTGCTGGTTCCTGCCACCCAGTCGAAGAGGTCCTTGGTGGCCACACCTGAGGCCTTCTCGATGGCAATGAGGAGCTGGATGATGACCAGGCCTTTCACACCCCCTCCATCCAGGCAGAGCAGGTGGTCATGGCTAAAGTGAGAACAGCAGGGGGCCAAGAGGGTTTCACTCACACTTGACACTCTTGGCCCATGTCCCCTGAGCGTCTGCACTATAGTGGGCACATGAGCAAAGCCACAGAGTCTGCCTTGGCACCTCAATGCTACTGGGTATAGGATGGAAAGGAATAAATAAATATTTCAGAAGTACAAAGGGAAAGGACAATGAGGAGCAGGGCCTGGAGGAGGAGCAGGGCCTGGAGGAGGAGCAGGGAGCTCCCTGACCACAGCAGCGATCCGTCAGTTCCATGCCGGACCAAAACAGGTGTCAGATGAATCTGTTACACGTAAACAGGACAGGAGAGGAAGGACTGGCTGCTTCTGGCTGGGTCAGGGGTATGTGGTGAGGGAGTCAGGGCTCACTCCTCAAGAAGGAGCTGACAGGAGAGGGCAAGGAGGAAGTAAGGTCTCTGTTCCAGGGTCCTGGGGAGGAATGGCTAGCGTTAGCATACTCCCTTGTCTCAAGCCTGAGGCCACCTCTGCTTCCCTATATCTATCTTACGATGGAGCGTAGAAGTTAGGAGACTGACATGAAGTCACACTCCTGACTTCCGGCCCCACTCTAGCAGGCTTGTCCAACCTGTTGCCTATGAGTCGCATGTGGCTGAAGACAGCTAAGAATGGGGCCCAACACAAAATCATGATCTTAACACACGAGATTCGTGTGGGATTTTTCTTATAATTCAATTGGTGGTTCTTGTGTGTCAACTTTGTAGATGACAATGTTATGTTGCCAAATTAAAAAGAACATTCCTGTTAGGGCCTGCCCTGGCCAGCCCAGTCCAGTACCCAAAGTGGTAGAAAATGCAAGCTCCCTACTCCCCGCCAGCCCCGGGGCTGCTCAGCCCTTCTTCCCAGGCTCATCTTTCTCTCTCAACTTCATGATCTTGTTATCCTTTTGGTTTTGCGAGACAGGGTCTCACAGTAGCCCAGGTTGGCCTCCAACTACCATGCCTGGCTTCCCTCTCAGCTTGAATCACTGCCTGTGAGAACCCCACTGTGATGGTTAGCTTTAACCGTCAACTTGACACAACCTGGAAACACCTGAGAAGAGTGTCAGGGAGGGTTGTCTGCGATGGCTTGGCCTGTGGCAGGTCTAGAGGATTGTTTAGTTAACCAATGTGGGAAGACCCAGCCCACTGCAGGTGGCACCATTCCCTATGCGGGGGCTGTGAACTGTGTAAAAGTGCAGAAATCAAGTTGAGCACAAGTAAACATGTGAGTGAGCACGGCCCTGTTCACTTGTCACTGCTCTTGACGGTCACGGGCCATAATCTGGAAGTGGAAGCGGAAACAAACCTCTTTCTCTCCTAATTTTTTTTCTGGTTTTATCACAGCAAAAGAAATGAAAGCAGAACGCCCACTGCTGATAGCAGGGCCAGCTGGCACAGCTACCCCAGCCCCAGTTCCCTTGTGGCGGCCGTGCCACCTCTAAACAACCATTCTTTGCTGTCCTCCTCTGATCAGCCGGACCCACAGGGCAGGGCGGCTGGGCTCTGGGCAGCGCAGCTGCTCAACAGGAGCAGGAGAGAGGCCAGTGAGGCAGGCTCGTGTATCTCTGGGAAACTCCTATAGACTTGCCACTAGGCAAGCTCAGAGGGTGGCAGGGGAGGCAGTGCAGCTGAAGGAGGCCCAGAAAGCCCTGGCCAGGAGGCCTGAGCAAGCAAGACTGCTAAGGATGCCGGCCTGGCAGCAGAGGTCACCAGAGTGCAGGCTGAGGCTCGCATTCCCCGTGGGAAGGCCTCTAAGGGGCTCCTCACTCATCTCATCCCACCTAGAGCCTCACTCTGGCCTTCTGGAGTCGGCTTTTCTACCTCCTCAGTCAGAGACTATCCATCCTCCTTCGGGTGCGGCTGGTTCACCTGGGCCCTGGATCTGTGTGCACATGGACATGCACATGGACTGGTCCTCGCTTGCAGGAGGCACCGTGGGAGGGAAGGGCCAGGGTGCTAAAGGGGCAGGAGTGCACCCAGGCCCTATGTAACAGGGTCACCATGGAAATGGTGCCACAGGAGACTGACACCTGTATCAAGGCTGCTGGACCATGGAAACAGAAGCTGTAGCTGATGGTGGACAGGATGCTTTCTCTGCAAGGGCCAGCAGAGCATGTGCCTGAAAGAGCTGAAAGGACATGGACCAGGAAGGCTGCAAGGAACAGGGGAAAGTAACATCAAACAAACAAACCGTGACATCCAAGGGCGGAGAGATGGGAAGTTCCTCGTCTAGGTCACTCGTTGCACTAGGGCCTGCACCTCAAGAATAAGACTCGGACACCCTCAATGGTAGCGGGACCTCAGGGACTAAGATCCCTACAGGAAGTACTGACATTGCACTCAGGCCCAGCGTCAGAAGAGACTTTCCTCCCAGTTCTGGTAACTTGGGTCCACAGTTCAATCTACATATGTATATCTCTTGACTTTGTTTCATTTTTTTCTATAAGTTGTAAGGCTGCTATGTCCAAAGTAGAGACAGATGGAGAGTTTCTCCCACCTTTGCCCAAACTGTAAAATTCACTTGTTCACATGTCCTATGTCATTTTCTCTTAATGTGGGTGAGTGTTCAGACAGAGTGCATGCAGTATGACTGGGATTATCTGTTAACAGAATTTGGTGATCATGAAGGGACCACAGTCTTCATCACTTGGCCCACAGTGGGCCAGGGAACACGGCTTGAGAGAGCAGCACATCTGTGGGGGAGAAGGCAGCGAGAGGCCAGTGGGAGCGGAAGCTGGGCTCTCTCTCCTGAAGGGGTTCAGGCAACCTCTCCTCCACAAGCCATGAGGGCAAGGAAGGCACCACCAGAATACCAAGCCTGCCTAGCTGTACGGTGTTGTGCTGGTGCCCACAATGCGCACCACCTGGCACTGATGAACAAGCTCCCACAGGCTCAAAGACTTGATCTCTACTATGAATTTTCCCAGCTAGGAGAGGGGCCTTCCCCAGCGTATGGTAGGGATGAGGCGCAAGTCTGCTGGGGCCACCAGGGAGAGCTCCACATACCGGCCCTCGCTCCACTTACGTTCTCTTCTCATCCCTCATGGAGCTCAGGATGAAAGCTGGCTTCCGGGCCCGGGAGATGGGCAAGAGGTCCTGCAGCTCTGCGGGGCACAGGGCAGAGCATGCTGAGGCCAGCAAGTGTCTACCCCAGGCCCAGGGGTCTCTAGAGCAATCAGGGAGCTGTGCCCCATCCCGTTTGCCTCTCCTCATGACTGCCCCCGACTCATGGCTGAACCCCCACCATCTGCCTCCTGCTCCAGGAAAAAGCTGAACTAGAAGCCCCGGCCCTGCTGGTAAGGTGAGCTGGAATGGTAGGAAGCCCACTGCTCTGGGTCGGGCTCCAAAGCTGCCCAGCCAGCTCCTAGAGCTCCTCAGTCTCCTCCCACAACCCTGAAGCTCGACCTCTCAGGTGTGTCCTGTGATCTACAGTGCACAAAGTGCACATCACAGCCAATGCTGCTGACAGCTACCCATGACTTGTCAAAAGTTCTTTAGCCAAAAGAGCTTTATTAAGGACACTGCTTGGGGCCAAATTCCATGAATGAAAGGACACATCCTAGTCATCCTTCAGACCACAGGTCTGAAACGTCCTCAGTGGCCTCTGGGCTCGGATTCCTCCACGTGCTCCATCTAGTCTAGTCTCCCCATGCACGAGACCAGCCCCACTACGTTCATCCTCCTGACAAGCAGCACTGCATGACTGTGACCAAAAGCCACCCACCACTGTGCGGGGAGGTTAGGGAGCAGGAGCAGGGAGCACAGGCAGGCGGGGGCCGGGCAGGCGCGTGGGGGCCAGCACTGCCTCCCCTCATCAGGCACACAGCAACAGGGCAGGTAAGGTAAGCAGGAGACTGGCCAGCAGGCGGCAGCTGGTGCAGGGGGAGGAAGTTAGAGAGGTGCCTATGCCTGTGTGGCTGAGAAAAGGACGGGGGCAGGGGAGCTCTAGCTACTGTGGGGCAGGGCTGGGCTCAGCAGCTTCTCTAGGCTCAGGCATTACCCATTTGCCGCCATGCCCCAACATCCAGCCTGGCTTGAGTGACCCCCCTGCCTGTAAAATGGAGAGAGAAAGATGGGGTGTGGGAGCATTCCTGTGGGTGGACAGAAAGAAGCAGTAGCCTCTCTGCCCTCTAGAGCTCCAGGCCTGGCTGGGTGGGCTGGGCAGAAGGGGTTGGTGTCTCTACCTCCACAGTTAAGGAGGTCTAGCTGGTCAAGGAGCCGTTCTGCTTAGGGATTCACTCCTAAAGCTCGGCCTCTGCATGGGCCAGGACACAAGAGGCCCAGCACAGGGTTCCTGTCTCCTCTAGGACTGTCTCCAAGGGCATCACGGGCACACTGGGACAAATGTCGGCTACCTGGCCACTTCAAAAGCCTGTCATTTACTAAAGCGGCCAGCAGGGGGCATACCAAGTCTCATGCTGGGCAGACTCAAAGGATATGACAGTTGAAGCTGACAGCTCAGCAGCACCCTGCACAATCAACCAAGCTCCCAGGGGATGAGAGGCCCTGAGAGTGCCCACCTCTGGGGTGCCTGAGAAATTCCCAGCCTCAGTCCATGTGCATCCTCTCAGGGGTCAGACCATGAGACCTTAGCCTTTAGGATCTGTGGGTTGTTTGGCTGTCCACACTGGTTAATAAAGCTGGCCCGCCACCCTTCAACAACTTCAGCCCTGGAGCCTTGTTCCTTTCTGGTAGGGGCTGTTGGGACTGGAGGCCCTGGGCACAGCTGGCGAGGAGGGAGGGGAAATGGTGGCCTACCCAGGTTGTTTAAGCTGATCGCTGGGGGCTGAGCTCTGTCCAGGGAGAAGAAGGGGTGAGGTGTTGCCACAGAGGCCTGGTCGGTGGGGACCCCCTGAAGGAGTGGGAGGCGGTAGTCAGCCCCTACGGTTCTCAGCAGAGTCAAGAGCGCCTTCCTGGTAACCACTTGTCATGGGAAGAAGAGATGGCAGAGAGTAGAGAAGGCATCAACCTGCAAGTAGGCCCCTCCTGGCACATGGACTCCCACCCCATCTAGCAGGCCTGGCTGTGTGGGACTCACTCTGACTGGCATGTTGACTGGTCTGCTACATTCAAAGTGGACTGTGGGGTACAGCACGAAGAGAGCACCATCATGAACCAAATTAATGGGGGGATCTCCTCGTTCTCTTACAAACTTCCCAATTCCACAGTCAGCAATTCTCAAAAACTACAAGGGCAGATCCTTTCTACAATCCCCCCATTTAACAGAAGGGATAATGGAAATGACGCCATGACAGCAGCAGCACCCTAGACTGCTTCAACTGGGTTTCTCCTGTTCGGGCAGCTCTGAACCCGGAGCTGGGCACAACTGGGGGCAGGGGGTCCACCTAGGTTAAGCTGATAGTGTAGCTGAACTCTCTGCTGGGAACAGGGGAGTGGGCATACAATCAGAGCCACACCCACAGTAACCCCACACTATGCACAGCCTCCAGAGTCCCCCGGGCTTTTCTACAGAGAAGCTGCCTCTTGTAGCCGAGACCAGGCTCAGTGCGTGGGGGAGGCACAGCGCATGCACATGCAAGTCTGTGTGCTCAGCACCTATGAAGCATGGGCATACATGGGCATGCATGGCATGCACAGTACATGCAGCGATCCTATGCCTATTCTGCTGCTACAAACCCAGTCCCACTCCCACTAGGAGCCTGAGCTGAGGACCCAGCTCGGTGAGCTTGGTGGGCCTGCATCTACTGGGATGGGCCCTTCTTGGGGGAAGGAAGCTCCCTCTCGGAGTTCCATGTGCTCCTGGTCACTCAGCAGGGAGCAACTAGGCCAATCTGGTACCTACCTTCCCTCTTCCTCAGTTTCTGTACCCACTTCCCAACTCTGGTCCCAGACTGCAATGCACATACGTTTGCTGATCTTGGAGGCTATGAATGCAGGAGTCTCCCCAAAGTCATTTGGGGTGTCCACTTCTGCCCCAAATACAATAAGGGCCTTGATCATCTCCACGTTGTCTTTCTGTTGGGAATGAAGAGTGGGAAAGATGCAAGAGCTCAGGACCCCTACCCATCAATTAGTTCAGGGGGCCTTCTCTGCAGGAGAAGACCAGGGGGTTCCCCTGACATGCCAAAGAATGCTCTTGACAAACAGGTTTCAAAGGATATCTTGGTGAAGGCTTATGAACCCAGACAGATATAGGAAGGACACACTGGGCTCCTCCTTGCAGGGAGCAATGGAAGGGACCCAACCCAGGAGCCCTGGGGACATAGAAGGGCCAGATACTGACAGAACTCAGGTGTAGGGCAGGGTGCATGGGGCCTGCAAGTGCCATTGTGCCATCCAGTGCAGGGCACACACCCTCCCCCTTGGCAGCCTTCAAGGGATAGCTTTGCTTCCCATGGTGCCTTGTAGTCAAACCTCAGGCCAGGCCGAGGTGTCGGCAGGCTCCATAGCACAAACCAAAGTACTTGCTGCCTGGAAACCAAGCTCCATTCTTGTTGCCCTCTTCTTAGGACCCAATTTCCCTTCCTAGAGAATGAGGTGGTGCTTCTAGAATGTTCTTTTCCAAGTAGTTCATGTTCCATTTGCATTGACATGGGCATAGCAAATGTGCGTGTTTTGGCTGCCCAGGTATCTCTTTTGGGGTTCCCCTTTGTGTGTGTTATGGGAGAGACACAGCATTGCCTTCCAAATATATTTCAGTACATTTAAAAGCAAGCCAGCTGAGTGTGGTGGTGTGTACCTAGAGCACCAGCACTTGAGAGGCTGAGGCAGGAGGACTGTCACAATTTCAAGATTTTATCCTGGGGGAACAGGAAGGGTAAACCAGCTCAAAGAATCAATTAAGTATGTAATTGTCAGAGGCTGATGAATTACTCATAACTATGAAGGTGGCCCAGAAATGCCACAGCACATTCTAAGAACTCACCAGCAGTTCTCAGAATGAGACCTGAGAGCCCCACGAGCTCACGAGAACATTCCAGAGGGTCTGTGTGGCTACTGCTGTTTTCAAAAGAAGACCAAGAAGTTGTCTGCCATGTTGATATGAGCGAGCATGGATGGTGCAGAGGCAACACTGCATGAAGGTGCTGGAGCCTCAGCATTCACCACAGCATTCACCACAGCACTGGCGTCAACTCACAGCCAGCAAACTTTCCTTCTTCACAGAGATACTCGGGAGGAGGGGCAGCTTTGCTTTGGAATGCTCTGGCTGCTGCAGTAAGAATCAGATGGCTGTGAGTTACCAGTCCAACTAGCTGCTTTGGCTGATGGACATCATGTTACTGGTAGGAAGGACTGCCAGACACACTAGGAGTGTTCAGCCTTGGTCACTGGACAGAGGCTTTCTCAAAAATAAATGGGTGAGTCTGTTGCTTCAAGAAAGCAAATGACAATATTCTTTGTACTTGATAAAATTCAATCTTTCAAGCAAAAATCACATTTTGGAATACCTATGTGATGTGTGCCATGATAGTCAAATGAGGTTTGAAGGGAGTTTCACAAATGCGGGGCTTTGAGTCAAGGGTAAGCAGCCCTAACTCGACAACCTGAAAGCTCATAGACATCCCAGATGTCAGATTAGGGTTAACAGACTGGAAGGGAGCGTGCAAACACTCACAAAGAAGAAGAAGAAACAAAACACCCCAACCAAACAAACACAACAACGAAAACCCTGGGAATCTGATCAGTACTTCTGATCAGAGGAGCTCAGATAAGGGAACCTCGACCTCCATGTGATGAGCTGGGTTCACACTTGGAAGCTACACACTTATTGGACCAATATTTTCCAAGGTCAAGACAAAGTCACACATGTGTGAAAGATCCATGAGTGGTGCAGCGGGCAGTGATGTGACAGAGAAAGGAAAGCTTGGTGGATGGCCTCAGAGTGGCCTTGTTGTCCACATGAAACTGCCACATGACAAGTCTGGAATAACAGCAGTCTTCCAGTGATCCAAAAGGGAGTGAGACTTCTAACCACATATCCAACAAGGCCAGGCTATCTCTAGAGCTTTCAATTTCAACGAAGCATTTTAACATGTCAAGTGCCCCAGGAGACATGAAAATCCATCTGTTTTCTGGCATAAAAAATATTTTTACAAGATTCACAAAATGTAAAGTGATACCAAGTCTTTTCACTTATTTAATTTTTGGTTTGGAAAATAAGTTTTTTTTCATACAAATGTTACAGTGTGTGCCTTGTTTTTTTGTTTTTGTTTTTAACTTTTAAGATAGGGTCTTACTATGTATCCCTGGTTGGCCTAGAACTTCCTATAGCAGTGAGCAGGCTGGCCCTGAACTTTTGGTGATCCTCCCACCTCTATTGCCCAAGTGCTTGGATTATAGGTGTGCCCTACCACACTGTCGTTTGGTTTGTTTTTGAGACAGGGTCTCCTGTGGCTGAGGCTGGCCTTGAACTCTTGATTCTCTCACCTTTGCCTCCTGATTGCTGGGGTTACAGGAGTGTGATACCATGCCCAGATGTTTGGCTTGATTATTTTTCGGAAATATAAATGGAGCAAATACACCAGAAAGTTTGAGAACTCTGAGAGGAACTTTGCGAGGTCCATTGGTGCTAACAATCTCCTAGGTCTCATTCCAGCTTCAGCCTCTTGGGAAATGGCTACAGTTAGGGCCTTTGGTGACAAAGCAGGTTGTCCTTGAATCTGTCCGACTCTACTGCTTTCAGTCTCACTTACTGAGGGGGAGGGGGTGTCACGTGGTATCATCTATTCCTTCAAGTTCAACACACATTATTGATGTCTAAGCAGATTTAGAGGCTCTAAGGGCAGAACTCCATCTGCTAATAAACCAACCACTGCTCTGCCACTCACCATGGCTGCCCTGCGTAAGCGGCCTGGCTGACCAGAGCCTGAGGACCCCAGAGATCAGCAGGCAAAAGGAATCTGTCTGAAGGATGCAACAATCTGCATGGAGCTACCAAACAGCACCAGCCGGTGACTGTCCCCCTAACCCTGCAGGGTTGGTGTGTCAACACCACTTTCCAGGTGAGATCAAAAGCAGCAGGTGTGTGGCATGCCCAAGGCCAGCTGGCAGCGAGCCTTGACTTTTCCCTCCCTGCACCATGCAAGCATGGGGGGCGGAGGAGGAAAGGGTACAGGTAACAGAGCGGGAGATGTTACTCTGTGCTAAGGGAGGACATGGAAGACTTCTGAGGGAGGAGGCATGTCTGAGCCAAGCTGAGAAGGAAGGTAACTTAGGAGGCAGGAAAGGAGGGCAGCGAGTCAAGGTATGGCCCCTCCTCCCACACCCCACCACACAGCAGCCCCAGGAGCTGACAGGACCAGCCCAGGGAAGCCATAGCTCACCGACATGGCCAGGTGCAGCGGAGTGTTCCCATGCTCGCCACGTGCGCCCGCGTTCGCCCCATAGGTCAGCAGCACCATGACGCAGTCGAAGCGGTTGCGCATCACCGCGACGTGCAGGGCCGTGTTCCCCGCGGCACTGGTGCTGTCCACATCACAGCCCCGCTTCAGCAGCATGCGCGCCATCTGGGAGAAACAATCGGTGGTCGCGGCGTTTGCGTATCAACAAAGCAGAGTGTCCAGAGGCAGACTCCAGTTCTAGAGATGGCCCTAGACCTTAGCTCCAAAATCAGTTCCCAGGGAACTGGGGGAAAAAATGATGCCGTGCGGACTAGTTCTAGAAGCTTCTGGTCCTTTCCTGGAGCTGCAAAGTCTCATCTGGGCCCTGCCCCATAAGAATGCTCCCGGAACCCCTTCGTGGAACAGCTCCAGGGGTCTCTGTGCCACATCCCTGTTCCCCTTGAGTTCTGGAACAGAGCCCAAAGCCTCCTGCCGCCTGAGCCTGGACTGGTCACTGCAGCCCCATACCTCAGGCTCCTCTGATATGGGGATACACAACCACACCTCACAAAAAAGGCAAAGATGAAGATACCCTTGAATGAGCTGGCACAGGACACACTACAAAGGCAGCAACCTCCTCTCCTGGCTGTCACGTGTAAAAGCAGGATAGGGTCTTGGCAGCACAGAGGTACTGCTAAGCTTGGCTTCCTGGGCATCCTCTTCGGGGGACAAAGCTGGGCTTAGGGACAGACCTCAGAGGAGGCAGCATCCAGGCTCTTTGTGGGGGCAACTAGACCCAGCAGACACATCAGCACCACCACCTTCTACCTGTGCTGCACAACTTCGCACACACTGCCCTGCTGGCTCCCCAACACCTCCAGAGACGCAATGGATGCCTGGTGCACTGACGAAGACCAGGCACAAAGGGACACTGCCACCAGCCAGGGAGCAGCAGAGCATGCCTCAACTGTTCACCCTGGGCGCTGCCCATTGTCCTGTGAGTTCTGCCGGAGTGACTCTCCCGGTCCTTTCAGGAGCCTCTTTCCTGGGCACTGAGGAGTACAGGGCTCTGGACTTGCCCCACCCCTCACCTTCGGACTCTGCCTACCTCGGCATTTTTGGCCCAGTGGAGGGGGCTGGCTCCGTAGCGAGGGTCCTTGCTGTGGATTTGGTTACTGTCCATACTGATGATCATTTCAGCACAGCTGGGGAGAGAGCGGCAGGTCAGTGAAGGGATGGTGAGGGGAGACACTGGACCAGCCAATGACTTAGGGCTTCATCTACTGATTAGGGAGGTTTATCTACAAAAAAATTACAATATCACCAACTGGCTGGCCCTGGCAGTACTTTCTTGTATAGCACAACAGACGCTTAGGACACAAAAGCAAAAATAAAAACAAAATTGGGGCTGGTGAGGTGGCTCAGCAGTTATGAGCACTTGCTGCTCTTACAGACGACCTGGGTTTGGTTCTCAGGACCCACATGGTGTAAACAACAGTCTATAACTTCAGTTCGGGGCGGGGGGTGGGTATCTGACATCCTCTTCTGGACTGCACAAATGTGGAGCACTTACATACATGTAGGCAAAACACACATACACATAAAAATAAACATAATTAAAAATTCAAAAATGGCCAAAGGACTTGTTGACACTGGAAGAAATAGTTTATTCAGGGCCAGACGTGTGATCATGACCCAGGAACATGAATTCAGATTGTCCCAAATGCCATACATAAGATCTCATTAGTTCAAGAATAAAAGAAAGCCAGGGTGATGATGGTGCATCCCAGCACCATCATCAGGGAGGCAGAGGGCAGTGGGATCGCTATAAGTTCAAGGTTTGCCTGGGCTACATAGTAAGACCCTGTCACTAAAAGAAAGATGGGAAAGAAAAGGGGAGAAAGAGAAAGGGGTTCTGACAGATGTTCCCACACGGGCAGGCCCTGAGGACATCGCAGGAAGTTAAGTGACTGCATCACAGAAAGACAAGTCCTGTGTGATTCCACTGTCTGAGAGGCCTGGAATAGGCAGACTCCTGGGGGCAGCATGTAGACATAAGGGCCCAGAGTTCTCTTTGGGTGATAAGGTTTTAGAAATAGATCACAGTGATAGTTGCACAAAATTGCAAATATTACCAATGCCACTAAACTGTGTACTTCAAAAGGGTTAAAACAGCAAAAACCCTTTTCAGGCAGGGTGTAGCCCTGGCTGGCCTGGAACTCACTATGTCAACCAGACTGGCCTTGAACTCACAGACATCCCTCTGTCTCTGCCTCCTGAGTGCTGGGATTATAGTGCCACCATGCCTAATTAAAACAGTACATTTTATTACCTGTATTTTTAGTGTCTGTCCATCTGTTCTGTGATTCTCCACTTTGGTCCCCTGAATCAGGGTCTTTGAGCTGATGGCAGCCAGCGAGCCTCATGGATCCTCCTGTCTGCACCTCTCAGTGCTGGAGTTACAGGCTTGCGCAGAACCATGCATGGCTTGTTACATGGATGCTAGCAACCAAGCTCTGGCTTCAGATTTGCACACAAGTTTTCTTACCAACCCTGTGGTCTATGTTTGTTTCAAACCACAGCCTTTTGTTACTGTTTTTGTTTTCTTGTGGTGCTAGGGATCCAATGCCCAGATGCTTAGCAAGCATTCTACCAGTTAGCTACAGGGCTTACCATAATATTTCAAAATGAATATACCTCAAACCACAGAACTGCATACCACAGATAGGCAATTATTTGGTATGTAAATCATAATCCAACCAAGCTGATTTTTAACTTTTTCTTTGTATATCTGTTCTTGGGTTGCTGTAGAGCAACCAGCCATGTGCAGGAGCAGTGAACCCTCCTGCTCATCCTGCTCCTGTGGCAGGTATTAGGTCCCCAGAGCAGGACCATGTTCTTCAAGCACTGTTGTCTGGCACCCTGCACCATGAGTGGAGGGGCCTGGAGTCTCTATGCAGCTTCTCGGACCACGTTCTTCTCATTCACTTCTGCAAGGCCAGTGCTTAGCACAGCAGCCAGAGTCAAGGGACCAACTGACTTCATTCATTCATTCCAGATATTATTACTGCTGGGCAGTATTCTGCAATATTTCACTTCGTTAATTCCCTAGTCCCAACCCCTAACATATGGGAACTTCTTGAGACCCAAGAACTTCCAGGGTTTCCAAGTCTGGGAGGAGGGGAGAGATTAGAGAGTGGTCCAGAGCTCCCCAAGACAGGGTTTCCCTGCAGTGCCACTGGTCAGAAAGGAGCGTGTATCGCGCACACAGGGCCTGGGCCGCCATGACAAGCATCCACGGCCGCTAGCAGGTGCAGAGCCAAATGCTGCAGATCCTCTAAACCTCATTCAGACTTTGCATCAGACTCCAGGACTGGCACCAGAGTAGAGGAGCTCACAGGTCAGTCCTGGGTGCATCAGAGGAAAACTCTAAAAGGTCCATTCTTTGTACAGTAGGTTGTGGACTTGGATGTGCATCTGCCACACCGTGACTCTCAACACTTACCTATGGTCCATTATCTGATATACATCTGATGAAGTTTGGGAACCCAGGGCCATTGCTCTGGACCCGGCAGGGCAGTGGGGTAGGGGCGGTTTGAGGCCTTACCCCTTCTGGGAGAACTTCATGGCTGTGTGGATGGGGAAGCCGCCGGGCCCCATGATGTTACAGCGGGCATTGCAGAGCAGCAACACGCGCACCATCTCCTGCTTCCCCATCTGGCAGGCCAGGTGCAGTGGCGTCAGCCCTTGGTTGTTCACCTGGTTCAGGCCGGCTGAGGCATTCTTTCCTAGGAGCTGACAGTACAACACTGGGGTGGGTTGGAGCCTGCGAAGCTGTCCTCTCTAGCATCCCAGGGACCATCTACCTCCAAAGACCAGAGGGGAAGGGACGTTTGACTCCATGAGGGTGCTGACAAGTACAAACAGGAGCAACAGGGAATGGTGCTTTGGAGACGATAAAGAAGCTGGATCAGTGAGGACAGGTGTGTGTGTGTGTGTGTGTGTGTATCTGACCTGACTCTGGCTCATAAGAACACTTCTGAACAATCTTAACTGAGGCATGGTGGCACATGTAATTTTAGTACTTAGGGGGCTGAGGCACAACATCAAGTTCAAAGCCCGTCTAGGCTACATGAGTTCTAGGTTAGCCTGGGCTATATGACACAGTATCAAAAAGAACAACAAAAGAACCCTAATAAGCGGTCCTATCCAGGGATGGGCACTGGGGTTCTAGGTGGAAGAATTCTTGCTTCCCATTGTGTCCTTCTGCCCTGGTTAGTTACAATTGTCAACATACTTAGCCTAGAGTCATCTGAGAAGCCTCAGCTGAGGAATGTCCAAGATCATACTGGCTTGTGGACATACCTGTGAGGGCCTGTCTTTATTGCTAATTGGTGTAGGAGGGCCCAGCCCACTGTGGGTGGTACCACTCCTAGGCAGATGGTCTTACAGGAAAGCTAGCTGAGTACAAGCAAGCGAGCCAGAGAGCAAGCCAGCGAGCCTCCTAATTGCCTTACATACTCTCCATTCCCATACAAATTTCAAAATTGTCCTGTCAGTTTCTACAAAACAAACAAACAAACAAAAAATCACCTTGTGGCTTCTGCTTCAGCTTCCTGACCCAACTTTTCTCAGTGAGGGCTGTGATTTGGAAGTGTGAGTCAAATAAACCCTTTCCTCTCCTAAGCTGCTTTTGGTCAGAGTGATTTATTACAGCAACAGAAAGGAAACCGGAAAACCTTCTGTCCAGTAGAACTTCTTTCTGCACGTAGATATTATGTTTTTGCTAAATGAATACAGGGCGGGAATGTGGCCTAGAGGAGCCGTGTTTTCCCGGCATGCATGAGGTTCTGAGCTCAGTCTGCCCCTCCCTGCCTACTCAAACCCTCAATCTCAAGTCCCTTGCATAAGACAGTGTACATGCACCGACCCTGTACACTCCCTCCCACATACTTTATTATACAGGATCTGCTCTGTTGCCTAGGCTGGTCTTGAACTTCTGCCTTTGCATCCTGGATCATTGGGATTACATTGTGCCAACTCCTGATTTAGGTACTTAGGTGACTTCTAGTACCTAATATACTAGACAGGTAGTTACTTATGCTGTGATTTTTAGGGGATATGACAAGGAAAAATATATGCAGATGGAAATTTTTTCCAGATATGGAACCCACAGGCCCTGAGGGAGACTGCACTAGTGGTGAGCTGGAAGGCTTTGTCCCTTCGATGCTGGGGGTTCAACGCTGTCTCCAAGAGGTTACCCATGACTACTGGGTACACCAGTGATACCAGGGTCCTGTTGAGACTGCAGGTGGGCGAGGGACCCAGCAGGAGGACATGCTTTCACAGCCTACCCTACCCCCAGGTTGGGGGCCCTTGGTGGGCAGGTTTTGATTTTGATGAACCCATTTCTTGTGTGAAAAAAGCAGGATGTACTCCAGTCCAAGAGAACATTCTGAGAATTTTCTAGAACTATGTGACGCTCAGCACAGGCCAGGCACAAGCCAGCACCAGGCAGAGGACAGATGTGGTATGTGTGATCACTGGCCACACACCACATCTATGGTGGTCTTCCTCTGTGGTACCACACCAAGGATGCCTTCCCTAGGACTGCTAAGTCTAAAGCACAGACCCATGTTTTCTAGAATAATCCTGATGCCAAGGCAGAAAGGCCAGAACCTACAGGAAGACCTGCTCATTCTGGATGATAAAATGCAAGCTGCCACTCTGCCCTTCCAACCTAACACGGAGCAGCTTTTGTCCACGCCACTACTCCTCTACTTAACCTCGGTAAAAGCATTTTCTAGTCTTCTGTCCTAGTAATCTAAGAATCAACAGGAGCACCTCTGGCAAAACACCTACAGGAGTCTGGCCGTGTCTCGCTGCACTGTGAGGCCTTCAGGCGGGAGCTGACCTTGTGCACCGAGCCCAGGGGCTGGCTCTGGGCATGTGTGCAGGCAAAGCTGAGCTTCTTGCCTGACTGGAGCTGCTCAGCTGGCTGAGTTGGAAGCCTTCCTGGCCAAAGATAAGGATGAAGGAGGGAGTGGGAAGGGGTTAGGTCTCAGGAGCCAGTGAAGGATCAGTGAGAAGCTCCAGAGGGGCCTAAAGAGCTTCAGGCCCAGGGAGGTACTTGGTTACCAATCCCCCTGCCAGCCCCAACACTCACCTGCAGCACCTGGGAATTGTCCCCCTGTACAGCATAGTGGAAGGCCGTCTCTCCCTTGTTGTCAGTGACGTCCATCTGGGCATGACAGTACTGCACCAGCTCCACCAAGATCTCGCTGTCACCCTTGCGGCAGGCCAGGTGCAGCGGGGTGCAGCCGTCCTCATTCTCCGTGCTGTTGGCGCAGCTGTGGGGGTTGGGGCGGGCAGCGACAGGCAGGGGATCATGCAGGGGATGAGGGGCAGGGGCACCCAGGAACCCAAGTGCAAAAGGCAGGATGTGGGTGAGACCCTGTCTCAGCTACTACTCCATGTCGGGCTGTGGGGCATTCTGCTCACTGACTGGGAAGAGGTACCCCAGGTTCACGCTAGTGTGAGGTGGCAACGGGGTGACCTAGAAAAGAGTCATGCGACCCACAGTCCTCACTAACCTCGGGCAATGTGCTGAACTTCTCTGTCCATCAACGTCCTTATCTACAGGAGCTACTGAGAGACTGTCCCCAGGAGGAGCCAGAGCTATGGACAGGCAGGACATCATGGTGTTCCGAGTCCTGCCTGGGTGCGGGAAAGCCAGTGAGGCTTACGGCTAGAACCCACGACTGAACAGAACAGTCTGGGTGGCCAGCTGGCCACCTATGTAAGGCCACAAGGTGCCCTCTTCAGCGTGGGCTGGATGGGGTCTGAGCTCCTCTGCTGCTGAGTGGTCATGCCCAGTCCTACCGCTTCTCTTCAGATACCAACAACCCCACAAAGGAGTGGGAAGCAGTCAGTGTCCGTGTCCTTCTGGCTCTGATCAGTGTCTCAGGGGCTAGCCTAAACCACGTGAGGATCAAGGCAGACCCTAGAAGCCCGGACTCTCCACCAAGCATGCAGCTTGCACGCTCCGATGGCCAGGCCTGCTCACCTGATGATGCGGCTGTGGTGGAAGCACTCTCGGATGCCCAGCTCCACTGCCAGGTGCGTCACAGTCCAGCTGGGGTGGTTGCGGATGAGGTCAGTCAGGTGTTGCAGCGCCTCCACATGCAGGATCTGCATGGAGCTCTCATAGAAAGGGGGCAGCTGGGAGGAGAACTGCTGGAAGTTCACCAGGGCGTCTGCCTCTGACTCCAGCTGGAAGAGTCTGCGGCCAGGAAGAGGACACTGAGGGCACAAGGGGCAGAAGCCACACCAGCAGAGGAGCTGAGGCCCGGCTGTTAAGGACACGTCACCCTCTGTCCCAGGCTGCAGCCTGGTCCACTCACTCCAACATCCGGCCGAATGGAGTTTACTTTGGGCTTGTGACTGAAGTCTCGCCCCACAACCGTTTGGTGATTTTATATCTTATTTAACAGAAGCCATAGCATGTCCTTTTTCTAATTAATTGTCACTTCCAGGAGCCCCAGTCTCAACCCCTGGCTCTTTTTATAGTTTTATATAAGAGAGATTTAACCCAGATGGCCAGCCAGGAAATATCGTATAAATTATGGTTCAATTATGTATGTGATTAGCATTATACAGTCATGAAAGCAGTATTAAAGGAATGGGAAGGGATCCAGGTGCCCAGTGAGTAAAGACAGCTGCTGCCAAGCCTGAGTTCTTGGGTTCAATCCCTAGAACCTACTGCTGCCAAGCCTGAGTTCTTGGGTTCAATCCCTAGAACCTACATGGTGGAAGGAGAAAACTGACTCCCACAAGCTGTCTTCTGACCTACACACACACACACCTCTATACACACATACACACCTATGTTCATATCTACACACACACACACACATATACATAAACACCTAACACAGGGATCTACCTACACACACACACACACACACACACACACACACACACACACACAAAATAAAAATGTAACACATTGAAAAAAAATTAACAGGGAGCCAGTCGTGGCGCATGCTTCTACTCCCAGCCTTTGGGAGACAGAGTCCAGGCCAGCTGGGGGCCACAGGGAGGCCCAGTCTCAAAACACCAAAACAAAACAAAAGAACAGGGAGATGTTTATTTTGGAGCAAGTAAAAAGGCAAGCTACAAATACTTGATATGATATGATCTCAACTGTGTGGAAAAAAAGCCCCAAAGAAATGTGTCAAAATATGCAGGCAGCACAATAAATCATTTAAATTCCTATCCATTTCTATAATTTCCTTTATTTTGGTTTCATGCAATGCCCTTGGATGTCAGAAGAGGGCGTCAGGTCCCCTGGAACTGGAGTTACAGGTGGTTGATAGCTGCCATATGGGTGCTGGCATTTGAACCCTGGTCCTCTGCAAGAGCAACCAGTGCTCTTAACCACTAAGTCATCTCTCCAGTCCCATTTCTGTAATGAGCACATATATTATTTTTCTAATCAGAAAAATATTCTGTTCATTTAAAAAAGAGTTGGGTTTGCGTCCCAGTTCAACTCTGAAGTTGTTGTGTGACTTTAGGGAAAACCCTTCCCCTTTCTGGGCCCCATCTGAAGTATTAGACTAACTGCACTACTTTGAGGGCAAAGAAAGCAAGATGACAGAGTTAAAAAGGCCATGACAATTAAGGTCAGGGTGGTTACTGCCAGCTCTGACCAGGACTATCAAACTCCAGCTCCTGTCTCATATCTCACAAGCTCAGAATCCAGCTGGCTCTCACCCATCTTCCCAAAAAGAGTATAGTCACTCATCAAACACCTCAGGAGCATGCCCTATGCTGGACATTATTCTATACATAGCGAGTAAAGGAACAAACAAGGGTGAACATCCTCCTCCTCTGGAGCGTCTGCTCTTAGGGGAAGAGCAGCAACATGAAGGAAGCTTTTAACTTTAAAAACTTTTGTCTTTATTTTATGTGTATGAATGTATTGTATGAGTGTGTGTACAATGTTGGTGGAGGCCAGAAGAGGGCGGCAGATCCCCTGGAACTGGAGTTACAGATATTAGCTGTCCTGTGGGTGCTATGAATTGAACCTAAGCCCTCTGTAAGAGCAGCCAGTGCTCTTAACTGCTGAGCCATCTCTCCAGCTTCATGAAAGACCTTTTTAGAAAAGCCTCACAAAATGAAGATGTGTGCTGAACAGAGTATTGGACAGTGAGTGCTGGAGAGACAGCACTATTCCCACGAACTGCCAGAGGAGGCAAGCTGGGCTTTACCCTGGCAGGCTTGGTCTTCTCTCCTCTGGACACCAGAGTCCCCGCCATCAAATGCTGCTAGTATGCATGTCAAAGCCAGTCTCTACAGCATAGCAGGGGAGAACCAGATGTTTACATCTGTTCCTTTATTGCACTCTTTAGAACACTGTCCAGTATAGAGAGAGATGAGAAATTCAGTGTCATCCTCAACTAGATGATGAGTTCGAGACTAGCCTGGGATATATGAGACCCTGCCTTAAAAAAAAAAAAAAAAAGCTGGTATTAAGTACTCTATAGTTAGGTTTAATAGCAGACTGGACAAAGTTGAAGAGAAAATTAGTGAAGGGGAAGAAACGTCAGGAAAGTGCAAGCAGAATAAAGTATGAAAAGACACAGGATAGAAATACAAGCAAGCAAAGCAGACAAGACACATAAATTATATCATGAGACGGACTAACACAAAAACACAGAGCCAGACCAGGGCAGAAAAGACTAGACCAAGTCTTATTTGAAGAATGTCTACAAATTTTCCAAAACTGATTAAAAATAAAAAGTTCTACTGATTCACCATATCCTCTGAGTTCATGTCCTTATAAAATCAAAACAATCTAAAAACTACCAAAACTGTGTGTGATAGTGCAGGCACAGATTCCCAGCACTGAGAAGTCTGAAACAGGGGGACTGCTGTGAGTTCTAAGGCCAGTCTGCGCTTCATAGTAAGTTTCAAGCCAGTCTGGTCTACAGTCTAAGACCCTATTTTAAAACAATACAAAACAAGGCTGGCAAGACAGCTCTGCAGATAGTACTTGCCACCACACCTGATGGCTTGAGTTTAATTCCAAGGACCCATATGGTAGAAGGATGGCAGTCTGCCTAAGATGGGGGATCAAGCTTTCCAAGACCAATCTGACCCCTACAGAGGGCTGTTTCCAACAGACAGGCCTTGATTCCTCGTGCAGAGAAGGAAGCATCCCCAGGGCAGGCACCAGTGTCCTCCACACAGCAGGCTTACGGCTTGGCCGGGTGCAGGCCTGAGCTACGAGCCCGGTTTGCCTGCTCCCTCTAAGGACAATCCTAAGGACTGGCACTGCTGTTAAGGCTGGTGTCTAGAGCAGGCTCTAAGCCCCACTCTTTCAGTCCAAGGGCCCACTATGGGTGTCTCAGTTTCTTATAGAACCAGGTTCTGAATTTTCCCAACTGGCGGGGACCAGGGGCCTTGCCGCTCTCCTGGTGGCGGCCCTCTCACCCCAGCTGCCATTGCTGAGGTGCCTCGGTCAGGACCAGCTGTTTCCCGCAGCATCACCTCACAACAAAGCACAGACCTGGCCAGAAGGACCTCCTACCTGCGGCACTGGCCCTCCTTGCTGCTCTGGGCTGAGCAACCTTGTCTCCTTGTCCTAGGAACGAACTCCTCCCCATTCTTCCAGAGAAGCTCTGGAGGCCTGGCCAGCTACCAACAAGAGACCGCTTCCTGGATCCCCATGGTTACCAGAGCTCCCCCACTGTCGGAACACTGCACTTGTGGGGTGTCAGCAGGCTTGTGTACATGTGGCTTCCTCACCAGGCTGCATGTTCCTTACACACAAACCACACATGTCACTTCACAGGGCCAAGTGGGCCTGGCCCCAGGTTCCTGAGCCCATCAGAGCGCAGCATGTATTAACCAGTGGATGACAGGACAGATAAATAAACAGAAAGAGACTTCGGTCTACCTCAGCACCAATCAGTCCCGCCCCTCTAGACCCTGTACTTGGAGGCTTGGTTCTACAAGCTCTCCCCTTACCCTGCCCTGGCACCCTGCCTTACCCATGAGTCCCAGCATGCCTAGAGGAAGCCTTTAACATGTGTTGTCCAAATCCTGGTCCCTATGAGAGCAGTCATATCTTTGGAGACCTAGGGCTAAAGGTCATCCTAGTGGGCCCTTCTCAGCCTCCCCATCCTTCCTCCTTCCATCCAACTACAGAGGTCAAGCCTCAGGAAATGACCAGGCTCCCCTTTCAGTCCTTCCCTCCACCAACAGAGCCTTCAGATAGAGCTCCAAAGAAGTCATGTTTACATGGTCCCTGAAGGCTGAAAGGATGGCATGTGTCCCACTGACCATCACTCACCGGAAGCCACTCTGTGGATTTCTAGGGTTGACCAGGATGCAGTCCCAGGTGCGATTTGGAACATTCTGGAAGAGGATCAGCTGCCCTTCCTCCCGAACATGTTCACTCGAGGCATAGTCAGCTACAGACACCTCCTTCACCCGGAATGGGTTTGAGAACAAGTTGGTAACGCTACTAAGGGTGTTGACCAGGCGGCCGAAGAATTGCATCCTCGTTGGGGCAGGTGGGGGACCCAGCCTGCCCCCTTCCTCTGGAAGAAAATGGGGTCTCTGGTCAGCTGGGTGTAGTCTCCCATGCCCACCTCACCAGTGTTCTGTACAGGCACCCTGGCATCCCCACCAGCACAGTCCCTTGTTTTGGGGCCAGCAGGAGCCTGAAAAGGAGGAAAGAAAAACAGCATTGAGTAGAAAAAGTCTGATGGAAGGTTCCAGAGTGCTCAGGCCAGGGAACCTGCATACCCACTCCCTGACCAGTGTCCCTGACAGAGGCTGTTTCCCCGTTGGTGTGAGGACTTATGCAGACAGTAGAAACAGTGAGTGTGAACAATCTACAGCTAGGCCCAAGTGAACAGTTTCTGACCACACAAGTCACAGGGATGATGTGAAAGAGGGAGTCATCTCCACAGGCAGGCCACAGCACATGGGCCCCTTCCACTCATATGGTAAGTAAATGAATTCAGGGGCTGCAGAGACAGCTCAGTGGTTAAGAGCACTGGCTGCTCTTACAGAGAATCTGGGTTCAGTTCCTAGAACCCATGTGGCAGCAGTTCCACGGGATCTGATGCCCTCTTCTGGCCTCCATGGCGACTGCATGCATATGGTGTGCTTACATACACGCAGGCAAAACACTCATACACTTGAAATAAAAATAACAAAATATTGATTAAAACAATAAATAGCCAAGCATAGTATACACACCTTTAATACCAGCACTTGGAAGGCAGTGCTGGTAGATCTCTGAGAGATAAAAGCCAACCTGGTCTACATAGCAAGTTCCAGGCCAATTAGGACTACAAGGAGACCCTGTCTCCAAATAAAATAATAATAATAAATGTAAAAAAGGAGGGTGTTACTATGTGAGATGATAGACGTGTTAATTTGCTTGACATTCTCACTATATATATATATATATATATATATATATATAAAATATCATGATTACATATAAAATTAAGAAAATAACAAAAATAAATAAAATAAAATAAAGGGGCTGGAGAGATAGCTCAGTGGTTAAGAGCACTGGCTGCTCTTACAGAGAACCTGGGTTCAGTTCCCAGTACCACATGGCAGGTTGTTACAACCATGTTTAACTCTAGTTCCTGGGAATTCAACAACCTCTTCTGGCCTCTGTGGGTATTGCACACATAGGTGCACTTACATGCAGGCAAAATACTCATACACACACACACACACACACACAAATTTAAAAAGAATTTTTAAAAACTTAAAAAAAAAACAGACATGTTGCAGTCCCAGCTGCTCCCAACCCTGCCCAATTAAACCACATACAGTCAGGAAGGCAGGAACACCCTCACACCTGCCCATGGTACCACAGTTATCTGGCCTCAGCATCCTTGCCTCTGAGTGCAAAGGCCCTGGGCACTGAAGTCCAAGCTTAGCTCTCACATCCTCCTTCAAATGGTCTGCAGACCCAGTCCCCAGCTACCAGGTTCTCTCTCCTGCTCCCTTGCACTGCGCCTCACTTTGAACCTATCTCTAGGCTGGGGGTACGGTTCAGCGGTCGTCTGTGCTTAACATGTACAAGGACCTGGTTTCAATCCCCAACACTTAAAACATTTTTTACATTTTCTTCCATCGTGTGTGTATGATGTGGGGAGGTGCACACGTGCTACAGTGCTCCTGTGGAGGTGAGGAAGACTTGCAGAAGTTGGTTCTTTCCTTTTACCACATGGGTCCTGGGGATTAAACTCAACCTGTCAGGCTTGGCAGCAAGTGCCTTTACACACTGAGCCATCTTACTGGCCCCCCAACTCAGGGCATAGTGGCTCACATCTGTAAGCCGTTTACTTTTTTTCTCTTTTGGTCTTTTTGAGACAGCTGGCCTGGAACTCACTATGTAGCACAGGTTGGCCTCAGTCTCAGAGATCCTCCTGCCTCTGCCTTGTGTCTCTCTGCCTCTACTGGGATTAAAGGCATGTGCCACAATGGTAGCTTACCTTATACTCTGAGACAAGGCCCTTTCACCGAGACCCGGAGTTTGCTGATGAGGCTAGGGTGGCTGACGAGTGAGCATCTCTCTCTGCCTGTCTCTACCTTTCCAGCTCTGGAATTAAAAGCTCATGTCACCATGCCTGGTTTTCTAAGTGGGTGCTGGGGATTTGAACTCGGGTTTCTTACGCTTGTGAGGTGATCGCCTTACCAACTAAGCCATCTCCCCAGAAAGTTCTGAGTGACTGCCACATTGACATGCTGGAAGCCTCTCTGGGTTCTGATCTATCCTTGGAACTTCACATGTGTTCATCACTCCATCCACACAACCACCCTCCCAGTCATTCTCACTTCACACAGCAGCAAGCAAGCAAGCAACAGAAAACTGAAGTGACATGCCCAAGGTCACACAGCTGACAGGAGGAGGAGTGAGCAAGCAATGCAGTCAGTCAGACTAGCCCCAAAGTGGGAGCTTCGTCGGCTGCCAAGGTCTCTCACCACCAGGAACTCATGCCAGCATAAAGTGGGGCTCAACCAGGTTTCCTAAATTTTAAATGAGTAAATACTTTGCACAGAATTTGAAAGAGAAAAAGAAAGGCTGAGTGAGTAAAGATGTTTACAGAGCAAGCCAAAAGTTGAGTTTGATTTTGGAATCCAAATAAAAGCAGACGGCGAGAACCAACTCCACAAAGCTGTCCCCTGACCTCCGTGTGGCGCAGCACCCTCCTCCCCATGCACTTGCGTATACACACATGAATTAATTTTTTTTAAATGGCATACTAGATAAAAGAAAACCAGAATACCTGAAGAAGATGAAGGTCCTAGGTGTGGACAATACATTTGCTTTTCTCTATTTTCCATATGGCACACAAAATAACTATAGTTTTAAAGAAAGCGAGTGAGGAGGCTGGGCCCTGGGGCTGTGAGCTCAGGCCTAGCTCTGCCTCAGGCAGTCTTACCAAAGGTCAGGCCTGACGCGGGACATGCTCAGGGAACAGAGGGCTTCCAGAGAACCCATGAGCCCCCTTGGGTCAGGCTACTCACCAGCAGGACTGGCAGCCTCACGGAAAGGGCCCTGCCCCAGTGCCCTCTAGTAGGGACACCTCCACACGTTGACAGCCTAGTCTCAAAAAGGAAAGGCCTGGCTCCTGTCCAGCCTTCTAGGGCTGGCTGCAATGACGTAACTGAGGGAAGGGTCCAGGATGCTGGCCCACTGGGACACACAGGCAGTAGCCATTGTTCTCACTGGGTGGAAGAGAGGAAATGAATGCTGTAGACCTAAGGCCCACATCCTGGAACAAGCACAGCATGGCCAACCAGGAAGGCTGCAGGTGAGGAGAGGACATGCATGGGCCCGCCTCCCGTTCCTGTTCCCCAGTGTCTGGTCTGAGAAGCTCAGTTTCACTGACCAAGCAGGGTGCCAACCTGGTCTACAAGGAAAGCTCTCTAGCCACAGGGCTTCCTCCACCTTCCTGACAGCCACCACTGCCACCAAGGGTGCATGACAGGAACAGACATCAGGCCATGAGCGGATCTCAGAGGACAGCCCTGGGGGGCTTCCAGGAGCACACAGACAGAACAAACCCTACTTCCCACAGGATGTCCCACAATTGGAACAACCAGGGCAACACCCTTCTGAGCAGCTGACCTCTCTCCCCAAGCCCTCCACTACCACAACAGCAGACTGAGGACCCAGGGTCTGGTCCATGCACTGGTCCTGCAGCTCTCATGTCCACACTCCCAGCCCACTCACTGGTACCCCTCCCTGCACACACACACACACACACACACACACACCTGTCTCGTTCAGTGAGTCCACAGCTAGTGACCTCTAAATTTATCATGAGGCAAGCAAAGTGCATTATCACCCATCTGGCACAGGGAGAAAGTGGGGCGAAGAGACAGAAAGTGCAGCATCTCACCCGGGCTAGGTTCTGCCTTTTTCTGACTCCTGAATAGCACGTAGTCAGCCCAGGGAAGCTGAAGGGAGGGGTCAGGAGACATGTCAAGTCTGTCTCCCACCAAAGCCTCTGCATCGAGGCAGCCTCCCCACAAAACATCCTTCCAAATGTTCCCTGTGACTGCAGCTCCCTCCAAACTCCTTCCTGAGTGAGGAACAGGACAGGCCTGTGTATGTCACCTCCTGCCTGCCAGCACAGCCAGCTCCAGCCTGCACCCACAGACCCAAGACATCCCATTGCCTAAGTGAGTAACCATACTCAGTCCTTCCAACACTCCAACACAAGACAGTTTTCCCCACATTACCACAGGAAACTGAAGCACAAGCAACCCTGATAGCAGCCAGGATGTGTGCCAGTGATCTGGAAGCCATGCTCACCCTGCGTTTCTGGGGAGCGGGCTGCGAAGGCTAAGGCCTGACTTGCAGTCTTTTGGACTCCAAGGCCTCCATCTAAAACACGGGAGCAAGCTGCACCAGAAGATTGCCAAGGATCCTAATGATGCAAGACTTGGTATTTATTCAGGGCCTACTGCACCAGGCACTGTTTTAACTCTGAGGGAAGAGTGGAAACCAGATACAATCCCTGCCTTCCTGGAGCTTATATCTTAGAAAGGACTACAAATAATAAAGAAGATAAAAAGGAAAAAAAAGAAAACCCACAGATTTTTAGATGCTGGTGAGCGAAGGAGAAAAATAAACCATAAACTAGAAAAGGAAGATGGAAAGTGCTGCAGAGGATCAAATTTTAGATATGCTGAGCAGGAAATTCTCACCAAGAGCCTGACCTTAGGAAAACATCAGGAACAAGAAAGGGCAACAGTTGTATGGACATCTAGGTAGAGAACTTTCTGGACACAAGAGTGTGATGGGCCTGAAGCTAGCATGAGCCCAGTGAATTCTAACCAGGAGATCAGCGAGATCAGAGAAGTAACTGGGCCAGGTATGTGTAGTAGAGGTCACTTCCCCACAGCCCCTGATATACTCACTGCTCACTACCCTCCCCAAAGGCCTTGTAGTAAACAGCTCCATCTTAACTGCTACTCCTGGCTGGTGAGGGAAAGAGGAAAAGAGATCTCATACTTTGGTCTAGTAACTAAAAGAACATAAATACATTTCCTAAGATGGGATTGACAGTGGAGGGGGCAGATTTTGGCACAGGATAGGGTAGGAGATTGAGGGGCAAATACCAGGAGCTCAACGCTTAAGCTTTATATCTGGAGGACAGATTTGGACTGGAGAAACAAATCTGCGAACCTCTGGGCCAACAAAGTTGTTCAGGGTAGAGTACTTGCCTAGTATGGATGTGGCTCTGGGTTCCATCCTGAGCACCAAAAATAAACAAAAACTTGTTGGCTGTCACAGTAGAGTTGGAACTTAAAGCTATGAGACTGGATGAGACCAGCTTCTTCTTCAAAATGAAGCTGGATAAAAGAGAGTGAGCTGGGCACCGTGGTGTACATCTTTAAGCCCAGCACTGTGGGAACTCGGGAGGCAGAGACAGGAGGATCTCTGTGAGATCAAGGCCAGCCTGGTCTATCAGGTCAGCTGGGGCTACAGGGATACCCCATCTCAAAAACCAGAGAGAGAGTCATTTTAAGGCCCAGTCTTATCAAATCCACTGTGATACACACAGCACACATGCTCCCTGAGAACCTCTCACTGCAAAGTAAAGCTCTAACATCCCACCTCCCACAGGCACCACTAGTCATTACCTTCTCTCTAAGTCCCACACATGCATGCACACACACAGCATTCAAGTACCTCCTTTCACTGTATCTTGGTGATACCATTCTGCCAGGCTAGAAGGAAATTCCCTTTTGAACATACTATCATACTATCATCTAAAAAAAAAGTAACCCACAGAAGAGGGGGAATGTCCTGGGCACTGAGCCCTTATACAACAGGACAGTCACAGGGCCCAGGTGTCACACTGCAGCACAGATCGCCTGACTTCTGATGGGGTCACAGTAAGAAGCACTAAGGAGGAAGATACCGAATGCACTTGTTCTACGAGCACTGTAATCCAGCAACACAGTGCACTGGACAGTGTCTGCCATTTCCCCTTGGGATAGCATGACTGCCTGGGATAGCTCACTGCCACTGCCCAGGATGCACAGGATCAAGTCACACATTGCTAGCTTAGGAAAAGATTCAGATTCAAGCTCAGTGGTGCACACCTTTAATCCCAGTACTCAAGAGGCAGATCTCTGTGAGATCAACGCCAGTCTGGTCTACATAACAGGTTCCAGGCCTGTTGGGACTATAGGGAGACCCTGTCTCAAAAACCAATAAATAATAAATGTTTAAAAATTCAAATTCAAAATAGGATGTCTACGAAGTATGTATCCCCTTTGTACCATCATCAGGTCAAAAAAAAAAATCAAATCAACCCATTTAGAAACTGGGGATCCTCCACACTGAAAATCAAGTTCCAACTTCATGGGCATGACCTGGGCAATCACTGGCCTCTCTTTCTCACATAAATTGGGGATGGCACTGGCTTCATCAAAGGTGGCCTAGAACACTGGAGAGTCAGTATTTGTTCAATGGAATGAATGGCATAGGTAACATTACATAGAAGAGTCTGGTTCATGAGGGTGATTAACAACCACTGAAAATGATCAAGAAAGGAAACGTACCTTCAGCCCTACTCTCTCCCACCTACCACCCATCCCTTTCCCTTCCTGTTCTGCCTAAGACTCAGCAGCAAAGCCAGGCACGTGGTCACACTGGGCCACACTGGTCACCAAGCTTTGGTCTCCATATTTTCTCACTCAAATATTGACCCAGAGAGGGCAGGAAATACGGACCTCTATGGCACAGGTAAAGAAACTGAAATCTGGACAGGAAATGGACTCAAAGTCTAACAACATGTGAAGGCAGAGACAACAATAAAAACACCACATTCTCACAAGGGTGGAGCCTCAACAATGCCAAACCAAACCTGCCTGACATCCTGTTGGGCTGGCAAGAGGGCAGGTGAGGGAAAGATCCAGAAGCTTAGAGGAAGCGATGGGATTTGTTTGGGGTCATGTGGGTAGCCCATTTAAAAAAAAAAAAAAAGGGCACAGATCCATAAGCCCTGTGCCCTCCCGGTCTCACACCCCAGCCCTGGCCCAGTCACATGATCACCTGGGTCACAATCTCCCTGTCACCAGCTTCCAGGTCATCTGTGGGAGCTGGATGTGAACCCAGTAATGGGGGTTGGAAGGCGGGGGAAGGGCACACGTGGGAGCAGACGACACCGGGAGACACATGCGAACATAAGCAGGGAGGCAGGGAGTTAGAAATTGGCATGGGAAACGAAAAACCTGGAACGCGGGAAACAGGTGGCATGGGGGTGGGGGGACAGATCGAGCAGGAACACACTGAGGCCGAAAACCCGGAGTACTTGGAAAGGCACAGAATGGAAGATGGGGATGGCGGACCGGTCCAGGGTGAGAGCTGGCCACTGAGGGTTAGGGCAGGTTGATTCCGGAAGTTAGGGATGCCAAGCGGGACATGGAAAAGACAGGGGCACACAGGCGGGACCCCAGGCTAGGGGAACCCAGAGATGAGAAACAGCCGTCACGGGATGGGAGTTGGGGACGCCAGATCAAACGGGCAGAACTGGGGGCACTCGGGGGGTCAGACAGAAGTCAATGGAGGACATGCCTCAGAATCGAAGACACCAGGAAGATCCGAAGGAGGGTCCCGGAGCAGACATCCGAGTCTCGGAAGCCCAGGAGGTGGGGAAGGGCCCTCCGGCCCCGCCCCCGCCGCGCCGTCACTCACCTTGGCTTACTCAGCACTTCTCCGCCCTGCTACTTCCGCAAACAGACGCTCCCCGGGCCACGTGACCCCCTGCGCGGCTCTTCGCCAATCGCCGTAGCCCGTTTTCCAAGTTGACGCTGTGGCCCGCTCCCAAGCGAGAGCCCCACGCGCGCGGTCAGGCGGGGGGCGGGCTCGGCCGTCTTCTATAACTGCCCAATGGAAGCGGCTCCTGTTGCCGAGGGAGGTCGGGCTACCGACAGGAGCCAATCCTGGGTGGCTGCTTGCGGCCATGTTTGTGCCGGGCGGAAGGTCCTCATGAGGCCCCGCTGGCAGACATGTTGAGGAGGGGCAGGAGGCTCGCCCAGCTTGGCCCGCTCACACCATCCCTCTGACCTCCAGGAAGGACTGGCGGCCTTGAGTCTGAACCTATTGTTCATGACTGTACATAAAGATAAAAACAAAGTCAACAAAGCTCACGGCATGAGAGGAGTAACTTGCTTTGATTTTGCTGGATACTCCCAAGCTAGGTTGCAAATAAAATATATGGGATATCCACTTAAGATGAATTATAACTAATCGATGTGGAAGCCCGAGGTTTGTGTTGCGTGTCTTTCTCAGTCTCTTTCAGCCTTATTTATTTAAGACAAGATCTCTCACTGAATTTAGAGCTTGTCTGTTCGGCTAGGCTGATTGGCCTGTGAGCCCCAAGGATCCTCCCCCTGGGATTTAAAACACATGCCCAAGTTTTTACATGGGTGCTGAGACCCTCATGATCGTTCTCCAAGCTCCTTATTAATCTAAACAGCCCCCAAACAAAAATTTAATGTAAAGTAAAACAGCACAGTGATGAAAATTTAGTCATTGCCTGGCAACCTTATCTCAAGCTGTCAAGAAATGGTTGGTGGTGATGCACACCTGTAATCACTTGAAATCGGGAGAATCAGGAGTTCAAGATCAACCTCAGTTATACAGTTTGAGTTCGAGGCCAGTTTGAGACTGTCTCAAAGATGAATAAATATCTAGAAATGGCACTTTTGGTAGGAATTTGGTCAAATAACCTTTGCGAAACTGAGAAGTGGGAGCAGTTACACCTCAGGGTGGGTGGTCGACACCGAAAACTCAATCCTTTTGCCTGTCTAGAATGAGATTTCAGTAAATAGCAGGATTAATAAGGCTGACGCTGTGGTATGCTGGAGAAAAGCCAGGAAACTAACTAGGTTGAGCTATGCATTTACTTCTGACTAATCAGGGTCCTTCCCCTCTCCAGCCCACCAAATTAGTCTGGATCTTCTCTGATGATTCTCGAACCCTAGGCCTAGATTTCCCAGACTGCTCTCTGTCCAAGTCGAATATATGGAAGCTGATACTCTTCTGGTCCATCCACAGATACAAGTGCCCAGTTGTGGGGCAGCCAAAGCAACCCATCCTGTGAGGTCTAGTTAAGAACTTACATAAGCTGACTGGTTAGTGCCTCACCCCTGTAGTCCCAGCTCTTGAGAGGTAAAGAAGCAAGATCACAAATTGAAGGCTAGCCTGGGCTACACAGCAAGATCCTGCCTCAATAATATGAATAAGAGGCTGGAGAGATGGCTCAATGGTTAAGAACATTAGCTGCTCTTACAGAAGACCCAGGTTTGGTCCCAGCACCCACGTGGTGGCTAACAAGTACCTTTAACTTCAGTTCCAGGGGATCCAGCACCCTTTTCTGGCCTCCACAGGCATTGCATGACACAGGTGCACATATATGCAGGCAAAACACTCATACACATAAAATTAAATAAAAATATAAATGTAAGAATCTACACAGGTTAATACACCACCACAGTAAATAATAATTGTACAGAGCTTTACTAATAACAAAGTAACTTCACTACCATCACCTGTGGGACGCAGTTTATCTCCCCATTTTACAGAGGCAGAAACTGTTTCCTTAAACTAAGATTTAAAATTTGCTTAAGAGTTTCAGATTGGACTGAGAAAAGGGGATGAAGATTTTCTCAATGAAAATATCCTGCCTTCCACACCCCAAACAAATGAAGTTAAGGCGATGGTTATCAGGAAGGTTGCAAAAGACCAGGCATTCCACCCACTGCTAGCAGGGTTAATAGGGTAAGCTCATTCTGCAGCAAATATCCACCCTGTGTTCAGGATGGGTCTGCAAGGCAGGTTTGACAACACAAGACACAATCAAATCTGAAATACAGAAACAGTCAAGAAGCTTGATTCAGTTGACTTGGAAGCACTCATAGATGGGTGTCAAAAAATTCAAACAGTAGAATCTCCATGCCTGAAGAAGTGCTGTCCTTTCCCTGAGTATTTCCAGTTAATGAATGGACACGTCAAAAAAAGGAGCATAGGGGCTCCAGCGAAGGGTGGGCTCTGGGGTTAACAGCACTGGCTGCTCTTGTAGAGGACTTAAGTTCGGTCCCCACCATCCACATGTCAGTTTACAACCATCTGTAACTCCATTTCCAGTGAATTCAACACCCTCTTCTGGCCTCTTCAGGCACAAGGCACATGCTTACAGAAACATACGTGCAAGCAAAGTACTCATACACATAAAAATGTTTTAATCTTAGAAAGGAAGGGGAGAGGAAGGAAGGGAGGGAGGGAACAGAGGATCATTTGGAAGTACCGAATGAGCAAGCATTGTCAAGGGACGGGCAAGGAAGCCCAGGGTGTCATAGTCCTTTTTTTTCTGCATCTTGAATCAGAAATGTTAGCCCTACAAGTCAGAGAACTCCTGGGCCGGAGAGATGGCTCAGCCGCTAGAAGTGAGAACTTGCTGCTCTTTCAGAGGACCCAGGTCCAGAGGCTTACAAACCACCTGCTCAAAGAAACCCAGTGCCCTCTTTCTTGCCTCAGTAGACACACACATACACACACACACACACACACACACACACACACACAGAGGAGGAAGGAGTGCACACACCTACTCACAGATACACACAGAAATATGGAATAAATCTTGGGTTGCAGAGATGGCTTAGTGGTTAAAAGCACTGCTGCTCTTGCAGAGGACCTGGGTTCAGTTCTCAGCACCCATATGACAGCTGACAACTGTCTGTGACTCCAGTTCCAGAGAAACTGACACCCTCTTTTAGCCTCTACAGGCACTGGACACACTTGGTACTCTTAACATCTATGCAAGCAAAACACTCATATACATAAAATATAAGTACATAAATCTTTATCCCAGCATGGTGGCACACGCCTTTAATCTCAGCACTTGGGAGGCAGAGGCAGGTGAATCTCTGTAAGATTAAAGCCAGCCTGGTCTACCTAGCAAGTTCCAGGCAAACTGGGGCTATAGGGTGACCCTGTCTCAAAATAAATCTTTCTTTAAAAATCTCTCTCTTACTCTTTTTTCCTCATTCTTCCCTCCCTCCCCCACTCCCCACCTACAGGATCTCATTATGTAGTTCTGACTGGCTTGGAACTTGCTATGTAGACCAGGCTGTCCTCCAGTTCACAGAGACCTATCTGCCTCTGCCTGAGAAGTACAAGGATTAAAGGTGTGCAGCACCATGTTCAGTCACACAATGAATCTAACAGAAACCAAAACCCTTTTCCTAAGGGCTGTATTCAGCTCTGCAGCTACAAACAACATAGGGCAGCAAGTCCGCTGCTCAGAAGCCCAGAGGGTCAAAGAGGACCAAGTCCTCTCCCTGAAGGAAGCAGACAGAAATGTAACTGTCACGGTGCTCACGTGCCTTACTCTTCCATCCTCATCACAATACCAAGGAGTAGACAGAACACCAAGGGAACGGGTCCTGGAGTTGCATGCCACCGAGAAGAGAAGCATGACGGGTCTTGTCTTTTATGTTCCCAAACTGTAGCACTCACTACGTGCCAGGCAATGTTCTTGGCATTGATGAAACTACAGTGAGCAAAATGAACAAAGCCCGGGCTCAGTGGTGACATCCTGGCCAAGAAAGCCCAGCAGTAAGCAAGACACAGCAGTAAAAAGCTCTATGTTGAGCTAAAGTCTTGTGTGAGTTGTCCAAGGGTCACCAGCTTCCTACCCACAGGGCAGTGGCTGTGGGGCAGGGGTAGGAGATGGTGCCCAGCTCGCCCGGGGACTGCTTTGTAGAGACCTGCCCTCAAGGGAAGCCAGGATGCTTGGTTTTGCCACAGAAAAGAACTTCAGGATGAGTTAGTGAAGCAGAGCTGGAGTTTATCAGGAAGAGTCTCAAGCACAGGCATTTGGGAGGGGAGCATTTTGGAAAGGATGATACAGACTCAAGTGTGGGTGTGGATTTCTCAACGGAGAGTTATGCTTCCAGTCTCTTGGCAGTAATTGTATGTAACATCTTGTGTGTGTGTGTGTGTGTGTGTGTGTGTGTGTGTGTGTGTGTCTGAGTGCAGGCCTGCTTGTGCTCCAGTGCACATGCAGAGGTCAGAGGACAATCTTGGGTGTCGATCTTCCCCTTCCATCTTGTTCAAGACAGGATCTATTATTTTCCCACCGTACACACTAGGTTAATGGTCTGTGAGCTTTCAGGGCTTCTTCTGTTTCACCTCACACCATAGGAGCACTGGAATTACACATCTGCACTGCTGCATCCAGCTTTATGTGGACCTGGGGATCTGAACTCAGGACCTCATCCTTGTGTGGTACTTGCTTTACCCACTAAACAATCTTCCCCGCCCTCCCTTTGATTGAGATTATAGGGTGGCTCCGGAGGAACCTTGGATAGGATTGTAATCTTAATAAACCAAGGGTATCCAAGAGGGTTCTTCTGGGATTCCTAGAAAAGTAAAATTTGCAGCTGGGAAAGGAGAAAGGCCACCTCTGACAGATACACTTAAGCCTTAAGCACAAGTCGATGCTTTATTAACATTCTTACTGGAAACATCTTTATGTAAAAGGAATGTTGTCTCTATGTAGGCAGAGATCACAGCAAGTGCTAACTGTGCTGGAGTTCCTGGTTCTCTACAGACTCGGGCAGAGCTCCTTTCTCTCCCCGTGTTGTCTCAGTTGTCTCCGTCTTTCTATTCTGCCTCAGGACCCGAAGTGTGAGCTGTAGAGCTGGCTGCTCACACCATGTCATTACCCTTCCATTTTCTGTGTATTTGAATATTTTTAATTTTTTTATTTCTTTATTTTTAGGTGTGTTATGCCTGCATGTATGTAAATACAACTGTGTCATGCAGCGCCTGCAGAGAACAGAAGAGGATGTCAGATCTCCTGGAATTGGAGTTATGGACAACTATTAGCTGCCATGTGAATGCTGGGATTCGAACCTGGATCTTCTGCAAGAACAGCCAGTGCTCTTAACTGCTGAACCATCTCTCCAGCCCCATATCTGAATATTTTCAGTGTTAAAAAATTGATCAGCCAGATGGGATGGCACATAATTATCATCCCAGCACCCAGGAAGCAGAGGCAAGAGAACTGAAAATTGGAGATAAGGGACTGGAGAGATGACTCAGCAGCTAAGAGCACTTGCTGCTCTTGCAGAGGACCCTGAGTTTGGTTCCCAGCACCCAGAATGGATGGCTCACAACCACCTCTAACTCCAGCTCTAGGAGATTTGTCACCCTTTTCTGGCTTCTGTGGCTACTGGCACATACATGCACATATATGCACACAGCCATACGCACATATAAACATAAAATAAAAAAGAAAGTTTGGGACCAGTCTGGGCTACATAGTGATACTCTGTGACATTTTTAGAAGCCGAAGTGTCTTCCAAGATGGTGAATGGTGTCCTATACATCAGTTCCCATCCCCTTCCATGTGGCCTGGACCAGCATACGGGAATTTGCCATCTCCCCTCTGATGCCAGCCCCAGGCCCCTGCCTGTGGGTGAACAGGAGCTGTTGATGGAAGTCCCATGATAATCATGGCTCCAGTGGGCCCAAAGACTATGGGTCCCAGATGCTTCCCCACCTCGACCCTCCTATTTAGCACCCTGTGTAACTAAAGAAACAGTGTGTCTACCTTTGGGCTTGGATGTGCTGTGCTGGGATATCCTATGGAGTAAAAGCTGAGAGGAGACACAGGGGAGAGTCCCAGTTTATAACTTCTTTTTTGGAGTGCTAAGAATCTAACCTAGGACTTTGTGGTATGTGCTGTCAAAGTGCTCTACGGCCAAGCCGCGCCCCCAAACTCTGAAGTTTTAAGTGGAGTGGCTGAAAAGACCTCAGCAGGAAGGGAAACTAAATACAGACATGGCCGAGCCTGAGCAGAGGGCCAGGGGGTGGCCTGGAGAAGATGGTCCATATGCAAGGAGCACCAGAGCAAAGGTCTTGAGGCAGGAGTGTGTTTTCAGAAGTCAAGAGGCTTCTACAGCTGGAGCAGAGTGAGCAGGAAGAAGTGTGGTGTAGCAGATAATAGGGTGGAGGGGATTAAGGGGAACTTGGATAGGGTTGTCAGACCTGTAAGACTTCCAGAACATCTTAACATGTTGACTTTCCATTCTGGGGAAATAGGGAGCCATGGGTGATTCCTAGCACAGGAGTGACCAGATTGGACTTATATCATAACAGACCATGTCTGCTCTGAGAAAATGAACTATAAAGACAAGGCAGAGGTAGGAGGCTCCTGAGGAGGCTGTTGTAGAGGCAACAGTGCATCCACCATCCCACGTAATCATCTTGGCAAAAGAATCATTCCTTTTGCAGTTGTTGTTAGAATAAAACGTGTGAAGTGGAAGAGTAATCATTGCTAGAAGACATTAATTCTTCCTGTGGAAAGCTCTGTGAGGTACCTCGTGAGCAGGAATAGGCATGCCGTCCTGCCTGCCACCTGTTTCTACAAAGTTTTATTGGCTTACAACCACACCAATTGTTTACATATGTCTATGCTTTCTAAAGGGCAGAGTTGAGTCATGACAGAAGCCACACAGCTTGTAAAGCCTAAAGTATTTTTAAGCCAGCCCTGGACAGAAAAAGTATTACTGACCCCTGTTCTTAAATTCAGTTTCAGAAATTGAGTTAACAGTTTTCTGACTGGATTAGGAAACTAAGAACATTCTAGATAGAAGGAACCATAGAGAATGGCATGGAGGGAAGGTCAACTTCATGAAATTACAGGGACCAAGACTGACTGTTGCTGGAAGTTGGTATGTGGGCAGGTAAACAGACCACAGAGATCAGCTAGGAAGGGTCTAGAATGCTAGGCTGTAGCCATGGACCCTGTTCTGCAGGCATAGTATCATTGTGCAGAGAAGTAATCTGAAAAGCCCTTCTGCTGTGGGAGAGATGCCAGCAGGGCCCGGAGGCAAGGCAGCTGTGAGTGCTTAGGCCAATTTTGTGGCTTCTGAGGGTCCACTGGAGCTCTGTCCTCCTGGCCTCCTCCGGAAGGAAGCAATAGTCACATGCGCTCCCGTTCTGAGGGGGGAAAGCCACCCTGGCCAGGAAAGGTGGAATTTCCCACAGTGGAGACCCTTGCCCGGCTCAGCTCAGCATGTGACTGGTCAGCCGACTAGGGTCCTTTTGCTGTACTCAGAAGCAAATCATATGGATAGTTCTGGGTCCTGAGGTGCCAAAATCTCAAGGGCTGGGCTGACACACTCAGCTTATAACTTCAAGCCCTGTGAACCGGAGACTTACGGCTCCTGGCTTCAGAAGCCGGAGACTGACAGCTCCAGGTGCTCAGCTCGGAGGCTTTATTGATCCAAGGAACTCGAAGCTGGTGAAATTTGAAATTCTTGGCTTTCAACAGCAGCTAGCAGTAGCAGCCGTAGGTACCAGGTGCTGTCCTAGCTCCCAAGCCTGGGGTGTTGAAGCAAATGGCTTCTAACAGCAATTAGCCTCACAACTCTTGAACCTTAGGCCCTTCAGCCTTGACTGCTCCTAGAACTCTTCCCAGGGACCAGAGCCCACAGGCCCTCATCTTCAGCTCTCCACAGACTCCCGCCGTCATTCTCTGGATCTCATCAGCTGCCATCTTGGTGGTGTTGCCGCTGCCTCCACCTCCTTTTCTTCACACTACCAGCTCAGCCCACTCTGCAGATAAAAATGATCACAAGCAGGCAAGGAGGCTGAGCATAGTGATACACGCCTTTAATCTCAGCAGACACAGGTGAATCTCTGTGAGATTGAGGCCAGTCTGGTCTACATAGCCAGTTCCAGGTTAGTTGGAGCTACAGGGAGACCTTGTCTCAAAATAAATAAATAAATAAATAAATAAATAAATAAATAAATAAATAAATCCAATCCAAACCAAACCAAACCAAACCAAATAACAAGTAGGCAACGAAAACCTATTCAGAAATGTTTCTAATTTTTTTTCTATTTATTTTTTTGGTGTGTGTGTATGGTAAGGCACGCTCATCTTAGTGTACGGGAACACATGCTCTTGGATGTGCAGAGGCCAGAGTAGGATATTGGGTGTCTTCATCTATCCCTCACCCTATTGCCTTGAGACACCCTGAGGACACTCAGTAGCTAAACTGGAAGCTCTCTGGGCTAAGCTGACCAGCCAGCTCTCTTTCAGGACCCTCCTGCCTCCACCCACCAATGCTGGGTTACAAGGATGCAAAGCCAGACCCCGCTTTTGATATGGGTGCTGGGGAATCAACCTCAGGTCCTTGTGCTTACAGAACAAGCTCTTTTAACCATTGAACCATCTCCCCAGACTCAGATGCCTTTTAGTGGGCCAAATAATGCAACCAAGATTGCTGTCTCCCAGCTGACTTTTAGAAAAGGGAGATGAGCTGGATCGGGTGGCGCATACCTGTAAGCCTAGAGCTTGGGAGGCTGAGCAGGAGACTTTCTGTGAGTTCAGGGCCAGCCTAGATTATATAGTGAGTTCTAGGCCAACCTGGCCTAGAAAATGAGAAGCTATTTCCAAGAAATCAAAAAACAAAACTAAGAAATTGGAGAGATGGTAGCTCAGCGGTTAAGAGCATTGTCTGCTCTTGCACAGGACCCAGGTTCAGTTCCCAACAACCATCCTTAACTCCAGTTCCAGGGGATCTAATGCCCTCTTCTGGCTTCCACTGGCATTATATGCACCATAAAAACAAACATAAAAACATAAAAACAAACAAATAAATAATTTAAAAACCAAGCCAAATAACAAAAGAGCTAAATGGCCTGGTTACATAGACGTGTGTGTGTGTGTGTGTGTGTGTGTGTGTGTGTGTATGTGTGTGATAACTCTCAGCTCCTTCATGTAAGTGAGGGATTATATTTACACCAATCTCAGGCCTTTTGCTGGGTCACTCTTCAAAGTATCCTCCCTCTGATTTGGGTGAAAATGACTGCTAGACTTTAGGAGATTTGTCTTCTTTAGAGCGCTGCTTTCTGAGGCTGGTGTAGGCTGTGTGGAGTCAGTCATGACTGGAGTGTGTCTGTAAAAGGGACCAGAAGAGCTAGGCCACCATGAGGACTATCTGGCTTGATTACTGACAAAGTATTACAGGAGTTTACAACAGAGAATTAAATGCTAAGCAGCATTTAACAGTGCCTAACAGTGCTCAGCTACCAGAGTGAGATGTAGGACCCCCTGAGTTGTCTAAGAGGCTCATGGACCATCTGTGGCCTGAGAAGAAGCTGGTTCTCAGGCAGAGGCCTGGAAGTCTCATGGGTCCTGGCCAGAAGCTACATCTTGACAGATGGGAGGAAGAGCTGGGATGCGTCGTAGAAAGCCATTCAGACAAACGTGAAGCCTATGTGCACCTATGTTGGCCTCTTGGGATGGAGTCTCATGCATAGTTCTCGGGTGTTAGACTGTGGGAGGCCTTCATCGCTGTGATCATCAGCTTTCGGTTATACATCCCTGGGATAATCAACTCATACGGATATGTGGATGACTGCAGATTTCAATTTGGAGCTTCCAGTCCACAGTCAGTTGACACATAGCTCTTAGGCTTCCGGTAAGGACAAGCCAGAACAGCACCTCATGTCACTATGAGCCTGTGGTATAGCAAAGGTGCTTAAGACTGGGAAATTGCCCAGCATGAGTGTGCACGCCTTTAATGCCAGCATGCATGAGGCAGAGGCAGGCAGATCTCTGTGAGTTCAAGGCCAGCCTTGTCTAAATAGCAAGTTCCAGCTGGAATGGAACTACAGGGAGACCTTATCTTAGAAAGACCAAGAAAACAAAAACAAAAACAGAAGACAGAAAAGGGGCCTGGAATCTCGTTACCCCTTCAAGGACACGCCCTGAGGATCTGTAGCCCCAGCTGGCTTGGAACTCACTATGTAGACCAGGCTGGCCTCGACCTCACAGAAATCCACCTGCCTCTGCCTCCCAAGTGCTGGGATTAAAGGCATGTGCACCAAACTGGGAATGAAGCCTTTAACACATATGTCTTTAGGGAACATTCCAGATTTAAAGTATGGTATTCCCTTTTTTACTTCTCATCTTTTAAAAAATTTCTTAATGATTTATTTATTTTTATTTGCTCGCCTGTATGTATAGCTAGTATCGTGAATACCCACAGAGGCTGGGAGAAAGCAACAGAGCCATCAAGTGGGTGTTGGGAATCGAACCTTGGTCCCCTGGAACAACAGTAAATGCTCTTAAACCCTGAGCCACTTCTCCAGCTCCTTTAAAAATTATTTGATTTATCTGGACTGGGAAGATGGCTCAGCAGTTAAGTGTACTGATTGCTCTTACAGAGGACCTGGGTTCAATTTCCAGCACCCACATGGCAGCTGACAACCGACCATAATTCTAGTTCCAGGGAATCTGATGCATTCTTTTGACCTCCGAGGGCATTGCATGACATGGGTGCACTTACACACATGCAAGTAATACACTCATACATATATAATAAAAATACCAGGTGTCATGTGCAAGCTTTTAATGCCAGCACTCATGAAGCAGAAGAAGGCTGATCTCTGTGAGGTCGAGGCCAGCCTGTTCTACTTAGCAAGTTGGAGGCCAGCTGGGGGTAAAGGGAGACCTGTCTCAAACAAAACAAAATGAAGCAACAAAGAATTCAGGCTGAGAGGCACTCCATCAACATGGCTGGTCGTGATCATCGCGGCAGGGGATGGGGGAACAGCCAAGGCAGACTCTGGCTCCTGAAACTGTCATTCCTGTATTCCTTTGTTGACCAAAACAAGCCACGTAGTCACAGCTAACTTCAAAGGAGATGGAAAATGCAACTTATCCTGTGGTTTGGAGGAGGAAGGACCCAGAATATTTGTAAGTATCTCACCAGATCTCTAGATCAATCGACAAGGCCACAGGCTCTGTTTGGATTGTAAGGACAGAAGCCTCTGTGCTTGTTTGACAACTAGTCATGGTTCAGACAGTCTTCAGCCCAGGTTTCTCAAACTATATGCAAGTAAATTTGGCACAACAATCCAACCATATTGTAAAGATTTCCAGCAGAGGGTACTGGGAAAAGAGGGGCAAGGTCCTATGAGATCAAACAAAAAGAGGGAACTCAAGCCTGAATCCCAGCACACAGGAGGGAGAGATGGGGGGGCTGTTAGTTTGTTAGTTCAAGGTCAGTCTGGGCTACATGGTGAGTTCCAAGCCAGTTCGGACTATGTAGCAAGATATGGGAGAGACAGCCTACAGAGATGGTTCAGTAGTTAAGAGCACTGACTACTCTTGCAGAGGACCTGGGTTCAGTTCCCAGCACCCATATAATGGCTAACAACCATCCTAAGTCCAGTTCCAGGGGATCCGATGCCCTCTTCTGACCTCTGTGGGCATTGCATGACACTGGTGTATCATAACAAATGGTAAGTTTATTTGCTGAGGGTATTATGTCTCATGGCATTAGGAAAAAAAACAGCAAGTAAAAGAAGATGTTAGAAGAAAGATATGAAAATGGAGATAATTTAGTAAAGAAGGACTTATGTATAAGATGGCCAGATGATTCCAAAACGGAAAAGTTTATGCAAGTTATGAATGTCTAAGTACATTTCTTAAGATATAGGAAAGATGAGACTTAGAGATAATATATGTACAATCTTAAAATTTCTAAGGTCAAAATTCAGTCAAACCTTTACTTAAATTAATAAAGCTATTGATCTGTTGTTAACACTTATAAAGACTGGCTTAAAGAACAGAATGTGTGTTTAATCAAGGTTTAATTAAGAACATTTGAAGGGGTTTTTGCTCAAGCTTTATCTACACAGTAATTAAAAGTACCAGACTGATGTAACTGACCTTTTGGGGCATTTAATAACCATACTCAAAGGTCTATATCAATATGGTTAGAAGACCTTATAGGAGAAATATTTTGCTCCTGGCTTTCCATGGTCAACTAATTCCCAGGGGACTATGGGGCAGTTCTTGAAATGTCCTATAACTATTGTGAGTCACTTGACCTTTTGTTGAAGGAGGCTGTGGAGAGCCCACCAGGTGGAGTTCAACCATGGTCCAACAGAGAGGAGGATCAACAGAAAGAGAAAAGTTTCCTCAATGTTTCCAAGCAAAACCATGGTCAAGTAAAGCCTTTGACTTATCCTCGAATAGCTAGAAATGATAAAAGGAAACCAGAGGCTCCTAGAAAGCCCAGTGACCCCTGAGGATCAGATCTTGAACTGACCTTGAAAACAAAAAGAAACTGGTTAATTTTGGTCAACTGCATAGTCTTAAGTACCTAAAAGGAAAGTATAATCAGAGATTAAAATGAGTAACATTTCTTTTAGAATCTAAGTGATTACACTTCTCTGACATTAAGCTTAAGTAAAAACCCTTGGGACAATTTCCTTGAAGATCTAGAAGTAAATTTTACTGAGCTGCCACCTAACAGGCTATACATACCTGTTAGTCATTATGTGTCCTTACCCTGGCTGGGTGGAGACACAGCCCACCAGCACTAAAGAGGTCACAGGAATAAACAACAGGCCTGCCTTCATGGTCAAGAACATACAAAGACAGACACAAGGTACTCCTTAGGCCCACTTTGAATGGGCCCTATCCTGTGCTTTTAACTACCCCTACAGCCTTAAAAGTTGCAGGTATTGTCCTGTAGATCTACCACATGCAAATGAAAAAGGTTCTCAAGGTTCTACTGTGAAGACCAGTTGCCTTCAAGTTTTACAACTGGAACACGCTGAAGTATCCTCAAGTTTCTGCCACGTGTGGACTGACAGCTTCTGAGGGTGATCAGTACAGGACTGGAATCCTCTAGTCACCTTCTATACTGACCCAATGAATTTTTATGTCAGAATAAAGAGGTAACACCAGATCTCTACAACAGAGAATATTTTGGATGTTTACATTGTTTTGTCTGTGATATATTTACTGTTTTCTAAAGGTGGCTAACTCACAGCTCTATAGGACAAAGTAGATTCATTGGAAGCTGTAATCTTACAAACAGAAGAGAATTAAATCTGATGACAACAGAAAAGAGAGGAATCTGTTTTTTTCTAGGCCAAGAATGCTGCTTTTACACAAACAGACGAGAGGGCAAATCTCTAAGAGAAGACGGGAACTGGTAGACTTCTGGAGCTCCTATACCAACACCTGAAGCTGAGCATCCTGACTCCTCCCATGAAAGGGTCCTCTCTTTATAATCTGTCTAGCTTTCCTTGGGGGCCATGTACACTCCATTGCCTTATTAAATTTGTTTCCTCCCAATTAGAGGTAATAACTTTAAAAATGGCCCTAACTTCTGGAGCTAAGTATAAGGCAGTGAAACAAGGGATGATAAAGACCCAACATTTAACAGAATAAACCATGAAGGTTGGTGTCTTATATAATATGAACATGAATCAAAGGGGGAAAGTGAAGAGGAAAATACATAATCCGTGCACCTAAGATTGTTCACCACATGAATTGTATGTTCAATTTCTCTCACTTGATCTTACATTTCTCTCTGTGTTTTAGAAGATAGTAGCTGCTATGTATGGCTCTACTTTTAGTAAATGCTTAACCATTGCTGGGACAGAACTCAGGACACCAGGAAAACCACAGTTATCTGATGGGACCCCTGTTTACAACTGTCCTGTTTACTAAATTCCACTGTAAGACTGTTTAAGTAGCTGCCAGGAAGTCTGTCTTTGTAGTCAACTCTTTTAAAAATATTTTATTTATTATTATTTTATGTGTATGACTGTATTGACTGTATGTAAGTGCACTCATGTCATGCAGTTTCCATAAAGGTCAGAAGAGGTTGTCAGATCCCCTGAAACTGGAGTTACAGATAGTTGTTAGCCATCACATGGATCCTGGGAATCAAACCCGGGTCCTCTTTGAGAGCAGTCAGTGCTCTTAACAGATGAGCCCCTATAGTCAATTCTTAACTGCTTAAACACACACAAAAGCAACTTCCTTGAAGTTGTTTTATGGCTGTCTTGTGCCATATAGGTAACTAACTTGTAAATTACAGGAAACTATAATTTGACTGTACCAATGAAATGATTGCTGAAAGGTGACATATAAAGTTCTATAGAACTTGCAAACTAAATGGGAACACCCAGGATTTCAGAGCATTAGCTCACTGGATCCACTGGCAATAACAAATAAAGAAGTGAGGTCTCCAACTCTCTGGGTAAAATGCTTGATTTCTCCACTGCCTGATTTTCCATAATGCTATTTACTTTGCATTTAAATAAAGTTTTCTGGCTATTCTGAAAATCTGTCTGAACCCTTATTTTCAGGGCTCCAGAGATGGCTCAGTGTTAGGAGAACTGGCTGTTCTTATTGAGGACCTTGGTTGAGATCCCAGCACCCACACAGTGCTAACCATCATCTGTAACTCCAGTTCCAGGGGATTTAATGCTCTCTTTTGACTTCCATGAACACTGCATGCAGTGCACATACATCATCCAGGCGAAACACTCACACACATAAGATAAAAATAAATAAATCCCTAAAAGTTAGGCATGATAGCACATGCCTTTAGTCTCAGCACTTGGAAGGTGGAGGCAGGAGGATTTCTGTGAGATCAAGGCCAAGTGATTTCCAGGTCAGCTGGGGCCACGGGGATATCTCAAAAAGACCATACACATGTATGAGGCCAAGAACCTTGAAATACCCTGCCTAGACTCCAATCATTGGTAATAGGACTAGGCAAATGGTAGAAAGCACCAGAGTGGACCCTCCATGGCCTTCTCTTTCTGCATGTCTGTCCCCTCTGGCTTCTCAAACTCAGCAATGGGGAAAAGCCGTGCTCAACTCACAGCTCTGTCCAATACAGAGAGAAGGGGCCTTACGACTTTTATTCTTGGAAGAAACTCTAATTGGGCTGGCTTGGGTAAGTATCTATCCCTGAGTCAGTCAGAAGCTGGGGACTGTCACTGACCCAGCTAGGGACAGTCATCACTTGCAGCTCTGTACTAGTCTGAGTCACCAGGACCAGATACTGGACACCTGGTACCATGAAGTTGTTATCTGTATTAGTTACTTTTCTTCTTGCTATGGTTAATTACGTGGGCTCTTAGTTGAGGGAATACAGTGGACTGTGGAGGGGAAGGCCTGGCTGCAGGACTGGCTTCCATGCGGGATGGTGGTGGAGGGGGAGCTGCTGGCTCACATCTTTGCAGATCAGGAAGCAGAGGAAGGGGAATGGGGGTGCTTAGCTTGCTTTTTCCTTTTTATTCATTCTGAGCCCCCAGGCTGTGGGCTGGTGGCCGCCCACATTCAGAACTGGTCTCTCTATTCAGCTAATCTTCTCTGGAACCATCTTCACTGACACTTCCGTTAGTGAGGTGTGCCTCACTAGTGCCCCTAGTTTTCCTTAATCCAATCAAGTTGACAAAGGAAATTAACCACTACACGCTAGGGGTGAGCCCCTAGGAGTTAATTTGGAAGCCTCCAGAACCAAGAGGCAGGTCAGGAGCACTGGTAAGTGCAGGAAGCAGGCATTAAGAGGCGACAAGGGAGGAGGAAGAGAGAGGACAGCCAAAAGTGCCATCAACATGAATCATCCCCACTCGGGCCTGACGGTCCTCTGCTAAGTCCCAGGGGCTCCTGACATTCAGCTAGCAGCTACAGACTCGTGAGCAGGTCAAAGAAATTTGTCCCTTGGATACAGTATGTAAAGAGGAAGGCAGGGATCCCCAGAGGCGCATGCTTGGATGTTCCACGATTCATATTACACAGGGCGTGTCGGCCACGAGTGAAATAAAAAATCTCACTCTCATGGAGGAAAAGAACCTTCTAGAAAATGAGTGACACTTCTGACTTCCACTCATGCCAAGACACCACCTCCCCACTCCACTATCTTAGCTCCTCTTGTCACTCATGTGACAAAATACATAATGGAGACATCACGGATGTGGCTCATTTGGTAGAACACTGGGCTGTCCAGTATGCTCATAGCTATAGGTCCGTCCCAGCACTGCATAAACCATGTGTGCTGCAACTTGCCTGTAATCCCAGCACTGGGGGGACTGGAGGCAGGAGGGTCAGAGGTTTAAAGTTATCTTTGGCTACAGCATGAATTCAAGGTGAGCCTGGGGGATATAAGACCCCATCCAAAACCAAACCACTGTCAGACAATCTGAGGGAAGAAAGCTGTCATTTGGCTCCCAGTTTCAGAGGATTTAGTTCATGGTGATTTGGCCCCAGGTGCTTGGCTAGAGCATGACAGCAGGAGTATGTAGAAAACTTTCACTTCTTGGCCCATAGAAAGAAGGCAGAGAAACAGGAAGAAGCCATGGATAATCTACTTCCTCTAGTTAGGCCCCGGCTTCTCAGGTTTCTAAACTTCTCAACATAGCACTGGTATTATGAAGCCAGCTTTTGTTTTAATGTATATGAGTGTTTTGCCTGCTTGTATGTAAGTCTGCCCATGCATGCAATTCCCAAAGAGGCTAGAACAGGGTGTGGGGTCCCCTGGAACTGGAGTTAACTTCCATGTGGGTGCTGGGGAAGGACCCCAGCTCCTCTACAAGAGCAGCCAGTGCAGCAATCTTCTTCAAATGGAAACATCCCCATCCTGGAGAGAAGCTTGTTAAGACTGAGGAAGACTGGGAGGCTCATTAAGACTCAGGAAGAGGGGGCTAGAGAGATGGCTCAATGGTTAAGCACACTGACTGCTCTTACAGAGACTACAGGTTTGATTCCCAGTACCAACCTGGCGGCTAACAACGGTCCATAACTCCAATTCCGGCGGGGGGATCCAATGCCCTCTTCTGGCCTCCCTGGACATTGTACAACATGGGCACTTACATCCATACAGGCAAAACACTCCTACATATAAAACTGAAATTTAAAAAGACTCACATGTATGTCCCAGGAAGTTCTGGAACACCAGAGGCACAAGGCCCCTTTTCCCCAAGTCTACAAAAGCTGTAAGGTCTGCTGAGCAGAGGAGATCTAATTTGTGGGGCTCCAGAGTTGCACTGTCATGAATCATCACCCATGCTGGGGTGGGCTTTCAGTGATACAGCTGCCTCTGAGTTGTCCGTGCTCCTGTAGGTAACCCCTCATCCATACTCCTGAAAGCGGTCCCAATAAACTCAGGAGTTTACCAGGTTGGACTTAGGTGGTGTCGTTACTTTGGTCTGTCATCATACTATGTCTGTTCACATCTCCCCAGGAAAAGTGTCATAACACCTGGGGTCCAAACATCAAAACATAAATGGGAGGGGACATTGAATAGCTCAACCATGGCACTGACCTTCTCTCTTGAGCCTAGTGAAGGCCCTAGGTCAACTCATGTATTTGTCAAATAAACACTTATTGTGTTCCTACTGTATACAGTGCCTGGGACAGACACTAAAGTCACAAAAATAAAAGGATAGAATCCTCTCCTTAGATAGTCTGCAGCATAAGAGAAGACATCTATGAAAATGTGGGAAGGGAAAAGTATTTTCTGGAGGGATGTGGAGCTTCTTATCTGAGCCCCATTCCTGCAGGATCTGAGAAGCTGCTGAAGAAAAGGAGCCGGAGCTGGGGTTGAAGGACACTTGAACTGGGAGGACATGTCAAATGGAGGAATCTGTGGGACAAAGCATGGAAGGAGCACGGTGGCTGCAGCCCTGAGGGAGAAGTGTCGAGCCAAGGCAGCAGAAGCAGGTGAGCCGGAGATGCAGGAGGCCTGAGGGCGGGGTCGGCACTTTGTCCTGAGGTAACAGGGAGCCATAGAAGGTTCTGTGCCCAGGAGTAGCCAGGTAAATTTTAGGTTTTTGGAAGCTCTCCCAGTGCTCTGCATGGACTCTGGAGGTTAGACCAGGTGACTGGTTAGCTGTGGGAATCAGGGTCGGTGATCTGCTTTCTTGATGAAGCAGCTGAGGTTAGAGAAGGGGTGTCACTACGCTACTAAAGACCCGAGAGGTATGCAAGTGGCCCAGTGGCACTGAGAACCACTGTGACAATATTTAATTGCACATTCGGGGACAAGAAGAGTAAGCTGATGTGGCCTGAGAGACAGCTGAGCATAGAGCTGAACACACTGGCCTCAGATGGTTCTTAGAACCTGGATGGGACTCAGATGCCCTGGGGAGGAGAGAGAGGGTAGAGGCCCAAGTGCTGAGGCATCTCATGGCTCGGGCATCGGAGAGAAGCGGAGGTGGGAGGAGCAAGTGGGATCGGCTAGGTGAAGGGAGCTAAAGAAACTGATGGGAAAGAGGCTGGTTAAGAAGAGAAAAGGGAGGGAGGAGTGCCAAAGACCACCCAGACCAGGGCTGGAGGTGGACCTGGGTCTAGGCGGGACCAAGCCAGAGCCCTGTTTTGGGTGTACTGGCTGGGGTGACGACAGAGGCGTGGTCACACAGTGGAGAGGGGAAGAAAGGCAGGATGAGTTTGATGAGTTGAAGGAAGAATGGACAGTGAGCTTCGTGCTGAGGGAGCTGGGGCTGTGCTGTGGGCGCGTCCTGCTCAGCTTTCTACTGCTGTGAGAAAGCATTCCAGCAAATCTAGGCTGGAGAGGAAAGGGTTTATTTGGCCTACACATCCTGATCACAGTTCATCCTCGAGGGAAACCAGTGTAGGAACTCAAGAGCCTGGAGGCAGAACCGAAGCACAGACCATGGAGGAAGGTTACTCACCGGCGTGCTCTCCTGGCCTGTGCTCAGCCTGCTTTCTTATACAACCCAGGACCACCTGCCCAGGGGTGGCAATGCCCGCAGTGGGCTGGGTCCTCCCACACCACTCCACAATCAAGAAAATACCCCACAGAGAGGGCCACAAGCCAATCTGATAGAGGAAATTTCCTGGTATGTCAGTTGACACCTGAAATCATCCAGCACGGGGCATGAGGGTCCAGAACGGACACACGGAGAGGTAGGTTTGGGGCATGACAAATGGTAGCTTCTGCAGGGAGCAGGAGTGAAAGCAGGGAAGGCTCTGAAGACTGAAGGCGGGCCCTATTGGAAGGAGGTAAGACCAGGAGTGTGGAAAGGTGCCTAGGACCGTCAAGAAGGCAACTGGAGGCCCGCGCTGCAGGGGATGACCTGGGTGGCCTCTGCTGCTGCTGCTGCTGCTGCTGCAGTGATGGCGGGTTCTCTCTAGAGCCCATGGGAAGTGGCAGGCAGGAGGGGGCGAGGAAAATGGCAGCGCCCAGGTCATGATTTGCCAGGCTCTGGCACGGTGAGGATTACACAAATGTCAGTTTTCCTAGTACATGCAGGAACCTCTAGTACAAAAATCTGAAACTCAAAATGCTCCAAAATTTGAAAGCTCTTGATGGCCAACATGATGCCACTTGTAGCAGCTGATCTTATGTGACAGTCCAGTCAAATCACAGGCACACTTCTGCAGGCTAGGGGTGTGGCTCGGGTGGTAGAGCGCTTGCCTGGTATGCACAAGATCCTGGGTTCAATCCCCAGAACTGCACAAACCAGGCAAGGTGGCATATGCATATAATCCCAGCATGCAGGAGGTGGAGCAGGAGGATCAGAAGTTCAAGATCATCCTTAGCTACATAGTGAGTTCAAGGTCAGCCTAGGACACACAAAACCCTTATGTAACCAAACAAAACAACTCTCTTCCCTACAAAAGCATATGTATGAAAAACATCATACAAAATTATCTTTGGGCTATGGGTAGAAGATGCATATGAAATATAAATAAATTTTGTGTTCAGCCTCAGGCACTATCCCCAAAATATCTTATTATGTGTATGCAAATATTCTCAACCCCAATCTGAAACACTTCTGGTCCCCAGCACTTCAGATAGGGAGACACTCACTGCTGCTCTCAGACAGGGAAGGCTTTTAGAGGGGAACTTGAAAAAATAGGAATAGACCGTGGAGGAGAGCCCTACCCGTCATCCTCTCCACAGTTTCAGTTTCCTGTCCTCAACTGTGGCCTGAAAATGCTGTTTGTATTCAGGAGAGACGGAGAAACCACATTCACAGAACTCATAACATCTAGACCACCTGTTCTAGTTAATTTCTTACTATGCTTAATTTATAAATTAAAGCTTATCATAGTTGGGTTTGATTAAGGAGAAACAGATACGATCACAGTTCTGAGCATTGGGGTAGGAGAAATCCTACCCCAATGGATCCCCAAAGGAGACAACACAGCTCTTGACCTAGCCCAAGTTCAAATCCTCCTCTGGCCAGGACTGACTGGCAAGTTTCTACAAGGCCATGGTAACCTGTAACGGCTGAGACAGGAAGAGTGTTGAAGAGCGTCCGGGACTTAAACCAGCACCACGTTTGGGGAATCAGTTCCCTGCCTACAGGGCCAGCAGGTGGTGAGAAGCTGACTGTGCTCTCACCAAGGCGGTGTTGTGAGATGGGAAAGTGGAGCTTTAAAGACATTGGCATACTTTAGACAGGGGTAACACACCATATTAAATATGCAAGGTCTTATCTACATGAGTTTGGTTATAGAAACTAATAAAGTATCCTCTAAATAAGAGGATAACAGACCACAAATATTTGGATCATTTTGTTGGGGGCGTGCATCAGTTTCTGAGGCAGTGAGAGGCCAGAACTGGCAGAATACATACCTTGGAGGGTTTGGGAATGCGACTTAGGTGGGAGAATGTTTCCCCAGCAAAGCCCATGGGTTCATTCTCTATCAGGGCATGGTGGTGCACATTTGTAATCCCAGCACTCAGGAAATGGGGGCAAGATGATCAGAAGTTGAAGGTCACCCTTGGCTACATAGCAAGGCATTCTGAGGCCAGCTTGGGCTACGTAAGACCCTGTCTCGGGGGCTGGAGAGATGACTCAGAGATTAAGAGCACTGGCTGCTCTTCCAGAGGACCCAGGTTCGATTCCTAGCACCCATATGATGGCTAACAGCCATCCCTAACTCCAGTCTCCAGTTCCAGGGGGTCTAATGCCTTGTTCTGACCTCCATGGACATTGCATGCACAGGGCACTTACTTACTTGCAGGCAAAACACTCCTACACATAAAAGAAAAGAAAAGAAATTTTTAAAAATTGAGATCCTCTCTCTCTCTCTTTCTCCACATATGTGTGTGTGTGTGTGTGTGTGTGTGTGTGTTGTGGACACTTAGCACACTGCCAGGCACAAAGGAAGTATCTCACGAATGGCATAATCATCATTACTATATAAATTATTATTAACTACCAGTAGTGAGAAACTAGTGCAAGGCTGGTGGTGGGTGGAAGTGTTGTGAGCAAGATCAGGTATCTGAGAGCACTAGATGGAATCCCTTTGGCATCGCTTCCACCTGGCAGAGAGACCCACAGCAATGTGGGAGTTGGCCCAGAGCAGGATGGCTGTCCTGCTGCTGAGGGGGATGAGGAGAGCCTAGAGGTCCCAGGTTCGTAGAGACTTGGAAAGCAAACCTCAGGCCACCAAAGACCATCCTACTGGAAAGTTTTTTTTTGTTTTGTTTTGTTTTTTTTTTTTTTTGTGTGTGTGTGTGTGTGTGTACAAGTACATTCTAGGGATGGACCCCAGGATTTCATACATGCCAGGCAAGACCTCTACTAAGCTACAAACCCCTACACCAGCAGTCTAGTCTCTGGTTGCTTTCTGTAGAGGGCCTTCATCTGAAGAAGTCTAGCGGATGTTTGAAAACTTAACCCTGTACTCTCAGGCTACAGGGGGAAACTGAGGTCTAGAAGAATGACACCTGCTGACACTGTGGTCAGACAGCGGTGCAATCCAAGCTGCATCCTTGGCATTGGCACTAAGCCACTTTCTACAAGTGAGACCCTGCTGTGCACCAGAGTGACATAAGGACATGGCTGGGATCTACCCCGTGAGTCCTCCAGCAGGTGAATGGGGGATCGACTGGGTCAGCAACAAGTTTGTGGGACTGTGCAAGCCGAAAGTGGGTCCCTCTCTAGAAACCTTCAACAGGTACCTCCCTGTTGGTGATAGGTGAGGTGTCCCAGCAAGGTGAGATCACACCCAGCTTGGTCTGACTAAAGTTACTCACCGTGGGATAAATAGGTTTCTCAGAGGGAGTGACTCTGAACAACTCATCAGTGTCTTACCCAATATTATTGATCTTCTATTACATAGTGCATGGTGCAAAGGCTTATGGGTGTGAGCACATGAAACTGTTTCCCAGCCCAGAGAACACAGACACTGCCACTAAGCCAGTTTACAGAGCAAGGGAGGGCAGCTGGGAGGGCTGGCCCAGACCCACTCCATAGTACCTGATAGTCTCTAAACGTCTTTTCTTTATGACATAATTCAGATTTAAAGAAAAATTACAAGAATGATTCCCTCAATGACTGTCACTCAGAGTGACTCATTAAAATTTTTTTACTTTATTTTTATTTTATATGTATGAATGTTTTGCCTACATGTATGTAAGTGCACCTGTGTCATTCAGTACCTGCAGAGGCCAGAAGAGGGTGTTGGATCTCCTGGAACTGGAGTTATGAACGGCTATTAGCTACCATGTGGGTGCTAGGAACCAAACCCAGGACTTCTTCATGAGTGGCCAGTGCTCTGAAACACCTGATCATCTCTCCAAGTCCTTAAACTCAGGTTTTTAAAGGGAAAATGAAAAGAAAGTGACCACCAGGCCACTCCTAATGTAATAACACATTTCAGCGATGAATATCAGCAAGTATGTATGTTGACAAGAAGCAATTCATATAGTTTCAGGCCAACAAGATAGCTCAGCATGTAAAGCCACTTGCTGTCCAAAGATACAAGTCTGACTTCCTGAGTTTGATCCCCAGAACCTATGTGAAGGTGGAAGGAGAGAATGACTCCCTGGAGTTGGCCTCTAACCACCACCACCACCACACACACACACACACACACACACACACACACACACACACACGAAAGAAAAGATATTTGGGGTTGGAGAGATGGCTCCACGGTTAAAAGTATGTACAGTTCTTGAGAGGATCTGAGTTTGGTTCTCAGCACCCACATCCGGTGGCTCACAATCGTCTGTAACCAGCTCCAGGAGAACAGGGCACCTCTGACTTCTACCTCCACCGGCACTCACATGCACATCCACACACAAATGCACAAAAGTGAAAATAAAAACAAAATCTTTAAAAAATTCATGTGGTTTCAAGATGATTAACCACAAGACAACTTTTAATTATTGTTTTTATAGTTTTTTTTAGTTATGATTATTGGGTATGCATGATATGTGTGTGTGAGTGTAGGCTTTTACATGCCATGGCATGCTTGTGGAGGTCAGAAGGCCAACTTTCCGAAGTTGGTTCTCTCCTTCCACTGTGGGTTCCAGGGATCAAACTCAGGGCATCAGGGTCCTGCAGCAAGTGCTTCTACCCACTGAATCATCTTGCCAGCCTCAACTAATGAATTATTAATTATGGAGGGAAAATCGTAACTCTACAGTGGAGAAACCTGGCGGACCCAACCTTCACTGACTGACCAACCTTCACTGACTGACCAACCTTCACTGACTGACCAACCTTCACTGACTGACCAACCTTCACTGACTGACCGAAGTTAATGCGAGAGCAGTGTTGCAAATGGACCCGAGGGTTACGAGAGAGCACGCTAAGCCAGAGCAGACAACGCAGTAATTAAGGAGGGCAGTGTTTCAATTTCCCTGTTTTGATGGTTGTTTTGTGGTAGTGTAGGAAAATCTTAGAAGCTTTTAAGGGTCAGGGCTGGAGAGATGGCTCAGCAGTTACGAGCACTGGCTGCTCCTCTAGGGACCTGAGTTTGGCTCCCAGCACCCACATGGTGGCCAACAACTGTCTGTACCTCCAGTTTCAGAGGATTCAACACCCTTTTCTGGACTCCATAGGCATTGTATGCACGTAGTATGCCTATGTGCATGCAGGCAAAACACTCCTATATAAAATTTTAAAAATAAGCAAATAAATATTTTAAAAGAATTATGTAGGTGTAAAGGGATCACATGTCTGAGATTTACTCTGAAGACTTTCAGAAACAAATATGTATATAGTGTTATGGGCTAAATTGTGTCACCAAAATGTGGATATTGAAGTTCTACCCCAACACCTCACAATGTGACAATACTCAAAGGTAAGGCTTTCAAAGACATACAAGTTAAAATAAGGTCTGTAAGGTAAACCCTAACCTCATCTGCTTGAGACCCTTAGAAGAGGAGGAGTGTGGACACACAGAAAGAGGCCAGGGGTTGCCCCACACAGAGAAAGATCTGGAAAGACACAGCAAGATGGGGTCTGTCTGCAAGCCAAGGAGCAAGACCTCAGGAGAAACCCATCCTGCTGTGGCCTTGATCCTAGTCTCCAGAGCTGTGAGGAAATGAGTTTCAGTCACAAAGCAACCCAGGCTGAGGCCTTATCATCACAGCTCTAGCAAACAAACACAGATAATTTTTGTATTTGTTTCATTTTATGTGTATGAGTGTTTTACTTTTGTGTATACATGTGTACCACATGGATGGCTGGTATCCGCATAGGCCAGAAGAAGGGTGTCAGACCCGAAACTGGAGTTATGGATGGTTGTGACCTGTAAGTGGGAGCTGGAAGCCATCACAGGTCCTCTGTAGGAGCAGCTAGTGCTCTACCACTGAGCCCTGAGACCCACTTTCAATGCCACATTGCACAATTATCTCTAGACTTTGACCAGAAAGATATCTACTTCTGTGGGCAGCAGTGCCAGTAGGGAGAATGGTGAAGGATGACTCTGCCAGGCCGAGGATGAGGGCAAAGGATCTAGCAGCCTGAGGTTCCCAAGTGTCATGAAGGTCTGCTGGCTTCATTCATTAGCTGAGTGCCTTCTATTTGCCAGGCATAGCCTCGGCTCTTGAGAAGATCTGAAAATGGGGTTAAGATATCACATAGCTCATGACTGTGTAGTTTCTAGAATTCAAATCGTTGGTACATCAGAGGTAACTTTTCAAAGTTCTTTAAAAATTGATTACATTTATCTTACATTTGACATTTACATTACATTCATTTGTTGTGTGCGTCTGTGTGTGCGTATGAGCACACACATACCATGTCGAGGGTGTGGAGGTCAGAAGACAACTTTCAGGACTCAGTTCTCTCCTTCTACCATGAAGGTTCTAGGGGCTGAATTCGGCAAACACCTTCGATTCGGTGGAAGGGGAGAACCTGAGTTGTCCTCTGAACACACACACACACACACACACACACACACACACACACACACACATTGGTGCGCGCACACACACTAAACATTTTCTAAAAAAGAATGATGGAGAAGTCTTGAACACTGAGCTGGGTGCCACTGTGGCGAGTTGGGGGTAGGCTGAGGATCAGGAGTTGGACTTTGACCGAGTGTGTTTGCGGTCGTCCCCATCTGACGCCCATGAGGAGGCGCAGGGTGGGCAGGATTTTCTGTTGATGACTGTAACTTTTCACAATGGAACACTGTGAATATGATATGGAATCAGATAAGAAGATGAAGAAAATATAGCACACATATATAATAGAGTATGATTCAGTCATAAAGTAAAATCTTGTCATTTGCAGCAAAACGGGTAGAAGAGGATGTCATAGTTGTAAGTTAAATAAACTCTGGGAGTCTAGAATTCGGACATTCTCGCTCTGAATACAAACCTCGGCTCATAGGCATACAGATGGCATTTAAAACCACGAGACTGGATGAGCTCATCCAGGCAAAGGGTGTAGGTCGAAGATAGAAGAGACCCGGACGGTGGACTGTAAACTGAAGTAAAAGACACCTCCACCCACGCGTTTCTAGAGGTGTCACGTGCACGTAACCAAAGGGCGCAGTCACCAGGGCTGAAAAGCCGGGCATCTGGTGGCGGCCCCGGGGCGGGGCCTGGCCCTCTCGGGGGCGGGGCGGGGGCGGGGCCGGGGCTCTGGGGCCGCTCCGGGGCCGGCCGGCCGCCGGGGCGGTGACGTCACCGCATGACTGGGTTTTTATGAATGAAAGGAATCCTGTGAGTGAGTAATTCCCGGAAGCTCGCCTTACAACTCTGCGCGGCCCCGGCCCCCTGCGCCGCCCGCCCCAAACAAAACTCAGATCCGCGCTGCCCGGAGTCCCGGTTCCGACTGCCGGGAGGTCCGGATCCGAGAGGAGACCGAGCCCGGAGCGTCCTGGGACGGCCGCCGCGACAGCCGCGGGGACAGCAGCGAGACGCGCGAGGGGCGCCGGGCCTAGCGGGTGAGGGACGCGGCGGGGACCGGACGGTGCGCGGGGCCCCGGGTGGTGCCGGGCGCGGGCGTCGGGCCGCGCCGTCGGTGCCCACCCCCCGCCTCTGCCCGTCACCGGGACCGCGGCAGCCGGGAGCGGGGCAGGGGGACCCAAGTCGGGGGTCGGCCGAGGGGCCGGTGGGGAGGGGACGCGCCCCTTGCGCCGGCCGGGGTGGGGAGGAAGCGCAGGGCGGGCGGGGGCGGGGCGTGCACGTACGTGACTCGGTGAGAACAGTCCCTGGAGCGGTGCCCGGGCTCCGTGTGTGCGCGGTTTGTTTACGTCCATGGGCGGCGTGCGTGCGTGTGTGTTCCCTGGCGAGCGCCCCTGGTATCCTGCCGGGTGCGTGCGCACGGTGTACCCTGGGGTGTGAGTGTGTGTGTGTGTGTGTGTGTGTGTGTGTGTGTGTGTGTGTGTGTGGCCGCCCGCTCCTTGGAGCCTGACAGTAGCCCTGTGCACCTTGGAGTGGCTGCGCCCGGGGTGTCTACCGGAGTAAATGGGGAATTAGGACCTGAGTGAGGGAAGCGGTCCAGTCGGTGGTCACACCAGGTCTGGAAATTTTTTTCTCCGCCCACCCCCATCCACTCCCCTTCCCACCCGCCTGAACTGGCGGGCCCCTGCAGTCCCCGGAGTTTCCCATAGTCCGAGGCATGTGACCTGAGTGTTTGTCCTTAGTCCCGAGCCAGTGCCTGCAACCTCCAAGCGGAGGTGAGTGAGCCAGCATAGCCTGATCCTTTGGTGGTGGATCAGGTAACCAAGTGCGTTGAGGTTTTTTCCTAGTCCATGTTTTTGGGCTCTGTGGCCACAACAGACTCCTGGGACTCGTTCATCCCAGGATTGCCCCATCCCTTCAGTCTCAGGAGAGAGAGGGAGGACCACCCTCTTGTGACACCCCTCCCCACGTCAGGCTCTCAGTCTACTCTCTGGTGGTCTCCTGTGGCTGAGTTTCTGAGGCTGCACCTGCTAGGATGGGGTGGGGCTGGTTGCCACCCTCCCCAACGGTTCAGTTCTCAGGTGGGACTCGTTAGACTGGACGTCTTTGTAGACTGCTGAACTCTGGGGCTAGTTAAGGACTGGGCCAGCTGGCAGATCTGGCGTCCACCCTGGGCCAGCAGGATCAGCAGGCTGTGGGAAACTTGGTCTCTCTGCAAGAAAGGTTAATGTGGGAGGGCCAGGCAGACTTCACCCTACCCACCCAAGAGCACTGTAGAAAACACCTGCTTAGTCCAGAAGCCTGAAGGGTGGGCTGGTGCTGGGAATCCATGGTCCTACTCAGACTTCCCCATCCTGACTGCCTATCCAGAGGGCTTTGGAGTCTAAGGAGGGGCAACTGAGCTTGCTATGGGGAGGCATCAATGGTCTCTTAACTTTGAGGCCAGTGAGCTCTGCTGTCACTGCCGGTCCCTCCAGTGCCCCCATCTGCAGCTGGACAGGCAAGCTCCCAGGCTGCTGGAGGGCGGTCAGACCAGGAACCTCTGGCAGCTGCTACATACAGCCTGTGGTTTTCCAGGGAACTATGGGAAAGCAGAGCCAACCCTGAGGCCTGGAGGGGGAGTAGGGGGATGTTTGCCTCCAGGACGACAGGAATCAGATAGACCCATCCTGAGAGCTTTTCAGGAAACATTTCAAAATAGGGCTGGGGTCAGGAGTGAGGGGAAGTGGCTAATGGGTTCCGTGACAGATGGAAGCTTGGCATTGAAAAGTTCAGTCTCTTCTCAAATCTCCGGGGATCCACTAGGGCCCAGGATTCCTCAATAATGCACGCATTTGTTTATTTTTTAAGAGAGGAAGGATTTATTTTAGCTTGTGGTTTGAAGTAATATACATGCCTTCCACCATGGCCGGAATGCACGTTGGCCGGGACCAGCTAGTCTGTGGCAGTGGGAGTGTGAGGATGCTGGCTCACATCTCAGTGGACCAGGAAGCAGAGTCTTTGCTGATGTTGCCTTGCATAGCCATTGGGCCAGATGCTGGGGGTAAGATGAATAGAGCAGACCCAGAGGTTGCCTTCTGGGAAACTGAACTAAATGCAAAGCCACAGCTTAGACAGATGGTGAGAGTCTCAGGGAAGCCACTCCTGCTTAGAGTAGTATCTCGGCTCCAACTTAGGGCAGTCGAGGAAGGCTTCCATGGGAGGTGACTAGGGAGTAGAGTCTGAGTGTTGACTGTGAAGCCCTAAGAACAAGAGGTGTTCTTCTTGAGGCCTTCAGGGCTCAACACAGAGCCTGGCACACAGTAGGTGTTTCTTGGATGTTTCATGAGTGAAGACGTGAATGCTGGGTCCATGTCCTTGAAGAACTGCTCTATGATGTGGAGACAGAGGGCCAGGAGCCCATGGGCTATAGAAGTCTTGAAGGAATCTCCCAGAAGAGACAGGTCCTTTGAGGTGCAAGTGGCTTCCTCCTCCTCCACATGTGCAGAGCCCATGTGTTTCTTTTGGCAAACAGTCATCAGGAAATACAGTCTTCCCATTTGTCAGCTGGAAATCCTGGGAGAACAGAGGGAACATAGTGGAGGCCTGAGCCAGCCCCCAGAAAGTGCCTTTTGTTTTGATCTTGTCATGTTGAGACAGGGTCTCACATAGCCCCAGCTGGTTTTGAACTCCTGATCTTCCTGCCTCTGCCTCCCGAGTGCTGGAATTATGGCGTGTGTGCCACTGTAGCCAAATAGCAAAAGTTTCAAAACCTGCCAAACATGGTCAAATTTGTAGGTTTGTGTCCTAGTTACCCCTCTGACGCGATTGGAGGAAGGAACAAGGCCGCTGGAAAGGTGGCTGTGGTCTTGGTCTGGCTAGAAGAGGAAGTGACTCCTGGCTGAGGAGGTGGAGAATGGAGGTTGGAGCTGTAGCTGCTAGTGTTCTCATGCCCCTGCCTCCAGGAAGCCCTCAGTGATTTCCTTTCCTTTCTTCCAGGGCCTCTGCTCTGCTGGTGGTCTTAGTGCTCAGTGCTGGGCCGGAATCTGACACTGTAAACTCAGGCACTGTCATTGCTGAGTGGCACCTTAGCTCAGGGGAGATTGAGCATGTTGAGAAATCCAAGCCCAGAGAAAGGGAGTGACATACCTGAGTCACATAACGAGGGTCTAAGTAGCAGAATGGGGCTGGGAGCCCAAGACGGTGCTTCCCTATGCTGCTCAGCTCTCCCAGACTTGCCCGCCTCCAGCAGGGAGGAGGCGCCCCGTGCTTGCTGCCAAGACCCAGGCAAACACATTTTTTCCCTCTGTCCTCACCAAGTAAGCAGCATGGCTCAGCAGCCAGAGAGGAGCCCATGCCAGCGGGTGGGCCGTCTGCAGGATGTCTTGGGAGTGCACCCAGAGGCCAGGGACAGGGACATAAGAGCCACAGCCCCTGTCTGGGCAGCTGTCCTATCCATGAGTGTGAGCTCATGCCTGGGCTCCAAAGAATACTAGGAACCTTGGACCTGGAGTAGGCTCTTGCTGGCTTCCCCAGGAAGTCCAGAAGCCCAGAGGGTGGGGTCCCAGGGTCAGGCAGACTGGTGGCAGTGGAGGATCCAGCCCCCTTGCCTTGCATCCCAGAACCCTGGGCCTGCAGCTGGAGGCTGAAAGCTGAGGGGATGGGAAAGTCCCTGTTCTCAGGCCGGGATGTTCTCTCTGTGCCTGGCTGACTGCTGAGTGAGGACATTCCTGGGCAAATGTGGCCTCCAGCGACTTCCAGGATGCCACTGAGAGGCCTCAGGCTAGGATGGGGCACGGAGGAAGAAGCCGGTCCTGGTCTCCCTGGGGCTCAGCTTCAAAGCCCGCCTCCAGCGTAGTGCTGGTCCCATCTCTTGGGCCCGTGCTAGGGAACTGGCTGTGTTGAAAAGGCTTCTGAGGACATGTCCAGACCCAGTGGAAAACTGAGGTTTTGAAAAAGATGCAGGGCTATCTCATCTCACTGGAAATAAGGGTTGTGATTAGTTAGTGATGTCTGTGCCTAACCAACCATGTTCAACTCTGACTTGAACTAAGCCATTTGTATTTACACACTGACTACACTCTACAAGCAAGGAGACCAGGCCCAGAAAAGACAAGTGACTTGGGTGGGGCCAGGCTTTGCTGTCAAGGTTCTGTGTCAGGGACAGTACCCGGTACTCAGCACTCAGCAGAGAGGCCTCTCTCCTTCCACAGGGTCTCTGGGTAGAGCCCAGACTAACCAAGCATCCCTCATCAGCCCTGCTCCCCACAGCTGGCAAGAGGCCTTGGATAGCTGGTGCCGCATGTGTCTCTCATCCCTAGCAGACCTAACGCAGGTCCTGGCACATCAAGTTGAGGCGGCCTTGGAGACTGGCATGTCCAGCTTTCTCTTCACAGAAGGGAAGAAACAGGACTCAGAGAGTGAGTTCTGATACAGGTACTTGGCTCGAGGTTGCTTTGGTTCTGGACTTTATCCTGTGCCGGCTATGTGACCCTGGACCACTCTGTCGCTCTCTCTGGGCATCCCTTCCCAGCATTGTCAGGAGGACAGTGAAGATGACGGTATGAGGGATCGAGATTCAGTCCTGAGCCTTTCTAGGTGTCGGAATTCCTGTCTGTTTGCCGATAGGCAGCTGTGTGATGTCTAGCAAGTGGTGCCCTGTCTCCACCTCCTTTTGGAGGTCTCTAGGCTCTCTCCTGCATGCAGTTGCCTGCGGGACCATGGCTGACCACGCTGACACCGAGCGAGACCCCATGTTGCCTGCAGCCATGACGCCTGTTGCACAGGCTTGACAACTTTACTAAGTCCCCACATGCTCACTGTCCTCTGCAGTTTACTATGTACTTCCACCAACACTGTGGAAGTCCAGTCTACAGATGAGAAAGTAGAGACCAGAGAAGTGGAATAGCTCACCCAAGGTCACACAGCCCCGAGAAAACAGCCGAGACTCAGCCTTTTTCCCGTTCCCCATGCACTGTTCCCATGCCAGAGGTCACATGGTGGGGTCCCCGTTTGCTCACATTCTCCTGGCACCATCCCCCCACGGGGAGGCAGACTAGCTAGGACACTGTAGTCCACTAAGTTGGTCTCAGAACTTGATTGGGACACTGACCAGCTGGGTGACGATGACAGAGACTCCACCCATCCCATCCCCACCCCCTGCGCCTGCTCTCTGCCCCTGTTGGGCTCTAACTGGGCAGCCTCAAGCACCCAGGACTGACTCAGCTGTCTGGTGTATGGACAGAAGAAATGGATCACTACACCACCAGGGTGAAGGACTGGGGAGAGAAGGAAGGACTGGCGGGCACAGTGTGACCGGCAAGGCCTAGGGGTCAGGGACGGCTTCCTGGAGGAGACATATACACCCAGGGCAGAGGGAGGGCAAGAGTCTGGCAGACAAGTTGAGAGGAAGAGTGAAGTGTCGTGGGGTGGGGGTGGTCTGGAGACCGGAAAGGAGGGGTGGGAGGAAGTGAGATTCCTCCATGCCAGAGGCAGAACAGAGGCCGGCTGGTGGGGAGCAGAACCTGCTTCCGGCACTGTGTGGTAACTGGACTGTCCTTGGGCTGGGAGGGACTCTTGGGAGGTGTCCATGGGAGCCCTGGCATGTCAAACTTACTTGGTGGAAAGCTCCTCTCATTGCTGTGGGAATAGGCCTGAGACCTCCCCTAGTGTGTGGCTCAGGAAGGTGACTGTTTAAAAGATGCCACTGCAGCCAGGCATAGTGGCCCACATCTGTAATTCCAGCACTGAGAGACTGAGACAAGAGGATTTCCGCAAGTTCCAGGCCCCCTGTGAAGTCAAGCGGACTCCTCATATACTCATACACATTAAAAAAAATCATGTGGATGAGTGTTTTGCCTACACATATGTAAGTGCACCATGTGTGTGCAGTGTCCCAGAAGACCAGACAAAGCTGTCAGATCCCCTGGAGCTGGAGTTACAGTTGCCACAAGGGTGCTGGGAACCGAACCCCGGTCCTTGCAAAAGCACCTAGCGCTCGCACCTGCTGAGCCATCTCTCCAGTCTCCTCTTTTTGTTGTTGTTATTGTTTAGTGGGTGTTTATTTTTATTTTATGTGTATGGGTATTTTGCCTGCATGTATGTAAGTGCATCGTGTGTGTAAAGCCCATAGAGGTCAGAGGTCAGAAGAGTTGGATCCCCTGGAACTGGAATTACAGATGATTGTTAATTGCCATGTGGGTGCTGGGAACTGAACTCTGGTCCTATGCAAGCTCTGGAGCTATCTCTCCAGCCCCTCCCCCCTTTTTTTGAGACAAGTTCTCATTGTAGCCAAGGCTGGCTTTGAACTCAGTATGTAGCTGAGGATGCCCTGTCCTGATCCTCCTGCCTCTACCTCTACAGATACTCCAGCCCTGCACCTTCACCCCCGGGAGACCTCCTAGCACCCTCTCAGCCCCAGGCCCGAGTGGCCATCTCTGTCAGGAGTGTCTTGAATGGCCAGCTTCCCTTTCCTGACCCACTCCTTCCTGCTGTCTGAGCTGCTAGACCCCTGACCTAGTTCCTGAGAAACCCCAGACTGTCCCCACCTCTGCCTGAGTCACCACATGAGCGTCTGCCCTGGCTGGCCACCATCCTAAGTCCTGGGGCAACCTCAGAGGACTGCCCTCAGAGAGGGGTCCTTCTCACAGGGCAGACAGACACTGTACAGATGTGGTAGTACATGAGTGTATCTGTTCATGTGCGTGGGCTCACATGCATATATGTCCACACATGTGGAGGCCAGAGGTCGAGGCTAGATATCCTCTTTGATTGCTTCCCACCTTATATGAACCCCGAGTTCCGAAATCGGCTAGTTGAGCTAGCCACTTTGTTCAGGGGAGTCTTGTTCCACCTCCCTTGTGCTGGGATTATAAGCAGGCCACCACACTGGCCCAGCATTTACATGGGTGCTGGGGATTCAAACCCGGGGCATCACACTTGCTCTTGAAGGATTTTGTACCTGCCAAGCCATCTTCCCAGCCCAATGATTCTTTCTTTTTTTTTTTAAAGTTTTACTTATTTTTATTTGATGAGTATGAGTGATTTGCCTGCATGTATGTATGTGTACCACATGCATGCCTGGGTACTTGCAGAAACCAGGAGGAGGTACTAGTTCTCCTGGAACTGGAGTTGCAGATAATTGTGAACTGCCACAGGGGTGCTGGGAACCAAACCCAGGTCCTCTGCAAGAGCAGCCAGTGGTCTTAACCACTGAGCCATCTCTCCAGCCCCCAGCTGCTAGAAAGACTCTTGGGTGTTTTGTTTTGTTTTTGAGACAGAATCTGACTGGGCAGCCCTGGCTGGCCTGGAACTCAGAGAGATCCACCTGCCCCTGCCTCCCTAGTGCTGGAACTGAGTGTGTGCCACCACACCTGGTTCCAGGTATGGTTCTTTAGAGTGACAGTGCTATGAGGACGGGTATAGGTGCACATGCGTGTACTGGGGGCTAGGGATTCTGACAGCACGATGAAGCACACTCTGGGGGGGGGGGCTGTCTAGTGAACAGGCTCATGAAGGGGCACAGTATGTCTGAGGGATGTCCAGGCGCTCATGGCTGAGCAGAACAGGGGCCATATCCCGCACCTTGTGGTGACTGCTGACTTGGTGACTCCACATGACATGGTGACGTGGAAGGATTCTGAGACAGTTATGTGACCTTAACAATATCCAAGTCCTGTGTGTCACCCAGAGGGAGGTGAAGCACAGAGGCTGCTGGCCTGCCAGAACCCCAGGGCTAGTGAATGGGGCTCCCGAAAGGCCCAGGTGTCTGATGTGCTTTTTGTTCATCTCTAGTGTCCCCTGAGACACCAGGATCAAGCCAGAATAGGTGAGAGGGAGGTCAGCCCACAGTCAGTTCAGGAGCTGGGGCTGGCTTCCCCGGCTGTGTCAGTCTGGGCACTGCTGATAACACCGCACTGGATGTCACTCAGACTTCACACCACCTCACCACCACCCTCCCTGGGAGGATGTCTGTGAAGAAACCCAGGCTCATGAAGTGGGGATCCCATCAGCTGGGGCAGGGACTCTCTGCTGTTGAGAGCATGACCACTGACCCTTAAATGTCCCTTCCATGAGTTTGTTTTTAAAGATTTATTTATTTTTAAATTTATGTGTATAAGTGTTTTGCCTGCATGTATGTAAGTACACCATGTGTGTGCAATACCCAAAGAGGCCAGAGAGGGCATCAGATCCCTGGAACTGGAGTTAGGGATGGTTGTTAGTGCCATGTGGGTGCTCAGGTTCTCTGCAAGACCAGCCCATGCTTATAACTGCTGAGCCATCTTTCTAGCATTTGTTTGTTTCTGGGACAGGATCTTATGTAGCTTATGCCTCAAACTTGCTTATGTAGCCAACACTGGCCTTGAACTCCTGATCCTTTACATCCCAAGTGCAGGGATTATAGGTATGCGTCACCATGCCCAACCTCCCACCGTGTGTTTTTGTTCACCTGTCTTCCCCAGTGCAAGACACATGGCTGGCAAACTGTAGCCACTTGAGAAATAGTTGTAGGAACATGAGGCTTCCAGGTCCATGGGGAAGGTCTGGGGACCAATGGGCTCACTGGAATCCAGGACACCTGCCACACCCTTAAGTGCATGCCAGAGTTAGTACTGTGCGACCCCTGGGCAGTTTGGAAAGCCTTCCCGAAACACGGTGGATGAGGGCTCTTGGGAAGGAGACTCAGGTATTGTATCTGGATGAGGTGCTAGGTAGACTTTGAGAGGTCACTGACCTGCATACATGTGTTTTGTGCATATGTCTGTGGGTCACTTATATTTTAATGAAAAAATCAAATCAAACGCACAGCCAGGTGTCGTGGCGCATGCCTACAATCTCAGAGGCAGAGGCTGGAGGATAGTAAGTTTGAAGCCAGCCTCAGCTTCAAAACAAACAGGAATCGATTTGTGGCGCTCGCCTTTAATCCTAGCACTCAGAATGCAGAGGCAGGTAGATCTCTGTGAGATGGAGGCCAGCCCCATCTATGGAAGTGAGTTCTAGGCCAGCTGGGGCTATAGAGAGACACTGTCTCAAAAACAAAATAAAATAGAAATACCACCAGCCAACAAACAAAAACCCCCAACCAAACAGGGCTGGAGAGATGCCCCACTGATTAAAAGCACTGGCTATTCTTGCAGAAGACTGGCTTTGGTTCCCAGCACCCACATGGCAGCTAGCAACTGTAACTCTAGTTCCAGGGGATCCAATGCCCTCTTCTGGCCTCTGTGGGCACTGCATGCATGTGTTACATACATGCAAGCAAAAACACATACACGTAAAGTAAAATAAATAAAAAAAATTTAAAAAGAAACCCAGAGCCTAACTGGGCATGCACAGAACAAAAAACAAACAAAAACAGAGCCAATAGAATGGCTCAGTGGGTAAAGGAGCTTGCTGCTAAGGCTGGGGGTCTGAGATTGATCCCTGAGATCCACCTGTGGAAGGAGAGAATTAATTCCCCAAAGTTGTCTTCTGACCACCACACAAATGTCTTGACTCAGGCGCACACACACTCAAATAAATGTAATAAAAAATAAACCGAACTTGATATTGAATGTCCTGGAAGAATGGCCAGCAGGAGGAGTGTCCACTCCCTTGATTTGTATTTATTGAGGACTTACCTGCCAGGCCCCAGCAGAATAGGGGTTGACCTGACAGAAGACAATGTTTCCGCCATAATGGTCAAAGAGGACCTCGTTAAAGAGGCGGCATTGGCTACAGATCGAACTACTAAGGAGTCGATATGGGGACCTAGAGGAACAGAAAGAGCAGAGGCCCCTAGGCTGCACTGCTGGGGTCAGAAGAGGTACGTATGAGTTCAGAGCCGGGAGCCTGAAAACCGAGGTATCAAGGTTGAATTTTACTCTGTGTAGAAAACGAACATCAACCAACCAAGGTGATCCTAAGCTTTCTCTCGCAGGTCTCCAGCGCAGAGGACACCTTTGGCAAAAATGTCTGTGGATCCCCTATCCAGCAAAGCCCTGAAGGTGAAGAGCTAACTCCGTCATCCTGGCAGAGTTCCCACACCCCAAGTTCCCCTTTCCTTTCTAGAATCCCCAGAGGGGACTCGGTAGACTCGAGCTACATGGGAAGGTCACTGCTTCCCCTTTAGAAGGTGCTTTCCAGGCTGGGTTTCTCTTAAGTCCAGGACTTGACGCTTGGTTAGATTCTGTCCCAGACCTGGGTGGCCTCCTTTTGCGTGCCGACTCTGGGTTGGCCTGGTTTCCCCTCCGGGAATTCCTTCTGTCCTTTAAGGTCTTGGATCAAGTGCAAGGGGGTGCGCTGGGAAGAGGGGCGGCGTCCCCATCACCCCACTGCGCGCCAGGCTCGGGGCTCCGTGCCTCAGTTTCCCCATGCCCCTGCAGGTCAAGCGCGAGCTGAGCGAGAACACGCCGCACCTGTCGGACGAGGCGCTGATGGGGCTGTCGGTGCGGGAGCTGAACCGGAACCTGCGCGGGCTGTCGGCGGAGGAGGTGACGCGGCTGAAGCAGCGGCGCCGCACGCTCAAGAACCGGGGCTACGCGGCCAGCTGCCGCGTGAAGCGCGTGTGCCAGAAGGAGGAGCTGCAGAAGCAGAAGTCGGAGCTGGAGCGCGAGGTGGACAAGCTGGCGCGCGAGAACGCCGCCATGCGCCTGGAGCTCGACGCGCTGCGCGGCAAGTGCGAGGCGCTGCAGGGCTTCGCGCGCTCCGTGGCCGCCTCGCGTGGGCCCGCGGCGCTCGTGGCCCCGGCCAGCGTCATCACCATCGTCAAGTCCGCCCCGGGCCCGGGGCCGGGCCCCGCCCCCAGCCCCGATCCCGCCCCCGCCGCGTGCTCTTAGTGCCAGCCCCGCCCACCTAGCCCCACCCCGTCCCCACACCACGCCCCTCGGACCCGGTCCCTTCCCAAACTGCCTAAGCGCCATCTGTTCCCGGTCCCCCTTCTCTGCCACCACTGTCCCCAATGGTGAACCCACATTCTTGGGCTCTGTCTTCCTTTTGCAGGCTCCCATACTGGGACCTGATGGCCCTGGAGAGGAGCGACTTTGCTAGGTTGGGGTGTTGGGGTACTGGGGCTCTCTCGACTGAAAGTCCATTCAGCCTTCCCAGATTGAAAGGAATGGCGGGATTGGAGAAAGGACGAAGACGCTTTGGATTATGCCAATATGCCCCCCCAGGATTCAGAACTGGGTGTGCCTTGAGGGGCTGACTTGTTGGGAAGGTGAACTCAAAAGACCTCCACCTCTGCTTGGGGCCTGGGAATGTAGGGCTTTCCCAAGCTAGGATAGTCTTTGGAAACCAGTGAAGCTCGATTAACAGATGGGGAAGCTGTAGGCAAACACAGCACTTAGTGGTTGCACTGGATCCCAAAGCAGGGTCTTCCCACTGCTGCCCTAACATTCCAGTCATGGATTTCACAGGGGGACTGTGGACAGGGACTGAAAAAGTGGCAGGAGAGGAGAAGCAGAGGGAAAGAGAAAGTGACACAAAGGAAGAGACAGGAGCTGGCCTGGATCACCCCGGGCTCTGCCCTCTGCTAGGGGCCATGGAGGTCGCTGGCCAAAGAGAAGGGTTGCGGGAGGTAACCACGAGTAGACAGATACTAGCCCGAAGCAGGATGTGTGTGTTGGGGGTACTTGGAATTAAGGCTTCCACGTTGACCTTGAGTATCCATGATGGGGTGGGAGCTGGCCACTGTCACTGATCTCCTGGGAAGTCTGGCCCCAGCACCTCCCTCAGCACTGTATACAGCTGTCCCTTCCCACTCTTTATTTATTGCACGAATCTAAGTTATTCTCCCTAGCCAGAGCCCAGCTTCTGTTCCCTAGGAAATGTGTGGGCTCTGACCTGGACTTTATATTTTATATCTGCAAATAAATTACAATTTACTTTATATTTAGGGAAAGCTGGATGGCAACAACAAAAAACGTTTTTTAAAAAATTGCCCAGCCCCCAGAATTTATTTATTTTCTGATTTAAAGTGAGTCAGTTATCCGCCTTGTGTATTTTATAGACTTTCTGAATAAAGTCAAGTTCTCTTTTTCCACAGAGACCTATACCGCCTGGGCTGTGTTTTGTGTGTGTTCCGTATGAGTGGCCTGAGATGGGTGGTCAGGACCCTTTGGTGCATGAGAAGCTGAGTGCCACTGCTGGCTTTTGCAAGTGGGTAGGGGGCTGGGTGGAGACAGGACAGGAAGGGTAGTGCCTCCATCGTAATCAAGAGCAGTCTGCACAGTTCATCTAGGGAGGAAAAGTCCTAGATCTTCCTTTCACTTTCAAACAATCCTGATTTTTTACACCTCAGTGAGAAATACTTTTCCATGTTCTTCGCTTGGGTCTTGGGTCTCGTCCTCTGCCCTGCCTCCTGAGGAGTGAAATACAGTGGTCTTCAGTCAGGGTAATCAGGATTCCAACCCAAGGGGGTCTTTTCCTCGATGGTACTTAACCTGGTTTCTAACAATCCGGTGTACTGTCTATTGACATAGTCTGGAAAAGCAGGACTGCAAACTTGAGGAGCCTAACAAATACTGGCAGTCCTATGGGACTGGGATCAGGACCATGCATGTGTCTGGGAAGGGAGAGATGGTGAAGCCAAGGGAAGGGGGGCAGAGCTTGGGTGTAACAAAGGGCCAAACCACATGGCGTGGCTGGGCCCAGAGTTTTCCAGCCCCCGAGTGGGGGCTGTACCAGGATTCCATTCTAAGATGCTGAGTTCAGGCCTGCAGCAACAAACAGCAGGACAGGGAGGGACAAGTGGGCTGTTCACCTCCAGGTTTCAGGCTGGCTGGAATTTCCCCTGCCCACATTGCATTCCTGCCGATCCATTCGGAGACAGGCCAGGCCTGAGAAAGACATGTGGGCGGAGGGAAGGTGCCCATGGCCCAGTACCCTTGGCACAGGCCTCCTGGTTCCTGAGGTTCCAGAATGGAGGATGGGTTCAGAGAGGCAAGAAGCCTATAAAGGGGACCCCCAAGTCTCTGATTTCCTGAAATATGGTTTTAAGATGCCCCCACCTACCTAGTTGACAAAACAGGGAATGAGGTACATCAGCCCTCACCTCATGACAAGGTGGCTGTGCATTAGGGAGACACTGTCCAATGAGGACCTGAAACCTGACCTTAGACCCTGTCAATGTGAACACATGACTTACACAACACACACAGAAGAGGGTGAACACCCTGCCCTTCCACACATCTCCCATACAAATGGGGGTGGGAAAAAACCTCACTCACAGGCAGATTTCAATACAATCTATATTATCTCATATATATATTTCTTCCTGATTTTATTTGCTCACTTCTGTCACGCATTTAAAATATCACAGAGACCAAAATAGAGCGGCTTTCTGGTGGAACTCATGGCAATCATACGAGATACAAAACTAGGGGACTCTGTCTTCTCATACATCATACAATTAATTTTCAAGTATTTTTTAATGTACAAAGAGCTATTCTATCTGGAAAAAAATAAAAAATAAATGAGACAAGATAGGTTATGCATCCTAGGAAGGAGGAGGGGGTGGAGCAGGTGGGCATAGGTTCCTGTCCCTGTGACCCCAAACCCTGCCACTGAGCTTTCCCCTGCCCCACCAGCCATGCTAGTGGGCAAGCACCAGTGGGCAGGGATCTGTGGGGACAGGAGTCAGCAACACGCTTTGGCCTGGAAGGAGAGCGGAAACCATCCCTCAAGCAGCTCCCAGCTAGCTGCCAGCTGCCTTCCGGCGCAGCTTCGGACCTACCAGGTGGGGCTGAGAGCCGGCCTCCGGGCCATGAGAGGAGGAGGTTGGAAGGTTGCTGGGATGCAACTCTCCCATGAGGTCCTTCCCAGATTCCCCAGGGAAGGAATCTGTTTGTTCCAGAAGTAACCAAAAAAGAGCTTCCAGTGAAGGCCACAAGGGAAGGCCCTTCCTTCTCCTTCATTGATCTACTTCCAGAAACCACTGCAGCCCAAACCCAAGCACTACCTGGGTTTCATTTGCCAGGTCCCCTGCTGTCCCGCCTTGGAGGGAAGGGCTCTTTGTAGGACAGTGGCTGGCATATGCTTGCCTGCCTGGGGCCCCAGCCCCGAAAGGAAGATTAGGGATGTTGGTGTAGAGTGTGTGAAGGGAGGAGATGGGTGGTTCCAGCCATTCCTGAGGCCTGGTCATAGGTGCCTGACACGGCTGCAGGAGCCTGAGTGCCAGCAGCTCAGTAAGGAGCCCCCAGAGGTGCCTGGGACAGACTGAGGGCTGGAGAGAGGGCTTTCATATGTGACTAAGGCACAGAAGAGATGGGCTGGGGGCCAGATGAGGCAGAATACCAGGCCCTGTATGGCCAGGGAACTCCCAACTTGGCTCCCACTGCAGACCATCCCTCCAGCCTCCCCGAGAAGCTGGTATGAAATGTGGATGGAGAATGCCTCCAGGACCCAGCAGAGATGTGACTGCTCCGTTAGGGAGGAGATGGAGAGCCCCAAGACTTGGAGCAGTCAGGAAGTGGGGGGACCTACCCCAAACTATCAAGAGCTAGACCCAAGTGAGAGGGCAGTGTGGGCTGCTGGCTGTCCTCAGCAGGCAAGGAAGAAGGGGCAAGAGGCAGGCTGACTGGTCACCGTAAGGATGCCCAGAGCCCTGTGTGTCCCCAGAAAGGCCCACAGGCACAGAGGCAGCCTTCCCAGCTGAGCCCTGAGACTCCTGGGGTCTGGCACTGATCCTTGCAGCATGCCAGGCAGGCTTAGGTAAGGGGCGGGGGCAGTTCCACCAAGCATCCCATCCCTTCCTCCTGCCTGGACAGGAGTGAGACAATTCTTGCATTGGACAAAGGTGGATAGGGAGGGGCAGAGGTGAGAAGAGACCAGGTCAGGGTCTGGGTATTGCACAGTATGGGGTGAGCTGGACCTGACAGCCTCAGATGTCTTGAGGAGCAGGGGGCTTAGGCTGCAGCTTCTGGCCAATACACAAGCATTTGGGCCCAGGCACAGCTGGTTCCAGCATGCCCCCAGCTCAGGACTGACAGACGAGGTACGGGAGCTGCAGCCAGTACCCTCTGCTCCTATCCTGGGTAGTGCAGGCTTGGCCATGTACACAAGTTCCTGGAGGCCTATTCCTCTGGAAGCGATATGTTTCTGGTCCAATAAATAAAGGGCAACAGCAAAGCTGTGCTGGCCACCCTCTCCCAGCCTGGCTGGAGGCTGGAAGGGGCCCAGCAGGCCCTGGCGAGGCCCCTCTCCTTCCCCACCAGTGCCAACACCTAGAATTCATCATCGGAGCTCAACAGAAGAGTCTTCTCGTTGTCACGGGCGCCACTAAGGCTGTGGGAGCGCGAGAGGCTGTGGGTGCCACCACGCCAGGTGGGCCCTGGCTCCAGTGTGGACTGCTGCGTGTACTGCTGGTAGGCAGGGGAGAAGTTGTGGATGGCATCCTGCACGATGTCGTGTGGGTTCATGGTCTCCTTGAGGCTGCTGGAGATGCTCTTCATGGGGGCACAGCGGCCTGCAGGAGACAAGCAGGTGAGGGGCCAGAGCAGAAAGGGAAGTCCACTCAACCTCTGTTCCTGCACTGGGACACACCCAGCCCAGGGTTATCGTCTGCCCTCTCAGGATAGAGAGCAGGTCCAGGACATGAGACGGGGCAGCAGGCACCATTCTGCTGGCTGGGGTGGGTGTGGAGAACTCTGAGAGGAAGGGAGGACAGAGGAGTGGAGGCAAGTCCCCCCTGGAACAAGGCTCATAGGTAGGAAGGGACTGGGAAGAGATGGGCAAGCCACAGACAGCTACATGGAATACTCTAAGCTCCATAATGCCAGGCCATGTTCCTCCTTAACCCCATGAAAGGGCTCCTGGACCAGAGGCACCACAGGAACAGACTGGTCTTCTGGATGCCCTGAGAGGGCAGGAGCTGCCCTGCCCCGTTTCCAGTTCACCCTCTGAAGGTATGCCCCACAGGCTGGCAACAGGAGGACAGCCCAGGCCATCAAACCAAGCTGCAGGGAGGAGCCCAACCCGGACTCAGGACCAAGAGTCTTTCCACCCTCTGTATTCTGTCTTAGGAACCTCACTAAATACCCCTGCCACCCCTTTAACAGGCACTGTGTCCTCAAACCCAGCAGGGCATATTTCAAAACAGCTAGAGACTAGGACAAAGGCAGGTGAGCTTTACAATGGGCAGTCCTTGACAGGCAGGTGCTCAGGGCTCTCCCATCCAGGAGGACACAAGGACACAGAGACTACAGAGAGGCATGCCTGTGACAGGACCAGAACTGACGTGCAGGACAGACATGCAGACAGAGCAGAGAGCAGACCTACCGTACGGGCCGTATGTCGGCACTGCCCACGGCCAAACCCAGGGCAAATGCAGGACAAAGGGGCAGAGAGAAGCCGGGGGGGTAGAGAAGACGACAGCTGAGTGAATGGTGCGGCCCCCAGACCCAGCGACACCCCCATCCCACTACAGCTGCCCCGAAGGCCTGGGATGACTTCTCCTATGTGGCTTGTGCTAACAGGGGTCATCCTGACAGCAGTGGGCGTCGCACCCCCCCTGTGGGCTGGGGCCTCCCCTCCGGCTCCCAGGGTAGGCTGCAGCTGCATCTGCATGGGGCCCTGAGCTTTACAGAGCTCACGCCTTCCCACAGCTTCGGAAATTGAACCTCAGAGCAGAGCTGTCTCTGCGCCCCAGCCCAACACGAAGCCAGAAAGGGTTGGGCACTTTGGTTAGAGGGTGGACTACAGCCCACACCAACAGCTGCTTGCCCTGAGTGGGTGGCACTATAGACCATGCCATTTCTTTCTGGGGTTGGTACATCTGGTAGGCGGGTGCTGTTTGAGGGACAGTGTATAGAAAGAGCCCAGGCCACCAGTAGGGAGTCTTCAGAGCCCCCTTCAAGGTACAGAGGCCCTCTGTCACAGCCCAGCCTCTCCTTGTGGCCTGTCAGGATGATGTTTCCATAGGCATAGGCTCTGTCAACCAGGTTTAAGGAACATGGATGGGTGCTGATCTGATCTTTCCCGCCAGGGCCCAGCAGGAAGTAGGAGGGCACCAGCCAGCGAGCGGCTCAGCAGAGTATGGGCACACCCAGCATGACCACACCCAGCATGACCACAGGTGTGCTAGACAGCATAGTCCAGCAAGGCATTTGAAGGCCTCTTCCCAGCCAGGGCGGGAGTTGTGAAGACAGAGCAGGGAGCCCTGTGCCTGTGGCTCCTTGTGACTCTCCACACCAAGCACTGGTGACTGTGGTAGGTGTTGAGGCCTGTGGAAGGTTTCTTATCTCCAAAACTGGCGAAAGCTTCAGCAAGTTTGGGGTGGAAGCCTTGGATAGGAGCCCCCCACCCCCACCTCCCAATCTCTGCAGGCTCTCATTGAAGATGCCAGCCTTGGGCATTCCCAGCCTCTCCAATGGGCCTCCTGCCCTCCCGGCTCCCTGCTTCTCCAGGCAGCTGCACTTGCTAATCACTCAATCACCAGGAAGCCACTCAGGCTCATCCACGGGTCCTGACCGATTGTGGAAGCCCGGGGTGGGGCTTCACCACCACCCGCTCTCCAGTGCATTCTGCACACGGGGGCTGAAAAGCACCGCTTTATAGAGATGTGAAAAGAAAGCTGGCAGAAGCTACCACCTTCAGGTCCAGTTCCTAAAAAAGCAGGTTTTTGTTTGTTTTTTGACTTTTACTTTTAATGTGTATGAGTATATTGCTTGCATGTAAGTAAATGCGCCCGTGTCGTACAATGCCCATGGAGGTCAGAAGAGGGTGTTGGATCCCCTGGAACTGGAGTTAAGATGGTTGTTAGCCATCATGTGGGTGCTGGGAATCAAACCCAGGTCCTCTGTAAGAGTAGTCAGTGCTCTTAACCACTGAGCCATCCCTCCAGTCTGTTTTGTTTTTTTAAAGAACTTTAGATAGAACGAAATTATAGGAAAGAAGAGTTATCAGGCACAGGGTTTAGAGTCAGGGTCCCACAAGAATCTATCTATTCATGCATCTCTGTTCTGACTTTCTCTTTTGCTTTTATTTCAAACTCATGGTAACTCTCCTGCCTCAGCCTCCCTAGTGCTGGGATTACAAGCATGTGCCTTTCTATGGTCTCCTCATTGGGATCTACTGCAAGACATAGGTAGATGTAGTTTCTAGGACCAAACTGGGGTCTCCCATGACCTTGATGGCCCCTCTGCCCTGATCTCTGTGTCTCTTTCCTAGTACAGACAGGCTCAACCCTTGCAAGATGATGGTGGTGGGGGCCCTGGAGCTGACCTCTTCAGCTGAGGTCCTACCCAGAGCCTGGCTCATACCTTGAGCATCCAGCCTCTTGTCAGCGTAGACCTTATAGGTAAAGGCATGCCTCAGAGCCAAGGCTGCAAAGAACATCTCCACGCAGATGATGAAATCCTGGTAGCCGGCAGCCACCGTGCCCTCACCCACTGACACACGGGCCGAGTGGATCTTGGGGATGGCTCCACACTTCTCCAGGATGGCGAGCAGCATGCCTGAACGGGGAGAGCACTGTCTGGTCCCGGACTGGACGCCGTCCCAAGCCCGTTCCTCCATGCAGCCCACCCAGATGCCCACACATTCCAGGGAGGTCAGAACGGGACTCAGTTTCTCCTGTGGGGCAGGGATGATGACACAGAGCCAAGGCCTCTGGAAATCTGATTCTCCCTGCTACCTGCCAACCACAAACTGGGGTATCACCAACTGTACAGAGCTGCAATGAAGTTTCCTGCAAGCCTCACCCCTCCCAAGTGCCCAGTGGCCAAAGTCTCTGAGTTCCAGGAATGGGGTTTGAAGAGAAAAGGGTGAGGACGCCATGATCACGAGGCTGGAAGGAAACTGACCTTGCCAGAAGGAGAGAAAGATGACAGACTTGACCATGAAGAACTTGAGGACGGGGCTGTAGGGGCTGAGCAGCTCCCGAGTGGCAAAGTAGAAGAGGAAGAGGGCGTAAAGGGCCAAGCTGACAGAGACGTTGTAGATGATGGTCACATACAAGTAGCCGCTGGTGACGCTGTGGAACAGGCACGCCGTGGTTGGGACCGACCCTTCCAGGGCAGGTGGCTCCCTCCTCTGCCCTGCCTATACTGTCTCCCATGGATCATGGCCGTGTTCCCCAGTGGGGCACAATGAACCAATGGAGGGAGGGGACAAGGATCAAGGGACACACTGGGAGTACAGTGCAGGGAGTGTGCTTGTGGGCAGGCCAGCCCTCCACCACGACTGTACTCCCAATGCGGGACGCTTCAGGGAACTGGGGCTATGTTGGAAACCACAGCCTGATATCAGGTTACAAGTCACAGTGGTACCCCAAGCTTGCTCTGCTAATTTCCCCTCTGACTTCGGGGTGCTCACCTGCCCAGGTAGGCCTATGGTATAGATCATGGGAAGTGTCTATGAAGTCACGTGTACTAAGTTAGGAGTGAGGTTGCTTTCACTAACCCCCAAATGAAAGTGTAGACAGTTCACGCAGTAGGGACTTTACATCCTGGGGCTTGAGGCTGGCCCTTCAGGGCTCCTTTAACAGTTTTAGAATGGCCGTCACCTCATTGTGGCTCATGTGTGGATACTACTGTGCAGCGTGCACATGAATACAACAAGCTACGAGCCTGTTCTTGGGCTGGCAGAGAAATACCAAGTGCAAGGAGGCCAGCCTTAGGCTCAGAGATACATGGAAGCCTGAGCCCCATGCAGCTCATGAAGGTTAAAGCCATGGGATCTGTCTGGGTAGAGAACCACACCTGTGCCAATACTCCACCCACAGGCCCCAAGGGAGGACCCTTGCTTACTCGAAGTCCCCGTCCCGGTACTTGCCAAAGGCCTGCAGGATAACAGTGCTGACGGCCATGAGAGGTTTCACCACACAGAACTGCAGGGTGGCCTGTTTGAGGAAGGAAGAAACAGTCAAAGTGCAGAAAAAGAACCTCCTCTGGTGGCTGGGCCACACTGGTTGCCAGGACAGAAGGTTCCATGTCCTGCCTTAAGGCGAGTGCTGTCTGCAGGGGAAGGCACAATGCAACATAGTTGCGTAGGGAGACGTGAGGACGCTGGGGACACAGGGCCAACAGTACAGAGCCAGTGGGCTAGGGAGCAGGAGATGCCTCAGAGAGGGCCTACAGGAAGACGGCAGGGGGCGGCTCCATACAGATGGAGCAGCTCAGGACCAAGGAGATGGATCAGTGGGTAAAGGTACTCATTGCCAAACCTGACAATCTGCTCAGGACCCACATGACAGAAGGACAGAACTGACTCCTGCAAGTTGTTCTCTGACTTAGTATGTTCATGAGTATAGACACACACAGACACACACACACACAAATAATGTAATAACAAATTGGAGGGGTGTCCTTTTTTAGACAGAATCTCCCCGTAGCCTCAGCTGTCCTGGAACTTGCTACATAGACCAGGCTGGCCTTTGACACACAGAGATTCTCCTGCCTCTGCCTCCCAAGTGCTGGGGTTAAAGGCGTGCGCCACCACACCCAGCTAATAACAAATTTTTTAAAAGACGGAGCAGTTTATAGAGACCCTCCCAGGGCAGAGACCGGACAAGGCCAGGGACTAGGCACTGTGGAGGGCAGCAGGGCTGGGAAGACTGGCAGATTCTAGAGGCCTTAGTACTCTAGGCAAATGGACTCTGCTAAGGAACTGGTTCCTTGCCCATGCCCTGGACTGGAGCAGGGTTTCTGTCAAGCTGGGGCCTGACCAGGCTGGAGACAGCCTGAAAGAGCACCAAGTGGGGAGAGGACGCCCCCGCTTCACATGTGGGCTCTAGAATTCTGAAAGGTGAGACAAATGAACGCTTGTCTGGCACCTCCCTGCAGGAGCTCAGGTAGCCACTCAACCTCTGAGTGACCCAGCCATCTGGGTAAAACGGACACAATCCATTTCCACAGCACAGGGCTGCCAATGTGGGGTTACGAGAGCCAGAGAGAACAGTGGCCGCTTTGAGGTTGGCTTCTGCAAGTTTGCTCAGAGAGGATGTGCTCAGCCAGGCTTTACAGTTCCTGAAACCAGAGGGGTGGTCATGGCACCTACAGAATCTCCAGACTACCCACTGACCTCAGCCAGGAGCTCGGAGTGAGGAGGAGGGGGCAGGCAAGTGGAACTCCAATCACGGGGCTGGGCCCTGGATGGGAGGCAGCCTAGGAACCCCATTCTCTGCCCCACTGAGGACCTAGCCGATGGGGGAGCCACAACAGATGTGCTGTGGCAGGGGCAGAGTTGTGGTGCTGCCGTCAAGAAGTACCCCTAGAACTCCCCTTGCCGAAGACCCCGTATAGAGGAGGTGGGGCCCCATACTCTGGGAAAACAGAAGAGCAGAGGTTTGCGCCAAGGCGCCTGGTGGGCTGGAGAGAGGCTGCTTTCCTGAAGCACTTTCACCACCCCAGTTGCAGATGAAGAAACTGAAGCACAAGGAGCTGCAGTGGCAGATGAAGCGGATGGAGCCCAAGTCAGGCCTCAGAGTCACCAGCCAACCAGACTGTCAGGCAGTCTGGGGTCCGAAAACCAGGCTGGACTTCAGAAGCACAGAGCAATCCCAGGAGTGGGAGGTGCTTTCTCAACCTCTAGTGGGCTGAGCTGGGAATCTAATTCCCTCTCTCCCTCTCTCCTTTCCTCTTTCTCCCTCTCTCCTCCTGTTCCTTCCCCTTTCTCCTTTTCATTTGCAGGGTTAGGGATAGAACCCAGGGCCTCACACATGCCAGGAAAGCATTTTACCATGGAGTTGGAGCCCCAGCCCAGGAATTTCTACTTTTGACAAGAGTTCCAGAAGACTCAGACCGTGGGTTCTGGGCCCAAAGGCAACCTGGCCCACTCTGTGGCTCTGGAATGAAGAACATGTGAGCACAGCAGGAGCCAGCTGGGAGCCTCAGCATGTTCATTTCTCATGCCCCTCCCCACCATGTCTAGGTAGAAGAGTGGAGCGCCACAGGCGGCAGGGCTGAGGAATGTAACCGGGTGGTGGTGAGGCCAACCCGAGATCATAAGATCCAAACTTTGTGGACAATATAATGATCAAAAGAGGCTGTGAGTCATAGCTGGGCCTGGAACCTGGGGAGCTGAACCTTGTAAACAAAGGCTCTGCACACCCCACCCTGGACCAGGACAATTTAAATTTGTTCCCAGGGCCATTCTGGGAGAGAGGTCTTGAAACATCCTCAAGGGGGCAGAGCCAAGAGCAGAGCTGAAGCCTGGACATGTCCACAGAGGCTGTATGGGTCATAGTGCTTCAGCAGGGGGTTCATATTTCTCTTAACTACTTGGTCATGCTAGGGGGACTGAAAGAATCCCTGCAGACACCAAGGACAGATCAAGAAGACAGTGTGACATGCTCAGACTCTATCTCCCCAGTGAGCCAGAACTCACTTCCTTTCAGTCATCTCTTGAGATAAGTATCATCATACCCATTTTATAGAAGGGCAAACTAAAGCTCAGAGAGGTTAAGCAAATGATCTGAAGTCATATAGCCACATGACCTACTCATGTTGGTCTGACACCCAGGCCCACACACTTTATACCACCACCACACAGCCTCTAGCCAGGCAGTGGTAGCCAAGGAAACCAGAAGCTGCGGCACTGCCAGCTGGGAATGTGGGGAGAGGGCAGAAACCGCACAGCCTTGTCCGTTGCGCCTCTCTAATTCCTCAGACCTCCTGCCCCCAGGCCCAGAGTTTCCAAACTGAGAGTCTAGAACCCCGTGCAGTTCTTGTGATTCTCACACACACCAAGATTTGGTCAAGATAAACAGGCATCTGGGACCAGGCTCACTAGGGTGTGACCCACAGCTGTTCCAGATGCTCCAAGATGCTTGCTGCCCATCTGAGCACATGCTGCTATCACAGTGTCTCCAGAGCAGCTTGGGACAGCTGGGAACTGGGACCTCTACGGATAGGACCCAAGACATAATGCAGAGGGGCCTTCCCCTGGGATGCAGTTCTGGACCCTGGCCATGGCTGGGAACACACCTGTTTGCAGAACCGCAGGAATCCGATGGAGTAGGTCTTTCCCCAGAGGCAGCACGTGCCATACACACAGCTTGACCTGGGAAAGATAGGCACAGAGAGCTGTGAGATGGGAAAGGTGGGGCCGGGGAAGGCTGCCCTCCCCATCAGACAAGCTTGGGCAAGGCAGCAGGGTGTCTGCATGAGTGGCAGCCTGTGAGAGAAGCAAGCTTCCCAGCTACAAGGTGTGGCTGTGGGGCACAGGGGACAGTCATACTCACTCGATGGCCTTCCCTCTGATCTCTGACATGATGGAGCTCTCTCCCCCAAGGTACTCATAGCACAGGCTCAGGAAGTTATAGATGACCAAAGCTGTGAAAGTCCAGAGAAAACTGCTTATATTGGCAGTTAGCTGATGGGAACTAAAGGGCAAGGAGGGTGCCGGAGATACACAGCCACACACCACTGTCGCCACTGCTGCCGCAGCCACAGCCACAGCAGCAGCCACAGCAGCAGCAGGTGGTGCCTTGGGACATGAGGGTGTAGAAAAGAGGCTGCACCGTTAAAGCCCCATTTTTAAGTTCAAACCAGGCATGTTGCGATCACACTGCGCAGGCTGGTGGTCATGTTCAAAGTGAGGCCTAACCACAAATCCAGGCTGGTGCAGAGAGGCTGAAAGCAGAGGCACTGGGGCCTGGAGAGGGCTGGCAGTGTGCTGATTCTGGGGCGAAGTGGTATTGAGTCGAGTTGATTGTTATTAATTTTATCTACCTGTTTGTTGGTAGTAAAAGTCTCACAACTTTACAAGAACAAGGCTGCTTCTAGGGAGAAATCCTTAGCAAGAATGAACACAGAACCTGTAGCCATTCCATACCCTACAGTGCGTCTGGCAGAGACACAGTTTTCTAAGCTATAATGAAACCCAAGAGGCATTCAGCACACAGTGTAAATGTCTCGGGGATTGCATGGGTTCCTTCTGAATCAGGACACAGCTTGCGGCAGCGAATGAAGCACCGTACGTGCTGGTGTACGTGCTGAGGCTACACTGAAGACTTGGTTGGTCAGAGGATTTCTGCTGGGGTCAGCTCCATAAAGGCTCCTGCCTGCAGGGTGCTAGAAGTCCACAGATCTGCCAGTATCAAGGGAGAAAAGGGTGGGGAGGAAGAAGAGGACACAACAGAGGTATCCCAGAGCAATGAATGCAAAGAAAGTGCAGGGCCAGAAACCTGGGAACAAGGGAGATGTCTGGCAAAGAACAAGGCTGAGGTCAGGAGCAGTGTGGCAGCCCTGCAGAGGACTCCTCCCAATGTGATCCCACCACCAGCTCAGCGGAATCTTCAAGGCTCTTTAGTGCTGCTAGGCACTCAAGATCTCTGAATGGTGACTAGGTCCCTGTGACACCACGTGCTCCCTCCCAGCAGCACTAACTGCCATAAGCACCTTTGGAGGGTTATTTGAGCAGGGAGTCCTTTCCCTCACCCTCTAGGGCCTTCAGAGGGTTATCTGGGTTATTTCCCTGGGGCCCCTTTCCTCCATGCTCCAGCTTGAGAAATCTCTAATGCCGATCACAGAGGCTGAGGCCCTCACATCCACAGACTTTAAATGGCAGCCACTTTCCAGGGCTTCCTTCCCCACCAGAGTGCTGTGGGGCTGTGGGGCTGTGGGACCAAGAGCTCATGACACTGAAATCAAACACTGAGATATCACAGTTGCTCAAAAGTGCTATACTGAGGTACAGCTCAGAGTCAGGGTGTATGCCTAGTTGCTTGAAGCCCTGGATCCCACCCCTAAAAAGAAATTTAAAATTCTACTTCCCTGAAGATCAACATTAAAAAGAAAATTCTGTTACCCTTAGAAAATACACAGTTCAGTCACACATGATTGCAATTCATAAACGGTGAGGTGGAGAAGAAATATCTCTCTGTTAAATTAAAAAAAAAAAATCCCTGTTTCATGAGTTGAGGTAGTTTGAATAAGAATGTCCCTCATCGGCTCCAAGTATTTGGACACTTGGTCCCTATTTAGTGGCACTGTTTAAGGAGGGTCATGGAACCATTAGGAGGCATGGTCCTGCTAGGGAAAGCATGTCACTGGGATGGAGCTTCGAGAGTAGTTTTTCTCTGTTTTCTGTGCCTGCCTTAAGATAAGAGCCCTCAGTCTACTAATCCGGCTGCTTCCTGCCATGCTTTCCCACAATGATGGACCCTTATCCTTCTGGAACTGTAAGCTCAAGAAACTCTTCCTTCCATAAGTTGCCCTGGTCATGGAGTTTCATCATAGCAACAGAAAAGTAACTAATACATGGGTCCATGACCCTGCAAGGGAACTGGTCCTTCCTCACAGCTTGGGCATGGTTCTGGGCCTCCACCAGGCACAGCCAGATATCCACTTGCCTTCAGGAGGAACATAAAACCCTGCTGACATGCTTTTCGGCGGATGTTGGCCTCCAGCAACTTGGAAGGGAAACTCCCTGGGCGCTTCACCCACTTCCAGGTCACTGTCTGCTAAGAGCTCTGCCCACCAGGCTGCTTCCTACACAAATGGCCCAGGGTACCTAGAGCTCTATTATGACAGAGCAGACGACCTGTAAGTTGACTGAGCCTCTAGCCTTGTTTTCTCACCCACCAACAGGTCAGGAGGAACACTTGCCTTGACAGATGGCTGTAAGTACAAAGCACTCAGAAAACTGATGGCCTCCACGGGTGCCATGTTGGTTTCACAGCCTCTGTTGTTGCTCTGTCCACCTTCCTCAAGTGGAACTCCCTTGGTGGGCTGAGGACGCTGTGCGCTGCTTGCCCAGTGTGGAGACAGACAGTGTCTGCTGACAGCAGGAGGCCCCACTCCAGGCACTCTTCACCGACAAGCACGTGAGGGTAGGAGAGGGGGGTGAGCATCAAGTCAAATCCACTCCCGGCTGCTGCTCACCCCCTTCCAAACCCACATGGAGCAAGTGGATCCGAGGTGTCTGTCCTTTTTAAAAATATATTTTATTTATTTATTTTTATTGAAAAAGGGCCTCCCTTAGCCACACCTGGCCTGGAATTCGTTATGTAGACCAGGCTGGCCTCAATCTCACACAGGTCTGCCTGGCTCTGCCTTCTGAGTACTGGGACTAAAGGCATGAGCTACCATGCCCAACAAGATTTATTTTATTTTTAATTATATGTGTGTGCAGGCATGTGCAGGTGCCCATGAGGGCAGAGGCCAGCAGTGGATTCCCCCAGGTGCTGGAATTACAAGAAGTTGTGAGCTTCCTGATGTGGGTGCTGGGAACTGAGTTCAGGTTCTCTACAAGAGCAACAAGTGCTTTTAACCATTTTTCCAGACCCCAGAAGGATCCACCGTGGATGAGGGCCATTGATACTGTAACAGGCAGTGTACTCTAAAGACCACAGCCTCAGGGATCCTGACACCCTTCCACTGCAAGGTGGCTCTTCCCTCTTGTATGTGGGTGGACTTGGGTGACTTAGAATGGAAGGACATTTTGTGACATCTGGAACTGGGTTTGAGAGTTTGCCCTTGGGCCCAGGTTCCACATAGTCAGGAAGCAAAGCCAGCCCACATTAGAGACACAGTGAGAAGCTTATGTGTGTGGGAACAGAGCCCTCACCTGTCACTCAGCATCAGCCATATAGTAAGCCTTCCAATGACCCCTGCCCAGTTTTCTAGTTCTCCTGCTGGGCCCCTGACAGCAGGGAGCATAGATGAACTGTCTCTTCCAGCCTTATCCAATTCCTGACCTACAGCATCCATGAATGAAGTCAATGGCTGTTTTATGACTCTCTGTAGTGTGGGCACGCATACACTCAGTCACAGTACGTGGAACCACCACTGCTGACATTCCTAGCTGTGCCAGGGTCCCTTATACTTCCAGATGCGCACGTCCTCTCCTCTGCTAACTCCCAGAGGCATCCCTCGCTGTCTCCTCCCCTCTGTGACCACTCACATCCCCCACCATGCATCTCTGATGATCTGTCTCACTGTTTCAGGATACGAGGTAGCACAGAGTAGGGGCAAAGAACCTAGGACACTGGGGCCATACTGGCAGCTTTCTCAAGCTCTTCTCTGTGCCTAAGATTCATCATCTGTAAGCTGGGGTTAAATGTGCCCTCGGGAGGCTGCGGTGGGGGAGCATGGACGGGAGCTAGCGGCCCTAGCAGAGGCTGGGCTCTCAGGACAGCCCAGAGGGTATAGTTCTTTTCTTTTTCTTTTAATTTTTTATTATTTTTATTTTATGTGTATGAGTATATTGCCTGCATGTATGTGAGTGTACCTGTGTCATGCAGTTCCCTAGGATGTCAGAAGACAGTGTCAGATTCCCCAGGAATTCGAGTGACAGACAGTTGTTAACTGCCATGTGGGTGCTGGGGGCCAAACCCAGGTGCTCTGTAAGAGCAGCCAGTGCTCTTAACCACTGAGCCATCTCTCAGCTCCCATCTGCTACTTTTTCCAGACTGTGAACATCCTATGAGTAAAACCTGAGTCCTACTCCAAGTACCAACCCAAGGGCCTGGGACCTGCACCCACAAATAACATTGAAGGAGCGAAAGGCAGAGGGACAGATGTGGGGGCCTAACCCCAGGGGGAGGCGGCCACGGCAAAGGCCCAGAGCAGGCTGTGTACCTACTCTTGGTCTGGCTCTCACAGAATTCTCCCTCTGGCAGGCCTAGAAGAGCACCTTCCCTGAGGAAGATTTCCCCAGGGAAGACGCAGGACCCCAACATCACCAACCCTTCTTGCCACACAGTCCCTACAATCTATCCCAGAGCAGGACCTGCCACCCCAGCTCATGTCCTTTTCCTTCCCGGGTCACACGGTACACAACCAGCCCGGGTTGCTGGTCAAGCCACTGCCACACCCAGCTCTGCAGGCAGCTGATCAGATTATCAAATGTAATTCACCTCTTAGTTCAGAATTCTCTATCTTTTAAAATATTCTGGAGCCAGTCTGTCAATCTCTGACAGTTTTCCTTCAAAGAATCATTAGTAAGTGAATGATGGACTTCACTGATTCTCAGAGAAAAGAGATGAGAGACAGGCTCCTCAGACATGACTCAACCAGGCAAATCAGGTCCCCTGGCCATCTGGACAAATCCATCCCCTTCCTAGGAAAATACAGACACAGAGAACACATCCTGACACCCAGCAACAATGTTTGTACCAGGAGCCTCTACACATGCCAGAAACAGAACAGAGAGGCTGGCTGAGACGTGACCAGAAGTGGGTGCAACTCAAGCAGCAGCCACTGCCCTGCCACACTCTCAACATGGCTCCAAACCTGGTCTCTGAAGAGGCCCCTGTGCCTTCTGAATACCTACTACAGCTTGCATGCCAGGCCCTGCGCTAGGCCAGGCCCTGTGCTAGGCCCTGGGGACCCCATCAATGGCCATGGGCTCCAGAGGGAAATGACGGTCTTACTCCTTCCCTGGACAACTGGGTATCTGGAACTTTCTACTGCACGCTGGATACCGCATCTCAAGCTAGGAACAAGAGAACGCCATCAGGAGAAGAGGATGAGGATCAAGATGAAACAGGACTATACATTAAGCCTTGTCTACACAGCAGATCAAAGCCACACATTCTCAGAGTGGATCCCAGAACCAGTGGGATCCATTAATCCATTAATGGAAGGAACAAATGAACCAGTGGCACCCTGGTCCCGCTGGCAGCAAACTGGCCTATGTCTATGGCCTTCAGCTTGCTCATTCACTGTATTCCCTATGGCCAGAAAGATGCTTAATTTGGGGCCAGATGTCAGGAGGCTAAATTTATCTAAAACCTGAGCTCTGGGCCAGGGGTGTGATATACAACTGTAACTATAACTATATATATCCCAGAACAAGGGAGGCTGAAGCAGGAGGATCATGAACTCAGGGCCAGCCTGCGCCACACTGAGACCCTACCTCAAAATCAAGGATATGAACTCTGAAATGGGGTGACACGGCCTTCCTCTCCTGTTCCCCTCATGCACGTAAAATCTCTTTCCAAAAGAGAGTTCAAACCTCTCTGGGGAAAGGATGGTCTTGTCTTCTCCTTCACCAAGCCTGGCACCGAGCAAATCCTGGGTCCAGAGAGCCAGGTGGGAGCCACCCTCAGGGATCATGACTGTCGTCTTAGGGAAGTCTGCAGCTACCTGCGATTGCGTTTTCACACTGTACAACCAGGGTGGTGGTACCTGGTAACTGGGAGGTAAGAATGTGTTAACAGTGATGAGAGCCTGAAATAAACTGTGAACACAACAGTAACGAAACAAACTGCACATGCACACATGCAGTGCGAGCTTGGGAGCCCCATCCCTACCTCTTGTCACCCAGACCGGGCGCTCTACCTCACTCCAACCCAGCCAGACACCAAATGTGCAAGGCAGCGCATTCCACCCCAGCCTTCTGGGTCAGCCTGTGCAGCCCTTCCTGTGGCCTAAACCAGGGCTGTGTGAACTGCAGCCCTCGTCGGATGAAAGCTGTATTGAGCAGGGACACCGCGGGCAAGGTAGCCAACCTCTCTAAGACTCAGCCATTGCCTCAGAGAGTGGGAACACTGCCATCTAATCCAGGATACTGTTTTAACACACAATCCTCTCCCCTGTTCCCTCCAAAATGCCACTGAAATGAGACTTCTCAGGTAAGAAGCAAACCTTCAAAGACAAGAACAATGCCGATGGGTCCACTGAGTCATCCAGACCCTCTGGAGGATGTGAGCTCACTGGCCTTGGGGAGGGGACATGTCAACAAGAACCCCAGAAGAGCCAGATAGGGTGGCTCATACATGTAATCCCGGCCCTTTCAGAGGGCTGCAAGTTCAAGGCTAGCCTGGGTAACATAGTGAGCTTCAGGCCAACCTGGGCTACAGAGTGAGACCCTACCTCAATAAACAAACAAACAAACAAACAGCCCCCAAAGAGTCAAATTGGTGACATACACATGTAATCACAGCAGAAACAAGCCTGTGAGTTCTAGGTCAGTCAAAGCTATGTAGCAAGACCTTATTTAGAAAACAAAAACAAAACCCAGAAGATCCAACCCTGCTGTGCCAAGCAACTCTGAGGGAAAAATGGCTAAAAAAAACTCCATATAGAGCTATGGATTTTGAGTTTCTACAAGGCTGACAGACATTGGTCTAGCTGAAGGCAGTGATAAGATTTGCAGAAAATGCCAAGGCTATGTTATCCTCACAGGCCTTTTCTCTGTGCCCACTACTCACCCATCTTGCCTGCTATTTTATTCTGAACAGAAGATAAAAATAGCATTTTGTGGAGAATCACATGGGACCTATCCTGTTTCTCCATAAACATGGCAGAGGAAGGCTGTGTCTACACTCAACCAGGAGGCCCAGCAATTATGAATCCCATTCTTAAATATACCAAAGACACTTGATATCTCAGGACAGCTTCTAACACAACGATCAACAGCCAAGCAGAGGCTGGGGAGATGGTTCAGTGGGGAAAAGTGCTTGTTGTGAAGCCAAGTGTGGTGGCATATGACTTTAATCCCAGTACTCAGAAGGCAGAGGCAGGCAGATCTCTGTGAGATTGAGGCCAGCCTGGTCTATGTAGCAAGTTCCAGGCCAACTTGGGCTACAAAGAGACCCTGTCTCAACAAAACAAAAAACAAGCAAACACAAACAAAAAAGAGTACTTATACAAGTATGAAGCCCTGAGTTCAAATTCCTATCACAGGACTAGAGAGACAGCTCAGCAGCTAAGAGCACTACTGCTCTTATAGAAGACTTAGGTTCCTAGCACCAGCATGGTGGTTCACAACTCCCTATAACTCAAGTTCCAAGAGATCTGACACCTGTTCTTTTGGTCTCAACAGGCACCTGAATGCACGTGGTACATACACACGCACACAGGCAAAACATACAACACATAAATAAACCTTAAAAAAATACCCACCACCACCATAAAATGCTGGCATGGCTGCTTGTGTGAACCTGTAATCCTACTGCTGAGGGGCTGAGGAGAGAAAGGGGCAGAATAGGACTGCTCAGGCTTGCGGGCTACCAGCCTGCTTCAAGTTCAGTGAGACAATGATAAAGCAGGACACACAACCCCCTCCTCTGGCCTCTGAATGTGCAAAAGGGTGCACACTCACATACACACACACACACACACACACACCTGTACACATGTATGCATACACCACACGCACACAAAAGAAAGCAAACAGAGGAAAAAGTTCAAGAAGTGGAACAACACAGAAGAAAACCACGTCAGCATTTCTGGAGGAGGAGTGCCCTGTTGCATCACGGACAAGGAGCTGGAAACAGGAGAGCCACTGGCACTTTACGCGATAAAGGATATACAGCGGGAACAGACACCCTCGGAGCTGACAGTCTGAAAAGCAAGCAGACAAAAAGCTCTTGGAAAGTAAGAGAAGAGCTGGAAAATTATACAGAAAATGTGAAGCTCAATCCAGAAGTGCAGCATCCCATAACAGGAATCCCAGAAGAGAAAGGGAAAAGCAGCGGGGCCAGTTCCGAGGGACCGGAGATGGGAGTGCTCCTGAACTGGAAAGATACCCCATGAAAGTGAAGATTTCCGGATACCTGAAAGACTCAGGGATGTTCTGAGTCCAGACGCAGCTGTGGAGGCCCCGTGCGGCTCCTGCAGATCCTGAATCACTTACCTTGAGCAGGCGAGCGAAGCGCAAGCTAAGATGCTGGGACACCACACCGAAGTTGGGGTTCGTGGCTCCGACTTGTACAAGCTCAGGACAAATGCATGCTTCAGCCTGTAGCTCAGAAACACCGCCAGCAGCAAGAGAGGGATGCTCACAGATGAGGGAGCCAAGAAGGCCCTGAAACTACGCCAGTTTCCAGCCAGTGAGGCTGGGACCCAGACACTGAGATGAGGTGGAGACCAGAGTCAGGATGCTCCTGGCTTGTTTTAATGTTATATCTTTTATATTCAAATCAGTTAAGCAAAAACGAGAGATTTCTGGATTCCTACATTGCTCAGAGTCTTGACATAAATATCTCTTTCAGAGATTGCTAACTGCTGCTCATGGTGCATGGTTTCAGTTATAGCACTCGGAAGGCAGAGGCAGGCAGATCTCTATGAGATCAAGGCCAGCCTGGTCTACATAGCAAATTAATCTAGGCCAGCTAGCACTACAGAAGAGTCTGTCTCAAAAGTGACAAACAAAAAAGGTTGCTAATAAAATCAATTTCTAAAAAGCAATCAAATCATTCAAAAACGCAGAGAAGAAATTATTAAAGAAAATTTCTCAAATCCTGAGTGTGGGAGTTGGAGCGAGCTCCAACCTCCCCAGGTCTCCCAACACAATAACTATTATTCTACCTCATGTGAGATTTTAGAACTCTGGGGTTAAAAGCAAGACCCTAAAAGCCAAGGAAGAGAAGGGAGATAAGCAGACAGGATTAGAATGCTGCAGACTTTCCAAAAACTACAGGCAGTGAGAACAGGCCCGTGAGAGGCAGAGAGGATGACTTCCAGACCAAGCTGTAGTCCTTTCCCATGGAGCATCAATCAAATAAGACACTCACTCCGCTAAGGGCACTTTCTGACTTTACATGAGAACTACGTAGCTTCTCTCTTGGGGCTGGTGGAAGATAGGCTCCAAAAGACAGAGAGCAAACCAGGAACAACAAAGGGGAGATGGGGACAGGTGACCCACAGGGCACAGAGGCTAACACAAGTCCCAGGATGATGGGGAATGACAGGGCATGCGTGACAGCTGAGTAGAGGAGGTCTCAAAAGTAATCAGTACAGACTGGAGCAGAAGAGTTCCAGAGAACTGCAGCCAAGGGACAAAGCCAGCACCGAAGATTCCCACATCATTGTCCTTACAGACAACAGGGCTGCTTATTTAAAGTCTAACTGCAGAATGCAGGAGTAGACAGATGACTGACTTGCACAGAACACTGAGCAGACGGAAAATAAGATAAGTGGTACCTTAGCAAAACACAGATTTATACGAGGACGGTCATGGAGAGACCAGCATGAAGACAGAGGCCTGTAATCTCAGCACTCAGGAATGGAGGCAGGGGGACCACTGGGCTACACAAGGAGACTGTCACAAAAAGACACAAAACGAAACAAAATGGGAGTCTGAGCAGAACAAAGCTCAGCTGTGAACAAGATTTAAACATATAAAAATCCAAACACTAAATTTAAGGCCCAAATTCTCTGGAAAGTTGGAAGAAAGAAAAGCATTTATGTTGGTACATCCACATGGTTGTGTGCATATATCCACAACTAAAACGGAAATCAAAATTTCCTATGCAGCTGGGCATGGTGGCATGTGCTAGCGCTCAAGAGGCACCACAGACAGAGGCAGAAGGAGAGGCAGGCAGATCTCTGTGAGATCAAGAGATCAAGGTCAGCCTGGTCTACATAGTGCATTCCAGGCCGGCTGGGGCTACAGGGAAACCCTGTCTCAAAATAACAACAAAACAAAACAAAACCTCCTATGGTAGAAAAGTTCCAACGTAACACCACATAAAGCTGAAAAAGAAATAACAAACAACAATACAAATTTTTTTTAGGTTATTCTAGAATGAGAGTTGGAAAGGGCTGTGAACTTGGGAGTAAGGCAATTTTGTGTTTCAACCAGAGTATATTATTACTTTATATAACATTTTAGTGTTTTTAAAATTTTATGTGTGTATGCACATATGTGTGTTTGTGCATGTGTGTGTGTGTGTGTGTGTGTGTGTGTATGTACATGATGAGCCATCTTGCCAATACCTTAGTGCTTTTTTCAAAAGCAGAGTTTTGTTTTAGAAAGACAAAACCAGGGCATTGTCTGTACAAAGCTCTGCTCTGAGAGGCTCTCGTACCGGCTGGAGCTGAAATAGGGTCACCAGGCCCAAGCTATTCTAGCTCCTTCCCCAGCAGGTTCGGGGGAGAACCATGGGTATGCTTTTTAGTTTTAAAGGGCAGCTGGGTGGGCAGAGGCCAGAGAGGAGGTACAGAGGGAGCAGGTGAGGGTGAGGGCGATGGCCAGGCTTGCTGACTCAGACACTAAAAGCCTTGACCTCAGGCAACCTCAGCTTCAGGCAGCTGTGTGTTTGTAAACTCCCTGTGAGAGGCCAGGCCAGGGACAAGAGCGTTGCTAGGAGATGGGTGGCAGATTTCCTCAGAAGACCTTTCCACAGGCAGGGGGCTGGTTGGGGCAGGTGAGCAGAACAAAGGGGCTTCCGGAGTAGGGAGTGCCGCCCACCATCTGCTGCCACTCGGGTTCTGAGTGGGGACTAAGAGGTAGTCATTGCTTCCTGGGGACCCCATCTTCAGGGTCCAGTCAAGGAGAAAGCCTACAGTTGTCCCTAGACTTCAAAAGAGACCCTCCTCAAAAAACAAAAAACCACATACATAGTAGGAAAAAACCTTTGGCTTCTGAAAGAACCAGGTAAGCAGAAGCTATGCCCAGGTGGAGAAGGATGCTTAGCTCCACCCCTCCCAGTCCAGGAGCTACCCTGGGCACTCACTGTTACCAGGAATATCACAGCACTAGAGCCCCTGTGGAGCCCTGAGCAGGTAGGTCTCTACCTGCCCTTGTTCTCTCCTGGTGATGAGCACACAGTCAAGAGGAAGGTCCCTGGAATCAGTGCACTCTGATCAAATGAACTCCTCAAGTCCTTCTCCCTTTCTTCAAAAATCACGAACTTGGCTGAGGTATAGTTCAATGGTAGAGCCGTACTTGGTGTGTACAAGCTCCCCATCCAACAAATGAATTGGGCTGAGGATGTGGCTCAGTTGGTGATTGCCTAGACTGCAGAAAGCCCTCTATTTCCTACCAGCATCACAGAAACCAGATGTGGTGGTATATGGCTATAATCCCAGCACTGGAGAGGTAGAGGCAAGGAAGATCAGGAGTTCAAGGTCTTCCTCTGCTATGTTGAGAGTTTGAGGCCAGGACTGGGTGTGGCAGTGTAAACCTTTACTCCCAGTTCTGGGAGGCAGAGGCAGGCAGATCTCTGTGAGCTCAAAGCCAGCATGGTATATATGTATGTACACACATACATACATATAGTGGGCTCCAGGTCAGCCAGAGCTACACAGTGAGACTCTATCTCCAATTAATTAAAATTTTCAAAATTGTTTAAGACCAGCCTAGGCTCCATAAGATCCTGGCTCTGCTTCCACACGGGAGCCCCCCAGGGGCTGAGTCCACTGAAGAGCAGACAAAGCTCTGGAAGGTGGATGTGACATTGGGGAACTGACAGGATGAGCGTCAGCCCTACACAGGACTGGGACAAGCTTTCTAGACACTGGGGAATCAGCACAAGCCAGCGCCCAATGCCAGGAAACACCACACAGCTCCAGCTACAACAGGATGATGTGGCTGTGGCAAGAAAGCAAGAGAAGGGGGTGGGGGCACGGCGGGGAGGGGGCAGCGGGTTCCTATCAGGCGCTTCCACTTCCTTGCCTGATCCCAAAGCATTTCCTCTGCCCTATTAGTCCTCAGGATTCACAAGGCTCAACGAGGGAAGGAAGAAAAATTCCAGCTGCCAAGGGCTCAGCGAGCTGCACAGGACACACGGCCCGTTGTACGGCCAAGCCTTCCGGAATCATGAACTTCAGGGCATGGCCGGCGCTGCCCGAGCCTGGGAATGAGGAACACCCACCCCAATCCCAGCCCAGTGCCTTTACCCCAAGCCAGCAGTGCAGGTAGGCGAAGAAGCCAGGAAGCCTTCTGCCCAGACCGTGAGTTCACGGAGCCCCTCCTCTGCATCCCTTCAGGCTTGGGCAGCACTGGCCTATGCTCTTTCATGGAGCCTCGGGCTTTGCCATCCCTACCCTTCAGGTGATTTTCTTAATCTGCACTTTTCAATCTCATGTGACCTTCTACCTAGTCACAGGCTGTGCATGTCTGTCCTGGCTCCCTAGACAATCAGTCTGCATCCAGCCAGTGACCTCTCCTCTAGCTGAGGCCAGCCCCCGCACACTCCCCTGTAACCTCCTGACCAGCCAGTTTCCTTGTCTCCCTGTGGCAGCTTTACAGTGGCTGCTGACTCCACAGTGCAAGGAGAGTTGAGGACTAGCTTTTCCTCCCGTGACCTCGAGCCCACATGACTGGACACCAGCAGGAGGACACTGGCCTGTCTGCTTGCTATGAGGAAGCAAGGCTCTTGAGAGAATACCAGTCCCTTTTTTTGAGACACAACAGAGCACCTCATGGGAGGTGTGAGGACACAGGCTCAGCCCTGCCACACTCCCTTAAGACAGCTTTGTAAATCTTCCCACCCATTCCTGGAGTTTCTACCCATAGATAGACCACTTATAAGTTGCCACACAAATGGAGAAGCCAGAACCGAGAAATAAATGGGAGAGAGGTGGAGTCCTTGCCTCCAGGGAGTTGAGATGGTGTCAAGCAATTCCCCCTAGCAAGTCTGTGGGGGGAGGCTTGGGCTACATGTGCACTGTTACCTGTCCACTGGGGATAAATGGAGACCCAGGTGGATAAGGAGAATGGGAAGTTGGGACCAGTCCTCATGAGTTCTGGAAGCCCTATGGGGAAGCTCAAGAGAGCAGTCTTGGCCCCCAGGTCCTCAGAACGAATGAGGGGCTCCAGGAGCCCCCCAACCCTCAGCCCTCCCTCCCAAGTCCCTCTGCACTCTGTCCTCACCCTCATAGCAGTCACGGACAGTGCCAAAGTACACGTAGTATTGGTCATTGGTGAAGAAGAGGAGGCTGAGCCAGGAGTCGAAGGCATAGATGGGCACGATGAAGAGGATGCGCACGATGTAGCGCTGCTCGTTGGGGCGGCTGTAGCAGCGCAGGTGCATGTAGATCTGTGCAGAGGAGACGGGGTCAGTCAGGACCTACTGGGCCACACCGCCTCCTGCCCCTGTCCACGGGAAGAGGCTGGCTCTTGACTTCTGCCTCTGCCTTTCCTCGTTCTAAGGCCTGAGGCTAGTGACCCATCCTGAGCCTTGGTCCTGCTCTGTAAAATGCAATGAGAAAACCTTCATCCTGAGAGTCAGACCCAAAGAGCTGCATAAAGCAGTCATCCGCAGGCCACTTTCCAATTAGAGGGGGCTGTAAGGCCACAGTGTTGAGGTTGGGGTTCTTGATGACATGTGCTCCTGTCCCCTCTGCTGTTCCATAAGTGGGATCCCTGAGGTCTCCCAGCAGCAGTACTGAGTTAACTGAGCGGCTAAGGATGGATATGCTTTGTCAGATGTAGGGATGGTAGGGTAGACAGGAACCTTGCCTCTAGGTACACTTCCTGACTTCAATGACGTGGTCACACTGAAACTCATTCTCCCATCTGTTAAACCAAGGCATCACTATGGAGTCTTGGGAAGGGAGGAGAATGCTGTGTGACTGTGAGAAGGTAAAGGCTCCACGTAACTGCCAGGAACTGCTCCTTGTCCCAGCAATCCCTGGTGCCTGGTTCCAACTCTCATGACATCACTCTTGACTAGAGAGGAAATGAACAAACTATTCCCCAAATGCTGTGAGCCAACCCTTGGGAGCTAATAGATCTAAAAGGGACTGAGACTCAGGACAGCTGGTGAGAGGCTGCCTGGGGTCTGAAGAGACTCATACAGCCCTCTACATCAGACAGTTGTCAAGCCCCTCAAGAACCCAGCCTCCTCTGGGGCCACAAGGACAGGAAACAGGAGACTTGTCGTCTGTCCTTGCTCTACCACCCATTTGACCAGACTAGCTCCTCTGCCATCCCCCTCTCAGGCTCTCAAGTCTCTCCTCTGCAAAGGGGTCTCTGACATGCAGACGCTGCCATGGCTTTGATGGATATAACATGAACATGGCCAATGGCTGACAAGCAGAAGTAACAAGCATCACTAGATCAAGGATAAGTATCTGGGTGTCTTTCCCACACAGCTGTCACCTTGGAGTGAAGACTCATGACTCCAGAGCCACAAACCTGAACTTGACTTGCTCTCAGCAGAGCTAGGAGGTGGTGAGATATCACCTAGAACACAGATTTCTCATTTCTGTCACCCAGCCTGGAATGTCTAAGCCATTCAGTGTTGGACTAGAAGCCACGAAGGACACTTAAGAAAGGTCACCCAGGTACCTGGTGGCAGGTGATGAGCAGGGCCGTCCACACAAAGAAGCCGGAGATGGCCTGGGCAGCGGTGGTCATCAGGAACACAGGCTGCTCCATGGCCGTGGGACTGCCCTCAGGGGTCGCAGAGACACTAGGAGAAGCCGCTGCGGTCGTGGGTGACGCTGGGTCTGGGGCCAGCGCAGCCCCCCTCACTGTCATGGTGCCCAGCAGCAGGCTCCCTGAGAGGATCCTTGCAGTGAGCGATGAGCTGGCCTAGAGAAGAGAATCAGGTGAGTAGCAGCACTGGAAATGAACTTCCAGGTCTGCATCACCTTCCAGCCATGAACCAAGCCCACCCAAACATCACTCTGACCCTGACATGTCCCAGCCATGGCTCTGCCATCTGGGTCATACACAATGGTCTTGTGACCCTCCTGAAAATTTGGCCAGACAAGGGCCCTCCTTGGCCAAAAACTCCCCAACAGCTCCCAGCTGCCTCCCCAGGAAGTTAGAAGAATGTCACACCATGAGAACGGGAGGAAAGCAAAGGCTCCTTCATTCAACTGCCAAGAACGGCTCTGGCCAGCCCACTGTCCCAGCAGCCCTCACTCTGGTCCACAAGACTGCCCCATTGGCCTCTTGTTGCTCCTTTTAAGACAAGGCCTGGCTCTGTAGCTCTGGCAGGCCTCAAACTCATGATCCTCCTGCCTCAGCCTCTTGACTGCTGGGATTACAGGTATGCATGACCCTGATCTGGCAAAACTGCTTCGTCACTATGGTCATCTTCCTGAAGGACTTGTAAGTTCTCCTTTGAGATTCCTCTCCAATTTCCTAATGGCTGACATCCATTCTTCAAACCCTGCTGTGCTATTCTGGAGAATTTTGGGGTCTTTCCCAATTTGCACATCTTCAAACTACTCTTTTTTTTTCCCCTCCAGTGCTGGGAAAGGAACCCAGGGCCTCACACATGCTAGGGAAGGCCTCTACCTCTGATCTATACACCATCCCAAAAGCAATCATCTTTTAACTCAGCTTCAGCATCTTTTTTCCTAACCCTGCCCCGGACACTCCCCGAACAGACGGATGCTCTAATCTAGTGCCCTTATTGTTCTAAGCATGGTCTATGCTTCGCCTAGGTGTTTTCCTCCAGCTTGAGCTGAGGTACAACTCTATTCCTGCCTTTGAATCTCTGGTACCACCAACTTCATTACTGGCTTCTGCTTGTATTTCAAAGAGTGTAACGTGCCTTGAAAAGTGTGTGAGACAAGAAATAAGGCCGAGTGGAGGAAACTGACATCGAAGAGATTTCCAGTGGGAAAGGGGAGTGCAGGTGGAGGCATCTTGTCTAGAAACACCTTTCTAGACAGGGAGCTGGGGTAAGGGTAGAGCTTCCTAGTGGTAACTACAGTATTCCTGGGAACAAAGAACAATGTCACATTAAGTAACCCAGTCACCGCCCAGAGAAGAGCTGTTGTCAAGTCCTCCTCAGATGTTTAAAATAGGGGCTAAGGCTGGGTCAGAGATGGGAACCTTGTTCAAAGAACAGCTCTGCCAGGATTGTCTGAAATGTACTCTTGGATATGTGACACCCCACCTTGACTGCCAAGGTAATGGCATTAAGAGTTGGGGTTTTTGGTTATTTTAGGGGGGGTTAAGACAAGGTATCCCTATGGCCACAGCTAGCCTGGTACTATGTAGACCAGGCTGTGGCCTCCATCTCACAGAAATCTACCTGCCTCTGCCTAGAGCTGGGATTAAGGGCGTCCACCACCATGTCTAGCAGGTGTGGGAGTCTTTGAGGGTGATTAGGTTAGGAGGGTGATGTCCTCAAGAAGGGGATTAGTGGCCTTATATGAGACCCTCCTTGCCTTTTCAGCCATGAGAGGACATGGTAAGTAGCGGGGCCTATGAACTAAAAATGGCCCCCACTGGACACTGCTGAACAAGCCCCTGTATCTCGAGTGCCCACCTTCCAGAACTGTGAGAAGCAGGCAGGTCAGTTCCTGGCGTTCTGTTACAGTGGTTTGAAAGGAGGCTGGCTGCTCCCTCCACCCCAGTATCAGAGCTTCAGGAACCTCATCCTCTTCTGCACTGCCACCTGTTGACAGAATGTTCAATGTCACACAACCATCCAGGTGACCTGGAGGCTGACTGCTTAAACCATGGACTCTAGCCATGAACCATACTGCAATGACTATGCAGCCGAGAGAGGTAAACAGAGAGACAGTGCAAAGCATAGACGCCTAGGAAGCAGCTTAGAAGAAGCTTTGGTCCTGGCTCCACCGTCAGCCCTGTGCTAGCACAGGCTCACTGGGCTCCAGAGGGTCTTTGCTGTCCAGCCCAGAACATAGCCAAACCCAAACCCAACCATCTTCACAAAAACTTAACACCAGCCTAGGTGACCAGCCTCATAATCCCTCCCAAGTCCTGAAGCCAATATCCAGGCCAGAATGTAATGACACCTGCAGGAGGCTCCCTTGGTCTTTGCAGGGTACGAACAGCTCCTGCCTGCCCTACAATCCAGAAGCCACCTTGCTGGCTGTCCAGCCCACACTTCCTGTCTTGGCCCTGGCTCCCCTCCAACATCTCTAGCATCCTGTCTCTATCTCCACCTGTCAGCTTCTGCAGAATGCTGGGACCCTTAGACTGTTATTTTCCTATGTGTAGAGGATCCCTAATCAACCAGAAGACATATCTAGATTAAAGACAAAAATGGTACCTAAATTAAGAAACTCAAAAATGGAGAAGGTCTTTATATAAAGATTGGTGGCAAGCTCTGAAAAAAAAAGACCCAGTGACAGTCTAATAATAGCTCCTGTAAGCATGGTTGCAAAGTAGAAAACCAGAGCCAGAGACATTTAAAAGGAAGATTTGAGTTGTAAATCAGCATCTTTGCCCATCATCCCAAATTACATGAATAAACATGGGGGAGGCAGCGGAAGTGCAGACACTCCTAACCTTCAGCATCTTCCCAAATATTATCTCATGTTCTTTTTTCTTCCCCACAGCAACTTTGAAGTAACATTATTTGCATCTTGGAAATGAGAAAAAAGAGACGTGGAACTTGGTTTTATAGCCTACCCTCTCCTCGCCAAATGATTTGAGGGCTTCTAGAACACTCCCTCACACTACAGTTAAAGCAGCTCCCTGACTGGCAGACACTTGGTCCCTAGCTCCCTTGAAAGGCAGGTGTGGCAGCATCTCCTACGTACTGCAGATTTGGGTCCATTCTGCCCCTGGTTAAGCCCTGCAGACTGCCCACAGCTAGTGCAGAGAGAGAGGGGGACGGGTACTGGGTCCTTTCACACCTTTCCCCCATGAGCAGAGTCTCTGTGGGCAAGAGCTCTTGCCTGCCTAGGCCCCATAGCAAACAAGGTGTTGGCCTGGCTCAGTGTCCAGGGCCTTGGAGGAGCAGGAATGATTCTGGTGGAAATCACAGAGCTCGTTCTACCCCCACACACATCCCTGCTCACCAGGCGAGCATGACCTCTATGTCTCCCCCTTTTCAAAGCATCCATCCTCCCCAAGGTTAGAGGAAATGTACAGGACAAGGCTCAGAATTCCAGCTGCTCTGGCAGATTTCCATTCTTTTTTATTGGGGGGGAGGGGTCATGTGTGTGCAGGTGCACATCTGTGTGCAGGTAGACTTGCATGTACATCTGGTTGTTTTTTGAGGCAGGGTCTCTCACTGGCATGGGAAGACTCAGCCTTGGCCATGAGAAGGTCACAGCCCATGTTCCTGCACTGCTAGACAGTGCAATGTCTCATGCCCACATTCTGTTGAGAGACAAGAGCAGGAGACTGGTGTGGGCAAGGCCTCTAAGGGGTGGAAACTTTCCACTACAGTCTTAACTTAGCATAACCAAGTTTAAGCTCTGAAGGCACTGAACAGGAGTCCCACTAGACTGCCACTGGCAAGTCCATGCAAGTCACTTCTCGAAGTCTGAGTTTCTTCATCTAGCAAGACCCTATCTCAAAAACCCAAATCAAACCATCCAACCTAAAAGCAACAACAAACATTTTGCAACTTCTAATGCAAATTTTGATGAAGAAAAGTCAACAGTGTGTGAACCAGGCCCCCAGACGGGTCAGCGCCACACGATGAGGCCGGGGCTTGATCTGAAGCTCCTCCTGGCAGGTTCTGGAAGCACCCAGGTCACCCTAGAAGGACTCCTGACAAGTATGAACTGGAACCTAAACAAACCTGCACAGCTAATGGTCAGCGCCCAGGGGGCAGGGCAGAGGGAGAGAGTACACCGCACCACGAAGAAGCCATGGCCATGCTGGAAGGTGGGATGCTTCATGGGACAAGCCCCAGCTTATCAATAAGTCAGGGACTGTGGGAGAACAGGGGGAAACAGAGGCCTTGCTTGGGTCCTGAGAGTAACAAATCAATCGTTATAAGACATCTTTGAAATAAGTAACTTACAGGAATTCTTGTGACATGATGAATAAGTGAAAATAAAATTCTTTGGGGCTGGAGAAATGGTTCAGCAGTTAAGAGCACTGGCTGCTCTTCCAGAGGGCCAGGGTTGGGTTCCCAGCACCTACATGGTGGCTAACCACTATCTGTAACTCCAGTTCCAGGGGATTCAACACTGTCTCTGGCCTCCACAGGCAGCAGGCATGCATTTGATGCACTTACAAACATATAGGCAAAACATTCATACACATAAAATAAAAATAAAAATCTGGGGGAAAATAGCTCTGCTATGAAGAGAGCATACTTCTCTTGTGGAGGGACCAGAGCTCATAATATGCCACAGGAGATCTGATGCCCTCTTCTGGCCTCCAAAGGCTCCAGCGTACATGTGGCATACATTCACACAGACACATAAATAAAAATAGGGCATCAGATGTGGTGGTATATACCTTTAATCCCAGGACTCAGGGAGACCCTGTCTCAAAAAAAATCTTTTTTAAGAAGAAAATAAGCTATTCTTTTTCTAATTTATTTATTTACGTGAGTGTTTTGCCTGAATGTATGTAAGTACACCACATGTGGGCAAAGCCTGCAGAGGGCATGAGATTCCCTGGAACTGGAGTTACTGATCATTTTCAGCCACCACATAGGTACTGGGAACCGAACTCAAGTCCTCTGCAAGAGCAGTCAGTGCTCTTAACCATTGAGCCATCTTTCCAGTTCTGGAAATAAGCTTTCCAATAAATAGTGCTAAATAACTAGACTTTCAGATGCAAAACAAAAACCCAAACCTAAACTCTTTTGGCCAGCTACAAAAATTAATGCAAAATGGGGCAGTGAGATGGCTCAGAAGGTGAAGAAGCCTGCCATGCAGCACCAATGATCTGAGTTCAATCCCCGAAACCCAAGTTATCCTCTGGCCTCCATATATGCAGTGTGGTAGGCATGCCCATACACACGTACAACACAGGCTAATAATAATAATAATAATAATAATAATGATAAATAACATTTCTAAAAATTAATGCAAAGTGGACTGTAGATTTTTGTTTGGTTTTCAGACAAGGCCTTAATATATAGCACAGGAAACTGCCTTAGCCTTTCAAGTTCTGGGATTATAGTATATTGCTGTGTCTAACTTAAACCTTGAGTTTTAATATAAAATGTAAAACTATAAAACTTTTAGAAGACATAAAAGAAAAACTTTGAGGGGTTGGAGAGATTGCTCAGTGGTTAAGAGCACAGGCTACTCTTACAGAGGACCCAGGTTTGATCCCCAGCACCCACATGGAGGCTAACAACCATTTGTAATTCTAGTTCCTAGGGGTTTGACACCCTCTTATGACCTCTGTGAGCACTGCATGCCCTACCTACATGCAGGTAATACACTCACGCACATAAAATAAAATATTTGAAAAAGAAAACAACTTTGAAACCAAGAGGCAGGTCAGGCGTTCTTACACATAATGGCAAAATCATGACCCATAAAAGGGAAAAGTTTATAAACTGAACTTTATGAAAAGTAAGAACTCATTCCAAGACCTGTCTCAAAAAAAATTGTCTTCTTAATAAACTCCAACTCTGCTTCAAAAAATTAAGAAAGGGAGGGAGGGAAGGAGGGAAAAGTAAAAACCCTTGTGATACAAGAGATGCTATGGAGCTAGTGAGCTAGCTCAGTGGTGGGAAGAGCCACCCACTGTGGGTGGCCCCATTCCCTAGGCCAGGGGTCCTGGGCTGTGACAGTGGAGAAAGCAAGCTGAGCACAGTATTCATGCATGACCTCTTCTGACTCAGGTTGTTTCAAGCGCCTGACACATTGACTCCCCCCCCCCCCCCCATGATGGACTATAACCTGGAACTGTAAGCTGTGATACACACCATTTCTCCCTTAAGTGGCTTTTGACAGAGTATTTTATCACAGAAACAGGGGAAAAAAAAAACCAAGACAACCACCCTGAGGAACATATCAAAATCTCCATCTCAAAAAATTAAAAAGTCAGGGCTAGACAGATGGCCCAGCAGCTAAGAGCACTGGCTTTTCTTGCAGAGGACCCAGTACCCACATGGTGGCTAATTCAACTGTGACTCCAGTTCCAGGGAGAATCCGACACTTTCTATTGGCCTCTGCATGCATTGCACATATGTGGCTCATTTACATACATGTGGGCAAATTACTTATACACATAAAAATCTTTAAAATACTTTATTTTTATTTTATGAATGTTTTGCCTGCATGTACGTAAGTGCACCATGTCATGCAATGTCCATAAGGACCAGAAGAGGGCATCATATCCCTTGGAACTGAAATTGCAAATGGTTGTTAGCCACCCATGTGGGTGCTGGGAACCAAACCTGGGTCCCCTGGAAGAGCAGCCATGCTAACCTCTGAGCCATCTCTCCAGTCCCCAAATATTTTTCTAAAAACTAAAAATTGAATGTGTGTCTACCATACAACACTGTAATCACTCTCAGTCTCCTAAAGAATGGAAACTTAATGTTCATGAGAAATATTCACAGCAGCTGTGTAACCACTAAAACCTAAGAACAGCTGAATACGCTTTAACACATGAAGACTCCACACACTGCTACAACCAAACCACAGAATACTACTCAGCCAAAAGACAAGGAAGCATCAGCACACAGCAGCCCGGGTGTGTCTCAGGGCACACCCTGAGTCAAGGCAGCCGATGGCAAAAGTCACTCCCCATCTGATTCCATTAAAGAACATTCTCAAAATGACAAAGCTGTAAAGGTGGACCTCGGGTAAGTGGCTGGTAGAGGCCAGTGACAGAGAGAAGGAGCTATGCAGGCAGGGTCCTTCCATGTAATGAGACAGATGGCATCATTGGCAGTGGTGATGGGTACATGAGTCCACACTCGACAAAATCACGTAGAATCTCACACACAGACACAAGCACAGAAGATGAAACTGAGCAAGGCCAGCAGCCCAGTGCTCAGAGCTGCCCTCAAGTCTGTGTCCTGCTTTGACGTGGTTACTGAGTCAGGGAAGACGTCACCAACATGAGGAACACAGGACATTTTATGCTATTTTTGTAGCTTCCTGTGAATCTCCAATTATGTCAAAATAGAGAGTTTTTAACATCTCTAACACAAGAGATGCATACTAGTGTATTAAAGGGTGAAAATAACATGGTGGCCCCTCCCCCCACAGAGTCTGTTGACTGGCCTTAAATTCTTGTGTCATGCTAACGGCATCCTCCTGGGCTAGCCGCTAGGGCGGCTCAGTTGGTTAGTGTGCTTACCTAACATGAAGGAAGCCTTGGCTCTGATCCCTAGCACCACATCAGAACCTGGCATGGTAGTGCACACCTATAATTCCAGCACTTAGGACGTAGAGGAAAGAGGACCAAGTTCAAGATAATTTTCAGTAGTGTCCCAAGTTCAAGGCCAGACTGGGCCTCCCAGAGTCTGGGGCAGCTGACAAAGCACCCAGCTTGGGATTTTATTAAAGGGGAAGGAGAACGATCTGACAAGACTGCACCATATAGCAACTGCTGAGACTCACTGTAATGAGGGGGAGATGTGCTCTTCTGGTATGTAGGAAGGTTTCCATAATAAAACCTTTCAGATCGTGGGGCGTGGTAGTGCACGCCTTTAATACCAGCACTCCAGAGGCAGAGGCAGGTGGATCTCTGTGAGATCAAAGTGAGTCTGGTCAACATCAGGAGTTCTAGGCCAGCTGGGGCTACAGAAAGACCCTGTCTCAAAACAAAACAAAACTCAAAAACCCTTCAGATGGCAGAACAGCAGACTCTTCTACAAAAGCTGTGCTGTGCCATCAGCTGACTGGGGAAATGGCTCCATCAGAGTGTGGAAAAGCAGTCAGAGTAGCCAGCCTAACAGGGAAACTGGGGCTGGACCCCGTGGCAGTCACTTTCCTATGATCCATCCTCAGCACTTTAAAAAAGGGGACAGGGAGACTGTCTCACACTTGATCATTTTGTTATCTAACAAATGACTGTTATGTTTCCTAGAACTGGCTTCAAAACATAGTCAAGCACATTAGGACATCCCTACACAGGAAAAGCAGGCCACAGCCAACAAGAAGCATGAGAGGCCAGATGAGGGCTCAGTGCTCAAAAAAATGCAAGTTTGGAATGTCTCTACCACTGCAGGATTTGTTACCAAAAATAATATGTCTGGAACCGATTTGAAAAAAGAAAGAGCGCTCAAATCTGAACTCCTAAAATACTATGAAATAGGATTTTCTAGTTGGTCCAAAATTTTCCAAGTTATGGTGTGCTTGGGGTTCCTGTGTTAAGAACTTAAATACCTTCTATTTAGTTTTTAAAAACATCTGACTAGCAGAGGGAGGATGGAAATGTACTAGCCAAATTTTGACAATTCTTCTGCATACTCAGTCACTGAGATGGAAATGTGAGTAAGCAGTTTGGGAAGAAAGCCAATGAAGTGGTGCCCCACGGACTGCTGTGGGCGTACAAGGCAGGGAGCCATCAAGGATGGCAGCATGAAAACCAGGCATGAAGAAACACCAAAGACAGTTAGGCTCCCAGGTGTTCCTACGCAGCACTAATGCTCGCCTGTCCAGAGTATCTCAGCCTTGGAAGCGTGGGTTGAGGGAAGGGGCTGGACCATCAACAAAGGAAACTTGAAAAATCACATCTCTAATGATTTTTTTAAATTATGTGTATATATGTATGTGAATGTAGGTGGGTATGTGGACAGAGTCCAGGTGCCCACAGAAGCCAGAAGCAGGCACTGGATATTCCCTGGAGCTGGAATTATATATAGGCAGTTGTGAGCCCCTCAACATGGGTGCTCAGAACTGAACTCCAGTCCTAAGCGTTTAATGGCTGAGCCATCTCTCTAGTCCCTAAATCACGACACTGCCAGCTTGTCCTCTGACTTCTGTTCAGGGAGTAGATATTATACATAGGACTGCAGGAAGGTTATTCATGTCTATATATAACTAGTCAATACCCATGTGCTGGAGGTGCATGGTCAGAAAGCTTTGTGTGTGTGTGCACACACATGCATGAGTTATAAGCATGTGTGCACAAGCATGTATATGTACCAATGCACACACATGCATGTCAGGTGTCCTCTTTTGCTCTCTGCCTTACTCCCTTGAGAGTCTCCCATTAAATCTAAAGCTCACCAACTCCCAGCTAGGGTGGTGCCCCAGTGATTTCCTCCCTCAACCCCACCCCACGCATCACCTGCCACACTGTGGTCACAGGCAAGCATGGTCATACTTGGCTTTTTACATGGTTGCCAAGGATCCAAACACAGGTCTTCATGCTTGCACCAGCAAACACTCTTACCCACTGGCCATCTCCTCAGCCCAAGTTTGGGTTTTCTATTACTGACAAACGTGTGATCAAGGTCAGCACAGTGGGCAGAGGTCACCAATGTCCCTTCCCCCTTTTCTGTAAATTCTATCCCCTTATTCCTCCTGAACACCTTTCCTCAGCTACCTCAGTCCCAGGCTGCAGATCACTCAGAAAGTCAAGTCAAGCCCCACCTGCCCCTGCTGTCACCCAGTCCCACGCACCTGCCAGCCAGTGGCTATGAAGGGGCCAGATCACAAGCTGGAATCAGCTCCCTGGAGCTGAGCTGTCACCTCAGTGCTGTCACCTGAGCTGGGCCTGAGCAGGTGACTGGACTCTTACCTCAGGAGACAGGCACAGGTGTGTAATGTCCTATAACCATGGCCTTTGAGCCAATGAGCTTAGCAATTCAGAATTATCCAGACTTTCAAAAGGATATAGGGCTTGGACTGTAACTCAGTTGGTAGAGTGCTTGCCTAGCACATACAAAGCCTGGATTTCATCCCTACTATCACATAAAACAGGTGTGGTAGCACTTGTCAGTAATCTCAATACTGGGGAGGTAGAGGCAGGAGGATCAGAAATTCAAGGCTAAGGTTGGCTGCAAGTGAGTTCAAGGATAGCCTGGGGTATATGAGACTTTGTGTCAACCAAATAAAATAAATAAATCAGTAAATAAATAGACAATAGCACTTCATATGGTTTGACATTTGCACAGGGGTCTGGGAAAACATGCCCCCAAACCAAATGTATAGCACTCCCATAGAGAAAAGTGTGGCTGATTGGCCTAGGTAAGATCTTTTTAAAGATCATAATTAGTCTCACACCAATTCAGGTCAGATTTTTGCTGGGAAACGAGTCTGCTGTGGGCTAAAAAGGAAACTTTGGTATTTCTGCGTGTTCTGGATTCTAGCATGGTGGAGAAGGGACGGGGCTAGGAAGGCCCTCAGGCTGCAAGGATGCCAACTGTTACATTTCCCAACATGGCAAAAGTTTCCTCTGGGCCTGGGCCAGAGGATGAAGTCCCAGCTCCTCAGAGGAGTCCAGGGCCTTTGGCCCCCCTTCCCAGCCTCCTATCTGAGCATCTGCAGCACCAGCCCTGTTGCCCCGAACATATGAGCCTAATCTGCACTCTACATGAACGAGTCCACATCCGTGTCCAAGCACTCCTCTGCTCTGGTTCTCAGGGTCCCAAGACTGCTGACTCTCAGTTTACCACATCACAGTCGCCCTCGGGTCCAGCTGCCCATGCTCCTTTTTTCTTACACCTTTGCTATGTTTCTAGACCTAACATGATGCCAAACATGCAGTAGGGGAATGGGGTTAAAAAAACTATGTGATCAACTGAGCTACGGAGTGCCTATGGGTGCCTGGCCTTAGAACCATGCTGCCTTCCTGTGGACTCTGTCACCTGGACCCTCCCCACTGCTGACACTTTCCAGCTTGGTTAGAGCACCTGGGTGCTTAGCTGGAGGCGGGAGGGACAAAAACTGCAAAGGATGGAGGCTGAGTCACAACCACTGTGTTCCAGCCTGGAAAGACCACACCAAGGAGAGAGCAAAGGCCTCTATTAAAGGTTCCAGCAGGACACAGCCTGACCCATTCAGGGGCAGCAACATGAAGGTTAATGGGCAAAGACAAGAGACATTCTTACCTGCTGGAACATTCTAGCAATGTGCTAGCTGTTTCTGGAATAAGGATGTTCTCTAGGATAGGAACACAAACCAAGGAATGCTGCCTGGTGGCTCACTCTTGCCTGCCTTCTCCCTGGCAACACTGTAACCTTCTGGAGGTTAAAGGTCAAGTCTTAGGCATACCCACCTCGGGGCCTGTGTGGTTAGCACTCAGCAACTTCTGCCAGATAGAACCCCTGGCAAGCCTGCCCTTAGTGGTTCCTTCCAACTCTGAAACCGTGACACTTTCCACCGCCACCACACCAGCCCCCGGGACTGGAATGTTCTAGTCTTACCACAGAGCACCCCTCCACCCTCACTGCCTGCACATCATCACCGTCTATCTCTATTTCTTACACCTTTGCTACTCAAGGAGGCCTCACACGGAGGGTCAGGGCAGTGTAAGGCAGTGCAGTCTGGAACAAAGCCCTCTGACCACCACATGGTCTTGTCCCCTCAGAGCTCCGAAGTGGGTGTGTGAGTTCCGTGGGCAGAGCCCAGCCCCATAGGACCACCAGGAGGACACTCTACTTCTCAGACAAGCCATTCAGCCAGGTATCACCAATGCATCTGCTATTCAGCCTCAGAACTTACGAACTTCAGAAAGTGCCTCAGCATCTCACGCTGAGTCTGTTCTGAGTCATTTAGTTTCATGAACATCATGCCTTTCCCCAAAGACTTCATTATGCCCTGTGTCGTGAGCACCTTTCAAAGAAGTCCAAAGCCAGTTCCCAAACCTATGAACATGTCCCCGACAAGACAAAGGAACTCTACAAATATACTGAAGTTGAGGACTTAGAACTATCGAGAACAGCCAGGATTATCCTAGTGACCCAGGGTCTTTACCAGGGTCCTTCTACAAGGGACACAGAGAATGAGTGTGTGAAGAAGGCAGGTGACAGTGGAAACAAGGAGTGGCCACAAGCCAAAGAATGTAAGTGGCCTCTAGAATGCAAACGGCCAGATAATGGGTTCTGCCCTGGTCTCCAGAGGGAGCGGCAACCCCGCCAGGAGCTTCATTTTAAGCTACCAAATACAGTTGAGACTTCTGACTGCAGTGTCCTGGGGTAACAAATGTAGGGTGTGAGTAACCACCTGTGGCACCCTCCTTAGTACCAGGAGCAAGGAGCTTGCAGACAAAGCTAAAGCCACCTGGTAAGAGCTCTTCACACTGCCCCCACAGACAGCCCGGCCCTTTTGAAGTCTAGGGCTCTGGAGTCAAACTACCTACCCCTGACTTCCGTCCACCTGTGCCACTCAGTAGCCATGTGTCACGGGTAAGTTATGCAACTTCTCCCTGCTCCTGGGTACAATGGGCACATGGCCACACCCAGATCAGAGGAGCTTCAAGGAAAGAACAAGACGGGAGCACCAAGTGAGGCTGTTTCCTGTCTCACTGCCCTCATCTTCTGCTCATGCTGGGAGTTCATGTTCCCAAGAGTCTCTAGACGCAGGCTGGCCCCAGTTCTCTAAATCTTTAAACTATGTGTGTGTCTGTGTGTGTGTGTCTGTCTGTGGCCTGTGGTGTGTTAGAGGCCAGAGGAGAGTATACATGTCCTCTTCTTTCATCCCTAGCTCATTCTTTTTTTTTCCCCTGGTTTTGGGCCTCGCTAGCAGCCAACAAGCAATCCTCCTGGCTCACTTCCCATAGCACCGAGGTTATTGGTGTGTTCAAGACTATGCCATTTGTTACATGGTTCTTGGATCTGAACTCAGGTCCTCACAGTTGTGCAGCAAGCACTTTTAACTACCTAGCCCTCTCTCAGCCTCACCTCACTTTTTTGGAGACAAAGCCTCTCTAGCCTTGACTTTGAATTCGGAGTGATCCCCGGGCCTCAGCCTCCTGAGCGTTGGGTTCACAGGCCTAAGGTGTGACCCGCAGTCAGATTTTCATTTCTTTGGTTCAGATTTGAACGCTCCAGAGCTGTAGCTATGAAGTACTTGCTCAGGCAGTTGCCACCCACAGGCCAGACTGCACTGGCAACAGGTGGGAAGGCGTGTCTCTGGGATGTTACCACCCTGGGAGGGAGGGACTTCTGCTCTCCTCCCCCTGGAGGAACATCCAGTTTTACATGCATCCCAGGTAGGGTCTGACGTGAATACTCACTCTGGCCTGAGCTCCCTGCAACCTGGGAATACAGAACCTCCAGGCCTCTGGGGTCTGTTCAGCTTGTTAGCTTCCAGGTGGCTGCTTTTGGGGGAAGGCTGGCCCACATCAGAGCCAGACAGCAGCCCGCAACCTGGCCCTTCTCCAGAGGGGGATTAGGGGAAAGAGTGGCTGGCCAGCAGCTGGCAGTGCAGCCTGGAGAGCTCTCTGAAAAGGTCACATGCCTGGAGGCGGGCAGGGCCCACCTCTCCCCAATTCCCGCCCATCAACACAAGCAGGACAGGCCTCTGCAGATCCCACATCTCCCCTCTCCCCAGGGCCACAATCCCACCAGGGTCTGAAGCAGGAAGAAAAAAAAATCATCCAAACATGTGTCCCGTTTGCCACTGGGGGGTTGAAGGGTAGAGAAGTAAACGGCAGCTACAGAGGCACCCAAAGTCCTTCCACAGGGGACCTCTTAATTCTGCCTTGAATTAAGTCTTAAAAAAAAATTACCAGGCCAAATTTTGATCACCTCACGTTTCTTCCACACGGAGAACAAATGGACCATGTATGGCTTCTGGGGCTGGGGCTTTGAGGCCCATCTAATGCCAACTAGCTAAAATCCCATCTAGCACTGAGAACCTGAGTGCAGAATCCTGAACTCTAACATTCCTGCTTCGTCCTGGAGCAGGAGATCTACATGAAGACTGTTACAGGTGCCTGTCCCCTGAGATGTTGTCAGTCCAGAATCCCTGGGTGGCAGACCCCAACCAATGAACTTCATTCATGCAAATGAATACCCAGCAACTCATCCTGGTGCATACCACAGTGATGAGTGGGGCCTAACACCAGAGGCAGAAGAGGCCAGATGCAGCCCAGAAGCCTGTCCACAAAAGAAGGGCTGCATGAACTGTCTCATATTCAGCCAGTGGAGACCTCAACAGCAGTGAAAATGAACAAAGGACCATTCTACAAAGCCAGATGACCTCACTGACAACATGGGGGGAGAAACCACAGGCTCTGTGCTGCCACGCGCCATGGCTGCCACGCACCATGCTCAGATCAGACAGAACGAATCCCCGGTGCTGAGGTGTGAACAGCAGTTGCCTGGGAAGGCAAATGGGACACAATATAGAGAGTCCCAAGTGACAGGGACTAAAAGAGACACAGCTGCAGAGAAGGTGGAAGGCAGTGCTGAGGGGACACATGTGGACTCTGAGCTGGGTATGTGCAGCTGCTGTGGAGGGAAGGGTAGCTGCAGAGAGGCTGTGTAAGCACGGGCACGCAGGGGACACCAGGGATGCAGGCAGTGGAAAGACCAAATCCTCATGCCAATGCCATGCCAATGCTCCAGAGACCACTACAGGGGGTCTAGGGTACCCAGAGCTGCCAACAGGGAAGGCCCGAAAGCCTTCAGAGGAAAGAAGTGCGCCAACCACAGCAAGGATTTAAAGTGACAGAGCCAGTCCAGTCGATGGCAGTGTGGGAGCTGGAGGTCTTATTCGTCAAGGACTTCCCAAACCGTCATCTTCAGTCCCTTTTGTGAAAACTAGGCTGCCTTTTTATTGGCCCTAAGTCAGGGGTCTAAGTGAGGCTGGCTGGCCTTGAAGGGGGAGCCAAAGCCCTGCCTACAACAGGCAAGAGGTAAGTTCACAATTCTTTACCACTGGTTTTCTGAAATGGATAGAATACTCACACATGGTTTTTTTAATTTGTTTTAAATATTTTATTTATTTTTATTTTATGTGTATGAGTGTATTGTGTATGTAAGTGCACCCGTGTCATGCAATGCCCAAGGAGGTCATAAGAGGGTATAGGATTCTCTGGGAATTGGAGTTAGGGATGGTTGTTAGCCACCATGTGGGTACTGGGATTTGAACCTGAGACATTCACAGGAGCAGCCAGTGCTCTTAACCACTGAGCTCCAGCCCCAGTGTTTTTAATTTTTAAAAATATTTTATTTATTATTTTAATTTTATGTATATGTTTAAGTGCATTCGTGTAGTGCAATGCTGAAGAGGTCCAAAGAAAGCATAGAATACCCTGGAGTTACAGATGGTTCATAGTCATTATGTGGATACTGGGAATCAAATCCCAGTCCTCTGCAAGAATAGCCAGTCCTCTTAACCACTGTGCCATCTCTCCAGCCCCAATATTCACATTTTAACAATCAAAAGGGTACACAGGGAAGTCAGGCATATGGCACTCAGGAAACTGAGAAGGAAAGACTACATGAACCTGGGAATGTGGAGTCAGCTTTGACCAGGTCAGCAAGTTCCTATTTCTTGGGGATAGAGAAAGAAGGTTCACAGGACTAACAACAAACAATGGCCAGCCCCAACACCCCTAGAGGCATCACAGTCTCCAGCTTCTTGCGGCTGCACAGAGATGCTCTATACATGTGCAAGCACCCTTCTTCACTTTTACAGAAAAAGATCCTGACACACCGCCGCCACCTGTTTTCACTCAGCAGTCTGTGTGTGTCAGCACCTGGAGCCTGGGTCTTATCCTTATGGCTGCACAGTATCCCAGGGTTTGCACAGGCCATAATTTGTTTGTGGCTTCCTGTGCATTGACATTTATCAGGAGTCCAATCATCTATTATTTCAAAAGCAGCAGCAATGACTAACCATGTGAACCAGTCACTCTGCACACATGTTAAACACATCTGCAGGCTGAATTCCTGAAGTGCAGTTGCTGGGTAAAGTGCAATTTTGAGGAAAGTTGCTAGAGAGGTGTACTACACTCAAGGTGCTCATCTAATGAGCCTTCTTGGGAGCCAATATGTTAAACGCTTAGGGGAAGAAACGGTAGAGAAAAGCTTAGTTTGTAATGCACAGCAGGCAGCATCAGGGGATGGTACTAATTCTACATCAGCCCCAACTCAGTGCTCTGGCTCATGAACTTGCTCCCCTTACCCACATGTAAAAGGTTAGATACAGGGATAGGAGGTGTAGCTCAGTGGTAGAACCTTTGCCTACCATGTACAGGCCCTGGGTTCTATCTTAGAACTACCAAAAAAAAAAAGAAAAATGAAAAAGCTAGACCCTCAGCCCTTCCTAGCTCTGGCTCTGATGCCCTGATCCTAGCCCAGGGATAAGATGGACAGAGACCAGTCACCAAGATACCCAGCTGTAACTGGTGTTCCTGAATGAAGGCACCAGTGTACAGAGGACAGGGTGGGCCTGGTGGGCAGAGAACCGGAGGGTTACTAGATTCTGGTCTACCCGTCCCAAGTGAGAGAAAAGCGCCACTTGTCACATCTTCTGCCAAAGCTGTGGGGACATCACAACCGTGCAAACACTCATACTCCATGACAGTCCCTGTTCCCGGCCCGTCACCAACAGTTACATAATTCATGTACCCCACAGCCGCACCATCTAAGCATCGCTCTCCAGCAACCAGTCAGGAAGGATGGAGGCGGTCTCTGGCAGGAATCCAAGAGCCGTCCCTAAGTGAGAGTGAGGACAAGTGAGGACATGTAGCCAGCAGGGAGGGGCTTCCTCCAACCTCCCCAAATCAGGCCTAGCTACCGGAAAGTGTGGATAAACGGGAATATCTCCTGCCCCTAGCCCAGTGGGAGAGAACGTTGAGAGAGAGAATCTGTCAGCTGTGTGTCTCCCCACACAGGCTCCACTCCCACTACTGGAGACAGCCAGGAGCGCGGGCACACCAAGTCACCTTAACTGCACTAGGGTGCTACTGTGTTCTATCCAATATACAATGTCTCATATAGCATTATGCACAGTCTTCGCAAATCTAGACTGTTCCAATCCTGCTCCTTTAAACTACACTGAGACATGAGTGTATAGAATGACGCGCTCCCTGAGGTGAGGCAAGACCCCCCTCAACCACCCAGGAAGGCTTGCTCAGCCTCAGTACCGGGTCCCCCGATTGTGTCCCAGGCCTCTGTGTGCATTCCAGGTAACCCTGCTATCTGAAGACTCTCCCTCCACCTGCCATTGCCTGCAGAATTCCAGCTCAACGGCCCATACCGGCCCACCCCAGGGAGTGCCACCTCCTAGGGTCCCACAGCTCAACCAGAGCCTCATTAAACACTTTCCACCTCTGGGCAGCAGCCCAGTGTGCCAAGCTTTCCCAGCAGGCTCAAGCTGTCTGTGGGAGGGCAACACTGGTGGCCACTCAGGACAGGAAGAGCCCAAAAGTTCCTTCTCAAGAACACAGGTGATTCACCCTTCTGGGTCCCAGTCTCTCTGCTCCAGACTGGTTAGAATAATTCAGGTCATGGCCACTGGGGAATGCAATTTGCAAAGCCCTACACAAATCACATTGAGGACAGAATTGAGATAATTAGTTGTTAATATTAATTAATATAAACACAATCACACATACTTTTGCCAACACCCATCACTGTGCTGTGCAGACACCCACACTGGGTGTGCTGGGATCCCCCACTCATTGTTCATTTGAGATAAACAGAGACTGTGATGCAGGACGTGGAAACCAGAGTCTGCCGCAGCTGCAGCAGCACTGTGGGGTTATTTTTCCCATGGAGCTTTTAGGTAAATGACCCAAGGGCCTTGCAGAACAGCCCGCCATGCAGTGAAGGTCCTCAGCCACTTGTCGGAAGGACAGGGCCTCTCTTGGTGCAGTCTGTTGTTGGGTGGCGGGGGTGGGAGAACACCAGGAGAAAAATAGAGGTGCTATATGTTCCTCTGGGTAGGAAGACTGTTTGATCTGAAAATCCCTTTAAGGGTGACAGATGCAATTACTTCAGGAGGTCTCTCTCACCCTTAGTGGGGGTAGCCACATTGGGATGGGTCATGACACTCAGCTAAGAGATACACCAGTCTCAGTATGGAAAACGGTCTTCATGAGAATCACTGCACAGACTTCAGGCCGGGAAAGGAACCACATGTGCGTGCACACCCACTCCCATGTATACACACAAGCACAAGCATGCTTGACACATACAGCCTTCTTCACAACCACATGACCTGCCAATCCTCCAAACTACACTCCTAAGGCTTTCTCCCTAGGAACTCACCTGGGTCTATGGCACCCACACAGAAAGGGTGAGAAGCCTGCTGGGCAGTAAAGCTCAGAGAGGGCAAGTAACCTGCTCAAAGCCATCCCGAGTGTCCGACGGTCTGATGCTGTCTGCTATTCAAGCCACAGGGTTGCTCACAGTTGAGGTTGGGATCTCATCTTGCCCATGGAACTTAAAGCACCAAGACTCTGCCTCTTTTCTACCTGTGCCCAACTTTAAAATTCCACAGGCAAATGCAGTGACCCCACATTAAATAAACAATGAAACGATGTAAGTTCTTTCCTAGAATGAACATTCTCCCAAACTGCAACAGCAATTACTTATCTGGGGGTATGTATGGATGAGGTAGAGAAAGGGTCCGATGGAACCAGCATGGCCTTGAACTCGCTATGTAGCTGAAGATGATCTTGAACTCTGGATCTTCTGGCTACCACCTCCCAAGTACTGTGATTACTTCCTGATTATAAAACTGGGGAGATTTCTATTTCCGACTCCAAGCTTTTCTGTGTTCCGAGCTTTCTATAATCAGTAAGAGTTAGTTTAACTAACACCAGTGTGGCCCATTAATTCTCACAGGCTGTAAGGCCGGATCCACACCACAGACTTCTCCCTAAGTCAATGTGACTCTGTAACACACAGTAGAGCTGGAAGTGATGCAGGTCAGGCACAAAGGTTTTCTGGGTGGGATCTTCCCTTCCCCAATTCTCTTGCTCACATCCGACACTCAGTCAGCCTGCACCCCTCACACAGCTGTGCTGTGAGGGCCCTCAAGTGAATCATGTCCAACCTCATAGCCTTCAGTCCAGAAGAGGGATAGTGGCTAATTCCTCACACCCTGGTGGGACTGGCAAGTCACTGCATCAAATACCAGCCAGCTTGTCCACCTCACAAAATGGGGCAGGCAAGGGAGACCCAGTCTGGCCCAGTTCTGGCTCTCTGCCCGTGTTCACAGAGATAAGGACTCCAAGCATGCATGGGAGATAGACCACACTTTCCCAAGAGCATTCGGGATCCATGACATGAGATGCTATCGCCCCCTGAGACCTGGAGAACCAGGACTTTAATCTTTAAGAAAACAAGTTCAGGGGCTGGAGATGCAGCCCAGTTGGCTACACCTGTCTAGTGCACACAAAGCCCTATATTTCTCTCCAGTGCTGCCTAAACTGGGCAGGGGGATACATGCCTGTAATCCTAGTGCTTAGGAGGTAGAGGCAGGGGATCATAAGTTCAAAGCCTACCTAGGATACACAAGACCCTTCCAATTCAGTGCAGCCAAGTGGCAGGGGGCACGCGAGGCCAGTCGCACAGGAGACACCATCACAACAGAGCATCTAGGGGCCTGGCCTGGGGCACAGTGGCTTTCAGACTAGAAGCTACAGAAGACACTGAGGGAAAGGAAGCAGGGTCTAAAGAGACACTAGGGACCAGAGGGGCAGCAAACCGGAAGGAGGCAGGTCATCTTGGAGCTTTTGCCAGAATGGTGGAAGCAGGACACAGGGTGACTCTGCCTCGTCTCTGCCTCGTAATACGCGGCTGAGTGTGTCACTTCCTCTGAAACTTTCAGAGGCTCCTTGCTGACCATGCCAGGATCAACCCAAAACCCCTGAGAAGGGAGACGTTATAGACCTCTACAATGGAGGGGTTCCTACTCACTACCTAGAATCCCCTCCTTTTCCTCCTCTGGTGCACACTCCTAGTTCTTCAAGGCCAGGAGACACCCAGCACAGGGCTCTGAAGCCAGACCTACCGAGCTCACGTAGGGAAGGTGGCAGCCCCACCTCACTGGGTGGTAGAAGGATGAAACAGTAATTCGTGAAAGCACTTTGAACTGTGCCTGGCACACAGTAAGTGCTCAATAAACGGTCTTTTTGTTCCTATTGTCCTCAAGGCCCCTTTAGAACCCTCTTTCTACCACAAGTAGAGCACTGTCTTAAACCTATTGGTTCTATGTTAGGTTCCCCCAACCAACCACAGCCTTTTAGAAGACACAATCCAGGTCTCTGACCTCTCTTCCTTGATGCCCAGCAAGTTCGGGGTACACAGTGGGTGTTCAGTAAGCACTTGTTGCCCCCAAAAGCCTCAGTCAAGGTCCTGGGGCAGACCCCACTTAGAACTCTGACGACCCAGCTGTGGGCCTTACAGCACTTACACACCAAATCCCCAGTCTCCTTCGCTGCTACTGGTTTTCAAAACAATAAAGGGCTGTACCCTGCCTTGCCTAGCTGTTTCTACTCCAGGGAATGTTCAGAGAGAAATGAGCACGGCAGAGACTGGAAATAGCACTAAGCCCCTCTTGGGGAAGAGGAGGGCTGGGCAGGCCAGCCAGCAAGCAGAGCAGAAGCTGGAAGAGGGAAGAAGAGGCCAGGGCTCAGTGGAACACAGCCTGCCTCTTCAGTGCAAGGCCGGATTCAATCCGTAGTGCCACAGAATAAAGAGAAAGGAAGGGTGAGAACAGCCCCTGCACAGAGCAGGGCTCACAGAATTCAACCGATACCCATGAACTGGGACAAGCTGCTCATCTCGCCCTTTCTGCCTGGGAGCTCTTCTTCCACTCGACTGAAGGCATTCAGGAGAGGCTCTTTGATTGTACAATTCCCTACCACCCGAGGAGCAATTTGCAACACACACATCCCCCCAGGACAGGGCAAGGGCATTCAGGTCCTCCATAGCTCTTGGGGGGCAGGATTTACAGAGCCTCTCCACCCATACTAGCCAACGGGGTCACCATCTATGTCCACCTCCCCTGCAGACTGAAGCATCTAAAGGCAGGTTCCAAGTCCCATTCCTCCTCAGACCTGCATGCCCTAGGTGTTGTTTTATCCCACAGAACAGAAGGGGATAAACACAGCAGGGGCTAGAGGAAGCCCTGAGCCTGGCACATAATAGATGCTCAGGGAACTTCAAGACCTGACACAGATCCTGACTCAGGGATGACCATGTCAGGGCCTTGCCTGTATCACTGACAAGCGAGTCATGAATTTCCCCGCAGTGCCTCAGTTTCCTCATCCACAAATATGCACAGCAATACTTTACTCCCACAGCTGCTGCTGTGAGAATTAACTGGGAAAACATACAAGAAAAGCAAAAAGCCTCTGAGGAATGTCAGTCACCCAGTTCCTGCTCAACTGTCCCTTTGTGCGAGAATCCTTCCCCCTGGCCTGTCCCCTCCCCCAGCACTGACCTACCTCTGCACTCCTTTGCCTTTGTCTTGTGGGTTTTTTGTTTGTTTGTTTGTTTTGGTTTTTTAATCCATGTTATGACTTATTTCCAAGTCTGATTCCCCCACCCACCTCAGAGCTCCCAGATGCCATTAGCAGATGCCAGGAGCATCATATGTGTGTCCAGGTGAGCTCAGGCCTGCTTCTGGGGCTCTCCTTCCCTGAGGTCACAACACAGGATTCTTACCAAGACACTCAAAATACAGAGCCCAAGCGCCTACCAATCATATTGACAAGGGACATAGGAAGGGAGGTTGTAAGCGCAGCCTGTGGAGACCCCTGAGACCTGGGCTTCCTCAGCTGGTGCAGGTGCGCCAGCCTGTGTGCTAGCTAACTCTGCAGTGCCAGCCTCTAGGGCACAGATTGCTACTTCTTTCCTTATATAAAGCACCCGGCAGTCAGATGAATAATACATAGGCCTTCACCTCACACACAGGTATCAGGCAGGCAAACACCTGCTCTGCCCCACCAAGCCCTGTAAGGGAGGGCAAAGTGAGATGTCGGGCCTCAAAAAACCTCTCTGAGAGTATATGGATTGGCAGTCTGCACCGATTCCCCACACCCCCACGCCTGCCACAGCCCCTTAGTACTGGAGTCCACATCCAAGCAAGGTGTCCACGGGCGTGTCAGATGTATACACCCAAACCTGTCTCTAGGGTTCCTTTGAATACAAACATCCTTGGAGCCCCAGATTCCCATCAGTCCCCCTCCAAACCCACTGACCTGTGTGCAAAGCGCAGACACACACACACACACACACGCATGCACGCACACCGCCCTTTACGGAGCTTGGAACACCTCTGGGGCCGACCACCCACCCAGGTCACCGCCACCGCACGGGGCTCGGATGCCTCCCCGCCTCGCTCAAGCAGTGCCAGGCTCCAGCACACCCACCTGGATGTGCACGATTCCCCGGTTAAAAGCCTAGTCCCCAGCAGGCCCGGGGTCCCCTCGGCAGGTCCGGTTACACTCCTGACCTGCCCTCGCCACGCTGGCCAGAGGCGGGGCGGGCACACCCACGGGCCGCCCGGGGGCCTCGACGTCCCCTCCTCCCCGCGGGGCGCCCCCCAGCGCCGGCCTGTCTCCACCGCACCGTTCTCTCCGGCTCCCCGAGCATCCCTGCATCCCTCGCATCCCTTCGACCCGGGTACCTCAGGAGCCCATGGCGGTGGCGTGTGCGAGCGACGCGCGGCGGCCGGGCTCTGCGGGCGGGGCGGGTGGCTCCGCAGCCCGGTGTCTCCGCCGCCGCCGGCGCGTCTCCAGCCCAGCGGAGTGCCACCGCGACGCGCCTGCGCACTGAGCGCGCCGCCGGCGAGGGCGGGGCGGGGAGCGCGGGGCTGAGATCACTCGCTGAGCCTTAAAGGGGCCGCGCGCTGCGAAGCCCCACGCGCTGTGAAGCCCCACGCGCGACTCCCAGGGTCGCTCGCTTCTCTCGCCGCTTGCAAAGCGACGTGGCGAGACAGAACCCCCAGTTTTTCCAAGTCTCATCCACCACAGTCCTGGAATGCAAAGACTGAGCCACGGGCTATAAACTCTGTCCCTGACATTCTGGCTGGCTAGCGCCTCACTTCTCTGAACCCTAATTTGAGACTATTTTGAAGATGAAACGAATTACTGTGGCTGTTTGTGGCGTGGAGAGTGCGTGTGGAACTGCGGAGTGAACGTTCACAGAGCGCTTTCTGCAAGACGAAACTGCAAAGTGCAGAAGGAGGCTTTTTCTTCCCACCTCGCTCAGCTCCCACCTAGCTCTAGGCCGCCTAACCAGCCAAATTCTGCCAGTAACAAAACACCTGCCTGGCCCATTGTGGTTGGCTAGGTCCATATCTTACCCAGTTAACTGAAATGCATAATGTTCAACGAAGTTTATTTATATCTCCAGCTCCAACTGACGCCTCTTAACTTGGAGGGCTCAGCTGCCTCCCCTTTCCCCACACATGCCCCCTCACAAGCATCTATGTTTCCAGTCCCCAGGCCAGATCTCCTGGAATCGTCCTTGAATCCCTGCTTCTGCGCCTACCCACTCAGGCAAGCAGGAAATCCTACAGGCTTAGTCTGCAAAGCATACCTAGACGCTGACCTCCTCCATCCCACCCCCACTGCTGCCTTGTGCTTGGGACTCTGCCTCGGTTTACATCAGGTTTACATCCGATTTTCCAACTTTGTCCTCTCTGCCGATCCGTATCAATGTGGAAATCAGAGAAATTCTTTTAAAGCCTAAGTCAGCAGCAGAGTTCCTGTTTAGCATGCACCAAACCCTGGGTTTGATCCTGAGCACCACGAAAGAATAAAACCTAAATCAAACCATAGCACTTTGCTCCCAAACCTCCACTACCTCCTGGTTTCATTCTTTAGGTGGAGTCTTTCCATGTCTGCACAAAGCCTTCACTTGGCATCCCTCCCGAGGCTGTCTGGCCTTACCTTTCCTTCCACCCAGAGCCCTGCTGTCCCTACTGTAAGGGAACCATTCAGCCTCAAGGCCTTCTCACTGGCTGTTCCCCGCCTGGAATTGCTGTCCTCCACAGACTCCTGAACGCTCCTTCCTTCATCTTCCTCATCCTCTGCTGGGCATTGCTGGCTCCTGCAGAAGTTGGGAAGTTGAGGCAAGATTGTCCAGAGCCAAACCATATTCAGCACATCACTGTGCTCCAGTTTCCCAGTAACATTTAATTTCTAACGTACAGTTTGCCTGTTTTATTGCTCATCTTCTTCCAGTAGAACAAAAGTTCTATGAAAAACGGTTTTGTCTTTTTTCTGGGGAAATCGACAACAGAGTTTAACCTACCAGAGTCTGAGCGAGGGCTTGGCTTGTTTACAGCTGTAACTGTGGAATTCACTTCGGCTGCATATAGGCCCTGGGATTGCTAGGTGGAAAGCTAACTGAAGAAAAGGAATCATATGAGGCTATAGGAAGGTCATCGCTCATGCTGGGATGGGACTTTTTGATGATGTAGATGTTTTGTAATCACCCATACTTCTGAAAATAACCCCTCATCCATGCTCCCATTAGCAACCCCAATAAACTCGTTGGTTCGTGGATCTAGATTGGGTAGAATCATTACTTTGGTATGTTGTTGGTGCCTTATCTGGGATGAGGAGACATTTGTTCACGCCTTCCTGGGAAAAGTTAATGTAGCAAGGGCAAAGATTCCCATCCTTTTCGTTTCCTGATGTAAACCAGTATTCAGCACTAAGCTGGCAGAATGAACATGTCCAGAGAGCATTTGCACAGAAACAAATGTGGTAGCTAAGACCTACAGAAACGCCCCTCTAGGGCTGGCAAGATGGCTCAACAGGTAAAGATGCTTGCTGCCAAGCTTGATGACCTGAGTTTGAGTCCCAGGACACACCTGGTGAGAGGGGAAAACTGACTCCCAGAAGTTGTTTTCTGATCTACACACACACACACACACACACACACACACACATGCACGCACGCACGCACACACACACCAAAATGTAATTTAGAAAAAAAGAGATAGATGTGGTGGTGCACACCTGCAATCCCAGCACTTAGGAGGCAGGGGAAGGCAGATCTCTGTGAGACTGAGGCTAACCTGGTCTAAATAGAGAGTTCTGGGGCTACTGGGAGACCCTGTCTCAAAAAACAAAACAAATGAACAAAAGAAGGAAAGAAAGACAATACAAAAAAGGAAGGGACGGAGGGAGGGAGGGAAGGAGGGAGGGCCCCCTCCCAGCCCAGATTTGAAGTCCTCATTGGTTCAGAACTTCCTAGTTCCCCCTTGGACCTGCTAACCCCTAGAGGGCCAAGTCCTCATCCCCTATTGTCACACCCAGTGTGATATCCACCGCCCCCTCCAGAGCTCTCAGGTCAAACCACACCCATATCTGGGTTCTGAGTTCCTCCCTCTACAAGGGCACTCATGGCTCTCAATTTACAGGGGCCCTGTCTGGCAAGACACAGGCAGTTGGTGGGTATTTTTAGGCACTAGTTGCCAGAAAGTCACCTGGCCTAGTGACAGAGCATGTCGGTAGGTGGCACATGGAGCCCTAGTTGGTTGCTCTTCTTTGAGAGGAAAAGTCCCCCTCCCAGCTTTGCTCAGGCTTTCTAAAAAGAAGATACACGGGGCCAGCGACATGGCTCAGTGAGTAAAGACACTTGCCACCAAACCTAATGACCTGAGTTTGATCTCTGGGATGTACACGGTGGAAAGAGAACCCACTTTCCTAAGTTGTCCTCTGACTCTACAAATGTACCATGGCATGCTCCTGCACACATGCTCACACACAAATAAATTAGTAATAAGTAAGCAAATAACTGTGACACAGAGGGTAGGACGAACATACATTCTCTTCCTTGCTTTATGCAAACTTACCCCCACCCTCCCCTCTGTCCTTTCTTAAGGCTCAAATCTTCCTCTTCTTCTCTCCCCAGTCTCCTTTCCAGGGCTGTGACCACCACCTCTTTCAGGCTACCTCAGTTTCTAGGTGATTCTCCCACTTTTCAGCCCACCACTCTGTTAACCTGCCCTCCTGTTCCTGAACTAAGAATGCCCCTTCCGTTCACCAGCCCCACCCCTTTTCTGCTCTGGGCTTGGCCAGCTTCCTTCAAGGACCAAAGCAGGTACCAGCTTCTGGATCCTTTTAGTTGCTGTCTGTTCGCTTATTTTGCTGCTGTGACTCAGAACCCAAAGCTTCCTGCATGCAAAGCATGGTGCCCTACCACTGAGCTACACCCCCAGACACTCTATTCTGGGTGTTTTGTTTTTGTTTTGAGACAGGTTCTCATTCTATTGCCCAGGCTAGTCTGGAGCTTACTAATGTAATCTAGACTGGTCTCAAACTTATAGTGATCCTCTTGCCTTAGCTTCCCAAATTGTGAGATTACAGGCATGAGCCACCACACCCAGCTCCCTCTTCTGTCTTAATTAATTTTTCCCTAGGGAAACGTTGGAAACAACCTGACAGTCACTGATGAAAGGTTAAATAAATACAGTGATCCATGTAATGACTGTCAATGTAGATCTTAAAATACTCCCTTAATGGGGTTAGAGAAATGGCTCATTGGGTAGGAAGAGCACACACTGCTCTTCCAGAGGACTTGAGTTCGAATCCCAACACCACATCAGGTGGCTCACGACTGCCTGTAACTCCAGCTTCAGGTAATCCAATGCCATCTTCTGGCCTCCAAGTGCTCACATATTTATACACACAGACACATGCATATACATAATTAAAAATAATAAATGGTTAAGTCTCTTAACATGCCTAGTCTTTCCATTGAGGAAACAATTAAGAATAATATTGGGTGGTAAAGGCAGGAATAAACTTGTATGCCAGCCTGGTTTGAACTCTGTAAGTGCTGAGAGGGAAAGACTGGCAGGAGAAATAACAGATGGGTTATCAACAGCTCCTCCTGAGTGACAGGGTTATGAGCAGTGATTTCCCTCACTTCGGAATGTCTGAAACTTGTTTGCAAAAGCATGTTTTATTTTCAAACTTAGACAAGTTATTTAAAGAAATGGTGCATTCTTCCAGTCTGTATTTTCTCCTCACTGTGCATCACACACAATTCATCTGTCTGCTGAGAAGAAAGAAGCTGTCTACAGGGACTCGGGCTGAGGCTGGATTTATCTCCACATCTTCCCATACCCAACTCAGCAAATAACCACCTTCAAAACTCCTCTTTCCTTCCTGAGTGTCAGCTCTGCTAGATAAGTCTGGCAGTGTCTCAGAAGTTCTGACTGGTAACAGTGACATGTCTGTCAGAAGAAAGGAACCCAAGTCCAGTGGTTACCCTCCTTTGAGTCCACTCAGCCTCCGGCCAAGACATATGGAGGTGAAAACTGAGGAATCGGGCATGCACATGATGAGGGCCCAGTTCATCTGCAGCCTCTGGGCCATCTTTGTGCCCCCCAAGGAGCCCCAGCCAGGTGCCCCAGAGAGACAGTGTGCATAGAAGGCAGAATTGATTCTCAGAAGAATGACCTTGGGCATGTGGCTTTGCTTCTCTCAGCCTCAATTTCCCCACCAGGATTGTCCAGATAACTGCATGAGAATGTCAACACACTGTTCTGTCCGGCGAATTTCTCTGCTGTGTACAGAGCAGCAACCACTGAAACCTCCAACTCGAGTCCTGACACAAGCAAACGTTTTGGTTGTAACAGACTGAATTTAATGCAAACTAAGCTAAGCATAGAGAGGTTATGGGCTCAATTAGGAAGTTCAAAGCTGAATGGGATTTGAGACCTCACACAGGGTCGGTGGGATGCTATTCTTTCTGTCTCTCGTTCTCTTTCTCCCCCGACCCGTGTGTGTGTGTGTGCGTGCGTGTGTGTGCGTGCGTGCGTGCGTGCGTGTGTGTGTGTGTGTGTGTGTGTGTTTTGGCTTCATTCTCAGCTGGCCTTTCACCCCCGTGACAGAGAGTACCTCTTTCCCAAGAATTCCAAAGGCTCTGTCCCAGAATCCCCTCTGATTGGCCCAGCTTGTGATCACGTTCCCATCTCTGAGCCAATTAGTGTAGAGAAAAAATGCAGTGTACGGATTGGCCAGGCCTGAATCTTGGCCCCACCCTGGGAGACAGTAGGTGGAGTCAGCTCTTCTGAGCCCGCTAGCACTTCGGAGAGATATGGGATAAGGAGACTGGCAGTGTCATGGGCAGAGAGAGAGAGTTCTGGGAAGAACACCTCTGGTGCTGCTCAGCTCAGGGAGTTTAGGTAGCTGTCGCTGGGGCACCCAGAAGGAAGATCAGAAATGGGCTAGAATGTAACTTCACCCATGTGGGGTGACTCTTTGGAGGCCTACATCTTGTGCTCCGGCCAAATCAGCTGGTTCAAACCCTACCTCCACCACTGTTAGGCAGAAACCTTAGGTAACTCTTTAAGCCTCACTAGGCTTCTTGTTTCTTCATCTATAAGATGGGTGGTACCAGAAACAGCCTTTGGGAAGTGGTACCAGGGTCAGATTAAATGAAAGCATGCCTATAATCTCAGCGATTGGGAACCAGAGGAGAAATATCAGGGATTCAAGTGAAGCCTTGGCTACATAACGAGTTCAAAAACTTAGCTTAGGCTACATGGAGACCCTGTCTCAAAAAAATCAGAAAACGTAAAAGAGAAAAGCTGGGCATAGGGCTCCAGAGGGGTAAGAGTCCGTCAGGCTCCAGCACAGAAGCTGAAAGCGCTCACCTTTAAGCACTTCCAGGAAGTGCTTAAAAATCTGGAAGTAGGCAAGACTATTATGAACCCTCAAAGCCTGCTGCCAGAGACATGCTTCCTCCAGATCCCATGACCCTCCCCAAATAGCACCAGCAACTGACCGAGCATCCAAATACTTGAGCCTATGAGATCATGTCTCATTCAAACTACCCCAAGTGACTACTCATGAAGCTTTGTTAGCTCAGCAAGCAGCAGTGGCTGCCATTCAGCAGGTGAGGAAGCTGAGGCACAAGAAGGTAGTGTGCCTTGGTGAAGGTCACCCTGAGCATCCTGGCACACAGCAAGCCCTAGGGGTGTTTATGAGATGAATCACGATGGGACCAGTCAGCAAGAGAAAATCCAGGCTGCTTTTCCTGTTGAAGTAGTGACATTTGAGACATCGATGGCCATCAGGAAGCAGAGCAAGGCCATTCCTGGGGGTGCTATCTGGGCATGTGTGACGGAATCAAGGATGTGACCAATGGTGACTGACAGGTTGCTCTAGGAAGAGTCTCAATTGGAGATCCAAGAAAAGAACTGTCCCATGGGGGTGAAGAAATGGCTCCATCGTTAAGAGTACTGACTGCTCTCGCAGAGGACCAGGTTCGATTCTCAGCATCCACATGGAGGCTAACAACTGTCCTAACCAGTTCCAGGGGATTCAATGTCCTCTCCTGACCTCTTTGGGCATTACACGGCACAGGTGCATTTACATACATGCGAGAAATACATCAAATAACTGTCCTTTCTCTATCTCTTTCAGCTGCATGCTTACTGCTCCTATAATGCTGGTGAGGTGAACCCCCTCTTCAAATGCAGCCAGCACAGAGCAGCATGCCAATGAAAGCAGCTCAAGGGAACCATCCATTTCCTTGGCACCAGCTCCTTTACACAACTCCAGGTGCAGTCAGTCAAGGGGCCAGGAACACATCCCTCAGGAAAGGAACGTGATTAATTCATTAATCTTCACTGTCACCTTGAAGGGATCCGGATTCACCATAGAAGCACACCTGTGGGTATGTCTATCAGGCCTCTCTGGAAAGGTTTAACAGGAGAGGGCAGCACCCCTCATGGGCTCAGGTCCTAGGATGAATAGAAGGAAAAAGTGAGCGAGCGCCAGCATTCATCTCTCTCTCTGCTTCCTGACTGGACTGATTGTGACCAGCTGCCTCCCAGTCCTGCTGCCACAATGTCCCCATCATGATGAGCAGTACTTTCCAATATAAACCCAAATCAGCCCCCCTCTCCTCACGCTGCCCTGCTGTGGTATTTCGTCACAGTCACAAGAAAAGCAATAGTATAGGAGAGGAGAGGTCCACCTGCATCTCATGGACACCGAGGGAGCTAGGGGGCTGGTACTGGAGGTCTGGGAGGCCCAAGACTGGAGCTGCCCCAGCTTGTTAGGCCCTTTACCTGCCCAGCATAAACCTGGCCAGTTTGGCTTCAAAGGAAGGGGTGGGGAGCACCTGAATTACAAGTGCTTGGAAAGTGCTGGTTGAAAAGAGGTATAATTACTAAGAAACATTCTCCAAAGGGCTGGGAGGAGCCAGCATGCTGTCTGCCAATCTTGGTAGGGGTCTCCAGGGAGGCCTCCTTAAAAGGACAGGCCTCCTCCCCAAAGCCCCAGGCCTGCGTTCTCAGCATCTTTCTCACAGGTACTGTTTGCTGAGCACTTCCTACATGAAAGGTGATGTACAGTACAATGCTACCCGGGACATCCTTCCATCCCACCAGCCTCTCAGGAGGGTAGCTCAGCTACAGGAGACTTTCTCAATAAAATAAGAATGAAAATAAGGAGCTAGGAAGGACCTGGTTGGCCATGGTATTTGAGCCCGTGACCACTATCTCTGATGTCCAGCCTTCTTCCTGGATGTTCCACCCCTCCAGCAGAGTCCCTCCTACCTCCACCTTCTAGCTTTTTCTCTTTACTCCTAGGACCCCAGAAAAGTAACCCAGAGCCTCCAGATCTCCCTCTCCCATTGGCTAGTGGCTCAGTCGTCCTTGCCTCCTGCCTGGACCGTGACCACAGCTCTCTGTTTCTCCCCGCCCCCTTTCGCCTTCGTCCAGTCTCCTAGACCACTGCTACCCTCAGGTGAACACCCATCCAGGCCTCCTCAACTCACAGAGGAGCTGGCACCAAAGTCAAGCAAGAGGGCACTGAGGCAGCCAAGCAAAAGGGAGATGACAGCACCCATGGTCATGGTTGCCCCCATTTTATAGATGAGGAAGCCAGGGCTCAGGAAGATGAGCAGGACACGGTGGTTCAGGTAGTAATCCTAGCACTGGTTAAGACGGAATTGGCATGGGTTTAAGGCCAGTCTTCGCTGCCGCAAAAAAAGAAAAAGGGGTTGGAGAGATGGCCGATAGCGCGTCTGCTGCCCGAGCGTGAGGACCAGGTGTGGCAGTGAATACTTGTAACCCAGAGCCAAGTCCCCAGAGCTCACAGGCCAGCCAGTGCAGCCAGTTGGTGTAAGGCCTGGGTTTAGGGACTCTCAAAAAACAAGGTGGAGAGGAGCTGGAGAGATGGCTTAGCTGTTAAGAACACTGGCTGTTCTTGCAGAGGACCCAGGGTTGACTCCCAGCATCCACATGGCAGCTCTCCATTTCCAGGGGGTCCAGTACCCTCTTCTGACCTCCACCGGCATTGCACAGCTCGGGTGCACCTACCTGTTCATACCTATACAATTTTAAAAGTTGTAAAATAAAAATAATTTTTAAAAACAAGGTGGAGAGCCATAGAGGAAGATATCAACCTCTGGCCTCCACACACATGTACATACACATGCATGCCAAGTGCACACATATGTGCACAAACACGCACACCACACACACTCTTTTTCATAAGATGAGATGCTTGCAGATAGCAGGACATGGAAGACTTCTGGATTCATACCCACGTCTGCATCATCTGACCGTGGCCTCCTCAGCCTCAGATGCAGTGTTACCTAACCACCTCCCCACACCCAACACATACTTGGAACTCAGTCTTTAAGTTGGACTAAACCTCTGGGCCTTCAGGGTTGTGGCTCCTGCTGGGATTGACGTTCTTCCCCTCATCCCCAGCAAGCTTCACATAGTTCAAGGCTCAGGTCAAGTATCTTCACGGCACTACGCACCTTTTCTTGGTTCTGGACACTGGGCAACTCATAGCTGATTCTGTTTATGCTGTTTTGTGTGGTGATAGGAGTAGAACCCAGGATCTCATGTACGTTGGGCAAGAGCTCTACCACTGAGCCACATCCCCAAACCAGCTCACAGTGCGTTCTGAAATGAGATGACTCACTTACTCACCTGAGACTCTCCCGACCCCCATGAGGCTGTGGCCCCCTGAAAGTCCAAACTCACACCTCAGGTTAGGAATGTCTAGACAGCCATATTGAGCATGCAGGTGCCTGACTATAGTGAAGGTTAAGAGCTTGGGCTGTGAGGCAGGGACACCTTTCTTGCTTTGGTGTCCCTATCCACAAATGGAGATCATGAAACATTAGCCTTGCTGGATTGTCAGGTGCAAAGGCCCAGCACAAGAGCCACACTCTTATCTGACAGTCCTCTGAGCATCAGCACCACCTTACATGTGAGGAAACCCTGTCAGAGGTCACAGAGGGGTCACCTAACCCTCAGGAATCCATCCTAGCACCTGGCAAATACCCTTGGCATCCACGTGAGCCTCAAATTATGTTTGTTGCTTGAGGGACAATGACTCACTAGGTGGCATGGCTGCCCTCTCTGGTCTGAGCAAAACTTCCTGGTGATTGTTTGGCGTGCATAATTAACCTGGCACCCTTCTGGCCTAACTCCATGCCACTCCCTGTTGTCAAGCCCTGCCCCCTCCCACATATATCCACACACAGCCACAGGAAGGAAAGCAGCAATGTTAGGGGCAACGGGGTGGCTCAGGCAGGGATGCTTCTCAGATTATAGCTTTTGCTTTCATTTTTCGGGTTTTGGTGTTTGGGGAGTCGGGGTCTCCACTTGCACCCTGAGTTCATACCATCCAAAATAGCCTCTCAGGTGCAAACACTAGTTACAACACACCCAGCTTTGATTATAGTTTTTGGTATGGTGAGACTTTCATATATGTAAACATCTCACATCAAAAAACAAAACCTGAGCCAAACTGGTTGGTGGAACACTTTAAAATGGATGAACTAGCCTCACATATAATTTTTTCGAGTCACATTTGAGTGCTGTACTCTGACAATACATCCAGCCAGTTATATTCTAAAGAAAACTTTTTAGAAATTCTTTCCTCCGTAGGTTTTTGATAGTACTATGAAAAGTTTTGGGATCTTTATTATTTTATTTTGTATTTTTGTGAGAGAGAGCAAGAGCAAGAGAGCTAGAAAGAACGAGAGACAGGAAGCATACAAGAGACTGCACATGTATGAAGGTCAGAGGACAACTTTCAGGAGTTTGAATTCAGGTTGTCTTTGTGGCAGGTACCTTTACCTGCTGAGCCATCTCCTCAGCTATGACTTGAACCATAAATGTAGATGAAGGATACAGCAAATGAGTAGATATGTTGGTGCCATTAAGAACTATACTGTTGGGCCAGAGAGATAGCTCAGCAGTTAAAAACACTGGCTGCTCTTGCAGAGGACCAGGGTTGTTCCCAGCACCCAGACTTCACTTGTTTTAGGGAATTAGATGTCCTCTTCTGGCCTCTGTAGGCATTGTACACACAAGTGCACTTACATACATAAAGGCAAAATACAAAAAAAATAATAAATCAAGAACTACAATTTTGATAAGGAGGGTAGCTGAATAGTAGCTCCTCATCGCCACCCAGCCTGTTAATTACAATTTCCAGGGCCTACTTGGGTTCCCTGGCTTTGAGTGAGTTAACAAACCTCATCCCTGCACCTAACACAAGATGGGGGCCAGCAAGGAGACTCTTCTCTCACCTCCCTGAGCAAGGCGGGGGAGGGGGAGCGCATAGGATTTTCAAATGCTGACCCTGAAAAGATCTTTGAGCTAAGGCCAGGACTCTGAAATGCCTGGGAGGAACCTCCTAGAGTCGCCACTCCTCTTGAAGCACACCTGTTATTGGATGGCTTTGCTCTCTCTGGGATGAAATTGACAGCAATGGCTCCTGGGATACTGAGAAGGGTAAACAGTGTCGGTTAAACACACGGAGATTTAGAAGCAGTGAGACAAAGCTCAGGGATGCTGAAGAGGGTTCCATGTCAGGGTCTGGCTGAGAGAACACACCAGGGCTGGCTGGGTAGCACCCATCCTGGACTCCTGACTCCAGGACCATCTCTCAGAGCTCCAGGGTTAATGGAGAAGTGGTATGTCCACTCAAGGTGGCCAAATCCCAGCTCTGCCACCAGAACTAGGACCCCAGGCAAGGCACTGTGCCCATGGATGGTTTCTGAGCAGAACTCTGGTATGAATAATATGATGTGCTATGGACCTGGCACTATCTGCAGCATGTTGGGGTATATGCTCTCAGCCCCACCCCAGCACTCAGGAATCAGGAGCTGCACTTTGACAAGTCCCCAGGTGTCACTGGTGCGCCCTTGCGTTCTCAGAGCTCCCCAGGTGTACCAAGTCACAGCAGATAATGGCCCCGGCCACTCCTGCCAGCGGGTGAGGGCTTATCCTCCAGAAGATGCTGTCCATGATAGATTAGCTGCCGAGAAACCCCAAGGACAAAGAGGTGGACAAAGGGTGGCCCGCATCACTTTGTCCTTTTCTACTTTATTACTTCAAATTAACAACCACGATAAAGCTCAAAAAAGTCCAATATTTACACAGGAAAAAAGTACAAAATTCCCCCCAAAGTTCTTCAGTAATTTTTTTTTCAGTTTTTTAAATTACAAAGTAATAAAAAGTTTTGCTCTTTAATTAAAAAAAAGAAAGGGAAAGGGGAAACAGAGGTAAATAAATTAGGAAATACACACACCAAGGAAACAAACAAAAATAAAATAAAACCCAAACCAAGTGTTACCCAGGAAGGAGGGGCAAATCCAACACTTAGCCCTGACGCCAGGCTCCTCCTCAGAAGTCAGGCCTGGGAAGGGGAGGGCTGCAGTGACTGTCAGGACCAGGGTAGTAGCTGTTAACCCAGAACCAACGTCATCTGGGGGCAGACTCCACGAACTTGCCCTAAGACCGGAATGGAGATAGGGCCGCCATACTGGCATCTGGGGGCAGGTGGTGGCAAGGACCCTGAGGGACGTGGAAGTCATTGTCCATGCCACCTTGTCTTCACGGGCATAAACAAAAACTTGGCCAGGAGGAGGGAGCCTGGAAAATACAGGTCCAACACGTACACTCATCCATGTGCACACACACGTGCACACACGCACGCATAGGCGCACAGAGCATCACAGCCCACCACCTCACTGCCTCCTCAAGTTTACAGAGAGGTGATGGAGGGACTCAAATGCTTGAGGGGGAAGGGGACACTGGGAAAGCTCAGCACAAAGCCGGCCACTGTCGGTACGCAGGGGCTGTGGCTGTGTGTCTTCTTGGATCCGAGGTTCACAAACCCCCACAGGACTGGTCTTCGCCTGGCCAAACCACTCCCCATGAGCTCCTCAGGCGCCTCCAATGGCTGCATGTCCCACTGGGAGGGGCTTCTGTCCTGCACGCCAGAATGGTAGGTGGTGGGAACAGGTGGCTAGAGTGTGACCCATGTCGTTGGCAGCCTTCAGGTCGGGAGCAGTGGGTAGGTGAGGGGACGAGAATGCTTGGTGCTAAGGACATCTCATCTTTTTGCCGTTGGCAAAATAAAACAAAGAAACAAAATCCATCGTTGTTTTTGTGCTGGGTTTTTTTTCCTTTTTGTTCATTGGAGTGGTTCTTTTTTTTCTGCCTTTGTTTTGTTTTTTTAAAGAAAATACAGTGAAGACACTACGAGAGCAATAAAGACAACAGAGTAAGTATCTAGGTGCCTGTCTACCCACTCACCAGACCCCCTTCAGCTCCATCTTGACCCTGAGGCCCTCACTCTTAGCCACATGTCTTCCTTCCTTGCCATGAACAGACTGGCTGTCTGTGAGTGAATTTCTGCAAAGTGATTCCTGCTTAGGGTGTCGTCCAGATGTGAGCTGAGTCCCTTGTTCTGTAAGCTACTGCCTGTCCCCAGGGACCTCGGTACCTCAGGCCCCCATCCAATATGTACCAGGAGTACCCTCAGACCCTTCCCCAAATCAGGCCAGTGGATTCATACTACACACTGGCTTCTGGACCTCAAGCAGCCAAGGGCTGTCCAACCCAGACTCACCCTGGCCAGAGGTCCTTTCTTGGATGCAGAAGTCAACCAAGGGCCTTTTCTACATTCTAATCCTGTTCTTGGGGTTTTGTACAATTTAATGTACTCAACAGCCCAGAGCAGAAACCATTGAAACTGGTGTGTGGTATATGGCCTGGCCTCTGCTAGGAACCAGTTTTCTAGAACATTTTGAGCTTGAATGGAGAAGCCAAAAGGGGTTTCTCAGAAGTGTTAGTCTGTATAGAGCGAGGACTGTTCCCAGGAAGATAACAGACAGGCTCTGGAATCTTAAAGCTTCCTTGAAGAGATTTGTTTTGGGGATACAAATGACACTTGTCACTTCCTCCATCCACCCCATGTACCATGAGCTGCCCTCCTCCTGGGGCCCTCAGCAGCCACCGCACTCACCTAAGCAAACACTGGTCCATGGCGACTCTCCTCACTTCCCCAGATGGTCAAATGGCACGCTTGTCTTCAAGAGAGGGCAGAGACTCGAGTAAGCTTCAAGGCAAGTCTCTAATGGGCTGGTAACAGTGACTCTGCGAGTCTCCCCCGACTTATGAGACCCACCCATCGCAGCAGGCTACTCAATCCAAGGGCGGGCCCGGGTGATCCCAGGGATCTGAAGCTGCCTGTTTTGTAGGTGGAGCTTTGTCTGGAGGCAGAGTGACAGCTCCAGGCCACACCCACGTCCAAGGCCAAAGATGGTTCAACTCCAGGTTCGATCCTTGGAGGCTCCTCTCCCTTACGCAAGAGGAAGTGGGGGACCTACCTCTTCCAGGTTCTCTCCCCAGTGTTCTAAGTCCAAATGTGCCATGTTAAGTGTGGCCACCAGCCAGGATCCCCCTCCTCCATCCCCGGCTGCCACCACTGCTGATGGCCATTCTTCAATGTCAAGAGGGTGTGAGCAGCTTGTTTCTGAGTCCCTGATGTCCCAGTCGCCTGGCAGCGAGCTGGACAGCAGTACTACCGTTTGTTGGGGTGAGTTATTTCACTGAGGCTCAGTTTCTCACTTTGCTCAATGGAACAGGGCTAATTAGACCTGAGAGGATTAAGCCAGGCCCAATTCCAGCTACAGAGTAAGCCAATAAAGGGAGAAAAAGGCAGAGCCAAGAATCTGGACCAACACAGGTAATCTCCAGGTCTGCCATGGCCCAGAGGGGTTGGGAGACGGACCAGGGCCAAAAAACGCTCACCTGTGAGGCTGAAATCCGGGAGACCTCTTGCCGTCCAGTGAGGTCTGAGGATGAGACATTGGCAGGTGCACCTCTGTGGAGCCTCATGCTCACCTTCCTCTCCCGGTCTGCCCGTGAGATCGCTCTGGGAGAAGTATTGCCTGGAGGGAGGGCAGGGAGCCACCCTCAGTGTGGGCACAAGGAAGACCCTTTGGCCCCAGCCCAAGGTTCAAGACCCCCACTGACCAGCTTGCTGGATGCGGGAGGCTGGGGTGGAAGCCACAGGTTCGGCTGCACTGCGGAGCCGGTTCGCGGTGGCCCCCGTGGGTGGGCCAGGGGGCAGGGCTCGCGTAGCAGACCCCCGCAACTGCCCCATCCTCTCCTCGCGCTCGTGTTCTCGTCGCTCCCGGTCGACGTCTTCGGGATTCCGGGCCGCACCCTAAAGAAATGCAAGGGGAGATGGAAGTCAGCCCTGTGAGGCCAGAGCTCTGTAACCCGGAACCCTAGCAGAAGAAAGCAGAGTGAGCAGCTCAGAAAACTGGTTCATCCTCCGTCCCACAGGATGGGATCCATGTCCTGAGAAAGTTGGAGGTCACTCTCAGTCACAGCTCACAGAGACAAAGTCACCCAACTACCCAGAGAGAAAGGAGGCGGCGGGGCAGAGAAGCAGCAAAAACTTAGCCTACCCTAGCTGATGCCCCTGAGAGGGCCAAAGATACCTCTTGGTCCTCCCAACCTGGCTCACTCTGTGTATCAAGAGCTCTCAGTCCCTCCAGGTTCCCAATCAAGCAGGGAATATATTCAGAGGCCCACCTAGCTGAGAGACAGGACATAGGCAGAGAAGAAAAGACAAGTCTAGTCACAACTCCAGTAAAGGCAGAGCCAGGACTGTCCCCCACTGCCCAGTCAAAGGGCCACCTTTCCCTAGCTCCCACACCTGGCCATGGCTCCTACTCTGGGGTGACAGACAGGAGACCAGGGAACTCTGGTAATTCTGCTGCCTGCAAGCCCAGGGGAGCCAAAGCAGCAGCAAAGCTAGAGGCCCCATGGAGGAGAGCGGCTCTCAGGGAAGGCCTGGGCCCCAGCAGCCTGCCCTCTAGCACTGCCACCCAAGTACAGGAGGAAGGGAGAAAGACCCAGAGAGGAGATGGTGTGGGAACAGTGCCTGAGTTACCTAGCTGATCCTGGGGCCGTCCACAGGGAAGGGCAGGGGGCTGGCACGAGGGGGGCCGCATCTGTGGAGGAGAGAGCTACAGGCTGAGTTGGGGGCCTGCTCATGGGCTGTGGGGTGTGGGCTCCACAAACCCATGTCTTTCTGGGCAATGGCTAAGAGGCCCTGTTGCTCTTGGAAATGGAGAGGGGACTGTCTTCAGGTACCCCCAGGGGAACGCCTGAGTTCAGAATGGTTTTGAATACTAGGGAGAAGCCAAGCCAAGCAGGTGTACCCCCTACCCAATCAGCAGCACTGACTCCTTCCTAAGGTCCCCTTTGAGGTGGGCTCTGAAGTCAGAAGCCAGGCAGGGCTGCTGCCAGCCTTTATCCTTACTTGGCTTGGTAACAGAGCCTCATGACCTGCCTGAGGTTATACAGCTAAAGCAGGGCCTGGATCCAGCCTGCCACTGAGTCCCATTCTATCCCTCAAGAGGCTGCTGTTCCTGCCTTGGACATCCTCAGTCCTCCACCTAGAAACCAGGGCCTAGGGCAGCCAGGACACCCACCCGCTCGCTGCCTGACAGACCAGCCAGAACACAGTACAACCCAAGACAAACAAGGGCCACAGCACCCATGGTTCTTCTTGTGGACAGGGACACATTGACCCCACAGGGTAGAAATTATTTTAGCCCCTCGTTAGAGAAAGTGAGGCTCAGTGAGGCTAAGGGATTCAACCAGAGGTGCAGAGGCTCGGCCCCAGTAGCCAGCTGGACAGTTGGATCTGCCTCTTACAGCTCCAGCAGGCTCTGGCCACAGCTGGCTCCATATGAAGACAGAAGGAGCTGCTCACCGTGCTTCCATCAAAATTGATCGACGCATCAAGAAATACACACCAGGGAGTTTCCAGAGCCTTTATTTGCCCACAAGAAAGCACAATGTCACAGCCACACAAGCATCCAGCTCTGTCACGTGGACCTCTGTCCTTGGCTATATGAAGCTTCCTCTTGGCCAGAATGGGTAGTAGCTATGTGTGCTTGGAGAGGTATCCCAGGTTTCAGGCATCTGGGGAACATTTCCAGTGGCCTGAGGTAGAACATCAGGAAGTCATTCCAAGGTCAAGGGTAGGATTCTTCCAGTTCACTGCTCACAGAGTCTCACACAGTTCTGTCTGCTGAAAAGTCCCAGAGACGGCTTGCATCTTTCAGGGCAGGTAGGAGGGCCTTGGGGTGATGGCTGCGGAAATCTCTACTTCGTGTCCTATGGGGACTTCCATTGCTGGAGTTGGCCACGTGGGTGATGCAGTCACACATGGTGGAGGCAAAGGCTGTCCAGTTTTGGACTCCAGAGTCTATTTCCAAGAGGACTCCAGGGAGGGGACTGAAGCTCCAGCAACGGGCTGGGGAGGGTGCACCTGGCCTGGCTTGAAATCTCGTCGGCTGCCAGTCCTATGAGGGGCAGCTGTCCACAGAAGTTTCCGAGCTGACAAATGTTCCCATTTGCCATGCTGGATGTGGCAGCCACTAGCCAGCCACTTACAGCTCCTGACTGTGAAATGCAGTGCCTGTGACTGAGGAGCTACAGTTTCCATTTGCACTAATTTTAGCTAATGTAAGTTAGCACCACATGGCCAATGGCTAGTACAGTTAGACACTGCACAGGTTTAGAGTTGCAAAATCCATTCTTGGAGCTTTGCTGAGTAGAATGGCCAAGCCCATTCTATAACTGGATTCAGAGGTAGCTTGCTGTAGGAAGTGATCGGCGACTAAGGCCTTGAAAACCCTGTGGTGAGGAAGAGCTAGCCCCATATCCAAGCCCTTGACCATGCTCTGAGCTGGAAGGTGCCCTGCTGCCCACCTCCCATCCCCTTCCCTGGAGAAGAAAGCAACAGGTTTGTCCTCAAGGTCCCTGGGAGGCTCCCATTCTCTGCTTGACCTTTGTCCCTTTCCTTAGAGAACAGACCCAGACTGGGAGAGAAGCAGAGCCCAAGATCAATGTGCTGATCTTGGCATCCAGGTTTGTTCTCAGCACTAGATGAAGCAGGCCAAGGGCCACTCTGAAAAGAGGCACACCAGGACCAGGTGCAGGGAGGTATTTAATGACTTCAGGTTCAATACAGAGATGACCAAAGGGGTCTGTCTGGATGGAGCAGGGTCTCGGGCCAGTGTCATGAAGGCCCTCCCGGGCAGTACCATGATTCCTTCTTCAGGCTTATTCTGGCCTTCTGGAAGCTGGTTCATTCCTGAGAATCCCATGCAGGGCCTTTTCTGCCACGCCCTCTCCACTTAACAGTCACCTCTCAGGAACAGGGTGCCACCCCTGCCATCCCAAGGGATGCTTCCTGAGGCTTGGCCCTAATGGCCCAGGCACACCTGGCGGTGTCAGAACTGGGGCCCTGGAGTCCACACCACAGGCCAGTAGTTTTGTGGGGGCGGTTGCTCCACCTCCTCCACCGGCCTGTCTGGGAGTCCTTGGGTGCCCAGGGGCGCCGGGCACCTGGAAAGGAGAGAGAGCACAGCTGAGGCTAAGTCTTTATGCTCGCTGGCTAAGTTGCAAATCTTGGAAGGGCCAGGCCTCAGAAGGTCCTTACCAGTACATGGGTGAGTACGTGGGCCCGGCGCAGGGCCAGGGACGGGGGCTGGGTGATGCAATAGCTTCCTTGTCTCGGGGCTGAGCCTGGCTCGAGGAAGCCCCCTTTTTCCAGAAGAGATGTGAAACAGATACATGATTTCACGGATCCTGGAGCTCTAGGCATGACTGACGAACACTTCTCCCCACCCCACCCCTGGGACCCTTAAAAGAGAGAGACAGAACATGTGCCTAGCAAGATCCAGGGGCCCATGACCAGGAACAAAGAAGCCACTCCAAAAGGGTCCAGGCTGGCCAGGGAGGCCTCGGTGAGGGCAGCTGCCTGTGATGCACACAACAAGAGGAGCAGGAGCGTGCAGACAGCCAACACAGCAGCAGGGGAGGCAGTCAGTGCCATCCACGCCCCAACACGGGCACCCAGGAGGGACTGGAAGCCAGGCCAGGTCCTCCCCAGTCTGACAGGAGGTGGCCCCCTCCCTGGGCCCTGCCCCCCATGGCAGCACACTCTATCCACCCCAAGGCAGCTGGGGATGTGGGGTTCTGGTATTCCTGTGAGGTCACTCACACTGTCCAGCTCATATCTCCCATCTGAAGGGAGCCCCGCTCCCCACCAAGTCACCCTGACCTTATGAGTCAGGGCCTGCCTTGTCCAGTCCCCTAAGCATGCTTTGGCCTGTCGGTGACTCACGAATTTGAGCATGTTCCAGTCGAAGACATAGTCGTAGGAGAAACCCTGCCGGTGGAAGAGGTTGCGGAAGAGCTGGCGTAGGTAGGAGTAATCGGGCTTGTCGTCGAACCGCAGGGAGCGGCAGAAATTGAGGTATGTTGAGAACTCCGCTGATGGGGGTCACAAGGACAGAAGAGGTCACTGTGAGGTTCATGATCCCAGAAGCCTCAATAGCTATCACTGTCCTAGGCACCCACTGTCTACAATAGTGTCAATCTACAGGGACAGAATGAAAAATAAATGGAGCCTAGCCTGCCTGTGAGCAAAGGTGCTGTTGGGGAGCCCACTGCACAGCTCTCCACCTGTCCAACCAAGTAGTCTGGGGTCACGGCCACCAGGTCAACAGCTGTCATAACCTCAAAGGCTATTCAAGAGCCTGGTGGGGTGCGCAGTTCCATCATGGTCTAAGCCTCAAGAAGAGCTTTCACTTCCTTAACCAATCCAGGTTAAGGGTGGGCAAGAGAAGGGGTTGGGGACACTTGGTATGTAAGAGACAGGCTGGGGGAGCCTAAGCATCCTAGATCCCAGATGCAAAGATTGGGGGTGGCCCCATGTACAGGTGGAGTACCCTGGTCTTTCCCTCTGAAGGAAAAGCCCTCCCCACTGGATACTCACAGGGATAGCCTTTGCAGAGGACCTCGATGGGCGTCGACATCTTCTTCTCACTGATCCGTTCATACTTCTGACGCTTGGTGGCTGCTTTAAGGCCCTGCCAGGGCAGGGAGCCCAGATTGAAGTACATGAGCACGTAGCCCAGGCTCTCCAGGTCATCTCGACGGCTTTGCTCTGCACAGAGTCGAGGGCAAGTCAGGCTATGGTCCTTACCATGTGCACCTAGCCCTCACCACCCCTCCTCAGGGCCCACTGGCTGCCTGCCACACTGCGTTAAGGTAACCACTGCATTCTCTTCTTCTTCCAGACTGCCAGAGGCAGAGCTTTCTCACTTCTTTTCAGGCCCAGTTTTTCCAGTGCAGGCACTATTTCACTCAACAACTGTGTGTGTGGGCACCCACCATCCCGTTGCCTGGTTTGCCTCGTGCTAAGATCTCATTTGACATGAGATGGGACTGGGGTTAAATCTAGCCCTGGCATTAACTTGTATGCCCTTAAGCAGCAATTCCCAGCTGCACAAACTGGGAAACACTGCCACCCACTCAGCGAGACTGCCAAGGTAGACAAAATACAAATCTCTACTTAAGAACAAGCCCAGGTTAGGGCCGGATGGGTGAAGACAGTGAGGCTCACCAGAAAATCCCAGAGGTCTCCAACCCAGGTAGAGGGAATAGGCCCATCTTAGTCGATAACCACAGTGCACATGCTCAGGCTTGGCTCACTCACCAATGCCCAGGTGGGTGTTGATGGAGGCATAGCGGGCAGTGCCAGTCAGGTTCTTGTTTTCCCGGTAAGGGATGTGCTGGTGGGTGCGGGCATCTCGGTACTTCTTGGCCAGACCGAAGTCGATGATGTAGACCAGGTTGCCTTTCTTCCCCAAGCCCATGAGGAAATTGTCAGGCTTCACGTCCCGGTGGATGAAGTTCTTGGAGTGGATGTACTCAATGCGGCTGATCTGGGGAAGGTGAGGGAACAGAAGGTCACTCAGCAATTTTTCAGTAGAGGCCTTCACCAAGGGCTCCTCAGAGGGGCCTGGGCTGTAAGGGGTAGCAAATTTAAACACAGTCCCTGGCCTGGCTGGGGAGTAAGAACTCAGTATGAAGGGTGGTTTCAAGGGATGGCCACGATTTCCAGAGCGAGTACATTTGGATGAACTATAAAGGAGTTCACAGAACATGTTGAGAGACAGGAAAAGAGAAAGACCAGTGGCAAGAGGCAGTGGGACAGGCAGCCAGGTCATACAGAATTCTGCCTGGCTTGACCCTCATAGGACTTGGGGAGCCAGGGACACAAGAGTCAACTAGATGGAGGTACAGAGGGAGGAGGGAATATGAAGAAAGCCTAAACTTTAACAGGAGTAAAGCTAGGACTTATCGCTTGGCTTCCAAATGCTACCACAAGTCAGGCAGACACACAATCCTCTCTTCAAGAAATTGTTTTGAGTATTATGCCTGCATGTATGTAAGTGCATGTGTGTCATGCAGCGTCTGCAAAGAACAGAAGAGGGCATAAGATCCCTTGGAGTTATAATTACAAATGGTTGTTAGCCACCATGTAGGTGCTGGGACTCAAACTCAGGTCATTTGTAAGAGGAACTAGGGCTCCTAACTGCTAAGCCATCTCTCTAGCCCCATGCTTTACGTTTTTAAATGAAGCAGAGTTAAAAGAAGAGGTTTTAAAAGTCTGGCTTGGTGGTGTACACCTTTAATCCCAGCACTCAGGAGGCAGAGGCAGGCAGATCTCTGTGAGATGGAGACCAGCTTGGTCTACATAGGGAGTTCCAGGCCAGCTGGGGCTACAGGAAGACCATGTCTCAAAAAAGACCAAAAAACAAAAACCAAACAAACAAAAAAGAAGTTTTAGGGGGATAAAGAGATGGCTCAGTTGGTAAAGGGCTTGTTGCACATCTGTAACCCCAGCACTGGAAGTTAGGAGGGAAGAAGGAGACAGACCCCTGGCGTCTGCTAGCCAGCTAGTCTAGCTGAATTAGTGAACTCCAAGCTGAATGAGAGACCCTAACTCAAGAAAATAAGGAGGAGAGCAACAGAGTAAGATATCTGATTTCTACCTTTGCCCAACCCAACACAGAGAAAGGCTCCTGCATGTACATGTATACACACATATACAGAGCAGTTTTAACACAGACTCAAACAGAGTTTTAATATACAGGTAGTCAGGAAAAGGATAAGACATTCAAATATGGGTGTGGGCTCACAAGGGAGAGTGGCCTGGGTTTATCTTCTGAACAGAGCTTTCCTCTGTGTTTCAAGGGCTGTAGGACCTGACACTTGCTCCGACCCAGGCATTGCATAGCACCCCACTTAATCCTCATGACAACGCGGTGAAGGGGAGGTGTGAACCAGGCAGCTGAAGTTCAGAGGACGCAGTCATTCACCTCAAGTCAGGCACTGCAATGGGGCTTACAACCACAGAAGACAGTAGCTTCAGGCCTACCTCAGGAGGCGGACTTGGCCTAGAGCTGAGCCTGGAACCTACACGTTAAAAAAATACCCTACGGCTCTCCAGTGGGTGGCCAATGTCCCCTGGTCCCCAGAACAGGCCTGTCCTAGGTCCAACCTTTGAGGTGGGATGCAGGAATAGTATCCAGTGCCAACTGGCACAATGGAGAAACAGAGGTTGGGAGGGAAGTGGTTCACACAGCAGGAGAGACACCAGGCCAGTGGGGAAGTAGACACTCACCATCTGGTCGGCCAGCAGCAGCACCGTCTTGAGGCTAAACTTTCTGGAACAGAAGTTGAAGAGGTCCTCGAGGCTGGGCCCCAGAAGCTCCATGACCATCACATTGTAGTCACCCTCGGCCCCACACCACTTGATGGATGGGATCCCCACTGAGACCAGGGAAGAGGAGCTCAGTCAGGGGAGCTCACTCCCCACCCAGTCCTTTGCACTGTCTTCACCCCGCTCTCCAGCAAGACCCCCAGCCTCCCCAGCCCTTATGCATCACCCCTTCAGTCCTGACCCACCCCAGACACTCCTCCCTCCTTTTGCACCCTCTACCTCTCAGTCCTGCCCCGGCCCCACCCCTCATTCTGCACCTCCATCACTTGATGTCCTACTCAGGCCTTACTTCCTGCTTTCTGAATCCTTCCACATCCCCATCCTCTAGTCTTATTTCTTCCCCTTTCTATTCCCCCTCACTGCTCTGTCCCAGCTCCCTCCCAGTCTCAACTCTCCCCACTCCATGCCCCACCCCCCTCAGCCTCACCTCCCCCCTGCATCATCTTGTAGAACTTGCTCTCAATGTGCAGCTGTGGGTGCTTGGTCTTCACACATTCAAGTTTGATGGCCACTTCCTCACCAGAGGCAATATTGGCACCTGTCGGTGACAGAGGAAGCAAAGGACCAGGGTCACTCTGGGACAGCTAGGGAATCCCCATACATCCAGCACTGAGGTGCTGGGACCCAGGCCTGGAGCAGCCTGGGCCTCAGTAGCACTGGGTGAGGCTGAAAGGGAGCACAGAGGGGCTGGATGTGAAGGAGCCCAGGGGGACAGAAGGAAGTAACACCCCGGGCTGCTTAAGACCCACAGGGCAGGGGCACCCAGCAAGCTGGGGGGGGGGCACAAAAGGCTTGCAGATCGCTGAGGGACTTTAATCCTAGAGACAGGCAGGTCAGTAGTGTGTTGGGTATGGACAGTTGCAGAGAGGAAGAGGGGCCAGGAGTCCAAAGTGGTTGGGGTGCGGAGGGCGAGATACTACGTGACAACCCCGAGTGGAAGGTAGTTCAGGAAATGTACCCAATAATCAGTTCCCACTCTACCCAAGCCAATGCTGATGTCTTCAAACACCCCACATTGGACCCCAGCACTGTCTCATCTCCCAATTGATCTCATCCCCATTACACAGAGAAGAAAATGAGGCTCAGCCAGGGTCTGACGGCTAGTGAGTGGTGAAGTGGAGAGTGAACAGAGCTCCCAAGCTCTCCTGGCTTCTGAGTCTAGGCTGAGGGCGCCGTTGTACCACCGCCTCCCCCATGCCTTCCACGTGCTTTGCCTAAGAAATGATGCAAGCCCCAAAGACTCTCACTGGGCCCCAACCCATGGCTCAAGAAGTATGGTGGCTCACACCCATACTCCCAACATGGGGGTAAGAGGAGCTGAGGCAGGAGAACTGCTGGAGTTTCAAGCTGAGCCTGGGTTACACAGTGAGGACCTGTTTGGAAAGGAGGGAGGGAGGGAGGGAGGGAGGGGGGGGGGGAGGGAGGGAGGGAGGCCGGCTGGCCCAGAAGCAGATCTTTGCAGAAACTGAGAATGGAAAAGCTACCAGGAGACATGGGGAGAAGGGAGGTGAGACACTGGGGGTGAGAGAAGGGAGAGAAGAAAGGCAAATCCAGAGACAAGCAGGTGAGCAGCTGCCAGAGGCAGGAGCTGCTCTTAGGAACCACTGAGCACATCTGAGAACTAGCCAGCAAGCACCACGCAACAGTACAAGCTTGTTGATTTGGTTTTATGACTCAAGGTCTCGCCATGTAACACAGACCGGCCTAGAACTTGTAATCCTTCTGCTCCAGTCTCAGGAGTGTTGGAATTACGGGCATGCACCACCATGCTTAGCTTTGCATTTTGTATTTAAAAATGCCTAGTTTTGGAGCTGACTAGATGGCTCAGTTAGGTAAAGAGGCTTGTCACCAACCCTGACAACCTGAATTCAATTCCCAGAAACCACATGGTAGAAGGAAAAAACTCACTTCCAAAAGTTGTCCTCTGACCTCCAGGCACACATGCACACACAAATAAAGATAAGACAAAAATAAATAAAGGTTCCCTCCCCTTCAAAAACAGAACCCCTTCAGTGTGGCAGAAATACCAGAAATAAGGCTGAAAGAAAAACACTCATTTCTTATCACAGGCAAACAGCTAACAGACAGGAAAAGGACTCAACTGGGAAACAGGACAGAGGATGTGAACAGACCCTTCCCAGAAAGATTCCTAATGTGAATAGCATCCTCCCAGGAAAGGATGCTCAACTTCAAGAGAATGCAGGTGAGAGGGACCCCGAAGACCAGATTCAATAGTATTACCACAAGTACCACAATGATAGCATATGGTTCTCACTGGCAGGGGCTAAAGGCCAGCTGAGCTTTCCTCTTCACATAGTGGGAGAGTGAATTTCCACCAGCCAGTTGGAGAAGTTAGTCAACATTTTTTTTTAATAATTTTTTTTAGGATTTTTATTTTTTAAACTGGGTACAGTAGTGCACACCTTTAATCCCAGCAGTTGGGGGTCAGAGGCAGGTGAATCTCTGTGGGTTTAATGCCAGCCAGACCTACACAGCCAACTCCAGGCCAGCCAGAACTACACAGTAAGATCTTGTCCCCCCGCCAAAAAAATATATTTATTAAAAAAATTTTTTAATTACGTGTATCTGGATAGGTGCACTATGAGTGTAAAAGGTGTCAGACACCCCTGGAGCTGGAGTAATAGGTAGGTGGTTGTAGGCCACTCAACATCAGTGATAGGAACCAAGAATCAAACTCAGGTTCTCTGTAAGAGCTGCTGTGCCATCTCTCCAGCCCCATTAGCTGACATCCTTGCATAATGCAAAAAGAGGCCTGACCAAGGCTGCCCACTTTGGAACATTTGCAATAAGCAAAAACTTGGAATTTACCCAATGTCCGCCTTTCAGGGACTGGTTAAATAAAGAATAGCCCATCCATAACACAGAACACAATGGCAGGAATGAGGAAGCGCCTCTGTACAGAGGCGGAAGCTCTCTAAGACACAGGAAGTGAGAAAGCCAAGGCCAGAGCACATGCTTTGTGCTCTCCTTTCAGTAACAAAGTGTCTAAGTGTCTGTGCCCAGTTGTGTCTACATAAAGAAACACTGAAAAAAGAAACATGAGAGATGGGGGTGGGGAGGCAGCATTGCACTGGATACTTTGTTACATGTTGCCACTTCTGCACTTTTGCTGAAATGTAATACACCAAGTGTAAGAAAGTTAACTGGCACTGCTCAACTCTTTCCAGTGTTTACAAGGGGGTATGACCACGGCACAATCAACTTGAGAATATTTCCATCACATGATTTTTAGGAATCATAAACCCACTTCCCATAGCCCCCAGTCCCTGGTGACCCTTAACTACTTTCCATCTATGAATGTGACTATTCTCGACATTTCATTGAAAAGAGAAGCTTATACCACATGGTCTTTGCTCTCTCACTTAACCGGTTTTGTTGTTTTGACTGCTGGATTTGCAAACCAATTCTGATTTTTGAGTCATGGAAAAGAAAAGCAGATTAAGTGGTTAAATCCATGGAGCAACTAGAGACTGAGTTTGCAAATTGTACACTAAAAATTTTTTAGGGTTAGGCATGTGAAACATGCCTTTAATTCCAGTACTGGAGAGGCAGAGATAGGAGGTCTCTATGAGTATGGTGGCTCACACTTGTAATCCTAAGCACTTGGGAGGCTGAGGCAGGAGAATGGTGAGTTTAATGCCAGTCTGTACTACACAGTACGAGCTTGTCTCAAGTCTGCTTCAAGAGTTAAGCTGCTGGATCTCAGACCCTCATTCTGCCACCTCCTGATCAGGGGACCTCAGATTAAGTTCCTCAGGGGACCTCAAGTAAATCCCCTAACCCTCTAAGCCTAGGGGGCTCTCCTGTAAACCACTAGCAGAACCTGGTTTGCTGACTGTTTATGATATACACAAGCTTAGCAGAGCCCCAGTATACAGCAAGCCCTCCATAATGAAGGCTGATGAGGAGGGACCCTCCCCAGCCACAGATGGGACAGGGACAGGGTAAAGTGGCAGTGGTAATGAGGTGGCAGCTGCCCACATGGGAGCAAAGGAAGGAGGAGTACATAGCATTCTGAGGGTACAGGAGCATCTCCCTGGAAGAAAGGCTGCCAGAGCTCCTGGCACAGGGACAGGACTGTGTCAGAGGTCACAGCATGTGCAAAGGCCCCACAGGAGCTAATGCTGAGGGCTTTGGTGCAGTGGAGAGGCAGAGGGGCAGCTGGAGAGGACAGTGCCAGAGGTGGGCAAGGCCGAGGGCTAAGATCTCGAACTTCCAGCTGAGGGTCCTGGCCAAGTGCAGGTATGTAGTAACAGTTCTCAATCTCCACAGTCTTGACATTGAGTTTAGACAATTCCTTGTAGAGAGCTGTCCTGTGCACTACAGGGTGTTTGGCAGTTCCCCTGACTTCTACCAAACACATACAAGTAGTCACTGTTGCCCACCCCCCCTCCACTGAAATAATCAGGAATGTCTCCAGAACTTTCCAAATGCCCCCAGGAGACATAAATCACTCCTCGTTGAGATTCCCTGGTGTATTAGAAAGGGCTGGAGGGGATCTGAAGGAGTAAAGGAAATCCAGGAGGAGGCTGTGGCAAGATAGCCAGAGCAGAGGTAACCTGAGCAGGAATGGTGACTCAGAACCAGGAATCAGAGAGAGCAGATGAGGCCCTTCATCTCCTTGGACTCTGACACCACCTTGCTAAGGCTACCGCTGCATCTCTATGTGACAGAGGGCAAATCCAACACACCAAAGGTTGAATGACAGAAGCCACACAACTCCCCAGGCCAGGGACCTGAGCTGTTAAGCAATGCTTTCTGACCCCCAGACGGTGGCCTTGACTGCCTCCTCAACCACCAAGCCTTTGGTGGCCTGATTCTCATCAGGAGGCAACCAGTCTTTTCTCCGACCTCCCTTAATCCTGCCAACCACTGAGCTGAGGTTCAGAGAGGTTAAGTGACTGGCCCAGGCCAGACAGAACTGGCTGGAGTAGAGCCAGGATTTGACATCCCTAGCATCTCATTCACCCAAGCTACGGACACTACTGAGCTTGCTGGGCACCCTTGAGCTCTGCTCACCTTCGGTGGGAATAACAAAGAGCAGGGGAGACACTGAGGCAGATGGCCAGTATGGGACCTTCCTGAGAGGCCACATGTGAGGGCTTGGAGCTGGGAGAAGCGGCCCACCTCCTGCCCCATCAACTTCACACTGAAGCAAAATGAGGGAACTGGTTGGTCACCAAACAAACTTGAACACAGAGAAGGCTGTGAGCCTGGTTGGCCTCAGTGAGGCTAGAAACTTGGGAAGCAGCCACAGGTGGGGAGGGGGTGAGCAGTCCCTAAAGAGCCACCTATACAGATATAATCAGAGACTGGGTGTGGACGGAGCCCACCTATTCCAGCACCAATAACAAACAACAGCAACTCTGGCTCCTACACACCAAAAGACCCCAAGTGTTGGGTGTGGTGGCACATGCCTTTAATACCAGCACTTGGGAGGCAGAAGCAGGTGGATCCCTGTGAGTTTGACCCTGGTTTACATAGTAGGTTCCAGGCCAGCTGGGGCTACATAGTAAGGCCCTGTCTCAAAAAAAAAAAAAAGGCTCCCAGTGCTCACCCCATAACCACCTGTTAGGGGGCATGGCCCTCTGTCCCTTACAGACCTAAGGCCCAGAAGTCCTCAGGACCTTTAAGAGATCTAGAGCATTCTCCCAGGATGCACAGCCAGTGAGTGGCCCAAACCTAGCTACTTCTAGACCCTGGGCAGCCAGCCAACCTGAGACTGCCCCACCTGTAGAGGCCATCTGGAGTCAGGCCTTGGCTGGACACCATGATGAAAACGTGGCCAGCACTCTCAAAGGGTGCCAGCAAGGCCAGCTAGAGGCCCTACAAACCACCACTGTTCCCACACAGGAGGGGGAGGGGGACTAGGATGGCATCAGCATGAGATGACCACAACCCCCCCAATACTGGTACATCCAAGCAAGGCTGGACAGAGTTTCTTTCCCCTAGAGGACAGAGATCCTCACAAAGTAGCAGCTCCTGACTGAGCTGAAGGTGGCCTAAGGGCTAAATCCATACTTGCTATCCCTAGCACAGGCAGGCAACCTCAACACAGGCTAGTGGGGCCCCAGCACAGGCAGATCTTTCACACATTAGGGTCATATTACTCCTCACAACTCCACCTCATAGATGGGGAAGTCAAGACTGGCAGAGTCCAGGGTACACAGCTGGTAAAAGGAAAGAACCCAGGTCAACTGATTCCAGAGCTGACACAAACAGGAGTAAATGCAGACCCGGTTGTTAGTATACGCCAGATGACTCCACAGATAAACAGGAAGTCCTGCCTCCAGGGAGGTGCACCATATGAACCAGGGACACTGGCTCTTCTGAGTGACCTTGGGCTGCTCCTCCCTTTACCCTCCATAGGCTTCAATGTCCTTTCTATGGAAGAGGGGCCAGAACATGATACTGTGTAGAAGTAGGTGCCTATCTGTGCTAAGAGCTATCCCACCCTGGGGGCCCAAGAGACTCACTGGGAGGTTCCTCACTCACCTCAGGTTCACAAACAGGAGATGGGTACCCACATACAGATAAGACTACCAAGGTCAAAGGAAGCTACTTAAGCCAGTCACACAGCAAATGAGGGAAAGACCTGCCCCAGTCCCCACTTCCTCACTCCACCTCACAAGCCTTCACTGAACACCCTCTGTGCATACGCTGCATTCTAGCATGGAGGGACGGAGGATGGAGGGAGGGGGAATACGCTCATACCACCCGAAAGGAGCTAGCAGACCCTGAGCTCATGTTACTGATTCTAGGGGCACAGGTCTCACTAGGTTGCCTAGGCTTGGCCATTAACTCCTGGGCTCAAGCAATCTTCCTGCCTCAGCCTCCAGAGCAGCTGGGTCTACAGGTCACCATCACACCTGTTAGAGAAACTCCAAGCTGTTTACAGGACACAGTGATCTACCTAATGCTTGGCACAGAACTGCCTTCCACATCTGTTTCATTTATGCCTTGCAACAACACTTGGTCAGCTGGGGACACAGATGGGGACACTGAAGCCCCAGGACAGCCACAGAAAGTGAGGTCTAGAATCCAGGTATGTCTGTCTTCTATCTGTCTTCTGCCCTTTCATTCTGTGGACCTGTGGTGTCAAGGCCACCCCTAGCTAGTTTCCTGGAGCAATATTGGACAGTCACCCTGGCCATGCTGAACCATTTAGTGACAGCTACTCTGTTGCTGCCTTGAGGGTGGCTGTGCAGGTAAGAGCTAGGAAGGCCTGTGCATCCTCTACCCATCCCCTCTTAGGCTTGTTGAGTGGCAGAATTCACACTTAGAGGAGATGGGGACCCTGAGCACTGGGGAAGAGAAAGCTTTGACTGGTTCATTAACTAATACAGCACACAGACTTGTTCATTTTTTCTGCCCAGGACAGAAGTGACTTTCATTTTCCAAGAAGGCAAACAGGTAGCTCAGGTCTGTTCCTGGGGGCACAGGGACAGGGACAAGGACAAACCTGGGAGGCTTTGCTCCCTGTGTCCTTGCTGTAGCAACTCTAAGACTCCCAACTCCACATGGGCAGTTACCAACCAAACTCCACTCCTAGCCAACAACCGGCTGAGACTCAAAATGGCCCACCACAGGCTAGGAAAGAAGCACTCAGGGCAGGAGCCCATTTCTCCCAGGCCAGAAGCCAAGACGTTAGCGGTTTGCTTAAAATGACATCAGAGCTAGCTAACTCAAGATTTCCAACAGGAAGCACATCCGGGAGACAGGGAGCTCCCTAAGGGAGAATATCCCCCCCGCCCCCATGTGTCATTCAAAAGCTGGCACAGGCTGCATTCCAAGAGACCACATCACAGGGAAGGGCCTTGACTCCCCGGGGGCTTCCCTAGGGGTTTAGGGTAGCCCAAGACTTCTCCAGCTACCAGTATTTTTCTGTTAGGACCCAAGCAGTGGAGATGCTAACCCAGTCAGGGATTTCCCAGGCGCAGCTGGAGACCTAGGTCAGCTGCAGCTGCAAATCTGCTAAAAATACCTCCTCTGCCCAGAGCAGCCTGCTGAGCCACGCCTGCCCAGCTGTGTGAGAGGAGCCGCCTGGCTACCTGAAGCCTCCTCCCGAAGCTGGGATGACCCTGGGAACCTGCAAGCCATGTCATATGACCGGAGCAAAGTTCTACCCTAGAACCCGAAATCCTAGGCTCTTCCCTTGTCCTTGTCCCCAGGCTTATCCCAGGGGCCTCAGCTGGAGGTGCAAATACTTACCCAAGTAGATGTCTCCAAAGGACCCACTGCCGATCTTGCGGCCCAGACGATACTTATTCCCCACACGAAGCTCCATGATTCACTCTTGCTGAGGGAGAACAGAAACAGAGGTTAGAGTCAGGCCTGGCCCACATGTGGACACAGACCCTTCCAACAGAGAAAGCCAGTGTTCTCCCTCCCAGTCTGGGACGTAATCTAGCCTCACTTTTTTTGAGGGCAACCAGGTGTCACGCAGCCCTCATGCCCACATACCTGCCAACAACTGAGGTGGGTTTAGACAAGTTTCACTATTAGTCTGGAAAAGGTGGAATCATAGCCAAGGCCCAGGAAGAGAAAAGCCAAGTGAGCATTCAGGGACCCTCTATGTGAGCCTTCCCAAGGAGAGGCTGGTCACCATGGGCCAAGGTCCTGAAAGGAACATCAAAGACAAAGAAGATAACAGGGAAGGCTTGGCTCAGCAGTAACTCTCCACCAACCCCAAGGGGCTAAAGGCCAAAAGCCTTCTCCAACAAGGTCCCTTGTCTATGTACACTCTAGAGGTGTACCCCGGGCCTCAGAAACCGCAGATCATCCAACGACCAGCCATCTTCCAGGGACAGAAAAATAAACTGAAAGGAAGGAACCCCAAAGGGCCTAATCCCATTAGGCCTCTGAAGCCAGAATCTCGTACCACCTGGCTGGTCTTCCCAAGCATTGCCTCTGCCAGGGTCTAGCTGACCAGTTCCCAGTGGGCCCCACAGGAGAGGGTCTGACTCCCACTTAGGAAGGGCAGGAAAGGCACCTTCCAATGTCTGCTGGACTCTACTCAGGACACAGAGAACCTCTGGCAGGTGTCTCTGTACAAATGCCTTTGTATGGACTTGGGCAAACTTCCTTCAAGACCAGTAGGAAGGGTCTCCTAAGAAGCTCCTGGTACAGCCAGGTTTAAGTCACCAGTCCCTGTAGCACAAGGGAAGTCCTGTTTTGGGCAGCTTCCCTCCTTCCTGAGACTCCCACTGGGTGTTTCGAGCCCACAGATAACAGGACCTGGCAGGTCCTCTACACTCATCTGGTAGTGGTCAGGACACATGCGGTTTGGGTCGGCATGGAGAAGACTTAAAGACCAGGAACAATTCAAGCTGCTGGGGACAGGGCAAGAAATGGCAATTTATGAAAGAGGGAAAAGAAGTCCCCAAGACCCCTTGTCTTCATACGTGTTAGTGTGGGTGAACCAGATGGGCCTCCTTTTGCACAGGGAAACCCAAGTCTTGAGTGGCCTTGCAGCCACCCCTATACCACCAAGTCAACGGCAGTGTCTCACCAAGAACCAGACAAGCTGGCCTACCTAGTAGCCCCTCGCCTACCACCCAGGACTTATTTCACACCAGGCCTGGGAGGCAAAACTGGGAGGTGAGAAAGAAGCTTCCCAGGCTGCCTCACTGGGGGTGGGGTGGGGGGCTGTTCCTTCCCTATGCCAAGGCTACCTCTAGCCACCAGGCCTGGAAGGGAGCTGGGAGAGATTCACTCCTCTTCTAGGTAGGTTGGAGCTCCCTGCCTGGGCAGAGCCAAAGAGGAAAGCTCCAAGCCAGGAGAGACACCCCAACCCAGCTCCAGTCCCCAAGGAGCCACCATAAGCCTTCCGACAGCCATGAGGAAGTAGCCTAGCCACCTGGCGCCAGTCAAACTCGGGGCTCTCCATCAAGGGCCTTTGCCACATGGTTGGCCTGGCTCAGCTGAGTGCCCTGGCTGCCAACAGCAATACTGCTCATGAGCACAAAACCCACCACCCTTCACCACATAGCCACACATGGTTGGGTTTCTCAAGTGCACCAGCCAAGCAGAAGATGGAAGCAAAGGCTCACACCAGTGATCCCTATGGGGAGGGGGGGGTGTATACACAAACACGCCCCCCAGCTGAGTTTCCACCAATGCCAACTCAAAAGAGACCACACACGCGCGCATGCACACACACACACACACACACACACACACACACACACACACACACGGCAGTCGGGAAAGCCGCAGGTTAGGAAAGGAACATAAATACACCGCATCCTATATTACATAAATACCCACGCCAGGTTATATAAATACCCATGCCCTCTGTCTGGGTGTCTTACATAAATACACTGCACATGACCCCAGCCCCTCTTCACTCACTGCCCTCTGCATAGAAAGGGGGAGGGCTACAAGTCATCAACCCTGCAGGACCCCACAACCGGCAAGGTCTCCCCAGACCCAGGGCCCTAGAGAGAGCTTAGCCTGTCTCTGCCCTCTGCTCCTAAAAGGCCCCCTGGAGAGGAAAGAAAGTCTTCTTCAGGGAATAGAGGTTGCTTTCCAATTCTTGATTCCTTTTCTTCCAAGGAAGGGATAAGAGAGGGGGATAAACAAAGTTTAAAAAAAAAGGTAGACACGAAGAGTCAGGACTTTCAGCTGGTTAGAAAAATTACACAAACTACTAACCAGCCTGGCAGATGAGCAGGTTTTATTTATTTATTTTTTAAACTTCCTGACACCGCCCACCTTTCCCAGAGGCAAGACCCTAGTCAATGAACCTTTAAAATTAAAACTGGGAAGAAGACAGATCCTCAACCGGTAGGCAAAAGAGACCTTAGACACAAGTGTTCACTGGAAGCCACTCAGGCTGGGAACGTTACTCCCTTATTTCTCCCCCAATCCAGGTTATGCCAAGAAAATATGTTTTAAAAAAAACTCAGGGCAAAGTTGGGGAGGGGGCTGGCCTCATCGAGTCCGGGCACGAAGAGGAGCTGGGAGTCCTCTCTCTGAGGCTCCCCGGCACCCAGCTTGCCTTTAGCAGACTTGCAGCACAAGGCTTTCTTGCACACGGCAATGGGAGAATCCCATGGATAAATAACCCCCTCCCTTCCTCTCTCCACAAAGGAAAACAAAGCCGGTGGCCTGGGTGACCGCGCACCCCATCACCTTAGGACCCCCACCGACGCCACCCATCCGACACTCCGGGTCCCCGAGCCTAGGGTATGAGAGGAGGGGGTCACTGCTGACGGCCCGGTGAAACCTACAGAAACCCAGGGCTCGGCCCGGGAAATCGCGTGCCCCCGGCACCCCAAGACCAGGCCCTTGCCTCGGCGTCCCCAGATCCCAGCCCGGGGGCCGCCGGCGCCCGCCGCGGCCTTGCAGGGTGCAGCTGGGGGCGGCGCGCCGGCCGGGGGGGCCTGCCGGGCCAGCCAGCGAAATAACAGTCCCCTCCTCCGCGTCCCCGGCCGCGCCTTTGTCCTCGCGGCCCGAGCGGGCGGCGCCCCCGGCCCGACGCGGACGCGCGTGTCCGTCCTGCGCTCCCCTCCGGCCCGCGCCAGAAAAAACAAAGGCGGAGGAGCCCCGATCCCCGGGCCCGCGCCCCTCCGCCCGGCCCGCGGCCCCCCAATACTCACCCCGCCGGGAAGGCGCCGCTACCGGGCCGCTGCTCGCGGGCTGCCGCGGCCGGGGGCGGCCCGCCGGGGCGGATGCCGGAGGATTGGCGGGGCCGCCGGGCGCGCCAGCCTCTCCCGGGCCCGCCGCCGCGCTGCGCTCCGCTCGGCCCGGCCGGCTCTGGCTCAGGGCTGCTCCGCCGCCGCCGCCGCCGCCTCCCTCCTCCCGGCCGCCCGCCCCCGCCGCCGGCTCGCGCGCTCCCGCCCCGCGCGCACCCGCGGCTCCCATTGAGCCCGGGGCCCGCCCGCTGATGTCATCCCCGCCCGCCGCCGCCCCGGAGGATTTAAAGGGCCCGCGTCCTGCGAGACCCGGGAAGCTGAGGGGCCGCAGCCCCTGGGAATGCTGCGCCCTCGAACCCTGCCCCCAGTCACGCGTGGACCTCGAGAGCGCGCGCGGAGGCTGCCTCCCGGGCCACAGAGCAGGACGCGGAAGGCCCGGTGCAGGGCGCACAAAAGCTGGTTTTACACCTAGAGCCTCCTCTCCCGCTCGCCTGCCCAAGCAGCTGCTCGCCCCCCGCCCCCAGGGCAAGTGGACACGCCCGACACTGAAGAGAGAGAGAGAGCGGAAACTTGCGGCTCAGTGGACTCGAGGCTCTGAGCGCTGCAGGGAACACTGACCAGGCCGAGGAGCGAGCCTGAGCTCTAACAGGGGTCTCGAGGACAGAGACCCTTTTCTTCTCTGCCCTGTCCAATCCTTGCTGCTTGGCTCCACTGTGACAGGCACTGAGCAGACCCTCAGATCCCAGTCTAGCCTCACTCATTGAGCCTCTGCCCCTACGAACCAACATGTGAGTCAGGGACACAGAGGTGCGCAGTCAAGTCATCCCCCAGCGGTGGGGCCTGGATTTCCTTAACTGCAAGCCTCCCCAGGCCACCGGAGTGTTAACGAAGGCTTCCTACCCGCTTCCACCGCAGCCATGAAAGGTCCCCGGCATAGAGCAATTAAAATGATATTTACACGAGGTCATGCAAAGCTCCAAATTATGACACGCCCACATTCTCACGCGCACAGCTCTGATCTTGGACACACATTCACATCCAGTCCCGGAAGTACACTTCTGAAGAGTCGCTTCCATAATAACTGCATCTTGCTCCGAGCCTGAGAGACTTAGTCAAATGTTATCCAGATTCCACAGGCCAGGAGACTCTGGCCCAGAGAGCGTTAGAAGAGTGCCGAGGACCATACAGGACTAGCAAGATGGCCCTGTTCTTTCAGTGGTGCCAGGAATGGTGGTCCGAAGAGCCCATTTCCAAGAACAGGAAAGTGAGGAGGAAGCTTCCCCCAGAAGATGCCTGCAATGGTCAACTGGGCACCAGCTTTTTGGGCCACCTTTGCCTTGGTAAGGGGCTAGAACCAGGTGGTAGGCTTGGCCTGGCCTGCATGGTGCTTCTTGGGTTCCCACTTGGCAGATTTCATATCACAGACCCCCACATTCGTGATTTCTCTTGGAAGCCTTGCCCACTCTGGTCACAAAATCTCACCAGGCCTGGGCTACATGGAGCTGGCCTGGACAACAATCAGGCCCTTTGTTCAGAGTTCAGGCAGTGGGGTTCTGGCACAACTGGAAGAGACTTACACACACTGTTGTCCACCTGTCCTCACCACCCTCAACCTTCCAACCTGAGCCCAGCTTCCCAAGTGGGCCTGGCCGGTTTCAGTACCTACTGTAAACAGGAGAGGCTAGCTCATTTAACCCCTTCCAGTACAACAGGCAGAGCTAGCATTCATTTTATGGTTTGTAGGCGGGAACCTGAGGCTCCTTAGCACTCGATCAACCTGTCCACAGACTGGAATCCAGCTTTGCCTAACCCACTCTCTCCTCCCCATTCCTGGACATCACATGCCCCTAGGAACAAAATTTGCCTGCAGTTTGCGCCCAGCTTCTCCTCATCCTCATGCTGTCACCGACTCTCTGCCCGCCTCCCCATGCCAGGACTTGGAGCTATCCCCTGCCACCCATTCCGCCTATGGAAGCTCTGGTCTGCATCCAGGATCTGAAGATCTTAAGAGCCTCTAGTGACTCAAGGTTTGCTGAGGAGCATGGGGTGGCTGGACCCTCCTGGGCTTGCACTCAGATCTCTCCCCCCACACCTTGGAAGGATGTTCCCCACACATTGTCGCCTGATCCTCTTCCTTCCTACTCCCCCATAAGTCCAAGCTGTGAGCCCTCTTTGGAGCTTTGCAGCTGAGCTCTAAGGAGAAACAGACGTGACGCAAAACCCAGAGTAGGAGAGGAAAGGAGAGGAAGAGAGACTGTTCTGGAGCAGAAGTCTTGCCTAAATCTAGCAGCCAAGGGCTTGCCTTCGCCTAGCTCGCTCTGCATCAGCTCTCAAAGACCCCCTCCTCAACTGACTCCCAATTTTCAAGCCAAAAAGTGAAGCCATCTGGCAGCCCCCGAGCCACCCTCCACTCACCTATAAGATGCAGACAGGGAGGCCCAGCTTGCAGGGGCACACCAGGTTTGCACCGTTTCATGTTAAGTCAGGAGCACTACCACTCTCCGCTCCTTTCCAAATGGCCCTGTGAGGCTGTTTGTTAATTTCACACTACCTTGGGAACCACTTGGTACTCCAGAGCACAAGGCCAGTGCAGATGAGACCAGGGCCTTGGAGGAGTTTGAATCTTGACTGTGGACACACTAAGTGTCCAGGACAGTCCTGAAAACGGCCTTTCCTTCTCTGTCCTCATCCCCAGCTTTCCTGTAAATCTCATGTTTGCTTCCTAAACTCCCCTGGGAATGAGCATCTATCCCGGCCCTGACCACTCAGGCGCCTGTGTACTCTCCTGAAAGCTCCATGTTCACCCTCTCACCTCTCCAGGGCTCCGACTCAGTCCCTTCAAAGGTCTACCCTGTTGCCTAATTCAAAATTACATCATTGGCCTGGCCAGGTGGCATATAGAGTAAAGTGTTTGCCAAGTCTAAGACCTTGAGTTTGATCCCCAGAACCCACATTAAAGTGGAAGAGAACTGAATGACTCCACAAGACTCTCCTTTGTTTGTTTGTTGAGACAGTCTCACTGTGCAGCGCAGGTTGGCCTCCACCTTGCAGAGATCCACCTGCATCTCCCTTCTGAGAACCAGGATTAACGGTGTGTACCACCAAACCCGGTTAAGTTTGTCTTCTGACATCATATACACACCATAGCACATGTGCCCAGAACCACACCCTCACACATGCACATACACACTAATAATAAGTAAAAACTTCAAGTTTATAAAATTTCATCACTGCCCAACCCCACCCAGAGTACCACCTCTCCCCTCCTGCACCCCACTGCCCTGGCACTCAGGGCTGTCACACACTTTGGGTGCTATATTGTTATTAATCTCTCTCTCATACTTAGAGGACTGAGTTTCATGAAGGCAAGGAGTCAATGCTATTATGATACTGTCAGGTCATGACTATCTAGAATAGTGTCTGGTACCTGGGAGGCATTTAGCAAACAACTAGTGAATGAATGGCCTGCCAAGAAGCAGCCAGTCTTCTTCTCCTGGGCCAAATAGGAAGCACTGTCCCCTGGAGTGTGTCAGGCCCTAGTGACAGGCCATGTTGCCCTCCTTGATTCGTGAAATACTCAAATCCACCCTAAGAGGAGGCAGAGGTCTACAAGGGCCTCTTCACCCAGGCTAGTAAGAACACAGTTCCAGGACAGTCCTTGGCACCCTCCTTCTGGCTCCTTCTCCAAACTGTTCACTCAAGAAGCAACTCCAGAGCCGGTGAGACAGCTCAGTAGGAACAGGCACCTGCCTCCAAGCCTGCCGACCTGAGTTTGAGCCCTGGGATCCATATGGTGGAAGGTGAGAACCGACTCCAACAAGTTGTCCTCTGCCCCTCCATACATGTGCCATGGCATGCCCACATGCATGCGTGAACACACACACACAAAATAAATAAATAAATAAATTAATTAATTAATTAATTAATTAAAAATAGGACTGGAGAGATGGTCAGTAGTTACAGGAGCACTTACTGCTGCTGCAGAGGACCCAAGATCTGTTCCTAGCACTCACGTGGTGGCTTATAACCATCTGTAATTCAGGTTTAAAGGGATCCAACACCCTCTTCTGGCCTCCTCAGGCACCAGCATATAGCACATAGCATTCACTCACAGAGATACACACACACACAAATAAAAATAAATAACACTTTTAAAATGGTTCTGTCAGAGAGTTGCAAGGTCCTAGGAGACCACTGACTCTCCACTACTTCCCAGCCCTAGGGTCTGATATCTGAGGAAGGTAAGAGCCTGGCTAGATGGCTTGGGGGCGAGGGACCGAAGACAGTAGCCCACTGTGGTTAAGAGTCTGGCTTCAAATGCTGACTCTGTTACTTTCGAACTGGGTAGTGCTAGGCACATTCCTCAAAACCTGTTTATAAAGTGTGGAACAACCCAGCTCAAAAATCCACAAAAGCAACTCGGCCCAGAAGAGGGCCTGCGTAGGAGGCAAGTGCTAGTACAGTTTTTCCCTACTAGGAGAAGAGCTGATTAAATCAGGACCACCTAACTGGGACTCCTTCTAGAACTAGAAGCTGCATCCTGGCCACGTCCTGCTCACCTTCATTCTTCCTCGTCCGCCAGCCCCTTCTGAGGTGTACCAGGTTGGGGAGCTACAGATCTAGTTGTCCTACGTGAACCACTAGCCTTGCCCATATTGGTCCAGTAGGAAATCTCTGCAGGTCTTTCTTTCTAGGGTTCTGCACCTGTCTCTCCAGAGACCCCTGGGGTGTGCAGCTCATCTACATTCTAAGGAGGTCCCTCTCGGTCTGCCAGCCTGTGGATGCTGTCCTAGTTCTCAGTGAGGCCTCAGCATCCTGCCCCCAGACCTTCCATGAGGCTCTGTCTACCTTGTTCTTCTAGTCTGTACCTGGACCTCTTCTTCCACACTGGGCTCCTGAGTGACCTCACTATAAGCTACACTTGGTCAGATCAGCGCAATCCAGAAGACAGGAGTACAGGAGGCCTGGGTTTGAGTCTCATCGAGTCTGGATTTCAGTGGAACCTTGAAGAGTTCACGTCTCTCAGAGCATGGTGACCTGTAAAGGTCTTCAGTCTCCCACTCTGTGTCCTAAGGGTGGGGCTGGATGGGAATTGCCTGTATTCTGTATCCAGGGCTCTGAGTTAGGGAACACCCTGGCGCCACATGAATCTGGGCTGAGTAGGAAAGGGCTGACTCCTTGCCACCAATATTCAGAACTGAGTCATTCTGCTCTGCTCTTCCAGCTCTACTCTGAGCCCAGGCACCAGTCTCTGATTTTCATCTGGATATTACAGCAGCTGGCTAGCCTCTGAGATCCTGCCCTTGGCTACTGATATACCCATGAATGAAATCACACTCCTTCCCAGGCTGCTGGCTCTCATTTCACATATTGGTCTCTTTCACATCATACCACAGGGCCTTTGCACTTATAACATGCTCCCACTGCCTAGAACGACCTGTCCCCAGATCTTCAATGGCTGCCTCCTGCCCATGGCTTAAGTCACCTCCTGCCAGAGGTCTTCCTTGGCCAATAGCACCCCATTTCTGGTACTGAGAGTTAAACCTAGGTCCTTGCACATGTTAGGCAAGAACTCTGCCACTAAGCCATATCGCTGGTCCTCTTTTTACTTTTTATATTGAGACAAAGTCTCAGTAAGTTGCCCAGGCTGGCCTTGAACTTGGGATCCTCTTTCTGAACCCCTTTTGTACCTGAGATTACAAGCTTGCACTACCAGGCCCAATAACCACAGGGTCTTTAGTGGACTTTTTCCCCCTTTGTCCTTTACTGACAAGAACCTACTTTACTTTCTTTATGCTACTAAGACAGGCTGAAGGAGTATTTTCCATGCCCTTGAACTAAGTTCCAAAAGAAAGAACATCTGGGGCTGGAGGGACAGCTCGGCAGTTAAGAATGCTTACAGCCCTTGTAGAGGATCCAAGTTCAGTTCCCAGCACCCATACTGGGTGGCATATAACTCCAGCTCCAAGGGATCCTATTCCACTGGCCTCTGTGGGAACTTGCACTTATGTGCACATGAACACGCACACACACACACACTTTTTTAACAATAAAACTAAATCTAGAAAAAAATCTTCCAAAGAGAGAAACCCTCCTGCGGGTGTCCCATAAACATCCCTGCAGGAGAGACCCTGCGTGTGGCCTGGAGGGCCAAGGTGGGGATATACTCATCCAAGCTGGTCTTCTATCTTCCAGGCTGCCCTGCAGTTCCTCCCTTCTCCCAGGTGGTTCTGTCTCCCGCTACACAGCGAGCAACCCTCTCAGGCTCCCTAATTCTCCAGGTCTCTTCTGGGGAGTCTGTTCCCAGAGAGGCCGGGAAAGCCTGTCACCCAGTATGTAGCACAGAAAACTCTAAATTTCCCCATCTACATCCCTTTCTTTTACAAAAAATTTTATTTATTATTACTATTTTTTTTAATTTAGGTGTCTGAGTATATTGCCTGCATGTACGTAAGTGCACCCATGTTGTGCAGTGCTCACAGAGGTCAGAAAAGGGCGTCAGATTCACCTAGAACTGGAGTTACAGATGGTTGTTCACTGCGATGTGAGTGCTGGGAAACAAACCCAAGACCTTTGCGAGAGCAGCCAGTGCTCTTAACCACTGAGCATCTCTCCAGCCCTTTCCCCCTTTCAGAGGCCTCCTCACCCTGCCCCCAGCTCAGTGCTACCTGCTTATATTCTGCCTGTCACCTCCCCCCCATCTCTCTGGGCTTCTCTGACCCCTCTGCTCAGCACCGTGTCCCTTGTTTGTGCCACTGTCAACAGTCTCCAAAAAATGCTCCTCCGCCCTCTGGGAAGCCAAGATGTCCTTCCTGGGACAAACAACCACTCATTATCTGGGCCTCGGGACCAGGATGATGGCCGTTCCTTTTCCTGATTCCTTAGTTCAGCAGAGTTGGTGTGACTTGTGTCCTGGCCATGTCACATGTCAGTCCACAAACACTTTCTGATGTCAGCTTCTTGCAGGGCCTGAGAGGTCTACTCCAGCCCTGTTCAGCCAGAGCTGACCATCAACTTCAAGACTAGCCATACATACGAAAGATGGGCAAGTGGTATAGGAGAGAACATTCTAGTCTGAGTTGTCCCTTTGTTCTCTAGGGCATTCTAGGATTCCCACCACACTGCAAAGTTCACGTTCTACCCCTGTTGAGCTACACCTTCATCTCTGGGGTCTTGCTGTATTGCCCATCATAATGTCTGTATTCAAGGACCCCCAACTCCCTCAGCCTCCTGAGTCCTGGGACTACAGGTATGCCATGTGACATACTTTTTTTTTTAGGTGAATCACTGTCTAAATACAGCTTGGACACAAGTTCCTGACAGCCAGGCTAACCCCTAAACCCTATCTACAGAGAAACTGGGGAGTTGGTAGTGCTTTGGAATTGGGAGGACATGAAGGCAGGTAGGATTTGAATGAGGTGGGAATCAGGGGTGGGAGGTTGGAGGAACGGGGGTGGAGAGCCCAGGTAAGTGTTCCAGGATCAGAACATCAGCTTACTACTACTCTTAGGAAGCCAAACAACCAGGACCCCCTCCCTCGGGCACATGTTCTCCAACTACAGGACCACTGAGGAGTGTACCCAGCAAACAGCCCAGAACAGCGTTGAGTCTTGTATACAGAGGGGAAGGAAGGGGAGAGGGAGGGAAGGAACACGGGCATTTGGGGGATCTGGGTTTAATTCCACAGCAGTCTGATGGACAGGCCGCCCCATCTGTTACAGGGAGGAGCTCTCCAGGCTCAGACAGCTTCAGAAACCCCGAGGCGAGGTTATCCAGAGCCTGTTCCCACCCTAGAGTCCTAGCCTACTGGGGGACTGGACTCCACTGCCTCTGCCTCCTGGATACCTACCGTAGGGATCCGACCCTGATATCTGAGATCTCTACTGAAAAGTCCCCTTACCCTTCAGGACATCTCCCGTCCACTCCCTAGGTATGCTGGTGACCTGTTTGACAGCTTAGGTCCACGGTAGACTCCGGGTACCGAGGGAGCTCACTGCTGAGCCAGTGGATGTAAGGAGGAGAAACTACAACTTGTCTTAATTGGTTTTCAGTTTTAGTCTTCTAAATATTCTATTTTATTTATTTTGCCTGTGTGTATATGGATGTTTGTGTGTATATGTGCATGTGCGTGGGTGTGCATGTGCATGCATCTGTGTATATGTGAGTATGGGCATGCATGTGTGCATCGGTGTGCCCCAGAGGTTGATGTTGGGCATCTTCTTCAATTTAGTTCCACCTTATTTGTTTATTTATTTACTTTTGAGACAGGGTCCCAGTATGTAGCCCTGACTGGCCTGGAACTCACAGAGATCTGCCTGCATCTGCCTCCTGAATACTGGGATTAAAGGCATATACCACGATGCCCAGTCCTTCCTTACCCTTTGACTCAGGGTCTGTCACTGAACCTAGAACTCTCTAATTTGTCTAGACTAGCTGACCAACAAGCCCGAGGGATCTGCCTCCCCAGCACTGGAATTATAGAGGCTGCTGTGCCCAGCTGTGCTGAGGATTAACTCAGACCCCATGCCTGTACTGCAAACCCTTTACCAACTGAGCCATCTCCTCAGCTCCTAACTATTCTATTTTAATATTCATAATAGACATGTCAACATGGCATAACCTATACCTATGTTATGAATAAGTAAATATATATCTGAATACAAAATACATGCTTGGGCTGGAAAAATGGCTCAGCAGTTAAGAGTGCTTCTGTTGTTCCAGAGGACCTGAGTTCTCTTCCCAGCACCCACATCTATCCCTCAGATCACAAATGCCTGTAATTCCAGCTTCAAGGAATCTGATGCTCTCTTCTGGCCTCTGTGGACACCTGTACTTATGTACACACACACACACACGCACACGCACACGCACACGCACAACTAAAAATAATGTTTATTTTTTAAATGCATGCTCAGCCAGGCATGAAGGTACATATCTTCAGCTCGAGTACTCTGGAGGCAGAGGCAGGTGGATTTCTAGGAGAGGTCAGCCTGCTCTACATAGTGAGTTCCAGTCCAGCCAGGGCTACAAGAGTAAGATCATGTCTCAAAAAAAAAAAATGCTGAAAATATTTGTACAGAGCCAGACATGAAGATTATATGCTCTCAGCAAGGATATGAGACCCTGGGTTTTTCCTTGGTTACTTCGAAGTCATGCTGTGAGGCTGAGAACCTTTCCAAACCTCAGTTTCCTCATCTCAGAAACAGCTAGCAAGATGGCTCAGTGGGTAAAAGTGCTTGCTGCACAAGCCTGACAACTTGAGTCTAACCTGGAACCCATGGTAGAAGGAAAGCCGACTCCACAAAGTTGTCCTCTGACCTCCACACAAGCACTATGGCACACGCCCACATTCACACACACATGCATGCACGCACACAAAAAAGTTAGTTTAATTATTTCTTTAAAATAGGGGGCTAGAGAGATGACTCCATGACTAATAGCCCCGGATACTTTTGCAGAAAGAACCTGGATTTCGTTCCCAGCACCTACATGGTGGCTAACAACCATCCATAACTCCAGTTCCAGGGGATCTGATGCCCTCTTCTGGCTTCTGTGGGCACTGTACACACACAGTACACTTACATATATGCAGGCAAAACTCTCATACACATAAAAATAATAAAAACTTTAAAAGTTAATATTTTATGTGTATGAGTGTATTGCCTGAGTGTAAGTGCACTCGTGTTGTGCAGTGCCTGCGGAGGTCAGAAAAGGTTGTTAGAGTCCCTGGAACTGGAGTTAAGGATGGTTGTTAGACACCATGTGGGTGCTGGAATTGAGCCCTGGTCCCCTGCAAGAGTAGCCAGTGCTCTTAAGAGCAGAATCATCTCACTAGCCCCCAAATCAAAAACTTCTTTAAAAAGAAAGAAATGAGGCTAGCTCTACACAGCCCTTGGTGGATTAAAAGAGTTGGTGCAGAAGGTCTGCACAGCGGCAGGCAGCCAGGCAGGTGAGTGGAAGGCACAGTTATTAATTCCATTTCAGAGAACAGAACTAGACCTGGCTGGGCCTCACAGGAGGTCTCTAGGCAACAAATATAGACCTTGTCCTGGAAGAACTCACCTAGACCCAGAATGAGCAGGGCGGACAGAAGGCAGGACAACAGCTCCTGAGAGCTGGAGATTCTCCCAGAAACCCCTGATGCCTGGCGCAGAAGATGACATGGAATTGTATTTGAAAACCAGGCCAGCTGAGGCCAGCCAGATGGCTCAGCGGATAAAGGTACTTGCTGCTCAGCCTAGCAATCTGAGTTCCATCCCTGAGACCTACATGGTGGACAGAGAGAAACGACTCCCACAGATTGTCCTCCCACCTCCACATAAATAAATTAAAAAACAATTCGGGGACTGGAGAGATGGCTCAGTGGTGAAGAGCACTGACTGTTCTTGCAGAGGACTTGGGGTCAATTCCCAGCACCCTCATGGATGCTCACAATCATCCATAACTCCAGTTCCAGGGGAACTTGACACCCTCTTCTGACCTCCTTGGGTACTGCATGACATGGGTGCACTTACATACGTGCAGGCAATACAGTTAAACACATAAATTTAAAATAATAAATAAAATATTTAAAAAATAATTCAAAAAGCCAGTCAGTTATCAAGCCAGAGAGCATCTTGGGGGAAAGCAGCAGTCAGTAAACTAGCAGGAGTGAGCTCTGCGAGTCGTCTCCTGGGATGGGATTCAGACTCCAGACTCCATAGGTTCCTCTACCTCTAGGTTTGTTTCCCCATCTCTAGGGTTGCAATGTACCTATTTCATAATATCCCTCTACGGGAAAGGTATCCTTGGTGCAAAGGCATCTGCTTAGCATGCCTGAATCCCTGGGTTCAATTCCCAGCACTATAAAAAAATAAACCATTAGGTGGTGCTGAGGAAATGGCTCAGTGGTAGAGCATTTCCTACCCTTCACAAGGCCCTAGGTTAGATCCCCAGTCCCCTCACGTGCTCCTCGACAAAATACATACATACATACATACATACATACATACATACACTATAGGCTGGGAATATAGCTTAGTTGGTAGAGTGCTTGCCTGCATGCACAAAATCCTGGCATCAAGCCCCAACACTGCATAAACCAGAAAGGTTGTACACTCTGGTGACCCCAGGACTTGAGGGAGGGGACAAAAGGATGAGAGGTTCATTGTCATCCTTTGCTATACAGCCAGCTCAAGGCAAGCCTGGGTTACATATCTCAAAAAACCAAACCAACCAAAACAAAAAACATCATGGCAGCACACTCTAAATCCCAGCACTTGAGAAGCAGAGGCAGGTGGAGCTCTGTGAGTTCAAGGCTAGTCAGGACTATATAGTGAGACCCTGTCTCAAAAACAAACAGATAAAAACTGGAGAGATGGCTCAGTCAACTGGCTGTTCTTCTGGAGGACCCAGGTTTGAATCTCAGTACCCACGTGGCAGCTAACAACCACCTGTAACTCCAGTTTCAGGGGATTCAACACCCTCCTCTGGCCTCTGTGGGGCATTGCATGCATATGGTGCACTTACATCCATGCAGGCAAAACACTCATACACATATAGTAAAACAAACAAACAAAAGAGCCTAGTACTACTGTAAAGCACTTGGACCAAGGGCTGGCAGGAGAGGCTTGCCTTGTTTCACTGGTCTATTATTCTTTGTTTCTTGAGACAGAGTCTCCCAAGGTAGCTCAGGATAGCCTGGAACTCAAAAAACTCTCAATCCTCTTTCTGCCTCTGCCTCCAGAGTTCTGATATTACAGGCATGCACCTCCATGTCTAACTGGAGGTCCAGTTCCCTACAGAACAATTCCTAGGCCCGAGACAGGAACTTGCTTCAGAGTCCTGGGCCTCATGGTCACCTCATAAGGACTAAGAATTGTGGCTATACAATAAAATCTGTCTCATCTCTGTCTCAGAAGAGCAGGGTCCCCCTCCCCTGGGGTCCCCAGGAAGCCTGAAAGTTCGGATACCTACAACCCAGCAGGCCAGGTAGAAAGGGATGACTGTGGTGTGACTGTGCATGCCCAGGTGCCTCCCCAGGCCTGGGTCTTTGCTTCTCACCTGATGGGAGTGCACAGAGCTGCTGACCACAGGCAAGCCCAATGAGAGAGCCAGAATGCATCTGCTGAGCTAGGAGCAGAGGGTCATGGGAAGTGGAACTGCCCACCCCAACTAAGGCATGGCCACAGTGCCAACTAGTCTGCTGCCACTCAGCCAGGCCCCCTGGAGATGGCTAGGAATTCAGAAGATAAGGGGTAGAGTGGCATGCATGTGCAAAGATTGACTGGGCCCCTCAAAGCAGGAGGCCTGGTTGTCTGTCGATGGACAGGGAGTGAGTGCACATGAAGGCCTATCAGACTCACACCACAGAGGAGGAAACGGAGTCTCAAAGAACAGAGATTCCCGTTTTCTCCAAGCAAGCCTCAGCTGAGCCCAGTATAGTGATGACTTAACCAGCTGTTTCTACAAATCCTCCATTCAGGAGCCTCAAGGTCCCAGACCACCTCATGGCTGCTCCCCACAGGGAATTATACTTGTCTTTTTGAGACAGAGTCTCCCTGTAGTCCCAGGTAGACTAGAACTCACTATGTAGACCAGGTTGGGCTCCATCTCACAGAGATCCTCCTACCTCTACCTCCCAAGTGCTCGGATTAAAGGTGCGTTGTCACCACACCTGGCTCCCACATGGAATTTAATTATATTGGGGGGATTTTTGAGACAGGGCCTCTTGTGTCCCAGCCTGTCTTTGAACTCACTACGGTAGCTAAAGCAGATGGCTTTGCGCCTCTCACCCACTGCCTCCACTGCCTAAATGCTGGGATTATAGGACTCTACACACCTGATTTGTGCACTTCTGGGGATCAAACCCAGAGCCTTATACATGCTGGGCAAGCACTCTATCAACTGAGCTACATCCTGGTCCCCACCCTACTCCCCTTTTTAAACAGTATCGCATATACCCCAGCTGGCATTGAGCTCCATATATGCCCGAGTTTGACCTTGAACTTCTGATCCTCCTACCTCACCTCCTGGTGCTAGGATTACAGACAGGAAGCACGGAAAGCACCGTGCCCGGGTGGATCTCAAACAAAGCGCATGTATTAGAACTAAACTGCTTCCAATACTCCTTTTCTTCCCGTCCCTCACTCTGAACCTCTTTCCAAAGCTCAGGACAAGGGGTGGAACCCACCTGGGGTCTAGTGGTCACTGGCCCTACCTCAAGGACACCACACGGACCCCATTGGTGCATGTCCACTTGCTTCAGACCCACAGATGGCCCCGATCCGGGAGTTTCCTGAGCTCAGCCCCCTCTCCTCTGCCCCTCTCCTCCGGCCTGGCTCCCCAGCAACCTCGCAGGTCCAAAGCCTTGTCTGCTTAAATTAGCTGTTTAATCCTCGCATACCTGAAGAGGTAGCTTTCGGCCTCCTCTGCTTCTCAGAGGACAGAGGTCTTTCCCAGATCCCACGGGAGGGGGTAGTGCCCCCGACCTCTGGGCCCCAGAGAGCTCCTTACCACTTCCTTCTCCAGAGGCTCAGGATGGCACCCGATCAGCGCCCTTCCCTCGCCTGTAACACTACGGAGCCATTAAAAAAAAATGATTACACATGCCCGGGTGACTAATAGCAACACCACCAGATGTTTGGGAGGATGTTGAGAGAAAAGGCCCGACGTAAAAACTGTAAATACAGCAGGAGAAAATGACCCCAAGATGAGGGGCACAGAGAGCAGACTGGAAGGGACACCAGATCTGGCTGTGCAGCCGGTGTCTTCATAACGCTGAGGATTGTTTAGCTACTTTTCACCAGCCAATTGTAGAGCTTCTTTTGTGTGTCTTTTTGAGACTGGGTGTCTCTAGCCTGGAACTCTCTATGTAGACCAGGCTGACCTTGATGTCACAGAGATCCGCCTGCCTCTGCCTCCTAAGCGCTGGGATGAAAGGCGTGCGCCACCATGCCAGGCAGGGGCACCTTTGTTTTATGAACAAGGAAGGTAGCAAATGACAGCAGTAGTAGAAGAAGAAGAATTAATAGTAATATACTTGTGGTTGAAGTATTTGAGACTTGCTGCTTCCGCCTCAACTTCCCTGGCCTCAAATCCTTCCAGAGCCTACGCTGTCAGGACAAGATAAGTATACCCAGGAGTCAAGGAAGGACCTCCGCAGACCCAGGCTCGCCCCTCCCAGGCTCTACGGCCCGCGGCCGGACCCTCCGCCCGACCCTACCCGGAGTCTCCCTTCCGCGGCTTACCTGCCGGGAGGTCCGCCTCCTCCGGGATGCGAGACGCGCACACCTGTGGCTCCGGGTGAGGACTCGCCCGGGAGGCGCGCGCCGGGAGGAGGGAGCCCGCGGGGGCGGGGCCATGACGTCAGCCGGCCCCGCCCCCGCCTCCCGGGCCTAGGGGCTCATGGTTCGCGTGCTTGTGGGATGAGGCTCGGAGACTCTGCTCGGGACACTCACGGCCTGCGTGCCTGGGCTCCGGGCCTCTTCCGGGACCTGCCTGCCTCCGCCCCCCCACGCGCCTCCCCGTCCCCCCCCCACGCGCCTCCCCGCACCCCCCCCCACATTCCGCGATTGTTTCAGCGCTTTCAGTTCCCGGGACTCTTAGGTTCAAGTCACCCGGGGTGAGGAGTAGCCTCCAGGCGTGGAACAGGGATCCAATAAGCGTTTCCATCTCTTCCGGCCCCACCTCCACCTCCCACGAACGAGACGGAGCGCAGGAGAAAGGAGCTCTGCGGGTCGGATAAAGTTGTGCTGGGGATCTGACACCTAAATGTAGGTGGCTGTATCCAGCCTCCTGTACCATCTGAGCTTGTATCTGGCAAGATTCCTGGTCGAAATTGCCAGCTTACTGATGACAGCTGAGGTAAAGAGGTTCACATCTTTGGAAAGGTTCCAACTACCCTCAAAGCTTTAAAAATGCCTTAAAAAATATTCTAGCAACTCCCTTTTTTTTTTTTTTTTTTTTTGAAATCTATCCTAAAAATGTCATCTGGAATGTATGTGTTGTGGAGTTCTTTATACTGGCAAAAACTGGAACGAATCTCAAGTGTCTAACAAAGAGGGAATGCTGAATAACACTAACACATAATGGAATATTACGCAAGCGTCAAAAGATATGTTTACAAACAGCTTATAATAATATGAGGAAATGTTATAATATTAAAAGAATTAAAAGCAGGATGTAAATACGTAGTGACAGCAAGATTGTAGTCGTAGCCAAAACACAACATTATTTGCACTGGGAAGAGCCTGGGAAGAAAACGCTCACTGAGAGGTTTGTGGGTGGAGGCTTGGTGAGGCTTGCCCTTGTTCTGACCTTTCTTGCTTCACTTTATGAAGTTCTTTTGTTTGTTTGTTTTTTTTTCTTGTGCTGAGGGCCTTGTGGATGCTAGGCAAGCACTCTACCATCGAGCCTTTTCTTCTTAAAAGCTTCCGGTTCCTTGGGCCCCTACTTCAACTGCAGAGCCTCTTTCAAGCAATCCTTGAACTGGCCCGAGGCAGGATCAGTTGCTTTCTTTGTGACACCAGAGGACACACAGGTCTGAGAAGTAGGTTCCCAAGTCACATGGATACAGAGGGTCAGAGACCCATCTTTTCAGTCCAAGGCCAAGATCTCTTTTTAAAAAGAGCATTTTATTTATTATTTTTATTTCATGTTTATGAGTGCACAGCCTGCAGGTATGTCAGTGCACCCGTGTCATGTAATGCCGTGTCGTGCAATGCCTGTGGAGGTCAGAGGAAGGTGTTGAATTCCCTGGAAGTGGAGTTACAGATGGCTGTGAACCACCATGGAGGTGCTGGGAATCAAACCCTGGTCCGCTACAAGAGCAGTCAGTGCTCTTAACCACTGAGCCATCTCCAGCCCCCAAGAAGGTCTTGTTAGTCCCCTGACTGAAAGGGCCGCCAGCCTCAGTTGGGCTAAAGGGAGTTGTGGTGGGGGTCATCCTTGCGCTGACTCAAGGAGAGTCTGTGGCAGAGGGAACCCATGAGTGTGGGGGACTCCCAACATGCCCTTCTCTGGAGGGTGAGCATCTCCCTCCAGCAGACCCTCCAAGGACAAGGGGACCGAGATCACAGAGGAAGGTTCAGCTAGTTCATGGCTGCTGTAGGCTTTTCTGAGCTAGGTGTGGTAGTACAAGACTGTAAGCTCAGCACTTGTGGAGCTGAGGCAGGAGGATTGTGAGTTTGAGGATAGTCTGTCTCAAAAAAAAGATAAAGGAAGGAAAGAGATGTAAGGGGAAATTCAAACCTACTTCAGTAAATATCTCTAATACAGACTTCATTCGGCCCCTCAGCTCACCCAGCAAAAGCACCATTTTGTCTGTAGTCCACAATCAGTTTCCCAATTTGTATTTAAAATGCATTTTTAAAATTTATTTATTTATTTATTTTTATTTATTTATTTTTTGAGACAGAGTCTCTTTGTAACCCCAGCTGGCCTGGAGCTGGATAAGTAGACCAGGCTGGCCCTGAACTCACAGAGATCTACTTGCTTCTGTCTGGGATTAAAGGTGTGTGCCACCATGCCTGCCCCCTAAAATATCTCTCTGTATTTGATTTGTGTAGATAGGAGTCCTTTGAGGACTGCATGATGTATGTATATGTCCACAGGTGGAGGTCAGAGGTCAACCGATTGGAGTGGGTTTTCTCCTTCCACCATGTGCATTCTGGGCATTGAGCTCAGGCTGCCCCAGTTGAGGAGATTCAGTCATGCTAATACCCTATCTAGTACCTTCTCTGTGCTGCTAAACCCCTAACATGTACCAGCCCAGTGGACAATGGATGTAATGGATGCACCTCCTTTTTTAAAATTTTATTTTATGTGTATGAGTGCTTTGCCTGCATCGATGTAAGTGTACCCGAGTTATACAAAGCCCTGGAGGACAGAAGAGGGTGGATCCCCTGGAACTGGAGTTTTGGATGGTTGTTAGCTGCCATGTAGGTGGTGGGATTGAACCCTGGTCTTCTTCAAGAGCAGCCAGTGTTTTTACAACTGAGCCATCTCTTCAGGCCAGAAGTAACTTGTTAAATTACCTAGTTGTGTCAGGTCTAGAGCCTTGACTAATCTGCTATGCTTAGACACCCCTCTGAACTCAGAGACCCCATCCTGCTGTTTAACCATCCCTTCCCTCTGAGCTCAGAGACCTCTCCCCTCTAAAGTCTAGAAGTGTAGGAAATTTCCTTTGTTCTGTGGGTCACTGCTGGATCTTAACCAAATCTCAGTTTCCCTGATCTGAGTGGCAGCATTATTAAAGGACTTGATCACCTAAAATCCATCTCAGCATCTCCCTCCTGTGAGGCTGTGCTAGGCACTGCTCACACATAGACTTGTTGAATCTCCACAGCCCTTGTGGCTGCCTTTACACCATGATCGATCATCCTCTTAAATTTGCTTTTTATGTATTTATTTTTGTGTGTATGAGTGTTTTGTCTACCTGTATGTAAGTGCACCACATGTGTGCAGTGCACATAGAGGCCAGAACAGGGCCCTGGATCCCCTGGAACTGGAGTTATAGGTGGTTGTTAACCACCTATGGGTGCTGGGAACTGAACCCTGGTCCTCTGCAAGAGCAGCCAGTGCTTCTTAACTGCTGAGGCATCTTTCCAACCCCTATGACTGTCCTCTTTAACTGGGGAAATTGAGGCCCCAAATGTGAGCGGCCTTTGCTGGGTTATGTGGTAGTTCCTATCAAGAGATTGAGTTTGTAGGGCAGAGGCACAGGGAAGCTCAGCTTCTGTTTTGGTAAATATGTACATGGTTGGGCCCTCAGAGCTAGAAGAGACAGATGACAGTCATGGAAGTCTTTCCAGAAGAAGGAGTGCCACATCTGGGCCATTTGCTGAGTGCTGTGTGATATGAGCATTAACATAGCAATTAAGATTGGAGTAAAGAACTTGCACTCACCTCAGCCAGGACGCCAGCATAAGTGGATTTTATGACAACTTGCTGTCATTGAAAGCACCAAACTTGTGAATTTTTTGTTATTCAATAAATTTAGCCTGGTGTGGGGGCACACGCCTTTAATCCTAGCACTTTGAAGGCAGATGTAGGCAGATCTCTGTGAGTTTGAAGACAGCCTGGTCTACATAGTGAGTTCCAGACCAGCTAAGGTTAAAAATCTGTATTAAAATTAATTTTAGTTATTAGCCAAGCAGTGGGGTGTACATCTTTAATCCCAGCACTTGGGAAACAAGAGAATCTCTGAGTTTCAGGCCAGCCAGGGCTACATAGTGAGACTGTTTCCAAAAATATTAGTGTGTGTGTGTGTGTGTGTATGATATGGGTATGTAAGTGCATGCACACACATAGGCAATGATGTATGTGTGGAAGTTTAAAGATCATTCTTGGACTTTATTCTCTCCTTCCTCCTTTAAGTGGGTTCTGGGAATTGAACTCAGGTTGCCAGGCGTGCATGATGAGTGTCTGTACCCACTGAGCCATCTCACTGGCCCCTCAAAATGTTTTTCAGTAACCCTCAACTCTGCTTCATACTGGTTCCCCCGAAGTTCTTTCTGCACTGAAACTGAGGATCAGTTTTGCCCGAGTAGAGGAATTCCCAGGCTGCTGCAGGTGAGGCACGGAGCTTGGCCCTCAGCCCTGTCTCCACTGTGGCTTCAGAGACTGTCCCCATCAGGCTCTCAGATTTTAGGGACAAAGGCTACTGGGTATCACACCTGGATCTCAGCAACTACAGAGGAATGCATTAACCACATTGATCCCCAATCTAACGATTACCAAGGTGGAGGACATATTTCTGTTTCCACCCTGTTGAGACTGAGCTTGAGTGTCTCTCTCTCTCTCTCTCTCTCTCTCTCTCTCTCTCTCTCTCTCTCTCTCTCATTTTGTTTTTATTTCTTTGCTTGTTTGTTTCAGGGCTCCAGTGGGAGATAGATTCCAATGACCCAGAATGAAGTCCCTCTCCAGCCATTCATCACCCTGATCCCAGGCAGTGTGTACCTACCACTGCAGGTCTAGATCCTCAAAGTAGCATTCTGTGTAGAGCTCTCCACCTCCCAGTCTCATTCCTCAGGCAGGTCACAGAAGGAAGGGTAGTTCTCTCCCCACTCGACTTCAAAGAGTGGTCAGGGCTGAGATGGTCAGAGCTTTAACCAAGCCACGCAGCCAGTGTGAGGGAATGTCAGGACTCTGGGCTCCTGGGGGAGGGATTGTAGAAGACCTCACCCTGTGGACACAGTAGGGAGACCCTGAGGACTTCAGAATCTAGGCCCACAGGGTGGAGGCTAAGCTGCGTCTGGGTGGAGGAGGGTTCTACATGGTCCCAGGAGGTGCTGAGGTGGTCAGCAGTGGAAGGGAGGAGTCGGTGTGGACTTGTTGGGCAGTACCAACAGATCCAAGGACTCCCAGAGCTGCAGGAGGAGCCCTCAGGACATGCCTGGCACTGCCCTCTATAGATGCAGGGTGGGCCAGAAGTCTGAGGCCTGGTGAGGCAGGGAGGCATCTGTCACTCACCCCGAACTTTGAGAAAGGGCCACCAGAGCCAGGTGTGTGATGAACAACTGAAGGCTGAGGCAGGACTGAGAATTTGAGACTAGCCTAGACTACATAGTAATAGGTAGTCTGGTGATACAGCTCAGCGGTAGAGCACTTGCCTAACATGGGCCAGGCCTGGCTCCATTATTTGTGCTGCAAAAAGAAAAATGGGAGAAGAGAAAAAGAAAAAAAGAAGAGCAAGGCAGGCTCTGAGGAGAGCCAACTCAACCTAGCAGGAGCCAGAGGATCACATTTACCATGCAGGGAAGTGCCCCGGGTGTCTCTCCCAGGTTTGTCTTTGGGAACTCTTTTGTTGTTGTTGTTATGGGACTTTTTGGCATATATATATATATATATTTAGAGACAGGTCTCCCTGTAGCCCCAGCTGACTTGGAACTGGCTAGGTAGACCAGGCTGGCCTTGAATTCACAGAGATCCACCTGCTTCTGCCTACTGCAACTTTTTTTTTCTTTTTTTTGGAAACAGGGTCTTACTATGTAGCCCTGGCTTGCTGAAACTCCCCATGTGTACCAGGCTAGCCTCAAACCCAGAGATTTGCCTGTCTCTGACTCCCTTGGTGCTGGAATTAAAGGTATGTGCCACCACTTAACACCCCCAGGCTTTGGTACCTGAGGTCAGTGACTTGCTCAAGGTCCTGTGTGGCTGGCTTTAAACCTGGGCAGGAGGCCACTAGGCCTGGCTCTCTTTGGGACACACAGACTTCTAGGGAAGAGGGGACAGGAGCAAACCCCTAGCCGGAGGAAGGGGCATTCTCCTTTGTATTTGTTGTATGGAGAGGAGTGGAAAGAACAGGCTGTGGGGCAAGGGCATCCACTGAAGGATTCAGGCCTCAGTTTTTGCACCTGTAAGTTGGGGATGAGAATCGAGCCATGAGTACCTCACAGAGGTGAAACCCAATGTGGAGGTCCAGCAGGTCTCTCTCCTCTCTCCCTCCCTCCAGAGGAGTCTACAAAGTCTGAAGTCTGTGAAACCCGCCCTGTCCAGACAGCTGGCTGTCTCTGGCCCGAGGTGCGCTCTGGAGAAGGAAATTCTTTGAACTTCTTGGGGATGATGGAATGGGATGAGGGTGAACATAAAGAGGATGCTGTCACAGCTCTGGCCCCGCCCTGACATTCCAGCAGCTGGGGCAGGCTCCCTACGTGCTGAGTGAGTGAGTGCCCAGCCAACTGCTCTAGGCCTTGGCCCTGTCCCCTGGCATGCCCCACCCTCAGGCCTGCATGACTCCTGCTTCAGCTGACAGAGCACATCCCATGGGAGTGACTGCCCAGCAAGCCACATTTCCTAGAAGGTTGTAGCCACAACCCAGAGAAGGGGAGACATTGACCTGAGATCACACAGCAAGTGTAGGGGAGACTCTAGACTCTCCTGGGTTTTGCCAAGTGCTCCACACATCTGGAATCTGTGGAGGTGGAAGGGGCTGACATCTGCACAGCCAGCTTTCAGAAAAAATCAAGGTCAACCTTGAGGGCTACAGGAGATTGTTCCTAGGAAAGAAGGCAAAGGTCAGTGGGTGGGGTAGCAGGTGGGGACAAGGTGGACTTCAGGGTCTGGACTGTAGCAAGGGCTCCTGGTAAGTCGCTTCTTGGAGCAGGCATAGTTCAGGGTCTGGCAACTCCATAGCCAGAGCTGGCTATAGCAGCCTTGTGGGACGAGGGACTGTGAGACTTCCCGGCTCTCTGCTTCCAGGGGTGCAGGGGGGCCTCTAGTCTTGTCTAGTGTGACTCAGTGTGGAGATCTGGGTGCTGGGCAATGTGACAGGGAAAGATATGAGACCGTGTTGGCTGTGTTTTGCCAGCCTCTGGCACTGCCCTGCCGTTCTCACTTCCTGTTCCCCGATCCTGCCTCTGGGGGACACATTCTGTCTCTTTTTCACAATTTGGGGGACTCACTTATTTTTTCCTCTTCTCCTATTTCTCTTCACTTCCTTGTTCTTGTTCTTCTTCTTCATCTCACCCAGCCTGGCCTCCAACTCACCATGTAGCCAAGAATGGCCTTGAACTCCTGGTCCCCTGCTTCTGTCTCTCAAGTGCTAAGATCACAGATATGTGCCACCAAACCTGCTTTCTGCTGATATCTTTTTAGTTTTTAAAATTAAAGTAATTCTTAAAATTACGGTAAAATGGAGAGCACATGAAATTTCCGCACATCAAGCATCTCGAAGGTTTGATGACGTCATACGGATTCACACTGCTCTGCAAACATCACCCCATCCATGCTGGAACTCTACATCACTCCAAACTGAAACTGCAACCCCAAACCAGAGCACCCCACCTGCCCCATCCCCCTTCACCCGCAATCCTATGCTTGTCTCTATGAACTTGTCCACTCCAAGTCCCTCACACATGTGGAACCAGTCTCGTAACCAGGCTCCTAGTTTTGTTTTGTTGGTGGTGCAGGGATCAAGCCCAGGGCCTTACACATGCTAAGAAAGCGTTCTGCCACTGGGCTGCATGGTCTACCACTGGGTGCACAGCCAGCCCTAATCTGATCATTTCTTTTTAAACAAAGCTTTAAAAATTAATTTTTTATGTGCAAGAGCGTTTTGCCTGCATGAACCTAAGTACAATGCCTGTGCAATGTCTGTGGAGGTCAGGAGAGGGTATCAGGTCCTTTGGAACTGGAGTAATAGACGAATGTTAGCCACCATGTAGGTGCTGGGAACTAAACTAAGGTCCTCTGCAAGAGTAGTCAGTGCTCTTAACCACTGAACCATCTCTCCAGTTATTAAACTCTGAGACAGAATTAGACCAGGTGTTTGAGTAAGAAGCCTTAAACTGCATAGACCCCCAGATCCCAACCCTGACTGAGGCCTCCTCATTCCTCAGCAGCCTTCTGGCCACAGGAAGAAATTCTTCACATTTCTTTGAAGTCATAATGAGGGTGGTTTTGATGATGGTGATAATTGATGATGATGATGATGATGATAATGATAATGATGAGGATGAGGATGGGCAAGAGGAATCTCAGGCTCTCACTGACATCCTCTCTGGCCAAAGTGGTCCCAGAGACCAGCGTTGTATTGTTCCTACCCACTAACAAGGCTGGCTCAGCTGGGTTGGCTTTCGAGTGGTGGGAGAGGGTAAGCCCAGTTCTCACCTTGAAAGCACCAGCTCATCCTTGCCCTGCCCCTCATGGATCTTGATGCTGGCCCTGGCGGCTCCGGTTGTCCCTGTCCTTCCTTCTCTCATCAGTCCTAGAAGAAGCCCTGGGGGTCCCTGGAAGCCTGGTCCAGGATTCTTCTGGTCTCCTCCCATTGCTGGCCCTGGATTTCCTATCTGAAAGGCCTTCATAGCCTTAGCCTGGTCTCACAGCAGAGGAAGTTGCCCACAGGCTTTGGAACTGAGGTATGCTACCTGGGCCACTGGGAGGGCCCTCTTTTATTCCTCACTTAATGCTACAAGTGGGGAAGGCTGGGGAAACTGAGGCATGGAGCAGTGTCTTGACTTCTCTCTTTAGGTAACCCTTTTCCTGCCCACCCTCTGGGCTCTAGAGTCACAGAGAGAAGCAGCTTGCAGGACCCCTGCCCGATAAATGGATGAGACCCAAGGCCAAGCAGAGCTGGGACCAAATTCCAGCCACCCTTCTAGGTGGAAGTTCAACCTCTCTATAAATGGGATGTAAGATGGCCCTGTCTCAGGATGTTCTGCCAACATCTCCCCCTGCCTTTTCTGCCCCAAGGTGTGAAGACAGCAGCCCACTGATGAAGAGGGGGAACGAGGAGGTTCAGGTCTGGACTCTACCTTGCTTCTCTCTAAACCTCAAGATCTTCTGCTGCCTCTGATGGCTGCCGTTCTGTGGGTACAGGATGGATTGTTCTCCTGGCTGCAAAGGCCATATCTTTGTCCCTCCCTCCTGAGGTAAAGGTTTGTCCTGAGAAGATGGAAAGGAAGCATAAGAGGCCCAGGCCTGGAAAAGGCAGACCCCAGGCAGGGGTAGGTTGAACAAATCCTTGCCCCCTTTGGGACTCAATTCTTCCACTGGGATATTCATAGGCCCAGAGCCGATCTTGTGGTTGTGTGTCCTCCAGGGACTGATCTCTGTCTCCCAGATCCTTGTCTCCCTCTGGACATTCCATGCTTTTGTGAGACCAAGGTGGAAATCTACTTTGTGAGCAGGACACCAGGTCAAATCCTCTCGCTATCTATTGCTAGATCTTCCTCGGGGATTGACAGGCCTGTCTAAAATGTCCTTGGCACACTGGTTCATTTGACAGATGAGGAAACCGGAGTCTACTGGGGTGAGACCATTCAAAGATCTCGGGACTGAGAAGTTCCTCTCCCTCCACCCTCAGACCCAGCCCAGCTGGAGTACCGGGGATACGCTCGGCTGCTGCCCCCATGTGGCCACTGTGGACACTACAGGCGGGGCACCGAAATCCTGAGCACCCAGGCCAAGCAGAAGAGTGCACAAACATCCTTGAAGGTGTATTCTGAGCCATGCATGGTGGACTCCACCCACTGAGTCCCAGTCCACGTACATTCCAGCTTCCACGGAACTCAGGATAAATGTGACAGGAATCAATTGAAGGTGTCAAGTGGTGGTAGGGTTGGGGACAAAAAGACCTGGAAGCCAGTGAGTGCCCCCCCCCCCGTTCCAGAAACTCCATGTGCATCTATGCAGAGTGACCCCACAGTGTCTCAGCCAGAGATAACCGGGAGAGCCACTGGGTGAGGAAACATCCTCCTCCCTAACCCTCCGCCAGCCTCCCCACCCCATTCTGCAGTTGCTGTGCCCAGTGCAGGGGGGGAGGGGCGGGGGAAGGGGGCAAGAACAATGTGGGCGATGGTCAGACAGAGGCCAACCGGGACACTCTGCTGGGAGAAGCTACAGGTCTTAGGGGCTGGGAGTAAGGGCCAAGAAAAGACCCTAAGGAGGCACTCGGGACTGTAGGACTGGCCCTGGGGAGGAGGGTGCTGCGACTTGCTGGGGCCTGGGAACTAGAAGCTGTGGGCAGTTAGGGGGTGCAACTGTTCTCAGGGGAAGGCATCCTTACACACTCCCACCCAGGTCTGGCCATGCCCCATTTGACAGATGACATTATCAAGGTCCAGAGAACAAGCAGAGGGCCAGCTAACAAAGGCCACCTAGGGCCACCAACCATGAGTATCAGAGTGGATTGCTGAGCTTGAATCTCCCAACCTCTCCCTGAAGCATTGCTACTGGGGGGCCAGGCTCAGAGACCCCCACAGAGGTCAGCTCCATTGGTGGCCTTGGGGAGTCAGCTCATCTCTTGGAGTTTCAGTTGCCTTGCTATAAAATGGTAGAAATGTCTCCCTAGAGGGATTGGGAAGTTTATATCTACATTTGTTTGTTTGTTATGCTATGCTGGGGATTGAACTTGGGATCTCCTAGGTAACACTGAGCTACCTCTACACCCTCCTTCCTTTTTTAAGACAGAGTCTTTTCTTTTTTAGATTTATTTATTTTTATTTATGCATATGTGTATGTCTGTGTGTATGTGCATATGTGTGCTGATGCCCACAGAGGCCAGAAGAGAGAGTCAGATCCTCTGGAGCTGGAGTTACAGTCAGTTGTGAGCTGCCTGACATGGGTGCTGGGAACCAAACTCAGGTCCTCTGGAAATGCAGCAAGCTCTCTTAACTGCAGTCATCTCTCCAACCTCCCTCGCTCCCTCCCTCCCTCCCCCTCCTCTCTCTTTTGAGACACACTTCCATGTATCTCAGGTTGGTTTCAAATTTTTTATGTAGTGGAGAATGACTTTGAACTTATAATCCTCCTGTCTCCACTTCTGGAGTGATGGGATTACATCATATCTAATTTATATGGTGCTGGGGACAGAACCCAGAACTTTATGCATGTTAGGCAAAGACTCTATGACTGAGCCACATCCCCAGACCATGGTTGGGTGGATTAGACTTCTTTTTAAAGTTTTTTTTTTTACTATGTGTATTTGTGTGTTTGTGTGTCTGTGTGTAGGTATATGCATACGAGTGCAGGGGCCTGAGGAAGCCAGAAGAGCATGTTGATTCCGTGGAGCTGGAGTTACAGGTGGTTGTGAGCCGGCCAATATGGGTGTGGAAAACCTAATTCCTCTTATCTGCAAGAGCAGTATGTGCTCTTAACCTCTGAACCATCTCTCCTGCCCTGGATTAGGTTTTTTAAAAGCATGGTAGTGCCCAACTCAGAGGCAGGCGAGGGACAAGCCTTCCCATCTCCCGTCTAAACTAGACAACACTTACCCTGCCCTCTTGGCCTCTGCCCTTGGCCAAGGCTTGCTTGTCTTTGAGAAGGAAACCACATTGACTGAAGGAAAAATCTACTCTCATCCTATCATGGTAGAAGATTTGACCCCAGCACAGCTGACCTGGGACGTGGCTGTCATTACTGATAGAATGTGGTTCCTGCTGAGCTCAGGCATCTGGGTAGCAGAACTGGGATGAGGACTGCCAGGAGGTACTGCTCTGTGCAAATACTTGGAGGGAAATGAGTCCTGGGAACAGGACTTCAGCAAGCCCCAGGGGGATTCTGAGTCAATGGTCGAAGACTTAAATGAATGACAGTTTGGTTTCTGGGTGACACAGAGGCATCACCCTAAGACTCTAAAATGATGTAGCTCTGAAGGACCAGAGCCTGCATTACCTGGATCCTACGATGTAGCTTCCAGAAAGACGCACCTTCTGGAACTGGTACTGGTTGTTACTTCTAGGGACCGCGGGTGGAGAATGCAGAGGAGGAAGGCTTACTTTTCTGTTGAATGTTTATATTATGGATTATAATGTGCGTAGATCATAATGTGTTATAATTATAATGCATCCCATGTGCCTGTTTAATAAATGAATGCAGAAGTAAACACTCACCTGGCGAGCTCTCTAAACATGAGCTGCAGCCCCAGCAGGTCTGGGGGTGGCAGGCGACCATGATGAGTCTCCAGGTGATGCTGTCACAGGTGGCCCTGGACTATGTGTAGGAAACAAAATCACCAGCTGGGTCTTCTTCCTGCTGGCCACTCAGCCAGGATCATTTGCATGATTTTTGCATATATTTGCATGACTTCCCTAGTTCCAAATAAAGCTTGTGTTATCCTTTGCTTCTGCCATCCTGAGGAAAACTTCTCCTTCTTTCTCCTCCTGTAGACCTGGCTAGCCTGGAAAACCCCCTCCCCATCACTCCCTCTACCCCAGGCTAAATATGTCATCCACCTTTATCCTCCAGGCCCAGTAGAGAGGTCACGAGGTCACCGCCTCCTTTACGACCCAAGCACTCCTTCCTTCTTTCTGTGCTCCTGCACCTCATTCACATAGGCTGCCAGGGATCCCAGGAGACCAGACAAGTGGACTCATTTTGCAGATTCAGAAACTGGGTCTTGGGCAGGTCACATGTCGCCAGCCTGCATTTTACTCTTCTTTTAAAAAATATTTGATTACTTTTTATTTTCTGTGTATGGGTGCATTGCCTTCGTGTATGTAAGTGCACCCATGCTGTGCAGTGCTCACGGAGGTGAGGGTGTCAGATCCCCTGAGACTAGAGGTACAGAGAGACAGTTGTTAGCTGCCATGTGGGTGCCGGGAGTCGAACCTGGGTCCTCTGCAGGAGCAGCCATTGCTCTTAATTGCTGAGCCATCTCTCCAGCCCCTCTTCTTCTTTTTTTGTATATACTTTATGGGGAAGAGGGGTCTGCACATGCCACCGTGCACACACATGGAGGTCAGGAGACAGCCTGTGGGAGACAGTCTTCTCCTTCTACCATGTGGGTTCCAGGGACTGAACTCAGGTCATCAGGCTCCTCAGCAACATCTGCTGAGCCATCTTGCTGGCCCCTCTTCTTTGTATAACTTATATATTTTTTATTTATGTGGGGTGTGTGCATGCATATGTGTAGGCAGGTGCATGTTCACATGTGTGTACATATGCATGTGGAGACCAGAAGCCAACATGGGATGCCTTTCCTCATCCCCCACTTTCATGGTTGGTTTCAGTTATTAATCTGAGACATAGTTTGGGAATCGTCTCTATTGGACTTATCTATGGCCATGTCTGGAGGCATTTTCTTGACTGTTAAGTGAAGTGGGAAGGCGTGGCCCACTGTGGATGGTGTCACCCCTGAGCAGGTGGTCCTGGGCTGTATGAGAAAGCAGGCTGAGCACATCCCAGGGAAGTAAGCTGCTTATTAGCAGCTCTCCTCCAGGGTCCCTGCTTCATCCTGGCCTCCAGGTTCCTGCCTCTAGCTCCTGTCTGACTTCTTTCACCTCTAACCTGGAAGTGTAACCTAAATAAACCCTTGGTCAGAATGTTTTATCACAGCAACAGAGAAGCAAACTACAGCATTCTCCTCCTTCATTTTTTGAGACAGGGTCTCTCACTGAACCTGAGCATCAGGAATCCACCCCACCCCAACTCTGGGGTTGCAAGGTCATGCTGCCATGTGGGCTTTGGGGATTAGAACTCAGGTCCTTATGCTTGCGTGGCTGGCACTATTCTGACTGAGCCATCTTTTTAAATTTTAGTTTTGAAATTATTTATTTTTATGTGTATGAGTGTATTGCCTGTGTGCGTGTAAGTGTACCCATGTCATGTGATGTCTGCAGATGTCAAACAAGGGCTTCAAATCCCTAGAACTGGTGTTAAGGACATTTGTTAGCCCCCATGTGGGTGCTGGGAATTGAACCTGGATCCTTTGGAAGAGCAGCCAGTGCTCTTAACCGCTGAGCCATCTCTCTAGTCTCCTTTACTTTCCTTTTGAATCAGTGTTTCACTTGTTTGTTTCGCAGTTAGGCATGGAACCTAAGGCTTGTGCATCATAGGCAGGCAGTCTACCACTGAGCTATGTCCCCAACCCTGAGTCAATGTCATTTGCATTTTGCTTTGCTTTATTTGCTTTAATTAGGTCTAAAATTATCAAGTCATCTATGCTTAAGTAAAAAATATTCCAACTCAGAAGTAGCTGGAAGAAAAAAAAAGGAATCCCTTCCCTTCGACCTCTCTCTCCCAATTACACTCTGAAGGAGAAGCCACTGTGAACAGCCTGGCATCTCTTTCCATATCTTATTTGCATGTATATATATTTGATTTGCCATATCTGCAAATCTATAAACTCTGCTAGTTAGTGTTTGTCAATGTGACACAAACTAGACATACCTGGAAAGAGAGAAAGAGCCTCAGTTGAAGAATTTCCTTCCTCAGATTGGCTTGTGGGTGTGTCTGTTGGCTGTTGGCTTTCTCTCGATTGTTAAATGATGTGGGAGGCCCATGTGGGCAGCACCATCCCTAGGTAGGTGGTCTGGGATATATAAGAAAAGTAGCTGAATGTGGCTTGGGAACAAACCAGTAAGCCGCATTCTTCCGTGGCCTCTGAGTTCCCGCCTCCAGTTCCTGCCCTGACTTCCCTCAAAGATGCACTGTGCCTTTAAGCTAAAATAATGAACCTAGTCCTCCCCAGGTTGGTTTTGTTCAATGTTTTATCACAGCAACAAAGATGCTAATTGGAACAAAATATAGCATTTTATTATGAGCTATGCATGTACTCATGATACTCAGTTTAAAGATAAACAATAGAGATAGCCACCCATCCACTCACTGCTCATAGAAATCACCCACCCCTTAGGAGCACACCGCGGGCCCCTCACAGGCGCACCTCATCCCTCCTCCTTCCATTTCCCTTACGGATAGACATATACTATATTTCCCTAAACAATAAATTTGAAAATGAGAATTGCTAAATTATCATGTGTGCAACATGTTCATCTTTATTAGGCAAGGCTGAACTATTTTCCAAAGAGATTCAACTAATTTACTCCCACCCAGAGTGATGAGAGTCTTCACAGATCCATATTCTTGCCAGATCTGTCCCTGTTCAACTTCCTAGCTTCTGCCAAACCAGTGGGAGGAAGATTCCAAATCACTGTGCCTCTAATTTGAATTTTCCTGATCACTAATGATACTATCTGTTGTGTTTATATCATCTGTATCCTTAGTGATTTTTTTTCCCTTTCCTGATCTGTCAGTCACTGAAAGGTTGTGTTAAAATCTGTAATTATGATACTGGGCTTTTAAATTTTCTTCTTATTTGAATATATATATATATATATATAATCTATTAAATTTTACTTTATACCTTTTACTTATTTTTATTTTATGTGTATGAGTGTCTTGCCTGAATGTATGTAAGTGCACTTGTGCATGCAATGTCTGTGGAGTGAAGAAGAGGGTGTTGGATCCCCTGGAACTGGAGTTACAGACAGTTGTTAGCCCCATGTGGGTGCTGGGAACCAAACCCAGATCCTCTTTTAAAGCAGGCAGTGCTCTTAATTGCTGAGCATCTCTCCAGCCCCAGATTTCATTTTATGTTTAATTTTGTCTGTGTGTGGGTATGTGCACATAAATTCTGTGCCTGTGGAGGACAGAAAACAGTACTGCATTCCCTGGAGCTAGAGTTCCAGGTAGTGGTGAGCTTCCCAGCATAGGTGATGGGAACCAAACTCAGGATCTCTGCAAGAACAGTGTGTGCTCTTAACCACTGAGCTATTTCTCCAGCTCCATGCTCTATATATCTTGAGATAGTATTCCGAGGTGTGTAAGAGTTTAGAATCATTATATCTTCCTGGAGTTATATGTTTCTTCGTTGTTTCTAAAAATGCCTTTGCCTTGAAGTCTAGTTTGTCTGACATTATAATGACAAATCTTTTGATTTTGATCTTTTTCCAGACAAAGGACAATTCATTGCCTCCTCCTCTTCTTATATGAGTAAATCACTTCCAAATTAAAAGTTGGCCTTGTAAGAGGTGACTCAAGTTCTTATTTTTAAATATTTTTTATGATAGAAACTTTCAAACATATACAAAAGTCCAGAATAGTAAAAAATGAATCCCTAAGTAGCCATCAGTCAACTCAGACATGGACCAAACAGTGCATGGATCTCTCCCATTTTAACTTAAGGCAAATCTCATGTCATATAAATGAATCCCTAAATATTTGAGTATTGTACTCAAGAAAGAGACTCTCGGGACAGCTGTGGTGGCACACACCTTTAATCCCAGCACTCAGGAGGCAGAGGCAGGTGAAACTCTGGGAGATTGAGGCCAGCCTGGTCTACATAGTGATGTACAGGTCAACTGGGGCTACAGGGAGACCCTGTCTCAAAAAAAAGGACTTTTTTTTTTTAAAGAGGGGACTCTTCACTTAAAAACATCCTGAACCCATGAGCCCATTAGCAATCTATAAGACTAATTCCCTCACGTCATCAAATGTCATCCTTTAGTTAGTTCTGTTTGAGTTAGAATATACATAAACATACATAGATTGTACAGATAGTGATTGGCTAATGTCTCTCAACTCTCACCACTCTGAGTGTTCCTTATTGGCTACACTGCTGGTAAGCAACGCTTCTCAAGTAAATAACCCCACCCGAGGCATGTGAGCCGCCCGAATTAAACATGATAGGGCAAGCACAGAAGATGGGAACGTAAGAGGGGCTTCTTGGTACCAAGAAGGGGCTTAAAAGGAGGGGCAGAGGGATGGGGCGAGTGAGGGGATATGTCCAAATCTCCCCAACTCGATGGTCCCACTCCTTCTCTTTTACTTTCCTTGTTGTTTGTTTGTTGAAGAAGTCAGGTCCTTTGTGCTTCACATAAAAACATGTTGCTGGGGCTGGACAGATGGTTCAGTGTTTAAGAGTGCTGGCTGCTTTTGGAGAGGACCCAGGTTTGGTTCCCAGCATTCACAGGGCAGCTCACATCCATCCATAACTCCAGTTCCAGGAGATCGGACGCCCTCTTTTGGTCCCCACAGGCACTGCATGCATGGATACATTCACACTCAGGCCAGACACTCATACATATATAAATTTTAAAATGTGTTGTTTAATGACATACTACACATAATCATCTTTAGCAACAGAATTTGTTGTTTTTTTTTTTTGTTTTTTTTTTTTTGTCGTGCTAGGAATTGAACCCAGGCTTTACCGATATTAGATAAGCACTCTGCCATTGAGATACACCCCAGTCCTAATTTGTGTGTATGTGTTTCTGGAGATCAAACCCAGGGCCTTGCACAGACTAGGCAGATGCTCAGCCATTTAGCTTTGTCACGCTTATTGAGACTCACTGTGTGTCCCGACTGGTCTTGAGCTGGCAGCGCTCCTCCTGCCTCGGCCTCCTGGGCACTGGTACCACACCTGGCTCCAGTTATTATTAGTTAATTTTTTAATTTTTCTTAATACTTTATTTATTTTATATGTATGAGTGTATTATCTGCATATATGTAACTGCTCTCATGTCATGCAGTGGGTGCAGAGGTCAGAAGAGAGAGTCAGATCCTCTGGAACTGGAGTTATAGATGGTTATTAGCCGCCATATAGGTGCTGGAAACCGAACCCAGGGCCTCTGTGAGAGCAGCCAGTTCTCTTAACCACTGAGCCATCTCTTCAGCCCCTGCTTTTATTTATGTGTATGTCTGTATGTATGTCTCCATGTGTGCAGAGGTACCCTCAAAGGCTAGAAGAGGGTGTTGGATCCCCTGGAATTATAGGTGTTTGTGAGCTGCCCAATGTGGATCTCGGGAACTGAACTTGGACCCTCTTGAAGAGCATCAGGGCTCTTAGCTGTGGAACCATTTCTCCACCCCCCAGTTAATATTATTGTTCTATTATTATTACTTTTTTTGAGACAAGGTCTCACTATGTACTACTGACTCATCTAGAACTCACTATGTAAACCAGGCTGGCCTCGAACTCACAGAGATCCACCTGCCTCTGCCTTTCTAGCGACAGGATTAAAGGTGTGCACCACCATGCCCAGCTCCCAGTTATTATTTTTTAACCATGTCTTAGTTCCTCTCTTTACTATGAGGTGTATTAGTAATTTACTGACATTTGATTCACTGAATACTTAACAAGAACCTATCGTGTGCTCAGCCTCCACAGATCTTGAGAAGCACAATGTTGATCCTGCCAGACACACTCCTGGAGCTAAAAGGCAGACTTTGGTGCCTGCAGATTCCCTGCCAAGAGTGCTTAGCAGGTGTGTCTTTGACCATGCCAGGCAGGATGTGAGGGGTCTAGGTGAGCCTGGAAACTGCACACCCAACACAAGCAATGCTTCTGTGAAATACGTGTACCACAGAAATGATCTCTATGCATCAGTTTAAATTTTTAAGTAATTATATAGAAAAGTAAAAACAGGCTGAGGGATGGCTCAGTGGTTAAGAACATTGGCCTGTCTTCCAGGGGGCCTGGGTTCAGTTCCCAGCACCCACATGTAGCTAATAACTGTTCATAACTCCAGTTTCAGGTGATCCAACACCCTCTTCTGGCCTCCTCAGGCACTGCACGCACTTGTGCATTCACATACATGCAGGCAAAACACTCATACACATATAAATAGATAAATAAATAAATAATTAATATATTTTTAAAAGTAAAGGCAGACTGGGCATGTGCTTACTGCCCAGTAAGAGAGAGGTCCTAGGTTTCCTCATCATGGTGAACAAACAAACAAACCTTAGTGATATTAATTATAATTATGTACTCTAGCCCAACATATCAGAAATATTGTTATTTAAACAATATAATCAATGAGTTAAAATTATTAATAAGCTGATTACAAACTGAGCCTGCAGCCTGGTCTATGGTGAGTTCTAGGGTAGCCAGCACTGCACAGTGAAACCACGTCTGTAGGTGCCTGTGATATTTTGCATTAAATCGATGTTTATCTTCCACACAGCACCTGTCAATGAGACCAACACTGTTCTACCAGCTTAGGGAGGGTTGTGGTTATTGGATAGAGGACCTGGAGCATCTTATCCCCTGGGCCTGATATGGCCCTAGACTAATGCAAGAGGAAATGCACTTTGTAAACACGGGTGCCCCAACAAGGGCATGGTCAGAGCCCCACTGAAAGCCTGCCTCTAGATCGTCTCTGCTTCCCACTCCATTTCTGCACCTTCCCGGGAGAGGGGATCAGCGGGACCCTGAGGTTCCTGCGGTCAACACAGGGTGGTGCTGTGGGGGAGGGGCCGGGCCTAGAAAGGGAGAGTGCAATCATTCTGTGCACCTCTGCCCCCTAGGCTCAGCTGTTCTGGTGGAAGCACCTGGGTGAGGTAGGGGTCTCTGCCGCTGAAAGTCTCTGAAGCCCCCACCTAGGGTCTGGCAGCCACTGACCTGTTTTCTCACCAGCAAGACCTGGCACCAGGATCCCTCAGGGCTAGAGCCACCACGGCAAAGAGCCTTTGCGGCTGTCTGGCCTCCTGCCAGAGTCGACCCTGCACCTCAATTGAGAGGTGAGTTTTGAAGGATGAAGATAAAAATAACAGCCATTAGCTGGGCTGAGTGCTTCATCTGACCACTCGAAGAGCAGCTCTGAGGTGGCAGGCCTCATGTCCTTCTGGTACAGATAAACAAACAGGACTTCAGCCACACAGCCCAGCAGAGCTGGCTAGCCCAGACTTCCCAGTTCCCTGGAGCTTCTGACTAGACCTTGGCCAAGGTGGCACAGGACAGACCTTTCCCTGCCCCTGTGCCTGCTCTTCCTGCCTCCTCCCTCTCCTGGGTTCTCTGTCCCTCTGGTCTCCCCAACTCTCTCTCTGGATTCCCAGGGCCCTTAGCCAGATCCCCACCCCCAGTCCCCAGCAAGACCAGCTACTTCTCCATGCCCAAAGCAGATGCTGGCCATTCAGAGTGGCCCCAGTGGTGGCCAGTGCAAGCCTGGGCAATATGCCTCCGTCTTGGACTCTGCCTGGTGTTCCTCACCTTTCTGTCCCTGTAACAAAGGGCCTTTAAAAATCAACTGAGTGGGGAAAAGGTGTTTTTAGGTGTTTTTGCTGTTGTTGTTTGGGACAGGGACTCATATAGCTCAAGCTGGCCTCAAAAGTATTCTGCAGTTGAAGATGACCTGGAACTCCTGATCCTCTCGCCTCCATCTCCCAAGTGCTAGGATTAGAAGGAAACCTGGTTTATGTGGTGCTGGGGAATCCAACCTAGGGCCTCATGCATGCTAGGTAAGTACTCTACCCAAGGAGCCACATCCCCAGCCTGAAAGGTATATTTGGCTCACGGTTTCTCAGGTTTCGACCTGTGTTGGACCCCACCCTGTTGCCTTTGGATCTGTGACAAAGCAGCACATCAAGCTGGACGGGGGTGCCCTTGCCGAGCAAACTGTCACCTCACTCTGAATGTCCAGCAATGACCTTCCACTGACCCCATCTCCCAAAGGTTCTATCCCTCTCAAGAGGACCATGGGCTGGCAATCAAGCCCTTAATATAGGGACCTTTGGGGAGTGTTCAGGATCCAAATCACATCATGCCTACAGGTCAAGGGGCTGTGGGCCCACTATAGCTGTGTCCATGTTGCTAGAGTTCCTGGCTCACCTCCACTGTGAACCTACCTGACCTGCTCCTCTCACCCACTGCCCACCTCCCTATCTTTGCCCCTCAGCCTGAGTTCTGGGCCACCAGGGTGTTGTAAAGCTGTTAGGGGAGGGGCTTCCTCTCCTGTTCGTTCCCTGCGGGGACTGAGCCATAAACAGCCTGCTCTCTCTTCCCACCTCTGCCTGCTCAGTTGCCTGTGTCCTGCCTCCCCTCACCTGTCATGAGACCTGGGGCTGTCCCTTTGGCCCCCTGTCATTAACCTGCTCCCTGTCCAAAGCCTTCTAATTCTCATGGGGCTTTGTAGGTCTTGTTCGTCTCTCCTGAGTTCCAGGCTGTGTCCGTCCATCCGTCCCATGCCCCCCACACACACTCCCACCTCCCAGCTTCCTTCAGGAGGCCACGTTGAGATGTGGAGTGACAAAAATCCACAGTTCTCAATGTTCACCCGACTCTGGCCTGCTCAGCCACCACAACAGCTTCCAGAATTCCTCCTCCATGTCTCTCATCCTCTCTCAGACAGCCTGACCGCTGTCTGCAAGGAAAGGCCCCATTCCTCCATCTGCGTCCCGTTGCAGTCCTGCCATCCCCACACCATGTACGCTGTTCCCAAGCCTCACTGTGCTGTGGCTGTAGCTAAAGGCATGCCAGGTGTCTGTCAGTCCACGGCCTCAGGCTTGTCTCCTCCCTGTACATGGGGCCACAGTGCCTTTGTCTTTCCTCCCACTCTGACACTGGGGGATCTGACACTAGGGGCAGGCATTTTTCTGTGGTCCCAGGCTAGAGACTAGCCTCAGGACTCAGTCCAAACTCTTTTTGAGAGCTACAACCCAGTGCTGAAGGGCGGCGGACCAGGTCCCAGCCACACCTTTGGTGAAGTGCCAAAGCCCCTTGCCTGGGATAAGGGCCTCCACTACTTAGGGCAGGGAATCATCCAGTATTTGTTGGATGAGTGAGCTCTTTAGAAGGGGCCATGATCACTTCTGGGCCATCTGGGGATAGGTGGGGCTGACATCTGTGCTGATCACTGGAATCTGGGCAGTGCTTCTTGCTAGGAGGTTCCCACTGGGCCCACCAGCTGATTTTATATCGGATTTGGGGGAGTGAATATGTAGAATGAGAGTGGGTCCCAAAATCCCCAAGGCTTGAGGAAAGTGACAAAGAGGATTGGCTGATTTTGCTAAGTACCAGTTCTGTCCTGACTTGCCCTCTTCCTAAGGCAAGGGCAAAGATTCAGGAATAGAATCTTAGGTTGTCCAATAGACCAGAACACTAGGAGTCATGAAGCCTAATTTCTGACCTTGGGGATGAGGAAATGAGGCCCAGAGAAGTGATGAGATGACCCTGAGCCACGCAATGAGTCAGAAACTAAATTCTTTCTCTTGCCTCAAAGCTCATATTCACAGAGAGCTAAGTAATACATCAGGTTTCTCTTTTCCCCACTGTTGCCAAGAACTCCAAGGTTTGCTCTCAGATTATCTGTCATTTATTGTAAACCACTCAAAAGCCTTTCTAAAAGGCAACTCACATTTATTTAGGTCCATTAGTATGCCTGCTGTGTCCAGTCATGTACGGGATCTTAGCTATTCATGCATGAATGTGAGAAAGATATTTAAATGGCCTCTGCCCCATGCAGAGAAGGACACAGACTCAGAGACATAAATTAACCTGTCCAAAGTCATACAGCTGGTAAATGGCAAAGGCAGAATTCAAACTAGAAATCTCTGACTCTCACATTGGTGCTCTTTCCTCCAAGTGCGAGTGGTCTTGGCTGCATGCTCAGGGATCTATTCCTCATCTGTGCTCTCTCTCTCTCTCTCCTGCAGGAGTCCCTTGTGATGCTGTGGGAGGAGCTTTGTTCTGAAGTTCCTCCCTTTCCAGTCCTGGAAAGATATAACTTGTTTTCATGGAAGGATTTAGATGCCAAGTGTTCTAGCTTTGGAGAGTCTGGCAACAACAGTCCAGGATCCTGTCTGCCTTTTTATTTAGTGCCTACCTAAGCAAACAGCCTCAAGAAGGAGAACAAGGAGCAGGAGGAGGAAGAGGAAGAGGAAGGGGAACAAGGAGGGACCCAAGAGGAGGAGGAGAAGATGAGAGGGAAAGAAAGGTGTTCTCCATACCTCGTATACCTTGAAGAAAACTTGAAATCCAGGCAACCACATTGTGGAGAAGGTGTGGGCTCAAAGAGCCCTGTCGCAGGGCTGGCTCCATGGCCAGGGCTCATGCTTATGCCAAGACTCTGCATCTTTGTCTTGAAATGCTTATTTTTGTCTTTGAACTTAGGATATTTTTTATTTTATTTATTTTAAATAATTTTATTTTTTTGTGTATGAGTGAATTGCCTGCATGTATGTAAGTGCACCCATGTCATGCAATGCCCGCGGAGGTCAGAATAGAGCATTGAATTCCTCTGGAACTGGAGTTACAGACCACCATGTGGGTACTGGGAATCGAACTTGGGTCCTCCTCAAGAGCAGCCAGTGCTCTTAACTGCTGAGCCATCTGTCCAGGCCCTGTTTTTATTTTATGTGTATGAGTGTTTTGCCTGCATGCCAGTGGAGGCCAGAAGAGGGCGTCAGATCCCCTGAAATTGGGGTTATGGACAGTTGTTAGTTCCTATGTGGGTGCTGGGAACTGAACCTGGGTCCTCTACAAGAACAGCCATCTTTCGAGCCCCTGAATTTAGGTTTTGAGATGAACTTCAATAGGACCGTGAGCGTGTACATGAGCGGAGGGGAAAGCTGCAGGGGACGAAAAGGCTGTGGGTTTCAGCCCTTGCACGAACTGTGTTCTGACTTTTGCATGAGGGTCCCGTATTTTCTTGTAGCCATGGCCCCCTGAATTACAGAGCTGGTCCAGCGGGAGGCAGTGAGAAAGGACCCTGACCTGGGAGCCGCCCAAGGGCAAGCCCAGGGAGTGAGGGGTTGCCTTAGGGACCGCTGAATGTTCCCTGGGCTCTGCAGCTTTATCAACTTTATGTCCTCATTAAAATGGAAAGTAAAGAGCCAGGTATGGTGGTGAACACCTTAATTCCAACACCTGAGAGCCGAAGGCAGAAGCATCGGGAATTCAAGGTTATCCTCAGCTTACATACAGAGTAAGTTTGAGGCCAGCCTGGGCTAGATGTGACTGTCTTAAAAACAATAACAAAACAAAACAAAGAAGGACAATATATTCAAACCACAATACCCAGAAGAGTCTGTATCCAGAAAAAAAAAATAGCAGTGTAGAGAAGCCACATAAAGGAAGGGCGCCCGGGTAAGCTCGGAAACGACGGACGGAGACGGGAGACGGCCCGGTGACAGTGCTCATCGCCGCCCGACTCCAGTTCGTAAACTGAACCCGACTCCGAAAGCCAGCTTGAAGGGGGCCAAGGGGAACCCGGCCGGTGGACGCTCGCGGGGCGTCTTTCCGGCAGAGGCGGGCAGGGCGGGGGCGGAGCCTCGGTCAGACCACACCCTCCTCCCCCTTGCCCCACCCAGTTCTCCCCTCCCTGCTCTCCCGCCCGCCCCCCGACCGGTGACTGAAGCACCGAGCAGGGCGGGGCATGGCAAGGCTGGCACACTTCCCAGGCTGGGCAGGGAAGGGCGTGGCAGCACCTTCAAGCTCTTGCAGCTGCCAGCCAGTTTGCATAAGTAAGCTCCACGGTATCTGAGCTTCAGCCGCCCCCAGACGCAGCCACCAGGAGCCCGCAAGGAAGGAGGGATCAGAGGAGCTGCACACGGAGCAGGGAGGCAGGTGGGAGGGCTGCGAACGGAGAACAGGTGGGAGAGGGAAGGTGAGTCAGCTGCAGCAGAGCTCAGCCTGGAGCCCAGCCTGCATGGAGCGACCTGCACCCAGCAGCCTGCATGGAGCGACCTGCACCCAGCAGCCTGCGTGGAGCGACCTGCACCCAGCAGCCTGCATGGAGCCTGCAGTCCAGGCTCCGTTGCACCTGGAGGCTTCCCTGGCCCCACACAAAGCCCTGGCTTTGGATTCTTGTCAAGCCCGCCTCTCCTGTGTCCAAGGCCACATTGCATGTGGCCCGAGGGATGGGTGGAGTTATCTGAAAAGACATAGCTGCCACAAGGGTCTCTGACCCAGTGGCAAACGGGTGACAGATGTTTCCAAGGGGACCTGGGCTGGCTCTGCGTTGCTTCTAGGTGGACCTCACTCGGGCCCTGAAGAGCAACATCTCTGGGGAGGTACCCAAGTCAGTGGCAAGACCCCAGGGTGCTTCCCATTGGTAGAAAGGCCACCCCCGCACTTGCAGGGGCAACTGAGCATTGGGGTTTTTTTTCTTGCTGAGGGCTCCCTTCCCCATCCCCCTCCAGCCCTCTGAGGCTACCAAAGTCATTGGTACACTTGGAATATCATGGTGGGGAAAGAGAAAGACAACCTATCACTGCCCCAGAGGATGGGAGAGGAGAAGGTGAACTCTTTGTTGTGGCCTCTGACAGTCACTTGGAACAAGTCAGTCTTTAGTTGGTGGGCAGATATCTTCATCTGGCAAATGAGACCACAGTCCTTGATCTGCCTCTGCAGAGAGACAGGTGGTGAGCTACTTGTTGGGGGACCTGGATCCCAAGCTAGCTCTCTCCAGGAAAGCGGCCTCAGGTGCCCTTATGAAACCGTTAAGCATTCAGGATGTGCAATATTTTCCCAAATGGCAGCTTTGTGGCCAGTGCTGGTGAAGTGTGATCATTCAGAGTAGCTCACCCCACTTCCCAGGAGGTAAGCTTGCCCATTGGGTCCCTTTGTATTCCAAGCTAGCTGGCATCTTGTCATAGATCCTTGGGACCACATGGGGTGCTTTCTGCCTTCCTGAGGCCTGAGAGCTGGATACATAGCTGGCACCTGCAATAGAGTGCGAGCTGATGGCAGTTCCTCAAAGAGCCTGGGGTAGATCACCCAGCATGGCCATGCTTCCCGCCTGCTGCCAGGCCCTCTGTACTGACTTTCCACTCTCCCAGAAAATGGAGTCTAATCTCCCACATCGCCTTGCATCGGATGACCTCCTGGTGATGAATTAGCCAATGGATTGCATTGAAAGTCACGTTGAAGTTGAGGTCTTCAGAGACCTTGCAACACCTGTCTTCACCTGCCCTAAAGGAATCTGATGGAGCCCATGGGAAGAGGACAGGCTCAAAGCCCAACTCACTCAAAACCAGCTACTATGTGGCCGAGGCCACCTTGTCTCCTTCCCCCAGCTGGCATTCCAGCTGAACACAGCTGCCCCTCTGAGTCCAGGAGAAATCAACCGGGAGCACTCACCCACCCACAGGAACTTGAGAAAGAATACACTGTTGCCTGAGTGTTGGGTGGTTCTTTACACAGTACAGGCTATGAAAGCCCAAAGGAGGGAAGGACCTGCAAAGGTCCTACATTAAAGTAGAGACCACGTTTGGCCTCTCACCAGATTTCCAGCAGGTTCCTGGAGCTGTTCACAGTGTATATCCTGCAGACTACCTCAGCAGTGCAGACAGACATGAGTGCACATGCGCGTAATCCAATGTCTGCTTCCCCCTTCCCTTTAGTTACAGTCAAAGCTTTGACTCAGATCTAGGTTTAGAGAGAGAGAGAGAGAAAAAAAAAGAGAGAGCGAAAAACTCTTGGCCTCTGGCAGTCACCTGGCATAAGCCAGTCTTAAGCTGTCGGGCCCAATATCTTCACCTGTCAAATGAGATCACAGCCCTGTGATGCCCCACCCAGAGTCCGTCCCTTGACTTTTGGGTGGCAGAGTTCCCTGTGAGGGAACTCAGTGTACACTCTGAGATAGTTCAGTCAATAGTGTTTGCTACGTATGCATGAGGTCCTGAATTCATCCCCAGCACCCATGAAGGAAAAAGCTGGAATTAGGTAGAGAGACAGATCCCTAGGTCTCTCTGGTCAGCTAGCCTAGTCTTGGCATGAGCTCTAGGCCAGTGAGAGGGTGTCTCAAACAACAACAACAAGGTGGGTGGCTCCTGAGGGACAGTGCCTGAGCACGCACATGCACAAATAACCAAAGGGGGCCGCACACAGATACATGCTTGCTCACTCACTCTCTCTTTCTGCACCTTCCCTCTATCTCCACCAGCCTACCCTAGTGGACCATATGCTTTATTAAAAATAGTTACAAACACCATCATCAATCTGGGACTGGCGGGATGGCACGGAAAGAGGGAGGGGGTCGTTATCCCACTCTGGGATCCTCCTCTGTACTCAAACCCAGCACCATCCAGGGCTTGTTTTGAGGATCTCAATGAACCAGCCAGCTAGGCAGGGCTGGGCCTGGGCTGGATGTGGGGGAAATGCGCAGAGAAAGACGCCTTCTCCTCGTCTCAAGGTAGAAACGGGCAGAGGTGGACTGGTGTCTCCATCTCCTCCATTTATAGATATTTACAAAAGTCAAGAGCACAGACCACAGTCATGCAAAAGAAACGCGCCCCTTCCCCTCCCCAGACCCACCCTGCCCACCCAGAACCCAGTGATGCCCACCCCCCAGCAGTCCAGCCACATTCCTCAAGGTCCTGAGAGCAGAGTGGGCACATCCTTGAAGGGCCAGTGGGGAAAGGGTGGAGGTCTAGGGGTCCAGAGTCACCCGTGGGGAGGTGATGGGGGGCTCAGGTCAACAGAGCTGAGTATCTGGACCCTTCCCAGTCCTGGGCCCTGCAGTCTACAGGAAGGGATCCCCCAGTCTTTTAAACCCCCGCCTTCCTCCAGGTCCATGGAGCCAAGGGTCAGCTTTGTCCTGAGAGTGGGAGGCATGTCCTGGCTTCCCACTCCTGGCAGAGGCTCTTTCGGGAAGTGAGGAGGGCAGGGCCTGGAGGTCAGATGGCAGACTCCCTTCGGTAGGAGATGTTGTCCAGGGGGAGGGTGGCTTGCATGCGCTCCAGATCCAGGTGGCTGCCAAACTCCAGCATCCGGATGATGCCTGCCTCCTCCTTGGAACCCGCCTCCAGTCCCAGGCCGGCAGCCACGGCAGCCGCGGCCGCAGCCTCCTCCTCCATCTCCTCTTCCTCCTGGCTCATGAGGGCCAGCTCGTTCTCATAGCAGAAGGCACTGGGCGGGGGTGGTGGGGCAGGCAGCACGGTGATCTTGCTTTCCTGCAGCTCACGGGCAGAGCAGCAGGGTGTGCCTGCTACCTCGTAGGTCTTGTGGAAGCGAGAGTAGTCCACTTTGTAGTGGCTCTTCTCCTCAAAGACCACAGGCTCAAAGCGGTGGCCCCACAGGATCTCACTGGCCAGGTAGGAACTGCGGGCTTGTGTTGTCATTGCCGTGGCCTCCACCATGCCCTCTAGGATGACCACAATCTCGAAGTCTTCCGACTCCAGCTCCTCTTTGCCCATGCCATAAAGTGGACTGTCCTCGTCGATCTCGTGCACAATGATGATGGGCGACACCAGGAAGATTCGGTCCAGGCCGATGTCATAGCCCACGTTGAGGTCCCGCTGGTCCAGTGGCAGGTATTCACCCTCCTGGGTCATGTAGGGTTTGATGAGCTGGGCCCGCACGTGGGCCTCCACAATGTGGCTCTTACGCAGGTTGCCCACACGCCACATCAGGCAGAGCTTGCCGTCTCGCACCGAGATGACTGCATGGTGGCTGAACAGCAGTGTCTGGGCCCGCTTCTTGGGCCGGGCCATCTTGGCCATGATAGTGCCTATCATGAAGGAGTCGATGACACAGCCCACGATAGACTGGACCACCACTGCGATGACCGCCAGCGGGCACTCCTCCGTCACACACCGGAACCCATAGCCGATGGTTGTCTGCGTCTCCACTGAGAACAGAAAAGCTCCAAGAAAGCCATTCACATGCATGATACAGGGCTTGGGGGCTGTAGGAGCTGCCCCACCACTGCCCCCGGGGCCCCCCGACGTGGGCACTGAGGGGCTGGCCTCCAGGTCACCGTGGAAGAAGGCAATGCACCAGAAGAGGAGGCCAAAAAAGAGCCAAGAGACGAGGAAGGCCGCGGAAAAGATCATGAGCATGTAACGCCAGCGCGTGTCCACGCAGGTGGTGAAGATGTCCGCCATGTAGCGCTGGGACTTGTTGCTCAGGTTGGCAAAGTAGACGTTGCATTGGCCGTTCTTCTTGACAAAGCGGTTGCGGCGTTTCCGCCGGGGCACATGGGCCTGCCCGTTGCGGCTGTGTCCGTGCATGACCTGAGGCCGGCGGGGTCACCCGGGGAGATGCAGGGCCTGTGGAGCAGAAGGAACAGGTGAGGTTCTGGGGAGGGAGAGGCGACTGAGGGGACACCCCCCTCCCCGGAGATCCTCAGGACCCAAACAGTCCACATCGGAGTTCACGAGTGGTTTTATGACTGGGCCTAAGCCTGTGTTCCTGAGGCTGACCCAATCCTCAGGACTCGGGTCTGTCCAACCAGGAAATGAAGGCCATTAGGCTCCAGGTCCGACTCCCTGGCTTGCAATGCAGTCCTTCCAGTACTCTTTGCTACTGTTCTGGAATTTTCTTGATATATATCATCTTTTTCATTTCAGTTACTATTGCTGTTGTTGTGGGTATGATGCATGGGTGTGGGGGCCCGCATGGAGCATGGAGTCAGTTCTCTTTTTCCACTGGGTGTTCGAGAGATTAAACAAACAGCAGCAGGCCTTCGTGGCAAGCACTTTGATCATGCCCATTCACCTACCTGAACTTAGCCTCCACACTGGCCACCTGGATTAAATTTAGCTCCTCGTGTGCACTGGCCTTGCAGATGCTCAGAGCTCTTGTGGCTAATGGTTAACAAATGGTAAAGGATGGCAAAGGAAGACTTAGGCCATCCCATCTCTTCAGGAAGTTTCCCTGGACAGGGCCTGATGCCCCACATCTTCATCTGACCTCTTCTCTTGGATCATCTTTCTCAGGGTTGCCATGAGCCACAGATCCCCAGATTCCTGTCCTGTCCCCAGACTTGCTGGGAGCGGGGCAGGGCCTGGCTCAGTGCCCAGTGTGGTGGTCAAGATGGAGCAAGGAGGAGCTTGGAGCTTTGGTCCCTGTATGGGCACCGCTATCCACATTGGGCGCAAAGAGGGAAAATGGACTCCTGGGAAGAATGTGGATCCAGACTCGGGAGATGGCGGGGAGGGCGTCAGCATCAGGGCAGCTCCTGGGTGGAGACTGGGTGAGGCAGACACACCTCCTGCCTCCTACTGACTTCAGACCATTCAGTTTCCCTCTCTGAGCCTTGACTTTCTCATCTGTAGAATGAGGATTAAAATATCCATCTTTTGAGGCCTCAGGAGACAAAGCCAGTTACCATCCTGCTCCCCGCTTCCTGGGAGCCTGTGAGATGCAGGCAGACCCAGCCGAGGTCACCAGTTGTTTCAGTGGAGTGTGTCATCCCCCCGTGGCAGGCACACCAGCTGGACTCACAGAAGGCAGACTCTCTCCCCAATGCTCACTGCCACTGAGGCTCCAGGACAGAGCTGATATTGCCTTGGGGCCCGGAGGTTGGCAGGACCAGGACTGGGCCTAGGTTCCTGATAATATTTTGGCCCAGAATTATATAAGGCTGGAAGCTTCTATTTTCTGTTCTATTCTTCCTGGTCTAATTGTGCATCTGTGGCAATGTTTATACACTTCTCTGGTTCAGGACAACTTGGTTGCCCCAGCAACCAGTGCGCACCAATGCTGTAATTTAGAGATCAACAGCCTGGGAGCCTGCCTCTTCCCCTGCCTCTTCCTCAGAGAGTCTCCTTCTCCCCCTCCCCGACAGCCACCCTACCCGACCCTGCTTCTCCCTTTCCCAACCACCCCAAGAGGCTCCTGGGCCCCCATCCTGGGCCAAAGTCTCAGATCTGCCCTGTGACGGGACCTCATCTGAAATAAGAAGCCAGCGAGCTGAGCAGGTGAATACCCATCAGGCTTTGCAGGTGTGGCCCCAATGCCACAGTGGCCCTTCAAAGTTCCTAACTTAATCTGGGGTTCCCGTTTTGTGCCTTACTGAGTCCTCCAACTCCTCCATCAGCACCAGAGATCAAACCAGCTGAAGAACACATGGTGGCCCCAAATTTAAGACTCCCTCGAGGGAGGCCCAGGGATGGAAGGGAGCTGCTGAGGCTCTCAGAGTGAGGCAGGCAGGCCAGCCCCAAAAGGCTGCTCACACCCACCCTGGTATTTGGAAAGAGAACTTTTGGGCCCTTCTCTGAAGGGGTCTAGGGAACCAAGGCCCGGAAAGAGAAGATGCCAACCCCACCGTGACAGGCTCTTGACCATGGTCTACGTATCCGCAGGAGGCAAAGGGAACAAGGCACGGCATGTGGGCCTTTGATGGATGCCACTGAGCTGTCCAAGGAATGTCCTGCCCAAGTCTGCTACCCTAGGGCACGAGGGAACCCCAGCTCTTGTCTGACAGGACAGTTCACCAGTGCTGCAGACAGCTCATCCTGGGGTTCATCCAGTGCAAGGCTCTGGGGTGAGGGACTGAGGGGGCCCCCCATGACTCTAGGCTACTGGGGCCCTGTCCCTCAGCACTGCCCACAGCTCTGCTCAGAGGGTGCAGGAGAGGGAGCCACTGCCAGCCCATGGCCAGCATCAGCCCCCGACACACACCTCCCACACCAGACACTGGTCTCCCTGTTCGGCACCCCTCAGCCATTCCCTTCCCGTCGCCGCTCCCACAGTCCCATGGGCCCCCGGGCCTCCTGTCAAGTCCTAGCACTCTTTCAGAGCCCTCTCCAGACTTTCCCCAAGGTGGGTTCTTCTTTTTTTTAAGATTTTATTTTATTTTAATTTATGTGTATGTGTGCGTGAGTGTATAGGGTGCCTGAAGAGACCAGGAGTGGGTGTCAGATCCCCTGGAGATGGAGTTACAGTTATAAGCTTCCTGATGTGGGTGCTAGGGTCTGAACTCAGGCTTAACCACTGAGCGATCTCTTCAGCCTCCACCCCACGGTGGGTTCTTATTTTGTCTTTTTGAGACAAGGTCTCCCTGTAGCCCCAACTGGCCTGGAACTTGTTATTTAGACAAAGCTGGCCTCTGACTCTCAAGTGCTGGGATTAAAGGTGTGTGCCATTGTGCCTAGCTCATTGTGAGTTCTTAAGGCTCTCCTATCCCAGTGCTCAGCTGTGCCCAAGAAAGCTACCTCCCCAGATTTGTCTCCTTGGCTACAGAGAGAAGTGTGCAACTCAGCCTCCTGAAGACCCTCATGGCAATGGTCTGTTCAGATCAGCACATGCACTGGCCATTATGGGCTTTTTCAGCAGGGTGAGGTTCACCCGCTATCGCAAAGGTTGAGCACACAACACCTCGCCAGTGGAAAGTGCCAAATCAGCATTGTTTCCACGTGACAGCTGCATGGACATGGCCAGGGTCTCTTTCTGATCACACAGGGCTTTTGGGAGAAGGCACACAAGCCACAAATAAAGTTCAAAAGAGGAGGGACACAGATGGCAGGGCGATACACAAGATACTGATGAGTGTCCTCCTTTGAGTAGAATGTACTTTGATAACGGAGATCCCTTTAGACCCAGGCGGCAGCACGGCTCCTACCACAGATGGTACTGCTCTGGAAGGCCAGACTCCATCCTGCACATAGAGTGTGCACTGAAGGGTGGGGGCTCTGGGAGAAGGGAGGCTGGATCCCTTTACATTGCCTTGTGGAAGGGTCCCGTTCGATTCCTTCCCTTCTTCGACCTTGGTGCCATCCCCCGGGGCCATTCATCCTCCAAGGCTGTCCTGGACTTTTTTGAGGTCACAGAGCTTGAATAGAACAGTAGACACATGGGAAGGTGAGGTGGCCCAGGGTTTCCCCAGCTTCAAGTGCAGGCTGTCTAGCCGGGCAAACTGAGCTGCGGGACTTGAGTCACTTCCTTCCCCTCAGATTGCCAAGTAGTCTAGTAGCCAAGTCCCTTTTAGGAAGTGGTGTGACAAGGACACTGGCTACTTTTCAGATTTAATGTCCTTTCCAAAATTTTTTGTCCAATTTTTCTTACATTTATTTGTGTATGTCAGGCCATGTCACGTGTGTGGAAGCTAGAGGACACTTTATCGTAGTTGGTTCTCCAACTTCAACCATGTGAGGGGATCAAGTACCTTTGGTGGCAAGTGCCTTTACCTGCTGAGCCGTCTCACTGGCCATCTGCTTTTTAAGACAGGGTTTCAGGTGGTCCAGACCGGCTTCAAGCTTGAACTCTTCATCCTCCTGCCTCCCTTTCCCAAGTGCTGAGATCACAAGTATGCATCCCCATGCTCAGTACGTTTTTATATTTTTGAGACATATAGACCCGGCTAGCTTCAAATACACAGAGATTCACCTGCCTCTGCCTTCTGAGTGTTGGGATTAAAGATACATGCTACCATGCCTGACCTTTTCTTTCTTAATATACTATAAACACCCAAAATCTAGAAGCACTTATTCCAACTTCACTGGACAAATGCAGTTGTGCAGATTTGGGGGTGACACAGCAATTCAACAGCTGTTAGAGGAAACTCAGGCCTGGGGCAGCGGGAGACCTGAATGTGCCCCACAGGATTGTTGTGACTGGCCCCATCATCACCTGTCTCACACCCTGAGCTACTAGAAGGTCCTATAGACCTTCCTCTAGGGGACCAGAACTGGGGGGACGAGCACCCTGCTCCTGTTATTTTTAGGGTTTCTGTGGCAAGAAATGCCCTCTACCCGTAACTCCCTGTGTGAGAGGGGTACAGCAGATTGCAGCATCCGGCACGCCGAAAGGACAGCCGTTCCCCCACCCCTGCTGGCCCCAGCAGCAGCAGCCCCAGGCCTTTGCACTCAGCTAAACTGGACAGGAGGGCAGTGGAAGTGTCAGGCTGCTGGGGCTCTTTATCCCACCATGAACCTTCGAAGTCACTGCTGTTGGTAAGACATCAGGGCAGGTGACAGAACCTGATGGAGGTCTCACACCTCTGCCACTGAGGCCCTGTCTCTGAAGCTTCTCTCAGAGATAGAACACTCTGGAAGTACAAATACCACAACAGGCACAGCCTGCCTGTCTCACTGAAGCTGAGTCTCTGTTCAGCTAACATGTATTTATTAACCAGACACTGAAACACAAGAAGGTTCCAGCTGCTCTTCCCCATCTGCAGGGCTGGAAAGAAGAGCGCCGGGGCCACGCCACGTAAGTAGTCAGCCACACTTCCGTTCAGGTCTGCCTAGCCTTGATCCTGACCTGCCCTGGTCCCTGGCTCTCCCTGGTCCCTAGCTTCCAGCCTCCTTTACCTGCGTGGTGCTGTGCTAGGTCTGGCTTCTCAGGGGGCTCTGCCCTCACCTCTGTGGCCAGCCCCTCCCTCCTCTGCACCCCTTCACCTTTGCTGTCTCACCCCCATTTGGCTTTGGATCAGCTTTATTAAAATGAGCAGGCTACATCCATATGCTTGGGATGGCAAGACCTGATTCTCAGTCTCAGCTCTAATATACCTGCTTTGGGTAGGCCTGAGTTTCCCTGCCTGCACATGCTGACCACAGCGGGGTGATCCAGAGGACTGCTGCACTGAGAACCATGGTCAGAGGAGCCAGCAGGTGCTGCAGGTAAAACTCCCAAGGGTGATGACCAAGATACAGTGACTCAGGGACATAGGATGGGAGCTGAGGGAGGCCCTCAGGCCTGGCTCCACCACACACGGGCTCTGCCCAGGTGTACCCTCTGTTTTCTTCAAAGGAGGGACCCCCACAGCTCTCTGACATGACAGAAAGGCACAGCCTGCCAGGGAGGGTCCCCGCAGCTGCTAGACCCCATGCACCCGAGCCTCAGACAGGCAGTGGGAACAAAGCTGAGCTTCTCAAGGGTGGGGAGATTTTTCTGGGAGAAAGGAATTCATACCAGCATCTCATTTCCAACCCTTGAGGGTACAGGCCTGTCCCCAGCCCCAGCTTTGAGGTATCTCAGGCCTGGACTTGCTGGCTAAATGCGGGGAGGCCCCTCCAGTCTAACACATGGGCCTCTGAAGTGGAAAAGGAACTCAAAGGCCTGGGCAGGTGAACTGTGTGCTTCAAAGAGTAAAGGGGGAGCTGAGGACAGAGCTCACCGGGGACATTGTCCCCACTGGCATGGCCTTCTGCCGGTCTCTGCTTCCTCTCTGTCTTCCCCTGCCAGTGATAATGCCTCAAATCTACAGTCTCAGCACTCACAGAGATCCACCTGCCTCTGCCTCTCAAGTGCTGGAATTAAAGGCGTGCGACTCCACATCCGGCTAATATTACTATTTTTTTAAATTTAAATTCGGGTGCATGTGGAAGCCAAGGACAGCCTCGGATGTCGTCCTCAGAAACACCACCCACCTCCTTTGAATGGGGTTCGTCAGCCTGAAGCTGATGAACTGGGCTAGACTGGCTGGCCAGTGAGGCTCAGGAATCCTCCTGTCTCTGCCTCCCCAGCACTGGGGTCACGAGCCAGTGCAGCACCTGCACTTACGTGGGTTCCAGAGGTGGAAGTGGAGTTCTCATGCTAGCAAGGCAAGCCCTTTACCGCTGAGCTCTTCCAGGCCTTTATGCCATTTTGTGCCTGTGTGAGTTCAGGCAAGTTACGTCACCTCTCCCGCACACTCCATCTGTAGGTAAAGCTATTCTGGATCTCACTGCCTAAGACTTCGGAGGGAATAGATGGGATAACACACACCACATGGCTGCCAAAGGTGAACGATCGCTACAAATGTGTATTACTCAGAGGCCTAACACTCCTGCTCCGGTTCCGGGGAGGCATCGTAGATAAAGTCAGGGACCCACACGCACCCATCTGTACCACAAGGTTGTCATCCACACTGCCCTGGGAGCCAGCAGGCAAAGGTAGCAGCTTCCCGAATAGAATCACATAGACTGGGCTCAGTGGGGCCCCCGTAAAAGCTTCACCCACACCTTCAATCTCTATTCGCAATAGAGGCACAGCAGTGCCTCTTGCACACAACACGCACAACTCACACGGCGGCACCAAAGTGCCACGCAGTGCCTGCTGCCTCCTCACCCAGAAATCCTACTGTTCATCTGCCCCTCCCTGACCAAAGCTGTGACTGCAGAATCCACTGAGCACTTAACTCACATTCACTCTGCCCTGGAGCCCTTCAGAGTGCTTTACACCGATCGATCGATTCCTCACAGCCTCTCAGTGACCTCAGAAAAGGTATTCTTATCATTCCTGTTTTAGAAGTTAAAGGACCAAGGCACAGAGAGGTTCAGCAGCTTGCTCAAGGTCACAGAGCTTACAGGTGGTGGAGCCAGGATTCAGGTAGTCTGCATCAGAGCACACTGACAAGGCACGCTGTCTTCCTGTCATGGCATGTTTGCTTTGACTTGACAAACATCACTGAGTTTCACTGTGTGCTGGGTTCTGTGAGGTAGGTCCTACTGGGGAAGGAGAAAGTGGGTCCACAGACATGCTGGAGCAAAAGTCAGGACACCCAGGGGAGTCTGGTCTCCGGAGGGGCTCTGAGCAGTTCCGCACCCTAATTGGCCACCTAGTCAGAGAATGGGGGGGTGGGCAAAGAACTGCAAAGCCAGCTCCTCAGAACATTCAGCAGGGACTTGGACAAGACCAGGCAGTAAGAGCTGGTGGCCAGAAGACCCAGAGGCCACATGCTGCCACCCACAGGCTCACCCTTGATGAGCCTGAAGGGACCGACCCAGATGTCAGCACCCACAGGCTCACCCTTGATGAGCCTGAAGGGACCGACCCAGATGTCAGCACCCACAGGCTCACCCTTGATGAGCCTGAAGGGACCGACCCAGATGTCACACTCCTCTCTGCTGCGAGGATTTGAAGAAAAGCTGATTTCCAAAGAATTGCCAGAGCCAGCTCTGCTCCCTTAGTGACTGGGGCTTCGAGCTGCCTTCCTCTGGCTTCTTGGGTCCTGCTCTACCTGAGTGCTCTTCCTCCAGTGGCACACCTGTGGAGGTCAGACCAGGCCTGGACTCCCCCACATTATAGTTAATGAATCTAACTGGGGGTCTGAAAGAGAGAGGCGTGGCAGGAGAGGGTACACGAAGGGCCCTAACTCAAAGGCAAGTAGGAGTCAGTTAAAAGTGTGTTAAAAATGGGGGATAGAGCGCTGGGTGTGGTAGCACACACCTTTAATCCCCGCATTTGGGAGGCAGAGGCAGGCAAATCTCTGTGAGTTCCCGGCCAGCTGGAGGAATACGGAGACGCGGTCTCAAAAAAGCCAAAGAAAGGGGGGTATAGAATGTTCTAGAAGAAATTCAGTGTGGTGGGTTGGCAAGATGGATAAGCAGGTACAGGTGCTTGCTGCCAAGCCTGACAACCTGGATTCGATCTCTGGGACACGCATGATAGAAGGAAAGGCCCAAGTTCCACCAGTCATCCTCTGACCTCACACACACATCCACACAAAATAAAAAGTTATTAAAATTTTTTTCAGGTAGGCATGGTGATACACACCCTTAATCCCAGCACTTGGAAGGCAGAGGCAGGCAGATCTTTGTGAGTTTGAGGCCAGCCTGGTCTACATAATGAATTCCAGCTCAGCCAGGGGTACATAGGGAGATCCTATCTAAAATTTTAAAAAGTTTTCAGGGGCTGGAAAGATGGATCATCAGTTAAGTGCGCTGACTGCTCTTGCAGAGGACCCAGGTTCGATTCCCAGCACCCATCTGGTAGCTAACAATTGTCCTTAACTACAGTTCCAGGAGATCTGACTCTTTCTTCTGTCCTCTATAGGTATTGCATGACACGGGTGCACTTACATACATGCAGGCAGTACACTCACATACACAAACCTGGGGTGAGGTGGGAGGTGTCCGGGGCACTGGCTTTCATCCTTGGGGCCTTGGGAAGCCAGAGGAAAATTTTTCTGTTTTGCCTGGTTTTGTCTTTTAAATGTTCACATGAAATCTTTACAACAAATAGAAATAAGGACTAGTGCCCTAATCCTGTGCATTGTCACCAGACATCAGAAAGCAAATGCCACAGCCAGGTGTGGCCATTCTCATCTAGAATCCCAGCATTCAGAAGGCTATGACAGGAAAATCTCCTGAGTCTGAGTCTATCCTGGACTATATGGTGAGTTCCAGGCCAGCCTGGACTCAAACATTCCTAACACATCCTCATGTGCCTGGCCTTACCCACCTGGGAGGTCTACAGATTCTAGGCTCTGGGTCACGCCATTCTGTGCATTGAGAGGGGGCAGCAGCCTCTATTTCCCAGAGCCTCCCTGGCTGCTGTGTGGGGTCCAGCGGAAGAGGAGGTACTGATAGTGGGGCCTGAGCTGCCAGGATGGTGGGAATGGCGCTGGAGAGGAGAGGGACTGGGAACATTCCAGACAAAACCTACGAAGTCTGGAGGCTGACTGGATGTGGAGGCAGGGGAGGAGATGTCAAGAGATGTGCTGCAGGGAACGGAGCCACCTCAGGGGTTTGGGGCCCTCCAGATGGAGCTGTCCAACAGTCAGTCAGCGGTATGGGGCTCCAGGACACCTGGATGACTGTGAAGGGTGTGGAGTCAGGTGTGAATGGGCAGAGGAGAGAGAGGGGCTCAGCCCTCAGCCCACAAGGTGGGAGCTCAAGCGGGGTGAGCCCCCCGATCCACCCAGTCAGCCCCCTGAGCTCACATGTGGCTCTCCAAGGCTGGAGATACCTCCTGGGCTGGGAGAGGAACAAAGCTGGAAGGGCGCCGAGCTGAGGCGGCCCCAGAACAGAGACAGAGGTGACTCACGCAGAGCCCGTGTCTGTCCACGGCAGGTGTGGAGGAGAATGTTCTCATCACTGCCCACCCCCCAGCACTGGCCTCATCCCTGGCTCTCAGAAACAAGACTGTGAGCTTGGTAGGAGCTATGGTGGGGGTCCCTAGAGCCCTGGGAAGTGGGGGCTGCTGTCTGCCTCTGAATGCACAGGATAGGCACCACCTACAGAACAGGAACACAGCCCAGCATGGCAGCAGTGTGCTTGTAATCCCAACGCTTGGGAGGTAGAAGCAGGAGAATCAAGAGTTCAAGGTCATCCTTGGCTACACAGTGAATCTGAGGCCAACCTGGGCTACATGAGACCCCCGTCTCAAAAATAAATAAATATAAAAGCAAAACCAGAAATCCTATAGGAGGAGGACTTGGGGCTGCAGAGCCGGACGGGTCCTCACCCTGCCTCTGTCCTTACTCTGAGTGGTTCTGTCGAAGCGTCTGAGGGACCACTCCCTGTGCTGTCTCCACTCACAGCCGGAGACTGTCACATAGTCACACACGCACACGTGGGGAGCGAGGCAGGCAGCTTTGCTCTCTGCAGCACTCCTTGGAAGTGGCCCAGCTGCCCATCCATGAACGGCACCACGCAGCCACGGAAGCCGAGGAGGCAGCTCTTTCGGGAGCCATGTGGGTCTTTGAGATGTATTTTTAAGTGAAAAAAGGCACCAGCAATGAGCGGAGAGTAGAGTAGCTACTGCTGTGTGAAAAGGGAGAGAGGAGAAATTTATAGCTACACGTATTTGCTTGTCTGCTTGTGTCTGGATGGAGACCCAGGAAACTGGTGACACTAGCGCCTCGAGGGGGGGGAAGCAGGTGGCTGGGGATGGGGTGGGAGGAAGAATTTTCACTGTTTTTTCGTTTGTGTCTTTTTTAATTTTAGAACCATATGAATGTATTACCTATCGAAAAAATATCCACAAGAAGTTTTAAAATTAGCACCAGACATATGTGTATTTGTCAGAGAAGGGTCACAGCATTGGGAAGGTCTTCAACACATAGTATGATCCCAGACAGTCCAGGAATACTTCTGCCAGGGCTGGGAGGCCTTGTGGAAAAGCCTTAACTTCTCTGAGTCACTTCTATAAAATGGGAAAGATCCCCCAGTGTATACGAATGCTGCTAAGATAAACAGTGGAGGGCAGGCAGCAGCGACTGTAAAGGGCAGAGGGCAGGGCGTGTAAACTGTAAAACACAGAAGCTGTTATGTATGTGTGTGCCTGTTTGTGTGCGTGTGTGCGCGTGTCTACAGGGCACATCATACTTACCTCTACCGTTTCCATGTGGGTACATGTGGGTATAGAGGTTGACATTAGGTGTCTTCCTCAATCACTCTCCTCTTTATTTTTTGAGACAGGGTCTCTCACCAAACCTGAAGCTCACCCAGATCTGCCTGTCTCCACCCCCGTGCTGCGGTTACAAGGCCATCACTCCGTTTTCCCATGGGTTCTGAGGATTCAGTGCACAGCGAGCATTTTACCCACTGAGCCATGTCTCCAGAAGCCTCTCTTGAAAGGTGTGACTTACACCTGCTACTATCCTCTGCCTCAAGGGGCTTCTCTGATGGAATCCTGTGGCTAGCCCTCATCTTGCTCCTGGCTCCTCCAGGCCTGACAGCCTTTCTCCAGTTGCCCTGGCCTCCTCAGACCTCTATTACGTCACATACCCTTGGAGCACAGGCTCAATCCTCAGTCATCACCATCAGCCATCGCCATCAGCAGACCTCCCTCCTCAGCTTCTCTGCTGTCCTCTCTGTGATCTCATCCAGTCCTAAGCCTTAAAATACCAGCCAGATCTCTCTCACTCCTGCTCTGAGTGCTTGCTGACCAGCTAAGAGGCATCTCAAGCTCCCATCGCCTCCAGCCTTCTCCTGTTCAATCTACGAACTCTACCCAGGGGGCTTAGGCTGAAGCTCTGCACCTCCTTCTTCAGCCCCCAAAACCCAGCAGCAGGGAGGGAACACATTTGGCACATGCTGTGACTGAGCACCTGCCGTGCTGGGCTCCTCATCCCATGGGGAGCCCAAGAGCAGGCCCACAGGACTGGACCCTGGATGCTGACTCCAGGTCCAGCCCAGCCACAGTCTCAAGTCTAGGCTACAACCTCCTCCTGGCCTCCCTAGCCAAGAACTTCCATTGCTCTCCAGCTACAGCTCCTGGCCTCCCAACAGCCCTCAGGGTGAAATCCGAGCCCAGACAGAGTTCTGACATCACACTGACCTTACCACTCAACTTCTCACCCCAACCCTGGCCACACAACCCCACGGCCTTTCTTCCTATCCTTTGAACACACCAAGTTGTCCTGACTCTGCACTGGCTGGCTGTGCCTCTGGTTGAAATTTTTTGTGGCTCTGTGGCTTCCAGCCCACTTCCCACTGGGGTCTTAAGAGACTATGGGCTCCCAGAGGTTCCCAACTCTCCCTCCCTGTCCTCCTCTTCTTCACAGACATTATGGACCCAACGGATGTCATTGGCCCACACAGGGCCCTTGACTATTCACCCCACCAGAGCCTGGCGCCAAGTAGATGCTCCACACACATCTGACAAGGGACAAGGACGTGAGATCTGTGCAGCCTGTCATAATTCCCGTGAAGGGCCTGAGCAGGGCGATGTCACAGAATGTGACAAGCTATTTTTGACGTTGTAATGAGGGAGCAGAGGTGGCCCTGAGCACAGACCAGGAGGGGACCTTCTGTGCTACTGTACCACAGGACACGGCACAGTGGCTGTGAGCAGAAAGAAGTGGGGATAGGACAGCTGAAGTCTCAGGCCGCTGCCCTACCTCCCCAGGGCCCTGTCTTGGATGTCCTGGGTAGAGAGAAATGACATGCATCTTGACCCCAGGATTCTGGGGCTCCAGGGAGAAACTTGAGAGGTAGGAGCAGGGCTTAGGGGGGAGGACCAGGAAAGTGGTCACAATGTTCAGCCCCAGCTCCTATCCCAACACTTGTGCAGTGACAAAGGACTGTGGCTAACAAAACATCTATGCACTGACTGAGTGCCACATGTTTACTCATAGATTTAAAACATCTCCCCCACTCCCACCCTGGCTCCTAACGCCAGGGACTTTCCAATTTAAGCCAGATCACTCATTCATTCATCTTTCTGAAGCATTCTGGGCTGGCCCAGCACCTGCCTTTCCGGCTCGAATGTCTGTAGTATGGTGAAAAGCCACACCCTGGAGAATGTGCTGTGACTCACAATATTTTGGGTACCCACTATGTGCTGGGAGAAAAGAAGTGAGTTCTATCCAGGCCTACTTAGCTCGGATCCTATGAAACATCTTGTTAGAAGACAGGAGCAAAAGGGTCTATACAGTCAGAGGCAAAAAGAGACAGTCCCTGGGAGGATGTGGGAGAGATGGAGCACAGAGGAAAGCAGGCAAGACAGAGTTAGGGATACCGCCCAGGCAGGACAGAGGCCCTGGATAGTTGTTCATAGGGGGCTAAAGATCTGAGCTGGGCAGGCTTCTGCTCCACTGAAGAGGAGGATGCTCTGAGGTGAGGCAAAGCAACAGGTTCTTAAGAGTTCTTGGGTCTTGGGTCCCCAGGAGCTCAGGCACAAGGAGAAAAGGAACATCAGTACCCAATCGAGACTCTACTAGGGTCTCTACCTAGGGCAGCAACTTTTCAGTTCTAAGCAAGACCCAGAGTAAAAGCAACATCCTGTTTATACTAGTGCTATTGATAAATAGGCATACACGACATCACAAGAACTACTTACCCTCACTGCCTGAGCAGTGTTCTGAAGTGTTTTTATTTCACTTCTGAAAAGTAAGTAATATCATTCAGTCCCTCTGCAGTCCACAAAAAGGCCGGGCCCTGTATGGGACTCTATTTATTATTATCATTTGTTTTTGTTTTTTGAGACACTTTTCAACCAAGGCTGGCTCGGAACTCACGGCGTAGCTCATGCTGGTCTTAAAACTTGTGATGATCCTTCTGCCTCAGTCTATCAAGAGCTGGGATTATAAGCCTGAGCCAACAAGTCCAGCTCTCCCTTCACGTGACTTTAAAAGCTCTGGTCTAAAGGGTGATAAAGTGCTGAGAACCAGTGGAAGTGGTTATTAGGGCCTGTCTCAAAGCCAGGTCGGATAAGACAGAACAGACCCATCATCTCAGTTACTGGAGAGGTCGAGACACGAAAATCACAAATTCAAGGCTAGCCTGAGCTACAGAACAAGTTCAAAATCAGTCTAGGCATCTCATTAATACCCTGTCTCAAAAATGCAAAGTAAAAGAAGAGGGGCATGCTGGGAGTATAGCTCAGTGGCAACACGCATGCCTAGCATGCCTGAGGCCTGGGGTTCCAGTGGGGACAACAGGTTGTTCGACCTCTGGACCCACAAGACCCTCCACACTGCAGGCCCCGTAAGACACTCACTTTAGGTTTTGGGTCCCTTCCCATTGACTGGTGCTAGACCTTTCTGCTGCCCCAACAACCTCCATTTAGTAGTTGTTCATGTACCTCCCAGGACAGGCAGCCCACTTGGCTGCAAGGGTGAGCTGGGTAAAGGGTGCAGCTGAGGACAGTTGGGGACCTGGACAGCCCTGGAGTGTGACCCTAGCCCTCTTTGTCCTTCCTGTCCTCTCTCCTTTCCTCCTCAGTCACCGTCTGGTGTCAGAAGGATGGTCCTGGTGCCCAGCAAGGACTTTTCCAAGGTCAGGTGGCCTTAGGATCTGCAGCTGCATGGCCTGGTGCCCACTCAGTGCCCCACCCTCACTGGAGCAGGTCTGGGGGCTGGAAGACAGAGCCGGGGTTCAAGGGCATGGCTCAGCAGGGTAGGACAGGCCAGACACCCAGTAACTAGAGACAGAGTATCTGAAGGTAATAGTTGCTGTCTGTTCCTCCCGTGGATCCCTTAATCACCGGCCCCCATCCCATCTGTCCCCCAGACCCATGGCATCTTAACATGGGCAGGACAGAGAGAAGCTCACAGTGGGGTGAGGAGAGGCCAGATGGGAAAGCCCAGTGCCAGCTCCGCCACCTCCTTGAGTTGGCACAACCCCTTCCCTGGGTTTGGACCTCCTGGTGAAGGTGGGGGACCAGCTCCACAGGACATGTGGCCCCTCCCCTCTGTCCTCTCTCATTCCCATGACCAGTGGAGCTGGGGCACCTGGCAGTAAAGAGGGAAAAGTCAGGCACATCTCACTGTCCCCGTGTCCCCACAAGCAGTCCTTGTTCCACAGAGCTCAGAACCTCCCAGAAGAACAGTGTCCTGGCGAAGGTCACACAGGGCGGAGAGTGGCTACTGTTGTGAAGGTCTTATTCCCCTGTCTCCAATCTAGGGACTTGTTCAAAAGATCCAGTCCTTCCTCCCATACCCCGATCCCCAAAGATACAAACACCTAAAAGACAGAGGAAGGTGTCAGGGGCCCCAGGGGCTGTTAAGGGCAGAAGCAGGTCTAGTCCCAACTCAGACATCTGTGGTCTCTGGGCCATTTCTACCCCTGGGGGAGCTGTGAGAGGGAAGGCAGGTAAATAGGTGGGACTAAGGCTGAGGTCAGGTTTCTCTTCAGCCCAGTCCCGGAAGATTCTCTGTCCACCTGCACCCCTACACTCCAGCTCCTCTTTGCCCAGCTGGGGGCCCACTAGCCCTGGATATCTTTAACCCATGCTCCCAGGGGCAGGTCACCGTGACTATGCTACCTCCCTACATGGCTCCTCCTGGAGTGGGAAACATGGAGAACCACCTTTCTTGGTAGTCTGTAGGGACTTGCTCTCTAACCTGATGGAGTCTCTCAGGGGCACCTCACCCTGCCTACTGAGGCTATGTGCTGGCTGAGGACTAGCCAGGTAGACACAGGGAGGAGCAGATGGGCAATCACAGAGAGAAAGGTCAGTCAGTGCCAGACTGGAGGCAGGAGAGGGACCTGGGACTGGTGGGGGCTGGCACACAGGTAGGTCCAAAGGACTGCCTGGGGACCTCGGGCAAACATTTGCTTCTTACTGAGCTTCAGGTTTCTTATCTGAAAACTGGGGTGATGTGCTCACGGGACAGTGGGAACTGAGTAAGATTACACAGAAAGTCCAGCCTGAGCCCAGCACACTCAGCTCACATCAAGAGGTGGCTCAGTTGGTAGAGCACTTGCCTAGCATGCAGGACACACCGCTGGCGCGGCATAAACTGGGCGTGTGGTTCACACGTGTAATTCTAGCACTCAGGAGGTGCAGGCCGGAGGACAGAAATTCAAGGTCATTCTTGGCTACATGGTGAGTTCAAAGCCAGCCTGGGATACACAAGCCCCTGTCTAAAATAAAATAACACAAAATAAAGTAAAAATAAAATGACCACCTCTGTGTTATCTAGGTCCCTGAGCAGAGCACCACCAACCCCAGCAATACTCTGCATGTGTACAGCATTTAAGTGCATTGGTAGAAGGCTGTGAGAAGGCAGAGGCAAGCCAGGCAACATTAGGAGTCAGGGCCCAGCCCCAGAGCTCCCCATTTCCCCGGTCTGAACACCCTGAAACAGGGATCAGGCAAAATCCACATTCAAATTCAGTCCCAGATCCTTCCCACCTGTTTCCAGCAGTCACTCCCTCTAGGGGATCCTCAGTTTCCCCTTCTGTGAATGAGAACTAACTTAGGGCATGTAAGTCTTCCAGGTTCACCCAGAAACCAGAGGGCAGGCTATGGGGACAGTAGCCATCTAGGCCTTTGGGAGCGGGAGTTCAAGACTCAGAACTAGCCAGAGTGTGAGCCCCCTGCCCCCCACCTCACCTACCACCCATGAGCAGAGTGCGCGCCTGCAGGAGCGCGCATGTGTGACTCAGGCTCTATTCATAGCTGAGCTCCGCCAGCTGCAGTATCACAGGCGGAGGGGCCTCGGCCCATGTTATTATTACAATTACCATGTGAATTAAAAGTTTGAGCAGCGATCAGCCCACGTCGCCAGGGAAGAAGGAGCAGGAGAAAAATAAAATGAAAAAGAAGAGCTGAGCCTGGAGATCCCCCACACCCCAGAGAGGGCTGAGTCTGCCTGAGGAGGCTGAAAGGTTATGCCAGCCTCCAGGGTTCCTGCCTGTCCTTTGCCAGGGCCCTGGGTCCTGGTGAGGAAGGAGGAGCATTTTGAGATGACAGCCCAATGCAGACAGATTGTTCTTTCCAGAGTTTTGTCACACTATTGGGCAGACCAAGCTCAGAGTAGAGGACTGACTGACCTAAGATCACCCAGTGAACTACAGTCAAGGCTACTGTCTGCTATTTCCAGGCTGATCCAACACTCAGTCCCCCAGGCCATGACTGTGATATCTATAGATGGTCCCAGGAGCAGGGCAAGAAGGCCAGAGGTAGACCCTGTTGTTCCTCCTCTTTTCTTTCTTCTCTCTGCTTGCTGGAATGGCAGAACTTGGCTCTCCTTCTAGAAGTCCCAGCCTGAAGCCACTGCTGTGTCAGGCTTCTGCACCCATATCCACGTATCATGTTGCCATCCACCCCAGCTCCTGCCTCCTTACTCACTGGTGCAGGGGACAGAGCCTCAGGCTAGACCGGGCACCTGGCTGAACTCAGACTCTGGATGCCTCTGGCTAGCTCAGTCCTTGTCACTGAGCCTCAATCTTCCATTCTATAAAGTGAGTCCTCCCCGATTCTTCATGACTATGCCTGTCTCCAGAACAGAACCCCCAAAGGATCCCTGAGGGGGTGTCACGCTGTGGGGGCGACTAGGCCATCTCCTGCCAAACCCCAACCACTTTTCCTGGGGAAGCCCCAGAAACAGCCCCGGAATCAGATCAATCTAAATTCAAACCCAGCCCTTTCGTACGTCCAAGCTGTGTGACCTTGAGCAGGTAACACAGGCCCTCTGGGCCACAGCTTCTCCATCGGGATAGTATATCGACAGTTTAGGGGTGCTGGGAGAATTAAGGGAGACTTTGCTAAAGCTCTTAGCCTAGTACCTGGTCAGGTAGTAGGCTCTTAGCTGGATAGCAATTGAGTTGAGTAGTGTGCATGGCCTCCTAGTACATTTTTGGGAAACATCAAAGACCTGAGGTTTTCCAAGATGGGGATGTCATTCACCCTCACCTATGAAGTGAAAGTCAGCAGTCCAAAAGGCCCCGCTCTGCTTGATTACCCCAGAAACGAGGAGTCACTTTTTCTCCAGACATCTTTCCCTCCTTCTTGGGGCACAGGCTGCCTGGCTGAACTCGGACTCTGGATGCCTCCGGCCAGCTCAGTCCTTGTCTCTGAGCCTCAGATTTCCTGTCTATAAAATGAGTCCTCCCCAATTGTTCATGACTATGTCTATCTCCAGAACAGAGCCCCTAGAGGATCCCAGGGAGGGTTAACACCCTGCTGTGGGGGCGACTAGACCACCTCCTGCCAAACCCTAGCCTAGGGGAGGAATATTCTAGAATGGAATTTTCTAGAATGGACCAAATCCTAGCTTAACCCTAAATCCAGCCTGTCCCTCATAGGGAATACCTGAAATTAGCTTTTAAATGAGCTCTAAAGGAATTCCTTAAGTAGATAAAACAAGGATTAGAATCAAAGCCTTGGATGGACAGGGAAGAAGGCAGGGAGCAGAGATGTGGGGGAGGGGCCAGAGCTAGGTCCTCAAGGCTCCATCCAGTTCTGCCAAGCCACAGTGATCCACTGGGGATACAGGGCTGGGGACATCTCTTTTCTGTCTGCTTCCAGGAGGTTGGGAGCCAGGAGGCAGAAACCTTGTTTCCTTTACCCCCAGGCCATGACTGTTACCTCCAGGGGGGTCCACTCCTCCCTCTGGGCCTCAGTTTCCACTTTTGTAAAATGACAGCATCAAACCAGTGATATAAACTCCAAGCCTCCGTGTTCATAAAACCACCCTTCCATGCTACCTGCGCCCCCCAACCCCCCACCTCCACACCATCCCCCCATCCCCACCCCCACCACCCCCCCCCCACTGTGGCTGGCTTGGCCTGACCACACTTCTGGCCGGTGTGCGGGAGCCACAGGACTCCTACATGTCCATGGCTTTGGGACAAGGACCTTGCCTCCTCTCTTGCACCCCAACTAATGTCTAGGGCCGAGAGCTCACTATTCCCACTTTACAGGTGAGGAGGTGGAAGGACAAGGAGAGGAGCCATTTCTCAAAGTCGCAGGCCCCTCCTGGGGTCCAGAAAAGCCAAAGTGCCAGAGCGAACCTCATCTCAGAAGGGTCACAGAACTCTGAGTGGCCAACGTTCATTATACACATGTGGACTCTACACAGGGGAGCCTGCCCAAGGTCACATGGCCAGGCAATGACATACTGGGTCCTAGGCCTCCCAAGCCTCACTTAGCCAGGACAGCAGCAGGGTCCTGACTTCCTGCCTGGAGTTGTGGGACCGCCCTAAGGTTGAGATTCTTGTTGCTCCACTAGGCTCTGCATGCCGTCCCCAGAATCCCCCACATTTTTAACTGAGGTGGAAGGATGAATAGAAGGCAGGCAAGGAAGTTGAGGGCTGGCCGCTTGGCCCCCTCCCCGAGGCCTGGCCTCGGTCCCTCCCTTCCCTCCCCCAGTGCAGGGGGATCGGCGCTGATGTAATGCGCTCGGCTTTCGTCCCCGTGCCAATCTCAGAAGAGAGACGACAGATTGCGTGAGCCAAATTTGGCATTCTAGGGGGAGAGGCATGAAAAGTGGAGATGTGGAGGAGAAGAGAGGAGCCTGGGGAGGTACCAGAGAAGCCCCCATGCCCAGCAGACCCCTGGGTGCCTCCTCTCCCTCTCACACCCCCATTCCTCTCCAGCCTGCCTGACTCGCACCTCTGCAGGCCAGCCATGCCACCCTATCAGTGACCCTCTAGCCTCGGCGCCGCCGGTCTCTCCCTGCCCCCCACCCCGACACCCGGCTCCAGCTCCATTCCTACTGCTAGTTTCCTGGTTACCATGTTGCTCGTTGTCATGCCGCTTACATGTCCTCGTGACTCAGTGGTCCCTGCAGAGGGGCCCCCTCCTCCTCACACCCCCCTTAGCACTCGCCCCCACCTCCCCCAGATCCACATTAAGAACCAGCCCGCCCTGTGTGAGCCCACACGGTTCCTCCTCCCCTTCCCTCTCATCCCGATCCCTGAATCTTCCCACATCACATCCTAGAGCGACTTCGTCCTCGGAGCCAGGGACGCCTCTTAAGAACCCGTGTGCTCACAGCTCCTGCAAGCTGTTTTCCCTGTCTGTGAGCCACTTGCTACCAGTCCCATCCTGCAGCTGAAGAAACTGAGGCCCACAGAAGTCAAGTCAGTTGCCCAAGGTCACCATAGCAAAAGCCCACAACCTATTCTGTCTGGTCACAATCACTTCAAAGGTTTTTTTGTTTGTTTGTTTTGTTGTTGTCCCCCTGCCCCGGGCCCCAGGGGAACTATATCTTCAAAGGTAGACTCAGGAACAGCTCCTAAGTCCCAGGTGTCCACACCCCCATGCGTGGACACCTCTATTCTTCAGTCTGAACTGCCAGTCATATTCCTGCCATCCCCCAGGCCCTAGGTAGCCACTCATCCCCCCAAAGCAAAGTGAGTCCTACTCCCACCTGCCCAACCCTTTCCCCAGCCTGCCAGCAGCCTTCTGCTCAGGGAGCCCAGGGCCCTCCACTGGAGGTCAGTGGGGCAGATCTGTTGTCCCCATTCCACAGATGTGTTGGCTGAGGCTCAGGGAGGAGCATAACTTGCCCAAGCTGCTAGTTTTTCCACTAGCTGGACTCATTTCTAGAAGCCTGGACCAGGGATATATGAGACTTGATGCCCAGTATGGAAAACCTCTTCAAGAGTCCCTTCTTCCCAGGGAGAGCAGAATAGTTTAGGCTCGGGTCTCCAAGCTCCAGCCCCGTGGCCTGCAGCCCTTGCTTCTACTGCTCTGTATTCAACTGTCCTGTTTTTCCATTTGCTCTCTTCATCAGAGGCTAAAACAAGGCCAAGGGTGGCTCTTGAGTCTCGAACAGACTTGGAAGGTGAGGGGCTGGATGTGGGGGAGGAGGAGGTGGCTCTTGTACACAGAGGGCTCCAGCCTTTCTCTGTCCTGGGGACCTGGCCCAAAGCTCTGTCCTGTTCCCAGATCCTTCAGTCATTGCCTGACATTGTCCTTGAGACCCCTGTCTGTCAGTGCAGTCCAGCCATCCTGCCTCACTCTGCCTCTCCAATGCCACCACAGCGCCGCAGCCTGAGTGCAGGGCCACCTCTCCCTGCCCTGCAGTCTCAGTCCCTTGCAGAGTGTGAGTGGGGGCAAGAGGCTGGCCCTGGTTGGTGGACATTCTGCAGGTGACAGGGCACGTTTTCCCTGCTTGGGGTTCTGGCCACCACTCTTTCCTGCGGAGGAAAAGCATGTTCTTTCTCTCTCTGCAGCCTCAGTTTCCACCACTATAAACCCTGAAATGCTTCGTTTACCGGACCCCTCTCCACCCACCCTGGGATCATTGGGCCTAAGGCTCAACACAGAAGGGGGATTTGGGTCAAACTCAGGACCCTTCGCAGAGGCTGCAGGTGGGAGATGGGAAGAACAACCCCTTCCCCTCAAGGCAAGGCTGCAAGTCACCTGCCTTGAGGCTCCTGGCATGACGACTGGGGGTCAGGGGATGGGTGGCAGAGAAGGACCACGGCCAGAAGGTCAAGACCTCTTCTATCCGTCCTCTCTCTACCTTGCCAGTCGCCACCCAGAGGCGACGCTCCGACGGCCAAAAGGGCTGAGCGCGCCAGCTCAGGGAAGTCACGGGATGTGCGGAGCGCGCGCGGGGGCTGGTCAGGACCCAGGTCAGAGAGAGGAGTGCAGGGCGGGTACCGCCAGAGTAGCGGACCGCGGGACACACAGACATGCAGTCAGACAGACGCACGGACGGACAGCGCTCGAGATGGGCGAGCGCCGGGCTTACCGCGGGGCGCAGGGTCCGAGGAGGGTCTGGGAGGCGGCGAGCGGCCGCTACATCGCCCGGTGGGGTCCGGGCTGTCCGGCGTGGGTGTCGGGGTCTCGGCGCTCCGGGCTGTCCCGCGCCGCTCCCCGCGGGCCGCGCAACTTTCAGCACTGCCCCGCGCCGCGCGCTGGGCGCCGCCCGGGCTGCAGCATCCTCCGGCCCGAGCTGGGAGCGCGGGGTCCCGGGGCCCAGGGCGCCCACCGGCCCGCGCTGTCGCTCGCGCTCTGCACTCCACTCCCGGCCACGCGACCCTCTCGGCGTCCCCGGCTGGGGTCGCCACGCTGCTCGGGGCTCCGCGGCCACCTCGCGCCCGCGTCCCGGTCCCCGCCGCCGCGTCCCGGTCCCAGCGGGGTTGTGGCACTCCAGCCCCCGGCGCTGCCTCGCCCCGCTGTCTCCCCGGCGGGTTCTGTCCTCCCCTGTCGCCGTCCCTCCCACTCCCGCGGCCGCCCCCTCCGTCTGGGACCCAGGCCCCCGCCGCGTCCCCGGCTCGCCCGGGAGCCCGAGCTCCCGCCGCCCGCGGCGCGCCGAGAACTCCCAACTCGGCGCACGCCGCCCCGCTTTGCGAGACTTTCGCCCCTCCTCACACGTGACCCGCGCCCCGCTGCGGAGGCCGCTGCGCCCCCGGCGCCCGGCCCCGCGAGCCCCAGTGCGGGCCCTGTGCGGTGCACCCGGCCCACGTCGCGTGCCACTCGCTCGGGCCGGGCCGGAGACGCGGGCAGGGGGCCGGGGCCGGGGGCTGCGCCGACCCGCTCTCTCCTGGATCCTGCCCGGGTTTTCCTCCTCGCCCCGCAGCGCTCCTCCCAGAACCCGTTCCGAGATCCGCTCCCGGGTTTGTGAGGTCCCCGGGGGCAGGTGGGGAGGGTTTTTCTGAGCCTAGGAGAAGGTAGGTAGGATCCGGTCCACCTGGGGGAAGGGGTCCCCGGAAGCCCGGCCCCTCTCCTGGAAGGCCTGCTTTCTCTTCAGAAGCTCCAGCAACCAAGGGTCCTAAACACACACACACACACACACACACACACACACGCACACACGCACACACGCACACTTCCCCCTCTCCCGGAGACCTAGTGGCCCTAACAATCACCTGCTCAGTATGGCTCCAGTTCACAGACGGAGACACTGAGGACCCTGGAAGCCCAGAGTTTGCCCAAGGTCACCCAGTGGTGTCCGAGTCCAAAGAAACCCTCGTCTCTGTTGTCTTCTGTCTTTGTCCTGTTAAGCTGCCTTTTTTTTTTTTTCCATTTTATTTTTTGTTTATGTGTTTGCCTGCCAAAGATAATGTGCATCATGTGCATGCAGAAGCCTGTGGAGGCCAGAAGAGGGCGTCAGATGCTCTGGAACTGGAGTCAGATATGGTTATGAGACACCATGTGGGTGCTGGGACCTCTGCAAGAGCAGTAAGCACTCTTAACTGCTGAGCTCTCTTTCCAGCCTGTTAAGCTGTCTTGGTAAGAGAGGATCAGGACCTTTCTTCCTACGCACTGCCAACCTGCCTGGGTCTCTGGTTCCCATACTTTGGTGGTTCTTCACAGTTCCCAGGGAACTCCAACCCTTTAAAGAGACAGGAGAGAAAGCATTCTAGCATACCTGCAGAGAGACACCTAGAACTTGCTGGAGTCTGGCCTCGGAGGACTAGGCTTGGATCAGAGAGGGAGAAGATCTGAGCTGGGGCCGCACAGCAATCCAAACTTGTGGGGAATTGGCTTGAGTCTCCAATCCCTTCTGGCTCTTGTGCTAGACAGACCTCCCAGTACAAGACTAACAATACACAAGCTACTAGAACCGTCTCCTTTTCTGTGGGCTCTCCCTATCCCAAAGGACCCAGTCTCAACTCCTCAGCATGGTACGTTTCAGGACCCACCTCATCCCGCACACCATATACCCACACATGTCCTCTGATTTCCACAGATTCCAGAATACACCAGATGCCTCACACCTCTCTCTGCCTGCACATTCTGTTCCCCCTGCCTGAAATGCACTTGGTCATCTTTGCCTTCAAGGACCTTTCTGTTGTTCTCCAAGACCTGTTTCAGTGTCATTCATTTCCGATTTGTTCAATCGGCAGCACCGGGGATCCAGCTATCATGAGCCACTGGGTGAGGCACAAATATGGCTCTTGCTTAAGAGTTTGGAAGTCAGACCAGCCTGGCCCCAAAAGCACTTAGAAACTTTATGACCTTGAGTAATATTCTATTTAACTTGTCCACAAAATGGGAGGGTTCACAGTGCCCTGTGCATGGGGCCTATGAAAGCGGTGGATGCGGCAGTGAGTGCTCATAGCTGTGTCTCTGCTGCTGTCTCGGCACTGTGGACCTCCACCATGCACAGCGTCTGTTCTCTGCCTGTCTTCCTTCCTTTCCCTGCTGTACCCTCAGGCAGACAGCCAGGACTAACGTTCCCTGGCATGAATCTTTGGTGTGTGTGCATGGATCCAGGTCTCCCAGCCACCTGAGTGTTCATTTAGCAACTGATGGATGCCTCTGCATGGGCTGAAAAATCACAGGATGCAGGCCAGGCAAGTGACCTGCAGTCTCTCCTCTGGGGGCTGCCCTGGAAGTGGGAGGCTCAGAAGAAAGAGAGATCAGAAGTTTGGAGCAGGGATACAGAGTCTGGGCTGGCTAGACCCAGCATGTCTGCTCTTGCAGGCTCAGTGCCCCACATCAAGTCACTGGCAACAAATCTGAGAAAAGGACAGGGACACCTGGCCTGGTCTTGGGCTGTGCTGGGGGCGGGGGGCAGTTGCTGAGACCCTGGAAGGAGGATGGCTGGGAGGAGGTGAGAAGAGTCAGGGGGGCAGCTCCAAGCCAGAAGGGTCCAGGGGCTCCAAGAGAGAGAGAGTCTTCTTCTGCGGTCGCATAGCCAGTGCCCCTCTCAGCTCTGGGCCTCAATTTCTCCCTATGTGAAATGGGAAAGATAAGATCCTCCCCACCTTGAGCAATTGTTTTGAAAGTGATTAAAGACTACAAAAAGACCTTGCCACAGGTCATGTCACTGCTTTGCTTGAGGGGGGCGGTGGGAGGCCGGCCTCTGTGTGTGTGTGTGTGTGTGTGTGTGTGTGTGTGTGTGTGTGTGTGTAAGAGGTCTTGGTCTTGGGTGATTCTGGAACCTGTGTGATTCTGAATAAATTGCTAATCTTCTCTGGACCCACCTCAAAGGCCTCATCTGTAATGTAATGAGACAGTTTGTTTTGAGTCCCTAAAGGACAGGTGGACTTTATCTTCATCAACCAGAGAAGCACACCTGGATGGGGTAGAGAGAACAAGACTTCAGACATCCTATCAGCCCAGCATGGGTCTGGGCCCTCATTCGTTCCATCTCAGTCCCCCCAAGAATCCCCCACTGCAGACTCTGCTACCAGTTCAGGGACTGAGGCTCAGGATTGTTACGGGTGCACAAGCTTCGATACCCAGAGACAGCAGTCTGGAAGAACAAGTGTTGTGCCAGCCGTGGTGGCACACACTTTTAATCCCAGCACTTGAGAGGCACAGGCGGGTAGGTCTCTGTGGGATCGAGGCTCCCCTGATCTACATAGTGAGTTTCAGATCACTTGGGGTTATAAGGTGACCCTGTCTCTGGGTCACCAATTTGATAGAGAATGACAGCAAGTCCTTTGTCTACCTGTCCTGGTTAGCAGAGCTCCCTGCTCAGTCCAGTCTTCCATTTGACTCTCAGATGAGGCAGAGCTTTGACTCTCCTCGCCTCACAGGTGCAGAGATGGACAGAGGCACAAAGAGGCTTTGACTGCCCGCTTCACAGGGCAGGGATGGCCTGGGGCACGGAGGGGAGGCACCCTGCCTTGGGTCAGTCAGAAAAAGCAAACACATAAACTACAATGGGAACTGAGGAACTAGGTATGACTCCTAGATTCTAGAGAAGGGTCATTCTAGGCCAGCAGAGAGTTCACTAACTCATCTATTCTGAAAGCCTACTAGGCTTCCTGGGCCCCACAGTGGCCTTAAGAACCCATGCAAAGGGCTGGGCAGGGTGATGGGCGGGGAACCGGACAGGAGGTGGGGGACAGCCAGCGGGGAAATACAAGTATCACAGAATCTGGAGGTTTGGGGTCTAGAAATTTCCTGAAAGTCCAGCCAGCCCATTCCACGGATGAGGCAAACTGAAGCCACCCAACTACTTAGATGAAAAATCTGATCAGGACCCAGCTGGCTTGCCTCAGAGCCTGACACTTCTAGCATCTCCAAGTGGGGAGGTCCAGAGGAGGGAAAGGGATGTTTGGGGTCCGAGGCTAGCACCCGTCCCAGAATGCTGGGCCTTGGGATGGAGGACTGCAGGGGTCTCTCCCACCCTCAGTCCCTGTCCTCACCCACCGCCCAGCACTCACTAGTCACCAGGGTGGAATATTTTAGCACCTATAGAAAAACCGCCACAGACGGCCGTGGCAGCTGTTGCTAAGGAGATGCTCCCAAAATAGCCCCCCTCCGCCAACCTTTCCTGCTGCTCCTGCTGTGGGGAGGGGGGAGGCCAGGCAGCGAGGGGTGTCACATGAGCCTTGGCCTCAGGCTCGCCCACCCAGTTTGGCCCCTGGTGGCCACTGTGGCCATAGATCTGAGCAGCCACAGGTCTGTGGAAGGGGCAGGAACTGGCCTGCACATACCCATGGCCTCACCGCAGTCCTCAGCTGCAGGAAGAAGGTCACCAGGTGAGCAGAGAAGGGAGAAGTTCCTGTATCCAAGACCCTCAGCACACCCCACATCACTCTTATGCATGTCAGACCTCAGATCCCAACAACTACACACATCTACTCATGCACACAATGAGCACAGTCCACATAAGCCCATCCAGAGATGCATCCACACCAGAAAGACACACATAGATGCCCAGTAAACACATATGCCAGAAATGTACAACACATACCACACAACACTCCACGCAGCCATAAATATACACATCCACATCCACAGACTCAAACACACATCCTAAGTGCACACACACCAAAGCTGCATGCCAGGCACACCACACACAGACACACACACACACACACACACACACACACACACACACCTCTTACCACACATGGACACACACACTTACAGATACAACCATCTAAACACATGCCCAGCACGTGGCATTCAAAGGGCATTCAGTTACCCAATGGGCTCTGTCCAGGGAGCACATCCTGTGCTTCCAGACAACCTCACTGGTCTAAGAACTTCTACAGTTCAGTTACAATAGGGGGAAGTGTGGGTGGTGGAAGCCATGCCTCTGTGAATTCCTCTAAGTTTGGGGATCATAGTGTTCTAGGTCCCAGACGGGCTGCCCTGGGCTCAGTCCATGGGGAGAGGAAAGTGGGGTGGACTCACCTGCAGGCTTGAAACCTCAGGCATGGAGGGTTCTGAGACCCAGCATCACAGTGCAGCTGGCTGTCCGGGAGACTGCCCTTCCGGCTGTGGTGATGGACAGGACAAGAACAGTAGTGGTGATGGCCCTTGGCATGTGCAAGGCGTTTGGAAGTTCACCGGCTGCTTTTAAACTCAGTGACTACTTCCCGCACTTGGTGACAGCCACTCCAAGACATTGGTAGTGGTGTCCGTCTACCTGAGACCCTGAAGGAGCGGGGACTTCAAGATCACACAGCGAAGTACTAGCAGTGCTGGACCCAAACCCGAGGAGGGACCAGCGCCCAGTACCTCGTGTCTTCACTTGTCTGCACAGAAGTCTCTGTAGGGATGTAGGCCACCGAGTGGCAAGGCCTGGCTTTGCCCACTTCACCCAGTGATTCTGGGGCGCAGCCAAGCCCTCCGTCTCCCCACCTGCAAAGCGAAGAAGGAATTCCCAAGGATGTATCGGGCTGCACTCAGATTGGCTGTAGCAGGTGGCCACACTCAGACTGGGGAGCGGCGTTCGCCAGATGCCCTCGGGACGCCAGTGCAAGGACGAAGGCGGCGGAGGCGCTCCCCTTTTCCCTTGGCCAGCCGCGATCTCTCTCCAGCCTCGCTCTGGGGTTCCGGATCCCAAATCCAGGCTCCGGGTCTTTGCTCGCGCCTCGTCACTTTGGAGACGCGGAGAGCGGCTTGCGGTTGCCGTGGGAACCTCGCCAGGGCCCGGGCGCGCGGCGCACGACTCCAGGCGCGGGGCGCAGGGCCTGAGCAGCCGCGCAGACCGCGGCGTTCCGAGCTTGGAAGAGACACCTGTCACCAGCGACGAGGGCGGGGCGTCGCGGCCCAGGTGTGATTTACAAACAGGGCACACATCTCAGAAGCTCGATGGATATGCAGTCAGTCCCGTGCCACCCCCTCCCAAGGTCAAGATAACACTTTCCAGCGTCCCAGAAATCTTACATAGCTGAGGGGAATTCGCCCTCTGAGGTCGCGTGGGTTCCGTACTTTCTCTTGAGTCCGCATTTCGGCCCTTTTTGGACCTTGGTTTCCTGCAAAGGGAGCGAGAAACTGACACGTTCCTCAACTATCCCTTGCAAGGCGCTTTAAGCACTTTGTTAACATTGATCCTATGAAGTCAATACTTGGTTTACACTCAGGTTACCCATGTGAAAACCGTGCTCAGACAGATTCAATAGTCTAAACTCGGGCAGCTCCAAGGCTGATGGAGCTTGGGACTCCAGCTCCTCTGCCTAACTTCGAGTTCATCGTTTTCATCTTCTTTCCTGGCCTCCTTTAAAGAGCTACAGACAGGATCACTGGGAGCCTGGGCACACCCTATCTTCTTGTCCTTATGAATTTCCTTATTTCTTCTTGGAACTCTTTTCCTCCGGGTTTTGCCATTAGAGTTGGCAAGCTCCTACTCACCACCCCCCCGCCCCGCATTGCCGTGACACCGTCCTTAACTACGATCTTGATTGCTACTTTCTCAAGCCAGGGTTCCCACTCCCCCATGATGTTTTGTGCATTCTACGCACACACTCCCCCTCCTCTGGGATGCCCACAGAACTCCTGGAAGGCTATAACAATTTTCAGCCCTCAGGGTGCCGGGCCCACAGCTGGTCTTCAATAAATATGCTTGGATCTAAAAGTGGAAGGGAAGTTTCACAGCCTTGGCTGGCTGATCTGTAAAATGCCACCAGCCTAGGACCTGCTGGGCATCAACTGGAGATACTAAGCCAGGAAAGTGCTCCCTGGGTTAGAGCTGCAGGGAAAGAAAGGCAGCTGGGAGCCCCCTCTCCCCGCCCTCCCCCACTCCTGGCTGTCTGGGGCAGGCCTGGGAACCTTGGGGAGTCTCGGGATCCCTGGCTGTATAGATTCTTCTTCCCTTCTGGGACCCTGCTGGAGAGCCAGCCCATTTCCTGCCACACGGAACTGGAAACTGTCTGCAGGATATTCGACACAAGGGTGCAGTGGAACAAAGAGTTAGAACCAGTAAGAAAAAAAATTATGTCTATGCACTTTTTTTCTATAATTGAACAGCTCCCTCATTCTGTCTCTGACAACTTTGACCTCAAACATACAAGCTGATTTGTTAATGAGAAGGAATGCTCCTTGCTCTTTGAGCTGAGGAAAGTTTCCTTCTTGGCTTCCCTCAGCAGACACATTTTTGGGTGTCAGGAAATTGAGACATGAAGTGAGAGACTTGCCATCAGGGACAGATAGGAACGATGACAGCGTGAGTGACCAGAGGTAGGGCATGGGCTGGACAAAGTGCTTTAGCCAAGTAAAGGATTTATTCTGTAAACTTGTAATCTAATCTTATATATTTATTTATTGAGATAGGGTCTCAAAGCTTCAGCCAATCCTCCTGTCTCAGCCTCCCCAAAGTGCTGGGAATACAGGTGTGACCCACCACACCCTCTTTTCATGATGCGTTGAAAGGTGTTCTTGCCTTGGCGATGCAGGGGTATGAAGAGGTTGCACCGATCACTACACAGCAAGCAAACGCTATGAGGAGAGAGGGGTTGTGGGTGCGAGAAACAGCTGCGAGCCCCCACCTTCCCATCTATAGAATGAGAACACATCATCCAGTTCCCACGAGCCTTAGGAAGACTGGACACCTGAATCAAGAAATACACAATCAGCATGTCTCTCCTCATGCTTCCGGTCTAGCAGATGGGAGAGCTGGGGCTGAAGAGGGGCATCATGGCGCGCTCAAGGCCACAGTAGCAGGCCTGGAATAAGGTCCGGGTCCTGTGGCTAACTAGCCTGAGTTTTTGCCTTCTAGCACCATGATGGTCATTCCTCAGGCCTCCTGATATCTTCCAGTGCCCCCTGCCAGGGTCTCCTGAGAGAAATAAAAGGAAGGGGGAGGACTCAGCCCCATCCCAACCCCCACTGACAGCTGGGTTGCTTCCTGGGAGGACAGATGTGCTGCCAAATGGTAGATGCACGTGCTTCTCAGGGAGGAGGTGGGTGCTGAGAAGTACTTGCCAGCTGGTTGGGCAGCCTCACCTGAGGGCTTTAAATAGCCTCCGCCTCCTCTGGGCAGCTACTGGAGGGGAGGCATCTGAGCAGGGTTGAGGGGAGCAGGAACGGAGGGCTGAGGACTGCCCGTTTTCCCAGAGGGTCATAGTCATCCAAGCATCTCACCTCTGAGACCTCAGGCTCCACTGTCTACTGAGCAGGGCTCTTAGGGTGAGCAGGGAGGAGTTGGCCACCAATGGTGCTTTGAACCTCACAGGTATGCAACCCTCCCAAAGTGTGCAGTCCCTGTTGGCTCTCATTATAGGAACGCTCCCTGCCAGGCAGAAGTCCTCCGTGACCTTGGGCCCTGCCTCCCCATGCACCTGTCTCACTTGCCATGGCTACCCACAGGGCAGGGCAAAGGTGCAATTGCAGATGCCCTGGAATCAGACTGGGGCTGGTTTCACATCTCTGGACTTTAGGTTCTCTGTGTGCGGTGTGAGAATGGCAGTACTGACCTCGGTGCATTGTCCTGCATGCTGCCCTGATCACCCTCCTCAAGCTTGTGTTGTGTGCATGTCTCCTCTGGGGTCTTTTCTGAGGTAGTGAGTGTGTGTGTGTGTGTCTCAATGTAACTCAGGCTGGCCTGTGACTCACTATGTGCCTTGAATTTCTGATCCTCCTGCCTCCCCCTCCCAAATGCTGGTATACCACCACACCTGGTTTTTAAAAATTACATTGATTTATTGTGTCTGTGGGTGTGGGTGTGTGTGCATGTGGTGGGGTTGCACGTGTGTGGGCGTCAGAGGACAGCTTTCAGGAGTCAGTTCTCTCCTTCCACTGTGCAGGTTCTGGGGATCAAATTCAGATTGTAAGGCTTGGCAGCAAGCACCTTTATTAGTTGAGTCATCTTTTTCAAAAACTTTTTACTTATTATATTCCGTTATTTCCATTTTATGATATGAGTATATTGCCTGTATGTATGTAAGTGCATCCATGTCATGCAGTGCCCACAGAGGTCAGAAGAGGGTGTTGGATCCCCTGGAACTGGAGTTATAGACAGTTACTAGCCACCATGTAGTGCTGGGAATTGAACCCAGGTCCTCTGCAAAAGCAGTCAGTGCTCTTAACTGTTGAATCATCTTTCCAGACTCCTTCTTTTTAAAAAAATATCATTTATTTTGTGTATGAGTGTTTTGCCTGCATGTATGTATGTAAGTGCACCATGTGTGTGCAAACTTGTGGAGGCTAGATGCCCCAGAACTGGAGTCACATACAGTTGTTAGCTGCCATGTGGGTTCTGGGAACTGAACTTGGGTCCTCTGGAAGAGCAGCCAGTATTCTTAACCACTGAGCCATCTCTCTAACCCCTGGCTGAGTCATCTTGATGGCCTCTATACCCAGTTTTTTATGTGGTGCTAGAGATCAAACCCAGGCCTTTGTGTATGCTAGGCAAGCACTCTACCAGCTGAACCACATTCCCAGCCCTACATCCTGAGGATCTTCTTAACTGCAGATTCACAGCAAGCCTGCCCTGGGCCTAGATTCTGCTCTCCCACATGCCTTGACCTTGTTGCTGCTCCTGGGGTCACATGGCAAGTCTTCCAGGACTGCTTTGTTCTGGGAGTCATGGTGAAGGGATTTGGGGATCAGGTGAGGGTTTGTGAATAGGAAAGTGGTAGGTCGTCAACCTGGCAAAGCCTCTCTGGCTGCCTGCAGTGGGCTGTGAGGATGGGAAGAGATGAGGATGCTGGGATCAAAGAGAGGCCAGCAAGGCCCTTGGTTCATCTACAGATTCAGAGGTCTGTTCCCAGAGAGGGTGGCAGCCCTGCTCAAGGGAACACAGCTCTGGGAGGATTGCCACCCACCAAAGGTTCTTCGCCCTCCACCCTGCCTGCCTCTCAGCCCTCTGGAAGCTTTCCTGGTCAGTGAACTTCTTTCTAGCATCTTAGCACATGAAGAAGAGGGAGTGGAATGAAGGTTGTGGATTTCCTGGATACACTTTAAAATATATATATATGTATGTATTCCCAGCAGCTCCACTGTATAGTCAACACTGAGGCCCGAGGGAGAACCAGGGCCAGTCTGTCTTCCACACCTGAGAGCTGCCACTGGTCACCAGCAACATAGGTCAGAGCTAGCCTGATGAACAGGTGAGAAGGTAGGGGAGTTTCAGCCCCCCGCCCCACCAAAGCCGTTCTAGTCCTTGGAGACAGAGGACAAGGCAGTGGGCCTCGGCTTCCAACAGCAGAGCCCCGGCAATCAGGACTAGGTTCCACCTGGTCGGCGCCACCAGACCATGAGCAGACCGGGAGCTGAGGCTCCTGCCCACAGTCCCTGCAGATGACCGCTTTCTGGGGAAGTGCGGATCCTTGGGTGCACATTGCAGGCCAGAAGCCGGGGCTACCCAGGCTGCCCCGCCCCGGAGCAAGGCCGGGATGTGAGAGGCGGGCTCTGGGCGGCGCCGCTTCCTGCTCCCCACCCGCGTCGGGCGGCCCGCCACGTCACCGCCCGTCCAAGGGTGCGCGCGGGGCGGGATCCCGCGAGCTGGGAGGCGCGGCAGGGGCCCGGGGCACCGCGAGTCGGGGCCGGGGACGTGGCAGCGCCCCACGCTCCAGGAAGTTCCCTGGAAGTTTGCAGGACGGCGCGGGAGCGGCGGGCAGGACCATGAACGTGTTCCGAATTCTTGGAGACCTGAGCCACCTCCTGGCCATGATCCTGCTCCTGGGGAAGATCTGGAGGTCCAAGAGCTGCGCGGGTGAGGGGCACCCGGGAGGGAGGGAGGGAGGGAGACCCTCGCTGGCCTCCCCGTTCCCCTGCAGGGCGCGGCGCTGCACTGTGGTTCAGGGTGGAGACTTCTGCTCAGGGGTCCTAGGAACACAAAAAGCACCGCTCCTTCAAAAACTTCAGTAAGTTTTTCAGTATCAGAGAAGGATCCGGGAGGTCATGTGGGAAGATAGATCCCGCGTCCCCAGAGACCCCTACTCCACACCTCCCCCTGTCCACCCCACCCCCCACCCTTACTGGCACAGTCTCTGCTGGACCAGGAGGAGGAGGAGAAGCGGGTCCACTGCGCAGCCGTCCTAGTCGCAGGGTCCCCTTCCCTCTCTCCTCCCTCCAGCGAGACTTCTTTCTTCTGTCTGCTGGTGACACCTCACCATGACTATGATGTGGCAGGAGGGGCACCAGCCTGGCTCGGAGGTGTGGAGCTGGTTCTAAGTGGAAGTGGGGAGGTATTGGAGGGCTCCCTTGTTTGCCCAGCGGTCTGGCTGTCCTGCCGGGATGAGAGGTGGGTTGAGCGACGTTTCCAGGCTAGACTGGTGCTTGCAGACCCAGTGTAGTGAGAAACTGCCCAACTCTCTTTCAGCTATCTTTGTCCCTGGTGTCGCCTCCTGTGCTAGACACCCAGAGAGAGAGCACAGGCTGAGGGTAGGCTCCACTGGAGCTGAGGAAGGGGAGAGCAGCAGAAGGCCTCGCGGAGGAAGCAGCTCTGCCTGTTGGAGGTTGAGCAGGATGTCTGGCCAGGAACAGACACCGAGGTGCAGAAGCATAGAGGCCATAGGGCATAGGGCACAGGTCCTGGGAAGGGCATGGGAGGAAGAAGAGGCCAGGACGGAGTGTGGCCAAAGATGAAAAGGTCTTTTCTGTCCTGCTAGGAAGTCTGGACCGGGGAGCAGAGGAGTTGGCTTAGAAGGGATCTAGGAGTTTCTGGAATCTGGAGATGGCAGTTGAGAAAGCAAGCGGTCACCTGGGATGGACAGGACTGGGTGCAGATAGAAGGCCACTTTGGAGCCAGGGGCTCTGGACTGGTTGGGAATCGCTTGAATTTAATGTCTCTGGAGAGATTTTCACTCATAGCTCTCCAGGGTCCAACTCATGGGAAATGGGTCAGGGGCACTCAGGCCTGTGGCTGCAGGCCCATGAGGGAAGTCACTGGACCTGTGCCTGTGCTTAATGGAAGCCAGGGCAGGGACGAGGGGTTGCTGTTGCCTTCCCTGCCTCCTTCCTGGGCAATGTGCTGGGCCCTGGGATGAGGCCCCACCATCCTGCCTAGGATAGCTGGCCTGCCCAGAGACCAGCAAAAAAGGGCAGTCAGGGCTGGGTGTGGTGGTGCAGATTTTTAATCTCAGCACAGGGAAGCAGAAACTGGCGGATCTCTGTGTTCGAGGCCACCCAGCGGGTGAGGTGGCTCAGTGAGTTAAGGTACTTGTTACTAATCCTGACAACCTGAGTTCAGTTCAACTTTAGACCCATATAGTAGAGGGAGAGAACTAACCTTCACATGTGGCATACACGCACACACACACACACACACACACACACGCACGCACGCGCGCATGCACACGCAGACACACACACTAAATAGATAAATATAATAAAGAATTTTTTAGGAGCTGGAAAGATGACTTAGCGGTCAAGATCACTGACTGTTCTTGCAGAAGACCTGCGTTTGAATTCCAGCACCCACATGGTGGCTAACAATTGTCTGGAACTCCCATTCCAGGGGATCCATCCAACACCCTCTTCTGTCCTCTGCAGGCACGGCATGACATGAGTGCACTTACATACACACAGGCATCACACTCATACACATAAAATAAAAATAAAGAATTTCTTAAAAACAACCTTTGGGAGGCTGAGGTAGGAGAACTGGGAGTTGAAGGCCAGACTGGGATACATAGCAAGACCAAAGCTTAGATAAATGAATAGGAAGGGAGGGAGGGAGGGAGGGAGGGAAGAAAGGGACTGACAAAAGCTAGAAGCCAGCCTCCTCCCCCTCCTCCCCTTCTTCTTTTTGAGACCCTGAAGATGTGTAGACCAGGCTGGCCCCAGACTCACAGAGCTCCACCTGCCCCTAGCTCCTGAAAGCTTCAATTAAAGGCATATCACACCTGGCCCAAGACCAGCTTATTCTACATAGCAAGTTCCAGTCCATCCAGGACCACATAGTGAGAAGAGCTCTATCTCAAAAGAAAGAAAAAACAGCATGGAGAAAAAGATGCTATGTTTCATGGGCCCATGACCTGTGACCAGAGACCTCCACTAAAGCTTTTTCCTTTGCATTTTTTACATACCGGTTTTTGTTTTGTTTTATTATAGTGTTAGGGATGAACCCAGGGCCTCACACATGCTTGGCAAGTGCTCTATCACTGAGATACACCCCTGATTTTTGTTTTATAAGGAGTAAAAATAGGTCTAACCTTTATAGGTAGGAAAAGGGCTTTTTAAACTTGGGCGTTTGGAAAACAGAGAGCTGCTGGCCCGAGCCTTCCTCTGCCCGCTTGTCTCCCTGGTGAATCAGCACCTGGAGTCAGTGCCTTGTTCTTCCACAATGGAGTTCTGGGGTTGCCACTGGAGCTCTGGGGGTGGCACACAGAGCAGCCTCAACACCCCCACCCAGGCGACTCGCACTACCGCCACATCCTCCACAGAGAAGCACCAGGGTGGCACACGCAGGGTGACTAGGAACTCGGTGTTCAAATCTTTATTTGGAGACGGGAGACATAGCAGAGCCACTCAAGAAGAGGTGCAGGGACTCGGTGACCTGGGGTGGGCAGCCTGTGGACACACCAGGCTCTGTGCTGCTCGGGTGGGTGGCCGCTCAGAATGCCGTGTTGTCACCGTCTTCTGTCTACCCTGTGCAGGAATCTCCGGAAAGAGCCAGATCCTTTTTGCTCTTGTCTTCACGACCAGGTACCTGGACCTCTTCTCCAATTTCATCTCCATCTATAACACAGTGATGAAGGTGAGCGCATGGGGTGGGTGACGCTGCTGGTGAGCTGGGGCGCTCCAGCCAGGGCTGGAGCTGGTTCACCCCATTCAGCTGCCCTCATCGCTACCCAGCATCTTTGGGACATGGGCCTTTGTACTGTTTCCTCAGGGGTGAGCAAAGGTAGTACTTGTACTTAGCTCAGAGGGGTGGCTGTGAAATTGAGATCATAAATGTAAATATGGGGCAGGTATCATAGTGCAATCCCAGCCCTGGGGAGGCAGAGAGGCAGGAGGATTGCTGCAAATTCAAGGCCAGTGTGGTGTACATACTAGGTTCCAGGTCAGGCAGGTCAAGGCTACGTAATAAGGCAATGTTTCAAAAGACACCTCAAAAATGTAAGCACAGATACTGTGCCATGAACTGCAATTCCCTAAGGATTAGCCGTTCTGTCGGATGGCTAAACAACATACAAACCAGATACTGAACCTTGGGTGGTCAGAGGACTGGTCTGATCATACGTGCAGCAAGTGTGGTCCACTTTCACTGTGCCAAGCACCTGAGGACTTGTGAGATACAGCGCCTACACCCTCGCAGGGAGGGCATCGTAAGCAAGCAAGTACATTGGTTTAGGATGGGGCTAGCAAAAGGTTGAAATCTTACTTTAATTGATCTTCTTCAATTAAAGTTTTGAAAAGAGGACCACCAGGTAGTTACTTCAGGGTGTGTGGTCAGGTCATGGGTAAACTTGAGGTGTGAGTGACCTTATAGAGACCATAGGAAGAACATTGTAGGCAACAAATGCATAGCCATGGCAAAGGACTCCAGAGACAGGAAAGAGCTGGTACAGTGGGAGCCCTGTGGCAGGCCAGGCAGGGACTGGGTGAGGAGGGCCAGGTGGCTCATAGCACGGACCAAGGTTGTGAAAGGTGCTGTGGCTTTGAAGCACAGACTGCTTTCAGGAGACCTCTCTCAACTCCACCGTGATGCCCTGTGTATGTGCCATAGACTGTTGGGTTCTTCTGGGGTGAACTGTGCTCACCAACCCTCCTGCCTTTGAGGCAGTGTCCATTAGTGGAACAGGTTGCTAGTCAACAGAGTGTGGCACAACAGCTCAGATGGTGCCAACGGACTGAAATAAAAGTGACTTTAGCAAAGGAGTTTATTGACACTCCTGTAACATGAAATCCAGGTTGACAGCTCCACTGATGTCCTAGGCTCCTTTTAACCCTGCTCTGACATCTTTAGTGTGACCAGGACTTGTGGGTGTATAAAGTATGCAGTTGTTGAGCCCCACATTGGCTTTAAGGGCCTGCTGTTGCTATCTTGAGATTCCTAGTTTTAAAGGGGCCTGGTAAATGACCTAGCTAGCCACAAACATAGTCTCTAAAATAGCTGCTGTCCCTCCAACTATCACATCATATTCTAGGCAGGAAGGAGGAATTGGACTACAGTATTTTACCTATCAGCTGGGTAAGACCTTTTACTTATTTTTATTTGGGAGTCCCCACCCCCTGAAGATCTGTGCTTTTTTTTTTTTTTAACACAAAGTCTCACTATGTAACTCTGGCTCACCTGGAACCAGGCTGGTCTTGAGCTCACAGAGATCCACCTGCCTCTGCCTCCCAAAGCTGGAGTAAAAGGAATACACCACCACTATGGCTGTAAAACTTTTTAATTTGTTTTTTTTTTTTTTTGGTCTTTTTGAGACAAGGTCTCCCTGTAGCCCCAGCTGGCCTGGAACTCACTATGTGGACCAGACTGACTTTGAACTAAGAGATCCTCCTGCCTGTACCTCCAAAGTACTGGATTAAAGGAGTGCACACCATGCCCAGCTTAAAATGTTTTATTTTTATGTGTATGAGGGTTTTGCCTGCATGTAAGTACACCACATGCATGCAATGCCTGTGGAAGTCAGAAGAGATTGTTGGATCCCTGGAACTGGAGTTATGGATGGTTTGTTAGCCAGCATGTGGATGTTAGGAACCAAACCCAGGTCCTCTGCAAGAACAAAGCAACCAGTGCTCTTAAATGCTGAGCCATCTCTCCAGCTCATTTTTGTTTTGTAGCACAGGCTGACCTGAACTTGAACTTGTCTGCCCTAGTCTCCCATAGGCTTCTTGCCTCAGCCACCATACGGTGGGATTGAGAAAACTCTTTTACAGTAGCTTATCCAAACTGCAAATGGTGATGGAATGTACTCAAGAGGCTGAGGTAGAGGCCAGTTTGGGTCCATATCAAGACCTTGGGCTGGTGAGATGACTCAGGTAAAGGTGCCCGCCACCAAGCCTGATGACCTGAGTTTGATCCCTAGAACCCACAAGGTAGAAGGAGAGAATCAACTCTCACAAGTTGTCCTTTGACCTCCACATGCACACCATGGTCCTTGTGTACCCATACATATACACATCACAGTGTGTCAGCCTAGTGTGGTGGCACATGTCTTTAAACCCAGCACTTGGGAGGCAGAGGCAAAGGCAGGCAGATTTCCGAGTATGAGGACAGCTGAGGCTACAGGGAGACTGTCTCAACAACAAAAGTTTTAAGGACCCTATTTCTAAAAAGAAAACAAACCTTTCTGCAAACTCCACCAGTGATTCCCGCCTGCATGTCAGTCTATTCTTATTTTCAAAGGAGACTAGGAAGTGTTTTTGGTTGGGCACATTATAGAAAGCCTCAGCTCCGAGAAAGGGCTTGTGGTTAGGGTGGAAGTATCCTACCTATCTTGCAAGATAATTATGAAAATTCCATGGTAATACATCACACTTTGAAAATATTTAACCAAAGGGAATTTGCTCTCATATTCCTTGGGACTCTAGGCATCTCGTCGCCAAGTGGTAGAATGGAGGTGCTGTTTTTTGTGAGGTACTGAGCTCAGTGTGATCCTGAGTCTAGGGGTCTTCAGATCACCATCTGCCTAGACTCAGAGACGGAGCACATGCCTGTTCATTTCTCCACAGAACTAGTCTTGGCGTGGCGGATGAGGCCAAGCGGTCTGTTAAAGAATGGGAAGGCAGTCACCACTCCCTCCACTCATCTTTGTTAATCTATGCCGGGTTCGGAATTCACAGGTGGGCTCTGCCCTCAATGAACCCTCTTGTAGGGGAGGCAGATTTGTGCATATTTCTAAGACATGGGGTCCCAGGCTGCAGGGAGTATTCTCATGAAGTGATGGTGCCAGTATGTGTTCCTTTCATTCTAGTGACGTGCTCTCTGGGCCACCATGGTCTAATGCCAGTCTGCAGCATCTGCGTCACCTGGGAAGTTAGAAATGCAATTCCAAGACTGAACAGATCTACAAAAGAAAAAAATCTAGCTCTGCATGGTGACACAAGCCTTTTAATCCCAGAACTCTAGAGGTTTGGGAGGAGAGGGGAGGCTCAAGACCGAGGCCAGCCTGGTCTACATAGTGAGTTCTAGGTCAGCTGAGGCTACAGAGACACCCGGTCTCAAAAAGTGAAACAACAAAACCAGAAAAACCACACACAAAAAAATAAGCCATCCATACGATTCCAACAAAAACCTCCAACCCCTCGCTCAGCAGCACCATGCCTTGCTGGTACTGGGAGATCGAGAATGCTACTGCTAAACCCCTTCAAAAGAATTGCTTTGCCAAGTTGTCTCACAGATGCCAGGTAAAACCAGGCACCCTTTTGTTTGTAAATGTTAAGGTCTTACTAAATTGGTCAGCAAGAACCCATCTCAAAAAAAGTGGGGGGCAGACTATCCGCTTTGGATTTAGGATTCTAGACCCTTGGGTGGCAGAAGCATACTCTGTTGTTGGGGGACTGCAAGACACTGGTCCTCAGGGTTACAGGCATCACAGCTTAATCTAAAGGGTAGGAAATAACTTTTGATGCCCGTGTCTCTCTAGGTTGTTTTTCTCCTCTGTGCCTACGTCACAGTGTACATGATCTATGGGAAGTTCCGAAAGACCTTTGACATTGAGAATGACACGTTCCGCCTAGAGTTTCTTCTGGTCCCAGTGATTGGCCTTTCCTTTCTGGAGAACTACAGTTTCACACCTCTGGAGGTGAGGGCACCCATGAGTCTAATCCCAAGGCTAAGGTGCTTTCCAGCATTATTTTCTTTAGCGTGTGGGGGCCTTTGGGCCTGTGTTCTACAAGCCCTTTACTCAGAAAGGCTACATCTGTTAAGTCATGAGGCTAAAAACCAAGCAGGTGGCAACCCCACTCCTGCTTGAGCCTATGTCCAATGTAGCTAACAGACCCCAGGGGCAGTCCAGGTTGACTCTAACTCATGTGGCCTGGATGATGGCCTACCTTTGGGCAAGCACCTCTGGAGGCCCGGATGTTGGTATTTACTGCTCATACTGAGCCACTCTGGCTTCAGATATGTCAAGTTTATCAACTGTGCCACCTGTGAAAATTATTCAATGGAAATGTCTATGCTGCTATAAAACTACATGCTACCAAAATACCAGAGCTGATACCAGGCATGACATGGGAGTGCCTACCTTCAATCCCAGCACTCAGTGGCAGTGGCAGGCAAATCTCTGGTGGCCTTTTAGTTGTCCCAACAAAACCTTCAAGGCTGGGAATGCTGTCAAGAGCTTGTATATGCACACGGCCTTGGATTCTATTCTTAACACCAAAAAGCAACAAATTACAAAGTTCTTAGTATGGTATTGTCACCCATGTTTATTATCCCAGCCCTTGAGAAAGGCCATTATCTCAAAACCAACCCGGGTTGCACTGTAAAACCTTTTAGGAAGTTACTGTGTGACATTTAAAAAACCATGTTCTTCAACATATACAGTATGGATCTTTAAAGTGATGGAACCCTCTCAGTCATTTCTGCTTTCCTTTGACAGATCCTCTGGACCTTCTCCATCTACTTGGAATCAGTGGCCATCCTGCCCCAGCTCTTCATGATCAGCAAGACAGGAGAGGCAGAGACCATCACAACTCACTACCTGTTCTTCCTGGGGCTGTACCGGGCACTCTATCTGGCCAACTGGATTAGGCGGTACCAGACTGAGAATTTTTATGACCAGATTGCAGTGGTGTCTGGAGTAGTTCAAACCATCTTTTATTGTGACTTCTTCTATTTGTATGTTACCAAAGGTAGGCACTGACCAAAAATTATCATCCATTCCAGGATATTCTGGGATACATGTGCATTCATGTATATAGGCAGGAGAACCGGCAGGTAACATCTGAGAAACTTGATTGGGGAAACCTAGCTCATGTACAAAATTCCAAGGCAGAAACCAGCTTGGTGTGGTGGAGGAACAATACATAAACACTGAGCCTCAGGGACCACTGCACATCTGCACTATTGACCACCAAAGGCAGCTTCCAGTATTCATTTAAACCAACCTACTAGCCACCATGCAGGGGGGACTAGTCAGGAGGCAGCTTTTAAGTCAATGAATGGAGAGATGTGGACTGTGGTATAGAGTGGAGCTGAGGAGTGGAGGAACTTGTCTAATACCGCATATTCTAATTTTATCTCCCTTTTCTTCCAGTTCTTAAAGGAAAGAAGTTAAGTCTACCAATGCCAATTTGAAGGCCCTCAGAGATGGGCCACACAAGCACATCATCTGGTATTATTCTCTGGGGTGACTCAGCCAAGACTTGGGACCAAATATTAAAGCCAGAAAAATGCTTTAGTGTGAATCTGAGCAAAGCACTGATAGAACATTCTATCTAGACCTCAACAGTAGGACTTCCCTTCAATACTCATCATGGTTTTAATCAAACACCTGGAAACTCCTCAGATGGATCAAATAAACAATATTCCTCCCCCAAGGCCACAGTACAAAGTTCATGCTAAGGAATGGCCAGACCGACTTAAGATTCTCTTTGAGTCAGAATTCCGACACTTAGACTTGGTTGGAGCATGGGGCATATTCTTAGTTATTTTCCAGAGCTGGCCACAGAACTAGTCAGCATGATCCATTTCCACCCTGCTTTCAAGGTCCTATCAATCCAAATTAACAGCTCTGAAAGAGTTGAGTTTGGAGCCTTACCTTTAAAACTGGCTGAGTCTTTTACTATGGTTCATGAGGACCACACTTCTAATTTCACTCATACCAGCCTAGGTGGGCACTATAAGCTCCATCACTGTTCACCGAGGAGTCAGATGCCACCCACCATTTACTTACCAGGTATCCTGCCTTGTTCTGGGACTTCTTGGGCTAAGACCCAACAATCTACCCTCTTCCCAGTTTTAGGTGCTAACTAGGGTGATCAAGTCTATCTAACATCCCAACTTTTGTCTTAAATCAAAAATCTAAGACTACACTGTGTTCCGAATAAAAAGTTCACACCTTATTGTCAACAAGTGTTTTTATTTATACCTACAAAAGAAAACAAGATGGTATCAAAAGGACAATTTACAAACTAAGAATAGTAACATAGCTCTTAGCATCCTGTGCCTTAACATCACACCTAAAATTCAAGTCTTAATGCGACAGGAATGTGTTGAGAGACCAGCAAGGACATATGAGCAGAGCACTGATCCCAAGCAAAAGCCACCAACCTTTTTGATGAAAAATCTGCACAATGAATTGTTAGGGAGAACGGGGAGCAGCAGCCCACAGCTTAATACTGAAGCCCTTTCCCTACACTTATGATAACAAGGGTCAAAGGATTTGCCTGCACCTGTTCTGCAAGCAGAGTTCAACTGATAGACAGGTCACTCTAGAGTTCAACAGGAAAAACTACTACAGTTCTGCTGTACTTGGGCCAAAAGAGCTCTTGAAATCTGGTATTATTTTGATTATAATGCCTCTAGTAGAGGGGAAGCAAGCAATTCAGTTACTGCCCGATCCCCACGGACCCCTCTCAGAAATGGATGCTTTTAAGAGCTGTGGTAGAATCCGTTTTAATGAAAAAATAAACCTGAATTTGGTTGTAGAAATGTCTGTAAGACGGGTCAGTGCTTAGACACTTTCTTTTGGTGGTGTCAGGGTCAGAAAGAAGGGACACACTTTGGTTTGAAAGCACAGAGCAGTGTTACCACAGTTCTTCTGTGCCTGCCACTCTCCCTTTGCCTCATCTTCTGCTGTAAAATGACAAAGGAAAGGAAAGTGGAAAACAAAACAGGACGCCAAGTTTTTACATGCGCAAATTCAGCTTATGCTGAAAACCTACCTGGTATGGTGCACACTGAATCATACTTTCAGAGCCCCTCATAAACCATCCCTTTTCTCTCCCTAAAGGATTTTAAAGGGAGAACAAAATGATCCACAAATATCTTGACAGATCTTACAAACCAGCACTCTCCAGGCATAGCCAAGGAATGCAGTGCAGCCTTCTCTCTTTAACTGTGCTATGAAGGAACAGATAAATGACAGCATAAAAGAAGTCCCCTCCACAGTGACCTACAAGAGGCTTCTGGGGTCACCTAACTGTCCTGAGGGTAAAGACAAGAACAGAAAGTTGTTTTCAGGTGCATCTGTTGCTGAAGTCTCAATAAGACAGAATCTAACAAAGGGGACGAGACAAACTCACCCACCTTTACAGAGGACCATGGCTTTGGCCCTCTAGAGCATCATTTCCTAAGCACTACCTACCCTTGCTAAGCTGAGTGCAGAGGAATGCAAAGGGAAAAGTGCATTTGGTTGTTACAAAGCACTGTAGAAAACTGTGAAGAGACTAGAGCTTCACAAGTCTTATTCAAGAACCCGGCCAATAGGGCGGAGCAGGCAGCCACTAGTTGCTCTTACTCTAGCTCTGAAAATACTGAGTTTAACAAGAAAAGCCACCCATTTGGAGTACATCAGTAATAATTAAAGATGCTTTTAGAACTGTAGACCCAACTGCTTAGAGGTTTCCAGTGGGCACTGACATTTGTTGCTCACAGTGGCTATCTGGCTAGAAAAATGAATTTCAGATAGTCCTCAGTTATATGGGGAGAGAAAAACAGGCAGCTTCCACCCAGATGCTACCATCTAACCAGTGAGACAAATGTTTTGTAGTTTTTAACTTAAAAAGATACACTTGAACTCAGACTCAGAAATTCAATTCCTAATTCAATACTAATCTGGTTAATTTTTAATACCCGGAAGAGAAAAGGGAAAGCAGAATATGAGGGAGACAAAACCAACTAGGAATTTTTAACTGTCAAATGCACTTAAGCCATCAGCCAAAATGACAATGACAAAGCAGTCTTCAAAATTCATCAGGCCCGAGGAATCCTGATCCAACGTCACTAACATTAAAGCCCACTATGGAAAGTGTGCAGGGAAATCTCTCTTGGTTTTCTACCCCAGTAAGGAGAGAGCAATGTAAAGTACGGATGCCTCTTCTGCAGATCAAGTCTGCCCTCCCCTCCCCTCCCTCCCCTCTAAAGATAAACAGGCTCCACCAAAAGCGCCTAATACCTTTAAAGATGAAAAATAGCTCAATATCCTCAACATGCAATAAGTTGGGGGAAGAAATTAATCTCTTCCAGTCAGTTATATATATATATAAATATATGTATATTTATATATATATATATATATATTCTTACAAAATCTGTTATTACAGACTGGATCATTTGGGCAGGAAGAGGAAACCTGGCAGTGAATTCTAACTAACCTGCATGGAAAGACAAATCACAATGGTTGGGAAGGTAAAAAAAAAAAAAAAGAAAAGAAAAAGAATGAAAAGGGGAAGAAGGAAAAAAAGGACAGTGTTCCTTTAGATGTAATTAGTCTGCGTGAGGCACTCTCAACCAAGCAGTTTCATTTACGAGAAGGGGGAGGGGGAGGGGGAGGGGGAGGGTATTGGTAGGCAGTTTGCCCCATGTAACCGATCATATTGGTAGCTCCTGGAGGCTGTGCAAACTGCTGTGACATCAGTGGCTGTGGCTGTTGCCCAGACCGGCCTATCCCACTAAACTGCTGGCTGGAGCTCTGTGAACTCCTCCCAGTTGAGGTGGTGCTACTAGCTCCGTAAGTGCCAGCGGCATACTCCTGGGCTGTGTAGCCACTGGTGCCGTAAGCAGCTGCCCCATAGGTGCCTTGAGCATAGGTATATTGGCCTGTTTGTGCTCCAAAGGCAGAATTAGGACTTCCATAGCCACTGCCATTAGCATAACTGGCTCTATCGGTTTCACTGCGATCTCGATAGCTGGCAGAATCTCTCCGGCCACCATCCTTGACTCCTCGAAGCCTCCGATCACACTCATCCTGATACATCAGATTGGGATTGTTGGCTGAAGAAGTAGTCCGGTATCGAGAGCGACCTCCTGATGGGAGGATACAAGTTATCTCTTATTGTTAGGTATGTGATCACAGCACAAATGAATATAGAAACTCAAAATGGGCGCACACACACACAACGCCCCCCAAAGCCCACTCACTACACCTTCATCTAGGTCAGCCTTTAAATTAATACTTTACAATCACAATACATCAAACTAGGGAGCCAGAAGCCCAGGGCCTCGTGCATTTCACAACTGTAGATGCAACTGTAATGCCTCAGCTGCTAACAGCACGAAGAGTATAAAATTACCACTTTCTTCACATGTGAAACTGAAACTCTAATAATACCAAGCATTTCAAAGATAGTAAGAAGCAATTATAGCTTAGCTTTAGTAACACATACACATTTTGGGACAGGTCTTGTTATGCTGCTCAAGCTGTCCTTAAAGAGATACTCCTCGTTTAGAGAGATGGCTGTTGCTGCACAAGACCTGGGTTCAGTTCCCAGTACCCACACTGAATGGCTCACAACTGCCTGAAACTCTAGCTCTAGGGGATTTGACACTCTTCTGGTCTCCACAGACACCTGCACACATGTAGTGCACACATAGATAAGCAGCACACCTAAATACATACCCTTGAGGTATTAAGATTACAGGAATGTGCTACCACATCCACCTAGTGTAACTATGAACATGCACCATATCACACAAAATTTAAATGAGCCAGGTGCAGTGGCAAGTGCCTTTAATCCCAGCACTCAGGAGGCAGAGGCAGGTAGATCTCCGGGAGATCAAGGCCATGGTCTACACAGTGAGTGCCAGGTAAGCTGGGGCTACAGAGAGACTGTCTCAAAAAACAAAACCAAAACAAAATAAAAACCCCAAATGTAAATATGACTTTTAGGTTCTCATCTATGGAAACACTAAACTGTAAGAGCAGCACAATGACAAACTTACTTTCTAGTTCACAGAAGGCTACGAAAACCATTAGGCATTCTACTGCTTCTAAGCAACATAGAGCCTTCAGATGAAAAGAAAAAAAGGAAAGAAAAGAAAAGGACACAATGAGCATTAGGAAAGATACCTTGGTAGTACCTGGAAAATTCCAGGACTTACCCTTACCCCCTCCACCGCCGCCTCCTCTGTGGTCCACCAGCTGCATCAATTTTGGATTGATGGCCTGATTGGCCTCTTCCAGCACTTTGATTAGCTCTCTGGCCTGTTTTAGGTTCCCTGGGGTGAAGAAGGTATAGGCAGTGCCCTTGTTGGTGCTCCGGGCCGTCCGGCCAATACGGTGAACATAATCCTCCGAGCTGTTTGGATAGTCGTAGTTGATCACAAACTTAACATCTTCCACATCTTCCAAGTCAATGATGGGTCAGGGTGTAGGTTGGCAGAGAAAGAGAAGGTAAAGGACATGCCAACAGGTAGGTGCAGATGACAGCAAGAAGAGAGAAAACAAAGTTAGTAACCACTCTGAGCAGGAACAAAAAAAGACTCATCCCAACAGAGTAAAAGAGGATTAGAGATTCTCAGGACATGCATGGGACATAGCATCTTTAATAGCCATCAAAGTCTATGGGAATCCCATCCAAACATCCCAACTCCTGCCTCTTCTAAAACAATATACTGACAGGAGTTACACTAAGATCAGTGTTCAGACTGACACATTCCAGCGCCACTCTTTGCAAAGCTAGAATGTAGAAGTAGTAACCACCATTAAATTACAGGGCCAAATCACTTCTACTCTGTTGGGAGAAGCCTGGCAAAAATCTACCAAACCACAACAAACTTACCTTTAAACCAGTCACAGAGCAAAATGAAAAAAAGGCTTCATATACTTATCACATTTCAAAGACTAAAAGCACATTTATGTTCTTTCTTGCTCTTATATTTAAAAAAAAAACGATCAAAGTACACACCTATTTGCTTCAACACCCAGGTATCTTTTCCCTTTTTAATTACCACAAGAACACATTACACTAAAATTTCACTGTACTACCAAGCCCAGCTTCTCTCAAATAAGTTTTTTTCCACTCAACTCAAGGTTATCTCAGACTTAGTATTTGCTTCAACAATCAGATCGTCTATGTGACCTGAAAATTAAGTAGACAAAGAACTTGGGGAAAACCATGAACCTTGAGACACACATTTAATATTCTGTACACTGCTAGGAATTGGGCTGGGTAACCTAATGCTTAAAAGTATGTAAATGTTAGTGTAATGCTTTCAAGCTAAATGTAGTTTGTTTTAACCTACTTAAACAAACAAATTTACTATAACAGATTCCTAATTTTTGTGGAAAAAAATCTGCATTTTACAAAGAATATTCAGAAATATCCTAGATAAAACACAGATTTTTGTGATATAAATAATTAAAAAACATTCTCTGTTTGTTACCAGACCGATGCACACTCCCTCCTCCTTTGGGAAACCGCTGCAGCCGATCCCGTCTCTTTGCCTTTTATATTTGGCGGCCTCCTTTCGAAAACTCCGCCTTCTGACACGGGACCACTGGAGCGCGGGGAGCATGCATCAAGGGTCCGTGGCAGTGAGAAGTCCCCACACACGCTCGCTCTGTGAACTGGCTTAGATGCTTCTCTGTAGCCCCATTTGGTTGTCAAGCGCCGGAGAACCTGGGTTCAGGTAAAAATTTCAGGTCCTCCAACGCCTCCCCCAAGGTAATTGGGGTGATTGTAGAAAAAAATGTAATTAATAGAAAAATGTAAGTTACATCCAAAGGGTCAGACTGCATCTATTGCCCAGACTGGATTAATTTCAGGGGAAAAGGGTAGATGATTAAAAAAAAAAAAAAAAAAAAAATTCAGCTGTTGTTAGGGGTTTGCGAAGAAGGGGCATTATGTCTGTTTCTTATTACAATAAAGGCTCCTCGGTCTTTACTGACCCCTAAAGTCCTGAATCACACCAGAAAGACGAGAAGGCACTTATCACAGGGGGCAGCGTGAGTCTCCGGCTTGGGTTGTTGATGCCACAAAGAAAAAAATTACAGGGTAAGGATGGATGGATGGATGGAAGATTGGGGAAGGGGGGTGTGTTATACTCCATGACCACATCTTCAGAGCTTGGATAATGCTCCTTAGTCACTCCCACTGAATGAGACCATGGGAAATAGAGCACGCTGAATTACTGCACTGGATGCACACAAGTATGCTTTCCAAGCAGCAAGCACTGGGGGCTGCAGTCAACAGTTCAGATGCTAAGACTTGGGAGCACTTCTGGAGGGGCTCAATGGGGAGGTTGGGCATGGTGCAAGTTCTTCATACTAGAAAGGTGTCCTGTGTGTGCACACAGCTGGCTGAAGGCACCTAAGAGCAAGCGCAGAATTTGGTTTTCTCCAGTCAAGCCTGCCCTGATGTTTTTTGTGCACTGCCACAATATTATCTTGTTGTCTTTATAGAAGATGCTGTAGCAGGGTAAGAAATTGCAAAGTTACATGTTTTTGCCAGCTGCTTGGGATGAGAACCTTTGGTTTGGAAAGCCCTATGACATGGCCTGAAATTCCAATCATTAACTGGGAGGGTCTAAGACTAGTCAGCAGGCTCATCTAGAGCGGCTTCGGGCCAATGTAGATTTGCCTCAGCCATGTACTGAGTGATCTGCAGCTGATATCAAAGCTTCTGTTAAAAAACAAAACAAAATAAATTCAATACTTTTTAGTTTAACAACGTGTAGTTTAAACAAAAAACAAAAAAAAAGGGAGAAATTAAAAAAAAAAAAAATCCCAGTGGAAAGGGAACAGTGGTTGCCTGAAGATGACTATTATAAAACTATGGGAATCAAAGAACTTACCTGAAGGGATCATTTAAGAGACCATCACTCGACAGGAAGTGAAAAAAGGCCTGGTGACTCAGCTGAAAATCGCACCCCTGTCTATGAGGTAGAAGCCTTCACTTTCCAGGATCTTGTAGGACCTTGGTCAGATTCTGCCATTTTGGTGGGTTTTCTCCCTCCTTTTGATTTTTACAAGGCAGCAAACAAAGGGGCCCAAAACAATCTCTGATGTTGAGTAACAAGAAACAGACTCAAGTACCTTCCCTCTCCCCTCACTTGAATGAGGGAAGGATGAAGAGTCTATATGTTATTCACATAGTAGCCAATTGATTTGGTTTAAAATGCAAGGGGACATGGAACAAAGATTTTTAATTGTCTAGGCAAGATGCACAAAGAAGCTACCAGCACATAGCAAGCCTGTTTGAAAAACCACCATTACTGAAAGCTTTTATGTGAACTGCTTTCAGGCCTCCACCTCCTCTCCCAACAGGCCCAAGTTCTAACTGCACAGACCCAGACATGACCTCAGAGGGCAGAGACAAGTTTCCGTCATGGCTGCAGGTCACCACCTCTGAAGGAGGAATGTTAAATCCAATGGATAAAGGCTGCATCGCTGCTGCATTCCAGTTTCAATACTCAATTGTCTCTGTGTTAAATTGCACGGGGATACAGTATTTCTCACCTTATTGGCCAAAAAATTAAATTCCTGTCAATGAAGATTTCCTTGTGATAGAAAAATTATCACTCTTAGAAACAAGATCTTGCTACATAATCCAGGCTGGCCTTGAACTCCCCATGTAGCCCAGACTACTCTGAAACACATGATTCTCCTGCCTCAGTCTCCCAAGTGCTGGGATGCAGGCATGTGCCACCATGTCCAGCTAAATAATCTTTTAAAATATAAATCTTTCAGGTCAGACCTGTTTGGTTCAGAATGAGGGGTCAAATTCCCACAGGGTATCTGTATATATCTTACATCATAATGAGTTGAAAATTAGAACATCTTCAAAGTAAGTTCTTAAATTGGACAACACATTTACAGCAAGATAAGGGTAAAAAGGGGATAACTGCCCATCTTATTTTACTTAATACTGGGCAATAAAGATTTAACAGAATAACATAATACAGACTTATTAAACTCTTTTAATAAATGTTCATGGAACTGGGCTTCTATGTATTTATTTATAATACACATTGGTATAAGGAAAAGAATAACCGAAGAAACTAGCTTTTGATAGCCAGGTTCAATTAAATACCTTCTATCCAGCCAGAAAACAGATTAAACCAAGAAGTTAAGTTGTTCAACTGAATGTCTCTTCTCCCTCTAACTGAATAGTCAAGTCATGCCTAGGCCTTGCTGCAGACCAAAGCCTGTTTGTTAGGAGCAGGAAGAGACTTTGAAAATAAAAAGGGGAAAGAAAAAACTCCCAAACTCCTCCCCCACAAACAACAAAAAACCCCATGAACTTTCAAAACAGAATTTATGAGGTAGGGGGATGTAGAGAATCACACTTACACTCTTTTTACTAAACTCATGTATATACAACTCTACATTTTATATGACCAAAAAAACCCAAACAAACAAACAAAAAAAAAACCCTCCCAAAACAAATGAACAACAACAACAAAAAACTAAAGCCAAAAGATACACAAACTAATGACACAGTCAGCAATCTATACAAACCTAGCCCACGGGAGGCTACATCAGTGGCAATGAGAATAGGAGCCTTTCCAGATCGGAACTCTGAAAGAACAAAAACATTGCCAAGTTATGTGTGAGGCTAAGAGACATTCTTTAAAAAAAATTCATATCTCACCCTACAAATGTAGGCCTCTTTTTCTAAAAATGGTTTCTTTCTTTTCACTGAATGGCCCTCCCATAATAGATCATGAAAAATAATTAAATAATTAAAAGCATTTTAGCAATTAAACCATCACCCCTAAGGGATTTTATAATTATGAGAAAAAAATTAAAATTAAAAGGAGGGGCCAAAAGGATGGTCCAGTTGGGGAAGGCATCTGTTGCCAAGTCTGGCCACATGAACGCAATACCTTGGAATCACATAGTAAGAAAGAGAACAGACTCAAATTGTTCTGACTCACACTCACTCTCACATACACACGACCTATATAAGTCAAATCTAGTACAACACCTATTTTTGCAAACAAAGCCGTTGTTGGGATGCAGCTAAATTACATCTTCACATATTGTCTATGGCTAGCTGTTTGTGTATAGATCACTCAACTCACTACATGGTCAGCAAAGCCAAAAATATTTACTCTCTGGTCCTGTATAGACTTCTTTTTTTTTAGGGAGGAGAGATATATAAAATTGCTTTGTTTCGCCAGTGTTTCGCCAGGCAGATCTTTCTGAGTTCCAAAGTCAACTTCATTCACACAGCAAGTTTCCAGAGTTACACACTAAGATCTTGTCTCAAAAGAAAAAAACAGAAACACAGAAACAAACCAAATCCCTCCGCCCCCCTTAGTTTTATTCTTACCATTAAGTACCCAATCTCTTTCTGGTTGACTCTTGTCTCCATGTATACACATAGCTGGCCAACTATCAAAAAAATATCATATATTAGAAATCTGTGCACAAGAAAACAAAGCTTTAAAAAAGAAATATTACTAAAAATTACATGTTAAGCAATATTAAAATAATACTACAAGTCTGCAACATCTACTTAAACTACTTCTTAGTATAAAGATTACCTAGGTGCCACACTCACCCATCTCTGCGCATCCTTCGAGTGAGGTCATCACAGCGTCTCTTTGTCTCGACAAATATTATTGTTTTATTTTCCTTTTCAGCCATGATTTCCTCCATCAGTTGGATCAATCTGAAAACAAGACCAATAATGAAGTCAATTCTAAGGAAAGATCTTTCAATACATTACACAGGTGATTGCTGTAACATTAACTCCCAAGGCTACATACTTGGGCATAGTGATCAGCATGCTTAAAATCCCACGTGTAAGGCTGAGACAGGATGGAAAGTTCAAGTCAGCCTCAAGCTACACAGCAAGACTCCAAAAAAACAAAACCCCCAAACAAAACACATCAAAAGACAGACAAACCACAACACTGTAATAAATGTCACTATAACAAATGTATATAAAGCACTGAGTTTTATAGTCCTAAGAAATACTAATTCAGGGGCTGAAGAGAGCTCAGCAATTAAGAACACTTGCTGTTCTTGCAGAGAATCTAGTTTGTTTTCTGGAACCCACATTGGGTAGCTTACAACCTCCGGTTAACTCCACATCCAGGGACTGGATGCTCTCTTCTGCCCCCTTGGGCACCCGAAAACATATATACACATAAACATTGATACATACATACAAGTACATAAAACAAAACCAACAACAACAACAAAACATGCTGTGCCTGGTGGCGCACACCCTTAATCACAGCACTGGGGAGGCACAGGATCTCTCTGAATTTGAGGCCAGCCTGGACTATATAGTGAGATCCTGTCTCAAAAACCCAAACCGAAACAAAAAACAATTCAGGATGTAGCTATAATCTGGCACACACAATGCCCTGGATTTACTATGCACCACCACAAAAACTAGGTATGGCTTCACATGCCTGCAATCCTGGAGCACAGGAATTGGAGGCAAGAGAATCAGAAGTTTAAGGTCATTCTCCACTACCTAGCACAGTTTGAGATACATGAGACTCTGCCACCAACAAACAAAACCAGAAAACCCTAAAGACCTAAATTTAGCCTAAAAGCAAGACTAATGTAGATTACCCCCATTTCAAAGAAAAAGAAATGGAAGCACTGAGAGGTAACTTAAGAGATAAACTTAAACTTGCCTAAAACTACAGTTTAGAGGTAGAGAGATGGCTCAGCAGTTAAGAACACTTGCTGCTCTTGGAGAGGACCAGGTTTGGTTCCTAGCCCCCACAATGCAGCTAACAACCATTTTACAACAGTTGCAGGAGATCTGAAACTCTCTACTGGTCTCTTCAGGCACTGTGTATATGGGTGCACTTACACTGGCAACACATTTATACACATAACATAATTTTTAAAAATAAAACTCAGTTAGCTGTAAAAAGAATCACGATTTTCCAGGCCTGGTGGTGCAAATTCCAGCCCTACACGGGGGAGTTCCAGGACAGCTGGGGCTGCAGGGAGACTGTCTCAAAAAAGACCAAAAGAATCCCACAAACCCCCTACAAGATTCAAACCAAGATTCAAACCCAAGGATTCAGGATCACTGCCAATGTAACTACAATGCTTCAGTGAATAATAAATATACAACTTCAAAAAATTCTTGGTTCCCAATCAAATCTACTGTGGTAATTCCTCAGCACTTGGGAGGCTGAGGAAGAAGGTTGGATCATCAGTTTGAGTGCAGCTTGGAATACCCAATGAAGACTGTCTCAAAACAGAAATCAAAAGTCCCAAACAAAACCCAAAGCTTATTAATATGATCAAGAGAGATAATGAAATCTCTTTCATACTTGTGGTCTTTTTCACTTTCCATGCAGACATCTACAATCTGAAGAATGTTGTGGTTGGCACTCAACTCCAGATTGCCCACATTGATCTGGGTGTAATCACGAAGGAAATCCTCTGCAAGCTGTCTTACTTCCTTTGGCCAGGTTGCACTCCACATTAGTGTCTGGCGATCAGGCTATCAGAAAAGTAAGGTTTTCCTTTAGATTAAGAAATGGCATGATAGTCAAATAGGTGTAAAGATTGTAAAGTTATCAATTTTACGTACCCTGATTTGGTCAACAATTTTACGGATCTGGGGCTCAAAGCCCATATCAAGCATTCTGTCAGCCTCATCCAGTACAAGGTAAGTACATCGACGAAGGTTTGTCTTTCCTGACTCTAAGAAGTCTATTAGGCGCCCAGGAGTAGCTATGCAAATCTCAACACCTGTAAAGCAAAAATCAAAGAACCAAAGTCATGAAGTGATTTTCTATGAACTATAAAAACCGCAGCATACAAACAAGGAAGCATCAACGGTGGTGGTTGCACTTAATATTGCAGTAGCTGCTAAATTCTAGGTTAAGTCTCTCTAGGCCCGAACTTCCTCTGCGAGTATGACCATATTTAAAGAAATTCTATACTGCTGAAAACACTGAATTTTCTCATAAGAATTCACTATTTTGTTCAATTTCATTCACAGAAGTTGACAAAGTACACCTCTTTTTTTTACCTCTTTCCAAGTCTCGAATCTGGGGACCTTTAGGAGCACCTCCATAAATGCATGTACTCTTCAATCTAGAACACTTGCCATAGTCATCAGCCACTTGTTGTACCTGCTGAGCAAGTTCTCTGGTAGGAGCCAGTACTAGACACTAAAACAAGCAAAAATATAAAAATAAACTTGGGACATTGGCTCCAAGCTGAAAGAAAAACAGAGACAAAACCTACACAAAACACCAACCCCAAAGCAGTCTAGCTCTTCCCTTACTGTTTAATCTAATTCCTCTGTTTTGAGACAGGGTCTCCTCCTTATCACCCATCTTGACTGGTACTTACTATAAAGACCAGGCTGGCCTCAACCCTAGAGACCCACCTGCTTCCCACCGGTCTTACGATTCCATGTAGTATATATGAAGGACTCACTATGTTCAATTTATACATTGTATTACCTACTTTTTTCTATTACTTACAAGGTTTTATGTAGCCCAAGCTGGTCTTGAACCTGCTGTGTAGTTCAGGATGACTGTGAACTTCTGATCTTCCTATCTCTAACTCTGCAGTACTGGGATTAGAAGACTGTGCCACCATGCCTAGTTTTGTATTATCTACTCTTTTTTTTTGGTCTTTTTGAGACAGGGTCTCCTGGCAGCCCCAGCTGTCCTAGAACTTGCTATGTAGAACAGGCTGGCCTTGAACGCACAGAGACCAGCCCACCTCTGCCTCCTGAGTGCTGGGATTAAAGGTGTGTACCACCATGCCCAGCTATTTTACCTACTTTTAATCTCACAAAATGAACAAGAGGTTTTAGAATATCCCTTTAACAAAATTATAAATACCAGCAAGAAATACAAATGAAGTTGGGCTTGGTGGCACATGCCTCAGCACTCAGGAAGTTGCTGCAGGAAGATTAGGGAGTTCAAAGCTAATCCTGGCTACCCAGTGAGGCCAACCTTGTCTATGAGACCCTATCTTATTGAAATTATCTGTGTTATGAACTATATGTTATACACATTCTTAATAATGGTCCCTGCCATGTACTGATTCATTCTATCAGCAATGATAATAAAACTCAGCCATATGACTCAAAGAAAGAAATGCAGTATTTTTTGAATTTTGAAATGTTAAGATGTACCTATCTGTTGGGTCCACCTACTCAGAAGGAAAAAGCAGGAGGATCACAAGTTCAAGAGTACCCCGAGCTACTTAGTAAAATAAGAAAACAAAGAGGGACATTATGGTGGTTTAAATAAGAGACCCCACAGGTTCGAAGTATTTGAAGCATTTGTTCCCAGTTAGTAGCACTGTTTGCTGAGGTTCAGGAGGTGTGGCTTTGCTGAAGAAAGTGTGACATCAAGGGCAATCTTTGCTTGCCCACTCCCAGCCTATTTCCCACCCCAGTTTCAAGACCCTGCTTGAAGTCATCTGCTCCAGCTGCCTTCTGCCATACCTGCCCAAACATTATGGACTCATCACTCTGGAAAAATAAGTCAAATAAAACTCTTCCTTCTGTAAGCTGCCTTAGTCATGGTGTTTTATCAAAGCTATAGAAAAGCAACTAATAAAGCTACGTGTGTGGCTCAGGAAGGAGTACTTGCTTAGTACATACAAGGATGGGACACACTAGGTTCAATACTGAACTTCCTTAGAAAAAAAGAAAAAACAACTCCACAAAGATAACTAAAATGCAATTAAAAAAAATTAAACAGGCTGAGTGTGGTGGTGCATGCTTTTAATCACAGCACTCAGGAGGCAGAGACAGGAGGATCTTTGTGAGACTGGAGCTGGCTAGGTTTACATAGGCAGGTGGGATTATAGGGTGACCCTGTTTCAAAAAAACTAAACAACAGGGGCTGGAGTGATGGCTCAGAGGTTAAGAGCACTTACTGTTCTTGCAGAGGACCTGGGTTTAGTTCCCAGCACCACACAGCAGCTCTGGCACCCTACTGTAGTCTCCCCCATACACACATACATTCAGGCAAAACACTTGCACACATAATAAAAATAAATGTTTTAAGAGCCAGGGAATCCCTCATATTACTATGCAATTAAGAATTGCATTTGAGGGCTGGGAACACAACCCAGTGGCGGGGCCTAGCATGCTTGAGGCCATAGGTTTAATCCTCAAAACAAAGAATAAACCAAACAAAAATATCACCTCCCCTCCCCTCCCCCCAAAACCCCAAAACAAAGAAATATACTTCAATTTATCGCAAGGACTGGTTTTGGAGGGGGTTAGCTCAGTTGTGTACTAGCCTAGCACATGAGTGAGGTTAGACACCCAGACTCACATAAAGAAAAGAAGACTGGCTCAAATTCACTTAGCCATTTCATTGCTGTGTGACTTTGGGGCAAGTCATTTAATTCCACATAAGGTGGAGATAGTACCACTTCCACTTATGGAGAAAGAGGTTAAGAATTAAAAAGAATTTTAGACATATAGTGACTAAAACTCAGTCACTCAACCATAGTTAATTCTTGAAACTATGAACAAATCAAAACACACTTACAATTGGGCCATCTCCTCTTTCCAAGTATGGTTGATGGTTTATATGAACAATTGCAGGCAGCAAATACTGAGGAGGAATAGGAATCAAAAATGTCATACTAAAACTTATCCATTACCTTAACAGTTCCAAGTTAAATCAGTAACAGAAAAGTTAAAAAAAGATCACCATTACCACATTAAAATATGTGATTAAAATACTACATCCAGTATTTTAATTATGCTTTTGAGAAGAACTAAGATGCCAAAATAAGTTACCACAATGTCAAAGATCTGGTACCTACCGCCAATGTCTTCCCAGAACCAGTCTGAGCAATGCCCACCATATCCCGGCCACTAAGAGCCAATGGAAATCCCTGGCACTGAATAGGAGTTGGTTCTGTAAAGTGCTGATCCATCAACACATCCATTACGTATTCTGTAAGAGAATAAGCATGTTACTACTTTTAAATAAAACTAAGGTCATATAGAATAAGAGGTCTTAACTATTACCTAATGAAGAGAAAAGATCCAGCTTTACATTTCTCCAAGAAACTTTTTAAAAGCAAAATAATGAGCAGCTGGATAGATGGATCAGTGGTTAAAGTGCTTGCTGCTCTTGCCGAGGACTCTAATTTGGCTCCCAGCACTAAAATTGGGTGGCTAACTGCCCCAAACTGTAGCTCTAGGGAACTAGACACCCTTTAGTGTCTTCATAGACACACCTCCACACAACATGGAGCACATACCTACAATCCCAGCACTAGGGAGGCAGAAGCAGGCAGATCTGTGAGTTCCAGGCCAGATGGGACTACAGGGAGACCTTGTCTCAAAAAGATCAAAATAAATAAACAAATAAAAATAAATAAATTTATGATTATTTTTAATACTTTGTACATATGTGTACAAAGTATACTGCCTGCATATAAGTGCACCTGTGCTGGGCAATGCCCACAGAGGCCAGAAGAGGACATCAGTCATTATTGACAGCTGTTGGGTACTGGGAACCAAATCTGAGTCTTCTGCAAGAACAGTCAGTACTCTTAACCATGGAGTCATCTCTCTAGCTCCGCAAATTTTTAAGAGACACTTAAAAGATTTGAAAACTGTCCAGATGTGGTGGTACATTCCTTCAATTTCAGCATTAGGGAAGAAGAGGCTGGCAGATCTCTGTCTACAAAGCCAGTTCAAGGCCAGCTAGGGCTACAGGGAGACCCTGACTCAAAAAGACAACTAAACATGTGAGAGTGTAGATATATATATGTATCAGGACGTGTGTGGAGGTCATTGGACAACCTTAAGGAGACAATGCTCTTTTCATTTTTATGTGGGTTCCAAAGATTGAACTATCACATCTGTGTGGCAAGCATTTTTACCCATGGAATCATCTTTCTGGGTCCTAAATGATATGTTTCTATTTGTTTTTTCAAAACTTTAAAAAAATACATTTTATTGTTTTATGTATGAGTGTGTTGCCCTTGGAGGTCAGAAAAGGGCATCGGATTCCTTGGAACTGGAGTTATGGATGGTTGTTAGCTGCCATGTGGGTGCAAAAAATTGAACCTGAGCCATTTCTCCAGCCCCATCAAAACTTAATGCTAGATGAAAGAACACTTACGTGGGAAGTTAGCATGATGGAAGGCAAAGACAGGTTTGGGACAAACATCACCCCCTCTCACTGTAATTTCTTTCTTTCGTCGTAGCTCATCAACCTCATACTACAGGGGAAAACAACGAAGACAGTCAAGTTATTCTCAACATAGAAAGTTATTCTCAATATAGCAGCTTTACTATCTGAGCCAGCTTAACAATCATCACAATGATAAACATCTAATGCTTGTACATATGACTTCATGTTTGTGAGGCTCCTTTCAACTTTTTATGTTAGTGATGTTTAAGATTAAGGGGCTCCATTTTCCACAGGAGAAAAGAAAAGAGCGGAGGTACTCTCTAATCCCAGTGTACTCTGTAGGTAGAAGCAAGAGGATTACTTTAAGTTGGAAGCTAACTTAGGGCTATAGTTCCAAGTTAGCCAGGGATGCATAATGAGATCTGTCTATAAACAGCAACTTCTAACTAAAGTCAGAACTAGGAAGAGAAAATGTAGTTTGGGTCCAAATGTTCTTTCCATAATTTTACCGAACGAGCAATCATTTCCTGGGTAGAATCCAAATCATCACCATCTGGTAAAAAAAACACACCAGTATATGATGCTACCTTTTTGATTTGTTCATTTATTTATTTATTATTATTTGAGGCACGGTCCCCCTAAAGCTCTAAATGGCCTGGAACTCACTATGTAGACCAGGTTGTTCTCAATCTCACAGAGATCTGCCTGCCTCTGCTAGAATTAAAGACAAGTACCACCGTACCTGGCTTTAGTTTATTTTTAAAATTATTTTTATGGTATTGTAATTCAGTGATAGTTTAAATTTTACACACAAAAGCTGTGGGGTATGAGCTCCAGCACTGCTAAAAGAAAATTAGCTGGAGATTTAAGTAGGTGACTAAGGCCTGGCCCCTGCAAGATCTCTCAAAGAAAAACAGAAGCTAGATGTGGCAGCCCATGTCAGTAGTCAGGGAGATACAGCAAGGTGCCAGTCTGACACAAAGACATCAACACAATCATTTCATTCCATAAAACCAAAAAAACAAACAACAACAACAAAAAACAAAAAACCCAATACAGAAAACAGCAACAGCAGTATACAAGAACACGTACTTGGTCCATTCATCTGTATTTTTAAGAAGTAAAATACTTACTGGAGTTAGTCTTGCCACTTCTGGATGTTCCACATAAAAATTCTTCTCAAACTTGGGGAGCTCACTCAAATCCCACTTCTTTTTACGTAAACGCTCCCCAGGATTACCAAATTTCTTTGGGGGAAGGCCACCACTACCTCTTGTTCCAAATCTAGAAACACCAACACATTATAATTCATTAGTGTATAACCTCCTGTTATGACAGAAATGTGCATACTACCAATCACTCTCCCCCATCTCCAGCCCCCATTTCCTAGATTTAAAGGCATGGAGACACATTTACATCCTGAGGTTTACGCCACAGATTCTGCAATGAGACAAGATTTGGATTTTGCTTTCTGGGTTTTATTGAGTTTTTTTGTTTGCTTGTTTTAAAAAGACAGACTCTCAGTGTGTAGACCAGGCTGGTCCTGAACTCATAGAGATTGACCTGCCTCTGACTTCCAAGTGCTAGGATTAAAGAAGTGTGCCACCATATCCAGCAGTTTGAATTATGATTCTGATACTGGGAGATGGAGGGCAAACAATTTACTTCTTTGCACCTCAGCTTACTGTGCAGAGAATAATACCTATTTTATCCATTCAACAAAATTACTGGGCACTTACTAGATACCAGACATGGTTTTAAGTGATATTGTATAATGAATACAATATAGACAGGTCTCTATTAAGGATGGAGAGAAACTTAACTTTTAAGATCGAGGGGGCTAGAGAGATGGTTCAGTGGTTAATTACGTGCACTAGCTATTCTCGAAGACCTGGGTTTGAATCCCAGCACCAACACAGTGAGTGGTTAACAGCCAGTAACTCCAGTTCCAGGGGGTCCATCACCCTCTTCTGTCTTCCAAAGGCACTGCATGACACTAGGGCACTTACATGCAGACAGTACACCCATACACATCCTTTATTAATTTGCAAAGGCAAACCACTGGGACCTATCAGAGACTGGTAAGCTAGACTTCAGTTTTTTTTACTTATAAAAGAATCAAAGATGTTGCAATCTCTTCCTCTCTAAGTTTGAATTTTTATTTTATACATCCCTTTTCTTCCCAAATAGGATTACTTTTTTGAGGCAGGGTCTCACTTTTAGCCAGGCTGCCCTAGAACTAACTCATGACAATCTTGCCTCAGCCTCCTAGGCGCCAAAGACTACAAGTGTGAGCCACCACACCAAGCTTTAAATAGCACTACCAAGTTATAGACTGTCTCAAAACAACAACAAAAAACCTTCAAACTCAACAGACTTAAAGTTAAAGTTAATTCTTCTATATAAAACACAGTGCATGATAATAAATTTTCTTAAAATTTCATTTTTTTACTCTTTGTAAAACTACTGAATTATAGAAATTTCAGGATAGCTATTTTAAAGGGTTATTTCCTGTAATTCAAAGCATCAAAATTCCTTGGCTTCAAGTGGAGGAGACACCAAAACCACAATAAAAATCTCTACTTTTAGAGCCTGGTTGTGTGGTGGTCCACCTTTGTGACCCCAGAACTTGGGAGGCTGAAGCAAGTAGGCAGATGGCACCTTAGAGGTCAGCCTGGGCTACATGAGTTCTAAGGCAGATTGAACTACATACTAAGACCCTGTCTCAGATAAACAAACCAATCCAGCCAAGATTTATGGCAGAAAATTTTAATGGATCATTGGATAGGTACATTCAGTAGGCACAATTTGGGTAATTCCAACTTTACTGCTGCTGAACCACTTAGCAAAATCAGGAAACAGAACAGGTAAAGCGCATAGCAAAACACATGCATCAGTATCTGTAAAATGTCCCAGGCTTTCAGCTCAATACTACAAAGAAAAGGCCACCCGAGTTGGCCACTCCATCCCAATTGTCAATGATATACCAAATCACTTGATATACAAAAATCAAGGTTTTTAATCAGTCTTGTGATCACAACCCAATTTTTGACCCAATTCAAATAAATTTATGTGGTTCCTATGTGTTATTTCCATCACTCCTGTCATAGTCCAGTATTGCTTGAACCCTAAAATACATACTCAGGAGAAAATAAAACTTTTAAATGAAGATTCCTTTCTAGGGCTTAGTCTAAACTGGATAGTTCTTTTTTCTTTCTACAACTTTTGCATCACACCTACTTTGAATTTTGTTAGCTATTCCCTTGGATGGATGTTTGACTTTGTTTTTGAGAAGGGATCTAACCATTTAGACTTGGCAGGCCTTGAACTCTTAGTTCCTCCAGTCTCAGCCTCCCTAGTGTTGGGATTGGGATAATAGGCATGTGACACCTTGAGGGGTTCCCTCAACTTTTAGTTTGATTTGTAATAAATGTTATTTTGCCAAGACTTTTAAAAATTGCATGTATGCTGGGCATGATGTTGCACGTTTTTAATCCCAGCCCTCAGGAGGCAGAGGCAGGTGGATCTCTGTTGAATTCAAATCCAGCAGGGTCTACATAGTGAGTACCAGGCCAGCTGGGACTACAGGAAGACCCTGTCACAAAGACCAAAAATAAAACTGTGTGCATATACACATACACTATATATTGGTGTGTATGAGCACATGGAAGCCAGAAGAGAATGCTGGATTCTCTGGAGCTAGAGTTACAGTTTGTGAGCCATCAAGTAGGTAGGAATGGAGAACCAAACTAAGGTCTCTGCAACAGTAGTATGCACTCCTAACCACCAAGTCTAATCTCCAGTCACTCCAGCATCTGCTCTCCCTTTCTTTTTTGAAGACAGCACCTTGCTAAGTGGCTCAAGCAAGCTAGCCTGGAACTGCAGTCTCCAGCCTCAGTGTCCCTAGTACAGTTTATCATCTGGCTTTGACTTTTTTCCAATGGTATATTGTACACAAACACAGAAATATCCAGAGTTTATCTAGACATCCGAATTGTTTCTGATATCTTAGTGTCAGGAACAATGTTGGTGTAAACTTTTTTAAACTTAATAGCTATGCACGAATACTATACAAACATTCCACTTCTAGCCCTCCAAATTTGGCACCAAGTCAAAAACTTTCCTATTAAGTCAAAAATCTTAACTTGTATATATAGTGGTAATTGAAGTGCTTATGACTAGTAAATCTGATACTTGTGTATTTCAACAACAGTAGACAGAAAGGTTTGGAGAGTACCACTAAAAAGTATCTGCAGAGAGACAATTACACAATACACATGATTTGTTTTTGTTTGTCCACAGGGCCCTATATAGCCAGGATGGGGCTGTGATCCTCCAGTCTCCACTTCCCCAGTGCTGAGATTACAAGGCACGTACCACCATACCCAAGCTATATTATTATCTTTCTAAAGGCCTTTCTCTTCTTCAGAATACTGACAAAAGTTGCAGGAACCTACCTAAAGACACACATAAATATATTAAGAAGTGGCGTCACACTGCACTTTCTCCAAAAACATTTTTATAGACCCAAACAGTGACAGCACAATGTATTATTTCATGTAACAACAATCATTTGGGCAATTTCAAAAATATTTGAATCTCCATATCTGGGAGGACTTCAGGTTGAACCCTACACTAATTTTCAACCACCGCATCCCAACATCAAAAACCGCCTAGCTTAGATCCAGAAGTGAAGGCTGCAGCCCAACTGGATTGTTCAAAGGCCAAAAAATAAAAATAAAAAATCCCAACACTGTTACCTGCCCACCCAGCTCTCCCAGTCTCCCTTAGAAAGCAATTCCACCACCTCACAGGCCAATGTGCTTCCAATTATCTACAACGTGACTGCAACAGACTCACAGCGGGTTTCCAGGGTAAAAAGCCCTGCACACTTCCAGATCGCGGAGACATAACGGAAGCCAGAGGCTCCGGACAGCCGCTGCGGAATGCCAGGGATCCAATGACCTGCCCGGGGCGAGCCGGCTCGGACCGGTCGGGGCCGCGGAGACCACTCAGCACCTCCGCTCCCCGGAGGCGGAGCCCGCGGCGCCACGACCACGGCCTGTGCGGAGGGGCCCGCCCGAAGGAGGCCCGCGCCCCGCCGCCGCCATTGTGCACCGTGGGCCACCCCGCCCCCCGCTCCGCCACCTCCCCCCTTACCCTCCACGGTCCCGGTCCCGGTCCCGGTCCCCAAAGCCGCCTCCGCGCATGGTCCCGAACGGATAGAGATCTGGGAGCGGGGCACGGATGGCCGGGCTCGGGAGGGCCTGCGGCTCCGGTCTGGTGACGACCGATGGCGGCGGCGCCTCCGCTGTTGGGGCGGCGGCAGGCGCGGCGCTCTCTCGCTCCGACGCGCTGTCTCCCGTCACAGACGCCACCGTCGCCGCCTCTCTCGTCGGAGACGGGAGCAAAACACAGAGAATCGGGATTAAGAAGGACGGCGGGGAGGGTCGGCCACGCTTAAACCCGGCGGTGCCACGGTTTAGGCGTCTCCTTTCCTTCTCAGCGACTGCACAAAATGGCGGCCGCCGCGGAGCCTGCTCCAACTTAACGCTACGCACGGCCCAGACGCTACGTAAACAGCGTCTCGGAATAGCCCGAGGGCTCCGCGGGGTGCTGCGCAGATTCTTGGAAGCGTGTTACGTCGATTACGCAGGTGATCACCTTTGGCCGTCAGCCTGAGAAAGACACAGTACGTAGCGGGAGTAGAGTTCTGGCGCCACCAGAACTAGAACGTGAGGCGGGGCGCAGGGGTGGGGTGTGGGGGAGAAAGCCTCTGGCGCGACGTAACATTGTTTGCGTCGTTAGCCGGCCACTGTGGCGAGGATGCGCAGTCTGCGTAACGCCGTCTACGTCTAGAATAGAGGCTTTTCCCCGCGTTCGGACCGCTAAACAGAGTTGGGAGCTCCCTTTTAGAGACAATAACGGGCCTCCATGTTGCAGTGGTCAGATTTCCGGGTCTGCAGGTGCCAGAGCCCGTAGGCTTTTCAGGCTTTGTTTTATGGCCTTGGCCCGAAGCCCCAGCCGTCCCTGGTGTCGCCGAACCTGGCCGGCCGCCATTTTTCTGTCTGTTGCTCTTCACTGTGCTGTCGCCGGCAGCCATGGTGACGCCCCTTGTCCCTTTCTCGATTGAAAAGCATTCTGTGCTTCCCTGAGTTGCAGAAGTGCCGAGTGTCGTCACCGCTGAGCACGGTGGATGCTCACAGCGAGGCCACACTTGTCCGCCCCCTCTCCTGAGGGGGACGCCGCGAGCCTCCGCCGCCATTAGACGGCGTTCCTCGGGTGCCGGCCCAGGCGGTGGTCCCCACCCTTCGCCTCTGCTGCCCCATCTGCTTCCTTGCCTTCGCGCTGTACTTGGTCACATGCTTCACAGAGATGTCAGGCAGTTGCATCTGGTCCCTGTTCTGCAGAGGAAGGGAGGCCAGGCTGGGCCTTGCTTCCGGTTCTGCTTCCCAAATTACTGGAAAATAAGGAAAGGCGCTTCCGGACAGACTGTTTGGATTCATCTGTCACTCGGGCCATAGAGTCGCGGTCATGGTGCTAGGCCGCTGGTGCACTCCCTAGAGAGCAGATGTTTATGTGAGGACTGGGGCTCTAGCCGGGAGGAAGTGTTTGCTCATCATGACTAAAGCCCTGGATCCAATGCCCAGCTCCTCAAACAAGACACGGAGACAGGCAGTGAGCCCGGGGACACTGGACGTTCTGCTTCTTCCATTAAGCAAATGACATCTGAGCTGAGGCCGGAAGTAAGGAGCCTTGCTGGAAGAGGGAAGATGAGTAAAGCATTTCACATTCTTGGGCTTTTCATCCCTAAGATAAGGAAGTTAGAGACTAAGGAATCTCATTGGTGACAACTCAGGTTGTTTATATTAGTGAAAATGTGCTTAGCGCAGTCCACCACCCCCTTTTAAAGAACCCAAGAAATGACAGTTGAGCCCTGCTCACACTATGTTCCAGGCATGTGCTGTGAGTTCGTTGTTCTGGTTCGTCTGTTAATAACAATGGAGCTGTCTCCCAGGGATGTGGGGATGTCGGGAAGCGCAATGAAGTAGCACTCAGAGTCCAGCCTGGTATGTAAAATTCAGCACATGTTATCACCTCTCCACTTTACAAATGACAAAGCTGAGGCTCCAAAAGGTTAAGTAGCAAGTCCAGAGTCACACACTTAGCAAACAGAATTTTAAGATGTTCAGCAGCACTTGTGGCCTCCACACTGAAGATGCAGTAGACCTCCCTCCTCTACGGAGTCATCACAATGTCCAGCGCCTCAGAGGATACGTGGAGAACAGCACCAGGAGAGAGCCTAGGCTCAGGAACCACTGTGCTAATCCCTGCCCCCATGGGATCATAGAGTCAATTTCCTTCTTTTCCCTGTCATTTTTCTTCTAGTTTGCCTTCTTCAGACTCTCCCTGCCAACAATACCTTTGCTGTTATTCCTATTTTGTTTTATTTTAGCAGGAAAATTTATTCTTGACTCAGACAACTTTCAGCTCCTAAGAGAAGTGTTGTTCTTGTTTAGACTTGGAAGTGGCAAGATTTCATTTTTAAGTTGTTTTTACTCTGAGCATGTACGTTCTGTGTGAAGACTCTTATCTAGTTTTTACAACTGCAGTTTCATAGTCATTAAATCTAAATGTGAAATACGATGACTGTTTGGTCTTTATGGGACCCATGCAGGTTTTTGGATAGTGTGCTTCATTTTACTTCAGAGATAAACATTTGAGACTATGGATATACTTATATCAACAAAGTAACCTGAAGCAGATGCCATCACAGTAGATGAGAGACAGAAATGAGCAGAGAGCTTTTAGGAATCTAGCATTAGATTTTGAGCTTTTATACATATTCCCTTACAAAATCTGTATGACGAGGAAATTAGTTCATAATGCACCATCACATTTAACAACAAAAACAAAATTTTTCTTCACTATAGGCTTTGTCATAAAGGTAATAATCTCCTAAATGACACATACAGGACACTAAGAAACCCTGGTATCAATGCAAGAAAAACAAATGATTCAAAGTACTTACTTGGTAGTATCTTTTTGTGAGAATTCCACCATCACTGAGGAGGTTGAAGCAGGATACAAAGCTCTAGCCTGGGATCCATAGATCCTTAAAAGAAGGGGATGGGTCTAGAGAGATGATTCAGAGGTTAAGAGCACTGTCTACTTGTGCATAGGATCCAGGTTCAAGTCCCAGTACCCACATCGTGGCTAACAACCATCTGTAACTCCAGTTCCAGGAGAATCTGATGCCTCTCTGACATCTGTAGGCATTGTACCATATGGTACATTTACATACATGTAGGCAATATACTCCTACACACAAAAAATGAAAATAATAAATACACACAGACACACACACACACACACACACATATAAAGACATAAAGACCAGATGTAATGCAGTGGTAGAGTGTTTGCTTGGAGTGCACAAGGCCCTCTATTAGGTTTGATCCCTAATACAGAGAAAAAAATTTAAATTGCAAGAAGAAAGCTAGTTTTGTCCTCTCAGCAAAGTGGAAGGAAGACTTTGTGCAGTTTTCAGAAGATGGGTCCAAAATAACTTAAGATGAATTACTAAATTTTGGACATAAATCTTGGAGGATCAGAGGGTTGAGGAGCAGTAACAAAGCTCCAGTACTACCTACTAAATAATAGTTATTTTTATTATGACTAATTCTGGGACTGGAACCCAAGGTTCTTTGCCTACTAAGAAAGGACTGTGTCACTGCAAGAGGGGGCAAGGAGGCACAGAGTCAACGTCACAGACCCTGGGAGAAAGTAGAACCACGATCTCATTTTAATTTTAGAAGGGAACAGGATTAATATTTTTGCCAGGCTTAGGGGAGGTCTCTATCTAGTCATTTGATGTATTTCATTCTGGTAGGTCCTGAATACCTGATAATCCGAAGTTAATCACTCCTATGGGTCCTGGATGGCTGCTAGTCTGAGAACTGCCCCAGGTTCAATCCCAGGAAGTATTCACTGTGCACGCATGCTCAATATTGGTTCTAGCCAGTTCTAGGCCAGCAGGCTGGGAACCTACCTGGCCTGAATCATCCTACAAGCTTATTCATAGATTTTCAAAGGACATGGAACATAGGCCACTGTGAATTCTATTGAGATATAATTAAAAGAGTATTATGAACAGTGACCTGGAGACTCAGCAGTTAACTCTGGTGTGACATTTAAGACCTTCTAATATCTGGGGCTGGAGAGATGCTCAGTGGTTAAGAGCACTGGCAGCTCTTGCAGAGGACCTGGGTTTAGTTCCCAGAACCCACATAGTGGCTAACTACCACTTGTAACTCCAGTTCCATGGACTCTGATGCCCTCCTCTGGCCTCTGTGGCCATTGCCTGCATGTGGTGCACTTACATATATGTAGGCAAAACACTCATACACATAAAAATAAATTAACTTTTAAAAGACCTTTTAAAATCTGACCCCATCTTCTCTTACACCCCTCTGCTTCAGTAAACTTTTTTCCCCTCTTCCTCATACTTTTCCAACTTACATAATTATGGTTATTACCTCTCCATGCACAAAAACACACTGCGTTGGGGCTGGAGATGTAGCTCAGTGCACTTGCCCAGCATGTGCAAGGTCTGGAAAAAAACGAACTGAAGTCCCAGTTGTGGCCTTTTGATCTTCTTTGCTTTGGCACTGAGAGACATTAATCACTCCCTCTCTGAAAACAGGATTGTTTCTGTTCTCATTCTAGCATAGCCTGCAGCAGTGTGGAGCCTCCCTTCAACACATACCACATAATCATGCCAAGGAGGAAGAGGCTCTGACTACACAATCAAGTCAGTGCATAAGGTGAAATGTTCAGAATTAAAAATACAGGATGAGTCATATGCCTAGAGATGAATGTTAATACACCTTAAAGACAAAAGCAGAAGGAAGGGATTGTAATTAACAAGATGTGACAAACCCCACACTCAAGCACCCATGCACGCGCGCGCGCGCACACACACACACACACACACACACACACACACACACACACACACACCAGTGCTTGGCATTCATCTTTCAAAATGCACAGTCTAGCCTTTACCTCAACAAATGAACCTTTTCAATTAGGGTCAGTCAGAGCAGTGTTCTGATGACAAAAGATTATTATTATAATAGGATTCTAGTATTTGAAGCCTCCTCATTTGTTGACTATAAATACATTTAAAGCCAGGCCTAGGGGCTCATGCCTGTGCGTAATTCCAGCACTCCAAAGGTAGAAGCAGGAGAATCAGGATAACTTGGGGGTTATCATTGACTGCACAGCAAGTTGGAGGTCAGCCTGCTCTATATGAGACCTTGTGCTGGTTAGTTTTTGTCGACCTGGCACAAACCTACATGTCTAGACCTGGGAAGAGGGACTCTCAGAAGAACTGCCTCCATCAGATTGGCCTGTAGCATATCAGTGAGGCATTTTCTTCATTGTCGCTGGTTGATATAGGAGGGTCTAGCTCACTGTGAGCAGTACCGTCCCTGAGTAGGTGGGCCAGGACTATATAAGAAAAGTAGCTGAGTGAGTGGGGTGGGGGGAGTGAGTAAGCAGCATTCCTCTGTGATCTCTACCTCAGTTCCCACCTCAGGTTCCTCCCCTGGCCTCCCTCAATGATGAACTATATGTAACCTGTAAACTGAAATAACTAACTAACTAACTAACTAAATAAATAAATAAATAAATTCACATCTTCCGAAAGTTGATTTCACTGTTTTACCACAACAACAGAAAGCAAACTAGAATAGACCATATATCAAAAACCACTGAACTGCCCACTTTCAAGAGATGAACTTTATGATGTGTGAGTTACATATGAACATTCAAGAATGTTTTTATTTTAAAAATATTTTATGTATTTTTATTTTATGTGTTTATGAGTGTTTTGCCTGTGTGTATGTAAGTGTACTATGTGCACACAGTGCCAGGCAGAGACCAGGAAGGGTGTCAGGTCCCCTGGAACTAGAGTTATAGGTGATTGTTAGTTGCTATGTGGGTGCTTGGAGCCACTGAGCCATCTCTCTAGGCCTAGGATTCTATTTTCTGTTTAATTGTGTGCGTGTGTGTGGATATGTCTCCTAGAACCGCCTATTGTTCAGAGTGAGTGTTGTCTGCATAAAGTAATGACTCTGCTTTAAAGGAAATAATAGTTTGTCCTGAACCAATTATAAGAGACTGTGGCTCTGAAACACAGATTCAAGTTACCCTAAATGACATACTCCACAGAGGAAGAGGTTACATGAACTTTTATAGATATAGAAGAAAATTAAGCCATAAACTAATATATTTACTGCTTACACTGACAGGAGCATCGGGCAGGTGGTGTACAGCAAAGTGAAGTCACTTCTGTCAAGAATTAAAGCATTCTAGGGGCTGGAAGGATTGCTTCGCAGTTAAGAGGACCCAGGTTCAATTCCCAGCACCTACATGGAAGCTAACAATCATCTGTAACTCCAGTTCCAGGAGATCCAGTACCCTTTTCTGACCTCTTTGGGTATTGCACTACCTACCCACATGCAAGCAATACACTCATACATGTAAAATAAAAATAACAAGTAGAAAATTAGAAAAAGAGAATTAAAGCATTCTAACCTGGCACAAGGCAGCCCTGCTTCTTCTTCTATTGGCTGGCAGAGGACAACGGAGCAGCCCCTAATTAGGTCACTTTTAAATCCCTTTTGTCTTCTGTTCTTCATAAGACATTTAAAACACATGAAGTGGGTCTGTCAGTTCCAGGGGAATCTGACGCCCTCTTCTGGCCTCTCAGGGCATTGCATGCACATGGTGCACTTAAACTCAGGCAAAACGCTCATACACGTAAAATAAAAATAAATTTTTACAAAGCTTATGAAGAAATGAGCAAGGATGGGCAATACAGGCCTTCAGAACCCACTCATCATTTAAGGCTTGTGGCCACATAGTCTTGCTCCAGTTCCATGTTCATCAAGCAGTATCATCTGAAACCTGTTCTGTGAGACAATAATGGCTACTCACTCAGGGAAGAGACATACGCCATCTGTACCATGGTCACATTCTCTTCTCTGTCACCGGCATTCTGGTATCCTCTGCATGACAGCCCCTATGAGCTTAGGCAGACTGAGGTGTCCACAGAGATTAGTACTGGGGGCACTAAACATATGCAGACAAGGCTGGCTCTCAGTGTGGGATGCTCACCACCACATGAGGACTCTTGGTAAAAATCCAAACAAGCCTTCCCAGGTTGTGCCTTCTCGGACACCGTGTCTGCCTTCAGACTTCATTGTCTTCAAAATGGTATCGAGGCCTGGCAAGATGGCTTCGCAGGTAAAGGCACTTGCCTCCAACCCTACTGAACTGGTTTCAATTCCCAGGACCCACATGGTGGAAGGAGAAAACTGACTCCTAAAGGTTGTTGAATGACCTCCACACATTAAATAAAATGTGATACAAGATAAAAAGAATCATCTTTCCTCCTTCATATCAGTATACATTCTACCTGGGCCTACTGCTGCCTGGGAAAAAAGACAGTAATGTCTTACCTTCTTTGTGGATAAATTTGGCTAAAGAGATGTAAGAGCAGGTGCTGTGTGGGAGAGCTGCTTCCCAGGAGCTGGCTTAGCTGGAAGAAAGCTTTATTTTGCCATCTCCCTTTCATCTCCCTTTTATCTTGGATTCCTTGGTTAAAGGCCTGTTGGGCATAATGCAGGGTGGGCCTAGCCAGGCTACCCGCCAGGAGGAATGGAGGAATGGCTCTCCTGGGTGTGGTACTCCACATCGGTTGGTTGTGAAGCCAGTTTCTGCCCGGCACCTGGAGGGAACCTGATCCACCTGGGAACAAACTGCTATTGGCTGTGATCAGGACCCCACCCCATAAGGCTATTGGCTAACAAGACCTATAAGACTCTCCACTCTTTCTTGAATAAATGAGTTTGCAGCAGACCACCACTGCTGGCTTTCTGTTCAACTCCCAGAGTTGGTGTCTTGACTCTGCGCCTACTCACCCCCTCCCCACGGCAGAGATCCTTCGGTCCCCCTCGGGCTGGCCCTGAATGCTGGGACCCCCAACAGAGGTCCAGTCTCCATCTTAGGCCCAGAATTGATGGAGGCTGGTCATTGGGTTGGCAGGAGGCTAGATGGAAGTCACACACTTCGATGGTCAGATGCCTGGACTCCGGATGACAGAGAGGAGCAAACCTAGGATCTCTGGACTGCCTAGCTTCCATTTTTATCCTTTCTCTCATTTGTGTGTATATGTATGATATGTGTATGGTGTGTGTGTGTATGTGTGTGTGTGTGTGCGCATGCCATGGCCAGTGTGTGGAAGTCAGAAGACAGTGTCAGTCCTCACCTTCTACCTTTGCAGCAGGCTTTTTTGTTCAACTTACGTACAACAGGCTAGTTGGCTGGTGAGCCCCCAGAGATTCTCCTGTCTTGCTGTAGAAGTGTCTGGCTTACACTCGCACACTATGGAATGCACACATCATTCATCAGTCATGTGGGTTCTAGAGATCTAAATTCAGGTTTTCGTGCCGGCAAGGCGAGCATTTTACCCACTGTGCCATCTCTCCAGCCCCCCTTTTTTTTTATTTTTTGAGATAGGGTCTTACTATGCAGCCCAGCTAGCCTGAAACTCATGATCCTTCTGCCTCAGCCTCCCAAGTGCTGGGATTACAAACTTTTGCCACCATGCCTGGCTCTCAGATCTTCTCTATGAATAAAAAATAAACCTAAATTTTGCATTAGACACTCTTACTTTGGAATTTTCCTTATATTCAGTCATATAAGATCCCAACTAACAGTCTCTTCAACAACTTCCTTTTTAAAATATTGAAGACTGCTGGAGAAGGGAATTCAGAGTGGAGATTGTGAGGACCCCACTTGAGTGTTATAGGCAAGCCCTCTGCCTTTTTCTAGTTTGCCAAAGCATCCCTGGGGACTCACACTGCCAGGGCCTTGGTTAGAGTTCTAGATGGCAAGTAATAGACTCCAGCTCAGACTAACTAAAGTACAGGGAACTTGTTAGAAGGATTCTGAGAGTCATTGGGTTGTCAGGAGGCTAGAGATAAAGCCTGGGGATGGACACAGTCTGAGCAGTGAGGCAGTCAGGAGACAGACCTCTAGCCCACCAGCAAGGTCTCTAACTCACGCTCTCATCTAGCATTACCACTCCAGACCCAGTTCTCAGGACAGACTACATGAGCAGGCGAGAGTGGGCTCTTCAGAAGAACAGTGTTATGATGGGGGAACAGAACCTAGGCGATTCCAAACCCGAAATTCACCCCATCTTCCAAGGCAGGTCACTGGCCTGGATGCAGGTGGGAGACCCGAACTCAGTACCTCCTCTCTCTGTGGAAGGTGGCACCTTGTGTGTATCTCTGGGTCTTATCCATGGTCCTCTCTGTTTTCTTTTATTAAAATCTCCTGGCTTTCCGTACCTCCTTCCTCCCTCCCTCCCTCCCTCCCTCCTTCTCTCTCTTTCTTTCCGTCCTTCTTTCTTTTTCAGAAAGGGTCTCACTATGTAGTCCTGGCTGGTCTGGAACTCATAGAGGTCCACCTGCCTCCCAAGTTCTGCAGTGCTGCATTCAAACGCGTCTACCACCATATCCAATTCTTCTCTTCCCTCTCTGTCTCTTTCTCCCCGTTTTCTCCCTCCCTTAATATAATTTTTTGGTGTGATATTGAGGACTGAACTAGGGCTTTGTACATGCTAGACAAAGTCTCTAAGCCATGAGCTACATCCTCAACCCCATTTTTTGCTTTAAAAAGAAAGAGATTTATCTCTGTGTGTACTGTGTGTGTGTGTCCAAGTGTGGGTTTGTGCATATCCTCATGGGTGCCCATAATGGCCAGAAGTGGGTGTCAGATTCCCTGGAGCTGGAGCTATAGCTGGAGCTATTTTCTTTTTAAATTTTATTTATTTATTTAGAGACAGGTGCTCCCTGTGGCCCTAGCTGGCCTGGAAATCTCTATGTAGACCAGGCTGGCCTCCTCCTTACAGAATTCTGCCTGCTTCTGCCTCCTGACTAGTGGGATTAAGGTTGTGCACCGTCACTCCTGGCCCATTTTCTATTTTCTAGATAAAGATTCCATGCTTCCCACAGGTCTTAACTTCAGAGTTTCTGATGATACTATAGTCAGTATCTTTTTTTTTCTTGAGTAAGAGTTTTGCTATATAGCCTAGGATAGGCTTGGGCTCTCCATCTTCCTGCCTTAGCTCCCCAATCCCTGGATTGCAGGTCTGCACCACCAAGCTGTTTTCAGCTGCTATTGTATTTGGGCGCATCTTGTGAATCCTGGTGTTTGACCCTTGAGTATACTTGATTCTTGCTATTTGGGGTTTAACTTTATCTTAGCAAAGGTGACCTCATTTGGAGCTAAAGTCACTGCAGCTGCAATATGTTAAGATGAGATCATACTGGGGCAGTTGGGGCCTTAATGGAACATGAGTATATAAACAGGAAATTTGGACATAAGGACATGTACTCCGGGAGAACATCATGTGAAGATGAAGGCAAAGTTGGAGGTAATTCAAAAATTTTTTTGAAAGATAGATTCTCACCATGTGACCCTGGCTGGTCTGGAACTCAGCATGTAGATCAGGCTGACCTGAAACTCAGAGATCTGCCAGTCTCTGTCTCCTAAGTGCTGGAATTAAAGGTATGTGTCACCATGCCTGTCTTTCTTTTTCTTTCTTTTCTTTCTTCCTCTTTCTTTCTTTCTTCTTTCTTGTTCTCTTCCACTGAACTATTCCTTCAGCCCACTTGTGGCACTTTGTTAGGAGCCTTAGCAACTCCTGCAAAAACCTTTTCAGATAAGAACACTGAGCTTCATGATACTTCTCCATTCCCATTGATGATAATCATAACTCCCTTTCCCAGGCTAGAAAACTTTGTCAACGGTTACCTGTGACTATATTGTCTCCTCCTCTCCATCTCACACCATCTCTAAAGTACTATGTTGACATATGTTTCATTTCTATGGATTTATGAGGGCCTTGGACATGCTAGGCAAGTGCTCTACCACTGAGCCACACCCAGGCTTGGTCTCACCCCCTATCTCAACTGTGTCACTGTAACTGTCCCACATTATCTCTCCCATGTTGATGTTACTCCTTTACCTAGTCTCTGCATTTCTATCAAACAAATGTGTCAGGTGCTTTGTGCCACCAACCTCCAAGCAGAGCATGCCTCAAATTCTTCCGTTTTTACACTTCAGGGGGCCCTTTGAGTCTACCAAAAGCAAGTGATGCTCCTGGATTCTTGCTCTAGCAGGCTCTGAATAGATAGCTGAATAGAGAGCTTTCCATCGAACAGATAATCTGGGAAGAAAGGCCTGCTTTCTCTGCTGAGTGTTCTGACTTGGTAGGAGGGCACCTGAGAGCTCCAGGTGGCATCTTGGTTACTGTGCAGAGACAGTGTGAATGAGAACAGCAGCATGAAGGTAGCAGAGTGGGTGTGACAGATCGCATCCTGATGACGTTTGAGATCTGGGCTGCACCTGTGGTCAAAGTCATTTCTTCTGCTGGCTTTTAAGTTTCTTGAGTCAATGAATTCCTTGGCGTGCACATGCTAGTCTGAGTTTCTGTAGCTTGCAAATAGGAGTGATGACTGAGCAACTCTTTCAGAGGGCCCCACTGCTGCCCCCTCCCCTTAAGAACAGGGAGCTAGATCCTTTTTTGTATACTCTAGAGAGGAAGGAAAACTTCAGAGCCCAGCTGCTTTGGCCACAAGTGACAAAAGTGAACCCTAACCTAGAAAAGCTCAAAGCGTACCTGTTGCTGGCCTGGGTACTTAGTTTGTTGTGTTCTTCTGAAGTTGGCCCTCACATCTCAGGTTCTTGTTCATATCCACAAGCTCAACTACTGCTGTGTCAAGCAGGACATACCACAGTAGCTGGAATGACAGGATTCTGGTCTTGGCAGCATGCCATGTTGGACCGAACCCTCTCCCCAGAAGTATAGGCTTTAGTGTTGAGGCCTAGTTCCCAACCTCACTGCCCATTGCTTGGCAATTCACTTAGGGGACTCAGCTTAACCCAGAAGTGCATTCTGATTTTCAAAGTTTGAGGGTTTTGTTTCTTCCCCATCAAAGGACTCTGGACTCCTATGCCCACTGGTCCCACCCTCTCCAGGGCCTTCAGAACCAAGGACTCTAGGAGATGTTCAGTTCTTATGAATGTGTTGACTGTTCAGACCGTATGCACAGGATGGTCAGTAGTGTGGCCACAGGACGAACATAGGAAAGACTTGCAGAAGTTTATTCCACTTACAGATCTTAGACAAGGTTCATCATGCAGGGTCACAGGAGACACCACCAAGGTGGTAAGGCCGTAGAGGATGAGAATCAGGAAAGAACCTTGGCCATGATCTTTATTGGAGTCCTGAGGGCAGCACAAAGCAGGGCAAAAGCAGGGCAGGACTAGCTGGGATAGCTCTAAATTAGAGGGTTGGTCTCTTACCTGGCACCAGACTCTGGGATAATGAAGAAAGAAGGGAAGGGCATAGGGTGGCTTTAAGTGGTTACTTTGCATATTAAATGTGCTCTCAGTAGGGGCTCTTCGCTACTAAGATAAGCTAGCCTGTAGTCTCTCTTCTAGAAGGAATTTTAAATATGTCAAAATATCACAGTGCTCAGAAAGTATAAAAAATGTAACATGTAACAAAAATTTCCCTTTCCCAGAACAAAACTAGGCTTCAATATTTACACAGTAAAATAATTCAGGTAAGTGATTTTGAATACAGAAAGTCTACCTCTAGATGACTTTATCTCTGCTTTATTCAGAGAAGCAGCTTCTGTGGTTTTAAAAAAGGAAAAGGCAGGGGGCTAGAGAGGTGGCCCAATGGTTAAGAACACTGGCTGCTCTTCAGAAGAAGGTGCTGGTTCAGTTCCCAGCAACATGGTGGCTAGTAACTCCAGTTGCAGGGGATCTGAGACTCTCTTCTGGTTTCCATGGGTATTTGCACAACATGGGTACACTTTCATACATGCAGGCAAACACTCATACATTAAAAAAAAAAATTTTTTTTTTAATTTTAAAAAGAAAAAGGAAGAGCAGGGTATTGTGGTACATGTCTTTAACCCCAGCACTCAGGAGGCAGGTGGATCAAGGCTAGACCAGTCTACATAGCAAATTCCAGGCCAGCTGGAGCTACAGGGGGATAGACCCTGTCTCAAAAAAGACTAAAATAAAATAAAAAGGGAAAGACAGAAGAGCTTCGGGTCGCTGCACTGTGAATACTCCTGCCTTCGAGGCTGGGCTCCTCTTGGCCTTCCTCAGCTTCCAGCCCTTTGCAAAAACCTCTGCTGTCTGCTTGACCAATCCTCTCTAGTGTCAGGACTTCTGCTTTCTAAGGGTCAACCAGGACCTCACTATTTGCCCTCTTACTTTCCTAAGCATTAGCTCTTTCACCAGCATACGAAGTCTCAGGCAAGAGCTAGAGCTTCTTTGTTCATTCTTCACCCTTAGCATTCCATTCCAACTGGTGAGCAAGTGGTTTAGGGAAGAACCAAACACCTTTTGCAGAAAATGGTACTTTAATTCCTGGATTTTTTTTATAAGTTAATGTAACATAAAAGATAATCTGTAACAATTTTCAAAATATTCTCATATAGCCTTAAACTAGAGTTTATTTTTAATAATCACAAAGAACCCCACAATTCTTTTATAAATTCTATGATGTCTCTGTTCAGAGATTTTACATTTAAATTAACTTTAAAATTTTAAAACAGTTTGAATTCTCTACTCAAAACATAAAACTCATGGTTTTTTTATTTTGGCTATAGAGTCTCATATAGCCCAAGCTGGTCTTGAACTTGCTATGCAGCTAAGACTGGCTTTGGCTTTGATCTCCTTATCCTCCTGCCTCAGCCCATCAGTGTTGTTATTACAAGTGTGTTCATCATGCCGAGTTGTCAGAATACATTTTTTAAAAGTAATTTCAACTTGCTGAAGTCAAATGATTTACTTACTGTTGTCGGCTTACTGTTCCTTTCTGTTGCTACAAAGACAAATATGCAGTTTCCAGTGCAAGTACAAACAGCTCTTTGGTGTTCTATGAGCATTCCCTCTTAAACATCTCCCTCTTGGGGAACAGCATCCAGCTTTTTAGGCCACTTCTAGAGAAGTGCTGGACTGGAAGTCTGTGGGAGACTGGGACATCTCTGAGCTCCTTGACTTTGTTTGTTTAATGGCTGACTTTGAAAGGCAGAAGTAAGAGAATCAGGTATCCCTTCCCCAGGTACCTGACAGGCATATTTATACATATGTATCTATCAAGTAATTCAAGAATATGTATGCATATTTCTGAATCAACATGCAATGTATATATAGTTGGTTACATATGAGGCAGGAACTTTTAAGATAAATATAAGCTTTAAATCTCTATGGCTGACTTTCCTTTAATAACACATGAAAAAACCAAACTTTTATTTCAAGATGTAAATTCAAGACTGCTTTTCCAATTCTTCAGCTCCTAATAAGCACTGAGAAGCAATTTGCATCAGTTTGCCACCTACTCCTTGGCATCCCCGATTCCTCCAGCAGTTATTGCGAAGGTGGCTTCATTTTCAGGCATCTCAGGGCTAACAAAATACAAGGGAACAGAAGTTTATAAAAAGCTCTATTTCTATAAATACTGTGCACATGTCACAGGCATCACGTTCCCATCAGTCTAAGTCTCCAGAGACATCACAGCACTGGCACAGCTAAATGCAGACTGCAGAATTTACTTACCAGTGTTATTAACTCTCGAAAACATTTGTTTAACAACTTCTATATATAAGCTTTTGAATGTCAAGAAAAATTACCCCCAAACTTGGAAATCAGCAAATAGGAATAAGCTGGCATTCTTTCAGTGTGGTTTCAGGCCTGTGTGGCAGGTACTGTGTGACCTGTCTGATTTTGAGGCATGCACACATTTCTAGTTATGCTAGCATAGGGGAAAACTGTAAAAGACTTTGAAATGAACTAAAAGTCTAAAGCACCTGCCATGGAAACTCAGCTGTCAGGTACAGCCTTCCAGTTACCCAGTTCTAGGAGGGTGCTATACTGTCCATGGGCTTGGTCTGTTTCATAGCTCTCTAAGTTGTCAATAACTATGAGAAATGGAATTCTTCTTGTCCAGAAATGTAAATTGTGTAAGGTGGAATACCACTGATTACTGTACTGTGGAAATTGGTCCATTTCTGATCAACTGATGATTTATTTCTGCATTCCTTATTTGACTACATGTGTGGTACTTTGATTTTTTTCTTTTGATTTAGTTATAAAATCTTATTGGTTTCTTATCATTATTGGTTTCTTATCAATTAGTGCTCAAAATCTTTGACATGGCCAAGTATGGTGACACACGCCTTTAATCCCAGCACTCGGAAGGCAGAGGCAGGAGGATCTCTGTGAGACTGAGGCTAGTCTGGTCTACATAGTGAGTTCCAGCCACCTGAGACTCCAGGGAGACACTGTCTTAAAAAAAAGTCACTATCAGCAAAACCCACAAAAAACCGAACAACCAAATCTTTGACATGGACCATTATTTACATAATCTTTTTGCCTTGGTTGCCTAACCTGTTAAATGAGGATTAAAAACTTCTACCTCTTGGAGTTATTGTTATAAAGTGTGTGTGCCTGTGTACGTGTGAACACCTGGATCAAGGCCTAGTGCTATCATTATTTAGTATTACAGTTTCTCCACCAAAGGTTTTTTCCCCTCAGATCAAGAAGAAATTTGTTGCTAGGAATGAGAACAGACGGCATAGCTAGCTAAGTTTTGGTGTCTTAAGATCTGATCTAGTTTTGTTGTTTTCATTCAAGATGTTTGTTGGTTTGGAACAGAGTCTCACTCTGTAGCCCAGGCTAGTCTGGAATTTACTACATCACCTGGACTGGCCTCAAACTAGCAGGAATCCTCTTGTCTCAGCCTCCAGGTGGTGGGATTACAATCATGAGCCACCAAACCTGGCCCAATTCTAGTGGAAACTTGATATAAGTAAACTTGTTGAAAATTTACAGTTACTATTCCTTATTGAATTTGCAAGGTTAAAAGAACCTCCCAGGACTGTAAGAATGGGAGGAGTTGTTTACCCTAACGATTTGGAGGCCTCAGTAAAGCATACAAATGACCAAACAGTTTAAGTTCATTCATTTGTTAATTCAACAAATAGTCATTGAGTGCCTATCATGTGCCAAGTCCCAACTCATGGCTGAGGGTGTTCATGAACCATATTTAGTCTTTGTAATGAGGGAGATGTACAGTAAGCAGTCAGTTACAGGTCAGAGCGAAGGTGTTGTTTTGGGTAAGTCCTAGGTACAGTACTCTATCTAAGAAACAGACAACGAAATTCCAGTAATAAGATGGGAACTGCCTATTTAATTCAACAAAGAAGATTTTCAGCAAATTTCTAGAGATGATTGAAGTTGCAAAAGCAGTGTTTATGTACTATGGCTTCTACAGGGACAGATAACAATCATCTTGTAGATGGTGGAACTAATATTTATTCAATGTCAGTATGTTCTAAAAGCTGTAGCTCACAGCAAATCCAGACTAAGAGATAATCTGCCTTGGGGGGAGCTATCTTATCCCCCTGCCACATGAGAGTTACTATAAGTCTTTGCTTTGTTGTTTGGTGTTGGTTAATAAGTCACTCACAAATACTGCACTATCTATTATGTTCCAGGCAAGCAAAGCAAACAGTGCATATACTGAGAGGGTTACTGTCTAGAAAGGATGACATGTTATAGTTATATAAAGCATTACAGATGAAATGTATGTAAGTTCTGTGTGTGGAGTGTATGTGTACAAGTGCACACCTGTGTGTGCTCATGTGGAAGTCAGAGGAGGATATTCGATGTCTTCCTCTATTGTTCTTCATCTGATTTTTTTTTAGCTTTTCTTTTTTTTAATTTTATGTGTATGAGTGTTTTGCCTGCATGTATCAAGTGCACCCATGTCATGCAATGTCAGCAGAGGCCAAAAGAGGACAGTGGATCCCCTGGAACTGGAATTAAGGACAGTTGTTAGCTGCCATATGGGTGCTGGGAACTGAACCTGGATCTTCTGGGAGTGCAGCTAGTACTCTTGACCGCTGAGCCATCTCTCCAGCACCCCTTACATCTTATTGTTTGAACAGAATCTCTTACTGAAGCTGAAGCTTGAGTTTCAGCTAAGCTGGTGTCCAGTGAGCTCCTAGGATGTGCTTGTCTCTATCCTCCAATGCAGTTGTACCAGGTTTCTATATGAGGGCTGGGGATTTGAACTCAGGCCCTTCTACTTTCACAGTATGTACCCTCACTTACTGAGCAATTTTCCCAGCCCCGGACTTGTGTTTTTGTTTTGTTTACTTCTTTATTCCAAGAACCTTGAATTGCTGACATGTAATAAGTTGTCCTACAAAAATGTAAAATGTAGTAAATATATTGTTCATAATTAAGCAAGTGAAGAGAAAATGTAACGTATCAAGAGTATTGTATTCAATGTAGACCAGATTGTAAGAATTAGGAAACAGATCCCTGAGCAGTGATATTTAATTAATTAAATTTAATTAACTAATTTATTTATTTTTTAAGTGCTGGGGATGGAACCAAGGGTAATGTACAAGGTAGGCAAGCATTATATCATTGAGATATATTTACAGTCCTGGTTCGGAGAGGCTTTTTATTTTGTTTGAGTGAGGGTCTCAGTCCAGGCTGGCCTCAAACTTGCAGTAATTCTCCTGTCTCCACTTCCCAAGTGCTTGGATTATAGGACTGAGACAACACACCCAGATATTTATTAATTATTTTGAGGCAAACCTCCAATTCCTGCCTCAGTCCCCTTAACTGGAATTATAGATGTGTGCTGCCACACCTGCCTCAAGAAAGTTATGTCTACACTGACACCTAAACAGGAAAGGTGCTAACCTGGCTGAGAAAGGATATATTCTCTTACTGTGCACTTCCCCAGAACCCAACACCCTTCAATAGAAATAGAGGTGATTTCATTATCTAGCTTTACTATACACATTGTAAGGTCAGAGACTGATATGTGCAACCACAGAATCCCCAAATCCCTAGTACCAAGCACACAGAAGGGATTTCCCGATTGACTACATAAGTATGTTTCAAGAAGGAAATTCAAGCATGTAGTATCTGCCAGGTAAGAATTATAGCCTCTCAGGAGCAGCAATTCTGTTTAAAACCATTTACACAAGAATATGATGAAGAATAAAGAAATACTTACCTGTCATAAATCTTGGCGATTCTCAGTTCTCCTCTTCCCTTACGCAGGCTTATTCGTGTTGTTGAAGCATGAGCCAGGATGTGTCCGCCGATAGGTTTTTTAGGATCTGCCTGGAAGCTGAATCAAAAAAATACCTTTTCAAACCAGGTACGATGGTGCATGCCTTTAATCCCAGCACTCAGGAGGCCTCTCTGAGATTGAGGCCAATCTGGTCTACATAGCAAGTTCCAGGTCAGCTGGGGCTACAGGGAGACTCTGCCTCAACAGGAAGACAAACAAACAAACCTTTTCTGGTTTCATGATAAGGATTATATGAAAATATCTACAATAAAAAGGCAGATATTTCTGTGTGTGGTAGTTGGGGATGGAGTGGGTATAGATATTTTGTATATATGACATGTGGCCTGAAACTTACTATGTAGCCTAGGCTGTCCTCTAATTTGTGGTAATCCTTCTGCCTAAACTTGAGTGCTGAGAATATAGATGTGAGTCACCTTGCTCAGCTACCTTCCTCTCTTTTTATTATTTTATGTGTATGAATGTATTGCCTGGACTTGTGTAAATGTACCCATGTCCTACAATATCCTCGGAGGTCATGAAGAGGGCATCAGATTCCCTAGAACTAGAGTTTGCAATGGTTATGAGCTGCCATATGGGTGCTGGGAATTTAACCCAGGTCCTCTGAGAGAGCAGTTAGTGCTCTTAATTGCTGAGCCATCACTCCGGTCCTTACTTTCCTCTTTTTTCCTATCCTCTATGGCTACAGTTTGGATCTTAAATTTCCTCTAAAGTCTGTGTGTTAGAGGCTTGGTTCTGAGCTGATAAGACGGCCCAGTGGATAGATAAAAGCACTTGCTATGCAAGCCTGAGAATAGAATAAAGACTTGGTCCCAGAGTGGCAATACTAGAAGGGAGTAAAACCTTTAAGAGGAAAGCCTCTTGGGAAGTCATTGTAGGTTTGCTCTAGAAAGAGCTTGTGGGACTCTGGCCTCTTCCTTTTTATTCTTTAGTTTCCTAGTCACGAGGATCACTTCCATTTTGCTTTGCCACGTGTTCCCTACCATTTTCAAATGGCATCCCCATCAGAGGTGTTAAAGCAAGGGGTCTGCTTGATCATGTCCTAGAACCTCCCAAACTGTAAGCCAAAATAAACCTTTTCTCCTCTTAAGTTGTTTATCAGGTATTTGTTGTATTGATGGACAGCTAAAACAACTCCCTACAGACTTGTCTAGAGTTGTACTCATTTCTTCCCTTCTTCACTCAAATTTCTTTTATATTTTCTTGTTGAAGCAAGTCCTCTTATAACTATTCACAAGGGAGAAGGGAGAGTTTCTACATAAACAGCCATGATTTTTTTTCTTAGCAAATTATTGTTTGCTGTTACTAATGTGAAAATCTGTGCACCTGCGTGTTATTGATTACTCCAGGCAAAGAGCCTGAACATTAATAGTGTCATCTCCAAGGGGAGATGAGCTATATGGGAAAATTACTACTTGCAAAAGGGCTATGAAAACATATAGGCATTACACTCATAAACAGAAATAAAAATAATAAATAAATAATGGGAAAAGTTATCAACAATTCACAAATTAAAAGACTATGTCTAATCAGAATACATTATGAAATAATAGCCTTAGTTTCTAGAGAATTTTAAGCCAATTCAAATTTTGTTTGCTCTGTCAACAATTCTGTATATGATTGTATGTAGAATTTATAGCCCTTAACATTATAGGTTGTCAACACTTTGACAATTTAATGAAAGATATGGATTCTGCTCTAGAAAAATGCACATATGTAAACAAAATTTTTCATGTAAAATTTAGGAGATTCATAAACTTCCCTTCTGACATACAAGAATATCATTAATAATAACAAAAATTTACTGGTCCTCACTATATGGCAGACATTATTTTAAGTCATCTACATTTCACATTGTTTGGATTCCAAAATAATTATGGATTAAAATTTGGATTCTGATAGATGTCTACACAGAGTGCACTCACTAGCCACATGATCCTCATGAACCTCATCTGTAGTTATATTTTTCATTATTAGACTGGCCCTCTGGTTCTTAGCTAAACCTCATGAGCTTGATTAATGTAAGTCTCCCCTGAGGGAAGGGTTGGTTCTCTAACCCAGTCACACTTCTGCTTCCAGGCTGATGACTCTGAACAGCAATCATTTTATCAGAATAATAGGTATATCCCGAAAAAGCCTCTGAGGTGACAGCATGCCATCCTTTCCTCAAGTAGACACAGCCTAGTGTGCTGTGTGGTATATGAGCATTAGAATTAGGCCTGAGTTCAAAGTCTCACTTTCTAGCTATGTGACCTTGGGAAAATTGTTTAACTATTCTGTTTTTGAGTCTTCATTTCAAATGATGAATCACAGTGGTACCAGCTGGTAAGAGAGTTCTACAAATAAAATGAAACAATTTAGATAAGCATCAGCCCAGTGACTACAATTATTATTTATCTGCTTTCCTAGTCTTAAACACTTATTACTTATTTACCTTAAGTTAGTTACTTATCTCAGTTTCTTTCATGGTAATATGGGGTGGGGGGAATCCAAACTTTTAGGACTGTCATCAAGATTAATAGCTGGACATGGTGGCACATGCCTTTGATGCCAGCACTTGGGAGGCTGAGGCAGGTGGATCTCTGTGAGAATGAGGCCAGCCTGGTCTATCCATCAAGTTCCACGCAAGCTGGGGCTACAGGGAGACCCTGTCTTGAAACAAAACAAAGATATTTAGAATAAGTTACTGAGAGCCACTATGTACCAGGAACTATAGCTGCTCATTTATGTACTTTATCTTTACCCTGACAGCAAACTTAGCATATAAGACATCCTCAATAAATGGTAGTTACCCTTATTTAATTAAAAGATTCACTTTAAACAGCTATCTTTCAATGAAATGTAGACTAATAAATGTTTCTTAAAGTGTCTTTGTACTTCTTGACTATTCTAGTACTTGTAGTCTGGAGGTGATATGCAAGAAGGTGTAATAGCATGCTATGTTCTTCTGTAGGGCTTTAATTTACTTCTATTTCTGACCAAGTGAATGCAGCATTAGATAGCCACCCACATCCCTCCTATAGCCTGTTTTCCCTTCTTTTACAGGCTCTGTTCCTCTCCTTCCATCTTTTTTTCCAGGAGAATGAGGAGTAGAAAGGGGGTGAATATTAGGAATAAGGAGGGACTGAAAGAGATTTTTCTCACTCTGAATGGGATACATTATAGTCTATCATTTTGGCCTTTCAACTCCAAATTAAGATGCCAAGGTCCTGAAGAATAGTTCTGAGACAGAACAAGATGGATAGGAGGAAAGCACAGAGGGACTGAGGAGTATCAACTTTTTTCTTTTATGTGATGCTGAAGATTGAATCCAGGGCTTTTTGCATGCTAGGCAAACACTCTACTACTGAACTACATTCCCCTGCTCAAGGAGCATCAACTTTGAAATCAAAGATGTATTTATTCAAATCCTGGCTTCCCTAGGTTTTTGTTGTATGATTTGGTAAACAGGAAATAGTCTTGAGTCTTCTCACTTTGTAAATTAAAAATGAATATGTGTGTGTGTGTATATATATATTTTATATATATATAAAATACCACTGCAAATTCTTCTCAGAATATGAATCCAGGAGCATGGGCAAGGGCAAGCACGAGGGAAGATGGGCATTCTTGGTGCTTTTGACTTAAAAGGGGCATGGTTAATGATGGGATCTTGAGAAAGGGACCACTGAGATAAAGGCTGAATGGAGTAGAATGACAAGGAGGCTTTAAAATTAGGGGAGAAAAGAGTACTGCCAAAAGAAAAGAGTTTTTGAATAAGAGAAGAGATGGTTTGTTAAAAAGAGTATGTTAAAAAAGTTTTGTTAAATAGTTTCTCTTCCGTCAGCTCCCAAAATATGAAAAAAAAAGAAGCCTATACTTCTTTCCCTAATCTTTTAGAATTGGAGCTCTTGTTTGGAGGTGGGGTAGGAAGATGTGCAACCACATATTGAGATTGGCTTCATAGAAAGCACAGGGAGGGAGAAATGGACTGAGCTACATCAGGGTCACATGAGAATTATGTAAGATGATGTATGAAGGCACCTTGTACACGGTTAAGTAACCAGTAAATAAATGTTTTCTTCATTTTGGGGAGGGAGTTGGGTGAATGAGGCTCAAATAGTCTAAACTCTGTGCACAAGTTCAGCATGCTAGTGACCTTCAACATTACCTCATCATTTAAGCTAAAGATGTTGAATTCGAAGCTGACACCCTTAATGAGTAAACTACATTGACAAGACTGTAGATGTCCTGGGATGACTTTGTTTTAGGAGAACATGCACAATAGAAGTAGATGGCAACACTAAAGTCTTATTCGTTGCTTATTTACCCTGGTGTACAGCTTCCCAGACCCATGCTTTGACTTGTTCTCTCCAGGATCTATAAGCTAGATTGTTCCAGGTCTAAAGTCTGAATCTGTAGCCTTGTCTAGAAGCCACTGCTGTTCTGTGTCGTACAGCAGCTCTTTGCCTCTATAATTTTGTTCTTTTAACACAAGGTGCCATCAAGAATAATGCATGGGATATAAGCCTCAATTATTGTCAGCATTCTTGGGGACTCATACCAATTATAGTGATATTTCTCTGACAGACCCCAGGCGAGCTGCAGCTTGGAGTTCCTCAACACTAAGAAACAAAGATATTTTTATGGGAGGTTTTCTAATAGTATTTGAAATCCTTTAGTTTAAAACTGTCCCTTTTATTCATTTAGATGTGATAACTTTTATGCTTTACATGAAGACATGTATTTAATCTGTACTGTTATAATTTAATATACTTTAGAACATACTGATTATAGTGAGTCTTGTTTCCTTACAGCTTGGCTAGGTGGAGGAGCTGTTTCACAGCAAAAATACTAGCCTTTCTTACCTTCACCGGCTTTCTACTTAGCTCTCTTCATTATAAATCTCTTCCCTGTTCGGGTTCCCTCTTCAATTACTTCCTTCCTGTCACCTCTCTCATCTTCCTTTCATTGTCTTATGGGAGTAAATTCAAGATGGTTTTACTCTTTTCAAAACTTTTTACAAATATAAGAAAAAAGGAACCCCTTCTGACCTAATTTCTACTGATTTCTTTTGCCTTGTAACTCTAGAATGACAGTTTGGGCTTCTTCAATGTTCCCTCCCCACACCTGAAGAAAGAACACTGCTCTTTAACTTGTACTGTTTTATTTGAGTACATCCCACTTCCTCCCCTGAGCCAATGAGTCATTTTCTCTTTTTAAAGCAAGACTTAAAACTCTTCCACTTCTCTTCAGTTTAAAATTATTCTCTTTGTGAAGCACTTCATGCCTGTATATAAAAGACACTCTCCACAGCAAGATGGCTGCTTGAAATGCTCAAGGACTATATGGCAAATGATGCTCAACACCCCAATACTTTAAGGTGCTGCACTAAATAGCTTAATGGACATCACTTATCCCTCCTCCTCCTTCCCCTTCTCCTCCTAAATGGACATCACTTATCCCTCCCCCTCCCCCTCCTCCTCTTCTTCCTCTTCCTCATCCTCCTTCTTCTTGAGACAAGGTCTCACCTTGTAGCACTGGAATTTGTAGACCAGGCTAGCCTCAGACTCACAAAAATCCACCTACCTCTGTCCCCCATACCTGCTAAAGGTGTGTGCCACCATGCCTCTCCTTGTTTTGTTTGTTTGATTTTGGTTTTCACTTTCTTCTTCCTGGAGACAAAGTTTTTGTCTCTTTTGTTTGCTAATGAATTCTCAGAATCTTGTTACTATTTGAACTAATGAAAGGTTGATTTTTCCCTTTAGTCTTTTTTTCTTTTTAGTAAGGGTTGAACTCAACACCTCCTACATGTTAAACACATATCTTATCATTAATCTATATCCTCAGTCCTCTCCTCAGTATTTTTGACTTGCTTATTACCATTTGCATAGTTAATAATTTTCACAATATTTTTTCTTAGAAAATACTCATAAAAAGGTATTGAAAGATTATGTGTGTGTGTGTGCGTGCGTGTGTGCGTGCGTGCGTGTGTGTGTGTGTGTGGATCAGACTGGCCTAAATCTCACAGAGATCTGCCTTCCTCTGTCTCCCAAATACTGGGACTAAAGGTGTGAGCCACCACACTTGGCTAAGTGAGAGATACATTAAACTGCAAGAGATGCAGCAGCACTGTTAAGGAAAAGTTTTTAAAACTCCCTGAAGGGGGCTGGAGAGATGCTCAGTAGTTAATGCACTGGCTGCTCTTGCAGAGGACCTGGTTTGGTTCCCATCACTCACATGTCACTAACAACAATCTATAATTCCAATTCCAGGGGTTCTGACATGATCTTCTCATCTCCAAGGGCACCAAGCACACGTGTCAGGCACATACATACAGGCAGGCACTCACATACACATTAAAAAATAAAAATAAATACATCTTTAAAAACATTTTATTATTTTATTTTATGTGTACAAGTGTTTTGTCTGCATGTGTGTAAGTGCACTCATGTTGTGCAGTGCCCTTGGAGGTCAGAAGAGGGCAGATCCCCTGGAACTGGAGTTATAGATGGTTATAAGCCGCCATGCAGGTGTTCAAACCAAACCCGGGTCTTCTGCAAGAGTAGCTAGTGCTTTTACTCACCGAGCCCATCTCTCCAGACCCATAAATAAATCTTAAAAAATTCTGAAGAAAGACACATTCATTACAGCATAACTTGGGAAATTCTACATTAGTGTATTGAATCTCTCCTAGCATCTATGCCTATGTTTCATTCTATCGGCCACCATATGGTGCACTGCCTTGGTTTTAAAGTAAAGTCACTTTGTGTTACAACTATCAGAGCAACAATTGATTTGGACAAAAATTTTCAATGGATACTAAAATAAATGGTGAAATTTACACAGTCTCAGAATATTATCTCACAAATTACATATTAATTTCTAAGAGGTATTTTTGTGTCTTTTCTAATGAAGAACTCTCATGAATACCATTTTAATCAAACTTAACATCTTAATAATGGGGAAAACTGACATGATGTACCTCCTGACATGCCATATTGAGAGATATCACTTAGGTAGTTTTTCTGTCAAAAGCAGTTTTACATTTTAAATAATAAGAAAACAAAATCAAGGCCAGTGAGATTTCTGAGCAGGTAAAAGCACTGGTCACCCACGGAAACTGACAACCTGAGTTTGATTCCTAGAATCCATATAGTGTAAAGAAAGAGTTCTGAAAGTTGTCCTCTGACCATTTCACACATGCCTTGCTACACACACACACACACACACACACACCAAATAAAATATTAAAAAGATTTAAAATCAACTCCAAATTAAGGAATACTGTAAATAGTTGGTCTGCTGTTCAAAAGTGTCAGTGCCATAAGGAGCTGGAAAGATGGTTCAGTGGCTAACAATGCATGCTGCTCTTATTGAAGACCTGTTTGGTTCCCAGCTGCAGGGAGCCGTAAACGCCATTACAAGATGGCGCTGGCTTCCTGGCAGCGTTGTGGTAAACAACTCCTAATTAGGTAGTGCTTTGGCGCCAACCTGGATCTTGCTACTGCACATGCGCGCCACATGACCTGTCCTGAGCCTATCCTGTGGCGTCCACCTGTGGTTAGCTACTTGCAGCCAATCAATAGGTGCCCCGTCTCCTTCCAGGCTTTATAAGCAGCCGTAGGTGCCTTGCTCCCCGCCTCTCGCCATCATCGTCCATCTGTTAATCAAAGGCTCTCCAATAAAGTGTGATACTGGAAGACTCCTCGTGATCGCGTGCTTTCTTCCTCCGCTGGCCGGAGGTGTTCGCCGCACCCAGCACCCATATTGGGTGGTTCACAACCACCTTTAACTCCAGGTCCAGGGGATCTGATGCCCTCTTCTGGACTCCTCAAGCCCCCATACTCATGTGTACACATACCTAACATACACACATACACACACACACACACACACACACACACACACACCTTTAACTCCAGGTCTAGGGGATCTGATGCCCTCTTCTGGACTCCTCAAGCCCCCATACTCATGTGTACACATACCTAACACACACACACACACACACACACACACATACATATACTCATAATTAAAAATAAAATCTCTGTAAGTTAAAGGTCAGCCTGGTCTACACAGGTCAACCAGGGCTGCATAGTGAGAGCCTGTCTCCAAAAATATATAAATAAATAAATAAATTTATTTTTACAAAAATAAAAAAAACAAATGTTAGTGTCATAAAAATCTGACATAAGCTGAAATGCTTTTCTGATTAAAGGATACTCAAAAGGTGACAACTACATGTAAAGCATGAGATCTAAAGCAACCCCTTTACAATAATTATAAGAACATCATCAGAACAAAGGAGAAACCTGAATACAACTGAATATTAAGAGCGCATTATATGCTGATGTTACACTTCCTGACACTGTTAATTATACTGTGTTATGGAGGAGCATGTTCTTATTCTGGGAAGAGATAGGAGCATTAAGAGATAAAAATTCATGGTATCTGAGGCTAATACTCAACTGTCAGAAAAAAACAGACACTTCTCAAATGGTTCATACATATAAAATAACATGTGTGTGCATGTAGAAATAGGTATATACAAATAGACAAAAAGATTTCGGAGATGTGCAGCCAACATGCATACATACATACATGATAGAGAGAGAGAGAGAGAAAGAAACAAAAGTCTTATATGAGCCTAAGTCAATGATGTATGTGCATTCACTGTGCTACTATGAACCTTTCTCTGATTAAGAAGTTTTTAAACTAAGATGCAATGAAGCTTTTAAAAGCCATTATCATTAATTCTGGGTGATTTTGACTGCTTATTCAAACATTTTGGATGGTGATAGCAAACCTTCCTCTGTCTTTTAGGCATTCATTATCTATTCTAGCTGTCTTTGTTTTTCTCTTCCTTGCCATCTTTCAAAGAGAGCCATGGAAGTTCTTGTGTGGGGGCAAATACCTCAACAAATTCTGAATATGCTTTGTGCAGACTGAAATTGTCTCCACAAGCAGGAGAAATGTCTTGAGTAGTTCTTTTAAGATATTTCATGTATATTTGATAGAAAGTCTGGTTTTTGTTTTTAATTTAGCAGTCTTCCAATGTATCTGGAAAGGTAAGATCTGCCTGAAATCTTATTTCTATTTTCCTTCAATACTCCTTTGTCTTAGATCAAAGTGGAGCCCCTTGTATCGATGAAAATGGTCAAAACACTGCTTTATTCTAAAAAGAACTACAGAAAATGAGGTTTGGAGTAACAGATAAGTGATATTTGCAGATATGAAGCAATATGTACTGTTAAAGTGATCTGAGATATAACTGTGCCCACTCAAAGCTAGGTATTATTGTTTTAAGACAGGCCTTCACTACATAGCCTGATCTGACTTTGAACTCCATCCTTCTGTCTTCAAAGCATTGACATCACACCTGGCTAAGCCTGGCTATTTTGAAGCAATTTTATTTTATACCCTAACCCCTTTGATAGTAATCTCTGTGTAATACAAAAACTTAGTACAAGGGCTTACGTCATAGTCGCTCCTGGATCAGCAGTCATTTGGTTGGTCACAAAAACAGCAATGTTGTATTCTGCATTGAGAAATCAAATTAAGAAACTAAGAGGAGGATGAAATACAAAAGTTCATTGTTTAGATTTCAGCTTAAGAGTAATTTCCATGAGTTCATTTTTACAAATAAGCTGATTTTTTTTGTCAACAACAGAATTAAAGTTCTCATTATTCACATCAGAATCAATATTTTAGTTTACAAAACTGTGTTCTCATGATAGTAACTTTATTTAAAAAAAATATTACTTCTGACATCATTCTGAGCGTCTCTGCAAAACACACTTTAGCAAACCTTAGCAACAGATGCTGTGCAATGGTGCCATTTTATTTTTAAAGATTACCTTCTGAGATTTTTTGGAGTCGTGACAACATCTGGGCCAGTTTTTGTTGCCGTTCAGCCAACTCCCCACGTCCACTGAAATCCACTCGAAAAAGTGCCATTATTGAATCAATGATCTGTACAGGAGTAACATAAAAGCAAACACGTACTTTAAAATGGAAGGAAGATGTCTATTTAAATAGAATAGAAAAAATATGTTAAATAGTTCTGTCAGTGAGCATTATTTAAAAGCTTGTACCAATAACTTGAAAATACCAGCTTCTTCATGGAACTTCGCTGCTACATAGTCAAGTAACTCCATCTGATGTTCACCTGATGGGAAAAGTGGTGAGAAAATTCTATAAAGGCTAGAAGCAGCAGAGGTTAACCTCCTGTGTCTGTGAGAGCAAAAGAGTTCTTGATTTCTCTTCATTATTTATCACATTACTAAATGGAGTTGTATATTCTGCCTGGGCATATGGGGCAAATGGGAACTTATCCAAAAAGAACTCTACTCTGGGGCCTGAAGGTGTAGTCTAGCGGTACACATATGCCCAGAATGTGTGAAATCCAGGGTTCAATCCAGGGCATCACAGGGAAAAGAGAAGAATATGTCTCTGCATTTCAAAGACAAATAACTTGAAGGCATTTTTTAATCAAAGGATTTAACAAATGATAAAGTTTGTGGGCTCATTTGTAGAAATTTAAATAAAGCAAGGAAAACAGGTGAAATGTTTTATCACCCAAACGGTAGATTAGTGATGCCAATTTCTGATAACCCAAGGATCTGCCTGCATGGAGCTCTTACTAGTATATGCACGTGCATAAAGTACATTGTCCAGTACTGCATCATGGTCTACATTGAAGCGATCAGCAATGTCCCGAAGACGATCTGGACGGCTGGAGTGTGCCAAGATTAAGGATCCAATTAATTAATTCCAAAAAAGTTTAAATAAGTATGAAATATAACACCATACACAAGAAAAGTAACAGAGAGGCCTAACAGTGTATCTGCAAAGGTATTCTGGAGAATAGTAGTAATCACTTAAAAGATTACTAGACTGCATTTTTTCATAAGTGCTTCAAACTACCTTAGGGAATGATAGTGGTCAGAGATATCATAAAGCAAAAATTAATTTAAGTATTAAGTTATCAAACTTTTAAAATAATCTTGGAAGTGAGTTGTTCTTGCTTCACTTTACAAGTAAGGACACTGACAGAGTTTAGGCAAATGACTTGGGATTATGCAGCAGAATAGTTAAAATAGAAAAAAATAGAAGCTAAGGTTTGAGTCTCTTTTATTCTCAGCTTTATAAAAATAGACCTATTCTAGAACAGTAATATCACTGAATTATAATTCAAGTAATTTCAAAATGAAGTGACTCTTCATATTCATCAGCTCAAGATGAACTAGTTTAATAAAACCATTGATCACATGTGGCAAACATATGATAATTATGACTATATGAAGCAAAGGGTCAAAAAGTAACTCCAGGGTCTAGAAGGGAATGATCAAACCAAAAGTTTTTGGATTTTATACAGTGTTTAAAATATACCTCCTTCTAAAGGAGTTGTTAGCTTTCTGAAATGAGAAATTTCATAGGGAGGCAAATCCAGTCCACAGACAAGGGTACTCTAGAAGATGCTGATAATCACTAATGTGTAGTGATAACTCTAACAATATATCTCAAGTGAAACGAAGTAAAATACAAATACCTGTCTGTGGTCTCATTTCACTTTTGTTTGCATTGCTTCCATAATCACTGTAAAGCAAGGACCATTTAATAATTTTTACCCGCTATTGGGGATTAACCTAGCTGCTTGCACACAGCAGGCAGAGGACCAAAGGTGTCATTCATGATTCATGTCAGCTTTTACAAGTCCTGGGCACTATGTGGATGAGATGTCAGAGTTGGGCTTATACCAAAGGGATGTTCAAATCAATATGCAAATACTTAATACCATATGGAACTAACTATCATATTAATCCAGTATCAACACAAAACATTGTAAAGAACATAAAGAATCGTAAGAATCTATGCTCCAGGCAAGCTTAAAACATACTAAAAAGACAAAATATAAACATAAGAAAAAGAGAGACAGCAGTGTACATGTGAGAGACGCTGAAAGAACACTCACCGTGGTTGGTGCTGTAAGATTTTCCTCTTGTCCCTCCTGCATATGACTTAGCTCCTAACTATTCCCATCTTGATAAAATCCAGATTGTCTAACCAGTGGTTTCTAATTGTCAAAAACAATTCGTCCCTCTCCAAGGATCATCCTCAATTAATTATTTTTGAAACTAGCTGAACTCCAGTTGAGTCCCTCTCTATAGCCCTAAACAACAGTATATCTTCCCCAAATTAGAGGGCTTCTTCAGAGTCTAGTCATGCCCAGTATTTCTCAGAATTCTTTAAATCATTCTTTGGTTATTTTTCTTCTCTACAAGAGTATTTTTAGATAGTAAATTCTATAATAGATCAAGAAAGACAAGGTTCTATAACTTGGGTAACTACAAAAAAATTAGAAAAATCAAGCCTTGATACAAGACAATGATTTGTATGATTCAGAAAAACCATGATGTGGGGATAGAAGGAGCAAATCCCCCATAGGCCAGAAACACAACACATGGACTTTCTCTATGACCAACCAAACTGACAGTCAAGCGTAATGGCAAAGTCAAAGGCATTTTCAGACGTACTAGGTCTTAGTGGTAACCACCTTGATTACTTTTTTGAAAGAAGTACTTGAGGTACTCCAGCAAAACAAAAACAAGATGTGGGGATAAATCAGTAAAGTTTCACAGAGAACTTTTGAGGGTATCTAAGAGAAAGACCACTACTAACATTGGAAATTAGGAGTTCCAGGGAACATTTGCAGTAGGGTCTGAGGTAATGGAAGCGTCTTGCAAGTAAACAACAAAGCAATGAGGCAATGTGTAATTGGCCAGAAATATGGTCATTTGAGAGGTGTTAAGTTCAGACAACCTAAAACCTGTGCCGGTCTGTAAGACTGTTCACAACAAAGCCAGCCTGCTTCACCAGGCCTGTTTCTTACCACTGTCACTAGTAGAGACAAAGAGATGAGATGTTCCATTCTCATCCCATAGCCTCTAAGCATGCTTTGTTGTTAAAATTTGAAAACACTGTACATTGTCAATTATTGAAACTATAACGATTTTTGTATTCTGGATTCATTAAGACTCCTTCATCCCTTAGCCTGGCATGGTAGCCCATGCCTTTAATCTCACTTTACTCCAAGCACCAGTGGGGTGGGGGCAGAGACAGGTGGATTGATCAAGGCCAATCTGGGATGGATGGTCTACATAGTGAGTTCCAGGCGAGCTGGGACTATATAGAGAGACCTGCCTCCAGACAACAACAAAAGACTTTTTGTTACTGATTTCTCTCCTTCTTCAAATTTTGCTTGGCTTCCACAAGCAGACTTCTGCCCACTTCCTCTGCCCCTGTAGGTTCTTCACTTTAGTCCTCTTCAAGCACACTCAAAGTTACTTTCTCAGTTCTTTCTGTCTTTTTGTAAGTCTTCTTGTCCTTTTGGTTAATTCATCCACATCTCTGGATCCACCTCTTTCCCAACATTTCCCACTGTCACCTGTATATCATCCTGCAAACAGTACTGAAGAGAAATGTTCCTTTTCTCTGGAACATGATCTTCCCAATTCTGTCTTTAGCACCATCTCTCGGTGCCTAGACAAAAAAACAAACAAACAAACAAAAAAAACCAAAAAAAAACACCTCTAGGTGGTTTCTCAAGCATCTCTTTGTCTACAAGTAGTCACTAAATCCTATCAGTTCCCTCTCTGCTTCCTTTTCTTTTTATTTCTACTGCTTTCAACTTAGATCAAGTTCTCATCATTTGCTTAGATTTTTGCAAAGATATCAACTTGATGTTTACTCTCTGGGTTCAAAGCCCTTCATGTCTAAGACCCAAATCACTGTACTAGTTTGCATTCTGGAATACTTTCATTTCAATTAAACTGCCTTTTTCTCTGTGAGTCATACAGCTCTGACCCTTTTCCTTCTGTACACTTGCGTTCTCCAAGCCATTCTTATTACTTGAGGCCACAAGTTAGAGTGAGCTGGTAGTTTATAACGGCAAAACCCTTGGATATACAGAGTTTTAAAGTGATTAAAATACAATTTCCTCTACTGTATTTTGTCATTTTTACATCAAACCCATGTGGAGTAAACGAAACCCTGGTGTGAGAACTTGGCAGCACTGCTTTCCCCTGGTTTATAGGGTCATTACCAAAGCCTGTGTTTCAAATCCACTCTCTTTTGTAGTAATAGCACTATACCACATTATGTTAGGACTTGTTTAAATAAAAGGTTACAAAGTATTTTCTGTATCAATGAAGATAATCTTTCCTCCAGAGTAGCCACCTGCTCCTGGAAGTTGAGCTGTCACTAGGGAATAATTAAAAAAATAGTATTAACAGAAGTGGATAAACTTTGTACAAATGAATATATAAACATTGAATTTATGCTGGTTGTAACTGTTCAATAAACTTTTCAAAGAACAATGATCCCTTAGTTTCTATACAGCATTGTTATACTGTCATCTGATAATCAGTGATAAAATAGAGTTTTTCCAGGATAATAGAAATTCAGTTTCTCTCACAATAGGAGATATTCAGAGAGTAGGTTCTTTCAAACAAGTGGAATTAGAATTTATTACTAATTTCATTTTCATAACAATAACAAACATAATTTATGTTAAATAACTTATTTCATCTACTTTTCAATTAATGTTCAGTTTTAAATGCATTACTTTGTGTGTATTATATGCTTGTAAACATGTTCCTGTATGTATGTACATGTATGTGTATGTATTTTGAAATGGGATCTCTCACTGAACTTGGAACTTACTAATGCCATTAGAATGGCTGGCCAGCAAGTCCTAGGAATCTTCCTACCATTGCCTCCCCAACACTGGGATAACAGGCATGTGCTGCTGCACTCAGCTTTTTACATGAGTGCTAAGAATCCAAACTCATGTCCTCACGCTCATGTGGCAAGCACTTTTACCTACTGAGTCATTTCCCCAGCTCAGATACTTCTTTCTTTTTTCTTTCTCTACTTTTTGTCTTTGAGGCAGGGTTTCATGTATCCCACTGTGGCCTCCAACTCACTACATAGGTTAGGATGACTTTGAACTGATCCTCCAGCCTCCACCTCCCCAGTGCTAGGATCACAGGCATGAGCTACCCTGCCCAGTTTATTCAGTGTTACAGATTGAAGCCAGGGCTTCACGCATACAAGGTACTCTACCAACTGAGCTACATCCTCAGCCCATAATTTTTATATTGCAGTAGTTAGCATAAGGAGTTACTTTGTACCAGGCACACAAATTATTTTCATTTACTTTTCAAAACTACCCCAAGATTAAGAACTACCCTTATTTCAGTTTTACTATAAGGAAAATTAAAGGCATAAAGCATTTTCTCAGGGTCATACAGCTAGCTATTACTGGTAAAACCAACACTGGAGTTAGACATTTTGACTCCAGAAACTGCCCTTCTCCACTCTTTAAAAAATTATTTGCGTGTGTCGGGTGGTGTGCATGCTTGTATATATATTCATGTCTCTATGGGTGCATGTCAGAACCCTTTTTAACCATAACTTAAGTAAAAGAAATGCAAAGTAATATCTTTCTGAAAAGAGAAATTTTTGCTTACTTTGTTTCATAAAACATTTTTTATTATCTGAAAACATTTTGTACATATGTATTTTGTTGGGGGAGGTACATGCATGTAGCAGCATGTGTGGAGGTCAGAGGATGTTTTGCAGGAGTTGACTCTCTCCTTCTACCATGTGGATTCTAGGGATTGAACTCAGCTTGTCAGGCATGGCAGCAAGTGTCTTTATACAATGAGCCATCTCCAAATTAATTTTTAACTCTCTCTCAGGACGTAATGTATTCTACAGACAGTAAAGTAATCTAGGCTTCGATATGTGTCATAATGCATCATAAACAAGGAATAAGAAAGATAGATTGTGAAAAGGTGAACTCTCCCACCAATATGCTTATAACTCCTGTTCTCCATCCTTCCATTCAGGTGTTTATAGTGTAGCACAGACAACAGTATCTCAAACATCACATATTCAAAACCATCTATGCAACCATGGGCAGTTTAGTTAACCTTTCTGAGCTTTAGTTTCCTTAACACTTTGATACAATTACATGTATTATGTAAAGTGCCAAGCACAAAGATGCAAGTGAAAGCTATGACTTTTACTGTTACATTGACATTAGTGTGTGTCCTTACCACAGAGGGTATGAGACAGCTGAGTTTTTCCAGTACGAAATTCTGTGAAATTTAGAAAAGGTGATAAAAGTGTAGTTACCATTTAAATACTTCATTACACAAACAAAACTGCACAGGGCTGGGGATGCTGCTCAGAGGTAGAGCACTGGCCTAACATGCCCAAAGTCCTGCATTCAGTCCCCAGTACCTCATTGTTTCCCTCTGTCAACTCTCACCCTCAAGAACCTCATATCACAAAAAAGGGTCCTACATGTATGAACACCAATAGTGAAAAAATAAAAATAAAAACTTCAGCTATTTTTCTCATATAACTGCTGTGTAGACAAAAGTTAATTTAATGCAAGTTTTCCATTGCAAGAGCACAAAATGAAAGTTTAGGACCCTGATCACAGCAAAGACAGTCTGGGGTCCCCTCCCTGTGATGAGATGTTCAAGCAGGAGCTGAAGTTATTTCAAATTGGTAACATCCCCTAGTTACCAGAAGAAGCAAATGTTCTCCATAGGAAAACTTCCTTCTCCACCACTTAGGTCCACTGAACTCTTAGTGAGTAAATAAAATAACAAGCTCACAAATAATAAATCTATAAGATGATAAGCTGCTAGGAATGAGTCAACAGAAACCAGAAAACCAGATTTTAGTTCCTCAAGTCAATAGAAACAATCACACAAGACATCTAGTTCTCCAAGGACTGCAAATACTGAATTGTCATCAGATACAGTATGCACAAATTGTTTTAAAAATATAAGATATAGGGGGCTAGAGAGATGGCTCAGCTGTTAAGAGCATTTGGTGCTCTTACAGAGGATCAGGGTTTGGTTCCTAACACCTTTGTGGCAGTTGACAACCACCTTCAACTCCATTTCCAGGGGATCTGATGCCCTCTGCGGGCCTCTGTGGGCACATACACATATATGGCACATATACATACACATAAATAAAAATAAAATCTTAAATATATATGATATAATTGGTAAATAAGAAACTTAATCTCTATATTCATGGAAATGCATTGCCTAAACAAAAGATCAACCTTATTATTCAATTAACCTTTGAAGGAATAAGAGGAAAAAAATTAATTTCCTTCTATGGTAATCAGAGATAAGAAGAAAATATCAGCAAAAATATGCTAACATTAATATATATTTTCATTGTAGCTCAGAATGACCTCATATTATAATAATTGATTTTTCATCATAAGTTCCAAAGTAGGAACTTATTTGGATATTAGTTGTTTAATTATATGCTTATGCATATAACAATATATCATTTCATATAAAACTACTAAAGCTCTACCTACCTCCAAAAGCTTCTGTGATTGCCATACTTTCAATGCCACCTCCTAGTAGTTTACTGCAAATGGATACAAAGTATTAGTGACATGGTGTAAATAAACATACATGAAAGGAGATAGAATTCCTATCATTAGTAACCTATCATCTGTCCATCTACATAACAAGAATGGGAATTTATGGTTGAGAGAAATGACACGAACTGTTCAGATCACAGATTCTACTATGTCTGGACAGGCAGATCAATAAAGCAACTCATAAGCCCTGTTCTTACTTCTGAGTACCAGTAATAAGTGTGTCAGTAAGGCTTTATGTCCATTATTCTTTTCAATTAGAATCAGAATATACAGTCTTAGATTTTACTTTGTTTTATTTTGTGGTGTGGATAACCAGTGCCTTATGCAGAATAAAAAGGTCCTACCACACAACTACATCCTGATGTAATGGTCTTATCACTAATTGAGTTTTTCAAATTGTGCAGAGACTATTTCTAAAAGTCAACTGAATATTCAATTTTTAATATACTCAAACATATGAAAAACAGGTAGGAAAGAGAATCCAGTGACTGTCACCATACTTGGTTTGTCATACATAAACCAAATTTTAGGGAGAACACCCCAGAAAAGAAAATGTTCAAAGACAGTATAGGTAATATTTACAGTGAGAAGAATAATGGCCAGGTTTTAACAGCATATATTTAATTGATAACAATGATTTGGAGTATTTAATGCTCTTGATGTGAAAAAAATCTAAATTTACATCACCATATCATTCAGTCATTAAATGCAGTAAGCATGTGTTACTGTGTAAACCTGGTAGAAGCACTGTAAAACCTTCGTCGTTTCTACTAGTGTGCCTTTGGGGATGTGATCACAAATCAGATAATCTAAAAAAAATGGATTTATATTTATCTAACCTAAGAGAGCAATTTAAATGTCAACTGAAGCAATTTTGGAAGTTATCCACAAACTTAATGAGGGCTTTGCTGATTTCAATTATTAAGAAAAGTCTAGATACTGGCACACATAATTTGAAGCTAAAAGCCATAGACTATGAAATCACCCCACATGGAGGGAAAAACCTTGAAGAACTGGTAGTCAGGAAACTATTAAGATTTTGCCTGTCACTCTTCATCTTGAGAAAAATCAACCTGGAAATCTATAGCTTATCAAACAAAATTTCTGGTTGATACAGCACTGTTGAGAAGCTAAAAAGGAAACCTTAGAATCTGCCCATGAGAGCACCCCAATTTATTTGGGATAATAAAATTATTTTCTTTGTGGAACTCAGGAACATTTAGAATTAGGGGTAAAAATAGTGCTTTAAAACTAGGAAGATTTAAACAGAAATACAAAACAAACTCACAGATTTCTATTTATAGATTACTAGTTGCTATCTGAGAACTTTTAAAGTGGAGAAGTATTGGGTCTTTTAAAAAAGACAGAATAGTCTCTGGTTGACTAAATAAGATAGATTGGCAATTTTTAAGTTGACAACTAAGTTTATAAACAGTATCTTAATATTTATTAACATCCAAGTTCTACTATACTTCTAAGTTATTGAATGTGGGGGCTGGAGAGATGGCTCAGTGGTTAAGAACACTGGCTGTTCTTGCAGAGGAGCAAGGTTTGATTCCCAGCACCCACATGGCAGCTAACAACCATCAGTAACTCCAGTTCCAGGGGATCCAACACCATCTTCTGACCTCCACAGGCACTACACGACACGGATGCACTTACATACATGCAGTCAATACACTCATACACATAAAATAAAAATAATAATAATAAATAATAATTTTAAAGATTATGAAACTTCCAAAAGACATTTAACTTTGGGGGAAGATTTCGTTTTCTTAGGGCACCTAATTTTTTCATTAGTAAATCACAATCACAAGCTGTAGGAGGAAAAAAGATGAAGTCAGGGAGAAGACCTATAGATTAAACAGACGTAAAAGGTATCAACTAGTCTCGGTATGTGGGTCCTGATTCATAAATATTTTTTTTTAAAAAGCTGGGCACAGAGGTCCCAGCCACATAGGAGACTGAAGAAGGAAGGTCATTTGAGGTCACAAGTTTGACATCAATCTTGTCAATATAGTGAGATGCAGTCCAAAAACAGAAGACATAGATAAAGTAGTTGGAAAAAAACACATTATAGTCAGTTTGTATGGGGAAAACAACATATCTCAGGAATCATAAGAATAAACAAAAAGAACTACAAAAACTGCCCTTGCTTAAGAACAAAATCTAGACTGGATTATTTCTTCTAAAATAGTCTAATAACTGATATTTATGTAAATCTGAAAGGTGAAATAATATTTTCTTCATCAATGGAGAAGGAAAGAAAGTAAATGTAAACTGATTTTTTTAAGTCTATAGATTAATAGAAGCCTAACTGGAAACTACTTATGAGTCTGACTTTCTTGGAAGAAATGTAATCCTGTTTCTACAAGCAGCCTGGAATTTGCCTCACTTTGCATCTTGGAAAAAACACTACAAGCTACTTGAAAAGAAGCAGCTATTTCTATCGATTATAGTGGAAATAATGATGAGATAGAGGCAAAGAAACATGATACTCCAAAAACAGCGCTTAGTACTTATAATAAAAATGTGAGATACACACTCAAATTCCTGGCTCCCAGTGGTGATGTGGAAAACCATCTTCCTCTTTTCACTGTATTCAAATGCTGTCAGGAATCCTGGTTCCTAGAGAAAGACAACAGGCAGGCTCAAAAATGGTGTGAGATGGTTGGCATTTCAACTGCAGCTTACTTACCAAGGTCATCATCTATATATGCTTTTCTTTGAAGACAGCATCAGATCATGGATAAAAACACAGACTTTAGAGTTATCCTACATAATTATTAGTCATTTGATATGGGGTACCTACCTTAATTCAGTTTCCTTAGGGATAATAATGTGTGTCTTTATAGGATAAGTGTGAAGGTTAAATGAGATACATATATGGCCCAAAGCAGAACAATTGCAGGATTCAGTTGATCTCATTCAACAGCACCATTTTTTCCAGCTCTAGAAGTTTCAAGGAGCACAGAAATTCTAGTTTTCACTATTTATGTGACAACACTTTTTACATGGCAGATATCACTTATTTTCTGAATTAAAATGTTGTAGTTCATACAATGATAAGACCCTACTATAGTCCCTAATCTGTTTCTTTCTTTATTGTTCCATGCTATAACAGTGGTTCTTAAACTCTGGAGAACTTGGGAGAGGGAAGAGCAAGCCCAGGTCCAGCTCTAGTTAAGAAAGACTCTGAGTGACGAAATGAGGTTTTTTTCTTTAATAATGAGATTTAGGAGTGTGGAGATGGCTCAGTGGGCAAGAAAGAGTGCTTGCAATCCAAGTTCACATCCCCAGCAGAAAGTTGGACATGACTGTGTATATCTGGAACCCCAATATTGGGAATGGAGAGAGGTGGATCCTGGGAGCTTACCAGCCAGCCACCTTAGCTGAAACTTTGAGCTTCAGATTCAGTTAGAGACCCTGTCTCAAAACACAAGTTCGAGTAATAGAGGAAGACACCTGATATTATCCTCTGGTCTCCACATATGCATGCATAGGCACATTAACCTCCCTCATATAAAATTTAGAGTCTGAGGAGATAGTTGAGTCAGCAAATTGCTTGCCTTACAAGCACAGGGACTAAGTTCAGTCCCCAGAACCCAAGTTTTAGAAAACAAGTCAGAAGATGTATGCTTGTAAACTCCTCACTAAGGAAGTAGAGATAGGTGAATTCCTGGGGCTTCCTGGCCAGCCAGCCTAGTCAACTTGATGAATTCTAGACCCAGTGATAAATTCTGTCTCAAAAAAACAAAAGTAGATGGTATGTGAGGAATGATACCTAAGGCTTTCTTCGGGTTTCCACCTATGTGTACATATATGTATGCATATCTGCACACACATACAAAATAATGAGATTTAGCTTCCAAAGACAAGAAAACTATGGGGGCTGGCGAGATGGCTCACTGTATAAAGGCACTTGTCATTCAAACTTAATGATCTGAGTTCAGCCCCCAGAACCCATAAAAAGGTGGAAGAAGAAAACCAACTCCACAGCTATTCTCTGACCTCCACACAAGGGCCATGGCATGCACATGCCCCTCCCCCACATTATACACACATAGAAATAATAATAAAGTAAAAACTTTAAAAGATGTATAAGAGCTATAAACTAGCAGTTTCCCAAAACCTGGGAACTGCTTCAGGGCTTCCTTAGACATTCTGGTAGTGGAACTGATCTGTGGATGCATTGCTTTAGCGCACCTAGAACAGAGCAACTGGGCCAGAAACACCAGATCTCAGCTGGGTCCTGCTTTGACTGCTGTTTTCAGTCTCAACAGGCATAAGACCCACACATAGAAATGGAAAATCAAGAAGGCTTGATCTTCTGAGGAGAGGGAGGCTTGGTGACTACTTTTCTGTACATTTCTATTTTCCGAGCTAGAAATACGGGAACTCTCATGGTCCCCGAAAGCTCTACAGGAGAACTAAGTCAAAGGCATACAAGATTTTGTCTGAGTCCCTGGTTGCTTATAGTTTGTAGGGCCAGCTAGAAGGCACGGTTGTTTTAGCTCAGCTGCCTCCATGAGCATATCCACAGTTCTAGCTAACTCCATGTAAGTAGACCAAGCCACTGCTAGCCTCTCCTAATCCAGTGCTCTCTTACCAATTGCCCTATACCAGGGGAGAGCAAATTCTGTGATACTGAGCTTCAGAGTAGGCATTCATCATGGAGAAAACAAGACAAAACTAAGGAGGAGGCAGGCAGGCAAAAACAGAAGTAAAAGGCAGAGAACCAGAAAGTAGTATAAAGGAAAGTTTTGCTAAGGATAATCACCTTCATTCATATTCCAGGTGTTTTACGTAAACCAAGTTTTCATTTTCAAATTTTTAATTACATTTATCTATTTAATTCTGTGTGTTTGGGGATGTATATGCATGCCATGCTGTCTCCTTCTGCCATGTGGAATGGAACTTAGGCCCTGCTGAGCCTTTTGCTGGCCCATGCTCTGCATATCTTAATGCTTACCTCGATCTTTCAGAAACTTGTTGCTTTGGAATTGAAGAATAAATTAAGATGGGGAGCGTAATACAGGATGGTCCACAGGAGCTTAAAGTTTTTGCAACAGTTTCTAATGTCCATACGAAGAAAGGCTACAAGGACTCAAGACAATCTGAAGCTAAAACAGCAAAGAATGGATTTTGCTTACAATCAGTTTGTTGGATGCCTCTTTAATCTTGTCCACTTTGGCTTCTGAGAGCCCCTTCACATTGCAGAGGGCCCTTCTTGTTGTCATCTGTATCCCTTTAATAGTGCAGATTCCTACTGACTTTAGTTTCTTAATGTCAGCCACGTTCTGTCAATAAAAGCATGGGCGTAGCAGATTGGTAAAATGCCAGCCTAAAAGACTCCTGTAGTATGTCATGTCCATCTCCCTCCATCATAACGCCAATTTTATACAAGCAACCAGGTTGAACCCACCCACCACATAGCCAAATCTTCTAGAAATATCTGAGCAGAACGTACCGAGCAGGCTGCCAAATGTTCTGGCTGTACCCCGATTTTCCCAAGAATGTTAGCGAGACCACGGCAATGTAACAAGGAATTTAAAAGAGAAGTCTGCTGGTGGAAGAGCTAACAAATCTATCACACATTCATCCTCAGCTCAGCTCCTTCCTTCTGCAGAACTTCATTCCCAATGTGTTTCTCTAAACTTTAAAAAAGTTTTTCCCCTTCTGCCCCTGGAGAATACAAATAACTGCATCACCAAAAGACTGGGGTTTCCTCTTGCTTCTGTTTTCTAAAATCAATGGAAAGACCTTAAATATGAGGACTTCAAGAGACTTCAGAAGACTTCTTACTATGATGACTGTTGTTAACATCCTTCTAGTTTGATGCTCAAAGTCTGCATTTCTACCAACACGATTTACTCTGGTCATTTGGCAAACAGAATTTTCTATAAATGAAGGCATTATCTATCTAAGGTTAGAGATAGATAAATAAGGAAGAGGTTTTTAGAGAGAGCTCCAAACACCACCAATGGAACCAGTGGTTCTCAGTCATTGGGAGCACTTGACAGTGTCTGAGTCATTTTGGGGTGCCACCAGTGGAAGAGTATTGGCAAGAGTACAGGTAGAGACCAGGTATATGAATTCAGTAGAATGTGAGCATGGATATCTTGAGCTGTAACTGCCATGACTGCCCAGAGTAACAGTAGCTGGTTTTCTTCCCCCTTCATAATTTCCAAACATACCATAAGTAGACCAATCCATCAGAGTTTTAAAACTGGACCCTGGAGTATGCCTCTTTGATAGCAGCTTAAGTAAGATCAGACATACTCCAGCTTTGATGAAGGCACTTTTCTCCTAATCTTTCTAACTCAACCTGTGGGAATCTGCTTGGTCTTGCTGCCTCCCAGGACCACACTTCTGCCAGTAAATTCCCTAAGTAATTTATATTCGGTGCAATTTTGGATCTGCTTGCTTCTTTGCTTCAATCCCCTGGCTCCTTGGGGCTATTTATACACAGGGACTGGATTGTTCTGGAATACCAAGAATGCTGCTAAACACCATAAGATGCACAAACAGTTTCTTCCCCTCCCCACAATGAAGTATTACCTAGCTTCAAATTTGGTAAGGCTGATATTGAGAAATTCTAAAATGTACAATTTAATACTGTTTTGAAAAGCTACTTACAATTCCATGTTTCTGTAACAGGTCAATGTCTTGAAACAAAGTTTCCTAAATGAGATGGAACAGAAAGAATGGAATCTAGATTTTTTAATATCCAAATAAATGTTTTACATTTTTTAGAGTGACTAATTCTTTTGTCATCCCATAATACTTCAATTCCACTTTTCTAGGCACTGAGGTGGCATCACTGTTTTTTTTCAAACATATTGTGGCATATTTTAAAAAGGCACCAACAACAAAAGTTTTGGGTAGTTTTTGCCATAACTTCCTTGATTAAAAAAGCCATACAAAATAGTGGAACAACACTGACTTATTTTAAATGTTTTTATGCTTAAATGTTTTCTCAACCTTCTTCCCCTCCAAATCTTGATATCCTTGTTCTAAGAGGTGCTAACACTGCTATCTGTTATTCAGCACCAATATGTTGCTGTTATTAAACTACTTTCCTTTTTTTAAAGACAGGGTCTCACTATGTAACTCTTGTTGGCCTGGAACTTGCTATATAGACTAGGCTGGCCTCAAAATCACAGAGAAGCACCTGACTCTGCCTCCTGAGTGCTGGGATTAAAGGCATGAGCCACCCCACCAGGCTTAAACTATTTTCAAATGGGGCTGGAAATGTAGATCAGTGGCACAGCCCTTGTCTACTACAAAAGAGGCACTGGGTTGGATCTCTCGCTTTACAAAACAAGCAACAAAAAAACCTTTCATACCAGTTGCTAAGTAGCTAGCTAAACTTAGCACCCTTTGTTAAAGAAATTGTCACATATTTATATGTATATGTATTATTTCTACTTAAAGTTTCTAAAAACAGTAGCTGAAAAACAAGGAACTTGATTTTTGTGGAATGACTGAATGTAGTCATAACTTTCAACATTCTAATAATACCTCTTCATCTTGGAATCCCGATTCTTCCTGCAGGATTTGATCCTCTTTCATGTTGAAACAGGAGCAACAGAAAACAATCAGTTCTGGGAAAATGAGAAATAATATTTAGGATATACATCATCATAGTTCATGTAGTAAAATTTATTTTCCTTAGAGGTCTCTGGTTTAATTTCAGCCACCAAAGGTCCAGAGGGGCAATAAAAACCACTTTGCATGGAAGGACTTGGCTGGTCAGTCTTCTTTCTGTTGGGGTACGAAATTATTTCCTGTGTGTGTAATCATCTTCTTAGGGTTCTTTTTGTTTTAATTAATTTTATTTTATGTGTCTGAGTGTTATACTTGCATATATATGTGCACCCAAGTTGTACAGTGCCCTCAGAGGCCAAAACGGGGCATCAGCTCTCCCTAACTAGAGTTATGGACCATTGTTGCCACCATGTGGATGGGGGGATTTGAACCCAGATTTTCTGGAAGAGTGGCCAGTTCTCTTAACTGCTGAGCCATCTCTCCAGTCCCAGTCCTTCCTCTTTCTTTCTTTACTCTTTTCTTCCTTCCTCCCTCCCTCCCTCCCTCCCTCCCTCCTTCCTTCCTTCCTTCCTTCCTTCCTTCCTTTCTTTCTTTCTTTGCCAAGGTCTCATGCAACCCAGGCACGCCTCAAGTTTTACTGTGTAGCTGAAGATGACCTTGAACTGCTGATCCTCTTGTCTCTGCCTCCCAAATGCTGGGATTACTGGATTTATCACCACACTTGATTTAAATTTTTGTCATCTTCTGATTTCCTATTGCACAGTTAATTACTCTAAAAATAGTTTGTTTCATTTGAATTTTATTTAGAGTCGCTTATTGCCATTAACCTTTCAAGTTTATGTTTAACACTTTAACAACCTTGACCCGTCACTCTTCAAACTGTATCCTTCCTAGTACTTCAAACTTACTGTAAACTTGGGGGAAAAGATTTTATTTTCCTCATATATGAATGCTATCTTGTTTGCTGACTGTGAACTGGTAAGCTGGTAACATGTATCTTTGGTTCATACAATATTAATTTATACTTTGTTTCACAATGCTAATACTAACTTTGTGGTCTTGTAAAAATAGATAAAAAAAAATAGATACCCAATCTTAGAAGATTAGAGTTAATGGCAACTAAGTAGTTTTCAACACTGCACAATTTTTGTGTTTTGTTTTAAACCTCAGGAAGCTACAGCCATGGCTGTGTTCATTACAATAAACATTACAATATGTTCTGAATGATCATTTTTCTTGTTCTATCCCATTCCCTCATTTAATACCTAAGTCAAGGGTTGGAGCCTCACACAAAGAAACAAACCACTAAGGCAGCAGAGCGGGTTACCAAAGAGGAGACCATCTGAGTGAGCTCTTCTGTGTCTTTTTTTCAGTCTGTAGCTCTGGCTGGCATAGAACTCCCTGTGCAGACTATTCTGGCTACACCTTTGCAGTGATTCTCCTGCCTCTGTCTCCTGAGGACTAGACTGTCTGTAAACATGGAGCAACATGCCTGTGCATATGTGTGTCTTCCAGAGCCCAGGCTGGCCTGGGATGACCTAGAACCCCTGATTTGTGTTTGTGTGTGTGTGTGTGGTGTGGTATGTCTTCCATAGCCTGTTTCCACCCTGCTCTCTAAATAGCCGTTCGATGATTACCCGGTTCCACAGACTACCTGACCCCACAGCAGTAGTCAACCTATCAGTTCCTCCCCGAGAAACCCCTTCTCTGGCCAAGTACTGGGACTAAAGCGGGCTGGGATGCCTGCAGGAAGTCAGTCAGGCCCACCAGGGAAGCCTGGGTTCTCCAACCCTGGACTGAGGGCCTTCTGGACCTGTCCACGAGGTTTAGCCAGGCCCCCATGAGACTAACTAGGGAGCGTGTCACCAACCAGGCCTGTTGTCACTGCGGGGTGAGGGTGTCACCAACCATGCCTGGGGTGGGTCACCAAACAGGCCTGACGTCACTACCTGAGGGGGGAAGGTGTCACCAACAGGCCTGACGTCACTGCGGGGGGGTCACCGGCCTAGGTAGGTCCCGCTACGGGGAGAATCACCACAGAAGGGCCCGGGCCCGGATTTCTCCACACTTTTCCTCAGTCCCTTCACCACTCACGCCCCCCAGAAACCATGGTCTCCCTGAGATTTTCAAGCTGAACCCCTTACGACTCCCACTCGGGCTTTCGGTCCTCAGATCTGGATTCTAGAGGGCTTTCAGAACGCGAAGACTGATCATCCAAGCGTGGTGACGATTTGGCGCCAAACGAGGACTACTAGAGCACGCGCCGTTTGTGAGTGGACGAGGCCCTCCGCGCAGCGCGAGGGGCGGAGCTAAAGCTATGGTGGGGTGGGGTGAGGGGCGGGGCTAAAGCGGAGGGGCGGGGCCGGGACGGGGCACAAAACGAAGAGCTGGGCGCGGAGCAAGCCTGCGGGCAGGAAGTCTGAGGTCCAGGCACAGGGCGTGGCGAGAACCGGGGGGCGGGCCCAAGGCGGGGCGGTAGAGCGGGCGTGGGGCTGCGCGCCAGGCTCTGGGGCGGGCAGGAGGTGGCGGAGCCATCCCGGTGAGGAGATCAGTGGCGAGAGAAGAGCGGGGCCAGGAGAGGTGCTGAGACCTCTGGCCGTTGGAGACCTGGGAAGCGGTGCTGAGCCGAGGCCCTAGCACGGATGGGGCTAGGAGGTCGAAATGGGGGTCCTTTTTACCGACTCTCAGGGCGTCTTTCATTCCAAGCTTTCCATACCTCAGGATTCCCAGTTTCCCTCTCCTGACCAAGCACTTGCCACTCCCTCGTCAGTGCTGAAAAAACACCAAGGGTCCATTCAGGACCATTCTTTGACCTAACGTGGTTTTAAACAGACTACAGAAACAACAGACTTTGGCTGTTTTAAAGAGAAACTTGAGGCCAGCATCATGCCGGCAGGGTCATGTCTTGAGGTTTTGGCTTCTTCCTCTTCCCTTTAAATGGAAACTGACTGTTGAGTCATGAAACATTTGACTGAGCATCTGCTGAGGTGGCTTGGAAGCATCCTGGTTGAGTATCTGTGCAAACAGCACCCAGTAGTACAGGCTGACCCGTATTTTCTTCTCAACCGTTTTAATGGACTCCTCCCCCCACAGTTGGCAGCAGTTGGCATTTTGTAGGACACTCCCTACTCCCTTCCCCCGTGGTGGATTGTTTAAAGAGCCAACAACTTCTGTAGCTCTTCAAAATCTATTGTTTTCCAGAAACGTTGCCAGTCCTTAAATGGAAATTTAATGTTTACTTGAGCAGAAACTGGATAGTGATGGCAGGTGGATTCTGAACCCACCTAAAATAGTCCTGGTTACTTTTGAGCAACTTGTTCGATGAAGGCATCAACAGTATACAGAAGACCTGCAAAGAGCACAGCAAGACGATTTAGGGAAATCTAACATATGTAGTTTGGTGTAGTGACAGCTGGGAGAGAGGAATGTTCATAATATTTGAAGGTTGTGTGCAGTACACTTAAAGAAAGAAACAGAAATGAGCTCGGTAATGACAAATTCATGAAGTGAGGATAAAATTTTAGGATATCACACAAGGTGATGGATGCAACTTTCAAAATGTTCTAACCCAGCCACCAGCACGGAGGGAGTTAAAAGGTGCACGTGAAGACCTTCCAGTCAAATCAGAGCAAAAACCATTTTAGTCTTTCACGTGTCATGTGAACCCCGAGTCTCCTGAAGCTTCCATTTGAAGTGAGAGAAACGAGTTCAGGGAGTGGGCCTGGAGACTGGGTAGCCGACTGAAGACAGCAAAGCTGGAGCTGCACTTCACACCTTCACCAAGACAAATTCCAGCTGGATCAAAACTCTGAACAACGTAACAAAAGTACTAGAGGAAAACATGAGACCATTTATTATTTTATAGAAAGAACAATCATCTTAAGCACAGTACAAAACTTAGAAGCCATAGAAAACTAATAAGACTGTGTTAAAAAAAAAATCCAGCCTGGCAAAATGTTATCTTCCTATTTAAGGCTCAGGCAGCTTCTGTGTCGCTTAGGAACCAGATAATATAGCCCATTTAAAAAAAAAAAAAAACAACCTTCAAGGGACTGGAGAGATGGCTCAGTGGTTAGGAGCACTGTCTGCTCTGGCAAAAAACCTGGGTTCGATTCCTAGCACCCACGTGGCAGCTAACAACCATCCGTATCCAGTTCTAGGGGAATCCAACACTTTCTTCTGACATCCATGTGCATTTACCCACGTGCAGACAGTACACTCATACACATAAAATAGAAATAATAGATAAAATATTTTTTAAAGATCTTTAAGAACTGTACAATTTCCCCATAAATTTTTCAAAAATTGTGTCATTGTGTGTTCTAAGAAATAGGAAAACAGGCAGTAGGATTCAGATTTAAAACCATTACACGTTACTGCCCCTCTGTGGACAACCACCTTATAACCAAATACAGGCACAGTTCCACTAGGTATTTGGGTATCCTCCAACTGGTGACTGTGAATATATATTCTTGGAGTTCCAAAAACTCAAAATTGAGAGAAAACTAAAGAAGATTCAATCCACATAAAATAATTTTACTGGGTAGATCATCCCTTAAATATCTGATTCATTCAGAAAATATGCACTGACTCCTTATTACCTGTCAGGAACTATGTTAGATGTTCCGTGTTAGAGATTCCAAGGACAAGGCATGAGTGATAGTGAGGGCTAGAGATGAGAACACAGACAGTTCCAGTGCCGGAGAGCTATGACCCCTCGAGTCTGTCTCTCCCTGTTCAGAATTTCCCATGAATATCTTTTCCACATAACGCAAACTTTATGACTGAAAAACCCTTTTTGGAAACCAGAAAGTGAATTGCTTTAGAGAGAGATTTAGAAGCACATCTTCCTTGGTGCCATTTGTCCACACGCTAAAGGCAATCAGACACCCCCTTCTCTCCCACGAGACCTAGCCCAGTGTTCCAGGACTGACAAGTGGGGACTTTTCATCCCCTCTCTGGAGAGTAAGGGTCCTCCTTCTACAGAGGGGAAGAAGAGCAGGTATACCACCTCCCCTGTTTAGATTCAAGGTCTCACGCTGTGACAGAAACCCCTATGTGTGCACAGGAGACCAGTTAGCCCTTGTTCCATCATCCTGTGAGCATGAACTGGGGCATGGGGAGCCAGTGCTGAGATGCTCCATAACATTCTACTCTGATGCAGTCAGGATGCAGACTAAGGTTTACATACACACACAGCCTGTGTGACTTCTATGCCTTGGAATGTTTTGTGGAAGGATTCTGGAACTTCAGAATAGAAAAACCATTGAGTGCTCAGGCTTAATGAGTGGAAGGTAATGTTGAGAGCCATGAAGACAATGAAGGTCGCTTGTGATATTTTAGAGGGAAGTCTGGGAGTTTCTCAGAGACTATCAGAACCACTCCTATGATATTTTGAATTAAGAATCTGTGATTTCTGGTCAGCTGGAGCTGAAGAATCAGCTGTGATTAACAAGAGACCAGCAGCATTGACATGACACCTTTGCTTTACTGGAAAATTGATGCTGGAGCTGAAAAGTCAGCTGTGATTAATAACAGGCCATCATCAATTAGGTGAAATCTTCTGGGAAGCATTTACTTCAGATCAGTACCCAGAAGCTGTGGTCCAGGGGGATGGAGGCAGCATCTCAAGCTGGAAGCTGAACTTGATAATGTGTATGAGTCTCTCATGTGGTACTGGTTTTGGTGGCATGAAAGCTGGAGAACTAAAGGGGTCATGGGGAGCAGCTGAGAATTGGCACAATGAGGTCAGGAGATGCCATTGGGAAAGGTACAGCCTCAGTCGCAGTGGAGACCCCAGGACACTGGGATGCCAAGGACCATGGGATTACCAAGGACAGCAGCAGGTGTGGCATGGAGCCTGAGCCTCTGAGACAAGTTGTGTGTGTGTTGCAGATGGCAGAGCTGGAGTAGAGTTGCCCAAGCCTTTTGGAGTGCCAGATGTCAGTGAGCTATACTGTTGAATTTTGTGATCTTGCTTGTGTGTTTGGTTCTTCCTTTTTGAAATGAGAAAATATTTAGCTTGTATTTTTAGAGAGAACTGGACTGCGTTTTATATTGTGATATTAACATTAATATGAGATCTTGGGAATAAAGAAAGGAAAGGATATGGTTTAGTGGTGATGTACTTGTATATCAAGTGGAGTTCAACGTGCTGGTTAGTTTGTTTTTTTTAATTTTTATTTTTATCAATTTGACCCAAACTAGAGTCGACTTAAGAAGGAATCTCAGTTGAGGAATTCCTTCCATCAGACTGGTCTGTGGGCAAGTGTGCAGGGAAATTTTCTTGATTGCTAATTGATGTAGGAGGGCCCAGTCCTCTGTGGGTGGTGCCTGCCCTGGGCAGGTAGCCTGGGCTATATAAGAGAAACAGCTCAGCAACTCAGAGGAAGCAATCGAGTCAGCAACATTCCTCCAGGGTCCCTGCTTCATCCTGCCTCCAAGTTCCTACCTCGGCTTTCCTCCAGGATGGGCTGAATCTTGTGATATAATACTTTTGGATGTTGCTTTTGGCCATGGTGTTTATCACAGCTACCAAAAAGTAAACTTGGACATTACCTCAGGCAGGGGCAGTATTTCGACAAATTCTGTAATGTGTGCGTCCACATTCACCTAAGGAAGCTTCCTACAGATTTAATGCAAAGAAAACAAAGTCCATAGTTTTAGAAACTTAAAGAGAATTTATTTTTTATTTAAAAACATTAACAAAACCAAAAAATATACATTTAGTGTGTACATTATATATGTGTGTCAATATATTCAATTCTTCCTTTTCCCCTTAAGTTCTGAGAATAGAATCTCACTAAGTTTCCTGGGCTGGCCCTGAACGTAAGATTTTCCTGCCTTAGTGATCAGGCCCAGCTACAGTATATTTTTGTTTGTTTGTTTTTAACAAAGAAAGCTTAATCTAAACCAGAAATTCATTTGTGCCTAGATATTTTCATTTCTTTAAATTCTGTAATTCATTGTATTTGTCTAAAGTCTGTCATTCCTAGTTGTGCTGTGCCCTGAGTTCCTACCTTTGGCTCCCATAGTAATGAATTGTGTGACCCAGGAGATGTAAGCCAAATAAAATCATTCCACTCCAAGTTGGTATTGGTCAGAATGTTTTGTCACAGCAACGGAGACTCGAACTAGAACACTGCTGTGCAGGCTTTCAGAGCCATGTAATACCTTCTCTGGGAACAGGAACTGGTACAACAAATATTTCTATTAACCTTAAATTTTTATCAAGATCCCTAAAACTGGGGCTGGAGAGATGGCTCAGTGTTTAAGAGAACTGGCTGCTCTTGCAGAGGACACAGGTTCAGCTTCTAGCACCCACATGGTAGTTAACAACCATCTGTAACTCCAGTTCCAAGAGATCCTATGCACACACTAGGCAAGGGTTCTATCAGTAAATCACATCTCCATCTTTTTTCTTCATGTCTCAAGAACTCAAGGACTTGGGCATGCTAGACAAGGGCTTTTCCACTGGACAACATCCCCAGTCCAGTTTTGCACTTTCCATGTCTTAGGCATAACTTTAAAAGGCTGTGTAATATTCCATACAATATCTTACTTTTCCCTCTATTATCAGAGATTACAAATTAAGCATCTTTTGCATGGTTTTTCATAAGATTTCCAGTATATTCCAGTAGATTTCCAGAAGTATGATAATTGGTTCATAGGACATGGATAATTTTAGGAATCTTTTATTTTTATTTTTAATGTATATGAGTATTTTGCCTGCATGTATGTAAGTGCACCTATGTTGTGCAATGCCTGCAGAGACCAGAAGAAGGTAAAAGGCCTGTGGTCATGGATTGCATCAGCATTCATTAGATACTTCTCAATTCAACTCTCCACCAGATACAGAGATGAAGGTGAATGCCTGCTCTCAAAGAGCCAAGGTCCTATAGGGAAGCTGGAACAGAAAGATGGTCACTGCATTGGGTAAATATGAGGATCAGGCAGGCCATTGGGAACCAAGGACAGCTCTTCTTGGGGAGCCCCATATGGTGTAACCCTTAAGTTGGGCAGGAAAATCAGTGAGGTCAGAGGGGGAACAACAGAGGCTTATTCAAGGACCTGTAAGTGGTTCTGCTGCAGTGTGAGGGTCTGGGGAGAAAGCAGCTCTCAGGATCAAAGAGGCCAAGAGACACACATTTATCAGACACGTAGTGACCATAGAGAAAACCATCATATGCCGGACCTGCTGGAGTCAGGCACTGATCTAAGCACCCTTTGTAGATTATTGCACCTCACACAGATGTGGCCATTGTTCCCATTCACACGTGGTAGAATAGAGGCACCTCAAGGTTAAGTATCTTGAGCCAGACTTACATCAGGTTCAGTGTATGTGCTCTGAACCAGTGTGGGAAACTACTATACACCAGGCCTGGTGGGACCAAATGAATCCTTTCAATGCAAATAGTATCTTAAGCCATAGTCCAGGGCTGTGGGTGGGGTAGCTCAGTGGCAGAATACTTACCTAGGCTGTAGTTTTGATACTGAATATGGGGTGAGGGTTGCGGAGTATTCTGGGATCTTGTCATCACTAACTGGTCACTTCTGATTTCTAGGTTATTTCAGTGGACAGAATTGAGAGAGAGAGAGAGAAAGAGAGAGAGAGAGAGAGAGAGAGAGAGAGAGAGAGAGAAAGTCTATCTGTCTGTCTGTCTATAATTTATTTCAAGACAGATCTCATATGGCCCAGGTTGGTCTTGAACTCCTAGTTTTCCTGTCCCCACCCCCTGGGTGCTGGGATTACAGGCATGTGCCACGATACCCAGCTAATGCATATATTTTTAAACAACAGCCATACTGAGGTATAATTAACACAAGAACATGCATATACTTAATGTCCCTATATGGGGCATGTGAACCTATGAATCTCTTGCCACAATCAAGACAGTGAACATATCCAGCACTCCTAAAAGTTTCTCTAGGTTGCAGTGTAATTCTCTCCAGCCCCCTCCCCTGTCCTTCCTCATCATCTCTCCTGGTCCTTAGACAACTGTTTCAAGTAGAAAAATTTACCCTTAGTCCAAAGTCAGGACTGTGGGATTTTGGCTTCACCTCTCCTGGTCTAACGTGGACTTCCCTTCTCCTGGGCTGAATGTGGGTTCTCAGTGATGGGGAAACAGCGGAATTACCTGGCACACGTTTGCTTTGCCATGGTGCTGCACATGCTTTGGAAATGTCATTTTCCTGTGATGCCCTTCCTCCTGAATTCTTGAGACAAAGTCTTGATATGTTTTATAATAATACACTGAGCACTATTATTAATAGGTATATGAAAGAATGAGCAGATGTCAGAATGACTGAGGTGACTGGTTTCTTTTGAACCCTAACCCTGGCTCACGGTAGGTGTGTGCTTTAATACTCTACAACCCACAGACTGAGAATGAGCAGCTCTTTCCCAAGTTGCAGTGTTTTTACTTGTCATTGATGTTCCTGTTTTACATCAAATCCCACAACATACGCGGGCGTTGCCTATGAAGCTTCTCCTTGGTCTCGGGCAAGTTCATTCCGTTGAGGAAGAAGGTGAGAGCCTGAGGAGTGCCTCCCTCCTCTGTATGGCTTTTGACCTCTGGCTGATATGTTTTCTGTATAGAATGGAAAAACACAGACAGGCATAGGTGAAAGCTTCCCATGATCCAGATGTCACCAGGCTAGACTCAGTCACCCGAGGGAAGTAGGTCCGAAGGGCAAATGTAACAGAAGACATAGAGGGAAGACATTTATACAAACACGAAGAATCTGAGGGTGAACTGTGGTAAGTATGTAAAAAAAAGCAAGAAAACAAGCAAATTAAAATAGGGCAGAGGAGGTGGCTCAGTGGTTGAGAGCACAGGCTGTTCTGACCTGGGTTCAGTTTCCAACACCCACATGGTGGCTAACATCCATCCATAATTCCAGTTCCAGGGGATCTGATGCCTTATTCCAGGCTCTGGCAGCAATGCACACACATGGTACACTTCTATACATATAGGCAAAACACTCATACACATAAAAAATAAAACAGACAGGCTTAGTTATTAGGATAACAAGTTCTCTAAGGAAAAAAATGAACACAGTCACAGCTAGCCAACAATAGTGTTGATGGAATCCCAATTTTGTTAGAGACCCACTGAAAACGACAAGATCTGCCCATAGGTTTGGAAAGGTCAGTTAGTAGCAGAGTAGCCTGGCACTGACACGTGCCAAGGAGAACAAAGTGGAAAGTGTTGCTGGGAAATGGGGAAAGGTCCAGAGAGGCAGTTTCCTTTAATGAGCTATGTAGAACTATTCATTGCTTGATTTACAAAGCATTTCTAGGGCAGGTCATGGTGGCACATGCCTGTAATCCCAGCAGTCAGGAGGCTGAGGCAGGAGAATCTTTTTTTATATTAAAAAAAAATATTTTATTATTTTTAGTGTATGCGTGTGAGTGTATTGCCTGCATGTAGGTAGGTGCATTCCTGTCCTGCAGTGTTGGTAGAGGTCAGAAGAGGGAGTCGAATCCCCTCGAACTGGAGTTTCCGACCATTGTTAGCCATCATGTGGGTGCTGGGAATCAAAACTGGGTCCTCTGCAAGAGCAGCCAGTGCTCTTAACTGCTGAGCCATCAAGGCAGGAGAATCTTGAGTCTGAGACCAGCCTGGGCTACACAGTGAGACCCTGTCTCAATATATACAACTACTAATATTCTACTGCTACTATACTTCTCTTAGGCCTCTTTTGTTCATATCAGGTGCTGTTCTGTTCTAAGTGCTCTACAATTTAATCTACACATCAACCTTAAGCCACAGGTACGACTCTTGTCCTCATTTTTCAAATAAAGAGGCGGAGACTCAGAGGATAAGAACTTCTCAGGGTCACACAGCTAGGAGGTCCTTGTGAAGCTGACATTGGTGGTCTGAGCCCAAAGCTGACTCTCTATTCAACTCTTAAAAAAATATATACATATATATATATACACACACATATATATGTATATATATATGTGTATGTATATATATATATATATATATATATATATTAACGTGTATGGGTGTTTGGCCTGCATGTAAGTGCATCACATATGTGTAATGTCCACAGAAACCAAAGGGCTTCTGGAATTACACTAGTTAGCCATCATGTGGGTACTGGGAACAAAACCCAGGTCTTCTGCAGGAGCAGCCAGTGCTCTTAATTGCTGAGTCAGCTTTCTAACTCTCTATTCAACTCTTAAACAGTAACTATGTATTTGATTTAAAATATAATTTAAATTTAAAAAATCAATATGGGGGCCTGCAAGATAGCTTGGCAGGTTAGGATGCTTGCTGTTAAGCCTGACAACCTGAGTTAGAGCCTTGAAAACTTACATAGTGGAAGAAGAGAACTGACTACCCCAAGTTGTCCTCTGACCTCCACACATAGGCTGTGGCATACACATACACACACACAAAATAAATAAATAAAAATTAATTTTAAAATATTTTAGGTGCTGGAGAGATGGCTCAGAAGTTAAGAGCACTGGCTGTCCTTCGAAAGGACCCAGGTTCAATTCTCAAGACCCATATGGTGTCTAACAACAGGCTGTAATTCTAGTTTCAGGGAATCTGATGCCTTCTTTTGGCTTCAGTAGGTATTGCATGCATGTGATGCACTTAACATATACACAGCCAATCATACACATAAATTTTTTTTTCAAATATTATCTTTCAAATAAAATATATTTATTTTATTTTGTTTTAATTTTATTTATAGAGTTATATGGGCCATCTCTCAAGCCCCTATATTAATTTTTTTTTAAGAAGAGGATTTATTCCTAACTTACCAGAGAAGTAAAGTTGTAAAATAGAATGCCATTTTTTTTCCTGTAAGCAATTAACAGAGATAGAATTCTAGGGACATTAGCCATTTTCTGCCAAGAATGGCTGAATTCCTGTGTGCCAGCCACAGAAGCAAGCTCTTGAAGTTCACTGTCCAGTGAGGCAAACCCTCAGGAGACCTCAGGCCCAGAGAGGTAGAAGGACAGCTCCAGGTCTGCACTGGGGTTTGTTCAGTAAGGCCGGCATGGGAAAGTGCAGAGAAAAACAGGCATCACTGAGGCAGTCTGGGGAGACTTCTTGGGGAATGCTGCCTGAGCTGGGCCTTAGGGGGTCAAGAAGGAGCTAATCAGATGACAAAGTGGCTAAAGAATGTTCAATGAACAACAAAGAATGATGAATCTTTGTTAAAATGAATCAGTCTCAAGCCTGGTCTACGTAGCAAGTTCCAGGCCAGCTGGGGCTACAGGAGGACCCTGTCTCAAAAAAGACCCCTTACCCAAAAAGTTAGTAGAATGATTCAGTCTCTTTCTCTAACACTCTCAAAGGAAGATCAGAACCCTGCAGTTATGATGTAGGGACTATTTCCCTAGTTGAAGGAAAGATGGATTGATAGAACTTTCCTCATATTAAGTTTACCTCTTGAGTGGTCTCAAAAATAGTTAACCTGGCTTAGAGCTGTAGCTCAGATCGTAGAGTTGCCTAGCATACACAAAGCCTGAGTTTGATCCCCAGCACTACATAAACTAAGCATGGTAGCAGACAACACACATACTCAGGAGGCAGAGGAAGGAAGACCTGAAGTTCAAGGTCATTCTTAGGGAGTTTTAGCTATTAGTTTCCAATCATGGCTGTGGCACCTAGAGAATGTAACCTCTCACTGGGAGGTTCTAGAATCTTTTCAAGTCAAATGATAACAATGCCATATGCCTCTCTGCAGAGTTGAGTGGGAAGAATTAAATGATGTCAAACACTCAGTGATCGGATCAAAAGCCCCAGGAAAAATGGACCTTTGTTTGTTGAGACATTCTGAATGTGTGGAGACCCAGATGGCTTCTCTTAGAACAAATTGAGCCTGGGGCTTTGAAGCTACAGTAACTTTTCTTGCTAAAGGAGGAATGAACACAGAAATCTTTTAACTCCTCACAAGCAGGAAGAAGTTAGCTGGGTTAAAGGCCTACTAAGCTGTTTGTTCTCAGAAAAGATTTCTTTCAGTTGGAAAACACCCTGCACTCCTTGATTTATGACTACCACATGAATCCCCTTCCCTAAGTGAACTATGACACAAAGTTTTACAACATCCCTTGTGTGATCAACATCTCAAATACTATTTACATCCCTCCTTCCAATTATGTTGTTAAACCTCTTTGCCTGTTTACTTAACTACCTGTAAACCTTTTCTATTTCTGTATATAAGAAATATAGAACTTTCCTCATATTAAGTTTACCTCTTGAGTGGTCTCAAAAATAGTTAACCTGGCTTAGAGCTGTAGCTCAGATGGTAGAGTTGCCTAGCATACACAAAGCCTGAGTTTGATCCCCAGCACTACATAAACTAGGCATGGTAGCAGACAACACACATACTCAGGAGGCAGAGAAGGAAGACCTGAAGTTCAAGGTCATTCTTAGGGAGTTTCAGCTATTAGTTTCCAATCATGGCTGTGGCCATGGAACTTGCTATGTAGACCAGGCTTGAGACTGATTCATTTTAACAAGGATTCATCATTTTTTGTTGTTCATTGAACATTCTTTAGCCACTTTGTCATCTGATTAGCTCCTTCTTGACCCCCTAAGGCCCAGCTCAGGCAGTTTAGTGTTTGGTTAAATCAAACACTAAACGGCTTGCTTCGGAAGACTTAAGTCCTAGAGCCTAATTCTGGGCACCCAACCTCACCTCCCAGAGTGGACCCCTGCAGAATGTAGCCCAGACTGGTCTGGAACTCACTATGTAGCCCAGGATGGCATTGAAGTCACAACCTTCCTGTCTAAGCCCCAAATAAAACCGACATGAATTTAAGCTATGCAAAACTGCTGCATGCCACTGTCCAAGGCAGGGAAACCACACAAGCTATGATTAAGGAAGAGTGTTAAGGTGTAATTTCTAGAATGTGACTTGATTTTAAGATGCTGGATTCTGCAGAACCATAAAGGATTATACTTTAAGCTGCTGTGTGCACATGTGTATATTTATGTATGTCTGTATATGTGAGTCAGGGCACACACATGTGGAAGTCTGACAGGGGATAGATAACCTGTGGTGTCATCTATGCCTTTCACCTTATTTGAGAGAGTCTTTCTGTTGTTTGCTATGTGTATGTAAGACTAGCTCATCTACAAGCTTCCAAGGATTCTCCTGTCTCCTGCCTTCCATCTTGCCATAGGAGCATACAGATGCTGTTGGGTCTGGGGATTCAAACTCAGGTCCTTATGCTTCTGAGGCAAGGGCTTTATCCACCAAACTACCTCCCTAGACCTTGTGTGTACCATCCTGTTTATGTTTTTTTTTCTCTCTGTTTTATAGCATACACAGCACAAAAATGTATGTACATGGTTTTCTTTTGAGCCCTTCAGAACTATAACTTAAAGAAATCTCTTTTCTTCATGAATACTCAGCCTTAGGTGCTTCATTAAGGTAACAAAAAACTGGAGTAATTCACCGCAATTAAAGACCAAGTTTCTTTTATTTAAAGCGTCCTGTATGCCGGGATTAGTAGCCTGTGCAGCCACTTCTCATGGCCCTTGCTTCCGTCTCCTCAGCATCTCCAGTACTGAAGGCATTTATTTGTTGGTGTATTCACTCTCTGCCCTAGTTGTGTACCAAGTGGGACTGTGGGTATACACAGGTGCCTACCACAGGGTCCTTAGGAGGATGCTCCAAACCTGTGTTTGTGTTTGGGATACCACAGCTAATTCCTACGTCGGGAGTGCTTAGCTTTCATATGAGGTGATCTGTATGCTGTGCTAATTTGCCTGATGATCAGCACAGGATAAAACATTGGTTAAATGTCACATTATCATGTGACAGTGTAACACTATTATGGGCAATATTTTAAATGGTGGGAGTAAATTCAGGAATAAATGTAGTGATCCAGCATGCTTTCTAGGTCTCTGACTTTGGCTACACTTTCCTTTTCTTCCCACTGTTGGTCTACCCTACCTGGTAGGAGATCCAATTCTGTAGGGGCTTTTTAGGTCCAGGGTATAAACCTCCAAAGGCCTTTGACGTGAGAGCAGGGACTGGAGGGGCTTCCGTTTCTCTTCTTTCTCTAGCTCCTTCTTTCCCTTTCTATGGAGGAAGCAAAATGGACATCGATAAAACCAGTTCCAGATTTAGTGTGATTTCTGCAGAGATTTCACTGACATCTTGACCTATGTTGGGGGAAAAAGTTGATCTGGCAAGATTGGCAGAAACAGAGGAAACAGAGGGCCCAGCCTGAGGCCAATCTCATTGTCTTTCAACAGTCAGGAACAGCTTCAGGGCCAGGACTGGTCAAGACCCTAGAGAAACAAGATCCAAGATGAGCTCCTAACCTTGAGGACAAACTCACAACCCAGGGAGGTAGAGAAGTCTAGACTGTGTTCTGTGGTGTGTGACTGGAGTCCAGACACATATAGATCTCCTGAGCAGTCAGTCAGGACAGACTTCTGGGAGGACGGGGTGACTAAGCTGGGTGTAAGGGCCAAGTGAAGACACAGTTGGATAGTCAGGTCTGAGGGAACTAGATTGAGGTGCAGTTTTGGTGTTTTTAAGATGACATAACAATGACTGTGAGTAACGATGTCCCACTGACCCTCTGAGTCCACAGCTCAATTTTAAAGTCATAGTGTTTTCTCAGTTCAAAAAAACGTTTAAATATTTACATTCTGCAACCTGACTGGGCACTAGTTTCTTCATCTAAAATGGAGACTTTGCTACTACACAGAGCCAGCCACCAAACCATCACCCACTCTCCCTTTTTTCTAGCAATACCATCAGTTTTGAAACAGAAATGGATTCAAAAGATTTTAAGTTACATTTCCCAAACTCCTTTGCAACAGTTACCATGTGACTAATAGCTGGTCCTTCAAATACAGTGATTATATTATATGGCATTTCCAGGGGAGTTCCCACAGAAAACAAGGAAGTAATAGGGGTCAGCTGTAAATGAACATGACAGATCTTTGTGGATGAAGCAAAACTGGATTATGATCATTGATGCCCAACTCTAAAATTACAAATGTCACTGAAATCATCAAAATTGTCAAAATGCAATGCCCCAACAATATATAAAATAATAATTTAAACTTTAAAAATACTATTTGATGGAGCTGGAGAGATGGCTCAGTAGTTAAGAGCACTGACTGGACCTAGGTTCAGTTCCCAACACCCACATGGTGATGAACAACCATCCATAACTCCAGTTCCAGGGGATCTGACACCTCCTGGCTTCTGCAAACGCTGCAGAACACAAGTGTACTTACATTCATGCAGGCAAAACACTCAAAAAATAAAAATAAAATTTTTAAAATACTATTTAGGGCTGGAGAGTAGGCACAGCAGTTAAGAGCACCAGCTGCTCTTGCAGAAGACATGAGTTCAATTCTCAACACCACATAGTGGCTAACAACTACCTGTAACTCTAGTTTCAGGGGAATCTGACACTCTCTTCTGACCTCTGCAGGCATTGCATGACACAGGTGCACTTACATACATGCAGGAAATATACTCATACACATAAAATAAAAATGCTATTGAAATTTTTAAATTAGTTTTTAAAGGGAGAAAGTGTTACATCCATATTACATATGACCCATGAGAACACAGTGGAAGTAACTGGGGCTTCTAGGAAGACTGCTTAGAAGAGAATAAGAGCAGCCTTCTTGCAGCTGCTGGCCTGGGATACAGACTGAATGCTCCAATCCAGAGCTCGAGGACCCATGCCAATGAGTTGTGAAGGACCCTGGAAGCCCCTCAGGGGCAGGTTGGTGTTGCCTACACTATCCATCTCCAGGCTTCTATATATGGAAACCAACCTTTGTGCCACTGTTATTTTTTATTTTTCTCTTATACACAGCCCAATATAATCCTAACTTATATATTGCCTCAAAAATTGTCATAAGAGGGTCTGGAGAGATAGCTCAATGGATAAGTGTACTGGCTGCTCTTGCAGAGGACCCAGATACAGTTCCCAGCACCCACATGGTGACTAACAACCATCTGTAATTCCAGTTCCAGGGGATCTGATGCCTTCTTCTGACCTCTGCAGACATTGTATGCATGTGGTACACTTATACATATGCAGGCAGAACACTTATAAACATAAAATAAATAAATATTAATTTAATAGCCATGAGAATTAAAGGTTTTGTTTTATTTTATGGAGAAACTAAAAGAGGTCAAGTGATAAAGGATCAAAAACTAAATAAAGGGAGTTGGGTGGGTCTCTGGCCGCTAAATGTAGGGTTCCCCACCCCAGTGCTTTCTTCTGTTTCCAGAATGCAGTGAGCCAGGTATACAGGCCATAAAGAAAAGGCTGTTCCCTCCTAAAGAACAGAAAAGCCCTGAGAAAAGTGGCTGCTGGTGCTGAGGCTGTCTCAAGGAGGCTGGCTGCCTTTCCTGTCACCAGAAGAGAAAAAGAGTCCACAGCTGAAGAGCCCTGGCCACTGGCTCCCCTCTGGACTTCTTGAAACTTCTCCCTGAACTATGAAAATAGCTCAGGATCACTGGGAATGTAGAGACAACCTTAAAGATGAAAGAGGGAAAAAAAAAAACATAATGGAGAAAAGCCAGAGAAAGATACCCCAAGGAGACAGACTCTGTACAGAGTCAGAGGAAGCTTAAAAGGCATGGTGTGTGTATGTGTGTGTGTGTGTGAACAGAGTCAGTGTAATCTTTTCAGACAAATATTTACAACTACATTAGTCCACCTGAGGAAAGGATGGAAATGCTGCATCCAGAAAAAAAAAGAACGCTACCTTATATTGTCTTCTTTTTCATCTAGTCCATCATTGGATTCCTTCTTAAAATTACTCTTTTGTATTTTGCTACTTTGTCAACATAGAATCATCAGTATGTGCTTTTTTAACAGCATGAGGTATCATACCCTTGGAAGACGTTGCACAGGGATGGCTGTCCTGGGATGTGCACATCCCTGGTGTTCCTGACTCTCGCCCCTTCTGAGCGCAATCATGTTACTCTTCCTTAGACCTTGTGTTTTTAATTTTGTAAAATTTGGGTCTTTCAGTATGCATTTAAACTACACTTCTGATTCAGGGATTCCAGCCACCTCCTACTGGAGGGAGTCCACAGTCTCCTCTTCACCAATAGATAAAGTGGAGCGAGTTCTGTGGTCCCTGCTAGGCAGGGCCAGGCCTCTCACCAGCATGGAAGAAGTTATAAAAACTGGTCATCACCTTCAACTCCTCCCTCCCTACAATTTCTGGGACCACAGATCTTGGTGGCAGGGTGGGGTGGGGGTTGTATCAGGAAGGTGAAGAGAAGCACCCACAGTGGCCAAGGACCCCAGCTGGCAGCATGACACCGGGCTTTTGACCCAGTGCTGTCCCATCTCTAGCCCACCCACCTCCATTTTCAGAAAAGCCTTTTTCTTACTGAATAAACCAGCTCTGTGACTCCCTGTGTGGCCCTGGGTCAGTTCTTTGTTCCGGACAGACGGAAGAGCCTGGAAATGGCAGTGGGTGCCCTCTCACCTGTGGCACCTTCCCATGTGATAAGAATTCTTACACCATTCACATTTGGACATTTTCCAAGGTTTTTGTTTGAACAAACCTTGAAAGAAACATAGTTTCTCTGTGCGAGTTTCCTTTAGATTTCTTGTCCAACACTTCTTCAAACAGTAAGGAGGGCGAGATGAATACGTGGTTTGCCTTTCTCTTTTCTATATCCCTTTTATTGATAGCATTCACCTCCCTGAGGGGAAAATGACAAAGACATATATGGGAAAGGATGAAAGAGTCAGTGTGATCTTTTCAGACAAATATTTATTTAAAACTACATTAGTCTGCCAGGAGCAGTGGATGGAAACAGATGACCCAAAGTAGTGACCCCATCACAGACATCAGACCACTGGGGATTCAGAGTGGAGTAAGAGGTGTCCTTGCACTCAAGGGCATAGACTGAAATTGCCCTTTCCCATATATGTCTTTGTCATTTTCCCCTCAGGGAGGTGGAAGATGGAGCCTCCTACCTGAGAGAAGACTGAGGTACGCATTACCTTTGAAGTTGGATTCAAGCTGGGGCTCTACTGCTTGCTGCAAATTGGGCAAATTACTTAATCTCTCTACGCTGGTGTGTTCACACAGTGATGACAGAATCTAGGTTTGTGCTGAGGACTGAGTTACCACAGGCCAAGTACTTAACAGTGCCTGGTACACAGCAAGTACTCAATAAATGTTGGTGGCTGCTGCTCCCGGAAGCTTGTTTGTGGATTGTGTTTGTGCAAGCTTAGGGTACACAGCAGCTATGCTGAACTGGGTAATTCCTCAGCTGGCTTCTGAAATGTAAGGAGACATTTACCTGAGGAAGAATCAGGTTATGACCACTCAAGGCAAACAAAACAGCAATCAATATATGTTTACATGAGGTCAGACCTAGGCAGAATCTGAGAAGGTGGCACACCTGGAGTCCAAGCTACTCAGTACCAGTGAGGCAGAGGATCACTTGAACCTAGAAGTTCAAGGCCAGCCTGGGTAACAGAAAAACTGGACAGAGAGCTGGGGGAGGGAGTGAAGGAGGGAAGGGAAGAAGGGGATGACGGGAAGCAAGGGTAGAGAAGAAAAGAAAGGGGGCCTCTGAGTTGGCTCATCGGGTAAAGGCACACACCAAGCATGATGAGTCGAGTTCCATCCCTGAAACCCACATGGTGGAAGAAGAAAACCAAGTCTTTAAAGTTGTCCTCTGACCTCCACATATACACTGAGACATACACATGAGGTATGTGTACACATCAGCACACAAACACACACCTAAATGAATAAATGTACAGTATTCTGATTTTTTTTTACCCAAGTCAAAAGAAAAAACTAAGTTGGCAAAACATTCTCTTTCTTTGGTGTTTTTGAGATAGTTTCCCTGTAGCCCCAGCTGGCCTGGAACTCGCTATGTAGACCAGGCTGGCCTTCAACTCATAGAGATCCACCTGCTTCTGCCTCCCAAGTGCTGGGATTAAAGGTGTGTGCCATCACACCAAGCAACAAAGCATTCTTATCTAGGATCTTCTGACACAACTTTTTTCCAAAACCTTTAGAGTTTATTTTTGCTTGAGTGGGAGACGGAAAAAAAAAGATCAAGCAAAAAATTCTATTTGTCCTTGTTAGTATCATAGGAAAACATGGATGCTCTGTACTTACTTGAGTTTGCAAAATACACACACACACACACACACACACACACACACACACACACACACAAAGTCTCTCCTTCCTCACCCCTCTGAGAATGGGTTTTACCGCTTTGCCCAGGTTGCAACTGAGCTCCTGGGCTCAAGTCGCCCTCCTGCCTCAGCCCCTGGGACTACAGGCTGACGCCACTGGGCCTGGTTGTCATGCTTTCTGCATGGTCCTTTCCAGAAGGGGGGGCAATTTTGAAGCTCAAGTCCTATTTTCCCTAATGGAATCTCTCCCTGTGTGACAATATCAAATGCAGGAACATTTCCTGGAGTCTTTCCAACAGTACTTTGAATCCTGGGTGATCCAGACATGCTGAAGGCTCTAGATTCGTAAGGAAACTAAATTCTCCAGTAGCAGCTGCTCTGGCCCTTCAGCACATTCCACGAGCAGGGAAGACTCCACTTAGCTGTAGAATGGATGGCTTCTCTAAAGTTTGGGATGGCTTCTCCCAGCTCCCAGCTACAACTTTCCAGCAAAAATACCTTTGCTGCTGGACCCTGTAGTGTCCTGGGGTCCCATGTGTCACTTTCACCAGTGAACACTGAGCACTCCCTCTGAGTTAGGCACTAGGATAGTCAGCTCCTTAACCACATACCTACTCTAAGAGCAGGTCCTGTTTACAGAAGAGGCTTCCACACCCTCCTCCACTAAATGATGAGCCTCATTTACATGGAAAGTAAGAGAGAGTCAGAACTTCAGCCTATGTCAAAGCCAGTGCTCCTGACCTATGCTTCATTGAAGAAACAATCAGTAACTCACATCCCCAGGAAGACCCAGCTCACCTAAGAGTCCTCTCCACATGGCCATTCATTACCTTTTATTCTGACTATGGCCATCATTTCAAAAACAAAGCAGAACATTACCCATCTATTATTAAACTTTTAGACATTCAGGGGGTTGGGGATTTCAGATCCCCATACACACGTAAAAAGCCAGGCACAGTGGCATGTGTCTGTAATACTAGTGCTGGGGAGGCAGAGACAGGAGGATCCCTGGAATTCACTCCAGATTCAGTGGGAGACCCTGTTTCAGAAATAAGAGGGCTAGAGAGATGTTTCAGGGGGTAAAAGTGATTGCTATGTAATCATGAGGCCGAGGTAAGCACCTAGGTAACAAGCTGGGCATCAGACAGGAAGATCACTGGGGCTTACTAACTTCCAGTCTTACAAGAGAGAAAGCAGCCCCATGTACAGGGAGAGACCCTGCCTCAAAGGAATAGGCAGAGAGTTATAGAGGATATCTGATGTCCTTTTCTGATCTACATACACATACACAGGGGTACACACACAATCTTTTAAATCTGAATGTGGTGGCAAATCCCTTTAATTCTCACACTCAGGAGGCAGAGGTGAGTGGATATCTATGAATCTGAGGCCAGGCTGATCTACATAGTCTGTTCCAGGCCAGTCAGTGCTACATGGTAAGACCTTGTCTCAAAAAAAAAAAAAAAAAAAAAGGCATAGATTAACTGAAGACACCAGATGTTGACCTCTGGCTCCAGATGCATGTGCATGCATATGTGCACGTGTTCACATACACAGATACATACACCCACATTGACACACGCACACAGAAAACCTTTTAAATGATAGAATTAGCACCATATACCATCACCTAGTTCCAGCAGCTATTGACATGAGGTCAGCTTCCAGTCATCTGTTTCCTCCTCTGTGCCTACCACCAATGGGTTATGTCAAAGCAAATTATATAGCATATGACTTCATCCATAAATACCTCATTATGTATCTTTTTATGTGCAAAATATGTGCACAGGCATATGAAGGTCAGAAAGAAACCTTAGGTATCTTCCTCAGGAATCAGTATCTACCTCCATTGAGATAGGGTTTCTCATTGGCCTGGAGCTCACCAATTAGGCTAGAGTGGTTGGCCAATGAACCAAAGATCCTCCTGCCTCTGCCTCCCTAGAGCTGGATTACAAGAATATGGCACCACCCCTAGTTTCTTGTGAATTCTTGGGCTCAAACTCAGATCCTCCTGATTGACCTCTTTCCAATCATCATCATATATGTTTTTTAATTTGTTTGTTTTGGTTTGGTTTTTTTTGAGACAAGGTCTCCCTGTAGCCCTAGCTGGCCTGGAACTCACTATATCAACGAGGCCAGCCTCCATCTCACAGAGATCTGCCTGTCTCAGTCCCCGAGTACCGGGATTTCAACTGCAAGCTACCATACCTGCTGAGAACAGTAACTTTTTAAAGAAAAGATCCAGGCTGCGTGGATGAGCGGTTTCCATTCTGGTGTGCTCAGTGAAGGCAACGAACAAACAACCACTTGGCCCCTTGCACATAAAACTTGAGCTGACGAGCTGCAGTGGGCAGGTGTCCCACCGTGGCTCTGCCCACACCCTCCTACCTCTCAAAGTTCTCTTCCAGCTCCTTCAGGTAATTGTTAAAATAGCTCCACTCGCTCTCGTGGAGCTGGCTCAGCTGCCCGAGTTTTCTCCTGCGCTTCTCCATGTTCTTTAGGGTCAAGTTGATGACGTCAGCGTAGGTTGGGGTTGAGTCCGTGGATTCTTTTGTCAAGGAAAGGCCTGGGGCTATGTTGACATTTTTAGTGGTCTGGGCCTAGTGCCTAGGGAGGGCAAAGGGGAGCATGGAGTTTGGGGGTTCTGAAAGACATGCCCACATGCCCCATACAGGGCCTGATTCTCTGCCACTGGCAATGGCCATGGCCTGCCTGAAGGAAGAGAGTCTGTCCTCCCTGGGACCAGGCTGATGGAGAAATATGAGGTCTTGAGTGCTTTTAGCTTGGTTGCTTCCTTCCCGGAACCCAGCATCTCGAATGACTCCAGGCCAACCTGCAACTGCCTTCCCCATGAGACACAACTTCAACCAATCCCTGGAGGAGGGGATAGAAGCCCCTCCCCCCCAGACTGTCGGAGAGGCTGCTCCTTCTCCAGACCCTGGGCCGCAACAGGGTTCCAACCTCTCCCAGCCCCTAGGTGGGGTTGGGCGGAGCAATGCCCTCTCAGGTCTATTCTCTAATAAATTTGCTTGCTCTGCACAGGTTGGTTTCTTTCATGTCCTTCCCGCTTTCTATTTCCTTATATAGGCAGTACCCACTCTCTCAGAAATCTTCTCTGGCCCTGCCCATGGTAGGCAGCTAGAGAACACACCGTGTCATCACAGAGGCAGGGAGGAAGGAGCTCCCACAGCCTCTCCTTGCAGGCCCCAGGGCACATTCTCCAGTTTCTGTTTTGTTTAGATTTGATTTTTTTGAAACGGGATCTTGCTATGTAGTCTAGGCTGGCCTCAAGGTCAGAGTGAGTCACCTGCCTCAGCCCCGAGTGCTGGCATTACAGGTACACACCACCACACCCAGCTTCATACTCTGCTCAAATTTATATGCTGGAAAAAAAATCCCTCTTTGAATCAGGCGCGTGGTGACACACATCTGTAATCCTAGCACTTGGGAGATGGAGGCAGGAGGCTCAAGCACACAAGGCACTAGGTACTTCAAGGCTCACAGGAGCAAGACTGTGCCAGAAGTTCATACCCATAGCTACCCGTGCTGTGCACCCACTGTGCGCCAGACTATGCATTAAGGCCTGAACGCTTCTCCCCAACCCCTGCTTCTGTGAAGAGGCTGAGGGACCTGGTGACAAGGATATGGGACGATTTTGGTCCTTTCCCTCCTGATGATCAGCACATCCTGGCCACGCTGCAGCAGGTTGGAGTAGTTGAGGAAGAAGTACACAATCAGCGGGCTCTTCCCATAAAGGTTGAAAAGGCTGGAAGTCATTTCTGGCATTTTGCAGGCAGGGTGGGACTGAAGCAAAAAGAAGGGAGATGGCGATGACTAGTGCTGTCAACCTGACAGGATTTGGAATTTCTTACAGGACAGTCCCAAGCACATTTGGAAGGGACCATTAGCTTCCGGGCTTGCCTGTGGAAGAGATCTTGATTAGGTTAATTGATGAGGGAAGATCCATTTTAACTGTGAGTGGGACTATTCCCTGGATGGGGTCCTGGACTGTATAAAATGGAGAAAGTGAGTTGACCTCTGACCCTCGTTGCTCTCTGACTACAGAGGCAATGCGACCAGCCACCCCAAGCTTCTGCTGCCTTCACTTCCCCAACAGGATGGACTGTGTCTTCAACTGTGAGCCAGAGGGAACCCCTTCTCCTTTGAGTTGCTTTGGTCAGGGTATCATAGCAACAAGAAAAACAACTAAGACACCACGCTTAACAACACCTCCTAGAAAGTACAAAGGCACTCCTGTCCCCTGATCCAGCTAAGTCCAGCTTTAAGATACCTCCTAACAGAATGGCCGAAATAAAGAAAAGTTTCAGGCATGGTCTACTGAAGTAAGAAATGGCCATTCTCCCTCATTGGGATGAGAAGAAATAATTTGACAATGGACAAAGTGGGAGTGGTTACAGGGCCCTCTACGCTTCACTCTGGTTTGGATTCCACCTGGACCAGTTCATTGGCAAACAATTTAATATGAACATATTTTGATCTAGTAATTTACTTCTAGAAGTTTCTCCTCCATGTGTACTTGTACCTACAGCACACACACATAAACATAAAAATGATATTTAAGGTAGCAGTGTTCAGAACAGCAAAGACTGAAAGTTCCCACGTGCCCACCAATAAGACATGTAAATGTAGGTTAAGAAACAGGGGGCTACTGTGAAAACAGGTGACAGCCCTCGGGTGCTCCCATAGTCCTTTCTCTGAAAGCACAACTGTGTTGGAGGTGAAGCAGGGTGTCCAGACTCAGAGCTCGGCTTCAGACCTTGGTTCTACTTTTACTACCCAACAATCAAAAGGCAAACAATTCAACTAAAAACAGGCTAAGGACTTGAGCAGACATTTCTCCAAGATGACATTCAAATGGCTGGTGAGTACATAAAATGGTGCTCAATGTCACTAGCCATGAAAGGAAATGCAAGTTGAACGGCAAAGAGGAGCCCTGCCATGCCCACTAAACAGCATGATGAAAGGAAGGGAAAAATAAACACAAGAATGGGGAGACTTGAGAGGCCCGGGCATGCGGGGATGGGGAAGTGTGCAATGGGAAAGAGTGCAGCAATGGCTTAAAAAGTTAGGCGTAGGCACTAGAGAGATGATTTAGTGGTTAAGAGCACTTGCTGCTCTTGCAGAGAATTTCTAGCTCCCATGTTGGGTGACTCACAACCACTTCTAATTCCAGGGTCAGGGGATCTAGTGCCCTCTTCTGGCCTCTGTAGACACTGCAATTCACTTGTGCACATACACACAGACACATGCACATAATGAAAAATAAATCTTAAAAAATGTTAGGCAGGGAGTTACTCTATGACTCAGAAATGCCTTAAGATATCTAAGAGAGAAAACATATATATGTCCACAAAAAAAGGTACCTAAATATACACTATTAAGAGGAACTAAGAAGTAGCAACAACCCAAATGTCCATCAACTAGTGAGTAGTTAGACAAGGTGAGGTGTGTTCATATAAAGGCAACCCATTCAGCTCTAAAAACAATGAAGTACTGATACATTCTATGACAAGGATGAACCTAGAGAGTGATGGCGTAAGCAGTTACTCATGAGGGGCTGGAGAGACGGCTCAGCAGTTAAGAGCACTGACTGCTCTTGCAGGGTACCTGGGTTTGATTCCCAGCACCCACATGTGCAATTAACAACCATCCATAACTCCAGTTCCAGGGGATCTGATATCCTCTTCTGACCTCAGAGAGTACTGCATGAGACAGGTGCACTTATACACATGCAGGCAATACACTCATACACATTTTAAAAAAGATAATAAAAAAAGAAGTTAGTCACAAGAGGCAGGATATTACTGGATTTCTTTTATATGAAATGTCAGAATAGTACATTAGCAGTTTCTGGGGGAGCAAAGATTTGTGGGAGAGTGAATGTTAATAGGTATGGGGTTTCTTGGTGGGGGTGATAATGTTCTGGAATTAGTGGTAAGGGCTGCACCATTCTGTGCATATACTCTTAAAAACTCAGGCTGTAAACTTTAAGACACTAAGCTTTATGGTATAAAATTTTGACTTTGGGGATGGACAGGTGGCTCAGCAGTTAAAAGCACTGGCTGTTCTGGTAGAAGACCTGGTTTTGAATCCCAGCACCTACATGGTGGCTAACAACTGTCCAAAACTCCAGTTCCAGGAGATCTGATGCCCTCTTCTGCCCTCCCTGGGCACTGCATGACACAGTGCACTTACATGCACGCAGGGAATACACTCATAGACATACAATAAAAATAACAAAAAAAATTTTTTTAACTCTTGGCTTTTTTGGGAGTGGGGGTGCATGCCTATAATCTCAGCACTTAGGAAGTAGGAGCAGGTGGATCTCTGAGAGTTCTAGACAAGCCAGGGCTACACAGTGAGACCCTGTCTGAAAAAAACAAAATCAAACAAACGAAAACAACTTGGCTATTGTCTTTTGCTATCCACTGGACTTTAAACAAGGCGCTTACCTTTCCTGAGCTGCCGTTTCCTCATCTATAAGATGGATAAAATCTACTTCTTACGTCTGTGAGTAGTAAATGAATAAACATATATGTCTGAGGTACAGAAAGCCCTCAGGACACATTAGCTCCTGTATGTCAAGTTAACAAAGCAGATTGGGAGAAATAACTAGAGTGTGTGTGTGTGTGTGTGTGTGTGTGTGTGTGTGTGTGTGTAACAGGTTTTTATTCCTTGAAGTGAACTAAATGTTTCTAGAAGGATGGATACATGCCTCCAGAGAGTGGGGGGCATGAGGTACAGAGTGAAGGAGAGATGAACCTTCTGCTAGGTATTTTTAATACTATCTGAGTTTGGGGCTGGCAAGACGGACAATCGGGATAAAGGTGAGGTGCCTGTTGACCTGAGTGTGACCATTGTGATCTGTATGGTAGAAGGAAAGGACCAACTCTTGCAAGATGTCCTCCGACTTACATAAATAAATACAATTTTAAAACTTTTTGAATTTTTACCATGGGCAAAGATTATCATTTTGATAAAAGAGAAGAAAGGATCTGTGTGTGGTGGTACACATAGCTAGCACTTGGGAAGCCAAGGAAGGAGGGTCTCCAGTTCAAGGCCACTTGGGAAACACAGTGAGACCTTGTTAAAAAAATAATAAAAAAGCTGTGTGTCTGCACATCTGCACATGTGCACACATGTGTTTGCACATGCACACATGAAGATCACACTATTATTGCACTTGTTCTCTTTTTGTGCACACACGTGTTTGCACATGCACACATGAAGATCACACTATTATTGCACTTGTTCTCTTTTTGTGCACACACGTGTTTGCACATGCACACATGAAGATCACACTATTATTGCACTTGTTCTCTTTTTGTGCACACACGTGTTTGCACATGCACACATGAAGATCACACTATTATTGCACTTGTTCTCTTTTTGTGCACACACGTGTTTGCACACGCACACATGAAGATCACACTATTATTGCACTTGTTCTCTTTTTGTGCACACACGTGTTTGCACACGCACACATGAAGATCACACTATTATTGCACTTGTTCTCTTTTTGTGCACACACGTGTTTGCACATGCACACATGAAGATCACACTATTATTGCACTTGTTCTCTTTTTGGCAGTCCTGCAGATGGAACCCAGAGCCTCGTGTGTGCTAGGCTAGTGCTCTACCACTGAGGCACATCTTGGTCTGAAAATGCTATATTTCTTAAAAAACTATTGGGGTCACATGCTGGGCCACCTGTGGAGGCCCTGGGGCTCAGTCGACTCCCCTCGGCCCTCTTTGCACAGTTCCCATCAGGTCCTCAGTTCTTTTCTGTTTTTCGTCTCTGTTAAAATCTGCCACCATCCAGTCTAACTCCTGCCCACAGAGACAGTTCTTAGAATCCGACATGTGGCTCATCTCCTTTCTTCCTGTTTCTACAGCAAACCCACCAGCTCTCAGCACTGAGGACCAAAACATGCTGCACTGTGTTTGTCATTTCTAGGTCGCTGAAGGTAAGCTTGCATGGGCAGCACAGCTGGCGAGAGAGGCCGACGTTCACACTGCCTGCCTGTCTTCCACCATGCTCTGCTCTTCTCAAAGACTCCTCTGCTAAATGCTGAGGGAGATATGCAGGAATGGAGAAGGTTCAAAAAGTCCATGACCCTAAATTAACCAGGTGTGCTGGCATATATCTGTTATCCCAACATTCCAAAGGTAGGAACAGTAAAATCATATCATAGCCTAAGCTACATAGTTCTAGGCCAGCCTGGGGTACACAATGAGGATCTGTCTCAATGAAGAAACAAAGGGAACCAGTGAGATGGCTCAGGGAGTAAAGGTGCCAGGTGCTTGCTGAGAAAGCCTGACCACTTGAGTTTGAATTCCAAAACCCATATCCAGGTGGAAGGAGAGCGCCAACTCCAAAGTTGTCCTCTGATCTCTGTAGCATTGCCCCCAATCATATACACATACACACAATAACACAAAGTTTAAAAAGCAAGCAAAACAAACAAAGGAATCCTCCACCCTCAGTGCTCTGCCCAAACTGTGTGGTCTCAGACCCTCTACAGCTGCTGCCCCAGGGAGAGCCTCAGATTTGGTCAGCATCCTAAGTCCTCTTCCCACTACCCAAGACTAGCGATGCCAGGGATAGAAATAACCACCTAGTGAGGCTCCTGGGAGGGCTGGGGGAAGGGCGAGAGATGGGGAAGACATTGTCATCTATGGCCTTGACCTCGACCTCCAGTGTGTTGGGGACTATGCTCAGAGCTCAGAGGCAGCTCAGAGCTGCAGGGCTCTGCATACCAGACTATGCTTCACAGCTACTTGGTTCTGTGAGTTCCTTTCCTCACCAAAAACTCTGAGTGGCCACAGTAACTCTTGGGGTCCAAGTCAGCCAAGTGAAATACACAGGGGCTGAGGCTGAGGTCAGAGCCTGGGATACAAGAAGTGCTCAATAAATGTTTATTATCATCTTGACCTCAGACCAACCTCATGCCAACACCATGACCTCGGGGTGCCTACTCCATTGTAGAGAAAGGAAACAAACTCACAGCTCTCTTCTTCTGAGTTTCCAGCAGATTTATTTATTTATTTACTTATTTTTAGGTTTTTTTAAGAGTAGGGCCTCACACTATGGTCTAGGTTATCCTGGAAGTCACTACGTAGCCCAGGCTGGCCTGGAACTCTTGACAATCCTCCAAAGTCAGCCTTGTGAGAGCTGGGATTACAAGTGTGAGGCCTGCCAGGCTCCATGAGGGTATATAAATGCAGACAAAACAGTCTGACAGTGGGGGCCTTCCTCACCCAAAAATCACCCTTAGGAGATCCCCTGAAGGTACCACCTGGGTCTACAATCAGAAGCACCCCACCTTTCACCCCAACACTGCTATAAAGGAAGGTGTTTTAGTCACAAATCCTCTCTCATTTTAAGTCTGCTCTTAAGTTTCTAATCCTGGGGCTGGAGAGACTGCTGGGTGGTGAGTGCTCGCCATGCTCGCTCTTCCAGAGGGTCCAGGTTTGGTTCCTAGAGACATCAGGCAGCTCAGAACCACCAACTCCAGCTCCACAGGATCAGATGCCCTCTTCTGGCCTCTGTGGGCACTGCACTCACATGCATAGACAGACACACATACACGGACACGCGCATGCACACACACACAATTAATAAAATAAATCTTAAATTTCCAATCATGTGCTCACCTTTTTCATGAAAAAATTCACACATGCTCTGGTTTCTGATATCCTCTTAACTTGCTGTGTGGCTTTCCTGGAGAACAGGATCGGACAGTGGTGATCTGTCAATGTGATACAGCAGAACAGTAATCATTGGTGTCTGCCCCAGGAGAAGGGACAGCACAGGTACAGATCAGCTTCCCACTAGACTGAGAATGCCCAGGTGCTGGGATCACTGCAGGGCGGGGGTAGAGCTACGGGGCAGCCAGTTGATTCCTATTGCTTTTTAGCCAGACACACAGCTGTAGGCCCTGCTGGTCATCTCTGTCCATCCTTTCCTCCACTCAACAGATACTCAAACACCTACTCTGTACCAGGCTGTCCTATGTACTGAAAACAGAGCACTGTCAGGGACCTCCCAATATGCTGAGAAAAAAGGACATGTCAGTAATAGGCATCACTAGGTATGGTGGCACACACTTGTAATGCTGGCACTTGGGAGGCAGAGGCAGGTGGATCTCTGTGAGATCAAGGCCAGCCTGGTCTACATAGCGAGTTCCAGTCCAGCTGGGGCTCCAAAAAAAAAAAAGATAAATAAAAATAACAGGTATCACATTCTCCTAGGCACCATGACAGAACTGTCTACAGGACACAGTGTGGTCATGTGGTTACAGAATAGGAAAGGAGAGACCCAAAGTCTTTAAAAAGCCAAGCAGCAACAGGATAGATGTTTTGATCACAATACAAAAAAATATACAGATCAGTCTAACTCTTGTGCAGCTATGGTTTTTCTGTAAGAGAAAGTTAGTGGAGCATGCCTTGAAAACCAGCAGAAAAATACCAGATCATCTAGACAATCAGAAAGCCACCAAGTTCTCAGCAGTGACACCAGAAGTAGAAAACAGTGAAGCCAAATGGTCAAAGCATCAAGAGAAAGTGGCTGTTGGTCTCAGGCTGGGATCCGGCTGAGTTTAGGAGCCCTTGCCTGCCATGTGTGAGGCCCCAGGCATAATACCAGTACCACAAAGAAAAGCTCCCAAACCTGTTCATCAGGACTTGTACATTCAACAAAACTATCTTCCAAGAACAAGGGCAAAGTAAAGACATTTATAGAGAAACAGAAACTGGGGCTAGAGAGATGGTTCAGTGGTGAACAGCACTGGTTGCCTTGGAGAGGACCTAGTTGTGGTTCCTAGTACCCACATGGCAGCTAACAACCATCAATAACTCCAGTCCAGGGAATCTGATGCCCTCTTCTGGCCTCCACAGCATTGCATAACATGGGTACACATATATAGTACAGGCAAAATACTCATACACATGAAATAAAAATAAATCTTTTTAAAAAAGAAAAATAGAAAGTAAAGGAACTTATCTAGAGACCTATGGTAAAGAACTAGAGGAAGGGAGAAGGAGTTTTGTGTGTGTGTGTGTGTGTGTGTGTGTGCATGTGTGTATGTGTGAGACTCATTTGCACAATTCTTGAGTGTGAACTTTGTACATGACAATGTCATATGTTGTCAAAAGGAGGGACACACCACTTTCTAAGATTACTTTTACAGCAGGAAGCGGCTTTCTGATGAAGAGCAGACATTCCATTGTTTCCTCCACAGAGTGAAGCCAAATGGGCCTATGGATCCTCTGGACAGGATAAAGAGCCTCAGGAAAAACTGCTTGTTCTAGAAATCCCTTAAAAAGTACTATAGGACTAGCAAGACAGCTCAGTATGTAAAAGGGCTTGCCACCAAGTCTGACAACCTGAGTTCAATCCCTGGGACCCACATGTTAGAAGAAGAGAACTGAATCCCCAAGCTGTTCTCTGACTTCCACATCCCCCACCACAGTAAATAGATAAATAAATACATAAATAAATAAGTAAAATGAAAATATGACCATTGGGGAACTGTCGCTCAGGGGTAGAGGGCATGACTAGCAGGCAGGAGGTTATGGCTTCCATCCCTGGTAGAAAAAAAAGAAGATGCAGAACAAAAAGGTCATTACTTCTAGGCTGGAGATATGGCTCAGGGGTAAGGAGTACTTGCTGCTCTTGCAGATGACCCAAGTTTGATTCCCAGTACCCATGTTGGGTGGCTCACAAATGCCTACAATTTCAGCTTGGGGAGATCCAACACCACTTCTGGCTTCCTCAAGGCCCTGCAGCACATGGCATATACTCACATAGACATACAGAAAAATAAAAAATAACAAAACTTAAAAATGAATAAAAAGGAGTCTAAAACCCACCTAAGATGTGGGCTTAGGCATAATGGTCTCTGTGGCCACTGTCCACTCTCTCCCTTGAGAGTGTAATCCACTCTGCTCTGTAATCGTGAGCTTCAATATGTAGGCAAATAAAATAGCAATATCAGATCAATGATGCTGACAACAATAATATCATCTGAAGCCAGGCATGCTAGCACATGCCTGTAATCATAGCCATGGGGAGGTGAAGGCAGGAGGATCAGGAGTTCAAGGCCAGCCTGAGCTAGACAGTGAGTCTGAAGCCAGCTTGGGTAACATGAGACCTTATCTCAATAATTAAAACAAAACAAAAATAACATGTGGAGATTTAAATCAAGACACAAAAGCACTGGATGAAATAGCATTTAAGTCTTGAGGGGTTTCGGTTAAACTGCTCTAAGGTCTTTGCTGTGTCCAAGCAGGACATGGTCTGAGTTAAGACAGCACTTAATTTTACATGAGGTTAAATGTACAGTATGAATTCAAAGCCATACAATTGAGGCAGGATAGAAAGACTGGAAGTATGGGGACATAAGAAGGGGGTGGAGCAGTCACCCAAGTCTGACCTGAAGCTTCCTGCCAGCTGAGAGCAAGAACGCCAGCACATTAACCACATCTGCTGTCAAGGCTGCCCACAGAGTCACCAGTCCTTTCACATTGAGACACTGTGTTAAAGTAGCAAGTCAGGCTTAGGGCCTGAATGCATATGACCTGTGTAGAGATCATGCCTTTCCCCAGATACTATCTGAGAAACTCAGTCAAAACTTTATATATTGTAAAGACAGCCTACCTTCCAGTATTGCTGTATCCCTGCAATCCTGTCACATCCCACCCCCAGGATCACTCAGCGACAACACAGTAACTTTAAACCTCCAGAATCTCATGTATGGTCACTGAAACACAATGGGCACTACTCTTCGAGAAGCCCACACCCATGCTCTTGGGTCTGCCTTCTTTTCTCCTTTCTTCCTCCTAATCCTCAGGTTTAAGCCAATATTAAAATATCTTTAGGGGTTGGAGAGATGGCTTATCAGTTAAGAGCACTTGCTGCTTTTCCATAAAACCAGATTTCAGTTCCTAGCACCATCAGGCAGCTTACAGCCACCTGTAACTCAAGCTCCAGGGGACGTGATGCCCTCTTCTGGTTTCTGTGAGTACACGTATGGAATATACTCACATAGACACACACATATACACAAATAAATATAAATATTTAAGATACATATGTCTTTTAAAAAACTCCCAATTCTGCTTTTCTATGAGGCTAGTATAGTTCTGAAATTCTCTGCAGTGTCAAAGCCAAGAATCCCAGTTTGGAATGAGCTGAGGTCCCTAAAACTCTGAGGGAACTCCTCAGACTACTGAGGGGTGACCCTGGGGTGCTGTACCCCAAAGGCTGACACAGTGAGTAGCTTTCTGAGCCTTGGCGCTTGGGCAGAGGGCCCTCTGTCCAGGGGAACATCGTGAGTATCAAAGGTGCTCATGGGATCAAAAATGACATCACCCGCTTCTCCTCCTTTACCCTGCTTGGTGCCAAAGCCAGGTCAGAACCCAGAACAAACTGTGTCCAGATGAAGACAATGCAGCAGGCTTTGGAGACAATGACCAAGACAAAAGCCCTATGACCACTTCGGCAGCTCGTGTACCTTTCGTGTTGTGGGAGCATTCTGTGTTCAGCTTGATTGAAGCCTTTCTGTCACAGGTTGCATGTGTAGTAGAAGACTTCAGGGGAGATTTTAAAAAAGAAGAAAGTTAGCAAAGCTGCTCTGAGAGGGGTGTTTACAACTTAGCGATGTCCCATTGTTCTCAGAAAGGAAAGAGTAGGAGGAAAGCACCCAGCCCAGTCCAACCTCTGCAGAGACACTGTGCAGCAAGTGGGAAGCAGAGAGCCAGGGACGGAGGTGGAGTTGGGGGCCGGATGGCAATGGAATATCACTCAGCAGCTGGGGATCTGGGCAGACACTGAATGTCTTTGCTGCCTGGTGTTTCTTAGGGATGAAGCCAGCTGTGGCATGCAGTGTGCACGGAGGCTCGTGGAAATGCTCCAGGCCCACTGCTGTCACTCGCTACATAGCCACGCAGTATGCCACCTTCATAAGCAACTACTACCCTGTCTGGCACTAGGCAATCACTGAAACTCAGTCCCTCCTTGGAAGCACTCCCAGATAAGCAGGAGAGCTGGGTAAACACACAAGTGCATATTTCATATTTGTTAGAGAGGGAACATAAATTAAGGTTACATTTCGATGTCAGTGACAGACGCTAACATAGTGCTTCAAGCTATGCAGAACTTGTTCTCCCACACACAAGTCCAAAGAGCGGCAATCCTGGCCTTCTGTGGCATTTCTACTGTGCTAAGTCTTTGGGACTCTGACTTTTTCTGGTTTCTGGTTTTACTCTTGTCCTCGGGGTCCAAGATGGCAGCTAGAGTACCTGGCATCACATGTACATTCCAGGCAGCAGAATTGGAAAGACAAATGGAAAGAGGTTATACAGGTCTTTTAAAGGAAGGATCTCGGAACTGCCACATGGCACATCCACATATCCCACTAACTAGACAGTAGTCACACAGATACAGGGGAGGTGAGGAAACACAGTTCTTTGTGGCCACGTACATGAGCAGCAAAAATATATACTATAAGCTTTAAAAAAAAAATAGATGAGGCTGGTGTGGTGGCTCACGCCTTTAATCCCAGCACTGGAGAGGCAGAGGCAGACAGATCTCTGAGTTCAAGGCCAGCCTGGTCTACATAGTGAATTCCAGGACAGCTGGGCCTACAGAGAGACCCTGTCTCAACGGGACCAAAAAAAAAAGAAGAAGAAAAAAAAAGAAAAACATCAGATCCTGGGGAAAAGTCAACTTTTCAACTTTGCCACGGCAGAATAAGAGTCCCATGGGAAGCCAGAGGGAGGAATGCCGGGTTCTGCCGAGGAGAGTAGAGGTTCTGAGGAGAGTAGAGGTTCTTCCTGGGCTTCCAAGAAAAGAAGATACTTGCTTCTGTCCTAAAGTATGCTCAGGAGTTTGGACAGGCAATCACATGGCAGACCTTCCATCCAGTCTTCACAGGCTTAGTTTGACTTTTAGATAGAAGTGACACTTGAAGGGTCAGCAAGATGGCTCAGGAGTGAAAGCACTTGCCACCAAGCCTGAAAACCTGAGTTTGATCACCAGAACCCACATGGTGGAAGGAGAGAACCTACTCCTACAAGAAGTCTTCTGATCTCCACTCCTACACCCTGGTGCACACACATACACACAACTATATACACATATATATGTGTGTGATGTATATACATAAATGACAATTGAATGGACAGGACAAGCTGAGGGATTTCCTGTCTGTGGTGCAACTGGCTGTCCAGCAGCTATCGATCTGTCTAGTGTCAGGTGGTTTCTGGGATTTGTGAGAAGTCAGCACTCCTCAGGCCCCCTTGGGCATTTCTGCTCCTTTACAGGCCCCAAGGGATCTGCAGCAGGGCACAGAACAATAGAGACTCTGAGTATGGGGTGAGTTGGTAGACCATTCTGGTGGGATATCTGGGTGACAGGTGACCAGAAGGAGCTCAGACTGAGGGTCTGGATACCGGGTGTGTGGCCCCAGGCAACTCGTTCCCCTGGGTATTTCTTCCTTTGTTGAATAAGGATTATTTTCCCTGCAGGGCAGCTGTGAGGACTGTGCACACCAAGCTGCTGAGGTGGACTCTCGGGGCGGACAAAGGGCCTTGCCATCCATACAGAGCAAAGGAAGACTGCAAGGAGGGCAGAGTTGGGCACTTCTGGCCCATGTGACCACCCCTGTGCTCAGTCTCCACAGGCTGAGAACGGAGTGTGATGGGGCCAGCAGCAGGGGGATCTGTTGTGAGGCACTGTGCCCTATAACCCAGGTGTGCAGATCTGCCTGGGATGGAGCTAGCAGGCGTAGTTGCAGGATCAGGTTCTTCCTTGCTCAGGATATGGACCATACCCATGCTCTGGAGCTTGAGAAAACTCTGCTTACAGTTGGTGAACTTCTGAGGTCACAACTGAACAGCAGCGGGGCATCCTTATCAAGTCCTTCACGGGGCTTAACAGTTCTTAATGTCAAACTGCCCATTTTGCAGGAGAAAACACGGAGCCTCAGATTTGCTGAGAGGCAAGTCCTGCAGGGTGGCTTTGCTCTGGTGGAAATTAAGGTCCTCTGGCCACCAAGCCCAGTGAGTTTCTAGGGAAGCCTGTCACTCCCTATTCTGGCTGGAGGACAAACGGTTTCTTTGCTAAGCCAGACTCTCCTGTCCAGTCTTACACGTTCACTGATGTATCCATTCGCACTTCTCACAAGCACCTTAGTGTTAACAAGTCCATTCAAAGAGATGATCAGTGCTTGCAGGTATGGTGCTGCATGCCCAGGATCCCAACACTCAGGAGGCTGAGACAGAAGGATTGTGAATTTGGACACTAGCCTAAGCAAGTGTCAAATAACCAGAAAAAAAGGCCAGCTGACTCAAGCCTGTACTGAGAGGCTGAGGCAGGAGGATCAGTAGTTCAAGGCAAGCCTCACTAAACAGGGAATTTGAGGTCAGCCTGCTCTACACGAGACCCTGTCTCAAAAACTGAGATGATGATAATAATGTTAAAATTATTTGAAATTACACTGGGTGAGAATCAGGGACTGTATCCCTAGTGTGTGCTGATGTTCTACGTTAATTACGTTTTTCCAGAAGTTACCACTTCGACATTGAGCTCTTGATGGCTCTCTGCCTCACTCTCACTCCACCTGCGTACACGGAGCTGCTCAGCTCTCCAGTGCACCCTGGAGGCAGCTCTGCTTTCCTACCCTTCTCCCTACTCGTAAAGCCAACCCATGAGCCAGGGGTTCGAGACCTGTCTCTAAACCCCATGTCAGCCCTGTGGGCCTCCTGCCACCACTGCCACATTCTTACTTTAGACAACCACAAAAGCTGCCCAGGTGGGCTTTTGTGTCCTTTCAACACAGTCCCCACATTAGAAGACAAGACAGTGTGATCTTTCTGTTTTGTTTTAGAAGCAGGATCTCACTATGTAGCCCTGGCTAGCATGGAACTGTCTATATAGACCAGGATGGCCTTGAACTCACAGAGATCTTACCTCTGCCTCCCAAGTGCTGGGATTAAAGGCATGCACCACCACGCCTGGTTAAAAAGTAAAAATAAGTAAATCTACTTCTGCTTTCAGAGTACTTGGATAAAGGGTGTGCATGTCTAGCTTCCATTTTTTTATTTTTTATTTTTTGAGACAGGGCCTCCCAATAGCCCAAGCTGGCCTGGAACTTACTATGTAAACCAGGCTGGCCTTGATATCACAGAGATCCTGCCCATCTCTATTGGGATTAAAGGCATGTATCTCCACACCTGGCCAGGCTACTGTTTTTTGTTTGAGAACATAATCTTTTAAAAATCTAGGGAAGTGGCCAGAGAGACGCCTCAGTGGCTTAGAGGACTGGCTGCTCCTGCACAGGACCAGGGCTCAGCTCCCAGTACCTATATGACAGCTATCCACCATCTGTCACTCCAGTTCCAGGGAATCTGATGCCCTCTGCTGCCTCTGCAGTCACTTGTATGCATGTGCTGCACTCACATGCAGGTGAAACATTCATACATATAAAAAATAAAAATAGATCTTTTTTTTTTTTTGGTCTCTTTGAGGCAGGGTCTCCCTATAACCCCACCTGGCCTGGAACTCCCTATGTAGACCAGGCTGGCCTGGAACTAACAGAGATCCACTTGCCCCTGCCTCCTAAGTGCTGGGATTAAAGGCGTGTGCCACCATGCTTGACTATAAAGTAAAAATAAGTAAATCTTTTTTTTTAAAACTAGGGAAGATCATGCCCACCCCAACTTGAATGGAGCTTCACCTTGGTCCTAGACCCTCATGCTCCCAAGACCTCAGCCCGGCTGCATCCCATTCTGACTCCTACCTCTCCTTCTCCTCCTGTCTGTTCCCTGAGTAGCTCTAGGGCTTTTCACTTTTCTTTCTGTCTTGGGGCCTTTGAAATGCAGTTCCTGCTTCCTAGAAGGCCATTTCTCTCACCCTCCCAATGACTGACTCCTCATCCTCACATGACCTGCTGGGACTGTCACTTGTTTGTCATTTGATTTCTCTCTAGATCTCAAGGTAAAATCTTCAATTGCTCTCCCACCCCTGCCCTTCCTAGGCAGAATGAGCCATGTGAGGCAGGGCAGACTGGCATCCAGGGAGACTCCTGCCTGGAGCAACTGGCTCTTCACAGACTACCGAGCACTGAGTAGTCAGACCCAGCAGTGGACCTGTGCGGGGTGGGGTGCGTTGTGCATTTTCTTGGTGGCCAGGTCTCTGGAGCTGAGGCCTGGTCCTTCTGAGAGCTGAGCACCACTCACCTCCTTTAGCACATTTCTTTCTGCTGAGAGTAGCTGCAGTGGATTCTATTACTTATAACTGAGAACTCTGCTGATTTCTCACATGTGTGGTATGTGTATGCTTGTGCACATGTATGTGCAGGTGCAGGTGTCATCCATTTTTTTTTTTTTTTTCAGAGATAGGCCTGCTCATTGGCCTGGAACTTACTCATTAGGCTAAACTGGTTGGGCAGCAAGTCCCAGGGATCTGCCTGTCTCCGCCTCTCCAGCACTGGAATTCCAAGCATGCACACCAGGGCAGGGTTTTTTCACGTGGGTGACAGAGACTGAACGTGGGTCCTCATGCTTATACTCTATCGGCCGCACCATCTCCCCAATTCAAATTCTTCTTTATTGAGGCTGTTTTTCACCATCTTCTTTAAAACTCATGAATCAAGAAGTGCAGAGGGCAAGTCAGTCTTGGAGAAATCACAGTTTGGTCCCCTGAATTCTGGACTCTCAGACAGACTGTTGCCATTGAATCACATGTTTTGACTGTTGCTGTTGAATCACATGTTTTGAATGCAGCCAGCTATTTCCATGAGCAGATGGGAACTCATGTCTGCTCATGACAAAAAGCTGGGTCCCCACCACAGAATCCAAACACTCCCTCCATCCTGGTTTGCCATTCAAATTTCAGCTGCTTTTAAGGTTCCAGTTTTTGATTTTCAAGGCAGAAGATGGGATCTCTCAGCTGGGTTCTTGAAATAACAGTCAGAAGGCTTTCTGTGTTTTGGTACAAAAGAAATCCATTTGTTTCAGGCACTATGACAGACAGTGCCTAAACACTGAATAATATTTTGATGTTGGTTTCTGAGAGACAGCCGGCCCTCGGCAGCACCTGCTCTATCCATGCTTGGGACCAGGGAGTCATTTATAGTGCACCATCACATGCTAAGCATAGGGCCAAGAGCTTAATGAAGGTGACCTTCATGAAGTCTCCAAGTCTTTATGGAGTGCCTTCTTGATGGCAGGCCTCTATTCCTGGAAGGAGGAGCTAAGACACCAACAGTAGGTTTATATTCTAACAGCAGGGAGGGGGCAGGAAGTGCTCCAAGCAACACAGAGACCCGCAGCCATGATGAGCTCTATACAGAGCATGACCATGGGCTACATTGTCCCTGCAGAAATGGGCCTAGTGCTCCATGATGAATGCATGCCACGGACATGCCACTTAACATGGCTCCCGGGCCATCTGCTAAGAAGGCAGCATGAGGGGCTGCAGAGATAGTTCAGCCGTTAAGAGCACTGGCTGCTCTTTCAGAAGACCTTTGTTTCCCAGCACCCACACGGCAATTAACAACTGTCTGTAACTCCAGTTCTTCTGACCTCCACAGGCACTGCATGACATGAATGCATCTACATACATGCAGGCAATACACTCATACACAGAAAATAGAAATAATAAAATATTGTTTAAAAGACAGCATGTTGGCAATGAGCATTCAGGCATCAGAAATGGGGATGTTGACCTAGAGCTTCAAGATTAGTGTGGACCCAGTCATGGTCCCTCTGTGTGGATGCTGTGCACTGCCTATCAGGGGCTGGCCCACTCATTGGAGGAGTCCCTCTGTGAAGATGAGGTAGAATGGGCAAGGTTCCAAGATGTGCCATCCACAGACCACTGATACCCCAGAAAGCCAGAGTTTCTGCAGCTTCAGGGCTCTGTGGAGTTCAATGTTCAGGTTTGTGCTCCCCACTTACCCGAGGGCAGTGGGATTTCTTGATTTGTTCTGGCTTCTGGATAGAGGCTTTCTTACAAGCAAAGATGCTAAATCCTCTTCCTGGGAAAGAGAAAAGATGTTATTTAGTGTGTGGCCAATGAACATAAGATTGCGACACAGAAGCTGTGAGACACACCTTCCTGGAGGCAGGACAACACCCACAGGCGTGGAAGCAGAACTGGCCTTTGGTGAACTAGGGTCTCTGCTTACTCTACCTGTGAGTGACATAGGTACATTACTTCACCTCTTTGATTCTGTTAAAAAGAACGAATACCAGGTTGGAGAGATGGTTCAGTGATTAAGAGCAAGTATATTTGTCTAAAGGACTTGAGTCAGATTCCCAGCACCTATATCAGGTGGCTCATAACTGTCTGTAGCTCCAACTCCAGGGGATCCAATATCTCTGGCCTCTTTGGGCACTCACACTCGTTTGTATACATAGATACACATACATATACATAATTAAAAATAAAATAAATCCTGGGCTGGAGAGATGGCTCAGCTGTTCTTGCAGAAGAATCCCAGCACCCACATGGTGGCTAAGAACCATCTTTAACTCCAGGGGGCTCTGAAGCCCTCTCCTGTCCTCCATGGGCACTGCACAACATAGGTGCACTCATACACATGCAGGCATAACACTCATACACATAAAGTAAAAATGAATAAATAAAATAAAATAAAAAATAAAACAAATCCTCTGAAAGTATTTTATGGTGCTGCACACCTTTAATCCCATCATTTGGGAGGGAGAGGCAAGTGGATCTCTGTGAGATGGAGACCAACCTGGTCTACATAGCAAGTCCCAGGCCAGCTGGGGCTACAGGGAGACCCTGTCTCAAAAAGGAAAAAAAAAAATTTAAAGACACAAATACCACGTATCAGGCAGATCTGATGACCTAGCCAAAGAGTAATGTGCATAGAGCCACATGCGCAGGGCACAGCACACAGAGAAAAGCTCAACACATACTGCTTCAAAAGAAAATCCACAGCCTGAAAACCCACAAAACTGAAATGAGGAAGTAGCAGAGAAAACCATTTTCTTTTGTTTTTCAGTCAGGGTTTTATTATGTAGCTCAGGTCAGCCTTGAACTTGTGTTGTTTGAGACAGGGTCTCACTATACAGCTCTGGCTAGCCTGGAACTCTCTATGTAGTCCAAACTGGTCTCCAACTTGAAGCAGTTCTCTTGTCTCGTGCCCCCGCTCCCCAACCAGGTGCTAAATTGGAGGTGTGTGCTAGAAAGACTGGTTAGATAAAATGTTTGAAAAAGGAAACCTAAAAAAATAAAGAAAAGAAAATCTAGGGCTGGAGGTATCACACAGTGTTAAGTACAGGCTTGGCATGTGCAAGGCTCTGGGTTTAAGCCCCAGGGCTACCAAAAACTAAGAAAAGCTATTAGTCTTCTAAACTGCTAAATTTAAGATTCCTTGAAAACATCACTGAATATGGCTGCCCTCAGAGGTGGGCTGGTTTCTTTCCTTCCTCTCTTTGAAACAAATCCCCCTGTTTGTCTGATGACTGTGAGAAAAGTGCATCTTTAAGTAAATGCTCAGCACAGTGACCGCTGGCAGAGTTTGGCCCTGAGAAAGTGATGTCTTCTAGTTTCTAGACAGTTGCTGTAGTCTGCTTTGTGTCAAGGGGTACAGGTAGGCTCTTCCTTGGAGCCCCAAGCTGGGACCCTTCCAGCTGTGCTTTGCTTCCAGGTGTCAGGGACCTTGGTCAGCTGCAGCATCTGACCACTGAACCTCCACAGTTGCTACACCACTGGTCCTCCCTTCACCTACTGAAATACCTGCCTTCAGCCCTCATGTGGATGCTGCGAACTGCCTGTCAGGGGCTTGCCTGGCGCCGCTCCCCATGCAAACTCTACACCCTGTCTTCACTCAAGGTAGGTGCAATCCACCACGCTATGACTAAATCCATGGTCCCTGGATGGGAAGGCAGGGCAGGGCTTGCCTCTGCCTAGAGGGAGGAATCCTAAGCACAGAACCTGGCTCACTGGACTCCTGACATGACTGTTGAGTGAAATTTAAAGTGCTGGTGATGGGGAAGTTGCTTCTCTAAACTTCAGTTTCCTTATCTGGAACTCTCTATGTAGTCCTTCAGTGGGGTATCATGAGAATAGAACAATGGACAGAGGGCCCAGCATGTTCCATACACAGACTGCTACTATCTAGCTTTCTCTATCTATCGAACACAGAGACCAGACTGAGTATAGGGCACACAGACCTTGTACAGTATACCACAGTGACCAGATACAGAACAGAACAGTCCCCATCAAGTACAGGAGAGCAACAGACAATAGGGTAGTAGTGTTTGTTCTGTTTGCTTACAGTTCTGAGAGCAGAACTCAGGGCCTTGTACATGCTAGGCAAGTGTCCTGCCACCAAGCTACGTCCCACCCCTTCTACTACAGAACATAAAATTCCACATGCCAGCTACACTGCGTGCACTCTAACTGCCGTCATAGCATTAACATGTTAGCCATTTTGTTAGCTAGTTTGAGAGTCTGAGAGAACCTGGTGAGGACATCAGTGCTCTGGTACTTTCTGCTTTAGCTGCATGGTGGCTGTGTATGGTGAGAGTAGAGGGGTGGGGCCACTGTGGGCGCTTACCCTTTATGAGGTATCGCCTTCTTTCTAAAATTAGTTCTTCTCGCCGGAACCTCTCTGGATCCAGTTCTGAATAGTCCCAGGTGTTATAGCTCTGTGGGCAAGGATACGTCCCTAAGAGAAGCCAAGAGTGATGATAGACACTTCCGGCAATGAGACCGGAGCAGGACAACCGGAGACAAGAGGCTGTGAGCCTCCTACTGCTTGCAAGGACCCTGGGGTCGTCCCAGCCTTGCCCCATACTGGACTGAAGCCTTGTGCAAGTTTCTTCCTCTCTAGAGGGCTTTGGTTTCATCACCTAAAGAATGGGGCTAGTCATGCTTAGCTGGCTGTCTGGTGGCTGGGTGTAAGGGTCAGAACACATGATTCCTGACTGTGACACCTGCTAATGGAAAGATGATGCGGTTCTTCACTTTCTTCCCCGTCTCCTCTGTTCCTGTTGGACTGTGAGCTCCCTGGGAGGAGGGGCTAAGCAGTCATCCATCTGGGGACTCCTACTGGACCTGGCATGTAGTAAATATGTGCTCAGCAAAGGTTTCTTCAACGCAGTATGACACTAAGCTTAGTGCCAGAAATGGGTTCTCCCTATGCATTTGATGGAGATGCTTTCAAGGGGTATTGGAGAAATCTGAGCCACTGTGTAGTGCCCCTGCCTCCACTGGACAATACAAGTGGACAGGGGGCTTATTTCTGGGGATGAGTTGGGCAAAAATGGGAACAAGGAGAAGGAACAGCAGAAAGAGGGTCAGGAAATGGCAGCCAAGTTGCCACAGTAACCAAAGATGTAGCTTCGAAGAGAGCCAACCCTGTTACCTGACACCCATTTGTTTGTTCCTGAACTTCTCTGAGCCTCCATGTTCAGATGGCTAATTGGGTTGTAGTGAAGAGTTAACACAGCAGACCTGAGGTTGCTGGCCTTAGAAAGGCCTGTGGGCTAGATCTTGGCTGGCATAAAACTTTATTTCTAAAGAGTAGGTTCACTGTGCTTGGGCTGTCTGTACACGGTGTGCTTAGCTGAAACCTGCTTTCCTGGAGCTGTGACACCTGATAGAAGTGTCTCCATGATGACCCAGAATGAAAACCTTGACCACTGAATGTCTAATGGGTTTCTTCTGGATAGAGACATCACACAGGTAGCTACAGCTCCCTGGCAGGGGCATGAGCAGGCTCTGTGTGACTCCTTGTGGGAAAGAGGGAGCAAGCACAAGTACACAGACCCTCTAAAGCCTGCCTTTTCCCTGCCCTGATCTATCTGTGCATCCTAATTGAACCACAGTAATAAAGTTGAGCCATGGCAACAACCAATGCTGAGATGGGCACGTTCTAACAACGGGGAATATCAAAAGCACCTGTCTAGCACAGTCTACCCCACAAGAACCTCATAAAAGATAGTAGCTTTTGATGACCTCAGGAAGGCTCTAGGCTGAGACAGGAAATGGGTGAGGACTGAAGTGTAGTTGGGAAAGCCAGTGTGGGAGTGGTACTGCATGTGCAGGAGGGGGCTGTGGTGGTCACCTGGGTCACATGAAGGAAGAAAAGTGTGATCAAGAACAGCATGCCGTTCTGGGGTTTTTCAGCCCATGGCACATAGTTAACTAACAGAGCTGAACCACATCCACTATTGTAGGAGAGGGACTCCTTGCTCCTTCCAGACATGGCACGGCACAAAAATACATCAAGCAACCTGTCTCAGACCGTTTCCAAGGAAGCAGGAAAACAGAGACTCAATTCTACCAACCATCTCCTCCCTCCTCCTCCTCCTCCTCCTCCTCCTCCTCCTCCTCCTCCTCCTCCTCCTCCTCCTCCTCCTCCTCCTCCTCCACCTCCTCCTCCTCCTCCTTCCTCTCCTTCTACTTCCTCTTCTTTTTCTTCCCTGGTTTTTTTGAGACAGGACTTCTATAACCCTAGCTGGTCTAATACTTCACACATAACCCAGGCTGGTCTCAAACTCAGTGATCCTCCTGCCTCAGCTTTTCAAGTGCTGGGATGGGAATACATGTATGCACCACCATGCCCAGCTTTAACTCTCTTTAATATTTGGTTGATTTTAGTTAGTTTTTTTTAAGGCAGGGTCTCGTCATGTAGTCTAGGCTAGCCTCCAACTCACAAAACTCCTGCCATAGCCTCTCAAATACTGGGCTTATAGATGTGTAATACCAAGGTCTGACTCTTCAACGTTAAGGAAAGAAAAGGAAAATTGCCTTGATGGAGAGGTGCTATGGCAACCAAGAACACACCTAGCCCCCAGTGGGGAGCACTGTGCCCAAACCTCTTTCTCTAGTAGGAAGAATCCCCTTCCTCTCACCTGTAATCCACAGGTTCATGGTGTTACAGATTTCCGACTTGAATTCATGTGTGTTGAACCAGGACTGTGGGAAGCAGCAGCAGAAGCTGGTGTATAGAGCTTTGCTCAGAAGTGAAGGCAACCTCTGGGGGTGGAGGGAAGCGGAGTTCAGCACCACTCTCCACATCTCTGTCCCCAGACACGAAGTCTGGCTTTGGAAAACATCGTCATCCAGTTCTTTCTCAATACTGGGCGGCCTTCTTTCCACTGGGGCTGCCTGTCCATCTCCTAGCATCACTGATGAACTGCCTCAGCACCATGCTGTGCTCAGCTGCACCCTGCAGCTTCCCTGAGGCAGTCTATTGCTCAGTGGCTCTCACTTGGCCCAGAACACAACCAAGGAGATAACAAAACATCTAGACAGCTTATACAGCAAACACACACATGTACATCTCCAGATTACCATCTTTCCCAATTTATTTTGTTTTGTTTTGAGACAAGATCTCACTATGTAGCCCAGGAACTCATGGTGATCCTCCTGCTTCAGCCTCCTAAGCACTGGGATTACAGGTGTGAGACACCGCACAGCTGGGGCTCCCCTTCCTTTCCTCTCCTCTTTCCTTCTCTCCCTTGCCCCCTCTTCCTATGATGCTAGAGAGTGAACATAGGACCTAATGCATGATAGGCAAGAAGTCCACTCTTGAGCCACATCCCAGCCTCATGGATACTGAGCTACTATTTAAATCACGTTTGGTTTGTTGTTAACCCTTTTCCTACCCACACTCCTTCCTTGGTCAGTTTCTTGTTCATAAACTTTGTCCACGGGTCTATGAGATGTTAATGTTTTCTTACTGATTTATAAGAATTTCTTATGTCATGTAACCGGAATTTTTGTATAGTTTGTCATTTGTCTCTTAACATTGTGTGTAGTACCTTAAAAAATGATCTTCTTAATGGCTGGGAATGGTGACATATGCTTGGAGACTGAGGCAGGAAGGATGAAGAGTTTGAGGCTAGCCTGGGTTACACAGGCAGTTTGAGGACAGCTTGGGCTACAAGGTGAGACCCTGTCTCACTGAAAAAATAATGTGTATGAATACATATGTATGTGTTCACATAGTTAAAACTATCAGTCTTTTCCTTTATGGCTTTTTTCCTGGGTCATGATTACAAAGTCCTTCCTCACCCACAAATCATCTAAGTACTCGTTTACATTTCTTCTAGCAATCTTTTAGTTCAGATATGTATGCACATAAAAGGTGTTCATTTTAACACTACAAGATTATGTAAATGCTCTAGAGGCATGAAGGAGAAAAGTAAAGTCTCTTATAACCTCACTTCCCAGAGATAACCATAGCTAAGAGCTTGGCAAGTATTTTTTCGGATTTTTTTTTCTGTTCATAGATACACACATGTGCACACAGAGTTGTGTTATCACTTAATGATGAGTATATGTTCTGAGAAATGCATTATTAAGTGAGTTCATCATTGTATGAACAATACAGAGTATACTTACCGTGATAGCTCTGTCATCTCTAGGCGATATAACCTTATGGCAGCACTGCCAAATATGTAGCCCACCGCTGCATTGTTTCTTCCGCGGTGCTTGTCTGCTATACACAGACATCTTTAAATGTTGAGTTGCATAACGTGCTTTGTTTTTGACTCACAGTCTATTATTACATCTTCTCCAGTAAGAATCTTTGACACCACCATATTTTTTTTTTGCAATGACTGCATTATAAGCCAGTGCACAGATATGTCACACCTGGCTTTATGGAAAGACAGCCTGGGGCCTTCTCTAGTCAACAGAAGTGGTTTCTAAGGTACCACTCACTTTTAAGAGTGCCTCTTCATAGTGGGACCTCGGAATATTGAGTAACAGGGAGGCATAATGTAGAGCTATCCGGTCGAACAGCTTGTTCTGGATCTCTTTGTTTGGCTGTCAGGAAGAGAGACGGGCAGAGAATTACTAGAATCCCCAATACAGTAGCTTTGTGACTGCAATACTTTTTTGTTTGTTATTTGTTTTGTGAGACAGGGCCTCACTAATGTAACTCCAGGCTGGCCTTGAACATGCACCACCACACCTGGCATGCGTCTGGGATTCTTCAAGCATCATACATATCAAGAATCTTATTCTCTTGGGGCTGGAGAGATAGCTCAGCAGTTAAGAGCACTGACTGTTCTTGCAGAAGACCCAGGTTTGATTCCCAGCACCCACATGGTGGCTAACAACCATCCATAACTCCAGTTCCAGGGGAATCTTATGCCTTCTTCTGACCTCTGCAAGCACTGCATGACCAAGATGCACTTACATACACATGCAGGCATGTATGTGTATACTCATACACATAAAATAAAAATAATAAAATATTTTAAAGAATCTTATTCTTGGGTGCTGGAGAGATGGTTCAGAGGTTAAGAGTACTGGCTGTTCTTACAGAGGACCCAGGTTCAATTCCCAGCACCCACATGGTAGCTAATGCCTGTCCATAACTCCAGTTCCAAGAGAATCTGACGCCCTCTTCTGACCTCCGAGGGCTTTTTACAACATGGGTGCATTTTTACATACATGCAGGCAATATATCATACACATAAAAAATAAATTAAAAATAAAAATAAATTTTAAAAAGAATGTTATTTTCCAGGGATTTAACCTTTTACATTTGAGGAAACAACCTGCTTATTTGCTATACATATTTTCAAATCATGTGCAGCATAGTGATGAAGGAAAACCCGTAATTCTGGGCCTGGCGGTACTGAGTTGATCTCTCTGGAGAGATGTTCTCAGCAATTAAGAGCATATACTACATTTCCAGAAGACTTGAGTGCAAGCCTGCCCTGGACTTGCCACTTGTCAGGGAGTGGCTCCTCAAGATCAGGAAAACTGCAGGGCATCAGGTACATGGTGAGGCCTGAGTAGGGTGGTGACAGGTGACAGACAAGAGAGCCTGAAGGGGTGAGCCATAGGGTCAGAGGGGCTTTATGTTCACATTAAAGACACAGGAATTTGTTCCATAGGAAAATAACTTAAGCAAGGGAGAGAAACATTCAGGTTCACATTTACCTGGTACCTTTCATGAAATATCCACCAGAAGCTATCCAGCCATATGGCTCTGGGAGAAGGAGATGAAAGAAACTTCTCTAATTCCCTATCTGAACAGTAAGACTTGAAAAGAAAAGAAATTCACATTTTTATTATGGTTATTACAAGTATTGTTGTTGCTGCTGCTGCTGTTGCTTGAGACAGGGTCTCACTATGTAGCCCAGGCTGACCTGGAACTCCTGATCCTCCTGCCTCAGCCTCCAGAGTGCTAGGATTATAGGTATGCACTACCTTGCCAGCTTTTTTTTTTAATTTCCCAGGAACCACATTCAGATTCCCATCATCTTCACTCAGACTCTGACTTTCCTCCTGTACTTTCAGTGGCTTGTTACTGCTGTCAAATGCACCATCTTTCCAGCAGCCATCTGTGGAGTCCATACATTTTAGGGTCATCAAAAAAGGCCCCTAGGTGCTAGACAGATGGCTCAGCAGTTAAGACCATATACTGCTTTTCCAGAGGACCTGAGTGCAGTTCCCAGCACCTACAGCAGGTGGCTCACAACCACCTGCTACTTCAGCTCCAGGAGATCTCATGCCCTCTGGCCTTCTGGCCTCCATGGGCATCTGCACACACATGGCATACACACATATACACATATATAAATAAAACTAAAAAAAAAAAAATCAATCTGAAACCATGAGCTAAAATAAATCTTTCCTTCCTTAAGTTGTTTCTGTTAAGTATTTCATCAGAGCAGTAAGAAAGTAACTACTACAAACCCCCAATTGCGTAACCAATATGAATCCATCAATGAATTAGTGATGAAAGCAGAACCTTCACATTCCAATCAAGCCCCCAAAGACCCACATCTGAACACTGCATCGAGGACCAAGCCTTTGACAAATAAACCTGGTTAGGGAACACTTCACATCCAAACCATAATACTTCTGACTGAGAAGGAAAATAAGTTATGCATATGGATATACAATGGAGCAGCAGACAACAAAGTGTACACATAATCCACAAATAGATGTGTATCTATGAATATACATGCTCCAGTTTTTTTTTTTAGTAGGATAGATACTTGATCAAAACACATTGGAGGGGTTTGGGGAGTTGGCTTAATGGTTAAGAGCACTGGTTACTCTTGTTGAGGACCCTGGTTTGATTCCTAGCGCCTACATGGCAGCTAACAATCATCTGTAACTCTAATTCCAGGGGAATCTGATGCCCTCTTCTGACCTCCACAGGCATTGTATAATACAGGTGCACTTACATACATGCAGGCAGTACACTCATACACATAAAATAAAATATTTTTTAAAAACACACACTGGAAAGGCCAGCAGGATAGCTCAATGGTAAAGGTGCTTGCTCCCAATCCTGATGACTTGAATGCCATTCTCAGGACCTATATAGTAAAAGGAGAGAACCAACTCCATAAAGTGTCCTTTGACCTCCATACACACACCATGGCATGCCTTCCCCTCATCAATAAATAAAATGCAATAAATATAATTTAAACACACACACACACATGCACGCACAAAAACCTACACACACAGGAAACCGCTGTTCTGAGAGAAGGCATCTAGGCTTTGGAATGAACCTGGGCTGGGGCTCTCATCTCAGCTGAGTCCCTTGGGGCATGGGGCCCCAGGTGAGTTGCTCAGCTGCAGCTGGGGTGGAAAAAGGGACAGCTGTCTGCCCTCCGCGTTGCACAGTTAGGGCAGGGCTGACCCACGGCAAGGCCTGCTGCCTGCTCTCTTCCTTACCTTGCCACTAAAAGGGTTTTTCTCAGACCGGACCACATTGCCCACCATGTTACAGAAGTCCACGCCGTTGGGAAGATTGTTGGGTTTAGAGTCATTAAACGGGGGGTGCTGGTGTAGCTCTGCCAATAGATTTTTATCTGCTGTTTTCTGAAGCAAAAAACCACAGTATAAAAATGGATTTCATCATTTTGACAGTTTAAAACAATAGGACATCATCCCCCTTCTATCATGAAGACGGTATAAGGGCTTTGTAAGTAGAGAAAATGAGGGGCCTTCACGATCCAGCACCTCTCATCAAACACCTGCTTACATCAGCAATATTTTCCCTTAATTTGAGCAAATATTTCCTATGTGTAAATATATATGTATATTTCCATATATATGCTGTTTCAATCCTGTGGGGGCGTGTACTTGAGACAAGGTCTGCCTGTAGCCCCAGCTGGCCTGGAACTCACTATGTAGACTAGGCTGGACTTGAACTCACAGAGATACACCTGCCCCGTCTCTGGGGTGCTGCTGGGATTAAAGGTGTGCGTACCACGCCCAGCCTCCCTTACACATTTATGCCCTGCATCATCCACCTAACTTTACTTTAGGATTTTTTATATAGCTACACCATTTTTAAAATTACCATTTAAAATGCTATAATTTAAGCCAGGCCTGGTGGTACTTGCCTTTAATCCCAGCACTCAGGAGGCAGAGGCAGGCAGGTCTCTGTGAGTTCAAGGCCAGCGTGGTCTACATAGCAAGTTCCAGGCCAGCTGCAGCTATAGAGAGACCCTGTCTCAAAAAGACAAAATAAAATGCTATAACTTAACTATTTGCTGATTACTTCTAACAAAGGTCATTAACAATTTGGAGCACATAGCCTTCCTCCCCTTTGAATAATTTATTTCACATGATTTTCTTAAAATGGTAATATTGGATCAAAGGATGTAACTGTCTCAATAAATACCATTACTTAATATATATCATTAGACTGAATTTTATAACCAAACTAGAACATGACGGCTACTTAAGGACAGTAGAATGAGAGAACTAATTACCATTGACACGAGGCACCCACTAGATACATTTTGATGGACTGAGTTAGTCTCTAACCTGGCTATGGTGGTTGATGAAAGGTTGGACAGTCCCTTAGTCAGTAGTCACCTTTGCTACATGCCAGCTGTGTCACCTCAGGTTGGACACTTACACCTACTCAACCACCATCAATGGGGTGCAAGGCAATTTCAGTGCAGCCTCAGCCTTCATGCTGTTTTAGAATTTACTAAGCTGAAACTTACAAAAAGATAATGTTTTGGGGGCCAGAAAGATGGACCAGTGGATAAAGGTACCTGCTGCCAACCTCGACGACCTGGAGTTCCATCCCTAGGACTCACAGGTGGAATTACAACTCACCCCTGCAAATTGTCCTCTGACCTCCCATATGTGCCATGATACATGTGCTTACACATGAACATGCATGCAGACAAAATATGTTTTCAAATCTAATTTTAAAATTAAAAAATAATGTATTGTTTTATAAGACTTTGGGTGCAGATGATCTAGGAATTCTAAAGAACACAGTGGGGGAGTCTTTAAAAATTTTTGGTCTGGTGTGGTAGCACACCTTTAATTCCAGCACTCAGGAGGCAGAGGCGGGTGGATCTCTGTGAGTTAGAGGCCAGCCTGGTCTACATAATGTGTTCCAGGCCAGCTGGAGATACAAGGAAGCCCTATCTCAAAAAGACCAGAATAACTTGGTGCCTGGAGAGTGATTTTGATAGAAGGTAGAGCTCCCTTTTTCAAAGATCTTACAATACTTCATTAATTCTAGAATTTCTCCTGTCACCCCTGAAAGGACAGAGCTTCCACCAGCCTTGGAAACAGAACTATTGTAGCCTGTGTCTGTTACCTTTAGAAATAAGTTGTCACCCTTAGAAATAATGCCCTCAGGTCTCACTCTGACGGTGCCACATAGGCCCACGTGCTATGCACAAAGTAGATTACCATGATGCTACTCTACACACTGGCCAGACTGGTTATGGTGATCATTGCAGACACCCCAGGAAGCCAGGATTCAGGACTTGAGTTAGATGACGTAGACGTCTGGGGTCAAGCAGCATGTCAGGGGATGGGCATGGCTTTCCACTTAGTCCTCTGACCCGAGGCCAGCTCTCCTCCATTGCTGTGGAGCCCCATCTCACAGTTAAGATTCTCTACTCCAGGCTGGGAGTGTGGCTCACAGGTAGAGTACTTGCCTAGCATCCCCTGCATAGCAAAAATTTAAACTTTTTTAAAAGACAGGTTCTCTTTATGTAACCCTCATGGGCACAAAGTTTTCCTTCCCCAGGAATAAAACCTGCTTTGTGCATGGTAGAGACCAATGGGAAAGCAAGGGGGTTGCTAGGACCCTACCCTCTTTGACAGGATCAATTTGGTGTTCCGGAACTCTGTGCCTTTGCAGGAGATCGGCTTTTTCTCTGGTTTCTTGACTGGAGAGTGGATGAGGAGAAATTAGAAATGAGGGGTGGTAGCTCCACCTGATGCTCGTACAAGCCCACTGTAGGTCTCACAGATTGCAAAGGTGTCCCTGGCTTAGGAAGGTCTCCACCTGATCTGGCTAGAAGCAGCAAGGAAAAGCAGACACACTGCACACCACACTAGGTATGTTCCCTCCCCAGCGTGTCTCACCCCTATAACATATATTTAATGGCACCAACTGCCCTGGAAGGGCATTGTGAAGATTTAACAAGGGAATGGAATCAAAGCACTTGGTATAATGTGTCACCTGGCAGGTGATCCCTCCTGTCCCTTCCTCCTTCCTTGCCCAGTGTTAATTCTGATGCAAGATTACTACAGAAGAGGATAAACATCTTCATGGAGAACTCTGGATTCCTACTCAATTACATTTCAAAGATGAAAAACAAATCACTGATGTTATACCTTGGAGGGTATAGAGTTTGCTTAGCATGTGCAAGGCCTCAGGTTCCATCCCTAGCACCAAAATCAAAACATCTTAAAAATATTTCAACAATAGAAAATCAAACCCCACAAAACTATCAGGGCCATGAGAAAGGATTTTTGCCTCTGTCTCCCAGGCTGCTGTGAGTTTTCTCTTTTAAAGCGTTCTTCTCCAGCTCATATTCCTCAATTGCCTTCAAAAACCAGAAGAAAAAGAAAACAGGGCATTAGAGATTGACGCAAATCCGGAGGAGAAGGCATTGATTAGAGACCGTACCTTTTCATGGCCCCCAAAATCTGTGGCCAGCACCTCTTCTCTTCCCCCTGGGTGGCAGGGGCATGACCACCAGTGTCACTGACATGGTTCCACACTATGTGTCATCAGTACTGCTCCCATCCCGGCACTGTTGCATGCTGCCTGGCCTCCTGGCTATATTTCTGAGGAGCACAGGATTCAGAGCAGGGTTCTGACTATAGCCCAAGGGTTACAAATTCAATCTCTCTGTAAGAAGGTAATAAGGACCCTACCTTCTAGGGTCCCTATAAGGGTCCAAAAGAAAGTATTTAGCACATTTAAAACACCCGCGCAGAGCTGTCAGACAGGAATGCTCACTACAGGCTAACATTGCTATCAATCAGCATACCCTTGAAATCTCAACACAGTCCACTGTTGATCGTTGATACCAGCAGCCCCATTAGAAAAGGAAAGAAAAATGGTGTCAGTGTCCCTCAAATTGTATCGCTTGTCCGCCAAGGAGCCAGCAAAGCACTTGGAGGTGCAGGTGCATCTCCACAGTGTGGGAATGACTTTTCTGGGAACGCCTTCTGTTGCAAATATGGGCATACTTCTTTTATAAAACAGTCTGAAGAGATAGCTCAGCAGTTAAGAGCACTTGCTGACCTTGCAGAGGACCCAGGTCCAGTTCCCAGAATCCACACGGTGGCTAACTGTTTATAACTTCAGTTCTAGAGGATCTGACGCCTTCTTCTGACCTCTTTAGGCACTGCATGCACATGGTGCACTTACATGCAAAGTAAAACACTCAAACACATATAATAAAAATATTTTTTCAAAAACAAGGGGGAGCTGTGGGAATGACTTTTAACCAAAGTTAATCTTACATCTTGAGATCATTTAAGACTACCTCAATCTTTTGCTTGAAATGTAAACAAGATTAGTAGGCCGTGAGTTCCTCTTGTAACCCTAATACAAAGCTTTAAGCCCTCATGACCCATCTTTGATTCAGAGTAATGAACGTGTGTGTATGTTGTGAGACTATCAAGTGCTACAAAGAGCGTATTCATCGAAAGCAGCAACTTATCCCATTTGTGTTGTGAGCAATAAGTAGGATTAGGTTGATCACATGTTTGTGGTTGTATGTGCTGCTCCGGGTCAGCAGAAGTCAGAAAGGGGAAATCCACCAGCAAGACAAGTTCTGCTTTTCCTTCCCCATTCATGCTGGATATATAGCTCAATAAAGAGAGAGCAAGGCCTTATATTTGAGGGAACAGTTCCAAGAGCACAGTTCCTGGAGAAGTCTGAAGGGACAGGTTCTAAGAACAGATCAGGCCTCACTTTTGGTTTTAATGAATGTTAAAAATCAGGCCATCTTCTTTTCCAGGCATCACTGTAATTCAGCAATGCACCACTGCACTGGGGCAGTGTGGATGCTGAAGAAACCAACCTGGCAGTGGCTGTTGGGATGGAAGTGACCTCACAGTCCAGCCTGGTACATAAAGGTGATAGCAGACTGTGGCAAAGAAAGTGGACAGGACAGCCCACGGACAGGTTTTGCTGGCACCAGGCAGTCGGCATCAACAGGTCTGATCAGAGGAGTCGGGAGGACTGACAAGGGGTAATTTCTTTCATGTCATATGGTAACCTAAGGCTGCTGCTAAGAACCCTGTCCTAGTTCTTACTGACAATCAAGAACACTGCAGGAGGGCAGCAACATGGCTCAACAGATAAAAGCACTCACTGCCAAGCCTGATGTTCTAGCTCTCATCTCCACTGCTGTGATGATAAAACACTCTGACCAATACCAACTTGGGGAGGAAAGGGTTTATTTGGCTTATATCTCCTTATATATTCATCACTTAGGGAGCCCAAGGTAGGAACTGAGGGCAGGAACCTGGAGGCAGGAGCTGGAGCACAGGCCATAGAGGACCATTGCTTACTGGCTTGCTCCTCTGGCCTATGTTCAGCCTGCTTTCTTATACAGCACAAAATGACCTGCCCAGGGGTGGCACCGCCCACAGTGGGCTGAGCCCTCATGCAGCACTCAACAACCAAGAAAATACCCCAGAGACTTGGCCACAGGCCAATGCAATACAGGCAATTCTCCAATTGAGGCTCTCTCAACCCAGATGTGTCAAGTTGACACTAAAGCTGTCCAGCACATCCGACAACTTGAGTTCAGTCTTACACATGATGTAAGAAGAGAATCAATTCCTTCAAGTTGTCACACACACACACACAAATAAATGTAAAAATTTTTTAAAGAACATTGCAGAGCTGCATCTATCTATGCTTGGCAGTGGCCCAGCAGATCCTGCTTCTACAAGGGCCTTCTCCTGGTTTTCAATCACATGTAGGGGAGAGGGATGAATTAGAGCCAAGTCCAATACATACATATGAAAATGTCATTAATGAAATTTATTATTTTGTATGATAACTTAAATAACGAAAAAGTAAAAATCACAATAGTATATACACTACTTTAAAAGATCCAAACATTATTATACAAGGTAATGTAATGTGAAGTAAAAAGTACATACTCAGTCACCCCCTCCACTCTGTCCCTGGCAGAGGTTACCTGTCATGTGTTTGCTGCAGATTTGTCCAGACTTCCTTCCTACACTCTCAAAAACACACACTGCCTCTGCTGTGAGCCAGGTGCTCTCTAAGCCCTGAGCTAAGATCAGAAATGACTTATAAGTCGTCTGACCCCTATAACAGCCCAAAATTAGATGTCTTGTCAGACCTTTGACAGGAAGTTGAGAGTGATTTCCTGTCAGAATTCAAGGGAACAGCGGAGCAGGAATTTAGACTCTAACAAGTCTGACTTAAGAGTGTGCACTCCTAGTGTTTTACCCCCACAAGCACATGTGCAGAGACTCCTGAAGAACCATTCCAGGGAAGGAGAGAGGGAAGAAGGGAGGGAGGGAAAGGGGGAGAGAGAGAGAGAGAGAGAGAGAGAATGCACTCTGCAGTCAGTCACAGCTTCACTCCAACCACAACACAGTAATGATGGACTGGGCACGATGCTAGTGCTCTCCTGTGCAGAAAAACTGGATTCACTTGTATAAAAGGCAACTTGGGGTCAGTGAGATGACCAAGCAAGTAAGGAGCCTGCCACTAAGCCAGATGACCTGTTGATCTCTGGTACCCGAATGCTGGAAAGAGAGAACCAACTCCCACAGTTGTCCTCTGATTTCCACAGGTATACCACAGCATACACACACCCCTTTTAAAAGGAATTTAACTCTATGCCAGTGAAAACTTTTAGTTTTAGGGATCTATCCTGCAGAATAGGCAACTGAGTCCTGAGTCACATGCTCAGAAACATCCAGATGTTCACTATGCTCAAAATACTACTGAGACACTTATCATTAGGAAGTTAATTAATTATAATACATTCAACCTTTAGAATATTAGGTGGCCACTAAAAGAACAGGGCAGGTCAATAGTCCTCACTGAATGCCCCCCAGGAGGTAGTTATGATAAAAATAAATAAATGAAGCTGGAGATAGTGGCACATGCCTTTAATCCCAGCACTCAAGAGACAGAGGCAGGCAAATCTCTGTGAGTTCAAGGCTAGTGAATTCCAGGCCAGCTGGGGCTTCACAGAAAGATGCTGTTGAAACAGACAAAAAAAAGTAGGTTGTAAAGGAGTATTTATGGCATGCTCTTTCATATATTTTTTTAAGACAGAAAAAAACAACAATCCAAAAGAATGTAGTACATGTGAAAATAATAACCCAGAAAAGTTCGGAAGGTGTCACAGTGTGGGACAAGAAATGGCTACTTCTACAGAGGGAATGGGCTGGCCCAGGCTGGATTTCATTTTTCACTTGTAGATAGTTTGACTATCTTAGAACAAGCATGTATTACTTGGCTACTTTTTTAATGCAACAAAAACAAAGGCACAACAACTGAATGTCCCCAGAAGTCAACCATGGAAAAGTTGGGGTGAACAAGGAGCTAAAACTTGTGTAGCAAATCATGAGGTCAGGCCTGGGGTCAAAGGCACTTGGTAGAAAGCAAGATGCTGTGCTAGGAAAGGTGAGAAAGAGGAGATGACAGGAAGTATAGAGCTGGGTTGGGCAGACCAAAAAGGGAGGATACTGACAGGAGAGAAAGAAGAGGAGGAGGAGGAAACCATCACCACCTGGAAAAGCGCCCTGGGCCCAGAACTCCCAGGGATTCAGAACTGCCTGAGTCCCTCTGAGTACATCTGGAGACCTGTGTCTATTAACAAATAAGGAAAACAGGTAAATACATGTAGGACATGTAGGAACCGTGGGGAGCATCGTGAACAGTGATGAACTAGAAGCCCCTCCTCTCGCTAGGTGAACTTTAGCTCCTTGGCTCCAGTTCACCACCGAAGGGTAGTAGACTGCAGGCCCATGTGAGCCTGCTTGGGCTGACAGACAGAAAACAATGAAAGCATGGGGAGCCTGGAGTTGGACCCAGACTGCCAGTGAGTGACCTCTACTGCAGATAAACACCCTGTAGGCTAGAGCTTGACTTGCCCCTGACAGCCAGGATCTCCCACAGTCAATCTACAACAGCATAACCCTCACAGGCTCCAGGTGTGGAGGGAGGCCTGGGAGCTCATTGAGCAGCTGTGCAGTTAACCAAACGCTATACCTGGCATCACTGAGGAGCAGGGCTCTGCAGTAACACCCTCAGGTGACACTGCTTTAAGAATCTCACTTTCAAACGGCTGGATCTCCATGTCTTGGAGATTTTTAGATTTGTGCTTCAGATTTCTTAACTGATGTTTTGGATCAAATACACATTGATGCCCAAGCCAAAGACAGCCCAGATCACTAAGATCTACGCCAGTGTCCCTCTATCTCACAGGTCACATGCCAAATAACTGATACTTTCTTAACCTTCAGAACTGCCTCCCACAAGCTATATGCGTACGTGTGCATGTGTTGGGAACTGCTACAAGCTTGCTTCAGATTATAATAAAAATGAACAAAAACCTTCAGATTTCTGGTTCCCAGGCCATCATGTAAAGATTCAAGTCACGACTCCGTCCTAGCAAGTAAAAGACTAAACATACTAAAAAAAAAAAAAAATCAACAATTCTTCTTAGATCTACCAGAGAAATGAAGTCATAGAGCAAATGGCTGCCCCAAATTGAACAGACAGGCGGATATAGGGAATCACAACTCCCCAGGGCAAAGCACAGGGGCAGAAGCCACAGGAAAATCTACTCTCATTGAAGAAACACTGACGGCTCAGCACAGATGACTCATGGAGGCAAAAGCTGCAGGGGCCACAAAAACCAACTCAAGATGAGTCACAATCCTAAATGCAAAATGTAAAACTATAAAACCTGTAGACAAAGTGTAAGAGAAAATCTACATGACCCTGTGATTGCCAATGACTAGATAGGACATCAAAGGCACCATTCATTAAAGATAGAACTGATAAGCCAAATTTCATTAAAATCTCTTCTTCCAAAGACATCGTCAAAACAATGAAATGACAAGCCACAGATTAGGATAAAATATTTGCAAAGATGTATATCCAATAAAATATTTATTCAAATATGCAAAGAATTCTTCAAACTCAAGAATAAGAAAACAAATAATCTAACCTTTTAAAATGGGCCTAAAGCCTTCAGATATACCTCTTGTTTAGTTTCTTTTCCTGTTACTGTGATAAAATGCTCTGACTTAAGGGGGAAAGGGTTTATCTCAGCTCACAGATCAAGACTCCAGTCCATCATGCCAGGGAAGACAAGGCAGCAGGAGCTTGAAGCAGCTGTTCACACTGCACTCACAATCAGAAAGCTGAGATTGATGAAAGCACACCCAGTTCCCCTTCTCCATTTAGAGCCTAAGATCCAGCCAGTGGGTGCCAGTGACTGTGGGTGGGTCTTCCCACTTCAATTGGCATAAACAGGACAACCCTCCACTGGCATGACCACTGGCCCATCTCCCAGGTGATTCTCTGATCAATGAACACTACCACATTTCTTACCAAAGTAGACACAGATGTAAATAAGCAATGACAAGATGCTTTACACCCTGTGTTCTCAGAGCAGCACGTGAGGCAGCACTGTGCGCCTATCAGAACAGCCAAGGTCAGACACTGAAACCACCAGGTACAAGTGAGGATGCATTGCTAAGGAACTCCGTATGTGGTGGAGAGGTGGCACCAGAGGAGCTAAAACATTACATTGACATAAAAGTCTGCACAAGGATGCATGGCCTTTTTTCTCAGTTACCAAACCGAAGAAACCAAAATGCCTCCGAGGAGGTGCGTGGATAACTGCGGCGCATCCAGACAGTGGAGTGCCAGCAAATGCTCGAGAGAGATGAACTTTCCCGCCATGAAAGGCAGAAGAGGAACTTTCAATGCTAACACTCAGTAAAAGACACAGTGATAAAGCTACATGCTGCATGACCCAACTCTGCAACATTCTGCGAGAGGTCAAAGTATGGAGCCCATAAGCAGGTCAGTGATGGCGAGGGGTTATTGGCTGAGGAGAGGCAAAGGGGCACCACAGGGGAGCCTGAGAGCATCAAGGCTATTCTGTATGGCACCTCAGGGGCAGATGCACGTCTCTGCATATTGTCCTAACTCAGAATGTACAACATTGAGAAGGAAACCTAGGGGTAAATCCTGGGGGTCAGGAACAATGCCATGTCCAGGTTGACTAACAACCTGGGTGTGGGAGGGTTTCTGGGGAGGCTGTGCATGTGTGGGGATGGTATATATAGTATGATTTTTCACCATGAACTTCCAACTTCTGTTAGAAAACAGACTGTTGGGACCGGAGAGAGGCGGACCAGAGAGATGGTTCTTCCAGAGGACCTGAATTTGGTACCCAGCATTAATGTCAGGTGGCATACAACCACTGTAACTTCAGTTCCAGGGGATCTGACACCTCTTCTGGCCTCTAGGGGTACCTAAAAACATGTGGCATACACATACATTTTTTTAAAGCCTGCTAATTTTTAAAATAAACTTTGAGGTCTCAGTTGTGAAAACATGCTTTTGGATAAACAGAGAGCCTCCAGAGCAACACCTCAATGAACCTCCCAGAACCCCACCTTCCTAAAGGCTTGCCTCAGCTCCAGCACCTGTGACTCACCAGGGTGCTGGTCAATAGGCTGGGGCCCAGGTCTATCTCAGTAATCTTCTGGTTCACCTGGTGCATGGAGCCAACTAGACACGCTGAGAGGCAATCTGCTAAGGAAACTCTTGGGAAGAAGTCCCAACAGCAGGAAGGATTCACACAGCAGAAGAGGATCCTCTGGCCAGGAGGGCGGGTGGCCCAGGCTGCATCACCTCTCTCTGCAGAGTCATTCCCAAGTATTCATATGACGTTATCTTGTTTAAAGTGAGTTGCTTTGCAAATTGTTTGTGAAAGGTGATGAGCTGTGTATGAGCTCATATCTGAAATCCCGGTGAGGCGGGATGACTGCTGTAAGTTAGAGGCCAGCAAAAACTACACAGTAAGCTCTGTGCTAGCCTGGATTATAGAAAGACTCAAAACAACAACACCCCCCCGCAAAAAAATAAACAGGAAGAGGAGGAGGGAGAAAGTTGCCCATATTGTAGTCACCTGGAAAATATTTTAGAAAGGAAATAAGGGTATCCATAAAGCTACTACCTTAACAAGGGTATCCATAAAGCTACCACCTTAATAAGGGTATCCATAAAGCTACCACCTTAACAGCTGCTGGAATCTTGGGGAAGCTCCTTCTTGTTTTGTTTGAATTTTTGATAGGAAGGACAGGCTCCCACTATGTAGTGACCCTCCTTCCTCAGCTCTCTAAGCAGGGACTACAGGCATGTGCTCTGTACTCAGCCTGCCTGCCAGCGCTTCTTACTAGCTACTTTCTGGCATAATTACCAACTTGGATGCCTGTCCTGCCTCTCTGACCTCTCTTCCATCAACATCATCAGAATGTGCCAATGGCTCATCTTTATAGCATCATTTTAATGACATCACACTCGCCCACTTACAGGGCTCTCCTGCTACTCGGAAGACTATGATGTGCATGGTTGAGATGTGCACAGCTGAGATGTGCACAACTGTGACGTGCATGGCTGACATGTGTATGACTGTGATGTGCATGTTTGAGATGTGCATGACTGAGATGTACGTGGCTGACATGTGCATGGATGAGATGTGTGTGGCTGACGTGCGTGGCAGACATGTGCATGGTTGCACAGAGAACTGGTTCAAATTTGAGGGTATTTCTTTTTTAAAAAATGATTTACTTTATTTCAGGTATGTCTGTGCCTGAGTGCATGTATGTACACCACATGCACGGATGTGCCTGCAGAAGCCATAAGAGAATGTCAGATCCCTTGGAGCTGGAGTTGCAAGCTGTTGTGAGCAGTCTGATCTGGATCCTCTACAAGAACAGTAGTACATGCTCCTGACAGCTGAGCTTTTTCTCCAGTCCCTGGAACATTCTTTCAGAGATTTTCAGGTGTGGGATGACTGGACCAAAAGGCACCCCAACATTGTTCTCTTGGTTGAATCTCATTGAATCTGCTCAGTTCTGCGGTATTTCTTGTTACCTTCTCAGTTTCTGCATTTGGGGCCTACCCTCAGAATCTCCAAGGACACAGCCTCTGGAAAAGCCCCATAATCCTGTCCCTCTGCTTCCTCTGCCGACAGCAGGGCCTGCCATCCCTTTCATTACCTTCGAGTGTTCTTAGCAAGGAAAGGTACTTGGAAAGTGAGAACATCAAGAAGGAGACGTGGCAAACTACAGAAAGTGAAATGAGGCCAAGGTGAGTGTGGGATTAAGACAGAGAATTAGAAAGGTGCAATCTTCCACAGATTCACTGGATCACATGGAGCAATGTCATAAGAAGGGTTCTGAAGAGGTGTAGGAGATGAGGAGAGTGGAGTAGAAGATGCAGTTTGCTGGTGGCAGCATGGCTTGAGGGCATGGCATTGAAAAGCCTAGGGCTATTTATAAGCTAAAAGGGCTATTTGCTGGATGGGCTCTGAGGTCCCCAGAGATGAGGGGGAGGGGGTTGTGATGCAGGGATACTGTTCAGAAGTGAGATGAGGATCAAAGACAGGAGGAGGGGCAGGTACAGGCAGAGCCTGGAGGATGCCAGAGGGCAAACCCAGACAGGACAGGAGGGCTGGCAGATGAGAAGCGGTGAGGTCAACCAGAGTAAACAACGAGGAAGTACGGGAGTTCACTTGTCTGGGGACTAGGGCCTGGACCATGACTTCCTAGTCTCTATCAGGTCTATAGCCATAATTCTTTGGAAGGTGTAAGGCAAGAAGTGCCAACAAAAGATGAACTTTTCTCCTGTCTTTCATCCTTTCAACAAACGCTTCCTGGATATCTTCCTTTGGGGTTCCTTCTGCCTACAAAAGTAGACCCCAAGTCAAACAGTCCAGAGTCACATTAATTTAAAGGTTAGGTAGGACTTAAGTACTTGGAAAAATTAACATAGTATACAGAATGGGCTATTAGGTAACACATATCAGAGCCATAGTCATTTTACAGCTGAGCAGTAAGACTTGTTGAGGTCTACTTGGCCTGACTGCTGGTGACAGAAGGATACTGGGTGGATGTTCCTCCAGTTCCCTCCTCACAGCACTCTCCAGTGCTTTCCGTGCACTGACAGAGACCACCAGGTGCTCGTTCAGTGGTAGCAATGGCAAGGCAGTGACGTTGACGGTGTCCATCCTCTTGGTAGACTCCATTGTCTAATGTCTTGAGAACCAGCAAACAAAGTTTCTACACTTTCCCACTCCTCTCTTGTTCTTGATTCTGTCAGCCTGCTGGGAAGGACGGACAGCACAGAACCATCTGAGCAAACACAAGAGAAAACACAACACGCTAGCAAGGACCAAAAGGTGCACAACCTACAATTAAGTGAGGAAGAAAAATTGTTGTTTTGGAAGCCCATTATTCTCTTTCTAAACTGATGCAAAGTATTTATTCGAAGTTATTTGTTGTATGTAGTTCTGCCCCCATCAATAGCTTTGTCATAACCACATCCTTTAAATCTGTAATAATGTTATCAAAATAATCTTAACCTTTAAATTACCACACAATTTTTTTGAATGAGTATAATATATGTGCCTATGTGTGTGTACAGGTCTGTGGCCCAAACATACACATGTGGAAGTCAGAGGAAGACATCAGGTATTTTCTTCTGTCACTCACTATCTGATTTTTTTGACAGGATTTCTCACGTAGCTGAAGTTCACCTTTTGGCTACACGATCAGAGAGCTTCTAGGTTATGCCTGTCTCTGTCCTTTCCCAAATGCTGGGGTAACAGGCACTCGAGGCCGTGCCTAGCTGTTCTGGGAGTGCTGGGAATTTGAACTCAGCTTTGCTTGTATTCACAGCAAACTCTCTAACCCACTGAACCATCGCCCCACAATTCCTATTACAATCCACCCTGGCTATCAAGATTGCAAAAATAACATATTTCCTATATCCAAATATCTGACGGCTGTACTCAAAAAAAGAGGAAAGGGGAAAACAGAGAGGGCTGCCTGAGCAGCCCCAGACATGAAATACCCCAAATCAGTAGGAGTAATTTGAGTTTCAGTAGTTATTATTTCATTAATAATGATTGCTTGAGCACAGGGGTGAGTCCCTTAGGGCTAGTAACAGAAGCTATTGGGCAGACAGACCAGTATCTGCCTGTTCCCATTTGTATGATGCCCACATGTACTATGTATGTGCGTGTGTGCGTGTGTTAAAAATCCTACCACAGAAAGTTCTCTCTATTAAACAGATAACATGAAACAAAAACAAAGTCTAAGCAAGCCATTTACTGTCTCTGAATATGATTATTTCCTTTCTGTATGAAGTATTCAACAACATAAGGAAAGGAACAATTTCTTTTGTATATTTCCTAAACACAAGGCTGAGCTCACTGTGCCAGACTGACTGTGAACACACAGAAGCCTACTTCCAAGCATGTCATCTGAGTTTACTGTGATTTGTGTCCAAGTCCTCAAGTTCTGTATTGTCTTATTCAAGGGGAAACAGGCTGGAACTGCAGTTACACTCCGTCCCCATTTGTTTGGTGGAACTCTCGTGACTTAGGGTAGCAAGAAGGCAGCAGCAGGATCCTCTCTGCACACTCTGCTGGCTGGTATCTTGGGAGGTTGCTTGGCAGTAGGTGGGTTTTCCATACTCTGGAAGAGGCCACAGTAGGTCTGCAGGGCTGATTCTGTTCTCCAGCTTCTGGGTTCAGAGAAGACAAGCCTTCCTCTTTAAACTGTGACTTCCATCTTCTTCCCTAGTCTCCGGAGACAGTTTTTCCTGAAAAGCTCTGTGTTTCTGGGCATGGAAGCTGCCATTACAGCGCTGGGTCTCCTGCTACGTCTGCGGTGTTGGTGTATCCATCACAGCCTTGGGAAGAGTCTGCCAGCCAGCCAGGTCTCCTATGGTTGTAGCATATGCTCACTGAGAGACACCAGATCTGTAGAACCTGGCAGACTAGGGGGGCTGCTACCCAGAGGCTCCTGCTGCCCATAGAGACCCACTGTTAAAAACAAGCCACCAGAGGAAGTGTCTCAATAACAGCTTATTCCAAACCCATCTTCTCTATCAGATTGGTGCCCTCCATGGTTTTCAAAGGTGTAGGGCTGTGGTGACTGTGGTGCTGAGAAATTTAGCCAACCAGCAGCAAAGTCATGCTATATCAGTATCTTTCAGCAAGATGAGGCATTCAGTCACTTGGTCAGGATCCCAGAGTGTCCGCCAGCTTTTCTTCTAATTATTCTTGAGGTTTGAGTCTTAAAAGTGTGCTTACGGCCCAGTGAGATGGCTCAGAGACTTAAGACACTTGCTGCCAAGCCTGACAACCTGAGTTTGATCCTGGAACTCAGAGGGTGGAAAACAAGAACTGACTCCCAGAAGTTGCCCTCTTACCTCCACAAGTGTGTGATGGCATCGGACGTCCCTCCCTGACAATAAAGACATCTAATAAGTTTAAGGAGAAAAAACAATGTTTAAGTAGCCTGGCCAGCAGCATGCTTGTGAGGAAGCACAGAGAATTCTGGCTCTGTGTGGCTCGCTCTTAATCCCCTCAGTTGCTCATCTAGAACTGCCTAGTTCCTGAACCATGTCCAAAAGAGAGAAGTGGGAAAGGAGACATGCTGGCCACACGAATCTAGTGGTCTTTCCCTTCTTCCTTCATGTATGTTTAACTGCTGGAACTCCAGCCCCAGTCAGCCACAGGGCACTGCTCCAGAGGCCTGCAAGGATGTGCCTGGCAGGCGACCAGCTGTGGTGGGTCCTGGGCACTGCTGGCATCATGCTTCCTCCTCAGTGTCAGGTGGATTTCTGGTTAAACCTGTACCTTTGCTAGGACAGTAGGCAGGACCCTCTTTTCTTTTTAATGTTTGTATGAGTGTATTGCCTGGATGGTTTTAAGTGCACCTGCATCAGCAATGCCCACAGAGACCAGAAGAGGGAGTCAGATCCCTTGAAACTAGAGTTATAGCTGGTTGTTAGCCACCATGTAGGCGCTGGGAACTGAACCTGGGTCCTCTGCAAGAGCGGCCAGTGCTCTTAACTGCTGAGTCATCTCTCTAGTCCCAGGACCCTCATTCTTAACAGGATTTCAAGATCCATGTGCTTGTTTGCTTAAAATGTTTTATTATTTATTTATTTATTTATTTATTTTGTGTGTATGAGTGCTTTGCCTGCATGCTACACCTGTAGAGGCCAGAAGAGAGTGCCAGATTCCCTGGAACTGGAGTTACAGATGGTTGTTCACTATATGTGGGTGCTGGGAACCGACACTGGGTCTTTTGGAATAGCAGCCAGTGCTCTCAACTGCTGAGTCATCTCTCCAGCCCCTACTTGCTTTTTAAAAAATGTCTCTCTGTGTGGTACATCCATGTGGTGAACATATGCAGGTATGTGCACTCATTTGAGTACATGCAGAGGCCAGAGGATGATGTCAGAATGTCTTCCTTCAATTACTTCTCACCTTATTTTTTGAGACACAGTTTCTCACCAAACCTGTAGACCTCCATTTCAGTTCAACTGGTTGGCCATCACATCCATGGATCCTCTCAGAACTGGGGTTACAAGTATATACTGTCAAGTCCAACTTCTTATTTTCTTTAGCTCAGCTTTTTTATATTGGTTTTGGGGATCCAAACTTGGGTCCTCATGTTTGTATAGCAACCACTGAGCCAATTCCCCTAACCCTAACCCTTTGCCCCCCAGTGCTGGGTATTTCTTTTTTCCTCTTTTATGTATTTTTTTTTGAGACAGGGTCTCCCTGTAGCCCCAGCTTACCTGTAAATCTCTATATAGACCAGCTGGCTTCGATCTCACAGAGGTCCACCTACCTCTGCCTCCTGAGTACTGGGATTAAAGGTATCACCACCACACCCAGCTATATTTTTATTTTTATGTGTATGAGTGTTTTGCCTACATGTATGTAGGTGCACCAAGTGTGTGTAGTACCTACAGAGGGCAGAAGAGGGAGTTAGATCCCTTGGAACTGGAGTTACAGACAGTTATCAGCTGCCATGTGGGTGTTGGAAACCAAACCTGGGTCTTATGGAAGACTTAACCACTGAGCCATCTCTCCAGTCCCAGTACTAGATTTAACTTAGAGCTTCATGCAGACCAGGCAGGCTCCTAGTGCTGGACTCAAGCCTCATGTAGACCAGGCAGGCTCCCCAGTACAGGGCTCTAAGACCAGGAAAGTTTCCTAGTGCTGGGCTCTAGCCTCAGGCCGGTACTTATTCTTCTAACTTGAGGATTCCTGCCCCTCCCACTACCCATGATGGAAACTCTTTAGTTTCCTTTTAAACATTTATTATTTCTGGGTCTGTGCATACACGTGCGTGTGCATGTGAAGGTCAAAAGACAATTAGCTTCAGTTTAAAAATAAAAATATTTTTATCCGTATGGGGGAAGGAGCATTCATATACCTTGGTGCACATGTGGAGATCAGAGGACAACTTTATGGAGTCAGTTCTCTCCTTTCACCTTTATAAGGATTCCAGGGATTGAACTCAAGTCATCAGGCATAAATAGCCAGCACTTTTACCTGCTGAGCCATCTTACTGGCCCTGCCATCAATGCTCTTGATTCCCCTATGCCTTTGCACTTGAGGCCCCATCTATGGGACTCAGCCCAGGTGCTACATTTTTGGAAAAGCCTTTGGGAATTATTCTAGGTCACCATACCATGCCTCTTCTATATAGCCAGAGTTCTTTCATCTCTTACAACACTTACCAAACTGAATTGGAGGCTGGGTGTGGTGGTTCTAGTCTAAAATCCCAGCACAGTGGAGAGGCTAAGGCAGGAGGATCAAGAGTTCAAGGCCAGCCTTGGCTACATAGCCAAATCTTGTCTCAAAAAAGAAAAATAGAACTGGAACAACATGCATCTCCATCTTTCTCCACTAGGCGAAGTTCTCCTTCAGGAACACTAATACTTGAGTAATCACTCAACAATTGGTTTCTTTTGGTATTATCAACACACTTTCTAGTCTAAAGAAGCTATCCATCTTGGACTGTCCCAGATCCCAGGAAGGCTGACCTAGGTCTAGGGCAGCACGGCTTCCCACCCTCTGCTCCCAGTCAGTGACCGCACAGGCAAAGGCGGAGGCAGGGGGAGGCAGGTGCATGTTAGAGCTTCTTGCTGTCCTCCTACCCATTCCCCAGAATGGCTGGAAAATTACACCGTGTTCTCTGCGGAAGTCAGGCTTAGTCGAACGTTATTACTCACGCTTAATGAGAGAACTGAGTAGCATGCTTCTGAAGAGAAATGTTTAAAACACATATAGCTCTCTGCTGAATTTTCCCTCATACCATTTAAGGAGAAGTATTCTCTAGAATGTGGCAAGGTTTTTATTGTCATTGCTTGTGGAGGAAGGAGAAAACCTCATTGAAAGCTGTGTGGTGGCAAGCACTGTACTGGGTGCTGGGGGTGGATGAGTGGGAGATAAGGAGCCTTTCCCCTTGGGGCATTCTGGCAGCTAACACTTAAGTCAAATGCTGACTGTGGAGTCAGATTTCTGTTGACAAGAACTTTCAGTCATTCAGTGACTATTTCACTGATGACCTGCCACAGACAAGCAGTATGCTCCTTACTGAGGACAGGATGGTGAGCTGAACCAGACTAGGTCCATTGCCCTAACGGAAATCGCATCTATTGGGGTAGACTTGTAAAATGAAAATAATTATATAATTATAAATTATAATTCATAAAAGTTATGCATATAATGATGAAGTCTAACCACTGCTTTGAAGGGAGGTACACGGAGTCATGAGATGGCACAGTGTGTTTTGACCTAGTTACAGAAGTCAAGGTGCCGAAAAGCAGGAATGAAGGAAGGGGAGACAAGATATGACCTGAGTAGAGGGCAGCAAGGCCGGGAAAGTGAGAAGCTACACAGTGCCCCCCATCGCAATGACCAGTAGCCTCACAGGACAAAGAAGTTTTTAAATCTGGTTAATGTGACTGAAGAAGGTAAAGTTTAATTAAAAATTTAAAACCAGGTCAAGCATGGTTGTACATGCCTTTAATCCCAGAACTCAGGAGACAGAGGCAGGTGGATCCCTGTAAGATGGAGGCCAGCCTGTTCTACATAGTGAGTTTCAGGCCAGCTGGGGCTGCAGGGAGACCCTGTCTCAAAAAATAAAAATCCTAAAAACCAAAGCAGGGTAAATTTAAAAATATTGCTGATGTTTTATCATATTTTTGACATACGGAGTTAAATAAAATAATGCTGAGATTAATCTATTTTGATTTCACTTTTATTTTTACTTGATGCAAATGAGCGTAATGCCTGCATGTAGGTAGAAGCATCTGGAACTAGAGTTACAGTGGGTGCAGGTCCTCTATAAGAACAATCATGCTGTAACTGCTGAGCCATCTCTTTAGCCCCTGATGTCAATTTTAAAAATGTAGGAGCTGCCACGCATGGTGGCACATGCCTTGAATCCCAGTACTTGGGAGGCAGAGGGAGAGCAGGTGTATCTCTGTAAGAGGCCAGCCTGGTCTACATAGCAAGTTCCAGACCAGACTTTGTTTCAAAAGCACAAAAACAAACAAAAGGGAGTTGTAGTAGTTGAAGCCAGGCTTGGTAGTGTATGCTTGTGACCCCAGCCCTGGAGAGGTTGAGGCAGGAGGCTATGAGAAGGTCAGTTTGAGCTACATAGTGGGACTGTACCTAAAAACAAAGCTTTAAAAAGGAATAAAGGTGCTTCAGGTGCCACTCATTAGTAGAGCATGTGACTGAGGAGCATGCACAAAGCTCTGGGTTCAATCTTGGCACAGTGGGCAGGGAGCTGACAGAACGATCACAAATTGCAAATGTGGCCTGCTTTCCTTTCTGTTGAACAGTGAATCTAAGGCTAGACACGGCTGCTTTTGGACGTGGAACTTTCTCTTCTAATGGTGTGGTATGTATAAAAGGAGAAAACTGTGCTTGGTGGTGGAGACTGCTAGGTCCTGTCCCTTATTGCATGGATGATCTAGTATACCCACTGGGCAGCCTGGAGGCATCTCTTTTTGTTTTTCAGTTTATTTAGTTTTACATTTATTTACTCTGTGTGGGGGGGGCGGGGCATGGCATACATGTGGAAATCACAGGACAACTAGGGCCAGTCCAACCTACCATGTGGGGCTTGGGGATTGAACTCTGGTCAAGCTTGGTGACAAGTGCTTTTACTCACTGAGCCATCTCACCGGGCGGCAGGAAAAAGTCCCTGGATGATCGATTTCTGCATTTACCAAGTTGAGCTGCACCGCAGGTGGTTAGGACTTCAGAAGACGTGGAGCATCAGCTCCAGTTCTCTGCTCCCAGCATCTCGGGCCTCAGTTTCCCTTGCATTTAAAAGCTCAGGCACTGCAAGCGTGGGGAGGAGACAGGCCAGCCTGAAGCCCGTCATATTCGGTCACCTTCGGCCTGTCTTACCTGAAAGCTCCGGCGCAATCCGAAAGCCCCTCCGGGGACCCCGCGGTGGGCGGCGGCCAAACCTCTGCGGAGCAGCGTGCTTCGCTCAGTGGCCGGGGCGGGGGCGCCGGGGTCAGGACCATTTTGCTACTGTGAGTCCGGTCGCGCTCCCGGCGACGCAGGACGCTGTCACCCCTCCTCGCCTCAACAATGCGGCCCGCGCCATCCCGCCAGGCGTCCGCCGCGCGCGGTTACCATGGCGACGGTGGCTGGGGATCAATTCAACGGGTCTGCGGGCGTGGGGGGGAGCTCCTCGTTCTAGCCTATGTCACGGGGGTCAGTGAGGACTCCAGGAGACGTGCCTCGGCCTCACCCCGGGTTATGCTGAGGGCAGCCCGCGAGGCCCCCTGATGTCTCCCCCGAAGGCCCGCCTCGGCGGCGGCGGCTCCCCTCTTTCCGCGGTGGTAGAGCCCGCAGCGGCTGCGCCTGCGCGCGAAGGGCCGCCGCAGATCCGTTCGCCGTAGTCGCGGCAGTTGACGCGGCCTAGGCGGGTCTTTGCGGCGGTGCTGAGGGTCGCTGGGCTCCAGCCTCAGGGCCGCGCCAGGTAGGTTTGCGAGCGCCGTGGACAGAGAGGGCGGGGTTGTCTCCCCCAACCCGCCAATACCCCCTAACCCGGTCCCCCTGGAGAGGGCCGGGTGCATTGTGCGTTCTGCAAATACATCTTGATTTAACCCACCAAATGATCGTAAAATCGACATTAAATGAGATTTGCATGTGAATGTCCGACTGTCCCTTGGTCCTGCAGACACTTGGCTGGCTCTTAACTTCTTCGAGACACGTTTGTTTCCCTTGAGAATCTGATGAAAGCCAAAGATGGCGCCTTTTTTTCATATTTTATTAAAAGTATGTTATTTGGCAATTGTAACTTTTATTTATTTTTGTAAATTTTTTATTGAAATTTTGTGTATTTCATACAGGCCGTCTTAATCATCTTTATACCCCCTTCCCCAATAGCACCCTCCCATATCTACACACACACACACACACACACACACTGGAATTCATTCGTTCTGTCATTTGTGTTAAGGCCTATTGTGTCAAGTTAGTGTGACCAGACATTCCTCAATTCAAGTTCACCCACTGGGGTCTAGTCAGCCTACCTAAGGTCCTTCTCTTTAAGATCACCTCTTCCTGTCCCAGCAGTAATCAGCTGCCAATAAGTCTTCCAATAAGATTGGGGTTTGTTGCCTATTTCCACAGTAAAGATACCTTCAGAAGGAAAAGAAGGCATTTCAGGGCCTGGTGCAAACTGTAAAGCTTTGCACTGTAATTAACAGTATTCCCTGTAGATGGGGACATGCTTGATCTGCTTCCCAGTGTGCCTGTGAGCATCAAATGCTCCCAACAGCTTATAAACATGAAAGTGCTCTTAACCTATGAATTGGGTGCTGTTATTATTCCTGATTAGAAGTAAAGCAGTCAAGGCCCTTGGGGGATAAATGCTCGACCCCCATTGAGGAGGAGCAGCAGTGGTGGTTGAAAACCAGTTACCATCCCTTCTCTTCCTTGGTCCTGAGTCCTCTCTTGGGGGTTTCACTAAAGACAAGGTTGCCTTGGATTAAGGACAGCTTGTATATCAGGTCCACGTTACTGTCCCACAGCCCCAGGATCTCAGCCAGAGTTACAAAGTTTACCTGTAGAGCTGGAGAGATGACTCAACTGTTAAAAGTATATACTGCTCTTGCAGAGGATCTGAGTTGGGTGTCTATCACCCATGTTGGGTGGCTCACAACCTCCTGTAACTTCACCTCCAGTGAGTCTAATACCTCTGGCCTCTGAGGGCACCTGTACTAACAGGAACACATCAGCAAACACATATACATGTTAAAAAAAAGAAAAACTCATGGCTGTATGTGGTGGCTCATATGTTTAATCCCAGCACTTAGGAAGCAGAGGCTAACCTGATCTACATAGAGAGTTCTAGGCCAACTGTGGCTATAGGAAGACCCTGTCTCAAACAAAACAAAAAACCCACGAAGGGGACTAGGGAGAAGGCTCAGTGGGAAAGAATGCTTGCTGCACAAGCATGAGGACCTGGATCCAAGTCTTTGACTCCCATGTAAAAAGCCTGACGTGGCACCTGTAATTCCAGCAATATTGGGGGACAGAGGCAGATGGATTGCAAGGCTTGCTGGCTGCCAGCTCTAGGTTCAATGAGAGACTCTATTTCAAAGGGAAAGGGCAGAAAGTGATAGAACAGACACCTGGCACTCTACTCTGGTCTCCACACATGCACATGCACATGCACATATGCATGTGCACACACATACAAATGAAAACCTCATGAAGCCTTATGCTTATGGTTTATAGATGTCTCCAAACTTGTTATACTTAATTAAAAGATAATCTTTTGGGGCTGGAGAGATGGCCCGGCAGTTAAGAGCACTGGCTGTGCTTGCAAAAGACCCAGGTTTGGTTCCCAGCACCTGATTGGCAGCTAACAACCATCCATAACTCCAGTTCCAAGGTATCTGATGCCCTCCTCTGACCTCCACAAGCATTGCACAACATGAGTGCACTTATGTATTTGCAGGCAATACAGTCATGCACATAAAATAAAAAAAAAAAAAATTTTTTAAAAGATAATATTTCCCCCTTTCCCTTCCCCAAACCCGGGTAATGCTAATGAATTTATGGGTATAGCAGGAGGTTGCACTGTGCTGAAAGCTGATGTGTGGTGGCAGTGTCATTGTCAGTCCTGCCATGTTGTGGCTGTTTCTTTTTCTTGGGACATCTTGTTTCTCATAATGGGACAGATGATTTGACATATGGACCAAGGAAGAGGCACTGTTATCAATATGGGAATAATCTGTTTCTTAGAGTGGAGTATAGGTAGAAGCTGGTGTTCTCCGTGCTGTTCTTACACACAGAACAGTAGAGATCGCATTCTTTGCTCTAGACTGTCAGCTTGTGACAGACTTTGCCTGTGGAGCCACATAGACTTAGATTCAGATGCTTGTTCCCACTCAAGACTTTAGCTTTCTAAACATCACCTATCAAATGGAGTGAGGAGGAGGAGGAGTTTGTCAAAGGGTGATTGTGAGTTAAATGAGATTCTGCATCAAAAGTATTGGCATACTGCCTGGCATATAGGGAGCTTCCCACACATGGGAGCTCCTACCAGGACTGTCAGGACCTCAGGTCTTCCTTCCCTGTGCTGCTTAAAAGGACAACTCTGTTCCCAGAAGTTATTGCCAGAATTGGTAGTTCTCCATGGATAGAAAGAAAACTTGCTTTCATGATTTGGGACCAATGACAGAAAGCCTTGATCTGTTGGACCTTTTCTGACTTGTAGGAGTAAGAAGTGTCGGTGTCCCTCATCAGGTTCGAGATGCCTCTCTTTGGGAGTATATTCAGCCCGAAGAAGACACCTCCCCGCAAGTCTGCTTCTCTCTCCAACCTGCATTCTGTGAGTGTGGAGACTGGGTCAGCCTGGCGCACCAAGGACCATGCATGGTCTCTGGGTCGAAAGGCACATTATGGGAAGGCATCCTTTCAATTATATTATTACTGTTACTAAAAATATCTTTGAACTCCTCCATGGGAAATATTGTCAGAATTTATTTAAAAACTTACTAAGGGGTGGAAAGAGGGCTCAGCAGGTAAGAGCTTATACTGTTCTTGAAGAGGACCTGAGTTCAGTTTCCAGCACCCACATCAGGTAGCTCACAACCACCTGTAACTCTAGCTCAGAGACTTCTGATGCCTCTGGCCTCCTTGGGCTCCTACACCGATGTGTACTCACCCCCCACACAGACACACATATACATATTTAAAAATAAAATAAATCTTTTTAAAAGCGTCTCTAAGACAGCCAGTCCTGCTGTGATTTTGGCCCCAGCTGATAGTACCCGGTTTGACTTCCATTTGATTCCCAAGGCTCGGCCAAGAATTTATTTCAGTTATATTTAAGAATCAAGTTCAGGAACTGGAAAGATAATTCAGTGGTTAAGGGTGCATACTGCTCTTCTAGAGAACCCAAGTTCAGTTTGCAGCTCCTGGTCAGTGGCTCACAAGTGCCTGTAACTCCCGCTGCAGGGTGATCCAACACATCTGACCTCTCAGGCACCCAAATTCACATTACGTAATTAAAAATAAAATCAGTAAGTATCAGAATCAAGTTCATTCTCAAAGGAGTCACAGAGGGTGATGGCTTGCTACTATTAGTGGCATTCCAAAGGATAATAACAGTTCTGAAAACCATTTGGGAGCAGTAGCATTGGAACAAATGATAATTTTCCAAAGCAATGTGGTGCCCGCCTGAATGCATGATGCCATATTTAGATAACACACAACACAATCATTCCCAGCTATGAGGAAGAAATCTCTTCTGTCCTCCTTATAGGTACATGCAGACCCCATGTACATAGTCATTCCCAGCTATGAGGAGTCTCTTTTGTCCTCACAGGTACACGCAGACCCCATGTACACAGTCATTGCATCTTTTCTGCTGAAGTCTTCTGAGCCATCTGTGACCAGATACTGGGTTCTTCATCCTATCATACTCCCAACCACCTTAATTCTGGCTGCTATTCATGGTTCTCACATACCAAAAGTTGATGCACCCTGGTTTCTTGGTCCTTTTCCCACAAAACCAGTTGAGCAGATTAACCAGTCCTTTACAGGTTGGTGAGTAAGGCAGCAAGGCTGTTAGGGCTAAAGAGACCCCATCTTTGGGGTCTTTGAGTCCACTGTCTCCAGTCCCCAGTTAAAATCAGAGTGGGAAGCAGCCTACTGTGACCAGGGCTGAGCATTCTGAATCCCAGTTTTCCATTCCACAGGCCTTGAGGCTGCCTTTCTTTCCTCCCCCAAAGATGCAAGTGTACCTGATGGTCTCATTGAGACATCCCCTGTCCTCACCACAAAGAGCCCAAGAGCAGCAGCATGCTTACATGATATCTGACTCTGAGTTGACTTGAAGTCAGCCTTCCCTGCAGTTTTAGAGGCTCACGGGCACCTGTAAACTTGTGGCAGGGGGAGAAAAAAGACCAGTGTAGAACCTGGGGACAATAACACCTCGTTGTTACAAGACAATAGCCAGGTCTTGGGAGTGGCACATAAAGCCCCTCATGGCCTTGCCCTCTCTATGCCTTTGCTTCAGCCATGCAGCCCTCCAAGAGCCGCATCTGTCTGTACACGTTATTCTGCCCAGAGTTGTCTTCCTATTCATCAACTCAAGGGCTCTTAACTGACTTCCTGTGAGCCAGGCAGTCTCCTGGATTGGGAGTGCTGGTATAAAGTCTGATGAGGAAAGGAGAGGGCAGTGTTTAGTGGTCCAGGCCTATCATTCTACTTGAGAGGCTGAGACAGGAAGGTTGCAAGATCAAGACCCTCCTCAAGTTTTCAAGTAGTCAAAAGGGGAGAAGGGAGCGTGGGGGGACGGCGCAGTTGATATAGGGTGAGGCCGTAGGTCATTCTCCAAAACCCACATTTAAAAAGAGAAAAGGCAGGAAAGTAATCAAATTGCTGCATCTATTGAGAGAGAGAAAAACAATCTTGAAACGGTTTCCTTGTAGCTCCAGATGACCTGAAACTTGCTATGTAGACCAGGCTGGCCTCAATTCCATAGAAACCCACTTGCCTCTGCCTCCTGAGTTCCGGGATTAAAGGTGTACAGCATCATGCTGGCAAGCAGATTTTGTTTATGTGTCTGTTTTGCCTGTATGTGTGCATGTGCACTGTGTGAGTGCCTGGCGGCACGGAGGGCAGAAGAGGACATCGGGTGCTCTGCTCTATCACTTTGCCTTATCCCTTGAGACAGGGTCTCGCACTAACCTGGAACTTGCCATATTCAGCTAGGCTGCGGACCAGCAGATCCCAGTGATCTTCCTGTCTCTACCTCCAACACTGGGATTATAGGCACACATGGCCATGCCTGGCTTTTTATGTTCATGCTAGGGATCCAGACCCAGGTCCTCATGTTTGTACAGCAAGCACTCTTAACCACCGAGCAATATCTCTATTCCCTAAGTTTAAATTTTTGTTACATATAATTTGATATTCCATCCTTTTAAGCTTACTAAAGGTGCTAGGTAATGATATCAGAGGTCAGGCCTTTGCTTTGTTGGGTCTAAAACTAGTGGAAGGAGTAGGACTTAAGCTCTTGCTCTGTGACCTCCTGAAGCCATCATAGTATCTTGCCCACAGTTGGATCGTTCAACGAGGGAGGTGGAGCTGGGCCTTGACTATGGAACTCCCACTATGAACCTGGCAGGGCAAAGCCTGAAATTTGAAAACGGCCAGTGGATAGCAGGTGAGCTGCACTTGATGCTGTTTTGTCAATCAGGATTGGAGAGGGAAACCCACGTTTCACTCCTGCTCCGTCCTTCCTTTAGACACAGCCATTAGTGGGGGTGTGGACCGGAGGGAGACTCAGCGCCTGCGCAAGCGGAACCAGCAATTGGAAGAAGAAAACAATCTCTTGCGGCTGAAAGTGGACATTCTGCTGGACATGGTGAGAAAGGTGATTGGGAAGTGGTACCTAGGTTCTCCCTTCCAGGAGGGCCTATTGTGAGTCAAGTCATCCAGCCGATATCTCCCAGGGCCTATTCACCCAGTGCATCCTGTGTGCCAAACATAGACATGAAAGCCAAACATAGACATGAAAGCCAACCTTGTCATCAAAGGCTGGAGCAGGGATGTGTAACACCACCCGTAATTGCTACAGCTGTGATAAGGGCATCACTTAGTCCGAACAGAATCTGGTATGAGCACAAGAGAAAGAGTCTGTGCAGAGGAGAGTTTCTCGGAGGAAATGTGTCCCAACTGAGTCAGCTGAAGGATGGCAGGAGCGGAGGTTGTGACAAACGAAGCTCAGCAGGAGGGTCTCTTCTGTCTGTAGTGGGGAAGTGTTCCCCCCGCCCCCAAACAGGCCGAACATGGCACAGTCCTGCTGGTGCACACACCGCATCTGCCTGAGTTTCTTGTGTCTGCTGGACCTGGAGGTGCACTGCCAGGTGAAGGGAAGGCCGTGGCTATACCCTCATGGAGCTAGGAGCTGCTTTGCCCCACTGGCTAACTGCTCAGTGACTTCATCTTTTTAGCCAGACACCAGGCTTCAGAGAAGCACATGGCTCAGAGTTAATACAAGCCCCATATTCACTCAGGAAGCAAAGCTTTGACTCTGCAGTAGACTGCCTGCCACCCACTCTGTTTCTATCTTGAGTGTTCATCACCTTCTAATACTGTAAAGTCCAGAGATCCTGATGAGGGGCTGGAGAGATGGCTCAACAGTTAAGATCATCTACTATGGTCAGGCGTGATGGCACATGCCTTTAATCTCAGCACTTGGTTGGCAGAGGCAGTGGATCTCTCTGACTTTGAGGCCAGCCTGTACTAAATAGCAAGTTCCAGCCCAGGCAGAAAGAACTACGTAGTAAGACCCTGTCTCCAAACAAGCAAAGAGAATCATATACTGCTATTGCAGAGGACCAGAGTTCAATTCCAAGCACCCATATCAGGAGCATCACAACTGCCTGTAACTGGTTCCAAAGGAATCTGATACCTCTGGACTCCACCTGCACCTGCACTCACATACATGCATGTAGACACACACACACACACACACACACACACACACACACACACACATTTTGGAGAGACGGCTTAGTGGTTAAAAGTGTTGGCTGCCCTTGCAGAGGACCTGGGTTTGGTTCTCAGAACCCATGTGATGGCTAACAACCTTCCATAACTCCAGTTTCAAGGAAATCCATTGCCCTGTAAGCATTGCATGACACAGGTATGCTTACACACATGCAAGCAATACACTCATACATATAAAAAATAAAAATAGTAAATGAAATGTTTTTTTAAAAATAAAGATCCTGGTGAGGCTAAGGACATTCTTTTTTAGAACACACCCGCTTCAATTTGTTCTTTTTACATAATTGTTCCTTAGTTGCCATTACGGGAGCTATAGCTGAGTGATTTTAAGTTCTACTCAGCCTTCGAGTCACTAGTATCTGTCCCTTCTACCCTGTGAGGCCTGCTGTCCTTCACACACAGAGTGAGTGCCATAAATCATAAGTGATGGGAATGCCAATGGAGTGAAGTATAAATGTCCATCAGTACTTGTGGGCCATCAGGCAGCCACTTTTGTACCGTTACCTGGGTTTCCTGAGGCAGAAGCCAGCAGTGTGAGGGGATGCCAGGCCCTTCCCTGGTGCAGAGCGGCTGTGCTAACCTGCATTATATCCTAAAGCATCTTTCTTTGTAACAGTCTGCTGCTTTACTTTCAGCTGTCAGAGGCCACTGCAGAGTCCCAATTAAAGGACAAGGAATTGAATGAAGTGAAGACTGCCCCCCGCAGGCGAAAGTGAAGAACCCTGAGATATTCACTAGGAGGACAGAAAGAGCTCCTGTGACCATGGGAGGAAGATGTGGCAGAGCCCTTTGTTTTTAATCAGACTAGTAGTCTTGCCCAGGAGAGAGCATCAACAGGTACTGGCACCCTGGAGATAACGCAGAATGGACAAAACCAAAGTGCCAAGCTGGGACCATAGGAGGCACCCAGATACAGCACCCATCCAGGATGCCCATCTAAAGCAGACCCCAGGGACGTCTAGGGGATGGTGAGCTTTTGATTTCTCTCTTCAGATTTCAGCATACAGCTGTCCATAGCCGAGTCACCCTGTTAGACAGCAGGCAACTGGACCTTGCCTTATCCTTGACGTTGGTGTTTGGGATGTGGTGCCATTTCCAAAGAAAGAGCCCTGTGTTTGAGGGTGTGATAAACAACCCTCTAGGCTGTCTGTCCCTTCACCATGCTCTCCCTGCCTTGATAAACTCTTCATCCCCCAAGTCCACAGCCACTTCTGGCTTCAGCTTCCCAGCAGCACACTCCAGCCTTCCAGAGCACACTATAGTTTGTTCTAACTTCATGTTTATATTTTTTTTTATTAAATGATGTGAAATAATCTCTGAGTAAAAATGGCTAAAAATCAAAAACAAACAAAAAGCAGTGTGGATTCCTCAAGAAGTAACCAGAATGGGCTGGAGAGGTGGCTCAGTGGTTAAGAGCACTTGCTGCTCTTGCAGAGTTCCTGAGTTCAGTTCCTAGCACCCATATGGTGGTTAACAACAATCTGTAACTCCAGTCCCAGGGGATCCAATGCCTTCTTCTGGCCTCCACCAACACTGCACCCATGTGGTGCATTTACATACATGTAGGCAAAACACTCAGTAAAAATAAATGAATCAAAAATTTTTTTAAAGTCAGGCATGGTGGCACAGGCTTTTAATTCCAGCACTTAGGAGGCAGAGGCAGGTGGATCTCTGTGATATCGTAGCCACACTGGTCTGCATAGTGAGTTCCAGGCCAGCTGGGGCCATAGGGAAACTGTCTCAAAAGAAAAATAAATAAGTAAAATATAACCAAAAAAAATTTTTTAAGAGAAGTAATCAGAAGTTTGGGTCTAACCTTCTATCACTCTTCCAAAAAACAGAATTTTCAGAGTATGGGGAAACAGCACCTCAAAGCATGAGGCTGATTTGGAGGGAAAATGGTCTCAAGCTCAAATTCCTGTGCTCTCTTCCTTCAGGGAGGTGGGACTGGTTCAGCCTGGCAAAGGACTGCATGGATGCCATGGGAATCAGTGCCTGAGTCAGTTGAGCCCAGCCCGCTCTGACTGGAAGGGAGTCCAGCTCCCTGAGTCAAGCGGAGGACACTAGACTGGGACATGGAGCTCAGGGCTTTGAACTGGAGACTTCTACTACCGTTAACAATTTCTAAATCCCAGTTGGCATAGCAGTGGGCTCTATCCTCTGCCCATTGCCTCACATCCCCTCAGCTCAGTCCTGCCAACATGCCTGATTATATATAAAGAGACAAACTGTTCAGAGACCACATTAGAACTACTTTAGGAGCTCACAGTAGAAGAGCTGGAGGCCTCTGGTCACTGCCCACAGTGCCAGAAGAGGGACTGTCTCCACTGACTCTGCTGCTAGTATCAGTCCCTCCTGGCAACCCACAGAGAACTCTGCCAGGAGATGAACAGAAGACCAACTTCAAACTCCAACCCATGTCCTCAGCGTCCTGACTCAGGAGCGGATGTTTAACTTGGATATCTTGCTCTTTTTTTCTCAAATTTTACTTTTGTGTATAGGTGCATGTGGGCTGGGAGACACACGTGCCACAGCACACTTGCAGAGGTCAGAGGACAGCTTTAGAAGTCTGTTCTGTTTCCTCCATGTGGGTCCCAGTGATCAAACTCAGGTTACATAGCTTGGCAGCAAGCATCCTTACTCACTGAGCCATCATACTGGCCCAGGAGAATTTTTTTGTGTTTTCTTTTTTGTTTGTTTGCTGCGTTGGTTTTTGTTTCGTTTAATATTTTATTTAACACTGTTATTTTTTATGTGTATGAGTTTATTGTCTGCATGTATCTAAGTACACCTGTGTTGTACAGTGCCTGAGGTCAGAAGAGGGTGTTGAATCCCCTGTAACTGGAATATGAACAATTGTTAGCCACCATGTAGGTGCTGGGAACCAAACCTGGGTCCTCTGCAAGAACAGATAGTGCTCTTAACTGCTGAGCCATCTCTCCAGCCTCTTGTTCTTGTCTGAGACAGGGTCTGCCTACAGCCCCAGCTGGTCTAGAACTTGATATGTAGGCCAGGCTGGCCTTGATCTCACAGAGATCTCCCTGCTTCTGCCTCCTGTGTGCTGGAATTAAAGGCATGCACCACCACACACAACCCAAGAAAATGTTTAGTACTGATGAAATCATAAAACGATCTAGATATGCACAGGGACAGTCAGGTTTGCTTATGTCCAGGTCAGTATCTTTGGTGACCAACTACTGAATTGATGCTGGGCACCTATTTATTTTTAGTTCTCATGAAAAATTGTAGATTTTTTAAAGATTTTTTTTATTTTTAGTTTGTGAGTATGTGTGTGTGAGAGAGATTTGTGTACATGAATGTAGTACCCAAGGAGATCAGAACACGTCTGATCCTTTGTAAGAGCAGTAGGTACTCTTGTGAGCCATCTCTCCAGGCCTCTTGTGACAAATTTATTTATTTTTATTTTGTGTGCGTGAGTGTATTGCCTGCATACATGACTTGTGTTGTACAATGCCCTCGGAGGCTAGAAGAGAGTGTCGGATCCCCTGGAACTGGAGTTTTGGACAGTTGTTAGCTGCCATGTGGGTGCTGGGAACTGAACTCCAGTCCTCTGCAAGGAGCAGCCAGCACTCTTAACGCTGAGCCAGCTCTCCAGCTCCTCTGACAAGTTTATTATCATCTTCAGATGAAGAAGCCTAGGAGGGTGACAGCTGGAGGAAAGGGAGCCGGACCTGAAATCTTGGGAATTGTGTGGGGTCTACTTGGCTGTCACAATGATGCAGAGTCAGGGTGCCTGAGCAGCCTGTGGGATGTGGGGCGATTGTGCAGTAGAGGACTTGCAGTAGAGGTGAGCAAGAGGATAAGCGGCTGGGAGTGAGCAGAGTGGCCATGCTCTGGCTACTGTGTGAGAGAACAAGCCGAGGGACAGGCTGACCTCACCACACAATGAGGTGGCAGTAGAGGAGCTGACGTGATCAGAGCCTACATCTGATTTGCAGTGGAGCCTACTGGTGTCATGAGAAAGATCCTGTGAAGAAAAATCTCCAGCCCCGTCACCTAGCCCCGTTTCCTTTTGTTTTGCTTTTTTCCTTTGAAAAGCCAAGTACTTCCCAGAGCTTCCATTTTTAGGAGTTATCTCCTCAAAGCCTCCTCTTAATCCAAACTAGCACTGACAGGGCATACAAGTAAATAGTGCTGGCTTCTTGACATCATCTCTTGTAATCATGACAACAGTTTTCATAAGGTTTTGGTGGAGAGTTGCATCAAGGAAGAAATTCACTGAAGAGCTGAAATAGAAGGTTCTGTGGGTGTGAGGCAGTATTAGCGGCAATAATCAGTCTCGCAATCTGAGTCTTGGCAAGGAGATCCATGTGCCTTTTATAGGTATAGGCTAATTTTTACAGGAGGGGCTTATAGCTCTTATAGATTCAAAGGACCCATATGAGCCCCTCAGCTCAGAACTTTGTCACCAGGTTCAAATTCTGACAGGACATGAACAGGAATGGTAGTAATTGTGGGCTTAAGGGAAGGGATGTAGGGAAGCAAGGGGCCTAGGACTCTAGACGCCACCCCTTCCTCCCTTCCTCCCTTCCTCCCTTCTTCCTCCTCCCCTCCCCCCCCCCCCCTCTGCCTGTCTGGCTTGGAACTCTATGTTAGACCAGTCTGGTCTCAAACTTGGCAACTCACTTGCCTTCCAAGCAGGGGAATGGAAGGCAACATTTGCTGGAGCTCTTACTGGTCCCTTTGTCCGTGCGTTTACCATATATCGCTGTGCTGCACAGCACTTGTCCTTGAGGCCTGCCATGCTGTCCCGTTTATCTGTTTTCCCTGCCTATTTCCACTTTTCAATGTCCCATTTGGAGCTCTGTCCTCTGCCCCCTTGGACTTCTCTGGCTTTTGGTGACCTCCAGTGGTCTGAATACTGTATTGCATGATCCCAGTGTTTTCTGCTTTCTTAGCAATTTTATAACAATTTAAATCCTTTTAACCTTAACCATATTTTCTTTAAATATCATGTATTAGGGATGGAGAGGTGGCTCACCGGTTAAGAGCACTGACTACTCTTGCAGGAGACCCGGGTTCAAATCCCAGCACTCACATGATAGCTAACAACTGTGGGAAACTCCTCCAGTTCCAGGGGATCCAACACCCTCTTCTGACCACTGCAGGCGTTGCACAGCATGAGTGCACTTAACATACATGCAGGCATAACACTCAGACCCATAAAATATAAATTTTTTAAAATTAAATCATGTATTATAGGCTGGGGATGCGGTTAAGTTGGTAGACTGCTTGCCTAACACGCATGTACAAGGCCCTGAGTTCTATTCCCAGTTCCACATAAACTGGGTCATCCTTGGCTACAGAGAATATGAGACCAGCCTGGTCCCTGCCTTTTTTTGTTTTTTAGAGCCAGTGTGATAGTATACACTTTATTCCAGTACTTGGAGGCAGAGGCAGGTGATTCTCTGAGTTCAAGGCCAGCCTGGTCTACATAGTGAGACCCTGTCTCAGAAACAAAACAGACAGTTGTGGTGAGATGGCTTATGAGATAAAGGCACTTGCCACCAAGTCTGGCAATTTGACTTCAATCCCCAGGTCTCTCATAGTAGGAAAGAACTGACTCTTGCAAGCTGTCCTCTCACCTCTATACGTACCCTGTGGAACATGTGCCCATGCATGCGCACACACACACTCTGTAAGGACCCCCCAGAAATGGAAAATGAAGGCTACAGCAAATCTGACTCCATCTTGTTAGAAAAAGCCTCAGCCACATAAGCTTGGCTTCCTGGCTTCAGAAACTCTTTCCCACCCCCCTAGTTAAACATTTGCAAGGACGTGGCCTTCAGATATCAGGTGGTTTTGTCATGGCTTAAAGGGAAAGCATAGAATCTGGTCAGGATGACCAAGACATGAATCAGAAACCCAAATAAGCCCAAGACCTTGAAGCATACTCTGGTAAGCACATTCCATGGGCCCTGTTACCTTAATATGAGTAAGATGCTTTTTCGTGCCAAGTGGGCTTCCTTAACCAATCCCAACCCTTGTCCCTCCTCTCTTTGTTTTAACCCTATAAAACATCACCTCACCCTCCACTCGGGGCCACTGTCTTATCACCCACTGCGGCGGTGTGTCAGACTGTGGACCAAGCTCGAGCTTGTAAATAAAGACCCTTTGTTCTTGCATCAGATTTGACCTCCATGGTGGTCTTTTGAGAGGATTCTATAACCTGGGCATCACAACTCTAAAAATGTAATAAATGTATTTTTAAATGTATTGTGTCTGGATGTATAGGCACATGTGTAATCCCTCCATTCAGTAGGCTGAGGCAAGAGGAGTTTGAGGCCAGCCTGGGCTACCATAGTAAAACCTTGATCAAAAAGAAAAGGGAGAGAATGAAAAAGAGAGAGACAGAGAAAGCATTGCTCAAGTAAATGCAATAGTTGGTTTCCTTCACATTGTACTGTGAATTACTTTCCATTTGGAGTCATCTATGTTCTGTGTTTTTATACTTTCCTATTTCTAAAATGGTGTTAATGGTGCCTACCTCAGTGGACACACACACAGTACTACTTTCAACACTGGTCGTGAAGCATTTAAAAAAAATACATGTATGAGCATTTTGCCTGCATGAATTAAGTGTACCCATGTCATGCAGTGCTGGCAGAAGTCAGAAAGGATGTCAGATCCAATGGAACTAGAGTTGTTGTTAGCTGCCTTGTGGGTGCTGGAATAGAACCCGGCTCAGCTGCTGAGCCATCTCTCCAGTCCTCTTGTAGCATTTATTAAAATAACCACAGAAATAATCCAAGCATTTGGGGTGCCAAGGCAGAAGGAGGATTGGGAGTTCAAAGCCAGTTTGGGCTGCCTAGCAACACTGGAGGGGAGGGCACAGCAAAGACCATTAGCACTGGACAGTTAAGTTGCCCTTCGATTTATGTAGAGCAGATGTAACTTTTAAGTTTAGTGTATGGAAAAAAGCATACTAATTCATAAATGAGTAACTTGATGTGTTAGATGAACACACCTATGTCATTAAATGAACTTACCCATGTTAAGAAACCACCTTTCCAGCAAACACAAAAGCTACTTTCCAAATACTTTCTTCTCCAGGGGACGGAATCACACGTGTCCTCTCTCCATTGTGACACAAACACCTTATAAAGCCAGAGGCAGAACTGCTGTCCAAAAAAAAAAAAAAAAGGCTGCAGGACTTTATTTATCAGGCGAGCTGCCAGTCCCGGGAGTCAACCAAAATGTAAGCGAAGGACTCGTTACTGCATGCCCAGGCTCCTGCTCATAAGGATTTGTGCTGCATTATCAACCTCCAGGAGTCTCTGACGCCTTTGTGGGGCATATTATAAAAAGCACATTTATAGGCAAAAAGTAAAAATGTGGATAATAATCCCAGGGAAGATGTGGAGAAAACACTTCCATTTACTGTTGGGAACCTGTGGAAGAGTTCTCTGCAGTGCATTTAGCTAATACCTAGCAACTTTTTTAAGTGCTTGCAGTCTGGTCAGCAAGCCCACTTTCTCGAAATACCATCTAGAGATACTTGCAACAACTAAGCACCCGGACTCAAAGTTACCACTTCTAAAGATGGCGAGATCAGCGCCTTCCTCAAAGGATTGTGTGGGTGAGTATAAAGGTGCGCGCACAAGCGTGCTTGGTCCTTTAATGTTAACACCGTTATTTCAGCTCCAAAGACAGCACAGTTGCTTCCTAAAAAACATTAAAATCAAAATAAATAAACTTTAAACGCCACACCCCTCAGGAAAACGAAACTAGTTTAAATTGCAGGTTCTGGAAGCCAGCCCCGGGACACCGCACAGAGTAGCCGCGGAAGCATCCGCAAGCTGCGGAAGCAAGCTTCCGGGCCCTTTCTGTTCGCGGAAGCGGGCCAGAGGCGGGGAACGACTCGGCCGGGCCCGCTGGAGGACCCAGAGGGCAGGCCGCTCTCTCCCCGCCTCCCGCGTCTCGCTCCCGGAAGGGCGCTCTATCTGCCGGCGGGCTGCGCTCGCCTGCCCCCTTCCGCTTCCGGTGTCTCCTACAGCCATGGCTGCCGCGATTGCCGCTGCCGGCGCTGGGGAGCCCCTGTCCCCCGATGAATTGCTCCCGAAAGCCGACGCGGAGAAGACGGAGGAGGAACTGGAGGAGGACGACGACGACGAGGTGCCGGGGCCGCGGGCTGTGGGGCGGGAGGAGGGTGTGGACGCCGCGTGCCGGCGAGGGCGGCGAGGAAGGGGCCCAGTGTCTCCCGACGCCGCGCCGGGTCAGGGCCCGACAGCGCTGCCTCGCCAGTGACCCGCACCTCTTCCACCACAGCTAGATGAGACCCTGTTCGAGAGACTCTGGGGTCTGACGGAGATGTTTCCAGAGAGGGTCCGGTCGGCCGCCGGAGCCACTTTTGATCTCTCCCTGTTTGTGGCTCAGAAAATGTACAGGTAAGAGATGAAGGGAGAGACCTTGGGAGTGTGTGTGCAGAGAGGGACCGGTGCCGTGAAAGAACACCGGCCTTCCGAAACAGCAGGCCCAAGTGTGAGTGACCTTGGGCTCTTGGTACTAACCCGAGTCTGGTTCCTCTTCTTAAAAGTGGAGATTCTTGTCTGGCAGAGTCGTTATGGGGGAGCCTTTCGGGGCACCAGAGTTTTCTATGTGAGCAGCTTTGTAAGAATGCTATTTGTAAACGCTAGGTAATCCCAGATCCCAGACCGCGCCTCTTTGCCTCTCTCTTCAAGGAGCATGGTACAAGGGATTAGGGTACACTTTCAGAAACACTGGAATAGGGAGAAGTTTGGTCACTGGTTCCCTCGTGGGCAGGGCCGTTTTTCGTTGCAACTCTCCACATTCACCCTCTGCAGATTTTCCAGAGCAGCTCTGTGGATTGGGACCACTTCCTTTATGATCCTGGTTCTTCCTGTTGTCTTTGAGACAGAAAAGTTGCAGATGGAGCAACAGCAGCAACTGCAGCAACGGCAGGTAAGCCCAAACTCTGGGCTTTTTGCCAGAGGTGGAGATGGAAGTTATTTATTTCACCAGCACCAGGGTAGACTGGCCATTAACCGGAGTAGACTGGTCTGCCCTGTCATGTATGATGAAAAAGAGATCCCTGGGTCTGCAGTATTTTACGCCTTTCTTTTTTCTCTTCCAGATACTTTTAGGGCCTAACACGGGGCTATCAGGAGGAATGCCAGGGGCCCTACCTTCACTTCCTGGGAAGATCTAGATTGTTACCGCTGTATTTGTGCTGTCCTGGTGGGAGAACTTTGAACTGTTGATTTGGACTTTTTATTCCTTTTTTTTTTTTCTTTTTAACTTTGGCACAGTGATTTAAACCTGGTGGGGAGACCTGTCCCCTTATTGTCTCATGGAGAGACCCAACCTGGCAACTGTGCCCTTCCTCACTTCTCTGTTCTGATACGGGAGTGCAGCCACATGGATGGTTACTCCAGCTCTGGCCACTCTACCCATTTAGTTAGTTGCTCCTAACTGGAAGTTTGCACATGCCCATTGCCGAGTAAAACAGTAATGTCAGTGAGAAGGAAGCAGGAACCTCTATTAACAACTTGAAAAAAAGGATAGAAATGTCAGGAAGGGATATGTAAACAATATGAAACTGACAAAACCCCTTAGAGCTGCAGTATAAAACAGCCACCAGGAATCCCTGTGTGTTTAAGGGAAGCCGGCTGCAGCCTTAGCCACATGAGAGCTATGGACAGAGCAGGAACTTACTTTCTCCGTTCATGTTGGCTGTTAGACCCATGTGTGTAAAAAAAAAAAAAAAAAAAAGTCAGTGCTCACTTTTTGTATTTAAATATTAAAAGACTCCAACTGACAGTGTCATTACTGTGTTTTTCCGCGATTCGAAAGGCTTAGAAGGCCAGAGACACTGCCTGTCAAAGTTCCTCTTAAGCCAGCACCTCTGTTACTCATCTCATAGCCCTAAAGGTAGAGGACAGGAACTCTGTGTTGTCTAGTGCCACTGTGTATTTATGAGCTGTTTACATAAGTTTTGCATTCTAGGCTTGAGAAAACATGGTTTGCAAATAGGACTTCAGGACTATTTCTTGTTTTTCTTTGATTAGTCTCACTGGTAGCCCGGCTAGCTTTGACCTCGGTCCTGAGTGTTGAGGGATTAGGGACTTTACCCAGTTTGGGACTTTTTGAGACAGGGTCTCCCTGTATCCCCAGCTAGCCTAGAACTTGCTATATAGACCAGGCTGGCCTTGAACTCACAATCTGCCTGCCTCTGCCCTCCGGAGTGCTGGAACTAAAGGTGTGTGCCACCATGCCCAGCAAGATCTAATTTTTGAAAAAAAATAAACGTAGCTCTTCAAACTTTGCAGTTTTATTTGCACTGGTTCTATTCCCTGCCCACCCCCCACCCCCTTTTTTTTTAAGTTTTTGAGACAAGATCTCACTATAGCCTCAGGTGGCCTGGAACTCACTATGTCACTGTGTAGATCAATCAGGCTGACCTGATCTCATAGAAACTTGCCTGCCTCTGCCTCCTAAATGCTGGGATTAAAGGTGTACCTACATGTGCCCCCCCCCACTGCTGTTTTGTTTTTAGGATTGTTTAAATATTTTTATTTTGTGTGCATGAGTGTATTGCCTACATGTATGTAAGTGCACCCATATTGTGCAATGCCCCCAGAGACCAGAAGGTGTTGGATTCCCCTGGAACCAGAATCATAGGATTGTTAGTTGCCATATGAGTGCTGGGTATTGAACCAGGTTCCTCTGCAAGAGCAGCCAGTGCTTTTAACCATCGAGCCACCACTCCAGCCCCTAAAATTTATTTTTAATTTTGTGTAGTATGTTTGTGGGTATCAAGGTGTCCAGAGGCACTGGATTCCCTGTAGCTAGAGTTCCAGGCAGTTGTGAGCTGCCTGAAATGGGTGCTGGAAACCCAGCTTGAGTCCTCTGTCAATGCAGTACACTCTTGATTGCTGATGCTGAGTCAGCTCTCCAGCTCTTAACATTTGTTCTTTATAAAAGGATCTATTCATGGGGCTGGAGAGATGGCTTAGCAGTTAAAAGGACTGGCAGCTCTTGCAGAGGACCCAGGTTCAATTCCTGGAAGCCATCTATAACTCCAGATCCAGGGGAATCTGATGCCTTCTGACTTCCTTGGGCATTGTACAACACGAGTACACTTACATGTAGGCAATATACTCATAAAGTTTAAAAAAAAAAAAAGTATGTGCATGAGTGCCCAAGTAGGCCAGAAGAGGGAATAAGATTCCTCAGAACCAGAGTGAACATGCAGGTGGTCAAGTACCATGTGGGTGCTGGTGACTAAATCCCAGTCTTCTGTTAGAACAAGAAGCACCCTTAACCACGAAGCTATTTTCTAAGTTTTTTATGTGGATCATTTATCAGAAAAATACATGTGAGGTTGTGCTGTTGCCATTATTAAATAATGTGCACAAGGCCTGTAACTACTGAACCTGGTTTTAAACCGGCCTTCTGACTAGACCTCTGCTGTGTACTTGCCATTCCAGTAGCCCAGGCCTTAGTCCAGGTATATCTGGCCCTTCACTTTGTAGGGAAGGCACTTATGGTGACAAGGTAGAAACTTGTACTTACTACATTGCTTCTTCAAATTGGTTGTGCCAAATGCCTCAGGGATGTTTTTTTGTTTTTTTTTTTTTTTGAGGCAGGGCATAGCAGTCTGACCTTGAAGCCAATCCTCTTGTGGTACCTGCTCCACTGCTAGAATTACAGGCACCTTGAAACTAAGTCCTACTTAAGTGAATACTTGTCTCAGGTTTTCAGGTGACAAGTTTGATCAGAGTAATAGATCTTTAAAATGTGACTTAGGTGAAAAAGGTGACTTAGGTGACAATGGACCCTTCTAGAGCAGAGTCATACTAAAGTTTACAGAATTAGAAAATTCAAGCTAAGAGATCTGTGTTCATAGTTTTCAATTTTTAATATTTGGTTAAACAAAATACATCTTTTGTAAACAAACCCAGCACAAGGCCAACAGAAAAGGGGAATAAAAGCAAGAAAAAGCCTAGGGCCGCCCCTTGTTGGGCATCAGGGTCAGGCTGCCCTTCCTTAAAGGAAGTGGGGTTTTTGCCCTTGGGCATCAGCATGGGTCCCTGTTCCTAAGCACCAGAATTGGATATGAACAGAACCAGCCCTGAAATGCTTAAGCATCTTTGCATATCCCATTGGCTCGTGGACTCTGCGTGGGACTCTTGAAGTGCCATTTGCACAGACCCAAGCAGATTTGTGGAGAGAAGTTTCCTCCTCTACCCAAGAAATGACTTACTATCTCCAACAGTGCCAACTGACCCAAGGTCCTGCTGTGACAACAAGATTGGCCGTAACTTCTGGCTGGTGGTGGTTGGAATGTCAAGTGCAGGGGCAAAGCTCCCTGTGGTGCCAAGCAGATCTGCTGTAGAAAATGGTGCAGACGACCAGGGCCACCTGCTGAGCATATCGCAGTAGCCATTTAGGGCCTCTGCTACTCGGCGTAAAAAACAGCCTTGTTGGATTGAAGATACATGTGCAGAAAAAGTGCTGGTGTAAACATGCACTCCAGTCACAGTGGGGAGAGCCCCAGCTTCCCCGTTAAGCTTGCTCAGGATAGACATGCAAGCCCCAGGCTAGCTTTGTTGCCAGAAAGAAGCCTGACCAATGGGGCAGCTCTTAGACCTGTGGATACCATCTATCCTCGAGGCAACCAGAGCCACACTGGTGGTGTGGTATGGTGCTTACTTCCCTTCTCTGGATTTTCCAAAGTTACAGGGGAAAAATGGCCTAGAACTACCTGACAAGGTAGGGGCAGGGCAGCTCTCAGTTTGTCAAGGAAAGGAGCTATACCCAGGTCCTCTAGTGAGATGCACATAACCCACCAGCCTGAGGGCTCTGCTACTATGGCCTTAAAGCCCAGATGCCCAGTTCTAGCTGCTCTAGCTAACTGGGAAGCTTACCTTCTCAGCAGTTTCCTCACCCAACTCTGTCCCAAACTAGTGAAATTTAATGCCAAGGGTAGATGTGTTTCTGATTTTGTTAAGATGGACCAACTAGGAGAACTGTCTCTCCTCATTGTCATTTGCCCCAGAGCCTCCAAAATCAATGTAGTGAAATGGCAGGGACAAAAAGCCACCTGCACCAGTCCTGGTGTGACTGGCCACACCCACTCAGGCATCTTTCTCACATTTGTCTTGCCACAGTGTAGTGGGATTCGCCACCTACTTTGGAATTTCAGAGAACTTTTCAGTATAAAACTCCAAGGCTGGCTGCAAACCACCCTTAAAAATGGGGTAAGAGGTGGCATTATGGGTTCCAGGTGGCCTGTGTGCCACTGCCAGGGGTTTGAAGATGGTTTCCTGAGAGACGCTTATACTCTGGGTCCTTTGAGCCATCACTGGGCTCTGTGTGTACTGTGTCCTCAGACCTACTCGTGCCACAGGGGAGGAAAGAAGAGGCAGCCTCCCTGTGTGCCTGAAGCAGCAGAGACAACACTGGCAGAGCCTGCGTCAAGTTCTCATAAGAAGGGAAGCATAAGCAAGGACCCCTTGCCTCCCTCTCTGAAACAGAATGTGGATGTTCAGCAGCTTGCCCTAAGTGCTCAGAGCTCCTACCTTTCTTCCCCAGGCATAGACAATGCTGGGTTCTTGTAACAGGCCACACATCTGTCCTATTGCACTAGCAAATCTGAAGGGGAAACCCAATGAGATGTCTGGGGAAGTGTCTGGACAGACCCACTGTAGAGGCCACAGCACATCAAAGAGGACTGAAGGGTTGAGGTGAGGGGCAAGCTGGGTAGAACTGTGTTATACATCTGCCCTCCAACTCTGATGGGCTTCCACCTCTTCTGGTACCACCAGTAGGAGTTCACAGTTTTTTCCTCGCAAATGGTATTTCAGAAATTTCCTATGGAAAAAGGAATCATCGAGAGAAAAATGAACTGCCAGTAAGTTAGAAATTCCAGGACTGCAGCCACACATTCAACAGAACCCTCCCCATTTATATGGGGGCCATCTTAAAAAAACTGGTGACTGATTCTGGGAGCATTTGGTCACCTGTCCATCTGAACTGTTAGAATTCTACTAAGAATTCTGCTCATTCTCATCACTGCCGATAGTATCTGGTTCTGTGAGGATGAAATCACCAAGTATTCTGATGGTTACTGTTAAAGAAAATTTGGCTGGTGAGATGGCTATGAAGGTTAAAGCACCTGCCACATAAACCTGGCAATCTGAGTTTCCCCAGAGCCCACAGTGGAAGGAGAGAATCACATCCTGAAAGTTGTCCTCTGATCTCCACATGTGTCCAATGGCACCTGCACACATACCATACACACACACATTAATAAATAAGGAACTTTAGTCTCAATGAAACTTGACCCTGCCTGGACTAAATGCCATCTTTCTTTCTCTAAAGTGGCAGTTGTCTAAATGGAGAGGTGACAACGCCAGCTCATCAGACCAGAAAACTGTTATCTCAGGATGTGAAATCTGTCTATCAAAGGGACCAAAGTCCTGAGTCATTAAATCTGAGAACCTATGATTCAAGTAAGGCAGGGAGAAGTTCCAAGGACACAGGAATTTCATTTCCTTGTGAAATAATCAAGTGAACTCAACTTCCCCAACATGCCAAGCAAAGCTCAGCCAGCGCAGCCACTCAGGAGTTACCTGAGCTCGCTCTCGCCTCCAATCCACTCTGGCATCTTGAGCTTGGAGTCAAGGTTGTAGTAGGCCCCTCCTACCTCACGAACACAAATCCAGTGCTGCCTTTTGAGAGGCAACTTGAGTGGACCCCAGCACAGGCTGGAGGGCAGGTTCATGATGAAGCCCATGACATTAGTGAGTGCAATGACACCCACATCCCTGTGGAAGAGAAAACGGGTCAGGCAGCCAACCTCCAGGTTGCCCCCCATCCACCTCGGTTGGCACCACAGCCTGTTCTTGCCCAGCAGATCAAGACTAGCTCTCTTTACCTGCGTTTATCCCACCAAACAGCTTCATAGCCTTTGGTCTGAAGTGCCGCCATAATGACATTCACATCGTAGTTCCCGTTTCCCAGCATGCTCTTCTTATGTGGTGTCACCATAGTGTTTGGAGACAACCTACAAATGTAAAAGAGGAGCTTAGACTTACTGGTCTGCTGAACTTCCCTGGCCCCATGCTATCTGAACAGCACCCTACAGCACTGCTCCTGAGAGCTAGCTCCTTCACTGGAAAGTCCCACTGGTTTCTTCCGAAGCATTGCACCCCTGGGCTCCAGCTGTCCCAGAGATCACCTCCTCTGATGCAAAACAATTCAAGAAGAGTGGGACCTAATCCGTCAGCCTTTTAGGAGGTGTGTTACAGTGATGTCAACAGCAAAGAATGCTCTACAAGGGCACTAGTCTCCTTTGTGAACTGCAGCCTTTCCACCACTTATCTCCCTGCTTGGATACAAGCCTTTTTAAAATAAACACTGGAAGATACTATGTGATGTTGTCAGTTGCATGGGTAGTGACTGTCACTCCTACTTTTTATAAATACTATTTAAGACCTGTACTTTGGTAATCATTAAATACTCAAGGCATGTAGTGGCTGAGGCAGGTCATAAATGCATGAACTGGAGCTAAATGAAAGGCAATAAAAAGCAATGAGGTCTATATTAAACTGGAATGTAGAACCCACCTAAAGCTGTGCATGCATGTGTGTGTCTAGGTCTGTGTGTGTGTATGTGTATGTGTGTGTGTCTAGGTCTGTGTCCCAAAAAGCAATTTAAAAATTAAAACACAAAATCTTCTTGCCTCAGAGTCTAGATAGAGTACATGATCACAGGTGTGCACCACCCCACCTAGCTCAATCACTTTTTCATAGTGTCTTAACAGTTCCATTTTCCAGTCCTGGAAGTGCTGAAGGCAAATCTAATCCTATTATTTTTGCTTTCACAGGCCTGACAAACCAGGAACTGAGGAAGGCCTCAACTTTATGTAAAGAGGAAGGAACATGTACCAAGTTCCTCAGGAGGGCAGGTGTCCAGTAAGCTACAATGTGCCATTTCCAAAAGAAAGCCCAACTTTAGGTCCAGGATGCCAATTCTAACATTTTAAGAAATTGTGTTGCTTAAAATGCCAGGCATATGGTGCACACCTTTAATCCCAGCACTCTAGAAGCAGATTTATCTCTGTGAGTCAACTTACTCTACACAGTAAATTCCAATCCAGCCTGGGTTATATAGTGAGACCCTATCTCAAACCAAATCAAACCAAACCAAACCCCTTCTCCATACATAGCACCATACTGACTTGGGAGAGTGGGAGTGGCTGGCAGTGTTAGGGCCTGTGCATGACAGGCAAACTCCCTACCAACTGAGTTACATCATAAGTCCCATTTTTTTAAATATAAAATATTCCCTTGCCATTGATTAAAACTCTCCGATTGTAAGGTATGGAGCCATCTACTTGTAATCCCAGCAGGAGTCAGCAAGACCCTGTCTCAAAAGCCAAAAATGAAAAAGGATTCACCTGCTCATCTCCAGAGCAAAGGCAATGGTTCCCCAAAGGTATCTTACCTCTGATGCCTATCACACATGGAAAACCTATGCCCAACATTATGACTGATGCTTTAATAGGTGCCTCATTTAAATCTTACAACAGGGGTAGGAATTAGTTCAATTTGTCAAAAATTCTGAGATTTGGTGATTTTTTTTTAAATATAAAAGGTTTCATGTAGCCCAGGCTGTACTCAAACTTATTATGTAGCTGAAGATGCTCTTGAACTTCTCATCCTCCTGCTTCCAAGGTGCTCGGATTACTAGGCATGTACCACTACATCCACTCAAGTTTGGCGACTTTAACTGATTTATCCATGAGCACTAAGAAATGGCAGAACTAGAATCAAACCCTGAGAACCTCAGTTAATACTGCTTACTGTCTAAAAGCTGAGACCCAAGAGTCAAGGGATAGGAAGGGGTAAGAGGAATTGTCAGCTGAGTCCTCAAGTTCACCAGGACAAAGCTCCCTCACCCCTTGCACATTGGGAAAAGCAGTGGAAAGAAGGCCAAGCGGGGCTCTAGCAGGTCCTTTTCCTCCACCCACTCTTCAGTAACCTCTCAACCTGTCCTGGAGAGTCTGTGACCAGCACAAGGAAGATGATGCCACCAGGAACAAGGCTGAGACTTCCACCTCCTACCATTACCTCCCTGCAGGTTCACACCTAGGGCAGCACTCCCAGCTCCATCTCATTATTGGAGAATCTGGAAGGCATCCAGTATTTCAATTTAGTAACAAGAGAATGAACCAAGCAAGTAAACTGGTTTCCTATAGGGATCCTGGAAGAGTCCCTAAAAGGGTAACCATCTTCAGTCTCAGGGAAAAGGAGGTTACATAATATGCTTCAGTGCTAAACTCCACAGACATTTGCTCTGAGTGCTACCTTCAAGACTCGTGTTCTAAGATTTCTCATCCCTGCTCTCATCTCTCAAAAACCTTGTTTATTAAGAATCAGATCCTCTCCTATTTCTACTCTTTTCGAACTGGAGGCCCCTAGCTTTACACTCGCGTTTTCCTAAACTCATCTCCTTGCTTCCAAACTCTTCTTCCACCAGTTCAGTGTTCATGGTCCTACCACATTCACCAAGTCATCATTTCATACCCTTCTAGAGGACCCGACCACACAGCCTCCTGCTGGTTAGCTGGCTCCAAGACCCCCATCCTAGCTGATCCAATGCTGCCTTTCCAGGAGCCTCTACTGTTTATCCTACTTTGGGTTCCAAGCCAAACCCCAGATTCTTCAAGCTCTACCTCACATCCTTTCTTCTATTGAATTCTTCCTGATTCCTGTGAAAGCAGAAAAAGACCGAGGACCACAGATACATCCAAACACCATCAATACTAATGTATTGAAGAATTAATTTGATATACATCTGAACAGAAAATCCATGAAGCTCTTTTACTGTTATCCCTCAGCCAGACATTGGCATCTTGATTAAATATGTTCAAACTCATCAATATAGGAAATCTTGGCAACAGGGTGGCTAGCCCCCACCCCCATGTGTACTAAGTACTTGCTTTTACCATCAAATGCCCACTGGGTTAGCTGCTTCCACAGGCTTTACCACTTAATCCTTTCAACAGTCTTGAGCTACTGTAAATAAGGAAGCTGAAGTGCAAAGGTTACAGTGACTTGTACAGTCAAGCACAGCTGCTAAATAGCAGAGTGGGGATCCAACCTCTATCTAAGGCAACACGGAAATGCCCTCTGTTGTTTCCCCACTGGTGTGGGAGCACTCCATGGGAGCCTCTTGACTACAGTGGCAAAATTTTCTTGGGGTTCAGGACTACCTGATTTCCACAGAAATCCTGGGACTTTACAGCAAACATCTCATATTTGCCATCACAACCAGAGATTAGGGCCAGGAGATTTGAAGAGATCCAAGATGGTAATGATTTGGGATTTTAATGAAAAGGAAACGGACATTTTCTCAAATTTTTTTTTTTTTTTTGTCTTTTTGAGACAGGGTCTCCGTGGAGCCTCAGCTGGATTAAAAATGTGTGCCACCACACCCAGCTTATTTCTTTTTATCAGAATTTCCCAATATGTTTCTAAATAAAAGACAGATCTTAAGACCAGGTACAGAAGTACTCTGTTAACTCTTATTATTATGGGTTTGGAGGAGATATTCCAAACCCTAAAGATAACCATCCAGCACTTTTTCTCAACTATCACCATTAGACTTTAAATGTGGCCCCTTCTGTCTCCTTGGGGACTGCATAGGGGAGAAGCTAGAGCACTTAACATCAGTGGTAAAGAGGCTCATGTTCACCAATATCCCTAATCTTGGTTCCTTCTTTCATCAGTGCTCCCCTGGTACCAGACTAGTTTCTATCTAATCAGATTTTTAAAGCTATTCTACTTGGGAAAGAAGCACACAGCTACTGCAAAAACATTTGATCGATAGGTCTTCCCAATTTTTAGTGATCAAATGTTACTGCATTCCACAAAAATGTTTAAGGCCTGAGCATTTTCAAAATAGACAAGCAGAAGTACTACAAATTGAGGGTAGCTCAGTGATTCAGCACTTGGCAAACATGCACAAGGCTCTTAGTGCAATCCCTGACACCACAAAAGATCAAAAACGAATGATTTCACCTCGACAGCCCTTCTTTTCCCAAGCTAAGGCACATATGTGTTAAAGCGAACAAGATGAAATAGCCTCCCACACACACACAGATGACGCCTGTCCGGGGTCTGTGGTCTATCATCCTGGACTCTTCTTGTCCCTGCCCCTGGTTGCTGACCATCATTAGCTCAGTTCTAAGTTCTCACTCATTTTTATTCCAAGCACGAGTCATCTGATTCACAGTTCCACTGCAACTCCACCTGCGCTGTGTTTCCCTCCTTTATCTGGCTAACCTTTGACAGCTCTCTATAAGGAGCTCTCATCAACATCCCCTCCCATTTCCACCACACATTAGCCACATCTGAGAAACAGCAAGAAACTTTGTGTTTGGAAACATAAAGTTATCTCAATAAACTTGTCCACTTTTTTCTCTTTGAATGCCAGGAACTAAAGAGACCATCTTTTTATTTCTAAATTGCTCCACATCCCCAGCTCTCACTGTGCACAAGTCTTCTAAGCCATGTTCAGTACCACTCTGAGATGCCCTGCTGTTGGTTTTCGCTACAGTGCCTCCCAGTAGCTGGTACACTCCTGGAGGGTAATCAGGGTTTATTTTAAAAATTTCACTATGGGGGTTGGAGAGCAGGCTCAGCAGTTGAGAGCATGGGCTGCTCTTGCAGACCTGAGTTCTGTTCCCAGCATCCACATGGTGGCTGACAACTGTCCATAAACTCCAGTTCCAAGGGATCTGACACCCTTTTCTGGTCTCCATAAGTAATGCACACACATGGTGCACTTAAACACATGCAGACAAAACACTCTTATACAGAAAATAAAAATAATTCAAATTATTTTTGTATTCCCTTTTCTCTCTCTTACACCTTCTTCCTTTTTCTTCTGGATTCCTCCCAAACACAGTTTTGTTTTTTTTTTTTTTTTTTTTGGTCTTTACCCATACAGAATCTTTCCAAGTAAAAATGCCCTACATAGAACGCCATTAATGGAATTATCTTATTATGCACTGGTCTGCTTATACTGTGACATGGCTCTTTATACTGTATTTATGGGTAATAGAGCAAAAAAATAAAAGGAACAGGGCCCTAGTTCCATGTGGGGGCCCCGCGGTATCTTTCATATCAACAGGGAAAACCCTGGCTATACCTGAAAGACTGGCTTAACTGATTACAGTTAAGACCCCCAGTCTCTGTGCCATGATTTCCTCATCTGAAAAAATGGGAAATAAAGCCTACCTTCTAAGCTGGGTGTGAGGACAAGGGAGACCCTCAGAATGGTACTTTGTATAATGTGGTCCTATGTTAGTAATCTCAAGATGAACTCCCTCTTAGAGGTGAAAAAGCTTGTCAACCTAATTATGACTAGATAGATAGATTCTGACATTTATTTACTAATTGGTAAAACTGGGTAAACTGCATAAACTCAGTCCTCATCTCCCAGGGTCACCGCTGATAAGGCTGCTCTGTCAGCACACTAAAAGTACCCAGGTGCTCACTGTGGGTCCTTTCCTTTTCCCTAGTTACACATTAGGAACAATTCACAAATATCACTCAAAAGAAATATCAGCAGCTGCCCCAAAACAAGCAGTTCAAACCTGGGCCCTCCTTTCTGCAAAGTGACTTGGTGATCTAAGACATTAATTATTTTACTTCCTAGAACCTCATTTCCTGAAGAATGAACTGTACTTGCAGATAATGGTTATGAAGCAAATGACACCTCTGCCCTGCTACAAAGGCAGGTTATTATTTGCACTGGAAAGTAATTACTCTCACTATAGTTCTGTGAGTTCACTCAGATTAGCATTCTTTTCAGAGAGACTTAAGGGTCTTTCAGGGTAAAAGGCTACACTTATGCTTCACAAATCACCCCAACCAAACAAGCTGATTCCAGCGCACTGACATTCCTATGCAGCAGTTATTTCATCTCCAAGTAAGAAATGTGAAAAGGTCCTTGGAGCCTCAATGCAGACTTAAAGAATCCTTGAGTTTTCTCTGCCCTGAGGACTGGGTACTTTTCTAGTTAGAGAGATGAGACAAGCTCACTGCCAAAGTTGCCATGGACTGCAGCTGTGCTGCTGGCTCAGAATCTCGAGGCCTTTGGTAAAAGAATTTTAGAAAACCAAAGCAATGACCAAAATCCTGAACTTCTAATCACTTGTGGAGTGATATATCTATTTGCTCTAAAGGGATTAAAAAGGCCATCTATTTTTCTTTGGGGGAGGCAGTGCTGGGGATTGAACCTAAGGTCTCCGGCATGCAAGACAAGCATTCTATCACTGAACTTATCACCAGCGGTCAAAAGCCCAACTAGAATACAGCAGAAAGGGAAGAGACCTGGAGTCAGCTCCAAATAACAGCTTTGCTGTTTAGACCCTTCTTGGACAAATTACTTAATCCTTCTGTCCACTTCTCTATCAGGACGACTGTTAAAAGGTCTATATGAAACAATGCTTGGAGATCACCAAAGAAGCACATGGCCTAGGAGGAGGTACATGGTACCTATCCCACTTTTTGATAACAGGTGCCTCAATGTAGATCCATCTTGTCTCCCTTCTAGACTGTAAGTTCTCTGATGGTAGGATTTGAAGAGGACGCTTTACAGCTGTGGCCACCAACAGAGATATAAACCTAAATTCAACCCTGGATCCACAACTTTACTTTGGGCAAATCACAGCATTCTGTGGAGCCCTATCTTCATCACAAAATAGAAATAACGCATGCAACGTGGATTCCACAGGGCTGCTGAGCAGATCACTGGTGGCAGTACAACTGAGCCTATCCCACAGCAAACGGCCCATAGATGGTGGCTAGTTTCTTCCCATTTCCTTTATTCTTACTGACAGCATCTAATTCTAATACCTGGAGGTTTGAAGGTTTCTGTCCCCAAGGCATTACACCACCCACCCAAATTCAGAAATACCCACAAGTCGGTCTCAAGATGCCCAAGCAGGGGAAGCCTACCTCTGGAAAATCTCCTGCAGCGTTTCCCTAGTGAAGGCATTGCTGTCCTGGAAGACGTTGTTAAGGGCATGGAGGGCACAGAGCTCTCTGCGCTGTTTCTCATGGTAGATTTGGGGGGGTGTCGCCTGGGGCAGCTCCAAGGATTCAGATTTGGCCTTGTCTCCTTTCCATGGCATGCAACTCATGTTTTTCGATTCGGGTTCCAAACAAAACCGAAAACGCCCCAATCTTCCCTCCTGAGGAAGATGTAGGCTTCTCTGTCTTCAGATTCCTGGAGGTTCACCTTTTTTCTCTGGTGTCCATGATTTATGCTTTGTCACTGGGAGAAAAGGTTGGAATCAAAAGGGGGAAAAAATTCCTCTTCGGTCTTCTCGACGGGGGGAAAAAAAAAAACTTTCAGTTTAGCCACCACTTTCAAAGTGCAGAATTAAAAAAAAAAAAAAGAACACATATACAATGTATGATTCTACCCTTTCCCTCCCACCCCACTGGGGGGGGGGAGCAAAAAAAAAAAAAACACGCTTTCCTGGCTGTGTTTTTCTCTCTGAAGATGCCAGCTAGGCCTCAATGCAGGAGGGGAGAGCCCAATGGGTCACATCGCTCCTTTTCTTCCATTTCCTTCAAATCTCGACGTCACAGACTTCCAAGACCCGGGCTGGGGGGTGGACGAAACGCCCAAGGCCGACAGCTAGCGAGGGCCGGCTGCCGAGGGGTCGCGGGCGGCGCGAGGGGCTCGGGAGCGCCGCTCCATGCTGTCCTCGGCCGCGGAGGTCGCGCGGACGCCGCTGCCCGGGAAGCACGAACTTGGCCCTGCGGAGAAGACCGCGCAGCTCGGGCGGGGCAGAGAGCAGGCGGAGGCCGGGGCGCGGCGGCCCGGGCCCTGCCCGCGGGGAGGTCCCACGGCGGTCACAGGCGCGCGAGGGTGCGGCCGGACGTTCGCCTCGCCTCGCCCGCCGCCGCCCCAGCCCACCCGGCCCGCGCCCCCGCCCGACCCGCCGCCGTCACGTGAGGCAAGTGCGGACGCACCCCCGGCCAGCCCGTAGCCGACTGCCTGGCCTGCGGGGACGGCTCCCGTCGGCGGCCCCCTAGCCACCGCCGGCCGCCACCGGAGCTGCAGGCCTCCACCTGGGCCGCGCGGGTGGGCGGGTGAGCGGGGCGCAGAACCGGCGGGCGGGCGCACCTGAGCCCGACGTCAGCGGCGCGCCTCGGAAACGCCTCCCGCGCTGACCCCGCCTACCAGCCGCGGCGTCCTTGCTGGCGTAGGTATGACGTCACTGCGCAGGCGGTGGAGCTGCTGCGCGTGTGCGTTGCGGTACCGAGGCATGAGCGGCGGGGCTGGGAGGTGGAGAGGAAAGTCGAAGCCTACCTTCTCCGCAGCTCCGCCTCGACGGCCAGTTCCATCTCGACACCCTCACGGCCCTCCTCTGGGTGGAGTGTGTTCTCGAACCTAGACCGCGGCTCCTGCCCTAGCTGGTTATGTTCACTAGATAAGTTACAAACACGAGGTCGGGCGTAATCTTGGTTGGTGAGCCCGACCGCTTCCGGTTTTCCAGCCGTGCAGAGAGCCGAAGTTTTCCAGGAGTCATATTTCGAGTGGAAAGGAGAGTTCTATTTTAGATACTTGGTGTCGTGTTCTCACTACACATAAACCACTTCCCCTTTCCCTCTGCAACCCTTTCTTGAAAACGGCTTTCCTGTCTGTGTTTTCTTTTTTCCTTTCCTTCTTTTCCTCCTTTCAGACTGGATCTCGCCTAGCCCAGCAAACCGAGGATGACCATGAACGTCTGATTCTCCTGAGTGCTGGGATTACAAATGTGTGGTACTACGCCCAATTCGGCAGTTTTGGGGCTCGAACCCAGGTCCTAGTGCATGCTAGACAAGCACTCTACTAACTGGGGTACATCCCCAGTACTGTCTTGTTTTCTAGGTCAAGCTGAGTACACTGTCAGAAGGCAGTTTCCCCCATATTTAAATGAAGTCATCGTTACCCTCAGGTCTCTCCTTTCCGGTTTTGGTGTAGAAAAGGAGCAGAACAAATTTGCACTTCCCCGATTACCACGTGGTAGGGAGTCCTCTGTCTCTCTTCAAATTACTTAAAAAAAAATTTTTTTTTTATGTGTATGGATTTTTGCCTGCGTGTAGATGCACTACATGCATTCAGTGCCCACGGAGGTCAGAAGAGGGCATTAGATTTTCCTGAAACTGTAGTTCAGGTTGTTAAACTGCCATGTGAGTGCTGGGAACTGAACCAGGGTCCTCTACAAGAGCAGCCAGTGCTCTTAACCGCTGAGCCATCTCTCCAGCCCCTATCCAGACCACTTTTAATTTTTTTGTTTGTCATTTGTTTTTGTTTTGGGTCTTTTTGAGACAGGGTCTTCCTGTAGCCCCAGCTGGCCTGGAACTCACTATTTAGACCAGGCTGGCCTTGAACTCACAGATATCTCTCTACCTGCCTCTGCCTCCCGAGTGCGGGGATTAAAGACCTGTGCCCTCCCCCAAGCCCAGCCTTTTTTTTGTCATTTGTAAACTACTCAACCGTTACCATGTATTTACACAGGATTAGCTATTTAGGACTTGCTCTACAGCCTGCATTAGAATTAGAAGCACTGTACACATATTAACTCATTTACTGCCAAGTGTCCTATTGGGTATTTCTCTCTTTTTTTTAAGGTGAAAATTAAGTTCAAAGATCAAATTGTTTGAGGTCACTGTATCGGTAGTAAATTCAGATGTTGAACTTGAACTAAACTGTTTTCAGAAAGAGAATGTAAAGATGGGTAGGGAATTTCTCTAAAATGTTACTTTTTAGATTTCCTCCACTCAATTCAAGAAGCAGGTACTCAGTATATTCTCTCTGGGCAAAGTCCTATAGTGGGAAGGACATGTGTTTTGTGTTTTTTTAGTACAATATCCATATATTTTTAAATTGAACTCTTTCTGGTCATATGATACTAAATATCAGTTTGAATGATAGAGTTAATGCCACACAGTACCTCTGTTCACACCCCCAGCAACCAATTGGTTCCATATCAGACAAAAGGTGAGCATCTCACAGTTCTGTTTTGTTGTTATATTTGTTTATGTTTGAGACAGGGTCTCCCTATAGCCCTAACTGTCCTGGAACTTTCTATAAAGACCAGGCTGGTCTGTCACAGAGATCCACCTGCCTCTGCCTCCTGAGTGTTGGGATTAAACACGTGCACACCATGCCAAGCTCAAAGTCTATTCCAGATACCTTGAAATAGTGTCAGAGCCTACAAATTCAAGGCTCAGGTCCACAAGACTACATTTCACTTTGGATGCTAGTTGCTACCCTGAGCCTTGGAATTTCTGGCGAGCCCACTAGTTCTATAAATATTCCCAAGACCCCTTGGTTCAATCAGTCTGCTACAGTAGCATACATAACTCAAGGAAACACTAGACTTACCAGTTTATTACAAAGGATATTGCAGTCAGGTGTGGTGGCCCATGTCTTTAATCCCTGCACTCGGGAGGCAAAGGCAGGTGAATTTCTATGAGTTCAAGGCCAGCTGGGTCTACATAGTGAATTCCAGGCTAGCTAGGGCTACAGGGAGACCCTATCTCAAAAAGAAAAAGAAAAGGATACTGCAAAGTGTTCGGAGGAACAGCCAGATGATAGACACAGCAAGGTATGTGGGAAGGGGAACTACTGTGCTTTTTCTGGGTGAGAAACCCTCAGAAACCTTCATGTGCTAGGACTGAGAGATGGCTCAGTCCATAAAGTGCTTGCCACATATAGGAGGACCTGAGTTTGGTAGCTCTCCACCACATATGTAAAAAGCCACAGGAGTGTATGCCTGTAATACGAGAGGAAGCAGAGACAGAAAGATCCCTGGGGTTCGCTGACCAGCTAGTCTAGCCAAATCAGTAAGCTCCAGGTTCAGAGAGAGAACTTGTCTCAAAAATAAAATAGAAAGACTGGAGAGATGGCTCAGAGGTTAAGAGCACTGACTGCTCTTGCAAAAGACCTGGGTTCAGGTCCCAGCACCCACATGGCAGCTAACAACTATCCATAAATCCACATATGCACAAACACATGCATACATACACATATACACACATGTACACATACATCTTCATGTGTTCAATTCTCTGGAACCCACATCATTCTTGATCCTCTTTGAGGGTTTTATAGAAGCTTCATTATGTAGGCACCATTAATTAAATAATTAGCATCAGTGATCACCTTAAGCTTCAGTCTTTCTTCTCTCCCCGGAGGGTGGGAGATAGGAAACTCTTTTTAATCTTTCCTGTTAATCTTTCCATGGTTTTTGTATGATCACTCTTTATACATTTGACTTGCTTGTCTACAAAAAGAATGTCACTCAGGAAATTCTGATAAGTTGAAGAATTGTATAACAGGAGGCAGACTAAGACCAAATACATTCCTATTAGTACGATCAATTATTACAGAAGACAGTACCTCAACATTTGACTTTTCTAAAAACCAAAATTTTACTATTTTGATTACCTCATGGGACCAGATAAAAGGGTACACAGGTTGGTGATGCACACTTTAGACAGCTTTTTAAAAATTGGGGAAAAGGACATCAGAAGAATTTTTGTCGCTGGAGATTTAGCTCAGTAGAGTGCTTGCTTAAGCAAGCCTTGAGATTCCATCCCCAGCTCTGGTGGTGCTGCTGCACACTTGTAAATCCAGCACTTGGGAGGTGGAGACAGTAGGATCAGGAGTTAAAAGTCATCTACATAACAAGGCCAGCCTTGTCTGCATGAAACTCTTGTCTCAAAAACAAAAACACTACTTCAAGCCCAGATTCCCAGCAGCATCTATATAAATGAGACTTGATGATTCCTAGTTGAAAACGAGAACAAGATTTTTCTGACTCAGGTAGATACCTGAAATTAGCTCAAAGTTATTTTGACCCTTCCTCTTGGTTCCCACACCTATAGTCCAAACCCTAAATCTTGGGTAAGCTGCTCTTTCTTGTTGCTACGTAGGGCAAGTGGCTGAGGCCAGCATTATTAAGACCCTAGCTCACCTAACAGAAAGTCTAGGCGTTTCAAACGTTGGAAACAGAAATTTCAGGCACATGGTGAACGTTTTGCATTGACGCTTTCCAAACAATGACACTCTGGAAAAAGATTCCATAGGAAACTACCTTCATAGATCCAAGTCTTTGGCTTAGCTGATCACCACAAACATGGTGAGGTGCTTTTAGCTTGTATTTTTACTGCTTGTTTTTTGTTGGCCTAAGTGCACCCTCCCAGAGGCAATGAATAGAGAATTCTCCTAAGGTCAGCGTTTAATTAATTGCCTCACTCTGGCTACTATAGTATTACAACTCTTGGAATACACAGCATCGATTCTAATATTAAATTTGCTTGAAGCGTGCCAGCACGCCGGACATCTCCAGGCTCATTTTGAAGTTTACTATGTGGATGAGCGGCGGGCAGACGCCCGGAACCTTGGAAGAACCAGATTGGATCCCGCCCCTGCCCGTCATCTTCAGGCTCCGGGCGCGGACGGTTTTGCAGTATGATTTAGTTGCTGCACCCGCCTCTGGAAAGTGGGGGAGTGTAATATGGATTTCTCTTCTCATTGGATGACTGCCCTGTCGGTCACCCTCTGCTCTGCCCCGGTTGGTGGGAAGGCACCAGGCAGGTAGCGTCGTGGCCCCTCCCGAGCTGGGATCAGGGCTCGTAACATCTCAGACATTTGTTGTTGGGGTTTTGAGTTATTAATTATTCATGAAGATTCTTGAAAGGGCTGCAATGATTGGTGACTGAGCGGTCCGGCCGACTGGGGGGGGCTCTCAGCTAGATACCGCTCACCCTCCGCGCAGAGGGAGAAGCTTCATATAAATTATTCCATGAGGGGGGCGGGGTCGCGCATAAATTAGTCAAATGAGCCCGGGGGAGAGGGAGGGCGGCCGGCTGCGAATTAGCCTAAGTTATTAAAGATGGCGGCGGAGCGGAGTCGCTCCCCGATGGACTCGCCGGTTCCGGCCTCGATGTTTGCCCCCGAGCCCAGCTCCCCGGGGGCAGCCAGGGCGGCAGCGGCGGCGGCCCGACTCCATGGCGGCTTCGACTCGGACTGCAGCGAGGACAGCGAGGCGCTCAACGGCGAGCCGGAGCTGGACCTCACCAACAAGGTAGGCCCGGGAGGCAGCGGCGGGCGGTCAGAGAACCGCAACGGGCCGAGCCGTCTCCGGGGCGACGGCGGGCAGCCGGCCGTCCAGTCGCGGAACAGCCGGGGACGCGGGAGGGATCGGACCCGGCCCACCTGCCGCGCTCCAGGACGTCCGAGGCCCGGGCCTCCCCCGGCCGGACCCCCGCAGCCACCTGAGCTCCCCGCGGCGCCCACCCGGCCTCCCGCGCTCCCCGCTCCCGCCTCGGTCGCTGCCCCTCGGCTCCGCCACGTGGAACCCGGGCGCCCGACGGCGGCAGCGCGCCGTGCGGTCTTCGTCTCCGCGCGGGCCCGTCTGCCCCCCGCCAGAGGGGACCGGAGACATGGGGTCCTCCGTTCCCCGGAGCATCCCTGGCGGCTAAGGGTCGGGATGACTTGGGCAGCGGACGGGATGCTCTGGAGGACAGACGGGTAGTCGGAGGGGACGCAGGGCTGACTGCCGCGCCTCTTCCTGATCTCAGGAAAGGAAACAGAAAGTAGTCGCGCAGTTCGAGAGGATGCTGGAGGACTGTCCACTCTCCGTGCGCATACAAAAGAAAATAGAAAGATGGAATTGGCACATGGTTCAGTGGGTAAAGGGGCTTGCCGCCAAGCCTGAGGATCTCAGTTCGGTCCCCGGGATCCACATAGTGGAAGACGAGAACCAACTCCTCCTGAAAGTTGTTCTGTTACCTCCACAGGCGCGCCATGGCATACGCCCGCCCCCCCTCCAATAAATAAATAAAGGTGATAAAAAAAAATATTGAAAATAGAAAGATGGACAGTGGGCCTTGGCACCTGAGGTGGAGCCACGACTTGTATGCATGAAATAAGAAGGTTGTAAATAGCATCTTCCTAGCTGTTGAAAAGGTAGGCAGGAATTAAGGTCTCTCCGTCTGCTTGGCATCATGGAAAGAAAAAAAAAGTAAGTATAAGATGTAACTAGTGTTTAGAAAGTGCTTCACACCACTAAAATGAATGCCAGTTTAGGGAGACTGGCAGAACTCCAGTTCTGCCATTAAAAAGACTCTGGGACCTTGGGAAAGTTTCTTAACCTCTCAGTTCTCCAGCTACCTCATCAAGAAAGTACAGATGTGTTGCAAAAATTAGAAGTGTATGTTAGGACAGCCAGTATTGTTATTGTGTGAGATCCAGATCAGAAACTCAGTAAATGTTTAAACTGGGTAGCTGATAATTCCCTATGCAGATTAAAAAAACAGGAAGATAGAACCCCACCTTTTGTAGGATAGCTACAGTAGACATTTTATGGAGCTTTGATGTCTATGGCCATACCACCCTGAACACACTAGATCTTCTCTGATCTCAGAAGCTAAGCAAGATCTGACCTGATTACTACTTGGATGGGAGGTTTTATGAAGCTTCGAAAATGTTTGTGACTTCATATCTCATGGTGGCACAGCTGCATAAAACTTGACTCTAAACTGGAAAGTGTGTTCCCTGCAACCTGAGTAAGCAATTTTCAATTCTTTCTCCTTCTAGCCTCTGCTGAGCACTTGGAAGCCTGCTAGCTCCTTTTTGTCAACGTGGTCCTATTCTGTGTCTATAATACATAACGAGAGTCAAGCTCAGAGAAAACATAGGAGACAATGTAACCCCAACAGCATCCTGGTTACAATTACAAGCTCTGATGAGTCAACTCAGGAAGTTGTAAGACAGGCACCTGGTTCAGAAGTGGACTAGCTGCATGTCAGTAATGGTCAGGGTGCTGAAAAAAACCTACATACACAGTGAGGAAATTTAGGGCAGAGTTGTGAAGAGGGTGGTGCCTTTATTTTCTGACCAGCTTATTTAATACATAGGGAATTGTTACTTTATCACAAAGCCAAGAAAATCCTCATGACTTTGACATTGAGAGACTGTATGTATGTAAATCTTGATGGTATTGAAAAGAAAAGCTGACCATGTAGAGGAGAAAAGGGATGGATTGAATAGATTAAGTCCAGAAAAGGGTAGATGGTCGATGTACATACTTTTACTATAGTTAAATGTGGGAACCTAAGGCATTAAGAGCTTGCAGTTTGAGAAACGATTAGTGAACATTTCTAGAAATGACTGGGTGAAGAAAACTTTATAATGCCTATTCATTGACCTGTAGTCTGGATGCTGTTTTATTTTATTTTGAGACAGGATCTCACTGTATAGACTAGATTGACTCGGGATTCACTATGTAGCTTAGGCTTAATTCAAATGCACAGCAATGCTCCTGCCTCAGCCTCCCCAGTGTTGGCATCATAGGTATACATCACCACAGCAGGGTCACATGCTTTCTATGTTACTGTATTTGGTCTTTACAGTGGCTTAGGATGTAAAGCAGTATCACTATAGTTAGAAAACTGAGATTCAGAGAAGTTCTTTGTCCATGGTCACATAGCAGTGATTAGAAAATGAAACTGGACATGCCCATAGCAAATAGCTTCCCCAAATAAGTAGTTGATATTTTGTGATTGACAGAAATCTGCAGAGCAGTGGTACTAACAGTACCTACCTTAATGATAGGAATGTTTCGTTGATGAAGATGCTTTTTGCAGGTAGTTTTCACTGCTGTTTCCCCAGTCATCAAGACAGCATAGACACAATAGAACAGAATTCTGTTCTTATAAAGGGAGATCTGGCCTGTGACTGGAGGACATGGCTGTATGGGAGCCGTCTGTCCTTGGACCAGATGCACACTGCAGGCAGAAGACCTTGTGGAGGTGTACAGCCTTTCTCTTTCACTTCTTCCCAGGGGTCAGATTTCCTCTCCCTTGTTTGGGGTCTAACCTTCTTGTGAACCAGCAGGAGTCAGGCTGCTCACACCTCTTCTGTGGCTGTGGCTCACACATACTTGGTTTAATATATCATCTGGGTCATACAAGTCTGTTTCAGGAGAGGCAGACAGGGCCTGAGGGGGCTGTGCAGCTGTTTTCAGTTAGGGCCCTGTGGGGTTTAGTCAGGGTCTTTGGTCAGACTGTTGATCAACTTTGGCTGTGGCACTGTCTAGTGAGTGTGGTCCTAAGGCTGTTGGTTTCTCTTCTAGCTGGTTCTAGTGAGCCCTACATCAGAGCAGTATGAGAGCCTACTTCGGCAGATGTGGGAGAGGATGGACGAGGGATGCGGAGAGACCATATATGTCATTGGGCAGGGATCAGGTGAGCATAGTTTTCCTTTCATTTGTTTTAAACCATCACTTAGAATATATTTTCCCCCTTCATCAGCTTTCCTGCTCACATGTCTCAGGCACAGTGATGCTTTGGTATCTACAGAAGTGTCTGGAGGGCACCAGCCAGCAGAGGGAATGCCAGCTCCCACCTTAGTGGTCAAAATGCACTTGGCTGTCACAACTCCCTTTGCATGTAACACAGCCCTGCAGGTGCTTCCTCTCTGTCCCAGTACCCCTCCTTATATAAGAGGGAATGAAGCACCAAGCAGGGAAATCTCTGGTGTAAGGTAACAGAGCAAGTCCTAGCTGGGTCCAGAATTAAGTCCCCCCCTGGGTAATTCCAACTGTTCCCCTCCAAGCCCAGTTTATGAATCCCAGGGCTATCTATTTTATCCCTGACAGAGAATCTCCATGGTTCTTCTTAATGTCATCACGGAAGTGACACCTAGAATCCCTCTTCTCCATCAGGCCACCTTGGCCCAGACCACACTGACCACTGAGACTGGATAGCTATGAATAACAAAGGCTCCTTCTCACCCCACTAGATCAAGCATGTAGGCCTGTGACCCTTCTATTTACTGTCCTCTAACCTGTATATTCATCATAATGGGGCCTCCTGTGATAGAGGAAAGCAGACCCGGTGACAGAATCCCAGATCATGTCATGAAATTGATTTGTTTTCCCCAGTCACTCCTAGTTTACACCCTGAACACCATGACCTACTTCCCTTCATCTTCATTATGACATTGTCTTTGCTGAAATGAAGGCTGAGATTGCCAACAATTATGAATTCAGCCCATTCTAGCACTTGTCTCCATCATCTTGCAAGAAGTGGGGATGGGGCTATATGCATCATTAAGAGGCAGTTTTCTTTGTTCAATATAGACTTGTAATAAGGCAGGTAACAATTTTTTGGTAGTCTGAGTTTAGAATTGAGAAGCTCACAGTCATCTTACCGGGCTTGGTGCATGCCTGCTATTGTAGTCCTTGGAAGACTGAGGCATGAGGATTGCACATTCTGAACTGGTCTGAAGCCTTGTCTCAAAATATGAAAAGGGCTGGGGGTGGAGCTCAATAGTATAATGCTTCATTGCCTAACCATGTGCAAGGCTTGGCTAAATCCTTAGTGTTGGGGTCCCTGTGCTCAGGGCCAACCCGAGCGGACGAAGGGTCTCCACAGAGAGGGGGTGAGTATAGCAGAGTCAAAACACACAGACCCCGGAGCTGGGTGAGAAGCACAGGGTGAGCTGCTGTGAGCTTGTGTATTCACGGAAGTACAAGGGGTCTTATAGGGCTGGTTAGCCAATCACCTTATGGGGTGGGGTCCCAACTGCAGCCAGTAGTAATCTGTCCCCCAAGTAGATCATCTCGGTGCAGGTTCTTTCCAGATGCTGGGCAGAAGCTGGTATCACAACTAGCCAGAGCAGAGCACCACGCCCATAGGAGCCATTCCTCTATTCCACCTGGCTAAGGCCCATCCTGCGTTGTGCCCTATACCTTAGTACTGAAAAAAATTTTTATTCTTTGGCTATTTTATATATATATAAAGTATTTTCAAAATCTTGATACTGTTACAAAACTCTTTTGGAACTTAAAATTTGGTTCACTGGCCTGGGAGTGTAGCTTTTAGTAGAATGTTTAGACCAGGCCCTGCACTTAGTCCCCAACACTGGAAAACAAAATAAAGCTGGTCCTTCCCAAGGAGGAAAGATGACTTGTACACAAAAATCCTCAGTAGAAAACAGTGTGCTGGGTTTCCAGCACCTCTGCCCTCCTCTGCAGTATCTTTCCTGTCTCTCCTTTCCTTCCCATTCTTGCTGCTGTCTCCTCAGTTGTGGGTCTTATCATCTAAAAAAAGACCTGGTCAGAGAGATAGATACACAGACGAAGAGGTTGCATGTTGAGGAAGGGCAGGAGTCAGTCAACACTGCCAAGTGCTACAAGGCTGCAGGTTCAGAAAAGGCCGTTCTGCTTGGTGACTAAGAAATCATTGATTCCTTTTGCAAGCTTGTCAGGTCTGTGTCTGGCCTGCTTTAGCAAAACAGACCTCTCATAGGTCACTTCATGCTTTGTAGAATTCCAGAAACCCAAAGGTCACAAACAGAAAGGTTAGTTTTGACAAGTGGTGGGACTTGTCAAGATTTAGATTATTTTTGATAGGATCTTCGGGTGTGGTGGCACAGAAGCACAAGCAGGTGGATCTCTGTGAGGTTGAGGCCAACCTGGTCTATATAGCAAGTCCCAGGCCCCAGCTAGAACTACAGGGAGAACCTTGTCTCAAAAACAACAACAGAATCCCCCAAACAATAAAAAATTAGCGTCTTGCTATGTAATCTAGGCTGGCCTTGAATTCTTGACTCAGACTTTTAAGATCTCCTTCTTTCTTTCCACTTGTTTTGTAATGTACCCTCTGAATCTTAGCAGGCCTCGACAACTCACAACTAATTAACCCTCCTTCATTAAGGTAAGATGTCAAATACTCATTAGCCTGTCTCCCACACACTCCAGCATCAGCCGTAACCCTGGTGACTCCTTCCTGCTGGACTCTTTGGAGGCAGAGAGAGATCTGAACTAGTTAAACAAGTTGCACATCAAGCAGGACTGAACTGTGCAAGGCCCCCAGATCAGCTTCTGATCACGTGTCTTTGCTGCTCCACCTCTCTGTCAGGACCTTCCCTTGTAGAATGGGGAAAATAAGACCTTTCTCAGGGTGATTTTGTGTGGATAAATTGAATATTAAAACATTGTAAACATGCAGGGGATGTGCTCTTGACCCATATGTTCTTAAGGTCAGTGTTTTAGAAGGCAAGTCAGCAGTGACCCAGTAGCTTGGGATCTGGAGTCTGACAGCTCTGGGTTTCCCTACTGATGTTTTTCCTTGTCTTAAAATGTGGGTAATGATGGATTTAGCCCATAGTGCTCTAGTAAGAGTTAAGTAAGAATTCAGGGAGGTTGCTTCTTAGTACTAGTGGTGGCAATTCGTTTTCAGGGTTGGAGGTTGTAGTTGAGTTACCATGAGATTGCTTTCAAAAAGAACCTTGACTGGGGCTGGAGAGAGTGCATGACACAGGTACACTTACATACATGTAAGTAAAATACTTGTACACATAAAATTTTTAAAAATTTAAAAAGAACCTTAGTCCTTTCTTAAACACTAAATCATAACCCTCTGAAGAGCTCATTTGGAGGTCCTAGCAGGGCAGTACACCTACTTCTTACGCCTTTTCTCTAGGGGAAGGTGCCCTCTTCAACTGAGCACAGAGCTTCAGGAGGGATGCACTTGGGGCAGTGGCAGAAGAAGGAGACATGCCAGGCAGATCAGCTGAATTAACCCTGGTGATCAGTGGGGTGACAGATGCAGCAGCCAGGTCATCTTCACATCCCTAAGTCATGACTTCCCAAGAGCTAGGTGCTGTGATGGAAGGATGCAGGTGTTAGTCTTTGTGGGCCAGCCCGGAAAGGTCACAAAGAAGAACTGCCCCTTGGGTTGATCCTAAGCAGGACTTTTCTAGGTAGATGGAGGTGGTGGCAGTGGAAACCACATGCACAGAGGCATGGAGGCCCCGGAGGTTTAGTGAGCCAGAAGTAATCCGGTAAGGTCGGGAAAAAAAAGACTGTGAGGTGGGGGAGGGGCGTGGACAGTAGGCAGGGTCCACTTCTGAGTAATAGTATGTCATTCCAAAGAGTTAAGACGTCTGCCCCCAAAATCTGGGAAACTGTTGCAGCACTTTGAGCAAAAGAGTGCTATGGGAAAGGTAAACAAGCTGGCAGGTTGGAAATCTGATTGAGTTGGGCTTGTCCTTTAGTAATTGGACCTTACAGCTTTTCTCCTTGCTTTTGTCTCTACTTTGGTGCATGATAGACAAGGACCATGTGATTGCCTGAGAGCCCTGGTGGCCAAGGTGACAGGTGATGACCCCCAGGTGGAAAGTACTGGGCTTTTCTCTAGACAGTGGCAGGGGAGGTTGGGTAGTCCGGTGGTGATGGTAGCCATCCTTTAGGAACACTTACCCAAGCCGTTCTCAAATCCAGAAAGTGCCAGAGCTCTGTCAATGTGCATTTTGAACCCCTCTGCCCTCCTTTGGTTCGTTTCTTTACGTTTTCCAAACATTTGAGGACTTGACGGGGGAAAGCCATTCACAGAGAATGGTTGGGATATGGCCTCCATTTTTAAGATGCTCCTGTGTAGTAGACGGGTACATGTGTCTAGATCACCAATGTACAAGGCAAGACAAGGCAGTGCTGTAAGGAAGGCAGTTGTTTGTGGGGCCTCTGAGCAGAATGGGATCTTGCCAAGAGGAGAGACACTAATTGGTTGCCTGGGATAGGGAATCCATGAACAGAAGGTAGAGCTGGGACCATGCAGAAATCCAGAGTTTGGGGAGAGTGCCTGGGTCACTGACACTGGGACAGAGCTGACCCAAGGAGCCTGAGGAAGGAGATATGGAGTGAGCTGAGGAGGCTCTTAGAGAATTGGGGCCAGTATACCTTGGTTCCAGAAAGTACTTCAGAGGTTTGGGTGTGGCAGTGACAATGTCAGAGCTATGGATTCTTTAGGAGTTTATTTTTAAAATTTATTTTTATTTTATGTGTGTGAGTGTTGTGCCTGCATGTATGTAAGTGTATAACGTGTGTGTCTGGTGCCCATGGAGGCCAGAAGACGGCATTAGATCCTTTAGAACTAGAGTTATGGACTTCTTTTAGCTGTCGTACGGGTGCTGGGAAATGAACCTTGGTCCTCTGCAAGAGCAGCCCCTGCTCTTAACCACTGAGCCATCTTTCCAGCCCCTCTTTAGGAAGGTTCTATGCAGGATGGACTGAAACTGCGGGATAATGGGATGACAACATGACATGACTAAGGCCAGTTAGTTAAGGGTAAAATATCGGCCAGAATCAGACAACGCTATAAAGAGCTGGGATCAGCAGGACTAGACTGATGAGAATGTTAAACTTGAGAGACTGGAAGGAAAGCATTATCCTTGTTAGACTGGCGATGGCAAGAGCAGAAACTAGGTCAGGCAGAGAGAGGGACGGTAGTGAAGGAAAAACTTTGGAATCAAAAGACCCTAGTTTACACCATGACCCCTTTACAGCCTCCCAGTTCTACAGCATCTGGCATCTACTTTCTTTTTCTTCCTTCCTTCTTTCCTTCCCCTTTTTTTTTTCCTTCTTTGAGGCTATCCTCAACCGTATGGTCCTCCTGCCCCAACGTCCCAAATGCTGGGGTTACCTAGCTCTTTACTATTAAAAGGGAACAGCACTGCTCACCTCCAGGGCTGCAGGGAGGATCCAGTGCTTTGTTGATGTTGATTATTTGTATGGCACTGTTTACAGTGGGGTACTGGCAGTTGAGTCTGGATCTCTGACTTCTAGTTCTCATCCAGACCATTGGGCACTCCATGTGGAGCTTGGTGGACAGTGCTAAATAGGAAATGTTTTTGTAGTCTTTATAATAATAGTTGAAGCCTTAGAACGAGATGGCTAAGGGGAAAGTTCGATTCCTAGCACCCACATGGCAGCTAGTAACTATATGAAACTCCAGTTCCAGGGGCTCTGACGCCCTCTTCTGACCTCTGAGGGCATTGCACAACACAGGTGCACCTACCTACATGCAGGCAACATACTCATATATGTAAAATAAAAATAACATTTAAAAATATTTTATGTTTTATTTTTAATAATTTATCGTGTATGAGTGTACTGCCTGCGTGGATATGAGTGCAATCGTGTGGTGCAATGCCGATGAAGGTCAGAAGAGGGCGTCAGATCCCCTGGAACTGGAGTTATGAACAGTTATTAGCTACCATGTAGGTGCTGGGAATTGAACCTGGGTCCTCTGCAAGAGCTGCCAGTGCTTTTAACCGCTAAGCCATCTCTCCAGCCCCTGATTTTCTTTTTAACTTGGGGTTTGGTGAGCTTGCTTACAGGAACGTTGAGGTGGAGGAAGAGAAAACAGAAGCAGGCTTAGCCAGCAAGGTTTCTGGGTAGTGAAAGAGATTACCCTGCTGGAAGGGTTTGCTTGGGAGGAGCCTGGAGCAAGGCAAAGGGAGTGGTGGACACTAAGCCTGAGTCACATGGAAGCACCTGGCGGTTGCTGGATACAAGCCCTAGGCAGTTAGTTGCTCGCTGTGCTTTTTCTGTCTACTTCCTCATCCTGGGCTTGAACTCTTTTTCCAGCTGTTGGCTGGATACCTCACCTGAGCCATCCTAGTTAGAAGCTCTCTGGAAGCCCTCCCCAGCTCCCTCCATCTTCTGTCCTCATTGCTTGGCCAACTTAGAATATTTTCCTTGATGGCCTCCCTGCATCTGGCTTCTTGCTTGCTACCTAGGAGATTTCCGGCCTATTTGTTCTAACCATATTACTCTCCTGCCTGACCCCCAAGCCTTGGTATGACAGGTTTGCTGCTGTCGGGTGTTCAGCTTCTGCCTTACCTGCCTTTCCATGCCCCTCACCCTGCTCCCAGCACACCGAGCATCCCCCGGGCCCTGCGAACAAGCTTTGCTTTGTTGCCATCATGTCTTTTCTCTGCATGCTCGTTTCTTAGCTCCTCAAAACCCAGTTTGGGGTCAGCACACCCAGAACTGCCTCCATATCCCTGGGCCATGCTTTATATTCTTTTATTCTGTTCCACAGCGTAGTGCTCCACTTGGGCTGAAATTAATTTATTGTGTCCCTCCCTTGGGTATGAGCTCACTGAGGGCACCTGTATTCCCAACATCCAGTAGGAAGCTTGGCATAAGTCCTAGGAGAGTCTTATTGCCTGTTGTTGAATGAATTACCTGGTGCCTGGCTTGCTAAGGAAGCCTATGGCACTGTCATGCATTAACTCTGTGTGCCTGAGCTGTCACTCAGGTAAAATGCCTATTTTTCTGCAGTGCCCAGGAAGGAGCTTGGTTAGGTCGGGTTGACTGGCTGGCCTGTTGGCAGGCTGGTTGGTCAGGACTCTCTCTCCTGCTGATGTCTGGGTTCTTGTTACCAGATGGCACTGAGTACGGGCTGAGTGAAGCTGACATGGAAGCCTCCTACGCCACAGTGAAGAGCATGGCGGAGCAGATAGAGGCTGATGTCATCCTCCTGCGAGAGCGTCAAGAAGCTGGTGGCCGTGTGCGGGATTACCTGGTCCGGAAACGAGTAGGAGACAATGACTTCCTGGAGGTCAGGTAAGGAGGCCGTGGTCATTGGTTGTAGGGTCCCTGACTTCCTGGGGGAGGCCTTGGTCATTGGTTGTAGGGTCCCTGACTTCCTGGGGGAGGCCTTGGTCTTTGCAGGGCCCTTGCCACTTGACTTCAGGGGCTAAGGCTTCACCAAGACTAGCTATAGAGCCTGAGACACCGATGTGTCAGCTCTGTCCCTTCCCTGTCTTTCCCTTTCTAAGGAAGTGCTGAGAGTCATCAGGTCCTGGCAGTAGATGCTCCATCTGGGACCTGTGGGTGAGGGCCTGGACATGCATTCGTTGGCCACTGTATAGCTGCCTTTGTTTTCCCATCAGTTTTTGAGGCTAGAAGCCCAGTGCTGGGAAGAGCACTTTGTGCTTTTTATAGCTTTATGCTTCTTTCCTATGGGGAGGTTAGGGGACATAGGCAGTGAGGGAGCCAGGACTCCTGACTAACTTTGTACATCCTGGATATGGCTCCAGGAACATTCTCACTGTGTTCATGCAGGAATGGGGAGTCCTGAGCTAGGGTGCAAGAGCAAATTTGCACCCAGGGATCCAGTGTCTGGCCCTGAGGTGTCTCTTCATGCACTCGTCTCATATTGACATGACATGGCTTCATGTCCACGCAGAGTGGCAGTGGTGGGCAACGTGGATGCCGGCAAAAGCACACTCTTGGGAGTCCTGACGCATGGGGAGCTGGACAATGGCCGTGGCTTTGCCCGCCAGAAACTCTTCCGCCACAAACATGAGATTGAATCTGGTCGCACCAGCAGCGTGGGCAACGACATTCTGGGCTTTGACAGTGAAGGGAATGTGGTGAACAAGCCTGACAGCCACGGTGGCAGCCTAGAATGGACAAAGATCTGTGAGAAGTCCACTAAGGTGATCACCTTCATCGACTTGGCTGGCCATGAGAAGTACCTTAAGACCACAGTTTTTGGCATGACTGGCCACTTGCCTGACTTCTGCATGCTCATGGTAAGTATGAGGTTCTCTTCAGAGGGTTACTTGGGGATGCTGGACCACACAGGATCACTCTTGACACTGGGGCCAGCTGGTTTGGGCAGAGATGACAAGTTTAGCATCTCAGAGCCACCCAGTTCTCTGAACTCTGTAGTCTTCTCCAAAGGTGAATCTTGATCTTTCTCTCTCATTAAACCAGGAAGACATCCTCTTTACATGAACTTAGGTGTCTTTGGTAGATTTAATTTTTGGAAAGGGACAGAAGAGGGCATACTTAGTGCCTTCAGAAACTTTCTCAGAGCCTTAGAGTACTTCAAAGGGGTGACCCCAGGTGACACCCTTTGAAGAGATCAGCCTGGGGAAGACAAGGAGAGAGAGCATGTTCAGATCAAGAGACAAGGGCAACAGTCAGGAGAGTTGAGAGGTGGTGGTGTCTTCAGTGTCTCAAAGGGAGATGTGTCAGCCAGTGTACATCCTTTTGGGAGGCTCCTGTGAGCCTGGTGCTGTGCTCAGCTGGTGACAGAGCTGAAAGTAGGCCTTTCTGTTTCTGAGGCTCCCAGAGAGCTTAGAGTCTGATGTGATTCCATCTTGAGTTGTTCGTTCTGTAGCATCACTGGAAAGGAGAGGGCAGTGGGCTCAGCTTTTTGCATGTTGCTGTGTGTGTGCATGAGCCCTGCTGAGCGTTCTTCCTGGATAGAGTGCAGGTGGAGCCTTGTCCACAGCTTCACAGCCCTCACCAAGAGAGGGAGGGAGGAAAGAGAGTGCCCGCGTGCACAAAAGAGTTGAATTTCCCTCTGGCAAGTCCTTCCCCAAACCCTTCCGCCTTCCTGGTTCCTCAGCTGCTAATAAGTGTGGTTACACAGGCATCTGTCCCTAGCAGGCATCTGTCCCTAGCAGGCATCTGTCCCTAGCAGGCATCTGTTCCTAGCAGGCATCTGTCCCTAGCAGGCATCTGTCCCTAGCAGGCATCTGTTCCTAGCAGGCATCTGTCCCTAGCAGGCATCTGTCCCTAGCAGGCATCTGTTCCTAGCAGGCATCTGTCCCTAGCAGGCATCTGTCCCTAGCAGGCATCTGTTCCTAGCAGGCATCTGTCCCTAGCAGGCATCTGTCCCTAGCAGGCATCTGTCCCTAGCAGGCATCTGTCCCTAGCAGGCATCTGTCCCTAGCAGGCATCTGTCCCTAGCAGGCATCTGTCCCTAGCAGGCATCTGTTCCTAGCAGGCATCTGTTCCTAGCAGACCTGCTCAAGTTGCCCCACAAACACAGGTTCTCAGGCCAACCCTCAAATGGGAGACGCGAGGAAGCAGCATGCGTGTCTGAATGCGCCCATCCACTCTGCCTGTGCTTCATGTGATCACAGTGCAGTTTAGCTCATTTCTTTGAACGTCGCTAGTCGCTAAGAACTGTTGCTAACTCTTTTGATTGAGGAAAGCCGCTGTATGGGAAGGAGCCTCTGGAAGATCCATAGGGTGTATTTGGGCCTGTTGCTGTTAAGAAGGACTTAGAGGGCTGGTGAGATGGCTCAGCAGGTAAAAGCTTGCCAAGTAAGCCTGATGACCTGAGTTTGATCCCTGGAACACACACACACATAAAGGTGGAAAGAGAGCTAACTCTACAAAGCTGTCCTCCACACATGGGTGCTCCTCACATCGTGCACAACACGATAATAATGACGGAAAAGAATCTTACACTGCATGTTTTTTTTTTTTCTGAAAGAAGTGTTTTAGAAGTTACCTAAAATAAACACTTTCATTTTCTGCTCTTGTTTTAATGAATTAATGTAATAATTGTACCACTTATGAGGTACAGTGTGGCATTTCAATCTGTGTGTACAGTGTGCACCCATCCCGCCAGGTAGTTAGCATTTCTCTAGAGACAGACAGTCTACTATTGTACCTCGGGATCCTAATCAGCCTTTCCTTCTCCATTTCAGGTCTTTATATTTAGAGAATAAGTTCCTCCCTTCTAGTTCTTCATAAAATAAAAATGAGCATTTTCTAACTGAGCTGTAGTGAGTAAGGCTGTCATCCATATATTAAAACTGTTGTAGACAACAACAGAATAACTAGGTGTATTGGGGCATGTCTGTAATCCCGGCACTTGGAAGGTAGAGGCAGAAGGATCAGGAATTCAAGGTTAGCCTCAGCTACATAGTGAATTTAAGACCAGACTGGGCTACTTGAGCCCCTTTCTCAGAAAAACAAAAAAACAGTGGAGTGGACTAGAGCTGTGTGTGCTGTGTGCACCTGTAGTCCAGAAGTTGTGAGGTGAAGACAGAGGGGTGGGGCTCGGAGGCTGGAATATACACTTCCTCCTTCTCCTGTTCTTTAAAGTAAATAAATAAATAACAAAAACAGTGAACTATTTTCTTAATGTTCCACAGTGATCAATTTGCAAGAAAAATGTTTAGGATACAGCGACCAATAGAATACAGTCTTGCACAACTTGGGAAGAAAAGCAAGTTTCATTTGGATTGGAAAGGGAGTGGGAAGAAGGGGGAACAGACAGCAGTCAGACCTAGGACCTCCGCAGCAATGGGTGATGATGCCCCGTGAGCTGTGACATGCAGCAAAAGTATCACAGTGAAGATGTCTCAGAGCATGCAGAGCACCCCATGGGCACAGCATGGCAATTCTCTTTTCATTCTGTTTCAGTGAGCAATACACTTAAGTGATACAAAAATAAAAGGCAAATGTGTATGAGTGTATTGCTTGCATGTATGTAAGTGCACCCATGTTGTACAGTACCTGCAGAGGTCCGATGATGGTATCAAATCCCTCTGGAACTGGAGTTACAGATGGTTGTTAGCTGCTATGTGGGTGCTGGAAATTAAACCCAGGTCTTCTGCAAGAGCAGCCAGTGCTCTTAACTGCTGAGCCATCTCTCCAGTCCCATAAGTGTAATTAAAAAAAAGAATTTAAGGCAACAAAAGAGCTTAAAGTGTCCCCTCCTGTGTCCTGCTAGAGGCAGCAGTGCCCTTAGCTTCCTGTGTGCCCAGGAGAGATACTTTATATTCATACGGCAAGTGTGTGTCTGTTCCTTCTCTCTAATTTCAAACCTTCTGAAAAGTTGAAAGAATAATATGATGGCTGGGCCTATAATCCACAGACCTATAATCCAGCAACTTGGAGGCCAAGGCAGGAGAACACAAGTTTAAGTGCAGTCTAGGCAACTTAGTAAGACCCTATCTTAAAAAGTGAAAAGAGGACTGGGGATATAATGCAGTGGGAGAGTGCTTTTCTAACATGGGTAAGACCCTTGGTTCAATCCCCAGTATTGGGGTGGGAGAATATAATGAATATAACAAGCCCACTATTTATATTTAACAGTAATTAACATGTCAGATGCATATGTGTATATTTATTTCTTTCAGTGTGCATATATGGGTGTGTACATGTGTGATCTCATGTGTGGAGGCCTGAATGGATGTCAGGAGTGATTCTCAGTCACCGCTGACCTTATTTTTTGAGGCATAATCTCTCCTTGATCCCAGAACTCACCACCATGATGTCTAGCTAGCCAGCTTGCCCCAGTGACCCCATGTCTGCCTTCCATGCACTGGCATTGCAGGTGCCACTGCGCCCACCTGGCATTTATACAGGTTCTGGGGGTCTCAACTCTGGTCCTCATGCTTTGCACAGCAAATGCTTTATCCACTGAGTTCTCTCTCTCTCTCTCTCTCTCTCTCTCTCTCTCTCTCTCCCCCTCTCTCCCTCTCCCTCTCCCTCTCCCTCTCCCTCTCTCCTCTCTCACTAAATCCTTTGAAAGTAGGTCATACACATTGATCCATACCCCAAAATAATTGAGCATACAGTTTCTAAGCTTTGGACTGTTGCCTACTGTATTTGCAAACAGGGGAATGAAATGAACACTAGCTAGGAGCGTCCCAGCACTCCCCAGCTATCTTAAAATTACAGCTGCTTTCTTTTTTACAGTTATTCAACCTTGTTCACTTCCTTCATTTATATGTGCGGCACTTGGGATTGAACCCAAGGCTTTCCACATGCTAGGCAAGAGCTACATTACCATTCCCACTCACTTTTTATGGTAACATGGTGTGTGCACCTTGCTTTTTCCCCCTAAAAACATGTCTTCTTGGGGATCTAGAGAAATGGCTCAGTGGTTAAGAGTTCTTCCCACTCTTGCAGAGGACTCAGGTTTGGTTCCTAGCAGCCACACAGTGGCTAACAACCACTTATAACTCCACTTCTAAGGGATCTGATGCCTTCTTCTGGCCTTCTCAGGCATCAGGCGCTCATGGGGCACATACATACATGGAGACAAAACACTCCGACATAAAATTTCTGCTGTGGACACCTGGAGACCCAAGTTCAATCCCCAGAACTCATATAAAGGGAGAAGGAAAGAACCACCTCCATAAAGTTATTCTCTCTGACCTCCACACCCACACCATGGTGCACGTGTGCAGACACACACACACACACACACACACACACACATTTTTAAAACATGTCTTGCCTAGCATATGGGAGGCTTTGGATTCTTTCCATAGTACCACAAAAAAGAAAGAAAAAAGAAACATAGCTTAGAGATTAACCCTTACCATCTTTCCTATCCTCCCTCCTTCCCTCCCTCCCTCTCTCCCTCCCTCCCTCCTTCCCTCCTTCTCTCCTTCCCTCCCTCTTTTTCTTCCCTTCTCTTCTCTTCCTATCTCCTTCTCTCTCTATGTAACCCAGGTTGGCCTTAAACTCACTAGCCTCTTGCTTCATCCTCCTGTGGGCTGGGATTATAGACGTGTGTACCACCACGCCTGGCTCCCCGTGCCCTAATTCATTCAAGTATGTTGTGGGCCAGTGAGACGGCTAATCAGGTAAAGGCACCTGCCACCAAACCTGATGACTTGAGTTTGATACCTAGAACTCTTATGGTCCCGGGAGAAAAAAGGAAAGAACCAGTTCCCACAAGTTATCCTCTGACCTACATATAAACACATGTACAAAATAAAATGTAAAAATAAATAAATAAAAATAAAGAGCTGGAAAGATGACTTAAGAGCACCATCTGCTCTTGCAGAGAACCCAGGTTCAATTCCCAGCACTCACATGGTGGCTAACAGCTATCCTAACCCTAACACCCTCTCTGACTTTTGGGGGTATTGCGTGACACTGGTGAGCTTATGCACATGCAGGCAATACAGTTACACACATAAAATAAAAATAATTTTAAAAAATTAAAGGAAAGACCTTTATAACTGGAAGAAACAGAGCAGTGAGGTGAAGACGGCCGCTACTGTGTGGACGAGCACCCAGCTCTTGCTGGCTGTGTGCAGGACCATCCTATCTGTCACAGCATAACACAGCAGGTGACACCCAGAGTAGAGGTAGTTAGCCTGTCTTACCAGTGAGTTACTTGTAGGCTGAGGATGTTAAACTGAACTCGCTCTTTGCTCTAGGGAGTTTGGACAGTTGTGCTTCCCAGACTGTGGAGTTGTCTTTGTCATTGTTTACACGTCTCTGCTTTTTTTTTTTTTTATTTGCTTGGTTGGTTTTGAGTTTGGATTTTTGGTTGTTTGTTTTCAGTATTGAAAATTCAACCTTAGGTCTTGTATGTGAGGCAAGCACTCTGCACCAAGCTGTGTCCTCAGTCCTTCCTTTTTTGCTTTATATTCCTGGAGGGAAGTCTTACTGAGTCTCCCAGGCTGGCTTTGACTTTCTCTGTAGCCTCAGTCTCTGAGTAGCTGGGGTTACAGGCTTTGTTGCCAGGCCAGGCCCACTTCTTCGGTGTTGATAGTTCGCATCACTAGTCAGGGTTAGAGAGGTCTGTGCCTAGCCAAGCTTCCATCAACAGCCTTCTTTGAGTCCCTTTGCCCAGCCAACAACAGTCTCTGCCTTCCTTGTCCTGACAGTTCCTTTCTCGGGCAGGTGGGCAGCAATGCTGGCATTGTGGGGATGACCAAGGAGCACCTGGGCTTGGCATTGGCACTCAATGTACCTGTCTTTGTGGTAGTCACCAAGATTGACATGTGTCCTGCCAACATCCTTCAAGGTAAGTGAGGCCACCAGCCGCAGCAGCCCGTGAGGCTGTCAACACCGCACTTCCAGGATGTGTGCTGCTAGAGTCCCAGCCCGGAACTTGGACTTCCTTGTCCTGTTCTGACCTTAGTCTCAATTTTTGTCTGTCCCAAATCTTCTACTTCTGTCTCCCCCATTTAGCTCTTGATCCTCGCACAGTCTGGAGTTTTCCTCTGTTCTTTTTCCTCAGGATTCCAAATACAGACTCTACCAGGTCCCAAATTTGTCACCTTTTTTCAGCTGTGCCCAACAGTAGGCATTAGTACCATCAAAGCTGGATGTGTATGGAAGTTTAGACAAAGGGTCTGATGGCCTTTAGTCACACAGGCCTCTGGACTAGGCCTCCATACACTTCTTGAAGTGGCAGGTTGAAATGGAGCATTGTCCTGTGAGAAGCCCTCCTAAGAAGGGCCTTGTAGACCCCTGAATGCCCAGGATTGTCTTTGTTCAGATGAGACGTTTTCCAGGAAGCAGAGCCTTCTGAGAACATTGTCCTCAGGAACCCAAGTCACTTGTCTACATCTGTAGACTCACAGCCTTAGAAAAGCCTGTCTGCTCTGTCTACACTGGCAGCATGTGCCCACCCGAAGTTTTGACCCTCCTTTTTGCTTCTCCAGGCATTGTGGCATTTAAAACTGGTCCATCTGTCTGTCTCCTGCTTGCATCAGTATTGAGTGGACCCATCTTATCTTGGAAGCCTGGCCAGAGAGAAGGCTGTGTCCCCTAATTCTGTTCCATTTCACCCTTTAAGAGACCCTGAGGCTGCTGCAGCGCCTGCTGAAGTCACCAGGCTGCCGGAAGATCCCTGTCTTGGTGCAAAGCAAAGATGATGTGATTGTTACCGCCTCCAACTTCAGTTCTGAGAGGTAATGGTGGCAGGGCTGATGCTGGGAGGTGCTTCTAGCCACACACCTTGCTAGCAGGGCTCAGTGAGGACAAGGCTGAAAGAGCCTGAGGTCTCATGCACACTTCTTACTATTTAGAGTCGGGAGGAACTGGAAGGTTTCTGTCTTAGCACAAGGTCTCCTAGGCCAGCAGTGTTGCCCAGAGCCTGTTTTGGGGGGCTCACATTCTGAATTGCTGGCCTCTCTGAAGTTGGAGTCCCAAGTGGGACATCATTGGCCTTACTTGGGAAATGGGGATATTATTTTTTATACTGTTTCTCAAAAGCTCTCTGATCCCAGGTCAATTTTAGCATTTATTCAATGCATCTTTTTCATTTTTTCAATGTATATGAGTCTTATGCCTGTGTGTGTTTAAGTACACCCATGTTGTGCAATGCCCAAGGAGGTTAGAAGAGGGCATTAGATCCTCTGGAACTGGAGTTTACGAATGGTTGTTAGCTGCCGTGTGGGTGCTGGGAATCACACCTGGATCCTCTGCAAGAGCAGCCAGTGTTCTTAACCTATTAACATCTCTCCAGCCCCTCAGTACATCTTTTTATTGCTCTGCCAGACTCTTCATCTAGACCTTGAAAATTCATCTAGATTCTAGATATTGACTTGTGTATAGTCCAAGGCTATTCAGCCCCTTGGTGCAAAATCATTTCATGAACTTTGTTAACTGCATCCTTGCCCAGAGCAATGCGCCTCTTTGGGAAACACCTGTTTCCTAACTTGGTCTGTATTTTAACCTGGCGGTACTTTAGTCTGCTGTCTTCAGTACTACCAGTTGGCCAGCAGATGGGGTGCATTTCAGACAGCCCTCTTCCAGTTCTTTTGAGTCCCTAGTCTGTGCAGATACTCAAGGGAATATGCAAATCCGGATCTCAAGGTGATTAAATCACCCTGAGTAAGAAGCCAAAGAAGCTAGATGACTGATGAGGGGTTTGCTTGCCACTGAGTGCTTCTCTTCCTCCTTTCTTTTCTCCTCTGTTTAGGATGTGTCCGATATTCCAGATCTCCAATGTTACAGGTGAGAACCTAGATCTGCTGAAGATGTTCCTCAACCTCTTGTCCCCCCGCACCAGCTACAGGGAAGAAGAACCTGCTGAGTTCCAGATAGATGACACCTACTCTGTCCCAGTGAGTGCCTTTGGGTAGGACTGAGCAAGGTGACTGGCCAGTGAGCATTTGCTATCCTGGCCTCAGGGAGTGAGTCTGTGGTGGGGATGGACTTCCTAGGCTTTGGTATTCTCCTTGACAGGGTGTGGGGACAGTGGTGTCTGGGACCACACTGAGGGGCCTGATTAAACTGAATGACACTCTGCTGCTGGGCCCAGACCCCCTGGGTAACTTCCTGTCCATTGCTGTGAAGTCGATCCATCGCAAGCGCATGCCTGTCAAGGAGGTGCGGGGGGGGCAGACGGCCTCCTTTGCACTGAAGAAGGTAAGTAAGGGTAATTCCAGAGGCTCTCCGCACTCTCCTGGGTCTGGCCAGGCATAGCATTCACAACCTCCAGTTCCTGAGACTGCACTGCAAGGTGGGGATTACTGACTATGTGTACAGAGGAGGAAACAGAGGCTCACAGCCCAGCAACCTACCCAAGCCAGGCACTAGGTGCCTGTGCTCGATTCCTCCCTCTGGGGCCCAAGAAGGTGCTCCTCACTGGCAGTGTGGCCAAGTAAGAGTGTCCCTGCCATGCATAAGGCCATTCTCCTTAAAGTTAGAATGGATGAGATCTGGGCCAAATGTCCTTGCCATTTGGTTTTCTATCTTCTGGGGTTTGGATGAGTGCTAGCTCTGGGTCAAATTGACCAGGAAAAGTGGGACTTGGTTCGTTCACTCCAGTGGTCAGGTCATACACCTCCAATTTCTTCTACCTGAATGCCTGCCTGCCTGCCTGCCTGTGCTCCTGGCCCATCCTTCAAGGCCCAGCAGCTGGAAAGCCAGTTCCTGTGTGAAGCTTTTCCCGCCCCTGAGTAGTGTTTAGCTTCCTGCACAGCATGGAGTCTACTGTGCTGTCTGCTTTTGGTGGTGGTGTGGGGCAGGGCTGGGTTGGGGTGGTCCCCATTCTTAGACATGAACGTTGTCGGGACGAGGTGAAAAGAAGAGACCCTACTGCCCTGAGCTTTGTGGATTTTCTTTCAGATCAAGCGCTCGTCCATCCGGAAGGGCATGGTGATGGTTTCCCCACGCTTGAATCCCCAAGCCTCCTGGGAATTTGAGGCTGAGATTCTTGTCCTCCACCACCCCACCACAATTAGTCCACGCTACCAGGCCATGGGTAGGTGTCCAAGGTCCTGCCAGCTTAGGAGGTTCTGTGCTAGCCTCCCCCAAAAGGAACTCCGACCACCCAAGCCCTGTGGTTCTAGCTTCAGGCAGGGCAAGTCTCTGTCCTATTTAACAAAGCAATTCCCTTAGTTCTGCAAATGCTCACTGAGGGCTCTGAGAGCCAGTCCTGTCTTTGGAGACCTCACATGCCAGTATTCATTCATCCAAGACTGCTGAGCATTGCTGTTTGCTAGACAGTATTTTCAAGGTGCTAAGAACAAAGCTGAGATGGACAAGAGCCCTTGCCTTCAGGAGCTCATAGCCCTGGGGCCGGTGGGGGGTGGGGGGACGCGAGGGAGCACTGAGTCCCTGCGTATAGGCCTGGGCAGAGGAGAGATGGGGGTAGGAGCAAGATCAGATCTGAGGTTAGACTGCTCTGCTGCATCTGGCTCTTAGAGTTCTTGCCTGGCCCTGATGGAGCTGCAGCCTGAGGCCACAGAGTAAGTCACGCATGCACTGACCTGGCTCCCTTGCAGTGCACTGTGGGAGCATCCGGCAGACAGCCACTATTCTGAGCATGGATAAAGACTGTCTACGCACAGGAGACAAGGCCACTGTCCACTTCCGCTTTATCAAGACCCCTGAGTACCTGCACATAGACCAGCGACTGGTGTTTCGGGAAGGCCGCACCAAGGCTGTTGGCACCATCACCAAGGTATGGCTAGTGCCACCACTCCTGTTCAAGGGAACATCAGGGGTCATTCCAGTGCAGTAACTGAGCACCACAGGCTCTATGCGAGAACCCCAGAGGCTTCTTCTTTCCAGGAAAGAGGCATGGTCCCTATCATGGCAGAGCTGAGCCCTCACTAGAATGTTGTTACTGAGCCTCCTGTCTTGGGCTTCAGTGGTGACCTTGAAGGAGAGAAGTTGGATTTAGGTATGGCTCTCCTCCATAAGAGGTAGTGGGATAGGGTGTCTCTGATGAGCCTGGGTTGACCTCTGAGGTGCCACCTCTGAGTCCTGGGGCTTGCTTTGGGCTGTACCCGAGGGCTTCCTGCACTGCAGGGAGATCCATTTGGAGTGAGTACTAGGTATCATGCGGGGCATGGTTGGGAGGTCCTTTGTGCTCAAGTTGTTTGTCCTGGAGCCTACCTTTTGCTTGCTGCAGCCCTCACCCATGGCCTTGGGTGGGGCAAACCCTCTCCCAGATGGAAGGAAGGGATGGAGAAAGATGTGGCCTCCATATGTGTGAGACTGAAATGAACCTCAGGCTGTTCTTCCTCCTGAAAGGCTTCCCTCAGGCTTTCATGTTCTTGAGGGCCTGCTTGGCAGAGATGGTGGCACCTGTAGAGTCCCTGGGACTCAGCTGAGCTTCTTTTCTGCTGTGTTTGAGATTGAGCATGGGCCATAGGCAGGATTCTGAGACAGTTGCTCCGGGGTGGTAAAAAGATTTCTGACAGGCATTCACTTTGTCTCTTCAGGAGGCCTGAAGTTAAAGCCATGGTCCAAAGCAGGCTCTGGGCAACCTGGACCCTGGTCCAGGAGCTGGGCTGATTGCAGGATGCCAGAGGTTCAGAAATTCTCTGTAGGAATGATAGCTGGACCCAGAACGGACTGGAGCCTTTCTGGATAGGGAGAGGCAGAGGGTGAGGTGACAGTCCTGGCCTCAGAGCGGGAATAGGAAGACCTCACGGCTCTGTCTCCTGGCACTGCTTTCCAGCTGTCTGCCTTGCACAGACCCAGCCAGGCCAGGGAATGAAAGAAGGACAGAGACATGGGGCAGGCAGCTCTGGCCTCATGCTGTCCCTCTTGGCCTCCACAGCTCCTTCAGACCACCAACAACTCCCCCATGAACTCCAAGCCCCAGCAGATTAAAATGCAGTCTACAAAAAAGGGTCCTTTGACCAAGAGAGAAGAGGGAGGTCCATCTGGTGGGCCAGCAGTAGGCCCACCCCCAACTGGAGATGAAGCTTCCTCTCTAGGGGCTGGGCAGACAGCAGCATCCAGTGGTCTCCAGCCACAGGTAAGCATGGGTCTCTTGTGGCCGTGGGCAGAGTGGTGGGAGGAGCAAGACTGATTAATCCAATTGGTCTAGCAATTGGTCTTAATGAAATAAAATAGAATAGAAAAATATCAAGGTTCCCTTTTTTGTTTTTGTTTGTTTTTATTTGATTTTTTGAGACAGGGTCTCACTGTGTAGACCAGGCTGATCTGAAATTCATTATGTAGTTTGGCCTGGCCTTGAACTCAAGGCAGTCTTCCTGTCTCAGCTTCTCTGAGGCTGAGGTTACAGGCAGGGGCCACCACACCCAGCCAAGGTTTCCCTGTCACAGTAAGAGTTGATATGGGTGTACAAGTGCTGTGTGTACTGAGGTCTAACACGTCTGAGAGACACTTCCTTCAAGGGTCCTTCTGCACCCCTCCCAGCATGAGGAGTGGCCTCGGCTGTGTCAATGTGCCACCTGTGTCAGACTCTGCCCGATCTTTCTAATTCTCTCCTGGCCTGACAAAGGCCTGGTGGCCCTCTGCTTATTGCTGAACCCTAGTCTCATTCTCTACTTGGTCCCTCCATGGAGAAGGAGGCTTCTGCGTCTTTTACTCTTGCATAGGACCAGTGCTCCCCCTTTGCCTCCCCCACTCCTCTGTTCCCGCTCCTTCTTCCGTGAAACTCCTGTAGCTCCGCTGTTTCTGAGCCCCTCCCCAAGTCAGTAGTGGCGCGTCAGTTCCTGCTCCCTTCTGCACAGCTCTGGCCCGCTCCCCCCACCATTGCCACACGTGTCCTCTGCCTTGCGAGGAGGGCTCTGTAAACTCCTTACCAGGCTAGGACCACTACCCAGTCCACTGCCTGGCCCTGCTCCAGAGGGCCAGCATTCCTCAAGTACTGCTTTCTTTCTTTCAGCCCAAGCCCAGCAGTGGGGGCCGGCGACGAGGGGGCCAGCGGCACAAGGTGAAGTCCCAGGGGGCCTGTGTGACTCCTGCCAGCGGCTGCTGAACATTCCCCTGGTCCACTTGACTACCTATGGGATCCTCACTCTGGCCACTGCTCACCAGCTGGCAGAGCATCTCTGATAACCACCCACCCACTCCAGCCCACAGCCAGAGCCCCCTTGTCGTCCTACCCCCATTTTCCAGGGGGATTGTAATTTATAAGCTAGCTGAGGAGGGACTAGACTTTCTGAGGACTGACCATCTCCTCCCACCCACCTCCTTCCTCACTCACACATCTTTTGTATATCTGGGCCCTTAGTTTCTATTCTTTTTATTATATATCTCTATTTAGAGTAATGTGGGTGTGGGTGTGTGTGTGTGGGGAGAGAGAGAGAGAGAGAGAGAGAGAGAGAGAGAGAGAGAGAGAGGAGGTACAGGAGCACAGCCGGCCAGGGCTCTGTCAGCCCCTCCTCTCCTTTTCAGTCCTCCTGGGTGGCCGCCAGCCTCTGACAGCTGGCTCTTGGCCTGTCCTTCCATCCATTTCTCAATGAGATCCTCGGAGCCTTTAGGGAACCTCAGGAGCCTGAGGTGCCTGTCTTCCCTGGCCAACTGCTCCTCTTAGCTAGAAGCCCACCTCTGAGGCTGACCTCTAGGCTCTGTATCTTCCTTCAGAGCAGGGATCCCCCAATCTAAGATTTGGGGAGTTTTAACAGGGAGAAAGCGGTGCCCCGCCCCTTTCCGTCCTCAGCTCCTAAGCAGGTGCTGCCAAAAGCTCTTCACTGATACCTGTGATGTATGGAGGGAGTGGAGACGACATTGTAGATAGGACTGCCTTCCCCGACTCTTGACCCTTGCCACCGATCCAAAGACCTGGGTGGGCTTCCCCTTGGAGACAATCCTGGGCTTGCCTGGCTGGCCCTGGCTGCTCTGGCTTTTGCCGATCTGCCCCGCTGGAGGCTCCCTCTGCTTCCACTTTGACCTCTGTCTGGGCTCAGGGCACTGGGTACTAGACTGGGTCTGGGCCTGCATGGGATCAGACTTTCTAGTCCTTCCTGTTGGTGGGGAAGGTGAGGGACTCCTGAGCCCAGCCAGAGCTGGAAACTCTCTTTTCCCACAAGTCACCCCAACACAGCTGCTACAGCCATGGCTTCATAGCAATGAAGGGCTTGAGCCCAGGTACCCTGGTAGGGTACATGAAGGCAGGTGGCAGTGGAGACTCTTCCTCAGAAACTCTGCTGCTGGGTAGGGTGATCTGGGCTGCACAAGACAGTCTGGACTGAGTCCTGCACACACCTCAAGCTGGGGACACTCCTTGTTAGCCAAGGCAGACACCCAGCCGGCTGGGTCTCTCTTCAGCCCCACCTCCCCTCCCCAACTCTCTCCTGTCCTCTGTTCCTGACTGCTTGCCCCTCCCTTCTCTTCCAACTGTTTCTAGTTACCACTGCCCTGTGGCCATGGACTGACCAGACCAGCATTCACAATAAAAATTTGTTCTAAGTTGACAGTCTCGTGTTCCCTGCCAGCCCTCCAGGTGGACGTGCTGCCTCAGGGACACGGTGGCTCTGCCTGCCCTTACGTATGTGGTGGCAGCTGAGGGGAGCAGGGTTGCCAGGAGTCCAGCTTTCTCATCAGGCAGATGTACATGATCCACCCACACTGTCTTTGAATCCCACTTTCCTACCGACAGCAAAAAGGCAGATCCCTGCCTCCGTGTTATGTGGATTCATTGAGAGTGTGAAGGAGGCCCCTGGTTCCCTGGACAGGCTGAAGGCAGTATTGTGCTGTCCTGTGGGTGAGCTGGATCACCCCACAGTTGGATTCACTGCTGCCATCTCTGAGGTAGACACTATGCTCTGTCCTTGTTGGAGAAACTGGAGCTCAGGGAAGGTTTTCCCTATTGGGTGTTAGTTCTTGCACCAGCCCTCGTCCTGCACCTTTTCCCAGCCAGCTGCGGGCTGATCTCTGACTCCAGCGGTTTCGCCTGCTTTTTGTGGTTCTGACTCACTTAGGCTTTGTGCCTTTGTAGTGATAGGGCTATAGCATGGTAGCGCATGGCACAGCAAAGGCTGTGACTGTTCTACAGCACCGGGCCATAGTGGAACCTCATTTCATCTTAACTCTGCCCCTGTAAGCAGTAGTGGTTGCCTGAATGATGGTGTTCAGGAACCATGGCTGCCACCCTGGCCTCTGTTCTCAGGCCTTCAGGTGGGACTGGGTGGGGGCATGCAGAGCTGCCAGGGGGCTGACTGAATTCAGTGTTGAACTGTCACTAATAGGTCTACAGAGGTCCCTGGAGACCTCAGTCCTCCCAGCTCTCCATTTAGGACAAAACACCAGCCCATTTGTAGTTGATAAAGAATAAAGTTATTGATCCATTGATCTTTAAGAGCATGGCCCAAGCCTTTTGTTGTACAACTGGTGTGCACAGTGTCTCTTACCAGGAGTAAGGCTGTGGGATGGTGTGGGTTGGAGGTAGCCAGATGACATCATAGGCAGTCATCTGTTTGGGCTCATTGGTGCCTGGCACTGATGTGATGTAACATGAATGTGTCATAGTACAGGGCTGCTTTGGGGTTGGGGGAGTGCCAGGGAAATTATGGTGTGAGGCTTGAATCCTGAGGGGCCAAGAAGATTTGAACATGGGCAGTTGGTGGAGGCACTGAGCCCTGATGGTGTGTGGCGTGTTACAGGGCTGTGTTCATTGGGGCTCTTGCTATTTAGCAATGTCTGTTTTGTTGAAATTCTGGTGAAAAGAGGTTTGATATAGATCCAGGTGTCCCTGGACTCTGGACTCACAGCTCTGGGCTAACTTGTATTCCATCCAGGGCCCTCCCCTGGAGTGAATTGCTGTATCCCCCCCAACCCCTTGCTTACCAGTTCCTTTTATTGTCTCAACCATGGCAAGGGCCAGCCCTGGGCAAAATGCCATGGTCAATAGGAGGTACCTCAATCCTGGTGAGAAATCCTCCTGAGCTGAATCTAGGTAGCCATTTTCCCATGTCAGGACCTCTTCCCCAGGACTTAGCAGATCTTGGCCCTCCGGGGACATACCTCCTTAAGTCTGTGATATTCTGCCTCTGCTTGACGGCAGAGACAGGAAAGACCTCTTCCTACATAGGTATTAGTGACAGCTCCTAAAGCCACCTTATTTCCTCCTGCCAGTCCTCGAAACACTAGAGAAGACCTTGCCTGGCTTCCCAAATCCTTCCCAGTGGATTTTACCAGAGGCCTGGGTTTCTGACCTCAGATTAAATCTTTGGGGACATTGATTTTGGCTAAGAATTCATTCCCTTACATCCCCAAGAGCATCTATGTTGCTCTATGCAACTTAGAGAAAAACCATGTTCCATTGATCCTGGGCATCCTTTATTTTTTGCATAGGCATAAATTAGAATCTGGAGATTTAAAAAAATTAAGAACCAATAGTGCAGCATTTGAACAAGCCCTGGAGGCAGGGCTATTCAGGGTGCCCCCTCACCAGAAGAGGGGGCCTCTGCCTGCCCAGTAGCTCCTCCTGGCCCTCTCCACAGACCAGGTCTAAGTGCCTCTCAGCAGCCTAGAACTAGCAACTGAGTAATAGCTGATGCCCCTCAGAATGGGGCTAGGAGTCAAGGACACAGCTTTCGGTTAAAACCAGACTTTGAGAAATATATACACAATAGAGCAGGGCCTGTCATCTTAAAAAACCTTCTTCCCCACACAAGGTGCCTTCTGCCAACCTCCTTCCCAGCCACCACCCACTGCTCCCATGGAGGAGCCAGAAAGGAAAGAATCTAAGCAAGGCTGAGAGCTCAAGGGGGTTGCTTAAGGGTGGGCTCCTCCTGGGGGTGTGAATGGGGGGGGGGCTAGTGCAGCCTTCCTCCCCCACTCGACACGCTGAACCACACCACGGCAATTGGCATTGGACCAGGAGAACCCAGGAAGTTCTATGCTCCATTCTAGCCTGCCCCATACATAATGGCCTGGAAGAGTTCCATGACAGCCTGGGGAATGGAAAACTTGCTGAAGGGCACAGGCAGGCTATAGGAAGAATGAGATAGAGTAGACTCTCATACACATCAGGAGAAAAAGCAGTGGTCCCCAGCACTGAATATCCTCCAAGTTGGCACAGCTCACAGCCATCAGAGGCTCACAGGAGCCCATCCCCTCCAGGATACAAGAAGCCACATGACTCCCTCTTGCAAGAATAAATGCAGGCTTCAAGTGATGCCCCAGGGGCCATGGCATCTGCCGTAGAGGAGCACAGCAGCCTCTGTCTGTGCATGGTGCTAAGCATCCTCCTCCTAAATGGTCACAAAGACACCTAGCTCACTTCCCTTAGGCCCTGGCTCAGCCTTCCCATGGCTTTGGCAATGATCAGGAGCTCCCTGGAGTCAATCCTTCCATCAAATGTAGTCGGTCCCACTTCCCTGCCTCTCAGTTCCCCTAAGTATGCTATATATATATATATATACACACACACACACCCTGTGGTAGGAGCCTGGCTTGAGAGGAAAGACTAAGGGAGCCGTTAGAGCCTGCTGGCCATGGGGCTGCCTGACTATGCAGATCCCTGAACATTCCTCTTCTTTCTGGGGCCAGGCCTCTTCTCTGTTGCTCCTGGAAATCAAAGTGCTGCTCAAGCATGTGGGGCAGTGGCAGGGTGTTTGCACCTATTCCCAGAGCAGGGGCAGATGCTGGGAGGAGTGAGCCCCCCAGATGGCCAGCAGCAGGCACAAGATCTCAAAAGGCTAGTGGGCAGGCTCCCCATGCACCCGGAAGCGGTAGATGCATGTGTACTCAGGATGGCCCCAGTTGGTCAGGATCCGAAGCTCCACCACTTGGTATGTAGCCATCTTCAGGGCCTAGGTAGAGAAGAGTGACAGAGTTCAGAGTGACAGAGCTCCTTGGTACCTCACCAACAGAGAAGATGGGTAAGGAAAACAGCCAATCGCTGTAGCTGGAGGCTCCCCCTCCTCCCCTGGGGTTCTGGAAAGATCTGAACGGCAGGAGTTCCTGTCTATCTCTTTAAGAGCAGTTTCTAGCTAGAGGACCAAGAACTCTGTCAGGGTTTCAATGGGCCACTACCTAGGGGAGGGCCCCCAGACCACATGTGAATGACCTGGATATGGAGGTCCAACCCAGTTCATCCAAGACTGGAATGAATCCACTCACAGCTGCTTCTGGTACCTCCTGTACATAGAACTCCTTTCATAAAAAGTTTATGGGTGGGGTGCTCTTCTGAAGTACCTGTCTAGTCTGTACTCTATGCTTAAAGGCCAGTGTTTAGGGCTGGGCTGGGGATGTAGGTCATTGAGGCCCCAGGTCCCATCCATGACACTCGAGGGAGAGAGAGAGCTAGATAGATAGATGAGAGAGAGAGAGGGGTGGTGGCTCACACATGTCATCTTAGCACTCAGGTGGCTGAGGTAAGGGGATTGCCAAGATTGAAGCTAGCTTGAGCTACATAGCAAGACCCTGTCTCTAAAACAAAACAAACCGCAAATGGACAGTGTTTGTGGTAGCATTTGCAGTGCATGAATATGCAAAGTCCTCCCCCAGACCCAGGTATCAAATGACGGGTCCCCAGCTGGTGGCACTCTTTTGGGAGGTCCTGGAAACTTTAGGCAGGACCTGGATAGAAGAAGTCACCAAAGGTGACTTGAGACTATCTTGTCCTGGTCGTTCCTGTATCCATTGGCCACTTCTCCACTGAGGGAGACTTCCCCACCACACCTTCTTGCAGCCATGATGTTCTCAACTCAGGGAGCTAAGTGGCCGAGGCCTGAAAAATCTGGTACCTTGAGGCAAGACCGATCTTTCCTGTTTAAATTGTTCTCTGAAGTACTCTGCAAAGTAATACATCTCACCGGAGTGCGGCCCAGGGCCAGAGGTGCCCTCTTCCTACCTTTCTTGCCCAGTCTCCTCAGGCTCAGCCTGTATGTGGCCTGAGAAACCCAGCCCCTCCTATGACTCTCAGAGCTGATCACAGCTGTCACATCTGGTCCCTCTCCACCTCCAGTCTCCTCAACGTGACATCAGAGTTCTCCCAAGGCCCTCTACCTCCTCAGCTTCCCTGCCACTTCCTGACCAGGCTTCTGGGCTCCAGGATTTCCCCCTTCAATTCACTATCACCCCTAATAAAGTGTATAGACCAGACACCCCAGCCCTGAAGCTGCCTCCTGCCATTGTCCCTTCTCTGCCCTTCACAGTGCTCCCACCCTCACTCACCTCACAGTCTTTCTGATGGTTGAAGGCAGGCTCCTGGATCCCATCAGCTCTAAAGAATCAGACTCCCCTGGAGGCCTGAGTCTGCCTTCCTCTCTTCTCTCTATTCCCTCCCCCTTTTCTTCTCCCTGTGCCCCCCCCCCTTTCTCAAGCATACTGTGTAGCCAACATGACCTTTCTCATCCTCCTGCTTCCACTTTCTGAGTGCTGGGATTACAGGCAGGTATGCATCACAGCTGGTTAATGTGGTTCTGGAGATCAGACCCAGGGTTTTGTACATGGCAGGCAAGTGCTCTGTCTGCTGAGCTAGGTCCCTAACCCCAGAATCTGCCTTTCTAACATGGGTCTAGATCTGATGTCCACTTAAAGCTTAGGCCATAGACCCTGCCTGAGACCCTAGCTGAACACAACTAATCAACCTGAACACTCGTTACAGTTGCATGTCCCAACCCTTCTTGATAAAACTCAGGAAGCTCTGGGCGCTGCCATGCTGGAAGGGGCCCTTCTCTGTGTATCAGGAGGGCCACCTCCACTCTGTATCCGATCTGAGGTAGAGGCCTGTCTCTGAACCCTTTGCTCAGCAGAGCAAGTGCTGGGGAGGCGTCTGCTGTTTGCAGAGTATGATGTGCCACCTCCACATACCTGGAAGTAGAAAGTCTGGATGGGCTCCCCGTCCTGGTCATAGGTGAATGTGCCAAGGAGTGTCCCTTCCTGCTGCAGGTCTTCATCGAAGCCCTGCAGAGGAGCACACAGAGATGAAGGAGAGTGAAGGAGGGCCACTTCATTCTCCATCCTTGGTGTCTTCCTCTGTAGCCTCAGACAGCTATGCTGAAGGGCTGCATCTCACCCTGGCTCTGTCCCTTTCAAATACATTCCCTTCCCTCTCTTCCGGTGACCTCAACCTGATTTCCAGCAGTGACCCTTTTCAGGCATCTTTAGCCCCTCACTGTCCAGATACTCACAAAGATGGCGAAGTCCTTGGGGGCACTAGAGATGGTGCTGTTGGGTGACAAGGCCTTGGGCACATGCTCTAAGGTGACAGCTGTGGGACGGATGCGGGCAGAGAGGCGGACCACAGCAAAACCCTGGGGCCCCTGGAAGGCCCAACAGTTCCCTGGATGCACATCTGGCTGGAGGGGCAGAGAGGCATGTCAGAACAGAACCCAGAATTCAGCTCTAACTGATAGGGATAGGGGCATCCCCCACCATGATTAGAGGGGCTCTCACTGAGTGCCCACCTGGAGAATGACTCGGGGTGACTGTGAGTGGTACCACAAGGGAATGCCGAAGAGGCTGAGGAGGGCCGTCTTTGTCTCATAGGTCTCGGAGCACCGGGTGCTGATGACACTGGCCCCTGACAAGAAAGAAAGAACAGATGGGCATCACAGCAGGACGGCCCAGACAACCAGCTCAGAGTGGCAGTGCAGCAGCCCTAGCTGCAGGGCGGAGGCAGTCAGAAGGGACTGCCGGTGCTTGTCTCCTCACTAAGCATGAAGGCCAAATGCCTCAGGGCCTGCCCTTAGCCCTACCCTAAACCCACAGGGCCTCTCCCAGCCAGGGTTTCCCACTCAGAACCTCAAGGCCTCTCCCAGATGTCTCAGCCTTGGTTGGGAGTCCAGGTTGAGTGTTGGGTTGTTGCTACTCTCAAGCCCTGCCTGCTTTGCACTACACTGCATGGCAGACTAGGTGCCCAGCCATTATGGGGACCAGGACAAGGCAAAATGACAAAGTACACCTACCTCCGGATTCCAGGGCGTAGTCCACCATCCCAGTGCGGTCCTCACTGTAGCGCTGCAGAGCCTGCTTAACAATCTGGTGCACGTGCTAGAACACGGCCCAAAAGAAATGTGAGCAGGGAACAGAGGCACCGTGGACTGCTCCTGCTGATTTGGCACCATGCTGGTGCCCAGGCAAAACTGGTATACCTCCAACCACCTACACTGGACCCAGAGCATATACCAGAGCCTCCTGAAAGGAGGTGCCATCATTTATGTCCTGGAACATGTGAGGAACTGGCAGTGCAGAACGTCCAGGTCTGTAGCTTCCAGGAGGAAAGCAGTGTGTTGGGGGTGTTCACTCCTCACCTCCTCTGTCACTCCAATCACGCCTTCTTTCTGCAGTGTCCGTCCCAGAGAAGCTGCAGCCTCCTTGGCTGACTTGCCCTGCATCTTGGCCATGTGGGCAAGGATCTTGCTTTCCAGCTCCTGCAGCTGAGCATGCATCTCCTCTTTCTGTAGGAACCCAGTGCGGGCACCCCCATCTTGGAGAAGGAACTGACTGACCCAGGCAGGGAATTGGGATTCCACCTAGGGATAAAGACAGTGTCATTCCAAAGCTTGCTGGGATGGCTAGGGCTGCTATGGGAGGATTTGGGGACGGAGGTTAGTGGGCTGTCACTCCTGGAGTGAGCAGAGCTGGGAGAGATGCTGGGAAGGAGGCCATGGAGAGAGGTTAGAGGTTATGAACTGTGTTTTTCATTGACCAGAAACAGGAAGCATTCCTGCCAGAGCCCAGGCTTGTGGCAGTACAGCTGTGCAGGTGCCTCCAGAACAGAGGGTCAGGTATATAACACTGCTCCAGCTGGTAGACCTGCCAGTGGGTGGTCTCGGAGGGAGGGTGTTGAGCAGGGCTCTGGGTGATTCTCACATCATCCCGAGTAGCCTGGATCTTCTGTGGCAGCAAGCCTACTTCATCTGCCATTGAGTTCTGCTTTAGAGTCAGGGCAGCCAACTCCTGCCGCAGGCCGGCCAGCTGGGCCTCCAGCCGCTGCAGCTCCTTCCCAGAGCTCTCCTGGAAGGCCTCCTGGGTCATCCTAGTCCCAGAGGGAGAGGAGTAAGGGGAAGGTAATGCTATGCTAAGAAAGGAAGAGGACCCCCTGGTTGGTTTCTCTTGTAAGGCATGTGCCCATCACCCACTGTGAGTGGGAAGGGGCAAGGCCACTTCAGAGTCTTCCTGGAGCTTGGGAACCAGCTTGCCTGTCTCAGAGCTGACCTGATTACCTCTAAGCCTGGGGTGTGCCAGAGCCTCCAATACCTGCACAGCTTGGGCACAAGGGCACAAGGCATACAGAAATGACCAGGCCACAGCCCAGCAGTCCTGACCAACCTGCCCTGTACTTCAGAGATAGGCTGCAGACAAGGTCCTGAGCTAAGTTTCAACCAACCCTCCCCAGAGGACCAGGCAGAACTCTGCTCTGGGCTTGGTATCCAGAGCCCTGATGAGGTAGGGGAGCAGACCTTGGCCAGATGGTTCTTACCTTGGCCACTCCGTCTTCAGCTGCTGGACTCGAGCCTCAGACTCCTGGAAGCAAGAAGAAGGAACAAGGACAATTTAGAGAAAATCTGAGGACCAGCTCTCTATGGGGGTCTTTGCTTAACCACATACTTGCCTCAGGGTTTCTCAACCTTGTAGCAAAGATCAAATCAGTCCGTCCTTCTGAGAGTGTCACCCACTGTCTTATTCCCATCTAGGCAGGCTCCTGTCCACCAAGCATGCACACACCCCAGCACAACCACCATCCCTGCCCCATGCATGCTCCCAGGGATCCCCATGGAGCATCCAGCTGGGGCAAGTTCAGTCTCTACAGTCTCTACTCCCATCCCACCTCCCTCCACTCAACATCTCAGCAGTCTCCATGGAATGACCAAGGATAGATATAGATTTGGGTCAGGTCTCCAATGCAAGTCTGTGTGTCCAGCCCTCTAACCTGAGAGGCCTGGATGATCTTCTTGAAGAGGTCTTCTGAGTCTTGGTGATGCTCTGCCCTCAGGGTAACCAATTCCTCCTGCCAGACACAAGAAGGGAACTGGAGGTTTGAAAGTTGCCCTTGGAAGAGCACTTTCAACTAGGATGTGGTATAACTGGGTTCAACCTGGGGCTCGTAGACACCCAGGTTTCAGATCTCAGTCATGCCACAAAACCTATCTGAAACACACAGGAGTCCTGTCTCTGTTACCCTAGTGATGCCAGGCACTGTGTTGGGTGCCCATACCTTGGGGGAATGGGATCATCACAGGCAGAGCTGGCTGATTGTGACACACTCCTGTCTCCCTGGCTTGCTCCACCCCGTATCCCACCACCAGGTGTTTCTATGGTGTCACCCTCAGAGGATGTGGAGTCTCACACTCAGGCAACTCTACTCCCCTACCTGGATTCGAGCAGCAGTGTCCCTACGGAAGTCTTCCTTCAGGGCGGCCTCACGGCGGCTCACCAGCCCTTCCAGGAGAGTCAGGGTATCCTCATGGCTCAGGCCACTACCACCTCCTGGGCCAGGAGCCCCCTGCCGCAACTCTAGGCGTTCCAGGCGAATGGCCTCTTTCTGCCAGTTTGAGGAAAACTCAGCAGCAAGAGCTTCCAGGCGCCGTTCCAGGGAGTGCACTCGAGAGAGAATGCGCTGCTCAGCCTGGTGGGGTGGGAGGGAAAGAGCAGAAATAAGAGACCCAGGAGAACTCCACCACAAGGGCCGCTGTGGCAGCTGGCAGCAAAAAGGAAGAGAATCCGGGGCCCCTGACTCAGCGCTGCTGGGCCATGGCTGGCATCCATCGGTGGCGAGTAGCAGAGGAACAAGAGCTGTGAACTCTTGCTGTGAACAAGAGCTGGGAATGCACTGCAGGAGGCACCGGGACGGGCTTTGGGCGTCAGGTCCAAGTGTGGATGGAAGGTGGCGGGCAAGGGTTCTGAGCACAGGGACTGCCCAAGAAAAGATCATGAAGTTGCAGGACAGTCACGGAACAGATGACTGGCTTGGCCACTCTACCCGGGAACAAGTGTACAGGTTGAGAGGGTTGCTGTTGGCTCTCAATAGCTTTTGCTTCTTCCATAGATGACTACACTAAAGGAGGAAATGATTTGAAAGCATTTTCAGTTTTCTTCTTTTTAATGGATACCCTCCAGAGAAGATGGGAATAACAGCCATTTGGACTGGAGGGTGGCATTTGATAACGTGTCATGAACTGGTAATACCTTTGTTGGCTGACCAACAAAATCTTTGACAAGAGAAATTCTAATCACAATCTGCTAAATGTCCACTAAGGCAAAGGGCTGTGGACAGAGGTGCTAGGTGGGGTTCCTCCTTATTTATTTATTCACTTATTTACTTATCCTCCTGCACACCCAGCTGGCCTAGAACTTGATATGTAGACCAGATTCAACTGCCTCTGCCTCCCAAGTGCTGGAATTAAAGGTGTGCGCCACCAAGCCCTGCTGGGAATTCCATGCCTTAAGCAAGCAGTACGTTTGTCTGACTCTAAAAGTAGCAAACTCAGAGTCCGGTTTCTGGCCTGCCTGCCCCACCCTCACCATCGCTCTCGTACCAGCACTGTCTTCACTGGCATCCATACGCAGATGGAAGCCAGGCTAACGCTCTGCTGGCTTTACTTCCCCTTCCTATACCAAAGGTGGCCCCCCGAATCGCACCCATTGTCTTCAGTGATTATTTTTAAAGGAGTCTGTGGATGACAGAATATGCTATTATTTTATGAAATAAGAACATAGTTAGAAAAAGTAATATGCACAAACTTATGATTTAAAAGTGTGGTACTAAATTGATTTCAGCAGGTTTACTCCAAGTTCAAATAAGACAAAGAGGTTTTTTTTGACTTTTGTTGAGACAGGGTCTTACTCTTAGTCTAGACTGACTTACAACTTACTGTGTGGCCCAGGCTGATTGTAAATTCATAGTGATCCTTCTGCTTCAATTTCTCAAGAGCTGAGACTACAAGTGTGAGCCACCATGCCCTACTAGAACAAAGAGGTTTCTGGGGAGGTGTGTGCTTGTGTGTACATGTGTGTGCAGGTACACCTGCATGTGTATATGTGTGGTCAGAGGTTAACATCAGATATCTCCCTTAAGGTCACTCTTCACCTTATCTTTTAAGACAGGCTCTCTCACTGATCCCATTTTGGTGGACTGACTGGCCAGCAATCCTCCCTTAACACTTGAGCCCTGGGATTACAGGTGTGCACACTAGGAATCTGACCTCGGGTTCTCATACTTTCACAGTAAGTGCTTTACCCCCAAGCCATCTCTCTAGCCCCAGGACCAAGAGTTTTAGGTGCTCAAAAGTCCAGGGTAGCCAGCATGCTAGTAAACAAAGAGTATGTGGAGGCAGCTGTTCCTGTGAAAGCCTAGGCCAGCTGGCTCACTAGCCAACTAGCACAGCCTGTCCCTGGCTCAGCCAAGAGGGCCACTAGGCCCTATAGACTCAGAGCTAATCACATGCTTAAGGTTGGAGGAGGGATCAGAGGGGCCTGAGCAGGATGTTACCTTCCAGGCAGAAGCTGTGACAAGAGTGGTGAGATCACATTGAAAAGGAACAAAGTTGTCTAGACACCTTGCCAGTCCTTTTCCTGGTTTCTTTTCTTTCTTTCTTTTTTTTTGAGTCTTTTTGAGACAGAGTCTCCTTGTGACCCTGTAGTCCTAGCTGGCCTAGACCAGGCTGGCCTTAAACTTAAGAGATCCACCTGCCTCTGCCTCTCCAGGGCTGGGATCAAAGGTGTGTGCCACCATGTCAGGCCTTCTTGGTTTTGTCTGAGGTCGTACACAACTTTGGGGCTCAGTTTTGTCATATTTGGGGAAGGTCAGCCCCTGAGAACCTGCACCCCTAACAGCAGGGAAAAGGGTACTGCAGCTCTGTGGGAAGGGGTGACTTGGGATATCCCCTGCAAAGTCAGGATGGGGGTCTGGACCCCGTACCCTCAGGACTCACCTGGAAGTGTGGTGAGGCATCTCTGGATTCCCACACCTCGGACTGTCTCCTGCTCCCCTTCGCTGCCCACCAGGAGGCCACAGCTGGGTGGAATGTCTGTAGTCCAAAGGGGTAGAAGTACCAAGCACCTGGGCATGGGGAGAGGCGCTTCAGTGTTTTTGGTCACGGCCTGTGCACTCATGTGAGCCCTGTTCCAGCAGAGGCAGAAGTGCTACCCTATAATCAGAACAGTTTGTGCTCATATCACCCTCAGGGCTCTTCTGCCTGTTCTACAGACCAGGAAACTTCAGAGACAGCACCTTTCTTTAATCAGCTAAGGATTCTCTAGGGTGGAACCCAGGGATGCTGATGGGAGCCCTGATGTGGCCCTTGATGGCCTCATTATGCAATCTCCTGGGGAGATTTTCCCAGCCTCTGGCTTCACTGTCCAGGAGTTAATTGGCTTGAATGAGGCAATCATGGGCAGGATCAGAAACTCCCCAGGTGGCTCCTTGGGATGCCAGCACTAAGCATCACTCAAAAGAACACAGCACCCACTGTAAGACGGGACCCTGAGGTCCCAGAACCAAGGCATAGACCTGCAGGTACACACAGCTGGAATCAAGAGCCACCTTTGTAATGTATGTGTTCGGGCCATGAGAGGGAGATGAGGGGTCTACACAGTCACCAGGCCTGAAGTCTGAACAGACTCGAGTCCCACCCCATTCCACTCTCCGAGCAGTCTCTACCTTCTCCACCCTCCATGTGCCCAGTCTGTGACACCGGCTCTGTCACCCCCACGATGTGATGACGAAGCTCAGATTAACCAAAGTACTGGCTATATAAATGTTCAGTGATCATAAAGGACCATTATTATTATTTTAAGGGTGTTGCCCAGTTTCCACTGGATATGAACAAGCTGTTCTTGTAACAGGAAACCAAAAGGAAGCCAACAGTTGGAAAACTACTCTGTTATTAATGAAAGAAATACAAACCTATAAAACCAATTCTCTCTCTAAAAAAAAAAAAAGTATGGCTGTTAAGTCTGAGTTTGGTGTGATCATGATTAATGGTGAGGTTGGAGCTAAGTAGCCAATTCATATAAAATGGGAAACTGAAATTGTCAAATGAGAGGCAGAACATGCCAAACAAAGATGACAAGAAGGTCCCATGACAGCAACAAGGCAAAACAGTGGGTGAGTCTCTTAGTGTTGAAAGTGGTACTTTTTTTCTTTCTATTGAACAGTTTTTAGCTTAAAGACAGCTAACAGTTTCGCTTGGTCTTATAAAAACAATCCACTCACACAGACTATGTCCCAATTTGGAATGGAGGGAAAATGACTGCTGCTACTAATAGCTCAGAGTTCCTGCTTGCTGCCGGAGTGGCTGTCCCGGGGTGTGTTCCTCCCAGAGGTGTGCTGCATTACAGCAAGGCAAGGCTGCAAAATCTGGAGACAAGGGCATTACTCCCCTGCCCTAGGATACCCTCAGAGCAGGAGCATTGAGTTGGTGGAGGACTTGGGGCGCAGGTGGGGTAATGGGAAGTCAGGCACCTGCCGCATCCTATCCCTGTCTCTAGGACTTCACTCTCTTCAGTCCCTGCTCACCGTAAGTCACGCCAGTCAGGAGCAGCAGGAGAAGCAGAAACCACAGGAAAGTCTTCAGGGAGAAGTGCCTGGATCTCGGGAGGGCAGATGGAAGGCAGACGTGAGGTGAGAAGGGCCCTGGGCCTCCATGCTCTACCCAGCAAGTCTCTTGGGACTTTTGTAGAGTCCTGAACTAGAGTTAAGGGGTGTGCCCTTGAACTTCCATGGGACCAGGGCCAGACCAGGTCTTAAGAGTGATATGGGGCAAGGTATAGGGGAATTGGAGAGATGGCTCAGCAGTTAAGAACACTGGCTGTTCTTGCAGAGGACCCGAGTTTGATTCCCAGCACCTACATGACAGCTAACAACCATTCATAACTCCAGTTCCTGGGGAATAGGACACCCTCTTCTGAACTCCATGGATACTGCATAACCCAGGTGCACTTACACACATGTAGGCAATACACTCATACAAATAAAAAAAAAAAAATATTTGAAAAATAAATATTTTTTTAAAGAGTGATATGTAAAACTTGACTCTATGAACTCTTTTTTAAAGTTTTAAAAAATCATGTGTGTTTATGTCTGTATATGGATTTATGCACATGAATGCAGGTGCCTGAGGAGGCCAGAAGAGGGTGTCAGGCCCCCTGGAGCTAGACTTACAGATGGTTGTGAGTCACCCATTGTGGGTGCTGGGAACCAAACTTAGGTCTTTTACAAGAGCAGTACTTGCTCTTAATTACTGGGCCATCTCTCCAGCCCTGGCTTTATGGCCTCTATTGATATGATTAATGATAAACTGTGTGGTTGCTGAAAAACCTAAACCCTTTTATACATAGACAGATCCTCCAAGCAAGCAAATATAGGATATGTGACTCCCTATACAATTTCTCTCCTCTCTCCCTTCTCTTCTTTTTTTTGTTTATGTATGTACATATTTATATTTTGAGACACAGTCTTGATATGTAACCCAGGATTCTGTCTGATTCTCTCAAATTCTTTGGTGACACTAACTGGACTTTGCCCCTCTTCTCAGCATCACTGACCTTGCTCCATGAACTGGACTGTGGTCAGAGAGACCCTAACCTCCTGGTCTAGTCTCTTTTCTCTGCCCAAGGGACAAGTTCCTAATCCCTGGCTCTGGTGATTTGGGGGTTTGGGGGATGACTCCACAGCATCTTTAGACAGTGCCTCTTTGTGGCTTCTGATCATGAGCAGGAGAACTATGGAATGTGCACCATCACAGGACTTCTTGGCAGCCCTATTTCTGAGTTAGAGCCTCAGGGTTTGCTAGCAAGAGCCACACCCCCTTTCTCTGAGGCTCAGAAGTGACTGCAGTGGGTAATCTTGGCTCCTAAGAAGGTTCCAAGCAGAAGTAAGAAACTGTGTTCCAGAGTCCGGTTAAAAAGGCTATCAATTAGTGAAGAAACCTGCCTAAGCTCTCTGCTGGGCAGGGATGGCTCTGTGGCTTAACTCCCTGCTTACTTATAAAAACTACATGTAGGGCTAGAGAGATGGCTCAGTGGTTAAGAGTACTGGCTGCTCTTGCAGAGGAGCTGGGTTTGGTTCCCAGCACCCACATGGAGGCTAACCACTGTCTGTAACTCCCGTTCCAACTCCCTCTTTGGACCTCTGTGGGCACTGCACAGCATGAGTGCATTACATACACTCATACACATAAAATAAAAATAATAAATAAAAAATTAAATAAAAGCTACATGCAGACTAGGGGAACATTCATGGAACAACGGCTTAGATGCTTTAATTAATCATGCACTGCAGTACCAAGTCTTTCCAATTCACCATCAAGGCTCACCTGGTTAAGACAAAAACATCCAGGAGGGAGGCAGCTGTGGTCAGGCGATACCAGGTGGTGCCAACCCACCAATAGAGAAGACTGAAGAGCCGACCTGAAAAGTAGCCATTAAGTCTAAGACTTGGTCATATTTAACACACCACCCTGTCCCCATCTGTAGTCCTCCCCTGCCTCACTTCAACGCTCCCTTGCCAAGCCCCCTCTGTCCTATTCTATAATGACACAGCTCCAAGCCCACCACCCCTGTCTTCCCACATCCTGTCCTGTTTTGCAGCTGCTCCTGCCCACACCAGTGAGGCCGTTCTCACAGCTCTTGGCTCCCAGCAGTTACACCAGAACAAGCCTTCCCAGACTCTGGAATGAGTGCCTAATCAGACACAGAAGTGACTGCTGTAGAGGGAAAGTAACTAAGCATACACAGCCAGCACTCACCTGGGAAAGTAACCAGCATCCAGACAAAGGAGCCTGCCCGAGATGCTGCGCTCCTTAACCTTGACCCTGAACTGTGCTGGTCAGTGTCCCTGAAACCTGTAGGGAAGGGGAAGAAAACCAGCTCAGCCCCTCTCTGTCACTGACTATAGGACTTCAGGATGTGGAACCTGATTTCTCCTTGCGCTGAGACCACCAAATCTCTTTCTTCACATTCCAGAGTGTCAGAGTGTCTTGCACACAGTAGGTTACGAAGGGATGAAATAGGAGATGTGTGACATTTTTTTCCCTCAGTGTCGGAGATTAAACCTAGGGCTTGCTAGGTGAGTTCTCTACCTCTGAGCTACATCCATAGCCACTGACATTGTGTCTCTCTACTGACAATCCTTCAGACATCTGTCTAGAGCCAGATAGGGGGATCGCCCCTGCATATAACAGAACTTATATTGACTATGAAGGTTAAATGGCTCAAAACACAATAGTGTGGTCTTGGTCACTCAAAGACCAGTAGTGGAGGAGGGTCAGATAAATAAAGTGAATAAAGTGCGCCCAGTCCTCTATGAAGGGCCACTCAGGCCACACTCAGGGAGAGTTTGGGTAGAGAGGACACGCAGTAAATCTACACACACAAACTGGGGGTTGAGCCTAGGGCCTCATGTTTGCTAGGTAAGCACTCTCCAACTGAGTTCTATTCCCGGCTTTTAGTGAGGCCATGAAATGCCCCTCGCCCCCACCCCCGCCAGTGTGAAGTTATCTCATGCTATCTGGGTGCCTCTGATCCTCCACAGTCCAGGGTTCTGCTTACATGGGATGGGGAGGCAGTACCTACCTGCGAAGTCATCCTCTGAGGAGTAGCCTGAGGAAGAGCCGAAGAAGTCCTCAGAGGTCTTGTTCTCTGTGGTGAGTCCATTGGCCTTGCTGCTCTCGCTGCCGCCTGTGCCTCTCCTCCTCCTCCCCCGCAGGTCCTCACCTGGCAAGAAGGGGGTGACAGGGGCTCTGCTGGACATCCCACAGCATCGGTGGACCTGGGGCTGAAAGGTGCTCTGAGGAGCATGCTCTGGGGGACTCTTGGGGACACTGAGAGGGAAAGGGCTTGGAGACCAAGTCCCAGGAGGAAGGTTTGGGACACTCACTCCAGTAGGGTTCACTGTGCAAGCGGTCACTGAGGAGGGCACTCCTGGCAAGGGACGCAGCTCGGGGGCTGCCTATGTAGGACTCCCGAACCACAGACTCGCTGTAGTAGGAGGTGTGGGAGTCAGAGGAGGGGTCCAACTGTGGTGCTGGGGACAGGCGTTTCACGTTGCTGGATTTCCTTTTCAAGGTCCTGTGGGACAGCCATGAAGGGGAGAGGCAGGGAGGTGAGTCCGGTAGGAAAGGAGACCGCAACAGCCCTGGCAGCCTCCTTATGCCTGGGTAAACCTTGTTGCCAGGCAACCAACAACCCTGTCTACTCTTGACTGCCCCCGCAGCAGGTACTTTCTCTGCTCCTGGTATTACTGAATCTCACCAGAGACAGGCAAGCTCTTCAGTTAGAGTCAGGGCCAGAGGTCAACTGAAATTTCTAACTTCAAACAAATCAAAGCTTTCCCCATGCTTCCTAGTAGGGTTAGTAGTTTCCACAACCCACCAAAAACCCTGACCTGTCCTCCAGAGCTAGCCCCATGGTTACAGGGAGACAGGATGACCAGGCATCGTTGCCCTGGGCCACTGGCCAGATGCTGAGGCCCTACAGGTAGTGAGATTTGAGGTGTTGATTTGGGAAGGGTGGCTGGACTGCCACATGCATCAGAGCACAGAGGTGCTGGGAGCCCAGCTTATATCTTCAGCACTTCCAGCCTGACTTTTGCTTGAGGTTGCCTCTCCCCACTTCCTGTTCTCTAAACCTGAGGTGGGGTGGCCCCTGCTCAGTGGGTGGAGAAGGCAGGGCACTGGGACTGGCATCTTCACAAGTATAAAGAAAGGCAAAATCCTCTTGATCACACACTGGCATCTCTTCTCCTGCCACAAAGATGGCAACAGGAAGAGCCCCTTGCTCTGCAGAGATGTGGTGCTTCCCTCTTCCTACCTGAGAGGACTGTCTTTAAACAGGGCACTCTGACTTCCTGTCACCGAACTCCCTCCACTGCTGCTACTGCCATCATCGTCACCCTGGGAGTATCGGGTGAGGCGCTGGCTTCGTCTCGACATGACGAGGTGGGATGGGGAACCTTCTGAAGACAGACTTAGGGGGAAAAAAAGACAACATGTAACGTGGGGGCCTGTGTTAGCCTCTCCCCAGAGGAGAGACACTGACACGGTCTCACTACAGAGAATAGATCCCCTGTGCATTCACGCAAAGCAGGCAGGATCTGTAGGCATCTCTCACCCCTCTCCCTTGGTTGCCATCTCCCTCAGGGTTTACTTAGAACTCAGAGTCTCATCCGTGGCTCGTTCCACAAGGTTTCCTAATTTGTAGGTTACTTGTCTGTGTCATCCATGGGAGCTAGAATTGAGCCTTGCTCAGCCTCTGATGTGCACCAGATACTCTGACATGTGACAGGCACCTGGTGGGTGCTTTTGATCACTGCTGCCTGGCGTGTGCACTCAGCCCTACCACCGAGTGCTTCAAGCTCTCTCTACAGTTGTCCAGCCTTACACTCGGCTGTCCCCTCCCATGGGGCATGCTTCCCTTTCCTTCCTCTTAGTCACACTCACTGAATCAGGGCCTCGGTCACATCATGACTGCAGAAATCCTTCCCATCAACATTGTGATGGTGCTCATATATGAGATTCTGCCCCTCAGTGTGCTGTGCTGACATCCTGATGTGACGATGATAAATGAGTACTGGCTGCCTAGCCCCTTTCATACTCATTAGTGAGCCTGACAAGGAGATGGCCATCATCATTCCCAACTACAAGGGAGGAGCCTGGAACAATGAGATGTGGGGCAGCTAACCCACATCACCTAATCTGTAGGTGGTACAGCCAGAGCTAAGCTCAGATCTCACAGGGCAGAGAGTATTTGTACTCTACCATAAAGTTTGCCGAGTTGTTTTAGGAATGTGAAATGTGTCCCAACTAAAGTCTTTGATAGTTCCATGCAATATGCACTTGGAACAGGGCTGTAAACTATGTGGTTACACAACTAATATTAACTAACACAGGAGGTGGAGTTGCATTACACTGTTACAGCCAGTGAGCCACCTACAGGGAGGTCACCACGTGAGGCCAAAAAGAAAAGACCTGGCTAAAGACAGCAAGCATTTCACTGCAGGAATTAGATTAATAGTAGCTCTTCAGCTCTGGAAACTCCAATCCAAATCTCAGACTACCCATGTGAGCAGTCTCAGTGTAGGCTTTGGCCAGCCGCCTTACAAAATAACTGTTCCATACTAAGCCCCTACAGTAGTTCTTGGTTCTCGTGACTTTGTATCACTTTGATATTCCTAGTTCACACTGAACTGCTGGTGATGGGCATTCTCTATCACATCCAACCCAGACCAGAAGGTCAGGTTCATCCAGCTAGAAAGACAAGCAGTCTCCTGTCTGGACTAATTGGCATCTTCCCAGGTGGGATGCCCATCTGGCCTCCCTCCCTCTCTTTAGCTGGTGTTGGTAAAGGGTAGTAGCCAAAGCGGGAAGTTGGCCTGGGTCCTGGGTTGTATTCCACTCCTTATAAGGTAGTTCCACCCCATGACTGCTGCCCCCACCTGACAGCGCCAGATGCCCACACCCTCCTCTTCTTAACCCTTGCCCTGCTGCAGCAGTTGAAGCCTTGCTAGGGGCAGAAACAATGTAACTTGTTTATACAGTACCACGTCCCCGCTGTTGGCAAGACGCTAAACATTCTGAGGAGGTGGGAAGGTGGGCGTCGAACTAGCTCTCGCCCACTTCCCAGCACTCGGGGAGCTGTGTCTGTCTTAGCTCTGTCTTTCATGCAGCATCCTGTTGTCACAAAACAGTTCACCACAGCGGCTGCCCGGGTTTCACAAGATGATAAAGATGTAAGCACTGTGCTCCCCAAGTAGGAAGTACGCCGCTAGGATCCCAAGTCTTCCGCATATGAGCATAGACACTCCCCCACCTCGCAATCAGTTACAAACCCCTTAAATAAACATCCTTCCCGCTTCAGACCTAAACTACACCCTTTCCTCAGTTCTGTCCCCCTCACCGCTGCAAGCGGCAGTGAGACTCAGCCTAGATCCCCGGGATCTCACACATGACATTTCCACTCCCGGGGCACAGACAGGGTCATTGCACCTCCCTTGGGACCTGCAAAGTGCTCCAGGCGCTCACTCCAGTCAGGCCAAAGCTGCGCCTTCCTGGCCCAGGGCTAAGTCACATCCCGGCTCCCACGGGCTTTGTTTTGGTTTGGTCTTGTTGTTTTGGAGCTGAGCTTTTAAAATTAACCTCTCTCCTACACCCAGAGTTCTGACAGGCGGCGGGGGCACAAGACCCGGAACTGCCAGTGCGCACAACCGGCCAGTGGCCCTGTCCTGGGCCGGTTTGGGGCGGCGGGTCTCAGCTCGCCTCCTCCCGGGACGCTGCCCCGGGAAGTCCCGCCCGGAGACACCGCCCTCCCGGCTGACCAGTGGCGGCCCGGCCCGGCCCGGCGCGGGGGCCGCGGATGAGTCAGGGCGCCGGCTTCGCTCGCGCGGGCCCGGCGGGCCAGTCCAGGGGCGTGCGCCGGGCGGGGGCAGGAGCGGGCCCGGCTCGGCCCGCAGTGGAGGGCGCAGGCCTGGCAGATCGGCCGGGCCGCCGAGCCCGACGGTGCCCCGGGGTCAGGCGGGGCCCGGGCCGCGGGGAGATGGCCCCGCACTTTCTTTACCTGTGGCCGCCGCTGCTCAGTGCGCGGCCGGGCGCGCCCCCTTCCTGCGTCGGGGTCCCACGGGGGGCGCCTGGCGCTGGGCCGAGGCGGGGATCGCGCCCGGAGCTCCGACGCGCGACGAGTGGAGACGCGGGACGTCGCGGGGTGGGCGGGCGGACAATGCGGCCGGCGGAGGCCCGCGCTGCGCGAGTGGGGCCGGGCGGCGCGCGCGTGGCCGAGTGTGTATGTGTGCGCCTGTCAGTCAACGCTGACAGGCCGCAGCCCATTGGCCAGGCCCCTCCAGCCGGCCCCGCCCTCCGCCAACGCCCATTGGCCGGTTTGAACACAAAGGCTCCGGCTCGCCCCGCCCTCGGCGTGGGCCCAGCGGCCCTGTGCGCCCAGCCCTAGAGTTCGCGCGTGGGAGGCGCGGGTGGGCTACGACCTCCGGGCTGAGAGAGGACGCCGCGGAGCGGGAGTTTTTCGCACTGGAGCTGCGGGGCCCGAGAGCACTTGGAGCGCGTCCTCGCGTGCTTCACTCCACGAGCGCCTCACCCACGGGCTCCCGGCGCCAGGGCCCTAAAGGCACTGGGTGATGGAGTAGAGTCTCGTGGAAATGGCCCGAGGGAAAGGTGAGGGGTGGAAGACCTCTGCTCCGGCCGCGCTAGTGTGTAGCGCACGGTTATTGTGCCAAAGGCCAGGCGTTTGCCTAACTGTCCCCGCCTGCCATGTCTATGCCCATTTTAAAGACCAGGGAACAGGTTCGTGGAGGTTTTCTGTTTCTTCTGTAGAGCCACCCAGAGGTAAAATTAAGATTAGAAAAACCTCTCCTCACCCAAGTCCATGCTGTTTTCATTTTGAGGTTGAAATTTGGATTCCAGGCTGGGCGGGACTCCCGTCTTCCAGAACCCCTGAGTTTCACAGCAGCATTTCGGTTTTAAGGAAGGCAGAGCTGGCTACACACCCTCCTGCCTTAGTCTCCCCTGGAATGAGTGCCTGACTCCAGGGACCTGTCCCCACCCTCCTACAGATGCAGCTGTTGTTGGGGGTGCGGGGGCGACAAGACACTACTTGTGTAAGCACTTCTAAGGGAAGATGAGACCCAGTGCCCTTCACTTTCAAAGTGCCAAGAAGAAATGGAACAAGAAATGATTACAAAAAAAAAAACAAAACACCAAAAACCCAAAACCTTTATCCACAAATAAAACCAACCCCTTTTCTGGACCTCCATCGTCACTCCTGGAAAGAGGATTTCCCTGCCCTTGCAGTATCTTAGGACAATTGTGCTGGCCCATGATGCTTCTGAACAAACTGAGTTTGCTAGGAACTGACTCCTATGTGAATGTCGGCTGGACAGAGAACTTCAGATTAGTAGCAGCACCCTAGCAGAGGAAGGATTTGCTCTTTTAAAAAATTAGTAATTTTTATTTTATGTGTATGAGTGTTTTGCCTACATGTATGTAAGTGCATCCATGTCATGCAATACCTGTGGAGGCCAGAAGAGGGCACAAGATCCCCTGAAACTGGCATCACAGATAGTTGTTAGCTGCCATGTGGGTGCTAGGAACTGAACCCAAAGGACTGCAAGAGCAGCCAGTGCTTTTAACTGCTGAGCCATCTCTCCAGCCCAGAGGAAGGGCTCTCTTAACTCCAGGACCCCAGGGTGCTCCTCAGTTCTGTCCTAGCTCACTTCAATAGAGTCTCCCACTTCCACTACAGAACCTGCTGTCCTCCTCTCCTAGGTCTCCACAGACAGCCCCTCCCTGGGCTGTGCTGGCTTGACTTCAAGGCTCATGCCCACAGGCTGTCTGCAGGCAGGCTGTCCATGAGCCTCCACACATGATTAGGTGCTAATCCTGGGATCAGATGAGTGGTACCTAAAGGGAAAGACTTTGAAGAACTAATTAAGGATTTTGGAGTGAGATTATCCTGGGTTACAGGGGAGAGCAGGATGGGAGAGAACTGAGGGAGGTTGGGGGGGCTGAGTGTAATTGCAAGTACCTTTTTCAGGGAGAGGCAGAAGGGGTGGGGGAAGGCAGTGTCACTGTGGAGGCAGAGCTCAAATGAGGATGCTGGAAGCGGAGGGATGCTTATAGCCACTAGATGCTAGAAAGGATAAAAACAGACTCCCATAGAGCAAGGGAGGTTGTCCTTCTCTGCCACATCTTTGCCTACAGTCTAGTGTCACTGGTCATAGATTTCTAGTCTCCAGAACTGTGAAAAAATACATTTCTGGGGCTGGAGAGATGGCTCAGCAGTTAAAAGCACTGACTGTTCTTGCAGAAGATCCAGGTTCAAATCCCAGCACCCATATGGTGGCTAACAACCATTTGTAACTCCAGTTCCAGGGATTTGATGCCCTCTTCTGTCCTCCACAGGCATTGCACAACACGGATACACTTACATATATGCAAGCATAATAGTCGTATGCATAAAATAAATGTAAAGAAAAGCATACATATCTGGCACCAAATTTGTGGTTGATTATAATAGCAGCCATATGAAATCAATAAGGGGCAGTAGGAAATTCTTGGCCTTGGCAATCCAAGCTCTCATGACTGTGCAAGAACCTTGCTGTCTCCTGACAGCTCCCATCAGCCCTCTGAGATGACATCCAGATCTGTGCCCATCACCCCTGCATCTCACCTCTGCCCCTCTGTGCACTCATTTCTCCAAGACTCTTCCCTGACCTGCTGCCATTCAAAATTCAGTCTTCTCTCTGCCGCCCTCTTGCCTGTTGTACAGCTCTGTCTAGTCTCATCATTCCATAGGCAGTGATGGGGTGGGATGTGGGTTTGCCCCAAATAGAACAGGGTCAGGGTCACAGAGGCTAGTTACATCTTGTAACGTTCTGTTTGTTTGTCCTGGTGGCTCCTTCCTTCATATAAACATATTTAGGACTTCATAGCTTGGTAGAGTGCGTGCACTCATAGTATATGTGAGGGCCTGGGTTCTATTTCCAGTTGCCGGAGCCCGCCGGCAGAAATTGGACTGTACCCGAAGCAGGGAGTGAGGATGAGAAAATGGAGGGGGCGGAATAAAGGACAGACTCAGGAGGGCTGTCAGTCATACTGAAGCAGCTTGCCTTTATTAAGTCCCCCCCCCCATTTATACTGTGAGGTGAGCAAAACAATATTAACACAGGCAAACTAACTTAAGACATAATTGGCTTCCTTCAAAGATCTTCATGTGACCTCAGTCTTGGGTGCAAAATAAACTTCTCCTTAGGTGTAAATCATTTAATCATTTGCATAATGAAAACTCCTGCTTCCAATCAGCACTTCTGTGCACAAGATTGACTTCTGCCAAGCCCAAAACTAGGGCATAGTTCAAGGCAGGCAAATGGCTCCCGACATCCAGTTCTGGAAAAAATAAAGTTATATTTATATCAATGTAGGTATAATGACTATAATCTAGTCTTGAATCATTATTTTTTTAATTATACTTGTTTTTCTTGATTTATAAGAAATCAAGTTGCATTTGATGAAGTTGGCTGTACTGGAGAGGTATGAGCTTTCCCCACCCTCGCCTGCACAGAGCCACCCTTGACTACAGGCTTCTTTCTTGTCCAGATCAGTGGAAGAAGTCCCATTATAGCAGAGGCTGGCAAGACAAGGTCAAGAACTCTGCAACTCTGATCTGGGTCAGCTGTACGGCTCACTCACTCTGTGACCCAGGGGCACATCACTTAACCTCATTAGACCATTTTCTCTTTTCATAAATATAAATAGCAGCTGTCCTGTCTGCCACACCAAGTGGCTCTGTGGCCTTGGACAAGTGAATGAGGCCCTTTGGCCTCTGTCGCCTCATGTGTGAGGTCAAGTGAGGAAAAGAACTTGGACGTACTCCAAGTACTGCTTGCCCACAGTGTACAAGCTTCCGTAGAGAACACAGGGCCCAAATCTATCCCCAACCAGGTTAGGGAGCTTCTCTGTACTTCTAGAGTCCAGGGCCTCTCACTACACCCCCACGTGGTGCTGGAATGAGCTATATACCTGCCTACCCTAAGGCCAGTGCTCATCCTTGTGGGAGATTCACAGCACCTCAGTCAACCAATTCCACCTTCTCCCCGGTTAGCCTGCAGTCAGGGTGTTGGCGTCTGTCATTTATCACAGGCCGACCTGCCAGGGTGGGGACTTTCATGTCAGGTTTCCTGGCTGCAGGAACACGTTTGGCAGCTATCAGAGGGTGGAAACCCCAGAGAAGCCTGGTGCCCCCAAGTCCCTGAAGCTATTTCTCCACCTCCTTAGGATCTGATGTGGGCTGCTGATACACCCTGCCCTGCCCTGCCATGGGCCTCCAGGCACTTGCAACTCTTTCATCCAACAACCCCAAGAGCCTGTCAACCGGGCCAGCCCAGTAAAGCTGTTTTATGGAAGAAGACTGGTCCAAAGAGGGACAGGCACAGGATCCAGGTTATAGTGGGTCAGGGATGGAATGTAGGTCCCAGACTGAAGTAGACACTCCCAGGCACACAGTGGTTGGCTTGGACTCTTGAGATGACTGACTCTTCATCATCTCTAACCTGTACACCTATTACAGTGCCTGGCTTCTAATAAATGCTCACTAAACACACAGCTTCTGGGTCTTCAATCACCTGACTCCCTGGTGTGGCTTTCAGGTGGCTTTGGACGCAGAGCCCCTGCGGGCCTCAGTTGCAGTCTCAGAATCTCACCTGCCCATGGCCTCACCCAAGGTCAAGCAACATTGACCTGGGCTGGGGCCTGGCTTGTCCTTTTTCCTTTTTTTTTTTTTTGCATGATGAGACCCTGCCAATCAGGGACAGATTTCCATATATCTTCCTTGACATTTGCCAGCCCAAGTTCCCAGGCAGAGTAGTGACTCCCACTCTTGCTCCCACATCCTGCATACCCTTCCACCCCTGAACCCCTCGTTCTGTGTTCTTGGATAGGCTCTAGGCACAGTCTCATGGCTCCATTGGCTGCTGCCTGGTTGATGCTCAGTATCACAAGGCTCGGATTAGCATTCACTGCTACCCCAGCCCTGCCCCTAGCCAGCACATGCTGCAGAATGGATGACTAGCCTGGACAAGCTGAGCCCTCAGGAGAAAGGCAAGGGGAAGGCCTGCCACCCTTGAGGGTAGTTCTCTGGATCAGAACTCAGGGACTGACATAGTAGGCCTTGCTCTGTGTTTATAGGAAGTTGTCCCTCCTGGAAATTGTCTCTTAACTTCTGAGACACCCCACCAGCAACTCTATCTTCCACAAGGACATTTCTGGGCCCATGATCTGGAGATCAGGCCTGAGACTCAGACATTCCCACTGAACAATGTAGGCAAGTTATTTAGCTTTCATCAGCCTCATTGTCCCCATCTGAGCAATAAGAGTGTTAATGGTGTATTGATGAACTTACTCAGTATGTGGTGCCCATTGAGGCTCTGTTCATGCTAGAGTTTTGTGCTTGTTTGTTTTTTAATAATCACCTGTTTATTCGGCAGTTCTGGCATTGTCACTGGCCAATAAAGACACTCCAGAGACTGGATCACTTTGTCACAGCAAGATACAAGTTCTGGAAGGGACATAGGCCATAATGATCCCCCCAAACCAGGGCCTCAGGATGACTTCCATGACATATAAACAACGTTTGAAAATCTTCCCTCCAGGACTGAAGAGGCAGCTCAGTTGTAAAGTGCTTGCCATGCAGGCATGAGGACCTGAGTTCCGATCCCTAGCACCTACCTAAATGTGTTTGTAACTCCAGCACTGCGGGGGAGGAGGATCTCTGGGGCTAACTAGCCACATAGCCTAGCCAAATTGATGAGTTTTAAGTTCAGCGAGAGACCTTGTCTCAAAAAAATAAGGTGGAGTCAGGCGTCTTTAATCTGAGCACTATGGAGGCAGAGGCAGGTGGATCTCTGTGAAACTGAGGCCGGCCTGGTCTACATAGTGAGTTCCAGGCCAGCTGGGGCTACAGGGAGATCCTCTCTCAAAATAAAATAAAATAAAATTTTTAAAAAGGTGGATAGCAATTAAGTAATATACCCAAAGTTGACCTCTGACCTCTACATGCACATGCACCCTATGCACACATGAAAGTGCACATATGTATGTACACACACACATATCTCCATAAAATTATTAAAAATAGAAAGTCGCAACCATGATATTATAAAAGGCAAAAAATCCATAGTTGATTACACCCATTTCTTCCTTCTGATCAAAATAATAATAATGAAAATATTTCATGGGTCTCTAAAACTTCATGGGCTCTGACACAGGGCCTATGAGCCTAATGAAGAGTTGGCCTGCCTGTGACTCGCCTGGCCGGACTTGGAGAGTCAGGGAAACTGCTGGAGAAGGAGCCCCATGGGTGAGAGGAGTGAGGAGAAACAAGAGCTGCTCTTGGGCAGCTCACGGGATAGCTTGCAGACTCACCCTTAACCCTACAGTCCTGTCACTGGAACATTTACCTTGTCCCTTGGGTAACCTAGGAGCTGCAGGACACCCCTACTTCCCCTCCCCCTGGGCAAACCTCCACCCTCTCCCTCCTGGCTGCAGCATCTTCTTCTTTAGCTTCAGTTTTCCTACCTGCAGAATGGGGATGGCAGTCACTCCCCTTCCACCCTCTACTTGACTGGTAGCTATGGAGATGGGGTGGCAATGTCTGCCACAGCCTGGAAAGAAGGACCCACAGCGGCAGCGAAGATTCTGGGTTGTCACTGCAGTGTTTTGGGGGTGCGTCTAGCCTACTTCCCTAGGCAGGGATAAACATGTGAGGGGCCCCTTCCCTGAGCGCCCAGCACAGGAGGAGCCCATCAGGGTGCACCTCACACAGTGTGCAGGGTTGGTGGGCTCTTGGCTACACTAAGGGTATCTCCGCCTAGGACTCCAGGAAATTGAGTCCTTCTTTGTGTTCATCACCCTCCCACACTGTCCCTGTTTCCCCCCGGGACTGTACTTCCTGCCAGTCCAAGCCTTTCAGGTATGAGGAGGATGGGTAGTTGGCCTTGGTGGCACACAGCAGGGCAAGGCAGGGGAGGGCTGCAAAACTCAATGTGACCGTCTGCTCGGCTCAGTTATGCTGGTCAGTCATCCCCTCAGACCCTCCAGGAACCCAGTTCATGCATGCATAGCACACTGTAATCAGCCTGCAGCTGCTGCCCAAGGCCTCCAGGTGACCAGAGACTCCAGGCTGAGTAGCTCCTGGGCTGCTGGCCAGAGAAGGGCTGGCTTGTCAGCGCTGGAGGGTACAGGGCATGTGCATGTATGTCAGTCTGACCTGCCACCTGTCTGTTCCCATGGTTTCCCAGGTTCCAGCCACACGGGCTCAAGGGCCATCACCTCTATCCTGTTAGTCCTCAAAACTGGGGCTCCCTTCTGTTTCTTGTTTCCTCCCCAATCTGGGCCCTCTCCTCTTCTTTGTTATCCTCTCCTTCAGAGTTTTAGCAGTTTGCTCATTAATTCATCACCAGGGCCCTGCCCCGCTCCCAGGGACATGCTCCTTAGACGATGGGCTCCCCTTCTGCCTCCTTCCGCAGGCCCAACAGTTCCCTCCCACACCACAGCCCAGGGCGGAGTCATTGGGCGTAGTCTTCTACTACTGTCCACCTTACTTCTTTGAGGCAGAGTCTCTCCTGAGGGGGGAGCTTGTGCTTTTCAGCTAGACTGGAAGCTGGCCAGGGAGCTGCAACAAGCTTCCCATCCCTGACCCACAACACTGGGGTTACAGGCCCATAACTCATGCCAGGCTTGTTACTAGGGGTCTGGAATCCGAACTCAGGTGCTCTGGTTGCACAGCAAGAGCTCTTAATCACTGAGCCATCTTTCCAGGCCCACAGCCTGAGTCTGATGCCGTCCTTTCTTTCCCCAAGTACTCTGGACCATTTCTACAGCTTCCTAGAAACCTCTCCTCCCCTTCCTAGAAGCCTCTCCTCCCCTTCCTAGAAGCCTCTCCTCCCTTCCCTCCACTCCAGTCTCCACCATGTTCCCAGGGAGTCTTCCTTGTGCACAGTCTACATCTGGCATTGGTCTCTAGCTTACCGCCCTGTGACCAAGTCTATGTGACCCTTCATCCTCACATCGTCCCCTCCCCTATGGTGTCTGGCAAAGGTTCTCACTATGCCATGAGAACCAAAGACCAAACCATGAGAAGACCAACTTTATGTACCCAACCTGTCCATACAAATACTCCACTCCTTCCTCCTCCCCCTACCAGGGTCTGCACCACTCTGATCCAGCATTTGTGACCTTGTGCTGTGGGCAGTAGTTGACAGGACTCTTCTGTGCTGTTGACAGGAGCCTCCAGAGGCAGGGCTGGAGTAAGGCCTTTGCACAATTTTGCAAACTTGGGCAGAGTCATTTTGAAACTGCAACAGGGACCCCAGAAGTCCCTTGCCCTATGTCTTGGGGTTGTATACCCAGGATTGGAGCAGCTCAGCTGATCCAGTCAAACCAGGATGACAACTGATCAGCAGAGTGACAGCCAAAATGGCCTGGAAGAAGACAGCTCCTTAGAGTAGAGGTGGGCTTGTGGGCAGGTATGTGGCATAGAGGGCTGGAAGCCTCTAAGAGTCTAGCAGGGCCAGCTGAGCCCATCCCGAAGGTGTTGTATGAAGAGTCCAGGAGTACACAGGCCTGTACTAGTCCCTCATCAGTACTTTCCTGGATGGGATGAGGGGGGCTCTTGGCCTCAAGCTTCTCAAGTTGGCTGTACTTGAAACTCAACCTTGGCAGTCGATGGGGTAGGAGAAGGCTCCTGTTTGGGAAGAAGGGCCTGGCCCATGGCTGCGTGACCACACTGTGCTGGACAGGGGCTGAGGATGCCTGCTGCTCCAACACTTTTGCACAGCCAATAAAGGCAGCTGCTGGGCAGCCGGGGCAAGAGCTCAGATGGGAATGGAAAATACATTGAGGTTATCCTGTTTGAGATGCCCTCTCCTCTGGTCCTTGGGGCAGTTACTGCTGTCTCAATCATCTGGAAGCTGTCCAGTTCACAAATAACTACGAGTCTGTGTTAATGGAGCTCTTCTGCCTTTCACCCCAAGGCCCCTCCTCGTAGGGAGGACCAAGAGGGATAACCCCTGCCAAGTTCATCCAGCCAGGCCTTACAAGCAGGATTCGTGGTGTGAGGTGGTGCAGGAGGAACTCCACAAGCTGAAGGTTCTTCATATGGGCCCTTGTCAAGCCACCTCCTATCTCAGAAAATGATACTTTGTAGGTTATTGTGAAGCAGCTTTTATTTCAAATAATTCTTAAAAATCGTTAAAATAATAACAAATATATGCCTCTCATTTTAGAAGGTCTGGGTCGAAATATTCTGGGGTCCCCACAGGTCTGTTTAACCTGTGTGTCTAAAGTCCCAGGAACCTCACTTGTGGACTGCAAACACCACAGAATCCAGAGGGGCAGAAGATAAAATACTGCGTAGCTCTCACATGTTCTCCCAGTACCTGAAAGACTCAAGAGGTTCAGCTCATCCCCAGACATGCACAAGAATGCAGAATCACAGAGACAAAGGGACGGGACGGGACACAGAAGTAGTCATATACAGAGACAGTGATACATAGAGACACAAAGACATAGACGTATATATTTGGGCAAGCCCACTGGTCTTGGTCTCTCCCTGGCCGCAGTTCTGTGGAGTAGGAAGATGTCATTGCTGGTCCAGGTCCACGGGGCAGAAACCAGGGTGGGGCAGTGGGGGAAGGGGACAGCAGGGGCAGAGGCAGGGGCTGCTGTGGAGAGAAGGGACATCACAGCAGGGACTCTTGACCCTTGCAGGCATCGTTGCTCTAGCAATGTTTAGATTAGGGAAAGCCCCGTAGACCTGTGTGTATGGGGATAATGGGAAACTCAAAGGACCTGAAGGTGCTCAGACTATGGTAAGGCCTGAGGGCACTTAGATATGGGGAGGGGGCGGGGCAGCCTTCTGCAGCCTCTCCTCACTGAGCTGGCAGTCTGGAGCCCTGTCCCAGCATACCTATTAGGACCTGGATGCCAGCCAGGTTGCCCAACTTTCCAGGCAGGCCGGAGCTCCACTAGCTTCCCAGCTCAGGACTCAAGAGGCTCAAGATGGCAGTCTTTCAACTGGTTCCCTGTGGTCTAGCAAGGGCTTCAGTTCACTCCCTGACCTCAGCTAGAGCCATTCCACTGTGGTCACACTGAGGCTCCCTGGGCAAATCTGTTTGGAAACAAGGATGCCAATGCCCAGGGCCAGGGGCCCTATTCTAGACCAGTTGCATAATGCCACTGAGTAGGCAGGAGTCCCTCAGTCCTGCACAGGAGTCTAAGTTTATGTCCCACCTAAGATTGGCTGCTGGGAAAGTTTACACCTAACTTGGCATCAAGAAGATGGCCAGGCCAGGCTGGGCTCGACCAGGAAGGAGGGTGATACTTGGAAGGCTCAGGGTTCGGTGCTCAGTAGATGTGGTCTCCATCCCACTGTACCTTTAACTCAGGAGGATGTTGGTCCCTCACGATGCCTTTGTGGGCCTCAGTTTTCTTCCAGGAAGTTTGGCGGTGCTTGATTAAACTGATTTGGGGCAGGTGAGGGTCTGTGGGCCTCTGGAAGGTGGTTGTGTGTGCAGGGGTGGGGGAGACGGGGCAGGGCTCGGTATACTTCCGGTTCACCCAAGGCCCTCTGGACACTACAAGCTTCTCATATTCCCTTTAGCCGCCTCCAGCCCTTTCTTACCATCTCTCCCTGTAATACTCGTTCCTACAGCAGAACGGCCCATTCCTTGTCCCGGTTCCCAGATTCACTCAGGACGCCTTAGTCGGGAGGGCAGAGGTTCCCCACACCAGCCAGGGCAGGGTGGAGGGAGCGCCTCAGCTGGTGTCTCTCTCACAGCCTCAGGGGCCAATCCTGAGAGAGACAGCCACGTGATCAACAGGGTATGGCCTGGCCTCTGGGTGTTCTTGATGTCAGTTGTTAAAAATGGGCGATGAGGTTTGCCTAGGGACTGGACAAATACAAACAGAAAGGAGCACCCTCCCCTCCTGTCTAAAGCCAAGCAAGATGATCCGGAAATCATACCTGCTCATTGTCAAGACGCTGGGCTCGGAGTCTGCACTCACTGCGCTGTGCAACCCGCGTTGGCTGTGCGGCCCTCGGCAGCTCTGTGCTTCGGTTTCCTCTTTTTGTATTTTTTTGTGGTCTTTTTAAAGACAGAGTCGCCCTGTAGCCCCAGCTAGCCCGGAAACTGCTATGTAGACCAAATTTGAACTCATAGAGATCCCCATATCTCTATCTTGGGAGTTCTAGGATTCAAGGCATGGGACACCACACCTGGCTGGTTTTTTCTTCTTAAGTCACCAGATGAACTCAGAGATGTGTGGTTGTGCAAGAAGACTGGGGGCACGGGGGTGGGGGACGACACTCTTCTAGTTCCATTTCTGTTGCTGTGATAAAATATCCTGACAAAAAGCAATTTAGGGGAGAAAGGGTTTATTTGGCTTATAATTTCAGATTACAGTCCATCATTGTGTGTGTGCATGTGTGTCTCTGTGTGTGTGCAGATATGTGCATGTACATGTGGAGCCAGAGGTCAATGTCGGGTGTCCTCCTCCCTTGTTGTCTACCTTATTTTTTAAAGATTTTATTTACATTTATTGATTATTTTTCTCCATGTGTACACATGTATGTATGTACATATGGAAGACACGTCAGTGTCAAGTGTCTTCCTCAATTGCCCTCCACCTTGTTTTTTGAAACAGAGTCTCTCACTAAACCTGGAACCCACTGATTGGCAAGGTTGGCTGGTGAGTGATTCACCTGTCCCTGGCTCTCCAGGGCTGGGGTCACAAACACATGCCACCTGGCCCAGCTTCTTGTGAGTCCTGGATCCTCATATTTGCAAGACAAACATGTTACCAACTGACCATCTCTTCAGCTTCTTATTTTATGTGTATGTGTGTTTTGCCTGCATGTATGTAAGTGCACCTGTGTTGTGTAGAGGTCAGAAGAGAGCATTGGATCCCCTGAAACCGGGATTATGGACAGTTGTCAGTCACCATATTGATACCAGGAACCAAACCTGGGTCCTCTGTGAGAGCAGCCAGTACTCTTAACCTCTGAGCCATCTCTCCAGCCACAAGTTCATGAGCGTTCTTTTGAACAATTCTGTTATTTCACAATGCTGATAAATCACATTTTAGGGAATCCTTTTTTTAGATTTTCTTGCAATTTCTATTTGATTTGCAATTCCTAGTCTCTCAATGAATTGTTTGTTTGTTTGTTTTAGATAGGGTCTCCCTGTAGCTGGTCTGAAACTTGTTATGTAGGCCAGTCTGGCCTTGATCTCAGAGAAACCCACCCAGCCTCTACCTTCTGAGTGCTGGGGTAAAGGCATGTACAACCACAATGGCCTCCTATCAGTGAGTTTTAACTTTTAAGTGGTGTAATATATTTTTCTCTCATGTGCTTGCTTTTTATTAATCTATTTACCATTTTCAAGCATTGAGACTGTTATAATTATTGGAAAATTTTTGGATTTTTTTTTTTGGTATAATATTTGGTTAATTTAGGGAAATATTTCATGGGCCCTTGATCTGTCATGGCCATGTTATGCTCATGTATGGTCACAAGAGGTCGCCCTGCACCACTGGGTGCAGAGTACTGAGCCTATCCTCTGACTAAAGCAGTAAGAGCAGTAAGAGCAGGATAGTTGGGGCAGGGTTGAAGAATTTACCATGTGGAGGTCAGAATTCACAAGGGGCACAAGTGGGTCTAGTCTTACTTGAGTTCAGAAGCTTCTCTTCTGATAGATCGGGTCCAGCTGTGTCCAGCTCATCTGATGAGCCAGGTAGCACTGGTGTCCCAGGGCATGGGCTTGGTAGTTCAGCCAACTTGGCTCACATTTCACAAGTCCTAGGCCTCTAGGCCCTAGAGTAAGGGTTGGCGCTCTGGGACCTTAGCCCTAATTTGGGGAGTGGTTCGAGCTGTTCGGGGCCTTGCAAGCCGGGAGGGAGAGCCACTGGGGAACCTTGGTATTGCTGGTTACACCCAGGTCAGCAGGCTGGGCTCTCTGACTACTACTGGACAGGATGTAAGTGGGGGCCTGGGTGAGGAGGCCACTGCTACCCACTGCTGCAGGATGACTTGTGGCCCAGCCTAATTTTTGACTAGCAAGGCAGGTTACTCACTGGCTCTCTTGCTTCTCCTATCAGTCTTCCAGAGCCGGGAGAAGAGTTCCCAGGCCCTGTCCTGTGGTCTCACTGTCCTGCAAGTAGCCCCACCCCAGCCCAGGCTCCCTGGGCTATAACCTGTGTGCCTCACCAGCCCATCTCTGGCTCTGCCTACTCTCCACCAATAGCTCCTTTGGCTGTGAAACTGGAACCGGTCTTAGTTCCCCAGGGCCTGCTGACACCCCTTCCAGCCCTTTCTCAGATGCTTCATGTGTACGGCACCCAAGGCCAGTGCTGCCATGATTACCACCCCTCCTCCATATCCTCTGGCACCTCAGCTGTGGAGCTCACTGCTCAGGTTCAATGGGTTTATAGTTAAGGTGCTGACTGCTTAATGGTAGGATTGACCTTCTCTAGTCATTCCAGGACCCAGCAGCACACATGACTTTTAGTGAGATGGGTAGAGGAAGAAGGACGAGGAGATCAAGAATGGAGAGGCCTAGAGGAGCCCAGAGGAGTTGGAGAAGCAACCGAGCCCTACTCTGAACATCATGCTCACTCAGATGGAAGGCAGGGGGTGGTCAGGCATACAACATCACCCAAGCCTGCCTGTTTGAGTGGTGGCTGGACGCTGTTACCGAGGACCCTGGGCAACCTCCACAGATGCTGGCCAGCAGACAAGGATGAGGAGACCGACCACAGACACCTTGTGCATTGCTGAGGCTCTCCTTCAACATTTGGTGGGTCACTGCTGTCACTTCCCTCACAGCATCCTCCTCCCTGATCTGGCACAGGCAATCTCCAGCCTGTTTTCCACGTGGCAGCTGGACCACAGGACTGGATCACTTTCAGTATCTCCCATGTCTACTTCTGGCCTCAGGCAGAAGTCTGGCTCCCGGTAGCCCCTCCAACTACTTGGCCCTCTTGCTCTAGCAGCACCAAATGGTCTCCTCTGGGAAAATGCCCTTGTGTCTTCACGACTGTGTGCACACTCCGGGCTCTGCCTCAGTACCCCTTCCTGTGTTCAAGATACAGTGCACACATCCTTCCTTCTGGACAGCACATTCTGTGATGGTTCTTGCACAGAGCTGTTACCATGGGCTCTCAGGGCTTCCTAACTGCAAACATATAAGGCCAGCAACCACATCACACTGTGCTGTGTCCCAGCCCCAGCAGAACCTGGAACATGCACACACACACACACACACACACACACACACACACACACACACAACAGGCAGAGAAGTTTGAGGAATGGATGACAAGGGCATTCACTTACTTCACCAGCTGTAAACACGACCTTAAGCTGGATAAGGGATACACACTGTAAAAATTCTCTGCTCCTACAAGTGTTCCAGACTCCAGAGCCCTCAAAGCCAGAAGGTTCTGTCCTCAGCATGGTCAGGGAAGGTTCCAGAAGCTTTACAGAGAATTCCTGCTAGGAATATGTGCATGCGCTTCTGTCCAGCTCCCCAGGTTTTGCCAGATACCTCCCAGAAGTCCCTTTAGAGTTCATGTACTCAGATGACCCACTCAGCTGTCCCTCTGTCCTCCACCCACCCACCCACCCCTTCATCTATCCAGTCACCCATCCCTCCACTTGTTCATCCCTCCATTCACCTATCCCTTTACCTGTCCACCCAACTGCCCATCCTTCCATCCACTTATCCCTCTATCCCTCCATCCACCCATCCTTCTACCTGTCCATCCCTCCATCCACCAATCCCTTCACCTGTCCATCCATCCATCCATCCAATCCTCTACCTATCCATTCACCCATTCATACATGCACTCACCCCTCTATCCATCCGTGCATCCTTCTGCTCACCCATCCTTCCACCTGTCCATCTGTTCAATCATCTATTCTTTTGTTCACTTGCTCTCTAGTCACAATGCTTTTCTGCTTGTCTATTTGTCTGAGAATGGGCCTCATGTTGTAGCCCAGGCTGGTCTGGAACTCACTAGTAGCCTAAGGAAACTTCAGATTCCTAACAATCCTCCTGCTTCAGTCTCCCAAGTGCTGGGGTTACATGTGTGAGCCACCATACCTGGCTTTCATATACATATTGACGTATGTGGGGCTCTGTGTTAGGCACTGGGAATACACAGAGAAGACACACACAGTCCCAGCACCCCTCAGTTATAGAACAGCTAAAGTGCAGCATATGTCGGTGCCATGGTGGAAGACAAGGTTCAGTAGCTACAGAGTGACTGCAGACAGGTGTCCAGCACAGCAGTGAAGAAGATGTGCATGTAACATCACGCTTGTGGTGTCCTGAAGCTGCTACTGTGCAGTAGAGAGCCTCAGCCCAGGCTGGAGTGAAGAAGGTGTCTATGAAGCCATTTCCCCTATGACCGTAAGATGATCTCATGTGACCTCCCTGGCCTGCTTCACTAGGCTGTTTGAGGCTGGAAGGACCCACCCATAGCAGGGCTACTGATCAGTCAGTGGCAAAGTCTCCACACAGATGCATGTGCTGTTGAGGATTTGTCTTAGTTTAGGATGAAAGGTCAGGGTCAGGTTCTAGCTGCATGCGGACTGAATCACTGGTCATGGGTATACATGCAGTCACCCCACCTTTCCTGCTCTGGCTCTCCAGGGCCTAGGTACTGAGAGGAAACTGTCCCACTCAGTTCAGCTTTCCAGACCCCTCACACCTTGGGCCAGGAATGGAGCCTGAGGGTCCTGGGCCCTGACCCAAATGGACCACCAGCCCCAGCAATATGGACACTCTTTCAGAGACCAGAGAAGCCAAATGACTTGATCCAGCTAGTGGCAGCCACTAGAGAGGTTTTGAGCTGGGCTCTGGTGTCACAGGCCTACCTGAATCCTGCTCTGCTGTGTAATGGCCGGGCCTGACTTCTCACCTCTAAGAGGGACACAGGCAGCATTGTCCCAGAATGGACAGAAGAGCCAAACCAGACCCTGTGTGCAGAACGCCCAGTGCAGAGAGCCGGTATCCAGCGTCTGGAAGTATTATTAATAATAATTCAAACCTTCTGCCTCCCAGGGGCCCGCTCTTTCCCCTCCCCCACGGCCTTTCTAAGGATTGAAGACAGCAGCTGGCAGTGGGAGGTGGTTGCTTTAAATACGGGGATGAAGAGAACAAAGGGAAAATAGAACAAGGAGGTAGGTGGCTTGTGGCTCAAACATCCCCCTCTAAACCTGGGGGATCTGGGGACCTGAGCTACCACCAGCCACTGGGAGTCCTGCTCTTGAGGAAGTGAGTCTTATCGTGCATTTAGGCCCACTTGCTGGGGTCGGGCCACACTGGCTTGAGCCAGGACCCCACCAGCAAGGAGACACCTCCCGTTCACCCCTGGAGTTGGCCTCTGAGAAGAAGGAAGTAGTGAGATCCTGGAGTTTCTCCACCTGCTTCCAAGACAACATGAAATATTTACCAGAAGATTCTCCTCAGGTCCTACAGGGAACTTCAAAGGTGGTAACCCCAGCTGCCCATCCTGCTTGGATGCCATGGAGCCCATAATCAAGTCCTTAGGCTGGGTTCCCCAGTGTCTGCCACTCTCTTCAGGGCCTGTGGTTCTTGGTCTGTGTGGTCCCGAGACCCGGCTGGGGACAGTCACTGCTCTCCCAGGCAAAATGCTGGCATTGGGCTCCATTCTCCGATAAGGCTATGGACTCCCCTGGAGACATATTCTGGTAGGAGGAGGAGGGGACTAAAGTGTTTGTGAGATGAGCACACTGTCCCTGCACACAGATGGCAGTGGAGAGCTGCTTCAGAGTTGCTGGGCCTCCTCTGACCAGGAGAAGAGCCAGACAGTGGGTGAGCCAAAGCCATGCCCAGTAGAAAGCCGCTCAGCAGGGTAGGTCTGGGGAATGCAGCAGGTACCTAGAGGAGGACTACAAGCCTGGCAGGCCCGGTACTGTTAACTCTCTCCACTCTTTGAGCCTCAGTTTCTCTACTTGTAAATGGGAGCAATTCCAACCTTGGAGGTCTGTTGAGGATTACATGACATGACAGTCAAGAAAAAGGAAGAGCAGTAGCTGTTAAGTGGAGGACACTCACAGAGGAAGAACCTTTCCCCAGGAACTGCACCTCCTCAGTCCCTAGGCAGTAAGTTTTACTTTCTTTCTCCTAACAAATTACTTCCTTGTGTGCTGCTTTTCGGTTCCCACGACCGTCCCCCACTAGCCTGACTACTGGCCCACAAGGACAATGCTGTCTTTGTGGTTATGTCCCTCTCCTCTCTGGTCTGTCAGCCACTCTAAGGGGGAAGGCCCAGGACGCTAAAGAAAGCCCCTGGGGCCAAGCAAAGAGCTCCATTTAGAGCTTTCCGAAGAGGAAGTCATGACCAAGCTGATCTTTAAGAAATACACCTCAGCTGGGTTGGTAGCACATGCCTTTAATTCCAGCAGTCAGGAGAGAGAAGCAGATGGCTCTCTGTGAGTTTGAGGCCAGCCTGGTTTACATAGTGAGTTCCAGGTCAGCCAGGGCTACATAGTGAGACCCTGTCTCAAAGAAAAGGGCTGGAGAGATGGCTCAGTGGCTAAGAGCACTGGCTGCTCTTGCAGAGGACCCAGGTTCAGTTCCCAGCACCCACATGAATGCCAGTTCCAGAGGAATCTGACGCCCTCTCCTGACCTCCTCAGGCATTGCATGACACAGATCCACTTACACACATGCAGGCAATACACTCATACATATAAAATTAAAATAATAAAATATTTAAAAAAACAAATACATGTTAAAAGAACTTTTCCAGAGACTCGTGTTAAAGCAGAAACATTGATAAAACTGGGCATGGTGGTGCACACCTGTAATCTCAGCATTTGGGAGGTAGAGGCAAGAGGATGAGTTTAAGATCATTCTTGGTTGCATAGTGAGTTCAAGGTTAGACTGGACTATGTGAAACCCTATCTCAACCACCCACCCAACCACCCACCCACCCAACCAACCAATAATAGGGCCATCAAGATGGGTTGGTGGGCAAAGACACTCACCACCAGGCCTGAGTTCAGTCCCTGTGGTCTACATGGTCAAAGGAGAGAACTGACTGCCATGGACTACCTGACCTCTACACACAGACAGTGGCACATGCACTCACAGACACTTAATAAAAGGTCAGACTGTGAATTCTGACAAGGGTGACACTGGCAGCATTTAAAAGGATGGTGCGACCTAGCTAACTGGCATTATTCTGCAAATCTGTTTCCACCATCAGCCAGATGTGCACTATGAAAAAGCCACACCATGTCATATGTGAGTGGTTTGTAAGGAAGCCAGACCAACACCTGGGCAGTCCCAGTGCCTCGGAGAGCAGAGCTTGCTCACTGACAGCATGTCCCTTCTGGAGAAGCTATTAATGGACACATTTAGATCACACACACAATTCTGAAAATAAAGGTTTGGATCTTTGTCATTCTTTAGATTTGGGGCTCCTGATGACCGCTGATATAATTGGTTCCTTTTTCTAATGTTGAGTCCTGTTTAACTTGATGGGGTCCTTGGAGTCTGGCAGACTTCGTTAGGTGTTGAGACTGTGAAGAGATCTTCAATGGAATGTAAACACAAATTTAACTGCTTCTAATTTAAGAAACAAAACTTTAAAGGTTTCTCTAGTCCCTTCAAATCCACATTTGGGACTTGTCCTTGTGCTGAGGTACCCTCAGTCAAATGACAGTGAAGTATCTGACTGAGAAAAAAAAAATGAACCTGGTATTCTGCAAGCTTCTTCCTTTTCAGGAAGAACGGGTTATTGGGTGCAATGAGAGAAGGTAGAGGGTGGGCGTGCTGGTCAGCCTTTGTCAACCTGATACAATCAGTCACCGGGAAGGTAAAAGGAAACCTCAGCTGAGGAATTTCCTGTAGGCAGGTCTGTGGTGGTACATTCTGGATTGCTGACTGTTGGAGGAGAGATGACTACAGCCCACTCTGGATGGTATGGTGCTATTCCTAGACAGGTGGACCTGGACAGTGAGAGAAAAGAAGCTGAGCCAGCCAGGGGAACAAGCTAGTAAGTAGCATTCCTCCATGGTCTCTGCTTCAGTTCCTGCCTCCAGGTTCCTGCTTTGGCTTCCCTCAGTGATGAACAGTAACCTGTAAGCCCAATAAACCCTTTCCTTCCCAAGATGCTTTTATCCAGCAACAGAGATAAGCTGACTAGAAGAGCTCAGCAGAAAACAGAGTACCACCTACAGTCTGTGCTATAAAGTGTGTGTGTGTGTGTGTGTGGCGTATGCATGCATACATGTTGGGGAGGGTGCGTGTCAGAGTCTGTATGGAGGAGGTCAGAGGACAACTTGTGGGAGTTAGTTCTGTCAAATATGTGGGTCTCTAGGGATCAAATTCATGTCACCAGGCTTGCGCCTTCACCCACCTGAGCCATCTTCCTGGCCTCCACCTTATTTTGAGGAGCAGGGTCCCTCACTGGGGGTCTTCCATCTCTATCTTCCCAGCACTGGGAGTGCAGGTGCATGCTGCCACACGCAGCTTCCTACACGAGTTCTGGGTATTTGAACTCAGGTCCTCATGCCTGTGAGGCAAACACTTACCAACTAAGTCATCTCCCCAGTCCCCGTTCCTATAAATCTTGAGAGCAGGTTTTGAAACTTGGAACTGAGGCTTTTCAGTTGCCTCAAAATACAGTTTTGGAATCACATGTGTTGCCACATGAGCCAAAGAAATGGTTACGGCAATAAAAAAGTATTTTCTATGTATGCTGAGGTTGCTTTGTACTGAACAAAAACTTAAGTTGGGGGGTTGTCCTAGACTTGTTCCTGTGGCTGTGATGAAAACACCCTGACAAAAAGCAACTTAGGGGAGATAGGGTTCATCCTCACTCTCAGTTCCTGGTGACTGGGCATCACAGTAAACCAGGGGCAGGAGCGCAGGGAGCTTGCTTGTGCGCAGCTCAGTTTCTCCACTCTAGGTATGTTCAGAACGCCTTTCCTAGGAATGGTGCCACTCACAGTAGGCCAGGTCTTCCCATATCAATGACCCTAATTAAGATAATCTCCCACAGACATGCCAACACAGACAGCCCTTACTGAGATTCTTCCAAGGTGATCTCACTGTGTCAAGTTCACAAACTAACCATCACAGAAGTGTAATTAAGTGGTAAACTATGATTTTATTTGGGGAAGGGCATCTAATCTCTAGCTGAAGCAACATAATATTTTAGCTTTTATCCTTAAACTATAATTTCAAAATGTTCACACACACTATTAAAAGAACAGACAGACTAGGAGCACCCGTCCTGTAGTACCCCATCACCTACCTGGCTCACAACCACATCCCTGTGGGGAGACGGAGTCTGCTGCAGTGACAGTGGTCACCATGGAGGCATGCATGACCCTGTGCTGGCTGGCACTGCACCAGCCCCACCTTGCTGATTCTCAACCCGGGTGAGCAGCAGAGCACCCCACCTCCAGGGGCTGGGGAAGGGTCGAACACCAGCACAGTGTGGGATGGCTCCAGCAACCTGGGGAGACAGGCCTCTCAAGCCCACTCTACAGACAAAGCTGCTGAGGCCTAGAGTAGAACAGAGGCTCAGCACTGGCAAGAGCTAGATCTGGGGACCCTGGAGCCCATAATCCCAGCCACCACTCCACCTTAGCTACCGGCTGAACCAGGCTCACTTGACAGCACCCACGTGTGGCAGATTACAGGAAGGACAGATGCCAGGCGGGCGTTCATCAGCCACAGCTATTCCAGGCTGGTACCCCCTTCTGTGCCTCCCACACCACCTCGACTGGTCTCACCCCTCCTGGTCAAGTTCTAGGTCGGTCCATCGCTCTGGCAGCAGCCCTTGTGCTGCACGGCTCCAAGCAGGCCTGGGACCAAGGTTTACCTTCCACTTGAGGTCAGATCCTCAAGCCATTTGCCCAGGTGATTATTCTTTGGGTCTCTACATGCATGTGTTCAGAACACACACACACACACACACACACACACACACACCCTCTCCAGGTGAACTGATCTTAGCTGTATTGCTCTCTAGCAGATCCGATGACAGATCTTGCTACAACTGGACACAAAGCCTGAACAGAGTGGGATAGGACCCCTATCCTAGGACACTTCAAAAGGCCAGATACTAAGATCAGTTTTTGGTCATTTTAATTGTAAAAACCAAGACATTTATATAAATAAGACCGCTGTGTAAAATATGATTCACCCTTCTACTAAAACCCTTCTCCCCACACTCAAAAAGAATCTAGAAAAGCCAGCAAGGTAAGAAGTACAAATAGCATGCGGTCCCTGATGAAGTCCCTGGCAGGCCAGGTTTCCCTGCTGAAGGGGCCTTGCGGTGAGAGCATTTCTGGCCCAGGCATCTCACCGGGGCTCAGTGACACCTCGAGAACCTGCTCTACACCATGGCCCAGGCTCTCAGCCCTGCGGCTGGTCTGGTGGAGGTGCTGTGAAAGGTGCATGCGGCCCGAGCTGGGAGGAGGGGACAGGAAGGCTGTGTGGTCCTCATACCAAAGCTGGGGCTGTGAACTGCTGGTCCAGTGAGATGGGGTAGTCTATTCAGCCCTGGGTTGGGCTGGGAAAGGGATCCCCTTCCCCAGTGGACAATGAGAGAAGCAGCCCATGTCTCATGAGAGGAGAGGCCCCTCCTGGGGCTGCTTCCATATGGCCATTAATGACAAGGACAGGGGACACATCCCAACAGTGCTGGGGGTAGAAGGGCAGTGGGGCTACTGGGATGCAAAGTGGGACTGGTATGTTTCGAGTAGAAAAATGCCATGTCCCCAATTCCACCTGTCACAAGATCCCACCCCTCACCCAAAGAGAGGCCTGTCCGCAGCTCGGGACTCAGAGGGAGATGGCTAAGAGCCTAGGAGTGGAGATTCACCAAATTCACACACTGGGCATGGCTCAGGAAACTGGTACACAAGGACAAAAGAAAAGACCCCAAACTCTCCTCAGAAGAGCCAGGCCCTGCCAGGGCCGCTCCCTGTCCCTGAGGAGAGCAGGACAGCTGTGGGGATGATGTCAGGAGCACTTCCACACGCACACCGCCAGGGTCCCCCCGAAGTACAGGTAGAGGAGGTTTTTCACCTCGTGGGTGATCTCGAACCCAAAGCCCTCGCCAATCACCACGTGCCAGGAGGAGCCAAACTTCTTGTCCATAGTCTCTTTGATCATCTTGGCGGCACTCTGGAAGGGAGAGAGTGCTGGTGAGAGACAGTGACAGGCACAGGGGAAGGAGAAACCTGGCCTGAGCTGTGGCAGACAGGCTGCCACCCCTCCTGCCTTCAGTCTGCCTTTGGGAGAGGCTCAGATGTTTCTGCACAGAAGACTCATGCAAGGCTGTTACTCAGGACAGCACCTGGACATGACCTCTAAGGTCAGGAAGGAACTAGTGAAGGCAGGAACAGAGTGAGGCTTGAGGAAGCCTAGGCTGAGGGCTGCTCTGTGTCACACTGGGTTCCTGATCAGTATCAACCTCCTCTGCTGTGAATGAGAAAAATGGGACATAAGGCTGATGTCAAGATTAAAGGAAACGACAGAGTGGGGGTGTTTTGTGGTGTGAGGAGATGATAGAGGCCCTGAAAATTGACTTGTAAGAAGCTTTTCATAATGGGTATGGTGAACCCCAAAAAGAAGCCCCAGGCAAAGCAGTAGTCCACCACTTCCTGTGCAAGCTCTCTCTAGAATCTCCCTCCAGCATGAAGAACTCTAGGGAAGAGCCAAACACCCAGTGTGGCAGGCACCTAAGGGGCACCAGCAGCTCGTCCTATGCCAGATGCCACACTGAGCACTGTGTCCTGGGCATCACAGTGAAGGAGGCACTGTCACCCCACCCTATGGACTAGGCTTCTGGGCTCAGAGCTGAGAAATGGCTTGTCTGAGCGCACAGTCTATGTTTGCCCAGAAGCAGACAAACCACCTCCCTCTGTCTCACCACAGCCTTACAAATGGCACTTCTGGGCTGATGCCTGCGGCCACATCCCCAACACCTAGAGGAAAGCCCAGCCCTGAGCTGGGGCTTCACCCTTTCTGAATGGATGGATGAATTTATGAATGAATGCCTGGCAGGCCTCTGCTCATGGGTGGGAGGGAGCCCGCCTGAGGGGACTGGGAAGAGCGGCATGGAGACCCTGCCGGCTTCCATCCTCTGGAGCTGGGTGTGGCCCTTGGCACAGTGGCTGGCACCAGCCTCTTCTCTGATTGGTTTCTAGAACAGTGACCACTTCTAAGGAAGGTTCTAGCCTTATTCCAGCAGACTGTGAAGCTGGCTCTAGGGCTCTGGGGCCACCCTATCACACCAGAGGCACGAGGGGCCACCTGACCTGATGGCAATACCTCATTGTTGTTGGAGAATTTCTCACAGGCTGTGACACAAAGCTCCATGGTCTCCACTCGCATCTCCTCTGGCATGTCCGAGTGCTAGAGACAGGGCAGGGTGACAAACAGAGAGAGGCTTAGCCTACGACCCGGCCTTTTTGGCCAGCCTCTCAGTCCCAAGCTTAAGGCATGGACGGTAGGCGGCTTTCCTCGCTCAGCCCTGGGCAGATGACTCATGCTGACTGTGGCCAGCAGTTGGGGCAAAGCAGGTATAAAATGATGCTGAGCTGTGAGTTCTGGGACCCAGGTCCCTCTGCAAGGGACCATGTTCCCACAAGGGACAAGTGTGGGCAGGAGAGTGGCCCCATGAGAGGAAGGTGGCAGAGAACGGTTTCGAGGGGCTCTTTCCCGGAGCCAGAAGGCGTGGCCTGGCACACCTGGAGCCCGGCTCCCTCCTGCCCTTAGCGACTCTCTCAGTTTGCCAGGTTCCTCCCCCTCCCATATGGAGCCTGGGAGCTGCCTCTACCCTCTCCCTCCTCAGCCAGGTCACCTCTAAGGTCTTTCATACAGCTGTGCCTTCCATGGGGGAGGGCTCCACATCTTCATCACTTCCTTGAGTTCTGGACTCCCAGCATCCCATGTCATGTGACAATCTTACTCAGGTGTCTAAAAATTGCCCTTCAGTTTCCGCTCATACTTCCTTTTCCGGGGATGCCTTTTTCCTTCACACTAATGGAGAAGCAAACTCTGGCCCATCCTCTGTCCTCCCCTTCCCCTGGAGACCGCATCCACAGCAAGCCCTTTGGCCTCCGCCTCTGGGCTGGCTCCTGGACCCATCTCATGCTCCTACCAGAGTCAGGCCTGACCATTGCAGCTATATTACTGAGTGGCCTCACCATAGTGAGACCAATCTAACAACATGAGACAGATGTCATCCCCCTTCTTCCAGCCCCATGCTGCTCCTCAGATCCCAAGACAGAACATCTCTCACCATGTTCCTCACATGGTTGCTAGTCAGGCCTACACAGGCTGGCCCTGCCACCTCTCAGGGCCCATGCAGCCATGCTGGCGATGCCAATCTTATCCCACCCAGCCTCCACTTCTGTTGCCTCCTTGCAGGGTAGATCCTTCCTCAGGTCCTCACAAGGCCTGCTGTATAACCTGAGGGTCCCTAGTCTGAATGACTTCATCCAGAAGCTGATCTCTGTTTCCTCAGTCCCTGTGCCTACTTATTTTTTTCTTTACACTTTATACTTACTGCCTGCCACTGTGTTCTTTATTTTATTATTTTGGTTTTTGAGACAGGGTCTCACTATATAGCCCTAGCAGGTTTGGAACTCTCTATGTAGATCAGGCTGGCCTTGAACTCCCAGAGATCCACCTACTTCTGCTTCCTGGAATTAAAGATGTGTGCCACTATGCCAGGGTCATTGTGCTCTTTAAAGACTCCTTTCACACGCCAGACCATTATGTATCTTGTTACCTTCTCCACAGGGCCTAGAACTGTGTCCGACACACAGCAGAAGGCCTGAACATATACTTGGTGAATGAATGGATGGATGAAAGAATGAATCATTGTGATTCTACATGTTTGGATCAGAGCCAGTAGAGCCTTATTCTTCTCACTTCTATCTACAGAGGGAGAGCTCTCCACAGCTCTGCAGGCCGGGGGGGGGGGCCCTAGTGGCCACCTGCCTCCCTCCCCAGGCTTACCCTGACTAGGGGGAAGGTCTGCAGGCGCTTATAGTCGGCCTCTTCTTTTTTCCCTTCGGTCTCTCCCATGGTCCTCCCAGTGTGCCCTCTGGAGGAGAGAGTGAAGCTTTCAGGAATCACCGGGCTCAGCAATTACAGCACCCAGGAGGCCCAGGAAGCAGGCCCTGCCAACTTGGTGGGAGCAGAAAATGTCTTTCCCCAAGGGGTGCTGCAAAAAAAAAAACAGGAAAACCAGGAGGGAAGAGTTGGCTTAAAAACCACACATCACAAATTAGAAATGTCTCAGTAACAATTTGACACCTCCCCATCTGAACGCCTCTGCCTCCTTTCCCAAATGGCCAGCAAGTCTGCAGACGGAGGGTGAGTCAACTTGAGATGCTGCAAGAACACACTGTCATTGTCAAGACAGATACTGACTGTGGGCCAGGCCCAGGATGGAGATGCAAGCTGCCAATTAACAAAGGCCCTTTCTCCGGCCTACAGCAGGCCAGCTAGTCCTGAAGTTAAATGCTGAGGTGACTAGGAGAACTGAACTTGTCACTAAGGGAGGGGTCCTTTCTTTAGGACCCTGATCTACAGAATGGGAACAGGGCTGCCCAGTGTCCTTTCTGGAACACCAGGCTCCCTGATGGTCCCTGTTTACCTCCTCCAGAGCTGCCAGTCTAGCTGGTCCAGCAACTGGGAGGCTTGGGTGCTAGGCCAGTTCAGCCAATGATCAACAGCACAGTTCGGAGCAACGAAGTCCTTATCAGTAACTGGCACGGCAGGGCGTTCAATGAGAGAAGGTGCAAGTGCCAGGTATGTGGGAGTCGGCTCACTCAAATGGCTGCTCCCCTGCTCCGGCTCCCAGGGAACTCAATGAGAGCCTGCATGAGGGTGGGATGGCAAAGCCATAGAATCTCACATGCACACAAGTGCCTCCCCATCAGATCTGGGCATCTTACAACAGACAAGACTTTTCATAAAAAGATGGACTACAGCCTCAGTAATCACCCTAGGAAGATGCTTCATGTTGCTGTTCAACGTATCCTAGAATCCGTTTAAAGGTCATTTTATCTTAGAGGTACTGATATACAGGAGTATAAATCGCTATGACAAACCTTTCTAGAAATTTATGGTAGGTGAATGAAGCCACAATATTTTATGTCAACATTTCTCTTTTAAAAATAAAAATTCAATTTATTTAAAATTGATTTATTTAAATTATTTTAAATATATTTATTTTATGTGTATGAGTGTATTGCCTGCATGTATGTAAGTGCACCCGTGTCATGTAATGCCCTCAGAGGTCAGGAGAGGGTGCTGGATCCCCTGGAAGTGGAGTTATCGATGGTTGTTAGCCACCATGTGGGTGCTGAGCTTAGAACCCAGGTCTTCTGCAAGAGTAGTCAGTGCTCTTAACTGGTAAGCCATCTCTCCATCACCTGATGCCAGCATTTATTGCATCTACAAATAAATTTATTGAGCAGCCATTGAATTCCAAGATTCTAGGAACAGTAACTAACAGGTATTTGTATAGACATCTTGAAAGGGGGTCTAACTAGGTTGGCCTGGAACTTCTGGGCTCAAATGATCATCTTGTCTCAGTCTGTGAATAGCTGGGACTACAGGCACAGGCCACCATACCTGGCCAACAGGCAGATAACAGCAGGTGACAAGGATTAGGTGTGTTGCCCGTTAGCCCCTGTTCCCAGCACCTAAGTCTTTATGCATCACTGCAATGGCTCTGGAAGCTAGACCGTGTGTGAGTGGAGGCAGAAAGGTTTACAGCTTTGCTCTGAGCTCACTCAGCTCTGGAGTGGGTGGAGCTGGGGTCTGGCTAGTGCTGCCCCGGAGCAGCTCTCTGAAGCTCTACCCTTTGAGCTTCCCTGCTTCATGCATACACAGGAGCTCTTGCTGCACGCTCCTGGCCCTGACCACTAGTGTGGTCCAGAGAAGCAGGTGGTGATGTGAATTTCCATCTCCCCTTCCAGTGCCTGTGGTTCTCATGTGACTGTTATCCTGGTCTGGCCAAGTACTAAGCTTTCTGAGTACTCTTTCTAGGCCACACTGTGCTTTCAATTCACCCCCTCTGGTGCTTCACAGGTCCTTGGTGGCACCCCATTTCATGGGCTCCCTTAAGCCAGGCTGGAAGTTTGGCACGGATTCTACCATTCCACGACACTGGTGTTTTCTGATTTCCCAGGGGACAAATGGCTCCTCTTATCTCATAACTCTGGGCATTTGTACAAGTCGGATATTAGCAGGTTTTGTTTGACTCTACATATGAGCTGGCTGTTTACCAAGCACAAGCTTGCTGCACTTGCTGGTCAGGTTTCTTATTTCGTTAAGTCCAAGGAGCCATTTGTCTCTGTCCATCAGTGTTCAGGTCTGACCTGAATTCCACCCTATGCGCCTAGCTCTTACCACAGCCACTTTACCACCCCTTCTCTACCTCCAGCAGGGTGATGTGGCAGAGGGGCACTATGGTTTCCTGCTTTGTTCACCCCCGAGAATCCCACGTGGGAACAATTGCAAGTGTGGGAACAGTTGCTGTGCCATCTTCCACCTAAGTGTTCCAACATAATTCATCTTTGGAGCTAGGAAGGGCTGGTAGGCAGGGGACGGGGTCGGGGTTAGGGGGGACAAGACAGAACTCAGAGTCCATGGTGCACATGCCATTCTCAAGGTGGTCAGTCTATACCTCAATATACACAATCTGTGGAAGGTTGTCATAGGACTTCAGGGGTGCTACCAAAGTCTTCTCTTTAGGAAAAGAAAGGGGCCCCCAGGACAGTTCCAGGGAACAGTAGGGAATGAAAGATACTAAGTTAGAACATTTAGGGTTAGAGGCTGGAGCATGGCTGAGCACTTGCTTGGCAGGTGCAAGGTGTGAGGTTTGTTTGATTCCCAGCACTGCAAAGAAAGATATAAACAACAAATATAACATTTAGGTCTAGATACCAGTTCTGTAATGGAACTGGGTTCTGTCCACTTTCTTGCTTTGGAGCCCTGGGCAAGTAACTGCACTCGGGCCTGGGTTTCTAGGAGACAGCTATAAACTCACCTCTTACCATTCTCAGCACTGACACATACCCATGTCTGTATGTGAGCACTGGGAAGTCTCCGTGCTCTCTGGGACTGCCATCCTACTGGCCAGAACTCAGTCAACATTATTCAATCACATGTATTAATAACCATGATTTGTGATCACAAATAGATTTTCCTAACAACCACATGTACTCCTAGCAACCCGAAAGGGATGAGATTTACATAAGCAGGTGGGAAAATTACAAATAATGTGCTTCCATATAGGAAGGGAGGACTTTTATGACCCTGGATCGTTATAGTACAGATCCAGTCACTCATCCATGATTAGAACACCCTGCTGAACGGATGTTACCAAAAATAGCAGACCTTGGGTTTAATAACCTTATCAATCTCCCATGTGACTGAGCACATGCCTGAGAGGCTGCGTCAGACCAGAACACACTTTTTAATAATGTAAGCATGCCATAGCCAGGGTACCAGAGCCTAACCTCATGCTATCCGGCCCATGGTGGCGCATGAAGGCAAGCACAACCCTGCTCTTTCCTCCCCACTCTGGACCCCTTTGATACTTTCTATTGCTGCATAGGGATCTGCCCCACTGCTTCTCAAAGTCGGTGTTCCTGTCCTGAAGGTCCTTGTTCATTATGGCACTGATCTAGATCTTTGCTTCTGAAGCATTTGGGGAGAATCCTTAAGAGGGTTAGAATGTGGAGGAGGTTTGGGGACTCTGGGAAGCCAGAAGTACCTGCTAGCTGTGTGTGTAGATACACAAAATGTTTGTAACATTCTTGGCCTTTAGGTTGAAGCTCACCACCTCTACTCTATAACCCACTATAAATTGGAGAGACTACAGATTGCAGGATCCCTATGGAGAGTGTCATGGTGATTCCAAAGGCAGGCTCCATAGGTGGGGTCTGAATTTACAACTGTTTATTCTTGATGTGCTCAGGCCTCTAAGCCTCTATTTCTCATCTGAAGGTGCGAAATGGGTAGGTGCTACCTCATAGTAATCATCAGCACCTGTTTCTGGTGTAAGAAGGGGAACTTCAGCACCCTTCCTTACACATATCTAAACATTTGGCTCAGTAAACCCACACTTCCTTTCTGTGGGCCAGCCTCTGTGTTAGCACTGGAGGAGAGTCACAAGCACATTTGGTGAAGCCCAGGCTAGGCCAACGATGGCAGTGGTGTGGCTACACTGTACCTTCACATTCCTTGCTTGATTTCAACTTGATGACAGCTCCCCAGTAATGTACTGGCCTCCAGCTCTAAAGAGGAGTCTTAGGGGAGGTTGAGAATAAACCCAGTGCTCATAGAGGTTTGGTGGCTGCCCTGAGGGTGCAGAGCTGACACTGGTGGTCAGGGTCTGAGCCCAGGTTGATCCTTCTGACTTCACCTTCCACCCTTTTTCCTTTGGAAGAAATAGCTCCAATACCGGAATCTGCTGGCCCAGCCACCCACCTGGGCCTGCCTTCTGAAGAGTCTGGTCATACCAGGGACATGCACTGTGCTCCTTGGTCACTGATGCCTTTCCTGACATGTCACACTCTGCCTTCTAGCACACAAATGAGAACAAGGTTGGCAAGGTGAGGAAAAGGCTGTCAGGGACTTCAGTAGTAAGGTCAGGTGACCTGGTCCGCAGAGGCCTGGGTTTTGTAGGCCAGGCCAGGGCAGGGAGCAAACCCAGGGCTTCCAGGCTGCCATGCTCCACCAGAAACACATTATGAATGTGTTGGCAAATGCCTGTAATCTCAGCACTCAGGAGTAAGCCCAGGCTACACAATGAGTTTGAGGACAATCTGGGCAACAGAGTGGGATCCTGGGGCAGGGCACAGGGAATAGAGGTCAGCTCTTCTTAGGAGTTACCTTTCCACACACAGAGAAAAGCCTGTTTGGTTTAGCAAGGTCTTTACCTTTTCTCAATCAGTTTTCACTGATGCCCAGTGAAAACTTTTTTTATGGCTTTGACCATGGGGAGGGAGGAAGCAGAGAAGGAAGGGAAGGGAAGGGAGAGGGGTGGTGGTTAGAACAGACATCTGTTGACTGGTGGTGCTAGGCAACTCTCAACATTTTCTTCGTCCAACACCATGCTAAATAGTGACTCACACAGCACACCCCCATGGACATATCCAAATTTGGATGAAATCCCAAACATTTTCATCAAGAGACAAGTGTAACAAAAAGTCATAACCACGGCAGCCGTCGACTCTACAGGAGAGCAGCTGCGCACAGCAATGGGCTGCGCAGGCTCCCGTCCCACTTCTTTTGCATTCAGCAGAACAGATTTGAATGTAAGGATCTAAGAGTGACATTATTGCAGAAGCAAACTGCACTCAGCACTGATTTATTTCCTGAAAACCCATTCACAATTGCTAATTGGTGATGACATCTTCCAAGTGATCACGACTTCACCATGTGTCATCAATCCAGGCAGTCCCCTGAGGCTCAGGGACTTTGTCTAGTCTCTTCAACTATTCTAGAATGTGCAGTCCAGTGTCTGGCAGTGGCACAAGTTCAAAAGATATTCAAAATGTAATTAAATTATATCTCATTTACTTCCTGGGAGGGGAGAGGACCTATCAAAGCCATCCAACGATATATACTGAACACCGGGGCCAGGGGGATGGCTCAGCTTGACTTGCTGCACAAGCATGAGGACCTGAGTTCCGCTTCCCAGCAAATACATAAAGAGCTGGGCACAAGGCCAGCAAGATGGCTCAAAAGTGCTTGCCATGCAAGCCTGATGTCCTGAGTTCAACACCCAAAACCCAAGATGGAAGGAGAGAATCAACTTCCAAAAGCTGTCCTCTAACCTTCACATGTACACCATGGTGCATGTGTGCCCTCCTTCCAACAAGCTGTGATATGTGCCTGTAATCTCAGTCTGGGGAGAAAGACAAGAGGATCCCTGGAGCTGGATGGCTAGCCAGTCTAGCTAATAGGTGAGCTATAGGGTTGGTGGAAGACCCTGCCTCAAAAATTAAGGTGGAGAGTGACCAAGGAAGACATTTGATATCAACCTCTGACCGTCATATGCATATGCACTCCTACACATGAACATGTATACACACAAAGTTTTAAAAAACTATATATATTACACAGACACCACACACAATCCCAAACACTGATCTTCCAGGCACTAGGAGGGAAATTCTACACACAGGCTCTCAAAAATTCACTCCTCCTCAGAGACCATCAGGCACTATTCTACCTGTGCTACTGATGAGCACGTGGCCTGAGCAAAGTAAAGCAACTTCCCACCAGGCTGAGATATGGAGGAGCCAGATTCTGCCCAGGTACACAGGACTTCGAAAATTATACTTTCCAGTACTCTACTACAAGAGGCAGTCCTGCCTTCACAGACTTTCAGTCTAACATGAAAACCGACCCACATACACAGGAGCTAGGGGGCATACAGAAAGAAGTACAGAGAGAGGGAAGAGGCAAATCAGGAAGTTCAGTGTCAAGGGCAGCAATGGAGTCAGATGCTGGCTGGTGAGACCCTCCAGGGAGAGGAGCAAACATAATGGTTGCAGGACAGAAAGTTTGTTTCAGCACTCAGGAGGCATAGGGGCAGGGGAGACTGAGGCCAGCCTAGTCTACATAGCAAATTCTAGGTCAGCTGGGGTTACAGGGAGAACCTGTGTTAACGCCCTCCCAAACAAACAACAAAAAGAAAGAGGGAAAGAATAAAAGACAAATTTCAAGCCTTCCTGAACCCATCTTCCTGAACCAGAAGATGGAACCCAGCTGAGAAGAGGACACCACGGTTGGGAATAAAGGCTGGAGTCTGGCTTTAAGTGCAGACTTTTGTTTTCTGAGACAGGTTCTCAGGTAGCACAAGTTGGCCTTAAACATTGGTCAGCTGAGGATGATTTTGAACTTCTGATACTCCTGCCTCTACCTCCCAAGTGCTGGGAGTACAAGTATCTATCCCCATGCCTGGCTTCTTTGGAGCTTTCTTCATGGTTGATGAGTTGGGTTAGCGGGAAAGGCAGTTAGGAAGCTATAGCAATAGTCAATGTGGCAGGTATTAAAGATCTGAACCAGGATGGTGGCCTCAGGAAGAGAGAGAATAGGATGTCTACACAGAGGCAGAATCGTAAGACAACTTGGTACCTGCTCCCGAATGGGTCAGGCAGAGCACAGAGAGAAACCAAGTGTAACAGATGGGGAGGTAATAAGAGAAAGAGACCAGTTTGATTTTAGCATTACTGAATTCAAGTGGCTGGCAAAATTGGTAAACAGAGGCATCTAGTTGAGAGTAAGAAATAACCAAATCATCGGTGGTCAGGAGTGGAAAGGAGGCAATTAGTCCAGCTATCAGAGCACACCATCAATCTCTTCCTGCTTCTTCATCCCCCATCCCCAAGTATCCCTAACCACAAAGTACCGAAAAAATTTCAAGGCTGGAGAGTGGATAGAGAAAAAAAAAGAAAGAAAAAAGAGAAGAGAAAAGAAGGAAGGAAGGAAGTATTGAAACTACCCTGGACTGGGTTGTTTATTCAATTCCCAAAATAGATGGGCTTCGGAATTTTAGCTGTGAAAACGCCCGGGGAGGTCTCAGGTAACTTGCCAGTGTTTTTACAAGTGGGCATCCAAGTTAGGTTTGCCAAGTTCTTTGCATTACACAAAGGGAGGGAAAACATTTCCTCTGGGGAGCCTACGGTAGCGTCCAGAAGCACCCTAGACCGTCAGAGTGCAAAAGGCCCAAGAGATCATTCGACTCAGCTTCTCCTTTACAGATGGGGAAACTGAAGTCCCAAACGGGCCTGGCCAGCCCCGAGTCCCAAGACGTCGTCGAATCTCCAAAACCAGAGGTCTGGACCAATGCTTACCACCAGCCAGCAGCGGGGTGGTGCGGGGACCACGGACCTGGGGGAGTCGGATCGGGGAGGGTACCGGGCACAGAGCTGACTGGGGAGGCGCGTCCTGCAGAGTCAGGTGCGAATGTCACTGCCAAGCTCCACGGTACCCTAAGGCTGGCAGCAGGGAGGTCCTGGGACCCAGGAACGGCAGGCACGGGACCGAGGAGAGGCCTTGGCGCTAAGCGAGGCCTCGCGCAGCCCCGCGCGGCCTCCCGCCCTCCCTCCGGGCCAGCCCGTCCCGCCCGGCCGCCCGCCGCGCTCGGCGGCCTCACCTGCTCCCGCGGGGCCCGGAGCCGGGACCGCAGCCAGCGCACCCCCGCCAGAGTTGTCAAGGAGCAAACAAGAGTGTCCTAGCAACCCAACGGAAGTCCCACCTCTAAACCGGACGTTGACAGTAATTTCACTTATTATTGGTTTAAAAAAGTGCCAATCAACACCGACGGGACCTACTAGGCCTGAGATTGCGCAGCAAGGGGCGTGGCTTGGCGGCGAGGAAGGCGGGGCTTCTCTTATAGTCGTCTTAAGTGTGCCTGAAGTCTTTTGGGAGAAACAAACTTCGGAAACTAGTATTGCCTTGGGACCTTTTGTCATAAAATGACAAATACAGTTTGTTGATATCGAGACGCTGAGCTGCTATTTTTCTAGAACTCCAAGAGCCTAATAACCAGAATTTATGTAGTACTTTACAGTGAATGTCTCAGTCCCAACACAGTACTGCATGCATAATCCCATCTGAACTGATGTATAGAATTTACGAGAATGAAAGACAAAAATCAAGGTCATAACCCTGGAGAAGGAACCCTGGTGCTCTTTCCGCTGGGCCACACCATCAGTCGCCTTGCGCCCTAGTAGCATCATCCAAATTAACGACGCAATTCTTACGAACCTGAAATGAACTAAGAGTGTTGATTCAGAGGGAGAAGGGGAAAGGAGAAGAGGAAAAGAGCTCATTCTATCACACGGATCAAAGGGCCAGTGGACTGTCCATAATTTAAACATTTAACATGTACTCAGGAGTGAGGCCCCACTCCTGTTTCATGGCATCTGCAGGGAGCTCAGCCCTGGCCAGATGCTAACGATTCTGAGAGGAGTCAGCTGTGATGATCTCCTGCAAGGCACAGCCCAGGAGCGAGAAAGATAGATACAGAATCACCTTTTTCACCTGTTCTATAGCAGAGGTTCTTCCAAAGTACCGCACCTGAGTGGGCTAAGATGACCAGAGAGTCAATGAAAGTAGGGCAGCACAAATAGTCAGTAAACAGTGAGGCTTGGGTGAAGATACTGAAGAACGTGAGGAAGAAGAAAGAAGGCAGAGAGGGTTGAATGCTGACTCAGGCCCCTGGTGTGAGCTGATAGTTTACCTTCATTTGCTTGACAAAGCACACTGATCAATACCAACTTAGGGAGGAAAGGGTTTATTTATTATTTGGCTTACACCTCCCAGGTCACATATCATCACTGAGGGAGCCCCAGTAGAAACTCAGGGTGGAAACCTGGAGACAGGAGCTGAAGCACAAACCATGGAGGATAGCTGCTTACTGGCTCGCTCCCTTGGCCGGTGCTCAGCCTCCTCTCTTTCTTTTTTTTTTTTAAATAGAGTTTTCCTGTAGCTCCAGATGGCCTGGAACTCACAATGTAGACCAGGCTGGCCTGGAACTCACAGAGATCTGCCTGCCTCTGCCTCCCCAGTACTGGGATTACCACCACGTCCAGTCAGCCTTCTTTCTTATACAATACAGAACAACCTGCCCAAGGTGGCACTGCCCACAGTGGGCCGGTTCCTCACACATCACTCAACAATCAAGAAAACACCCCACAGACATGGCCACAGGCCAGTCCCATAGAGGAAATTCCCCAATTGAGGCTCCCTCAACCCAATGTGTCGAGTTGACAACGAAAGTGCTCCAACACAGTCAGTAAAGAGTCTATGGAAAGATGGTGGTGGAGGCCACGGACTGGATTTGGAGAGGCCAAAGGCAGGCACACGGGGCTGGGTTTGAGACTTGGCAGCCCGAGTTGTGCTAAGCCCTTGCTGACTCCCAGCTTGTCTCCTTGGTACGTTCTGGTGATCTGTGGAATGTCTTACTCAGTCTCCAGAGTTCCTTACTCCTCTTTGCCAACTTTCTCCAGGATATGGAGGATGGCTTTTAAGGGGGATGATGGTCTCCCTCTGCCTCTCATCCTCTTCTCCCAAGAGGGGTCTGCATTTGCCATCTACTTTCTCACCTCCCATTCATTCTTCAGCCCACTGCAATCTGGCTTCCACTCCCTCGACGCCCCTGAAATTCTGTCTCTCATGGTTACACCAGTGACCTTCTTAGTCTTCATTTCCCACGAGCCTATCTTCTCTGTGGGCAGTGCCAACCACACCCATGTTCGTGCATGTTTCTGCTGCAGACATACCACCTGGAGAGCTCTTTTCAATGTAGATTCCAGAGTCACCTCTGACACAATGGAGGTGTGCGTGGTGTTTTCACCAGCTCCCTCTGCATACTAACCTTAGGAGCTGCTTAGTAAACACCTGGGCACCTTACTCCCCTTACTCCCCTGGACCTTTTTTCCTTTTTGGAGTCCATCTTGGGCTCTTCCTTTGTTCCCTGGGCCTAACTTGACTCTTTTTTCTTCTCAGAAGTTTTCTTTTTAAATATTTTATTATTTTAGTTTTTGTATATGAGTGTATTGCCTGCTTGTAAGTAGGTAATGTCGTTCAATGCCTGTGGAGATAGAAGAGGGCATTGGATACCCTGGAACTGGAGTTACAGATAGTTGTTAACCACCAGACATATACTGGGTCCTCTGTAAGAGTAACCAGTGCTCTTAACTGCTGAGCCATCTTTCCAGCCCTTCTTCTCATCAGTTTTATGGTTTGGGTGTGAAATGTCCCCCACAGACTCATGTTTTGAACACTTAGTCCCCAGATGGTAGCACTGTTTGGGGAGGCTGTGGGACCTTTAGGACATATGGTCTAGCTGGCAGACAGGCATAGGCCACTGGGGTGGGCCTTGAAAGTTATAACCTGGCTCTACTTTCAATCCTGTTCTGTGCTTCCTGATCCACCAAGATGTGAATGAGCTATGTCCCCAGCCACTATGATGTCCCTACCATGATGGACTGGACTTCTGAACCAGGAGCCAGAATAAATGGTTCCTTAAATCACTTCTGTCAAGTGTTTTGTAATAGTCACGAAAAATGTAGTTGGCAGAGTTAGCTTCAGCTGTGAACTTGACACAAACCTAGCATCGCTTGGGAAGACGGAACCTCAACTGAGGATTTCCCACCTTCAGATTGACCTGTGGACATGTCTGGTAGAGCATTTTATTGGTGGCTAATTGATGGAGGAGGGTCTAGCCCACTGTGGGCAGTGCCACCCCTGAGCAAGTGGGCCTGCATTGGTAAGAAAAGCAGCTGAAGGCTTGGAGACATGACTCTCTCCAAGAGCACTGCACTGGGTGTTCTTGCAGAAGACTTGGGTTCAAATCCAAACACCCACATGGCAGCTGACAACTGTCTTTAACCACAGTTCCAGAGGATCCGACACCCTCTTCTGTCCTCCGTGGGCACTGTGCTACAGGAGTGTGCTTAGACATAGCACTCATACACATAAAAAAAATAAAAAGAAAAGTAGCCAAGCAAGTGGGATGGGCAAGCTAGTAAACAGCATTCCCCCCAGTCTCTGCTTCAGTTCCTTCCTCCTCATTCTGCCTTGAACACCTATCTTGGTTTCCCTCAATGATGAACTGTAACCTGTACGCCAAGTAAATTCTTTCCTCCCCAAGCTACTTTTGGCCAGTGTTTTATCACAACAAAAGAGAATTAAACTAGAAAAGCAGCACATCAATTTTCTTGCTACTTTAAGTCAGTTCCTTGTCAAGAGCTGAGTTCTTTTGAGGGTACTTACTGAAACTCTATATGGGAGATATACCTTAGAAAAGTCCTCCTGATGATTCTGAGCTCTTCCCAGAGAAGTGGTGTCACCCTATGTGTGTCTTATTGAGAAATAAGGGCCGACCTTAAGGGACCTTAAGGACCGACCCTTGGGACTCTCATCCATTCCACCCTCACCCCCTATCACTGGTCCCTTTGCTGATGTCCTTCTAAATCCAAATGACTCCTGTCTTTCTCTCTCTAAACTAGCCCTCCTAGGGCACCTGCCCCAGAGACCCAGCTGTATCCTGATCTCTCCACCAGAATAGCCCACAGCTTTAGAGTCAGTGTGTCCCAATTGAATGGATTGTCCCTCTCCAGCCTTCTCTCCCAGCATTCCTCATCTGGTCAATGGCCCCTCGCTAGTTGCCTCCATCAAAGATTCACCTTTACATTTCCCTGAATGCTGCCTCCCTCCAGTGAACGATAAGCCTGTCAGCCCTGATTCCTGTCTCCTCACACGGCCCACTCTCGGTGCAACAATGCAGTCTGGTCCGTCTGCCGTTCAGTAAGTCTCACTGTGTTAAAATCAAGGTGTCCTTGGGGCTGTATTCTTTCTGAGGCTTGAGAGATTGTTTTCCTGCTAGGGGTCTCTGGAATCTGTGGGACCTTACATCTTCAGAGCCAGCAGCAGCCTGGTGAGTATCACACTGTCTCCCCTGAGAACACACTGGTTCTTCTGCTTGCCCCTTCCGTATCACCCACCTCTGTGATCACACTGGGTCCATTGGGACCCTTCAGGAGAAGCTTATCTGATGGTCATCTGTGCCCCCCTACGTTGACTTCCCCTCAGTCTTTGTTCTGGATCATTTCCTTTGATCCTACTGAGTTCAAGAACCCCTCCACCTGTGTCTGATCTGCAGTTAAATGTTTATTACGTTCATAACTTTGACTAATGGATTTTTTTTCAGTGTGAAATTTTCGTTTGCTTTTTTTATAGGTTACAGTTCTCCCATTTGACAGCCGTGCATGGTGGCACATGCCTGTAACCCTAGCACTGGGATAGTGAGAGGCAGGCAGATCAAGAGTTTAAGGCAGCCCTATAGTAACTTGGAGACCAGCGTGAACTACATGAGACCTTATCCCTAAAAAGAGAAGCCCTCTCATTTGTCAACCTAGTGCTCTGATTACATTTGTCACTATTACTCTTATTATTATTTAGTGAGACAGAGTCTCAGCATATAGGTATGGCAGGTACGGGAATCACTGTGTAGACCAGGCTGGCCTTGAACTCACAGAGATCACCTGCCTCTGCTTCCCGAGTGCTGGGATTAAAGGCTTGCACCATCACACCTGGCTCTGTAGTTCTCGTTTTTTGTCTTTCTCAAATTTCTAACTTTTAGCATTTACGAACTTCAGCTCTAGGCCCTGGGTTCAACCCCAGCATTAAAAGCATTTTTAATGTAAAATTTGAGCTAATTATAGGTTCCCAATCAATTATAAGAGATACAAAGGAGCTGGAGAGATGGCTGAGTGGTTAGGAGTTCTTGCTGCTTTTGCAGAGGACCTGGGCTTGGTTTCCAGCACCCGCACATGGCAGCTCACAAACACCTGTCTGTAACTCCAGCTCAGGAGATCTGACACCCTCTTCTGGCCGCCAAGGGCACTCACATTCACATATACCTGCCCACCTCACCCCTCCATGCACACAAATAAAAATAAATAAATAAATATTAAAAAATAATACAGAAAGATCCTATGTACCCCTTTCTAGTGTTCCCAGTAGTAATATTCTGCAAAACTAGAGTGCAATGTCACTAGGACAGTGACAAGGGTTTCCTTATTCTAGTCATTCGTGTGCATATATGTGCATGTGTAGGTATGTGTATTTGTATATATATATGTGTGCATGTTTATGTACGAGTATGTCTGTTTATATGTATGTGTGTACATGTATGTGTGTAGGCCTGCATACGTGTGTATATATGTGTGTATGTATTTGTGTGTGCACAGGTGTATATGTTTGTGTATATATGTGTGTGTATATGTGTGTATGTATTTGTGTGTGGATAGGTGTATATGTTTGTGTATATATGTGGGGGGGGTGTTTAGTTCAATACAGTTATCAGATGTGTACATGGAGAGCACTGTTCCTCTCTCTCGATCGTCAGCGGTTTGGTTTTGTTTGCAGGTATATCTGATCATTTGTTTCAGAACACTAAACCACTCATGCTAAAAACACAGTGTGAGGGTTTGGGTGACAAGGTTTTCTTCCTCCAGGAAGGACTGACTTTTCCTTTGAGTGAGTTGACATGTTAATTCAGTGAATGAGAGGGTTGGAAGTCAGTCTTCGTTTGTGGGAGGGCTAGACAGTTTCCCACTCACCATATTCCAAAAATGTAACCTTTCTGTGGCTCCTGAAAGCTTCTCCAGAGTGTCCGGTTTCCAGACCACCTCATGTGAGTTCCCATCTATAGCTGGAGGCTCTACATCTGCTTGCCCTCTCATTTCTCGGACTTGTGGATGCTCTGCTTACCCCGCCATCGCTTGTCAGTGGGAAAATGCCTCGGCGAGGCTGCCGTGCTGAGGCCAGGGTTACCTCTCTGAACTTATCTCTAGAAACTTCCCTCAACTCCAGCCTGCCTCAGGTCCTCTCTGTTGCCTTATTAGATGAAAAAAAGTGTTGTTCGATGTCTCTGGGTTTTCTCAGCAAGAGAGTTGGTCCCCAACAGAAGTTCCCTACATCAGCCTTGTTTTTCTTTTTTTCTTGGTCTTTTTTGAGACAGGGTCTACTTGCAGTCCAGCTGGCCTGGAATTCGCCATGCATGTGAACTAAGAGAGATCTGCCTGCCTCTGCTTCCTGAGTGATGGGATTAAAGGCATGTGCCACCACAGCTGGTCAGCCTTTATTTCTTAGACATGGGGACAAGGGGATCCCCCAATAACAGACTAGCTAGTGCATATTTGTGTATATGTAGTTTACATGTTGAATGTCCCCCAAAGGCCCATGTGCCCCCAGATGATGGCCCTGAAAGCTTGGCCCCCAGCTTGGCACTGTTTGCATGCTGTGGAATCTTTGGTGGGGCTTTATGGGAAGTTCTCAGGCCATTGATGGCATGCCCTTAAAGGGGACAGTGGACCTTTCTCCCTACTGGCTGTGAGGTGCGTGTTTGTGCTCCATCACACAGTCCCACTGTGATGTGTGGCCTGGGGGTTAAACAATGGGGCCAGTGGACAATGGACCTCTGAAACTATGAGGTGAACAAACCCTTTGTCTTTGTACGTGGCTTGTCCTGGATATTTCGTTCCAGTGTCTAAAGCAGCACACGTCTTCTGGAGGAGGGCTGCATTCAAATTCTGGTGTTGCCATTCTCTAGCCACGTGGTCTTGGTAAAGCACCCCCACCCAGGTTTCACTTCTCTCTTACCACTTCCCTTGCTGGATTGGACAAGCTAATGTATGCCCAGCACTGAGAGGGGTGAGTACCTGGCACATGGTAAATATCAGTAAATAGCACCTAGTAAATATCAGTTTCTACTACCCAGTAAGTGAGTGTTGAGCAAGCACCTAGCTTGTGCCAAGTGTGGATATATACAGCAAAGAAAAAGGTAAATTCAGTTCCTTCTGCCTGGAGATGGCATATTTTCAGGAGTCCACTCTGAATGGCCCACAATAAAAGTAAACACAGTCATTCCAAATTGAGGTGAGTGCTGTGGCCCCAATAAGAGGATGCTAGAGAGCAGGTGCATGTTTAGGTCCAGGTTGAGTGGGAAAGGTTCAGCCCCAGATCGGGGATACATGAAGATGATATGACAAATGACAGAATGAGCAGATGGCTGATTAGCTCCGGTGGTCAGCAAAACAGCAGTGCTTATTGCATGATGAGCTAGACTTGAACACCAGGCAGAAGCGAGTCTATGGGAATGAGCAGAAGGAGTCCAGGTTGGGGGCGAAGGGTGCACATCCCTCTGCCTGGCTCATGTGGCAGAACAGTAGGGAGACCAGCACGCCCAGAATGTAAAGAGCAAAACAGGGTTGGAGAGAGGCTGCATGAGGCTGAGAGGCAAACCAGGCTGGGGCCACATAGGGCTTTGTAAGTCAGGAGGAGGTCTGGATTGCATGCTAAATATACTAGGGATGCTGGGTGTGGTGGTGTACACCATTAGTCCCGGCACTCAGGAGGCAGAGGCAGCGTGGTCTACATGCCTAGTAAGACTCTGTCTCAAAAAAAAAAACAACAACAACAACAACAAAAGATTAAAGATGCTGGGCACTCTGGAAATAGAGGCGAGGGAAGAGAGTGTTCAATTGTAACGTGATTGTTCTGGATGCTGGAGAATGGATTGTAAGAAGACGCTGCATAGGACATCAAGAGAGGATGGTGATGACATCACAGTAACAGAGGAAGAGAAAGGTTAGCTAGGCACAGTAGCACATGTAATCCCAGGCTGAGATAGGAGGATTATGAGCTTGAGGCCAGCCTGGGCTATCTAATGAGATCTTGTCTCAAAATAAAAGTGGAAAGGAGTAACCAAGCTCTAGATCTATGTCACCAATCAGAATCAATGGCTGACAGAGTGAACAGAGTGAAGTCCATGAGTATCTGGTGTTGAGTCTCTTTACTGAGACAGAAAGCCTGGGCTGAGTGTGGAGGAAGACTTCATGGTTTATTTTCATCATTGATTTGACTGCATTTGGAATCATCTAGGAAAGACACCTCTGGACAGTCTCTGAGGGTGTTTCCAGAGGTTTAGCTGAGGAGGGAAGATCCATCCTGAATGTGGACAGCACCACCCCATGGACTGGGAGGCCCCGACTGAATAAAAGAAAGAAAGCATCTGAACACCCACATTTACCTCTCTGCTTCCTGACTGTGGACCAGCCACCTCATGTTCCTGCCATCATCTTCCCCAGACAAGACGGACTAGAGTCCCTCAAGCCATGAGCCAAGACAAACCCTCCCCTCCTTGAGCTGCTTTTTCAGGGAGTATTCTAACACAGTGACGACAGACGTAACTACTAGGGAGACCAGGTGCTCAGCTGTGGCTCTGTGAGTTTGGGGACTCCTGCTGGGGAATGTAGACTCGCAAATGTACAGCTCAGGGCGGGTCTAGGAGAGAATCTAAGCTTTAAACATTGTCAAGTGATCTCAGAAAAGCCAAGGGACTGGATAAGCTATCCTTGGGAAAGTGTCTAGGAAGAAAGAAGAGAGACTCAGGAAGCACCTGGGATAGAGCTGCATGTGGAGGTCCACGGACCTGAGATGGAGACAGAAGTAGAGCCATGGTCCCTGATGTGAGCCTAAGACCACAGACACAGCATACCATACACTTACTAGAGATGGAGAATGTCATGTCCCACTCAGGATCTGTTGCAGTAGAGACTGTGATGTGGACCCACAGTCAGAGCTTCAGCAAGTCCTTCACATGGGGGGATACTGGCCACAGCTTGGGGACCAGAAGAAAAGGGTAGGCTTTGGACTGGAGGAGAAGGAATGTAGGAAGAAGTGGCTGGAGTATATGCAGCTGCAAGTTCCCTGGAGTGGAGTGAGGCCTGCAAGTGAGATTTGGAACACAAGGGCCTTGCTGACCACGACAAGGGTGATTTTGGGGAGTGAAGGGCCTCAATCTGACAGGCTGAGGTGTTGGGGAGAGAGGTGGCCAGAAAGGCCATATGGTGCCTCTACCATGACGACCCACCATGTGGGTGCAGGATTAGTACAGCAAGCCTGGGCTGTTTTGAGCATGGAGGAGTGTTGGGATCCCTGTGCTGGGCCAGATGTTGGGGGTCCCTGTGCTCGGGGCCCACCTGAGCGGGAGGTAGGTCTCCACCATGAGGGGGTAAGAGGCATGGAGTCGACACACAGACCCCGGGAGCTGGGTGGACGCATGTGGAGGGTGAGCCACAGCAAACTCGTTTATTCACGGAAATGCAAGGGCTTATATGAGTTTGGTTAGCCAATCGTGGCAGATCATCTCGGTGCAGGTTCTTTCCAGATGCTGGGCTGAAGTTGGCCCGACCGGAACGGAGCACCGCTTCTACAGGAGCCACGCCCATTCCTCATGGCAGGAGCCTGCTAAGGCCCATCCTGCATTATGCCGTACATAGGAGGCAGATTAGACTGGCCATGACCAGCTCCTGGGAGACACCCTCTCAGTACTTGGGCCACCCGGCCTAGTGAGAGGGCCTTTCTGTGCCTGAACCATACCAGGTAGTTCACACTAGTAAAGTCATTTACGGCAAATGCCTGGTTTGCCTGAGCCACTGTATGCACCCGGGGTGGAGGGTGCAGGGCGCAGACTGAGTTAGTCATGTGGGTTCCCGCGGCTGCGTGACTGACTTGCAGTACAACCCAGAACTCCAGGACTTGGCAGAGCCTCCCTGGTTAGTGGTTCTCTCTGCACAGGCACTGCTCTCCCCGAGGAGAAGGAAGCGACGTCCCCAGGGCTCTGGGGAACACAGCTGGCAGCTCACTCCCGGAGCTCCTGGGCTCACACTGCTCTGCGTGCCCCTTTGCCTGGCCAGTGCTCACTTGTAGCCCTTGGTGTACTTGTAACTGTGAGTATAGCAGTGTTTCGGGTTCCAGGAGTCCTTCTAGAGGATTATCAAACATAGGATGGACTTGGGGAATCTTGGCACATGTTGTTTTGGCTTTTTAGACAGAGTCTCATGGAGCCCAGATTGGCCACAAACTCACTATGTAGATGAGGATGACCTTGAACTTTTAAAAAAGATTTTAAATGTTTTTATTTTATTATTTCTATTTTTTGTGTGTATGAGTGTTTTGCCTGCATGCATCATGCAGTGACTGAGGAAGTCAGAAGAAAGTGTCGCATTCCCTGGAACTGAAGTTAGGGATGGCTGTTAGCTGCCATGTGGGTGCTGGAAATTGAACCCAGGTCCTCTGCAAGAGTAGACAGTGCTCTTAACCACTGAGTCATCTCTCCAACCCTTAAGATTTATTTTTATGTTTAGTTATGTGTATATGTGTGTATGTCTGTGTGGGGGATATGTGTGTGTGAGGGAGGATATCTACGGAGGCCAGAAGCTGGACTGGAGTTCCAGGCAGTTGAGAACCTGGTGTGGGTGCCGGGACCCACAATGCTGCCAGGGTTTCTGAGCTTGCCTCCACCTCTTAAGTCCTGGAATGACTGGTACGTGCCATCATACTCGGTTCGTGCAGTTCTGGGGATGGAACCCAGGGCTTTATGCACGCTAGGAAAACATTCTATGAATTGAGCTACATTGCCACCCAGCCTAATACACCTGCTTTTTGAAGAAATTTTGTGAACAAAGGTATGTGTGGCCAGAGGAGGTATTGACTCCAGACAGTGCTATGTGCTGTATGTGAAGTGTCCTCAAAGATGTGTGATAGGCCTGGTCTCTAGCGGGCAGTGCTCTGAGTGGCAGCGGGATTTTGAGGGCAGGTGGAGGCTCTAACTCCATCAAAGGTTTGTTGTACCCATGATCTCACACCACACAGACTACTAGGAGATGGAGCCTGCTTGGAGGAGGTTAGTTACTAGGATATGCTTTTTGAAGGGCTGTATTGTCCTAGGTCTTCCTCTCTGTCTCTCCCTGCTTCCTGACTTCCCTGAGGTAAGCAGCTTCGCTACATCACACCCTTCTACCATAATGTTCTATGTCATCACCACCCAGAAAGGATGGCGCTGGCTGACCATGGACTTGAAACTCCTGAAGCTGTAAGTCAGCAAGGATTTGTTTAAGGAAGGAGACTCTTGACAACCCACCTGCACACCCACAGGAATGACAGAATGGATAAGGGGTAACTGGGAATTCAGGAGACAAGCTCTTAAGGAGGTCAAGTGGAAGGATCCAGGTCACCATGCGTCTGAGAGCAGCAGGAGCAGTTCATTTAGAGTCAGAGGAGAATGGGAGGCCAGCACTGATGACAGTGCCAAGGCAAGACTGGCTCGTTGTTCTGTTCCCTGGAAGGTCTGGGAAGGATGATCATTCTTGAGTGGGCAGAACTAGAGTAGAGGTTGTAGATTGAGGACAGAGAGAATATGCTACAGTTTGGGAAGGCAAGACCTCCAACAGAGGTGGGGGCAGGGTCTAACCATTTCTGGCACAGATTTATGAGCATCAGTGCCTGTGGAGCCTTGTGCTTGCCTGATGGGTTTTCCTGTGCAGGTGCTGCACAGAGCAGGTGGCAGAGGATTTCCCAGGGTGGTGGGACATTGCCAGCTCTGCGGGACAGAGAGAGAGAGGGTGTTCGCAGGGAAGGTGGTGCAAGAGAAGATAAGCAATTGTGTTGGCCAGCAGTTTAGCTTCCAGGTGTGTCTGCCCGCAGCTCTCTGGGAAGTTATTACAGATGGTTATATTTTAAAACAAACCTGGGTTCATTCTGGCATGGAGAGCACATGGATGCTTAGACACCTCAGCTGACTTCATCTGTGGCTTTCCTGTCTGACACGCCTCTGCTCCATGGCTGAATCCACTTAGGAGTTTGAGAAGTCCTGTCCTGCTGGTATGCACAACCCCCAACCTTGCCTCTCTGCCCTGACTTTCCAAATGGGTCACCTGGGGTCGAGTCCCCAGCAGGGAACATGCTGGTACCCACAAGACAGTATGAACTGGGAGGCCTGACTAAGAACAGATCTGTAGAGGCAGAGCGGGTGCTGTGGAGGTTGGGAGGGGCTACAAACCCTGATGTTGGTCTGAGTCCAGCCTAGAGGATCTTGGGGGAAGGGAGGGAGAGTAAAAAGGGGGAGCAGAGGGGCTTGCTCTCTGGGGGTCCAGGCAAGTGGCTCAGGAAGATTGGAAGCTGAGGGACACTAGGGACCTGGATCCTGGAACTGGGGCAGAGGTGGGGAAGAGGTGCTGGAATGAGGCCAAAACCCAGTTAGAACTGGGGCACTTTCCACATGGGACTTGCTTCCATGGGACCTAGGGAATCCTGGGAAATTATATGTCTGAGCCTGGCTGGGTGGAGCTGGTTAGGCCAGGTGAGGGGCAGATGTGGATGGGGGAGGCTTTGGGGCAGTCTAGTCTCGGGGCAGATGCTTCTGACCTGCTGGAGTTAGGGACAGGATGGTTTGGTTTCCCGGACCGCCCCCTGCCCCGCCCAATGAAGAAGAGCCTGCGAGTAAACCACATGTTTATTTTGAACATTCAAATGTACAAAAACAAAAATGGTAACAAACCCCATGACACAGATCACGCACACGCTCACACAGACACACACATAGCATCTCAGGGCACTTTATGTACAAAATAGAGCAGAGGGGGGAGGATGGCTGGGAGGGGAGGGCAGTGGAGGGCACTAGTGCCCGACGACTGCACATGCTTGCTGCTCAGCCTGGGTCACAGGAGCCCTCCCCCCAGCAGGGCAGGGGCAGAGTGGGGGGTGTAACTGGAGGTGGCAGGCAGCCAGAGTAAAAGATGCGAAGTCCCGGATCTGGGGAGGTCCCTTCTCCAGTTTTCTTAGGCTAAGGGTGCTGTGACCTGTAGGAGGGACCCAGCTGTGAGAGCAGGGCCACTGTGTCCTGAAGAAGATGGAACACAGGGGGCCCTCAAGAGTCACATGATCTCCCAGGCTGGGCCTCAGTTTCCCGATCTACAAAGCCAAGGGTTGTGTCTCCTCCCATTGCTCCTCTTGGAGTCTGTGGTCCCCAGTCATGTGTAACTATAGTGAAGCGATCCTTTGGGAGGAGGAGAGGCCACCACATGCCGCAAAGGTGAAAATCTGGCAGAGAACAGCCGAAGCACCTGGCACAGGGTCTGCCCAGAGCAGGAGGCTGAGGAAGAGCCTCTTCCTCTCTGCCTTCCCACCGGGACTCCTGCGACATTCCCTTCTGCTTGCTCTAGAGACTGCAGCCCAGCTAGATAAGGCTAAGGAAAGGGCTCAGGTGAGAGACCCCTCCTCACTGACCACGGGGCCTCCAACCCACACCTCCGTTCCTCCTCCACTCTGAATGGGGTGGGCACAGTCCTTTAGACAGAAACACACCAAGGCACGGTCAGGGCCACTAGTCTATTGAGGTGAGGGGCAGACTACAGATGGGACCTGCCCCTGGATACAAATACACTCTGTGCTTGGCTGGGTGGTTGGCACAAGGCAAATTGTTTCCCCTCTCTGAGCCCCGCTCCTTTCTCCTGCATCACAGGGCTAAGAACAGTCTCATAACTATGCCACGAAGATAAACCAGATGGCACCTGCACCATGCTCTGTGAGGTTCCAGTGTGTGAGGCACCCAACAAGCATGGTGCCTCATCAGAACCAAGGGCAGCTCAGGACTGTAGCTGAGTGCCACACTCCTCCCAAGCTGTCTCCCTGGATATGCTTGCGAGCAGCAGAACGTATAAGAACTGGGGTCCAAGTACTAGGTAATGGTTCATGACACAATAGCTGAGGACAGGTGGGGGCTTTGGAAATGTGATCTGTACTCAGTGATACCCCAGTGTCTCCAATGTGTGCCTGGCGTGGGGCAGTAGGGTTTAACCGGGTGACTCAGCATGGGAACAAGGCTCAGACATCAGAAATCTTGCCACTACCGTGACAAAGCATAATGGATTAGGATGATGTGCCTGGTGAACTCAGATGGTCAGGCTGTTTCTGTTACCTCTTTTCCAAGACCCTGTCTTCCCAAGGCCTTCCCCAGAGGTTCCCCTTCCTAAACAGAAAGGTCCTGATGAGGTTCAGTGTCCCCAAAGTCGAAGTTCCGAATGCAGCTGTCACCCAGCAACAGCCCGTCCTCATGACAGACACTTGACCCAGTACTGGGCCTGATGTCATTGGCTGTTACCGGGCAACCTGGATCTCGGCTGGTCAGGCTAAAGCCTTTGTGACTATCTTCAGGGGATAGGGAAAGAGGTGCTGAGCTATGTATTTGCTCTCAAAATGGAGAGACAAATCTGGGGGCCCAGAGGCAAGTCTTGGACATGCTTCCCAGGCACAGGCCACAGCCTTCTACTCCTGTGTCTTGTCTCAGACTGAGTGGCAGTGGAGAATAGACAGGCACAAAAGGGAAGGGGCAAGAGGCACCAGTGCCCACTGAGTCAAGTAGCCACTACTCAGACACTTAGGAGGGGACACCTATATCCTCAGCTGTCCACCTGGTAGGGCCCTTCTCTTCACCTCCTGGGGCTCCCACGATGTTCCTGTGTCCTGTTGGAAAACATCATGCCTTCTCAAATGTCCCCCTGCGCAGGTATAGGTTGGGCTCAAAAACCCTCAAGGGAAGGTAGTGCAAAGGGAAGGGTGCTGAGGAGTCTGAAACTCTGGCCTGTACTCCTGCCCTGCCATGTTGTACTATGTGATCCCGGACAAGTTTCTCGTCCTCTTCAAGATGCTCCCTGTTTCTCCTAAGCAGGAGCTCAGAATGGATGGCTATTCTCAGCTTGACATCCTAGGTGCTCTTGAGGGACTTGATAATGATTTGAATGTGGGGACCAGGAAGCCAGGAGCTGCGATGCTCTCAGATAGGCAAGGAGGAATGCCTATAGTATATATGAGTCTGGTCTACTCTTAACCCTGGCCCTTTTGTTAACTGTGACCCTAACCACTGTCTAGCATGATCCATCTACTGTCTAGAACCTTCCATGATAAACCACTGGGCCTTCAGGCTTTGCCTGGTCTATCTACTGGTTATCATAGCTCATCTCATGTTCCAAATGCAGCGTTCTCAGAACTGACCAACACAAGGGCCTCAGTTCATAAAGGAGGAATGCAGGCCCAGAGAGACCAGGTACAGTCCACACAACAAATTAGCAGTCGGACTGGCTAGGAACCAAGGGCTCCCCTTTTGCACCCAGTGCTTTGCTCCCTCTCAGCATCTTCTGTCCTCCTCAGGGTCATGCAGGAGTCTGGAAGGTGTGTCTGACAGAAGCCATGTCTCCTGGGCCATAGTGCCTCTGCTTCAGGTGCTCTCAGCCCAGGCTAGGGTGACCCAGACAGGACATGGAGAGGGAGAGGCAGCTATGTTGGTGGGCACAGGGGAAACGGGGAGACTACAGCCCTTTGGCCTCTGGGGTCTTGGTCCCTAGCCATTCAGATGGCAGCTGGGAAGGGAACTTCCTGGAAACTGAGGTGGGTCTTGACTGGGCATGAAACCAACATTCAAACCACAGCACACAAACAAGTGAGAGAAGAGGGGAGGGGAGGGGAGGTCGGGGTGCCACGATCCCACAGCCCTAATGGGCAGCCGAGAGACGGAGGAGGGCTGATCTGCCATGTCCCCGGTGTCCTTTCTATAGCCACCTGCGGGCCTGAAGTATAGGAGATTGGGGTTCAAAGGCCACTCTACCCAAAATCCCTTGGGGGATGCTGTTGGGATTAATGAGATCAGATGTGACTGGGGAGACAGGGTGTGTGAGGGGAGAGACACTCCAGTGCAATGCCAGGAGGCGGGCAGAGCCCCCATTCCCCAGGCTGGACTGGTTCTTAGGGGACACAAATCTTAGGGCAGTCTGGAGGTGCAGGTACAGGTGAGGGGAAGTGGGAGCCACAGGTAGGAGTGGGGCAGGAGGGAGGGCCAGCTTGTGGACAGGCTGAGGAGAGAGGTACCTCCTCCAGGTCCCCAAAACGGCAGGTAAGGGTGGGGCCCTGGATGAGGTGGCCGATCAAGCCTTGGCCCTCCCCTTGCATACATCGAAGGTGGCCTTCTTTGCACCTCCGAAGGCCTCCACCAGCTTGTCTTCCCAGGGGAGAACGTTGCCCAGCAGCGGTCCAGTGCAGTTGGCCATGCCCAGCACCTGAGCAGGTGTCAGGACATGGTCCCACAGGTTAAACTGGGCAATGTCACCGACGAAAGCCTGGGTGGCATCAAATCGGCCCCCCAGGGTATCCTGGGCCAAGAAAGCAGCAGAGAAAAGAGAGAAGTGTGGAGTGAGGGAACAGAAAGGGCAGCGGCAGTTTACAGTCAGGTCTTTCCCTGCAGAGTCTGGTTCCCAGGTCCTGGCTCCACCCCAAGGTTTCCGCCCCACTCAGAAGAGTCTATCTCCTCTCAGGGTTCTAGCATCACCCCTGGGCTCCAGCCATGCCCTGGGCTCCAGCCCTGCCCTGGGTTCCAGCCCCTCAGATGGATCTCTGCTCCCTTGGTCTTCAGCTCCCATATGCTGAAGGTGGGGTCTCTGCTCACTGCTATTTTCAGTTCTCTCTCTCTAGGGGTTGCCGTGTCCTCGTCAGGGTCCCAGGGTGTCGTAGGTAATGACTTGAGTCTGTAGTCCACCTGTTTTTACCTGCTCTTGGCCCAGGATAAGGATACCATGTGGCTTGATGGGGTGCCAGGCTGCCAGGTTCTCCCCAGAGCCCCGCAGCTCTCCATCCTGGTACGCAGACCACAGCCCGTCCCGTGTAGTCCAGGCAATGCAGATGTGATGCCAGTTGTTGTCCTTCAGGCTCAGGGGCAGTTGGGCTACCTGGACATAGGTGGTTCCCAATCTCTGGTCAGAAGTGCCCCAAAACCCGAGACTGGGGCAGTGGGATGTACAACAGCCCTGCGTCTTTCCTTCAGGAATGGAACCTGAGCCTGACCCTCATCCCAGTCAGTGTCTACCCTGGCCGTCCCCCACTTTCCTCACAACCATACCAAAAAGCTTCCCTTAAGTCACAGGAACTGTCTGTGCCCAGCACATAGCAGGGCTTATTCACTATCAGGGACAGAATGAGCCTTGGACTAGAGTCAAGTGTCAGTCTGTGGCCCTGGCTCTGCTGCCTGGTCCTTGTGTGACCTCTGAGAGGCTGCTCTTTCCTCCCAGGGCCTCATTTTCCTCATCTGCAAAGTAGTCGGACAAGGGAGGGAGAATACATAGTCACTGCCTCTTCCTCCCCCCAAGGCAGACATGGTAAATCAATCATGAGCCTAGACTCAGAGTGGGGCTCTCCTCACAGTGCTCTGGAAACCTTTTCTGATGTCTTGTTTGGCCTGCAAGGTGAGAGCCATTGGCTGTTTGTGACTCTGATGCTCTCAGAGGGCCCTTTTATCTCAAAGGTGCTCTGAGATCACGACTTCATGCAGCATTCTCTGAGGCCTGCTGCATGCCAGGCCCTGTTCCGGACATAGGGAATGATTCTGGGCATGGGTAATCTCTGCCTAGGCAAGAGGGCTGAACTCAGGGAAGAGCACTTCCCAGGATGACTTATTTTCATTGTCAACTCGGCTGGATGAGGAATCACCTAGGAGACCTGCCTCTGGGCATTGTCTGTGATCACCCCAGATGTGGCTCATGGGCTGTGTTTGGGCCCAGACTCAGCAAAAAGGAGGAAGCCAACTCAGTGCCAGCATTCAGCTTTACTTCCTAACTGCGGATTCAGTGTGACCGGCCACATCACACTCCTGCCCCCACAGCTAGGGCTGTTCTTGCCACTGTGCATACCCCACCATGAGGGACTGTACTCTCCAGCTGTGGGCAAGAAAAAAACACCACTTTCCTGAAATTGCTTTTTTCTGGTATTTTGTCACAGCAAAGAGAAAGCAAAATACTGCCAGACAAAATAGCCTGGAGGTCACCGGGGAAGCCCAGTGCCCATAAAGGTCAAGGGAAAGGGGACTTGAGGACAGAAGCCGTCTGGAAAGACATGGAATCGGGCAGTGGCACTGTGAGCCCAGTGTATCCCCCAAAGCAAAGGTGCCAAGGTGAGAGAGAGAAGGGAGGGGGCAGGAGCCAGGATGCCTGTGCAGTGCTCTGTCCGTGGTGCTGAACTCCTCAATAGGGGTGACCTCAAGCTCCATGTGGTGCCCAGCCATCCCTGAGGTCTTGGAACTTAAGAAACCTTGAGGCAATGCACTGTCCCCTGCCCATATCCTCCTCTTCTTCCTCCAGGACACCTGTGCAGGGGACTCCCAGCTGCATGGCTGTGGGCTGGTGGGGAGGTGGTGCTGAGATACATGGTGTCTACATTTCCAAGGGGTTTCAAAAGACCACCATACCCTCTAGGCCAAAACAATGTGGCAGGAGAAGAACCTTTGAGTGAGATGTTCTCCTCCCCCCTCAGTCACCAAGCCCCGCCACTCCCATCACCAGGCAAGTCCTTGTCCTGCCTTCCTGGCAGAGGAAGTCATGAGGACAGGTGTCCTGGGTGGGAGGCAAGGAGATGACCCAGGGATGAACAGTGAGGGAGAGAAAGGGGCTTGGAACCCTGGACCCTGAATCCCACCCTCATTCCCTCAGTATCTGTGTGGCAAGTGGCATTGCTTCTCTTCTCTGAGCCCCGCTTCTCCGTCTGTGAAATGGGGACAGGGAGGACACTGTCACTCAGTGCTGTTGGGAAGGCCTAGGTGGAGGTGGGAGACCAGTGCATCTCCACACAGTGTACTAGTCATCAGTAACTCATGCTGATACAGGCTGGCTCACATCAAGTACTACTGGCCGTCTTCCACATCCACCTAATACCACTTGCTTCTCATAGAACCATAATAGTTGGGGCTCTTATTCCCACTAGACAGATGAAGAGACAGGGGCACAGGCCAGTAAATAATGAGACCACCCTGTGGGTATGATACAGAACCAGGACTCAAACCTGGCCCTCAGAGTGGAGTTGGACATAGGCACCATTCCCTCCACAGTGGGGAGAGTGGAAGGCAGGCTCTGAGGGTCACCAGAAGCCCTCCTCTGTCCAGGCAGGCCCTGTAAGTCCCTCCCCGTCTCCCTCTGCCTCTGTCCAGGAGAATGCCCTGAGCCCTGGTGCAGATGCCTGTAGGCTGACCTTTAGTTCTGCCACCCAGGAGTCAGTCTCTGCACCCCTCACCTCTGTGCCCCTCGGGGGCAATGCTTGCAGCTTCGAGCTGGACCCAAGTCCCTTTCCAGCCAGCCCAGCGTCTGGCTTGTGTATTCTCAGATCAAGCTTGGTGCACAGTAGACATTTAATGTGTGCTGACTATGCTGAGCAGAAGAATGAAAGTCTCAACACACATTAAACGCCTAGATAGTGCAGGGTGAAGGATTTTGGAAAGCGGAGTCCACCCACATTCCCACCCTTCAACTGAGGCCCCGCCCACCTTGTCGTTGATCAGCAGCTCCATGGGCTCTGGGCCAGCCTCCAGCAGCACGATTTCATTGGCTTGCCCCGGCACTGAGTAGGAGAAGGGGGTGCCCTGGCCGGAGCCACCCGACCTGGAGCGCAGCCACATGCAGACAGTGAAGGCGTAGAGCTCTGGCAGCGCCTTGCGCACGCGGGCATACATATAGTTGTTGCGGATCGGGATGCTCACTTTGAAGGCATCTGGGGGACTGTAGGCCGAGGACCCTGGAGGGGACAGGGTGGGGTCAGCGGACACTCCAGAATGAGGGCTACTTGGGGGTGGGATCACGTGTTTTCACTTCATTCTACCTCTTGGGCCGAGGAGGAGCAGATGTCTTGAGTGCAAATCCTGCTGTTACTACTTCCCACCATGTTAACCTCAGCAAGGTAAATGCGACCTCCTTGGGCCTCCATTTCTACAGTAAAATGTGCTAATGCTATCTCCCCCATTCCACAGTGTGAGGATTGGCGGGCTGGCATATATAAAAGGCCTGGGCCCATAAGTAAGTGTTGGGCAAATGTTATAATTATGATTTTTCAGTGTTGTTTGCCTGCTTACCAAGGATTCTGGAGTGCTTTCTGAGTGGCAGGCTCCGTTCTCAGTGTTTTCCGTATGTTACCTCACAAGATCCCCGAGGTACGCACTGTTACAATCCCCATTTTTCAGGTGATACCTTGGCCTGGAGAGATTTTTTTTTTTCTGAAGTCCATTAAGTGGCAGGGCTTGGATTTGAACAAAGACTCAAAGCTCTTTCAACTCTATCTCTAGACTGGAGTTGGGGTTGGAGCCCCAGGAAGGTAAGGGACTTGTGCAGGGCCCACAGATTACTGCAAGTAACCACCCTCCTGCTCTGCACACAGTTGAGAGAGAGAGAGAGAGCGCACGCATGCGCGCGCTCTGGTCCGCAGGGGTATGAATGTAGAGGGACAAGTGGCCACACTGAGTGGGGGCGGAAGCTGCTGCTATCCCTGCACTCAGCTGGGATACCTCTCCGGAGCCCCCCAGGCCTGATGCTCCCCTGCAGATGAACCCAGCATGGCCTCTCACACACTCTCTGCTTCTGTTAGAAGTAGCAAATGACAGACATGGAACCCAGAGCCAGACCCCTGACACCTGCACCTGCACACTGTCCGTTTCAATTTTCTGTCTCCCTGGCTGTAGGTGTACTAGGCCCAGGTGTTAAACAAATGACAAAAGGCTGACAGATTTACTGGAGATTCTGTGAATGGCCAAATGTATGACCATGGATGTCACAGTATCTGGTCAGAGGTCAGGATCATTTACTGGCTGTGTGACCTTCAGCAAGTCACTTGACCTCTCTGAACCTCACTGTTCTCACCCATGAAAAGCCCCGTAGATAGTGCAGATGAAGTCAGCCAGTGTGTCATTTCTCAACCAGCCCCTGGGTCACAGCAGAACAGAAAATGACCACTGTCAGCAGTAAATCTGAAGTGACAGTAAGTCTCCAGCCAGGCTCTCCGGAAGTGACAGCCAGGGCCTAGGGCCCGGCTGCTCAGCAGTCTATCTCAGGACCCACCGTGCTCCAGCTCAGCCACGCGGCCCTGCAGGGCGTCCAGCTCCTTTTCTACTTGCTGTCGCTGCCGGTGGCTGCCATGACTGAGGGCTGCCCGCTCCTTCTCCAGCGCTAGCACCTTAGCCAGCAGCTGGTCTTCCAGTTCATCCATCTTGGAGTGCAGGGCGGTGGGCGTGGCTGGGGCTGGTGCAGAGAGGTTCCCTCGGGCTGGGAGCTCCTGCTGCTTCGGGAGAGAAGAGAAGTGAGGTCACAGGAAGGTGCCACCACCCTGCTGACCCAGTCCAGCTGAGCCCAGTTTCCTGTAGGTAAACCTGGGATGGTAAAGCAATGGCAGACAGCCCTGTGTTCAGACAAAGCCTGTGCTCAGAGAGGAAGTAAGGGTATCCCAGCACAGCGTGTGGCTGGGAAGGACCAGGACAGGGCACTCGGCAGAGTCCCTGAGAACTTCTACGGCCCTCTGTGACTGGGTCTCATGATACAAATCCCCCCTCCAATGGTTGAGACATAGTTAAGGACAGCCCCAGGCACAGGCCTGCTTGGATGTGTTTATAGCATAGCATATGCCTGTTGTCCGGTCTTCTGGAACGGGACTCTGGTGTCATGGCCTTTCCAGGACTCAAGTCTGACAGCCAAGGCCTCAAACCCAGCTTGGGAACCAAGCTTCTGTGTGATGCTGGGCAAGTGTCCGTTCCTCTCTGAATCTATTTCCTATGACAACTGCACTGTCATCTTGGACTGGTTTTGGGTAGGACTATGTGGCAAATGTCAATAAACAGAGCCGGCTGGCTACAGTGATGGTCTCAGGCAGGGTGTTCCAGGGCAGGCTCTGAGGCTCTTCATCCAGCCGGAATGATGACAGTGTTTAGAGACCTTCCTTGTCCTGTCTTAAGAGTCTAGTAAGCAGAGCTGGCAGGTAGGCAAGGCCATAGGTTCAGACTGGAAGGGGCAATCTGAGCTTTGAGGAACCAAACTGGGCATCACCATCCCCGGCTTCCTTCATCCTCTACAGCACCCCCATGAGAGGTCACGTGCTTCCTCACTCCCCAGGATCCTTAAGCCCCAAGACAAGGGCTTAGAGAATCCTCTCAATTCATCCACTGAGCAAACATGAATGAGTGCCTGCTGTGTGCCATCAGCACCTACTATGTTCCACAGGTACCTACTGTGTGCTGGACTCTGCCCCAAGCACTGAAGATACAGCTGAAGGCAAAGCAAGAACTCAAATTCCTTCAAGCACTCCGAGCTTTGAGGCCCTGGCCCTGGGCCCACGGACAGGTGCAGACACTCCTGCCTCGAGTCCAGCCCTGGTCTTGCTCGTCGCTTGCTGGATGATACTGGGCATGTTTCTTAACCTTTCTGAGCCTGTTTGCTAGGCCTGTGAGAAGTATGTCCCTTGTGTCAATGTGCCCCGGAGCATAGGAGTTGCCGTGGTGACAAGACCTTAGACCAAACAGGGGCTCACACTAGTCTTTGTCACTGGGACCCTGTGAGCAGGGCAGTGAGGCGAGCGCCTGGCACCACTGTTCTGTCTATAAGCAGTCTCTGCAGCATCCCATGTGCAGGCTATGGTCAGGGTAAGCAGGGGTACACAGGGAAGGGGCCCACAGCCCGGCCAGGGTGGACACCTGTGGTGGGGTTTCAAGTACATGAGTCATGTAGGAAGACACTAGTGGGTCATGAGCCACATGCACCCTCTGGATCGTTCCATTTCAAGGGCAGGGAGGAGACATGGCAATCACTGGAGCACAGGGGTTCAACAGGCTCTCCCTCCTACTCAGTGCTGCCAGTCATCTGCTCTTTTCAGCACCTGCCATGCAGCCCCTTGGGGAGCCTGACATCCTGAATGTCTCCTCTATCCCCAGGTGCCGGTGGTTCCCACACAGACATGAGGTTGCCTCAAAGGGCTAGAGGTCTGGAACAAATCCTTGCCTCTGCTATGCCTCTTTGGTGGCCATGGAGTGGGGATGAGGTTGGACTCCCTCATTCCAGCAGAGAGGAATCAGTGGGATGGGTCTAGCTCAGGCTGCCTCTGATGAGGGCCCTTGGGAAGCAGTGGCAGGGGACTCTGACCATCAGTAACCCTTCCACCCTACATGAGAGGCTTCAGTACACGCCCTGCCACATGCCAACCTGGCCTAGGTTAAGATGGAGGTCAAGAAAGGGCCCTGGGATGGCGTGTAGGCAGCTAAGCAGCTCAGTGCCCAGCTTGCACTGGATCCGATTCATCTTGGTCCCCAGCCCCTGCCTTGGTGCCAGGCCTGCCTTGGTAATCCAACCACCTTCATACTGTTCTCCTCACTATTCTGAGGCCTCTTTCTCCCACCCAGAAATCCCAATGACACATTCAGACTCACCACCCAGCTTTTGTTCCACTCCTGTCAAGTGGGGCCCCAGGCATGCCACTGGCCACCCCAGGACAGAAAGGATGGAAGAAGGGAGTAGAGACCTAAAGAGCGTCAGGTGAGTCCTGGGGCCGGACCCTCGGGCTCCAGGGAGCTGGCTGCCCCACCGCTCCCCTTGACCACAGATGCCCACAAGGAGTTGGGGCCACACCCCCCCCCCCACTGTGCTGAGTGAGCCACCTGGCCATCTGGAAAGCCATGAGCTGCTGCAGTAGCTCACAGGACGTCAGGGCTGGAAAGGGTCTCTCTTCCCCCAGGACCCATCTGGCCTTCTCTGTCTGCCTCCTACCACCTTGGCAAGAGGGCGGGGCCTTTCATCAGAACCTCACATGGAATTAAGAATCTTCACAGCCCTCGCTGGAGCCAGTCTCTCAGTGTCCCCCTTTCATAGCTGGGTAAACTGAGGCAGAAGTCCTTCTGTATTATCTGACACACCCAGAGCCACCGCCCTGTCCCGGCTGGGTGCTCTCTTTTTGTCCTCCCTGTCCCTCCTGAAGTGACTAGGACGCAGGCCTGTTACACTGCAGTTTCACTGTTTTCTTTGACGGGACGCCCAGGTGGCCGGGGGAGGCACACAAGCTGTCCTTTGTCAGAGCTCCTGACAGGAGGCCAGGAGGCCAGGCCTCATGGGCTGGGCCACAGCCCTTCCCCCAGCATGTGAATCAGAGGAACGTGACGCCCCCACCCCGCTTCCATCTGTCATAGGCGCAGGCTGTGCAGCGTGGGCTCCAGACCTAGTGCCAAGTGGGCCCCAGTCTGAGATGGTGGGGGGACAGTGGGGTGATGTCACACCTTCCCCAGACTCAGTGCCTGATAGGGCAGGAATGTGGGGGCTGGACCCCAGGTGGGCACTGGAAGTCTGTGATGGAGTTTATTATATCTGGGCCTAGAGCCAGAGCGCAGGGTTCTAAGTCCAGCTAGTTGCTAGTGAGCTAATGGGGGTGGGGTAGGGGGTCCTGGGCGCTCATCAGCAACACTAACAGCAGTGGTACCGCTGACACGACATGGGCAAATGTTTCTCAGCTGCTTTTACTACCTGAGGCTTACTTTACAGACCGGGGATGCCCAGACTCAGAGAGGGCAGGCTGCCTGCATAAGGACACACAGCAGCCCTATGACCACTTCTCAGTCTAGCCCAAATGGTCTGAATCTCAGTTTGTTGATTTGCTAAGTGATACTGTTGCCCTGGCTGCTGTGGAGGCTGAAAGAGACTGTTTCAGTGGCCACAAGGAGGCCAGGAAGGCAAGGCAGGCTGTGTTGCACCAGGCAGGACAGCTTCACAGAGGGTCCCATAGAAAGGTTCTTCTGTCAGTGTAGGGTGGCTGAGGTGGGAAAGGAAGCAGGGGGCCTCAAATCTCCATCACCCAAGGGGCTGGTCTCTACAAGGAGGGACTGACTTCAGGATTAGCGCACAGTCCGCCCGTGCCTGCTCAGCACAGCCTGGGTCCTGGGGACAGCAGGGCAGTGGGGAGAAGGGAGAGGCTCTGGAGGCCTGCCCATCCAGCCATTCCCACAGCCTGCCCATCCGGCCATTCCCACAGCCTGCCCATCCAGCCATTCCCACAGCCTGCCCATCCGGCCATTCCCACAGCCTGCCCATACAGCCATTCCCACAGCCTGCCCATCCGGCCATTCCCACAGCCTGCCCATCCGGCCATTCCCACAGCCTATGAGGCCTGCCAGCTCACATCCTGACTCCACCAGCTGAGTGATTTGCTATGAAAAGGTGCCATACCTTGGTTTCCCTGATGATATGATAACTATCATCTCAGAGCATCTCAGTGAGGCTTAAATGAATGCACTGGAGAGGGGTCTCAGGAGTGCTGTGAATACTGGCCATTGTTACTGACACCAACGCTATTTCAATAGTCTTGAAGGGGACCCTCGACTCAGTCGGTAGAGGTCCCAGCACCACATAAAGTATGCATGGCGATGCATGCCTGTGACCCCAGCACTCTGGAGGTAGAGGCAGGAGGATGAGAAATTCAAAGTCATCCTCAGCTACTCAGTGAGTTTGAGGCCAGCCTGGGCTACATGAAATTCTGTCTCAAAAAGAGGATGTCTTGAAGGAACGCACATCTTCTTATCTTCAGCACCCAAACATTTTATTGAATTCTTATAAAAAATATTTTATTCATTATTTTTATTCTATTTTATGTGCATGAGTGTATTGCCTGCATGTGTGTAAGTGCACCTATGTTGTTCAGGGCCCACGGAGGTCAGAAGAGGGTGTTGGACACCCTGGAACTGGAGTTATGGATGGTTGTTAGCTGCTATGTGGGTTATGGGAATCAACCTGGGTCCTCTGCAAGAGCAGCCAGTGTTCTTAAGCACTGAGCCGTCTCCCCAGCCCCACTGCTGAATTCTTATACTGAGAGAAAAGGAAGGTACCAGGCAGTCAGCCATCGTTACATCACACTGGAAAACAGTGGACACGACCGGATGTCAGCTTAAGGAGGGAGGTGGGGGTCACAGGCAGAAGGCAGGGCTGAGACGGCTGAAGTGTGATGCCCATGCCGGAGTGGGCAGGGATGTTCTGCAGGGCCTTGGCTAGCTGGGAGCATCTGGCTCTCGGCCCCGGGTGAGGGTCAGCACCCGTATGTCTTTTTTCTTGTCTGGAAAATTTTACAATGATTTTAAAACGGAAAAGAAAATTTAAAACTCCCAAGCATGCTTAAGGGTCAAATCTGGGCCCACCTCTTAGCCTGTCACCTCTTAGCCCCTTTACCTGTCCCCAGTACAAGATGCCAACCCCTTGGGTTCAAGGCCAGAACACAGCCCAGACACATCGCCTCTGTAGAATCCTTCAGTATCACCTCCCCAAAGTTCCTGTCCCTCTGGCCCCGGCCTTCAGTACAGGACCACCCTCATCCCCAAGTCACAGGCTGCTCTCATCACTACAGGCCAGTAGCAACAACAACCCAAACCCATCTCACCCTGAGGTTCTGCAATGAGTTCCTTCTGCCAGGAACACTCTTCCTGCCCCGCCCCATCCTCACTGGGTTCCTGCTTTCCCAGATGGCAGCTTCCCTAATGTCTGAGCCAAGATGCTCCAAAAAGAGAGAACAGGGGCCAGAGGGCTTCTGTGCCGGGGCCTCGGAGCCCTCATGCACTCACTCAGTCACCAGTGAGTGCCCTGGCAATGCCGTGTATCTTGGTAACAGGCATCAACCCTCACAGCAGAGTAATCTGCACAATTTCTAGATTTCTCACTGGATCTGGAGTCTTGGGCAAGCTTCGTGACCACTCTGACCCTCAGAGTCCTCATCTGTGAAATGTGGGGCATATTTTAATAACACCTACATTAGGATGCAGGTAAAGAAATGAAAAGCTGGATGCATCCTAAGCAGCTGGTACAGTCATTACTATTAATATCTTTACTATGACTGAGGGGCCGAAGTGCAGTTCCAGAGCTGCTTGGTCAAAAAGCCGGCTGAGCTACTTGTGCATGCTTCTGATGACTGAGTCTCCCATGGTCCTCCCATCCCAGCTCACCTAGACATCCTGGATTGACTTTCTGTTTAGCCCCACCGTGCTGTGTGGCCTTGGGTAAGTCCTTTGGCCTCTCTGGGCCTGTTTCTACTGGAGCAAAAGGAGGGCTGTAGGGACACAGAAGCTCAATTGCTGTCCCCAGAGGTCCCTGGGAGCATGACACTCAAGACCCTCCTGGGAACCATCCTGTTAAGTTTGTTCCTCTTGGGCAGCCTGACTTTTGACCTCATCCTGCCTCCTGCAGCACAGACTCCCCATATGAAAAGGAGCCTAGCTTCATGAATCAGCAGAAAGGATACACACTCTAACCACAAGGCTCACAACTCCTGCCTGCTCAGGGAAGTTTGCAAATGACCAGGCCCAGTGGGGGAGGCTCACGTACCGGTGGGCGTGGAGACTCTTACAGCCACTTTGGGAAAATGTGTCACAGTACCTACTGATGCTAAATTTATGCCCCTCCTGCCATCCAGGCATCCCACTGTTGGGCACCGAGCCAGCAGAAACAAGGGCTGATGGCCACCCACAGAGATCCGCCTGCCTCTGCCTCCCAAGAGCTGCGATTAAAGGCATGTGCCCCCACATTTGACTTTATTATTTATTTTTATGTGTATGAGAGTTCTGCCTGCATGTCTGTACATGTGCTGTGTGTCCACAGATCCCCTGGAATTGGAGTTATGGATGATTATTAGCTGCTATGTGAGTGTTGGAAACCAAACCTGGGTCCTCTGCAAAAGCAGTCAGGGTTCTTAACCACTAAGCCATCTCTCCAGTCCCTTATGAGAGACTTCTTAAAATAGCACCAGATGATCCTTCCTTCCCATTCACCATATGGGGAAACTGAGAGTCAGCCAGGAGGTCTGACATCACAGCAGGGCCAGGGCTGACAAAGCCAGGCTTCTTTCTAGGATTCGGGCCTGCCACTTGTGAGAACAGGCTAGAGGCCTCCAGAGTGGGCCCTCCCCAGTCCAGCTCATCCATTTTACAGCTAAAGAAACTGAAATCTGGAAAGAAAGAGTCCCAAGCAAGAAGAAATGAGCCTCAAGCAGCTGGCTTCCTTTTCCAAAGGCTGTGAAAAGCTGGGAGGGTGTTGAGGAAACACCTGGCTTGCTGTAGGATTCTTTGTTTGGTTGACTGTTTCTTTGAAACAGGGTTTCATGCAGCCTATGCTGGCCTTGAACTTGCTATGTAGCTGAGGATGACTTTGAACTTCTGATCCTTTGCTTCTACCTCCTAAGTACTGGGATTACAGTAATATGCCACTCTACCCAATTTCTGCAGTACTAGAGATGGAAACCAGGGCTTCATGCATGCTAGGTAAGCAGTCTACCAACAGCCCCTTGCTGTAGGGCTTTTAAGAAAGGGAGCTCTGGCAGAGGTGAGGGGCAGGGGGTTTTCTTATGCTTCATCCCTCAGACTCTGAGCTGCTGGGTCCTCTCTGTAAGATGGGAATGTCCATAGCCTACTTTGTAGGACAGAGACTGGAGGAGCTAATGGGATGTGCTATGTGGGTAAGGGCCAGCTGATACCGGCCTCCCTGGGGGAGCCTCCAGGTTCTCCTGGCACCAGCAGGTCCAGCCTCTGAGACAACATCATGCTCGCTCTGTGTACACAAAGGCAGAGAGGTGGTCCAGGACAGTGGCCTGCAGTGGACATTTCCTCGCTTATTTTCTTTCACCACCTTTTAGGTGAGGAATCCCTGAAGATGAGTTTAGAGTTAATGTTGAAGAGCAAGGGCCCTGGAGCCAGATACTGACAGGTCAAATTCAGACTCTACTGCTGGGTGACCTGGTACCAGTGTTTTAACCTGTCTGAACCTGGTTGTTTTTCTTCCATAGAGATGCAGAAGGACTAAATGAGATGATGCAAAGTTCATGATACACAGTAAGCACTTAGTAATATGAGTGATCATTGCTACAGTGGCAGAAAGTGAGGCTTCCTTGAATCCAGCTTCCGCAGGGAAACTCTTCACCTGGCTCTGCTCCAGGATGGGGGTAGGGTGATCCAGGACGGGATGTCAAAGAAATTCTGTCTAAACCAATTCCAAACCTTCACCATACATATAAATTAGCACAAAAAGAAAAATGGAACTCTGGGATACTCCAGTATGGCTCAGTGCCACGTAAGAGGTCTAGTTCTCTGGGAAAGTGATTCTTGGCCACAGTCAGGAGAAGTCATATTCTCTGACTGGGTAATAACACTCTTGGGAGTTCAGCTAAAGGCACCATTCAAGAGGAAAACAAATGAGCCGCTCTGAATGAAATCGATCCTGTAATGAGCATCTAGATAAGAGAATCAGGAGCAGCCTGTGTCCATCCCCAGCCACAGGGGATAGTGAGGAAGGGATGACAGGATCCGAAACAGCAGGAGACAGAGACTGCTGTGACCATGGTGATCCCGTCCTGTTCTGTTACAGTGTCTGCTGGTGGGCTGGTGCTTGAGGAAGTCCAAAAGGAGAGAGAAGACTGAGATTAAGTAGAAATATTCTGCACAAAATTTTTGGCTTTTTTCAGTGAACAATGAAAGTAAATAGATAAATAAATAAAAGAATTAAAAAACAGACAATTTCTCTGAAGCCCTCACATGTGGCTCCCATCTGAAATGGGCAGGAAGAGAAGGTTCGTCTGACCCCTCCCCCACACCTTTCAGAGTCAGGTTTGGCTGGAAGGGACAGGGGTGGGACTCAGAGATGCATGGGTGACAACAGGTAAGGACTGTGGGAAGGGACAGAGGGTGATCAGGGAAGGGGCCTTAGAGCAGGTGCTTACATGAATAGAGGGACCAGCTGAACTGATCCAAGCAGAGGCAGGAGAGAACTAAGAGATAAGGCTGGCGAGCCAAGCCAGCTTCAAACAGATGACCAGGTTGAGGCTGAGAAGTGTGCCAAAAAGGGAACCCCAAGGTGGGCTTAAGGAAGACCCCGGGTGCCTCTAGAGGAGATCAGCCAAGAGGTGGCTAGAAGCGTACACACAGAGATCTCGATAGGGTCTATGGGCCTGAGACTGCCATATGGAACGAGCGCTGGTAGCACCTGGGTGTGGCTCAAAACACCCAGGGGACCCTAGAAGAGAGGGGGAGGAGGGAGCATCTCCAAGCAGAGAGAGATGCCTTGGCAGAGTGGGAAGGGGCAGAGGAGAGGCATCTAGAGCCCAAGGAAGAGTTATGTGACAGAGAAGAAGGGGTCAGATGTCTGAGGGTCCACAAGGTAAAGCCTGGGAAGTCCCCATTTGGTTTATCACCTCTGTGGGTGTTTGAAAGAGTGCATCTGGGGTGACAACGGCAGTGATGGCAGCCTCTGAAAACTTGGGGCTTTCGCCATACTGGAGAAGAAAAGAAGGAGTAATCAGTCTGTGCCTAGGGGAGTAGGGTCCCTACTGAGAATGGCAGTGTGACTCCAGTCCCTCAAGCTCCCCAGGAGACTGACTCTGGCTGCTGTCAGGTTGAGAGGCCGGACCTGGTGGCCATGCAGCCCCTGCCTTTCTCCATGTCTGCTGCACTCAGCAAACACGGAAAGGCAAGCGTGAGGAAGCCGGGGCTCCCCCACCCCGGGAGGCTGAAGTACCACCAGGTCCCAGCTGCCAGGATCCCTCACCCTCTGCCCACTGATGGCAAGCCCACCCTGCCAAGAGTCTTGGGTACCAGGGAACAGGGCCAGGGTCAGCCCAGCCCTGCTAGTCCCAGACGTGGGAGGAGCCACCTGTGCCATCTGTGATGCTGGGCAGGAGGGGACCAAAGGCATTTTACATCAGTAAAATCTACTTCCTAAAGGGAGAATTTGCTTCCATTCCTGTATGTGGCTGTATCTTAAAAATTGGAAACATTATAGCAAAATGATAAAAAATAGCCATCTCTCAGAGGGATGAAAGAGACTGCTATGCCCTTTACATAGTGGAGTCCCTCCACCCACCCCTTCTAACATTGGGTGAGATATATGTGATTGTGATGCCCACTGTACAGGTGAGGAAACTGAGGCTGCCCATCCTGAGTCATTTTCCTGCTCTTAGTTCTAGGATCTCTAGCCCTGGGCAGAGAAGAGGGGAGCTGGCCTGGCTGTCCTCCCCTTCTCTCACCTGAGCAGGTCTCTAAGCCGGGTTTTCTTACTACCCATAAAGGGAGTGGAGGCTGTGAAGGTGGGGTATAAGCAGCTGATTTTCTGATGGGCTACTGGGAGGGGCCTACAACCTTCTTGAGCTATGTGGCCAGTCCCTTCCCATACCCCCAGCCCCAATACCATTTACTTTCTTCAAGCGCTCTCTTTGCTCTCTCTGCCTTGCCTGACTGTATTCTGGGGGAGAAGACCGGGTGCTAAGTGACACCTGGCCTGTCTCTCCCCTCCTCCCACAAATCTCACCACCTTCCTTGTGGTCTGAGCATCAGTTGGTGCCTGGGACTTTGTCCTGCCCTACCTGTATGTCTGACTTAGACTTCTGGGGAATCCCAGAAGAGGGCCAGGGGACTCCCAAAGTATAACCAATGGCTTAGCATCACACGCAAGAGCAAGGGAGCCCCAGACCCCATTCCTCACTAATTGCCTCCCCTAGAGCCCAGGGCTGGGCGTGGTGTCTGAGCTGAAGCCCGCCAGTCTCATCCGAGGTGGGGGATGGCAAGGCGTCTTAGGGACACTCTGTACCCTATTCTTGGGAATGAAAGGTTGAGCCCCGGTTTCTCCAGCAGCGCATCCCGTCTCCTGACCCTAGAGAGTGAATGTGGGGTCAATGTTGCTTTGAGGAAGGAACTGAGATGGACATTTAAGGAGAGCCTCGGACTCGGCCAAGGATCTCCGGCATTTCAATCAATTTCCACTATTAGCAGACACGCTCTCCCATTCACAGACTCATAGCTGGAGGCTGGGAGAGGCGTGTGGGGAGGACCAGGGATCAGGACCGATCCTTGCCGGTGCCTCAGTCGCTGTGCCGGGCTCCCACCGTGCCTACAAGAGCATTCCCCCGGAGACCCGGACCGCACACCCGGGGCCCGGAGAGTGCGGGCGCCGGGCCAGGCACCGGGCCAGCCTCGTTTACAGGGTCTTCCTCCGCCAGCCACCCGGGCCGCGGCCCCTCCCACCCCGGCCGTGCCCCCGACGGCGCGGCGCTCACCTCGATGCGCTCGATGCGGTCCCGGAGGGCGCGCACCGCATCCTCCAGCTCCAGGACGAGCGCCGGCGAGTCCCAGGCGCCGTCGGCCATGGTGTCGCGCCGGGGCCCGTTGTCCTGGAGGCCCCGCGGCAGGCCGCTCTCACAGCGGCCCAGCTTGCCGGTGAGCTCGCGGATGGTGTCCTGGTCGGCGCGGATGCGCGCCTCCTGCTGCAGCGCCGTCTGGCGCAGCTGCTCGGCCGTGCTCTGCAGCAGCAGCAGCTCCGCGCGCTCGCCCGCCGCGTCCCCCGGCTCGGTCCCCGACGGGCAGGCGGCGGCCAGCGGCGTGCAGAGGAAGCGGCTGAACAGCGGCCCGGGCGGCAGCGGGTAGGCGCTGGCCGCCGGCGCCCCGGGCGGCGCCGAGGGCCCCGCGGAGCCCCCCGCGCCGTGCAGCGCGCTCAGGCTGCGCTGCGGGCCCGGGGACGCGGCGGCCGAGGCGGCCGAGGCATTGTCGGCGCCGCCGGGCAGCGCCCGCGCGGGGCTGGCCGCCAGGGGCACGCTGGCGATGATGCAGATGACGGCACCGAGGAACGCCAGCATGCCCGCGGCCAGCAGCACGGCCAGGAACTTCAGGGTGAGGCGGGCGAGGGGGCGCGCGGGGCCCCCGGCAGGAGCGGCGGAGGGGTCGGGGCGCGGGGCCCGGGAGCGCGGGAGCCGAGCGGGAGCCGAGCGGGAGCGGGAGCCGGAGCCGGAGCCGGAGCCCGAGCCCGAGCCCGAGCCGGAGCTGCCGCCGCGGCCGCTGCTGCCGCCGCTCTGAGCCCGCGCAGCGGGAGGAGGAGGAGAAGGCGGCGGGCGCGGCGGCCCCGCCCCACTCGCTCCCCCGGGCCGGCCTTGGCCCAGCCCCGCACCCGTTCCTTTCCGGAGTGCGTGCGCGGCCGGGATGCGGGGACCGGCGCGGGCCACGCCCAGGACTTCATCTTGCCGCGGGCGCTGTGCGGAGCGCGGCGACTGGATGGCTCCAGGGAGACCCTCCCCGCTGGGGTCTGGCCCTCTCCGTGTCCCAGGAAAGAGGACAGCTAACCCCCAGCGGGGTTCTGGGCTCGGCCTGCTACAAGCTCCCTTGCCATTACACCTCAGCGTGAACATGCTCACGATGCAAACGAGGAAACTGAGGCTCATTAAGGTCAAGTAGCTGCCCAAGGTCACACAGCTAGTATACAGTTGGAGCAGCATTTGAGTGGAGGCATGTTTGACTGGACCAGACTTCTAGGGGCGGGAGCTGGAGAGAGAGAGAGAAGAGGCAGAAGTTGAGGGTTGAGGAGGGGATTTACCTGACTTGTTTCTGTGACTACCTAAAGGAGCAGAGTTCACTCCTCTCCATCCTTGTGACCTCAGGGGTTAGCAGAAACTCGCCTCTGAATCATTGGCGGGGGGGGGGGGGGGGGGGGGCAAACAGCCAGGGTCCCCAGAGGAGACCCTCTGCTCATTGTAGCTCTACAGCCAAGTGGCAGGTGGCTAACAAACTGGTAGGTGCCAAAAACAGACAAGGAAGAAGCCAGCGTGTGTGTGTGTGTGTGTGTGTGTGTGTAGGCTTTTACTTTATTGTGTCAAAATGTCAACCTACTACCCTTTCTAAACTTTAAAAAAAAATTATGTGTATGAATTATTTTGCCTACATGCATGTAAGTGCACCACATGCATACAATGACCAAAGAGGCCAGAAGAGGGCGTTGGATCCCCTGGAACCATAGTTACAAGTGGTTGTTAGCCTCCATGTGGGGCTTAGGAACCAAATCCAGGGCCTCTGCAAGAGCAGCCAGTGTTCTTAACCCTGAGCCATCTGTCCAAACCCTTACCATCCTTTCTAATCCAGTCCCAGCCCCACTTCTCTGCAGGCCTTTCCCTCCTGGGCTGGAAGGACTCTGTGACAGCTGTACAGGTTCCTGCTGCAGACTGTGGTTCATGGGAATGGCGTGCTAAGCAATACTGAGTCAAGACTTGACCTGAAGGGAAGGCCATCCCAAAGTCTCTGGACCACCACAGCTGCTACCGTGTGCTTGGTTGATCTCCACATGGTACGTGTTGGGTGAAGAGGGGACCAAGGCATTTCTGAGGAGGCAGCTACCCTGGGAACTCTGGGGAACCCTGTCTGGCCACTGGCATCCTGTTCAGTAGTCTATGGGCATGTACTTCATTCCTTCTTTCACGTCTCCCCCACTCATCCACCTCCCGAAGTCAGGGATTTGAGTGACAGCAAGGAGCACACTGCTTGCTCATGGCGAAACCCCAGAGCCCCATGTGTGTGGATGGAAGGTGGTGACCTGAAAATCCAGCCCAGACAGCACAGTTCCAAGGACTCATTCAGAACTGGAAAGATATCCCTGGCTCTCGGAAGGTAAATTCAGGCAGGGCCCCCCTCCCCTGAAGCCCTGTGGGGTACCTGAGACATCATCACCACAGTTGTATCTAATAAGTCCACGAAGACAGACAGTATTCCCAGAGAAAATGTCCTGTAAGATCTAGAGAACACTAGTCACCCCTCTGCCCACACACCCGCTTGTGGCACCCCATTCCTTGTAGGGGACTATCTTTCTAGGCATGTCTGTGTGGTAAGCAGTCTTGGAAAACAGCAAGTGTTGCCTCTGACCAGAGCAATAAAATTCATGTCTATGGGGCCACAGTGGGGCAAGTCAACTCGCAGCCCCAAAGAAAAGATGGGAGGTCTTAGCTTGTGGCTCATTGGCTGCGCCGCACACCTACTGTGTATGTCACATCCCGCTCTGTGAGTCATGAAGTCTTCCTCTGCCCCAGGAGTATCCAGTTTTCTAAAGCATCTATGAATCCACGAAGGATTATTTGCATTCCAGGTCAGTTAACTTGCCAGTTTACAAGTTGGGTGAATCTCAGGTCTCTCACCATTCTTGACACTTTTTGTGTCTCGGTATTTGAATCCATTAAATGGGGAATAATGGGAGTGTGTGAAAAGCTTCAGTATGGGCTGGAATACAGTTCACTTGTTAGAATGCTAAAGCAGCATGCATAAAGCTCCAGTAGGGCATAAAGCCTATAATCCTGGCATTTGGAGGTAGAGGCAGCAGGATCAGGAGTTCAAAGGAGTCTGGGAGGCACAGAGAGTTCGAGATCATCCTGGGCTATATGAAACTCTGGAGAGATGACTCAGTGGTTAAGACTATGAACTATTCCCCAAAAGACGAGGGGGGTGGAGAGGAAGAGAGAGAGGGAGAAAGAGAAGAGAGAGGGAGAGAGGGAGAAAGATAGGAGAGAGGGAGAGAGAGAGAGAGAAGAGAGACTGAGCTATTTTTGCTGAGGACCAGTGTTCAGTTCCCAGCCGCCATATTGGGCAGCCTGTAACTCCAGATCCAGGGGGATCTGACACCTCTGGCTCCTGTCAAGCACCTGCACTCACATATACATGCACAAACATACAAACACACTGACACACACACAATTAAAAATAATAAAATAATTTTTTTAAAAAAAGAATGTTGCAATCTGAGCCTCGCTTGCCTTTCCAGCCTTGCTCCATCCCTGGTTCCCATGGCATATCAGATCGTGCCCGTGTCCCTGGCACACCACAGTGCTTCGAAGCACCCTCTGTGTTCTTTCCTCCCTCCTTGATTCCTCTCTAGTCCTGACAGCACAAAGCCCCACCTTCCCCCCCTGGTGGCTTCTCGCAGAATGTTCCTTGAGCTACCTCCCCGACAGACATTCTGGCCAGAGTGGCAAGGCTAGGACATTTGAGTCTTCAAGCCTGTCCCTTCTGGGCTTTTGGAATGGACCTTCTTAATCCTAACAAAGAATTTCTGTAGGGATGGTCAGAGACGCCTTCTCAGGGGACCTTCTGTGAGGCTGTAAGACCTGCATTTCCCATCACAGGTCGACCGGTTTCTTTGGCTCTTTCTCTTCCTAGTGCTGTGATTGGAACCCAGGGCCTGTACATGCTGAAAAAGTGCCCTACCACCAGGGCACATTCCCAAACCTCTTGGTTTTGTTTGCTTTTGAGACTGGGTCTTCCTGTAGCCCTAGCTGGCCTGGAACTTGCTATGTAGACCAGGCTGGCCCCCATCCCACAGAAATCCTCCTGCCTCTGCCTCCCGAGTGCTGGGACTAAAGTTGCCTATGTTTTTCATTCCTTCACTTTCATTCCATTTTTCAGGGTTTTTTGTTTTTATGTGTATAAGTGTTTTACTTGTGTGTAGTAAGTGCACCCATGTATGCAGTCCCCAGGCCCAAGAGGGTATTGGATTCTCTGGAACTAGAGGTACAGACAGTTGTTAGCCACTGTGTGGGTACTGGGAACCAAACCTGGGTCCCTTAATGAGCATTCAGTGCTCATAACCATCAAGCCATCTCTAGCACCCACAAAAAAAGCTGAGCGTGATGGTGTTGTGTGTCTGTAATGCAGGGCTGAGGGAAGGGCAGAGATAGGAGGATTCAGGGGATTGCTGGCCCGTTAGCCAGACTGAAACTGCAAGCTCCAGGTTCCGTGCGAGACCCTCCCTCAAAATATAAGGTGGAGAGTGACACCCAGTGCTGATCTCTGAGCTCCACATACATACATATATGCATGCACACAGTAAATGTACACACTAAATTAAATAAGGCTGGAGATATAGCTCAGTGGTTAAGAGCTATCTTCTTGCCGAAGACCCAGGTTTGAATCCCAGCACCCACGTGATGGCTAACAACTGTCCATTAACTCCAGTTCCATGGGATCTGACACTCTCTGTCCTCTGCGGGCATTGCACTACACAGGTACACTTACACACATATAGGCATAACACTCATACACATAAAAATTTTTTAATTAAAAATTTAAAACCTGCTTGATATTTGTTTATTAAACAGGTTAATTTAAAAAGGGATGGGAGACAAAGGTGGAATAGGAACAGGAAATTTAAAACATGGGAGATTGGCCAGTGAAGTGGTTTAGGAGGTAAAGGAACTTGCTGCCAAGCCTGAGGTCCTGAGTTCAATCCCCAGGACCCATATGATGGGGAAGAAGAGAGCTGACTCTAAAGTTTTCTGAATTCTACAAAAATGCCGTGATCCCGGTGTCCCCCTGATAAATAAATAAATGTAATAAAAATGTTTTAAAACATGGGAGGGTGCCAGTTAGGTAACCGGCGTCCAGTTCCCGGCACAGAGCAGCGCCAGGCTGTGAGTGTGGGGTTCAGGGCCACCAACTCACATACCAGATGGCCTGGGATTTTTCCCAGTTTCAGGATACAATGTCCTCAATTCTAGACAAACGGTGACTGCAGCCACTCTGGATCCCCAAAGCCCTGTCATCCCACTGCATCCCCTCCATCACGCAGGGACTGGGTCCTGGCCAAACCCCGTGCTCTTTCACTCCTGGATGGCCCTCCCTGCAGCACCTGCCCAGTCCCTTCTGCCAGCAGGCTGGGACCAGCTGCCACAGCCTCATCTCGTGTCTCTAGGATAACTACCTGGAAATGCTCGTGATCCCAGTGAATCGAGCTAAGCCCCCTTTGAGAGTGTGCCAGTGAGCAAAATGCCCCCTTCCTCCCAGGAGGTGAGGAAGCAGGCCTCTCCATCCCAAGGCCCAAGTCTGGTCTCCCTGAGGTCTGTCCTCTGGCTTATCTCCTTCACTGGGAGGTGGAGCCTACTTGGCAGGAGGTAATGCGAAGCAAATAAAGCAGAGGAGACCCTCCCCCAGGAGTCAGAATGTGCAGCCACCATTTCTTTTCTTTTTTATTATTACATTTATTTAATGTGTGCTTGTGTTTATGTGAAAGCATATTTGCATGCAAAGAGGTCAGTGGACAATTTTCGGGAATCAGTTCTCTCCTTTGTTCCACCACGTAGGTCCTGGGGATTAAACTCAAGCTGTCGGGCTTGACGGCAAGTACCTTTAACCAGTAAGCCAACTCACCAGCTCCAAGTTCCATTTGTAACCATGATGTTTTTTATTCCCAGAGCACAGTACAGTGCCTGGCTTTTAAAAAGTGCCTAGTAAATGTTACTTGCCTCCTTGTGTATTCCTAAGCATGGATTAGGTGCTCAGTCATTATTAATTTCCTATTAAGGCCCCCTCTTGCCTCCTGACTGGAGTCTGGGACTCATTCAGAGATTTGGCTCAACACACTCCAGGCTACCAGGAGGAAAGCAGCATCCTGCCAGGGCCCAGAAATGTTTGCACATTTGCAGTGGATGTGGGGCTGAGGTCCCCCAACCAGTGAGGGGGAGAATGGAGGCCAGTGGAGCAAGAGCATGCCTCCCTAGGGAAGCCCAGAGATTTCCTCCTGGACTCTGCTTCCTGGAAGCAGCGAGCAGGCCAGCCCAGACACAGGCTTGGGCAGGAAAAGCAGACATCTGTTCCCACAGGCTCAGGAGGGGCCCCAAAGCGGGAAGAACCATGTGTCCTGCTGGCAAGGGGTCTGTGGATTGGCAGGAGAAGTGTATGGAGTTGGGGCCAGGCTTAGGGAAGGAAGGTCAGTGGGAGTAGCCGTCCATTATCACGTGGAACAAGCCAGGGTCTTTGCAACCCCCAGACACTGGGCTCCTCCTCCTTGGTCTTCCTCCGAGGAGTCTCGCCTGTGGCCAGGCTGGAGTTGCATGCTACTAGTCTTTAGTTCACACCCAGGGAAGCTAAACTCAGGCTCCATGTTTGACTTGGGGTCCAGTGACCAGAGGGAACCCTGAACAGCAATTGTCACCTGCATCTCCCCTTGTCACCCTTTCCCTCGAGGTCAGCCAGCTCCCTCTCTTACTTAGCTGTATTAAGGAGTGGCCCCTCTACCTGCACAATCCGAGAGCCCCGTTGGCCACACAGGCCCTCCCCTCCTGCTCAGCGGCCTTGCACCAGCATCTCTCAGCTGATCTACAGGTTGTGTGGACACTTAAAATTTTTAAATTCATTTTGGGTGTGTGCTGATGGGAGGCATATGCACGCAGGTGTGGAGGCTAAAAAACAACTGCCTGGAGCCCATTCTCTCCTTCCATCACGTGGATCCCAAGGATCATACTCAGGCTGTCAAGCCTCATAGAAGATGCCCTGACCCACTGAGCCTGGCATGGACATTTGCAGTCTGGTGACCGGTTTCTCACATGTAGGTCACTGGCCCCCGGGCGGTTTCCAGTGCTTCTCCTCTCTCCACACAGGAATCTAGGGCTAGTAGCCGTGTCTCAAGCCCCCCTAGGAAAGACAGTTTTCTGAAGGCCCCTGAGGTTCTTTGAATGCTGTCCTTAGAGCCTAGAGCTCTGTGAAAGTTCCTTTCCTGTCTTTAAAATGGGTCTGCACTGCTCTGAGCTGGCTACAACCAGGCAGACCCTACGACCTTGCCTGGGTGGCCATTTGTGTGTGCCTGGCAGGAACTCTGCTGCCATCTGTACCCAGGATTAAGTCTAGAAGCAGTCACCCTAGGTTTTACTGGATTCTTGTGTGTGTGTATTTTCATGTGTATGTACATGTTTGTGTTCATGGAGACCAGAGGTGGTTGATGTTCAGATGCTTCCTCTATCCCCTTTTTTTTTTTGAGACAGGGTCTCATCACCTAGCCCTGGCTGGCCTGGAACTCACTATGTAGACCAGGCTGGCCTCAAACTCAGATTCACCTGCCTTTGTGTTTGGATTAAAGGCGTGTACCACCACGGCCAGCCAGCTGCCTTATATTTTGATGCAGGGTCTTGGAGCCTCAAATTCATTGACTTGGCTATGCTGGGCAGCCAATGAGCTTCAGGAATCCCCCAACTGTCACCCCCAGCATTGTGATTACTGATACAGGCTACCATGACTGGTTTTTACGTGGGTGCTGAGGATTTGAATTTAGGTCCTCATGCTTGTGTGGCAAGTACTTTACCAAGTGAACCATTTCTCCAACTTTCTTTACTAGTCTCCACCTTTCTTTACCAGATTCTTCAATACTAAAGTGGGGGCTAAGTAGCTCAATGGGTACTTATTATGTATGAAGACCTAGGTTCAATTCCCAGCACTACCTAAACTGAGTGTTCTAGTTTACCTTCAACTGCTGTGACAAAGCACTCTAATACCAACTTAGGGAGGAAAAGGTTTATTTTGTTCACAGCTCCCAGGTCACAGTTCATCACTGAGGGAGCGAGCCCAAGGTAAGAACTCGGGACAGGAATCTGGAGGCAGGATCTGAAGCACAGGCCAGCTGCTTACTGGCTTGTTTCCATGGCTCATGTTCAGTCTGCTTTAGAATATAATATAGGACCACATGCCTAGGGATGGCACCGCGTGGAGTAAGCTGGGCCCTCCCACATCACTTAATCAAGAAAATGCCCCACAAACATGGCCACTGGCCAGTCCAATGGAGGCAATTCCCCAGTTGAGCCTCCTTCAACCCAGGTGTGTCAAGTTGATAACTAAAGCTGTCCAGCACACTGGGTATGGCTGTAATCCTCTTGCAAGGTGGAGGCTGGAGTATCAGGAGTTCAAGGTCATCTTTGGCCACATAGTTAGTTGGAGGCCAGCCTGAGCTAGAGACTAGAGACCCTGTGTCAAAGAAAAAAAAAGAAAAAATATATAGTCTGAGGTGGAGGCAGGCTTTGCATTCTATGTAGAATGCCTCATCTCCTTCAGCTGGAGCTTGTCCTCTGTGCAAGGGTCCAGGGACACAGGGGTCTCTCTTCTAAGACCCCAACTTGATCTGCTCCTCCTACCAGGCACCTCTGGATTTTCCAGCATAGGAGTTTGTGGCTGGAGAGAGAATGGGCACAGAATCTAACCTGGGAATCAGATGTTCTTCAGAGGTGACATTTCTAGAAGCTACTGGAAGCTGTCTTCTCATTAGGGCACTTCTGTAGGGTCCTTGGAGAAGTCCATCACTAACAAGTTCCTACTAGGCAAAGCCTCCTCTGACAGGCTGTTTATAGTAAGTCCACCTTAGAACTTATCTTCAGTTGGAGGAGGGGGATCTGTCCTACTCTGATAGGACAGGTGGCCCTTCCTGTTCCCTAAATCCTCTGGAGCAACCAAGCCAGCTCATATTTAAAAATAGCCCTCACCCCTGGCGAGATGGCTTTGCAGGTAAAAGCCCTTGCTGTGTAAGCCTAATAACCAAATAACCGAGGTTGGATCCCCAGAATGCATGGTCGAAGAAGAGGACTGACTCTACAAAGTTGTCTTCTGACCTTCACATGCAAGCCATGGCATGTGAGCACCCACACTGACCTAAACAGGACTCTCATCGTCATCATCAAAGCTGAAAACATTTAAATTTATGTGTGTGTGTGTGCCTGCATGAATTTATGTGCACCATATGTGTGCAGGAACCTGAGGGGGCCAGAAGAGGGCATCAGATTTCCCTGGACTGGAGTTATAGACAGTTGTGAGCCATGATGTGTGTACAGCAAACCAAACCCAGGTCCTTTGAAGGAGCAGTAAGTATTCTTAATTACTGAGCCATTTCTCTAGCCACTCATTTTTGAAAAACAGTCCTCAAACCAGTCACATTTTCCAAAATTCACGCTGGAGCATGAGACGCACATTCCATTCCTGACCCCCAAAACACTGGGACTCTAGGCTGAGCCCAGAGTAGCCCGACCCTGTTTGGTGGGATGGCACATCTAGCCAATCTCTCAGCTTTGTCCCTAGTAGCCTCATCTCCAAATTCCCAGGGACCCCTGTCATGTGCTCTGGTTCTGTGAAGCCCCCTCACTTGTCTTGGGGTGTCTTGACTTCAAGACAAGTGAGAGGGTTTGGAAGAACTAAGGAGACCCCGTTCCTAGCCTCCCACCTCCCACAGGGCTCCATAGCCCTCAGTCATGGGTACACGAGGGAAGAGGAGCTCATTTTACCCTGACCCTGTATGAGTCTACACTTTGGAATGGGTACATGATATCCGCTGGAGGCATGCACTACAGAGGACAGCAGGTTGCAGAGGAAGTGAGAGCTCAGAGAGACATTTCCATGCAGGGGTCACTTAGTCACAGACACTGGTGGCTGTCTGAAAAAGAATGAGTCACAGGCAAGCACAGGGTTCAGGCTTCCTAGGGACAGAGGATGAGTCAGACAGCCCTTGGGGGCAATGTGCCTGGCTGGAGTTGGGTTTTGAATGTGGCGCATAAGGGGGTCACAGAGAAGTAGAACAAGGCGGTTGAGAGCAAAGATCTGATGTCAGCCTCTCGTGCTTCCAGTCTAGCTGTACAGCTGTCACCCGAGCAGGTGGTTCAACCTCTCTGGTGCCTCAAGGGCTGCCCTGTCGGGGTCCCTGAAAGTGACTCAGATGTACATCGGGAGCTTGGCTTCCTGCAACCCCATAAGGAAGGGACCTTACTGCCCTGTCCTGGTTTTGTGTGTATGGTTGTATGGGTGAGGTGTGTATACTTGTTAGTGTGGGTGTGTGCACATGCACATATACACACATGGGCCTGTGCATCATGTGGAGGCCAGAGGTCGATATGAGGTGTCCTTCACTGATTGCTCTCTCCATTTATTTACAACCCCCTGGGAGCTGATGAGTCAATGACAGTATTAATATTGACTTTGTGTCTTCTTTTTTGGTCTTTTTGAGACAGGGTCTCCCTGCAGCCCCAGCTAGCCTGGAACTTGCTATGTAGATCAGGCTGGCCTCAAATTTACCATGATCCATCTGCCTGTCTCCCGAGTGCTGGGACTAAAGGTGTGTGCTACCATGTCCAGCTCCATTTTTATCTTTTGAGACAGGTGTCTCACTGAACCCGAAGCTCATGGATCAAGCTATGTTGGCTGACCTGTGAGCTGCAGGGCTCTACCTGTCTGTGCCACTGAACCGAGCTTGGGGTTACTGTCACGCACCACCTGGCTTTTTACATGGGCTCTGGGGATCTGAACTCAGGTCCTCATGCTTGTGCAGCAGACACTTTACCAACTGAGCCGTGTCCCATGCCCTCGCTCCCATTTTATTAGGGAGGGAAACTAAGCCACAAAGCAGGCAAGAGGTGTGCCCAGGGTTGGACATGCCAGCAGTCTGGCTCCAGTGAGGGCTTCCAGAAACACCTGTCATACACGGACAATGTGATGGTTTAGCAGGACTGCTTGGGCCCAAGTCCAGGACAACCTCTCAGGGGCAAGTTCTTTCACCTGGCTGGACCTGGGTCCCTCCGTGAGGTATTAGAGGAACTGTGTTCCTGGGTAGTACAGCTGAGCAAGTCAATCCTTGTGAGGCCCAGCTCTCAAATGTTTGCTGTCCTTAAAGTAATGGATGTCCCATTCCCATTTCCCAGGAGAAAATCGAGGCCCAGACTGAGTGACTAACTTACCTGAGGTGATACAGCTGGCAGAACTGGGACTGCAGCCACTGTGTCTGTTGTCCTTGAACTGTTACATGGTGGTGATGGTGGGGGGCAGTAAGAACTGATGGTACATGGTGGTGATGGGGGGGACATTAAGAGCTGATGGTACATGGTGGTGATGGGGGGGACATTAAGAGCTGATGGTACATGGTGGTGATGGGGGGGACATTAAGAGCTGATGGTACATGGTGGTGATGGTGGGGGGCATTAAGAACTGATGGTACATGGTGGTGATGGGGGGGGACAGTAAGAACTGGTGCCTGAGCAGCTGGGACCTGGACCAGAGGTCAGGGGCAGCCACACCTGGTTACAGACCTGAGAGGAGTGTCTTCTTAGCCACCAGCTCTTCCAGTCCTTCCAGATAACCCAGCTCACCAGGGCATCCTGTTCTCCGTGACAGAAGGTTGAGCAGTCCTAGGACCTGGACAAGGGTCTCCATGGCACCCGAGTTTAAAGGCAGGAGGACCTCAGAGTAGCAGAACCAACTAGGCTTCACTGCCCATAAAACAAGCCAAATGTGATTAGGGTCACCAGGGGAGCCAAAGAGGTGCCTGTCATGCATACGAGGCTCTCTAGAGGACAAAGCCCTGTCTGCCTTGTACAAAGTATATCCTGGATCCTTGTACACAGCAAGGAGGCTCTACATTTCGACAGAGCGCACCCAGGACACTGAATCCACCCCAAAGGGCTGTTGCTCATCACACCATTTTAGACTGAAACCAGAACAAGAGGAAGTGGCAGGGGACATCATTATTTCCCAGGACCCAGAACCCCTGCCATTTAGCCCACCCACCTCCATAGCCCTCCATTCCGCAGACCCTCCTACTCACAAAGGCTGCTGCTGTCCCGACCGTCGTAAATGAAGGCCTGAGACTTTGTGGTTCTCTGAGCTCATAAAGCCTTTGGAAAGGACAGAAAAGACTTTGGTCCCAAATTACTCTAATGAAGGCCATATCCCAGCTGGGGGACCGTTGGGATGTGATCCCATCTGGCTTCAACTGGATCAGCTATGTTCCTCCTGAGTAGCTGTCTTCTATTAAGCATTGTCACGGCTGTCCTTAGATCTCACTGTTCCACTGAAATTTCAGGAGTTTGGGGCGGCAGCCAGGGCACGGGAAGGAGAGCTCTGGCTTATTGTCTGCGCAGATGGAAAGTTTGGTTTTTCAAGTCTCCTTTTGCTATGGATTTGCCTCTTGTTTTTTCTTTGTTTTGAGTAAATATACAACATACAATTGACCATCTTTACTGTGTTATAGTATGTAATTTGGCAGTATGAAATACATTGTGATTTTTCCATTTTTTGTGTTTTTACATGCACATGTGGGAGTGCATGCTCATGTGTGTACATGTGTGGAGACCAGAAGTTGATGTCAGGTGTCTTCCTCAATCATTCTCCCACCTTTTTAAAAATATTTATCACAGAGATCCGCCTGCCTCTGCCTCCTGAATGCTGGGATTAAAGGTGGGCGCCACCACATCTGGCCCATTATTATTTTCATATGTAGTATGATATGTGTTGGGCCATGGCATGTGAGTGGAAGTCAGAGGACAATTTTGTAGAGTCGGTTCTCTCTTTCCATCTTTACAAGGGTTCTGGGGATTGAACCTAGGTAATCAGACTTGTGTGACAAGTGCTTTTACTTACTGAGCCATTTTGCCCCCTCTACCTTAGTTTCTCAGATAGGATCTGTCACTGGACTTGGAGTTCACTGATTCAGCTAGTCAGGGCAGCGAGCCTCTGGCACGCACCTGTGTCCACCTCCCTGGTGCTGGTGTTACAAGCGCACACAGACCACTGACTTTTGTATGGGTACTGAGGACTAAACTCAGGTTCTCATGCTTTATGGCAAGGACTTTTATTAGCTGAGCCATCTTCTGCGCCCCCCCCCCCGTTTTCTTAGCTGAGGATACTGTGTAGCCAAGGATGTCCTTGAACTCCTGACCCTTCTTGCTCCCACTTCCCAAGTTTTGGGATTACAGGTGTGTGCCACCACACCCAGTTGCCTTTTTAACATTATCTTATGTGTCTAAGTGCTTTACCTACATGTAAGTGCACTACATATGTGTAGTGCCTGCAGAGGCCAGAAGAAAGCACTGGATCCTTTGGAATGGAGTTACAGATGATTGTTGACTACCATGTGAGTGCTAGGAACCAAACTTGGGTCCTCTAGAAAAATAATCAGTGCTCTTAACTGCTGAGTCATCTCTCTAGCCCTCCAGTTGCTTTTCTATTTTATTGTTCAACCACCATCACCATCTTCTGAACTCTTTATCTAGTAAACAGAAACTCTGCACCCACTAGACACTAATTCCCCATTCCCTGCCCGAAGCTCCCCAGTCCCCATTCTGAGCATTCTGAGGTATCTTTATGATTCAGGCAACTTTAAGTATCTCATACAAGTAGAGTCATATAGTGTGTGTGTGTGAGTGCTTGGCTTACATATATGATTACAGGTACACACACTGCCTGTGGAGGCCAGAAAAGAGCATCAGATGTCCTGGAACTAGAGCTGTGGACCTCCATGTGGTGGTGAGAACTGAATCAGGTTCTGCAGGAGCAGCCAGTGCTCTTAACCACTGAGCCCTCTCTCCAGCCCAGCTTTTGTCTTCTTTGTAGTTAATGTGTTTCACTTTGCATCAGGTCAAGTTTCATGCCTGTTGTAACGTTGATCAGAACCGACATCTTTTTAACCAGAATAATATTCTACTGTAGCTACATATCACATTTCTTCATCCACGGATGGCCTCTGGGTGGTTTCTGCGGTTTCTTTATTGTTAATGGTGGTCCTATTAGTATGAGTATTCTCATTATCTCAAGACCTTGCTTTAAAGCCTTTGAGTACACACCCGAAATAAGACTGTCAAGGCAGCACATGAGCATCCGCCTCTGCATGTCCTAGCCGACACTCAGTTCACTTCTTTCTGTGAGCATCCACTTCTCCATGTCCTAGCCGACACTCAGTTCACTTCTTTCTGTGAGCATCCACTTCTCCATGTCCTAGCCGACACTCAGTTCACTTCTTTCTGTGAGCATCCACTTCTCCATGTCCTAGCCGACACTCAGTTCACTTCTTTCTGTGAGCATCCACTTCTCCATGTCCTAGCCGACACTCAGTTCACTTCTTTCTGTGTGGCTGGGTTTTTTTTAGGGTAGGCAGGTATGGTGACATAGCTCAGCTTTTCTTTTATTTTTTTATTTATTTTTATTTTTTTGAGGTAGGGTGTCATGTAGCCCGTGTTGGCCTGGAACTCAATATGCACCCAAAGGTGACCTTGAATTCCTGATCCTCCTACTCCCACCTCCCAAGAGTTGAGATTACAGGCATGCACCACCATGCCTAGTTAATGCAGTGACGGGATTGCACCTAGGGACTTGTGCATACTAGGCGAGCACTCTACCAACTGAGCCATGTCCCCAGCCCTCATTGTAGCTTTGATTGCATTCCCTAATGATTACTGATGCTGACTGTGCCCACTGGCTCTCTGCATATTCTCCCTTCTTTGGAGAAAGGTCCTGTTTTAGTTTGCCTTCAGTTGCTGTGACAAAAACCAACTTGGGGACAAAAGGTTTTCTTTAGCTTACATCTCCTGGGTCACAGTTCATCACTGAAGGAGTCAAGGTAGGAACTCAGAGCAGGAACCTGGAGGTAGGAGCTGAAGCATGGGCCTTGGAGGAATGCTGCTTCCTGGCTTGCTCCCCTGGCAGGTGCTCAGCCTGCTTCCTTATACAATACAGATCAACCTGCTCAGGGGTGGCACCTCCCACAGTGGGCTGGCCCTCCCACATCACTCAGTAATCAAGAAAATACCCTACAGACATGGCTACAGGCCAGTCCAATTGAGGAAATTCCCCAACTGAGGTTCCCTCAGCCCAGGAGTGTCAAGTTGACAGCAAAGCTCTTCAGCACAATTGACCCCTTGTCAACCTGACACAAACAGATCCTTATTAAATTAGAAGCTTTCCATTTCTTGTCCCCAAGGTATAATGTTAATATTATATCACAACATAAGACAGTACAACCTTAAAAGTCCCACAGTCCTTTAAAAAATCCAAATAGTTAAAAGTTCACAGTCTCTTTTAAAATCTCTTAACTGTGGGCTGCAAAATCCGAAACAAGTACTGTCTTATTTCAAAGGGAAGAATCGGGCACACCTAAGCAAAACCTAAATCCAGCAAATAGCTCAAGGTTGGACATCTGGGATTCACTCACAATCCTCTGGGTTCCAAAGGGTTTCAGAAGCTCCACTTCTCTGGCTCTGCCATCTATAGCACTCACAGCTGGTCTAGCAGGCCCAGGCCGGTCCATTCCATACCTGCTGCTGCCCTTGGGGGTTGTCCAGTGGTCTTGGCACCTCCAAGGGGCTGGGATCTCCACTAAAACTGAGGCTTCACCCTCACCAATAGGCTCTTCTGGCCTCTCCATGACCCCCCTCAATCCTGGGGTTCTTTACTGCAACTGAGGCTGTGCTTTCACCAATGGCTTTTCCCTGTCTCTCAGGGTGCCAACCCTAAGCTTCTCTCTGTGACCTCTTCACACTTTCAACACCAGAACCACGCAGGAGACTCTTATACAAAGATTTTGCTGTGGCGATGCTTGGCTCTTGTTACAGCTGATTTTTCAGCCCCAGCTAACCAGCATCAATTGTCCCAGTAAAGCGAAGGTTTCGCTTCAGGTTCTGGTATCTTCTGAATCACAGTTGATTCTTCAGCCCCAGCCAGCTAGAAACCACAGATTCTCAATTCAAAATATCACACAAACAGCCTTGATAGTCTCTGTTTCCCTTGAAGCTTCACAAGCCAGGCCTCCACCATCTACAACTCTTTCAGCATAACTATTCTAAACTCCACAGCAACAAACTCTAAGTACTCAATGGCTTTTCAGCCCAAAGTACGAAATCCTTCCCAAAACAACTGGATCAGTTCTGTCACAGCAATACCCCACAATCCTGGTACCAATTTCTGTTCTAGTTTGCCTTCAATTGCTGTAACGAAACATTCTAATACCAACTTGGGGAGGAAAGGGTTTATGGCTTACATCTCCCAGGTCATATTCATCGCTGAGGGAGCACAAGGTAGGACTCAGGGCAGAAACTTGGAGACAGGAGCTGAAGCACAAACCATAGAGGAACGCTGCTTACTGGCTTGCCCCCCTGGCCTGTGCTCAGCCTGCTTTCTTATACAGTAGAGAACAACCTGCCTCACACATCACTCAACAATCAAGAAAATACTCTGCAGAAGTGGCCACAGGCCAGTCCAATGGAGGCAATTCCCCAGTTGAGGTTCCCTCAGCCCAGGTGTGTCAAGTTGACACTAAAGCTGTCCAGTACATTCCACTCAAGTCTTTTGCCTATTTTTGTTCATGTTTTTTTTTTTTTTTTTTTTTGCTTTGTTGAAACAGTTTATCTAAGTAGCCCAGGCTGGCCTGGAACTCTCAGTCCTCCTGCCTCAGCCTCTGAAGTTCTGCTACTTCACAGAATCACAGGTTCAAGGCTGGTCTGGACACCTTAGTGAGATCCTATGTCAAAGGGACTGGAGAAATAGCTCAGTCATTAAAAGCATTTGCAGCTCTTCCAGAGGGCCCAGACATCAGGTGGCTCTCAACCACCTGTAACTCCAGCTCCAGGAGACCTGATGCCCTTGTCTGGACTCCAAGGACATCTGCATTCATGCATACTTGCTCCAACATGCACACACACACACACACGAGAGAGAGAGAGAGAGAGAGAGAGAGAGAGAGAGAGAGAATTTAAAATAAAATAAACCTTGAAAAAATAAATAAAAAGAGGACTGCAATGTAGCTCAGTGGTAAATTGGTCCCCTGGTGCATGGGAGCTCCTGAGTTTCATCCCCTGTACTGAAAAAAGAAAAGAGAAGTGTGTTGGGTGCAGAGTCTTCTCCATACTGTTTTATACTTAGTTTTCCTATCTTTGATATGTGTTTTGCAGTCTGGGCTTGTGAGCTCATGTTTGCCGGGGTTTTCTCTTCATGAGTCCCATGTGGTCTGTGTGCTGCTGCGGCTTTCCTGCCAGGCTTTCCTCCGCTACTCCCCCATGCTCTGCAGTGTTACCTACCCCGTTTGTTTTTTTATATTAATTTCTCAATTTGAGAGTTCAGGGACCATGTGAGAGATACAAGTTTTCACACTTTAAATTTGTGCCAGGAAAGGTCTAGATTTATGATTTCTCAAGAGAGAATTCCTGCATGTTTCCAACAGAGCCAGAAATTAGACAAGTTCTCGGCACCACCCTTTGTGTCGGGGTGATTACCCCGACTCGGCTGGGTTCTGTTCAGACGTCACGGTTCTGAATGTCTGCAGCCAGAACCCCATCGTTACATAGAGGCGCCATCCAAGTTCTTTAGCTGCTAAGAGCAGCAGAAGCCAATGCCCACCTCATACCTCTCCCACAGCCCCCGGCAGCCTTCAGAGCGCCTAAAGGCCGGCCACACCCATGCTTTTCTTTCTCTGGTTTTGGTCTCTAGGGACATTTTTTTTCTTTTTTACTATCATGGAAACTTGCGTATTAAATACTTATCTAATGTCCTACTATTGTGCAGCATGACTGAAGGCCTCCTCCATCGTGCCTCAGGGTGTGCTCTACTCTCCGTAGATTCGGGGGCTTTTCACGCCCTTCTTCCTCACCTGTTGGATGCGGTTAACCATCTCCAGCCTCGAGCCTCACTTTACCCATCTCCTCACTGTGATGGAAGCCATGAGCTTAGTGAAGAAAGAGGACAGGGGCTGACACTGTCCCCTGGATTTCCCCAGGGTCCTCTAGAACAAAGCACCGAAGTCCCTGCTGGTCTTCACAGAATGGCTAGTGACTAGTCACCGCAGGGCTTTCTTTTAGCAGTGCCGGAGAAGGAACTGGCTCAGCCTCAGATCTGTCCATAAAAGGCCCCCTGGACTCTGCCTGATTTACTTCTAAGATGTTCCAAACTGAACATGCCTGCCACACCCTGCACTGCCCCCAGCTACCAGTGTGTGTGTGTATGTGCGTGTATGTCTGTGTATGTGTATATGTGTGTATGTGTGTATGCGTGTGTATGTGTGTGATGTGTATGTGTGTATATGTCTGTCTATGTATGTGTATGCGTGTGTGTATGTGTGTGGGTGCGTGTGTATGTGTATGTGTGTGTGTGTGTGCGCATGCGTGCTCATACAAGCCACAGGCTGACATCAAGTGTCTTTCTCTGTCACCATCTACCTGACTGTTTGGGACAGGGTCTCTCATTAAGCCTAGGGCTTGACAAAGATGAGGCTAGACTGACTGACCAGAAAGCCCTAGGGATATCCTGTCTCCACGGCCCCAGGATGACAAATGCATGCCACCAACATGGCTTTTTACATGGGTCCGGGGAGGGGGGATAGAACTCAGGTCCTCATGCTTACATGACAAAAGCTCTATCTATTGAGCCCTCTCCCTAGCCACCTCCTCAGCCGGTTCTTAGTCTATGAGTAATGCCAGCACCTACCTCCTGGCCTACACCTAACATACCTACCAGTTTTTAGAGGCCCCTCTAGAAAATTCTGAAATCACTGATCATCAAACCCCGGTATTCCACACATCCCTGGCTCTGGCCACCTCCTGTTATCCCCACTGCCTCAGGAGGTGTCCAGGCCTCATCGTCCCTCACAGAGGTCATCTCAAATCTGACACTTGAGTGCCCTCGGTCCCCCTTCCCAAGATTCTTCTGGCTTCATGGATTCCCTCACAGATCCTCAGAGTGCCTAAAAGTCTGGAGGTTGGGACTCGGCCTCTGCCCTACCACTTCCTTTGTGACACAGCACCATGGAGCAGGTACCCTTGTGCCCTGCCCCCGCAGGCTACCAGGCCTTTTGAAGTGTGTTCTCTCGGACGCCAGCAGCTGGACCAAAGAGGGCACAGAACTGGCTCACAGGCTCCTTATCTGGCCCAGGAGGAAGCCTCAGCATTTTAACACAGCCTTTCTGACCACCTTCTATATACACACCTCAGAAGGACTGAAAAAAACACTGGAATTTCATCTTTGCAAAAACAACAAAGCAGGCTTGCAAAAATGGTCTTTCTCCCCTGGGGCTGCAGACCTCTGGGAGATGGAGGCCATCCTGGTCTGCACAGCAAGTTCCAGGCCAGCAGCAAAGATGACAGTTCTCACCTCACCTGAACTTTTTCTCCTCTTCTTGCCCCAAGCCCGAGTGTCACCCCATCACTGGCCCCTGGGATGAGGCTGTGAACTGGGCAAAGGGGGAGTAAGGACCAACAACGTACCCACACACTGACAGAAGATGGACATCAAGCTCTCAAGCAGGATCGCTCTCAGCCCATGATTCTGGGCTCCACCAGAGTGTCTTTGGCACCCCAAGAAATGCTTGGACCATACCCCTTAACTCCCAGCAAATAAACAGCCACAGTTGTTTAGTAGGATTTGTGGTAAAGGACAATAGTGACTATTCTGCGGGTGCACCTGCCTCCAAAAGGCCACCTCTATGGCCTCAATCTATGCAGTATGTGCAAACATTAGACTGGGGCAGTCACCCACGGGTGGGCAAATGAATTGATTTGTACCTTCACCTGTCCATGACATCTGCTCACCACTCACATGCCTAGTTTGGGCAAGGATTTCAGGATAACCCAAGAGAAATTTTTTGAGATTTACAAATTAATTGCTACTAGACATGATGGTGCATGCCTGTAATTCCAGCACTTGGGAGGTAGAGGATCAGGAGTTGAAAGCCAAATTTGTCTGCTTAGTAATTCTGAGGCCAGCCTGGGCTATATAAGACCTAGTCTTCAAGAAAGAAAACAAAAAACTCCACCACAGAATGAGGGCTCTCTGGGAGCTGAACATTGAGACAGGTTCAAGATGAGGTGGTTAAGTGTCAGTGACACAGAGCAGGGGCCATGGAGGACCAGCACGATTGGAACTCACTTCTTACCTGCCAGAGCACCGTGAGGCCCTTTCTTCCTGCTCACTCGGTCCTGCTTCTATGACTCTTGTATATCCTGGCCAGTCTTGGGCAGGGACCTGCTTCTGTTGGTCTCGCTGGCCCCATGTCAGGGCCACTGGAAGTGCCATGAGAGATGAATACATGGGAAGTCCAGGCCTCTCAGCTGTTCCAGAACCTTATTGTACTGTTAGTTAAGGACCGGCTTGGTGAGAGAGATAAAGAATGGTCCTGCAACATGCCAGGTGGGTGCTCTGAGTTGCCAGCAGAAGGGAGAAGACCACCTTATCCTGAGGGAGGGTCAATGCCAGGAGTAGCCAGGACAAGGCCTGGGAGTCAGGTGGAAGGGAGTCACTTGGGCAGTTGGAGCAGTCTCCAAGGGAACATGTTAAGGTGGGATGACAGGAGGTGGACAGAGCACGCCTTGCAGGCTGAGGGCTTAGCATATGTTCCTGGCAGTTTGAAGAGGGGTTTCCAGACCCCTGCTGGGATGCAGGCAGGGACAAGGTGCTGCTGAAAGGGACAGGCACAGGGGCAGTAGGGGTCCAGGGGAGGGAGGCACATGAGGCTGGACATGGAGATATGATACTAGGGTGGAGAGGAGTACACTTGCCAGCACCTGGCCAGCAGGTGTCCATGGAATGTGCTGGATGGAGCCTGCAGGTGCACTGCAGCTTGCCAAGGACAGTGCCACAATGTGCTCAGGGCTGCTGCCTGCTCATGTCCTCGGGGATGGCTCATAGCACCCTGAACAAATGTGAGAGATCCCCACTCTCTCTCCACATGGTGCCAAACTGTGGGGTAACCATGCCCCTCTGGCCTGTGTGCTCCTTGGTTTTAGAGTGACAGCCCCGTGGGCCCTCCTCGCTGTCAGTGCTAGCCCCCAGCCCCCACTCTCACCATGCACACACAGGCTTCCAAGAGTAGCAGGCCTCGTTCCTAGCAGAGGTGCCCTGCAGACCTGAAGCTCGCTTTGGTGCAGGAGTGGGAGGGTTTGTAGGGTGGAGGCTGGCTCTGTGCTGAGAAGGTCAGGCCTTCTTGGTCTTTACAGATTTCATACAGAAGTATGGGTCAGATGCTTTCTTTTTAAATTAATTTTTTAGAAGATTTAAAAATTATCTGTATGTGTGTATCCATGTGTGAGTATGTGCAAGCACCATCCAAAGACAGAAGCACTAGATCCCCTGGTGTCAGAGTTACAGGCAGGTGTGAGTCACCCAATATGGCTCCTAGGAATGGAATTTGGGTCCCCTGCAAGAGCAGTATGCACTCTTAACCACTGAGCCATCTCTCCAGCCCAATTTAAAGTTTTAATTGTGTGTACATGTGTGCATGATGTGTCTGGATATGAGTCCCATGGTGTGAATATAGAGGTCAGAGGACAACTTCATGGAGTCAGTTCTCCCCTTCCATTTTTACATGGCTTCTAGGAATTGAACCTAGGTCACTGAGTTGGTATTGTAAGTGCCTTTATCTGTTGATCCATCTTGCTGATGTAGGATGGCCCAGGTCTGATGTTTTCTGAAGACCAAAGTGAAGAGCCTGGTATGGTACCTCACAGCTATTCAGCTATAATCCCAGTCTGGGAGACAGAGACAGGAGGATTGCTGTGAGTCTGAGGCAAGCTTGGGCTATGCACTGAGACTGATTCAAAAAAGACCTGCGTGGCACAGGTCTTTATTCCAAGGACTGGGGAGGCCGAGGCAGGAAGATCTCTGTGAGTTCAAGGCCAGCCTGGTCTACATAGCAAGAAAGAAGAAACACAGTAGGTATTGAAGAAATGAGGCAGACACACCCCAGTCAGGGGACTGGGATTAACTTTGGAATGTGACAATTTATTTGGGGGTGAAAGAGGCTTCACTCCCCTTTCCTGGCATCGATACAATACTGAAGAGCAGCAGAACAGAACGCATGAGACAGAGTAATCAGCACGAGCCCGCCCTCCCCTGGCCCAGAATCCACCGAACCCGGAATAGCAGGACTGAACCCACACCCAAAAGAAGCTATCTTCCCCACCGTAAGTCCCCCCATAAGGGGCTGGACTGGGGGGCTCAGCCCTCTTCCATCTCCTGCAATCCCTACTACGTTCCCACCTTTAACCACTGGAGGCAAAGTTTAGCCAGCTGGGAGCTGGATGGTTGAACCACAGACAAAGGCAACGACACTTCATTTTTAAAATGCAAGAAAAAAAAGAGACAGTGCCCCTCCCCAAATATAGAGCTATATACGTATACTTTATATATATAATATATATATATAGAATCCATTCGTGCACAATTCATTAAACGAGCTTTTTAAAAATTAAAAAAATTATAAGATACATATTTCTTTAGGCCTTTGTGTTTTAAGTTAAAACTAACAAGAAAAGATGTCTGCATCACCCCTTGGCACAGATAGGCCCAACACTCAACTCCTTCCACCTGGCCCCTTCAAACCCTCAGGACCCACAGCCTAACTGATGCTCTGCATACAGTTGGCGCTCAATGGAGTGGAGCCCTGACTCCTTTAAGGATGGAAGTGGGCTGGAGTGGGGTCCTCGGCCTCTATCTAACCAGGTGCTACTCTCGCCACTCGGTGACCAACAGCACCCCATTCTGGGCTTTCTGGATCCAGAAGGGAAGCAGACACAAGATAAAAACCTCTCAACTTCCTCTTACCTTTTAAAGAGTGATTCCTTGAACCATACAAACCCCACAGAGGCCGCCTTGGGCTAGTGCATGGGAACCCGAGGGTGGAACTGATCAGGATGGGCTCCACCATTCAGTGAAGTGCAAAAACAGAAAAACAAAACAAAACAGAACAACAGAAAAGTGAGGAAAAGGGGGAGGGGCTCCTCTCAGGTCCCCAGGGGCCAGAATGCCTGGCCTAAGTCAGACTCCTTGGCTGACCCAGTTTCCTCTGGGGCTGACTCTTTTGCCTATGAAATCAGCCAAGGCTGCCAGGTCAGGGATCAGCCCCAGCGTCCCCACCTTTCCCCACAGAGGCCTAGGCTCTTGGCCCACCACATCACCCCAGTGAAGCCACTCAGCCTCTTTGAAATCGGGGCTATACCTGCCTCCTACCCTGTCCCACTGAGGCCAGGGGGCTCGATCATCACCTCTTCCCAGACCAGGGGAAGGAGGCTCATTTTGTTCCGGAAGGGGCACTGGAGGCCCCAAAGCCTCTGTGCTGAGGCCTTGTTACCCAGTACAGTCCTTCCAACCAGGGCAGACTGAGGTCAGAGCAAAAAATGAGACAGGAACAGGTTCCAACCTTCCATCTCAGACCCGAGGCACTGGTCCTTGCCAGTCCCCCAAGTGGGTGGGGAAGGGTGCACTTAAGGGACATGACCAATGCCTACCCAATATCAAACAAGGGGGGTCATTTCACATACAAAAATAAAGCAAAACCAGACTGTAACTTCTGCTTGGTATTTAGGCAAGTGAAAAGCAGCAAGAGTGGAGGAGGGGCCTGCAGGAGGCTGGTCCTATGGGGATGCATGGGCTCAGGGGCCTCTGGGTCCCCAGTGTGGGCTGCCCTTCCAGTCACTGGCAACCTTATGCCTTCCTGTGTCCCTGTGCCTAGGAGCCTTGTGCATGAGGCATGCGCCGAGGGGGTAGAAGCTATCCCATCAGCTCCCACCGAGTCTCCAAGTCCCAAGGCCTCTTTCTGAACCCTGCACTCCTTCTCCAGCCAGGGGGTCCAAGTCTTCAGGGTGACCAGGGAGCTGCTAGGAACCATGGGACCTCACAAGCTTGCAAAGAAATGCACATGAACAAGAAGTCAAGCTACCCCATAACTAGCCTTCCCAGGGGAAAAAATCACCAATGGTGGGTCCTGCTCCCTGCAGAGCCTCATTATCCCAGCAGCTCAGTTCCTTGGTCCCTTTGGCTGTCCGGCTGAGCGTCCAGTTAGCTCCTTTGGGACCAGCTATTTTATTTCCCTTTTGAGCAAGGACTGGAGTGGAAGTCTGGTGGGTCTAGGTCAGTAGGGAGGACTCACCCTGCCCGGGGCCAAGGAAGGAGGGTGGCTGGTGGCCAGACCATATCTGTGGTACTTCTATGCCAGGCCCCCCCCAGCACAGGCCTCCACTTCACCCTAACATCGCCACCTCACCTGTGCAACTGCCGCATTACTACGTTCTCTTTAAATATCCTTTTCCCTGCACCCCCACACTCTTAGGAATCCCACAATTTTTTTTTTCTTTTCTTTTTTTTTTTTTTTTTTGTTTTGTTTTGTTTTTGGGTTTTTTTTCTTTTTAAAATTTTTTTGTTTTTGTTGTTTTCGTTTTTTGCAAAACTAAGTCTTTCACTTTCCTGTCATAAAATCACCTCTGAAAACACAACTTCTTTACAAAAAAGTCACAAATGACACAGACTCTCAGGAAAACACATTTCTATGGTCTCTGGAAACACCTGTAACTGGCTCCCAGGTGGTGGCTCACCTGGGGATGGGGGAGGGGGAAATCACCTCTGGGGAGAGAGGAGAAATACCAGCCCTTATTTGGGGGAAAAGCCAATTGGCACTTGGACGGTCTTGGAGCCAACACAAAGGGCAAAGTGGGACCAGGACTATGGCCCCTCAAACCCTGTGAGGGCCCCTGTTTTATACCCTGGGGCAAGGAGGGCTGAGGCTGTTCAGTGGACCCTGGCAGGGAGATCTGGAGAAAGAGCACCTTCCCCTACAGACCAAAGGTGCTTGCTTTCAGATCAGGTGGGTTCCGGTTTTGCTCGTCTTTCACCGTACTTCTGGGGGAGGTACCAAGAACCAAATCACCAGAAGCTAGCTTGAACCACACATAGGAACAGGCCACTCAATGCCCAAGTGATTCCCAGGCAGAGGCCAAGGGCAGGACAGTGGGGCCCTTAGTGATGTCTGGGAACAGGCAACCTCTCTCCCCTCTGGCCTGACTGCCCTACTGGTGCCTGGCCTGGGGCTTTGGTCTCTGCCACTGGCACGGATGCCTTGATTCCATGTCAGAAGAAGGTGACAGACACTACCCAAGGCCTCCTCTGCTTCAAAGAGGCTAAGCTGTTAGGGAGCCTCAGCAGTTAGAAGCAAACGAGAGAGGAGTGAGAGAAACCACAGACCCCTAAGAGATCCCTAGGCCTACTCTTTCCTTTATAAACCAAAGACTGAGGCTGGGTTCTCCATTTCTACTTGGGTCCCTGCCATGCCATGCCTGTAGTCAAAACCTGACTATCCAGCTGACCATCACAAGAAGGCTGCCTGTAAGCACCATGAGCCCAGCAGCCTAGGACGGGGAGGAGAGGCCTGTGGCTTCCACAGCAAACCATACAGACTTGACTGCCAGGCCTGGCTAAGGCAAGGGGAGGCCAGGCCCTCAGGGACCCTGATCTGAGGAATAGTAAAGGGTGTTTCAGAAGAGCCTGAGGCCCTGTACCTAGCACAACATGGATCCACATTAGAGCACGCCAAGGGACAGAAGCAGTCAAGGGGCAGATGCACAAATGCACAGCCAGAAGTTTCCACAGCAGGTTCCTGTAGCACCTTTGGTAGAGAACTGAAAGGGCTTTTAGTTGCCCAGAGGCTGTGGCAGGGTGCCATGTCTGCCAGCTCCTCCACCTTCAATGGGGGTTTGGAAAAAGACACGGTGTGTGGGGCACAAGGGGGTCTGCTTGGGCCTGGTCCAGCTGCTGCCACCCTTGATGGTGTGGAGGGAGGGGCCCATTTCAGCCTCATCCATCACCCAATCTCAGGCAGTGCCAAGAGACAGTGCCTATTCTAGGTGGGGTCTCCTAGGGGTCCCGCAGCTGCCAGAGCACCGAGATCAGACACTGCACACAGAGCAAGAAGCGACCTAGGAGAGGCAGGGTGGGATGCGGACAGGACAGGAAAACCCCAAGTTCTGGGGCTGCCCAGAAACAATCCAGTGGGCCCCTCCTGCACAGGCAGGGGTGATGCCAAAGTCAACAGGGATTACTTCTTTGTTCCTGTGCCCCACCAGGGCCCTAACTGAGTCCAGGACTGCCTAGCCCCATCCCTGGGTCAACACGGAGCCATCTGAAACAAGCAAAGCACAGGCAGACAGGTCTGAGGGCAGGGACGGGGCGGGAGCACAAGCGTGCCTTCCAGAAGGAGGCCCCCCAAAGCCTCCCTCCTTGGGGGAGTCCCTCATTTGCTCACCCCACTGCCACCACCTCCCGCAGCACCTGCCACCCCAGCAGCCACCTTCTCGAAATCCTCAGGATTGCAGAATTCCTTGATGGTCACGGTCAGGAGGTTGCTGGTGACATCAGTGACAACGACATTGGAGCATGGTGACATCTCAGGGCGCCAGTCCCCAGCCTCCAGCTCAGAGGAGACACCAGTGGGCTCCGGGGCCGTGTGCACCTGGCCCGCCTCAGCAGTGACATCAGGAAGCACCCGCTTGCTGGTGGCGGCCGCTTCGGGAGGGATGGAGAGGTCGAGCACCTCTGGCTCTCGCCAGTCGGAAGCAGACGGGCTCATGGTCTCGGGGAGCAGCTTGGGTGGCGCATCTTCCGGGTCTGAGGACTGGGGTGTGGGTGAGGGGCAACCGGACGAGCTGGAGCTGCGTGCATCGTAAGGGGCAGCGGTGGGGGCGGCCAGGTGCAGCCCAGGCCCCTGGGTGGCCACGTCGGCCTTGCCACCTGCTGGAGGGGGCGACAAGGGGGTGGGCGGGGGTTTGTATAGCGCAAAGGCACCGAACTTCATGTGGCGGATCTGGGTGCGCAGGATGCTCTCGCTGAACTTCTTGCTCTTGCCGATGACTCGGTTCCGCGAAGGGACTTTGGGGCGGGCGAGCGCCCCGGTGCCCTGCGCTGCGCTGCCTCCACCTGGGCCCTTGTCGATCACCTTCAGGTTCAGGATGATGCGGTTCCGCTTGGGCTCCCGGGGCTTCACCTTGCGGTTGATGATGCGCACCGTCTCTGAGAAAGGGGAGATGGGCGGACGCAGGCCGGGGCTGCCCCCTTGCGGGTCTGGTCGTGGCAAGGGGCGGCGGGACATACGGTGGCAGCGGCGGATGTCTTTCTTGAGCCGGTGCACTGCTGCGCTGGAGTGCAGCTTAGGTGAAGAGGCGCTGGCGCTTGGCTTGACAGAGAAATGCACATCACTGATGCGGAGGGCCTCCGCCTGGGCCCGGGCCTGCGGGCAGAGGGGTGTGGGTGGGACCTCAGGGCTTCCTGCGGCCCTGGACACCCCTGCGCTAGCCAGCCCTGAGTTCCATCCTCACATGATCAGGAGAGCACCCAGGAGAACCAGTAACTTATAACCCCGACTTAGAAAGGTAAGAGACTAGGGATGTAGCTCAGCAAAGTGCTTGCCAAGCAGGAACCAAGTCCTAGGTTCCATTCCAGCAGTACATAAACCTGGCATGGTGGGATATACCTGCAATCCCAGCACTTAGGTGAAGGCAAGAGGTTCAAGGTTATCCTCAGTTACACAGTTAGATTTAGGTTTATTTATATCTTATGTACATGAGTGTTTTGACTGCATATATGTAACTGCACCACCTGTGTGCAATTCCTGTGGAGGCCAGAAGAGGGCGTCAGATCCACTGGAACTGGAGTTAAGGACCCTTGTTAGCCACCATGGTAGTGCTGAGAATGCAATCTGGGTCCTCTGCAAGAGCAACCAGTGCTCTTAATGGCTGAGCCATCTCTCCAGCCCCCACATAGCATGTTTAAGGCTAGCCTAGGCTACATGATCCTGTCTGAGGGGCGGGGAAGCAGGTCCAGGAAAGGAGTGTAATGTCTAAGGCAAGAGCCAGGACCAATTCTTAAGGCTTGGTCATTTTACTGCCACTGGGGGGAGGGTACAGTGGAGTCCACAGGCAGCTCCCAGGCCGGCCTTGTTTTGATTTAGCACCAACAGGGGGGATCTGCACTGGGAGGGTAACCTTGACTAAGGCCCTGCCCCACCTCTTCTCTGTGAAGGATGGCAGCCAAGTCTGGAACTCTGGAATTCCAGAGACTAGTTCTTGGTACAAAAGAACGGACCCTCACTGCTCCCACGCTCCCAGCCCCACCCACCTTATCTGCACTGTCCTAATGTCCCATGTTCTCCTGCCCCTGACATAACCTATCTCCACCAGCATTCCCTGCCTCCCCAGATGATCATCACCTCTAGAAAGGCCCTGGCCTCCTGGACCCCTCCTCTTCACCCCAGCCCTGCACTTGCCCTCCTGAGTTGGCTTCACCTGCCTGCCCTATCTTAGCTCAGAGTATGCCAGGGGACTTCCAAAGCCTGCACCCAGAAGCCAGGGCTAGAATCCAACCTAGGATTTGGGTGGGGACAAATCTACACGTGGGACTACCAGTCCACCTTCTCCTTGTCAATGGTCTGGGGCAGGTGGGAGTTCTAGAAAGCCCCAGGGCTCTGAAGCAGCTCAGCTGCTATCTGATGGGAGCCCCAGCTGGCCCCGACAGCCCAGGTTCCAGCACAACCCACCACTTGCCAGACAACTCAGAATGCAGTGGAGAGGGACTCCCAAGGCCATAGAAGCTGCCCTCCATGGCCAACCCCTCCTTCACCAAGATGAAGTCAAGGAGTCAAAACTGCTGCCCAGGTCTACTCCGAAGCACAGCCCCTCCAATGGGTGCTTTCCTTCTTAGAGGAAACACAGGAATCAGGATATGCAGTGCAGCAGCCTAGAGAGGCAGATTGCAACCCAGACCTCAGACATGAAGAGTCACAGTAGTTCCAGAGGCTAGAGTGGGACAAGGACTGGAGGACAGAGAGCCCTGCAGGCCACGCCCCGGTGCTGTAAGAGTGTGCAAAGTGATGGGGGGCTCACAGCATGGCTGGGACCAGAGCAGGAGAGGTACCTGGTTAGGTTGCCACTGCCTCGATCTAGCTGGGAGACTTTAGGGTTAGAGAGGAGGAACCCATTCAGTCTGTCAGGGCCACGGGGTGGGGATCTGTGTTTGGGGGGCTCTCCACCTCCAGCCCCAACAGACTAGATGCTTCTAAGAAGACAAGACTTACCGGTAAGACTTACCCCCTGATAAGACTAGACTGCCTCTCAGGGGTCTCCTAGCTCACTATGCATTACCTTCTTTACCTTCTGGTCCTCCCAAGCACACCTTATACCCTGGTTCTTTGCACCCAGGCTGGGGCCTCCAAAGGCTGCTTGTCAACACTCTGAATGGCCACTTGGTGGCAGCACATAGACAGGTCCTGCTAACTCCGGGGTTAGCTCTCTCCAGCCACCTGAGCTCCACAGGGAGTGGACCCTTCACCTTTCCCAGACTAAGGCAGGGCAAAGCCCAGGCTTTCTTTGGCTTGGCAAGCAGGGCCATCCCAAGGGGACCTTAGGCGAGCCCCACTCTCTTCAGAAACAGCCGGGGATTCTCCATTCACTGCCTGCATCTTGCCTCGGCTGCCTTCACTAGGTCTCACAGGGGGTCCAGTGATGACAGATGGTCCTGGAGCGGCAGAGATTATGCAGATGGTTGACTCTTCCTCTCCTTACCTGTGCCATCCTAATGACCTGTCACAGTCCTCTCCTGTGATCAAACTTATGTGCACCTGTTGACAAGCCTGTAGGCAGCCAGCACTCAGAGCAAGCTATCTTTCCCTAGTGGTGCCAGGCTTCTGAGCAACCAGCTCTTCCTAACAGTGTGATTTCGAACTGCCTCAAAGAACATCCCTTACTTTCTAATGTCTACGTATTATAAGATATATCATTCTCTCCAGGTTGAGAATTCTTTGATGGTGACTTGGGTTTGCTCTGGTGATTTAAAAATTCACTGCAGTCAGCACTTTTACTATATCCAGCACGGTGACAGATGGCTCCAGGGTTTGATGTGTACTACAGGCAACATATATTCTATTGCTGGCTCTGTGATGGTGGACAAGTTGTTGGCTTCTCTGTTCTCTTTTCCTGGGTATGAAATGGGGATATGGCTGCGACTTCATGGGATCCCATATTGTTTAGAGTGGATCCCAGAAGAAAGCACTGAGTGTACTTGGCTGCACTGCCACAGGGCAACGGGTCCAGCTCAAGCCATCGCTATAGTCCCTCACTGCCTGCTGTGTCCTCCCTTGCCCTACCAACGCTGAAGCCTTGTTTCCTTCATGTGTGTCCACCTTCACCCTTAATCTGACATGCATTGGTCCCTCCCCCAGGAACAAGATGGAGAAAAAAGGGATGCAGCCAGAAAGCTAGGTAAGGCATTTCCTCCTTCTGGACTTTGATTTTCTCATCTGTGAAATGGGAACACTGCTCCCAATTCCACGGGGTTGTTGAGAAAATTAAAGGAGATAAAGCTTGGCACTTGGGCCCAGAGGCAGTTCATTATCTAAAACTTTAAAAAAAGGGGGGGAGGGGGTTTCTGTGAAATCATGCTCACAATTATCACTCCTTTCGCCGCTAGACGGCGCTCCAGCTGCGCTGAGAGGCTGTCACACAGCCCAGCAGTCTTCCAGCTGCTCCGCCCACCCCTTCCTACCCCCAAGCATCAGGGTTAAGGTTGCTCCGTGAATCCCCTAAAATGACCCACGGATGGAGGGGCTGGGGTTACAAAAATATAGTATTCTGGAAACATTTTTTTTTTCCACTTCTGCTCTAAGTCCACAGCAAACCCTTAAGGCCAGTCCTTTGACTGGGGAGAAGGGGAGGGGGCTGAGGTGGTGGGACAGGTCCGCCCTGCCCCCATTGAGCTTGGAGCCTTTAGGGACAAACGGGAGATTCTGTGTCCTGCAGTCTCTTCTCCAAAGAGTCCTGCCTGGCCTTCTGGCGCCAAATTTGATGGGAGGAATCCAGCACATCCTCATCCCTAAGGAGAATAAGGTGGCCCCGTAAGGCCCACCTGCAGCCTTGCCTGCCGTGAATAACTCGGCTCATGCTGCTTCCCTCCTCCCAGACTGTTCTTCATCCAGTAAAATAAATACCCTCAACTCTCCAAGATGGCCTCCTCTGAAGTTCTTCCCTTCCTTGCCAATACAAACAGGCTATGTTTCACCATGCCCCACCCCATCTTCATTCCAACCTCCAGAAATATCAGGACCGGGAGTAAACTGAGGCTCGGGACCCGAAAGCCAGTGATCCAGAGTGGGTGATTAAACTCAGGTTGAAGTGATTTAAAGTCAAATTCAGATTGAGATCCCAGTGAGATGGGAAAATTACAGCCTTGGAGAGATGGGGAGGTGGGCAGCTGAGGAGGGCGGGAGGCAAAGAGCAGGTGGCTTGCCGGAAAGATCACTAATCCCAAGGCTCTCAGTCCTCAGTACAGCCCAGTGTGCTTTAGACCAGGAGGTGAGGGCTATCACAGGCAAAGAGCCTCTGGTCATCCCCTCCCGTGAGTGTCCCCTCACCTGCCTCATCCACCGGCTTCCTGGAGCTCGGCACACCTCCCCCCAGACCCCCAGTGCCTGGTTTTACCCTTGCCCATTATCCCACTCCTGTAGCTGAGACTGGCCGCGGCCTGCTGCCAGGGGCTTGTCAGAGGCTCACAACCACCCCCTGCCCAGCTGGGGCCCCTCTGGAAAAGCCCGCCCGCCTGGGCAGCCGCTGATCTGTCCCTCCCTTGCAGGCTCCGTTCTGCGCCCTGGCTGGGGGCCCCGGAGGGGGCTGCTGGGGCTGGGCCAGGTTACCTTCAGGAGGAAAGTTTTGGGTTTGGGTCCCCTCTTCTTGGGCCCATACAGCTCACGTTCCCTCTCCCTGCAGCCAAGAAACGCCAAAGATTAAAAAGAGTCCCTTCCCGGGCCCCATTCCCCGGCCCTCCCCGCCTCTCCCGCTTCCCCGCGCGGCACCCCTGCGAGTCTCCGCCAGCTTCCCCAACTCACTTCTGCTCGAAGGCCGCGATGAGCCGCGAGTCCAGGATGTTCTCCTCGGGCTCCCAAGTGCTGTACCTGCCGAGTCACGCATGCAGAAAATAGAAATGAAACCAGAGGGCAGAGACACGCCGCGAGGGAGCAAACACGCGCCCCCCACCCCAAGGCCCCTGCCCGCCGCCTCCCCAGTCCCCACGCCCCGACCCCGCGAACTCACTTGATCGCCCACCCCTTCCATTTCACCAGGTACTCGATGCGCCCCTGGAAAACAGAGAAAAAAACAGGGAGTGGGGGTGGGGAGGATGCGGGGACGCGAGGAGGCGGCGCGGGTGGCCGAGGGCGCCGGGCTAGCGGGACCGCTGCGCCCCGGGGGTCCGCGGGCCCGGACTCGGCTGCAGGGAGCGCAGGCCGGCCCGGGGCGAGGGCTCACCTTGCGGATCCGCCGTTTGATGATGGATTCGGCCGCGAAGACCCGCTCGCCCACTGCAGACAGCTCCATCTTGCTCAGCGGCACCCACAACCCATAATACTCCCTGCTCCCGCGGCCGGTGCTGCACCGCTCGCGCACGCGCCGCAGCAGTCAGGCCCCAGGCGGGCTGGCGCGCGGCGGGGCGCGCGCTCGCGTTCCAGCTGCGGGCCGTCACGTGACCCTCCGGGCCGGCGCGCCGTTGCCAAGACCTCCCCCTCCCCCGGGGCGGTTGCTAGGGAAAGTGAGCACTCGCGGGGCGGGGGCGCGCTTGGCTCTTAAAGGCGCCTCTCCTCTCCCGGTGCTGCCCTGGCGGGAGACCGATGGATGCTTGGCTGCTGCCGAGCTGGATGAAGCGCAGTGCAGTCTTACATAGTCCCCCTTTATCCTCCAAGCCCCGGATCGCTGCCACCTTTCCCCTGCTTGAAACCGCCACCCTCCTTGCCAGGCCCCACACAGAGAGGTGTGTTGAGCCCCGGAGTCAGCCGTGGTTGCATCCTCCTTAGACGTTTGCAAACAGTTAAATATGATACAGCAGAAATGCATTCGCTGTAGCTTCGCCAGACCTTGCGGGGATTTCTTTAAAGCATCACCCCCACCCTTATCCATTATTTATGTATTCGTGGGAGTGTGGTTTTGTAACCAGTTCAGATGAATTGAAACAAAAAAACGCCACGGCAGGAAAAGGGGGTGGTGGCCGAGGTGACCCAGGTCTGCGACCATGGTCTTGGGTAGCACCTGTACGGAGACCTCCGGCGGGAGCTCTATGTCGGTACCAGGAAGAGCAAGAGGCTGCCTGCGAGGACGGCCTAACACCACGAATAGAGTTCAAAATGGGTCATCCTTGGGTCACACTAAGCAGAATCCGCCCTCGTGGTCAGATCTGTTTTCTGATTCCCAGGCTGCAGGCCACGTACTGCCCTGCAGCCCGCAGCTCGGTGCCGTGATTCCACCATTGCTTTCCATCTGGGGAAGGGCAGCGCAATCGGAGCTGTCCCCAAAGAACACAACACATAGGCGCACCACACGAAATCTTCATTCTTTATGTTTTGAAATTAGTTAAACGGCATTTGTCATTAGGCCAAGGATCCTGTTCTTTGCAAAGAAAAAAAGAAACAAAAATTCAAAAACAGACGAGAAAGCAAAAAACTATCTGTAATCTTCATAATTAATAATTACCATTAATGGCCATTAATAACTTCAGGATCTTCAGCCCCTATTCATTGCCTAAACTCATATCTGCATGAATATGAACACACACACACTCAGTGCAGATATAGCCATCCTATATACTTAAGTTTTTAAAGGAAGCAAGGCTACATTATTTACTCTGTTCTGAAGTTGCTTTGTCCTTTCGTGATATTGCTTGAACAGTATAACATCTTTGAAGTGTGCACTTGCTGTGTGGCTGGGAAGGGGTCGGGGATGAGGACTTTTAAGGGTCAGGACTGTCTCTTCCTTGATTTATTTATTGCAAAATAGGGTTTGTGCAGGTCTCTGCTGCAGCACCATTTTTTGAAGGTTCAAATCCACCACATCAAACTCTCAGCTTTTCACCCCTGACTCCTGACATACCTATGCAGAGGTTACATTGGCTCAAACCACCCCTGCTAAAACAAATCTTTACGTCCCCTGCTCTTAGCCAGCACACAAACCCAGGGTGAATATTACCCAAGAAGTGAGATGCTCTCTTGAGGTGGTGTTGATAAGCAGGTGGGTTGAGTGTGTGGATGTCTGTGGAAGTGCGCAAACTGAGGAGGCCAGAGGTTGAAGCAGGTGACCCTTAATCCATATGTCTTTCAGGAGCCCTTGTGAAACCTTTAGGAAACAAAGGTTCTCTGGGCCAGTCGGGTGAGAAAAACACCAACCATGTAATGTCACTAGTTCGGGACAAAGAGGTAGATTAGTCTCACATTGCTGTCTTAACAAACAGCCCCAAATCTAGCAACTTGACACAGATGAATTGTATCACCATCACCATTCTGCAGGTCAAAAGCCCCATGTCAGTGCCCCTGGCCTGAGTCAAGGCTGAGGAAACTTGAGGAGAGAACCAGTTTCTGGCCTCATCTGGCTTCTAGAAGCTGTCGCTACCCCCTCCTCAGTGCATGGCTTTGTCAGTCAGGTCTCTGATCCGATCATCAGTTCATCACCACTGACTGACTCTTGCTTCCTCTAAAGAACTGTGGTGGTTATGTTGGGCCCACTGATATGACCCTCCCATGGCAACAGCCTTAATCTAATCTATCTGCACTGTCCCTTTCTCTGTAGTGTGTGGTATGTGAAATATAAGGTGCCACATTCATGGGTTCTGGGGACTGGGGAATGGACATGTGAGGGGGACATTATATAGCCTACCACCAAAGTTCTGTGTAGAGTGTCCTGGGAGCGTAGAGATGGCCTGGAGGAGGAGAGCTGGAAGTGCTCCTCAGTGTGTGTGAGTATGGGCAGGTTCATGCCACGATGTGTGTGTGGAGGTCAAAGGAGTTGGTTCTCCTCACCTTGTTGAGGCAGGCTCCCTTTGCTGCCACTGCCGTTGCTGTATGCTACTCCAGGCTCACTACATGAGCTTTCTGGCTCTGCCTCCCATCTTTAAATAGAAGTGCTGGAATTACAAGCACTTTTTCCTGCTGAACCGTCTCACCAGTTCCGACATTTGATTTGCTAGTCACAGATGGGAAGGCATCCCAGATAGAGGGTTCAGCTAGAAGGAATGCTTCAGAGCAAGAGTCAGTGTTTGGGAGACTAACCAGTATGAGCTGACCTGAATTTGGAGACATAGCAAAGGATGGCATGTGAAGATGGGAGGGACCTTGCTTACTTGGGGAGGATCTCAAGTGCTGTGTGACCTTGGACTTTGTCCCATCCAGTGAGTTGGTTGGGGAAGCCTCTTAAGCCAAGGAGTGCTGACATGAGGTCATGGGGCTGTGGATGCCCAGGTTTGGGTCTCAGTGGTTCTTTTCAATGACAGTCTACTTCCTGTCTCTGGCCTTTGATTTCTCAGCTTCCTTTTTTTCTCTGTCTCCTTTTTCTTTTGTCTGCTGTGTGTTCATGCACGTATTATGTGCAAGTGCACAAGCATGTGGAGCCCAGAAGTTGCTATCAGATGTCTTTCTTAATCACTCTACACCTTTTTTTTTGAGATGGCATCTCTTGCTGAACCTGGAGCTCACCTATTAGCTAGACTAGTGGGTGGGCAAACCCCAGGGATCCTGCTGTCTCACCCAGTGCTGACACTGTAGGCACATCATGCTGTGCCTGGCTTTTTATGTGGGTGCTGGGAATCCAAACTCAAGTCCTTATGCTTGTGCAGCAAGCACTTGTCTGACCAAGCCATCTCCTTAATCCCTCACATTAAGTTTTAGTGGTTCACAACACACTTTGTGACTCTTCTGAGAATTGTTGTCTCAGTTCATTCGGAAATGGTGAGAGACTTGTGCGCTCCCCTCAGAAGCTTGTCTTGTGGTTTGTGGAGCCCTGGAGAAGGTCATATCCATTCCATGGGAGAAGTCCTCCCACCTCTCATAAGCTATTGTTCTGATATTTGATTCATTGCCCCCAAGGACATGATTGCCAGGCCCGTAGAAGGTACTGATCCAAAAGAATTCCACTTACCTGAAGCATGAGACACCTAAGTGTAGCTGTGTAAGATGCCAGAATTTGTTCTTGTCTCAACCTACACAATGTCTGGACTCAGCTGGATGGTTTTCTTCCCTGGTCTTGCCCAGGGTCCTCATTGTGGCTACAGTGAGAGAGGCCAAAGGCTAACTCGCGTATATGGGGTGCTTACTTGATTGCTGAGTGGTCCTCTGTCTTTTTGTGGGTACCTGATATTTCCACAGGTAGCTCAGGGTTCCTCACATGGCGGGGGGGCAAGCTATAGAAGCCACATGACATTGCTGTCAATGCATCCGACGGGTCGAAGTGATCCAGATGCAAGGTTGGTAGGCAGAACTCAGTGTTTCTGGTGCAGTCTCTTCCCCTCAAGCAGGGGGAGCTCATGGAATGTGCTAGGATTGTACTCCCGTGACTGGGGTATATGGGAAAAATAGAGAGATTTCGGCTGTCTCTAATCATTTGACTCTGAATTGCTCTAGGGGGGAGACTGCCCTGTTCTGGCTTACAGGGAACTCTTGGAAAGAGGCTTTCTCAAGGTGAAAGGCCTGGAACAGCAGAATCCCTCTCTTGTGGACTCTGATGCATTGCAAAGTGAGTATGTAGCTGGAATGGGGCATGGCTTCTAGAAGCTGAGGGCTTCCCTCAGTTCTGCCATCCCAGGGAATGGAATTATGCCAACAGCTCTGTAGCTTGAATAGAGTACCAAGCTTTCAGATAAGAACACAGCCCTGATGACACCTTGGTGACAGCCTGGGAGACCAGAACAGAGACTCAAAATGAAGACAGAATAAATAGGTGTTGTGTTCAGCGACCTAGTTGTGGCAGATTTACAGATAGGAACATAGACTTCCCTTGGTTAGGAAGGTGTGACAGTGTTACATTGTAAAGGGGACTCGGGCTACTGTTATAATAACTTTTCACAAGTGGGTCCCCATTTGGGACACAGCTCATGTTAAAGCTGATGAGGTCTCTTGGAGCAGGTGACCTTTTGCAATGATTCTTGCAGCATTCTGGAGATGCTTTGGGACCTCCAGCTGCTGGTGCCTCTGTGTCCTGGGCCTCCTGCACCTGTGAGTGCTTCAATAAACGCCTGCTCAACAAATATAGAAATGGGTGTGAGGGGACCGCTATGCAGGGGTGGGGCACTTAGGGCAGGGGAGGCCAAGAGGGCATTTTCTATGCAGCCTGGTATGGCAGGTGCCCTCAGACCTGCACATAAGGCCTTGAGCAAGTCAGAATCATGAAAGAAAGAGATCTGGGGGCCAGAGAGATGGTTCAGTGGGGAAAGGTGCTTGCTGCCAAGCCTGATGACCTGAGTTTGATCCCTGGAATCCACATGATGGAGGGAGAAGACCAATTTTCTCAGTTTGTCCTCTCACCTCTACATGAGAGCAATGGAATAAGGGACTGGAGAGATGACTCAGAGGTTAAGAGCATTGACTGCTCCTGCAGAAGACCCCAGCACAAATCCTAGCACCCACATGGCGGCTAACAACGGGCTGTAACTCCAGTTCCAGGGAATTCAACATCTTCTGTCCTCTACGGACATTGCACAACAGGAGTGCACTTACACACAGACATGCATAACACTCATACACATAAAATAAAACTCGACAAATCAAAAAAAAATGTAAGCATAAGAATCTGTAGCTTCCTGGTCCTACGGAGAGTCTAGGCAAGTTTATGGCTGAGTAAGACATCCCCTTTTAGTGTCAGAAAGCAATGCTTAGAGCTTGGAACTGCAGGCTGTGATCTTCATCCTGCCCCCCAGGATGAGGTCCTGGAGGCTAGGGTATGGCCTATGACCCAGTGTGCCAACTCAGCCTCTGATCCCTATGTATTCATCCCCATCAGTGAAAAATGTAAGATGCTATTCTGCCAATGTACATGTTAGTCATCAGTGCACAATATAGCAGCAACATCAATGACTATCTCTAGCCTGATCACCACAAGGGACCTGGACATGGGTTATTCATCAGTGAGTGGCTCTAGCCTGATCCCTGATCCTTGGTCCTGAAAGGCACCTGGGATATAAGTTATTCATCTTGGAGGCTGGCTTTGTGAGCAAAAGGGCTTTGATACCCTGAGGGTGGACTTGGAGACAACGGGTGCTGTGGAACAAAAGCCTATGGGGGCGGGGTGTAAAAAGGATCCCAGGGATCTGGGGCAGAGAACTGGTACCCCTGTGCCATGCTACCAGCTGCTGACTTGTCTGAGCCTCAGTTTCTTCATTTGCAAATAGAGCCTCCCCAGTCTTGTAGAATTGTTGTGGGGGTAACACTGAATCATTTCTAGGCATCTGCAACTCTGTCAGGCACAGATGGGTCTGTGATGTTTGAGGTCTGTGTGTGTATAAACACCTGCCTGTTCATATGTCAGCAGAGATGGACACATACATACACGCAGGCACAGACAGACAGACACATAGACACACACACACGTGTACATTGTATTGATGTGCTTTCAATCTGATATGTTCCCCACAGGTTCATATTTTGTTCCTTAGCTGGTGCTGCTGTTTGGGGAAGCCATGGAGCTTTTAGGATATGGGATGTTGCTGCTGGGAATAGCCACTAGATAGGCCTTTGAAGCTACAGCCTGGCCTGGTTCTGCCTAGCTCTCTGCTTCCTGTGAGATGAACATCCTCCACACACTCCTACCCCCATGATCTAAGCTGCACCACCCTAACTTTCCCATCATGATGGAGTGAAACCCTCTGAAACTCTGAACCAAAACAAATGTTTTATCAGGGATTAAGGTTATAACTCTGCAAAAGTAACCAATACAGGCTGGAGAGCTGGCTCAGTGGTTAAGAACACTAACTGCTCTTGCAGGGGACCCAGGTTCAGTTCCCAGCACCCACATGGCAGATAGCAGCAGGCCTTAACTCCAGTTCCAGGGGATCTGATGCTCTCTTCTGGCTTCTGTGGGCATTGTATAACATGGTTGCACTTACATACATATAGGCAAAAATCCTCATCCACATAAAAATAGATAAAATATTGAAAAATAAAAATTAAAAACTAAAAAGTAGCTAATACACACACACACACACACACACACACACACACACACACACACACACTTTCTTGTTTTTCTTACCCTAAAGTCAGTTTATTGAATCAACTCTACTGAGTGGACCAAGAGCATCAAGTGTCAACATAGCATCAACATAGACATTATGCTTCAGGGATTCTCTAAAGGCTCCTGGTTTGCATACAATATTAACTAATCTAATCCTTAAAACAACCCCAGGAAGGAGCTGCTGTCATTACATTTCACTGCTGAGTGTCGGTGGAAGATATAGAGACAAAACTCCCTTCTATAAGCTTGTAGAATCCTCGTTCCCTTCCCACCTGGCACAACCTTCCCTGGGCTGTAACTCAACTAGTGAAACTGGGCAAAAAAGTGAGTCCAGGTAGCTGATGAGAGTCCCGGAGAGTCAACACATGTGGTATCTAATATAGTATCTTGCAGGAAAACTATGTGCTGTTAAAGAAAGGCTGACTATTTTTAGAAAGAGCAGTGGGACCATTTGGAAATATGCCTGAATATGGTCATGATGGGGCAAGGGACATGGGAAACACCAGTTTGGGCAGAGGGACCTTTTGGAAATGTAGTTCTTTCTGATTGCTTCATTCCTTGGGTTTAAAAGTCTTCAACTTTAAAGGAACCAAAATATCAACTGTAAAAAACCTTCCCAGAGGCACATTGCCGTATCTAGAATAAGCCAGAGTTTTCCTTGGCTACCCTGTTTCCCCTTTCTCACTGAACCACCTGCTGTTTCCCTGAGTGCTTTGTACCTCAGGGCCTTTGTACTTGCTGCCCAAGTTCCAAAAGTCCACCCCCAGGTTTCTGCAGCTGCCTCCTCAAGGCTTGCCATACCGGTACTGAGTTCTGGAAATGCCTTCTGTAAGAAGCCATATCTGACTCTCCTGGATGGAGCTCACCCGCCTTCCTCTGCCCCTGTTTGGGTATTTGCAGATTGGCAGGGGTTATGTTTGTCACTTGTTACCTTCTGGAAAGAATGAACTCCCTGGGGACAGAAACCACAGTTCCCTCTTCCATTCCCTGGACAACACCAGGCACTGGGTATCCAAGCAACTAATATTTCCTGGGCTCTGACATGTGCCTTGCAGGATTCTAAGTGCTGGGGGCATGGCAGACATAAGACAGTCCCATTCCCTGGGTGGTTTAGACTCTTACAGAGCAGAGCAGAGCCGTGCAAGAAAATGGGCACTCAAGGCAAGGGGAGGATTTTCAGGCTAGTCACACGTGCTGAAGGGACTGAGTAGGGTTGTGTGAGAGGGCAGACAGGGCACCTGTGTAGGGTGCTTGGCCAGAGTGCTTTAGGAGGACTTTGGAGGAGCCACAACTGAGCTGAAACTGAGAGGGAAAAGATAGAATGGCAGAGACTAGAGAAAGAGCTTTCTAGGCAGGGAGAGAGTGAGTGCAAAGGCCCTGAGGCAGGGATGCCCTCCCTCAGCATATCTAGACCCAAGGGAGTCAGTATGACTGGAGATGAGTGGATTTGAGACTGACTTTACAGAGGGAAGCAGGGCCCACGGTACTGAGCCTTACAGACTTTGGAAGAAAGCTTGCTTCTTGTTTGAGTGCAGTGAGGAGGTTCCGGCAAAGAATTGAGGACGACAGGAGAGAAGCCTGCAAGCTCCATGTTGAGGCAGAACTGCTGAAGTTCTAGGTGAGCAGAGGTGGCTGCTTAGCACAACTGCTGGGAGACAGCAGGTGAATGGCCAGTGAGGAACTGCCTGCTATGGAAACTCCACACTTAGGACCCAAGCAGTGTGAGTGTGTGTGTGTGTGTGTGTGTGCTCACGCGCACACCCCACTTCCTTCTGCCTGCCAGTTAGGGTGAAGGTGGAACTTTGTGCTGAGACATCCCACACCACTACTGTGGTTTAAAGAACACTTTTTCTCTCCCATGGCAGTCTGGCTCAGGGAAGCCAGAGGCCCTCACAGGGGACAGATGGTGGTTCAAAGCCACCAATGGGAAAGCCAGAACTGGGGCCACTACAGAGAAAAGTCCAGGTCCGTTTCTAGTTCCAGCAGGCCCCGGATGAACCGTCCTTCTTACAGAGCATCTGTCCCAGATGAGAAACAGCACGCAGGCTGGCCTGCTCGCTCATCTCCCGGCTCTGTGCGAACTTGTCCTCTCCTGCTCGCCGCCCTCCCTCTTTTCTCGGGGAACTTTGCAACTATTTTTCAGTGGTTTGTGGGAATGCTGTTCCTCCAGATTCTTTGTGACTTCAAGGAAAGACCAAGCTGCACCCCTGGGAGGGGTGGGGTAGGGTGGCTGCAGGCTGGTATCTCCTGGGCAGGGTCTGCAGCTCTGCTAAGCATTTGGGACCCCAGTCCTGGTTCAGGGACCAGCACAGGTTTGCCGAGGCCGGCTGGTGCCGCGGTGCTGTGGCTGTGCTTGCTGCGTCACCTGGCTGGGGGAGGACAGGCTGCCACTGTAGGTCATGGAACTTTTGTTTTTCCTTCCTCATCTTTCCTGGGGCATCCAGGGGTCCCCCAGGGTGAGTAATAGCACCAAAGTTTACAGTAGAAAATACCAGCTAGGAGAGTCTGTACCCACAGAGACAGCAGCTCTGAGGCTGAGGCAGTTTTTCTTTTTCTTTCTTCTTTCTTTCTTTCTTTCTTTCTTTCTTTCTTTCTTTCTTTCTTTCTTTCTTTCTTCCCTTCTCTCTTTCTTTCTTTCCTTTGACAGGGTCTCATGTAGCCCAGGCTGACCTCTGGCTCTCTGTGTAGCTGAGAACGGCCTTGAACTTCTGACCCTCCTGCCTATACCTCCTGAGTCCTAGTATTACAGGCTTGTCCTGGTTTCTGCTGTGCTGGAGATGGAACCTGAGGCTTCCTGCTGCTAAGCAAGCACTCACCAACTGAGCTATGTCTCCATCTATTTTATGTTTTAATTACATTTATTTATTTCGTTGTACGTGTACATGTGTGTGGAGGTCAGAGGATAACTTGAAGGAGTCAGTTCTTGCCTCCTACCATGTTGGTCCTGGGGATTGAACTCAGGTTGTCAGCATTGGAGGCAAGTGCCTTTACTTGCTGAGCCATCTCACATAGCTATGGCTGGCCTGGGACTCCCTCTGTAGACCAGGCTGGCTTCCAACTCAGAGATCTACCTGCTTCTGCCTCCTAAGTGCTGGAATTAAAACTGTATGCCGCAATGCTTCACCCTAGGGCAGTTTGAAAAGAGAAACTTCTTGGGATTTGTAGTAAAGCATCTTCTAGTGGTTATTGTGAAGTGTGCTCTCTGAACACAGAAAAGCCTAGAGCCTGGGCTTGGGGATATGTCTGAACATTCCCAGGAGGGACTCTGCAGGGATGTGCCATACTCAGGTAACAGGGGAGGCCAGAGCCACAGGACAAGAGACTCCTCCCCGCTCGTCTTCTCTTCAAGTTAGAGCTGCTGCTCTGGGAGACTGGCCCTGACCTCTGTGACCACCAACATAAATTACTCTCCCCATCCCCATGGCTGTCATAAATGTTTCTTTCAGAACTAATTTCTCACAGACTGAAGATTCTTCACGGAGGCCTCTCCTCCACTCCAGAAGTCCCCATATGTCTAGGACAGGCCTCTCCTTTGGGGAAACTGCTTGCTGAACTTTGCCCAGGGGCCGGCATGAGCTTGTGGTGACCCTGGTGCATCACAGCTGCAGTCCTGTGTCCCCAGGGTCCCACTGACCTGTACCTGGGGAGCCGCCTCGGAAACAGGAAGAGCTAGAAACAAAGCCCACTTCCCAGGTGAGTTTAAGAGGCTGCTGAAATTTTGTCTACTTTTAGCCCCACAAGGTCAGAAATGAGAGGTGATGAGTGTCTCAAATAACTTCAGCTCTAAAGCATGCAGACCTTAACGTGAGTTTTCCCGAGGCCCTCAAATGTGGTCGTTGTGTGCAAAGAATTGTTCATTGACTTGCTTAGGTTTCAAAGATTAATATTCGATTTATTAAAATTAAACATAGAAGGGAAAACCTAATTTATCTTTCAGCCTTTAAATTCAGCATATAAAACTTATTATTTTAATTATAGGTTTAGGAAATTTCAGTAATCACTTTTTCCCACTAATTACTTTTAAGGAGGCTTTGATTAATTTGGTCTCATTTACAAACTTAAACTCCTATAAACATTTTGTCTGGCGCCATCCAGCCTGTGTGCTTGCTTAACTTCCTAAGTGTAATTAACTAACAAGCTTTCTCACCTCCTCAAGAGCTTCTTACCATTCTAACGATAAGCACCGTGAACTTGACGTCTGATTAGCTGTTTACTGGGGACTTGGGATGTGGCTCAGTTGGTAGAATGTTTTCCTGGCATGCAAGAGGTCCTGGGACTGGTCCCCATGGCTGCATTAACCAGGCCTGTTGGTGCAGGCTTATAGTCTCATGACTCATGAGGCAGAAACAAGAGATTCTGGGGTTCAAGGTCATCTTCAATTACATAAAGAGTTGGAAGAGGGGATGCTGGAGAGATGGTTCAGTGGTTAGAGCACTGACTGCTCTTGCAGAGGACCCAGGTTTGGTTTTCAGCACCCAGATGGCAGCTTACAAGAATAAGGAAATCTGACACCCTGTTCTGGCCTCTGAAGCCTTTGCATGCACAGGTGCACTTACATACAGGCCCTCATACACATAAAATAAATAATTTTCTAAAAATATTTTATTTTCTTAGCACATGAGTGTATTGTCTGCATGTATTTAAGTGCACTCATGTCATACAATGCTTGTGTTGGTCAGAGGAGAGCGTCAGATTCCCACAAAACTGGAGTTACGGATGGTCGTTAGCCTCCATGTGGACTATGGTCCTCTGCAAGAACAGCCAGTACTCTTAACCACTGAGCCATCTCTCCAGCTCCATAAATAATTTTTTTAAAAGGACTAAATCCCAAGTCCAAATCAGTGATTTAACTACATTGTTAAAATCAGAACCATGAAATAATCTATTATTTGGTCTTTTTGAGACAGGATCTCCCTGTAACTCCAGATGGCCTGGAATTTGATATGTAGATCAGGCTGGCCTTGAACTCACAGAGATCCACCTGCCTCTGCTGGGATTAAAGGCATGCACCACCATGCCCAACAAAATTTGTTATTTCTAATAAATTAAGTTCTCTTTGTGCGTGTGTGTGTGTGTGTGCATGTGGGGGCCTCAGGTTTATGTGGGGTCTTCCTCAATTGCTTTCCGCTTTATTTTTAATTAAAAAATATTTGTATTTGCATTATTTTGGTTTGTTTGTTTTTGAGACAAGTTCTCTCTGGAGCCCCAGCTGGCCTGGAACTCACTATGGAGACCAGGCTGGTCTCAAACTCACAACCATCTACCTGCTTCTGCCCACTAAGTGCTGGGATTAAAGGTGTGTGCCAACACATCAACTTGTCCACTTTATATTCTGATGCAGAGTTTCTTCCTGAACCTAGAGCTCAACCTCAGGGCTAATCTCACTAGCCAGTTGCCTCTGTGTCAGTCTAGCTAGTCAGCTTCCCCCTAGGATCCTCTGTCTCCTCTTTTTCAATACTGAGATTACAGGCAGACCACCACATCCTCTATGTGGGTGCTGGGCTTCCAAACTTTGAGCTTGCATTGCAAGTACTTTATCCACTGAGCCATCGCCTCAGCATCAAAAACCAAGGTTTCTTAAACCTTATAAGGATATGAAGTAGAAAACCTGCCTGAAAGTCAAAGTTGTTATTAACACCATAGTTTTTGATCTTTCTATGTTTCTGCACTTAACTCTCAGAGGAAAGGGGGAGAAGGCATAGAACGTTCCCATTAAGGAAACAGTCTAGTAACTTTGAATGATGGTGGAAACCTCCACAGCCACTGGTGAGGCAGAGTGAGGCTGGTGGGGACTTGTGTTGAGGGCCTATTTATAAACAAAGAAAGTCTATGCTTACCCCAAAGTCCCTGGGATTGCCCAGATCCCAATGTTGCCTCTGCCCTCACTGCATTCTTCCTTGAAACCTGGTGACTTGTTCCGCAGGAGCAGGTGTATCTTGTATATTTATTTTCCTCTTAAAACATATACATGTCTGGAGGGATGGCTCAGCGGCTTAAGAGCACTGACTGCTCTAGCAGAGCACCCAGGTTCGATTCCCAGCACCCACATACATCATGGCTAAAAACAGCACTTCTCACCAAGATCTCAACTATCTCTCTGTCATCTGTTCACCCATCCACACATTTATCCATCTTTCCGTCCACCTATCCACTTATCTATCATCCATCTATCTCATATATCCATCTGTCCATCTATTCATCTATCCATCCATTCGTCTGTCTTATCTATCCATCTGTTCATCCATCCATCATATCTATCTGTGCTTGATAGCTTTGGTGTCAACTTGACAAACTGGGTTGAGGGATCCTCAGTTGAGAAATTGCCTCCATTGGACTGGCCTGTGGCCACATCTGTGGTGTAATTTCTTGATTGTTGAGTGCTGAGGGAGGGTCCAACCCACTGTGGGTGGTGCCACCCCTGGGGGGTTGCTGTGTATTGTATAAGAAAGCAGGCTGAGCACCGGCCAGTGAGCAGCGTTCCTCCGTGGCCTGTGCTCCAGCTCCTGTCTCCAGGTTCCTATCCTGAGTTCCTACATTGGGCTCCTTGATGAACTGTGACCCAGGAGATGTAAGTGAAATAAACCCTTTCCTCCCCAGGTTTGCATTGGTCAGAGTGTTTTGTCACAGCGATTGAAGGCAAACTAGAACACTATCCATCTGTTCACCCATCTTTCCATCCATTCATCTATCCTGTCTATCCATGTGTCCATCCATCTAGTCATCAATCTGTCAGTCATCCCTCTGTCCATCCATTCATCTATCCACATATCCATCTGTCCTATCCATCCATCCATCCATCCATCCATCTTCCAATCTATCTCTCGCTCCCATGTCTTATCTGTCTCTATCATTAATCTCCTGTGTATCTTATCTCCTATCATCTTTCTGTCTGTCTATAATCTTCCTCCACATAAATAAATACAGCTCTCTGTTATCTCTTTGGCAGCCGCAGAGGAACTCACTCTGCAGGTTGCCCTAATTCATCTATTCAGTCCTAAACTGAAGAATCAGGTGCTTTTTCCCATTCAAACAGGCTCCGATGGACTGTCCTAACTCCTGGCAGAAAAAGTTTGTCCCCAGAAGAATTAACCATAGAAAAATACCCCCACAGAATCCAAAAGGTCTCAGTTAATGTCTTACAGCTTTTGTAACTGCTTGCCTAATGCTTACCTGGCTTACTTAATGCTTAATTGGCTTCTGTAACCACCTGCTTTCCCGCTGCAGGAAACAAATATGTCATACCTGTGTAATCTTGTAGAACCACCTGGTCCATCTGGATGCTTTATAAGCTCTGTTCTCCTCTGAGTCAGTACTGGGCTCTCTAAATGCCAACCAAGAGAGTGCAGTCACTTGCCAGTTAATAAATTCAGCTGATTTGGAACTTCTGGAGTCTGAGTGGTCCTTCTAGGGGTCTTGGCACCATCACATAGTGTCTCCCATATGCCCAGCTGCAGCTGGCTGGCCTCAGACTCAAAGACATCCACCTGCCTCTGCCTCCCAAGTGCAGAGATTAAAGGTGTGCTCCACCGTTCCCAGCAATATCCCATTCCTTTAGAGAACAGTAGAAGCATTTACAAAAGTCATCTTTCTTACCAAGAAGTCATCTCTTGTCTTGTCAGAATGTTGGGTTAAAACTAGCATGTTGGTGCTCACCTGTATTATCAGTGCTCAGGAAACTGAGCAGGACGATTACAGCAATTTTGAGTTTGAGGCCAGCCTGGGGTACATAGCGAAACCCTGTCTAAAGAAGCTAAATCAGAGCAAAATAAAAGATTGAATTAAACAACAAAAAATATTTTCTGACCACCATGTACTCTAGGAAGAAATTAGTAAAAAAAATATAGAAAAAAAGTAAATAAAAGCTCTTTAAGTCATTCATGAAATTTAAAGAAAAGTATGCTGGGCTTTCAGGTATGTGAGACGTAAACAGTAATAAAACGTCCACATATCAGAGAAGGTAGCAAACGCCAGGAAGCTAAACACGCGGGGACTTTTACGTGTGTAGATATACGTGCCTGTGAATGTGTCTGTAGGCCAGAGGTGAATCTCGGAACCATCCTCAGGAGCTGGCCACTTTGGTTGCATTGTGTTTTGTTTTGTTTTGTTTTTGTCTTTGAGACAGGATCTCCCACTTGGAACTCCAGTGAACCCCAGGATCTGCCTGTCTTCTGCTCTCCAGAACCAAGATTCCAAGCAGGCATCACCACACCCAGTGATTTTACAGGGTCCTAGGGATGGAACTCAGGACCTCCTGCTTGCTTAGCAAACACTACACCAATGATGCTATCTCCCAGCTCAGTAAACCAAACATTTAACCCAAGAGGTCTGCTAGAGAGCAGCTGAGTAAACACAAAGAACGAAGGAAAACAGAACTGAAGAGAAGAGCAGAAAAGAGTGGGAAATAAGCATAAATGAGACGACAGGGCAAAGCCAGGGTTCGACGTTTTACAAAAAAAAAAAAAATCAAAACTGGGAAAGACTGGCACAACTAGTTAATGAGCAAAGCTACCTCCTGGGGATGAAAGGTGATGGGCTGTCAGACTAGAAAAGCGTCTGGCGGCAGTGCGAGCAGCCTTGGACCAGGATGCTGCATAGTTAGGTCAAATGCATATATTTTACATGTAAAGGAAGACAATTTGGCTCCAAAAGAAAATTTAAAATGTAAACAATACTTTTACTGCTTAAAAATTATACTGAGTGGGTCAGCAAGATGGCTCAGTTGACAAAGGTGCTTGCCACTAACTTGTAGGACCTGGGTTCCATCTCTGGGACCCACATAGGGGAAAGGAGAACATTAACTCCTGTTTTCTCTGACAGCCACATCCATACCCCTGGGTTCCCATGACCCTCCTGCCTTGGCCTCCTTGGTGCTGGAATTCCAGATGTGTGCCTCTGAACCTGGCTGAGAATTTTAAACATTGAATTTTATCAAACACTTTTCCACGTGTACTGAAATGCTCCTATGGCTTTTCCTTTTTCCTTGTTAACACAGTGAACTGCATTATGTCTATGCTTATATCAGTGCCACATTGTTTGGGTTATAGTAACTTTGTCATAAGTTTTGATTTATTCTTCATATTTTTTTGAGACAAGGTCTCATGTAGCCCAGGCTGGCCTCAAACTTACTATAGCGCCAAGAGTTACCGTCAACTCATGATCCTCCTGCTTCAACCTCCTAAGTGATGGAATTACAGGCGTGTACCACTGCACCCAGTTTATGTGGTGCTGGGGACTGAACTTAGGGCTTGGTACATGCTAGGCCCACATGGGCATCATTAGTCCAGATTCTGTCCGTACTGTAAAATTATTCCCACATACACCATACCATATAGGTCTCACAGTATAGCCCTTGCTGGTCTGGAACTTTCTATAGAAACCAGCCTAGCCTTGAATTCACAGAGATCTTCCTACCTTTGCCTTCTGGGATTAAAGAGAGGTCTAGATTTTGTCAGCACATGTTCTGTGTCGATTGAACTTGTCCTGTGGCGTCCTTCTCCCCTTCGTTCTATTAATGCCTATATTCCAGTCATTTATTTGCTTATGTGGAAACATCCTTGAATTCTTGTAATTAGGCTCAATTGGTCATAATGTATAATTCTTTCTAAAGGGTTACCAGATACAAACTGTTGGGTTCAGGATTTTGGTGAGACCTTTTTAGTTTTGTTTTTAGAATTATTTTTATTTTGTATATGTATTACTTGCATATATGTGTGTGTACCATTCGCATGAAGAGCACACAGAAGTCAGAAGGCACTGGAACTCCTGGGACTGGATTTACAGGTGGTTGTGAGCTACCGTGTGGGTGCTGGGAATTGAACTCAGGTCCACTGCAAGAACAGCAAGTGCTTTTAACCTCTGAGTCATCTCTCCAGCCCTTTACTCTTGTTTTTAAAGATTTAGTCTATTTTTAAATTATGTGTATGTGTGCATGTCTTCACATGAGTACAGGTGCCTGCAGAACCCAGAACAGGGTATTAAGTCCCCTGAAGCTGGAGTTACAGGGAGTTGTGAGCCTCCCGATGTGGGTGCTGGAAACTGAACTCAGGTCCTCCACAAGAGCAGTACACACATTTGACTGATAAACCATCTCTCCAAGCCCCTTGTTGGGGTTTTTACATCAATATTCATAAATGATATTGATCTGAAAATTTTCTCTGTATTTTTGTGCGGTATTTTTGTCTGGCTTTGGGATCAAGGTAATACTGGCCTCCTAGGAGAAATTAGAATACATTCCCTCATGTTTCTGAAAGTCATCGGAGACTAGTGTTAAATTCTCTTTCAGATGTTTTGCAGAACAGTTTCGCTTTGTGGGGTGTGGAGGGATTTTATTACTGATGCATTATTCTATTTGCTTGTTGTGGCAAGTATAGGTTGCTAGCCTCTTTGTATCTCTGTCTCTCTCTGTCTCTCTGTTTCTATCTCTCTCTGTACATCTCTCTGTTTCTCTCTCTCTCTCTCTCTCTCTCTCTCTCTCTCTCTCTGGTGCTGAGATTGAATCCTGGGCCTCACATCTGCTAGGCAAGCACTCTACCACTGGGCTACATTCCCAGGCCTTTCTGAAGCAGTTTTGGCAATGTGCATGCTTCTAGGAATTTGCCCAGTTTGTTGGTCTGCATTCTCGCAATCATGTTTTGAGCTTCTGTCGGGTCATTAGCAGAGCCCCCGTTCGTTACTGATTCCGTGAATTGCTTTTCTTTTTCCTCCGTCTAGATGAAGCTTTGCCACTTTCCTTTACTTATTTGTTTTTCTTCAAAGAACCAGCTTTCAGTCTTATGGCTTCCTGCTGTTGTTTTTATTCTGTGAGTGGTCTCCACACAAATGCCTCCTCTTTATAAGCTCCATTTGCTGGCTACAAATTCAGTCTTTTCAGTCTTTTCTTCCCATTATAAATTCTTTAAGATATAGAATTAGGTTATTAGCTTGGGAGCTTTCTTTTTAATACAGGCCCTGCCAGCTACAAATGTCCCTTCAGGAATTGCGTTGCTGCTAAATCCTTTGGTTTTAAGGATCAGTTTAAAAGTCTCATCATGTTATATTTATTGTGACTATCCATATGGATGTATTATTACATTTTATTCTATATTTTGGCTTCAGTTTTCTGAAAGTTGTTCTTTGGGGGCTTTGCTTTGACTCACTAATGAGTTTTTCTCATATTTGCTTTCCACTTTGTAAGTTATGCATTCTGGTTTTTCTTCTTTCTGCAACTACCCTGTAGTTTATTAAATACGTATTGTAATATCAGCCCAAACTTTGTTCCAATTTCATCTCACCTAGAGCAAAACTTGTTCTTGTTTCCTTTGTAAACTTTGTGACAAAATTTTTGTATGTGGGGCAGGAGAGATGGCTCAGTGGTTAAGAGCACTGGCTGCTCTTGCAGAGGACCCAGGTTCAGTTCCCAGCACACACCTGGTGACTAACAACCATCTGTAACTCCAGTTCTAGGGGATCCGACACCCTCTTCTGATCTCTGTGGGCATTGCACACACAGGTGCACTTATTGCAGACAATACACTCGTGCACATAAAATAAAACAAATGTTTAAAAAGATTCATATGTGTACGTGAGTGGAGAAAGAGCTTGGTATGCCCCATGTGCCAACGACCTGGCTCCAGGGCCGTCCACAGTTCCCCGTCTGTTTGCGCTTGTTTCCTTATGGTTTTTGTTTTCTTTAATATATGCTAGATTGTTTTGTTTTGTTTTGTCTTTTCTTTTTGAGATGGTCTATCTGTATCCCTAGCTTGCCTGGACCTTGTTTGGTAGATCAGGCTGGTCCTGAACTCACAGGGATCCACCTGCCTCTGCCTCCTGAGTGCTGGAATTAAAGCATGTGCCACCACATCCAGTCTAAATATTTCATTTTTAACCCATAAGGATGTTTTGTTTTTATATAACCATGATCTCACTATTACATGATGTCATGTGTGCAATATATGTATATGTATGTGGTCGTGTGTGTGTGTTTACATGTGTGTACATCCACATGGAGGCCAGTGGTCAAGATTAGGAGTCTTAATCCCTCTTCACCTTATTTGTATATGTTATTATTTTCATTTTATGTGTATGAGTGTATTGCTGCATGTATGAAAGTGCATCTGCATCGTACAATGCCTGAAGAGAACGGAAGAAGGTGTTAGATCCTCTGGAACTGGAGTGATAGATGGTTGTTAGATGCCATGTGGGTGCTGGAAACCAAACCCAGGCCCTCTGCTCTTAACCACTGAGCCATCTCGCCAGCTCCTCCATCTTATTTTTTAAGACTAAGAGTCCCACTGAACCCAGAGCTCACAGATTTTGCAAGACAAGGTCTCCAGCAAGCCCAGGGCTCTCCTGTCTCTGCTCTCAGCACTGGGATAGCAGGCACACTTGGCTTTTTACATGGGTGCTGGGGATCTGAACTCAGTTCCTCATGCCTGCATAGCAAACACTTTACTGACCGGGTCATCTCCTCAGCCCCAGCCCCATATGTTTTTAAAGGAAGATTTTCACTATCAATCCAGGCTGGCCTCGAACTCTCCATCCTCCTGCCTCAGCTTCCTGAGTATGGGGATTACAGGTGTGCCCCCCGATGCTCAGGCACATCAGGATCCAAAGGCCACATGCTGCACCCTCCCTTCCTCCCCCTCTCCCTCCCTCCATCCCTTCCTCCCTCCCTTTCCCTTTCCTTCTCTCTCCTCTTTGATTCTCTCTGAAATCTCTCATTAAGTTCCTCACTCACTTTTCATTTCTTTTGTCACCCTCTGGTCATTAGTTACAGCCGATTTTATTGGGGTTTTATGAAACAATGGTTTCCTGTCTTTTTTTTTTTTTTTAACACTTTTTAGCTGAGTTTCCCTAAAGAGCTTTTCCTCTTTACTATGAAATCAATTCATCTTGGTCTGGACGGAGCATCTCCGCTTGACTTCTGTGTTCTTTGTTCTGATCTCAGCAGTTTGTGATAACTTCCTTTCCGGCTAGCTCAGGATATCCTTGGCAAATCTTTTATTGTTGGTGAGATAGGGTCTCTCTACGCTTTCGCTGCCCAAGCTGGCCTTGAGTTCCTGGATTCAAAGAGATCCTCTTGTCGCAGCCTCCCCAATAGTTAAAGCTATAGTGTGCACAGTGAGGCTAGCTATGCAAATACTTTATAATTTATTATTTTCACTTATTGGAGAGCTGCAGATTTTCCTTTGGGCACAAACTGTAAACTGCCACTTGATTTCCACCTTGTCTGTGCTTCTCGTTGTTGTTTGAGCCAGTCTCACATAACCTCAAACTCTCCATGTAGCTGAGGATGACCTTGAACTCCTGACCGCCTGCCTCCACTTCCTGAGTGCTAGGACTGCATTTGTACAACACCATGCTCAGCTTCTGCTTTGACTTTAAAGGTCTAGATTTAGGTCCAAATCTGCTGCTTTTTATCACTTCTCAAGTAATGATCTGCTCTTATTTATTTATTTATTTAGGTGAAGTCATGAGCTTGCTGGGTGACTCTCAGGAGCATGGGAAAGGATTACAAGAAAGGCCCACCCCAGCACGGGTGATGGCTCATGGAGGCTCAGCCAGAGGCTCTCTCTCCGGAAGACCTGCTTGCAACTCCACCTATTTGTTTTTTAAAGTCATACAAGTGTGGGGCTGGGGAGATGGTTAAGAACAGTTAAGAGCACTGGCTGCTCTTGTAGCTGACCCAGGTTTAGTTCCCAGCACCCACATGGTGGCTAACAACTATTTGTAACTCAAGTTCCAAAAAGTCATACATTCTTAAGCTACTTAAGCTGTTGGATTTTAATAATTGTATTTCCAGAATTAATTTGTCTACATGATATACAATCACTTCTCTCTCCCCTTTGTATTTTAAATTAATTAATCCATTTATTTTTATTTTATATGTATGAATGTTTTGCTTGTAGGTACAGAACACTACATGTATGCAAAGCCTGAAGAGGCCAGAAGAGGGCACTGGATCCTCTGGAACTGAACTTACAAATGGCTGTTAGCTTCCCTGTGGGTGCTGAGAATGGAACCTGTGTCCTCTGGAAGAGCAGCCAGTGCTCTTAAGCACTGAGTCATCTCTCCAGTCCCCTCCCCACCCTTTGTATTTTTAACAATAGAAATTTCTAATATTTAGTCAAATACTTAGAATTAAGTTTTCTGGTGTTTATAAAACTTGAGTTCATGGGGCGACTGGAGGATGGCAAGTGATTAAGGGCCTTAGTGTCTTTTCGAGGATCCAGGTTTGGTTTCATCAGGTGGCTCACCACCTTTAACTCCAGTTGCAGGGGATCTGACTCCATCTTCTGATCTCTCTCTGTAGGTACCTGCGTAAATGTATGCTTAAACTCACACAGGCACACACATACACATAAAGACATAAAGCTTTGAAAATATTGAAATAATGGAGTTTTTGTTGTTAGTGTTGGCGGCAGCAATGGTGTCGGCCGTGGCGGTGGGATGTGTGCGATCCAGCACCCTCTTCTGGCCTCCATGGGCATTGCATGACATGGGTGCACTTACACCCTGACTAGGGCGGGACTGTCCCATGGACTGGGTTCCAGAGCGAGTAAAATGGGGAAAAGAAGGCCAGCTGAGCACCAGTGTTCATCTCTTTCTGCTTCCAGAGTGCAGAGACAATCTGACCAGCTGCCTCACCACTTGCCGCCGTGCCGTCCCACCGTGGTGGACTGTACCCTCAAATCTGAGCCACAGAGAATCCTTCTCCCTTTAGCTGCTTCTTGTCAGGTGGATCAAACAATGATAAAAATAAGTAATGCAGTGTCTTTGTAATAGATCTCTCCTGTTCCCACCAAGTGAGGGCACAGTCAGAAGATGCCACCTCTGAACCAGAAGGTGGGCCCTCACTAGACCTAGGACCTGCTGGAGCCTTGAGCTTGGACCTCCCAGCCTCCAAGATTGTGAGATATAAGTTTCTGTTGTCTACATGCCACCTAGTTTATAGTATTTTATCACAGCAGCCCACAGTGATTGAGAAATACCAAAGGGTTAGAAGTTAATGAAGGAGAAAAATAGAGCAGTCAAGATAACAATGACATCTTTAAATACAACAGGGAGAGTCAAGTCTAAGGGACCTGGTCAGCCTCGGGTACTTTCTCCTAAAGATGCCTAACCAGCCTTCTCTCTAGGGACAGCTGTGCTTTGTGAAGCACCTACTGTGTGTCCAGTTCTGTCTCTACTGTTGTCTCTCACCTGGCATCTTGAGAGGGAAGTCGTATCTTCTTTTAGGACAGCATGAAGACAGGTATGCACATTGACGGGATAGAAGAGCCCGGGTATAAACCCCCACATATGTGCTTCATTTTTCTAATTTTTAAGTTTTAATTGTATGAGTGTTTTGTCTACACACATGTAAGTATACCATGTGCATGAAGTACCCACAGAGGCTAGAAGAAGGCATCAAATCCCCTGGAAGGTTGTTAGCTGCCATGTGGGTGCTGGGAACCAAACCCAAGTCCTCTACAAGGATTCTTCACTGCTGGGCCATCCTGCCAGCTCCATTAAAAGAGAGTTTTTATTTATGTATGTGAGTGTTCTACCTGCATGATATAAAGGCACAACCTGCAGTGCCTGTGGAGGCCAGAAGATGGCATCGGAGTCCCTGGAACTGGAGTTATGGATGGTTATTTGCTATCATGTGGTACTGGGAACAGAACCTGGGTGAGAACAGCCAGTACACTGAACCATTGCACCATCTCTCCAGCCCTCGATTGATTTTTGACAGGGGCATTTAGACTAGTCAATGGGAAAAGGACAGTCTTCAATAAATAGCATGGTGGTGCATGCCTGTAATCTCATATTAGGGAGGTAAAGGAGGAAGAGCAGAAGTTTAAGGTCATCCTCAGCTACATAGAGAGTTCCAGGCCAACTTGGGCTGTAGGAGACCTTTTCTCCAAAAATATAAAGTAGCCAGCCCTTCCCCTCCCCTGGCTGTACCCCAACTTCCTCTAGGGACAGAGTCTACCATGACACCAGGAGGCAAAGCTCAGATACGGTTTGGAGTCCCAACTCGAGTACCTCAGAGCAGAGGATGGGACAGGAGAGGAGCGTGAGGCCAATGAGTGCCACAGGGACTTCGACGCTCTCCTAGATAAAGAAAATCTCCCAAAATGAGGAGATGCAGAAGCCCAGCGGCCATCACGTCCGTCTCTAGCCGTGTTGGTAACGCCTCAAGTCGTGTTCCATAGCCCGGTGATGCTCTGCTTCCTAAAGACCGAAGTGGAGATTTACTTTCAACAAAACTTACATAAGATAATAGGAAGGGGGAGCACGTGAGACAGACAGACAGAGAGGTCACACGGGAGGCCACACCCCTTCCCCTCTCTCTACACATCCTCTGCTCTCAGCTGGTTAGGGGTCCACCTGACAAGATAACCTAAACCTTCTTTCCTGAAGTCATTGAGTTCTTAGTGGCCCTGGGTGTTTCGTTTGCCATGTTTTTATTGGACACAGAAGTTCTGGGTTTTGGACACACCTACACTATGGTGGCACTGACCCCATTTCTCCCTGTAAGGCAAGTCATTCTCTTGACTCAGATGTGTGTTGGTTAATACTGTCAACTTGACAGGCTCTGGAATCACCTAGGAGATAAATCTTGGGGTGTGTCTGTCATGGATGGTCTAGACTGGGTTAACTGAAGTGAAAAGCCTCACCCCAAACGTGAGTGGCACCGGGCCATGGGCTGGGCTCCCAGACAACATACAAAGGGGAAAGTCATCACTTGGCTTCCTAACTGTGGACGCAGTGTGACCACCTGCCCCGTGCTCCTGCTGCCATGACTTCACCACCACTGAGGGCTGTACCCCAACTGTGAGCTAAAATATGCCCTTCCTTCTTTAAGGTGCTCTTCCGGTATTTTGTCACAGCAACATGAAACGTGACTAACAGATGAAAATGCGGTCCTGATGGTGAGTGGCTGTCCCTGCCTCTGGGTAGGCGGAGCTGAATCTGTGTTCTCGGAAACCATGAGCTCCAAACCCACGTTGCTTAGAGTTGAGTGAACAGTGTGGGGTGAGTGCCGTAGTGAAAAGGATCACATCCGCCTCCATCCCTGAATCTCACACTCACATGGTCTAGAGAAAAGGTACCATCTGCTGGCTTCTGATCCAAAGCATAAACCACATGCCCAGGAATTATGATTTCATCCTTTTCTGTTCTTCATGACTGGAAGCCTGAAGGGATTTCTCCAGAGACTATAAATGAGCAGGAATCAGGGATGGGAAGGTGGGTTTGGGAAGCAGATAAGGAAGGGAGACCTGAACTTGAGATGGAAAACAGAGAGAACTCTGTGAACACAGCAGGAGTGGTCAGGTTCGAGGTGCTCAAGGGCCCAAGTGATGTGGAAAGAGAAGTCACGTCCACTGAGTTTCACTCTGAGAAAGCCAGAATGGCCGTGTGTTGATCTAAAAGCAGGATCTCAAGGGGACAATGTCAGAAATTGAAACTACCACGGACAGGCCAGTACAGATGGAACAGCCCTCCTCTGGACCTGGCCCAGGCCTCCCTTGCTAGGGCGCTCCTGGCAACTCTGGCACCTGACTCTCATTGACTGGCTTTGGGAGGCTTAGAGTGGAAAAGCACCCATGTGACTTGGCTTAAGATTTGCTCATAAGCAAATACTGTAACCTCAGTAACTGGCAGCTGGATCTCTACTTGGGGCTCAAAGTGGAGCATGTTTCTGGATATTTCAGGTTCTCAGACCAGAAGCAATGACCATCACAAGCTCTGGTGAACATCCAGTTACTTCCTTAGGAGTCAAGCCTGTGAGAGGCAGGAGCTGGGGTGGTGGGAAGGCTCTGCTCCAAGAATGACTCTTGTACAAGGCAGAAAGGCCCTGGGCTAATAGAATCTTCCACCTCTTGGGACTGGGGCGAGGGGGTGTGAGGGTGGGGGTGGGGGGTCCCTGGAGCTGTTCATGGTCCTGAAGGCAGCTGCTTGACACCAGAACCATTATTCCACCTTCCACTGAATCAGGGGCCGTTCAGTCTCATCCACAGTTAGAAGTCAGGCGAGCAGGGAAGTGGAGAGTAGAGAAAGGCAGGAAAGCAGGTGACATTGCTGAGAAAATCTTGCTGCTTAGACATTCCCAGAGAGAAAAAAACAGAACATTACTTTGGGTCACCACCTGCAGTTCTACAATTGCTAAGACTCTGAGCTGTTGGGATGCTCGTGGCTTCACCACACTATTTCCCTTTGGGATAAGTTTATAGATGGAAAGGACTGGAGACCCAGGATCATGACCACCTGAGCATCAGGGTCCATGAGGGATTTCTTTAACACCAGTGTGCACAGAAGGGGTTCAATGAATGGATGGGATGTGTAGCTTTCATCCCCACCTCTGAGGAGGGTGAGAGGGCTTCGTGAGATCTACTGTGTGCCAGGAATTTGCTAGAATGTTCTTTAATCCCCGTAGAAGATTTATCACAGATTTCAAAATCCAGAATCAGGCTCAAGCCAAGCACGATGGTGAATACCTGCAACCCAGCACTTGGAGGCAGTCAGGAAGATCAGTTCAAGGTCATTCTCTGCTACATACAGAATCTGAGGTCAACCTGGGATACATGGATACCATCTTAGACAAACAAATAAACATCAGGTTTATAGACGTGAGACCCTGAATGAGATCCTATTGCTCTCTTTGGGGGGTCTAAGGCTCAAATCCAGGACTTGCTGGTCCCTAAGGCCATGAGGTTATCATCCCTCACTGTGGCTCACTGGACACTTGCTTTCTCTGCCGGGGAAAGAGAACCTGAAGCCTGACAGACACCTGGGGTAGTATCTGGAGGTCATGTCAAAAGGTCAGACTTGGTGGCATATATCTTTAATCCCAGAGGAGGCCTCTGGGAGGCAGAGGCAGGCAGTCTACAGCCAGCCTGGTCTACATGAAAAGCTCCAGAATAGCCAAGGCTATACAGTAACACCCTGTCTCAAGGAGGGAAAAAAGTCAGAAAGAGGATCACACAGGTGGTTAACTATTACCAGTCCAGGTGTGGCTCCAGACTTCAGGTCTGGAGAAGAGGGTCGGCTGGAATCCCAGAAGAGCCGGGTTTCCTCCCTGTTTCAACGCATCACTCATGGTCAAGTTTCAGAGAACAAAAGTAATGAATGACTTCCAACAACAGAAGCCATTAGGGAAGCCAATAAAGATGTAACAGATCTGGCAAGAGCAAGAAATGGCACAGGTGCTAGGGCCAGGAGGCCTAGGGCAGGAGGCTTCCTTCAGGTTGTGGATGAATCAGTCTGGCAGCCACCACGCAGCCTTTGATCAGATCAGAGGTGCAGCCAGCGCATGCTCAGAGGGTGCCTTCAAAGGATGTGCACAAATTAAAGCACTTACTGAGCCGGCATCCCTTGATAAATTTATAGCTCTTTTCCACGCTGATAGACCACACACACTCTGTTCTGACTGGACCAGGAAGTGGACCCCGATGCAAGCTGCATGTTCTAGTTTGCCTTCAATTGCAGCGACAAAACACTCTGATCAATGCCAACTTGGGGAGGAAGGGTTTATTTCACTTACATCTCCCAGGTCACACAGTTCATCAAGGAGCCAAAGCTAGGAACTCAGGACAGAAACCTGGAGGCAGGAGCTGGAGCACAGGGTATAGAGGAACGCTGCTTACTGGCTTGCTCCCCTGGCCCCTGCCCAGCCTGCTTTCTTATACAATAGAGAACAACCTGCCCAAGGGTGGCACCGCCCACAGTGGGCCGGGCCCTCCCACGTCACTCAACAATCAAGAAAACACCCGCAGACGTGGCCACAGGCCGGTCCAATGGAGGCGATTCCCAGTTGAGGCTCCCTCAACCAGGTGTGTCAAGTGGACACTGAAGCTGTCCGGCACACTGCACCAGTTGGATTTCTCCTTTAGGAGATGCCCACAGGTCAGTGATACCCATTCTCACAGCTCATCGGTAGGACCTAGAAGGCCAGGGAGACCTGAGGCAGGTGTAGTACTGGGGAGAGGGAGGGTCCCCGTGGAAACCGAGACCGAGGGGAGCGGAATGAAGAGACTGAAAAGGAAGCAGCCGGTGCCTGTCGGCACAGGTCGGGAGGCCCAGCCGGCACCTGGAGAGGCGCCACGCTGGACAGTCTGCCTGGCCCTTCCAGCAGAAAGGTCGCCAAGCGCAGCGGAGCAGGTGAGGGGATCTGCACCAGGAGCTCTCACTGTAGCAATGGCTCAAATGCTTGCGTCTTAGGAGAACACGGACCAGCAAGGGGAGTTTGTTAGGTGTGAGGTCCCGGGGGCATCCCCGCAGGCAGGCTTCTCCACATTTTCATACCGCCAGCCACTCCTTGGGCATCCGGCTGATTCATAGCTCATTCACCTGGTGCTTTATTACATTTAGCATGTGTCATGGTCAGAGGACAACTTTTGAGAGTCAGTTCCCTCCTCCTGCCTCACGGGTCTTAGGGACTGAACTCAGGTCATCAGGTTTCGAAGCAAGTGCTCTGTTCTGTTAAATCTTCCTGCTGGCTCCATTTGAAGTTTTTGTTGTTGTTTTGTTTTGTTTTGTTTTTGAGACAGGGTCTCCCTGTAGCCCCAGTCAGCCTGGAACTCACTCTGTAGACCAGGTTGGCCTCCATCTCAGAGAGATCCATCTACCTCTGCCTCAGAAGTGCTGGGACTAAAAGTATTCACCACCACACCCAGCTCCACTTGTAGTTTTTTTTTTTTTTTTGAAAAGTAAAATTAGGCCAGAGATGGTGGTGCATGACTATAATCCCGGCACTTAGGAAAAGGAAGCAGAAGGATCAGAAGTTCAAGGACATCCTCAGCTACAGAGCAAGTTCAAGGCCAGCCTGAGCTATATGAGACCTTGGCTCTCAAAATGCAGAAAGTAGTGATTTTAAACTAAAAATGAAACAAAGGTATGGTAACACATGCAATCCTATCACTCTAGAAGCAGAGAGAGAAGGATCATGAGTTCAAGTCTAGCCTGGGTTACATACAGAGAGTGTTAAAAGATGGAAGGGAGGGAGAGAGGGAGGGAGGAAAAGGGGGAGGGAAAAAAGTGAAACAGCATTTTATTTTATTTTGTATTTTGTATCTATGTGTGTGTCTGTATGTGATTATGTGCATGTGAATGCAGTGCCCACAGGGGCCTGAAGAGGGCGGAAGATCCCCTGGGGCTGAAGTTACAGAGCTGTCCCACACACGTGCTGGACACTTCACGAGGGTCCTCTGCAAGAGCACGACCCACTGAACCATCTCTCTAGCCTGCTAAGTAGCATTTAAACATTAGTAATTAGCCCTTCCTGGTGGTGCACTCCCTTAATCCCAGCACTCTGGAGGCAGAAGCAGGCGGATCTCTGTGAGTTCGAGGCCAGCCTGGTTCACATGGGGAGTTCTAGGACAGCCAGTAAGACTCTGTCTCAAAAAAACAAAACAAATAAAACAGTAAACACAAGTAATTTCTTCATGCCAGTAAGGTCCCCTTCTGCCCTCCCCCCTCTGGCGGAGGTGCACACCACACCACTCTAATCTCAGTCACACTGTGATTCAGTCACAAGTGGGCACACGCCCAAGGCTGGTCCAATCATCATGAAGCTCGGATTGTTTTTTCTTTTGGGAATCCTGGAGCCGCTCCTCTCCCCTCGGTCTGGATGGTGGGAGGGGTGTGCCGGGGGCTTGGCGCTGCTGCTGCAACCGGTTTCGGTTTCGTACCGCAAGAAAAGCTGGTCTGAAAAGAAGCCAACACAAAGAAGACAGAGCCAGAGCCAAAGCACCTGCAGCCTGCTGGAGCCAGAGCCTGACAGCACCAAGGCCCTCATTAGTTCCATTTATTATTTAATCCCCCTCGAAACTGGGGTCCTGTCACCTCTGACTGAACACATACTGACTGCCCACAACCTGCTTTTCCTCCAGCATGCTGAGAGTAATGCATTAAAATTGGCCGGGGTTAGGTGATGTCTATTTCTTTTTTAATGATTACTTTCTTTAACTAGAATCAGGGTCCAGATGCTGCATTGCTGACCATTAACTCTTTTCTATGCTTCAAACCGTGGAGGCAGCAATGCCTTTGTTCACAGAGCAGGGCCCTTCCTCGTGTGTTCACGGCTGCTCAGGCCCTGGCTTGGATCCCAGTGCACCATTTCTAACCCGTGACTCACAAAGTAAATCGTCTATAAGTGAAAAGCCTCTTATCATAACTTTGGCAGGAGAAACAAGGTGTCGAGCCAGGCAGCGTTTTTTTTTCATGTTGGAAGCCCACGTGTGCCAAGGGCTGATCTGTGCTCTGCGAGTATGCAGCTTTGGCTTACTCAATACAGAGTTCACTTGCATGTGTGCGCTAAAAATCACTTGCCCGGGGCTGAAGAGCTGCTCTTTTAGAAGACCTGGGTTCAATTCCCAGCACCCACATGGTGGCTAACAAACATCTGTAACTCCAGTTCTGGAGGATCCAGCTCCCTCTTCTGGCCACCACAGACATTGCACAACACATGTGCACTTACAAACCTGCAGGCAAACATTCATATAAATAACATAATTTTTTTTTTACTGTGTGCCCTTGATACCATGCAATGCCCAACGGCCCTATCTGATTATGGAGCCCTGTCAGTATCCTTCTGGCTCTTTCCCAGCACGGTCTCCCTTTTTATCATTGCAGCTGGTTGGTAAACATCTTGCAAGGATGGAACGAGTTTCTGTGTGCATTTGCTAAGAGAACAGTGGCCATGATGGATGATAGCTTGATCAGTCTTGTTTTTCTTGAGACAAAGTCTCAGATAGCCCAGATTGGCCTCAAACTTACTATGTAGGCAAGGATGACTCTGAACTTCTGACCCTCCTGCCTCTCCCTCCTGAGTGCTGGGATTACGGGTGTGTACCCTGCAGCTTGTTTCATGCAGCGGTATAAATCCAGCCACAACTTCCGGCGTGTCAGGCAAGCACTCTACTAACAGAACTACATCTCTAGCAAGACTAATCAGTCTTTTATTAGAAAGCATTATTTGGGGGCTTATTCTGGGAAAACTGTTATTTCTTTGACTAGAAAAAAAATTGTTTTTGGTCTTTTTGAGACAGGATCTCCTTTAGTCCCAGCTGACCTGGAATTTGATATGTAGACCAGGCTGATCTCAAGCTCACAGAGATCCACCTGCCTCTGCCTTTCAAGTTCTGGTACTAAAGGTATGCACTACCAGATTTAGTTCAGAAAAAAATTTTCATGTGTGTACATGTGTATGTGTGTGTGCATACATGGGAAGTCAGAGGCCAATCTTAGGTTCTGGGCCTCCAAAACCTTCTAATTTTTGGTTGAGACAAGGTTGACACAGGCTATCTGGTTCTCAAGTTTCTAGGAATCTGCATCCCATATCAGCATTGCTGGGATTACCACCCATGGCTTTTTGGGCAGGTTCTGGGGATCTGAATTCAAGTCTTCAGGCTTGCAAGACAAGCAGTTTACCAACTGAGCTATCTTCCTAGTCCTTGAACAGAGAATATCGTTAGAACTTCACACTGTCATTCCTCAAAGTTTTAATTTTTTTAACAGCCACATATTCACAGCCAGAGTCACATGGTCCAGTGAAAGAAATGTCCAGCCTACTCTGCATAGAACTTACAATGTTTATTAATGGCTGCATACATAAAATCATTACACAAGGGTGTGTTTGTCATCGAGCAGGTATTTCCAATTTTATTGTGGAACTAATGTATTACATTGTGGAACTATTTCCTCTTTGGCCTTGTAGTGCACTTCTGAGGATTTGAGTTGCCATTTTGTGATTTGCTGTGTTCATTTTACATTTATAAATATATATATATATATGTGTGTGTGTATATATATATATATATATATATATATATATATATATATATTGTGTGTGTGTGTGTGTGCACCACAAGTGCTTGAAGAGATCAGAGAACTTTCAGAAGTCGATTTTCACCTTTCATCATGTGAGTCTTGGGGACTGAACTCAGGTCCTCAGGCTTGGCAGCAAGCACCTTTACCTGCTGAGCCATCTCACCACCCCCTAGGCTGCTATTTTCATCATTCCATTTGGCAACATTGATCTACCCTGGTAAGCCAGAGATATAATGTGACATATTAGTAACTAAGCACATCCAAAAGGAAAACACGAATGACAACCTGCGAGGCTGAGGCCCCAAGTCAGTCAAAGCCTTGTTCCTTTCTAGACAGTGCTTCCAAGCCGTAGCATTTAACATTTTATCTTTGCTGGATGTGATGGTAGAGCCCTTTGGTTCCAACACTTGGGAGGCAGAGGCAGACAGATCTCTATGATTTTGAGGCCAGCGTGGTCTACACAGTGAGTTCCAAACCAATCAGCGCTACACCATCGGACTATGTCTCCAAGAGAAAGAGAGAGAATTGTATTTTTAAGGCAGTGTTGTGTGTCCAGGTGAAGGAAAACACAGAGGTAGGTGATAAAGCAAGTCTCAGAAAAATGTTATCAGATCTCTAGACCGTGAAGACTGCTTTTCCACCCTCCATCGTGAGCTCTGAAAATTCCTGCAGACACTTGACAATCACTTTACATCTTTTGTGCGTCAGCTGGAGCCCTGATGTTTTAACTTCTACCAACCTGCTTCTCCTTAAATTACGTCAAGATAGAAAAGTAGCCTAGAAATGACCACACATGTGGCTTCAAACTGTCCAGCAGCCATTGCCTTGCCTTATGTACTGACCCAGACGTTCAGAGAGAACTTAACGGTTTGGTGGCCAAATGCACGGGATCACGAAAGCTCTCAGAACCCACCTCTCCCTCTCGGGCATAGGATGTTTCTATCTTTGAGATTCGTTGCGAACATGTGATTTGTTTTGGCCAATGCAATGTGAGCAGAGGTCACGTCACTTCCGGGTAGAGCCAACCGCGTCCCTGGGTGGTCCTGGGCGGTGCTCCCGCTGGCAGCGGGTGGAGGGCGTCCTCGCTAAGTGAAGATGGGAGACTCCCATGCCCGCCGCTAGGATGTTGTGTATGTGTGGAAAAGGGGCTTCCTTGATTCACACCCTAAAATTAGAGGTGCTTGGTTCCTGCAGCGTGACCTAACCTTTTCTAGCCCGACAAGAGAGGATAAATAAGTCCAGAACCAGATGCACCTGCCAGGCTCCCTCCCTGACTGCCTGCACCAGCGCATCCTCAGATTCCCTCGGCAGGCATCCCCGACCTCTGGCCCTTTCCAGTCGCTCCTGAGCTGGATCTTCCAGCTTCCCTAACTCGAATCCTCAGCCTTCCGTTTGCTCCTGTCCAATCACCTATAAAAATTAAGACTATTCTCGGTACTGATAAGGATTTTCAACAAGCAGAACTACTCGGTTGCAGTCTTTTAAAACCGGAAAAATGGCTGGGTCCAAGGTCTAAGCGGTAGTGAAAATACTAGGTGCATGAACCGAGATCTGCGGTGCAGGGCGTGTGGCGCGTGGGTCGCCGCACCCGCGGGGACGGTGTCTCGCGGCGAGGGAGGCGGCTGGGACAGCGGCTCCCCGGGCCCGGTCGCCCCCTGCAGGCGGCGGCCGGAGCTGCAGCGGCGGAGCCGGGCTCGCTGCTGACGTCTGGCTGGAACCAGCGGGAGCAGCGGCCCGAGCATCCGGGCGGGAGACTGCGCATCTGCGGAAAGGACGGCGCGGACGCTCCGCTAGTCGAGGATGACTGACCCCGGAGGTCGCCTAGGCCGGGTGGAACCGATCAAGTCTGCAAGTGCGAGGGCAGACCTTTGTGTTTCCAGTCTTGGAGCTGCTCCGTGGGAGTGAGGCTTCATCCATGCAGCAGACACCAAGCTGGATTCATTCCCAGAACCCCTGCAGTGGCCAGGGGAGAGAGACGACAGTGAGCCGTGGCCAGCATCCAAAGACCTCAAACTGAAATTCTCATAGATAGATGATTGATAGCTAAATAGAATGATAGATAATCAATAAATAGATGATAGATAAGCAGATGGTAGGTAGATAATAGATGATAATAGATGACAGGTAGACTTGTTAAATAGATGACAGATGATAGGTACACGATATATAAACGATGGATGAATGTGTAGATGATTGATAGGTATAGATAGATAGATAGATAGATAGATAGAATCTTCATGTACCTCTGCACGTGGTGGCACATGCCTGTAATTCCAGCTCAAGGACAGCCTGAACTACATATGGAGACCCCATCTCAGACAACCACCGCAGCAATGTCATGACTCTTGTTTTGTTTGTCTCCTGCTCTGAGTTCTGTTCCTCTTCTCACTTTGTGAGGCTTTTATTTTGTTTTCTTTTGCCTTTCCCACACACATACACAATATTCTTTTTTTTTCTTGTTTTCTATTTGACATCAGTCTGTGGATTATTTTTTAGTGGCAGCTTCTAAAAGTCGAATCTGCATATTGCAGACCCAAGATGTGATCAGCTGCTAGATCATTTGTCTAGCATGCAACAGGCCTGGGGGTCCATCCCCAGCCCCTTATAAACCCAAGGTGATTGCATATGCCTGTAATCCTAGCTCCTGGAAGGCAGGTGGGGGGAGGAGGTTCAAGAATCCTCCCAGTACCCAGCTAGTGGAAGCAAAAAGGGTCAGATGTTCAAGGTCATCCTCCCCTACAGAGCCAGTTCCAAACCAGCTTGGGATGTGTGAGACACATACACTCTCAAAAAAGAATTCAATATCTCACAGAAGGAAGTGATGAAATTGACTGTTTTGGAGCCTAAAGAAAATTTACAGTCCATTCCAAAATGTATCATAGAATTATAGTTTTAATCTGTGAATTTCAGATTTATTTTTGTACTTGACAATAATTATCTTAATAATTGATTTTGTTTGCTCTTTTCAAGAATTTTATAGCTCATTCCCTTTATTTTTTTTTTTTTCTTTTAGGATCTCATTATGTAGCCCTGGCTGGTCTGGAGCTCCCCATATAGACCAGGCTAGCCTTGAACTCACAGAGATCTGCCTACTTTTGCCTAGGACTAAAGTAAAAAACCTTGAGCCTGGAGAGATGACTCTGTGGTTTAAGAGCCTTTGCTGCTCTTGCAGAGGACTGGGCTTCAGGTCCAGCACCTACATGGTGGCAGCTCACAACAATCTGTAACTCCAGTTCCAGCAGATTCAACATCCTCTTCTGGTCTCTGAGGACACTGGTCACAAAGGCAAAACACTTACACATGTAAAAAATAAATCTTAAAAAAAAACTTTTTCGGGCCAGTGAGATGGCTCAATGAGTAAGGTGCTTGCTGCCAAGCCTGACAGCTTGATGTCAGTCCTCAGAACCCACATCGTCGAGGAAAACCAATTCCTACAAGTTGTCCTCTGATCTCCACACATGCTTTGTGGCATGTGTGCATGTGTGCAACACACACACAATAAATAAATATAAAACAAACAAACAAAACATAGAGCACTTCAAACTAAGATACGTTTGAGGAACAGGTGAGATGGCTCCAGATGGTAAAGTGTTTGCCTGAAAGTCCGAGGATCGAACTTTGATTCCCGATACCCACATACAAAGCCAAGCGTGATGGCACACTGGTAATCTCAGTGGCTGAGGGCAGGAGGCTCCCCGGAGCTTGCTGACCAAGCAGCCGAGACTAATCATCAAGCTCCAGGTCAAGAGAGACCCAGGTGGACAGCTCCTGAGGAACATAATATTTCTCAGGAAGTCTGCATCTTTTTCTGTCCCCTGTCCCTTGTACCAGCCTCATGCTCTCTCCTTCACCTCTGCTCAGGCACATGATCTTCAGTAAAGTATCTTTAAGTCCCTTCAGCTGGTGGCTGAATGGATAAGGTCTTGAAACCTTCAATGGATATTTGCAAATTCCCCTTAATCAGCTTGGTGAACCTTTCAGATATCGTGAGCCCTCCAGCATGGCAATGGCCTGAGGAAGCCTGTTTCTTTGAATGAGCAGATGAGCTGATGGGTTCTTGGTGTGTCCTTCAGTCTCTCTGACCCTTGCTGGCACCCGAGGTCTGTTTTTGTTCTTTTGTGGCAGACAACATCACCTCTGTTCCCTCATGTCAGAAGTGACCCCAGGGCATTTGCACACCTACATCCAGTCCAGTTCATTGGGACTTGGCTTCACTGGAATTGGGTTCTTTCTACAGAATTATCCCATTTCCCATCCTTCCAGCCTTTTCAATCTCCTCCAGTCTAGAGTGGGACTAGGATAGGGCACGGCATTGTGCTGTGTTACTTTGTGTTGAGCTGTGTCGTGCTGTGTTACTTCGTGCTGCATTGTGTTGATGCTCTGTATTGCGCTGGTGCTAACTTGCTTTCTCTAATTATGACGGAGAGGCTAAGGTGATGTCTTTCTTTTTAAGTCATTTTATTTTTAACCTTTTAAAACTATTTTTTAATTTATTATTTTTATTTTATGTGTATGAACGTATTGCCTGCCTGTGTGTAAGTGCGCCCATGCCGTGCAATGCCCACAGAGGTCAGGTGTCCAAATCCCCTGGAACTGGAGTTACAGACATTTGTTAGCCTCCATGTAGGTGCTGGGAATCGAACCTGGGTCTGCTGCAAGAGCAGTCAGTGCTCTTAACCACTGAGCCCTCTCTTCACTTTTTTGTTGTTTGTTTCTAACTGATTTTAAGGGAATTCTTATTCATGCTTTCTTCCCCTTTTCATGAAAATTTTAGTGTTATCAGCTTGTTATTGACTTTTCTGCCATCTATGAGGTTAGACAGCCTTGTTCTTAAAACGTTTGCTTATCTTCATAAATGTAAATACTATGAGACAGAGATGAAAATGGGCAGTTCTCTTCTGTAGCAGCTGAGGGAGCCCTTACTATTTCATAGAAGCAGCTCAGAGAACGAGCTTGAGGAACCTGAGCGTTCTAGCTTGCTTTCTGTGACTGACATAAAACACAGAGAAAAACTAACTTAGGGAGCAAGGGGTTCATTTCAGTTTATAACTCCCTGGTCACAATCTATCACTGAGGGAAGTCAGGACAGGAACTCAAGGCAGGAATCTGGAGGCAGGAACTGAGGCAGAGACCGTGGAGGACCGCTGCTTTCTGGCTTGCTCCCCCTGGCCTGCTCAATAGCCTTTCTTATATAGTCCAGGTCCACCTGCCCAAGGATGGGCACACCCGCAGCGGGCTGGGTCCTCCTACATCAACCAGCAATCAAGAAAATGCCCCACAGACATGCCCATAGGCCAAGATGGTGGAGGAAATTCCTCAAATTGAGGTTCCCTCTTCTCAAGTGACTCTAGTGTGTCAAGTTGACAAAAAAATGAAAAACAAAACAATTAACCAGCACAATGGGTAAAAGTCTGTCATTCACAGAATGGTGGTCTTGAGTACCTGGGCTATTGGACAGATGTATGAACACACATAGCTATTCCCAAGTAGTAGAGGGCAGTGATGGGTTAGACCCTGGACTACTGCCTGGGTCTGAGTCCTGCTCCTGCTGAGTCCTGGGTTATGGCGTTGGCAGATGACACTGCACTCCTGTGCTTCAGTGCTGTCACATAAAATGAGGACACGGTACACTGGCTCCGCAGTTAAGAGCGCCGGCAGCTTTGCTACGGACCTGGATGTGGTTCCTAGTACCCACAGACAGGTGACAACCGGTCGTAGCTCCAGTTCCAGCAGATCTGGCGCCCTCCTCTGGCCTCTGCAGGCACCAGGCATGCACATGGAACACTTGCAACACATGGCACACTTGCATATATGCAGGTAAACACTCATTCACACAAAACTGCACACATATAAAATGATTTTTAATTTTCTAAGATTTATTTTTATTTTATGTGCATGCGTGTTTTGCCTGCCTGTGTGTGAGTGTGCCTGTGTTGTGTAGTGCCCGAGGAGGACAGAAGAGGTTATTAGATTCCCTGGAACTAATTACAGAAGTTGTTAGCCTCCGTGTGGATCCTGGGAGTCAAACCTGGGTCTTCTGCAAGAACAGCCAGTGCTCTTAACTGCTGAACTATCTCTCCAGCCCCAAAATAAAAATGTAAAAGGTAGTTAAATTACTAGAAATCTGTTCCCAAAATAGAACATTAAAATCCATCTTGCAAATTGGGTGCAGTGGTACACACCTCTAATCCCAGAATTTAGGAAGTAGGTGCAGGCCAATATCTGTGAGATCAAGGCTAGCCTGGTATACCCAGTGAGTTCCAAGCCAGTCAGGACTATACATTGAGACTCTCCTCTAAAGAAAAAAAATCCACGTTGCAAATTTGTTTTAAGACCCATACACTAAGACCTAAAAAATGTAAAGTAAAACAGTACCTAAATAAATGGAAAGGTATACCATGTTTATGGATTGGAATACACAATATTAAGGTGCCTCTTTTATAGACTGCGTGCCATCGCCATCAAATTTTTGGGTTTGGGAATAGCGCCTCTGCCCCCTTGTGGTAGCTCTGTGGTATGGCCACTTGGCCTGGTGGAAATACGTTCCCAGAACACCCTTTCCAGTAGTTTTGTTTCAGGGTGGGCAGCAAAAACTATTATCCCCACTTGGTTAGAGGGAGGTGCAGTAACAGCCATTTTTCACCATGCTGAGGACTTTGATGATTGGTGTAAGGTAGCAGCTGTGCCTGCTGCTGCCAGACTTCTCCTGGACAGTCCTTGATCATCTCTGACTCTACCTGCTGGGTGTCCATAGCCTCTGGAGGAAGGGCTCATTACAATTTTAAAACACAGCAGGACACCGCTAAAATCAGAGGCAAGAACAATACATTGACTTCCGTCATCCTGGAGGCCTGGAGCTCATGCCTGTGGGTCCCAGCTCACCCCTCACACACCTTACGTTCACCAACCACCCGCCACACAGACTTCAAACTCTGACATCACATGGGAAGACAACAGCTAGGTTTGCTTAACCAGCCCCACAGTTGTGTAAAACGAGACTCCTGCAAGAAATCTATCCGCTGAGGAGATATTTCACAGTGGTTGTGCTGTGATCAGTGAGCATTTAGTTACAGTGTAGCCCTCACTGGGCCAGCCAGTGATGAGAGCAGAGCTGTGAGGACTGGGATTCCAGGGACAAGCAGCTACTGGTTCCCAGCGAGTGCACGCTTTTCCACATAGAAGACACAAATCTCAATTTGATCCGAATTGAGGTCCCTAAAAGCCCCAGGGAGCTGCTCAAGCTAGTGAGGGTGGCAGTGTAGAGACCTGTCTCTGTCCTCTCCACCTGGAAAAAGATAAAAATAAATAAACAAGTAAAGTGGTGTGTAGCTCATACCCAGGGTTCAGTGCCAATACTCAACACCAACAGACACATGAACAAATTAAAATATAAGAAACGGGGCTAGAGAGATGGCTCTGCAGTGAAGAGCACTTGCTGCTCTTGAAGAGAACTGGGGTTCAGGTCCCAGCCAGCATCCACGTGGGGGCTCACAATTGGCTGTAAAAACAGTTCCAGGGGATCTGATGCCCTCTTCTGATCTCCATGGGCACTGCACATACATGGTACACATACATAAACACATGCAGGCAAATACTCATACAAACAAATATAGTAAATAAACAGACAAATGTAGTCTGATTAGGAATGTAACTACCATTTCTTCAGTTTTTGTGACATTCTGGCTATTTATGTTTACATAAAACACATTTTTCCTTCCCAATAACTCTGTAAGATAGGTATTTTTTTATGTACTTTCATAGATGAGGAATTTTAGAGACTCAGAGATGTTAAGTTAGGTCACCCAGGGCCACACAGTAAGGAAGAGAGAGTTCAGACTTGCTTGGCTGCAAAGCTAGGGTTTTGACCTCTGCGTCTTCTGACCCTCTGGGAGGCAAGATCTTTCCTGGGTCGACTGACCTAAAATGTGTCGACTTCTGCTTGAAGCGTGCATTTCCCACTCATGTGGTTATCCTGGGTCCGTTTGTTTTTCTTGACAACAGAAAACGTCACACACACTCCACGCCCACCAAGCTCAACCAGTCCGTCCGGCTTTGCACGGAGGTAGGACAGCCTTCCGCCAGGTGGGGGCGCTGCCCACGGCAGGTCGCAGGCGGCGCTGCTCAGAATCCCACGTATTTAGGGAGGTTCTTTGACGCCACGTGCGTTCACTCCTCCAAAGGATGCGGGATGGACGTAAATGACCAGAGAGCTGTGTACGCACGTGCGGCTGCTTCATTTTCCCGTCCACACCTCCATGCTTTCGAGAGAGCTCTGTGAGCGTGCATCTTCCACATCTGCAGGGACAAACAACAGGTGCAGCTGGGATCATGGCTCCGATGCCAACTCTGCTAACCGCAACTGTCCGGTCCTGAGCCCTCAAAGACCCATCTCTGAGCCTGGGTCCCGGTGGGTCCCAGTAAGGTGACTGGTTCCATACCTGGGAAGTCAGAGGGTGTGGATGTCAAAAACCAGCCTCCGATTAGGAACCCAAAACTAGGCTGTTCCTCTTCCTCCCGAGTCGAGGGGAGGGAATCCCCAAGTCCCCAAGAAGGACTCAGGCCTCCACTCCCCCTCTATGCCTCCCAAACCCTTCGTTCAACAAGCAGTTACAGCTCAAAGAAAGCTCCAGGTGCAGCCTGGGCTGGGCGTGGCAGGGCGAAGCCTCTGCTGCCCGCCACCGGAGGGGTGCCCTGCCCGCCCTGCGCTAGCCTGCCTCTGCGATCAGTTACTTTTTCTTTCTTTTTCGATCCCCGCGAGCCGGCTGCACATCTGCCAAGCCAGGGGACCGAGCGAAGGAAGGAAGAAGAGCCGGAGCCTGCTGCGCCTCAATCGCCCTGGGCCCTCCCATTCCGGGAGCTAAGGCAGGAAGAGGGTGGGGCCTGCATTCACATGGCCCCGGAGGTCACGCACACTTCTGGGGTCTCCCAAAGCCAGGGTCTGGACCTAGGAAATGCAACCCTATCGCGTGGGACCCAGAGCTGGGATGGTGCCAGCCTACCTGGAATGCTGCGGCAGCAGATACCCTCCACGGATCAGGTACCTCCCGCCTCGCTGCCCCAGGACTTCCACTGCAGCCCCTCCTATCCTGGTGACCCCCACTGTGCTCTTTATGGGCCTCTCCTTCGGGTCCCAGCCCTGGCCTCCTCTCTCCAGGATCGTCTGTAGCTCGTTTCCCTTCAAAGGTCTTTGTCCAGTGCCACTGTACCTAGTTGTATCTAAAGTGGCCACCCAGCACCCCCTCCACCCCAACATCTTCGCGTCGGCTGAGACTCCTATTCAGGCAGGGGCAGCATCAGAATTTAAAGAAAATTCTAATGAAGGCTGACTTTGGACACTTGGATGGATTTTTCTACAATACCAGTCTCTCAAGAACCAGGGGAGAGAAGGGGACACTCTGAGACAAGATGAACTCTTTCCTGGAGTGTCCCTGGGGAGAAAGAAGGAGTAACTGACTGTGGCCCCAGAACCACAGGAGCTTCAGCCTTCACACACCCACCATCTCAGAATCATACCACTCGGATGACATTTGTGAAGAGAGTAGTCTGGAGACATGCTCATGTTTTCAAATTATTTAAAAAAGAAAGTTACACTCCATACTGCATACTCCTGCAGGTGACATTGTCACCAGATTTCCAGCCCGCTTCCCCTGTGATGCCTTTGAAAGAATTCAGCCAATTCACACCCAGTTCAGAGAGGCAGATAGGCCCAGAAGGCAGAGAAGGAGTAAGCGCAGCCAGGACCACCGCCTGTCGGCCCTCAGGCAGCCTGTAGACTTCTTTTTCTTTATTATTTGTGTGGGAGTGGGCGTGTGGTGTGTGTGGGAGTGCAGGCATACATGTGCCACAGCACACATCTGGAGAGGTCAGAGGACAGAGCCTCTTCTCTGAGAGAGGTGGCGGAATCTCTTCTCTCCTTTGCTCCTGCTTCAGGCTAGTTGACCTGCGAGCTTCCAGGCGATTCTCCTGTTCCTAGGTCCCATCCCAATGACATTACAGCTGCAACCAGCACATCTGACTTTTTACATAGGTTCTGGGGGTCTGTCAGGTTGTTGGGCTTGAGTGACTAGTGCTTTTAACCACAAGCCATCTCCCTGGCCCTCTCTTCTGTTTTCTACTGTCTTTAGCATCTTTGTCCCATCCATCCGGGTAGTCGGCCTATTTGTCCTGACCCTGGCAGGAGGGGAGGCAGAGAGGCAAATCACAGAATGGCTTGTCTTTGTGATCTTGATCAGGAAGCCCTTGCTCTCCGGTAGCCTCATCAGGGCTCCTGAAGCTATGTTTCAGTAGTTATCTATTAACAGCCTTATCCATGAGTGGCTTTGGGGACAGCCCAGGATGTCCACTCCTTCCAAAACAGATATGATTCAGGTCCCATTCTTCTGCCCAGTGATTACATCTGGTTTTTCCAGTCTTTTGTCTAGAAGCTGCTGACTATGGGGGAGGGGTCTAGTATGATGCCCTTCAAGGCCACTAATACCTAAACCAGCTGCCTAACAATATGGTGGACCAGTTGGACTGACTGGCCTGTTTTGTTGTTTTTGTTTTGTTTCAGACAGGGTTTTGCTATGAAGCCCTGGCTGGCCAGGCACTCACTTCATAGACCAAGCAGGCCTTGTACTTCTGGCAGTTCTTTTCCTGACTCTGTTCCCTAAGGGCTGTGGTTACAGCTTGGGCTTTCCCTGTCTATGAAATGGAAACAGCCTCCACGGGCTGGGGGAAGAATTGGATGAGTTCAGACCCAGGAAGTCCTCAGATAGGCTACAAGAATTGTGGATAAGTGTGGGTGTGTGTACATGTGTGTGGAAGCCAGGGTGTCTTCCTCCGTCGCTCTCCACCGTATATTTTTTGAGACAGGGTCTCTCACTGAAACTGGAGCTCACCAATTCTCCTAGGCTAGCTGGTAGTGAGCTCCTAGGACCCTTCTGTCTCTGCCACCCTAGCCCTGGGGCTACAGGCACACACCAAGCCTGACTATTTACATCCGGTCTGGGTATCAGAACTCGGGTCCTCATGCTTGTACAGTAAGTACTTCACTGACTTGAGCCATCTCTCCAGCCCCATTTCTTTGATTTTTAAAACACCATAGCCTCTATAAGTGTCAGGCAAGTCAGGAAAGAGCTGGGGTGAATGATAAAAGCTGTTATTCGAGGGTGGAATAACACCTCGAAGAGTTTTGCATCTTACATTTTCTAAGATGGGAGTCCCATTGGAAGGATCAGAGCTGGGGCCCAAGTAGAAGGATACCCCTCTGACAGCTACACTTCCGCCTCTGCCCAGTCTTCATGCCTGGAAAGGTGACAGAAATTCTCAAGGCTGTGGAGTGTTGGGGAGAGGGTTGGGGGAGGTGGTGCCTGAGGACTCCACAGGCTTTGTTCAGTGGAGAGCAACTTGGAGTCACTCCAGGGCATACTCTGCAATGTCTGTTTTCTCTCTTGTGCCCACAGAAGACCAATACAGAAGTTGTATCAAAGAACATTCTACTTTCATTTTGAAAACCTGTGCCGTGCCAGTGGCCGGAACAACACCTTCTTGTGCTATGAAGTGAGCCGAATGCAGTGTGGCTCACCTGGCTCTCTTCGCAGAGGGGTCTTTCGAAAACAGGTACTCGGGTTGGGGATGTAACTCAGCTAGTAGCGTGAGCACCCAGCATGCACAGAACCCTGGATTGGACCCCTCACACCATATAAGAACCAGGCATTATGGTTCATGCCTATAATCCCAGCACTCATGAGATGGAGACAGGAAGATCACAAGTTCAAGGTCATCTTTGGCTACAAATGCAGCTTGAGGCCAGCTTTGGCTACATGAGACTCAAAAATAAATAGATAGATAGACACAAGGGTCTGGGAAGATGGCTCCATGGGTAAAGCACTAACCATGCAAGCATGAGGACCAGTGTTCAGATCTCCAGAACCCATGTAAAAGCCATGTAAACTTGGAGGCTGGCCTGTGATTCCAGCCTATGGGAGGAAGGGACGGGGAACCCTAGAACAAGCTGGCTGGTTAGACCTGCTGTGTCAGTGAGCTCGGGACAAGTGATATAAAGTGGAGAGCAATAGAGGACGACAACCAACATCAGCCTCTGGCCTCCACATGCACACACAGGTCCCTGCTGGCCTGTCCTGGAGTTTGATGGGTGATGTTGACTTATCACAAAGGCTGGTTGTAGAGGTGATATTCAGAGTCTGTAAGCACTCATTTTCTCAAACCTTGCCATTGAACTTTGTACCAAGTGCCTAGAAAGTAAAGTGAGCACCCAGCGCCTTATCTGGCCTGCCCTGATGCCCCTATGGTAAGAATGTGTTAACACATATTAGGAACCACACCCTACTCTGCCTATCTGAGTGGCCAGACCCTTAAAAAAGGGCTCTGGTGGGTGACTACTGTAGCTGCTGTGACCACTCCTGTGGCCACTCCTGCTCCAACCACTAACACTCTGCCCGCAAGTGTCCCAGCATGCATCTGCCCTCCCATCCCCCAGTGATAGGCTTTTCTAGAATGTTTTGAGAGAAGCCTTTCATGAGGTGGCAGGCTTTTTCTATAGCAGTTATCTGTCAGAACATAATGAGGGAAACAAGTCTTTAAACTTTTCCAGTGCCTGTAGTTTAACAAGATGACAAAAAGGGCGAGCTGAAATTTAATGACTCATTTAGCCCAACATGGGCAACATTATTTCAATGCTTAATCAATGTAAGTTTTTCAAGAAATAGTTCCTATGCATCCCCTCCCCCTTCTCCCTGGTGGGTATTGAGACAGGATCCCAGTATGTAGCCCAGGATACCCTCCACCTTCCTGTTTCTGGGTCCCCGTTTCTGGGTCTCAGCCTCTTGAGTGCTAGGATTACAGGTGTTGGCCACCATACCCCACTTATTTTTTCTCTTTGAAATGAACTATGTGAGCCAGATATGGTGGCACATCTATAATCTTAGTGCACCAGAGGCTAAAACCAGAGGGTCAGGAATTCAAGGCTATCCTCAGCTACATAGTGAGATAGAAGCCAACCTGGGCTCCATGAGACTCTGTCACAAACTAAAAAATAAATAAATAAATATTAAAACGAAAACAAAACAGAAAAAGAAATAAGCTGTGTATTTTACACGTGCCTCAAGTATCACCTTAGATGAGCCACACGTAGAACTCGGTAGCTGCCTGTGGCCAGAAGTTTCCTAGGAGCTGTCTTAGCCTGTCCGCTCTCCAGCAGACAGGAAACCAGCTGACCCCTGGGTAAGCAAGCCCAGCCAGAGCAGGGTTGAGAATGTTACTTAGGAATGCCTAGCGGATGAGAGAATGGATGGTAAGATTAAGTTGCCACGCCAGTGATGGTGAGAAGGGAAGAAAATTAACAAAGGAAGGGTGGGGAGGGATGGAGACAGGCTGCTTCTCTCCTCAGAGGTTCCCCTGCTCTTCTCTCCCAGGTCCAGCTCCATGCGGAAGTGTGCTTCCTCTCCTGGTTCCACAGAGAAGTCCTGGAGGTGTTGTCCCCCGGGGAAGAGTACAAGATCGTCTGGTATGTGTCCTGGAGCCCCTGCTCCGACTGTGCAGACCAGCTGGCCAGGTTCCTGGCCACACACCACAACGTGAGCCTGCTCATCTTCAGCGCCCGCCTCTACTACTTCTGGAAAGAACGGATCCAGCAGAGCCTTCAAAGGCTGAGTCAGGAAGGGGCCCAGATGGCCGCCATGTCCTTCCAAGGTGAGAGGAGGGGCTTGGGGTTACAGTGAAAGGGGAGCACCCCAGGAGCCAGCTTGAGGGACCGTGGAGAAGTCTACTTAGGCCCTGACTGCATTTTCTCTTCTTCTGTCTCAGAATTTAAAAAGTGCTGGGAGAAGTTTGTGGACAATGGTGGCCAACCATTCAGGCCTTGGAAGAAACTGTATATAAATTTTAGATTCCAGGATTCCAAGCTGCAGGAGATTCTCAGGTGAGAGCCTTCCTTGTGTCTGGCTGCTACTCTTACCCTGCCGGGGTTGCTTCAGGCTTCCCTAGCTGGAACCTGTCCCTCGTCCTGCCTGGCTTCCTGTCTGCAGCTGCCATTACCTTCCCTCCCCCACCTCCTCCCGACCAGTTCTATTACTGCTTCACCCCCAAAGTTCCCTCTGCCTCCTAACCTAACACCCCCATCACAACGTTGTAACTGAATGTTGATATCAAACCCTGCTGAGTAGGGTATATGTGTAAACTTGAAAAATCACAAGGTGCAGAAACCCCCCCACGCAGCCTTGAGTGGTTGTTAGGGTTCCTTTTGCCATAACTGGATATTACCCACCAGGTGCCGAGATAGCCCACTTCAACCTGTCTCCCTCCAGGTTCTAGACTGGGCAGAGAGGCTGGCAGTCTCCTTTGAGGCGCTCCCCTGGCTTACAGATGGTCTTTTCTCTTCTCACTGGGACCTTACGTGGTCTTTCCTTTTCCCACACATTCTAGCATCTCTCTGTCCAAACTTCCTCTTCCTTTAAGGCTACTAGTAACTTTGGATTAGAGCTCACTTGAAGGACCTTCCTCCAAATACCTGCCCCATTCTGAGTCCTGGGGCTTAGGATGTCAAATATGACTTTGGGCCTCAGAGAATGATCGAGAGGCTTCTTTGTGGGTAAGAAGTGCAGGTGTTCTTGTTGTGGGTGTCAACACCCCAGGGAATCCCCACCGGGCCTTGACGCCTCCTTCCCCTCAGATCAGGCTACACCCTGGAGCCCTCTCAGTACACACATCCTGTGTGTCATCACCATCCACCCTGTGCATTGTCTCCGCAGACTCTGTCCCGTCCTCACTTCTCTCCCAGAGACTGGACAGGGCAGAGATGAACCTTGGAACTGGGGCCTGAGCAAAAAGGGAGCCCAGTGTTGAGTGCAGTGGAACACAACTTTAATCCAGGCAGGTGATCTCCATGAGTTTGAGGTCAGCTTAGTCTACATAATGAGTTCCAAGCCAGAGCTATGTAGTGAGACCCTGTCTCAAGAAAAGGAAAAAGGAATGTACTTAAGACACTCGGGAAAGAAGACTTGAGTAACAAGAGGAGAGGGTCGGGGGCTGGAGATGCTCCGCGGTTAAGAGCACTGGCTGCTCTGCAGAGGACTCAGTTCTGGTTCCCAGCACCCACATAGTGGCTAACAACTGTCCATAACTCCAGTTCCGGGGGATCTGATGCTCTCCTCTGGCTTCTGTGGGCATTGCATGACATGGGGCACTTAGATACCTGCAAGCCAAACACTATTTATTTTTAAGAAGTAAATCGGTTGTTTTTTTTTTTTTTAATTAAAAAAAAAAAAAAAGACGATAGGGTGGGACATCTCCTAGAGACAGACTGACAAACAGAAACAGGCTGTCAAGGTAGCGCAGTGGGTTAAGGCAAGCCTGGAGACCTGATTTTGATATCTGAAACCCACTTAGGTGTGTTTACAGTGAAGGGAAAGGAAAGAACTGAGTCCACAAAGCTGTCTGACCTCTACACTCAGACCATGGCATATGTGCTCTACACACACAAATAATAAAGAGGGGAAGCCAGAGAACTCAGCTCCAGCACCTGGCAGAATCGGGATGTGAGAGCAGGAGCCTGGTGCGAGATGTTTGGGAGAAAGCTCAGGGAAGCTCAGACTCATCAAGGACCGTAGCCCCTGGCGTCCCCTGCCATTTCATGACTCTATGACAAAGAGCCAAGAGCTCAGCCTCACCCAGGCAACTCCAGGGAGGCAAACACAGGAAGGAGAGGCATCTAGAGAAATCACTGAGAGATGCCAGAGTCCATCCTCCTGCAGGTCCTCCTTCGTGGGGTCCTGGTGTACCACTGAAGGACAGAATCCAGGGATCCCTCTGTCTGAGTCAGTGTGTCTGCCTTCCAAATCTCCCTTAAGGAGAGAGGTACAGAGGGGCTCCAGCGGGCCACAAGCTCCTTGACCATCTCTGTCGCTGACACCAGCCCAGGCAGTCAAGACAGGCTATGTCCTGCTCCTTGGGAATGCTAGGTCAAGCCTTAGACCCCAAGTGTCCAGAAGCCTCCCCTGCTCACATAGCTGGTGCTTCCTGTCTCCTCACAGGGCCTCTCAAGGCTGGAACCACGGGAATGTTCTCTGGGGGAGAGGCCAGGGTTCCATCCTTTGATCTGGGAGATACCTCAGCCCTCTGACTTTGGATAAGCTCCCCAGTGTGCAGATGTGATCTCTCCCTGAAAGGACTCAGCTCATTCTGGAATCTTCCACGGACCTTGGCCCCAGGACAGTAGTACAGATCGGGAGAAGAGGGGCTCTTGAAATCTTGCCAAGTCTCTGTTACCCCAAGGGCTGGGGCAGGATGGAGGGTGAGGTTGGAGAGGGCCTGGGGGAAGATCCGAACGCTGAGGTGACAGAAGTGTCCCTCCCTCAGGATTCAACTTTCACAGAATGTTCTTTGTGTTTTTTAATCTGAGGATCCTTGGTTGGGACTTGCCAAAGCAGACTGATAGCTTCAGGAATGTGAACTTGGGCCACAACTTTGTATGTCAGACCTGGGAGGCCTAGTCGGGGCAGCAACTCCTGTCCCCGTGTGCCACCTCCCCCGCTCCTTTTCTGGGAACTGTGAGGGATGCAGAGGAAGCAGGGAGGAGAGGGAGCTGCTGGGCAGGCCTGGCTAGCACCTCAGCCACGTCCTTTTTCACTGTGACTTCAAGAGGCCATCTTAGCCTCTCTGTGCTTGAGACTTCCTCTGAGATAACGGGCCATGATTCTCCCGCTGCTATTGTGGGGTTAGCAGAATGGGGCAGAGGCTCTGTCAACGCACCTGCCTTCTCTGGGGCAGGAAATGAAGGCCTGTGCCTTGAATGACACAGTGCGCCCAGCAGGGCGAAGGGGTCGCCATCTGCCTGGCAACAGCCAGGATGTTCGCCCTCCCCCTCTGGCCGGCTGGCACCCCCTTGCCTCCCTGCCTTCAGTTACTTTCCTTTTGGACCCTAGCGGGGATCTGGCTCCATTCCAGGCCATGCTCTGCCAAGCCAGGGGACAAAAGGAAAGAGGAAGGGTAGTTCTGAGACTGGGCCAGCTTCATTCAGCCTGGGCCCGCCTGTTCCGGGGTGGGACCTGAAGGTCTATCAGGGTCTTTCAGAGACTGGGCCTCAAAGCAGGAAGTGGAACCCCAGGACACAGAGCAGGGCTGGAACCAGCCTATCCAGGAGACTCCCAGGGTATGTAGCAGGTCTGTAGCAGGCCCGAGAGCAGAGGAGCTGAGTAGGACCCAGAGAGGTAAAATCGCGAGGGCTATCTCAGCCTAGACCAAGGCAGGGGTGCAGTGTGGGTGCACACAGCTGCTTTGCCGCCCAGGCACAGACCAGGGACTTTCCTGAGGCCCAGAGCAGCTGAGTGGGTGGGAAACAGAAGCTGAGCAAGTGCCCACTGTCGAGGGGAGAGATGATCAGGCCTCATGCCAGGCTGCAGGCCTTCTGATCCCAGGGGACTCTGCCTCTTTAGAGACCCACTGATGCTTCCCTAACTTCCTGTGCCTCTGGGAGCCTCAAATTTTAAGATTTTTTTCATTTGTATTTGTACTTTTTAAAATTAATCTATAAAACAATAGGTTTAATTTTCACATTTCTGCGGACGTGTATTGTGGCGGCGGCTCATCTCCAGGAAGCACTCCCATTTACCTTTTGCCCCTTCCTCCCAACACTCACCCCACTCCTTACTCCCCACAAATAGTCTCCCTTCTATCTTCATACACACATGCATTTATATGTTTGTGTATGTAACTGAGAAGGCTTGTGACATTTGCCTTTCTAATTCTGGCTTATTTTGCTTAGCACCGTGATCTTCTAGTCCATCCATTTTCCTGCACATGACATAATTTCTGCTTTACACGTGTATATATGTGACATTTTCTTTGTCTAGCTGTCTGTGGATGGACACCCAGGCTGGTTCCATATTTTGGCTATTGTGAATATTGCAATAAATGTAGATGTGCAGGTGTCTCTGACTTGGTGACTTGGAGTCGTTCCAGTTTATACCTGGGAATGGTACAGCTGGGTCATATTGTAATTCAGTTCTTAGTCTTTTGAGGTATGTCCACACTGATTTCCATGGCGGCTCCATAGTTTATATTCCTGTTAGTAGGGTGCTAGAAATTCCTCTCCTACCACCCCATCCTCACCAGCATTTGATATCATTTATTTTGTAATGAATTTGTTTCTTGAGACAAGGTCTCGCTAAGAAGTCCTGCATGGCCTGGAACTCACTATGTAAACCAGGCTGGCCTCAAACTCACAGAGATACACCTACTCTGTCTCCTGAGTGCTAGGATTAACGACATGCACCACCATGCCCAGCGTCTTTTTCTCTTTTCTTACTAGGTAGCGCTGGCTTACCTAAACCTTGCTATGTAGACCAGGCTGTCTCCTGCATGCAGTCTCCTGCCTCTGCATCCCAGGTCCTAGTACTATAGCAATGAGACATTGCTGAGTGAAACTGAATTTCAATATAGGTTTACTTTGTGTGTGTATGTGTGTGTGTGTGTGTGTGTGTGTATGCACATGTGTGCAGATGTGAGGGAGGGCAGAGGCCAATGTTCGATGTTTTCCTCAATCAGTGCCCTTTTTTGAGACAGAGTTTCACTGTGCAGGCCAGGCTGGCATTGAACTCACAGAGATACACCTGGCTCTGCTTCCCAAGCGCTGCAATTAAAAGCGCTGGCCACCACAACTGGCTCCACCTTACTTTGTGAGAGAGAGTCTCCCCAGATTTGGAGATCACTGACTGGCTAGACTTGTTGGACATCAAGCTCCAGGGATCCTCTTGTCTCTGCCTCCCTGGTGCTAGGATTCCAGGAAAACATGGCTGTGTCGGCTTTTTACACAGATCCCAGGACTATGAATTCAGGTTCTCATGCTTGTGTGTCAGGCATTTTGCCAACTGAGCATCTCCCCAACCCTGAGTGTGGTTTTGATTTGCATTTCCCTGATGGCTGAAGATACTAACCATTTTTCATAGTTTGTTGGTCATTTGTCTTCTTTTTTAAATACTTATTTTCATTTTATGTGTATGAGTGTATTGTCTATGTATATGAGTGCACCTGTATTGTGTAGCACCCACAGAGGTCAGAAGACAGCATCAAATCCCCTAGAACTGGAGTTATAGATGGTTGTTAGCTGCCCTATGGGTGCTGGGAGGGGAACCCAAGTCCTCTGCAAGAGCAGTGCTCTTAACTGCTGAGCCATCTCTCCAGCCCCCATTTGAACTTCTTTTCAGAATCCTCTGTTCAGTACATTTCTCACTAACTGATTGAATGGTGGGTGTTTGGGTGTTTTTTTGTTGTTGTTCTTCTTCTTTATATCTTCTATACACAAATCCCTAGTCAAAAGCATGGCTGGCAAAGATTTTCTCCATTCTATAATGGAGTCTCAACTCTTTTGTTTTATTAATAGATGTTGTGTGGGTGGGTGCATGAGTGCCATGTGGAGGTCAGAAGACAACTTGCAGGTGTCAGTTTTCTCCTTTTACCATGTAGTCCCTGGGGTTGAAATTAGCTCATCAGGGTTAGCAGCAAGCATCCTGGTACAGTGAGCCATCTAACTGGCCCCAAAGCCTCAAGTCTTACAGCACTTTTTAAAGCTCAGCAGCGGAGCTGAGTGATGATTTAGAGCAAGCACACCCACATGCTGGCTAACTCCAGTTCCAAGGGCTCCAGTGCCCTCTTCTGGCTTCCAAGGACATTGCATGCATGTGGTACATTTACATACATGCAGGCAAAATACTCATAAACATAAAAATCAATAAATAAAATTACAAAAAAGAAATAAAATCAGATAAAGAACCTTGACCTAGAAGAGCTAAATGAATACAAGCAACTTTGGTTTCATGCCCAAGTATCTTTCTCTATGGGAAACAATGTATCTTCTTTTGTGAATGGAGTTTCTTTCCAGCACAGAGCACCAATCCCAAGGCTGTGTTAAATCTTTACAATAACATGCGGCAGCAAACTTTCACAGTTACCTCAAACCACTACCTCAATGCAACCACCATGCTGCCTCAAGTCAAGTGCTGAATGTTATGTGTGTGCATGTGTGTCCAAGGGTGGATTTGTGCCTTTGGGTGCAGTACCCAGAGACCAGAGGCATCTGATCCCCTGGAACTGGAGTTACAGGCAGTTGTCAGTTGGATACTGGGAAGCAAACTGGATCCTCCTCAATAACAGTCAGAGCTCTTAACCAGTGAGCCATCTCTCCAGCCCCTAATTTGATTAACAGCATAACTTGGGTTGAAATACTTTGGCCTTAGCTGGCTGCATTTGCCAGGACTGGGAAGGCACTTGACCGATGAAATGGAAGGCCCAGGGATGCAGGCCGACCCATGAGGAATGTGTGGTTTTGTAGCACCCCTCACCCTCAGTCTCTGATCTTCCTGCTTTCACCTCATTCTCCCCACCAGAATGATGGGATACAGGGTGTGTCACCACAGCTGGTTTATAGGGTGCCAGGAATCAAATCTAGGGCCTCATCCTAGACAAGCACTCTACCAACTGAGCTTATCCCCTCGCTCATTGCTTGGAAAAAAATCTCCACCCAAGCTGGATCTGTCAGATCCATGCTCAGGCTTGAGTTTGAGGCCAGCCTGGGCTACATGAGACCTGTCTAAAACAAAAAATGGGGGTGGGGGGTTTCTGAGAGAAGTTAAGGGGATCTGTAGGGGCAAATATGATTAAAATAGACTGTGTGCATGTATAAAGTTCTCAGTGATCTTGGACAATGAACTTGGGCAAATATATAGAGAGCCAAAACCTTTCTATATTAGTCCTGTAACTGCAGTTTTGAACATAAAAAACATGTCTTTTCCCCTAAGAACTTGTGATTACATTTGAAGAACCAAGGCAGGAAAGAGCGAGGCCGTGCCGCAGCCTGGGATGGAAGCCAGCCACCAGGTCTGGTGACTGATGGCCGAGCCCAGGGCATTTGTCTCTTGACGATATTGTTCAGAGATCAATCTAGGGATGGCCACCTCAACTGTTCTCTTGTTCCCCACATCTGCCATCATAGGAATTGGGTCTTTTCTGGGACTTGCAGTCAGACAGAGCCTTGAGATTTAATATTCGTCCAAGGGTTGCTTTTCAGCAACCCCATTTCTCCTTTCCGGTGATAAGCTAGGTGATATGGGGCAAAAGAGGGGTCACCCAAGATGCTGTGACCAGTTCAGGCCCAAGAATCTGGCCAAACACGTGTCGTGAGGTTTTTTGTTTTTTTTTTTTACGTTTTTAAATTTTTTAACATTTGATTTATTTCTATTTTATGTGTATGAGTGTTTTGCCTACATGGCCCTAAGTGCACCTGTGTTGTGCAATGCCTACAGAGGACAGAGAAGGGCATCAGATCCCCTGGAACTGGTGTTAAGGGCAGTTGTTAGCTGCCATGTGAGTGCTGGGAACCAAACTCCGGTCCTTCATAAGAACAGCTTAACTGCTGAGTGATCTCCCCTGCCCCTTTTAAAAGATTGTATTTATTTTTTTATTTTATGTGTATGAATGTTTTGTCTGAATGTATGTGAATGCATTATGTGCATGCAGTGCCCCTGAAGGCCAGAAGAGGGAGGCAGATCCCCTGGAACTGGAGTTACAGATGGTTGTTAGCAACTGTGTGGGTACTGGGGTGCTCTGCACAAGCAGCCAGTATTCTTAATCTCTGAGCCATTTTTTCAGCCCCAACACATGGTGAGTTCTTGTAGATTTGAATCTTGACAGAAAGGCATGGAAGCCTGGATGCAGGGGACCTCTGGACACTTGAAAACACTGAGACATGGGCTGGGAAGATGCCTCAGTGGTTAGAGTGTTTGCTCTGCAAACATGAAAACCTGAGTTCGAATCCCAGTACTCACATAAAAACGTTGGGCATGGCTACATGTACTTTATAACCCCAGCATTGGGGGGTGAAGATGGCCAGATCCCAAGAGTTCTCTGGCTAGCCAGCCTACCCTAAATAAAGAGCTTCCAGTTCAATGAGAAACCCCTGTCTCAAAGAAATAAAGTGGAGAGTGCTAGAGGGAGATACCTGAGACACCTGCTCTGGCCTCCACGTGGGCACACATGGGCATGCACACCCGTATACGGACATGCTTGCACCAAACACAGCACACACATACATTTCACACCGCACATCACACACACACACACACACACACACACACACACACAGGTGTGCATATAAAAGGTGAAGCTGTAGAATGGTACCATGAAGGGCCAGGTCCCCTGGTTGGGGACATCATATTGTGGCCTGATGACATTACCTAGGAAGAGTCAGTAGTTTTGCTTTAGTGTGGGAGTCACATTTGTTCCCGGTTTTATGGGAACAGTCATGGTGAATCACAAGGGAGAGAGGACAACTGTCCCATGCGGAGACTGTGGGTTCTCACTAAGCGTTCCTTCAAGGGAAGGAATCACTCTGTTCCTAAAGGTCTTGAGGCAGGTCTATAGGAGTGTCCTACCCCGGGGGAGATAGCTCCCTGCACAGGGCGGTCAGAGCAAGGCCAGACCAGTGTGCAGTGTGAGGCCAGAATCCACAGGTGGTCCTCCTGAGCTCCTGTGAGGTCCACCCACTGGAGGGAAGGTGGAGTCTCTAGTACCGGAAGTGGAAGGAACAGAGGGCTTACTCCATAAATGCAATGAGAAAGGCAGGCAAGAAGGGAACTCCCGACAACGTGCAGATTCTGTCCTGATGAGAGTTGGAAGTTCAACATCCATGAGTTGAAAGATAAGAAAAGGTCGTGAATTTCGTAGCGTGTCACAGTCATGGAGAAGAGGAAGAGGAATGCACCACATAATGCCTTGCTTTGCTGTTTCAGACAGTGAAGGGTGAGACAGAAACAGCCCCTTCTCACTATGGGCTAAGCAAATGGACCATCTTGTCCCAGGCCTTCAGATGCCCGGATGGTACCAAAGAGTCACTTTGGGAACCATCTGTTGCTTATGGAGGAGGACCCTCCACTGAAAGAGCTTTAAAGAGACCAGGTGAAACTCATCCATGAAGCCTGTAGTTGCCTGTGAGAATGCAGAGACCTGCGGGTTCCACCTGGGACTCATCAGGTGTCCCCGTGCCCCGGTGCAATCCTCTGAGACTCCCAAGGCAGACACAGAATGGTCCCAGAGGAAATGCAGGCCCTCTCTCCCAGGATGCTGGCCACTGTGATGCAGCCTGGGTGCCTTCAGGTACCTGGGGAACAGTTCTGGCCAGAGACCGTCCTGGTCTTTGAATTGTTTCTGACCTCACTCATATGCAGTTCACCGGAGTTGGGGCGGGGGGCCAAGTTAGAAGAAACAGAAGAGAGGAGGAAGTGAAATTCCCTAGCTCCCTTATAGGGCACCAGACACCATATGGGAATGGCAATGACAGGCAGCAAAAGAATTCACTAGGGCAGCAAAAGGCAGAAGTAGAAGATTCCTTAGACACACAGAGGTATTCAGTGAACCACAGTGGGATAGTCTATAGGTCAAAACTGTCTGCACAGAGGCATCCCAAGGGGGGGAGGTTCGATGTGGGCAGTCAGGCAGCATTCCTGTGACCATTCAAATTAGGGCCTATCATGACCAACAATAGGAAAGCCTTGAGACCATGACAATCCTGCCCTGAATCAGAAATGGCTCAGGGGCCCGTGAGATGGCTTAGCAGGGAAAGGTGCTTGCTGTCAAGCCTGATGACCTGAGTTCAGTCCCTGAGACCGACATGGTGGAAGGCAAGAACCAGCTCTCCCCTTGTTCCTCTGACCTCCACATGTAACACACACACACACACCACATAAATAAATACATAAACAAATGTAAAACATTTTAAAATAGCTCAGCACGACCACCACTCCTAAACTGGCATCCACGGGAGGATGGAAGCGAGTGGGAGCGAGAACTCACCCTTTCCACAGCCCCTGTTGTACCTGCTTCTCAACCACCCCCACCCCCACCCCTACCCAGGGGCAAGCATCCTGGAGGTGGGTTCACAGCAGGCTGAGCCCAGAGGAAATTTAACTGCATCTTCAGTCCTTTGTTTCTTTCTTGTTGCACAGAAGCTCGAGTATGCTAGATGAAAACATATTCTGCTTCCAGTTTAACAACCAGCACCGGATCAAGAAGCCTCACCCCAGCAGGAGGACCTACCTGTGCTACCAGCTGCAGTGGTTGGATGGCAGGGAGCCGCTCAGAGGCTACGTTCAAAACAAGGTGCCAGACAGGTTGTCAGGGCCAGAACACAAGGCCATAGGAGTCCAGTGTTTGCCACTTCCACCCCCTCCTTCGCGCTTTGTGGGTCCTAGCCCCAGGTCCTTCTTTCTTCCCCATTCTTGAAATGAGCGCCCCACACCTCTCATGGTGCAGTTGGTGTTTACCACCCTCCCAGATCAGCGTGGTCCTTGCCTTGGAGAACAAAGTGCTGTTCCAAGGCAGGAGCAACCACCTCCCACATCTCCATCACTCCGCTGCTTCCTCTGCCGCTGTTTCCCAAGCTGCCTGTCCCTCTTTCCTTCTCACTACAACCTGCTCTTGGGGTTCCTGAATGAAACATCTTTGGGCGACTCCTAGGTCAGCACCCTGAAGCAAGGTCAGAGAGCACTGGGGAGCACGACTTGAAGGTGTCACTTGTTTTCTGACTCCTTCTCTCTGGACACCTGAGATCCTTGTCCAGTTTAGAGAAGGCGGTGGGAGCGTTGGGAATGTCAAGTTAGTGGGTGACCGTGGAAAGGAGGGGCTTTCTCTGTGCTGGGCAAGAACCCTACACACTAGGAAGGTCACAGAACAGAGCCCCCAGTTGTTTGGCCTCTGCCTTCCAACACTTTCTTCTCTGCTTGGAACCTGCTCCAGAGAGGTAAGCATGCAGAAATTCTCTTCATTGATATGATGCGTTCCATGGAGCTGGGTCAAGAACAAATCACCTGCTATGTAACGTGGAGCCCCTGCCCGAACTGTGCCCAGGAACTAGCTGCATTCAAATGGGATCACCCAGATCTAGTTCTGCGAATCTACGCCTCCCGCCTGTACTTCCACTGGAGGAGGAAGTACCAGGAAGGCCTCTGCAATCTCTGGAGAGCCAGGGTCCACATGGATGTCATGGGCCTCCCACGTAAGAAAGAGGGACCACAGCCACCAGAGGGCAAAGGTTTCACAGCTCAGAGGACAAACCAAGACCAGGTGTCTGGGGGAGAAGCTGGGCAGGAAGGAAGGGTGCAGGCCCAGCTGAGGCCAAAGATTTGGCTCCATCCCAAAGACGCGTTTTAGAGAGAGTAATGCCCTGGGAGAGAAGGGTGGGAAGAGGAAGATCTGCCTTGAAGCCCAGTTCCCTGCAGCGACCTGGGGCCCCACTGGCTTCTCTTATCTTCTATCTCAGAGTTCATTGACTGCTGGACAAACTTTGTGAACCAGCAAAAGCCCTTCGAAGCATGGAGCTGGTTGGAGAAAAACAGCAGGAGCATAGCACGGAGGCTCGGGAGGATCCGAGAGGTGAGCCCCGCCCCCTGCCGCGGGCCCTGCCCTCCCCGCTTCCTATGAGTCAGGCTTTGGCTCCCCTACTCTTCACCCTCCCCGCTGTACTCACCTCTCCTCTAAACCCGCCTCTTTCGTTCCCTCTCCTACCAGGGACCCCAGTTCTGCTTTCTCTCCCTTAGACGCTCTTGTGACCTCTACTTTTGTTCCGGTTCTTTCCTAGAACAGGATCTCCTGTCTTCTTCCCTCCCGCACACCCATTAGCACACCCTAATTTTTCTCTCAACAGTCCTGGGGCCTGCAAGATGTCATAAATGGTTTTGAAAATCTACAACTTTCACCTCCGTTGCCCTGAATGGCATGAAAGTATTCAAGACAGATTTCCAGAGCTTCGTTTGGCTCCCTAACCCGCCCCTCCGTACCTCCCCCCCACCCCGCGCCCTAGGTCTAGACCTTTCTTTACTCTTTCATTCATTCCTGTTCGATCTTCTAAGTGGGTGCATAACTTTGTAACTGAAAAACATTAAGCCTGGGCACGATAGTTTATGCTTGTGATCTGTGCCCTTGAGAGGCTGAGGCAGGAGATTTGCCACAAGTTTGAGATCTTAAAAAAAAAGACAAAAAATAATTAAGATAATTTTAAAACTTAAAGAACCCGAGTTGTTTTTGAGAATGTGAGGAATCAGGTCTTTCATACATAGAAGTGAAAATAAAAGATTTTCACTCTACAAAAACAAGAAAAGGGCTGGGGAGATGGCTCGGTGGTTGAATGCTTGCTGCTCTTGTGGAGACTGGAATTTGGATTCCAGCACCCATGCTGGGGTGCTCACAACTGTCTCTAACTCCAGCTCCGGGGGATGCAATGGCTTCTTCTGGCCTCTGTGGATATACACATACACTCAAATACACATATACCTAATTTTTTTTAAAGGGAGGGAGTGTGCTGGAGAGATGGCTCAGCAATTAAGTTCATACTGCTCTTCCAGAGGACCTGAGTTTGATTCCCAGCACCCATGTCAGGCAGCTCACAGCAGCCTGTAACTCCAGCACTGCACAAATTGACACACACACACAATTTTTAAATAATAATAAAAACTTTAAAAACAAGGAAAACATTTGTGAGAGAGTTCTCTGTGGACCGTGGAGTAGTTGGGTTATTTTGTGGCCTAAATGTGCTCTGGCCCGTCTAAGGAACCATCATGTGTCTAAATAATAAAGTAAGTCCTGCTTGGTGGAATACTCCTGAAATTCTACCTATTCCAGAGGCTGAGGCAGGTGTATCACAAGTTCAAGGTTATCCTGTACAACTCAGCAAGACTTGTATCTGCCGCCAGGAAACAGAGAGGTAAATGCTGGTACTCTGTTGGTTTCCTCCTTCCCCAGCCTGTGGAAGGGTAGGTCTTCCCTCCTGAGTCAAACCTCTTTGGAGGGGCTGGGAGATGACTCAGAGGGTAAAATGTAGTAACACCCCTCCAGCTTTGTGGTCTATGGTGCATGTAGGCACTCTTAGAACCACTCCACTCCGTCTCATCCCTGCAGTTTTCATTGGTGAGCAGCGCATAGCACATGCTCCTGGGATCTACAAAATACTGGGGTCTCCACTGCAGTTTAGGCTTCACCTTCACAGCTTCATGAAATAATCTAACAGGTCCTCCTTGTGGAGAGTCCAACCCTGCCACCCACTTGCCTGGTCCAGAGGTTTTCTGGAACCTTGGTGTAAGCTTCCATGATGCCATAATGCTTGGCTTCTTGCAAACCAAGTATTGTGCGGGTGACACTCCAAATTCTGCTGGCTCCTCAATTCAGTCCCTCTGTAAACATTCTCACACTCATGTCCAGAGTGTCTCCCAGAAGACTCCAAATCTAGTCAAGTTAGAGGAATGATTAACCATCTCATGTCCCACAGTATTGATTGAAATGAAAACAAAAATCTTGGAATAAGCTGAGTGTGGTGAAGCACAACTTTAACCCCAGCACTCGGGAGGCAGAGGCAGGTGGAGCTCTGTGAGTTCAAGCTCGATCTACATAGCAAGTTCCAGACCAGCTGGGGCTTCACTGAGACCCTGTCTCAAAAAAGACCAAAATAATAATAATATTTGAAAATTTTTAAGATTAAAACAAGAGGGAAATCAAGTGCATCATACTAAACGTGGACAGACTCCTCCATGGTGTTTACAAGAGACACCCTTTAAAAAAAATAGAGAGACTGAAAGCAAAGGAACAGAGACAACAGGCATATTAAAACTTAATATGGAGGGCTGGCGAGATGGCTCAGCAATTAAAAGCAGTGGCTGCTCTTGCAGAGGACCCGGATTTGATTCCCAGCACTTACGTGGGGACTAAAAACTGTCCTAACTCCAGTTCCAGGAGATCCAATGCCTTCTTCTGGCCTCTGTGGGCACTGCACAACATGGTGCACTTACATACATGCAAACAATAGACTTATACACATAAAAAAATAACAAAAAAATTATTGGGGCTGGAGAGATGGCTCAGTGGTTAAGAGAACTGACTGCTCTTGCAGAGAACCCAGGTTTGATTCCCAGCACCCACATGGCAGCTAACAATCATCCTTAACTCCAGTTCCAGGGGATCTGATGCCCACTTCTGACTTCCATGGACACTGCATGAAACAGGTGCACTTACATATGTGCAGGCAATACATTCATACACATAAACACATAAAGTAAAAAGTAAATAAGGAGGGCTGCAGAGATGGCTCAGTGATTAAGAGCACCAACCGTTCTTACAGAGAACCTGAGTTTGAATCCCAGCACCACATAGCAGCTGTCCATAACTCACCCCACTTCCAGAGGATCTGTCACCTTCTTCTGTCTTCTTCAGCCATTGTATGGCACAGGTGTACTTACATACATGCAGGCAATACATGCATACACATAAAATAAATAAGAAAAAAATAAGAAAACTTAAGAAGAAAGTTGTAGGGTGGTGGCATACACCTTTAATCCCAGCATTCGGGAGGCAGAGGCAAGTGGATCTCTGAGTTTGAGGCCAGACCAGTCTACACAGTGAGTTCCAGGCCAGTTGGGACTACATCTACATAGCGAGACTCTGTATCAAAAAGGAAGAAAGAAAAAAGAAAAGAATAAAAAGAAGCAAGTACTGGGCATGGTCACAACCCCAGCAGCAGGAGGGCCAGGATTTCTCACTATGTAGCCAGCCCTGGTCAGCCTGGAACTCGGCTTTGTAGACCACGGTGCTGAGATTAAAGGCACGTGCCACCTTACCCAGGGAGGGTCAAGATTTTTATATCAGCCACAATATTAATTCTATTTATTTATTTATTTTATGGGTAGGAGTGTGGTGCCTGCATGTATGAAAGTGCACCCATGTTGTGCAGTACCTACAAAGGTCAGAATAGGGCACCAAACCCCTGCAATGGGATTTCTGGACAGTTGTTGGCCGCCACCATGTATGTGCTGGGAACCCAACCCTTGGGTCTTCTCCAAGGGCAGCCAGTGCTTTTAACCACTGAGCCATGTCTCCAGCCCCCTATCCTATTTATTACTATGATGTATTTATATGATGTATGTGTGAGTACTGTGATATGTGTCTGAGGGTCAGAGGACAACTTTTTAAAGCTTTGTGAATATGTGGGTGTGTGCGCATAAGTGCAGGTGTCACCGGAGGTCAGAGGCATCCGATTCCCTGGAGCTGGAGTTACAGGCAGTTGCTAGCTGCCTGACATGGGTACTGGGAACCAAACTGGGGTCCTTTGCAAGAGCAGCAAGTGCCCTTAAGCACTAAGCGTTCTTTCCAGTTCCCGGAGGACAAGATTTATAAAGTCATTTCTCTCTTTGCACCTTCATGTGGGTTCCAACACTGAACTCGGGTAGTCCGGCTTGTGGGGCAAGCACTTTTACCTGTTGGGCCATCTCACCAACTGCAGCGTGGCAATTCCAGAAAAGGTAGAATTTAAGGTATCTGACAGGTTAAAAAGGATTTAATATTATGGCGTAAAGGAACAACTGACGAAGAAGGTATAAGATTATATTCATAAACTTGTATGCACCAAAAATAAGGCAACTAAATACATTAAGAAAAATGATTTGAAATCCTCAGCCTAATGCTGGTAGCTCAGGGTGAACCATGCTTGGCCTAACATGTAAACCCTCTCGCCTGTGCTGTTACTTGTTATCCCCTCAAAACTAAGCTAAGCTAAAGTGTCAGTGTGACCCTGTTATCATGTGTCAACATAAGAAAATGTCTACCATGAAAGCACTCTGCTTTGAGAAAGTGAGCAGAGAGGGGGAGGGGGAGAGAGAAAGAGAGGAAGGACAGAGAGAGAGAGAGGAAAGGAGAGAGAGGGGAACAGGAAAGAGAATTCGATTACATGAATTCCAACCACTTGTAATGCATTGTATTGGTGAGTTGTCATGTGCTGTTTGAGCCCACCAAGAAGCTGGCTCCGGAAGCAGGGTTGGTCTTCCACCTACTTCAGAACCAAGCGTGTTTATGTCAAGTGTCCTCCAAGACCTGGATGGCCCCTGCCATCCCCAACTCCACGACAGGGAGGAAAGAGAACGGTGAAACAGCCCGAGGCTGTCCCAGGCTGGCAGGCTGCTCCTGTTAGGCATCTGCAAGCCCCTGGTTTCATGTTTTGTTGCCTGTCTGTCTCTTGCTGTCTTTATTTTTCTTTTACTTCAGCTTGCTGTATACTTAATAAAGTTACTTATTAAACAGAAAGTATGGCTATTGTAGGTCATTCTTGGAACCATACAGAACCAAGGTAAACAATGTTTTTTTAAAAAAATATAGAGAGATAGGCGACAAATCTTAGAAGCAGCATATTGAGAAGAGGCAATATCCCAAAACATACAAAGAGTACTTAAAAACAAAAACAAAGGATACATGGGGAGGGACTCACGAGGCCCCACCCCTCCCTGAGGCACTATTTCTGGGGAAGGGGATTTTCATTTTCATTCCATTTTCTTCAGGAATGTAGCCACCTACGGTATGTTGCCCATGATCTAGTAAATAAGCCCAGCCCTGTGCCCATGCAAGCAACCCTAACTCAGTCTGTCACACACAGACATGAAAGAAAAGGACTTTCTGGAAGAAGAGGGGGCTCAGGGAAAAGTAGGACGGTTAGGTGCTGGAGGGTGAGATTAAAACCCAAGTAACAGTCAAAAAAGGCAGAGGTGTGGTTAAGCAGTTACGTCGAATCAAAATGGGCAAGAAACCTACAAAAAGATACTCAAACCATCAGTAGAGATAAGTAAAAGTCAGCAAAGTACTGCTTTGCACCCAATAGCATATCAAAAATTAAAAATGGCTACACTAGATCATTATCTGTCCTGCAAATGAGAGTATGCTCAAACTGAAGACAGAAATGGACATTGCCATGAACATTGCAGGGAAGGGATTAGAAACAGCTAGGAAAATGAAAACTGTTGCCTATGGACCCAGCATCCTCACTCCTGAAATGTATCTCACAGAACTAAAAGCACCCGTACTGGGCTGGGGTGAGGTTCAGGCCAGAGCGACCCCTGGAAGGAGTGCTGTCCTGGATTTAATCTCAGCACGATTCCTGAAATAGCACAAGAACTAAGGGTGACTCACCCTGCCATTTGCAGGGTACAAATCAGAAACGAAGTCAAGACCAGTGAGGCAGTTCACCAGGTAAAGGAGCTTGCCACCAAATCACATGACCAACTCCAACGTGTTGTCCTTTGACTTCATATGCATGCCAGGGCACATGTGCTCCTGTACACACACTACCACTACGACCACCACTATCACTACTATTACTACTACTACTAATAAATTTCATGTGCCAGGCTTGGTGGCATACATACTTGAGAGGCAGAGGCAGGGAGATCTCTGTGAGATTGAGGCCAGCCTGGTCTACATATTGAGGTCCAGGCCAGCTGGGACTACATTGAAACTGTCTCCAAAAAAAGCAAAGAATAATAAGTTTATGTATTTTGTTTGCATAAATATATTGTATATATTTTATTTTGTACATGCGTTTTCTTTATTTTGTGTGCACATGCAATTTTGGTGCAAGTGTGCGTGGCACAGCATGTATGTGGAGGTCAGAGAACAGCTTGCAGGAGCTGGTTCTCTCCTTCCACCATGAGGGTTCTGGAGATGAGACTCAGCTTGGCAGGTTTGGCAAACACCTTTACTCACTGAACCATCTCACTGGATCCAATAAATACAACTTTATTTAAAGTTCATTCTTATCATCAGAGAAGCAGGTCACCAGGGTTGTCCAAACCACTGACTGTACACAGCCAAAATCTCTCCAAGAGATCACCAAAATGAAAGAAAAAAGGGGAAAAAAAATGTGTACAATGTGATCTCATAAGATGATGACCAAAGCTTACCTGTGACTAGGATATATTTAAGCAAATTTCTTCACTTATTTATAATTATATGAACAAGAAAATGCTGGAAGGTTACTGACCAAGGCAAAGTTATCTGAAGCACTGTGTGATGCTGGCAGAGAACAGAAGCTTGGGAAGGGGATGAACCAACCAAAGATGAAATAAAGGAATTCAGGCCAGAGAGATGGCTCAGAGGTTAAGAGCACCAACTGCTCTTGCAAAGGACCCTGGTGTGGCTCCCAGCATCCATATAGCAGCCTGCAGCTGACTGTAAACTCCAGTTTCAAGGGATCTGATGCCCTCTTCTGGACTCTATGGGCACTGCATGCATGTGGTGCACTTACATCCACATAGGCAAAACATTCATACACATAAAATAAAAATAAATTAATTAATTAAATAAATTTTTTAGAAAGAAAAAACTTCATGAAAAGCACAAAAAACATACACATATTATGTTTTGTTTGTTGGAACACGTGGGTGAGTGTAAGTTTTCAAACTCTTAAAAAAATTATTTATTTTATGTACATGAACGTTTTGCCTGCTTGTATGTATGTGTACCATATGCATGCAGTGCCAAAGGAGGCCAGAAGAGGATGTCAGAACCCCTGGACCTGGAGTTTCTGGCAATTGTGAGTTGCCTTGTGGGTGCTGGTAACCAAACCTGGGGGGTCTGCAAGAGCAGCCAGTACTCTTAATCACTGAGCCATCTCTCCAGCTCTCAGCTGTGAACTGCTTACTGTTCAATGAAACACCACCACAGGATTTTGTAGGCAGGACTGGTCAAGCTGGAGATGCTCAAATATTTGAAAAGAACTTCTGGCTGCTTCCATCTCTACGCTGATAGTGAAGGACTTCGTCTTCGTGACCCAAGATTTCAGGGTCTCATTAGCTTACAGAGCACTTCCTTGCTCCACCCCAAGTCTCACAGGCATCCCGCTCAAATTTTGATCTCTAAGAATTTTCACCAGGTATGTATGGTGATGCTTACCTGTAATCCCAAGACTCAGAAGGTAAAGGCAAGAGGAGTTCATGTTCAAGGCTAACCAGGGCTATGTGAGTTCAAGGCCTGCCTGAGCTACAATAGTAAGATCATGACTAAGAAAAAAAAATCTAAACAAACAAACAATAAAAAACAAGTGTTGAGGGTGGGGTAGCTCAATGGTAGAGCACTTGCCTAGCATGTATGAGGTCCTAAGTGCCATCGCTAGCATTGTAGACAGAAGTAGCCACGGGATGGGCCCCTTCTGAGGACTGGAAGACAGGATCCGCTCCAGGCCTCTCCCTCTGGTTTTAGTTAGCACTGTCTCCCTATGTCCTTACATGGTTGTCCCTCTGTGTCCATAGATTAAGGTGTTCCTATGACTTCAGAGTAGTTTAATTACCCCTGTTTACAGGGGTTTCTGTTCCCAAATAAGGTCACATTCTGAGGTCCTGATGGTTAGGACTTCAACATGTACATTTTAATGAACACACAATGGAATCTCTGAAAGACACCTAAACTAGAATGGGGCACTGGACATGCACCTACCTCAGCGGCAAATCTTTGGGACAAGATTTAAAGCAAAATCTACCGATCAGACAGCAATGAGTGAGGAAATGGCTCGTGACCATTGGAGGTGAGGGGCAGCTTGCTTGCTCACAGCTTTCGTGGACTGCAACAGGCTGCAGAAAGGTGATCAACTGGGATTCCCAAAAGGTCCAGCCTTAGAAGGCCTTCCAGTGAATCACAAGAGCATGAAGGTCAATGGGTGCCTGGCGTGGTGGCATGCCATGGAATCCCAGCACTCGCCAGGCTGAGGCAGGAGGATCACGAGTTTGATGCCAGCACTCTCCAGGCTGAGGCCGGAGGATCACGAGTTTGATGCCAGCATGGGTTATACAGTGAGACCATCTCAAAATATCGGGGTCAGAGATTTACATCAGGGGTAGAGTACTTGCCTCACACACAAAAAAACTCAGTGTCCATCCTCCGCAGCACAAACAAACAATCTGGTGGACTCAGGTTCGCCCACTACTAACTCTGGCCACACCGAGTCAGAAGCCTTTTTCATTAAATTGCTTGCTCTGGAAATTAGTTTTCACATCACCTTGTTTTATTTTTTAGGGAGGAATTTGGCCTAAGAGGAGCGAGATGGGGCAGCTGAGCACAGCTCTGCAAGCCTGTCAGGGCACAGCAGATCTTTACCCAGAGAGCCTGCGGGGAAGAGGGCACCACACACTTCCCACCAGTCGCACCCGGTGACCTCAAGTATTCCTCACTGAGACACAAGCTGGCCATCTTCCTCCCAGGTTTTCAGTCCAGACCGCACACACATTAGACTTCCTCCCCAAGGGCAGCAGCTGCAGTGCCAAAAGGACAGCAAGATGTGGCCAACCCGGCCGCCGCTGCAGAGCAAAGGCCTGCCGCCAGGGATGCAACATGCCGGCCGGTCCTGCTATGGTCAGAAGGCTCCAGCAGCTCCAGCTTGAGGATAGCCGCCGAGGCAGACCACTCACAGCTTACACACACACGTCCCCCCTCCCCCCGTATATTGAAGAGCTGAGAAGATTGTGTGGAGGCATCTCCTCGCTGGTCATACAAGAGACTGGGCTCAGGCTACCCAGCACACCCACACCCTCCCCACTGAAAACATCCAGGTTGGTTTCTCCTGCTGGGCCTCTGAGGCCATTTGGGACCTGTTTGGGAGGCCTGTCCTCTACTCCAGCTCTAAACAACGTCACCTGCATCCTCATATCCTTTTATGTGTGATATCATGTCTCCACATGGGAACCGAGTTTCAGGTAAGATCCATCTTCTTCTGCAGGGGGCTGTAAGTCTGGGAGTCTTTGTATTGAAGGGGTTGAGATCTCAAGGTGGCAGAAAGTTCTGAATGGAATTAAATACAAGAAACTAGCTGTTTATTTCACTCCCCCATCCCTCTTTTCCTTTAAAAAATATTTTATTATTTTGTGTATGAGTGTATTGTCTGCATGGAAGTGCATTCATGTTGTGCAATGCCCACTGAGGCCAGAAGAGGATGTCGGAGCCCCTGGAACTGGAGTTTCAGAATGTTGTTAGCACCATGTGGGTGCTGGGAACTGAACTTGGGTCCTCTGTAAGAGCAGTTAGTGCTCTTAACCACTTGACCATCTCTCCAGCACTCTTATTTGATTTTTAACTCTTTTTGAGACACGGTTTCATCTGGCATAGCCCAGGTTGGTCTTCCAGGTCATCTTGGCCTCTAATGACACAGCTCACGGTCCTACCAACACACACTGTCTCATTTCTCAGCTCATTTCACTGCCTGTCTGGAGGGTTCAGAAAACTGAACAACCTGTCCCGGGTCATGGCCAATAGCTGGCATGCTTGTGGGGGCCCAAGTCTTGGGGTCTTGGGCTGTGGCCTAAGAAGTCACACAGTTATGATGCCACCCAAAGCAATCATCAGATGCTCAAGAATTTTTAAAGTCATCTTTCATGTACTTTTTAATAATTTTTGCCTCATCTACCAGATACATCACCTAAATAAATAGATGCTATACAGTCTCTTACCAGTATCAGTACAAAAATAAAACCGTGCTCTGCACCCACTGATTCTCCCCAGCACGTACTCCCCCAGGGAAGGCCTGTGCCCGGTCCCTCCCTAATACATTCATGTTGTCTGAACAAAGCTCAGAGCTCATCTGTGCAAAGGAAGCAGTCTTGTGTTGTGCTGAGTCCTGGCAGCCAGGTCCGGTCTGCCACTTATAAAGCAAAAGCCCCACCTCACTGACACTGAGGGCCTTTCCTGGAGGGCAGGAGGGGAGGAGGGAGGAATTGGCAATGGGATCACCATCTTACCAGATGATAATCACAGCCCAAGGAGCTCAGCTGTGGTCCTGTGAATGTCCACATGAGAGGCTGAGACACCCTCACCCCAACCCAGAGAGGGAAAAGTACCACCCCATCTCTACATTCAAATGGGTGGGGCCAGGAGAAAGGCAGGCAGGTGATCACTGCTTTTGAAGCCCTCGCCCCATCGGAGTGAGTACTGGCCTTGTAGGGGACTGTAGGGTGGGAGGGAAGGTCGGGAGGGGCCCGTGTGGCCAAAGCCTGCAGCTGTTCTCCCTAGGGAGCCAGTTCGTGGCAGTCCACAGAGCCACATGCCTGCCCTGAGCTAGGTATCTCAGGGTCACATGCCAGGATTCAGATCTCCTCAGAGCTGGTGGACTTCATAAATGTCCTCCCGAGAAAAGGGTGTGGCCTGCCACCACAGACACAGGGCAGCTGCAGGGCCTGTGGGAAGTATCCCAGAGCCTCATGGTCACAAGCACAGGTCCCGTGTCCTCCGGGGGTAGGGAGCATGGCATCCTTAGAAACCGCCCCTAACCCCACACTGAGTCAACACATTCAACTCAGCCACCCACCCTCACCTCCTCTGCTGGGAGCTGTGGCCTAGAGGAACCAACGAGTGTTCTTCCCTCCCCAGTTCCCAAATCCCAAGGGCTAGAGGTGAGTCGGGTCACCCACAGGAGACTGCCCCCAGTGGAAGCACAGAGTTGACCCAGGACAGCTGAGGATTAAAGGGGAGACCAAGGACTTGAGAATCTTGCTGACAGAATCCCAAGCAGAAACAGGGTAGACTCTTTGGTTTGGGAGTAAGAGAGGGTATGGAAGGGTGGCCCTACCCGGGCTCCTGTTCTGCTAGCCTCCGAAAGACACAGCAGAAGTGGGCACAGTGCCGAGCCTCAGTCACGCTGGTTCCTGTGACGGCAGAAGGGTGGGAGAACAATGTTCCCCTGGGCTCTCATCCCTTCTGTCCTTTTTTCCCAACAGGGCTGGGCCAGGAAAGGAGAACCCTCCTCAGGCGGGAAGGTACTAGCCCATAGGGCATCTGTGCAAACTACTACACTGCAGCCCTCTAGGCAGAGGCAGCCCTGGCCCCTCACAGGGCCATAGGCTTATGTGCAGCCATATACCACGTTCAACCTGACCAACCATATACCATGTTCAACCCCTACAGGGCAGGAGAGGGTAGCCTCACTTGTGCCATTCAGGTTGGACAGGGAAGGGACACAGAAGACAAGGATGGCCCTGAGAAAGCGGCGGGACACTCCCTCCCCCCATCGGCCCACACCCACTGGCACCCACAGGTACCCAGGTTAGCGAGCTGGAGGAGAGCGCAAAAAAGAAGCTGGAAGGGCTAAAAGGTCACCTGAGTCAGAAAGGACACAAACTCCTGTGGGAGGGAGAAGGGCCCAGGCGCCTCACAGCCTGTGTGGCCGCGCACACCTCACAGGTGCTTATACACCTACAGCCTGGCCGCACCTGTTGCCGGGAGATCACGCCAGGCCCGTGTCAGACCCTAGCAGTCTGTTGACGGCTGCAAACAAATGGAGTAGACAGATCCTGTTGCACGACATGTGTGCAAGGTCGCGTGAAGGTGCCGTGGCCAGTTCATTTGTGCTGTGAATTGAGCCGTGTTCACCTGTCAGTTTCTAAAGGAGGTGTGCAAAGTCCGAGTGAACAGGTCTGCAGACATGTGGGGCAAGTGTGATCATATAGGTGGGCAATGTGTGCACACCAGGGCACCTGGGTGTACTCATGGGAGGTTCCACACAGGCCAGTGACAGGGAGCCAGCACTCTGAGAAGGGGCTGGGTAGGCAGCTGCCTCCCTGGGAAGACAGAACTTTCTGGAGGGTGGGTTCTATGCCCTTCATCTCGAGCCTGCCTCCAGTGGCCAAAACCAGCCTTGTCCCACCACAAAGCTGAAGTGAAAAGTTCAAAATAAAGATCCAAGCCAAAAACCAGGGAGGGAGGCACCACCAGAAGGCTGGGGTGGCTGCTCGAGGCAGGGTCTGGAACTCCTAGACTCTCTGGACTCCAAGAACCAGCCTCCTCAAGATGATAGGGCATACCAGAAAAAGAGTTGCTTGTCCCACCTGTGCTAGAGATGGAACTGGAACACTGGTCTCACCCTGTCCAGGGGGCATCTCTGTAAAGGACCCTCACAGAGCAAGGGCAGGGTGGTGGGGTCTTCCCCATGCTTCTGTTTTCTTAAATAAAATATTTACCCTGCTCCCGGCCCCTCCGATCTCTGGAGTTCCCCACCCCAGCCCCAAGTTTATAAGAGTGGAAAGCTGTCCTTCACAGCTTCCCGCTGCGGTCCCGGAAGAAGCCCTCAGCAGCCTGAGCCTCACGGAAGGTGACGGTGATGGAGTTCGCGGTGATGTCAGTAACGGTCACCTCACTTGAGGGGAGCGCGGGTGTCCAGGGAGGGGGCCCATTGGCCAGGTCTGCTTCTGCTGAAGCCACAGGACAAAGACACAGATGGGGCACAGGTTGGCAGGAGGAGGGCAGTTAGAAGCAGGGGCGTCACGCGGCCCACCCCCCAGCATGCTTGAGGCTGGATGCTTGGGAAGAGGGTACCACATGCACCTGCCCAGATGGACAGGACTCTTCCAGAGCAGAAGGCTGGAAGTCAGGCCCAAATCAGTCCTGACTGCCCCCGTGGGCCCACTGACGAGGGTCGGGGGTCTTTCAGGCTGAGGTCTCAGGGTGACCTTACCCTCCTCTTCAGGGGGCTGCTCCGCGGGCTCCCAGTCGCTGGCCGCCTGCAGGACGTCTGGGGCTGGTGGCTCCTGCAGGGAGAGCTCCCGTGGATGGCTGTGACTCTCCAGGTGGGGCCCGCGGGGCGGGAACTTCTTTCGTGAGAGCCGCAGATACTTGTGGGCCTTGCGCGGCTTGTGGAGCGGGAAGGGCAGGGTGGGCACCAAAGGGCCCTTGTCCACCAGCTCGGGTGTCCCTGCCTTGACCACCCCCTCAGGGCTCCCGTTGCCGAGTGGGCGTGTCAGGGAGAAGCAGAGCTTCTCCTTGCCCTTGGCTTTGTGGGCGCTCCGCAGGTCCATGCTGTATAGCCGCTGCGGGGGCAAGCCGGGGCGCGGCGGGTCAGCCCCACCCCCTGCAGCACCTTGGTTCACACTGTTCCTCCCCTAGACTGCCCGGTCTCATCTGCTCCACCTGCTCCTCCTCTGTCCACGGTCCAGAGCCCTCACCCAGCAGGAGCAGCCCAGCCCCACCCGCTGGGCTCAGTCACTCCTCTCTGCCACAGCATAGCCTAGAGGCAGGCCTACAGGGCTATTCCTTCACTACACAGCAGAGAGAGCAGCATACTGAAACAACCCTAGCGCTAAGGCTGCAGCTCAGTGACAGAGCACTTGCTTAGTATGCGCAAAGTCCCGGGTTCGAGATCTACTGTGAAAAAACAAACTGCAGGAGCTCAAACAGCAGCTGTCTAGGGAGATGGCAGAGCAGAGGAAAAGCTGGCCTGGAGCTGGAGCAATCCTGCCTGCAGGAGCACTGGGCCAACCCTCACCAGCTTCGGGGACAGAACCCCCTAAAGCTTGCCGCGGAAAAGAAACCCCCAGGCTCTGGGAGCTGCCTTGGGCCCTGGACCTCTCAGGGCTGGGGCTGCAGCTGGGCTCACCTTTGGTGAGGCAGAGCTGGATGGCACATTCACATACCCATCAAGGGCCAGAGCTCCGTAATTTGCAGATATATTCCTGATTTGGGGTAGTGTGTACAACTCCAAGAAAAATGCTTAGTATCAATTTGAAAGAAGAGGCCCCACCACCCTAGGTGAGAATCTCCTATCACATGTTACCAGAGGCCAGGAGCTCCTAGGACACGTGGCCATCTGACAGAGTAGGCCATGGCCATGAAGTCACATCCCCTCAGGCTGCAGGGTGGATAAGCCAGCCCCACCATCCATTCTGCCTGCTGATTATTACATATCCAGGGTGAAAGTGGTGGGGAAAAGGAAGAATAACCCCCGGGATCCCCAAGGCTTTCCCTGCTCTGCAGTCTCACAGGAGGCTCCTCTCTGTCCTCTGCTACCTCATCCTGACAACAGGAGCCCAGGTCAGAGCTGGGTTCTATCCTGCTGTGCGATCCCAGGCAAACTCCAGGTCTCTCTGACCTATAGGCACTTCATCAAGATGAGAAAAGAAGAGAGAGCACCAGGCGGTCTCCAGCAATACCACCTCCTCGACTTCACTAGGGAGTGACTCCCCGGCCAGAGAGGCTATGGCCACACTGTGAGGACACTCAAGCAGCCCTATGGAGAGGTCCACACAGCAGGACCTATCAACCCCCTCACTGGCACATGATGAGCCACTAGGCAGTCAAAACTCCCCAGCCAAGCCATCAGATGACTCCAGCCCCGAAACATCCCAACTGGAACTAGAGCCGCTCCATGACCAGCCGAGGCGGCTCCACTTTCCTGGATCACAGAAGCCATGAGATACAGTAACGCTCCGTGTGTGAGGTGCTGTGTTGGAGTAATTTGTTACCCAGCAATAGATGACTGGCACATCTACCCTGCAGGTTTGGTATACAGAGGACATGGGTTCACTTGTGAAGCGTGCTGGGTGCAGAGCCTAGCAGGCACTTGTCTAGTATAGGCCACTTTCTTTTCTAGGATACTTCCTAATAAGCCCCACAGATCAAACCCTACTTAAGAGCAAATTATTCTGTTTGCTAAGAGCCTCAGGTGACCCAGCACCAAGAGTGACCACACTCATATGGACCAAGGATTACCATATGCCTAAGTGGGCCTTTGAGACCAATAGCATGCATGTCCATCACCCCTACACATGAAAAACTCTACCCAGACCAGCCCAGGATCACAGAATGCCAACTGCCTCTCACACTGGGGCTTAATGCTGAAGAGATCTCTGTGAGGCAGGCAAACACAGGCTACACAAGTGTCTTCCCACCCACAGAAAACACGGTTCTGAGAGTCTGCTGTTTCAAGGCTCCATTCCAGAATGCTAGTTCCAGTCTCCTGTTTTTGGATTCTGCAACTCAGCCTGCCAGGTTTCCTCAATGGTAATTTATGTTGCTGGGATCCTCAATATTACCATTTTGTGTTTGGAGATGTGGAACATCAACAAGGTTTATTCACAACATTCCAAGCTCTCAAAGATCCGAGGATTATATAGGTCATGTGCCCACCATCAGGTCCCCCGGAGTCCCCACCCAGGCCATGTTCCCTGGGCTCCAGCTCTACATACGACCTTTTCCAACCCCTTCTATTGAAACGTACCCACAGTACGCCACTCCGCAGTGCTCTGAGGAGCTGGGGAAGGTGAGTGGATGGGCTCCAGGGTCAGTGCATATGCAGGCAGGGGCAGGGGCAGGCCAGGGCGGGGCAGGGAGGAGCAGGGCAGGGTAGGGCAGAGCAAGGGAGGCTCAGAGGCATGGTTACCTGCAGCACAAGCCGCCTGGGTTTCGGGCCTCTCTTCCTATACCCTGACGCTCGGTCTCTCTCTTCCCTGGGAATGCGAGGCAGGTGGCAGAAGAAAAAGAAACACTGGTGACATCTACGGAGAAGCGAGGTGTCTGCTTCACCCCATCTTGTGTCCAGGCTAGGGCCACCATGACAGGCCATGCCAAATTCCTCCCCGTTGTTCTGTGGGACCATAACCATGGGGTGACCCGTTCAACTTCCAGGGCTTGACTTCTCCCATGATGTGTGGGAAGGACACTGGTCTCTGAAAACATGTGTTCACAGGACTCCACTGTCCATGCTGCCAGAGGATCCCCCTCCCTTGAGAATGCATCTCTAGTTTTTGCTCTCAGCAAACAGTACTGAAACCTGACAACCCAGTTTGCCTTGAGTGTCCTGGTGTGCTGATATGGACCGCGAGTCCTTGGCAAGGGGAGCGTGGCCCCACTGCCCAATCAGACCAGTGGAGACCTGCAGAGAAAGGATCCTACCTCATCTGCACTCTCTAGCTGAGTGGGAGAGCAGAATGAGCTGTGCCTGCACCAGGCAGACACTGGGCTCTGCTGTGTGACCTCTCCATGGGAAGCACACAGCCTGAGCATTCTCACAAAGCCACCCGTAACCTACATGACATGACAGGTGGGGTCCATGACAGCACAGTCAGAGATCCCACATGGCAGCGCAAAGAGCTGGGAAGCTGGGTCCTTCCTTGGTCTCTGTCTCAGTCCTGGATTCCACATCCCTTTCCTGTAACCCCACCACAGGAATCCTGTGGGCAGCAGAAAGAAGGTGGGGCCAGGAGCTCAGCCACTCTCCCTTAGAGTTGGGCGGTCGGCCAGCCTCCCCACCTGGGTTCTGCATAAATGTCTGACAGTCCTCTAGACTGGGGAAGGGGAGTATTGGCAATGGCAATTGCCACACCCTACTGGGCAATGGTCTCCTGATGCAAGGAGAGGGTGCCCGGGCCTGAGCCTTCCCACGGTGTCCTAAGACACACGTGGGCATGGGGGAAGAGCTAAAATCCCAGCACTTGGAGGCAGAGGCAGGAGGAATGCCACAACCTGGAGGCTGGACTGTTCTATATAATGAGTCCCAGGCCAGTCAGTGCTACACAGTGAGATCCTGTCTCAAAACGTCAAGACGGGGGCTAGAGAGATGGCTCAGTAGTTCAGAGCACTTGCTCTTATGAAGGACCCATGTTCAATTTCCAGCATCCTCCTGGCAACCAACAACCATCTTTAACTTCAGTTCCAGGTGAGCCAATGCCCTCTTCTGGCCTCCACAGGCACTGCATGTATATGGTACACTTACATACATGGAAGCAAAACACCTGTGCCCTTTTAGACCCACCAAGATCATAAGGATCAGAAACCACAGGACAAGGACACCCACTTGTTTTGAGCAATGAGGACACCTGAGGCACAGTGTGGCAATGAGGGCGGCCGCCAGCAAAAAGCTCTTGCTGTGCCAGTTTCTCATTATAAAGTTCCTGGACAAGTCCCTTAACTGCCCAGAGGGCCTCAGTTTCCTCATCTGTCTCAGGAGTTTACCATAAGGGGCCAAGTAAGAAGAGTTTTGGAAGCTAGAGGTGCACTCAGCAGAAAGAGGCAGGTAGATCGGCCAAAAGCCTGGCTTATGTAGTAAGTTCTAGGTCAGCCAGGGCTACATGGTAAGACCCTGTCTAAAAAACAACAAAAAAAGGTGCATGGTGTGTACATGCCACAAAATGACTAGCTGGTAAAGGTGACTGCTGACAACCTGACCAGAGTCTGATTCCTGGGACCTACATGGTAGGATAGAAAGAACTCTTTCAAGTTGTCTTCTGGCCTCCACACGCGTGCACGCACTCACACACACACACACACACACACACACACACATACACACACACACGTTTACAAAACAACAAAACAATTATAAAACATGTATCAGGGGTTGGGGTAGTGAAACCCTTGGGAAGATGTGATCATACTCAGCTCTCAGAAAGGTGCTCAAAGAGGGCAGAGGCCTGGATGGAAGCCTTCCACATCCCTGGCCTTGCCTGACCTCACCTAACTTCCTTCTCTAGGAAGGACGCTGCCACCCCCAAGTAGGGCATAGGGGTCAGCACTTCCTGTCCCTCACCCAAACTGAAGCTTGTTTGGGGTCAGGAAGCCACAGCAGAGGGCAGAGGCTGGCAGAGAAGCCAACAGAACACAGGAATGGGTCCTAGGTGCCCACCATCTTCCCTTGCTGCAAGCTAGACCCGCTACCAGATACCCCCAGTGTGTCCACCCTGCCCTAAAAGACCCTTGCCCAGGGCCAAGACCAGAGCAGCCAGGGCCCTTACTTCTCCTCGTAGGCCATGACAAGGCGGGGGTCCAGGATGTGCTCCTCCGGCTCCCATGTGCTGTATCTGGGGAAAGAACAAAAGATCAGAGTTGCCTTGCCACTGGTGTCACAGGCCACAGCTGCACTTCAAGGCATCCTGTCACCAAGCTTTAGCCTGTGAGAGGTGGCAGGCCTAATCCAGGCCTCCTGGGTGCTGCATGACAGCAGAACTCCCCTTCTTCAGGTCACGCTGTAATCAGACAGCAGTCCCAGGAACAAAGGCACCCATCCCACAGCACCACAGGGGTTCTGGGACTGCCCTGCCTGGATTCAAATCCCAGCTCTGACCCTAGCTGACCACGAAAACCTAAGCCATGTACTCAGCAGCCCAGTGCATCACTGTCCCTCTGTGGGAAGGACTCAGGTATTGACTGAACATATCACCTCAGTGGTCTCCAGGAGGAGGAGGGTTCTGGGAGTGTTTCTGCTGCTTCTGTTAGGTTGCCCAGCCCCAGTCCCTGTCCCCGTCTCAGCCCCAGCCAGTGCATCTCTGCCACTAAACAAGGTCTGCTTCGTTCTGGGCCCACAATAGGTATCAGGTAAACATCCAGTGATGAGTGGTGCCATGTTCCTAAGTGAGGCACACAGCAGTCCCAGTCACCTGAAGTTCTGGAGACAGCCTGGCTCCATCTGCATCCCTGCACTCAGATCTGCCTTCTTTAATTTTTTTTAGATTGGGGAGATGCTTTCATTTTATATTTTCTCTCATTAAAAAAAAATCTGTTTTATATGCTTGTCTGTGTGTTTGTAGATGTGCTGTATGTATGCAATGCCTGCAAAGGCCAGAAGAGCAAGTAAAATTTCCTGGAATCGGAGTTAAAAAGACTGTTGTGAGGGAACCAAACCCAGGTCCTCTGTAAGAGCAGCCAGTGCTCTTAACTGTTGACCCATTCCTCCAGCCCCTTAGCTTTGGTACTTTTGTTAAGATTTTATCTTTTCTAGTTTTTGAGACAGGGTCTCCTATAGGCCCAGCTGGCCTGGACCTTAATATGTAGGCCCGGTTGGCCCTCATCTCACAGAGATCCACTTGCCTCTGCCTCCCAGGCATTGAGATTAAAGACATGCACCACCATATCTGGTCTGTTTTAGTTTATTTTATGAGACAGGGTCTCCAGGTAGCCCTGGTGGGACCAGCACTCACATTCACATTTATGTGTCTGCTTCTGCCTCCAAGCACTGGGATTTAAGGGGCACACCACCACAACTGGCTAAGATTTTATTCTTAAATCATGCGCACTCATGTCATATGTCTGAATGTGAGTTTATACATGAGGGCAGCGCCCACAGAGGTCAGAAGAGGGTGACAGATACCCTGGAGCTAGAGTTACAGGTAGTTTTGAGCCACCTGACACAGGTGCTGGGATCTGAATTCTGATCTTCTGCAAAAGCAGTACATACTGTTAAATGCTGAGCCACCTCTCCAGCCCAAGCTCTGATGTTGTTTTATTTAGGTACGTATGTGTGTGTGTCAGTACAGTGCACATACATATGTAGAGGCTGGAAGATGCCGGGTATCCTGCTCCACCACTCAGCCTGTTCCTTTAACAGGATCTCTCATGGAGGCTGAGCTGGGCTGACGGCCAGGAAGCCCCAGTGCTCCCATCTCTGCCCCACAGTGCTGGGGCTACAGAAGCATGTGGCTGTGCCTGGCTTTACACATGGGTGCTGAGATTCAAACTCAGGTTTCCATCCTGGCACAAGTGCTCTGACCAGCTAAGCCATCTCTCCAGTCTGATTTTTTAGACAGGGCATCACTATGTAGCTCAGGCTAGCCTAGAACATGCTCTATACAGCAGATTGGCCTCAATGAGCAATCTGATTTGCCTGACCCTCCCAAATGCGATGATTTCAGGTGTGTACCACCATACCCAGTTAAAAGTTGCTTGCCTTTTATGCTTAAAGAAGTTCATTTTAAAATTATTTTATTTGGTTTGTTTATACTTGTTTTATGTGTAAGCGTTTTGCCTGCATATAAGTGTACCATGTGTATGCAGTGCCCGCAGAGGCCGCAAGACAGGGTTGAATCTCCTAAAACCGGAGTTACAGATGGTTGTTAATCGCTATATGGTGCTGGGACTCAAACCCAGGTCCTCTGCAAGAGCAGCCAGTGCTCTTAACCACTGAACCATCTCTCCAGCCCCAGTACCTTTAAAAGCAGACTCTGGATGTGGATAAGGCTCGGCAGCAGAGTGCATGCCTAGCATGCACAAAGCCCTGAGTTCAATCTCCAGCACGGCCAAAACCCAACCAAACCAAAAACACAAGGATTAAAAGCTTTAGCCAGGGTCTACAGAGATGGCTCAATGGTTAGGAGCACTGACTACACTTGTAAAGGACCCAGTTTCCGTTTTCAGCACCCACATGGCAGCTAACAACCATCTAAAACTCTAGTTCTAGAGGATCCAATACCCTCATCTGACCTCCACGGGCACTGCACGACACAGGTGCACTTATATATATATGCATGGAATACACTCATACACATAAAATAAAAATAAATAAAAATTATTTAAAAAATGAATTAGGGCTGGAGAGATGGCTCAGTGGTTAAGAGCACTGACTGCTCTTGCAGAGGACCTGGGTTTAATTCCAGCATCCACATGAGGGCTGACAACTAGTTCTAGTTCCAGGGAATCTATCGCCCTCTTCTGGCCTCAGTGGACACTGTATGACACGGGTACACTTACACACATGCAGGCCATACACTCATACACATAAAATAAAAATAATAAAAATTAAAATATTTTTATAATAAAAATAAAAAAGCTTTAGTCAGGCATGGTGGATAATTCTTCCACTTGGGAGGTGGAGACAAGGAGTCAGAGTTCATAACATTAGTTATGGAGAAGGGAGAGTGTGGGGGTCAGGGGACAACTTGTCAGAATCTGTTCTTTCCTTCTGCCATGTGGATCCTGGGGATCAAAGTCAATATCAAGTTTGCTGATAGCTGCCTTTAACCACTGAGTCATCTGGCCAGACTAGATCAGGAATTCAAAGCCTACTTGAGCTACAGGAGCTCTTGGCTCAAAACACCAAAAATAAATAAAAACTTAAAATCAGTAAGTGAGAAAACAGAATGAACTACAGGTACAAGTATAAAATCTGTAATTAAAAATGTATGTTTGAGAGCTGGAAAGAAGGCTTAGAGGCTAAAGAGCACTTATTGCTCTTCAAAGGACCCAGATTTGTTTCCTAACATCCACATGGTGGTTTACAACCGCCTGTAATTCCAGTTCCAGAGGATGTGATATCGTCTTCTAGCCTCCTTGGGCTCCTGCATGCATACACTGCACACAAATTCACACAGACAAACACAGACACATAAATAGGTAAATCTTTAAAAAGATTTTTTAAACATTCATATATTTTATGAACCCAGCTATGTCATTTCTGAACATATACCCTAATAGCAGGTGCTACTAGAGACACCTACAAATCCACGTTGACTGTTACAGTAGCTAATAAATGGAACATGGTATATATACACTGTGGAATTTTACTCAGCTATAAAGAAAAATGAAATCATGAAATTCACAGGAAAGTGGATGGAACTGGAAAGTATACTAATGTAACCAGGCCTGAAAGAGAAATGTCATAAGTTCTCTCTCATATGCTGATCTTAAGCTTTGAATTTTTAGACTTGTTGGTTTAATTTGGAGTGTCAGTTGGAAGCTAGAAAGGGTCCATGAGAGGGAGAGGATGAGGCCTTAAGGGGGAGGGAATAGTAGAACATGTGATGTCAGAGAAAAGAAAGGGATGCTGGGGGAAATGTTTAGGCATGGATGAGGGAGAGTTATCCAACACTAAGGATGTATTAAAGTCTAATGAAAATCCACCGCTCTGTAAGCTACTTAAAATATACAGAGGCCAGAGTCAGGACTGGAGAGAGAGTTCAACAGTTAAAAGCACTAGCTGCTCCTGCAGAGGATCCAGGTTCGATTCCCATCACCCACATGGCAGCTAACAACTGTCCATTAACTCCAGTTCCAGAGAAATCTGCTGTTCTCTTCCAAACTCTCGGGACATTGCATGACACTAGTGCACTTAAGACACATGCAGGCAATGCACTCATACACAAAGCCTAATATATATATAAAATTAGAGAATGAAAGAGAAGGCCCAGAGTGATGGCTCAGTGGTCAAGAGTACATACAGCGCCAGTGGAGGACCCGAGTTCAGTGTCAGGTGGCTCATGAGCATATATAACGCTACAGGGCATTCAATTACCTCTGACTTTCAAGGGCATTTTGCATTCATGTGCATGGATCTACACCCAGATACACATAATTTACATATTTTGCAGGTTGTTGAGATAGGGTCTCATCATGTAGCCCTGACTGGCCTGGAACTCAATATGTAAATTTCAGAGATCTGTCTGTCTCTGCCTCTAAATGTTGGGGCTAAAGGCATGTACCGTCTATTAATACATATTTTAAAGAGACTGAGGGCTGATGATATGACTCAACGGGTCAAGGTGCTTGCCACCAAACTTAGTAACTTAAATTCAATCCTCAAGACCCACATGGTGGAAGGAGAGAACAGACTGTGATAAGCTGTTCCCTGACCACCAAATCTGTACCTTGACATGTGTTAGCCCTCACATGATTACACACATAAACAAATAAATGTAATTTTAAAAAATACAGGAGGATTTTGAGTGGAGATACCCTGCATGAGGGGATAATGTGATGCCAGAAGCCATGGGTTATTAAAGAAAATCCCAATGCCAGGCCTGAGACCCTTCCCTATGAGTTGTTGGTTAGGGAGGCCCAGAAGACCCCAAACCTTACAGCCTATTTTCAACGCTCTTGGTTGACCCCTAGACTATGGTGGTGAGATCCTATTGCTGAAGACCCCAAGACAGAGAAATCAAGCTCCAACTGACCTGGAAAATCCCTCTCTGCTGGCTAGCTTTCATAGTGCCCGAAGGTGTTACATAGGCCACTGGGGAAAAGTCATGGAGAGTCTTACCCAGCATTGGACCCTGCATGCTACAATACTGACCTGCCAGGCAAGATGCACCACTGATTATAAATGTTATGGAAGTAACCAACCACTTTCTGAATGGATCAGACCCATTCCACAGGAGGAAATTTTTCACCTGTAAACATGGTTAGAAGTCCAACAGGACAGATCATAGATCCTAAAGGGGAACCTACTACTGTTGTTTTGCTAAATGGATACGTTATCAAACTACCTTCTAAATATTTATGTTCATACCAATAGAAGCTTTTTTCAAATTTTATTATTTTTTATTTTGTGTATGACTGTTTTGCCTACATAAAAAGTGTACTGTGTGTACAGTGCCCTCAGAGACCAGAGAAGGGCGTCAGATCCCCCGGAATTGGAGTTGCAGAGGATTGTTAGCTGCTCTGGATGCTGGGAACTGAGCCTAGTTCTCTTCTAGAGCAGCGAGTGCTCTTAACCACTGAGCCATCTCTTCACCTCCAGAGGAACTTTTTTTTGCAGTGAGCAACAGTTAATGCCAGATACTCATAACTGGTGAAAATGCTCAGAATAAGTGACTCTCAGCCCCCACGGGACACTGTTATCACTACCTACCCCCAAGGCTCAAGGAGCATCACAGGGGGGCGGAAAGAACAGAAGTGCCAGAGGAAGTGATGGAAAGCAGCAAAATGCTGTCTTCTGGACACGACAAGGCTGCTATACCCACAGCAGCACTGATAGCCCGTATGAGATGGAGCCTGTTGACATTCCAGCATCGAAGGGGGAGAGGCACAAGTCCCCACTCCTAGTGGAGGAGCTATCAGCAGTTAATGGCTGCAGGGGGAGGCGTCATTTTTTTGATCAGGAGCATAGCCACAAGTTGCACATGATCCAGTAAATAACCCCACCCTTAGGCAATTGTAAGCTACTCTAGTTTTAAATACATAAAATCACATATATAAAAAACAACATGTGGGCTAGAAAGATGTCTCAACAGCTACAAGCACTTGCAACCTGGACTGGGTTCCCAACAACTACACTGAGCAACTTACAACCACTTATAACTTCAGTTCCAGAAGATCTGACACCCACTTCTGGCCTTCAAGCATCCATGTGATGCACATACAAACAAGTTAAATAAAAATAAAACTTAAAACACACACACACACACACACACACACACACACACACAAAACATGAAAATAGGAAAGGAAAAGCTGGGATCCAGAAAGTTCCAGAGGGAGTGGGAGGGGATGAGAGCAAATGGAGTGTGTATGTGAATAATGATCAAAATACATTATACACATGTATGAAATTTAAATACACATACATATATTTACATCTATATACTTAATACAAATGCATGTGAAGCCAAACAAAGCCATGTTTTGGATTCAGGACAGGGTCCTCCTGGACAAGACAGGACACTGGGTGAGGGCTTGTCAGCAACAGGAAGACAGGAAGACGGGAAGACGCAGAGAGCTGCCAGAAGAGCTTGCCTGGGCTAAAATCTTTCTCTTAAGCCTCTGTGCTATGCCTCCAGACACTTAACTTTGGATCAATAGGAGGGCAAGGGCAATCTGCCCAGGCACACACCACTCTCCTCCTTACTCCCTGGAACTAGTTGGTGAGAGTATGACGTCCTGGACCAGCTCTGGGGAATCAGCAGAGAGCATCAGGCCCCAGCATGCACAGCTCCTTGCTACTGAGCAAAAGAGTTAGGCACAAGTGTGCCTTTTCACCTCTCCAGGCTCAGCTTCAGCCGTCCTTGAGGACTAGGTCCTTGTAACTTCCCTGACATCCTTTCCACAGTGGCCCTCTCGCAGCAGGATCAACTGTCAGTCATCTGAGTGCAGCTGGTGCAGGCCCCAGGGGCCACAGTCCCCAGAGAAGCAGCACAAGCCCCGCCCCAGGAGCTCTAGGAACCACAGGAGGTTTACCCCGGACTCCCCTCCTGCGGAAAGCTCAAAGTGAAATCGAATGGCTGGAAGCCTGAACATCTACCAGGGCCTTCCACCCAACAACAAAGGGGGACCCTTTCTCCCTCCTGGGTGGCCAGGTACACCCTCACTACCCGCGCAGTCCCTCTTTTCCTGCCCACCTGCCAGCCCATGTCTTGCAGCTGTGGCTGATCACAGCAGGTATACCGGGATACCTGAAGGAATTACTTCCTTTCAATTCTGCGCCTGAGGTAAGTTCCTAAATGACCCCCACCCATTTACAAATGAAAAAACTGAGGCACAGAGCTTAAACAACTTTTCCAAGGTCACCTCCTGGGCTCGCCACTGGCTGAGAAGCATCACTGTAGTAGATCCCTATCCACCAGCAGTAAGAACACAGCAAGGGCTGACGGGGGTCCGTGATGACAAGGACAGCCCTGGCACAGGGGCCTGGTTTCAATGTAAGGGGGGAGAACACAGGGAGCCGCACACCGTGACCCTGAATCCTGCAGAGGAGTCCAGGGCCGGCTGGGGGGGGAGCGCGCTGCCGTGCTGGTTTAGTGGCGGGTGCGCGCACGCACGGGGAGGGCGCGCAGCCGGATCACCCATAAACTGATGGGGGCGGGGCCGCACGGCTGGAGATAAACACGGCCACGTGACCACACGCCCCGCCCCCAGCCCAGTAAACAAGCTTGGGCTGCCGCACCCGGTGCTGCAGCAGCTCAGCGCACGTTCCCGCCGCTGGGGCCCGGTAATCTGGGGTGGGGTGGGGGCACACTAGTCGGACAGGTCGCACCAGCCCCAGCCTGCGGTTCTTGGTGAAGGAGGCCAAGCTGTCATGCAAACGATCGGGGTATAGCTGGAACCATGACCCAGACCCAGGCCAGCCGAGCCCCCACTCCAGCATCAGCTACCCAAGCTGCAGGGCAAGTGACTCCATCTCTGGGACCTCTTCCTAAAGCGGGTCTTCCTGAGAAACCCTTCGCTTTGGGTCTACCCAGGGGTAAAGATTCAATGTAGTAAGTCACAGAACGCACTTAGACCAGTGTGGTACATAGTAAAAACCGAGATGCATTAGTTAAATCAGCTTCAGATGTGCAGGGATAGCTGCAAGGGCTAACTCAGGACAGCACCTGCAGGGGGCGCCCTACTTGATCCGTGCCTGCCAGGGCACTGATGGATGACTTCTGTCTGGGGCAGGCTTCAGTGGGGCCTCAGTTTACACTTGAGTAAATAAGAGGCCCAAGAAGCTCAGGTTTTTCCCCTGGGTCACAGCTTGTCAATCACAAGCTTCAAAGTTGGTCTGGCCTGGCCCCAAAGCATCCTGCTGAACCAACAGAATAGCTAACAGGCAGGAAGACACTTCTGGGCATCTTTGGTGGTGCTGGCGGTGTAGCCTAGGGATGAGCCAGTCTCCTCGGGTGAAAACTCTTCTGGGCTGGGGGCTTTATTTATTTCTTCCATCTGTAAAGGAGACTGACTCATACCCGGGCTCATACAATGGTAGCTTGGAAACTGATCTCATTACTTAAGCTCCATGGAGCTGCCCTTCTGGAAAGATAGGGGGGACTATATGCATGGTGCCAAAGAAATGAAGACCTCCAGGATGACGAGCAGTGGGGTGCCATGCAGGCAGAACCAAGCCTGGGGTACCCCTGATCTGAGGCCCACAGAGCACCTACAGCTGACAACTACCTTCCTCTGCCTCATGCCTCCAGAAGATAGCATGAGGTGCACTCTACCATACCCATTGTGGAAGGGGGTCTGTCCTTTACTGCTGGGGAGAAAACAGGCTAGCATAAACGCGGCCTCGCAGGGTCACTTACTAAGAATCAATTCACTATCCTGGGATGAGGAAGAGTGGCTGCTGACCAGGAAGATCTCACCGTGGCCCAGAACTGACACTGCCCAGACAAGGCTCCCAGGCTCCAGGATACCTACTCCCCATTCTTTCTCAGCCTCTGCAAAGTCAGTCAGGTCCCTGGAGACCAGCTGGGCAGAGGCCCTGGCTCTCAGGACTCATCCCTCCTAACTTCTCTCCCCCAGGTGAGGTGGGAATGCCGGTTAGATCTGCCTCACACAGGTGGGAGGCATCGTAAAATGTGGGAACTATGCTGTATAAGGATGGCAGTTAGGTTCCTGTAATGACCTCCCCTTGCCGAGCCTCAGTTTCTTCATCTGAAAAAAAACAAAAAATGAGGGTTTTATGTTTTATTCTAAGGGTATTTTGAGTTCCTGCTTGGAATGGAAACTTTCCTTCAAACAAACAAACAACAATATATAAAGGCCCAGCCATCTAACTGCACTGAGTCTAATCATCAGAATAACAGGTTCTATGAGAGGCTCTGTGGTTCTGATATTTAAAGACCAACAAGTAGAGGCCCAAGGCCCAAGGCATCATCTCAGGGGATCTAGTCAAATGGCTTTGGACAGAAACAAGAGAGCTCTGAAAGCCTCTGTCCTTTGGGTCCCTTCCTCCTTCTCAGGGAACTGTAGAAATGGCCACTGTAGCTGCCTTCAGACTGTGGAGGCCGAGAGCCCTGCGCAGACCACTGACTGTCTCCTTTTCCCTCACTTCCTTAAGCTTTGCCCAGGTCAGAAGCCCACCAGTAGAGAGGGATTTAGGAAAGATGGAGCACAAATGTGTTATCTACATGTTGGTCATCAGCATACCATTACAATGCCTGTGGTCTACCCTGAAGCAGCCCATGAAAGAAGCACAGGCCTGGACCGCTGGACCCATTATGCAGAAGGGGAAACTGAGGTACTTGGGACTGTCTTCCCCTCTCCACCATCCCTAAGATTCCCCAGGATCCAATCACAGGTCAACCCTCTTCCTCGGCCGTCTATAATACACACACATACAGAGGCTGAGGCAGAGCCATCAGGAAAGGGGGGTTTTCTAGGAGGCAGTCTCTAGGAGGCAGGCAGGAGGGTGGGCAAGAAAGCACAAATCAACCAACCTGGAGGCACCACTAGCTTGTTCTCCACCCCCAACTACTCTCTGCTGGGAGGTGACTCCTTAGAAGATTCCTGATTGGGCCTTAGCATCAGAGGCCCAGCAGCTGGGAAAAGTCTTATACCCAACTCCTTACCCCACAGAACTGGGAAGGAATGTCTGGAAGGCTCAGAGGCAACACCTAAAAATGGTAAGGCTTAATTAAGTTCAAGTCTCAGCTCTTCCACCCCTTGCTGTGTGACCTAATGCAAACTGCTTATCCTCTCTGAGCCCATCCATTTAAAATGAATGTCTGAGAACTTACTCTGTAGACCTGAGAGTACCATCCACATTCAGGTGACCCAGCCTCTCTTGCTTACACTGACTTGGGCTCCTCTGCCCAACGTTCCCTTCTCACCTAGCCCTGGACCGGCTTCACCTGGGAAGGCCCCTTCACCTGGCCAGCAGCCACTGCTAAAGCCAAGACCCTGGGCCTTCACTCCCATAGCCAGAAGAGGGGAGCAGGGCTAGAGGGCACCTGCATTATGCTCCATTCCCTCAGTCAGAGGGGGAACCGAGGTCTGGAAAAACCGGTGATTTAGTCAGGGTTTGCTGTTCAGTCATAAAGGCAATGGGAGCCAAGACTAGTGGGAGGGGATGACAGGCAGACAGACAGACAGACAGGAGGCTTACTTGGGAGGCCATCCTTTCCACTTCACCAGATACTCGACTTTGCCCTGGAAAGAGAAAGGGGGACAGGGTTAGACACAAATACCTCTACAACCACCTGCAGGACAGCAAGGCCCAAAGGACCCTTTGCAAACGGGTCCCCAACCCATGAGCTCCAGGGATGCCCTACAAGATCCTGCCAACCCAAAGACCCCCTCCAAACACCGACTGCTACATGACCACCCCACTGCTCTCCCTGTGGCATGGGAGAGCTTCTGGCCCTAAACAGCCCTGGGGCCCAAGCTAAGGGGTTCATCTCACATGGGAAAACTGAGACCTCACAGGGACATACAGTGGCCAAGAGGTTCACATGGCCATCCATGCCAAGTATGTGATTCTTCCTTTTTAGACTGGAAGTCGCTCCAGATCCTATCCAGGATGTACCCCGTGGCTCTCTGGCAGAGGTTGCCTTTCCAGCAGAAGCAAAACCCAGGTAGGACCCCAGAACAGACTGACAGTTCCCATGTTCAGAGAAGGTGGCCAGCCCATCACTTGTTAGGAAACCGAGTGAGTGACAAGTGTCCCATGCGGCCCTATTGCAGGGGATGGAGAACTTTGGGGATTATACTGTGGTACCTCCTGCCTGGCCACCCAGTCAAGTTTCCCTCCCTAGCACCACGCAGTGGACAGTTCTAAAAAGCACCCAGTGCCTCCAGGGACATCTGTATTAAGATTTCCTCGTGCGTCCTGTATCTGTGTCCTCTGCCAGAATGCCACCTCCGGGAGAAGCCTGGGCTCAAAGGGGTGCCGGGAACCCCCTGGAGCCTCAGTAAAGGTCTGAAGGGCTGATTTGATGGAGTGAGCTGTCCTTGCGCCCTGCTGAAAGGGATGATGGCTCTACCTGCTTCAGTCTACCACCCTGGAAAGGCAGGGGAAGGAGGCAGCCCTAACTAAGACAGCCAAGCCCCAAGCTGAGTCAGGGAAAAAGTCGCCCACCCTGGGCCCAAGAGGCATGGGCTTTGGAGACTGGCCCAGCAGCACACGGCCCCAGCACAACCACCCAAACACAGTGGAGGATCCTAGAGCACGTGCTCCCCCTGCCTGCACTGCCTGCACTTGTTTCTGCCTCTGTCAAGTGGGAAAAGGTGACTCCTAGAAACCTCTCCAGGAGCTTCAGGGAGAAGTGGGAAGAGGACCTTCTTTAGAGCCAGGACGGGGGCTTTTCCCATGCGTGTGCTCAGATCCAAGTCCACTCTGGGCTGAGCTCGGCGGCTAACACGTGCACAAAGAATGTTGACTTCTGGTTGGGACCGGAAACTCCAGGCTGAGGTGTGTGGTCCTGAGCCCAGCAGAACCGCCTCCTTAAAATCTCAGGGTGTGTTTGGAAGGCCAAGGCGGAGGGGGAGGAGCTTCGAGGATGCCCCAACAACAGCGGCCCAGGCTCCGGAGCTGCTCCCCGCTGGGAGGTGGGGGAGGGGAGGGGTGGAGTGGGTGAAGGAGGATAAAGGTGTGCCTTAGGGGGTTGGGATCGGGAAGGTCAAAGTCCAACTGGAAAACTTCTCGGAAGGGCCCCAAAGAGACTTTTCCAAAGCTCAGCCTCCGACTTCAAAGGACTTGGTACTAAGAATCCAGAGAGCCAAGTTCGAGACTCACTTTGACTCTAACGCAAAAGCAAGTTATGTACTCAATTTGGGCCTCATTCTCCCCGAAATTAAGAATCTAAACGGGACCAGGCAGGATGGACCCAGAATTCCCAGTCCCATCCTCATCTCCAGCCCAGGTGTCCTCAGCTACTCTCAGCATCTCAGGGCAACAACTTTTAATTCTACTGGTCCTCCATGGTGGCGGGGAAGCTGAGGAACGGGCTGGGGGGACCTGGCTCCCCTCCGCACCACTTTCCATCGGGCCCAGCCTGGAAGGGGCGGTGCTGGGGGACGCGAGGCGACCTCACCGGGTCCCGGGAGCCGCCCCCGAGCAGCCTCACCTTCCGCACGCGCTTCTTCCGGATGCTCTCCACCGCGAACACCTGCTCGCCTATGGCTGACAGCTCCATGCGGGGCGGCTGGGGAGCGGGCCCGGGGCCGGGCCGGGCCGGGGGTGGAGCGACGGGGCCGCGGCTGCTGCGCGCGATGCTCGGGCCGGCGGGGACCCCGTCAGGCTCGGCCGGGCGCGCACGCGCACGCGCACGCGCGCACACCCCCTCGCGCTCCCTCACGCCGCCGACGTTCCATTTTTGAACCTGCGCAACGTTTTCCTCCGGGCCGGCGAGCGGGCACGCGCGGGGAGGGGGCGGGGCGGGCGCGCGCGCTGGTGGGCGGGTGGCGGGACTGGGCCTCCCGCCCTGCGGGTCAGCTCCGCCCCTCGCCGCCGGGGCCACGCCCACTGCCGGGGACTCCTCCCGCCGCAGGTCCGATCCTCCCCTCTGCAAGACTTCCTTGGAGCGTCGGGGTGTCTGCGCTGTGGTTCCCGGCGCTCCCCATTTCGCTGTGCTGCTTGTGAGCTGGACATGGTCAGCCCCCCAGATCCTCTCGATGACTCGTTAGGTCCGAAATTATGTGACCGCGAAGCGGACCGAGGTAGTGCAGGCCTGTAACCTCAGCTTACGTGAACGACTGAGGCAGGAGAATCAGAAGTTCAAGGCTAACCTGGGCTACACAGAAAGTTGGAGGCAAGCCTGGACCACGTGAAACCCTGTCTCATCAAACAACACAGAATGGTGTGAAGCGGGTTGTGTGAATAGGAAACAGGCACAGAGCAAGGAGGTCATTTGTGTTCCTACGAAGGACACCCACCCTAGGCGGGGGACCCCGGTGCCGCAGGAGGGAGGACAGCAAAGGCTTCTCACCCCATCCTGGCGCCCCAGGACCGGGGTCTCCAGCCCGGGCGCCGGAGCGCTGTAGGCAGAAGTGCAGGTGTCTCTGCGTCCATCTCTCTTTGCGTCCTAGCCAGTGGTGTTTAAGATGCACGGAACGCACCCCAGCGCTGCCTCGAGGACCCCAAGTTAGGCCGTAACAATTAGCCACTAGTGCGGCTGCGAGGGCCAGGACATTTTTTTGCAGCCAGCTGTCTCCTTCCACAGCCTAGACTTCAGCCGCGTTTGAGGAATGAATGGAGAATTCGTTATCCTCCACCCTAAGCGTTTTCCCTTTTCTCTACCTGGGGGTCGAAGTCGGGCTTGCCCCTTTGGTTTCTTAATTTCTGTGTTGTTCCCAATTCTGCCTCTCTGTCCTCCTGGCGCGGGGACGACACTCGGGGCTGCCCCTCACACGTCCACCACACTGCCCTAGGTTCCTAGCAACAAACTCAGCTGTGCAGCGTCCTGGTGGACCCCTGTCTACACCGTGACCGGGTGCGCTTTTTACAATGCAGACTTTACAAAAGCAAAAAATGCGTTTTACAATGACTGCATCATTCTGTGTTTAGAAACCTTCTATGGCTCCGTAGTCTCCAGATAAATTCCAAACATCTGTGTCCATTGCAAAAAAAAAAAAAAGAACGCTAGATGTACACCTGACGTTTTAGCAAGAGCAAAAGACAAAGGACCGTGTGTCTGTCCAGCGAGACAATTACCATCCAAGAATTGTATATCCAGGGAAAATATCTGCCAAGAACAAAGGTGAAATAAAAATATTTGTGAATACAGACACTAGGAATTTGCCCCTCCCTGAAGGGGAATTCCAAAGCAGGAACTTGGGGAGGAGGAAGAGGAGCAGACAGAGGTCTGTTGCAATTCGAAGAACAGACAATGGAGAACATTGATGGTTAAAAAAAAAAGCTCAAATAATGTTTTCCAAAAAAAAAAAAAAGGAATTACAGTATTCTAGGATTCTTATACTCCCTGGGGGAGAGTAAGGAAGGAGGAATTAAGAGTCTAAGTTGTCTTTAGCTTGGGTATCCAATGAATCAAATAGAGGACATGAGACTTTCCACGTTATTGGACAGAAAAAAGCAAACAATTCACAATCCAGGGCAAGCCAGGCGAGGGAAAAATAAACACAAGACTGAATGGCTACGTAAAAGATAGATAAATAGAAGATAGAAGTTCCAATGTCTTGTGATTTAATACATGCAGGGGACTAAATATTGTGGTCAATGTTTAAAAACAACAGACATCCTGAAATAGGAGATGAAATTTGCAAGATACAGCTACAGGGGATGTTTCTGGAACAAGGGTACTACACTGTGGGAACTCAGTGGACAGAGATGGGAAAAGGCAGGCAACTGCTAACGAAAATAAAAAACTGGTGCTACTATTTAAGTATCAGCGAAAACACATCAGAGACAAAGGCCACTAGATACTGCATTATCCATTTCACCTCACAAAGAGAAGGATTTCAAATTGGTATGCAAATGTCACTGTTAGAAGTAGAAAAGACCCAGGAAGAGACCTTGGAGTAGAGGCGGAGGGATCCACAATTGTGGAATTTTTGCCACTGCCCTCTCACAGTAGGACAGCAGAAAAAAATTTAGTACTATATCAGAGGTTTGAACGATTTGAATAGCAAGCTTGACTCGAGGACCTGAAGAGAACAACAGCATACACTCTTTTCAAAACATATGGAATGCTTGCCAGAGCAGCTCATCTTAAATTTCTAATACATGAGATCTCATAAAGTATATTATCTAAATTGAACACTTAAAAAGAGAAAGAGAAGAAAAAAAAAAAAGCAAGAAAGGAAGCAGAGCGAAGAAAAAAAAAAAAAGCAAGAAAGGAAGCAGAGCGCCGTGGTGCACACCTTTAATCCCAGCTCTTAGGGGGCAGACACAGGCAGACTTCCTTAAGATCTAGGCTTGTCTGGTTCTCATAGCGAGTTCAGCCAGTTGGAGGTACAGGGAGAGCCTGTCTCAAAACCAAGCAAACCAACCAACAAACGAACTGGAAAAGGAGAGTGAAAGCTGCGAATTGACCAACTGTCTATCCGACTATTCCAAGCCTTGGAAGAGCAACAAAGTACCACAAGCAAGCACACGGCTGGGAAACAGCTGAAAATTCAGCTGGAAAAGAACAAAAACCTTTTTACATTGACACCTCCCCCTCTGGTGGAAGTAACTATGGGAAAAAAAAAAAAGAGATAAAATGCAATTAGTTAACACTGTGAGCAAAAGCCAAAGAATCTGCAGAGATTTCTAAAAAGGAAAAAAGAAAAGATACAGGGCTATCATGAATAATTTTATTACGGTGTCTTTTTATTTTTGAAACAGGGTCTCCCTGTAACCCTGACTGGCCTGGACTCACAGAGATTCCACCTGCCTCTGCCTCCCGAGTGCTGGGATTAAAAGCATATGCTCCCACACCTGACTTTATTACCGTGTCTTCACCATCTAAGTGACACAGGCAAGTTCTTAGGAAAACTCAGTTTGCTGAAAAGGACGAAACATGAAGAGGAAATCTGAATGCCCCCATCCCTGAGATGTTTGCGTGTCGGAGCATTTTTGGAGTCCTGGGATTACAGGCATGCACCGTGTTTTAAAACTCCTAGTAAGGTAGAAATACAAAGGATTTGCCTTATTCCCCACAAAGATATCTTACAAAAAACCTGCAACAAATTCCTGTTTGTTGAAGGCATTCACTAGAGATGGATGGCCGGGTGAGACCAACTACAGCCCCCATTTCTATTATACACTACAACATATGGTCCATGTTGGTCACATGTTGAGTATCTGAAGTATGTCTTGTCCAAGAGAAACAAAAGAGTAAACTGAAATACCCATCATATTTCAAAGACAGGACTGCACTGTTTAATTTGTATCAACTAGAGAAACCTGAGAAGAAGGAACCTCAACTAAGGAATTTCCTCCATCAGACTGGCCTGTGGGCATGCCTGTGAGGCATTTTCATAATTAGTAATTGATGTAGAAGAGCCCAGCGCACTGTGAACCCTGCCATCCTGGGCAGGTGGGCCTGGACTGTATAAGAAAGGGAACCGAGAAAACCAAGGGGAACAAGTCAGTAAACAGTGTTCCTCCATGGTCTCTGCTGCAGCATCTGCTCCCAGTTCCTGCCCTGGCCTTCCCTCAGTTATGGATTGTGACACGGGGGTTGTAAAATGCAATAAACCCTTGCTTCCCCAAGTTGGTTTTGGTCATGGAGTTTATCACAGCAATAGAAGCCTAACTAGGGCAGGCCCCCAAATCCTGCTGTAACATATGTATCAATACTTTTATAGCTGGGCATGACAGCTTACATTTAAAGACTACTTGGTGGGGGGGGGCGCTAAGGCACCAGGATCACTAAGAGTTTGAGGCCAGTCTGGGCTATAGCATGAGACTATGTCTCAAAAAAGCAAAATAAAACAAAAACTTTCATATTTATTTTTCTTATATATTGAAGTGATAGTATTTTCATATATTAGGTTCAATAAAATATAAAATTTCACTTGTTCAAGTTTTTGTTTGTTTCATTTTTTTAAGACAGAGTCTCACTTTGTAGCCCTGGCTGGCCTGGAACTCACTATATAGACAAGGCTGGCCTTGAACTCACGGAGATCTGTTTGTCTTTGCCTCCCCAGTGATGGAATTAAAGGCTTGAGCCTGACTCTTAAATTTTATTTTTTTTAACCTTTTATTTTACATGTATAAATGTTTTTGCCTGAATGTATGTAAATGCACCTGTGTCGTGCAATGCCCTCGGAGATCAAAGGAAAGTGTTGGAGACCCTGGAACTGGAGTTGTAGATGATTCTGAGTTGCCATGTGGGTGCTGGAAATGGCACCCAAGTCCTCTGCCAGAGCAGCCAGTGCTCTTAGCTCCCAAGTCACCTCTCCAGCCCCTCTTTAAAAAAAAATTTTAATGTAGCTACTAGAAATATTGAAATTATATATGCAGTTTGTGTGCATGGCTCCCATTACATTTTTATCTGAGAGCACTTTCCAAAATACTAGAAAGCAAAACAACAGGAGGTGGAGGTGAGATGGCTTGGCAGGTACAAGACTTGCCACGGAGCCTGACAAGCTGAGTTTGATCCTCTAGCGTCAGACGAGCTAACAAGTAACCCTCTGATCTCCATATGTGCACCATGGCACATGCACGCCTGAACATATACACACAAAATAAATAAATATGCAATAATAGCACAAAAAAGGAGGTGAAGGACTGGAGGATCCAGAGGTCAAGGTCACCCTCAGCTACATAGCCAGATTGGGCTACTTGAGAACCTGCCTCAATACATAACACCCCACCAAAAAAAGGATTGGAAATAGACAAAATTGTCATTATTTTCAGAATGTGTGTAGGGAAAAAAAAAAAAGTTAGACTTTACATTATCCATTAGAATAAGATATTTTAGCAAAATTATAGATGAAAAACCTAACATACCCAAATCATGTTGTTTCTGTATGCTGACAGCTTTTAAATGAAGTTAAAATATCTTTATAATAAAAGTATTTAAAGTAGGAATGAATCTATTAAAACATTCAAGGCCAGGTTTACGGTGAGACTTAAGAGACTTGAGAAGGGAGAGGGCCGCATGTCCGTGGGTCAACAGATGCAGAGCTGGAGCACAGAGATCCTCCCCACGCAGTCCATAGCATCAGGGCAGACACAGAGATCCTCCCCACGCAGTCCATAGCATCAGGGCAGACACAGAGATCCTCCCCACGCAGTCTATAGCATCAGGGCAGCCGCAGCAGATTTTTGGAAGTTGGCAACTTAATGAATTAATCAGTTTACTTAGGGTTTTTGAGACTGTATTGTCAAGGCTGACCTTAAACTCTCTTCAGCCTCCTAAGTGCTTAAATGAAAAGTTTATATGGAAGTTCAGATAGCTGAGACCAGCCATGGCCATTTTGAAAAAGGAAGAGGAACAGGAGGAGGTAGTGATGGTGGAACTTCTCCTAGAGGACACGAGAACATCAAGCAGACAAGACTGAGGAGATGGTCCAATGGTTAAGAGCACTCACTGCTCTTTCAGAGGATCTAGGTTTGGTTCCCAGCACCCACATGGCAGCTCACAACTACCTGTATCCCCAATTCCAGGGGACCCAATGCCCTCTTCTGATCTCAGTTTCCTGTACACACATAATGCACATAAATACACTCAATCACAGACACATTAAATAAACCAGGTGCACACCTTTAGTTCCAGCATTCCAGAAGCAGAGGCAAGTGGCTCTCTATGAAACAGAAGCCAGCCTGGTCTACATAGGGAGTTCTAGGCCAACTGGAGCTACAGGGGATCCTGTTTCAAAAAAAAAAAAACCAAAAAAGCAAAAATTTTTCTTTTTAAATTTTATATGTGAGTGTTTTGCCTGTATTTATGTATGTGTACCATGTATGTACAATGCCTGAGGAGGCCAGAAGAGGGCATTGTATTCCCTGGAACTGAAGTTACAAGGTAGGTACAGTTGTGAGGTAGGCAGGCAGATCTCTGTGAGTTTGAAGCAAGGTCTGCATAGCAAGTTCCAGGCCATAGTGAGATCTTGTCTCCCCACTCCCCCCAAAAAAGCCAGTGGTGGCAGCACACACCTGCAATTTAGCACAGAGAAAGCAGAGACAGAAGGATCCCTGGAGCTTGGTAGCCAGTTTGGCCAAATCAGTGAGCTCCAGGCTCAGGAAGAGACCCTGTCTCAAAAAATAAGATGGAGAGTGAGAGAAGACCTCCAAAGTCAACCTCTGGTCTCCACATGCACACACACACACACACACACCAAGCAGAAAGCTCTCACAATGAGCTTCACCCCCACTTGATTGGTAAGAATCAAAACATCTGATTTTTAAAATTCCCACAAGTACCAACATGCATGTAGGACAAGGTGAACTTATGCTGCTGGCTGAGGCACAGACGGATTGACTGCAGCACTTGGGAAATCTTCTTGGCACTCCTGAACACATTTAAACCTGCTTTTGGTCTCCCTGGGACATACCTTAGGGCAATTCTTGCAAATATGTAACAGGAAACGTATTTCAAAATATTCATACCAACAATATTTGCAAAACCTAAAACTGGAAAAAAACCCCTAAATCCTGTAATCTGGGTAGGTTAAGTCGAAAACGTTCAGGTCACAGGAATGATTGAGATACAGAATTGGAAGGGGATGAACTAAAGGGTCATACAACAGCTGAATGAATTTCTCAGTGAGTTGAGTGAAGGAGCTAAGAAACACAAAGAAGGGTTGCTGCTCATCCCATTGAAAACCGGGCCGAGGACTTGGAGTAGGAAGAGTGCTTGCACAGCCTGCAAATGCTTGCCCAGCCGGCACAATGGTTGCCCAGCCTGCACGAAGTCCTGGGCTCCATCCCCAGCACCGCACAACCTGAACATGGAGGCTAAACCCACAACCTCCGCAGTCAGAAAATGGGGGCTCAAGGTCATTCTCAGCTACATAGTGAGTGTGAGGCCAGACTGGGATACAGAAGACCTGTCTCCAAACCAAAAAAGGGTCTGGCAAGATGGCTCAGCAGTCAAGAGCATTGGCTGCTCTTGCAGAGAACCCACATGGGGCTAACAGTTGTCCCTGACTCCAGTTCCAGGGGATCTGACGCCGTCTCTGGCCTCTGCGGGCATTGCACAGCATGGGTGCACTTACATGCAGGCAAAACTCATACACATAAAAAAATATATATATATTAAAAAAATAACAAGTCTTAAAAAAAAAAAAAAAAAAAAAAACCAGTCTAGGTGAGATAGCTGGACCAACAAACAAGGAGAGGAGGTCACAGAGGGTGAGTGACCTGGGCAGAGGGGAATGTGACAGAGAACATGTGCAGCTTCCCTCAGAGACCAGAGGAGAGTGTCGAGTCCCCTAGAGCTGGAGGTACAGGTAGTTGTGAACCACCAGAACTGAACTCTGGTCCTCTGCAACAGCAGTGTGTGCTCCTAATCACTAAGCCTCTCTCACAGAGCTGTAGGGGATGTCCTTTCCTCAACAAGAGGTTGATTGTCCGGGTGGTAGAATTACTAAGTATGTATCATGTATGATAACACCAAAGTTAAATGAAATTTAATTAAATGAAATTAAAAAGAAATGATTCTGAATCAAGCTAGGGACGAGACTCCACAGGACATCTGGGACTATGTTTAAGGATTTTTTGTCTTTATACTAAAGTATCAGGTAGTAGAGGGAAATTGAGCTGAAGAGAAACATTCAGGTTAACAAGGAGCCAGGTGCAGTGGCAAGTGCGTGTAATCCCAGCACGCAGAAGGCAGAGGTGAGAGGATCCCCTGCAGATTAGAGGCCAGTATGAACACAGTGAGCACCAGCCCGGGTAGCAGGTAGGACTGCACAGTGAGAGCCAACCTGTCAGAGACAGGGAGGGAGGGAGAGAGAGAGAGAGAGACAGGGAGGGAGGGAGAGAGAGAGAGAGAGACAGAGAGAGAGAGAGAGAGAATAATAATTAACTCAAAAGAAAATAAAAAGCTGTGCATGGTGATTCATGCCACAAACCAGCACTCAGGAGGATTGCTGTGAGTTCAAGACCAGACTGGCTACATTATGAGTTTATGTCAGCCAGAGCTACTTAGAAAGATGCTTTCAAAGAAAAAAACAAAAAACAAAAAAAACAGGAAGTGCCTGGGTGTGGTGGCACAGGCCTTTAATCCCAGCACGCAGAAGGGAGAGGCAGGCGGATCTCTGTGAGATCGAGGCCAGCCTGGTCTACATAGCGAATTCCAGGTCAGCTGGGACTACAGGGAAACCCTGTCTCAAAAAAACGAAAAAAAAAAAGAAAAGAAAAGAAGGAGTAGGAAGAAGAGGCTAGAGATGGCTCAGTGCTTCAGAGCGCTTGCTGCCCTTTCAGAAGATCTGTGTTCAGTTTCCAGCACCCACGTTGGGCAGTTCACAACCTCCTGTAACTCCAGCCCCAAGAAATCCAACTCCTTCTCTGGCCTCCTCAGGCATTCACACACATGTGCACATATATGCATGCAGACACACACATACACTTAAATGAAAATAATGGGGGGAAAAATCTAAAGAACAGATCATTCAGAATGGGGATGATATCTTTGGTATAAAAGTTCTTCAGCAGAACTGTAAGAGTTACCACATCTCCAGAACTCTACAAGATGCTCTGGGAAAAGGGTTAGCAGAACACAAAACACAACAAGACAGTAATACAAGGGCAGTATGCCCTGAGACGAGAAGATGCAGAACGTGAGGGTAAGAACACGAACGTGTGTGTTCGAAAGGCCCCGCAGGAGTTGCAGAAAGAAAGGAGGGGGACACAATGAGGAGATGATCAGCAAGAAGAGAACTCCGAGCTGAAGAGCGGCATCGAGGAGGGCTTACCCGTGCTGTGCGAGATGGGGTTTTATTTTTATTTTTTAATAATTTTTTATTTGATGTGTATGAGTATTTTGCCTGCATGTATGTAGGTGCATCCCTGTTGTACAGTGCCCACAGAGGCCAAAAGAGGGCATCAGATTCCCTGGAACTGGAATTACATCAGTTGTTAGCTGTCGTATAGGTGCTGAGAACCCAACCTGAGTCCTCTGCAAGAGCAGTCAGTGCTCCTGACTGCTGAGCCATCTCTCCAGCCCCTGAAGAGCATTCATTCTCTTAACAGTCTCCCATTTTTGTTCATTTTGTGTTTTGAGTCAGGGTCTCCCTGTAGCTCCAGCTGGCCCATTATTTGCTATGTAGACAGGGCTGGCCTCAAACTCACAGAGATCCACCTGCCTTTGCTTCTCACGTGCTGGGATTAATGGCATGTACTAGCACACCTAGCCCTAAAAGCTTCCTATTAAAAAAAAAAAAATTACACACATGAAGAAATTTGAACCAGTCTGGCATCAACAATAACAGAGGCAGAAAACAGATCCCCAAATTCTGAGAGACAATTGCTTTAAGCATAAAATCATATACCTTCTGGACTAATTAAAGATGTCCCACATTGGGCTGGGGAGGTGACTCAGTGGTAAGAGCATTGAACGTATAGGCGTGAGGACCCAAGTTCAAATCCCCTGCACCTACGTAAAAAAGCCAATCATGACCACACATGCCTGCAACCCCAGTGTTGGTGGAGCCTGGTAGCTAACCAGCCAGCTAGCCTAACCAAAGCAGTGAGCTGCTACTTTGGTGAGAGACCAGGTCTGAAGAGACCAGGTTGGAGAGCAACAGAGGAGGACACCTGAAGTCCCTCTGGCCTCTGGAAGCTCACAAGGCCCTGCCCCTCTCAGAGAGTGTAGAAGCAGTTAGGGGCTCTGGCATGGTGGCTTTTCTTCAGGTTTTTAATTATCCATAGATTGTTCATAGTTCTGTGAGTAACCCCAATTCAACTCATCGGTTCACCAGGCTGGACTTGGGTGGAATTGCTTCTTTGGTCTATTGTTGGCGCCTGTCTGGAATGGACAGACATTTGTCCAGGTCCCGCAGAAAAACTTTACACACTTGGTGCTTGAACAGAGACTGCACAGGACCAGAGGGGTTTGAGAGGAGCAGTTCCGTGGCTCCTGTTATGGTGAGACATGCAACTGAAGCTGAGCCCTCTGGGGATGGAGCGTCCGAGCAGGAAATCCCTGTGACTGTCCTTCCTCCGTGTGGCGTGGAATGGCATGTCTTCGTACTGTATGAAGTTACACTGTTTTTGCCATGGGAAATAAGGCATGCAACTGAGGCTGCTCCAGCTGAAGGTGGTGTGTCTGTGAGGAGAATCCCAGGGTGATTGTCTTCCTCTATGTGGGATGGAGCACCATGCCTCCCTAGTGAAGGGGGTCTTTGATGTGAGAATGGGACAGCCTCAAAACAGCTGACATAGATGATCTATTTGACAGGCTAGAGACTATGCAGTAATCCCTGAAAATAGGAACCTATTGAGATGGTAAACAGATTTTGCTGTCCATCTGGCCTTTGCACTGGGCAGTAAGATGTGCTACTGAGGCTGAGCTGTCTGCCCAGAAATACCTTTCTGTGTAAGGGAGGAATTGCAACGAGAAAAGGATACACAGATGCTGTCCTCTGCACTACTCTCTGAAGTGGTAGGAGAAAGAGGGACAAGGCAGGTGTCACTTTACCATTTCCTGCAGCTGGTGGCTCATAAAAGACATAGAGTACTAATTATATCTGTGCTAACTAGAATCCAAAAACCCAGAACCCAGGAGAAGAATCAAACAGTAAGGCTGATGTGAACGAAGCTGTCCTTCAGGTCTGAATACAGGGGACAGGAACACTCCAGGATGCAGCGTGCAGACAGAAACCTTCATAGTGGCCCAGTACAGGAAACTATGACAACCGGAGGATGTTCTCCCTCTGGACTGCTTCACTTGGAAAGACTTAAACAATAAAGGAAAGGCCGTGGGACCTGGGGACAGATGGGTTCAGCCTAAGCCCCGTGGAGGTAGAGAAACAGGGGTGAAATTACCCATTCATTCTTTCAGACAAAAGCATAATCTGAGGCGATGTTCCAGACGTCATTCCCTGATGGACTGGGTCATATGAGCTGGGAAACATAGCCGGGGCTGAGGTCCCCATGAGTACCAAGTTCTGAAAGGCAAGAGAACACGCAGTGCTGAGAGAATCGGGCACAAGAGAGGTGCGGTTTGATGCCAGTTCACCGGGAGGGATAGGTCCAGTTCACCAGGAGGGATAGGTCAAGAGTTTTTTTCCACCTTGGGACTGGTTGGGACTTGAGTAGTTTTGCTCAGTCCTGTGGTGGGTCTGGATCTTTAGGAGGTAGGAAAGGCTCTGGAAGATCTGACTGATTTAGATGAGCATGTAATGTTTGTAAAGTCCTAAAGTAACCAAGAAGGGATGGAAAAAAAGGGAGGGAGGGAGGGAGGGAGGAAGGGAGGGAGGGAGGGAGGAGGCAATATTGCTGTGGCATCCAAGTTCCTAAGGAAAAAAATTGACACAAAGTCAAATTGAGTGCTTTTGAGTCTCTGGAAGGCTTTAAAACCTGAGCAACGACAGTTCGGTGAACGTATAAATGACACAGCGAAGCAGAGAAAAATGACAAATCTTACCCCAGTGGTGGGTAGTTACCCTCCTGCCCCACCCGGCCTCCCTCACCCCCTGAGTAAGCCATGCCTATTTCTCTTCTGCAGGAAAGTATACTAGAAGTGGAAACGGTTCACCTATGCCACAGCCCTCTCAACCACCATGTATGGCTGGTAAAGAGATGGCTCAGCATCAGTCCAGGACCGGTCAGATGCAGGGAGTGAGCTCTCACGAGCCAGGCAGGACCTCAGACTGCTCCCCTTTGGGTTGCACCGAACGGCTTGAAGCAGCATCACTGAGCCTGTTTGTGGTGGGGAGGTGCCTGGCAACCCTGTGGTAGCACTCCAGGATGAAGTGAGATGGCTTCTGGGAAAAGACTGTGAACTGAGGAGGACTGAATGAGGTAGCTCCTCCCATCCACACCCCTGGACTCATTAATCATTTGCAGGAACAATTGGTGTAAGTTGTGAAATCTTTTCATGCTTGGACCTTGTCGACTTTCAGTACCCCCTTAACTGCCGGCTCCTGATACAAACTGGCATTTGCCTGAAATGAGCTTTGGTGAGATCTTGTCCATCCTTTACAAAATAAGTTTCATTACACAGATAGCATAATGCTAACCTCTGAGAGTTTTACGCATTTAGAAAAGCATTTGAAAGGCTTCTAAAGGCACCTAAAGGAGGAAGGATGGGCAATCATTTCACATAGCACGCGACAGCTCGTCACACCTGTGAAATTCTTGGGAGCCTTATGGTTGGGTAAGATACAGATAAGACCCAACAAGGTGAATGAGGAAAATCCTACAACAGCCTGTGCTTGTAAGTGTTAAAATGGTGGTTAAAGAGTTTGAAGGGAGGATCTTTGTGTGGGTAGAAAAAGATGCACCCAGAACCTACAAGGTTACTTCTTGACAATCCCAGTGCTGCAGGCACACCTCTGAGTTGTTGGCTAGGGAGGCCCCTGTGCTCCTAAGAACAAAGCAGGCCTTTGCTCTTCTCTTGGCTTCCTACCAGAACAGGGTGACAAGCCCCTATTGCTGAAGGTACCACACATTCTGGTTACAGGACAATGGGAAAACAAGCCAGGATTGTGCTGGAAACTTCTTCCCCATTGGCTAGCATTTGTAGTACCAGAAGGTACTCTGAAGGCTGCTGAGAGAGAATTGTCAACAGTGATCCCGATCAGCTGTGACCCTACATGCTGCTTCTTTAACATACCAGGTAATATGTGCACATTGGTGTAATATTGGCACGACTGCTATGTGAAACTCCTTTCCAGTTGGATATAAGGTATGTACTGTAGGCTTGGTCAAAAGCCCATGACTAGGTCTTAATGTGAAGGTGCTGATCTTGTTTCATGAAATGGATACACAGCGCCTGTTAAATCACTTTCCACATATACATGTTTCTGCCCATAGATTATTGTTGCTGTCAGACTTGGTCAAAGAAGCTCATCCCCTCTTTTTCTTTTGTCTTTTAATGACTGTGGTGTGTGTGTGTGTGTGTGTGTGTGTGTGTGTGTGTGTGTGTGTTGGAGGAATATATGTAAAGGCCATAGAACAACCTTGGCATATGTGGTCTTTCACTGACCTGAAACTCATCAAGTAGCCTATGCTAGGGGATCTCCCTGTCTCTACTTCCCCATGCTGAGATTATAAGTGAATGCAATCTAGCCAGCTTTTTTTTTTCTTTGAGACAGGGTTCACTATGGAGCTCTGGCTGGCCTGAGCTATGTAGACCAGGTTGGCCTTGAGCTCACAGAAATCTACCTGCTTCTGCTTCCCAAGTGATGAGAATAAAGGTGTGTGTCACCATGCCTGTTCTTGGCCAGCTTTTTAAAAAAAACTAGTTATTTCTTAAAATTGTGTGGGGGAGGGAAGAATATGTATATGCGGGGAGGAGGTGCACACACGTGTGCACACACATGCAGAGGCCAGAGGAGGGTGATGGGTGCCTGCTGTGTTATTCCACCGAGACTCCTTTGAGATAGGGTCTCTCATTGAACTTGGAGATAGAATGTCAGACAGCAGGTTCCAGGTATCTTCCTTTGCCTCCCACATCACTGAGGCCGTAGGCATGCCTGGCTTTTTGCACAGGTGTTGGGATCCCAATTCAGGTCCTCATATTTGTGTAGGAAGTGCTGATACCCCCTGACCCATCTTTGCAGCCCCTAAATTTGTTTTTATTTTATTTGTGTGAGTGTTTTTCCTGCATTTAACTAAGAGTACACAATGCATGCAATACTCTCGGAGGTCAGAAGACGGTGTTAGATCCCCTGAAACTGCAATTACAGATTGTTGTTAGCCACCATGTGAGTGTGAGGAACCAAACCTAGGTCCTCTGCAAGACCAGCCAGTGCTCTTTACCTCCGAGTCCTCTCATCAGCTCCCTAAATTTGATTTTTTATAATGACCTTGTATCTTCCAACTTTGCTAAATTAATCACTTAAAACTTCTTTTTTGAAATAGATTCTCAGTATGTAGTCCTGACTAGCCTCAAACTCACAAAGATCTGCCTGCCTCTGCCTCCCGAGTGCTGAGATTAAAGGCATGTGCACCATGTCTGGCCTTTTATTATACTTGTTTGAGACAGGGTTTTGCGTTGTAGCCCTGGCTGACCTGGAACCCACTATGGAGATCAGGCTGGCCTCAAACTCATAGAGATCCTCCTGAGTGCTGGGATTAAGGGAGCATGCTGCTCCTCCCAGCTTTATTAGAATTTTGTGTATGTATATGTTTATGCCTGCATGAGTTTATGTCCACTATGTGCATGCAAAAGCCTATGGAGGCTAGAAGAGGGCGCTGGATCTTCTGGAACCTGAGTTCCAGGTGGTAGCGAGCCACTACGCAGGTGCTGGGGACCGGGCCTTGGTCCTCTGCAAAGACAACAAATGCTTTTAACACTTGAGCCATCTCTTTAGTGTCTTGGTTAACTTTTTAAGTAAACAATATCCAGTTTTCTAAGTAGACAATTATGTGTATGGATAAAGACAATTTTACTTCCTTTCTAATCAGTATGTCTTCTTCTTGCCTTATTACATTGGCTAAGATTCTAAGACCATGTTGAGTAGAAGTATGGAGAGCAGATGTATTTCCCATCTTAAGAAAAAAAGCTCTCAAAATTTTACCCGTATTCATGATGTGTTCTAGTTTGCTTTCTAAGACAGTGATAAGAACCATGACCAAAAAAGGGGTTTATCTGGCTCACAGATTACAATCCATCATCAAGGGAGGCCAGGGCAGGAGCTCAAGCAAGATCCTGGAGACAGGAACTTTAAGCACAGGCCACAGAGGCACACTGCTTATTGGCTGCTCCCCTTAAGGTCTCCCTTTAGCCCCAGCTAGTCTGGAACTCACTGTGATAATCTCTGAGCCATCTCTTTAGGCCCCTAGATTTCCTTTGTTAGAGTGAGAATGTTTTTGTTTTTTTTTTAAGTAAATTTAAAAAATTATTTATTTACTTTACATGTATGAGTGTTTGAGAGTTTTGCCTGCTAGTATATAAATGCACCCATGTTGTGCAATGCCTGTTGGAGGCCAGAACAGGTTGTTGGATCCCCTGGATCTGGAGAGTGTTTTGGACAGTTGTTAGCTGTCATGTGGGTGCTGGGAACTGAACCCATGCCCTTCAGAAGAACAGTCAGTGTTCCTAACTGCTGAGCCATCTCTCCAGCCCCAAGAACACTTCCTTTTATCCCCAGCTTGCTGAGAGGTTTTCCTGTCTTAGAATTCTCTGCCTCTACTGAGTTGATCATTTTTTTTTCCCGTTTAGTTAATCATAGTTTAAATTTTTTTTATTCATATTTATTACACATTTTGATCATATTTACACCCCATTCCCTTTAACATTTGATTTTTAAAATCAATAATAAAGTAAAACCTGTAATAAAGTTTGATATTGAAATATTTTATTTGTTTAAAACAGAGTCTCTGTATCCTTGGCTGCCCTGCAACTCACTATGTAGACCCGGCTGGACTTCAACTCACAAAGCTCTGCTTCCTCTGTCACCCAAGTGCTGGGATTAAAGGTCTACGCCACCACGCCCAGGTGATATTGGAATTCAAGAACACTGAGAGCAAGGAAAATTTTCTGTAAGCTTCCAGAAAGAAAAAATAATGAAGGAGAATGGTTTGGACTTTTTCACAATCCTGATAAAGCAGGAAATCCAGAGGCATATCTCCAAATTCCAGAGAGAAAACTGTTTTCTTTTTAAATAAATTTTTATTTATTATTTTTATTTTATGTGTATGAGTGCATTGTATTACCTGCATGTATATAAATGCACCTTTGTCATGCAATGCCCATGGGTGGCAGAAGAGGGCGTCGGATCCCCTGGAACCAGAGTTAGGGATGGTTGTTAGCCACCACGTGAATGCTGGGAATTAAACCCAGGCCCTCTATAAGGCAACCAGGGTTCTTAACCACTGAGCCATCTCTCCAGCCCTGAGAAAATTATTTTCAGCCCAGAATTCTCAACCAAACTTCTCTTTTGATGTGGATGGGGAAATGAAAGCATTTAGGACACACAAAGTCTCCAAAAGTTTCTTCCCAGGCTCCCTTGCTCTGGAAATACTAAAGACCATTTGCCATCAAAGCAGAGGAATAGGAACAGGAGGAAACCATGAGAGCTGGAGGGAAGGGAGAAGTCAAGGAGACCTCCCGCACAGGTACCCCCAGGGCGTGGGGGCTGTCATCTCAAACTAGACTGGAAGGACCAGGGAGGATTTTTATTTCTGGGAAGATGAAATGGACAAGATGTCTGACATGCCCAAGAGTGGTGACAGCTCAGACAGCTGGCAGGGGGCTGGAGCTGAGCTGGTCCTAAGGACATTTGAAAAAATGAAACAAAATAAAAGACAAGTGAAAACCAAGCTTGGGGTAGGGAGCTAGGAAATGACTTAGTGGGAATGATGCTTGCTGTACAAACATAAGGACACCCATGTAAAGCCAGGTGTGGTGACACAGAGAGGGACAGAGTGAGGTGGATCCCAGAAAGGGGGTTGGGGGGGCGGTGGTGCTAAACAAAATAGGGCACTCCAAGTTCAGAGAGACCCTGTCTCAAAAAATTAAGGTGTCAGGGATAACAAGATGACTACTCAGTGGCTAAAACTTCATACTACTCTTGGAGAGGACCCAAGTTTGATTCCTAGTACCTACATAGTTGCCTCTTGTCTCTAGTCATTGGGCATCTGCACATACATGCACATACCTGTACACATACACATAATTTGAAATAAAATACTAGAAAATGTAAAGCGAAAGCCGGGTGTGGTGGCGCACACCTTTAATCCCAGCACTTGGGAAGCAGAGGCAGGCAGATCTCTGTGAAATTGAGGCCAACCTGGTATGCATAAGTAGTTCCAGGTAAGCTGAGCTAAAAGGACACCCTGTCTCAAAAACAAAAACAAAAAACAACAACAAATGTAAACCAGGTTGGCTTGGAATTCATAGAGCTCTCTGCCTTCCCAGTGCTGCCTCCGCTTGCATCACTACCCCTGACTTTTAGTTTACATATTGAATTCCAGGGCAGCCAGAGCTACATGGACTCACACAGGCATACATTACACATATACCACAAACAATAACAACAACCTAAAGATGTGATGATACTGGACTGAAATCCCAGCATTCTGGAAGTGGACGGAAGAGGAGATCAGAATTTCAGTCATTTTCAGCTACATAGGAAGTTCGAAGCCAGCCCGGGCTAAATAATACCCTATCTCAAAAGAGGAAAAGTAAAACCAAATTAATAAGCAAAAAACCTCCAACAAAAAGAAAGATAACTTTGAGAAACAAACAGGATCACAGTATATCAGCATACCCACGGGCTCAGCTGTGGACGGCGTAACCTAAATGCCAGAACACTGAAAACTGTAACTAAAGGATGCTCATTCTCCTGGAAGGATGAGAGGAAGGGGGACTACCAGGTGACAAGGAGCCAGCCTTCCTTCTCCACAGAAGAAACCAGCAATCCCCCTGATGCAGCCCTTGAGCATGCAGTTTCCATACAGATTTGCAGCTGATGCAGGGGAAGGGCAGCCACTTGTCCTGGAGAGTTTTAGTGTCAACTTGACACAGCAGGGTGGAGGGAGCCTCAGCTGGGGAACCGCCTCCATTGGACTGGCCTGTGGCCATGGCTGTGGGGTGTCTTCTTGATTGTTGAGTGACTTGGGAGGGCCCAGCCCACTGTGTGTGGTGCCACCCCTGGGAAGGTCCTTCTGTGTTGTATTAGAAAGCAGGCTGAGCATGGGCCAGGGGAGCAAGCCAGGAAGCAGTGTTCCTCCATGGCCTGTGCTCCAGCTCCTGCCTCGGCTCCCTATGTGATCAACTGTGTGACCCAGGAGATGTGAGTCAAATAAACCCTCTCCTCCCTAAGTTGGCATTAGTCAGAGTGTTTTGTCACAGCAATTGAAAGAAAACTAGAACAGCACTGGAGTGGACAAAGAGGAGAGGAGAGCTCGGCCTATTTTCCTCAGTGACCCTTGAAGAATATATATATGTATAAATTATACATTCATAATAGAAATGTGTATATAGATCATGCATGTATAAATCAGCCCCAAAGTAGAACCAAAAACTGTTGTCCCAAAGGATAAATCTACAAGGTGAGCGAAGGGAGGAGGGGAACCCCGGGTGGCTGCCTTTGTATAGTCCTGAAAGGCAGGGCTAGGCTGGATGGGCTGCTCGAGGCCCCCCAATTGCCCAAGAGTGAGGTCCTTCACTGAGCATGATCTTCAAAGGGGTTATCAGAGGGGATCCTTTTCCTGTCTGTCTCCCCAGGCCCCCAAGGCCATCTTCATAGTGTGTGACCAATGCCATTCTACAGGCCACACATGTAGGTGGGCCCAGCACCTGCTTTAATGCTCTCAAGGGGGAACATTTCCACCAGTTGTTGAGCAAGGGGCTCTGTATTTTCATCTTGCACAGGATCTCCCAAATTATGCAGCCCATCCTATACGCCCCATGTATCAGCCTGGTGTATGTCTCTTCCTCCTACGTGCTGTCACTCAGTTTCCTGGGCATTGGCTCCACCCTTCTGCACCAATACCACTGCCCTGCGGAGTCTCAGGCCCCTCCCCTCGCGCGGCAGTACTCAGTGTGCCAGACCCCAAGCATCTGCATATTCCTGTGCTTCCCAACAGATTGCAGGCACCATGATTTCATCCCTAGAAACCTCTCACACCCTGTTGTCACTGTCCCCTGGTGGATCTACCTGGAGTCCCCAACCTTTTCAGATGGACCATCTAGCCCCAAGGGATCACCTACTTTTTCCAAGCCACAGCCCCTCCCCTCTTTCCTGTCCTTGTCCTCCCTTCCCTTCTCAACTAAGTCAGCAAAGCCTAATGCCAACAGGTGTCCCTTTCCGTCCTCTTTCTCTCTCTCTCTCTCTCCTCTCCAGGCTGGCCTCGAACTCACAAAAATCTGCCCACTTCTGCTCTCAAGTGGAGTGCTGGGATTAAAGATGTAGGCCACCACCCCAGTCCTGGCTCACTTTCTCTCTGACCCTGAAATTGCTACCAGCCCCCCCACCCCCCGCCCCAGACCCTCTCCCTCCAGTCTCTGTCATCTCCAGCCAGGTTCTGAGGCTAGGGAGACTGGATGCCTGCAACTACCCCAGCCACTCCCAACTGACAGCCTCCAAACTCCCTCTCACCGTCGGGTTCATTGTGTGCTTCCCTTCGCCATTCTTGGCTCACAGAAGGTGCCACAGTCCCTAGTGTGACCATTTTAGGAAGAAGCAAAATCTCTAGTGTCCCTCAGCCACAACCCTGACCTGCTTGCTGTCACTCTGCATAGCTCAGTCAGCCGGAGTTCCTTCAGGACACAGAACAAGTCGGCTCCATCCTCCCACCCTGGTGGTCAACCTGGGCAGGATCTGCCCTTCCCTGAGTAAGAGTTGTGAAGGGCTGGTCTTCAGCCAGGCATGGAAGAAGAGGAAGTGGGTGGACCTACATTGCCAGAGGTGGGAAGACTACCAGAGAACCAGCCCCACAGGAAAACCAACCCCAAAACAAAGGTTGAGGAACAAGACCAGAGGCCTCCGCTCCATTTGGAGCCTTCCAGAACAGCAGGATGCGATGCGACCACCAGGTGGCACCAGGCTCCCAGGTGTCAGGCTGCCTTTTCACTCCCCCAGTTTTCTAAAGGATGGAGCTGGAGCCTGAAAGAGCCAGAACCTGCCAGAAGGCCCCAGCAATACCAGAGGTGAGCAGATCTTCCTCTCTCCTGAGGTCTGCAAGATATCGTCCCTGTGAGTTCACCACTGGATGTGTAACACTTCTCAGCATGTCAACCTCTTCCCCAAAGGAGGAAGCTGTGTCACAGGAAATTGGGAGGGCTTTATAGGCCATGCTGTGTGGGACAAATCCTTCAACCTCTTGAACCTTGGTTGTTCATGTGTAAAGGGCTATAGTGAGAATTAGCAACACCATGTTTGCAGAATAAATATTGCTGTCATTGAATTCAGAAGTAACACTGGGCAGCAGTGGCCCACGCCTTTAATCCTTGAAACTCAGCACTCAAGAAGTAGCGTCCCCATGAGTTCTACAAAATGAGTTTCAAGTTCCAGACCACCTAGGGCTACATAGAGGATAGTGAGACCCTTCTCAGGGACAGAGAGGAGAGGCGAGAGGGAGAGAGGGAGAGAGGGAGAGAGAGGAGGGAGGGAGGGAGAGAGAGAGAGAGAGAGAGAGAGAAAGAGAGAGCGCATTCCTGTTCCCTTGACCTCTCATCCTGTTCTCTGTCCTGGTATTGTGCAGAGAAGTCACCCAAAATGACCTTACCTAATTACACACATTCACCCCCTGCACAAAAGACACCAGTGGCTCCCTGGAACCTAGAGGGTCAGGTCCCAACTGGGGAGTGGCTTTCAAGCTCTGTCTCTAGATCCTTCTCCTGTAGTCTCCCCTTATTTAAGATCCCACTGCAGTCCCAGGGTTCCACATCCGTCTCCCAGAACACTCGGGACTTTCTTACGAACACCCCTGTTTGCATTCTGCCCAAGCTGAACAATGTTCTAGCTTGCTTCTCTTCAGTTACAATAAACATAGCCAAAAGCAACTTGAGTTTGTTTCAGCTAACACTTCCTGATCACAGTCCATCAGGAGGGAGGACAGGGCCAAAACTCAAACAGCAACTGAAGCAGAGACCATGGAAGAGCGCTGCTTACTGGCTTGCGCCCTCCCGAACCACCTGTCCAGGGACCGCACTGCGCACAGTGGGCTAGGCCCTCCCACATCAATCAACAATCAAGACAATTCCTCACACACAGGGCCACAAGCCAGCCCAATCTGGGAAATCCCTCACTTAAGACTCCCCCTTCCCAGGTGACGATGTCCAGTTGACAATAAAAACCAGCCAGGACAAACAGCTACACTCCTGTGTTAGCCTCTTGTCTGAGCATCTCAGCTACTCCTCTGGCTGGCCCTGCACAGCCAACCATTGCTGATCTTTGGCAGGGACATCTGGGCCCGATGGAGCCTCATCATAGGGGATGGGCTGAGTATTATGTTTAGAGTCCAACTCTGCTGAATGGATGTGAATGGTGGCTTTCTCTGCTGGGGCCTGCTGCCCTTCCAGGTACTGGCAGCGGAGAAGGCCAAGGTCCCTAGGTTTCCAACCACCCAGCTCAGCTGCAGAGTGCCCTCCCCTAGTCACAGCACTGGTGGGAACCAAATGCCAGACGAGGTCCTAGCTAGAAACACAGGCAGGCAGGCAGGCTGGAGGGCCCCTCTACAAGGCCCTACCAAGTCTTCCGAGCTTCCGTTTGAGCACCCATGAAGGCAGTGGGTCCCTGATGAAGCTCTCAGGGACCTCTGGTGCTAGTTAGTTTCACACCGAGCTGACACAGGCCGGGAGGAATTCTGTTCATTCTCGGTTAACTCTTCCTCACTCATCTGCACCTCCTGCAAAGATGGGGAGACAGATGCTGAAGATGCTGATGGGGGAACCATAGAAGAAATTGAGGGTCAGGACAGAGTGCCACATGCAGATTTCAGGCCAGGGCCCACGGTCCCTCTAAATTCCTTGCCCCCACACACACCGGTGACCTTCCACGGAGCTGGGAAGCCCTCTCCCAGAGCCGGGGAGAACAGTACTTGGGTGGGAGCAGGTCCTGCTTTAGGGGTCTTCAAAGCTTTCAGTCTAGGTGTCGTGATGCACCTGGGGCAACAGGGGGAGCCACCGGGAAGGACCCTGGAACCCCAGGAGCCTCTTCTGAGAAGGAACTATTATTTAACCTACATTGTATGGGAGAGAAAACACGGGGTCTTGGAGCTCCGCCAGCCCCTGCCTTCAGGCTGTTTGGCTTTGTTTGTTTTTTTGGCCTTTTTTTTTTTTGTCCTCTTTCTTTGGGCTTAATTGTTCTCATTAAATCTTTTTGTCCTGTTTTGTTTTTTACGGTCAGACAATGCTGCCCAGTGCTCAGCGCTGCTTCCTGTGTTTCTGCCTGGCGCAGGCCTGGCTTCCTGTTGTGAGCTGTCACCATGGCAACTGGAGGCCCCGGTGGGCTCCATGGGGGGCGGGGAGGGGGCGCCATGGGTGACATCACCCAGAGGGAAGGCGAGGGGCTGGGGTCGGGGAGGGCTGCTTGCAGGCCGGCTGCAGGCGCATTGCTGCGGGGTGACTCAGCCTGAGACGGGGAAGAATGCCTTGCATTCTTTCGGGAGGTAAACAAGGTCAGGCCATGCGTTGGGATCCTGTTTACCTGACCTGGCCACCCCGGGGGACCCGGAGCCAGTGCACAGCCCAAGGACAGAGCCCCGGGACCTCAGGGGCTGAACTTGCAGTGGAGGGGGGGGGGAACCCAGGCTTGGTGGGTGTCAGAGACAGAGCTGGGTATCAGGTCACAGCTCTGCAGGTGACAGCTCTGCCATTTGGAACAGCTCACCGGACCTCCTGATTTCTGACAGGATGTTCTCCCATGGGAATGACCCCTTGTTCTCCAGCCAACTGGAGCCCACACTCTACACTTCTCCCTATCCTCACCTGTGGACACCCAGGACTGGATGAGGCATGGGGAGGGTTTGGATGCTGCAACTGAATCCCGTGGTGATGCGCAGGCACACAGTCCAGCCGAGGCCTGGAGAAAGCCAGCTTTGGAAGAAATGTGCAAATGGGGTGTGTGTCCCTGAAAGGGCACCCTGCTGGAGTCCAGAGCTCACCTGTTAACCCCATTGCTGTGACTCCCCCCAGATGCCCCTATGAGGAAGTCTGGAGGCGTCCTCTCCAGGCCCATGCATGTTCACACACCAAACTGAATTCCACCGTCCTGGAGAACAGACCCAGCCCCAGCTAGAGACAGCCCTCCTATATTCACCTTTTGTCTGCTTCAAAACAGATCACCCGCCAACAGGAGGTACCATGAGGGGGACACCAGGGCAGGGCTCCCAGTTGTCACAGGTGAGTGGATGCCACCCGGCTCAGTGGCCAACCTTATGGGCATCACAGCTGGGCTGGCCTGGGGTCACTGCCTCATGCTAGCTGGTGCTTCTGGGCAAGGTCTTTACTCTCTGAGGTATCGTTTACCCTTCTGTAACACAGAATCGCTTCAGATACCATGGTACCATGAGATGAAGCATCTAGCACACAGTAGGCCCTCAACGGGTACTGAACCCACACATGCCCACTGCCCTGACATCACCACCCCCTAGCAGCAGTGCCTAAGTCCCTAGCCCTGCTGTGCCGTGTGCCCATCCCAGTGTAAAAGTGGCAGATGCCCTGTGGTTTTCCCATAAAGGGACCGGGTTTCCCTGGACAGGGAATATCCTGTTCTGTGCTAGCGGGGGGAGGAAGAGGAGCGGGAAGGACACAGCCGCCTACATTCCTGGCATTTTTGGCAACTATCCTGTCCAGCTGCCTGGCGGCCGGGCGCTAGGGGCACTGGCCGGGTGCCACACTCAGCCTGGCCCCACAGAGCAACATTCCTCTCTGGGTGCCCCTCGGGCTTAATGGTGTTGGGGGGGCCCTCCTTGTTTCGAACCCCTCCCCCAATTCTGCCCCCCCCCAATTCTGTTGTAGAAAAAGCTGAATCCCAATGCCAGAAGTTGGGATTTGGAGGTCTGGGGGCAGCCAGTGAACGGGAGAGGGGCTTCTCTTCATCCTCCCCAGAATGGTCCCCAAGGAGCTGAGCAGAGTGGCTGGGGCAGAGCTTGAAGGGCAGAAGGAGTTGGACTCCCCACCTGCAGAATGGGGAGCTTTGGATGTCCAGCATTGCACACTGTGGGATCACCATCTAAGACAATGTAATTGCCTCTTTGAAGAGCCTCTTCCCTAATCAAGGGCAGGAAGCCAGCCCTTCCCCTTATGGGAACTGGCTTAGTGCCTGACAGTAGTGTCTACTTTTATTTACTTATTTTGAGACAAGACCTTGCCGCGTAGTACAGGCTGGCCTTGAACTGTTAGTCCTCCTGTCCTGGCCTCCTGAGTGTCAGGATTACAGACATGAACCACCTCACCCAGTTCTGTCTCCTGTCACTGAGGGTCAGCTCTGATCTGCAGAATTTTGACACCCAGAGAGGAGAAGCTGGAAGCAATGAGGGGAACCTGGAACCCCCCCTGGGAGTGCTTCAGGGGTCTTGGGAGGAACAGACCTAGGGTCTCACAGTTAGCTGTGGCCAGCTGCTGGAAGCTGGGTTTGTTCTTTCCCATGTATTCTGCAAACTACCCCCGTCTTATGTGAGAGCCAGAGCAGTGTGGGAAGCAGTCAGGCACTGCATCTCCCCGGGGTCTGCCTCAGAGATTCATTTTGCCAGAATTGGAGGCTGTGGGCAGGTGACCCCAGATACTCTGCACTCAGGGAACAGGGAGGAGAGGTAGTACCAGACTAGAGGTACCAGGCCAAGACTTGGGTGTCCTGCTCAGTGGGCTCTGACCTGGACCACACCAAGAGACAGGAATTCTCTGTTTCCAGCCAGGGACTCGAAGAGATCCTAACCTCTGGACAGCTTGTCTCCACTTGACCACCATGCACTTGGGTCTTTGTGATCATCCTGCTTATCTGCCTGTGGTCCCAAGTTTCTGAAATTCAAGTCTTTGGTTCTATGACCATTTGTCTACCTTGGCATGCCCTTGAGAGTATTGAGGAAGGAACCCTGTTTTGTCATCTGCCCTGGAGCCAGCTCCCACCCAGGGCAGCACCTCTTCTCCCAATAACTTTACTGGATCTACCTCATCTGTCCCAGAAAGGTGAGTCACCCCCAAAGCCATTATTCCACCTTCCCCTGGTGCCTCTCAGCTGCCTGTCCTGTCTGTCTGGCCACAGGTCTGTCTGTCTGGGAGACAGGAGGAGGAAAAGCCTGGAGCCCCACCCTGCCCGATGCACGTGTCAACGCATTGTTCTCTCCTCAGGGAAATCTCAGTTGCAAAAGCTTGGGAGTCCCAGGCGTGCCTGGTGAGCCTGTGGGTGGGGGATGTGCGACTGTAGAGGACGGGAACGGGGATGGCATGGGGGCGTGAGGAATGCCTGATGAGATCAATTATGATAAAAAATGATGCCACAGAACTGGGCATGGGGTGCATACCTGTAATCCTAGTAGAAGGCTGAGGCAGGAGGATTGCCACAAGTTCAAGGCCAGCCTGAACTACATTGCAAGCCCCTTAGTCAAAAAACATTAAATAAAGAAAGGAATAAGGATATATTACAGTTGGTAAGTACAATGACTTCGAAGAACTTTGATAAGAGGATTGACAGGAGGTCAGTATAAGACTGAGGAAGAGGAGAAAATGTCCCCGAGAAGCTGACGTCTCTCCCCATGTTTTTGGCACTAATCATGTATTAGTTTTATAATCAGAAAAAGAATACATGGGGTTAGGGTCTGACTCATTGACAGAGTACTGTAAAAGGTCCTGGGTTTTATTCCCAACAGAGAGAGAGAGAGAGAGAGAGAGAGAGAGAGAGAGAGAGAGAGAGAATCTGAGAGGGGAGCAGGGGTGCTGGAGATGCAGCTAGGTTGGTAGACAGCTTGCCTATCATGCATAAAGCCCTGAGTTCCATCAAGCTCCACATCATATAAACAGGCTATGGTGATAGCGCATGCCTGTAACCTCAGCGCTTGGAAAGTGGAGGCTGGAAGATCAGAAGAAATTCAAAAGTCATCCTCAGCTACATAGCAAATTTAAGGTCAGCCTAGTCTATATGATACACTGTCTCAAGAAAAAATATATACATAGTAAAAAAGCAAACAAGAAAAAAAAAGACGGGGGTGGGGGAGGATAAAGGAGAGGGAATAAATCTAATAGAAACAAATGAAAGGAAAACCTGAACATTAAACATGATCTAAAAGAAATTAAGGTCTAATGGAAAACAAACACAAAGCACACCACGTTTAACTGGAGTGAAGGAACATCCTTGCCCTTACACCTGCTGTGTCCAGGCCCCGCTGTCAGGGCGGAGGTCGGTCGGGGCAGTCTCAGTCACTAGCAAGCAGCCAGAGGTGGTTCCCTTCTGGAGGGCACCCAAAAAAGGAGAGCTGGAAGGTTCAGAAGGGTTTAGGGGAGGATGCTGTGGGTGGCCAGAGTCCTCATCAGCCAGGGCAGGAATGACAAGCAGGCTTGAGAAGCCTGGAGTGCTGGGTTGAGAGAGATTTGGGGGCCAAGTGGGCATACCTTCGGAAAGAATGCAAGGATAGAGTTATTCACTCATTCATTCAACAGATATCTCTGGAGTACCTGTCTAGACCCCGCCTGTCTCCAGCCAGGCGGGCAGCTTCCTCTCAGGTGTGGGGAGTGTAACAGCATCTAAGGAGACCAGACAGACGTAAGAAAGAGGAGGCAGGGTAGGGGTGAGGAGGCTGAAGAGAGGAGGGCTGGTTTCACTTGAGCGGTCAGAGACGAGCTGAGGGGGCTTGAAGGGATGGGGTAGGGGAAACTTCAGGCAGAGCCCGCCTAGAGGGAACACAGCGCAGGTGGAGTCAGGGAATGGGGATCTCATTGTCCCCTGTAGGAGGAGACATCGTTGTGGGGGGCAGGGAGGGGCTGAGGTGGGGGTCTCAGGTGAGCTAACAGGAGTCAGAGTCTAAATGGGTTTTGAAGGCAGGCTGACAAAAAGGTAATGTGAAGGTCAAGGCCGGTCCAGAGGTTGGGAAGCCCCAGACAACTAAGTAGGGCCAGCTGGGAAGGGGTAAGTTTGGGATGGAGACCAGAGGAGTAGGCCCCATCGGGGTGGGCAGGTGACAGGGCTGATGCTAAATGCCTGCCGGGAGATGCTGAGCAAGCATCAAATATCCAAGTTCAGGTGCCAGCTGGGGATACACATCTGGGTGGCGTGGGCCTGTGGGTGTCTCCTGGCCCCAGGAGACAGGCTAAAATCGCCTTGGTAACAGGTGTAAAGGAGAGGCCTTTAACCCAAGCCCCTAACACCTAGAGTCTGGACATGAGGAGGGACCAGCAAGGATCCCAAAGGAGCTGAGAAGGTGGAGGCCAGCCATGGCACTGTGCGCTCAACTGCCTGGTGGTCTGAGCCGGTAGTGAGTGCAGTTCTCACAGAGCAGTGATGAGCGAGAAAGAGCAGGAGAGAGGAAGTCAAAAAGCAAGAGGAGACAGCTTTCCCCAGGAGTGTGCCATACACGGGGTGGCTGTACAGCCCTGAAACCCAAGCAAGAGGTTGAGCGCCCTTCTTGAGGGCACCCTAGGGACAGCTGTTTGCTGTAGGGTGGGAGATGATGGCCAGACCTGGGTCTGGGTTCGTGTTCATGCTGAGGCTATCCAGCACGTATGCAGCAGCTAGGAGAGAAGGCCAGGGGCAAGGCAAAGACCATGGGTACCTTCCCATACCGTCATGCTCTGAGGGTCATAGCATTCCCAGGGAGCGAAAGCTCTCATTATGATGACCGCTCACCAGGCACCATGGCGCATGCCAGCTGCTTGCAAGATCTAAGCAGGAGAATGACTTGTGCCATGGAGTTCAGGGCCATGAACTCCTCAAACCTGCCACCCCTCCACCAAAAAACTGGAGCCTAATTTCTTTGCCTTGAGCCTGGAAGTCCTCGAACTCAGGTCACACCTGTGAAATATGGAGGTGACCCTGCATTCCTCCACAGCTGGATGGTAGAGCCTTCAGCCTACTGGAGCCCTGAGCCTCCATCTGGGAGGAAGCCCTAAGCTGGACCTGTAATGAGGTGCCCTGGAAAGGCTCTGAGCCTGGGAGCAGAGGGACACTCCAGCCTCGGCCATCTGCCCACAGCTCACTGACCCTTCTCATATACATGATCCTGTGAGTTATAAGAAAACTGTCTTGAGCCTTTGAGGCTTTAACTTACCATGAGGCAACAGCTCACTGGGGAAACGCCAAAGGTTGAACTGAGATCTGTGGCAAAGAATTCCTTTTCTGATGGCACTGGGAATGGAACACGCTTTGGGCATGCAAGGTTTGTGTTCTCTCCCAGAGCTACAGCTATAGTCTTTACAGTGGTAAGTTTAAAGTGAGTCTCTCTTGCCAACTGTGATGCTTAATGCTGATTATCAGGACACGCCCGGGAAGAGGGGACCTCAAATAAGGAATTTCCTCCATCAGACTGGCCTGTGGCCATGTCTGTGGGGCATTTTCTTGATTGCTGAGCGATGTAGGACGGCTCAGTTCACTGTGAGTGATGCCGTACCTAGTCTGGTGGGCCTGGGCTGTATAAGAGAAGTGATCGTGATCTGGGAGCAAGCTGGTAAGCAGGGCTCCTCCGTGGCTTCTACCAGGTTCCTGCCTTGAGTCCCCGCCTTGAGTGCCTCGATGATGGGCTGTAACCTGTGGGTTGAGTTTGGTCATTAATGTTGTATGATAACAGCAGAAAGCAAACTAGAATACTGGGCATGCTGGTTCATGCCTGTCATTCCAGCACTTTGGCAGCTTGAGGCAGGAGGATTTCAGGTTTGAAGCCAGCCTGGAGTACATAGTGAGACCTTGTCACTACCTACCAAGTAATTAATTTTCCCAGTGATATCCAACACATTTCTGCAGAGAGGAAAGGCTGCCCAGCCCCTGTGGTGCCGAGGAAGACAGAGGCTGAGGAGAAAAGGTAGAGGGGTTGTGGCTGGTCCTGTAGGCGACTGGAGCCATAGAGGTTAGTTCAGTGAGGGCTGTTATGTTCTGTGTGCACACAAGACCTGCTCTAGGTTTAGTATAGCGTCTGTCCTCAGGCGCCTTTCAGTGTGGGAAGGAGAGGAGCGTCTCCGGAAAGCCTGGTCAAAGTCTGAGTCTAAGAATTCAACACACAGGTACCTTGGTGTTCCCCTCTGGAAAACTCCAGGAATGGGCTTATGTCTCTAAGAAGCCTTCTGGGTTGGAGCCTAAAGAGAGGAAGGGACCTTTGTGGTCATGTTTCCCCACAAGCATGTAGTCAGGATGGATACTGGACTGGGCCTGAGTGCTATCTTCCCGACTGGAGATGCAGGAAGAGGGGCCTATGGGCCTGTCTGTAATTAGGCAACAGGTTCTGTTCAGGTTCTTAGGTTCCTGTTGGCCTCAAAAGCAGAAATGTATATGAGTTGTATTTCAGTTGAGAAGCACAGGAGTAGTTGAGGCTTTAAGTGCAGCCTGAGCCAATGTAACAGGTGACAGACTCTGGGCTTTCTGCTGCCGTCTCTTGGCCATATATCCTCAGACTCACTGTTACCCCAGGCTGGCCCTCTCATGCGGTCTCAGGATAGCCACCAGTTGGGTTTGTGTCTCTTCCCATTCTGTGGACACAGGGAAACCCTGCTTTTCAGACAGCGCCTGTAGAGGTCTTTGCCTTGATTAGCCAGACGTTAGTCATGTGTTCATCTGTGAGCCAATCGCAGTGGCCAAGGGATAGCAAGATTATTAATAGGCTTAAGCGAACTGGGCCAACTTGGATCCAGATGGCACCTCCTAGACAAGTGACAGCTATCCTGTGAATAGAGAAGGCAGGCACCGGATATGGAAGAGGCAATGCCACCTGACACATGTGTGGCTGCAGAACACGAGGCGAAGACTCAAGAGGTGTCCCTGGCTGGCTCTACCCTCCAGAGCCAACTAGAGACTGTGCTGTATCAGACAGGAAGTGGTTGAACACCGGAAAGGAAGACTCTCCCATCAGTGCTGTTTCCAGCCAGTAGAGCCAGCTGCCTATCTGGCCCCCAGCAGCCACCCTTGGCATCAACCCAGGTCCTTCCTGGGCCACTTGGGTGCAGCTGGGGATTGAATAAGCTGGGAAAAGCATAGCCAGAGAAGACCAGGGTGGGAAGTGGCCTGACTCTTCCCTAACACCAAGAAAAATGGACAGGAAGAGCTCAGATGCAGGAGACAGTCCATCAGTAGTACTTGGAAGCAAGCCCTTTGAGGGGAGCTCAGCTATCCTGTCCTTCAATGCTTCCTCCTCCAAGACCACCAGGAACACCCATCACCCAGGTAGGGAAGTAGAGACCCTAAAAAATGATTCATGGGGCTGGAGAGGTGACTTAGCAGTTAAAAGTGCTTGCTGCTCTTGTAGAGGACCTGGGTTCAGTTCCCAGCACCCATATGACAACTCACAACCATCCTCTATAACTCCAGTTCCAGATCCAGGATCCCACACCCTCTTCTGGCATTTGTAGACACTAAACACACATGGTGCACTTACATATGAGCAGGCAAAACACTTATACACATAAAATAAAAATAAATAAAAAATTATAAGAAAAGTGACTCACTAGCACAGGCCAGGATATAAACCTTAGCTTCCTCAAGAATCCCTGCCCCCCTTCAACTTAACACTGCCAGAGCCACAACCATTCCTATGCAGATTGATGTCACAGCTAAGGCCCCAGCCACTACCGCTGGGAAGAAGAATATTCAGATACCCCATAGCTCGGCTATACGAAAGGCAGAGAGGATCTTGGTCCGGGTTCAAATCCTGTTTCCACCATATCTGTCTGCATAGATTAAGGTGAGTCAGCATCCTTGTTTGCAAAGTGAAGAAAGGAACCCTTGGGAGAGGTGGAAGACTTGGTGTTGGAGGGGAGATCCAGGTAGAGGGAAGTGGGTGGCATATCAAGGAACCAGCTGTGGGTCTAGAAGATGCTACAGATAAGGTACTGTCAATGGGACTGGGGATATAGCTCAGTTGGTAGAGTGCTTGTCTAGCATGCCCAGAGCCCTGGTTTCTATCCCCAGTACAATATGAAATTGGGTCAAATCGAATCATCCCAGCAACAGTGTTGATACCTGGTGACATGGCTCAGTGGGTAACAGTGCTTGCCACGTAGGCCAGAAGACCTAGGTTTGATCTCTGGAACCCATATAAAAGTAGAGGGAGAGAACTGGCTCTCTTCGGTTATTCTCTGACCTATCATCCTTCCCAGAGTGGTATGTGTGCCCCCATCATATACACACGTAATAATAATGATGATGGTGGTGGTGGTGATGATGACGATGATAAAGACCACAAAATCTTAACCCAGGTGCCTACATGAGGTTCTTGCTTTCTGAGAGGAAGTCAGTTCCACCTGGTACTGTCCCTGCTTTACCGTAGGGGATCAGATGCTACAGGGCCTGCGTCTACCCTTCCCTGAGACCAGAGTCCTGGACCTCAGTCTCCAAGCCTGGCCTCGCAGAGGCAAAGATGCTGCAAACAGTGTATCATTGTCCAGCTCACCCGGACCCAGATCCACAGCTGCCAACCCATCTGGGCCGCAGGGTCCTCTCGGGACCAGCTTGCTGTGTGTGGGGACATTTGTGTCCCTGTTGCCATGGGAGACTCAGATTCTCCACTGGGCACTCTGTAGTGTCCTGATGCTGACCCCAGAACATCTCTGACCAGCAGGCCTGGGGAGGGCCTGGAGGGACAAAGCCGCCTTTGGCTGCAGGGGCGGCTGACAGCTGAATGTGGTCAGCTAGTCAGCCAGCCTGGCTGCCCCTTGGTGTCACCATGCACATCTTGTTTTCTGCCATGACACGGGAGGGCAGATGTTTCTCATCAATCCTATCGCTGGAGTATCTCCACACCTCGCCCTGCTGCCCCTCCTCGGCCCTGCCCCGTCGTCTCGCCATCTCTCTTGTCCCCCCTGACTCTGCCGCATTCCTGTGCTCTGCAGCTTCCTGGCTGACGGTCCAGTGCGCTGAGGCCAGCGTGCTCCAGGGTTCACCCAGCATGGTGCTGCTTCTGCATCTGTCCCCAGCATGGGCCACATTTTTCTTCTCATCCTTCCCTAAACAGTGCAGTATAAGGACTAGTTACTAGTATTTACATCACATTAAGTTTTTGTGTTTTGTTTTTACTTTTTTATTATTTTTATTTTATGTATATGAGTGTATTGCCTGCATGTGTGTAAGTGAACCTATGTCATGCAATGCCCAAGGAGGCCAGAAGAGGATATCGGATCCTCTGGAACTGGAGTTACAGCTGGTTCTTAGCCACAATGTGGGTGCTGGGAATCGAACCTGGGTCCTCTGCGAGAGTAGACAGTCCTCTTAACTGCTGAGCCTGGACTAGCTTCAAACTCACTATGTAGCCAAGGATGACTGTAGGCTAGCCTCAAACTCACTGTGAGGATGACTTTGAGCTTCTGATTCTCCTGCCTGCAGCTCTCTTGCACTGGGATTACACCTGACTACCACCTTATTGAGCTGGCAAGTACTGAGTACATGGTACGTGCTGGGACAGGGCTGGGGGCCACCTCCATTGCCTCTTCTCACGCCGAATCCCCCACTGGACTGCTTCTCTCTGGAGATCTCTGGGTCTTTCCCTGCTGTTGGGTGTTTTCCCACCCCACACCTCAGATCCCTTACATGGGAGCAAGCAGGACCCTTTCCTATCACCAGGGAACATCTTGGGGAACCTAATGCCTTAGCTACTTTCTGGTTGCTGTGACAACGGCAGCTTAAAGAATGAAGGGTTTATTTTGGCTCACAGCTCAAGGGTGGATACGGTCGACCATGGTGCTCTCACACTCTCTCTTTTTTAGTTAGTCTGGGACCCCAGCCCAGGGGATGGTGCTGTCCATGTTTACTATGGGTCTTTCCTCCCCTGTTAATTTAATCGAGATAATCCCTTATAAATATGCCCAGAAGTTTGTTTCCTAGATGATTCGAGATCCTGTCAAGTTGGCAATCAGTATTACTATCACACCTAGTGACTCACAAGCCCAAACATGATTTAGGGAGCAATGGTCACTTTGCCAGAATAAATCTCTGCCTTACCCCAGGACTCCTGAGGTGATTTTAATTAGTTTCCCAACAGGATTTTCCATATGCAGTGGGCAGGCATGTGGAGTGCTGCTGCCTCCCAGAAAGCAAGAAGCTTGAACACCTAGCAGTTGTGCCAATCTGTGCCCATGATTCAGCAGCCTGCTTCTTCAGTGCAACCCCAAATGTGTGGCACCTATGTCTGTGCCCAGCTGCATCAGCTCAGGTGTTCCTCAGTAGGAAAAACACAGGAAGAAGGGTGGTCCGAGCCAGCAAGATGGTTCAGCGAGTGAAGGCGCTTGCCACCAAGCCCGATGACCTGGATCTGATGCCCAGGAAGGGTGGAAGGAGAGAAACGACTCCCACAAGTGGTCCTTTGACTTTCACGAATACGTGATGGCACATACGCCCCCTCCCCGTCACACAATGAATAAATATGTATTCAAAAAAGAAATTGCAAACTTATATAAAGAAGTAATGCTGGTCAGTCATAGTGGCACATACCTGTAATCCTTGCACTTGGGAGGCAGAAATAGGAAGATCCTTGCAAGTTCCAGGCTAGCCTGGTCTATGTAGTAAGTTTTTGGCCAGCTGCCAGAGCTACATAGTGGTGGGGGCTGGTCAGCAGCAGCTTGTTTCTGTAGAGCAACATGGGACAGACCAGATAGTCTAGTTTTGAGTAAGAAGGTGTCCTGGTTTGGTTTCTGTTGCTGTAATAAACACCATGATCAAAAGCAACTTGGGGTGGGCAGGGGGGTGGGCTGGAGAGATAGCTCAGTGGTTAAGAGTATTGACTGCTCTTGCAGAGGACCTGGGTTCAATTCTCAGCACCTACATGGCAGCTGACAACCATCCAGAACTTCAGTTCCAGGGGATCCAGTGCCGCCTTCTGACCTCTGAGGGCGCTGCACGACATGGGTGCATTTACTGACACATATGCAGGCAATACACACATACACATAAAATAAAAATAATAAATAAAATAATTTTAAAAAGCAACTTGAGAAGGAAAGGGTTTATTTCATCTTCCAACTCCCAGGTCACAGTTCATCACCGAGGGAAGTCAGGGAGAGCCCTGGCAGGAACCTGAAGTCCGGACCTGAATTAGAGACCATGGAGGGATGCTGCTACTGGCTTGCTTCCTCTGGCTGGCTCAGCTTCATTTATTTAAGATTTTTATTTTATGTGTACAAGTGTATTGCCTGCATATGTGTAAGTGCACCCATGTCCCACAATGCCCACGGAGGTCAGAAGAGGGCATCAGATTCCCCTGGAACTGAAGTTACAATGGTTGTTATCTGCCATGTGGGTGCTGGGAATTGAACCACAGTCCTCTAAATCGACTGTGAGTTAGGACTCTTAGCCACTGAACCATCCCTCCAGCCCATCAGCTCCATTTCTATAGCCCAGGCCCACCCGAAGGCATGGGACCACCCACGGTGCACTGGGCACTCCTACACCAATGATCAATCAAGAAAATGCCCCACAGACTTGTCTACAGGCCAATCTGATGGAGGAAATTCCTCAGTGGAGCTAGTGATTTCCCAAGTGCGTCAAGTTGACAACCAAGATTAACCATCGCAGAAGGAAAAAAAATAAAATTGGGCTGGGCATGATGGTGCATGACTGTAATCCTAGCATTTGGGAGCCTGAGGCAGGAGGATTGCTGGAGCCTAGCCTGGATAACACAGCAAGACCCCATCTCAAATAATATAAATTTCAAAATTGCTGCTTTGCGGAAAAGGTAATGGACATGCATTTTCTGGTCCTCTCTCTAAGCGGAGTTAACAACTAGAAGCAGCATGAAGAGAGGTGGGACAGTGGCCAGAGACACGTGAGCCAGGGCCTCAGGATCCGAGGAACAGCTGTGGTCAACGTGGCAGTGAGCTTCCTGGGACCTTCTTTGTTGTACTTTGCCTCCAACATCCAGACTTAGAGCTCAAGTCAGCAACCAGAAATGCTAATAGGCCTAGACACAAAGAGCTCCAAGGAAAACCTGTTCTCTCCAGCCAGAGAACCAGAAAAGCAGCCAGCAGGACACAAAAACTCCAGACAGTAAGTGTTCTGCTCCAGCTGCTTGGGTTTGAATACGGTAAATCCTGATGAGGCTGGAGCAGTGTCTGGAGTAAAGAGGCTGCGGTAAATCCTGATGAGGCTGGAGCAGTGTCTGGAGTAAAGAGGCTGCGGCACCTTTAATAGGTGTTTGAGATCATGAAGGACCCACTCTCGCGACAGGATTAGAAAGACTGGCTTAGTTACCCTGGAGTGGATTGCTGTAAAGCAAACCTTGAACCTCCTTTGGCCTTGTTGTCTCACACTCTCCTCTTCGTTGTCTCACACCCTCCTCTTCGTACATCCTCCCCCTCCTTCACTTCCCCACCACATTGTGATATATCATCAGGCCCTCATCAGTCGCCGAGTAGATGCCAACACCATGTTCTTGAACTTCCCTGCCTTCAAAACCATGAACCAATATATAGCTTTTACCTTTCTAGTACTCGGCCACAGGTGTTTTGTTATAGCAGCAGAAACCATACTAAGACACCAGTCAAACATCTCAGACAAATTTGTATCCTTACCCATGTCCGCATAGGCTAAGTAGGGGCCCTCACCAGGAAACAGCAAGGTTAACACCCAGGGTGATGCGGGAGAAGGCTGAATGAGGAGCTGGGACTTTAACCCCCTCTTCTCATCACATGTGTCAACACTGGCCAAGGGGGAGGATGGACTTCTAATCCCACCAGGTGGTAACAAGGTAGTATCCTCATCTCTGCACATATGTCAGGAGACAGGAAGTTTAATAAGACACAGCATCTCATACTGCAATACTTTAAACACCCATATTTCAGTAGAGAATTCCTCACTATGCCAAGAACCAGGATGATCTCAAACAGAGTGAAAAGACAAAGTGGATAACAATGCTAAAATAACTGAAATGTTACTGATGTGCTTGACACGAATAAAGAGCTGGAAAGTCTCAGCAAAGAAACAGAAGAGGTTAGAGTCTCAACTGCACAATAGAGGGGACAGAGGAGTCAGCCGACTGCACGCTAGAATACTAAAAATTACCTAAACCAATGACACGAGGAAAATGGACTGAAAAAAAATTGAATAGGGTCTCAGGCGGGGTCTGGAGTTAAAATAAAAGAGCTAACATGTCTGTCATTGGAGTCACAGTGGAGAGAAAGACGATGGGCCTGGAAAAGTCCTCAAAGAAACAAGAGTTTTAAGGTCTAAGACATACATTCACTGAACAGAGAGAAGAAAAAAACTCTAAGCAAGGGAAACCCAAAGAATTCGCAGCAGCCCCATTTCTCCTCAAAGCTGAAAATAAAAAACCCTTGAAGGCAGCAGTGAAGGGAAACGTAACCCGGAAGACAGTGGATCCCTCATCAAAAACTCATGGTTGGTAGGAAGTGGCAGAAGATTTTTCATGTGTTGAAGGAAGACAGCTGCCAGGCAGGCCTGGGGCATAGTCCTGTAAAACCAGCCTTGGGACGGTGAGGCAGAAGGATTATGAGCTTGAGGTTAGCGTAGGTTGCATAGTGCCATTCTTGTCTTTTTTTTTTTTTTTTTTTTTGGTCTTTTTGAGACACGGTCTGCCTATAGCCCCAGCTGGCCTGGAACTCACTATGTAGATCAGGCTGGCCTTGAACTCACAGAGATCTGCCTGCCTCTGCTTCCTGAGTGCTGAGACTAAAAGCATGTGCCACCATGCCCAGTTGTGGGACTCTGTCTTTAAAAATGATAAACAGGGGTTAGATAGATGGCTCAGCACCGACTGTTCTTGCAGAGGACCTAGGTCTGCTTCCCAGCACCCACATGGTGGCTAACAACCAACTCTAGTTCCAGAGGATCCCAGGCCTTCTTCTGACCTCCTCAGGCATTGCATGACATGGTGCACTAACACACATGCAGGCTATACACTCATACACATAAAATAAAAATAATAAAGAAAAACCTAACACTGTTCACAATAAAAACAGAGGTGGGGACAGTTCCTCAGCTTGATAGAGAATATCTGCAAAATCTGTAGCTCAAATACTCAGTGGTGGAAGACTAAATGTTTTCATTTAGCAGAACACAGCAGGTGTGTTTGCTCCCACACACTTATTCAAAATAGTGCTGGTAGTTCTGGCCAGTGAACAAGGCAAAAAAAAAAAAAAAAAAAAGGTGTGTGGATCAGAAAGAAGAAGCACAACTTCCTGTTTATGAATAACACCATCATTTACATAGACATTCCAAGAAATCCACAAACCTCTAGAATAGGTGACTTCAGCCAGCAGTGTGGCAGAATATAGGTGCACAGATCAATGGTTTTTATTTCTAGCAATGAACACATGCTCACCATATCAAAAATACCATTTACAACAGCTCAAAATGCCTATGAATAAATCTTAAGAAACACATATATAGGATTTAAGCTTGGTATGCTGGCACATGCCTATAAATCTCAGCACTTGAGAGATTGAGGCTGGAGGATTGTAAATTTGAGACCAGCTTCAGCTCCATGGTGAGACCTTATCTCAAAAGCAGAGGGAGGACAGGATGGTTCAGTGGGTAGAGGCAGCAGCTATCAAGCCGGATGGCCTGAGTTCTATCCTTGGAACTGTATGTAAAAGGAGAGAACGACTCCTACAAGTTGTCCTCTGACCTCCACACATGTCCAGTGGTGCATACATACCCACACACATACACACAAACACACACACACACACACACACACACACACACACACACACAGTAAATAAGTGCAGTTTTAAAAAGACGCAGCCAAGTTGTGGTAGCACAAGCCTTTAGCCCCAGCACTTGGGAGTCAGAGGCAGGCAGATATCTATGAAACTGAGGCCAGCCTGGTCTACACTGCAAGTTCCAAGACACTTGGGGCTACGGGGAGGCCCTGTCTCAACGAAACAAAACAATTGAAAAGACTCAGAATTTACATGTGGAAAACTCAAAATACTGATAAAAAAATTTTAAAAATAAATGGAGACACATATCATTAAAATTTTTTTACTGTTTTTATCATTTTATGTGTATGAGTGTTTTGCCTGCATGTATGTAAGTGTACCATGTGCATGCAGTGCCCCAAAGAGGGCAGAAGAGGGCATCGGCTCCCCTGAAACTGGAGTAACAGATGGTAGTTAGCCATCATGTGGGTGGTAGGAATTGAACCTGGGTCCTCTGGAAGAGCAGCCCATGCTCTTAACTGCTGAACCATCTCTCTGGCCCTCTCATCATTTTTTGTTTTGTTTTTCCAAACTAGGTCTCACACTGTGTCCCAGGCTGGCTTCAAACTTGTGATTCTCCTGCCTCAGCCTCCTGAGTGTTGGGATAGCAAATGTGTGCTACCAAGGCTGGTTCGAGACACTCTGTAGTGATAAATTGGAAGATGCTCCACAGCAATGATGTCACTTCTTCCCAAACCGGCATTCACACCATGAGAGTCCTATACAAATCTCAGCAAGACTTTTGTAAATATAGACAAGATCTCCAACGTTTATATGGAGAAACAAAGGATCTGGGATCACTAGAACAATTTTTTGGTTTTGGTTTTGGTTTTATTTCTGTGTGTGTGTGTGTGTGTGTGTGTGTGTGTGTGTGCATGTGCATGTGAAGGCCAGAGTTTGATGATAGGATGTTTTTCTCAATTGTTCTCTACCATCTTTAAAAGTTTTTTAATAATAATAATGATTTTATTATTATCAATGCTATTATTATTTTGAGACAGGGTCTCCTGAAACTTCATTATGTAGACAAGGCTGACCTCAACCTCACAAAGATCTACTTGCTGCTACCTCCTGAGTGCTGGGATTAAAGGCATATGCCACTATGCCTGGCTTTAAAGAATAATAATAATTATTATTATTGTATAATATGATAATTATTATTATTACTGTGTATATACAGGCATGTGTGTACACATAGCCATAGCACACATGTGGAGGTCAAAAGATGGCTTTCAGGAGTCAGTTCTCTACTTCTACTGTGAGTCCCAGTGATCAGACTCAGGCTGTCAGAGTTATGTAGCAAGTACTTTTACCTACTAAATTATCTTGACAGCACTCTATTTCTTTTTGAGATAGGGTCTCTCACTGAACTTGAAAACTAATGTTTCAGCTGGATGGGTTGACTATTGAGTCTCCTGGGATCTGCCTGTCTCTGCCCCCTAGCACTGGGATTACAGGTACATTTATATACCTGGCTTTTTACCTGGGTGCTGGAGATCCAAACTCAGGTCCCCATGCTTCTGCTGCAGGCACTTGACCCACTGAGCCATTGCCCCAAACCCTCACTGAAACTTTTTTTTTCATTTATTTTATTTTATTTTTTGTCTTTTTTGAGACAAGGTCTCCCTGCAGCCCCAGCTGGCCTGGAACTGTCTATGTAGACCAGGCTGGCCTTAAACTCACAGAGATCTACCAGCCTCTGCCTCCCAAGTGCTGGGATTTAAAGGCTTGTGCTACCACACATTGGCTCATTTATTTTGTTTTTAATCTTTATGTATATGGGTATTCTGCCTGCATGTATGAGAGTGCACCACCCATATGCAATGCCCACAGAAGTCAGAAGAGGTTGTCAGGTCCCCTGCAACTAGAGTTGCAGACAGTTGTTAGCCACCATGTGAGTGCTGTGAACCGAACTCAAGTCTTCCGTAAGAGCAGTCAGTGCTCTTAGTGGCTGAGCCATCTCTCCAGCCCCTGAAACAATTTTTAAAAGAAAAACATGGGCTCAATCACTCTAAATTATTTCTTACATATGCTACATATAAAACTTACAGTATCCCCCCATGATCAGGACTGTGGTGTGGGCAGGATATGTAGATTTATGTAACAGAATAGAAAACTCAGACAACACAGGCCACAAAAATATGACTGGCTGATTTTCTTTTTTCCAAAGTATAAACAAACAATTCAAGACCAGAGAAACAGACTTTTGGACAAATTGCATCAGAACAATTGGACAAATTGGAACAAAACAAAACAGAAAAAAGGAAACTCACACTAATTCCCATATCTTGTACAAAAATTGAAATAGATTATGATACTGGATGTGGTGACCGCCAGCATTCCACAGGCAGAAGAAGGCAGATCCCTTTGAGTTTCAGGCCAGTCTAGGCTGTATAGTGAGATGGTCTTCAGCACAACACAACACAACAGAAATGAATTGTGATCTTAAATGTAAAAATATGAAAATTTTAGGGAAAAAGGCCATGGAAATCAGTCAGCGGGTGAAGAGCTTGTTGCAAAGGTGTGACTGTACATGCTGGTAATCCCAGCACTCGGGAAGTTGAGAGTAGTGAGTTCAAGGAGTCTGAGCTACATAGTGAGACTGTGTGGGGGTGGGGGAGGGCACGGAGGCTGGAGAGATGGCTCAGCAGTTAAGAGCACTGGCTGCTTTATACAGGACCTGGGTTTGGTTCCCAGAAAACAACCTCCTGTAACTCCAGTTCCAGAGGATCTGATGCCCTCTTCTGGCCTCTGTGGGCACTAAATGCTTGTGGTGCACATACGTGCCAACAAACACTTATACAGGGTGTCCCTGTAGCCCCAGCTGGCCTGGAACTCACGATGTAGACTAAGTTGGCCTTGAACTCACAGAGATCCGTCTGCCTCTGTGTCCCGAGTGCTGGGATTAAAGGCGTACACCACCACGCCGGACTCAAAAATAAATCTTTCAATAAAATAAAATATAGAAACGGGAGGGGGTTGGGGACTAGCTCATCAGTAGATCTCTTGTTAGGACTTATGTAAGGACTTGGTTCAATCCCCAGCAAAGGAATTGGGGTGGGGGTGGAACGGACAGAGAGAAATTGAGAATAACAGAATCTACAGATGGCAGATAAGCACAGAGCAATATGTTCATCACTAAACTGTTAGTGAATGCAAATTTTAAATTACAATGAGATATCATTATATACCTATCAGAACGGCTGCAATAAAAATAAGAAATAGGGACAACACTACATGTTGGCAAGGATGCAGAGAAACTAGACCACTTGTCCATTGCCATTGGGAATATAAAACGGCACAGCAGCTCTGGAAAACAGTCTGGCAGTTTCCTTTGAAAATTAAGCATGTAAGTGCCGTATAACCCAGCAACTGCACTGCTGGGCACTTCTCCCAGAGAATGAGAGCTTATGTTCACACCAAAACCTGTACAGGAATGTTTATAGCAGCTTTATTCCTAATACCCTAAACCTGGAAACAGCCCAGATGTCCTTCAACACATGAATAGTTAAACAAACCATGGAACATCCACGCTATGGAAAACTACTCAGCAATAAAGAGGAACGAGCTATTGATACACAACATTCTGGATGACTCTCCAGAGGGTTGTGCTGAGTGGGAAAAGCCAGCCCTGAAAGGTTACATGCCGTGCCATTCCATTTATGTGGCATTCTTGACATGCCAAAGCCACAAAAATGAACAAAATAGTGGAGGCCAGGGGCTGAGGGGTAACCCACTCAGATTGAGAGCATCAGGCAGGATAAAGGGACAGCTTGAGGGGCCCTTGGTTGATACAGTGGGCTGGGCTCTGACGTCCAGCGTGTGACACCTCTTTCTAACTCTGCAAGATGTTACCACTGGGGGAACTGGGTAGAGAATGTAGAACCACCATGTATTTCCATGGCTACTTGTGGATCTGCGATGATCTCAACATTAGAAAGTGTAGGACAAGGGAGATGGCTCAGCAGGTGAAGGTGCTTGCCACCAAGCCTGACACCTGTGGACATTAGAGACCCAGAGCCAGGTGCTTCAGGCAGCCAATGTTGTTCCAAAGGTTAAAAAGGTGGGGTGGAGGGATCCCTTGGTTGGTCAGATCTTCAACACTAAAATAAACAAAGATGCTGAATGGGGCACCACTAATAAAAGAAGTCACCAGCTGGTGAATCTGCCTGACTTTAACACGGCTTAGAGAAGATGACTGGGAAGACTCGGCGCGGGGAGCCACTGTGTAAACTGAACTTCCCACTGGGGTATCTGTGTGCTAAGACACAGAACTGGCACTGACGAGCAGCCGGGTCCAGGGCAGGGGAACCGGAGCTGTCGGAATAATTGAGGCTAGCTTGAGAATGATGAGTGTTGACTGACGGAGGGTGAGGGACCCCAGGTAGATGCCTCTTCTAGGTCATTACTATAACCTCGCACATAGGGGAAGTTTGGATGTATTCACAGGAACCTTCCGTCTGTTCCCTCACTTCCTGGGCCTCTCTACTTTCTCCACTTCCATTTCTCAACTCTCTCCTCTAAGTTCTGGAGCTGGAACTGTATAAATAATCATTTGAATTGGGCTCTTCTGCACTGGCTGCTCTTACAGAGAACCTAATTCCTAGCACCCACATAGCACCTGACAACCATCCATAACTCCAATTCCAGGGGATCCAATGCTGTTTTCTGGCCTTTGCAGACATGTGGTACACTTATATGCTTGCAAATAAATCACTCATACACATAAACTAAAAACAAATTTAAAAATAATAATAAATAAAAAAGAATCACCTGATAACTGCCTAGGACCTCAAAGGTGTAACGTGGCATGTCCCCATTTTACAGATAAGGGTGTTGATGCTCAGAGAAGGGCAGGAACCTGCCTGTCACAACAACCAGGATTAGAATGCAGGCAGCCCTCCAGCTCTTGGCCCTGCATCAGAGGTCAGAAGGGAAACCTCACACTATACAAGGTATCTAGCGCCCCACTCCAGTTCCCCACTCATTCCACAGCCACAGTCCCAGGTCAGGCCCTGTGGTCAGTGACTGCTTCTCTGAACACAGGGGCTGAGAGCCTTTGATGCTCCAGTCCTGCTCTGGACAGCAAAGATGAGGGTGCGCGGCCTGCCCTCGGCCCCGAGCCCTGTGGCCTCATGCCCATACTACAACCCTTGTCCTCTCCCACCCCATCCTTCCTAACCACCACACTTCATTCACTGCTAGGTGCCACCTTCTGGGGTATGCAGAGGGTCCTGTCACAAGTCAGGGCCCAGGAGGCCTGTGACTGCCTTACGTATGGGTAGGATGTAACTAATCTTAAAGGTCATCTCTTTATTATTTTTTGAGACCAGGCTGGCTTCGAACTCACAGAGTCCTGCCTCTGCCTCCCAAGTGTTGGGATTAAAGGGATGTGCCATGCCTATCTTGTTTTTTGTTGTGTTTTGTTGAGACAGGGTTTCATAAAGCCCAGGCTGGCCACTTACTATGTAGCCACAGATGACCTTGAATTTCTAATTCTCCTGCCTCCACCTACCAACTGCTGGCATAAATGTGTATGACACCATACCTGTTTCATGTGGTGCCAAGTATTGAACACAGGGCTTCATGTATGCTGGGCAAGCACTCTGTCAACAGAGCTACATCCCCAGTGGTCAAAGTAACTATTGATACATCTTGTGTGCGTCTATGTACAGTTTGGATCAGCATGGTAATTGGTTCCTGTAAACTACTTAAAGCACAGCCTGACTTTCCTAACACTATTTAGGTATTTCCTCGTGCTTTCAGCAGCACCAAAAGACTCAAAACCTGAAAAATTTACCAGGGTGTGGCACAAGCCTGTAATCTCGGCAGAGGCAGGAAGATCAAGAGTTCAAGGGCAGTCTGGGTAACAAAGCCAGGCTCTGTCTCAGAAACAAAACAAGGCTGAGGAGATAGCACAGTCAGTAAAGTGTTTGCTGTGTAAGCAAGACGATCTGAATTTGATTTCTTCCCCAGAAGCCACAAAGGGAAAAAAAATCGGGGCGTGGCAGCACACACTGAGGATCCATTCCAGCACTGGGGAGGAAGAAACAGGTGGACCTTTGGGGCTTGTTGGTCCACCAGTCTAGCCTAATCTTGTGTCCCTGATCCCAGGGAGAGATCCTTTCTCAAAAACCAGAACAAGGGTGGGGGGATGGCTTAGTCAGAAAAGATGTCTGCTACCAAGACTGACAACTCCAGCTGGCTCCCCAAGACCCCTGTGGTGGAAGAAGAGAACCAGTCCCTTCACGTTGTCTTCCAACCTCTTCTTGCATATCCCTACATATGCACAGTGCCTATATACATACACACGAAATAAAAACAAGCAAGAAAATGTAACAAGGCAGTTAAAAACGAAACAAGGTAGATAGGCACTATCTTTTGAGAAGGGAGACAGAGAATCTTTCCTGCCGATAGAGCAAGAGGCTAGACTCAAATCCAGACCTGTTAATCATGTGGTAGATTAAAAAATTTTTAATGTATTCTATTTTGTTATTTTTATTTTATGTGTATGAGCGTATTGCCTGCATGTGTGTAAGTACACCCATGTAGTGCTATGCTGCGGAGGTCAGAAGACAGAGTCAGATCACTTGGAACTGGAGTTACAGATGACTGTTGGTCACCATGTGGGTGGTGGAAATCGAACCTGGGTCCTCGACGAGAACAGCCAGTTCTCTGTCTGCTGAGTCATCTCTCCGGCCCCTAATGTGGCAGATTTTAAGTTTACCCCTCTCCTTTGTAGCCTCGGTTTCAAAATCAGAGCAAGCTGGTGCCTTGAGGATCCCTTCCACCCCACCCCCACATCTCTTCAGTGCCCAGGACAAAATTTATGACGCTGTCCCAGGCTGCCCCTCAGATGTATATAGTAGGTCTGCAGGAGATAGTGCTTACCCGTCACTGAATCTGCTGGCCAGCAGGGCCCTGCTTAAAACATGTTGGTTTTCTATGACAACTCCAGCCATGCCGTCAGCCTCTTAGCCTGTGTCCCTGACCACATGGTTGACTGGGTTACCCCTTTGAGCTGCTGGAATCCAGGGAAGACTCTGAAGGCTAGGGAACCAAGACCTGCCATGCTGGCTTCCTCTCCACACCCTTCCCTTCTCTCCTGGCAAAGTGCTAGTAGGCATGAGGATTCAGGCCCCAGACCTGGCCAATCATCATTTGTATTCCAACGTAACTCATTTGCATCTAAATGAGAAGAGAGTTCTGGAATCCCCTTGCATAGCCCAACTACATTTTTCAGTGAATCAGTTAACCAACGGGACATTTGTTAAGTGGTCCACTGCCTGCACTCTGGGGCCACCCTTGGGGTTTAATCTGTTAATCCCAGAGCCCCCATCCCAGCAGCCCCTGGACCCCCACCTGTGGGGCTGGAACCCTTTGTCAGCCTGGAAATCTGCTCAAAAGATACCCAGATCAAGGCCTTGCACATCCCCAAAGGGTCCACATCCACCAGCTCATCCACCTAACAGGAGAGAAGGCCAAGATGCCCCGCTTTACCGCCCTGGCTGTCTCCTCCAAACACACACACACACACACACACACACACACACACACATGAACACCCCTATACATGCACACATGAGATCACACATACTAGTCCAAGGGTGTGAACACATGTACATACACATACACATAGCACACACACAGACGCTGTCTGAGCCACACTAAGCCCAAACCAAACTTTAGAAAGTGATCTTGAGCACAGCTGGGACTCAGGGAATGAGCAGAACCTGGGCTAAGAGTGAGACTTAAAGCCTCCACACCTGAGGGGGCCACACTGGAAAACACGGAAGGTCTCTGCCCGCCGGGGCTCAAGTCCTCTTCTCGCACAAGCTACTTCCGAAGGTCCCCATCCCCACCACCACTTAGAGGAAGAAGCCACTAAGAAACAGTGTGGGGACGTGACCGTCTCTCACAATCACAGCCCAAGGTACCACACCCTCAGGGCATACGATACCCGTAGATTCCAGATATTTCTTAGGAGGAGCCACTGAGACCCCAGTGGGCATCAGAAGTGACCACCTGACTCCCAGTCAGGCTCTACCCACAAGGGAAAGTCACCCAGTGTCCAGCTCCACACCAAGTCCCTGTCATGGGCCCCACATCCCTCCAGGAGGAAGGTACTCAGCTTGGCCTGATAGCCTGGGAAGCAGGAGGCAGGGAGTGGGGTCAGAGTGCATCTGGAAGCTTCCCAGGCCTGACAGGTGGCCTAAGAGAAGAGCTGGGGGAGGGAAGCCTGCTGAGGAGCTTTCCGCCTTCATCAGCGAAACATACCAGCATCCGTCATGGGAAGGTGGCGGCTCCCTATCATCAGTCACCCAGGAGAGGCAAACAGCTCCAGCTGTGCCCAGCCCTGCTTCCCACAGAGCCTCAGCTTGACCCCACCCAGAGCCAGTGGACAAGTGGAGGAGCCCCTAGACCTCACTGCAGCTGCCAGGAGCCAGGAAGGTCTGACTCAGACCCTCCTAGATCTCTCTCTCTCTCTCTCTCTCTCTCTCTCTCTCTCTCTCTCTCTCTCTCCACACACACAGAGGACTGTCAGCAGCACACAGATACACATGGGTGCAAAGGCTCCCCCCACCCAGGACAGCTGTGCACACACACCCCTCAACACAGACCCATGGAGTGCCACCAGCGAACACGCTCATGCTGACCCTCTGCAGAACTGCAAGGGCTGATGTCTGGTACACAGTAGGCTGTCTTTGATCCTCCTGCGTGATGTGTGTGTTCTCCTAGGTGTGTCCCCTGCTAGCTCTCCCACTAGGGTAACACCCTGGGACAGGGTCTTGGGCCTGTCACAGCAGAGATCTTGCCTGGCATACAACAGGCTAGCACTAAAGGCTGGTTTGTTGAGTGGGTGACTAGGCAGCCTCAGCCATGTTACAAGAAGCTAAAGGAAGAGCAGAGACAGAAGCTAGGTGTGGCGGCTGTAATCCCAGCACTCAGGAGGCTGAGGCAGGAGGATTGTGAGGCCAGCCTTTGCTAATTAGGCTGTATTAAAAAAAAAAAAGTAAGGACTGGAGAGAATGCTCAATGGTTAAGAGCACTGGATGCTCTTGTAGAGGACCAGAGTTTGATTCCTAGCCCCCAAATGGTGGCTAACAACCATCCATCTGTAACTCTAATTCCAAGGGATCTGACACCCTCTTCTGGCTTCCCTGGACATTGCACATATGGGTGTACTTACATACATGTAGGCAGAACACTCATACACATAGAAAGAAAAGAAAGGTTTTAATTAAACACTTAAGTGCCAAATGTAAGTGGGCACAACGATGCACACCTGTAGCAATCCTAGCACCTGGGAGGTAGAAGCAGGAGGACCAGAAGTTCAAAGTCATCCTTGGTTACTTAGTGAGTCTTTGGCCAACTTTAGGTTTCCAAAAACCAAAAGAGAAAATAGAGAGAGGTAGAGTGCTCACTCACAAGCTTGAAGACCTAGGTCCAGGTCTCAAGCACCTGCGTAGATGCCAGGCACAGCAGTACCTCTCTGCAACCCCAGTACTTGGGAGGGGTGGAGAAAAGTGAACGCTAGTGCTGGCGGACTGAGACAGGTGGATCTCTGGGGCTCACTGGCCGGCCAGCCTACCTGAGTCAGTGAGCCCCAGGTTCAGTGCATGGCTCTGTCTAAAGCAGTGAAAGAGTGAAAGAGAGAGACACCTTGTCAACTCTGGCCTCCACACACATGTACACATCCCTCAAGAACATGTATAAACACCACAGACATATACAGGAAGGGAGGGAGGGAGGGAGGGAGGGAGGGAGGGAGGGAGGGAGGAGCCGGGGATATAGCTCAGTCGTTAGAGTGCTTGCCTGGCGTGCAGAAAGCCAGAAAGCCCTGGGTTCCATCCCCAGCACCTGCCTGGTGTGGTGGCCCCTGCCTGTTTTCCCAGCATAGGAGAGGAGAAGCTGAAGGATCAGAAAGTTCAAGGTCATCATCCATGTAGGAATTCAGAGCCAGCTTGGGCTATGTGAGACTGTTTCAAACTAAAAACTGAAAAAGTAACTGGACTCTTGCAGAGGACCCAAGTTTTTCGGCTCCCAGCACTTACATGACAGCTTACAACTGTCCATAACTCCAGTTTCAGGAGATCTGATGCCATCTTCTGGCTTCCATGAGCACCAGACATGCATGTGGCACACATAAACACACAGGAAACACTCATACACATAAAAATAAAATAAAATGGAAAAGTAGAAACAGATAGGATCCAGAACTGGACCATGGGCCAGTCCATGAGCCTTTGCCTCAAATTCAGTCTCCTCCCCAGAGCAGAGATGCTCTTCCAGGACCTCAGGCCAGACTCAGGGCTGTTTTCTGGCTTTCTCCTCTCCCCCAGGGAGCGCTGGTTTCCAGGAGACAATCGTACAACATCCCTTCTTCCCAGGGGAAGGCTGAGTCCAAGGAGTGATCTCCCAGCCTACGCCTCCTCGGAGCCTGGTCAGCCTCACAGCATGGCCCCACCTGCTCTCACAGGGTGGGGAGCTCAGAGGCTCACATCTTACTCACTATGGAGAATAACTTGAAGTCAGATATAAGCTAAGATTTGCTAGGCTGCATCATAGAGTATTCTGCAGTGAAGAATCATAGGCAAGGGAAAGAAAAATCCGACTTGCTGTGACTTAGCCAAGGAAGATAGGGATCTTTGAAGAAATCAGAGATAGCAACAGGTCTGTTGAGATGGCCCAGTGGTTAAGAGCACTGGCTGCTCTTGCAGAGGACCTGGGTTCGATTCTGAGCACCCACATGGTAGCTAAAAAACATGGTTTATAACTTCAGTTCCAGGGGATCTGACGCCCTCTTCTGGTCTCTGCAGGCATTGTACATGTGGGTGCACTTACATAGATGTGGGTAAAATACTCATACATATAAAATAAAGAAGAATTTTAAAAGGAGGGAGTAACAGCTGGCTTGACCTTCAGTTGTATCAGAGCTAGAATTCCTGTCCTTCTCTTTACTTCTTTTTTTTTTTTCTTTTGAGATAGGGCCTTGCTATGTAGACCAGGCTGACCCTAAACTGGCAGTGACTCTTCTGCCTCAGCCTCCCCAGTGCTGGAATTAGAGGCATAAACTGCTATGCCTTACCCCTTGACGTGTTTGGAATCTTTTTTGCCTTGTTACTACAAAATGGCCGCTCCTTTCAATATGAGCATTGAGGGAGGGAGCGGACTTCGCTGTCTCCATAAAGCATCTTGGCCTTTTGGTTGGGGAATAGTCTCTAGTCACCACCCCTGCACAACAGACTTCCTCCCTTCCATCAGTAGAGGGGATGAAGTCACGTGGCCGCATTTAGATTGATCACTGGTCTAGGGGAATCAGATGTTCATCGCTGGGTTGGATCAATCACGATTCATCTCTGGGGTTGAGATTGTTGCGTTTCTGCTGACTCGGCATGCAGACGTGGGTTCCACTCTAGCTCAGACAGCCTGCTCAGCAGTTGCTGTACATCACCTGCTCCTCACAGACACTGATCTAAGCAGATAAGGAAACAGGACCAGAGATGGCTGGGGAGATGGTTCAGCTGGTAAACTGCTCGCCATGCAAGCATGAGGACCTGAGTTTGATCCCTATTACCTAACTTAAAAAGCTGGATGTGATGGCACACCTGCAACCCCAGTGTTGGGGAGGTGGAGACGGACCAATCCCTAGAGCTTGCTGGCCTGCCGGCCTCGCTGAACTGGTGAGAGGCCTGGTCTAGAAAAAACAAGGTGGATAGCTCCCGAGGAATAGCACCAGAGGTTGACCTCTGGCCTTCACATACATGCACACATATTAGTCTGGCACACATACAAAGAAGACAAGCAAGAGGCAGAGCTGCCACATATACCCAAGACCCTGCCCTTAACTACCTGCTGGCTGCCGGGTCATTGAAAGGCAGGTAGTTACCAGGAAGGCAGAGTCCTGGGCTCCAGGGCTTTACAGTGCCTGCTCACCTCAACCCACCCTACGCCTGCCTCCCTCAGCTCTGAGCAAGCAGGGCAGGGTACCTGGAGGCCCACTGTTGTCAGATGACCACACTGGGGTCTTGAAAGGGGGTGCAGCCACTATGGAGTGGAAGTCGGGCATGGGCCTGGGTTGAGCTCCCAGAGTTCATTCCTCCACCCACTCACATCCAGGTGCCAGGCCTCAAGTGAGGGGGTCAAAGGCAATGGGGTGATGTTTCAGGTGAAGATCCTGGCCTCAGAGATGCTTCCTTCCTGAGTCAAGACCTTCTGGAGTAGATCATCTGCATGCATCCCAAGGAGGAAAAGCCGGCTCTGGCCAGGAGGGTCACCGGGGCAGTCATTCTATTCCCCCAACTCCCTTTTTGAAAATTGTGGTACCATACACTTACCATGAAATTTTACAACCTTTGCTATTATCAAGTGCACAGTCCAGGACATTCCAGTTGTAACCAGCACCACCACCCACCTGTGGAATCCTCTTCATCTTGCAAAATGGAAACTCTTATCCCCACTGGATAGTACATGCCTGTTCCCTCCTCCCTGCCTCGCTCGGTCCCAGCAGCCACCTTCCCATCATTCTGCAGCCTGTCTTCAAAGAGTCGTTGCTCCAGAAACTTCAGAGAGGTGGGACGAGGCAGTATTAGGATTTTTGTGTGGCTAATTTCACTTAGCATGTGCCCACTGACGAAGAAACTGCCGCAGTGTTTTCCATAGCGGTTCAACCAATTTACATTACTCTGGGGTCAGTTTTACAGTGACCTTGAAATGGACTTTGAAGGTCTTGGTGCGGTTCAGGTGTGGGGAGATGTGCGCACAGGGCGTGGAAGGGTGGGTGCAGCCTGACGTGGAGCACGGGCACGATTGCCTGTAGATGCTGGCAGACCACAGGGCCTTTTCTTGTCTCAGAGACACCAGGCAGAGATGGTGTTCAGTGTGGCAGGGACTTGATCTCTCTGCCCCAGGAAGCTTAAAAGGGTGGCTGAGAGAAGAGTATACTGTGGTAGGCTTCAGGGAGTGAGAGGAGAGGACCAGAGAGAGGGTTTTAGATGGTTAGAACAGGAGACCAGAAACCAAAAGAAGGAAGAAGGTGTAGAGATAGCTGAGCTGTGTCTCCAGGGCTGCAGCTACTGTGAGGCAGACACATCAGTGCGCTGTGGAGACTAGAACCTGGGTCCTCTGCAAGAGCAGCCAGTGTTCTTAGCCACTGAGCCATCTCTTCAGCACAGATGAAGAAAGACAGGGAGTTGGGGGCTCCACTCTGAACACAGTGCAGACAAGAGGGAAATCATGCGCAAGAAGAGAGACTAGGGGCTGGAGAGATGGCTCAGGTGTTAAGAGCACTGGCTGCTTGCAGAGGACCTGGGTTCGATTCCCACAAGATGGCTAACACCTGTTCGTAACTCCAGTTCCAGGGGATCCAGCGCCTTCTTCTGACATCCAAGGGCATTGCATAACATGGGTATACTTACACACATGCAAGCAATACACTCCTACACGTAAAAGGAAAGAACAATTACACCAAGCTCAAAGCTATCTAGGGGACAGCTGTGCAGGCGACCATTCATGATCAGGGGTTCAGTGCAGGGTGACAGTGTGACAGACATGGTGATAGGCAGGATGACCACGCAGCCAGGTGCACTTCTGACACTACAGAGGATCCGAGAAAACAGAGTTGGAATCTCAGCTGAGGAGGACAGTGGTGTAGTTGAACCTGGTCAGTAGTGGATGCTCTTCAGAGAGGGAGGCTGACCCGCAGCTGCAGGGGTCTTGGGTGATGGAGGGAAGGTGATGGAGGGAAGGGCACTCACTGCCTTAGAGGTTGAGGACTCCCGAGGGGTCTTAGCGAGTGGTCACTGGACACCTTCCCTCGTCTTCAACCATCTCTTCATTTGATACATTGCTGTTGGCATTGTGGTTTGTCCTAAGTGTCTGCCTTGGTTTCTTGGCTGACTCTAATTGGGGTGCTCACTTTATGGACAGCTCTGAGGCTTTGCTCCCCTCCCCTTCACCCCATGCCCAAGTCCATGCTCCAACTTGAATCAGCTCAGGCTTGGTAATGCCATTCCCCAAGTACACTAGGCTGTTGCTTTCCGGCACAGCCTTCCTGCAGAGGGTACCCTGAGCAGTGTCCAGATCCTGCCAGGTCAAATCCACAGATACCTCCTCAAAGGAAACCAGAAGGTGAATGGGGAGGTGACTGGGATTGCTGCAGAACCTCCCCAGCCTCTAAAACTTCTTCTTCTTCTTCTTTTAAAGATAAGGTTTGCTGTGTAGCTCAGCCTGGCCTAGAACCCACAATCCTACCTCAGCCTCCCAAGTGCTGAGATTACAGGTGTGTACCACCAAGCCTAGCTTTGTGCGTGCTAATTTTGATTTCCTGAAATTCTGCATCTGTCTGATTGTGCAGGGCTTTTTGCCTTTTGCCCTCACACGTACCAGAGCCAGTGCTTTGCTCCCTTTCCCTCAGCTTGTCTAAGGACAGTTGATATTCCCTGATCCACCAGCAGGTACTGTGTGCCCATGTGTGCCAGCAACTGTGCCAGGATTGGGCTCCAACAGTAAGGGATAGAGTTACATTTCCTCATTCTCAAGTTTATGGCCAAATAGAGACAATAAACCAGAGGGACAAGTATTCATATGCTCCTTGACAAACGCACCAAGACAAGACCAAGAGCAACGTGGGGGTTACAAAGGGGCTTTGTGCCTCCCTGCCGAACCCTGAGACAGCAGCACCATGCTGAGTGCTGGGAGTGAGGGAGTCTACAGCAGATGTCTGCAACACTGACCTGACCATTATCTTCCATGACTATAGATCCTGCTCACAAACCACAGCCCAGCTCTCCGGGCTGCTGGCCGCTTGTGAGGCACCCAACATTCTTTTCACATCCACTCTTTAAATATCCCTTTTTTCTCAAGTTAACCAGTGGTTTCTCTTGCCAGTGATTAAGAACTTGGCCTTGGGGCTGGAGAGATGGTTCCGGGGATAATAGCACTGGCTCCTCTTGCAGAGGACCTGGGTTTGGTTCTCAGCACCAACATGGTGGTTAACAACTGTCTGTACCTCCGGGTCCAGGGAAATCCAACATCTTCTTCTGACCTCCGAGGGCATGTCACAACACAAGTGCACTCACACACATGCAGGCAATACACTCATACACTAAAATTAAAATTAAAAAAATGTGTGTGTGTGTGTGTGTGTGTGTGTATAAAGAACTTGACCTTGTATAGAAACTGGTGCCAGGAATGGCTCAGGCAGTGGCTACAGGAGAAAACTCAGGGAAGCTGTAATCGGGTATGGTAACTACTTGGGGCTAAATCAATAAGAACCAGCACGAGATACAGACAGATGTGGAGGACTGCAGTGTGCAACAGGAACCAGGATGTCAGCTCTGTTACCTGGAGTTACTTGGACCAAAGAGCCCACTGAAGATGAGACTGACTCCAGCCCTTAGAAGGAAAGGGAAGAGGAACTCCATTCCATCTGTGTAGGGCTAAGCATCAGGAGCATCAGGGGACAATATCCTAAACTCTTGAATTCTTGACTCAAGACCCAGATCAAGAGCTGAGGGCTTGGACTGTAGTGTGACTCTGTGGTAAAGGTAGAGGGCCCGGGGATCCATCCCCTGCACCACAAAAACAAAACAAAATAAAAAACTGAAAACCAACTCTAAGGAATTCTATGGCTGCACTGAAAATGTAACAATTCTTGCAGTCCCAAGGTTGGAAAATGAAACTTGAGGTGTGATTTACAGAATGGTGAATTACATCGTTAGCAGGGAGCATAGGCAGCTTGGGAGCATCCTGGGATACCTTGAACCCCACAGACTCCTCATTGATGATGGAATAAGGGATAGATAAGATAGACGGGTGGATGGGCAGGCAAGTGGATAATAAATAGGTGGATGGATGAATACTGGATGGATGTGTGTGTAGATAATGGGGAGTTAATGGATGGATGGATGGGTAGATGATGAGTGAGTGCATGGATGGACAGAGGATGAGAGGAGAGGTAAGTGCTAGGTAGACAGATGATGGATGGATAATAAATGGATTGATGGACAGATGATGAATAGGTGATGGCTGACTGGATGATAAATGGCTGGATGGAGGACGGGTAGATGAATGGTAGATGATGGGTGGGTGGAGGATGGATAGTAGATGGATGGATGGATGAGTGGATGCTTTGAGCCTCCCTTCACCATGCTGAAGCTGAACCTTTCATGGCCAGGATCCTCAGGGACCACAACCTGTGGGGTCTTTAGACTGTGATCAGGTCCTTCCAAGGTTGAATGCTGTGCAGAATTCACTTTTTATTTTTATTCATTTCATATGCATGAGTGTTTTGCTTGCATGTCTGTAAGTGCAGAAGTGTATTCAATGCCCATGGAGGCAGGAAGAGGGTATCGGATCCCCTGGAACTGGAGTTAGGGATGGTTGTGAGCTGACATGAGGGTGCTGGGAACCAAATTCAGGTCCTCTGTGAGAAGTCAGTGCTCTTAACCACTGAGCCATCTCTCCAGTCCCACTTTTTATCTATCTATCTATCTATCTATCTATCTATCTATCTATCTATCTATCTATCTATTTTTAATTTTTGAGACAGGGTCTCCCTAATACCCCCAGCTAGCCTGGAACTTACTATGTAGATCAGGCTGGACTTGATCTCATAGAGATCCACCTGTTCTGCCTCCTGAATTGCTGGGATTAAAAACATGCGACACCACACCTAGCAGACTTTGCTTCTTTTCATAACAGCAAAGACCCAGAGGCTCATGAGTGGGTTTAGAGAATGCACACCGTGGACATAAGGACTGGTTCAGGATCAGGCTGCATTTATTAGTATATAACTGTACTCAGCAGCAGCTCTGAATTCAGGGTGCCAGCCCCTTCAGTGAGGATGGCTCTGACAGCTCCCCTCTGGCTTCCTGGAGGGGGAGCTGAGCAGAAGTGTGGCCTTCTCTGACGGATGGACACAGCAGAAGTGCCAAGGTGTGAGGAAGAGACAGGGCAGACTGACTCTAGGTGACCTGCTGTCCTGAAGTGGCCCTTGGCAGAGGTCAAAATTGTACCAAGATGGTACAAAGTCTCTTCTGTGACCCTGCAGCCTTGTCCAGCAAGGGAGTCCTGCTCATGACTCAACTCTTGGTGTCTGGACTAGGAAACAAGGCCCTAGATGATAGAGGACCAGTGGTAACAGTGATTGCCATTCTGGTGGGCACCTCCCATAGCAGAAACAGCACAAGGTAGCTATCCTAGTGGTCTGTCCAGCAGCTTGGTAAACAATACTTTTTGAGTTATACAGCAATCTGCAAGGATGTGTCTTCTGAAATGGCTTGAACTTACACCCAGAGGTCTGGCTGGGGATACATGGCCTCCCCGAGACCTGTACCCAAGTTGATTCTCAAAGTCAAGGTTCCCTATGGGGAGCAAAGAGTCTACCCCGTGAACGTCCCATAAGAGGACTTGTGGCCATCTGCAGGACAGTCAGGTGTACCCCATGGAGCTGAAGTGGGGGTTGGCCCAGGTTAATTGAGCAGAACTCCTGGGATGGTACCAGGAGCAGAGACACGGGTATTGCAGCAGAGATCTTGAATCCCTCCAGGAGGGTATGCTCACTGCCAGGTTCCCACTTTCACCTTACTGCACTGCCATCAGCCACAACAAATTCAACACTCCTCAAGTCAAATATGTTGGGCAGGCTTTGGCTCTGTGTCTCTAACCTGTGCAGTAGCCCTGTGAGGCTGTGCAGAGGGAGGGAATGATCAACATGATCTACAATAGGGACCTGGTGTTCATTGCTAAGCTGTGTCCTCTCCACTGTGGTGTCAAGTTCCTCAGAAATTAACAGAATGAGGTGGTAAGGATGGAGAATGAGGCGTGGTGAGGGTGACGTACAGTAGAGAGAGAAGGGGGACAGATAGCCAGTGCAGAGAGGAGTGAAGGGACATGGATGCTGGATGGGTGCACAGATGAATGTTGAATGGACAGATGGATGGCTGGGGGTGGATGAATGATAATGGATATAGGACGGGCCGATGGATGGATGGATGAACAAGTGGATGGATGAACTGGTGGATGTGTGGATGAGTGGATGGACAAATGGATGAACAAATGGATGATGGGAGGACAGAAGGACAGGCGGATGTATGTATGAATGATAGATGATGTGTAGATGGATGTTTAATAAGAGGATGTGTGGGATGAGAGGATGGATGGACGGATGGATGAATGAATGAGTAGACAGCTGGGAATATGTATGCGTGTGTGACTAATAGATGGGTGGATGGACATACTGATAAGGGGATGTGTGGAGAAACATGTGGATGGACACATGGGCAGATGGATGTATATGTGAATGATGGATGGGCAGATGAGAAGATGGTTGGATGGGTGAGGTACAGACTTGGTGAGAGATGACGCTAGACACTCTTAGAAGGTATTCAACATGATCTCAACCTCTATAAATCTTCTAACAGGAGGAAGCTGGACTAAACATGGAGCTCATGAGAAACCGAAATCTCTTGTCAACAGTTAGTGACACCCTGAGAGTCTAGTGTTCCAGCCACACCATCATGTGTGTGTGTGATCGGCCACAAGCTCTGGTTTGAGGCAGCCCTATTCCACCCCTCCAATGACAGATTGCGAGGTCCACAGCAGTCTCTTCTGAGAGACTGCTGTACGCATACCAGGCGCTCTCGAGGCTCTGGAATAAAGATAAGTCAGACTTCTTTTCCTTGGAGGGCCTGCAGAGAGACATGGAAGGTCTGAAGAAGAGAACACCTTCCCCAACAGAGCAATTTCTGGGAGAATGCCATTTTTAGCCTAATGATTTGAAGGCTAAGAGGAGGCCCATTAGCCACTGTAGGTGCACAGACTCCATGTGGCTGTCCAGCAAAGCACACAGGCAAGCAAACAGATGCAGGAAGCTCTTCTGGAAGGTTCCCGCCATCATCCATGAAACAGCCCAGCTGCTGGAAGCTGTCATGATGCCCTGTGAGCTGGGCTCTGCAGCTGTCTCAGTTTCTGTCTCCTGGTGGGGCTGTCTCCTCCTCCTCTTTTTCCCCCTCCTCCTCTCCCTCTGGTGTCTGGGAAGCTGGACACTGGGAGTCCGGGGAGAGAGAGGGTCCCCAGTCAGAATGGCGGGCAGGACAGGATCTTGCAGGCAATCTCCCTCAGCTCTGCTCACCACCATTTGCTGAACCCCTCTGCTTCAGCACAGGATGGGAATCACAGTAGACTTAAGTCACACGACTCTGGAAGCTCTGGCAAGGACAGACATGCGTGGCAAGACTCAAGGAGTGAGTGAATGTTTTGAGCCTTTGCCTCAGTGAAGATGGCCCCCAACGGCGATTACACACACCCGGGGACAAGGAGTATGTACTACTTAGGGCCAAAATGGTTTTAGGTCCAGATCATCCCTTTAATGAGTCAGATTCCCCACTTCTGGGCTCTCTGCCAATTCTACGCTGTAGGTGGGGCTCTGAACACATCTTTGTATGGGCTGGTACCCAAGGCTCCATGAGCAGACATTGAGGGTGGGGTGTTGCTCAGTGGGAGAGCACTTGCCTAGCAAATGCAAAGTCCCAGGTTCATCCCCAGATCCAAAAGAATAAAATGGAATGGAGAAGGCACAGGACCCCAGTTCTCAGCTTTAGCAGTCACAAGTCCCTTTTCCTTTATGGCCAGACTGGGCTATGAGTGGCCCAAGGCCACATAGTAGATTGAGGGCTGAGCCTAGCTCAGCACTCAGTCCTTTCAGCCTTGTCTCTCTGGTTCCAATGGCCCCTCTGGGACCTCCTGTAGTGCCTCCCCACATGCTACCGTAATGCACAGCTCCACATCTCCTCCACCCCAGAGACCCTCATTCCACGAAGCCCATCTGTCTTCCACCAGGAGCAGGTCCAGGGGCCCGTGTCAGGAGCTGGACTTAGCCAGGACCAGCTCTCCCTCTCCCTAAGACTGAGGCCTTCCCCAGGAGCTGGGCTTACAGGTGTGCACACGCATGTATAAGCATGCGTCTGTGTGTGCTTACAAGGACGTGTGAGGGCGCCTGGCCTCCCGGCGTGATAGGAACACGTAGCAAGCTGTCGGCGCATGCTGCCAATCCTGAAAGGTTAATTGTCACACACGATGCCAACAGACAGACTTCTGGAGGATTCATTTGGTTTGGTTTTGTGGTTACTTTTTTTTTTTACAACTTTAAATACGGAATATAAATAAATTTTACATTTAAAAAATAAAAAGAAAGCCCCCAAAAATATAATCACCGACTTTACAAACTGAAGGAAGCAGATCTGGAAGGGGGAGGGGCAAAGCGCAGCGGGGAGAGGGGAGGGGTGCAGCGAGGGCTGCCTCTCCCTCGGAGCCTTCCTAGTGTCCAGCTCCTGTCCGGAAGGAGACAGCTGGAGCTGAAGCCTGGGAACTGCAGACAATGGGCAAAACCAGCTTTGCTTCCCACACCACAGGTTCACTTCAAGCCTCAGGGATCCCCACAGCCAGTCCACATGGGGCCTTGTGCGGATTAGAACATGATCCCTTTCCTCAGAGGCTCGACCTACATCTGCCAGAAAGTCATAACAAACTGACACCGTCCGTATCTAGAGTGTGAACAGTACTTCCTGCATGCAGTGCCCATGTGCAGTCCACACTCCGAACAACCTTATAAGGCGGTCTTGGCTGGACTGAATAGGATGGACAGGTCTCCTGTCCAAAGGAAGAATGACTGAGGTCGTTCAGGGCCTCAGGGGGGGTCTCAGGACCCGAAGGTGGAGCAGACTGAAGAGTCGAGACAGCAGGGAGATGACACCAGGGAGGCAGAGAAGGGGAACGGGAGGAAGTGGTTTCAGGGGAGACAGGAAGAGGCAAGCAATGGCTGTCCAGGCCACGTCTACATTCACCTCAGGAGCAAACTGCACCTCTGACCCCTTAGAGGGCCAGCGGCCACCTGCCCGGAGGAGTCCGTGTCTTCCAGATTTCACGTTTGTAAAATGAGAAGACGCCACTGTGGGATGGGGCAGGAGACAAGTAGCTGATCTGGGTGCGGTGAGGGTTCCTCCAGTCTGCGCTCCCCATGTGGTCCTGGTCACCAGGCTATGAGGGGTCCTAGCCTGCCTGGAGGTGTTCCTTCTGGCTGGCCAGGGGTCCAGGTACCAGGCAAGCCATGCTGAGACCCTCAGGCCACGAGCTGGGCTCCTGGGGCCAGGCCACAGTCCCCCATGAGGCTCCCACACATTTGTCCCAGGTTCTTGGGGTCAAGGGAGAAAGAAGCGTGGAGCAGAGTCCTCCATTGCTCTAGGAGCTGCGGGGCAGGCCGTGGGGGAAAGGCGCCGGTGGAGGGTGGTCGGGGTTGAGGGAAGCACCATTGGCCGTCCGAATCAGGCATCGAGACAGACGGACGAGGGGAACGACATTATCACTCCAAGGACCCCATGGGGGCGATACAGCAAATACCATATTAAATAACCCTGTGGGGGGCAGAGGGACACCAGGTCAGAGATTACCCAGGGCTCCCGTGCCAGGCCAAGGAGCTGGGTTCCCTATGGCTATGCTGACTTCCAGTAGGGCCCAGGGCTGGTGGGGGTGTGGGATATGGGGAGACTGGACATGCATCCTCCCTCCTCTGGGATAACTAAACACAGTGGGGCAGTGGTTCCCAGAGCCCTCGCCTACCTTAGGTTGAAGGAAGCAAGTGCCCAGTGGCCCCTTACCCCCAGTCTGAGGAGAACCTGAGCCTCGGTTCCCTGCTGGGTCCTCACCTGCCCACACTCTCCTGCCGATGCCCCTAGGCCCCAAGGGTCTCCTTCAGTGCCATCTTGTCATGCGTGTGCTTGAACTTCCGGTGCTTCCCTTTAGGAGGCCGGCGGACTCGCACTGTCCGAATGGTCACCCGAGTTTGAGGTGTCTTGGCTGCTCACAAAGAAAAAGCACTGGTCAACATGTGATGGTCATAGGGTCCACCCTGTGCCTCAAGGCCCATTGTGAGCCTTCCCTGGTCCTCAGGGCTCAGGGAAGGGACAGGAGGGGGGTCAGAGTCAGGCTTTCTGAGGTCAGAGTCCAACTCCAATGTAACTGAATGCCCCTGTGCCTTGGATTCTCCATCTGGGGGTGGGGCAAAAAGACAGCCCACCTCATAGGTCCTGGAGTGTAACGCATGATTCCACCAGGCCAAGTTCCGCAGTGCCTGACCTGGAAGGCTAAGTTTCATATGGTCCCCAAGTCCTTGTCTCTACCCAGGGACAGTGGGATTTATTTCCCTGCCCCTTGTAGCTGACCTAGCCTTGGATCCATCTGACCAACAGAAGGGGGTGAGTGGAGGTGGCACTGGGCACCCACTGAGCACCCGTCTTCAGAAGACCCACCTTCTTGTTTGGGGCATCCTGTCTTACCACATGGCTACATAGACAGAGGGCCTAGATGGGGACTCCCTTTCTTGGACCATGGGTGTACTTGTCCCCTCCAACCAGTCAGACTGCAGAGATCAAGGGAACCGCCCAGCAGGGGCCTAGTCTCTGCGTAGAACCATAGGCTGGTGTGTGTGTGTGTGTGTGTGTGTGTCTGACCCAGAGTGCATCGTGAGTGGTGGCCAGCTGCCCCTGTGACCTTCTTGTTTCCCATTTCCCTTGCTAGCCTTCCTTCTGAGACCTCTGCCACCAACCTCTGGCTCTCTAGCCACAGGATGAGGAAGCTAGTGGGCATCACAACAGAACCAGACTCTCCTTGGAGCTGAGGCTGGCACTCAGAGAAGCAGAGAGGAGGGGCTAGGCCACAGCTCAGACAGGCGTCAGCTCCAAGTTCAAACCTAGGTTCTGTGTGCTGTTGGGTAAGTCACTTAAACACTGTCTATGCCTTTAAAACAGAGGACACAGCTAAGGTCTCTTAAGGTTGAGATAGTTCATGGAAAAAGCCAGAACCCCAGCAAGCACCTGATATTCACCTGATGCCACTATAAGCTCATTGTTCTCCACAGCAGGGGGTGTTTTCCATCCTGCAGGGCTGAGGAAACTGAGGCACAGGGGCTGATGGGGTCTACCTGTAATTCACATTTCTGACATACAGTGCACTGACAGTTCCTGGGAGACCTGAGTCAGAATGGCTCTAGATTCTCTTCCTCCTAGGATCTGGGGAGACCCCAGCAGGGAGCCTGGTCTCTTAGGCTCAAGGTCAGCATCCCTTGTCCCCAGCTGGTGAGGTTGGTACCTGACTTCTCCACTCAGCCCAGTTCCCCTGAGGCTGCCTGTGGTTGCTGCAAATGCAAGGTTTTCCCTGCGGTGCTGTCAGATTCCCTGGGGAAGGAGGGCACCCAATGAGATCCCAGGGGAGTCTCTGCCCCTCAGGCAGCACAAGAGGAGCTGGCTGGGCCCGACTACTTTCTCAAGACTTTTTCTGTGAACTTCTGGAATCAAAGACATGAACTCATCTGACGGGTGCTTTTGAGCCTTGAACCTCACCTGCCATGTCCCAGATGTAAGGATGCCCATTCCTTCCTTGTACACCTGCAGCGACTGGGGGGGGGGAGGGTCACCTCACCGGGCAGCCACTTCCCTGACTGGTCACCGCTTTTCTGTCTATAGATCTAGAATCTCTCCCCAGTGGCACTTCCTCCTGCTTCTACTTCCTTCTTCTGAGGCCCCAAGCAATTTGACTCCTTCCCAGAATAAGATGCCAACTTCGGCTCTGAAGACAACACACGTGGAACCTGCTCTTGTCTAGACCCCAGTTCCTCCCACCATCCCATGTACTCATTCAGTGAGGCAGAGGACTTCGGCAGTGAGGCTGGAAATGGGGTTGTTCTAGGCAGAGTGGCTGGGAGGAAGTGGCTTTGAAGCTGAGACCAAAATGGAGAGAAAAAACTAGACTCAAAAAGAGTGGGGAGGAGAATAGCCCAGATCAGGACTGGCATGTGCAAAGGCCCTGAGGCAGAAACTTATTCAGTCGCTCAACACCACCAGCTAGGCTGGGGTGGTACAAGTGAAGAGGACTGGCTGCTACTGAATTCAGAGTTGGCACGTCTTTTAGTGCTGGGAGAATCTACATTGTACTGAGTGAGCTCACAAGCCTCAGATTATTTTATCCAAAGGTATACCTGATACCTATTTTTAAAATGTGTGTCGGGGCTGGAGAGATGGCTTAGCAGTTAAGAGCACTGGCTGCTCTTGCAGAAGACCCAGGTTCGAATCCAAGCACTCAAGGGATCCAACACCCTCTTCTAGCCTCCTCAGGCACTGCAGGACCCAGGTATACTACATATATGCTGGTATAACACTCATACACATAAAATAAAAAATAAACAAATAAAGTTTAAAATGTGTGTGTGGTTATATGTACACATGGAGGCCAGAGGTCATTGTCCAGTATCTTGCACTATTGTTCTTAACCTTCTTTTTGTTGTTGGTTTGCTTTGCTTTTTGCTTGTTTTAGACAGGGTCTTGCTGAGTAGCCCTTTCTACCTAAACTTACTGTGTAAACCAGGCTTCCCTCGAACTCACAGAAATCTGCCTGCCTCTACCTCTGTCTCCTGAGTACCGGGTTTAAAAGCATGCACTACCACACTTGGCTTTCATCTTTTTTCCCAGCGGTGACAAGAGAAAGAAGCTGAGGGCCGAGCCCCTAGGAAGATGGTTTACCTCGAGGCTCCTGGGATGTCCCGGGACTTCGGGTTACAGGCCGAGCGGACACCACCGTCTCACATTTGCAGGCCACGTGGTCCTCCAAGGTCACTGTAGCCTTCTTAAAGGTCGGCTTCTTCCGCACAATCTCGATCTTTCTCACCTGAAGGGCAGAACCAGTGATACTCAACAGTGGTCACCTGTGCAGTGGGCTCACGTGCCAGGCTGTCTCCTGTGCTGGAATCTTTCCTCGACAGCTACAAGCCAGAAGCCAGAGCTCCCTGCAGAGTGTGGACCCTGGATCAAACAATAGTAAGGCCTTGCCCTCTGCCTCTCTGGGAGCTTTTCCATCAAAACAAGCCCTTCGACCTAGCCAACCTGGCTTCCAGTTTTGCTTCAGACCCCCCCCCCCCCCCCCGTGCCCCCAGGTCCCTCCCCCCAGAGCTGGAGAAAGGCATTTCCGGGCTGAGTGTGAGGCCTACAGTGTCCTCGTTCCTGGAGCACTGGCCAAGGCCAGGGGCTGTAGCAGAGGAGAGATGGTTATCTGGAAGGAAGTGGGGGAGGTGGGAAGGGTGAGGGCAGCTGTCAGGTGTCAGTCCAAAGAGCTGGGGACAGGAGACATGACAGTGGGTGGGGAGGTGTGGCCTGACATTGGTAATCTGGGGCACAGGGCCAGGCCAGGGGTGGAAGATGGGCAGAGAGAGGGAGCAGGCCACACAGCCAGTGCACTGGGCAGGGCTGGCGCTGAGCCCTCGAGCAGTGCACTCAGAGAGAAGGGAGGCTGCCCAGGATGCAGAGACCTGTCTGCTCCTGTCTACCTCTGGTGGCAGAGTTAGAAGACAGCTGGGCCTCTCGGTGCCCTGCTCTGTGAGAGGGTGGGGAGCTTCAGGGACAGCCTCTAGGTCCCTCCTATAGACCAGCATCTATGTACCACTTCTCAATGCTAGGCCATTTGCCAGTGGGTGTCCTGGCTCCTGCAGTGCTCGCCCTCTGGAGGACCCTCTGTGCCATTCTTGCTAAAGGCAGTTTTCCCCAGAGACCTATGGAGTGTCAATAATGCAGAGCTTTGGGGGTACCTAAGCAGCTGCCCAGAACATTCTTTAGTGTAGGATGTTTGAAGACGTCTCTTCAAAAGACCTTGTGGGACTGCGTCCCTGCAAAGCAAGTGAATTGGTCCGTAACTTAACGTTGCACAACCCAGCCCTGTCATGACGTCTAGCTGTGGCTTTGTGTGACTGTGGCCTGAGACACCTTAGAGAGGCTGGCCCAGGAGGATCCCTTTCTGGACAAGCCAGGAACGCTCGGCAAAGTTCTGCGGCCGCGCTCTGCCGCCGTCGGGGCGGGGCCACGCCGGGGGCGGGGCCGGGGGCGGGGCCGGGGGCGGGGCCGGGGCGGGGCGGAGCCTGCGCTCTGCGCACCTGCACCGGCCGCAGCTGCACCTGCGTGGCTTTGCACTGCACGTTGCGGTTGTTGCAGCAGCCGGAGCAGCGTTGCACCTCCACGCAAGGCGGCCACACCAGGAAGTTGGCGTTGGTGCGGTCGATGAGACGCCGCGAAATCTCGAACACCTCGGTGCGCGTCTTGCACTCGGCGATCATGGCCGGCTCCGCGGCTGCCAGGGAACCTGGGGGAGGAGGCCAGTCAGGTGGGAACTGCGGAGTACCCTCTGCCGGAGGTCAGGGCTATTTCTTCGAAAACGGCCCCATCCAGAGTGGCTGTTAGCAGACAGCCATGAATTTGGCCGGGTGGCTGGACAGCCCTAAGCCTCAGTTTCCCCATCTGAAACAAGGACAGTGATCTACCCTGGAGAAGCACGGACAAAACCAAATAGGCTCCTTCCAGGTGACCTATTGTAAATGTTTGGTGCGCTCCTGCCCCGTCATCCCGGCTCACAGTTGTGGCTTGCACTGGTCTGTAGTCACCGGCTCTTCTCTGTAAAGCCTCCCCTGAGCTGGGAAGAGGAAGTGGCTGCAGCCCTGCCTACAGCACTGTTCTGTCACCCGCAGAGAAACTGAGGCTCTGAGAGCTACGATCCTTCACAGCCGAGGGGCTGACTCAGGGGACCTGCCAGCCGCATCTCCAGCAATTGGGGAAATGCAGGAACCACCGGCTTCACCCGGAAAGGCTTCTCTGGGATGTAGGGATCTACTGACTAGGCCTCTTTCAGGGAGCCACAGCCAGTCCTGAGCACTCCTCTCTGCTTCCTGCTTTAGGCCACACATAGCTCACCAGAATGACACTGGGTTCTAATAAGAGGAACTGGCTGTGACCTTGCTCCTCCCATTCCCAAGCTGTGTGGCTTCCCCTGCCTCTCTGGGCCCCGGTTTCAAGTCCTGTGGACTGGGGCTAACCTCATCTATTCCAACGTTCCAGTGAGAACTGAGTGTAAAAGCCCTATATTTGCTGGGTATAGTGGTGCATGCTTTTAATCCCAAGGACTCTATGAGCTTGAGGTCAGCCTGGACTACACAGCTTGAGACTTTGTCTCAAGAGGGGAAAAAAAGTACAACATTTTAAATTCCTAATGAGGAGCAGAGGGCACTGCGACTCAACGCTGGGGAAGGGAGTTTGGGGGTGACTCCCGAGCCAAGATGGTTGTGTGCCCCGGTTTCCTTCCCTGGTCCCTATGCTGAGGACTTCCATAGAGACCCTTCGTCTTACCCAAGCTCCTCCTTCCTCGAGATGAGCTTTCTGGCTCCCCTCCGGAGTGTGCCCGGGTCATGTTCAGGTCCAGCTCAGCCTGGTCTTCATCTGCAGTGGACAGCACAGTCAGGCATGTTGGCTCTGGCTGTCACACACAGGGTGGGGTCCAGGGGATGCACGAAGATAGCTCTTCCCAGCTTAGAGACCCCATCCCCATAGCATCCTCTAAACCTGAGCCTTCTAGATCGGGAGACTGGCAGCCAGATGGAGTCTGAGGCGGCAGTGGGGCTCGGTGGGGCTAGTGAGGGCTAACTGCATCTTCCGGAGCCTCCAGCTTCACTCTGGGTTCTTTAGCCCCATTTTTGGCAAGAACCCATGTCAATGGAGACAAAAATAACGCTTCCCCTCCAATACTGTGAGCGAACCCTCCTCAGCCTCCAGGGTGGGGCAGGGACCCAGAGCGCTGAGTCCAGTTCCCAGTGCCCTCTGCAGCGTTCCCATAGGAAGTGCTGAATGGAGAAATTCCCAGAATCCCCGGGGGGCCAGCAGGCTCTGCTTTCTGGACCTACCGACCTACCCACTGACAATGGCTCTGCGGGTCTGGAGAGAAAGGCTGGAGAGGAAGGGGGTGGGAGGCCCCTCGCCAGCCACACGAGGTCAGCTCTCTCAGCTCTCATCCCCCTAGGCTTTTCTGCCCCTTATCTAAGCAACTGCTTTAGTTCCAGTCACTAGTCAGAGGTCCCTTCTCTAAGCTGAAGTGACCTCCTCTCCTGTGCTTCCAGCTCTCCTGGTGACATCGTCCGCTTCCAGAGACAAAGGCCAGAACTCACTGTTAAGAACTGAGGGTGGCCAGGAAGCTTTGAACTTGAACTTGAAGGTGGATAGCCCCTTGTATCTCTCAATAGTGAGGAGCAGCAAATGAATTAGGGGTGCTGGGGACAAGCCCCTGCTATCTCTGTACATCACCTTGGGGCTCATAAACCCACCCAGTCCACTTGGCCCTGTTTAAGACAAAGGCTTCTACCAGTTGCCACCCCTGCCCAGGATCCCTGGGGGATCCTGTTTGGAGAAAACCATCCTTAGGATAGCCTGTGACTGGTCAGCTTCCGTCCAGCCCGACAGTGGCGCTCACGTCAGCCTGTCTGTCTGTCCCTCACGCTCTTCCTTTCTCCCTGCCATTTCTGGAATGTCCCTGGTGGGGAGGCGATGGGGAGAGATGTGCTTTGTGGAAAGGTTAAGTTGATTAGGAAAAAATAGCCACATGGTTGCCTCGAAACAGGCACTGCTATTGAAAACCTCACATCCAAGATCCCGACCCCCACCAGGGATGGTGGAGGGGCTTGCCCAAGCAGGGAGGCAGAGGGCCTTGGAAAGAAACAGCATGAAGGCTAAATTTGGAAGTTGCCCCATTGTGTGGCCAGGGTTGGCCAGCAGGGCACTGGGTGGGAGACATAGGGTGGGGGCCTTGGTGAACAATAGGTGGGCCCAGCTGGGGCCCCCTCCTGCCTGCCTCGCCACCCCCCCGGGCCAGGCAGCATTGAAAGGGCCCGGGAATGCTTTTGAGAAGAAGCCAGGGGCCCAACGGAGAGAGGAAACAAAGGCAGGAAATGCTGTTCCCCCGCAGATAGCGTCTGGGCAAGGATTACAAAGTGACAAAGAAACAGGACCCCAGAGGGACGAGGACCCGGGGGTGCATGGGGGGATGCTGAGCGGGACTCCAGGGACCAGGCCAGAGGTTAGAATAGAATGGAATTTGCTCTGAAGACAGCGTTTATAAATACATTCCCAGCCCAGCCCGCTGGCCCCGCCACGTGTGTGCGACCAAGCACGTGCCCACTCGCCCAGCGCACTCTTGGGCACAGGCAGGGCTGCCAGCTGGTCCCAGCCAGGTGTCCCCGAGAGACCTTGCAGACCAGGCTCTGCAGGGAGATGGCTCCTCTAGTCCTGCCCTCCCCAGCTGAGTCCACACCTGGATAGGTACTCAGCTTATGCCCTGGGCGCCTTCTCCCTGCCCACCCTGCTCTGGGAACCCCACCCTCGCACCAAGCCAGAGCCACACGTGGGTGCTGCATCTGCCGCACCCTATGTCCCAGGTACCAACCCGTCTGCCTACTCCGCCCTGCTCTGGGTGGGTGTTGCCAGACCTTCCCTGGGATGTGCCATGGCTCTGGCTTTTCTGATGCCAAGGGGGAGGGGTGTCCTGCCTGCCCCTCCCAGCTCCCCTAAGCACCAGTGGAGGCTGGGTTCTGGAGGAGGGTCCAATTTACCTACGGAGTCTCCATGCAGCAGCCGCTGGAGGTCATCAAAGGAGCGGATGGAGTGGTCACTCAGCATTTCATAGAGTTCTTCTGGAATGGGGTCTCCCTGTCCAAGACACCAGGAACTGAGTGAGCTAGGGTGGGGGCTCTTCAGGTATGGCTTTCTCCCCAAAAAGCTTTCTCTTATGCAAAGTCCCTACAAGGCCCTTCTGTCATCAACACAGTGATCCAAGGCTGACAATCACGAACACTGAGGCACAGAGGCCTGAACAACAAAGACCTGACTGGGATGCTTCACCCCAGCCCCCACAGCATGCATGTTTGTGCCCAGCTCCACTGGCTTGTTTATATCTGTCTCCCCATCAGATCATGGGTCCTGGAAAGGCTCCAGGATCTCCTCTCCGATGCTCCCTCCATACCTGGCAACTAAGGTATGCAGGAGCAAGTGCATGCACACGCGCACGCACACACAAATTATCCCCACTTTACAGATAAGAAAGCAAAGGCTCAAACAGGCAGCACACCTTGCCTATGATCCCAAAGCCCAGCATCAGCAGAGGCTTCACTGGGATAGTGATGAAGAGGCGTGTACTCTAGCCTCCCAATTCAAGAGGTGTTTAATAAATGCTTGCCGAGTTATGTGGTCTTGAGAGGCCATGTGTCCCAGTGCTACTGATTTAGTTTGTGCCAAAGAGGAGAGAAGGGAATCCTCAGAGGCAGCCGGGAAATCTGAAAGCTTACCCATGCCCCATGTCCAACCAAACCTATTTTTAGAGCCCCTCTGGCCTGTCACCAAACACTTGAAACTTAATAAGAACTTTAACAGGCCTCACCACTAGCTGGCTTCCTTCAGGGAACCACAGGTCCCACAATCACACGAGTACAGCCTAAGAGAAAGATCACCACCATATACATCCTCTGGGAGCCCCGAGAGCCTGGTGCCAAAGACTCCAGGAGAGAAGTGAAGGTAGAAGGGACCGGGAAATGCTGTATTAGCTACCAGAGTGAGGACCAAAGGCACAAGATGCCACAGCATGCCAGAAGGCTCAGACCATGGTGAGCCAGCACGCATGCAGGTGTGTGCACATGAGCAGGATCCTGACAAGACCTTGTAGTCTGAGAGCAGCTTTGAGGGTAGCAGCATGCTGACATTGGGTTAAGCCACTCTGTGCCTCAGTTTCCTTGGGGAGAGAAGGGAGGAAGCTCTGTGCTACTGGGTTCACTGAACCACCCTGGGCTGGGGCTTTGAATTGCTGTGCACCAGTGTGTGTGGTGGTAGGTGGGTGGGGGTTCTGCTGTCTCTTTTCCTGAGGTGGGCAAGGAGCCCCTGCCCCTGGCCAGCAGGAAGGACGGCGCTCCCAAAAAGCTATGTTTCTTGCACACTTGTTAAGAGCCAGGTGTGTGGTTCCCACCTATGGTCCCAACTACTTTGGAGGCTGAGGCAGGAAGATCTCTTGAGCTCAGGAGTTTCAGGCCAGCCTGGGCAACAGAAAGAACTTGTCTGACAATTTTTCTTTTTTTAAGTTTATGGTGCTTGGCACATTTAGGAAAAACTTCTCAGGAGTTCAGTCATGCCCAGCTCTGGTTACCACACATCAACCTAGAGGCTAGAAGAGCCAGGCCGGGGCAGACAAAACCCCTTTGAAATCTGGCTCCTGGAACCCCACTATCTATGTCATGTTGCTCAGTCAGGGGCTTATAACCCTGCCCAGTATCCTAGGGCTGTTAGGGATTTGAGGGAAGAGCGATTGGGGGACTTGGTGCCTTTCAGAGCTCCAGCCTCATAGCTGGACAGAAATGTGCAGGACAGATGGCCAGTGGCTAGCAAAGACCAGGGAAGGCCATTGCCCTCAGTTTTGTCCAACTCCTCAGAACTGGTAGTCAAGAGACTTGAATTCCTCAGCTCACACTGTTACCCTTTGCTGTGTGACCTCAAGCTAGAAATTGTGCCTCTCTGGTCCTGGCTCTTATCTATGAATGAATGGCTCTGATCTATCTTATCCCAAATGGAAAACATTTTATTACATTCTAATTCTGCCTGGGGGGTAGCAGAAGTGGCAGAGGACGGGCAGAGCTGGGGTGCTCAAGGTGGCTTGCTGGAGTAGTGTTTGTGGAGTGGTGATTGCATTAGCAGTTCCATGGGAAGGAATCTGAGGCTTCTGCCAAGATCTCCTTGCCCACCGAAGGAATGGCTGTAGGCTGCCATTGAGGCAGATCGAACTGAGCCCTAACAGACCTAGCCCGAAAAGCAAAGGAGAAGGAAACAAAATTGCCAGTAGGTTTCTTAAGGAAACAAACTTAGCGTCAGTGTTGCGTGGGAAAAGGCCGCCCTCCACCCCATGGAGACTGTGAAGGTGGGAGAAGCATTCAACTGGTGCTCAATAAATACTGGTAAAATACATGATGGACTCTGTCTTTCTCCATGGGGGTCCTCTCAGGATGATTCTTTCCTTTTACTGGATCTACTGGTAAGACAAGGGCTTACATTATGGATTGGCAAAGAGGCCAGGCATTGATGGAGCAAAATACTACACAATCCTGACACTATTGTTATCCCCATCTTCCAGATGGGAAAACTGAGGCTTAGAGAAATTGATAAGCAGCCACAGATCTAAATGACTGTGACTGGCAGAGCTGGGTTCTTTCCCAAGCTGCAGCATGCCCACCCAGGAGCAGCTCAAGCCTGCAATCCCTTTGTGTTGATGCCTCAAGTCCCAGCATCATTTAAGGTTCCTTCTGGCTCTTTACCTCATCAGGTTTTACAGCAGTGCTGGAACCCTCAGGGGACACTGGCACAGTCTCAAGACATTTCTGGTGGTCACAGCTAAGGAAGAGCTGACGGCAGTAGTGGGTGGCAGCAGGGATGCTGTTCACCATCATACAGTGTGTAGAACTTTCACCCCGGATGCAGCATCACTGGCCCCAAATAGCAGCAGTGCCATGAGTGAGAAATCCCGTAGTGGAGGAAAGCCAGGGTTCCCTCCAGGGGAATCAGGGTACTCAGAATACATCTTTTTACCATCAAAAGTCTTGCCTTCCGTTGGATTTAGTGAGCCTGAGCTATAATTCCAGCTACTTGGGAGGCTAAGGCAGGAGGACCAAAAGTTCTAGGTTATCTTGGGTTAAGGAACAAATTTAAAGGCAGCCAGGGCCACAGAATGAGTTCAAGCCATCTGGGCTACTGCGTAAGTTCAAGGCCATCCTGGGTAACTTAGTAAGACCCTGTTGCAAAAAAAAAAAAAAAAAAAAAGAAAAAGAAAAAAGAAAGAAAGAACTGAGGCTGTAGCTCAGTGGTAGAACCCTTGCCTAGCATTAGTGGGGCCCGGGGTTCAATCACCAGTACCACTGAAAAAGAAAACAAATACGGTGGCTTATTCATCCTTCAAATGGGGTTACTGGCAGGCCTAAGTGCACAAGGCAGAGCAGCCGCAGATAATGGTCACTTAATGAGCTGCCATTGTCATAATCACCCATTCTTCCGCATGGCTCCTTCGAGGGCAGCTAGCAGCACACGTGTCCAGGGCCAGCAGTGCAGAACATTTTCAAGGATGGCGATGCGTGGGTGGAGAGCTGCCGACTCAGGGGACAGTGTGTGACTCTGCACTATCCCCCAATGCTGGGCCACAGGAAATGGCACCTGGCCCCTCATTGACACCACCAGATGCCCTGTGGGCTGGTGGGTCCCTTCCGGGACTGGAGGTGGGTAGGGGGTGAGAATGGTCGGCCCCTGGTCTGCTCCAGGATGCAGTGCTCTGAGGAGACGCTCAGAAGCACCTGTTTGCAGTCAGAGGCCCCACCCACCCATGGGGCATGGAGCTGGGAGCCTGGTTTTCCGGCTACAGGTTCTGGAAGGGTGGGGATGGGTACCTCATCAGACCACCCTGCCATACCACGGGAAAGGACCACAGAGGGAGTTGTCCCAGATCTTAGGTCTGGGGCTCCATAGCAGGCCAAGGAAGCAGTTGGGGCCAAGTCAGCCTGGAAGCCAAGGGAAACAGGGAAGCAGCCGCCTCCCTGCCCCACCCCCAACGCCAGCTGCAGGAGGAAGGGCTCCAGTGAGCGGGAGGCCAGGTGAGTTCCCTGCTCCCAGCCAGGCTGGCAGATCAAAGGGGCTTGAACCCCACCCTCCACCTGGGCCTCGGCACACACATACACAGAGTGAGAGAGACTCCACGGCCACTGCAGTGAGGGAGACGGGCTCTCTGCCCAGCACCAGGGCGTTGTCTACGGCTGGCAGAAGCAGAAGCTGACGAGGCCTCCTAGGGCCTGCCTGCCTGCCTGCATCTCAGGCCTTATTTAGGTGGGACTGCAAAGGAAGCCCTTTGAAGGCCTCTGGGAACACAGCACAGAGGCCATTCGGAGCCAGTTTCTCCAGGAAGCAGCTCCCTTCCTTCGTTCCTGAGACCCCCCACCCTCCCACCCCCCCACCCTCCCACCCCCCCACCCCTCCATCCCACCCCCACCCCCGCTCAGCCTCCCTGTCACCTAGCGACCCACCAGCCTCCCCACCTCTGCTAGAGCAAAAGAAAATGTCAAAGCAGGAAGAGAAGGACCTGTCCATGCCCCCGTCCAACTCAAGGGATCAACTCCATTGTTCCTCAGAACACTGAGTGAATTCGACCTGCTCCATATTTTAGGTGGGGGAAACTGAGGCCCAGCTAGCGATTCAGAGAAGATCTGCAGCTTCTCCTGTGTCTTCCCATGTTGGTCCTCCCTGCTGATAGTCCAGGCCCCAAGACAGAGAAGAGAAACACATCTTAGTCTCTCACCATGGGGACAGGGTGGAGGGCCGTGCACTGTACCATGCCTGGCTAATCTCAGAACCCAGGGTGCAGTGAGGCTGTGTTTATGAAGTACTCCTGGCTTGGGTACTCCACCATTTACCATCCCTTTCACACTTAATTGATGATTGTCCAAGCTACAAGCACCCTGCTAACACTGTGGGGAACAAGTCAAAAGCTCTCTAGTGCAGTTTACACTTCATGGGGAAAAGCAGGTAAAACAACCAAATAAACCGGAAATTGAAAATAGTTGTTGTCATTGCGGGGCGTGGTTGTGCGCATCTGTAAGTTAGAAGGTGGAGACAGCAGGATCAAGAGTTTCAAGGCCATCCCTGGGTACATACTGAGTTGGAGGGCAGCCTGGGCTATGTGAGACCATGTCTCAAAATCAACCAATAAATAAACAAAAAGGAAAAAAAAAAAAAAAAAAAAAAGAAGCTATGTCATAAAAGGGGCATTTGAAGGAGAAAATCGAGATTTGGGAGGGACTTGTGCATCCTGGGTAAAGACACTGAAATAATCCCTCCACACACATATATTTCCTGGCACTAGAGGTTCCAGAGTCTATCTGACCTTGATCTTCACACCTCCAGGGCTGGGGGATTCCAGCATGTGGGTTCCCCACCCCACCCTCCTGTGGCCATTAGCAAACGAGAAAAAGACTGGGTGGTTGGGAGAGAAGGAGCCCCTCCATTTCTTCCCGGCAGAAGGGTGCTGAGGCGGATGGAGTGTCACGTGACAGTCACCTTCTGGGAAGCCAGTTCAGCTGATGGAGATGGGACCTCAGCAGCCTCTTCAGACTCTCTGCCAGGCCTGCCTTAGAGGACTAGTCTGTTTTGAAAAGGCCAGGCTTAACCTATAGCTTGCTTCAACCATGTCCTGAACACAGCCAGCTCCAGAACCATCTCCAAAAGCAGGACTGCTTTGATTGTCCCTTCCCTAGTGATTAGGAGCTGGGCTGGCCTGGTCCCCATGGTGACAGGTCCACACCATTTCCATCTAGATCTCCTCCCAAGCTTATCAGGAAAGTGCTTCATCAACTGCAACTGGGGTTCTTGTAACAGTGTGTGAAGGACCCTGTGATCAAAATGAGGAGCAAGGCTGTTTCAGAGCCGCAGTCTCAGCTCCAAATACATATACACATGGGGGCCGGTGGAATGCTGCTGGAGGCAGCCAGAAATGGTAAGAGAAGATTGGGGAAACCCCATCCAGATGTTACACATCCAGTGCCCACCAGAACTGTGGCTCCACACTCCTGCTGGGATCAGCAGAGGAAAATAGCCGGGTGGAGGCAGGGGGACAGGTTCACTGCGTGGGCAGCGTCCCTTAGGTCTTGGAAGTCAAAATGAGAACTTCTTTCAAAGGAGAAATGCACGGACATCCCTGTGCCCCTTCAGTCACTCCAACATCACTGTCGGCCACATGAAGGTGTGGTTGGAAAGAGGGTTAAGGTTTGAAGGGTGTCAAACTGCTCTAACCAGGCCAAAAAAAATAGGTGCTGTGGAGCCAGGATTTAATCTTGGGGTGCCTCTCCCTCTTAAGACCTCCGGGAAGGAAAGAGGGTGGCTACAGAAGCGATGAGGTGCCAGGGCCCATGGTGGGCCCACCTGTTGCGCGGGGGTGGGCACCTGGCGCCTAGTGTAAAGAGGGGCTGAGCGTATCTGCGTGAGCGCGTGGGAGTGCGCGCACGTGTACTCTGCCCGCGCGTGCCGGGGTCGTGCGTGCGTTCGTGTGCGCTGCGCGCGCGCGTCCCGCGTGTGCACGGGCGTGGCGGCGGGCGCGCGACCTGACCGCGAACGTGCGTGCCCGTCGCTCTGCGCGCCCGCCTGCCGGAGCGCAGCATCGCCTCCGGCCAGGAGTGTGCATGCGTGGGGTGAGTGAGCGAGTCGGGGGCCGGGCGGGGTGGGCTGCGGAGAGCAGCCGCGGGGCGCCGCCGTTCCCAGGACGCCCTGGCACCGGGCCAGCCCCCCCAGGTCCCGCGGCGCGGCGAGGCGCGGCGAAGCGAGGCGGCAGCTGGGGCCGGCCGGCGTCTCCCTCCCCAACAGCTGGCCGCGGCGCGGGGGGCTGCGGGAGAGGCGGGGAGGGGGCGTCGCCAGGGGCTTGCAGGCGGCCGGGCCGAGCCCCGCGTCCTCCCTCTCGGGTGCGGGCCACGGAGGGCGGCCGCGGAAGGGCGGGGCCCCAGGGCTGGCGGCCGGCAGCCCTCGAGGAGCCCCGAGAACAAAAGGAGACGGCGACGGCTCCTCCGTGGTCAAAACAACCTGCGCTGGCGGCGGCCCAACGCCCGGCCGCGGCCTCGGAGCCCTCCGCCTTAACCCCTTCCCTGCCGCCGCCGCCGCCTGTCTCCCGCGCCTGGCAGCAGCCGACCCGGCCGGCCCTCCCGGCCGCGGGCTAGGTGCAGGCTTCGGAGCGCTCCGCGGCGGGGCGGGGGCGGGACGGGACCCAGGCACGCCGCGCTCCGGCTCGCGCCTCCTCCTGCCCCGCCCCCCTTCCCACCTGGATTCCGGGTAGACTTGCCAACTCACTGCTACGTGAGGCGGGGAGGGGTAGGGACACCGATCCGACCTGATCGTTCCCGCAGACGTTTCCCTACCCCACCTCCCTTGCAGCTAGGCTTCTGCAGGCGCGCGCTCCGCACCCTGCATGCGGGGGAGAGAGGTGCTTCCTCGTGCAGGGCGCGGGCGCAGGTATGTCCGGGCCTCAGACACACACCGCCCCGGGGGCTGGATGCCTTAAGAGCCCCCAGTCCTCCCTCTACACTTCAAGCGTGCAAACCTACGCGTCTGTCTACACTCCATGCGTCCGAACCCACGCGTGTCTGTCTATGCTCCATGCGTCCGAACCTACGCGTGTCTGTCTCTCTCTGTCTCTGGGCCCCCTACGCCAAGATACAGGTACTTCTGGACCATCCAGCACAGCCCAGAGCAGAAGCCAGGGTGGGACCAGAACCCCCGCCAAAGGTCGGCGTAGGATGTCCGGGTGCGAGAGCTTGCACCTCTAGGGCAGGCTGGAGCCGAGGTGGGCTTGGGAGGACGCACTGTCTTAGGTACCCTAGACACCACCCCACCCCCTCTCCCCTAGCCGGGAAGGGGCTTCTGATCTCGGGCTCCTAAGGTAGGGGGCAGGGCAACACACACCCTCCGGGGCGCTACAAGGTTCAGGGATCTAGGTGGGTCCACTGGAAAGAAAGCCACCGCTGCCTCCTTTCCCTTAGAGCCCTGCACCCCGGGGTCGCCTCCCAGCCCTTAGGGACACCCAGTGCCGGGCGTCCAGCTCACGCGCTGCAGGGATCCAAAGTTCACTGCAGGGAGAGGAGGGGGCAGCAGGCGTGGGGGCTGGGGCGGCCGAGGAAGGATCCGGCCCCAGCCGGCGTCGCAACTCACCTCGGCGCTGACCAGACGCAGGTAGCAGCAGAGAGGCAGGAAGAGCGCCCAGCAGCGATTCATGCCGACTCCGGGCCCGGCCCCGCAGGGCCCCGGACGCGTAGACCGAGCGCGCCGCCCCCGCGGCCAGGGTGGGGGGCTGGGGAGGAGGGTGGGCTCCGCTCCGGCTCGCGGCGATCAGGCGCTCAGGCCGCTGCAGCCGCCACCGCGGCTCACCCGCATGGCCCCCGGACACCGCTGCCCCCGGCCCCGGCTCCGTCGCTGGGGGGCTAGGGAGGACCTGGGCACTGGACCGGGGTCCGAGGCCGCTACCTGGGCGGATCCCGAGCCCGCGCGAGCATCCACGACCGGGGGGCTGCGTCGCTATCCAGCCGAGGCGTCTAGCCGTGTGGGGGCGCGCAGGGGACTTCAACCTCCCAGAGGAAAAGAAACACGGCTGTCGACGGTTTGTCTTCACTCTCCAGCCGAAGGCGTGTTCCACTGCCCGCTGGCTTAGCTTTTTTGCAACATTTTCTGGAAAAGCTCCCCTGATCAGAAATCGCAGGGCTGGGCACCTCCAAGCCCAAGTCTCCCCCCAAAAACTTTTTCCAAAGTTGGCTTTGCAGCGGCGGCCCGAGCACCGGGGCAGGGAGAGGTGCAAACTCCCGCCCGGGCCGGGCGGCGGGGCGGGAGCGTGTGCGCCCTGGCGCAGGGCCCGGGCGGCGGGCACGGCTGCTCCGCGCCCGCGACGTGCCCGCTGCGCGCTCGGCCGGCCCTGGCCGACAGGTGGACGCGGCACGAGTGGGTCGGTGGGTTCACCCGCCGACTGCTGGTCTGGGCGTCCTCTGCGGGTGGCGAGCTGCGGCTTCCTCTTTGCAATGAGGCTGGAGGGTGGGCTTTTTTTTTTTTCGTCTTCTCTTTGGCTCGCGTGTGTGTGTATATGTGTGTGTGTGCGCGCAAAATATCTTTCGAGAATGAAGATGGGCGCTGGCGGCCGGAGGGGAGCCCTCAGGGAGGCAGCGGGGGAGGCCGACGGGCCGCTCCCGACTGCAGGAGGAGAAGTTGCCACCCTTTCAGCTGTTCTGGCCTTTATAAAGGAGAAGGGAGAGTGCAAGAGGTGGGTGGAGACAGCCTTTCCTCTTCTGGCCCGGAGTCAGCGCCGGGAGGGGGGCAGGAGCTGAGGGAGGGCTTGGGTCTAGGACCGCCGCTTAGGGGTCTCTCAGAGCACGGCAACCCCTCTGTGTTGTGTATCTGGCCCCAGGGCAAGAACTGGAGGTGACCCACGGCCCCACCCCTTGGCACAGTGACCTCTAAGAGCCATGTGTTTAGGGCTGTGTCTACAGCGCCAGGGCCAGGAGTGTAGCCTCAGCATCTTAGAACCAGAAATCTGCAGCCTGTGGAAAGCGTGATGGTGAAGGAACGGCCCTGCAGGCTGACTGCTTCCGCTCAGTCCCTACCTGGCCCTGAGGAGCTGGGTCACCTTGGACAAGTCACTTTCCTTCTGAGCCCCTCCTCCCAGTCTCTGAGTGAGAATAGAGGTGTTGTGTAGATTCATTGTCAGAATGATCAGAACGCACTCTGCCACAGGCTAGCCCCAAGGTTGAAGCCCTCAAACCTGCCGGTATCTTTGAGCTGCAAGCCAGGTCTGTGTCTCTTCCTCACTGGTTGCTGGGTACACAGCAAGCACTGCCAGCATGGGCTGAATTTGAATTTGTGGAACTGCAAAGTCACACAAACCCCTACAGCTCTGCGGTGTCCTCGGAAGGCTGCCACCAACCAAGATGCTGCTCTCATCCGGTGTTTACTACCCCCCCTCGGCCCCCAGGTTCCAGGCCTGGGCAGCTCACTCACACCAGCGCTCACACAGTTAACGCCTTCCGCCCCCAGCTTGGGGAGCTGCTGTTGGAGCTGCTGTTGTCCCTGCCTTCGGCAGTCACACTGTCACAGTGACACAGTCACACGCATGCACTCCGGGGCCCTGCACCCACCACGAGACCCGCAGGCTCACTGCAGCACCTCCTGCCTTTTCGGGCACCTTGCCTCACCCACTTCTGCGGCGTCAGGTGCCCTCAGCCCTCCTGTCAGCCCGTGCCCCCCCCCCCGCACGTGCTCATGTTGTGAAAGGCGCCTCTACCTCTTCTTGGCTCTTAGAGGGTGGTACTAGCCATGTGGAGACCTCCTAGCCGGGTCTCTTTACACAGGACCTCGGGGACCCACCCTCCCAGATGCCCAGCTAGCAGAGCGGCCCAGTGGCTGGGAGGCAGTTTGGGGCAAGTAACCTCTGAGAAGGTTATTTAGCCTTTTGCCTTCTCGACACTCTCCTTTGTAAACTGGAGCTGTGATTGGAGGGAGGGAGAGGGAGATTCCAGAGGCGCATGGGGAAAGTCACAGGGGGATAGGAGTGGCTGTCATTTTTGTGGTGATGGGTTCACGGGTGTTTGTGTGCACACACACACACACACACACACACACACACACGAAGGAGGAGAAGATAGCTCAGTTGGTAAAGTGCTTCAGTGAGTTCAGTCCCCAGTACCCAGGCATGGTGGTACATATTTGTAACCCTATCCCCATAGCTGCGGAGGTGGAGACTAGGGTTCCCTGGCCAGCCAGTCTAGCTCGATTGCTGAGTTCCACGCCAAAGAAAGACCTTGTCTCAAGGAGGTGGACAGCGTTTCTGAGGCTGATACTCAAGGCTGTCCTCTGGCACCCACGCTCACCCACATATGTGCATCCATGCGTGTGTGCACACATGCACAAATTTAAAAAACTGGATCCAAAAGATCAAAGATAAATAAATATAAATATACTGGGGCAAATGTAGATGCCACATAAGGAGAAAGAGGTGCAGCCTCTGGAAGGCTCAGGGCCCCAAAGGCTCTGCCAGTTCAGTTGGGTCAGACACAGTCTATGTGAGAACATCGCAGAATCGTGGAAGCCATGAAAAAGTTGAAGTCTGGAATAAGATTCAGTGGAGCGGCCACACAAGTGAAGATAGGCAAGGTTGCAACTTGGGTTGGACGACAGAGGGTTCATGATGGGACCATTTTTGAGAAGCAGCATTTGCCTTGTTGGTAAGTAGGATGGATAAGCATGTTTTTACAGACCCACCAGATCAGACAAAATTTGGATATCATCTTATGATTGAAGGGAGAAGATAAAGTCATCTGAAAAAATGAAAAATAAAAACTGGGATGTGCAGCTGGTTGGACCTCAGTACAATGGACGGGTTCTTGCCTTCTTCATGGGGGTAGTTGGGAGTTCACGTAGGCTGATCCTACACAGCATAGGCCCTGCCGGGAAGACCCCCATTCTAGGACAGACAAATGCATAATAGATGTGTTGGGAGCTGAGGTGGTTAGACTGGTTGTTGGGGATAACCCATCACACCAGATTCCAGGTCTAAAGACTTAAGAGGTTTTAAAACATTTCTCTACCAGATAGCCCAGTGAGCTTAGCTTTGCCTCATGTCCTCACCTATGAAAGAGCCACCCCCAAGCTGACCCTGTATGTAGCCTGGCAATGCTTTTGTGAGATATGTTAGTCCTGTCTTACCAGTGGGGAAACTGATGCACAGCAGGGCTGAGCAACCTGTACAAATCACATGGCCTCCGTAGGTGGTAGAGTCCAGTTACACAGCCCACACGCTTGAACCACCACGGTGTTCTATTTCCAGAGAGGTGATGAATGATGGCAACCACGGCGCTTTTTGCAGTCTGATTCCTGAATACACGTAGGGGTCCTCTGCCCCCTGAAAGGTACCATGCCCACCCCCACCCCAGGATCTTTGCCGTCAGGACCACAGAGCACAACCTCAGGGTAGAGGTGAGGGCTGGGGGCGGGTTATTTAGAGCAGCAGCCTTGAGCACCTACTAGGTGCAGGCCTTGAGTGACACACTTAAGAAATGGAATCAGGGAGCCAGGCGTGGTGGCCCATGCCTCCTTTTAGGAGGAAGAGGTATGGTGTGAGACTGAACCCAGGAATAGGGGACCCAGGGCACACCATCCTGCTCTCCTCTTGCTACGTGGTGACTATTGAAGGGGTCAGACCTGAGGCCAGAGCTGTCTTCTGCATTATGGTCTTGAGGAACAGAATTCTCTAGTCAGGTCAGTCTAAGAATGGGTTGACCTTGGAGTGGCCACACCCCCCACAGCTTTCCACCTGTACTCTGACCCATCTGAGCTATGGGAGCAGGGGAGAACGCTACCTTGGTCCCCAAGGGAGGAGACTTCAGACTGTTCAGGGAAGTTTCATCATCCATCAAAACCCCCGTACACCTGGATGTGGGAGCCTGGGACCTGGCTGGAGCCAGGAAGTACTGGAAGGTAGGTTCCATTCCAGAGGTGATTCCTGTGTCTGCCTAGACAGCTCTACCATTGCTGGCAAGCTTTCCCCTGCTACAAATGGTCTGTCTGGCACTCCAGCTCTGGGCCATGTGACGGTTGTGCCCATGCCATGCTGTGCGTAGCCCACATCCTTTGCCTCCCTGTGGAAAGGCATGTGGTGGGTATAAAGACCTGGCTGCTTACCCTACTTCACCTGTGACCAGGGAGGGAGAGAATCCATTGCACCTACTCACTTTACAGAAAAAGGTCCCCAATCAAAAACCAGCTGGATCTAGTCTATTCATCTATCTATCTGTCTTGGTCTTTTCCTGAGACAGGGTCTCCCTGTAGCCCCAGTTGGCCAGGAACTCACTATGCAGACCGGGCTGACCTTGAACTTACAGAGATTCACCTGCCTCTGCTGAGACTAAAGGTGTGCGCCACCACACCTGACCTAAAGTCCATTTATTAGCTGTGTAACCTTGAGAAAGCTATTTAACCTTTTTAGTCCTCAGTTTACTCACCTGTAGATGTAGGTAACAGTAGTAAAATAATAACCCCCTTGCTGGCCTGAGTGAATGAACGAATCTGCAGTGTTGAAAGTGTGGTGTGAGAACTGCACAAATGTTAGTCATTATAGTACTCCAAAGTGCATGTGGATGCATACATGTGCTCTCATACACCTACCTCCAGATTCAGCCAGGCTAGGAAAGCAGCCCAAAGCTGGAAGGATCACAAGCCTTTGGGGTGGGGTGAATGACAATGATGGCTTGTCCTTAAGAAGAGTTCCAGTCCTTCTGTTGGAACCCACATACACACAACACTGGTAAAGCTCTGGCCCCTGGCTATGAGTTCCAGGGAGAGCCCGGGAATACAGACAGATGGTCCATATCCCTAGGCTGCCTACCCTGTGACCTTGGGTCTGCTGGGTACACCGGGCGAGGGAAGCCAGTGTTTGTTTTCCCGGGGCTGAGCCGGAACATTTTTAGCTCTTCCAGGCTCCAGACAGGGAAGAGGATGTGGATGTCTGGATGGGCAACTTGGACCTACCTGTGTGGAAGCGTCTGGAAGGAACCCAGTACTCCAGGGTCATGGAGCTGGGAGGTGACCTCCCTAGTCCACCACTCTCTCAAGAACACACAAGGTTTTGCCTTCTAACCATGGTGGCCTCAGTTGTCAAACTAAGTGTCCTGCCTGACAATCATTCCCCTTAATCATAAGGAGTGGGAAACAGCTATATCCACCCTGAGCTCCTGGGGAGGTTGGTACTCTGATTTCACAGGCTCAGAAAGGGATATTAGCTTGACCAGCATCACCCAGCGAGGATGTGGCAACGCCGACCTCTGACCGGAAGCCAAGAGGCCAAGGCCCACGCTCTCACCATCTCCCATTCCTTGGTGCTTCCCCCACATGACCTGGGTCAGAGCAGCCTAGCTTTGGCATGTCATGGGGCACAAAAAGATATATGAGCTCCCTGGAGGGGCTATCAGGAATGGAGGCAGAAGGCTGAGGATTCAGAGGACTTTAGGACCAAAGGACAGGGAGCTGCCCTTTGGGGGAGGTGAGTAGAACTGTGTGCCCAGGATGGGTCAGCCGGCCTTCTCTAAGTCTCTTTCATTCTGGTCATGTTTCAAGCATGGCCAGAGAAGGAAATGTGGCAACCCTGGGGAGGACACAGGCAGGTAGCAGGCAGCTCCTCCTGATGAGAGTACCAGCTTGCCTAAGGGAAACATTTGTAAGTGTGGGAAGCCAGTCATGGCATAAAAGTCACCAACTCTCCATCACTATTCATCACACACATGTTCTGTGGCCCTGTGCTTGGAGGAAGCTTGCTCAAGTCCTCTGTGCAGTCACTCATTCAAGCAACACAGTGTCTGAGGGAGCAGGGCGATCTCATTGGGTTACAAGTGGGGAAACCATGGCCTGAGGTAGGTGGAGCTCTGTGGGCCAGCCTGATCTACATCAGTTAAACTGATTTTTGTTTGAGACAGGCTGGCTTCTTTTAACTCTCTGTGTCATCGGTGATGACGGTGAACTCGAGATCTTTCTGCCTTTACCCCCTAGGAGCTGGAACTAAAGGCATGTACCACTATGCATGGCATTTTTATTTGGGGGATGAGTAGGCAGACAGGATCTTGCTGTACAGTCCAAGCTGGCCTAGAACTCACTTTGTAGCCCAGGCTGTTCTCAAACTTGCAGTCTTCCTGTCTTTGCCTCCCAAGTGCTGAGATTACAAGCATACATCAGCACAGCAAGTAAAATTGTAAACATGCTAATTGTACATGGTTCACATTTGTGTATCAACCCCTTGAATCCACAGCCGTCTAGGGGGAAGTATATTATCCCCATTTACCAGACAGGAGAACTGAGTCCTGCACTTGGGGGAGCAAAGCCCAAGGCCTCACATGTCCTTTCACCTGTAGGATGGAGGTGCATGGACCTAGGTGCCTGGTGTGTGGTACCCTGGGGCTTCCTCAGAAAGATCTGGGCATGATGCTGCTGCCTTCCCCCTTCAGAGCCCTGGGCTGTCAGGTGGAGCAGGAATGGGAGTGAGGATTCCAGAGCTAGGCAGGTGGGGGGAAGATGGAAAGATCTGGATGACTGTACAGTTCTCCCTTTGGCAGTGGTCATCTAGTAGAGGTCAGTCCAGCAGGGTGACTAATGGGATCAGTAGTATCCTCCAGCCAGGGGTGCAGTGTTCCTTGGGGACAGACACCCCCCAGTTACCCAGCACAACCCTGCCGAAGCCATCAAGCTGTAGAGCGAGCCGTCATCTTGGTCTCAGGAGTGAGCTGGAGGTCCAGGAAGGTGGGCTTCCCTCACCATCCCGTCATTCCTCCTCCTGCCCAGGCCTCTCTGGGACTTCCTTCATTCTTAGATACAACAGTGCCCATCAGGTCCTAACCATGTGACTTGGGTTTGCCATACTCTGGAACCAACCATATAGTGTGGGGTTAACCTAGTGAGTAAACGCCAGTGCCGCGTTTCTCAGGAAAGGGGTGCCATAGTCAGTCCCTCAGATGAGGCCCAAGGATATCAACCCCCATTCACGGTGTCCATGACTGGCTTCAGGAAACAGGACCAACAAAACTGAACACTACAGAGGGAATGAGACTTCCAGATTATTCTGCTGCTTAGAACTGGACCTAGACTTGAGCATCCAGGACTCCTAAGACAGTGCTCAAAGGAGTTAAGAATAATAATGTGGGAGAGATGGCTCAGTGCTTGACATCACCCACTGCTCTTGCAGAAGACCTGAGTTCAGTTCCCAGCACCCACAAGCTTCCTATAATTCCAGCTGCAGGGGATCTGACACCCTCTTCTAGAAGGCCTCCAAGGGGATCTGAAGTCTTGTACACACAGAGAGAGAGGGGCTCATAATTTAAAATAAAGCTTTTAAATAGTAAATTAGCCAGGCATGGTAGTACACACCTTTAATCCCAGCACTCCGCAGGCAGAGCTAAGGGGATCACTCTGAGTCAAGACTGACCAGCCTAGTTTACATAGTGAGTTCCAGGCCAGCCAGAGCTACTTAGTGAGACTCTGTCTCAAAAAAAGTAATAATGTAGCCAGAGGTGGTGGTGTATGTCTTTAATCCTAGCACTTGGGAAGCAGAAGCAGGTAGATCTCTGTAAATTCAAGGTCAGCCTGGTCTATATAGCAAGTTCAGGCCCACTGGGGCTATAGGGAGATCCTGTCTCAAACAAAAAAACAAATTTTGGTTTGTTTTAGTTGTGACAGAGTCCAGCTGTGTAGCCCAGGCTACCCTTTAAGGGTAAGACAGTTTAACTCTCTTTTCTTTTAAAGATAGGCTTTCCTGGAGCCCCAGCTGGACTGGAACTCACTATGTAGGCCAGACTGGTCTCAATCTCATAGATATTTACTTGCCTCTGCTTCTAGTACTGGGATTAAAGGTGTGTGCCACCATACCCGTCTTAGCCTCAAAGTCGTAATCCTCTTGCCTCAGCCTCCAGAATGTTGGAACTACAGGCCTGTACATCACACACTGCCAAAAAGTCAGATCTTTGTTCCCTGAGGTGAACTGGCTATGTTCACTGGTTGGGGTGTTAAGGGAGAGTGTCTATGTGACATGGTTTGGTGGGACTGGAGGGAACACATGGGTCTATGTGCATCAATGTACACACTGGGAGGAAATGGGATCAAAACATGCTTGGATAGCCAGGGATGGCCCCGATGGGAAACACCCAGGGTGGCAGTCAAGGGGCCAAGTTTGAGCCCCTGTGTGAAGGCCTAGGGAACGTCCAGTCCCCGAAGAGAGAGGAGAGCTCCTCGATCTCATCTCCCCTTCAACTCCCTCCATCCCCCACCTCCCCAGCTCCTTCCTGTTTTGATGGAAGGAAAATTTTTCAGCTTTTTCCTTCTTTATTTTTCCAGACGGGTGACTCTCTCAGGAGAGGAATTCCCCCCTCCCCAAAGCCCCATCACCCTATGCATCGATGCCATAGGTCCTGCCCATCCTGTTGTGTTAGGGCGGTCATGGCTATTTTTGGGTGTTTTACAGGGGTGGCGCCCCAGGGGAAGGGATGTGGGGGTGCTCGGTTGCCTCCTTCCAGTCCTCTTCCCCCCTCCCAGGTTCCTCCCCACCCCCACCCATCCTCTGGCCAGCCAGGCTCAGGGAGGAGGGAAGGAAGCCTGCTTAGCCTGGGTATAAATAACTCAGGTGGTTACTCAGCCCTGTGAACATGATAACGTGAGTCACCATGTGAAATCAAGAGGAGCAGTAAGCAGCCTCAGAGCCGCCCAGGCAGAGGGCAGTGGGCTACAGGATGACAGTGTGGTACCTGGAGACCCAATCTGGACTGGGCCCTGAGGTCACACGGTAGCTGAGCCTTGTGTGGTATCACATGGGCTTGCACTTACTCAAACCAAGATTCCTCATGAGGAACTCAAGGACAGCGCCTTCATTTCCGAGGCCCTCCCTGGGCCAGGGAGAAGAAGAGGGAGGCAGGACCAAACTCTGATCTTTACCGGTCCCCTCTCTGTGCCTGTCACACAGCAGATACAGAACAGGTCCATTAGAAGTTTCGGTCACCTCCCCTGTTTCCAGGGCTACTGGCCCAAGCAATTCCCTGGCCTCTGTGGGGCTTGAAAGGTGGGAGTCGGGCTGAGACTGGAGTAGGAGGGTCCCAACACTTGGCCTGCTGAGGCTTCATCTTTAGGTTAGTCCTGAATGAGCACAGTCCTATAGCCACCCTACTTCAGAGCCTGGCTGCAGTGTGAGTGCAGAAACAGGACACCCCAAGGGATGTGTGGCCTAGCAGCGGGATTAGCTGGGCAGCTTGCTGGGCTGTGGCCCAGGTCTCAGCTCTGGCAAGCCAGGTCAGAGGTGCCCCAGCCTCCCCCACTCCAGAGTCCCACGGGTCTGGACCCGCGTTGTCATGGCGATGGGTTCTGGAGCCTCCAGACTCTTGTCCACCTGCAGTTGCCAGGCCTGGAGAGGCAGCAGGGCCGTGTGGTCAGGGAAGCAGTGGGCCCAGAAGGAGAGTGTCAAATGAGGGGGGCACAGCTGGTGCTGCCATCTTAGACCAGTTAAGGACACTGAGGTGTCCAAGCATGAGACTTTGGACACAAGGTGTCAGGCTGAGCCTCAGATCCCCTGGACAATGACAGAGCAGTGGGGAGATTCATTACCTTCCTAGCCATGAGGTCACATAGCTGAGAGCTGATGATGAGGACCATCAGGGCCCGTGCTCACCCTAGGACACCTCCCTACCCCCCTTTGACCTTAGTCCAAAGAGCAGCACCCCAAGAGTCCAGAACCCACTTGACTCTGCCCTAACTTCAACATAGCTTTTTCACCAGCTCCATCTTGGCCTCCACCCCTGTGTGCCCAGACAACTTGGCATGGCTCAGGCCCTGCCATTTAGCAGGCAGCCTGCCCTCTGGCCCCTCACAAACAATGGGGACTCCAGGAATATTGTCGGCCTGGGCTGAATCAAACGCTCTAAATTTAGTCTGTCTGATGCACCCTCTGCTTCCTGCCCCTGCTGCCTCCTTTCAAGGCGATGAGGTCACCCCGGAACTGCATGCTCTGGCAGCCAGTCCCAGGGGGTTTCCAGGTCCCGGGCACTCCCCTGCTCTTGGGGAATGGACTATTGGGATCGGAGGTCATGAATCTTCCCTTCTGCCCTGACCCACTGAATCCCAGGAACTTCAAAGTAACATACGATAAGCCCTGCTTGCTGAAGCCAGCACCAGAGAGAAAGAGATGGACCCGGGCTCATCCCTGCCCTTCCCCAAGGTGACAGTCCCACGAAAGGACAGTCAGCAAATACACAAGGAATGACTAGCAGTGACAGAGTAGCATAAAAGACATGAATCAGAAATCTGATCGACAGAGAGTGGGTGGAGGCCTTGGCTTAAGACAGGGGTCAGAGCAGGCTTCCAGGAGGGTGACATTTGAGCTGAGGCCTGGATGACCAGAGGCTGAAGTTCTGGGTGGAGTCACACCATGCAAAACAGAAGAGGACGACTACACATCCCAGAAGGGGAGCTGCTTGCCTGGTTGAGGCACAGCCAGGAGACCAGTTTGGGGGAGAGGAGAGGAGTGAGGGCAGGGGGTTGGGGAACAGGCACCAGGTAGGAAGGAGCAGGGAAGAGGCCAGCAGCTTGGCCTGTGTGAGACTGGCCCTGCCCTCATGAGCAGGCTGCAGGGAAGCTGTCCTGCTGTACAGACAGGTTGGGGAAACCAGAAGGTAAGGTTACTGCAGGTCAGATCATCAAGAACTGGTATCCTAAACTGACTTCTAGAGAGTTTGTTTCACGGGTACCTGTTTCAGTCTTTTGCTGAGCCACTAGAATCCAGAGAGGGCATGCGACTTGCCCAGAGTCACACAGCAAGTCAGGGAGAACACCTTTTACTGTAGGTACTAAGAGGTGTCGGCCACCTGCCCTCTACCCAGCCCCTGTGGAATCTGCAGGTTCCGGTTAGGATAGGATGAAGCAGTGCTTGAGGCCAGAGCTCTGGTGGGTCTGAGGATGGGTGTGAAGGGGGTGGGCGAGTCTTCCTCACACTCATGCTCTAGAACTCTTGAAACCCCCGCTCTCCAGAGCTACCAAAAATTCTAGGCTGGCAGAAAGCTCTGGAATGTCACTTTCCAATGCCAGCCTTGGCAGAGGCCTTAGGGGTGGATGGGGGATCCCTATATCTTGTCTGGAATGGGGAGCTGGCATCCATGCCACCATGGGAAGGCAGGGCTGTGCTTGCCTCCTGGGGCTCAGGTGGGGACGTCCCCTTTCGAAGCTGCCCCACTTGACCTTTCTGCTCACCATGTAGGGGTACCCAGAAGCACCCCTGTGCCTCTTGGGTCACACTTGACCCCTGCTGCAGGCCAGAAAGATGATGGTTCCAGTTAACCTTCTAGATACTGTGTATGGAGAAAGCTTCGGGTGGGAATCCTGCCTGCCTGTCTGGCCTTGTTTCCCTCACCTGCCCAGGGCTCTGTACTTTGGTCACCAGAATGTCCCTGCCTTGGGCCTGGCAGACTCCAGTGCTTCGAACCTGTTAGCTCTGCCCCGACCACCCTACTTAGTGTCTCCCTGACAACTTTGGGGAGGCAGAACGTTTCTTTCCTCTGTTGACCAGAGGGAAGAGTAGGCTTAGGCGCCTAGGGAAAGTGGCATGTTAGATTGGTAGCGGCTGGTGGAGTACCTGGTAGACATTCATCCAGAAGTCAGACAGACCTCAGTTTGAGTCCTAGCTCTTCCACTGGCCAGCTGTGTGGCCTTGGGCAAGTTACTAAGCCTTTCTTGGCCTTGATTTCTTCTTGTGTGTAATGGTAACAGTAACTGTGTCCCCACCAGGGTTTGTGGACCGTGGCTACTACTGGGAAGTCATTAGTGGATGAGTAAAAGAGGGTGTTAGGGGAGGTTATGGTTCCACGGTGTTCGAAGCTTGGGGATGGGGAAGGGAAGTCCCCGTTCTCTGCAGTGGAGTAACACACCCCATACTGCCGGCTCTCAGCTCTCTTGGTAGAGACTTGAGAGACCGGTAGTTCTCTAGGGAACCTCTGGGCTCCCTATCAGGCTGGTGGTAAGGCTGGGTGAGGCCTTCTTCAGCCAGATGCCCTTCAAGCCTGGGCATCACTGCCCCTCTGATGACCAGCAGGGCCCAGTCCAAGAAGCTTTTATTTTTAAACCTTTGAACAGTGGCTAGCCAGGCACAGCCTCTGCAGAGGACAGAGCGGAGGAGCAGGGAGCCACCCTTCCCAGGCCAGTGCACCCCACCCCAGGTAGGTGCCAGGGACGCTGCCCTCCTCCATGCGAGACATGGAGCCTACTCCATTCCTCCCACCCAGGTCAGCCCACTTCTTCGAGAGTCTATACTCCAGAGCCCTGAGTGGCCCCTGCCCTCTGGCTGGCACAAGCCTTCTTCATCAGACAAGCATGAATGAGGGACATCAAGTGTGTGTCGCAGTGGACATCAGGCCCCTGGAAGGAGCTGATCAGCACCACCTTCATCCCTCACTCCCTCCTGGGGTGAGGAAGAGAGGCAGTCTTGAGGAATCTACCCACTGCCCAGGATGCCTGTTTACCACACAGGATGCCTGCTGTTGCCCCTTGAAACTCCCTTACTCACAGCTCTGCACAAAATTCCAAGTCTGAAGCAGGAAGACACCCCAAGGATGACCCAAAGCAACTCTCCCTGAGAACTGGACGAGGGGAGTCCTCGCTGGCATCCCCTGCTAGAACAGCGAGGGCCTCCCTCTGGAGCCTACCGTCCCCTGGGGTACCTGGTCTCTAAGGGAAGAGCAGGAGGGGACAGGACTCAAAAGATAAGCTTATAGGCAGGGTCTCTCATCTCCTGTCCTGGGCCTCATTGCCAGTGGTTAGTTGGTTCATTACAGGTACTTCCTGTAGTTAGTCTCTTGACCTTCTCCTTGGCCTGTGGGCATGGAGAGATTCTGTTGGTCTACCTGTGCCAGACACATAGGAAATACCAGCAAACATTTGGGTGAGGAATCCAGAAGATCCTGTGGCTGTCTGGCTATCACATACAGTAAAGCTCATCTTTTGTGGATATTCAGATCAGGAGCCATAAGTCACCTCCTCAGTCAGAATGTAGAACATGGCTAGCCCTAAGAGTCTCTTCCTGCCCCTCTCTAGGCCAGCCTTGTTCTCTCCTGTCCCTGCTGGGAGCTACAGTCCTGTCTTATGTACCACAATTTTGCCTTTTGTGTGTATGTGTCTGTATGTACATGCATGTTCCTGTGTATGAGTGAAGGTGTGTGTACCACAGTGCACATGTGGAAGTCCAGACAGCTTCGTTTGTCAGTCCTTGGCTCTTGTCTTGTTTGAGACAGGGTCCCATTGCCACTGTCTACATTGCCACCAGGTTGACCCAGGAGTGTGTTCTCCCAGATGCACATACTACCTCATCTGGCTTTAGATTTGGGGGGTCTGAACTCAAGCCTCCACCCACTGAGCCGTCTCCCCAGCCCAGTTTTACAGTTTTGCCTCTATTTGTCTCCCCCCTCTCTCTCTGTCTCTTCCTCTCTGTGCTGGAAGCTTTAGTTGTCAACTTGACACACCTGGGTTGAGGGAGCCTCAACTGGGGAATTGCCTCCATTGGACTGGCCTGTGGCCGTGTCTTCGGGACATCTTGATTGTTGAGTGATGTGGGAGGGCCCAGCTCACTGGAGGTGGTACCCCAAGCAGGTAGTCCTGTATTGTATAAGAAAGCAGGTTGAGCACAGGTCAGGGGAGCAAGCCAGGAAGCTGCGTTCCTTGTGGCCTGTGCTTCAGCTCCTGCCTCCAGGTTCCTGCTCTGAGTTCCTACCTTGTGCTCGCTGTGACCTGGGAGATGTCAGCTAAATAAGCCCTGTCCTCCCCAAGGTGCTGTTGGTTGGAGTGTTTTGTCAGCAATCGGAAGCAGCCTCTCTCCCTCTCTCCACCTCTGTCTGCTGTCCTCTGTCATTTATTTCTCTAGCTCAGTCTATCCATCCATCCATTTTTCTTTGTGGTACAGGGGTTGCCTTTTCTCAGTCAGGCTGAATGATGATCTGCTTATGCCTACCTCTACAGAGCCTGATCTGATCTGAGGATTCCAGAGGCGGGAAAGACATGACAAGGCGAGGAATGCCAGGCCCCAGGTGACTGACAGCTGGGGGAGCAGGTAAGGCTTCCAGCTAGAGTAACTGACCAGAGCCTAAGGGATCACCATCAAAGCAATATTCCTCGGAGTAGCTGCGACCGCTGGTGGGTCTTCAGCAGCTGTATTTCTTGGCTATTTTGTTTTGTTTTTATTCAATAGGGTTCCATGTAGTCCAAGCTGAACTCCAACTCAATGTGTAGCTAAGGCTGGCCTTGAACTCTGATCTTCCTGCCTCCACCTCCCAAGTACTAGAATACAGGCATATTCCACCACACCTGGATGCTAGGCCTCTGGTTTTTACTGTTTGATCCTCAGCACCAAGGCAGAATCTATCACCTGATACAACTGAGGATAAATGAATCTAAAGTCTAGTGACTCTAGCACCTTCCTACTTACTGGTGAAAGGATGAAAGGGTTAGAGAGGGCATCAGGCCCTTCAGGATGGTTCCTCTACACAAAACAATAATCTGATTAAAAATTGGCACGTGCTGGGCATGTAAGTGCACTACTGTAATCCCAGCATTTGGGAGGTGGAAGCAGGAGGATCAGGAGTTCAAGGCCAGCCTCAGCTACACATTGGGTTGGAGGCCAGCCTGGACTACATGAAACCCAGTTAGTTGGTTAGTTTGTTAGATGGTTAGTTAGAAATAGGGTCTCACTGTGTAGTTCTTTCTGGCCTAGAACTTGCTATGTAGACCAGGCTGTCTTCGAACTCACGGAGATCCATGAGTTCATCTGCCTTCTGAATGCTAGTATGTGCCACAATGCCTGACAAGACCCTGTTTAGAAGAATGGGTTAAGGGATCTGGGGATACAGCTCAGTGATAAGAAGTCTTGTCTAACATTTTTGAGGTCGTGGATTCAATCACTATTACCAAATTTAAAAAAAAAAAAAAAAAGACTTACTCAAGTGAGGCTGGTGGAATCAGCCTGTAGGTCCCTGGAAAGCTGAGGGTTGAGAGTTCAGTGCTATCCTGGGCTACGTGGTGAGAATCTGTCTCAAAACCAAAAAAAAAGAAGCAAGGATCTGAATAGATATTTCTCTAAAAAATGAATTTCCAGCAAGTATATGAAACAATGCCCAGCATCAGTACTGATGACACTGATGAGGAAGAACAAACCTAAAGGGGAGATCCGCAATGATCGGTTCCGTCAGAAACGGAGTGCCACGTGTAGTGGTACGTGCCTTTAATCTCAGCACTGAGGAGTCAGACGCAGATGAAATCGAGGCCAGCCTCATCTTCACAGCAAGTTCCAGGTCAGCTGGGGCTACAGGGAGACCCTGTCTCATAAAAGAAACACAAAGAGTAGGCCGGGGAGATGGCCCAGTGGGTTAAGCACTGGCCTAGAAGGCCTGATGACACGAGACATTCGTCCCTAGAATCCAAATACAAAGCCAGAAAAGTGCCACACCTTTGTAACCTCAGTACTCCCACAGTGAGATGTGAGGCAGAACCAGAATGTCCAGGAAGCTGACAGGCCAGCCTGGAGTACACTGCTCAGAAAGAAGAGAACCCCTGCTTCAACAAGGTGGAAGGAGAGAACCAGTGCCCAAAGGTCGTCCTCTGACTGCCACACTCATGTCATGGAACAGGCCTGTCCCCCTCCTCCCCCCCCACACACAGTGAAGTTTTTAAAATTAAAATAACAAAAAGTGGGGTTGGTAAAGTGCTTCCCACAAAAGCATGAGGACCTGAGCTTGGATTCACAACATCCATGTAGAAACTGCATGCCTGTAATCCCAGTGTTGGGGAGGAGACAGCAGGCTCCTGTAGCCAGTCTGCTACATCAGTGAGCTCCAGGCTCAGTAAGAGACCCCATCTCAAAAAGACAAGTCAGAGGGTGATAAAGACATGCAACACCATTCTCTGCCCTCTACACATGTGCATGTGCACACATTCATACCACACACACACACACGTTTACACAAAATGTGATGGATGCTGGACAGGGATGCAGAGAAACCGGAACAGGTGCTGTCAGTGGGAATGTCCGTTAATGCTAGCATTATAGAACTTGTGTGGAAGTTCCTCAGAAAACCAGGAATGCTCTGCCATGTGATGCCGCCAGCCCAGGGCCAGGCATGTGTCCACAGGAAGGGAAATGGTGTGCTGGAGAGACCCCTTGTTCCATGAGGTTCCCTTCACCACAGCCCAGGCAGGGAGCCCGCCACAGGGCTGTCAGCTGATGGGTGGAAAGAGACAGTGTGGCACCTGTGTTCATGAGGAACTAGTCAGCTGGAAAAGAAGGAACCCTGTGGATGAGCCTGGAGGTCATTACGTCATGTGAATTTTGAGTTAGGCTGAGAAAGAACTTCATGTTCTCACTTCCATGTGGAAGTCGTAAAAGTGAGTCTCCCAGGAATAGAAACAGAGGCCTACTTATCAAGAGACCGGGTTGGGGGATGAAGGGAGGTGAGAGAAAGGACAGTTAACGGGTTCAAGGTTCAACTGAATGGCTTCTAGTGTTCTCCAGGACAGTAGGGTGTATTAGTTATACGTTCTTGCTGGGACGACACACCCGACAAAAGCATCTTAAGGTAGGAAGGCTTTATCTTGGCTCACAGTTCTAGAGTACAGTCTGTCATAGTGGGGAGAGCGTTGCAGAAGGAGCTTGAGACAGCGGGTCACATGCAGACCTGTAATCCCAGCCACTTGGGAGACTGAGGAAGGACATGTGAAATTTGAAGGCCTGCCTGCAATCCATAGTGAGTTCAAGGCCAGTCTGAGTATTTTAGCGAAACCCTATGTATTAGTTACTTTTTGTTGCTCTAAGGAAACACTATGACCAAAAGCAGCTTATGGAAAAGTTTATTTTGGTTTCTAGTTTCAGAGGGATAGTCCATACCTTTGCCTGGTAGCAGCCAGAGCAGCAGCAGAGAGATCATACCTTCAGCCCCCAACAGGAAGCAGAGCATGAACTAGAAGCCAGCAAGGATACGAACCCTTAAGCCCGCCCCCAGTGACTTTCTTCCTCCAGCAAGACTACCTCCCAAAGTTTCCATAATCTCAAATAGCACCACCCACAGCAGAGCAAATGCTCACATATCTGAGTCTGAGTCTACATCTCTCATCCAAACCACCACATTCCACTCCCTGGTCCCCATAGGCTCATCTCCATATCATAGTGCAAAATGCATCTAGTCCAACTTTAAAAGCCTACATATTCTTTCAATCATAACACTGTTTCAAAGTCTCTTCAGAGACTCGAGGCAATCTCTTGACCACGACTCCTTGTAAAGTCAAAAAAGCAGACTACATACTTCCAACATATGATAGCTTCCCAAAAGGGAAGAATGGGGCCATAGTGAGGGACTACTGGACCCAAACCAGGCAGGGCAGACATTGAATGCTGTAGCTCTGTGTCTGGTGTCTGGGGCTTCGGTTCCAGAGGGCTTAGGTGGCTCAGCCCCTCCAGCCTTGCTGCTTGCAGCGTACACCTCTCTCAGTGTACAGACAGCTCATGGCTCTGGAATCTCCAGCATCTTGAGGTCTTTATAGCAACCCAGGCTTCATCTTCATAGCCTCACACAATGGCCTCTCGGGGCTTCCTGTCCTGTCAGAGCCTTCACACAGCGACTCCCCTGCCACGTGGTGCCTGGCCTCAGTGGCTCTGACACCGTGGAGGAATGGTTGTGGAGGAAGAATCCACAATATCCTCATTCTTGCTTCTTTCACGTCTCTAAATCCAGTACCACATAGATAACACTGCCATGTTCTCCTGCCAGCTTGAGGTGGACCCTTGCCCCCTTCTACCACATTAGTGGCAGCTTTTAAAACAATTTTACTTATTTTTATTTTACATGTGTGTTTGCCTGCATGTCTGTAAGTGCACCACATGCTTCCAATGCCCATGGAGGCCAGAAGAGGGCAACAGATCCCTGGTGCTGTAATTAGAGATGATTGTGAGCTACCATGTAGATGCTGGGAACTAAACCCAGGTCTTCTGCAAGAGCAACCAGTGCTCTTAATTGCTCAGTCATCTCTCCAGCCCCCCACTTTGATTTATATAGTGAGTTAAAAAACAAACAAGCATAGGGAGCAGAGTGTGGTGACACAAACCATTAATCCCAGCATTCAGGAGGAGAGGCAGGTGGACCTTTGTGAGATTGAGACCAGCCTGGTCTACAGAGCAAGTTCCAGACCAGCTGGGGCTACCAGGAGACCCTGTCTCAAAGAAAGAAAAAAATTAAAAACAGGAGGACTGGAGAGATGGTTCCACGATAGAGAGCACTGGTTGCTCTTGCAGAAGACCTGGGTTCAATTCCACATATGGTGGCTAACAACCATCTGTAACTCCAGTTCCAGAGGATCTGATACTCTCTTCTGGTCTCCATGGGTTTTGCACAACATGGGTGCACTTACATACATGTAGGCCAAACACTTGTATACATTAAGTAAATAAATAATAGGTAAATAGATAAAAAGAGCACATACGTCTCTTATAAAATACCAGTTCCCCATGCTCATGTGGAGCAGCTCACAACTGCCTGTAATTCTATCTCCAGGGGATCTAACACCCTCTTCTGGCCTTTAAGGGCACCTGCACTTATGTATGTGCACACACATACAGACATACATATATAGCATAATCTAAAAATAATAAAAGTAAATCTTTAAAAACAAATGTTAACTTTCCTATGAGTGGTTAAAGCAAGAGAGCCATTCCAGGCTGGAGGAGCAGCAGGTACAAAGGCCCTGTGGTGGGAATGAGTTTGCTCATTAAAGAAACAGCAACAAGACCAGGGGAAGTAAGAGGCAGTAGATACGTCAGCAGCCTTGGTACTGCCTGCTTCCCCTCTATCTCCTGCTTTGTGACCTCGGCCCCCCGTCCTCCTCTTGATGAGATTTAGGAAGGCAGTGAGCACCCGCTTTCCTAGACAGCATCCCCTCCCACCATTCCCTGGGAACAGATGGCCTCATTCCTCCAGAGACCCACCCCTAGACATGGGGACCCAGAAGTGGGGACCTAACAGCTGACCCTTGCGCTGGCCCCAGCAAAAAGGAGACCCTTCTATTTCCCAGAACTCCAAGACTCCCCGTGCAGCAACAGTGCCCAAACCTGGACCCTACCCACCCTTCTCCATCTCCCCAGACCTCAGTGGGCACCTGCTCAAGTTGGACCCGCTCTTCTCTGTACCCTAAGGCCTGGCACAGGGCTGGGTTCTAAGAAGAATCTGAGTGGAGAGAGGCGGGGTAAAATAAACTCATTCTGGAAAGGAATTCTGAGAAAAGAATGTAAGTAACTGACATCAGCAGTCAATAAAAGATCTTCCCATCAGCTATCTCTATGGACTTGTCTTCTGGTTTAGAGGGGAACGGGTGGAAGGTGGGAGAAGAAAGCAGTGATGAGGGCAGCCAGGGGAGGGAGGGATGAGGTGATGGACAGGATGGATGGACATGGACTTGAATCTAGTCAGGCCTGTATTCTGAGTACTGTGCTGGGACAAAAGCCAGAAGTGCTGCTGATATCAGGTCCCACTCACGTTTACTGGCCAAGAGCCCTTTCTCCAATCTCCGAATCTAGAGCCACCCTAATTTGTGACCTTGGGAAGCCTTAGGTCTATGCCGAGCTCCTTATTTCCCATAGCAGCAGCTAGAAGCATGAGTCTCAAGGTCTAACTTGAGCAAGACAGTCTGGGTTCAAAACCTGACCCAGGCCTTTGCCTACTGTGTGACCCTGGATGAGTTGCTTGACATGAGCCTGGACACACAGGGAGGCAGCTCTGCAGAAAACACTGCCCAAGGAAAGCTCTTAACCCGTAAGTGAGAGTTAGGTCTTCCTTCAGTGTGCCCAGAGATGGGCACGCTGTGTGCTCACATCGGGTACCTCCCTTAAAGCGGCAAACTGTGAGCACCCGAGGCTGAAGTTCTGAGGTTCCTGCAGCACCCAGAACAGGAGGCCCTGGCTAGGTGTACGTTCAGAATGCATGATGTATGGGCTGTCCACGCGGGGTCTGTGGGCATCCACACTGATGCCCATGGGCGGCCTCCACCCCACTCTCCCAACTCTCCACTGGTAGATTGTACCATGGAGGCTTGAGGCTCCAGAGTTCTGAGAACACACATATGCCCCTCCAGGGACCAAGGCTGGAAACAGAGTCAGAGACGTAAACAGGCAAGATTTCAGGAATCCCAGCCAATAAGGAGTAGCCTCACAGAGGCGAGCGTCCCTGCCCCGAGGGAATGGGGAGATTTGCATGGAATGTTTAGGGACCCTGAGTGGGCCTGGATGTAGCACCTACTGGACAGGGACACTGAGGCCCAGGAAAGCTGGTTGAATGACTTGCCCAAGATCATACAGCAATGGGGACAGAGCTGGCACCAGAACCCAGGGTTCTGACTCCCAGGCATGCCCCACCCCACACTGCACCATGGGGGAGGTTCTGGAAATCACCCCAGTTCTACTTTGCAAAATGAGTCAAAGACATCCGTACCTCCGGAGCCAGAGCCCGTCCCGGGGACTCCCTGGTCTGAGAGTCCTCCGGGGAACTAGTGATAACGGTGCCGTTTCAGCCACAGTCTCATCCTGGCCTTTGCCCAGTGGGCATGATGCACCACTGAGGCATAGAGCATTGGTACAGGAACATGGGGAATACTCTGCTTCATACTCTGTGTACCACCTCTAAGTCCAGAACCTTCCCTGGACCAGTTCCCCTCAAACGCTGGAGCACCTGGGTAAATCTGAGGTCCCCACCCACAAAGTCCAAATACTCACTTTTAATGTCTTTACTATAAAGGGACAATGCATGCTTACTTAGGAAAATCTGAAAAATGCAGAAAAGTCAAAATAAGGAAAAATGATCACCACCCACAGCTTTGCCACCCAGGGTCAGCCATTGTTGGAGCTTGATGTATTTCCGTCCATAGTGTTTTGTTTGAGGACTCTTTTTTTAGGCATAGCTGAGATCACACTGTATATTAAAAGGGGGGAAAAAAAAACCCTCAAACAGTAGTATCCTGCTTTTCTGGCCGGTTGTCCTATCCCGGACACTTTTTTGGCTATTTTACTCTCTGGCCTGGCTTCCTTTTCTCACTTTCTGAACCTCATTTTTATTGGCTGTCTAGTATTTTATCAAGTGGAAGTTCCACGTTGACTTAGCCATTCCCTTGTTGTTTGACAGCTCCGTTATTTCCAGTTTTTTCAGTTATAAATAATAGGTTTTGATTAGTATCTTTGTATGGAAAGTGTTCTGTTTTCCACCATGAGGGTTGTTAGCTCCTTGGCTGGAATCAAATTAAATTACTGGGTTGGTGAGTCATGCATGCCCTGGAACCCTCGGCCAGCTGCCTCCCAGAGGACTTGGCTACGCCTCTTCAAAACATGAGTGCAGAGGGCTTAAAGGTGGCAGGAATGCCACTCAGCCAATCAGTGATGCCACTCTCCTTCCTTTGCAGTGTGTCTGCCTCCTGTCATACTCCTTCTGGTCATGCATTCATCCACTCATTCATTGACTCACTGAATAAATAAGGGCAACCTAACTGTAGCCGGGTGCATGTCTAGACTCCAAGATGGGGCCAGGAGCTGAACAGACTAAACCCTGTCCTCGGGGGTAAACCAAAAGCGCGAAGCAGGAAGGCAAGTGCACATGTTCGGTCATTTGGTTATATGCAAATTGAGCTGCTCCATGGGACCATTCCATTTGCATGCCTCCCCAAAAGAAGTTTGGATGATACTAGGTTTGGTAGCACTAGCCTATAATCCCAGCTACATGGGTGGCTAGGGCAGGAGGGTCAAACGTTCGAGGTGTGCCTGGCCTGCATTGTGAGTCGAAGGCAGGTCTGGGGAACTTAGTGAGACTGTATCTTAAATAAAAAGTAGGCCTGGAGAGAGCTCAGCGCTCAAGAGCACTGGCTGCTCTTGCAGAGGATCTGGATTTGATCCCCAGCACCCACATGGTGACTAACAAAATTATCTGTAACTCCAGTTCCAGAGGATCCTCTGCCCTCTGAGGGCATTGCATGATACAGGTGCACTCACATATACACAGGCAGTACACTTACACACATAAAATAAAAAATGAAAAGTAAGGGCCAGGCATGGTGGTACACACCTCTAATCTCAGCGCTTGGGAGGCAGAGATCTCTCTCTGTGAGATCAGGCCGGCCCGGGCTGCACAGTGTGCTCCAGGACAGCTGTGGTTGTGGAGCCATGCGGGCCCAGTCCATAGGGGTCTCCAGGACCAGTGCTGTTCAGGAGCTGACTGTCATAACCGGTGTGCCTGGCTCCTTGGTCATCCTTCCCAAGCCCAGTCGCTCAGTCTCAGGCTTTTAGAGCTACAAGGACAGAGGCAAGATCTGAACCTGCAGCTGGGCTCTAGAAGCCACCTGGTCACCAGTCTTGGGAGGAATCTGTAAAGGACGAGAGGTCCAGCATGTGGACAGACGGCCCTGCCGAAGCCAGTGGCTATTGATTGAGATCTGTCCCTGAAGAAGGAGGCATGGCAGCCAGAACTCACTATTCCGATTGGAGACTTCCAGTTCCCTTGACCTGGGGTTCCCTCTACCCACAATGCCCTTCCTTTCCCGGCTTGTTGCTCAGCTGAGATGCCACCTCTCTTCCAAGAAGCTCCTCAGCTCCAGTTGCAGTATGAGAGGGAGATAGGGGAGACAGGGAGTGTTTTACAGCAGGTTCCCGAGCCCTCATTCAGGAAAGACAAAAGCTCACCTAGCCAGAAGAAGAGACTGAACCAGTAGTGGCACAGGTCCCGTGGGAGACCCCAGCTCATCCTGTCTGTCTCCAAGTACTCTCTGCAGTGTGGAGAGGAAGGGACAAAAAGCAACGGCTGGTGCTTGGCAGTCCCAGAAGCCCCACGAGTCTGAATCCTGGCCATAATCCCAGCTTCCTTTCTCTGCATCACTTTGGGCCTTCCTGAATGGTTCTGTGCCTCAGTTTTCTCCTTTAAGCAGGCTTTATGGAGAATTTGCCCTGGACTACCATGAGACCTAATGGAGCAGCTGGGGGGTGCTGTGAATGAATCACCAGAGGGGGCTCAGGTGATGCCATCAACCAGAGATGCCAGGCCTAGAGACCCTACCAAGAGAGGGGGCAGATCACCCCTTAACAAGACCTCTCACTGTCAACCTCTGTCCTAGGCTCTGGGCCTACCCCTTCTCAAAAGTTTCTGATGGAGGGACAGGTGACCGAGGGGCAGCTAGCCCCTTGCCCTGACATGGTGTCTTCCGCCCAGGAATACACTGCCAGGTCCTGGGCCTTCTCTGCCCTGGGAAGAAACCTCCTTTGAGAGGCCACCTCCCCAGCCTTGGAAGGTGGGTAGTTTCCTGACTTAAACAACGTGACTGGGATGTCCCTCAGCCTCTGCTGTGCAGAGGTATGGGGACATCCGACAAGGACAACATTCCCATTCATGGCGGCAAGCATGGCCATGGAGCAGAAGATAGGTCAGGGACCAAGGGGGCTGCAGAGCAGAAGCCCTCAGCGGGCAGGCCACACTGCATCCTAGCTTCCAGCATCGTCATTAGGGAACACCCCCTGGCCTTGTGATCCTGAGAAAGGGGCCACTTTGCTGTACCTGTAAAATGAAGAACCACAATATCCATGGCACAGGGTAGCTAGCTGCCAAATTGAAACAAATCTTTTCTTTAAGCATGTGGGCTCAGAGTTCACAGAGTAGCCATGTGATAGGAGAAAGCGGTTACACACTCAGACTCAGCCACCACCTGCTTGGGTGAGACTCCCACACACTTGCAGTTGTGTGACCTTGGGTAAGTTATTTTACCTTTCTGTGCCTTGTTTCTTCCACTGTAAAATGGGGGTGCTAATAGTTCCTCTGAAGTCCACAAGATGGCTCAGTGGGTAAAGGCAGTGCAAAGCCTGATGTCTTGAGTTCGACCCCCAGGACTCTCCTGTCCGGAGAAGCAACTCCCACAAGTTGTCCTCTGACCTCCACAGGCATGTGACATGCACAGGCACCTGTGTATACACATACACGCACACACAATAAATGAATACATAAATAATAAATATTCTAAATCCTTCTGCAGAGAGATGCGAGATTAATGGAGCCAACATAGGTAAAGTGCTTCAAGAACATGACCGTGCCCTCTGAGGCTCTCGCAGTTCCCACCAGACTGGTCTCAATTGCTCCTGAATTTGTTTTCTGGATCTGCTGTGAACAGTCACCATGGTCTTGGTGCTGTGCTTTGAATATGACCTCTCTTCACTAAAATCCACATAGAGGCTTGGTCCCCAGTGTAGCCATAGTGAGAGGTAGCGGGACAGTAAGCGGTGGCTACGGCATAAGACGGCTTGGTGTCCTTCTAGTGGGACTGGGTTAGTTCTCACAGGACTTATCGTTCTCTCTAGGTTACATTCCACGGTAGTGAGTTCTGCCCTGGATTAGTTAGTAGAACTGGATTAGTTAGTCAGAAAGCTAGTTCTTATGAACTATGCTGCTCACTATCTCTTCACTATGCCTGCCTTTCTACCTTTCCACAAGCCAAGGGCAAGCAGATATCCACACCATGCACTTGGATTCCAACCTCTACTGCCGTGTGTCAGATCGAGTCTTGCTCAGTCTCTGGTATTTTGTTACAGTGATGGAAAATGAACTAAAACTCTTGGTAACTTGAGAAAACATACTTTTTTTGTTTTGAGACAAGATCTCACTCTGTAGCACAGGCTGGCCTGAAACTCATTATGTAGCCCAGGCTAGCCTAAAATTAACAGAGATCCTCCTGTCCCTGTCTCTGCCTCCTGATTACTGGGATTATAAATGTATGCATGACGCTGCTGAGGGCAGGACCAGGGCAGAGCCCTGTCATAGATAGACAAGTGCAGTGAAATGGAAAGTTGGGATACCTGACTGGAGAGTGATGTCTAGAGCATACAGGGACCCCTTGGGAATCAAACTGCACATGCTGCCAAGAGAAACAGTCTCTGTGCTGCAGATCCTTTAAGAATAATGGGGTCAGAAGAGATGTTGGGGTGTGGTGATGTACACCTGCAATTCTTGCACTTCGGAGACCAAGGCAGGAAGATCCTGAGTTTGAGGCCAGCCTGGACTACAGAGTAAGAACCTGTCTCAGAAAATGAAAGCCAGGCTGAGTGTGGTGTCAAACACCCTTAACCCAGCATTTGGGAGGCAGAGGCAGGCGGATCTCTATGAGGTGGAGGCCAACATGGTCTACATAGTGAGTTCCAGGCTGGCTGTGGCTACAGGGAGACCCAGTCTCAAAAAGGCAGAGAAAGAAAGAAGAAAGAAAGAAAGAAAGAAAGAAAGAAAGAAAGAAGAAAGAAAAGAGAGAGAAAGAAAGAGAGAGAGAGGAAGAAAGAGAGAAGAAAGGAAAAACAAGAGCTGAAGCGATGGCTCAGTGGTTCAGAACACTTTCTGCTCTTCTGGAGGACCTGGGTTGGGTTTCCAGCACCCACATCTGGCTTCTCACAACTGCCTGTAACTCTGTCTCTGGGTATCTGAGCCCTCTGGCTTCTGCAGGTGCCCACATACACGTGGCATATATACACACATACATGCAAATAAAAATTAAAAATAAATAAAATTTTAAGTCAGGTGTGGTGGTAATATACCTTTAATCCCAGCACTTTGAGGCAGAGGTAGGTGGCTCTCTCTCTGAGATAGATGCCAGCTGAGTTCCAGGACCAGCTGGGGCTATAGGGAGACCCTGTCTCAAAAAAAAAAAAAAAAGACAAAACAAAACCAATAAAAAATAAATAAATGGGGGCTAGAGATATGGCTCATTACTGGTGGCTCTTGCAGAGAACCTGGGTTTGATTCCCAGCACCCACATGGCAACTAACAACCATCTGTAACTCCATTTCCTGAAATCTGATGCCCTCTTCCCACTCTGAGGGCATTGCATGACATGGGTGCATTTACACACAAGCAGACAATACACTCATACACAGTAAATTAATAAATAAATAAATTAATTAAAAGAACAAAAAATCTGGAGCACCCTGCACACTCAGAAACCCCCTTCTGCCCCGTGCTCCAGCCACTCAGCTGCTCAGACCCTTCCCCACATCCCAGCCCCTCTCATGAGCCAACAACTAGCAAGTATCATGTGTCCCAGGGGGAACCGCAGGTCCCATCACACTGGGAGATGACTTGAAGTCTCTCCTGGGATGTAACAGTACAGGACAGACATTCACGGAGCTGGCAGGGAGTGAAGGGACCTAGACCTCGCCCTGCCCAGATCTCAGCTCACTTCTTGCCCCTGCCTGTGGCCTCAAGGTAGGAGGGCATCTCAGGGCTACAGGTGGCTCCCCCACCTCACGCCGTTTTCCTGGGGCCAGAGGTGAGAGGGGCAGCAGGGGCGGCAGAACAACAGAGCTTTGAGGCAATATCTGTGCAGGGAAATAGAGGAGATAAAAACTTCTCACCTTCCCACCAACCCAGGAGGAGATAAGGCAGGAGTGCGGGCAGGCCCCAGTCCCCAGGCCTTGCTAGCACACAGCTGCCCACCTGCCCCCAGGTTTCCCACACGCATCCGCTCTCACCGACTCCAGGCTGAAACCTGAGGAGCCACTCGGAAGAGTGGCAGAGACAGTAGATAAGGCTCCAGGCTGTGCCCAAGCTTGGTGCCACCCACACCGCCCTCCCCATCCGCCTTTGCTCCCCCGAGACACAACCTCTGCTGACATTCACCGCTGCCATCCCTTCAAAAGTCTTCAGTCCAGGCAGGCCTGGTGGCACGTGCTGGATTCTTACCACTCAAGAAGCAAAGGCAGGAGCATTGCCAGAAGTTCAAGGCCAGCCTAGGCTACACAGTGATGCCCTGAGTCAGAATACAAACAACAGGGCCAGCAAGATGATTCATCATGTAAAGGTGTTTTCTGTCCAAGCCCAGCAATCTGAGTTCAAGTCCCAGAAGAGAACTGACTCCAAAAAGTTGTCCTCTGAACTCTGCTTGTGCTCTGTAGCACGCGCGTACACACACACACACACACACACACGCACAAATAGAGTGAGAAAGAATGGGCTGTAGGTGTAACTCAATGGCAGAGCACTCAAGTTCCCATTCCCAGCACCACACATACAGAGGAGAATATGGTTTGACCCTAAGTGTCACCTCCTAGGCTAAGTGACTGTGTGTCTGAGGGGTACAGGCCACATCCAGCTCCAGCAAATACCACAGTGCGGAAAATTGCCGCTGCTGCCCTTGCTCTTTCTGCTTCTCCTGGTCCTCCCAGAGCCCTGTAAAGACTAGAGTATCTTACACAGTCCCCATCTTGTGTGGACCCCTGCAGGAGACTTCCTAAGGAGGGGACACTCGCAGGCAGGGCTGCCACTGGAGAACCGAATGTTGAAGGTTCTGAGAGTCATCTGTGCCTGGGACTGACCAGCCTTGGATGGTGAGTGAGTGGGTGAACACTTGATTGAGCCAGTGAGTCAACTCACCAGGTTCTGACCGAGCTGGCTCAGCCCAGCTTCCTCCCAGCCTGTCCACCACCCCCACACTGCCTCCTGTCCACCCCACACTGCCTCCTGTCCACCCCACACTGCCTCCTGTCCACCCCACACTGCCTCCTGTCCACCCCCCCACACTGCCTCCTGTCCACCCCACACTGCCTCCTGTCCACCCCCCCCCACTGCCCTCCTGTCCACACCCCCACACTGCCTCCTGTCCACCCCCCCACACTGCCTCCTGTCCACCACCCCCCACTGCCCTCCTGCCCACCCCCCCACACTGCCTCCTGTCCACCCCCCCACTGCCCTCCTGTCCACACCCCCACACTGCCTCCTGTCCATCCACACTGCCTCCTGTCCACCCCACACTGCCTCCTGTCCACCCCCCCACTGCCCTCCTGTCCACACCCCCACACTGCCTCCTGTCCACCCCCCCACACTGCCTCCTGTCCATCCACACTGCCTCCTGTCCACCCCCACACTGCCTCCTGTCCACCCCCCCACTGCCCTCCTGTCCACACCCCCACACTGCCTCCTGTCCACCCCACACTGCCTCCAGCTGGAAGCAGCAGGTGTCAGGGTTCCAGGGGACCCAAGGACAAATGTACTGCTTCCCCTAGACCAGCAGTCCAGAGATGCCTCAGCCTCCAACCCTCCCCAGGCCTGAGTAAGTCCTTCCTATGCAGGCCTAGAGCCTCTGAGTGCTGTGGTCCCCCTGATTCCATTACATCCTCTTGAGACCAAACCTGATCTTTACAGCAGAATAGTGTCATAGTTGAACTGTACTGGAAGGCCCAGCACAGGACCGGCCTTCTCTGAAGTTAAAGAGTGCATGCAGATGGCAGTATACCTCAGGGCTCAGGTGTCGCCCCCCCCACCATCCTCCACCTCCACACACCCCACTCCTCACCCCCAACCCCTGACCTCCACCTCCAATGACCTCAACTTGGTGTTAGCCCAGAACTAAATTCCTGTCTCTGCTGTCCTCCCTGTGAGCCTCGGTTTCCTAGTTTTGAGTGCTGCTGATAAGTGGTCTATCCCTAGCATCGCAGTGGCACATTCCTGTAATCCCAGCACTCGGAGGTAAAAGCAGAAGGATCAGAAGTTCAAGGTCATTCTTTACTACCACAGCAAGTTATGGACTAGCCTGGGATTCTTGATATCTTTTCTTTTAAAAAAAAAAAACAAAAACAGAAACAAAAACCAACCAACAACTGTACTCCAAGGAACAAGGAGCCAAGAAGGACTTTCAACCACCCTAAAGAAAGGATGTTCTGAGTCCCCAGGGACTCCACCCACATCCCTGCCTCCACGTCAGGCCTGGCCCGGCCCACCCCTCCAAGCAGGATATGGCTTCCCACCATAGGTCGGGAAGAGGAAGGTGTGGGGGTGGGGTAGCAAGAATCTACATCCTGGGGACCAGGAGATGGCAACTCCAGGTGCACACGTCCCAGCTTCCGGCTCCAGCCTAGAGAAGATGCCTCAGAGCTGCCTCTGGGGATGCAGTGCCTGGCTGGGAGCCCAGAGCCCCTCCTGGACATGGTACCAGCATTTCCTCTTTCCTTTTGGTTGCTGAGACACCCTGGAGCCAGGGCTCAGGGTCTGGGTCCATGGGCCTGAATCATCCTAAGTTAAAGCTTCTGACCTTCAGACCCTCCAGGTTATTTGGCAAATGGGTAAAGCTAGGTGCTGGGGACTGGGGCTTCACAAAGCACTCATGTGTCTTAGGTCAGAGTGTCTCTTGTGAACAAGGCCTAAGAGTCAGGTAGGAAAAAAGTAAGCAATGGGGCATGGTGGAGCACAAGGCCACATGCAGATCCTTGTCTGGTCCTTGGCTCCACCAGCTGCTGCTCAAGAAAAGAATGAGCTGGAGAGATGATTAAGAGCAGTGGCTGCTCTTCCAGGGAACCCAGGTTCAGTTCCCAACACCCACATGGCAACTAACAACATCCCATCTGTAAATCCAGTTCTGGGAGATTTAACACTTTCTTTTCACCTCTGAAGGTGTGCAGGCAATACATTTGAACACATAAAATAAAAATAATAATAACTAAAATATTTTAAAAGAAAGAAATCTGAGTTTAATGTACAGTCTCCAGATCTGAGGTGTCTGTTCCTTTTTTAGGAAGAGTTTTATGTATCTCAGTCTGGCCTCTAATTCACCATCTAGCTGAGGATGACCTTGAACTTCTGATCCTCCTGCTTTCACTTCCTGAGTGCTAGAATTACTAGGGTGTGCACCATGTCTGGTTTATGTGGTGCTGAGTCTCATGTAAACTAGACAGGTGCTCTACCAGGTCAGTCTGAGGAAAATTTGTGAGCAAAACACATGTATACCCAGGATATGGCCTGCAGGCCACCGCAGACCACGTGATCTCTTCCACGGATGCAGTCAACCACTTCCAGAGGGGGAAAGTAAGGTGAAAGGAGAAATGAGCACGTGGTCCCTGGGGTGGGAAGCCTCAGAGTCCACACAAAGACCCAGGCCTCCCAATTCCATGAAACATTCCCAGGCTTATAAAACAGAACAAAGTCCTTCCGGCCAGAGTCTGACTGTACAACAATGGGGCGTCCCATCACTGGCCTCGAAGGGACCAGGAAACTTTTCACGAGCTGATCCTGATCCGAGCATTGTCCAAGGCGCAGGAGAGAGGCTCCTGCATCCAAGGAAGTGGTGTAAATACTTCTTGGCTCACATCTGCTCAAGTTGGCTCAGGAAGAATGCTCCAAAAATGGACTAGGACAGCGGGAGGGCAGCTCTTTCTGAGGAACCCTTTGACGTAGTTTAATTGTTGGGCACATGACTGCAGCAGCTCTTCCGTAAGTAAATGGTTGTTTTATTTGTTTGTGTTTAATTGTTCCCTCTTTCTTATTTCAGTCTGTGAGAATGGAATATCAAACGGGGTCTGCGTGTGTCCCTGAGGGTTCCGGGGAGCTGTAGGGGATGAGGAAGGATGGAAAAGTGATGGGGGCCTGGGAGAGCCCTCCCGTGTCCTGCCTCTCATTTGGTCCTCCCTACTGCTCTGGGAGGCTAGGCAGTTCTCACTCATATTTTACACAGAAGGAAACTGAGTCATGAAACGGATGTTAAGGAAGCTGGCTCAGAGGTCAGGGCCAGGTCCTGGGCCCTCCCTTTTCTCAGCCAAGATTCTCACCCTGGGCTTAGTGGAAGCCCAGTCATCAACCCAGGCTGGTCTTCGGTTCCTTCCCTGAGCCAGAGGGGGCAGTTCCGGCCCCTCCACACCCCACGCTTCTACCGCCCAGCTGGGCTTGGAGCAGCTGGACTCCTTCCGGGAGTACCCCAAGCCCAGGTCCAAAGACTGGCTGGGATCCAGCCAGAGCTTTAATACCCTTGAGCCTCCGGCCTAGCTAGGGCCTGAGCAGCCTCCAAAAGTGTCTATAGCTGGGGATCCCCCACTGCATCCTGCCCAAGTGGAACCTGTAGGCGGGGTATCCAGGGAATTCACAGCATCCTTGAACCCATGAAGGGAGCAACATCTGACTGACTCTGATGGAAAGACCAGAGCAATTAGGCCGTTTGCTAAAGTCACACAGTAAAGAGACTGAAGTAAGTGGTTCTGGGATTCAAATCTGATTGCAGAAGAAATACAAGAATGTATTTTTAAAGAAGTATGCTCTTCAAGAGACACCCTAAGCCCTGTTGCTTTCTGTCGCCTGCCCTCTCTGACTTGTTCCCAGCAGCTGTCCCCTCTGAACATACCACACAGCTATCTGTGTGATTGTTGTCTGTCTCCCAGGAGGCATAGGTGGTGTCTGCTGTCCTCATTGGGTTCACCCCGCACCTTCAATCCGTAAATGATCCAGTATCCTTTGGTGAGCTCTGTGTCATCACAGGTTCCCAGATGTGTAAGAGAGGACAGGGCAAGGAGGGTCAGAGTCAGAGGTCAGATACAATGCTGTTTGGAGTTGGAAGAGCAGGAGGCTCCCAACCAAGGATGCGGAAGGTCGGGGGAGCTGGGAAGGAACCAGCCCTACTGAACTTGACTGTCACCCACTTTACCGGTTCTGATTTTAGACTTCTGCCTTTAAATCACAAGATCAGCAATTTGTGTTGAGGTTTATTGTTTTGGTTTGGTTTTCTGGCTTTGTGTATGTGTGCACACGTGCATGTTTGTGTGTGTGTGTAGACGTACCTGTGCCTGTGGAGGTTAGAAGTGAACATTGGGTGTCTTCCTCAATCATTCTCTATTTTTAAAAATATTTTATTTATGATTTTATTTTATGCATATGAATGTATTGCCTGCATGCATGTAAGTGCACCTGTGTTGTGTAATGCCCTTGGAGGTCAGAAGAGGGTGTTGGATCCCCCTGGAACAGGAGTTACAGACTCTTGTTAGCTGCCATGTGGGTGCTGGGAATTGAACCCAGGTCCTCTGCAAGAGAAGCCAGTGTTCTTAACCACTGAGCCATCCCTCCAGTCCCCATTTCTCTATTTTTTGAGTTAGGGTTTCTCATTAAACCCAGAACTCAACTGATTTAACTGGGCTGCCTGGTCAGTGAGCTCCAGGGATACGCGTGTCCTTGTCTCCCCAACACTGAGATTACAGGCCCAGACCTATTCTTTTTTTATGGGCACTGGGGGGTCAAACTCAGGTCCTTGTACATGCGTGGAAAGCACAAGCTGACTCATTTTCCCAGACTTGCTTTTTTTTTTTTTTGGAAACAGGGTCCACTCTAGCCCCAAGTGCTCTCAAGCTTTCAGTGACCCCGCCTCAGCCTCTTGAGTGCTGGGGGTATAGGTGTGAGAAACTCGGCGTGTGATTCGTTGTTTTAGGCCCATGAGAATCTGCTAAGTTTGTGTTCCCTCATGAGAGCTGCAGTAATAAACTTCATAGGCTAGACTAGTGTGTGCACTCTGAATTTTCCTTTTCAGTGCTGGGGTTCAAACACAGCACCTCACACATGCTGGGCAAGTGCTCTACCAGTGAGCCATACCCTACCCCTGAATTAACATTTAGAAAAAAAAAATCACTCACAAGGGCTGGAGTGATGGCTCAGTTGTTGAGAGCATTGACTGTTCTTACAGAGGACCTGGGGGTTCAGTTCCCAGCACCCACATGGCAGCTAACAACCATCCGTAACTCCAGTTCCAGGGGATCTGATGCCATCCTCTGACCTCTGTGGGGATTGCACAACACGGTATGCTTACACACATGCAGGCATACACTCATACACATAAAATTAAAATAATACAGTATTTTTTAAAAATTCACTCACAAAGACAGGCATGGTAGCCCACATCTTTAATCTCACCTCTCAGGAGGCAGAATCAGGCAGATCTCTGTGAATTCAACACCAACCTAACCTACCTAGCAAGTTCCAGGCCAGCCAGGGCTACATACTGAGACTCTGACAAAATAAAATTACAAAAAATGAAAAAGAGAAACAAAAATAAAAACAAAAAGCTAGATATGGCGGTGTAGGCTAGTAATCCTGACATTTGGGTGTTGGAGGCAGGAGGATCAGGAGTTCAAATGTTATCCTTGGCAATACAGTAACTTTGAGCTATACAAGACTCCCCTCCTGTCTGTCGTCTGTCTGTCTGTCTGTCTCTCTCTCATGTGTCCTAACTGCATGCATGTTCACATTTGGCTAGTCTGGCTAGCCAGCTTGCTAGTGATCTCTTCTGTCTTCCCGGAGTTGGAATAAAGCCAGGAGCCACACCAACCTGGCGTTTAGGTTCTGGGCATCTGAACTCTGGTCTTTACACTTGTACAGCAAGCACTTTATTGATAGCCATCTCTCCAGGCCTTGAGGCCCTGTCTCTCAAAAAAAAAAAAAAAAAATCGCTAACTTAATTAATTAACTAATTAAATTTTTTAAATAAATGAAGGTTGTCGGCACCACTCTAAATGCAGGTCTTTCATTTCCTGTATCGCATCTCGCAGCATCTTACCACTCCATAAAATATTCACTCTACTTTGCAGACAAAGAAACTGAGGCTCCCTTCCTACTTTAGGTCACTTAGGCAGTGTACTTATTTTTTTTCTAATGTTTTAAAAACTTTATTTTTTTAATCTTTATTGGGGGGCAATATATGCACATGAGTGTAGGTGCCCTGGGAGATCAGAAGAGGATGTTGGGTTCCCCAGAGCAGGTGTTACAGAGGTTGTAAGCCTCCCTACATGGGTGCTAGGAACCAAACTCAGGTTCTCTGCAAGAGCAGTGCGTGCTCTTAACTGCTGAGCCATCTTTCTAGCCCCGCCAGTATATTTGTGTGTGTGTGTTTTGTTTTGGGGCAGGGTCTTACTATGTAGCCTGGAACTCACTGTGTAGACCAGACCAGCCTTGAACTCACAGAGATCCACCTGGCTCTGCCTCCCGAGTGCTGGGATTAAAGGCCTGGCAGTATATTTAAATCCACATCATTTCCACTACAGCCTGAGCTCTTCCCTAATACAAAGGTTTGCCTCTTTTAGCATCTCAGTGAAGGAGAGTGATAGACCTGCCTGCTCAGTGCCTTTAAACATGCGTGTCTGATGACCTGGGGGTCCCTCACCACAACCCTCTTGGTGGAGGACTAACAGGAGCCTTTTCCTCTTTTAGAATTTTTCAGCGCCCTAGGATGCCCCTGAGTGCTAGAGGGGTTGGCTTTCAAGACTTGTCTGAATCGTTCCTCAGTGAATGGCCTTGGGCAGGTCACAGAACCTTTCTGGACCTCGGTGTCCTTATCTGTGAAGTGAAGCATCAGATGTTACCTGCTGCCCAACACCATTTCCCAGTGCTCAGCTGGGGCTCCCAGCGTGGGGGGCTGCAGAGAGACCCAGCCCCTGAGGCTCAGCTCTGCTTGCTCCACTTCTGCTGGGTTTGCATCCTAGGATTCAGCCCCACAGAAGGTGCAGCCCCAGCTGTACATTTAATCATATCCAAGGCCCTTGAGCTGGGTTCATCAGAGCCTCTGAGGTCAGGAGCTCCGGGAAGAGAGGACAGAGCTGCCGCAGTAGATGCCAGAGCATGCACCGGATGGGATCCAACCAAGCTGGCCAATCTCCAGTCAGCCCTGTCCCAGGGCCCATGGTTTTGTCCCTTGTAAAGGAGGACAACAATGATGCCTTCTGGGCTGTGATGGTCCTTGTGAGGGCACACTGTGTGGATAAAGTGGAGAAAAATATTTCCAGGGCCTTAAAAACCTCAGGTCTAGAACCACACCGAGAGGACTTAACTGTACAGAGAGAGGGGCTCCGGGAGGAGGCTGGGGGCTGAAAGGCAGCACTGACTTCCTGGGGCCAGGGAAGACTTTCTACACTAAGAGACATCCGTCTGCTTATAGGCATCAGCCTTTCTGGGCCGAAGTCCTGTGCAGAGCTGGCAGGGAGCCAGGGCCTGGGTTGGGGTGGGAGGCACTCTGCAAGGGGTTTTGGGAGGAAGTAGAGGTGGACGGCCTCAAGATGAAATCTGAAGTCAGAGCTCAGCTTAGGGCAGGTGATTCCTCCCAGCCCATCCCTGATCTGCCCAGGACAGTCCATCCCCAGGCCTCCCTATCACCAGCTCCTGGTCAGGCCTGGGCTGCCGATGCCCCCTGAGCTGACTCACATCCGCCTGCCCGGCCCTGGCCAGAGGCGGAGGCGGACCCCACTCCCTGCTTGACCTTATCAGGCCTTGCTTGTGTCCAGCTGCCTGGACATGGGCAGGGCGGCGTCCCTTCCCCCTTGTGTGGTCCTGTCCTGGTTGAGCAAGGCCTGTGTGAGCTCATGGGAGCCGAAAACAGGGAAGGTCAGGGAGGGCAGTGGCCTAAGAAGGGACTAGGGCAAGAGCCTAGCTTGGGTGTCTTGTGGGCTTGCCTGTGAGCCCCTGCCCACTAGGACAGGGCTGGGCACTGGCTATTTTTAGTTCCCAAATGAGAAATGGCTGCTACAGTTTCTCTGCCACAGCCTGGAACCATGGAGGCATGCCCCAGTGTCAGGGACCCACCAATGCCTACAGGCATGTGCATGCACATGGTGGTTCATGGTAATGTGTACACAGGGTGTGTCTCACACCTATAGCCATTCCTGCAGATGCCCTAACAGTATCCTACTGTGCAGGCGCTTCTGTGCACACACCCCAAACAGTCATGCTGATACACACAAAAGCCCGTACACACTGAGGTGGGCAGCCCGAGTCATGGTCACAGTTGTGCAAAAAATTGAAGTTTCTGGGCACCCTCTTGCATGTCCACTTTCTCTGTCCCAACTTTGAGACTTCAGGCCTTGACAGGGCTCTCTAATGATGTTCTAGGAGGTGTCAGTGTAGTGACTGTGGACAGGCAGTGACCATGCAGAGAAACCTTTGCCACAGGAGCCAGCATAGGGGACTGGAGGTGCCATAGATCTTGGAGTGGCCGAGAAAGTCTTTCTGAAGGAGTGAGCAGTGAAGATCTGCTTGCAGAAAGGAATTATCCACTGCCCCTGAAAATGACAGTGACGGGGACAAGGCTATGTTGGGAGAGGATTTGTCTGGTATACACAAAGCCCTGGGTTCAGTCCCCGGCACCACATAAACCTGAGTGTGGTGAGGCATATTTATAATCCCAGCACCTGGGAGGTGGAGGCGGGACGATCAGAAGTTCAAGACCATCCTTGACTACACAGTGAGTTTGAGGCCAGCCTGGGCTACATGAGACTTTGATCCAAAAAAGAAAAGAAAGAATAACAATAAACGATGGTCACTGAAGGAGCACTTCCACATCACCAGGCAGAACCCTTGTCTAGCCTTGTGCCACACTCAGCCACCCTCATGTGGGGAGTGCAGTTACAATTGCCACCTGCAGATGCCGGAGGCCAGGAGAAGTGCTGGCACCTGCTGATGCGTCTCCCCCAAAGCTACGTTCCTCACCGACCTGCAGGCCCAGTGGTAACATTATTGGTCATGAAGAATTGCAATTAGGGACAGAGGAGCAGGACACCTGCTGCTAAATAGTATACTGATAGGGAAGCTGCACCCATGAAATCTCCACAATATGGTTGTTTAAACATAATGACAACACCAGCTGACACGCCAGTGTAGATGAGGGAGTTTCACAAGGTCCCATCTCTAGATGGAGAGCTACAGGCACCAATGGCTGCTGAGGAAAGAGAACCCATTTATCTGGGACAAGCTCCCTGTATAAAATATGTATGTAGGGCCAGGCATTGTGGCTCATGCCTTTAATCCCAGCACTCATGAGGCAGAGGCAGGTGGATCTTTGTGAGTTCAAAGCCAACCTGGTCTACATAGTGAGTTCCAGGCCAGCTGGGGCTACTGGGAGACCCCATCTCAAAGAGACCAAAAAAAAAAAAAAAACAACAGAAAGAAAGAAAAGTATGTATATGTAACAATAATAATCGGAGAAGAGGACAAGACAAGAAATGGAGAAGGAATGGGGGAGGATTTAGAAGGAAGAGCAGAGGAAAAGAAAGAATTGCAATTACCTGATGCTGTGGAACAAGTAGGACAAAATTTTAGGCTGAAAAAATACAGCAAGAGCTGGGGAGGTGACGATGGTTAAAACGTTCTCCACATGTCATGGTTGGCTTTGGTTGTCAGCTTGTCACACCTGGGAAGGGGAACCTCAACTGGGGGATTTCCTCCATAGGACTGGCCTGTGGCCATGTCTGTGGGGTATTTTCTTGATTGTTGGGTGATGTGGGAGGGCCCAGGGTATTGTGGGCGTTGCCACCCCTGGGCAGGTGGTCCTGGGTTGCACAAGAAAGCAGGCTGAACACCGATCAGAAGAGCAAGCTGGTAAGCAGCATTGCTCTGTGGCCTGTGCTTCAGCTCCTGCCTCCAGCTTCCTGCCCTGAGTTCCTTCCTGACTTCCCTCAAGGATGGACTGACACTTGGAAGTATGAGATGCAATAACTCTTTCCTCTCTGAGTTGTTGCTGGTCAGAGTGCTTTGTTACAGCAATAGAAAGCAAAGTAAGCAAGGCAGGCAAGGTAACGCATGCCTTTAATCCCAGCATGCGGGAGGCAGGCCAGCCTGGTCTACACAGAAAAGTGGGGGGGAGAGGAGGAGAAGGAGGAGGAGGAGGAGAAGGAGGAGGAAAGTAAAGTAGTGATACCGTAAAGGACCTCAGTTTGGATCCCTCGTCATCCCACGACTGAAATCCCAATGTTCCTGAGGGGAGAGAGGAGAAAGAGACTGAAGAATTCCACAGAAGCTCACCGCCAGCTAGCCGGGTGTACACAGCTGCAAAAACAGAGGCCTTGTCTCAAACGAGGTGGAGAGTGAAGGTGGACACCTGAAGTTGTCCTCTGACCTGCAGGAACCAAGTCCCTGCATGAGAAAACGCACACACACACACACACACACACACACACACACACACGGAAGAATAACAACCAGCAATCATGTATTTGGTGAGCAAATCTGCAAGTTTAGCCAGGCTCAGTAGAGAAGACTCGCCTCTCCTCTAAACGGCATCGGATGGGGCCCAGGACAGACTGGGAAATCCACCAGCTCTACAGAACTCACAGCTGGGGCTTTGCTGCTCCCCACCTGGGCGTTGTCTTGGAGCTGTTGGGCTTCCGCACAGCATGGCAGCCGAGTTCCCAAGAGCTGAGGAGTGGAAGTTGCAGGATTTTTTTTAAGATTTATCTTAGTTTTATTTATATGTATATATGTATACTGGTATGTGTACGCAAACATGAATGTGGGTACCTGAGGAGACTAGAAGAGGGCGTTAGATTGCCCAGAATTGGTTACAGGAAGATGTGAGCTACCTGATGTAGGGGTCTTCTGCAAGCGCCATCTCTCTGGCCCCCTGCAGTTTCTTATGACCTGGGTCCAGAAGCTACCCAACATCATTACTTCCACATTGATAGGGCACCCACAGAGTCCAGACTCCAGGGAAGGACAGGTGACCCCATCTCTCAGTAACAGGAGTGATAAGTAATTGAGGGAGTGTATTTTAAAACGACAACAGTGAGAATGGAGGTGGCTGGAAGGTAGGCAACTGATACCTATCCCAGGGCCTCGTGCTGCCTAGTGGACCTCAGCTCTGGGCCCAGGCCAGCACTCCGTCCCAGTGTGGACAGCCTCATTTCCTCCGCCCCCATCCTTTGCCCTTTACATTCACATTTTCTTTTGTGCCAGGCACAGAGGGGCCATTGTGTGTGGCTACAGAGGCCCCACTGGCCTGGTACCTCAGCTGGAAGGCAAACCCAGGGGGATAGAGGAACAGGGTGCCCAGGCAGGGCATGGTACCAGTTCAGCCCCTGCTAGAGCTCCAAGGAAGCCCCCAAGATTTCAGGGCCATTGTTCTGGATTCTGGATACTCTGCTTCTGCTTCTTTTCACTCTCTCTCTCTTTTTGAGACTGGGTCTCCCCATAGTCCCAGCTGGCCTGGAACTCATCATGTACACCAGGCTGGTCTTGATCTCACAGAGATCTGCCTGCCTCTGTTCCTGAGTGCTGAGTAATATGCCACATGAACGTTGTGTACGTGAAGGGTGTGTACGTGAATGTTTTGCCTGCATGTTTTTTTTTTTTTTTAATTTTGTGTGTATGGGTGTTTTGCCTGCATGTATGTAAGTGCATCTATGTCATGCAATGCTCATGGAGGTCAGAAGGGAGCATCAGATTCCCCTGGAACTGGAATTACTGACAGTTGTTAGCTACCATGTATGTGCTGAGAATCGAACCTGGGTCTTCCATAAGAACAGCTAGTGCTCTTAACTATTGAGCCATCACTCTAGCCCTGGTTGTGTGTTTATAAATGCACCAAATGTGTCAGTGCCCGGGGGTCAGAAGAGGGCACTGAATCCCTAAAACTGGAGTTACAGATAGTTGTTAGCCACCATGTGGGTGCTGAGAACTGAACCCAGGTCCTCTGCAAGAGCAACCAATGCTCTTAACAACCGAGCCACGTCTCCAGCAGATTCTCTGCTTCTTGTTAACACACCCGGAGGGGATAGAGGCCATAGCTGGATCAGACATGGTGGTACAACATCTATAATCCTAGCCCTGGGGAGGCTGAGGCAGGTTGCACTGATTGCTGCAAGTGCACAGCTGGAGAATCACAGTGGAGATTATCTTTTGACATCCACAGGTACCCCCCACCCCACACACACCAAGCCTCGGTTACATACAACACAACAGCTGTGTGGGCAAGCAGAGAGGCAGGTCTGGGGAGGGCTGGGAGAATATGTATGCATTGGTCTCCTGTGTAGCTACAAGTTGAAGCCTAAGCAACAGACATTTTCAGCTGTGAGGAGGTTGGTGTTGCCCCTGAGGGCCCTAGAGGGAAAGCCCTCAGCACCATGGCTCCCCCTGCCTCTCTCCATGTGGCCTTTTCCCCTTCTGTTGGATTTTCAAAACTCCCTCTCCATCCTCTCAGCAGGATACTCCCTGAATTTTAGCCCCTCCCATTCCAGGATGACCTCATTTCAAGATCCTTCCTCTAATTACATGGGCAAAACCCATATTCCAAATAAGGCCACGTTCTGAGGTGCTGGATAGACAGGAACTTAGGGGACCCTAGTGAACCCTCAGGGCAGACAGTGCAGGAGCCTTCTCTTCTCAACGGAATGAGCTTTTTTTGTCCACGCTGGGGCAGCGCCTATGGCCTTGCACATGCTCTGCCCTGAACTACGTTCTCTCATTTGAGTTTTGTTTGTTTGTTTTGAGACATGGTCTCACTAGGTAGCCCAGGTTGCTCTTGAACTCCAAACTCCCACTGCCTGCCTCAGCCTCCCAAGTGCTAGGATTACAGGAATGAGCTACCAGGCTTGGCTTCTCATTTTAAAGTTTGTTCTTTTTTTTTTTTTTTTTTTTAATTTTTGTTGTTTGGAGGGTAGCCTTGTGTTGTTGGGGGTTTGTTTACTTTTGTTGTTATTTTGTGTTTGTTTTAGAGGATGGCTTTCAGTCTTTCTTTTTTTCTTTCTTTCTTTTTGAGACAGGGTCTCAGCTGTGTAGCCCTGGCTGACCTTGAACTCACTATGAAGACCTGTAGACCAGGCTGGCCTTGAACTCCTTATGTAGCTGAGGATAACAGCTCCTCCTGCTTCTGCATCCTAAGTGCAGGGATCACAGGCATACACCAGCATTCCTGCTTCTTATATGAAAAATTTAAAATACTTTTTTTTTGTTTTGTTGGATTTTTTGTTGTTGTTTGGTTTGATTTTCATTTTTTTGAGACAGAGTATTTTTGTAGTCCCAGCTGGCCTGGAACTTGCTATGTAGAGCAGGCTTGCCTGGGTCTCACAGAGATCCACCTGCCTCTTCCTCCCAAATACTGGAATTAAAGGCATGTACCACCACATCCAGCTTAAAATACATTTTTTAATTACATTAAAAAAATTTTTGTTCATATATGTATGTGTGGGGTTCTGCATGTGCCATGGCACCCATGTGAAAGTCAGAAGTGTACTTTGGGGAGTCAATTCTCTCCTACCCCATGGATCCTAGGGATTGAACTCAGGTCATGAGACTTGACAGCAAACATCTTTACCTGCTGAGCCATCTCACCAGTTTCCATTTTATTATTATTATTATTATTATTATTATTATTATTATTTGGTCTTTTTGACACAGGGCATCCCTGTAGCCCCAGCTGGCCTGGAACTCACTATGTAGACCAGGCTGACCTTGAACTCACAGAGATCCACCTATCTCCCTGTCCCAAGTGCTGAGATTAAAGCATGTACCACCATGCCCAGTTTTTAAATTTAAAAAATTTATATTTAAAGCTTTTGAGTGTTTGCTAGCACGTAAGTGCACCACATGAGTGCAATACCTAAGCAGGCCAGAAGAGGGCATTAGATCCCCTGGAACTGGAGTTTCAGAGTAGTGTGAGCCAAGTCCTTTGCAAGAGCTCTAAACCTGCTGAGCTATCTCTCCAGCCCCTTCATTTTAATGTGTAAAAAAGAGATGTCTTCAAGTAGAGTGTTTACTGTGGGCTGGCCTGCTGTCTCTTACACATCTGCCCTGGCTGTCCAGGATCAGAAGTCACAGCCGTTCTCAGACCTCTATTTTCCCAGCTTTCCCAAGTTCCTGACGGGATGACTAATGACATGCACAGCCCAGCACCTGCTCTGGGGACAGCAAAGGGGAACTGTGGGCTACTTACTTACTTGTTCCGGGTTCCTGAGAGTCCTGTTTTCAAGGCCACTGCTCATTGCACATCTATGTTTCTCAGTACCCAGTGAGGTCCTTGCACAGACCAACGGCTGAGCCCAGCAGGTGCCTGCCAGCTGCAGGAGGAACAGCCCAGTCTGAGCCTCAGTTTTCTTTATCCATGAGCATAGCTGATGTTCCTGACCTGCTTTCCTCATGGGTAACTTGGGAGAGAGAATCCTGGAGGATACTTGAGGCACACATGCAGAGGAGACTCTGGAGGAGAGCTCCTGCTGAGGGGAGATGGGAAAGCATGGATGGCCCCTAATGTAGCAGGGCACCCTCCTACCAAGAAGGCTCCTGCCAACCTCTGATTCCCCATCTGAACTCAGAAGGCTGCAGTCCACAAATGCTCAGGCCCTCAAGGAGCTGGGTCATCAGTACAAGGTGCAGACAGACCTGGGGAGCTGAGGCAGTGGGGAGCCCCAGCAGCCATCTTCCCTAATTTGCCTCTCAGCATCTTTCCTCTGGTGGCTCCTTCTGTCGTCCTCTGCTCTGTCCCCTGCAGGGTAGGCACAGAATGAAAATCAGCTCTGTCATGCCCACAATGTTTCAGCCCATACCTATGCATCTAACAGGCCACGTCTTCTGTTTACCTTTTGGGAGGGGGGTCTGGGGTACCCCCCTGGGAGAGGGCATTCTGGCCTCAGGCACCAGGTGCACTCAAGTGACCCCCTGGTTCTGGGTAATTAATTAGTCATTGGGCTGTCTAAAGATTAACAAAGGCAGAGCAGTGGGTGGAAGGCTTTAACCCTTGTGATGGGAATGAAGACCGGTTCTTACCCCTCTGCTGGCTGCCCCTGGACACCATGGCGCAGGGGGATGTGAGAAACAGGCTCTGCCTCCACAACCTCTCCTGCCTCTGCTCCAGGCCCCTGCTGCTCTCTAAGGAAGGAGGTTGAGAGGTCTAAGCCAGTAAAAAAAACTCTCCAAGAATAAGAACCCTGGGCTTGGATCAGACATTACTCCACCTGGGCTGTGTGACCTTCAGTGAGTCCCTCCTCTCTGAACCTCAGTTTCCCCATCCTCAAAGTGAGGACACTGGAGGTTTTAAGGATTTGAGACGAGGATTCAAAATGACATGCACCAAGGGGGATGTCACAAACTTGACACAAATGATGACAATCCCCCCTCATCCTCAACGCCCCGCCCCCCGACACACACCACGACCTAGCAAGCTACTCTTTTCTGAGAATAACAGTCAAGTTCAGTTCTAACTGGGGAAGAGGAAGTGGCCCTTTTTTCTGCAGGGCCAAATGTGGAAGGTGAGTCAGCTTGCTCACCTGGACCAACCCACACACGTGCAGGAAGCAGAGCAAGGTGGAGACAGACTGGGATGTCCTCTCTCCTTCCCTCCTGTACAGGCCCTAGTTGGAGTGTCTATGTATGGAGGGGAGACAGATGACTCCCCTAGGGGTGGCACGGCCCCCCAAATCCTAGAGAGGGACAGGAATTTCCTTCATCACATATCACATGCCTTGAGGCCGTTTGGGACACCCTTGCTTCCTTCCCTGTGCGTTACTCGGCAGAGCCCAGACCTGCCCCGCACAGCCCATCAACCAGGCTGGCTATCTCCCATTCCTCCAAAGGTGTCACAGGGTCAGTCTGTGAGCCACAGTGACTCAGGTGTGGGAAAGACCCATGAAATCATCAGGCCGCCTGGGCCACCTCGGGGCTCATGAGACAGTTTCTGGACTCATCGGCTGGGGAATCCCCAGAAAGGGTGGCGTCTGCCTCCTCCCCAGCTGCAGGGGCACACTCCACTGATAGAGATGGGGACTGTCCCGTGGGCTCCAGACTAGGGCTGAACTCCCTAACCTCAAAACACTGCTTTAGGCAAGCAGGCTCAGGCTGCTCAATCCCTCCCCTCCCAATTATCCTGCAGAAAGGGAGGCGTGAAGGAGACACCTTGAACTACAGAACAAGGCCCTGGCACAGGGCCCCGGACCAGGCAGAAGAGGTCATTTATGTCATCTGCTGGGTGTTCTACTTGAGGTGTCAGAGTTTTTGACTGTCATGTCAAGACTAAAGGTCCAGATGACAAGGACTTAAATCCTAGCACCTTCCCCTGTGGGATGTAGGGTTCTGAGCCTCAGTTTCCCCTTCTGTAAAGTGAGGGGCATGACAATTGTCTAGCTTGGTGGTTGGGAAAGAGCAAGTAAGCACATACATCATGTCCAGGCGGGAAACACACTTGGGAATTTGGAGGAAGAAATCTTAGGCAGGGGCTGAGGTCTGTCTGAGGGGTCTGAAAGTCGGTGACAGAGGAATCTGGAGGAAGGCCATGGGGAGACGAGCTACAGCCTGGAAGACAAAGGAGCTAAGAAAAGGACACACAGGTGCTGGAAAGATGGCTCAGCAGTTAAGAGCACTGGCTCCTCTTTTAGAGGACCCAGGTTTGATTCCCACTACCCACATGGCGGCTAAGAACCATCCTCAACTCCAGTTCCAGGGGATCCGACGCCCTCTTCTGACCTCCGTGGGCATGCATAACACGGTGCACTTACAAACATCCAGGCAGTACACTCATACACATAAAATAAAAATAAGTAAAATATTTTTTTAAAAGAAAGGGGTACACAGACCTCCCTGCCTCTCCCCATCTGCCAGTGGGAAGACACCTCCCAAGGCCCAAGGTGAGCTCAGGAAAATGCCTTCAGGAAGCACAGCATAGCCTTACTCCCTGCATCAGGTGGGCCAAGGTTAGGCTTTTTTGTGGCCTGGAGACGAGTCTAGATCACCACAGACAGAATTTCAACTACTGGGAGGAAGGAGATGGGTGAGAGGGTGTTCCACAGTGAAGATGTATCATCCTAAGGCAGACCCCACGGAGTGATCAGAGAACCTTTGCACAAGGGAAGCTAAGTCCCAGAGAGGCAGGAACCTGACTGAAGCCCCTTATGAGCCCATGACCCACCAGAAATGATGTCCTCTACGTCTATGGCCGTCATTCTTCCAAGGCCAGGAAAATAACGTGAGCTTAGGGAGATGCAGAGAGAACTGCCGGACCCTCCCAGCCTGGGTTCCCCTCTGCTCTTCCCGGCTCTGACCCCTGACCCATGGTCCCCCTGTGGCTAGGCTGACAGACAAGGGAGCCAACAAGAAGGAGTAATGTGCTTGCATTCCCAGACAGGCCTGGCACATTCCTGCCGGAGTGCCACCCTGCCCCCCAATGCTCCACCCGTGTCCCGCACACAGTACCCATTGTCTGCCCAGATGCTTTGAGCTTCCGCTGCCTCCAGCCTGCAACCTCCCCTCACCCTTCCATTCCCAGGTGGGGCCCCACAAGTCCAAACACCCCTTTCTTGGTTCCTGACCCCAAGGGGCAGCCATGCCATTAATATGGGCCCCAAGCAAAAACAGTGCCATGCCACAGGCAACTCAGGCAGACCCCAAAGCCTAGACCCCTAGTTCTCATCTCCTGCCTCCACCTGACTTGGGTAACGCTATTGCCAGCTCAGGCCTGGCTTCCCTCTACCTCTCACCTCACTGGCCGCTGGCGACCCTATGGGCCAGCCCACATGTGCATACCTCCACTTCACAGACCAGGAGGGTGACTCAGGGAGGGGAGCTGCCTGCCAAGGCCACCCAGCGAGGAAGCAGCTGAGATGAGATCTAGCCTGGGTCAACAGTGTGAATCCCCAACCCACGCTCTTTCCACCTCCTGCGGGGAACAGCTCAGCACAGGGGAGGGAGGCTCTGAGAGAGCAGCCTCAGAGAAAGTGGGAGAAAGTGGGTCCAACTGAGCCTGGCAGGTTGATGCACCAAGGCAGGGCGGGTTTGCCAAGCCAGCCAGGACAGGCAAGCTTGCTTATCCACCCACCACACGGGTGCCAAACCCAGCCGGGCTGCAGAGGCGGCTGAGCTAGGAGGCGGGACACTAGGGAGGAGGCAGGAACGCCCTGCCCTCAGGGACTAAGGAGATGGGGTCAGAGGATAAGTGCTCCATTGGTGGCAAAAGCCACGAGGAACAGGCCATCAAGTTCCCTACCTTTCTAGCCCGGCTCTGGGCTCATGGCTCCTTAGCACCCACTGTGGCCTATCCAAACCACTGGTATCCACTCTTCCTGCCTATCTCCTAAGAGTTCATATACTTACTGTTTCCTTACAGACAGCCTTGACACCTTTCCATTCTTTTAAGGCTATTCAGACTTGACCACCCTATAAAATAGCAGTTCTGCCTCCATCCCAGCACATGGTACTGCCCAGCACCCAGCACCCCCCAACTTCCTGATAAGCTGGCCTTTTCAGTACCCAACACACACCCAGCACCAATCGCAATACTCACTCCCCTCAAATAGTCAGTATCCCCAGTACCTACCCAGTACCTAGCACCCATGCGACCCTCTCCACGCCAAGCACCCATCCCTTCATCAGCATCTCAGGACTCGGTTTCTCCCGCCCCGTCACCTGCATCCTGTGCTTGGCCCTGCCCATTCCCACCTATGACATGTTGACTTGTTTCTCTAGTGCCTAGGACGGGCACACACAGAGTTGGGATTTTTATCTCTTGCTGGGTGAAGCAGGGGAGGGACCAAAGATAGGTAATTAACCCAGCTCCTCTGACCTGTAGAACTGGCTCTAGCATCACTCCCACCCCAGAGGCGGCCCTCGTCCGGACTCCTGTGGGTGCAGCTGCCTCAAGGGCATCCACGCTGGTCTCTCTCTTGATCTTCAGGGAAATGGGGCCAGAGTGGGAGGCCACCAGGTTGTACACGGTGCCCCATACCCACCGTCTTTCTGTACCGAGATGCCACCCTGCTCTGTGCTCAAAGAACTAATATGGTTTAACTTAAGTCATCACACAGAGAGCAGTACCAGCCAGCAGGAAGACACAGTCCTGTTTGGGTCAAGAACAGCCTTAGAGAGGCGGCAGGAAGCAGCTGGGCCCAGGATTGGGCTGGGATGGCAGCTGCCAATCATCCGGGCATTAGTGGCATTTAAGCCACAAAAGTCCAGTCATCCTGGGATTATCCACAATGCTGACAAAACCATGTCCTGTTGCTTCAAGCTCCAGAGTCACATGCTTCCTCTCACCAAAAGGAGCCCAGAGGCCCCAGTTAGAGGCAAGGGAAAGCGACTTGCATAAGGCCACCCAGCTGGCTAGGGTTGAGGACAGAGTCTGTCTGCTCTGGAGACTACTGCCCTGCCCTCTCCTGCCTTCCCAGGGACCCAGGTGTGCGTGAAGATTCCCTTAACCCTCTCTAACCTGCAATGAGCTGGGAAGTGTTCAGAAAAGAAAATAGCCCATGGAGGCTCCCTGGAGGAAGCAGCCCTACCCTGGCACTGAGCCAGGGGAGCCTGGGGCAGGGTAACCCCCACCTGAAGTCACTGTCTCCCCAGTGGTGACATCATTAACAAGCCAGACCGCTCCAGGGCAGCACAGCTGGAGGCTCCGGCAAGCTGAGGCAGGACCGGGTAGATATCTAGAAACACATCCTAGGGAAATAAAAAAAAAAAAAAAAAGGTAAAAATACACCCCCAGCCCAGGACCAGCCCCCACCTGGCCAAGGGCCCCATGTACCTTGGGAACCAAGCACACCAGGAACCAGGTCATCAAGATGGAGAAGGTGCTTTACTTTAGTGGTAGGGGAAACAGGTCCAGAAAAGAAAGCAACTACTCCCAGTTTGCACAGTAAATAAGGGCAGGCCCAGGGTAGGAACCTGGCCTCTATCTCCCAGCACAGCCCTCAGCCTTCCAAGCCTGTGCCCTGGGACATAGGCTCTTGGAGGTCCACTCTCCCCTCAGCCAATGGAACTCTGGTGAAATGTGGAGAGTGAAGCTCAGACTCTCTCCAGGTTTGAAACAGCCGTATTCAGGCATTGAAGTCTTTAAACTTACAGGAGCATAAGTCCTCACCACTCAGCCCTTCCTAATCACCTCACCACACTTTCTGTCATCTAGAGATCACTGGTGTGTGCAGCCTCCAGACAGAGGCAGTACTATGGAATGATGTGCCTCTCCCTAAGAGCTTCAGATTGATTATAGAGATTGGCTGATTGATTGATTGATTTTGATGCAGGGTCTCATGTTCCCCAGACATGAACTCCTGGTCCTCCTGCCTCTACCCCCTGAGTGCTGGGATTATAGGTATGCAGCACCACATCTATGGTGTTCAATTTATACCACGGCAATTGGCAAGCACTACAAACCCGGGTTCCGGCCTCCCACCAGAGGTTGGACATTAACCAGCACAGCTCTGCCCACATCCAATCTAAGTGCTCTGCCTACATTCCAGTGCAAGGCTCTCCCTCCAGAGACTTCCAGGAGTGTCTACTTCTGTCCCTCCAGAGCCCACCCTACATCCTTTGTCACTTATACATACCCTCCTCCTCTCCCAGCCTCCTCCCAGCCCAACCTCTACCCAGCGCCCACAACCCCTTCTAAACTTAAAAGCTGAATGCTGCTCAGCTCCCCTTCCTCCTCACAGCCTCGGGTCTCTCACTGATCTGCGCCTGCTCCAGGCCCGGTCCAGCCACTTGTGTCTCCTGGTCCTCATCATTTACTTCCTGAGCAAGGGTCTCCTTCAGGAGACTCTCTGCTTTCAACTCCCTCCTGAAACAGGCCCTAGCTGAGCTCTCTCCTGGCACCCACTGGCTGGATCATCCTATGAAGTACTTTTTTGCACACTTGCCTCTGAACAGGATGTCCTCACCATGGAATGCGACCCTGTATGGACGTGGTTTCTCTCTGTCCCTCTGCAACATACAGAATGAGTAAATCATGGAATCCACAGAAGGGCCCAGAGGACCCTTCTGCAGTCACCTGCGTCCATGGAAGGGCTGAAATCATGAGCTAGAAAGGAAAGGTTAGGAGACAAGGTCAGAACATGCCCGGCTCCAAATACATCTCCAAATCCCCTCCAAGCCCCACCTGCCAAATACATCTCTAGGCCATGGCTCCCCACTTCCTTCTATCCATCCTTACTTCTAGCCTCTGCCCTGGCCCTTCCCACAGCAACACCTTGCCCTCAGGTTTGTGGGGAGCAGTCAGGAGGAATTCCTGGCCCCGAGTCAGAGGAGGTGTCCCGGCAGGCTGGCGGGATGCAGCGTGCAGATGCCATGGGCTGCTTGGATTCCAGCTCCCACAGTCTGTGTGAGGCCTGCCAAGTGGGAGGAGCCAGTAGGTGCAGGAGGCCCCCAGAGCAGGCCGGACCCAAGGGGTGAACAGGAGGTGCAGAGTGCAGAGGAACACAATGGCAGCCCCGGTGTCTCCAGAGGCCAAAGGCACTGGGGACAAGATGGGCTTGTCACTCTGTGATCAGAGATCAGCATCTGTTGAAAAGAGAGCATCTGAGGGGTCCATTAAAACAAGACCCAGGAAGTCCTGGCTGCCTCTGTCCTCAGTGAGACAAGGACAGCCCTTGCCCCTGACTGTCCTTGAACCCCCACTTCAGTGGGGTCCCCAAAGGTGACTCCAGTATGCTCCGCCCTGTACATTCCCTGGGAAGAAGGGTTCTAAGGGAAGGAAGTGCATGGCTGAGCCAGAGGCAGGCTCTCTCCATCTGGCCTTTGAGCCACCCTCCTGTCCCTGTCGCTCCTTTTCCTGGGTCAGGGCCAGGTGTGATAGGCTCAGACAATGGTCCTGCCCAGCTGTCAGCACCACGGCTACCGCCAACACCCACAACAGCGCACCTGGCTTGCTCCTGCCACCTCCACCAACAGTCACCCTTTCCCCAGCACCTCTGGCCACAGCTCGGCACATGGCATCAGAATCGGGTTCCCAGAATCACCGCGCCTTGGAACTAGAAAATGCTAGCACCGCACATTTTTACAACCAGAAAATTCCAGAATCATTCAGTGTTGGATCATTTTCTATCTTGGACCCAAGAACTTGAGACCCAGACAATCTCAGAGACTCAGTGTCTCACTTCTCAAGTGCAGACGCTCAGCGCCTTGTAAACAACTACAGAAATCTGGGTGTTGAGAATTTGGGGAACAGGGGCTCTTAGAACCAGAAAATTCCGCCATAACAATACACCCACCCACGTGCTCCAGATGGAGCTCTTGGATCTTCCCAACACCCAGGCGCAGCAGCCCGGGATGGGTGCCGGCTGGAGCCATCAGACCAGTACCATCAGCCTCCGCTACAAAGAGAAAGGTACATGTGAGTGAAACCAGGGTGTTGGGGGCCTCTCCTTTCCCCCACCTGGGAGACTCCTCCACTCCGCCAGGAGAGACAGGAAAGAAGGAACGTGCACATGCCAAGGGTTTGGCGGCGGGTGTGTGGTCACCGGGGGTGGCAGGATCTTTCCCTCCCAGCTTGGAATTTTCTCCTGGCAGCCCGCTCTCCTGGGAATGGAAAACAATCTCTGGCATCTGGCCCCTGAGGCTACACGATCTCTGACAATCGTCCATTATTATCCTCCCTGCCTCACCCCAACCTGGTGCAGAGGGGAAACTGAGGCAGGCAGGGCCACCATCTAAATTCAAAATCAGAATCCATCTCTGGAAGATTTCAGTTGTCATCTCTGAATGTTAGAACTGAGAGACACAGGGGGAGATCTGGGTAGGGCAGGTAAGAATTAAGACCAGAGTGGACAGTGGCTTACCCCAAATCACCCGCCATCCCGCGGTTCTTACCCCAAATCACCCGCCATTCTGCGGTTCTTTTCCGTTTGTTCTTGCTTTGAGGATTAGAGTTTGCTTGGAGATGGACCAGTCCCTTCCCGACCATTTTTTGAGGCAGGATCTCATGCAGCCCAGGCTGGCCTCGAACTCACTATGCAGCCCAGACTGGCCTTGAACTTCTGATTCTCTTGCAAGTGCTGCAATTTTCGCAGTCGTGTGCTACCTCACCCAGCCTACTGCCACCCTGAGGCTCATGTGTAGATCCTCTCCTCTAGGAAGTCTTCAGGACTCACCCTCCCCGGGGCCCTTTGCCAACCCTCAAGATAGTAAAGCAAGCCCACGGACCACCCACGGCTCCCTGCTGGTCCCACCGTGCCTGGGTCTCAGTGTCCCCCTGCATGTGGTGCCTCCGACTGTCCCTGTGGCCTCTTTCCCTTCTCCACTGAGCAGCATCTCTTCTCAGAGCCTTCCCCAGACCCCTCCTGGGAGGGGGATGTGCCTCTCTGGAGCCTTGGGGTCCAGACAGAGAGCTGCTCCTACCTGGCTGCTCAGTCCCTGAGGCCTCCTGGTGTCTTACTGTCTGTTTCTTAGAGTCACTAATCCAAGTGTTGGCTTGAAGAAGGTGCGCTACCTGCTTATCCCCACTTCTCAGATAATGAGACTGGGACCCTACAGTAAGTGGCAGAGCTGGGACTGGAACCTTTTAGGGGAGGGGAGGACAGCAAACCCCTCAGCCTCAAGGAGTCTCAGGGTATCTGGAACCTGAAACCACTGGCCAGAGGTCAATTGTTCCAGAAGTCACCCTCCACTCCTGCCCCAGGTCACACAGACACACTCACACACACATCTAAGTCTCTTGTCTCTGGGCAGAACAGTCACCATCTTCTGCTTACAAAAGATGGTCACAGCTAGACTCGCAGACTGTTGTGTTCTTTCATAGGAAAACGGGGTCTGGAGGGTCACTGGACCCTCACGTGAGTATCCAGCCACTTCTCCCAGCCAGTTGCATACAAGTCTGCCCTAATTGCATGTAGTCTCTAGGAAGGCCTAGAATATAAAGGCTGGGGGAGGTCAATTGAGAGAGCCTCCTTCTAGGCCACCCTGGGGGACTCATCAGTGCACTGGGTGCAGACCTTCCAGCTTAGCGGCTTTACGACCACCTATTGCTCTGGTTAGCTTTCTCAATAGAAAGCTGTGATGAAAGCACTCTGACCAACATCTCACACTTCCAAGCGTCAGTCCATCTTTGAAGGAAGTCAGGCAGGAACTCAGAGCAGGAAGCTGGAGGCAGGAGCGGAATCACGGACCCTGGAGGAACGCTACTTACTGGCCTGCTCCTCTGAACTGTGCACAGCCTGCTTTTTTACAGAACCCAGGACCACCTGTCCAGGGGTGGTACTGCCCACAGTGGGCTGGGCCCTCCCACATCACTCAACAATCAAGAAAATGCCCCACAGACATGCCCGCAAGCCAGTCTAATAGAGGAAATCACCCAATTGAGGTTCCCCCTTCCCAGGTGGGTCAAGTTGGCAACCAAAGCCAACCACGACACCACACTCCTGTCAGTGCCTCTCATGCATGCTCTATAAGCAAGCCTGATAAACTTGGTTCCCCAGGAGAATGTAGTTTGGGGGGTGGAACCTTAAAAGGAGAAGGACAGATGTTGCCGAGTCCCCCACCCCCAGGGGGAAAGTTCTTAAAACAGAGTCATACAGACACACTTGGGCACAAGCCCCTGGCCCTAGGATGGGCTGCGCTTCGGGAAACACTTCGCTGCCCAAGCTGTTTTCACTTCATCTTTTCCTAATTTTGCTTTGAGGAAGTCACTGTGGCCTTGGTGACTCCCTCTTCTCTCACGCGCTCCCAACCGCATCCCTTTCTACCCCAACTTCTGTGGAAGCCTTAATAACGGTGACCAAAACAGAGGGCCAGGCCCTGTGGGCTGCAGCATGACAGCGAGCAGGGGGCAGCTGCTAGTGATGGGAGAGGCGGGTGGGCAGGACCGAGGACGGGGAGCAGGCTAGAGAACAGGAGGGACCACATTTTAGGGGACCAGCAAGATAAGAAGTGGGGCGAGTCAGTGCAAAGGTCCTGAGGCCCAGTCAGTCTGCTACGGCTGAAGAAAGGGACAATGTCCTGTTCATGTGTGCCTCAGTCAATGGGTCTTTTGATAGAGGAATCTCAACCCCAATGATGTATTTGATTCAGGTCCACAAAAACAGCAGGATAGAGAGTCCTGGCTCCAGGAGGGCCTGTGTGACTGGGCCCCAGACCCAACAGCAGAAAACATGTGGGAAACAGTGATGGTTCTGGGTGAGGGACCCTGAAGCAGTAGGCATGCAGGGAGCTTCAGGGGAGGAGACATTGGAACAGCCCAGGAAAACCTGATGCTCTTTCAGGCCAGGCAGGAGGTCTCTACTGTAAACTGCCCCACCCCTTAGCCCCTGCCTCCACAGATAAGAGGAACAAAGGGGCCTCTACTACAAACAGAAGTCAAGCGGACCAGGCTGGGGCCTGATGGGCCTCCCTCAGACCTGCTCATCCACTTTGGAAAATCGGGCCTTGCATTGGCTGGAATGTAGGATCTGGGAGTGGGACCCACTCCCAAGCCCCACCCTGGCTTGCTGTCTGGTTATTATTATCATTATTATTAATGTGTGCGTGTGCGTGTGCGTGTGCGTGTGAGTTTAGGCATTCAGGTTCCACAGCAAGCTTGTGAAGGTCAGAGGATAATTTTCCAGAGTTGGTTTTCTACTTCCATTGTGGCTCTGGGAACTGAACTCAGGTCATCAGGCTTGAATAGCAAACACTTTTATCTGCTGAGCCATTTCACACCCAGGCCCCCAAAAGCTCTTTTTCAAACTCATAACTTGGATTTGTGATGTTCCCATCCTTCCAGGCATTCTTGTTCAAGTTCATTCTGGCTTGGGTATTACTTCACAGCTCAGCACAGGCCTTCCTCTTTCAGGAAGCCCTCCCTGATTGCTACAGCTGCATCTGCTCGCTGTACTGTGCTTTGGCCATCCAGTCCAGCTTCAGAGCTGAAATGCCCCAGAGAACCAATCCAACTCAGCATTCCCCAACACCCCAGTCTGCAGGGGGGGAAACTGAGACCCATCCAGAGCTGCACTGTGAATCCTCGAGAGTCTGGGACTGGGGCCAGGCTATCCCTGTGCTTCGCCTGCTCCCTGTCTACTGCTCAATCAGCCTATGGACTTACCTTTGGAACCTTTTTGTTTGTTTATTTTGTTGGGGGCGGGTAACTACATTTGTGTGTGTATGCGTGTTTGTGTGCATATATCTACACAGGGAGGCATCGAAGCACAACTTGCAGGAGTAGGTCCTGTAAGCCCAGCTGGTCTGGAACTCACTATGTAGACCAGCCTGGCCTCGATCTCACAGAGATCCACCCGCCTCTGCTTCCAAGTGCCAGGATTAAAGGCATGCCCCACCAAGCCTGGCTTATTTTGTTTTGTTTTCTCTGTACCCAGAGTGCCCTTGAAGTGATTCTCCTGCCCCAGCATCCTGAGTAGCTGGGACACAAGCACACAGCACCACATCCAGCTCATTTCAAATGAATTATAAAATAGTTCACCCAGGGCTGGAGAGATGGCTCAGGGGTTAAGAGCACGGGCTACTCTTGCAGAGGATCCAGGTTCAATTCCCAGTACCCACATAGCAACTAACAACTTTCTAACTCCAGTTCCAGGGGATCTGACACCCTCTTCTGACCTGTAGGGGCTGTACTGCATGGGTAAGTTTACAGTTAGCGATACACTTGTACACATAAAATAAATGTAATAAATATATTTAAAAAATAAAATAGTTCACACATACTGAAGAAAATAGGACAGTGTCAGTGCCTCATGCGCATCTCTGTGACTGCTCAGTGACCCTGAGAAGTTCCTGTGGGAGATGCGAACAGCTTTGATGCCTTAGTCTGTACTGCTGATTGGAACTCCCTGCCCATGAGCCCATCCTGGCTTCTATTACCTCTTGGGTCAGTGGACTTTTTTATTGTTTCTAGACTTGTGCTAATAATCAGGTTTTCATAAAATAATAATAATAGTAAATATATATATGTATTGGTCTTTTTGAGACAGGGTCTCCCTGTAGCCCCAGCTGACCTGGAACTCATCATGTAGACCAGGCTGGCCTTGAACTCGCAGAGATCTGCCTGCCTCTGCCTCCCAAGTGCTGGTATTAAAGGCATGTGCCACAAAGTCCAACTAATAAAATTTTTTTTTTTTTTTAAAAAAAAAGCTCACACAGACTGGAGTCCCCAAAACCCACAGTAGGCATTTCATTTGACTCTCTGAGAACCCACTGTGTGCCAGGCCCTGTTGGCACTGGGGCCTCGGAGGTTCCTCTGAGATAGCCCAGTTTAGAGGTAGAAGCCACACCCTGCTGGACAATAGCCGTCATAGCTTTGGGCTGCTATGGCCGTGTGGCCCAGCTCCTGACCGTACAGTGCTGGTTCCATCTGACTTTATTTTGCTCCCTGGGGGGGCCACATGAAACCCAGCTGTGGCCTGGGCTGGCCCTGCCCAAGACTGCTGTGTGCTGCCTCTGTGTTTTAAAATCAAATCAAGAGCTCTGGGGTGCAGTTAGGTGTGGTGGCACACACCTGGGATCCCAGCACTTGGAAGCTAAGGCAGAAGAATCAGGAGTCCAAAGCCAGTAGGTCCCAGGCCAGCCTCGGAAACCCTGTCTACAAAAAGAAACTTTGGGGCGCAAGGCTGAGCAGAGCTGTTTTATGTGTCCTCCTGTATGAATCGCTTGCCTTCTTTAAGTCCTGGCTTTATAGTCTGGAAAATAGAACCAAATTATTTTCTCATGTTCAGACACCCAGCAACTATTTAGAGACCCTAGAATGGGGGGGGGAGGGGCATGTGATGAGCCTGACACACAGTAGGTGCTTCATAAATGTTGTTGGTATATGAACAAGTGAACTCCCAGTGTGAGCAGTGGAAGTGTTCACAGCAAAGTGTGAGCAGGTGTCCTCCAGGTCTTAGACTTCCTTCTTACCTCCTGCTCTGTGCCCTAGTGCCTTGACCTTAGAAGTGACACCTAGCCTAACTGCTGAGCCACTTCCGGGGGGCTTGGGCTACTGGAAGTCCCTAGCACAAGAGCCAAAGGTTGAAGTCAGTGGTGATCTGGCAAATGGTTAACAACCAGCTCCCTGGGAGAAGGGCCCATATCCTGAGAAAACATGTCAAGGCTTCAGGGATGAACAGGTGAAACAGGCTTAGTTGGTGAAGGGGTCTCAGTTGCGCTGTGATGGGGTTGAGGACGGTGGGACATCGAAACGTAGTCATAGGAAGTGCTGCCCCTCTGTGCTTTGGGCCCTCATCTGTGAAAGGACAGGATAACACTTCTCTGAGGAAACACGGGTCAGCAGCTGGCACCCTGCACCCTGGGCTATACTCCAGCCTGGGTGAACGGCCGAGGAGCGGCCGGGCTTCAGCCATCGGCAGCGGGGTCCACTGAGGACGGGGCAGGAGCCCCGCGGGTGGGGAAGTAGCTGCATCAGCTATCTTTAGCGCCTTCTCTCAGCCTCCTCTGCCTGGCGGAGCAGAACTGGTATGGGAGGGAGGCAGGGCCACTTCTGCAGTCATGAAACCAGTGGTCTGGGGTCAGGGCCACTGGAGGCCACTCAAGGCCCACTTAGCTTCCTGAAGGCAAATTCTGCCTCCCTTCCTCCCTAGTTCTGGGAGTCTCACCAAAGGGTTCCTGGCCTCTCTCTGCTGAGCTGTCAGGATTGATCAGTGAAACCAAGTATTAATGACCTGAAAAGGCTGAGACCCAGCTGTGGCCTCATTTCCCTATCTATGAAATGGGAACAATGTGTGGAGACTGAAGGTGACTGAGCTCAAGATGCAGTACATAGTGGATGCCAGACTAGGAGTTTACAGTCACTCCTAGCACAGGACCGGGGCATTAAGATGCCTGGTCTCAACCTCATCTGTGTCGTTACCCCACCCTGGCCCGGGTGGACACTGCATCCTTAAGCATGCTGCCTGCTTCTTTTCCAGCCTCTGCCTTGGTTTCACATCAGTATCATTAAGTAGTAACAGAATCTGTCTCAAGCGGTAACCCTGAAGACTCTGGGCTGGACAGGGAGAATCACCAGGGCTCCTGCAAGCTGACCAAGACTGGACCCAGGAACAGACATGACGTACAGAGAGCAGACGGGCAGGCCTCCAGCGGAGGGCAGGCGGGCATGGGGTCCAAGTCGTTGCATGCTGAGAAATAGGTGAGGTTGCGGGCAGCACTGAGCAGTCAGGCCCTGCCCCAGCCAGGCTATCACCAGGATCTGAGCCAAAGCACTTTGGGGTGAGCCCAGAAGATGGTGGCCAACTGGCCACCCTTCCACCCCCTGGGCCATCCCCTGAGGACAGCACTGGCTGTCATGCCTTTTAAGGCAATGGTGACTCCTACCACCCCCTCTTGTTCCGGTGCTCAAATTCCCGTCAGGTGTCCCTGCCTCCTCCCCAGAGGGCTGGAATGAGACTCCTTGTTCTGTCACCAAAGGATTCCAGAGGCCTGTCTAGGGATTCTGGTGAGAGGACATACCACAGGCATGGGAGACGTGCCCTCCTCACCTATGGGGCAGGGGTGGGGGAAGAGACGGTTGACAGTTGACTCTCCCACCCCAGCAGTCTTCAGTGAAGCCACGGACTCCCACCACAGCACACAGTACTTTGCAGCAAATATTTATTGAGTACCTACTGTGTGCCAGGCTCCTTGCTTGGAGGCCAGACAAGCACAGGCCACCTTCGTGGCCTTCCTCCCTTGAGCAAGAATCAAAGCCCAGGAAGCCTCATTCCTCAGTGCCTCTGCATTGCCCCTTCCTCTGCCCCAGGTGTTTTAAGAGCTTGGTCTAACATACCGACTTCCTGCTTATGCCTGCAGCCAGTGGCCAGTTTTATGTTCATTTCCACATGCCACCTGCATAAGTGCTTGAAGGTCTGGATTGCTTCCCCTGAATTTGAGGTTAACACAGAGCAGAACCCATCAGCCTCCAAACCTGGCCTTACACTTCTGCATCACATTCTAGGAATACCTGAGTTGGTACTGGATTGTGACCAGGGTCATCTCAGCTGCGATGGCCGGGGAATGCGATGGTGGCTCATGCCCCCACTTCCCGCCTGTGGAATAAGGCCCTCAGCCTTGTGTAGGAAGCCCCAGCAGCCTGTTCTCAGGGCCCATTCCCAGTCATCCTGGCAAACACTACTGGGCCTAAGATGGTACAGGGAGCACGGCCTAGCAGAACTATCAAATGTGCTTTAGTGGGCAGTATAGCTCCAAAGTTAGCTTAGAGCTCAAGTGGGGGATCTCATCCAGCTATACCCTGCTGGTAGCATTCTAAGCCTGGGGTCAGATCTCATCCCATACCAACCCACTGGGACCCTACAAAATCCAGGACAGGCCTGCCCCCTGGTGGCCCTGGCAGAATGGGACAGCAGCAGAACACCACACCTGTAACCTCCGTTCTTCCAGAATTGGATCAGGCCAATCTCTAGTATTGGAACATGTGTTCTCAGGGGCTCACTTGAACACTAACCTTGAATATACAGCTCAGTGGGAAGGGGACCTGAACCACAGAATGTATTTTAATGGGTATTCCTGCAAAGGATTGTGGGGCAGGGACCAAGACTCATACTGCCATCCCAGATCCCATCCTATAAACTGAAGGCTGAGCCAGCACATCACATCCATCAGTCCTAGTCCCAGGTGCCATGCTGTGTAAGGCTGGCCCATGACCTTAGCACGGATTACAAAGGATCTGAACCAACCAGAAGCTGCCCCCAAGGATTAGGTCAAATTACTTGGTTTGTATAATTAGATAGGTCCCAATTTGTGCTGCCAAAGGCACCAGAGAACTTCAGGTTCTGCCATTCCCCGAGCAAACTTCTCAAGCAGATTCAACTGCCTCACCCGGGGCAAGCCCCTGGGCCTTGACCTCTCCTGCTTCAGGGACTGACACCACCCAGGTGGAGAGCCAGCAGCCTCCCCTCGCATGCTCCCACTGCTTGCATAAAAAGAAGAAGCCCAAGTCATTGTGAAGTTTTTATTGAGACTCCACCAGAAGCACGACGTGCTAAAACTAAGCACCTTCCTCCTTGGCAATCCGGTCTTTCTTGAGTGGTCCCTGTAGAGAGAGAAGCAGGTGTCAGGGATGGAAAAGCTGGTAACAGTAATGATTACTCCCCAGGGCGGCCAAGTTTCTCCTGCCCTGTACTGGAGCAAGTGGTAAATACCCAACCCAGGCAGGGGCTCACCATGAATGCTTTCTTCTCCTCCATGGTCTGGAAACGGCCATGGCCAAATTTGGAGGTGGTGTCAATGAACTTCAGGTCAATCTTCTCCAGAGCACGGCGTTTGGTCTGTACTAGCAAGGACTGTGGGCAAAGAGTGGTTGTGAGTGGCTGACAGAGCTGGCATTCCTCAACACAATGGTCTCTGAGCAGCCACAAGGCCAGCTCAACCTCCTGGAGACAGGGCTTCCTTCCACAGCATCCCCCCAGCCTGAGATCTGACCTAGTCTACTAGGATGAGAAGAGGATCTGTGTGAACAGAGGAAATAGCCACACACGGCCACCAGACAGGCCCTTCCTCCTTCTCAGAACTTCAAAGCTGCATCCCTGTGTGTGATCTGTCCCCAAGAGTAACCCCTCAGCACAAGACCCTGGAAGGTCATCCAGTCTCACCTTGCGGAGGGTGAGCACTCGCTTTTTGGTTCCCACCACACAGCCTTTCAGCATGACAAAGTCGTTGGTCACCTCACCATAATGGACAAAGCCACCCTGGGGGTCAGAACAAAAACAGGTCAATCAATACAGATTAAACAAGGAGCTGGTTGCTTGCTACCTTCAGGTTCAAGTGGCTGAGGTCACCTGACATGGCTGTTCTCAGAAGGAAGGCAACAGGGAATGGTTCCGCACTTTCACTAGGGCGCTGTGCCCAGCGCACATTCCAGGGTCTCATCACAGAACAGCTAGACCCAAAGTGACTATCAAGCAGCCCCAGTAAGTAGATCCAAATCCAAGATGGGCCACATACAAGGCTATACAGTCAGACACTAGGCAGGGGTGATTAATGTCACTACACCAGCCTAGGCAGCAGCAAGCCTGATCTCAAAGGCCCAGGTGTAGTCAGCTCCCAGCACTCACCAAGGGGTTGATGCTCTTGTCAGAGAGGTCATAGTCAGTGGAGGCATTGTTCTTGATCAGCTTGCCATCCTTGATAAGGTAGCCCTGGCCAATCTTGTAAATCTGTACATAAAGCACATGAATGACTCAGTGTTGTGCCCAAGAAAGCAGACAGTTCTAAGAACCAGGTCATGAGGCCCAAAGGGAGTTAGTGCCCAGACAAGGGCAGGAAGGAGTCTAATGGTAATTGCTAAGTGGCAACAGCTAGTCTTGGTTTAGACAAACAGAAATGGGAGGGTTCAGGTGGCTAGGTTTGATCCTCCATTTAAGAAGACAGGAGGCTCATGTACAACAGTTAAGTTAGAGACTAACAAAATACAACCACAGTAATTCACTCATGTAATTCTAACAGTCCCAAGGGACTTGAGGCTGCCTCCCAAACTTCCATTGCAGTGAACCTCTCAAGCCTCACCTTCTTGTTGATCTCTGTGCGATGATGGTAGCCTTTCTGCCCAGCTCGAGCTACAGAGAAAGCCACACGGGCAGGGTGCCAGGCTCCAATACAAGCCACCTTGCGCAGGCCTCGGTGGGTCTTTCGGGGAAGCTTCTTGGTGTGCCAGCGGCTGGTGACCCCTGGAGAGAACATGTTACTTTAAACACTAGGTAGGGCCTGGGCATGTGCCCCACTAGCCCTCTTCCTGTTGTGAATGCAAACTGGAGTTCAACTGTTGTATTTGAGAACAGATGACTGACCACCCAACAGGGAAACCTGATGACCAGGAACGCTGAGCCTGTTACTTCAAATACCACCCTTCATATATGCTAGCTACATAGATCAGGTTGACCTTGATCTCCGATCTACCTGCCTAACTCCCTCCTCTGCCAGCTTGTAGGGATCCCCCCACCCCCGTTCTCCATGGGTGAGCTGTCATCACCCCACATTTTCAGGGACCTTAACTCTAGTCATACTTGAACAGCAATAACTTAGAACTCACTAACCACCTCCTGAAGTTCAGATGGGCTGTGTCTAGGAGTCTACAAGTGCCACCCCATTCCCTAGAGCCCAGCAGACTGACCAGAGGCTTTTCTCAGAAGGAAGGCAACAAGGAATGCTTCCGCAGTCTTAATTGGGTGCTGTGTTCAGCACACTCTCCAGGGCCTCATCACAGAAAAGCTAGCACCCCTCCCCCATGCATTACCCAGAGTCAGCAACCACTAAACTTACCTTTGTACCCTTTGCCTTTGGTCACCCCAATGACATCAATCATCTCATCCTGTCCAAACACCTGGTTCACAGGAACTTGCTGCTCCAGCCTCTCCCGGGCCCAGTCTAGTTTCTCTGCTACAGTGCCCCCGTTCACCTGGATCTCCATTAAGTGAGCCTTCTTCTGGCGGAGAGGAAGCAGGCGCATCTAGGAGGAAAAGAGATGACGTTTATCTCTGATTTCCAATATTCCTCTGAGGGTAGACAGATGAAGGAACTGGGGCTGGGCCAGTCCAATGACAAGGACATGACTATGGATAACCAGTCACCCTGAATCTCCAGATCAAAGGACCTTTTTTGTGACAGGGTCTAGGTAGCCCTGGCTGGACTAGAATTCACTGCCAACCAGGATGACCCTAAACTCAAGAAATCCACCTGACTGCTAGAATTAAAATCATGTACCACCAAGCCTGGCAGGACCATTATTCTTTAAAGCCAATAATCCCACTTTCAATTATTGTACTTTGGGTCTTAAGATGAACTGTTGGAGGATCTTGGTGAGACTGAAGTCAGCTTGGTCTACATAAGGGAGGTTCCAGGACAGCTGGGGCTATAGGAACTATCAAGAAAACTATGCAAAAGATGACCTTGAGAATAAGATTTAACTGGACCCTAGGACATAAGATGCCCTATGATAAGCCCCTCAAAAAAAGAAATCAGGTATAACACATGCCTCTAGCCATGCACTGGGGAGGCAGAGGCAGGCATATTTCATATCTACGACAGCCAGATCTACACAGTGAAAACCAAGCCAGACAGGGCAATAAACTCCCCACAGGGACTGGGGAAGTTGTTCAGAGGTTTAAGAGCACTTGTTCTTCCAGGACACAGGTTCAATTCCCAAAACCCACATGGTGGTGGCTGCTGCCCTTATCTTGCCTTCATGAACACTACACAGACCAGTAAACATACCAGTACAATCGCAGAAATAAACCACTGGAAACACCATCCCCTACACACCATCCAACCCAGGCTCACATCTGTACTCAGTACGTGGAAGGCTATGGCAGAGACATTCTAGTGAATGCTATGCCAGCCAGAGATATTCATAACTGACTCCCAAAAAACTCAAAGATTAAAATTACAATTAGTAGAACAAGGTTTCAATGAAAATTATTTCGGCCATTTCCTGCAGAACTTTTAAAGCAAAATACATTACCATCTACGGTAACACAGTAGTCTCTCATCAGCCATGACACCAGGGATAGACCCCCTTAGAACACTGGTTAAGTAGGAGGCAACCATTCTGACCATGCCATCAGATTCCAGACCACATGACAGCAACATGCCAAGCATCTTTCCATAGTTATCCACACCAAAGCACCTCAGTGTGTTCTCAAGTGAGGCCACAGTGCCCTCTGCTGGTCTAGAAGGTCTACTCAAGGTAGACACTTTCTAAGGAACCTGGAGTCAAGCTCAAGCAGCATGGAAGCTGCTGGCTGGAAGACCTACCTCTATAATCCAGAAAGTAACTCACCAGGTGTCACTTGTGCCCGCTAGCAGGTGACACCCTGAGTTCCATCTCCACACCTGTTGCTCTTCGTGCTCACCTGGGTGTGGGCGATAATGCGGATGACCTGGCAGTACTTCTTCATGCTATTGAAGTCCTTCTCCAGTTGCTTCTTGCCCATGTCGTCCTGCCATTTCTTACAGTATTTGGTAAAGGCCTTCTTCTTAGATTTGTGCCTTCAGGAGCAGAGCAGAGTTGGGGGAGGGGCCGGGTACAGGCCTTCATCACCCTTCAGCAGGTGAGCGGAAGGCACTAGCACCATGTGGGGATAGGGCTCATTGCCAGCTTCTAAGGAGCCTTTTCCACTGGCAAGCGGAGCCTGGATGGAGCTCATCGGGCATAGCCGAGCGGAGCTGAGTAGAGGTCCACAGGTTAATGTAAGTCACAAGCATTTAGAACACAATTCTTGCTCCAGGGTGTCAGAATCTCCCTTTGTCCACTTGGGAGAGGCCAGGTTTAATATTCTGTTATAGAAACCAGGGACCAAGGACCTAGCTTAAGAGTCACAATCCTTCCCTAATACTGCAAGGTCCTAAGTTCACTGCCTAGCACCAAAATAAATTGAAAAAACCTGGCTGAATTCAGTATTTCCCAACACCAACCCGGTCTTCAGCCAACCAATATCCAAGACAGACTGAAGCAGCTTTTAGCTCAGAAATGCCCGTCTCCTGATGCTGCATAGGGGATCCCTGCAATCCAGCCCACCCTAGGGAAATTATGGCCTCTTATTCCCTTACCAGTTCTTGTAGAAGCGCCTTTTGCATTCATCACTGATATGCTCAGCAAAGACGGTCTTAAAGGTGCGGAGACCACGTGGGGTTTCTACATAGCCCACAATGCCCACAATCACCATGGGCGGGGTCTCCACAATAGTGACAGCCTCCACAACTTCCTTCTTGTTCACCTCTGTGAAGAACATGGGTGGACATCAGTGGGTGACTAAGAACGCCCACCAGTTTGGCCTTCCAGGATTATTCTCAGCACAGCTCTTTGTGTATTCTGCCTGCATGTAAGTGCACGTGTTCCTGAGACACCCAAAGCAGTCAAGGAGACAATGCAGCCCCCTGGAACTGGACTCATTCAAGGCAGTCATGTGGATGCTGGGAACCAAACCCATGTCCTAGTCAAGAGCAGCTAGTCTTCCTATATAAGCTTCTCATTCTGCATGCTTCAGTTAACTGTAACCATAAATACCAAGCCAGGTGTGGTGCCTCTCAGCCATAAGCCCAACACTAAGGAGGCAGAGGCAAAATGATCACCAAACTACTGCAGAAATCACTCTGCGGTCAGTAAGCCTCACTATATATGGGCAGGGAAGTTTCTGTGCCAATCAAGACACCTCAAGCCATACAACTGAGTCTTGTTGGGACTCTTAGCAAATTGACTCAACATCTTTATGACCCTCTAGGTAGACTTGGCCTACTATTCCAACCAGTCCTATAACCATTCACCACCACAGTGAACAAGGAAGCATGTACATACTGGATCCTGGCCTGTCAACCTCACGCACAATGTGCGTCATCCCAGCCTTGTAGCCCAGAAAGGCTGTGAGGTGGACAGGCTTGGAAGGGTCATCCTTGGGGAAGCTCTTCACTTTCCCACGATGCCGGCTGCTGCGTTTCCGAGGCAAGAAGCCCAAGGACCCGTGCCTGGGAGCGGAGAACTTCCTGTGAGACTGAGAAGAATCATCAACGTTAGCATACAAGCTGTTAACCTGCTGCTAACATTCAGCAGCCACACCATCCCTACCCAGAAAACCCAGCCCAAGAATGATTTTCAATTACTTATTATCCACATTAGATGGCATGCAATTTTTAAGGTGTTAATTAAAGTCTTCCCACCTTGCAGTGAGTTAACCACCTGCTTGTCTTTTTAAGTGCCAAACAATGCTTTACGGTTCAAACCATTAAAGCTAATGGCCACACAGCGAGCAGTAGCCCTTCAGGAGCCAGCCCCGTGCGCAGAGACCTTTGGTATTCCCAGAGCCATTATCAGAACTTGACAATCAGCACAGAGTTTCTGTCCGCCCGTCAAAAGGTTCATCATTTGTGGCTCCTAGGAACTACCCCCACCCCCAACCACAGCCCCTAGGAAATTCGACAACGTCCGCCCCATGACTCCACTTTAGCCGAAGTCATCGCAAAGCCCGCAGCCTGACAGGGCTAACTGTTCGTTCTTCCTAGTCTCAACTAACACTAAACGTGGTGAGATCCAGATCCAAAAAGACTCGCGAGTCTTTAGACACCTTTAGGCCTGCTCCCGCCCGCACGCCTCTCCCGCAGGCCCGGACCGACCGCCCACTTTCTCTGACTCGCGAAAGTTCCAGAACTAGGCCTGGCCGCGGTCCTCACACTGTCCCTTGAGCTCGCAGCGCAGCCTCCGCGCGCCGTCCGGGCTGCGATGGCGCCGATGCAGGGCGGATGCCGCCTGGCCAGCGCGGGAACAGGCCGCCCTCGCCAACATGGCAATACGTACCATCCCGCCGTCAGACACCGCCGTAGAGGTCGGCACGGCCCCCGCGCAGACTATATAAAGCCCCGCGTGGCCCCGCCCTTTCCGTCTTGCGAGCGCGCGCCCGTGGCGGACGTCGGGTCGAAGGGCGCGCGCCGGCCGCCATTTTACGAACGCCTTCCGATGCCTAAGCGTGGTTTCCGTGGCCGTCGACTGCTCCCTACGGCAAGTGGATGGGATCAAGCTTAGTGAAAAGTCGGCGGCGACGCTGCAGTTTACGCTGCAATGAATCTACACCAGGACGCTGCGACCAAATTCAGAGATAATGAAGAAAAATGACTGCATTGCTTGGATTCATGGAAAATGCGGTCTCTGGAATTTAGTTTTCCGATGCTAGCGCATTCAGCCCCGCACAGATCAACGATGTAACGATGTTGAACTGCGTCGTTAGTGCAGCTCTTGAGTTGCAAAGACTAAATGGGACCCTAGTTCCCTAGCTGCCATGCCAGTGCTTTTGATGCGACACCGACTTGCCTTTATTATGTCTTGATTTCGAGCACGCCTCCCTCAAGCCCTTTCCCACTGATTCCCAGTATCCAGAAGCAATGTTCCATACATCTTGAGTCTCAGATATCTCGTGACCTGGAGTCATTAGCAGGAAACAACTCTTAACAGAATCAAATATCTCCTTAGTGCTCATGGCTACCACTGTTTCCTCAGTATTGGACATTAACTGCCCAGGTTGCTAGGCAACTGCCTTACCTGACTTAACACTCATCAGCAGGCTCCCTCCATCCCATCCAGTCACCTTTATTCTGGGCCTATCCTTGCTGCCTTTTGTTGGTTTAAAATCTTGGTTTTGAGGGGCATGGTGGCTCTCCTGTAATCCCAGCATTCAGGCTGCTGAGAATTGCAAGTTTGAGACTAGCCTTGGCTACATACTGAGTTCCAAGCAGGCTGAGCTACAGTTGAAACTCTGTTTCAAGAAAAACAAATTTTTTCTCATTTGATTTTTTTTTTTTTTTTTAGATTTACTTATCTGTGCGTGCGTATTCGTGTATATGTATGTGTATGTGAGTGTGGGTGCCCTCTGAGCCCAGAGTATAGGATGTCCCTGGAGCTTGAGTTACAAGCACTTATGAGCCACCCAACATTGATGCTGGAAACAAACTCCGTCCTCTGCAAGAGCAGTATGTGCTCCTGACTGCTGAGTCATCTCTCCACCTCAATAATTGGTTTTCTTTTTAATTAAAAAAATTTTTTGAAGTTGGGTGTGGTGGCCCACGCCTTTAATCCCAGCACTCAGGAGGCAGAGGCAGGTGGATATCTGTGAGTTCCAGGCCAGCTGGAGCTACAGGGAGACCCCGTCTCAAAAAGATAATAAATTTTAAAAATTAAAAAAAATTTTTTTGAGTAGACAGAGTGAACATGGATTTATTAAGAAAGGTGACAAAGAACTCCTGAGCGTATCGCAGGAGTAGAACAGAGGAAACTGGGACCCTGAAGGCTGAAGCAGGAAGCAGGACCCCAAAGGAAAGCTCAGCCTTCAACCCCCATGTACTGTTCAGTTTCTTTGTCTCCCACATGTGGTAACACACATCCTGATTGGGTGCTCTGTGCTGCAAGGTTATGACAGGCTGAATTGTATACTGCACTCAGGCACAGATCACACTGCCTTCAGTTTTCCTTGGGGGGTGGGGAGGTGGGGGGGACTCCATAGGGAAAAAATCCTTAAGAAATTAATATTGAAGGAGTTAAATAAAATGTGTAAAAGAGTATTGATTTTGAATTGGTCCCTGATCTGGACCCAACAGATTAAACTAATATCTAGTCATTCATGCTAAATGACTCTAAGATCATTATACTGAAGTAAATGTATGAATATTTGGTTGGTGACTGTTAGATGTCACTGAAGAGAAATCCCCCAGCAGTTAAACATTCCAGGATTTGCATCCGACATCTGCAAAAGGGAACTGATAGCCACATTTTTACTGCGGATTCTTGACACTGACAACCTTCTGCCTCTTCCTGGCACTAACAACCACCTGGTGTTTTAACTGCTCCCTCCTGACACCAGTCACCAGTCTACACCATTAAACTGTCCCGCATTTCCCTGCTCTCCCTTTAAAATTCCACCCAAACTCCATCTTGCTGCTAGCTGTCCTGCTCCCGAGTCTGAAGCTAGCCCTGTGCCCTTAATAACCTGGTCCCATCACACCCATGCTGGAATCTTTCGTCTGTTACTGCAGGGTCTCACACCGAACCAAAGCTTACAGTGACAACAGCTAGGCTCTGCCCAATCACAGGAATACAAATGATTCCAATATGTAAACCAATCAAAATTCAGCATGTTTTTATACTGTTCTTGCAAAGGATCCAATTTTGTCTCCTGCATCCATATCAAGCAGCTCAAAATTGCCAGCTCCAGCTTTCCTTGGACAACATGCAGTATGTATAGACACATAGACAGGTAAATTAAAAAATTTTAGAAACACTAAAACTGCTAGGTATGGTGGCACAAAACTTTTAATCCCAGCACTCAGGAGGCAGAGGCAGGTGGATCTCTGAGAATGAGGCCAGCCTGGTCTACATAGCAAGTTCCAGGCCCAGCTACAACTACAAGGAGACCCTGTCTAAAAACAGAAACTGGGCTGGAGAGATGACTCATTGGTGAAGAGCACTGGCTGCTCTTGCAGAGGACCCAGGCTTGGTTTGCAGTGATAAGGAAAAAATTCCGTTTTTTTTTTTTTGTTGTTTGTTGTTGTTGTTTTATTATTATTCCTTTGTTTTGGTCTTTTAGAGACAGGGTCTCCCTGTAGCCCCAGCTGGCCTGGAACTCACCATGTAGACCAGAGATGCTTTGTTACATTGTAAAGTCTTGAAGCTCTGTGATGCTTGCCACTCACTATGTCTATTGATAAAGATGTAAAACTAAAAGAATGGGAACGTTCACCAAATGGTTTAGGCACTGGTTCAACTAGTCCAAGAAAAACGTGGATCAAATATGTCAGAATTCTAAACTCTGCCAGGGATATCTGCTTTTGTAAACTGAAATGAACATTTAATTGGGTCCTAGCCCAATTAGCCTAGCCTAGCTATAGATTAAAAGGCAGCAGATTCCTGACCCACACCTGGGATATCTACTTTAAAAATTATGTTGGCCGAGTAAACTTAGTAAGGAATTTCCTGAGATAACACAACCCATCATGAAAAGAAGCAGAGGGCCCAGGCGCTAACCATAAATGATGACGTAAAATTGCCCATGTAATCCTCATCTATACTTCAGTTTGGGGCCCCAGAGACTCTAAAAGACTTTGTTGCTTCTGGGACCTCATGCATAAATAAGGAATGTGCTCTCTTAGGTAAAAGTTCAGTCTCTTTGCTGTTCAAAGAATTTTCCCATAACATCAGCACCCCCATGGCAGCTCACAATCATCTACAACTCCAGTTCCAAGGGATTCGGTGATCTCTTCTTGCCTCCTTGGGCATTGCATGATACGGGTACACTTATATACATGCAGGCAAAACACACACATAAAATTTTTTTAAATGTAAAAAACACTAAAACAAAGAAAACAGGACTTTTTCCCCCCCCAGCTGGCCTGGAATTCACTGTGTGGACCAGGCTGACCTCTGTCTCACAGAGGAGATGACTCTCCTTCCCAGCACTGGATCGGGACCAAAGGTGTGTGACACCATGCCTGGTTAGCCCTTGTGTTTTTGAGGCATGGTCTTGCTATGCAGCTCAAACGGACCTTAACTCACTATGTTACCTGAGGCTGGCCTTAAACTCTGTGTCTCCCACATGCTGAGATTGCAGGCATATACTACTGTACCTGGTTTAAGACACTTGAAAACACAGAGCCAACTTGGCTCTCCCAAACAAGAAGGCATATTGCAAAACCACACTAGTGAAAACGATGTGGTAGTTGCAGGAAAAATGCAGGCAAAAGCAACAGAGCGCAGATGCCAGAGGGTGTCTTTGACGGGAACATGGTACATGGAGGGGTGACATCACAGGTCCAGTGGAGGCAAAAGGGTAACGGCTTGCTTAGCAGATGAGGTTGAAAAGGTGACTCACTACAGAGAACTAGGTGAATGTGACTCCCGTGATAGGGAGACCAATGCTCCCCAAAGCCTAAGTCTACCTAGAACCTGATGAATGCTTGTACTCAGGTAGCTTTTTCCTTCTTTAAAAAAATGTTTATTTTCATTTTCTGTGTATGAGTGTATTGCCTGCATGTATTTAAGTGTCCCCATGTTGTGCAATGCCCACAGATGTCAGATGAACTGGAATCACAGATGGTTGTCAGCTGCCATGGGGGTGCTGGGAATGGAACCCAGGTCCTCTGCAAGAGCAGTCAGTGCTCTTATCTGACAAATCATCTCTCCAGTTCCTAAAATGAGATTCCTCATCATCTGGGTCTAGCAGTAATGGTTCAAAGATAGTTGCAGAAAGATTTGAGAAGTCTTACTGTGTAGCCTAGACTGGCCTCAAATGATTTCCCTGCCCCTGCCTCCTGAGTGCTATGATTACAGTTATGAGCCCCACACTCATCTGCTTTCTCCTTTTTCTGAAGTCTAGGACCCAAGCCCGGGGAATGGGTGGGTCTTTCTAACTCAGTTAACCCTAAACAACATAACCCCTCATGGGTGTACCAGAGGCTTGTCTCCTAGGTGATTTTAATTGCCAACCAATGTTAACCTGATAACCAATGTTAACTATCACAACTAGTATGCATGAGGCCAAAAATTCAATCTCCAGAACTGTAAAAATAAAATAAAACAAAAAAACTTTCAGTGCCAGAGCCCGCCAGCAGAAATCGAACCACACCCAAAGTGGGGAGTGAGGATGAGAAAATGTAGAGAGAGAGAGAGAATAGGACAGACTCAGGAGGGCTGTCAGTCACACTGAAGCAGCTTGCCTTTATTAAGTCTCCCCTATTTATACGGTGAAGTGAGCAAAACAATACTAACACAGGCAAAATAACTTAAGATGTGATTGGCTTCCTTCAAAGATCTTCAGGTGACCTCAGTCTTGGGCGTAAAATAAACTTCTCCTCAGGTGTGAATCATTTGCATAATGAAAACTCCTGCTTCCAACAGCACTTCTGTGCACGAGATTGACTTCTGCCTAACCCAAAACTAGAGCATAGTTCAAGGCAGGCAAATGGCTCCCAACATTTCAGAAAGTTCACTGTCCGTGTGTAATGTCCTCCTATTATCTACCAAGATCCAAGCACTGAAGACAATGTCCTGCCTTCTGGAAGCTTCCGTTCTTCCCTGGTGATAAAGACTGCATGGAACTGGGCAGATATAGACCACAGAACAAAGTCATAGCAAGAGCTCAGAACAGTTCTATGCACTGTAGTGTCCCAATTACTTCTGAGTTGAAGCATTTTATTCTGGAGGGAGGCTGTTAAGACTCTGGAAGTGTCTAGAAGACTCAGAAGTCTCTGGAAGTCCTTAAAACCTATCAGATTTGCAAGATCCCTTTCCCCGCAAGGTTATATAGCAGTAGGGGCTGCTGAAGAGAGGAGACCCTAGGAAGCCTCCTGCATGTTGGGAAGAGAGTTCCAGGCTTGGTCATCACCCAAGCCTTTGTCTTTGAGTCATTCATGTTCCTGTACATAGAACCAATAAACTCATTGATTGGACAAGTTAGACTTTGGTGGCATCCTTCCTCTGGTCTGTCTGCTGTGGGTAGATGTTTCTTCATAGCTCCCCAGGAAAGTCTCACAACAGGCACAGGGACCTGGTCCATGACTGGGAGCAAAGACCTTGTCAAGGCTTAATGTTGCCTGTACCATGGAAGAGCTGAGTGCATGCAGAAGAAGCCCCGTTGTCTCCCGCATGCGCCTCTCACGGGTGCAATCTCAGTGCACTCAAGAAATACAGCGGCATGCTGTGGTTGCTAGTGTGCTGCCTTGCCTCGCAGGAAGGCCTGGGTTAAACCCTCACCTCTAAGGAAACTAGACATGGTGTCCCTTGTAATCCCAGGGTTAAGTGGTAGAGGCAGAAGAAGGTTTTTTTTTTTTAAGTAAAAAGCCAGAGATGATATAGCATATGTCTTTAATTCCAGTACCTGAGAGGCAGAGGCAGGTGAATCTCTGGGAGTTCAAGGCCAGCCTGGTCTACAAAGGGAGTTCTAGGTCAGTCCAAGGTTAGTGAGACCCTGTCTCAAAAACAATAACTAAGTAAATAACATAAGTAAAAGTAAAAATAAATCTTAAAAAATAAACATAAGAAAGAAAATACATTTTGGCTTTTATTTTCTATGGTTAGAAAATTAAATTGTAATTACTATAAAAATAAAGAAAATGATTATATTTGGTTGTGTCAAAATTAAGGATTTTGCTTTTATTTTTCTTTCTTTTTTTTCTACTAGGGACTGAATTTAGGACCTTATACTAGTTAACCATTCTACCACTGAGCTACATCCCCCAGACAATTAAGAGTTTTTTCACCACAGGATAATGTAGATCTCACCGTGTAGTCCTCACTGGCCTGAAACTCAGTATGTAGACCAGGCTGGCCCCAGACATACAGAGTTTCCCTGCCTCTGCCTCCTGAGTGTTGGGATTAAAGTCATATGCCACCATGTCTAGCTTTATTTCTATTTGTGTGTGTGTGTGTGTGTGTGTGTGTGTGTGCCAATACCTGTGCCTGTGCTGTGTCTATATCTGTGTCTGTGTGTCTATGTGTATGCCATGTGTGTGGGGGTGACTGTGGAGACTAGAAGAGGATGTTGGATCTTGAACTAGAGCTACAGGTGGTTGTGAGCTGCCTGATGCGGGTGCTGAGAGCCAAACTAGTGACCTCTGGAAGAACAGGATGCCCTCTTTAACAGCTGAGCCATCTCTTCAGCATACTGAAGGGTATTGTAATGCACTAGCCCTTGGCTACTGTGCCATTTGCTTTATAAATGTTAACTCTACACAGTAGGGTTCACAGCCTCCTCATGTAGGTACTCTGAGTCACAGAGAAGCAGTCGAGATCACAGTGAAGCTCAAGTGGTCTAACAGAGTCCAGGTTCTCAGGCAGGGGGCGACAAGTGCTCTCTGCTGTCTGTGAAGGGCCAAAATGCAACTATTTTTTGACTACACAGCAGTAGAATCCAAGTGGGACTTCAGTGACAGAAGTATTAAACCAAAACCATCTGAAGAGAATCAGCAAGATGGCTCACCATCCGAACCCATATGATGGAAGGAGAAAGCCAACTGCAAGATGTCCCCTGAACACCACACACACCCTGTGGCACCCCCCGCCCCACAGACACACATAAATTAGTTTTGTTTGAGAAAGGTTCTCCCTGCAGCCCCAACTGGTCTGAAACTTGCTACATAGACCAGGCTGGCATTGATTTCAGAGATCCACCTGCCTCTATTACTAGTGCTGAGATTAAAGGAGTATGCTACCATCCCTGGCTTTTTTTTTTTTTCCGTCTGATTATACGTATACTCTTGTATCTGTGTGTGAGTTATATACATGTGGATACAGGTGCCTGTAGAGGCCAGATGCATTAGATTGCCTTGGAGTTAGAGTTACAAGAGATTGTGAGCTGGGGACTGAACTAAGTTCCTCTGGAGGAGCAGCCAGTGCCCTTAACCATGGAGCTGTCATCTCTCCAGCCTAGAAGTTCACTCTGTAAAATCTTTTTATTAACATATATTAATTACACATAACAATGGTTTTCTTTATGGTGGTTTATTTTTATTTATTATTTTTATTTTATGTGTATGAGTGTACTGCCTGCTTGTATGTAAGTGCACCATGTCATGCAATGCCCATGGAGGACAGAAGAGAGCAATGGATCCCCTGTACCTGGAGTTACTGATGGTTGTTAGCTGCCATGTGGATGCTGGAATTCAAACCTGGGTCTTCTGCAAGAGCAGTCAGTGCTCTTAACCATTGAGCCATCTCTCCAGCCCCTTCATGATATTTTTTTTTTAATTTGTGTATGTGTGTGTGTGTGTGTTTATACATGCATGCATGTGTCCATTTCTCAGTCCCACTGCAGCTGAGTATAACATGGGACTGACAGAATGTGGACAAATGGGAGGACCAAGGTTGAACACCCAACCCTTAATCTCATCAGAAAAACAAAGGGCAAGGTGTATTAGGGGATGGTATTAGGGGAAGGGGGATGGGGATCTGAACTCAGGTCCTCTTGTTTGCTTGGAAAGCACTTTGCCTATTGAGCCATCTCCTTGACCCCATGGGAAATTTTTAGAGGCAAAAAAGAAAGAAAGAAAGAAAAAGATGCTTTCAAAACTGGCCTTGGTGGCATTCATCTTTAATCCCAGCACTCAGGAGCAGAAGGCAGGAGGATCTCTGGGAAATTTAGGCCAGCCTGGTCTACATAGCACTTTCTAGGCTACTTGGGGCTACAGGGAGACCCTGTCTCAAACAAATAAACAACAACAACAAAAAGCCTAGCCTGGACTACATAGTGAGGCCCTGTTCAAAAACATTTTTTAAAGAAATATTTTGTTTGGTTTTTTTTTGTTGTTGCTTTTTGGTTTTTGTTTTGGTTTGGTTTTTTGACCGTTTTAAAACATTTTAATTATGGGGCCTGGGGAGATGGCTCAGCAGTTAAGAGCACTGGCTGCTCTTGTAGGTGACTCAGGTTTGATTCCCAGCACCCACATGGAGGCTAACAACCATCAGTAACTCCAGTTCCAGGGGATCAGACACCCTCTTCTGACCTCTGTGGACATTGCACGACACAGTGCGCTTACACACATTCGGGCAGTACACTCATACACACAAAATAACAAAGAAAATATTTCAAAAACTTTAAATTATTTTATTTTTTCATTGTTGAGAATGTTACACATGCATCTAATATGTTTAGATTAAACCCACCACAGCTTCTCTCTCCTCCTGTCCCCTCCCTAGCCCCTCACTACTTTCCCCTTCCAACTTCACCTGCTCTGTCTCCTTCTCTCTAAAAGCCCAGTGAGTCCACTTAGTTCTGCTTGTGTGTGCACAGAGCCTCTGCTGGAGCACTGGTAGTGTTTCATGAGCCCTGAAGAAAACTCACTCCTTCTGTAGCAGACATCAGTTGCCAGGATCTTTTCAGCTAGTGGTGGGACGTCATGAGCCCTGTCCATGCTGGGATGGCGGTTGACTTGATCTTGTGCATGCAGTCAGAGCCGCTGTGAGTTCACGTGTGCCCTGGTATGGCCACAAAATAATGTTTTACTGCAGATGTCCACAGCCTCTGGCTCTTACAATCTTGCTGCCCCTCTTCCCTGATGAGCCCTGAGCCTTGTGGGAGGGGTGTGATAAAGATGTCACATTTAGAGCTGAGAAGGTAGGGTCTCATGCAGTCCAGACTGCCACCAGAAGTTGCTATGTAGCTAAAGCTGGCCTTGAACGGGTTCTTCTTGCTCCGCCTTCTGAGTGCAGGACTGCAGCCACACCAGGCTCAAACCTAAGGAGGATTGCCTAAAATATTTTGAAATGATTATCTTTGGCTACAGTGGTGAGTAACAAAGATGATGTCAATCTGATGTTGAATATACTGTTGCTGGGAAGATAGCCTCGTAGAAGCATTTTTTAAAAATTAGGTTACCAAGGGGTTCTGTGCAGGCTCGTGGCTCTGGGAGGCTCATTAGCATATATAAAGACATATCAGCTCAGATATTCCAAGAGTTCTCAGAGCTGTGTGCCAGGAAACAGGAGTGGGACATATGTATAGATGTCACATATCTCATCATTTCACTGGCCAAATGCAGATAATGAATAAATTTATCCACAGCTGATTGACAAGGGCCCGTCACACTCGATGCCCGTGGGAGTGCGGTAGGTGGATGTGAAGGCACCTGTCCCAGATGGTTCTGTATATTCTGATACATTCTTCACAATAAGAATGTACTCATCATTAATTACTTGGGCAATTTTTAAAAATAAAAATAAATATGAGGACAGGCAAAATGATTCAGCAGTTAAAGGCGCTTATTGCCAAGCCTGATAACCTGAGTTCGATCCCCAGGACTCAACTGGTGAATGGAGAGCACCAGTTCCCACAGCTGTCCCCGGATGTCTACACACATGCTGTGTCATGTGCACGACATATATAATAAATAAATATAATAATTAAAAAATTAAACCAGTACCTTTAATCCCAGCACCTGGGAGGCAGAGGCTGGTGGATCTCTGTGAGTTCAAGGCCAGCCTAGTCTACAAAGCAAGTTCCAGGATGGCCAGAGCTACAGGGAGACCCTGTCTCAAAAAGATCAAAAAACTAAACAAATTAAAATTAAAATCAGTGGAAGTCCTGAAAAGAACTGGGGGAGGTCTCAGTGGTTAAAAGGTTGCTGTCTGCTCTTACAGAAGACCAGGATTTAATTCCCAGCACCCACATGGTGGCTCCAGTTCCGGGGGATCCCATGCCCTCTTCTGGTCTCCATGGGCATTGCATGACACAAATGCACTTAACATACATGCATGCAAAATTCTCATTCACACAGAATAAAAATAAATAAATAAAAAGTAAGGAAGCTATCTGAAGTTTTTCAAAATATAGACACTCTTCCGAGCCTGCTACGCCAGAAGCTGGCGGGGCAAAGGCAGCAGGCATACATAAAGCTGATGGGCAAGGGCTAGCCTCTGCTCAGCTGAGGCGAACTTGAGCAATTCATCAAAGCTTAGACTCAAAGTTAGTACTCCAAAGCTCTCCTGTGTTGTCAGAAGGTTCTGGAGCAAGGTTCTTCCCCACTCTGGACCAGAGATCCACCTGGAAAATGAATCTTTTTAAAGGATGGGCTGAGGCTCTTTCCTCATTAACCTTTTAGCATTTAGATAGGTTCTTTTTTTTCTCTAGACAGACTCTCATATAGCTCAGTTCAGGCTAGCCTTGAGCTCTCTCCTGATCTTCTTGCATCCACTTCTCAAGGCTGTTAGGGATGGAACGTAGGGCCAGGCTGGCTGGCCAGTGATGCAGACATCCACTTGTCTCCACCCCACCAGTGCTAGGGTCATTGACATGCAGGATCACATGGGTGCTTATGTAGGTGCTGGGGATCTGAATTCAAATCCTGCTTGTGAGGCAGACCTTTTACCAACAGCCATCTCCTCTGCCCTCAGACTTAGTAATTTTGAGCCTGGCTCAGTCTGCTTTGTTTACCTTCTTACCTGGTATCTTTCCTTTCCTACCTGGTACCTATTAGTATTTCATGTGCATGGTCTGGATGAGTGAACTACACACAGGGTTAGAGTGAACTTCATGTGTGTCCTCTGCCTTCATCTCTTCTGGATTCTTCAGTCTAACAAGAGAAAAATTCTGAGGCTGGGTGTGGCAGTGCATGATGATAATTCCAATGCTTGGGATTTATGAGGTAGGATAATTATGAATTCAAGCTTATCCTTGGCTACATATTGAGTTCAAGAGACACAGGAGACCCTCCCTCAAAAATACATAGACACAGAGAGAGAGAGGACACACACACTCACACACACACACACACACACACACACACATACACAGAAGGACAGAGACAGGGATTCTGAGACACACAGAGAGAATTCTAAAATGTACTAATTTTTCCCCCTGAGGACTGAATTTAGTGTCTTTCTCGGCATGGTAAACATTCACTCTACCAAATGACCATTTGTCCTGACCTAGTTGGCATGGGTCAGAGAATGAAGGGTAAGGGGGAGAATTAATCTGTTGATAACTATAGACAGACCAAAACAAAGATCACTGTACCTTCCTGAATGTGTGTTAAAACCTTAATCCAAATCCCAATGCAACCTCTCAGGTGCCTCTGAGTCCTGCTTATAACACCAACCCACTCTGAAGCATCAGAGTCTCCTCCTGCTGGACAGCCTCCCTTCCTAAAACTTTCCCTTCTCCGTGCCCCAGGCTGGTAAAAGTTCAAGGCCAATGTCTTATTCCCCTGCCCCCAAATCTTCATTATAAAAGCACTCAGCTCTATCTAGTTCTAATGGGCACTTTCCCACCCTCTAGCCTGGCTACTTGAACTCAGCTTTTTGCTAAGGATGACCTTCTGATCTTCCAGCCCCACCTCTTGCGTCCAGGACTTCATGAATGCTAGGCAAATAAGCATTCTAACACCTTATATTTCCCGTTTCCGGTTACCTCCTTCCCTTTTTTTGTTTTTGTATTTTGTTTTTGAGCCAGGTTCTCACTCTGTAGCCTATACTGACCTAGAATTCACTATGTAGCTCAGGCTGGCCTCAGAGTCATAGCAATCTTCCTGCTTCAGCCACCCAAATGCTGGGATTACATGTTTGAGCCACCAAGCCCAGCTCCTGATCCTTTTCTTTTAAAAAAAAATTGGTTTTTAAAATTTTATTTATTTATATTTTACATGTATGAGTGTTTTGCCTGTATATACGTAAGTGTACCTGTGTGTGAAATGCCCTTGGAGGCCAGAAAAGGGCATTGGATCCCCTGAAACTGGAATTAGTTGCCATGTGGGTGCTGGGAACCAAACCTGGGTCCTTTGCAAATCAGCCAGTGCTCCTAAACACTAAGTCATCTCTCCTTTTCTAACTAGCTTCTGTGATAACTCTGTATTTCAGAAGTCCCTAAGTGTCAATAATTTTTCTTAAATCAACTGAAACACATTGTCAAACAGCCATCCAGAAAGCTGTCTGAGACCCATTTGAAGGTTGAATTATGCTATGGTTAACCCACTCCGACATAGTAAATGAGTCTCTCTTAGCCTGAGAAGCCCCAACTGTCTCACACAGAAAATAATACAAGAAGAAAGGTGGGGGGAGGGGCAGCTGGAAAGATGGCTCATCAGTTAAGAGCACTGATTGCTCTTGCAGAAGACCCAGGTTCGAATCCCAGCATCCACATTGGTGGCTAACAGCCATTTGTAACTCCATTTCTAGGAGATCTGATGTCCTTTTCTGACCTCCATGGGCACTACACTACATGGGTTTATGCAGGCATAACACTCATACACATAAAATAACAAATGAAATACTTTTTTAAAAAAAGAATACAGGTTGGAGCAGAACAGGTCATGACCCAGGCAGGTCTGAGTTTACAAAACCTGACCTGGGAAGCTCAGCCTGACTTTCCTATAGAGAAGTCATGATGAGATTAGGCTATACTCAGAGTGAAGTTGCTCCATACTGTGTGATTTTTCAGGCTGTGCACCACCAATGTCCAGTTTAAGAAGCAAGAGTTTTTTGTTTTTTAGATTTATTTATATTTTTAGTGTGTTTTGTGTATGTCTCGGTGTGTGCTGTGTGCATGCAGGTTCCCAAGGAGGCCAGAGGACAGTTCTTTCAGAAGAACTGATCATTAGAACTGATCACTAGAGATGGAATTATAGGCAGCTGTGAGCTGGCTTATTTGGGTGCTGGGAACAGAACTCAGATCTTCTGGAAGAGTAATGATCAATTATAACCAATGAATTATCTCTCAGCCCCAGTAAGAGCTCTTAATTAAAAAAATTTTTATTACTATTTTTAATTTTATGTGTATGCGTGTAAGGTCTGCATGTCGTTCAGTGCCCACAGAGGTCCCCTAGAACTTGGGTTCTGTACAGTTGTCAACTGCCGTATGGGTGCTGGGATTCAAACCTGGGTCCTCTGCAAGAGCACCCAATGCTCTTAAATACTGAGCCATTTCTCCAGATCTTTTTAATTAAAAATTTTTCGATTTATTTTTATTTTATGTGTATGAGTGTATTGTCAGCATGTAAGTGCACACAAGAAATGTTATGCCTGTGGAGGTCAGAAGAGGGTGTCGGAATCCTTGGAACTGGAGTTACGGAAGGTTGTTAGATGCCAGGTAGATGCTGAGATTTTGAACCCTGGTCTTCTGAAAGAACAGCCAGTGTTCTTAACCACTGAGCCATATCTATAGCTCTGTGTATTATTTTTTTATGTGTATGAGTGTTTTGCCTGCATGTATTTAAGTATACCACCTGTGTGCAATGCCCGTGGAGCCAGGGTGTCAGACCTCAGAACTGAAGTTACAGATTGTTGTACGCCTCCATGTGGGTGCTGGGAACCAAACTCGGGTCTTCTGCAAGAGCAATCAATGCTCTTAACCTCTGAGCCTTCTCTTTAGAACCTCATCTAGAAGTTTTCTGTGATCATAGTATGATAGCTGCCTCATAGATTTTCAGTAATAATGTAAAGCCTTTAGTCCAAGGACTGGAAGAGAGTAAACACACAATAATTTGAGCCTGAGATAGACCTTTGCCTCCATATCCTTCCTAAGAGGTGTCTCCTGGCCCACTAAACACCCCACCTCAGATCAGGCAGTGTCATAAAATGTCACACCAGGTGGAACAAACCTCTGCAGATAGCCTTGTCCAGCCTGTTTCTGGAACCAGGGAAGGCTAAGAGACTCAGAGAGAGGCCAGCCTGCAGGTCAGCAGAGGAGGTGGATCTGGAAGGTGGTGGCCCTAGGAGCTGCTTCTCACTGAAGCTGGATGTCTTGGAGCATGCCTGTAATTCCAGCACCCGGAAGGGGAAGCTAGAAGTAAGAGGATCAGAAGTTCAAAGCAAGTTCCAGGTCAGCATGGCCTACCTGAGACCCTGTCTCAAAAAACAAATCAAACAAAAACAAAACAAATAAAAAACCTTGGAGCCAGGGCTGAAGAGATAGCTCAGTGGTTAAGAGCATTGGCTGCTCTTGTAGAGGACCGGGGTTCAGTTCCCAGCACCCACAGTGGCAGTTCCAGGGGATCCCACGCCCTCTTCTGCTCTGCGTGGGCTTTGCATGACATGAGTGCATTTACATACAAATAAATAAATAAATAAAATTAAAAGAAAAACCTTGGAGCCCCAAGGCAAAGAAGTATTGGGATAAGAATAATTAGGGCATATTTATTGAACACCTACTGTGTGAAGCCTTAGGATACAGCAAAAACGAGGACAGTGGGAGGGGAGGGAGAGACGGGGAGGGGCGGGGGGGTCGCATAGACTAGCCGAGGGGGTAATGAAGAAATAATTACATAATTAATTACTGGATTAAGGGAAGGTGCTGAGGGTGCTCTGATGGAGGGGGAAAGAGAATCTCAAGGAATCTGGTTCTTTCTCAGCCGTCGCCTCCATTGCAAGTCCCTCCAGGTGTGTGTGGGGGGGTGCGTGCATGACGTCATTGTGGGATCTGGTAGCAGGTGGTCCTGAGAGGTGGGCGTTCTGCAGGTCTCTGAAAGTGGCTCATTCATTCATTCAGCCAGCCTCTCAGCTGGGTGTACTGTGCTCCAGGCACCGCACAAACGCAGCCTCTTTCCTCCTATTTGGGGCAGACAGCAACAGGAAAGACACAAATAAATAAACGAATAATGAAGTCAATTTCCTGCAGAGCCACAGTTCCGAGGGCGCCCAGGGCCTGGGACACGCCTGCACCTGCTGTCCACACCCCACCTCCGCCGCCACATTGCAAAGAGGTCACCGCACTAGCGAGGAGCGCGCGCCCTTCCCCCTCCCCCCGCCCATCCCCCGCAGCGCGCGCCCCCGCGAGCTGCGCCCGTCGTTCACGAGCGCCCCCTGGCGGGTGCCTCGGACCACGCGCAGTGCGCTCAGGGGAGGGGGCGGGGGCGCCGCGCACGCGCACGGGCCGGCGGCGCGCGCCGAGCGGGGGGCGCCGCGCGGTGCAGCCACGATGGAAGGGGGTGCGTACGGAGCGGGCAAAGCCGGGGGCGCCTTCGACCCCTACACCCTGGTGCGGCAACCGCACACCATCCTGCGTGTCGTGTCTTGGGTAAGGACCGAGTGGGGCTGCGGGGCTGGCCGGTTGAGGGGTACGGGGGCCCCGGGGACCGACCCTGACCTCACCTGGTCCGGCCCGTCCGGCGTGCCGAGCTGAACCCCACGGGTGCTCGCTGCTTGCCCGGCCGGCTCAGGGAGCCCTTCCCGCTCCCCCCGGAACCTCTGATTCCCGCAGCCCCCCGATCGTGTGCCCCCGCCCCCATCGCCGTGACCTCCAAGCTGTCGCCGCTCTGCAGCTGGCGGCTCGATTCGCTCGCGTCCGTGGGAACGGAGCCCCGGTTCAGGCCGCCTTTGAGGGGCGCGGAGCAGGGCGTGGATCTTCACACTAGGGTTCACCGCCACACCTGCCGCGCGCGTTCGGGGCGAGGACCGGGACTAGGGTTTTGTGGCTTAGTCCGCGCACTGCGGAGCGTTGAGTCTGGAGCCAGATACCTTGCTTCCACCAGGACCTGCATCTCCTTCGCGGTGTGACCTTGGGCTGGGAACCACCTAAGATGTTCGTGGAGACGAGGAATTCAATTCTGAGCTGGGTGGGCAGCCTCATCTCTTCTGTCATGCCTCAGTTTCTCAATTTATGGAGGGTGGGAGGAGCCTCCTTGAGCCCCCCCCCTTGAAGGGCTTTGACATTTTATGAATCCATAATACTACACCCCCACTCCCAGCAAACACCTTGAATGGCTGCCAGATGTTGTCTGGAAGAAAGGTCCCTCTACATAGTGAGGAGAACAGGGGTCTGTCTGTTTTCAGCCTGAAGTCCATCTAGTGAGGACAGGACTCCCAGTGCTGAGTGGGGCTCAGCTCAAATCTGGGGCCAAAAACAACTTGAAGGGAGGGGTTCAGGTGATTTTGCACCCCAGGGGAAGGAGGTTTGTGGGCTCTTGGGGCCCTTTGGGGCTGGCTGGCTATTGACACCTTCCTGGAGGGTCTTGCCTCTGCTGGCCTGAAGCCAGTTCTGGGTGGGCCCAGACCAGACGGACCTGGATTAGTGGCACAGGGTAGAGACATTGTTAGAGATCCTTGGGACTGTGCTTGAAGCCAACTTGACCTAGGCTTGCTGAAGTGTCCTCCTTACCTGGTTTTCACGGCCATATCAGGATCTGGTGGGTGGATAATTTGAGATTTATTCTGGTCATAGAAAAAATGACTATGTTTAAATGTCCACCTAGTGGGGAGTCTTTTGAAGGCAAGGAATTCTGTTTCTGTTACACTTTGTATCCCTGAATCCTAAACATGTCCACTAGGGTTTGGGGCACTAAATCCATACATCTGTGGCAGTCCTGGCCTCATAGAAGCCTGTTCAGGCACTAGGTGAGGTGGGGCGCCTTGGTGCTTGCTGGTCAGCTGATCTGACTGTGTGTTGTTTCCTCTGCCCATCCTAGAGCCCCATGCTGGGAGTTGGAAGCACCCCTCTGTGAGGGGGCGTGGGCGTTTCTTGTGCTTGGGTCATTTCTGCCTGTGATGGCTTCATTTAGAGAAGCTTTATTGAGTCTGCCAGGCCTGGAGGGAGGGCAGCATGACTCAGGCACAGCCCTGCTGCTCAGGGAGCCCAGAGTCCCACTGGGGAGGGAGCCAGAGCCCTGATAGGGGCCAGAAGTCAGGACAAGGTCTCTGCTGTGGAACTGAGGTCCTTCCTGGAGGTGATGTCATGTTGGACTATGAGATGCAGAGAGTTTACACTTGAGTATGTCAGGGTAAGAGAAGGACATTCCAAGCAGGAGGAACAAAACAAAAAAAACAAAAAAACTAGATTAAGCACCAGCTTTGTACTGAGGGAACTGAGGCTCAGAGAGGACAAGTCACTGACCCAAGGTCACTGAGCATGAGAGAGCAGCAGATCAAGCATTTGAACCCAAGTCTTATGGTTTCCAAAGTAGAGGGCTTCTCCTGCAGCAGGGGACACTGTGAATCCTGGACTCCCCAGATTGGAAAGGACTTAAAGGTCTTCTAGTCTAACTCATGCCCATTGCTCAAAGCCCTCTATGACCTCCTTACCCAGTGGATCCCAGGTGCTGCCTGTTTTTGAGTGGGGGTGTGTGATACAGTCTGGAATAAAAAGCCAGGTCTGGTGGCCCATGCCTGTAATCTCGGTTCTCAGGAGATGAAGACTGGAGAATCTGGAACTCAAGGCCAGCCTCAATTGCATAGCAAATTGGAGCCAGCCTGGACTACACAAGACTCTGTATTTTACTTTATTATTTATTTATTTTTCTCTGAGATAGGGTCTTACTCTGTAATCCTGACTGGCCTGTAACTCATAGAGATACACCTGCCTCTGCCTCCCAAGTGTTGGAATTAAGGGAGAGTGCCACATGCCCAGAAAGACTGTGTCTTTTAAGAAAGGAAGAAAAAAATATTTTTTCCTCATAGTTAAAGTAATACATGCAGATTATTAGAAAATACAAAAATTACACATGATGGTGGAATGGCAATACAGATATCTAATAACTTCACATTTAAAAATCGTGACAATGGGGCTGGAGCTATGGTCCAGGAGCACTTGCCAAGCAAATATAAGGCTCTGGTCTCCAATCTCAGCCATAAGAAAAGAGAGAAAATAAAGGGTGAAGGTGGTGAATTTTATGTCATATATATTTTACCACAATAAAGAAAACTGGGAGTTGGGGGGATCACATTGGTAAGTGCCATTCAGAATTTAATGTGTACTGTGTCTCCTTAAGGTCTTTTTGAAAAGTCTGTGGTGTGCTGAGACATCTTAACACTGTGTGGAGTGGACCCTGGATGCTGCTGGCATCAGCAATCACGCTCGTCCATCCACTGTGGGGTCTGGTGGCCCTAGGTTTCCACATAGAGCTGATGGAATCTGGGCTCTAGGTCTGGGGTGACTGATTCGTTCAGGTTTATGGAAACTTTCCTGGCTGTGGCACTAAGAGCCCAATATCCTGGGAGTCTCTCAGTCCCATACAGACTGGGCTGTGGGTCTCCAGGATTCCTGCCATTGTTTTTCCAAAGAGAGCCTTCAGACCCTTGCTGTACAAGCTGCAGGGCCTTACTGAACATGGACCTTCCTGCTCCTCGGCTCCAATGGGACACAAGCAGAGCTTCCTAGAACCACTTGTCCCTTGACTGCCCACTCTCCACCATTCTCTGCCACCCTTCTCCCAGGCTGGGTGAGGCTAGACCTCCACCTTTCCGCCTTCCTACCCTGGACTTGATGGGGTAGGCTGCTGTCTCAGATGCTTCTGTTGTTTTTTTGTTTTGTTTTGTTTTTTTGAGACAGGGTCTCCCTGTTGCTGCAGCTGGCTTGGAACTCGCTATGTGAACCAACCTGGCCTCGATCTCACAGAGATCCACCCGCCTCTGCTGGGTTTAAAGGTGTGCCCTACCATGCCTGGCTTTTTAAAAAATTTTTTGAGATAAGTCCTCACCCTCTACCCCAGGCTATTTGGGAATTCACTATGTAGCCCAAGCTGACCTCAGACTTACAGTAATCCTCCTGCCTCCAGCCTCCCAAGTGCTGGGATTATAGGCATGAACCTCCATTCTCAGTTTCTCTGTTTGGGTTTTGGGGAAATGGTCAATGTTGACCGGGGTGGTGGTGGACCTCAAAGAATGGGTGCCAGTGCTGGCCTCCCTAAGCAGCAGCTGAAACCTTCGAGTGTCATTTCCTGACCCCTGTGCCTAGGTCTTTCATTCTGAACAAGTCTAGGCTAGGTCAGAGTTGCCAAATTGATTGACAGCTCATGGCTGCAGCTGTCAGGAGTGACTCCATTTCTTTATTCTGGAGCCAGAGGAAGAAAGAAAGTTATAGCAAAGAGTTATGTGGATTTAATATAGAGGACCAGTTTCCATTTGGAACTTACAGCCCTTTTGGTACATGGCTTAGAAGACAGCTTTGTTCATTTCACACCACTAACCCCAACCTTTTAGGGGGCTTGAAAAAACCTTATGGGGAGGGAGCTGGGGAGATGGCTTAGCAATGAAGTGTAGATACTGGAACCAAGTTCAGTTCCCAGCAGCCTTGTCAGCTGGCTCACAACTGCGTCTTACTCCAGCTCCTGGGGATCTGATACCTCTGGCTTCTGGGGCACCTGCACTCACATGCGCATACACAAAGACACACAAAGACACACAAAGATAAAAATAAACTGGGAAAAAGGACATGTAGGGCAAGGATGTTGGTGCTGGATGGGAAGAGGGTTTGGAGTTTTTTGTTTTGATTTTTTGACTCAGGGTCTTTTCAATTTTATTTGTTACTTTGATTTTATGTGTATGAGAGTTATGCCTGCATGTATATAAGTGCACCAGTGTTGTGCAGTGCCCGAGAAGGTCAGCAGACAGCGTTGGATCCCCTTGAACTGGATTATGAATGGTTGTTAGCTGCCATGTGGGTGCTGGGGGTCAAACCCGGGTCCCCTGCAGGAGTAGCCAGTGCTCTTTGCTGCTAAGCCAGCTCTCTAACTCCACGTCAGAATCTTTTAAAAAAATTTTTTTTTAATTTAAATTTTTAATGATTGGAGGGTATGGGCACGTGAGTGCAGTGCCTGCATAAGCCAGAAGAAGGCGTCAGATCCCCTGGTGCTGGAGTAACAGGTGGTTGTGAGCCACTTGATGTATGTGCTGGAAACTGAACTTGAGCCTCTGGAAGAACAACATGTTGTCTTAACTGGAGAGCCATCTCTCCAGCCCACGAGACAAGTTCTTTTTATATAGCTCAGGTTGGTCTTGAACTCATTTTGTAGACCAGGCTGGCCCCAAGTGCCTTATATTCCAGCCTCAGTCTCCCGAGTGCTGGGAGAATCAGCAGCATGCATTTACACATCTTGCTTCTTAGTTTTTAAAAACTAATTATTTTATTTTGGCAAAATAAAATATTAGAAATTTTGCTATTTTCAGAGTTTATCTTTTATTTTGTTGTTACTTGTTTTGGATACTGTGCAGGCAATCTGCTAAGCATGTGCTGTGCTACTGAACTGTACCCCCAACTCCCTCTTTTAATTTTTAAAAATGGTTTTCATTAATTAATTGATTGATTAATTAATTAATTAATTTAGAAGGGTCTTTTGTAGCTCAGGCTGGCCTTGAACTCAATACATAGCTGAGGGTGACCTTGAACTCCTGATCATCCTGCATCTACCCTTCTAGTCCAGGGATTATAGCTGGACCGATCCTTTAAGGATTCAGTAAGTGTTCTGTAAGTAGGGTAGCCATCTTTTTCTCATTTTTCAGATGGCAGCAGCAAGCTTAGGTTGGTGGTGACTTATCCTAGCTCCAGACAAAGGAACAGCTAGGCTGCAGGTCTTCAAGTTCACTATACTCCATGCAGTGGGCTCTGGGCACAAGTGTCCTGGCTGGAAATGGGGTCATGTCCAGCCTGCCCTTTCCTTGCACCAGGCATGGCTCTTGCACCTAGGTAGGAAGGCTTGACCTTTATGGCTGTCCATCCTGAATCTCTCCTGGCCTCTTTGGCTGTCTTGGGCCAACTCCTCGGCCATTGTGTCTCAGGTGGGGTTGGGTAAGCTGCCTGAAGGCAAGTATGAGATGTGGCCTCATGAGCTTTCTAATGTGTATCTGGGGCTTTCCTTGGTACATGGACATCTGGAAGCCTGGGAACCTGAGACAGCACAGGCTTCAAGTACCTTGGTGGACCATGGAAATGCCCAGCTCTCCCTGCCTGTATCGTCCTCTGTCACATTGGGTTGGAGAGTCTGGAAGGTTTGTCGCAGTGGTTAGTTCCTCTTTACTCGATCTGTGGCCCTCACTTTATTGTTTTTTTGCCAGGGAAGTTTGAGACAGGGTCTCCCAGTAGCTCCAGCTGACCTGAATTTCACTATGTAGACCAGGCTGGCCTTGATCTCACAGAGATCGGCCTGCTTCTGCCTCCTGAATGCTGGGATTAAAGGCTCCCACACTTTATTGTTGTTCTTGTTTTGTTTTCACAGTTCTAAATCTAATGAAGATGACCCACACTTTACCACTGAGTTACATCTTCAGCCAGTTTTTAACTTAAAAAAATTAATATTTTATTTTTAAATTATTTTTATTTTGTGAGTATAAGTGTATTGCCTGCATGTATGTAAGTGCACCCATGTCATGCAGTACCCTTGGAGTTCAGAAGAGGGCATTGGATCCCCTAGAACTGGAGTTATAGATGGTTGTTAGCCATCATGTCGGGGCTGGGAACTGAACCTGGGTCCTCTGTAGGAGCAGTCAGTGCTCTTAACTACTAGGTCATCTCTCCAGCCCCCAATTTTTAACTTTTTCAAGATTTATTTTATGTTATATGTGTGTTTGTGTGTGTGCCACGTGTGAGCAGGTGCCTGTGGAGGTCAGAAGAGGGCTTTGGATCTCCTGGAGTTGGAGCTGCAGGTGGTTGTGAGTTGCCTGCTATGGGTGCTGTGAACTGAACTTAGGGCCCCTGGAAGAGCAGCAAACGCTCTTAACTAAGCCATCTTTCCAGCGCTCAATTTTTAACTTTTTATTTTGAGACAGGGTCTTGATATGTGGTTTAGACTGACCTTGAACTTCTGATCTTCCTGCCTCCATCTTCCAAGTGCTCTCTAGTTTTATCTGCACTTCGAATGGCAGCTGAGGCCCAGGGATAGTAACAGGAGGAGCTTGGGTGGATGAGTGAGTCTCTAGCCCCATGACCCAGAGAAGAGAAGCTGTTAAGCAAGACTGAGTCGGGGCAGGGGGGTGGATGGGATAATAAAGGCCAGAAAGACAGAGGGAAGGAGGGAAAGAGTGGAGGGAGGGAGGGAAAAGCAGACGGCAACGTGGCTGGAGGAATTGCACTTGGCACTCAGCCCTGAAGGACCAGCTGTCCTGGTGGGAGAGGAAGCATGCAGGACAGGCGCTTTGTGGTGGCCTCCTTCAACCCTAACAAGCTATATGACTCGAGCAGGATGCTCCTTAGGTCCCAGTGTCCCCATTTGTGAAACAGGAAAAGGACAGTAGGATTGGACTGGTAGTTCCCAAACTTTTCACACTCAGAGCCCTGCTCTTCTGGTAGGCTCTAGATGGGGAACTTTTGTTTTGTTTGTTGTTGTTTTTGGTTTTGTGAGACAGGGTCTCCCTATAGCACCAGCTAGCCTGAAACTTCCTATGTAGACCAGGCTGGCCTTGATCTCACAGAGACCTACCTGCCTTTGCCTCCTGAGTGCTGGGATTAAAGGCGTGCCCCACTACACCCAGCTACTGGGTAGGGAATTTTGGATCAGTCTGCTCATCCTTAAAGCCACAATGCCAAAGGACTGGAGAGATGGCTCATCAGTAAAGTGCTTATTGTGTTATGAACTGGGTTTGCATCCGCAGCATCCTTATAAAAACCAGATGTGGCAGCAGGCACCTGTAGCCCCAGTACTGGGTGGAATCAGAGACAGGAGGATTCCTGGAGCTCATAGGCTAGCTAGCCTTACAGAATGTATGAGCTCCAGATTCAGTGAGAGACCCTGTCTCAAAAATAAAATGATACAGGAAGGTACTCTGTTGACATCTGGCTTCCACATGCATATGTGAACCTGCACACAAATAAACATGTACTTATACATCACACACACACACACACACACACACACACACACACACACACACATACACACGCTGTTAAGAGCCTCTCTATAGCCAGGCATGGTGGCACACACCTTTTATCCCAGTACTCAGGGGACAGAGGCAGATGGATCTCTCTGAGTTTGATGCCAGCTTGGCCTACATAGCAAGTTCCAGGCTAACTGGGGCCACAGATAGACTAGGTTCCAAAAAAACCCCCCAAAAAAACAATAAAAAAAAAACCAAATAAATCAATAATAATTAAAAGTCCCCCCTTCTCTGTGAGAGCCTGCAGCAGAGGGCAGCTCCTAGTGCACACATGTGAGCCCAGCAGAATGTCCCTGGAGCTGGGCAGAGTTTCTGGGAAAGCCTTCTCTTTTCCAGGCTCGGAGCTTGGCCCAGCTTCTGTTTAGGAGGCAAGTGAAAGGCAAGAGGCAGGTAGCTCTTTGGCTGGGACAGACCCCAAGCTGTCAGCCCCGTCTGTGGCCATGCAGGAGCCCCTTAATAAGTCAGACTTCTCAAATAACCTGCCGTCACAGGGCAGGGGGACATGGCCTGTGTTCCTGAGTCTTCACCCCTCCACTCCTGCTCAAGCTTTAATATGTGACCTTATGCCATAAATTTCACGGTAGCCCGGCCTGTGCCACACTGTACCCCACCTTCTTCCCTCTTCCCTCTGCTGGGCCTAAGTGTGAGTCTGTGTGTGTATGTGAGGCTCCTGCTGCTTCTGAAGCCACTGCCAGGCCCTCCTCCAGCTTGGATCACACACCAACCCTGGGAATACCCTTCTCCTTACAGACCAGCTCCATGGCAGGACCCCTGGCCTCCAGTGTCCTCCAGATCTGCTGCTCTTCAGTTCTGGCCACTTCTGTGGTTCTTTTCATGCCTTCCCTCTTTGCCATAGTCCTTTATTTGCCTGATTCAGCCATGGCCGCTAGCCATAGCCTAGACTGTGTACCCTCATCTCATACCCAGTCCTCCCTAGACCTCCTGTCTGTCCAGATCCCCCTCACCTGAGTCCCACCGTCCTTGCACATAGACCTCTTAGCCACTGACCCTCGTCCCTGGGCCTTCCTGTCCATCCAGCTTTGGGTTTGGCAGTGGTCCTGTGCCCCAGGTCTGGTCTTTGTGTGCAGTTGCATCCACCTGGCACGACTGGGTTAATCTAGCCCCACTCCTTCCCTCCGCTGTTCCTGGGCCAGCTTCCTGTTAGTGGCTTGGCCTCCTGGATGTTGTCTCTCTCACCTTCTAAAGGACACGTGTGTGTATCTGGAGCTTCTCTGCCCACTCTTTCTTCTCCACCCTCAGTTTCCTCTTCTCAGTTTAGAAAACCACTCCCTGCCCACTTCCCTGGTTCTTCAGAGAGCTTAGTACGCTCAGTCCTTTCCACATACCCAGCAGACTCTGCTCATCTCTTACTCACCTGTGACCTTCAAATTGCCAAATCTGGTGGCTGATTGTTATAACTTACACACCGAGTGTGTCTTGGGCACCTGCCCTAGGTGATGGAGGCTCCCACTGAGGAAGAGAAGTGTGATCCAGAGTCCATTTAAAATGTGGTGAACAGAGCCCCTGAGTAGGGAGATGCTTATCCTGGCCTTGGGACAGGAAAGTGACACTAGTTAGCAGAAGAACCAGCTTGCCAGAAGGCGCCACGCAGAAGCTAAGAGCCGTGACAGAGCTGGGAACCCTGGGAATGGGAGGCACACTGTCAGACCTTCAGTGCTGGGGAGATGGCTGGCTCTCAGGAAGGCTCTGTGTAATGGGTGTGTGAGGTAGAACAGTCCCTGTTCTGCCCCTTCTGTCTACAGGATCATCACCTCCCCTTTGAAGCCAGCTTGCTCCCTACTCCCTGCTCCCCTTGTGTACCGGGCAGCGGCAGATAGCTAAGAACTCACAAAGCCATGACCTCTCCTACTTTGAGTTTATCTGAAGGGGAGGCAGGACTGGGAGAAACTGTGCAGTGTATCAGGCTTGGGCTGGCATTCATCTGGCTGGGTGGTGTCTTCACCAGGAACTCCAGAGCCTTGGTTGCCCTTTCTCTAAAGTGGGCTCAGCAGTGACCACCTCTGGGTAGATTGGGTATTGAGGTCCAGCTGTGAAGGTCTCTGGTGGCATATGGTTGATGTGGACGCTTCTCTAGGTAGTGATGTGGCCCCACGTCCTTTCTGTCCCCCATAGGGGGCAGAGGTACCACTGAGTGAGGGGTCCTGTCTAATCAAGCTAGCCCTCTGGGTCTCAGCATCCCCCTTCCCGATGATACTCTAGGGCTCTGTGATTTCACTGCTTCAGGAAGGAAGTATTGGGACAGCTTGCTTGCATCTCAGCAGCTAGAGAGACCTGGTCCTTAATTCATCTATGTCCTGCCTGGCCTGCCCACCCCCACTGCTGAGACCACGTGAGGGCAGCCTGTGTGAGGATTACTGCCCAATCCCCAGGGGCCAAGGCTACAGGGAGGAAGAGAGGCCCAAGCTCCCCAGGCAGAGGAGCGGCTGCGCAGCTGCGCAGCTCTGTCACGCGTCTCTGCGCTGGCTTCACTGTTTCCTTCACATGATCCTGTGGGCTGCAGACCTATCTGTGTAGTAGGGTCCTCCGTAGCCTGACTCATCTCAGTATTCAGCCTGTCCCAGGCCCAGGAAGCAGAGTTGGGGCTCCAGATGGGGCTGATGGTGGCTGGAAGCCAGTCTCAGCTCACAGTGAACTCTGGGGAGTGAGCACCCTGTGCTCGGGGCATGCAAGTGCCATTGCAGGCCTTTTCCCGGAGCTCACTGCCTATGCTTGTCAGACTTGCTTCTATTCCCCTCCAGGCCTTTCCTTGGGTCTGAGGAGACCTAACCCAACAACTGAGCAATAAGGAACTTTGGCAGTGATGTTATCAAGGACTCTGGAAGCATCCCTGGATCCGAGAGTCCTGTCTGGAGGGCTTCTCAGAGGAGGTGTCTTTCCTGTGGAGATTCAGATGCAGAGAAGGAACCTGGGGAAAGTTAGGCATCCCAGGCCAAGTGCAAAGACCTTGAGGCTGGGTGAGCTTGGGGAGGAAGAGTATTTAGAGAATGGGACTGCAGGGTGAGGCACTTTCAGGGTGAGTGAGTGTCAGTCTAGCTGGACACTCACATGGCCTGGCTTAGGTTTAAAGAGACCGTCTGGCCTAAGTGACTGCCGTTGCCTGCAGAGTGGGAGCAGTGACATGAACCAGGGGTGTTGAAATGAAGTGTTAGAGAGTTATTTGGAGAGGCTGAAGTAACAGCCAGATGGTGAGACAGGTTGGGGGTTGAGGATGGGCCCAGGAGGAGCCTGGGTAGTGGGAGGGACCCTGTGTATGGATGAGGGGTGGATGAGGGTCATGGGAGAAGCTGGGGACAAAATCCTGAGCTCAGAGTTGTCCTGGGGGATGGCCTGAGGATACTCTGGCTGCACTCTAGGGCCTGTCTGCAGGAGGCCTTTCAATGGGAGCAGCAGAGGCCTACCAGGAGAACTGCAGGCTTCCAAGCTACCTGCACCAAAGGGTGGGGACCAGGCTCCTCCCAACTGCCTGGCTTGGGAGAAGATGTTTGCAGGGCCAGAGAGAATGTTTTGGGAGCTGTTAGGATGAGGTGTGGCCTCACCTGATACAGCTTATCTGGGTAAAGGTGGCATTGGTCTAAAGACCTTTATACCTGTCATGGTGGCATATGGCTCTAGTCCCAGTACTCAAGAGGCTGTAGCAGGGGAGATTGTTGTGAGTTCAGTATCAGACTGAACAACATTAAGCAAGTAGCAGACCAGCCAAGACTCTGTCTCACAAAGAAAAAAACCCAGGCTAGGCGTGGTGGTGCACACCCTTAATCCCAGCACTCAGGAGGCGGAGTCACGTGGATCTCTGTGAGATCAAGGCCAGTCTGGTCTACAGAGCTAGCTCCAAGCCAGCTGGGGCTACCTAGAGATCCTGTCTCAACAAAAAAACCTGTATACTTCTAGATGGCCTTTTGGAAATTCCTGATGCTACATTGGCCTCTGCCACCATCCCATGATGATGGGGCGGGGCACGCCCCTCAAGTCCCACAGCTGCTCCTAGGCACTGACCTGTTGACCCCATCCTTGAAGCACACAGGCCATCTATTTCCCTGGGAGATGAGCAGGCTGCACAGGGCTTCCATGGAGGCCTGGGATCTGCCCCTCTTCAGAGGCAACTGGACATAGAGCCCTGCCTGGTTCTGACTCTGTTCTGGAGTGCTCTGGAGAGGCAGGCTGTGGCAGAGGCTACCTCTGCCTTCTGCTGAGCTCCAGCTTCCCTCTGGGGAGGCAATTGCTTTGTGAGGATGGTGAGTCTGGGGGACAATTAATGGCCAAGCCTGTGAGATACTTCCTATTGGTTCCCCTCCAGGCCTGCAGGCTGCCACAGGGTCTTGTGGGGAAACAGACATTAACTCTCCCAACCTGTAGGATCAGGGTTGGGAGTGCCACAAAGAAAGGAGGTGTCTCCGAAGGTGGCTGGGGTCACCACATCCTAATAGGGTCTTTGAAAGTGAGAAAGTGTTGATTCTTGTTAGATGAAAAGAAGAAAAATGGTGGGAACAGCATTCTAGGGGAGAACAGCATGTGTAGAATTTTCCAGCAGCCCAAGACTCTGCCATCTTCACCTTCTCTCTGGATGTCTAACAGGGCACAGAGGCCAAGGGTCACAAAGGGCTCAAGACTTTCGTGTGATTCTCTGTGCCTCTGAATTTAGCAGCTTTGAAATCCCCCTATTCTGAGCTTGCTTCTGGCTTGATTCTGAGTTGGCTGTAGGTCTGCACTAAGCACCATCTGGGATCTGTTTCTAAAGACAGAATGGGTGAGTTCAGAAGTGGGCAGAAACCACAGCAGAGGCTGTGTACCTAGGCCTTTCCTTTCCTTTTTCTTATTACATTCTTATTACATTTATTGGTTGACTGAGTGAGTGTCATGCCATGGTGTGCCTGTGGAGAGGTCAGAGGACAACTCTGGGGAGTCAATTTTTTCCTTCCACCCTGTGGTTCTTGGGGGTCAGACTCAAGTCGTCAGCCTTTGGCAGCAAGCGCCTTTACTGGCTGAGCTACCTCACCAGCCCTTCCTCGCTTTTCTCCCTCTCCAGCTAGAGGGAGGGAGGAAGCTCCTCCTGTGCCTGCTGTTGTCCAGGGGCCTTCCTGGAAGCTGTCCTGGCTGTCTCCTCAGTCCTCTGATGTCTCTGGCCCCGGATTCGGCCTTTGCAGACCTGTCTGCTTTCCCTGCAGCACATCCACCTGCCTGCTATGTGAATTTTCCCATGCCTTTGCCACCACCGAAACTATATAGTTTCCTTCCCGTTTAACTTCCGGTTCTCCCATGTCCCCTTGCACCGCTCTTTGTGTTCCTTGTGGTCCCTGCAGATCTGACTTTAACAAGCCACCTGGGGAGGCTGTCTGGCACAGGGTACTGGCTTTGTATTCAGAGAGCCAGTTCCACCCCAGCCTGGGTGACCTGGGCAGTCCCCAGCTGCAGTGCTGAGATGGAAATCAGTATGTCAGCCGGTGGCTCAGGACATGCATCAGTGCACACTGCAGATCCTGAGTGAGTCCCCTTCCTCACCCCATGCCTGTGACAGGCTGGGCTGCAAACACCTGAGGCCCCGTGTCCTGTTCTGGGGTTCCCACTCAGGTGGGCAACTGGAAGCTAAGCTGTGGGTGCAACTGGGCCCAGGGAGACCTGCGGGGGCTCTGGAGAGCCTGAGAGACTGCTTGTCAGTCCTTGAAGACATTCCTTCCTGTCTGAATCTCAGTTTTTCCATCTGTAGGCTCCTAGGCCTGCAGGGTATTGATATGGCACTTTCTGGTGCCTGCATCTGTCCTCCATTATCCTCAAGCCCACTCTCCACTTTGTTCTTCCTCTCATTCCCTGTGTGGCTTCTGTGGACAGATACTTTCACTGCAGTTCAAGAGCTCCCCCATCTCAGCCGCCATTTGCTCCCTGACAGTCTCTAGCCTGGGCGCTGCAGGCACTCCTCCAGCCCTCTCTCTCCAAGCTGTCTAGCTGATTCTCGCCAAACCCAGGTCAGATCATATCACTCAACTTCTCCCTAGTCTGCACTTGCTCCTGCACCCACCCTGACCCTAAAAGCCTGGGGGTCTGGGTCTAGAGAGATGGCTTAGCAGTTAAGGGCACTTACTACTTTTTCAGGAAACCTGGGTTCGGTTCCTAGCAGCTACACGATGGCTAACAACAGTCTCAATGGTTTCTCCTTAGCTGTCCCCAAGGCCCAGACTTCCGCCTGCCTGCTTCTCCTCAGACCCTCCTCCCAGCCTTTGGGGAGCCCATTTTCCCTGCTTTGAGAAAGGTGGGGCGGCAGGGGCGGGGGGTCCACTCTTGTTCCTAGCAATGGTGTCTTTTCTAGCCCCAGAAGCATATATCAGGAGGTGTTGCTCAAGAGAAGCCTCTGGTACTGTTCCTTCTTGTGCAGAGCCTCCAGGGAGCAACTTGAAAGGAACTCTTACTCTCCCTGTGAGGTGTGCCCTGTTCCTGGAGGAGACATGGCTTCTTTTTTTCTTTTTTTTTTGGCATTAGAGCTGGTAAGTGCCTGATCTATGAGTGAGCAATATTCCCAGCTGAGAGGATATTTTTTCTTTTTGTTCGTTCATTTGCTTTTGAGACAGGGTCCCACTATTTAGTCCCAGCGGTTCTGGTACTTGCTATGCAGAGCAAGTGACCTCAAGCACAGATCTACCTGCCTCAGCCTCCCAGCACAGCCATGCCCGCCTGGTACTGAGCAGTCTCTCCTGCCCTCTCCCCAGCCTGGGGGAAGGTCTCATCTGCTTTCTGCCCTTTTTTTTTGGTCTCTGATGAAAACAGCAGGTAAAAGAAGTCACGTAACACCTGGCCTTTTGTGTCTGAGTTGATTTTTATTTTTTGTTGGCATGGATCAAACTCTAGAGGCCATGCATGCTAAGCACGTCTCCACTGCACTCCCACAGCCATCGTGTCTGGCTTTATTGCGTGTTCCTTATCCTCACTGTAGCACATGTCAAGACTTCACTGCTTTTTCTGGCTGAATGCTCGGTGTGAAGGGCTGTGATTTGTTTCCATCCCTCCATCATTCACATTTGGACCAGAGTCTCTCTTCAGTGTCCTGAACCACTGGTCTCCAGGCGTGTTCACTCCTCTCTTCTCAGGAGACAATTTGTATTGATCTTCTAGTTGTAGATTTATTTGCCTTCTATAGAGTACTCTTCAGTCTGTATCCTGTATCTTGCAAAATCCATGTAAAGGGCAGCACACATTGCTTAACAATGGAGATTCTTCTTAAGAAAGATCACGTGCACAAACCAAGGCCTCTAGGATGTCGCTAGGCAACAGGTGAATGGGACTACCATCCCATGACGGTGTAGACACGCAAGAAGATGATGTAGGAAAACAGAATGAACAGCGCTTCTCACATTTTTCCCACGTCATCCCAACTCACTGCCCCTCCATTGTGTCAGCTGTGGCAGAAAGCATGTCTGGCTGATACTGAAATGATAGTGTCCTCTTGTAGAAAAATGGAAAATAGGAGCTAAGGAGATGGCTTAGTTGGTAAAGTGCTCACTGCTTTATCCTGAGGACCCAGACTTGATCCCTGGTACCCAGGTAAAAGCTGGGCATGGCAGCATGAGCATAGATATTCCCAGTGTTGGGGAGGCAGAGACAGGAGGCTTTCTGGGCCAGCCAGTTTAGCTGAACCAGCAAGCTCCCATTCAGTGAGAGACTCTATCTCAAAAAATAAGATGTAGAGCGCTAAGGGAAGCTACCCACTGTCAGCCTCTGACCTTCACATGTGTGCACATGCATACATACACAAACATGCACACACATAAATAGAAAGTAGAGAGGAAATGGACAACAGCGATCCCTTCCAGCTTCCTCCTCCAGTTCATCTTAGGCCACACTTGGGTTCCCGCCTTCTTCCCTGACTCTCTTAGACCTGGGCTCCCTCCTATGCCTGAGAGGGAAGCATTAACTTGAGAGGTCCCCTGGGTGAAGCTCAGCCCTGTCACCTTTGTGCAGCTTTGGGCACATTCACTAATACCAGTTCCCCACTTGTAAAGATTTATTTATTTTACATACTTGAGTGTTTTGCCTGCAAGTATGTAAGTGTACCACGTGTGTGCAATGCCAGAAGAGAGCATCAGATCCCTGGAACTGGAGCTATGGATGGTTGTTAGCTGCCATGTGGGTGCTGGGAACTGAACTCAGATCCACAGGAAGAGCAACCAGTGTTCTTAACTACTGAGCCATCTCTCCAGCCCAATAATGATTTTTCTTACCTAACCCCTTCTTCCTAACAAGTTCCTTTCTTAACCTTAATATCTCTGTGTGTGTGTGTGTGTGTGTGTGTGTGTGTGTGTGTGTGTGTGTGTGAGTGAGTGAATGTTTATGTGTGTCTGTGTATAGTGTATGTGGGGGTACCCACGGAGGCCAGAAGATACTATCAGATCCCCTGGAGCTGGAGTTACCAGCAGTTGTGAGCTTTGGAATGTGGGTGCTGAGAGCCAAGCTCAAGCCCTCTGGAAAGCCAGTGGGTCCCCTTAACCCTGAACTGTCTCTCTGGCCCCATGTCTTTTTTAAAATTGTGCCACACTACATTTACTTGTTCATTTATTATTGTTTGTTTTGGTTTGGGTTTGGTTTTGGTCTCCCTGTAGCCTCAGCTGGCCTGGAACTTGCTATGTAGACCAGAAGACTGGCCTCGATCTTACAGAGATCTATCTGTCTCTGCCTCCAGAGTGAGCCACCATGCCTAGCTTTTTTTTGTTTTTGAGACAGGGTCTTACTGTGTAACCCTGACTAACCTGGAACTTGCTCTGTAGACGAAGCTGGTCTCAAACTCATGGAGATCTTTCTGTCTGTGCCCCCTGAGTGCTGGGATAAAAGCTGTGCACCAACATGCTGGGTTTCCACTGCGTTTCATTAAGGTTGCTTCCATGAGCATGGGTAGGGGTTAGTTATTTGAGCAAGAGAAATTTACCAGTAGGAATTTGCTAGAAGGAATATGACCACTCCTCCCTCAACAACCATTAACGGCCTCTCTTTCCTCAGGAAGGCATGGGGCCTCAACAAGTCCCTCCCCACAGTTAGTTTTACCACATTTTGTCTGTTAGAAGCATATCACTAGAGCCAGCCACCCTTGGGTGTGGCCAGCAGGAGGCAGGGTCACCAATGCCACGTCAGCCGGCTGTCTACCCAGCAGAAGTGAACCTGTGGTAGGGTTTACTGAGGTATAGGTGACTCATGAGATAAGGCAGGCAGGATTTCAGGTGTTGACAAGATGGCTAGGGTGGGTGCCAGGCTCTGGAGGAGTCGACCTGGAGGATGGGGCTTAGTGCTGTGGCTGAGGAGGACCCAGGGTTCCCAGATTCGGTCCTGGGGTCCAGTTCGGTCCTAAGGAGCCCTGGTGTTGGATGGTAGGAGGGGCTGAATCTGCAGTCAGAGATTCTTCAGGCTCTTGAAGCTTCGAAAGGAAACAGTTGTTCTTAGCTGTAATGTGTGACCCCAAGCAAGCCACTCTCCCTCTCTGGGCCTTTCCGTTTAACACCTGCCTTGTGGGTCACAGCTGGGCAAGTGGCCGGCAGGGTCGTGGAGGCCTCCCTGTTCCCAGGGTAGCAGTGGCTGGGAGCCTGCTGGGGCTCACGCCTGCCCTTTCCCTGCAGGTGTTCTCCATTGTGGTCTTCGGCTCCATCGTGAATGAGGGCTACCTCAACAACTCAGAGGAGGAGGAAGAATTCTGCATCTATAACCGCAACCCCAACGCCTGCAGCTATGGTGTGACGGTGGGCGTGCTGGCCTTCCTCACCTGCCTGCTTTACCTGGCACTGGATGTGTACTTCCCACAGATCAGTAGCGTCAAAGACCGTAAGAAGGCCGTGCTGTCTGACATCGGTGTTTCGGGTGAGCCCTGCTTGGGTGGTACCCCTTAACAGTGTGGCGAGCTCCCTTTGCCACCTTGCTCTGAAGGCCAGACCAGGAGCCATGGCTGACCAGGGCTCTAGTCAGCTCTGGTCTCAGTTTCCTCCTGCTCCTGTCCCTGGGGAACTTCGAACTCCTCCTTTCCCTGGGGCTGGGTAGGGAGTCGTAACTTTCCACACTTTGCCCCCTCCTAATCCTAGGAGTCCCAGAAGCTAGCCTGGTAGGCACTTTGGGCATGAGTAGGACTGTGGACCTTTGCTTCCAGGCCTGAGGTCCCTCTGACATTTTAGAAAGAACTAGGACTAAATTAATGGTTCCCCAGTTCCACAGAACCCTTTGAGTCTCAGAAGCTCCTCTCAGGGTCAAGCATGGTCACCGCATGCCCTTGGCACACAGTCTTTTCTGGACAGCTCTGGGTAGACCCTGGGCACCTGCAAAAGATCCTGCCCCTCTGTCTAGCCTGCAGAACTCAGCTCTCAGAGGAGTTTCCTTATGGGGGCCTGTGGAAGCTGCATGTCTGTGGGAAATGGAGGTCTGTCCCCCAGGCTGTGCAGCCACCCTTCTCCCTGTCCAAGTTGTCTCCTCCTGCAAGTTGTCTGGAAGTCCAAGCAGGGCAGCATCCAGCGCGCTGACATCTATTGGTCTCCCTAACCAAGCCAGGGAGCAGCGGGTCCAGACGCCAGGCCATTCTGACTAACTCTCTCTTTCTCTCTCTCCCCCGACTCTCTGCATCTTGTTCCATCCTCTTCTCCCTTCCATGACTTCCCCTGTGCCCCTGACGCTGCCCATCTCCTTGCCCTTGCCCTGGCTGTGGTCTTCCCCCCTGTGTCATCCTGTCTGTGCCTTCTCTTGGTGCCTCTTTCTGCCTCACCCCCCGCCCTCCCCTTTGGGGTGGGGGAGCATGGAGTGTGCTCTTGAACTGCCCCTGTTCCTTGGGTTCCTCCTCCCTCCTCTTTCCCTGTGTCTCTGACATCTGACCTGGCTCTGGGCACCTAGCCTTCTGGGCCTTCCTCTGGTTCGTGGGCTTCTGCTTTCTGGCCAACCAGTGGCAGGTCTCCAAGCCCAAGGACAACCCTCTGAACGAAGGGACAGACGCGGCCCGGGCTGCCATCGCCTTCTCCTTCTTCTCCATCTTCACGTGGGTGAGTAGAGTGCTCATGGATCCTCTACTTGCCCCACAAACCCCAGAATGTGGCCTGTTGGGTAGCCAGGCCTGGCTCAGAGTCCTAAAGGGCATCCTGCACCTGCTGCCTAGGCAGCCTCAGAGGAGGTCGCCTGCCCAAGCAAGGGCTGGCGTTGCGGCCCAGTCAGGACACACCCTTGCTTTGCTGTGGCGCAGCCTTTCTGAGACTGTGGCCTGGACCTCACTGTGGAGTCCAGTCTGGTCTCAAACTTAAGATCCTCCTGCCTCAGTGCCTGGGATCACAGGTATGTGCTGCTATGCCTGGCTCTGTTATCACATTTTACAGATAGGGAGGTGAGGCTTTGACAATTCAGATTTCAGGGTTAGAAAGGAGGCCGGTGTCAGGGTCAGGAGACCCCAAGCTGCCTCCTCTGGTGGCTTCTGGCTTCTCTGCCTTCTGTCTTGCCACCTGGCAAAGGAGAGAACTGACCTTGGGGGAGGGGTCTCTCTTAGAGTCCAGGAAGAACTGAGTGGGGTGAGGGGCTGCCTGACACATGTGCACCCACCTTTGCCTGGTGCTTGTTGCTAAGCACGGATGGGGACCTGTAGAGGCTGGCACTTTGCATTTTTCCAGAAAAGTCAGAAATTTGAAATTTTTACATGAAATCTGATTTTCAAATCTTTTGAAAAGTACATGTGTTTATTTAATTAGATTTTAATTTTTTTATTTATTTTTATTTTGTGTGTATGAGTGTTCTTGCATGCATGTATGTAAGCACTTTACGTGTGTGCAATGCCAATGGAGGCCAGGCACTGGATCCCTGGAACTGGAGTTACAGATGGTTGTCAGCTTTCATGTGGGTGCTGGGAACTGAACTCTGGTCCTCTGCAAGAGCAGTCTGTGCTCTTAACAGCTGAGCCAATTCTCTAGCCCCTTGTCTATTTATTTGTATATGTGGGATGTGCGTGTGGGCGCATGAATGCCACAGTGGGCATGTGAAGGTCAGATGACAATTTGCAGAAGTTTGTTCTCTCCTTTCCACCATATGGGTTCTAGGGATTGAACTCAGGTCTCCAGGCTTGGCAGCAAGCTCTTTTACTTGCTGAGCCAGCCCCCAGATCTGATCTTTATGTGTTGATAATCGATAAAAAAATGCATCATGTATGTAGAGGAAAGCATACTTGGGGAACCAGTATTCAGGAGGCTGTCCTTTGCCTGGTTGGCCCGTGGTCTCAAGGGTCTCACATACTTCAGCAAAGCAAGCCTCTCTTTCCATGGGTCTGTGTCATGTCTGTTTCCTCTTTTATCTATCTATTTATATATGTATTTTTTAATTTTATGTGTATGAGTGTATTGCCTGCATGTATATACGCACACTCGTATCATGCAGTGCCCGTGGAGATCAGAAGAGGGCATCAGATTCCCCTGGAACTGGAGTTACCAACAGTTGTTAGTTGCCATGTGGGTTCTGTGATTCGAACCTCGGTCTTCTGCAAGAGCAGCCGGTGCTCTTAACTGCTGAGCCATCTCTCCAGCCCCCATTTCTACCTTTTTTAATATTCCTCCTGTAGAGAAAGATGGGGTCTCAGGCACTCCCCCATCCAGAAGCTTCTTCCTTCTTCTACTGCACAAGGAACTTTAGGTCTGCATACAGGCAGTCCCCCTTCCTCCCATCTCCCTGTTCCCACTATCCCTGGGGTGACTTCTTTCTCCTTTTTGAGGGCCCCAATATCCATCATCTTCTGGGGTACCCAGCCACCCTCTCTAATTTTGGGATCTAGAGCTTGAGGGGTGGTGACCTGTAGTTTAGGCCCCAAGGCTAGCCATGGTCATTCTAGCCCTTCATGTCTTCAGGACTGGGCAGGAAAGTCAAGGTGACTCCAAGGGATCTCATTCTGAAAGAAGGTACCCCAGGAATGAGACACCTCCCACCTTGGCCCCTGGCTATCTGGAAGCCGTTCTGAAACCCCAGCCCTGAGGTGGGCAGGGCTGTTTTGATTGGACCAGGAATTTGCAGGTGCTGAAAGGAGACATCTGTCTGACTGGTGGACTAATGCTGCTGGCCTCAGCTGGCCTCCCTGAGGCAGGTCTGCCCTTCTCCCCTTCCAGTAGCCTCACTCCTGCTCTCTTTGGCAGAGCCTGACCGCAGCCCTGGCCGTGCGCAGATTCAAGGATCTTACCTTCCAGGAGGAGTACAACACGCTGTTCCCCACCCCAGCACAGCCTGCAGGCAGGGAACCGGTACCCCAGTAGGCTTCAGTCACAGAAGTGGCCCAGTGCTGGAGCCATGCAGGAAGGGCAGGAAGAGACTGGAGGAACCAGCCAAAGCTCACTCCCCGCACACTTGTTCTGCATCGATTTCTCTGTTGTTTTTTCTTTGTGTTTATTCATTCAGTAAACGTTTATTGAGCAGCTGTTTTGTGCCGGAGATGGATTAGATGGGTCCCTGGCTCAGGAGCCCACAGGCTGTAGAGGAAAAGACAGATATCCAAACTTCCCTGAAGTGGAGTAGGATGGTAGAGGGTCCGAAGTGCAAGGGGCTGAACCATGGACAGTGTGATGACCTGTTCCTGGCTGTGAGTCCCTGGTGTGAAGGGCTTACTCTCCCCTTAGGCTGGCTGCCTACAGAGGCCTGGCCTGGAATGTTGGAGAACACTTGACCGGGCTCACCTCTCCTATGATCTGTGACTAAGAGCAGATCCCTGCACCTCTGAGTTTTGGTCTGTTTCTTGGGACTGACTGTGATTCTAGACCAGCTCCTCAAGGCAGCAGCTGAGTGAGCAGAACAGGGGAACCACAGGGTGTGGCACAGGGATGCTCAGTAAATGTTAGTGCCAGTGTTCATTATCCTTCCGTTCATTCATTCATTCATTCATTCTCTTGAGTCAGGTGCACCTCATTAAGCTCTCCTCGGGGCATGGGCCCCAAATGGTGAATACTTGTTCTGCCAAGGGACCTTAACCTGCTCCTCACTGCCTCCCCTGGGCCCTCTCAGAGCCTAGGCAGCGCCTACCTGCTCCTCCGCCCTCTGCATCTGTTAAGGAAGTCAGGGCCCAGAGCAGTAGCTGAGTGCAGACAGTGAGTCTGTGGCACTGGAGGCGTGCAGGCTGCTTCTGGCCCAGGGAGATGCCGCGTGGATCGCAGGACCCAGAGCTCTGAACAGGCCTCTCAGCCTTCCCTCCTGCAGCCCCCTGGGCTAGGCCTTCTTCTCGTCTCTGACTCCTATCCTGTGTGACCACTGGAGGCTTTGGGTCAGGGCCAGGAGAATGGCTATATTTGTTCCAGGCCCCTGCCTCTGTGCAGGCACACAGCTGGACAGTGGAGCCAGGGAGCTTGGCGAGAGCCCAGCCTCTGTACCTCGAAGGATTCATCCTATTTGCTTCCTGCCCATCAGCTGCAAACCTAGAGAGTCATGACCCCGGAGGGCCTCAGCTATCCCTCAGTCCATCCCAGGCCGGAGACTCCGTGTCTGGGGCTGAGTTCTGGCACGTTCTGCCATGGGTACCCCTTTCTCTCAACCTCAGTCTTCACAATCTTGAAACAAGAGTGTGGACAGCTTACTCCAGGTCAGAAAGTTCTGGGGAAGGCTTTCCCTATGAACTGCAGAGCCAGTTTGGTTTGCTCCTTAGCTCGGTAGGGTTGGCATCATTGCCCTCTCTGTGCATGTGGCCGAGGTCAGACCTTTCCCATTCGTGACCCAGCATGTACAGAACAGACAAGGCTCTGACAAGTCCCATGGTTCTGAACTTCATTCTACTACTTAGCATGGCTTCCCAAACTTGTTAGACCAAATATTTCAGCCAGAATTAGGTCTAGGAACAAGTGATTGAATTCCAAATCACAGTGATTTAAACAAATCCTGTGTCTGGAAAGCTCATAAAGGACAGGCACCGTGACTCCAGGTGTCCTCGGTGACCTGGACATTTCCATCCCCATATTCATTCTCCACACTCACAACTAGTGTTCCAGCCATCACATCTGTATTCCAAGAATCAGACCAGAGAGACGGCCAAAGAACATGGCTGTACCTCATTGGCCAAAAGTTAATCATGTGACTATGCCTAGCTGCACGAGAAACAGGAGGGCTTTTAGGAGATACCAAGAGTTCTCTGTCCTTAGCGACCCTTTCTTCCATTTTGCACAACACTCCCTAAGGGCACAGTTTGGGAAGGAGAATGTCAACTTTGGGGTAATCTTAACCCTCCACAGTGGGATCCACAGGCCAGGTGACTGATGAGGTGGTTCTTTCTGGCTAGATGATATGGTCCTGGTCTCTGGAGGGGCGGACTTGGAGACAGTCCTTCCGCTCAGTGAGGCTTGGCACTTTGAGCATCTGTAACCCTCAGCACCCTGTGAACTAACCTCGACTAACCCAGTGCTTTTGTCTGTCTCTCCTCTAACCATCCCTTCCACACGTCCTTGTCCCTGCCTGCCCCCATCCCAGGTGGGCCAGGCTGTGCTGGCCTTCCAGCGGTACCAGATTGGCGCCGACTCGGCCCTCTTCTCCCAGGACTACATGGATCCCAGCCAGGACTCCAGCATGCCTTATGCACCCTACGTGGAGCCCACCAGCGCTGGGGCAGACCCCGCTGGCATGGGTGGCACCTACCAGCAGCCAGCCAACGCCTTCGATGCCGAGCCCCAGGGCTACCAGTCGCAGGGCTACTGAGCCCCCTTGATGGTGGTGACAGTGACCGCCTCCCCTACCCTCGCCCCTTCCCCCTAGCTCCCCTCCTCAGCACCCTGCTCCCTCCCAGATGGCCCTGTCCAGCACCTGCTTAGTCTCTGAGTGACTCCACTGAGGCTCAGTGCAGCTGGGGCAGGGAGTGGGGCAGCCAGGTGGGGAGTGTCCACATGTGTGTGCAAGTGTGTTCGAAGTGTGTGTGCAGCAGGGGTCTGCAGGATGAGGCCCAGGGGTTGCATACATTCATTGTATCCTTGAGCATTCATTGAGCACGCCAGGCCTTGCTCAGCTGGGAAGGGAGACAAAGGGAGAAAGATGAGCTGTGGAGGCCCCGTAGCGGAGGCAGGAAAGGTGGGACCCGTGGATTTGGGAAGTCTAACCGCATGGGGCTCAGCCACAGGGTGAGTGTGGACAACCACAGGACGTGGACTGTCACCCCTAGAGCTCTTGAGACACAACAGTCCTGAGTTTGCAAAGGATATCTCCATTTCTGGTTGAGGAAACAGGCCTGAGAGGTCAAGATACTTTGTCTAGAGTCATTCAGGCTGCTGGCAATGAGGTTGCGCCAAGGTGGTCCAGATACAGAGCACCTGCCTGCTCTTCCTGCCCTCTCATTGTCTCCTGTCCTCACACCTGGGCTCTACTGCTCAGTGTTGGGTTATTACTCTCATGATTGGCAGGGAAAGGGGAGAGTGAGGCTTTGGGACCTCAGCCCAGTGAGACGCCCTGATCTGCTGCAAGCCCAGGATTTCTTCTGCCTCAGCCACTCCCCTCTGTGTGAGTTCCTTCCTCAGCCTTGATCTTCTCCCCGAAGGTCCCCCGACCTGCCTGTGTCCCCCTGCATTGTTCCATACTCAGCCTGTCCCCCAGGGAGCTCGTTTGGAGTATACCAGCAATTCCTTTTGGAGCCTCCAAGGGAACAGTGGCCGTCCTGGTCTCCAAGAGGGCTTACTGAGCCCTTGTCCAGGGCCAGGTGGTGGTGGGGACTGGCCCAAGGTCTCAGTGAGTAAGTGGCAGAGCTGGTTTTCCTGGCTGAGTTTCTTGGCCCCTATCACCCAGCAGGCCGACCCACCCTTGTGACTACCTGGGACATTGACCTCTTTCTTCTTCTTGTTTGGGTCAGCCCAGAGTTCAGGACTGGAGGAGTGGAAGGCCAGGACAGAGACTTTCAATCACAGGGTCAGCTTGGGTTCCATAATCACAGGTCACACTGCCCCAGATGACAAATGATGAGACACGATGAGACACTGCAAAGTGGGCCCAGAGAAACCTCAGCCACAGGAGAGAGAATATCAAGTCACCTCAAGGTCAAAAGGAGGGTTGTGGGGCCCCAAGGGGCAGCAGGGAGGCATTCTGGCAGAAAGTATGCACTGCCCTGAGGTGTAAGGGACGAGAAATGTCTGTGCCATCCTCAGGTCTGTGCCCAGTCAACACCAGCTAGTCCCATGGAAAATAATGGCAGTCAGCTGGGGTGGGTGTCTCCACCTCCTGCGCAGGATTCTGCCAGGCAGGTACAACACTGTTTGCTTATCTGACACCGAGGGAGTGAGCCTCTGGCTCCCACAGAGGTAGAGTCCGTCACGGTGGGAAACCTTGCGTGAGTGTGGGCCTGGGATGAGTTCTCCTCAGGGCAAGGACAAGCCTGAGAAGGACAGGATTGGGGAGAGGAAAGAAGAACTTGAAAAGCACAGAAGTAACCCCACTGGCCCTCCTGAGCAGACGAGGAAACGGAGGCTCTGTGAGCACAGTGAGTTAGCTGTGGGGCTTGGATCCCACTGGGTTCTCCAGGTTCCCTGGGGCCAGCGCTGGGAGAGGTCCCCGCAGCTGAGTGACAGCTGGCTGTTGCTGCTTTCCATTTTCCACACCTGAGAAGGGGTTCTGGGTACTCTCTCTCTCTCACCACCATATACGCACATGGGTCACCTGCTGGTAACAAGGAGACTGGCTGCAGGAGTGTTTCTGCCATCCATGAAGTTCTGAAGGGGCCTATGAGAAGTCCTGCCCCCGAGTCAGAGCCTCCCCTGCCGATGGGCCCTGGAGACCCTGGGGAACTGCCCATCTGTTTCTCCCTGGACACCAGCCAGCTGCTGATGATATCAGACAGGACGGGACGCAGGTTAGACTGCCTAGCCCTGGGAGTCTATCACAGACCCTTCCTGGTACCCAGGCTGGGGACGTTTACAAGACCAGAAGCCTGGCTGCTGGGACCTCAGCAAGTATCTCCCACCCCTCTCCCCAAATACATGCCACCGCCATGACGAGATGACAAATGGTGGTCTAGAAGGTGAGACCTAGGCTTCCAACTCAGTGGAAGGATCGTGGGGGCTCCTTCTGTGGACCGAGCATAGCCCCTGGAAGCCCCTTAGATCAGTAACACCCCTCACTTTTCTCCCCTCTCTGCTCCCACACTCTCCTTGAAGGGGATCCCCTGCAGCTGGGCCCTGTGGAATTGAGGGCTCAGTCTTCCCCATCAAGCACAAGAGGAGACCTGGGAAACTTGGATTCAGCATGAGTTTAAGAGTTACAAGGGACCCTGAGAAAGAGTCAAATCTCATTCAAGGTCAAGCACAGAGCAAGAAGTTTGAGAGCCCGGTCTTCTGCTTTCCGAGATGCTGCATCCTGCACAGTCATAGGCCATCTTGCCTGGGCAGCTTCTGATCCACCCAGGGTGTAGCAGTGGAGGGGCTAATTCCCAGGGGGACTGGCACCAGTCTCTGCTCCCTCCTTCCCTGGTGATTCTTAATCTTTAAAGATTCTTAGGGTCCCAGGCTTCTTCCCATGTAGCCAAGAGCTCCCACTTGTTACCCCTGGGGCACCCGTAACACTGACCCAAGACCCCTTTGTTTCGCTAAAAGGTGTGAGCAGGAGTCCCCCTCCCAGAGTTTATGGACTGGGCTAGCCATCTCCCAGTGCTGCCCCCGACCTGACACTCCTATCCCCTGGTGCCCATAGCTCTTGTCTGGGTGCCCAGCCTTCCCGCAGCGTTACTGCCTGTGTATAGTATAAATATATATATTTTCTATATATAAGATGTATAATATAAGGCTCCACAAATATATCCGTGAATGTGTGTGTGCGTGTGTGTGCGGTGAAGGGCGGCCCCCATCCTGGGCCTGGCTCTAGATCCCCTGACAGGTTAAGCCTCTCCAAAGTGGATCAGTGGCCCCGTGGCATTCTTCTCTATGACATCCGTCCATCTGTGGTGAACCAAGTGAAGGTGGTGACTTCTGGTGACTTAGTAATAAAGTGAAGATTCCGACCTACCAGCGGCCTATGTCACTGTGTTTCTTTGTTCATCTTGAATGTGGCCTCGGCTTTCTCCGTCCCCCGCCCTCCCCTGACCTGGGTTGAGTTTTATGTATTTACTATTGTTTGGTTAACTTCTTTGCAAGAAAAAGTTGCATGTATCTCAGGCTGGCCTCAAATTTGTGATATAGCTGAGGATGACCTTAAACTTTGTGTGTTTATATGTGTAGACGTGTGCTCATGCACATGTGGAGTCAGTTCTCTTCTACCTTTACATGGGATCTAGGGATTAAACCCAGATACCCAGGCTTGTGTAGCAAACACCTCTACCTTCTGAATCGTCTCACCAGCACCCCACCTTTTTTGCAAGGGAGAGACTCATGTAACCCAGGCTGATCTCAAATTTGTTATGTAGCTGAAGACAGCTTTGAACTCCTGATTCTGGTGCCCTTATCCTCTAAGTGCCTAGGTCTTCTGCAAGAACAGTCAGTACCACCCCCCCCTTTTCTTTTGGTGGTCTTTTTGAGACAGGGTCTCTCTGTAGCCCCAGCTGGCCTAGAACTCATGTAGACCAGGTTGACCTTGATCTTACAGAGATCTGCATGTCTCTGCCTCTTGAATGCTGGGATTAAAGACATGTACCACCACTCCCAGCTCTCTACCTCATTTTTTGCGACAGGTTCTCTCACTGAACCTGTAGTTCACCAACTCAACAAGACTACCTGCCAGCAAGCTTCAAAGATCGTCTGTCTCTGCCTGCTCAGCACTGGCGTCACAGGTGCGCCACCACGCCCAGTTTGTTATGTGGATTCTGATTATCCAAGCTCAGGTCCTTAAGCTTGCATAGCATATACTTTATTGGCCTAGCCCAACCTTGAATTTTGGGTTCTCCTACCTCCACCTCCTAAGTGTTGGGATCACAGGGATATGTTATCACACCTGGTTTGTGTAGTGCTAGAGAAAGAAGCTAGGACTTTGTATGTACTAGGCAAGCACTGTACCAAGTAAGCTACATCCCAGCCCCAATAGATTTTTAAAGTATTAGTGGAGGGATGGCCCACATACTACTGTGCTTGTGTAGAAGTCTGAGGACAACTTCCAGGCGTTGGTTCTGTCCTTAAGCTATGTGGGCTTTAGGGATGGTACTCAGGTTGTCAGGCTTGGCAAGTGCCTATAGCTGTTGATCCATCCAACTGGCTCCAAATAGATTCTTTTAAAAAGTAAAACTGGGGCTGGAGAGATGGCTCAGTGGTTAAGAGCACTGGCTGTTCTTGCAGAGGACCCAGGTTCAATTCCAAGCACCCATATGGCAGCTAACTACCATCTGTAACTCCAGTTCTAGAAAATCTGATGCCTTCTTTTGACCTCTGTGGGCATCGCATTACATGAGTGCATTTCCATGCATGCAAGCAATACACTCATACACATAAAATAAAAATAATAAATAAAATATTTTTCTACAGTGAAGCTGGCCGGGCATGGTAGCACATACATTTAATCCTAGCACTAGGAAGGCAGGGGAAGATAAATACCCTGGGTCAGCTTGGTCTACATAACAAGTTCCAGACCAGCCAGAACTACATAGTGAGACACTGTCTCAAAAAAAAAAAAAAAAAAAAAGAGGACTGGAGATAGAGCCCAGTGGTAGAGTGATTGTCAGGCATATATGTGCAGTCCTGAGTTCAGTCCCCAATACTAAAAATAAAAATAAAAGATGCTGAAGAATTAAAAAGTACAGTTACTACAGTAAAAGGCTAAGTTTTGCTTTCCTGTGTGTGAGTGTGTGTGTGTGTGTGTGTGTGTGTGTGTGTGTGTGTATGTGTGTGTGTAGTGTCTCTCACTGAATCCAAACATCAGTTGACTAAACTGGCCACTGAACTCTGAGGATCTGCTTGTTTCCAAATCCCCTGCATCTACTTTGTTCTCCAGTTGCAGAAGTCTTCTAGGAGAAGGAACATGGCTTCCATATGTGTAAGACCGAGGGTCTCTAAGGTGGCCTTGTGTTGGCATTCCACTTGGGCAAAGCATGGGAAGGTACCAGTTATTGTGGCCTTGGGATTTCAGTGTGGATCAAGGCAGAGTCACTACTCTTGACCAGGAGTCAGACCAAGGAGAGTCCAGTATTAAGTCAGTATGGCAAGCAGAAACACCTGTAAGTTGGGTGAGGTCTTCCCAACACTGGGAGGCTGAAGTAGGAGGATCTCTGCCTCCTGAGTGCTGAGATTGAAGGTGTGTGCCACCATGCCTGACTTGGTTTTTTTGTTTGTTTTTAATGTATAAGTGTATTACATATATACATGCCTGTATATATGTAAATACACCCATGTTGTGAAATGCACATGGGGGTCAGAAGAGGGTGTTGGATCCCCTGGGACTGGAGTTACAGATGGTTGTTAGCTGCCATGTAGATGTTGGGAACAGAAACTGGGTCCTCTACAAGAGCAGCCAGTGCTTTTAACTGAGCCACCTCCCTGGCCCCCATTATAAATAATTTTGATAATCGAGTCCATCGATTACAAGAAATAATTAATCATAAACTTGCCGTCATTAACAAAGAAGCATCAGGTGAACATATAGAATGATTTTCTGTAGAGTGTGACAGTCTTTCTATTTTATTTCTGTCTGATCCTCTTTGAAGATTCTCTCTCTCTCTCTCTGTCTCTCTCTCTCTCTCTTTCTCTGGTGCTGGGAATTGAACAGAGGGTTTTATTACAATCTTGAGGTACATGCGTTTATTATGGAATTTGCTGGCAGGTCCCTGCCCCTGGCTTTGACTGTTGCTAGGCACCCGAGCTGTGTCTGTCCTCAACCCACAGGGTCAGGCTTTTCTACTTGGGGTGCCTTCTCTTGCTATAGCCTTGGTGGGCTTCCACAGTCACTTCCTTTTGCTGCAGTCCCTCTGGGCACAGATCCTGGATCCCCCTGTCCTCCTGCAGCTCCACAGTGCTACAGAATGCCCAGCCGTGCATGTTTGTGCCAAGCGGGCAGGCCAACTGCTAGGCACCTGTGCTGCCCACCACCCACCATTCTGGCTGGCCTGAGCCTGCTGAGTGCCACCTGGCATATCTTCTCTGCCCATGGGCACACTGCCTTATGTACTAGATTTGTTTCCAAAACACAAATGTAAAGGTAAAATTAGGGGCTAAGAAGATAGCTCAGTTGGTAATGGGCTTGCCATGCAAGCATGAGGATCTGAGTTTGAGTCCCAGCACCATAAAAATCTCGGTGTGATGATGGGAGATGATGTCTTGTAATCCCAGGGCAGGTGGAAACAGGCCAGTTCCTGGGCACTCCTGGCCAGCCAGCCTAGCTGAAACAGTGAGCTTCAGGGTCAGTGAGAGAACCTGTCTTAAAAAACAGGGTGAGCTGGGCATGATTGAGCCTTTCATCTCAGCACTCAGGAGGCAGAGGCAGCTGGATCTCTGTGAGTTTGAGGCCACTCTGGTCTCTATAGCAAGTTCCAGGCCAGCCAGGGCTACATAGTGAGATCCTTCCTCCCTCCCTCCCTCCCTCCTTCCTTCCTTCCTTCCTTCCTTCCTTCCTTCCTTCCTTCCTTCCTTCCTTCCTTCCTTCCGTTTTATTTTTCCTTTCAGTACTGCAGGTTGAACTTACAGCTTCATACATATGAGACAAGTAGTCTACTCCACTAAGTTCCAAAAGTTCCAGCCCTTACTAATTTTTTCTGAAAGAGAGGATCTCACTGTAGTCCCAGCTGGATTTTGCTCTGTAGACCTGGCTGGCCTGGGTCTCACAGAGATCCACCTGGCTCTGCTTCCTGAGTGCTAGGATTAAAGGTGTGTGCCACCATGCCCAGCTGACACCCTGTCTCAAAACCAAGCAAAACAAAATAAAAAAACAACAACAAAGAAATCTCAAAAAACAAGGTTGGACTGAAGAGATGGCTCAGCTCAACAGTTAAAAGCAAAAGCACTTGCTGTTCTTACAGAGGATCATCTATAATTCTAGTCCTAGGGGATCTAATACCTTATTCTGACCTCTGTGGACACTGCACACACGTGGTGCACTTACAAACATGCAAGCAAACACATATAAAGTAAAAATAAATTAACAACCAAAAGGTGCACAGTTCCTAGTAAATGACACCATGCACCCAAGATTGACCTCTGGCCCCTACACATCCACAAATGCGCACAAACACTTATATGCAAGTACTCACATGCGCGCGCGTGCGCACACACACACACACACACACACACACACGAGTCTCAGGGTGGCAAAAGCAGAGCACTGGAGCCAGGTGCCAGCTTGTTCTGCGGGCAGGCTCCGGGTGACGTGGTGGCATGCCCACAGATCTGCCCCTCCAGGACCTCCATTTCTCCTTTATTCTGTTTTGGGTTTTTGTTTCTCCTTTTCGTTTCTTGTCAGATAGCTACACTTGATTGTAGGCTAGAGCAGCCCTAAGCACTTTATAAAGCATTGTCAAGTCTGAGTCTTTAAACACCTGTGACAGGGACAGTGAGAAATCCATTTTACAGAAGGATCTGGGCCACAGCACAGCCAGAGTCACATAGGGCAGAATGTGACACCTCTCCCTCGATCGTGTCCTGCTTTGAAACCTCTTGGGGACTTCTTTTTAAAACATACTTTATTTGTCTTTTTTATTTTTCCAATGTGTATGAGTGCATTGCTTGCACGTGTGTAAATGCACCCTTGTCATGCATTGCCCACAGAGATCAGAAGAGGGTGTTGGATTCCCCTAGAACTAGAGTTACAGGTGGTGAATCGAACCCAGATCCTTTGCAAGAGCAGCCCGCACTCTAACTGTTGAGCCATCTCTCCAGCCCCAGACTTTACTTCCTTTGGTTAAACTCATTCTAATCTAAACATTCTTCCTGACTGGGGTATCTTAGCTTGGTTTGTTACTGTTGCTTTGTTCTTTTGCTTGTTTGCAGTGCTGGGAATGGAACCCAGGGCTTTGACACACCAGGCCAGTGTGCTATCACTGAGCCCCAGTCCTAGTCCCTTAAAGCCTCACTTAGTGTGAAAAGTCCCAGTTCTGCATGTTTCTGGATTGGTGACAACTTCTGCTTACTGTCTGTCCCCTGGGCTTTTCCATCCCTGGTGTCTTCTCAAGCTCTGTCCCAGTTACATGTCCTAGAAAAGCTACATCAGATGTTGAAGAGATTCCAGACAACATGGAAAGCCCAGCCAGGGACAGTGGCACACTCTTTTAATCCCAGTACTCAGGAGCAGGGGCAGGTGGATTTCTGTGAGATCGAGGCCAGCCTCGTTTACTTAGCAAGTTCCAGGCCAACCAGGGTGACATAGTGAGATCCTGGCTCAATAAATAAATAAATAAGTAAAAGCCTTTTCTTCAAGCTGACTCAGAGTCACCAGGCTTTTCACTAATCGCTCTTGAGATAGATGTGGGTCCTACCCTTCAGGCCAACACTCTTGGGCCTCTTTCTTTAAAGACAGTCTTATATAGCCCAGGCTGGCCTCACTATATACTCTATGTACCCAAGGATGACCTTGAGTTTCTGATTCTCCTTCCTCTACCTCCCAAGTGCTGGGATTACAGGTGCCCAGTTTATGGGGGGTAGAGATGGAATCCAGGGCTTCCTGCATGCTAGGCAAGCACTTTACCAACTGGACCTCATTACCAGCTTTGGCTTCACAGTTTTAAGTGCCCATGTAGGCTGGAGTCTCAGGAAGCAAACACTGGTATCAGTATGGCAATGGCATCAAAGCACAAGGAGGGGCCTCACACTAAGAAAAGTATGAGGCTTCTCTTGTTGAACTCAGGCCATCATCTGGTTTAGTAGTAGCACATGCCTTTACCGAAGGCTGACCGCCCAGGCTCAAGTTAATATAGGAGTTGAGCGGTGAGAACAGGAATGGGTTTGCGCAAGACTGGCAGCAGATTTTAGGACGTCAGCTGCCAGTGGGTATGGAAATTTAGTCAGGACGGTGGGCTGCTGATGTGGTTGTGGCTCCACTGAGTTGCTACCTCAGCAAGCCCCAGACCCGATGTTGCTGAGTGGCCCCAGTGTGAGAAATGAGTCTGGGGTCCCGAGAAAATGACCATATAATCCAAAGCATTTCAGCAAGGCAAAAAGTTCGACTTATGCAGAAGGTGTCACGATAGTCCGAATCCAGCAAGAACCCTTAGTAAGATGGCCTCTCCCTTTATACCTAACATGACAGAGAGCTCAGCTGTCTGTACCTCATAGTCAAGGTTTAGCTGCACAGTCTAAACCCGACTGGCTAATTTAAAGGGGAAAGGAGAATTCTAGTAAGAATCTTTTTAAAAATATTTTTTATTTATTATTTTTATTTTGCATGTATGAGTATATTGCCTGCATGTATGTAACCGCACCCATGTCAAGCAGTGGCTACGGAGGTCAGCAGAGGGCATCTGACCCCCTGGAACTGGAGATATGAGCAGTTATAAATGCTTATGTAGGTGCTGGGAATTGAACCTGGCTTCTCTGCAAGAGAAGAGCCATATCTCCAGCCCCCTTAGTAAGAATTTTTAAAGTTTAGTGATGTGGGGTTCCAGCACGTAGCCAGAGTCATAAAAATGGAGTTTGAGGGCCTAGCTGGTAGCCAGAACCATAAAAGTAAGTGGGAGGGGCTGGAGAGATGGCTCAGCAGTTAAGAGCACTGGCTGCTCTTGCAGAGGACAGGGATTCAGTTACCAGCACTCAAATGGTGCTAACAACCATCAGTAACCAGTTCCAGAGGAGGATCCAAGACCATCTTCTGGCCTCTGTGAGCATTGTACATACATGGTGTAACTTCATAAATGCAGACAAAACACGCATACAGATAAAATATTTTTTTTAATTAAAAAGAAGCAAACAACATTAAGGTAGGTTTTAGCTCTTTAACCTTATACAAATTAATGCTTGAACTTCATACAAATGTTAGTGTGTGAGTCCAGGATTCACATCCTCTGAGAGTTCACAGGCCCTCCACTGGGGAGAACAAACGGAATAACAGAAAAAAAAACCTCTTACTTTACATTGTAACGTAAAGTTCCATTGAAAGGAAAGACAGTTCATTTCATTTCTCACAACAACATTTCTTCATCCAGCAAGAGCTCAAAGAAGGCTGGGTTAGGCCAAGAGAGCAGCCGCCTAGATTCCAGAGTCATTTTGTACTGGTCCATTCCTCTCTTTCCACATACACCGCAAACACTAGTCATGGGGACTCGTAGCTGCCTTACTCTGAGAATCCTGGCCACATCTCCAAGTTAACAGGCTCAAGACTGAGGTGCTCCCCTTCTCACACGCTCTTCCCAGCCTTAGGGCAGCACCCTTGAATTCATACTCAGCCTACCTTTCATTTTTCACAGCTGGTCCAGTGTATCCCACCAGCTCTTTCTTTTCTGGCCTCTTTACTCCCACTGAGGCCAGAGTCCAAGCTACTCATGAATCTCATGCATCATGCAGGAGCCACTGAAATGATGTCCACAGCTTCTACCCTGGTCCCTTCCAGTTTGTTCTCAACATCAGCCACCATAATAACTAGTCTGACCAGTGTAGCTATCACACACTGCTTTGTATGCACCAGGTATTGTTTGGAACTCTTTGGGTTTTTTTGTTGTCTTGTTTTGTTTTGTTTTATTTGAAACAGGGTCTGCCTATGTAGTCTCAGCTGGTCTGGAATTCACTATGAAGACCAGGCTGGCCTAAAATTTGCTGTTCTATCCCTGCCTCCTGAGTGCTCCACCTTGTACTGCTTAGACCCTTACCTTACATTACCTTATTTACTTCTCAAGAAAGCATACAAAATACATATTATTATTCCTATTTACAGATAATGAAACTGAAGCATAGAGAAAGTAAATAGCTTGTTTAAGACACCCAGCTAGAAAGCAGTGGAAATGGGTGGGTTTGGGGAGATGGCTCCGCAGGTAAAAGTGCTTGCTCTGCAAACGTGTGGACATGAGTTCAAATTCCTTAGCACCCGTTTAAAAGCCAGACGTGGCCTCGTGTACCTGGAACCTCAGCATTGGGGGCTGGGGGGAAGAGACAGGTGGATCCTGGGAGCTCCCTGGCACATACCTTTAATCCCAGCGCTCAGGAGGCAGAGACAGGTGGACTTCTGTGAATTTGAGGCCAGCCTGACCCACATAGCTAGTTCAAGAGGTACATAGTGAGATCATGTTTAAAAAAAAAACAAAAACAAAAACCAGTTAAGGCCCTGCTACTCCTCCCATCCAGCACCCAGCATCTCCCCTCTTTCCAGCCTCATTGTCCTTCCTGGAATGCAAGTAGCACTAGCCTATTCCTGCCCCAGGGACTTTGCACTTGTTTCCTCTCCACTTCCATAGTGCCTGCCATTGAACAAATCAGAGGGACCCACTTCCCCCAGGGCTCTTAGGGCTCTTAAGCACCATTAAAAGCACTGTTGATGTTAATTCTATGCCTAATGTATATGTAAGCATATATATATATATATATATGCTTACATATATAAATAATGCAGGGCTTCTCTCTGTAGCCCAGGCTGGTCTGGAACTCACTATGTAGCCCAGGCTGGCCTTGAACACATGATGATCTCCTTGCCTCAGTTTTCTGACTGTTGAGATTATGAGTGTGAGCCACCTCGCCTGTCCCCCTTTAATGTTTATTTTTCCTTTAAATAAACGACTAGGTGGTGGACAATTCAACTTGCTAATTGACATCTGTTAGAGTCTTCCCTGGTGCCCAGCTGCCTTGAGCAGAAGAGTGACAGCCAAGCAGCTGACCAGACTGCCTTCATGCTAGCCCACCTGCTTTGAACACCCCCAGACTCTCTGAGGAAGGAATAGCACAGCCTCTCCTGCTGCTGGAGCACAACTCTGGCTCTAGAAGGCTTCATCCCACCATGGCTGTTTCATTCAGCTTGTACTAGGCTTTTTCACCACCGTAAGCCTCAGTGATCTCCGGCATACATTTTCACCCTGGCCAGAGATGGAGCCTGTCCCTGGGTGGCCCAGTGGTTCAAACATGGTCCTTCGGTTGCATGAAGGACTGTGCCGTGACTGGCGCAGACATCCTTGCCATACCCCCTTCCTAGCTACATGATCAGGCTGTTTGGCTCATTTTCTAATTAAACCAGGATCAGTGTCCTGCTCTGCTCCCTGGTGTTGCAACATCTAAGCCCAATAAAAGATCCCCTCCCTGTTCTCTGTCTCTCTCTGTCATCTTTTCTGGCTTACTTCTGATCCTTATTATTCATAGAAAGGGCTGCGCTGGCCTTATGAATAGGAGACACGGTAGCTGCGGAGGAGGTGGCAGCAGGTGCAGAAAGCAGCCTGGACAGAGGTGAGAGGGAACGGAAGCATTGGGACAGTAAAGGAAGTAGAAGATGGCAAGGAGGGAGAGGGCAGAGCAAGGCTGAGCACCAGGGAGGAGAAACCGCAGGCTGCAGTCGCCACAAGCATTCCAGAGAGCTCCCGAGCCAAAAGGGCCAAGGGTCTCAGACACTGGAGGTCCAGGAGCTGTGGTACTGCCACCATGAGCCTAGGGCCCTGATACTCAGTCTGTGAGCTGTGACACTCATCACTGTGGAGCTGAGAGCCCAGAATCTGAGGCCCATTCAGGAGTTGTAATGTTAGCAGATAAGCTTACCTGCTGCCGCCAAGGATTACAATAACTGCCACATGCCTGGCTGTGGGCGGTTAAAGCCTACAGCAAAAAGCCTCCACCCTGTGTGCTTACAGCCTTGTCTCTGGTTTCCAGATCCAGGAGCAGTAGGCCTCAGGCTCTCTCAGAGCTTGAAGCTATAAGCCTCTGGGTCTGCCAGTTCAGCCTCTAGGCCCTGGGTATCAGTCAGGGTCTGAGTACTGGAGAGCTTCGCTTTGATTCCTCACTAGCCCTGTCCGGATAAAGCAGGACCCCAGCGAGCTCTGCCCACTGTCACTACCTAAAAATATTTCCTTCTTTACTGTCCCCCTGTCCTTTCAGGATAGTCTCATGAGGGCAGGAATTTTGCCACTGTTCTCCAGGTGTGTCCAACCTGTGGCCTCCAGGGAGCATGCGGCCAAGGATAGCCCAACACAAAATTATAAACTTATTTAAAATAATTATGAGATGTGCATGTTTGTACATGTTTGTGCACACATGCTCACGGAACCTGAAGTCAGCATGGAGTGTCTCTCTCAATTGATTTCCACCTCATTTTTGAGTCAAGGTTTCTTGGCAAATGAGCTCCCAAATTCAACGAGACTGGCTGGCCAGTGGGCCAGCGGGTCCTCCCGTCACCACCGTTCCAGTGCTGTCTCCACCACACAACTGCGCCTGGCTTTTGTTTACATGGGTTCTATTGGATCAAATTCAGGTCTTGATGTTTGGACGGCAAGTACTTTACTGGCTGAGTCATCTCCCCAGCCACCACAATTTGTAATGTGTGTGTGTGTGTGTGTGTGTGTGTGTGTGTGTGTGTGTGTGTGTGTAGTGTATATAACTGTTAACATTGGTATGTGCACATATGTGAAGGCACAAGGCTGACACCATGTCTCCCTCGATCACCCCCTTAGACTTCCATACAACGTGTGCTGATTGCACTCCCCGCCTCCACCTTCTTCTTCCCACATCCCCCCAATTTCATGACTTCCGTTAGCATATGAAAAACCACACACATCTGAACTGGGTGCCAAAGAAGTCCTATTTCATTAAAATGTCAATGATCTTGCATACAGATGGACCACATATACATGGTCCTTTATATATGATTGGGGGCAGAACACACCCAGGTTTCTTGGAATGGAGTTTTCACACTTGTTCTGTTTCTCCTCCACACTGCTTAGGATTGTCATGAAGGAATTTCTCTTTTCATTAGTGATCAGAGACTTGGATGCAAACACCTTAGTTTTTTGAGACTTCATCTTTCACTGCATTCATCAATTCAGCTACAATGGCTGGCTAATGGGCTCCAGGGATCTTCTTTCTCTACCTTCCCACCCAGTGTGGGGTTATAGACATGCACAGCACTGTACCCTGAGTTTTGTGTGAGTGCTGGGGATCTGAACTCGGATCCTTTAACATTTTTTTTAAGTTTTTAAACAAAATTTTTTATAGTTCCTTTTGTGTGTACTAGGGTTTTGCCCATATGGATTAAGTGCACTGTGTATATGCAACAGATGGTTGTTAGCCACCATGTGGGTGCTGGGAACCTGACAGGTCCTCTGCAAGAACAGGTTGTTCTCTCAACTGCTGAGCCCCCTGAACTCAGATTTTCACCATTCCTTGGCAAATACTTTATTGACTGAGACGTCTCCCTAGCCCTGTTTTTAAAAATTGATTACACACTTCTTCAACATGAACTTCGTAATGAACATTTCCTGTGTGCCCTCATGTCAAAAGGTTGGACTCACCTTCCAGGATCCGAATGAAGAAGTTCCTGACCTTCCCGTACGTGCTTAATTGGGGACTGATAAACTGACAGGAATCTCCCTAACACCCTCCTGCAACATCCCCTCTTAGGTTTGAGCCTATATTTTTCGTTCTTCAAAAACCCAGACATCCACCAGATGATGCTGATCCAACTTCCTAAGTATTTTCCAAACTTTTCACATCCCTTTTGGGGTCTCTGTCTTGGTTTCTGTTCCCCACTTCCACCTCCAGGGCCTGAAAGCATTCACAGGTGCACTGCGGTTTGCAGAGTGACGTTTCGGCATCTTTTCCACCCCCCCCCCCTCACCTGCCCTTCAGGAGAGCCCCAAACCCCAGGTCCAGTCTTGCTTTTACTCCACCCTCCTCCAGCCACACAGCTGCCAGATCCAGGAGCCTGGCGTCATCCCCAGGCTCCCTTTATTCCGCTCTAGTTCAGCCACCAGAGTCTATTTGATCCATTGAGATGTTTTTGAAAACTACCAATTTCCTTTTGTTTTCATGGTCAGCACCCCAGTCCAGTCTATAGCCCCTCTTATCTGGGCTTGGTATCCCAGCAGCTTACTAATGCCATCCCTCTGCCTCAGGACTGGCTCAGGGTGACCTTCCTAAATAGCAAACAGGATCATGAACCTCTAACCTTACAAGACAAAACCACTCCTGACCCCTCCCTCCCTCAGCCCGTTTGCTTCCTCCATCGCCCAGTCCTCTTCCCCATGGTGATCCTGCTGTTTCCTTGGCTTGAGCAGCCTTTTCTCCACCTTTGTCTGCCCATTTCCTCTCACCCACCTCCAGGCCTCAATCACCTCCCCTCAAAGTCTCCCCTGACTTTCCTGGGCTCAGCATTAGCCCCCTCCCCCAAATTCATCCCCAGCCTTGATGGACAAGATCACCTTGGCTAAGGTGGCAACATGCCAGAAAAGCAGTTTGAGGGCCTAACAGGCCTTGGAAGCACCTGGTGCATCAGAATGGTTGGCAGCTCCTAATATCAAGTGGCAGAAACAGATGGCATGGGACAGGAAGAGAACTAAGGTGCTTGGAGCAGACCCTGTGTTTCTGAGCTCAAGCTTTCTGCATTGAATCCCAGAAATCCCCAGAGAGATGGAAACACTGAAAACAGGCACTGGTAAGCATAACTATAAAACTAATAAAAAGAAGTCGTGGAGGAAAGAAGAGATCACTCACTAAATGAATTTAGTAAGAACGTGGCTCTGTGTATAGAAACGATCAAGTTGGAGTCATTGCATTGCACTAAAATTACAGAGGGCCAGCAAGATGGCTCAGCACAAGGGCTGGAGAGATGGCTCATCAGTTTTGAGGACATACTGCTCTTCCAGAGGACCAGAATTCATTTCCCAGCACCCATATTATGCAGCTCACAACCACCTGTAACTCCAGCTTTAAGGGATCTGATGCTCTTTTTTGGCCTATGTGCCCACTCAACACACACACATAGAAATAAATAATAAAATCTTTTTAAAAAATGGAAAAAAAGGTGGCCTAGCAGGTAAGACACTTGCCACTAAGCCTGATGACCTGAGTTTAAGCCCCAGAACATATACACAACACAGTGGAAGGAATCAGCTCTGCAAAGTTGTCCCCTGATCTCCATAAAGGATAATAGTGATTTGCCTATGTACCAGTTCCTCTGTTGAGAACACTTTCCTTTGTGGTTAATCTTGTCAACTTGATGTGATTAAGAATCACCATGGAGCCAGGTGTGGTAGTACATGCCTTTAATATCAGCATTTGGGAGACAGAGGCAGGCCAGCCTGGCCTATGTAATTTGGTTCCAAGACGCAATGGTTACATAGTGAGACACTGTCAATAAATAAATAAGTAGAAACACCGTGGAAACATGCCTCTGGATGTGTCTCTGAGGATATTTTTAGAAAGGTTTAACTGAAGATGGAAGATTCACCCTGAATGTAGATGGCACAATCACAGTCTGGTTATGGTCCCAGACTGAATAAAAAGGAGAAAGTGAATTGGATACCAGCATTCATCTCTCTCTGCTTCCTGAGTGTGAATGCAATGTGACCAGCAGTCTGATGCTCCTGCCTCAGTAACTATCCTGCCACGATGGTCTTTGCTCTCAAACTGAGCCAAAACAAGCTCTTCCTTCTTAAGTTACTTTGTCAGGTTATTTTGTCACAGCAACAAGAAAAGTAACTAATACACCCTCCAGGCCTTAAGTTAGGTGCTGCCTCCTATGGGGAGCCCTCCCTGGTTTCTGAAGGCAGCTCCTGGGTTTTCCCCAGCCCCAGGATTCTGTGGTCTTCTGTTACCTTGCTGGACTGTAAGTTCCAGGAGGACAAAGGTACCATTTACATTTCTACTTTTAATTGAAAAAAATTTTCTTTTAGCCAGATGCAGCCCAGGTTGGTCTCAGACTCATTGTGATCCTCCTTCCTCTTACCTCAGCCTCCCAAGTGCTGGGATTACAGTCATGTGCCACTATGCCTGGCTCTGAAAAATTTCAAATACATACAAGAAAGAGACCTGCAGCATGAGATCCCATTTCTGTCCTCGCCCTACCCCCGGGGGTCAAGCACTGGCTCTACCCTTTCCTTTGTTCACTTTCCTTTATTATTTTTATTTTTGTGTATGAGTGTATTGCCAGCGTGTATGTAGGTGCACCTGTGTTGTGCAATGCCTGTGGAGGTCAGAAGAGGGTATCAGATCCTCTGGAACTGGAATTACGAACTGTTGTTAGTTTCAGAGAACCCAGGTTTGATTCCCAGCATCAACATGGCAGCTAACGACCATCCATCCACAACTCTAGTTCAGGGGATCCAACACCCTCTTCTGGCCCCTGTGAGTATTGCATAATACAGATACACTTACATACATACAGGCAAAATACTCATACACATAAAATAATGAGTAAAATATTTAAAATAGAAAGAAAAAGGAAATACTGGGGCTGGAGAGATGGCTCAGAAGTTAAGAGCACTGGCTGCTCTTGCAGAGGACCCTAATTCAGTTCCCAGCACCCACATGGCTGCTAACAACCATCTGTAATTCCAGTTCCAGGAGATCAGTGCTCTCTTCTGACCTTCCTCTGACCTCTGTGGGCATTGCACTTATAGGTAGGCAATATACTTGGTGAAAGTCAGTTCCCAGAAAGAACTCCTGCACCTTGAACTGAACTTCCAACAAGACTGACCAATTGATTAACACTTCAATGGCTGTAGAGAGTTTGGAAAAGTTGCAGATCCAGAGTCTATTCACAGATTTATCTGGGGACAGCTTTATTTAATCCAGTTAATAGCCACACCCACACCTTGCCCCCAACAGTTTCTGAATTAACATTCTTGAGACTAACAAAATATATTAGCTTAAAAAAAGAAACAGTCCCCACCAATCAAAAGGCCAACAGACAGCATCTGAGGCCTCTAGCCCAGATTTCTCTTTTGCTGAATCCACCTACCTAGTGTTTGCATGAATGTATTTGAAAAGCATCTTGATTTATGACTTTTCTTTGTGCTGTTACTGTAAAAACAGTTACCGTGCTGGGACAGGGAATTTGGGGTAACCTGAATCTGTCTTTCTGGGCCGTGATCACTCATGTTTGGCTCCAGAATAAACTCTTATCCCCTTTGAGGTGAGAGTTAAACTTTTGTGTCAACAACTCACACACATAAAATAAAAATAATAAAATATTTTTTTTAAAAAAAGAAGAAAAAGAAAATGCCCCACAGACAAGCCCACACACCAACCTGATGGAGGAAATTCTTCAAGTGAGGTTCCCTTTCCAAGTGTGTCAAGCTGATAGCAGAACTGGGCAGGACACTAACTTCTCTATCACGGCTCCCTGTCCCTGCCCTCCTTCGATCCTGTGATCCCCTTTGTCTCCAGTTCTCCATCCACCAACTGTCTATTCTCAAAGCCTCCTCGTCTCTGCTCCCAGCCAGTCCCTGACTCCCTCTCTGCATGAGGACTGTGTCCTCGGCCTGAATGGCCTGGGCTCAGAGCCTCTAAATGGAATCAAGTTATCTGCCAATCAGATTTCTCCAAAGCATCCCGTGCTGTCGGTCACGCTTTCCTTACACCCGCCTCATCTTGGACTCTGCCCTGTCCTTTCAACTGCTCATTATTAGATGCCTTTGTGGCTCAGCTTCTATTCTAAGATATAGGATCCTCCAATTACTGACTTGATTTCTTGTCTCAAAAACAACTCAAACAGGGCTCGAGAGAGGGATCAGTAGTTAAGAGCACTGGCTGCTCTTGCAGAGGATCTGGGTTCAATTCCCAGCATCTACCAATACTAAGGCTAACAACTGACCCTAATTCCAGTTCCAAGGGATATGGTGCCCTCTTCTGGCCTCCACAGGCATTGCAGGACATGAGTGCAGGCAAAAATCATACACAGAAAATAAATTCATTAAAAACACGTCAAACTCAGCATGCTCAAATTGAACTCATGGTCATTCCTGCCTTCCTCCCCATATGTTTATATGTTTCTGCCAGAAATCCAGAAGACTCTTTGATACATCTATTCCCATCACTACTGTCTTAGTCCATTTTCTGTTCCTTTAACAAAACACTTGAGACTAGTTATTGATTGAAATGGTTTCATGTTTCAACTGGTTTGGACCACAGCCTGGTCTTGAACTCCTAATCCTCCTGCCTTTGCCACCCATGGGCTGGGATTATAGGTAGGTGTCACCATGCCTGGCATGACGGGGTAGTTTATAAAGAATAGAACTTTGCTTGGCTCACAGCTCTGGAGGTTGGGAAGTCCAAGAACATGGTACCTGCACCTGATGCCTTCCTGCTCCATCACAGCATGCGACAAAGCATCGCATGGAGAGGAAGCAAGCATGCCATTCTGGTGTCTTCCTTGCCTTACAAAGTCACATCATGGGGGCCCTGACCTCATTTAATCCTAATTAACCTCCCAAAGGTCCCACCATAATTATGACCAAGTACTAGTAACATATGAATTTGGGGTTTAAGTTTCCAAGATCTAAACTTTTGGGGAATACAATTCAAACCACAGTCAACTACTCCAAACCAATAGCCAAGCCCTAATGGATTCATGCCTTAAATAAAATCCACTTACCACTCAAGCTAAGTCAGTCTTAGCTTTTTTTGCCTACAAAGCAGTCCTTTATACTTCATTGGAGTTCCTGTTCCTGTTCCCTCTCCTAAAACTCCTAGTAGTCACAAAACCAGTGGGCCCATGTCCAGAACTCGGTTAGACAGAGGCCAGTGACTGTCCATTTGATTTCCAAGCAGCCAGCATGAGATCATAGCCTTAGTTTTGTCTCCTTTTCTGTTCCAGCCATTGGACCGTCTGTGACCTGCAGGCTTCTGTGTTTAAAACAGAAACTTGCTATATAGCCCGCTCCAGAGAGGTCTCCAGTTTCCTTCACTTTCCACCCCAGCAGCAGTCTCCATTCTTAAGCTCTCGAAAGACGTAGTAGTGATCAGTCAAGATTTAGATTAGAGCAAGCGAGAAAGCAAGAATATACTCCTTGGGAAAAGAGCAAGTGAAACTGGCAGGAACAGGCCCCACCTTAGCAGGCATGACGCTTTCTCTCCCAGTTGTCCCTTCGCTTATGCCTCCCCTAAGGGGGGCATTTCCAAGAAAGGTGTGCTTCTTGTCAGAAGCCCATTTTACCTAGAATTCAGTCTAAGTAGACGTATAAGAAACAAGAATATGTATATTGGCTTAAGTACCCTTAAAATTGAAAGTTTGATAGGGGAAAGGACAACAGTCCTCTGCACAGGCTCCCTGGTGAGAAAGTTCCTGAGCTGCTTGGATCTGATCTAGTTAACATCCACCACCATCACTCACCATTCTTTCTGTCTTGTTATTGCTCCTGAGCTGGCCTACATGGAATTGGTCACTGCCTCTATCTTTGATTCTTGACCACCTGTCAATCGCTATCATCATCTTTACATCCTGTTTCAGGACCATGAACATGTAATGGGTTGAGATAAAAAGCCAATATCACGTGCATGGAATAGCAAGGTATTATATTTCAGACTGGCCAGAGCCGGTTGTAGCGAACCTTAATCATACTTAGAAAGAGGCTTTTATAGGTCTCGGGGAGCAGGGACTGGTTCCAGTTGGCAACATCCAATAAGAATTAAGCATTTCACAAAGTTTCCCGTGTGCACATTCCTAACAAAAACAGAGCAGGGGGTTATCCATTTGCACATGCCTCTTCTAGATCAGAACTTCTCGAGGGGTGTGGTTGGGCCTGTTTTGGAACTCTCAAGGTCACTCCTTTCTGGGTATGTCACTAGGAGGAGTTAGGCAAAGGTCAAGCTTTGAAGTCTGGACAAACCGCAAAATGAAAGTCTTTATCCCATTTTTCTAGACCATTACAGTGCAGGCCCAACTACAGGTCCACTTCATGTCCTATTTTGGGAAGCCAGTTTATCAGTCCCTCCCAGAGCTAACCTCTTGCCTAACATAGACCAAGTTAGCCTCAAACATGATTCTTCTGCCTCAGCCCCCAAAATTCTGGGATTACAGGTGTGTGTCCTGCTTCTGCCCAGTACTTGAACAAGCATTACTTCTTTCTTTGGGCACCAACAATTCCTGACACATGTCCTGTTCCTCTGTGTGCCAGGCAACACTACACTCCCATGCCACCGTCCATTAAACTTCATTTCAGAGCATTTGCAACCATTCAGAACGGCTGCAGTCTTCCCCAATTCAAATGTCAGCCCTTTGAAAGCTAGTTTTGGCTCAGTTGTGGCCTCCACCATAAAGCCAGGCAGTTACTCAATTTGCACTTGTTGACTGAAGAATTCACTCTCCCTTGCTCCCATCCACCTCAGTGCTTGTAAAAAATCATAATTAGGGGCTCAGAGGTTAAGAGCACTGGATGCTCTTGTAGAATACAGGGGTTTGGTTCCTAGCACTCACAGGGCAGCTAAAGACCGGGGGTTCCCACATCCTCTTCTGGCGTCTACGGGAACTGATTGCATGCATGTGGTGCGCTTACATACATGCAGGCAAGACACACACACAAAATAAAAATTAATATAAAACCAGCTGTAATCAGGGCCTTAGGAACTCCTTCGAAAAGAATCCTGAAGAAAGTACTCCATAAAGACTCACAAGGAAAAGAAAGTAAAGATTGTGGGGCTGGAGAATTGGCTCAATAGTTAAGAGCACTGGCTGCTCTTGCAGAGGACTCTTGTTCGATTCCCAGCACAGACATGGCGGCTGACAATCGTCTGTAACTTCAGTTCAGGAAATCCGACGCCCTCTTCTATCCTCCACGGGCACTGTATGACACGGGTGCACTGACATATATGAAGGGATAACACTCACACACATAAAATTAAATTAAATTAAAAATGAAAAGAAAGCAAAGACTCTCAAAGCGCTTTTGTGCCTTCAGCCCAAGAGAGGAAAGGCAGAAGACTGCGCCTGCGCACGCGCTGTCTGGATGTACCTCCGCTCCGCAGGAGGGCGCTGTGCGCTTGCTCCCGGACCGCGCGGTCGGAGCCTCTCTAGCCATCTATCTCGGTGCTCCGTCGGGAAGCTGGAGCGCCGCGGGGGTCCTCCAAGATGGCGGCGCAGAGGAGGAACCTGCTCCAGAGTGTGAGGAAACAGACCCGCTCTCCGGGCTAGGGATTGGGAGCTCGGGGTTGCCCTCGGGAGCAGGAGCGGTTATCTCTCGGTGGTGGAGTGTGCGACCGTTGCCTTCCCCTCACTGCCGAGACTGGTGGACGCCAGCCTCATGCGGGGGACCGCGGTGGGCTCGCCTTGCTGCTCTGCGCATGCGCGCCGGCTCGGAGGGTCCAGGGTGCTGGGGTCCTCCCGGGTTCGCGTCCTCGATCCGGAAGGGGACGTGGCGCCCGAGAGCCTGCTGGCCAGGGCGCGGACGTGTGTAAGAGTAGCAGCTCCGCTTGTGTCAAAGTGCTGTGGACCACTTTGCATTTGTAAATTGAATTTTCCTAACGGCCCTAGGAGATAGGTACTATAGTTATTCTTGTTTTATTCATGAGGAATCTGAGATCACACAGCTGCTAAATGGCAGAGGCAGGATTAGCTTGTTCCCAATCTGGTCATTAGATTCTAGAAATCCCCTTAGCTTCAGTGTACACGAAGGAGTAGCAAGCGGTGATGGCTTGTGTTTCGGTTGGTTGTGTTCCCAATTCACCATGTCCCCTTTGGTCTATGTTTCCTTTCTCTGAACGGAGAGTGGGCGTGAGACGTTTGGCTTCGCACACGCCTGTCCCCCAGCCTGGACCTCCATTTGCTTGATGACAGCCCCTGCATCTTTATAGCATATGTGTGCACCCCGTTACACGTTAGCACCACAGCCTACCCTTTGGATCTGTATAGCAAGGTGCTGATCCCCTGGGTCTTCCCCAGAGGTGGCACTCTGTAGGAGTTTCCTGCGGATGTTTGTTATCTCCTGAACTAGAATGTGAACACCTTGAAGACAGGGACTTAATGACCTCTCACCATTGTGTCTCCAGCGTGTCCACCACTGTGTGCTAGGCACTGGGTCAGTGTTTGTAAGATACTGAGACAGTTAATCTGGAGATGGGCCTTCGTTTATGAGGAGAAAGTGGTGCTCCTGCCCTTGAGGGTCTGGAGCATGGGAATTGGAGGAAGAGGGATGACCTTCACTGTTCCATGCTAATGCAGGCTTTTTGTAAGATTCTAGAAGCAGAGTGATCTGGCTTTCTGCTTTGTAAGGCCCTTGTATAAATGTCTCCATTGTAGAAAGCATCCAGGGAACACTGGTGTGATTGTGACTGTGAGAGAACAGGGGGCTGGGAAGAAATGGTAAATGATGTATACTGAGTTGGCTTGCTAAGAGTGGTGGCCACCTGGGTTAGACAACAAGGTGACTGCCAGCTTCTCTTCCTCCTAGGTGTGAGGGAGCCCAAAGAGCTATTTAAATAGAAGGTGAGCTTTCCTACCCCTGGGATGTGTTTTCTGAGGGCTGGTGAACTTTTTTTTTTTTTTTTTGAGACTGGGTCTTCCTGTAGTCCTAGTTAGCTTGGAACTTCCTCTGTAGACCAGGCTGGCCTTGAGCTCACAGAGATCCGCCTGCCTCTGCCTCCCAAAGTACTGGGACTAAAGGCATTCATCTCCATTCCCCGCACAGCTGGTGAGCTTTTTAAAAGAAAGAATAGAGAGTTTTAAAATTTATCTTTATTTATACTTATGTGTATGAATGTTTTGCCTGCATGTAAGTATTTAAGGCTCATGGAGGCCAGAAAAAGGACATCAGATCACCTGGAACTGGAGCTAAAGACAGTTGTTAGCTGCCATGTGGCTGGTGGGAACTGAACTGGGGCCTTGGCAGGAGCAATAAGAATAGATAGCTTTAAATATATAGCATCTTGATACAAGGCAAGAGGCTGGTGTCTTAGTGTCCAGGCCAGGCAGGATGCAGGGCTTGTTGACCTGGCCTCTGTCCCGAGTCTGGTGAGAGCAGTCCTGACACCTGTGTTCAGCAGATGGCCTTGGAAGCTCTTAGTCTGTGACGCCTGGGTCCGGGAATAGGAAGGTGAATAGCAGGATGCCCACTTTTCTTCAGTTTGCCATCCATTTGGGGAGAAAGAGCATGTACCACAGCAGAGTAAGTCGCATTCAGTTGGTGTGGACTTCCTCAGGAGCCCTGGGTATGTGCAGAGAACTGCAGGGCTTTTAAAGGATGTTGATTTTTACAAGGCAGAGAAGAGGAGGGACACCCCAGGGGATACATGTTTAAATATACGTGTGTGTGTGTGTGTGTGTGTGTGTGTGTGTGTGTTGTCTGTAAAGCTCATCACAGGTTGACTATAACTGGTACTGTAGGTCTGTGTTGAGAGGCTTGTAGGATAGGGCTGGTGACTAGCTGACTTACAAGAGTGTTCTAGGGCCAGAGTCCCAGGCAGAATATCATCCTGAAGAATTATACTTGTCCCCTCCAGGCAGTGTGGAACCTTAAAAGGTGTTTTGAAGAGAAGAGATTTGGGGATTGGAGAGATGGCTTAGCAGTAAGAGCACTGACTGCTCTTGCAGAGGACCCGGGTTCCGTTCCCTGTATCCACATGGCAGCCTACAACCATCTGTAGCTCCAGTTTCAGAGGATCTGGTGTTTTCTTCTGACCTCTGTGGGCATTGCACAACATAGATACACTTACATGCAAGCAATACATAAATAAATACATAAATACATAAATACATAAATAAAATAAAATAATTTAAAGAAAAGAAATTTTGAAGAGAGCATCAGAAGAATCTAGCCCTTGCCACTGGATAAAACAGTATGAGTCCCATTCAGACTTAGACCTCAGTTTCCCCAGACCAAGAGGACTCCCAGGAGTATTGCTATTAAATAAGCAGTACTATTCTAGTGGTCACAATCAGCCATGACCTTCTTTCTTCTGTACCACTGTGATTGAGTTGATCCCTTGTAGTGTCACGCTCGCTCCTGTGGCAAGCACCATGCAGGTGCAAGAGACACAGCGACCCAATACAAATTCTGTACGATTAAATAATATCTGAAATGCAGCCACAGGTGAGGTGATTTGGGGCCTGTTTTTAATAGAGTGGTAGGGGATGACGTCTCAATGTTTGGTGAGAGCAGGGAGTGTGGGACAGGTGTGGAGTGCAAAGCCTGCCATTTTTTCAGGAGTCCTGAGGTAGCAAATGTAACTGGAGCACCTTGGGGGAAATGGTAGCCATGGTCTGAAGGCTCTATTGGCTTGGTGACTGCTGATAAGGCCTTCACATTCTGTCTACAGGTGATGCGAAGCTCTTGAGTGGTTTGAACAGGGCCTGATGACATCTGATTTGTGATGGGAGGAAGAACCCTCTTGGGTGTGAGTGATAAGAGTAGGAGGGACCTACTGTGTCCAGTGTATGGGAGTCTAGAGGTGTGAGAGGACTCGGCTTGGCCAGGATACTAGAGTGGGGTGGGTGGGGAGTTTTAGAGTGTGACTGTCTTTTGGGGACAGAGCTGGTGGGATATGCTGGTGGTTGGAGTTGGATGTGGGGTGTGTGACTGAGGAAGAAGAATCAGGGACTCCAAGGCTAGGTTCGAGCAGCAGCAGTGCCGTGAACAGGGTCAGGAACCCTGGTAGAAGAGTGCCCCAGGGACAAAGACAGCCAAGAATTTGGTTTTCCCTGGGCTGTTCAACATAAAAGGGAAATCAGTCAGGTATGGTGGCACACGCCTGTAATACCCGCTGCTAGGGAGAGTAGGCAGGAGAGTCTTGAGCCCAGGAGACTGAGACAACCTGGGCAACATAGTAAGACTGTAGCTCCCAAAATATCAAAAATATCAAGTAAAAAGAAAGAAAATCAATTTGAAATCATTGTCTAACTTAGATATGTTCCAAGCAATTACATTTGTGGGATCACAGGTGCTGCCTATGTGTGTTTTGTTTTTCATATTGTACATTAAAATAAACTAGCTGGGCATGTTGGTGCATGTCTTTAATCTAGGACTTGAGGGATAGAGGCAGGCAGATCTCTGCAAGATGGAGGCCAGCCTGGTCTGCATAGTGAGTTGCAGGTCGGCTGGGGCTACAGGGAGACCCTGTTTAAAAACAACAATAACAACAAAACCCCCACAAAAAACAAAACCCAAATAAATAAATAAATTTAATTAAATAAATATGTACAGATTGGGGATGTAACTCGGTTAGTAGTGGAGTGTGTTTGCCTAGCATACATGGAGCCCTGGATTTGATCCCTAGCACCTCATAAAACTGAACATAATGGCACAAGGCTGTTATCTTACTGTTGGGGAGGCCAAAGCAAGATAGTCAGATGTTCAAGGCTCTTCTTGGCAATGTAGGAAGTTCAGAACCAGCCTGGGCTACATGAGACCCTGTCTCTACAAAACAAATATGTCCACTCAAATAAAAATATCTATTATGAAAAAAAATTCCAGAGCCAATAATCTTGTAGCTCAATAACTTGCTTAGTATACAGAAGGCCCTGGCTCCATTCCCAACACTGAAGAAAAGGAAAATAGTAAATAAATTAGTTAATACATAAGGCATCATTTGTAGCTGTCCAGCAGCCTTTCAGCAGCCATTGGGAATGAAGTCCAGCAGCTGTGCTGGTCCGTGGAGACTGCACCAGTTACTCGTAGCCTTTTAAGCATGTATCAGGGACTCTGACAACAGTGTATAGAGCATCTGATGGCGACTCTGGAGGATGGTGGGGGCTGGGAGGGAGTTGGCCTCAGAGAAGTAGGTCATCCTGCAGGATGGAGATGGCAGGAGGCTTTTTGGACAGAGGAGACTGCTGTCCCCTCCCTGAGCCATCTTCCCAGGGGCAGTCTTCTCCCTTCCCAGCTTCCTTTTGGCCTCTGTGGCATTCAGTTGCTTTCACCACAAAAACACTCAGCCTTTTCATACCATAATTTGATATTCAGGCTGTGGCCTGAACTGGGAAGCAAGCTTTGTCCACTTGTGCTGCTCTGGGCTTTGAGATGAGTCTGGGTGGGGACAGTTATGCGTCTTTGGTTGAGATAGGAGCATGTGAGAATGTGAGGAGCTCAGGCTTAACATACACAGATGTTTGTGAAGCCCCTGGAGTTAGATCACTCTAGAAGCTTTCCAGGCTGCAGTAGGACTTTGGAAGCTCTCAAAAGCCAAGTTGAAATTGGGTCCTTTAAAACAGTCTGTTCTCATAGGCCATTTTATGAGCAGTTCCCTTGAATGATGGAGGAATTACAGTTCCCGTGCTGGCTTTCTTGTGCGTGTGTGTGTGTGTGTGTGTGTGTGTACAGCTCTGTGCTGAGGACTCTGAGCGTGAAACACCCCCTTCTCAGCTTCTCCAAGGCCCATGCCCCCTGAGCTTACAGACCTGGCATTTGGAGATGTGGGAGAGAGTATGCATCAGTGGGTGCAAGGGTGGAAGAGTGGGTGGTTTGTGTGAAGAGCAAATATGCGACCTTTCCGAAAATTGCTCAGCAATGAGGAGGAAGGACGAGACTCAGCAGATGCCTTTATAGAATCCACTGTGGATACTTAGTATAGACAGCCCCCGACAGAGTGAGGGAAGATGGAGAGCGTGCTCGAAGCTTGCTCCACCGGGTAAGCCGGTGAAGTCAGGGAGGACAAAAGATTCTCTGGTCCACTTGTTATTATTAATCAGTGTCTGAGATGTGAGGGGACTTCATTCCAAGTAGGGCCTACCCTTAAAAGACCACCTGGATTACAGGAGAAACTGTGCATTTGTTATTGAGTCTAAGACACTGTTGTTGTGAGGACACATCAGTGTACTGCGGGTGGAAAACTGTGTACCACCAAAGAATAGTGCACTGCCAGCTAATGTGTACCCCATCTGCATAGGTATTCACAGCTGGGAAACATGGGTCTTCAAGTTGGTGAACTGTTGAGTACTCGTAGGCTACAACCTGACAGAGGCTACATGCTTAGTGACCTAAGAATGCAGTGCCCTGTGCTCATGCTGAAGCCACTGGGAGGGATTCTCAGGTAAGGGGCTTTGGGATCTTAAGCAGTGTTCTCCCAGAGCCCGTGGCTCCCTTTAGGTGATTTGCTATGTGTTGGAGAGGCAGCAAGGAAGTCACTACTGATTGAGAAGGCACTCGGTTTCAGTCCCTCAGACTTCTGCTGGTGTCAGGAGACAGGCTCGATTTGCCCCCCGCCCCGATCTTTGTCTCTATCTCTTTCTCACTTTGAACTTGCTGTGATTCTTCTCTCTCCTTCTCAGTGTTGGAATTACAGGTGTGGGGAGGTCAGATGACAACTTGCAGTTCTCTTGTCTGGGGCTCAGGACTGAGCCATCATCTACCTTGTATAGGGCTTATCAAGGAGGAGTAAACCTTTGGTGGTCATGTTACATCCCTCTTGGTTTTGGTGTGGATCCTGCCTACCAGAAGTGAATTTGCTTCCCATACCTTTTGTTCGGGGGCCAGTTTTTAGATGTCATTTGAAGTGCTATGTAGAAAGTTTTACCTGTATACACAGCTGTATGCAGTTGTTCCCCTGTCAAAGGGTGAGATTCAAAACTGTGTCAACACTCTGGAAAGCTGGAATCAAAGCATTAAGAGCCCATCTGACCTATATAAATGTAGTTTTATAAAGCCTTTGGGAGTGTGGTTGGGGACACTAACCTGCCAGACTTCACAGGAAGACAACTTTCCTATTTTAGTTGACAGCAAGTGGGAGTTTTTGTCTGGTCACCTGTCTCTGACTGATGGTTCTTGGATTAAATGTATTGCTTTTCTGTTTTGCTACTTTGTTTCTTCTATTGTTGTAGTTTTATCATTGATTCTTTAGGGTTTTCTGGTGTAATACTGTGTCAACTGCAAATAGGCTTTATGTCTTTTCCAGTTCTCTGCTCTCTTCTATTTTCTTACCTAATTGCCTGGGCTCACACCTCCAGTTGAATGTTAAGTTTTTGGAGAAGGCGGCCTCGCTGTGTTCTAATCAAAATGGAACTTTTTGCCATTCCTCCTCTTCCAGTTTGCTGTCTGTTGCTGTGATAAACACCATGACGAAAAGCAACCTGGGGTGGAAAGGGTTTATTTGGCTTACAGGTTACAGTTCATCATCTAGGGAAGCTGAGGCAGGAACACTGCTTGCTTACTGACTTGCTCCCCCTGACTTGCTTGGCTACCTTCTTTTTTTTTTTTTTTTCTAGTATTTTATTTAAATTTTATGTGTATGAGTGTATTGCCTGATGCATGTAAGCGGACCTGTGTTGTGCCTTGCCTGTGGAAGTCAGAAGAGGGCGTTGACTCCCCTGGAACTGGAGTTACCGGCAGTTGTTAACTACTATGTGGATAGTGAGATCTAAATCCAGGTCCTCTGCAAGAGTAGCCAGTGCTATTTACCACTGAGCCATCTCTCGAGCCCCTCAGCTACCATTCATATACAGCCCAGGTACCTGCCCAAGGATCATACTGCTCATAGTGAACTGGCCTACCTATATCAATTAGCAATTAAGAAAATGCCCCCACAGACCAGTCTGATGGAGGAATTTCCTCAGTTGGGATTTTGCACTTCCCAAGTATATCTAGGTTTGTCATATTGACAAAAACTATGATACCCATTAAATAAGATGCTGTCAGTGGGATAAATTGGAGTATACATTTATAATATGTTAAGAAAATATTAGTCAAGAGGCTGGAGAGATGATTCAGTGACTAAGAATCCGCCTGGTTGCTCTTGCACAGGACCTGAGTTTGGTTCCCAGAGCCCACATGGGGGCTTACAACTCTGTGTAAGTCCAGTTCCAGGGGACTGACACCCTCTTCTGACTTGCACGGGCATTGCATGTATGGGTGCACTTAACATACATCCAGGCAATACACTCATACACATAAAATAAAAACAATAAATCCAAAAGAAATTATCCATCAGGGCTAGGAAGATGACTCAATGGATAAAGCACTTACCGCACAAGTGTGAAAACCAGAGTTCAGATTCATAGCACCCATGTAGAGCTAAGCACCTGTTGGAGGCAGGAGGTAGACCCTAGAAAAGGAGCTTCTTTGGGAAGCTTGTTCACTGGCTTGTCTGAGCCCTGAGTGAGCTCCCCAGCAGTAGAGATGTGGCTACAGATTAGAAGGGTAGGAGTGACTGGCAGCACCTGAGTTCCTGAAAAACTGACTTCTCAGGCAGTTACTTCCTTACCACAGCCCACAAAGCCTGGCCCTGTCTTCCACCCAGGCCCACACATGTGGTCTGAACAGGCCTCCAGCTGCTTTCCCTTGTGTTCACCATGGACACCATACTAGCCTCTCAGGCTTCCTTCAGCCAGATGTGTACCTTTTCTGCCTCAGGGTCTTTGCATGTACTGTTCTCTCTGCCTAGGAGGCCGGTTACCCCATAGCTGCTCAGATCTGGCTTGGAGCCACTTGATCTCACCACTTCCTCTAAGAGTTCACCATACTGCTTTCTGTCCCATTACCCTGGTGTGTTTCTCCATAGCTTGTATCTCTGGCCAGAATTGCCCAGCCACTTTACTATATCACATGTTCAGTGTCCCTCCCCCTAGAAGAGAGGCCGCAAACCAGAGGCTTTCTTGTTTTGCATTGTTAGGTTGTTCCTGGGACTTAGAATAATGCCAACCTGTTGTAGATAATTAGCAGATATTTATTGAACGAGTGTGTGTATTAACTGAATATATGTAATCACACAGTATTTGTGGCTACAGTGATATAGGTTCCCATTTGTGTTAGAGGTCAAGAGTAGATCTGCATGGCTGAGAGGTTAAGAGCACTGGCTGCTCTTGCAGAACACTCAGGATCAACTCCCAGCACCCACATGGAAGCTAACAACCATCCATAATTCTAGTCCTAGGGGATCCTAGGCACTGCATGACACAGGTGCGCTTACATACATGCAGGCAATACATTTATACAATAAAATAAAAACAATAAATAAAATATTTTTTAATAAGAAGAGTGGAGCTAGATAGTGTTCTGTGTGACTGGGAAGCAGTTTTTCTTTTGCTGTTACGTGACCCAAAAGTGTCCAGTGCCTGGTGTCATCAGAACTGAGCAGAATTTCAGCCATTTTATTTCCACTGGTAGTTTTAATCATGGCTTCTGTTCTCAAAGGCTACTAGTGTCATTGGTGGCTCCTCAGATCCTTAAACTGAGTGACTAAAACATGCATCCTGTTAAAAAATCGTGAGTGTAGACATATATCATATTCATGAATTGGAAGAATCAACCATAGTTAAAATTTCACTTCTCCTCAAGTTCACCTATGATTTAAAGCAGTTCCGAAGTCCCAGTAAATTATTTTATAGCTCAGCCTGGCTCAAACTTGTGATCTCACTGTCTTAGCCTTCCAGTTTCAGGAATTACAGGTGTGTATCACTTTGCCTGGATCCCAACAAGACATTTTTGTACATGCGGATAAAATATTTCTAAAGTTTATATGGAAAGGCAAATAAACTTGAATAGCCAAAATGGTTTTAGAAAAGAATATAGTTAGAGAATACCACTAGTTGATTTTAAGACTCACTGTAAAACCACAGTAACAGTGCTGGAGTAGTAAAGTGTGGTATTAACATAGATACATGGTTCAGCAGAACAGAAGAGAGTCCAAAAATGGATGCATCCAGCTGGGCAGGTTACCTTTTGACAAAGGTGCAGTGGTAACTCAGCAGAGAAAAGCTGATCTTCAACAGACAGTGCTAGAACAGCTGGACATCCATGTGCAGTAAAAATCTGACCTAGAGCTACCTTCTACAGAAATTAGTTCAAGATAGATCACAGATGTAGATGTGAAACTATAAAACTTTTAGAGGAGAACACAAATTTTTCATGGCCTGGACCTCACAAATTCTTCAACATGATGCCAGAAGCATAAAACTTGAAAGGAAGAAATTGATAAAATGGAAATTATCAAAATTTTAAGTTTGTTCTACCACAAACAAGGTAAAGTGGCAAGCTACATACTTGGGGAAATATTTACAAATCATGTAGCCAACAAAGGACTTTAAAATATGTGAAGAACTCCCAGAACTCAGTAGTTAAACAACCCAATTAGAAGGGAACATAAGATGTAAACACTTGCCAGAGAGGATCTGGGGATGGCAAGTAAGTCCATGAAAAGATGCTGAACACTGCTAGCTGGTAGCAAATTACAGCCACGATGAGATATAGCACACCTCTTCAGAGTGTCTAGATTAAGAAACAGACAGACAAACCAGGTAGTGACAAGGGTGCTATCTGCTGGAGTGCTTGGTGCTTGTGGAAATTCACATGGCACAGCTATTCTGGAAGATGGTTGGCAGTTTCTTATATAGCTAAACCCCCAGGGGCTGGGAGATGTCTCTGTGGTTAAGGGCATTTGTTACTCTTCCAGAGGTCCTGAGTTTAGTTCCCTCTACCCATATTGGGCAGCTCACCGCCAGCTCTGGGGAATTCAACACCCTCTTTTGCCTTTACCAGTACTGACACACGTGATGTTCCCTCACACAGACACATATAGATTAAAAAAAATTTTTTTAAAGATGCTAAATATGCCAGGTATGGCGGCTCATGCCTTTAATCCCAGCACTCTGAGGCAGAGGCAGGCAGATCACTGTGAGATGGAGGCCAGCCTGGTCTATGTATCATGTTCCAGGCCAGCTGGGACTATTAGGGAGATCCTGTCTCAAGAAACCACCAAACATTGGGACTGGAGAGATGACTCAGTAGTTAAGAACACTGGTTGTTCTTATAGAAGGCCTTGGTTCAAATCCCAGCATCCAAATGGTGGCTAACAACTGTCCATAACTCCAGTTCCAGGGAATTCGATGTCCTTTTCTGTCTTCTGTGGGCTCTGCTCACATGGCAAGCATAACACTATACACATAAAATTTTTAAAAGTTCAAAAATTATATTTAAAAAAAAGCAAACACCAAACAACAGCAACTAAAAAGCTAAATACACAGTACTCATTTACTATATGACCTAGCAGTCCTGACATATAGGTAGTTACAGCTACCCAAGAGAAATGAAAAGCTATATTCAGGCAAAAACTTGCACACACTGTTTATAGCCACTTTCTTAATAATTACTTACTAAACCTGGAAACAGCCCAAATGTCCTTCAGTAGATGATAAACAGACTGCATGTGTTCACACAATGAAATGGGAGGACCACTCTGCAATAAGGAGGAGCAAGGAATGTGGATGAGTCTCAAGGCAGGATACTGAGTGGAAGAAGCCTGTCTCACAAGGTATGCACTGTGTACTTTCACATACAGGCTGCTCTTAAAAGATAAAACCATAGGATAGGAACAGGCCAGTGTGCAGGTTGGAGCCCGGGGGGGGGAGGGAGCAACTTTAGAGGGGTGTCAGGATTTGGAGAGGTGGGTGTTCTGACTGTTACACGGATATCTAGTGTGTTTTAACAGTAAGGACTGCTGTCCACATAAAATAAATCAGACTCCCACCCTCTGCAGGAGTTGCTTCAGTGTGCTAAGTACAGAACCAAAGCCCTGAAGTATATGAATGTGTATAAAAGCAATTAAAATGGGGGCGGGGGGAATCCATGAAGTGACTCCTTGTTGGTCTGTAAATAAACAAGATGAATTTGGCTGCAGAGGCTAGCCACAGGCTCTTTACTTATCTCAGTGCACCAGCTTGCCTAAGTGGATTTTACAACCTTTTCTGAAGACCTTTGCTGGTAGCTTGTGAGAAATTGCACACAGTGGTCATGACTGTTCAATATTTCAATACAGTTTCGAAATCAAATTTTAACAATTCTCTTCGAAATCGAATTTTGGTTCTAGTCCCTGTAACTTGTAGCTCAACATTGTGGCCTAGGAAAGCTTTGGAGCTCAGGTGGGGGCAAGTCTTAAGAGGGAGGCCAGGGTTGCATCTGGGCCCCAGTCAGGGTCATTCTGGCCTTAGAAATACATAGATGCTCCATAGCCTGTTAAGCTAACCAGACCCCTTCATTCATGGGGGTCCTGTGTGCAGTGGCTGCCAACAGCAGCTTCCTTGATAGTATCCGAGGTCTATTTCTTGTGTGCTGTCATAAGCCCTGGGAGACAGCCTCCCAGTGTTTGTGTCTTTGTTCTCATGCTGTTCCAGTCTGGGCTTCACATAGGTATATAGGGTGCTTGTGGGGGCAAGTCTTAATATCCATCGTCACCAAGTTGCAGATTCTGGAACATGTGATTGAAGCTCCATTCAAGTTCAGGTCCCCGACTGCTACAAGATTTATACTTGAAAGAGGTGGGGCTTCAGTGAGTTTAATGCAGGTGAATGTGAAGACCTGGTTGAGAAGCAGCTTGTGGATTACATAGCTCCCCAGCCACCATGCACTCCTGCGGTCCACTGTGCTGTCCGCTACCTCTGCATCCATGCTCTTGAATAAATCCTATATGAGAGAGGGAGAGGGAGAAGATAGACTTGGCATGTTTGGACCAAGATGTGGACCTGGTTGTGTGTGTGTATTAAAATCTTTGCAGTGATTATGTATGTCCTTATTTGAGGTCCCATGAGATAGGATAAGAGTCAGCTTTAGGAGGGAGAGATGGGATCAGGATGCAGAGTACATAAGGCAGTGATCACTGAACCAGTGAGTCCCAGAGGACTTGCCTGGCAAGAAGAAGGAGGGTACTCCATGTGAGGGAGGAGACTGTGTACACAGGGGCTGCAAGCTGCAGGTATCAGAGGATGTGGCAGGGACAGGTGGGACACAATGGAGGCTCCAGTACCAGGGAGAATGACGGAGTGACTTGCAGGCTGGGCTTTCTGAAGGCCAGGTTCTCACCACCTTCCTGAGGTTTGTATGGATAGCTGTTTATAACAGATAAGCCAGGCTGGGCACAGATCAATATTCTGTAGGTACGGTCTGAGTTTGTAGCTGGAACGGTGCCCAAAGAATTCCTTTGCACCATGCAATCAGACCCTCCGTAGGGAGCAGTGAGGCTGGCATTTCTTCAGTGGAATTTGGCTTGGCCGTGTGTGTGTTTCACTAGTGTTTCCTGTTTTGTAATGCACTCCCTCCTGGAAGCCATTGCTGAGCCTTCCATTTGGGGGACCGCTACAATTTTAGGGTTTCTTAGGGAACCAGTGTGTGGATATGCCATAAAAACAGGAAGACATTTTGTAGGTGTCTCTTCATATGGTCATCTTTGTTTTCCAGAAAGAACTGTGTTATGGACTGCTGGGCCCTCCTTTGTCTTGTTGAAGCAGGTGAAATGGGGGTAGGGAAAATGGTGGCCCTTCACAGTTTCCTGGTGTCATTCCCTAGGAGCAGCAGCCAAGCTGGACAGATGACCTGCCACTCTGTCACCTCTCTGGAGTTGGCTCAGCTTCCAACCGTAGCTACTCTGCTGATGGCAAGGGTACCGAGAGTCACCCTCCAGAGGACAACTGGATCAAGTTCAGGTGCGTGTCCTGGCACTGCTGTCTTTGACAGAGAAAGTCAGTTCAGATGAGAAAAGGCACGGTCTTGTCACTGCTGTGTTTGAGGCTTGCCTGTGAGGTGGGGCTGGTGGGAGTGTCTACTGCTGTGGTCCCTTCCAGCCCTGTTAAGCCAAGGGCCTACAGTGGGTTGGGGACAGAGTAGGATGAGAGGAAGAACTCAAGAGGTGACAGTGAAATGACAGTGGGGGCCCCAGATGAGTACCTGAAGCCCTTTCTGCCTTTAGTCCCTCCCGAGTTCCTTTCTCTCTTCCCGTCACCTGCGGGCTCCCGGTCTCATACCCCTTCCTACCCTCCCCCTGCCAGAAGTGAAAACAACTGCTTCCTCTATGGGGTCTTCAATGGCTATGATGGCAACCGGGTGACCAACTTTGTGGCCCAGAGGCTGTCTGCAGAGCTCCTGCTGGGCCAGCTCAATGCTGAACACACAGAGGCTGATGTGCGGCGTGTGCTGCTGCAGGTAAGGGAGTCAGCTGGCTGCTGTGGTCTGGCTCACTCATACATCCTCTACTCCCTGGAACTCAGGCTCTGCAGCTATAAATGCAGCCAAGGTTGGTTGAATTCTGCCTGCTGCATCACCCTTGCTAAGGATCAGCTCTGGGTGAAGTCGTGCAAGGAAGCCGCCTGGACTCCCTGTCCCCAGTCCAGGGTAGACAGGGAGCAGCGGGTTTTCTGTGGCTAGCAGGGTTGATGCAGGAGGAGGTGCCACTGGAAACGGAGATCGAGACCTTGATAGAGACAAGGTTCTTGACAGTGACCTCTTTCCTCAGGGTCAGATACTTATCCTCCAGTGCTGACAGCATTCCTGGGTGTTCTGGAAAGAACTCACATTTCCACATTTCTATTTGTGGTACTCTGGAATTTCCTTCTTCCCAGGAAGGTTTCCTGGTCTTTGGAAACAGAGCCACAACCACTTCCTCTTCTGTGGCCTGGGGGCTCCTAAACCAGAGCTTTACAGCAGAGCTTGTACCCAGAGGAAGGTTTCTGTACTACCAGCATTCAGCAGGCCTCTTCAGAAGAGGTGGTCATGCCCCTTTGAACTGCTGCTCTCCCCTGAGCCTGGTGCTGTGCTGTGTGTCTCTGAAGTTACATGATCCTGCTCTCTAGATGAAGAACCCATGTGGGCAGTGCTGGAGTTCACACCCCACAAGGCTGGGCTCTTGCCCTGCCTCGATGATCCCTCTGCAGGCTCACCTGATGGCAAACTACTGCCACCACTTCCCACCCCGTCCTCCACGCTTCCCCTGCCCACAGCTGAAGGTCTTTGTCAGACAGTGGGCAGGAAGCTCCACATATGAGGCAGAACCAATGTGTGTCACTCCTTGGTCACATGAGACCTGTTGCTCTCCATAGGGACATCTTAGCAGGAGGTGACGGTGGTGTTTGAGCCAGTCCTTGCCTTGCCCTGTGTCCCCTCAGGCCTTCGATGTGGTAGAAAGGAGTTTCCTGGAGTCTATCGATGATGCCTTGGCTGAGAAAGCAAGCCTCCAGTCCCAGCTGCCAGAGGTAATCTGTCTACACTGAAGAAGTCAAGGCCTGGCTCTGCTGGTCATTTGCTGTGTCACTTACCAACCATGGGCACAGCAAGTTCCACAGCAAGAGTCACGGGGCGGTGCCCGATGGGGAGGCCAGGGTAGCAGTGAATGTGTCCTTGAAGTGACTCATGACTGGCTATGGGCAGCTTCTCTTCAAGGCGCACATTGGTTGGCAGTGATGGCTGGGAAGAAAGGCCTGTCCAGGTTCCATGGTCTCTGGGGTCTAAGCCCGATCATCCAGGATCATCTTCAGGCTACCCCTGGGTTAGGGCCTGCCCAGGGTATTACATAGCTTCTAGCCTGGCCATCTCTCTGTCTGCTCTGAGCCCTTGTCTCCTTACTCTCAAGGGCAGGAAAGGGTTGCTAAGATGGTCCCTAAGTGCCTGCACTGTTCTGACCCCCCTGATGATGGCTTGCAGGGTGTCCCTCAGCACCAGTTGCCACCCCAGTATCAGAAGATCCTCGAGAGACTGAAGGTGCTGGAGAGGGAGATTTCAGGAGGAGCCATGGCTGTTGTGGCAGTCCTTCTCAACAACAAGCTTTATGTCGCCAACGTTGGTGAGCTGCTACCTGCCGCAAGCCAGCAGGGAGAGGAGGAAGTCAGCCTCCTAGCTATGCGTTCTCTGCCAGTCTGCTTTCTGGACATACAGACACGTTAGACCCAGAGCTTCCTGAGGCTGCTGGGCCTGTTTCCTCCTCACTATACTGTATGTGTCAGTCAGTCCTAGCTGGCAGGAGAACAGATGGGGCCAGGGCTTCGGTTCACTTTGCCCTTGGGTGAGTCACATCCCATCTCCCAGTGGCCTCAGTGGCTGATGTTTTCAGAAGAGATTACCTGGTGTGAAGACCCATTCTGCATTCTCAAAAACAGTAGCAAGATAGGTGATAGGGTCATACAGTTTTAGGGACAGAAGGGATTGTCAGCAACCTGAGAAGGCTGTGTAGGGCACAGCCTCAATTTCTACCTGGTGGCAGGTCTTGTTTCATGCATTGCCTCTTATTCTCAAATTATTTCAAAGCAATCCAGAGACATTGTGGTGTGATAATCTGTGAAGACTTCAGTGTGGATCCCTAAGGAGAAGTCTCTTATTAAACTCATAATCCTGTAATTATACTGTAAACATGCAGCGGGATTCCCAGCTGTATCAGCTATCTCTGTTTGGTGACTCAGCCCTGTGGTCTGAGCCTCTTGGTGTGTGACTCCTGCCTTCTCTCCTTGTCACATCGGTGGGTCCCATTCCTCCTTCTGCTTAATTTTCACTCAGCTGCTCAAATTATGCCATAGGTACAAACCGAGCACTGCTGTGCAAATCTACAGTAGATGGACTACAGGTGACCCAGCTGAACGTGGACCACACCACGGAGAACGAGGATGAACTCTTCCGTCTTTCACAGCTAGGTACACGGGGGAGGCTGGGCCAGGGGATCAGTGGGAGCAGGGGCTTCAGCTGCCTGGGCTCCCTCTGTGCTCTCCTTCAATAACTGCGGAGAGAAAAGTACATGCAGAAGTGGGCCTATGGCCAGGGCTGGAGCCCAGCTCTGCTGCTGGCTAGTTGGTAACTTGGTCATTTTTTCTCTGCCTCCATTTCCCTATGTGTGTGATGAGGACAGTAATCCTCACAGAGTTGTGAGGATTTAATATGTGTGAAAAGAGTTAACATAGATGTTCCCTGCTCCGCACAGAGACTGGGAGACACGTGGTCCTGCAATTGCAGTGTTTCTGTAGCACTGTCTTCCCGCGGGCGCCGCAGACGTGTTCTGGGCTGAGACAGATGCAGCTGTGCTGGGCGGTGCTGTAGTGCCTAGAAGGGGGTCTGGGTTATAGTTACTTTTCTCACTACTCTGACCAATACTTTAAAGAGGTTGACTCATGTTTTAGGAGGACAGTGGCCATCATGGCAGAGAAGCATGGTAGCTGGGCCTCTGCGGTGGCTACTTATTAAATTTACACAGATCAGGAGGAAGAGAGGGAACCAGAAGCTGCTTACGCCCCTCAAGGCCCACCCCTACATCCTACTTCTGCCAGTTTGACCCAGTATCCAGAAAGTTCCATAACCTCCCAAAAGAATGCCACCATCCGGGAACCAAGCCTTCAGACACGTGAACCCATAGGGATGGGACGTATCTCCTTCAGACCTTAGTGATCTGAGTCAGGGATTCTCTGTTGGAGGTGGGAAGTGAGACACTTTGAGTTTCTCTCTGTGGTGCCCTGGGTCGTCTCCATTTCCTATTGAGTGTGTCCTCATTGTGTGGGTGTTTCTATCCACTTTTGCTCTTCTTGAGCTAGAAATGGGACCATTGCCTTGTTCTCCCTCTGGTAGGTTTGGACGCAGGAAAGATCAAACAGGTGGGCATCATCTGTGGGCAGGAGAGCACCAGGCGCATTGGGGATTATAAGGTCAAATATGGCTACACTGACATTGACCTGCTCAGGTAAGTGGCTATCCCAGAAGCTCCCTGTGGTTTGTGTGACCAGAAGGCCTGGGGGCAAAGTGGGTTCTAGGTTGCAGTGGCTGGGGTGCTATTAAAAATTCAGGGACCAAGGAGACATACTTTCCAGAGAACTGAGTGTGGAACAGGGTCTGGACCACTAGGCTAAGTCTGCTCCTGTGAGCTAGGCCCATACTGGGTCAAGGAGGGGGCCTTGGGACTGGAAAGATAATTTAGTGATTAAGATTATTGACTATGTTTACAAAGGGCCCAGTCTCGGTCTCTAGCACCCACATGGAGACTAACAACCATCCAGCCATAACTCCACTTCCAAGGGATCTGACACCGTCTTTTGACCTTGTACACACACGTGTAGTGAGTACACTTACACACATGTAGGCAAAACACTCATACACATAAAAATAAAATGTTTTTTAAAAGGAGGGGAGCTGACCAACTCCAGGACAGCAGAAATACCACAAAATCTGGCAGGAGAAGCATGGGGTGCCAGCCTGGATAGGGAGTGGCAGTACCAGAGTATTGAGAAACACTGCCCTGACTCAGGCCAGGTAGAACTGGGAGACACATCATTTCCCTCCAGTGACACTTCCCTTCTGGGTGTCACCCAAGTGACTGTGACAGTAAATGCTGGTGAGTCTTTGTGGTGCTGGCCTGTTCACTCCTTACATAGGGCCTCTTGTCCAGTGCTCGCTCAGGCCTTCTAAGGTGGATACTGTCATTACCCCACAGCGTGTCCATGAGGGGAGCCTGAAGCATAGAGATATGCAGAGCCTGACCAGGCCTAAGGCTGGTGATGAACCCAGAGAGCCTCAGTTTGGAGCATGCGTCCTTCCCTGCTTGCTAACCAGGGTGAAAACATGAACTAGGGAACTACACTAGCACCCGTGTGGTGCCAGCCACAGCATTTATGTCATAGTCAGAGCTGCAAAGATATTATCAGAGACCCTGTCAGCAGAGGCTAGGCCTCCTGGCTAAGTTAATCCCCAGGATTTGGGCAACCAAATTTGAAAGTTTTGTCCCTCAGTTGTAGAGGTTCTATTTGCTTTATTGGAAAGGAAGTCTGTGACTTAAAGCAGAGTGTGTGCAGTGAAAGTTCAGTCTTCTGTCCAAAGCCAACCTCCCCACTCCAGAGGCTGCTAGTCTCCTGAGTATCCTGACCCCAGATAGTTTTGCACACACACATGCCCAGGGTATTTGTGTATGCCGCAGGAGCGGAAGAGCTGTCGATAGCCCCTCTGCAGTAGCCCTAGACCCTCCTCATCTTCTGCCCTCTCTTTTCTTTCTGAACTGCTTTAAGATCTGATTGCCAAAGTGGCCATGTCTCCTTAGTGAGAGCAGCTCAGTGTGGGCAGAACGAAGTTTACATGCCTCTGCTTTCATGAGAGATGTCTGCCCTCCAAGCCTGCACACCTGCTCCTGAGCTGTGGTCCTGCTTTATAACAGCTGCTGCGATTCCAGCATCTGGCTGTCAGCCTCCACCCTAGCAGCCCCAAGCAAATGACTCTCAGGAACTTTCCAGACTTCACTCTTCTGAGTAGTGTGCCAAGGGCATCCTCTAGTGCACATATAGGCACTAAAGTTTGAACACTTAATGGCTGATGCACATCAACCCTGGTCCCATGCAGAGGGTGTAATTAAGATCTTAGTTGCCTGTCTTGGCAAAGTGAGTGATAGCAATTTATTTTTAAATTTATTTTTATTTAGAGACTGGATCTAAGTAGGTAACCCAGACTGAGACTTGGTTGCACCTTTGTTTTGTTGACCTCGGACTCATGATCCTCCCGTCACAGCTTCCCAAATGCTGGGATTACAGGCATTCATCACCTTACCCACTTGACAAATGGGCTTTTGAAAGATAGCCTTCCAACTGGGTGTAGTGGCACATGCTCTGTGGCACAAATTTCTAATACCAGTACTAGAAGGTAGAGGCAGGAGGACTAGGAGCTCAAGGGTGTTCTTGGCCACATAGTTCTAGGTTGGCCTGGCTACACGAGACTCTGTCTCAGAAAACAAATAAGCCGGGTGTGGTGTATACCATTAGTCCCAGCACTTGGGAGGCAGAGCCAGGCAGATCTCTGTGAGATCTAGACTGGTCTGTATAACAAGTTCTGGAACAGCTGGGGCTGCAGGAAGACCCTGTCTCTAAATAAACAAACAGAATAAATGATAACCTTCCGTCCTGCTGTCTACCCTGCTGTGCCATAGCCCTGGCTCTGTGGGCAAGAAGCACAGAATAAGGCCCGAGTCTGGCATCAGACCTTGGCCATCCAGCCCACAGTCTCCTGCTCTTTTGGCCCCTGAGCTTTATTTTAGCAGCTGCCCTTGGAAGACAGGTCACTTTGCTTTCTCTTTTCTCTTACCCTTCCCAGGTCGTATTTTGTTTTACATTCTGGGTGTGGATTCTCTCCCTCAGCAGTGGTACTGCCCACCTGGGTCACACAGAGCCCCCTCCTCTCTTTCCCATAGTGCTGCCAAGTCCAAACCTATCATCGCAGAGCCGGAAATCCACGGTGCACAGCCTCTAGACGGTGTGACAGGCTTCCTTGTGCTGATGTCGGAGGGTCTATACAAGGCCCTGGAGGCGGCCCATGGTCCTGGGCAGGCCAACCAGGTGAGCTGAGTAGAGAAATGAAGGTGGCTTTGGAGTGGCAGGCCAGCCACGGGCAGTGTGCTGGTGACCTGGAGCTCTGACTCCAGTTGCTGTCAGCAGTTATCTTAGAGATGGGGACAAAAAACCCATCAAACTGCCATCCTTCCAGAGTGTTGCTCACTGGGGTGCAGTCTGATGCAAAGAGGAGGAGGTGGGGGCTGCCCTGCTCTGGGGCCCTCAGAAGGTAAGAGAGGCAGAAAGGGCTGCCTGCTGCGGCAAAGCACTACCGGGAGTCAGTCTTAGAACTCCTCTCTACCAGGGCTCCAGGGGCATGACTGTGACTTTAGGTATCATATAAGGTGTGTGTGTGTTGCTGTGGACTGAACTCAGGGTCTTGAATCTGTTAGGCAAATGCTCTACCACCGAGTTACATAGCCACAGCCTTTTTTTAAAATTTCTATTTTTGAGACAGAGTCTCAGTTGCCTAAGCTAGACTTGAACTCACTGTGTCAACCAGGTAGGCATCAAACTTGGGATCCCTCCACCTCAACTTCCTAAATAGCTGAGAATACAGGCCTACACCACAATGTATGGCTAGCATTTTGAATGGCAGCTGCTCACACCTGACTTGAGTTGCCAGGTGGCTAAGATAAAGTCATATGTGTGCCTATTTTGGGGTGTGGTTCTTATAAGATAGTGAACTTTTCTTTCTCCTTTCCTCCCTCTCTCCTTTCCTTCCCTTTTTGAGATGAGGTCTTGCTCTGTAGCCCAGGCTGACTTGAAACTAGCTATGTATCCCAGTCTGGCTTTAAACTTGTAATCATCCTGCTTCTGCCTCCTCAGTGCTGGGATTACAAGTGTGCATCACAGCACCAAACTCTATCTTCCTCTCTCACTAAAGCCTAGCTGTTCTCACTTGTGTATTCAGGGTTTCCACCACTGTATTTTATCCTTCATTCCAACAGCCTGTAGCATAGAGGGCCCAGTGGCTTACTTCCACACAGAGTAAGTAACATAGGGCCCAGGACCCTGTCTCAGGAGATGTGTCTGGCCAGACATGGACCCAGCTCCACTTCCCACTCCAGGTCCCCTTAGCCTTCCCCTGTCCTGCCTACAGGAGGCCACAGCCAGCTCTGGGGTACAGACTTGTGTTTGTGCTCCTGATCTTTTTGTTCTGTTTATTTTTGATTTTGAGACAAGATTTCACTATGTAGACCAGGCTAGCCTTGAACTTGCAGCAATCCTCTTGCCTCTGCCTCTCAAGAACTGGGATTATAGGTTTGTGCCACCACACCTGCCTGTGTTTTTGATCTTTTTAGTTTGATTTTTATTTTCTTTCCTTTTTGGTCTTTACAGTAGATGAATCCAGTAGCATCTACTAGGTTCTAAAGTACACCAAACAGGGGACTTCTCTAAGTCATGGATGTTGTCTTAATTCTGAATCCCCAGGTCCTCACAAAGTACCTGGAGTATCATACTTCAGGTGCTTGTTCCAGGAAGGAAGATGTAATCACACCCTTTTATATTGCTCCTCAGTGTCCTCAGTGCACTTGCATCCATTGTGTTATACAATCCCTGTAATAACCCACTGAAACGGATGTTATCTGTTTAGAGGTGTGGAAGCCAATAGAGAGATTACAAGATTCCCCCATCTTTGCTAATCAGTATGCTCCAGGAGGATTATCCTGAATAGCTTGAAAAGCTCAGATTGCATGCTTGAGTGGCAGGGACTTCTTTCACCTGCTGGACTAGTAGTGATCCCTGTCTCCTAAACAGGGCTTTGGAATTCTGGCCCCCTTCCCGGTCACCCTTCCTTCCTCATCAGGTTCTTGCTCCCCTCCCCCAGGAGATAGCTGCAATGATTGACACCGAATTTGCCAAGCAGACATCCCTAGATGCAGTGGCCCAGGCTGTGGTAGACCGAGTGAAGCGCATCCACGGAGACACCTTTGCCAGTGGTGGAGAGCGTGCCAAATTCTGCCCGCGGCATGAGGATCTGACCCTGCTAGTGAGGAATTTTGGCTACCCACTGGGTGAAATGAGCCAACCCTCACCTTCCCCTGCCCCAGGTACATGTGCCATACAGACCGGAGTGCCTGAGCCAAGGCCTGGGTAGAGGCAGTGCAGAGTGGCTGATTCAGTGAGCTCACTGCCTGGAGCCCAGATGGAGCCCCTGGCTTGGCTTTGAGTGATTCTACACAGGCTGCCTGTCTTCTAATCTCTCTGAGCTAAGAATTGCTTTTATTCTTTTTATCCATAAAATGAGAATAGGATCACTTGCCCTGGCTACCTCCTAAGGACTTGATGGGAAAGTACATGGTCTCCAGTCACAAAGGCACGCCACAGATGATAGCGGCCACATTGATGGTGGAGTACCTGCTGTGCCTGTGCCTAGTCCTCATTAGCAACCAACCCTAAGCTAGAAGGAGGAAGGCTCCAGCCTGAAGGGTCCTGATGGTCAGGTGTGGAGACAGATGGCCAGCTCAGAGCCTGGCGTAGTTCTTGACCACCTTGGGCCGAAGAGGCCTTGCACTTTCCCTTTTTCTTCCAGCCTTGAATCAAGTTGCAGGAGCAGAGGTGACTGTTCCTTGACTAGAGCCTTAGACCTTCTGTTCCAAGGGCTATGTTTCCTTTTCTTCTTTAAACAAGCAATCCCTGGAGCTCCAGCCTCCAGATGGGTTTGCTCTCCCACGGACACTAGGGTTACTGGAGTTCCTCTGGCCTGTTGTTATTGCAACCATGTTTTCATTGGGTCAGCCTCAACTAGAAGCAGACTTCACCCTCTGTGCAAAGCTGGGCAGTAACCCTTTACTGAAGTGATGTAGCATCTGATTCTGTTCCTGCCTTGAGTCCCAGGAGGTTTCACTGCTGGAAGGAGGTCCCTCTGCCAGCGGACATGCTTTCCAGGCCACCCAAGCTTGGAGGGCCATGCCAGGGCTTTGAAAGCCTCTCTACCCTCACAGAGCCCTTCTGGCCCAGGAGTAGCTCTACCCCCACTACCCTGCCTCCCTCCTGACTAATTTCCATGCCCCTGCCGTCTCCTACAGCTTCAGGGGGCCGTGTGTACCCTGTTTCTGTGCCCTACTCAAGTGCCCAGAGCACCAGCAAGACCAGCGTGACCCTCTCCCTCGTCATGCCCTCCCAGGGCCAGATGGTCAATGGGGCCCATAGTGCCTCCACCCTGGATGAAGCCACTCCAACCCTCACCAAGTAAGCCGTCACACCTAGGGACAGTCCTAGGTACCTGGACATTTAGAAATGGTTGCCCTCCAGGCCCTAGGGCTCAGTAAGGAGAATGAGAGAGGCCCTCTAGGGGCCCCAGGATCTTGAACCTCTTTCCAGTTCCCCACCTCTATCTCTGGGGGAAGGAGTCTCCTTAGTCACAGGCAGGAAAGGGCAGCACCATTAGTTTCAGCAGGTCCTGACACTGGATGTGGGTGGGTGGAGGTTCATGGGCAGGATGAGCAAGGAGGCCTGGGAAAGCAAGGCAGCTGACAGTGGTGCCAGCCTGCCAGCCTGCTGTTAAGGGACACATCCCAGCTTTATTCCACAGAGCTTGTGATGCGGGGTAGCCAGTTCCATGGCACCTACAGGTGTAGAGGGCATTGCCTGACCTGTACTGGTTCCTCAGAGTAACTGATCTCACTGTGACATGCCATTTCAGTGTTGAAATTGGCTGTCAGGTTTAAAGGGGCCTCAGGGGTGGAGGTCTTGGCCCATAGGGAGGGCTCAGCACAGACCTGCCTAGCGCTTCTGCTGTCTACCCCTCTCCTTTCACTTCTGAGACCGCCCCCCCCGCCCCCAGCCCTCCCCTCTGAGGGGATCTGGTTTCCACATTCCAGCCCTGCACTGATGGAATAATAGAGCTGCCACACCCTGCCCCTCTGAGGATGGAGCTGAGCCGGATGTGGCCAATTAGAAGGACTGGCAGAGAGGGAATGTCCCTGTTTTTTTCTGCTTCTGCCTCCTCAGGGGCCTCCCTCCTCCTGTCCCAAGTGTTTGCTGCTGCCACTGTAGACTGAAGGGGCTGCTAGGCAATTGAATGCCTTAGGCAGCAAGCGCTGTCTCCCAGTACAATCAGGGTGGCCTCTCTTCCCCAGTAGACTGCCCCAGGAAGCCACCAGCTGTGTCCACAGAGCAGACCCGGCTAGAGAGCTCATGCTTCTCTGACTTCCTGGGCTTCACAGACCTCTTCCTACCCTAGCTCTGAGCCATATTCTGCCCCACCTGGGCCAACCCTGAGCTGGTTGGTGCCTGATAGTTCAGAGATGTCTAGGTTGTGAGCTAATGGGTAGCTCCATGAAGAAAGGTGGACTGCTGAAGGGTATAGCTCAGTAGTTGAGTGATTAACCAGAATGCATGAAGTCCTAGGTTCAACCCCCAATATCAGATCCTGCAACCTAGAGTTGAGGATGCCTTGGCACATACTTATGGGCCAGAGAGGTGGCTCAGCAATTAAGAGTGCTTGCTGCTTTTGCAGAGGACCTGACTTTGGTTTCCAGTGCCACTTGTAACTCCATCTTCATGGGATCGAACACCCTCTTCTGGCCTCCACAGGCATCCCCCCAATACACACATATAAATGAAAATTGAAAGGAAGGCATTTACACATGGACACATAAATAAAAATGGAAGGAAAGTAGGTAGACAGGTGGGCATCAGGATCTGAGAAAACATGGGGTGCTCCCACCTGAGGGAGGACCTCAGGTGTTACCTGCTGCCTGTGGTTAACGAAGAAGATGTCTTCCCTGGTCCATGGGAGTGTTCACTACATGGCTGTTGGGTACCTAAAGTCAGTATTCTATTTAGCTTTTGTCTATTTAAACAGTCTCATGTGGCCAGTACTTAAGAAATCCACCGGACGTGCCTGTGATCTCAGTTCTTGGGAGGTGGACAGTGGAGGCAGGATAATCAGGAGTTATTACTTTTAGGGGATGGGGAGGAGGGTCTCTCTGTAGCCCCAACTAGCCTGGAACTTGCCGTGTAGACCAGGCTGACTCCCATTTTACAGAGATCCACCTACCTCTGTTTCTCAGGTGCTAAGATTAAAGGCATGTGTCACCATGCCTGGCATTGTATTAGAATCAGGAGTTCAAAATGATCTGCATATCGAATTGGAGGCCAGCCTGAGCTATATGAAACTCCTGTCTTAAAACAACCGAAAAAGAAAAAAATATACTTGAAGGCTGGGTCATGGTAGCCACAGTGATCCTAAGACTTGGAAGGCCCAGGCAAGAGGACCAAGAGTTTCAGGCCAGTCTGGGCTACATAGCAAGACTTTCAAAAAATAAATAAGTAAAACAATGGCTGTTTTATCTGTCCCTAAAAACGTCTGACTCAACTGGCTTTTATGATCACCTTTGCCAAAGAGATTCAAGGGCTTGTGAGAGGTAGGGCCACTTTGTCCCCAAGCTGGAAGTTAAGGTCCCCTTGATCTGGCGACCCTAGACTGATGCTCTCCCCTTCCCTTCTGCAGCCAGAGCCCAACCCTGACCCTGCAGTCCACCAACACACACACACAGAGCAGCAGCTCCAGCTCCGATGGTGGCCTCTTCCGCTCCAGACCTGCCCACTCACTCCCACCTGGTGAGGATGGCCGTGTTGAGCCCTACGTGGACTTTGCTGAGTTTTACCGCCTCTGGAGTGTGGACCACGGCGAGCAGAATGTGATGACAGCACCCTAGCCCAGCTTCAGAGCACAACCTAAGCAGGCCTTGTGTAGGCACAGGAGCCCAGCACCAAGGCAGGACAGGCTTTGGTCTTCCTTGAGCTTTACAGGTGCCATGAGAGCAGTGGGTAACATGTTCTCAGTGTCTGAAGGCTCTGTCCACAGGATTTGGGCTGTAGCCCAAGTGTAGACTCCATTACTTGTCCACACAGGAGGCTGGAGACCAGGCCACAGGCAGTCTCAGACAGGGTCAAGTGCAGAAGCTGCAGGTGGCCTGCAAGCCATCAAGAGTGCTCCCGACGTGTGCGAAGAATGGAAAGACGCAGCCCTGTGGGCCTCAAGTGCCACGTGTCTGACAGACACTCCTCCCTCAAGACCAGCCCTCCCTGTCCCACCTCCTCTGCAATAGCCTGTGACCATTGCTGGTGCCTCTCACCTCTGCATGGCATCCCCTTCAAACCCTTCAACCTGAACTCCCAGGTCTAGAATGGAGCCTGGGTGGCATTGCACCTGTCCCTGGTTGTCACTGGAAAAGTTCACCAAAATCAGAGAAACAGGGTGGCCTGTGTTAGCTGTAGGGGAGCAGGACGGAGGAAAGGACCAAAGAGAACTGGCCTAAGGAATGTTAGACCTGGGCTGTCGAAAGAGCCAGCTGACAGCTGAGCTAAGCCAGGGAACATAGGGGTGAGGCTGGACCCACTGAGCTGGCTCAGGCCAGGGCCACTGAGCAGCCAGTCACTGCTTTTGCTAGGTCCTGCCCAGAAGTAGGGAAGGCCTAGCTGGATAAGCAGATTCCTGCCCTGCTTCAAAGCTCCCTGCTGGTCCTGGGAGACCATGGTGCTGAGGGCAACTATCTTCACGCTGTTGATGAAGTTGGCTGACTCTGGATACCAGAGGTGGGAAGCAGGCTGCGCTCTGCTGAAAGAAGAGTAGAAGGTGGCTGTGAGAGAAGAGGCAGAGTCCTGTCCACCCACAAAGGTCCAGGACTTTTAGGATGTGCGTGGTGTTTGCCAGCACAAAGGGGAAGGGTTGAGCTGGCCAGACCCTGAGTTGGACTAGCTCACATTCTCTGCCTTCTGTTGGGAGGGCCAGCCCATGGCCGCTCCATGCTTAGAGGAGGAAGTTGACCAGGGAGCTCCCCTTGCCTGAGCCCTGCCATCAGTACTGGAGTCCAGGCTCAAATCCCTGGCCTTTCAGTATCTGGTCCCAGGATTCTGACGGCCTTTCCACAGCCTCCTGTACCATGTGCAGCCGCTGGGCAGTGCCTGATGTGTTCCCTGTTGGCAAAGGCCACTTTCAAGCTCTTCTCAACGTCCATCCCCCTGACATGGGCTGCCTGCACAGTACTGGGGAGAGGCTGGATTTCCTAGGAAGCACGTGGACGATGAGGAGGAAGAAGCCCGTCACACAGCCCTGTGTAGCTGCTCCCCATCAGGAAGCTACCTGTGTCCTGCCACTGAGTGAATTTCAGCTGTTGCTCCAAGGTTGGGGGACAAAGAAGATTCTCCTCTCCCATGAATGTGGTGCTCTTGGTCTCTAGAAATAGAATCCTGTTCTCTATGCAGTAAACTAATACGTGGTGGTTACATGTCATCTTGTTATTATTGTCTATGACCTGGTCATCCAGGAGGTGGCCACCACCTCCTGTTCTGCTCAGGAAGTTTGAGAACCAAGCCCTTCAGACTGGTAAAGTGGCAGCACTGGGATTTGAACCCAGGCCTCCTGACTATACCCACAGCACTGCCCTTGTCCACTGAACGCGGGTTTGACAGGCCTGCTGTCTAAGCTGGAAGGCAGCACTTTCCCAGGTCCTGGGCCTGTGGTTGGGGCATTGTGGTTTTACCACTCCCAGGGGAGTGAGCCCAGGGTCTGGTGAGGGCAGTTAACTCCCTGGGGCTCATGTCACAGGGCAGGGGCCTTGCCCCTCACTGGCTCTGTGGCTTTATTTGGTTTTGTTTGAGTGAGTGAACATGCCTCTTCCTGCTCTGGAGATTTCACTTGTCTGCCGCAGGCTGAAAGGCTGTGGTCTGCTCGGAACAAAACCGGGCTCTGTCTGCAGTGATCACAGGGCCCTTCCTCTCCTCTGATGGGCAGGGCTCTTGGCAGAGGGCTCTGCTAGCAGAGCTTCATCTCAGGGTCTGCCACCCTTCTCTGGAGCCATGCCCTCAGGTGTCCTGAGGACCACTGTAGGCCTGAACATTGTTAGTGCTTTTCCAATGGCGGCTGTGGACACGTTCTCTGATGAGTGACAGTCACTGACAGGTTGAGCTATGGCCCTGGTTATAGCTAACTACAGGTAACAACTACCAGGAATCTCCCATGCTGTGGGCCTCCCCAGCACCTGGTCTGTCTCAGGTATGGGATTGAGGTGCTACCCTCTTGGCCTTGTGCCAGCTGACCTAGGCTTTGGTACCTCTATGTGGCTCTGACTCCTGGAGGAAAATGTGCTTTCAGCCCCTGGATTGCCTTTGGTGGAAGATGGTGAGGGTGGACAGGGAGGGTCTAGGAGTCTCAGAACTTCAGGAGGATCCCAGGGTCAAGATCAGGAAAACACCTCAACAGCTAAGCAGAGCTATGTCACAGCCCCCAAAGTTTCCAAAGTAGGCAAATAGCCAATTCTGGGCCAGAGGCCTCCCCATCCTTCAACCCTCTCCCTTAGCCTCTATCAGAGACAAACTTTCCCCAGGACAGTCCAGCCAGCTGGAGAAGTTCCTCTGCACCTTGAGTCCTTGACATCCTGGCCCCTCCAGAACTGGGCTGCAGGCTTGACTGAGGCCTCTACCTGGATCAGACCAGTTGGGGTCAGACCCTTAAAGCCATTGTGTTCCTGGGCCCAGGCAGGTAGGCAGTGAGGGAGCCCGTCCCTACTGCGCCCTTGGCTATCTCTGGGCCTGTATGTCGCTGGGCCTGGCCTCTGGTTTTGCATCTGGCTCTGAGCAGACTCCCTGACATGCTCTTGTTGGCAGGGTGTACCCCAGGTTGGCAGTGGTCAGACCCACCTGGAAGAGAGACCAGTAATACATTCACTGGCATCAAAGGAGAAAAGCGCCAATTGTGTTCTTAGAACCTTGGTTCCTGTTTGTCACCCGGACTGGCACAGATGCCAGCGCGGGGAGAGGCCTGCCCGGCCCTGCTTTCCCACCTGCGCAGCTTCCCATAGAAACTCGCGAACCTGCCTTGTTTTCTAAGCCGGTGGCCTCTCCACACTTTACTCTGGAGCAGTGCCTTGTGTCCCTTTTCCCACTGCAACCAGCCCTAAGGTCAGACACATAAAGGTCCTCACATTGAGTGACAGGAGCAAATGAAGAGCCAGTCACATGACCTTGGCCAGAGTATTGGACTGGTGCGTTTTCACCCCTCAGGATAAAGGTAAGGAGGTCTTCCTAATAAGACTGTCCAGCTGCTGTGGGCAGTCTTCCAGTGAGAGAGAATGCTCGCACCTGCCCTACCACATGGAGCCAGAGACCGCAACAGGTCACAAGTGTCAGCCAAGATCCACTATGTGTGAAGCTAAGACATGCCTGGAGGTGGCCAGCTCAGCCGCTCACCTGCGCAGGTGCCAGGCCAGTGCCACGTGCAGTTTCATCTGAGGGTCCAAATGCAGGGCAGTGGCTGTAGTTCTTCACTTCTCCCAGCGGAAGCCCAGATGGACGGACGCCTTTGGCCAGGCTCCCAAAAGTTTCCTCTGACAAGAATCTCACGATTCTTCCTTATGGGTCCCTGTTTAGAAACCAAACAAGAACACATTACTGCCAACCCCACCAGGCTCAGCATGAGCATGTGCTTTGTTCCCACGCAAAGGTGACACCAGCTCAGCACAGACAGGCTCCTGACATTTCTACAAGCTTGGGGGGGCCTCATCAAGGACAAACTGCCTGGTAGCCAGCTTTGAGCACTACTGACCCTGGTTTATGGATCTGTGTCTGCTCTTGGAGACCAGGGGTCCCAGGACCCCAGGCTGTGTGAACTGAGTCTCGGCCCTACCTTTCATTCTTTTGGGTCTGGAGAGGCCTGGGGCAAGAATAGGTCTTAGAATCTGACGGGTTTCCTTACCCACCATGATGTAGTGCTCCTGTGCTTTAGCTTGAGTACAACCATCCTGTGGTCCAGACATTGTTGAACTCCAGAACCTTCCATGACGCCATCCTCCTGCCTCCCAGCACCTGCTACTTGGGAGTCGTTTAATAACTTACTAGTCCCTCATGGCTGTGGGCTCCACTCCACACCTCTCAGTAGCCCAGGGACAGCCCAGAAGTGTTTAAGGTGTCAGGCGAGGGCTGAAGAACTCCTCAGAGGTTAATGGCACTTGTTCTTCCAGAGAAACTGAGATTGGGTCCCAGTACCTACGTCAGGTTGATAATACAGGACCATCCTGGGACCCAAGGACCTGGAACCCCTGGGAAGAATCAGACAGCAAGGAGGAAAGGAGCAATCGAGAAGTTGCTGAAAGTGCCTCTCAGGTTCGACCTGTAATACAAAAAAAGGAAAAATCCAGATGTCAGCATGCTGATAGAGGCCTTAATGAGCATGAGATTTAGTGAATAAAGGGTTCTCGGCCCTAGCGCTGCTGGAGCTAGGAAAGACGTTCAAACATACCATGAAGGAGCCCTTAGCTACCTGACTTGTAAGGCTGTGGGACATGGGAGAGTGCTGCAGAGACAGGACAGCTGAGCAATATAACAACAGCTCACCCCTCCTTGAGATTTAGGCTGCGTAACCTGAGGCAGTACAGTCTAATGGACTGGCTTGTGTGAGCCTTTAGAGATATTTAGTTATCACCAGTGGAGGTTCCCATGAATGTCAGGAGCTGGAGAACAGTAAAAGGGGGACAGGCACTGGGTGAGAACTGGGTGTGAGGAAAGCAATACATGGTTCCCCATTCACAGGACCAGATAAGACTGTGTTCACTAGAGAATTAATGAAGAGCTTCATAGAACAAGGACCTCAACATTGGTATGGAGGTTAAATGTCCCTGCTAAGTCCCCTAGTGGGACAAGATCTTTACAAGGCAGGAGAAGCTTTGACAGATTTAAGAAACCTAGGCCATCATGTAAAGTATGTAGAAAAATAGAACAACCTAAAAGATATACAAAAGAGACAAAACAAAAGAGGAGGTCTGCTTGGGTTATCACAGACAAATGTGGCAAGACTTGCGTCTAGCCCAGGTTCCTAAAGAAAAGATTGATAAAAAGCCAAATTCTGTGCTAAAGCACCCTGAGAAACAGTTCACAAAATGTACACAGAGGATAAAAATTATCCCAGGGGTGGATACTAACCCCCCCCCCCACCCAGAGTAAACAGGGTACATTTCTCCCCTGTAAATGGCTATTCAACAGGTGGAGACAGTTTGCCCAGCCAGGGCCTCTCTCAACAGCCAGGTGTGGTCAATGGAGAGACCACAGGTGTGGCTAGAGCCAGGAATTGGACCCAGAGTCTACCTGGCCCCCAGGAAACAACAGGTGCAACAGGGACAAGAGGAGCCTTATTCCTCCTTGGCCCTATGTAGGACCATGTAGTTTGGGCCAGCCCTAACAAGGTTATCAAGAATAAAGGGATGCATGGAAGCTTCATGTGAGAACTCCAGGACACTAAATGGATTCCAGATGATAACTAAAGATAGTAAAGGACAGACTAATTTACATGCCATTGTACCCAACATGGATCTATTGAAAAAACAGCTGATGCAAATGAAAAGGAATTTTCCATGCTGTGTTAGATCTTGTGTGTGTATATAATGTTAACTTCTGAGTATTTTACAGACATGAAGCCCAGTTGAGAGACATCAAGTACACTTGATGAAACAAGGATGGAATGTAACTCATACAGGGTACAAGGCTGAAGTATAGCTGTGAAATTCTGGGGAGCCCTATAAGCCTAGGCCTATAGATGCCAAAGAGTAAAAGGATACTTTATATAATTGTTAACTAGCCATTCTAGTACCAGGCATGGGTTGACCTCCCCTGTGAGCTGTTGGCCAGGGGAGCCTTGGAAGTCCCCTTCTACCGAAAAGGTAATTGCCACATTATAATGCTGGCTGCACACTGGAAGTGGATGGTAAGGCCCTATTACTGAAGACATGGCATGGTTTGAGTATGGAAAAGAGAGATATAGCTGGGACTGAGTTGGAAATTCCCTGAAAATGGATGACTGACCTTCATAGTGGTAGAGGGCACTATGCAGACCACCATGGGAGAATGGTCCTGAAAAGCTCTGTTTAATGACAGATCTTGCATGCTTCACTGTCAGATGTCAAACAAGATGTTCCTGCTGGTGTAATAAAGGCTTGTCTAGTATGTGCACCCCCAGCAGAATTCTAATTGGATTTAAGGCCCGCTCTCAGGGAGGGAACACACATCTGATATTAGGAGAAAAGTCAACCCCAGTGGCAATGGGGGAGTCATAGGCCTCTGTAAATAAGCTGCTGTAATCATTTGCAAGATGAATATGATGAGCCTACTTAGGGACTGCCTAAGCATTTGTGTTCATGCCCACGGGTTATGTCATTCAGTTTTGTATGGATGTGACTTTTGTTGTTGTTTTTACAGTTGTGTTTTTATAGTAGAAGGAGCATCACTGAAGCCAGATGATAATCCATGCCACAGTGAAAAGAACATCATCCTATACCTGTTATTCCCTCCCAAACCCCTTGCTCTTGAGGCTCAGGGACTATTGTGGAAGAGCATGGCAAAAAGTGTTGTAAGAACCAGAGAGAAAAGGGGTGGGGTGTAGGGTGAATTTACAGAGTTTTTCTCTGCCTCGAGGGACATGCCTCCAAGAATGTGATTGACACAGATGAAGCCAATAGAGTCAACTACTTTCCAGGCAACCAGTGACTTGAGGGGGAGGGTCCAGCAGGAAGGCAGGAAAGGCTGGGCAGGGGACCGTGGGGGCGCCACGGGTCTCCATCCTGGGTGTGTGCCAGAGCTCCCTGGACCTCTGATCAAAATGCTGGCTCCCCCATACGAAATTTCTGTCTCTCTCTCCGGAGATGAATCCCTTGTAAGTAACCTGGAATAAATTGCTTTCTCTAAGAGAGTATTTTCCTTTTGCTCAGTCAGTTCAAACCTAGGGTGTGGGGCTGAACACTGGGCCTCACTGCAAGAGAATTCATAAGACAATGATTTTTACATGTATTTGCTTGTATGTATGTGGGCATGCATACCATTGCACACATGTGGAGGTAAGAGTTCAACCTAAGTCAGTCCTCTTTTTCTACTGTGTGGGTTCTGAGGATTAAAATTAGGCCATCAGGCTTCATAGTAGACACTATTTCTGCAGAGCCATCTCCCTGGCCCCTCAAAAAAAGATATATAATTATTCATTATCAGGTAAGTTGATGAATTGGGAGGAACACTGTTAATCCTATAGGTTAGCAAACCCAGCACATGATGGGAGCCCCAGGCGTTCAGGTCCTAGTGACCCTAATCAGAAGCTAATTGTTCCATTCCAGATGCCTGCCAGGAGCTTGCAGTGCCTAACTCAGGTCAAAGCTGGGCGAAAGAGCAGAGATTATTCAGCTCAATGTCAAAAAGATGGTCTCACAGCTGGACTTTGGAAGGGGTTGTCTGTGGGAGGTGGGGAGACTTCGTCATCTAAGGTGTAAGCAGTTACACATCAGCTGGCAACAGCTTTGGGGAGGATCTCTGTTGGTCCCAGCCTTGCTATACATTTGAGTCCTTTGGTAGCCAAGAGGGGGTGGTTGTTAAAAATATAGGTTCCCTGGATCTACTTTACTCTAGATTTGCAAAGCACACTGGACTCCAGCTAGACCCATGTGTCTCTGCAGGTGCCTTAGGAGGCAGCACAGACAGGTACCTGCCCTCCTACCTGCCATCCACTATGAGGTTTTTCTTGGTCTGGGACTTCTACCCCTAGATGCCCATAGATGAACTTCACTGATCGATATATAGCTCATCTCTAAAGGCAAGTTTAAGGACAGGTATGGTGGTACATATTAGTAATTCCAGCACTGGGGAAACTGAGGCAATAGGCTCTCAAGTTTGAAAGTGAAACCTCAAGTTATATAGTGAAACCCTGTGTAAAATAATACAAAGAGGAGCTGGGGCTGTAGCTCAGTTGGTGGACTTGTCTAGCACGCACAAAGCTCTGGGTTTGATCCCCTCCACCGTATAAAACAGCACTGATCAGAGGATCAGAAATTCAAGATCACCCTTGGCTACATATCAGGTTCAAGGGCAGTTTGACCTATATTGCCTTGAAAAAAAAATTAGATGATAGGGTCAGTGAGATGCTAAGCAGGTAGAGATGGCTGTGGCAAGCCTGAACCTGAGTTTGATGCCCTGAACCCACATGGCAAAAGGTAGGAACCAGCTCCTAAGTTTTCTCTGGTCATGTGCCCCCACTCCCAACACACACACACGCACTGAAATATTTTTTAATGTAAAAATTATAAAGGAATGAGCCTTTTCAATCTTACACTCTGGTGGAACTGTGAAAGCTGTACTCAATGAAAGAAGCCAGACACAAAAGTCTACACAGCCAGATTCCCTTAAAGTAGATGTCCAGACAGGCAAAGCCATGGAGAAGAAAGCAGGGACACTGGCGAGTCAGGAGTGATCGTCAATGAGCACAGCGTCTTCCAGGGTGGTGGGAAAACTTGATACCAGGGAGAAGCAGTGACCACTTAGCATCATGAATGCCTTAAATGCTACAGAGTATTTTTCAAGTCATTAATTATATGATTAATAATAATCACTTAATTATTGATAATTCAAGAAGTACAAGATGAGCCCCTCTGAGAAGGAAGAGCTGCAGATGACTCTTCTGTACTCAGAAAGCCCCGAAGAGAGAAGATACAGCCCTGAATGCAATTTCAGAGGCTCTATCACATCTGAAAAGATGAAACATGCACTTGCTCCAACATCTCTAACTGCCCAAGAGGCAGATCATGTGGCACGTGATCTACAGGACCACCACGGGCTTTCCGCTGTTGCTCCAGGTTAGGGAATCTCCAGGCTGTCATTTCAGGGGCTTGGAAACCATGATTCAAGATCGCCCCAGTGGATGGCACAGTTCTAGACTACAATCTAGGACTTTGGGATATGTCTGAACAGTATAAGGATTTCTTTAGTAGATTTTGGATACTAGAAATTGAAGACAAATTGACTGTAATCTCTATATTTCTATTTAGGGTCCTTTGAACTTCCACCTTGGAAATATCAGTCCTAAATTAAACATACACCATAAACCCAGCAATACCACCTTAGGGTAGACATCAAAGAAGTAAAAGCAAAGGCTAGAGCAGATACTTATATGTGTTGTGCATGCATGCATGCGCATATATGCGTTTGTAGTGAGTTACACGTAGGGAGCAAGCACGCTGCCACCCGGCTCACCCCTGCCCGCTTCATGTTGCCCTTGGATGAATGAGTGGATAAATAGCTAGAATCTAACCATGCCGTGGAACATTACTGGAATGTAAAAAGAGAAGGTAATTCTGGCGTGTATGACAACGTGGATGAATGTGAGGACATTGTGTTAAGTGAAACGTCACACAAAGGCAGGTATGTAAAGGACCTAAAGGAGTAAAATTTATCGAGGCAGAAAGCATAATGGTTAGTCATGGCCACACTGTTATGGGAGAGGAGGAAACAGTGCCTCAGTGTTCAATAGAGGCAGTGGTTCATTTTGCAAGATAAAGGATCTTCTGGAAGCCAGGCATGATACATACCTGTAATCTCAGCACTTGGGAGGAGGAATGGGGTGCAGGGTCATCCTCAGCTACAATGAAAGCTGTAGGCCAGCCCGAGTATGTGGCACTCTGTCTAAAGAAGAGTGGGAATAAGTATGGAGATGGCCGCATGCCAACAGCAATGCACCCGGCGCCACTTTGCTGTAAACTTAAAAGCGGTTAACGTGGAGGACTAGATGTACACATATGTGTGACATATACATTGTTACAATTTTAAAGGTTTATTTTATGTTTTAATTATATATATGTGTGTGTTGTGTATATGGTATATGCAGGTGAATACAGGTGCCCTCGGAGGCCAGAGGCTTTGGAGTTCCTAGAGCTGGAGTTACAGGAGGTTATGAACCACCTGACATGGGTGCTGGGAGTCAAACTCTGGTTTTCTGCAAGAGCAGTAGGTGCTCTTAACTACTGAGCCAGCTCGCCAGCTCCCCATGAATTTTTAAAAGTCCTGTCCCCAGTGTGTTCAGATGTGTGTTGCCTGTGGACTTCACAGTTACTAGAGGCCGAAAGGACAGGAAACCTGGTTATGGTGGCAGACACTGTATCCCTAGCACTATGTGAGGCTGAGGCAGGAGGATTCCTGTCACTGTAAGGCCAGCCTCAGCTACAGAGTGAGACTTAATTGTAATAACCAAAATTCAGGGCTGAGGATGTAGCTCAGGTTGGTAGAGTGCTTGCCCAGGAAGCACACAGTAAAACCAGGTGCGGTGTACAGACCTGTAATCCCAGCACCCACAAATAGAGGCAGGAGGATCCAAAGTTCAAGGTCATTCTTGGCTATTTGCTGAATTCAAGGCTATCTTGGGCCACATAAGAGTCTGTCTCAGAATCTAGCGGGAGGGAGGGTTGAAGACAACTCTGGGATCTGTGAGAATTTTTCTTTTTTAAAAATAACATTCATGTAATGCTCATTTGGTGCTGCTGTGACTTGGTTTCTGGGTCTGTCTCCCTTGAGAGTGTCCCCAGGGATCTAACATCTGGGGCCAGTCTTGGAACTATTTCCTGAGTAAGTGAATAAGAGAAATTAGTTGTGGCAGGACAGGAGAACTTGAGAAGGCTTCCCATGGGGCTGGGAAAGCCGAGGACTGGAGCTGGAGGCAGGATGGGTGTACTTCCGCGGTATCAGCCCTAGCCCAGGGGAGATTAAGGAAGGATGCCTGGCTCTGTCTGGCAATGTGCTGATGCCACAGCTGAGCTCCAGTCTCTGGTATCAGTGGTAGATGGCTGGGAAGCAGGGCAGCTTTGCCCTCAGAGCAGACCCTGAAAGTCAGCCCCAACCCCTCCTTCCTTCAGGTCACACATAGCACCTAGTCCTGTGGGACTTCTCTCTCTGTCTCTCCACACCCCAGCCTACCCCTAGCCTGGCTCCTCCCTGTGCCTCAGCCTTCTCGTTCATCTCCCCATGCCAGTCTCCTCCATCTGTCACACACCCAGTGAGTGTGTCCAATGGACATTCATTTGTCGCTGGGTGAGTCACCTAGTGTGTACTCAACATTGATGAACCCAACAAAGGCCCTGGCCAGGAGAGAGAGAAGCCAGGAAACTGTAGCAGCAGGCAGATCTGTGATGAGGGCAGAGGAAATGGGAAGGTCCTCAGGACACCTTTGTGCCCTCAGCACCAGGGCTCCAGTTCCCTGGGTGCCTGTTGGCTGGTACGCAGCCTCTTCAGGGCCTTCTCAGGTCAGCTGTGGGCTGAGTCTCTACTAAGCCCAGCCAGTTAGGAACAGGCCTCTGGCCCTGCTTGACTCTAAGTGGATTTGGTGTGGATATGGCAAGTCATTTCCAGGTTCCCGGTCTTCACTTGTCCCTGCAGGACAAGGTCAAGTTTGGTGGGCAACAACCTTATCTTGCTGAGTGGTTAGAAGGGTATCCCACTGAGGCCGAGTTCTAGCTTAGGAAAAGGCAAAAGATTTATACTATCTGAAGAAAAACCAGAACATCCTACATGGCTTAGAAACAGACCCTCCTCAACCACTCTAGAAGTTTTCTAGAGACACAACTGCAGCCGGGCCAGGCCATAAACCAGGCCCATTAGGTCTCCCCAAAGTAACAGAGGCCCTTCCTGCAGCTTCAACAGTTGCCAGAAGAGGCTTTCAATGCCTTCTCCTGTCCTCAGGACCCTGTGTCTATAGTGGGAGAGCATAGAGGGGACAGCAAGGCAGAATAGAGCATGCCTCCACCTGCCAGCACTGGCTCCACCACCTGTAGAAAGTCCTTTGCTGTCAGACACACTGGAGGCCACAGAAGCACCAAAGCCAGACATGCCCCAGTTCAGGGCAGGCTCTGCACTTGCTGCCTCCCAGACATCCAGGCCTCCCCCTCCACTTGTGTAGAGTGGCAATGGTCCTCCTGAGGGGGGAGGCGGGACAAACTGTGATGAGGGAATCCATAAACCATCTCTACTGGCAACGGGAGTCTTGTTTTGTTTGGGGGGCTGGAGAGATGGCTCAGAAGTTCAGAGTGCTTGCTGCTCTTGCAGAGGACCCAGGTTCGGTTCCTAGCACCTACACCTGACATAGCCAAGGATGACTTTAAACTTCTGATCTTCCTGCCTCCACTTTCTAAGTACTGGGATGACAGGTGTGTGTCACCACAGCTGGTTTGTGCTGAGGACAGGGCTTCATGCATGCTAGGCAAGTACTCTGCCAACTGAGTCACATCCCTAGCCCAGAATGAGAGTTTTTAAAAGGTGGTGATAATCCTGGTAGCAGAGAAGTGATGGTCATGGGCATTTAGAGTAGTGGGGCCACCTCTCTGCATCCCTAAAGAAGCCAGCAGTTTACTGGGAACTGCTGAAACCAGGATCAGGAAACCAGGCCTGCAGGGAGAATGCCAGGCTGGACTCTTTCCTGTGTGGAACTGCTTCTGATTCTCAGCTAGCTGATCTTAAAGAAAGTTTCAGTGTGGGGACAAATTTTAGCCTACCAGAAAAGCTTGTAGGGGAGGCCAAATATTCTTTCTAACCCCTTAGAATTTTAGACTTAGTCAAGAATTAAACTGATATGAAAGGGCCAAAGAGATGGCTCAGTGGTTAAGAGCACTGGCTTCTCTTGCAGAGGACCCAGGTTTGGTTCCCAGCACCCACATGGCAGCTGGCAACTGTCCTCATAACTCCAGTTCCAGGGGATCGGATGCCATCTTCTGGCCTCTGAGGGCACTGCAAGTACTTGCACTTACATACATGCAGACAAAACACTCATGCACATACTATACAGATAAAGTAAAAACTGATGCGAGATCAGTTAGCTGGAAAAACCCATGCAAATTCACTTAATATAAATGTTATGGGAGCAAGAGTTGCCAAAGCAGATGGAGGGTGGAAACCTCAGAACCTTTACAGAAGATGGACTAGAAAAGGGTGGGTGTGGAAAAGGACGAGGGTGGGATGGGAGGCCATGAGATTGTTAACAAGTGTTTTCACAGAACCATCCTCTGGCCTCAAGCTGGGGGCTCAGTTGGTGGAGTATTTGACTAGCATGCATGAAACCTTGGCCTTGACACCCAGCACCATCTAAATTGAGTATAATGGTTGGCACCTGTTAGGCAAGAGACATCCTTGGGTAGCCAAGGCATGTTTCAGGCCAGGCTGGGATACATGAGACCCTGTCCCAAAAAAGAAAAGGGAAATAAAACACTCTTTCCCAGCCTTGAAGACAAAGATGCTCCTTCCCTTCTAGCCCTGGAAGAGTGTGGATCATGTTTACTTCAGAAAGAAAAGGAAATGGACTTCCCGCTCTTGCTGTGTTTGCAAGTTCCTTTAGCCAAATAATCCTTAATGCAGCCTATTTGAGCCAGGCATGGTGACCCATACCTTTAATGCCAGCACTTGGGAGGCAGAGGCAGGTGGATCTCAGAATTTCAGGCCAGCCTGGGTTACACAGTGAGGCCTTGTCACAAAACAAAACAAACAAGCAAAAAAAAAAAAAGGCATATTTGAGAAGGACATATTCTCCACATATTAGGATATGTCAGCACAAGGCTGAGTTAGAAAGACCACAGACTGGGCGGGTAGAGAAGTGGGAAGGGTCCCGAGGTGTAACCGCAGCATCTGACTGTATTGAACTCCACTTGGGAGCCATCATCCTAAAGGGGATAACATGGTCCTTTGCTGCCGAGATGATCAATAAGAAGAATGAGGACGGCAACCTAGAAGCAGTGTGTGTGTCCTAACCAACCAGGAAGGGATGAAAGATCTGGGGAAGAGAAAGTGTTGCCTTGAGGGACAGAGACCAACTGGACAGAGCTGGGAGGAGGCAAGGTCTCTCAAAGCAGGTGTGAGAGTGAAGGTGAAGCCTCCAGAAGCCTCGAAAGCCATTTGTTTCCATCAACCCCAAGTAAATGAGCCACTGGGGGGAAACCAACATGCTTTGTCAGGTATGGCGCCTTGGGCCTGCAATTCCAACTACTTGGGAGGCTGAGGCAGGAGGATCACAAGTTCAGGGCCTCCTGGGCTATAGAGCGAGTTCAAGGCCACCTAGTGAGACTCTGCCTCAAAATAAAAAGTGAGGACTGGGGAGATGGGTCAGTAACACACAAGGCACACATGAAGACTTGAGTTCAGATCCCCAGAATTCACACTAAAACAAAAAACAAAAACAAAAAAAACCTGAGGGGCCAATGAGGTGTCTCAGTGGATGAAGGGGCTCACTCTACAAGCCTGGGGATGTGATTTCAAGCCCTGGAACCCACACAGGTGGAAGAAGAGAGCTGATTCCTGACTCTACAAAATATGTCTTCACACACAGTGGCGCAGGTGACATGCCACACACACACACACACACACTACGGCAAGTGAGGGTTCCCCTGTATAAATAAGTAGTTGCTTCCAAGATCGTGAATTCACTTTCCTCAAGACTGACACCAAAGCCTCCTTTGTAGAAATTCAGGCTCATGGTCCTCAAGGGGAGGGAGGGGGCGCCTCAAACAGGAGAGCCTGATGCCCAGGGGGTGGGCGATAGAAAGGCATTAAAGCCATTCCTTTGCTGTGTAACTTCTCTGAGTTTTGAGGACTTTTGGATCCCTGATCAGGGTCTAGAAAGTTCTCAAGGATGTTGCTGTCTGGGGAAAGGTACGACCTGTCCTCACTGTAAGCACGTGCTCCAGGTTAGCTCCGTAACAGCTGCCTCCCAAGAGCGGTTCTCTAGGTGCGCTGGTAGCAGCAGGGATGTGGGACAGGTGGGCTCACTTCCCAGGACAGGAAAGGACTAGGGTGGGATGGAGGGAGGACAGCACCGAGCCACAGATGCACCAGGTCTGGGTTGGGGGCTCTGATGGGACACTTTGCCCCTTACTCAGAACCTCCTCTTGCACTGCCAAACCCTACTCCTCAGAAGAGGGGAGCCTTCCAAGGCTAGAAGTGACGTGCTTCACGTGTGGCCTTGGCACACAGCGGTCCTGGCAACCGTGGCCCTTGTTGGAATCCTGGTGTTGCTAGGTCTCTAGAGACTGTGTCCAGCTGGGGAGAGGCCCACAGAGCTCAGTCCTAGAGGGTTTTCTTGAAACAGTCTTAATATGTTGCCCAAAATGGACTTGAATTTGTGGATTTGTGGTCTTCTGCCTCTGACCTCCAAAGTACTGAGATCCCAAGTATGTACTATCCCAACAATGCCCCACATTGTTTCTCTTTGCTTTGTTTTTGCAACAGGGTCACAGGTAATCCAAGTTGAACTTGACTTTACTATGCAGCTCGGTCTGGCCTCAAATGCCGGATCCACCAAACCCATCTTTTTTGTTTTGCTCTGAGACAGTCTCACACTGTAGCCCAGGCTGGCTTTGAACTCTTGTTGATTCTCCTGCCTTAGCCTCCTGGGTGCCAGCATGCCCAAAGGTTCAAAAGACCCAAAGGCAAGGAGTCTGGTGGCTTTGCTGGTTGTACGTGGAGGGGTGTGTGACCCTTTTCTCGTCCACCTGCACCCACTTCGGTGAGTGAGGCAAAGGGCCACCAGGGCCTACTATGCCTGGACAGAGCCGTGACGGGAAGGGGCCACCAGCCAGTAGGCCAAGACTGTTGACTCTCCTCCATGCAACTGATAGAAGAAATGAGCCCAACCCTGGGCCAGCCTGAGCTTAGCTCACAATACTGGCACCCTAAGCACCCTCACCCACCCGCCCCGTGGGTGTCCAGGCTTCAGTCCTCTCATGACCTCGCTCCACAGAAGTGGAGTAGCCAAATATCTTCCTTCCTCCTTGGATAAAACAGACACCTGAAGCCCTGAGGTTCAGATCTGGAAATCTTCTGATCTCTTTCACCTCATTTCTATTGGTCAAACTAAGTCATAGGCCAACCCAGATCCGGGGAAGACGGAACTGTGGGAGGTGTGGCTCACAGCCATGGTGGGCAGGCGTCTTGGCAGACTGTCCTCTACTCTTGGGTCCCCATTGACAGGCTTCTGTGTGACAGGTGTGAGAGCAGGCAGGACCCTGTAGGACTGTGGGGTGAGCTGACCTGGCCAGGCCCTGGAGTATCAAAGGCTCTAGATGCCTTCTCCTGCAGGCCCTGACCTTTCCTCCGACCCCAGTTAGTCTGCTTGTAGTTGCCCTGAGAGTCTTCAGTGGAGAATGAGGCCAAGCCTGCTCTTCCTGTCGGTGACAGTCCTTCTTGGGCCAGCAAGATGACTTATTGTGTAAATCACTTGCTGCCAAGCTTTATGACCTGTGTTTCATCCGGAGAGGCACATACTAGAAGGAGAGAACTGACATAAATTTTTCGCTGACTTCCACATGCATACCATGGCACACATGTGCGCACACACACACCTACACACACACACACACAGACTAAATAAGTTAAAACATAATTTAAAAATATGTTAGAGGCTAGAGAGCTGGCTTAGCAGTTAAGAGCTCATACTGCTCTTGCAGAGGACCCTTAGCTCAGCTCCCAGGACCCATGCCATTCAAACCACTTATGACTCCGGTTCCAGGAGAATCTGATGTCTCTGGCCTCCACGGCCACCTGAACTCATGTGCATGTACCTCCACAGACACACGGACATATGTACAATTAAAAATAAAGATAAATCTGGAAAAAGAACAGGTTACTTTAAAATATTTAATTTTAAGAAATTTTATGTGTATGAGTGCATTGCTTGCAAGTATATAAGTGCACCTGTGTCATGCGAGGCCCGTGGAGGCCAGAAGAGCATGTCAGGTCCTCCGGAACTGGAGTTACAGATTGTTGTTAGCTGCCATGTGGGTGCTGGGAACTGAACCCGGGTCCTCTTCAAAAGCAGCCAGTGCTTGTAACCACTGAACCATGTCTCTAGCCCCAAAGAATCAGTTTTGTGACCAACCAGGGCGTTTGAGTAACTCCCACTGCCACGCTGTTCACCGTGGCGGCTCCCTGTGAACCAGGGGCTTGCACACTTGCAGGCAAACCTCCCATAGCTTCCTCCAATTTTGTTCATTTATTTTTGAGACAAGGTCTCACATGTCCCAGGCTGGTCTTAAACTTGTTATGTAGGCAAGAATAACCTTGAACTTCTGGTCTTCCTGCATCTATCAGTTTACATGCATGTGCCACTATGGCAGGTTTATGGGGTACTGGGTATGCTTGGCAGCTACCAAATGAGCCACTCCTCCTGCCTCTGGAGCCAATCACATAGGGCCACAGGCACAGCCCTGAGTTGAAGGTCATAGTTCTGGGTTGTGTCCCAGCAGTTTCCCATGGCACTAGGCAGGCCCAGCATCAGCCTGGGCCTTTTTTTTTTCTTTGGAACTTAAAGGCTTCCAAAGAGCCTCCTGATTAGATCTGAAGGCCCTAAGCCTGGGAGAAGGGGATTCTGAGTAATCACCCCAGGGAGACCAAGCTGTTCTGGGGGTTAGGGTCTGTACATTTCATTAATCCTTAGAACAAACCTTATGATGGTGATATGATTCTTATTCCCAGTTTATAAATGAGGAGGCCAAGTCACAGGTTAAATGAGTAGTCAGTCCAAAGCTGTAATGACAACAGAGCTTGAGCCTCACCGCAGTCCCTGTTCTTATTACTCACAATATGGCTGAAGTTGACGAGGTTATTATTATTATTTTGTTTCTTGTTTATTTGCTTGTTTGAGATAAGGTCTCTCTCTCTCTCTCTCTCTCTCTCTCTCTCTCTCTCTCTCTCTGGTCTTTTTGAGACAAGGCCTCCTTACACCCAGTGAGATAAGGTCTCTTGTACCCTAGGCTGATCTCGAACTCCCAAAGTAGCTGTGGAAGACCTTGAATTCCTGTTCCTCCTGCCCATACACCTCAGGCTCTGGGACTGAGGGCCTGCATCACTGCTTGTAGTTTGTCTGTTTGCTGTTTTGAGACAGGTTTTCTCACTCACGTATGTAGCCCATGCTGGCCTTGAACGTTAGCTCCTCTAGACTTTGTCTCCTGAGTGCTGGAATTATAGGCTTCCTTCCCTACCATGCACCATTCAGTTTGGTGCTGGGAATGAGACCCAAGACCTTGTACACACTAGGCAGGCAGTCTTCCACTAAACTACACCTTAGCCTCTGGCTGAGGTTATTTTTTAAATCAGAATTGTTGCCAGGCATGATGGCTCAAGTCTGAAATATGAACACTCACAAGAGAAGTGGGCATTGTGAATTCCATTATGAGTTTTATACCAGCCTGAGATACAGAGAGACCCTGTCTCAAAAACAAAAAACAAAACCAAACAAAAAAACCCCAAACAACAAACAACGAAACCAAACAAATGCCAGAATTGTTTTGGGCCCCAGATCCTTTCCAGATGCCAAGCCCTATACAGCCAGCTGCGGTGGCTGTGGCGTACCAGGTGTCCTCAGATGCCAAGCTGGAAATGTGTTAACCAAAGAGGATCTGGTCACATGTCTGTGCCGCAGGCTACATTTGACATCTGGAGCCAGTGGGAGAGTAGTTGGGGTTGAAAAGTCTAGAAACCCAACTATAAATGGAGCTCTCACAAGGAACTTGGGAGAGAACTTGCCAAACTGTCAAGAGAAGACAAAGAACAAGACCTGTTTTAACCAGTCCCAGGCAGCTAGCTGGTTGTAGGAATTTGAGCAGCCAGAGCCACCCTAAGGTAACCAGAGCGCTCTTGCAAAAGACTGAGCCCACATGACAGAGGTAAGCAAAGCACAGGGATGCGGGATGGGCCCCACAGATGACCCCAAGGCTCCCACCAAGTTCACAGTGTGAGGACAGGGGTGCGGGACGGGCCCCACAGATGGCCCCAAGGCTCCCACCAAGTTCACAGTGTGAGGTCAGTCTGCAGACTCACACCGGGCATTGGATAAAGGTTAGCCTGCCGACCAGGTCAGGTAGATGGTAAGCCCTGTCGGGGAATTCTGCTTTTTTCCAGTTCTGCCAACCTGGCTCCTCGCTACACAGGGAGAACGCAAGCAGCACCTAGCTTCTTATATTTCTTCTCATCAAATGGGTCACCTTCAGCTCGGTGTACCTCCCTGTGTCCACCAGGCTGCTAGGTGAGGCTCTGCCCAGAGGCTTCAAGGATGGAACCCAAACAGTCAGCATCCTGGGCAGCCCCAAGCCGGCATTGGCATGCCACTTAGAAGAGGAGCAGAGGCAGGAGAGGGACTCTGGGTAACTCTGCACTGCCCCTGTCAGGGCCTCGTGCTTGATTCCCAGCCTGCCTTCCCTGCAGTGATCCTGTGGAATGCTGTGGTGTGGGTTTTGGGGGAGTGCCCAACAGGGCTTTGTGGTCTCAAGGGTATGTCCTGGTTGTGCACATGAGGTGTTTATGTATACAAAACTGTATGACTATGAGACCGGGTGTATGACACTAGGGAGGGGGCCCAGCGGATGCTGCTGGGGCCAGGTGGAGGCTTGGTCCCTGCTAGAATAAACGTGTGTGCACAGAGGTGGGTGTGTCTGTTTTTCTCCAAGGGCCTGTAGGCAAGGGAAGCCAGGTGGGACACTGTGTGACTCAGTTCCCTCCCCACAGACATCTGGCTGCTCTCTGGCAAGGCCACCCTCAGGGGCCTGTCACTGGCTGCAGGGGGTCTTCTTCCAGGGCTCCAGGGTCCTGAATTTCCTCTCCTCATGTCTCCCAACTTCCTGGCTATGATGAATGCGACACTGAAGACACTGAGCTTCCTGCTTTTGCTTATGTCATTCCTCAGCCTGGATACTATTCCTTTTGTTTTGGAGACAAGGCCTCCCTGTAGCCTCAGCTAGCCCTGAACATACTATGTCCACCAGGCTGGCCATGAACTCACAGGGATTCACCTGTCTCTACCTCCCAAGTGCTGAGATTAAAAGCAAGCACCACCATGCCCAGACTGTTCCTTTCTTTTTATTTTTATTACATTAATTAATTAATTTTATGTGTATGAGTATTTTGTCTGCATGAATGTACCACATGTGTACAATGTCCACGGAACCAGAAGAGCATGTCAGATTCCCTGGAACTGGAGTTACAGATGGTTGTTAGCTGCCATGTGGGTGCTGGTATAAGAAGCATAGATATTAGTCTTTTCTTTTAAACCTTGTAAAAGTTGGAATTTGGTTTATGACAAGAAATTCTAATCTTTTTAATCTTACCACACCCTGTAAGACTTTTGCTTAAAGAAAGGCCCTGATTCACTCCTGAGCCTGATGGCCTGAAGTAGTAGGCTCTTCTCCCTTCCCATCAATTTTTTTTCCAAAGCTATTTTATTTTATTTTTTTATGTGTATGAGTGTTATGCCTACATGTAGGTAGGTGTGCCCATGTTGTGCAATACCAACAGAGGTCACAATAGGGCATTGAATTCCCTGGAACTGAAGTTACAGACGGTTGTTAGCAGCCATGTAGGTGCTGGGAATTGAACCTGGATTATCTGCAAGAGCAGCCAATGCCTTAACCGCTGAGCCAACTCTCCAGCCCCTACACAGATTCTTTTAAACTAGTAAGCTGGGAAAGATGATTAAGTCAGACTCCAGCCAATGGTGAAAAGACATAGTTCTCTTACGTTAGGAATAAAAGTCACCCAAGCTTCTGTGTGTGTTCTTGCTAGATCTGGAGCTGACTGATCAAGCAAGACACGGTTTTGCAAAAGTAAAATCTGCCTTGCTGAGTTACTTTGGCTTTGTCTGAGTATTCTTTGTGTGGTATTGATGGGGTCCTCGGACTTCAGGTTTTATTTCTGACACTGGGAACAGAATCTCGTCCTCTGCAAGAGGACTTCCTCTTAACAGTGGAGCCATCTCTCCAGGCCCTTTATTATTATTATTATTATTATTGGGTTTTTTAATATGTATGAATTTGTATTACCTCCATGTCTGTAAGTGCACCCACATGTGCAATGCCTGTAGAGGTCAGAAGAGGGTGTCATATTCCCTAGAACTAGAGTTACAGACCATGTGGGTTAGCTACCATGTGGGTACTGGGACTTGAACCAGGGTCCTCTGCAAGAGCAGTCAGTGCTCTTAACCACTGAGCCAGCATTTCTCCAGCTCCTTGTTTTTGTTATTTTGAGGCAGGGTCTCACTATATAGCCTTGGCCTGCCTGGAACTTGCTGTGTAAACCAGGCTGCTTTTGACCTTACAGAGATTTACATGCCACTGCCTTCCACGTGCTGGGATTAAAGGCGTGTGCCACCATGCCTGACCCTGGATTCTCTTCCCTTCTAATGCTCTATTTCCAAATCTGCCCTGGCTCTCAAGGCTGAACTGGCTGCTGCCCAGTATCCCTTGCTTCTCTGCTCTTCCGGTCTCTTTCCCTGCTCTCATGTATGAGTCTAGGCTCTCCTGGGGCCAGGTAGGAGTCTGACTCATCTCATCTCCATGATAGCTTGGGGTCCGGGACTGGCACACAGTAGGCACTCAATAAATGAGTGCATTTAATCTCCCTCTACACCAGTGCTTGCTAACCTTCCTTTCTAGGGTCATCCTGGACCCTCATGGCTAGAACGCTGCCTCTGAGTCTGGGATCCTGATTCTGCCACTCAGCCACTACATAGACTCTCTCGTCTCTTCTCCCCACACTTGTCTCTTCGCTCTCACCTGCTATCAGAGCCCCACCAGCAGACCCTTCTGGTCAAGGGCCATCGCCTGAGAAGTACACATAGAGGCCAGAGAGAGCGTCTGATGCTCCTACCATGCAGCAGTGTTGACAGAGATTCTGTTACGTACGTGCCAGGATGTGCTAGGTGCAGGCAAAGGCAGCAAGGATCCCTGCCCTCCTGGCAGGGAGATGGGTGAGTCAAGAGCAAACAGTAAATTATCTACTATGCTGGCAGATGAAACATCCACAGAGGACGAAGAGGAGGCGGGGGATGGGGAGAAAGGCCAGGAGAGCTGGCAAGGGGCACAGGGAGGCTGGGGTGTGAGCACAGGCTGAACAGGAGCCTTGGGCATCAAGGAGGCGAGGCCAATACAAGGAAAGTAAGGCAAGTCGGCACAGCACTGGGGAGCCCATGGGGGGATGTGGGGGCCAGGCCTGGAGGAAACTCGGCCCGAAAGGATGCCGACTTGGTTTTGGGGGTCAGGGCTGGGAGCCAAACCGAGACTTAAGCAGAGGGAGCTGAGCTTGCTTATACTTCGCAGGATCACCCTGACTGCTCTGGGGGTAGGCACTGAGGCAGGAACTCCAGTGGGGAGACAACCGCCAGAACCTCCGGCTAGAGAATGTACTGAGGTGGGTGGAAGCTGTTGGGGTGAAGCTGGGGATAGAACCCCAGGGCCCTGTCAGGATTCCCAATCTGGCCTTGAGCCCTTTGAAAATCTGATAGCAATCTTAAACTGTTTCCGTAGAATGCATGCATTGAGCACACCTGTATATGCCTCCATGTTCACAGGTGTATGCACACCCACAGGTTTGAGTCACAATCATATGCACATGTTCACACATGCTCACAAACATACGTGATCCTGGGCACTCTGGGATATTCCTTGAACCCTTGCAACAAGGGATCTCTGTCTATTGCCCCTCCTGGGCCAGAGTGGAAACTGAGGCTTGAAGTGAGGAAGGAATTTATTCAAGGTCACCCAAGCAGAGAGGGTTGACCAGCTAGACTTGGCCCTGGCACTCCAGAACACCACGTAGGAAGTACTCAGGTCCTCAGAGGGCCCAGACCCTCTGTGCTGCCCCAAGGAGGGGTATCCTTTGGGAAGGAGATGAAGTGTCAACTGAGCCCTAGAGACTGGGATGGTGCTAGGGTAGGTGGAGTGAACACTCAAGAGTGGGATGGAGCTGGGGTAGGTGGAGTGAACACTCAGAGTGGGATGGTGCTGGGGTAGGTGGAGTGAACACTCAGAGTGGGATGGTGCTGGGGTAGGTGGAGTGAACACTCAGAGTGGCCATTCCATGCCCAGTCCAGGAGCAGCAAAGGCCTTCATGCAAGAACTCTCCAAAGGGAGAGTGAGCAAGTTCTCTGGAAGCCAGGAGGCTCTTCACAGGCCTTTAGAGAGATGAGATACCTAGGCTGAATCCTGAAGGAGAAGTAATGAGTTTTTCCAGAAAGCCTTTCTGGACAAGACTTCCATATGCCTGGTGGCAGATATGAGAAAAGCTGGAGAAATTCGAAGCATGTCAGAGGGCTGACTGCTTGCCTTCTGTGTGCCCATGTGTGGAACTCAGTGATGTTGAATGATGATGGACCAGTACATGTAGGAGGTGGGGGTTTGGATGACTTCACAAAATAGGTGACAGGGAAGGAAAGGCTTCAAATATCTACTGACTATCCTGGTGGCCTCTTCACCTGCTGTTAAGCAGCTGCCTTCATGCTCTTTCTATAAAGAAATCCAGCCTTGCTGGAAGGACCCAAGGCTGGAGACAATGCCTCCATCCACAACACCTCCAAGCTCTCTGCTCTCCAGGGGCCTTGGCAGGTGGGTGTGTGACATTTATGGAGACCCCTACCTATAGGCACCCCCAGAGGTGGGGTGAGATGACCCAGGGAGGATGGAATGTAGCCCTTGACAAGGCCCAGGTAGAACCATTGCAGGACTAACAGACCCAGCAATTGTTCTGGGAGCTAAATAAGCCCCAAGTAAGAGGGAACAGCCCAGGCTGTAAGGTGACACCATGAGACTTGCTAGGGGCAGGTTAATCTTGTATCTGGGCTTCTCCCAGCTCTGGCTCCCAGAGCCTCCTGTCAACCAACCAGTTCCCAGAGAAATGGGCAAGGGAGGAGGACAGGGTACCAAGCCCTGCCCCCTCTGCACGCTAGCTCTCAATGAACAGGAAGTAGGGGGTGGGGGAGCTGGTCCAGATCCTCTCCTGTCAGTGGGAGAAACTTATGTGTAAGCCTTAGGGAAGGCACAGTGGGGTGCGATGTAGGACCCGGGTGTTCATCAGCCTATATTCCCTGCCTCAGTGGGACTGCCACGAGGGAAGGAAGGGACTGAGAGGTGACACTGAGGAGGAGGAACTAGAGGTTATTTGTCTTCCCTGCCAGTTCTGTAGGAGGCAGGCATCTCTTCCTACAGGGCCTCCACTGGGAGAGAGACGAGGGGTGCTGTCCAGGGCTCTGCCAGAAGCTGATTGTGTGACCAAGCAAGTCACTTGCCATCTCTGAAGGACGGAGAGAATTGTGTTTACCATACTGCCTTGACAGTCTGTGAGAGAAACTCTGGAGAGACGGAGGCGGACTTTGGTATGGCCCTAACCAAGGCAGCTCTCCCGACTTCCTCCCAGAGGCCTCCCAAGGAGCTTGAAAATCTGGGAAGTCAGGAAAATAAATACCCAAGGGTCGGGGCAGAACAAAAAGCAAACAGCAGGTCCCCAGAACCTTCCTGAAACCCCAGCTCTGGGCAGCGCAGGCATATCACTTTTGTCCATCCCTACAAGTGCAGGGGATGGCGCTGGGGGTGGGGGTGGGGTGGGGGAGCGCACTGCTAGCAGCATTCCAAGAGCCAAGGCCGAGGCTCCAGACATGACCAGGGACAGGCAAATATGAGTGTTTTGCATCATATTTAAATAAAAGGCAGGGGAGAGCGGGAAAGGGATGGAGATAGTGCTTAGTGGGAGGGAGCTGGCATACCAGAGGCCCTGGGTTCCATCCCCAGCACCATGGATGATGATGATGATGATGATGAAGATAGATAGATAGATAGATAGATAGATAGATAGATAGATAGATAAAGAGGGAGTCAAGCTATAGGTGTGGTGTATTGGTTTTTAAGTAACAACAAAATGCCTTCCATTATGTAAAGTGCCATAAAGTCTGGGGAGATGGCTCTGCAGTTTAAAAACACTTGCTGCTCTTCCAGATGTCCAAAGTTTGGTTCCTAGTACCATGCTGGGTAGCTCACAGCTGCCTGTGACTCCAACTCCAGGGGATCTGACAGCCTCTTCTGGCCTCCTTGGGTACCTGCACATATAGCATATGCATATTCACAATACCTATACATAGCAATCTTTGTAAAGAAAGGTAGGTTGGGTGTGGTGTTGTAGGGTTTGGGGGTGTAGGGTGGTTGTCAGGTTCTCTCATGGGATGGACAAAGAATTGGGTATCTGTGAAAGGCAGAAGATCCAAGCACAGGAGGAGGAAATGGGGCAAGCAGGAGGAGTTGGAAGGAACTGGAAACACAGCCTGACAGGCCAGTAAGAGTGGAAGATTGCTGCAGCAATGGCAGAGAGTTAGAGAAGTAAGGTTGACAGGTAGAGAGCGAGAGAGAGAGAGAGAGAGAGAGAGACACACAGAGAGATCCAAGGAGCTGCTCCATATCAGTGGGAGAAAGAGTACTGGGGGAGAGTGTAGCAGAGAGTGAGAGCCCTAGGCTCAAAAGCACTGAGGCTAGACCTGGACCAGGGAGGCCAGAGGGTGTTACAGACACAGAGGATAAACATGAGAGAGAGAGAGAGAGAGAGAGAAGAGCATAAACAGACAGACTTTATTGTTGCAAACTAACAGCTCCCATGAGGATGGGAGAGGGGACCCAGAACTGGGAGGGAGGGAGGTCCTCCTTTTCCCAACTCCCTCCTCTCTTCTTACCCCACCCCCAATCCCCACTGTTGTAAAAATTCAACAGAGGAGAAGCAGAACAGCAGGTCCCTGGGAGCAGAAATCAGCATTATGATTATGATTATGATTATTATTGTATGAGTGTATCGCCTGCATGTTTCTAGCCCCAGAAACAGCATTTTTAAAAAAGTCCCTTTTCTGCCGTTGGCCGAGGTTCCCTCACTCTCCCTCACTGGAGTATGTATTTCATCCTTACACACAGCAGGCAGAAGTAGGTGGCTCTCTGAGTACAAGTGCAAGGCCAGCCTGGTCTGCATAGCAAGTTCTAGGCCAACCATGGCTACAAAGTGAGACTCTGTCTCAAAAAAAAGAGGGAAAGATAGGTGCTGGAGAGATGGCTCAGGGGTTAAGAGCACTGGCCGTTCTTGGGGAGGACTCGGGTTTGATTCCCAGCACCCACATGGCAGCTAACAACTGTTCATAACTCCAGTTCCAGGGGCATTTGATGTCTTCTTCTGACCTCCATGGGCATTGCACGACACAGGTGAACTTACACACACACAGGCGATACACTCATACACATCAAATACAAATAATAAAATGCTTTTTTTAAAAAAAAGGAAAGAAAGAAGGGTCATGAGGGTTGGGGAGTGGGTCAGTGGGTGTGAGTGTGAACACGCATGTGAGCATGTGCCACACACCACAGATAATGAGTGCCAGGAGAGCCAGACATAGTGGCCCGAGCCTGTAATCCCAGAGCTTGGGAGCCTGAACAGGATGACTTTGATTTTAATTCTTTATTTATTTTTAATTTGTATTTGTTTAATTTTATTTTGTGTGTGAGCGTGATGCCTGCGTGTGTGCAAGTGCACCCATATTGTGCAGTGCCACATCGGACCCCTGGAACTGGAGTTAGGGACGGTTGTTAGCTGCCACGTGGGTGCTGGGAACTGAACCTGCGTCCTCTGCAAGAGCAGCCAGTGCTTGTAACTGTTAAGTCATCTCTCCAGCTCCCTCCTTATTTATTTTTATTTCATGTGTTTGAGTGTTTTGCCTGTATGTAATTCCTTGTGTGTGTGCAATGCTCAGAGAGGCCAGAAGAAGGCATTGGATCCCTTGGAGTCATCTTGTGGGTTCTAGGAACCAATCCTGGGTCCTCTGCTAGAGCAACCAGTGCTCTTAACCTCTGAGTCATCTCTCTAGCCCCAGTTTGTTAATATAAGACCAAGACAGTCCTCCCTCTCATTTGGAAACTAGTCATCCACAGCCTCTGCCATAGTGGCATAAATTTGTCTTGAGCACTCGAGCAATAAAATCACTTTAAATAATAATAACATAGTTAATTGATTAATTATTAAAGGACAAGACTGTAATTTTATCTACTTGATAGACGAGGGCAGGAGGATCTCAAATTTGAGGCCAGCTTGGGCTACACCGTGAGACCAAAGTAAAGAAGTGACCAAAAGGCACATACATGTGATTCAAGCCTTGCCCCAGACTTGTAGTGTTAGGTCTGTGATTTGAGACTGATCAAGAAAGACTACAAATATAAATTTTTGCAAAGCCAAATTTATTAAAGAGTAATTATTCCAGCTAGCTGGGGCTACAGCTCCATGTCCAATATGGAGGACAGCAGCCCCAAACAAAAACACAGCATTTTTATAGAGCAAAACTGCAGAGTATGCAACCTCTAACATGATTGGGTACTTATTAAGCAAGCTTTCTAACCTTTAATATGATTGGGTGGCCGGAGGGAAATTTCAGCAAGTGTTACAGCAAGAGACAAGTGGAATGTTCCCATTGGTTCCCGCCACCTGGACAGACCACAATTTCCCTGTTCTTTGTTGTTGCAGGGGTCAGGAGTTGCAAGAGTCAGAGGTCTAGTAATTTCCTGTAACTCCCTGTAACTCGAAACTTAAGAAACTGGGAAACTGAAACTGAGGCTTAGGGGAAACTGGAGTTTCTAAGATGGTGGTGGGCCCCTTAAGATGGCGGTAGGCCTGCTCTGTTTAGTCTCTTCATTTCCCCCTTGATTTGTGGGTAGGGTTAAATCCTTAAGCCAAGCATTTTACAAAAGCAGAAAGAGGTTAGACGGTGCATCTATGAAGTAAGTATGGTCCTTTGGGATAATTCTATGTCATAGGTGTTGGGGGTCTGACTTAGTTGCAAGTAGTGGGAACGTAATACCATGAACTGGACAGACTGCACTGGAGCTCAAATAAAATTGGCAAAAGCATTTAAGATGCATGGTCTGCAGGTAAGTGCCGTAAGGAAAAGGAGAAGTGGCCCAACAAGGGCGGAGGCAAGAGAGGTCAAACAGGGTGACTTACTGAATAGGGACTCATACCAGTTTTGCTGGTTGAGTCGGATATCTTCTCTTTCTTTTAATCTCTTCCTGATTTCATCTAAGGATTGTCTTATTATTCCTGAGTGGTTGACATAAAAACAACACTGTTCTCCGAGGGCAACACAAAGTCCCCCTTTTTCTAGGAAGACTAAATCTAGTCCTCTCCAATTCTGTAAAGTTACCTCAGCGAGGGAGGACAGAGAATCCTCCAGGTGTCAGATAGAACTTTCTAGAGTCTAAATCCATGGCTTGCCTAAGAAGGTGATAATTTTGGTCCTGGAGGATAAGCACTGAGGTGCCCAGGCCGGTTGCTGTGGTTACTCCTATGCCAAGTAAGGTAGATCGGACAAGGCGGCAGAGGTGCACGTCCATCACGTAGAACTGGGAGGCACTATATAGGGGTGGTCTGAACCCTTCTATATCTCCATTTCTATATCTGTTCTACCGTATAAGTGAGGGACTAACTGGACCAACACACAGAAACCCCCAGTTTGACTTATGATCTGAGAGTGCAGACTGGTAGTTGGGCAGAGGTGCATGTCCACCATGTAGAATTGGGAGGCACTATATAGGGCTGGGAGTTGTCATTTTCTATAGATTGGGTGTTGCTACATAGCTGTTGGTATCAGGAGGGGACAGATCCTCCCCGGGGGGTAATACAAAGTCCTTGGCTATATACTTGGGTAAGCCTGGGTAAGGGTGAGTCCCCTCCTCCCTGCGGGGGGAGGGCACCTGGCAGGAAGTGGTGTCAGAGGTGACATTATAGGTCCTGTTGAGAGCAAGCTCGTCATAAAAGGGAGGCCTGGGGTCCATACAGAGCCAGCAGTCAGCTGTAAAACTGGGGTTGATACTGTTTAAAACTAAAAAGGTGGCATTTAAGAGGCTCATGGGTCTGGATAGGATAGGCTCCAGAGTCTTGGGGATCTGGTGTCAGGCAGAGAAGTGGTCTTGCTGTAGAACTGAGTAGGGCTGGCTGTCTAGTGGCTACGGTGGTGGTGGCCGCAGTGGCAGCTGCGGTACTGCTGGGGTCCGGGCCGGCCCTTGGGCGGGGCTCCTCAGTCCGGTCCTATATGAAGGCAGAAGGGAAAGAGTTCCCCTGGGTAGTTCCCTGAGGCGTACAGCCTCAGCCCCCATGTTAGACCGTTTATCCATTTAGTTTGTTCTGTTTCTTTTCCCTTTGGGGTAAAAGTCAGAATGATGCGGTTACATCTAAAAGGAGAACAAGGTCCACTCAGTTGTCCTGTGTTGCAGTCTCTGGTCAGCTAGGACTAACCAGGGATGGCAGTTATCCAGATTAAATCACTAGTGACAGAGGCAGTCCAGGAAATGTAGCCGGTGGATACACAGCTCCAGAAAGCACAAAAATAGGCCTCAGGTCCCCCACAAGTGCCTCTCCACTCACTGTTTTCGCCTGGGCAAACATAGAAGTGTTGTTCTAGAGTTTTCTTCTGGGTGGAGGGGCTGTGGCATCTGTAGTCTGCAGAACCTGAGGGTGTAGATCAGTTCCAGGCCCCTTCAAGCAGATCACAGAGATCAAACGTGATGCTGGGGAACCAGGTTCCGATGGGTCCTAGTTGAGAGGTGATATTTACAGTCCTCCTGTGGCTGAGTTACTAACTATCCAGATAAGTGGATCTTAAGATTGTGGGGGGAGTCCGGGACTGAGGTAGGTAGGGTGGGTTCTGTGAAGAAAAAAAGGAAGGCAACAAGATTTAGGGTATTGCTGTAATTTTTAACTTGAGAGGGTTGTCAGTGGCCTCGAGTCCCTCCAATGTCTTGTCCAGGTTTCCTCGTCCAGCTTCTTGAACTGGTTTCAGGTGCGAATGGTGAAACCATGGTTTGATGCTGTCAGCCTTCACCATGGTGGGGGTTGTCAGGAGCGCAGCGTGGGGTCCCTTCCACCGCAGTTCTAGAGCTTCCTTGTGGTGCCGCTTTACCCAGACGAGTTCTCCTGGCTTATATCTGTGCGGCTTGCATGGTGGTGGCGCTTTATAGATGTCTCTGAGTAGGGGAGAACATGGTCTTATGCAATCTGAAGAGCCTGGATAGACCTAAAAAACTGAGATTCAGATAAATCAGCAAGCACAGTTGATGGGAGTTTGGGTAGGAGAGGAGGTGGTCTCCCGAACATGATTTCATAGGGGGTCAGTCCCTGTACATACGGGGTATTTCTAACTCTATATAGGGCAAAGGGTAGGAGGCCGGTCCCGTCACCACCAGTTTCAAGGGTTAATTTAGTCAAGGTCTCCTTTAAGGTCTGATTTATCCTTTCTACCTGTCCTGAGCTCTGAGGGTGGTAGGTGCAATGCAATTTCCAATCAGTCTCCAGAGCTTTAACTAGACCCTGAGTAATTTTTGACAGAAATACCGGCCCGTTATCTGACCCAATTACAGAGGGTAACCCAAATCTAGGTAATAGCTCATCAATGAACTCTTTTACTACTGTTGCAGCTGTTTCTCCTCTGGTAGGAAAGGTATCTACAAACATTAAAAGATACCTGTAACCATACTTGCCCGGTTTTACCTCAGTGAAGTCCACTTCCCAATGAACCCCAGGCATAGTTCTTCTTTTTCTCTTTGCAAGGGAAAGACCATTTCCTTTTGCGTTAGTCACTTTGCAAGGGATACATCTTGAAAGGCAATCTTCAATGAGGCGGTTTCTCTCAAATATGTGTTATGGTGATAAAAGATCCTTGAGTTTATTTCTTCCTAGGTGGGTTCCATGGTGGAGCTTATGGATCAAGGTCTCGGCCAGTTGGTTGGGGAGAATGGGTCTCCTGTCTGAGGTGTGCCTCCATCCCTGTTTGGTAGTGGTGTCTTTTAGGGTGGCCAGGTCCTGGTCATCTTGGGCTGAATAGATAGGTTCTTCTGGTAAGAGAGGCTCAGGGACAACTATTAATAGGTCTGCGGCTGACTGAGTGTCTGCTCAGAGGTTCCCCTGTGTCTCTAGAGAATTTCCCCACTGATGTCCTGGGCAGTGGATAACAGCAACCTTATTTAGGAGCCATATGTTTTCTAGTAGGGCTAAGATCTCTGGTTTATTTTTAATGGCCTTTCCTTGCCCATTATTTTAATGGCCTTGCCCAAATGGTCTGAGATGGGGTAGCTACTGCTGTCCCCACATACCTGGTGCCTTTTTTGATAAAACTGCTGCCATCTGTGAACAGAGTTAGATTTGGGTGTGGCCACAGAATATCAGTCAGATCTTCTCGGGTTCTGTGTAGACTGTACTGTACCTCTAGGCAGTCGTGATGGACTTCAGAATCCGTGCTAGGCAGCAGGGACGCAGGGGTGAGGGCCATGCTGGGAGGAACTGGATTTGAGGTGGGTTTAGCAGCAGCGTCTGGCAATGGGTTAGGTGTGTGTTGGTCATCCATCTGTCAGGAGGGTTTTTTAAGACTCCTTCTACGGAGTGAGGGGTGGTGACAGTTAGGGGTTGGCCCAACATCAGTTTATCTGCATCCTTAACCAGGAGTGCAGTAGCTGCAATGATCCTGAGGCAGCTCGCTGTCCAGCGGCTGCAGGGTCTAGCCTCTGTGATAAGTCAGCTATTGATCTTTTCAGGGTCCTAATTGCTGAGTCAATCCCCCTTTTGCCACCACTGCCCTCTTGTCAACAAGGAGTTGGTAAGGTTTGTGGATGTCCAGCAAAGCCAGGGCAGGGCTTGTAGTAAGGCCTTTTTAATGGAGCTGAAGGCCTCCTCCTGCGCCTCTGTCCATGCGAAGGAAGACTCAGTCCCTCTAGTGGCCTCGTGTAAGGGTTGGGCCATCTCTGCAAACCTGGGAATCCAAAGTCTGCAGAACCTTGCCGATCCTAAAAATTCTCTCAATTGATGCCGGGTTTTGGGGGTGGGTATGCCAGTGATAGCCCGTTTTCTGGCTTGGGACAGCCATCGTTGTCCCTCCCGTAAGACATAGTCCAAATAAGTTACTTCAGGCATGCAGAGCTGGGCTTTCTTTGCAGAGACCTTGTATCCCAATTGATTCAGGGTAGAGAGCAAGTCCTTAGTGGCCTGGAAGCAGGTGGCTGAGTCCTTGGCCGCTATTAAGAGATCATCTACATATTGAAGAGGGCTTACCTCTGGGTGGGAAACATGGTATTCCTGCAGGTCCTGATGTAATGCTTCATCAAAGATAGCTGGGGAATTTTTAAATCCTTGAGGAGTCTAGTCCATGTCAGCTGTCCATTTAAACCCCTTTCGGGGTCACACCATTCGAATGGAAAAAGGGGCTGGCTCTTGGTGGCCAGCTGCAGGCTGAAAAAGGCATCTTTCAAGTCTAAGACAGTATAAACCTCTAAATCTGGATGCAAGGAACTCAATAAAGTATACGGGTTGGGTGACTATCCTCTACCTATTTATTGATCTCTCTTAAGTCCTGTACAGGTCAATAGTCCCCTGTCTCAGGTTTCATGATGGGTAAAAGAGGAGTATTCCAGGGTGACAGAGGACCAAGATACCATGTTCCCTAAGCCGATTTATGTGTTTGGTGTTCCCTGCTTGGGCTTCGGGACTCATGGAGTATTGCTTTACTCTAATGGGCTGCGCATCTGCTCAGAGATTGACCACGATAGGATGTTTCTGAGTGGCCAGTCCCTGGGGATTAGTTTCAGCCAATACTTCCCAGATGGACCTTTGGAGTTGTCCTAACAGGGAGGGATTGACTGGGGAAACCTGCTGGTGGTCATGGAGTCTCCATTCTTCTTGTAGTTGGAGACAGAGGATGTACGCCTCAGTCAGGGTGGTAGAAACCACAGTTGGTGGTCCTTTTCCTGAAAAGTGACTCTGTGCCTTCATTTTGTTAAGTAAGTCTCTCCCCAGCAGGGGGTATGGGCATTCGGGGACCACCATAAAGGAGTGGGAGACCTTTTTGCTCCCCAGGTCGACTGTCCAGCGGGTGGTCCATGAATGTTGGGCTATCCCGGTAGCCCCTTGGACCCAAGTCCATTTATTGGTGAGCTTCCACATAGTTTGTTTTAGAACTGAATACTGGGCTCCTGTATCTACTAGAAAATCAACTGTTTGTTCCTTCACCTGTAAGGTTACCCAGTGCTTGAGGTGGAGGGCCTCCAAACCCGTCCCCTTCAGTCCTCTGACCCAGCCATCTGGAGGACCTCGGGTTTTTCCTGTCCCTGCCAGTCGTTTTTGCATGGGCAGTTCTTTGTCCAGTTGCCTAATTCTTTACAGTAGGCACATTGGTCCTTTTTGAGTGGTGGTCTTCCTCCCTTTTGGCCGGGGGAGTCTCTGGCTACTGTGAATTTTGGGCTGGTGGCCCACTTGGCTAGCAGGATCTTGGCCAGTCCCTTAGTCTGTCTTTCCTTGGGGGTGTCTGTTATTGAAAACTTTTGTGGTTACAGCCACAAGCTCAGTTAGGTTCTTGCCCTCAAACCCTTCTAACTTTTGAAGCTTCCTCTTAATGTTAGGTACTGCCTGGTTTACAAAAGCCATGTTAATGGCCATCTGATTCTCAGGGGCCTCTGGGTTTAGGGGAGTATAAGTCCTATAGGTATCTAGGAGGCGCTCTAAATATGCCCCTAGCAGCTCATCTCTGCCCTGTATGACTTGGCTAACTTTGGATAAATTTGTAGACCGCCTAGCAGCTGTGCGGAGACCTCCCATGAGAACTGGGTGGTACACTTTCTGGTGCTCCCTACCTTCAACTGTGTTGTAGCTCCATCCCTCTGTAGGGTGTATAAGGGGAAACACCACTGCAATCAAATCATCAGTCTCAGTCTGGTGGCCGTCATCCCCTGGGACCAGGCACCTGCATTCCCTTCTTATACAGTCCCTTTCCTCTGTGGTAAAAAGGACATGTAATAACTGCTGGCAATCATCCCAAGTGTGCTGGTGAGTAAAGGATGGTATCTAAGAGTGCTGTAAGAACCTGGGGTTTCTCTGTGAAAGATGGGTTTGTAGTTTCCAGTTATAAAGATCACTGGTGGAGAAAGGGAAGTAAACCACCGGAGCCAACCCGTCTTCATCCGGGGGTCCCATTTCCCTCAAGGGGAGAGCCCTGACTATTCTTCCCTCCCCCTAGAATGAGCATGGAGTGGACTGGGATGCTCCAGCAGGGCTGGAGATGGGGACCGGGAGGAGCCAGATGATGATGGTTCTTGGGGCCAGGGATCCCAATGTTGGTTCAGGGGAACCCGAGGGCTGTGATAGGGAGGGGGCAGAGGAAGCAGATCTTCCTCCAGTGCAGACAGGAGAACTTTTGGGAGCTGCTGCTTCTTTTCTTTAACCTCCCACAGGGGAAGTAGAGGGGGGTGCTTCCCTCTTGGTTGCTGAGTTGGCAAGAGGGGGCTGCAACCAATGGGGGGGTTGTGACCAGATATCGCCATCCTAGGATATAGGGGCCTAGGATTGGGGTAGCCTATGGTTCCAAAGATCAGTCCCTGGACCCTGTAGATGAGAGAGAGATTAAATGAACCCTCCACCCCAGCCAGTTTATGGGGAAGGCAGGCCATTCCATCATGCAGAGCCCTCGGAGCCAAGCTGGTTTCACTTAGATACCTGACATGGTGGAGTCTGCTTTCCTACAGTGCTGAAAATGATTAAGAATCAAATCCAGATGGGAGGAAGAAGAAGAAGCCTGTTGACCCGTAGTAGACTTAGAGGAAAAGACAATTATGAGAATGAAGCTGAGAATAGCAGCTGCAGTGAGTTTAGGTTTAGGGCCAGTTGGCAGAATGTGTGAAGGGAGAGAGGAGGCAGAGAGATGGCAGATGTGCGGGTTCAGCTGTGAACACAGCCTCCCCTGATACCTATCTGAAGAGGTTGGGCCAAGTGTTTACTCTTCCTGAGGAGGAGTCAGGGTGTCCCCTGGTCTCCTCCGGCTCTGGGACCAATAGTGCATCCTCCTGGTCCTGACTGAGCACCAGATTGTCCAGACCCTGAAAACAGAGGCAATAAAAAGAAACTTAACGATGCTGTCTTCAAATTCTAGCATGCCCTGGTCTATTCTCAAATCCCGGACAAGCCCCCAAAATTTAGGTCCATGATTTGAGAATGATCAAGAAAGACTACAAATATAAATTTTTGCAAAGCCAAATTTATTAAAGAGTAATTATTCCAGCTAGCTGGGGCTACGGCTCCCTGTCCAATATGGAGGACCACAGCCCCAAACAAAGGACACAGCATTTTTATAGAGCAAAACTGCAGAGTGTGCAACCTCTAACATGACTGGGTACTTATTAAGCAAGCTTTCTAACCTTTAATATGATTGGGTGGCTGGAGGGAAATTCCAGCAAGTGTTACAGCAAGAGACAAGTGGAATGTTCCCATTGGTTCCTGCCACCTGGACAGACCACAGTTTCCCTGTTCTTTGTTGTTGCAGGGGTCAGTTGTAAGAGTCAGAGGTCTAATAATTTCCTGTAACTCGAAACTTATGAAACTGGGAAACTGAGGCTTAGGGGAAACTGGAGTTTCTAAGATGGTGGTGGGCCCCTAAGATGACAGCAGGCTTGCTCTCTTTAGTCTCCTCAGTAGGGCACAGTCTCGGGAGAGGAGAGCTTGTCACTGGAAGGAAGAGTCCACGGTAGGTGACAGATGAGAACTAGGACTGCCCACTGCAAGCACCTGGCTAAAGCAGGCAAGGCTGGGGAGAGCCACACATCCAGCGCCACAGTTGCCCTTCATCACCACTCTTGCTGGGAGCAGTGGAGATGAGCGAAATATACTTGGCACCTGGCGGGTGCTCTGGGGTTGGTGCAGCAACATGGAGATTTACTTGCAGAACCAAGGCCAAGAGCAAAGAAAAAGTCAGAGTAGGAGCTGTGGCTCCTGGGATGGGGATGGGGGGCTACCCAGATAACCGCAAGAGGCCACCAGGGGAACAGCAGAAGCTGGGGCCGGGACTGAGAGAGAGATGCCCTTTCCAGGCTGCCAGTGAGCACCACTGGGTGGGGATGCCCAGAGTCTGCTGGAGGTGGGGGAGGAGAGAAGATGGACATGGATGGGTATGGGAACAGATCGGATTTGGGGGAAGTGACTGAGTGACCTGAAGCTCAGGGATCTTGATGTGAGATGGGATTGGTGTTTCCCTTTTCTGGAGATAAAGTCTCCTCATAGCCCCAGCTGGCCTGAAACTCACTTATGTAGACCAGGCTGGCCTCGATCTCATAGATATTCACTACTTTGAAAGTTTGAGGGGGAAACTCAAATGAAAATGATTATGAGATTAAAATATTAGTGTCCATAAAGAAAGTTTAAATCCAGCCCAGCTCGTCCCTTTACACATGGCGTGTGGTTGATTTTATGTCACAGTAGCAGAGCTGAATAATGGCAACAGAGATCATAGCTTGCAAAACCTAACATATTTCGATCTCACAGAAAATATCTTGCCCACCTTGTTTAAAGTGGGAGAGGAGAGCAGGGTCCCATAGCATGGGGGTCACCTCGTGTCTTGCCCAGGCATTGCATATAACGCTGAGATTAAGTGGAAGCCATCCAGACTTCAGGAAGGGCAGGAGTCTGCTGGGTGAGTGATGGAGGAAGGTGGGTCACTTTGGGTGCTTGAGGAGGACAAGAGGTGGGTGAGTCAGCTCTGGGATTGAAGCACCAGCCCCAGGCAGGGCCTATGTCCTGGGGACACATTTGCTGGGATGCAGCATGGTCTCCCTGCCCTCTGTCACACCTGAGCTGGCAGGCAGACGCTGTACTCAGGGTGCCATACAATGGGAAGTATTGAGGGTGGTGGGAACTTCTGAAATGTTCTGAAGAATGAGAAGTCCTGGAGGCCACCTCAAAGCCCTGAGAGAGAAAGCTGAGGCCAGGGCATGAGGAGCCAGAGTGGGAACTGGTGGGCACTCAGTGAGCCCAAGGAGCCAAGAGAAGGGGGATCAGAAAGTAGGGAGGCCCACCAGGCCTGGTGCCCACAGGAGGTTGCGTCTGGCCTCACTCCCTGACCGTAGCAAGGCTGTCTTTGTGCACACACATGGATTGAGGGGTTGGGAGGTTACATGCCAGTGTATAGCGGCTAGCACATTCTGGCCAGATACACAAACCAGCGTGGATACCGTGGCAACCCACATTTTGCACACTTCACAGCACCGGGCCTCTGCCCGGGGTCAAAAATATGTGTACTCTTAATCGCAGAGGCCAGGGTCATGCACACACCACAGCACAGGACCTAGAGGCCTCTGCAACAACCACAGTGTACTCACAGTCACCGGATAGGTACACCCGGGCACACCCCACTGCATGGACCTCCATGTCCACGCACACGCGGGGACAGATCTGCCACAGGCAGACCAAACACGCTGGTCACACAGACCCACACGCGTCCACGCACACGCAGAGCCGGCCCCGCAGCCCCAGGCGCACACCCGGCACACACTCCGGCCGGCCCCGCCTCCCACCGCACACACACCCGCACAGGACGCCCCGGCCGTGGGCTGGCGCACGCACGGTCACGGCCAGGGCGCGCGCACTCGCATCTCAATCGAGCACACGCAGGAGGCGCGGAGCGGCGGCCCAAGCCTGCGGTCCAGGCGCCCCCGGCCCCGAGAGGCGCGCGGAACCCGGCTGGCGGGGGAGGGGACGGGGCTGCGCGGGGGCGGGGCGGGGGCCGCGGCCACCCGGGCGGGCGGGAGCCGGTACCTCCGTGCGCAGCGCTCGGCCTCGTCGCCGCGCCCCCGCCGCCCGCCCGCTCGCCGCGCCCCCGCCGCCGCCCCGGGGTGCAGCCGAGCGTCCGCGCCGGGCCCGCGGGACGGGGTGGAGGTGGGGGGGGGGGGGGGGGGCGGGCCGGGCCGGGGCCGCGCCGCCTGCGATGCCCGGCGCCCGCCGCAGCCGCTGCCGCCGGAGCCCGGGATGGGGCGAGAGGCTGCGGCGGACGCCAGCATCTCCCCGCCGGGGGCCCCGGGGGCCGCGGAGCCGCCGCCGCCGCTGCTGCTGCCGCCGCCGCCGCTGAGACCCAGCGGGCGATGGGTGAGTTGACACTGGCGTCCGGGGACCCGCGCCGCAGCCCTGCATCCCCGCGCCCCGGGCCTCGCCTCCAGCTCTGCGCGCGGCTCTCCCCCTCCGCCGCCCGCACGGATCCCGCAGTCCCTCCGGGAGCGCGGCGGGGAGCTGCGAGGGTCTGGGGCCGAGGGCCGGCGGGATGCGCCGGGGGCTGCTCGCCTGGAGCCCCCTCCCCCAGCCCCCTGCTTCCCGCAGCTCTCCCTGGCCGCAGGACAGAGCCTCAGCGCGGCGACCCCCCTCCCCTGGCTGGACTGGGGGTGGGGTGGGGGCGTCCCGAGGCGCGGGGCCACAGCCTTGCTTTGTGCGCCTCTCTCCCCCCGCCCCCCGCCTCCGGCGCGGCGCGGGGCTGGGGGCGAGAGGCCTCTGCGCTGGCCTTCCCCACCCGATCCCGGGCTGCTGCGGTGGCCGAGGCCCAGGCGCGGTCGGGTGCTAGGCGGGTGCGGGGGTTGGGGCCGGGGCTGTAACGGCAGCTGCAGCCGCCGGTGGCTACCAGGCAAAGGCGAGCAGTGAGAGAACCCCCCACCTTTTACCGGGGATTGAGGAGAGTCTCCCTCTCTTTGCACTGCCCAGGGCGGAGGAGGGCTCCTGGCTGGGGGAGGGCGCTATAAATATCTGCAAATAGTGAGTTCTGGAACCGGGGGTGGGGAGGGGAGCTTGCCTGTTTGTTGCAGTGGGGCGGGGGCGGGGGGACGGGTGCCCGAGCTGGGGCACAGCAAGAAGATGTTCTGTGCCCCAGCCAGCTCTGGTGGTCGGGTCTTCCTGTCCCACAAGGCAACCCAGAAGAGATGCAGGCAGGAATATTTCCCAACTGGGATTCTTCTGTGGTCCCCCTTCATTCCTGGGACACCAGTCTAGATTTGCCATGATGGGGGTCTGACGTGTCACCTGGGAGGGTCGGAGTTATTAAAGGTCCAGGCATTGGGCCAAGCGTGAGGATGGCAGGGAGAGCAAGACAAGGCCTTCTACCCCCAGGAGCTGGCAGCGCCAGGGTTATTAGCGATGTTCAATGCTAAGGAGATAGGCAGAGGTCCTGGGAAAGTTAGAAAAAGGAGCTCCCTGCCCAAGGAAGAGAGAATTTGCTGGAAGAGATGACAGGAAGGTGGAATTGTTCCTTGGGCAGAGTGAATGACTGAGCAAGGGCCCAGAGATTCTAGTGCCTGGAGTGTTGAGGGATGGACGGGCTAGTGGAGGGGCACTGTGAACCACCTTAAGTGAGCCGGAGAGGTGGAGAACTTAGAGAGAGGAGCCTAGGTAGGAGGACCAGGTGGAGGAGAGGTGGCAGGAAGCTGGCACTGGCTCCTGAGGACAGCAGGAATTGGGCAAGACTGAGTCTCCCCCTTGGAGGGTCTGCCCAGGTGTCCTGTGGTTTCGGCTGATTCTCCATTGATTATCCCTTTTGCGGTGGTAGCTGGCCGGCATCACCAAGTCAGCGTTTTGAGCCTCAATTTCCACCTCTGTCAGGTGGAGAGAATCCTCCCCAGGATTTTGGAGAGGATTGAATGTGATGGGACATGTAGGCACCTTATCCGTACGGGAAATTGCTGGCTGCTGCGTTGGTATTAGTACCTGTAAAATGAGGCCATCCGATGCCAGCTGGCAGTGAGGCCAGCTTCATGGGGAGGGCAGGCTGTGCTGAGGATCACGGGAGGGCTAATGTGGACGGAGAGCAGAGGGCTGGGGGACTGAGCAGACATTCTTGCAGGGATTCAGGAAGGAAGTGAGCAGTGAGGAATGGCTGGTGGCAGGGTGGTCTGCTGTCACAGAGTCCTCTTGCCCTTGTGAGCATCTGACACCTTCTGTCCCTTCACCCAGTAAGAGACTTGGGGTGTACAGCTCTGCTCCCCTCTCCGGAGTGCAAAGGCTCTTTGTATGATATTCTCCCTTTTCTTCCAGCCAGATCTAGCTCTCCACATGGGGACCCAGACTCCCTTCTAGAAGTTTCTTCTGACATTTAGGCCAAGAAACATGATATACTCAGGTGAGGGGTAGAGGCAAGGGTAGAGGTGAGGGTAGAGTGGTAAACAGGACACAGCCTTCTCAGGAGGTTAGCATCGAGCTGGGTAATAGGTACCATGAGGCACACTCTCCACTTTTCCAGCTCCTGTGTTGGCTACCTGGGATCCAGGAAGAATCATGCAAAGCAGATACTAGATCCATTGGCCTGTTCAGATCCTGGCTCTGCCACTTGCTGTGTGACTTTGGACTTTGTGATTGCATCTCTGACTTCTGATTCCCTGTCTCTAAAGTGGGAACAACGTATATGCTTGCATTTGAGCAACTTGGTGTGGTTGCTGCTGGGCATTTACAGTCCCCTTTCAGAGTGAGCCTTAAACTACACAGCCTATCCCGGCACATGGGGTGTGCCTATCCCTGTGGTGAGGGGGCAAGGGTATACAGACATCTGGCTGTCTGAGAAGAGTCAGTCAGTTCTTACGGTATAGTCTTCCCATCAGGACTAACTGGAGTCTCATAGCAGGAGGTGACACACACCAGCTTCCACACTCAGGTGTTCAGGTGTCTGATAGTGACAGTTAACAAAGGAAGAAAAAACTCAGGGCTGTTGGTGAGCTGGACTTGGGGGGCGGCCAGGTGGTGCCACAGGTGAGGGGCTTGCTAGGAGGTCTCAGGGCTAAGGATGGAAGTCACCCTCAAGAACCTGTTCTGTGATGGAAGGTAGATTGGACAGAGGATTGAGGCCCCCTGAGACCTCCCACACTCCTGAACCTGCCTCCCTGGGATGGAGGCTCACAGTCAGAAGTGGCTGAAATGGAGTTGGGTGCTGGTCATAGGACCTAGAATCCATCAAGCTGCCAGCCGAGCCCCTCAGTCTCCTGGAGCTGGCCCTTCTCTCCCTGTGGGTTCCCAAGGGCATGCGTGGACCTTCCACAGAGCAGCTAGCTGCCTGACCTCCAGGGTACTCTTGCTTCAACCTTGATCTGCCTCACCGGAACTGTGGGGTGCATACTTCCCAGGCTGTGCTCTGCCTCACCGGGAGTGTGGGGTGCATACTTCCCAGGCTGTGCTGTAGAACACTACTGAGGCCGAGCTGGGAACCTGCAGTTTCTATTTCCTTTATTTTTATTTTCTTTTTTAAAACTTTTTTATTATTTAATTTTATGTGCATAAGTGTACTGCCTGCATGTGTGTAAGTGCTCCTGTGTTGTGCAATGCCTGCAAAGGTCAGAAGAAGAATGTCAGATTCCCCTGGAATTAGAGTTATGGATGGCTGTTAGCTGCCATGTGGGTGCTGGGAATCATATCTGAGTCCTCTGCAAGAACAGCCAGTGCTTTTAACTGCTGAGCCATTGATCCAGCCCCTCATTTCCTTTTAAAATTACATTTATATTTATATGTATGTGTGTGGAGGTCAGAGGGCAACTTGTGGGAGTCGGTTCTCGTCCATCCACCATATGGGTCCCAGTGATTGAACTCAGGGCATGCTGTGTAGACCAGGCTAGCTTGGAACTCAAAGAACTTACAGAAGCCCCAGAGAGCTCCACAAAGCTCCATGCTGCTTCATGTGATCTTGGGCCCCCTTCACTATTCTTGACCTCTGGTCTCAGACACCCAAGTCTTCACACATGCTATACTGTCTCCTGATCTTATTGCCTCTCTTGGAGGCTGGACCTGGCCTGGAAACAGTCCCCAGAGCCTGCCCGGACTCTGGGCAGATCTGGTGGTCAGAGTACTGTGGCAACTGAATGGTGACTATTTTTCTCTGGAAGAGGTCACAGGGAGGACCACAGGTGACAGAAAGGGCTGGCACTAGGCACCTGACCCGGCAGGTGAAAGGCATTCGATACATATTCCTTAAGTATTTGTTGGATGTGACCGCAAGGGCAGTAGGTGAGGGGCACTCCTAGAAATGATACCACTTGGTTTGTATGGGTGAAAGATCTAAAAGGTGTCTTCCTAGCCACCACACAATGAAGTGGAGACCATCTCTTGTCCCCTCCTGGGGTTCTTGCCTCACTCTCCTCCAGGAATGAAGTGGACTTTGAGGAGAACAGATGGGAGGTACTTTATTGTCAGTTCAGGATTAACAAACCTGAAAGGGAATGAAACAACTTAAAACAGATTGCCACAAGGGATTTAAGCGAAACAGGTCTGAACTCTCCGTAGGGGTGGGATGCTAAAGAGCTAATACAGCTCTGAGCTCGAAGGCCTCACGATGCCAACCAAGACTAGTCTCTTACTGAGCAGGCCTGTAGCTCAGCGAAGTGTTACAGCTCTCAACGATTTCCAGAACAGCAGGTCTCTGATGTGGAGGGTGGTCTTGATGTCTGGAGGCCGGAAACTGCTTCTGGAATGAATTCCTGTCTACAGCTGGAAATGTGGAAGTCAGCATGAGCAAGCTCCCTGCCTCAAGCATTGGGGGTCTCCAGAGAGTCCTGAAAGGCAGTGGTTTCTTCCTCTTCCATGGAATTCTAATGCAGCCTGCCCTCCCAAATTTATAGGGCACCAGCCTATGCCAGCTGGGCCCAAGTGAGCCCTAATTGGTTGAATGAGGGTAGACAAATAAGGTGAAAAACAGGACTAATTAGGGAAGAGAGATCAGACCTGGTGGGAGAGGGACAGACCCCTGAGTCCTCAGAAACTTGCTACAAGTTCTCAACCAGGTCTCTGTCCTGTCTCTGCAGATACTTGTTAAAATGTTTCCATCAGCTTCTCTGGTCCCTGCAGTGACCCCCTCCACCCGACTTCCCTGCCTGGTTTAGCAAGGAGTTTTTGTTTCTTTTTGTTTGATTTTTTTTTTTTTTTTTGTGGCTTCTGCTGCTATAGTAATGATTTTCAGTAGTCTTCTTTCAGTGTTGGGGGCAGGCTCTACCCGCCGCAACCCCAGCACCTGTGAACCTTAATGGTTACCACTCATATTTATGGTTCTACTAGGACCAAGATATTAGAGTTTTGTTTTATTTTATTTATTTATTTATTTAAAATTCTGTGTATATATGTGTGTCTGTGTGTGGTTACATACATGTGAATGCAGGTGCTTGCACAAGCCAGAGGTGTCAGATCCCTTGGAGCTGAGTGACAGGTGTTTGTGGGCTGCCCAATATGGTTGCTGGGAATCAAAATTAGGTTCCCAGGAAGAGCGGTACATGCTCTTAACTGTCAAACCATCTCTCTGGTGTTTATTTATTTATAGGTAGAGTCTCACGCTGTAGCTCAGGCTGGCCTGGAAATGCCTATGTAGCCAAGGCTGACCTCACACAGGTGGCAGTCTTCATGTTGGGATGTGCCACCATGCGCAGCTCTAAGAGTTTTCTTCTTTCCTTTCCTCTTGTGCTGGGGTGAACTGGGGCCTTGTGTGCTAGGCAAGTCTCTGATATAGAACTATATCCCTTCCTCTTTGTTACTTTATTTATTGTATTTTAAATTTTTGTTTTAAAAATTAATTTTATTTTTAAATTATGTGCACGTATGTGTGTCGGTAGGTGCCCAAGGAGGCCAGAAGAGGAGGTGAGTCAGATCAGCTGGAGCTGGAGTTACAGATGCTTGTGGGCCACCCAACATGGGTGCTAGGAATCAAACTTGGATTCTCTGCAAGAGTAGTAGATGCTCTTAACCTTCTCTCCAATCCCATACATTCCTTTCTTGAGTGAACTCACTCTTCTATCTCAAGAACCCTGGGCAGTGGTGCCAGAATAACCCTCATTTCACTGTGTAGAAACCAAGCCCCTGGCTGGGGTGGTGACTTGCTCATACCACACAAGTAGGAAGAGGTTCTGTATGCAGAACCTGCATGGTGGGCCTTGACTGGGTGAGTCCAGTACACTCTCTGTAGCTTACAAAGCATTTCATACTTCGTTGGTTTACTTTTCCTGGGGGGTGTGGCTTACCTGTCATACCCTGCATTCCAAAACCATTCAAAGGCAGTGCTGTGTCTGTGTGGGCGCATGGGAGAAGGCCTTCTGCCTAGACTGATAGGTACAATGAAATCTTGGGGCGTGGATATATCCAGTGTCCGGGAGCCCACCTGGTCAGTGGTGACAGAGCCAAAGTTCACTGGGGCCCATGAGTAGTTTGGCCTGCCTGGAATGTTTTTCGTTAACTTGGTCCTTGGAACAACCCAAGACAGTCTTCATTCCTGACTAAGAGCCCCAGAGAATGTGGTAATGGGTCCAAGGTCACACTGGAGTGTCAGCTGGAGTGACAGGTTTAGAAGAGGTCACAGGGGTTAAGCAGGGGCTTAGGGGTCTACAGTTACGTAGAGTGGCCTAATAGTCACCAAAGGGCTCAGCTTCAGTCTTTACACACTTTCAGGATATGAGCCAGAAAGTCTCCACTCTGTCCCATTCCTCTCTCCCTTTGCCATCAAGACACAAGGCACAACCAAGTGAGCCCTGTTGTGCTGGCACTCTTACCTCCCCAGGGTTCTGGCACATCGTCTCCTTTTGCTCTAACATCCACTCGGCCCGGCACTGTCACAAGGCCCTTGGTACATGTGCTCTACTGAGCCCTAGTACTTCTCACCTTGACCCAGAGAGAGGGCCAAACTGGGAACCCCCAGGCCTCATGGCCAGCTGAATCTTCCCAGATGTCGGAGGAGCATCGAGGTCTGGGGTAGTTGGGATTTGTCCAGAGTTCTATAGAGAGAGGCTCAGTGTCCTGGGTGGTATGTGGTAGGAGGGTCCCAGAGTTCCTGGGACCATATCTCTCATCCTCTCTGTTCCCAAGCCAGGGCATTTCTCCACAGAATCTAGGTCAGGTCTGGGGTGGATGAGAAATAGTGAAGAGAACAGAACCCTGGGATCTCAGCTCTTCATCCTCTAGTGTGGAGAGGTCAAAGCTTGATGGGGAAAACACTTCTGTGTTGCCCCAAAGTTGGCAGGAAATCCATGGAGATGGTTCATTCTAGCAAAAAGGTGCAGGTGGGAGGCAGGGCCTGTGAGAACTCAGGCTGAAAGGTGCCAGCGTGGCAGGAGGGCTGTGATACTCCCGTTTCCTTTGCCGTGATTTCCAGATTTCCTATAATGTCTAAGAAACCTTTCTAATAGAAGAATGAGTTTATCTTCCGAGGTGAGAGGGAAGAAAGCTGTCCTGGTTGCGGTCGAGTGTTGGTCTCACAGAAGGAAGGAGTAGTGGGCTTGGCCCCAGAAGCCCTGGGTGACTTCTCTGCCTTTTGATGATAGTCTCTTCCTGTGTGTCCTCAATGGAGAGAGTTAGGTCCTAACCCCAAAAGAGCCATGTTCCTTCCTCACAGAAGGGTCCAGTCTGCCTCTGCTGTGGAGGAGCTTCCCATTAGTCTTTACCGCCACCCAGAAATACCATCCCACAATATTGAGGGATCCTAGTGCCTTGGGACCTGCTCTGTCACCCACAGTGATTCTGACAGCATGGCAAAGTGATTAACTACAGTTTTTATTCACTGGGCTAGAAGGTATGTGTGGCACCCTGGTGCTATGACACTGGAAATGGCACCATGCCTGTAAGACCACCCCATGATGGCTCAGGGGCTACACAGCTGACTTGCAGACCCAGACCTGGCTCTCAGTTGGAGTCGCAGGCAGAGCCAAGAAGGGTGGTCCAAAGTACCATGGAAGATGAGAAGAAATGGTCCAGCCGGTAGCAGTCACCTGTCCAGAACCCCAGAGCAGGAGCTCCATCAGGACCAAGTTCATTATGATGCTCATAGTCCCAGATCACAGGGGAGTGCTGCCGGCCCGTCACCGCCTCCATTCTCCCAGTACAAGCCCATCTTTGCACTCAGCAGCATGTTGACCACATAATGGGAGCAGCAGTGTAGAGGGTCCTAAGCTGTTCCTGCAGTCATTGCCCCTCACTCCCCACACTCCTCCCGGTGGCTCCTCCCAGCCCTGTGTGACTCACTTAGTACCTGAAGGCTGAAGTAATTTCCTCTGTCTTTCCTTATCACTACCACCATCCCTTTTCCTGGAGGAGAGCCATAGGATTCATATGAATGAGCCACTTTCTCCAGGGCTCCGGGAGCATGTGGTGGAATGACTGGTGACATTTGGACCCCCAATCACTTCTCTGAGCTACAGACCAGGCCTGAGAGCCCAGCCGTACTGTCAAAAGCTTCAGGTGTGTGGCCTGGAAGAGGGACATTTATTCACATAACAGACCACAGTTCATTACTTCTTCTGTGTCATCTTGTGCTGAGGGTGGGGACACAGGTCATGTGATCAGGGACAGCGGCTCAGGTCTCCCGCAAGGCAATTCAGGCTGGAGGCGTGGGGAGGGAGATTGCCTGGTAACTCCCAGCCTCCTAGCATGCTTGGACATTATCCCTGGGGCACTGGGTCCAAGAAGGACAGCAGAGCCAGTCTGGGTTTGGCTGGATCCTGGGGTCCTGCTTGGGACTTCCTCAGAAAGGGTGCACTTGTCAACATGGTGAGCATTGATGGTGAAGTCCAAACAGTGCCGTCTTGACTGGTTCCTGGTTGGAAGTCTCTCAGAGAAGCTGCACTGTTGTATCGGTGAGTGCTGAGCCTGTGGTATGGGCTCAAGGAGAAAGGGATTTAGGGAGCTCCCTATAGGCTATGTAGGACAGAGGTGATCATTAAGTGGGAGGATTGAGGAGGCTCCTGGGGACCTGCTGTAGTGGCTGCCTGGCTAGTCATTGTATCACCTACTGGGCATGGAAGAAAGGTTACCAGGCCAAAGCACCATGCAGGTTATCAGCTTAGTTGTTGGAGTGGCTGTTGAGAGCACATTCAGGCTAAGAAAGCCTCCTGGAGGGTCTGAAGGCAGACCCATGTGACTCAGACCTATGCCTACTTCTTCCACACAGGTGGTTCTGTGCCCATGGGAGTGCCTACCATATCCCCTGATCCCCCCTCCCAAGGCATGGCCCGTCTCCACACGGCAGACAATGTTGAGGACAGAGCTGCCTTGCAAGAGCTTGACTCTGTCAGCCACCCCCATGAGGAGAATCCAGAGAGGACCGTGGAGGGCTGGGGAGCACCCCTCCCTTCTCCAGCCTTCTGAGCTGGAGATGGAGCTGAGGCTCAGTGTCCACTGAAGTGGCTCTTTGTACTTTGTTCCTGGAGTCCAGGCAGCTGGGTGGGAGGGGTTGGCATTGCTGGGTTAGGCAGGACTGCTGAACCCAGCAGTGGGGTCGGAGGGACTTTCTTGGCACTGAGGTCAGGGAGGGTGACCCATCAAGTATGGGAGCTTGTTGGCTGGGCCTGTGTCCTGGGCATCCCCAAGCAGGACAGTATTTGTCACTCTGTGTGTGGACTTTTTCTTTGGGTTCCGGGGCTCTTTGGGCTGTTTGGTTGGTCCCGGTCCTCCGCAGCTGTTCACTGCCCAGCCAGGCTCTGTCATGGGGGTGGGAAGTAACGCTGACCCTTCTCTCTGTGGTTGACATTCCTAGAGACAGGAAGACATAAACAAGTGTTAGCACCTCCCTCCAAGGATGAGCTATCCGCTGCCAAGACCTGGAGAGGGTTGTTGGGGGTCGGGGGTCAGGAGGGCCTCAGACCAATGACGTCAGAAAGAGAGGCTGCTGGCACACTAAGATCTGAGGGAAGGGTACTCCCGGAGGAGACCGCAGCTAGTGTGAGGACCCTAGGGTGGAGCTAAGCCTGGAGAGGAAGGGCTGGGAGGAAGGCTTGAAGTCAAGGAAGAAGAAGGCATGGGGCCAGATTGGCAAGGTCTTTGGACACTCAGCACAGTAGGTATCATCATGAGTGTGATACTGGCAGTGCGGACGTGGCGGGCAGCCATTCAGGAACATCACAGTGTCCCTGGCTGCTGGAGAGGCAGCAGTAGTGCCGATGTGTAGGGCCTCAGGGTGGCAGAAGACGAAGGGTGAAGTACCCCAGCAGGCGTGGGATTAGGCCGCGTGAAGAGGAGGTATGAGCCCCACCTCAGGAGCTCATGGGACAGTCTCTGTCAGGGCTTCCTGGGTGTCATCCCACTTAACACTCAAGAAGTGAGGGAGACCTGGTTGTACTGTGCAGACTGGAATGCTGAGGCTCCTGATACTAGGTGACCTGTGTAGGATCATCACTCGGTTGTGGAATTGAAGAAGACTCTGTATTCAAATCCGGGAAGCTACTGGCCCAGAGCTGCCCTTGCCTCATTCTGCTTCCAGAGAGCTGCACTGGAGAGCTGTCCCCCGACACCAAAAGAGGGCCTTGAAACGTTTCTTCTGTCAGAACTCAAGGTGATCAGCTCTAGCCTCTCTGGTCATGCTTGTCCTTGGCCTCAGTGAGGCGGGAGAGCCACCCCCTCTCAGAGCACCACAGACCTCCATCCTCCAGGTGCCTGTCACTGCTTTGGTGGGGAGAGCCAGTCCAGGGCCCCCTGCTGTCCACTTCATAGCCATGGAAGTGGATTCAGGGCAGAGCTGACCTTCAGCCTGGCAGTTGGACTTCCTTGATCTCTGTTCCTTACTGCAGATAGGGCATCTGGAAGATAGGGTCTGGAAGGCTGTGTGGCTAGAGGGTGGCAGGCAGCTAAGGAGTGGCAGGCAGTGCAGGGGCAGGGGCCCCTGGCATATTTATCCCCCAGGCCTCCGTTCCTGATGATGCCTGTGATAAAGCTGGGTGGGATGTGACTTGGTAGGTATTGAAGGCTACAAGCTTGGGTCAAGTCTGAGTAGGAGCCAGGTTCTCCCTCTAATCGAAGCTGTTAATCATTAATCACTTGCTCTTTCCGGAAGCTGTGCAGTCCCTCTCTGGCTTCCTTTATATCACTCAAAGTCCACACCTTGCCCCTCCTTTCAGCCCCAGCCAGCCTGCTGCTGGGGAGGTAGGAGGACCTCTCATCCACTGGGCACTCTTGGCTCTGTGTCTCCTTCCACTGGGGGGCTCTGGGCAGCTGGGCCAGTGTGTGTCATCCTGTCTTACAGATGGAGATGCTGAACCACAGAGGCCAGGGCTGCTTGCTTGTGGATGCCCTGTGTGTTCATTCATTTACAGGATGTTTATTGTTCTGATGTTCTTGTTGCAGGGAGCCTGACTTGGTGCTCACAGCCTGCCATGTGGGCAAGGTGACCAAGTCAACTGGAAGTTCAGGGCCCTTGAGTGGGCTGGGATTGGAGGCTGTACAACCTGGGGAGGCGGAGGTGAAGATGTGAAGTGGGGAGCGTTGTGTGCAAAGCCTTGATACGGCACTGTAGTCCCCTTCCTTGCTACACGAATACTCAGAACTCCACCCAGCTGCCTCCTGCATCCAGGACTGACTTATGTTCTCTTAGAAAGATCCTCACAGAGGATAAAGGATGAGCACTTGGCCAAAGTGGGATTCCTAAGCTTGGAGCCAGGCAGTGTGTTAAGCTATTTGGGGTGGGTGTCTCTTCTGGGTTTCCAGTTTCTTATTGGTGGCTAGCCACATAAAACTCCATTCTCTCATGGAAGGAGATCTTCAGCCGACATACCACCATGGGGCTGTTGGACACTAGGTGGTTTTTAAGGAAGGGAGCATGGGTTCTTGACCCAGAGTTTGTTACCCTGGTCCTCCTAGCACTTGGGAGTTAGAGACAGGAGGATCAAGGAGTTCAAGGTCATCCTTGGTTATATAGCTAGTTTGAGGCCAGCCTGGGTTGAGGTGGGAATCCATTTGTACAAGACACTCATTCCTGCTGCCATTCGCACCCCGATGAAAATGCCCAGCGGCCTCCCAGAGATGGGGCGTAGTCCTCAGGGCTCTTTGCCCTGAGAGCAGATAAGGCTCAGAGGAGGAGGCCTGATTTACCTGCACTTGGCCTTGACTGCTCCAACAAGGGGAAACACTGGTATTTCCAACACCTGGCTCCGCTCTGCTCTGGGAGAGTGGGACTGCCTCTCTAGCTTCCTGGTTCCCTATTTTACAAATGAGGAGACTAAAGCCTGGGAAAGAGTGGAGCTGGGAAACTAGTCCAGGTGGAGACATGGGCTGGCATTGGGCCTGGCCAAGGGCAGCTCTTGTATGTGTCCACCTATCTGACACCTCTTTGGCCTGAGAGCCAAGATTCAGCTTCTAATAAGGAAACGGTTCCTCTACAAGCCAGATACTGAATCCAGTGCATGGGACTGCATAACCGGGGGCTTCCAGGTAGGTATCGGGTGACAGGAGGGTGACTAGCGAAGGGCTAAAGGGACCCCATGTGGGTGGAGTAATGGGACTTGGGTAGGTTCAGACTGCCACACAGAGAGCTCAGGCTTGTCCTTTGACTCTGTGCCTCAGTTTCCTCATCTGTAAGTACCAATGTGTGGCTGGGGTCAGGATGCAGCAAGGAACAACATGGAGCAGTGAGCAAACCTCTAGGTGGTCTCAAAAGTGCTCCCTCTGTTCCCCACAATTGTAGATCACTGGGGAATTGTGAAAACAGGTTTGGGCCAGGCACCCACATAGAAACACCTGAGTAGCCAGTTCAGGCCTTGGAGCCATACCTCACGGGTCTGAATTTCCAGTGATCAAGGCTGGGGATAAAATACAAAGGGAGGAGGGAGAGGATATAGGCAAGGTCCGCATACAGGGTTATGAGCTGCGCATGTCTGGGACAGGTGGGGCAGCAGTGTTCACTGTGTGACAGGGACTTGCAAGTCTTCTGAAGCTCACTGTGGACTTCCACTTATGTACTCTCCATGTCAAACTGCTGGTGACTTAGCATATGGTACCATCCAGGGTGACAAGTTCCTACTGATATTTGGCAGAGGCAAGAGACTGCTGGCGGTCCTTCACCTTCCAAGAAACATAAGGCTTGGGGAACCATGGTTTTAAAATCCCTGCAGCCAAGCCTGGCAGATATACCAGAGGCTCACAGTAGTCCAGGTTAGTGAGGCAGCCTCAGACAGATGCAGTAGGGCCCATGTGGTTGCCTGGTCACCTACAGGAGGAAGAGAGATGTGTGACCTGAGAACAGCAGTCAGATACTGGGCTTGGTGTCTTATACCTATAATCTCAGCACTCAGGAGATAAAAGCAGGAGGCTCAGGAGTCCAAGGCCAGCCTGGGTTACATGAGATCTTATCTCATAACAATAAAAATAGGAGGCAGGCCCATGGACTTTGCCACCAAAACCTGAGTGAAGACTGGAAGAGTCCTGCCTCTGCCACCAGCCAGCTGCACATCAGGCCGATCCTCTGTCCTCCCGCTGGAGAAAGAAAAGAAAGGAGGGAGAGTGGCACACAGTGTCTGGCAGCAGACAGCACTCCGGCTGCCAGTGTCACGAAGGGGAGAGTGATAGCCGTGCCATGTCTTGGGAGGAAGGCTCTGGGTCCATCGTCCCCCAAGTCTGTCCTCTCCTGCCTGGTTAGAGGGTTTGGTTGCATGGGGTGGCAGGCTGCCCAAGCAACCCTGCAGTGCAAGACAGTGTCATCACCACACCCTCCAGGGCTCAGCACCGCCCCCACCCGCACCGCCCGCACCTGCACAGCTGCTGGGTCTCTGGCATGCGGTGTGCCATGTCCTCTGTGTTCCATCTACACCTGGGGCCTTGGCTTCTTGCACCCTCTGTTGGCTATCTCATTTGTCTACCCTCCCTCCTTGCTGAAGTATGTGAGGGCCTTGTCCGTCTGTCCGACCCCTGCTAAACTCAGAGGCCATCCTACCCTGCCCATCTACCCCAAGCCAGGCCAAATGCCAGTCTCCCTGACCTTCTCTCAGCCCCCACATCTCCCTGACCTTCTCTCAGCTCTGGATAACCTTCTCTGTTCCCTTGCCAACCCACATGGGCTTCTGGCTCTGCACTGGGAAGGTCCGCAGTAGATGTGGCCCTGCTGCAGGGGGCTATCCCCATGAAGAAAGACCGTATCTCTGAGAGGCTGGTGTCCTGAGTCTTCAGCTCCACATGGCTGCCTCCTCTGGTTTACCCAAGTCTGCTCTACCTGGCCACTTCCCATCCCCCTCTGAGCTGCTAAGGGGGATTAGGCAAGCACCCTTTCCTGCTTCTGACGTGGCTGTTTCTTCTGCTTGCGATGCTGTTCTCTGTGGCCATCTGCATCTTCACTTGAGCCTGTGTGTGTGAGGCAGTACAGTACAGCCACAAGTGTCCATTCACCACTGGCCCAAGTGGGGCCTCCATCTGTCTGTAATCTGCCCTCTTGTTTGGCTCATATTATTTTTTGGACAGCTGGTGGCTGAAGCTCCATCCCACAGGCCTTGCTGACTGAGGTTGGAGACTTGGGTTCTACCTCCTGTGTGGCCTGGGCCAAGTCTCTGCCGATCTCTGGATGCCATTCCTTGGTCCATGGGGTTGCAGTAAGGCTGGTCAGACTTTTAACCCTGTGTCCCTGCTCTGCCTCGAATACACTGGTCTCCCTCCCATAACAGACATCCAGCCGTGAGCCCTCGGCAAGAATGGCCTCGCACACTCATCCGGTGCTTGCTCTGCCCAGAAGTTCCAGGCACTTAATGATACTTTATTTATTTTTATTTTCTGTGTATGAGTGTTTTTGCCTGGATTTAAGTGCACCCATGTCACGTAGTGCCCATGGAGCCCAGAAGAGAGCATTTGATCCCCTGGAACTAGAGTTACAAATAGTTGTGGGTGCTGGGATCTGAACCTGGGTCCTCTGCAAGAACAGCAAATGCTCTTAACAGCTGAGCCATTTCTTCAGCCCCAGGTCCAAGAACTTTAACTATATACCTGAGGCTGAAGATGTGACTTAATGATAGAGATGATGTCTAGAATGCTTGAGGTCTTAGGTTTAATGCCCAATGCTGCAAAAAACCACAAAAATTCCTGAGATCTTTTGTGCCATGAACTCTATTACATCCTTGTCTGATGGATGAGGGAACCGCTGAAGCCCAAAAGACATGGAGCCCCCTGGCAGTCTGGCTGCAAGGTTTGAAAATAGCCTTGGGCTACACAGGGCCTCCGTCAATCCCATACCTGCTCTCTTCTGACCCTGCGTGTCAAGAATTCCTCCCCAGCCCAGGGCCACTTGGTATTCTCCCAACCTCACTGCCCATCGGGTACTGCTAAGCACTGGCACCTGTCTCTCCATGGCTCCGTGCCCCCTTCCTCCTACCCAGCATGCTTACTTAATGCTCCAGCGTGCCAAGGCACATCCCACCCTGACATAGTCACCTAACACTTACAGGACACCATTCTGTGCTGGAACCTTGTCATCAACCTGCCAGCATCCCACATTCAGGTCTTCCTATCTGTCCTGCCTGGCTGTTCCCTCATCTGACCCCATCACTCCCTGGGGCTGGTATAGTGGACCTACCTGGCTCCTTAGCTTCATCCTCTTCAGATCAGTCTATTGCATCCTCTAATACAGTAGCTCCTAGGACATGTGGCTACTAGAATTGAATAAAATCATGTTAATTCCTCAGCTGCCATAGCCAAATTCAAGTACTCAGTAACCACATGTGGCTAGTAGCTGTTGTATTGGATAGTGCAGGCCAGGCACATTTCCTTTGTCACAGAGCATGGTGCAAAGCAGAGCTAAGGCTGTGCCTGTGGATCATCCTCAGCCTCTTGGAGCCTGAACTGAGGCTTTCCTCTTCCTCACCCACTGAACTGGAGGGTGTGTGAGTCTCAGGTCCTGGAGAACAGTGAGTCTCCACTGGTAAGCAGAAGAGTGATCAGTTGCTTTACCCTCGCCCCAAACCTCAGTTTCCTTGTTTGTAAAATGGAATGATAGTCTCTACCTCTGAGGCTGGTTGTAAAGGTAAAGCATGTGGAAAGCTCCTACCATTTGCCAGGCACATATTTTAAGACTGTGGTGAGTTGTTACCATCTCCATCAGCATGAATAAGACAAACCATGGGTGGGTTGTGGAAGGCGGGCCTCTCAGCAGCCACAGCCTTGTTGCCGGGTGGTGGGGGCCATGATTTCTGAGCATAGCCAGCCTGTGAGATGACTAACCTGTTTACCCTTCAGCACTGGCCAATAGAATGGTCCAGATGTTCTTTATCTCCACTGCCCAGGGGTTTCTATAGAACCAGAAGCCGATGGATAGACTAGGTAGAGAGTCTGGGGAGAGGTGGAGTACTAGCCAGTCAGCTTTTTGAGGTACTTACCCATCCCTTTGACAGAGTTCTGAGGGAGGGTTCTGGGGTTACACTGAGTTGGGAGGGTTAGAGAAAGGAGAGGGTCAGGGTGTAGATGGTTGTAGGGTAGCAGGCTGTTGGACTGAGAGTTCTCAGTGAGGTGTCCATCTTTAGAGCCAAGGCAGCCAAGGGACCTGGGCATCTCTGTGGGGCCCAGGAGGCCTAGTCATTCATCTCCCCAGAACACTGGCTGGAGCAAAACTACTGTGTGGCTTTCCTCTCTTGTCTGGACTTTGGGGTCTTTACCCACAGTGGTGGCTGTCCCATTGTGAACAGGATTTGCAAAGATCCTCTGGCCACTTGGAGAAGATGGTGTCCTTGACCACACCTGGTTCTCCAGAGTAGACTCCTTCCCTCTGAGTGAGCCAAGGGAACAGAATTTCTGGGGGGCTAGACTTCCTGGTAGCCCTGACTTCCCTCAGCCAGGATATTCCTGTTTAGCCTGGGGCAGGAACCAGGCTATAGTCCCTTTGGGCTTTAGGTCTACCTGCTAGCTCTCAAAGGTCTACCTACTAGCTAGCAAGTCTTGGCATCTTGATGTACGGTTGGATGGGTGGTGTAGTCTCTTTAAGGACTCTGTTTCTTCCAAGTTTGACTCTGGATCCAGGCCCCCTGCTTTGTCTCTGGCATTTGAAACAGCAGGGCTTGGCACAACAAAGATGTGGGAATGTCTACCTGTAGCTTGGATGATATATGGGCCATAGAGTGACCACTGCATGTAGCCATGAGCTCTGTGGAGCCTGCCCCATGCATAGTCATCAGGGGGTGAATAATGATGATAAGTGAAGAGATAAACACAGCATCAGCTTTTCCTCAAATCTCTCACTGGAATTCAGGAATCTGCCTGCCACCTGCTCTGTCTGGTCTTACACGTGGGACCATGAATCCTTGAGTCAGGAGGATGATCCTCATTTAGCCTTATAGATAGGGAGGAGGTGGCCACTGTCTTCTGAGCCCTGGAATAGTGACTTGCTCTACTTTAATCCCAAGACAGGAACTGGAATTAGTAATGGAAGCTCCAGGGAGGTTGATGTAGATTAATAAGAGGAAAAATTTCCAGCAGCCCAAAAAGCTTGGAAAGGAGGCATTGTGAATTGGATGAGTACAGACCAAGTCACCTGCCTGGGATGATGACTTGAACAGCATTTTTACATTATTATTACTATTATTATTATTGTGTGTGTGTGGTATTTGTGTTTGTGTGTGTGCCGATGTGCAGTGTCTATGTGCATATGGAGGCCAATGGTCAACCAATGTCTTCTTCAATTTTTTCACTGTATTTTTGAGTTAAGGTCTCTCAGTTGAACATGGAGCTTGCGGAATGGCTAGGCTGCCTGGCAAGTGAACTCTGAGAATCTGCCTTTGTCTAGCCCGTCGGTGCTGGGGTTACGGTACACATAGCCGTGCCTAGCTTTTTACATGGGTGCTGGGGAATCAAACTCAGGTCCTCATGCTTGCAGAGCAAGCACTTTACCCATTGAGCCATCCCCCTAGACTTTGGGCAGCATTCCCACTTTGGAGCTGAGAGAAGAAACCAGAAATGCCTCAGGGGCTAGCTCCAGGAACTAAGAGCCTCACGAGTCACTCAAATGGCCAGTTAGTAGTAAGCAGCCCCCATGTGAGCCAGTCCTTTTCCAAAGTCTGCCAGAGCAAGGCACATTCAGCAGGATATCTGCATGCTGTTGTCTGGCAGGACACACAAACGAGACGGAACAACATGAGCATTTACAGAGCAGCTTCCAATGCCAGGCTCCTTGCGGAGTGCTTTGACACTGTGGCTCCTCCAGGTCACCCACAGGACTGCAAAGAAGGTGTTAGCTCTTGTTTCATCTAAGACAGGTTCAGAGAGGCAAACAAACTCGCCTAAGTTTACATAACTAAATGGCAGTACCAGATCCTCTAGACTTTAGTAGCAATGGAGGCCAGTGCTCACTGTCTGCCTGGGCAGGCTTCCTAGCCATTTGTATGGACCAATGAAAGGGGAAACTGAGGCACAGGAAGGTGGATTAACTCCTGAAAGTCATGATCTGGCCATCATAGCCATGGATCTACCTTGTGCCTCAGGAGCTGTTAAGCATGCAGGTTGGCTGCAGACACCCTGCTGTGTTCCTGGAGGTGGGCACAGCGCACGGGCCAGCACAGGTGGAGTATGAGGTCGAAGGTGAGCGCAGGGAGTCAGACCTCAGCTTAAAGTCAAGATGCTCTTTAAAAATATTTTTAAAATTTTATTTGTGTGTGTATATGCATCTGTATGGGTGTCTGTAAAGTCCATAGGAGGGCATCAGGTTCCTTGGAGCTGGAATTAAAGATGTTTGTGAGCTGCCTGATATGGATTCTGGGGTTTGAACTTCGGCCCTCATGATTGAGCAGCAAGTGCATTTAACAGCTGAGCCATCTCTCCAGCCCCAAGATGCCCTTTCAAGAAGATAAATCAAGTCCTGGAGAGACATTGAGGGTCTAGATCTCTGAAGGTGTTCCTAAACTGGGGGTTGCAGGTGGAGCCTGAAGTGACCTGGGAGACCTCCAAATTCTGTTTCACAAACATTCCAAGAGTGCCTAGAGCAGGAGGCCCCTTTCTCCGAATTGGAAGAGCTAGGGGCCTTATTGCTATCCAGGTCTGAGGACATTAGAGATCAGATGTTGAGGTGCAGGAGATATGGGGCCACTGGGTGGCTTACAAGGGAATGGCTGTTAGGTCATGAACCATCTGAACTACACAGGCAACAGGGCGAGGGCAGCCAAAAGCACTCCAGGGTCCAGCTAGGGCCCTGATCAGTGCAGGCAAGCTCAGGACCTCGGAGAGCTCCGCCTGTCACCCCAGTGACACCTGTAGAGTGTTGGTTGGGCTGAGTTTGGAGCTGTGGCCTGTCCTGCTAGCTTCTTGTCACCGCCTCCAGCCAGCACTGGCAAGATTCAACCTGAGCCTCACTCTGAGGTCATGGCTGGGTCATTGTGATGGTTCATTTTAAGTGTCACCCTGACTGGATTAAGAAACACCTGGATAAGTGGCCTTGCATTGCTTCTGAGTGTCTAGAGGGTATTTCTGGGAGGAGACAGGAGGGAGTTGGAAGGCTACAAGAAGGTCCACTCTCAGCATGGAGGGACACTGTTCATCAGGCTGGGGGCCTAAAGCACGCATAAAGGCAGAGAGTGAATCCTCTCCTGGGATTGGGGTGCATCTGACCTTGGAACTCCAAGACTTACACCATCAGTGGTTCTGAGGCCTTGACACTTGGACTGGGCCACACAGCTGCCTCCCAGAGTCTCCATCTATCAGAGAGACCTGTCACCACGCTTGTCATCCTTCATAGCCACGTGAGCCAATTCCTTCAATAAATCCTCTATTTGTCTGTCTCCCTCCTGTTGATCTGTCTCTGAGAACCCTAACTCAGCTGAGGGTCTATGGCTCATCAGATTCCCTCTCACCCCATCACCTTCTAACAGGAGCCAAGGGAAAGGCTGCGGGAGGAAAGGCAGAAGAGGGAGGGGACATCAGAGTCTACTCAGATCAGACTTCCTGCTGTGCAGTCATGGATTCGAGTCCTGCTGCCACCCTGTCCTTAGCTTCCAGCCAAGGAGTTTCTACTGCACTTGGCCCATCTCTACCCATTACTCACTTAGCCAGGAGGCCACAGATGCAGCTGCTGGGTATGTCTCCCAGAGCATGGTGCCATTTCCCGGCTTGCATCTGTCTCAGCATGCCCAAGCTTTGTCTAACCTCCACTGCTGGGCTCCAAACTCTGTTGCTGTGACACAGGATGGCACCTGCCAGGGCTGGGGTCCTGCCAGAGGTTCACCTTCAGGCCTTTGCTCCTGCTGCCCCTCCCCCCCCCACCTGAAGGTACTGTCTGTGAGACCAGGGATGAACAACGGGTAAGAGGAGCTAACATGGATCTCGCACTTAGGCTGTGAAAAGCCCTTTACATGGATTTTTATCCAATTCTATGATGAGACGGTGAAGTTACAGAGAAGGGATGAATGTGTCCAAGGCCACACTTGTAACCAACACAGAGCTGGGTTTGAGTGGGGTAGTCAGTACCTGTGGGACTCATAGTGAGCATCTAAGTCTAGCTCTGAGCTGTGAGATCACCCTTGGTAGCAGGTGAACCCAAAGGGCTTTGTCCTTAAATAGCCACCTGCCTGGGCCTTGGGGGCAATGGCTCAGGCCTCGGGAAGCCAAGTCCTTCCTCAGTGGAATTTGCTTCTCAGCTCCTGGGTTCCCAAAGGTGCTCAAGCCAGGTACATTCTGGGAACCAACACTTCCCAGAGCCTCCCCCACCTAGCCCCATTCCTTTTGTGACTCTTCAAAAGAGGATGAGGCAAGAAGGAACTGGGGGTAGGGTCTGGCAGCTGTGTTATCCGGGCCTGGCCTCCCCTCTTCCTGAGCTCTTAGTCTGAGGAAGGTGAGAGGAAGGAGCTTGCAGGCATGCTGGGAGCCTTGCCCAGGCTGCTTCTCAGCCCCCTGCAGACTACGCAGAGTAGCCTCTACCCAAAGCTAGTCTACCTCCCTGGTCAGGCTCCCCCACAGTTCCCGTCCAGTTTATCAGCAGATCCCCCAAAGCTGACTGTCCCTGCACCCCTCCACCATGGTCAGAGCCACTCAGCTTTCCACAACCTCCTTGGAGTCCACAGTCACTTTCTTTTTTTAATTAAAAAGGTTTTTACTTATTTATTTTTATTGTGTTTGTATGAATGTTTTGCCTGCATGTATGTAAGTGTACCCATGTCATGCAGTTCCTAGGAGGCCAGAAGAGGGCAGTGAATCCCCTAGAACTGGAGTTAAAGATGGTTGTTAGCTACCATGTGGGTGCTGGGGACCAAACCTGGATTCTCTGGAAGAGCAGCAGTGTTCTTAACCACTGAGCCATCTCTCCAGCCCCCTTTTTTAATTTAAATTTTTTATATTTTATGTATATGATTGTTTTGCCTGTATGTGTGTAAGTGTACCTGTGCATGCAAAGCCCTCGGAGGCCAGAAGAGGATCTCAGATCCCTAGCTCTGACCTAGAGTTTCAGACAGTTGTGAGCCACCATGTGGGTGCTGGGAACTGAACCCAGGTGTTCTGCAAGAGGCCAGTGCTCTTAACCCTGGGCCATCTCTCTGGCCCGTCACAGTTCTTGGCAACAGCTGCAGTGATTTACAACCAGCCAGGTGACAGTCTTCCAGGAATTCTGGGAAAGCCCGTAGACTTTAAAAATTTAAAACAGTTTACATTTATTTATTTACTTACTTAATGGCCTGGGAGGCAGGAGGCCTGTGTCATGGTAGTGCATATGCAGGTCAGAGGACAGGTTTTAGGAGATGATCTCTCCTTCTACTATGTGGTTCCAAGGGACTGAGTTCAGGTCATTGGCAGAAAGCGCCTTTACCGGCTGAACCACATTTCTGACCCTGGTTCAAACCCTGCGCCATCAAGCCCGCCCCCTCCCACTCTTCCTCAGCTCACTGCCCCACCCTTTCTACTGCAGTTCCTCACCCTGGGCAGATGGCAGGCGCACTCTGGCCGAGCCCCTCCCTCCTGCTTAGAACATTCTTCCTCGCCCCTAGCCTTTCTTGAGTCTGCTGTTTGTCACTGTGCTAGGCAGGGCTCTCCAGAGGGATGGCATATACAAGAGGGGATTTAACGGGAGTTTAATTGTGGACATGGAGGGTCTTATGAAAGGTCACCCGCAGGCTTGAGACCCTGGGATACAGCTGGGCAGCTTAGTCCATGTCCAGGTCACAGAATCAGGAAGTCAGCAGTTGATTCTCAGTCTAAGCCTGAAAGCCAGGGAACCCAGGGAGCTGATTCAAACCCTGGAGTCCCAAGGCTGGAGAGCCTGGAGTTCTGACATTCAAGGGCAGAAGAAGAGTGTTGCAGCTTAGGAGGAGAAGAGAGGAGCTTACCTTGACTCTGCCTTTTTGCAGAGCCCTCAAGGCCCCCTTCCCATTGGACAGTGCGCCCAAAGGCTGAGGCAGACCTCCCCTCAGCCCTCCCATTCCATTATCAGTCCCCTCCAGAAAGTCCCTCAGATGCTATAGTTGGTCCCGCAAATTGAGTATGAAGCTGACCAGTTGTGTTTGACACTATGCCAGTTAGCTTACCCCTCTGACCACAGTTTTCTCATCTATAAGATGGGAATGATGTGGGTACCTGCTTCGTGTTGGGAAGACTGCGAGGTGTGTGTGTGCAGCGTGCTCAGGACAGGAGCTGGCACGAGACCTCAGTGAAGCTTACTGTCCCATCAGGTGGTTTATCAATGATGCTCTGTAATGAATGCAGAGATACCACAGTGGGGCCCATGTACGCCCACGTTAGCCACAACTGGCCAGCCGCATTTTTGATGGATTGGCCTGGGAACCTGCATTCATATGAAAGCCTGACTCGCTCTTTGTCGCAGTGCCCTCTGGGGAAAGTCTTGTTATCCTTCCAAGTCCTGTTTATCTATCTGTGAAGACCATGGTCACGATGACCTCTCAGTCTTGAAGAGACTTAAACGAGGTCCTCAGTGATAACATTTATTACTCTATTTCATATGTGGGCTGCCTTAGTCCAAAAAGTGGATTTGAAGCATTTAACAAAATCAATGAAGATAGAAGGGAATTGAGCTGAGGAGAGTAAGGGTCAAAACCAACCAACAGCAGCCCCGCCCCGCAGGAGCCCGTCACTGAAGGAGTTTGAAAATGTGTTCTTGAGGTACATGGGCTTTTGAGTCTCCTAGCAGCCTAAGTGATGACAGACACTAATGGGTGACATTCCATGAGTCTCAGCAGCAAACCTGACTTTACCAAGAAATATATAGGAGGACCGGGGAGTCAGGGGAGACCCTGAGCCTGGTGAGCCTGTCTTCTGAAAAGCACAGCTGGCCGGGTAGAACCAGATCCCAACAGCCAGCCTGACCGGGAGCCAGGGCTGACTGGGTCAGTCTGACCTCACGGGCCCCTTCCTGCCCAGCAGAAAGTTCCCTTCCTCTCACCTTGTCATTGCTTGTGTTTTCTGCTACCAGTGAATTTAGCCTGGGTGGCAGTGCCCTGCCCTGCCCTTCACAGGTCATGAGCTAGCTCAGTCCAGCCTGGACTGGGGTGGGGGTCCAGCATAGGCAGGCCTTGAAAAGAGAAACAGCCCTCCAGAAGAACTAGAGCTGTGTTTGGGCCCTGCATACCCTGGGCTTGCAGGCTTCCACTGCCAACACCTTGGGCACCAGTATTGCCTCTCGCCTGTTTGCTGCCACAGAAGGTATCCTGTCCACATGTCCTCATCAGGCCCGGCCTACCTGGCTTGCTTCTCCAGACAAGCTGGAATATAGTGTGTGGAAAGGAGTCCCCGAGTCCCACTTTGGGATGGTGCCAACCCAGTGGATAAAGCCTCATCTCTGCCTTGGGACAGCTGACATTTAGCAGAGGTCAGCTCTCCTCCCAGCTCCTACATGACCCCCTCCCTGCACTGTGTTTCCTGCCAGCAGTCAGCTGTGCAGGGCCCACTTAGGCAGGCAGTGGAAGGTACAGGCATTGAAACTGGAGACAGAGGGACCACTTTGTGTCTCCAGTACAGGCCTTGGCCTGCCCCTCAGGATTAGCAGGTGGACTGTTTCTTCCTTGTGTGCTCAGGGACCTTCCTGCAGGTGAAGTCTCCGAGGTGTAGAAGCAGGAAGCAGCCTCTATTCACCTGTAGGCCTTGTGACCTTGAGTAGTTCTCCCTGAAGTACCCCAGGTCTCGCTCAGAAGAGATGGCCTTTGAAAACTGATTTTTGGATCAAATATTTCAGCAAACTGTGTCTTAGGACTGTGCAGCTGAAAGAAGATCCTGCTGGGACCTTCTAGCCTGGAGCAGTTAAAGGAACACAAGCTTACTAAGCATTCACTGTGTACCAGAAACTCCATGTCCATACCTCAGATATAGAGACCGGTTCAGAATGGGAAGGAGCTTCCTCATGGCCAAGAATGTATTCTTCCATTCCACCCTGCTGCCCTCAGAAATGGGGAGACACTGAGAGGACCTGGAGAGAGAGCCAGTCCGCGAGAACTAGCTGCAGAAAAGAATATTTTGTTTGTTTTTCTTGTGTTGCTGGAGTTTGACCCCAGGTCCTTGCACAAGAAAGTGCTCTACTACGGACTTACATCTCCAGCCCCAAAAAGAAGGAATGTTGGTAGAAAGACAGCTCCAGAGACCAAAAGCCAGGTTTCTGTCCCAGTTCCTTTTGTGACCTAGTGTCCTTTCCCTTCCCTCCTCAATCCCCAGGCAAGTTAGTGATCCTTCCAGGTCTCTCTAGGCTCCAGGCTAAGATGGTCTGGATTCTTCTAGTCAGCCCTGAACTCCCTGCACAAGATGACCACAGGATTAAACACTGAGATGAATACATTTCTGCTTGGAGTGTAGTCAGTGGTAGAATAGTGGCTTAGCATGATGGAGTCTCTGGGTTCCACCTTCAGCACCCAGATCTGCCAAGATAACAATAAAAAGTCCAGATGTGGAGTTTGGCTAATAAGGACAGGCCAGTGTGTGTTTCCTCCTTGTGACAAGTATCTTGAGGTATAGAGTAATGGTAGTGGAGAGGTGAGGCACACAAGGGACTGTCTGTCCTTGTCTTTGTAACTTGTCTGGCAAAACAGAAACGTTCCCAAACTCAAATAATTAAAGGTTTATTTAAGCTGTAGGGTGACAAGCAGTTCTATTGGAAATAAAACTAGAGGTCTAAGCACCACATTGATAACACATAAAGAGCATGCAGACAAAGAGGAAGAAACTCAGCAAGACCTCGTGGGTAGCAAACAGTCCCACTGAGTGGGGAAACTAGCTATGTTTTTGTCATAATGCAAGAATACTATGTCTTTTCCCCATTGGCTGGGATCTGACTTCGTAGTCTTTCTTGGTTGGTTTGAAAAGAATTGGCACAAAGGAAATGAAGGAAGTGGGGGAGGGGTTGACTGCCCTGAGCCGCCAGATTCTGGGAACGCATCTGGGCCTTACTGTAAAAAAATTTACAATGTGGGGGAGATTATGAAATAGCATCACAGAGGTTAAATCTCTGTGGTTGTTCTGTTTGTTTGTTTGTTTTTGAGATAGAATCTTACTACGGAGTGCTGACTGGCCTGGAACTTGCTCCTTAGTCCAAGCTGGCCTAGATCTGCCTGCCTCTGCTGGGATTAAAGGCGTGCATCTCCACTGTGATCATTCTGTTGATAGAAAAGATTTGCATTGTACGATTTCCTTGTAATTATTTCTGTCCTCTCCATCCACAGCCATAAGCTGATTGGTAAATTAAACTGGACAAATGATAGCAAGTGGTCAGATCCCACATCACCCATGAGTAGAGTCATTCGTTATAAAAAACCCGAGTGTTATGCGGGACTTAAAAGGAGATGGGACATCTGTTTCCACTGACATGACAATCTTTTAAATCTATTATTGACTTGAGGAAAACAACTTGATTGAACTTCCTGTCAAATATGGTCAGATCTGTGAAGATACTAAACCAAGAACAGAAAAGTGGACCATCAGAGGAGTAGCATACTTCCAACTGTTTGTGGAGCTGCCTGCCTCTGCCTCCAGTGTGCTGAGATTAAAGGAGTGTACCACATTACCCAGCTCCTTCATTCATTTTGGGCATATAGCTCACTAAGAAGCCCTGGCTGGTATGAAACTCAGAGATCTGCCTGAGTGCTGGGATTAAAGGTGTGTACCTCCATACCCAGCTTGATTTCATTTTTAAAGTGTTAAAAATCTCTTGAGTTTCGGGGGGGTGGGTGCATATCTGGTCCACATATCGAATTCCAGGCTAGCCTGGGCTAGATAGTGAAACCCTGTCTCAGGAAAAAAAAAAAAAAAAAAAAAAAAAAGAAGTTAAAATTGTTGGAGTCTGGTTCATGCCTGTAATCCCAGCACTGTGGGGCTGATGCAGGAGGATTATCTTGATTTCCAGGCCACCCTGGGCTATAATGTGAGACTCTTCTCTCAAAACCAAACAGAAAGTTAGATTGTAACCAACCCTTGTGACCTGCTATCATTTATTTAGGAAAAAGCCTCTCTCTCTCTCTCTCATACACACACACACACTGCATTCATGCCGGCAGGCTCATACCTATGCTGGGAGCTGTGCCCTTGGACTGCGCAGGGACAAGCCTGGGGGCAGCTTCACACCCAGCGCCTCACCTCCACCTCCAATCCCTGTGACCTGCGACCCTTTAAGGAGGAGCTTTTCCCTGACTGCTTTGGGCTCCAGGAGCCAAGCCTAGCCCTGCAAGTTTGTTGACAAGGTGTGGCTCCAGGTGGAAGAGGCTACAGAGAGGAAGGATTTCTGGGGGGGTCCCTGAGAGTCAGGGCCATGGGGGCAGGGAGCGGCTTGATGGACTTTCAGGGACCTTAGTGCAGTGAATGAACCTTTGGGAGGCCGAAGGTGGGTGATTCTTTTTTTTCACAGGTGCTAGGACTCCCCTCAACTCTCCTTCCTAGGACAAGCCTACCCTGACCTTTTTGCTCTCTCTCTTTTGCACAGGATGAAGATGAGACGTTACAAGCTCTTTTTCATGTTCTGTATGGCTGGCCTGTGCCTCATCTCCTTTCTACACTTCTTTAAGACCCTCTCCTATGTCACCTTCCCCAGAGAACTGGCCTCCCTCAGCCCTAACCTGGTATCCAGCTTCTTCTGGAACAATGCCCCTGTCACGCCTCAGGCCAGCTCGGAGCCAGGAGGCCCTGACTTGCTGCGGACCCCGCTGTATTCCCACTCACCCCTGCTCCAGCCCCTGTCCCCCAGCAAGGCCACGGAGGAACTCCACCGGATGGACTTTGTGCTGCCCGAGGACACCACTGAATATTTCGTGCGCACCAAAGCGGGAGGAGTCTGCTTCAAACCAGGTACTAAGATGCTGGAGAAGCCGTCCTCGGGGCGGCCAGAGGAGAAGCCCGGAGTGGCCGAGGGCTCCTCAGCCCGGGGCCCCCCGCGGCGCCCCATGAGGCACGTGCTGAGCACCCGAGAGCGCCCTGGCGTCCGGGGCACGAGGCGCAAGTGGGTGGAGTGCGTGTGCCTGCCAGGCTGGCACGGGCCCAGCTGCGGAGTGCCCACTGTGGTGCAGTACTCCAACCTGCCCACCAAGGAGCGCCTGGTGCCCAGGGAGGTGCCCCGGCGCGTCATCAATGCCATTAACATCAACCACGAGTTTGACCTGCTGGACGTGCGCTTCCACGAGCTGGGAGACGTGGTGGACGCTTTCGTTGTGTGCGAGTCCAACTTCACAGCCTACGGGGAGCCTCGGCCTCTCAAGTTCCGAGAGATGCTGACGAATGGCACCTTCGAGTACATCCGCCACAAGGTGCTCTACGTTTTCCTGGACCACTTTCCTCCCGGCGGCCGGCAGAACGGCTGGATCGCCGACGACTACCTGCGCACCTTTCTCACCCAGGACGGCGTCTCTCGTCTGCGCAACCTGCGGCCGGACGACGTCTTCATCATCGACGACGCGGACGAGATCCCCGCGCGCGACGGTGTCCTGTTCCTCAAGCTCTACGACGGCTGGACCGAGCCCTTCGCCTTCCACATGCGCAAGTCGCTGTACGGTTTCTTCTGGAAGCAGCCCGGCACGCTGGAGGTGGTGTCGGGCTGCACGGTGGACATGCTGCAAGCCGTGTACGACCTGGACGGCATCCGCCTGCGTCGTCGTGAGTACTACACCATGCCCAACTTCCGCCAGTACGAGAACCGCACGGGCCACATCCTGGTGCAGTGGTCGCTGGGCAGCCCCCTGCACTTCGCGGGCTGGCACTGCTCCTGGTGTTTCGCGCCCGAGGGCATCTACTTCAAACTTGTGTCTGCCCAGAACGGTGACTTTCCCCGCTGGGGTGACTACGAGGACAAGCGGGACCTCAGTTACATCCGCAGCTTGATCCGCACTGGGGGCTGGTTTGATGGCACGCAGCAGGAGTACCCGCCAGCAGACCCCAGCGAGCACATGTATGCGCCCAAGTACCTGCTCAAACACTACGACCAGTTCCGGTATCTGCTGGTTAACCCCTACCTGGAGCCCAGGAGCACTGCAGAGGGTGGGCATGGGAGCCCAGGCTTGGAGGGGCCAGGAGCCAGGGGCAAGTTAGACACATTGGGGGGTTAGGGCTGTGTGATTTTACGAGCCAGCCAGGGTGAGGTGATAGCCGCTCCATTACGTTTGGCCTTCTCCTGCTGGCTGGGGGCTCTTGCAAATTAAGGGTCAGGTCTTTTAGTTTGGAGAAAAGGGGAAGATTCTTGCCAGGAGAGAGAAGCAAGCACAGACATCTATGCAGCATTTTGTTCCCAAGAGTGCTGTGGGTAAGAGTTGTCCCCAGGGAGAGTGTGCTGGTGTTTGGGAACTGGGAGGGGTGTGGTACTGCAGCCTGACTCTGGGACGCTCACTCTGACGTCATGGATTGTTGGACCTGCTGTGGGAAAGGGGACATGCCATGGCAGGTGTTCCCAGGGCTCTGTAAATAGATGCATTTGAGGCTAGGAGCACGAAGAGACAGTTAGCAGGGAAGGACAGGAAAGGGCATTCGTGCTTGGCTCTGGCTGAGAGGCCAGAGAAGTGATGGGAAGTAGCACCCGGCTGAGAGGCAGCACTGGGGAGCTGCGGCATCCTCAGGAGCGCCAGACTCAAGGGATGAAGCCACTGCCAGCTAGGAGGATGGAGCCAGAGGTTGTCCCAGCCCCTGTTCCTATAAGCTGTTATGCTGGGTGTCTGAGGAACCCTGGGGAGTCTTCCCTCTTGTTCCAAATCTGGCCTCAGTGACTTTCTTACTTACTTTCCCTGTCGCTGTCTGGGGGATATCCACTCAGTTGCTTGCAAGGACTCCTCGAGTCTAGTTCTCAAGGGAGGATGGGAGCTGGAGGCTGTATGGACAGCTAGTCGTAGTAGATGGGGCCCAGGGGAATGAGACTAACAAGAGGCTTCAATATCCTCTCTCCATCCCCATCAACTCCCTGCTGGCACTCAGTCTCATTTTGCCACCAGCCCAGGTAGAATCATTCCTGTGTTCCTCTTGGGCAGCCTAGGGGCCAGGAAGGGGCCATGAGGTTTTCTTGGGTCCAAAAAGGGACATTAAGTTCAGTTGTGTCAACCCATTCTTTTTCGTTTGCCTTGTAGAGGCAGAGGATATATTTATTGGAGCAGATTCTAAGCCGCTGTCGGAGCCCCTAACAAACAGTGATTTTCTGGAAGATGAGTTTATTTTTTAATTAAATTGTCTAGGAGGAAATGGTCTCAAGTCCATAGCTTTGCTTTGCCTCACACACACCTTCAATTCTGGATAGAGTAGCTATACTAGGTCATATGATAAAGATGGGGAAGTACAAACTCTCCTGTGAAGGGCATGAGCCAGAAATGGCTGTTTCTTCTGAAGGCATCTATGTTATTGGTCAGGACATAGCCGCATGGCCACAAGTACCTGCAAAGGAAACTGGGAAATGTAGTCTCAAACTGGGCTGCCATGTGCCTCACCTCAGCTTGGAATTTTTGTCACTGAAGAGGGTGATTGTGGGAGACTGGTAGCACCTTTAGAGGGAGAGGGGTGCAAGTGACTACTTCATCATGGGACCCTGCTCTTGTTCTGAATTAGACACTCCCTATCCTTCCTGCCCAGGGCTGGGTTTTAGTGGACATCTATAGGTGTGTGAGAAAAATGGCTGCCCCTCCCTGAAGCCCCTCAGATGTTCCCTTGATACCAGTATGCAGGGCTGCCTGTGTTTGTGTGTGTGTGTGTGTGTGTGTGTGTGTGTGTGTGTGTGTGTGTGTATATATTTATGGGCATGGGTGCATGCTTGGTGTGTATTTGTACATGTCTGTATCTGTATCCATGTGTCCCTGTACATAGATGACGCTTGCGTGTGGGCATGGGAGACCAGGTCAGTGTCCTCTTACCTGGGACCTGGAGCCTCCTGTGGCTCTCTATGCCTGAGGCAGGAAGCCCTTGGGGAGCCTCTAAAGCGAGGGTAAAGGGAGTGCAGGGTCTGTCTGTCTGTCTCTCTTTCAGTCTAAGGAATGGAATCCTGGCCAGAGGGCTGCATAGCTGGGGGCCCACCGGCCCTCGGCCCCTCTTGGCCCACTGCATCCTCCCACTGACCCCTACTTCCTGGATGGATGTCATAACAGGGCTTTCTGAGGGGTTTCCTTTGCTACAGCCCTGTCTGGGGCTGTGTGCCAGGCACAGGCATGGCATGAGGAAACAGCCTGGGAGCAGCTCTGGTGGGCAGGCATGAAGCAGGCTAAAGGGGCATTATGGTTCCTGTCCTTCCATTTAGGGAACAGCACCCACTGAGCCTCCCACTTCAAAGCAGCCTCCTTGTCTGGTTCCTTTTGTGTGGCCTCAGGAGTCAGGGATGTCTACCTGGTCCAGGGCACTCTCCTCAGATGGCTCTAACCCTGTGACAGGCAGCCTCTGGGTGCTCCTGAGCCATGTGTCCCCCTTGAATGGCATTCTCACCCCATATTTCTGGCACCTTCAGCTGCTTTGTGGATACCCCTCCCCAGACCATCAGGGCTTCTGCCCACAGTTGACCAGTTAGGGTAGGGGAAGGGCTGGCCTTCCCCATCAGCTGTAGAGGGAAGGCAGTGGCCAAAACTAGGCAGGAGGAGACCTGTCCAAGGGTTGAGGGGCCAGCTGTGAAAGATGGGGTCTGAAGAGTTTGACGTATAACCACAGCATACACTGGGAATTTGGGGGGAAGCCCAGAGCATTCCACTAATATGAAGGGAAAATGAATTGAATGTGAATGTGGGCACCCTCCCCAGGAACCACTGGCCTGTGACCTTTAGACCCAAGAAGGCCTGTCCTTCCCAGGTATCAAGATCACTTTGTTCACCCAGGGATCATATCGGTGTCAGGGGCGGGCATGGTGAAACTTTAGGGGCAAAGATGAGAGTCAGGGTGGGAGGACAGGACCCAGCCAAGTGGAAGGCAGGGCCCTAGGAAATGTATAATTTAAGGACACCAATATTAATAATAATAGTATTATTTTTTTTTGTAAAGGAAAATCAATATGTACATTCTGAAATCATTTTCTCTGTAAATGGTTGAATTTCATTTCACCCTTAAAGGGATGCTTAAAGGAGAAGATAATATTAATAATAAAAACAGCTTCAAAGTCTGGAGGATGTGTGTGTGTGCGTGTGTGTGTGGCCAGTTTGTGGGTGCTCCAGGGCAGAGAGGGGTGGGAATGGGTGACTCTGGTCTTGCTGCCAATTCTGGACCAGTGGAGCAGTGAGGCTTCTCAAAGACCAGATGTGTGCGGAGAAGCGGGAAGAAAGCAGTACTCAGCCCCTCACTTAGAGGTGCACCACCCCAACCTGAGCATGAGTTTCTCCCCTGTGGGTAGAATGACAGACAGACCTCTGTCTAGCAGGAGGAAGAAGGAAGCCTGTGTTCTAGAACTTGCGGCACCTTCTGGAGTTGGCTGGTATCTAGGTGGCTTTGGTCGTGACTCAGTTCTGCTCCAAGCCTCAGACGGCATGCTTCTGCTTCTGGGTCCTCCCCTTGTTGGTTCAGGTTTTGGACCTGAGTCCCCAGCACCAGTCTTCTGGAAGAGGATAGTGACCTCACTTCCAGGAACAACCATCTCAGTCTCTTGAGGGCTCACCTTGGACTTGTGCTGCAGCAGCCTCTGAGGCCTTGCAGGGCAGGGGCTGGAAGTGTCTTTTGCCTGTGTAGGCACCAGCCTGGCAGTGCCCTGGCTAGATCCTCAGGACAGTCTCCAACAAGTGGGGGAGGGGGAGGCGTGACAGACACTTGAGTGCTGCCTGGGTCCTCTGTGGGGCAGCAGTGCAACCTCTGTAGCAGGTCCAGAGGCAGGAAAAGTGACAGCAGTTGGTGACCTGACACCTGAGACCCGAACAACCTGAGTCTGGAAGTGCCTAGGCCTCTGGCCACACTCACAAAATCCAGGAAATTGCTGAGTGGGTGGTTACAGTGGGGTAGAGGGTGAATTCCACAGAATCAAGGAAGTCACGATGCAGATGGCCTAACCTGGCCGGAAGAGGGCAACAGTGACTCACTCATCAAGGTTTCAGCTCCGTCATGTCCCATGGCGCACCTTCATTATCATTTACAGACATTAGTTTTTAATTTTTTCAGATATTACTTATAAAGAGATTATTTTGTGCCAGATTCTAGGCTGAAAAATCTCCCTTCCCATCATGCCCATTTGAGGAGTGTGGAAAGGACAGACATTCTTCACCTGCCTTAGACGTTGATATAGTGCATGGCAGTCCCATGTTCACCTGTGGTCAGAGGTTGGTATCACTGCGGGCTTACGCTTCCTGCTCATGCGCGGACCGAGGAGGAAGGTGGGAAAGAGGTGAGGGAGAGGATGGGTGCACAGTGGAGCTAAATCCACCAGCCAAGCCAGGCACAGGCAAGGAGAGGACATGAGACAGTCTCTGCTCCCCAGAGAGTCATAGTCAGCGGGGGACAGACAGGGAAGTGCAAGCTCTGAATGGTGAGGTGAGGGCTGGTGTGACAGTCTCACAGCCCGGCAAACACACTGTGCTGTGTGTAAGCTTCAGTGGCTGTCTGATAGGTGTGGGTACTGGCAGGTCCCATGACCCCAGATGAAGGGGTTCTTATCTGGACTGTCTCCAGCCACTGAAAATGAGGCATGCAGCACATTATGTTAGTGCCCGCAGAGAATGAATGATATCCATAAACTTCATCCAGGGGGGAGCACTAGGGGGTTCTTGCAAATAACCCAAGGTCAGTTCCCAGCACTCACTTCCCACCTGTAACTCCAGCTCCAGGGGATCTGATGCCCTCTTCTGGCCTCTGAGGACACCTATAAACATACCTCCAGGCACGTGTGTATATACATCCAGACAGACACGCATATATCCACAAATAAAAATAACAGCATCTTTAAAATGCCACTGCCAGCCAGGCCTGACCTGAGGACAAGTGGAGCCTGGAGATCCTGAAAGCCCTTTACCCCAGAACTCCCCAGAAGCTCCTACCCATATGGAGCACCTACAAATGTCTAGTTAAGAGGCTGGAGAGATGGCTCAGTGGTTAAGAGCGCTAGCTGCTCTTGCAGAGGACCTGGGTTCTATTCCCAGCACCCATATGGTGGCTAACAACCGTCTGTAGCTCCAGTTCCTGGGGATCTGACACCCTCTTCTGACCTCCTCCGGCATTGCATGACATGGGTGCATCTGCCTACATGCAGGCAATACACTCATACACATAAAAATAAAATAATGAAAAAATAGTCTACTTAAAACTCAAGGTAGTAAAAGGCCTTCAGTTGTGCTCATAAGTTCTCAGAGACTCAGTTATATCAAGATGCTTACTCCTTTTTATTTCTTTAAATGTAGGGTTGGGATGTAGTCCAGTTGTTAGACTGCTTGCCTAGTATGCAGGAAGCCCTGGGTTCAATCCCCAGAACCACAATGGCCAGGTGCTGAGATGAAAGGCATGTACCACCATGCCCGGCAAAAGATTTTTCTATATTATTTATTATTGCAAAACAGTGCACCCTGAACCTGAGTAGATTCAAACAAAAGTTTATTGACTCCTAATTCTACTAATGAGGTTGGGCTGTACTGATCCTTTGATCCTTCACTGTCAAGCAGCAGATAACAACCCTAGGATGTGACTTGCCCACTTGAGCTTGACTTAGGTGGTTGGGTGGTTGACCACAGAAAGGCTAACACACCAAAGGAACAAGCCTGTCACTGAGCCAATGATCACCATCATAGAAAAGAAGAAGTATAACTGCAGGTGAGACCCTCTACCTTCATAGCCCCACTAGTAAGATGAGGTTCAGAAGACCCCAGATTTCTGGCTAAAAATGCATCACTCACGATTAATCCCAAGGAAACATCACAAACCCACACCTTTCTCATCTGTACTGCTAGTTCCTCGAAAGCTGTTCCTCTGTGGGACAGAGCAGTCCCACCCTGCTGGGACATTACAGACTATCAGTCTATCCTAGACTGTAGAGCACACCTACAGACAGGAAGCTAGGAAGGGCACATGTCTTTGCCGTGTAATTTAGAAGTATGGCTCATTCTTCAGCTGCTTGTGTGTGTGTGTGAACCCAGCTGAGAGAAGAGAAATACAGCAGACATGGTGGCACAGGCCTTTAATCCCAGCACTTGGGAGGCAGAGGTTGACATCCTGAGTTCCAGGCTAGCTAGGGCTACATAGTGAGACTCTATCTCAAAACCCAAAACAAAACAATAAAAGTAAGGCAGAGATGCCATCTCATCTGCCTTTGTCCAGCATCTCTGCAACTTCCAGACCCTTCTGGGTTCTCATCTGTCAAATGGACTCTTTGTAACACAGACCTCCCCCGGAGGTTGGCAAGGGGTTAGGAGCTTGCAGCAGAGCCTGGAGCTTGGTGGGAGCTTTGCAAACAGCACAACCGTGACCCTGTCTACCCCTCCATTCCCTTTGATGTGGTGTGTGTGACACACAGGTCACCCATCTTTTTCTAAGGCCTCTTCCCTTTGCCTCTGTGACTCATCTGTTTCATTATCCTCCTTTTCCTCTTCCCTCTTAGTCCTTCCTGGCAGTTCTTTTGGCTTATTTTCTTTCATGTACCCTTCTTCAATAAAGGGAATCCTCAGGGCTTTATCTGCTCTGTATATAGGTTTCCAAACTGGTTCCATCTTTCCAGGGAGTCCTCTCTGCTGAGCACCAGTTCACCATTCAGCTGCCTGTTGGAGGAACCTCAGGGTGTCAAGGCCTCTCAGATGCCACTGGGCCAATGTGCAACTCAGCTCCTCCCTTGAGACTGCGTTCCTGCTTTTCTGTACATTCCACCCTGCCCGGAACACCTATCCAACGGCATCGGTTGGAAATCCGGGAGGCCCTCTGGAGTGCCTTAACAATAGTTACCACTGCAGATTCCCACCTGCTGGTCACACAAGTTTGCATGTGTTCCTTAGGCTTGGCCTTTATCTCAGCGTTTTGGGTATTAAAAGAAAGAAGAGCAGAGTCAGCACCCTGCGGCATAGTGGGTGTGCCGGGCACTGTGGCTGTTCTTCGAAGGGTCTTTTCCTTCTCTTCCTCTCGTCTCTCCCTCTTTATCTTTTTAGCTTTCTTTGGGTGTGTGTCTGGGGATGGAACCCAGGGCCTGTGCATGCTAGACAAGTACTCTACCACTGAGCTATAAAGCCTTAGCCCCAATAATTTCTTTTCTTTTCTTTTTTTTCTTTCTTTTTTTTTTTGGTCTTTTTGAGACAAGACAGGGTCTCCTTGTAGCCCCACCTGACCTGGAGCTCACTGTGTAGACCAGGCTGGCCTTGAATTCACGAAGTACTAGGATTAAAGGCATGTACCACCATGCCCATCCCGATAATTTTTTATACACTTTGGTCAGATAGACAGACACACATACATATTGGCTTAGCTCCAGATGAAGCCCTGAATGTCAGAGTCAATTGGCCTTTTATACTGCCTGTTCAAAGTGTATTTGGGGATAGACATGTGACATAATTTAGGTTAGTAAAACAGAAGAAACTGATAGAAGTTCCAGGAAAAGAAATATCTTTTGTCCAAGAAGGATGGAAGCTCTTGTGATGGCATAAGACTGTAATCCTCAACACTTGAGAGGTAGAAACAGGAAGATCAGGAGTTCAAGGCCTGCCTGAGATACATGGAAAGTTTGAGGACAGCTTGTGCTACATGAGATCCTGGCTCAAAGAATATTTAAATCAGGGCCATGTGTGGTGGCACATGCCTTTATATCCCAGCCCTTGGGTAACAGAGGCAGGTAGATCTCTGTGAGAATGAGACTAGTTTGGTCTATATAGTAGGTTCCAGGCCAACTGGGGTTACAGGGAGCCCCTGTCTCAAAAAAAAAAAAAAAAAAAAAAAAAATTAAATCAAATAAAAAAGAATGGTGGAGAGTTCCCGCCTTTCTGTGAGGAAAGCAGTAGGAGCAGGGCTGGGACACGGGGGATGACAGGGTGGGAGGTGGCTCAGTGGGTAAAGTGCTTGCTCTGCAGGCATAAAGACAAGAGTTCAAATCCCCAGCACCCATGTACATGCCAGGCAGCCGTGGGGGCCTACCTGTAATTCCAGAGCTCAGGAGGTGGAGACAGGGAGCGAGCTATGCAGACTGGCTGAATCCTTGGTTGAAGAGATACGTGATCTCAACTGTCACATGAACGTGCATAAATCAGCGTGTGTATCCATACTATAAGTAGCGTGTGCAGCTACTTATAGTTGAATGTACATACACACACATATTTACAACACACATGTACACATACAAAAAACAAAAAGCTTGCAGGCAGTATATGGCACTGTCTACTACTGGTGCCACTGGGATTTTTTCATTCTTTTGCTAAGACGTTTTGCGTTGACTTTCTGCTGGATAGCACCCAAAGCTCTAAAAAGTCATTTAATAAGAATTTTCTGTGATGAATTCCTGGTGAATGGAATACCATCCCCTTAACCCAGAACCTTCTGGGTACATGGAATTCTGACTCTCTTTAAAGCTCTGCTAAGTGGTAGGTTCTCCAGAAGGCCTTGTGAGACCTGGCCCTGCCCCGCCCTCCCACACCTGGACTAGACTGATGCTCTGGGCTCCCACGATCCTCCAGTATTATCAACATTGGCCTTTCCATGTGGTCTGATAATTGCCTGTTCTGTTTGTCCCTCACACTTAAGGACAAACAGTTCCTGGTACAACTTGATGGTTGTTTGTGGAGGGAATGAACACTGCTTATAAGAGGAGAGGATGGGGTTTTAATAAACATCTGTCTCCAGTGCAGTCCAAGGCAGACTTCTTGATACTCTGCATCTGGAATGCCCCACCTCAGCAGCCTAGAGGCTAAGATGCTAGCATCTAAAGCCTGTTTGTCCACTGAGGGTAATGGGTCCTCTACAGGCCAAACTTCTGCCCCAGAAAGCCTTGTCCACAGGATCTGCAGCGGTCCCCAGTTATCCGCCCAAGCTGATTCAGCACTTCTGTTTAACATCACCCAGGAGCAGCCCCTTCTTACTAGAACTCCTGGCCTGGCCTGGCAGGCTGCCTTTCTGAAGACCCTGCAATGCCCCCAGGACGCTGGTCTTTTGGAAGGTCACATGAGACTGGGCCAGGTCCTCTTCTACAAAATGTCCACCAAGCAATCAAGCATTCAGTAGTGATCATTCTATTCATGAATCAATTTCTCTCTCTTCTCTCTCTTTCTCTCTCTCTCTCCTCTCTCTGATTAATCCTGGGTCTACCCATGACAGGCAAGTGACCTAACACCGAGCTATAACCTCAGCCCCTTGATCTTGAAGTTGTGATTCTCCTGCCTTCGACTCTCTAGTGCCTGGGATTAATAGGCTGCACCAACAAGCCCAGCTCTGCACCTCTCTGCCAACCAACTGTCTTTCTAGTAATGGGGTTTCAGACACACTACCAATTGGCCACAGCCCACGTGCACGTTGGGGCAGAAGGTGGGTCCCTATAACTGGGGCTGATGAAGTCTACAGTGATCATTTCCTGGGGCAGAAGGCTAGAAGTGGGTCCTGGGCTGTAAAAAGCTTTCAAAGGGCTGTGGGGTCCCTCATGCCTAGAGTACTTCAACAGATGTTCTTGAGGATGCTCATATTGACAAACCTCCCTCAGGAAGCTCCTATTCTCTGAAGCTGGTCACCTAATTCTCAGTAAAAGACAGCTTGTGCTCTGGGTCTGACACCTGCGGGTCCCACTCAATCTCCTTTACTCCTGTCTCCTTTCAACTCTATCCTGGATTCAGTTCTGACCGTAAGAGTGGCCTTGAAAGCCAGGTGTGATTACATGCTTGTAATCTCAGCGTTTGAAAAGCTGAAACAGGAGACTCATCCTGAGTCCAAGGCCAGCCTGAGTTAGATAGTAAGATCCTGTCTTCAAAGAAAGAAAAACTGGCCTGGTGATATAGTTCCTTTGGTAGAATGTAGAATGTTTTCCTAGAATGCATGAAGGTCTGGGTACAATCCCCCAACACTGAATAGTACACCAGGTGTGATTCTGTATAGGTCTATGCTTGGGAGATGGAGGCAGAAAGATCAGGAGTTCAAGATCATCCTTAGATATATAGTGAGTTTGAAGTTAGTCTGGGATACATGAAATCCCTGTCTGAAAAAAAGGAGTCTTTGGAGAGCAGCCTAGTGTTCTACACCTTGGCATCGTTCACATCATGGGCCAGGTCATTTTTTGTCATGAGACTGCCACATAGGTAGCAGTAATCAGGTGTGTCTATCTCCTAACCCCCCAGCTAGATGTCAGCACAAACCCCCTCTCCCAAGTGTGTGACAAACCAACATTGTCTCTAGACATAGCAAAGTATCCCCTGTGGTATAAAGCCCTCAAGGGTTAAGCCCTAGAGGGAATCAGATATCTTAGGCACATCTACAGTTCCAGAACTGGGGAGGCTGAGGCCAATGGAGCTAGTTCAAGGTCAGCCCAGGCTATGCTGTGAGGCCCTGTCTCCAAACAAAACAAAAACAATCAAATAAACAAATACAAAACAAAACCAGGAGTTGGTGGTAACTAGCAAATGTGCACCAGGAGTTTTGCACAGATGATCTTCTTAGGCCTGAGGGATCCTGGGAACTGAGAAGGATGGAGAGAGTGCCGTTCATTTTTCCAGACTGTGAGAGGATGGTCAGACCTGAGATTTCAGGAGGCGCCAAGGCACCATGGCCTACCTGGAACTTCTGTTGGCTGTGCTGCAATGCCTCCTGGTGGGGAACGGGGCCTTGGGCACAGCACGGCTCCTTGCCCACCTTTCTGTCTATTCCTTCTTACTTGTGTCAAGTAGGACTTGAAGTAGTTTATGCAAAGATATAGTCAGAGTGCCAATGAGGTAGCTCAATGGGTAAGAAAACCTGACAATCCGAGTTTGAGCTCTGGGCCCCATATGGTCGAAGGAGAGAATTGACTCCTGCAAGTTGTCCTCTGACCACACTCGTGCCATGAACAGACAAGCACTAAATACATGCAATTAAAAACAAACAAACCAATGGGGCTTGGTGATGGCTCAGCAGTTAAAAATGTGCACTGCTCTCAGAGAGGATCTGAGTTTGGTTCTCAGCACCCATGCTGGGGGCTCACAACTGGCAGCTCCGGCTGCAGGGGTGATCTGATGCCTCTGGCCTTTGGAAGCACCTGCACTTCATGTGCACATACCTAAACACACACACATATATGACTAAATAATAAAATAATAAATAATAAAAACAGGGTGCTGGAGAGACGACCTGGTGATGAGTGTGTGCTGCTTTTACAAAGGACTTGTGGGTTCAGTTCCTGGCATGTACATGGTGGCTCACAACCTTCAGCAACTCCAGTTCCAGGGGATCTGATAACCTCTTCTGGCCTCCAAGGGCTCCAGCATGCATGAGGTACACACAAACTCATATAACTGCACACACACATATATATACGAAAAAAAAATTAATAAATCTACCCCCCAAACCCCAAAATATGTAGAAAATATATAAATTTTTTTTTTAATGTGGAAGAGTGACTAAAACCAAGCCTAGGAAAAATGTTCAGAATGAGCCAGGTGTGGTGGCACAAACCTTTAATCACAGTACTCAGGAGGCACAGTGAAATTAAAGCTGGTCTATAGAGTGGGTTCTAGAGCAGCCCGGGGTTATATAGTGAGAGCCTGTGAGAGCCTGTCTCAAAAACTAAAACAACAGCAACAAAGTGCAGAATGAAGATGTGGGAGGAAAGTCTGTCTTCCTCTTCCCTTCCTAGACGAGACAGCTCTAGAACTCAGGAGATGGCTAGTTTGAGCACAAACAGCAATGGAGGGCATCCATCTGGGTTCAGGTGTGTTCTCTCCACAGTGCGACTGAGCTGTGGTGTCATGAAGCACCCAGGCTACCTGCTCTCCCTTGGGTGACCGGTCCCTGGGGCCTGGGGCTTTCACTATTAGTAACTGTGCATGCTGGTACCTGCCCCCAGCTTGTCCGTAAACAGGCTCCAAGGGCCTGACACTGGCGGCCCCAGCATAGACTTGCCCCTTAGTTCACTTGCCCCACCCTACCTCTTTGAGGACAGAGGTCTCAAGTATGTGTGTGTGGAGACATGGGCACTGGCCATTGGGGGCTTGTTGAGCAATGTCATCAACAGGAGGCTGAGGCAGGAAGATCATGGAGAGTTTGAGGCCACCTAAGCTTCATAGTAAGTTCAAAGGCAGCCTGTGTTACAAAGGGACAAGGGACAGTTCCAGGTGTAATCTCAAGATTGCATCGGCCGCTCCCTGTTGGCCACTCTTCTTCCTGTGGCCCAAGCAAGCTGAAAAAACAGACTTCCCATCTTAAAACTGATGGTATTTGGACAAAGTTCCTCCTGTTCGCCAGGACTTCTGTCTGCCTTCAGGACACCCTGGGAAGGAAAGGCTGTTTTGGAAATCACTAGGCATCAGGGTGTCAGGGGTCAGGTTATAAGACTCAAGGAATCGAGGTATGCTGGTTAGTGCTGACAACTTGACACAATCTAGAATTGCCGTGGAAGGGAGTTTCAGTGAGGGATTGTCTAGATTAGGTTGGTCTATAAGCATGTTCGTGAGCAGAACTGTCTTGTACGTAAATTGATGTGGAAAGACCTAGCCCACAGTGGAAGGCACCATTCCCTGGGTATGGGTCCTGGACTGTACACCTAGAGAAAGGAAGCTGTGTGTTAACATGCATGCATTCTCTCTCTGCTCTTGACTGTTGATGTGACTAGGTGCTTCTTCATGCCATGAACACGAAGTGTTCCTGCCTTTGCTTTCCCTGCAGTGATGGACTATAACCTGGAACTGTGAGCTAAAATAAACCCTTTCTCCTCTAAGTTGCTTTCTTTACAGATTAATTTATTATTATTAATTTATTTATACTTTATGTATATAAGTATTTTGCCTGTATGTATGTAAGTGCACCACATATGTGCAGTGCCCATGGAGGCCAGAAGAGGGCATCAGATCCCTTGGGTCTGGAATTAAGGACTGTTGTTAGCTGCCATGCAGATGTTGGGAGCCAAATTTGGATTCTCTGCAAGAAGAGCTAGTGCTTTTAGCTAATGAGCCATCTCTTCAGCCCTAACTTAAGTTGCTTTTTATCAGAGGGTTTTTTAGGTCTTTTTGAGACAGGATCTCCCTGTAGCCCTAGATGACCTGGAACTGGCTATGTAGACCAGGCTGAACTTGAACTCACAGAGATCTGTGTGCTTCTGCCTCCTGAGTGCTGATATTAAAGGTATGAGTACTTATCTCAGCATAGATAACTTAAAAGTAAGACACAAGGATGAAGAATTTATAAAACCTCACAGTTTATCACATCTGCATCATACACAGGATCTCCATGCTCTGTCCATCTCTGAAGCACACTTCACCTCAACCCCAGTATTATACCCCAGACCTTGACCTGTCAAACACTGTTGCCAGCTCTTAACCTTCCCTGTCTTCCCATATTTCCTTTTTGATTTCTTTGTATTGCATTGTTTTGTTTATTTTCTAAGATGGGGTCTCTGTAAGGCCCAGCTGGCCCAGGACTCACTATGTAGACCAGGCTGGTCTTGATCTCACAGAGATCTGCCTGCCCTTGCCTCTGCAGTTCTGGGAGGAAGGATGTGCACCACCACACTTGGTACTATTTATTTATTCCATTGTTTTTAAGAAAATATTTTATGCGAATGAGTGTATTGCCTGCACATGTGTAAGCGCACCTGTGTTGTGCAATGCCCATGGCAGTCAGAAGGAGGTATTGGATTCCTCTGGAACTGGAGTTACGGCTTGTTGTTAGCCACTATGTGAGTGCTGGGAATCAGACCCGGATCCTCTTCAAGAGCAGCTAGTGCTCTTAATAGCTGAGCTATCTCTCCACCGCTATTTATTTTTGAGACAGGGTCTTATTATGTAACCTGGCTGACCTGGGACTCTCCTTGTAAACCAGGCTGGCTTTGAACTCACAGAGAGATCTGTCTACTTTTGCTTCCTGACTGCTGGGATTAAAGGTGTGTGCTACCATGCCAGCAATATTCTCCCCACTTTAAAGTCGCTTATGGCTCTTCATTACTACAGTTCTGGGCCACAGTTCCCTGCGCCCATCATAACACTCATGTCCTTCCCTCGGACAGGAATGGACAGCTGACTGCAGGAAAGCAGAGTGACACTGATCAGAAAATGGGGTCTGATTAGAGCGGGGCACCAAGCCCATAAGAGGTAGAGAGTGCAACTGGTGGGAAGAGGGTGGTCGCGGGTGACAGCAGTCTCCAGCACCTGGCTCTGGAGGGTCCCTGGGAGAAACCCAACCAAGAAGCTTAACTCTGCGCTCATGCACTCCAGCAGTCCCACCAGTGTGAGACTCCAGAGAGATCACACCAGTCCAGGATCCACAAAACTGAAGTTGTCTCCATAGTCTCAAGATACAGGAATGCATGGCAATGGGAGAGTTCCTGCAGAGCTCTCTAGAAAAGCCAAGCTATTATTTCCACCTTACTCCTTATAGGAGAGAGAATTAATTCCCAGTGAATACACTGGCCTCAAACTCACATGTCGTCAAGGATGACGTTGGCTTTCTGGTCTTCTTGCTTCCCAAGTGCTGGGATTATCAGTCTGGGCCACCACTACTGGTGTTCAAAGCCCAGGCCTGGGTCACGCTAGTCAAACACTGTAAACTGTCAGATTTATTTGGGGCCAGTAAGATGGCTCAGTGGGTAAAGGCATCTGCTGCTGAGCCTGAGTTTGATTTCTAGAGCCCACGTGGTGGAAGGAAAGAACTGACTCCCAGGGGTTACCTCTAATCTCCACACATGTATGAGAACACACACACAAACACAAATTAAATACATTAAAATTTATCTTTGTTCTTTATATTTAAATACATAGCATCTGTAATTTACACTTATTCTTCCCTCTCTCTTTCTGTGTGTGATATATCTGTGATCTGGACAGCTGTCTCAGATCACTTTCTGGGTCTTATAAATCTCTTTGTGGAGCAAGGGACACACATCTTGGGGCAGTCCAGCATACAGGTGTCCAGTTTGCCCCCTAAGTAGGTTAGTGAGACCTTGGCTGTAAAACAGGTGTATTGATTCCCAATCTTGTTAGGCCTGCAGCTGGGACAGAAGGATGGAGGATGGAGGCTACACATCACCATTTGTGCAGTGACTGCTGTGGCCCAGGCACTGTGCTAGGCCTTGAATCTTCTCCTTATTCCTGAAACTTACAGGAGTTACATAGGTTGGCACCTTGGGGAGCTGGGTCTGCCTGAACCTCTGCTCCTGCCGAACCTACCACTACTGTGTGGCAAAGGTTTCCATCTACTTGTCTCAACTTGGCACAGTGTAGGCAGCAGAGATTCACCCTCTCTTTCTGGGTCATACTGGATCTAGTGAATGCAGGATTGATGGCATCCAAGGACAGCAGATGCCATTAAGAGAGCGATAGCTCTCCCTGCGGTAGTGATTTCTGTGTGCTAGGCTGGCTTACTTGACAGAGCTTTGCCACTCTGGTTACCTCCAGTTGCTCTATCACTTCACCAGCCTGGGTCGTCCCGTGGGAGGCGTGGGAAGGCAAGCTGAGCTGGACTGAATGTTCTGTCTTGTCATCTACTAGCAATTTCACAGTTTCCCACCATTTCAGGTCAACAAGCAATTACTGAGGGTCTCAATTTCCTAAGACCTCCTCCTGGGCAAAGTAAAGGAATGGTACAAACCTACAAACCCTGGGCTGCTTTTACAGAGCGCTTGGCTCTTCCCACTTTTCCTCTGTCCCCTCTGTGCCACAGGAAGTTTCTCTTTCTAGCTGCTTCAACTTTCCTCCCAGCACTGGCTCCCCTGCTCCTCCCTCTGACAGGGTGGAACAAGTGCCACCAACCCCGGGGCACAGCACATACAATTGGCTTTTGTCCCCTTCTAGCTGTCCTTTCATCTTGTTCTTTCATTCCCAACAAAATAGCATCTCCCTGTGACTCCCCATTCGTTCCCCAGCCCTTGGGCTTCTGCCCCATCTTTTGGCTGAATCAGCCAAAAGGAGTGGGAAGGGCAATGTCCAACCTGCAGGGGCACTGGCCTTTGTGACCACACCCTTTCCCTCCCCTCCCTGGTGACCATGCCTCCCTTTGTGACCGTGTCCTCTCTCCATCCTCAGCTCTTCTAGACATCCGGTCTTCTGGTTGTCTCTCCCCAGTTCATTTGTTTCTTCGATGTTAGATTTCAACGTTAACAGGCTCCCCCTCCTTGTCCTCCCAGATCCTGAGTAACTTCAACTGCTCAGTGGATAGTTCAGAGCTCCAGACCTAAGTTCAAATCCTACTCCTGCCACTCAGACTCCTTAATGCCAGCACTATAATTCCAGCACCAGAAAGGCCAAGGCAGGAAAGTTTGAGGCTACAGTCTGGAAAGATGACTCAGTTGGCAAAATGCTTGTCTCATGAACATGAGGACTTGAGTCTGGATACCTAGTTCCCATGTAAAATCTGGGCATGGAAGGGCATACCTGTAACTCCAGTGCTAAGCAGGCAGAGACAGGGGGCTTCCTGGGGTTGCTAGTAAGCCAGTCAAGAAGAATTGGCAAGTTCCACATTCAGAAACTGTAAAAAAATAAAGGGAAGGGAGGCTGGAGAGTTAGTTCAGGGGTTAAGAGCACTAGCTGCTCTTATAGAAGATCCAGATTCTTATAGAAGCTCCAGATTCAGATCCTAGCACCCACCTAGAGCTAACTGCCTACCATCTGTAGCTCTAGTTCCAGGGGATCTGATGCCCTCTTCTGGTCTCTTCTGGAACTGCATGCATGTGGTGCACACATGCAGGCTAAACACTCAAACACAAAAAATAATGAAAAAATTAAAAAGAAGGTAAAGGGGCTGGAGAGATGGCTCAGTGTTTAAAGGCACTGGCTGCTCTTGCAAAAGGACACAGGGTTCAGTTCCCAGTACCCACATGGCAGCTCCCAACCATCCATAACTCCAGTTTCAGGGACTCCAACACCATCTTCTGGAGTCTGCAGGCACTGTATGCATGTGGTACACGTACACACATGCAGGCAAAACACTCATACACATAAAAAAATAAAATAAGGGACTGGAGAAATGGCTCATCATTTGGAAGCACTGGTTGCTCTTCCAGAGGACCCAGGTTCAGTTCCTAGCACCCACATGGTGGCTGACAACTCAGTTGTCTACTCAGTTACTCAGTTTGAGGGGATCTGATGCTCTCCTCTGGCTTCTGTGGGCTTTGTACACTACCACTGCACTTAAATCCATGCAGGCAAAACACTCATATACATCAAGTAAAAACAAGATCCAAAAGAGTAGATAATAGAAAAGATGCTGGGGCCAGGCATGATGGGTGCATGACTTTATTTCCCAGCACAGAGGGAGGCTCAGGCCAGCAATCACTGTGAGTAAATCCCCTTTCCTGGAAGTCTTTGGCAATGCCAGTTCTTATGCTTGCAGATCTGTGGCTGAAGGTTAGAGGAACTGGTGCGTGTGCCAGGCACAGGAAGAGTGTCGTGTGCACTCTTGGGGCTGTCGTCACTCAAGCAGATGTTGCAGAGTCCTGAGGACTGGTCTCCCACAGGGGTTAGCCCACCGATCCAGTCCCCACAAAACAGTCAGGCTGGTTTTCTCAGACAGAAGTCTGGGCATGGCAGGAACTTCTGTTTCCTGCTCTTAGATCAGGACTGAGGTCTCTAGGTCATGTGAGGTTCATGCCTGCCCTCTCTGCACTGTCACTTGGGAGCTCTGGAGCTTCGGAGCCCTCAGCCACAGGTGTAATATTCATTGCAGAAAAATCCACTTGGCCTGCTCATCTCTCCCGCCGGCATGATTCAGTTTTAAGCTCTGATGACTTGGGTATTCAGTTGTTTTGAGGGAGGGCCTCCTTTAGCTCAGGCTATCTTAGACTTGATATGCAGCTAAGGATGACTGTGAACTTATGGTTCTCCTGCCTCCACTTCCAGAGTGTTAGGAGTACAACCACATGCTACCAAGCCCAGCTTAACTCGAATACTTCACCAGGCTTTACGGGGAGGCAGAAACTGAGGCCCAGACATAAGGAGAATCTTACTTGTCAGGTAGCAGAGTTCAACTCCAAGACTGATTCTAGATCTCTGCTGCAGATGAAGCAACTGGAAGCATGCCTAGCTGGCTGTGGACTCCTCTCTCCGGGTAACCTCAGCCCAGGCAGGTGTGTCGGGGAGCCAGGGCAAGCCCCTGTCCAGCCCCATCTCTCAGCCCTCATCACCCACCTGTGCTCACCACCAGCCTCTTCCCGGTTCCCACAGCACTGTGAAGGCTTCTCTCCAGCTGTCTGTAAATCATCGCTCTGTCTCCTCTTTGACTATAACCTTCAGGAGGACAGAGACCGCACACTTGATACCTGCATTTCCACCTGTTTCAGAGTAGGTGCTCAGGGAACACGGAAGGAATGGCTGCTTGGATAACACGCCAGAAACATTAGTATTAGCTCTCATGGGTCATTCAGCAAAAAACCCCAAAAGATATTTTATCGATGTGTGTGCATTGTTTGTGAATATAGGAGTCACGACACCTATGTAGACATTAAAGAATAACCTCCCTCTGTGGTTTTCTCCTTTTCCACCTTGTTTAAGAAAGGGTTTCTTACTTTTTTTTCCTTTGTGTGCCAGGCTAGCTGGCCCAAGAGCCTCCAGCGATTTTCCTGTCTCTTCCCATTTCTCTACAGGAGCACTAGAATTATTTGTACCACTGCATCAGGCTTTACATAGGTTCTGAGGATTTGAACTCTTGTCCTCATGTTTTTGTGGCAAGCATTTTACCCACTGAACCATCTCCCTAGCCCTACTTTCTTCATTTTTGCTCAGCACTCTGAGCCCAGACCCTTAGTCATACAAGCTTTTCCAAGGAATCTTAGCTTGGGACTCTTCTGAGTCTTCCTTGGAACTGGTATCTTACATTTCCAAAGTCTTCTTAGTCCAATATTCCCATGCATGCATGAGAGAGAATGACAGTTTGTAGTAACATAGGTCATCATTGGCAGCGGTCACCCGTTCCTGCCCTCCATCACTTAATCTCAATCTTGTCTTAAGAGGTAGTCCTATTTTTTTTCCCCTTCAATACTGAGAATGGACCCCAGGGCCTTGCACATGCTAGGCAAGCACACTACTACCGAGCTGCACCCCCAGCTTTGAGGCTTTTTATCACCTTCTCCAATGCACAGATGAAAGAAGCGGGCCACAGCAGCTCGACTCCTCACCACCGGCCCATGCTTCCCTTCCAACTCAGGCAGACTCGATCACACTGTTCCAGTGAGATGTTCCATTTCTTTCAGGATCTTTGGCCTTCTGGAACTTGTCCATTTATTCATCCGTTTACTAATGAATGCTCCCTCTCCCCTGTAAGATCCCTCCACGATCCCTGTTAAGAACCAGTTGCCCTTATCCTGGTGTGAGACTGAAGGTCACATCCACCCTGTGCTAAGTTCAGGGAATCCTGGAATGCCCCTGTTCCGTGAAACGCAGTAGAGCCCCGAGGTTTGGGCTGGTGCCTTTGCTGTCTCCGGCCTACAAGACACCACGGACACCTGTGGGTGTTGGACGACACTTAGGGTCCATTCCTCCATGGGAGCGTGGGAGAACTGGGAAGGACTTCGTGAGTCTGAATCTGGAAAAGGATCCTGACATCCTAGATGACGTGGATGTGTAGGTAACCCTAAGGAGCCCCAAAAGGTCTCCCTGTCTTTCCTTACTAAAAGCAGCATTCTACAGATGAGAGGTCTGGAGGGAGGGAAATGGCCACCTGGCCTTTCAGCTGGAAATATCACCAATTAGATTAATTTGGGTCACAAAATTATTTCTTTAAAAAGCAAAGTAGGGCAGCCTACAAGAATGGGAAGACACACATTTTGGAGGAAGATGGACTTGTTTCCCACTGTAACCCTCTTTATGACCCAGCTCACAGAGAAAACAACCCAGCCTCTGTAGAGCTCCCTTTTCCCACTATAAAACTGGGATCATGATGCCTACTAAACATGGAGGCTGGGGTGGACACAGTGCAGGTCCGTGCATCATGGAGGCAGCTCTGGGTGATGCTCCTGCCTCAGTTTGGGTGGTAAGAGCTGAAGTGCATGTGGTTACCCCAGTCAAGCTGCAAAGCCCGGGGTGCAGGAGTGAAGGGGGTGGGAGGGGGTGGGAGGGCATAGAAGGGAGTTCCTAAAGTCCCAAACTCCACATCCACGACAGAATCTAAGTCTTAGGCCTCAAGGCTCCCTTTTTTCAGAGGTCTTAGGGTTTAGGTCTCCCTAAGGCTGCTGGGGCTCCTTTGAGTGGAGACCAGGCTCCAGACAGCACTGGATTGGAAAACCTGGAACACATCTCATCTCTAAAGAGGCTGGAGCAGGAAGGGGACAGCACAGCTGCTCAGGCAGAAACCTGAAGCCCCTGGCCCCTTGCTACCATGCCCTGCAGCAGGAAATCCTGTCAGCTTTATATCCAAATATAGCCACACATCCAGCCCTCCACTGTCTCCTCCCTGGTCCGACCCACTACCCTCTTTCCCTAGCACTTGCCTGGTTTCTCTGTTTCAACTTTGGCTCCCTCCAGTCTCTCTGCAGCCAGACTGAAAAGGAAGTTCTTGGCTCTAAACCCTGCAGGGCTCTGCTTCTCCTGAACCACCTAAGCTAAGGGGCTCACTTAGGGCCCTCAGCTGGAATGATCTCCCCTAGAAGGCTGTCCTCTTATCAGGCAAACTCTCTAGAGAACACTTACTTAAACAAAACAACCCCAAACCAGACAGGTGAGGTGGCATATAATTTTAATCCCAGCAGAGGCAGAGGCAGGCGGATTTCTGGTGAGATTAAGCCAGCCTGGTCTTTACATACAGGGTGTCTTCAGGTCAGCTGGGGCTCCAGGGTGCAACCCGGTCCAAACAAACAAACAAATCCACAAACCCCAAAACAGCAACAACAAAACAAAACAACAAAAATCAAAAATAAAGCAACTCCCCCGGCCCACCAGTTGCCTTCACTCCACCCTCCTTTCCTGCAGCGCCTGGCTCTCCAGACCTCAGAGGTCAGTCTCTGCAGTGCCTTGCACATTAGAACTCCAGAATCTGTGGCAGAAACCTTGAATGCACTGAACAATTGTTCTGAAAGTGTCCACCCTCTCTCTCCTGCCAGACACTGTCTAATAATCACAGCAGTCCTTGAGGTTGAGAGAAGTTAGAAAAAGGCACAGGACAGCTGTCTTTACTCCAAAGGCCCAAGTAGAACTGGTTTGATAGAGCCAGGCACTGTAAGGGAAAGTTTAAGGGGCTCTGTCTCCAAACTAGTGAGATCCAAAAGCAAACAGCTAAAGAAGAGCATGAAGCAAATGAGCTCAAGGTTTCACGTCAAATGGGTTTTGAGCCAGCTTAGCAAGTGCAAACATTTCTCGTTTTTTAAAATTGCTATTATTTTTTGAGACAAAGTGTCCCTATGCAGCACAGATCCTCCAGGCCTCAGCTTCCCAGTACAGACATTTCTGTGGGCTCCAAGAAAGCATCTATGCTTAACGCTGTTGGAGGAGGGAAAGGATGAGGCTGGAAAAGACTTTCGAAGGACATTTTGTCCTTCAAAAGGAGACTTTTGAAGAATGCCTCAAAGGAAGGGCAAGAGTCTGCCAGAAGCGAATGGGCCTCCGGGTTGGGAATACCAGGAAGGTTGAAGACAAGATGAGTCAGATCTAAGATGGCTGGGTTGGCCCATGCCCATGATATTAGGAAGCTAAGGCAGGAGGATTGTCAGGAGTTCAAGGCCAGTCTACAGTTACATAGAAAGTTTAAGGCTAACTTATGCTACAAAGTAAAATCAGATCTCAAAAAACCAAAAACCATCGTCAGGCATGGTGGCACACTCTTTTAATCCCAATACTGGGGAGGCAGAGGTAGGCAGATCTCTGTGAGTTCAAGGTCAGACTGGTCTACATAGCAGTTCCAGGATAGCTGGGACTACAGGAAGACCCTGTCTCAAAAAAACAAAAAGAAAAAACCAAAACCACCCCCAAGAGCAGCCACACAAACTAGACTTCATGGGTTTAAAACAAAATGACACAATGAAGCTGGAGAAATGGCTCTATGGTTAAGAACACAGACTGCTCTTGCAGAGACTCCAGGTTGATTCCCAGCACCCACATGGCCCACAACTGTCTGTAACTTCAGTTCCAGGGGATCCAAAGCTCTCTTCTGGCCTCCACGGGCACTGCATGGTATGGGTGTGCTTACACACATGCAGGCAATACATTCATACACATTAAAAAAAAGACACAAGTTGGGGCTGGAGAGATTGCTCAGTGGTTAAGAACACTGGATGTTCTTGCAGAAGACCTGGGTTCAAATCCCAGCATGCACATGGCAGCTAACAACCGTGTGTACCTCCAATTGCAGGGGCTCTGACGCCCTCTTTTGTCCTCCGCAGGCTTTATATCCAAATATAGCCAAAACACATAAAAATAAAATAAAATTTAGAAAAGGACACAAGTTGAGTGGGTAGGGAAGGGGGTGTGGACCTGGGAAGAATTAGGAAAGGTGAATATAATCAAAATACACTGAATGAAATTCTCGGCTAAAAACCCCAACCCACAAACCAGCGCTGGGGACGTAGCTCAGCTGGTAGAGTGCTTGTCTAGGTTGCAGAAGCCTAGGTTGGGTCTCCAGTGTCTTATAATCCAAGCCTGTATTCCCAGTACTTGGAAGGTGGAAGCAGGAGGATCAGAAGTTCAAAGTCAGTTATAAATCAAGTTTGCGGCCAGCATGTGATACAACAGACTCTCAAAAAACGAAGCAATCAACAGAAAAAAGTCAAACAAACAAAATTACCGATCTGGAAATCTGGAAAGTGGATTTGGAAGTCCTCTGAAGGCCACGAAAGGAAAAGAGGAAGTATGTATTAATGCTACAACCCCTCAGGTCCCGGCCGACAAAGCAGACAGGCAGGGGTCTGGCCGGAGGCCCCTGGGATGCTCTGGGTTGGCAGCTGATCCGGAGCGAGGGCACCGCACAGCTCCCTTCCGCCCAATACCCACCCGGCGTCTAGCCTAAACGAAGACGCCACCGCGGCGTGGCGTCACCGGGGGCGTGGCCCAGGTGACGTCACGCAAGGAGGCGTGGCTTGGGCTGTTGGCGGAGCCGGGAGAGGGACTCGGAGCGAAGAAGCTCCCGGCTCCGCCTCCCGAGGGAGGCAGCAGAGAGCCCTACCGGAAGTTCTTCCGCCTCCGCCCTCCTCCGCGCTCGCTGCGCTCTCATTGGGCCCCGCGAGTGAGGTCGTGCCCCGGAAGTAAAGGGGCCATGTTGATGGGTGACCCCCAGAGAGGTACTGAGCGAGAGGCGAGTCCTGAGGAGTGGTAGCACGCGGCCCGCGGGTGAGTGAGGGCAGGAGTGAGGGCAGTCGGGGATCGCCCGCCTCTGGTCGGGCCGGGTTATCTACCCCGCACGGGGCTCCGAAGCCAGCGCCCCAGCCCCCCCGAGCCCTGCCCCGCCCCAGCCCCCCCCCCCCGGGTCCTCCCTGCCGGGGCTCGTCCGGCTGGGTCCCCGGGGTCTCCGCCCCCGCCCTCCGGGAGGAACTGTCTCGGCCGGGCCCACGATCAGCCTCTCTGCGACCTTCTCGTTCCAGCCCCCGTGTGATGTTCGCCTTCTAGCGCATCCAGCACCTCTGTGGTTTTGTATCTCTGGCGGAGACCCTTAGGGTCCAGGGGAGCTCTTCTGCAGTTGAGGAAAAAGGGAAAGCCGGTAGCTTGCCCTGGCTCCTGCAGGAACTTAGTAAGGTCGGAGGCTGTGGCTCCTGACTTGGGCCCAAAGTCCAGATCCTCTTTTTTTTTTTTTTTTTTTACAGCCAAGTACTCCCGCCATTCCTCGGACACACTTAGGTTCATACAAAGGGATTTCGGGAGGATTATTCCTTTTTTTCATTCAGCGTAATTTTGAACCGAGCACGCTGGGAAAGTTTGTCGAGTACCTAAAAGTGCTGCACACATGTAAGACCTCACAACACTCGGTAACACTTATTTCAGAGCAGGTCGAGTTGGGGTCCTCCCCTCCCCTGATGTGACCTTCACTCGCCTCTACGCAAAATGGGGATAGTAGTGACACTGAGATTGTTGCTAGATGTGGGGTGTACGTAGTTGTGCATGCCTGGTGTGGAGTAACTGCACGCTGAGGAATCTGTTACTGTGAACCCTCTTTACCTCTTGGGCTCATAGTTTAAAAGTAGGAATGGTGACAAAGCACTTTACAGATGATAACTGGAGTTTGTGTCTTGTTAGGGAAAGAGGGTGGTGGCAGTTCATGTGTAACCCAGTACAGTGTTTATTGATGGCTCTCCCCGATGGCTATCACTGTGCCAAATGTTGTTCTAAACATCTTCACCTAGAGGAATTCATTTAATGCTTAGACGTTTGGGTAAAATACAATTTATCCTCACCTTACAGATGAACTGAAGCAAGCCCAGGGAGGTTAAGGAAGCTGCCCCAAGGTTCATATATTGTGGTGTCAGGATGCAGATATGACCAAGTCCTTATCTGCAACCACTCTAGGTCATGGTTTCTGGTAGAGTTTCATTACAGGTGCTTTATGGAAGCTGTTCTCAAAATAACTGTGGTAGGTACTGTTCCCATAATGCATCATAATCTCTGTTTTGCAAGAGAGGGAGCTGATGCTCAGAAGGGTTAAATACCTTATATGAAGTCCTGTGGAGACTAGATGGTGCAGCCAGGACTCAAGCCAAAGCAGTCTGTTCCCAAGCCCTGGTGAGCTACAGGCTGAAAACCCCCTCTCCCCGCAGGAGCTAAGAGGGAGGAGTCTGCTCCTAGCTTGCCAGTAATCTGAATCTGGTAGTTAGAACCCCTGTGCTGGCTTAGCCATTAAGAGCACTACCTGCTCTTTTCTGTTCCCAGCACCTACATGGCAGTTAACAACCATCTATTCTATTAACATGTATTTTATTCACAGAGTTTTAAGGACTAAAGGACAGACTGATCATGAAGGAAAGGCCTTCCCTTTCCTAGTTTCTTTCATCAGAAAAAAAAGCAAGCTCAGGGCTGGCTACTCTTTCAGAGGACCTGGGTTCAAATCCCAGCTCCCAAGTAGCAGCTAATAACTGTCCATAACTCTAGTTCCAGGGTATCCAGTGCTCTCTTCTGGCCTCCACAGGCATTGAGTGCACACTTGCATACATTCAGGCAAAACACACACAAAAGTAAATGAAAAAATAAAGAAACCCCTGAGCAGTACACTGTCTAGAGGCCCTGCTGTCATTAATTCTGATTCCTGGCTTCTGTGTATTCCCTTCTGTTTAGAGTGTGACGCCCAGTCCTGGTCAGTCCCCCATGGCCCCCTGGAGCCGAGAGGCGGTGCTGAGTCTCTACCGGGCTCTACTGCGCCAGGGCCGAGAGCTTCGATACACTGATCGAGACTTCTACTTTGCTTCCATCCGCCGGGAGTTCCGGAACAATCAGAAGCTTGAGGGTCTAGAGGCCCGGGAGAAGCAGCTGGAGAAGGGCCTGGTCTTCCTCCATAGCAAACTGGGAGGACTTGTTTAGATCCTTTTTTCCCCTCCTTCCCTAATTCTAAGAAGAGGACAAAGGTGCCTTCCCGGGCTCTCCTGTGCTCTCCCAGCCCATCCCAGATGCATTAGGGACCCTCAGGTAGGTAGGCTCTTGTTCCTGGAACTTGCTTATTTTTTTAACTTTTATGTGTATGAGTGTATTGTCTGCATATATGAAAGTGTCTCTTGTCATACAGTGCTCATGGAGGTCAGAAGAGGGCATAAGAGACCCTGGAACTGGTGTTATGGGTGGTTGTTAGCCACTCTGTGGGTGCTGGGATTCAGACCCAGGTCCTCTGCTTGATGATTCAGTGATGTTCTGCACACAGTTTCATTTTCATGACCTTCAAAGTAAGGTCACAAGGAACACTGCTGTCCTCACACCGTCCTGGGTGTGCCGGTCACACTGCACTACAGTATGTGTCTGAGAGAAGCTAGAGTAGCCATTGCTTTTAACCACTGAGCCATCTCTTCTGCTCTGAGCTTGCCTTTTTTTCTAATGCGAGAGACTAGGAAAGGAAAGACCTTTCCTTCATGATCAGTCTGCTTTTTAGTCCTTAGAACTCTGTGAATAAAATACAAACATGTTAATAGAATTGAGTCTTCCTATTGAGAAAAACAGGTCCTGGATTTCTAGCTCCACCAGAATAGACTCACTATTGTTTTATTTCATAGAATATTTTATATATGAAAATGTTAGAAAAGGTACTGGTTAAAGTCATAAGAACTCGCTTCCAAGTCAACTTGTCCTGTTCAGTATCATATCATGTCCCCTGAAACATAAGTGTGTTGTTATGCTGTAGGATTTAAGGTAAGTCTGTAAACATTTCCAGGCCTTCATTTCATTCTCTGTGAGAATGGAAATAACATACCATTTTAGGTTGTATTGAGACTTGATCTAGATAGTGTACACACAGCATTGAGGATGGCACTTAGCAGGTGGTAGGCTAGCCCTATTTTTTTTTTTTATTTTTAAATTACATTTATTTAGTGGGGTGTGAGTGTATATGAGCCAAGGTATGCATGTGGAGGTCAGAAGACGTGAAGGGATCAGTACTCTCCTTCCGTCATGTAGAATGCAGGTCTGAGACTTAATGGCAGTACCTTCACTTACCGAGCCATCTCACTGGCCCTAGCTCTGTTTACTCTTGAGGCCATTGCCATCAGGAAGTTCCACAGCAATATAAAAGCAGTATTGAATCCAGCAACCTTTTAGAGGCCCTTGCATGGCCCTGGTATTCTGGTAGACTCTGAGGATAGAGATGAAAGGTAGGTTCCATTAAGAAGCTCAGACTGAGGAGATCAGTGGAAAGGATTCAGTGTGAGCAGTGATCTGCCAGAATGTTGTGTGAAAAAATTATGGAGGTGGGAATGAAGGTGACTCTGTCTTAGGTTGCATGGTAGGAAGGGATCATGGTAGTTTTAGAAGACATTTGAGCTCTGCCTCAAATGAGAAGCAGAAACTTAGTGGGCAGCAGGGAGGTGGAAACCATGTTGTGACCTGGGAACTTGCGTCTGCTATGGCTAGAATGGTATAGTCACAGGGAGAGGGGCTGGAGCTGCAGCTGTGCCAGGTATGGAAGGACATGGAATCCCTGTTACAGAGACCAATAACCAACTCGGGACTGTTACAGTTTTCTAAGAAGGGAAAGACAGGGTCACATTTATGTCTTGAAGTGTGCCAAGGCAATGTGGAGAAAATTGGTGAGAAATAACAGAAGCAGCGAATCTGGCCAGATGTATAGAAGACTGAGATGGTGGTCACAGTACATCATGGACATCAGTGGAACTTGGTGGCCAGTTGGCTGAGGGAGAAGGAGAGGCTGAAGGGTAGCTGCACAGAGCTGGGCATGGGGTGCATGTCTGTAATCCTAGTACCCTACCAAGGGCACTGAGGCAGGAGGATCATAAGTTTGAAGCCAACCTGGGCAACATAGAGGCTGTCCCAAAACAAGAAAGAGAAAAAGAATAATGTGTGATGAGGACTTGTCAGTTGGGTAGAGGGTTCTGTCTGCACCAAGAGGGTGGGCAGGAACCTTAAGTAACTGCTTTCTGTTCTCTTTGGCCACTTAACACTGACTGGTAGACCTGCCTTTGGCAGTGCAGAGCCAGACAGGGTGGTGATTCCCATGAGGCTGCCCAAGGGAGGGTAGTGGATTTGGACTGGTGAGTTACTGAGATGTGTTTTTAATGTTTTGACTGTGAGTTGTGTTAAACATTGTCATCAAGGGAGAAATGAAAAGCTGGGAATGGTGGTACATACTTCCCCGGCATCCAGGAAGCTGAGGCAGGAAGATCACAAGTTCAGAGTCAGCCTGGGTGACACAGTGAATTTCAGGCCAACCTGGGCTATACAACAGATTCTGTCTGGAAACAACAACAACAAAACAATAAAGAAGCAAATACCATAGTGTAAGTTCATTCATGGAGGAGATACTTATTGTGTCAAATGTTGTACCTTTGGGGCATAGCAATGAATATACCAGACATTCTCATGAGGCTCTGATCTAGTGGCTAGAAGGTCTGAAGAAAGTGGTGTTGCGAGCTGTTTGCGAATCCTGTAGATTGGTTCTTCCCAGCAACTCTGGGTTCAGACTGTGGCTGCACAATTTACTAATACAGTAAGTTACTGTGTGGTAGTTATTTAACATCTGCCTCAGTTTTGTCATCTTTAAATTGAAGATGACAGCTGGTTTTTGTGGCATATGCTTATATTCATGATGCTTGACAGGTAGAGGCAGGAGGATCAGGAGTAGTTAAAGGGTAGCTTTGTCTACATAGAAAGTTTGGGGCCAGCCTGGGTTATAGTTCCAAGGAGGGGCTCATGGCTGACACCCCTATAATAAATGACATTACCTACACAGGAATGTTAATAATGAAGGCCTTAAGACCCAGTTTTTATGCCTAGGTTCAGTAACTGGACAGTTGTGTAGAAATCTGTCTGGATCAAGAGCATGATCTGATGGTAATGGCCTGCTGAGGTCTTTCTGACCCGAGTTGTAGCATTTCTTCCTGTCAGGTGTGAGGAAGATCTCTCTGGATTGGAGGTTTATGTCCTATAGTCAACAAGGGAGGTCAGAGAGTGATACAGATAGGGAAGAGTTAAAAGGTGATTTTTTTTTTTTTAATATTGATACTGGGGTTTGAACCCAGAACTTTGGGAATGATAGACAAGTGTTCTGCTGCTGAGCTACATCTCTGCTGACCTATAATGTAATGTGTCTGGTTTTGCTTTATAACTGACTTTGAAGGGAATTGGGTTTAAGTTCTGTGACTCGCCTTGGGAAAGAAGTCTAGTTTTATATTATAAGTTACTTTGTGTGTGTGTGTGTGTGTGTGCGCACGCGCGCTGTACAAAAGGCCAGAGAACAACTTTATAGAACCAGTTCTTTCCTTCTACCTTTTTAAAAAGAATATTATTTATATTTTATGTGTATTGAGTGTTTTGCCTGCTTGTGTGAAGTGTACCGTGTATGCACAGTGCCCTGCAGAGGTCAGAAGAGGGTGTTGGATGCTCTGGAACTGGAGTTATGAATGGCTGTTAGCTGCCATGTGGGTGCTGGGAATTGAACCCAGGTCTTCTGCAAAAGCTGCTAGTGCTCTTCGCCACTGAGCTGTCCTTCCAGCCCCTCTTTCTACCTTTTAGTGATCTGCTGAGCCATCTCATTGGCTTGAGGTCTAGTTTATACATCTTGCCTCTGAGGAGAGTTGGGTGGAAGACAGAAGGAAAGGAGGAGGTCAGAAACTGCCCGAGGCCTCTGCTCTGGTGTCTTGCTCCTTAAATCCCCGTTCACTATAGGTTAGCTGCTTTCATATTCACTCGGCCAGACATAGTTCTGGAAATGCCTGTGACTTTCCAAGAGAAGTAACTGGGCGTCTTGTAGTTCTCTCCTCTCCAGCTAGAAAGTGGGGCAGTGAGTATTTTCTCATTTTGTGTCTAGGGAGATAGTTTAAATAAAACTTGCCTGAGTGTTGGTAGAACTCAGATTCTGTGAGCCTTCTCGGTCAGGTCAGTGTTGTTTTTCCAGTTTTCATTTTTTTAAACCATTTTAGGTTAAAATTTTTTTTCTTTTTGTCTTTTTGAGACAATATCTTCCTACAGCCTGAGCTAGCCTGGAACTCACTATGTAGACCAGGCTGGCCTTGAACAACAGAGATCCTGCTTGCCTCTGCCTCCTGAGTGCTGGGATCAAAGGCGTGCACCACCGCACCTGGCTCATTTTTATTTTTTTGAGACAGAGTCTCACTGTGGATCCCTGGCTGGCTGGAGCTCACAGAGATCTACCTGCCTCTGCCTCCCAAGTGCTGGCATTAAAGGGATGTGACACCACCGAAGGTATTTTTAAGTGCACAGTACCGTAGTATTCTGCAACAGATTTCCAGAACTTTTTTCATCTGGCAAGTCTGAAACTTAGCTCTAAACGCAGTGGCCCTCCTTAGTTTCCCCAGGAGCTGAGCCCGAATCTTCTTGCAGGGGAGCTCCTGCCTCTTGGAGGTTGCAGACAGCAGAACCTGAGTACAGGGTTTGTGGAGGAAGGACAGTGACCTCAGCAAGTTGAAGGGTATTTTAATTAAGGACCTTGTGGAGCTTGTGAATGTTCTCTCTTCCAAGTCTATGGCTCTGGTTCCCGGGGATCTGACTCCTTCTAACCTCTGCGCTCATTGCACAGTACAGGTGCACTTACATACACGCAGGCAGTATACTCATACATGTAAAATAAAATATTTAAAAAAAAACCCCATGTTCGCTCATTATGTTGTATCACCACCTTGATCTTCCCAGTCATTAGAGAGACCATGGACTGATGGGCTCAGAGACGCCCCTGCTGGCTTTGACTTGGAGGGAGGATGTTGTCCTCTGGTCCTGCTGCTGCTTTCAAGGATGGTTTAGAGAGACTGCATCCCATGCATCTTCCTGTTGTTTTGGATCTGTCTATTTATCTGTCTGTCTGTCTGTCTGTCTAGCTGCCTACCTACCTACCTACCTGTCTAATCTATCTTTGAGATAGGGTCTCCCTGTAGCCCCAGCTGACCTGGAACTCACTATGTAGACCAGACTGACCTTGAACTCACAGAGATCCGCTTGCCTCTGCCTCCCAAGTGCTGGGACTAAAGGCATACACCACCATGCCCAGCCTTTTTCCTATCCAGATGCTTCGATAAAGGTTCTTCAGCTAGGACTCATTGTCAGTTGTGTGGAGATGTGGTGAATGTTCTACCTTTGCTGATCATATTACGTGGCTTCCACCTGGTATAGCTTGTCCTCTCTGTCATTGTTAGCTGGAAAGATAGCAAATAGCAATCGTGCCTGACCCCACATGTGTGGATACTCTCTCTGGCTTGCTTGCTCTGTGCATTTGAAGCAGGAATGTATTTTGTTTGGCCAAATAGTCTTCATTATGTCCCTAAACCTGATGCTTATTGACAGAAAAGGAAGAGAAGAGGAAAGTGCTGTGTGAGCCCTAGTGAGGGTAGGCACTCTGGACAGAAAATGGGCTTTTATGCAAGAAGCAGTTTAATGTGCCAGCATGGGCCCTGAAAGATAGATCTCAAAAGCAGAGCCTTGAACAAAGAAAGACCCAGCTTTTTATATCTTCTGTTGGTTCCCCTTTACAGCTCAGCTTCTTCGTTTCCTATATGTGGTAACACACATGTCCTAATTGGGTGCTCTGCTACAAGGTCATGACAGGCAGAACTGTATACATGCACTCAGGTACAGACCACACTATATTCCATTTTCTTTGATGGGGGAGGGGGCATTCCTACCATAAGGGAGACGGTCATTTTGGACTTGACAGTGAGTCCTTTGTTTTCCTCCTTTGGTCTCCCTTTGCTGGGATGGCAAGTGAATGTCACCATGCCTGTTCTTAGTCCTGATCGTCCACAAAATAGTGGCAAGGAGGCAAACACTGTGTACATCTTACCATTGTGAAGGACTAGGGAGGTTGTATTGTGTGGTGGGATCCTTCCCTGCAGTACAAAACTAGGATTGATGATGAGCTTAATGTTTGAGATGATCTGAATGGATCTGTTGAAAGGCTTTCCCACAGTATACATTATCATTTCTTCTCCTGTGTATCCAGGTGAGTCATGGAACATGGCACCTCCCTTTGCACATTCTTATGTATACTTTAAATCATTTTTAGACTATTTATAGTACCTGATACAATGTAACTGCTATGTAAATAGTTATTATCCTGATTGTTTAGGGAATGACTCCCCCAAAAGTCTGTATATGTTGAGTACAGATGTAATTTTTAAGAAAGTATTTTCCACCTGGTTTCTTGAATCTGGTTTGGTACAGTCCTAGAGCAAGAGGAAAGCCTCGGTCCTGATGGGCAGGGGAACAGGGACAGTTCCTGTGGTCCCTGTGGTGATGGGTCTGTTCTGTCTTCTTTCTCAGGTGAGCAATGGCAGGTGCTGGTGAGCGCAAAGGCAAGAAAGATGACAACGGCATCGGCACGGCCATTGATTTTGTGCTCTCCAATGCCCGGCTGGTGCTGGGGGTGGGTGGAGCAGCTATGCTGGGCATCGCCACACTGGCGGTTAAGCGGGTAAGTGTGTGCAGCTAAGACCCGGAATGGGAGGTGGTGATTCACTTTGCAAAGTGGCACTTTCTTAGAATAGATGATACTGTGCTGGGAGTGTAACTTGATACCTTGTTTGGCATGATTGGCTAAGTCTTAAGAGAAGTCCGCTCCTAGGATTCTGCCTTACAGAAAGCACTGGAGATGCAAATAAAGAAATGTATCCCAGCAAATAACTGAAACATCCTTTCTTGATTACTTTATTTGAAATAGCAACCTACCACACATAATACTTGTGTTTCCTTTTCCTATGCCTTTAAAACATGGTCTCTATCTGTATACTTCCTGTTCAACTTGTTCATTATGTATTGCCTATATCCTCTTAGTAGCCTGGACACATCTAGATGCTAGCTCTTAGAACAACACCCAGCATTTAATAGCTCCTTACAGACAGTTTCTGTAGGTTCCACATCCACAGATTCAATCAACCAGACTGAAAATACTTTTAAAATACATATATTTTATATTTCGTGTGACTGTTTTTGCCTGAATATATGTAAGTACACCACATGTGTGCAATGCCTGTGGAGGCCAGAAGAGGGCATCACATCCCATGGAACTGAAGTTACTATGGTTGTTAGCCACCATGTGGATGCTGGGGACCGAATCCAGGTCCTCAGCAAAAGCAGCAAGTGCTCTTACCTGTTGAGCTATCTCTTCAGTCCCCTGAAAATACTTTCTTAAAAGTTACATTTGAACCAGGTGTGGTGATGCACGCCTTTGATCCCAGAGCTAGGGAGGTATGGGCAGGCAGATCTCTGTGAGAGGCCAGCCTGGTCTACATTAAGTTCCAGGATAGCGGGGGCTATAGGGAAACCCTGTCTCAAAAAAGACCAAAGAGAAAAAAAAAATTTTTTAAATTTGTACTGAACATATGCAGACTTTTAGGGGGGAGGCTCATTCCCTAAACAACCAGGATAATAACTGTTTGTGTAGTATTTATATTGTACTAAGTAGTAGTAATCTAAAAATGATTTAAGGATATGCATAGGTTATATACAATTATGCCTTTTTTGTTTTTAAAAATTTTTTGTGTTATTTATGATGCGGGGGAGATGGCACATGTGAAGGTCAGAGGGATGAGTTTGTGAAGTCATTTCTCTCCATGTTAATGTGGGTTCTGGAGATCAAACTCAGGTCATCAGGCTTGCATCATAGGTCATTAAGTGCCATTACTGGTTGAGTCTTCCTGCTGGCCCTGTTCTTTTGTTTTGAGACAAGGTCTCATATTTGTTATGAGACTCATAGGTCTCATAACATGTAACCTATGTTAGGTTGGAACATATTATGTATCCTTGAAGTTCAAGGCTGGCCTTGAACTTGTGATCCTCCTGCCTCGACCTTCTGAGTGTTGGAATTATAGGCATGGAACACAATTTCACATAAGGGACTGAAGCATATAAGGACTTTGGTATACTTGAGGTGCCCAGGGACCAATCCTTATGCTATGCTAAGCTTTGTCTATTGGTGTAATAAAGAAGTCATGTTCAACATGGAATATTTAGGCAAACGTTATACTGGAAGTAACATTCCTAACCCTTTGAACTTGCTGTATTCTTAAGAAGTAATGTTGTGTAGTCAGGAAACATTGAAGCATCTTTAGTGATACGAGGAACTGATCAAAAAGTGAAAACTGGAGAGATGGCTCAGTGGTTAGATCACTGGCTGCTCTTGCAGAGAACCTGGGTTTGGTTCCCAGAACCCACTTGGTTCCCAGCACCACAGTTCCAGGGGAATCCCACACCCCTTTCTGACTTCTGTGGGCACTGCATGACACAGGTGCAGTTACATACATGCAGGGAAAACATACATATATAAAAGAAAAAAAAGTGAAAACATGGTTTCAAAAGTCTAGAGAGTTGGGCTAGGGAGATGGCTTAGCAGGTGCTTGCTGCCAAGCCTGATGACCAGAGTTCTGTCCAGGGAGAAAATGGACTCCCACAGGTTGTCCTCTGACTTCAACTTGCATGTCCACACATAGTCCCACACATAGTAAATAAATGTTAAAAAAAATTTGGAGTATGACCCTGATTTCATAACTATGTATTTCTAGGAACAAGTATAATAAGTAACAGTTTGTGTGGGTTGTGGCATTATAGGTCAATTATTTCTTGTAAGTTTAGTGTTTTCTGAGATTTTGTGCATGGAGTAGTATATTCTCTCATCTAGACTAAAACAACATTATGAAAAGATACTTGGGGCTGGGGATGCAGTTAAGTCATAGTGTTTACGCAGTAGGCACAAAGCCCTGGGTTCCACCCACAGTGCCACTACCAAACCAACGTCAAAACTTTTCTTACACTTAGTGGGGCAAAGTGTCTCGGGGAGGGGATTAGGAAGGGGGTGGAAGGAAAAGGCTGCTGTATGTCCTGGGTCCTCTCTGGATTACAGATGTATGATCGGGCAATCAGTGCCCCTACCAGCCCTACCCGCCTGAGCCATTCAGGGAAGAGGAGCTGGGAAGAGCCAAACTGGATGGGCTCCCCTCGACTGTTGAATAAGGACATGAAGACAGGTCTGAGCCGTTCCCTGCAGACCCTGCCCACAGAATCCTCAACCTTTGAGACAGGTGAGAAATGCTGGGAGTCCTCTGGGGACTGCCTTCGGACTTCAGAGCTTCTGCGGTGCACAGGCATTTCTTAGCATGGGGGTGCAGGCACTTGCCCTTTGGGCCAAGTTCTTCTTGCTGGGACTGAGGCTGCTTCCGACTGAGCAAGCTTGGGAAGAGCTCACATGCTTCTTTCTCTTGCCTTGGCAGACACATTCTGCCCACCCCGGCCCAAGCCATTGGCCAGGAGGGGCCAGGTAGACTTGAAGAAGTCACGACTCCGCATGTCCCTGCAGGAGAAACTTCTTTCTTACTACCGGAGTCGGGCAGCCATCCCTGCTGGAGAGCAGGCTCGGGCCAAGCAAGCTGCGGTTGACATATGTGCTGAGCTGCGGAGTTTCCTGAGGGCCAAGCTGCCTGACATGCCACTCCGAGACATGTACTTGAGTGGCAGTCTCTATGATGATCTGCAGGTAACAAGACAGTTCTCACGAAAGGTGGGGCTGAGCGGGGAACAGGTGCTTCTCAGTCTGGTAGCTGGTGAAGGAAGCCATTGGTCCAGACTCACTAGAAAGCCTCATGCTTATGAATCCTGTGCCTTGCAGCACTGTGTGTTTCTTTGCTCCACTTCCTCATGTTTTAAGTCATACTTAGTTTATAAGAAGCTGTAGTGCCTGAGGATGTGGATTGGTAGGTAGAATGGTAGTCTAGATATATGAGGCCCGAGGTTCAGTTCTCAGAATCCCATGAACTAGGCGCAGTGCTCAAGAGATGGAGGTAGAAAGAGCTTCAGGTCAAGGTCTTCCTCAGCTACATAGTGTGAAGCCACCTGGAATATCCGAGACTGTGCCACACATAAACAACAACAACCACCAAAAGCTGTGTTCTTGTCCCATCTCTCCCGGTTTCCTCACTGTGCTGACTGAATTAGGTGTTAGGATCTGTGTTGCAGGGAGTGTATGTCTTAAGCAGAGTAAAGCTCTTTAAAACCTTTTTAATTCTGGAGTCAGAGAGATGGCTCAGCAGGTCAAGGTGCTTGCCCCTCACACATGATGGGAGAAGACAGCTAACTTGTGCAAGTTGTCCTCTGACCGCCACACACATGCCATTGCACATGCATGCCTGTACACATACAAATACAGTAAATACATGGAATACAAATTTAAAAAGAAAACTATAATTCTGCCTTGGCAGGTGGTGACAGCTGACCACATCCAACTCATTGTGCCCCTTGTGCTGGAGCAGAACCTGTGGTCATGCATCCCTGGCGAGGACACCATCATGAATGTTCCCGGTTTCTTCCTGGTCCGTCGTGAGAACCCAGAGTATTTTCCTCGTGGTAGCAGTTACTGGGACCGCTGTGTTGTAGGTGGCTACCTCTCCCCAAAGACAGTGGCAGATACATTTGAGAAGGTGGTGGCAGGCTCTATCAACTGGCCAGCCATAGGGTCCCTCTTGGACTATGTGATCCGACCAGCACCACCCCCAGAGGCCCTGACACTAGAAGTGCAGTATGAACGGGACAAACATCTTGTCATTGACTTCCTGCCATCACTGACCCTTGGTGACACTGTCTTAGTGGCCAGACCACACCGGCTAGCTCAGTATGACAACCTGTGGCGGCTGAGCCTGCGTCCTGCTGAGACAGCACGCCTGCGGGCTTTGGACCAGGCTGACTCGGGCTGCCGATCTCTGTGCCTCAAGATCCTCAAGGCCATATGCAAGTCCACTCCAGCACTGGGCCACCTCACTGCCAGCCAGCTAACCAATGTCATCCTCCACTTGGCCCAGGAGGAGGCTGACTGGTCTCCAGACATGCTGGCCGACCGCTTTCTACAGGCCCTGAGAGGACTCATCAGCTACTTGGAGGCTGGAGTCCTGCCCAGTGCTCTGAACCCCAAGGTGAACCTATTTGCAGAGCTCACCCCTCAAGAAATAGACGAATTGGGATATACTCTCTACTGCTCATTGTCTGAGCCTGAGGTGCTGCTGCAAACGTAGGACAGGTGAAGGCGTTGGGTGATCAGACTGCAGTCTCCGTTAGAAACCCATGGCTCCGTGGTTGGTACCTCACAGGGTCCCTAGGTGCCTCCTGGCCTGCTGGTCATTGACCTGGTCACTTCACACTGATTAGAGTGACATCCCTTCAGTTTTCTCAGCCATCCCTATTTTTGTTACCAAACACTGTGCTCCCTACTGCTGCTTTGCTCCAGGTTGATTTTTCTGGAATGAACAGAGAAGGTGGAGTCTGGCCTGAGCTGTGGGACTGCTGGGTATTTTGCATTTGGGCCCAGTTTTTCCGCTTTTTTGTCTGCCCCGTTCTGCCCATTTGCCTCATAGTCACTGCCGTCCTTTCTCGTTCACACCTTCTGTTTGCTCTCGTCCCTGGATCACATTGCCCCTAATCAAAGTGTTGCCTTTTTAGTTGATGTCACAGAAGTGATTGCATATTTCTAAGCTGAGTTCTACAGAGAGTACTGAGACAGTATTTAGGATTTCTGGAGTGAGGCTGGCAAGGTGGTCTTTGACAATCAAGCCCCTCATGCCCCAGAAACTCCTGTTCATCTGTGCTAAGAACATTCTGTCTAGGGATGCTGCATCCACCACACAGGAGGAGCTGGATGCACAGTTACTTTATTGGAGATTGTGTTTCTTTGTGGCCATCAGTGAGAACATAGCAGGGTCTGAAGCTGCTTCAGAGTGCCTGGTGGAGGGCCTCTGTGGCCACCAAAGTCATACAGACAAGGAAGGCCTGGGGACTGCACCTCCCTGTTTATTGCCAATAGGAGGCCTTGCTTTAGTAGTAGAGGCTGAGGGAGAGTAACAGGAGGCTGTCAGCTGAAAACCCAGTCACCGGTTGGCTTAGTGACCACATTGTCTTCCTTGACAGGCTCTGCCTTTCTAGGCTGTTGCCTTAGAACAAGAACAGACCCAGGGCCAGCACCTCCCAACCAGTGTTTGCTGTGCCCTGTAGGCACTGCCACAAGCCAGAGGGCACATGAACATGCCAGCTCTTGTCCCTTGTTCTTCTCACATGACACCTGGGAGATTGGTGCTATCTAGGAAGAGAGCACACAGAAAAAGGAAAGGGTGGAACTTCCCACATTGCTGCTAAAGTTGCACTGTTTATGGCAGTGTAGATGCATCCTGAGGGCAGGGCAGAGGAGGAGTGTTGTCTTGTTTTCTAGTTTGTGCTAAGAGGCTGAAGGTAGTTCTGTTTCTGATCTGCCCATCTAGTGTTTTGTTTTATCTATTCTTACTACCTCTCTCCATCAGTGTGATTCTGGTGAAGCTCTCTGCAGCTGTCTCAACCCTTCCTATGAGGGTGACATGAAATGACTGTAAATAGCACTGGCCCTTCAGCTGCTCACTTGAATTAGGGTAGCAACAGATGCCTGCCTCTTTTTGCCATAGAAGGTTGAGAATCAGGCTGTATTTAGTCTTTCTGCCTCTTCTCCTATATATCTGTAAAGATTCCTCAAGGAGTTTCTTTTGTTTGGTTTGTATAACATAGTATGAAAAAATAGAAAGATAAAGCCAAGACCTTTGACTGAAGTGTGCCACTCTGTCTGTTAGCCAGAGTGAAATAGGAATTCTGAACGTCTGTGTGCCATTCTGGATGTTTGGGTGGTATAGAAGGGTTCCGAGGCTTCATCTGATGGAGAGAGGGTCAGAGTGTCACACAAACAGGTTCTTGAAGGATTTGGGTTCTCTCTGATAAGTACTGTAAAACTTAAACTTTCCCAAGCTGTTGTTTCTGACCAGATTCCTTATAAAACACAGGAAAGAGTAGAAATGAAGCCCCCAAATTTTGAAGACCCTGAAGATTTAAAAAGTTCCAAATCATCACAGCCATATGTCATTGTGAATTTAGAAAGTGCAACGATCTACTGTCTTTAAGGAACAGCTCTGTCCTTGAACTGTACTTTGTAAAACCAAAATCATGTCTTGGTCATCTTACTAGAGCCTCTTAGTCCTCAGAACAAGAGCAAGGGAAAGTGGGAACTGAGCCCTGTCCTGGTGGGTCTGCTGACCTGGCAGACTCTCCTTTTTGCTGTCATTTTCCTTGCCAAAAAATAGGGGAAATGCCCAAATGCTTTGGCATGTTTGGATGGAAGAAAACATTATTCAAAAACAAAAACAAAAACAAAAAAAACAACTTAGGGGAAAGAGGCAGTGGCTGTACCACCACTTTGCTTTTCTCTTCAGTAACTTTTGCTTTGGCCTGAAGGAATAGCCAGTGTCGGTCCTCCTTCTGTCTAGAGATCTTTTGGGCACCTGATGCCTAAAATTGCGCTCATTAACTTGAAAACCTAGTAAATTTCAAGTTTATTTTGTTTCTTCCCTATTGCCCTTTACCAAAAAAAATGAGTTCAGGATAGCAGTGTTTTTCTTCATATGCTTTGCTGTGTCTTCGAAGCAGAGCTGGAAAAGCTGTTGGGGTAGTCTACCATCTCCTGGGCTTGGCCCTGGCCATCCACTTGTTTATGCACAGGTGAGCTGATTTTGCCCCCTTGATTCAATCAAGAGCTCAGGTTGTTAGGTTGAGGAGTCAGCTTCAGGGTAGAGAGGCCCTGAGGGGTCCTGTGAACAAACAGGATGTTGGGGATGTGTCCAGAGCCCTTTGCACACACCGCACGCTTCCCTGGGATTACTATTTAACAGAATTTTCACTCTGAGGATGCTGCAAACTCTAGCCTTTTCCCTAAAGCTCAAGGCCAAGGAAAATGTTAAAACACTTGTGACTAGAGCTGACTCCTGCACCAGGCTGGGAGGCTCTGGTCCTCTTAGTTTTACAAAGTGGCCAAAACACCACAGGATGTGGCTTCTGCGGTCAACTACATACTGGGGGTGGAGGAGTGTTACTTTTTATTTGATCACCCCATAGTCTTTAAGCTCTTGGTCCCTGAGGCCAGATCCACTACTTGCCTTCCCGTCACTTGCCTGCCCATCAGTGGTGGTCAGTGTGTCAGCTAGTAGAATAGCAATCAGTCACTAGTCTGTGTCTGTGTCCTGTCTTGGCTGGGTCCATATAGGAGCAGCTAAGCTGAGACCCAGAGAACTTTTATTCTTTTTCTCCTTGAAGGAGGAAATTAAACTGGGGAACATAGTGTCCTTCTGCAGCATGGGAAGAAGAAAATAAAAATCTCCTTTCCAACTACTATGACTTGTGTGTGTGGTATGGGACATTGTTCCACGGAAATGCTGGATCTCCATTTTCACCTAAGAGAATCTTTGAAGCATTTGACCTGGATCTTCACAGTAGAATGGGGACAAACATCCAGACTAGACAACTGCACGTGTACTTGTGATTTCCCTTGGGGAAACAAACATTTATCTTAGTATATAACCTTGTGCCTGTGGGTTGTGTATAGTTGTTGGTTTAGGCTCAGTAAATAATAGTAAAGCATCCTCCAGGGAAGCACAGATGAATCACCGAGATAAGGGGTTTAAAGTGCATGTCGGTGTCCCCTGGCTCTGCATTTGTTGAGCACCTAAGTGGTAGGCACTGCTTTACATAGTTCATTCCTCAGACAAGCAGATGCAGCCTCATTTTGCAGATGAGGAAACAGCCTAAGTGGATGACATTTAGCCAAATGTCCCAGCCAGTAAATGACAGAGCCTGCCCTAACAGTAATACTTGTGTGAATCACTTCAGGGGAGGTGGAAACTCAAGGTTTCTATTTTTGAAAGGCTGAAGGGGAAGAGGGTCTCTGAGTATGCGCGGAACAGCTCCCTTAGTGGAGGACTGGCTACAACTTCCGAACATAAGCAAGCGGCTCTTCACAGGGCTATCAGGATGACCTGTGGGAAGGTTATGGCTGCCTTAGGGTATGAAATGCCAGTTGAATAAAACGTTCTTAAGGGAATTGAACCTACATAAACAGGAAGCAGCACCTCTAAGATTGGCTGCATACTTACGTAGACTAGCAAACCTGCATTTGGCAGAATGGGCCTAGTTGAACTATGTTAAAACAGCTTTTCCGGAAGTTTTTGGAGGAACTGGATTATATCTAAACATGAGTGCCAAACCCTAACCCTGTCCCTTTGGAGGCATGGTCCCCAGGCCTCTAGAGGCCAAGTTCCAATGTGGGCGGGTAAGAAAATGAAGGCTCGGACCAGGTAACTCCTGGCGTCTGTCTGGATAGAAGCCCAGTCCTGAGGGGAAAAGCCTCGACTGATAGGAGCTTATACGGCGCAGGCGCCCATCATGGGGGACACTGCTGCGTGCTGGACCAGAGCTGCTGGAGGACACGGATTGGGCTGAGGGGCCACAGAGCGGCAGGGTCACCTCTGACCACAGCTGGCAGCGGTGACAGCCGGTTGCGAACCCCGCCGGTGACTCCGCCTCTTCCCGCGCAGATCCTGCCCCCTCCCCCGGGGCCCAGAGCCAATAGGAGCTCGAAGTTTTCATGACTCTTCATACTTGGGCCAATCAGATCGACGCGCACTCCCATCGCCCTCTCGCACGATAACCGGGCGGCCCCCCTAAGGGGAAAGGCGTCTCCGCGACGAGCTGACGAGAGCCAGCGAGGTCCAGGATCCCTCCGCACTGCCAGCGGGGGCGGAACGTGACTACTCTCCTAAAGTAGTGCGCCGTGGTCCTCTCCGGGAGTGGTCTCGACGGTGGCCTCGCGGCTCCACGAGCACAGTGGAGCGAGGCTGGGGCGGGCCGCAGCGTCCGAGGAGCGGTCTCGAGTGGGTCTGCGGAGGGTCACGTGGCCGCGGCGGAAGGATGCGCGGCGTGCTGCGTCCGCGGAGGAGTCTATAAGGCGTGGTGCCCGCGCTGCGGCCATTTCTGCTCTGCCCGCCTGTCTATGTAGATCCTCGCGTACCGCGCTCTCCTCCCCTCCCGCAGGGCGTGCGGCCACCATGGCGTATTAGAGGCAGCAGTGCCTGCGGCAGCGTTGGCCTTTGCAGCGGCGGCAGTAGCACCAGGCTCTGCAGCGGCATCCTCCACCGGCTTAAGCCATGGCGTGAGTAGCCGGGCGTCGCGGGGCGTGGGCCTCGAGGTGCCTGGGCGCGGCCTGGGCTGGCGTCGGCCTGGGGAAGCGGCTTTACGAGCGGCTGGACGCGTTGGCGCGTCCGTGGGACGCCGGCCGGAGCGGGGGTGGTGCAGCCTGGCGTGTGCCCCTCGGTGCCCCGGGAGGCTCGCTTTGAACGTGGCGGCGGCGGCCAAGATGGCGGCGGGGCGGGGGCGAGAGCCGCGAGGGCGGAGCGCGGCTGCTGTGGCCGTATTAGGACGCCAGGACGCGCTGCTTCCTGCTGATGGCCGTGAAGCCATGGCGAGCCTCCATTTTGTGCAACCCGAGCCGAAGGCGGCCGAGGTCGACACAATGGCCTTGAGCGCACGTGGTTTCGGTCCAGCGCCATCCCTGGTTTTGGGTGGGAAGATGGGGGTTCCTAGCCGGGTTCTCCCTGACGGGACATGCTTCTGGATTCTCGTTCAGGCTCTTCACGGCATCCAGCAGCAGCGTTGCTGTAACGGACAAAGACACCTTCGATTTAAGCACATTCCTTGATTCCAGAAAAGCCCCAGGACATGACCGAGATGAGCTTCCTGAACAGCGAGGTGTTGGCGGGGGACTTGATGTCCCCCTTCGACCAGTCGGGTTTGGGGGCTGAAGAAAGCTTAGGTCTCTTAGATGACTACCTGGAGGTGGCCAAGCACTTCAAACCTCATGGGTTCTCCGGCGACAAGGCGGGCTCCTCCGAATGGCTGGCTGTGGATGGGTTGGTCAATGCCTCAGACCCCGGCAAGGGTGAGTGGGCTCCCTGCCCCTGTGTCCTGCATGGGGGTGGGGTTGGTATCACTTCACTGAGAGTGTGACTTGGCCCGTTCACTTGGGTCTTTTGCAGAGGATGCCTTCTCCGGGACAGATTGGATGTTGGAGAAAATGGATCTGAAAGAGTTCGACTTCGATGCCCTATTTCGATTGGATGACCTGGAAACCATGCCAGATGAGCTTTTGGCCACGTTGGATGACACGTGTGATCTTTTTGCCCCTCTAGTCCAAGAGACTAATAAGGAGCCCCCCCAGACAGCTAACCCAATTGGCCATCTACCAGAGAGTTTAACAACAACCGACCAGGTTGCCCCCTTTGCCTTCTTGCAACCTCTACCCTTTGCCCCAGGGGTTCTATCTTCCACTCCAGATCATTCTTTTAGTTTAGAGCTAGGCAGTGAAGTTGATATCTCTGAGGGAGACCGGAAGCCTGACTCTGCTGCTTACATCACTATGATCCCTCCGTGTGTCAAGGAGGAGGACACCCCCTCAGATAACGACAGTGGCATCTGCATGAGCCCTGAGTCCTACTTAGGCTCTCCCCAGCCCAGCCCCTCCACCTCCAGGGGATCGCCAAGCAGTCTGCCTTCTCCAGGTGTTACCCGTGGGTCTCCTCGCCCCAAACCTTATGACCCTCCAGGAGATAAGATGGCAGCAAAGGTAAAGGTAGAAAAGCTGGATAAGAAACTTAAAAAAATGGAGCAAAACAAGACAGCGGCCACTAGGTACCGCCAGAAAAAGCGGGCAGAGCAGGAGGCTCTTACTGGTGAGTGTAAAGAGCTGGAAAAGAAGAACGAAGCTCTCAGAGAGAAGGCAGATTCTCTGGCCAAAGAGATCCAGTACCTGAAAGATTTGATAGAAGAGGTCCGAAAGGCAAGGGGGAAGAAGAGTTCCCTAGTAGGGTAGCCGGGAGTGCTTTGCTTGTACATAGGAGTCTTGTGCTGAAGCTGTGTCTACTGTAATAAATTATTTTGTAGTGAAAGTATCAGTGCAGGCTTGCAGTGTCTCATTAGTCAGACGGGTTGGGTTCGAATGGACACTGGGAATGGAAGGGAGGGAGAGGGTGGATGTTGGGTAGATGGAGTGGTCACCTGGTACTTTAGATCTGAGTCCTTTGGGTGGGGAGGAACTTTAGGAGTTTAGTTGGACGATTTGTGAGGCTGAGGGGAGTAGTCCAAACACTTCATAAACTAGCCTTGTGCTGGACATCTGTCATCTAAGTACCCAGATAAGGTTATTCAGCTCTTGAGCACACAAGAGGATTATTAGGGTTCTCTTAAGCTTCCACAGAAGAAAACTGGTTGAGGAAGAACTGGCTCCTATTGGTTGCTGAGGAAGGGATGGAGCTGGAGATACCAACCAATTACCATGGAAGATTGCTGAGATGCTGGGGGCTGACCCAGGTGGAAAACTTGAACAGATAGAGCAGGGTGGGTGAGGTGGTGTAGGTCCATTGTGTTCCAGACAGGGTAAGGCAGGGTTCTGGCCTCATTCTACTAGTGAGGAATTTAGGCAAAGGCTGGGATTAAAACCAGGACCATGGCCCTGGAGTTTACTTCTGTTTGGCCTCTAGAGTTTGGAAAGCCTGATAGGGCTTTAGGCTTGTAGGGGAGGACTGGCACTTCCCTGACTAGCCTCTACTGCCGGCTCAAATTTACTAAACGCCATTTGTTGCATTTATTATGAATATGCCTGTGGTCCTTAGATCTGGTCTTTGCTTTCCTCCAGGCTGAGATTCTAGAATTCACAATATGGGGCCTCCCCTCAAATACTCAGTAGGGAACTATCTGTGTATATTGTCTGCATGATTAAGTGAAGCAGATTGGAGAGCCTTACACATCCCAAGTTTGCATCCTGCTCCTTTGTGTTTAAGTCTCAGCCTGGTTACCTGGCACATCTAAGCTAGGCTAAACTTGCCAGCTAAATAAATAGGGATTTACTGCCTAAAGTGGGATGAATTCAGCTACGTGCATTAGTACTGACACTAGACTGAATTTTTTTGAAAAGACCATCTCATTCCCATGACACATGGAGAAATTCAGGGTTGGTTTATTGACTTGCCCAGCTAGTGGGTGGTAGTTGAAACCAACTCTAGGGTTTTCTTTTGCTTCCTCCCTTATTTCCCTTCCTCTTTTGAGGTGTGTATGTGGGGGTGTCTTCACTATTTAGCCCGGGGACTTGATATGTAGACCAGGCTGGCCTCTGCTACCCAACTGCTGGGATCAAAGGTGTGCACCTCCATGGCTGGTATTTGACTTGGATTTTAGAAATGATTTGTATGAGCATATAGCCTGTGTGTATTTAAGTGCAGCCGTGTTAGGAGTTACTGTTGTTAGCCACTACGTGGGTCTTCTCAAGAGCAGCCAGTGCTTGTAGTAGAAAGCCATCTCTCCAGCCCCAGACTCGGGGATTTCTTAAGGCAGGGTACAAGGTAGCAATATGGTTGGGTGGGGGAGCAGCTCAATTTCAAACTAAAAGGTTCAGAGAGTAGTACTGTGTATCTGATTGGTAAAATACCAGGAAGTTTCTCAAGATACTTTTATGTACATGGAAGTTAAAGAAAATGTCAGTTGTAGCTGGGCGCGGTGGCACATGCCTCTTAATTCCCGCTCTGGAGAGGCTGAGGCAGGATTCTCAGGTTGGAGGCCAGCCTGGGCTGAGACACTGTCTTCAAAACCGAAAAATAACACACAAATCCAAAAGGGGCTGGGGCAGTGGCTGAAAGTTTGATTCCCAGTACTCACATTGGGTGGCTCTAGGGGATCTGATGTCATCTGGCCTCTGGGGGCATGCATACACATGAATAAAAAGTCTTAAAGCAAAAAACCCTATCAGTTGGCTACACAAATTAGGCTTGGTGATTTTTGTGAGGCTGGCAGAGTGGAGAGTCTGAGGCACAGAGACCCCCCTCTGTTTTTTTAAGCCCTACTTGATCCTCAGTTTTGTGACTGAAGTTTGTGTACGCCCTCCCTCCCCCAGGATGGGAAATACAAATCTACCAGTACCTCCAGTACTGTAGCCTGTTTGACCAAGAGGCAGCTAACCCAGGGGCAGTGGGAGGTAGAAGGCACTTCAAAGAGGGGGTGGGACAGCAGCTCCAGAGATGGCTGCCCCATTGAGTTATCACCCAGTGCCAGCAGGTGGCGCCCTTGGAGACAGAAGCCACTCCCCATTTGGAAGTTGTTCTTCCTACTCTGCAGGACTCATCTCACCTCAGTCCTTCCAGATGACCCAGACTTTACCCTATTTTTGTTTTCTTTTGAGAGACAGTCTCATGTAACCCTGGCTGGCCTGTGCAGTTAAGGATGACCTTGGATTGTGGATCCTCTTGCCTCCATGTTTTTTGTTTTTGGAGATAGGGTCTCCTTGGCTGGCCTGGAACTCACTATGAGAGGCAGATGGCCTTAGGTTACCTGACATGTTTTTATTTGTGGCCTGGGAGGTTGCCTATGGGTAAGACCCAGGGAGACAGTCAATGTTCAGCTGCCCCGATCATCTTAATTTGCAGCTCTTGCCAGGCTTTGCCAAAAGCTGCTGGAGATAGCGCTTGTAACCCGTCTCCTGCAAGGCACCCAAGGGTGGGTCAAGTTTATGTGCTTGACGTTAAGCCCCCATTTCACCTGCCCAGACTGGGGTATTAGCTCTAGGTACCTGTCACCTACTTTGTCTCTGGCACAAGGCTCTGGGCAGTGGAAAGCAGAGGGCAAGGGCCTTCAGTTTTCCTACCACTGGTGAATGTCCACTATGTGCTGGGCACTGCCTGGATATGCAGCAGTAAGCATGAGATGAACAGCTGTGCTCTTGTGGAACTTCCCTTCTGCTAAGGGAGACAGGCAAAGCAAAGGTGAGACAGAGGACATGCAATGCCTAGCAGGTTGAGTGGAGACCTCCAGGTGGTGCATGCTGGATAATGAGCTGGGTAAAGAGGTGGCCTGGGTGTAGATATGAAGGCGCTCAGCAAGAGGCAGCAGGGTGGCAGCCTCACCTCTGTAGATGAAGAAAGGTTGGGCAGGATTTCTGTTTCACTCTTTTATGCAGGCAAAGGCTGGGCTGAGTCTTAGTGGGTACAATCTGAGATGGTAAGGTGGTGGTAATGTAGAATATGGAGACAGGACAGCCCAGCAGGAAGACAGCAGTGACACCCAAGTGCTGATTGCCCACCCAGACACTTTGTGGGGTGGGCAGGGGATCATGTCCCATGGTGGACGGCAGGTGATGGCTCAGAACAGTACGGGCCTGTCTGGGTCTTAAACAAGGGAACTGTGGATATGAAGAGGAGCAGCACTCCAAGAGAGCTACTGGCAGGAAGAGTGGGACACCGTCCTCAGCTCCATCTATCTGACCAGCTCACCTTGAGCTAAGCCCGCGTTCTAGGCAAGGCTGATGTGCTGGTGGCTGGCCCTGTGGAATCCCAGGCTGCAATCCTGTCCCACTCCTGTCTAGCTAGCCGCTGCAATCAGAGAACCAGTATGAACAGCCTGCCCGATGCAGGGGCCATAGGAAGCACAGGTGGGCCCCCAAGTGCAGGTCATCAAATTGCTCAGCCAGGCCCCAAACTGTCCACTGCTCCAAAGTGTCCACCAGAGGCCCAAATGCTCCTGGTAGCTTTCACATTGACAGGATGCTTTAGGTTTACATGTGACAACTCGTCTTTTATAGGGCCACTGGTTGGCAGAACCTGGAGATAATGGTCAGTACCCCAGAAGGGCAGGATGTCTGCCTGCACTGTTCTCCAGGAGGGACAGAACATCTAGTGATTATGTGACAGCAGGTGTATACTCCCTAGAAAGGGGTCCTGGAGTCTGTGGGCAGCTTTTCTTTCTTTCTTTTTTTTTTTTTTAAATGACACAAACTCTAAGGACAAGCATTGTTCTGACTGCTAGCTAAGTGGCTTATTAAGATGGAGGGAATGATGCCAGGCATGGTTGTGCACACCTTTATCCCAGTCTTTGGGAGGCAGAGGACCATGGGTTGGAGGCCACCCATAGCTATACAGTGAGACCCTACCTTAAAGATGAAATGAGCCCCCAAGGCCACCCAAATCCCCCCACCCTCCTAGCAAAGTCCAGTGGGGCCCCAAAGCTCCCAGTCACTAGCTTATAGTCACAGCTCCCTCATTCCTCCTGTTCCAGCCTGGCCTGACCTCCTGGATGGTCATTTCTCCCATCAGGTAGTGGTCACCTGGATAGAGGGCCTACCTGAACTCCACTCTGCTGTAGGTGGTGCTGTGTCCCTTCTTGAGATGCAGAACTGCTTAAAGGTACGATGCCTGGAGTGGGTACAATGAACCTTTTCTTACAGAGGACACAGCCCAGCCATTGGTACATTAGGAACCCATCAAGGAACTGGCTGATGGTTACTGAGACAAGCCTCAGGAGGCAGATGTATCTATAAAGGCCATCAGGGTTTCCTCCTTGGGGCCCCATCTGTTTCCACTGAGAGGACTTCTGGATTCTATGATGGGTCATTTCTTCTTCGCTGAAGGGCAGCTCTGGTCTGTACTGTTCTTTCCCTAGTGTGTTCATTCTATAGGACCTTTCAATCACTTCCTGTATCTGGTACTGTGCCTGCTGGAAAGGGTCCAATCTGCCCTCTGAGGTGCATAGCCATGGCCTTCACTGCTGCCCTCAGCAGGGTAAGACTTAAATATCAATGCTGCTTGTTCAGGACTCCTCCTAAAACCATGAACTGTGCCCCTATCCCATGTGACAGAAGTCCAAGCTGGCTTTTTGCTTTCTGCTGGTGTCAGAGCAAGATCCACACTGTGGGGAGGGCTGAGGAGCTCAACTTCCACCCTCTCACACCTTATAGCTACTTCTCTGGATAACTCTAGCACATTCCAGTGTCACTTTCACCTCAAGTGCTACTTTCCAAGTGGTAATGGCCGTGCTAGAGGAGAGGAAGGCATCTCAGGTAAATGGGATGTGCTGGGCCTAGACTGGAGGATTTCAGACACGGAGCTCCTAGACCCATGCTGAGATGGGAGACATGCTGTAAGTCATGTCAACAGCACATGCATAGCTTGAACACACATTTACTTGGACCCAGCAGCCTCCTTCTGGCTCCTGGAGGTGTGGCCTGTGAGGGCCCAGTACCTGGCCCTGTTTCACAGCAAACAGCCCAGGGGCCCCACCCCTACCAAAGCAAACAGGTCAGAAATGTTCCTTTCTGGAAGGTACAGGTGGCTCTGCCCAACTCTGGAGAAGTCAGCTTCAATCTGAGTGTGAATCTGCCCCAGAGCTGGTGTGAATAGCACACCAGCTCCATTCCAACGTTCTGTTGACTTCAGTCCAGGGTGGATCTGCACTATCACCTCCTACTCACCCACAGCACAGCATTTCAGAGCGACAGGAATAGCAGAGGCTGGGGAATTACAGGAGGTTGGCTCCTTTTCCACCCCACTGCTACTTGAGGATGCCTAGCTGCCAAAATATTCCCGCTGGAACTTCTGGAAGTCTTCTTCAGTGAAGACAGTGCTCTCCACCTTCTTCTTCTTTTTAGTCTTGACCTCTGGCCGATCACAGGCTTTTCTGCCCTGGTTTTGCTGCAAAATCTGGAAAGATGCTGGAGTGAGGACTGTGGTAGTTTGAACAGAAAAGTGACTAATACAGTAGTTGTTACCAGGTGTGGGTTGTTGGTTGTCAAAAGCCTGACCATGTGGGGTTTTGGAGTACTGTAGAGGACTTTGGAAATCTGAGTTAGAAAAGTAGCTGATTACTGTAAGCAGAACTTATCAGGCCATTCTAGTAGGAGGCTGGAAGAAAGTAGTGCTGAGAATAATGTAGTTCCAGAAGGAAATAAGGGCTTAAGCAGCAACTGGGATATTTTAGCAAGGAGTCTGGCTGGAGTCTGCACACAACCAAAAACCTTCCCTGAGGCTAAGTTGAAAAGCAACAGACTAATTTCTTTGGTAGAGGACATTTCAAGGCAGCCTAATATAGAAATGGTGGCATGGCTATTAATGGTGAATATTATGCAGATCCACAGTGAAAAAAGAACAAATGGGGCAGAAAGAAATGCAGAATATACAGTTCAGAACGAAGAACACTAGGAAGATAAATGTTGGAGCCAAGGCAAGTGCTGAAGGAGAGGATTCCTTTGATAAGGAGATTAAAGTGATTAAGGAGAGGCCTAGAAATCTGCACTTACACTGTGAAGACCATGCCTCCAGGGCAAGCCCACACCCAGTTAAGCCTCCAGTTTGTGAAAGGAAAATACTGCAAGTGTTTTCTACTAAAGTGAATGGAGTAGGCAGGCTGCCGTACATCCCAAACTTGCAGCCAAACTTGGCAGTGTCACCTGGTGCTTTAGAAAAATGCAAGAGCAAAGGGGTCACCAGCTCTTCCTCCATGGTTTCAGAGAGCACTGAGACAGGCATCATGTAGCAGGGCTGTTCCTGCATAAAGAAGGGCCTGACAGGCCAAGAAGCCCCATAGACCATTTGGTGAAGCTGTGAAGGTAAAGCCTGGTTGGCAGTGGAGACCCCAAGAACACATTCCTGATGCCAGAGCTACAAGACATCTGTCAAGAAGAGCTGCATATTGGGAGTGGTACCAACCTAAGATGGATGTTGCATGAAGCAAAGCTGGAGGAGTTGAGCCCTTTGGAAGTAAAGAACCAGAATTCGGACATGGAGCTACTGGATTTGGTGTTTGCCCTGCTGGTTTTTGTTCTTGTTTGGTCTGGTATTTCCTATGTCTCCATTCTTCCATTTTGGAATGGGACTCTGTATTTGGTTTCATTGTGTGCTGAGAGTATGTAATTTGTCTTTTGATTTTACAGAAGCTTAGAGTTAAGAGATTTTCTTGAGTCTCAGAAGAGACTTTGGACTTTTTAATAGTGTTGAGACTTCTAAAGTGGGACTAAATGCATTTTGCATGTTTTATGGTCATGAGCCTATAGGGGTCAGGGAGTAGAATGTGGTGGTTTGAATGAGAAGGTCCCCATAGGCTCTAAGTATTGGGACATTTTGTCCCCAGTTGGTGAGGCTGTTTTGGGAGGTTCTCGAAGTTGTGGCCATGCTGGAAGAAGCAAGCAGAGAGTTCTTAAGCCTTGCTGGATCTCCAGTCACGCTGTTTCCTGTGCCTGATTTAAGATGTGAGTGCTTAGCTTCAAGTGTCTACTCTAGTCTTCTCTGCCACCATACCTCCCTGCCATGATGGACTCTGGCTCCTTAGGAACTGTAAGCTAAATAAATTCTTCCTTTTATAAGTTCCCTTGGTCAGTGTTTCTATCACAGCAACAGAAAATTGACAAATTCAAGGACCTATTTCCATTTCTGGAAGCACAGATAGGTGAGGGTCACAGGTACACATGGTTCAGGACAGGGTTAGACCAGCTCCACCTTATATTGAGGGCTGAGAGCCACATGGATCGTGGAAAATGGACTCAGTTATCACCCCTAGGTCCCTTCCTATGGCCTGCGCCCTAGACAAACCTGCTCACTCACAGGCTCCGCCACAGTGCTTCTCAGGCTGGTCATAAACTTCAGGTTTGCCTGGAGGTAGTCCTGACGCTCTCGTTTCCGGTATTCGGCTGTGGGTGGCAGGTAAGGCATGTCATTTCAGACCTATAGTTTGGAAGCCTTCTGGATCTCTACCTCTGGTTCTGCCAAAGGCTCCACTGTTCCTTCCCCAGATTATTTCAATAGTCTGGGCTATTTCAGTCAAATCTACTCTCTCTACTCGTCCTGCTAAAAACTCCACATCCCTCTACTGGATGGCTTCCAGTTAGTCATGTGACTCAGTCACTAAATTCAACAAACCTGTTTTAGGTGTATACACCTCTAATCCCAGCACTCTGAGGCTGAGACAGGAGGATTGCTCCTAGGCCACACAGCAAAGACAACCTAGTTTATATACTAAATACCAGATCTGCCAGGGTGACATGGCAAGACTGTCTAAAAACACATTCCTATGGAAAAAGAGACTAAGAAGCAAGATAACTAGTATTTTAGAGGGTTTTTTTTTTTTTTTGAGACAGTCTTACTCTGTATCCCAGACTAGACTTAAACTCACAGTGATCCTTATGCCTCACTCTCCCAAGTCTAAGGTTATAGGCATGCACCACATCTCTAGTGAGGATTATCCACTTTGTGGAGAAAAACTGAGCAGGAAACAGAAAAGGAGAATGCCAGAGGTAGAGGCTGCAATTTTAAACAGCAAGTCCTAAGGTCTCCCTGAAATGCCACTTGAGCAAAGACTGGAAGGTCAGAGTTGTCAACATGTAGAGGAATGGCATGTTCAGGCTGAGGAAACCAGACAGAGACTTCTGTATAAATCAGGCAAGAGATGGGGTGGCTTTAACCAGGGTGGCAGCCACTGACCCACCTGCAGACCAGCTGCTTTGGCCGACTACCCTCAGCCATCCATTATGTGTCAGTCCTAGGGTCACAGGAAATCCAAGGGGGGCGGTCCTGTGTCTTCAAGAGTTCCCAGACTAGCAGGGAAGTGAGAGGAACCCCAATACTGGAGTAAGACACCCTGGCATTTGGGAACTTCTTCCATCCTATGTTGGTGCTCACAGCTCCTATCATGAGTGCCCAAACATGTCTCCTCCTCTACCTTTATTCATGTTTTCTTCTTGAACTTCATACCTCTTTTAACAAGCACTTAAGTATGGTGGTACATGCCTCTAATCCCAGTATTTTGCAAGCTGAGGCAGGAGGATTGCTGCAGGTGAGTTCAGGGCCATCCTGAGGTACAGAGTAAAACCTTGCTAAAAAAGCAAGACAGTTGGATATGTTCCAGGCCAGCTGGGGCTACAGAGAAACTTTCTCAAAAACAAAACAAAACCACGAAACAAACAACAACAAAACACCTTTTATTACAGTGGGCCCATGTACTGGGAAAGGAGAGTAGCTCACAATTGTGGGTTCTTTCTCTCCAAATCTTTGGGCCACATTTCCCAAGATGCTTTACTGGAGAAGGGCCATCCCCCTGGCAGCCAATTCACCATGCCTCCTTCCACCTATACAACTTCTTGGCTGGATGGAAGGGGCCCTGCCACTTGAGTGAGCAAGGAAGCACAAGACTATGGGAACAACTTTTTAGTTTACACCTGTACCACCCGGGCAGGTGCCAGTTTCTGCATCTATAAAATGGGGCGACAGAATCACTGACCTCAGTGTCAATGTGCCTGTCAAATGAGTTAACCCTTTTTACTGGGTTTAGAAGGGCATCTGGGACACAGAAAATGACTCCTGTTCATTACCTATTACCTTTGCCAGCCTTTCTTTCAAATTCTCCAAGGCAACAAGCTCCTCTCTTCTTGTGGTGAGGCACCCCAAGATTAACCATAGCTACGCCATGTCCTAGCTAATACCAGTAGTTAAATAGTTAAAGCTGGAAGCAGTTAACTCAAAGTGTAGGGGTGGAGAAGTTTGACCAAGGGTTTGAGAAAAGATCAGCATGTACCTGGTCACTGGTCACCATTGCTAACAGCAGACTTATGGCTTCTGTACTTTCTGCTTGGTTTGTTATAGGAATTGTTAAAGGGGCTCACCAACTCTAAGGCTTGGGAACTGAAACTTTTCACTCCTAGATATGTTTTTTTTTTTTTTTTTCTTCTCGTTTCCTCCTGTAAATAAGGCTGATAATAAGAAAGACCCGTGCTACACTTGGGACAAATTTGCCCAGTGTGGTTGCAATATTGCCCAGTTTGGCAATATCTGGTGTCTGAGTGGTTTTCTCTCGTGAAACAATTTACAACACCCTTTCACTCTTACATTGGTCAGGCGCTTAGCTTTCACGTTACTTTCTCAGAAATGGCTGATCTGGCTTGTTATTTTGACTCTCTCTTGGAACGCTGTAGTCTTTTACTTCACAGGCCGCAACACATTTAGTAAAATTACACACTGGTTTTGAGCCTTTCCGCGGCTTCTTTCCCCAACAGGGTTGTAGTCCACGAGCACCTGTTCGTTACCAGGCGTTTTGTTCATCTCTACACCTGCCTTGCACTCACCCTGGAGCCAAGAACCGACCCTGAACCGCTCCTGCTGTCTCCACCTCCCAAGTGCTGGGTTGAGTGGAGTGTGCCACCACTCTTGGCTTCCCCCCACCCCATCCCTTTAGCTACATGGTAGATTAACAGCAAAGACAGGCAGCTGAGAGCCCAGTCTTGGGATCAAGACTGGAGACTTCGGAACCTGTCCTGTCCCCTACCACTTAACAGTCTTCTAGCCTGTTCCTGGCTATGCCTCGGGTAAGGTTTGGAGCCCGCCTCCAGGGCGCCGACTGGAGATGCTAGCAGTCCTTTCTCCGACTTACCCAGTGCGGACTTGGGCACCTTTCCCTTGGCTGAGTTCCGCAGTTTGAGGGCCTGGGAGGCCTTCGCCTTCGCCCTCCGGCCCCGCTTCACCGGAGCTCCGCTCGCCTTGACCTGGCTCGGAGCGGTCCGAGGAGCTGTAGGGTAAGAGAGCGAAGGACCGAGTCGGAGGCGAGCAGGGCTCCCCGGTATCGCCTTCAGCGCCCGCGGGACTCCCTCTGTCGTGTTGTGCTCCCCCGCCCGCTCACCCGCTCCAGACATCCCCCCCGGCAGTCCTCCTTACCCTCGGAAGCCGCGAGCAGTTCCAACCCCCGCCGCAGCAAGGCAGCCGACATGCTGCACCAAGCCCCGCCCACACGACTCACGCTACTTCCGCCTTTGGGGTGTTCTTGTTCCGGGCGGAAACCCAAGCTGGAACCGAGGGTTCCGGGGCTAGCCGGACTACAGGTCCCACTCCCTCATCTCTTAGAACACCGGTTTGCTCTTGCTCCAGGGGAAGGGAGAGGGGACTGGAGACGCAGAAGGACACAGTTGTTCAGTCACTGTGGGACACCCTGCGCCCCGGAGTGCGGAACGAAAACGTTAACAACTAATGTCAAGGCGTGACGCCACTACGTACTGGGACCCGAAGCGAGGACTGTGGGCATAGCCCGGGATGCTGATTAGATGCTCTCACTTGGGCGCCACCAACCAGGCTCCGGGCTTGCAGCACTAACACTCATCCCGCAGAGTATAACTGCCACGACCAAGGCCAGCCTGGCAGGACTCCGGTGCCTCAGAATTGCCCCCCAGGACTGGACTTCAGCTGGACCTCCTGAGCACACCCACACTGGGTCATCGGACCATCGCCCCTGTGAGCTTTATCTGACTGGTGATTGGATAAGCCCCGGTTTGCAGTGTAATCAATAAATGTGTGTCAGCATCATAGCAATGGCTTCCTGTGAGTCTTGTCGATTACCTCAACTACTGTGTTGGTTAAGTGCTTGACAGTTGGCGTAGTCTGAAGGATGATCAGTGGTCAAGGACTGGTTGACTAAAAATATTTTTAACTCGTCTGAGAGGAGAGAGGCTAAACTCTCCAGGGGGAGAAGTCTGTCTATCTATCTATCTATCTATCTATCTATCTATCTATCTATCTATCAATCAATCATCTATCTACTTAATTTTGATAGAAAAACCCACAAAGAGAACAGCAATATGGTTAAGATTGCATCAGAAAACATTCTGAGGATGGATTGAACACCTACCTAAGCTATGGAAATGTCACGTTCCCCTAAGTAGAATGGAGACGTGGAAATGTGGTCTACAGCACTAAAAATGACCCTCCTTTAGACGTCCCCCCGAGGCTAAACCATCTTTTACAAGACAGTATCTGTTAAATTGGGGACATGATAAACTTTCTTTCAAATTTTTTTTCTTTCAAAATTATTTATTTTTTATATAGATGAGTGTTTTGCCTACATGTAAATGCACCTGTATCATGCAATGCCTGCAGAGGCCAGAAGAGGGTGTCAGATCCCCTGGAACTGGAGTTATGGATGGTTGTTAGCCATCATTGGGTGCTGGGTACTGAACCCGTAATCCTCTTCAAGAGCAGCCAGTCCTCTTCACTGCTGAGCCACCTCTCCAGTCCCCATGATATAATTTTTAAGAAAATAAAACTATTAATGGAGGAAGGAATAATTATTCCCTCTAGAGTCATTTGTTTAATAACCCAGTATGGCCTGTGATGAAACTAAATGGAACTTATAGATTCATAGTAAATTTTAGGAAACTAAATGAAAACTCGCCATTGTGAACAGAGTTTTACCGGAAGTAGAAGTAATAAATTACCTACATCTGAGAGTGCATATTTGGTAATCATAGATATGTTTATTGCTATGCCAATACCTCTGGAATCATAAGACACAACAGCCTACTCTTGGGGAGGCATTCAATATAAATTCCAAAGACTACCTCAACAGTGTAAGAACAACCGACCATAGCATGCTTAATACTGAGTGAACACTCTAGAAAAACATCCTGCCAGATTAATCTCAGGAGGCAGAGGTAAGTAGATCTCTATGAGTTCTAGGTCAACCAGGGCTAAATAGTGAGACCATATCTCAAACAAGCACAACAACAAACCTCCAATTTTATTAGAAAACACAGTTATGTCCTATGTAAATGATATCATTTATGGAGATAACCCAGTTACATTACAAAAGGATAAGGGTACTCTGTTAACCTCCATTAAGAAACTAGGATGGGCCTGGAGAGATGACTCAGTGGTTAAGAGCACTGACTATTCTTCCAGAGGACCGGGTTCAATTACCAGAAACCACATGGTGGCTAACAACTGTCTATAACTCCAGTTTCAGGGAATCCGATGCCTTCTTCTGACCTCTGGAGGTATTGCTTGACAGGAGTGTGCTTACAAGCATGCAGGTAATACACTCATACACATAAAAATAAAATAAATAAAATATTAAAAAATTAGGATGGACCATTAATCCAGAAAAATGTAGGGAATCAGATATTTAAGTAAAATTCTTAGAAATAAATTGGAGTTCAGAAGGAAAAATTATACCTCCAAAGGCTATACATAAGATAGAGGCCCTGTCACAGCCAAGGACTAAGAAAGGGGCCAGAAATTGTTATGTTTATTTGGCTACTGGATGAACCGTACCCCTTGCCTCTAGTTATTAGTACAGCTTATAAATAAGGTAATGAGGAAGCCTACAGATTTTTGAATGGGGAATCAAACAGCAGGAAGCCCTATACACCTATAAAATATATCAAAGACTTAAACAGCTACATTATCCACACCTATAGTCTAGGCTAACCTCAGGCATAATTCATATGGTTGTGAGGTCTTTCTCCAGAGATCACTCAGACACAAGATATTGCCAAAAGTAAGTCTTTAACAGCTGGCTAGCAATTACCCTGGGCAAATTTGTCCCAAGTGTAGCATAGGTCTTTCTCAGAGTTAGCCTTATTTACAGGAAGAAAAGAAAAAAAAACATATCTAGGGGTGAAAAGTTTAAGTTCCCAAGCTCTAGAGTTGGTGAGGCCTTTTAACAATTCCTGATGTACAAGAGCAAGCTAAGTAGAAATTGCAGAGACCATAAACCTGCCGTTAGCCATGGTGACCAGGTGTGTGTTGACCTTTTCCCAAACCCACACTTTGGTCACACTTTTCCACTCCCATGCTTTTAGCTGCTTCTAGCTTCAGCTGCCTAACTGCTGGGTTTAACTAGGACATGATGTGGCTATGGTCAGTCTTGAGGTGCCTCACCATAATGTTAATGGGTATGGAAATTAGGCATTATGGGAAAGCCAAGGAGGAAAAACCTTACTGAGAGGGCTTTGGTGCAAGCACTGTCCATGCTCAGAGAACAAATACTCTCTATTTGAAAAACGTATTTGGGCCTTATTTGAGGCCCTAAAACATAGGTAGGCAAATGTGGTACCAGAGAAATAAGCATCCAATATGAGATATCCCTGTTACCTTGGGTCAAAATGACTGGAGAAGCAATTCATGGACTCTGATGGAACCCAAGCTATTGACATGGAAATGGTGTATCCAGGAGTGGAACTCAACTGGAACCATGGTGCCCAAATTAGCTGAGGGAACAGGGACCTCTCAGATACAACCTCCCACATACATGCTGCAGGTGGAACCAATCCAGGCCTCTGTAGAGTCCGGGGGGCCTGCCTGGTGGGGAAGTCTTAAAAATGTTCAGTTCATTGTTGGTCCTGCCTTGGTGCAGAATGAGGTCACATGTTGGAAGTCTGCAGCATTCTGCTTGTTTGACAGAAAGCTTCTCACTGATGAAGGGACTGCTGGGTCAGCACGACATGTTCTACTGGTTGCAGTATATTGGCACTTAAACTAGAAGAGATAACTTAAAAATCATGTATATATTCTCTGACTCTTGGTGTGCATGTAATGGACTAACCATGTGGTCAGGAAAATGGAAAAATAATGACAAGACTATAAATGGACAAAAAATGTTTATGGGAAATTTAGAAAGAAATAAGAGAATTCAGTATAAAACTCTTAGCAACTCATGTTGGTGCCCAGGCCAAGAACGACACCCTGAGGCTAAATCTAATGACATAGCTGATAGAGCCGCCAAGGTTAATGCCTTTAAAATGACAATAAAAACACAAAATGACCACACATGGAAAGCTACGGAACCAATCCCCCAAGTGACAATTCAGATAAATCCCAATATTACATCCCTTCACATAACTAGCAAGGAAACACTTGACCTACACGAGGCTAAGACCAACACACACGGATTGTTCTAATGGCATCCAAGTGCGACCTGCTTGCTAGTTAGCACCAAATAATGATTATAAAGCTTTGTGAACGATGCCAACAACTCACATTCATATTTGGACATGATAGTCTGACATCTCATGATAGACCCGACATCTTTAATTATATGCTACAAATAGACTATAGGATCACTCACTTTATTGGAAGAGTAAATATGCATGTACCTTGGTAGAAGTTCACACGGGTTTAGGAATAGTAAATGCCACAAATAGCTCGAACTCAAAAACAGTTATGATCATGGGTAGCCTCTTTTGAGACCCCAACCATCATAAAATTAGATCAAGGCTCACACTTCATGGGCAGTCAAATCAAGGGATGGACTAAAACAATGAACACCATATGTTATTACCACATGTCACGCAGTCCAACAGCATCTGGTAATATGGAAAGTAGGAATGGACTTACAAAGCATGAATTGAAACATGTGACCAAGCCTATTATATTACAAAGAACATTAGGTGTATGTGTCTGTGAATTAAATTCTAGACCACAGACATACAGAGATTCAGCTCATGACTCAGTATTATTGTCCAATATGGCTTGGCTGTCAGACCACTCAGTATCTAACCCCAACCCCCAAACAGATCTTCCTGACAAGATCATCTGCAAGTTACTCAAGGATGATTCTCTTTCAATACAGGAAATTGTGGCACCAAGAAAAGGCAACACTTTGTGGACAATAGGTGCCAAGAGACAACTTCAGATAACAGAGCTCACCTGGCAGCCAGTTAAATGCCTTGATGCCGTGTACCTATACCCTAACTGCCCTTTTCCACGATTTGTGCCAGAATTCTGGGAACACTGCTGTGTTTTGTTATCCCGTGTTCAGATATCTTGACCCTTGTTTCAAACCTCCACTTAAACCATGTTGTTCCAAATGATGCGTTTTATATCTATTTTACAACTATGTTGGAATCAGGGGCTGGACATTGCACTCCTCCAATACATGATGTAGAATGAAAATAAAATGTAAGTAACATGACTGAATTAATGTCAGGGTGTGGTATCACCATTACATGCTGGAACCCAAGCAAGGACCCAGTGTAACATATCACCCCAAACCTTCAGTGCTGACTGGACTTAGGTGCCATCAACCAGATTCCAGTCATGCTGCACGAACACCCAACCACCAGAGTATAACTCCGTAAGGACAGCCTCACAGGACTTCAGTGGCCCAGAATTGTCCACAACTCCATGCAGCTCCATGGTCTGATGACTAGACTTCCTGCTGTACCTCCTGACCAGATCCATGCTGGTCAAACCACTATGCCACGACCAATACCAGTGTAGTCACACAGGGAGTTCCAGGGCTGGGCATTGGAAGACAGCTCTTGATTTGGTTGCCTCTGTGCCAGCTGCTCGGCGCACTCTGCTGTGTTGCTGGATGGGTCTGTCAGAGCAGGGCTCTGGGAGACGCCGGGTAGATGCAGACAGCTAATCATATATGGCAAGAGGCATCACACACAGGAAAACACTGTCATATAGACCTGTCTGCTGGGACACAGGAGAGGCCACATAGGACAGGAAAGGTTGACATGGAGACAGAATGGTCTCAAGGGCTGCATTTATAATGTCCTTAGAGCCCTGGGGGGACTCTAGGATCAGTCATGTGGTCAGAAAGACAGGTCCCTTTCTCTCTAATAGGTGGATATTCTCTCTGTCTCTCTCTGTCTCTGACTCTGTCTCTCTGTCTCTGTCTCTGTCTCTGTCTCTCTCCTCACATATGCTAAGCAATGGATGTACAAGTCCATTTCTCAGGCAAAGAACTAAGCTGCTGTCCTCTGGGTTTCAGCTTTGACAGCACTCTGTCACCCGATAGAGTAATTCTGGGCATTCTAAGGATTCCAGGGAGCAGAGTTGCTTGGGTCCACGTGGGCTCCTGGGTTTCCCAGCTCCTGGGGAGGACATGGGGACTCAGCCTGGGGAGGGGAAATCCCTACATCCTGTGTGACTGCCCACACTTTGACCATGAAAACACTAGGTGGCACCACAGGACAGCTTTCAGAGCCTTCGGGCCTACTGCCAGGTTTCAGTGTGAACTTGTGAGGTCCAGAGCTCCTGGGCAGGCTCTTTGTAGCCAGCAGTGTGGCCTGCCTTTCTGCTATCCCTGTGGAGCAGCCTTCTGAACCCTCAACCAGATGGTCCTCGCAGGTCTAGTCTGGATGGGAGAACTGAGGCAGAACTGCCAAGCTGGGCTACCCAAGACAGAGGCTAGGTCCCTTTCAGAAAAGTGTGCACAGGGCAGCTGGGTATCCACTTCTGGGAAAGGCAGGGTACTGTGTGACCCTAGGCAATTCCACAGCAGAGAGAACCTCAGTTTCTTTTTTTTTTTTTCTTTTTGAGACAGGGTTTCCCTGTAGCTCCAGCTGGCCTGGAATTCACTATGTAGACCAGGCTGGCTTCAGTCTCACAGAGTTCTGCCTGTTTCTGCCAAGTGAGTGATGGAACTAAAAGCATGTGTCACCATGCCCAGCAGTTTCCTCATCTCTTAAAGTTTACTTGGAAGCAGCATCCTTATAGGGCAGGCGCCTGGGATGAGTGACACAGTACTCCCAAAGCGCCTAAAAGGGCAGGCACTGCCTGGAGCTGTTTGGTGACAATACTGTAGACACATCTTTCCTCAGTATTCCAGTCTGGGAAGAACAGGTGGGTGGGGTACCTGTGGATGCCTATCTGGTCATCCTAGGGGCCAGGTGGGTCTGGAAGTATCAGGCTGGTTCCTGTCTTGGCTGTGAGGCCCTGGCCATCCAGTTCACTGCTCTGAACTTCAGTCCCTGTGCTGGGTCCTGCCTGACATGACCCTGTCCCTGGTTTCCCTGGGAATGTGCTTAGCAAGGGGCTTAACAGTATACAGAAACCATGTAGGAGGTGTGAGGTTCTTCCTAGGCCCCACTATCCCAGCGCCCCTTACTATCTTCTCCCAGCCTTTCTAGGACCAGCTTTGTCTTGGCCTTTTCTCTGAGGAAGGGGTTTCCAAAAGGCCACAGAGTTTCCTACAGACTTGGGCCTAGAGCCCAGGGCTGCAAGTCTAGAGCAGGTGTGAACAAATGTGTGTGAGCATGTGTGTATGAATGTGTGAGTGGGAGCTGGTGTGCTTCCCAGTAGAAGCAAGCGTGTGAGCGTGGGCACATGTGTGAGCAGAAGTGTGTGTAAGCATGTGAGCAAATGAGTGTGTACACAGATGTGTGTATTGCATGGATGTAAGTGTGCACAAATGTGTGTGGGTATACAGACGTGTGTATAAGGATGTGTGTGGGTGCACATGGACTTAAAGTGTGTGTTGGGCTATTTGGGGTTCTAATTGGTGGTTTTTTTGTTGTTCTTTGAGGCATGTAGCCCAGGCTGGCCTCAAATTTGATGTGTAGCTGAGGATGACCTTGAATTCCTGATCATCCTGCCTCCACCTCCCAAGTGCTGCAATTCCAATCACTATGTCTGGTTCCCTAATTTGTTTGAGAGTTTCTAAACATTATAAGTATTTGATCTGAAGAGAGAACTTGATGAGCAAGAGGGCTTACTAGGCAAGCATGAAGACCTGAGTTCGAATTCCTAGCGCCCGTGTAGAAAGTCGAGCATGAGTGTACTTTCCCATCAAGCTGCTGTGGGGGTTGGAGACAGGAGGATCACTGGGGCCTTTTGGCTGCCCACCTAGCTCTAGGTTCAGCAAGAGTTCCTTTCTCAAGGGAATAAGGTAGCGAGTGACAGAGCAGGACACCTGGCATCCTCTTCTGGCCACAGGCACGTAGACCCGCACATATACATGCACATCTAACACACACACACACACACACACACACACACACACACACACACACACACCTGCAATTCTAGTACCTGGTAGGCTGAGGCAGGAAGGTTCTCTTGAATTTGAGGCTAGGTAGGCTACATAGTGAGTTACAGGCTGCTCTGGGTTACAGAGTAAGGCTTGCCCTCCACCCCCTATAAAAAGATAGTAATTAAAAATATTTATTAAGGGTTAGAGAGATGGCTCAGCAATAAAGAGCACTGGCTGTTCTTGCAGAGGACCCACATTTGGTTCTCAGAGCTCAGATGATGGCTAATGATTGTCCGTAACTCCAGTTCCAGGGGATCTGATGCCCTCTTCTGACTTCCGTGAGCGTTGCATGACATGGGTACACTTACCTACATGTAAGCAATACACTCATACACATAAAAAATAAAAAGAATATTTATTGAACAAAAATTTTTATTGAACATTTAAATTTGTGGCGCTCACTGGACATTACATGCGTGGGTCTGTTGTGTTTTTGGGCCTAATGGGTTGTGTTTTCCTCACCCATGTTTCATGGTTTATGTTTTACCTCCTCCTCCCTCTGACTCTGTCTTGTGTCTCTGACTCTGTCTGTGTCTCTGACTCTGTGTCTATATCTCTGACTCTGTCTCTTTGGGTCTCTGTTGTCTCTGACCCTGTCTCTGTGTTTTTGATACTGTCTCTTGTGGTTTCTGTCTACTGTCTTTGGCTGTCTCTCAGGGTCTCTGCTATTTCTGACTCTGTCTCTGTTTCTTGGTGTCCCTGTCTACTGTCTCTGACCCCATCTCTGTATGTCTCTCTGACTGTCTCTGACTTTGTCTCTGTGTGTCTCTGACGCTGTCCTTCAGTGTCTCCCCTGTCTGCTGCTCAGTTTCTGTGTCTGGCTCTAACTCCTCTCCTTCTAGTCCCTCAGCTCCTGGACTTTCTCTACCTTTAAACTGGAAGCCAAATGGAATTTCCAGCTGCCTTTTCCTCTGGCCACAAGCACCCCGTCCTCTTGTCTCCTGCTCTACACCTCAATGCTTAGCTTCCCAATCCCAACCCTCTCTCAGATGCTGGCCTGGCTTGTCAGTGTTCCAAGGCCACTTACTAGAGGGACACCCGTGTGTGTGCGTGTGCGTGTGTCTGTGTGTGTGTGTCTGTACAGAGCCGGGCCCCTGCTGACTCTGAGGCCTGCTTTCACTCTCTGTCCCACTTCCCTCCTTTTCTGAAGATGTTTCAGAGTCCTGTTTTCTCCTGCCCATGAGCTAACAGCAGTTACTTCTCCTCAGGGTCCAAGGCCCCTGTGGGAAGGAATGGACTGAGGGCTAGCACGGGAGACTGGGCTCCCAGGGTCTGAGGCTGTCCCTCAGACTCAGTTCACACACCATGTGCCCATAAACAAGCTGCCTTTCCTCTCTGGATTCCTTGCCTCCTCTGAGAATTGACCTCTGAGCAGTGTCCCATCTCCTCCCAGGGCTGGGGTGCTGGAGACCCCAAATTCTTGGTTCCTGCTCCTGTCATCTGGAGGGTGCAAGGTTCTGGGCCCACACTGTGAGGTTTCTCACATACTTGGTTGAGTGAACTTAGACAAGTCACAAACTCTGTGCCGCAGTTTCATCCTTTGTGAATTACATCCAGCTTTCTGGGGTTACTGCAGGGATCAAAGCACTTAAGATACTCTCGTTCTCAGAGATGGAGGGCCTTGTTTGGATAGTCCAGCTGTGCGCCCAGTGGTTTCTACCACCTCTCTGAGCTTTCTGGGGGAGGGAAGGGTTCGTGGGGTCTGGAGCAGCTCTCTCACAGACCCATTGAGGGTGTGGTGTGAGGTGGCTGGGATGTGCTCAGTGCTAGCATTTAGTCACTGATTCCGTTGGCAGACCTCAGCTAGGTGCATCCTTGGAACTGGTAACCTGGGATAGGTTGGCATGCAGGAAGGACCATGGCGACTCCAGGATGGGGGTTGGAGGGTGGTGTAGACACAGAGCTCTGTCTAGCCATGTGGGTGAGGGAGTTGACTACACAAAGTCTTCAGCTTTCTGGGGGCTGAGAGGTCCCCCACCCCCCAATGTTGTTCAGTAGCAGCCTCCTCAATCCTAGTCCATGGTTGCTGGGTGACCCTCTTCACGCTAAGAACTCTGCCGCATGCTCAGTAACTGAGGGTCCGTGTGACTTGTGGGGGTTCAGGTGGCACCCCTGACCCACAGTAGGGCCATACTTAGGCAGACACATTCTAGGTCTGGGCTGGGTGGGGGCGTGTGTGGCGGCTGCTCCCTCCTCCCCTTCCCGCCCCCACCTCCTCCTCCCCCCCTCTTTTGCCTCTTCCTCTCTTCCCCTTCTTCCTTCCTTCCTCTCCCACCCCCTTTTCGAGAAAGGGCCTCATTATGTAGCCCTGGCTTGCCTGAACCTCAATACGTAGACCAGGCTAATCTCAAACACATAGAGATCCACCTGCTTCTGCCTTCTGAGTGCTAGGATGACAGGTGTGCGCCACCACACGCAGCTGCATGGCCTCTTTTCAACACTGTTTGATTTGGGTAGGCAGAAGAAGGTCCTGGGAAGTCTCTTTGGAGATCTAGAATAGGTACGTTCACAGGATGTGGTCTTTTTTATAGGTCTAGCCTGGACCATCAAAGGCACAGCTTTGCCATCGAGTTGTTTTGTGACCTGAGTGAGTGTCTTTCTTTCCTAGACCGAGTGGCCCTGAGAAAGATAGGTAGTCCTGGTTCCTGCCAGCTCTGTGGCTGCTGAGAGGCCACCGGGAGATCAGAGAACTTAGAAGGTTCAGGGAGGACTTGGCTGCAGCTGGCAGCAAATCCCTCTCTCCTAGCCAATAGGGTATCCACATAACTTACAGGTGGGGAGGGGTCAGGCAGGGCTTTAGGCAGAATGTAGGGAGCTGGGACTTTGGGTTTTTGCTCTCACTGTGGGGTGCTGAATCTTCAGTCTTGTCCTCTGTCCTCAGTGTCTCCATCCAAGCAGTGGGAACTGTGTGCCTCCTAGTTAGGGGCCAGGGTGATCTGTGAAGTGTCACTGAAGGCTGAAAAAAGAGCGAGTAAGAGTGGGATGGTCCTTGGCCTTAGCAGGCGTGGTTGATTCTGGCTACCGAGGGTGGGGAGTGTGCTGGCCCTTCCAGCCTCAGTCTTTAGTTCTAATTATGTCTTGATTAAAATGTAAATTTCCAGCGATGCTGGGAATGGAGGCCTCGTTGTCATGACAACTGGAATCTGGGGTGGGGAGAGGGGACTGGTCTCCATCTTCCATCCTCTAATCTTTTTAGACCAAGCTGGGGCTGCCAGGAAGGCCTTCTCTTCCTTGCATGCCACCCAACGCTTGGGTGTCAAAGGTAGATATTCTGGGACAAGGAGTTGGGTAACCCTGTACAAGCCACCTCCTTTTCCCTCAGTTTATCTATCTGTGAGTTGGCGATAACAAGGACTGTCTTGCAGGGATGCCCTGGACTCAGTGAATCCGTGTTGAGCTATCAGGGAAGTGGTCTGCTCCCAGATGCCCTTCCAGGTACCTAGGCTGTTCTCTATATGGGACTTCTAGCTTCCACTCCATCTGCGGACAAGGGGAGTGACCGTCAAGGCTTCTTCAGGCTGATGTGCCCTTCCCACTCATTACACTTCATGCTAGTCTTCCTGGAAAAGGCGCGGACATGTAAAAAAGGCGGGGGCATCTTTCACAGTGAATCTAAAAACAAGGAAAAATAAAAAAAAGAAATTTAAGAAGGGAAAGAGCTGGTTCAACCAGCAGCAGAAAGGGACGAGTGGTTGTTTCTTTTTCTTTTTTCGTTTCTTTTTTTTTTTTTTTGCCTCTGCTGCTAGGAAGCTCAGACTGAAATTTATTATTCAACTGTCACAAGTGCAATTTATTACTTGATTGTATAATACTACTAGGTTATTCGACCTGCAATAAATATCCTTCAATTTTCTAGAGCTTCTGGTTCATTTCTGTTCCTTAAATGGTTTCTGCTCTTTTATTTTAACTTTTTAAGAAATCCCCTTTAGAAATAGCTGACCTTATGCATTATAGATTAGCAATTATGCCAGAGAGAGAGAGAGAGAGAGAGAGAGAGAGAGAGAGAGAGAGACTGCTGCTGCTCTGGGCAGACCTTCCATTCTGGAAGTCTGGTGACTGGGATGGGAAAGAATGGCTGTAGATTGTAGATGTATGCAGTGACTGATTTTGAGTTTTTTTTTTTTTTTTTTTTTTGTAGCCCTAGCTGAACCAGAACTCACTATGTAGACCAAGCTGGCCCTGATCTCACAGAGGTCCACTAGCCTCTGCCTTGAGAGTGCTGGGATTAAAGATGTGTGTCACCACACCTAGCTGATTTTGAGTCTTAATGTTGAGTGGGAAGGGGCCACCCTATAAGAACAAGACAGGACTGAGTGGACAACTTTGAGGAGTATTCCTGAACACAACAGTGGGGCCTTCAGGTCCTGGAAGTCCTGAGAACCTGTATGTAACTCTTGTGTATCATGGCAGGGTAGAGAGCTTGTAATCTTTGCCATCCTCCCATCCTTGCTTCAGGAGGGGTCAGGAAATCATTCTTGGCTGACAGCAGAGGGGACAGGTCCATGCTTAGCCTTGACAGTATCCCTTGAGATTTGTAGGTCATTTTCCTTGCTGTCCTGACCTCGAGACCAGATGTCGCAGTTGTCAGAGAGCTGCCCACCCCAGTGAATTGTGACTCATGTCGGCAACAAACTACTGTATTAAAACTCAGGGCCTGTTTGTTGTAGCAACATAGCCTAAAATATCCTGACAAATACACCTCTTAGTTCCCTCCTGATCATCCCTCTGGTAACTCTAGGATGTGGGGATGCCTTGTGTCATATGAGGGATATAGGCATCCATCTCCAAGCTCTAAGGTTTTGCTCTGTAGCCAAAGATGGCCTTACACTTATGATCCTCCTGCCTCAGCTTCCCAAGTTCTAGGATTACAAGTGTGAGCCACCAGGCCCACTATACCCCTTCTTGACTGTATTCTTGTCTGCCCTATCCGAATGGCCAGCACCACAGGGCTCCTGTCTACCTTGTTCCCCATTGAACTGTGTCTGGTCCACACATGGCACCTGCTGTGTGCCTAGCACTGTACTGAGTGAACAAGTACCAAACCAATATCTTAGCTTAAGAAAAACTGTATGTGCCAGGGGCTGTTTGGAGTGCTGGGAGTCTGTCATGGGTGGCTTGAAGAGGCTGGGTGACAGTTTGGAAGGAGGTGGCAATGCCCTGAGAGGGCCTGGGGTGGGGACTCAGGGACAGATGGGAGAGAGGAGTGTATAGCTGTGGCCTGTCGTGGAAGATGGCCCCTTTGTGAACAGACTTCCCCAGCATGATGGATGGTCTTAGGGTAGCTTTTCTTCCATCTGGGATGCTGTAAGCCCCTGGTGCTGCCCTGTGAGGGGTATCCAATTTGAGGATGGGCACTTTGGCCATCTCAGTCCAGGAGGGAACCTTGACGTGGCCACTCTGCCAGGGCCTGAGACTAGACATCAGTGGCAAATGGGCAGAGGGCCCTGAACGGCTCCACATAACCCTTCTCCTGGAGATCAGGTGCAAGGGGGCTGCAGAGTCCTTGCAGGAACCTTGGCTGTGAGGCTGTGAGGCTTCCGGACCAACCCAGACCTCTCACGGAGTCCCCAGAATCACATCTCCACAGACTCCAGGACGCATCCTCCTAAGTGCCGCCTTCTCCACCCCAGCCCAAGTGCCAGCCTGTCTCCTGGACAGTCCTTCCTTCCTCCCAGCTGTAGCCCTCAGGGGCCTCCTGGGGTGGGAGTTGTTGGGAGGCCCGGCCAGGAAGAAGGAGGTGGTACACAGCGTCTGCCTGTCCAGCTGGTGTCCTAGGCAGCCTTCACAGGTTTCTACTCCTCCTTTCCAACCCTGGGTGGGCACCCCCATGCAAATCACTCATGTCTGAGACTCTACAGCCTGGGCACTCCCTGATGGGACCCCACTGGTCCTGTAGGTAGAGAGCGTAGCTGTGTTCCTCACTCAGCTCTGATCTCAAGAGCTGTGCTTTGCTCTCCAATTCTCTGCCAAGGGGTCTTTTCTAGTGTCGTGGGCCTGGCTGCCAGCTCTACCCCAGCTCTAGAGGTGGCTCTGAGGAGTAAGTGAGCATGCTCCCCTGCCTTCTGCAGGGATCTCTTCTGTCTTCCATGCTGTTCCCCGCTGTGTGAGTCAGCCTTCTGTTACTATCACCAATACCCAAGATAATCAACTTAAGAAGAGGAAAAGTTGGGCTGAGTGTGGTGGTGATGCTTTTAATCACAGCACTTCGGAGGCAGAGGTAGGTGAATCTCTGTGAGTTCAAGACAGGTCTGGTCTACCTAGTGAGTTCTAGGCCAGCTGGGGCTATAGGGAGACCCTGTCTCAAAAAGACCAAAACCAAAAAGTTTAGCTCATAGTGTTGGAGGTTTTGGTCCATGACCAAGGACCCTGTGTTGACAGTACACCATGGCAAGAGTGTGGTGGAACAAAGCCATGTACATTTTGGGGGAGAGAGGGGAGGGGAGAATATCATAGTTCCCTTCAAAGACATGTTGTCCCTTGTTTATTTTTTAATTTAGTTATTTTGTATTTTATGTGTATGAGTATATTGCTTGCATGTAGTAGGTGCACCTACCATCATGTGGATGCTGGGAATTGAATCCAGGTCCTCTGCAAGGGCAACCAGTACTTTAAACTGCTGTGCCATCTCTCCAGTTCCTTGATTGTTTTATTTTATATGTACGAGTGTTTTACCTGCATGTATGTAAGTGTACCACATGTATGCAGTACCCATGGAGGCCAGAAGAAGATGTCAGATCCCCTGAAACTGGAGTTATAGATAGTTGTTAGCCTTCCCGTGGGACCGGGGAACTGAACCCAGGTCCTCTGCATGAGAGCTAGTGCTCTTAACCACTGAGCCATCTCTCCAGCCCTGGTTTCCACCTCCCAAAGGGCTACCACTCCTCAAAAGTGCCAAGCTGCTGAGTGGAGACCAAGTCCTTAGAGGAACACTCCAGACCCAGACTCTGGCAGTGCCCGTGTGTTTACAGCGTCTCGCTTGGTGGTGTTCTCACTCCCACGTGAACTCTTGGGCACCATGTCTGGGTCCTACATACTTCATTTAACAGCATGGAGATGGAGTATTGCATCTGTTCCATGTAGGGGAGAGGCTGAGATTCAGGATTCAGGCTGGGTATGTGAGTTCCAGCTCATGTCTATGGTCCTGAGGGCTGTCTTCCTTTTTGAGTCTGGGTTCCCTTTTTTCAAATTGGGTTGTCAGCCTCCCTTTGCAGTGTTTTGAGGACCTACCCTTCCTGGTTGGTGGGCCTTTAGGTACATGATTTACCTCAGTGGGCTTTTGGTTCCTCATCTATATAATGGGAGCAGGGGGAGGTGGCACCCACCAGGGTTGCTTTGAGGATGAAATGAGTTTATATATGAAAAGTGCTTATAACATCCTGGAACATTCTAAAAACCCAGTCAGTGATTGCTAGTGTCATCATCATCATATCATCATCATCGTCATCATCATTATCATCATCCTTGTTATTATGTGAAATTTATAAATATGCAAACCCTTCTAGAAGCCTCGTGGTCTGTTGGTACTGGTCTTCAGACTAATGTCCTCAATTCCTTTCCAGAGACACAGTTGGTGTGAGGGGTCCCCATTGAGGTGGAGCTTCCGGTCAGGAGAGTACTTTGGAGACATAACTCTGCCCTTTTATCTTGTGACCTAGGACAAGTTACTTCTTCTGAGTTTCAGTTTCTTCATTTGTAAAGCAGATCTACTCTGCAGGAAATGCTTACCTAGCATGCACAAAGCCCCAGCATTGAATAAAGTGGATGTGGTGACATAGGCTTATAATTCCACTGGGGAAGGAGAGGGAGGAGGGTTAGAAGTTCAGTCATAGTGAGTTCAAGGCCAGCCTGGGCTACAAGAGAGCCTTGTCTCAAAAAAAACAAAAACCTAAACAAGCAAAAAAAAAAAAAAAAAGATGGGTTACAGAGAGAGGTTTAAAGTCAGATTAAGTGTCTGATAAGAGAAAACGCAAGAAAAAAATTAATAAATGCTGGTGGTGATGATGCTTCAGCACCTGGCAAAACAGGTCCCAGTCAGTTCCCAGTCAGGCTGTGTATATGGGCACTGTGTCTTTCAAAATACCAAGTGAGAGTGTTTCCTCTGCTGCCCCTCATCCTTGCAAGCTGCCCCCCCGGCTGTCTCCAGAACCTGCTCATACCAAAGCCCAAGTCTGACAGAGGCTTCCTTGCAGGGCAGACAGGTGATACACAGTAGAAGAGACCAGCAACCTCCACTCCCTCCCCTCAAATGGAGGAGGAAATCCTCCCTCCCTCTCGGGAACTATCGAGCGGCTCCTCAGACTCTAGCTCACAGCTCCTTGGAGACTCAGATGAATTAAAGATGTAATTAAATTAGGAATCGTTCATTATTTGAAGGCTAGGATCCTCTGGCAGGTGGGGTGGTGGAAGAAGAGAGGTGGGGCCTTCTTCCTGCCTGGGCCCAAAGATTCTCTCCTAATGGTGCGTATGTATGGTCAGACCCTGCCAAGGGCCTGGGAGAGAATGTTGAACGCCCCTTTTCTCTTTCTCCTCTTGCTCCTCCCCCTCCTGGCTCCACCTTCTCTTCTTCCTTGCCTTCTTTCTCTTCCTCTTTCTCCTCTTCCTACTCTTCTCTTCCTCTTTTATTCATCCTCTTCCTCCTCTTCCCCTTCTTTGCCTCCCATTCCTCCTCCTCCTCCTCCTCTAAAGGTTCTCCTGCACTCTTGGGAAGCTTCAGGCCACCTACTAGGCCAAGCCCCTCCATGGACAAGCTGTACAAGGCTGGCCCTTGCTCCATTTGAGTTTTATCACCTGCAAAATGAGACAAAGAAGAGAGAAGAGAGTTTTCTACGTTGTCCTTAAGGTGGCTTAAAGCAATGACTTTCTGGGCTATGGATGTAGCTCAGTTGCAGATAGTCTAGCATGCACAAAGCCCTGGGTTGGATTCCCACTACTCCATACACCTGTAATACCCATACAAGGGATGCAGAAGCAGGAAGATCAAGATTTAAGGTTATCCTTGGCTACACAGAGTTTGAGGCCAGCCTAGGTTACATGAGATACTGTTTCAAAACAAAAAGAAAACAGTGCATTCCTGTCTAACACCAAAGAGCCTCCTCCACCCCATGAAATGCCCTTTTCACTTGGGGAGCCATTGTTCACACCTAGGAAAGGAAAACAAGAGGATAGGCCAGGCCATCTCTGCGCCAGCTGTGGGCATTTCCACCCTCCTGCAGGTCCCTGTCCAGAAGAAGGAGCTGGGCCTTGAAGGAGAAAGCAGGGGAGGTAAGACACCAGTGCTGGGGGAAAACAGCACGTGCAGAGGCAGGGACGTGGGAGCTAGGGTGGGAATGGGAGAAGTAACCGGGCCTCTGGGGGCAGGGCTAGTGAGCAAGGGTTAAGCCTGGCAGGTGATGGGGAAGGAAGGGCTAGCACTTCCCGACGTCCCCAGAGGAAAAGAAAAATTTCGAACCTGTCAAGGATGCAATGGAGCTGTCAAGAGTACATGAAACAGCTGCGCACCTGGGAAACAGAAGTCATGGCTCTGTTTGTTCTGTGACAGTGTGAAAACTCACAACCTTTTCATCAAGATGGATAACAAGAACACAGGAAGATTAGAAGTGCTTCTGTTCAACTCGGCTGAAGACATTACTTCAAGCCTGCCCAGTCCTGCCCTCCAGCCTTGATCCATTTGTGTGTGTCAACAGCTTCGGGGGAGCTGGGCACACAGACTCACCTGGCTCTGCATGCCCCATCTGTCAGTTGTGGCTCTCTCCCTTTGAAAAGCTATAGCTTCCTTTGTCTCTTCCAGTCCCTTCCTATGGTTGCAGTCTCTTTTCTGAGTCCTACTAAGCCGAGAAAGTGGCAGAAATCACCATCAACGAAGGCCAGGAGAGGCATGCCCTTTCAGAACCACGGACAGCAGCAGCGCAGGCGGCAATAGCTGGCTGTCAGAGGCAGAGGGCCTTGAATGCTCTTCGTGGAGATCAGCGTTCAGGGAGCCAGGCTAGGACTGATGACGCTGGGGGAAGTCTACGGGGAGCCAGGGGGCATTTGCAATGGAACTGTCCTTGTTTCCAAGACCCCTGGTCACCAACCCCTAAATCTCCGACTGAAGCCTTCGTATGTCTGCTTTTCTTTATTGTGCAGCGGGTCTCCACACCCCGTCTCCCTTCTCCAGCCTCCATCTGCTTGCTCTTGAGGACTCAGTCATTCCCTCAGGTCCTTGCCCCTTCTCCCCAGAGACCTTCTTATCTGGCAGCCATGGAAACTCAGGCCTGGCTTATTCACTTTATGCCAAGCGACCTTGGGCAAGTCTTTCACCTTCCCACCTGACCTCCTGACTTCAGAGAAGTGGTGGTTTGCACCATGTTATTTCCGAGTTTGGAGCCAAACCCCACGGTCAGCTCCTGGCAGCTGATACTCTGGAGGAGAGAGCTGTGGGTGAGGGCTCATGTGGCTGATAGCCACAGACAGGAAGGAGGGCACCTAGAGAGGAGGAAAGGAGGCAAGGACTCCTGCGTGCGTGCGTGCTTGTGTGTGTGTGTGTGTAGGGGAGGGTCGGGGGCGGAGTGCAGGGATCTGCTGGACCAGAACAGAAGAACCCCTCAGCCTGTATATTTAGCTTGTGGAGGTATATAAACAGAAAACTGGAGCCTGCTCAGCCCCCCCCCCCCGCCCCAGTGTGAGTCATCCCTGCGCTGCAGCTAAAGTTAGGCTCCAATCACAGCGCCCTCCTGCTCCCTCCTCTCTTCACCCCGTCCCCTTGCTGCCTCTTTATCTCCTCGTCTTTCCTTCATCTTTCCCCTCTCTTCTCTCATCCTTCTCCTGTAGTCTCTTCTCTGATGCTTTGAACTTGCTTCTTCCTCCATGAGTCAGTCCCTGACCCTCCCTTTCTCTCTCTGTCTCTGTCTCTCTCCCTTACTTTGTCCCATCATCCTTCTCTCTGTCTTTCTTTCTCTGTCTCTCACTATAGATGACTCTTTCCCTTCCTGAGCACAGTTTTGTGTGTGTGTGTGTCAGGAGGGGCACATTTGTACTTGTGTCTGTGTGAGTGTAAATTTAGTAATAATAACATGTATGTATCTGTGTGTACTTGAGAGAAACACCAACGTGTCTGTGTCTCACTGAGAGTGCATTTAATAGGAAGGGTGTCTGTGTGTACGTGTGAGGGTGTTTGGTGTGTGTGGGTCTGTGTGAATTATTTGTGTCTGTGTGTATGCACAGGTCGGCGTGTGATGACTGCACCAGTATCTCTGTGTGCATTCTTTGGGAACGGCAGCTCTGTATTCTGGAAGTGAGTGCTCTGAGTCAAGCATTAGAGGACTTTCCAGTTTTCTGTGGAGGGTCAGGGCACAGAAGGCCCTGTGGACTTCTACACGTTGGGAGTAGGTGGTTTTAGGCTCCAGGTTATATGGACCTAGCCAGGCTGAGGACAGGAGAGTGCATATAGCCTTGGCTTTTGGACCTTACTCTGACTCTTCCTGCTGTGTCAAGATCCTTGGTCCAGTTTCTTGGTTTCCTGTTCTGCATCTGTCAGAGGGGTGTGTGTGTGTGTGTGTGTGTGTGTGTGTGTGTGTGTGTGTGTGTGATGATTCTGTTCACCTCTTCAGACTGGATGTGGGGGGGAGTCAAGGAATTTACAGAAGTGGGAGTGGCTGGGTTTAGTGAGGATACGCTGGCCACTCAGACCACGTGAGGCCTCTCAGTCAGCTTTCTGCTTCAGTGTAGGTTGACTGCACATTTCCTCGCTGATTATATATAATTTATACTGACTTTCAAATGGACTTGGAGGCCAGGTTCCCCACCCAAAGGGCCCTCCTTCCTAACCTTAGGATGGTCACTCCAGCTTGCAAGGCACATCCTGCTAACTGTTCTTCAGGAAGCCACCCAGGTCACTGAGGGTGTGCGCAGCCTTCTGCAGTCACCCGCCTGTCTTCTTCACCCCCACCACAACTTCTGTCTGTGTGTGCCTCTGTACTCTGTGATTCCTGGAAAGGTCTCTTGGAAGGGGGGGGGGGAGAGACAGAGAGAGAGAGAGAGAGAGAGAGAAAGAGAGAGGGAACGAGCGATAAGGTCAGGTGGTGGCGGCTGGCTCCAGGCTCTGCTCATTCAGAATAGAGGATGTGGCAGCCTCTCAGCTGGTCTGGGCCTCTGTGGTAGGGGCCCTTTGCAGCAGAGACTTGGAGCAGGCCTTGGGGCAGGCTGTGGGGAGGAAAGACTCAGCTTTCCCCAGGCACTCTTTTCATTGCAGCCAGGGCTTTTGTTGAAGCATATGAGTCTCATCATGTCCTTAGCCATCTCATTTAAAAATGACAACCCCAGGGCTGGGGGTGTGGCTCAGGGCTACAGCACATGCTTAGCTTGTGTGAGACCTTGAATTCAATCCTCAGTAACAGAACAATAAAAAGAAAGACACTCCCACAGTCTTCTCTGCCTGCCTGTCCCCCTCACTTTATTTTCTCCTTACAGGCTGGTCACCATCTGAAACTGTATATTTATCTATCCATTGTAGATTCCAACCTCCTCATTAAGATAGACATTTCCCAAGTAAAGACTTGTTTAGGTCCATGCTGTATACCGTCACTCCCTTCTGGCTGTGATACTGCTAATTAATAATTAGTTAATTCAGCAGACCCTCCAATCATCATTATGGCAAGGCAGGGCAGAGGCAGGCTGGCAAGGCAGGGAGGAGGTCCAGAGCCAGTAACTGCTGACTCTGCCTGGTGAGAACCTGGCAGAGGTGGCTTCTGAAAGGTGCCCTTATAGGCATGAAGGCACTTTAAATGTGGCTTTTTCTATCCTCCACTCCAAATAGAGGGTGGGGTTGGGTCATTCTTGGATGCTCAGAGTCAGCCTCTGGCCTCTGAGCAGGCCACCTAGATGCGATGGCCCTTTTTAGGGGGCTTTGTTTTTAAGGAAAGATCAAAATGTTAAAACAAAGGACTGCATCCCTGATGCAGGGCAGCTTTCACAAGCTCCAGGAGGCTGGGTGATGCCCACCCCGCCTCTGGGCAAAGCCAGACTGTTTCCTACAGAGCCTGACTGAACCAGCAGGGGTGGAAAGGCGGTCAGGCCTTTTAGTGACCATGACAATGGGGCCAGGGGACAAATTGGCCAGCCCCTCCAGCTCAGGGTCTGCTCCCACAGTGTTCCATTGTCTCTCACGGGTGGTGGCCCTGGAGGCGGCTTCCTGGAGGTCTGGCTGCAGAGCACTAACCTTTGTCCATTCAGAATACAAGGGACAGTTGCTGGCTCTCTCACTCTCTCTGAAAGCAGCAGGAGCCATGGGGAGAACAGTGGAGCTCCACGTGCATAGTGAGGCTACACACATAGCCGGAAGACAGGAGGGAAAGACAGACAGATGGGTGGAGAGAGCTGGAGGGGACCCCCAGCTTCCTTCCTGGCTGCTGTCCAGAGGAGGCTCCACTGCTCCCGCCCTTCTCCTCCACACTCATGTTCTCTGCTCTCTAGGCCTTTGTTCCTGCTGTTTACCTCTGCAGATGACTCAGATGGCTCATCCAGGCCACCAAGCTGGCACTCTGCCTGTTGGGATGACTTCTCCCTTCTAGAGCACTCAGCTCTTTTCATCCAGGTGTAAATCCAGATTGTGTAGATGGCGTTTCCCTGTTAGGCTGGGGTTCCACTTCAACTGCTTTTCTTTTTTTTCTTGAAACATTTATTTTTGAGACAGGGTCTTGCTATGTAGCACTGGCTGGCTTGGAACTTGATATATAGACTAGGCTGGCCTCGAACTCACAGTGGTCCACCTCTACCTCTGCCTCCTGAGTGGGATTGAAGATGTGTGCCACTTGGCCTTAAAAATTCTTTTTTATTTTCAGTTTTATTGTGTGTGTGTAGCAAGAGGATCTTAAATTCAAGCTTATCCTCAGCTAAGTGTATACACAAAATGAGTGTATGAGTGCTGGGATTATTAAAAGTACCTCAAAAGAAAAAAGACATTCACCCAGCAAATACTGAGCACCTACTGTATGCTGCAGCTGAGGATACTGTGAGGCACAAAGCCAACAGTCTACTAACTGTGAAGTGCAGTTGTTGAGAGGAGGGTTCTGGGGTTTCTGAGTGGGTGTGTATTGGGAGTTTAAGCAATCCTTACTTGGGATTCTCCCTTCTGGGATTCACTTCCTCTTCCTCCTCCTCCTCCTCCTCCCCCCCCCCCTCCTCCTCTTCCTCCTCCTCCTCCTCCTCCCCCTCCTCCTCCTCCTCCTCCTCCTCCTTCTCCTTCTCTTCTTCCTCCTCTTCCTTGAAAGCTGGGGACCTCCCATCTGGCAGGACTTGAGGTACCTCACAGCTGTCCCCACTTGTCCTCTGCCCCTTCCACCTCGTGTCCTGAGCAGGTACGAGGAGGATCCCTGCCCCTTGCACACACTCCCCCTTGCTCACTCTGGCAGAGAATATAGTTTTTGCCGCTCATTAGCTGGGCAATTCACTTAATTTCCATGGAGTCTGGCTCTCTCAGCCATATGTGGAGGTTCCCAACCTTGCCACCTTGTGCTGTTGGTGGGTTAAGTGGGCTAATGAAACAAGTGGGTACCTGCTGGTGGGGAAGAGGTATTTCTTGCTCCTTAGCCAAGTGAGCCAGCTATATCCCATCCTCCCTTGATGGGGCTCCTGACATACCAGCACCTTCCTGGGCCTCCGGTTCTGACTTTTTGCTTCTGCTATCTGGTCTAGTTGGGGGGGAGGTGGTGCTGGTATGCATCGGCTGACCCACCTAGAGTTGTTCTTATCCAGACCATCTTGGAAGGGACTTATAGAAGCCGCCACTGGCACAGGCCCCTGTGGGTCTCAATGTCCTTTATGTGGCTTGGTAGGGATGGAACAACATTGTAGCTACACAAATAGTCTCAAGAGTCTTCTCTGGATTCCAGAAGTTCTGGGCCCCTGGGGTTCTCTGGGCACATCCCCCTCTCAGTGGCCTTACCTCCTCCATTTTAAAGTCTGCTCACTCTGTTCCAGCCTCTATTCTGAACACTGGGTTTTGAGCCCCCAAGGGCCTCTTTGAACTCACTGAGGTGCCGGTCCAGCCTGTCCATCCCATATGGGAAGCCAGTGCCTGGCCACCCTCCCTCAGCATTCTGCTCCAGATCTCCTCCTCGTTTCCTGTAGTCAGCACTTCCAGGTTTTTCCATCTGGAGTGTCCTCCGCCCTGGCTCAGGCCTGGAGCTCAGTAGGAGCATTTGGTAGGTCGAAGTTTGCTTTCTGCTGTAGCCTTCCTCTGATTTCTGCCTCCGCTAATGGGTTGCTCCCAGGGGCCAGCTAGCTGGTCCCAGAGCACCTGTGTAGACCTGGCTCTTAGGTGCCAGGACCCAGCACTGCTTGGAGGATGACTGGAAGTCTGGAGACTGAACAGGGATTGTCAAGGTAGCCTTTCCCTACACCCTGGAGAATGTATTGTACTAGAGTTTGAGGGGGCCCACATGAGGGGTCTTTGGGCCAGGAGTCTCCTTTCTTCACCTGGCAGAGCCACTTTGTTTGGAATCCTAGAAATTATATCTCTAGAAGTTTAAAGTTTGTTAAAATATTTATTTATTATTTTTATTTTATGTGTATGAGTGCCTTGCCTGCATGTATGTAAGCACAACTGTGTCATACAATGACTGTGGAGGTCAGAGCAGGCATCAGATTCCCCTGGAACTGGAGTTTGGATGGTTGTTAGTTACCATCTAGGTGCTGGGAATTGAACCTAGGTCCTCTGCAAGAGCAGCCAGTGCTCTTAACCACTGAACCATCTCTCCAGCCCTGAGTGTTTTGCCTGCATGTATGTAAGTGCATCCATGTGCATGCATTGCCTGCAGAAGAGAGCATTAGATCCTCTGGAATTGGAGTTACAGATGGTTGTTAGCTGCCATGTGGGTGCTGAGAATCAAACCTGGGTTTGCTGCAAGAGCAGTCAGAGCTCTTATTTGCTGAGCCATCTTTCCAGCATTAAGTTTGTTTTAAAATTTGAATTGATTTTAACTAACTTATTTATTGTATGTGTGTTTGTGCTACAGTGCATGTGTGGAGGTCAGAGGACAATTTGCAGGAGTTAGTCCTCTCCTTCCACCATGTGGGTCCCAGCGATCATACTCAGGTCATCAGACTTGGCAGCAAGTGTCTTCACCTGCTGAGCCATGTTGCTGGCCTGCTTTTGAGTTTTTGAATCCAGGATTCTAGTTAAGAACACAGATGCTGTAAACATGAATCCCAGCTCTCCCACTTAGTCATGTGACCTTGAGCAAGTCACTTGACCCCTGTGCGCCAACAGTTGCTCATCTGTATAACAGAAGCAAGGATTTCACAAGATTGTTGCAAGGATTAAAAGTATTAGTACTTGCCAGGTTTTTTTTTTTTTTTTTTTTTAAATCAGGGCTAGGCATAGATAGATAAACTGTCTGAGAGCATCTGAGAAACAAATCAGTGTGAATTCTGAGGATATTGGAAAATTTATCTCTGTGCCCTTAGGATGTTTAGGCCCAGAAAGGACCCTATTCATGTCCCAGGACCAGAATCTTGCCTCTGCTTCCTCCAAACCCAATGACAGAGTCCCTCTACCTGTCTGGCCACTGTAATTGTGAGAAAGTTCTCCAGTGGGATGAGAGAGAGAGAGAGAGTGTGTGTGTGTGTGTGTGTGTGTGTGTGTGTGTGTGTGTGTATCCGCTTTGCTGAGTGATGCTAAAGTACTGGGCCTGGTCCCAGGGAGTGGGCTTGTGCAGAGGCAACGCAACAGGGAGCCTGCCTAGCTGTCAGGTGGATGTGTTGGGGGCCCCAGGCTGCCTCCTACTTCACCCACTTCCTAGCAGGACCTGGCAGGCTCAGTTCCCAGGGCACGGCAGGGCCTAATGAGTGTGTGCGGCTGATGCAGCCTTCTGCAAATACCAGGCACAATATAAATAGCAATAATGAATAAATGAAGCTTCTGCAGCCAGCAAGGCCTCTGAGAGGGACCGCCCCAACCTTGCTTCTTGTGAAGACAGGAGTCACACTCCCAGCCCTTCCTTCCTTCTTGGATCTATCTGCATCCTTCATGTCTCTAGGATTTAATCAGTCTGCTGGAAGTAGGGTGGACTGGATGGCCGGAGGATCAGTGATGCCCAGAGAAACAAAGGAGTTGCCCCAAGAGGAAGTGAGGTGTGTATCAGCTAGGGATTGGAAGCTGGGGCTGGCAGTGTGTACAGGAGGCCGCGCTGACTAACACCGAGGGCTCAGACCTGAGATCTCACTACCAGTAGCTTCTCAAGTTCTGCTGAGCCTCTGGAACATTCTGGTAGTGTTGCCAGAGAACAGCAGGGACCTTTTCCTACCGCCAAAGCCTTCCACTCTCCAGACCCAGGGCTTTGCTGCTGCTGTGTCCAGCTGGCCAGGAATGGGCACACCTGCCCTCACTGCCACTGCTCCTTTGTCTCTCCTCTGTCTCATTTTCTCACAGCCTTCAAGGGCCGGTTCAAGTGTATCCCCTTTGATGAGCTTTCCTCAGAGCTACTGTGATCTGAAGCCCTCCCATCTCACCTGGGGCTGTCGTCTCGTTCAGTTCACACTACCTGACAGTTTCTAGCCTTGTATGCATTTCTGGGACTTTGCATTATGATCTCTTTCTGAAGAATTGTCTCATTCCCACAGATAGATGAAATGATCAGAAAAGACGGATTTTTGTTGAGCAACTACCCTGTGCCCAGTGCCAGGCAAAGTCCTTAGAGAAATTTTGCATGCTGTGAGGTGAGAACTTCTATTCTATTTCATAGAAGAAGAATCTGAGGCTGAGGGATGCACCAGCGTGTGCCCACTGTCCTCAGGAAGCAGTACAGTTGGGATCAAACTCAAGTGTATCATCTCTCCAAGTTAGGCCCCTCTGCCAGAACCATGGTCTCTGGGGTCAGACTCTGTGTCTCACCTGGAGCCTCATCCGTGCGGGGAGCGGGGGCAGAATGGAGGAGGCTAACCAGGGTGACTCATTGTGGAGGGGACATTGGGCAGGGATTAAGGAGCATTTACTTCAGACATGGGGCTGCTATTTCCCACCTGAGTGACCTTGGACTTCAGATTCATTTCTGGCCTCAGTATTTTTTTTTTTTTCCCCTAGTAAAATATAGTGCTTTGACTCAATAAATGCATCCTAAGTGGCAGGAGAGTGAGCAGGGTCCTGGTGCCTTTTAAATTGGACTACATACACATGAACCCTGTACATTCTCTCCCCAGTCCATAGGCCATGAGGTAGAGAGGGGGCACCTGATAGGAAGCCATGGGATTGAAAAGTTGATATTGAAAGAGACGAGTGAGGCAGATCCCCATTTCCTGGACAAGGCTGACCTCTTGTGCTCCTCAGGGCATAAGGCTGAGCGACGCCCCTGCAGCTGGGTCAAGAGGAAACTGTCCTACCTGGGAGGCAACTCAGAATCCTTCCTAGACGATGCGCACACTATGTTAGCTTGTCTGGCCTTGAACTCGCAGAGATCCGCCTGCCTCTCCCTGAGTGCTGTGATTACAGATTACAGAGGGAGGTGGTCTTTCAGTTCAACCTTAAAGGGCAAGAAGAAGTCGGAGAAGCTTTGAGGGACCTTTCAGGCCAGGTGGGGCTTAGCTCTACCGGTAAGATCTGGCAACGTGGATGGGCGACCCCCTCACTGGCAGCCAACACCACAAGTGGCATTTCAGAATCTCAGGTGTGACACCAACAGGCACCTGGGCTGGACATTCACAGGTCTCCCTCCCCTCCCCCTTTTATTTCACTCGTGGCGTAGCCCAGTGCCAAGGGGTCGGGACCCTCCCCTGGGGTGCGACCCGCACTGTCGGGCGCTGTCCGCACGCCTGGGGGCTCCTGGCGGTCGGGAGGGGCTCACCCGCCGCCGTCGCTCAGTCTGTCGCCCGCTCGCCTCCCCCTCCAGCGCCCCGCGCCTGCAGCTTTCCCCGAAGACATTTGGTGTCAGTATAAGGACGGCTTTTCCTCGCACGCGGCGCGGCTCGGTCTCGCCGCCGCCGCACGTCCCCGCACCGCCCGGCGCTCCGGCTCCTCCGCAGCCCCCGCCGCGCAGCCCCCGGAGCCCCGATCCCGGGCCGGGGGCTCGAGCGGCGCCGGAGCCGCGGGCCGGGACGCGGTCCGACCCCGCGCGCGCCGCCCCGCACCTGCCCGCCGCGGGCCCCGCGCCCCCGCCCCCGGCCCGGAGCGCCGCGCTCCCGCCCGCCGCCCGCCGCCCGCCGCCCGCCGCCCGCCGCCCGCCGCCCGCCGCCCGCCGCGCGCTCCAACTCCGCGCGGTCCGCCGCTCGTCCGCGCCGCCGCTCCGCCGCCCGGAGCCGCCGCGACCCGCCCGCCATGGCCCGCGCCCCCGGGCCCGCCGCCCCGCGCGCGCCGCCTCCCGCGTCCCGGGGGCGCAGCTGATCCCGGAATCGGTGGCGTGGGGCCGGCGGGCGCGGGGTCCCTCTCCGCGGCCGGCTTCGCGGACACGAGTCGCCCCCGCGTCTCCACCCGGGACGACCCCGCTGCCCGGCCACGTCCATGCCAAGGTAGGCGAGGCGGCGGCGGTGGAGGGGGGCACGGAGGAGGGGCTCAGCCCCCGGTCGTCTCCTGACGCGTCGGGCTCTTTCTTTATCGAGGCGTTATTTATTATTTATTTATTTATTATTTCTGGGAACCAACTCCCCCCGCCCCCATCTCCAATGCCGGCGCGTGCCCATCAGGTGGGCGCCACATCCCCTGACCCGGGGAGGGGTCCCTGCCTTGGGAGGAAGGACAAGGAACTTTGACCGGACCCCTCTCCAAGGCCACGAAAGTTCTCTTGGTGCCAATACTGAAGCACAAAGCCGGCTAAGCCAGCGCTGCAGAAATTTATTCAACAAGTCAGGCTGCTGGCGGGGGCCCAGGCTGTCTGTCTGTCCTGCTGCCCCTCTGCTGCTGCGGCTCTGCGACCAAGCTGGACCGGAGCGGATGCCAGTGTCCGGCAGGGCTGAGCTAGGAGTGTTGGTCAGAGAGGTAGAGCCGCCGCGGGATTGAGTGGGAGAAGCCTGGGCAGGGTTTAACTTTCCTCCAGGCCAGGTGATGGGGCCCCTCCTTGGCCAGTACCCCAGGGGCTGACCCAGGCCGCGCTGCATGGAGCCAGGCCGGGGTTGGAGCAGGGACTCCGGGGGCCAAGAGGGATCCTCAGCTGGCAGGGAGATTGGTTATATAATGAGTGTTTGTGATGATTGGATTTTAATTGTCTATTGGGTGGTGTGTGTGCCGTGAGGGGGCAAGAGGGGCTTGGCAGAGGGTGGGAAGACCTCTTTGGGGGAGGTCATGATGCCTGGGGGAGGGGCCCTGGATAAGCTCAGCTGACATAGCCACCATCCCCTGTGCTATGCCCTTTCCGGTCAGGATTTGAGACTGTGGGTGAGTTTGGGGGTCTGAGGAGAGCCCCCTGAGCTATGTTTCTGGCCTTTGGAGTCTATGTTTTGGGCCAGGTGTGTGTGTGTGTAAGGTGTGTATGTGTGTGTGTGTGTGTGTGTGTGTGAGAGAGAGAGAGAGAGAGAGAGAGAGAGAGAGAGAGAGGCAGAGTGCTTGAGCCGGAGCTTGTGTCTGTGTGTGTGTGGTGTGATGGGGTCTAATTCACATGTGAGCAGTGTGAGCTCAGGCTAGCCTGAGAAGGCTGTCCATCCTTCTGTTCCTCATTGCTCGGGGGATCTGTCCCACAGACCCTGGCACTGCCTGGGGACTTTGATGCTGCACAGACAGGAGTGTGAGTCCAGGGGCCAGGCTGGGGAAGATCTGACCGGGGGTTCATGTCTCCCTTCTTGTCCCCAGTCCTTGGGCCTCGCCCACATCATCAGAGTCCCCTCTTGGATCAGTGCCCCCACCCCCACCCCCAGTCCAAAGGATACACTCTGGAAACTCAACCAACCCTCAGGACAGACTTTCTTTTTGGGCTCCAGACCTGGGGGCTGGGCTGGACAGTAGATGGGAGTGTAGAGCTCTTTCTTTCCTTTTCCTGCTTGGGGTGTCACCCCAGTAACCCCAGGAGAGCATTCAGGATGGGATAGGGAGACACTGAACTGGAACCAAGCCTAGAGTAGCACTCTAGAGTGGATGAAGGAACAGGAAGAGAATATCAGGGATACTCGGCTGGCCTGGCAGCAGACCGGAGAACCTTTCTACGGCCCTGTAGGCCTGGCCATCATCACACCTCTGTTGGGACCAGCATTCTCTGTCCTGGATTCTTTGAGCAGTGTCTATCTGGTGGAGGCTCCTTAGGCACCTTGGGCAGCTTGGGGCAGGAGCTGCAAGCCTAGCCAGAGGCCCCTCTTTTCACTTGACTGAGGTCTTACCTTCCCCTCGCCCTAGTTCCTGCTATCCTCCTCTTCTCCCCCCCTTCTCCCCCTCCCCCTCCTCCCCCTCCTCCCCCTCCTCCTCCTCCTCCCCACTCTCTTCCTCCTCACCTGCCTCTATTCTAGGAGCTTCTGCAAGGCTGGGAGAGGGCATCTTCTAAGCCCACCAGAGGGCGCTAGGCAATCTTAGTCCCTGTGGGTTCACTCCCCTTGACCTTGGGCAGGTGGGTGGGGTTGTGCCATAGGAGCCTCCGGCTGGCCCACCCTCTCTGACTCGTCCTGGTCCTAGATGGGCCTGCCTCTCTAGAGCCCTGCGGGAAAACCAAGCTGGAACAGCTTCAGCAACTATCACCTGGAAGCTTCTTTGTGCTTCTGAACCCAGAGCCCCATAGGGAGAATACCTCTGCCACCCTGGCCCCAGTCCCTTCATTTTCTCTCCATTCCTGAATCTGTGCTACACTCACCCCAGACCCCAAGAGCAGCTCCCGAGAGAGACTTGCTGGGCTCCATCCCTCCCCCACAGTGGCAGGCTCCCTCCCCAGCCACTTAGAGCCCTTTCTGAGGTAATGGTAAAGGCTGGTGTGGCTTCCTGAGTCTGCTGCCTTGCTCTCTGATTCCCTAGCCTGTATTTGGAGCGCTCAAAAACTGTCTGCAAAGAGGGGATGCCGGGTTGCAGGTGCAGATGTGCAGAGGGAATAGCAAGACCCACTTCCCACCTTGGCTGTGGTTCCTCCGTCCCTCCTCCGTCCTCCTCCCCCTGGTCCCGCTCTGCTTCCTCTCTCTCCTTTCCTCACTTCTGATCTCCTCCCTCTCTCTCTTCTTTCTGGAGAATGTTTCTTCCCACATGTTCCCAGAGTGCCCTGCTTAGTGCCCTCTGTTCATCCTGGGGGTCCTCCAGAATGCTAAGGCTGGGCTAGGGCTGAGTGGGCCACACAGACGTGTGGGTGCATGTGCCGGTGTGAACTATTCCTGGATTCCCCGGGTCCGTGGGCCTGCGGATACGGAAATCTGGAAGCTGTGGGGGCAAGAGGAGATAAACCTGATTTTTCTGATTTTCTTTTTTTTTGTACTTTTATTAAGCCCCTACTGAGTGCCAGACCTCATTCTGGTCAGAGAGGTACAGAAGCAAGTAGACTAAATTGGTCTTTTGGGGGTTTCCTGGTCGTGAGGGAGGTTCTGGTTTCTTTGCTGAGGGCTTTTTGGGGACAAGGCTGCATGTTCCTGTTTCCTTTCTTATTCTGGGAGTGACAATCAGGCTGTGGATGACTTGTGAGGGTGCTGGACACATGATCATTGGACACTTTAAGCAGATGCTGGCAGCTTGGGGCCCTTGAGCCCCCAGAGAGGAGGAAGAAGTGGTTCTTCAGAGTAGAGGGGGCTTGGCGCCAGTCTGTCTTCTGGGCCCGGGTCCTTCCTGGGTCAGTTGTCCCCTCCTGTTGGCTTTGGATAATGATGTGTCCTGAGAGGGATGCCGAGCTCTTGCCCCACTTCCCTGCTCTGTACGCTGCCCTACTGAGTAGCAAGGGCTGGGTTAAAGCCTTAGGCCTCCTCTGTCCCTCTTGACTCTTGTTCCATCAGGAGCAGAATAAGCAAGTCTGTGATGGGGGCCAAGAGGGGCAGGTCACTCCGCATGACAGGCTCAGCCTGTTGTAATTGCAATAATGCTTCTACCTTAAAGGATTTTTGTGAGACTCAGAAGTGTCTCTGCAGTGCCTACCTAGCATGAGGCCTTGGAGGGTGAAATTGTTTTTCTTTCATTAAGGTACTTTCCAAATCTCTTTCTGTTTGTTATTTGCTTGAAGAGGAGGAGCAGAGAGAGAGAGAGAGAGAGAGAGAGAGAGAGAGAGAGAGAGAGAGAGAGAGAGAAGAGAATCATCCTCCGTATTTTTCACGAGTGGACATGAAAAGTGATGCCGGGAGGGGAAGCTGGCCTGGGCCTGGCTCTGGGACGCTTGGTCCAGTCTTCTGCTCAGGGACCTGCTTCATTCCCATCGGGGACCACCTGCACCCAGATTTGTTAGTTGAAATAAGACCCAAAGCCTAATTACTGCAGAGTGAGTAAAGCAATCGCAGAGTCACCTGCTGGGAGATGTTAAAACACACTATGGGCAGTCAAGCACAGCCTTACTTGCGGGTGCTCATCATAAGGTCAAGGGCCACTGAAAACAAATACAGCAACACCTGGGGACTTGTGGGCAGGTACTGCAGATGTGCAGGGGACCTGGACAACACTTTATGTGCAGTTGGACTCCCAGAGTCAAGTCTCAGCTCTTCTAAGTGGTTCTTGACCTCGGGGAAAAATCCCTTCTCCTTTCAGTTTCCTCCTATAGGAGAGGCCAAACATGCTGGCTTCTCTGGATTGTAACCAGGTACCTCACATACTGTGCGTGCTCACAGAAGATGTTGGCTGTGATTCTTGTTGGATGTCCCAGGAGGGCTTGCTGATCCAATTCGCTGCTTGTACTTCAAGCTAGATGTTGATTTTAGTGACGGGACCAAGAGGACCTTCTGATGTGGGCAGGCTCAGCTGGTCAGACCAGAACAAGTCTGGTGTGAGTTTATGTACTTGGGGGGCCATAGATCAGTGGTTTCCATCTGAGCAACACCATAGCTACTCGGAAGAAGATCTGAGCCCATCAATGGACCCCATGAAGCATAGGTACTGGGGGCTGGGTTGCGATCAGTTTGCAGTGCTCCAATCTGCATCAGAGGCCCCATCTGCAGCATCAAGCAGGTGACCCTGTGTCTCAGTGTGTATCTAACTCTGTCCCTGCAGAGGACATTAGGCAAACTCAAGCAAGACCAGGGAGGGATCCCAAAGAAGCAGGCAGCCTGGAAATTGTCATCCAAGGAATGGCTGAGGGAGAGCTGGTGACAAGAGGCCTGGGGCAGATGAGGCTCGGGGGTGGGCGGGCTGTCGCTGTGCATCTGCAGGGCTGTCATGCGGAAGAGGGAGCAGACAGAGTTCCAGGGGCTCTGGGACGCCAACTGCAAGATTCTGGGAGCCAGCCTTCTTGGGGCCCCACCAGACTGCTGCAGCCCCCAGATGCAGGCAGGCCCTGCCCTGGTTCGTATATGTGAGGGCTGGGGGTCTGTGTGTGTGGTTGTGTGGTTCTGTGAGTATACATCTGTGTGTCTGTGCTTTCTCCTTCTCTGTGTCTGTGAGTGTGTGGCTTGTGTCTCTGTGACTGTGAGTGTACAGTGTGTGTCTGTGGGCACTGTATGCCTGTGTGGTACACATAATAGTAGGGGTATGTCTGTACTGTGTGTATGTGTGATGTGTGAATGCATCTGCATGTGTATAGTAGTGCTGTTGTGTCTGTGTGACTGTATGTTATGTGTATATCTGTGCCAGTGGGCATCACGTGTCCTCATGGGAGTAGGAGTGTGTCTGAGTGTGATAGTGAGCATGAGATTGTGGGTGTGGGTCCGTGTGAGTGTAACTGTGTGGTCTTGCTGCTGTGACTGTGTGTGGCGATGGACTGAGCTGTTTCAAGGGTTCTGTTTGTTTCTGGAGACTACCTCCCCTGTGACAAGCTGGAGACCAGAAATCCTGTATCTAGGCACTGTTTCCAGGACCCCAAGCTCTCAGGACTCTAGAAATCTGAGGCTGCTGCTGCCGTGGAGAATGGTAGAAGAATCTGGGGTCTCATTGTGCACAGGCCCCACTCCTAGTGGGGTTACCCCAGCTCACCCCTGCAGCAGCTCTGCTCAGAGCAGTCATCACTTCATTTCACAGGTGGGTGGCACCTCCAGGCTGTCACGTGCCAAGGTGGGTTGGTGTCAGAACTGGGACTTGAACACAGGTTCCAGCAGTTTCCAGCTCCAATGCTCTGAAACACTGCACTGCAGGTTTCCATGAGACTGCAGTTAATACGATGGGCCTCTCAGGTTGTGAGGGTCTAAGCTCTCCTGATTCCGAGATCCTGGATTCTCAGGGCCCTGAATGATTCTGTTGCTTATTCTAGCAGTGTCTCTGCTCTGTTGTTGACAGAGGAACAAAGAAATTACTTGCTTCTGTGAATATACACACATGTACGGATACACAGAGACACAGACATACAGACATATACACACACAAAGACACAGTGACATACACAGACAGACACATACACACACAGAAAAAGAGACACAGAGACAGACACAGATATACACACAGACACACACATAGAAAGACACAGAGGCAGACATACACAGACACAAACACAGGTACACATACACAAACACACATACAGAGACACAGAGTCAAACATACACAGACACACATACAGAGACACAGAGTCAAACATACACAGACACACAGACATAGACACAGACACAGACACAGGTACACACATACACACACGTACACACCCAGAGTCTGAGTGGTCAGGCCAGGTCTCCAGGTCTCCATTAAGGATATGAATTCTGGAGACATCAAGACTTCAAGTGGCTCTTTCGTGCTGGCTAGAATACTCTAGAAGACAAGCTTTCTGCTCCCTTGGGATACTGGGGGTCTTATCTAGACCTGCTGCTAGGTCTTCCTTATGGTTTGGCCTGGAGGGGAGATATGTTTGTTTCTGGGGCACCTGTATGTAGGGTACATACCTAGATTGGTGCATAATGGTTTGGTGTTTGTCTTGGGAGCTGGGTCTCATCTCTTCTACCTCTGAGCATGTCAGCTAGGTGACATTGGGCATTGATGAACTCCTCTGGGTCCTAGTCTTCTCCTCTAAGAAGATAAAATGTCATGAAATTGTCAGAATTAGTAGATGATGCATAGAGCCGTTAATTGTTGCCTGATGGTGGTGATGCCTATGGTGATGATGGTTGCAGAGTTGACGGTGATGGTGGTTATGATGGTCATGTTGATGGTGGTGGTGCTGTTGATGGAGCTGATGATGGTGATAGTGATGGTGGTGATGCTGCTGATGGTGATGGTGGTGATGATGATGGTACTGTTTATGGTGATGATCGTGATGTTAATGATGATTGGGATGCTGATGGTGGTGGTGATGCTGATGGTGATGGTGATGATGGTGGTGGTGATGATGGTGGTGATGGTGCTGTTAATGGTAATGTTAGTGATGGTAATGATGCTGCTGCTGCTACTGCTGATGGTGGTGTGATGATGATAGTGGTGAAAATGATGAAAGTGATGATAGTCATAGTGGTGCTGTTGATAGTGATGATGGTGATGCTAATGATAATGGTGATGCTGCTGATGGTGGTGATCACAATGTTGATGTTGTTGTTTGATGTGGTGATGGTGATGCTGATGCTGATGGTGGTGATGATGCTGATGCTGATGGTGGTGATGATGCTGGGGATGATAGTGATAGCAATGATGGTGATGATGTTGTTGGTGGTGGTGGCAGAGGAAGGAAGCAGCCCCAGCACATGGCACAGATGGTCCTACACATGTGCAGGCACTTGTCTTTATGGGTCCCAGGGTCACAGAGGCATGGTGTATTGCTTCTTCATAGGGGCCTATTAGAGGAAGCAGAAGGAAGGCTGAACTTTGCAGAGAGAGAAGCTGAAGCTTCCAGAGGCTGATGAGATCAGGAATGTTCCAGTGGCTTCAGCTACTGCCTTTGTTCATGGAGGCCAGTGTGGTTGCCACACCACTCCCTGTTAGGACCATGGGGGAAAGAGTGTCAGGATGAGGCCCAGGGAGTTTCAAGAGAAAGGAGTTTGGGGACATGGAGGAGCTCAGACTCCAGGGCTTCATGGACCTGAGTTTGAATCTACCAATGCCTTCAGCTAGAGTGTGTCCTTTTGTCTTGACGAGGCTATATCTGCAGACCTGTAGGAGCCCAGGAGCCCAGTTGCCAGTCCTTGAAGGGCTTTCAGCCATTGCATCCAGGTAGCTGGAGACTAGAGCCAGGCTACAGGCGGGAAGGAGGAGAATTTGAGTTGAATGTGAGAGTTTGGAGAGTGGAGACTTGGTCAGAGAGTGGAGGCTGGGTGGGCTCTGGGGAACAGGACAGATGGTAGAGGCTGGGTTGTCACTGGAGAGTAGGTTAGAGGGTGAAGGCTGCGTGAGCTCTGGAAAGTGGGCTGGAGGCTGGTCTGTCACTAGGTAGTGGGCTGGGGTGGTGGCAGTGGTCTCTAGGAAAGATAAGAAGATGAAGAATAGTAATGTAGTGTGACAAGTTAAGCAGAGGCCAGAGAGTCAAACCACAGGTAGATGCCTGGTGGAGAAGTGGAGACAGGAGAAGGAAGCTGAGTATGGCCCAGAGGTCAGCAGCTCTTCTTTTTGTGTGGCTGCACACAGGGTTTTCAGGGAGCTAAGAGGCAAGGCCAGAGCCTCCACCTCCAGGATGGCTCTCGTCTTGCTGGCTGTCCCGGCTCTCCCCGTTCTTCCCCTGACCATTTTAGAACTCTTCTCAGCTCCAGGAGGATAAGTCATTAGAAACAGCCCAGGGCGCCCCACTCCCTAAGACCCTGCAGGGACTTCCCTCACACTGGGAGTCCTTCAGGGACTGGCATGGGGCTCTGCCAAACTCTCTAGCTCTACCCCTTCCCTGCTTCATCCACCACACTCTGGCCTTATTTCTGTTCCTTAAGTGCACTGAGTCACTTCCAACTTCCTAGCCTTTGCATATGCTGTTCTTTCTGCCTTTTCCCAAAGCACTGTTGGTGCTGCCTTCTGACTTTTGCTGTTTTTCCCTCAAATGTCTCTTCCTTTAGAGGGTGCTTTATCTTCGCCTCCATCTCCCTCCTTGTTTATTTACTTCTCAGTGCTTTTTATTCATTTGGTCACCATGTTTTTATTGAGCACTTAGTATGTTCCAGGCATTTTTTCAGGTGCTGGGGAAACAGCAATAAGAGAAACAGGTCACAATCTCTCTGCTCCCAATTATAACCTTCTTTCAGGCTGGGGAGACAGACATCAAATCATAGAGATACAAAAGGAAAAATTCTACTCTACACCGGAGTGTGACTCGGGTAGTGGAAAGCCAGAAAGAGAAATGAATTGATTGTGCACCTTTCTCCCAACCTGGAGCGTGGGTTGAATGAGGGTCCATGCCAAGTTCACCAGCATAACTGTGGAGCCTGCACATAGTTGGTGCTCAGGAAATACTTTTTGGACAAATGAACAAGGCTGCAGGATCTGGGTGAGCAGGGACGGGAAGGTGGAGGGAGAAGCCCCAACAAGAAGCAGTAGCTTGAGTTGAGGCTAGAGGACCCTGGAGGACCCATGTAGCTGGAGGGAGTGGAAGACTCCAAAGCCAGTCCAGTGGTGGGAAAACCTGGAGTTACCCCAGGGAGGGTGTTGTTTTCCCTGGGTGGTTGACACATGGTGGCTTAAGGTGCTTATGTAAGGCTTGTGCTGTTTTTCTGGAACTGGAAGCAAAACTCAGAGCTCTGGAGAAAACAGTGTGGCCCTGACCTGCCAGGCGAAGCAGCAGGAAACGCCATCTCCCACCCGCTGCCCCTTGGAGCAGAGAAATGTCCAGAGCCATCAGCTTAGGGTGGTTCAGTCGATAGTCCAGCAGCCCGGGATGCAGGCCTTCCGACATATTCCCTCTCCTGCCAAGCTGCAGGGTGTTCAGCACCCAGGTGAGGTGGTAAGGCTCTCGGAATGGCTGTTCTTCCCAGACTGCCAGGGGATGAGCCAAGTCACTACTAATTGCCACTTGTCTTAAGTGGGCCTGGAGGACCAGAATTAGGGTTGACTGGAACCAGCGTTCCCTGTTCTCATCCCCTCTTGGTTCTGTACCAGCCACTTCTTTCCCTGGGCCTCAGTTTCCCTATCTGCAAAGTGGACATCATAGCTCCCAGGAGGTAACTGAGTGCATCTCAGAAGAGCAGGGTATTTAGAGCTGCCCCTGAGTGGAGTCCAGGGAAGTCAGGACCAGTATGTGATTGGAAGGCTCAGGACAAGTCAAAGAACCAAGCGTGGTCCTTGATAAAGTGTGATGGACGTCAGGGTAATAAAGCAGACCTGGAATCTTCCAGCAGAGGTCCAGCTCTTCTCTTAATTGACTGTTTGTCTGTCCTGGGCCTTAGTTTCTCCACATGTAAAGCAGAGTGGTTAGTTTTGAAGATTCCTGGGTTCTTACACTGGCGTCAGTGTGTGTGTGTGTGTGTGTGTGTGTGTGTGTGTTATTCCTGACCCAAGAATTTGTTGGGTTCCCCAGTGTCTGATTCCACAGCATCCAGCTTCCCCTTTGGAGTACACATTGTCCTGGCAGCTGCTCCTGTTCACAGTAACGTCCTCTTTTTTTTTTTTTCCTGTAATTTTGCTTCACTTTTGGTGATGTGATAGATATTGAACACCAGCCTTTTATTCTATTCTATTATTTTATTTATTCATAAAAATATTTTATATTTTATTTTATGTGTATGAGCATATTGCCTATATGTATATGTGTACACATGTAGTGTAGTGCCTGTGGAGGTCCGAAGAGGGCGTCAGATCCCCTGGAACTGGAATTATGAACAGTTGTTAGCTGCCATGTGGATGCTGGGAACTGAACCCGGATCCTCTGCAAGAGCAGCCAGTGCTCTTAATCCCTGAGCCATCTCTCCAGACCTGTTTATTTATTTTTGAGTCAGAGTTTCTAGCCCAGGTTGACCTGGAACAACCTATGTAGTTGAGGATGACCTTGAACTTCTGATCTTCTTGCCTTCATCTCCCCTGTGCTGGGATTGCAGTTGTGTACCACTATGCCTGGTTTATGTGGTGCTGGGATCGAACCCAGAACCTTGTACATGCTAGACAAGCACTTGCCAACTGAGTCACAGTCCCAGCCCTGGGCTTTAATGTTCTTGCAGCACTGGACATAGGGCCCAGGCCCTTGCACTGCTAAGCGTACCTTCTACTATTGAGCCACACCCCTAATCACAACTCTTGGCCAGCACTGCAAAAGAAAAAGCCAAAAAGACATGCTTTACATTTAAAGAAGGCTTCATTCTTCACACTGGTCATCTGCCAGAGCCCCTGCTGACCAGACTTGCCCCGTGACTGCATCCTGGCTGAGTGATTCTGACTCGGGTGCAGAGGCAGCCACTCTTCCACTAACTCATGTGGTGGGCTGAGGGGTGGCGTTTTGGGCGTGTAGTGGGGCTGTCTGAACCATGTCCTCCACTCTGGGGGAGGCAGGTTGGAGAGCCGGTGCAGAGGCCCATCCCCCATGTGTCCCTCTCTGCTCCCTAGGGCTCTCTGCTCCGCGCTGACATGGCTGACAGCATCTCACCACCCTCACCTGCAGCAGCTCCGGCCCCCGAGCCCGGAATCACTGAGCAGCCGGGGCCCCGGAGTCCCCCTCCGTCCCCTCCAGGCCTGGAGCAGCCCCTGGATGGAGCTGACCCTGATGTCCCCCATCCAGACTTGGCTCCCGTTGCCTTCTTCTGCCTGCGCCAGACCACCAGCCCCCGGAACTGGTGCATCAAGATGGTGTGCAATCCATATCCTTTGGAGGCCCAATATGTCTGTGTCCTGCCCAGCAGCCAGGGCTGGACATGGAGGTTGGGTGGAACTGCTTCCTGGAGACCAGCCTGCCAACATCATCTGTGGTGGGTCCGCTGGGCCTCTGTGGTGATCTGGGGAGATATTAAGGATGGAGATTGGACGTGGGTCTTGTTGAGGTGACGTTGGGGAAGCTGTCGATGACTGTGGGTTCTGGGTGGCTCAGAATGTCCTTGGTATGTCTCTGGCCCTGGGCTGGGCTGGGAATGCAGATAAGTCAGATCCTGGTTCTCAGTGACTGAACTATTGAGAGATGGAGACCTGTGAGTGTGGGCTGGGGCAGCTGAGGCCCCTTTGTGTGTCCTCTGTGTTCTATCCACGGATGGAAGGAAGGCAGAACAGCAGAAACCCTCCCCTCAAGCCCCTGTGTGCCACCTCTGGCGCATATATGTCACTGTCACCTGAAACCTGTCCACTCGGTGATTTTTTGTTGTTGTTGTTGTTACTATGTTTTTTTTTTTTTTTGAGACAGGGTCTCCCTGTAGCCCCAGCTGGCTTGGAACTCGCTATGTAGACCACGCTGGCCTTGAACTCACAGAGATCCACCTGCTTCTGCCTCCCAAGTGCTGGGACTAAAGGCGTGTGCTACCATGCCTGGTTGAGAGTGATTTGTAAAGAACAGAAATTTCTTCTGGTTCTGGAGACTGGGAGTCCAGGTTTGAGGGATGGGTACCTGCATCTGTGATGAGCCTACTTACAGAATCATCCCACCAAGCAAATGGAAGGGCTGCAGGGGAGAGGGGAGGAACAGGGGGCGCGGAACTGCTATGACAGGCTGTTCTCACAGTGAGGAACCAGCTTGCTATGTTAATCTTCTTAGACGGAGCCCCTTTGCCCCAGTTACCTGAAAAGCCCCACCTCCCAGCACTGCTGCCCTTGGGATAAAATTTCTAGTTCATGAACTTTTGGGACACATTCAAGGCCCTTTAAAGGTTTCAGAGCAATGTCCTAACCCAGCCCAGTAGGCCTGTGTGCAACCCAGGCTGTCTCCACACTCTGCTTGACCTGGGGTTATCCAGGTTCCTGGGCTTCTCATATGCTCATCCCTCCATCCAAAATGCTTTTTGCTTCCCTCTCTGCCCGTCCAAATCCTTTGTATTCTTTAAATCACAACTTCAATGTCACCTCCTCAGAAGGACCCTCTGTGGATTCATCATATGGTGTCACATCTAGCTATGGAATTTTTTTTTTTTTATTTTGATGCTGGGTCTCAGGTAGCTCAGATTAACTATGTAGCTATATAGATGAAGATGACCTTGAACTTCTGATCTTCCCATCTTTACTTCCTGAGTGCTGAATTACAAGCATGCTTGCCACGTCCTGAGGCAAGGGCTCAGGGCTTTGTGCATGCTATGGAAGCACTCTATCCAGTGAACTATATCTCTGGTCCACTGGCCTTCTTCTTTGGTATTCTCAGATGACCAGGGCAGGCATGAGGCTGTCTGTTCCCTGTGGGGACTGGAGCTGCAGTGTGGAACTGGTGGCGGGGAAGGTGGTGGCTGCAGACCAAGTGAGGAGGCTTTGGGACTCAGGTTATGGCTTTGTGACTCCTGAACAAATTCTACCCAGGTCAAAGATGCTGGAGCTCAAGGCCACCAGGTCAGGTGAGGGACGGTGTGTCAGGAAGCACGGCCGAGATTACGCTGAGTATTAGGGATGTCTGGAAGTTTGTTGGGATGAATAGGTTGCCCCACAAAGCTGGGAGAGGCTATGTTGGAGCCCAGTCCCTAGCTGAGAGGCTGAGGTGGTGATGGCCTATATTCCTGTGGGCTCTCAGAAACCAGAGGGGCTTTACAGGAAGGGGCTGGGTGCTGTTGGCTAGGAGGACGTGATCTCCACAGGGGTCAGATGGCTCAGGTGAAGCAAGAGGCTCTGTTTGGTAACTTCATTCACTGACACACTGGGGATCCAGGGGAAAGATAACCTGTCTAGGGGAGCTCCTGGGTGTGAGGAATAGGCACCATCCACATGGGCAGTTTTAATAACACGTGAGGAGAGTTCAGGGGCCTGCAGCATGTGAGCAATGTGATGGTTAGACCAAAGAAGAGGTGACTGTAGGAGTTTGGGGATTTTAAGGAAGAGAAGGGCTGTTCAGAGGACCAGGGAAACAGTGGGATAATATCAGAGGCCTATCTGGACGAATGACAGGGATGAATTCTGGGCACTGTGTAACCTTAAAGAAGTGACTTTACCTCTCTGAACTTCTGATGGTTGTATGGTCATCGTGGCTCTGGACTGCACAGGACCTTGTCTTGAGAGTCTAACTGAAGGGTTCTGGCAGAGCTGGCTAGGCAGATGCAGTACACCCTGGTACAAGTGTTATGGAGAGGTCCCTCCCTGGGAGTTGGCCAATGTCTTGTCTGCTGTGTGTGTGACTTTGTACCAGCCCCTTTTTATGAGTCCCAGTGCCATTTTCAGGAGAGGAAGGGGTTTCCAGCTCTGGAGCCAGGGTCCACATGCTCACCCAATAGGGCAGAGTCAAACTCGAACTCTGACATCAAACCCTGACCACCCAGCTAACTCTGGGGTCCACATTACTCACCTGTTGGGTCCCCTGTTCTGTCTCCCACTTCTCACCCTCCCTCTCTTCTCTGCTCAGTGAGTCATGGCCTGGATACGGGCCTTGCCCAGGACAGAGAAAAGGGGCCTCGGGTGGAGCTGGATAAAGGAGAGGTTTGAAACTGGAGAGATGGCTTAGCAGTTAAGAGCACTTGATGCTCTTCTAGAAGACCTGAGTTTGATTCCCAGAACACCTGTAACTTCAGGTCCAAGAGGATGTGACACCCTCTTCTGGCCTCTGTAGGGACCTTCACACACACACACACACACACACACACACACACACACACGTAAAAATAAATCCTAAAAAGGAGAGATTTGAATCAGAGGGTACAGCACAGTTAGCCTGACCTCCTCCTTTCCGCCTTTATCCTTGTCCTCCTTCCACTGTCCCCCTCCGTCCTCTATCCTCTGTCCGCCTCCTCCACCATCCACCCTCCATCTTCTGTCATTTTTCTCCGTCCTCTTCCTCCGTCCTCCGTCCTCTTCCTCCGTCCTCTGTCTTCTTCCTCTGTCCTCCGTCCTCTTCCTCCGTCCTTCCTCCTCTTCATCCTTCTTTCATCTTCCTTTTTCTGCCTCCATTCTGCATCCTCCTTCCATAATCTTCCCCTTTCATCATTGTTCATCCTCCACCCTCCTCCCTCCTCTTCTTCCTCCTGTTTGCTCACTCTCATTTGAGAGCATCTTCTTGGCTCTGGGACCCCAGGTGCTGTCAGTGGTGTCAACTCAAGCTCCTGGGTCAGGGGATAGGTAACTCGGTTCTCAGCTGAAACTTCAGATCAGCTGGGTTCCAAAGCAGAGTGCAGTTAGGAGCGCCAGATTCTGTCAGACTGAAAACCTTTGTGGGTTGAGTCTAAGAGCTCACAGGTAGGATTTCAAACTGGGTGACAGGAAAGATGGTCACTTCAGTGATCCAGATGCTGAAAAGCTCCTGTTCTAAAGGTATGAGCCTAAAACCTGGTCCCTGGGATGCTGTGTGTTGGGTTCAGGGACCTGTGACTCTGGGCTGTGACCAGAAGGTAAAAGCCTCTAGTAAAAGGGCATGTGGGGGTGAGGAGACTGCCAGACCCACGGGAGACTCTGCAGTAGGGACTTGGGGAGTTCAGAGCAGGCTTCAAGTGGTTGGAGACAGTCTGTGTTGGAGGGGTGCTTTCTGACAAGTGTTGAAGTTCTGACCTATTTTCCTGGCGAGAAACATCTCTCCCGTACTCAGTGGGAGAATGTCAGTGCTTAGACTGGTGTTTGTCAGTGGGATGAATGTCCAGCAGTGCTTAACTTAGTGCTCTTCAGTGTGAAAGAAGTCAAGGCAGGTGCTTAGCCTAGTGCTTTTCAGTGGGACTGATGTCAGACAGTGTCCAATCTAGTCCTCAGTGGGCAGGAATTATGGAAAGGCTCGTATGGGTGCACCTTAGTGTGTAGGAATCAGGGTCAGTGCCTGACTTAGTTCTCCTTGGCGGGAGGGCTCAGCCAGGGCTTACTCTAGTCCTCATTAGTGGGAGGGAAGTCAGAGGTAGTGCTAACTTAGTGTTCCTCAATATAGCCCTGCTTGAATTTTGAGGTGTCAGTGTTTGCGGGGCTGGGCTGTCTTGCATGTTGCAGAATGTCAGCTATTATTGACCCCTGGGCACTGAATGCTAAACATGCCAAACACGACCCTTCACATGTGTGATCTCTGAAACGATGGCTCTGCTCTCCAAAAGAATGGCAGCCTGAGCATCGGGCCAGGTGAGTGGGAGCTGCTTTGCGCTCACCAGCTCTGGGCTGGGCAACATGGGTCCGCCCCTGACAGCCCATCCTGAGCTCACCTTTCTAGTGCCTGGGGCCCTGGCTCAGGGGCTTTGGGCCTTGGTGCTCTTGACTCAGCTCCTTGTGCCGCTCAGAGCTGGGCCTGACTCACTGACTCACTGCCTGACTCACTGCAAGTCTCCAGGCTGTAGGGACCCTCATAGGCGGGGACCCCACTCACCCAAGTGTCATCCCACTCTCTCCAAAAGAACGGCAATCCCACTCTCTGCTTGGCCTGGACCTGGAGCATATGTCAGCAGCTGGAAGACACCAGGTATGCAATGCCAGGAGATAGACGGCCTAGTGTTTGACTCACAGGCAGATGACAGTGGCTCTGTGGAAGGCGCTGTCTACCTGAGTCAGACAGACCAGTGCTGGGCAGCTGCAGCCATCATCTTACCCCCCTGAGCTTGTGTTCTCCCTTCTGTGCGACAGGGTGGTGATGGCCCCTCACAGGGCTCACACAGGACTAGATGTGACAATGGAGCTTTGCAGAGGAGCAAAGCACATGTGGTTATCACTATGTCAAGCCCATGGGGTGAGCAGTGCACGCACATGCACACACACGCACACACACACACACACACACACACACACACACACACACACACAGAGCTCAGTAAACACTTTGCCTGCAGGAGATTCACTAAGACACCAGGCGACAGGTCCTTTAGGTGGAATATAACACTTTCAGAGGACATTGTTACTGGGGAAAATCCAATTCCATCTCTGTTATTTACATGAATCAGTGCAGGTTCAGCTGCTCATGGCCAAGCCAGCGTCAGTGCGGACATTATTATCAGTCACAGCATCCGCTAGCTGGGAGGCTCCTGAAGTCATGACTAATCTGCTGGAAGCCCCTTTTCTTCCTCAGATTGCGCATTCAATGCTCTCTCGGGGGTAAGTAGCTGTACTTTCATCCCCACTCCTGGAGGCTCACTTTTTTCATCTCTGTAATGTAGATGGAGAGTTAGAGGTGGTTCCTGGAAGGGCCCCACGAGTATGTCTATCTGCTATAGTTGGTTGGAAGGCTTTACCTACAGTATCACTTTTAATCATCTTAACCATCCTCAGAGGCAGGTGCCTTCACAGCCCCATTTTACAGATGAGAAAAGTGAGGCTCAGAGAAGTTGAATCACCTTTACACAGCCAAGTTGCACAGCCAGGATGTGGCAAGGCTGGCACAAATTCTTAACTTTGGTGACACTGATCTCCCCACCCTCAAACCCCAGCTTTATACGGGATTCTGCTGTCATTGTCCCCAGTTCTCCACACTCTGCCCAGGCCTAGAGGTTTGTTTGACAGTTCCAGGCAACTGGGTGGGCAAGAGTCCCCCAGGTGCCACGGTGCATATTCAGTGACCTCCTGGCTGTGGCCAACTGGACAACCTTTTAGGTGTCTGCAGCCCTTCCCTGTTTGGTGTGCTGCTGGGCTAGGTGACAGCTAGTGCTGAGTGCTGGTGGGAGCAGGGGCAGCAAGCCAGGCATGCTGGGGAGGCCAGTTGGCTGTGAAGGGCTCTTCACTGCTTGGGATCAGGCTGAAGCCACTAGCCACAGTGATGTTGGACAAGTCCCTTCCCTCTAGAACCCTCAGTTTCCCCCAGCAGGGCAGGCAGAAGTCTGGAAGGGGGCCAGATAGCGACTTCTCTGCCACCTCTTTGTGGTTCTTGTGGCTACAGCTGGCATCACCTCTGCTGGATCCAGCCTGCTGCCTGCCAGGGCCAAGGAAGTGGTCAGTGGCCAGGTTCTGGCATCTACTCTGAGATCTGCCTTGGAGACAACTGAGCTGGCCCATCTCTGGGCAGCAAGAGGACATGCCTTGGTGTGGTCATAGCCCTGGGGACTAGAGACTCAGTGTGTCAGCCTGGGGAGTGAAAGGGAATGATGAGCCCAAGGTGCTGTCTGCTGAGTGCCAGGAATCTTACGGGACAGTGATGGCTGCTTTGTGGCTGAGGAGGCTTGCTCTGGCTCTAGGAGTGATGCCCAGGAGATCCATCAAGAGAAGGTGCTTGGGGACCCTGGCAACAAGTGATAAATGCTGGGGTATGGACCAGGGGCCTGGAAAGGGGGTTCATGGTGGGGATATGGCAGCCTTTGGAGCTGGTATTGGGCACAGGTGACTCAGAGGTGATCCCAGGGTCTGTATCTCAGTGTCCGACTGAATGAAGACCTGAGCCTGGCTCTGTGCAGAGAGGCCTGGATGAGACCATTTCTTTGCTGAGCCTCAGCTTGTGTGTCTGTGAAATGGGACCATGGCAAAACCTGGTTGGTAACATCAGGGTGGCATAAGAGTTCCAGAGCCAGCTCCCAGTAATCTGCTAAGTGCTGAGTGGCATTGGACATGCACTGAAGTGTCTGGTAGAGCTGGCAGGGGCCTGCAGCAGCTGGGCAGCTGGGTGCTAGGCCTGTGGTTGATGGACTCGGGGGCCCAGGGAATGGCCAGGGGAGGAGTACGCTACTCCAAGGGGAGGGCATGAAGTGCATATGTGTGTGTGGGTGCGGGTGTGCACGTGCGTGCTCTGGAGCCCTGTAGATGTGAGTACTGAAGACTGGCTGGCACTACAAAAGTCCTAAGAGACTCTGAGCCCATCTCTGCTGCCCTGTCTTGGTCCTTGCCTCTGAGCTGGCAACCTCTCAGTTCTGACACATCAGACAGGACTTTAGGCTGACAAATGAAGGTTTTTAAATTCTTGCAGGACAGGTGATGGGGGAGGAAGGGACTATGGGCCACCAGTAAGTCCTTCCTCAAAGTACCTGATTCTTGTATATCCGGGGCACGCTGGGAGTGACTGGGGCTGGGCTCCTGCTGGCTATGTGGGAAGCTCCTGGTCCTGTCTCAAGCTGCTTGTGACAGCTGCCTTCGCCTGTCGACCCTTCCCCTGCAGTGGAGACAGGGGCCCATGCTGTGCTGCTGCAGCTCCTTGGGTGGACTTAGTCTCTTCTCCACCGCATGTCCTCCTGGGGGCCCTGGGCTTCTGGGCATGGAGCTGACTGTCTGTCACGGATGTGCAGGAGAGGCTGCTGTCTCCCTACCTCCTTTTCTTCCTCCTACTCTCCTTCATTTGCTTAGTCTTCCTGACTCAACCTTGGGGTCTCCCGCTCTCCTCAATGGACTCAGCACAGTGTAATGGCCTGGATTCAAGGTGTCTGCAGTTTACTTTGGTTGACATCTGTCTTACCCCCCAACACCCCTCCGTGTTCTGTCCTGAAGTCCGGGACCCCCTGATATGCTTCCTCATGTGGTCCCGGCTTCCCTCTGTTTATGCCGTCCTTTCCCCGTCACTCGGGCTCTGAATGCCACCAGTCCCAAGCGATCCAGCTTCTCTAGACCACAGAGGACAGGGCCTGCGTCTCAGCTGTCCGGAACAGGCTTGGAGACAATGGTGGGTCAACACTCCCTGTCTCTACATTCTTATCCCTATGGCTCTGGTGGCCTTGACCATCCCCCTACCCCTCCGCCAGGTAGCACCTGAGAGAGTGTGCTAACTCTACATCCTTTAGCTGGGAGACCCGGGACAGAGTGTGACTCACTCAAGGTCACCTGCTGAGTAAAGGGTGGAGCCAGACTGCTTAGAGCCCACACTCTGGATCCTCTGCCCAACCCAGCCCCCTCGTGCCAAGCAGGAGAGGCTCCTCACGGGAGCTGCGCCCTCCTCCCCCAGTCCTGGCCTAATGGAACGGTACAGACCGTGGCAGACATTGCTAGAAGAAGCAACACATGCCTGGGAAATTGTCCGTTCCCTCCATCTGGTGTGGAGAAGGTTGTTTTTTTTTTTTTTTTTAAAGAGATAAAAGTCAGAATCAAGCACCAATTCCCAAGATGCAACTCGAGGCCAGAGAGAAGGCTGCAGTCTTATTGGTCACCAGGGCAGGACCAACAGTCAATCAGAGGAGCCTAGCTGGTCTTGAGAGACCCTGGCCTTAGGATAGCCTCAGGTTCTGTGTCCTGGAGAGTTCTGTTTCAGAGAGCTACAGGTGTAGAGGCTGCCCATGACAGAGCCTGGGGCCACTGGTGAAGCCTAACTGCAGGAGGGGCTCTTTCTACCTGGATCTTGCTGCATGAGTGAGTTTTCTGGAACAGGTAAAGGACTGTGTTCCTGGCAGATGGGGCAGTGGAGATGTGGGGAGCTGGAACAGCATGGAGAAGGGACTGGCGAGCAAGAGTGACACGCCAGATGAGGGTTTGCACTCGTAGCATGTGGGGGGTCATGACTGAGTGGCCATCAGGGATGGGCCACTTTTATCCTACTTCATCTCTTCTTATTTATTAGTATGTGTGCGTGTGCCTGGGCATGGTATGTGTCACACGTGTGTGTGGAGTTGGTTCTTTCCTTTCACCTTTATGTAGATTCTGAAGATGGAACTCAGTTCTCTAAGCTTCCCTGGCGAGTGTTTTTACCTGATGAGCCATCTTGCCTTCTCCCTTTTCATTTTTTAAAAAAAGATTTATTTATTTTGATTTTATGGGTATGTATGTGCACCATGTGTGTTCAGTGCCCATGGAGGCCAGAAGAGGGCATTGGATCCCTGGAACTGGGGTTGCAGACAGTTGTCAGCTGCCATGTGGTCTACTGGGAATGGAACCTGGGTCTTCTGGAAGAGCAGCCCCTGCTCTTAACCGCTGAGCCATCTCTCTAGCCCCTTCATCCCACAACCTTTTTGAGGTATGGTCTCATGTAGCTCCCGAGTTGGCCTTGAACTCACTATATAGCTGAGGCTGGTCCTTTCCAAAAATGTTTTATTTATTTATTTTACGTGTGTGAGTGTATTTTGCCTGCGTGAAGGTAGGTGTGTCTGTGTCATGCAATGTCAGGAGAGGTCTGAAGAGGGTGTCGAATCCTCTGGAACTGCAGTTACGGATGGTTGTCAGCTGCCATGTGCATGCTGGGAACTGAACCCAGGTCCTCTGCAAGAGCAACCACTGCTCTTAACCACTGAGCCGTCTCCTTAGTCCCCTGAAGCTGGTTTTGAATTTCCGGTATTCCTGCTTTCCCTTCATGTGTTCTGGGATTACAGGAGTGTGCCACCATTATAGCTTGCACACTCACTTATAGGAAGGTCACTTCTACAACAGAATGCTGGGTATTTGAGGGAGAGAAAGAGTGTGGGACTGGCCAGGAGGTTCCTATCAGGGATGTTGCTTGACTGAGTCCATTCATCCAATGAGAACTGGAACTTGCTGGCTCTGAATAGAGGTGCCCCAGTGGTTCATTCCTGCCCTTTGGGCCGCCAGGCAGGTCCAGATGTCCAGGGTTGTTCCTAAGGAGTCCCTAGGAGGCTGCTCTTGCACAGGACCTGGGTTTGGTTCCCAGCACCCACATAGTGGCTAACAGCCCTCCATAACTCCAATCCCAAGGGATCTGATGCCCTCTTCTGGTCTCTGCAGTGCACACAGGTGCATTTATATACATGCGGCATAAATATTTTAAAAAAGTGATTGTATTCTTGCTCTTTTACATTCTGCCTGGGCATCCAAGCTGGTTTTGACTTGCTGCTTCTCTCAGGCTCATCAGGATCCTATTGGGAGACAAATGGTCCTATTTGTTGTTTCCCTCCCAGAAGAATCGATTATCTTTTTGATCAGCTGCATTGTCTCACTGCCAATCTGCCTGTGAATTGCTGTGGGGCTGCCTGTCCTTCATAGTACCAGCCCCATCTGCTGGGTGAAGCTGTGTGCCACTGGGTGAACCCCTTGACCTCTCTGGGCTTTGCTTTTCTGTGGGGCAGAGGGAGGAAGCTGCGCCCCAGCTTCTCTGTGAAGTGGTGGGAGAGGTTCCCAGCACTGTCCTGGTCATGACCAGGTGGTGGTGGTGATGGTGGTCTTGAGTGTCTACAGGGTCTAGTCTGTTCTCTGCTGGATACAAGCATGGTGACTTTGGACAACCCTGGATGTCCATTTCCTCATCCATTAAAATTGGGAGCTGGAGGCAGCTGTGTCAGCAATCTTCAGTCCAGGTCAATTTTATCCCCAAGGTGGCGTTTGACAACATCTGAAGGCAAACCTCTTCCCAAGCACAGGACAGCCCATTCTAATAACTGCCTGTCCAAAAGTCAGTAGGGGTAAGGGTGGGACCTCCAGGCCACTGGCAAGGTGGGACCCATATGAACTGGGCCTTGGGGAGCCTGAGCCTGGGGGAGCCTGAGATTTGGTCTCATGCAAGCAGGAGGACAAACCCTAAGCAAAGGGTTTCCTGTGGCCACTCAGGCCTCCGCTTTCTGCAGTGTCACATGCCCAACACCTCCTAGAAGCCTACCTTTCCATCCGTGACTGCCTATCCATACACCCAACCCATCTGTCCATGCATGCATGCATTCATCCGTTTGTCCACTCAGCCACCCACTCATCTATCCATCCATCTATCTATCCATGTGCCCACCACTTGTCCATCTATCACTCACCCATTCACCTACTCATCCAACTACTAATCTATTAACTCATCCAACCATCATTCTCCCATCCATCCATCTATCCATCCATCCATCCTCCATCCACCTACTCATCCAGTGACTAGTCTATCCACTCACCCATCCATTTATCCACCCACTCACCCATTCATCCACCTACTGGTCCATCCATCCATCATCCATCCATCCATCCATCATCCATCCATCCATCATCCATCCATCATCCATCCACTCACGCATTCATCCACCTACTCGTCCATCCATCCATCCATCATCCATCCATCCACTCACTCACTTATCTGTCTTCCATGTCTCCATCCATTCACCTGTTGCCCTCTATCCACCCACCAACACTCATTTCTCTGTACTATCATCTGCCTTTCACCATCTCTCCCCTGTCCTCCAGGCCCCGAAGGCCCTTCTTTGCCTTTCTCCCCACACATGATCAGATCCTCCACTTGTCCATTGGTTCAAGTTTGGCAAATGATAGTTGGCCACTCCATCCCGACTTCTTATGCTTCCTGTCACCCCCGGGGTGCCAAGCTGGGTCCTGTGTTGGGGACTGCCACTCTCCCCGTCAACTACCTTTGGTACTAAGTACTTTTTCCATCCCTTCTGTTAGTTAGAGAACTCCCTGTGGATAAGCTTCTGTTCCACTGACATTGGTTTTTCTCCAGGCCTTGACCCACTTCTGGGAGCAGATTCGTGGCAAGGTACTTGATGGAAAGTGTCCTAGCAGGTGAAGGTGAGGTGGTGGACACTGTGTGGACAACAAAGTTGGATGGTTGCTAAGACATGTCCTTGATTTCCAAGTCCTGTGCTGGAGACTGAGAGGCAGAGGCAGTGGTGGGGGCACACAGAGTTTTGGCTTTGGAAGAGGTGTCCAGATGCATGTGGCAGATGTATTATAGAAGACAAGGTTGGAGGAGGAGGCTGTCCAAAAACTCTGCCCAAGGGTGCAGAGGGGTGGGTTGAGAGGGTGGTTCTGGCTGTGAAATGGACAGACCTCTAGGGTGGAGGGAGGCTCCAGAGGGACAGACCACTTCGAGCAGTGGGGTGGGATGTGTCATGAACTCAGGGTTGACAGAGACCTCTGGTGCAGTCCTTGACTGGACTGTGAGTGAGCCCATGGTTGGGAAAACCTTGGATTCTGATCATCCCAGGGAAGGCTGTCAGCTGTGGAACTAGGGAGACGAGAGGTGGAACTGAGGGCTGGGTTCCTGAGACCCAGTGCTAGAGGACCAGACTGGGGACCCAGGGTATCTTCTTGGACCTGAGAGAAATCCTATAACAGGGGCCTCAATCTGGAGTTTGTCAGTTCCGTGGGAACAAGCCATACTTCACTGACATGTGGCTCAAATCTAACATTTCTTTTTATTAACAATGGAGGGAAACGAACCCCAACAGCATGGTGATAAGGCAGCAGCTCTGCACTGCTATGGGGGGAGCAGTGTTTTCCTGTCACACCAAGTCATTCAGAGCTTCCGAAGCAGCACACATATCCATCATGGTGACAGATCACCACATCCTGTCAGACCCGTCGCTCGGTCTTGTTATTTATTGTGTTGATAACAAAGCATGTGTATTTATCAAAAAATGTCTCTACACTGGGTATGGTGATGCATGCTTTTAGTCCCAGCACTCAGGAGGCAGATACAGGTGGATCTCTGTGATCTCTGTTCAAGGCCAGCCTGGTTTACATAGTGAGTTCCAGGCCAGCTAGAGCTATAGGGAGATCCTGTCTCAAAAAGACCAAAAAACCAAAAAAGAAAAGAAAATCAAATCTCTTTGCTTGGTATAGTGCCTGCAATCCCAGCACTTGGGAGGCTGAGACAGGAAGATCACAAGTTTGGGGCCAGCCTGGGAAAATGAGTAATGAGTAAGACCCTTTATTGTTATTATTTTAATATTTTGTTATTTTTATTTTATGTGTTTGAGTGTATTGGCTGCATGTATGTGAATGCACCCTTGTCTTGCAATGCCCTCAGAGGTCAGAAGAGTTAGGGGTGGTTACAATTGTCTGTAACTCTAGTTCCAGTGAATCAAACTCCCTCTTCTGACCTCCACAGGCATTGTACAAACATTATGTATTTACGTATGTACAGGCGGTTAGCCACCATGTGGGTGCTGGGAACCTAGCCTGGTCCTTTGGAAGAGAGCCATCTCTCTAGCCCCTGCAAAAAATTTTTTTTGATAATTATTTTAGTGTAACAGATTCCTTTTGTATTTCTAAACTTTTAGAAAAATTATATTAAGACACCCCATTATTCTTGGCTGGTTAGATAGTTCCACTGTAAGACACTTGCTGCCAAGCCTGGCTACCTGAGTTTGATTCCCGAGACCCACATCCCTGGGCAGATGGAAAGAAAGAATGGGTTCCTGCAAGTTGTCCTCTGACCTGCACATGTGAGCCACGGAACATGTGCTCTCACACGTGTGCTTACACATATAAATACATGGAAATTTTTTAAGAGAGGAAAGTTGCACAAATATCTTAAAGAAAAATAAATCCATTCCACTGAGAAGGAGCTTGTGAGATTATTGTTTAAAAATCCAGAAAAGGTGAAGAACTTGTGTTCTAGAAGGAGAGGGGTCAGCCAACCAGGCCCAGCGCTGCTGACTGGAGGTGAGGAAGAGGTGTGTGTGTGTGTGTGTGTGTGCACACGCATGCGCAGAAGGCTGCAAGTTGCCATGGGAACACAATAGTGAATGCATACAGGTGTGTGTTCTGGGGCAAGTGTGGTGGAAAACTGGTCATGAGGTGGAGGCCAATGCCATCACCTTTGGTCTTCACCGGGAGTCTCCTGGGGTTTCAGGAGCAGGGACCAGTCTCCCTGTTCTGCTGTGAGGGGCACAGGATGCTTGCAGCGTGGATCCCAGGTCTGGTTGGAAGGACCAGAGGAGCAGTCTCAGCAGATTCGTATGCTTGGCTGCTCAGAGTCATGGCAGGTCTGTAGGTCGGCCTCCTCGGAGGTGGACTCCTGAGGCCATGCCCGCCTCCGGCCACTCTGGCCTTGGTGCCTGCTCTACCTTGCTCTTCACTAGTGGCCAAGTCATGCATGTGACAAGTCTCCTTGGCCAGAACCTCTTTTCCATGGGCCATCCGCCCTGGATTTCCCTCCAGGCTGGCATCCCTATGCTCTTGCCATTGCCTCCCTGCTCTGTCTGCTGTCTGTACCCAGCATGTCAGCTTGCTTGGCTTGTTAGGCATCTGGGAATCAGAGACTGGACAAATCTACTGAATTCTCACGTGGCAAGGACTCCAGGAAGGGGGCCTAGGCACAGAAAGGGGGGCAGAAAGGAAAGGGGAGCGTGGAGCCACACCCTTGTTCCTGTCCCGCGGTGCTCCTAAGCTTGTGAGTAGAGCCAGTCAGGCCTGGCTGTCTGTCCTGTAGAGAGCCCCTTGTCATCAAAGAGCACGCAAGCCCTCACCTCACCAGCTTTTGTTCTGTTCTGTTAATGTAACACATGGGCAGGTGAGCTCACGTGTCAGTGGAAGTGCAACCAAGGCATCTGCTTCTGTGGTCACCACTCAGACCACGGCGTCTCCAGTCTGGAAGCTCCCTGATCCTCCTCCCGTGTGCTTATTTCCCTGTCTTACTGCTATTCTGACCATGTTTGCCTGATTTTCAACTTCATAGTGGGTTCACACTCTCTACTCTGTGTGCCTGGCTTTGTCACCCATCAGAAATCCATCCATCTGGGTTCTTGTTCTCCTGGCTGTGTCGTATACCACCACATGTGGACCGAGTTCCTTTATAACCTTCACACATTGACATTGTGGGCTGGTTGATTCTTTGTGACTATAGGTGTTTGACAGTGTCCTGGTCTCTGTCTACTGGATGCCCGTGCTTGCCTCTCACACCCCTTGCCTGGGTCTGTGTTTAGCTTTAGTAAGCATTGTTAAACAACTTTCCAAAGTGCTTTTTACCCATAAAGATTAGTTGAGTGGATAAACAAATGAATGAATGTGTGATTTGACAGCTCTAAACCCTAGACCCAACTCAGGATCTAGTTGGTTTTAAAGATGGTAGTCACTCTCACAGCAGCAAATGCAACGGTCATACATCCACTTAGTTTTGGAACAGGACCACACTCTGGGGACCTCCAGGAAAGGAGCTGAGCCCACTTCATCTTAGTGCCCAGATGCACACACCAGATGTACAGCAGAAGCTCCATAGATGCTTGGGAACCTCAGAGAAACAGAACTGGTTCAAAACTCCAGCTATGTGGCTCTAGGTCACTTCCCCAGGTCTGAGCTCCCATCACCTTCGAGATGGACAGAGGAACATGGCAGGGGAACTGGGGCCATGCCTGCTGTCTGTCGGGGAGGATCTGGCCCCAGCTCTCTTCCTCCACCTGACACATTTAGACAACTGAGTGGAACCCTGGAAATGAATCAGATTTCGGATTTGACAAAAACAAAAACAAACTTGACGCCCCCATCCTAGCCCAGTTCTCCTCCCTGCCCCCCTCCCAATACAGAAAGCCTTGCCTGTCAGCAAGGCAGGAAGAAGGGTGGTGGTCACCATGGTAACCGTGCAGGCCTCTGGCTGCTCCTGGAGAGGAGGCCACCCCACAGGGCCTGCTTGGGAGAGGGGTACTGTCCTTCTACCTGGTCACTCTTCTGCCTGAGCCCTGGCAGGTGTGCGTCTGAGAGGCCCTGGCATAGTGGCATCCAAGGTGGCCTTCTCCATACCCTGATTCACATGCTGAACTTCTCAGGACTCAGTTCTGGGCTGTAGAGTGGATTTCCATCTTCTCATCCAGCTTGGCCTCTTAAATCTGGGTACCTGATGGCATACACAGCCAAGGCTTTCTCTACTGAAGATGCTAAGGCCAGGACACTCCTTCCTGACATCACCTCAAGCTAGGCCTGGTCACCCAGGGAGAGCCCAGCTCTATGGGCTAACAGTCACTTTCATCTTTGCCTGCCTGGCAGGGATGTGGGAGGAGCCATGCAGATGAGAAGTGCAAGGCAGTTTCCCTGAACATTCAACATCAGGGAACACCAGGTCCCTAGGGGTTCTGGCTGAGAATGTGGGACCCGGAGTCAGGAAGAGGTAGTACAAATTGTGCCCCGTCACATCCCACCATGCTAGCTGCCTCAGTTTCCCCATCTGTTCAATGACAGCAACAGTAGTGTCTGCCAGGCTGAGGAACCTTACCGAAATCCCAGGTGCTGCATTCAGGCCCAGGCCCTGGCAAACTGGTTGATTCTTTTATTGTTTTTGTTTTTTTTTGAGATGGGATCTCTGTAGCTCAGGCTGGCCTCCAACTCATGATCCTCCTGCTGTAGCCTCCTGAGTTCTGGAATCGCGGGTGTGTTCCACTGATCCTGGCCAGGATGATTCCTCTTTGAAAGGCTTTAAACAGATATCCACTGTGAAACTCAAAGAGCTTGTAAAGACAGTTTTCAGCTTCTACCAAGGTCACATTAAGCACTAAGCAACACCCAGATGGGATCTCTGTCCCTTCCTAGGAAGGTGGTTTTTTCCCTTAAAGTCAAGAGAGCTCTGGCTCCTAAGGGATGCTAGCTCCTAAGAGAGGCTCCTCCCACTGACCCCTGTGCCGAGACCTGGGCTCTGGGGTACTGACTCTGCTTGCTGGGGCAGCTCCTTGCTGCACTGTGCTGACTTTCAAGTTTTTTGTTGTTGTTGTTGCTGTTGTTGGTTTCACACAGAATCTATGCAGCCCAGGCTGGCCTCACTAAGTAGTTTAGGATGACCTTGATCTGGTCTTTCTGCCTCTACCTGCTGTGTTCTGGGATCACAGGCTTGTGCTGCCCTACCTGGTTTACTGAGATAAAGCATGCATTTGGGTAGGAAGCTCACTGACAAACAGGTCACTTAGGAAAGGTCTGTAACCATCACCTATTAACAAGGCACTTAGTATGTAGTATATTCCATATGTGCTCATATTCCCTGTTGGACTCTGAGGACTTTGGGAAGCAGGAGAGGATAAGGGAAGGACTGGTGAGGAGGTGGGAACCTGGAGGGGGCCCCTAACACTGGCTGGTGAAAGGGCTGAGGTGCTGGATGGGCCCTGACACCATTAGGGTGTCTTTTCCTGAGCCTGCTGTTGGAACAAGGAAATGACATTGATGTGATGTACTCAGCTCATGGCCTCCTGCTGTGGGGCCGTTGCAGGTGACAGGTGGCACTTGGTAAATGTGGACGCATGGGGCAGGTGGACTTATAAGACAGCTGGGGCTTGGGACTCATATGGGCTCATCGTGTGGCTTGGCCAGGGCTCTGACCCATTTCTCATTGGTATAGTGGGGTCTAGGATCCCGCTAAGGACTGCAGAGGGCTGCTCTGTGATGCCATCTCCTCCACAGGACCAAGAGACTCAGGTGAAGTGGGCAGGGTTGTTGGGTATCCACGGCAGGATGCTAGTCCAGGACTTTGTATCTGACTGTGAGAAGCAATGGGGAGCCATTGATTATTCTCTTCCTTTGTGGAGATAGCTTTTAAACCCTACCTGTTGTGTTTCCCAGAAATCTCATTCTGCTCTCTTGGGGCCTTCCTCTTTCCTTCCGTTTTCCTCGGCTTGGCCTGCCTGAGCGCTGAGCTCCATGGTGCATGTGACTAATGGTGGCAACAGCAGGTGTCAGGTCTGGCCACTGCCACTGAGCTGCTCAACCTGGAGGCCCTGACTCTTCTGACGGTTCCTATTGCTCAGTGCTTGGCCTGGTTCATCTTTCAGGAGGCCAGTGATAACATGTCAGGAGCCGTGGAGGGTCTTGCCAAGAGATGGCCTGACTTCTAAGCCTTGTAGATACTGGATGGGGCCCAGGCCCTGCCATCTGGGATTTCCCTTTGTGCCTGAGGCCCACAGGGCCTGAGGTGGTCAGTCCGTGAAGGTCTGAAATTGAGGCAGTCCAGGGATTAGAGCGGTTTTACTGGCCCCAGAGCCTCTGTGGCTACAGGGGTAGGTGAGCTGTGGAGTGGGCAGCGGGGCTCTGAGTCTCTCTGCCTGAGCTGCCCTGTGACCTTGGGGGAGTCAAATCAGTCCTCTAGACCTGTTTTTTCATCTCTCCCCCATGAATTGTAGAAACAGTGAAGGTCATGTCCCTCAGATACCCGACATGAAGCAGTCACGATGGTTACCAAGTTCATGACTGTGTGCGCTAGACCAGGGAAGCGGGAAGGCTGAATATTAGCTTGCTAAGGGTGAAAGGTGCTTCACAAGAAGCTTCTGGAAGCAATGGCAGATGAGTGGGTCTGTGAAGAGCGGGCAGAAGTTCACCTTAGAGGGAAGGGGAAGCTGTGTAGAGGATGTGCTTATGAATAGCAAGAAACTCCAGGGCCTCCAAGAGACTCTGCCAGTATAGCTTATTATGAAGTTCAGAGTCCGGGAGGCCTTGGGTGTCAGGCTCAGGGTGACGTGGAGCCATGGAAGGCTTTAAAGCAAGAGAGGGGCATGAGTAGATGAATCTGGCAGAGACACGGTAGTTGAGGGCAAGAAGAGAACTATGCTTTTGTAGGTCAGTTCTGCCTCTGCACCTTGGGTAACTCTGTACCCCCAACCCTCCTACCTCACCAGAGACATGGTCTCCTGTAGCCCAAGCTAGCCTTGAGCTCACTCTATACTGAGGATGACCTTGAGTTCCTGATCCTCCTGCCTCTACCTCCCAAGTGCTACTGGGATTGCAGGCATTAGGCCTGGTTTTATGTGATAGTGGGGATCGAACCTCAAGCTTTGTGCCTGCTAAGCAAACATTGTACTAACAGCCTCATTCCCAGCACTTCTTTTGGTTTGATTTTTTTTTTTTTTTGAGACAAAGTCTTGCTGTGTTGCTCTGGCTGGCCATGAACCTGAAATGATCCTCCTGCCTCAGCCTCCCTAGTGCCAGAATAACAGGTATGTGCCACCATGCCAGGCTAGTTGGATAATCTGTTCTGGTGTGTTTTACCTACCTAGTTTCCTCTTTGGTAAGTGAGCTTATCAAAGAGGCAGAGGAGTCAGTGCCTGGCATCACGTGGGGCCCACGGGAGAGGCAGAAGCCAGAGCTCCAGTTATAGGGAGGCTGGCGCTGGGCCAGAGACACACTGTGGGCTGGGAGGGAAAGGCATTGCAGGCACAGTGCACGTGGCCGGGAGGAGACACTGGCCTTGGAGCCCTGCAGATCTGGTGTAGCCAGATCTCAGTTCCCCGATTTCCATCCATATGACCCAGCAGGGGTCTGGATTTTCCTGAGCCTCAGTTTCCCCCATCTGTAAATGGGCCTTCTGACCTCTCAGCACCTGGTGGGTACACTTGGGCTTGGGTTTCCAGCAAGGACAGAGGCTGAAGACGCTGGCCTGTGAGAGGGAGGTGGAGAGGGGATGCAAGGGGAACGGGGATGCGCACTGGTAATTAGAACGTTTGAACTTCAAAAAAGTTAATTAATGATGAAGCCGCTGCCGGAGCAATGCTCAGGCTCAAAGGGGGCCTGGCAGCAACTGAAATTAATTACAGACTGTGATGGGAGAGTGACAGCTGAGCCAGGGACAGGAAGGAGCAGGGATGGGTACCGCAGAAGGCAGCTCTCAAGGTGGGCAGAGTCTGGGGAAAAGAGGGGGCTGTTGTCATGGAAACCAGGTCAACACTCTTAGCAGGCAGGAGGGACTTAGCCTGCTGCAGGTAGGCTCTGGCTGTGGTGGGCTGCTGTGGTTCCATGGAGCTCTGAGCTGGTGTGGCTGGGATCCACAGAGAAACTTATTCATTGGACAAGCCTTGGTTGAGCACCTACTATATGCTGCTATGGTTAGAGCTGTGCGTGGGAATCTCTGTGCTCCATGCTTGGTTCTGGCAGTGGGTAAAGACAATGAGAGTCACCTCTATGGTCTCTAGAGCTAGAGGTCTGTGGGGATGGGGCCTCTAGGGTTGAAGAAGTGGGTGAGACTCCTCACTGGGAGTATCCCATTAAGGATTGGCCCCAGAGGGTCTTGGAAGGAAACATCTCCTGCAAAGACCCTGGGGAGGGGGTGCCTGACACCCCCCGCCCCAGGGTAAGCAAGAGGTCACAGGCTGAGGGAAGTCAGGAGTCAGGGGAGAGAAGCAAGCTGTGGGAGGGGCTTCCAAGCTTATGCCTAGAGAAACTGGGAGCAGAGTGGGTGGCGTCTCCCTGGACTTTTACCTGCTCACTGCTGCTATAGGGAGGAGCCAGAGCTGCCTCTATAGGCCTGGGAGGACTCCAGAGACAGCCTTCCAAAGGCTAAAACCTGGGGCCTCTGCTGAGTGAGGGGAGAAGGAGGTCAGAGGAGGGAGGCATCAGAGGTGGTGGGGCTATGGGGACAGGTCCCTCTGGGAACAGGCCTGCCCCACTTCTTCCTGTGGTCCCTTGTAGGGTGTGGCCTTGGCCTTGCCCACTGTTGGAGCAGGCCTGTTGCACAGTCTTAGAAAGCTTGGACACAGGTCATTGAGGGGCCCATGTGGACTGTGTGTCTGTTTGGGGATGTCACATTCTGGAGTATTGCTCCCTAAGCCACACTGCCAACGTTTCGTCCTTGACTCTGTGAACGTGGTTTGAGTGTGTGAGCATGCTGGTCATCCTGCTGAACTGTGTGACTCTGGGCATGTACCAGCCATGTGACGACATGGACTGCCTGTCGGACCGCTGCAAGATCCTGCAGGTGAGCTGCCCAGGTTGCCCCCTTCCTCCCTCCCATCCAGATGTCCTCCCCTCATCGCAGGGCTCTACTCTAGTGAGGTTCCCAGCCTCTCCCACCTGGGTGTTCCACCAGCCTCCTCCGGGTTTCCACTCAGGCTCCTCACCCCATCCTACCCAGTAAAGCACAATAAGCAACAATTCTCTGTCTATAATCTGTTTTGGCTCCCTAGTACCTCCATGTCTTTTAGGAAGGGCCTCTTGTATTTCTCCAGTTCTCACTTTCCAGGTTCTAGGTGGGGCCTGACTTGGTCTCTGCATGGTCCTGTGCAGAGTGTGAGGAACCACAGCACAGGGTTCTGGGTCTGCATTATTTTATAGGAATGGAGCACATAATGTCTATTCCTGGAGGGGTGATCCTCCAAGGGGGGAGGACTCTTTGTTTCTGTCCCGGATCTCAGCAGTTCATGAGAAGCCTGGCCTGTAGCATCTCCTGGGGTATGTGTTCAAATCCACAGCTCTCACCTATCCTAGATCCATTGAATCACAGTCTCTGGGTGGTTCTGGGGCCCAAGACCCAGTTACAGTTGCTTTGGATTGGGAGTTTAGAGCCAGACCTGAGTTTCAGTCTTAGTCCTGTCACTTACCTGCTGTGTAACCTGTTGTTTTTCTCTGAGTCTTCTTTCTGTAACTCTAAAGGAGGTCACCCAGTGGGTTGTCACTAGGAGATTTAGGAGTGGGAGTGTAGGGTCACTGTCTAGCCCAGTCCTGGGTAATTTTTAGAGAATGACCGATGACCTGGTATCCAGCCTCATCTTAGGTCCTTATAGTCTGGGCTAAGGGAGTGAAGAGCATGGGCTCTGTGGCTTTGGGCAAGCTCACCCCCTCTCTGGGCCTGGATCTCCTATCTGTGACGTGGGTTAGTGGACAAGGGTCTCCGAGATTCTCTTCCTACCTCACACCTGGCCTCTTATGGGGTCTCTGACTCCCATTCCTGCTCTGAGACCTCACAGCGCTGTGTCCTGTCTTCTTTCTGCCCCACAGGTCTTTGATGACTTTATCTTCATCTTCTTTGCCATGGAGATGGTGCTTAAAATGGTGGCCCTGGGCATTTTTGGCAAGAAGTGCTACCTCGGGGACACATGGAACCGCCTGGATTTCTTCATCGTCATGGCAGGGTAGGTAGTGGCTTGGTTTTGGTGCATGCCAGCTGCCATATAGCCAACCCAGGAGCTTCTGGGAAATGATTCTATCATTGTGTTGGAATTCCTCTGGGCCAGGGGACAGTGAAAATGGTGCTCTCTGTTGACTAGCTTAGGCAGACAGCCGTCCCTTTCTGTGGCTGTGGTAAGCATATATCCTGCATGCCCAGCTGAGACTGTTTTATGCTGATGAACTGTATGCCTTTGAGAAAGCCACTTAGCCTGGCTAAGCCTCAATTTTCCCATCTATAAAATAGGAGTGAAAATAATGGCCTGGTCAAAATGAGTAACAAGCAATGTTAGCAGTTGTCATCATCATCATCATCATCATCACCATGGCAATTGTCATCATCACCATCACCACCACCACCATCACCATCATCATTATATCCATTATCACCATCATAACCATCACCACCATCACTGTCATAACCATAGTCATCATCACCATCATCATCATTGTCACCATCATAACCATCATCATCACTGTTACTATCACCATCATCGTCATTCTTATTATCACCATCATCATTATATCCATCATCACCACCACCACCACCATCACCATCACCATCATCAGCACCATTGTCATGACATCATCATCATTCCCATTAGCACTATTGTCATCACAGTCACCATGACCACCATCATTTATGGTCTCTCAGAGCTGTTAGAGATGGAAAGGAGTCTTAAGCACCGTCTGACCCATTCTACAGTAATTTCTAATGAGATACAAGTGGCTTTAGTTGGGAGAATCAGTTAACTCAGGAGTTCAAAAATGGCCTGGACCATAGAAGGAGACTTGACAAAATAAAATAGTAAAGTAAAATAAAAGGAAAGGAAAGGAAAGACCTATAAGCCACAACCAGAGAAGTCAAACAGGTTCCATTTGAAGCACAACCTCCAGGCCTCACTCCTGCTTTCCTGGGACCTGTCTAGCATCTAGGTATACAGAGTGCTGAGTGTGGTGCTTCCCTGGAAGCCAGATGAGGAGAGTAGACCATATGTAGGTGGGTCTTTCCAGGCTCACTGTCTAGGAGAGAGTCCAGCCGCTCTGCTGTGGTAGGCAGCTGCCCTTGGACCAGGTCTCCAGGCAAGGTGCTGTGTTTTGCTGAGAGCATTTAACCCAGAAGGCTGATGGTGCAGGGCTGGGGATGTGGGGCATGAGAGCTGTACTGAGGAGGGGACAGACGGGAAGTAAAGGATGAACAGGCACTAACCATGCTCAGTCCCGGCTCAGCAGAACAGGGATGAGGTGGGGAGAGCAGAAGGCTCGTGGTTGTGAGTGGGAGCTTGCCTATCACCGTATGTATATACATGCATACCTGTGTGTGTTCACTATCACTAAGGTACAGTGAGGGTCACATGCACATGGTTGACAGGGGACCTTCTGTGAGGGACCCAGGACTGTGCTAAGTCTTGGGCTTTGTCATGAAATGTGACAGTTTGTGTTGCCTCTTTTCTTCTGAGCATCTCTTCTTAATGGTTCAGACTCCCAGGCCCCCTGGTCTGCAGTCATCTGGCCCCTGCCTGAAAGGTGGGCACGCTTCAGGTGGTTTCTTGGGGCTCAGATCAGGTGTGATCTCACGTGCTGAGTGGAGAAGGCCCTCTTTACTTTAGCTTTTTAAAGAAAAGGTTCTGGATAGAGTCTTTTTTTAAAATTTTGACTGTGCAAACTCACCTCTTTGATCTTGAAGTGGGAAGGACACGCGTCTGCTCTGTCGTAGGGCTGTGGTTTTCTCCCTCAGAACTGGCCACCCTGTGAACTGGTAACATGGCTACAGGACGTCTGGTACTGGTACTCTTCTGGAAAGGTAACAGCTTTTTCCAGCCTAGAATCTGCTTTGATTTCTGTCTTCCCCTCCAGAATCCAGACCTTTCTCCAGGGCAGGTCTAGAACTTGCAGATCCACCCTCATGTATATCTTCGGCTTAGAGCAAAGTTCTGTTCCTCTCTGGTTTGCTGGCCCATTCTCTTGCTTTGTCCTTGAATTCCCGTTAGCTGAACCTTCCCTCCTCTCTTTTGTCTCTGAGTCTTTACCCTGTTTTCACCTGGATGGGAGGGAACTCCTGGACTTGGCTTTGTGAGTCACCCCGGAACTCTCAGCAGGGTCCTTGTTCCCTTGCTGCCCCTGCTAGACTTGTCTCTTTTTCTCTTTTTCATTCCTGAGGCATCTTCTTGCTCTTGTATTTTTCTGGGGTTCAGAACAGCTTGTAACTGTTCTTGTTTTATGGACGTGATATTCACCCACATCTCCCTAGGAATACAAATGAGGCCTCTCCAAAGTCCTTGGTTCTAGAAGGAACTGTAGATCAAAGTGTCCTTTCCAAAAGTTAAAAAAATCCAAATATTTCAGGGATGGTGGTACATACCTTTGATCCCGGCACTCAGGAAGCAGAGGCAGGTGGATCTCTGTGAGGTCTACATAGTGAGTTCCAGGCCAGCTGGGGCTACAAAGAGAGCCTGTCTTAAAAACAAACATAAAACAGAACAAAAAATCCCCCCAAAGTTAAAAAAAACAACAAACAAAACCAAACAAAAAATGACCTTTGTACAAATATTAGAGTGCCTTAAATGAGGGGCTTGTGGGAGAGCGACCGGAAGCATTGGGGAGCAGGTGTTGAAGTCTGGCCGGAAGAGGGCCAGGGGACCGTTAGAGCTGACTGATGGCCTGGTGACGGCCTCCAGTTGAGGATACACATTCTGGTGATCGGCAAAAGTCTTTCCTTTTGGGCAGAAATTGTGTACATCTTTGCCTGGTAAGAATATACAAACTAACATGCAATTTCACAGTGTCCACATCATTAATTAACAGGAAAGAGTGAATCAAACAAAGGCATCATCCCCCAGGCACTGAAGTAGCCAGCAGGTAGGTCTGTTTGCGTGTATACCTCAATGACACGGCATAGCTCTTCCCTCCTGTGGTCTTGTTTCTGAGTTTGGGAGTGATTTTTCCTCATTCTTGTCTCAGAAACATCATTTCTTTGGCTGGCTCCACCCCAGAGACCCCCACTCTGCCCTTTGAACCTCAATCTCAGCTCTGTTCCTGTTTTCTCACATTTGAAAATAAAGACAGAACGGGGGCTCAGAGATGAGCAGGGGGAGGAGACACAGACACAGCTCTCAGCTGTGAGGGTCTCTGGTTCAGATCTTTCTAGTCCTTGGGGCAGGGTATAGGGGTGGGCTCTGCAGGCCACAACCCCCAGCATCAAGGAGGACTGGTGTGGGCTGTGTGCAAAGCATGCGATCACAGTTTTACTGAATAACCCCCCGCATTGGGCCCCACAAGTGATGCAGTTCATCTTGGCTTAGGGACCAGGTCCACAGGGACATTTTCCCAGAATTATGAACATTCACGGGCCGAGCCCTGTGTTGGATGTTGAACCAACACCCCTAGCCTGGTCCCGAGGTCTCCACCATCCTACGGTGTGGATGGAGAGGGTTAGGTAGGGGTCATGCTTGCTTCTCAGAGTCCCTCCCCCACACCTGGTTCTCACCATCTCCGGAGATGCCCCCACCCCAAAGTCTCATCAGTACTAAAAATGTTTGGTTTCCAGAGTAACAGGCCTGACATCCAAAGGATATTTCTTCCCCTCCTGCCCCGCCCCTTCCCCAAATTACTAGCTTCTTCTTTTGAGCCAGGGAAGGTGACACAGAATTTCCCAGTTGCAAGGTTCCTTAGAGGTCACAGCCCTCATCCTCACATCAGTGGAGCTGAATAGAGATCAGAGGCCCTGCTTGCATGCTGCCTCTGCAGGGAGCTGCAGAGCTCACCACCATGCAAGGCAGCCAGCCAGTCTCACACCGGGGCAGTGTACTGTGCTAGAAAGTTCTTTCACTGAGCCTGCTTGTCATTCTCCCACTTGTTGGAACCATTTATTCACCGAGTCAGCATTTATGGACTACTTGTCCGGCCTGCTAGGAAGGGTACCTTACCGGGGCGGCGAAGTGGGGCGTGGGGAGACAAAATGGAGATGGAGGCAGACACCCTTTCTGATCTCATGAGATCGCAGTGGAGAATATAGATGCAAAGCAAAACCCATGCAGCAAATTCTAAAATGTTTGTACGACGTTGCCTAGAAGGACAGAGGCTAGGCGGTAATGGACCCAGTGTCTACCAGGAGCTGGGCATAAGCCGCCTTAAAGACACAGCGTGGGGTGGGAGCTGTCCAGCACAGGGTGGGGAGAGCTGTCTTGGGTAGAAGGCAGCAGGCTGTGGGCCCCAGGAGCACAGATTGTGGAGGGAGATTGGAGGGTAGGGTCTGAACAGCCTCAGAACTCTTACCTGCTGGACTTGCTTTAGGCTGTCTCCATCCTTTCCTGGAGGATAATATCCTAGCTTCCAGAGGACAGTGGTCCTGGGGAGAGTAGGAGGTGTTTACCTGTCCCAGTAAGTGCGGGCTTTTACAGCAGCCTCTCCCACCCTGGGACTGAGAGCAGGTGACTTTGAAGCTCAAACAGCAAACTTTACTCTATGGCTGGTACTTTCATCACAGAGGGGTTCCCATGTCACTCCTGTGCTCCCTCAGCCTGGACTGAGGGTCTGTCTTGCCTGCTTCCCACTCTGTGACAGAGTGGCAGTCGCTGTGCTCCTCAGGTGTGGCAGAACCGCCTTGTTACCTTTTCTCTTAAGCTGCCTTCTCCTGCCTTGTGCATTAGGAGGTCATGAAATACTCAATTACACTCTTGAACTTGACATCGTCTCTGCCTATATCCCTCCTTTGGCACACCATACCAAATCCCGGGTCCTCTCCAGCCACGCCCAGGCATGATGTGACTGCGGCCAGAAGCAGGGAGGGGCACACCTCTGTTAAAAGCTTCTACAGGTATTCTGAAGCTGGTTCCTGGAGCGAGGGGAATGGGGGCTGTGTTGTGCTGTGCCGCTTGGGCTCTTGGGTGGATGAGTGCTGGGTGCAGGTGCCAGCGTCTTGAATCTGAAAACCCTTGAGAGCTGGGGACTGCCAATATCCCTGGGAGGACCTTTGTGTGGAAAACAGAGCTACTGGCTGAGGGACAAGGGTTTGCGGGGCGGGAAGGGCGACCTCCTCACCCTCACATGCGGCCCTTCACCCTTTCTCCATGCTTCACAATCTCTGTAGAACAGGGTGACAGGAACACCTGCCCAAATATAGCCTTATGGGATCCTCTCTAGGCATATGGGCCCAGCAGGCATGCCAGGGCCCAGGAATCTGCATTAACCCAAGGCCCAGGGGCCCTGCCGTGTTTGTGATTGCCCTTGGAGAAGGTGGCTCCTTTGACCCCTGCAGGAAGCTATGAAAGGCAGGGATCACTGTTCCAAGTTCTGGAACCCTCAGAAGGGAAAGGCCTATGGGGAAGCTCTGTGTTTCTACCTGTGTCCAGGGTCTGAATAATTCTCATGACAAGTAGGACTTTGTGAACAGAGTGGTGGGAACACCATAAAAAGTGTCTGCAGTGGGGCTGGGAATATAGCTAAGCTGAGTGCTTCCCTAATGTACACGAACCCCTGGGTTTGATTCTTAGCACAGATGATAATCTAGAACTCAGAAGGCGGAGGCAGGAGTGGGATGGTCAGAAGGTCAAGGCCATCATCATCAACTACATAGTGAGTCTGAGGACAAGCTGGACCACATGAGATCGTCTCAAAAACTGTCTGTGGTTATTAATAATAATGATAAATTCACAGTAACTAACATTGGTAATTCAATTCCCTTGTCAGGGGAGACTTGGAATCAGGTCAGAATTTACTGTATTCTGGAAGCATCTTTTTCCTTGTGCATGCAGAGAGCTGCTTCTGCACCCTGATACTCACAGGTTCCTAGGACACACAGACAGTCAATAAGAATTGTTCTTGGTCTCTGAGCTAGAGCTTTGTGTGTCCCCTTTGCAGTTGTCAGCTGAGAGTTCCTTTTGTCCAGAGCCCTCCATCAGTGGGACTTTAGAAAATAAAGGAAATTGAATCCTTTAGGTGCCATCCAGGGGTGTGATCAAAAGAAGAACAGATTTACCATCTGCTGAGTGCTTAATGGAGCTTCATGTCTAAGTGTCTCATGAGCTCTGTGCTAGAGGGGCTACACATTACAGGCAAGCCACGTTAATAGGCGTGACTTGCCCAAGGTCACAGGTTGGTAGGGGACAGAGTTAGGAGTTGAACCCTGGGAGTTTGGCTCCATTAGCTGGGTTTGGGGTCACTTACTAGGTGTATTTGTTGGGGATATGATTGGCTCTAAATGACAGAAATCCAACCAACAGTGGCTTGCTCCTGGGAGTTTTTCTGATAGCACCAAGCTCTGAGGTTGGTGGCCACCGAGGATAGCTCTGTACCATGGGGCTAATGTCCCTGTGATTTTCCAGGCCTTCCTTTCATGGTCATAAGGCAGTGGTTGGAGCTATGGGCATCTGAATTAGAAGCCATAGGAAGGGCAAAGAGACAGCTATGTCAGCCATGTCTGTCCACTTGGATTAGGAAAACTTTTCTTTACCAAATCTCTTTTCCTAGCACTCTCTGACAGAACCAAGTTTCATGGCCACCTTTAGCTGCAGGAGATGAAACATGAACTTAGCTCAGTCAACCAAGAGCTGTTCTGTGGAGTCAAGTTAAACTGGAGAAGAGAGGATGTATGTCAGGTGGGCAGTATCCTCTCTTACATCCTCTTTTAAGTCATGATTGGTACCTCCTTAACTCTGCCAGCCTGGCTGGGCAGGGCCTGTGCTTGGCTGAGAAACCTAATGTTAGTTTCAACCCACATCAGCAGGCCCAGCCACGTTTGGAGGTCAGAAGGGCATTACTAGGGTGTTTCTAGAAGCCTGGTGAAGAGCCTCCCTTCCATGTGACTGTGTGTACGTTAGGGGTAGGTCAGGGAAGCACCTTAGCTGTCAGGAGACCCAGGGCACCCTGTGGGCTGTGTTACTGTCTGCTTTATCTTGAACTTTACAGGTCTGCTCTCTGAGGGCAGGTCCCCTGGCCCTGGGTCAGGACACAGGGAAGCCTCAGGCTGTACTAGTTTCTTGTCTGTTGTGTGAGGCACTGAAGAGTGGGGCAAGGATGCCGAGAGCCATGGTTGTTAGACATGTTATTGGGTGAGTGTGGACCTGGGAAGTGTCCAGTCAGAATCTGAGTGTGAATGTGGATTTCATTTACATACAAGGCGGGTTGGAGTGGGTGATGGTCACTGTGCAGGCCCGTTTCCATGGCAACAAGACAGTAGCCACCATGGGGGTGGTGGATGAGTTGCCAGAGATCCTCAGACCTGCCTAGTGAGTCAGACTGGTCAGGGGAGTCAGGCAGGAGCCTTCAGGCACATTGTGGAGGGAGTCTCTCAGCTTATTTACTGAAAAGTCTTGCCTTTCTGTGATGGTAAGTTCCAGAATCCTGAAAGCTGCCCCAGTCTATGCCCACATCCCATGGTTCTGCCCTTTTTGACGCTAACTTTCCTCCTTGGAGTTGCTGTTCCATGAAGGATGGCAGCAGGCAGTTCCCCACAGTTACACACTTTTCTTTTTCTGCATAGCACATGAGGTGGAGAACTGAGTCTCCTCGGCTTGGGTTGGCTGTAGTGGGCCATGTGTTCACTCCTGAGCCAGGCTTGCTGGGTATCAGCCTTACCCATGCCACATGACTTGAGGACTGGGAGGCTATCCCAGGACGATGGAAGGAGATCCCTGAGCCTGTGCCCCTTGGAGTGCAGCAGGCAGTATATGTAGCAGGAACTGACTCATTGGTGAGTTACTGATGGGCTGTTACATCCACCGCATGATGTCTCAGCCTTGGAATTCCAAGACCTTAGGGTTGTTAAAACTGTTTGCAGATGAGGAAATGAAGGCACACAGAGTTTGGTAACCAACTTTAGGTCACTCATCTTGTATATGGGGACCCGAGTTTGCTCTGCTGTGCCTGCTCCTGAGTCTGTGCTCATTACAGGGTGACTGAGTGCCACCTTTTCAGAGGTCAAAATATTCCCATTGGCCTGACCCAAGGACTCAGGAAGCCTCACTAACCCTTAGGAAGCTGGGAGGCAAATCCTCTGTGAGAGATGTTTCCTTCTGGCTCTGATAGACCTTATAGTCCCCTCTCTTTCATGTCCCAGCAGCTTAGCCTACTTGAGTGGTTCTAGACTAGCCTGAGTTCACTCTTTATGGGGACATACACAGAAACTCATACATTGGGCCTGGGGAGATGGCGCAGTGAATAGTGGAGTTTGGATTTCCAGTATTCACATAAAGCTGAGAGGGTGTGGCAGCTTGCCTGTAATTCCAAAGTCCTGAAAGTAGAGGCAGGAGATTCCTTGAGCAAGCTGGCTGGCCAGACTGTCCATATCCACGGGCTCTGGTTCAATGGAGAGAACTTGCCTCAGTGAATAAGGCAAAGAATAATTGAGGAAAACTTTCCAGGAGGCTCCCCACGTCAGACTTGGGGACACACGTGGGCACTCAAACACATGCCAATATGCATACATACCACACACAGAGACACATGCAAAAAAAAATCATGCATTATTGAGTTGGGTACGGGGGCTCATGCCTCTGATTCTAGTCAGGAGGCTGAAGTAGAAAGATTGCTGCAAGTTTGGGCGGCAAAGGGAGACCTTTTCTATAAAGCAAAACAAAGTATCATGCATATTTTAAACGAAGTCCAAATTTACCCAGGCATCTTACATTTATCCAGCGACCTTAGCAGTGAGGGATGTTGGAGGAGAGTGTCGAATGCAGGTAGGTTAGAGTCACCTTGGCTCCCACCTTCCTGGGGTCTATCTTTGTGGCCCATCCTGACTTTAAGCCCATTCTTCCTGGTGGAATAGTCTTTCTCTGAATCCCCCTGAACTATGAATTAGGACTGACTTGGTCACAGTCACTTTCCTCATCAGTCAAATGGGCTTAACAACCTCTGACCGGGACTTGGAGGCTTTTTGTGAAGAACTATGGGTATCTTATTCCCTATGTGCTGCTATAACAAAATACTATAGGCTGTGGGGTTGCTGCTGTTAAAAACAGCAGATGCATATCCCTCATTCAGGAGGGTGGAAGTCCAAAGTCAAGTTGTGAATGAATTTGAGGCCTGGTGAGTGTCTTCCTGGTGAATCCTCACAGGAGGAAGGGGCGAATGGTTTTCTCGTCCTAGTCTATACGGGCTCCTGTCTCATGGTGAGGTATCCCAAGGGCCTCACTCCTCTTTCTGCCCCCTTGGATATTAGAATGTCAACATGCGCTTTTGGAGGAGGACACAAACACAGACCACAGTAATGGGTGAAAACACCCGTGATTGTTAAGGAGCTGGCCGCAGTCAGAAGCCAGATAGTACTCCTCAGCATCTCCATCCTTTGCTTCTCCCTCCCATTGCACTCTCCACCAAACACCTACTGTGTGCCCGGTGCTGGGTTAGCATCCCAGGCTGGTGTCTAGTCATCAAGTGACACAGACTGAGTCATCTCCAGCTGCCTCCTGGCAGATGATCCTCCATCACCAGCAGCTTCCCTACCATAAGCCACATCTTCTATTACAGTTTAAGAAAGCCCCCATGGCCACTGGCAGAGATTGAGGAAACACCCTGTTTTTATTGGCCACACACAGACACCACCCCTGGAACGGGCATTTCCTGGACCGATGCATTGCAGGCACGCTCTCCACTTCTCCACAGCTCCAAGCTCTTTTTCTCATCTTGTCCCTCAAGGTATTTGTTTGATAAGCTCAAACAATAGGGAGCCTGCCTGGGCTTGGGGACCCTGCTGGGACCCTGCAGCAGTCTGAGCAATTGGGACAAGCAGAGTAAGCATCAGATGCCAGCACCAGGAGAACACAAGGCAGGGGGGCTCACCTCAGTTTGGGGGTGGGCCTGGAAAGGCCAGGAAGGGTGCTCCAAGTACAAGGAGCACTGTGAGGTGGCTGGAGCACTCTGGGAGCTGGAGTTGTTGCCTGTTCCTGAACTCCAGGATGAGTGGGCAGTGCTGGGGACATGCAGAAGGCTTCTAAGGCATATGGCCTGGACTTTCTTGACCCTTCCTGCTTGGACTTTTCTGTCAGGTGGTGGGACCCAGAGAAGGGCACAGGCAAGTGTCATGTGGACCATGGACAAATGTGAACTGAAATAACAGGCAAACCTCAGTATAATCATGGTGGTTCATACCTGTTTTGCCCTTCCTCCATCCAGGCTCCGTTCTAAGCCCTGAATCTGCGTATGAATTGACTGCAGCCCAGCCTTGTGCTCTGACCTGAGTACCACACCGCCTCCAGGGCTTCTGGCCATCCCTTTGGTGTCCTGTCTTGGGCTCACTGGATCAGCGGAGCTTGTGAACTGTGATGACGCGGGGCGGGGGCTGGGGGGTAGGGAGAGAGGTTCCCCAACTCCAGGTTGTGTTCCTGAATCTCAGCTTCTGGAGGGTTACCTGGGTAAGTGTGTGGGCACTTGGCGGCTACTGAATGTTCAGGAGACCCTTCCCAGCCAGCCAGAACTAAACTGCAAGTGGCAAAAACCCAGGCCCCAAGGGAAAAACTAGGCAGAGTGGAGGAGTGCAGAGCTGGGACTCAGGATCACCTGAGGGAGGTGATGTGTTTAGGATCCCGTCTCACTGCAGCTCTTGCCTCAGCATGCATCTGTGTTGGCACAATGCTCAGGCCGCCGTGGTTCTCAGAGTTTCTGGGTTTCTAGGCATTGTAGCCAGGAAGGACTCTTGCACCGACCTGGGGTTGCATACCCATTCTGACCCCATCAAGGGATCAAGCCTGAGAGGATGTGTCTCTATCTGACCCGGCCTGGGCCTTTCCTAGGAGCCAGGAGAGGAGGGAGGGGACTGCTTCGCAGCCGCATGGAAGGGTCAGCCTCACTCCTCCAGCTTCCTTCTGGCCCCCACCCCAGCCCAGCTCCCAGGTGAGGACAGCAAGGAACAGAGCTCAGTCCCTCTCTTCCTGGGGTGGATCCAGGGCAGAAGTGCTTCTTTAAAGCAGACTTACTTACCTAATTAGGCACTTGGGAGCTGGCAGGAGGTGGTGGGGGTTTGTTGATTTTTTTTTTTTTCAGACTTTTAGCACTGAAGCTGCGCAATAAAGTAACTGTGTAATTAGGAATTAATTTCTCACTCTCAAAAGTGATGTCTTACTTGGGGCCTGAGGGAAGTCAGCCCTGTGGTTATTCACCCACTCAGAGTCTCTTGCCTCGCCTTGTCTTTTTAGGACCTGGGGAAGGGGACCAGCAGCCTAGAACTTTGCACTTTGGGGTAACAGGAGGAAGAGGAGGGAGGGAGGGAGGAAGAGAAAGGAAGGAAGGAGGAGAAGATGGCTTTTGTCCTTGCAGGTGGCCTTGGGCACAGGGTAGGCGGTGTTGTGCACGCTAGGTGTGTTCCCTGAGTGTCTGTGGCGGCCGGAGGAGCTGGGTGGGAAGGTCTCAGGAAGAGGAGCGAGGGGGCTTGCCCAGCACCACAGCATCCCCGCACCCCAAGGAGCAGCTGCCCTGGAAGTGCTGATGGAGCTGCTTCCCCTCCTTGCACCCCATGCTGGGAATAGAACCCAGGGCCTGGCACATTTTAGGCAAACTCTTGCCTCTGAGCTGCAGCCCAGCCATGCAGGCTTTGGTACCTAGATGTTCTCCATGGCCTTTTGGGGCTCCTGGATTGGGTCACCCTCGAGGACAGTGAGTGAATAGCTCATCCTTGTCATTTATGTCTCCTCCCTGTCCACACTTCCTGGGATTACCTCCTGAGTAAGTGACCATTCTGGATCTTGGGCTTAACATCTTAGGAAGGGAGCCTGTCCCAGCTAGGAGCTATGGACCATGAGGAGGGAGTCAGAACAGAGGGGGCAGAGTGGTGATGAATCTCCTGGCAGCAGGTAGGGAGGAGAAAGGGCATATGGGGTGTGTGCTTGAGGTGCCCTGTGAGCCTGGCTTGGCACCTAGGGTAGCTGGAGGTAGGGGCAGGTATGGAAGAAGCCAGACCATGAAGAGCTGTGTAGGCTGTGGCCAGGGTCTTTGACTTCCTTTTGAGAGCAGTGGGGAGCCATGGAAGGTTTGAAGGAGGCACAGCTCTGTCTGAGTTTTGTGCTGTCTGTGGTTGGGCTGGGAGGGAGGGACGGGGGAAGCAGGGGACAGGAGAACAGGAGGGAGGTTGTTGCAGCGATGAAGAGAGAGGGATGGTGACGCAGCCTCCATCTCCGCAGGGATGGTGGAGATGTCAGCAGCTGTCCTGTGTTGGACTTGCAAGAGTTCCTGTCAGGATGGTGAGGTTCCTAGGGCAGAGCTGTAAACACGCAGTTCTTGCCTCCCAGTCAAGGGCTCTCCCTCTCCTTCCCACCCTTGTCTAGCATCCTTTCTGTTCTCTTCCCTCTGAGAAGAATGTGAGCCACTGGATGCCTCACAGGGTACCCGTATGTACTGCTTGTTCACCGCATGATGTTGCGCTATCTGGCTCCCCGGTCCGGAGACTCAGCTGCAGGAGAATGCCCTCAGTAGTGCGGAGGGATGCAGGACAGAGAGGGTTTAGGAGAAATGTGTGGGCAGATAGACTCCAGGGAAGGCTTCACAGTGTCCAGATCTTTCATGCTGCTAAGAACTAGATAATATCACATTTTCCCTTTCGATTTGGCTGCTAGGAATCTCATAATTCACAACTTGACACTAACTTCCTCAAGAAATTTCACTGGGGGAGGGCTGTTTTTTCACTGGGGAGTCCAAGTGAGGTTCTGTCGCTTGAAGAGTAATTGAGCGAAAGCTGCCTTGCCTGGAAGGTCAGATCCAGGCTGGAGGGAAGCGGCTGGGCTAGACTGTGGCTCCAAGTCTGCTCCATTTGAGGCTTCCGGGCTTCCAAGGCACTGCTGGGCTGTGACTGCTTTGGCTCTTCTTAGGAATGCAGTTGGGTGGGGGTTGCTGAGTCTGAGACCAAGTCCGTGAGCCTGGTTGGTTTCTCACAGCAAGGCAGTATGGCATCTAGATACGAGCCACATCCGGCCCAGGAGCCTGGGAGCCAGGCCCTTCTGCCTGATTATGGAGAAACAATGTAAGAGAACTTAATGTCTCACCAAGGTGCTGAACTGCACAGGGCATCCTTGTCCCCGGCCCATCCCGGGGCAGGGTCCTGAGCTTTTCAGAGCACTGATAGTTCAAGCTGTGGATGTGAGTGTTCTGGGGGCTAGGGGCAGGTGATAGAATACCTGATTGTGTGGGGCTTGGAGCTGGGGCCAGTCTGGAGGTGCCCGAAATCCTTCCTTGCTGAGGCTAGATGTCTCCTGGAGCCAGCTCTCTCTGCATGGTTGACTGAGGGGGGCTGAGGTGGGTTTAGACTATTGGCTGTGTTCACGTGTGGGGGCCTCTAGTGGAACAACACAAGTACATCATTAGGACAGTGCCTGGACACAGCTCGCAGACAGCCCCTGCTTTTCTGTCTCCCAGCATCCCCTGAGCTTGCATTTACTTTTCTGAGACTTCGCAGGGGTGGGTACAGCCCCATGGGAGCTAGGCAGTGCCTGTGGGAGTCCTGGGCACAGTCCATGGGAACCCATCTCCTACACTCCCAGCAGAGTGCACTGTGAGCCTCAGGGTCCCGCTGGTGCCACCCCCATGACCAGATCTAGAGAACCTGGGGCTGCAGGAAGAAGGTCCGTAGAGTGGGTGGATGCTGCAGGGCGGTTCCCCAGGCTGTGTGTGTGTGTGTGTGTGTGTGTGTGTGTGTGTGTGTGTGTGTGTGTGTGAGAGAGAGAGAGAGAGAGAGAGAGAGAGAGAGATGTATGCCAGGGTGAACACCCATGTGTGTGCCCGAATGTGCCGCCCCCACAGTCCTCCGTCACAAGCATCCCCCAGCTGCTGGGAGAACTCTTTCTACACAATATGAAAATGACAGTTTGGCTCACCCACGTGCGGAATCCTCATGCGGCCTGCTCCCTGAAACCCGCTCAGCGTCCTTCTGTCTTCCTCTATGGCCAGGCCTCAGCCGCACCCTCTCTGCTGGCTGTTGCTCTGAACCTCTCTCTCCTCCCCTCCCTCCTCTCCTTTCCTCCTCAGAACTCGGGTTCTATTTGCTGTTACTTTGCTGGGGTCATCCCTTTGCTGGGGAATTTGGGCTGGAGTAGGAGAGTGCAGCCTGAGGGCGTCCATGAGTGCACGAGTGGAGTGGATGGTTGAGCCCAGGTGTGCATGCGTGGGGGTTGTGCATACCCAGCGGAGCCTGCAACGAAGCCAGGCAAGACCAGACGGGAGCAGGAGACTGGATGGGGGCATCTCAGGCAATGAAGCTTTCGCTCAATTACTCTTCAAGCGACAGAAGGGGGGCGGCAGCTCACAACAGTTGGACAGGTTTGCTGGGTATGTAGGAAAGCCTTCATTTCCCACCCATGCTGGTGACAGGTGGAGCTGGCGCCCTAGCTGGAGCTCCGGTAAGGATGGGGGAGGGTCTGGTGAGGGACACTGGGGTCAGGTGGGGTGTCTTTCTAGTGGTGGAGGGGCAGCGGCCTTCATAGCAGGCAGCGTCTGACTGAGGTGACCGAATGAAGGAAGCTGTGCTGGTTCTGGAATCTGCCTCTGATAATTCTGGGCAGGCTCCCCGGAAGAGGTGACTGCAGGGTGAGGGGAAGGAGGAGTGAGGTCGAGGAGGTTTACTAGGGCAGAGTGAGGGCTCCAGGACCATGTCTGTATCTGAGTCACCCTGCCTATCCGGGTGCTCCTGAAGTTGGGGCTGGGGTCAAGGCATTCGGGATCCATAGTATTGGGACTGGCCTGATGCATTGTGGATTCAGCGTAGAGAAGTTTCAAGGATGCCAGTGTCATGTACAGGGCATCTTCTAGTGCGAGCAAGATTTATCACAAAGATAGGATGGGTCCTCCAAGCAGAAGGGATAGCCTGAGCAAAGACTCTTGTGAGGCTGGGGTACAAGCTGGGCCAACCAGGTCCTCTCAGAACCCACAAAATACAGCCATATCTTGGAGATGAGGCACAAGATGTCTGGCCTGGTGTGGTGAGGCAGAAAGGCCTGGGCCTGTGCCACCTGGCTTCAGCCTTATCTATTCTCTGACTGACCCGCACTCTTGACGTCATCCCCAAGCTTGGCAGGCTCCTGAGGTGAAGAGGCTACTCTCAGGCTCTTGGCTATGTGGGAGACTTCACGAAACTACTCCTGAAGTGACTGTCACATCCAGTTTCCATCCGGTGCCAGCCTGAGGTCCCTCAGCTCTCCAGATCTAATCGGATGGCCTGGAAGGGTCAGGGAGCACCTACACTGGAGAGAAGGTCTAGAAGCCAGATTGACAAAGGTCATAAGTCAGATAGATTAACCTAGAGGGCTGGAGCCCCCTGGGATAGTGCTGGCTTTGTGGTGGGGCCCTAGAATCTCTGTCCTTTCCTGATTGCACCTGTAGAATCTTCATGACAGATGACAGCTTGCTGTTACCAGACCCATGGAGGAAAGAGGAGATGGTCCAGGGGAACGCCAAGGCCACACACTATGGAGGCACAGCTGGATCCTGACCTGTGTTTTACTCTTCCAGGCATTGTGGACCCATCGTTGGGTGGCCCCACATCTCTCCTGCACTGTTCATCACTCTCTGCTTTCTCCATAGGATGGTTGAGTACTCCTTGGACCTTCAAAACATCAACCTGTCGGCCATCCGCACTGTGCGTGTCCTGAGGCCCCTCAAAGCCATCAACCGTGTACCCAGTGAGTTGGTCCTCTCCGCCCACCTGTTGCTGCCTGCCCAGCACCATTCACTCATGGAGAAGACAGATCAGCTCCTTTCCTGGTTGGGCCTGTGCTGGTGGTGTTTGGCAAATGTGCCTTTGCTCCCCGGGAACTCATGGGCCGGCATGTGGAATCAGAGGTGCTGGGTGGTGGTCTCGATGTCTTTGAGCCCCCAGATAACTTGGATTTCAGAACCCTAGAGCATCTGACTGGGATAAAAGGTTCCTTGGGGATAGTCTATAAGGCTGTCAAGGGAAGCTTGTGTAAGAAAAGAAAGTGCTTATCCTGAGGGAGGGCCTGTTCAGTACTTCACAGGCGTAGTTAGTCCTAACTTGTGCTGACAGGGTTGGAACCCGAGCTCTGCTGCCTCTCACTCATAGGACTATCTGCTCATCCACCCACCTGCCTACTCACCTACCCGTGTGCCCACTTGTCCATCCATCTGTCCACCTGTCCATCCATTCATCCATCCATCCATCCTACCCACATACCCACATTCTTATCCATCCATCCATCACCCATAGATTCACCGATCCACTCACCCATCTACTCACCTGTTCATCCACTCATCCATCCACTCATCCATCTACCTCTTGATTCATCTGTCTACCCACCCATCCACCCATCTATCTTTCCATTCATCTACCCACTGACACTCGCATCCATCCATCCACCCACTCACCCACCTGCCCATCTATCCCACACCCACTTTGTATTGAGAGTTTGTTCTCTATTTTCTCATCCTCCACTATTCCTAGAAGGCTCCTTAAAAGACCTTGTGTTAGTTGGCTTTTTGTTGCTGTGACAAAATACGTGACACAAACAACTTAAAAGGAGAAAGGATTTATTTTGGCTTACAGCTTTGGGGGTTTCAATCTGTGGCTGGCTAGCTTTGTTGTACCTGAGCATCTTAGGAGAGATAGATAGATAGATAGATAGATAGATAGATAGATAGATAGATAGATGAACTGAGGACAAGATATTTCTTTCCAGGATGGGGTGTGCACATGAGAGAATGTGTGGATGATGGTGTGTACCCAGTAACCGACCTGCTTCCTACAGCTAGAACCCACCTCCTATTCTGTACTCTTTGCGATGATGTTATGAACTACAGGTCCATCAAGGTTGGTCCATTGATGAGGTTAGAGCTCTTATGGTCCAATCACTTCTCAATGATGGGGTTCACCAGCTGAGACTAAGCCGTCAACACATGAGATTTTTAGGGGGTATACTTTAGATTTAAATGCTAATAGCCTCCTAGCTCAGAACGATCTTTACTAAATTTAACAAACAACGAAACAGGTCTAGAGACGGTTGTGATCAGCCAGGGTCACAGCAGGTCTGTGACAGGGAGCAAAGCACAGCTGAGGTTTCTGGCAGATGCTCCTTCACCAGCAGGGTGCATTCTTGTCCCTTGGACCTACCTGCTTTCACTGGACCAAAAGGTGGATTGAGGTTTTTATTTGTTTGAGACAGGATCTCCCTGTAGCCCCAACTAGCCTGGAACTTACTATGTAGACCAGGCTGGCCTTGATCCAGATCCTCCTGCATCTGCCTCCTAAGTGCTGGGATTAAAGGCATGTACCACCATGCCCAGCTGATGTGAATTTTTAAAATCTCTCTTTGTGTGTGTGTGTGTGTGTGTGTTTACGCACCAGTAAGTGTGAACATACCCATGCCATGAATGCCATGAACATATGACAGTCAGAGCACAACCCCAGATATCGATCCTCCTTCATCTTCTGCCTTGAATCAGGGTCATGCAGTGTTCACCAGGCCAACCGCCCTCAAATTTCTGGGGACCCTCCTGTCTCCACCTTCCATCTTGCTGTGGATGCCCTGGTTTCTGGGGATTTGAACTCAGTCCTCACACGTGCATGGAAAGCCCTTTGCCCACTGGGCCACCTCCCCCAGCCTGCTAAAATGTGGATTTCAACTGTTAAGAACTGTGGAAGAAACCCTCAGGCACATGTGAAGTGCATGGACTCAACAATGTACTGAACCATCATTCTGTGTGGGACCCCCCACAGAGTGGGCAGGGACATCTGAGCTGAGACCCGAACCTGCGGATCAGCTGGTGGTGGGAAAGGCTGAGAGGCAGAAAGGAGGGGACATCATCAGGTTGGGGCTAGCAGCTGCCAGATATGGTTCAGGGAGTGGGGCTGAGACTGGAGAGGCAGGCTGGGGTGAGGAGGGTGATGGGAGCCACGGGAGGTCAGCAGGAGAGTGCTTCAGACATGACCCTGGCAGGAGCATGGGAGTGAGCTAGACACCAAGGCTGTTCAGTGACTAAGTGAGCCATGGCTGGGAATGGGCAGGGCAGAGGAGAGGAGGAGGTTCCTCTAGGCCCAGTCCAGTCCTGAGACTAACCAACATCAGCTTGGAGCAGTTGGGAGGGGCCTTGTCAGTGAGAACACAGAGAGGGGCTTGGCTGACCTGGCCTCACTGGTAATTCTTCCTATTTCTGTGCTGGGGAGGGGAGGGACGATGGCCTTCATCTCCTGGCATGCTCCCGATGTGTGCACAGGCCTGTGGAAGAGTGTACATGCAAAGGTGTGTGCATGTGGGGGCGGAGCTTGTGAGGGTGTGTGTGTGAGGGTGTGTATATGAGGATATGTGTGTGAAGATGTGTGCATTTGAGAGTGTGCATGTGAGAGCATTCATGTGAGGGTGTGCCATGTAAGAGTGTGCACGTAAGGATGTACATATGAGACTGTGCGCATGTGAGGGTGTGTGCTTGTGAGAGTGTGCCTGTGTGGGTGAGGGTGTGCATGTGGGGGTATGCATGTGAGAGTCTACTATGTGTGTGTAGGGATGTGACATGTGCCATGCCATGCTGTCCCCCCCAAAAGCATGTGTGGTACCTGGGCTTCTCTATCTCTCCAGGCTCCTCTGCTCTATGGTTGGCTGTGTGCAGAGCTCATTAAGTGGCTTTGCAGTTGTGGAAGTCACTCCCTGTCCCTGGCATCAACCTGCTCATTCCCTGGAGAAGGGCAGGGGTTAGCCTTGAGCCCAGCATCCCTATTGTCTGCATGCTCCAATTAGTGAAGCACTGTACACAGAAAGCCAGGGAGGGTCCCAGCCTTTCCTGAGGGACCTCCTTCCCTCTGATGCCCACCCCAACAGACTGAAAAAACAGTCAGGTTCCCCTGGAAAAGGACCTTACGGTAAACTCACGTTCTTAGTCTCTCGACCCAGGAGCACAAGGCGGCCAGAGCACGAGGGTCTCTGAGGTTCATTGGTTCAACCCCTTATTCTGCAGGAGAGGCCACTCAGTTGCCCGGCACCCTGTCCCTTTCTGGGAGTCACCCAGGAGTGAGTGACCTGAGAGGGGCTATGCTCTTTAGCTGTGTCTGCTCTGGGATGTGTTCAGCAATAGCCTGTAGCTTTCAGTATCCCACTAGATGGCAAGATAGGGGGTGGTACCAGGCAGTCAAATTATAGGTTATTAATTGCAAAAGTGTGGGGAGGGGGTTTCCTGTCCTTTAAAAAATGTAGTGGAGGCAGGGTTGGAAAAATGGCTCAGGTTCAGCAGAAGACCTGCGTTCAGATCTCAGCACCCACATGGTGGCTAGCAACCATCAATAACTCCAGTTCTAGGGGTTCTGATCCCCTCTTCCGTTCTCCATGGGCACTGCATGGCATGGGTATACTTACACATGGGCAGGTATAACACTCGTACACATAAAAAATAATAAAGGAAAAAATATAGTGGAGGTTACAGAATCCCAACACTGTCAGCCAGAAAGACTCGATGATGAGTCAGGAGTGTAAGTTTACACTTTACTGTAAGCTTGCCATGACGTGGGCCTCAGTTTCCCTACTTGCACAGAGCAGGAGGAAGGCCTGAATCAGGTATATGGTTCTCTGCTTTGTACAGGAAGGGTAGGGGATGTGCATGCCAGGTCCCTCTTTGCAGAATCTCGCAAAACACGTCCCTCTAGCCTATCCCCGCTGCTTCTGTCTTAGCTGGATTTCTGATGGATGAGGAGAAGGAAGTGAAGTAAATCGAGGGCAAGGCTGAGGAGGGGGGAGGCTGCATGCTGGTTCCTTGTTGTGCAGCCTCTTCCTTATCAGCCACCTCTCTTCTCCAGGCCTTGGCCCAGTGGGACTGGATCATCCCCGAGCCTGTCTCCTGGCCCCAGCCCACTCCTGACCTGACTGTTTGTACTTCCCCCAAAGATATTAGTGTCTCTCTAAACTCCACTGTCTGAGTCCTTTCAAAGTGAAAACTTCCTTTCACTCTGTTCTCATTTGCTTTCTGTTGCTGTGATAAAATACTGGCCCAAACTAGTTTCTATCTACCACTGAGTGGAGTCAGGGCAGGAACTCAGGCAGGAACCTGGAGGATAGAGCTGAGGCAGGAACCTTGGAGGAATGCTGCTGACTGGTTTCCTCTTTCTGGCTTCCTCAGCCACTTTTCTTACACAGCCCAGGTCTACTTGCCTAGGGATGGTACCACTCACAATGGGTTGAGCCCTCCAGGTCTACTTGCCTAGGGATGGTACCACTCACAATGGGTTGAGCCCTCCCGTATCAATCAACAGTTAAGAAAATGAAATGCCCCCAAAACACTATCACAGGCCTGTCTGATGGAAGAAATTCCTTAACTGAGATTTCCCTTTCTTAGGTATGTGTAGGTTTGTGTCAAGTTTAACAAAACTAGTACACTCTCCAGTTAGAAACTAGGTACTCACTGTGGAGCCTGGAGTCCAACCTAGGCTGTGGGAGGGATGTCCACTTGGAGGACTCTGGATAGCCCCCTGGATGCTGAGCCAGGCCTGGGCTCACAGGCACTGGCTTTGCCACAACCCATCTTCCCACAGGGGCCCCTGGGCTGGGCTGGGGGCCATGCAGAATGGAGAAGGTGCTCAAGGGCTCATGGATGGGATGGGGACAGTGTTGATACTGCTGCAGGGGCCCCACTGTCGGCCCCAGGTTCTGATTCGATGCTTCCTCTCACCTGTTGTGGGAAGTTAGCAAACTGTGTCCTCTCTGTCTTTGAATCCTCCAACTAGAAGATGAAGTTAACCCTACCAGTTTTCCATCCTGTTATTTGGATGAAATGACGTGGTATGTATGAATAACTTCCTGTAGAGCCTTGGGTGTTGTGGGGGTGATGAGCAACTACTGAGATGAGGAAGAGTAGGGAAACTGAGGGATGATGAAGGGTCTTGGGGCATATTTGCAGAGGATGGTCTTAGAGCTCAGTAAGGGCTCAGAGGGCTTGGGAGGATGGGGGGCGGATTCCTGGCACACAGGACATGATACAGGGGGAGAAGAGGTGCCATCCTGGGAATGGTGTTGTTGGCAGGAGCTGCAGACTGGGGGAGGGGAGGGAGCTCACTGCCTCCCTCCCTGGATTCAAGGCTCTCCAGGAAGCTCTTCACACATATCATCCCAGTTCGTTGATACAACAGGGTGGACACTGGTGTGGTTACCTCCACCTTCTTCTGGAGGATTTGAAGACAGAGGACACCATGGGAATGAGTCTTTCCTATCTGGAATTCAGTGATCTACGGCTGGAGTTCACAAGTGCTCAGGCCAAGTCTCTTCTCTGTCTCACAGCGGACTCTTCAGTTTATGGGATGTTAGGATTGTGTGACACCCACTTTATTGGGGGGAACAGAGATACAGTTCTTGGGGTGCTGAGTCCTCTGTAGACAAAGGGAGGTGGCAAGTACGGGGGAAATGCCCATGCTGGCCCCTCCTATCCAAATGGGGGCCCAGCCAGATCACTGTCAGGCCACTGAGAAGCCTGCTGAGAAAGGGGCAGGAAGGCTCAGGGTTCTTTCTTGAAGGACCTAGGAGGCTTTGTTCGGGACAGGGTCTGTGAGAAGAAGCACCTTGGGATAGCACTGAAGTGGGTGTCTTGGTATTTTCTCCCTGAATGCGTAGTTACTTAGGCTTGGAGGAAGACAAAATGAATGCTATGGACTGATCCCTTTCTGGGAACATTTGGGATCCAAGTTTGGCTATCCTTGGCCTGTATAGGGACTGTCTCTTCTCTATAGGGCTCTATAGCCTGCAGAGGGAGAGAGGGAATGAATGAGGGAGGGAAGGAAGGATGGAGGGAGGGAAGGAGGGAAGGAGGGAGATGAAACAGGGCCTCACTGCTCAGGGCTGCGGCCTTCCCTGAAGAGTGGGGTGGACAGGGTAAGTGGAAGAACATCTGGCCAGACATCTGCTGGGAACCAACTAGGGAACAGGGAGGGACTGTAGGAAGTGCTGGGGTGAGGTGAAGGCAGTCAGTCTAGGTCACACTCTGAATTCTGTCCTAGGAATCTGGAGGATTCCTGGACAGGGCAGAGGTGGCGGGAGCCGGACACCATACTGGCCCCTTGGCTGATGGACCACACTCACGCCTCTGAAGCAGCACACCTGGGGCCAGCACATCGGGCCCAGTGCCAGGTGCAGGATCCAAAGATTTAGCTCCACCCCTCCCTGAGGGCTAACACCTGAGCTTCAGGAGGTGGCCAGGGGCCAGGGGTCAAGGGGAGGGCATTGCCTCCCTCCCAACCCCCAGAGGAGGGTGACAGGACCTTGGAAGAGTGAGTAGGAGTTGTTTGGGTGAGAGGGACCCCAGGGTGTAGGCACATAGGGTTCTGGAGTGGGACCCAAAAGTTCTGGGGTGAAGGAGCCTGGATGCTTCGTGACTGGGTGTTCCCCATCAGCTTAGAGGCCCCTTCCAGGCTGGGCTGGTGCCAGAAACTCTGACCCGGGCAGTCCGGCCGTCTGCTGCCTGGCCTGGCCTCCCTGGCCCCTGCTGTGCTCCTGATTAGTTGGCATGGCAATGGCGGGCGCAGCAGACGGCTACTCCTCACATTCCGAGCCGTTCTCTCCCGGCTGCTCACTGCACTGCTGACCTGGCTGGATCGGAAAGCATGCAGCCTTGGTGGGGGTGGAGGAGGCGACAGCCACAGCACTCTTCTTTCTCTGCTGTCCCCACCACATGGCAATGGGTTGTGCCCCTGGGTGAGGCTGGCACAGGTCCTGTGATTTCTGCTTGAGTTGGCCTGGCAGGGTGGCTGAGCTAATCCGGGCCGACAGCTCCTGTCTGTGGAACCCCTCAGGCCTGGAGGGGAGATACCCACCAGGAAGCACATCCCTCTTGCCACCTCTCCTGTGGCCACCAATGTGCCCCTTGCCTGGCTGATGCCCAGGTCCCCTTGCAGCAGAGGTCCTTCCCTGGGGTCTACTTAAGGTTGGGATTAGCTGCTGCACCCCTTTCCCTGCCTGGCATTTGCCACCATGATACCAACTTTTCATGCCATGTAGATATCTATCCTGAGGCCACTTATGTCAAGCTCCCAGGCCAGAACCCGCTCTCCTGAAGCCCAGATCCCAGACGTGTGTGTGTGTGTGTGTGTGTGTGTGTGTGCAAGTGCAAACTGCCTGCCTGTAAATGAGGCCACTGTGGTCACTGTGGCCTAGAGAGGGGCATGCCTTGCCACCCAGTCAGGCCTGAGACCTCTTCTTCTGGTCTGTGCTAGGTGCCACCAGGGGTTGATCTGCACCAGATGCCCTGTGTCATCTACTTCTTGACTTGGGAACTGGCCCTAAGCTGTACCTACACCCTCTCTCCATCAAGGTCCACTGGGCTCTTGATCCAGGCTGAAGGCCCCCACAGTAAGCCCTGCCTAAGAGAAGGAGAGTGTGTGATGGGGGCACTAGAGGCCAGAGCACTTTTGACCAGATGTGGTGGGAATCACAGAAGACTGCTTGGAGGAAGAGAAAGATCAGGTAGAGAGGGTGGCCTGAGACAGTGTATGACCTGTATGACTACACACTGCCCTGAGCCCAGGGACATGACACTTTAAAAATCAAACAGTCCAGGTGGTCCTCGCTCTGCCTCCTCCCCGCCCCCGTGCATCCGTCTCCTGTTCCACCTCTACTGTAGTGTCTTTCCTTGTCCCTCTATCTCCACATCTCTGTCTCTGTTTCTTTCTACCGCTCAGCTCCATCACTATGCCTCTTCCTACTTCCTCTCTGTGTGCTCAGCACCAGGGGCCTAGGGGAAGAGTGTCACCATCCTACCAGTCTTGGTTACTTATACGACCAAGTACATGAAAGAAAGCTTAGCTAGGGTCCTCTGGGCCCCGCCTGTCTCTTTCTTAATCTTGTGGTTCAATTTCCCTGGACAGCCATAGATAAATTCAATTCATGCTAAGTTCCTAATTAGCTAATTACACCTTGGCTCTGTGGCCCTGAGACTCCCCAGACCCCAGGGAAGCCTGGGACGGGAGCTTGGCCCGCTGGGCAAAAAGGAAGCAGAGGGGAGGGAAGAAAAGGAGTTGCAGTTTGGAGAAGGCAGCTGGCAGCTCAGAATTTCAATATCTTGGAGAACAAGGGAAATGTAATTAATTGAGCAACAAAGGCGACCCTCGGGAGCAGCCAGTGGGCTAGCCAGTGAGGGGCGGGGTGAGCAGGAGGCCACAGCCTCCTCCTTTCCAGTCCTGCCTCCGCCCAGCCGTCAGGACTGCTCTTCCTCTGTAGGAGCCCAGAGCTTCTTGAGGGCTAGGCCTGCTTGGAGATCTGCTGGTGTCCATGACTGGAACCTCTGATCAGTCATCCGCATAGAGTCTCCTGCCCCACTCCTTAAATCCCTCTGCAGTGACTCCAGGCTCATCTGAAGGGAGCTACGCATGCTCCTGGGCTGTGCCTTGGCCCCTCAGCCCCTCTGGAAGGCTCCTTACATTCTGCATGGTTCAGACAGATGTGTCCTTAGCCTGGGTCCTTTATCTTAACACTGGTCCCAGGCGCTCCTGCCGCTAGGCTGTGAGCTCTGAGGGAAATTCTCAGCAAAGTTCCATAGGCCTCTACTGAGTGTTTGATGAATGAGCACGCGTGGAATGAACGATTGGATTGTGGCCGTAGGAAGGCCTGCAGTCAGATGACTTAAGTCTGTTGGATATGTTTGGGGTGCTCCTGGTGGGACTGTTTTGTTTCTTTGCGTCCCATAACACACACCCCTTGCTCCCGTGTGGAGGGGTGAGTATGGAGAGCTGGGACGCCAAGCCTTGGCTTTGGCTGTTCTCAGTTGGATGACGCAGCCTACCAGGGAGCCCCACTGCCTTTCCTGAGAAGACGCTGACCTAGTTTTGTGGGGGAGAGCAGGTGGGGGTGGACATTAATTATTGATTGGAAATCACTCCACAACGTGTTCATGATGCAAATCCATGATAATTATCCTCGTTAATAACCACCTCAGCATCACACTGGGATAAATCAAAACCTGACAGGACCTCTGTTCCACGCTCACTGTCCCCTCCTCTCCTCTCCAGTCTTCCACTCTTTTCCAGTCTTGTTCAACAAACATTGACAAAGCCTATCTTCCGGTCCAGAACCTGCTGGCCTCTGGGAATACTGAGGTAACTCAGTCACAGGTCCTGCCTCCAGGAACTTACAGCCTTAGAAGACAAGGAAAGCAGGCAAACAGACAACTTTATCAGGGTTAGATTGAAGAGAATGGGGCCTCTTGGGGTTGTGCTGCACACCACTGATGTAGTTATACATGGCAGTCTAGGCTAGGTCAGAGCTGTTGAGATTACCTGGAGCAGAAGAGTGAGGGATGGGGCAAGAAAAGGCCTGGAAAGCTTCACAGAACGAGCTTTCATGTGACTGTGGTGGTGAACAGGAGTTTGTCAGGGTGCACCAAGAGGAGCGAGCAGCATAGACTAAAAAAATTATTCTTAGAAAGAGGGTCAGACCTGGTGTCTGGCAATCCAATTTAAAGCTATTTCCTTTGGTTTCTTAGCTATAGGACCCTGGGCAAGTAGCTCTGGTTGGTTCTTTGCATCTCTTAATATTGGCAGCCTTGGGAAATTGCTATAAAGGCTAAAGGAAGTCATATTTGTATACGTCCTCAGGAGAGCACTTGGTACCTAAAAGGACTCCCTACATGTCTGCTCCTTCACCACAATCTTGTGGAAGTACGACAGGATCCAGAGCCATTTTCCTGGTCTTGTGGGCAGAGGATCAGACATGGAGGAGAAGGTCCATCTGGCAGCCCTCTGTGGGCCCGGAGCAGATGTCCCCGTCTTCCCTCTGGCCACCCTTCTGTTTCTTTCCTGCCTCCCTCTCTCCTCTCTGATGCTGCTGCTCCACCCCCTCTCCCTCAGGCATGCGGATCCTGGTGAACCTGCTCCTTGACACGCTGCCCATGCTGGGGAACGTACTGCTGCTCTGTTTCTTTGTCTTCTTCATTTTTGGCATCATTGGTGTGCAGCTCTGGGCCGGCCTGCTGAGGAACCGCTGCTTCCTGGAGGAGAACTTTACCATGTGAGTGCCCGCTTCCTGTCCCTCCATCCTGCCCATTCTGACCTGCCTCCTGCTAACTCACTTGCTAACTGGTAACTGGACCAATGAGGCAGAAGCAACCAGTGAGGCTGGGTAGGAGGAGAGGGAGGACTGCACATAGGCAGGAGAGAAAGTCCTAGAATCCAGAGCCTCTGTGGGAGAGGGCACGGGGGCACTGTCATCACAGTTCCCCACACCCTGCTGCAGAGTCCAGAGTGGGGTCTGGGTGCCCCTGAAGGCAGAATATCAAAAACTGCTTAAGTATAACGCAACCCTCAGCTCTTAGAAGAGATGGGTTTAGTTTCTGAAAATTATATTTTAGAATCCCATCTTCTTCAGTAATGAAGGCTACCCAGTGCGTGCAAAGAATACTATGTATTTGTAAATAAACATGCTTTCCATACACATTACTGGGGTCCCACTATGTGCCAGGCTCTAGAGAGCCTGAAACAGAAAAGGAACCAGATCTGTTTTCACCTGGTAAATGTGCTCAAGAGGCTTCCCTTTGTTGAGCTAGGGTGGGACTACTAGGAACTAGTCAGAAAGGCCGGATACCTCCTCTGGGTGAGATGATGCAGGGATGCTGCATAGGGGTGCGGAGTCTCCTCCCTCAGGGTCTGGAAGGTTAAGGGTAATGTAGTGGAACGGGAGGTGGAAGTTCACAGGGAGCTGTGTTATGGGCAACAGTGAGGTACCTGTGTAGGCCCGGGAAGGGACACCTTGGTGAGTGAAGGCCCCGAGGGGGTGTGAGGCTTTTACACTTGTGTCAATGTTCAGAAGACTCCAGTACTTAGCAGACCAGAGCAGCGGAGGAAGGGGAGACCTTCAGAGAGCAGCAGGTGTAAGTTCTTGGCTTTGGGACTTTGGGGTGCATACACACCCCTCTGTCCCACATGGATTTTTCTTATAGCATTCTCTGGCTGCTCTTGCCTCATCATTAGCCTTCATGTGGCCTCCTGCTGGAGGCCTTGCTGCCTTCTCCTCAAACATATGTCTACGCTACCTGCTAGACTTCCTTATGGGTAGGTCTCCTTTTGCAATGATTCCACTTGTCAGCTCAAGGACTTGGGGGTCTCTGGAGCAGCTTACTCACTCGGTTCTTGGGGGACGGTGGATGCAAGTTCTCCCATAGACCGGAAACAACTATTTCTCACTTTTTTTCTCTGGTTCTGAGAAAGGCCCCTAATTTGTTCATTTTGAATTAATGAATGAAGGAAAGAATGACCGTTATGCTTATGCCGGCCCGGCGCCAGCTCTGCTTTAGCTGTGAGGTGGGGAGGCGGAGGCATGATGCTGTGGACACAGCTGGCCTCAGGGTTAAAATGGGGCAGCACATGTGGCCCATCTGGAAGGAGAATTTCAAGTGTGTGAGGAGCAAGGGAGCCTTGGTCAGGGCCTCAGGACAAGTGGCCTCGACTTACAGACCCCACTGGGATGAGGGATGGCTGATGTTCCAGAAAGGAGGTTGGTAAAATCCAGGCCTGGGTAGAGAGTGGGGCTAAGATAATCTCAGAGGGAGGCAGGGTTAGATCTCAACTCAAAAGACTTGTCTCAGGGCAGGGTGCACTGCAGCTGGTAAAAGGGGTTTGCAAAGAAGCAGGTCTGTTCTGGGGCTCAGCAGCTGGACTTTGACCAGACTGTAGCTCAGGATCTGGAGAGCCAGGTGGGGTCTGGGGCAGCAGCAATGATAACAGGCACCTCTGTGGTTTGCTAGGCCTGTCTCTCCACTGGCTTGTTGTCTGGAGCCTCAAACCATACCTTCAGTTCCTCATCAGTCAATCCCTAAGACAGGCTCATGAGTTATGTGGACTGGGTGGAGCAGGACTCTTCCAAGATGGAGTACACAGGTGTGTGCTGGGCCCTCCAGGGACTTCAGTGCAACCCATTAATATGCAGCCTAGAGAGGGAAAGGAATTTCTCAGGGCCACACAGTGAGGTTCCTACCAGGCATCCAGCCCCTTCATAGATGTGTAGGTGATGTAGGTATCGTAAGAAACAATTGCCTTCCACTTCCAGGGGCCAGGCCCTGGACTGTGCCTTGGCCTTGGTCATGTGAGTGAGCAGTTTAACAGGGCATCAGATGCATGCTGGAGCTTAGGGTGTTGCGGCTGAGAGGAGAGGACGGGAGGACATCTGGCATCCCTAAGGCTGTAACCCTGACCTCAACCTGAGAGGTCGAGAACAGTGCTTTCTGGAGGGTGGGTAGGACCCGAGGTGGGAGCTGGTTTGTGACAGAGACTATGCCCCATCCTCTGCTGCTGTCCAGTGTGGGAGCTGTGCCCATGGGGCCTGGCGTTCTACGTCAAATTCTGCTTTTGCCACTCACTAGCTATGTCACATGAGTGCAAGTAGTTGCATCAGTTTCCCTACTATAGTATCGTTTTGAGGATGACCCAAATCAAAACAAAATAGAGCCTTAGACTAGTGTCTGGCCCCAGGAAGCACTGAGCAAGTTTCAGCCATTGTGTTGGTACTGCTTGTGGTTCGGCCTGCGCGTCTTCCCCCAGGCCGGGAAGCTGGTGGTAGGAGGGCACTGTTTATTTATGGGACGGGCACTGAGATAGCACCTGAATCCCAGGGGGTGTGGCTGCCCGCAGCTGATATACAGCAGTCCCAGTGAACACTCATTGAGTGTCAGGGTAGGCAGCTGATCTGGGGGAAAATACAGCTGGTGTTCACAGGCTGCTTAGTATATGCTGGTTACTGTGCTCAGCAGGATTAATCCAGCTATTTTCCCAGCATCCTGTGGAGGAAACATATTTTCTTTATTTATTTGTTTGTGTGCTCAGGTACATGTAGGGGTGTACATGTGTGTGGAGACCAGTGGTTGATGTCAGATGTCTTCCACTTATTTTTTGAGGCAGGGTCTCACTGAACCTGGAGCTCGTTGCTTTGGCTAGACAGGCTGACTAGTGAGCTCCAGGGATCCTCCTGTCTCTGCTTCTCTAGTACCGGGATTATAGGCATATACCATCATGCCTAGCTTTTATAAGGGTGCTGAGGATCTGAACTTACGGAGTCAGGGACATGACAGTGTCATGAAATGACGTCATTGAAATGACAGCAAGGCATCATAGGACCCCACTAGGATGGTGAAAATGAGAAGGACCAGTGTTGCCATGTACAGAGGCCGAGCAGGCTGCTTCCCTGTGTTCATGGAGTTGTTAGGTATCCATCGTGGAAGGGTGGACAATCCTAACACGAAATGCAGCCTCAGCTCTGCAGGTCCATCCTGGGACTCAGCTCAGATGACAGGGTGGATGGTACATAGGATGTAGCTCAGTTGGCAAAGTGTTCTCCTAGTATGTGTGAGGCCCTGGGTTCAGAACTTAGTACTGAAAAGAAAAAAAAATACAAACATTGCTTCTTGGCCGGGGGTGCTCACACCTGTGATCCAGGCACTCAGCAAGCTGAGGCAGGAAGATCACTGGAGGCAATTTGGGTTGAAAAAACAATCCCCTGCCAATAAAAGAAATAAAAAAAAGAAGGATGGTTTTTACCCACCCAAGAATGTGTGCAAAAATAGTTCTGAAATGACCCAGAAATGATCCAATTTCATAGCAGAGTAAATAATTCTCACAGGACACTGAACACACCCACAGATTGGTAGGAGCTCAGAGAAGAGGCTGTTTGACTCACCTGACAGTTGTTGATTTTTTGTCGTTGTTTGTTTAGAGACAGCATCTCTCTGGCCTAGAATTCACTATGTAGAGCAGACTGGTTAAAATCTCAGAGATCTGTCTACCTTTGCCTCCTGAGTTCTGGGATTAGAGGAGTTGTTGTGACCGGGGACTCTGGAGAACCATCCTGACTCTCACGCTGACAGTGTGCACATCTGTTTATACGCACTCTTCCTGCCCCTGAGTTACGACCTGAGGAATAGGCCAATCAGATGAGAGGGGCCGATCTTAGTGTTATTTATTTGCCTTTTTTGCACTTTATTTACTTTATGAAACTGCGTCTTCATATAGGTGTAGTGACACACACCTGCACACCTGTATTAAATTAGAGGCCAGCCTGGACTACGTGAGACCCTGTCTCAAGAAACCTGCCAACCAAAAAAAAAAAAAAAGAAGAAGAAGAAACACAGTCAAGACTACCAGACTATGAACTCAACATGTAGCCCAGGCTGGCCTTGAACTTGCAATCCTTCTACCTCAGTCTCCTGAGTGCTGAGAATCATACAAGCACCACTTTGGCTCTGTTTGCTTTAAGACACAGGTCCATCTTTGCTCTGTGGACCTCCACTAAGTGTCCTGGTCCTATAACACCACAATGAGCTCACAATTATACCGGCAGAGTGTTCTGATGCCTTCCATCTGTCCTTCTGCTTTAAAAATTTGTCTGGATTATTTCTCCTTGAACCACCTGGCCTGGTTCCATAGAAAAAAAACACGCTTGGATTTCATTCAGCATTGTGTGATGGGCAGGTCAGGTCTTGCCTTCTAAATGTCATAGATGAGGTCATCCAAGTCCAGAGAGGGAAGTGACCAGCCCAGGGCCATGCACACTAGGAATATGGGCAGACAGAGGGTTTTACCTTCATCTGCTGGGCCAGTGAAATCCAGTGGCTGCTAAGTAAGCACCTGCTCTGTGTTGTCCCAACTGTGTGTGGGTCTGGGCCAGTGTAGCTCCAGAGAGCCCTGGCTTAGCCTGTGAAGGGGAGGTTCCTCCAGGGAAGGTTCCTTAGAAGAGGGAACCCTGAAAAGGGATCCCAGTGGCTCTATAGGGACTTTTATAAGCATAACAGAGACAGGAACAGGTGCCTCAGGAGGGGTATGCCTGCTCCTGGACCTGCACGCAGGGCCTTGGGCAGGTTCTGCCATAACACAGCCTCTCCTTGCCTGGACCTCCTGGCAGTGACCCTTCTCTTCCACTCTTTCGCCTGCTCTCCTCTGTGCACAGACAAGGGGATGTTGCCCTGCCTCCCTACTACCAGCCAGAGGAGGATGACGAGACGCCCTTCATCTGCTCCTTGTCAGGGGACAATGGCATCATGGGCTGTCACGAGATCCCTCCGCTGAAGGAGCAGGGTAGAGAATGCTGCCTGTCCAAGGATGATGTCTACGACTTCGGGGCGGGGCGCCAAGACCTCAATGCCAGCGGCCTCTGTGTCAACTGGAACCGCTATTATAATGTGTGCCGCACGGGTAGTGCCAATCCCCACAAGGGTGCCATCAACTTTGACAACATTGGTTATGCCTGGATAGTTATCTTTCAGGTGAGCACACTCAGGCCTGGAACTGGCCAACCCTCCTGGCCGGGGGCGGGTGGCATGGTGCTTACCTGGCAGGTAAAGTCTTGAACAAGAGTTTGCCACCCACTCCCTGAAATCGGCCCAATATACTGACACCGTAGGCTTCATCCCATCCACTTTACAGGCGGCAAGTGTAAGAGTCAAAGGAAGGAAACTTGCCTGATGGTCTAGGAGTATGTGATGATTAAATGGCAAATCAAGATTTCAGTCCACTTGGGTTGACCCCAAAGCCTGGGCTCTTTGTAGACCCCTAGGGGGCTAAGTCCTGGCAGGGACAGAAAGCAGAGACAGGACGTAGCTCTATTGGAAGGGTTGGCGAGATTAAGGCAAGGCCCCACCGTGAAGAGAGAGTGAGACCATTCTTGTAGGGGTGACAACTGAGCCCTGTTCTGGGTGTAAGGGTACCAAGGTTCTCAGCCTGACTGGAGTCTATGGGAAAGGCGTTCACCCTGCATCCAGTTTGCATGAACGTGCCCAGTGATGTTGCTGACGCAGAGCATCATGCACTAGAACTCAACTACACCTCCAAATTCTGCAGAAGACCAGGTAGATTTGTTCAGGAAACGGGAACTGTGGAATCTTGGGAGTACTGCTTGGCTTCTCTGGGTCTCAGATATGCCTTCTTCATACTGGTTGTATTAGCGGTCTCCTTGTCTTGGATGCCGGAGAATAAGCCAGATGCTGTGAGTTGGCCCCTGTGCAGCAAGGCTCTCCTATCCTCAGAAGGAAGAAGAGAAACAAGGGCAGGAGAGGACGGGAGGACTTCCTCTGTGGTCTGGGAGGAGTGGGATCAGAGTCTCAGAGCTGTGGGGCAACTTGCTCACATCTAGTGACTGTGCTTTGGGGCTCTCGGTGGCCCACAGCTGAGTAGGTGGAGGCTGCTTTGAGGTCCTGTTCAGCAAAGGTGAGACAGAGCTAGGCAAGTCCCTGTGTCTGGCCTGTCTTTCCCCTGTGTGGGTGTGGTGTCTGGTTGCAGTTGGGGTGGGACGGGGAGGGGGATATGGTCAGCTGACCCTCATCTGTGCTGCAAGCTCTGTCATCCACATACTGAAGTTAGTGACACCCGAGCTGAGCCTCAGGCTCTTTGCTTCTCCAGCTTGTGCCCCAGCCCCAGTGGTAAGCCTCAGAACAAGAAAGTACCAGAGTCCCTGCTCCCTCCCTCCTGCCTGGCAGTATGATGTTGGGCAAGGTTGGTCAGTGTCTCCTGGAACCTTGGGAAGAAGGACACTACCCCTGCCACCCGGCAGGCCCTCATCCAGGGATGTGGTTTGAGTTCTAGCTCACAGTAGGCCCTTTGTCAGGGCTCTCTGGCTGCCTGCCAGTCCAGGACTAGCCTAGCCATCTCAGTTCTGCTCCTGCTCCTGTTCCTGTGCCTGCTGCAGGTGATCACTCTGGAAGGCTGGGTGGAGATCATGTACTACGTGATGGACGCACACTCCTTCTACAACTTCATCTATTTCATTCTGCTTATCATAGTAAGTATCAGGGCAAGTTCCGGGCCATGGACCCTGTCACCAGGGGAGGATGGGGAAGGGGAAGGGCTTCCACAGTCCCCAAGGGAGCCTTCAGGGCCAGAGGAACCAGGCAGGTCAGGAGGCAGCAGGAGGGGTTTTTTAAATGCAGTCAACTAGCAGGTAATTGACGGAGCTCATCAGGGCAGTGACTGGAAGCATCCATCTCCTCCCTCTGACTTCATTCTTCATTGCTAGCATTACCTCATTGCTCCCGCTTGTCTTTCTCTACCTGCATCTCTAGGAATACATTCTTTTCATGACCTTATCTGGGGGTACAGCTCCAGAACAGAGATTCTCAGGGGTTTCATCTGGTCCTCATTTTCCTGAGGCAGACAAGATGCTCTCTGACTGACTGGGTGGGCCTGGTTCCTGGGCAAGATATGTAGCAAAGATCAGCCATGGTGAGAGCCTGGTGGAGCTCCCTGGGATTCTCAGAACTCCTGTCTCTCTGCAGCTCTGCCTTGGTGGGATGACCAGGTGGCAGAGGCAAAGGTCTATCTGCCTCCCCTTTCCAGTGGCCACCTCGTCCTGACTAACCCTGGCTCCAACCCCTGTACAGGCCCCAGAAATGAAGGTGCTGGGAGAGCCGTGCTGACTTTCCACCATGGCAAGGCTGGCTTCTCTGGTGGTGGGGGGCAAGTTTTGTTCCCTAGGGGTAACACCCCGACTGGGGAGTCAGGACAAGGTGCCTGGTGACCTAAGAAACACCTAACAGTGATAACGCCTAGCTTCAGGGCTCTGAGGAGGGTTAGACGAGACAGAGTGAGAAGCCTGCATACACTTGGTATCCAATAAGTGCACAATAAATTCGCTGTTATTGGGGCCACTTTACTGGGTTTCAGATTGGGAATGTTAGTTTCTCTAGGTGCTTGTGGTGGTTCTCATCCCTCACATACAACCCCAACAGTCCTCCTAGTTAGGAGAGTTCCAGGCCCATCTTGCCCCAGTCTCCCACTTTACATACGGGAAATGGAGGGTCCAGAGGGGATGGGGCCTCCCTGGGGCCTGTTGAATGAGGGGTAAGTGGGACCTCTACAAAAGTGAGCTTGCAAAGGGCAGGGTTTAAGTCCTCTGGTTCCTGTGTCCCCAACTAACCTGGCACAGGGCAGGTCTCTGGGAAATGCCTGTGAACAGGATGACTGAGGCAGGGCACTGTTGGCATCTTTTCATCGCAGTCTGATTCCCAGAGTCCTCTGGTCCAGGAAGCCATCCTCCACCTTCATCTCCTCAGTCGTGGTAATGGGGAGAGGAGAGGGGAGAACAGTTACTGGGGTCACCACCTTCATGTGCCTATTGGCCACGCCCCTCCTGCCTGGCCAGAGGAGCCCATTCAGGGTTAGCAAGTGCCAAGAGAGGTGGCTGCCTGGCCTAGGGCAGAAGGCTTCTTTTGCCTGGGGTAGATGCTGGTACTGGAAAAGGAGGGTGGTATCCAAGGGGCTTCCTCTCTCCCCCTCCCCTCCAAGTGTGCATGGTCAAAGTCCAGGCCAGAGAGTAGGACTCAGGTCTCTCTGTGATCTGCGGGGCTGTGGTCTCCCTCCCTGGCCTTGGTGCCGGGCCATGGGCCTGATGGGGCCTGGGCTTGGATGTGCCCCTAGTCCGACCTGGGGAGTCACGTCAGCTGTCTTCCTCTGCAAGGACTCAGTGATCTTTCCCTGTTCCCATTTGTGTCCGTGTTTCTGTCTCTCTGGGCTCCTCCATCCTCTCTTGTACTTCTGTCTGTCTGTTTCCATCCACAACTCTGTATTTCTCACACTCCCAATTCTGTTCGCGCTCTTCTCTCGGTCTGCTTCTGTGTGCATCCGTCTGCCCGCCCTTCCTCCTCCCTCCCCACATTCACCCTCACTCTTTTTCTTTGACCATGTACCCCTGGCTGTCTCTTGCTATTTGTCTTTCTGCCTTTCTGGCTGCTCTGTCCTCTTTGCTCTGTTCTGTCTCCGGTCTGTGTCCTGCCCTCCCTCCCTCTCTGTTCCCCCTCCCCCATTTCCTGCTCGTCCTGACTCTGTCCATCTCTGTCTCTCTCCTGTGTGTCCTCACTGGCTTCACCTCCGGTTTTGCTTCTCTGGCCCTATTGTGCCCTCCACCCCTGTCCCTGTCCTCTCCTCCGTCGGTCACAGGTGGGCTCCTTCTTCATGATCAACCTGTGCCTCGTTGTCATAGCGACCCAGTTCTCGGAGACCAAGCAGCGGGAGCACCGGCTGATGCTGGAGCAGCGCCAGCGCTACCTGTCCTCCAGCACGGTGGCCAGTTACGCCGAGCCGGGCGACTGCTATGAAGAGATCTTCCAATACGTCTGCCACATCCTACGCAAGGCCAAGCGCCGTGCTCTGGGCCTTTACCAGGCCCTGCAGAGCCGGCGCCAGGCCACGGGCCCTGGGGCACCAGCCCCTGCTAAGCCTGGGCCCCACGCCAAGGAGCCCAGCCACTGCAGTAAGTGGCCCTGACTCTGTGGCCCATGTGCCCTCGCCTGGGGCCTCAGCATGGCAGTGATGCAAGAGGGCCATACTGCTGGGCACCAGAGGGGTCCGCCAGGCTCAGGTCATTTCAGGTTCTGATATTCCCTTTATGGCCAGCACTCTCCAGGTCTTATCTGCCCTGTCCTCTCCTTTCTCCTCCTCAGTTTGTGCAGGCAGACTGGGCACCGCCCCTTGAACCTACATTGAAAGTCAAGTCTTGCGAGCTAGCGTCCCTCCTCACAGCCACCCGTGTCACCCTCGTGGCTCCGGTGACTGCCTCATGTTAACCGGCATGCCTGAGCAATGACATCAGGCTGTCGGCACGGAGGGTGGTGCGTGGCACGGCACACTGGGACGCTTGTCCTCTGTCTTCTGCTCCTGCCTCATGCTAGAGCATTTCTGGGCTGTTTCTGTGAGTTTGGGTGTTTACCGTGGAGAGGATTCTCTCTGGGCTTTGAATGTAGCTCTGCTGGTAGAGTGCTTGCCTACCACACATGAAGGCCTGGGCTTGATCCCCAGCACCCCACGAACCTGGCACGCTGAGGCATGCCTGCAACCTTAGCACTCAGGAGGTGGAAGCAGGAGGATCAGAAGTGGAGAGTCTTTCTCCACTACACAGCAAGTTCAAGACCAGCCTGGGCTACGCCACCTCTTGGTGGTGGTGAGCTCATTCCTTAGCTCATTTCTTTCCAGAAGCAGCTCTGAGTAAAAGTCACTTTAGTTTTCAGATGGATAAACCAAGGTCCAAGTTGATGAGGGAGTCACTTAAGGCATCCCAGTGTGTGAGTGATAAGACTCAGTCAGGTGGAGTGTCAGAGGTGCCAGGGTTCACTGAGTGTCTGTCTCCGGCCACAAGTACACCCACCCTGAGAGGAGGCCACTCAGGCCTCCAGAAATCCCAGGTTCAGTCTGCCTTTTCTCAGCTGGTGCTGAGAAACCGGCAGGCCTTAAGACTATTCCTCAAAGCAACCATGGAACATGGCATGTGCTGTTCCCCGTGTGACTCTGAACACCACAGGGCCTCTCTCATCCCCATCTTCAGAATGCGACTCAAAGGACCCACCAGCTTGTAGCTGTGGACAAGAGCAGTCCCTGTCCCAGGCCTTGACTGCTGAACCCTTGCTCCTAGTGCTCTATTCCAGGCAGTTTGAGATTCTTAGGGGCCAACAGGAAAATTCTCCCTCAGGACTGCTGTCCGCTTATCCTCGGACAACAGCTGTGTAGCATGGTCTTGGAGGAAGTTCCAGGTGGTCCATGGGCTAGTCTAGCATAGGAAGAGGAAAGCTGATGTCTAGGCAAGGCTAGTCCGTTCTTTCCTGGGGTATGTGATCATGCCCCTGGGGTTGGTGTGTGTGGCTGCTTAACTGGAGTGGCTTCTTGCTGTTGCCCACCCCCCAACCTTGGACTTTGTGGAGGGAGGTCCTGGGGGACTTCCACACGTCTCAGTACCCGCACCTCCTGGGCCTCCATGTGTCCCCCTTCCCAGTCCAGGAGTGAGGCGGGTTAAGAAGGGCATTGATCTGCCCTCGGTGGGCTGGTGTAGGATGACCCAGGCTTTTGGTTGCCTTCCCTGGCTCCAGAACAGAGGCATGACTGAGCCGAGGGCCTCGAGCAGAGCTCGGTGCTGTGTGGAGGTGGGTGTGGAGTGGAGAGTGGGTTAACGGCATTTCTTTCCCTTTAATGCATTACTACTTTTTTTTGCTTACTCAAGCAAATCATGTTTATGCTAAGATAATATGGAAAAGCCTAAAGAAGCCCAACCGGCTAGAGACGCAGCTCTGAACTGCTTTACCGATCTAATGCCAGCCCAGGGGTTGAAGTCCCAGCCACAGTCAGCTGCCACCCTTCCTGCCCCCACTTCCTTCCAGCCTGACTCTTACCAGTGTGCAGGGAAGTCCAGAGCAGGAGCCTGCCGCTATCTGGATCTGCGCCTTCTCCAGGGAACCAGACGTTTGCGCTGGTGAACGAGCTGAGGAATGGCCACCCTGGCTTCCTCTGAGCCGCGTCCACTCTACTCAGACCTGGCTTTTTAATCAATGACATTTAGTTCCCAGACCCTCAGAAAAAAAGTCTGATGGTTAATGGCCAAGGTCAAAAGTGACTAACAGTTGGCATGCACAGGAGTGTCAAGCACTGTGCTAATCCTGTTACCTGTAGCAAAGAAGACAGGGATAGACACAGCCCAGAGATGGGAAGCTGTGTTCCCCAGGAAACTCAAGCCTCCTGCCCCAGATAGGGTCAGCTTCTTCTAGGCAGACCCTGTGCTCTTGGGGAAGGTTGGAGCCTGGTGTGGACAGTAACACTGCCCTCTGTTTGTTTTTCAGAGTTGTGCCCACGACATAGTCCCCTGGACCCCACGCCCCACACATTGGTGCAGCCTATCTCCGCTATGTTGGTTTCTGACCCTGCCAGCTGCCCACGCTGCCAGCACGAGGCAGGCAGACGACCCTCAGGCCTGGGCAGCACCGACTCTGGCCAGGAGGGCTCAGGCTCTGGTGGCTCAGGAGAGGCTGAGGCTGATGGGGATGGACCCCGGAGCAGTGACGATGGGGCCTCCTCGGGCCTAGGGAAGGAGGATGAGGAGGAGCAGGCGGATGGGGCAGTCTGGCTGTGTGGGGCTGTGTGGCGAGAGACACGAGCCAAGCTGCGGGGCATTGTGGACAGCAAATACTTCAACAGGGGAATCATGATGGCTATCCTGGTCAACACTGTCAGCATGGGTATCGAGCACCATGAACAGGCCAGTGTGGGTTTGGGGCTTGGGACAGGGGGGTGTGGAGACCAGTGTAGAGTGCCAGGTTCAGGTTGGGTGGAGAGAGACACCGGAGACAGGCTGAGACCATCCCCACATCCGTCTCCCTGCCCCTGATGGGAGTGGAGTCTGATTCGGCCCATCCATGTGGCCTCCGGGCCTGGCCTGGGGTCACACTCAGGGGGCAGCGACTTCGGGAATGCATGAATAGATGAGTGAAGCCTGACAGAACAGGCCTTGGCAGCCTATAGCCTGTAGTTAATAGCCTGGGGGGTTGAGTCCTGGCTGCCTTTGGGACAACTGCATTTCCTAGTTCCCTATGTCCCGCTGCCTTTCAGGAGTGGGGGATGGCTTCCTTAGCCTGTTCCTCAGCTTAGTGAGACACCTCAACTTGCTAGCTGTCCATGCTGGGCTCAGAAAAGGGCTACCGATCCAGGGTCTCAGTTAACCAGCAGTTGGATTGGAATCCACTTCCTGGATGAGATTGACACTCCTGCAGGGTTTAGATTCTGTGCCTCCTTGGCTTTCCTGTCATCCTCGTTCTACAAGACCTTCCCATGGGCCTAGGGGGGCACACTTTTCATTTTTCTGCTTATTAGCTGGCTAAGCACAGGCTTCATTCAATTTAGCTGAATGTGGCCCCCGGGGCCGCTGCCGACACTCTGCTGGTTTGTCGCTCTTCTGACTTAATTAAAAAGATGTCTGCAGAGGGATCTGGATAGGGTGAAGCTGTTGGGAGGACCAGCCCAGACCCCCTTGCCTCCAGGCCCAAGCCTGCCAGGCTTTAGATGGTCAGCACACCTGGAGAAGGCCCCATCAGAGCAGATGCCATCAATGGCCTCTGGTGTCCAAGCCTTGCTATGTCAGAGCTGAGCACTGTTGCCAGCTTGATGGAACCAGCTGGGAGAGATGATATTCTCATGCCTGGAAATTTTGAAGCAGTTGTTAAACAGTCAGTAGTTTGAAATTGGCCACGGTAAAAGTGTTTACACCATGGACATTGGCAGATGCTACAAATCGGGAAGGTTTCTCACATCAGGGTTTACCTGAAACCTCCCGGTCCTTACCTTCTCACACCCACCCTGAGGCAACACCACAGCCAGGGCAACTCTTCCTCTGTCTTCCAGCTTGACCTCAGGCTTGTCATGGTCCTGCCTGAGCCTGCTCAGGGTCTTCTCTGGCTCATTCCTCTTGATCCTCCCACATCCCACTTGAACAAGCTTTCTTTCATTTCTTTTTTTAGAATTTTTATAGCATTTATTTATTATATGTGTATATATGTGAAAGTCAGAGGACAACTCACACAAGTTGGTTATTTCCACCATGTGGGTACTGGGAATTGAACACTCAGGTCATTAGGCTTGGTAGCGAGCACCTCTACCCACTGAGCCATCTCGCTGGGTCCCTTGAGCAAGCTTTCTAACCCAGAACCTGCTGAAGCCTCTTCCACTGCAATGGTAGAAGTCACCTGGTACTAAAATTGTCTCCCAGTTGGAATCTCCACACACCTGGCTGGAAGAGGCCCCTGCCGGTTGTAGGGTCGACCCTGATCCCCTGACCTGCTGCCTTGACTAAGTGCTATCTTCTTCTTAGGGTTACCACTTACTGGGCACCTACTAAGCATCAGGCTCAGAGAGAGCCTTGTGCCTCTGAGTCCTCACAAATGCCTTCGAAGCAGTTGTCATTGCTTTCTGTCCTCACATTTTGAAGGTCACTGGTCAGAGGTCGTATCTTTCACTCACGGTCTGAGTTTCAACTCTGGTTCTGCTGCTGACAGGCAGGGTGGCTCTGAGCGAGTCACCATGCTGACCCAACTGGTATGCCTATCTGCAGATGACCCAAGAACTCCACCCCCAACACCAACACCTCCACCTCAGAATGGCCAGGAGGGGCAAATGTGTGGATTCTTGTGCCTAGGAGGTACACAGGGCTCCATCATTATTAGCAGGTCTTTTGTTTGAGCCTTCTGCCACCAGCCTGGGTGAGTTTACCATCTACTGTCTGGAGCCTCAAAAATTAATTAAAGAAGAAGTGAGGAGGAGGAAGCGTTTTTAAACTGTTCTTTTTAAAGCAGCTCCGAGTGGCAGCCATTGTTCAGCGGAGCTCTGCGCAGGGCCCGCTGGTATTTTTGCTCATCCCCCTGGACTCTCAGACATTTCTCTGCGGGAACCGATCCGCCCCCAGGTCTATTTTGAGCAGCCCCCTCCTAGGTGGCACCCACAGCTAGAGATGGCCCAGGGCCGCAGATGGCACACAGGGAGAATGGGGAGAGTGCCACAGGTTTGTGTGCTTCCGCTGGCCCTGCACCCCATCCAGGCCCACTGGAAGCTCTGTGTATCACTGCAGGGCCCTGGTGGTAAGGGCACGGCTGGTCACCCAGGCTTCCCTGGTTATAGGGAGCTTAGCACAGAGGTTCATGTTTTTTATTATGGCCCCTGCTGCTCAAATAATGGAGGGTTGTCGCCAAGAACAGTGTGCGTGTCCAGGGGACTGATCAGGGAAGAGGTAACAGGTGAAGGGATGTTAGCCAGCCTAGGATCTGCATGTGTCTCCTGAAGATGGAGATGATGCTCAAGTCTCCCCCAACCCCCGTCCCCTGCCAAGGCAGGGGTTTGTCTTGGTAATAGTGTACTTGCCTAGCATGTACATGTTCCTGGGTTCAGTTCCCAGCATTGATAAAGACAAATTCCCAGGAAGCTTGTCAAGTTACACCCTCTGGATAGTGTCTGGTTGTGCTGTGTGAACAGAGGAGAGTCAGGCCAACTTGGCTGCCAAGCTCCATCTTCAAACAAGCCTTCAAGGGGAAGCAAAGTGAATGTCTCATTCCCACTGGGCAAATGAAGACAGATAGAGAAACTGAGGCTCAGCAAGGTGAAATGGCTGCTTAGGTGCCCTGGCAAGCAGTTGGCAGAGTTGGCTCCGTGGTGCAGAGGGCGACTATCATGACCCTAACAGAAGTAGGACATGGGCCAGGAAAACACTGTTCTCAGAGCATCTCTGCCTCAGTCTCTCCCTCTCTTGGCACACCCCTATCCCTCTTGAACTGGACGCTGCAGGTGTACCTTGTCCCAGAGCTAGAGGCCAGTCCAAGTGGAGAGCAAAAGGCAGAGGTGTGGGTGGAATGGGCACCAGGTAGGAAACTTCCCTGGGTTAGAGCAGATCCAGCCCAGGGCATATGACCATTGACCCAGCTCCCAGGGCACTGCATCCAGGTCCTCTGCCATCTGTGGATGGCTCAAAGCCCACATTCCTCTCCCTTCTGCAGCTCCTGTCAAGTCACCTCCACCCAGGTCTAGGGTAGCTCTGGGAAGAGGAATATGGGATAGGTTAGTGGCTGACATTCCAACTCTGTGAGTGTCCAGGGGAGAGAGGCACCAACATGGGTTGTAGGCAGGGAAGGCTTCCCGGAGGTGATGGCACTGAGGATGGATCTTGAAGGATAACTCTGAGCTTGTCATTGAGAGAAAGAGGTACAGAGACCAGGGGTAGAGCCCCAGGTCCTTAAGAAGGACGCATGTCAAGGGTGGGGTGGACAGCCCAGGGGCCGGAGCGCTGCTTATCCGCTAAGAGTCTTAAGGCCAATTTTAGGAGGAGGGGGCATAGGATACTTGTAAGCAGAGTAGAGGAGTGATATGTCTGCTTCTTTCAAAGTTTGAGCATGTGATGGTACCTGGAAGCCTGGGGAAGAAGACATGGTTATCGAGCTACTCCATTTGTCCTGGCCATGGCCCCGGGCAGCCACTCTCTCTGAGCCATGGGTTTCCCAGCTGTAAAATCACAACAGTGTAGGGTTGACTGAAGTTTAGATTGGCGAAGCAGGAAAAGTGCTCTCTTTGGCCCCTGAGAAGAACTTAGTGTCACTAGCTGTCACAGTCCCCATTGGGATAGTGTCACTAGGCTGAGCTTGAGGGGCTCCTGGATCAAAGACCCCCTGCATGTCCCGTTCATCCACTCCTGCAGGGTTAGCCAGAGGCTAGGCATCTTGGAACCACCACGCCCAGAATCAGGCAGGGATAACCACTCTCTACCTTCCAGATTAACCTAGCATGTCCTGACTCCCCCAATTACCTGTTCTTTCATTGGGCAGATGGTGGCCATCTCCAGCAGCTCCCTTGCTGTCTGTTGGTCTTTCGGTCTATTTATTCATTGTGTGTCCCTTACTTTCTGGAGTGTCTCTGACTGTGTTACTGTGTTGTCCTCTCAGGCTTTTTTAGAAAAAGGATTCTTCTTGAGTCAAGGTCTCATGTAGCCCAGGGTCGCCTTGAACTTGCTGTATAGCTAAGAATGACCTTGAACTTCTGATTGTCTTGTCTTCAACCTCCAGAGTGCCAGGATTCTAGGTGTGAGCCACCACACCACACCTGGCTAATGTTTGAGTTTGAACTCAGGCTAAGCAAACGCTCTACCAACGGAGCTACGTCTCCAGCCCATCCGGTCATTCTTTATCTCTCTGAATCAGGGCCTCTGTTTCTGCCCTTTGCTCCCCATGTCCCTGTCTGTCTGTCCACCCATCCCACTCCCATCTCTCTGCTCCTCTCGGCATCTCTGCCCCGTCCCTCTGTCCCCTGCTTGGCCTCCCACTCATCGCGTCTATATCCATCTGTCTGCTTCTCTCCAGCCTGTCTCTCTCCCAGAAAAATGGGAGATGATGGATGGTCCATTAGAGAAAGATTAACAGGTGTGTGCTGTCTGGGAAAACAGCTGTTGCAGGGGAGGAGGGAAGCGAGCTAGTGACCTTTCTAGAGAGCCGCGGATCCAGCACGTATGGAGGAAGCCTGTGCGTACCTTGTGCAGCCAAGAGCCGGCGGATGGTCATCATGGACTCTCAGTGGCTACCCTTCCCTTTTCATCTCTGCAGACGTGGTTTGGGTGGGCTGAGCAGCATCTGAGTCTCCTCTGCTGATGCCCCTCTCAGGGTCCTGCTCCCCTTATGGGAGCATTTTGTGAGTCAAATGTAATTACAGATGAAAATGGGCCGTTCGCCTTTTATCTGGGCTTGAGAGGAGCTGGCAGTTTTATTAGATTCCTGGGCACTAGGCGAGAAGCTGGTGGCTGAGTAATTTTTTTCTTCTTCTTTTAAGCCACATGAATCAAAGCCAGACCCCTGGGGTTCATTGTTGCTCAGTGGAAGGACTGGGCTGGGGGTAGGATGCCGGCAGGTGAGGGGTGGCCTGTCACTGTGTCACTCTACTTCTTCCCAGCCCTTACTCTGGCTTGGCCACCCTCCCATCACCAGCTGTCTTCTTTAGGTTTCTGTTGAGACAGTACTTTGTTCAGGAATCTGCCTGGTTCCTTGACACTGTCTCCCAAACCAGTCTCCGTTTCCCTGGCGCTAGTAGGTGCCAACTTGCTTTATTTTAGGGTGATTTGTGGGGCTCTGCCACTGATCATTGGCACTCCCCTGGCAGGAGCACAGGCTCAGCACAGGACAGGCTCTCAGGTGACCTGTGGGATGTATTCAGGAGTGAAAGAATGAATAAGTGAGGGGCGGGTTCAGGCATGACTTCGCTTGTCAGTCCTACATCACCCAGCCTCGGTTTCCTCACATATCACATGGCAAGGGCAGTGGTGGCCTAGCAGGCTGTGAGGTTCAGTGATGGGACGCATGGTGAGGGGCAAGACGTGGCCTTTCCTCTTCTAGGATTCAGTAGGAATGCCAGTGTCCTCTTGCGCCCAGTCTGGACCCTTCACTGCCTCCCAGAGGGCTGTGGAGGAGAGATCAGGGACGAGAGCCTCCTTGTCTGCCCGTGAACCAATGGCTTGGAGTGCATAAGAGCCTGTGCTCCACACTGTGCTTATAGCTAAGAGAAGGGAGGCTCAGAGGCAGGGTTCAGTTCTGTTCAAAGACAAGATCCTGGAAAGTTCCATTTGCAAACTATCTGCTGCTAAAATCCCTGAGGGATACAGCTCTGGGAGCAGAGAGAGGTCTGTGGCTGGAGAATGAGGGCTAGTGTCACCAGCTGGTAACTTTGGGCAGGTCCCTTGACCCACTGGTGGCATCCTGTATACAGGGCTGTGCCTGGTATGCAGCAGGTGCCCTGTCTCTGTCCTCCTTTTCCTGGCAGTGTGTGAGAGGCTGGACTGTCTTCCACACGAGCAGTGAAACATCAGTACCAGTTTTTTGGGCTGCCCCCATCCCCAAGGCCTCTTAGGATCTGGAGGTGACACAGTTGAGAGGTTTCCATACTGTGGTGCAAGGGTAGGTGACTGAGCTCCAGTAAGGACAGGGACCCACCAGGGTCACAGGCCTCCCCTCCTCTGCCAACATCCCACAGCCTGAGGAGTTGACCAATATCCTGGAGATCTGTAATGTGGTCTTCACCAGCATGTTTGCCCTGGAGATGATCCTGAAGTTGGCTGCCTTTGGGCTCTTCGACTATCTGCGAAATCCCTACAACATCTTTGACAGTATCATCGTCATCATCAGGTAACCACACTGCACACTGTAGCTGAAGAGCAGAGGGAGCGAGAGTCCTGATCCCTGAGAGCATATAAAGCCCCCGAATAATGAAGAATGAAGGAAGCCATCAAACTGACACACAGTCATTCAAATATTGAAAAAATGGGTGATTTAGCAATGAATGCTTCTAGATGAATATGCTAGAGAGAGCAAGAAGTTAACTGCGAGCCTGGGCCACTGTCATTCCAGAGAGGGGACCAGGGGAAGCAGCTGCCTTGGTCATTATGCAACCTGAAGATATCAGATGCTTTGGTTACCCATGAAATCATGGCTACTGCTGATTCTCTGGTTTACCGTTTACCTTCATAACCAAAAGAAGTTTGTAGCCTCAAAGACAAGACAGTGACAATCATGGACTTGGTAGTCTTGACCAAAGGCAGTTGTTTACTCCTCCTCCTCTTCTTCTTCCTCCCCCCGCCCGCCTCCTCCTTCTCTTTTTATAATGTGTGTGTGTGAGTGTGCCCGCGCACATGCACACAGATATGTGTGAAGGCCAGAAGATAACTTTTGGGAATCACTTTTTTCCTTTCACCAGGTGGGTCCCAAGGCTCAAACTCAGGTTGTCAGGTTTGGTGGCAAGTGCCTTTACCTCCTGAGCCATCTTACTAACCCTAGCTTCAACCTTCTTAATGTGGCCCATGGGATCACGGCTGAGAAGCCCTGATTTGGGGGTGCTGTGGAGTAGCTGTCAACATTATTGTTAGATGGCTGACGTAAGCTCCCGGGCTCTTTGTCCCCCCTGCCCTCTCTTCCTTCTATCTTCCTGTCACTCTGGCCTCTCACTGACCTTTCCTGCCTCCCCCCATGGGCTGCAGCATCTGGGAGATTGTGGGGCAGGCAGATGGTGGTCTGTCGGTGCTGCGCACCTTCCGATTGCTGAGGGTGCTGAAGCTGGTGCGCTTCATGCCCGCGCTGCGGCGCCAGCTCGTGGTGCTCATGAAGACCATGGACAACGTGGCCACTTTCTGCATGCTGCTCATGCTCTTCATCTTCATCTTCAGGTAAGCCCCACCCTTCTGGGACTGACGCTTCAGGCTGTGGGTGTGAGCTGGGGACATTGTGGCTGATGGAAGATCCTTGGGACCCAGGACTGGGTGTGAATTCTGGCACTATTGTTCAACTCCAGTGGTTCCGAGCAGATCTTTCCTCTGAGCCTTGGTGTTCCCCTCTGCAACACGCACCTGAGGCTGCCCTTAATCTTGGTACTGGGTGGTCTTGGGAGTGGCAGAAAGCTCCATGTGCTAAGTCCCTTGAGCCACCTCCATCCCTCTCCCAGCATCCTCGGGATGCATATCTTCGGCTGCAAATTCAGCCTCCGCACGGACACCGGAGACACAGTCCCAGACAGGAAGAACTTTGACTCCTTGCTATGGGCCATTGTTACAGTATTCCAGGTGAGTGGCAGCTGGAAGTCCATGGGTTTCAGGGGAAGTATTCTGCACAACAGGTTTGTAAGGGGTTGAGCCCGATGGGCTGCATTGGGCTTGGGAGGACCCCAGGGCTGACTTGTATCACTCTCAACAGATTCTCACTCAGGAGGACTGGAATGTTGTCCTCTACAATGGCATGGCCTCCACCTCCCCCTGGGCCTCCCTCTACTTTGTCGCTCTCATGACCTTTGGCAACTATGTTCTCTTCAACCTGCTGGTGGCTATTCTTGTGGAAGGCTTCCAGGCAGAGGTGACTATATTCCTGGGGCGGTCACTGGGCAGGGAGAGAGTGCTTGGATATGGGAAGAGTAACAGCTCAAAACTATAGCTGTACTAAAATTGTAGCATCTCCCCAAAGAAGAGTTGCCACTGAGGCGGTGAGCTGCCTATCACAGGAAGCAAGTGGAGGCTGCGTCTTGGATCCCTGTCTTTCCCCCAGGTTGATGGACATGGCCTCTTATCTCAGATTCTAAAGCTCCCAAAGTCTGGGTTTCCAGACCTTGATCCCTCCATTTAGTTCTTCCATCTGTTAAATGGGAGTGGAAACACCCATTGAAAACCTTCAGGGAGGAAAGGCTGAACTAACCTATGTTCCAATGTGGGTTCATCTCCAGGGTGATGCCAATCGCTCCTACTCTGATGAAGACCAGAGTTCATCCAACATGGAGGAATTTGACAAGCTCCCAGAGGGCCTGGACAGTAGTGGAGGTAAGTAGATCCCCATTTGCCACCCCAGAGCCAGGAGTCTTTGCTAGACTCCCATAGTGCCCGGCTTTACCACAGAGACTAGGTTCATGGACTGATAATTGTCTGCTTTTCATACATCATAACGGAAAGAGATGCTTGGTCTTAGAAAGTATGGATTCCTCTTTAAAGCCCACCTACTTCCTTTTGCCCCAGTGGGGCCTCTTGGCTATCACCCCAAGACCTCAGGATGTGGCCTGGGTTCTGGTCCTGTCTGGTACCAGCTTGGGACAAACCTTCTCCAACCAAGTCCAGTGTCCTTGATAACCTAGGAGGACAGTCTTTGCCTGTGAGCATGGGAGTGAGGTGTCCCTGGAGGGTGGAACTCTGAGCAGGCCCAAGAACAGAAGGCAAGGGTTCATGATCAGGTAAAGAGCCCTACAGGCAGGGTGGAGGGAGGACATGAGATGGAGGGCAACCTGGAGAACTTCCTAGTGAATACATCAGTTCAGGACAGCTCTCCATCTCTATTCATGTTTGTCTCACCGCGTCCTCTGCCCTTCTGCCTGTCTATTCTCTCCTTCTCACATCTCTAGATCCCAAACTCTGCCCCATCCCCATGACCCCCAATGGACACTTGGATCCCAGCTTCCCTTTGGGTGGACATCTGGGTCCTGCCAGTGCTGTGGGCACTGCCCCCCGCCTCTCTCTGCAGCCAGATCCAGTGCTGGCGGCCCTGGACTCACGAAAGAGCAGCGTCATGTCGCTGGGCAGGATAAGCTACGATCAGCGTTCCCTAGTGAGTCCTGTGGGGGGCCCTGGATGCTCTCTGCTGAAGGTGGTGGCCTTGATGGACCCTGGAACAAGGCAGGGCACCTACCACTTCAGCTCCAGACTCTGGTGCCCAGGTTAGGGTACCACACTGCCTAGCCCAACCAGACAGGGGCAGTGTGTGTGGTTTCTGGTGTCCAGTGTCAGAGCAGGACTTGGCAGCAGGAATAGAAATGGGGTCTGGTGCTTCTCCTCTCCTGTTCTCTCTAGTGCTAGGGACTGAACCCAGGGCCTTGTGCATACTAGACAAGCACTCTACCACTAAGCCCTGGGGCCTGGTGGAAAGACCTGAGTTTTCATCTTGGTAGCAATGTGTGGGGTCGAGACTTGAGGTGAGACAGCCTAGAGCTTGAATCTGGCCTCTACCACCTCGGAGCTGTGTGGCCATTTGTAGATTACCAACTTTTTCCTGGTCTCAGTTTCCTTCCCTGTAAAGGCCCTAACTTGCTGCTCACCATCCCTAAGGAAAGGAGGGGATGTGACCTCCCTGGATGATACACTGGTGGGGGGTGGGGGAATGTGGTGGTCCTGAGGGAGTCGCACTATGCCCACAGCGTGGCACGCAGGAGGCCCCAGGCCTTGATGCCCTACCGTGGTGCCTGTGTGCGCTGACCCAAGCCCGGGCCTCTCCACAGTCCAGCTCCCGGAGTTCCTACTATGGGCCATGGGGCCGCAGCGGGGCCTGGGCCAGTCGCCGCTCCAGCTGGAACAGCCTGAAGCACAAGCCTCCCTCTGCGGAGCACGAGTCCCTCCTCTCCGGGGAGCGCGGTGGCGGCGGGGTCAGGGCCTGCGAGGGCACCCGGGACGAGGGGCCGCCGCGTGCTGCGCCCCTGCACGCCCCGCACGCCCACCACCTGGCGCACCGGCGCCGGCACCACCGGCGGACGCTGTCCCTGGACACCAGGGACTCGGTGGACCTGGCGGAGCTGGTGCCCGTGGTGGGCGCCCACTCTCGGGCTGGCTGGAGGGCTGCGGGCCCGGCCCCTGGGCACGAGGACTGCAACGGCAGGATGCCCAACATTGCCAAGGACGTCTTCACCAAGATGGATGACCGCCGGGACCGCGGGGAGGACGAAGAGGAGATCGATTACGTGAGTCAAGGGGCCGGAAACGCGGCGGGAAAAGCGCACAGTGGGTCTGGAAGCAGACCTGAGGGGGCGTGGTCACAGGCGTGTCTGGATCAGTGGGTGGGACAGGAGGGCGGGGCCAGAACCGCCCGCCCCTGGGAAGGAAGCTCCCTCCCCCTAGTCGCCCCCCTTCTTCCTACCTTGAGTGGGGGAGAGTTCAGAGGTCACCCAGTGCCCCCAGTTCGCCGGATGGCAGAACGAGCGGAGATGGGCGGCTCTGCGCGGTGCCAACCCTCCCATCCGCTTCCTTTCCCTCCCAGACTCTATGTTTCCGAGTTCGCAAGATGATTGACGTCTACAAGCCTGACTGGTGTGAGGTCCGTGAAGACTGGTCGGTCTACCTCTTCTCGCCTGAGAACAAGTGAGTATGTCTCAGTGCATTCCCTTACGCCTGAGGGAGGAGGGTCTGTCTGTAAGGCAGGGGAAGGGTTCAAATGTCCTCCCCGCCCCACAGGGCTCTTGTGGGTATCTCTGAAGTTTAGGCCAGTCTTATGCTGGGTGTGAGGCTGAACAGACCCACAAGCAACCTGGATGCTCAAAGAGGGAGGGGGACCGGGGACTTCAGAAGACTTCCTGGAGGAGGAGACAGATGGTTGACCTCATCATGTAGGTTGTACGGTCAGAGAAGGATGTTCCAGCTGGGCACCTCAAGCAGATGTAAAGTTGACACATTGTATGGCTATAGGAGACAGGGATCTTCCTCTACACTGTTTTGGTCTCTCTCTCTCTCTCTCTCTCTCTCTGTTGGGTCAGAAAGGGAGGCAAACTGACATTCTTGGGGGTGTCCTGGCCCCTGCTTAGGTTCCGGATCCTGTGTCAGACCATCATTGCCCACAAGCTCTTTGACTATGTGGTCCTGGCCTTCATCTTCCTCAACTGTATCACCATCGCCCTGGAGCGGCCCCAGATTGAGGCCGGCAGCACTGTGAGTGGCTGCAGCCCTCCTCAGGTGGGGGGCAGGAGGGCCAGACAGAAGGCCAGAGTACCGGGGACAGCCATGGGACAGTGTGCAGGGCCCACGGAGAGCTCAGCCAAGCCAGACACCCAGCAGGCAGAGAGAGGCAGGGAGCTTGCCTGTGGGAGGGGAAGGCCACCTAGATCAGAGAAGTGGTGGCCTCTCACGGCTGCCTGACGGATTCAGAGGATGACCAGGCAGCTGGGCAACTGTGAGAGCCCTTCGACTCATGGCCTCTCCTTTTTCAGGAACGCATCTTCCTCACAGTATCCAACTACATCTTCACAGCCATCTTCGTGGGCGAGATGACGCTTAAGGTTGTTCCTGGCTTCACCAAGATCCTTCCCACCCTGTCCTGGGGCCCCTGGCCCTCAGATCCCACTTTTCCCTCCATTTGTCACTGGCCTGGCCTTCAGCAATAGTCCACAGACCCCAGAGGCCCACCCCTGCTGGGCACCAGACCCCAGGACCAGTGGTTTCCCCTTCTCCTGCAAACCCAATCAGAAAGGTGAATTCAGGAAGAAACTTTGCTCTGGGACACTTCCCAGTGTGAGTGGCTTTGGGGTCCCAGACATGTGAGGAGACCATAGCTTGGACCCAGATCTTCCAAGGTTCTGCCTATTACCAACCCTACCTGCCTGGCCCTGCCCCCAGGAGGCTGATCTGCCATACCCCTCCCTGGCAGAGGTTCTGGCCCCACCCTCCCTACCCTAGATCTGACCCTGGCCCCACCCCCAGGTGGTCTCTCTGGGCCTGTACTTCGGTGAGCAGGCCTACTTGCGCAGCAGCTGGAATGTACTGGACGGCTTCCTGGTCTTTGTGTCTATTATTGACATCGTGGTGTCCGTGGCCTCCGCTGGGGGAGCCAAGATTCTGGGGGTCCTCCGCGTTCTGCGGCTTTTGCGCACCTTACGCCCTCTGAGGTAAGGCCTCTTCCCCGACACGTGACCCTCACTCTAGCCTTCACAGCTCATTCAGTCTTCTAGTAGCTCTTTTCCAAGCATTGTGGGCCTTGTTACTGGGGCTGAGGGTTACAGCAGAGCAGGGCTAAAACGATCTCTTCACTACAGCCCCTCTGTGTCCCTGGTTGCCCCCTCTGTGTCCCTGGTCGCCCCTCTGTGTCCCTGGTTGCCCCTCTGTGTCCCTGGCTCTGGGACTCAATCTCTTGGCCAGGGTGTGGTATGCGCCCTATCGGGAGTGGGTGAGGAGTCAAGGGCCCTTCTGTGTATTGGTTTAGGTGGAGGTTGCAGCTTGCTTTCTGTCTCAGGTTACCTGACTGCTTTCTCTTGGTTTCTGCTGAGTCCTCACCCCCAGGATGCCTGCTGACCGGGCTGAGTTGGGGCTGTGATTCAAACGGCTGTGATTCACAGAGTCCTGGTCATTCTTGCCTGCCTGCAGGGTCATTAGCCGGGCCCCTGGCTTGAAGCTGGTGGTGGAGACCCTCATCTCCTCCCTCAAGCCCATCGGCAACATTGTGCTCATCTGCTGTGCCTTCTTCATCATCTTCGGCATCCTGGGGGTGCAGGTGAGGGGTGTCCACTGTGCAGAATGACACCAAGCCCAGCATAGCCAGGGTGGGGTCTGCATATCCTACCCACCCCTCTCCTCCTGTGTTGGCTGACCTGAGGACTTAGGTGACCTTGGTGGGACCAATCAAGGAAGGCAGACCCTAGTCCAGATGACTGAGTAGGGGCAGGCTGGGTCGGTTGCTTGAGTTGGAGGAGATTTCTGTCTTTGGATTATGCCCTGCCCCCACTCTGGGAACACGGACCTTGGCCTCGTTCCTTACAGCTCTTTAAAGGGAAATTCTACCATTGCCTGGGTGTAGACACTCGCAACATCACCAACCGATCTGACTGTGTGGCCGCCAACTACCGCTGGGTCCATCACAAATACAACTTTGACAACCTGGGCCAGGTGAGCACTGCCCTCCCACCTGTTACCAGACCTGTCCTTTGGAAGAGGGGTGACAGGTCTTCTCTGATGGTGGCCCTAAAGTCACAGGCCTGGCTCTAGTCCCGCACTGTCATTTCTTTCTGAACCTCAGTTTCCCAGCCTGCTAAGGGGGTATAAGCCTGGGACCCCAGGTGCAGAACCCACCAGCATGTGCACTTAAAGGGTATGTCCCTGGGGCTGGCGAGAACAGCGGTTAAGAACACTTGCTGTTTTTCCAGAAGACCAGGGTTCAAATACCAGCTAGCAACTGTCTGTAACTCAGTTTCAGGCCATCCAACACTCTCTTCTGATCTCTGTGGGTGCTGCATGACACTGGTACACTTACATACATGCATGCAGTATGCTCATACATATACAATTAAAATAATAAATAATATATTAAAAAAGATATTTGCCTCAATGTTGATCTTGGTCTTGGCCTCCCACCAAGGGACTGTAGAAGGAGTTTTAGAATCACACCTAGGTATGCATTCTAGCCTTGCCGTTTTCTGTAGGGGTATCCTCTTTGAGACTCAGTTACTCATCTGTCAAATGGGAATGTTACAGCCTAGGAGGCAAGCTGAGAGAGTGAGTGAGCTTTGTGTCAAATGTTCCTTGGCCTGGGAGGGTTCTGTTCCCTCGTTCCAGTTAGCACACAGCTTCTCACTTTGCCTTGATCCCCTCTTTGGGGGACCTAATGTGGAGGGTGCCCCAGGTGAGAACCCTAGTCTAGTTGCCTCCAAAGAGACCCCCTATCTCCAGAAAATTTCCCACAGCTAGGTGTGTGCAGACAGAGGACTGTCCTGTGCTGGAGCTTACAGGAAGAGGCAGGATCCAGGCTGTTGTCTCTTTGCTGGTGGCATCCCTGATGCTCACTCACAGGACCAGAGTGAACACCAGAGACTGGGTTAGGACCCAGGGTTCCTGACTCTTCTTTTCTGAGCTCCCCCCGACTTTAGGTGCTGAGGATGCATGGAGTGCCAGTGATACAGAGCCTCACACTTTTCCCATTCAAAAGCTTGCTGGCGTCCCATTTATTAGCTTCTATCACGGATAAGGGGATAGGAACTACTGGACTTTTGGATCTTATAGCCAGTTAACTCCAGAGTGGAGACTGGAGCCCAGGAGTCTGGCCCCAGTGTTCTCCCCGCCCAGCAGCAGCTACAGGGCGCATAGTACGTCCTCCAAGAGGCTTTGTCAGCTGAGGTTGCGGCCCTGCCACACAGTCTCTTGGTCTCCCACAAGCGGAACAACGGAGAACAGAGGTCTCACTCCTCTTACGCCTGCCCTCCTTGTCCTGTGTCTTCCAGGCTCTGATGTCCCTCTTTGTCCTGGCCTCCAAGGATGGCTGGGTGAACATCATGTACAATGGACTGGATGCTGTCGCTGTGGACCAGCAGGTGGGCATGGCTGGGCCTTAACAGACAAAGATGGTGGGGAGGGACATGTTCTCTTTGGGGCCCAGAAGTCTGAAGCTTATATTCCTGAGACTTACGACCCTGCTGTCTTTTGAACATCAGCTACAACTCACCCTCATGTCCTCGCCTGACTTGTTACCATTAGGACCACCCTTTGAGTAGCAGAAACCATCATTTCTCCTGCTCCGCAGGAAGAGGAAGCCCAGTTGCATAGAGGGGTGCAGATTCTGGTGGACAGAGAACCTAGGACATATGGAAGGAATGGGTTGAGTTGGTGGGCAGAGAGACAACAGGAGCAGGCCTGAGGAGGAGGGCCAAAGTGAGAGGCAGTTGGCAAGAGGCAGGTGGGGGACAAGCTGGAAGGTCTGCAAGACTCCCGTGTGCCATGGTAAGGGACAGTTCATTCTGATGCAGGGGGAGCCAGTGATGGGGTTGTAACAGTAATATCCTGCTGGTCATATTGCTTATAGGCACGGCCTCCTGTAGACTACTGGGTGAGGATGGATTTGGGTAGGGAGACCCATTCTGGAGGAGCAGGCTGTGGGTAATCCCTGGTCTCTGAGTCACCTCTGACTCTTAGTCACCCAGCACCCACTTGGTTAGATCTGGAATTCGAGGTGGGTGAGGAGGGGAGAGGGAGATGAAAATGTTTGGACATGTTCCTCTATCTCCTTGTCTGTTCCTTCCTCTCTCTCCAGCAAAGGGTTCTACCCTTTAGACTGGACTTGGCCCCCCCTGCTGGTCACCTTGTTTTCTGTTTGTTTCTGAAGGGATGAATGAGCAGATGAATGAATGGGTGGGTGAATGGATGAGCAGGAGTTTAGGTGGATGGAGGGATGGGTGGATGGGTGGGTAGATGGATAAGTGCATGGGATAGGAGGATGGATGAGTGGAGACATGGATGTGGATGTTGGTGGGAGAATAGGTGGACAGATGGGTAGGTGGTGGATAGATGAGTTTGTGGGTGAATGTCTGGCTATGTGGACGAATGAGTGGATGGGTAGATGTGTGGATAGATGAATGGATGCGTGGATGGACGGATGGGGAGGTGGAAGGGTGGATGGATACATGGGTAGATGGGTGGGTGGGTGGATGGGTGGATGGATGGATGCTTGCACAGGTGACTGAGTGGCAGGTCACGAAAGGGAGATGACAGACCATTGTGTGTAAGAGACAACCACTGGAGCAGGGAAGGAGAGAGACTGTCTTACTGTGTCAGGTCCAGACTTGACACCCGCCACCCAGTGCCTTTACACGTTACAACCTCCTTGGAGGCAGGCTGCTCTAACCCACATTGCACTGAGGCTTGGCAAGGTCAGGTGCTCGCCTGTGGCCCTGCAGTGCTCCTTCAGCCTCCTCAGCTCCTCCCTCTGGCTCCCCTGCAGCCGGTGACCAACCACAACCCCTGGATGCTGCTGTATTTCATCTCCTTCCTGCTCATCGTTAGCTTCTTCGTGCTCAACATGTTTGTGGGAGTGGTCGTGGAGAATTTCCACAAGTGCCGACAGCATCAGGAAGCTGAGGAGGCCCGGAGGCGCGAGGAGAAGCGGCTGCGGCGTCTGGAGAAGAAGCGCCGTAGTGAGTGGATGGTGGTCGCCTCTGGGCTCCTCTGGTCTGCTGGTCTGGTCTGCTGGGCCTTTGGAGCTAGGTGCCCATGGCCCAGCCCCTTCGCCAGGGGACCCGAGCCAGTCAGTGATGACACCCCTACCTGCTTGAGCAAGGCTCCAGATCTTCGGTACAGGCAGAGACAAGGCCATCTTTCTTGTCAGCTCTACTGAGTCTGCAGTTTGGGGACTATCACCCCCCCTCACCCCCTCCCCGAATGACTGACCATAGCACCCTGTCTTTCCCCAGTAGATCCAGAGTCCCCTGCCCTGAACCTCTTTGGGGTGCTTGAGGAGAATGTGTGCCCTGACATCTCTGCCACCTTCCCTCAGGGTTTCCCTCAGGACACCCTGACCGGTGTGGGCCAGCATGGCACCCATTCCTCCCTCCTGAATGCCCCTCCCACCTTTGTGTTCCACTCTCTGCCGAGTCCAACCCGGTTTGGTCTGTGTGCTCTCCCATGCCCCCTGCAGAGGCCCAGAGGCTGCCCTACTATGCCACCTATTGTCCCACGAGGCTGCTTGTCCATTCCATGTGCACCAGCCACTACCTGGACATCTTCATCACCTTCATCATCTGCCTCAACGTGGTCACCATGTCTCTGGAGCACTACAACCAGCCCACGGTGAGCTTCAGGTCACCTCCAGCCCAATGTCATGTGGTGAGAATGGGACCTTAGCAGGACTCCACCCCAGGGACAAGAAGGGGCAGGAGGTCAGCTGGCTGCAGGATCCACAACATCTTTCTTTGTTGGGTCTTGTGCTGGCACTTGTGGGAAGAAGACTCACCAGGAGAGCTGGTGAGTCAAAGAAAAGAAAAAGGTCACTCCTTCTGAGAGGTGGGGGAGGTGGCATTTATGACCAGCCTGGAACATGACTCACAATAGCCGTGGTGTGTTAAAAACGGACTCTTTGAAAGGCATGCTGCGTAAATGAATGCTTTAATCCTCATAGTAGCTTTAAGGTTGGGGGAACCTTTGTCTGGATTTTTTAGATGAAGAGGTTGAGGCTCAAAGGAGGTTAACTAGGCCCCAGTTACTCAGAGTAGACAGCAGAGCCATAACTAGAACTTAGATTCATGTTCAAAGTCTCCTGTGGAGCCTTCACTGCCCACTGAGCATTCTGAGACTGGGGGAGGATGTTCTGGGGGCATTGCAGGCATCCTTGGCGGGGAAGAGGATAAAATCACGGAGCTTCAGACAGCATGCCTGAAGAGAGTGTGAGGGGCAGGTGCATTCTAAAAGCCTCTGCTTGGCAGAATTGGCAGGAAAGACGGAGCAGAGCCTCTGGGTGAGGAATCAGCATCTTATTTCAATTGACAGAGGATGTTATGAATGAAGGGAAAGGAAGGGAACCATAGCAGAATGAGCAACCATTGTAGAATTTCAGGATTAACATAAAGAAACGGAATAATCATTGTCAATTCTTTATTCTGTGCCTAGCACTGACTTGTTAGTGCTTTAATTTTCACAGCAATGTTCTGGTAAGTAGATGATATTACTTTCTGCAAATTTTAGTTGAAGAAACTAAGTCCCTGAGATGTCAAGCACTTGGCCAAGGTCACAGAGTGAATTAAGAGTAAATACTAAGCCAAGACTCAAATTTATACCATCTGGAAATTGTTCTGAAAAAAGTATTATTTTTAATTTTTATTTTATGTGTAGAAATGTATTGGTGCATGTATGTGAGTGCACTCGTGTTTTGCAGTGCCTGTGGAGGTCAGAAGAGAGTGTTGGATCCCCTGGACTGTAGTTATGGACAGTTGTTAGCTGCCCTGTGGGTGCTGAGAGTTGAACCCAGGTCCTCTGCAAAAGCAGCCAGTTCTCTTAACCACTGAGCCATTTCTTCAGCCGCCAGCCTGGGACTCTTTAATCACTATCTCATACTGCCTCCAAAGAGGAGCAACTGGATCAGGCCAGAGGAAATAAGGAAACAACACTGTAAACTGGCTGTCACACATTAATACATAAGGGATGAAGAGGAATATAAATAATTAGAAAAGAATGAAAATTACACTAAATCTAAATGGACTAAATTCTCACCTTAAAAGGCAGAGACTGGGGTCTGGAGAGATGACTCAGTGGTTAAGAACACTAGCTGTGCTCCCAGAGGACCTGGGTTCGAATCCTAGCATCCACATGGCAGTTTACAACTATCCATAATTCTAGTTCCAGGGGGTTTGATGCCCTCTTCTGGCCTCCATGGGCATTTCATGATACTGGTATACTTACAAACACAAGGCCATATACTCATATACATAAAATAATAACTAATATATTTGTTAAAAAGACAGAGACTCTCTGGTTATAGGAAGGTTCTGAGGCAGGTCATGGACTTGGACTCTACTTCTCTCTGCTCCTATAGTCCCTGGAGACAGCCCTCAAGTACTGTAACTACATGTTTACCACTGTCTTTGTGCTGGAGGCTGTGCTGAAGCTGGTGGCATTTGGCCTGAGACGTTTCTTCAAGGACCGGTGAGTGACTGGGCCACACTAAGGTAGCTGGGTTAGGAAGCAACCACTGAAAGAGCCTGGAGGAACCACTGATGGCCAGGGGCTTCTAACTGCTAGAAAGTTGCTAGATAGGCTCCTTGGACAGGAGGTGATTAGGTCTCATTGGATGAGCATAGGCCATCTCAGCTCTTGTGTATGCTCTGTAACCTGCTCATGTTGGTCTGCCTCATGCTAGCTTTCCTATTTAGAGGGAGTCATTGAGGCTCAGAAAGATTGATTGACTGGTTCAGTACCATTTAGAAAGATCAGATGGCTTAGGATTTAGACTTAAGAAGTCAGAGTCTAGAGGCTAGAGAGATGGTGTAGCAATTAAGAGCACTGGCTGCTCTTGCAGAAGACCTGGGCTCAATTCCCAGCTTCCACATGGCAGCTAGCAACTGTCTGTAAACTCCAGTTCCAATGAATCCAACTCCCTCTCTGACCTCCTCGGCATCGCATAACACGGATGTACCCACCTTAATGCAGCATTACACATATACATAATAAAAGTAATAAATAAAATATTTAAAAAAAGAAGTCAGAGTCTATACCTCTTCCTCAACAGACCAGAGATGTTTCTTAGCTAGGTCACAACCCCTTGCTTAAGAAGGCAAAAGGAGGGGCTAGACCCAGTGGCATCAGAGAGGTTAGTAGGGAGGATCGTCACACAGCCCTGTGGGCCCCACAGGAGGGTGATGTACAGGGAGGCTGTCCTTCACTCAGATGTGTCCGAGCCAGTGTGCTCTCCCTCAGTTCCCACCCCTGCCTTGTCTTCCCCTCTGAGCAGATGGAACCAGCTGGACCTGGCCATTGTGCTGCTGTCGGTCATGGGCATCACCCTGGAGGAGATCGAAATCAACGCTGCCTTGCCCATCAACCCCACCATCATCCGCATCATGCGTGTCCTGCGCATCGCCCGGGGTAAGGGGAGGGGATGGGATAGGACAGAGACTAGTGGGGGCCGGAGGTGCCTCTCATTGCCTGGGGAAGCATACCGCAGTGGGGTTGAAGAAGTGGGGACGTGTGGGCAGGAGAGGCTTCCAGATGAGCAGAAGCCAACGGGAGCCTGTGTGTCAGCCCCGTGTGTGCACAGCCCCCCACCCAGCTGCCGGCTCGCATGCTTGTGCGCAGCTCTGCTTCTTGTGCACACCTCTTAAAGCTATGGTCTGTAGGGCCCAGTCTCAAGCTATGACCCGAGGCCCCCTGGTCCAGCTCTGTGTGCCGCAGGGCATTTCTCCAGCGCTGGGATCAGGACGCCATCCACAGTGTACTACAGTCCTCCCCGGAAGCCCTTCTCTCACCTCAAAGCTGTTCCTACTTCCTTTCAAAAATCCAATTGCCACGGTGTTAACAAGAGGATTTTGTTCACCTCCTGCCCGTTGTCTCCAAGCTCTGAGGAGGGAGAGGTGCACAGAGAACTCTGTGGGTGACACCAGATCCCTTTGACCCAGAAAGCACAGGAAGGGACGTGGCTCCCGTGTCCGTCACCTTTACCACACCACAGTCCGTGGTGCCTTCAGTCACCCACACGCTTTGTATCCTCCTCACTGTTTCATACAGTCCTGCTCTCTTGGGGTTTTCTGTGTCCTGTTTGGTCCACACACCCATCATCCTGCAGCCCGGCCATGTTCTTAAGAAGGTCAAGAGCAGACCCTGCTCACAGACTAAGCTGTATACGCTCTCTTCTCACGAATTCACTCACCTGCATGTCCACATGTATGTGTATACATCCCATAACCTGGACTGACAGCCAGGGCTGGGTGTTGCCCACAGTGCTGAAGCTGTTGAAGATGGCCACAGGAATGCGGGCCTTGTTGGACACGGTGGTGCAGGCTCTGCCTCAGGTAAGAGCCTCTCCCTTCTGCAGCCTGCCTAGAGCTCAGTGCCAGGCTGGGCCCTTCGGGGGTGCAGGCCCTGATCTCTCTCCCCCCAAGACCTGCCCAGACCCAGGGCAGAGTCCCATCTCTGGAAAAGGTGTTTGAGCCAGGGGCCTCTCCTGCCTCTCCAGGAACTTACCACAGGGCCACCGGCACCCACTCTGTGCCCATTCCAGTGTGGACTCTGAGGGCTTATTCAGTGTCTTTGGAAGCCCCCAGGTTGTGGGAGATAGACTCTTCAGGGCCCTGTGGGAGTGAGGAGGCCTGTGGTATGCTCCAGGAAGAGGGGAGGCACTGGTCACTGACTTTGAAGTCAGGGAAGGAGACTTTTGAGCTGGACCTAGAAAGGTGGAGATGGGGTACTGTGGGTGCGAGGTTCCCGTAGGTCTTCCGGGGGGAGTGTGAGCCCCAGCCTGAGTTGGGGACCATGAGTGGGCAGGACTGTGTTGCTGGTCGGTTAGCTGGTGTCTGGCTCACAGGATTTTTAATCCTGATAGTTATGAAGTCCCCCCACCCCACCCCACCCTACTATGTCCTGAGCACCTGCACTGACCCTTGAATACATTCCCTTGCTCATTAAGACCCACTTAGTTCTAAGGATCTTTAGGTGCCTTAAAAGCATTACTGGGTGTGGTAGCGCATGCCTTTAGTCCCAGCACTGGGGAGGCAGAGGCAGGCAGATCTCTGTGAGTTTGAGGCCAGCCCGGTCTATATAGCAAGTTCCAGGCTAGTTAGGGCTACACAGTGAGACCCTGTCTCAATAAAAAACAAACAAAAATATAAACAATCAAGCAAGCAAGCAAGCAAACAAACAAACAAAAAAACACAAAGGCACAAACAGGGCACATTGAAGATGAAGAAAAAGTAGCTCTAACTGTTTAGGGAAGATGGAGGCAGTCAGTTCTCTTGGGGACCTCCACTGAGGACAGGAAATTCCATTATTGAGCTTGGTGAGCTTTCCAGCGGCCACGTTCCAAAGGGAAAGGGACATGGTTTTCTTCAGGTCTGGATGGAAAGACGAGTTCCCCCTAATTCCTGGAGGATGGGGTGAGGCCGGGCTACACAACTGTGTAGACAGGAAGTTGGTCAGAGCTCAAACTCAAATCTGCTTGGGATTTGAGGGTGGGCCCTGGGCGTGTGGCATAATGTCCCTGTGCTTTAGTTTCCTTACTTGGGAAGTGGGGTCAATGACCATATTTCAAACAACTATTGGATGTTTAAAATAGCTATAGCTCGTGAAGTTCTTCTCAGGACCTGACTCACGGAAGTGTCCTAGCAGAATCTGGTACGGGTAGGAGAATGAGGGTGAGATGTGACAGGTGAGTGTCCAGGCTCTTTAACTACTGAGCATCCTTCAGAGATGGATGGCCAGTGCTGAGCTGGCACAGGACACATGAAGATGCTGAGAAAGCCCTGGGATCAAACAGGAGACAAGTGATAGTAATCACAGTGACATTATCAGTTTCTCAAGATGCTAACAGGTGGCTGTGGGGGAGGGACCTGCCCTCAAGACCTGTCAGCCTATGTCTGTGCTGCCAGATGATGTCTTAGTTATTTTTCACATTGCTGCAACGAGGTACCTGGCAAAAGCAGCCTAAGGAAGGGTTTGTTTCTGCTCATAGTTCAAGGGCATGGTTCATCGTGTTAAGGAAGGATGGGGCAGGAGCATGAGGCAGCCGGTCACATCGCATCCACAGTCGGACAGAGAGCGATGACTGTTGGTGCTCAGCTCACTTTCTCCTGTTAGTTCAGCCCAGGATCCCTAGCCCATGTGACAGTGCTACTTGCATTAGGGTGGGTCTTCCCACCTCAGTTAACCCAGAATAGAAACTCCCTCACAGGCACGCCCAGAGGCTTGTCTCCTGAGCGATCCTAGTTTCTGTCAAGATGGCAATCTACATTAATCATCACAGATGGACTGGGTGAAGTGCCATGAAAGTGGAATTTCAGCTTCTTCCCTCTGACTCTGCCCCACACAGATGGAGAAGGTATTGGGAAAGGCTCAGGAGAGGTGACCTGAATGGGGCTTTGAGTGAGGAGGAGGAGATCCTAACAGTCCAAGTCTAAGTGTTTTCCCTGCAGAGGGACAGACTATGCAGAGACCCTGAAGTCCACTGCCCTGTGATTGGAATGGAGGAGTTGGAAGATTGAGCCTGGAGGGGAGCCCAAGGACAGGTCATAGCTGGCCTTCAGCTCTGGGGCAGCAAACTTGGGCCTTGTCCTGTGGGCTTTGGGTGGTGTGCCAGTATTCAGACAAGAGGGCCTCAGGCAGAGTCGCCTTCTGTGGGGAGACTAGAGGAGAGGCAGGAGTTGGGTGGGGAGGCTGCTGTGGCTCTCAGGCTCTCAGGGGCTGAGGGTGGAGGTAGGAGACCTTTGCAAAAGATAAGGAAGGGATCCCATTAGGAAACACCAGCTGAGCAGGGCAGAGAAGCTGAGCTCTATGTGGCCTGGGTCAGGCAGGGCTCTGCTTGGCTGTCTGGGCTGCACACTCCGGCTTGAGGTGCCCACTAAGTCTTGGCTTCCTTAATGAGTGGGGTGTTATTAATTAGCCAGGCACTGCAGTGCAGAGCATCTGGAGGGAAGCCCTCCTCTGGAGTGGAGTCTCTGATTAACGGAGTTTACTCTATGGTGATTACTGCAAGTGCCTTCTGATTGTTCACAGGGGCCTTTGGAGGGTCAGGAAGGAATTTCATTTCTAGGGCACGAACGCCTGCTAGCCTTATCCATAGCATAAGGCAAAGGCAGTCTGGCACCGGTGGATGGATTTGAACTAGGTTTGGAATCTGGGGTGTTCTGTCCTGTAGGTGCCATGGGACGGGGGTGCCTGCATTTGCAGGAGGTTCCTGGGCCCATGCGCACATGTGATACGTGCTCTCATCCTTGTCCATGGTCTGCTCCCCCATGCTGGCCTACGGAGTCCAATCTGACTTCATCCAGTTGTGTCCCAAGCAGCAGAAGACAGTGAGAGGCACATGCTGTGTCAAGTTGCAGGCTACCTGAAGGTGGGCTTCAGGGAGGAGGTGGCATTGCTTCAGGGACCTTCCCCCTACTCTGCCCAACTATAGGCCCTTACATATGCCCAGTTTGCTGAGTGGCAGTGGTATGACAGATCCCAGGGCCAGTCTGCTGGGCTTGAACACTGACCCATCGTGGATAATCCGTGTAATTCACCAGGTGACTTCAACTCTCAGTCCACCTTCCTTTCCATCTAAAGAATGAGGATAAAGATGGCTCATAGGTTGGTTTGTGTGCGTGTGTGTGTGTGTGTGTGTGTGTGTGTGTGTGCAGAAGCTAGAGGTTGATCTAATTTTCTTTGAGACAGGTAGGCTCATTGAGCCAGGAGCTCATCCATTGGCTGGCCCAGTCCCCAGGATTGTGGTTACAGACCTGTGCCACCATGCCCAGCTTTTACACGGGTGCCTGGGAATCTGAATTTAGATCACCAGGCTTGCATAGCCCTTTGAGCCATCTCCCCAGACCCTCCCCAAGGGTTTTTGGGATAAGTGAGGTGCTCGTGACAAAGTCTTTGTAAGCATTAGATGGGTGACATGTGCTGCATAGCCTTGCCCTTCTGGGGATCTCCAGAGGGTGACAGACATGGACCTCAGATTGAAGACTGTCCTCCTCCAGTCCCGGGACCCCTCTCCAGTCCTCAGCCCAGCCCATCTCTCCCCACAGGTGGGCAACCTGGGCCTCCTCTTCATGCTGCTCTTCTTCATCTACGCTGCCCTGGGGGTGGAGCTGTTCGGGAAACTGGGTGAGTGACTCCCAAAGCTGTACTCTCCAGCCTGCTGCATGGGGCTGCTGTTCAGCAGCGGGGCCCTCCCTCCAAGCCCAGCATAGGTATGGAGGAGCTTCTCAGGTCTGGCTCGTGAGTGCACACCACAGCTGGGAGGTGCAGTCCTGGGCTCCAGCTGTCTGCTCTTCTGGTCTCTGCTCCTGGCCAATGCCTGTCTGGAGCTAGCACCTGCTCAAAACAAGCAGAGAGACAGAGCAAGGGACAGGGCAACATAGCCCATGTTGAGTCCAATCCTGCATTTAAGGTCAATTCCAGAAAGCCGGGGTGGGCTCCGGCCCTATCCTCCTTCTCAGGAATGATTATTGGGTAGAAGATCCAGATGCTGCTGAGCCTGAGCCCGAGCATATGTAGCACCTCTTTGAAGGCTGGTTGCCTTATCTTTGGGCCAGGCACAGTCCACACATACTGCTGAGGGGGAATTCTGAGAGGTGCTGACTGGAGGTGGGCTGTGCAGGGGTGCTACTGGTAGACAGGCTGATCTCCTCTCCTCCCCGCCCCACCCCATCTCAGTCTGCAATGATGACAACCCGTGCGAAGGCATGAGCCGGCACGCCACCTTTGAGAACTTTGGTATGGCCTTCCTCACACTCTTCCAGGTCTCCACGGGTGACAACTGGAATGGGATCATGAAGGTACTTGTGGGCCAACTGAGGTGAAATCAGGTGGTTCCCAGTCCTGTGTGGATCCTACTGATCCAGACAGTGCCCTTTGCACACCCAGTGTGTACACGTGAAGGGAGTCAGGGCCCAGAGAAACCCAGGGACCTTCTGGGACCTCATTGAGATGGGACTGTCACCAGGCCAGGCAGGGCTTTGTTGAACTGGGGTTTGGGCTGGCCTGAAAAGTAGAAAGTGGGAATAGGTGCCTGGATAACACGTACCTCTTCCCAGGTTTGTCACAGTGAGGCGTGGAGTAGGCCAGATCACATCTAAATAGGGCCCTGCAGGCTTGGCTGAAGCCGAGACAAGCTCAGATTACTATAAGCCAGAGCAGGCCATGAGGGCAGCTGGGATCTGGGAAAAGGAACGGATCCCAGTCCCTGTCACCTGCATGTGTGCGGACTTCTGGTAGCCTCGTGGGTCGCTGTGCAGTGTGGGTGAGATGGGTGGCCACGGAGGCATGGCGGGTGGCCTGTCTTACCAGTCTGTCCCCGTGGCAGGACACTCTGCGGGATTGCACCCACGATGAGCGCAGCTGCCTCAGTAGTCTGCAGTTTGTGTCCCCTCTATACTTTGTGAGCTTCGTGCTCACGGCGCAGTTTGTGCTCATCAATGTGGTTGTGGCTGTGCTCATGAAACACCTGGACGACAGCAACAAGGAGGCACAGGAGGATGCCGAGATGGATGCCGAGATTGAGCTGGAGATGGCCCACGGCCTGGGCCCTAGCCCCAGCTCTGGCCCCACCACGCAGCTGCCTACCAGTTCTCCAGGGGTCCCAGGCCGCGGGACAGGAGGGGCAGGTGTCGGGGGCGACACTGAGGGCCACCCGTGCAGGCACTGCTACTCTCCAGCCCAGGTGGGTGGGGGCTGAGAGATGAACAGGGTACAAGGGTGGGGGGCCGCGCAGCAATTAGACCGGGGAATGCCCTCTGTCTTTCGGGACCCTGCTGTGTTCAACTTCAAGACAGGGTGACCTTGTGACCTGGGGCTCAGTCCCAGGCCATGGGCATGGAGAATGGGAGGGCAGCTCTGCCCCTCCCACCCCAAAGTCCCGGGAGCCGGCCTGTAATCCCACCTGTCCCCGCCCCGCCCCGTCCGCCTAGGAGACCCTGTGGCTGGACAGCGTCTCTTTACTCATCAAGGACTCCCTGGAGGGGGAGCTGACCATCATTGACAACCTGTCTGGCTCCATCTTTCACCACTATTCCTCACCCGCTGGCTGCGACAGATGTCACCATGACAAGCAAGAGGTACTAGTGACCTGGGAGGGGTTGGTCCCCTTGGGGGACACCTGGAAGTGAGGTGGGGATGAGGAACACCTGATTTTGGGCCTGCAGAGCCATATGGCCCCACTGGTCACAGCAGATGATCTTTACAGGCTTGTCTGCAAGGTACAGCCTTATGGTGGGACCCTGAGAGCTATGAGCCCCCAGAATTTCTTGCATACAGTAGGTGCTCAGAAGCAGCGGCTCTTCTTCCTTGGGCTGCTAATGCAGGCAAGAGCTCTGTGTGTTTCCTCCGAGGCGTTTTGCCTTCTCTGTACCAACAAGGGGTCGTCGGAGCCTGCCCTTCCCCTGTGGCCACAGCCCCCCTGTGTATGCCAGAACCTCTTTCAGGAGCCTTGCTCTTAACTGCAATCAGAGACTCAGCCCCACCTGCTTCAGTGGCAGTTTCCAGGCTGTCCTCTAGGTCTATGTCTAGCAGCCCCTAGCAATGCCTCCCTGTGACCCTGTATGTGGGCCCCTGAGCTTGTCCCATGGTGTTCCAGGATCAGCCCCAGATAGCTGTGAGGTCACCCTCGAGAGCCTTTGGCAGGAGCTGAACATCTGGGCTGCCCACTTTCCCGGCAGCAGGTTTTCGTAGGATCTCAGGTCCTTCTGACCCCCTTGCCAGGGACACACAGTGCAAGCGGCCCACATAGGGCTCAGGCCCACACCAGCTTAGCTTCATAGGCAATGATCTGTGACAAGAAGACAGTGGGGCTTCATAGCTCACTGTACTTAGCTACCCTTGCATCCAGGCATCAAGGGGAGCCACCCAGGCCTCGTTTCTGTTGGGTTAGCCCCTGTACCACCATCATACGTCATCCATGTTGGGACGCTGCACAGAGTGGGTGCACCACTCAGGCCCAGCTTGTAGACCACTCTGATCACTGCCCCATGTCCTTTCAGGGCCCTGTTGCTCAGCGCTCCAGGCCCAGGCTGCCCCATCCCAGTCCCAGGGTGACCCGAAGCCACCACCTCCCCCTGCAGGTGCAGCTGGCCGAGACAGAGGCTTTCTCCCTGAACTCAGACAGGTCTTCGTCCATCCTGTTGGGGGATGACCTGAGTCTTGAGGACCCCACAGCCTGCCCACCTGTTCCCAAGGACAGCAAGGTGAGTGGCCAAGAGTCTCCCCTACTTCTTTCCTATGTGTGATGTCAGGGTACACACTTTTTTTTGCCAGATGGGGCTCAGGCAGGTGCAATCTAGTTAATCAAGGCCACATCTTTTGTTGGACTCAGAGAGCAAGATGTGGGTTGGGGTGGTATGGGTTCATCAGTCTCACAGGGGCATCAGGTAGCTCTCAAGGAGCTACTGAACAGGGCTCACTGTTCTATGTGCAAGACCCCAGGCAGCAGCCAGTGTGAATGGGAAACTGAGGCCTGGCAAAGGACCTGGCCCACTAAGGTCATATTCTGATGCCTTCACACCCTGTGTGACTACAGCACTGGGCCAGACCTGAGCCAGAGCTTGGTTAAAAGATGACAAAGACCCTGTATTGTCTCTAGGCCATCACAGTCACGAGGGGGAGGGGGAATAGGCTGCCTGGGGCATCAAAGAGAGCTTCTTGGAGGTGGGGACCTTCTACCTGGGAACTGGAAGGTGGTGACTACTGGCCACATAGCGGAGGCTAGAGGAAGGGCTTTCCAGCCAGTGGAGGGGGGCTTTGGAGGGGCATGAAGGCAGCCACAGGGGTTCCTGATCCATCTGCCTCCCTTGCCTGCAGGGTGAGCCAGAGCCTCCTGAGCCCATGCAGGCAGGAGACCTGGATGAATGCTTCTGCCCCTTTGCCAATGCACCTATCTCCACGGGCCCAGAAAGCCTGCTGTGCGAAATGGAGGCTATCCCATTCAACCCTGTCCAGTCCTGGCTGAAACATGAGAGCAACCAAGGTGAAGTGTGTAGCCCAACGAGCTCCCTACACCCTGATGCTAAGCATCTGCGTCCTGGCCGGGGGTGGGGTGCATAATGGAGTTGTTTTTCCAGAAAGAGCCAGTTCTGGCAATCAGAGAAAGACTCAAGTCAGATGAAAAAATTATAAAAGAGGTAGTCAGGAAGATATTGGGACAGAAGCCCGGGCTAAGAGCGTATCAGGCTGAGCTTCTCAGGTACTGTGATGAGAAGGGAAATAGTTGCCATGTATGGCTCTCATGGTCCAGCAGAAGGAGAACCCCCAGATTATTGAGTTTTGGTAGGGAAGAATTTGAGGTGTTTATCACCCAAGATCTTTACACAAGGTGATATCAAATGATGGGAAATCTGATGTTTTCAATGGCCCTTAGGTAAAAGACTGTCCAGGACCCCAAACCTCCCGATCACAAAGTTTAAGCCCAGGATCTCACCCCAGGCCTGTACTGATGGAGTGTTTAGTTAACTGTTCCATTATACAGTGGTGCAGCACAGGAAGCGCATTCAGGACACAACCACTCGGTGCCTATTCACATATTCTGAACCCTGTGCCTCTTCTTCATTCTACAAAGTGCAGAGGGGGCCATACAGTTCACCTGGCCCTTGCCTACAAAGGCCTGCCTTGCCTCAGGCTGCCCAGCCTGGCCGTCCCCCTTTCTGACCTCAGTGAAGCAGCCCAGGCCCATCAGATAGCTCTTGTATGGCCAGTGCAGGGCCTGGCCCAGGCCTGGAACCCCACCTTGCCTACTGTCCAAGAGGCCTAACCAGGGCCTGTGGGGTTGCCAGGGTTGACGAATCGGGGTGATTGAGTATCTGCCCTGTGCCTGGTTCTGGGCTAAGTGCTTTGCACCTGCTGCTTAGTTCCAAACTCTTCCTCCTGTGCAGTAGTTACTTTCCTTATTGCTGTGACCAATTACCTGACAAAACCAACTTGGGGAAGAAGAGGCTTATTTTGGCCCATAGTTTGAGGGTACCGTCCACCATGGTGATGAAGCTGTGGTGGCCCGAGTGTGAGGCAGCTAATCGCATGTATCTGCTGTCAGGAAGCAGCGCATCGTGAATGCTGGTGCTTAGTCCACTTTCTCCTTTTTATTCAGTCCAGAACCCCAGCCCATGGAGGGGTGCTGCCCATTTTCAGAGTGGGTCTTCCCACCTAAATTAACCCAAGCTAGAAGCTCCCTCACAGACATGTCCAGAACTTTATCTCCTAGGTGATTCTAGATTCTGTTGATTGTCACTGTTAACCATCACACCTCCCCTGGGTGGGCATCTGTCCGCATTTCCAGAGGAAGAGGCTCAGGGGTCAGGCCTGGAGTCTAGTTTGCCTGACTCTGCTCGGGGCTGGTCGCCCAGGAATCAGACCGAATGGTGCCATGTTTCTTTCAGTGATGAAACCAAGGCTTCAAGTTGGAGATTTGCCCACAGTCTCACAGCTGGTGTTAAGCAGCCCGTTTCTAGCAGCCCAGTGGGGGCTAGTGCTCTGTGCCTCCCCTCCAGGGCTGCCCCCAGCTCCTCCTCTTCCTCCTTTGCAGCACCCCCAAGCCCCTTCTCCCCAGATGGCTCCAGCCCTCTTCTGCAGATGCCTGCTGAGTTCTTCCACCCTGCTGTGTCTGCCAACCAGAAGGGGCATGAATCAGGCATGGGCACTGGGACCCTGCCCAAGATTGCACTGCAGGGCTCCTGGGCATCCCTGAGGTCCCCAAGTGTCAACTGCACCCTCCTGCGACAGGTACAGGCCCCTCCTGGGCTCTCAAGAGTATCCTTGTTAGGGTCCTCCAGGTGGGGGGGCGCAGGACACAAGACCCTGGAGATATGGGTGGGTGAGAGTCAGCTGGGAACCTTGTGTGAGGTCAAACCTGGGCTCTGACTTGGGACTGGAAAAGTTGGCTCTGATTGTCCAGAATGGGCAGCAGGACAGGGAGCCCAGTGGGAGGTGTCCCTGGTGACTGCCCTGAGAAACCCGCAAAATGCAAATGTGGCCGGGGGATGCTGTGGGATCCTGAATCTCATCACTAGACTGTCCTACCCCTGGGAATTAGTGAGTGAGTGGAGAAGGAGATAACACACGTGACCTCACCCCTCCCCACCTCCCTGCAGGGCACTGTCAGTGACACATCACTGGAAGCCAGCCCCAGCAGTTCAGCAGGCAGCCTGCAGACCACACTGGAAGACAGCCTGACGCTGAGCGACAGTCCCCGGCGCGCTCTGGGTCCACCTGTCCCCACGCCAGGGCCACGTGCTGGCCTGTCGCCCACCACCCGGCGCCGGCTCAGCCTGCGTGGCCGTGGCCTGTTCAGCCTGCGTGGGCTCCGGGCCCACCAGCGCAGCCACAGCAGCGGCGGCTCCACTAGCCCAGGCTGCACCCACCATGACTCCATGGACCCCTCGGATGAGGAGGGCCGCGGGGGCGCAGGTGGCGGGGGTGCGGGCAGCGAGCACTCCGAGACTCTCAGCAGCCTGTCGCTCACCTCGCTCTTCTGCCCACCGCCCACGCTGCCACCACCGGGTCTCACACCTGCCAGGAAGTTCAGCAGCACCAGCAGCCTGGCGGCTAGCTCCGGCCGTCCAGGCATCACCGCTCCAGCCCGCGGCCTGGCCCGGAGCCCCTCGTGGGCCGTGGACCGCAGCAAGGACCCGCCAGGCCAGGCCCAGCCCATCTCAGGCTTGGGCCCCTCAGCGCCGGAGCCCCAGCCACCTCCCGGGAAGCTGGAGTCCACGGATGCTGCGAGCAAGAGAAAGAGATGAGGGCCGCAGGGGCTGTGGGGGACTTGCCACCGCCGTCCACCCGCCCGCCCCATCTCGCCGTCTTTTACCTCAGGAGCCAGGGAGCAGACAGCAATACTTTGTCCACACCTGGGAGTGGCACAGGGGCCAGTCAGCGCCAGGCCACTAGCTGGCCACTGAGGAGGGTCTGAGTTAGCCTAGGCTCAGCTGTGGCCCCAGCCGTGGCCTGTGCAGCGCATATGCAGATATATGCAGATATATACATATATATATAGACAGACATATATTTATTTATTTTTTTTACTGAGAGCTTATGACTTCCGGAAAGTGCTAAAGTTGAAGATGCAGGCGAGGGCCCAGGCAGGGGTCTTGTCTATTGCTTAGGACACAGGCCTGCCCAGTGCAGCTGCTGCCCCTGTGGCAGTTTAGGTATCTCCCTAAGTTGGGAGCAACTTGGGAGGATGCTCAGGGCCCAGTAGACAGGCCCAGGAGAAGAGAGACAATTCAGGGTGCACTTTTTTCCCTTTAATGAAAAGACGCTGCTAAGATCCCCCACCTTCACCCATGTGTCAGGGTGTCTGTCTTGTCCCTCTGACTATCTCGTTCTTGTGGAGTCTTTTGTAGACACCCCTGACACACAAACTCTCTTAGTTAGCCGGTTAGATGTTCTATTTAGAAAAATCAGGGGTGAGTAGAAATATTTCTTAGAGCAGGGTTCGGGGACAGGGCAGTTTTAGGCTGGGCAGGGGACTCAGGAGTCAGGTGAAGTCTTGACCTATGTGAGTACTTTGAGGGGACAGTTTTATACCCAGGAATGCCCCAAACAAGAGTAATTAATGTAAGAGAGAGGACAGATGCTCCAGGCTAGGGCAGCTGGTTACTTAGGAACTTAGGTAAGCATAGGAACTTACGGTTTTATAGCCCCTATGTAGGCCTCAAACTGCAGCCATTCCTGGGAATTATGGTTACCCTCTCTGAGCAACTCTGGCCCTGCTCAGGATGACAGCAAATTTGATGGGGTTCTGAGCACCTGCTCAAACACCAGGGCTCACCCCTCCACAGCCCCTTCAGCCTCCTGCCAGTCCCTAGATATCCACATCCTCTGGCTCTTCTGCCCACCCTGGGGTATGTTTCACTGTCTCAAGCCACAGGTCAGGTCTTTCAATAGTAGTGCTTCCCAAAATGAGTCCAGGACGGGTGTTTTATTTATTTGAATAGTTATGCATTTATTTCAGTATTTATTAGAAAAAAATATATACTGCATTGAACCTGTGATCTCACAGGCTCATTGCTTAGGTCCAGGCTAAGCCCTAAAGAGTAGGTAAGTTTGATGTCAGCTTAAAGAAGAATGGGGTTATACTGGTACTGTGGCCTGCAGATAGAGCAGGAATGTGGGGTGCTCATCCAGATTGCCAGGAGCTGAGGGTCTTGCTGATTAGGGGAACTTGTCCCTGCTCCCAAACGCTGACTACACAGAAGTTTGTTTCTAGCCAGGTTGGCAAGTAGTAGCTGGGTTCACAGGCTCTGGGGACTTCCCGTCTGGCACAGGGGTCCTGGGAGTCTGGGCAACATAGTACAGTGTGGAAGAAAGGAATGACAGAGGGATGCTGCACGCAAAGTCCTCCTTAGAGCTGAGGGCTGAGAACAGGTTGTTAGGCCCATTTACCCATGGGGAAACTGAGGCTCTGTAAAAGTGAAGTTATTATGTGGCAGCTGTCAGGGCTCTGGCAGCTAAGAGCCCAGTATACCCAGAAACGGCCCTGGCCTGAACACCTGTCATGTGCACACACCTGCATGTTTGAAAGGAGGGTGATTTGATGTGGAGGTGGCATTGTTGTAGCCAGGCTGGCCCTCTGGCTTCACAGTGACGATCCCTGATACCATTCAGCACCATTCATTTTCTGGATCCAGTATCAGTCATCTAGCTCAGTGTGCAGGGTGTGTGTGTGTGTGTGTGTGTGTGTGTGTGTGTGTGTGCAGTGCTGTTCATAGCCAACTTTCTCCCTGTCACTGGGCTCTGAGGCTGGGCAGGGATGATGTTCGGGTATCTGTACCTTTAGTCTGGACTGTGTGACCCCAGATCAAGCAGACAGGTTGAGGAGGGTGTTCTGGCAAATGGACAGGCTTGGGCTAGGTTCTGGCTGGGTGTCCAGAGAGGACAATTAACTGAGCCTCCAGCGAGGACAATTAACTGAGCCTAGAGGCAGAAAGGCTTTGCCCAGGGTGGGTGCCTTTGGCCTTGTTCCTGTGGGTCCCTAAGGACCAGGGAAGTTGTGAGTTACTGGCCCGGATGAGATGCAGTGGGCAAGGACTGGGCAAATGGCCCCTCCTCAACACTGTGGCTGGGGCTATGGCCTCAGCCCATGCCTGTCCATCACCAAAGCACAAACTCCCCCGATCCACATGGGCCTGGCTGTGGGGAGAATGGGGACTCAGGTGCCAATACTCTAGAGCCGTTTATTTGCCAGGCTGAGTGGTGTGGAGGCTGGCAGGTGCCACAGAATCTATAGAAAAGGGCCTGAAACCCCACAGAGCCAGCTCTGGCCTCTTCCTGCCCCCTGTTCTGCCTTTTCCCCAGGAAGTACCTCTGAGGAAGATGAAACATGCACAGTTCTAGCCCGTCTGCCTGTCCCCCAACATCCCTTCTGGAGCTCACTGCTCCCAGGCTCACCTCCCGCCCCCTTTGCTGCGCTGTGTAAGGGCTTGGGGTCTTAGAAGCTGCTGTTTAGCCCAGACACACATACCTCCCCCCTTTTTGTCTTTGTGCAATAATCAGTGTCCCTGGCAGAGCAAGGGCCGAACTGGGGCCTAGAGAGGAGGCAGAGGCCACCTTGTCCAGGAGGCTCTCAGCCCAGCTCTGCCACTGTGACTCTAGCATTCCCCAGTCACTGTACAGTTTCTATCATGTGAACGAACTTCCCTCCTAGTTGCTGAAGGCACTGGTCCCTGCTGGCCCAGATGGCCCGGGCATACAGAAACTAAGCCGAACCGCCAGCCAGTGTTGTTTTGAATAAAACCCCAGAAGCCTATTTAGGAATTTCTCTGTGTGTATCTGCTTTTTTACAAGTTTGGGTTTTTTTGGGAACTTTTACTGAGGGAAGAATGGTGATATGTTCTTCATGTCGAGGATACGGGATCTGGGGTTGTTGGGAACCTAGAAACCCCAACAGCCCAGAGTCTTCTTGTATCCAGAGTCTGAATGGGGGCTGCAAGCCTGGGGATGAGACTGGGGAAGATGAATTTATTTACCTTTGGCATTGGTTTCTGAGTTTATATTATTGGTGTTATCAGAATCTAGGCTGCAAACAACGAAAACCCAATTCAAATGGACTTAAAAGGTAAGGGCTGGAGAGTTGGCTCAGTGGTTAAGAGCACTGACAGCTTTTGTAGAGAACTTGGATTCGATTCCCAGCACTCATGTGATGGCTAACAACTTCTGTAACTCTAGTTCTAGGGGATTCAGTGCCTTCTTCTGACCTCCAGAGGCATTGTACAACAGAAGTACACTTACACACATGCAGGCAATGCACTCATACACATAAAAAAACCTGTTTTTTAAAAGAGTAAAAGATGGGGCTGGAGAGATGGCTCAGCAGTTAAAAGCACTGGCTATTCTTGCAGAGGACCTGGGTTGGGTTCCCAGCCCCCACCTGGCAACTAACAACCATCACAATTCCAATTCCAGGGGACCCAATGCCCTCTTTTGACCTCAGTGAGCACTGCATGCATGTGGTGCACTCACATGTAAGCAAAATGTTCATCACAAAAGACAATGCAGGAGAAAGAAGAGAGGGAAGAAGCCAGGGAAAGGAAGTGGTTCAAGAGTTTAGTGGTTGAAGTTTTCAAGAGGCCCAGAGGTGGAGCCGTATTCAAGTGCAACTAAACAGAGAATTCCCGCCAAGTGGGGAGGACACCGTCTCTCTGCCTCTTGGCTGCTTCTGTGCTTGCTTCTACCTCCCTGAGCCCCACCACCTTTCTCTGGGCAGCCTGGCAACATCTTAGGGCAAGATCCTCACTCAGCCTTCCTAAGGGACATGCTATGCTAGAGACACTGTGCTGGTCACTGATCAGGCCTGACCTTGCATTCTTTCAGGGATCCAGGGTTGGCCTGGCCCCTGCACCATAGCCCAGGAGTAAGACTCGGGTCCCATCCTCCTGCTGACCTGGAAGTGGCTCTTAACCTTGCCCTTCAGAAGGAGACTAAGCCCTGTGGCAGCAGAACATCTTAATGTCGGCCAGCTGAGAGCACAGGAACAACCAAACTGGCTGTGAGAGTGCCCAGGAGGACATCTGCTCTTTCAGTGAATCCCCTGTCCCAGCAGGTGTCCTTTCCTCAAGGGATGACCAAGGTCTGGGGACACCAGGATGGCAGGTGTGGCCTTTAGCAGAGCCAGCCTGAGGCCAGGACTCCCAACCCATCCTACCCCATTATCAGCCTTGGTCTGCCCACATTTGCATCTCTACTCTGCGGTCTCCATTCCAGTGATCATAGAAGTTTTATGAAGCAGCAGAGATCAGTGAGGCATGACAGGGTGGGACATCCCAGGCTAAGACTGAGGTGGATGACTACAGCACCACCCTGAGCTTTCTCTCTGAACCGGTGAGACTGCTGAAGCCCCTTTCAAGGCCTTCCCTACACTGGCGACTGCCTCATTTTGGCAGTAGGGATGGCAAGTGTCTGGGGAAAAGTGTTTGTCTGTTGATGGGTCTATATATATATGCAGGGGCCACGGGTGATCCTCCCCTCTCAGGTCACCTCTAACCTGGGGAGCCAGCACCTAGCTTTCCCTGTGCTGGCCCACACCCCTGAGGAGCAGTAAGAGACCTGTGTGTTTTCTTCTCTCACACGTGAGCTGTGGTATTAAAAGCAAGAAGCTGCCAAGGAGAGATTGGCTTAGAACAACAACAATCCAAGAACATTTTAAAAGTGACAAACTTCAGCCATCAGCACTTTTTATTTAGACCCGAATTCATGAATTTTAACCAAATAAACACAGGCGTGTTAGGTATTAATATATGTACCATTATGCAAAACCACTATTACGGTTGTAATGAAAATTAGATTCTGGCTCAGTGGTGGTATTCCAGGAGGGAAGGCATCCTCTGGCTTCCATCGCTGTGACCTCGGGTTGCCGTTGTCATGGTAACAGGCCTGCCATGGGCATGTGTGGACTGGGATGGTGGGGTTAGGGTGAGAGCAGAGCTGTGAACTTACTGCCCCCTCATCAACCCTGAGTCTCAGAAAAGAGGGGACCAATGACCAGTGTAACAGGTTGGGGGGCGCACAGCTATGACGCGGGTGCAGTCCACCGTGTCTTACTCCTCCTCTCTGCACTAGACAACTCTTCCATAGCGGCAGCCCTGTTATCTTTCAGTAAATACTAGATGAATGTCTACAATGCATCAGACCTGAGCTAGGCTCTGGGAATAGAACAACAGGTCCTTGTGCTTGCTGAACCCGCATCTCAGAGTGAGGGACAGATAACAGACAGGCAGACAGAAACGGGAACTGAGTCATCTTAGAAGGTGGAGCAGGGGTGTGGTGGAGAGTGATTTTTCTGCCTGGGTAGTCGGGGGAAGGTGTCAAGATGGGGAATACCTGATAGCTGAGAGGGAGGCTGGAAGGTGGCACCCACTCCTTCCAGACAAGGGACAGGAAGCCTGAGAGTGCTGGGTTGCCAGGCAAGACTCAGGACAGCTGGCTCATTCGGCTCCATTTGAATTCCAGATAAGAGCTGGGAGTGAGCTCAGTGGTAGAGTGCTTGCCTGGTATGCCCTGGGTTTCACCCTCAGCACTGCAAAGAAATAACATCCCTCCCCAAGATTAACCACAAATATTTTTTTAGTGTTAAGTATGTCTTGTGTAGTCCAGGCACATACACAAATTGACAAATTATTTGTTGCTTATCTGACATTCAAATTTAACTTGCCATCCTGTATTCTTTGCTAAATTCAGCCAGTGTGTCAGAGAGCAGAGGTGACCTGCCCAGGCAGGTCCTGCGATGCAGACGTGGCCATGCCTGTTCATGTGGCCCTAACCTTTGTCCTTGCTCGTCATGCCTAGCCTACCTCCCCTACAAGCCCTCACCATTCTGAACCCGGAGGCACCCAGCATCTAGGTGACAGGTCATTTGATCCCTCTCCTTGCCACATAGTTCTATGGCCCTTGGTGGCTCCAGAACTTGTTTGATGCCTGCCAGACCCTGGCTGTGCTGGTCCTCACCCCCTGTCTGTGTGACATCACCCTGACCGACTTTGTCCACCCTGTTTCATCTGCTGGGCTCTTCGGTGCTGGCTCACTCTTCTGGTCCTGTGGATGCCTGTTCCATTTTCCACGGTGCAGTCTGCTGCTCACCTTGGCTTTCCCTACTTGAATGGACTATGTATGGATGGTATTTCTCCTTCGCCGTCTCTCCATCCTCGTTAGCACACAACTGCTTGCTGTAGGGAGGTGTTTGACTTTGTCAAGACTTCCTGACATTTATTTCCAAAAGCCCAAAAGGGGAACTTGGAATTTATGGAGGGAGGAAAGAAACAGGAGGTGAGAGGAGAGGGGCTGCCAGCTGACCCCGAGAGGAGTGGGAGGACACAGCCATCCACCCACCAAAGGTCCCCAGGGCCCGAACTCCCCTGAAGTGTGTCAAGAAGCAGTCTCCACAGGCTTGTGCCTTGTGGCTGGCAGGGCTTGGTGAGGCAGAGGCTCTGTTTCTGGGGTATATAATCAGGTGGGACATTCTCAAGGATGTCTGGCCTTTGTTTTGGGGGCAGAGAAGTGGGTTTGGGCCTCCCTGAGCTTCCTTGAGAGCTGAGGTACCTCCGTAGCACATATTACCAGGTGGGTCCCAGCACCCCGGTTGTGCCCTCTCCAGATACACTAGGGCCTGACTCCCAAGGGCAGCCGTGCCTGGCCAGGCCACATGCAGCCCCTGCCTGCTTGGCAGGGCTTTCTTATCTTCAGGGCCAGACATGAGCACCCGAGGACCAGACTTTTGTGTTCCCTCTTACAGGTGCAGGGGTGGAGGGAGGCGGGGAGTCCCGCTGGCACTGGTGTTCTGATTCTCTCCACAGTGGCCTGTCAGCCTTCACTGACCTTTCTGTGTTTTGTCCGTCACATCCCAGAATCCACCCTGCACACTCAGTCTCAGTCGCTGCCTCTTTGTCTGATTCTCTGCCCACTCTCCTGACCTCTCCCTCTCTAGTCTCATCATAAAGAGTCATCCTGGCCATCATGGCACCTTAGGACAGACCCTCCTGCCCCAGTCACGTTCACTAGGGAGCACACTTCAGTCTCCAGTCTCTGGAGAAGGTCAGGACCCAGGTCCAACCCTACTATTTGCTCTGAGTAATTGTGGTCCAGGGGTAGCCCTCACTGAATAGCTTAAGGATGGCACCCCGCACTGATGTTGCAAGTAGGGATTGTTCTCCCCTAACTCCCCGCTCCGCATACTTCCCTGTGGGTTGTGCTCACAGGGCTCATCTTCCTGGAAGGACAGGAGAGATCAAGGACAGAGTCAGCTTTCCCTAATCCTATGGACAGGGCATCTTCCCACCAGGAGGCCACATGGAGGAACATGGAGCCTGGATCTGTCACCTAGGGTACTGTTCCTAGCTGATGATGGGCAGGCATGGTTGTCTCCAAAACATTCTGAATGAGAGAGGTCCCTCTCAAGGGTTTAAGGCAGCATCTTAGATGGTTCACAATGGTGCCACCTCCTAGAATCCACAGCCCTATCCAGTCTCCCCCCTGTCGGTAGATCAGAGCCAACGACTCCCTTCCAATTAAGAATGTGGGAAAGTGATATGATGCCGTTTTAGTCTGCCTTCTTTTCTTTTTTCTAAGGACACAGTCTTGTGGAACCCAAGCTGGCCTCAAACTCACTATGTAGTTGAAGATGATCTTGAACTTTGGATCCTCTTACCTCTACCTTGAAAGTGCTAGGATTACAGGCCTGTGCATCGTGCCTGGTGTATGTGGTGCTAGAGACTGAAACCAGGGCTTTGTACAGACTGGGCAAGCATTCTGCCAATTCAGCTACATTGCCAACTGTTTCTTTCTTGCCTGCTCCTTGCTCATACCTGCTCTGGGGAAAACTTGCTGTCAGATTCTGAGCTGCTTATGAAGAAACCCACTTGACAAGGAATCAAAAGGTGACTTCTTCCAGCCAGCATCCAGTGAGGCACCGAGGCCTCTAGTCAGAGGCCCTCGAGGAGATAAATCTGCTTATAGCCATGTCAACGACTTGGCACGGAGTTGAGAAGGGGCCTGTAGGTGAAGTCAGCCATGCAGGCTGTGAGCTGTGATTTTAGTGAACTGTGGGTACGGTGAGAGGCAGCCGTCCCTTGTGGCCATGTCCTGTCTTTGAGGCTGGTCTCTTAAGGATCTGTGGTGTGGATGCATGGCTTGACTGGGAGATTTTGCTGAGGTTCTCACTCCTTCAAGGGACTGTCACACTCAGAAGTGATTGATAACAGACATGACACTGCCTCATAGCACCCTGGCTATGAACTGTTCACAAGGAGGGAGGCCATTCAGTCCATTCTAGACTGTCCTGAGAGGAAAGCCCAAGGCTGTGATGACCCCAATGGCACAGGGAGCTGCTTTCCTGGAGTGTGGCCCTGTGAATATGCATTTTGAGCTTATGTTTTGGCAGCTCGAGGGGAAGGAGAGAAAGCTTATAACTCTTGCTTCTGAGCCGTTGCCTGTGCTGTGTCTCTCCTCAACTCCAGAGTCACCTCCTTAGGCCCCTCACCTTCTACTGTGGGGTGGCATTTGATGTTACATGTTCCATATCACCAAGAGCTGGGGGTACAAAGTCAAACCACCTTTAAACCCCTTCCTAGCTGAGGTCCTAACACTCACAGTAAGGTGTGAAAAGAGCTGGGTAGGGTCAGAGGTAGAGACAGGCTAGGGAGGACAGCCAGGGCTAGACATGGGGGAATGGACATCCCCTGACCGTTTTCAACGTTCTGGGATTTCACAGTCCTCATGTGAAGGGCAAATGTGCTCATGTTCACTTCTGGGCATGGGAATCAGAGACTTGGAGAAGTGGACCATCCAGGGCCTTCTCAGCAATTTCCAGCCAAATCCAAGGCCTTACTTCCTCTGGTTGGCCACGTAGGTTGTAGATAGAGTGTAAGTGAACATGACCTACCCTCTAGGTATCTGGGGGCTTCTGAGTATGCCTAACAGTGGATTGCTGGTGAGCCTAAGTCCCCAGCTTTCTTGTTGATCTATCATTCTGCAAACCAAAGAGTCTGCTCTGAAGTGTAGTACCCAGAGCAGAGGGGCACAGACCCCATCCAGGTCAAAGGGCAGGGGGTCTAGGGAGTCTAAAAGGGATGCTATAGGTTGACCTGCTTTTCAGGGGCCTCTATTGTAGGGTGGTAACAGAGGGATAATCTTGACTATGACCCCAGCTCTCAACTCAGGCCTGGTCTTCCTGCAGGGATCTGTGTCCTGCAGGACATTGGAGCAGGGTGCTGAGCGGAGCAGGAGATGATGGACTTCTATGTGGTACTTTGTTTTCAGAGCTGCTGGCCAGCATCATCCACATCTCTCTCTTCCCTTCCTGGGTAGCCCAGTGCAGGCAGATCAGGCTTCTCAGAGAATCTCCTACCAAGAGCTTGCTGGAGAGAGATCTAGAATCTGGCCAGGGTAGCTGCTACCCCTGTCCCTGTGTTTTGGGTGAATGGGGGTGGTCAGGCTGGGATGAACTTGGAATGGAGTTGGGGAACACGACATTCCAGAGCCAAACATAGTGCCAGCCCATAGTTCCAGGCTTGTTCTACTCTGGCTGAGCCTCCCTGGGGATCATAGTGTCTCTTGATGCTACCCTGTGACTCTGGACTGGTCCTGGGCCTGTGCTATGCTCCCAGCCTAAATGATACCCCTGCATCTCACTTTTCTGAAGATCCAGATTCTGAGCCTTTGCTGATGAGCCGGTGATGTCGGTTTTCCATCATCCTGACTCTCACAGCTTTCCCTCTGCCCTTTCTCATGGACTCAGGGCAGCTGACATGGTATATAAGTCTGAACCCCCAGACTACCTCTGTCTGTCCTGGATGCTGTTACAACAGGCCACAGGTCAGGGTGTAGAGGTGGCAACAGGGGCGTTAAGCACCTGATATTTTTTCCCAGTTCTGGAAGCTAGGGCATCTGGGCACATTAGGTTCTTGGTCCTTGGATACCCATCTTCCTTGCTTGCAGACACAGCTCCACCCAGGCCCTGGGACTAGAGCCTGAATGGACCATTTCCAGAACAGGCCCTGTTCTCAGACTCTTTAGATCCTCACATGCCCTCTTCTTTGTGTTTATAAGGAGACAGCCAGCTTTAAATCTCTTCTTCTTCCTGTAAGGACTCTGATTCTGTTCCGGGAGTTCCCCCGTCATGACCTCATTGAACCCAAATCACTTCTCCAAAGCCCCATTGCTTTGGGAATTTGGGCCTCAACATTTGAATTTGGGGGTGAGGGTATAAACATTCAGTCCAAGGCACAGACCAACCATGAACTCTTGAAATATGGGGCCTGGACTCATAAAGACTGGTTTTGCCCCGGGACCTTCAGCAAGATGGGACATACAATGGTCTGTCACTGAGGGTTTTCCTCTGAATAGGACATTTATGGTTTGAATCTGAAATGTCACCTCAGGCTTACGACTTGAAATGCTTGCTGGTGGCCCGATTTTGGGAGGTTGTGAACTCTTTGGGGGTGAGAAAATAGGTCACTAGGAGAAGATCTTTGGTCTCTCTCTCTCTCCTCTCTCTCTCCCTCTTTCTCCTTTGTGGGTCCTCCATGATAAGAAGAAGACAAGTCTTCACCACACTCTCTTATTGTCCTGATGCTGCCCAGGTACATGGGGCAATTGTGGACTGAAACCCTCTGAAACCATGAACCAAAATAAATGTTTTCTTTCTTAAGTTGTTTCCCTCAAGTATTGGCCACAGCAATATAGAAGTAGCTAATACAGTTACATATATGCCACATGCCACCTAATAATGCTCCAGTTCATGATGGGCCATATGCACGATCATATGGTGGGAGTGTAAAGCCAGCTCGTGCACAAGTTTTTGCACAACTGAGTTGCCTAAATGATACGTATATGAGAATGTATCTTCACCATTAGTGAACAGTTTTTATATATCAGGGTGGGATTGGGTGGCATAATTGTAGGGCTGGCAACTCCAAAATCCATAGAGCCAGGCAGGACAGGCTGGAAATGCCCTGTCATAGTCTTGAGTGGAATATCCATTTAAATGATGGGACAAGGCCACTCACATCACCAAGGGCCATCTCCTTTACTTCTAGGAAACTCACTGACGATGAAAACATCTAGATCATTGTTTGACCAAATAATCGGGCCTTGTAGTCCATCCTTGCTGACATATAACAGTCTGTTACAGCTGGGTTCAAGTCCTAACCCCAGCCTTGCTAGTGGTGATCCATTCAGTATATTTGAGTTTCATCAGTGGAGGCCATGACAGTCCCCTCCAGGGCTGCTGAGAGGGGCAGAGGAGGGTGTGAGTGTCAGGTCCTAACCGGTGCCCTCCTGCTTGCCTGTCACCACAGACATGTTCAGGCATGTCACCAGCCACTGGAAGGCAGTCCTAATCTCCACAGTGATTGAGGGACTGAGGACTTCTTGACATGTTTGTATAGAAAGCTGTGGCTACAGTCAGGCAAGATGTCACTAAAGGCTGAGGAGACAGGGTTTTCTAGCACGGAGCAGGCCTGTCAGCTCTGGGTAAGCATACTACCAACCGTGCGACCTCCCTTGCCCTCCCTCCTAAACAATTAAAAATCTGAGATTGTACATAACAGAAAGCAGACTCTGCAAGTAGCCAGAGAGTTGCTAAAAGAGTCCAGCCAAACTTCTAGAAATGAAAGATGTGCCAACTGAAACCAACTGACGACGGGATGGGACAGAGAGGAGACTCAGCAAAGAAGGGAACTGTGGACTAAGAAGATGTAGCTGATGCCATTCCTGGAACACAGGGAAAAGATGGAAAAATAGGAAATGGAAGGCCAAGAAGAGATGGAGCGGGTAGTGCGGGTCTGCGTGGAGTTCCGTGAGTGGAACGGGGAAGAGGGTGGGAGCCATTACTCAGGTGATAACAGCTGAGACTCTTCCAGAACTGCTAAGGCACAGGAATTTCAGTTCAGAGGACAATAAAGCCAAGCAAGGCTAAAAATTAATCCCACAGCTAGATCCATCACAGTGATGCTGGACAGCAAAGAGGATTTAGATGCAGCAGAGAGGAGGCAGCGTTCCTACAGAGGCTGAAGGCAAATGTCTGAACAGCAAGGTCAGAGGCAGGAAGTCTGGAAAATGACATCATCCAATAAGACAACACGCAAGGAAGATAGCTGTACCTTGCATCTCTGTGGAGAACTATCAAGACGAAGCAGGCGTCTTCTGAAGAGGGGACAGGAGACCCACTCTGGAGCCATTTCTAAAAGGAAATAATTCTGGAAGGGAATTCTAAAAGGTTAGTAAGACCTCCAGAACAAACCAACCACTAAAAGTGTGAGGAACTTCAAAGATACTCAGTCTCCAGAAAAATCATGATAGTGTTTCACTGGGGTCTAACACCCAGAAAAGCTCAGATGCTAGCTACCTGGCAAGGCTGTTTAGATAGGTTCTTCTGAGAAACACAAACTCACAGATTCTTTCAGAAATATTCTATGCTTTGCCTGCACCCCAAGCACACATTCTGCCAACCCACAAGATGACCAGGCCCTTCCACTGGCGTCCCCAGAAATGATGTTGGGATCCTAACTCTTGGCAGAATTCCCAGAATGTGGTTCCCTTGGCCTGGGCCTTTCTGATCCCTTCCCAGTGGATCTCCACTGGGCCACCCCCCAGGGTTGGATTCAGATTTAGAACTGACTTGAGCATCTGCATTTTGAGGAAGTTCCCCAGCAATGTGGGTGCTGTTGGTTTGGGACCACAGAAGGAGAATCACTGCTAGCCTTTCGACAGTCAGGTCCCCTGGGTCTGTGGCAGGGCTGATGTCCCTCTTCCAGAAAGCTGTCTCCAAAGGACACTTGGCAGGCAAGCACCATGCTCCTCGACACAACCTCTGTATTTTTAAATTTTATGTATGTATGTATGTATGTATGTATTTAATTGTGTGCGTGCATGTGTGTGCGCGCCATGGTGCACATGTGGAGAGCAGAGGCGTCTTGGCAGCTAGTTCTCACCGGCCACCTCACTGAGGCAGGGTCTCTCGTTTCTGCTGCTGCTCTGTTGCTTCAGCCAATAATCTTCTGGGGGATTCCCCTGCTTGCACCTCCCATCTTGCACAGGAGTGCCGGGATTCTAGATGCACACCCCTGCACGCGGATTTCTAAAATGTGCAGTCCAGGTACCGAACTCAGGTGGTCAGACGTACTGAGCCATCTCCGCGATTTTGCTACTTCTGCCTAGAACAGTGCTGCTCCACCAGCTGAACTGGAAACTGAATCTTTCTGGTGGTGCTAGGGATGCAATCTAAATGTGCTAGAACATGTAGGCATCTACCATTGTTTTGTGAATCGTGTGTGTGTACTCCATATCGCTCGTCACCTTTTTATTTTCCCAAGGCAAGATCTTGCTATGTAGTCCTGGGTGGCTTGGAACTCACTATATTGTTCGGGCTGGCCTTGAACTCACAGAGATCCACTTGCTTTTGCCTCCTGAATGCTGGGGTTAAAGGCAGGTGCTGCAATATGTGGCCTTCTACTTTGTTTTTTGAGATGGAGTCTCCCATTGAACCTGAGACCCACCAAGCTGACCAGATGGCTGGCCAGCAAGCCCAGGGACCCACCAAGCTGACCAGATGGCTGGCCAGCAAGCCCAGGGACCCACCAAGCTGACTAGATGGCTGGCCAGCAAGCCCAGGGACCCTCCTGTTCCTGCTTCCTCCTGTTGGGATTACAGACAGACATCATCACATCTAGAGTTTGACGTGGGGATCCAAACAGGTTCTCATGCTTGGGAAGCAAACACTTTGAGCCATCTCCCCAGCCTCTGTTTTATGAATTTTAAGGAGACTTTGGTTGGAGATGGAAGCTAAAAACACTTTGAGGCCTCCTTCCCTAAAAAACCAAACACACACACACGCGCGCGCGCGCACACACGCGCACGCACGCACGCGCACGCGCACACACACGCACACACGCACACATGCATGCACACGCACGCCACACACGCACACACGTGCGCACACACACGCACGCACGCACGCACACACATACACACGGACACACATACACACGCACACACGCACAAGCACACACACACGCACACACTCTCTCTCCTCTTCACTAGTAATCCTCCTCTTTTCTTCTTTCGATAGAAGCTTCTGTGGCTTTTCAGGGACTTTCTTAGTACCCACTACATACCAGGCCTGGTGCTGAACTTGGACTGGTCCTACTGCCCTTTGCTCTGCGTTGTTCCTAAAGATGGAATCATGGGCTCTGCGGGGCATCTTTGAGCTCCGATGACCTTCAGACCCCAGTTCTTCCCCTTCTACTCTCTACCCCCAAACTATGTCCCTTGGATCTATTTAGGGTCCCAACAAAGTCCTTTGTTCTCTCCTTCTCTGCTGAAGCTGTCAGTCACCTGGCAGGGGGCTTAATCGGAGCACCACGGGCAATTGATTCCAACAAGCTTAAGACATCCTGTTCCAGGAGAAGGCCCGGCTGACAGCAGATGCAGCTGCTGTGGCTGCTGGCGAGTCTCCCGCAGAAGCATCTGCCAGCTCTCCACCTCATTGTGGGGGATAGGCCCTGGTTGGGGGGGCATGCTAGATGAATCGGGGGCAGCTGGGGTCTGTGGGCTTTTCCAAGAGCTGCCAGAGGACTTTGGGAGTTCGGGGGCCAGTGGAGGTGGGCAGCCTGAGGTACCCAGGTGGTTGATTTATGAGGGCAGATTAAGAAGATGGATGGCCTGTCCCCTAGCCAAGAAATGAGTCGTGTTTCAGACCTTTGAAGGGCATGAAGGCAGAGGAGTGAGAGATGCTTGCTGAAGAGCGGTTCAACAGAGTAATGAGGACTAATGGGTTGAAACGGAGCCGAATACCAGGAAAGATGTCTTGGCTGTGAAGCCTGTGAGGGCTGGAAGTGGCTGTGGCAGCAGGAGAGGGACTGCTCCTCGAATCATGGGTGCTGATGGGTTAGGCATGGGAAGCTCATGAAAGGAAGCAGAATCAGATTTTGTCCAAGACTATTTGCCTGTAGCCACAGCTGACCCTGCAGTTGCCCTTCTCTCCTGGGTCACCTAACATGCCCAGCCTGCACCGCATCAGATGGAGACACCTGCAGCTGTCTGTAGGAGGAGTTGCAGAGGCCCCTAGAGTGACAGTCATTCAAGGAGGAAAGCTAGCAGTGTAGCTTGGGTCTCAGATGTCTTTTTCAGTGACTGTCCTCAACCTGGAGTCCCTGAGACGGGCCAGTAAGCACCATACCTACCACAGAGGCCACCCAGGTCGCAGGTGACTGTCAGGTGCTGATGCAGATAACCATGCAGGTCCAGCCTACAGCCTAACGTTCTGTTCAGGATTCCTGAAGTAAATTCTGTTTCTACTGAGGAACCTCCAGACAAGTTAGAACTGGGGATCTGCTTCCTGCCTGGTGAATGCTCACTGGGGAAAGGACCAGAGGACTAGGAGAGCTGTCGTGGCCACTTTGCTATGTCACAGAAAGCTCAGATGTATTCTAGAGCTGAGGATCCCGGGCCACACTTGGGGGAACAGGCTTAGAATTCACTTGTGGCCACCACGCGTGGGTGGCTGAACTCTCTCAAACTAATCATCAGGCAGCATAGGATTCACACTCTCCCTGGTGCACGCTAAGGCCCGTTCCCTCGCGGAGGAAGCAGCCATGACTCAGTTCTGACTCAATGCCCAGCTGGAGGGGGTGGGCTGTGCTTTCCCTAGAGATTTGGGACCCAGGAAGCGTGGGTAGTGGGGTATGGTCTCCTCGAGCATGCCTGGCTGCGCAGTGGACTGAGAGTCCTGAGAGGCAGTAGTGAGTTCCCACAGCAGGAGAAGCGGGGCTTACTCCAAGCATGTGGCCGCTATGTGGGCTTGAACCCTGGATTTGACTCCAGAACCCATTCTCTTACTCATCTCTTTCTACATCTCCCTTGGAGGGATGCAAGCCTCAGCAAGAGAAAGGTAGTCCTAACTCAGTAAGCTGCCCTGTGGTTAGTCATGTGACCAGAACGTGAGTTGTGGTGTTGCTCCCAGCCTTCTCTAGTAAGAGGAGGACCCTCTGTTGGGGCCTCTACCGACGTGACTGGGGTCTAGAGAGCCAGTGTCACAGTTATTCCAGCCTGGTCCTCAGGTAGTGGTCACACGTGCTCCCTGCCTTCTGAGGGCCAAAGTGTATATTGTTTCTCTGAGTTCTGCTAAAGTAACTGGCCTGTAATACAGGAACAATGTCGTCCTGTTTGAAAACTGGCCATTCCTACATGATGATAGCAATGTCTCCTTGGTTAGTCCAGAAGGCTCTGACCTGTATCCATTCCCACACCTAGGTGCCTGGCTTGTCCCAGTCTTCCTCTGCTGTTGGTGCCTTTCTTAATGGCAGAAAGCAGCGACAGGGACACCAGCTACTCATCGGTAGGGCTTTTATTAACCTTGGAACTTGGTGAACATCAACCACCAAAGCACAAGTGCCCACCTTGCCCTTACCCCAGACTCACAGGAGCAGTGCCTTGCTCTGGCATTCTGACTCCTTTGAGTTCTGAGACGGCCTGGGGTAAAATATTTAGCAGTAGGGCTGCTGGGCACATCTTGGGTCCCATAAAGATGCACATTCAGGGAAGGACTTGGGGGGAAGTAATAATAATAATATTTAAAAACCCAGGAGACGGTAGAGGCGGTTCCACATGCCCAAACACGATTTCTCATTAGTTTGAGAGATGAACTAAGATTCTAGTCTATAATGAAGAAAATGGATTGTGTCCTGATTAAGTAGTTAGAGACTTGAAGTCATACTGAAATTCTAGCTCTGACCTTCACAGAGGTCCTCAACACAGCAAGATTTCAAGGCAAAGAGGCTCTGCCCAGGGTGGGGTGGCTTTAAAGTTAACTGTCAGCCTAACCCATCAAAGACCTGTAAGCCGCTCCAAGTACAGTTTGCTCCCCCTAGTCTCACAGAAGGCATGGGAAGCGTATGCTGCTTGCAGGGATGGCAGGAGGGTGTCTGCTCTTATGGCTGAAGCCCTTCAGATGGTTTGTGACTTTGTTTCTTGGGGGCCTCTGTGTCTTGGCTTGCTGGGTGTTCACTCGTATCCAGCCTGTATAGCAGTCCCAAAGATGCTCAGGGTGAGCCCGTAAGCTAATGCTGAAGCCCAGTGCCCTGCACTGTAGCATGCTACCTGGGTAATTGCTGACAGAGGACAGCTTCCCCAAGGCCAGCTGCATAGTTGAGTTGCTAAGTGAGCCAGGACAGTTGCCGCCCTATGAGACCCTGGCTTTGCACTGGAGTATAAGTAATCACTGTAGCCTGACCCAGCACGGCCCAGCCCAGGCAGCCCCCCTCACTTTCCTGCATATGCATATGTATAGGCAAATATGCATGCCCATGTGTGCGTGTGTGAAAGCCAGAGGTCTATGTTCAGTGTCTTCTGCTATCACTCTCTACCTTATTTTTTGAGCCAGGGTCTCTCACTGAACCTAGAGCTTGTCGTTTTGGATAGGCTGGCTGGTCAGCAAGCCCCAGGGGTCCTCCTGTCTCCACCCCCAGCACTGAGGTTATAGACGTATGACAGACATATGGGTGCTGGGGATACAAACTCAGGTCACCATGTCTGCACAGCAAGCACTTTACCACTGAACCATCTCCCCTTCTTTCTTCTACAGTTTTAACTGGGGAGTCAAGGACTCCACTCGGGTCCCACAGAGGACGGATTATGTTAAACGAGACCTGTATGAGTAATCTAGCTCCAAGGTGGGCAAAGTCACTTCCCAGTCCCTGGTGCATCTCCTTTGTGGAGGAAGATCTTGATGTATCTAATACACAACACACACACACACAGACATACATACATATACACATACACACACACACAAACACACACACAGACATACATACACACACACACAAACACACAAACACACGCACACACACACACACACAGACTGAAGATCCTTCACGCCAAACTTTTTAAGCTTCTACAGGGTCACCAGCGACACAAATGTGATCAGGCTATTTATTCTGTCTTCAGAACATAAAAGCCAAATTCTAGAGCCAAGATTGTAATATGTTAATGGCATTTCTGTTACCTGGAGCTGACAAGCAACACCCAGCCTTCCAGAAGCCTCTGGGGACAGCCTGTGGCTATCGTTAGGGAAGGCTCCACCTGTTCTTAAATTAATGACTGTTTAATGGTCCCTGGTCTCTCTCCCTAGGGCTCTGTGTAATGGTTTTGGCCTTCTGCCTCCTCAGGCCTCTTTCCCTTGACTGTCAGTGCTTCTCCAGTGCCACCCCCAGGCTGATGCCCACCCAGGCCCAGGTTCAGGCCAGCCCTGGCCTCCAGCTGTCTGTGCTCAGGCCTGGAGCCAAAGGGATCTGAGCTTCATGCTCTGAGAAGTCTGCAACTGCCCTATCCCAGGGGCAAGGCGGCTTGGTGAGTGGGAAGGTCCTTGCCTCCCTTCACCTCCCGCACGGGCTGTGAGGAGAGCGCCAGTGACCCTCCACCTGCCTCTCACCTTTGGCAGCTCAGGTGCTGTCAGAAGGTGCTTACTTAGCATCTCTGCCCTGTGTGCACTCTTCCAGACCAGTAAGGATATACTCTGCTGTCCCCTTCCTCTGTTCTCCGAACTGCTGCTAGCCAGCTAGCTGGTCAGTTAGTCTCTATTTATTTATTTACTTAGAAGTCTCATGTAGCCCCGGCTGGTCTTGAACTCTCTATGTACCCAGTCTAGACCAGCTGAGTTTGTCAGCCCCTCCTGCAGGTTTCATAACATGTATCTATAGTGTTTTCTCCTCCAGGAAGCCCTCTCTGAGCTACAAACTGCTCCGCACATCACATTATCTGAAGTCATCGTCTATCTGAGATCCATCTGTCCCTAGTGTTATCTCCTCAGAATTCTAGCTCCCTCCCAACATTCCAGCCCCAAAGCTTAATTGACTGTCCCTCTCAGGGCTCCTGTTGCAGGCTCTGCCCTGACTCCACTTGGACGGGGTACTCTAGACAGTGAGACATCTGTCCCCAGACATGCGCCTTCCACGCCAGTGCCAGGGGTCTTCAAAAGAAGACTGCTAGTTGGGGATGCGGAGGGTGGGGACTCTCAGCCCCTGGTCACCTCAGCTTTTGGGATCTTCCCTTTGGAACCTTAGGGCATGAAAGACCCCCATCCCATGAGTTCTCTGAAAAAGGGCAAAGAGGTCTGAGGGCAGAACAGCCTGGCCAGCAGCCTTTGCCCCATCTCCTTCTGGGCACTGCCATATGAGTTGTGTCCATGGAAGGGCCATGCTGCTCAGCGTCCCTGTTCACCCACAGGGGAATGACATCATTTTGGCTCATCCTGTCATCTGTGCAGGAGGCTGGGGGGAGGGCCCCAAGGTGCCAGGATGACCTCCATCTGGAAACCTCTCAAGTGACTGGGAGAGTGGACCCCAGATTCTAGGGGTCTATGAGGAGATGACAGGAACCCAGATGGCCCTGACAGTTTGAGGATGAGGGTCATCTGTGTCTAATGCTGCCCTTCCCTGGTGATGATGCTCCTCATGATGACAGGGTAGAGCAGGCATCTAGCAGGTTGTGCGATGTCACCGTGGGAGGGAACTTTGTTACTTTCTAACTTACATAAGCCTCAGTCACAGAGAGACACGGTGTTCCTGTCCCTCGCTGCAGAAGCCTCATAAGAACAGTAAACTTGTGCTTGCTCTGGAGCAACGCTGCTGAGAGGCATCTCCTCATTGCCCATGGCCTCCAGGGCCCGGAAGAGCTCCAGAGGCAGTGCAGGGACCCATAGACTGCGGCTTCAGAGAGCTGGGGTTGCTGAGCTTAGCCGACAGAACTCAGCAGACACAGAGCTTCGCTGGTCAACACAGCCTGTGTCATCACCCTGGTCACAGGCTTCCCTGTGTCTTCCATTTCTATGAAACACTCCCATGAAGATCCACCCTCCCAGGAGCCCAGAAAAACACATATTTAGAATTTTGTTCCCTCCCCTCTCTTTTTGAGACAGGTCTGACTTTGTAGGCTCACCTGGCCCGAACCTACTTAGCATAGTCTAGCCTTGGATTCGCAATTCCCCTGCCTCTGCCTCCCAGGTTCTGGGATTACATTCATGTGCTACCAGGTTTGTCTAGGACACAGAATTGAAGGTTACTTGAAAGACTTAGGCCACGGCTTTGAAGGAACTTGCTAGAAATGAAGGTCATGCAGGATTGAAGTCGGCAGTGTGGAAGTTGAAAGCAGTTGTGGTATAAAGAGGGTGTGCTCTGGCACTGCCTCGAGGGCCTGGTGAGGACCACACGACATACTCAGCTCTTGCCTGGCACTGATGAGGAACTTGAGAGCTACAGGGTGGGAGTGGAGGAAGGAGAGCTCCGCGCTAGTGGAAGGGCCTAAGGCAGGATGGAGGTGAGAAGGAGTCAGAGGACACAAAGCAGTTTGCTGGAGAGGCAGATGTCCTGGAGGGAAGGAAGCTCTTGGGCAACTCTCTACGACTTTCGTTTCTAAAGGGTAGTCTCTGTGTGGCAGCCTCATTCCCTGAGGGGCAGGCCAACTTCCTTGCCAGTTGCTGCTGTCCCCATAGCCTTGTCTCGTGTGAGGTCTGAGCCCTCCCCCACCCACGTCTGCATCTCCCAAGATAAGCACCATCTGCCTCACCTCTCAGCATCTCCAAATTCCCAGGACAAGAATGCGAACAGCTCTGGTACCATCAGTGGTAGACAAGGTGGGTGCTGGGGCCCTGGCTAGAGAACAGATCTCTGGAAAAGATGCCTTTGTGTGTCCCCACTACCCACATGAAGATGTGTTGATTATTTGCTGATGGCTGAGCAGGGTCTGGGGAGGAGGCAGAGAACCTGCAGAGGGAGTTCCTGAGATTTCATAGAGGAAGAGGATTTAGGCCCAAGCTGTAGACTTCCAAAGGTTAGAAGGGGCCTTATATGAATCCCAGCACCTAGCCCAAGGCTTGGCTCAGAGGAAGAAAAGGATGAATGAATGGGTGAATGTATAACTGTCACAGCCTGTGTGGGTTTGGCTATGAGGCCTGCATTGGTGTTCATGGGAATTGGGCAGGTGCGCTTCTTAGTAGGTCAGAGAACTGAGCCAGTAGTGCAAGAAGGCCTGTAATCTTCAATCTGGACTGAATTTCCAGGAATTTATTGCACAAATACATAAAGATACAGACTCATGTGGAGGCAACCCAAACTTCCATCAAGATGGAGTTGAAATCAATAACAAAGCCTATTCCCTGGATTATTCTCCAGTTCCAGGAAGCCACTAGAAAGGAGTTCATCTATATGGTTCAACAGGGAAAGAGCTGCAACATGTCCTTAGCATCCTTAGATGAAAAACTGCATGTGCACAGCCATGTGAGCCAAAGAAAGAAGAGAAAAAGGAAGGAAGGAAGGAAGGAAGGAAGGAAGGAAGGAAGGAAGGAAGGAAGGAAAGAAGAAACAAAGACACAAAGAAGAAAGAAACAAAGAAAGAAGAAAGAAAGCAGGCTGGAGAGATAGCTCAGCTGTTAAAGGCTCAGCTCACACTTGTCACCCAAGGCTTCCAAGAAAGAGGGAGGGAGGAGGAAGGGAGAGAGAGAGGAAGGAAGGGGAAGGAAGCGAAGAAAAGAAGGAAGTAAAAAAAGACAGAAAGAGAGAAAGAAGGGGCAGGATGATGAGACCACGCCTTTAGCCAGCCCTTGGGAGGCAGAGGCAGGAGGATCTCTGTGAGATCAAGGACAGCCTGGTCTGCATAGCGAGTGCCAGGTCAGTGTTGGACCTACAGGGAGACCCTATCTCAAAAAAAAAAAAAAAAAAAAAAAAGAATTAAGCTGGGCATGGTGGTGCACTCCTTTAGCCCCAGCACTTGGGAGGCAGGGGCAGGCGGATCTCTCTGAGTTTAAGGCCGGTCTGGTCTATATAGCAAGTTCCAGGCAGCTGGGGCTACAGAGAGACCCTGTCTCCAAAAGACCAATAAATAAATAAGAATGGACTTGTCAGCTGTGGTCGCTTATGCAGCAGAGTTGAAGCAGCGAGGAAACCGACTTACCATAAATCCTTTGACTTTGACTCTTTATTTCTGTCTCAGTTTAAAAAGTTGTTATTAAAATGGAAAATAGCAGCAAATAGAGCTTACCTACCACCTTTTGGGCAGGATGGAGCAGGGTGCTTGTGGATAATACAGTGAATCTTAGAACAATTTCCCTCAAACACAGAGGCTGGGTGATCTTGGTCTAGACTAGGCCAGACTGGTGCTGAGGGAGATAGAGGGAGTGGCCAGAAGGTAGGCAACCCCGTCTCCAGCATGAGGGCTGACAGGGTCAGGGAGAGCCGATGGAGTTAGGCCACTGTGGTCTCCCCGGGGCTTGCAACAGAAGCAGCTGCCCCGATGTGGACCCTAGAATGAGACTGTGGAAAGATAGTAACTGGAGTGTCATGTGGCCCATCCTTGGCCGTCCTTCCATGGAGCTGGGCCCTTTCACTCACCTTCTTGAGCCTTCTGAAGACTCTGGGCCATGAGCACAGTGGGGTCATGTCTCCCTAGAGGAAGCTTGGGGGGCGACCTGTCCAAAGTGTGGGGAGGCAAGTGAGAGAGAGACTTGGTGCTCAGGAAGTGCAGCTCCAGGGTGCTGAGAGCCTCAGGTTCAGCAGGGAGGGCAGACACAGCCTATGTCTCCTCTTGGAGGCTCCCTGTTCTGGGCCTAGGTGAGGTGGGAGCTTGCAAGACAGGGTCGGGAGAGTCTGTAATGCAGAACTTCCATCTGCCTCACTCTGTAAAACCCTCACTGGGAAGTGAGTATGCTTAACCCAGGCTCCGGGGAGCAGTGACTGCGGTGACTCCTGGCCTGGGCCTCTGGTGCCAGACCCCTCGGGCAACTCTTAAAGCAAGGAGCTGCTGGGCCAGACACTAGAAAGGAGGAACTCTTCAGGAAGACTGGCTCCCTTCACCAGGGGTGTTTGTACCAGGCAGGATGTGGCACATGATGAACTTGACCATAAAGGCCTTGGAGAACAGAGGGCATCAGAGGAAGCAAGGGAGGAAGGGCAGCCTAATGATCCCCAACTATAAAATATAGACATCAGACTGGCAAGATGGTTCAGTAGGTAAAGGCGCTTGTGGTTAAGCCTGTGATCTGAGTTCAGTCACCAGGACCAACATGGTGGAAGGAGAGACCCAACTCCTGAGGGTTGTCCTCTGACCTCCACACATATGTACTGTGGCATGCATGCCCACCCCCCTCAACAAATAAGTAAATAAATGCAATTTTAAAAGTGTAGAAATACAGATACCACCTCAGCCCTGGCCAGTGGTGACTATATATATTGCCAGCTCAATATCCAGGGTCACAAAGGTGGCCTTGGGAAGGGTAGGTCTGGTGGCAGAGGTGAGATGGAATTTATTTTGAAGAGTTTGGTGAAGTCATGATTTTGAATAAACCTTCCTTTGACAAGGAGGATAACGTGGAGCATGTCTTATTCTTCCGGCCCTTAGTCGGTTCTTGTATAAACACAAGGGGACCATTCTCCCACTTCCCCAACCATGCACCCTCCAAATTCTCAAGGCTCAGAAACCAATGACGGTCATTGGTTTTGGGATGGACTGGATTGGATTACGTTCAGTGACGTAAGCAGCTACTGTAATTTCTGTATTCTAAAACTGCCTGGCACTTTCTACACACCACTTAATCCAACCACGATGTCCTTGGGGTCATTATCCTCATGTTACAGAGGAAACAGGTGACTGTCTGAGGTCTCAATGTAGGCACAGCCTGGATGGGAAGCTGCTGGTCCCAGCCCAGGAGCATTTCTAGTCTAACCACCAGGAGCCAGGATGTTGGGCATGGGTTTGGCCTTATCGCTCTGCCAAAATTCATCCCAGATTTTAACTTCTTTCTCTCCTGTGAGCCACCCAGAGCTAATACAGACAATGGTGTACCTGGGGGAGTCCTGTGGGTGGGTTCTGCCTTGTCAGTTTTCTGTGTTCTCTGCCTTGTCCCCTGGTTACTCACTGCCCACCTGGAGTCTGCTTTGACCCCTACCTGCCTTCCCTAGATCCTCCTGGTTCTTCAGTAGTATGGACAAGCTCAGATTCTGAGCCTTGGCAAAAGTTGCTTCTACTTTCTGAGCCTCAGTTTCCTTACCTGTCAAATGTGGACAAATATAGCCAAGTCTGGGGCTGGAGAGATGGTTCAGCAGGTAAGAGCACTGGCTGGACCCAGGTTTAGTTCACAGCACCCACATGGTGGTTAACAACCATCTGAAACTCCAGTTCCAGAATCCAACACCCCCTTCTGGCCTCTACAGGCATTGCATTCATGAGCACACTCATGTGTGCAGGCAAAACATTCATACACATAAAATAAATAAATAAATAAATAAAAATATAAATACAATTCTTAAAAAGAATAGCTAACCCTGAATGAAATGATGTAGTTAAAGAGCCCTGCGTAGTGACTGACATCCTGGGGCCAGTCAGTGAACATCTGCCCTGTGTGTTGTGACTACATCAGGTCCACAGGATAGGGTAGATCCCTGCCTGTTCCTCAACTTTGGGTATCTGGAGGACACAGAAGCAATCTTCTGGTCCTCACTGGATCCCTCCTGTCTTGTCCTTCTGAATCTTATCAGGGGCTAAACTCTGAAGACTCCACATTGAAGAGGATCAGCATCCAACCTCCCACCTTCTTTTGGGTCTTGATCTCTTTGACAGAGCTGTGTCCCGCCTCTGCCCAGGGCATCTCACTTGGGATTTTAGATAAAAGAGTGTGAATGAATGAATGTGATGCTGTGGGCTGATGTGTTGTCAGTCATGCTAGGGATCCTCTGGGGTCCGAGGACTGGTTTCAGGAGATGTTTTAGGTATCAGGTCCTGCTCCCAAAGTGGGTGGTGAGTGGTGAGTGGTGAGACCATTACTGTGAAGCTTGATGGTACTGCTGAGATCTGTAGCTCAGTTCTATCCCCTTCCAGGCTCGGAGGCCTTCGAGTACAGGGATGGTGTGCTCTGAAGTTCCCTGGAAGAGCCAGTCATGTCTGTGTTGGAGATCCTGAAGATTGACTGACTGACTAGAACATCGTGACTGTGGAGAGATGGGATAATGCAGAGAGCCAGAATTAATGTGGGCTGCCTAAAGTCTCTTGGGAGCCATTTATTGCCAACCTGTATCTGACCTAAAATCTTTGTGATTATGATGTTAAACTTTCAGAATGTATCCCTATGCTTGGCAGACCATTAGCCTCCACCAGCCCTAATGCTAAGCATGCCATCAGAGAGCATGCGAAACCCACAGCAGAGACTTCCCTGCTGTGGCGTAACCCACCCACTGGATGCTCCCACTAATGTATTTGGAAAATGCCTTGATTTAGGACTGTCATTGTCCTGTGACTATAAGGTTCATATACTCTCTTCCACAGTGACTAGAACATGCCATTCAGCATAACTTGAACCTGTGTTCCTGGACCACGCTTACTCATATTTGTCTCAGAATAAACAATCTCTTATTCCCTTTGGAGCAAGAGCTGTGATTTACATTGACAGTGGGATGGGCAGTTATTCATTTTGGCAAACCAAGGCCCTTTTCGCTGCTGGGGGAGAGGGTCCTCTAGTATATAAAGTTTGATATGAACTTGCTCAAGAACGCCACTGGGCCTCTCTTTCTTAGGACCTTTTGCAACCAAATCAAGGCCTCTGCATGCAGAGAGTGGGCTGCACGGCGTCCCCTGGGTGGACTTGTGAGTCACACTGTATGTCTGTATTTACGTTCCTGTTGCTACTTAGCCCAGGCTTTGGGCTGACAGCTGTCCAGCTCTTATCAGAGCATTAAAGGAAAATGTGCCTCTTGGGGCAGTGTGACCATGACAACAGGACTGAGGGAGTCATCCTCAAGGTGAACTGTGGGGCTGCCCCCCCCAGAAGTGCGGTGCCCTGTACCCGCCCCCACCTTACCTTGGAAGACCTGAGTCTTACTATCATCGAGGAAAGCAATTGTTTCCTGTCAGAAACCAAGTTGCAGAGAGTTCAAGGGCCTGCTTAAGATCACACAGCCGGCACAGGGGGGCAGGTTGAATGGCACTTCAAAGTATGGTGCGCAGAAAAGAACTGTCTATCATTGGAGGTATAAGCCTGTATTGTTCATGAGGAGACAATGACTCCATGTCCTCCAAATGGCTCCCCAAGTCTTGCTCAGAGACATAGACCACCAGGTCAGCCAGGTCTTCTGCTTCATTCAAAAGCCCCTGCTCCATAACGATTGTCATGGGCAGCAAGTAGCCAGCCCCCAACCATTAGTGTGTATGGTGCCTCCTCCTCCATCCAGGCATGTGGTAGCTGGTGACAAATCCACTGCTTCAAGAACCTCCAGCTCTGGGGACACATCTGTTCCCAGAACACTTCCTGCCAGTCTTCTTCTCTGCCGTAGCTGGATGAGTTTAGTGTCCCCATGGCTTCTGGCTGCTGTTCCCAGCTCTACCGTCTCCTTTCCCTTGTGGTTGCCCAGCAGGGTCTGATTCTCCTGGCTCCCACTGCTGCTTGTAAGCACAAGTTTACACTCCTAGCTGGTCGTCCTCCAGGGTCTTGCAGACGGTGGCACCTGCCTGTGTTCCAGAACACCTCCTGCTGCTTGCCAGCTGGCCCTTCCTTGCAGATGTCCTGCTTGGCCATGTGCAACCCGTCCCCTCTGCCGGTGTGCCGTCCTTCCTTCCGCCTGGAGAGTTCCACCCTGCAGGCTGGCTCTGACAAGGTCTTCTGTGGAGGTTTCTTGGGGGATGCAACTTTTTATCTTGGGAAGACAAACATGCACAGCCGCTGGGAACAGTCTGTGTGACATCAGCACGAACGTTTCTCTAGTCTAGGTCACAGTCAGGTGTCCTTCCTCCTGTGTCTTCAGGGCTCTCCTATGCCCACTGGGGCTCGGCATTAGCAGGGCTCTTTGGAAATGTCTGGTATAGTTAACTCTAGAAGATAACTAGTATTCTTGGGGACTGCCATCATTAGCTTCCTCTGGACAGTGGTCCAGATGGAGTACAGAGGATGACATTCTGGGTCTGGACTCTGAGGAGGGGTCCCCAAGTGCATTGTGATGCGAGCACTGGGAATAGTCTGGGCCTCGGTGTGAGTCCCCTCCCTGGTGCTGAACTTCTGGATGGGCCCACCGCTCCTCCATCCTCTCTGTGCCCCTCATGCTCCAGTCTCCTGGGGGACAGGAGGAGGGAGCGGAAGGAAAATACAAACTTTGGAGTCAGATTCCCCACGTCATTCTTGTGCCAATGACTAAATTTAAGATGGGGGTGGGAGGACAACCCCTTCTTGTGGGGTTGTAAGGTGGTGACGCTGTAAGGAGCGGCTCTGACCTCAGAAGATGCCCAGCCCCCGAGTGGCCATTGTCTTCACTAGAGTGCCGACAGTCCAGCCTGTGCTGAGGCTCATCATGAGCAGCTTTAATGCAAATGGGAGGCTTCCCCTCTGCTGCATCCCTGTGACGGTTATTCCATCCTGGAAGGAAGATGGGAAGGAGGTGACTGAGGTTCCTGATGGTCAGGGACTGGGACGGGGCTCTCCCTTCCTCTCTCCCGGAAGTCTGTAGGAGGCTGCATACTGTCCTGAGCTCTGCCAGGCTCCATGGGGTGTGTCTGGTGAACAGTGCAGATGTGGAGATAAATACAGTGAATGGGCTCACTGGGCAAGCGGAGCCAGTTTTGCTCCCAACAAGAAGGCTGTGGGTGGGACCAGGGCGCCATGACGGGGTGGGCACTGGAGAAGCTTCCTTGGGGACTTGGTGGCTGTTGAGATCAGCTTGTGTCCTACTCTAATTTACTGTGTAAAACAGTGACTTCTCAGCATGTACCTCGCCCCTGGAGACTCAAAACAAACAGCTTTTGACTCCATTTTGAGGATGGAAGATGACTCTGCTCCTGAGTGGACATGTGAAAGGCACCATCTGTTCAGCCCCACCCACAAGCACAGATTGATAAATGACTTATTTCTGGGAGAAGAAAGGGCGCCTCTCTACAAATTTATCATGGCGAATGGGGACTGTGGTAGAATATGGGCGTATTAAAATCACCTCAGGAACACCAGTTGTTTATCAAACATACCAGACCAAGAAAGAATGCAGTTCCCCGGCTCGGACCCCATAAAGAGGCGGACACTTAATACAATGATGACAGAGGTCTCTGCCAACCTGTCATCTGGCCACCTGGTGTGTGGATCAAAGCACTGACAGGCAGAGAACTCCTGGAAGCCTCAGGGGCTTCGGCGTGGCTCTATCCATGCGGTTGATGTGGCCTTTTCAACTGCTGTCTGTCCATTCTCCTGCTTACCCATCTGGACCTGCTGTCCGTCCATCCATCCGTCCATCCATGTGTCTGGACCTGGTCCTGCCCTTTGCTTCATGTCGCTCTGCTCCTGCAGCTCAGATCTGGCCCTGTAGCCTGACTCTTTAGCTCACAACATCAGCAGCTCCCTTTGGTTTGCTTACTTATTCTGCTTCCCACAGAGTCTATTTGCATCTCTACCACTTTCTCTGCTTCTGAAACCTCTTGAACTCTGGGTCTTTTATAGCTATTCTGTGATATATATGTATACTGTGTGATGTGTGATCTGAGAGTTAATTTTAGTAACTAAGATTGTAATGTGTTTGCCTCAGCCAAGGCTACCTGGTAAATTGCTACCAAATGAACCGCCACACCTTGTGAATTTATTGCCATTCAATAAATTCTGATATCGTGGAAAGACACACGCATGTTTCTGACATAGTGTGCTCAGGACAGTGCTTCACAGTAGAGAGAAGTGAAATAGTCAGGCCTCGTGGGGGATTCAGCCAAATGATTCCTGGAGTAAACTTTCTAAACTGAAAATTGACAGGTAGTCATTGGGGCTGGAGAGATGACCCAGTAAATAGCACTGGCTTCTCTTGTAGAAGACCCAGTTTGAATCCCAGCATCCACATCGCAGCTAATCCCTAACTCCAGTTCCAGAGGAATCTGACACCCTCTTTTGACCTCCTTGGGCATTGTACAACATGGATGCACTTACACACATGCAGGCAATACACTCATACACATAAAATAAAAATAACAAAATATTTTAAACCAAAAGCCAGTGTAAGAATGACTTTACAGTGTGGACATAAGCTGGACCGTTCATCTCTGGATGGTCTTGCAGAGGATCTGGGTTTGGTTTCCAGCACCTAACAGCCATCTATAATTCCAGTTCCAGAAGATCCAATACCTTCTGGCCTCTGTGGTCATTATATGCATGTGGTATACTTACATACAGGAAGGCAAAACACTCATACATGTAAAATGAAAATAAATAAAAATTTTAAATGGCTAAGGGGAGCCAGGCATGGTAATGCATGCATGCCTTTAATCCATTTGGGAGGCAGAGGCAAGAGGATCTCTGTGAGATTGAGGTCAGACTGGGGCTGTAGAGAGACCCTGTCTCAAAAAACAGCAAACAAACACAAAAGGCTAAGGGACGGGGGAGATAATTAGGGGCAGGACGTGCTTGCCTCTCAAGCATGAGCACCTGGGTTTGATCCTCAGAACCAACCTGAAAAAGCTGGGCGTGGTGGTACGTACTTGTAATCCCCGCGCTGTGGAGATTGAGATAGGTGGGGATCCCTTGGGATTGTTGGGATCCAGATCATCAGGAGGCCATCTGGAAAATAAGATGGAAGGCATCCTAAAGAATGATACTTGAAGTTGTCCTCTGGTCTCATATGTACATGTGTGTGACGCCCTCCACATGCACACACAATGGCTTAGATGACCATTATGTATGTTTTACCACAATTTAAAAAACAAAGTATGACAGCTATATTAGCTGTGGAAGATGAAGCAATGAAATGTGCCTCATTTACAAAGAGATCAAAGGGTGCAGGTATGTGGATGACAGGTGAAAGGAAGGAGAGTGAACGGGTGACTGCCAGCCTTCGGGCTATTTTTATAGCCTCTGGGTCAGCGTTCTTCACGTAAGGGAAAAGCTGTTATCATTTGTAACATTTCGAAAGGTCAAAATCACCTGGAGGTTCAGCCTGTTGCCTAAATACGTGATAATAGCAAATTTAAAAATTAATTACCAGGCCCTCTCCTGCTGACACTGCGTGCAGGTGGCTTCGAGGAGCACGGAGAGGCAGCCACTCAAAGGTGCCAAGGCGTCTGGGTCTTTTCACCGTTTCCTTCTATTCTCAGGAGCTGGTTAAGCTCTGCTTTATGCCATTGTCCAGGACAACAATACATTTGAAATGAAAAATGTTCCCTGCAGACACAAAGGGGACGCCTTCCAGATTCTGAGCCCAGTCAGGAATAAAGGCTCTACTGAGCTGCGTGTGGGAGGCAGTCAGCACGAGAGCCTGGGGGACCCTAAGTCACCTTTGAACTTCCAGAGCTGTACGGAAACTGCTGGATGCAGAACCAACTGAGTGAGTAGAACATAGGTCAGTGGTGACCAGTCGGAGCTTACCAAGCACGGTTAGAGTCAGGCGCTACACATCTGTGACCAGATGTCGTTACTCTCAACCAGCCTGTGGGCTGGTACCATCACCTCTTCCCCAGATTGCTTGTTCGTGGCCACCAGCTGTAGCAGACAGAGCCTTGCTGGATTCAGTGCCACTGTGCCTAACTGATCAAATCCTTTCTGATTCACAGTGGTGCCAGCCTCTTGCGCAGGGAGACCAGTCTTAGATTCCTTTCCAAGTTCATGTCTAGGGGGCCTTGAGTAAGTGTGAGGTCTCCCTGATTCACTGTGAGATGGGAATCATTTCTGTATCAATCAGTATGGCTGCAGTTTGCGGCACTGACAAACATGCATTCATGCTGCTGTTAATGACCTGAGTTTCTCTGTTGTGTATAAGGCTGCTACCTTGATGTGCTGTCTCTGACTCTTACAGGCAGCTTTAGGAAAAGTTTAACCATGGGGTTGTTTCAGGAAGAATTAATCACAGAAGAGTATCTCCACAGAATCTGGAAAGTCTCAGTTAATGTCTTACAGCTTTTGTAACCACCTGTTTAATGTTTTTCTTGCTTAATGCTTATCTGGTTTGCTTAATGCTTAGCTGGCTTCTGTAGCTACTAGCCTGCCCACTACAGGAACAAATATGTCATGCCTATGTAATCTTGTATAACCTCCTGGTCCATCAGGGTGCTTTATAAGTCCTGTTCTCCTCTGAGTCAGCACTGTGTTCTCTAGATCCTGACCTAGAGAGTCAGTCACTGGACAGTTAATAAATTTGGCTGATTTAGAACATCTGGAGTCTGAGAGGTCCTGTGACTAACTGGTCATTCTGCTCCGAATCTCTTCCTCTGGGAGGATCCAGGGTGTGCCAGGGCAGGGGACATGTGGCTTGTAGAGGAAAGGCTTCATCCGCATTTTAAAAAATGTTATTGAATTTTTGTGTATCTCATACACAACATCTTAATCATCTTTATATCCCTTTTCCCATCAGCACCCCCAAAGCACTGAATTTCATGCATTCTATCATTTATGTTAAGGCCTAGTGAGTCAAGTTAGTGTCCCCTGAAGTCCTTCAGTGCAAGTTCATCCACTGGGGTCTGGTCAGCCTATCTAGAGTCACTCCCTTAAAGAAGATCAGCTATTCCTCACTCAGTGAGATCAGCTGCCTAATTGTTCTTTGGCTGAGATTGGGGCCTGCTGCCCAATTCCACAGTTTAATCCCTATTTAAGTGTCTTGGCCACAGCTAGCCTCTGAGGGCAGGAAGTGCTGTTCTGCCCTGTGGTTGGGAGGAGGGGCTCAGCATGCATACCTACACAGGTTTTTTTTTTTTTTTTTTTCCTGCTTGCTCCACTAAGCTTGCTGTCAGATGAAGGGAGAGAATTGTGTACGATGCCCATTAAAGAACACCAGACCTTCTACAAACGTAAATTATGCATGTAAAACACAAACACAAAATATCAGGGTGGCGTTGGGGAGATGGGTAGGGACTAAGGTACCACATAAGCAGGACCCAGTGTCATGTGCCTGAAATCCCAGCATGAGGAGGCAGAGACAGGCACATCTTAGGGGCTCACTGGTCAGTCAGTCTAGCTGAAAATAAAGCTCCAGGTGGAGAGATATACCTTTGGCCTCTACATGCACCCACACAAATATATACATACACATGAAATATATTATTATTGCTATTACTAGTGATAGTAATGAGCTGTTCCGTCTGTCTTACACTGTAAGAATCTGCTGTGGCTTTACTCTAAAGCCATGGAAAGCACTGCTAGCCTGGCCAAGGACGGGAGCAGCCGCCATCCTTGGCATCTTGCTGCGGTTGCTTCTGGGGTACAGACTGTCATTATAGTGTTTTCTCTCCCTCTGCTGAAGTTCCTATCATTTTCTTTTTCTGGAACCATAGAAGCAGCAGAATTTTGATAGACTTGGTCCCCAGAACCTGATAGCAAAGCCTCACAGCTCCCACCCAGACGGAAGGCATGGCACCTCTAGAGGTGCTGAGAGCATGGGGTGCCTGGGGCAGGAGGGTACAGGGAGGCTTCTGGGAAAGTGCTGGGTGGGTGGAGTGCTTCTTTAATTGGTTCTGTTTCTTGTCCCTGTACCTGTCCCAAAGTTATATCATAGGTGGGATAGTAACTGGACAAATCTCTTCAAGAAAGGTTTCTATGTCCTCCAAAAGTTTCTAAATGTCCCTCGCCTAGGTTTGCGTTCCCGGATGCTGTTCCGTCCTCTCTCAGTGCTTTGCTCTGTGCCTGTGGCAGCTCTGTGTCCCTTCTTCCTTTCTGATGGTCTCGTCTGTCCTAGTTAGCTTCCCACTGCTGGGACAAAAACACTCTGATCAAAACCAACTTGGGGAGAAGAGAGTTTATTTCATCTTATCTTTCCAAGTGGCAGGCTATCATTGAGGACAGACAGGACAGGAACTCAAGGAAGGAACCTAGAGGCGGAAGCGTTAGAAATAAAATCCGAGGTCTAAGAACCCCATCAATAAGGCACAAAGAACACACGGACAAAGCGAAAGTAACTTGACAAGGCAGATTTTACTTTTGCAAAGGGGTGTCTTGCATGATCAGTCAGATCCAGCAAGTACACGCTGGACCCAGAGGCTTGAGGACTTTTATCCCTAGGGCAAGAGAACTGTCTTTAATGGTTTCACAGTCTTTCCTGACTGGATAATTTAACAGTGCAAAAGAGAAGAGGCCACTACTCCAGACTGTCAGGCTCAGGAATGCATCAGGGCCTTTCCTTAAACAAAAGTCTCACATGGTGTGGTGTCGTTGAGGATTAGAATTCCTTAACATAAACCAAGTTCCAAGTGTTACACAGTTTGACAGAAAAGACTAGTATCTAATGTTTCTTAGAGAAACTGAAGCAGGGCCCACGGAGGAACACTGCTGACTGGTTTGCTCTTCTGGTCTGTGCTTAGCCCACTTCCTCTATAACCAAGGACCACCTTATCCAGGGTGGTACCATCCACAGTGGGCTGAGTCCTTCCACATCACAGACATGTCCAGGATAGAGGAAATTCCCCAGCTGAAGTTTCCTCTTCTCAGGTGTGTGAAGTTGACAACAGAAGTCAACCATGACATCTTTGAAGTATTTTCATAGCTTTCCACAGCTCTCCTTTGTCTTAAACACGCATTCTTTCTCTCACACACACAGTCACACACATAAACACACAAAAAATATGTATTCATACTCAGGCACACTGACACATATCTTACACACCCCCCCCACACTCTCACACTTTCAGTCCTTGCTTTTCTCTCTCCCCTCTTCTCTGTAGGAGGAAGAGTATAATGTAGTTTTAGGAACATATCCATGACTTCAGGCAGACCCAAGATCAGTTCCTGACTCTCATTGGCCTGTGTGTTCTTGGGCTATTCCCTAATCTCCTTAAGCCTGGTTTCCTCACCACGGCACAGGGAAGGCGCTGCCTGGCTGACAGCCTTATGAACCATGTGCTGTGTGGCTGAGCTTCACTTCTGTCTTTCTGCCCTCCACCCAGCCCCTTCTCCCCTGGCAGCTTAGTGCCTACGTCCCCTCCTCTGGGGTCGTCCCAGGTGGCAGTGGCAATGGGCCACCACTGGGTCCAGTATGGCTATCTGCTGCTGGGAGGAGCTGGAGGCTGAGGCTGGGTGAAGAGTGGACAGTGGGAGTGGCAGGACTTTAGTGTCAGAGTAGCCCAGAGCTGGATCAGGGGTGAGGGAAAGTCCAGCTCTCCGGGAGCCACCAAGACAGGAGGAGCAGTGATGCCCACACCACGAGGGCGCCTCCGGGCCCTTTCTCCCAGATCCAGCTGTGCTGAGACTGGCTCCCTGACACTATTCAAATCCTCTCTTTCTCTGCCTTTCTCTCTCCTCTCTCCCTCCCCCTCCCCCTCCCCTACCCTGCCCCCTCCCCTCTCCTTCTCATCTCTCTTACAAGCAGATATGGCTGGAGTGTCCCCTGTAGGAGTCTCTGGGTTCTGACACCTAAGCCAAGGTCAGGGCTGCCAATGCCTTGGCCTGCAGGCTGAGCTGGCAGCAGGCAGCGCGCTGGGGAGAGACTCTCTGTCACACTGCACTGTGATCTGGGGAGAGCTGATTCACAGGGATGAAGTACATCTCTAGGTCGGCAGCAAGCAGTCACCGTGAAATGTAATATGAAATCAGCTGTAATTGTGATACTTGTAACATGTCATGGGGTGATGCTGCCACCGAGGGAAGTTTCTAGAAGCCAGAAAAGAATTAAGAAGGAGAATTGAAAAGACAGAACAAGCCACAGCTACTGAGGCCACCTCCAGGGTGCAGGGAGCTCTGTCTCATGCGGTTACTGCTTTCTTTAACAGGCATTCTCTAGCCTTCTGCTATGATCCGGTCACTGGTTGAGATTCTGCTGACTCTGCCTTTAAGAGATCTATCTCTAGGAAGGGAAGCAAGAGGGGCTGGAGATGTGGCTTTGCTGCTAGAATGCCTGCCTAACATGCAGGAAGCCCTGGGTTTGGTCTCCAGCATGATGCAAACTAGGTGTGGTGATGCATACTTGTAATCCCAACATTTTGGAGGTGGAGACTGGAGGATCCTAAGTTCAGGCTCATCTTTGGGTACATATCAAATTGGAGGTCAGTGTAGGCTACATGAGATCTTAGTCTCAATTTTTTTTTAAGGAAATCAAGAGATGAGGAAAGAGATGGGAATTCCTGCCTACTTCTCTGGCTTCCTTCTGAGTGAGTCTGCCTGGCAGTCAGGTCGCTGTCCTTGACTGACCTTCTTAGTGTGTCCCTGCCTCAGGACCTTTGTTCATGTCAGCCTCTTTCTGCTGCATCCTTAGTCTTTACATGACTGGTTTCTTCTCATCAGGTAATCTCAACTCAAAGTCACCTCTTTGGAGAGTCTTTCTTGATAAGTCATATTCCCACTGCAGCCTGCTTTTGTTCAGTTACTTTTGTTTTCGTGAGTTCGTCTGTCTTCCGAAATTCTTATTTTGTCGTTTATTGCCCCCATCTGCAATGGGAGGTACATGGAAGCAGAGGTCTTGCTACCTTGTTTGATTCTAACAGCTCAGAATACAGCCTAGCAAAGACAGGTGAGAGTAAGTAACTCATTACTTAATAAGGTTCAATTGAGTATTGGCTGTGTGTCTGACACTGTGCTGGGCTCCACAGAATTGTAGGTCAGTTAAGCACACTGAGCTGCAGGCTGCATCTTACTTAACCATCTCCCTCTCCCCCGTCCCTCCTTCCTCCTTACACTGGAGACATCAGGCTCTCACACATCATAAGCAAATACTCTGTCCATGAGGTACATTCCAGTCCCTCGTTTAATCTCTAGAAGAAATAGAATTAAGAAGACAATCCTGCTGTTTCCAGTTTGTAAAGCGGACAGCCTGTGACAGTGAATCATATAAAGTGCCATGCTTAAAAGGAGACTGCATGCCCCCTCCGCCCGGACTGGTTATAAACCTTCGTTCCCACTAACAGATCTTATCAGAGTATTGTTTGAAACTAGGGCCCCTAGCCATAAAGCAATTCCTGTTATGAAAACAGACCCTTCCACCCTTAACAGGCCCCAGGCCCTGTACAAACACCAGGTCACATAACTCTATCCTCTAACACTTAAACTCACCTGCCACTTGAATCCCTGTGGTTGCTGTGCTGATTCTTGCTGGTCAGCTTCCACTCCTTGACTAATAAAGATGTCAACTGGGATCACGGAGGTTGGAGCCTTCCTTTTTCTACCTGTGCGGCTTTCCACTCCTATTCCTAACAATGGTGTGATTCTTTCCCACAGGCCAAGGTCGTCCAGCCCTTTGACATTGTGATATGCCATTGTCATCTACACATCTGTCATCCTGAATGCACAGAGGTCCTGGGATGCTTGTGGTCCCCAGGCTGCAGGTTGGACGAACTTGCTGCATGATGAGGACACATTCTAGAGGGGGTGATCCTTTGACATGGACTCTAGAAGGCTGGGACTGGAGTCAGGCTTCTGAAAAGAAAGCCAGGCTGTCACCAGCTTCTGAAACCTCGGAGGAAAGTGACAGCTACCCATTGCCTCAGTCGTGGTATGTGAAGAGTGATAACTCTCAAGGATACATCTAGAGGCATCTGGAGATGTCCTAAAGAGGAGACAGGGAATCCTGGGTCACAGGGGTTGCTGGTGCGCGTGTTCTGGCCACACGTGTTCTCCGTTTTGGGCTCACAACCCCTGAGATGTGCGGACCATCTGGCTGAGCAGGCTCTCCCGGGCTCGGGGCTGCAGGGGCGGTTGCCCTGCCTCTCTCAGCTCTCCCTAGCTTCCCAGTTCTCTCCCGCCTTTCTGCTCTGCCCACCACACAAACAGGCTTACGAGAAAATCACCCAATCTCGGTCTTCCCCATTTGTAAAAGGGAGAAGTTCAGGACCTCTCCGATTGTTCTGACAAGAGGAAACGAGCAGTTGCTGGCCCTCCATTGGGGTGGAGAATAAACAAGGAGACATGTGGACACCTGGACCCAGGGCAAGTCTGGCTTATAGAACGAACTGCAGAGGCTGATAAAGGCAGGATTCCAGAGCCTGCAAAACGGAGATGGCATTCCGCGAGGGGCAGCCCTGGCATGAATGTCATTTTGAAGTGGGCTGCAACCTCGCCTGGTCAGAGACAGGGTTGGAGTGACGGACCCCCGTCCCCTGCCCCAGCAGAGTGACACCACCCTGGTGCAGCTGTTCCTCTGCTGAATGCTGCTCCTTGGGATGCAGGCGCCAGACACAGTGTGATTGATTTCTGTAGCGCAGACACAAAGGCCCACGCACTATGGGATCTGGAGACACTGTGGATGTCAATCAATTCCAGGCATGGCATTTGGCCTGTGTGCTTTTCAAAGGAGGCGGCTCATCAGTTGGCTCGGTACCCCTCTGTGGCTTCTGAAAACCCAGGCACCGAGGAATGCTTCTACTTTTAACTAAGAGAAGCACAGGCTCAGCTGTAGAGCCCACAGGCATTTCGGAGTGGTCTCAATAAGGTCAGGTGAGTCTCAAATCCCAGAACCACGTAAAGTATGTGGGATACATGCAGGAGTGAGGGTTCACTGGGCTTCTACTTCATGGAAGTAGATCTTGTGTACATTGATCTCATTTGATTCTCACAATTACTAGGCCAGGTTGATGCCATGGTCTCCCAACACACCTGAGGGTTCAAAGATTTAGAAAGGTTGAACTCCAGCCCAGGGCTACAGATAGGAAGGGGCGAAGGTGGGCCCAAATCAGCATGGTCCGAGCCCATCTCCTCTAGAGCCTCAGCCATCCATCTGCACAAAAAGAAGAAAGAGGACTTCCGCTGAGTTCTCTGGAGTTCAAGATTGCACAGTGCTTGATGGGTGCTGGGGACACACCTGCGTCTATGAAAATGTTTGCCCACAGGTGGATGGGAGAGAGGCTGCAGGTGAGAGCGAGCGGGGCTGTGTGTGTGTGGCCGTCCTAGTTTTACTTCTGTTGCTGTGACAAAACACCAGGACCCAAAGCAACTTAGGAGAGGGAGGGTTTATTCAGCTCACAGTTCTAGGTGACAGTCCATCACATGGGGGCGTGAAGGCAGGAACTCAGAGCTGCTAATCACACTACATCCACAGCTGAGAGCAGAGGCGATAACTGTCATTTGCCCGCTGGTGCTCGACTCCCTTTGCTTTAAATATTTATTTATGTGGCTGAGTGTCATGTCTTCATATATGTGAGCACACCCATGTTATGCAGTGCTTGCAAAAAACAGAGAAGAGGGCATTGGATCCCCTGGAACTGGAGTTATGGATGGTTGTTAGCCACCGTGTGGGTGCTGGGATTCCAACTCAGGTTTTCTGCAAGAATAGCCAGTGTTCTTAACCACGGAGCCAGCTCCAGTATTTATTTTTTATTGAATTTTTGTGCATTTCATTCAGTACATATGAATCATGTTTCCATCCCCTCCCCTGTCTGCCTCCAGAGCTTCCCCTGACCGAATTTTATGCATACATGTTAAGGCCTGTCAAGTCAAGTTTGTGTCCCACAGGTCTCTCCATGTGAGTTCATCCACTGGAGCCTGCTTAGCCCATCTAGTGTCACTTCCTAAAGAAGACCAAGTCTCCATCACCCCATAGTGACCATCAGCTCCCTTTTCTTGTTGTTACATAGTTCAGAGTCCAAAAGCAGGGGATGGTGTCCCCCACTCTCAGGCTGGGTCTTTCCACATTAATTAAAGCAATCAAGACAGCTCCTGACAGAAGTGCGCAAGGCCAACCTGTCTTCCCATTTGTTTCTAAGTTGTGTCAAGTTGACAGTTAATCACTGAACCCCTCCCCACTCTGCCCAGTCACAGTTTTGTTTCCTGAGGTCTGTGTTATCTGTGGTCAACTTCAGCACAGAAGTATTGATATTTGTATTGACTCTTTCAAGAGTAGCCTCACCTTTGCATAATGACTGCACCTTCTACTGTTGAAGCTACTCTGTCTTATTCAATACTGTTCCTCTCTGCCTGTGACCAACTTACACACTTCATCACAGGTGTGCTGCGTAGGGAAGAAGGGCATATGTAGAGCTCATTATTATTCGTGGTTTCAGACATCCACTGGGGATTTTGGAATATGTCCTCTATAGATGGGGAGGGGTAGCGACTGTGCTCCTCCAAGCAGACACATAGCATCCTAATCCCACGTACCTTTAGCATGGGACCTTATTTCCAAATAAGATCTTTAGAGCAGTAATAAAATGTGGCCATTTATGTAGTCCTAAGTCAATATGTCAACCGTTCTTTCAAAACGGGGAAATCTTGGGACAGAGGCTGCCACGAACAGAGATGTTAGAAGAGATGAGGATGGCCATCTGTGATCAGCACTGCTGGACATCAGGGAAAATCACAGAGACTGGGACAGGAAGGAAGAACTTTACCCTCACAGCCTCAGAAGCCAATCCAGCACTGACCTTGACCCTGACCTTGGCTTCTAGACCTGTGAGGCATCTGGTACCAAGTCACTCAGCTCATGGTGTTTTGTCACTGCAACCCTGGACAACGAACACAGGAACCGTGGTGGCATCAGTCCCCTCTCTAGTCAGAGGAATTCATCTCTGTTCGTAACTTTGCTGGGCCACATCTTTGACCAGTTCAAAGCCCCGCAGCCCCAGCTCACCCTCCTTTGGAGCCTTGCTGACTACAGGCTCTGGAAACTGCAGCACTCCCTTCCAAGTTTCCTTGCCTCTGTCCCGAGGAGCTTCAGGAATCATGCTGTCTTAATCGCTCTACATTTCCAGAGATGTTGTATTGCACCAGAACTTAGTACAGAAAGAAACCCAGGATTGTGCTCTGTCTAGCCATAAAGACAGAAAGAGGAGAGAGAGAGAGAGAGAGAGAGAGAGAGAGAGAGAGAGAGAGAGAGAGAGAGAGAGACGGGGGGGGGCGTGGAGAAAGTTGCATGCTGACCCTCAACACCATCCCAGCACTATTTAAAGTTTCTTGAAAATTCACAACTTTAGCTATAGTAGTGCACACCTGTAATCTTGCACTCAGGAAGCTGTCGCAGGTTTGAGGCTAGCCTGCACTACCTAATGAGATCTTATCTAGCACCCCTTCCCCCACCAATTTTTTGTTTGTTTTTGGAGACAGGGTCTCCCTGTAGCTGCAGTTGGCCTGGAACTTAATACATAGACTAGGCTGGCTGTGGTGTCACAGAGATCTACTTGCCTCTGCCTCCCTAGTGCTGGGATTAAAAGTATGTGCCACAATTTAAAAGAAATTCAACCTAAATTGATTATTTATAGTCAAGCACCTGTATTTGACTTTCCGTGAGTTCGTGGTCATGTACACACTGGCAAATGCCACCATGTTCTAATGTACAATAGTATCTGTACATCAAAGCAGATCAATTGCTGAAATTCACCCCCATAATTTTGCTCCATCTCCATTCAACTCCTCTGAAGACAGTGGGTGTTCTAGCTCCCTTTAATACTGTTTCCAGTAACTTTGGCCTCTTTAGAGAAGGAGCAGAGATCAATGAGCCATATAAAAACACCAATTTCCATGTATTAGACTCAGTGAAATGTGTTAAAGGATTAAATAGAGCTCATTTAGGAGGTTAAGAATATAGAAATCAGTTTTAAGGGCAGAGCCTCCTATAGAGTTTGAGTTGGAAACTAGAATCCAGGTGCTTCAGGGGCGGTCCTAGAGTCCGCAGAGTTGGCCCAGGGGACCGGAAGCTTTTCCCGTGGTGTCTGTGCTGCCCCGACCGTCATGCATCTGCTGAAATCCTGCTAGTATTAGGAAGAAGGTACTTTGGGAGGTGTGTTAACCAGCTCTGCAACACAAAATGCTGGAGCCAATTAATCTATGAGGAGAAAGAATTGTTTGGGCTTTGATTCTAGAAGTTTCTATCCAAGATGGAGTGGTCCCAGGGCTCTGGGCTTCTACCATAGGTGGTGGCATTTCACAGCATAAGAATATGGTCGAAAGAGCCACACACCTTGTGAGCCGGGAAGCAGAAGGGAGGGACGCGGAGTCGGGAAGAGGCTAAGTTCCCACAATCCCTTGGGAAGGCAAGTTCCTCTCGCTGGCCCCTACCTCCTAAGGGTTCTACAAGGTCGAACTAGCGCTGGGCTGGGGATCAAGCCTTCAATGGACCTGTGGAGGGGTCTACTCATTCAAACTACATTAGGAGGTGGTTAGGAGAGATGGGGTAGCCCTCTTATGGAAGAGACAGAATTCTCTTGTCTTCATAGGGGTGACAGAGTGTGACCCTTTCTCCTTGTCACTCCTGTCTCTGGATATTCCTATAACAAGAGAAAAGCAGATCATTTAATTAGCTAATTAATTCAAGTTGTATGTGATATGGGAGACCCAAGACCAGGGAAAAGGATCTGTTTATCTGCTTGTCCCCCTGCATATACACCTTGGGGTTGACTGAGAATGGACGGCTGTGTAGAACAGGATTGTACAGAGCTACGCTGCAATGATAGTAGAATATGCCCCTCTTCTCAGTGCCCGGCCCTCTGGGATGCGGGTCTGATGGCAAACCTGGTCAAAGACTTCACAGCTGCTCCTCAGATTGCCGGGTGGGGGGGCAGGAGGGTGGGAGAAGGTTGGGGGATGTGTTGCTAGTTCACTAGCATGCCTTAGGGAAGAGGAAGTCTCACTTCTATAAATCGCTTTGTGGGTAAGAAAGGAGACACGGCAGCTCCTCAGATCTCCAGTGTCATCTGTCCAAAGTTCTCATCATGTTAGAGCCACGCTTTTCTAGATCCCTCTAGAATGTGATGGTAGGAAGTATTCTAGAACCATCAGTTGTCACCCCATTCATGGTACATTGCTATGGCAGCCAGAATGGACTAAGACACGTCCAGCCTCAGACATGCTGGGGAGACATCCCAGCCTGCTCTATGGCACAGTATGACCTTGAGCTGGTGATAAAGCCACCTGAGGCCTCCATTCCTCCTCTGCCAAGCTCTCCAAAGAGCTGTGGCATGTTCCTGTACTTTGCTGTGGACTGGAACTGGAGTAACTACTGGGTGTTAGCTGCCATGTGGGTGCTGGAAGTCAAACCTGAATCTTCTGCAAGAACAGTCAGTGCGTGTAACCATTGAGCCATCTCTCCAGTTCCCTAAAAAAAACCTAAAAAGGAAATTTGCCATCCTGATGGGGTGTAGAAGCCAACAACCATCTCCAGAGCAGGTCAAGCAGGCTGAGGACCTTTCTTTCTCTCTACCTGCCATTGCCGTCCCTTATGGTGATGTGCTTATCAGGGTGGACAATGCAGGTATCAGTTTACTAGAGCAGCAGCAATGTAGGCGGAGGTGGGTGTGCTCAGCAGGGTTCCCAGAACAGGTGTGCAAGCTGGGCTGATGTCAGTCCACACTGCTGGGATGGAGAGTCTGTGCCCCTGGGAGTCACACTGGGATTCTGGATGGATGTTGTCTCTGTAAGGCTCCTGTCCCTCCTGGTCACAGGGATGCAAAAAACTTTTGACTTTACATTTTCTGAGAGTCCCATGAAGACTGTGGCCTTCTGGGATGACTCCCACGATGGACAGGCCCTGTGTGCCTGCCTGTCCTAATAAAGTCCTGCCCATATACAGAGGTCCGACTCGACCTCCCTGCCACGGGTCTGTCTTGAGTCAGCTTCTCTGAGATGTTCCACTGGTCCCTTCACCAGGGGCTTCCAGATGCCAGCAGAGGCCGAGTGCAGAAGTGTTACTGATTGGCTGCTCTGTCATTGGACATGAACAGAATAACTCTGCTCTACCCGTGTTAGACATGTGCTCTCCGAAGAAGAGCTAGGCCTGGTGTCTTGTGGCCTCTTGCCCTGTGGGGTCCTGGGTTTGTTTCTTTCACTTGGCTACTCTTTTTCCTTAGAATTTGTGCTTTTCAGCCCTGTCTTTCTCTCATGCTTAGCTTAACCTCGCATGTGTGTTTCCAGCTCTGTCTTCTCTCTGTGTTGGATGGGATGTGAGTGGAAGGGTTACAGGAGAAACAGAATAAATGGCAGCTTGGGGCTAGCGGCCCTCCCTGGGACTCCTCTACTCTGGATGTGTTGGCAGGGAAGCAAATGCCCCTTCAGCATTGCAGATCTGGGGAAACCAGCTCCTCCGGGACATGACAACGTGCTCCCACTTTGTTTTTTAAAATACATTGGAACACATCACTTTGCGGAACTGGGCTACAAATTTTTCCTCCCCTGGTCTGTTGGTTATTTCTGTATTGCTCTGTGTGGGTTTCCAAGACTCATCATGCACTCAGGAGCAGAGACCCACTGGAGCAAGGCCTGTCTCCACAGCTGGGGGAACCCTGCACACAGACCCCAATTAAAATCAAACCATGTGTGGGGCTAAGTGGCATTCCAGAGAGAGGCCTGGGCCAGCCTCCTCATCTCTAAGCCAGCTCTTAAAACACTCTCCCCGCCCAGGCCTCACTTTGGGTCTTGACATGAAAGGAGCCGGGGAGAGGCTGGGGTGAGTGGATGGGAACAGACAGCGTGGCGGGGTACTGTGTGGGTCTGGGGTGTCAATCAAGTCTGAGCAGATCCTAGAAGTGGAGCTAGGGTGAGCTGGGAGTCCAGGGTGCCCCACTTAGCAAGAAGGCGTGAAGGCAGAGCTCTGCCATCCCCTGCCAGCCTCTTCTGTCAGCCACACCCACTGTGAGGCCTCAAAGGGCTCTGCAGCAAGGCTGCTCAGGGTTCAGGTCTGGCCTTGGCTCTCTTCTGTGAGACGATGATGCATTCCTTAGCCAGAGGCAAGGATGACCTTCTTTGTCAGAGGCAACAGCTGACCTCAGCCCTTTGAAACCTGGCAGGGTTGCCAAGCAGGCTTGAAGTGGCTCAGGATATCGCTAGTGCTTCTCAAGTGTTGCCTGTGCTGGCTAAGCAGCAAGCTGGAGCGCTGCCTCCCTCATCTCTCAGTCCTCAGTTTATCAATCCCTGTTGTGGTTTGTGTGTCAAGTCCCCCCACTGCCTGCCCCCAAAGTTCCTGTGTGGAAAGCTGGGTCCTTACCTGGTGGGTTCAGTCATGGAGAGATTAGATAATGAAGGCTCTGACCTCACTGATGGATGAATCCACTGACAAGGTTCAGGATTTAGTGACATTATTGAGAGACGACGGGACCTTTTGGAGGAGGGGCCCTTTAGAAGAAGTAGGCCGCTGAGGGCTGTGTCTTGTCCAGGACCCTTCTCCGTGTGTCTCTGACTCTCTCGGCTGCGAGGTGAGCTACTCTGCCCTGTTACCTGCTCCTGGCCATGAGGTTCTGTCTCACGTTACATCCATCTCTCCTCTCCACCCTCCTGCCTCCCTCTAACCTCAGATCATGGCGTGGCCTCAGGTGCTGGTGTGAGGGTCGGGACACAGCTTGTGATTCTTGTCAGCATCCTGGAAAGGCCTAGAAGCATGAAAGGTGTTAGAACTAGATCCTAAGGGATGACAAGGTGTGTGGGAAAGAGGGGCCGAGGCAGGTCGGCAGGGTTCGGGAAGGGTCTGGCTGTGTGCAGGAAGAGGCCAATCCAAAGAGAGGCTGACCCATAGCCACCTCTGTTGCTGTGGCCTGAACAGCAAGCCAGAGGGGAAAGTGGGGAGGAAGATGATGAATCCCTGATCTGCCATGGGGCTCAAGACAGGAAATGGATGTCAAAGAGCTCCTGTTGCTAGATGAATGCAAATTGTTATTGATGAACAGATGGTAATACAGTTGTCTGTTAAGGATACGCTTGGCAATGACACAGGTTTTAGGGATTGATAGCTATCAGGCGCATCCTGTGAGGAGCTGAACAGAACAGTCATTTGTCTACAGTGTGTGACCCAGAGATGGAATGCAGGTTTCTCACTGGCTCTCCCTGCACACTGGCTCCAGCCCTTCCAACCATTCTTACTGCATGGCTCCTGTCTCAGCTCCCACGCTGCAGCATTGAAGAAGGCAACTCTGACTTTGAATCCTGGCTTTGCCACCTAGCAGCTGGGTGGCCTTATGTCAATTGCCTAGACACTCTGTGCCTTGGTTTTCTCATTCATTGAAGGACCCAGGTGAAGACTGTGATAGCATATGATAGAAGCTTTGAAGGCAACACATGGAGACTGGGGGGATGGCTCAATTAGTAAAGTACTTGCCATGTAAGCATGAGGACTTGAGTTCAGTCCCCCAGCTCCCACAGAAAAGTGTGTACTTGTAATCCAAGAGTTGGGGAATGGAGATAGGAGGATTCCAGGGACTCCATGGACAGTCAGCTGAACCTATTTGGTAATACCCAGGCCAATGAGAGGCCCTGTCTCAAAAAATACAAAGTAGTCAGCTTCCTGAGGAACAAGACTCAAGGTTGTCCTACAGCCGCCACAGATGCGTGCTCACACGTGCACACACGTACCAGCACACACGTGTTCCTGCACAGACACACACCACGCACAGCTCAGAGTGCGCAGGAGCCCCCGCTGCTCTCCCAACTGTCTGCCCTTCCACCACCTCCAGGGACAGTTGAAGGGTCTTAGGACCTTCGTATTAGTCACGTCTCTCATTGACATGACGACTTAAGGGGAGGTTTATTTTGCCTGTGGTTTCAGACCACAGTGGGGGCAGGAGCAGGTGATGGGAGCATGGGGCTGCTGCCTCTCACATTATGCCTGGCCAAGAAGCAGAGACCTAGATCTGAACAGAGGTGGGCATAACCCTCAAAGGTCTGCTCCTTCTGTCCTATGTCAATCAGCCTAGCCCCTGTCCCAAAGGTGCCACAGCCTCCAAAAATGGAGCCACTAGCCGGAGACCCAGTGTTCAAACACAGGAGCATGTGGAAGACCCCCAAGTCTGAGCTGCTGCTCTGCCCAAGCCCCCCATGAAGTCTTCTTCCTCAGGTGAGGCTGGCATGCTCTGTGACCTCCATGCACATCAGTCATAGCCAAGACAGTGCCTGGCACCAGGAAGTCACATCCCAGAAGCCCCGACGGTGAGCTCCATGCCTCCTTCACGTCTTTGCCTAAATGTCTCCAAGTTGAAAACATTGCCAGTCGCCCAGAGGAAGGCAATTCTCTGCAGCTCACCAGGACTGATCTTCACCGCACATGTGCTACCCGTAGTCTGACACATGCCATTCACCTACGTAGTGTGTGTGGTGTATGTGGTGTATGCATGTATAGTCATGTGTTCCTATGGGTGTTTGTGTGTATAGAGGCCGGAGGTCAATGACAGGTATCTTCCTCTACTCTCCACATTAATTAGCCTCTCACTGAATCTGGAACTCCCTGATAGGCCTAGACTAGCTGGCCAGTGAGCTTCCATCCCAGCACCCAGATTACAGGCTTTAGCCTCCATGCCTAACTTTATATATGGGAGCTGGGATCTGGACTTAGGTCCTTATACTTTCATGACAAGTACTTTATCCACTGAGCTATCTCTCCCTACTCATAGTAGTGTTGTTTTAAATGTGTTTGCTGATGCGTGTTGCATAGTGACTCCAACAGACAGGCCATATGTGCAAAATGTTCACTTGTTTTTTGTTTTGTTTGTTTTTCTGTTTTTTTTTTAAAGACAGGATCTAACTATGTAGCCTTGGCTGGTCTGGAGCTCACTACGTAGACCAGGCTGGCCTTGAACTCACAGAGATCTGCCTGCCTCTGCCTCCCTAGTGCTGGGACTAAAGGCAGGTGCCACCACACCGGGCACCACTTGTTCATTTTCAATCGTTGAGACGGTCTTCTGGTTCATCCATCCTTTGGATCAGAAGCTCCCCCACAGACGACATCCCCCTGGGGTGGGTATGACCCACCCTCCGTGCCCTCCTGCAGGCCTGCTGAACCCCTACCCCAAAATGCTTCCTACTTCTTTTTGTGGATATACACCTTTTGTCCAGTGCTAAGGATTGAACTCGAGGCCCTGTGTATGATAAGCGCTATGCCTCTTACTGTGAATCTGTACACTGTCCTAACCTCCAGCAGGTTAGCTTTCAGAACAGGCTTTTCCTGTCCCAGGTACAGTACTTCTTAAACCCAGGTCTTACCATATGGGGCTCATCCTGCCCAAAAGTCAGAGGGGTCTTTATGAATAACCATGACCACACCTTAAAAAGAGATTTAACAGATTTTCCATGCACTGTTACTGCTGCATACCAACTGATAAATTGCCAGGTCTACCACATCGATTAAATCAGGGATAAAAAGATGCTTACCATCCCGCAGAGCAGCTGAGCTTCCCCCTTCGCTAATCATTGCTTTGACCACTTTGTGATGTGCTGAGAGCTTTTTAGTGAGATAAATGGACTCTTAGATACAAGAATGTTAAGAAAGTATAACATATTAAATTTCTGATGGTGTAATTAGTTTGAGTATTTGAAATGGATCCAATAGAATATTGGATAGAAAAGAATGCCTGGATGTAATCCAATGTTTCTGCCTTACTAAGGGGCATGTGTCGCTTGTAATAACACTATCGTCTTCATCCGCTGGGGCTGAGGTTCAGAGCTGCCTCCTTCTCCATGTTGTAGAGTTCTAGGTCATGTGAAATCTGTAGGTGAGGGCTGGAGAGATGGCCCAGGAGTTAAGAGCACTGGCTGATCTTGCAGAGGACATGGGTTTGATCCCCAGCATTCACATGACATCTAACAACCATCCCTAATTCTAGTCCCAGGGGATCCAATGCCCTCTTCTGGCCTCCATGGGCATAGCATGCACATGGCACACTTACATACATGCAGACAAAACACTCATACACAAAAAATTGGAATAAATAAAAGAAATCTACAGGAGGACTGGAGAGGTGGCTCAGTTGGTAAAAGGCTTGCCATGCAATCATGAAGACCCAAGTTCAATACCTAGAACCCATGTGAAAGAGCCAGGCTTGGGAGTAGTAGTGGTAGAAAGGTTTAAGCAGGGAGAAGGTGGAGGACAGATGAGACAAGGGAGCAGGGTGGAGAGCAGATAAAATGAGAGAGCATGAAAAAGCCGCATAGAAACCTATCGCCTTGTAACTGAAATTTAAAATGCTTTCTTAAAATTGTATAAAAAAGAGTTTGAATGGAGATATCCTTCAAATGTTAATGCTGCAGTTCTCAGAAGTCATGCATTATTAAACAAAACCTAGTGCCAAGGGTGAGACACCTCCTAATGAGTTGTTGACCAGGAAGGCCACAGAGCACCCCCCCCCCCACGATATAAGGCTCTTTGCCATTCCTCTTGGAATTGAGCTGGAAACTTCCTTTCTCCAGACTAGCTTTCATAGTTCCAGGAGGTGCTACAGGCTGTTTACGAGAGACCAACCCACTTGTACCCACTTGTGCAATAGTGGCACTACTGTTATGGTGATAACCAACCACTTTCAGGTTGGATTTGAGACCTGGTCTGCTCCACAGGAGGGAATATGTGCCTGGTACTGTAAATCTGGCCAAAAACCTATGATGGGGAAATCACAGGTCTTAGTGGGACATTGAATACTGCTGTTTAGCTAAATTGACATAGTTCAAACTGTCTACTACATAGCCATGTTTATACCCATAAACAAATGCTACTCTCAGCCTTAATCAGAAAAGCCTCTGTTTCCAGTGAATGGTGGTGAATGCAGAGACTCAGGGCTGCCCAAGGTGCTGAGAGTAAATCGTGGTTGGCTCTAAACGATGCATTTATACCATCCCCTCTAAGGCTCTGGGAACACTGTGTAAAAGAAGGCAGAAAGAACATGAATTGGAACACAGAGAGAAGGGCTGTGAAATGTCATCTGGGCAGGACACAGTTACTGTAGTCGTGTGCTCACAGCAGCTCGGGTTGCCTGCACTGGGCATACACAAGAATGGGCCTGTCTATGGTCAGGTGTGGATGGAAGAGGGGCTCAAGGGGTTCTGCCTTTCCTGCTGAATTATTGGCTATTGACAGATTCCGGGAGGGGGGATCATTGTCTTCAGCTGTGTACCTGCTGATGACCTCACCAGTCTCCAATGGACAGTTCCAATCCCACACTCACACAGATGGCCCTGATTAAACTAAATGGATCACAAAACAAAATTGAAGGTCATGATTCTGGGAAAGGGACTCATAGGGACTGTGGGAGATGAGAGGGAGTGTAGGGAGAGAGTAATCAGAACACATCACATATGAGTGTGAAACTGTCAAACAACAACAAATGAGGGCTTGGGGGCATGCACTAGTAACCCCAGCTCTGAGGCAGGAGACAGAAGGATCCCTGGGGCTCACTGGCCAGCCAGTCTAGCTGAATCAGCGAGCTGCAGGCCAGTGGAAGCTTCTGTCTCAAAAAAAAATAAATAAATATAAATAAATAACAAGGTATAGGGTCTTGAGGAACAACATTGGGGATTGACCTCTGACCTCCACATACACAAACACGTACTGGCTCCATCACACACAAAGAAATCTGTAGGGACAAGTTTCAAACAGCAGCAAAATTGAACACATAGATTGTGACATTTTCTAACGGAATCTTACTGTTTGAGTAGCTGCAAACGCCTGCAGCCGTATTTCTGCAGTAATTACCATATCTTTGAGAACTTTCTGCACCATCAGTGAGAAAACAGAATTCAAAATTACCAAACAAAAATCATCCTGAAAACCTGGTTTCTTCTGAGCCAATTTACTTTTCCCTGGGCCTGCCTGCTGATAAAAGGTGGCACATATATTCTGGTATAACAATAATGTGCTTGGCCTCCTCAAATTACTTTGTATTCTGTAAGAAATAAAAATCTCTCAATTTTACATCCCTAAACCCTTTTTTATCATATCTCAGAATCCATTCTATTAGAAATAAAGTAAGACCTAGAAAAAGAGTCCCCAGAAATTCTGAATATGTAATGGAGTCACCAAGTTGTTCTTGATATTCCTTCTCTCTTAAAAATGCCCTTTTAAAAACAGGCACAGTGAGAAAGGGGATCCTTGCCCACTTGGGCCAACCACGGTCACAGTGGGTTCATTTGGTGGGCAGATGATTCAGCAAGGTTTCTGAGAATCCTCTTGAAAATCTATTTTATCAATTTGTGGATGGGTTTTAGAAATTTTTCATGCCCAAATTTCTGTGACATTTTATTTTCAATACATTCCATTTGTATGTTACTCGATCAGTCCTTTTCTGAGTCAGTAAAGGCCACTTAGCCCCCCCAAGCCACCCCCAACAGGGCTGCCACTGCACAGGCACTCAGACTCTTGGCCCTGCGGTCTGTGCACCCTGTATCTCACAACATCCCACAGCTGCTGTTGGCACCCACTGGACACACCGTCCTCTGCACTCAGAAAACTGCCTCCCGGCAACCTCTGCTGGTCCCAGACTCCGTGTGGAGTACTTTCCTTCAGGAGCATTCCCTGCCTTCCTCTCACAGCTGCTGTGACTCTATCCCAGGCCCTACCTCACCAGTCTGTGCTCCCAAAGTCCACAGATACCACATACTGTACCACAACTACCAACTCATCCTTCCTCATGGCCACAGAGCTGAGATTCTGAAGGCAGGGATTCATCTCTCTTGATCACCATTGTGTTTCTGATGTCTGGCAGGCTGCCTAAGCCTAATAGTGCTTTATAAATATTTAAAGAACGCACACATGAGTAATTTGACAGTAAGTAAACTGTAAAATGTTTTTATAACTACTTTATAATAGGATCCTCAAGTTCAAACTAAAACACTATGAGGATAAATCTAATGAAGTATTTTTAATTGGAGATAATTGCAAAGTCAATCAGGATAGACCCCTCTCTTGATTTAAGCCAAGTTTCTTCCACTGGATTAATGGAATTGGCTAAATAGAAACTCAAATAAGTGCTTGCTAATTATACTAATTAGCAAATGGTTGTATTAAACTATGCAAGCTATGTAAAGCCCAGTTACAATCTGAAGTGACTATGTGTGTGGTAGGCAGATAAGAAGTGAGGGTGCTTTGCAAAGAGATAGTGTTGGCTATTGTGGGGTCCTGTGTTCAAGAGTCCTGATGCAGCAGTTTTTAGGGATTCAGATGGGGAGAGATACTGTGTCTCAATGAGTTTTGTTTTGTTGAGACAGGGTCTTCCTGTAGCCCCAGCTGGTTTGGAACTTGCTATGTAGACCAGGCTGACCTCCATATCACAGAGATCCACCTGCCTCTGCCTCCTGAGTGCTGGGATTAAAGGTGTGCATCACCACACCTGGCATCTCGGAGGATTTTTATTTCTCTCTTTCTCTTTTTGAAAATTTTGTTTGCATGAATGTATTGCTTGCATGTGTGTAAGTGCACCCGTGTCTCGCAATGCCAGCAGAGGTCAGAAGGCATCAAATCCCCTAGAAGTAGAGTTACAGAAAGTTGTTAGCTACCATGCGGGTGCTGAGAATCAAACTCGGGTCTTCTGCAAGAGTAGTCAATGCTCTTAACCACGAGCCATCTCTCCAGTCCTATTCTCCATCCTAACCATGTTTAGCTGAGAAGTGTCTGAACCGCCACAAAAGGAGTTATGTATCCTACTAACGTCTGAGCATCTACTGGCGGAGCTCCAGATGGAGAACACTGGGGGAGATCTGACATCTTCCTTATTTTATATTCTAATTTAGTGCTCAAGTAACTTGATAGGCCCAACATGCTAGTACATTTATTTCAATAATCCTGGAATTCACATTTCAGGTTCAAGGTTATTTTCTTAGATGAAATCTCCTTGAATTCCTTAGTATCTGTAATATCCTTATACATTTGGGGAGATGATTTGATTAATTTATGAACTCCTCTCAAATTCCAGAACTCAAGCTGAGGAAAGGCATTGCATCTGGTCTTGTTCCTGCTGCATTCCTAGGACTGTATAAACAGTTCTTAAGAAGACATCTGCCAGATAAGCCTCTCTCTCTCTCTGTCTCTTTCTCCCCCTCTGTCTCTTTCTGTCTCTGTCTCTCTCTGTCTCTGTCTCTGTCTCTCTCTCTCTCTCTCTCTCTCTTTGTGTATTTGAGACAGGGCCTCACTAGTTAGCATAGGCTAACCCGGAACTCCCTTGTGTAGCCCAGGTTGGCCTCCAACTTGAGATTCACCCTCCCCAGCCTTTTAAGCCACCTCAGTTGGCCAGAAGCCCTTTTCCCTAAAGGCAGCCATGAAGTGTAACAAACTCCTACTTCCATTTGGCTGGCTGTCAGAATGGGAAATCTGACATGCAGCTTCTTTCAATAAAGTGACACCCAATGACTCCACCAAGAAGGTAGGAAATGACCACCCTGATGAAGAAGTTGAGTCTGCGATTCACCTGGATATTTGGAGACTTCACCTGTGATCTTGGCTTATATAACCAGAGTGATGGTATCTTCGATCCAGCTATTGCACTTGTCAACAGGACACAATCTGGAGTCCTCTGGGAAGGAAGCCTCCATGAGGGTTGTCTAGATCATGTTGGTCTGTGGGGAATTGTCTCAGTTACCTTACTTGATATGGGAGACCCAGCTAAAAGTGGGCAGCACCTTTCCTGGGGCTGGGTCCTGGTGCAACGTGGGCTAAGCACAAGCAGGCATGCATGCATGCCTTGTCTCTCAGGTGTGTGGATGTGAAAGCTGCTTCAAGCTCCTGCTTGTCTTTCCTGCAGTTATAGACTATAACCTGGAACTGTGAGCTGAACCAACCTTTTCCCCCTTAAAGGTGCTTTGGCCAGGGTATTTTATCACAGCAACAGAAAGGGAACTAGGACAGGACCCACTTCATATGTTCATACAGATGTTTGCAGCTGCACTGTTCCTGACAGCAAAAAAGTAAATAACCCAAATGAGATGAGAAATGGCCACACAAATGTGGCATATACATACTATAGATATTATTTCATGAAAATAAATAAAGTACTGACTTGGCATGGATGAATGCCTAAGTATGGCTGGTGCTAAATGGCAGAAGTCAGACGCGAACCCCTTATTGTATAATTCGTCTTCGGGCAGGGGACATAGCTCAGCTGGCAGTGTATGATTCTGTGCGAACACACAGCACAGAGGCAGACGGTACATTTTGTTTGCCAAGAACTTGGGGTTTGAACGAGAAATGTGAACACTTGGTCCCCGGTTGATGGTGCTGTTTGGGAAGGTTGTGAAACCTTTAGGAGGTGGAACCTTGCTGGAGGAGTTGGGTAACTGGGGAGTGGGCCTTGAGGTTTTACAGCCTGGCCCTACTTCCTGTTTGCGTTTTGCTTCCTGACAATGGATGCAAGGTGAACAGCGGCCTCCGGCTTCTGCTGCCCTGAGTCGATGTATTCCCTTGAACTATAACTCAGAATAAACCTTTCCCTCCTCACACTGCTTCTTGTCAAACCAATGAGAGCAGTAACCGATCCAGGGCGATGCAGAGTGTCTGCTAGCAGATGTGGAGGTGTCTTCTAGGTGAGGAAAACGTTCTGCAGTTAGAAGACTGCTCCGCCTTGTGACTGAGCTAAACATTCATTACACATACCTCTTAAGGGAAAAATTTCATGGTATGAATTTAAACATTTCTTGTAATGCAGACTTACTAATTTAACTTGCTGTTCTTTCTATAATAGTAGGAACTCTATACCTGGGGCTGGAGAGATGGCTCAGTGGTTAAGAGCACTGGCTTCTCTTGCAGAGGACCTGGGTTCCTGAGTTTTCACCATCCACATGGCAACTCACATCTGTAACTCCAGTTCCAAGGGATCAGATACCCTCTTCTGGCCTCTGTGGACACTGCACTCATGTGGTGTACTCACACATAGGCAGGGAAAACACTCATACACATAAAATAGAAATAAACAGATTTTAAAAATAACTCTATGCTTGTTAGAATATGTGCTTACTCTTCTTAGTGAGGATATGTTTGAAAATATCTGCAGGACGGCTGGCAAGGTGGCTCCATGGGTACAGGCACTTGCTGTCAAGTCTCACAACCTGCCTTTTATCCTCTGGGTTCTGTCCCCAACACCACCAACAAAACTTCGGTCCTGACCCCAACATGCACTCAGTCTGGGAATCATTGGTCTGCAGTACCCAAACTAGGTCATTTTGTCTGGAAAGTAAATGAAGCATTTCTATTTGAAAAGTTGTTTTAGTGAATGCAAAAGATATACTAAGATGAGAAAAATCAAATTTATTTTTATAAAATACAAGGAGAAAAGTATGCATTTGAACACTCAGCAACACGTTAACAATGAAAACACGCACTCCACGTCACACTTGTTTGGACTTAACTCTTCGACCCTGTGTAAGCTGAAGAGGAGATTTTGTGCCCTTGATTTGTAGAATCTGAAACTTTCAGAAGAATGTGTGAAACACAGGCTTTGAACTCAAGCAGAAGCTTGTTAGCAACCAAGCATCAGTAAAATGGGGAATCCAGGGTTTCTTCCCACTCATGCACTCGCCCAGGGCCCCTGACACAGCTATTTGCACTTTAAAGTCTTGCCACAACTTTCACTAATGCTTAACCCATTGGAGATGAAGCAGAAAAAGGGAAGAATGAAAGCAATTCTCTTCGGCTTCACATGAACTAATGTCTACACTGGAAATGGTCAAAAGTGACTTCTTTTGAAAAAAAAAATACACCGCCAAATTGAATTTGCAGGTTTGAGAGATACTTGTTAATCAACTTGACAAGGGAATATTAAGCTGTCACCTTTTGTCTCCATAGCAACTCTCCTCTAAACTGCTAACCTCCTCAGTCTTTGGACAGTGTTCTGTCAAAAAGGCTGGAAGGTGACTAGATTCTATCTGAGTGCCCCTTGTCCGCTGCCGCGTGGCTCCCGCTCAGGCTGCCCAGGTGGCTGCTGATGACTCTGAGCTCCTGGATCACCAGGCTCAGGTCCTCGTGGAGCCGAACCACAGCACTCTTCACCTCCCCTAGAAGAACTCGGATGGACCCGCTTGACTCAGGTTCCCTGGGCAAGCCTTCCATCGTCTGAAAACTAGCACAAGATAACAAATGGTCTACGGTTTGGGTGGAAAACGCTACCTGATCTCTGCTGGCAACGTGAGCTGGCTTCTTGGTAGCTGAATTGGAGTTATCTGGAAGGTTCTCTGGCAGGCTGAGGTGGCTGCATTCCTCATCATCAGAAGATGCTGCGCCCATGGGTAAGAAGGGGTGGGGAACCCTGGCTGCCTTATCTCTGTATTTGGAGGAGGCAGGAGATGACTGAGGTTGGCAAAGAGTCCAGAAGGAGGGGCTGGTCAAAACTGGGGGCAAGCGATGGCCCGACTTCTCTGGATGGGCCGAATCAGGAGATGATACCGACAAAGCCGAAAAGGAAGATGCACCCTCAAAGGTGGTGGAAACTAAAATAAGACAAGAGGGAAGGTTCATGTAGCGCACAAATGAGAGCAACAGCTAGAATCATCGTATCACATAAGCGCTATCTGGAAGGCCTTAATATAAACTCCTTAGAATTTTAAATGCTAAACATTCATAACAAGTCTGAAAAACCCAAAGCAGGAAACAGAAAATCTACAAATGTATTATATATCAATAATACCATGGAAATGAACCTAAAATAGAACGATCAATATTCATCTTGACGTTCAAACCCTGCCTGACATATTTTTACACTAGTGTAAACCTCATCAGTGAAAGTATTAAACCCCACTCCACGCCTGTCAGCATTTAAAGTAGGAAGTCTGAGAAAATCGCAACCTCGTCTTTCGTCTTCCCTCCATACAGAGATTATCATGGCAAAATGAACCACTAACTCCAAGTACTCAAGTGAGTGTGATTCAGCTTTTTCTCTCTATAGCCAAACACAATTAAGACTGAGTCCAACCCATCTTAGATCCAGAACACTTTAGTACACATATATCACCACTTCTCACCAAAAACTCTAACACAAAAAGCGTCTCAAGGTCTTTTTCATAAAATTAAAGATTTGAGAAAAACTTTATATCCTTTCAGGCAAAATCATATTAAATATCTTCTCTTATTCTTGACTCTGACTTCCCAAACTGTCCTGAGTATGTTCCTTAGGATACCAGGTGTTTTATGAAATCAGGATCAAGACTGACCACTGCTCGCTGAACCTACTATTAGATGAAAACCAGGAGAAATTATTAGTAGCTTTTTAAAAAAACAAGAGGTCTCATTTACCCCAGGTTGGCCTCCACCTCACTGTGTAGCCTAGGCTAACCTTGAACTCCTGATCTTCCTGCCTCTACCTCCCAAGTGCTGAAATCATAAGAGTGCACCATCATGTCCAGTTTATGTGGTACTGGGAATCGAACTCAGGGCTTCATGCATGCTGGGCAATGACTCTACCAACTGAGCTAGATTTCCAGTCCCAAAGCATTGTATTCAAGTGTTTTCCAAATTTTCCTGGACACAGAGACCACCGTCTCCCCCTGGCTCTTGGAATACCTCTGTGCATTTACTTTTGGATATATGGTTCAAATTGGTGAAATCCAGTTCTTGGGTCCCTGGGACTCGCTCTGAACTTACTTCTTTAAAGACTTGCTTGCTGCCAGGCACACAGCAGGGAACCCCACAGCCGTTGCTCAGGGCATGACTTGGCTCTGTTAGCTGAGTCCACTCTACATATTCATTTTTGAGCTAAATTGGAACTGATAAAAATATGGCCAGGGCAGGTGGTCACTCTCTATTTTTTGCCTCTAAGCCCTTCACGGCCCATCTCCAGCTCTCAGGAAAAGTTCCAACCACAAAACTTGGTTTTGGATGCCAAGAGTATTCTCAGCTGCTGCAGCAGCAGGGTGTGAAAAGGGAGCAGGAGTCAGCAGCACATGGTCAAGGCCAGACGAACACAGGGAAGAATCTAGGTCAGGCTAATCCTGACGTTCTCTCCTCTGGCTGGGAGGTGGTGTTACGCTAGTATGCGATGGATGACGGAAGTCTTACTTCTCTGTGTCCCAAACTGACTGCAGCACAGAACCCATGTGTTTTGTGCTGGATCCGGCTTGTCAAGTCTGTTACTCGCGTCCAAGGCGGACTCTCTCTCTCTCTCTCTCTCTCTCTCTCTCTCTCTCTCTCTCTCTCTCTCTCTCTTATCTGCTGTCTTTTGGGGGGTAGCAGCATCTCCAGCTGAGCAGTGACATGGAGGCACCTGAGGCAAAGCTGTGGAATTATGTCTGAAAATGCTCTGCCATCAGGGTTAAGAATAGCTTACTTAAAGACTTCTAGGCCAGAAAGCCATTTATTTTAGACTTAAAAAAAAAAATCTGTGTGAGGGGGGTCAGAGGAAGGCCTAGAGTGTTGGTTCTCATCTCTCTACCCTGTTTGAGATGGGGATCTCTTGTTCCCTGCTGTGTACACCATGCTAGCTAGCTTGTGAGCTCCTGGGGAGTCTCCTATCTCCTTACCTCTACACAGAAACTCTGGGATTACAGATGGGCACGACTGTGCCTGGCTTTATGTGGGTTCTGGGGATCCAAATTTAGGTCCTCAAACCTGGACAGCAAGAGCTTTACCTCACTGACTCCTGAAGGCAGCCTCCTCCTGGCTCCCAGTTTCTAGTATTGTTAATGGAGAGTTGCAGACTGATGCCAAAGGAGTCAGATTCCCCAGGAGCTGGAGTTAGAGGCCATTGTGAGCCACCTAGTATGGATGCTGGGAATTGAACTCACATCCTCTGCCAAAGCAGCAAGTGCTTTTAACCACTAAACTGTCTTTCTAGCCCTCCATTCTAATTCTCATTCATAATGCAGAACCTTTTTCATCTCTGAGCTTTGGTGGGTTTCCTCTGTGACTCTGTGCTCTGGACTCTGCGGCACTGGGCTTTGAGGTGGGACAGTTTTCATTTACTGAGGTCAAGTCAAAGCAGAGTTTTAGCTCATTTCCTTCAGCTTCAAAACATTTTCTTAATGCTCCCATCAATTCGTCTCTTCCGTTGGGTTTTCCTGCTCTTTCTTACTAAATCTCTGATTTTCCTAATTTTATGTTTGTGTGTGCACATTTCGAGTATATGTGAGTGTGTGAGTACAGGCACATGTATGTCACGTGTGATCACAGGACAACCCTGGCTATGGGTCTTCCCCTTCCCCTCTGTTTGAGACAGGGTCTCTGGTTGGCCACTGTGCACAGGCTAGCCTGTTTGTGAGCTACCAGATATTATCTGGTCTCTGTCTCCCATCTCAATGTGAGCAAACTGGAATGACAAACGTGTGCCACCACATCTGACTTTAGGTGTGTGCTGGAATCGAACTCTAGTCCTCATGCTTGCATGACAGTCACTATGCACTGAGCCATCTCCCCAATCCTTTCCTACTTTATTATTCTGTGTGTGTGTGTGTGTGTGTGTGTGTGTGTGTATGTGTGTATAGATGTGCTTGGGTACGCATGCCTCAGCATGCATGTGGAGGTCTGAGGACAACTTTGTGGAGTCAATTATTTTCTTCCATCCTTGTGTGAGTTCCAGGGATCAAACTCAGGTCCTCAGGCTTGTGCAGCAAGCACCTTTATCTGCTGAGCCACCTCGTTGGCCCCCATCCAATTTTTCTTCCTGTTCTCCTCTAGCTCTGTCTCTTTGCCCTACTTGGAGGGTTTTCCAGCTTCGGCCGCCTACCTGTTCCACGAGTTTCTCATTTCTGCTCGTTTTGTTCTCAGTTTTGAAGATGTTTTTGTCGTTCTCAAAACTCCTGAAACATCCTGTTCTTGTTTGATAGATGCACTGTATTTTCTTGTGTGTTTGAAGGTCTTAAATTTAAGAAGCTTTTTCTTTCCCTTCACAGTACTCTTTGTTTCCCATCACTACTCCACATGAGAAGTCTTTTTCAGAAGGCTCACATTCCAGATGAAGGGTTAAACTGATGGGAAGTGTTGAAAACAAGCTTGAGATTCGCCATCCTTGATGTTTAGGAACAGTCACTGGGAGGGTCATCAGAAGGGGATTACCTATAGCAGAGTGTTTAGTTGTTCCGAGCGAAGGTTCTTGGGAACAGGGTTTCTGAGGGGAAGGGTCTGGCTACCACTGACTTGCAGCCAGCACGGGGTGGGGACACTGCTGTCACTCATTCCTGTGGTGCTGGTTACAGTACCCACAATCTCGGCTACCTTTATAAAGGTGGATAGACTCACCAAAATTTGTTTCTCTCCAGATAAGAAAGTTCCAGACTCTGCCCTGGGGGACTATGGGAATGGGTGGCTATTTGGGGTATTTATTTATCTAAAGTGATGCTAAGTACGGAACTGCTTTTTACATGGCTGCTTCTAATTCTCTTTAGCACGATGTAGATGTGGCTGGCCCCCACAGCTTTTTAATAAGGTTCCAGAGCACCTTATTAAGAGGTGGTAGAACCTTTAAGGGGTGGGAACTGGTAGGGGGTAATTGGTCATTGGGGATGCTGTCATTGGAAGAGATTAGTGAGGCTCTTACAGAAGGTCTGGTAAGTGACTTGTGAAGGAGCAAGCCTGACTCCCAAGTCTTCCTCTGGTCTCTGGTCTCATCAGGTGATCTTTCCCTCTCACATGATGCCATCTACTAAGTTGTGATGCAGCCAGCGGGGTCATCCCTAGAGCTAAGCAGATGTTTCTAAATATTCAAGACCATGAGCTAAATAAACTCTTTTTATGAACAAAGTATTCAGCCTCAAATATTTTGTTATAGCAACAGAACATTCACTAATACAACATTAGCTATGAAGATTTTATAACCTCCTTTCAAGAGTCTCAATGGCTAGAAATCTTTTTTTGATCACAAGCCTAAAAAGAGGCAGCAGTGGAATTCAAACTCAAGAACCCCTGATGTCACAGCATGTGATTTTCCTTACTACCCTCCACCTCTGTGCTTTCCATTGTCTTAGAATCATTTCGACTCTATTACAGGATTAGGTTAAATTATGGGTGTCAAATTTAGAAAGCAGATGATCAGGATAATGAGGGGACTTTATTCAAAAGGAGATAATGGAAGAAATGATGAGAAATTATATTTAATTATTTGAAGATATAAAACCTTAGTAATGCCACCCTCTGCTCTCTTCTTGTACATGAGTTAGAACTGTGATCAGTGTGTGGAAATTATAGGAAGATGGGTTTTTAGCTCAGTAAATGAAACAAGAAACCCCCCAACTCTTATGGTTTGAATCTGAAAGTTCCCCCACAGGCTCATGTTTTGAAAGTCCATTCCCCAGGTCCTAGTAGGGTTTTGGAAGGCTGTGGAACCTTTAGGAGGTGGGGCCTAGCTGGCAGGTCCTGGGAGGTTGGTTACCCAAGCCTACTTCCTGTCTCATTTGCTGCTTCCCAGTCCACCATGATGTGAACAGCCTCCTCATAGCCTGCTGTGAACTGAGCAGTCTGCGTGCTTTCCCCCATGGTAATCGAAACCCTCTGAAGCGAGGAACCCAAACCATCCATCCCTCCTAAGATGCTTCTGTCAGGTGCTGTGTTCACAGCAACACAAGAGTGATCAACACAAGGACTTTTGAACAGTTACAGTTTGCCACACATTGAGAGGACAACAGGCTTCCTGACACTCAGGGAGCTTATGCCCCATGACTCCTTGTCAGCAACTGTTCATGTGCCCAGTGGCAAAACCACACATTCTTGATGATATTCAGAGATTCTAGGGTCCAAAACATACTTGCTAGTGCACTAAGGAACTATTCTAGAAATAGCATTTGAGTCTGCAGTGGTCAGAAAGAAGGCTTTTATAAGAAAGTAGGTCAAGAAGAAAATAATATTGGAATCAAACATTAATTCATGACCACCACCTATATAAAGATGACACAGTTATGATCACACATACATGAGGCCACCCAAACCCCTGACACTTAACTTTATGTTAGCGGCGGCAACAACGTCCAGAACGTGTTAGAGAGCGGTTGCCGGGCCTACCAGGCCTACTGAATTGGAGGTGGGGTGGGGCCCCGAAGCTGAGTTTTCCCTGGCTCTGGGTGGTTTTGAAGTGGGAAACTTCATTCCCTATTCTGGTCACCTTCCTTTGGCTTTGTGGCGTCCACTGCTGAATGAACAGGCTTGTGTACGGCTCTGCAGCAAGTTCTGCAGACTCTGAGCAGCATGGCTGCCTCTGCTGTGAAAAATCACTCAGAGCTAATTGCTGTGCACCAATTTCCTTTTGTTTCCAAACACTTGGCAGCTGCGCCCCTCCAATCTGCCCCTCAGGGTGTGCCTCTGCTGCCCTCTTCGTTCCCTCTTCCGCCTTCCCACAGGAGTGATCCGGGTGTCCTGTGTGCATATTGCAAATAAGACATAAGATGTGGTGTGTTTTAAAGCCACACTGTGTGATATATGCAGGCCAGTTGTTGGGCCTGCTCAAAGACAAGCTGATAGACTGATTACAAATGCCGATGCATTATCTTTAACTGTACTTGTAAATAATAGAAGGCCTGTTAATTAAGATACAACAGCTTTCATTTTAACTGACATTTAGATCTGTGCTGCGAAAATGAAAAAAAAAAGTCCATTTCTAGAATAGTAAAAACACTCAGATTAGCTGTAAATGTAAGTTTCTTCTGGAAGTAGCAGGCTCCTGGGCAGTTAGGTACTGTTTTTTGTTTTTTTTAATCCCCCAGTTCATCTCTTTCAGGGTCCCTAGATGATGTGCCATGACTTCTGTGTGCACAATCACACAAGTACTGTCATTGTTTCCCTGTGGCTAAGAAATGTAACATTTTATATAAATGTTCACAGCAGTTATTTATTTTTAAATATTTTGATTAATTCTTTGGGACTGTATCCGCCCCAATCTCCTTCCAGACCCACCCCCTCCTCCCCACTCCCCAACTTCATGTCCTCTTTTAAAGTCCATCAAGTCCAATAAGTTTCCCAAATACTCCTGGGTGTGGGTCCATTCCCCGGAGCCTGGTCAACCTGCCCAGTGTTACATCCTTAAAGAAAACGGACCCTCCTCTCCCAGCAGCCATCAATTGCCAACAGCTCCTCAGTCAGGGTGGGGCTCTGTGCCCACCTCCGCTTCCATGCCTGGATTTTGTCTGGCTTGGGCTTGCACAGGTCTTACGCATGCTGCCACAACCACTGGGAACTAACATGTGCCCTTCTGTATCCAGAAAACACTTTTTGCTGTAGTTATTCATCACCTCTGGCTCTTGCAATCTTTCTGTCCCCTCTTCTGAGCTGTTCCCTTCACCTTTGGGGAAGGGGTGCGATATAGCTGTTTTTTTAGGGCTCAGCACTCTATAGTCTCTTATTTTCTGCATGTTGACCACTTGTGGGTCTCTGTGATAATCACGTCTACTGCAAAAAGCAGCTTCTCTGATGCGGGTTGAGAGATGCACTAATCTATGGGCATAATTAGGAGTTGGTTCAATACTGTGTCTATTTAGCAGAATATTAGCATTAGAATCTCTAATAGGGCCACCACCTCCTCGTCCTGTCCAGCAACAGGTTCCTGGCCCTGATAACAGTGCCAGGTATGGGCTCCATTTTGTGAAGCAGGCCGTAAAGGCTGTCGGAAGGTGGCTGGTCACTCTCATAATATTCGTGCCACCATTGTCCCAGTGGGCACATCTTGCAGGCCAGTTGGTATTGTAGCTTGCAGGGTTCACAGCTGGGTGAGGCTGATGATTGCTTTTTTCTTCTGGTAGCATACATAGCACCTGCCAGCACTGTGAACGCTGGCCAGTAGGGATGAAGCTTCCAGGTCAGCACCAGCTTGATTCCTCCATGTTCTATGACTCATGTAAGCAATGTCTTCCACAATAGAGTCTTATCATCAAGTTCTGGAGGGTAACTAAGAACAATAGCAATAGCCATTACTGCTTGAGGGTCCACAAGAACCCCCTGGCCAACAGACAGTAGAGTTGTTTATAATGCTAAAAGTGGAAACAACTGAAATGCCTGTCGTTGATAAATAGGTCAATAACATGCATATTTGCCCAATGGAATACTATTTGGCTATGATAAGGAGTGAAGGACTGATACATGATGCAACTCTGAAAAAAACCAGACACTCGATGATGCACGTCTATGGAATATCCAGGACACATAGAGCACAGAGAAAGAAAGGGGATTAGTGGCTGCCAGCAGCTGAGGTAGAGGGACTGAAAAGGCATTTCCAATAATGGGCACAGGAGTGGCCGGGTGATGAAAGTATGCTGGAGTTGGTGGTGATAACTACACAATTTTGAGAATATATGAAAACTATATGGCAGCCTCTTTTTTATTGGGATATCTTTTTATTTTTATTGGAAAAATTGGATTATTGGATTAAAGATGAGTTTTCTTACTTACCTCCAATGTATGCCCGTGGGTCACTACATTAGAAACTCAAATTGGTGATTTTTGCATGTACATTGGCCAACGGGCTTGGCATGGCTCAGAGCTCTGAGACCAACTGACATCCCTGGCAGGGTTGAGGCTTCTTCACCTCTGCTCTACGCTCTGTTTCTGACCCCGCCCTGCCAGGAACTCACAGTGGGCTGGGACACTCTGTGGAACTATTTCCACCTGTTTCCGTGTGTGTGTGTGTGTGTGTGTGTGTGTGTGTGTGTGTGTACATACCCGTACATGCACAGATGCCAGAGGGGGATGTTGGATGTCAAGCTTTATCATTCTTTGCCTTATTCCCTTGAGACAAGATCCCTCCCTGAATCTGGAGCTGGGCTGGTGGCCAGCAAGCCGCAGCAATCCTGCTACCCACGCACTGGATTACAAGCATGCACAGCCCTGGGCGGCTTTTTACATGGCTACTGGGGATTCGAACTCAGGTTCTCATGCTTGTGCTCACACTCATACCCACCGAGTCATCTCCCAGCCCCAAGTTTCCTCATTTTTTCATTGTTCTGGCTCTGAAGGCCTTCATGGTTCACAGTCTGTGGCATGAGCTCCTTTGGTTTTGCTGGCAAAGGTGAACTGACAAAAAGCCACAGTGGGCCAAAGGAACAGAAATGAAGGTCCTACATCAGAAAGTGGAGAGCAGACTGTTGGCCTCTAAAAGTATTAGAAGTGGCCAATGTGGGTGATGCATTTGCTACGCTGCGACTTGAGAGCAGACATCCTTGACTTCCAGAAATCCATGAGGTCCCTGTCTTTCTTTTCAGCGTGAAGTTGAAGCAACTGATGATTGAGAATGGTTGTCTGAGCTACAGATTAGTATCAAATCCAATTGGGGTGAAGCAATGAGCTGTCCCGGGGATAATCCTCAGTATGCAAAGGTCAGAAGAGGCTGCTGCCGCCAGCCCATCCCCATGGTCCTCCGTGTCCAGGTGTGTGGAGGCACTTCCTTCCTATCTGAGATCCACTAAGACACATGAACAAGCGCTTTCTAATGAGCTCTGCTTATACCTCTAAACAGTGAATATCAGACCTGGACCCTGCATCTGAGCAAATACTTCTTAAACTCAGAAGACAGAGCTTCCCCACTCTCTTTCATCCCTCGTGACAGGCTGTGGAGACTGGCCATCCATTGCAGCTGGCTCTTTTCCTCAACCACTGTGACCTTCAGCTGCCTGGAACAAGTGGGTGCTGAGTGCTGCCTGGCTGCTTTCTAAGACTGCTTCGCCCCTCAGTCACATCTGCCCCCCCTCCTTTGAACATGCACCCGAGGGCCCACTGGGGTGGCAGAGCCAGTAATCCTCCATGCTCCTTCCCTGAACCAGTGCCACTGGCTCTGCCTCCTTTCTAGTTCAGATCCCCACCCCATCTGCTCTCCTCAACCACTGTCTTGCCATTGCTGTGTCTCATCTGCTAGCTCCTGGTTCTCTGCAGTAAGGACTAGCAGTGAAGACTGCAGTCCATCTGAGCCCTCCAGCCTGGGTTGCAGCTGATGTCCTTGACTTCTGCTGGGGCACAAGAGTGGCTGCAGGCTGTTCATAAGCAAACTGGGTAGGTTGCACTCTGGGTGCTTTCTTCAACCAGGCAGTAGCCAGAGGCAGGTCATCTGTTGGGTTCATCCTGAGCCTTATGGTTTAAATCTCCACCCTTCTGGCCCTGCACCCAGGCTGTGTGTACTCCTGGAAACAGTGCTTTCAAGCAGAGGCTACACTGACTGCTCCTATTGGGTCAGTGTCCCATCAGCTTCTCCTCCTAGAGGGTATTTTGACTCTCCAGCCAATCTCGGGTCCCTTTGCCATTGCAAATGCCCCAGGCTAGGCAGGAGTATTAGTAACTTTTTTTCTTTACTGTGACCAAATGTCTGACAAGAAGCAACTTAAAGAGAGGAAGGGTTATTTTGGCTCACAGTTCGAGGATACAGTCCATCATGAAGGGGAAGATGTGTGGTTGGACTGCGAGGCAGCTGGTCACATGGCCCCACAGTCTTGAAACAGAGTGATGAATGCTGTTCTCAGCTCATGTTCTCCTTTTTCTCCAGTCCAGGACACTAGCTTATGGTATGGTGCTGCCCACAGTAAGGGAGGCTCTTCCCACTTCAATTAATCTAGAAACTCCCTCACAGACATACCCAGAGGTTTGTCTCCTACGTGATTTTAGAAGCTTTCAAGTTGACAATCAACATTCATCACCACCACCACCACAGGTGACCCCCAACCGGAAGAAATGGAGGCTGAGACTTAAGAGTGTGAGGCTCATAGAGGCTTAATGCATCAAAACAGTGAGCAACCCTGTGAAACAGCCTCTTGCCTCCAAACAGGCATGTCCTGTGTCCCTTTCTTTCTGGGTTCTGGACTCCACTTTTGCAGGGCCATGTCCCACTAGGATCCCTGGGTGCCTCCCTGCTCTCCTCCTCTGGGGTCTCCAGTCACCTAAGGTCCTTCACCCAGCTCAACACCTTTTGTGACTTATATCGTCACCATGTTGAAGCACAAACGTCATCCTCTGTCGGGCTTAATGTGCCGATGTTCAGTCTTCCTCGTGAACCCATTTCACTTCTGTCCTACTAAGTTGCTGTTAGCTCACTTCTAAAGCATGATATGCAGGATACGGTGCCTGGTGCTGGGCATGCAGTCACAAACAGGGCAAGAGGGAGGGCACCTTACCTTCTAGCTGAGGAGGAACACATCAAACTATCGAGCACATATATAATTATTATTTACCAAGAAAAGCAGAAGGTGTTCCAAAAGACAGGAGAAGTAGGGTGTGCAGGTGGAGGGTCTGAAAGCCCCAGGGGATCCGAGAATTCTGAGGAGGCATGTTTGAGATACCCTCAGAGGGGTGGGTAGGGGGAATTGGTACAGGGTGGGACAGGAGCAGTGAGGAGGAGCCGTACCAAGGGATGAAACAAGACTCTTTCAGTAAAAGAGCTGAGCTGGTGAGAGGTGGAGGCAAGGCTGCCCAGGGCTTGGAAGGCTGTTTGTTCTCACTAAGAAAACGGTGAGCAGTCCACAGCTGTTGAAGTGCTGCTCTGCGGGGAATGGGCTGGAGCTCTCCTGAATCTCTATGCTCAGGTCTAGCTCTGGACTATTCCTAAGGGAAGAATGCCCTTCATAGGAAGATAGGTGTGTACCTGTTCCCGAGAAGGAACGAGAAAGTCCTGGGTACTGATGCTGACAACCAGAGGGGATCCTAGGGGTGGGGGTGGGGTTCTAAAAGCTGAACTAAATTCATGTACATCTGAGTAACAAGAACAAGTGAACTGCACGTGCTGAGGATCAATCCTACCCCAGAGCCCCGCACTTGTGAACGCCAGCATGAGCTCTGCTCCACAGACCAGGACACCGGCCTGCAGAGAGGCCAGATGCCGCACCCAGTGCCACACAGCCAGTGGCTGCGCTGGGATTATGAACCCAGGCAGTCTAACTCCAGAGCCTGTGCTATCAGCAGTGATGCTGTTCGATTATGAGCCCTAACTGAGCTTCACGGTGAGGCTTGGGGCATTGGATTTCTTCTCCAGCCTCTCTCTAGCACTGCTGTCATTCTCTGTCCAGTTCACCGTGTCCCTCGACTTGGGGTCCTCTGTGGGTAAAAGGCACTTGCTACCCCATGATGCAAACCTGATGACCTGAGTTTGATCCCCAGAACCCACATATGGGTAGAAGGCAAGAACCACCTCCACAAAGTTGATCTTTGAACCCCACACATAACCAAATAAAATTTTTTTAAAGTTAAAAGAAAGAAAATATTAAAAACAAACAACAAGTCCTCCATCATGGAGCCAAGCCACACTGTAAACCACAACTTCTACCTAGGGTTGCAGCCTCATATGGGGCCATATAACTGGGTGTAGGGGTCTTGAAAAATCTGGCAATAGTAAAAGATTTCTAAATGTACAACAATCAAAACTGAATTCAAAATCAGACATGCAGTGAGTCTGAGGTGCTCTGGACATCTCGTCCTGCTGCGTTCCTGACTTCAGTGGACGCCCTCGTCTCGCTCAGCCCCTGACTTCAGTGCAGTCTTGGTTCTGCACATTTAACATGAACACTTTACACCAAGGAGCCCTGGCAGAACCTGGGCTCAGACCTGAGCCCACTGTGTGCTGTGGATTGCAGTATTTCACTGTACATACAAAGGTTTCTGCTCTTATAGAGACATAATAGTTTAATCATACTAAAACAAGCTTTTAATATTTTCCTGCTGACGTTCCTCAGCATGTAAGTGTCAAGTTAGTATATTTTTTGGATTGTATTACATTGGAATGTTGATTTTAAAAACTACTATTTGAGTTTCTGATTTGAGTTCCATAAAAAATGTTATATAAGGGCTGGAAAGATGGCTCAGCAATTAAGAGCACTGATTGCTCCTGCAGAGGGCCTGGATTCAGCTAACAACTATCCATAACTCCAGTTCCAGGGAATCTTACACCCTCTTCTGACCTCTGAGAGCACTGCATGATATGGGTGTAGGTACACACATGCAGGCAGGCAATATGCTCATACACATAAAATAAATATAAAAAGTAAACTACTGAACAAATTGTTTAGTAACTGGGCATGGTGGTGCATGCCTTTAATCCCAACTCTAGAGAGGCAGAGGCAGGTAGATCTCTATAAGATCAAGGCAAACCTGGTCTACTTATTGAGTTCCAGGTCTATTGGGGCTATAGTGAGACCATGTCTCAAAAAAAAAAAAATTCTTTTTTAATCCCAAAGAAAAATTTGTTAAATAAATTTTGGCCTGAGATTAGGACTGAATTTCCTACTACTAAACATCCGCCATTTTGGCTCTGGAAAACTCTGGAGCTACCCCAAGACTTCAGAATCCAGGACTCCGCCTTGATGGACTTCTTTATACAAAAATAGACAAACAGCCATCTGGCTCGCACACACTGACTTTAGAAAGTGGCAAAACTGTGTGTGTAGCAAAGAATTGGTTTAAAATAAATTTCTTTATGACTTGTCAGCAAATGTTTGATTTATGCACCTCTTTTATATATCCATATACCTGGGGTTATATAAAAGCTTCTCTGAACAGGGGTTGTGAGTGGAAAAAGTTTAAGAAGTTCTGTTCTCTGTAACCAGTACAAGGCCGAGGGATGCTCAGTGGATAAAGGCTCTTTCCGCCAAGCCTGATGATCTGAATCTGATTCCTGGAACCCACATAATAGGAGAGAACTAACTACCACAGATTGTCTTCTGACTGTGGCACATGCATACCCCCCACCCACCTCCACACAAAAGAAGTAAATAAAATGTAATAACTTAAAAGTAATCCAACATAAAATAATTTGGTCCCAACTTAGCAAGAGAAAAATTCTAACAATTTGCAATAAATGTTAAATCTATCAAAGTCATATAAATATATTATCTATCTATCAATCATTTACCTATCTCATTTTCATGAAGAAAACTGGAAAGAGAAATTAAGGTCCAAATGAATGTTCAAAGAAATCAAATATAGATTACAATTAAGAATGAAATATGTAAATTAAGTACCATAGCAATGACTGGAGAGAAATATTAGTTCTGTAATTCAACCAATCATCTTGTCTGACAGTCAAGGAATTCCAACCAAAGGGCCAGTATTCCTACATTTATGAAAGTTTCCCACTATTTATAAAATCACGACTCTCTTTCTTTAAAATGTAAGTACTATACTAGCTTGCTTTATAATGAGTCTTGAACAGTTTTATTTTCAAGGTTTTGGGTTACTTTAGATACTTTACATTTCCAGGAGAATTAATTTAAGAGTCAGCTCACAGAAAGTCTACAGACCAGCTTAAAGAGAACAGCATCTTAACCACACTTCTAATCTCTGGATTTACTTAGGCTTTTAATTACTCTCAGATATTTCAGGTTTTAGCTTGGAGGGTTTGGGTGTTTTGTTTGTTTTGAAGCAGGATTGCATTAATCCCAAGATGGCCTCAAACTAGCTGAGGAGGACCCTGAACCTCAAGTGTCCTTGCTTACCTCTCCCAAGTGCTAGGATCAAAGATGTGTGCAGTGCTGGGGATGGACCGGGGCCTCCTCATGCTAGGCAAGCACTCTGCCAACTGAACTTCATCTGAGTCCCCAGTGCAGAGATCTTGTGTGTCTTTTGTTAGGTACTTTTAAAACACTACTGTAAATGGTATTGTTCTTTTAATTTTAATATTTTTTTAGAATTTATTTTTAATTATGTGTATTTGTGTGTCTGTGTGAATGCCATGGGTATGTTCAGGTGCCCCTTGGAGGCCAGAAGAGGGCCTTGGAATCCCTGGATCTGGAGTTACAGGAAGATGCGAGCTGCAGAATGTAAGTGTTGGGAACCAAAGCCAGGTCCTCTTGCAAGAGCAGTACATGCTCTTAACTGCTGAGCCATCGCTCTAGCCCCTTTAATTTTAATTTCTAACTCTTCACAGTTAGTGAATAGTAATACAATTTTTTGTTTGTTTGATTTGAGATCGGGTCTGGCTATGTCACCCAGGCTAGCCTTTAGCCATACCTGGATATAGTTCATTTCTGTATGTTGACCTTGTGTCCTGAATTCTTGCTAAACTTCTCTATTAGGTCTAGAATTATCTTTGGTAGATTTTATTTTTGGGGTGGGGAGAATTTCCTGCATAAAGAATCCTGCCATCTTTGAACAAAGGCAATTTGTCTTTCTTTCTAATATATATATGTCTTTTAATTCTTCTTGTGGCTAAGTGCACTGGCTGGGCCCTCTAAGACACTGCTGAATAAAAGCAGTGAGGACAGACGCCTTCCTGCTGCTGATCTGGTTGGTACAGAGTTCATCTTTCATCATTAATTACCTTAGCAGTAGGTTTTTAAAATATGCTCATTATCAGCTTGAGGGAAGTTCCTTTTGTTCCTAATTTGCTTACATTTTTTATAATCATAATTGAGTGTAGAATTTTATAGCCTTTTCCACATGAATCAAGATAATTATATCATTTTAACTCTTATTGTGCTAATTCTGTGGATTGCAGAAATTAATTTTCCAATGTCAAGCCAACCCTACAATTCTGGGAAGAATCCCGCTTGGTCATGATGCATCACTAGTTTTAGATCTTGTAGGATTTGCTGTGCTAACATTTTAAGGAGTTTTGCATCTGATGTTAATCTGTGTTGTTCTCTAATTTACTTTTCTGTCTGTTGTCTGTCAGATGTGGGTGGAAGATTAGCCATCTTCATAAAATGAATGGCAAAATGCTTCTTCCATGTTTGGAAAGAACTGCTGTAGAACTGGTGTTACTTCTTCCTTAGACTGTGCTAGCAAAACTTTTTGGGGCTGAGGCTTTATAAGATTTTTTTTATAGTATACTCAGGTATTTGTATGTGTGTGTGCGTGCATGCATTTCCCTTAGACATATAGGTAGGTATATATCTTTAACATATAATATAGATGCACACACATATACACACACATACCTGTAGCATCAGTAGATATATATATATATGTATATATATATATATGTGTGTGTGTGTATATATATATATATATATATATATATACCCTTGACATAGGGTACACACATACAGGTTCATACACACATGGCCTTTGGTAAACACAAAGATCATCTCAGGTTAGTTTTGGCCAATTTCCTGACACACTTCAACTAAGGTGTCAAATTGATTGCTACAACATAATATTATCTTACAGTCCTTTGATATTTATAGGAGTTTTAGTTATACACTAATTTTTTTTCTGGTGGTACCAGGGTATCACCTAGGGCTCATATATACTAAGCAAGTGCTCTTCCATTGAGTAACAGCCATGGCCCTCTATCTTTCTTATAACTGGCGATTTGTGTCTGTCTGTCTATGACTCTCTCTTTTTGATTGTGACAAGATTTATAAAATTTAACCTATTCTAAAGAGTCATTTTTTTTTACTTTGATGTTGTCTATTTTTATTCTAGTTTTTTTTTGAAACAAGGTCTCCCTGGAGTCCCAGCTCATCTGGAACTGACTATGGAGAACAGGCTGGCCTTAGATCCACAGAGATTCTTCTGTCTCTGCGTCCTGAGTGCTGGGATTAAAGGCATGTGTGACCATGCCTGGTTCTTTGTCTGTTTTAAAATTTCATCTATTTCTATTCTTGGTTTACTTTCTTTTTTTATTTTGGGTTTAATTTACTACTTTTTAAAAGCATATTTTTGTTCATTTAAGCTTTTTATTCATTTCACTTTATGTGTATGTGTTTTACCTGCATGTATGTAGGTGTATCATGTGTGCAGTGAATGTGGAGTCCAGAAGAAGGCATTGCATTCCCTTTAACTGGAATTATGGACAGTTGTTAACAGCCATGTGGGTGCTGAGAACCAAACCCAGGTCCTCTGTGAGAGCAGCCAGTGCATTTAACTGCTGAGCCATCTCTCCAGCCCTTAAAAGAATCTTAACTTATAACCTAACATTATTAATGTTAAGGCGTTCTTCCAACTCTTATAAGGATTTACAACCATGCTTTTCAAATTTCCCTAGTTTTACCATATCACACATTTAAAAAAATTTCATGGCCACTGTTTGAAATATTTTCTTATTTAACTTTTGGTTTTCTTCTTTGTCTCAGATTATCCAGAAACATACTGCCGAGGGTTCAAAATTTATAGTTCTGTATTTTATTAGTAATTTCTAACTTGATTACATTATGGTCAGACAGCGTACATCTTAAATTTTAAGTTTTTAAATGAATTGTTATTTTTTCACGTGTGTGTGTGTGTGTGTGTGTGTGTGTGTGTGTGATGGGCATGCAGGTGCTTGTGCACTTCTGTGCACGTGTGAGTAGACACCTGGGGTTGATGTCCACATCTTCCTTGGTTGTTCTCCAGTTTATTTATGGAGCAGGAGCTTTTGCTGAACCCTGAGCTCAGTGGCTCACTACTTCAGCTAGCCGGCTTGCCCCTCACCCCATCTCCACCTCCCTATGCTGAGATTACAAGCTCAGTCTTGCCTAGCTTTTTGCACAGGTGCAGGGATCAAACTCTAGCCTGCTGGCACCACAAGAACATCACTGTCTCAGCCATTTCCCCAGCCCCGTATTTGATTTTATTTGTCTGCTTTTTGTTCCTCCTTTTTTTTGTGTGTTAACTAAATATCATTTAGTATTTTATATGAATTCCACAATGGAAATCTAAACATTCTATTCTCTTTATTGTGGTGCTGGAGGCAGAACCCAGTGCCTTCTGCATAAGCAGCAAGGCGCAACCACTGAGGTATATCCCCAGCCCTTGGTTTTATAAGACAAGATATTGTTATATATCCCAAGCTGACCTTGCTCTCTGTCTCCAGAGTACTAAGATTACAGGTATGAACCAATGCATCTGGTCCACAATTTCCTTTTACTTTTAAAAAAGATTTATTTTTATTATTTTTAATTATGTGTATGTGTCTGTGTGGGAGCATGTGAGTACAGGTAGTTGTGGAGGCCAGAGGCCAGATGGCTCCTCTGGAGTTGGAGTTACAAGTGGTTATAAGATGCCTGATGTGGATGCTGGGAACTGAATCTGGGTCCTCTACAAGAATAGTATGCACTTTTAACCACTGAGCCATCTCTCCAGCCTCCAGCCTTTCCTTTTTCTAAGAATGATTAAATATATATGCTTAATTTATATGAAGTAGAGTTAATATTGTACTATGGTGTGTAAAGTACAGAAATCAATCAATGGTGTAATTCCACGAACTCCCCTATTCTTTGTGCTATGTTATTACATTACATCTACATACATTTAAAAATACCAAGATACAGTATTATATTTTTTTGCTTTAAGCATTTATATATTTTTTCTATTAGAAGAAAAAATACAGTATTTTATACTTATTCAAATATTTGTTATTACCAGGACTTTACTTTTTTTTGTAGATTCAATTGACTGAATCTGAAAATATTTCCTCACTTTTTTGTAGATTTCTCAATCATTATAAATTTTTTATTCATTTGAATGCCTTGCTTTCAATAAAAATGTTCTAGATATATGCTGGGAGTGGTGGCACCGGCCGTTAATCTCTGCAGTAGGGAGTTGGAGGTAGGAGGTTCTCTATATGAGTTTGAGGCCAGCCTGGTCTACATAGTGAGTTCCAGGCCAACCAGGGCTACAAAGTGAGACCTTGCCTCAAAATTTGAAAAAACATTTTAGATACAGAATTCCTAGTTGGCAGTTTTGGTCTTTAGCACCTGGGAGATGACCTTAGAGGGTCTCAGTACACAGTGCTGCTGCTGCTGCATAACGGGCCTGGTTCTCCTATGCTACAGGATCATTTTCTCTTGTGGCTTTCAAACATCTATCATTGTCCAGGTGTCCAACATGATGTGCTGAGTCATAGTTTTCTTTGCTTTTGTTCTGTTTGAGTATTTTGGATCTGGAAGTTTATTCTATCCAAAACTGTGGGGAATTTGGGGTCAGTAGCTCTTCAAACAAATTTTCTGCCATCTCCATTCTCCTCGCCTTCTAGAACTCCAATTCCGCCAATGTCAGACTGCTTGATATAGTGTCTTGTTCATTTACTTTCCTTCTGTTTTTCAGATTAGATAATTCCTAGTGATTTACCTTCAAATGCTCTAACTCTTCATTCTTGTTTTTAGTCTGCTGCTAAATACCTCCAGTGAAATTTTCATTTCAGTGATTTATTTTTCATCTCTAAAACTTCCTGTGATGGCTAATCTTGGTTGTCAACTTGACTGGACCTGGAATTAATTAAAATATAAGAAACTTTCTTGATCAGATTATTTGAAGCTGGAAGACCCACCCTGTGATGTGGGTGGCACCCTCTGGTGGCAGCCCAGATAAAGGGACAAGGCAGAAGGGAGCTTTCCTTTTGCCTGCTGGCCATCACACTCACTGGAGAGTTTATCTATCTTGTTGCTGTGACATTCATTTGAGAATATTAGAATGAAATTCTTGGCATTATGCATCAGATTGGGGCTTCTGAGACATCCTGCCTCGTGGACTAAACAACCACTGGATTCCCAGCCTCTGCAGTGGGGCACAGCCATTACTTGACTACTTGGACTCTATCCTGTATGACAATCTAACAAATCCATATATATATATTTCTTTTAACAGTTATATTCCATTAGAGAATCCTGACTAATACATTTCCATTTTGTTCTTTTAAGATAGTTTTTGTCTTTTGAGATTCTCCTCTCTGTTCATTCATTGTGAGTATTTTAAGTTCTTAAACACAATTTTTGTTTGATTTTTGAGACTGTCTTACTATGAAGCCAAGGTTAACCTCAAGCTCACTCACTATGTAGTCCATAGTAGCTTGAATTCACTACTTTCCTGCCTCAGCCTCCTAAGTGCAGCAAATATAGGTGTTCACCATCACACCTGACTATGTTCTTATTTTTAAAATTTTTAAATATTTATTTTTTATTTTGTGTATCAAAATCAGTACACCACATGCATGAAATGCTCATGGAGGCCCAGGTGTTGGATCCCCTGGGACTGCAGTTATGGTTAGCCACCATGTGGGTGCTGAGGATCTGGGTCCTCCACAGGAGCAGCCTATGCTCTTGACCACTGAGCCATCTCTCCTGCCCCCTGGATACATTTTTACCAGCTGCTTCATAAGCTGATCTGCTACCTGCAGTATTCATGGAATCTGAGGGTCAGTTTCTATTGACACTTTAGTGTCTTCATTATGAATCATGTTTTCCCATTTCTTTGAGAGTCCTTCAATTTTTTGAATGTTATACATATGTAGAGTATCTCGATTCTGTGATAGTTTTCTAAAGAGTGATTTTAATTCCTGTAGGAAGACAACACACCTGAACTCTCCAGACTGTCATTCATGTAGTGAACAGAAGCCAAAGTCTCTCCTTGGTTCTTTGGTTTTCAGCAGGATTTTAGGAGGTATAGGCAGACTCAGACAAGTGTTGCTTCATAATCAGTCAAGGATTTGGGCAAAGTTTATATGCAGTTCATGGGGTTCGCCCTTCTTAGTTTACCTCTCTTTCAGGATTTTCTTTACCACATCCCAGCTTCACTGAGCTCCTCTCTGACAGTCTCCTGGGTGTGCTGAACTTGCAGTCTCTAATTCCCATGTGGCCACCTACAGCCCGGGACAGCTACGAATACAGCCCAACACAAAATCATAAACTTACTTAAACCGTGAGATCTTTGTGATTTCTTTTTTAAACTTGACTAAACCTTAGGTCTTTTGCGTGAACCCTGCAGGTGACAATGTCATTTTGCAAAGTCAAAAGGTTGGATATGCCTACCTAGCCACCTGACTATCCTCAGGGTCTTAATTTGGGGATTGTATGTTTTTCAGCTCTAAAATTTTCACTTGATCTTTTCAAAAAATGGATGCTGATGATACGGCGAAATTCCCCATCTTTTCCTATTTTAAAGTGCCTTCCTTGTGACTCCAGGGTCCAAATTACCCATGGATCTGCTTCTGTGGTCTGTTTCTGGACATGTATTCACTTCCTGTTATACCTGATGATTTTTTGTTGAATGCCAAGGTTTTTCATGAAAATTATAAAAGCACTCACAGAAAGGTTTGTCTTCTAGATGTGGAGTGGAACATGAGCCAGTCACTCTAGGTGACGAGAGCTTTCTGCTGGATGAGAATGCTCCTGTTTCTGTTTTGTCCTTATTCTGCGTATGCGGCTCTTGGTGGTAAAGCCTGTGGAAGTCCTAGTCGCAGACCCAGAGTGTTCATCCTGAGCGCTGTCTGCCCCTAGCATGAGGAGGCTGTCGGAAGCTCTGCTTAGTTTCTTAGACGCTCTTCTCCTTGACTTTCTTCTGAGAACACACCTAGTTTTGCAGTGAATAGTCTTGGAGACTCAGAGTTTCTTCTCTGATTCTATGTCCTCCAATACTGGCCCCTTGAGGCACTTTGGACTTTGAGATACTTTAGAAACCCCAAACTTCAACTGTGTCTGCAAAGGCCAGTGAGACTGGGAAACCCGGGCTTCTGATCCAAGGGGACAACTGAGGCCAACATGTCAAGGACTCCTGTCAAGGTTCTTCTCCCAGGGGTCCGCACCCTGATGCTCCTACCTTGCTCAACTTCTGATAACTTAAACCAGCTTTCAGTCACTTTCCAGCTTGCACAATTAGTTTTGGAGGGAGGGTGAGATGGAACAATCTACTTCATTATAACAACAGCAACTTCCCAGAGGACAGTCTTGCACTTGGGGTGCCACGGTGATAGGACAAACACTATGTGGCAGGAGTTACTTCTTTCCTTCCATTCTGGAGGTCTTGGGGAATAAAGTCAGGTCGTCAAGCTGACGCGGACGCCCCACCTGCTGTGGCGCTGCGCGGCCTAAGGTCCAGTTTTACTGTCTTTAGGATATCCAGTGTCAAAAGTTTTTCAAAGAGAATCTTTTATTTCTCACTGTCCTCAGAACTGAGGTCAATTTCTTTACCCTCCACAGTCGCTTCCATTGTTTTTATTTATATGCATTTTTGATTTGTGTTTGAGGCAGTTTAGAAGATTTATATTGAAATCTGAATTTATATGAGTTGGTAAGCATTATCAAACATAAAAACAATAAAACTTCTGGTTGGTTTTTGAAATATGCATGAGCAAAAAAAATTATTCTTTTACTAATTAACTTTGAAAAAGAAAGCAAAATTGTATAATGCAAGATTTAATAACTAGGAATCAACAACCTGAATTTATTCTTTATCACACAGCCCAGATAGTATTGCAACCAATTTAATTATATATAGTCACAGGGTCTTGTTATACAACCCAGGCTGGCCTTGAACTCATAATCTTCTTCCTCAGCCGCTGAGGGCTACAATTACTGGTATGTTCTGCCACTCAGCCCTCTTAATGTTTTATAAAGACAGAGAAAAGACTTGGTTCCTTGCCCCTTGTGCAACTGGTATAGAGCCTTAAAACAAAACAAACCCTACATGTGTACCTGTGTGTATGCGTACCAGTACACAGAAGATAAGGGTATTTAAATGGGAGGAGAGAGGCGGGGTTACTCAGGGAGCTGTGGGGATAAAGGGAAAGAAGGAGCTCAGGAGAGGTGGGGACAGAGGAGACCAATATTGTCAAGGGAGAAATGGGGACACTTTAAATGGAGAAGGCATGGAGGGAGGGTTAGACACACACACACACACACACACACACACACACACAGAGAGAGAGAGAGAGAGAGAGAGAGAGAGAGAGAGAGAGAGAGAGAGAGAGAGAATGCCTAGCTAGTGTGAAACATCAGAGGGAATTATATTAGTCTAACAACCTAATGACAAATTCCATACATACAATATCTCTGCATGAGTCCATGTGCATAGCTGAAGGCTACCTAACAAGAAACAGTGCCAGAGAGGAGAAACTTTCCTTTGAGTTGTTGGCCAGGGTGGTCCAAGAGACTCCCAAAATGACACAGGCTATTGCCACAGCCTTTTATTGCCTCCCAGAACTTGAAAGTAAGACCCTATTGCTGAAGACAAGACATACTTTGGAGACCGTGTTTGGAGCAATGGAGTTGAAACTGACCTGGAAGACCCTTCTCCTGAAGGCTAGCTCTCATAGCTTTGGAGAGCACTATGCAAGCAGTCAAGGGAGAACATCAATTGACGGCCCAACACCAGCTTCGTGACCAAATAACCACATCAAAACCAACACAGCATATGACACTGGCGCAGTAGTGCCACTTTTATCTTGGGGCCAATCAAGGGCTACATAATTGGACTTAGAGCCCACTCAATGGGAGGAAACTCAGGTGTGGAACTGTAATCATAGCCAAATACATGTGGCTGAAGAGGTCATAGATATTAGAGAAATCCCCAAGACTGTCACATTACCTAGACTAATCTCTAAGTACAAAATATGTATCCTTCCATTTACAGTCAAGTATCCCATCACCACTCATCAAAGAAGGTTCTTTTGCACCAGATAGAGACTACTACAGAGTGCCACAACTGGTCACACACAGACATTGTCTGTGAATTGCCCATGCCTAAGCAGCATACCTACAGTGCAACCTGTATACCCAAGGCCCATCCAACACGGAACAAGGGGTACAGAGGACACTAATGAATCTCTCAGATCTCATTAATGAAGCTCCCTCATGCAACAGAGGTCCAATAACACAAAAGGTCCATCACAAAGAATGCAGATCAGGAATGTGCAAAGTGTGGGTCCCTGGACAGTACTCCTATACTAAGCTTTACTTACCCAGGGCTCGGGGGCCATTGTGGAAGAAAGGGCAGAAAGGTTTTAAGAGCCAGGGAGGAGGTGTGTTTTCATTCTATATGGAAATAGAATCCTACAAGCGCCTGGGACCCTGCTCCTATGAATCTATAGCAATGGTTTTGGCATGCTCAAGACCCATGCAAACTCAAGCAGACAAAAACCCAGCGTGGAACCAGGGAAATGGAGAAAAGCCCCCAATCCTTGCTGAAGAAATATTGGCAACTGATCACTGTTGGGTGAGGATGAGCTAATCTTCTTAAAGCATGGGACTCTGGATAGACCTCAGTGGATGAACCTGCACTGAGGAACATTTGAGGACACTAACTTGATACAATAAATCCTAACACAGATGAAAGGATGTATGGGTTCCAGTTGTGGTGCTATCGGGAGTGCCAGTGGGGAAGGGGCATAAACAGGATTAAGACTGACTGAGATGTTCTATATGAAATACACAGCGATTCAATAAAAAAAGAACCAATTATCTTTCACATAGTCTTTTCCTACACCACCTAAATATCTAATAGGAAGTCTCAGATGCTGGTAACATCTAATTTATTTGATTTGTATGGAAATTACTCAGAATTTATGGTAATATATTCAGTCAAATACTTGGTAACTCAAAGTGATAAATTATCTACTACTCCTTTAATAAAAGGGGCACTTGACCAACCGGGAAGTCGTCTAAGGGTGTGGATATTTTCATGTATCTGACAAAGAGTGAGAAGAGGGGACAAAAAGAGGAGAGAAAAGCAGAGAAGCCCCAGAATCTGCCGGTGTCTTTCCCTGCTTGCTTGACAGGTTTTGGGGTGCACTCACTCTGCATGGCTAAGGGCTTGAGGCTCCCATCATCCATCTGGCTGAGGCTGGGCTGTGCCGCTGTCTGGAGGTCTTTACTGGTGGTGGTCTCAGGGCTAAATGCTTTGAATGAGGGTGAGGCATAGAGTGTCTCTACAGAGGACTGGCCATGGAAAGTGGACTCTGACTTTGACACCCTCAAACTGAGGCTGATGAACTCCTCCTGACCCCTTGGCCAAAATGCTGGTGATGGTGTCAATGTTTCAAAACTTTCTGCAGCCGCCTGCTTTTCCTGCAGGACTTGTGAGGGTGTTTCTGTGGCAGTGTTTGCAATGGCTTTCTCCAGTCTCTTGTCCAAATTCATATTTGTCTGCATCGACGGGCTTTTTCCTGAGGGAGCAGACACAGCATCTGTAAAACAGCAAGAAGCCCCAAATTAAAACCAAAATTCTCCATGTCGAATCCTTTTTAATAAACTGGATTTTTCCTGTTTGGTCCTCTTGCTTCCCTACTACGCTGGTATGCTCTATTTTAAGTACCCTTGAGCTATAACGGATGCCTTAGTCATTTGGTGACTGCCTTCTTTCTGTCTGCAGTAAAACACAAGGCAAGGAAAGCCTCAAATAACTTCTCTTTAAATATTCCTCTTCACCCACTTATCAGTCTCAGAGGCCACCATATTTTTAGTACCTTCAAACCTTCATCCTTTACAAATAAACTAGACAAAACACGCCACTTCACTCTATCCTCACAGAACCCTCAGCTACAGAAAGCCGGTTTCTCCTGAAATGAAAAACGTCTTCCAGCGTTGGTAGGAGGCACATTGCTGAGGGACTTCAGGAGCTTCATGATGTTAATAAGTCTTTTGTCTACCTGAGGACATTTTAGAGAGGTTCTGACAGTTGCTACAATGCGAGTTCCCCTAGGTCAGGGGCCTCTGTCCGTTCTGTCGATAAATAGCCACAAATACACCAAAGCAAACCAGGGATAGCCAGGAAGAGACCAGACACACACTGGGTGTCACAAACTGAAATGCTAGGGAGTGGGGATTAGGACTGGAGGAATGCAGAAATTCGGGGCTGGCTGGAATTTCTAGATGGGGGCTGACCCCAACACTCAGTGTTAGAGACTGTTCTCCGACTGTCATCTTAACCTGGATATGAAGAGAAGAAAAATTACTTTTTAAGAGATTAAATTCATGAAATAAATTAGAAGCATGCGGAGGTGAGAGGGCAAAAGGAAGAGCAGGTCACCTGAGGCTTTCATCAGGGACAGGGACGCAGAATTGTCAAATTCTCTACTGGTGGTTATGTAATCATAGCGTATGTCATAAGACACTCAATGCCAATCGCCGTCCTCACTCTCAGTTCTGTGTTATTAACAAGAAGTCATTTCCTTGACATCAAAAACCTTCCTTTCAGGGCCGGAGAGATGGATCAGTGGTTAAGGGGCCTGACTGCTCTTGCAGAAGACCCAGGTTTGAATCCTAACACCCACATGGCAGCAAACAACCTTCTGTAACTCCAGTTTCAGGGGAGCTGATGCCCTCTTCTGTCTTCTGCAGGCATTGCATGACACGGGTGTACCTACATATATGCAGGCATAACACTCACACATATAAAATATAATATATATATATATTTATATATATATAAACCCTGCTAGTTTCTACTGAGAATTGGACAGTTTAAGAAACTTCATTGCTGTTCCCACCAGGAAGCCCACTTTTCCTAGTTATCCTGTCTGTTTATTTTTACTTCGTGGGTTTTTGAGATAATGTCTGACCCTGTAGTTGAGCTGACCTGGAATTCAGGATGCTCCTGGCTCAGCCTCTCGAGTGCTGGCATTATTGGCTTGTGCCATGAGGCCTGGCTTCCTCCTACCATTAAAAACTTCAACTCACTTTCTCTACACCTGTGTGGGTCCTTTTCTGATCTCGATCCATCTTATGATGGCCTGTGCTACCACAGACTTGTCTGGAGCCCACTGAGTATGTATGATTTGCCATTCATTCCAAGTCTTACCTCCAACCTAACGCAATTACCTTGAGTTGTCTTTGAATCCCAGAACCCACCAGGCCCAGTCCTGGAGGATGTACTTTGTATCCCAGCACCCACCAGGCCCAGTCCTGGAAGATATATTCAATCAATGTCTTTTGAGCAAAAGAAAAAACTGAGGCACAAAAACTAAAGGAAAAGGCATGTCTGGTTATCTAAATGTAATGTAGTTTAACAACTTAATGATAATTAAAGGAAACAGAAAATTGGTGGATGAAAATAGCCTCTTTTAATATATTCCTAATTTGCATATGACCCAATTATATTTAGTTGGTAAAAAGCTTTGTTAAAAATACTAATATATTCCTAGTAGGAAACCAGATTTATGGTATTTCAACAAGCATATGTATATTACTCTATCTACTTAAAAGTATTCCTTAGAAGTGAATTTTAGTTAAATATTTTTCCCTTGACATCCCATTTTACACGTGAGAAAAACATTTTTGCTCTTTATGTAACAAAAGTGCCTTAAAATTTAGCAGTATGTAAAGTAGGCCACTCAGAATAACATGACTTTCTGATGGAATATCGTAAGAATGGTAACCTGAATGTACCTGAATGTTGGTGGGGATGTTTACAGGTTAGTGTTTAGTACAAAGGTTTAAATTAAAGACAAGCTTAAAAGTCAATGGACCTGCAGGGTGTGGAGGCTCAGGCCTTTAACCTCAGCCTTCGGAGGGTAGCCATAGGAAGATCAGGAGTTCAGGTCTTACTTACATAGTGAGTTCAAGGCCAGCCCGGGCCACATGAGATCCTACCTCAAAGAACCCAAATCAGTTAGTCTATCATTAAAAAGTTCAATGAAACAAGCCAGACCAAAGTCACTCTATTTTTAATAACTTCTTTCCCAATAGTCCAGGAAGATAAACTGCAAACTGGTTTGTTAAAACTAGTAACTTTGGGGTTGGCGAGATGGCTCAGGGGTTAAGAGCACTGGCTGCTCCTGCAGAGGACCCAGGGTCAGTTCTCGTGTCAGCACCCACATGGCAGCTAGCAGCTGTCCATAACTTCCATTCCAAGGGATCCAACACCCCTTCTGACCTCTGAGGGCATCGCACAACACGAGTTCACGTACATACATGCAGATAGTACACTCATACATGTAAAATAAAATAATCATAAAATACTTTATTTTTTAAAAATTGGTAAATATTTTGACAGGGTCTCCCACAGCCCCAGCCCACCTAGAACTCACTATGTAGACCAGGATGGCTTTGATCACACAGAGATTCTGTCTCTGTCTCTGCTGGGAATAAAGGTGTATACCACCATGCCTGGCTACAGCTTCTGTTCTTTTTTAATAGTTGGGACTTGAATCTAGGGTCTCACAGATGCTAGACAAGTACTCTAACACTGAGCTACATTCCAGGCCCAAACCTGCAACTTTTTAAATGAATTGAAACTGTGATTTAAAGAAAGTCTGAGGACAGGGACTAGGGTTACAGTTGGTAGAACAGTTGGAAAAAAGTGGTTTCAAAATGCATGGTATAGTATCTTAAAAAGAAAAATGCTTACACAGAAAGACAAAGAATATTCACTGAAGATTCTAGAATGAACTAGTTCTGGGTCTCTGCAGCTAGTCTTGTTCTACCCATTCTCATTCTATGCAACATGCCAAATTAAGTCTCTTTAATTAATACTTTAGTTATAGTTTGTATATGGAGGGTATTCAAAAATCTCCTCTGTGTCAGTGACAAAGTCCACAAAGTCGATGGGTTTTGAAGGTGCTCCTCCTGTGCTTTGTTTGTCCTCTTGCCTCCCCTGTTCAAATCCTACCAGCCCCACAAGGCCCAACTCCAACAATGACTGCTTCTAGAAGTTACTAGCTATAGCTTATACTCTACCGGAACCTTCCCTTTTCTGAAATGAAAAAGCACTGGCTTCTGTAAACTCATTTCTTCACTTAGTTACGTGCTGCATAATGTCTATCATATATTCAGTTCCTGCATCCTGACCTTATGGCCTGCATCTTGCTTTTGCACAGAGGAGGCATGTAAATACTTGGAGACTTTAGTCTCTAATGTGCACACTTTCTGACATCAGCTTTATCTGTGATCCTATGGACATCAAACAGGTTGTACAAGAAACCTAAAACCAAGAATTCTCAATCAAGAACCAATGCTAGGGCTAGGGACAGAGCTCAGTGGGAGAGTGGTAGAGTCTAGTATGGAGAGGGCTCTGGGTTTGAGCCCTAGCATCATCAAAAACACAAGGAAGGGATGGGGAGACAGACAGAGGAAGGGATGGAAAGAGACCGATTGAACTGGATTAAAACTCTGGAGAGATGTCAAAGTGGAACTCATAGTTCCTATTGTCAATGAACTTGAAATCAAGTGTGGATTATACAGACAGATATGCAGATACAGGTATAAACATGCTTCTATACTCATGTACACAGAAGCAAGTGACATGCATTAAAAGTAGCTAAGAGTAAAAGTTACCAGTGGAATCTCATAATGTCTAGAAGACTGTGGTTTTTCAAATAACAGAAAGAACACATTTATGTAATGCAATCTAAACTGGTCAGCCTAGGTTCCTGAGAAGTGCGCTATGAAGACCTAGATGCAGATCATTGCTTTGCCCTGTGAGCCCAAGAAGCACCAATGAGAAAACAGGAAAGTCAATCCAGAGAGCATGGGTGAGCAGGTGGTCACTGTGGTAAATGCCGCTCACCCTGCTGGACGCCTCAGAAGTGCCCTTCCAGGAGGTGGGATATCATTTTGATGACTTTTGATTACACTTAAGGTTGAGGGTTGGCCCTGGAGCTCCAGCTGCCTGACACTTCAGACTTTCCTGCACTTAGATGGAGAAAGGCTATGGGCCAGAGAAGGCTCTCACACAGAGAAGCAAGGCGGCACAGGCAGGCTTGGTGTCTGTGGGAACTGGGCACCAAGACTGCAGATGTGCCCAGAGGTCAGCCAAGGGAAGACGGGTGCAGTGCGAACAGCATCTGCAACAAGATATGCTCACTCGTTCCCGCCTCCCCCAGACCACTGACATGACAGACAGAGCAATGTCTGGGAAAGCAGACAGCGATGAGACGGGCGGCGGCAGCAGAATTTAGGAAAGGGAAAGTCAAGGAGGGCAAAGCAGCAAAGGCCTAAAGGCCTGCAGGAAGGACGGCGAGATCTGCAGAGAGCTTCCAGAAGAGAAAGAGCCAGGGCGGTTACAGTTTTCCTTTTTGAAAAGTGTGGGTATGCTCCCGTGTGGGCACACACATGTGGAGGTCAGGGGTCGGCACTGGGCATCTTCCTCTGTTACCTTTCACATTTGTTATTAGTAGCAATATCGAGACAAGGTCTTTCACTGGTCCAGGAGCTCCCCCATTTCTGCTAGGCTGGTTGGCCAGCAAGTCCTCTAGGCTCTGTCTCCATGGTCCCAGCGCTGGGATTGCACATGTGCTTTTTATGTGGGTGCTAGGGACCTGAACTTAGGTCCTCATGCTTACAGAGCAAGGACTTTACCTTCTGAACTATCTCCAAGGCCAACTTGACATTTCTATTGTGGGGAGAAGGTCTCCATTTTCACTGAAGATAGTGAGTGGTACCTATTTAGGACAAAGAGCTGTTTTTGTTGCTTGGATGTTCAAATGTGTGTAGAAGAAAGTGTGTGGAGACTCAGTAGCCCAAGGACAGGCAGAGTGGCTATGATGATGCTATTTCTTCGTGTAAAACACACTCATCTATGCTCTGCAAGCTCTATTCATGTTTTGCAGGTTGATTCTTTGTTAGTTTCTGCCAATGGGTGCTACAGGCACTCGGAAGGCTAGAGCAGAACTCACTCCTTTCTGTCTGTCTCCAGCTTCGCAATGTTCCCTCACTCCTCCAGCAGTCTTCTTCACAGTTCATACTTTTCTGACATTTGTGGAAGCAGCTTTATACATCCTCTTAGGAACATCGTACCAGCCAGCACTTTCTAGGCCCTAGAGTTAGTTTGGGGTCACTGCTTCATATAGCCCCTCCTGAAACTTCCACATTTCCATCATTCCAACTTTTTCTCTTTGTTCTCCAGCCTTAGAAGTGATAGCTTGTCCTTGAAACTGATACCTCTTCAGAGACCGGGGCTTCCTTTTGGCCTTTTCAGTTAACTCCTAATCAACAGTCTTTATAATACATTTTTCCTATGGTATTTTTGTGGAACTAGCAGAGTCATTCCTATGGTATTTTTGTGGAACTAGCAGAGTCATTTCTACTGGGCCCACATTCCCATAGAGAACTAAGAACTGTAAACAATATAGGGATGTCGTCCCTTGAGGACAGGAAAGGAGAGTGGCTCAGAGCAGTCAGAAAACAGGGGGTTCGAGACTTGCAAGAATCAAGAGTGCAGAGTGGGTGTTATTTTTTCCAGCTCATCACCTGAGGTCCAGTCACCTGAGGTCTAAGCCCACTCTTAGTGGCTTGAAGATCAAGAGGACTACGATTGAAGTTGCTAAAGCACTGGAAAGCTGGGGGACAGGGGTGTCCTGGAAAGAAAGCGTACAGAGAAACACATAGTTACTACCATTGTGTTCCACTACTAGAGAGATGGCTCTGCGGTTAAGAGCGCTTGTGCTCTCGCAGAGGACCTGGGTTTAGTTCCCAGCACCCACATGGCTATTCCATCTCCCTCTTCTGGCCTTCATGGGCACTGCATACCCACCAGGTACACATATATACATACATTCAGCAAAATACTTATACACATAAAATAAAAATAAGCAAATGTTTAAAAATGATAGTTGGAGATATCTTTATAGACACGGGAAGAACAGAGCTAATGAGGCTGGCTTCTCATCCGAGACAGAGCCAGAAAACAGCAGAATGGCATCTTGTAAAAAAGAATGTAATGTTGAAGAAAAAACAAAATCTGCCAATGAAGAATTCTAGAACCAGGGACAGTATCCCTGAGAAGTGAAAGGAAAATAAAGTGTAAGATAAGCAAATAAGAGAATGAAACTTGTAACAAGGATTTGTCAAAGGAAGCGTTTCAGATCCAAGAGAAATTATAGTAGGCAGAAAGCTGGATCTTCAGGAACGAGTAACGGATTCCAGAAATGGAGATGTGTAGACACATCATGGAAGGTGGCTGGTCTTGATTGTCACTTTGGCTGCATTAAGAGCTATCTAGGACCTGCTGAAATGCATCTGTGTGTCTACTGAGGCATTTCCAGAGAAGACGGACTTGGGGGACAGTGAGTGGGAGGGAGCAACCCATTCTCAGTGTGGCCAGTGCCATCCGAAGGACGGACAACAGGGAAGAGCAGTGTGTCCAGGCCTCTGCTGTTTTCTGAGCAGTGGCTCTGCCCGCTGCTGCCCAGCCCAGGACATCAGACTCCAGCTTCTTCTGCTTCTAAATGAACTCTCAACACCAGTGGTTCCAGGAGGCTCCTGACTTTGAGTGCTGAACAGCTACACATTCTCTCCAGGGAGAAGACAGCTACTGGTGGGTCCCCTGCTCCATCATGTAAGGCGGTCTGATGAATCCCCATTTAAATCCCCATTTATATACTGGGATAATATACAGACACGTCCCAGTGGTTCTGCCTTCTGGAGAATATTGTCTAATACAACTAACTGCCTTTTCTCTTAATGTCTTTAAAATACATGTAACTTTTTAAATTATGTTTTGTATAGAATGTCTTAAGAAATGTAAATAAGCCAGAATACCCTGCTAAGAAATGAAAACAACCTAAATGTCCCTCACCTGACGAGTGGATAATGAAAATGTGGTACATCTGCACAATGAAGTTCTACTCAGCAGTAAAGAAAGACAAAATCATGAAATTTGCAGGTAAATGGATGGAACTGGAAACTGTTCTACTATGTGAAGTAACACAGACTCAGAAAAACAAGCGACATATGTTCTCCCTCATTTGTGGATCTTAGCACCAAATCCTTATATGTGAGTAGGTATCCCGAGGGAGCTGCAGGAGCCAGAAAACGGAAAGAAACAGTGGAGGTAAAGGGAAAGAGGGAGGCTGGGGTGGGGCAGTAGGAGCCAGGCGTTACCAGAGGGGAACTGGGAAATGCTGGTATTTAAATGGGAAGAGGGGACAACAGGCGATAAGTACTAACAAGGGGAAAATGGGTGTACTTTACCTGTGTAGGGAGGAGGGAGAGTTAGACAGGGAGAGGAGAGAGAGAGAGAGAGAGAGAGAGAGAGAGAGAGAGAGAGAATACTTAGGTGATGTGAAAAACCATAGGGAAATGTATTATTTCAAAAGCCTACTGAAAAATACACATATAATATCTGTACATGAGTACATGTGTATAGCTGAAGGCTATATTACAAGAAACACAATGCTAGACAGGAAAAATCTTCCTTTGAGTCCAAGAGACTCTCAAAATAGCACAGGCTATTGCCACAGTTCTTGATTACCTCCCAGATCTTGAAGGTAAGACCCTATTGCTGAAAATAGGACATACTTCAGACATAGGATTTGATGCAATTGAGCTAGAACTGACCTGGAATTTTCCTCCTGAAGACTAGCTCCCATAGTTTTAGAGGATACTATGCAAGCTGATAAATAAATCAAATGGTCCAACCCCAGTTTTAAAGCCTAATAACCATAACAATTACTGATACAGACAATTATATTAATGTAGTAGTTAGCACTTTTATATTGGGGTGATCAGCAGCTATCTAATTGGACTTTAAGCCTGCTCAATGAAAGGGAACTCATGTGTGGCATTGTAAACATAGCCAAATACACATGGCCTAGAGCATAGATACTAGAGAAAACCCTATATTTTCACATTCCTAGACAGACATAATCTCTTACTATATGCGAAATATCGATCCTTATATTTACAGACAAGTATACCAGTCACCAGTCATCAAAGAAGCCTCTTTGTACAACAGATGGAGACTATTACAGAGTTTCACAACTGGTCACACACAGAGAATAACTGCCCATGAGATGTCCAGCCCTAAGTGACACATGAATGATGGACCTTCCACATCTAAGGCTCACATATCATGGTGGAACAGGAGAAGAAAGAATACTAATACATCTCTCAACTCTCACTAGAGAACTCTTCCTCATGCAACCCAGGGTGGTAAACACAGAACGGCCACAAGTGGCCAAAATGTAGAGAATAAGAGATTGCAGAGTGTGTGTCCCTGGATAGGATTCCTGTATTAAACTTCATTCACTTAGGGCTCAGGAACCACTGAGGAAGAGGGGGTGGAAAGACTATGAGAGCCACAGGTGGTGCATGATTGTAAGGAAACAGTCTTCCAAGCTCCTGGGAACTTGCTAATATAAACTTTCAGCAATGGTGACAGCATGCACAAGACCCATGCAAACTCAACCAGACAAAAATCTACTAGAGAACTGGGGAAATGGGCAGGAGGGCTCCAACCTTAGCCAAGGAACTACTGGCGGCTGGGTGAGGGAGAGGTGATCTTCTTTAAGGAAATGATGCTAAACAGGCTCCAGTGGATGAACTCACACCTCACACTGAGAGACATCTGGGGACACAAACTTGACTGGAGAAGACTTAACACATATGATAGAATGCACGGAATGAGCAGGCTATGGGAGGGTGCAGTTAGGAGGGGGTGTCTAAATATGGTTAAGATGTAGAAAACGCACGAATTGCAGTAACAATACACATTTAAAAAGAAATGTAAATATAATTTGTATGATAACTATGGATAAATGGGGGGATGGTAAATGCAATCTTATGCTTGCAACATTTTAATATAAAATGACAACCAATATTAACTTTATATTTCAGGGTATATATAATCTAATTCCTAGGGAAACCCCTAAAATCTGTCAAATGAATTATGATACAAAAGGTTAACAGATAAAATGGGATTCTAAAAAAAAATACTGAATTACTCCCCAAAAAAGGCAGGCAGGAAGAAAGGAACAAGACCCAAAGGGACCCACATAAAGTAACAGTGAAGAGCAGAGCCAGAGCCATTCCAGTAGTCAAAGTATGTAACTAAAAGGCATCCTCTTTCACACTCGAGATAAAAAGGATCCAGTTATAGAAGATCATCTCTGTATATAAGACACACACTGTGAAATCAAACTTATCAGTAGGCGAGCAAAAGGTTTTAAAAAGCTATACCACGCACAGTAAATGTAAGGAAGGTAAGTGGCTACTTTACTAGTACATGAAACAGACTTTAAGTAGTATATGGTATGTACACCTGAAATCTAAGCACTTAAGAAACTGAGGCAGAAGGATTGTGAGTTCAAAGTCAAGCAACATGACATAGCAAGACCTTGCCAAAAGGGGAAAAAAAGACTTTAAGATTAGTATAAGCAGTAGTAGTGATAGAAAGGGACATTTTGAAATGACTTAAAGGTTATCATGTAGAGATACAAATGTACACGTCTAATAACAGAGCCACAAAACACATAAAGCAACATCTGACAAAATTAAAAAACCGGACAAATTCCACTCCAAGTTGGAGACTTTAACACTCTTCTCAGAAATCGATAAACAGATCTTGAAAGCATAACCAACACTGTCAATCCCTTGACCTCATGGACATTTACAAAGCCTACAGCCATCAGCGAGTGACAGGGCATTCTTTTTAGGTTTTTGCAAGTCTACATGATTTGCTCCCATAGAAAATTCATATGCTCCACATACTAGGCCAGGAAATAAGTCAAATTCTTTCTAGGACAAATTTTCCTTTGTTTGTTTGTTTGTTTATTTCTTATGTGTGTGGAAGGGGCATGCCTGTGGGGACCGGAGGACAACTTTTGGGAGTCTACTTTCTTCTTCCACCATACGGGTCCTAGAGATCAAACTCCAGTTGTCAGGTTTGGCTGCAAGTGCCTTTACCCATTGAGCCATCTGGTTGGTCCCAGTTAAAATCCTAATAAGCTCCTCTCCTCCCCAGCACTGGGGATTAAATCCAGGGCTCTGAACTTGCCAGGCAAGCACTCTTACTGCTAAGCGATGTTCTCAGCACTCAAAGAGTTGAAAAGCTTGAAATCTATTAGGTTCTTCTACAGCAATAGAATTCAATTAGAAATAAGTAACAGTCGACATAGATGAAACTGCTGAATATTTGGAAACTTGGAAAACATACTTCAAAGCTTGGTGTGGTGGTACACGCCTTTAAGCCCAGCACTTGAGAGGTACAGGTAGGAGGATGAGAAGTTGGAACTCATATCCTTTGCTACAGAGCAAATGTAAGGCTAGCCTGGTCTACATGAGTGCCTATCTCAAAGAACAAAAAAAAAAAAAAAAAAAAAAAAAAAAAAGAAAAGAAAAGAAAACATACTTAAATATCTGTAGATTAAGGAAAAAACTGCTGTATTTTAAATACTTGTTGTTTGTTGAATTATTCTCCCTAATGCAGCTAAAACTGTATCTTGCACATTTTTGGTCTCCTGTCTAGACTGGCTCATCTAGTACTTCAGAAAAATTACTGTTAAACCTCTAAATGTAATGCCCTGGGGCTGGGGAGAATGCAAACTGAGTAACTAACTAGGAGACTAATTTGCTACCCAAATAAATATATCCAAATAAGTACTGAACAACTACAAACGTAGGCACTGTATTAAGTGTAGAGGTGCAAAGATGTTTAAGAGGATTGGGGAAGTCCTCTCAAAGTAGTGCTGAGCTAGTTTGAAGGACAAGAAAAAGTCAGAAGAGGAAGGCAGGAAGGTGCCCAAGGGAATGGAGAGTCAGCACAGAAACGAAGGTTGTAATTAGCACCCGTGCAGAACACTGTGGCAGGAATAAACCATCCAGTGTTGTTAGTTATTAGTGTGTGGCAGAGAGGAGGAGCCAGGGCTGTGAACCTCTTGACTGAGAGGCAGGAATGGTGAGGAAGGAGAGAAATCATGCGGCATTCTTGGAAGCTTGTTCCTCCTAGTCACCTTGATGGAACTTTGCCTGCTCTCCTCCTCTTCTCTAAACAGTCTTCCATGCTTTTCCCTGTCCCTCTTTCCTCTGAAATTTAGGCAGTATATCCTCGACACTTTGCTCTTCTGACGATGATAAAAACTCCCACGCTGGTTATCATCTGCTTCTGGACTTAAACTAGAATTAGGACTGTTGCCTGCATGTAAGTAATTCACACGTTTTAATCCTCATCTCTGCTGAGCTCCAGCTGTGGGTGCCTGCCTACTGCTCTGCATGGGGTCTCACCACCTCGAGCCTCCTTGTCCTGGGGTGTCCGCTTTATCCCTATTGCTATAACTGTCCATTTCCCAGTCAGTTGGGTTATTTTGGAGCTCCGCAGCTTCAGAGTCTCTCCTCTGCTCCCTTGGTTCATTCCACACAACCTGCCAGAGTGTCAGGTTTTCCAACCATCCATCATGGTTTACAAGCCTTAGCTGAGCCACTATCTTAAAACTGTGGCCCAGGAATCCTCACATCACTTCAGATTCCAGCCCACGCCTAGCGCTGAGCCTCCACCCAAGCTGTTCCTTTTGCCTGATGCTCTCCTTCCTTACGTTCCGCCACCTCCCAGCTTATCATCCCCTAGGCCAGCCTCTGTGCATTTTGCTTAAGCTCTTTCCTCGACCTGAAAAGGCTCTTCTCTCCTGCTTCTCTGACAAAGATGACTCCATTCAAAACCCACTCCAAACATTACTTCCTTTGAGTCTTTAAAATCTTCCGTGTTAAAACGAATCTGTTACCCTCACTACTGAGCAATGAAGGCAATATGAAGGCTGCCCCTCCTGTCACCCACCTCACTGTTTCAAATATTCATTCATTTGGCAAATGCTCAAGTATGAGGCTGGCAGGCAGTATTCTAAGCCCAGGGATCCTGGTGATAAACTAAATTGTTGTTTATAACTCCTAATTTCTTGCTTATAGATCTGTCACATCCAGGACATAGACAGCACACACCCTGTGGAAATTGTTCAACCCTCAAGTGACTCAAGAGTATCTGATGGTCATCACTGTCTGAATGACTAGGTCATTACAACAAATTCAGTTGTAAAGGAAAGGAAAAGGAAGAGAGGACATTCTGATCCAGTTAGTTTGTGACATATGCACTTGAGATACTAGGGACTCATTTAGGGTCACACAAGAATTAAAGGCAGAATAGGATTAGACTCCCAGATTCCAGAGTTTAATTTTCTTTTGCCCAGGGGAGTTAAAGAAGGAACTACCAAAGTCGGCAGATGAGGCTATAGCCAGTTCTTCACAAGCAATCCTGACCCCTGGGAGTACATGTGCCCATAACTGCCACACCACTCAGCCTCACCCGAGATCACTCCACTGTCCCTGGTGCAGCTTGAACAGGATCAAGCTGGCCTATGTGTCTGAGCCTACTTACTATCTACTAGAGAGAAGGCTTTGGAGTAGATGTCTCTTGAACACACATAAAGAGCAAACGGCATCGGCATCCACCAACATTTTTCTGAGGCTCTCAAGATGGCAAGGGGATCTGGTGGACTGCAGCATCAAATCTTGCCTTTATTTGAACACAAACTCATGAATGCACACACTGAAGACCCTAACATGAATGTTCTAGAAGGCTTCCAGACATTTTCCAGGAGAGAATTTCTCAAAATTCTGCTGCAAAAGCAAGGAAGAGTTTGGAGTGAATTAATTTGGTTGGCTGGCTTTACATGGTTTCTCATTTTCTTTCAATTTAAACCTGAAAGCCAAAGCTTTCTTCTCAAGTATCTATCCAGCTGACTCCTCGATGGGAGGCTCAGTATTAAATCATGAGACGACACCAGCCCCTTATTGCACAGTGCTTTATACCTGCCAATATACCTGATTAATGCAAAATGGGACCTTGAAACATGTTATTAAAGTGGGTTTGATTGTGCTTGATAGCTTTCCTTCAGGAAGAAGCGCGTTCTCCATGTAAGATATCAGGTCGTGATTTCCACACAGACTGGCAGGAACATGCCTGAAGCAAGAAAATGCCAAATCCAGCAAACCACCTCTATGCTGTGAGTCCAAGAACCAAAGAGGACAGCCATGCAGTTGGTGGGTTGGTACTGTGTGGCCCGTTTGCAGGTGACAGCGAGATGTTCTGGAGCGACTTTACAGACAGAAATGTTCCGCTCTCTCCTCCCTTTCATTTTCAGCAATTCTGTGGCCTTGCTCTAGGTACTATAATTGTTGCATAGTATTTTGTATGTTACTGAAACTCTAATAGCGGGCGTTCTAGTCCAGCAGTGCTGGTGCTGTGCCCCATTCTCCTGCAGATCTGACACAGAAGGTCCGACCACAGCACAGAGGGGAGAGCTGGCAGGAACCACCAAAGACGGATGCCAGAACACATCTTTCTGTAGTTTAAAAATGGGTAACTGGAGGAGATTTTCCTTTTAGTAATTAAGTTAATCAGAGGAAATAGGAGTTGAAGATAATCATGAGGTCATTTTGCTAGGAGGCCACAGTTATAAATTATTAATATGGGAGTGATTTAAATTGCTTATTAATATATTGGTTTACAATAGACAGGCCATTAAGCTAAAATGGATACCGAATGAGAAAATTAAATAATATTCACGACACACAAAACAAATATTAGCAGTTTTTCTTGTGATGTTGCATGGAACTCTAACCATAAATCAGAGTGGCTGTAATCTCCCCGTGATCTTCAGTTGCAGAGGCTGAGAATTCTATCTCATCAGACAGGATTACACTCAGCTGTGTATTCTACAACCAGTTATTAAAAAAGAAAACACATTCAAAACTATCATGAGGAAACACAGAAAAGATGCCAATGTAAGCTAGCTACAGGGCTTCATTTCTGGTCAGAAAAGAGAGACAGACACTTATATAAAGGTGCTTTAAAAATAAAACAACAACCTTCTCCAGTGGGACGGCTAACAGCTTTCACACCATGAAAATGGATCGTAATGAATGGATTATAAAATAGGTACAGAGTGTCCATTACTAAATTTTATGTTCTAGCTAAGGCTCCACGAGTAATAAAAATCACAGCTCTCCTCAGTAGACTGCGGTTACAGCAAGAGAGGCCGAGCGGCCTTTGGGAGCCTGGTGATCATCAGCTTTCTCAATGTCCCTGTCTCCCAGGCTCTGGTGAAATGGAAGCTGACGTCTGGCATGTAAAGGTCATTTTGTACTGCACACACTCCAGGCCCTGTAAGATAAGCAGGTGCATAAAGGCATGGGCAGGTGGTGGTGGTCGGCAGACTTGTAATGACAAAAAAGCAGTAACTCCGGAAAAGTGAAAATTGAAGGTAAACTGGGTCTGAGGTTTAATTTTGAGGAGAATCGAACACAGGGAATGTTTGAAGTCATGCCTGGTCCGCCAGGAAATACCACCAGGTACAGGGAACTGTGTACCCCGAATTCTTGCCACAGCCCTTCCTAGAAATGACAGGAAGCTGAGCAACCAGGCTCTCTCTGCTCTGCAGAAGCCCTCTTCTTACAAACCTCAGCACCATGCATGGCCTATGCCCACTGGTCCTTAGCAGGTGCTATCTGAGACCAAGAAAATGGTGTGCTGTGGAAAGGTGATGCTTAAATGCAAAACTCTAATTCTCCAAAATTTTCTCAATCAAGTGTGCAGGCTGATAATAAACTTCCTTGCTTCCACCCAGAGTGAAACTCACAGGCAAGTCTGTAATGCTGCGACCAACCTTTAAATGTCATCTGGGTCCTGGATTCAGTCGAAGTGCTGTTTCTAGGAAGTATGACTGTTCTGTTATTCAAAATAAGCCGCGAAGACGCCTCTCAAGGGCTTCAACATTATTCCAGAGACTGTGTCTCTCTGGAGACACCTTACTGAATCCCAAAGACAGTGTGTGCTGTCCCGCTTCCCACAGACAGGGACAGTGGTACGGTCCTTCCTGTAGCAATTTGCTTACATTTGTCTCAAGTGACGGGCAGCACTTCACGTCATTTATCTAGGCTTTGTTTGTTCCTTTTCTTTCCCGCACCTTCTACCGATTTTCATTCATGCAGTATCAGTTTGAGGACAGATCATGTACTGAGAGTGCAAAAGGCAGCAGAATTAGTGCGGCAGAGACTTTAGTCACTGGAGTTATTCAACACAAGATAAAGTAAGCAGATGTACTGGCTAAAGATACATAAACCTTTCTGAAAGCCAAATGAAAAATAAGAGATCATAAAACTAAACCCTAAACCAAGTAGATTTCACTAAAACCAACCAACAAATAATGTCTAAAGGTTTTAAAACTGATTTTTAAAAAAATCTGTGGATAGCAGAAATTGAGAACTGATGATAGATGAAGAGAAATTATTCAAAGGTTTGGTGCAGAGGCTTACAGGAGAGAAAATTTGGCAGTGAGGCTGTGATTCAGGAGGCATGGTGTAAAGGCCTAGCATGACTCTAATTGAATCAGCTCCTCCAGTCCCCTGACCTGACCACTGCAACTGGGCCACGCTCACCTGACTTCCCCCGTGTGCACCTGTGCCTCACACCTGATCCCCTTCCTTCTCTGCTCATCCTGAGCTGGGCTTCGACTTGCACATGAGGCAAGCCTCTCCTCACCCTCTCCGTCTGTCTGCGGGTGTTAGAACACACAGTAAGCATGAGGGAGATGCTATGTGTCTCTTTCCCACCTGGCCATGGTCCTGGTCGAATATCTGTCGGTTGTTGCTACTTCTTTGGCTACCATGGGCTTGTGAGGCTCTTCCGCAAACGCTGTCCCTTATGGAGTGAGAGTCCTTTAAAGACCCGACCTCCGAAAAGCCCCCCACCCTGTTCTAGCATCATAGATAAAATGCAGTGATAAAACACTTAGACCAAAAGCGACTTAAAGGAGGAAAGGATTTATTTTGGCTTGGACTTCCGGGTTGCAGTTCATGTTGAGGAAGGCAGGGCAGGAACTCAAGCAGGAACTCACCCCAAACCATGGAGGGTGCTGCTTGCTGGCTTTTTGAAAGGCTCATGCTTTGCTGGCTTTCTTTCTTTTAAAGGATATTTATTTTATTATTTTTTAATCTTATGTGTATGAGCGTACGGCCTGCATGTGAAGGTACACCCCTGTCATGCAGTGCCCGCAGAGGTCAGAAGAAGGCATTGGTTCCCCTGGAGCTGCAGTTATGGCTGGTTGTCAGCTGCCATGTGAGGGCTGGGAACTGAACCTGGGTCCTCTGCAAGAGCAGCCAGTGCTTTTAACCACTGAGCCACCTCTCCAGTCCCCTTAGTTGGCTTTCTTATAGAGCTCATCACCGCTTTCCACTGTGCACACAGACCACATTACCTTGTCAGTCCCTCTACTGATGGGCACTCCGGTGGAGTCTGTGTCTTGGCTACGGTGAACAGTGCTGCAGTGAGCAGGGGACGGAGGACGTCAAATTAATTTCCTGTGAAAAGATTCCCAGAGGGGGATTGCTGGATCCCACGAGAGTTCTGTGCCATTTGGAGGAGTCTTTTCCACTCCCTCCGTTGGCCTCTTCAGTTGCTGTGTTTCAGCTTCCCCTGCTCCACTAACACAAACAATACTTTTTGTGCATTGAATTCATTTCTTTGCTGATTCAACTCCTCACAACTCTGTAGTGTAGTTTCCATTCCTCTCAGATGAATCTGCCCCTGGGTGGCCACCACTGACCTGTTCATTGCTGGATCTGATGGAAATTTTCAGTCCAGTGTCTCTGGATATCTCCGTGGCATTTAAGATTGAGGAGTCCTTCTCTTCCTTCTGTGCCCTTCGTTTCATACATCCATTCATTCAAATGGTATTTATTAGGCAGCATGTCACATGCTATTCCAAGTACTAAAAATACAACAGTGAACAAGAAGACGAAGTCTGTGCCCTCTTAGAGCTTACATTACATAGTGGGGGAGAAGAATGAATAATTAAACCAGGATTTATATTTAGCTAGTCAGACAGTGACAAATCCTGTGGAGGACAATAAAGCCATTGAGGGGCAGAGGGAGAGCGGGAGATGAGCAGGCTGGTGGGGACATGTTACTGCTTCATAGAGGGTGATCAGAGAGGCCTCCCTGCTATGGTGACATATGAGTAGTGATCCAAAGGAGGTAAGAGGAAATTACATGCACTAGTGGAAACCAGAACATTCTGGCTAGGGAGTCACTATAGGCACCCAGGAAGGAGGATGCTTGACACATTGCAGGGACACCGAGCTTTCAAGATGGCTGTGGCAGAGTGGCCAAAGAGGAAAAGTCATGAGGAGACTTTTCAGATGAACAGGAACTGAGTTACCACACAGACCTGCACCACCGGACTGTAATCAAGTCTTCAGGAAAAAGGAAACAAGCCTGGGAGGAAGACCTGAGGTGCAGGACGCTGAGACACTGGTAAACAGTAGGTGCATGTAAACAGTCTGTATATAATAATGGCAGCATCTGAGAGGGCCAGTCATCTTCTCTGAGCATTGGTAAACAGCAGGTGCATGTAAACAGTGTGCACACAATAATGGCAGCATCTAAGATGGCTGGTCATCTCTGAGCAGGGGCACAGAAAGTGACTTCAGAGATGAGCAGTGTTGAAAGGGCAACAAGAGATTCACTAGTTGTGCTCACCATGGAAAAGGAAGGCTTTTGCCATGGATTTGGGGATCTTAACTCAGGTCTTTGGGTCTGCACTAGAAGCACTTCACCTACTGAGCCATCTCCTCAGCACTTTCGTTCACTCTATCTTTAAAAAAACAAAAAAACAAAACAAAACTATTTCATAGTGAGTTGCTTGATATTCCACAGGAAATAATACGGATCTGGAGTCTGAATCCAGTGTTTGTTTTTTGTAGACTCATGTAGATTTACTCTGCTTTCTGGTTGGTGGTCACTGACTATGACATCAGTTGGGCTCAAGCTAATCTATAATCCTGGGGTTCCACACTCCACACTCCTCCAAGCATAGGTTGGCTCAGCAGCTGGGATGCTGACCCGAAGCCCCCTCAGCAGCTCCAGTTTAAGGCACTCTGAAGCCCGGCGTCCACCCCTCTGTGGCTGCGCCCGCTGGTGTGGCGGCTGCTCAGGGTGACATGCCTTTTGACTTTCACATTCACAGCTGCTGCTCCAGTCACGTGTGGACTCTCGGGTTTGTCTTTTTTCTGCTTTGCCCTTAATTTTTTCCTTTAGGCCACCTGAACCCAGCAGTGTACTCCAGGATCTAGCTTTGTTTGCTTGACTAGCAGGAAGACCTGAAGTGTCTGGTCCACACTGCTGGAAATGTGAGAAGCCAGGAAGGCTGCTTTGAAAAGGAAGTGGTCAGATGATAGGCAGGAGAGAGAGGCCCAGGCAGGGAGAGCATGAACAAAGGCTTTATGACAGCCCAGGCAGGGCTCTTCTTGAAAGAAGAGAGGGAGATGGAAGTCAAGATGTGATCACCAGAGAACTGTCTCATGGTTGATAATTCATAATTAAGCCTTTCCAAGTTTACAGTTAGCAAAGAAATGGTAATTATTTTGCCATAATGTAGACCCTCTCAGGGTTTTTCCTTTCTAAATGAAATGAGTTAAATATCTCTGAGGAAGCAAAATACCTTTCTAGTCTACATTTACTTGGAGCATCTGACCTTGGCAAGTCCACAGTTGAGCTCTGTAATGGCCATAACCTTTGCTATCAAGATTTGTAATTGCTGCAGCCCTATACTTACTGGTTGGATCATCATACTGCATGCCGATCCCCTAACACAAAAGAATCACCTGCTGCAGAACTCTCTAGGCTTATGTAGAGAACCTTGGAGGGCTGTGGTATGTCACTGTATACACACAGACACACAGATACATACAATCCCACACACATGTACTCACACACAGGCATAAACACATATGTACATGCACAGTCACACACAGATATACATACATGTACATACACAAACATTCACAGTCACACACATATATGTACACATGTATGCACAGTCACACACAAAAAACATACATGTACACACAGAAATGCATGCACACACACACTCTTTCGAAAGAGAAAGAGAAATTTGTAAAAGTCTAATTAATGTATCCAGAAACTACTTCACTGTCTACCGGGCCTGGCTCTCTGCCAGTTTGATGCTACATGTCTCCCTATGGCCTGGACATTGAAGTGTGGTTCCCAGGGTTGCATTATTGGGAGGTGGCAGAACCTTTAAGAGGTGGGGCCTACTGGGAGGCCTTCAGGCACTGCACTTGGGCGTGTCCTTGAAGAGGATGGTGGAACCCCACCCCCCTTTTCTTTGCTCCCTGGTCAAAGGGGGAGAGATTTTACTCCGTCAAGAGCTCCCACCATGATGTGCCATCTTGCCACAGCCTCAGATGCAGCAGAGCCAACTGCCCACAGACAGAACCTCCAAATTGTTATCCTACAGAAACCTTTTCTTCTTATGAGCTGATCACCTTATTACAGTGACGGAGAGCTGACTGGCATCCCCCAAAGCATCCGCACACAGTTGTGAGGATGACAGTAATGTGAAGACAAATAAGCTAAGAGTCACTACTCACAGTTTGCTAAAACTGTGGCTTGAAAAAAAATGAAGCAGCAGTTTGAGTGCAACGAACTGTAATCAGCAGCGGGCGAAGGGCAGCCGCTGGATCTTCCTTTCCTCTCTCAGAATTTTGTTAAGAGGCTGGGTATGTCTGGTGATGACCTACATTCAATGCTGTGCCTTCTTTTTAATAGTACCAGAAAAGCTTAGATTTCTTAAATGTACAGCACACTATTTATTGCCATCTAGGAAGCACAGTTGCATTTCTAAATATCAGGTTTCTTGGGGCTGGAGAGACGGCTCAGTGGTTAAGAGCACTGACTGTTCTGGAGGAAGACCCAGGTTCAAATCCCAGCACCCACATGGTGGCTAACAACCATCCATAACCCCAGTTCCAGGGAATCTGACACCCTCTTCTGTCCTACTCAGGCACTGCACAACATGGGCGCATTTACATACATACAGGTATATCATTCACACACATAAAATAAAAATAAATAAATCAAAAACATATTTTTTAAAAATCAGGTTTCTCAAGGAAAGAGCCCGACAGCTGCCCACACTCTAGTTCCTTTTCTTCAGTGACTCGATTACAGCCAATCCTCCCAGAAGAGTACCAGCCTTTTAGACGATGTCTCCTAAGCCCTTCGGATGTAACACAGTCGAGATGCAGCTCTTAGTGCACCTCCAAAACCCTCTCTCCTGCCTCCTCTTCCCCAGTAAATGGCTCTGTCACACCCTCACTTCCCAAAGGCAGTAATTGAAGTCACCTCTCTCCATCTCTGATACCTGCTCCTCAAGAAAGCCTGAGCTGGGCTGCAGAACACACGTGCCCACCTGCCGCCCTTCTCCACAGCCACTGGAGACCAGTGACTGCCATGGCAGAGTACAGGGCTTCTCTTGTCGCTCTGCACCAGCTCCCCCAACACTTCATCCTCCCCCAGCACCTAGAATTCGCTGGAATGCTCTCCTGCCTCACAAGGTGCATTCGTAAAGGAATCTTCTCAAATCACCTCCCTCCAGAGCTGCGTTCCAGCTGCGTCCCCACTGAGCCAGCTCCTTGTCAGTGAAGGAACAGGCTAACCCTCTCTACCTGGTCTCTGAGCTTACTGCTTCCTTCCTTACTGTTCCCGCTCCTACCTCACCTCTCATCACCCTGCATAAGCCATCACGCCCATCACTGATTTTTGAAGCTCCTGGTTCGTTTTCCTCATGCTCTGTGTCACAATTTATAATTCCTTTTTTTGCTCATTATCGGCTGCCCTCACCAAACAGAAGCTCCTAGAGGAGCAGACAGGGTCTGCCATTGCTTACTGCCATAAATTCATGCCTACCACAGTGCCTGACACATGGCAGGAACTTAGTAAGTATTCACTGAATTAAAATCTAATTTCTTGGGGCTGAAGAGTTGGCTCAGTGGCTAGGAGCACTCGCTGCTCTTCCAGAGTCCCAGCATTCAATTCCCCGCACCCCTGTGAGAGTCACTCACAATCCAGGGGCTCACAACACCTGTAGCTCCAGCTCCAGAGGGTCCAGAGCCCTCTTATGGCTTCCATAGGCAACTTCACATACATGCATATGTACACATAAGTTAAAATTTTAATTATTTAAAAAATATTTTATTTTTATTTTATGTTACGTGTATGAGTATATTGCCTGCATGTAAGTGCACCTATGTTGTGAAATGTCTGCAGAGGAGAGGGTGTCAGATGCCCTGGAACTGGAGTTATGGATGGTTGTTAGCCATTATGTAGGTACTGGAAACCGAACCTGAATCCTCTGCAAGAGCAGCTAGTGTTCTTAACTACTGAACTATCTCTCTGGTCCCAAATTTTTAATGTTTAAAACTAATTTCTCAGTCTTTCCTTCTGGAATTTTATGTCTATTTTGCACTTAACATCTCAGTGATAGCTATTCCAGTTGATGCTTACAGAGAGTTGAACAGTCTCTGGGCTTAGTCTTTAGTTTGTTAACTTGAGGTCTAGTGAGCTCTTATCATACTGCCAATCAATAAATAGTGTCAATATTAATAATTAACATATAGTTTCACTGAATAGGATTTGGTTTCAACAGAGAATGGGTGACCCTGAGTGCTTCCTCTCTGAGTCTCTGGCTGCCTTAGCCGTAAGGTCATCTCCAGGCTTCTGCTTCTCTCTTCAAAGTCTTACCAACTCCTCACTTATCCAATGACCCATACAAAAAGACTGAGCCTGCTACGTACTGTGTGCTAAGAGCTGGAGACATAAAAATGAAAGAAGAGTACACGTCTGTCCCCACAGCTTCATTCACTACTGAAACCCCAAGGCTCTCCTCAAGCACAGCCCAAAAAGATGCACGATAGGTCCAGAAATGAATGACTCAGTTAACAACAAACAGGGTTGGAGATGTAGCTCAGTGGTAGAACACTTGCCTAGTATGTGCAAGGCTCTGGGTTCAATCCCCGAAACAAGCACTGCCGAAACAAACCAAACAAACACGATGCAGATCAGTAACAAAGAAAGCTTTGGGGAGTGAACTGGATTAGCTCCTACCCACTGTTCCAAACTGGTAAGTTTCCAGTCCAGACTGAGATTTGCAGAGGGAGGTCAGACAGTCTTGGTAAGGGAGGTTTTATACCCTAAGCCTGTCCAGGGCAAAGCCTTGGGAACTGAGGACCCTAAGGAAGGACGAGTCAACCAGTACCTTTTAGCCTACTATTTGCTAGCCACTGTTCTAGGCGCCAAGCATTCTGCAGTGAACAAACAGAAATTTTCCTTTTCATGTTGCTTTCATTCTGAGGGCAAAGGGAATTTCTGCCTGTTTTCCAGGTGAAGCCTGGCAGGGCTGTTCATCTGGCAGCAGAGCAGTGCACAGGAAATGTCAATGAGGGTGGGGAGACAGCGGGCCACATCTCAGCCAGCCATCCTGCTGGCTTGAGAGACCGCCTAACATCTAGAAACTGGTATCGGGAGAGAGGATTGATGCACCATCACTGGGCACCTGCCATGCCAGGGACACGTCTTGAGGGAAGAACTCAATGGAGCCCCCAGTCCCCCCACCTTCACTGTGCCTGCAGACATTATCTCCAATTCAATGTTTTGTGCACTCATATCTTTCAAACAGAATCTCTTTAGCTAATGCGACAATCCAGGTGTCTACCCCCGACATGGGAGAAATTCTACGAAGCTTTAAAAAGTGACTGTGGACAGCGAACCCCAGCCCCAGCTGTGAACTCCAAGCACTTCCATTGTGCTGTGCTGGCTGCTCTGCCTTTAAAAGTCTGACGATCTTCTTTGAAGATCCTTTCAAAGCATATGCAAAAAGCCCAGGGTGAAAACCCTGGGATGCCTGCATTCTACTTAGGGGCATTTCAATGCCACTTACTCACCAAGAAGCATTTAACAGAGGACTTACTACACAATAAGCAATAGGTTTGAGGCACAGTATCTTGCTGAGCAAGACCTGGTCTAGCTCCCCAAATTATGGCTTAGTGGGTCTGCTGGCAGGGAAGCAGGGCCTGCTCTGAGAGCCAGGAGCAGCGGCAGCAGCAGCGAAATGGGAAGGCTTCCCGGGAGAAAGGGCATTCTGATTGAACCGTGAGGACCAGCAGGAGGCACACACAGGAAGAGGGACAGCAGGCAGGGGCAAGGCCACAGAACCTAAAGTCTGGGAAGCAAGGCCCTGAGCAGGACCTCCGCCTGGGAAGACGGGGAAGGTGGTGACAGGTGACGGTTCTGGGTGAGCAGAGGCCGGTTTAGAAAGCAGCCCGGAGCCCGGCCGACTCTTCTACTCACTCACTTCCCTTTCTTTCTTTACAATGAGTCTTCTTCCAAACACACATGCGGCTGTTTCGCCTCCTAGCTTAAAGCACCTGAGAGGCTTGCCAGTGTTTTTGGACACCATGGAAACCCCTCAGTGTGGTTTATCAGGACATTGGGCATTCCTAGCACTTTACCCAGGAAGATCCGGATTTACGGCTGCCCTGGTCTCCACCAAGGCCATCCTCTCTCACTGCCTGAAGCTTCCTAGTTTGGACACTGAACAGGCTCCCTTTCTCTGCGGCCTTGCTCGCCTCTCTGGCTTCACTGGCACCCTGCTGCCACCTCCGAAGACCTCAGGCTTCCCCCAGCATCTTCCAGCTCCTCAAACCTGCTGGCTGTCCCTGCTCCTGTCCCTTCACCCCATCCCTCAGCCTCTCCCTGGCCTCTTGCATGGTTCACCTGCCTGAGATAGTCCCTCTGCTCTTGGCAAAATAGTAAAATAGTGTTATGGGCTGCTTTTCCAACTGCACACTGTGGGTTACGTATGATTTTTTTTTTAATGAAACTGACAAAATAAAGCAGAGTAGATCGTCAATAAATCTTGTGCTGTTAATCTGACAAACTGTGTGTGTGTGTGTGTGTGTGTGTGTGTGTGTGTGTGTGTGTGTGTGTGTGTGAAGCATTTCTGGCATTTTCATCAGAGAGTTTGAAACACAATCTAGGCCCTGGGAGCGGACTAGCTTGTTCCAAATCTTGACTATGACCAAGGGCAAGTTTATCTAAACATTCTGTATGGATTTTCCTCATGCATCTTGGAAAACAGTTATGAAGATGAAATGAGTGGAGACGTTTAAAAGTGTGCCCAGCACAAACAGTATCAGTGTGGGCCACTGGTCACCATCCACCCCTCTAGTTCCACCCTGCCCAATGCCTTCTCCAGAAAGCCTCGCTGACCTCCCAAGGCAGGGCTGGATGCCCTCCTGAGATCCACTGGGTCCCTCGCTGTCCTAACACCCATTCATCCATCTGACAGGACCGGACTAGGCCTGTCATCTCCCTCTAGCCTGAAAGCTACTGAAAGGGGAGGATCTTATTTTTGTTTCTTTGTTGGGACAGTGTCCTGCAATGTAGCCTTGGCTAGCCTTGAACTTGCTCTGTAGACCAGGCTGACCTTGAACTTGTGGCCCTCCTCCTGCCTTTGCTTCTCAAGATCATAGGCATGTGCTGCCATACCCAGGAGGATCCCGCTAATCACAGGCTGTCTGGCAGATGCATAATGCCTGCACACCATAGGAACCCTGTAACTTTTGTGGCGTGGACAGTGCAATCACTCGTAATAATAAACACAGTCATTCGTTTCATTCAAATAAGTCAACTTGGCACTTACACACCTGAAAGATCCCAGTCATTCTGATAAAGAACCTGTCAACTTAGTTTACACTAAACTTGATTCTCCTAATTCAAACTGTCAAGGAGTTTGTATGACATTTTTATAATGTATGCACTCAGTGGAAAAGACTCAGGTTGGCTAGCTTCTTGACCTAAAATTTCACAGACCGTTCAAAGGTTGGTGTAGCTCAGTGTTTCTTTTAATGACACCATGATGAAAAGAGTTGAGCACTACATGATATGAAATTTGGCATTTTTCAAAAGTTAAGTTTTTCTAATGTATTCTCTGGTGATTTCATACCCAAATACACGCTATTCACATCAGATTCACCCCACCCACCTCTGGTGCCTTCATTTTAATGTCCCTTCAGTCTTCTCATTGACTTCATGGCAGGTGATGTGGTTCTGTTCTGCCTATCCATCTTTCAATGAAAGTCTTTAATTGTTTCATTTATATCCATTTTTCATGCATGAGTCACACTTTCCCTTGTTTTTAAAGTAAAAAGAGAAAAAGTACATTTAAAATAGGTTTAATTGGATTTCTTAATACCATCCACATTACACAGTTGTTATGCTAATACCCTCCCAAAGTTCCACCATTAGCTCTATCACACCAGGCGTTCCCTGCAAAGCTCTGCTGATTAACATAAAGGCATTTCCAAGGAGAGGTGAGGGCAGGTAACTGTCCTCAAACAAAAAGCACTAGTACAAACACCCAATGCATGAGCAACACAGGGAAATTACACACAGTGACTTGAAAAGCAGTACACGTTCCTAGCAATGGCCAAGGGTAGAAACTATGTGTGTGTGTGTGTGTGTGTGTGTGTGTGTGTGTGTGTGTGTGGTCACATGCCTTTAGATGGACTCTTAAGCTGTACAGCCTGTCAGAGGCTGAAAAGTGCTGTAGAGAAAACATGCCTCAGGGGAGAGAAGGAGTTCTACTAGTGATGGGAGGCAGATGGTGATTTTTATTGTTCTCCAGCAAGGCCTCCCTGCATCTGGAACATCACAGCAGCACAAAAGAGGCTCATGAAAGAGCAGGAAGAGTGTGAGACCGTGTGCCACATGAGAACAAGACACACATGTACACACACACACACACACACACACACACACACAAGTACGTGCAGCCTTTCCTGGAGTCACTGGAAGCCAACTCTCTTACAAAGAATACATGGGCTCCCGTGTGTCTTATCACACACTGCTGTGAAGGGTCACTCACCTCTATTGTTTCAGCTCCTAGTCCGCCAGCCCCAGGAGGACTCTATGAAAATCAGTGTGTTACGGAAGTCTTAGTCTGGGGTCTACGTTGTAAACCACACACCTGTCCTGGTTGTCCATGGTCTCAGAATGTGCAGGGATCACGAGCTCTTCATGATGGGCAGAACCCTTAGAGTGGTTCCTGCCCCTGCAGGGCAGCCTACTATGGCTGCAGAGACCAGGCAGGAGCCCATAATTACACCTCCCCACTCCATCTTTCTAGGAAAATCGCAGAGATTAGTGAAGCCATCAAAGACGTGGAAGCTGTAGGGTAGAAATTCTTACATATTCCAGTACGAGCCTGTGCTAGCAAGCCAGAGGACTAGGGGATGGCTGCCAGCGACTGCAGCTCTGCCCGTCACTGCTGTCGCTCAGTTAACTTTACTAGAGCAAACCAACTTAGCCTTAGTGGCTAGTGTACAGTTATCAGATCCTATTATTCAACAGAGTTAGCTTCATGAAACAGGGACAATGCCATCCTTTACTGTCTGACCTCAGAGCCATACCAACATTACTGGCTGCTTTTTTTCTTTGTTTTGAGACAAGACAATCTCTGACTCTTTAGTCTCTGTATAGCCCAGGCTGGCCTCAAACTCATAGCGATCTCTCTTCTTAGCATCCTCGATGCTAGAACTATGGGGGGAGCCCTCACACCCAGCTTCTGCCTTATCTTCTGAGGACTGAGCTGCCTCCATTCTAACTCACAGGCATGACACTGGGCATCTCCACTGACTAAATGATGCCAAGGGGGCGTGCCAGCAACCTAGCAGCACTCTGGGTGCTCTGTGCGTACATGAGGTGGGAAAGTTCAGGACTGCCCTGTCTGTGACAGTTTTAGGGTTTTCAGTGACCTGAAGTGTGAAAAGATCCTTTATAAAGTGAGAAACGAAATGTTTGCACCTTGAATTGCCCAACATAAAGGAATACGCCCCCTATCCCTCCATCCCCCCCGCCCCACCCCGGCCTGGCTGAAGTCTGAAGGGCTAGGTGCTCTCTTCACCAGTCACTGCCTCCTCTGAGTGGAGGCCACATCAAAGCAGGGCTCTGCAGCAGGTCAGAGCTGCTGGTCCTGGAACAGCACAGCCTCCTGGAGCTAGTGTCAGCGCCTGAGGCAGACTGATGTTACCAAAACCTCACGTGTCTGCTAGGAAAATCATAGTGCTGGCCTCTCTGGCCCTGGGGTGAGGATGTGCCTTCTGCCAGTGACAGTGCTCTGTATGACTTTATCAACAAATACATTTGCAGGGCGTGGTGGTGCACGCCTTTAGTCCCAGCACTAAAGGAGGCAGAAGTAGGCAGATCTCTGTGAGAGGGAGGCCAACCTGGTCTACACAGCGACTTCCAGGTCAGGCATAAGAGGGAGCCTGTCTCAAACAACAATGATAAATGTAGCCCCGGTAAAATTGTTGGTAAATCAGGGATGGAGATCTGCAAATGTCTGCAGAAACATTTCCTACTGGCCAAGGATTGAATCTTGGGAGCCCCTGGCTGTGCTCTCATCTGGCAGTGTGTAAGGAGGTCGCATGGCAGGGAGCGAAGCCATACAGGAAGGACCAGATTTGCCAGTGAAGAAGCAAACATCCCATTACTCACAGGTGATGTGGTTTTCCATGTGGAAAACTCAGAAGCAGCTACACGGGACTCAGAAAAATCACTGAGAGTTAAGCAAGGGCTGCTTATAACAATCAATACACAAAAATTAATTCCACTCATGTGCACCATCAATAAACAAATGCAACTTATCAAATGAAGGTTCTTAAAGTAGCAGTGAAAACAGAGATCGTCCTCAAGACTCGATGTGACTGACGAGCAGAGTTGATCAGTATAAACTGGAAAGGCATTGATATGCCCAGCCCGCCACACATCATGCCACACTGCAGAGCATCAGGGGTTTCCCCACGTGACCAGAGCTGACTGGGATCTGCAGCTCCTGTTGCCGCCTGCATCACCAGAGACTATCACGTGGCAAACTGCTAGCCCAGAGAAGGCCAAAATTCAGAGTTGGAGGTAAAGTTGTGCATCATCAGAAAGCTGAAAAAGCATCATGAAGCACCTTAAGCTGAGAATGTACTCATACCAAGTACTAGGACTAAATCTAGCCAAAGTCACATGACACCTGTGTGTCAAAACATAAAATGCACTAAATAAGAACTGAGTGAGTGGATGATTTGCTGTTGTAAACATGGCCCCTTTCCAAACTGATTTAAAAACTGATTTCAATATGGTGCCAATCAAAACGCAGGTGGGATTTTGAGGAACTTGACAAGCCTTCATGCAGGAAAGCGATGGGGTAGAAAGCACCACTTCCAGGGAAGGAAAAGCCATCAAGAATTGTTACAAAGGTAGAGGACTGCGAACTATTTACTGGCACGGGGGTGCTCCTCATACACCTGACGCCTCCAAATGGAGTCCAGGAACACATCGTTTACAGGTGTGTGATGCTTTTTAACACAGGAGGCTTGCAGCTCACTGGGGAAAGGACAGACTTTCCGACGGGGGATGCTGGTGCCGTTGTCCCTCCATGAAGAAGAGAAATCGGACCCCTATCTCAGTCATATGCCAAAATCTATCTGCGTTAGTGATTTAATTGCAGAAAGCAAAAGTCAAAAATTAGCCTACATAGAATCATCTTCATGATCTCAGGACAGGATGAATTTTTAAACCTAGAGAAGATGCAAAAGTACAAATCAAAGAATAAAACTCTGTCTCATTAAAATTCAGAACTTCTGTCTTGTGAAACCTCCATATGAAGTGTAAAGATCATTCATGAGCTGAAAATCCATGTAGAAGACAGGATGCTCAGCATCCCAAATAAAGAAACGCTTACAGACCCAGTTGAGACAAACAACCAAACAGAAAAGTGGCCCAAAGATATGTACAGACTCTGCATGAGGAAACACCAGTGAGTCAGCCCTGTGAAATGTTTCAACACAGGAGAATGTGCTCAGTTTCATTTCCAAAAACTACTGTTAAGAACAAATGACACACCAACTTGGCAACTTTTCACATATGATAAGATCAGGGTCTGGCGAGGACTTGGAGCAATGAGAATTCTGTAAAACAATTTGGCATGCTAGGTAAATTCAAATGTGCTAGTATTGAACTCCCAAATATCCATCCTAGAGAGCATCTTGTTCATAAGAATCAAGAGTCTTTCACAACTTATGCAAGTCCATAAACAGCCCTGCTTGTAGTACAGAAAACTCAACCACGGTACTGATGATAGAGTATGTATATATATATATATATACACACACACAGTGGAATACTATGCAGCAGTGAAAGAAAGTGATGACCGTATACGCAGATGACACTTAAGAGTTTAATACTAAGTGATAAGAATATGGAATGATTTTTTAAAATCCAGGACAAAGACAAGGAAAAAAGAACAGAACAGGCCGGAATAGCTTTCTTACTTTATTTTTACCATGGGTTGAAGTTGCCAAAATCAGAACATGGAAATCAGAACCATCTGTTGCCAGGGTAAGTTAGTGAACTGGACAGAAATAGAGAATAATGTACTTTGGAATCTGCATCAAATCATGTAAAATAGAAACAAAAGTCTACTTTATCTGAGTGACAGAAACGGTATCACTTCACTGTGTATATAACAGTAATAGCACAGAAGTAACCTAAGTGGCCATTAAGATAATGCTAACTTGGTAAAATCAAATACATCATGTGGTGATAGATGATCACAATAATTTCTAAAACTGAAGCAGACTAGGCACAGAAAATGGAATCAGTGGGACAGAGGAGTTGCTAAACGTACTGTTCAGTATAAGTTAAAGTCATGGCAAAGCAAGAGTGAAGAGCTGGGGAGATGGCTAACCGGGAAGTGTTTGCCATGAAAGCATGAGGATCTGAGTTTGGATCCCCAGCACTCACATAAAAGCTAGGTATGGCTGCATGTGTCTATAACCACAGAACTGGGGGGAGGAGGGGAGGACAGAGACAGGCGGATTCCAGGGCTCACTGGCCGGACAGTCTACCGAGCCAAAATAGTGAGCTCCAGTGAGACCTGCATCAGGAAATGAGGTGGAGAGCAAGAGGAAGAAAGACATGCCAGGGCAAGCATGTGCATACACCAAGCACTGAACGTGAACTAGTCCATGAGCACTGTGAGATAATGGCTGCCCACACTGTCCACAGTCACTCACCAACACTCCAGATCCAAACGGACTACATGACTCAGGCCACTGAAATACAATTGCAAGGGTGGGAGGGAAATCTGTCCTATGAATTCGGTATGGGGAAAGTTGTGTGTGTGAGTACGTGTGTGTGTGAGTGTGTGTGTGTGTGTGTGTGTGTGTGTAAGTACTTGTTCAGATGTAGATGGAGGCTTGAGGTCCATATTGAATATCTTGTCTCAATTGTTATCTGCCTTTATTTTTAGATTTTTTTTTTTACATTTAGTTATTTGTTTGCATACACATGTGCATGCACATCATGGCAAGTCTGTGGAGATCAGAGGACAGCTTGTGCAGGTCAGTTCTGTCCTTCCACATATGGGTTCCAGGGATAGAACTCAAGTTGTCAGGCTTGGCCACAAGCACCTTGACTTTGAGCTAAGCTGGCTGCCCCTGAGCTTTGGGGATTCCCCGATCTCTGCCCACCCCCACACTCAAGTCTACAGCAACAGGAGTGTATGCATCCTGCCCAGCTTTTTCCTTAGGTTCTGGGACACTCGGGTCCTCTGCTTGCACAGCAGGCACTGTATCCACTGTATTGTCTCCCTAGCAGGGAGCTTCCCTTTACCCTTTAAAGCACACACACATGCACACACACACACACACACACACACACACACACACAGAGGCTATAAAAGAAAAGATCGAAGATAGAACTAACTTAAAACTTCCATTGAGAAAGTCGAAAGACAAGCCACAGCCAGGAAGAGATTTGCAACACAAATTGCAAACATCAATTATATATGCATGTATGCAATGCTACAAAATCAATCCAAATGAACAACAAACAATACAAAAGACAAATAGGTCAATTATACAAATAGGCAAGCCACAGAAGAAATAAAAACACCCAATCAATACATGGATATATTCCAATTATACCAGCTATGTAATGCAACTTCATACAGACAATAAAAATATAAGGCTTGAAAATATAAAGTGCTGGTGAGGATGTGTGGGGATGGGTCTCAAATACCACATGCTGGAAAGCAACTGGCACTGATATTTGAGGGGCTGTTTGACAGCAATAAATAAAACAAAAATGAACATTGAGTACGGCCTAGGGTATCATTTCTAGAAATCTACCCCCAAAGACACTCACACATGTATGAGGCTATTCACTGAAGCAATGTTTATAATGGTAAAAAATATAAAATACCAAAGTGCCGACCAGCAGAGGAATAGGCTGTGTACCCAGATATTACAGGACTTTACGAGAAGCACAATGTGTCTCTGAGTACTTATGAACACTCAGAAAAGCTGGGTGGTATTCCCAAGCTTCATACAAGCTTCAGAAAAAAATACCCAATATTGTTGTAAAACAAAATAAAGTTATTTGTATATATTTCAAAATATACGCATATATAAATGCACAGAGAAACTTCTAGAAAATACACCAGTTGTTAATGATGAACCCTGCGGAGACGGCAGTGTTGGCATACGGGATGGGCAGGGTGGGGGTAGTTTTATTCACAGTGTTTGAATTTTTCTGAAGATTTTATTTATTATTCTTAATTGTGTGTGTGTGTGTGTGTGTGTGTGTGTGTGTGTGTGTGTGTGTGTGTGTGTGTATGAGTACAGGTGCCCACAGAGTTCAGAAGAAGTCATCAGATCCCCTGGGAGCTGGAGTTATAGGCCACAGCTGCCATTGGGTGCTGGGAACTAAACTCAGGTCCTCTAAAAGCAGTACCTGCTCTTAACCACTGAGCCATCTCTCCAGACCCCGGAATTTCTAAAAAAGAGTATATTCATTTGTTAATTCAGATAATGATAAAGAATCATTTATAAAAATTAAAATACAAATTTGTAAATTCTGTAATAGAGGTATGGGAAAGTCCTGTGGGAACATACTGAAGGGAAAATTAGCTTTGCTACGGAAAGACTCGACACCAATGGCGACATTTTCTCTGGGCCTTGCTGTTTGAATAGGATTTTGTCAAGTATTTATAATTTGGCAGAAGGCTGGCAGGCATTTTCCACACATACAAGCCTATATACACTTACCAATGTATATTCCACTCAGTCCTCTCCTTTCAACATGGCATTGATTCTCCTCCATGGAGAGCTGGAAGTCTACATATGTGTTCCCTGAACTTGGACAAGGCCTTGAGGCTGGATGAACAGAGCACAGTGGCAGTGTCCTGGCTTCCAGGATGATCCAGCTTCTACTGGATGGATCTTGGCTTTCACAGAATCCTGGCCCTGGGACCCCAGCTGCCATGCTGTGAGGAAGCCCTAACTAGGCCACGTGGAAAGACCAGACAAGCATGCTCATGTGGAGAGGAACTGAGGCCCCTAACAAATAGCTAGCAGCAACTGCCAGACTCACGAGGGAGCAAGTCTTCGGAAGATTCTGGCCTTGGCCTTTGAGCTCTCCAGCTGAGGCCCAGATATCCATCACGGAAGAGACAAGCCCACCCCACTGAGCCTTGTCCTACTTCCTGACCCACAGAATCTATGAGCATAATATGTGGTATTTTGCACCACAAAATTTAGAGCAGCATGTTACACCAGAAAAAAAGACATTCTAAAGAGAGGAGACGGCACATGGTGGGATGCCACTCACCACTGGAGGACTGGCAGTTCTGAGTGACGAGACCAGAAAGATTGGGCTGGAATCAAACCATGGAAGGTCCAAATGACAATATGAAAGAAATCAGACTTACCCCATTGGCAGTGGAGAACTGTCGATAGCTGCAAAGCTGGGAAGTGAAATGTTAGGATCCGCATTTTAGCCAAGAGAAGGCTGGGGAAAAGAAAGACTTAAAAAGAGGAAAGGGGGCTGGCGAGATGGCTTGGTGGATAAACGGCTCGCTGCACCATAAAAGCCAGGTGGGCATGGCAGCACCGGAATCCCAGCATTCAGAAAGCAGAGACGGGTGATGCTTGGGACAAGCTGTCTAGCCAGACTACAGAGTAGGTGAGCTCTGGGTTCAGTGAGAGACCCTTCCTCAGTAAATGAAGTGGAACACAATGGAGAAATCCACTGAAGGTCAATGCAGGCCTTCATGTGCACACACCTATGCACATGCAGCCCTTCATATATGAACATGCATACACACATGCATGCATGCACACCACACACACATAAAAACATCAGGAAGCGCCTGTCTGAGGTGGCTTCCTCAAGGAGTATGCTCTGTGGCTCTCTTCAGAGTTGCCACCAATGCTGACCTATTCTAAACTTCATCCCTACTGAAACAGAGGGGAAACTCAACCACACAAAAATCTTTCCTCAGTGTTCATAAGCAGCTTTGTTCACGACTGCAGAACCTAGAAGCAGCCAAGGAGTCCTGCAGTCAGAGAATCAATGAACTGGTACTTCTTAACCATGATGCAAAAGAAAGGAGGGATCCAGCCACAGAAAGAACCTTCAGTGCATGCCACTACATCAGAGAAGCCGATCTGAAAAGGTTACATATGTATGATTCCAATTCTATCACAGTCTAGAAAAGGAAAATCTATGCAGACTGTGAAAAGGTCAGCGACTGTCAGGGCTCAGGGAGGCAGGGTCAATAGCACAGCACAGAGGGGTCTCAGGGCAGTGGGGAGCCTCTGTGAGGCCGTGTGACAGTGTAGACACGCCATGTGTCCACAGCCACGGAATGTCCCACACCAAGAGTGAACCGTGACATAAGTACAGACTTAGGACCATCGTGACAATACAGGTCTGACTATAACAAACCCACCGGTCTCTCATGGAATACCGATAGCTGTGCATGTGTGGCCTGGGGGCTCGTAGACACGGCATTTGCTACTCAATTCTTCTGTGAGTCTAAAATTGCCCTCAAAAAGAAAGCCTATCTTTAAAATGTTAGAAGGAACCACTCCTCGACAATGTTAGAATACAAAAAGCCTTCTTTGATGCTCTTCCTTCAAGCTTCTGGACTTGGGCTGTGTTTGCTTAAAGAGTGTTGCAAGAATTCCAAGCAAAGAATACCACCATGCCTTTAATCCCAGCACTCAGGAGGTAGAGGCAGGCAGGTCGCTGTGAGTTCTAGGCCAGCCAGGGCTGCATGGTGATATCCTTTCTCAAAAACAAAACAAACAAAACAAAAGCAAGCTGCCTAAAAATTACGGCCATTTGTAGCAGATTATCCATCTTATACAGATATCATCACCCTAATTTTTGGTTTTGTGTTTATTAAAATCTCATTTTCACATCCTCCCAATCAGCCTTCTAAAAACTGTTTATAAATGTAAGCTTGTAAAAGAAAATAAATCCATACGAATACACTGCAGCTCTTACGAGGCAGGAAAGGATGCCAGAGTATGTAGAAAGACTAGTACATGAGTACATGAGGGAATGAAATGCTGCGGACAGCCTCGGAGTGACGACTCGATAAAGCACCCTCTGTCCTACTGAGAAACTTAGAGAAGAATGCTTTGCCACTGAGATGCAGCTCCATGGTACAATGCAGGCTGAGCATGCTTGACACAAGGCCCTGGCTCCATCCTCAACACAAAAGTGTACTAGAAACTGGGGCGGGAGAGCAGAGACAGGATGGACTGCGTCAGACTCAAGACGATGTTGGCTAGCAGCAAAGCCCAGCTGGAACTTAATGGTGTCATTTATTGGAGGTGTCTTTGATATAATTTTGTGTAATTTTATACTGTTGATGCCTCACTTTTTTTCTTTAATTTTTTGAGACAGGGTCTCTCTTTGCAGCCCAGGCCAGCCTGGAACTTACTATGTAGCTGAGGCTGGCCTCAAGTTAGTAGTGATCCTCCTGCTCCCAAGTGGCAGTGGTGAAATTACAATGTCAGCCACCAGGCCTCACCCTACACTGTGCCCTTTCCTAATGTTAATTAAATGGTTAAGCAATGTGTGGAGCTATGCCTCTTGCCTTTTCACACTTTCTCTTAGTTTCTGCTTTGGAAAGATCTCATTCATTAAATGTCATCAAAATTAAATTAATAAAAACTGAAAAAACCTAAAATTAATTTTCTACTTTTAAAACTTTCATAAAAATGTAGGCTTAAAAGAATAAAAATGAATATTTAAGGCTTGTAGTTAATTTTGAAAAAAATAAAATGAAAAAGAAAAAGAAAGGAAAGAAATAAAACCTACAAACAACTGAGAGGATGTTATGGGACCACATGAGGACTGACATGTGGGCTGACATTATCGTGCCAGTCCTGCTCCTGATTATCAATGAAAAACAAAAGTCAGCTGCTGCTTGTTTAAAAAATCAAGTCTTCTATTTGTGTGGTCTTCCTCTTTAGCGCTTCTTATTTGTGTTTCTAAATAAACGTCCTGTCTGTGACCAAATTACCTGCATCCCAGAGGCTGCCGATGTCCGCCTCCCCTTCTAACAGCCACGAAGCTGGAGTGGTGATGGAAGGAGGACTCGTTGGCAAAAGTTGGTTTGGATATTCACCATGCAATAGTGTCAGGTCCTGACAGGAAACAAGAGAGAATTCGTGCACTGAAAAACAAAAACTGGTTTGGAGAGGTGGCTCAGTGGCTAAGAGTTCATACTGTTCATACTGTTTGGTTCCCAACACCCACATCAGGCAACTCAGAACCACCTATAACTCTACGACCAGAGGAGCTGATGTCTCTGGCTCCCATGGACACTTGCATTCATGTGCACACACCCAAACACAGACACACAATGTACACATAATTTTTTTTTAAATCACATTTGGGTCTTACATGATTCAACCAAGCTAAGAGAACATTTCTATCACAATCCCCAGCATCCTCTCCTGTGGCACACCCTGCCCCTGCCCCTAGAAACCTGTTCCTCCTGTCTGATTTTGACATTTAAAGTGCTATCTAAATGGAACTGTCATGTGTGACCCTTTGAGATTGGCTTTTTCACCCAGCACAGTTGCAGATGGTACAAACAGAGTGTCCCTGATTATCTGCTGGATTCAGTGCAGACCAAACTTACCATCTCAAAGCAAAAATACCATCATCACAGAACAAAAACACCAAATGAATATAAGGCACATTTATTTCATTTTATACATTAGAGATTGCATTTCACAATGATGCAAAGCTTCCCAGGTTCCCAGTGACAACTCTGAAAACAAGATCCATGCTGTAGAAGCTTGGCCTCTCCATCTTTACCTTACTCCACTGTCTCACTAAAAAAAATTTTTTTTTGAGAAAGAGTCTCCCTGTAGCCCCAGCTGGCCTAGAACTTGCTATGTAGAGCAGGCTGGCCTCAGTCTCAGAGATTTACCTGCCTCTGCCTCAGCCTCCCAAATGCTGAGATTAGGGGCGTGTGCCACCATGCCCAGCTATGTGGTTAACTTTATGATTTATTTTTACATGTTGGGTTTTCAATACAAGCAAAAGCTAGGAATGGAACTGAACATAAATGAAAATTTACACTGCCATATAAGCCATAAATTAGAGGAAGGAATGTGTTTATTAAAAAATAAAGTTTCTCCATTTATCAAAGCAAACCCACAGTATATAAGTATTAAATACAGTATATGAAAAAAACTAAGGCATAAAAATCCAGGGTTTTTGTTACAAAACTCAGCATACTCAGTATGCATACGCCCAGCACTGCGCGTCTTGGTTTTTTTATACATACAGAATTTTAAATCTAGGTCCTAAGTTTACAAAAAGCACGGTGCTTGTCATGGTACTTCTGAATCTGGATTATTTTAACACACAAACGTCTATGGCAGTTTTATTCATGATTGGCCAAATTTGGAACAAGTTCTGGTAGGTGAATGGATAGCCTGCGGTGCATTTAGACAATGGCATACCATACAGTGCTAAAAAGAAATGAACATTCCCACATTTTTAATTATTTCCACTGAGTTTAATTTCTTTGTGTGTGTTGTATGTGGTGTATGTGTGCATGCACATGTGTGTTGTGTGTGACAAATACCTGTGTGTGTACATGTATGTGCAAGAGCATGTGCCCATGCAGGACATACAGAGGCCAGAGGAGGGCAACAGAGGAGGACAACAAGTGTCCTCCTCTCTCTCTCTCTGCCTTATTCCATTGAGACAAGTTCTCTCACTGGGCCTTGAGACCCTCGAGTCTGTCCCTCCCTGTCAGCACCAAAGTTACAAGGGCTCACGTGTGGGAATGACTGTTTCGAGACCAAGTTAATTATATGCTCTGAGATCACTTAAAGCGATGAAGTCAGTCTATTTTCCTACTGTATTCTGAGCTTGTTTAAATTTAACTAGCTTTTAAGAAAAACAATGATGTAATTAACTGAACACTGTGACTTTGAACAATGTGTGTGAGATGTGGCAATTAGATCTAAGACCACGGGGACAGCAGCGATAATACTGAAAACAGCGTGCCCCCCACATGTGCTGGAAATGTGTGTCTGTAGGCTCACTGACTGCAACATATGGGTCATTCGGGTACAGTGCGCTGAGAGGCGGCTGAGAGCTTAGGGGAGAGGGCAGAGCAGAACCTCTGAACCTTCTGCCCGAAGTATGCACTAGAATATAGTGTTTTTTAAAAAGGAGACTTTAAATGAAGTCTTTGAATAAGAAAAACATAAGAGTATTTAAACTTTAAAATAACAGAAAACAAGTGAATTTGACTACATAAAGTTAAAGACTTCTGAAAGGCAGAAAAGGGGGAAGCTGAGAATGAGTAATAAACCGAGAAGTTAATTCTTTACAAGAATTAACCTTTAGAAGTTGGTAAGAAAGGGCCAGTGAGATGGCTCAGTAGGCAAAGATACTTGTTGCTAAGCCTGATGACCTGAGTATGATTCCCAGGATCCACAAGGTGTACAGAGAGAACTGACTTCCAAAAGTTGTCCTCTGACCTTCAAAGAAGAGCTGTGGCAAGTATATGCGCCCCCATCCCTCCAAAATAAATGAATACAATAAAACCTTTTTTAAAAATTGACAAGGAACTGGGTTACACCTAGGTGGTGAGAGTGCTTTGTGTGCTGGAGACTCCATCTCCAGCACCAAGCACATACACAGAGAAAGAGGAAACGCCTCATGAAAAGTTACTCAATCTTATATACAAGTAGATGAAACAAAACTCTTCTACCCATCAACTGACAAAAATGAAAGAACTTTGCTGATTCTCCACACTTACACTGACAGGAGGAGCCACTCTGACACTGTAGGTGTAGACAACATGGCTTTTAAGAGGACAATTTGGCAGCACCTTCTAAAACCAAAGATAAGCATCGTCTAAGCTTTCAGAGGTTCCACGCTGAGGACAGCATCATACAAATGTTTGTGTGAGTGAGGCTTTTAATAGAAACAAGAAAATCCAGAATGATTACCAATAGGGAATGATTAAATACATTAAGATTAATTTACACATCATGAACACAGCACAGCGCTATACATTGAGAAAAGTATGTTCATTACGCCGACTTTAGTGAAAGAAGACCATTTTGGAACCGCATATGATGAATGATTACATTTATTATGAAAAAAGATGACCAAGACACATTGCTTAGTTCTAAGCAGGCTAGAAAGAAATGGAGATTGAATGATTGCATTTAGCCTTTTAAAATGTGTTGACACAGAAACTTTCTCCCAGAATTTATAAAACAAGCTGCTGGTGTTCACTGCTGCTGAGGAAGGAACTCTGGCAGCAGGGAGAGCAGAGACGTTGCCTTTGCCCTCCACTGCTCATGTCGCCAGGATATTTTGCAGTATTTTCTAATTTAAAAAATAATAATGAAAGTACAAATGTGAACATTAGATGGCCATTTAAGCACAGAATACTGATGCAGCAGAGAAAGACAAACGACAAACATGGTTGCAGTGAGCGTCATCCCCTCCTCTAACAACTCCGATGAGTTCAGATCTGCAAATGTGCTAAGTGGCAAAGAAATAAACCAAAGGACACAATCTGTATCATCCTCATTTAGCAAATAGTAAGCGGGAGCAGCAGGACACACATGGATCCTCTATCACTATTAAGGGAGCAACTCACAACTACCCTGAAGGTTTTGGTCAGTCTTCATTTTGTGTGAACCACTTCACAACATCCTTCTCAGTTGCTATGGAAACATCTGCCACCAAAAAAAAAATCACAACCTGGTGGCTGAATCTCCACAGGCAGGAAAAGGTTTTTCTGAGGTAGGAAAAGCTACAAATAACCATATTAGCAAACTTATTAATAAAAACTCTGGACAGTACAAGAAGAGAAAACAGACAAGTATGTGTCATAAGCACAAAAGGTTTTCTTATTTTGAAAGCATCACACAGGCAAGTCTTGCTTTGCTTTCGAAAGCCCTGTTCTGGTAGGAATTTTATTTGCCACTTTTAAGATAATTTTTCTTTCATTTGTAGGAAGAATAGTTAAAGAGGTTTCTATTTAAGTCACTTCACTCTGCCTGAGCCCTGGACAACATCGCTTCCTTCTCGCTAGGCACAGGGACCAGAAGGATGGCTGTTCACACAGACGTGCACCTTACCGGCAGCTCAGGGCACCCCTTAGCTTTACCGATCAGCCTGCTAAGATTTATTTTCTGCCACAGGAGCCGCTTCTGGAGAAGGCCTATGGAGCTGCATCAAACACTCCTGGAACTAACAGGACAGACGGGAAGCTTATCAAGAGGAGGACGGGAGAGTGCCGTGACAGTCAGGCCTTGAAATGCAAAAATTCAGCACCTAAACTTGTTGTGAGAGGATGGCAACATTTTCTCACTGATATAAGATATGGAATGATGTAGATCAATAACCAAGGGTTTCTCAAAAATGAGTAAAGAAACAAAAACAATAACTGTCAGGATTTAAAGACTCACCAGTGGCATTAAAACACAGAAGAGTGGTTAAGTCTGTTTTCTACTGAAAAGCTATTCGAAAAAAAAATTTTTTTAAATCATCTTGACCTCACATCTTTGAAATAGCCTATGTATTTTTGATCTGGACATTATTTTGCAATTAAGACCAATCAGTTTTAGCTGTGCATCTTTCCAAGCTTCTGGAAAAGCAGTTAATCTAGTACCTAAAGGGGCTGGAGAAAGGAAAGGCAGCCTAAAATGCAGCAGGAAGATGTGAGGCCAATAAATAAATAAATAAACGGGCTAGAAAGCAGCCAGTGACATGGGAAACAGCAGACAGGAGGCCCAGATGTGCACCTAATAGACACCAAGAAGAAGGGATTTTGAAGCTGCAGGAAAAGGTGGTATCTGAAGATCTGTGTGTCAGAATTAAAAATCTGCATCCGCAAGAATAAGTATGAACACGAAGAAGGTGTATGTCTGAGGTCAGAGAACACTGAGAGGAACAGAGCAGGGGGGTCTGGTTGGGGCTCCTCTCACAGAAGCATCCCTGACTGTGCTAGAGACAGGACATCAGGATGAGGGAAAAGGAGACAGTGGGCCCTTGTGAACTGGCCCGCGGCTCCCGATGTGGGGATAGCAAGGAGGAAGTTGCTGGAGTTACCCCATCCGTTGGCTGCCTTGGCACTGCTTCCATGCCTGAGGCTGCAGCTGAACTCAGAAGTTCCCTCTGGACAGAGCAGAAGCACTGGGTGGTAGAGAGATGACAGTGCATGTGAGATGATGGGTGCGGAGGGCTTGAGGAGAAGCTTCTTTCTCCTCCCTGTTTCAACTCCTGGGTGGGAAGGACTCCCTTTAAAGCTGCTTCTTCTTGGAGTGCTAAGGATAAATGTGTGGTCTTGGTCCTGCAGCGGCTCTTCTTGTATGGGAGAAGAGAGAAGCACTCCCTACAACACAGTCAACTTCTCCCACTTCCCACTTAACCTACGGGGATGGTATAGAAGAAGATCTAGGCACTAGTGGTCCTCAGCAGAGCTGCCATCGTCTCCAAGGGTATCCAGCCAGTCAGTAAGCATGCGACTTCAAAAGAAAAATAAAACCGGAATCACAGACTTCAGCAACAGCACAGATATTAGAAAAGATAAATTAAGCATACCAAACACTCTAGAGTAAATACAGAGATAAGCAACACAAAATAGAAAGAGATGGCTGGTGAAATAAATATGAAGTATAAGAATGGAATCAAAGAGAGAACACAGATGGAATAAAAAAGCTGGGCAGAGCCATAACAAATGACTAAATGGAAGGTCGCACTGAGGGAAACTGAGGAAAAGGAAAGCATCCAAGAGACAGGAACCATGAAGAGCCATTAAAGAGATCTGCAGAAACAGAGTCATTAAAACATCCAGATGATACAACTCCAAGAAGGAGGAAAGTCAACACTAGGGATGCGTGCGGAAGCATTTCTCAAGAACAGTTCTCAGAAATGGAGGCAACGTGATTTTCCCCACTGAAAATTTCCATGGGCAATAAAGAGGAGAGGAACAACCCAACTTGGAGGAGAGATTTGATCTGCCAGAGGTCGAGATTCGGTGGTCCTACATTAGAGTGCCGAGTGTAAGGGACTTATGTAGGGATGGAACAGGCTTTTTTAAGATTAAAAAAAATTATGTGTATGAGTATTCTGCCTGCATGTATCTAAGTGCACCACATGCGTGTAGTATGCATGGAGGCCAGAAGAGGGCATCAGATTCCCCCAGAACTGGAGTTACAGATGGTTGTGTGATGCCATGTGAGTACCCCAAACCAAACCCACCCAGGTCCTCTGCAAGAGCAGCCAGGGCTCTTAACTGCTGAATCATCTCTCCAGTTCATGGGACAGCTCTTTATCCTGAGTGTGTCACTGGTTACACAAATGTATATGCGTGACAATATTACACATCCATATACAAATGTGAGTCAAAAAATTGAAAACTCAATGTTGGGTAAGGTGTATAGTCTAGTTGGCACTAACACACCAATGTCCTTGCTTGATATTAAGCCACAATTGTATGACGCATCAACATGGTTCACCATCAGAGATGAGTGCTGTTCGTCCTTCAGAGAAACTTGTTAGCAGCAGGCAGCACTTATGTGGAAACCCACTGGCCAAAGTGCTGGGAATAAGTGAAGGTAGGGAAGGCGTGCTGGCCCTAAGTAGGACACCTAGGTCACCTCCTCCAGTCCTCAGGGAGTGTCACAGAAGACCCAAGAGCCCATCCATGGAGGGGAGGTGTGGTAAAAAGGTGTCTCTGGATGTGACAGAGCTGTTGTACTCATGAACTCACCACAGCTAAGTCTATTGCATACACTCGGCAACATTTCATCACACGGATGAGGAGAGGCCCATGAGGCCCCACTCCTCCCAGAGGACGACTAGCAATAAGCAGTTGCTAGGGGGGGAGGTGTCATTTTCTTCGGTGGTCCTCGCTCCACTAAATAACCTCCTATCCATGCTTGGGGGTAACTCCTATTAAACTTGGGCCGCATGGGAGACATGGAAACAGGAAGGGACTTGAGAAGAGGCGCTCCAGTGGCAAAGGGAAGGGGTTGAGGGAGAGGAGTGGGGAATGAAAACGAGCAGCATTCATTATATAAATGTACTGAATTGTCAAACAGCGCTGGGGGAAGCTGGGGGAAGGGTACCCAGACCTCTATACTATTTTGGAAACTTCCTGTAAAGTTGTAATAAAAGTTTTTTAGGGCTGCAGATGTAGCTCAGTGATAGAGTGCTTGCCTCACAGGCACAAGACCCCACATTCCACTCCCAGCACTACAAAATCAATCAATAAATACGCAGCACAAATATAATATAAAGGAATAAACAAGTTTACCTTATTCATATTTTAAGACCCCAAATAACACAAAACAACATAAAAACCAAGCGGAAAGGTGAGCAGACTCTTAGAACACATGAGACTGGGAAAATGAACAGGCAGTTCTCCACACACGGCTGGTCAGGCCCTGTGGGACGAGGGTCAGGCTTCTAACCTGCAGAACTGCAAAGGGATGGATTCATGTTTTAAGGTCCAGTTTTGGTGACACGATACAGCAGCAAAGGGACTGGCAATGCCTCACCTCTGTGGATTTCCACATCTTGGTCCTGAGCTGTGGAGAGTCCCTGGGTGGCGCAGTTCCCGCAGGCAAGGGAACGTCTTGGCAAAGCTCTTGTTTCAGTCTTGCCTTGGAAACATTTTCTGTCAACAACATAAAGCTAAGATTTTACTTTGGCAAAAGCCAGTCATCTTTTCGTATTAGTGTATCTTTAATCACGTCTGAAGATTCATTCTGCCTACCAAATACACATCATACACCAGTGGTTACCTGTAAGTATTACCTCAACATACTTTACAACCATGAGCAAGCCCAGATGATTTAAAAAGTACAGTTTGAAGTTCATGGCTCTGGCCGTGCTCACCAATTCTGCTATACCTTTCTTATTTCGAGCTTTCGGGGTTTTTTGTTTTGTTTTGTTTTGTTTGTTTTTTTGAAACAGGGTCTTCCTATATCCGCAGCAGGCCTGGAACTTTCAAAAGAAAGACAGACCTATCTTTCACCCATTCTGTGGATGTGTCTTCTTCCTATCAAAGCCTAAGACCCTCTAAGGCACCAAAGCAGTAAAGGTAAAGCAAGCAAAGTGCTTCAGGGCTCCTCCTTTGGTCAAGACATGGAGAACCCAGTGTTCTGTCCCACACATATTCTTAATGGCAGAGCAATGGCAACAAGGCATGTTTACATTGGTCCATGCCAGGACATCGGGTACGCAGACAGGTTTATTACGGTATGGGGTAGCAGAAGAGGTGAAAATTTCATTTAATATTCCTGGGCTTTTCACCTTCCAACTACTGTCAAATGCATCGCTCCTAAGGAAGAGTCCCTGAGAGCAAGGCAAGAGCAACCTGGGGCCGGCATTTGTACATCATCAATGGCGAGAGACATCCATGTTAACAGTACATGATGAGACTTCAAGCCTGAGCTAGTCACCTTATAAAAGGGATTCAGGAGTCCCATGCAAGGCATGATGATGCACGCTATAATTCCAGCACTTGGAAGTAGAGGCAGGAAGACCATGCATTTAGGGCCAGGTTATATAGAGAGTCTGAAGCCAGGCTGCTACATGAGACTCTCCCTCTGACAGAAAAACAAAAACAAACAAAAAACAAAGGGCAGGCAAGATGGCTCAGCTTGGTAAAGATACTTGTTGCTAAACCTGATAACCTGAGTTTGATTCCTGTGTGGTAGAAGGAGAGAACTGATTCCAGCAAGCTGTCCTTTGGCCTCCACTTGAATACTTGACATGCATAGGCATGTGCATGTGCGTGCCAGACATATGCACAATAATGCACACAAAATATGTAAATTCCTTCAATTCCAGGGATCCAATGCCTTCTTCTGGCCCCCACAAGCAGCAGGCATGTGCACTTACATACATGCAGCCAAAACACTCACACATACAATAAATAAATTTTAAGTGCAATAAAATTTCTTTTAAAGCATGCAAGAATTTGAAGGTTATCAGAGTAACATTTTACATTTATCTGAATAAATAAGATTATTTTATGGAGAGGAAAAAACCCCACTTGAAATTCACTTTGTTGTTTTGACAATGAGGGCTTCATTTGTCAACAAGGTTATTAGGTAAATCTTGTCTGAAAATTGCAGGGACCAAATCTACAGTTGTGAAGAGTGAGAACATTTAAAGTGCAAACTGTAAACCAGTTTCTGAGATGCACATTAACAGTCATAAGATGGTATCTACACTCTTTTCCACAGTGTCTGATTATATTAGGAGAGAATGCAGCAAGTTCTTTTTTACATTTTTATATATTTTTATTTTACATGTATGAATGTTTTGACTGCGGGTATGTAAGTGCACCCACGTAGGCAATATCTACAGAGACCAGAAGTGGCCATTGAGTACCCTGGAATTGGAGTTAAGGACAGTGGTTAGCCATCATGTGGATGCTGGAATTCAAACCTGGGTCCGTAGCAAGAGAAGCCAGTACTCTTAACCACTGAGCCCTCTCTCCAGTCCCACAAGGAGTTTAATTAATAGTTATTTGATGAATTTTACTAAAGGAATTTTTTTGGTATTATTCCCAGAAACTGAGGAAGTAAATTACCCCTAATGACTGTTTTAACAAATCTTTTTCCAAGTACTGTGTTTCCAACTCTTCGCTTTCAATAACACTGAAGAAAGCCTTAATCACATTAACAGTCGACAGGAGATGAAAAATATTTTTATAATAAATCACTATCTAATTGTTGGCATATTACTTGGAAGGAATTCATAGAATTGATTGACAGTGCTACAATAAAGTACCTTCTAGTCCCAACTATAATTATGTGAACAAGTTTTACGGCATTTACATCTATGAAAACACAAAGCAAACAGAACTGGTGCTGAGTTGTGCTTACAGTGAGTGGTAAGTGATATTCATATGTGGGTAAATGAACGGTCCCGCGTAGCTCATAAAAGCATGTGTTTCCAATTAAACTGTGTTCTTTATGTTTGGATAAGCACTTATAAAAATGTGTATACATTTGGTGGTTTTGATAGATCATACACTAGAAGTCAGTCTAGCCTGGCATGGTCAGGCATGCTTGTAAACCCAACACTTGGGAGGTGGAGGCAGAAAGATCTCAAGTTTGGAGTCAGCCTGAATATCTGCCCTGGGCTGGACAGTGAGATTTTGTGTATTTGATACAATGAGGACTTTCAGGTATACAAATGCTATATAAAGAGAAGATTCTGTGAGGGCTGTGAAATAAAGCCTGACTCTAGTGAGAAAAAGGAGGAACATAAAGAGGGGTATTACTTCCTTTTCGTTTTCTAGTACTGGAGACTGAACCATGAGCCTTGTTCACGCTGGGCCTGAATCTACTCATGTAGCATCTAAAGCCCAAGTCCACGTGCTTTTTATTTGACTTTGAGACCTGGTCTCACTATGTAGTTCAGGCCACCCTCAAACTCATGATCCTCCTGCCTCAGCCTCCTAAGCAGCTGGGATTACAGGCACGTGCAAACACACCCGGCTTATTTTTCCTTTCTTCTTTGAGGTTGATATTTATATTTATAATATACCATGATTTGCAATTATACTTATCAAATTCCACATTCCAACCTAAAAATTTGTGAGGAGGCATATTCGTTTTTCAAAATCATTTTGGGGGTTATACACGAAAAATATCTCGAGAAATCTGTATGAGACATTGCTCTGTCTTTGAGAAGTCTATTGCCTGAAAGACCAGAAAGGGAAGTCTAGCACACGAACAGGCTTACAGGAAATAACTGATGAATAACTACATGTAGGGGCTGGAGAGATGGCTCAGTGGTTGAGGGCACTTACTGCTCTTCCAGAGGATTGGGGTTTGGCTCCCAGTACCCACACGGCAGCTCCCAACTACCTATAACTCCAGTTCCAGATGATCTGATGCCCCCTTCTGGCCTCCAGGGTCATTGCACACACAGCACACATATACACACAGGGAAAACACTCATAGACATAAAATAAAAATAAACCTTTAAAACAGATGATAATTTTTTTGAAAGCTGGGCATCATGGGGCATGCATTTAATCCCAGCATTTGTGAGGCAGAGGCAGGCAGATTACTGTGAGTTCAAGGCTAGCCAGGTCTACATGGAGAGTTCTAGGTCAGCCAGAGCTATATAGGGAGACCCTGTTCCAAAAAAAGAGAAACAAAACAAAACAGATTACATGCTGAACCTTCTTAGCTATCTATAGGAACTGCCTCAGACAGAAGTAGCATTTGAAGAGGCTTTGAAGGATGACTAGAATTCAATAAACACAGAAGTCAGAAATGGTTCCTAGCAGAAGGAACCCTGCAAGCCAAAGGAGCAAGCACTGTGGGTGCCAGATCCTGAAGAAAGAAAAAGGACTTTTCATTTGGGTTTTAGCTTTTCATTTTGTTGTACCCTCACATGAAAATGAGTAATTAAAATGGGTTTATTTGGACTCAGGGAATTTGTAATTAATACTGGCAAACAGTGGTGACTTGGGGCTTACATCATCTATCTGCTTTCCTTAGATTTAATCAGAAACTATAATTATTACTCCTTCAGCATTCGGCAGCAAAATTATCTCTGAAGTTACACAGAATTGAGCTTTAGATGCCACCAGAGTAGATTAATAAAAACTTTACAAAGTCATATCTGAGAAAAATTGTGAGAGACATTGAATAAGACATTGAGAGTTGTTGAGAAAAAAACATATATTTGGAGATGTCTTTTGGTCTAGAAGAACTGTTCTGTCTTCCCTTCTGTTACTGGGACAAACACCCCCAGCTGAAGGCAACATAAGGGAGGAAAGGCCTTATTTGGCAGGCAGTCCCTGGTTACGGTCCATCTCTGAGGGGAAGTTAAAGCAGGAACTCCAGCAGCAGCCAGGTCACATCCACAGTCAAGAGCACAGAGAAATGAACGCACCAATGCCATCTGCTCGTTGTTATGCTCCGCTTGCTTTGCTCTCACATAGTTTAGACCCCAGCCCATGAGATGGTGCCACCCACATTCAGGGTGAGCCTTTCCACCTTAATTAACAATCAAGGAGCTACAGAGATGGCTTGGTGGTTAAGAGCACTAGTGGCTGTGGTAGAGGACCTGGGTTTGGTTCCTAACACCCACATGGCAGCTGACTATCTATAACTCTGGTTCCAGAGGATCTGATGTCCTCTTCTGCCTTCTGGGAATACTGTATGTATGTGGAGCACTTACATACATGTAGGCAAAGCACTCATACTTATAAATTTTTTTAAATAATTAAATTTAAAAACTCCTTTGTTAGTATCAGACAGCACAACACTGGACAGGAGATGTGTTTAATTTTACCAGCTGATTACACGACAGTTAGTTCTAGATTTTCACAAGCCAAGTGGATGTGGGAGAGACACATTTAGCTCGTTGGTGGGAATGAAGTCCCCTGGTATCACTGCAGTTTAGCAACTGAGACTGAACTTGTGAGCCAGGAAGACAAAGATGCAACAGGAAGCCTCAGAAGAAAGTGTGAAGACACCACAGGAAAGGATGCCAAGGAGTCGCCGGAAGACGGGTGCGATACCACGGCTGTAGAACTCTGTAGAAACTCCCTAGAGACTCTGGAGATGCCGTTGAACCTGCACCACTCAGACAGTATCTCAAAGCAGAGCTGCTGAGCACTGTGACAGTTCTTAGATATCAAACTGACAGACTAGGAGACATTATCAATGCAACAGCGTCTTTGGAGTTGAGATGTGCCATAAACTGAACAAATCCCCAGACTCTTCCACTTTCTCCTCAATATTAAAAAATACCATCATTGTGGAGCAATAAGGTCCTTTCAGATGTGATTTAAGTAAATTCTATCATTTACTTTGAATTATTCTTTCAGACCCAGGAGTGGGGCATACAGTGTGGTCCAAAGAGGTTAAAGCGGGAAGATAGCTAAACAGTGGAAGGCCAGCCTGAACAACGTAGTGGGGCTCAGCTTTTAAAAATCAAAAGTTTTCATAAAAGACAATGTATTCTATCATAAAAAATATTCAGTGGCCAGGGAGAGGGCTGTCGGTGAAGTGCATACCTGAGCTCTAGCATTCATGAAAGAAACCAGGCACTGCAGAGTGCACTTGAATTCCAGAGCCAGGGAGGCAGAGACAGGAGGACTCCAGAGCTCACTGACCAGGCAGCCTGTCTCAATCAGTAGGTTCTAGGTTCAGTGAGAGACCATGTTTCAAAACATAAGGTACAGAGTGATGGACGAAGATACCAGAAGTTGAACCTCTGGCCTCCAAACACATGCACACTCACCCCCATGCGTATGTGCACACACACGAACATATACCCCCTCACACACACCAAACAAACAAACAGAAGATTCAGCGGGTACTGAAGAATTGGTAAAATATAAAAGAGGTGTTGTGGGGATCAAGTTTCTATGTAACTTTTGCAGAATCGTGAATTTGGAATCTTGACTCCCTCCCTCCCTTCCTTCTTTCCTTACTCCCATCCATCTTTCCTTTTAAGACTAATTCTGTACCCAGGCTGGCTTCAAGCTCACAGCAATCCTGCCTCGGCCTCCCAAGTACAAGGGTTCCAGGCGAGAGCCACCGCGCTCAGCTCATTTTCTTGACTGTGGCACATTATTACATTTGAATATCTTCCAGCAACTGATGTTTGCCCTACTTTTAAAACTTTCCATTTTCTCCATAATTTCAAACTCACAGAAAAGTTGCGAGAATAACACAAAGAACACCCATGTCTTCACCACCCAGACTTGCCAACTGCGAGCGTTCTGCTGCGTCTGTCTGGCTTTCTTCTTCCACCTGCACATATTATTGTTCTGTATTTTAAATCAGGAGGAAAAGCTAATGCATTGAGCTTCCCAAAAACATATTTCTACTCAGGGTTGCTCTTAGAACCGTATCTCTGAGGAGTGAAGAAGACAGGACTGACTGTAACAAGAGCACTCCTTCCAGAAGCTGTGAAGCCAGACTATCTCTTCACAGTGACTGCAGAGAAGCAAGAGGGCTAGATCACAGCCAGTCCCCTGGTGCAGACTCTCAGGGAGGAGGCATGGCCCTGAGCACAGAGGCTCTCTTCAGCTCTAAGGAATCCCTAGAGACAGACTCAGGGGAATGGCCTCTGCCACCAACCTTCCAGCAGCTGAGGGAATGGAGCACCTTGACCCTGGAGGAAAGTTCTCGAAGGTGCTCCACAGCATCCACTTCAGACACACCTCTCTTTTGCCCCGTTGTTCTGTGTCTGCTCACAGGACACAGTGCACAAATACTGAGTGCTTCCTTGAAAGGCGAATTCTGGGGCATGTCTTTTTTAAAAAGTGAGAAGAATAAAGAACAAGAAAACAGAAGCACCTAGACAGATTTTTTTTTTAACTAAATGAAGCAGGTAGATAAGAAGAAAGAAAGGATCCACGTTCATTGCCAGAGATCATTAAAGAGGGAGTCAAGGCAATTTTGTTTCTGCCTTTTGCCTAAAGACAGACACAGTCCCAGTAACTGCTACCAAGAAGTCTCAAGAATGATGAGAAACAGGAAAATTCACACACTGTTCAGTGCTCAGCTCGGGCATGAGGGAGAGAAATCAGTTACACAAGAGCAGGTCTGAGTGTTCAGGGGCTGGCTCTTGGATCAAACAGTCGAGTGATGCCGCAGCACCGGATTCCCAGCACAGGCCTGGCACATAGCTAGTGGCTTGTGTCTAGCATGTAGGGTGTTTACTCCTCAATGAGTGTGCATACATATGAACATGCACACACCCAAGCCACACACACATTTCCATCACTCAAAACCCAACTCTTAACAAGATGTTTTTAAGTCAAATATAATCTTTAAGCTGGGTGTTGTGGCACACACCTATAGTCCCAGCACTTGGAAGGCAGAGGCAGGCAGATCTCTGTGAGAATGAGGTCAGCCTGGTCTACATGAATTCCAGGCCAGCTAGGGCTACAGGGAGACCCTGTCTCAAACAACAACAAGACAAAAGAAAAAATTAAAGCAAAAATAAACCCCCCAAATTTATAGCAACCTTTTATGGAAGCAGACATAAATAAAAGTAACTTTTAAAACAACAAAGAAAAATTAAAATAGCTGATGGTTAAGAAAAGAAACAAAATCCAGGGCACTCCTCTTCCCTCAAGCCACCCTGGGAAACTGAAGCCCTGAGTGAGGTTTTGCATCAGTACCTACTGTCTGGAAAACAGAATCTGAACAGACAAAGCTGTTCTCTCCTGACTGCCCAGAGGAAACAGCTAGAGGGTACATGTGACCCGTGAAGACACTGAGACGTTGATGGCTGGCACAGCCACAGGTTCACACTGAGTCGGACACCTGATCCGAGGTGAAGGTTGTCTTCCCTGCCCTGTGGGCACAGGATACAAATCCCAAGTGGGAAGAACAGGATCTGCCCTGTACAAGAGACCAGGAGACAAAGCAGATCCTGTTGTCTATATAAGACAGCACATGGCCTAGCTGAGACCCCATTCTTCCTTTCTGTAGAAAAAGAGATAAAATAAGAAATGATCCACAAAATGCAACTTGATGGAGAAAACAAGCGGGTTGCGATGTGGCGGAAAGAGCCTGAGCTCATGGTACTGTAGCTGTGTTGGCACACCGACCTCATGCAATGATTCTACAGGGGTTCCTATATTATTCCACTTTACAAAGAGGAATTTGCAGGATAAGGCTTAAATAACACATCCAAGGTCACACCAAATCCAGGTCACATGGTTCCTCAACCAATCTCATAACACTTGGTCTCACTGCCTTCAACAGGCCTGGCCGACCTACAGCCCCAGGGACCACATCATCCCAGGAAAGGGGAGGGGGAGGCCCAGTGCACTTGCGGAAAATAATGGCATGTCTCAAAGTCAAAAGTTTGGACACTTCTAACTATTGTAAGTAAACAACATGACAACTAAACAAATGCATTCCATCAGTGAAAAAAAAAGAAGAAAACAGAGAAGCTAGTAGAAGGAGAGAAAAAGAGAGAATAAAGATCACAAATACAGAAAACGTAGCTCAAGAAACAGGAAAGCTCCTCATGACATGGCATTTGATGGTTTTAGAAGTTGTTATAAATCACATTCTTTCATACAAATTCATTTTATAGCTGCTGTTGCTGTCATATAATATTCAAGGCTGAGATCTTAAAAAAGTGTTCCTTGGCCTCACACAAATCCTCCATTTATCCAGGAAATGTTTCCTTTTTTTCTGTCCATCTCTTTCTTTTTCATTGATTTGTAGGAATTCTTTATATAATCTGGATATTAATCCTTTTCCAGTTATATGTTTTGGGAAATCTTTCCCCAGTCTTCTGGGTTTTTTGTTTTGAGACAGAGTCTCCTTATAGTCCCAACTGGTCTGAAACTTGCCATGTAGACCAGGCTGGTCTTGATCTCACAGAGATCGACCCACTTCTGTCTCACCTCTGCCTCTCAAGTGCTGGGAATTAAAGGGTAGTATCCTATCACATCCAGCTTTTTCTATTTTTATATGGTGGTTTTGATACCAAAATCAACTTCAAAGAATCCCCAAAGGTCAGTCAGAACAGGCGGTACCAACACAAAGCCAGACATATAGATCAGCAGATTAGAGCACATAGCTCGGGAGTAAATCCATACACTTATGGTCAGTTCATCATCAACAACAGTGCCAAGAACACACGGCAGGGAGGATGGGCACGGACGGGTTCTGGGGAAACGGGAAATCTACATGCAGAAGAATGAAATGGGATCCTTACTTTACTCCAATGCAAACATCAACACAAAATGGCCAAAGACTTAAACATAAAGCACCAGAAGAAAATCTGGGGAAATGCTCCTTTGCAGTGTTCTCTGGTTCTGGTCTCAGGAGGGCAAAATCAAGGTGTTGGTCCAGCTGGATTCACAGCAAAGATGGAGGAAGAACTCACTTTCAAGGTCATTCAGCCTGTAGCAGGTACAAGCTCCTTGCACTGTCAGCCGGGGCCACCCTCAGCTTCTAGCAGTCACATTGGTTACTTCCCCTCTACCTTCACATGGAGTTCACACTTAGAATCTTTCTCAAGTTCTCCTCTGATACCAGCTGGAAAAAACTCTACGATTCTGAGTTTATGTGATTAGATTAGGCCACCGAGATAATCTTTTTGTAGCAAGCAATTATGGGGAATTGTTTAAAGGTTTAGTAATCTTTCATATGTTCTGGCTCTACTCCTGCTCAGAGGGGAGGAGATTAAATGGAGACACAAGGCTCTTGGGACTCAGCCCAGAATGACACCTATCACATAGTCACACTTACAAATTCTCTTTCTTTTATAGTCTGTACCTTTTTTTGAGGGGTGGGGGGCTAAGAATGGAAGTCAGAGGTAGAGGACTTATATGGCTTGTATGATGCCCTGGGTGCTATCCTAGGCCCACAACAAAACAAAACAAAGAAACAAGCTTATACTTTTTCTGTTATGTATAAAAATTAAAACTGTATCCCAGTATTACAAATATATATTCTCTTAAATCTTCTTCTAAACATCTTAAAACTTTGCTTTTTTACCTTTCTGTCTTTCTTTACTTAGATTTTCCATGCACCTGCATGAAATGAGGCAGAGAGCTAACCTCGTTCTCTTCAGGATGGGTGTATGATTGTCTTAGTGTTATTACTGAGCACTGATCCTTTTCCCATCCATCTGAAATGCCACCGCTGTCATTTATCGAGGCCGTTGCACAGCTGTTTTGGGTGCTATGCTTTGTCCCATGTGAACGCACACCTGTCCTGCATCAATAGCACACTGTGATTACCACAGTTCCAGACTCATTACCATTTAGAAAAAGAAGCCCTTTAGCTTATTCCTGTGCAGGAATGTGTGTCACTGCTGCTGCTGAGAGCAAGGGTGGGGTGGGGGGCTCTCACTATGGGATCTCTGCCTGCCTCAGCTTCCCAGGTGCTGGAATTATAGACATGTACCGCCACACTCAGCTTTGGGGGCTATTCTTGACCTGTGTCTGTGAGTGAGAGGGGTGTGTGCATGTGCACATGTGTGTGCACATATTCTTCTTGATCTTTTGATTTTTCCAAATATGGCTTATTGTCAGTCCATCAAGTTCAGTTTTAAAAATTCTTATTTTTCATTTGATTATAATTGCACTGAATCAGTAGTTCTCAAGTAGGAGTAATTTTGGTCCCCAGGGGGCATCTGGCCAGGTCTGCAGACATTTTTGATTCTCACAACAGGAAAGGATGTATGCCAATATCATCCAGTGGGGGAGGTCAAGGATAATGCTCAGTGTCCTGCAATGTGCAGTCCTCACAAGAAAGCATCAACCTGCCCAAAATACCAGGGTACCAAAGCCAAGAGACTCTCACTAACTCTTCAATTTGGAGAGAACTGACATGTTTACATTATTCTGAGAAATGAGGCTTTCTTAATGTATTTCAATTATACACTATAATCCACAGTATAACTGATCTTATATATTTTGTGTAAGAGTTGTTCCTAAGTAAGTATGATTTTTAATTATAAATGGTATCTTTTAAAATATGTTCATTAGACTAGTGAAATGACTCAGTGGGTAAAGGTACTTGCCACCAAATCTGGTGACCTGAATTTGATCCCTAGAATTTACAGGATGGAAGAAAACTGACTCCCCAGATTGTCCTCTGACCTCCACATGTGCACCATGCATAAGACACCCATGTCCTGGGATTCAGATGTCATTTTAAATTAAGAAATTAAGCAGTATTACTTTTCACAGAAAATGACTGTTTCATTTAGTATACATGTTGACCATTTGTTCATCACTCTCTTTTCTGATCAGCTTCTGCAATAATCTCCTATATTCTAGCTTGCTAAAGTAAGTTTAAAAATTTTTTTTATTAAATTTTTCTGTATTTCATATACAACATCCTAATCATCTTTATATCCCCTCCCCCAGTCGAACCCTCCCATAGTCCCTCTACCCCCCCTGGATTTTATTTATATTAAGGCCTATCAAGTCAAGTTAGTGTACCCAGATGCCTCAGTGCAAGTTCATCCATTGGGTCTAGTCAGCCTACCTAGAGTGACTCCCTTCAAGAAGATCAGCTCTCCCTCACCCGGCAGTAATCAGCTGCCAATAGTTCTTCAGCTAAGATTTGGGTTTGCTGCCCATTTCCCCAGTTCTATACTGGTTTCTTTATTGCCTGAGTTTGCATGGGTCTCGTATATGCTGACACCATTGCTGTAGATTCAGATGAACAAGGTCCCAGGGGTCTCCCTGGGTCTGTAAGACTCTTGTTTCCATATGGTCATGTACCTCCTCCTTGGCTCTCACAATCTTTCTGCCCTCCTCTTCTGCAATGGTTCCTGAGCCCTGAGTGGCTGGAGTTTAATATAGGAGTCCTGTATAGGGACCTCCACTTTGCAGACTTATTCTCTATGCTTTACTTCACAGCCAGGGCTGAGGACCTGTTTGAAAGGAAGAAGGGAGAAAGGGAAGAAGAGATAGAAGAGAGAGAGAAAGAGAATGAATCAATATGAAGGAATTTGGGGCTTGCCTTAAGCATTGAGAAGGAACATCCTGGAGTCTGTCTCAGGAATGTGAGCAGCACTGAACTTAGGACTCCAGCAGAGGCTGAAGATCCCTGCAGAAGGAGCCTCCTCAGTCCATAAGTTAGTCTACAGCATTTCCACCAGGTCAAGTTAGGCAGTGAACTTCCCTTTCCCCCTTCTTCCTTTCAAACAGGTCCTCAGCCCTGGCTGGTCTCGAACTCCCTAAGTCATCCAAGCTGGCCTTGAACTCACAGAGATCTGCCTGCTTGCCAAATGCTAGGATTAAAGGCATGCTCTACCAGGCCCAGCTGCCAAACTTGTTTCCTTAACCACAGATAACTTGAAGTAGACCATCCTCTAAAGCATTCATCAGGCACCAGCTCCCAGGCCCTCTGCCCTAGCTCACACATTCTATCACTTCATTATTAAATTTGGGACAGAAAGAGGCTTGGGAAGTCTCATAGTCCTGTGAGGACAACGTATCAGCTCTGGCCTCCGGTGACTGCACAACAGAAGGAACTCCTAGACTCACTGCTAGAAGCAGAAATTTAAAGTTTTTTACTAAGTATTAGCATAGAATATATGGAATTGGCACACACCTACAATTTCAGAATTTGGAAGGCTGAGACAGGAGGATTATGAGTTCAAGGCCAATTTGAGCCTCCTCTCCAAAAAGAGGGGGAAAAAAGGAGCCATCTCCCTCAAGCTGTCCTTATCTTCAGGTCATCTACCTCTCTGTGTATGGACGCCTAGAATTATGTTCATCTAATACTGACTGTTCAGTAAGGACACTGGAAGCTATCAGCTCTTCATCAGGAGCTTGTATTATATCTACAGAAACAAAATAACTTTTCTGAAACAAAAAGAAAAGAAAAAAAAAGCATACTGGAAGACAATATTCTCAACAAAAATGGACCAGGGAGGTAGGGTATAAATGACAGTGATTTTCTCTTTTTGTATATTAACTTTAACATTTTTTAAAAGTCAGCAGGGCATGACAGTGCACACCTTTAATCTCAATACTTGAACAGCAGAGGAAGGTGGATCTCTGTGAATTCAAGACCAGACGGGTCTATATAACGAGTTCTAGTGCAGTTGGGGCTACAGGACGACACTGTCTCAAAAAAAAAAAAAAATCTTTTAAATCAATTGCTGGATGTTCATCCACATTAATGTTTCAGTAGCAACCACAGTTTACAGCAGGCAGCTTCTCATCTCTTCCACATGAGATGAGGTGGGTAAGTGTGACTGTCAACTCTGAGTACAGCGTTCATGTAGGAGGCAGCAGCAGCGGCAGCCGCGCCCAGGATTATAAAAGCAGGCAGCTCCTTTGCAGAATACCTTCTCAATCGACGGCTGTCACGCGCCCTTCACTGGGGAATGCATCCCAGATGGAGAACGCTAGTACCTTTGGCCTGGCCCAGAGTAATCCTCCTTGAATAGATAAAATTGCCCTACAAAAAGTACTACTCCTAGAGTGCTCTTTAGGAGCTACTGGAGAGGGGTGTACACAGTGCTTCTGGAGAGTGCTGGTGCCCCCTCTGGCGGGGCCTGTCTCACTGCAGAGCCAAGAAGCTGAGATGTAGCTGTTCTTCGCAGTCTGCTGTCTTGCCATCAAGCAGCAATTATCCTTCAAAATCAAAATCATCCAAACAAAAACCACCCAAGCAATCTCCCAGAATTAAAACTTGGGGAGGAAACACCCAGGAATAGGCATTAAAAAAACAAGAAGAAATGGTGATGTGCATCAAGCCTTGCTCAGAGTGCCTCTTCTCCCTTGCTAATTTGCCCTTCACAGCCTCGCACAGCTGTTCGACCTCTAGATCCTCTAGCCCCAGACTCAGATTTCTAGCAATGCATTCAGTTTTACATCTCGCTGCAACTAAATAAGATAGACACATCTTTACACTCCTGCAGGTAGAAATTCACCTGTGTGACACCATCGGCTGCTCTCTTTTCTCTAACTCTAATGTCTCCCTTCCTTCAAGGCCGCATCCACTCAAGCCACTGCCTCTCTACACGCTGTCCTCTCTTCAAACGTGACTGTCCCCTCACGTCTCTCACCTGAGAGTGGGTCATGGGCCTAGATTGAAACAACAGCTGCTTGCAGTTTCTCTCCAACCAACCCATCTCCTTCATTTCCACACAAAGCAGTAAAGAATTATCTCCCACCAACAGCTGTTTTCAGTAATAGGAAATCGAAGTTCTGTGTCTAAGCTAAACATCCCCCCTGTGCAAGGCCTGAACTGCTTTCTAGTTGCTAGTTCTAGAGAACAGAAATTTCCAAATACCGTATTATGTTTTTTGTTAATTGCTCTGAAAACTTTCAAGTATCAGCCCACATCTTTCTACATATTGGATTCAGAGATTTTGTTTGTTTTTTGAGTCCCAGCTGGCCTGGAACTCACAGAGATGTAGACCAAGGTGGTCTCAATCTCACAGAGATGGATCTGCCTCAGCCTCCCTAGTATTGGTATTCGGATTAAAGGCACACACCACCATGACACCTGGCTCCCCATTCCAAGTTTTCATGCCAGTTCATACACAAGCAGACAGTGTGAGCTTTAGCTGCCTTCTGTTGTGTTCTTCCCACTACAGTGGGATTACTTCTTATCTCCTGTCTTCATTCTCCCCGTCTTTCTTAATAGGATATTTGACTTTCATCTGGGCCCACAGCTGCCCAAACTCCCTTTCAACTAGGAATGTCCATGTAGCTAAGCGCTAAGCAAAACATAAGCCGAAAACTTGAATACAACTTATCCTAAGTGTTGTTAGGAAGAGACACTCATATTTCAATATTCATTCCTTCCTAATGAGAAGCAAGTGTGTAGCTGGCACTCGGGCAGCTATGCATCATCAAGTAGAGGTTAAACGTGGAGTTTAGTATAGCAAGACAGAAAGGACCCTGAAGCCACTGACACTGTAGGAAGTTGCATCCGTCCTTGAACATCACTGTCAAAAAAAGGGGGGGAAACCACTATGTCTGAGCCACTTGGCTATTTTGTGGCTCTCACTGTCACTATGGATATGCTCAATTCAAACTCATCCACACATCTTTGCTCCTTCGATTGCTGCTTCTTTCCTCACTGAAAATGCCTCTGCCTTGTGTATTTGCTCTTTTCTCATTCTTGCCCCCAAATGCCAGCTTTATTTCTTCCGTTAAAACACAGTTTCTGGGCTAAGAGATTGCTCAGCAGTTAAGAGCCCTGGCTATTCTTGTAGAAGACTCAGATTTGAATCCCAGCACCCACATGGCAGTTCCAGTTCCAGGGGATCTACACCCTTGGCATTGCATGACACTGGTGCACTTACATACATTCAGGCAACACACTCATACATGTAAAATAATAACTAAAACATTTTTAATCCAAAAAAAGAAAAACACCACAGCTTCTGAGCATGAGAGATGGCTCCACGGTTAAGAGAGCTTCCTGACCCTGCAGAGGACCCAAGTTTGGTTTCTAGTGTCCACGTCAAGTGACTCACAACTGTCTATAACTCCAGCTCCAAGGGATTTGATGCCCTCTTTCAGCCTCCTCAGGTACTGCACGACACAGGTGCACTATGTGCAGGCAGAACATACATATAAAATTTAAAAAATAAAACTAAATCTTTAAAAAAATAAATAAAATAAAACACACCTTTAGGTTCAAATATGAAAAGTGGTTGCCACTGTTAGATTTACTTAATCCAGTTGCTCTTTTCTAAGCACAAACACATAAGTCCACATATCTAGTACAGGCAATGGATAAATGAAACAAAAATAACAAACAAGACAGATTTTTAAACAAATCTCCAACAGCTTTTGCATCTAAACACGGACTCTTCACTTTAAGCAGTACTTCCCACAGCCTCACTCCCATAATGCATCACCCAGCAGAACACTCTTGGAATGTGTTGTTGTGAAGCAGACTTGCAAGCACACGGCACATCTCGGGATGTCACTTCCATGAGAGCAGAAGCATCCAATTCGCTTAGCATGCCTAGAGCAGCGGCTCGCAGATGGCTAGTGGTACTCAATTCACGCACATGCTATTAAATATATTGTAACAAAACTTCACATTTTTTTTTCTTTCTTTTAAGTGGAGCCTCCCTGTGTGGCACAGGCTGGCCTTAACCTCAAAATTCTCCTGACTTGGCCTCCTGAGTGCTGGGATCTCAGGTGTATGCCACCATACCTTGGCTTTAAAAATAAGATTGGAGAGATGGCACAGCAGTTAAGCACACTGACTGTTCTTCCAGAGGACCCTGGATTAGTTCCCAGCACCTCCATGATGGCTAACAACCATCTGTAACTCCAGCTCTAAGGGACTCAACACCCTCTTCTGGCCTCTGTGAGCACTGCACGCATGGGTGCACTTACAAATATACAGGCAAAACACTTATATACATAAAATTAAAATAAATCAAAAAATATTTTTAATTGTCAAAAGTCATTCAGAGTGCTTCCTGGTGACTTTACCACACACAGGGAATCACAACACTGGGTGATACCATTCAGATCTAAAAAACAACTCAATCTTTGACATAAAGAGGCAAACTAGAATTTCTTGTATGGCTCATAGGATGGCTTAGAGATGACTTACTTCTACAGTGATTTGGGAACTCACTTTCTGAGCTTACTGTCACCTGAGCTGTGGCTGTTTCAGAGTAAGAACATATGCCTCTTCTGCTCCGACCTGGCCACTGTGGTCACCTGCTTCGGCACTACAGCCAGATCTCTGTGTAGTTACTCGGGCTGCTGCTAACAAAGCACCACAGAATGGGTGACAGAAACAACAGAAATGGTTTTTCAAACAGTTCTGGGAACTGGAAGTCTGGGATCAGGAATCAGTCAAGGTCAGGTTCCAAGGAACCCCCTCTTCCACAGCAGCAGAGGGTAAGCAAGAGCTTTCTGGGGTTTCTCATAGGGCTCTAATCCCGGCCTCAAGAGTGCCACCCTTGTGATCTCATCATTTTGCAGAGCCCCGCCTCCAGATACCATCACAGTGGGGCTTAGATTTCAATATATCACCTGGAGGAGAGACGAAAACTTTCATCCATCACCACAGACTTAGCTGGTGAGACCAAGAGGCAAGTCTCTGCAAACCCTCAGCGCTGTGTTACTCAGATGCCCTCACTTCTGCCATCAAGTTTAGTTCTTTTCAAGGTGCAACTAAGTCAGATTTCATCAATGTGTTTTCTTACCCAAACTTTCCATTCTTTCAGCATGACTCACCAGTAGGTATTGGAGAAGTTAGGGCAAGATAACATACTTTGATCTCAGAAAAATGCAGAAAAGATCACTCTATTTCACTACTGATCCTATGATAACATTATAAACATATCTCCCTCTTTCAAATATTTTTTAATTTATAATTTCTATTTTATGTGAATGAGTTTATTGCCTGCATGTATGTAAGTGCACCATGTAGTGCAATGCCCAGGGAGGTCAAAAGAGGGTGTTGGATCCTCTGGAACTGGAGTTAGGACAATTGTTGGCTGCCGTGTAGATGCTGGGATTTGAATCTGGATCTTCTGTAAGAGCAGCCAATGCTCTTAACCGATGAGCCATTTCTCCAGTCTCCCATTCCCCCTTTTTAAAAGTTCAGTAGTCCAGATTTAAAGTTTTAGGCAAAAGAAAGGCCTATAAAGTAGTACCATGGAAGAATACTTAAATTTTTCTAGAATTTTATTTTATTGTGATACAGTCTCACTAGGGAGCCCTAGGTGACCTGGAGCTTATGGCCTGAAACTCACGGAGATCCATCTGCCCTCCAAATTCTGTGATTACAGGTATGTGCCACTATGCTTGGCCTATGTTAGAATTTTGAAGCCTATTTTAAGAAATTTCAGTTTCTTGATTTTTAGGATCAAATATGTCCATGTACACATTTCCAAAAGTCTGGTCTCAGAAAGCAAGCCTCCTTCATAATTCAGTTATGAAATAAAAATTTTAAACTGAATCACAATGCCAAATATGAAAATCATTGGCCTGACATTTTTAAGCTGAAAAACAATTTACTTGAATCCAAAAGAAATGCATTCTGAAAAATATCATAAGATTTCTACTGAATATTCTTTCTCACCTTGTTCTATATAGTACAAAGTCTAATGGTCTAACAGTATTACTATTGGTATTGATGATCTGATACCAAAATCTGATAATGCACCTTTTTAACTGTTCTAAATTGATACCTATTATGTTTTAGGCCACTGTTAAGTGTACAAACTTTTATTACGCAGACTTGCGATCTTCAGGAGTGAGTGTTTTCTCTCTGAAGCAGGGCTTTCTGCTATAAGGACAGACGTGCATCCTGTGGGTGAGTTCCCTGCTCCAGGAAACCTGCTGGGAAGTGTCATGGAGTAAGAGGTACGCTGCCTGGTCCAGCTCGCCACTTCCCTCTCTCGATACAGCAACTGTTCATCCATCAGCAGCGTTATCACTTGCTTTGACTTCTCCCGGATATAACGACCTGGAAAAGACAATGAACTGTCTTAAAAATATAAACCCTAATTGAGGCTGAGGCTGTATTTACATTGTATTCTAAAGAAAATTAAAGAAAAATGAAAATTTAGCAAAGTGGAGAAAACAAAAGATTGTTGATAAATATATCCTAAGTACATGAATCACTAATATATGATGAAATCATGTCATACACTAGCATTACATTTTCCATATTAAATGCATTACTGGAATTTTCTTGAAAAGTCATCATCCATACTCTACAATAAATCCACTAGCACAGGCATGCAAAGGTGGGGAATGGATTAGACCCAGAGATGCTAACCTAGATGTGTGACCAAGCAAATGGCTAAAGATTCAAAGTCATCTACATAGAATGGCTCAAATCTATTAAATGAACCATAGTACATGAACATGGAAGGATGCGTGAGACAGGGTAATGCACAGGTGCTATGGTTTGATGTATCTCTCTAACTTCTAGTGTTGCCAATAAGAGAGTATTAAGAGACAGACCTTATCTTTAAATGGGGGTGGTGCTGGAGAGATGGCTCAGTGATTGAGAGCACTGGTAGAGGACCAGAGTTCAGTTCACAGCAAACCATCAGTAACCCCATTTCCAAAAAATCTGATGTCCTCTTCTGGACTCTGCAGGCACTGCATGCATGTGGTGAACATACACACATGTAGGCAAAACACAACACACACACACACACACACACACACACACACACACACACACACACTAAGAATAAATAAATCTTAAAGAAAGAGGAGTGTTTTTTCAGGGAACATTGCAGAACAGGAGGCAGAAGACTGTATGAGTCAGGAGATGGGAGGAGTGCTCTGAAACACTGTCTGCCAGATATGACACAGCTACTGCAATCATGAACACACAGCAGGTATAAAGATCCACACAAGACTGAGCCCATCAACATTCCACCATGGACAGGGAAGATGCTCATGATGTCCCCTCCATTCCTGAGAAGCTATGGGCACTTAATGATTGCCAAGAAAAGGGGAATTATTATCAGTGGTATAGCCAATAATAAGTTGTCCATAATGCACCAGATAACCCCCTACCCATGTTCATACAAGCAACCCTAATTAAACTCAGTGGGAAAAAAAGACCTGAAACCAGGAGGGGGAGCTAGCTGAGAAGACAGGGTGCAGAGGGAGGGGACGGGGTATGAGGGTAATGGAGGAGACAAAACAATGCATTGTATACATGCATGAAGTTGTCAAAAATGTAGCTAAATATTTTTAAAAGAGAAGACTAAGCCATCAAGCTTCTTCCTCATGAATAGCATCTAGGTTCTTAGAAAAGGACCACCAGCAGAGCCTCTCGCTTACCTCCTACCCACTCCCTAGGAAGACAGCCTTCTCCCTCTCCTGAGAACACAGCTTTAAAGCTCGACCTTGGGAACCCAAACTTCTGGTGTTATCCTATAATAACCAAAGCTACTGGCTTCCCAGCCTCCACAACCACAAGAAAATTCATTTCTGGACTTTGTTAGTTACTCAGTCTGGAGTACTGTTATTGCATCACAAGGAGCTTGAGTGGACAGGCAAGTATGCAGACAGTAGACACTGCCCTGCTCATATCTGTTACCTTAGAAAGGCACAACTAAGTGGACAAGAAAAAGGACAGAAACTAGCTTTTCTTTCGCAGAACACCTAATCAAAACAACCTGCTGCCATTCAGGTAGTGACACAGAATCCCAGTAATGGAGCCACCAACCCCTTGAGACTTGGAGCCAGTCAGGTGATCTACCTGGGCCTGAGTCTCTATAAACAATGGTGTGAACCTATCTGTTCAGACTGCTTCACAGATACTGAAGCATATCACAACCTATAAGTCACCCTAATACAATCAATCCATATTCTTCTCTGTCTCCTCTCCTGAGAAATGATCAAGGAAATTGCTGCTTTGTGTATTGGGACCAACAGTATAAACATCTCGGGCTCTCAGGCCTTTTTCCAGAAGGAGGGTGGACAGTTCCTGAAGACAGATTACTGTGCCCACTTGGGTTTCTATGTGTGATTGATGAATAAACTACTGGTGTTTCCAGTATGTGCCAGGCATGACTGGTGCACACACTAACCCACAGTGGATGTGTCTACATGCTCAAGACCTGCACAGGAGCAAATCAACCAAAATCCTGGCTGGGAAGGGGAAGGGGCTCGTGAAGCCCCAACCCCTAGCTGAGGAGCTGAGAGCAACAGAAGGTGTGGCTGCTGGTAGAGCTGGAGTCAGTTTTCCTCAGGCATGTGCTCCAGGGGAAGCCTCACATGCTCCAGTAGATGGTCCTATACCCACACATGTACAGGCAGCAACAGGTGGACCCAGTGAGTTTAAAAACAAAGCTCATGAGGGCTGGAGAGCTGGCACAGCTGTTAAAGGCTCAGGCTCACAACCCAAGACAAAAGCAAAGCATATGAAGTTGGGAGGGAAGGCGGGGAGTTTGGTAGGGAGAAGTTGGAGGTTGGATTTGATCAAAACACATTATATGTATGTATGCATGAAATTCTCAAAAATAAAAAGAATTTTAAAAACACAAAAAAGGAAAATGAACAACTGCAATTCACCAGCAGTGGGAGTCAGGATGGACAGCCGAAGCCTGATGCTTCTCTAACTGCCAATCACTCTGTTGCAGGGTGATACAGACAGTGCTGGAGGATCTGAGCATTCTTACAGCATGACATTGAGGAGATGGCTCAGTGGGTAAAGAGCTTGCTGTGGAAGCATGAGGACCTGAGTTCAGATTCCCCAGCAACCATGTTAAAGCTGGGAGTGGTGGTGCATGCCAATAACCCCAGTATTGGCAGATGGATCCAGGGATTCATTGGTCAGCCAGTCTAACCAAAATGGTGAGCTCCAGATTCAGTAAGACATCTTGTCTCAAAAAAAACTTAATAAGGGGAGAAACGATTGAGAAAGACATTCTGACATCAACATCAACTTCCACATGAACCTGCGCAGGGAGCACACCCTGGCCCTGTCCATCCCCATCCCTGTACCCTGTCCTCCCCGTCCCCTGTGCCACACACAATGTTTGAGCACAAAGGTGCGCAAGTCTTTTCCAAGATTTTTCTCTAATCTTACTCTTAGCCATTTCTTCTTTCCAAATTTCTTTTATGACTCCTTCAGACCCTAGCACTCTGCACACCTTTAATTTCTGATGGACACTTTATAGCGTCTACTTTCTTTGGGGATGGATGCCTGCCATGTGCTGGGCTACCACTATGCGTCATGGGGAAGGCAGAACTCTGCTGTGAACTTCAGCCCTTGTGGATATACGCTGGGCACTACCTTCCCACTGGAGAGGGGCAGCTTAGAGGAAGAGCTTAGAGGAAATCCTGTTTTCTCATTCCTAACTTCAGGAGTTCATCTTCCTCTCTCCTCTCCCTCACCCTAGCTAGTGCAGCCCTGAGCCTCTTGCCAGCAATGCAAAACCCTGGGCAGTGTTGTATCTCCAGGAACTCTTGGTCAGAGCAGCCCCTCCTGCCACCCTCTGAGATACCCCTCCTCACTGTGTCCCCGTCCTGGTCCTGCTGTGCTTCTTCCTCGGCACCTGTCCCTACCCTCCATCACCTCGGTGTCTGTTTGTGTCCTCACCTGGAGCTGAAGCCCCATGAGAGGATTCTCGTTTCAGATGGTGGAAGCATGGAATATGCACTCGATAAATATTTACTGAACTGAATAAAAAAAGAAACATTATCAGAAAGCTTCAAGTTGCTCCTTCACACGGTGTAAATGAAGCAGACTGCTGAAAGATGCTGGGAGTCAATTTACAACTTCACTGCCTCAGAAAGTTGCTTGGCCTAAAATAGTCTCCTGCAATACCCCTAATTAGAAACTAGAAACTATGGGCTAGATTTGGAATATTCTACTTGGATGGAGTCTGTGGGGTGTGGTGGGATATGGGGGCAGCTCACTGACTCTAAGTGACAAGCAGGCAGAAAGTAGGTTGCTGGAGTGGAGACCTTAGAGTAGCAGGTTCCCTCAAGGGAGCAGGAAGTACCATCAGGGAGGCCACATACAGCATTCTGCCAAAAATATCGAAGAAATCACACCAGAAGTCTCACTCAAGTCTGCCCAACTGCCCGGCTGCCATTCTGCCACCCTTGAAAGGCTCTGGACCAGCACTGCAGTCGAAAGTGAGAAAAGCCAAGAACAAGCCAGAAGTCTGCTTCGAGGAGTTAAATAAACAGTGGCAGGAGCCAGGCGTCCATTCTCTTCTAACCAATATGCTGCTGAAAAGACAGGACGCAGCACAGGACAGAGCAGTACTGCAGGCTGAACAAGCTGGGTGGCGGCTGCTTTGTGTCTAAAAAAAAAATAAAGTAATGGGGCCGGGGTTAGAAAAAACATGGGGTCTCTGAAATAAAAATAAAATTAAAATAAACTGTGCAACAGATCAGTACCCAAGGATACTACATGAAACAGGAAGATAAAAAGGTTAGTTGAAGCATAGATTAAAATTAAAATGGAGCTATATACTGTGTTAATTAGGCTTTTTTTTTTTTTTGGTTATAAGTGACAGAAATTCAATGAACTAGTTTAAAAAAAAAAAAGTCAAGGGGGATGCAGAGGCTGCGGATGGGCAGCTGCTGGTCCCTCTCGTCCTCTCCGTCTCTGCTCCTCTCTGTGCTGCACTTGCTCTTCTCTTATAGAGACGATTTCTGCACCCATTTGTGGACACAGCCACCTACCAATCCTGATGCACATCTACATTCCACAGTCTGAGGTCTCCTTCTTCCCTCCTTTGAACTGGAAAAGTCCATGAGAATGATTCTGACTGGCTCGGCTTGAAGCAGTAACATGTGGCCACTATGCAGAAGATAGGATGCTACCACAAGCAATTCCCATTAGAAAAGCATAGCACATAATCAAATATTAATAAATACATACATAGAACAAAGAACAAAAGCCTAGAGAGAGGGCAGGAATCAATATGGCAGAAAAAGGATCAGGTCGAAAGCCAACCTGAGGAGTCCTTTCCAATTGTGGTAAAGATGGGAGCTATGCAAGGGACCAGTGTCCACAGTCATTTCTGCAGACATTTAACCATCTCTCGACACTTCAGGAACTATTCTAAGCACTGAGGGCACAAGTAAGAAGAGACAAGGTTCCCAGGTTCCATTGGCTGACATATCCAATAAGAATCAATAAGGTAATTTCAAACAAAAATAATACAATAAAGAAAGCATGGAAGGGCAATATGCTAAACATTAATGTGGGGTACAGTCACAGCACCCTAAGATGGCAAGTCTTAAGAGAAAACACAGCCAAGTCTTCAACAGCAACAAAGACCAGCCATGTGAAGACAAAGGGCAGCTGGAGTCAGTTACCAGAACAACTCCAATTCTGTGCTCAGGAAAGCCTTCCACAGACAGCAACCCCTTCTCCCCCTGCCCTGGACACAGACCTGGGCCTCAGACCTAGTCAGGTCTTCTAGTCCTGCCCCCTCAGAGTACCTTAAACATGTCCTTTATGAGCTGCCATAGTTTGCATTTGCCCATTGGATAAATGTCTTTTCCTCCACCAGACTCCAACGTCCACGAAGGCTAGCACTTCACTTCTTGTTCCAGAGACAGTTAAGAAGTTTATGAGAGGAACAAATATGACAAGGAAATGATTCCCAAATGCTGGGGAAAGAGATTTGGAAATAAATCCAAAGGTACTAGGTGCCCAAGTCTACCACTAGAAAGATGTGCACTGTAAGAGCTTCAGAAAGGCATGTGTTAGCAGCCTTCAAACAACACCTAGAAAATCTCTTAATGCTCCCATCTCATTGTAGACCCCTCTCCTACCCAAATCACTCCTCTTCTTATATCCCCTTTGTAGTGAATTTCACTTCCATTCTAAGTTGGAATTCAGTTAGCAAGTCAGCCAATCACACCTACTAAGTCTATTCCCTCCTCCATGTCCCTTAGTTCAGACCCTGATCATTTATTGCCCATGGGAACAGGTGCAGGAGTAAGGTGAAAAGTATCAAAAAAAAAAAAAAAAAGCCTTCAGTCAGGGGTTTGGGAATGCATCTCAAGTGGAGCAGCTGCTTAGCATGAGCATGGGCCTGAGTTCCATCCCCAGCACTGCAAAAGATAAACAAAACAAAAACCATTTGGTCAACTTGGCACAGTAAGGTCATGCTTCAAAGAACTGCTCTGTTCTTCTCCAAATACACAGCAATAATAGACATGGCCAGTTTTAAAAACAAGATAAAAAAACTCCACAGAGAAATATAGTTGGAAAGCCATGTCCAGGGCTAAAGCTTCAGGGCTGCAGGGCTCTTGATCTTGCAGGCAAGACCTGAGCTCCTCAGGTGTTGGAGATCCAAAACTGGTCTCACTCTTTGATGTGAGGGGATCTGTGTTTATGAGAGGGAAGTAAAAGAGGAGAGCCTCCAATGTACTTATGTGGATTGAGAAGCAGAAGGACATTCCTACAGCCTTAAAGCACGGAACGAAGCTACATCACCTGCTGGCTCAGACCTGGGTCTGACACCCTAGCTTCACTGCCGGACTCACACTCCAGCCTATGCAGTAGGGCCTATACTGGCCAAAGGGAGCAGAAAGAGAAAACTGAATGATGAACATGAAGGAAGAATGAACACAGGTAGCTACAGAAGGTCCTCCTCCTCTGTAAGCCTGAAGCCATCATTCTAAGTCACAGCAGACAGTCAATAAAGCTAATTTCGTCCTAAATGAAATGTCTGTAGGATTGTCCACGGAATCAATATTCTATAGGATTTGAAATTTCTCTAACAAAGATTTTTAAATAAACTATTGAGAATTTAATATATAAGGCCAGGGCCAATGGTAAAAGTGTTTGCTGCACAAGCCTGACAGTCTAAGTTCCATTCCTGGAACCCATGTAAAAAGCTGAATGAGTGAAACGCATGTGTAAGCCCAGCACTCACACAGCAAGATGGGAAGCAAAGTCAGAATAATCAGCCAGAGGCTCATGGGCCAGCTAGGCCAGAGCAGAGTGGTAGAAACAAGAGAGACCTGCCTAAAACACAGCGGAAGAGTGAATCCCTACCCTTGACCTCCATCTACTTGATGGTGCACATGCACGCATGTACACACACGCACACACACACACACACACACACACAGACCCACAGTGTTTAAAAGAATAATTACAAAGCCCATACCTATAATAAGAATGTGAAATTATGAAACAGAACAAAGGAGCAGAAATGAAATAAGAACAGACAGATATGATGGGATCAATGGAACATCCCAGCTATGAAACTAGTCATTGAGATTTTTTCTTAAATCAAGAAACAAAACAAAAATAACCTCAACATCCAAAACTTAAACAGCTGAAGAGAGAATTGGTGAATCAAAACAGACTCAAGAAGTTCTTCCAAATACCACAGAGAGGCAACAACAAAAGGATTAATTAAAAGTCATGGAACAGATTGCAAAACCCCAGTATGGATCTAGAAATTTCTAAAGAAGCTAAAGAATAGTAAAAGAACAATGTTCAGAGACACAAAGATTGGGAATTTTACCATTTGTTTCATCTTTTCAGAAAAGTCAAGGTCTTACTTGACTGTGACTTCACTTGGAAGCACGGAGGTAGTGATTCCTCTCTGTTGACCCTCCTCTTTGTAGACTGGGCCCTGGTTAGGGTAGAGTCTCCATACTTAGTATACAAAGACAATATTAACAGCTACCAGTCCTGGTCTTTGCTAATTTCAGAAACCTTGGATGTGGCTGCAGAGTAGGAGCTGGGATAGCTTCTGCCTCTGACTCATCTGTCATTGCTAAGATGTGAGAAAGTCCAGCTCCAATGACAGGATCACCTTTCAGAGTCAACCTGGGTCTAGGCCCCAGGGGAATGGACACTGACAAATCAATCATGAATTATAGCAATGTTTCTCTGCAAGGTTGAGAAGTATTCTATACTAGCAGGAGTCAGAACGATGACCCTGGACAACATACCCAGATAATTCTGTAAGAGAATGACAGTGTACCATAAAGCAGAGAACACTAAGAAAAACAGGGCAATCTGAGTTAACTCAATCATCCTTACTAGTCAAAACTGTGCTTCTGTCTTCTTGTTAAGAAAGCACCAACTCAGGGCTAGAGGCATGGCTCAGTGGTTAAGAGCACTCTGGCTGCTCTTGCAGAGGACCTGTGTTCGATTCTCAGCACCCACATGACCAAGAATCACTCATAAGTTCAGTTCCAGGGGATCTGACACCCTCCTCTGACCTCTGTGGGCACTGCATGATACAGGTACATTTATACACATGCAGGCAATATACACATACACATAAAATAAATATTAAAATATTTTTAAAAAAGAAAGCACAGAGGCAGTTGGTCTCTTACATAAACAACAATAAGGAATGATAAATAAAACATCCTAATTCTATCAGCATTTTGTGTCATAAGAAGTGAATAGAGAAAAAGAAAAAGAAGAGAGAGGGAGACAGGCCAAGCCCTGCGCCAGCTGAGACCCTTCAGTACCTGCTGTAACCTGACCAGGCAGAGCTAAGTTCTGCCAGAGCCTTCTCTGTCCCCACTGCCTTGGTTTCTTCTGATAACCGAATGTTGTGAGTAAAGTGGTATATACAGGTTAAAGTCAGATCCAAGAAAGTTCCGGGGAGGAATTTGGTAGGATTTGTTTCTTGGAGAAGGGCATCACGAAGGAGGTTGGCTGGCTTATAAGGAGGGTTCACTTGGGCTCCCAGCTCTAGACAACTCCTTCTTCATCAACTTACATAGCTATTTATTCATATGTTCTTGTGGGTTCTGCTTAAAAGGGCGGAATCAGGGCTGAGATGTAGAAACTCCCTCTCGGATGTCCTTAGTACTTTGGCTCAAGGTCACAGTCATGCTGCAGTCTACTGCTAAGATGGCTTTCCCATCTCTCCAGCACCACTAGCCTCAGGCCTTCTACCTGCTGTTGAGAGTTGGCTTGAGTCTTCCAACAAGGAAGCAGGGAACATAAAATAGAAGGCACGGGGGCTGGAGAGAAGGCTCATCGGTTAAGAACATTTACTGTTCTTGCTGAGGACCCAGGTTTGGGTTCCCAGCACCCACATGGAAGCTTATACCTGTCCATAACTCAAGCTCAAAGAGGTCCACTTCCCTCTTCTGCCCTCTTTGGGTATTGCATACACAGTGCACCTACATTCATGCAGGCAAAACAGTCATAACACATAAATAAAAATAGGTTAAAAATAAATAAAACAGAAAGCACAGAAGGTTGGGCCTCTTGATTTTCTCTTAGTTTTATGTCCTTTTATTTTCAATATCAACCTCCCAAAGAGCACTTTTCATTTGGAGACAGAGTTTCATATAACCTAGGCTAGCTTCCGACTTACTATGTAGCTGAGGCTGGCTTTGAACTCCTGATTCTCCTACCTCCATTGTGTCAAGCACCTTAGTTTTAAAGTGTGCTCTTTGGGCTGGGTATGGTGGGTCATGCCCATAAATCCCAGGACTCGCCCCCTTATTTTTTGAGATAGGGTCTCTCTCACTGATTAGGCTACACTGGCTGGGCCACGAATCCCTGGGATCCTCTCGCCTCCACCTCCCGAGTGCTGCAATCACAGACACGTGCCATGGTGCCTAGGTTTGTAGTGTGGCTACTGAGGATTGAACTAGGTCCTCATGCTCTCAAAGCAGACATGGTGCCATTTCCCTAGTCCTCTCACTAGGGCCGGAGAGATGGCTCAGTGGTTGAGAGCACTGTATATTCTTGCAGAGGACCCAGATTCAGTTCCCAGCACTCACATGGTGGCTAACAACCATCTGGAACTCCAGTTCCAGGGGATCTGACACTCTCTTCTGACCTCTGCCAGCACTGCAAGCACATGGTACGTTTATATACGCGCAGTCAAAACACAAAATAAAAATAAATAAATTTTAAAAATACTATTTGAAAGCTGGGCATGGTGGCATATGCCTTTAATCTTAGTCCTCAGGAGGCAAAGGAAGGCAGGTCTCTTTTAGATGGAGGTCAGCCTAGTCTACAAAGGGAGTTCCAGGCCAGCTTAGGCTACAGAGAGACCCTATCTCTACAAACAAACAAAAATGCTATGTGATACTTTCACTAGGAGTGTATTTATATACATACATATTCATTTATTTGAACTGTAGAGAGAGTCTTTACTTGGTGACTCTCAGCAGTTTAATCATGTAAATTCTAAGAATCTGTCTAAGGCAAGTTATAGTGAACTTACATGTTTTTATCATTTCCTTGGTGGTACTGGAGATCAAACCCAGGGCCTCAGTGTTATATAGCACATTCCCTGGAGTTGATACGCTCTATCCTGCAGCTCCTTAATGCTCAGGATGTTCTAAAAGGAGGTAAAGCATTCCACCCTGTAGGGAAGCTCTTATGACTCAGGAACTGACCATCTACACTAGGCTCCTCCCTCCTGACAGGTATATAAGCGGCAGGGACAGCCAAGACTCTCAGGCCAGCAGAGCAGCCTGATGATAAACTTTCTAACTTGTCAGGCCGTGTGACAGTGAGCTCCAGGTTTCCAGCTTTTGAGAGCCATCACCCACACTGCTGCGGATTTTGGAGATGCAGCTGTCTTTGAGCCATTTCTACTCCTGTAAGTAACCAGTCGCCCATACTGCCCACCCCCAACTCACTGATTCACCAAGTTGGACTTTGTGCTGTCTAGTTCCCTGTCTGGGGGGTGAGTAGATGTGTATTCACGTCTCACCAGGCGTAGTGCCCCACAACGCTCACAGGTGCCTACAAGATACTGTGTTATCTGAGCCACATCCCCAACCCCAGATGTACTTATCAAAAGTCAAAGGTCTATGGTTCTGCCTTGTTTTAAAGTCCTCTCTTTCACATTAGATCATTTAAACTTTGATGTTTGCCACATAGCTCTTTACACAACAGTGTTTAATGGTACATTATTCCTAACTATGAACAGATGACTTTTACAAAATTGGCAACTGCTAATTAAATTAGATAAATTTAATTTAGGTATATCCCTAAACACCCTTGGCAGAATTTGAGAGGGAAAGAATTAACCAAATTCACAGAAGGAAAAAAATAAAACAATAAAGCAATTTGAATTCCCGACACTAAATGATTGGCAAACACTGGAAAGAACTTACTGGCACCGTCGTGTCCTCTCATCCCTTTGCTGTGGTCAGTAATGGTTTGAGTTTTCCTCTGACAACTCATGTGTTGCTTGGCTTCAGTCTGGCAGTGTAGACATGGTGGAGTCTTTTAAGAGGTGAGCCTCATGGGAGGGCTCCGCTTACCTCGGGAGCACGCCCTAGGAGGGGACTGTGGGGCTCCGGCGTCTCTGGCTTCCTGCTCTGAGAGGGCGTACGCCCCCTCGTGCTTCCTCTCTTATGACACCATCCTCCATGAGATCCTCACTAGAGTCAAATCAGTGCTGGTACCATGTCCTCAAATCTCTACAGCTGTGAGCTAATTAATCTCTCCTCTTTATAAAATTAGTCTGCCAAGTCTGCCCTTGGTATTTCACAATAATCAAAACTGGATTAACAGTCCCTCTATTCTTCTTTTATTCTTTTCCTCATTGTTATTTGTAAGGGTGATTTGTGAGTGTTACAAATAAACAATACATAAAAAGCCCACCCATATTTTTTGGGGAGCACACTTGCCATTCAGTCAGCCTTCCTAGTGAATATTTGCACAGAGCTCTATTTAAATATGAACACAGGTCCCCAGGAATGTAAATAATAAAGGATTCGGCTCTAACAGTATTAGCTTACCTTAACTTGTTATGTGGCTGACCCTCAAACATGTCACTAATCTTTACAACCACTCTCAGAGTTATTATTAAGCCCTCTTTACAAAAGAAACCCGGTGATGACATAATGTAGCCAAAATCACAGTGTTAGAAAATGAGAAAACTGAGATCAAGCCTATAAAACGATGAGCCCACTCCTCAGTTTCTTGACTGACCTTGGCATATGATGCTATGCTATTTCATTTCCTGAAAATCCAAGGGCACTGTACTAGATATGCAAGCCTGGTGTGTATGTGTGTGTGTGTGTGTGTGTGTGTGTGTCTCTCTCTCTCTCTCTCTCTCTCTCTCTCTCTCTCTCTCTCTCTCTCCTCTTGCTTATTTTCTCTGTCACCCATCCATATGGGCACAATGAACAAAGAGTTCTGTGGGAAACTAAGCAGTGGTGGAGGGAAGGTCACAGTCAATTCTAACTGAACATGTGTTTTGTTTCTTGCTCTCATGATTACCCATCCAGCTGTTTTTGGTGAAAGGGAACAAATGGCTCACTAAAACATTCCACTACTTTAAGCAGAGATACTTTGCTCAAATTCACAGAGATATGGCTTAAAGTCAGCAGCTTATGATGACCCCAAGCCTATAACATACTTGTTAAAGGAAACTATTTGTTCATCAGAAATACCTGTTACAGGAAACCACGCTGCTTTCCTAACCTATAGCTGAACTCAGGGAGCCTGTATTAATTAACCCACAACCAATGAGCAGCCATGCTGTGTTTTTCAGTCTGCAACCTCATTCCAGGCATATTCTCTGATTAGAGTTTGACTAATGCTGTCCAACAGCAGTCGGAAAAAACATTCAATCTGATCCACTCCAGAGCTAGTCTTCCCTACGGTGCTTTGCTATGGATCACACTGGCTGGGGACCCTTGGCTTCTTGCCACTCCAGGTAGAGTCTCTTCTGTTCAAGGAGCAATATTCTCAAATTTTAGGTATTTTACTTTATAGCCTTGACATAGCTAATCTCATTTGAGATAATTTGTCTTACTTTTAAACTATGTTTCTTTTCTTGAACTCCTTTCTAGAAAGTTCAGCTCTCTTCTATAGTTCCTTGAAAAAGAATAAAATCTCTTTCACTCTTTTCTTTCCTACCCGTTCTGAGATGCCTCTCTGTCTGAACTTTTCCAGGAATCAATACCTGGTGTTTTCTTTCCTTCTGTGAGAATCTGAATTTACTCCTGCCAAGAGATTTTAATAATTTAGAAGCTAACATAAATAGAAACAATGCACTATGTCTTCCAGAATTTCTACTTCTGTGGCTTAATTTATGGCTGTCACCGAGGGCTTAAAGGCTTATTAGTTCTCAGTCCAGGACTTTTAAATTTTGGTGAGTAAATAGGTGATTGGTGTATGCCCTATCCAAGTTTTAGACAGCATGGCAGAGAAGAGGCATACAGGTTAGCCAGCCCTGAATGGAGGGTGAACGGCCTCACTTCCCAAATACGGTAACTGACAATGACACTGGAAAACCAACAGGACAGGGTTACCAACAGATGCCGCTTCTAGTAAAATTTAGCATAGCTTTTTAACAACACTGAAACTGTGTCATTTAAAAAGTGTATCCCTTTTTGAAAATATGTCCTTAATTTAAATATACATGTATGATGTATGCATGAAATGGCCTAAAGAAAATTAACTGCAATTTCATGACTAACTCAGAATTGAAAGGTACATATTTAAAATCCATAATGCACATGTTCCCTAAATTTGAATTAGTTTTAAAAGAATATCATATTTTTATAAGTGTGTAATTTTTCAGTATGAAAAAATTTTATATTTCACTGGGCATTTTCCAGATATTTTAATTAAGTTCATTCTAGCAGTTCAATAAAACTTTGTTAGGGTATTTTCAAGACTCAACTTTGAGAGGCTCTTTATACTATCTTAATAGAATATGATTAAACAGTATTAGGATATATGAGTTCTAATTGCATTCAGTCATTAATTAACTGTGTAGTCTTACCTACATAAAGTCCCACTGAGTTCTGGCTTATCATCTCTGTAAGAGATAAGATTCCAGGCAGAGGTCCTGATCCAAGGGGTGTGTGTTCTAAGGTTCCCAAAGATGCCTGAAGCCTTGGGTAGTGCCAAACCCTAGAAATACTGTACTTTTCTTACCAATACACACTTATGATGAAGCTTTGTTCTACACTTTTTAACAACATATGCCCTCAGAGAAATGAGTTAGAATCTCACCAGTCTGAGAGAAGGGAAATACCCAATCCAATCTCTTCTATCTATTCCGCGGAAGGAGGTACTGGTGGGACAGGACACATAAGAAGCACAGAGCACTTAAGCACCCAGACTCCTACTCACAGCACTGCAGATGCTTTCCCTGCCTCTTCAGACACCACCAAAGAAAGACCTGTTTATCAGAGTTCTTCCTACCTGTTCATCACAATTAAAGAAAAATTACATGACATACTAAAAGGCAAAACCCACCGTGCCAGGGATGTTGGGATCACCCATGATACCGTGTTTAAGATGCTGAGGGCATTGATGGGTAAGAGGACAGCAGCATACAAGGGGAGCCAGGCCATGTCAGCAGGGGGACAGAAAAGCTAAAAGAACCCAAAAGAAAAGCCAGAGATCAGAAACACTGTGACAGACACGAAGAGTGCTGGCCTTGCTGAAGATGGACACGGCAGGGAAAGAATCTGCGTTTGAGAGCATCTCAGTAGAAACCCAAATAAAAAGCAAAGAAATGAAAAGCATGAAAAATAAACAGAGCTGAATAGCTGCAGCTGCAGCACGACTGCAAGGGAGCAGATGCCAGGGGAGTTAAGGAATCGAGAGAAAGAGATTAACAGAATAAATATTTGAAACCACAGCCCCTGAGAATTTCCCTCAAATTAAGGTCGGACAGGACACTAACCGAAGTTCAGAGGAGCCCAGAGAGGGGAGTGGATCACATGCCAGAAATCAACCCTAGGTCCATCAGTCTCAAACTACAGAAAATCAAAGATAAAGGGGAAATGCCTGAAAGAAGCCAGAGGAAAAAGACTTTCACTTTCCCTGTGAAAGAACAGAGGCAAGAATTATACGCATCTTCTCCTTAGAAACCACGCAAGCAAGAAGGGAATGGAAAGAAATATTTAAAGCATTAGAAAAAAACCCACCAGCCCAGAATCTATATGATATGAAACTGCCCATCAAATGTGAAGGAGAAATACTCTCTCCAAACAAAATCAAGGGAATGTGCTACCAGTGCGTCTGCCTTGCAAGGGAGCTTCAGAGTTCAGGGAAGTGCTTCAGCAGGAAGGAAAACAGCTGCGTGAAAGAGGAGCGCACAGAGATGAACCAGCGCAGGCAAAACAAAAGCCTTTCTTCTCTTTATTGCTTAGTAATCTAACATGTTCTTCAAGATAATAACAGTAGGGGCTGCAGTCGGAGCTCACTTGGTGAGAGCTCGTCTAGCATGAGCCCTGAGTTCAATCCCATTTAAGTACCATTTAGGTTGGGCATGGTGGCACATGCCTGTGATCCAGGTACTTGGGAGGTAGAAGCAGGGGGATCTGAAGCTAAAAGTCATTCTTGGCTACATAGTGAGTTCGAGGCCAGCCTCGATTATGTAAGACCTAATAGTAATAGTAATAGTAATAATAGTCAATGATATGTTTGATTATGCATGCTTATGTGTATATATATTATGTGTCAGCAAAATGAATGACATCAATGATACAAGAACAAGAAGGATAAATTAGTATTAGTTTGTTATTACAAGATATGAGCACTAAAGCTGCTCATGGTGGCACACACCTTTGATCTCAGGAGCCGTAGGGTCTCTGTGAGATGAAAGTCAGCCTGGTCTACATAGCAAATCCTAGACCAGCTAGGGTTACAGAGAAACCCTGTCTACAACAAAAAACCAAAAACCAAAAAACTGGCACTACCTGTGAGGTTCTCAGTGTGTCTTAGCTTTCCCTAGCTGTAACGAATACCAGAGACAACCGATTCATAAACAGAAAAGGTTTACTTTGTGTCTCACTACAGCAGTTTCAGGCCATGTTCTGGCCGGTTCTGTTGCATTGAGGTCTGGGGTAAGGAAGCACATGGTAAAACTGGTCATCTCATGGCTGGAGCATGAAAGAAAAGAAGAGGGCAGGGACGGGGTCCCATGGTTCTTTTCAAAGACATGCCAATGATGACTTGAAATTACAGCTTATTAAACTTTGTGAGATGCAGCGAAGGTAGTCTTAGAGGGGTGGTGGGATGGCTCGGCAGGCAAAGCACTTGCTGTACAAATATGAGGACCTGAGTCTGAATCTGCAGAACCTAAGCAGAGTTGAGCATAGTGCACATACTTGCAATCCCAGTGCTCTACAGAGAGATAGGAGGCAGGACAGTAGAATCCTAGAAACTCCTGGACCAGTAGGCTGGAGTATGCATAGGCAAACACCAGAAAGACTATCTCAAAGCAAGGTGGAAGGTGAGGACTGACATCTGAGGTTGTATCTCCAAACTCACACCATAGCACATACACTTGCACTCACACACTCAAACATATATACACACACCCATATCACACATACGTAGCACTGTGAGGGAAATTTACAGCCCTGAATGCATATGTTAGAAAAGAAGAAAAAAATTAAATCAATCTCCTAAGCTTCTACCTTAGAAACCTAAAAAAACAAGCAACAACAAAATCCAAAAGAAGAAGAAAAGAAACAGGGCTGGAGAGACGGCTCAGCGGTTTAGAGCACTGGCTGTTCTTGCAGAGGACCTGGGTTCAGTTCCCAGCACCCACATGGGGGCTAACAACCTCTAGTAACTCCAGTTCCAGGGGATCCAATGCCCTCTTCTGGCCTCTGTGGGCACTGCATGACATTGTGCACTTACACACATACAGGCAAAATACTCATACACATAAAATAAAAATAAATATTTAAAATTTAAGGAAAGTAGAAATCAGTGAAACAAAAAACATGAAATCAACAGAAAAAAATGCAACTGGAAGTTGATTTTTTTTAGTTAATAACCATTTCACTGGAAGAAAGCAAGATTCTTTCTGTTCTCAGTGCAACCATGTCTTGTAGTCCCAAGAAACATCTAAGATGTGTAACAATTCCAAAACATTAGATGCTAGGAAAACTGGCATGTTTATGCATTGTCCGTCCACCAGTCCCCACGAGCTGAGAGAATATCTGCCTCTCACCATCTTCCTAAGCCATAGACTTAAATATACCTAGACCCTAGATGAGATAAAACAGATTTGCATGCAGCACTCTATCAAGATGGAAGGTGAAGTCAGCACTGATATAACCTACCCTTCGGAGTTGATGGATGCCATTGACATTGACAACTAGAGAGAATCTCCATCTGATCCATGACACCACAGGATGTACTGAACCCGAGGAAGCCAAGCAGTTGTGCAAAGTGAGGAAGATCTTTGTGGGTACAAAAAGAGTCCCTCATCTGTTACCATAATCTCGTACCATTTGTTACCCCAATCAAACCATTCACACTGATTTGGAGACTGGCAAGATAACCAACTTCTTCAAGTTTGACACAGGTAACCCATGTGTGATGACCCAAAGTGCTAACCTGAAAGAACTGGTGTGATCACCAACTAAGAGAGATGGCCAAGGTCTTTTGATGTGGTTCTCAGGAAAGATGCCACTCCTCTACTTTCCAACATTTTTGTTATTGGCAAATGTAACAAACCATGGATTTCTCTTCCTCAGGGAAAGGAATCCACCTCATTGTTGCTAAAGAGAGAGAAGAAAGGCTGGAAGCCGAACAGAGCAGTGGGTCTGGGAGACATGCTGGACAAGTGTTTGTGTTCTCCCAACAAGCCCTTCTAGGCAATAGGCTGGAGGTGTAATAAAACAGCATGGTAGATTTTTATTACCAGTAAACTCAGTAAGTCAGGCTAAGAAACAAGGCTAGAACACAATCACCCAACAGCAGAAGGAAGGAGGCCATTACTATAGATCACTAAAGGACAATCAAAATCAAATAGAGGGCAGGGTATGTGACAAACACCTTTAAACCTAGCACTCAGGCAGAGGCAGGTGAATTTCTGTGCGTTCCAGGCTAGCCTGGTCTACACAGCAATTTCTAGGCCAGTGAGGGCTACACAGTGAGACCCTGTCTCAAAAAAGAAAGAAAAAAGTTAAAAAAGGATTAATATGAAAAATACTCCAATCCAAAACTTAATAACTTGGATCTCTTTCAGAAAATAGGTGCAGAAAAAATATTTCTAACTCATTTTTATAAGGCAAATATCACTCTAATAACAAAACACAGAAATATTACAAGAAAACTACAGACCAAAAGTTCTCATGAACATAGATATAAAAATCCTCAATAAAATATTATCAAATTAAATTCAATAATGTATACAAAATATATACCATAACCAAGGAGGATTTATCCCAGATATATAGTTACTTCAACATTCAAAAATCACTTAGTGTATTTCATCCTATCAATAGCCTAAAGAAGAAAAGTCATATGATAATATCAGTAGCTACAGGTAGCACAGTCGTCTATCTAGATCTAAAAGAATCAAGATAAAATGGTCCTAAAGCAGATTCATCATTATAAAAGGGTTGCTGGATACAAAGATCATAAAAGAGTCCCTCACTTTCCTTATGACAACAAGGAACAACAGGACTGGAATTAGAAACAATGCTTAGGAAGGACTGGAGTGAAGCAGCATCTTCTGAACTTGACAGAGGGTTGCTCTCACCAACTCAGAGGCTCTGTGGCTGCCTTCACCAAATCAAGCCAGTCACATACCGGCATGGAGGTAGGAGGGGCTCATAAGCCCTCACTGGTCTGAGTGAGGAGCTACCAACAACTGATAGCTTCTGAGGGAGAGTCAGTTTTCTTTAAGGGTGTGGCCACTGGTAGATGGACCACCAGTGGATGACCCCACACCCATGAATATACAGCAGCACAAATTGGACTCGTGAGTTACAAAAAAAAAGAAAGACAGGAAGTTGGGTAAAGGTTGGGAGATGGAGGTGGATCTGGGAAGAGTTAGGGGGAGAAATGGGTGGGGGGGGTGAATACGGCCAAAATACACCATACGCCTGTATGAAATTCTCAAAGAGTAAAAAAGCAATAAAATATTATTTATATTATGTGTATGAGTATACTGTTTGCATGTATATAAGTGCACCCGTGTAGTGCAGTACCCATGGAGGCCAGAAGAGGGCATTGGATCCCTCTGGAACAAGAGTTACAGATGGTTGGTTGTTAGCCCCCATGTGGGTGCAGGGAATCAAACCTGTGTCCTCTGCAAGAGCAGCCAATACTCCTAACTGCTGAGCCATCTCTCTGACCCCCAAATATTATTTTTTAATACCAGGACTAGAGCAATGGCTCAGTGATAAATGTTAACTGCACAATCATGAGGATCTGAGTTCAAGTCCCAACACCCATGTAATAAGCCAGGTGTGGTCTCCCACATGCCTGCAACCCCAGCAATGTTAGGGGGCAGAGACAGGCTTGCTGGCTGCCGAACTAGCTGTAAAATGTGAGTTCCAGGTTCAGGAAGAGACTCTACCTCATGATGAGCACTGTTGGAGATATTAAAGAAGACATAAAGTGACCCTCATGCAGGTATGGTGGCTCATGCCCATAATACAGCATTTGAGAGCCTGAGGCAGGGGAACTGCTGTGAGTTCCAGGCCAGCCTGGGCTACAGAATGAGACCCTGTCTCAAAAACAAACAATTTACATGATAACATACGATTTACATAATAACAGGAATATACAATAAAGCAGAACACGCTGTGTCAGAAGATGTGCTGTGGAGAACAAGGATGTGTGGAAGAAAGAGGGCCTATGGGTCAGAGAGGGGGCTGAGCTGCATTTTATGTATAAATAGGGTCACTCCAGAAGATTTCTCTAACCAGACTCTGAGGAGAGATCTGAAGGATGTGGGAGCCACAGCAGCATCTGCTACTCTGGTCTCTCTTGAGGATCTGGATCTAGAGTGAGCTCCAGATGTAGAGTACTTGGGACACTTTGGTTCACTCCACTGATTTCTCAGTGGACTTCACGCTCTACTTTTTGCTTCTCTGATCCAACACAATCATTTTTATGGAGTCGTTTTTCAAGGACCACATTCCTTTTAGAGGTCTATTGAGTTTTTTTTTTAATATGTGGCAAGATCTGATGATTAACATGTGATATATGCTGTCAACGCAAAACCAGAAATTTCACATTAAAGGGGATAAGAGGCAGTTCATTCAGGACCAAATATGAGTGACCATGGCCCAGGAACACAGATTCAGGTCATCCCAAATACCATGTTCCGATGTGATAACAGTTTATGAGGTTTTTATAGTAACAAAACAAAGAAAGGCATAAAACAAAACACCTTTCAAATACATTGATGGAGACATCAGAAGGGAGAGTTACCACAAAGCATAGGAGGAAATTCTGATAACGGCCTCTACACTATTTGACAGCATTCTTAGCCCTTGGGTTGGTGGAAGTTAATAGTCTGCTATGTTAACATATTTCAAAAGATTTTTATCTGTTAGTCACAGGGTGTGAGGTCCAACACAGAAGGAAACAAAGAGGGGCTATGTAGGGGTTAAAGAGGGCCCAAGAGAAATAGTAACAGGCTCTGGTCCTGCAACATTCCAAACTCTCCACAAGCAGCCTTGCAGGAAGTTCATTTGAAATTGCAGTTTTGTTTGTATTTTCTTCTGGGAACTTCCATTCACAATGTTCTCAGAGTCTACTTAAGGAAATTATACACACACACACACACACACACACACACACACACACACATACATGATACATCATCAAAAGCACCACACTGATGTCATTTCTGCCCAGTGTGGGAAGGAGTGAGACATACACATGAAAGGTGCTGAGTTAGGACTTGAAGACCAAATGGGAGTTCAACAAACTTGCTGTTTCCTCTTATGTACAGCATAAAATACATTAGTGGTGCCTGACGACGGGGGTCCTACACTGAAGGCTGATGAGAGGGGAGCACAGAGACAGGTTGGAAGTCAGACTCTTCTGACCAGACAGCTCATCAGTACCACTGCTGGCAATCCCTCTTTCCTCGGCAGAGGATCCAATACACTGGGAAATAAGCATAAAAAGAAAAATGTAAAATATTATTCCCCAAATGTAATTCTTTTCATTAATAAATATTACATTGATAGATTGCTATCAATCAATGGCTCATGAACCTTCCAGACTCAACAAATGCATGCACTATGATTCTGCTGGCATGTCTGCTTTTTGTTTCTCTTGCTCTCTTTGTAGTGATCAACCACCACGATTATTCACAGAATCACGTGCTTGGCTTACTTTTTTGACCCTACACTCAGTGTTAGGAAAACTGAAGAACCTTTCTGATGGTGAATTTAAGTACATCCATAACATCACACCTTGTTCATAGAAAAATAAATGCATAAATAAGTTTGTCTGTATATTTGTAATTATATGCCTTTCTACTTTTTTTCTTCAAAATAATTAATAAACTCTTTTGAGCAGTGACTGGCCTCTCTGCTTGACAAAGTCATCGGTGTTCTTAGTGCAACAATAAAATAGGTGATCTGTAACTTTTTGTTTGGTTTGGCTGGCTGTTTTGAGACAGGGTCTCCCTGTAGCTCTAGCTGTCTTGGAATTTTCTTTGTAAACCAGGCTGGCCTTAATCCCGCCTGCCTCTGCCTCCGGAGTGCTGGAATTAAAGGCATACACCATCACACCTAGCCAACTTCTTTGTAATTTTCAAGGAAAAACATGCCTTCTTAAACTTACTTAAGTGTATAAATTTGAATTAGCATTTCTTTACTTTTCAATTGCTTTTATTTTTTGTTTTGCCTGCATGTATGTGTGCCACATGCACGCAGTATCCCCAGAAGAGGGCATCAGATCCACTGTAACTCAAGTTACTGACTGTGGAAGGAACCAAGCCTGAGTTATCTACAAGAGCAGTCAGTGCTCTTAACTGCTTGCTGAGCCATCTTTCCAGTTCTAGCATTGCTTTACTTTATAGAAATAAATTGCTCTCAAGAGGCAGAGGCAGAAAGATTGTAGGTTTGAAGCCAGCATGAGCTACATAGGAAGACACTGTCTCAAAAAATTTTTTTTATTTTAAAGAAAAAGAAACTTCACTTTCAGGAAAACTGATTTTTTTAAGTCTGAATGAAGCATCATAGAATCAAAATTCATGAAGACTTCTTCAATTGCATCAGAAAGCCTGAACTTTGATCTAAAAATAAACACTTAAAAGTAGGATGTGCACCATGACTAAATGCAAGTTACTCTGGAAGTGCAAAGTTGGTTTACATGTGAAAAGTCAATGGAATAGACCACAGAATGAAAGGAATATTTCAAATCACAATAATCTCAGTAGATGCAGAAAAAGAATTTAACAAAAATCAGCACGGTTTCTCAGTAAAAATATACACTCAAGTGCCAGTGAAATGGCTCAAAGGGTAAAGGCATATGCCACAAGCCTGACAACCTGAGTCTACACCCCAGAAATCATATGGTGGAAGAAAAGAACCACCTCCCCGAAACTTTCCTCTGACCTCCACATGCATGCTATGACACACACACACACACACACACACACACACACACACACACACACACACTAACAATACTAATAAATAAAATTTAAAAATACATACTCAACCAATCAGGTACAGAAGAAAGCCTGAGCAAATGAAAATCCAGCAGCTAATAGGTATGGTGGCACAAACCTGTAACCCCAGCATTCAGGAGGCCGAGCAGGAAGGCTGTGAGTTCCAGACCCACCTCAGTTATATCTCGAGACTCTGTCTGAGAAAGGAAAAGAAGAATTCACAGGCAGCTTTATACTCGTTGCCTGCAAGTGCCCGCCCTGAAAGTAGGAACAGACACGGCCGGCCATCTGCTCTCGCACCCCTGGCCAGGACCACGAGGCAAGCAACAGAGGAACCCGGGCAAGCGAGGACGGGGAGCATCTATCCACACCGAGTTTTGCATATAGTAAGTCTTAAGGAATCTTAAAAAAAAAAAAAAAAAAAAAAAGCCCTGCTAAATTAGTCTAGCAAGAGGAAAGACAAATATACAAAATCTACCTGGTATTGTTATATATTAATCATGAACAATCTGAAAGTGAGATTAAGAAAAGAATTCCATTTATATTAGCATGAAAAGAATAAAATACTTAGAAATATCAAAACGACATAATACTCTTGAAAGAACTGACAGAAGACTTAAATGAAAGGAAAAATGCTCTGCAGTCCAGAATTGGAAAACTTCATATTAAGACAGCAACATTTCCCACGCCGTCTAGAGAGTCAGTGCCATCCCAACCAACAACCTGTCTGCCACTGGTTTGAACCAAAATCTGTAAGCTGATGCTAAGAGACCCAGAATAAACAAAGCACTATTGAAAAGAGGAACGAAGAACTCACACTCTTTGATTTCAAAGTTTACTACCAAAAAGTAGCAAAGGAAGGGTATAAGAGAAGAGACTGAGATCTACACAGGCACAGATTGAGAGCACAGCCATGATCTGTCACAAAGGGTGGTATGACTCAGTAGGGAGAGAACAATGTTTTCAACAGATTAAGGCAACTGGTATCCACATACAAAAGAATGACATTGGTGTTCTATCTCATATCATATAGAAATATTAATTTAGCAGGAGTCCAATATCTGAATAAAAGAATTAAAACTTAAAACCTTGAGAAGAAAATATAGGTATAACTCTTCATGCCCTTGGATTCAACAATGATGTGTTTTCTGTACAATACCAACAGTACAAGCAACCAAAGGAAAAATAAATAAATTGGACTCCATCAAAATTTAAAACTTTTGTGCATCAGAGGATAGAGGCATCAAGAAAGCAGAAAGACAACCGATAGAACCACAGAAGTCATTCAAGTCACCTCTCTGAGAACAAGATAAGGATCTTGTTCCCAGAATATACTCAACAATAAAAGAACCAAGTTGAAATAGGCAAAGGATTTGATGAAATGGCAAAACTCAGTCCATTTTGTTCCAGCTGACCTTTGCTTTACCCTGCGTTTTTGTCCAGCTGTTCCCATCACTGCCAGTGAGGCAGAACGTCTCATGCAGGTACTTTCAGGAAGTGCATTGCTTCTACAATACCAGGAAAACTTACAAGTAGCCAGGGGCCACGTCAGGATAACGTGGCCTCCCTCCCCGCTATACCTGTCTCTCTATGATGCCCATTGTTGCTACAAATCTGAGGTAAAAATTTGTGTTTTCTTTATGGAACCTCTTTGTTGACTGACCTGCCCCTGGTCTGGTGTAACTATGGTGATCTGATGGGCTTATGGTTATTGGCTTTGCCCCTGACATATTGGAAATGTGGTTTTTAAGCTTTATAAACCCTGCCCTGCTTCTCCTCAGGGTCAAGCGTTCTCCTGGGCCCAATCCCCTCTCTCTGACTGCCAGCTTGCTTGTTAATACTGGACTTCTAATTTGACCATCACTATGTGGTGTTCTTCTGTGCAGTTTTGCTCAGGATTACACTGAAAAGACATTTTTACAAAGACTATATCCAGCAAGGACATGAAAAGATGCCCAACATCATTACTGTTTAGGGAAATGTAATCAAAACCACAATGAGATACCACATCATTTCCAGCAGGAGTAACTATGATTTCAAAATGGAAAGAATAAGTGCTTGTGAAGCCACAGAAAACCCTCTTACATGGCTGGTGGGATGGCAAAGACAGTGCAACCCCTACTGAAAAGCTCAGCAGTTCTCCAGCAGGCCGTACACTGGAATCTGCATATCATCCAGTGGTTCTGCTGATGGGTGTGTCTCCAGCAGGTCTGAAAGCAGAGACGTGACTGACACACAGCAGTGTTCTCTACAGCATTATTCACAACAGCAAGTTAGCTAGCAGAAACAACCCCACAAGTCCATCCACAGATGACCAGATTTGTTTAAATGTGATATGCACAGACAATAAAACATTATTCAACCATAAAAGAATGGAGTTCCAATATATCCTGCCACATGGATAAACCTCAAGGACCTTAGGGTAAGGGAAATAATTCAGATGGAAAAGAAAACATGCAGTGAATGTCTATCATATGAGTTACCCAAACAGGTAAATGTATCTAGACAGAAGGTAGAGGCTTGGGGAATGGGAAATTACTGATTAATGATGACAGTGTCTGTTTGGAGTGATAGAGAAAAAAACTTTAGAAACAGATAGTGGTGGTGGGACATGGCTGGAAAGATGGCTCAGAGGTTAAGAGCACTGGCTGCTCTTGCCGAGGACTGGGGTTCAATTCCCAGCATCCACGTGGCTGCTGACAACCATCGATAACTCTAGTTCCAGCGGATCTGACGTCCTCTTCTGACCTCCTTGGGCACTATACTACATGGGTGCACTTAGATACATGCACGCAATACACTCATAAAGAAAAAGAAAACTAATAAATGAAATATTTTTAAAAAAAGAAACAGTAGTGATGATTGTACAACACAGTAAATGTAATTGATTCCATTGAATTGCACATTTAAAAATGTGTGAGCCTGGCATGCTAGCACACATGTAATCCCAGGTAGGTGGAGATAGAAAGATCGCTACTTAATGGGTTCAAGGCCACATGAAATGGCTCAGTGGCTAAGAGCGCCTGCTGCTCTTACCGAGGACCCGAGTTCAGTTCCCAGCCCTATGCCAGGTATTTCACTTGTAACTCCAGATGCAGGAGATCCAGTGCCCTCTTTTGGCTTCCACAGGCAGCCACACACATGCACACAGATATACATATATTCACATAAAGGAAAATAAAATCTTTTTAAAAAAATTAAGTCCATAAATGCTGGGCATAATGCAAGGAGGGCCTAGCCAGGCCACCTGCTAGAGGAATAGAGGAATGGCTCCTGTGGGTGTGGCGTTCTGCTCTGGCTAGTCTAGTCATGAGACCAGCTTCTGCCCAGTACCTGGAAAGAACCTGCCTACCTGGGGACAAAGTTACTACTGGCTGTATTCAGGACCCCACCCCGTAAGGTCATTGGCCATCCAGACGTGTAAGAGCTTGTGTACCTGTTCAGTAAACGAGCTCACAGTGCCACACGTCTGGCCTGATTCCCGCCCAGCAACCAGAGTCGGTGTCTTGATTCCACATCTACTCGCCCCCTCCCCCACGGGCTGGCACCAAGTACTGAGACCCCTATACATAAAAAATTAATAAAAAGGAAAAGGCAAATGCTATAGAAAAAAAGCAAATGTTTGTGCATGCATAGATTCATAACTTTAAAAACAATATAATAAATACCAAACCACATAACTGTGAAACTCAAACATATAGTATGTGACATATCTCAATAAAAATACTTTCATAGAAAGGAAAGACAAGGGGGCTGGGAAGATGACTCACCAGTTAAGGGCACTGGTGACTCTTACAGAGGACCTGAGTTCAGTTCCCAGCACCCACATAGCAGCTAACAACTGTCTATAACTCCAGTTCCAGGGGATCTGATGCCTTTCTGGCTCCCGAGAGCATTGCATGCACAAGTGCGCTTACACACATGCGGGTTAAACACTCATACACACAAAATAAAAAGTAATTTTTTCAAAAAGAAAAAACAAAAAGAAACAAGCTCTCCAGTTATGAGAAGACATGAAATAATCCTAAATGCATATTGCCAGTGACAGAAACCAAAGCTGTGAGAGTCTCACTTTATGACATCTGGAAAAGGCAGAGCCATAAAGGCCTGTGGGCTCCAGGGGCAAGAAGGGGAGGAGGAAGAAGGATTAGCCAGGGGGCCTCTGGAACTGGAAGAATTCTGTATCTTATTGGCTGGTAGACACCTTTTTCAAAACCTATACAACTGTACTGAGTGAATCCTAATATAAAATGCAAATGTTGTTAGTGTGACCAGTTTGACTCATACTAACATGAGATGTTAATAACAAGAGAAATCATGTGTGGATGGGAAAGGGCACATGAAAAAAATTATTGTACAACGATTTTCTGTGGAAAAAAGAAAAATCTATTTTTACCTCCCAGCATGCAGGAGACAGAGGCAGGTGAATCTCTGTGAGATCAAGGATAGCCTGGTCTACATAGCGAGTCCAGGCCAGTTGGAGCTACAGAGTGAGACCCTGTCTAAAAGAAAACAAATAAAAAAGATATATTTTTAAAAAGCACTGACCACAGAGACTACAGTCAATTTATTCTCTTCTCATGGTTCCTAGCCTACTGCTTTAAACAGAAATTAGAATTCTGCATTAGATGGAGGGGAAGTGCTGATTCATCTGCATTTGCAGACTATGTGGTACCACTAATTCATTTCAATGCTCTATGTATCCCTTCCCCATTTCACCTCATCTCCCATCTCCAGAAATCCTAAGTTTCTGTGTTTCTGCTAAATACATTCATCTAGATAGCCTTTGAAGACTCTAGAGCCCCTAATTATTTCCCTAATTAGTGACTAAATTCCAATGTACTTGTAATTATGAATTACTGTGATATTATCCAGAATTTCCATACCACCTGTTTTATTTCCTTTATTCATTTTTCTATAAAGTATCATTTTATCAGGAACCTACATGTGCTATAATTCTTTTCAGAACAAATAAATTATTCTCCAAGGCACTGCAGTCAATGCAAAAGATAAAACGAGAGCCACAACTGTCTAAGAAGAAAAGTGGTTGGTACATTTAAGAGCAACTTTTCAAGCCCAGCATGATTGTACACACCTCTAATCACCGCATGTGGGGGGCTCAGGCAGGAGGATTGCAAGCTTAGGACAGCCTAGGCTACATAGCAAGACAACGTCTCAAAAAGAACCACTTTCCCCGTTCCTGGTTTAAAATGGTCCTCCCTAAACTCCTAATCTTGACTGGCATACTGTATAATCTTTTAAGCCGTTACCTTGGTCTTTTCCGGCTTCATCTATGTGTTGAAAATCTTTTAGCGTCTGAAGGTTACAGAAGCCCTCTCTGCAATGCTGAATAACTTTCTTTGATCCATTCTTGATGAGATAATCCATTAGCGTGAGAGATTTGTACGCATGGCGCCAGTTCCTCCCACGGTCACCGAGTCTCTGCCATAGCATACGCATAATCTCTGAGAGAGAGATGGTGTTGAAAGTCAAGTCGCTGATCGCTAACATCAGAGAGCTGGAGGGACCCCAAGGGTCATTAGACGTTGCTTCCCTGACTTTTATTTCAGCATCTGAGTAATTTTTCACGAAGTTTTTCATTTGCCTTCTGAATGCCATAGGTAGGACAAGGTCAAAGGTGAGATGGGGGTAAAAGCGATGGGATGGAAGTGACCAGTTTATAGGACTGACAGGCAACTGGTTCCAGGTTCAGCTGCTCCCAAATACAAATGATTCATCTCCACATAATAAAGGATGGATTTTCTGCAAGGAAAAGTAGGAAACTTGCATAAATTTTAAAATGTCTACAGAAGACCATGTTAGTCTGAAAAATCTGAGTTTAGTTTCCAATTCAGCCTCTTGCTTCATCAGTCAGAATGGAGGGTCCTGTACAGGTGTTCTTAGGATGGGTGTGAGGGAAAATCCCTCGCTACAATGGCCTACATTATTTAAAGAAATAATTGCTCTTTCTGATCCTAAAATTTCTGCAGAAAATATCATTCAACCCCTTTGGCCAGAAATACAGTGATTATAAAGACTTACACAGAGTGGACAGTCAGTACTTAGAAAGAGAACTTGCCCCTGACGTCTTCTGTTCAACATATGCTGTCATGTATGTGTAAGTCATCCTGAAAGAAATCAAAATGTTGGTGAACACTGAGTCTGAGAACCTCCTAGGGACCCTATGACAGTGTTCTCTCTAGAACTGTAAAGCATCACTATCAGCTCTAAATATATTCTGTGTTCTTGGTAATCCAGAGAGCCAACACTGATACAAATGCTTCTACCACTAACTCATGTTACCCTAAAGCCATTGTTTTAGTTAGTAAAGCTAGTAAACTAGAGGATAATGTCCAATTACTTTCTTTCTCTACATTTAGAAAGAGAAGTATGGATTTAAGATTCAACAGTATCAAAGTGATATTTAAATAAAATAGTATAAGGATTTCCCTAAAATGTAGGGTGATTAGCATGCTTTGGCAACTCTCAAAACCAATACATGTAAAAGGAAGCTCATTTAGGTTAATATAAAAACAGTAAATCTTAAAAAGGCATACTATCCCCAAGAATTCACAGAATGCTTGTGAATTATCTGTTCAGAATTTACATGAAGTCCTTCCCTTCCTCTTTCTCTCAACTCTGCAGGAAGGTGAGTCAGTTTGCAATTTCTCTAGTGATTCACCTCTGATAGCTACCAAGGCAGTGTGCCAAATTGATTTCAAGCCCTGATGAGCATCCAGACCCAACGAAGCCTAGACGAACTATAATCACATTTTTACTAGAGAAGCTGCACACATACAAAAGAAAAAAAAAGGATAAAATCCATAATGAATGTCTGTTATTTTTAGTTTTGTTTCTCTTCCTTGACCTTCTCAGCTATGAGCTCACGCCTGATGAATTTGTGAGTTAAAGGAAGACGTAAATTTTCAGAAGCATGTTAAACGAACTATCACTTCCTTTTTAAATAGAAGATCATTAACCCCTACCTTTTTGGTAAAAGTCCAATGCACACTCAAATAAACAAGATAGAAAATGTTATTGATTTAATTAAGATTTCTCAGAAAGAAACCACATCCAGCCTAGGAAAAAAGAATTGTGATTGCACAAATTTCTGATTTTCTCATATGCACTAAAAATACAAGCATTTTTGTCTGACTTCCTCCTGCAGCAAAAACCTGATTTATAATGTTTCAATAAGCTATTAAAATTTTCAGTTTCTACTGTCCTTTTTTTCCTCTTCTCCCAAACTCACTTAATGCAGAACTTCACTATAACACTGGCTTAGAGCAACAAAAATTGATCTATTCCTTCACAAGTCTACTGAAAAAACGAAAAATCTTGTTAGAATCATAACTTTCTGGAATTAAACAACAGTTGTTAAAATCTTTTGTTTTTATAGTGACCTGTCTATATTGTGGTGGGAATAGGTTAATTTTTAGATTTTCCTGTATTCTCTGAACTTCATCCTTATATTTTTGAAATGTCTTCTTAATCAAATTTCTCCCTCAGGAAAAAAAAAATCAAAATAAGACCTTTCTAGTACAAAATAGTAATTTAAAATGGATGTGCCTGACTCCATACTAAAACTGAATATTCTCATTACAAAAGTCACAAAGGAAAAAGTCCAGCTAGGTAAGTTAATATCACTTACTTGTGTACAGTAATAGGAACTTTACTTTGTGACAAGAACATAGGATTTCTCAGCCACCATTCTACTACAAGGAATTCAGTTAGTTGGTGTCAGTTATAAATTATGCAAGCTTATTATATTTTAGATACCCAACTATAGACAGATGCTCTGTTGACCCTCAGGCAAAGCTGAGACTGTAATTATAGTCACCTGCCTCATAGTTGCTTCAGTCAATGAAGGACTGCATGTATGAGAGTAGTCACACAGGATTATACACCTAGTGACATCATAGCCATCTTAGTCTGTGTAAGTACACATTGCATTGCCACAGACCTAATGGTGCATGTCTCACAATGTGTCCCTGTCGTTAAGCATTACATGACTATATAAAGTCTGAGACAAAATGAGTAGCAAGAAGCCCAATTTCCATACTTAAGTCTCAGTTGTCTGGCTACGCACATCACTATTGTACTGAGAAGTAGAGAGAAGAAGGCACTTTGTGTCACAGATCTGACATCCCTCTGACCTCTCTATGCAAGTCTTCCCCTCATATTTTTCAGCATCAGGTTAATTTCCTTTTTGGCAATAAGATTGTTTTCATGACATTAAGAGTGATCTACAGTTATCTACTTTTACAAATAACACCAGACTACAAGTTCCTGAAAGGCAGAAACCTTGACCTAGGGGACTGTCTTACCACTGTAATCCTATCCTAACAGGTACCTAGCAATGGTAGGAACCCAAGAAGCTTGTGACGAGTGAATGACTAAATGGTTAAATGACTCTGTTGTGGGATAATCCTAAAATGATTCTATAACTTTTCATTTTAAACATATTTTAAAAAATCTAGCTCTTGTTATTGTCAAATAAAAGTGTAGAATTTGGGTAAATATTTTTAAAGCAATCAACCAGTATTTCTAGAGAACCATATATAGCTTTGTGGAAAAATGTAAATCATGCTCCCTATGGTCAAAAAACTTCCCATTTCCATAAGGAACTTTCTCACTGGCAGGTGGAAGAGGTCTTGCTTTTCTTTGGGGATCTGCCCACTTCCACAATACTATTCCTTCCCAGACCTTTTACTGAAATTATAACAGGAAAGCACTGATCAGGTGACATGAAACTATAGGTCCACAATCTCATACCACTCCTTTAAGGCAAGTGACTGGTGGAATTTTTTGAAGGGTATTGTAGTGCCTCTAGTATACAGTACAAAAGACACACAGCAAGAGAAAGGGATGCTCTCAACATTGAACCCCACCAAGATATTTGCAACAAAAACATGTAACTATTTGGAATAAAGACTATAAATGGCCTCATTTCAGTTCAGATTTCACTACCAAGTAAGTTAAAAAGAAAAATTGATTTTCAAAACTTTCTAGATTTCATAACTGGGAATAAAGGATTGAAGAACTGGAGGGACTAAGCATGAGGTAATAATGATCATAACTACGAAACTGAGTGCCCAGAAGCATCTCTGGAAAGACATCCTGGAGATGTGCCAGAAGGAAAGAGCAAGTCTTTGCTCTAGCAAGGTATGCCTAGTCTTGAGTTTGGCTTAGGAGGAAGCAGGCTCTGGCCAAGACTGTTAAACAAATAACTATAGAAAACGACACAGAAGGCGTTACTGTTTGAAAGAACACTACACTGCAAAAGGCAGAAAGGTTTTGGGCCACATCACTATTCACAGGTTTTCCAAAGCTTTTTACATGACAAGCTCCATCCTACATAAGGAGAGTCCAGAGCAACAGGTGCCAGGACCCAGCTCCTGCCTTCTGGAGTAAATGGCTAGCCTCCCTCCACCCCACCCCCTGCCCCCAGGCTTTTACATGCCTTATTTCAGAGTTTGAAGATTCAGCCGCATGGACTTGCGGTCCTACTGTGCCCCCTCCTAATTAACGACTTCTCTGAGCCTCAGTTCCCTCTTCTGCATAAGGAATAACACCACATAGGGGTGTGAACAGGAAGAGAGCAATGCTTTGCAGAGATTTTTGAAAAATAGAGGGTAGAGTCTGAAAGAATCCACTTCCAAGAGACAGGGCCTTTCCTGGCACCCACATTTTTATTCATTCATGAGTCGTTTCAAAATAACCATTGTGAACCACGTGGGCCTGGTCACTGGGTCGCACAGTACCAGACCAGTGACTGCCCAAAAGAGACATAATTCCCTGCAGCAGAAAAGCGTCCACGAGGACGCTTCTGGAAGAAGGGAGGGTACCATGGCATCCAGGAGGCCCCGCCTCGGGGCCCTCCGGCCTTCCTGGGCTGTACCCAGTCTGGATGGTGCCGGCAGGAACGGGAGACCGGAAAGCCACCAGCATCCCTTCTAACTCCCAACTCCACACTAGAGGTCACCTACCTGGACCTCTTCCCGCTCAAAATTAACCCCTAGGCTATCCAGCCTCCTCTAAGGAGACCCAAGCGTTCACTCCGTGGCCCGCTTCCGCTTCCTTGCTTCCGCTTCCTCACTTCCGGCTTCTTAGTGCTTGCCTCTTGCAAGGCCGCAAGCTAGATGGATATGGCGGGTTAATTTGCTCTGATCGGAGCATATCAAATGGATCGAAGGTAAAAGCCCTCATTTACCATCATGGCCTGTGGCACTGTCCCAAATGTGCTTTCTAAACTTTTATAATTCGTGTTAACACGTGTAATTTTAATTGATTAGAAACGCCACCCCACAAGCAAGCACTGATTGCCACCTACTTCAAAGAATAAAGCGTCTGGCAGCCTAGAGATGGAGAGCAGTATGTGTAATGGTCAGCGATGAAGTAATTCCAAGGACAGACAGCCTCGGACTAGCCTTTGATATACTCAGCCAATCTTCAGTGAGCACCCATTTTGTACCAGGCAGGAAGGACCCAGAGATAAAACAGCTGTGCTGGATGAGTTTACAGGTTAGTGGAGGTGACACGTACAGTCACAGACGATTGTAACAGAGTAGGTATAGTATCAGAAGAGGAAAAAGCATCTAATTCTGTCAGGGAGTATGTAAGGACAGGCTTCACAGAACAGTTTACACCTGAACTGAATCGTAAAGGCTGACAGGAAGTTCACTGGGTAGACAGAACAGAGGAGGGCATCAGAGACAGAGGACACATCATGTGTAAAGGGGTAAAAGCTTAGAGAGCCTATTATCTTGGTAAAACTACAAATCCTATGTTACTGTGACTGCTGGAAAGCTATTAGTGGTAGGTGGAGGAAAGTCTGATCCTAAGGAACCTTGTCCACATTGCAGACGTTGCAAATATAATTGAGCTCATGTTTTAAAACACATTGGTAACTGAGTGGACTGTTGACAAGGATGGAAAGACTTAGGGGGGCAAAATGCTTAGTAGTTAAAAATAACATTTGTTTATGTTTACCCTCTACTTCCATTTTAATGTAAAAATAGCCAAATATTGACATATAGATAGGGAAGTAAATATGAAGTGGTGGAAGGTCTGAAAAAAAGTTGGTGTGTTTGGAATATTTCTTAATTGGAAATACCATAAGAATATAAAGTAATAAAGGTTAGTAGCCAGAAGCAAATTGTAAAGGGAGTCTGGGGCCTTGAATGCGGTACTGAGATATTTATATTCTAGTCAATGAAGTGGAGGAGTCAAGCAAGTATTTTATACATGAAGTTATAATTTACATACTTCTATAAAGTTCAAAGATCTGCAAAAAATTAAATTATCCTGTTTTACATGAGGAATGTGCATTCCTTCTACATCATCGAGTCTATGTGCTAGGTGCTACACTAAATCATGATCAAAATCAGCCAGTATAAAAAGCTGCCACCTGGGCTGAGGAGACAATTCACCATTTAAGAGCACTGGCTGCTCTTGCAGAGGACTCAGGTTTGAATCCCAGCACCCATATGGTGGCTAACATCCATCCATAATGCCAGGTCCTGGTGATCCAATGTCCTCTTCTGTCCTCCTCAGGCACTGCATGACATGGGTGCATTTACATCCAGGCATAACACTCATACACATAAAATAAAAAACAACAAATTAATTTTTTGAAAACGTTGCCACCATAAAGGCAGGCATGCAGTACAATGGTAGCAAAGGGGAATTTTCCTAAATTGACATAGTAAGAAAAGACCTCTTGGAGGAGGTGAGTGAACCAAATTTGTAAGAACACATAAGTTATAAATGTAATACCCAGTGAAATGCGCAGAGGAACGCCATGTAGTGATGGTCAAATTAGGGTCCTTTATTAATAGCTGGCAGGCAAAGAGGGGCTCATGCCCAAAAGAACTCTCAACCTGGAGGAGAAGCAAGGCAAGGGTTTATAAAGCTTAAAACCACAATTACATCATACCAAGGTCAAAGCCAATAACCATAGTTATGTCACATCATCATAGTTACACCAATCCAGGAGCAGGTCAGTGCTGGGATTAAAGGTGTGCACTACCATGAATGCCTTTTATGAAATAAGTTTTAAATTCTATGGCATTTGCCCAGCCTGGTGGTGTATGCCTTTAATCCCAGCACTCAGGAGACAAAAGCAGGCAGATCTCCAAGACTGAGGCCAGCCTGGACTTCCACATATTGAGTTCCAGGCCAGCTAGGGCTACAGGGAGACCCTGTCTCAACAAAACAAAACAGAATCATATGCCATATTGAATAGCGTGATGAAACCTTTGGACATCCTGTCCATTCTAGCTGGAACATGATATGCCCTCTTCTCCAATGTGTGCGATCTGTATATGCTACCTATCTGTTAAGCATTTAATAGCTGTCAGATGGACTGTTGAGTTACTGCCGTGCTTTGTTCATGTAACCCTTTATATAGCCTAAGGCTAACTCACAACACCTGCTTGCCTCACTTCCTCCTCATGTAGACATTGTATCATCTCACATCATTTTTTAAAAAAGGGCACTTGATATTTTTGAGCTGGCTATGGTAATACACACCTATAATCCCAGCACTAGGAAAGCAGAGGCAGGAAGATTGAGAGTTCAAGGCTAGGGAATGGAGAGATGACTCAGTAGTTAAGGGCACTCACTGGCTGTTTTTGCAGGGGACCCAGGTTTAGTTCTCAGCACCTCCGTGGCAGCTAACAACTGTCTATAACTCCAGTTCCAAGGGATCCAACACCCTCCTCTGACCTCCTCAGGCACTGCACAACACAGGTGCACTTGCATACATGCAGGCAAAGCACTCATAGACATAAAAATAAAACGAGAAGGAGGAGGTTGTTCGAGGATAGACTCTGCTGCATAGGAAGACTTGTTTCAAAAAGACAAGAGTTAGGGATGTAGGCTAGAATCCTTCCCTGAGATATGCTGAGGTTTAATTCTCAGCACTGAGAAAGAAGAGGGAGGGGAGAAAAGAGAACACATTCATATAACGTTAATTCCGTATATGATCAATCTTATTAATTATTGTTCATCTTTTACTATATGTAATTTATAAACTAAACATTATCATAAGTATGTATATGTAGGAGAAAATATATAGTACATTTAAGTTTTGGTCCATGCACAGTTTCAGACATCCAGTAGGGTCCTGGAGTATTTCCTCTAGGTAAAGAGCTTGGGCAATGGGCAGGCATGACACTCCATCCTGTTCATGTTAAAGTGTAAAAGCTACTGGATTTGACTCCAAATTCATGCAGGAAAGAGGAAGACGGGAGATGTATGGTGGTTCTCAATTTTGTTTTTTGGATGATTATGAATGGCTGTTGTTCAAGATCAGAAAGATGGTCTGAGAAGCAGATTTGGCAGAAAAATGATGACTTCTGGTTTGCACATTTTCTAAATATAAAGGTCCTGTGGATTGAAGATGCCCAAGAGACACGGGAGTGGGGGAGAGCGGGAACAAAGGAGAGGGTTTGCAGCCAGCCTGGCAGACTTGAGAGTAGTCAGCATGTAGAAAGTGATGGAAACAGGAGATAAGCAGATGGAGAGTGCTGTCCAGCTAAGGGTGGAGAGGCCAGCAGCCGTGAAGGAGCTGGTCGGGCTCAGCAGAAGTGTGGAGTGTGACCAAGCTGAAATCGAGCCTGTGGAATGTGACTTCAGGTGAAGGGTCCGGCTTACCTGTTTTCCTCCATTTGGGGGCACAATTTAGTTACAATACTATTGAAGCACCAAATGCAAATATACTGTGATAATGACTTGATTGTTGTGGGGTTTTTTCCCCCCTTCAATTTTTCTCAGCTCAGTTTTATGAAAGTGAGCAAAATTTGACCTGCCCAGTTTCCAGGACACCACATCTCACTTCATCGCTTCTCAGCTCTCCTGTCTCTTGACTTTGGAGGCATCTGTTTTCCAAAAGGTGGTCTTCTCTAGCTAGGTTCATTCTCCAGAGGCGTACTATAGTCTCATCGCTTTAAATCTCCTAAACCCACAACTCTGAAGATTCACCATTGGCCCTTGACCTTCAAACTCCTCTGTCCACCTGCTCTTGCCTCACCAACATCTCAACTTCAGCAGGGTCACAGCCAAACCTCATCCTTTCCTCTACACCTGCTCCTTCGCAGTGTCCCCTGTTTCAGTAACGCATCTGTGCTCTAGTTTCTCAGGCCACAAGCCTTGGAGTCATTTTGGCCTCTGTCTTTTACTTCACCATCTATATCTTTTTGAAATATAAAATGGCAACCAACACTGAATAAATAGTTTCTTGATACTACATCCCAGTATATATGATATTACTTATGCTGAAGGGGGAGGGGGTGGTTCTTACACTGTAATGAGGGCTGGCCTGGAGAACATAGGATAGCTTAGGCTGACTTTGAATCCTCCTGAGTGTCCTGAGTGCTGGGATTACAGACATGAGCTGGCTGTTTCTAAGGTTTATCACCCTGTATAATTAGAGTCCAACCACTCCTCACCACCTCCACTGCACTGCTCTAAGCCACTATCGCCCTCATCCAGACTGCTACAGCCGCCTCCTGGGTGTTTCCCTGCTTCTCTTGTGGATACTCACAGATGCTCTGATTAAGACTGTAATGGCTGTTATGCTTAGAGGACAGCAGTCCATAACATCTAGTTTCTGTACAACAGGGTGAGCCTTGTGAAATTTAAAACTCAGACCAGATCACATCACTTCTGAGTTCAAAGTCTCAAGGCTTTGTCACAGCCAGCAAGGCACTGCCTGGAGTCCTGCCTCCTCTCTGAGCTCTGAATTCCCTTCTCTGTCTCACTCACTTGTGGCAAACATGTTCCAATTCTAAGACCCTGAAGATGCTAGTCTGTATTCATGCAGGAACCATCCCCAGATACCCATCAGTTGACTTCTTCCGTGTGGAGAATTGTTTCTTCCTTTACCAGATCATAGGATCCAGGAGGGGGAGTCTATGTAATATTCACTGGTGCGTTTGGGAATGTACCAGCCAACCCAGAGCAGGCCTGGTACAGAGAAAAATTTATTTAGTGAATGAATGAAAAAAGAATACCTGAGGCACACTGTTGAATCAGAAGTTCATATTTTACCATAAAATTAAGCACAATTATGCCTAAGAAGGCCTGATGTTAATGATGACCCTTCAAAAGGAATTGCTGAATGTTTTTCAGCAAGTATGGTTTTAAAGGACATTTTCTCCATTGTGGATAAGGTGAGATTTCACATGTTCCTGAATCCTCCCAACTACCTGCTATTTTTCTGAGTGTCTCATGACAGTAAAGACTGACATGCCCATGTCCTCACGTCAGGATCTTTATTCTCTGACCCTGCCTTTGTACTCATCAGTTGCAGAGCTGTTATGAAATAAACCACTGAATTGACTTCGCCTCCCCCACCCCCGAGTCTGTTGCACACCTTGTCTGCTGGTCAGTACTTGCTAGTGAAATTAATTCTCTTTGGGGCTCTTCAGTTCTGCCCCTTACTTAGAAAGGAAGGATTTTGCTCCCTGGGGGAGCATACTCTGTGGAAAAGTAGCGTCTGCGTTCCAGTACAAGCTGAGAGCCCCTTGCCCCTGAGAGTTTCTGGACAGTGCCATGTTTCCTTTCTTCTCACTCCCTGGCCATGCAAGCTGAGGGATTCACTGTTTAACCACTTCAGACTGTTGATGTAGGAACACTGCAGAATAAGATGATGGCCACAGGGCTTCAGAGCTGCAGAACTTGGCAGTGGAGGCATTTAATGTAACGATAGAACCCAACAGGATTTTTTTAGACCACAGGGGCTGAACCCTGAGGCAAATGTTACTGTTTTAAAATCAACAATATGTTATTTTTCAAATTCTATCTTTGTAATGAGGAAATAGTGGGTATCCTATTCACAAGTAATTTAGTTTTAAGAAAATTGCACAAACTTGCATTAATAATCAGAAAAGCTGGAATATATGGCTCAGCAGTGAATGGTTCGTACTGCTTTTGCAGAGGACCAGAATTCATTTCCCAGCACCAAGTGTCAGCAGTTCACAACCATCCATAACTCCAGCTTCAGGAGATGTAGTGTCCTCTTCTGGCATCCACGGGCACTGCGTTCACATGAACAAACCCACAAATACACAAACACATACTTTAAAATAGAATAGAATTTAATTTTTGATATTTTTATTTTATGTGTATGAGTATATTGCCTGCATGTGTGTAAGTGTACCCATGTCATTCAGTGCCCACAGAGATCAGAGGAGAACACATTGGATATCCTGGAACTGGAGTTATAGATGGTTGTTAGTCACCATGTAGATGCTAGGAATTGAACCTGGGTCCTCTGCAAGAGCAGCCAGTGCTCTTAACCACTGAGCCCTCTCTCCAGCCCCCAAATAAAAATATTTTTTAAAAACCCATTACTAAGGAATTGGGATCAACAAAATACTTCCTTTAATTCAGCTGATAAGTATGCATATGCCATGATCAAGCTAGTTTGCCAATTCCATACCAGATTCTTCCTTTTGTTTCAATAAAAATCTTGAGCAAGACAGATGTGGTTGTATGCACCTACAATCCCAGCACTTGGAGGCTAAGGTAAGAGGTTTGCACACCCCAGGCTAGCCTTCCTTTAATTCAGCTGATAAGTATGCATATGCCATGATCAAGCTAGTTTGCCAATTCCATACCAGATTCTTCCTTTTGTTTCAATAAAAATCTTGAGCAAGACAGATGTGGTTGTATGCACCTACAATCCCAGCACTTGGAGGCTAAGGTAAGAGGTTTGCACACCCCAGGCTAGCCTGGGCTACATTACATAGGAAAACATGTCTTGAAAAGAAAAAGGTTTTAAAGAATAAATCATCCTCAAGATTTATCATTCAAAGGGGCAAAGAGGTGTCAAAGAATGCTACCTCACAATGCAGAAATGAAGAGTAAGTTAAAATATAGAACTTAATATAGAGAACGCTATCCAGAGATTAACTCCAACAACCCATCCCTCCTCATCTTTGGTCCAGCCTCCGAACTCTGAAGGTGCCACTCAGCAAGTAGCAGTTTGTCTCGTTTTGAACAGAAACTGCAAAAGCAATGAGAAAGGAAGAGGCCTTCACAGGCTGCAGGTGGTGGTGGTGGTAGGGGGGAGGGCAAGGTGGGGGGGTTAGAAACATGAAGGTTAGAATGGAGGGAAGTGAATAAACCTTAAAATGACAGAAACCAGCTGAGCATGGTGGTGCACGCCTTTAATCCCAACACTTGGGAAGTACAGGCAGGTGGATCTCTGTGAGATGGAGGCCAGCCTGGTCTACATAGTGAGTACCAGGCCAGCTGGGGCTACAGAGAAACCCTGTCTCAAAAAAAAAAAAAAAAAAAAAGAAGAAGAAGAAGAAGGTTCAGCCTGCTCACGAGAATATGATGTCCTGGAAATCTAAGGAAGGGTCCTTGCTCATTGCAAACCTGAGGTTAGAACTCCTGGCTGACTGACAGATTAGAGGTTGGTGCTAATAGAACTTCTGGCTAGAGCCTTCCCTCTCTGTGTCTTCTTCTTCCTCTTTCTCTCTCTCTCTCTCTCTCTCTCTCTCTCTCTCTCTCTCTCTCTCTCTCTCGATTCATATCATGAGCCAAGAGTAACATCATGGGCTGGATCTGCTAGGAGGCAATTTCTCTGAAATTTTTAACATTGTGATTGATCAAAGTCAACTCAAGTAACTTTTTTCTGGTAGTCCTTGTGCTGCTCTAGATGCAGGGATATGCCAATATTCTAAGAGAAAATGAGGGCTTTCTACAAAGCCATCAGTAGCTTGTCTAGGATTCTAAGTTTTCTTATGTGAATATGAACGTTCAGGGGGATATTGTTAAAACTGAAACCAAACATAAAGAAGCAAAAGTGTTTCAGTGAACCTCCTGCATTTTAGTTCAAGTCTGGCAGCAATAAAACAAAACCACATAATCTGAGGTTCACGCCCAACTCTGCAGCCCCGTGTCTGCTAGTTCCTGTGTGGTTTGCCTACAGACTGCAGGCTCGCTGGGGGTAGCTTGGAGGGAGAGCAAGAGGCAAGGAGGAGAAGGCTGTACTGATGGATTTGTGGGCTTGCACCCTGCTTTAGCGTGGCACTCGGAAGGCAGCACGAGGCAGACCTGTGCACTGAAATGCAGTCATTTTGACATTTGAATTCATCTTCCTTCTTGTAGGAGAAGATTCTAATAACTCGGTGTCAAAGCCAAGACATATACTCAACTCTTCGCTTCCAACAGGTATGTCACGCAGCATGGGCACACATCTCCTAGAAACCTTGAGCACTGTTATGGTTCTGTTCTTTATGAGTCAAATATAATTAAAGCAAATCCTATGGACTCTCTAAATATTACTTTCAACGCTTCAGTCCATCTCGATCCAGATGACTGTGTTTGTACTGGCAGGCTATGACTTCTATCAAAGGAACTGGAAAAGACTTGATCCTGGATCCTTACTCAGCTCATAGCAAAAACAAAACAAAACAAACATTGGCTCTATTCATTGGCTTCAGAGCCATCTCAGGAAGACTTTGGATGTTGGGCAGGGGGGTGTCACAGAAGTAAAATCTACCCATTCTCTCTGGTCAGCATTTCATCTAAATTGAGAATGGGAAGTGGCAGAGGCCTGAGCAGCAATGAATGAAGCCTGGCCTCTGCGGTCTGGACTTCTCTCTGGCTCAGTTTCTCAGATCATTCAAATCGCTAGCTCTGGTAGTTTGGGTTCTTTTAATAAAGGAAACTTCATGTGGGAAGAAAGGATGAAAGGGTGTTGTCTATATTCATAGTTGCGTGTTATCTCGAGGACAGTCTCTATGTAGGTATTCAGTCTAAGCATAGCTGTTTTCTACTCCTGTCCCCATCTGGTCCTGACCATGAGAAGGGAACACAAAGATACATCAAGTCTTAACTAATTTAAAGCATGACGGTCTGTGTGAACCTCAACTTAGGCCTTCTTAATACAGCATATATAACTTAATTTCTATATTATTGAAACTATACATTCCTAGACAAATTAAGAGGGGGCCTACTTAGGATCTACAAATCCAATGGGAAAAACATATCATGAACTTCTGTTATCTAGAGATAGAAGAACTTCAGTGGAAGAATCTTCTGTGTAGGTATATTTGTTATAAACTGTTTCTGCTTTAATAGGTTCATTTTTTCTCTCTTTTTTTCTTATTTCTGGTTTCAGAAAGAACATTTATTTTAATAACTCAATGTAACATACAGAACTTTATGTTCATAGGATAACTTTAAAGTGACCCCCTTTCCCAAAGTCTCACTGATAAAAAATACCTTTAAATTTCAAGTTTTTAAAAATTCTGAATTGTACCCTTTTAGGGAATGATTTTGTGCTTTGTTTTTTTGTAAAAGAGAGGCAGCCCTGTATCACTGAAGAACATTACCCAGTTAGAGTCAACTTTGAGTGTCTCCCACATAGTAAACTGTAATCTTATTCTCCCTCAATTGTAATAGCTTTCATCTTTTTAAAAAGGATTTTACTGAAGCAGAGGGGAAGAAGGTGATGGATCTTTTCAATATGAAGAGATATCTTTGTTGCTAATGCAATATATTTTTGAATATCTTCCATGTCTTAGGCCTTCGTGAAAAATCCCTTCTTTTTTATTTCAATTGTTATATGTCTGCCTCCTAGGGACATCATAATAAAGAGTTAATATAGAAACCAAGTATCTCAGGAAAAGGCTTGTGAAAATGCAAGGCAATAACATTATTATTTCTCTGAATCTTGATCATTTTCTTCCCCATCTCTTGTCAAAATACATCTCTCTTGCTGCCCGAAGCCCTCTCTTTTAGAATCATTGCCTCCTGGAAGAACGCACAGTGATCCTAATTTCCACATATTTATTGATTCCCAGAGAATAACACCTGCTCGCGTTGGTGGCTTAAAGAGCTCAAGCCTGAACTTGAGCAGAATCTGCCTCTTTCCCTGGATCAAGAAAAGTCTGTAATTGTTTCTAAGTATGTCATTAAGTGTGATTCCGTCAGGGTTTCTTAACTAAGTAACAGTTGCTGTTAGTCTAATTCATGCTTGCATCCAAAGTTGTTCAAGGGAGTCAACCAGATGGCGTATGGGCAAAGCACCTGCCACCAGGCCTGATGACCAGAGTTTGATCTCTAGGATTCACATGTTGAAAGAGAATGGATTTCTTCACAATGTTCTCTAACCTTTACACATGTGCCGTAGAATGTGGTACACACACACGCACACACACACACACATGCACACACACCCCACAACAAATAAATGCAAAAAAATTAAAAGGAAAAAAAACTTGCTTGAGGAAAATCATGGACTGAGGTATTGGAATCAAAGGATAGAGTGGATTGAGCCGACTTCGTCTGACTTAAGTATTTATTTGCCCAGCACGTCGCCACCCATAACAGCCCACCTCAGCCTCATGTCTATTGTTCTTCATTCCTTACAGTATTTTTGTGCCATTTGACAATTTTCAAGAAGGCACAGATTCAGTTAACAAACATTTCACAAGCATTTATTGAGCATTTGTTTTGTTCCAATATTGGGGCCACACCCAGTGCTAGGGTGCCAAGTTCTCTGACAGTGTTCATACTGGGTTTCAATAGACTTTAGCCTATTGAAATTCAGTAAATACTTGAGGGTAGTCTTCTTTTTAAATATGTATACAGAGTCCAAAGCTTAAGAGAATTTCATGAAACTACTACAATATACAGAATGATAAAAACCTCTCCAAAGATGTCAGTTATCTTATGAAGAAAGTGAATGAAATATCCAAATCAAAGCTGGATAGTGGCACATACCTGTAACCCCAGCCCTTGGGAGGCAGAGGCAGAGGATCAGTCCAAGTTAAAGGCCAGCCTGTTCTACACAGTGAGTTCCAGCTAAAATCAATGTAGTAAGACCCTGTCTCAGAAACAAACAAGCAAAAATGTACAGATTTAAAGGAAATTTGAGATGTTAGACAATGAACACTTCTATAGGTTCAGTAACAGAACCTTTGCCATATTTTTTATATCTAGCTGTATGTATTTCTTTCTGAATTAAAGGTTGTAGATAAATGGCATTTTCTGAAATGGTTCAGTTCACATCTAGGAATAAGAACACTCTCTTATAACCCATGGCACCACCAATATACTTCCAAATATAAATAGAAATTCCTTAACATCTAACACCTAATATCTAGTCCATATTTAGTCATTCCCATTTCTCCCCCGAATGCCACCTGTACCATTAAAAAAAAAAAGCAAATCAGAATCTAATTTTTTAAGTAACATATTTCACATTTGGGTTTTATGTCTTTTTATTCAACAGTGAAAATTTTTTCAAGTTAGACCAGTTATCATGCAGAATGTCCCACATTCCGAATTTTCTGTTGCCTCATAGCTAATCTGTTAGTCTACCTTTTGTATTTCATGTAAACTCAGCAGTAGGAATAAACTTAGGTTGAGGATTTTTTTAACATTTATTATGTATGTGTGCATGTACATCATACATGTGGAGGTCTGAGGACAACTTGCTGGAGTCACTTTTCTCCTTCTACATGTGAGATCCAGGGATTGTACTCAGGTCATCAGACATGGCAGCAAAAGTCTTTACCCATCTGGCAGCTCCATGGTGAGGTTTGGAGTGAACATTTTTCACAAGGCGCCATGAGGTGCTCCATATCTCATCTTATTAGGAGACATACCTGATGCTGAGTTTGGTCCTGGCTGGAGGTATTGATCTTGCCCCAGGGATAGTTTCTCTCTCTCTCTCTCTCTCTCTCTCTCTCTCTGTCTCACTCTCGGCACTTGTTTCCCTTCTACAACTAACAAGCTCTCTGAGGGGGGGTGGCATTTTGACTGTGTGGTCACATCCTATTTCCAACAAGGTTTCATCTCATGATTTTAGGTACTTTATCTCCTAAATCAATGATTCCGTTGATGCTCATCTATACTTTTAATGTACTTTGAAGATGCATAAGGCATGCACATTCGCCATTATTGGCAGTAGTAGCTATAGATACCTATTAAGTGCATAAGTCCACATAGTCCTAGTCATAGTAATAATAGTAATAATAATAAGTAACACTGGCTGAGTACTTGCTGTGGAGCCTGAGTTTAAGCCCAGCCTGCTATTTGCTGAGTGAACTGAACAAGAATTCCGTCTTCCTTTTTTAAGTTTCTACAGTTACAAAATGAGAATAATAATCATACCTAGTTCATGGGGTTGTCTGAGAATTAATTTACACATTTCCTAAACAGTGTAATATTGGTGTTGATGGTGGTGTTATTGATGTGCCAATCTTCCATTTTGTAGGCATTAACCTATATTCTTCTCCTGTCACAACCAAGAAAATTGAATAGTACCCTTCTTCTATAAATAAGAAAACTGAGGGGCAAAGAGGTCAAAGATCTCGCACAAGGTTACTCCTGAGAGAAACAGGCTTTGAACCCAGCAGTCTGATTCCAGAACATTCTCTCCAAAGACTGTCACATGGAATGAGTGATGCAGGTAGACATCAGCAGAAACCCCCCTTCCCCACAATTAGGGTTGAAGCTGTTGAAAATCTAGCATGGCCACCCAAACACACCTCAAGTTTTGTTCTTTTGTGTGAACATGGCATTCATGCTAAGCAGTTTGTATACTTATTGAATTCACATCACTTCAGCCTCCTACAAGTAATTGAAGAACACGAAATAGTTGGAAGTGAGGAAAAGACAGACCAAGAAGTCAGAGTGGGGAAAATGGGAAGGAGTAACATGAAGGAGGCGTTCTGAGCCCTCAGCGCCTCAGGCAGAAGTGAGGAAAAAATCCTTCTTATTCGTCACATTCCTGTGCCGTGAAGATTTTACCACTAAAACACAGGAGAATAAGCCCTGTCATGTTTTTAAAGGCCACACTGGCTTTCCTTATGGGACAATGCATGGTTTCTATTGGTTAGCTTCCTTGGCTGGTTATCTCAAGTACTCAGAAGGTCCCTAAGTTGATCTGTGGCTTTGGAAATAGACAGCTGTATCCAGCTAGGGATAGATCAGAGTCCTTCATTTGCATCACAAGCTTGTTCCAGGACTGTGTAGAGCCTTATCTACTCCTTAAATTGCCTTTAGAGAATGCGCTCAAGTGCAATTTTCTAATGAGAACTAAAAATAAGTGAATTTTTTAAAAACAGCATTAATAGTGTTTTCATGCATTTCTGGCACAGTCATTGCTAAATTGGTTTCGCTTTTTCATGTTTTTTAATGAAGAGCAGCATAATTGATCAATTGGTTATGAATAATACTTTTTCGTTTGTTTTTTTTTTTCTCTTCTACGCCCCTCAGCCTTCAACCTCGGGGTTGAGAGTGTCGGTCTACAAATGGTTTATGATTTGAATCTTTTGTCTAGTGCTTTATGGGAAAATATTAGAAACAAACTGCTGGGAGCTCTGTGGGAACTCAGTAAATAAGTAGAGAGTTCTCTTGTTAAATATGATTTTCAAGAAGAATCTAAATTACTAGGGACTGTTTTTATTAGGGAAGTACAGAAGTTAGAAAAAAACCAGTTGGTTTGTGATTTGAGATGTCTGTTGTTTTTTTAATAGGCCATATATTTTAGTCGTTTATTTGTTTTAAAAAATATTTATTGTTTTTATTTTATGTGTATGAGTGCATTGCCTGTGTGTATGTGAGTGTACCCCTGTCATGAAAAGGCTGAGGATGGATGGATGATGGATCTTCTGGAGCTGGAGTTACGGATGATTGTTACCACCATGTGGGTGCTGGGAATTGAACCTGGGTCCTCTGCAAGAGCAGCCAGTGCTCTTAACCATCGAGCACTCGCTCCAGCCTAGATTTTAGTCCTTTATAAAGGAACAAAATGTGGAGTCAGGTTCAGTGGGTAAAACACTGCCAAAACATGAGGGTCTGGCTTTGATCTCCAGCACTCACAGAAAAAGCCAGGCTTGACAGTGCGTATACGTAATCGAAGCACCAGGGAGGCAGAGACAGAAAGATCTCTGGGCTTGCTGCCCAGCCAGTCTAACCGAATCATCAAACTTCAGGTTCCATGAGAGAGTCTGTCTCAAAAAATAAGATGAAAAACAATCGAGGAAGACACCAGATATCAACCTCTGGCATCCACATGCATGTATGTATACACACACCACAGACACACGCACACACACACATGCACAGGCACACACACATGAATACATGCACACCACATACACACATAAGTGAAGCCAGCTGAACATGCTTTTATCGTCTACATAGAATCCATCCTGGAATGTGGATCACTAACTTATAAATGACTGCAGGATGCAGGAAGTGGAGTCCAATCATACATTAAGTCTAGGAAAACTGTCAAATTTTAATACCTGGCCTATCAACTCCTTAAACTGCCTATAAACCCTGCTGATACTCACAACACAAGATTCTCAGTGGCAGGGGATGAGGAAGGTGAAGGGAGTGTCACAGATCTACCTGGGAAGCTCATGTAAGCTCCCAAAGTCATCTTGGCTTGGGGTGAGGGAACTCATGCCTTTCATTCAGCCACCTGCAACTTTACACAGAATTCCCCTGGTGTCCGTCCATCGAAGTCCCACAGGAAAAATTTCCATTCTCTGGTGTTATTTTACTGACTGAGCTTGATGGCGTTTTAAAGGGGGTGGGGGTGCACATTATCTCATTTGATCTAGGCAAGTTCTTTGAGGTAGATAAACCACATCTGTTGCTTCTCATTCTGCAGTGAGAGAAAAGCAAACTTCAGCCAGTGTAAAGTGTCTCACTTGACGTACTTTGCCAACATCTGCTGGGACTTACACTGAGGCCAAGTTATTGCCCTGGCTCCATCCCCCGACCCCAAGACTCTAGGCAGGGCATTCTCCAGTCATGCAAACCCTTACTGGGCATCTATAGACCTAGTTCTGTTTCTAAGAAAACTAACACAAGAGAACTAACTAGTTAAGTGGCCTCCAGCAAGCTGCCTGTTTCCTCTTTGATGAAGTGAGAGGCCGGACCACATGTTCTCGGCCTCCCTTTGGTTTCTGTGAAAACTACCAGTCATCCTACTGAGAACAAATGGGAAACGACTCTTTCTGCTCTCCGTGGTAAGACTCACCCTTCTCTGAGGGTCATGAGAGCTGGCATCTGACTTTTGATGGATACTTTGCAGGAACCAAGCTCTGTTAGGAACAATAGGTATCAATACTGTCTTTTCCAGCCACTGTGCATCACTCTGCCAGTTGCCTCATTTGCTACAGCCCTGATGATTGATAGCAATTGTCTTCTGACCCCATGCTCCATAGTACATTGTTTTATTATCCCTCATGGGCAGTTCAGAGTGCAACAAAGACATAAATAATGCCAATGGAGTTGTTAGGGCTGGTAGACCCTACCTTCCTAAAGAAGTTACTTCTTTGAAAGGACACAATGCCTTCCATTGTGATTTTTTCATTTTCATTAAGCGTAATATCCTTGGGACTGAAGAAGATGACTCAGTCAATAAAGTGCTTATAGCAGAAGCCTGAGGATCTGAGTTTGGATTCCCAGCATTCATGAGAAAACGATAGGTGCAGACGCGAAGCCCTATAATCCTAGAGCTGGGGAGGGAGAGATGAGAACATCCCTGGAGCTGGGGAGGGAGAGGTGAGAACATCCCTGGAGCTGGGGAGGGAGAGGTAAGAAAATCCCTGGAGCATTCTGGCTACCTAGTTTTGCCAAATCAATGAGCTCCGGATTCAGGGACAGACCCTGTCTCAAACAAGAAAATGGAGAGCATTTGAGGAAAACACCCAACATTGATCTCTGGCCTACAAACACACACACACACACACACACACACACACACACACACACACACACAAGTATTATATCCTTTAATATCTCTGAAATGGTCTTGGCAGTAGGAGATTGGCAAATTCTCATCTCAGAAGCCCTAAGCGCAAGAAAGGACATAACTGTTCCTTCCCTAGACAACTGGGCTACCTAGGTAGCCATAGAGAGGTGACTGTCTGTGTCTGTGACTAGTTGTTGATGATGGGAAATCGGGGCTCTGTTTTGTAGTTTTTCTGCCTTTTAAAGTTTCTAAATGAAACTTTAGGATGAAGAGTAGGGTTATGTCTACTTCTCCCAAATTAGGGCATAATTTGTTCAGTACTGTTCCAGGTCCTGGGACCGTAAAGGTAGCAGTGTCCAGTGATGAGAGCAACAGAGCATGAGCGAAGCTCCTGAATGCTGGACTCTACTTGCAGCCTCTCAGAGGGCTCAGGGTGCCCCATCCACTGCTCTGCCCTTGAACAAAGTGATACTGTTCTTTAGCTCAGCATGCAGGAGATTCAGGAAGATTCATGCATGGTCACCCCAAAAGCGTTTGCTAGACTGTAAATACACCATATCTCATTGGGAAAACACATTAGATAATACTTTCTTATTTAAATAAACTCATTCCATGGAATTTTGATTTCTTAGATGAATATTTTTATGAACCAAGGACCATACAGTATTGTGATGAGACACTTGGTGTACCATAAATATACAAATAAACACAAGGGAACTGGGAAGTGAAAGAAACCTCTAGCTGGAGAGAAGTTCCTGATGATTGGGCAAAGAGAAAGGCGACTTTTAGTCAGAGGACTAGGTTTTCTCTAGCATGGATGAGCAACTTCCATGTGAAATGAAGATTTAAGGAAGTAAGATTTACTGTACAGCCCATGTTGTCAGCCTGTGTTATATCACAAAGTGAAGGGTCGATTCTTGTTATTATCATCAAGAGACTAGCTGTGATGGTTTGTCATAAGATGCTGTAAAAAAGTCACCTGTCTGGTTACTTTAATTCATCTTTTGGCTGTCATCTGCAGAAATTCCCTCAGTTTCTCTTTGACAAGGACCCAGATGTACTGAGCACATTCAGAGTGATAAAACTAAAAACATAGCAGCATCCTTTTTCCTGGGAACAAATCAACTCTTAGGGAAAGTAGGACCTGCAGAGGATGCTACAGCAGTGCAAAGTTCGTGGTGAGAAAACCACAAGGAAAATGGCTTCCGATGGGAGACACACCTGAGGGCAGAAAGAGGCATTGGTGCATCCAAAACACTCTCTCTCTCTCTCTCCCCCTCCCTCCCTCCCTCCTTCCGTACTTCCCTTCCTCTGTATGTGTGTGTGTGTGTTTCCCCTTAAGAAGGCTAGAGCTAAAGTTACAGGTGGTTGTGAGCTGCCAGACATGGGTGCTGGGAACTGAACTTGGTTCCTCTAAAAGGGCAGCAAGGGCTCTTAATCACTGAACTATCCTACTTGGTTCTCTAGGCTACCTGGCCAGCTAGCTCCAGGGATTCACCTATCTCAGCCCCTGCCCAGTGCTGGGATTACAGATATTGTCCCTAGCCTTCATGTGAGTGTTGGAATCTGAACTCAGGTCCTCATGATTATATGGGAAGCACTTTACTGTCTGAGCCATCTTCCCATCCTCTATTCAGAAGATTTTACATTTCAAGGAAATCATGAGAATGGGGTCTAATTTGCTGAAAATATTTATTTTGCAATAATAAAAAGTAAGAAGGCAAGCTGCAGAGATGCCTCCGCAGATAAGAACACTGGCTTCTCTTGCAGAAATCCTGGGTTTGATTCACAGCACCCACATGACAGTTAACAACCGTCCATAACTCCAGTTCCAGGGAATCCAGTGCCCTCTTCTGACCTTCACAGGCATTGCATGACATGGGTAAACCTACCAAATGCAGACAGTACACTAGTACACATAAAATAAAAATAATAAAAATTTAAAAAACAACAAGAAGACCCTCTTGAGTTTTTCATGTTGGGGATTCAGAAATGAAGTTTCTGCCCCTTGAGACTTTGTCTCAAGCTCTTTGCTGGATAAGCTGCTCTTCCTGGTGTCGTCATGTCCCTTGGAGTCTTCTTTTTCAAGCATAAAAATCCTTGGTTTATTTAACTCCTATGATGCAGTTTTCCTGCCATTATTTGAAGTGATCACTTCTAGAAAGATACCAATTTATGACTCTTCTGTCAAGGTGCCTAGCATGGAACAGAGCTCTCCAAGAACAACCTGACAGTGCAGAAACCATGGGTAATTCTTTCTTGGACTTTCTCTCTATACTTCTATTAATATGGCCCAAGGTTGCATTAGACTCTCTGGCAATTATGTCACACTGCTGACTCATACTGAAATTGGGGTCAATTAGAACCCATGAGTTCCCACGCGTTGCTGTTAAGCCAGACCTTCTTTGTTCTATGCATTCTTGAGTATTTGATAAAGAGAAAGAGAGAGACCCCTAGGCACAGAGGTTTAAATATAGTGACATTTATCCCTATTACATTTGACCATTGTGAGAATATTCCAGAATCAGCACAGTTGCTTTTCCTCTCCAGGGAGATGAGAGCTTATCTGTTAATGTAGCAAACAGTGTTAATCCCACACTGATTCCTGGCCTCAAAGGCATCAGAACTGCATTCTGTCTTTCTTATCCATTAAGTCTTTTGCAGCCCTGGAGAATTCTGTATCATCAAACAAGCGAGGAGGCCTCAATCTTCCTCACTGTAAAATGGGGACAAATGTGAGTGGCCATTTTCCTCCCAAAGCTGTGTGTGCAAAGAGTGAGATGGGTACAAAACCCAAAGTCAATAGTAACTCAGAGACAGTATTACACAAGAGAAGGAAAAGCTCGTGCCAGGTTGTGGGCGGCTTCTGAAGGTACAAGTAGCCTTATCACTCTGTCACCGCCAATGGATGCTCATTTGTACAGCTGTTTTAAAGATATGACTGGGTTATCTGAGATAGTGTTGTAATAGCATTGTATGGGGTTAATATAAGTTTTGTGTAAGATTATATGCAGCTTGAGTAAGTGCTGTCAGGTCTTTCTTCTTTGCCAGACCCATTGAAAATAACTCGAATTGTACGAATGGATTTTGTGTGAACAGGGCCAAATGCATACACTCTCCATACGTTAATTTCCATGATGATAAATTTCTTTGTCAAGTTATTGGAAAGTCTCCAAGCTGTCTAAGGATTCTAGGTTCATAACAAAATGAAATTGGTTTTGGAATGATGTGGAAAGTACTAGAACTTCTGTGTGTGTGTGTGTGTGTGTGTTTCTGTCTCTCTGTCTCTATCTGTCTCTCTCTCTCTGCATGAGCTGGGTATCTTCCTCAGTCATTCTCCACCTTATTTTCTGAGACAGACTCCCACTGAACCTAGCCTTACCAGTTTGGCTACAGAGACTGGCGGCAAGCCCCAGTCTCTTGTCTGTCTCTCCAATGCTGGGATTCCAGGTGTGTGCCACCTCCAGCTTTGGCCTTTCTTTATATAAAGAGATCTGGAGACTCCCACTCAGGTTCACGTGCTTGTGCAGTAAGCATTTACTGACTGGACCATTTCTCCAGCCCAGAACTATGATATCTCTAAGCAATAAAACACTCAAAGTGCATTACAAAAAAATGAATTAGACATTTCAAATCAATGGTTCTCTTCTCTCAATCCCTTTCTCTCTCCACATCCTAACTGCTCTCTTCCATTAGTTGACAAAATACCTTGAGCTTTAGGTGTCTGTCAGACTTTTGGACACCTCTGGAAATCTTAGCAAGCTAGAAATTTGAAGGACTTTATCTTAGTACAAAACAGAGCTTGTGGGTAACTTGTACCATTTATAATTTCAAGTTAATAGAAGTGTTGTAATTCAAAACATCCTTGTTACCAAAGGTACAGAGAACATGCAGAATTTCTAGCAGGTCATTCTAATGCAAATTTTACTGCTGTTCTTGTGATTATTGAGTTTGGTAGTTCTTCCTTCAACTCTCACACGGGAGATCAGCACTTGGTTCCTCTAGTTGATACAGTAACATGATCTGGATCAGTAGCATTGGCTGCCTTAGAGCCTGTGAACATAATCTCAAGTCAGTTCCAGTCAATACACCAAAAAATAACAAAAGAGAGGCTCTTGGTCCCTTCCTCAAACCTCTTGGATTTGACTCTGAATTCAAAAAGATTTTCCTGGTGACTCCTATGCACAATAAAGACTGGGGAGGACTGATCTAGAGTGAGGAGATTTCACCCCATTTTGTCCAGATTGCATCCTCATACAAAGTTTGCAAAAACTTCTGTGGTGTTTATTAAGAGTATAGAGTCTTTAATTAGATGTAAGTGTTCCTAGTACACACAGCCCTTTCTCAAAATCAGTCAATCAGTCTATCTATCTACTGGCTTAAATAGTCTTACCTTACTAGGGCTTTGCAGGGCATGTGTTCTCCACAACCCACCCCTAGGAGGGATGTTTGGCAATGCCGGGATGCATTTTTCTGGTTATCGTAATTTGGATGTGGGTATTGCTGGTATGTGGAGGCAGCGGCTGGAGATACTGCCAGGCTGCAATGCGAAGAATGGTTCCCACAGCAAATTTACTGGCTTGGACACCAATAGTGACAAGATTGAAAAGCCCTGCCCTAGAAATATGTGGACCCATGCTGAAGGAAAATGGAGCCATACAGTGTGATGATATGGCCAGGCAAAGAAAAACAAACTGACAGTGGCCAGAGCGGTGATGTTGGGGGCCTGAAGAAGAGGCAGAGGGTGGAGAATCTGGCTGCAGATATTAGGAAGTAGCGAGGTGCAGCGAGGCAGCGCAGGGAGCATCCCATGCTCTGGGCACGGATCAGGGAGCAGAGTTCGGGCTCAGGGACCAGATGTCAGGTGAGCATTACAGGAGACTGGGCGGGGCGGGGAGGGGAGACTGAAGAGATGGGAAAGGGAGCTCATATTCTTGATTGGACCCTTCTCATGATCTCAGCACCCTGTAAGACCTGAAAAACAAGAAAGCATCTGAGTATCTGAGGGATTTTGGGTAAATCCAATAAGAAGTGACTTGAGAACAAGATAAAATCCGCTTGCTAAATCTGGGATGCCTCAAAGCCAGGCCAGCAGCAGGGGGTGACCTGTGGCAGGGTCAGTTCAGCTGTTCGGCTCCAGTGGCTTCTTAAATCCCTCCCTACCAAGCAGAGGCTTATTCTGAGTCTACAGTATGCTTGACTTGCAAGAAGGGGTCAAGTGCTCCTAGCTACAGAGAAGGGTGGCCAAGAAGCAAGCCAGAGCCTGACCCTGGCTACTGCAAAATCGTAGAATGAGAGCGGGAAGAGAATTCAAGAAGTCCCCAGGTAATTTCTCTCCTGTAGAGCACCTAAATCGTTTCAGAAAGATTATCTCCTCTTCAGCTTTAAAATTTCCAAAGAAAGATTTCTTAAGGACTTGAGGGTACTTTATAATCCAAGTCACAATTGTGTCCCCTTCCTGACCCCACATCCCCTCACTGGGACGTGAGCAGCATTCTTCATCCTCTTCTGTACACAGTGTGTTTTCTAACACTCATGATGGTGAGTAACGGCAGCCTCCTTCCACTGTTGCCCCATGATCCAGAATCACCATTCTATTAGCATGCCACCTAGCATCTCTCTCCAGCCTTTGCATGCCTCCATGATCCTCTGAACCCGCTCTGAGTCTTGCCTCTTGTAAGAGTTATCACTGGCATGTATTTATTAAGTGTACCCTATGCTCAGACTACCCCTTTGACCTTTGACCGTGGAAAGAGAAGGGAGCGTGTGAAAGTGCGTTCACAGCTTTGTTGGTTTTTAGTCTCTCTTTCTCCAGGGATTTGTGGATCTTGGCTAAGTTTATAGTGTAGTCAGTACAATCATCCTGAAGCTAAATTCCTTTGCAACATTTCAGCTGTCCCACAAATGTTTTCCCTGTGACCCTCACCTAAGGACAGAAGAGTTCACTAGCATCTACAGTAACTCTGATGTGAATTTATCTGTAAATAAGCCTGAGATCAATACATTTACTCAGTGCTGGAGACAGCACTCCACTGCCATGTGGGTTTTGATTCAAATGAGCTGCAGAGGGATTTGTTCAGGTGAATTCACTCTACAGCAACTGGATTAATTTCATTTCACATTCGGCCTCTAAGTAGGAAAATAAACTGATTTGCAGCAGGCCAAGTGGATATGTTGATGCCGCCAATATCACTCAGATTTAGTCTAGCTAGACTGCAACAGGATCGTTGTCCTGGTTGTTTTCCCTTCCAGAACATGGTTGCCAAAGTATACCACTTTAGAACTAGCATTTTTTTTAAAGATGGAGTGTTCTGGAATGAGAAGGCAGATCCATCAAATGAGATAAGCATTTCTCCTTGTTCAGATCCTGAGGTCCAGTTCTTGCCCCCACTCCCCACTCCTAAGAATATTTTTTAAGTGTTCTTTTTGGAACGGAATGTGATGGTGCATCCTGTAATCTCGGTGCTGGAAGGTGCAGGTGCAGAGGATCAGGGGTTCAAGGCCAGCCTGAGCTATATGAGACCCTGTCTCAACCCCCACCCCCAATTTTCTCTCTCTCTCTCTCTTCTTTTCCCCTGTCTTATGTTCTGAAATTTTTGAATTGTCATAAGGCACTATTCAAGATATATGGCAGTCCCACTGATAGCTAAGGTTACATTCATTATGTGCCTGCCCTGTGCCAAAGACCCCTACCCTCTATCTTCTGCCTGGCTGTGTCTTCCTTCCACTGTGCCTTTATCCCTTTCTACTTCAGTCTGTTTCCAAAGCTACCGTCTCATTATCCTCTGGGAGCTCCCAACTTCTGTCTGTGGCGGGTCCTCTCCTTCCCTGCTGACTGTGCCTAGGCTTGTGATTCAAAGTTGATAAGATTGCTGTGGAAAGCTTTCTGCCTTTTCTAGTGGATAGGTTCTATAACCTGTAGTTACTGTTAAAAGCAAGAGCTTGTAGAGATGAGCTTGGGGGGGTCATGGGGCTGTTATATGGAACAAATGTAATCATGGGTATAAAAACGCAATTTGTAAACTGCAACATGCTCTCCAAAAATAAATTATGGCTGTCTTATATGACTTTAGGGCTTAGAAGGCAACTGGATGATATATAAAAATTCATTCAGCCTCCCTCTGTAACATGGTTGAAATAGAAAATTACAGAATTTGGGGCACTGACCCTTCCATCCATAAACTATGGGCTCCTCAACAGTTTTTTTTTTTTATAGCTGAAGCATATCCATTGAGTTAAGGACACACATATTCTATTCCAAGGATCGTTGTCTGCTCCTCATTCCAAAACAAAAGGCTTCTGCTCCTTCTTGAACGCCCCAGGGACCTCATAAGCCTTTCTAAAATCATAGGTATTCTTTGAAGGCTAGCCTCAAACCATAGCTTCTTTCAAGCTCTTCCCAAGACAAAAGAAATCTGTTTGTCTAGATACTCATGTCTTATGTTGGAACTGGGCTTATCAGTGCCACTTCTGAGTCAGCAGTTCATGAACTGCTGACGGGTGTTATGGGTTCCTGCAGCTGCCAGCACTTCCCCATTTCATGCTGCCTCCACCCCGAATGGAGATGAATAGAGACATCGGCTCAAAGCTGGGAAAGGAGAGAACTCTGAGGACCAAAAGTGTCCTACAAAAGCCTTGTCTGTAGAAGCTGATCCTAGATTTGGAAATGTCTTTACCTAAGGTACTGGGCAACTCCTCTGAAACAAGCAGAGTCTATAAAATTCCTGTGAATAGCAGGGTGTGGTGGTACATACCCTTAATCCCAGGCTGAGGCAAGTGAATCATGAATTAGAAACCGTGTGTGTGTGTGTGTGTGTGTGTGTGTGTGTGTGTGTGTGTGTGTATGAAGACTGCTTCAAAACAAAACAAGCCAGGCATAGTGATCCACACCTGTAATCCCAGCATTTAAGAAGTGGAGGCATGAGTATCTCTGCATTCAAGAGTTGCCTGGGCTACATAATAAGTTCCAAGTCAGCCAGGTCAACATAGCAAGACCTAGACTCAAAAATAAACAAAAATAAATTCACCCAATGATGAGTTTGTTATTATTATTTTATAGACTTCTCTGTACATTTGAAATGTTTTCTATGTTTGGCTGAGCATAAAAAGACCACATCAGATCTAAAAGTTAAAGTTGAATAAGTTTTCTTGTAACTTGATTTTCAGCTTAAAAGTTTCCCTACAGTTTGAATTATAAAAGTCATTCTTTGCTTCCAAGCTTAGCTGCGGTTTCTCAAATGGAATGTGGCACTCTGTGAAATCATGAGTTCTTAGATTGCCCTGCATGTAGTGTGGACTGCATTGCTTCCTTATTGAAAGGAACTTGTACAGAATATGATAAAAATACCACTTTTCAGCGCATTAAAAACAATCCTGAGGCTGGAAAGATGGTTCAGCAGTTAAGAGCACGTGCTGCTCTTGCAGAGGACTTGAATTCAATTCCCAGCATTCTTGTCAGGAGGCTCACAACCACCTGTAACTCCTGGTTTAGGGCAATCCAACGATGGTACCTGCCCTCCTGTGCACATAATCCACATGTAGACACACACACACACACACAATTAAAAATAAAATAAATCTTCTAAAAAAATTCTTAGCTGAGCTAGATGTGGTGATTTGAGACTTTAATCTCAGTACTCGGGAGGCAGAGACAGGTGGATCTTTGTGAGAATGAGGCCAGCCTTGTCTACATTCTGAGTTCCAGATCAACTGGGGCTAAAGGAAAAAAAAACCCTCTGTCTCAAAAAAAACTGCCCCCGCCAAAAAAATTCCATAGCTGGGTGTGAAGGCATATGCCTGTAGTCCCAGCACGCTTGGGAGGCAGAGGTAGAAGGATCATAAATCAAGGTCAGCCTGGGCTACATAACAGGACCCCCTTCACACACAGCCAAAAATTAATCATGGAGCTGGTTGTGGCTGGCTGTGTGTGTTTATGCATCTGTGTGTGTATATGCATGTGCATGCGTATGGAAAGGTCTATATTGGGTATCTTACTCAATTGTTCTCTACCTTATTTTTGAGACAGGGTCTTTCACTGAACCTGGAACTCATTGATTGGGCCAGACCAGCTGACCATCAAGCCCCAGGCATTCTCCTGTCTTCCCCTCTCCAGCTCTGGGATCACAGGTATCTTTGGATGTCACATGGGTACTAGGGCTCACATATGCACTTTAGGAACTGAGCCATCTCTTCAGTCCCTGTTTTGTTATTTTAATACATTGGAAAAACAGATATTTTATTCATTGGCCAGATGACTTTTTAAGGAATCATCTTTTTAAAGAGTAGCCATAGAACCTCTGCCAAGGACATGATAGGTGCTCGATACATGTTTTTAAAAAGACTGTGCACTTCCAAACAGAAGATAACTTCAGTTATTTAAAACAGCAAGCAATGAGAATAGCTTCCAATTGCTTCTCGGTGGTTCGCATTAGAAATCATCTTTTAAAATGGAAAGGTGGAGAAAAGATCTGGCAGTATTACAGTACCCGCATTGTTGAGAGCTGATTGCGATTATGTTGGTAGTGATAGGTTGCACGCTTGTTTGAGGGATTTATTATTATGGTGGATTAGAGCTGTGTTGTTACTGTAATACAGAATTGGCCTGGAGCCCTCACCTCTCACGGCTCCTGCCCTTTCAGTAGCAGGCCAGCCCCGCCCTCAGTAATTCCATGTAACACAGCTCTGGCACAGACCCCTAACCTCAGACTCCAGCCAATTTTCCTAACAATACACCTTTCCCTTTCACTTGCCAGCTGTTCCTTGTTCTCAGCTACAAACTCCCATCCCAACATAACCCTGGAATCGCAGGCTTTCATTAGTTAAAAAGGGATGTGTAGCATTCCCTAGCCCTACCAGGTTTTTGGTATCCTTGTAGACTTGAACAAGAGCTCCTGGAAGCCTCTTGAACTTCTTCTTAAGATGTGCTAATTCTTTGTCTTTGATCCAACTGCTGACTCTTCCGGGTTATATGATTAGTGATTACCTCCAGATATGTTTGGAGCTGTATGTTTGGCATTGCTATGTAGTTGTAGAAACCCATAACCTGGGGTTAGGATCATGTTAGAGGGCACAAATCCACCAGAGTTGTGAAGGCCCTGTCCAAAAAGGAGAAACAAACACACAAAAACTCCCAACAGATTTCTGTGACCTTGAGGGAGAAATTCCGAGTGTTCAGCTGGGGATGCTGTGGCTCCTCTCTCGCTCACAGGTCTGTTTTGTATAAAGGACTCAGACATAAAGGGGTTTGTGGTTCTGTTCAAAAACTGAAAGCAATTTTGTTTTCTCAGAACTGTGTATGTAACATGGCTGCTGTCCCAGTTAGGTCAACCAAACCCCAATGATATCCTTTCTGGTTCTGGTGTTCCCTCTCTAAGAAATTCACAGCATTTTAAGATATTATCTATATATCTTTGCAACAACAAATGGTATAAAATGAATATTCTCTAGGAAGTAGTTAAAAAATAAGAGGAGATTGAGGTCCAAAAGAGGGGCTGTAACTCACGACCATTCTCCATCTGTGTGTGTGTGTGTGTGTGTGTGTGTGTGTGTGTGTGTGTGTATGTGTGTATTGCTGGGAATTGAAATTAAGATCTCACACATGCTACCACTGAGTTATATTCCCTCACCCCCATTTTGAATCAGGGTCTCATGTAGCCCACACTGGCTTCACACTCCTTATATAGCCAAAGATGACCTTAAACTTCAGATCCCGGCTTCCACCTCCCATGTGCTGAGATTACAGGTAAGCACCACTATTCCCAGTTTGTATGGTTCCTGAGGATCAAACCCAGGGCTTCATGCATGGTAGGCAAGGATCCTACCAACTGAGCCACATCCTAAGCCCCACAAACACTTTATTTTGTAAGTGGAAAACCAACCCATGTTACCAGTTCAGTTACTTCAGTGCTTGCTGCTGAGGCTGGTAACAATCCCAACTTTTCTGAAAGCTTTTATGAGTAATAACAAATAATAATAATGAAGTTCTTCTGGAATGCCCATAAGTTGTCTTTGCAAGTTCGTTGCCGGGCAAGTTGGATGCTCCACCTGGGCTCTGAGTAATTGGCACCTTTGGGAAGGAGCTTGCCCAAATGCCATTCGCCTTGTTTGTAAGTCTATAATGTGTTTTAATGTGCAGAGTTGTATTATATAAACAATAATATTTCGTTATTATAATAACATTTTCCCATAATTGCAAAAATATTTCTGACCTGAATTTATTCTTGTCATGGCCATGCTAGCAAGCAGAGTCTTGTTTGCCTATAAAGTATATTAATAATATATTAATTAGCTTCCCAGCGCTGCCCAAACAAGGAACAGGAAAGATTTATCTAAATCATAAAAACTGAAATGAAGCCAACACTAGTAATTATGGTTTAAGGACAGCCTCGGAATTAGGTAGCATAGCAAAGTTTTGGCCTAACTTTTGGGAGGAAATAAGAGAAAATACCGCTCAATTAATAAACCACTTATTTAGCATCAACTGTGGAGAATTCTGAAAGGTCAAGGAGGCTGAGGCATCAAATTGGCCAATTTCATTTCATGGTCAAATTTAAAGGCAATAAAAGGCAAGGTCATATAAGTGTTTTGATTTCATGTCAATTAACTTAAATATATTGGGTTCAACTGTATGAAATTGATAAAATCTGACCAATTTTTAACCCCCAAAGTGGCAATTTGATAGGCTATGACCTAATATAAAGGTAATCTGGTCCTACTGTCCCAGTTCTTAAAACATAATGCTTTTTTTTCATTTCCTTCCAATTTTTTTAAAGCAGAATGATTGGTTTCAGGTTGAAGCTGTCATTGAGAGAATGACCCCTACCAGAAAGCAGACAGGCAAGAGATCTGGCTCCTGCTTCTTATAATATTTATTTCCTAAGGCTCCCTAATGACGTACCTTATGCAGTTTTAAAGTTTCTGATTACATTAGACGCTTCTCTTAATTCTACTTAAGAGTCCTTGTCCCCATGCCCACTCTCTGTGCATGACGTTCCCCACCTCAGTTCTCCAAGATCCTGCAGAACCACCCTTTTCCTGTCCACCGCTGTGCAGAGAGCACTCATTTCTCTTGAAATACTTGCACAGAGATTAAACCATACATTCTACTGAGTGTGCTCTTTTTTATAATTTTTTGAGAGTTTTGTGTATAAGTGTTGTATTTGCACTATTCCACCCGCCCAGACCCTGCACACCCTCCATGCCCTTACTCCCTCTCAGTTTATTGTCCTCTTCTTGATTGTTGTTACATATACATACATGCATCTATAAATACACACAGATATATAATGCACTGAGTCCATTTAGTGGTGCTTCTGTGTACCTGTATTTAAGGCTGTCCACTTGGGATTAGATTACTGCTCAGGGAGCTCATCCCTGAAGAAAACTGATTCTTTCTCAGCATCCTTGATTGCCTGTAGCTCTTCGTCTTGAGGTGGGACCCCATGACATTTCCCCCATCCACCTTGGCATGGGTTTTGTCATTATGCAGCTCTTGCTAGACTACCACACTGTGGAGATTTCATCGGTGTTGCTTTCCCCTGTCAGTCTGGAATGCATTAACCAGAGCAGGTTTCTTGTCCCTCTGGCTCTTACAGCCTTTCTGCCCCTTCTTCTGCAAAGATGTCCACTGAGCCTTAACTGCAGAGGTTGCATTGCAGATGTATCACTTAGGGCTGGGCATCTCACACTAAGTATGTGTTCTTCTTGTTCCTTCAACATTTAGCATGTATTTACCAAGCATCTGTTTAGAATAGGTTTGGGGATATGCCCTCTGATAAATATTAATTGTATTGATAAAAGGGTATGCAATAGGCTAGTGGCCAGCTTCTATAGCAGCAGGGAAGGAAATGGCAGGTAGTAAATAATCTATAGAGGACATTGGGAGAAGGCAGCAAGCTCGGGGTAACTAGAGTATCACGAAAAGCGACAGGCCATGGGCCACAGCATCTTCACTTGGGAGAACTTTTACAGTCAAAGTGAGCTTATTTGTGTGCCATTTCCTGGCATGTAATTTGTGCCACATGAAGGAAGATAGTTCACACTGGCCAGTGCACAGTTCTAGGAAGTCAGCATGAGCTGTGCTCCTAATTTCTGGTTATATCATCTATGCCATGCAAACCAGGGCAGTCCTGTTTGGTCAAAGTTCAGTCCTGGTTATGGACTTGGGTCATTGGGTGCTGAGCTATGGTCTGTGGTATCAGGTTATGAATTCACTGGCTGGCAGCTTAAGATTCCTGGGAACCAAGCTTGTGAAAATTCCCTGATGAGGGAGAAGCTCCATTTTCTGATTTCTTATTAATGGCCTTCCTTTCACAATGTATGCATTAATACAAATACAAAGTGTAATGCTGTCTACTAGACACTGTCTAGGCTCTTCACATGCATCAATCTACTTAATCCTACCCAAATAGAGACTACTGGTGTTACATCCATTTTAGAGATAAGAAAACTGAGGCCAGAGAAGTTATGTGAACCCCTAAAATTCTAGGCATTAAACAAGGCACCAGTAGTTCATCTGTTTTTTTTTTAAAAAACTTTTCCCAGTTCGTACACTCAAAACATGTTGAATTAGTAGTACCTTCCAGTGCACCAACATAGCACCTATCAGCCCAGGCCCTTCTATGTCATAGGACACTAGCTCCTGTTTTCTGCCAATGTGCCCCCAGTGCACACAGGGACTTGTATGCTGCCTGGTACATTACTGCAGAGTCACATCTAACCCCACATCTCATCACCACCCTGTGGAGGTCCAGACACTATCAAGAAAATAATCACTCCTCTTCTTCCCGTTATGCCCAATGTGTGAGCACTGATAACACATCTTGATTCAAAGAAAATCTACAGAAGTCATCTCAGTCAACCTGAGAAGTTCGGTGACTCATTCACACCATTCTCATGGGGCTTCTTTGGGCCACTGTGCTTCTCCAGAAGTGGCCCCAGGCCTTCTGCAGTTCAGTGCAGCTCAGAGCGCTCCAACACTCTGGCTTCCGCCCCACAGATGAATACTGACTTTTTTTTGCATAGACTTCGGAGTTGCTTCTGAGTTATATATCAGCTGCCCTGCTCTGTGCTGACTGCGACCCTACTGTGCATATCCCCAAGGCAGGCTAAACAAGGTCGCCTTGCAATAAAAAGTAAACAAATAACAGGGAATAAGATGCTGGTTCTTCAGCCTCCAGAGTAAGTGCTATCACTTCAGAGGTAAAGTCAGAATATCTAGATATGACTCGATAGATGTCAGGTCTTATAAACACATGTACACATGTGGATGCTGAAACTGTATATGCCCTGACAGCCCGAAGCAAAACCAAAAGCAACTTTCTGTCTCATTAGAAAAGACAAGAAATAGTAGGCCAACACTCTAGGAGAAGGAGTGGAAAAGCAAGCAGAGCACCGCACCATGGCAGGCACCTGCAATCCAGCCACTGAGAAGGCTGAGGCAGGAGGATCACTTGATCCCAAGAGTTGAGGTCAGCCTGGGCTAGGGAGACTTTAATTAAAAGATAATAATAGATGATTAGATAGATAGATAATAGATAGATAGATAGAAAAATTAATACACTATCTTTTCTACACACTTGCACAATGAACATCACAAAAAGAGTTAGTTTCTCTAGCAATAATGGACTATTAGTATTTCTGCAGATTTCCTTGTTCAAATTTAAGTTAAGCCAGCTATGGTGGTACATATTTACAATTCCAGTTCTTGAGAGGCTGAGACAGCAGCATCTTGAGTCTAAGGCTAACCTGAGCTCCATAGTAAGTTTGAGGTCAGCCTGGGCTACATAGTGAGATCCTATCTCAGAAGGAGAAGGAAAAGAAGGATGGGAGGGAAGGAGGGATGGGAGTTTGTCAGCTGTGTGGCCTAGGTAAGTTATTTCACCATCCAGAGTTTCTGTTCCCTCACCTATAAAATGGACATAATAACATGAAAGTTAGCAGGCATGGTCCACTACGAAGATTAGACAATGTAATAGGGACATGTTTAGTACTTGATCTGGACCTCAGCACAGTGGGAGTTATTTATTTATTTTTAGTTTTTTAAAACCACATTTGTGTTTATTTTATTTGTGTGTATCTATATTTGTGGGTGTCTGTGTGCCATGGCACACATGTGGAGGTCAGAGGACAACTTGTATGAGTCAGTTCTTTTCTTCTACCATGTGGGTCCCAGGTACTGAACTCAGATTGTCAGACTTGGAAACTGAACTCAGATTGTCAGACTTGGAAGCAACCCTTTCTCCACTGAGCTATCTCACCACCCTTATTTATTTATTTATTTTTATTTTGGGGTTTTGGAGGGGTTGTTTTGTTTTGTATTGTTTGAGACAGGGTCTCCCTGTAGCCCCTGCTGTCCTAGAACTCACTGTGTAGACTAGGCTGGCCTTGAACTCAGAAAGATCCACCTGCCTCTGCCCCTGAGTACTGGGATTAGAGGCGTGCATCACCACACCTGGCTTGTTACATTTTTAATATTTTATTTATTATTTTTATTTTATGTGTGAGTATATTGCCTGTATGCATGTAAGTGCCCCTGTGTTGTACAATGCCCATGGAGATCAGAAAAGGGTGTCAGATTCCCTGGAAATGGAGTTACAGATGGTTGCCATCTTCCATGGGGGTACTGGGAACTGAACCTGGGTCCTTTGCAAGAACAGCCAGTGCTTTTACCAATGAGAGTTATTTATAATAGTAACCTGAAATGGGCCTATACATCCCAGTTGGAAACCAGTGAGTTTTCTTTTACTTTAACTTTAATCTTGGAAGCGTTTCAGTCTCAATCCTTTGTCTTTTGTCTTCATGGAGATGCTTAGCTGTCCTTGGAGCACAATCTTTCCTTTCATTAAAAACCATTATTAAGTCTCTTGGAGTTTCTCTTGTGCAGTAAATGATCCAGATTACTTAATGGGTCTGTTTTACATGCTTGAATTATTTATTTGAACTTCCCAACTATCTCCAGATGTGGTATGCACAGAAACATTGTCAAGGAAAATGTGGAAAATCTGTGGCCCATTAGTTCAGATGTTTAAAACTTTCTGTTCTTAAGAGAAAAGTTAAATTCCTTATCAAATTGGTCACTATCATAGTGTCAAATCCACCCAACTCTCAAATGTATAGGACAGCACACACCAAATCAGAAAAGACCACGGGTGATTCATTCCTTCAACATTTATTGTTTGTTGTGTGCCAGGCTCTTTGCTGTGCTCTAAGATCACAAATAAGTTGCTCTCTACTTAGAAGGGCTCCTAGCTTGGTAGGGAGACACACAAGTAAACAAACCATTATAACACCTGTCCATTAGGATGTGTTGAGGTGGGAAAGTGAGGCCAGGATGACCTCAGAGCAGAAGGAAGTGTGGATTCAGCTCCCTTAAGGAGAAGAGATGATAGTTGAGGAGGATAAAGGATAATAAGAATTAAGAAGAGTGTTGAAGAGAGAAAATCCCAGGGTTGATTTTATGTCCTGTGGCCTTTTTATGTCCTTACATGGCTGGGCCTGGTATGAATGGACGCTGCAGTCCAGAGGGAGCAGAGACACTTGGCTGCCCAGATCCGCTGGGGCTCCATCCTGCAGGTGTGAGGAGGAAGGGAATGTGAGGGGCAGAGGCATGGCTGAGGCAGCTCCCAGTGTGATCTGTGTTTTACATAAGTCACTCTGGAAGTCATGAAAGGGAAAATGGAAGGTGTTGGTGTCACAGAGAAGTGGGAGATCAGGTCACGGAATTGGGACCATGGAGAAAGCTCACAGGAAAGAAAGGCATTGATTTTAAAGTATATTCAGTGTCAGGGATGGGGCTGTAGCTCAGTGGCACAATGCTTGCCTAGCATGCATGACGCCTTTGGCACAATCCCCTGAACTGAAAACCCAAAAACAAACAGTTTAGCCACTAGCCACTATAATCCCAGGAGGCTGAGGTAGGAGGCCAGGGAGTACAAGGACAGCCTGAACTACAGAGATAGATGGATCCCTAGGAATTTTTTTAAGTATTTTATTTGTTATTTTTTTAAATTTTATGTGTTTGAATGTGTTGCCTGCATGTGTGTAAGTGCACCTGTGTCATGTTATGCCCTCAGGGGTCAGAAGAGGGCATTGGATCCCCTGAAACCGGAGTTATAAACAATTGTTAACTGCCATACTAATGCTGGGAATGAAATCTGGGTCCTTTGCAAGAGCAGCCAGTGCTCTTAACTGCTGAGCCATCTCTCCAGGCCCCCTGGAGCTTTTAAAAGCTAGCCAACTTAACCTAGTTATCCAATTCCAGGCCAGGGAGAGACCCTGCCTCAAAATACAAGGTGGATGACACCTGAGGAACAGCCCTGAAGATTGACCTCTGGCCTTCACAGGGAGAGACAGAGGAGGGGAGGGAAGGAAGGGAAGGGAGAGGGGATGGGAGGGGAGGGGGAGGGGAGGGTCAGACAGTGTTTAGAGACCCATTAGAGTTGAGGGCCAAATTTGATTTCCAGTGTGGGATCTCTCCATACAGTGCCACAGTACCAAAAAAAACCACAAATTAGCAAAAGTTCATCTTCTAGAGATACGCTTAAAGACTCACCTCACACTGAAGGTCACGATATGCACAAGGAACAGGCTATGTATTTCTTTGTAGCTATTCCTTTTAAATACTCTCTACTATCTGAGACATATGTGAGCCAAGAAAATATTCCTATGAGGCTTTTACATTTTCTGCTGTTATGTTTTCAAATATAGTAAGATGCTAGCAGCATGTCAGTTGTCTGTACCTGGCATGGTATGCATGTATTTACTACGTTTTCACACCCACACCCACACACATGTATACATAAAGTAGAACATAAACTCTTTAAGATCAGTCCCTTTGTCTCTTTTATTGCCATCTATACCCCCAACAACTAAAACCATAGGTGTGTTGGCAGGGCGGAGGGGAGCTTCTTTGTTAAATATTTTATTATTTCAATGTATGTGTCTTGAGTGTTTTACCTGCATATATATCAGTGTACCACATGTGAACAGCACCCAAGGAGAGTATTAGATCCCCTGGAACTGGAGTTATAGATGGTTATTAGCTGCTGGGTGGGTGCTGGGAATCAATCCCAGGTTCTCTACAAGAGCCACAAGGGTTCTTAACCACTAAGCCATCTCTTCAGCCCCTGTTTTTGATTTTTGTTTTGGGTTTGGTTTTTTTGTTTGTTTGGGGGGGTTTTTTTGGTAGGATCTCAGGCTGAGGAAATAGCTTGGTTGATAGAGAGCTTGCCTGCCATATACAAAACCCTGGGTTTTATTCCAAGCACTGCATAAGACTAGACATGATGATGGTCCATGGCCATAATCCTAGTCAGGAGGTGGACACAAAAGGATCCAAAGTTCAAGGTCATTCCTGGCTACACAGCAAGTTCAAGGCCAACCTGAGTTATATGAGTTATTGTCTCAAACCAAATGAAAACAAAACCAAACCAAGACAAGGTTTTGGCCACACCCAGGCCTGAAACCATGCTTAATTTCTGAAAGAGGCTTAGTAATATTTGTGATATATATATATGAGTGGATTTCCATGTGGTTGAAAATAAGCAGTTGTTTGTTTCACTGCTGTGGGAAGAAAAGAGAAAAAATAAGAATAACAAATCTGAGTTTAAAACAGTTCTGCAAACACACACACACACACACACACACACACACATACACACACACACACACACACACACAGATCTGAAGTCAAAGAGCTATTTTTCTTTCCAAAGCTCTACTTCTGGGAGAATCCCAGCTGCCAGCTTAGATGGTGATTTCAACTGCCCAGTTACAAATCCCACACAATTGTGCACATTGGCAGAGCTCTGCTTCCTTAAATGTCTTTGGATCAGGAAGGAAATAGTGATTTTCCTTATTGATTTTGTGCCAGTTCCTCTTTGTGAAAAATCCCGTGTGCTGCTTGCCAGCACACATGCCCCCAAAAACTGAACATTGAAGGCCAGAAATTAAGTAAGTTGCTCATGTCTCTCTCTAGCCATGTGTTCTAAAACCATTTCTACTTTCAGGCTAGTGTGTTCGATCATCCTCCCTTTAAGCTTAGCTGCGTGACTTTCCCCCCTGGTGGGTAGCACATATGCTCTTTTTGATCTGTGAAATAGCTCCTTCCTGGGCAAACTTGAAGCTCCCCAGAAATGCATGTGAAATACTGTTTATGACTCGTGGGAGTTGCACCAAGCCTTTTCTCCAAGAAGAGGGGGGAAATACAACTTCTGGCTGCAGCTTTATGAAGCCGGAAAGAGAAGATAATAATCATAATTGGAGTCTTGTTCACTGTTAACTGTTTCCACAGATGGGACACAGTGCAGGGTTTGTGTCTAAGGAGAGGGGTGTGGTTGGTTCCTGTCCTCTGGGGTTGACAAATTAGCTAGAGAAGCAAAATGTAACCCAGAAGAAGACAGGCTGGTCAGGCCATAGGAGATGGATTTGACTATGAGGTGGACCGTTAAGGGAGACACTGAGTGAGACTAGGTAGGGTGGTAGCAATAGTTGTGAACACCCTTGCTAGTTGTTCCAGCTGGCGCTGGCTGAGTAAAAGTCGTGGCAGGCAGGCTGGGCAGACTGAAAATGAACTTGAATGCTACTGTAAAGGCTTTGAACTTGGTCCCATATGTAAAGTGGTTTTTGGTAGAATGGATATGAGCCGAGCAGTGCTTTAGAGAAACTAAATCTAGTGGGATGTAGCTATAAGTTGACTAGGGAGGGAGCCTCACTTGAGACCCTGACCCAGGCTGGGCACATTGGGGTATCGCCATCATTTGGAACATTTCTCTTAAATTTAACGGTACCTCTTAAAGATTCACGTCAAATTGCCTATCTGGACTCGGGGGATAGGGTGGTCAGTAAAGTACTTGCTGTATAAGCAATGAAGACCTGAGTTTAATTTCTATAACCTGAGTGAAAAAGCTGGGCAGAGTGGTGCATGCTGGGAGAAGTGAATCTCTGGGGTTTTTGGCCAGCCAGACTAGCCTGCTTGGTGAGCTCCAGGTCAATGAGAGATCCTGTCTTTTATAAAAAGCAAGATACAGGCTGCAGAGATGGCTCAGAGGTTAAAAGCACTTCCTGCTCTTACAGTGGATCCAGGTTTGATTCCTAGCACCCACATATCAGCTAATTCTAGTTCCAGGTGAGCCCGTGCCCCCTGGCCTCTTCGGGCATTGCACGGTACAAGAGCACTTTCATACATGCAGGCAAATCTCTTATATACACGTGTGCACACACATGTGCACAGGCACCCAAATATACATGTACTTACATCTAAATGTATACACATGTGCCCACCATACTGAGACACATGCACATGCACACACATAAAGTTCCTATCTGCCTCTTCACTGTAATGCTGATACCATGAGCTGCTTAGAACTAGCCTCTTTCCTTAGAACTAGTGTTTGGACATAGGCTAGGACCCAGGGCGGGCTATGCAGAGACCTCAGAGAATTGAAGAAACAGGAACTGTAAAAGCTTCAAGCAATCTTGGAGTTCTGAAGTCTACCTTCTTTTACTGATAAAGAAGCCATGCAGTGCTCAGAGGTTCAGCACTCACAACTGGGACCTTCTTTCTCTACTCCAGCAGGACTTCTGAGTGGTCCAAATCCTCCTCTGAGATGTGTACAAATCCTGGTCGAGTCCAGGATCGGTTTGGATAAATAAAGGACTGATCATCTCCCTGCCTTAACTCCAAGCCCCCACCAGGTGGTGGTCTGGCCTGAGTCCTCCACCTCATCTCTGACAACTCCTTGCCTTTCTTTTTTTCAAAGCACTCTTTTGTTTCTTATGCCCTGACATTGATTGTGCTGTCCTCTTGGGAGCCCTACATATCCCCAGTTTAAGCCTCTCTGCCTCTAGGAGACCCTCCATTGGTCTCAGCTCCTTCCTAGGTACATTGAGGCCTCCCTTTTTGGAGCTCATACTGCCCTCTTACTGTGTCTCTGCGATGTCATTTATTGTTGTTGTTATTTTGTTTTATGAGGCAGGGTCTCACTATGTAGATCAGGCTAGTCTTGAACTCCAAATCCTCCTGCCTCAGCCTCCTAAGTGCTCCCACACCCAGATCCATCTGTCGGAACAAAATAGTACCTGCCTATTTATGTGTCTTCCTCCCACGCTTCAATTGTGAACTCCTAGAAGGGTGGGACTCTGGGTATACATGATTAAATACTCAGCATCTACCACTTTGCCTGGTACCTACATTCAAATGTCTGATGAATGAATGAGTGATAGCTTCCTGTTTGTGACTCCTTGGTACACTCATTCATTCACTTCATAAATATTTATTGAGTCATTACCTATGATCTTCACTGTGAAGTTCTACTTAAATGTCAAAATAAACCTATGCACTCAAGTTTCAAATTATGCATGCATAAATTATGTATGTGGAGTGTTAACAGGCACACACAGCAGAACACACTCACATATCTACAAATACCAGAGCCAGCAAATGCAGTGAACTATGTGCCAGATGTCCCTGAAATTTACGAAGAACCAAGAACCAAAAATGACAGTTAACTCCATAAGTCCAGTAAAATGGAGGAGAGAAGAGCACAGAAGAACAAAAGAGCCCGAGCAAAGGAAGTGGTTCTGGGGTTTTCCTCAGTGCCTCGGTTAGGGGGGTTGATCAAGCATTCTGCACTGGGCAGGATAGAAGTCTGAGTTCCTCACGGGCTGCCTCTTAGGAACTGTTTGGAAAATTCATTGCCATGCGTGAGTCAGGGGACTGCTTTTATTCCACTGGAACTTGTTAATGGAGACGGCATTAGTGGTCCCTCATTGCTCTGCCCGATAGACAGACAGCAGGCTCACCCAAGCAATTCTGGAACCCTGATCACTGCCAATTAGGGGTGCATTGTCTGGCTGACATAATCAAGTGAGTATAAATATATTTATCGTGATTGGAATGGGGAAGGGAGACGGCGGAAAGATTGAGGCAGAAGCTGCCACCCGCTGCCTGGCTCCAGCCCGGATCAACCCCGGCGTGCCGCCCAGGGTTCAGCAAAAGCAGTTACTGCCTTTCGGAGGTGGAATGACAGTAGAGAATTCAGGACTAAAACATTTTCCTCAGGTTCTTTTTTTCTTATTTTTCTCCTCTCTCTCTCTCTCTGTCTGTCTGTCTCTCTCTCTCTCGTTCACTTCTGTGAAAGCTGAAGAGAGGAGAAAGTAGATGACATGTTGAGCCCATTCTCATTCTGCCCTGTCAGCCACACTGCTTGTGCTTGCATAGCTTCTCTGCAGTTCAAAGTGACTGTGGGGGACATGGCCACACAGGGCCCTCCACCCTCTCTCCTGCAGCGTGGCCTTGGGCTTTTTCCATTGCTGACTCGTGGGACTTCTGTGGGGATGCCTCTGATGTGTCTCAGAGCTGGGATTGAAAGATCCTGGTAAAAATAGTCCCCTGCAGTAGACTAGATTTGGGAGGAATTTCTCAAATTGAAACAGCTGATAAAAGGAGGCAGATTTCTGTCACATCTGGTGGTGTTCCTGCTGTCAGACTGGAGAGTGGGGGTCTGGTTAGGTCACCGCACAGACTTAAAAATGCAGGCTGCATCTCTTCCTTCCTAAACAAATGGCTGGAGTCAGATGTGAATACCCCAGTTGCATTGTTATGAAGGACATTGGGGACAGAACCATGCTATGGCAGCACAGATGATCAAAGGCACAACTTCTTTCTCACTCTTGATGCCTGAATCATTGACAAGTTGATTTCAGTTTTGTTTTACCCTGCACATGTGAGCTGTTCTCACCTCTGATAGCCAAGGACTGTCTGCATTGCTCTCAACAGAGTGAGAAGACCCCCACCTCTTAGGCCTGTCACCTAAGGTCCAAGTTTACCCTTGTAACTGCAAACTGCTCTTGGGCCTGCCTTCCTGAATTAGGCAATCCATGTTTGAATTCATGTTTGTGGATGTAAGTATACCAAATAAATCAGCCCAGTTGGTAGAGTGCATGCCTAGCATGCACAGAACCCTGCGTTCAATCCCCAACACCAGGTAAGCCAGGCATGGTGGTACATACTTGTAATCCAAGCACTTGAGAGGAAGAGGCAGGAGGATCCAAAGTTCAACATTGTCCTCTGCTGCTTAGCAAGTCTGATGCCAGCCTGAGCTACCTAAGACAATGTCTCAAAAACCCCTTTTTAGGGCCTGGAGCACAGCAGTTAAGAGCACTTACTGCTCTTGCAGAGGAACAGCATTTGGTTCCCAGCACCCCCATCAGGTGGCTCACAGCTGCCTGGAAATCCATCCGCAAGGGGTCTGATGCCCTCTTCTGGTCTCTGGGGGCATGCACTTGGTACACATACAGACAAGCAGGCACACACAGGTACACACACATAAAATATTTTAAACCCTTTAAAAATTGAGTAGCAGAGATATTACAGGGTTCACTCTGTCTAAAGAGTCCAAAGACACCTGGCCATCTGTGTCCAATCTTCTCTCATGTTCTTTGTCTGCTCAGAAACTGCCCAGGCCAACCCCTTCTACCCACCTATCCAAAATATTCATTTCTTTTCCTTTTCCAATCTTAATAGGAAAAACACCTGGTTTATTTGTTTGTTATTTTCTGTCTTCTACTTCTTCTTGCTAGATATATTGGCTTTTGAAAACCAGAGCTCATTTGTCTCCAAGGGAGAAAGAAAGTCATTCTATATTTACCCGTTAGCAAATTACCACTTAGCGTGGAAACACAGGGAGCACTCCCTCTGCTAACAAGTAGGTTTCTTTCCCTTGGCTGAACCTGGTGGATGGACAGGTACTGTTCCCTTCGAGTTGGCAGAATTTCCTCTGTTGGCATTTGTTTCCTTGAAGCAAAAACACTTCTGGGTTCTGTCTCTGTCTCATCTGCTTTTGAGGAATCAGACCTCAAAAAAGCAGGTCTGGTTCCATCCCTGGCATTTGTGGGGAACCCATTGTGTAAGAGGCCTGCATTCCTCTGCATTTTCCTCACTTCCAAACTGGATGGAGTCATCCACAGGAATGCTGGCTCTCTCCAGCCGATTGCTTTCTGCCATGTAGACAAAGGCATGAACTCATCATCACTAACGTGATACCCTAAGAGGAGCTTGAGTTTGAAATCAGTGAGACCTGGCTTGTGGAGCAGCACAACCACAGATGCTGGCTTCCCTCTTCCGAGCCTTGCCTCCTCACTGTGACACTGATGGGAACAATAAAACTATCCGTTCACTTTCACCATTCCCCTAACAAGAAAGCCAAGTGAATGGCAAGGAGCTTGGTCTGAATGCCACATGTTGGTGCAAATTGCATGTGGTCACAGAAAGGATTGGGGGCTTGAGGATTTAAAGAATTTTTAGTTTAGTGACACGTGCCACTTAGTTACAAGAATAAGACACTCTGGGGCTGAAGAGGTGGTTCATCAGTTAAGAGCACTGGCTGCTCTTTCAGAGGACCCAGGTCTGATTCTCAGCACCCACATGGCAGCTAGCAACCATCCATAACTCCAGTTCCAGGGGCTTCAATGCCCACTTCTGACCTCTGAGGGTACTGCATGACATGGTAACACTTATATACAGGAACTTACAAGCAGACAATATACTCATACACATAAAATAAAGCTAATAAATTGTTTTAATTATTAAAAAAAAAAAAGAAGAAGACATCCTGAACATACACAAAGCTCCTGACCTGGGTGAACCTTACAAGTTATATCATTTTGATTCCTTTCACTCTAGCTAGGAAAAAGTGAAGGAGCAGGTAGAAGTCCAGTGCAGGGTGCTGTACCATTGATAGTCTCCTACTTTTGATATTGTACTCTGGAGGTAAGATGTCAGCACTGGAGGAAGTGCCTTGCTGTGATCAAATTCCTAACAGGGAGCCACTGACAGGAGGATGTGTTTGTTTGGGATTCCAGTTTGAGGGGATGCAGCCTGTCGTGCTAGGGAAGACACAGCAACAGAAGCACGAGGTAGGCTGCATCTGCAGTCAGGAGGCAGAGAACAGACAGGAAGTGGTGCAGAGCTATAAAACTTCAAGGCCCACCCCCAGTGAACAGCTTCCTCCAACAAGGCTGTTCCTCCTAAAAGGTTCCATGACCTTCTCCCCCAGGGTCACATGCTGGAGACCAAGTGTTTCAGCACAAGGACCCATAGAGGACATTCACATTCAACCCACAGCAAAGGACCTCTCTTTCTGCAACTCTTTACGGAGCTGCAGTTATTTCAAAACACAAGAAGAGGGAATGAGTTGAAAGGCGATTAGGAGGCACAATTGTTGGTGTTGGTTTTAGTCCCTACCTGGACAAATATTTCACATTTTATTTGTCTCTTCCTCCCTTTCACATGTAGGTTTTGTGAGCAATCAGAGGTTGAAAACAACGGCTCCCTAATCTCAGTGGTTACGAGCACCGGCTGCTCTTGCGGAGGACTTGGGTTCAGTTCCCAGTACTCATATGGCAGCTAACAACTGTCTCTATGTAACTCCAGTTCCAGGGGATCCAACACCCTCTTCTGACCTCAAAGGGCATTGCATGACATGACATGGGTGCACTTACATGCAGGCAATACACTCATACACATAAAATAAATAAAATAAGCAAGGGCTCCCATTTCTTTGGAATGTAAGGAACATAAGATGGGCTGAGAGATCCTCCCCACCATCATAGCGAAAGGTCATCCACTCTCCCCCACCTACACACACATTCACCTCCTGCTCTATACACCCCTCATCCTGTGCCCCCCCAGGAAGAGGTGCCTCCTCACCTGCTGCTGGGAAGGAGCTGCAGACCATCCTCCGCATTACTGCTGTCCCTCTGTAAGAGCTCTCTGGCTGTTTGTCCTTATCAGAGTTTCCCTTTGCTTTGTATATGAGTGTGCATGTGCGTGCATGCATGCACTTGGAGGCTGGAGGACAGCCTTCGGGGTCATTCCTGGGCTCTGTCTGCCATGCTGTCATGACACAGGCTATCTCATTGACCTAGAATTCATGTAGCCCCAGGAATCCACTGTCTTCATCTCCCCAGCACTGGGATTAAAAGAGCCTGCCACTAGGCCTACATACTTTTCATGGGTCTGGGGGACTAAACTCAGATTCTCATGTTTACAATGCAAGCACTTTACCATGAGCCATTGTCTCAACTCCTTTACTCAGGATTTTAGCAACCTTTTATATAGTCCCCAAATTTCCATCTCTACACAGATTTTTGTGGTTATATTGAGAAACGCACCTTCATGTCCAGCCCTTGACTGGGAGTCTGCATTTCAGAACTCCTCCCAGATGTTTCCTATCTCAGGAAGTGTTGTCCCTAGTACTCTAAATGTAGCTACCAAATTGAGATGTATTATATGTACAAAATACACACGAGATTCTAAAGACAGCAAAAATGAATACAAAATATCTCAATAATATTTCACACTAATTTCACATTGAGATGATAATATTTTGGTTAAATTGGGTTTCACAAAGTAAATTCCTAAAAATGATTCCCCTTGTAATCCTCACTACGCCATCAGAATATTTACAGTTACACATGTGACTTGCATTTATAACTTGCATTCTCTTTTCATGTCCAGCAAATCCAGGCTCTTCTCTGCCTTTGAGCCACTTCCAACCCATCAATAATTCCCAGCAATTCTCTCAGATTAAGACAAAGGGGTTAAGTGCATGAGCTGACTTTGAATCTTGGATTCATCATTTTTAAAATATATATATATATATATATATTTTATCTGATGTGTATTAGTGTATTGACTACATGATGTAAATGCACCCATGTCATTCAATGCCCAAGGAGGTCAAACGAGGGCATCAGATCCCTTGGAACTGGAGTTACGGATGGTTGCTAGCTGCCGTGTGGTTGCTGGGGTTTGAACCTAGGTCCTCTGCAAGAGGAATCTGTGCTCTTAACCCCTGAGCCATCTCTCTAGTCTTCATCATTTTTATATATCCATGAATTTGGACAATTATTTGACATGTTTGGGTTCCAGCTTCTCCACCCCTCTGCTAGATATAATAATAATTCTTATTCTTGATTCTACAAGAAGGAGCAGTGATAGAGATCAAGTTTTAGATTCCTGTCAGCATTAAATGAGACATGTCTAAAACACTGGTTATAGCAATAAAAGCAACGCAAAGTCCACTGTCAAGAGACAGAGGACTATGTTTCCTGTCATCATGTCTAGCCAAGGTAACTTAGTTTCTCTATCTCCAGGTCCCCGCCTTCAGATTCCCATAAAGCCCACCAGACTAGACATCCCTGAGGCAGATGCTATCAGAATCTCAGTGTGTCTCCAGTACTCTTTCCATGAAGTCCAAAGCCCTTGACACACAAGGCAAGACCCCCCTCTACCTCCCCTCATCCATCCCATCTCCTGCCAGTCCACAGGGGCCATAATGAATGGGTTGGGTCCCCACCTCGCCTTTGCACACATCCTGTGTATATATTATCCTTGCTGTGTGCTCTACTCTTCCTCCCTCCTAAGTCTGTTGTCACTTGATTGGAGAAACCTCTCCTTTGGGCTCCTTGACCACCTGCAGTTTGGCTTTTATATCACTATGAGCCACATGGTTGACTCATCCATTCTCAGTCTTCTTTCTCAGCACATGTTGAGCCTGGCACAGAGTAAGGTTCAGGAAAGGCTGTTGAACAAATAAATAAAGCATCAAGATAGATGTCCCTGGTGCTGGGGTATAGCTTAATGAGTAGAGGACTGGCCCAGCACACTAGAGGCCCTGGGTTTGATTCTCAGTATCGCCTAAAGTAAGGTTGTAGAAGCACACAGGCCTGTAATCCCAGACATTTTAGAGACAGATGCCCCTGCTGGACATGGTGGCACATGTCTGAATCCCAACACTTTGGAGCAGAAGCAAGAAGATTGCAAGTTCAAGTACAGCCTGGGCTAATAGTGAGTTCCTCAATGCCTGGGCTATATAGCTAGACTGTGTCAAACCTCTCCTGAAAAAAGCAAGATAGACCCCCTAAGAGACAAAAGGTAAGTAAGCAGGAATCCCATGAATTCAAACAGCTGAAAATCTGAAAATAACCAGAGGAGAAATTGCCACTTCCTGGTGCTGCAGACAGAAATGGGGAGAGAGGTCTGGGCAAGGGGTCAGCAATGGGAGATTTTAAATGAGAGACTATGAAAAGGAGAAGACAGAGGGAGGGAGGGAGGGAGGGAGGGAGAGAGAGAGAGAGAGAAAAGAGAACAGAACTACATTTGGTACTGTCGGCAGTTTAGTAACTTCCTCTAAAATGGTTCCAGGAAGAAGTGGGGTTCTGGGAAGCACAAATTACATACAGAACAGCGAGGCATCATCAGCCGATTCAAGGAGTGTTTGTCATCAGAACTCCATACATGGGTTGCACAAGCAAATGTCAACCCAGTGGCTCGTGATGGGATTACTAATGATTTCCTGGCACAGGTGCCTGGGAATTTTGTACTGTGATGCAAAATGCCAAGCACAGAAACATCTGACAAGTTATAGGTATAAGAGAGCGGATGGAGAATCTGAGAATTATGGTATGAAATGCCAAAGTCATTGCAAAGGAAACACTGAAATACTAAAGAGGGCTTTGAGGATCCCCACCTGGCCACAGTATGAGTTACCCTTTATGAGAGCAGGAATTCCAACATGTAACACATGCATGGTGCTATAGTACACACATGGAGGCTGAAGCTTGGCTTGACCCAGGATTAAAAGCAAAAAGTCACAGAAGGAGGGGAAAATAGGAGGCATGACTTTTTGTGCTCACAGGATATGTGTATGAGATATACACTTTATATGCAAATCACTTCTGAAGACTCGGGTCGTGGTTAGTGGCAGATCCTGTGCCTAGCATGCACAAGGCCTTGGGTTCTGTCTCCAGCACAACAGAACATTTTACGCTGGGAACTCTAAAGAGTTCCTTCCAGGGCTTCAGTGCTGACTTTGGCACTGTGTGTGCGGGGAGGGGCAGGCAGCAGGGAAAGTGAGGCTGAGAGGGAGGTCGGAGCTGGGACCTCTTTGCTTATTATTCTCAGGGCTCTGCCTCTTGGAGATTTCCATGCAGAATGAAACATTTGCAATTGTGTATACTAAAAAAATGTTTATCTGAAATTGAAGTTTAATTGGACACTGTATTTTCCTGGCAACCTCACTTGGGGAACGATGCATGTTCTCATTCTTACCTCCTTGTTAGCCACTGAGAAACAGAAATATTTTATTGGTATAAAAGTCATAATAACTAACATCTGTTGAGTATCACTCTGTGCCAGGTGCCTTACTAAATAGTTCAAATGGGCATTTCACTTCTTCCCCAAAACACCAGGAAGAGGGTATGGTTAGCCCTGTTTGCCTTTTCTTTCCTACTTTAAAAAAATATTTTATTTACTTTTATTTTATGTGTATGAGTGTTTTGCCTGCCTGTATGTAAGTGTATCGTGTGTGTGCAGTACCCACAGAGGCCAGAAGACGATGTCAGATGCCCTGAAACTAGAGATACAGACAGTTGTTAGCTGCCATGTGGCTGCTGGGAACTGATCCATGTCTTCTTCCAGAGCTACGAGTACTCTTAACTACTGAGCCATCTTGCCAGCCCTTTTGTTTCCTATATTTCAGACATAATCTCACACTATAAACCACGATGGCCTAGAACTTTCTATGTAGCTCCATCCGGCTGAAAACTCATTAGTAGTCCTGCCACAGCTTCTCAAATGCTGGGATTATAGGTATCAGTTCCCATATTTGTCATTGTCCCTGTCTTTAAAATAAATAAACTTCTAGGCACCATAGCACACACTTATAATTCATACACTTGGAGGCAAAGGCAGTAGGATTGTGAGTTCCAATTCAGTTTAAACCACACAGTAAGACCCTGTGAGGAAGGAGGGAGAGAAGAAGCTGAGGCTAGGAGAGTTTAAATAACTTTCTGGGAGTCCTGTCACCCACATAGTGTTAGAGCACAGGTTTGAACTCTGTCTGTGTCTCTGAAACCCTTATGTGTGCTACCTCACTCTCAAGGGAGCAGCATCAGGTAAGGGGTAGATATGCCAAGTCTCCCAGAAGAATAAGAGACACCAAGGCCACAGGATGTGACAGGGACAGGCACTAACAAAGGCAGTTAATGTTAGGCCAAGAGCCTTGTTTTAAATAAGAAAAATGTACTCCTAACTGTAGACATCAATGCCAGGACTCATGGCTAAATTAGAAGACTAGATGAACTTCAGCCTCCGGGACAGACTGAGTCTAGGTTCCTTGTGCAGTGGACACCGAAACAGCCACACATAGAGGAATGAGGTGGATGGCTGGAGGAGACAGGGCAGAGGCTAGCATTCAGGCCATGTGCCTGGAAAGCATGAAGCCACTTGGCAAAGTGTGTTTGCTTTGGGTGGTTGGAAGTCTGAAGTCAATTCTAAGAAACAGGGTCAGGGGAAATTTCTGAAGGCCTGAGGTAATAACCAGAGAGGCTTAATCGGATGGAGGAAGTCATGTGACACTGACAGGTTCTCAACGGGAAAATGATCCTAGGAAAGCACATGTCGGCAAGTGTCAACACAGGGAGTTCTTGGCTTCCTCCAGCCAGAGGAGTGGAATGGGGGAAGAAGCAAGGTTACAGCAGCCTTCTCATACACAAGAGAAGAAAGCACAGTGTTTTGCAAGAAAAGACAAGGACAGGGAGGGAGCATACACGAACAGCTGCCGGTCAGCATCTCCCCCGTGGTAGCCCCAGAAGGAGGAGCAGGCCCTGTGATAGTGTACTTCCTCCTTCCTGGCGGGGATCATGCCACTAGCAGATACTGAAAGAGTCACAGGCATGGTGTGGTTTGATCTTGCCATTTGATTGCACTTGTCACAAGACTCTAGAGGACAAAATCTAGATAAGTTCGTTATCTGGGAGCTGAGGTTGTAGCTCAATTGGTAGAGTGCTTGTCTAGCAAGTATGAGGCCCTGGGTTTGATCCTCAGTACCACACGAAACTGGGTTTAGTTAGCACATGGCTGTAAAGCTTATACTCAGATAGTAAAAGCAGGAGCATCAGAAGTTCAAGATTGTCCACAGCTACATTGAGCTTACCTGAGATCCTATCTCAAAAGAAAAATAATAGTCTTATCTGATGTATTTGTCCTTAATACTAAAATAATGTTGCTTAATGAGTTCGTCAACAAAGGAAAGTTCTGTGTAAAGAAATAGAGCTCAGAGATGGTCAGTTGGCTGATGGTCACACAGCTGGATAAGGAAGGAAAGAGCGGAGACTTGAACCCCACTGTACCTGGCTCCAAAGTCCATGTTCATGATGTGGAATAAAGAGCAAAATGTATGGAATTCTCTTAAGGAGAAAGAGCTGGAGCCGAGGAGACGGCTCTGTTGACTGAGTGCTTGCCTTGCACGCATGCAGACTCGAGTTTGATCTCCAGAACCATTTAAAAAGCCAAAGCCAAGCATGGTGGTGCATGTCCATAATCCCTGCACAGGGAAAGTAGAGACAGGCAGATCCCTGGGACTTGCTGACCAGCCAGCCTAGTCTAATTGTTAACTCCAGACCAGTGAAAGACCCTGTCACATAAAAACAAGGTGGATGGAGCCTGAGTGATGACCTCCAAGGTTGTCCTCTGGCTTCCATACGCATGCTCACAGATGTGCACACATGCATATACATATACACACATGCAAGAAGAAAGGGAGGACAGGAGGAGGAAGGGGAGAGGGAGGGAGGAAGAGGAAGAGAATGAAGTTGAAGGAAATAACTAGAAAGAAGTCAGAATACATGCTTGAATGAACTGACAATAGGCCAATGGGACCAAGAGAAAAAAAGATAAAAGAAATGGCCTTGTGAAGTCCTGCATTCCGGTTCCAAAAACTCAGTGGCAGAGGCAGAGAGGTCTGGCTTGACCAACTTTCTGCATGAAACACCTGAGTATTTGCAGTGCTTAACCTCTCGAACAGCCGCCAGCAATATATAACACAATTTCCCAATGCTAGCAAACAGAGAAAGTAATTTAATCATCCTATTCCACACCGCCCAGCTCACGGCACATCCTGAATACAGACTTTAAGTCAAGTGACAGATTTTGAGGCCAGAGTACCACCAAGATGAGGCCTTTGGAAAATGAACAGGAGATGGAGGAGTTGGGATGGTAGGGACCCTGAGATTGTTCAAGTGTAGAAACAAAAATTTGGGATTTATATATATGATGTTTTGGATTTTTACTACTTCCAGCAGAATCTGGACTGAAAGGAGAGATGTTTTGGTTCAACATAATGGACTTGCCAAATGGTTAGCTTACACTTTCCAACCAGGCCCGTCCCCCACTTTCCCTTACTCACCAAGGAAAGACCCACCAACTGTCTGAACCACTTCCTACTACCAGAACCCAGGATTTAGTACTCCCCCATTATCAAAACTGGCAGATAAAAAGAAAAAGAACCATCTGAGCAGGAGGGTGCACACCTGGAATCCCACCACTTGGGAAATAGAGGCAGAATGGCTAGGAATTGGAGACTAGCCTTGGTTATGTTTTGGGTTCAAGATCAGTGTAGGCCACATGAGATCCTGTCTGCGGGGGAGGGGATAATTATACAACACAAATGCAGGTGTGCCTTACTTTACCCAAATTCAACTTAGGAACACCTGTGTTTTCTCAAAATAAGAAAATTCTAATTATTTACTTGACAAGCAGATTCAAAATATCATTCTTCTGTATGGGGTTTTGCTTGGCTTTCTGATCTTCTGAGATAGTCAGACTGGCATCAAATTTGTGTCCGTTCTGCCTCAGCCTTCCAAGTGCTGAGATTGCACGTATGTGGTACCACCACACCCAACTAATCTCAGCCCATTGATTAGGGCCATTTTAGCACCTTTGCCAGGTGACTAGTTATATAGAGCTGTCAGTATCTCCAGCTCTTCAGGGAGACTTACAGACTGAAGACAGGTAAGTGACTGAGTTAATGGTCACTTTTGCAAGCTTGGAGGCCAATGAACTGAAAAATGACGGTCGTTCCAATGATAAATGGGAATTTGATTACCCACAAGCCAAAGTGATGAGAGGATTAAGGTAGGTGTGATCATGCAGTCATTTGTACTTTGGAAGAGTGGAGGTTGCCTGGGACACGGGGAGAAGGAAGGGATGGGGGATGGGACACCGAATGCTTCTCTAATACATGTGAGCAATGTCACAGCCCTATGACCAATGTCACAGCCTTGTGACCACAGAACAAGAAGATAGAGGCTTTCAGATATATGATATCTTGGAGCCCAAATCGATAAAAGCAAACATGAAGTGAGCAGAAGGGGAAAAAAAGAACACAAGAGCACCATAAAACCTAGTGATGTATTTCAAGGGAAGTCGTGACTCGAATAAGAAATGGGAAGGGAAGGGAGGAAAAAAAGCCTGGGCATTCTGAAAAGTCTGTCCCTTTCTTGCCCTTTGCTCTCAACTACCCCAGCTGCTCCCCCCACCCTTCTGACTGAGTCAGGGTGGTATTTGTAATGCTTCATTTCCGTTTGGCTTTGCTAGCTGTGTTCACGGTGTGTCTGCAGACTGTGGTTATGACTTCAGGAAACAAACAAACAGGATAAAATAAGGAGCTAGCCAGGGAGGGACCAGCCTTCGTCCGTGTCTGTGGTTACCTTCCAGCACAGGATTGCTGAGCCTGAAGACCCTTTGCTGCACAAGGGGCTGACGGGGATCTCTCCCTCCAGTGGAGCTGGTGGACTCTTTGTGTTTTGGTTTTTGTTTTGGATTGAAGTTTTCACAGCGTCATTTTAATAAGAAAAGCATAGGAGACTTAAAAACAGATATAATTTAAGTACAGCCATAGAAAGTGACTGTTTCAAGGAGAAAGAGAACTTGAAAATCCTTGACTATCTTGCTGGAAAAGAAAATGGAAAGTGGGGCGGGAGAGGAGGCAAGAGGGGAAAGGGAGGGAGAGGGCTGTAGTCTGTAAGTGTGCGACCTGACCTTGTTCCCATTTCTGCAATTGCCCCAGAACACATGATTGCCCTTCTGAGGTCAGCCAGGTTTATTGCAGTCTTTGCGTCTTTGACTGAGAAGTAATGGGCTTGAATTTCCAGGGTATGTGAGAATTGTTGCTGTCAATATCTTGGCTGATGGACAGCCACCCAGGAAGGTTCAAGGGGCCTAAGCTAGTTAGCAATTATTCTGACTTAGTCACAGACCATGCTGTGACTTCCCTATTACCAGTAGAAGCTGAAGGACCAGCTAGAGAGAGCACGCAGCCTTTGGAATACCAGATACATTCTCTAATCTCTTTCTTCTGTCTCCTGTCTTGAAAGTTTAACTATAATAATATCAAACTGGGAATGTAGGTCAATGGTAGAGAGAGCTTGCCTGGCATGCGTAAAGCCCTGGGTTCAGTTCCCAGCACTGAAAAAAGAAAGTTGCAAAGGATACCCATTGGTAAAGCCCTTGACCCATATCATGAAACAGCTGCTTGATCTTGGCCGGCTGGGGTTTCTAAGCTGGGGTTTCTAGGCGTTGGTGAAACTTGAGTTTCACCAGGGAGGGGAGTTCCCTCCCTAGCTGTCCCGGTGCTTCCTGTTTTAAGTCAACAACACCAGGATTTCCATCTGGGTGGGTGGCAAAGAACAGAAGCCAAATCAGTTCTCTGCTTATCCACCCTCCATTTCCCATCTTCCCCTCAGCTATTCCGCCTTCTCTTCCTACCTAGTAGACGGTCTTCATCCTACACTGTGGCTGTATCTTTGGCTAATGCCACAGCCAGGGCTCATGGCCAGAAGAAAGAAGTTAGCACCTGCCCAGGGGAAGTGAGGAGAAATGGAGGCTTCAAATGTGAACAAAAGGAGCATATGCTTGGTGGATTAACACTTTTTAAAAGCAGTTTTGACATTTGTATTCCTCTATAAGAAATGGTAGATTACCGAGATGCCAAAATGCTTTGGGGAAAGACTGTGCAAGAGAACTCCAGGGCTGAGTCAAACCTTCCCAAACCTTCTTTCCCTGCAAGGTGATGGGGTAAACACTGCCAACTGAATTCCTGGAGGGGAAACTGAGGCACAGAGCATTAAGATTCTCCCAGATCCAATTAAGCAACAAGACCTGGGATTTGAAGGCAGGTCTATCTGACCCTCATCTCCCGTAAAGCCTCCCTTCACCTGACAGATTAACAGGTTAGGAAAACCGAACGGGATTTGTTTGCATTTAACAGAATATGTGCATTTCATTTAAAGAGATTTTCTTTTCACAAAATTTGACAATGAATGAGATTTTATGTGATAAGCCTTGAACTAAAAAAAAAAAAAATAGTTTGATTATATAAGCCAGGCTGAATGGATTAAAGCAGGCGGTAAATAGATAGGAGGAAGAGCAAGTGGCTTCGACTTGGGCATCACCCAAGGTACAAGGCGGAAGAGAGGAGGAGACCTGAGTGGGAAGAATCTCCTCACTTGTCTCCCACCCTCTTTACCTCCTTCTCTTCCCACTCCTAAACCCAAAGTCTTAAGTAGAAAATTTTAAAAAGGAGCTAATTAAAGAAGAGAAAAGCACCCTCAAGACCAGTGCGATCTTGGTCATCCACAATGGCAGGTGGGGACCTGCAGGACAGTGATTAATTAAATAAGAATATTGGGGATTTGAGGGGACCGTCCAGTTGTGTAAATTTGTCTGTAGAGCTGAAAATATTCTACTTATTTGCTTCCCAATGTGAACACCAAATGCCTCCTAACTGCACAGATGCTCCCCATTTGGGAATTAAGAAGTACTCATAAGGGGAACCAACAAACCCAGGGGACTCCAAGAGCTCAGGTGGGATTGGAGCTATAAGAAGTTGGTGAGGGTCTACATGAGGGACCTGGTGTGAGGAAGGTAAATACAGTGATGCTGCTCCACCATGGCGGTGCTGGACGAAGCCCCAGACCTCTGGGGGAAGCAAAAGCAGCAGCTCCCCTGTCTCCCCTGCCTACCGCTCAGCACCTCACTGTAGAACCAGCTGCCCATTCCTTGCCTGTCTTTGGAGACAGCTCTGCTGGTGGCTTCCCGCAGAAGAGAAACAGCAAGAAGATGGATTGTTATTCAAGAAACACACCTGCGCACTGGACAGGAATGAATGGGAGATGGGGGGTGTCCTGGTGGCTTCTAGTCATAACCCATTTCCTCAAGGTCTATGAAACTGGCACCAGAGGCTTGGAGCTGATGAATTATTGTTCTCGGACATGCTGTAAAGGGCCCCCTCGAGTTCCATGTGTTCACCCCTGCCAATCATGAAGGGAGATTTGCACAGGAGAGAGAAAATAATGATAGGAGCAAAATAATAATGTACCATATGCACGGGATCACCTAAAACAGTCGCCTTTAGAAGGGACACTTTCAGCCACCTAGATAGAAATGGTTTCAGTGGGCTGTATTTTGCTGGTCTTTGCTTTCTTCAGTTGCAGCAAAATCAGAAATATTTAGCTAGCCCCTGAGAGAGATCACCTGTCACCCTTCAGAAGGCTGTTTATTTTCCTGTGATACTGAACCACAAAGAAATGACCCCAAGTCAGAGTCAGAGACTTGGGGAAGTCCAGATGTCTAGAGAAACCACTGGCTGCACATCTAATGCGGAAGACCCCCAGGCACGCGGCTACTTCCACCTCAATCTGAAGACTGGGGTGGGAAGGGGCACCAGGAGTTCTATGTGCTGCTCTGATTCCTCTTCCCGCCCCACTCTCTGGGTCTGGTCTCAGATCCAAGTCTCCAGAGAAATATGCAGAAGGTAGATCTTACTAGAAAGGAATTCACAGGTCACCGTTTTAAAGGCTGCAGAGGATGAGTTAGAGGCAATTTGAGAGCAGACACAGTAAAGAAACTTGTAAGGCTTGTTTCACATTCAGCAAGCAGGTTAACATTTCCAACCCCAGCGGCTGATGAGAGATCTTGTAACAGAGGGTATGTTATTGTAGAAAGAAAAGGAAAAAAAAACATTATTTGAGAGCTCAAAATGTGGAAAGCCAGGCTCAGCCCCTGGCATCCCCATTCTACACATTCTTCCAGAATAAATTGGTTTGTATCTCTAGAAGAATATTTAAACAGAGGTTGACAGGGGAGTGAAGAAGTCATTGTCAAACCAATGGTTTTGAATTTTCAAGGACCATCTATCTATGCCTTTTTCTCTTTCCTGTCCTTATATCCAATGCCCACTGAGGCAGAAAGGTTCCAGGCACAGTTAGTGGGCCAGGAAAAGGGAGCCACATAGGAGACGCTGGGGAGGTGGCTGAGTGGATGAAACCCTTGTGGTGTGGCCCAGAATTTGGACCCCCAGAACCCACATAAAGGCTAGGCAGGTTTTGTAGCCACAAATAATCCCAGCACTCAGAAGCAAGAGACAGGGGATCCCCAAGCAACCTGGCTAGCCGGACTAGCCAGAATTGGCAAGCTCTGGTTTTGGCAAGAGACTCTGCTCTAATAAATAAAATGGAAAGTAAAGACAGTCAACTTTAGGCACCCATGTGCGCCCACACACATGCAAACGATACACACACACACACACACACACACACACACACACATATACCACATACACACATATACACATGCAAAAAGAAAGAAAATAACACATGTAGATTTCAACACAAGATCTTTACCCAATAGTCAAAAGCAGAATGAGAGCTGGGTACAGTGGCATGCACCTGTAATTACAGTTCTCTAGATGCTATGGCAGGAGGATTGCAAGTGTGAGGCCAGCCTGGGCTACATAGAGAAACTCTGTCTCTGAAGATGGAGAAAAAAGCAGAGAGAGGGATCCTGAGTTGAGTGGGGACCACCTTGCCAGGATGTTTAGAAGGAACTGAAACCTCAGAAAACAAACGTGTGGGAAAAGATGGCCTCGAATTCTCTTCCCTCTAAGCAAGCCTGTGTTTTGTAGATGCTAGACTGAAATGCTTATGTGCCTCACAACTCACAAAGGGTGATGAGGACAGTCACCAAATCTGCCTGGAAAAAGATTATCAAATTTATTCCAGAGACAGGAGTTACACGGTACGTGGTTTGGGGCGCACCATTGCCCTCTGTTGGCTTAAAGAAAGCAGACTTCTCAGTGAGGTGTGTGCTTCGTTATCTCTGGCTGAACGGCTGAAAAATTGGAGCACCTTGGGCGGAAAATTAATTGACCCTTGTGGATATAGGTATTTTTGTTCCTTCCCAGAGGAAACCAAATCTTACTTATAATTGGTGGTAGGCTTGTGATGCTTTTAGTCACTCAACGAACATTTATGAAATATCTACTACACACTGACTAGGGATTGTGCAGACTGGAAATAATACTTGTTGGCCACTATGTATGTGTTGGTTAGGGACTACACATGCAGAATGTGTAGTTCTTAGGCTTTATGGATAAGGCAGTGCAGTACCCAGAAAGTAAAGGGCACATTGGAAATCAAATCCATATCCATGGATTCTAACCCATGCTCCATCAGCTACAACGGAGGGGTTTGCAAACTAAGCCCAACGTGGTGGCCCACTCCTGTAATCTCAACACCCAGGCAGCCAAGGCAGGAGAAGAGCAAGTTCAAGGCCACACATACAACTCAGTGAGACCCTGCATCAAAAACAAAACAGCAACAATGAGTAACTCACAAATAAAGTAGAAGGATGCAGCTGGATGGCAGTGCCTTTGCCTAGCATGGGTGAGGGGCTGGGTTCAATCCCTAGGACCCAAAAGACTTAAACTACAACCAGTGAGCTTGGTCCAGCCTACCAAGTGTTTTGGCCTTGAGCTAAGATGACGTTTACATTTTAAAATGGTTAGGGGGAAGCATCCAAAAACTCATAAGACTTGACCTGTGAAAAGATTATGTCAATTCAAATTCCAAGCCAGGCATGGTGATAAACGCCTGCAGTCCCAGGACTTGGGAGACAGAGGCGAGAAGATCAGGAGTTCAAGGTCATTCTTGGCTACATAGTAAGTTTGAGACCAGCCTGGGCTACAAGAGACCCTATCTCAAAAAAACAACAAGAAACAAATTTCCTTGTTCATAAAGTTTGATCAGAACACAACTCTACCAGTTCATTTGCCATCTAAAGATGCCCCTGAGGCTACACAGCATGGTACGAAGAGGGCGCCGCCCTCAGAACTGAAGATGCTTATTACTGGCCCTTGACCATAAAGGTCTGTGGACTCCTGGTCTGCACTCCAAGGTAGAATGTTCTGTCTCTATCAATAGTTTTTAAAGTGCTTTCAGAGTTGAGCACCACAGCGACTAATATTTATTTGTCCCCAGGGTGGGGAGCTAGAGGTGATATACAGGTGTGCTCTTTTTAAGATTCAATGCCTGCAAACATGGACTTTAAAACAGATTGATTAAAAGGTAGTTATTTGCATAACAAAGTTTCCTTTTCATTTTATAAAGGGTTTTACCGCAGGGTTCCTTTGTAGAGGAGTCTCTATAATACATGCTAATACGGTTCCATTTACAATTACTCTATTCAGAGTAACTTTTTAAAAACCTCTTTATTGTGTACAGAGGAGCTTAGCTATCATTATTTCTTTTCTTGGTAGCATAAGGTTTCTACTTCTGAAATGTAGAGATTGATTGGCTTCATCTGCCCATCTGGAAGACTATGGGTTCTGTAGGCACATTGTCCCAGTCATGAAGTCCCAGCCCATGGAAGGCTGAGGCAGGAGAATTGCTTGGGTCTAGCAGTTCAAGACCAGCCTGGGCAACATAGCAAGAGCCTATTGGTCCTATCTCAATACAATATAAGAAAAAAAAAGAGGAGGAGGAGAAGGAGGAAGAGAGAGCTATAGGTTCTAAGTGTCTATTGTGCAGCATCAATGTTATAATTTCACAATTTTGCTAGCTATTTTAGGTGACTGCACCCATAATTCTAACCTGCAAACTCTTCATTATTCTCTTCAATTCCTATATACAAGATAAACTAATAAAAATTACATTTGTGACTAATGTCCTGATAAATGGGATCAGCAGAACTTATAAAAAGCAATCTCTCTCTCTGTCTCTGTCTCTCTGTCTCTGTGTCTGTCTCTCTCTGTGTCTGTCTGTCTGTCTGTCTCTCTCTGTCTCTGTGTCTGTCTCTCTCTCTCTCTCTCTCTCTCTCTCTCTGTCTCTCTCTCTCTCTTTCTTGACATTATGCTGTCTGAATTACTAACTAGGACATGCATTCAAATTAGAGCTGTCCCCAGCAAAATAGAAAGTGGTATGACTGATTCAATTTAGGACCCATCTTCTTTTGTTGGGTCCTAAGCCTAAATCTTCGCCTAGCTTTGTGGTGTTATGCAATTGCTCTTTTTAAAAAATACATAAAATGGAAAACTTGGCTATTCATAGTTAACTTAGGAGGAGCTGAAATTGTTCAAGAACTTTCTTGCCCAGTACCATTTTAATGGTAACCAGATTTCTGAACAAATCCACTTCCTCTGGCTTCCAAATGGAGGTTATTTTAGAGAACTATCCCATGCCTTTTGTTTTCATCTTGCAGCGATGATGTTTTAGAAGTGGACAAACCTTCCCATGAACAGCTCAAATGTTTTTCAGGCCCCCCCCCCTTTTTTTTGGCTGGTAAAAGCAGCTTACACAGAGATGCAAGGGAAGAGAAACTCACGTTTGGGCATTCCTATGTGATATCACCCTAAGATCTGTGTCTTGGGATTGCTAATGGAGAATACGTGAGAGTTGCAGAGGGCCAGTGGGAAGCAGAGCTGGCATTAGAGCCACACAAATGTGTGGCTCATCCTTGGGGTGTGGGGTGGGAGAGGCTGCAGCAGGCAGCTGGCTGCCCCTGGAGGCTGCCCCTTCTCACGCTGTGTGGCAAGCTGGGCCCTGGCAAAGAACGCGGTCTCTCTTCATCTCCGCAGAGTCAGAAGTTTGAAATTACAAACATCAGCATTAAAGTGTCCCTGAAGCTGGGGTGGCTCTGTCTTCCTTCCTCACTCATTCCCTTAATTGTTGCTACCAAATCTTTACACATTGTGCATACACACAAATTTGTTCTCCAGATGCAAAATATAGCAAGTACAGACTATAAAACAAATCAATATTTACTGAATAAACGATATTGATAATTCGGTTTTCTTTTTCCCTAGTGGTCACTTTTAAACTTTTCCAAATCAGCAGTAATGGATATAAAAGAATCAAGATGTAAAGGCCCCTTTCAACAGTCAAACGGGAGACCGACCCTGGGGCACCTGTGTACTGTCCTCCACTTTCAATGATCCCAGCCAAAACACAGCATCTCTCCCCACCTTGAACATCTCCCTCCTACCAACCAGCAGCTGAACACATTTAATTTCTCAAATGGAAATGGGAGTGAATACTTTTTTTTTTTTTTGCAAAGTGATTTCATGAAGAGCAGGGCTTATTTAATTGGGTTTTTGGAGCCAAGATTAATATTACAAGCTGGGGAGCTGTATGATGTGCCTGTGCTGCTGGCTCTACCACTCTGCCCACCTCCTGGGGGAAGACAGAAAAGTGACACTATTCAGAAGCAATTTTACTTCTGCCTGGGCCTTCCTACCCAAGTGATTTACAGCCAGTCTGAACTCTGCACCCAGGCTTGAACTTCCCAAGCTCAAGGTCACATGGAGAGCAGGCTTTGGAGATTTCTTTTCTCATCTCTTAGTTTACACGGCTTTCTAATATGTTTAGCATTTGCCATCTCTCTCTCCATTCTGCTTATTAAGGTAAATTTGCATGGAAATGGGATCGTGGTTTTCAAGACCATTCACCCGACACTTGATCTCTCATGGTGACCAAGTGTCTACTGTGGATGCCAGTGGGGTGACCCACAGAAGCCATGTCCCCCTGCAAACCAGAGGCAAGGCTTTAATGAGGAAAGGTTTGCATGTTAAGGTAATGGGGTGAATACATTCAACAAAAGCATTTAGCTTTAAGGAAGGAGGGCAGACTACTGCTTTCTGATGAGTGGATTGACCCTGGCCACTGACATGTTAATTTCCCTGAGATGGACAGATCTGGGAAAAAAAATGTACAAAAAGAAATGCACTTGTGTTGCCGAGGTTTGGAAATAAGTTGTGACTGGTGAGAAAGCTCAGAGAGTTGATGATGACATTTTATTTGGCTCCTGAGCGATCTCTCTCTTGCAATCTGCCTTTGGAGATTGGTAATATTCATCGCTGCAAATTACCTTCAGGAGACTCAGCAGATGTGGGAAGTCTGCGTCCTGAGCCCCTTGCTATCTATCATTCTGCCACAGTCAGCTCTAATCCTCTGAACACTCCCTGCGGCTCCCTGCCACCTGCCACCACCTTCCTTATATACCCAAATCTTGACTGGTGGGACAGAAGTTCCCAATGAGAGGACAATTTGAGGCCCCAGTTTCCTGATCTCTGAAAGCCCACTAGGTGTAAGAGTTAACTTATTAACTCATCCAAAGAGTTTGAGAATTAGGGAAAATTTGAAAACCATAAATGCCAAACCATAGCTTTCCTGATTCTGCCCTGACAGTAAGCTGCCTTAGCAGAGGATCAAAGGATTTGACAGTCCTGCAGACTGAGTGTCACAGTCAATGAGAAAAGTTATAGGAGACAGGAGACAGTGGGTAAAATTTGTTCTGCATGTGACCAGGCTGGGGAAAGATTTGTCATATGAAATGAGTTTTATCATCACTGAAATGGTCTCAGGTAGCCCAGACTGGCCTCAAACTCGGTATACAGTAAAGGACGACCTTGAACCTCTGATCCTGTCCTTGCATTCCCAGTGTTGGGATCATAGGCATGCACCACTGTACCTGTTTGTTTTGCTGCTGGGGGGTGAAAATCAGGGCTTCGTATATGCTAGGCAAGCACTGTACCAACAGAGCCACATCCCCAACCTTTAAAATTATTTCGAAACATAGCCAGGCGTGGTGGTGCACACCTTTAATCCCAGCACTCGGGAGGCAGAGGCAGGCAGATCTCTGTGAGTTCAAGGCCAGCCTGGTCTACATAGCAAGTTCCAGGCCAGCTGGGGCTATAGGGAAAAAGACCAAAAAAGTCCAAAATAAAAATTATTTTAAAATAATTAGCTTTATTTTGCATAGTATGTACACCTACTACTTAATTTGATGCACAGATTACTAAGATCTTCAGTCTACAGACAAGAAAACTCAGAGTCCCAGAGCTTTACATATTTGTCCAAGATCAATGCAGCCATTTACAAAGCACACACATACACACACACACACACACACGCGCGCGCGCGCAACTAGACTTCCACTTTTCACTTCCTGTGGCATTCCCAACCGCTCTTTTAAAAATAAAAATAGCAAATGGGACTGGAGAGATGGCTCTGTGGTTGAGCACTGGCTGCCTTTGCAGAGGACCTGGGTTCGGCTCCTAGTACCCACGTGGTGCCTAACAACTGTCCATAACTCCAGTTTCAGGGTATCTAACCCCCTCTTTTGACCTCCAAGGGCACTTACATACATGCAGACAATATACTCACACACATAAAATAAAAATAATAAAATATTAAAGAAAAAACAGCAAATACATTTCCTATTTAATGTAATGCATGGTCCAACTTGTTGATCAGCGCATGGGCATTACTGGGGGATGGGGAGTTAATTCAGCTAAGGAATATTAACATTGAGATTTCTGAAATATACTTGGGTTACACCATAATAATAAAGTAAGTTATCAGACCAACTGAGTTTCCCATCTCAACTGAACTGTTTCCTCCTCTCAAACTGGGCAGAAGGACACTGAGCTCCCAATTGGCCAATACTGTCTAATTCTCTTAAATGATTCAGATGTAAAAGGGAAAATGGCATCTGTCTAATTAACACCGCCTGGTTAAATATAGCTGCCGAGGGACAGCCGAGGGACAGTGTTTACAGAACAGTCTTCCTAGCCCCCTGGGCTTCAAGTTCCAATTGATAGCAAGCTTTCTGTCCTTATCAGCTAGAAACAGAGACACCCCCAGAAGTGGTGCCAGGCCAGGGAAGGCAAAGGGAGCTGGAAGGAGGGGCAAGGCTGTGGCTGGCTGCATTTCCTGATCCTGGGAACCAAAACCAGAAGGCCGCAGCAGCTCTCGCTACGGACATGAGCCCTGGCCCTGCACAACCCTTGTGGCTGCCTGAGCCTCTCTCTCTTGCCTGCAGACACCCACTGGGCCACTCTCCTGTCCACTGCTGAGCCTGCCAGGCAGCACCATCTGCTGCGCAGCCTATCCCTGGTAGAAAGGCACAATGACCACATTGTTCTCTTCCAGCTACGGATCCTGACATGGAAGCTGTCGCCAAGTTTGATTTTAGGGCCTCAGGCGAGGATGAACTGAGCTTTCACACTGGAGATGTTCTGAAGGTAAGTGATGGGGGCTCAGGGGAGCAGTGGGAAGCTGAGGTTCCCTGAGCCTAACCCCTGATGCCACCTAACAACCCAGGCCCTTGCTGCTGAAGAACTACCCACAGTTTGTTTTATTTTTTTTTAACTTTTAAATTTTTCTTTAAAAGAGAGTTTCAGGGGCTAGAGAGATGGCTCAGTGGTTGAAAGCACTGGCTGCTCTTGCAGAGGACCTGGGTTCAATTCCTAGCATCTACATGGTGGCTAACAACCATGTGTAGCTCCAGTTCCAGGGTAGCTAATGCCCTCTTCTGACCTCTGAGGGCATTACATTGACACATGCAGACAATATACTCATACATATTTTATACTACCTACATGCAGACGATATACTCATACATGTTTTTTACATACATACTCATACATACATATTTTATGTAAAGATAACAAATTTTTTAAAGGGAGAGAGTTTCAGAGCCAGATATGATGGAGTATACCTGTGATACTAGCATTCAGGAGGTAAAGGCAGGAGGATCAGGAGTTCAAGGGCCAGCCTTGGCTAAATAGTGAGTTTGGGCTATGAAAGAAAAGAAAGAATTGAAAAGAGAGAGGGAGAGGGAGGAGAGAAGGAAGGAAGGAAAGGTGGGTGAGTTTCAAAGTTTTTATTTCTAAACCTTGTGTAGACTACCCATATATGGATTGGATAGGCTCTAGACAACCACTTTCCCAACTAAATACTGTAGCTTTACCCCCCATTACCAAGGCTTGTCCTGTTGATAGTGCCTGGAAGCCACATGAAGGAACAGGGGAAACATGTGAAACACTTTATAGAGTTGTGCCCCTGTCACAATGACCTCAGATGCCTGTTCAATAGACAAAGGAGCCATTGTGTATGTGTGTGTGTGTGTCTGTGTGTATGGCTCACACACGCACATCCAATTCTTCCTCCATTGCTTTGCACCTTATCTTTTGAAACAAAATCTCCCACTGGGCCTAGAGTTCATCAATTCAGCTGGGCCAGTGCCCAGTGAGCTCCAGGAATCCTCCTATCTCCACTCTCTGGTGCTGGGATTATAGACACATGCCTCTGCACACAGCTGTTTATGTGAGTACTAGAAATCTGAACTCAGGGCCTTAAGCTTGGATGGTAAGCATTTTACTGCCTGAGACTTCTCCCCAGCATCCTTCAGGGACCTTGCTCTGAGCACACCCCAGTTCAGGTTCTTGTAAGAAGAGACATTCAAAGTGTTCATTCTGGGTACCTGTATGCTAGATAGTAGGCTGGATGACAGAAATACAGAATTGGTATAAGTTACCCTCCTTGTCCTGAGATACTCATGCCGTGGACAGGCAGCACATGCATCTAATGGGATGTCACAGATGCTCTTAACTCAGTGCTCAGGAACACAGGTGGGGAACATTACCTTTAAGGGTGAGTGGTATAGGAATGTACAGCATTGTGAATGTCAGGGAGCACAAAGCTCAGAGAAATACCAGGTCGGGGTGAATGCAGGGAGCATCACCAGGCTTCAGGCAAAGAGGTTGCAGATAGGGATAACCAGGGAGAGGCATCAGACCCCATGTGGCTCAGCAGAGGCCATGCACATCCAGCCACTCAGAGTCTCCTTAAAACTTGTCTCTAGGCCCCACTTGAATTGTAGTGGCCACTTGCAGATCTGAAGTGGCCTTGGACTTCTTCCATATTTCAGGTGTCCACTTACGTACTCCAGAAGTTAGTCCTTGTGCTTCTCAGGAGAATGTAAGCCCTTCCGTAGGGCATTCAGAAGTATGTGGTTCAAGTGTGTCCAAAAGTGGGATCTCTGTGCTCAGTTCCCACATGGGCTTTCTCAGATGTCCAGTAGCACAAGGGCCACTACTGTGTCTTGCCATAGAGAGTGACACCCCACACTAAAGCCCTTGCTTTTGTGTCTGTGGAGCACTCACCATGTAGAACAGAGCAGCTTCATTGGGAATTTAAGCACCCTCCATAAGTCATAACCTGCTAACTGCTTTCAACCTGAAAGATCCAGCAGTATGGTTGATTCAGGAGCGTTTGGTTTTGAAGCTTTGCTTTGTTTTGTTTTTTTGAGGCAGAGTCGCACTATGTAGCTCTTACTGGCTTGGAACTCACTATGTAAACCAAACTGGCCTCAAACTCATCATGATCTACCTGCCTCTGCCTCCAGAGTGTTTAGGATCAAAGGCTCAGTGTTTAAGTTGTATAAGTTCAAAATATTGACTGAGGCCATGGAGGCACTTGCCATATGGTGAGTTTGCCTCTCCGTTTTCTACAGGGCATTGTGAGCACTGACATATCAGCCACATGGGAGCATCCTCCACTCGTGCTTCCTCCCATCCTGTCGTCATCACAAATAGAGGAGAATGCCTTACTTGAGGTTCCTCTGTTCTCTAGATGAGGGAAAGGGAAAACACACAAACCTTTCCTCAGATCTGCTTTCCCGTCCAGCTCCTCATTTCTCTTCTCTGCTTTGTCCCCCAAACTGGGAAGAGTTCTTTACTTCCTCTCTTCCCGTTCTCTCCGCAGCCCTCTGAAATCTGTCCTTTGTATGCTGCAACCTTCTTCCAGTGACTGTAGCACTCTGCTGAGACATCTGCGGAATGGGGCTGTGGGCTGCCCCTCTCTGGGGCCTCTTTCTCCTTGCTCAGTGCCACCCCTGTCTTGTCCCCCCTTCCTTTCCTGAGTATGCCTATGGGTCTTGCCTTGTCCTCTCCCTAACCTGAGATGCTTCCCTCACTGAAGCTGTGCTCTTGGCCTTCTGGGTTTCCTCTTAGGCTAAGCTACCAACCACACTCTTCAACCGCCATGCTGAAGCCCAGCCTATGCTTTACTCCCTTACTGACTTCTGACTCGATCCTCAGAACCAGTTACCTGCTGGATGTCACCTCTTGTACTGCGGTCCCTGACACCAGACTCTCAGAACCCCCTACACCCACCTCACCTTAACCTCTACCCAAACTATCCCTCTACCCGGGATCTAAGTACCATCAAAGATCAATCATCACATAACTCTCTTGCCAAATCCTGATGGTCAGGACTGCTACCTGTCAAGCTCCTGTTCAGAGCCAGGACCTGCCACTCAGGAGGGTTATGTATCATTGTGTAAGCTCAGCAAGCCCAGGAGGTAGGAAGTACTTTTTCCCTACCTCAGTACTGGGGCTGAGGAATTAAATGACATGTCCAAGATCACAGCGGTAGACTGTGACTGAGCCCAGGTCTGGGAGGAGCTCTGTCTAACCCCTCTGCACTGTCTCTGCTCTAAATACATTTCCTTCATGATGCCCCTCAAGGGAGACTCTTATCCATTAGAAAGGAATGTGATGTCATTAAAAGAAACACAGGCCTTAGAACCATATAAATTTGGGTTCAATTCCCTGATTTAGAGCTGTGTGGCTTGGGCCAGGTTGCCTCCCCTCTCTGAGCATCAGTGTTTTCCTTGACAGTGAAGGGAGAACGTATCCTGCAAAGTCCACGAAAACAATTAAAGGTAATGGTCCTGGCCCACTGCAGATGATGAGCAAACGGTGACCACATTATCAGTGCACCCATTCTTGCTGTCTGCCCGCTCAGTGCACTGTGTGACCTCTGGACTGACCTCATACCACCTGTCTCTTCCTCCTTCAGTCATTCTACATTCTGGTCCCAGAAGGACTTTTCTAGAAGACAAATCCGATCATATCATCGTCTTTCTCAAAAGCACTCAGTTGTTCCCATTCCCAGTTCAGTTGATTGAAACCTAAACCATCTAGCGCCAACACACTGTCCAATCTCATCACCCTGACACACACACACACACACACACACACACACACACACACACATCTTGCATACATTCTTCCCCCAGGTCCCCCTGTTCTCCAGGTATCCTTTCCCCACACTCACATATATGACCATGCCTCCAGGGACCCTACCCCCTCATTGATCCTCCTCCTGTTTACTAACCCCTCTTCTTCAGTTCTTCCCCAGCATCTCACACATACTTATGATCTTGCCTTATGTGATGTTATTTATCAGCAGACTGCATTTCCAAGGCCACCTCCCCCTGCCACCCTTGTTTAACTCATGGCATCTCAATTGCCCATTTTTGTTGTTGGTGATGTCACTCGCCAAAGTTCTGTAGGAATAAGGGACATGCCTGCTTGCTTCAGCATCTCCAGCAGCAGAAACAGCTCTCCCCAGTGTTTAGAGAATTAATGAGAGGCAGGTGTTCCCACTGGTAAGCTCTCCAGGGCAAAGATTCTCAAGTCCAACGTACATCTTCCCAGCATCTAGCACAAGTCACAGTCCAAACCAGGTTCTCAGTATGCACATACTGACTTGTGTGTGGCCACTTAGAATTCCATCAAAAAGCCCACTCTGTCCTTCTTTTCACATCCTGCCTGTTGCAGCTGTAGTGGTAAAGCACAAAACACAGAGCGCCTGAGACAGCGCTCACGCAGCGTCTGCACCACGGTGGCCATGGGTGACTGTGCACCGCAGTGTCAGGTACTCCCATCCGGAGACTGTAAACACACCCATGGATCGCTGTGATCCATTTCAAGGCCGGTTCTTGACTGCCCTAGAAATTCACATGAGGTGTTCATGTTTCTTATTTGGCCTTCAGTGCTAAAAACTGGACAGAGTTTTTCATTAGTAAAGTCCGAAGGTGAGTTAGACTGGCACAGGGGCCAGTTACGCTCTCCAGTTTATTTTTCTCCCTATTTCTGGCACCTGCTGCAAACAGCAGGCACTTACTAGGTGCTGATCCTCCTGGAATGGTAGACAAGATGGTAGATGAGGAGCCTCTGTCAAGTAAGACTTGGAAAGGACAAGAGGAATCACACCTTTCATGTCTGTGTCACAACCCACAAACACACACCTGTAGCTACACAGGCCACAGACTTCGAATTTCCTATTGGAATTTGCCCACAGCTTTGAAAACTTACTCTTGACCCAGTCTGTTTCTACTTCTTCTAAAGAAGTAATGTGTCCAACCCGACCCCATTTCTTCCTACTGAAAGAGTGGCCTAAAAGCACAGACTTAATCCTACATAATTAACTTCCTGAATTCTTCAGTGCTCTGCCATGCCTCTAAGAGCTGTAATTCCATCCAATTTTACTTTTTTTTTTTCCAGCTGTACTTTTGGTCTTTCTCTTCCCACGTCTAACTTATTCTCAGGACATGTAACCCAGAAAATTATTCTCTTGGGGAACATTTTAAGAAGGAAGACACTGCAGTTTAAGTGTAGAACTTCATGTGTTTTGGCTGATTCCTTGTTCAGGTTTACATGAGGGGATCTGAGCTGACAGAGAGACGCGAACAGGAAGCGCCAGGGCTCTGGGCCCATAACCGCGGGAGGAAACCACCTCATCCCCCCCAAAAAAAGCTTTTCTTCGCAGAAAATGAAGTTTTTTTTAAAACCTTCTATACATCATAAAAAGCTTCTAAATTCACCTCTCTTGAAACACAATCACAAGCTGACCAAGCCCCAGGTAGTGGGGACAAATGGCTGGCGTGGGGGATAATCTTTCCGTTTCCAGAGGAGGCAGTTAAATGAGCACTAGCCATGATTACTAAGATTGCAGCTTGTTACGGGTCAGAGAATGAAGTACAAAGTATGATTCGTACTGTGATAAGCCAATTTCTAAATGGTGTCTTTCACCTCACCCCTGCTCTCTTTGAATTTGACATTGGCTACCCTGGCCAAACACCGTGCTCCCTTGTAACGGGAGAAACGAATTCCAAGGCTGTCAATTCAGAAGCAGTGCATGGAAGGAAATGCTCTCGTTCTTTTCAAGTAGGTAGAAGATGCCTCTGCTGAGTCTTCCTTGACCTAGATTGCATGCTTTCCCAACCCCCTCAGCATGCACAGACCCATGATGCCCACAGCCACATTTGAAGTTAGAAACTAGAAAGTTAAGTTTTCTGTCCTCAACAATTCTCAGTCTCAAATATGGAACACACTTTCATGGTTCAGAACAAAGGATTACATCCTAAACATACACATATAGTACTTGAAAGAACGTACAAACCCTTCCATGTCCTTCAGAGCCAGAGTCTTCCCTCATAAAGATACTGCACTAGACCGAAGGTAACTAAAAAATAATATACACTGTCAGAAGAGTATTCAGGTACCAGAGTTTGTTGCATTTTCCCCTCAGCTGTGGGAGGCTCTTGGTGTTAACTGATTAGATGGCTAATTGACTTCTCCCGTGTCACACATCTAGAAACCAAGCTTTCTAGTTCCACCCTGGTGGCATACTCCCTTTGTTTCCTCCCCAGCAGTGACAGTAGAAGTAGGACACCAGGGCTGAGGATACGGCTCAGTTGATAAAATGCTTGCCCAGGACCCTGGGAGCCCTGGATGTGATTCCCAACACTGTAAACTGGGTGTGGTGGTGCAGGCCTGTGACCCTAGCACCCAGGAGATGGAGGTAGAGGACCAGGAATTCAAGGTCATCCTTGGCTGTGTAAGGAGTTGAAAGCCAGCTTGGGATGTATGAGACCTTGTCAAAGGAAGGAAGGGAGGAAGGGAAGGAGGAATCATTGCCAGTTTTTGCTAGCTATGGGAGAGAAACCCATAGGACCTGAGATTTCAGCTCCTCTCCCTTTCTGAATGTCTCCAGCCCCCACCTCTCTCCTGAGTCCAACACATACAACCACAGCTCACAGAGCTTTTCTTCTCAGATGAAGAATTCACCTGCGTACAAGCTGAAGCCCACAAGTCCTTCCTGCTCCTCCTCCTCCTTTCTATTTCAGTAGAGACTTCACCACCCACCAAGACTCGGGAGCTCGAAATCCAGAGTCTTCCCAGAATCCTCTTCTCCCTCAGCTCCCCCAAACAACCACAAAAGTCTGTCCGGCTGTGCTTCCTCGAATCCCCTAGAATACGCCCGTGCCTCTTCTTAGACCGGACCTCATTCTCCTTGCCTGGTGGACCACACCCACCTTCCTTCAGTTCCTCCCTTGGTTTTACACCACCCCCAGCTCATCTTCACACTCTGATCAGAGTGTTCTCTCTCTTAACTCTCATTCTTTCTGTTATTTCCGGGTTTAAAATCCTTTGGGGGTTCTCTGTAAATCTTAAAATAAAAATCCAAACTCTTCAACATGGGCTACCAGGCCATGTGCTTCTAACTTCTTCAGCTACAAGCTAAACCCCAGCCAGACTAAGGGTGCTGAACTCCCAGAATGCACCACAGAAGTGTTTTTTTGACATCACACTTGGCTGGAGTAGTTCATTGCATTGCCTGGGCAGGTGGCGTCTCCTCCAGGCAGTCCTTCCTATCTGCCCTCTGCTCTCCCCTTCATCCTGGCATCTCAGCCCATGAAGACATGTTCAGCCATAAGAAGGGAAACATAAGAAATAGCAAGGAGTTACTATTCCTCCACATCCAGAAGGGGGAGGGCAGCTGGAAGGTGACACCAGTGGTGGCTTGGTGGCACCATCAAGGTCCTCTCAGTCACTTGTGCCGTCACCCTCAGTCAGAGTAATTATTCTGGTCTAGGGCACACACTTCAGAAAAATTCCACTGAAGGTTGCAAATACTTTTGACAATATCAATGAAGCCACATAGAGTCAAGTTTGGTCAATAATGTGAACAACCACAGCAAGTGACATATGTGGGTGTCAGTCAAGGAGGGCCATACAGTAATGCAAGAGAACTCTTGGTTTTGTTTATGATCCAACTCTGAGTTTATAAGAAAGGAATCCCAAGTCTGCCTCTCTCTCTCTCTCTCTCTCCCTCTCTCTCTCTGAAGGTCTCACTCTGTAGCCCAGGTTAGCCTGGAACACACTACATAGCCCCGGCTGGTGACCAAATCACAAAACTCTTCCTGACTCATCCTTCTGAGTGCTGAGATTATAAGATGCCATACCTGTACTGTCATTGAAAGTATCCTGAATCTGAACCCTGTTCCAACCACTTCTGAAATACAGAATGGAAATGGAAATCTTACAGTTTATAAAGCTAATCTTACTTGGATATCTGTTTTAATCTACTAGTTAAAAAAAAAAATGTTGGCCAGGCATGGTGGCACACATTCCTATAATCCCAATACTTAGAAAGTAGACGCAGGAGGATCAAAAGTTCAAAGCCAGGGCTAGAGAGATGGCTAAGCAGTTAAGAACACTTGCTGTTCTTCTAGACTCAGGTTTGATTCCCAGCACACACATGGCAATTAGCCACCATCTGTAACTCCAGTTTCGGGGGACCTGGAGCCTTCTTCTGTCCTCTACAGGCAGTGTACAACATGGGTACACTTACATAAATGCAGACAAAACAAACGCTTATATACATAAAATAAAAACAATAGATAATATAGATAATATATTTTTTTAAAAAGAGTTCAAAACCATCTTTGGCTCCATAAGGCTGTTACCCCCCAAAATTAAATAAATAAAAATCAAAATTAAGGGTTAGTGAGATGACTCCATGGGTAAAGGTGTCCCTGAAAGTGACAAACTGATTTCTATCTCCAGGACGGACATGGTGGAAGGAGAGAACTGACTGGTACAAGTGGTCCTTGGCACACATGTACCCACACATACACACAATAAAAGTAAATAAATAAATATATAAAGAATGAAAAATTCAAAGGTTTCCTGGGTACCCAGAAGAGAAGCAAACCATGGAGTAACCATGTCTTCCAGTCTGTCTAGATGGAGCACTGAAGGGGCCAAGTCTAGGACAAACAAATTTCCCGACAGGAAATCAGGATTCAGGACGATCCCTGAGTGCTGGTCTAGGGAGGCCAAGCTATGATGGGGTGGCTCAAGTGGAAAAGAATAGTAGTGTAGAAAGCCGATGAACTCCAGACAGCAAAGCTGTGGTGGTCCCTCCTTCCCCAGGGATAAGTCCTGCACAGGATGTAGGGTCACTGGACTTGTTTTCCTCTTTGCCTGCAGCCCCTTCCTCTTGTAGTTCCCTGTCCTCCCAGCAACACCTTTTTCCTTTGTTCTCTCATCCCTGTAGATCTTAAGTAACCAGGAGGAGTGGCTCAAGGCGGAGCTTGGAAGCCAAGAAGGATATGTGCCTAAGAATTTTATAGATATCCAGTTTCCTGAGTGAGTATCCCCAGCCTGCCAGGATGGGTCTGCCCACACACCCTCTCCTTTTTCAGTCTTCACTAAAATTATCCATGCGTACCCAAGGAACAGTCAGAAATGGTTGCCTCTGGAGACCTCCCTCTAGAGTCTCCAGAATCCCGCAGCGGAAGGCCAGAGGTGGGAGGAAGATTTTGCATAGCATTTCACTCCCTTCTGAAGTTTATACCGTGTGCATGGATCATCTTCTTATTTTTTTTTATAAAATGAATTTATAAATTAAAATATCTAATAATGACTGCAGTTGCAGGCTCTCTAAAAGTTCAAAGGTGATGCTGCTGGACATCCCACTTCAAAAGCTACTCCCACAAGGCACTTCTTGGTGACCTCCTCACCCTGCCTTCCACCCTAACCAGAGATCCCAAGCTGGCCCTGCTCTTCTTTAAAGCATGCTTACCCCAGTCAGAAGGGTAGGGGGAATTCCCTCCAGAAAGAGGAAATGAAACACTGAGATTGGGCCCTGTTTGTCTCAAGAATTGACCACAAGGGTTAGATAGAAATCTAATCTTGTCTCAGAGCCAGGGTCTAGCCCCAAGAGCACAGACTTGTTAGAAAAAACAAAGTAGTGTTATTGGTGGCTCAGGTGAGGTGAAACAGTGCCACTCAGCCACCGACAGACCACTGAACCAAAAGGATGACCACTGATATCGCATGGGCCCCCACCATCTATCTGCTAGGTAAGCGCTTCATGCCAGTCCCTCCCTTTCCCTCCTCTCAGTACAGGGCCTTGCTCCCAGGTACATGAGGGACAAAAGACCAGAAGAGAAGCTCCCTGCTCCCTTCCCCACCTCCACTGCACGGGAACCTCCTGCAGCCTCACCCGATATCTGGAAGGAACTGTCCTCCACACTTTCACCAGAAATTCTTTGCCTTCCCCATCAGTTTTCCATTCCTTTGCTGAACCATTCCTGTCAGCAAACACACTTGCCGCAGTCACTGGCATCTTCCTCCAAAATAAACAAATGAAAAACAAAACCAAGAAACTATTGGTCTCAACCCCTTCCTGCTTCCATTTCATTTCTTCAAAAGTGTGAACCTGATTCTAACCCTGCCCCTCCTGTTCTCTATAAAGTCCCTCAGGACTTTAAACACGGTCACAGTGGACCGCGGGTTCCATCCTTCCTTTCTCAGCCACCACCTGGCTTGGTGGGACCTAAGCATTGCTCCTTCCTTCCCACTGGAATGTGCTCTCTGGCCTCTGTGACACCCCCTCCCAGCTCCCCATTCTTCCTTCCCTAGATCCTTCACCGCCCTGGTTCCTCTTCCTCAGTCTCCTGAGTCCTCCTCGCCTCCCCACCCTTCTCCAGGAGGTCTTTCTCATCATAATTTTTTAAGTGAGGCTGTGTGTGAATGTGGATGCCTGTGGAGGTCAGAGGACAACCTCATGCATCATGCTCAGGAACACCATCTACTTTCTTTGCGACAGGATCTCTCACTGGTCTGGAACTTGCTGATTAGGCTAGGCTGACTGGCCAGTGAGACCCAGGAATCCTCCTGTCTCATCCTTCCCAGTGCTGGAATTACACATACCACCATGCATGACTTTTCACATAGATGCTGGGGATCGAACCCAGGGCTTGTGAGGCAGGTACTTTACTGAGCCCCTCCCCAGACCTCTTATCATCATGTTCTAAATGACCCTCCTGCCCCAGCACCATGTCCTCTTTGTTTTCATTTTTTTCCCAAGCTCACCATTCTCTGGTTTGCCTTTTTGATTATTCTGTTGTTTATTGTATCTCTCCCAGGATATCAGAATGTCAACTTCCTGCAAGCAGAGTGATTGTCCTCCCTGCCCACCCCGTATTCCTTGCACCCAATAAAGGGTGCCACACGTTCAGAAATGGTCAGTAAGAGTGGTCAGACTGAGCCATGGTAACAACCATCTGTAATTCCAGCATTTGAAGGTATAGGAAAGAGGATCAAAAGTTCAAGGCCAGCCTTTGATTCATAACAAATTTGAGATCAGTCTGGGCTACACGAGACCCTGTTACACACACACACACACACACACACACACACACACACACACACAAAACCCAACATAAACAATAAACAAAAGTTGTCAAATAAGTGAACGAGTAGCTTTGAAATGATGAGGAATATTGAAATCCTGGCCCACTTATGTCTAATATAAAATGTGTGGCAATTTTTGGAAGTCCTCAAGGAAGTCACTTACCTAATTCTAATTAAAGAACAAATGTCATTTCGATTTCTTTCTCTTTTTTCCTCTCCTGTCCCTCCTCCTCCTGCTCCTCCTCCTCCTCCTCCTCCTCATCTTTTTGAACAAGGTCTCACTAGCCCCAGCTGGCCTGAAACTCACTATGTAGAGACTGGCCTTGATCTCACAAAGATCTGCCTGCTTCTGCCTCCATGTTCAGCACGAATGTCTTTTCTAAATACTGTTTCCTGCCTGCTGTCCATGACTAATGCATTCCCTTTGCGCTCTGGCTGATATGGAACATATGGCCCTCCTTCTGTCCCTACAATGGTTCTTTTTTTATTATTTTTTAAATATTTATTATTTTTAGTTCATGTGTATGAATGTATTGCCTGCATGCATGTAAGTGCACCCTTGTCAGACAATGCCCAAGAGGGCGTTGGAGCCCCTAGAACTGGAGTTTCTGAGGAATGTTAGCTGCCATGTGGTGCTGGGAACTGAATCCAAGTCCTCTGTAAGAGCAGCCAGTACTCTTAACCGCTGAGCCATCTCTCCTGACCCCTGCTGTGTTTCTTATATGTGGCACTCATTTGTTCATCCCTGCAGTGGTAGGTCACACCAGAAAACAGTCTCCATCCCCTATGTAAACCTCCAGCACCCCCAGCCCTTCTGTCGTCCCAGTCTCTAGTCAAGGATCTCAAATTCTGAAAAGCACAAAGGAGTTGAAAGCTAAGGCCTGCCATGCATTTGTCCTAAAGGGACATGGGTATTAATCAGCTTTCTGACAGCAGCGATCAGAGAAGCCACCTTGAAGCAGTGTGCAGACCCTCCTTCACTCTTCTAGGGTCAAGAAAGGTTTCTGGCCTCCTGCCTGAGGCTGTAGCCACTGTTTGCCTTGCCCTGTGTGTCTGACTTTTCAAACATGCCATGCCATGCTGAGTTGTCTCATTCTAGCCATTGCCACCCTGACTGTGCTTCTGGAAAGCTCAGCTTCTCCTGTTTTTCCTTTTCCACAGTAAAGATGTGTTTCCAATCTGGATTTTTATAGGGGAGGATTGCAGAGTGCAGAGAATTGCTTACAAAGGAATCAAAGAAGTTGGCTGTAGACACTGCTGCCAGCCTCTCTCATTTCTAAGTGTGTGTAAGATTCCCTCAGTACCTGGCAGCCTCTGCAGGACACGCCAACTAAAACCCCTCCAGGCTCAAACCACTAGACTGTAGCTATCCTGAACGTTCCCAGGGAAAAGTGCCCAGCCATTGGCGTCTCAGCCAGGGAGTAGGTACCCAGACCGTGTCTCCCAGCTGTGGCGGCCCTGGTGCTTACAGTGGCCCCTTTCCTCCCCCGCGGATCCTCATCTCTGCAGCTCTTCCCTAACCCTCACACAGTTGTGGCAGTTGATTGCTTCCCACAGTGAGTTACCCCCACACTGCCCCATTTTGGTGCAGTGGCATATTTCCATGATTCAAGTTTCCCAAGATGGAGAGGGACTGAAGGGAAGGAACAAAGAGAGCAAGTCCAGAGTGCTCCATTGCCTTTCCTGAGAGCAATCCCTTAGTGCTGCTAAGTTTCAGAATGCACCCTTGCACACACCCCTCTCTGCTGCTCAGGGTCCCCAGCCTTCTCCCTTGAGCCACTTTTCTCCATCCTCACCCCCACCATGCGTCCTACTGAACTCTCTTGTCCTGTCTTGCCTGGTAGGTGGTTCCATGAAGGCCTCTCACGACACCAGGCAGAGAATTTACTTATGGGCAAAGAAGTTGGCTTCTTCATCATCCGAGCCAGCCAGAGCTCCCCAGGAGACTTCTCTATCTCTGTCAGGTACCAGCCCCTCCCAAACCTGCTCTGACCCTTTTCAGCCTGCAACCGCCGAAGCCAGGAGGTGACCCAAGAATCAGAAGCACAGCAGCTATGCGGACTACACGTGGTGGCGTGCCATCAGCTGTGTCGCTGTTGCCTTCCCAAAACATGTGTCCTTAACTCCTCTGTATGTTGATTTTCTGATCAGAATTATATGTATTCATCTGCCTCCCTCTCTAGCTCAGGTCATTCCAGAAATCAAGTTCAACTGCTTTACATGTGCGCTGAACAGAGTCTGACACCCTGCAGACCTTAAGGAGTATTTGTAGAAAAAGGAGTGGAGGAGGAAGGAAGGGAGGACTCCCACTCGGCTGCATCTATCTGGAGGCTTAAATCTTAACCTTTTCTGTTTCTGTTGATCTGAAAAGGGGCTAGAGAAAAATAGAAATCTCAAGTCACTGCTGTAGGAGGCATTGCAGTGCCAGGCTGCTTTCACAGAGCACCACACAGCCAAACTGAGAACTGCAGTGTAGAGCTAAGTAAGTCCCCGAGTTGCTGGCAGGGGGTGGCGGGAGGCGGGGCAATAACTGTGAAACTCACTGTTGTGCTGTGTCCTGGAGGAAGTGACTCAGTCCAGGCACCAACATGACATAGACATAAATTGAGAAGCCCCAAGACTGAATGCAGTGGGTGGTCAGCATGTCAAGTGCTATAAGTCAAACTCGGTGAACACATATAAAAGTACAAGAAAGGCAGCTGATTGCAGAGTGGGAGGAGGCGCCATGCCGCTCAGTGGTAAGAAACAGACAGATTCAGAAGCTGTGAGGCTTTATTGCTTCTAGGGCAAAAATCTAATTCCTTCTAATAAACCAGTTGCTTTACTGTTTAGAAAAAATGATCTTTTTTGTTTCTTTGTTTGAGACAGGGTCTCCCTGTAGCCCCAACTGGCTTAGAACTTGCTATGGAAACCAAGCTGGCCTTGATCTCACAGAGATCCATCTCCCTCTGCCTCCAGAGTACTGGGATTAAAGGTGTGCACTGCCACACCCTGCTGAGCCTGACTTTTTCAAGTCAGAAATTATGGTTTACATTCCTTCGTTGGAATGAATTGTATAAAATGCCCAGCTTTGACATCTGCCAGAGTCTTCCCTGGTGTCAAGACAAAGTGACTTTTGTTGTGGTCATTAACCTAATCTCTATCAGATCCTCTGCAGAAATTGGCATAACATACTCCAAAGCAAAGTCATTATTATTTATTTTTACTACTGCCCTGTGGCATGGGCACAAAGCATTAAGAGCTCATTAGAGTTCTATCTATCTCTTAACCCTTCCTAAAACACTAGGCTTGGAATCTGGAGACCCAAGTTACATCCTTTTCTATATCCTTCTCAGGACCTGAGATAACAGACAGGGATCATCATTCCATGTCAGAGACGCAGATGTCTCATGGCAACACAATGTCCACTGTGACTGCTGAGAGGAACTGGGTGGACAGTTACAACACATAAGAAATATTTCCTCCTCTCTGAGTTGAGACATCAGGGCCTCGGGGTGAAGAAAGCCTTGATTAGTGACCAAATTCTAAGGAAAGACAATATTGATGGCCATGTGTCAGTTCCCACTCCAAAGTACTCAGGCAAGAAGTGACTGTACAACCTTTGGCTTCCCTGACTATGAGCAGAACTCAGCCCAGATTAGTGTGAAGGCCAGAATCCCTGTCCCCTTCCAAACACAGACCCCCTAAACCCATTCTTAAGAAGCCTCCACTAACCTTCAGAGGATTTTCTACTCTCCAAATCCCTTTAGCCTTTGACCTTTCTTCTGGATCCAACTATTGATAACATTAATACTGGTGTATCTATATATAAATGTGTGTGTTTGAAGAAAAAAAAAAAAGAAAAACCAAACTTTATATCCAAGAAAGAATGATTTGGCAATAGAGTCAGACTAGAGCTGGTAGCGAAGCCTAGTTCCTTCCCTTCCAATAGATAAAATCCAATTTCTCCAACCCCAGTACAAATGAGTCCAGCACTTGGTCCAGCCTAGTAGCAAAAGGCACCGGTCTAAAAGAAATCAGCAGCTCACACTGTCTGGCTGGAATCAGATCTGGAGCTCTTGCCTCAGTTCCAGTGCTCATTCACACTGACCTTGACTGAGCCCTTGCATCTACAATTGAGTATAATGCATTTCCCTTCAAAGTTCAAATGCTTTGTAATATTATTTATGTAAAACATAAACTAAGATCAGATCAAAAAATCCTCATTTTATAGAGAAAAAAAAGTGACAAATTCCTTAAAGAAAATAGTAGCTTCTTACCAGCCAGTGCTGGCTTATGGACTTGAAGGAAATGGTTCAAAGCATTTCTGATAACAGAAAAATAATGGGCTTTAAAAGCCCTTCTGCTGCCAAGACTTTAGCATAGTACAGAACTCTGGTGTCACCTTGTTTCAAATAAACATTACAGAAAGATCCTTGATCACTTAGTCTTTAAGACTCTTGGAACATTTTTACCTTTTTTTAAAAAATTAATCTATCTTTATTTTTTATGTATGAGTGTTTTGCCTGAATGTATGTACAGGTGTCGTGCAATGCCAATGGAGATCAGAAGAGGGCATCAGATCCCCTGGAACTAGAGTTACAGTCAGTTGTTAGCTACCATGTAGGTGCTGAAAAACAAACCCAGGTCCTCTGTAAGAGCAGCCAGTGTTGTTAACAGCTGAGCCATCTCTCCAGCCCCATCAGCCTCATTTTAATGTTAAATGTTAGTCCAGTGTCTAAGACAGATTCCAGCCCATCTGATCACCGTCTGTTGGTGGTCCCTCCCAAAACCCCACTACTTGAGCTTGGCTGAATTAGCTGGTCCCTGATGAGCATGTTGTTCATGTCTTCATCTCTTATCTTTGTAGAAGAATTTTCTGTGGCTGTGACATGGTTATGGCCCTCTTTAACTTTAAGCAGCTGTGATTACCCACAGGAGATCTGCAAAAGATTGGTCCTATTAATGATCTATCATTGACAGGAAAAGGAGTCACAAGGCCTACCCCTCCCTGAGAATATATAAGGAGTTAATGGTTACTAGGGGAGAGAGGCATTTTCTTCAGTGGTGTAACTACCTATAAGTTGCCCATGGTGCTGTAAAGTAACCCTAACTAGACTCATTGATTCACCAAGCTAGACTTGAATGGAATCTTTATTCTGGTCTGCCATTGGTGTCCTGACTGGATTGAATAGACAGACAGAACGCCACTATCTGTAGGCGCAAAGAATCCAGCAGGAGGGACATGGTCATGTTGTAACCTACAACTTGGGTTTGCCTTGATCTCCAGGCATGAAGATGATGTTCAACATTTCAAGGTCATGCGAGACAACAAAGGCAGTTACTTCCTGTGGACTGAGAAGTTTCCATCCCTGAATAAGTTAGTGGATTACTACAGGACAACTTCCATCTCTAAACAGAAGCAGATCTTCCTTCGAGGTGGAACCCGAGAAGATGAGGTACACCTCAGGTTCCAATCAACTCCAAGCTAGGGATTTTAGGTAGCCTGTGTTCTTAGTGGATTTGCTGGGTCCATCTCATCTTCAGGCCAAGCTGAAAACACTTGCTGGCTCTGTGACTCTGGGAGGTTCTCTGATCTGGCTTCTCTTCTGTTAAGAGAGCATGAGAGTAATACACAGCGTGTTGTGAAAGTTTCAAGAATCAAACACCTAGACCACCAAGACACACTTCCGTCTTTACTAGTCATACTGCAAATACACCATGAATATTAGCTCACACTGGGGGTGCTCTTACTTAGTTATTTGTGGATATTACATCATAGTTTTCAGTTCAGCTCAGGAGTTGTCCAAGGGTCAGGGGCAAAAGACAATAATCCTAGAGAACAGTCTAGGAGCCACCTGTAAAGCACCAGGCACAACTTTGTGATGGCCTTGGGTGGATGTGGGGAGGGCACACTGCAGAAGAAAACTGTATCTGAATTCTTGCTCCTGGAGAAAATGGAATTGAGGTGATTGCATAGAAATACATCAGATTCAATCCTAATTTAATTTCTAGCTATCTGTTCTAGTTTTGGTTTTGTGCTGTGATAAAAGACTCTGATCAAATCCAACTGGGAATGAAAGGGTTCCTTTGACTTACAACCCGTAGTCCATCATCAAAGGAAGCCAAGGCAGGAACCTGGAAACAGAGATCATGGAGGAATGCTTCGTACTGGCTTGCTCCTCCTGGCTCACTCAGCTACTTTTCTTATATAGCTCAGGCCCACCTATCCAGGGATGGCACTACCCACAGTGGACCAGGCAATTAGCAATTAAGAAAATGTCCTACAGACATACCCATAGGCCAATCTGATGGAGGAATTTCCTCAATTGAGAATCTCTCTTCCCATGTGTCTAGGTCTGTGTTAAGCTGACAAAACCCAGCACACCATCTATATTACCTAGTCAAGTTAAGAATGCTTCCTGGAAGCTGGAGAGCTGGCTCAGCAATTAAGAGTACTTACTCTTCCAGAGGACCTGAGTTTAGTTCCCAGCACCCATTTTGGGCAGCTCACAACCATCTTTAACTCCAGCTTGAAGGGAGCAGACAGGCTCTTTTGGCCTTAAAGAGGGATGTAAACACACACACACACACACATTTTTTTAAAATTTTTTAAAGAACACTTTATTTGGCTGGAGAGATGGCTCAGCAATTGAGAACACTGCTCTTGCAAAGGACCCTAGTTCAGTTTGCAGCACACACATGACAACTAACAACCATCTGTAACTCCAGCCCCAGGGGCTCCAATGCTCCCTTCTGGCCCCTGTGGACATTGCATACATGTGGTATACCTACATACATGCAAGTAAAACACTCATACATATAAAAATAAATAAAATATTTTTAAAGAACACTTTTGAAGATAGATGTGGTGGCACGTGACTGAAGTCCCAACACTTAGAAGGTAAAAGCAGGAATATTGCAAGTTCAAGGCCAGGCTGGGCTACATAGTAAGTACCAGACCAGCCAGGGCAAGCAAGATTCTGTCCAAAACCAGACAGCTGTTACAGTAGAAAGAAGCACCGAGTGGGATGGCTAGACTGCTTGGTGTTTTGAAAAAGATACAAGTGCTTTGAGGAAATAAAGAAACCCTTCCAAACCACTGGCTGTTTTGAAGACTGAGAACTTACACTCAGTGAAGAAAAGGGTGTTCCCACCCAGCATGCCCAATTCAAAAAGGAAAACAAAGGTTAACCAAGACCTTGTGGATTATTTTAACCAGGAAACGGACAGAAGCATTAACTCACCAGGATGCGGGCTCCGAGTTAAGAAAAGCAATGTAAAGTTTGCATTAAACTGGATTGAATGAGTTAATATTTGTATAGTGCCAGTATATACTGAGCCCAGGACTCTATGTAATTATTTGTTAGATAAAAATAATAACAAAGTATTTCTGATTGATGAGTTGTTAGTGCATGAAGCAGAGAGACCTGGTTCTTTTTCAGCATGCTCAGCACCAGGCCTGGTTTCCATGGTGCTGCTAGAATGTTGCTGTCTAGGGTCTTGTCACCAGGCTGAAAATGACAGCTCAAAATGACACAGAGTCAACAGTAGAGCTTATCTGGAGGGTGGGATGTCAGCAGTGTGGAGCATGTGGTGAGGAGGGGCAGCATTGTCTGTAAAACGCAATATTTAAGCTTGATTACACAGAGAAAAACAAACCCAGTAGGAATGAATTGAATGGAGACCACGTGGACCAACCAAAGGTCTGTCAACAGAAGGTCTTAAACTAGGGAAGATGTGAGAACTCAGAAGCCACTTTAGATAAAGTGGAGGTCCAAACCTTGAATCTCTTTAAGCCTGCCTTTCTCTACCCTCCCACCTCCCTCCTCTTCCCGCCTCCCCACCCCAGCTATTTTCTGGAGCTGTATTGAGCAAAGTCGGCTAGCCTTTGCCAGAGGAGGGGGCAGGGCCAGGAGATCTATACAGCAGATGGATCAACATCCCCTCTGTTTTCTCTCCCAGGGTCACCGGGGCAACAGCCTGGACCGAAGGTCCCAGGGAGGCCCTCACCAAAGTGGGAATGCGGAGGAAATCCGGCCTTCTATGAACCGGAAGCTATCTGATCACCCTCCTCCCCGTACCCAACAGTACCACCAGCACCAGCAGCTACCTTCCCAGTTCCCTCCGGGGCCGCAGCCCCCTCCACAGCCCCGGTATCTGCAGCACCCCCATTTTCACCAGGTATCTAGAGAGGATGAGGAAAAGCAAAAGTGCCCTCCCAGGCCTGGACCAGCCTCGTGAAAGGTTCAGGTCCCAGGATGGAAACTGCTCTTAACAAAGAAATCCCAGTGAACTATACAGCTCTCTCTCTCTCTCTCTCTCTCTCTCTCTCTCTCTCTCTCTCACACACACACACACACACACACACACACACACACACCCCACACCCTCTGAAGACTCAGTGAACAATCACTTCATTCTCCTGTCAGCAAAATTCCAAATCTATTTCTGCCCCTTAACCCATCTGGCTGGGGAGAGCTGCAGTAAGAAAAACGGATTAACACCTGCAATGGAGCCGTATTTATTTATATATTTGTTTATGCCCTGCCTGCGCCAGATGGGACTTCAGGTGGCTTATGGAGATGGACAATACAACTGGAAAACACCAGTCCCGCGTCCCTTAGCAGGGCGCAGAGTCCTCTGTGAGCTGCCTGTATCCACTTCCCCAGCCTCGCCCCCGCGGCCCACCCCCACCGCCAAGCAAACAAATCCCAGCCGTCTGCACCACTTTTTGTTATCAGAATAGCCCACTTTATTTTCTCTTCTTGGCTTTTTGTAAGCTGTCCTGTCTGCCAGAAGGGTCCCTTCTGACCAGTCCTGTTCCTCTTTCAAGCTGGAGCTCAAGCATCACGCTCTTCTACCAAGATCTTCCCTGATGTGAGGCAGATTTAGACAGTTTTCTATCTGTTTGTTTAGCATGTGAATCTCCCTCTAAACTAGTAAATATTTAACTCAGCGCTAGTCTGGGCTATGTAGAGTTCAATGCCAGACTAAGCTACATAGCAAGACCTTGTCTCAAAATAATGAAATAATAAAGCCAAAGAGATGGCACGGTTGGTTAAGTGCTTCCTAGGCAAACACAAGGACCTGAATTCAGATCTCCAACACCTACATAAAAGCCGGACAGGCACAGGAAAGCACATCTTTAACCCTACTGCTGCAGGTAGTGGGTAGAGATAGCCAGATCCCAGGAACTTGGCCAGCCAATCTGGCTGAATCAGTGAGCTCCAGGTTTAGTGAGAGACCCTGACTCCAAAATTAAGGTGCAGAGCAAAAGAGGATGACACCAAACATCCACCTCTGGCTTTCACACATGTGCTCACGCACATGGGTTCACATACACACAAAATAGCATTAATAATGAATAATACAGATTTATTACATCCTGAGGCATGCATGGGCACTTGAGACTCTTCAAGTTAGTGCTATTTAATTGAATAAATGAAATTCATCATTTTTGCCTTCAGACTCTAAGGTTCCTTCAGATTCTTTTCTCTCCTCTCCATCCTCCAATGTATAGGACCATGATCAATAAATATTCTTGGATGTTGGTTCTGCAGACAGCACCGCAGTGAGGCACAGGGTTCGGGTGGGCTGTGAAGGACACCTTGGTGATAATAAGACGGTCCCCTCTTGCACCTGTCTGCAGGATCGCCGTGGAAGTAGCCTGGACATAAACGATGGGCACTGTGGCGCAGGCAGCGAGATGAATGCTGCCCTGATGCACCGCAGACACACAGACCCTGTGCAACTCCAGATGGTGGGGGTGAGTGAGCTGGGCATGTGGAGGTGTCTGAGGGAGAGGGTCTGGATCTTCTCGGCTGCTCTTCTCAGTCTGACTGTGGAGCTGTCTTCTCACACTTCTGGCAGTGGAAGATGAGTACACTTTATCCTTGGAATCTATCTTACTCAGGATTCCATGACTCTTGGTGTCTGGGGTACAGCTCAGTGGTAGGGTGCTTACATGTGAGGTCCTGGTTCTATCCCATGCACTCTAAAAACAAAATCATTTCAAGAACAAAGCTGGTGTGATCCTGTCTGTAATTTTGTGCTCAGGGCTGTGCATACCAGGTCTGCTTTAAATTACTTTCTATGTGTATGAATATATTGCCTGCATGTTTGCAAGTACCCCTGTGTCATGTAAGGCCCACAGAGGTCAGCAGAGGGTGTTGGATCCCCTGGAACTGAAATTACAGTTCTTAACTGCCATCCGGGAACCAAACTCAGGTCCTTTACAAGAGCTGCTGGAGCTCTTAACTGCTGACTCATCTCTCCAGCCCCCTGCCAGGTCTGTTTTAAACTGCTGCAAGGTCAGCCTTTCTGGTGAGCTGTGCTCGGTGAACTCAGTATAGCACCAAGAGCTTGTGGCTCCCCTATGTGACAGTGGCTCCAGTGACAAGCCTGCCAGCTGGTGATCATCAGAGCATCTCTTGCTTCCCCCACAGCGTGTGCGCTGGGCCCGGGCGCTGTATGACTTTGAGGCTCTGGAGGAGGATGAGCTGGGATTCCACAGCGGAGAGGTAGTCGAGGTCCTGGATAGCTCCAATCCATCCTGGTGGACCGGCCGTCTGCACAACAAACTGGGCCTCTTCCCTGCCAATTATGTGGCCCCCATGACACGATGAGTACTTTTGGTGGGCTAGGGGCTTTTGGTCTGAAGTTGTCTTGAAAGAGAGGAGGCAAGAGAAAAGGCTTATAACTATAACTTATAACTACATATAGATGCATATATGTGCATGTGTGCCCATGTGGTCACAAAACCTGTGTATGTATGCCTACATCTACACACAACATGCTACAGTAGTAATTTATTGGCAGGTGGATTGGTTCATTGGTTGCTGTGAGAAAGAACTCGGGTGAAGAGTTAGATACCTTTTCTGATATTCCCTGTATGAGTGGGGGAGCTCAGAGTTGAGCAGAGAAATGAAAAACTTCTTCCAACTCTTGAACTCTCATGGTTTCTTCCCTGGCTTGGGAATTTTCCCAGAGTGCAGCTAAGCAGAGATCATACCCCAGCGTTGGACGCCAAGTACAGGATAGGGCTGGACTTGGTGAGGCGTGTTAAACAGCTTACCGGGCCCCATTCACCTGGAGGGCTTACAGGGTAGCTTCCCTTCCATTCTCCACAGGGTGGGCACAGTGCCCTGAGAATTAAGACACAGCAGATGCAGGGCCACAGGCACCAAGCAAGTTGGAGCAGGGAGTTGGCAGAGGTGTGGTCAGGAGTTACAGCTTGGCTTAGCATGGGAGAGCCCTGCCTGCCCTAAAGCCTAGCAAGCACCTGGCTGGGACTTCTCCCTTCCTCCACTGACCATTCTTTGGGTAATCCTCTTCCACTAAGGCTGATAAGACAGTCTCCAACATGGAGACTCTGCAGAGCCAAGTGTTGGGGACTGCAGGGGTTCTCCATAGGTCCCTGTGGTTTACTTGGAGGTAACTTCTGTTTCTTCAGCTGCCAAGAAAGCAGTAGCCTGGATTCTGCAAAGTGCTCAGAGAAGCCCTGGCTGAGAATGTGGGATGATAGCATCCTTGTTTTGTGGTTATGAGGGTGTCTCTGTGGGGACTCTGTTGGTTTTCACTCCTGATTTTTTGTGGATTAAGATGTCTTTCCCAGTGTCCCAGAAAGAAGCTAGGAGCATTGAGTATGAATCAATAGATAGATTGACACCCTGACTCTGACACCAGGCAGGAGCTGGTTTAAGAATGAGCTTCCCATTCCATCTGACTGCTGGATCACTGCTGGCTCCCCGAAGAGTTACACCTTGGAAGAAGAACCCCACTGCCACTGTCCCTCTTTGTCACCTCAAAGAAGTGTGCGTGTCCTTGTGTACACCCTGGGGGAATAAAGAACAGATGCACCTGGCTGGCAGAACGGGATGCTGGAGGGGAAGCTCAGTGCTTTTGTGGAGACTAGGAACAAACATGACAAGACAGAATGCACACACAATGTTACGGGTGTGTATGTACATGCCTGTAAACGTGTGCATGTGTAGATGTGTGTGCGCTGAGATAGGAAAGGAAGCACTTGTGTAAGGCAATGGTGAGGGTATGTGGTGAGGGGTCCTCTTCTCTTATGTCCCCTCTCCCCACCCTTCCTGCTTCAGGGAGGGACAGGAGAACAGCCATTACAGAAGAAGATAAAAGAATAGTTTTTGACTCACAAGTGACTACAGTGTTATATACACTCTGTCCCTTGTGATTCTGATTCAACAGCTCTCAGCTCCCCAAGTTCCATTTAGAGAAAGAGAAGAAGAAAGGGACTCTGTGGTGGGGCCTGGGAGGGAAGAGAAAATAGCCTGGAAACAGCAGGGGAAGCAGAGAGTGAGTGAGGAGCAGCCTTGGACACCAAGACAGGGAGAGGAAAGGCAGCCACAGCGGGAGACCGAGAGCCCGAAGCTGCAGAGGGAAGGGGAGAAGGGGGTCAAGTTGGAAGGGAGGATGAGCAGAAAGAGGCATGGACTGCCAGTGCCAAAGCAGGGCACCCGAGGCAGGTGAGGAGAGGAGCCTCTTTCAGGAAGTGGTTAAGAGCACAGAGCCCCAAGGAGGGGAAAAAAAAAAAGAAGAGGTGGCCGAGACAAAGCAGACCTCATCAGCAAGCTTGGTGCTAGGTGATGTGAAACATTACAGTAAATAAAAGCCAAGAGTGATGTTTGACTTTACAGTATTTGCAAACCATATGCTTTAAACAGCCCACAAACTTCATCCATTTGGCTGATTCCGTGGGAGGAGCAGCCCTGGCTAAGGCAGACCAACTTGGTTCTGGTCTAGATATTATGCCTTGAAGCACTTTGCAAGAAGACAGTCATAAAGCAAACGTCCCTATTTTGCCAGTCTGTATCTAGAGTCTGTGTAGCACAGTCCCAGGAGGATGAGGGACACCCAGGGGTAGCAAGGGTACTAGACCTGGAGAGGCTGACCGCACAGGTGGGCCATGTGAGCTAAGCTCCCCAAATCCCTGGGTGTTTAGGGCAACCTGTTCTAGCAAGGCCTATTGTGGAAATGCTGGGGAGGGGTATTTAGGGGTATTGCTGGGCTTATCAAGTCAATCCAAAAGGGAACAAGAGGGTCCCCCAAACCACTGAGTGAGTATTCTAATCTGGGTGGGACAAAGCTAGGGGCTCAACTCTCCTTGGCTTCCGGTACTGCCTCCTGGGAGGTGGGCCTATTGGAGTCCTCTTCCCATTCATTCCTGTCTACTTTCTACCTGCCAGCCTCTCAGTGCCAGGGGAGTGTGCCCACCAAGGTGCCTCTCACCAGCCACACAATGTAACAGCCAGCACACTGTCTCTGATTTCATCTGCCACACCCTGGGTGACTTCTGAGCAGGGGACTTCCAGTGAAAAGCCAGTTCCTGCTGGACCAGTTGGGTCCTCACCACTTGCCAGACTCGTTGCATTTCAAATATCTGGCACCTGCCATGGTCCATTCGCCTTTAGATGGCCTCAGGGTGATCTACGGAAATGCTTTTCAAAATTAAAAATGCCTGAGAGTTGTCTGGGGACTGTGGTAAATTGCCAGTTCTGATTTAGTCTTACATCTCTAACAAGCGCCCAGGTGCTGATGTGGGTCCAGGCTCTGAGCAGCAAGGGCACGGAACCTAGCAGTGCACTACTCAGCCTCACATCTAATTGGATTCTTCTTCTGGGGTGATTAAGCCACTGCTCTTTGTTGCTAGTGAGTAAGTCACTCTGGTTTTGAGACAGGCAAAATTCATTACTGTTGTTATGACATCATTCCTATTTGGCCGCCCAGTGACTTATTATTTTCATATCTTCATCAAGAATCAAAAACTTTCCAAGTAACAGGCATTCGGCTGAAACTCAAGCAGGAATTTCCTAATAGAAATGACTTTAAATAGGAGTAGAAATTGCAGAAGTTACACAAGTTTTCTCAGGAAACCTTTAAACAGAATATCAATGCCTGTCACATTGGACTGTGGGTGATGGGGGTGGGGCATGGACCTCCATGATCTAGGCTAACCAGCCCACACAGGGGACAGGGTGCAGGATGCTTTATCTAATGTCAACATGTCTGCCTGTCTATACTAAGACAAGATAGTCGGGAGGGAGACCTTTGCCATCTCAGTTCTTTGTTTAAAAAAATGTCTTTCAAGTCCCTCCACTCCTCCCCCAGCCATGCATCCTGTCTCCCACAGCACCTGTGTCACCCTCTCTGCTTGCTGCCCTATGTTCCTCTTGGTCCCTGGTGCGCTCTCTATACAGACACCAGTGCTGTCTTTGTACAAACAAATCGGACCACACCACTTTCTTTCCCAGACTCTTAGCCTTGAACATGGAGTCCTAACTGAGTCCTGCATAGTCTGGCCCCTGCCAGGTTCTCTCTCCAACTTCCTCTTGCTCCTGCTGGCTTCTTCTCAGCCTCCAGATAACCAAGAACCATCTCCAAATCTTTCACACCAACAGGACCCTCTGAAATGCACATCCTCTCTTCCTCACTGACTTGCTCAGAGCTGGGATTACACGCCACTTCCTCCAGCAGTTCCTTCCACAGCCCTCATGTGAAATCAAATATTCCATTCAATTATGTCACAAGTCTCATGCTTTTCCCAAACTGCTCGTAGATGGTGGCACTAGAGTGAGTCGTGCAACTGTTTACTGTAAGCTCCTTGGGGCAGGGATTGTTAGTGTTTTGTAAATCCTTGTATGCCCTGTACTCACATTGTGGGGTCAATAAATATATGTCTAATGAATGGTCAAATACAAGCTACCTCATTTCATCTGTTCTTTCATCCCAAATGCCTCTAGCTTTACATACCTATAGAAGTGAGCCAGGGGATTTTCTCCAGGATATCCACGTTCTAGCTTTCATCACTGCCTTCAGAGGCTCCTGTAGATACTTAGGGGAGTCCCAGCGTTTATCATGTGTTTGGATACCAGTGTGTGTGTTCAGTCTTCTACTTGGATTGTGGTCCATTGCACCATACATCTACTCATTATGTTTTGGAACCTCTATGAATCACATTCATCTACTGGTGATATGGTCTTATTCTTCAGAATCAGTCCTGTAATCTATGTGGCAAGGAGAAAGGGGAAACAACCGGTTGGAGAATGTCCTGTGCCCAATTCTAAAAGCCACTGCTGGTGTCCAGGGTCCCTCACAGACTCCCATGAACACTGCTTGGTCCTTCTCACGTGAGCCCTCTCTCCCTCAGAACAGGGATGCCGATCTTCTCCTCTATCTCTCTTGTCCGTCTTCTCTCCCTTTGTCCTTGGTACACCTTTCTCCTGACACGCCATCTCTGCAGTGATAGCACATGGTGGCCAGTGGGTGGTTCACAGTTCTACATTCAGGACTTGGCTACAGTTTGTTCATTAAACCAGCATTTAATCAGCAAATGGGTACAAAGCACCCTGTAGGGGTCTGACATGATCAGTCACAGGGTCCTTCACATCTCCATGCTCTGTCCAATCTCTGCCCACACCACACCATTGCCTCATTTCTTGTTTCTCTCCTGGGTGACTGCACAGATCTCTCTGTACCTGTCCTCCTGCCCCAGCCCCCTCTGATCTAGCCTTCAATGGCTGCCAAGCAGATCTTAGGAACATCAGGTGACATCAGGTTCCTGTTCAAGTCCTCTAGGGGCTCTGGTTAGATCTCAGCATTTCTAGTCTTTAGCATCCCACTTGCGTACTTGCCTGCCACGTATTTGTTCAGCCATGCCTCCAGCTTTCTTCTCCCTCTCCTGAGCACTGTCCATCAGCCCTACTGAATGACCTGTGATCGCAGGATAAGTCCAGCTTTATCTAGTCTGAGTCTCCCACAGTCTGTTCTTTTTGCCTGGATTACCTTTCTCTCACTTTTTGGTCTAAACCAAGAAGACTTTCTTTGATGATAGATGCTCCACAAGTGTTCCATCCAGTATGGTGACCACTTCCCACATGTTGTTGTCAAATACTTGGTTATTTCCTTTTTTAAAAAAAAAATCATTATTTTCATTTTATGTGCACGAGTGTACTGTCTGTAAGTCCACCCATGTTGTGCAGTGCCTATGGAGTCAGAAGAAGACATTAGACTCCCTGGAACTGAAGTTATGGAGAGTCATTTGCCACCATATGGGTGCTGAGAATCGAACCCAGGTCCTCTGCCAGAGCAATTGGTGCTCTTACCTGCTGAGCCATCTCCATTTATTTCGTTTTTTATTTGTTTGGTTTGGTTTCCTTTTTTGTGTTTTTTTAAGGGGGGGGGTGCTGTTTTGAATTTTACTTATTTGCTTTTATGTCTATGAGTGTTTGGTGTGTATATATGTAAGTGCACCATGTGTGTGCAATGCCCACGAAGATCAGAAGAGGGTGTTGGATCCCCTAGAACTAAAGTTACTTATGGTTGTAAGCTACCATGTGGAAACTGAACCCAGATCCTCTGCAAAAGCAGCCAATGTTCTTAGCTTTTAACTGCTGAGCCATCTCTCTAGCTCTTGTTTTCTTGTTTGTTTGTTTGTTGTTTTTGTTTCTTGAGACAGGGTCTCCTGTAGCCCAGGCTGGCCTCAAACTCACTGTGTGTCAGAGAATCACCTTAATTAAACTTCTAATCCTCCTGCCTTTACCTCTCAAGTATTGGTATTATAGGCTCATGCCAACACACTTAGATTGCTACTGAATACTTGAAATATGGCTAAAGCATAGGTGAGTAAAATAGATGTGGGTAATGACATCCCTGCTGGACAGTATGGGTTCAGACACTAATTCTTAGCTCAGAGTTCATGTTCTCCGTTGAACTGTCCCAATGCTGGTGACTGATGCAGGTGTTCCTCCTTTCCTTCCTGTATGCTCTGCTTCAGTCCCAATACCCAAAGCACTGTATTGTATAGTCAATTGATTTGTTGATCTGCCTCCACTCCCAGATCGAATAGCTCAAGGCAAACAGATCACTCAAGCAGTGGCTGATGCTTGAATGCAGAGCTGTGTTGAAGAGGGTTTAACAAGCAGCTCTGAGAGAAAAGCCCTGATTAGTGTTCGTTTCCGATTCTGTGATGTAGACTCCATGTGTCAAAAGAATTTCAAGATAAGCCACAGGCTAGGAGAAAACATTTGCCAAAGAGTAATCTTGGGGGCGGGAGAAACAAGAGAAGGCCATGCAAGAAGCAGAAGGAGGGGAACTATTTGCAGGAAGGAGGAGGACCTGCAGGAGGGGAAGGACAGTGGGGAGCGTGAGGAACAAAGTAGAACAAATGTATGAAAATGCCACCAAACCCACTTGTTTGTATGCTAACCAAAAAATTAACTTAAACAAACAACAACAAAAAAAAGAGACAAATCTAGGCTAGGACTATAATTCACTTGATACTTGCCTAACATGTATGAAGCCATGGCTTCAATCCCCAGCACTACATAAAACCAACATGGCCTATGCCTATGATGGACAGCACTTGGAAAGTAAAGGCAGGAGGATCAGAAATTTGAGGTCACCCTCAGTTATAGTGTGAAGACAGCCTGGGGTTACATAAGACCCTGTCTCAAAAGGGGAAAAAAAACCTGATACATTATTACTATTCAAAATATAAATGTAGGAGCCCAGTGCCCAAGAGGGGCTGAAGAGATGGTTCAGTGATCAAGAGCAGTGGCTGCTCTTGCAGAGGACCCAGGGTCAATTCCCAGCATCCATATGGTGGCTAACAGTCATCTGTAACTCCAGTTCCAGGAGATCCAATGCCCTCTTCTGACCTCTGCAGGCACTGTACACACATGGTGCACTTACATGCTGGCAATACACTCATACACGTAAAATAAAAATAATAAAATATATTTTTAAAAAAACTCAATCAATCAGGAAAAAAGCTGATTTACAAGCTGGCTAGAAAGTACTCAAAAGACCTGAACAGATACTGATACCTCACCTAAGAAGATATAGTAACAGGCATGTGAGAAAATGCTTTGAGGGAACTGCACATTAAAACAGCAAGAAGCAAAGTCTAGTCAGCATTAGAAAGCCCCGGACACAAAACACTGAGGACAGCAAAGATATGGGAGCACCAGGAACACACAGCCACTCCTGGCAGGAGTGCAGTATGCACAACCACTTTCAAAGACAGCTTGGTGATCTCTTATCACATGACCCAGCACCCACGTTGCTTGTCATTTACCCAAAGGGGCTGAAAACTTATGAACACAAAAACTTACACACCGATGTTTTAGCAGCTGTATTCAGAACTTCCAGAGCTGTAAGTAAACACAGGTCCTTTGGTAAGTAAATGGGTTAGTAAGGCAAAGGGCTGTTAATGTGTTTAAAAATGAGCTATTGCTGGGTGAAGGGGCTCATACTTGTAATCCAGGCAAGTCCAGACAGTACAAAACCCGTCTAGAAAACAGAAGAAAGATAAGAAAGATGAAAGAAAGAAAGAAAGAAAGAAAGAAAGAAAGAAAGAAAGAAAGAAAGAAAGAAAGCAGGGAGGGAGGAACAGAGGAAGAGAAGGAGGGAGGGAAGGAAGGAGGGAGGGAGGGAGGGAAGGAGATAGGGAGGGAGGGAGGGAAGGAAGGAAGGAAGGAAAAAAAGAAAGAGCATGTTCTGAAAAGGCTATGTACTAGGGCTAGAGAGATGGCTCAGCATTTAAGAGCACTGACTGCTCTTGCAAAGGACCCAGGTTTGGTTCCCAACACCCACATGGCAGTTACCAACCATCCCTAACTTCAGTTCCAGGGGATCTGATGCCATCTTCTGGCCTCCATGGGCACTGCATGACATAGGTGCACTTACATATACATAGGCAAAACATACACATAAAATTAAAATTTAAAATTTAAAAGGTTATGTACTGTCTGATTCCAACCCCAAATCATCTTGGAAAAGGCAAAACTATGAAGACAGTATAAATATCTGAAGTTATGTCCAGGTATGGTTCATCCATACATGCAATTCCAGAACCTGATAGGTAAGAGGATCATGAGTTCAAGGCTAGTTAGAGGTACAAAATAAGACTCTATCTAAAAAAAAAAAAAAAAATTGGTGTTTTGTTTGAGACAAGGTTGTGTGTATCCCAGGCTGGCCTCCAACTTACTGTGTAGTGGAGGATGACTCTGAACTTCTTGTCCTCCTGCTTTTACCTCCTGAGTGACGGGGTTGCAGATATACATTCCCGTACCCAGTTTATGCAGTGATGGGGATTGAGCTCACAGCCTTGAGCGCTCTATGTAAGTAGTTACCAACTGAGACACATCCCCATATTTGTTTATATCTAAACAGATCTTTATTATTTTTATTTTATGTATATGAGTGTATTGCCTGCATGTAAGTACACCCATGAATTCACTCAAAATGCCCACAGAGTTCAGACAAGGGCTTCAGATTCCCCTGGAACTGGAGTAACAACTGGAGACAGTTGTTAGCCACAATGTGGGTGCTGGAAATTAAACCCAAGTCCTCTGTAAGAGTAGCCAGTGCTCTTAACCATTGAGCCATCTCTCTAGCCCCCTAAAACAAACTTTTTAAATAAAATAAAATTACTTGGGAGGCAGAGACAAGCAGATTGTCACAGGTTTGAGATCAGCCTGGTCTACATAGTGAGTTTCAAGCTATCAAAAGTTATACAGCAAGACTCTGTCTCAAAAAATTTTTTTAAATAATAAAAAATAAAAAAAAACAATTCATTTTCCAAGGGTTATGTGGGATGGAGGGGTGAATAGGACAAACACAGATAATATTTAAGACAGGTGTATATGATATATAGTGGTCACATGTCTGTTTTTTGAAACCCATAGAATAGACAATAGCAAGTGTGAACCCTCATGTAAGCTATGGGCTTTGGGGGACATATTGGTATAGATTCATCGACTGTAACAAATGTACCGCTATGTTGTCGGATGCTAACAGTAGGGAGGCCATGCATGCCCTCTGGGAACTTCTGTAGCTCCTGTTCCATTTTTCTGTGAACTTAAAACTACTGGAAAGAAAAAGAACAGCTGTCACCATGCCTGGCTTCACTGAGCGTGTAGTTGGAAAGAGACGTGGTTGGCTCTAGGGAGCAGGTGGAAGCCCACTCCAGCATGACCTCATTCCTATATGAACTGAGTGTCTTAGACATGGCAAAATGTAGGAGGGACTCAGACCTGCAAGAAGCTGGGCATGTAACTGCAGGTAGATCTTGGTTCCAACCCAGAGATAAAAGCCACAGGAGTCACATCTTGGATATATTCAGAAAGAAGGGTATTTGTTTCTTTTGGGTCCTTGGCCAGGCATCTACTGAGTGGCCCACTCATCTTGGGCCTGAGGTGTGATCATGGAGGCCCACAGGGCTCTACGAACTCATAGAACAAGTCGTGCGGAGTTGAGCAGTGTCTGGCTTGCTTGCTTGCTCAGGAATGTTGTCCCTGGAGCATCAACAGCTTTTCATCTTGGAGGCTCTTGCAGTTTCCCATAGAACATGTAGCCAATGTGACAATGACTAGTGAAGAAATGTGTCTAGGCACGTGCCTCCTCCAAGTCTGATGAGTGAGGCAGACCTTTCCTGGAAGTTCTCAGCAGCCATACCCCAGATTCCACTGCCAAGACTGGATCACATGCCACCCCTCAACATGCCACATCCAAGAGAATGAGCCTGCCTTTAGGAAGGATCCTACAGGAGGTGAACCTGGCATCTCAGGCAGGACTCTACCCACAGGAAGGAGGAGATGAGGGGATGGGGTAGCTGTCAAGACATAATATACAGGGACTATTAGAGGAAGAAGCAATTCATTATGACCAAATATTTCTTGAGATAAGAGAGGAACAAGAAGGTAGCAGGAGTGAGCAACTCCCCAGGTCCTCCACAAACGAAGTATCTACATGCATGTGTGAATGTACGCTTCTGTCAGCTTCCTCCATGAACTCCCACATCCACACAAGGCCAGCAAGTCTACGGAGATGAGTTCTGGGCTAGTGAGAGGAATCAGTACCACACACAGAGATTCTGACTGCTCTGGGGACTGAGGCCCTGCCAGCTGTGCCCATAGTCCAAGTAACTTGCTGATCCTGGCATGAAGCTCTTCTCCGAAGGAAAGCCTCTCTGTAGGTCATCTGCGGCCATCCCATTTCTCCTCATCTGAATCCCTCTAGGGAGGCAGCTATCGGTGTCTCCTTCTGGCTCTGACCTGGTTATGGGGAGTTGCTAGGTAACTGCTTCCCACGTCGGAGGAGGCTGAGTTACCATGGCAAGTCCACATGGGTAGGGGGTGCAGAGGAAAGGAAGAGGAGAAGCACCGCAGTGTTGACTGTCGGCGCTCTCTCCAGAGCTTCTAGACTTCAGAAAGGTGCCTTAACCTAGCTGAACCTCAGTGTCCTCATCAGTAAACCGAATCAATGTCTGAGTCTCTTCTTGCGCTAAATGCTTAGCACATACAGGCAGCATACACTCCGTGAACCCTGGTCCTTGCCTCTTAGGCAAGGTATACAACTCAGGAGGACTGCAGAAAGGGGACAGATTAAATGTGTCTTTAAAAAAATAGAGAGGAATTAGCAAGCCTGTATCTCCATTAGGGCAAATACAGTCTGTGGAAATTCTGTCTTCTATTGGTAGAAATGTAACTTCTGGAATTTATAGTCATAAGACCTCAGGGGCACTCTCACTCCTTTTCTGAACTTAAGATTTCCTTTCTCTTTTTTTAAAAAAGATTTTTGAGAGAATCCTATGCACTTCCTCCAGACTGAAGTAGGGAACAGGCTGCATCCCCACCTTACCAGGAAACTACCAAAGTTCCTGTAGGATCAAAGTAGAATTTTATAAGAACATAATTAATGGAGAAAAGAAAACGTTCTGTGGTTGTGAAGGCTCTGACACCATGTATGACAAATTAATATCTTCTGATGGTCTTCTTGAATTTATTGTAAAAGGGGAACATCCACTAACATTAGGGACAATGAAAGTCACACTGAGTGGGCCAATCAGTTTCCTTAAACCAAAACCAGTGAGGTCAGTTTTGGAGAGATTCCTTCACATGTGTTCTCAAAAGTATGCATGTATGTTACCTACAAGGTCTGCTACACTAACAGCTCCACTGAGATTCCTGAATTTCCAATTGCACCTGAAATTACAGTGGAATTACTGATGACTGTAATTATATTAAATAAATTATAATAAACCATTCATTTTTCAGTATTTGAAATTTATTTATTTATTTATTTATTTTATGTGTATGAATGTTCTGCCTGGATATATGTAAGTGCACTTGCGTCTTGCAACACCTGCACAACCCAGAAGAGGGTATCAGATTCCCTGGAATTGGAGTTACAGATGGTTGTTAGCTGCCATGTCAGTGCTGGGGACCAAACCCGGGTCCTCTGCAAGGGCACCCAGCGCTCTTAACTGCTGAGCCTTCTCCAGTCCCTACCTCCTTTTTTCCTTCCCTTCCCTTCCCTTCTCTTCTCTCTTCTTTTCTCTCTTTTCTCTCTTCTCTTCTCTTATCTCTCTCTCTCTCTCTCTCTCTCTCTCTCTCTCTCTCTTATTTTTTGTGTGTGTTTTCTCTCTCAATGCTAGGGATAGAACTCAGGGATTCACAAATAAAGGGCTTTGCCACTGAGCCATGTCCCCAACTGCTTCACTGACCCTACGCTCCCACCCTCACCTCACCCCAGGATATCTCCCTCAACTCTGTACCAGTGCATCAGGGTACCTCTCAGTTACCTCCCCTTGGACATCCTATGGACACCTCCAATGTCACTTGTCCCAAGGGGACCCGCTGGCCCTTTTCCTGGGTTTCCCACATCCAGAACAACACAGACAACCCCGTTTTGCCGCATGTTCTGCTCTGTTGTGGAGGCCTACTTCCTCGTCACAGTGACTAGACAAGAAGAGGCTGATTCTGTCTTGTCCTCATTAGACCTCTCTCTCTCCCTGTTGCCACCACCCTCTTCTCATGACCCCACCATCACCAATCTCCCCCTCTGCCCCTCTCTCCAGGGCAATGTCTTATGCCACTTTGCTGCTGTGTTAAACCTTTCTAAGCTCCCCATTATCCAGGTGGAAGGTCAGGCACTCTGAGGTTGTGACCTGAACCTGCTGTGCTTCCCCCAGGGCCTGTCCCACTTCCTCGGCATGGTGTATCTTTACTTGTGAGCTCCCATGATCCTTCAGTCCTCACTTTGTGGTTTCCTCCTCCACAGTGTCTTTTCTGAGTCTCCTGGCTCCAGTTTGGTCCCTTCCTGGATGCTTATCCCATGTTAGTGTTCTGGGACGTGATGGCCTGTCTCCCAGCAGCAAGGTATAAGTTCCCTAATGGCAGTGTGCTCTAACCAGGAAACTTTCACTCAGTTTCCCCTCCCTCACCACTGCTCTTCTTCCAATGAACCAGGATTTTCTTTTAAAAACAGGAAGGATTTTCTTTCTTCTCCTCTCATAGATAAAGTAGGAACACAAGAAAGAGGCCTGAGGAGGTGGAGTAGAGCTGAGTGGTAGAGGTCTTGTCCACCACATAAAGAAGAACACAGAAGGCAAGCAACACAATTGAAAACGAATCTTTTCAGCCACTGAAGTGAACAGGGAACCAATCTCCCGCCCCCCTCCTGCCCTGTGTGTGTGTGTGTGTGTGTGTGTGTGTGGTTAGTGTGCATGGATGTGCTCACATGGGTGGGTGGGTATGCATATGCATATAGGAAGGTTGTAAGTGCTAGGCAGGGTGGCTCACACCTGTAATCCCAGCACTTGAGAGGAAGAGGTAGAGAGGATCTCCATGAGTTTGAGGCCAGCCAGAGCTACACCGTGAGACACTATCAAAAAGAAAAAAAAAGAAAGATGACACAGATAATAATAAGCATTTGGAAGGGAAGGGGACCATGACCAGAAAGGGTTCAGTCTTTCCTCACTTCTCCTGCTTCCTTCTCTACCTGGCCCTCCTCCAGTCCCTTGTCAGAGTCAGCCCATCATGAGCAGTTGAATACAAGCTGCTAAGGGAGGGTGATTGGCTACTAGCCTGAACTCTACCCCCTGGGTCTCTGTGCCTTTTACTTGGGTACTGCTACTAACTGGGTTCTGGATCATGAAGTAGACGGCCTGGGACGCCTGAAGCCCTAACCATGGTTAGTACCTCTTATTGCTCGCTGCATCTGTCTTACCTAAGACGGGGCTAGGGATCTGTGTTTAGTGTGTACCTGTGTACCACATGCATACATTAGATGTGATGGGGCTTCTCATACATTGATCATTTCACCCTGGCATATATCACAACCTGCACATGGTGTAACTGATAAATGTAGGGATCAGATAATTTAGCAACTCCACTAGGGTTATACAGCTAAGGATTCCAACTCAGGTCCCCTTGCCACCGAGTGCATAGGTCAGATAAGTTATACAGCAGAGCAGCATGGTCCAACACAGCCACATACAATTTGAATAAGAGAGACCCTGACTCAAACAAGGTGGAAGGTGAGGACTGATACCTTGGGTTGTCCTCTGATTTCTACATAAATAACATGGCACAAATGTACCCCCCACCAAACACACATACAGTTAAATTAAAGTAAACAATCCAATTTCCCAGTCTCATTAGCCACATTTGAAGTGCTCACTGGCCACATGTAACTAGCGGTCACTTACTGGAAGTGCTGGTCTACAACACTTGAATCATCACAGAAAATTCTTTTAGGGAGCACTGTTATAGAAACTCAAAAGCAAGAAGAATTATCAGAGGCTCAACGTGGACCTTCAGCTAGTTCCGAAAGGACTCGGAGACTTGGAAGAGAAGGCAAGGACATTCTAGAGGTAGCTGGTTGTGGAGAAGCAGGAAAATTGTGCTCTGCAAGAACAGTCAGTACTCCTAACTGCTGAGCCATTTTTCCAGCTCGATGATTACTTTCTTAGTGTCTGCTCATCCCTGTCCTGGGGATCTGGATCCTGGATGTCACATGGTAAAGGCCCTGTGTGCATACCTTCTAGGTTAGAACCAACAGAGTGCACTCCAGGTAAAGGTTCAGTGCAGCTCTAGGCTGAGGGTAGAATCAAGAGTGACTATGAGGGAGGTGGGACTTTCTGTAGCCTGAGGACTGGCTAGGATGTAGAGAGAGGTAGGCAGAAAAGGAGACCTCCAGGTGGAGGGACCTGCATCAATACCATCACTAAAGGAAGAGCAGAGGGTCATTTTGATGACCTGCCTCCACCAGCCCAGTTTTTAGGAGGAGGCCTACAACTCAAGAGGGGGATGGGAAAAGCTGTCTAGTCAAGAAGGTGCCTGATCTGGGGAGGGTGCTCTGGAAAGTAACAGAGACCCGGAGGGCGTTACCCAAGCGGCCCTGGATGGTGCTTTCTCTTCAAAAGTAATTCCTTCTTTTGCCGACATGTGTTAAAGAAAACATTGTTCAGGAGTACACATTAAAACATGCTAAGGAAGAATGTATTCACAAAGATAAGGACAGGAATTAATGATAAGTACTACATACTGAGGAAGAGAAACTGGGCCCAACTCCACACAGCGTGGGCAGATGGGAACTTATAGGCAGGGAGCAGTGTATGTTCTGGAGAAGATGGGCAGGGGGTGAAAATGACTAAGAGAAAACCATCCAGTGAGGAAGATCCCTGGAGAAAACCAATCCAACAGGATTCTTGATGAAGGCAGGCTGAGGTGCTCAGACCTCAACTCAGGGCCGATATGAGGTGAGGGAGCTGACTGACATGCAGGGCAATGAGATAGCCAGGCTCTGGCCCAATGGATTCAGTAGGCATCTTTGCTAACTAGACCTTATAAAGAGATGGATCCAGCAAAAGGTCCAGGAGCCTAGATCAAGTTTGGCTAAGCAAAAATTCTCCATCACACCCTCTGCATGTAGTCTTTCAGAGGCCATCTCTATAGGAAGAGGAGGGCTCTCTTCTAGCTGCTCAGGACATCCGCACAAGGGTGATAGAGCTAAGAGAGTTCCCCCAGGAGGTGGGAGACAGGATGGGCAAGGTTCATGGGGGAGGAAGTCATGTGTAGCACCATGGTGTGTATGTGTGTGTGTGTGTGTGTGTTTACACATGGAAGGTGGGGCTCAGAGAGGACCAGGGAAGTCAAAAGTCAGCCAGAACCAGAAAGACTGGGTTCTTTCTCTTGCTCTGAAAAGAGCAAACAAACTACAGTCATCTTGTGCCACATCTGCCAGGCCCTTACCTAGTCGTTCCTATGATTCTGTTTGCTTCTTGTGCCAACTTGGCGCCATTATCCATAATTTTTCAGATGGGCTCAGAGAGGTCAAGAAATATGAACAGGTTCACAGAGTGAGGGGCAGTGTCTGCACTGGGATCCAGCTCAGTCTGACCCACAGCACATACCTTTCCCACTTTCCACCTCACCTGGAGGAGAGGACAAGGTGTTAAGTAGTGGTGAAAAAGAAGACAGATGCCTAGTTCAAGGGCTTTCTCTGTGGGGATGGAAAGTTCTAGCATACCCAGAGCACTGCCAGCAGCTGAGAGACTGATTCCAGTGGAGTACACCCTGATAGCCCAGTGGTCTCACTCCCTAGGAAGAAGGTCTGAATTCTTCCTTCTGCTTCTGATAAAGGGTTGGGGGGAAGGTGGAGAATGTTCCTTGATGAAATGACTGACATCCTCACCACACTCAGACAATACTCTGTTGTGTGTGTGTGTGTGTGTGTGTGTGTGCATGCACACATATGTGTTATGTGTGAGTGTGTGTGAGCATATGTTGGGGAGGGAGACTTAACTATACCTAAGAGTCACGGTGCAAGGATGAAGGAGGAGAAACAGCTTCTGAGATGAAGGATGGATCTAGCCTTTCTTCCAGCTGACAGGATTCTGAAGCTAGCGGCACAAGGTCATCAGAATGCTGACGGGTGTGAGACGTACGCTGGGTAAAGGAGAAGCAGTTCCCAGTACATAAGGGTTCAGGTGGATAGGAAGGCCAGTAGCCAATGATGGACAATTCCATCTGTGTCCTGGGAAGGTGACTGGCACAGACTAAGCAGGGAAGGAATATCTGCATTCCACAGTAGACCCATTACCTACACTTAGACAGGACTCTTAGGGGTGGAATGAGGAAAATGGGTTAGAAAGAAGCCAGGGGCAGGTCATAGAACCAAGGAGGCTTGCACAGAGACCTGCGCTGGAGGAGTCATGGTCGTCCTAATGACATGACTGTCACAGTTCCAGCTAGGGAAGAAGGGCCACAGCACCCAAGAACTGGCAGACCTCATCTGATAGGACACCATATTTTAGCAAGCTGGGTGTCATATGTGCTCACATTGTGATTTATTTCTTACATAGTCTAGGTTCGGCCGCATAGCGGCACACACCTGATCTAGAACTTAAGAGGCTAAGGCACAAGGATCCAAAGTTCCAGTCAAGCCTGAGCTATATAACAAACTCCTGTCTAGAAACACCAAGAGCTGGGCACTTAGGAAGCAGAGGCAAGTAGATCTCTGTGAGATTGAGGCCAGCCCGATCGACATAGTGAGTTCCAACTCTAGGCCAGCTGGGGCTACAGAGAGACCCTATCGAAAAACAAAAACAAAAACAACACAACACCAAGAGCTGGGTCTGTTGAGTAACAGAATATGCACATGTCACTAAGCATAAGGAGGCAATCCATGGAGTGGCAAGGTTTAAAAGACAGGAAGGCCAAAGGTAAGGCCAGCAACAGAGATGGAAGGAAAAAACAAAACAAGAATCTCCATATCTGAGAAAAGGCAGTCTAGGTAGCAACGGGGCAGGGAGTTCAATGCCTCCTGGGCTGTAGATACAAGTTCAGTACCAAGCTTGGGTTGTCTGCAAGAAGAGATTGCCCAGTACATAGTTAGTGCTCAATAAAGAGTCATCAAATGTGTAGCTGAAAGCTTTAGGGGCAGGTGACAGGGGAGAGGTTTCCTTGTATCTGCTTCTTGGAGCACGAGAGTGGGTGAGGGGAGGAGCCTGCTCCACTGGGGTCCCAAGACAGGAACCTCTCCTGGCGCAGGTGGAACCACCTCCCCTCATTCTCTCTTCGTCTCTGGGAAAGGGAGCAAAGAAAAAATTTTACCAAGGTATGAGCGAGTCCCCAAAGTTTCGTAACAGGCATTCATGACACAAATTGCTATAGAGGAAAAAAGTCAACCCTGGGAAACTTATCTAAGAATATATCATGAGATGGGTTATTTTGGGACTCAAATTACACAGGAGGGCCTGGGAAAATAGACAAGCACGGGGCTGAACACAGCTACAATTAATGTTAACTATAAGGTGTCATATCTTTACAAAATGGGGAAAGTGCAGCCTGTGGTGTATGCTTCAGAGGGTTAGAGGAAGGTGAATTAGAGCCAAGTCTTTAGGCAGGAGGGGCGAGTCCTCCAAAGGGAGGAGGGCTTTCTAGAGGAGGTACAATTCTCAGAAGACAGCAGTCACCTTGGGCAAGGTGGCCTCTGTAGCTGGAAATGCAGCCAGGGCACCCAGCTCAGGGAAACTCTGGACCCAGAACCAGAGGGATCAGTAGAGGATCAGGGGTTTTCCTAGGGCGTCCCTGGGCTTAATGGACCTAAATGACACAGCTTAATCTATAGAGAAAAAAAAAAAATCAGTTTCTGTGCTGGGAAGGGATTTTAAGAAAAATATCTCATAGTGTCATAAAGAATATTTACCTTTGAGGTGCTGTGGAAGGCCTGGAGATGTGGGGGGCCAGGACTACATGAATATGTCCCAACATTTCCAGTTAGTAGCAATGACCTTGAGCAGAACATCTGACTTCCTGAAGCCTCAGTTTATTCACCTGCAGCGGTCTCACAGCAATCGCTTTCGCATCCAGCTTTAATAGATTTAGCAGGAGGAGGTCAGATCCATTTACATAATTGTACATTAAATGTCTCCACAGCCTGCAGCCTCTCTGCCACTGTGTCACTTATCACCTTGCCTTCTGAAGATTATTATGGTTTGTTTATTTGCAGTGCTGGGGAGGGAACCCAGGGCCTCACACATGCTAGACAAACACCTACCATTGAGCTACACCCCAACTCCCTGCTGCTCTATCAGGCTCCTGGCTAAACTACAAGAGGCACCAGAGTGGCCAGCTATCATGTCTCGTTCCTCTTTTTTATTCTCAGTGGCAAGCACATTGTCTAGTACACATTAACCTCTCAAAGATGTAGGCTGAATAAGCAAGTCATTGGTATGTAAAAACGAACATTACAAAAGGCCCACAGTGTGTTTCTTATCAGATCTAGGAAAGATCTTTTCCAATGTGAGCTGTTTCTAAAATATTCAACTCTGTTCTAACCTTCTGTCCAATCCTATGTCTTGTCACATAACATTTGTGCCCCCTGAGAGCAAAAACTATGTTTTAATCATTCTAATGCAATGTCAGCTCCAGGTGAGCTTGGTTTTGCTCACAGCTGCTTTTCCTGTTCTTGGTGGATCAAGGTCTTATGTTTAAAGGCTCAGTAAAGAGCTGGTAAATAACTTCTAACCCTAAGCACAGTGCTAGGCACCTGGCAAATATCTATTGAATGAATACATTAGTATACATTAGTAAAGAAGGTAGACACTTTCTCATTCTACCGACCCTTTATCACATCTTCAACAGAGGCAGTTTAGCAACCCGAGGAGGAGGTGGACGGGCCCTGGGGTTAGATGGTCTGGGTTTGAAGTCTGGCTCTTCCACTTACTAGGTGGATGACCTGAAGCAAGCCAATAAAGTTCTCTGTCTTCAGTTATCTCACATGAAGACAGTAGTTTTTCCAGTACGATTATGCAGTTATTTAAGGTAAGCATAATGTACTTAGCATGTTGCTGGGCACATAGTAATTGCTGCCATGCTGTTATAACCCTATGCATCTCTTAACCTTCATTGGCTTTCCTGTAGCTACAGAAGAAGTTTTAAAGTCAAGGTCCCTGTCAGACATGGTGGCACACCTGTAATTCAGTCAGTCCAGAGACTGAGGCAGGAGGATCAAACCAGCCAGGGCTACATAGCAAGGCCCTGCCTCAAATAAATAAAGTCAAGGTTCCTTCAGTTTGGGTCCACTGTCTCTCTGCTCTCATGTTCCCCCATTCTCACACTAAACCCCTTGACCAGTTACTGCCTGCAAGACCGGCTTAATTTTCAAGAACTTATTTGCCTGCTCAAAGAACTCTGTGAGCTCTGAGCATGGTGGTGCAAAACTTTAATCCCAGCACTTGGAAAGCAGTGGCATGTGAACCTCTGTGGATTCAAGGCCAGCCTGTTCTACATAGTGAGTTCTAGGCCAAGCAGGGCTACACAGTGAAACTCTGACTTAAAAAGAAGCAATAACAAAAATAATCCTGTGAGCTAGGACTTCTTACCCATATTTCACTGATGTTGAAATTAAGGCTCAGAAAGGAGAGATCATTTTCCCAGGGATACACAGACAATATGGCCACAAAAACCTCCACCTTTCAGTCTGCCAGGGACGTCCTAGAAATACAGAATTTCAGGCCTCATGCAAGACCTACTGAACCAGAACCTGTATTTTAACCAAACCCCACACATATACACCCCAGGTGATTGTGAAGCCCTGGAAAGTCTTAAAAGCCCCATTGTAAACCATGTCCTAGCCTGTCAGAGTACTAATTATATCGAACATGCATTCTTGTTTAACTCCTGCAACAACCTGGAATTCAGGAGATCAGTATCATTACCCTATTTTACAAATGGGGACACCAAGACTCTGAAAGAGCAGGTGGGAGTCTTACAACTCAATCCACGCATTCTTCTGCTGGTACACTGTTCTGACCACACACAAGCCCTACCCCTTCTCCCCTCCTCGGGTTCCATTCATCTTTCAGGCTCCACTCAAAAGAACTTCCTCTCATCCACACCCCACTGAGCAAACTAATTGCTTTTTCCTTCATAGTTCCCACAGCTCCCTGTATAACCTCCCTCTTAGCCCCCAATTTGTTCTTTTCTGTTCGTGTGTTTTTATCATTCTCTCTCCCTCCCTCCCTCCCTCCCTCCCTCCCTCCCTCCCTCCCTCCCTCAATAAGGTCTCATTCTGCAGCACAGGCTGGTCTGGAGCTCACCATGTACCCAGGCTGACCTTCAATTCCAGCAATCCTCCTCCCTCAGCCTCTCAAGTGCTGAGATTAAAAGGCATAAGCCATCATGCCCACCCAGCTCCTGAATTCATTCTTTTATTTCATTTCAATTTTTTATTTGTTATTTTTATTTTATGTATATTAGTGTATTGTTTGCATGTGGGTTGGTGCACCCATGTCATGCAATGCCCAGAAGAGGGCATCAGATCTTCTGGAACTTCTTTTATTTAAGAAATATATACTGAGAGGCTGGAAAAATGGCTCAGCGTTTAAGAGTACTGGCTGCCTTTCCAGAGGACCCAGGTTCAGTTCACAACACCCACACGGTAGCTAACAACCTTCCATAACTCCAGTTCCAGGGGATCCAATGTCCTCTTCTGTCTTCTTCAGGTACTGTCCACATCTGGTGCATTTGCAAGCATGTATGCAAAACACTCGTTTACATAAAATACAAATTTAAAAAATAAAAGAAATAATATTCTGAATTGGGCATGGTAGAGCATGACTACAGTCCTAGTATTTGGGAGGTAGAGGCAAGGACGTTCAGGAGTTCAAAGTTAGTCTCCCCTATAATAAATAGTGCATTGGAGACCCTGAGCTACATGAGATTCTGTCTCAAAATAAATAAAAGTAAAACCTGAGCATGAATTGTGACAGGTGCGTAGTAAGCACTGAGTAAATGTTTATTCAGTTTATTGAGTCAATTTGCTCTCCAAGCACATGGCTGCCTTTTGTTGTTATTCGGTTTTGTTTTTTTGAGATAGGGTCACATTATGTTGTCCATGCTGACCTCTAGCTTACCCTCCTCCTAACTCAATTTCTCTGGTGCTGGGATTACAGATGCATGCCCACCACATCTAGCATGACTGAATTTATTAAAACACTTTTCAGCACAATCATGTTATCCTCCTCAGCTGTGTCATTCTAGACTGTCCATCTCTCCCTCATACTGCCTGAGCTTCTCTGTATTCCCAGAGCAGAGGACCTAGTGCCACCTCACCCGGCCTCAGGTCATAAGAAAAGAAGCAAATATTCTCCCAACTAAAGATGAGGTATGTCTATAATGCCTTTAGAGTAGAGTGTCACCAAAAATGAAGTCTTCTGATTCTCAAGACTGACAAAGAATATTCCAGGTGACAGGCACCATGCTGCTTACCATCCCCAGTCTCTGGGCTGACCTAGAATGCCAGAAGTGACTGTTGTCACAAAATTTGCAGACGATCTAATCTCTCGTTTTTTCCAGACCATCAGTCAGTGGGGTTGTAGGGTTACAGAGCACTTGCCTAGCATACACAAAGCCCTGAGTTTCATTCCCAGCCAGGGGTGGGGAGGGTAGGGGGGTGGTAAATGACCTAGTCACACCCCCTACCCCAGGTTAAAGCCTATTCTACAAATAACCTTGCATCATTTCACAAGAAGAGAAAGAGCGAAGGTTGCCCACCATAAGATAGCAAAGACCTATACAGAGACTGGCAGTTCCCAGCTTAGTCTTCTTTCACCAGAGCCCTAGAAAAACACTATTTCTAGGCCTCAATTTCCTCGTTTGTAAAATGAGGGGGTTGGATTCTTTTCTAAAGCTCCTTCCAGCTCTAAGACGCTGTGCTATAAAATGAGAGAAATGTGAACCTCTGGTTGCTATGATCTGAAAATATTTTGAATGTGGAGAATCAAATTGTACAGCCGCACACGAACGAAATAATATGTTAATGACTAAGAAGATTGTGTTTAATCCAATGGGAAACAGCAGAGCCGCTGGTGGTGTGTGCAGCCCCGTGTCTGCGCTGGGCTTCCTTCCTCGAGCTCAAACATATATTTTGAATCACTAATACAGTAATCAGGCCTCTGGCAGCCTATCAGGCCTAAACACACACACACACACGCACACACAGAGAGAGAGAGAGAGTGGGAGAGAGAGAGAGAGAGAGAGAGAGAGAGAAACACACGCACACACCACTTCAAATTAAAATGAGGAGCAAATCCCATTGCTGCGCTTACATCTTTTCTGTTTGGGTGGCTTTTTTAGAAGAAAAAATATGTAGTGACTGTGTTGAACCGAAAGCCCCTGAAGGCCTCTGATCTCAGAACTGGGATTCGTGGGCGGAAGAACTAGGAATTTCGTTCGCATCTTTGCTTTTCCACACCAAGCGCCCTCTCCACAGTCGTCATCATCGCGCCCAGCGGCAGGGACCCCTCCCCTACCCGGACCTTCAAGGCGGGAGGGGTCACAGGGCTTGCCCCCACAGGGATCACGGCCAGAACACGTGCTCTGGGCCCTACCTGCCGTGAAGATGAGCATGCACCTGCCCGGCGACGTCAGGAGGCGGGTGGATGCGCAAAGGGTCAGGTCACCGACCTTTGCCAGCACCCAGGGGCGTGGAGGTGGGCGTGGGTCAGCTGCACTAGGGTCTCACTCCAGCTGGGCTCCAGCTTCACTCCCACCCTGTGGCTCGGGACCCCACCTGGACTCAGCAGGCCAGGGTCGCACCGCGTCCGCGGCGGAGCCCCGGAGGTCCCCGGCACGTCCCGTAGGGGCGGTGACTCCTCCCCACCCGACGGCCGCGCCCGTGCCCATTGGCCGGCTGGCGCTCCCGGGGCGGGCCGGTGCGGCCAGGTGAGGCGCCCCGCCCCTCGTTGGCGCCAGGTGCAGCGGAGGGACCTCGGCGCCCGCACCCGGGGTCGCGGCTGGGGCAGGAGCCGGGGGTCCGGGCGAGGCCAGGGCGGGCGGCCACTGCGCGCCATGGCCGAGTCCCAGCTGAGCTGCCTGGACGAGGCGCACGTGAACGAGAGGGTGACCGAGGCGCAGGCCGCCTTCTACTACTGCGAACGGCGGCGGGCCGCGCTGGAGGCGCTGCTGGGCCGCGGCGAGCCGGGCTACCGCGAGCACGTCCAGAAGGAGCGGCTGCGGGACTTCCTCTCCAGCCCGGAGCGCCAGGCCCTCCTCGCCTCCTGGAACCCCTACGAGGACGCCGTCGCCAGCGCCCGCAGCAAGAGCAAGGCCCAGGCCAAGGCCCCGGCGCAGGCCCCTGACGAGACCGCCGAGTCCCTGGCCTACTGGCCAGACCGCTCCGACACCGAGGTGCCCCCGCTGGACCTGGGATGGACCGACTCCGGCTTCTTCCGCGGCGTGAGCCGTGTCACCCTCTTCACCCACCCGCCCAAGGAGGAGAAGGCGCCGCACCTGAAGCAGGTGGTCAGGCAGATGATCCAGCAGGCTCAGAAGGTAGGCCTGGCGGGGTCCCTGCTCTTGGGAGACCCCCACCGCAGCCACTTGGACCCCTACCTGGTCATGGTTGCAGGCCATCCCCACCATCCTCGGGAAAATGGTCCCTGGCTCACCCTCACCTCGTGGTGCTGTTGTGAGGCCTTTAAAGAATGGATTGGCAAATCTCAAGGTGCTGGTCAGACGTTACTCATTATTACTACCACGTCCAGAGGCGCTGGCATTGTGTGTTTGTTTGTATGTCCGTGTCCCATCCTTCGATGTTGGTCGAGTGAAGGATGTTGTGAGGCCCTGTGCCAAAGCTGGCCACTCAGAGGTCTTGGTCATAACCTCTGTGAGATTTAACAAAATGTAACCTTGGTCATTTTCCTTGTCTGATCTTCACAGCCCCATGAAGTGGGTTGTGATGACCTCCCCCAGTCCCACCCCAGTTGTGTTTTTCTTGAAAGCCTCTTTATCCCCAAAGCAACCTGGACCTCACATTCTCGCCCTCTCTTGGGCTTACTAATGGAGCCCAAGCACCCCTGAATGAACCAGGAAAACTGTTTTGAGTGCTAGCTGTGGCCTGGTCCAGTCCTGGGTGCTCCCACAAGTCAGACACTGGACTCAGCAGCTTCGGAAGACAGTTGTATGTAGCCCATCTGCTCTACATGGGTGTTGAAAGATGTTTCCAAGGACGCTGGTTAGAATACCAGTTGGACAGCAGGCGGTGGAGTAGGTGAAAGACTTTCACCTTTTCTCTGTACCCTTGGGTAACTGGGTAGCTGGGTAGTTTCCAAATAGAATGTAGGCTATTCCATTCAATTTGAACTTCAAATAACTCTTATTAATCAATTTGTCCCAAATAGTGCATGGTGCATACTGATGCTAGACATGATTCCTTGTTTACCCAAAATTCAGACTTAATGGGGCATTCAATGTTTTTACCTGTTAAATTGGGCTCCCCTCCACTAAGATCTCTTAAAGTGATATACTTTTTTGTTGTTTTGTTTTGTCTTTTTGAGATAAGGTCTCAGCTGGCCTGGAACTCACTATGTAGATCAAGCTAGCCTTAAATTCACAGAGATCCACTTGCCTCTGTCTCCCCAGTGCTGGGATTAAAGGCATGCACCATCTCTCCCAGTTTAAAGTTATCTACTTTTATTACGTGTATTGATTGTGTGTGTGAGTGTGGGTGTATGTGTGTGTGTGCATGTAACACACCATGCATGTAATGTACCATGCATGTAGAGGTCAGAGGAGAATTTGTGGTAGTCATTTCTCTCCTTCCACCATGTATGTTCCAGATATTGGAACCCAAGCTGTTAAGCTTGACAGCAAACACCTCTACCCACAAAGTAATCCAGCCAGCCCATCACTGAAGTTTATTATGAAACACCAGTAGCCTTTGGTGTCCAGGTCAGAATATGCAACCAGAGGCTTGGGTTCACCTGTCTAATTCAACTTTGTGAATGTGATTCTGAGTCTTCTTTCTCCTGGAGACCAAACGGCCTGCTGAGGGAAAAGTATGCTAGGAAGGACAGTGAGGGGCTCTTCTTCCAGGAAGATATGACCTAGGTTGTTGGTTAAATGGGCTGCCCAGGGGGACGGGTTAACTTTTCATTGTCCCCACTTCCATCCTCCCACTCTAAGTAATTGTTCTTGTCTGACTGAGCTTTCTTTGTATACTGTGCTCTGCTGAAGAAAGAGGCTGGACTGGACACAAAGCAGAGCAAAGAGAAGTGTGTGGCAGTGTGGGGCAGCAGACTGTAGCTGGGGTCAAGTGTCACATCTATGATGTAATATTAATGAAGACTTGATTTATTAGTACTTTTGTGCCTAGTCTCTGTGCTAATGACTTTCTCATTTGCCTTTTAAAAAATTTACAGTTATTTCTTTATTTATGCTTGTGCATATACTGGAACATGCTATGTTTTGGGTTTTGGTGTGTGTGTGTGTGTGTGTGTGTGTGTGTGTAGGTCAGAGGACAACTTACCAGACTCAGCTCTCTTCTACCATGTGGGTCACAGATATAGAACTTAGGACATCAGGCTTGGCAGCAGGTGTCTTTACCTGCTGAGCCGTCTCACAGGCTCCTCATTTGCTTTTTACAACCGTCATGTGAGATAGATGTTTTCCTTATTTTTGGAGAAAAAGAAATCAAATTCAGAATAGTTAAGTTACTTGCCTCACTTACCTAGTAAATGGCTGAGCCAGAATCCAAACACCAAAGCCCTTGCTCTCAGCCTCTACTGCTACCCTGACCTTTTCCCCTTGTTATAGTGTGGTGGGTTAAGCAAGAGGTCTGATATCCCTATTATAAGAAGGGAGGCTGTTGGCCACTGGTACTTCTGTGACAGGACTCTCCTGTATTACAGAGCTTTCTTAACTCTTTAAATAAATATTTTACAGAAACTTTTACCATTATGAACTAGTCCTCTAGGTGCAGATTGCTCTGGTAGTTATTTCCAAAGCATCTCCTGTGTGCCAGGCATTAGCCAAAATATCTGAGCTATGGATTTTTCCTTGCAAGAGTTTGTCCAAATGTTCTGTTAGAAAAAAAGTGGGGATAGCCTGGGAGGGCTCTCTGTGGGAGACTGGCTGCAGATTTTGAAGGGAAGAGAGAAAAAATATGACATGGGCAATGAGCAGGAAAAGAGAGGTTTTTGTTTTACTTCTTCCAAATGCAAAGAAGTTGGAATGACAATAGAAGAGAGTCACTTGGGTGGGAGCCAAGTACTCTCTGGGGCTTGGTAGGGGTGTCCTTCAACTGGATCCCAGGCACATGACTGCCCCCTGGAAGCAGTTTCTGATCCTTTCTGTGCCCACCTGACTCCTACTTCTAGGCCCCCCATCCTTAATCACTGCCAATTCTTTATGGAGCACCCTCTTTTACAGGCGAGGCACAGAGCAAGAAAAGAGCTTGCCCAGAGGTCACTTAGACCCAAATCCATCGCCTGTACTCCCAAGACAGCACCTCCTGCATACTGCCTGGCCCTGCCTTTGATCCTAGCTCATTCATCTGGCAAGCAACCTTCTAGGGCTGTTGAATCAGATTCTCCTCCCTGTTCACCCTGAGGGAGGAAGTTTCCTTCTTTCCTGGGAACTCTAGCTGCCTTGAGGCTGGGTGGGGCAGACTGAGAGGTAGTTTATGTACTGAGGCACCCATGATGTAGGAAGGCAAGTCCACCTAGGTGCCAGATAATTTAGGTTTATTTCTTTCAATTCTCAGAATGACCTTATAATGTGTTATCGTTAAAAAAGTTTTTTTTTTTTACTTATTTATTTTATGTGTATGTTTTGCCTGCATGTAGGTAGGTACACCCATGTTGTACAATGCCCAAAGAGGGCAGAAGAGGGGTGTCAGATTCCCTGGAACTGAAGGTAGCTACTATGTGGATGCTGGGAACTGAACCCTGGTCCTCTGCAAGAGCAGCCAGTGCTTTTAACCACTGAGCATCTTTTCAGTCTCCCCCCACCCCGCCCCACCTTTAGTTTTTGAGACAGGATCTCACTATGTAGCCCTGGCAGGTCTGGATCTTGATATGTAAACCAGGCTGGCCTCAAACTGTAGAATTATGCCTCCTGAATACTAACTAGAATTAAAGAAGTAAGCCACCACACGTGACAGGTGTTTTCATTTTTGTTCCCAAATGACAAATAGGAAACTAAAGTTCAGAGAGGGTTGCTGTGACTTGCCCATGGTCACAGATCTGCAAAGTATCCTGCCAATTCTATACCTGGTCCTCGGGGATCTAGAAGAAGGCACCTAATTAGGGGGCACTTTGAAAACACAGTTGGGGCTTGGAAAGGAAGGGTCTGAGGTGGCAACCCGGGAGGATACAGGTCAGTATGGGGGTGCACCCTGTGCATGGTAGGAAAGCCTCTGTGGACATAGGTCTCAACTAGCCACCCACTAGACCTCTGCAAATGTCAGGAAGGCCTTCTCAAGCTGCTCTGGCAACCAGCATTCAAAGATCCGGCTGTGTTTACTTGTGGGCTAGGGTTTTTCTGTTGGGTTTCTTCCCCCTGAGAGAGCTGTTTATTTTAGTGTCATTTCATGATTTTCTTTATCTGCTTAAACTCCTAGCTTTAGAAACCCAGAGGTGAGCCTGGCCTGTGCTGTGCTAGCAGAGAGACCAGGCAAGTTGCTGTTGCTCGGGCAGCTCCGAGCTTTGGAACTTCCGGGGAATATCTTACAGCAAAGACCCTGCACAAAGCTGGGAAGCGCTCAGGTTTTATTTCTGCAAAACCAGAGTAAGAGGAACAAGCAACTACGATCCCATTGGAATGGCAACTTGGAATGCCTTGTATCCCTTTGGTCATGAAACAAAGATTGGAGGTCTGCTGCATGCTAAGCATGCATTAGTAGAAAAAAGATACATAAAACATGCTCTGCTTTTAAGTAGCCTAATAGTCTGTTAATCCATCCTTATAATTCAGTATGACAAATGCTTGAGAGAAGGCGTGGCAGGAGAGGCACTAGTCCCACCCCTAAGCCAGGGTCAGGAAGACTTTTTGAAGATGCCTATGTGGAAGTCTCATCCTAACAGGATGGGTGACGTGGCACCAAGCTTCTGTCTGTCCTCATGCCTCCTTATAACCAGTGGCATCCATTTGACCCCTGGTTCCTACATTCCTGGGTCCCACATCCAAATGTATCAGCTACCCAGCTCTTCTCAGTTCTCTTTGATCTCCTTGGTACCCCAATACCTATAAGTCAGGGCATTGTTTTCATGTCACAGAGGACCCCTGAGGTCCAAAGGATGAACTGACATCATCTTTAAATCAAGGCCAAGGGGATTATTTTGCCTTCCAGGTCTTTGGTCAGGACTATCTGTGACCCCAGGGATATTAGAACCCAGCCCAGGACAGGGAGACTGCCAGGGTAGGGAGCTGATACCAGTGGAACAGGCTGCCACGTTGGTGGGAGAACAATGCATAACTAGGCTGGTCCCAGCCTGTCTCTACCTAGTGACAAGTCTGTCTTTTCCTCTTCAAAGCTTGGCTGAGAGGCCCCCTCTTGTTTGTCATTTTATGGAATTTTTGAATCTAAAGTTCCATACAGCTGGCTTAGAGAGAACTCATTTTATCCTCCTGACATGGGAACTTTAACAGTAGAACTCTCCTCTGGGTCACCTCTGCCAGATGCAACAGTAGCTCCACTCTCACTGCTGGTCAGTGACCCATTAAAGAATTGAAACTAGGGACTGGAGAGATGGCTGTAGGGTTAAGAGCATTGGCTGTTCTTGTAGAGAGCATGTGGGTTCCCAGTACCCACATGTTAGCCAACAACCATCCATAACTCCAATTCCAGGAGATCCGATACCCTCTTCTGGTTTCTGTGAGCACTGCACAAATGTAGTGCATTTAATACATGCAGGCAGAACACTCTACACATAAAATAAAAATAAATAAATTTTTTTAAAGTAAAGAATTGAAACTAGCTCCTCTCAGCCTCTGGTCCCTCTAGGGAGGCAAGTAGCTGAAGATGTCCCTACTGAATTGCCCATTTGGGGAGGGGTCCTTTGTCCCTGTTCTAACAAGCTGGTAGGCAGCAGAGAAGGATGTAAGGGTGCTCTAAATTGGGGACAGCAGGATGTGGTTGGGATGGGAGCAGTCAGAGGGATCTGGAGAAAAGCTCCAGAGCATGGGGAATGGGTCAGTCAAAGTTAGAGCCTTGGTTACAGATCTGGGAGGCGGTGGGAGACAGTGGCGAACAGCTGGGATACATGCCCAAGGGATATGGTAAAGTCTTGATAAACCACTTCACGTTATCAAGAAACCCAGTTTTTCAGGTGGCAGCTTTTACTCTGAGTGAGTCCACTGCTTTTCCCCATGAACCTCGATCCGCACTTTGCTCGTTTGGCCACATCCAGCAAACAGTACTCAGTGCCTTCTCTGTCGCAGGTATTGTGCTGGACATTGACATACAGAGAAACAGTAAAAAAGAGTTTGCTGGGCTAGGGAGATGGTTCAGTGGTTAAAGTGCTGCCATGCAAGCATGAAGACCAGAGTTCGGATCTCTAGAACCTGTGTCAATGCTGTGTGGGTGTGGTGGTCCACAAATATTTCCAGGCTTGGAAGGAAGGCAGAGACAGGGGATCCTCACAGCAAGCTGATTAGCAAGATTAGCCATATTGGCAAAGTCTGGGTTCATGCAAAGGCCTAAGTAGAAGAGCTATCAGGGATGATGTCCAACATCAACCTCAAGCCTCTACAGGCACTCACACACATGTGCATGTGTACCCACCCACACATGCCAATACACATGCATACCACAGACACATAAAAATGGAAAAAGAAAAAAAGAATTTAGTTACGTTGTAAACGCTTACTGGTTTATAAAATCATAGACTTGGATAATATGGCCAGTCATAACTCACCACCTTCCTTGAAAGCTAGTCCTAATTCTTGCTCCCTCCTTCCCTCTTCCTGCTTCCTTTCCACCTCAGGGGGTGGTGGCACTTGACTTTAAGGGCTTCTGAGCTGCCTTTAAAAAAGAAAAAGGGGCTGGAGAGATGACTCTCTTAAGAGCACTTAAGAGCACTGGCTGCGCTTCCAGAGGACCTGGGTTTGAGTCCCAGCACCCACATAGCTGCTAAGAACCATCCATTACTCTAGCTCCAGGGGATCCAACACCCACTTCTGACCTCCGTGGGTATTGCACTACAGGGGTGCACTCACTACTTTCAGGCAATATACACATAAAATTTTTTTTTAATAATATTTTTTTTTTAAAGAAAGAAAGAATAAAAGACAGGGCCATCCTTAGGTAGCTGGCCTGGAGTTCACTGTGCTATGCAGGCTAGCCTCAAACCTGTAGTGATCCTTCTGCCTCAGCCTGGCAAGCTTTAGGATTTACAGGCATGTGCCACCATGCCCAGCCTGAAATGCCTCTTAGAAGCTAGTTGAAATGCATACAGCAAAAGATACCCTCTGAGAGCAGTACAGAGATTAGCAGGCCCCGCACAAGGTCCTCTCTTAATTCTGCTGCCCTTCTACAAGTGGCCATTCCATACAGATTTTATTTCAGACACACTGTCGTCCTGTCCCATGAAGGCTGGTGGCTAATGGCACTGCTGCAGCTCCAGTTCCAACTCTACCACCCTCCAGGTTCTTGCCTCAGCTTGTCTGGGCTTCCCTGGTAATCCCTGGACGCTGTGGCTGTGGAGTCTTGAATCTCTTTCCTTCTCAGTCAGCGATTCCAGGCACTGGAGTTCCTTGAGTAATAGAGACTTGACTTCCATGGCAGAAGCCAGACTCTGGAGTTGAAGGGTCTTGGCTTCTATCTTGATCCAGCCAACCTCTTTCTATTTGGGTTTCTTTGAACAAACCACTTCCTGCTTGAGTCTCCTGACCAGTGAAATGGTGAAGACAATGGCTGAGCTTCTGGATGCTTTTAGTAAAGGAAAGGCTATATGTGAAGGCTAAGAATACCAGAGGCGTAAATGTTCATTGCCCTGGAAAATAACTGCTTCCCTCTCTGAGCAGGAGAGGGAAGCTGAGGTGCCCCACCCAGGTAGTTAGTTAGGAAACAGGTCCTGAGGCTCTAGGCAGTCTGTTTCCTGTTTCCTTGTAGAGCACCACCTCTCACCCCCACCCTGACCCCACCCCCACGCACCTCTTTTAGTTCTGCTGTTGCCCTTGCTTTGGTGGCAGCAGGGAAAGATGACTGCCCATCTCCAAGCCACCTTTAGAAGCCTATGGTGCCCCAACCCTCATGCTCGGTTCTCTCTGGTCTGTGCTGTGGGCAGAGAGGAATAAGATGGGCAGCATGGAGCCCAGACCTCACCCACTGCCTAAACTAGGGGAAGGAGGAGCTGAGGGTGGGTTCTGGAAAGACCTGACTGCCTGCATGGGCTTTATCTACCAGAGCCCCAGGACTGTCAAGAAACCCTCCCCAACTCCCTAAGTCCTTTGACTCCAGAGTACAGCTTTAGAACATTTCCTTTTTTGGATTGGGGTGGCTCCTCTGAAATCTTAAACTCTGCGTTCCTGAAATACTGACAAAGGCCTATACTCTCACTCCTTTACCTCCTGCCTCCCATTCCCCTGTCCCCATAGAACATGGGAAATGGGACCCCAGTAAGCTTCATAGTTGTAAAGCAGAGTCTGCTAGGCAGATCTCAGGGAGTCCAAGCCACTACCAGAAAAAGGAGTCAAGGGCTGGGTGCCAGGGCTGGGAAGTTCTCATCCTTGCTCACTCTGGCCATCTCTTTTCCTTGTTTACTGGCTGTCCCTGGGCAAGTAATTTGACTTTACTTGGGCTGTATTTCTGCATCTGTCAAATGAGGGTGCTTTTTCCTGCCTTGTTTATATTTACAAGGTTGTGCTGAGATGGTAACACAGGGCTATGAGAAAGCACCTTGAAAAAGGTGATTAATATAGACAGACACAAAGGATTTCTGTGAGAGGGGCTAACACTGTTGAGAAATGAAATAGAGATTTCATGTTGCCTTTAATCCTGAGGTTCAGGGAAATAAGAACCTAGGAAAGCCTCTCTGGGATCCACCTAGATTTAAGTTCAAGGCAGTGTCCTTACCCTTCAGAATTGTGCTTTGGAGCCATCATTTATCTCCCAAATTTCCAGAAACATTCAAAATGTCGCTGACATGGTATTACACATCTTTAATTCCAGCACCCTAGAGGCAGAGGCAGATCTCTGTGAGATGAGGCCAGTGTGATCTACACAGCCAATTACAGGCCTGCTGGGGGTAGAGGGAGACCCTGTCTCAAAAAAGTATTTGTCACTAAATACGCTTTGCCAGCCCCGACCGACACTGGAGACTCAAAGATTGGCCGTGGAGACAGACAAGTCCATGACTGCTAGCTGCTCAGATCTGGACTGAGTCAGGGAGAGAAGCAGTGTTAGGGCAGGTAATATAGGCACTGTGGGTGTGGGGTGTAGGTAGCTTCCCAGGGCCTATATTGTCCTCTTCATGGTCACTTTCTGGCTCCTAGACTTGTGCCCTTCCCTAACAGGCAGGGACCTTTCCCAGCTTAGCACGTCTCCCTCTCCGTTTTCTCAGCCCCTAGGATTTTGCCTCCAGTTGGCTGCTGGCCAGCCCTACCTCCCTCATAGAGTGTACAAAGCAGAGCCTGTTCTAGGGCTAGCAGCCAACTTGAGCTGGAAGGAAACAGGGCAGAGAACAGCGGTCTTGCGGAGCTGCCTGCCTGCACTGGATCCTAGCACTGTCTGAACCTCCCTACCATCCCCCAGGCTGAGTCACCCTAGGCATCCCTGCCCCTCCCCAACCCTCAGGTGCTCAGAGCAGCCTGCCTGAGCTGGAGCTGCTGCTTTCCCCAGCTTGCCTTTTCCTTTGCTGAAATCTGTGGGGTCTGGACTTAGGAACCATCCCAGAATCCTAGCCCTGGAAGAGAGCTGGTGGCTTTCTAATGATTAGTAGCTCTGGTCCAGGTTTCTGACAATCTGTGTTCTCGTCTCTGGTACAGCTTGTAAGCTGGTCATCATTCTGTTGGGTCCCAAAGTACTGTCTGGGCTTGTGGGAGGTTCTGTGTGTTCTCCTTTCTTAATGTAATGAGTGAGGAGATGCTTGGGGCAGAGGCAGGGACCAGGACTCTTTCTTTCTATGACTCCTGAAGGACTGTGAAAGACCTTAACTCTTCCTTCCAGAGGGTTTTCAAGTGCCTGCAGAGTCCCCTCATTTGCGTGTTCACTCAGCATGTTTTACTGAGAGCCTACCACACACTAAGTACCAGAAATTTACAAGTGAATCAAATGTGGGGGAGGCAAGAGGAAAAATAATTTCTGGACAGTGATAAGTGGGGGCGCAGAGTCCGTAGCTATATTTATTGGGTGCTTAAATCAGACATAATGTTTGTTGCCTCACATGTGCCAGGCAAATGTTTTATCACTGAGTGACACCCCCAGCCCCACCAGTCCTTTTAGACGATATTATTTTAAACATAATGTTAATCCAGTGGTTTTCCATTTTGCAGATGAGGAAACTGAGGCTCAGAGAGGATAAGGTCACACTGTTGGCCAGTAGTGGAGCTGGCTGGGAACTGAGATAAGCCTGGACCAATATTGCAACATGTTTGCTGAGCTCGCAGTGAGCAGAGGACTCCTGGAAATTGACTGCTAAGTCAGCCATTTGTGCAGGGCAGGGCAGACAGAGGTCTGTGTGCAAGGCTGAAGGCTTGGGGATGGTAAGCTGGCTATCCTCCTCCCTCCAATGTACCCTGTTTGCCTTCAAAGCCAGGTACCCCCCACACACACTTCCCCCTGCCTTTCTAGGGAAGCCTTCCCAAAGCCATATCGTGGCCCCAAGTCACTTCTGTTGCTTCTCAGAACCTCCCAGGCAAGCTGCCAATCTGTTGTCCTGCCCTGATGGGTCAGTAGTCAATCAGGAAGTGTCTAGTCAGGTATTTCTCAAGGTCTGCCATACCCCATGTAGCCCTTAAAGGTGCAAAGCCATAGCCCAAACCAGGGGATGATTCAACAACTCCTTTGTATATCTTCATTGGATTTTTTTTTTAGCAGCTGATTTATCTTCCTAATTATGTTTGGCTTTAAGCTAATGTTAAAATGAGCTTGCATTAGATAATTTTCACTAATTAACACCAACTTAGTGCAGGGGAAGTCATCCTAGAAGCATGCCGTGGGGCAGAGAAAAGCTGGCCTAGGATCTTAAACAGAATTGCCACGCTTACTCCCCGGAGGGTCACGTATGCTTCTTCATGGCTGGCTGAGTTCACGTGCGCACCTATGTTCTTTTTTTCTGCAGAGCCAGCTTGGGTCTCTTGTATGACCCCTCTTGTGTCAGGGGTCAGATGCCAGGTAGGACCATCTCACAGGGAAGTGAGATTTGTAGGACGTGAGCCCTGGGGTACAGCAGAGAGACCTGCCCTTTAGAGTCAGGAACTGGATTCTGACTGAGGTGGAGGGGTTTAGAAAGGAAGTGGCCTAGCTGGGTGCAGATGGTTTCCAGCCACTACCAAAGCAGCCAGGGAGCCTGGTGTTTAATGATGCCTAATTAGTAAGCCTGAAACAATGTAACATGGCTCCAGACAGCTGGGAAGCTATGGCTGACAAAGCACAGATGTCCCGCTGATGGGGTGGGGGTTAGTCTGGCAGCCATAGAGGGAACAAGACCCCATTGGAGCCCTGGCTTTGGATCTTCCTTCTTTGAAGGCAGAGTTCAGGCCCAAACTGGATCGGAAGTTCCTGAGGGAAACCCCCCTCTCAATGGAGATCTCCTGCTTGGCACATTTGCCAGAAGAAAGACCATGTCCCAGGTGGGCCCATGAAGAGATACCAGCATGGGCTTAACAGGGACAGGCATGCGCAGACATGTGTCCTAGGGAAGGTATATACTACACTGGGGAATGGTAACAGAAAATGATACTGGAATAGCCTTTGTAAGGGAGAAACAAGGACATGGATGGAGATGGAGCAGTCCTTGGGAACACAGAGCATGAGTTAAGGTGTCAGAGCCCCAACCTGCTTGTGTGCTTGGAGACCAGAATCATCTCTGGTATGAGCTCATTGTCAGGGAGGAAGTAGAAGAATGATCACAGCACAACAGCCGTGGCTTGCATCGGTAGGTGTTTGGGAGTCATGGGGCATTTGAGTAGAGAGTGACATCCTCAGGGTTGTGTTATGGAGCCGTCTTCAGGACGGGAGAATGACCAGGACAGTGTGAGCTGGTACCTAGTTAATCAATACTGAGATTGTGCTCTGGGCACCATCAGGGAAGAAGGGCTGGGTGAGGTCGTCTGGGGCAGACACCACACAAGATTCTGTCTAGCCATCGTAATATTTCTTTTCATCCTCTGAGGACCAGGAAATAGCCTCATTTTACAGATGGACTTCAGAGAAGTTAAGCAACTGGTCTTCTTTCTTACAGTGTGGAACTCCCAAATTCCAAAGTCTGTTTTCCTTACTATGCTTTTGAACTATGGTAGGGCTGGAAGGAAGCAAAAGGGGTTGGGCTTGTGATCAGGTACTGTTGCAGCTTTGATGGTAAAGAAGGTCCTTGGCTCATACCCAGTGTATTCTCCCCTTCCAGGCGAATCATTTTCACAACTCTTTAAGTTTCCTTAGCTGTGTAATGTGCTCAACAGGCCAAAGTGGCTGCTCAGCAGACAGTGCCTCGTGCAGATTCCTCCTTAATTGGGCTTCCCTTCCCCTCAATTAGTTCAAGCTTTGACCTTTCTGCAAGTGCTGTGTTGCCTAGGCTTTAATCACCACTCTGGGCTGGGCCTGCTGGGCACTCCTGGAGAAAGGAGCAACATCTCCTCAGTGTCTGTGCCCTGAACTTTGAGCAGGAGCTTCCAGGAGCTGGTGGCCCTGCACTGCCCTGTGTATCTTTCCTGTTTGCTGAGATTTGGTAGCCCTGCAATCTGGACTCTGTCTCTGAAGTAGGCATCAGGCATCCCCTACAACAGGCTAGCATGGGGTTCCCCCTTCTCCCCACATTGTCTCATTTAAAACCAGAGCAAGGGCTGGGGAGATGGCTCAGTGGGTAAAAACATGAGGACCTAAGTCTGAATTCCCGGCATCTATGTAAAAGGCCAGGCGTCATTATAAGTGCCCATAACTCCAGCATTGGGGAGTGGAGACAGGCTGATCCTGAGAACTTGCAGGCCAGTGTCAAGGCAATAAAGTGGAAAGTGGTAGAAGCATCTAGCTCTGACCTCCTACACATACATGCACCACACACATACACCAGAAGACCCCTGTGAAGGTGCCCCCTATTCCTATTTAAATGAGTACCATGAGGCTTTGTAAATGGCCCAAAGCTGCACAACCAGTACGGATTTCTGCTTCCACGTTCAATATTCCAAATACCAGCCATAGCTGAAAAGATGATCTGCCTACTCTCTACATTCAGACCAGTTGGGGAGGATGGGAATGCATTCCGAGCAGACCCACTCTTTGCCTCTTACCCGTGGCTTGGCTCCCAGTGACTCTATATACTAAAAGCTGACAATTCTGCATGCGTCCTGTAGACCTTGACCCCTTTTGGGGAACGTCAGAGTAGGAGATTCCACAGTCAGAGATGTCTAAGCTCAGGCTATTTGATCAGACCTAGCATGGCCCTCTTCAGTGGGATGGGAAGAGCTGTCCTCTAAACCTAGGCAAACTAACCTCTCACTCCATGTAGACTGGCCAGCTAGGTGGCTATTCTGGGAGGCTAAAGGTTGTGGGGAATTAGTCTGATAGCAAGTCAATTTAATGATCCCTCATAACTATCTTGGAATTTCACCGGTATGATCTTATCCAGACTTCCCAATAGCCCTGTGAGGCAGGCATGGGGGCTGAAAGTTGGACACCAGACTCAAATAGGTAATCAGAGGGAAAGCGTCCCTTCCTCCACCAGAAGCGACTGTCACCAGCACACATCTAAGGTCAGCAGGCTGGGCCTGTGGTCTTTGGTTTTTCATGCCACAGAGCTGGAGGAGGAAGAGGTAAAGACTGACCCTACAAGCACTTGCAGCCACCCTGCCCCAGAGCCTATAGCTCTATGTCAGCTGAGCTGGGGAAGCTGGTGGAGAGAATGATGTTTTCTGTCCCTTCCCAAGGTCTCCATTTGCATCCTGTTTTTTTGTGCCTATGGGTAACCTGGGGTCCTGTAACTTGCTATGCCCATATTGCCTGGGGAGTGAGCCCAGGCCTGGGCCCAGAAACCTGAGCTTTAGTCCCAGTTGTCCTAAGACCCCACTGGATAATTTAAACATTGGTACTGGGCTAATTGCTGTCTGAGTCTCTTCCTAGCTGTGAGATTCTTGAGTCTGGAATGCCTTTGAGCACAGCTGAGCACAGCGGCTGAGTACAATGGCCCCCTGCATGTAGCTGTGGAGACTTACCTGCAGGCATATTCTACTCTCTTGCCTTGCACTCTCTCACAGGGAGGAAAGTACCTTTTTGTACTTTACACAGAGGCACTTGCTGTGTGTGCTGCTGGTGGCTTTGCCTCCTGGCCTGGTTTTCTTGGTGTGGGATTTCTCCCCTTGTTTAAGCATTGTTCTCAGTCAGGGCTGGCTGCTTCTTCAGGATAGTAAAGAGGCTGAGTGAAAGCAGAGCCACCAGACTTGTGAGCTATCGCTGAGCAACAGCACCATTTTCTACATCCTTGAGGAAAAACTTCAACTCTGTCTTCCAGAAAAACCATCTAACCAGAAATCTTGCTCAGTATCCTGAACCCAATGTCTTGTCATTAGTGAAATAAAGGAGGAGACTACAAAGCTGTACCCCAACCCAAAAAATAAACAACAGACACACAACTGCCTTCATTTAGACATTCATTCCACAGACATGGAGAATGGACTGTCTGGAGCTCTGAGCCAAGGGTGGAGATTCTGAAAGGAATCAGCTGATACTTGTCATCAGAGACCCATGACAGAGATGATGGGCAGACATTACATTGAAGTGCCCAGAGGCTCTGCTATTTGCTTAGCATACAGATGGGCAGGAAGCAGAGTGTGATTATCATTACTGGAGGAGAGATTCAGGAAATTCTTGATGGAATCTTAGAACTTGCCTAGATGCTTCATCAGGTTATAGAAGGTGCAGAAACAAAAGAATGTGAAACTACATACTGGGGAGCGGGGAGCGGATTTTGTACCCCAGGAGACATGTATGCATATCTAACAACACTTGGTTTTCATGCTACTGGTGATACTGTTGGTAACTAGTGAGTAGAGAACAAGAATGCTGGTAAATCCCCTATAGTTACCAGGGCAACAAGACACAACAAAGAGATCCTGCTCTGAATGTCATTAGTGCTTCAGCAGAGAAGCCCAAGGTTAAGGTAGGTCATCCTGAGTGACACAAAACAAGAGGCCGAAGTGAGACATGGCCCAAGGTGAAGCTGGGAAGGAGGAGAGGGCTCCATCATAGGGCCCCTCCAATGCTCGGGTCTCAGAGTTTGGACCCCCTGGAGGGTCATGGGATCAACTGATTCAAATTCCTTGTTTGGGGCTGTAGAGAAGGAATGAGAGGACAGTCACAAAGCTATCCCAGAAGATTGAAAAGAGGCAGTACATCCTGTGCTAGGGTGGCAATATCCATAGGATCAGGAAGACGTGGGCCAAGAGGGGGTGCATGGGATAGAGTCAGGGGTAGAGACTCGTAGAATTTGGTCAGTGGGAAGGAAAAACCCAATAGATCCTGGCTTTGTCCATGACTGGAAGCGTGTTGATTTTGGAAGTGCCTTGGGAGGGGGCAGGCTGGGGGACATGTCCCAGCAGCTCTGTGGGTGTGGACATCTGTCAGAGCCTTCTGTAGTCTGGGTCATCCAAACATACGGAGGCTGCAGGGCAAAGCAGAGCCCTCCTCTTCATTTTTGTTCTCTAGTGGCAATTAAGGAGAGCAGAGAGAATCTGGGAAGCTAGAGGAGTAATTAAAGTTGAATGGCAGAGAGAGGGGCATTCTGGGGCTCCCTAAAATGGTCCTTCCCCCCCACACCCCTGCTGCTTGGGCAGGATATCAACGGAGGAGATGATGAGCTAAGGAAACACCCCATGAGAAGTCCTACAGTAGTAGAGCCTCTTTGCCAGCGTGCCTGCGACAGCTTCTAAAAAAAAAAAAAACAAATACTGGCTCAAATTACCCTCCTCTCCCTGCATCACGCCTCAGTAGGTAACCAGGTGGAGGATGCTGGGTGCAAGGCCAGCAAGGAGGGGCAATCATGTTCTCTCCCTACCAAATCGGAGCCCCTAAATTCCAGAGCCTGTAAAGTCCTTTTTTTTTTTTTTTTTTTTTTTTTTTTGTAAGTCCAATCTTCCATCTTCACCGAGAACCTTGAAGATAGTCTTGGTGTGGAGAATCACACGGGCACATTTCAAACTGCAGCAGAGGGGTAGGGAGCTGGTTTTCCCTGTGCTGAAGCTGGAGATGCTGAGGATAAATGTCAAGCAGGGGTCCTCCTAGACCAGAGTGGAGGGTAATTATCACTTTTCCACAACTAGATTGCAGGACTCAGTGAGCAATTGATTTTTTTTTTCTACTACGAGATACTTCATTGTTTAATTGGTAGTGACACAGATGGCTGGCTCTCACCAGAATGTCGCAGGCCTTGACTTCCCTGCTTGCTTTTTCAGTTACAACAAAATTAAGAGTGGGACTCCAAGAAGCATGTCTGGGGACTGGCCAGGCAGTCCTTGATGATATGACAGGACTCTGGGATGGAGGTTGGGGGAAGTTTGGAAATGAGAGGGCAGTAGACAATGGGCTCAGAGCACTCATGGGCAGTTTATGGTGTCCTCAGAGAGCACTCCTAAGAAGAGATGGGAGGTCAGTCAGGACTCAAGGAATCCTCCCTTTTTTTCCAAATTTTTACTTAATTTATTGTTGGGCGGGGGCAAGCGTGCCATGGCATGCATGTAGAGGTCAGAGCAGCGATAAAACTCGAGTCATCAAGCTTGTATTCTTAAGTGAAAAACACCTGTACCTGCTGAGCCATCTTGCCAGCCCAGGGATCACCATTTTTGATGAAGTGAAACCAAAACACTGCAGTGCCATGCTACAGGTCCCCAATCCCATGGGGCTGACCAATCCCACTGTACCCTTTCTGAATCTACTCTGGACTGTGCCAGATCTACTAGAGGACTGGGAGTGTGTTTTGTTTGATTGGTTGGCCTTCGGGACCTCAAGTGCAAAGAGCTGAGTAGAGTCCACAGTTCACAGTACACTGCCATCATTCATCCACTAAAGGTTCCACTTTTATTTTCCCTTTTTCCTTCCTTCCCATTCCTTTCTCCACCTGTGTTCAGTTTATGTCTTTGGACATGTTCATATCCTTGAAAAATATATAGTAACAATTTAGTAACAAAAGACTATTTCATATAAATGGTGCTAGGTTAGGCTATAGATCTCACTATAACATTTTCGATTGAAATACCCTTTTTATGTCTTGTTTTGTTCTTTTGTTTTTTGAGACAGTGTGTCCAGTAGCTGAGGTTGGCCTGGAACTCAAGTATGACCTTGAATTATTGACCCTCCTGTGTAGACCTCCCAAGATCTGGAATTACAGGTGCGAGCCACTGCTCCTAGCTTGAACTCTCCATTTTAAGAAGAACTATCTGGGGCTGGAGAGATGGCTCAGCAGTTAAGATCACTGACTGCTCTTGCAGAGAACCAGGGTTTGATTCCCAGCATCTACTTGGTGGCTAACAACTCCATTTCCAGGGATCTGACACCCACATCTGACCTTCATGGGCATTGCACCACATGGGTGTACTTACCTACATGTAGTCAATATACACATAAAATAGAAATAATAATTCTTTTTTGAAAAAGGAAGAACTGTCTAGGGGCTGGAGAGATGGCTCAGAGTTTAAGAGCACTTACTGTTCTTGACCTGGGTTCAGTTCCCAACACCCATACTGGGTGGCTCACAACCACCTGTAACCCCAGTTCCAGGGGATCTGATGCCTTTTTCTGGCCTTTATGGGCACTTGCATGCACATGGTACACATGCAAACACGCAGGCTCACACACATATATGTACTTTTTTTTTTTTAATCTTGAAAAAAAGAAATCTAAGAACTGCATGTGGAATCCATCCATTGTGTTGGTCAGCTATGAAACTCCCGCCCATCTTATGCTTCATATTTCCTAACCCTGTCTTGTAGAGAAAGACTTCTAAATTGTCCCCAAAGAAAGCTGCAGTGAGTATCCTTGTCCCTGTCCCCTTATAGACCTTGTCAAGATCCAGATGCTCCCTGAAGTATCTGGACAAGTGTGGTTTTAATGCCTGGTAGCACACACTTAAATCTAATACATTCCAGTACCACATCCAGCTCATATTTTACCATTTTTCAAATCTCTAGGATATCTATACTTTTTTTTTCATCCCATGTTTTATTTATCCTCCCTGTCAGTCTCACCAGACACGTGTCTGTCTTGTTTAGTATTTTCTAAGAACAGATTTTCTGGTTTAATGTTGCTAAAATACTTCTCAGCAGTGCAATGCAGGCTCAAATCTGATTAACCCAAGCTTCTTGCTTTGCTGGGTGCATGTTACTGTGCTTCTGCATTTACTTCAATTGTGAAATGGGAAAGACAGTCCTTCCTTATAGAGCAGTTGTGAAGACTCAGATTAGAAAATTTACCCAGAGTGCGTGAATACTTAGGCACTCATGAGTACTTTAGCATAAGCATAAGTACACTGTAAGTATTTAGTACATGTTAATTCCCATCCTCGACCTACATTAGTCAGTGTTCTCAAGAGAAACAGAATCAACAGGGCGTGTAGAAAGAGGAGGTTGGCGAGAGAGGAGTTGATTTTCTTGTTTTGTTTTTGAGACAGGGTCTCATGTAGCCCGGGCTGGTCTTTAACTTGTTATGTATCCAAAGATGGCCTTGAACTCCTGATTATCCTACCTCTACCTCCCAAATGCTGAGATTTCAGGTATGTGCCACCACACCTGGCTAGAGAAATTACTTTTAAGGAGATGTTAGTCCAAAGTCTTAGGGTAGATTAACAGGCTAGAGACTTAGGGAAGAGCTGCAGTTCAAATTCAAAGGCAGGTTACTGGCAATATGTCTTCTTGCTCAGATGTCAGTCTTTGTCTGTGAAGGCCTTCAAGTGTTAGAGAAGGCCCCTACACTTAATGGAGAGGAGTCTGTTTTACTTGAAGACCATTGATTTAAATGTCAATCTTGTCCAAAATAGACCATCATAGAAACATCTGGAATAATGTTTTACCAAATGTCTGGCCTCTATGGCCTAGCCAAGTTAACATGAAATTAAGCATCGTACTGTCTCAGAGTACCTTTACTAATGTTGTGCTGTTTGCCTGAAATGCCCACTTTGTAGGTCCTTAGCAGAGCAGGCATAGCTCCACTCCATCTTAGACTAGTGCCCTTGGCAGGGCACACTGACACATAGCAGCCCAGCCAAATTTCCTGCTCAGTTCTCTGCCCTGTGCATTTCTCATGGCATTGCATTTCGTGGGGGCACCCTATTCTTCATTGTGACATCTGTCTGATTCCTCTCTGGCTTGAAGCAGGGCTTGCCTATCTCCTTCCCTTCATCACATGTCACTCTTAAAGCATTTTTCTCTTTTACCTTATGCCTTATTTTGTGAAACTGGCTTATCATCCACATGGACTGACCCTTAAAATCTGCAATTGTAGCTTATCTTTCTTTAGATCCTCACTCTGCCTATGGAAGCCCGATAATCATCACACTGATATTTATGATTGGAGAATGCAAGAGCTAGGGACAGCAGTTAAGTGATATTTCAGAAAGACAGGGAACATGGTGAAATGTATGTATGAAGGTGGTGATGGTACTGTAGGTGACAGAAGCCTATTGAACTTACCATGTTCCCAGCGTTGCTCTAAGTGCTAATGTGTACCTTTGAGTCCTCAAGACAACCCTTTGAGATAGGTGCCATCATCAGATCCATTTTCCTGCTGAGAAGGTTGGAGTGCTGATGAGGCTTGGGGTTGAGACGCCAGGCCTATTTCCCTGGTTGAAGAGTCTGTACTTTCAGTTCTGACAGCAAACCATCTCCCTGGAATATACCACAACTACTGCTTATTGATAACTTATTAGGTACCAGACGCGTGTGGCATTCTACATGTCTTATCCCTACCCTCTTGGCAACTGTGTAACATGTAGGGAATTGCCACTTCACAGATGAGGAAACAAGTTCATTGAGGTCAAGATTTTTGCCTACCTAAGGTCATATAAGTAGAAAGTGGTGGGTCCACATTGTTTGGGGCTCAGAAGAAAACCCTTGCAGCTGAAGGGCATGATAGTTTATGCAGGAACGTGGAAATGGCTCATTGGAAAATTGGGTCTGCTCTGGGGTGCAAAAGGCCTCTGCCTCCAGGGGACATAATCAGGACTGATTTTTGTATGTGAAGTATCCCAAGCAGTATCCTTGATTTGAGGATGGGGTGGCAAGGGGTGGAAAGGGCTGAACACTGGTGGTCAGGGGCACCTGAGCCAACTAGACCCCTGCCAGCATCAGCACTGGGGATGCACAGGGATTTTCCAGTTGCAAAGGGAGCAGAGTGCCCAGGCCTGCTGAGAGAGAGCATGATGTTCATATAGAACTGAGGCTGACAGAAAACCATCCCTTACACCTCTGTGCTAACATCCGTTCACTTGTGTCGTTTCCCTGGAGCATCAGGGCAGCTCTTTCCAGCCTCCCAGCCCTCTTCTAATGTAGCTTCTGAAATGTTTCTGTAAATTCCCAGAGAGGGGCTGGGATTTGTTCAGAGTGAAGTAAGTACCAGCAGCTGAGCCTGCACCCTCAGCCCTTCATCTAAACTCACTAGGTTGTCTGGGACCAGGAAGAACCCAGGAGCTATGGCAGATGGGGTTTTTGATTCTTGACCACCAGTTGCCCCAAGCAAGGAGGGCCTCTCTGTGCAGGTGTGTCTTAGAAGACGTATCCTCATAACATGCCTCAGGAGTGCCTTTCCTGTCTAGGTCATTGCTGTGGTCATGGATCTCTTCACTGATGGGGATATTTTCCAAGACATCGTGGATGCCGCCTCTAAACGCCGGGTCCCAGTGTACATCATCCTAGATGAAGCGGGGGTGAAGCACTTTCTGGAGATGTGTGAGGGCCTGGAGCTTGCGGACTTCCGCATTCGGGTGAGTTGCAACACTGGGGCAGGGTGTGGCAGGAGTGCAACTGGAGCCCCTTCTGCCTCTTCTTCTGGCATCTCCTCCTGCCTCCTCTCCAGCTCAGGGGGTCAGGTTAAGTTCAAGATCCGAACTCTTTTCCTCCTTTATAAAGCCCCCACTCAGGAATGGATATCTGCTCACTCACATTCTCAACTTATTTTTTTTAATTATTTTTATTTTATGTGTATAAGTGTTTTGCTTGCACGTATGTAAGTGGACCCTTGTCATGCAATGCCTGTGGAGGTCAGAAAAGGGCATCAGATCCCCTGAAACTGGAGCTATGGACAGTTGTTAGCCACCATGTGGGTGCTGGGAACCAAACCCAGGTCCTCTGCAAGAAACAGCAAGTGTTGCTAACCACTGAGCCATCTCTCTAGCCCCAACCCAGATTAAATTGTATCTCAAGGCTTCTAAGGCTGAAGGAAGCAGCTCTGGCCCAGTCCTTGGTTACTCAGTTTACAGAATCATTGACTTCACTGTCAGGATAAGGTAGGGATAGTTCTCTTGTTAAGAACTCTAAGCAAGCACAGGCAGGAACTCTTCTGGCCTTATGGATACCCAAACTGAAATTTGGTGACTTCTCTCTGCCTTCCAAATAAGGTTCTATATGTAAAGCTGAAAGAATCAGAGAATTTGGGGAACCAGGCAGCAGGTAGGGTGGACAAAAGGGCTCTTCTCCTGAAGTAAAGCCTTCTTGGTACAGAGCTTTGAAAAGCAGGACAATGTTTTCTTCCTCTTCTCAACAGAACATCCGAGTCCGCTCCGTGACAGGCGTTGGTTTCTACATGCCCATGGGGAAGATCAAAGGGACCCTCTCATCAAGGTTCCTAATGGTAGATGGGGACAAAGTAGCCACTGGATCCTACAGGTATGTTGGGCCATGTAATAGGAGGGACCAGGAGTCCTGTATTCATAGTAATCCTTCAGGAATGTGCTACTCTGGAGCCTCCACAGTCACGAGTTTAAAGAGGAATTGTCCCGGATGGTAAACAGCCTCCTGCCCAGTTCCCTCCAACCAGACTTTCTGGTTGACAGATTGATTATTCCAGAAAGAGGGTCAACTCTTACTGGAAGTTAAGTACTGCCTACTTATGATGATACTCAGCAACCTGTTATATTTTGAGGCTAGTTCTTGGGTGGAATAAGCAGGAAGTAGAAAGGACAAAAATCTAGGAAAGAAAGGTAAGGTGTAGAATAGAAGGATGACCCCAGAATTTGAATTGAAAAGTAAAACATCAGGAACATGAGAGCCTGTACGTGTGCCATCTCTGTCCTCCAAGAAAATGAAAATCTAGGTGAGACCTCAGCACATTTAACAATGAATAAATGGCTTGAGTCCTCTTCCGAGGTTAAAGAACATGGGTTTTTTGCAGACACCATGCACTCTAAAGATTCCAAGAACCAGTAGAAATGGGCCAATGCTAGCAATAGTACCATCTCAGTTACCATGTATGAAATGTGCTTGAACCAGGTACTGAGCTGATGTTTTATGCAGGTAGTTTCATTTGAACCTCACAACTCTGAGTTAAGTGACCTCTCTATGGTTTTTTTGGAGCTTACGTTTTATAAACTCCCTTGTACAAGGAACATGGGATAGATTGAATCCAGGTCTGACTTCCCAAGCCAACTGAAAGGAAAAGGAAGAAGAATTTGGCCTTGTGGAAGAACAATCCATTGAGAAGGTGAGAGGTACCTTCCTCCAGGCACCAGGCAGTGTGGCCACGGTGACAGGACAGGTTGAGACAGGCAGTTAGGGGTTGAAAGAGGATCCTGGCAGGCCACCAGGGAGGCCAAGGCCCATGTGTCTGCTTTTCTTTCCTCATGTTCTCAGGTTTACCTGGAGTTCCTCTTACGTGGACAGGAACCTTCTCTTGCTCCTGACAGGGCAAAATGTGGAGCCCTTTGATATAGAGTTCCGGGAGCTATATGCCATCTCTGAGGAAGTGAACTTGTACCAGCAGCTGGGCCTGGCAAGCAGAATTGGCCTCAACTACTCCTCCACTGTAGCTCGCAAGCTTATCAACCCTAAGTACGCCTTGGTGGCAGGCAGCCGCAGCCCCCCTGGAGAGATGATGCGCTGGGCTGCCCGGAAACAGCAGGAGGCTGGCGGCAACCCAGAGAGCCAGGAAGACAGTGGCAGAGGTGGCGAGTCTTCCAGGCGCCTGGAGAGCTTTCTGAATGATCTGGTCACAGTAGAGCAGGTGTTGCCCACAGTGGAGCCCATTCCTCCTGGTTTGCAGAGACCTAAAGACAGTAGGATGGTCTCTCACATGTACATAGACCCGAGGCACAAATCCCAAGAGGCATTTCCCCAGAATGGCAAGGGAGAAACTGCCAATGGGGAGGCCAGCCAAGCCAAGGAGGGCAAGCGCTTCAGTCACAAACTCTTTAGCCGACGAGTGAAGAGGACTGCAGTGCCCAGCATGGCCAGTTCACCCTCCTCTGAGACCTTTACTGATGTGGAGTGTCTGCCTGGGAAGAGGACTAATGATGGTTCCAGCGCTAAAATCTCAGGTAAGCTCCTGGCCCCACACATAACCCTTAGAGACTACCTCACAGGTATAGGGGACAGCTTGCTGGCAGAAACAAGTCAGAGCTACAGGCTCAGAAGAGCCTCTATTCCTAGCCTGGCTCTGACCACTGAACCCAGTGGCCCTGGGCATATCACTGCAGTTCCAAGTTTCAGTTTCCTCTTCTCTGAGAGGGGACAGCCATGTATACCTTGCCTGTACTCAGTAAAACGATGGGCATAGGATGATCTGAGGACTCTTGCTTCTCCTATGTGGCATTCAGATCCATCCTCAGAGTCACTCCAGTAAAAGAAGGAAGTATGGCAGATTTTTCTCTTATAAATGAGGAAAGAGCTCACCTTTCCAGGACAGGGTTAGGGCTCACTAACTGTGAGTGTAGGGCTCTTTCTGGCCAACCTCATTCCTTGTTGTCAACAAGGTCTAACCTGGTCAGACCTCACCTATGCCCCAGTGGTGTCCTAAGCCAGCTTCCTGTTTCCATGGTGATAGAATTTGTTTTCCCTATGTCTGTTTGATAAGTGGGTTTGCCCTCTGGGAGAGATTGGTGATATGGTGACATCTTTTCTGACAGTCTCTTTGGGATTCCCTTAAGGCCCTGGCTTTTATCTTTCTTCAGAGCAGTCTCCTAAATGGCCTTTCAGCAGGCTGGTGGTGACAGTGAGGTTGCTGTGGAGCCTCTCTCATCTCAGTATCCCTGAGTTGGAAGGACTTCTGTGTTGAGATCTCTCCTTCTATGGCTGCAGGACTTTACAGTGATGAGAACTGGTCTTCCTGACTGTCCAGCTATGTGAAAAGACGTTGTGAAGTGTCTGTTTTGGGCAGCCCACAGGCTCCCAGGACTCAGGTGTTCCCTTAGGCCTTGATCCAGTGGCCTGAGACCTGATTTTCTTCTGCTGATTTGCAGCAATTGATACCAAGTCCAACACTCAGTGCTCAGGGGATATATTTGCCTCTCAGAACAAGGGAGGCAAGACTCTGTAATATTGACACAGTGTGAGTTCCACGCCCTCTCCCATCCCAGTTGGGTCACATTTCCTGAGCAGCTCAGCAGACCAGGCTCCACAAAGGCACTTTCTCCCTTCACCCTTAGGATGACTCTTTAAGCACAGATGTGACAGGTGGAAATTGGGAGAGGGGTAGTAAGTTCAGGGAATGGGAAGTGGTTGAAGGCCTGATTCAAAGCCAGGCCTGGGATCCAAGCCCTTGTCCTGTCAGGGGAGGAGTGACTAGTCCCCCATTCCCATTTCCCTGAACTCCCTGGCTCCCCCAACACCAGATACTGCTGTGTTCTGTACCTCTTGTTTGGAAGAAGGGTTGCCATGGTGAACACCTGGCAAGGAAGAGGAGGGGATGAGCCCAACCACAAAGAGGATGTTTCCCAAGTCCTTAGTGGAAGTGAGGTGGAAGCTTTCTTTTCCCTTGCCCCTTACCCTAAGGTGCTGTTTCCATAGGCCCATTGTCTTGCCCCTTCTTGCTGCCTTTACTGTCAGATTCCTCTGCTTGGATGACTTGGGCAGTCAGTGTTTGTCACTGCTGCCTGTATTTGAATGTTTGCACACAGTACCCAGACAGACCCAGCTGCACCTTTGAGAGCTCCCTCTCCAGAGCACCAGACTCACTGGGCAGAGGGAAAAGAAAGAGGGTGACACATATAGGAAAGTCCGAAGCGTGCCCAGAACCCTCCTCTCCCATCCTAGTAAGGATATGAAGGTGACATCTAGCACAGCTCTCCATCCTCACTCCCAATACCACCACCACCAAGGCCCTGAAATTCAGGTTCCCTTCAGAGACCCCTGACACCTGCTGCTTTCTTCCTCAAAGACAGGGATAAGAAATTGAGCTCTTCTTCTTCAAGGCTGTTTCTAGCACCTTCTCTACCTCTGAAGCCCGGGGTTCAGGTGCTTCTTGAGCTTCCCCTCAAGGCAGTACCCCTGAGTAGCTGACTGCACATGAAAGGGTCATACATTTAACAGCATAGCATGAGCCCCAGGTAGGAATGAGACATCCTGGTATAGATGGAGCTGAGAGGGAATCGTTTCGGCTGCTTCCTTAGAATGCCCCACCCCATTCCAGGGAAGGAATCCCTTCCCACAGGAGCATTCAAACCTCAACAGACACTAGTGGCATGGTCTCAGCTCTTGACACATCAGCCTTTCCTCCCTGGGGCTGCCTCCTTGTAGAAGAGGAGGGGTAAGCTGGGGAGGGCATTTGAGGTCCCTTTGAGTTAATGCTGACTGTCCTGTCTGTCTCTGCAACCTCTTGTCAAGGAGAGCGTGGGTGGATGACAGGGTGGGTGAAAGAGAGAAAGATTGGAAAAGCGGAGAGCTGACAGCCTGTAAAATTGCTTGATAAGAAGTATATAGTTGTCAAACAGCATGCAAATTTTTGCAAACCCAGGTATGGCCCTGGGGAGAACCTCATAGAATTGCTTCCCTTTGGGGCTGGGATGGGGGAGTCAGGGGAGCCTGGCAGTTTGAAGACCCAGAGCCCCATCTAGTGGCGGAAGCTAGGTGTCCTTTGCCGTTTGCCTTTTTTCTAACCAAATATTGCTCTGCTCGGGGTCAGCTCCCTCTTGCCACCCGCATCCATCCAGGAGGTCTGAGCAGGCTCTCTTGGAGCAAAGCTCCCTGGCCCCAGGAAGGTGTAGCCAGAAGGGCACTCTTGTTTAAAGAAAATTCTGTGAATAGATTCTGTACTGCTGGGCTCAGAAATCTGCATTTTTTTAACCACTATGAAACAGGATTTAATAAACTAAATTTACCATTCTTTGGATGACATTCACCATATTGGTAAAGCCCCCAAAATTGATGACATTCAACAAAATATGGAATGCTAGTGATGCTAACAGTCAAAAAACAGCTTTGGAAACCAAAGCTTTCATCACAGCCATTGCCATGAAAATCCATTTCATCTTTTACCCAATCCCTACTGCCAAGAATGTGAAAATGAAACACTAAATTAAATCAGAAGTATAACATAGGATTGCCTAGTATAGAAAAAAATTCATGTAACAAAATAGTAGACTTCAGTATTTCCAGCACATGGACACACACACTCCTATTAGGTATAGAATATGATGGCTCTAATGCATCAGCAGTGGAAGAGTCATCTTTTCCTGTTAGCTTCGTACTTCACGGTGTAACAGGTATATTAACAAGTCATGAAGCACCAGGTGTAGATATCTGCATTTTGAACAGGAGCCTTAGTTTTTCCACATAGCTCTCCAATGCACAAGAGGTCCTTAGACCAACACTAATGCAGTTATACACAGGAGACTCAGGCAAGAGCTCTACCTTCAGGGAGTTTCCAGGCTAGAGAAGGAGGTTCCAGGTGCTATTCCTGAACCCCTGAGGGATTACTGGGGGGATAAACTTTTTTATATACATTAAAAGAGACATGGCATGAAATGCTTTCACTTAGAACTCAGGTGATCTCTTCAAGCATCTTGCCTGACAGCGACATCCCATGAACAAAATCTCTAAGCTCCAGAAAAACCACTTCCTGTGTCCACAGATAGGCCATGAGGAAAAGGCAGCCTGGTCTCTGCCTCCCAGGGCCTTCTGCAGAGCAGCCATGGCTGTCTCCAGAGGGCTGGAGCTGGCACCATGTCCTTGCTTAATTGGAGACTGTTGGGATGTACCTAAACAGACTAGTGGGCTTCATAGTTGTGGCCACGAGGCTCCTGGATTTGGGGGCTTCAGGTCATTTTGTATTACTGCAGAGCTGAAGGTTTTTTATTTCTTTCCTGGAAATCTGGGTCCCTATAAGAGATGGACTAGTGGGGAAGGGCACATCCTAGGCTCGGCTTCCTGAGAATCTGTAGCCTCCATTCCTTGGTATATCACTTAAGCATTACTCCTGAGGAGCATGGGTCAGGCCCCAGCTGGTGTGTGGGATCTGCAATCAGATCTGATAATTCTGAGCTCTGTGACCAGCAGGAGGTTCTAGTCATACAGTGGAGGTAAGTGAGGCACTGTGACCAAGTGCACTCTACTCCAGAGATGAGGCAGCAGTGTGATGTTCTTATTGGTAGATGTTTTAATCCCTCTTTCTAGTTCCTTTTGGGCTGGCTGGGCCTCACATCACTCTCTCAGGACTCTTGAGAAGGTGCTAAGTGAGTGTGCATCACCCAATGCTGCTACTATTCTTGTTTGTATTAATCTGAACCCTGAGTAGCCAGCCATTGCCCCACATTTCATTATATCCAGTAAGAATATGTTTTTGAAATGTCTGCTCTGTGCTGGCACTGTCCTGTGCTCTATGGAGCCCATTACCCTGAGAATAATTGGGGGCAGGGAAGGGTGATGAGTGTGTTATACAGGGTGCTCAAGGAAGGCCTCACTGGTGAAGGAGCATTGGAGCAGAGCCTCAAACAGATATGTGGGGATTAGGTAAAGACTCCTCCAGATAAAAAGAATGTGAAGCCCTGAAAGCAACAGGAAGAAGGGACTCACTGCTATCACAGCCCTAACATGACTTTCCGTGTTGCCAGCCCCTGCCCGTCTCCTGTGCAGCACGGTGCCTGCCAGTTCTTGTTCCACATGTCTCCCAGGCTTTCATGCCTCTGTCTCCTCCATCACGCCCCTCCCTTGTATGTCATGGCCCTTTCCTCCCACTCTGCATCACTTTCTAGTCTGCATTGATAACTCCCCTTTGCAACTTGCCTTTCTCTCATAAACCTTCTTTGGGTCACTCATACCCCCACCTCACATACTTCGTCAAAAGAAATTGTTTCGGTGTTTCATGCGTTCTCCCCGTTCATTTGAGCAGGTCTGATGCATCTGTCCTTGGTAGGTTCTCGATAAATGAACATGGGAGGAATGACAGAGCACAAAGAATTTTCCTTCAAGCCAGTTTCTCTGTCAGAAGCATGGAAATGAATTCTGAGAATAATGGATGACTCCAGGCTGGCATCTAGCCCTACAAATTGAGGGGGCAGGTCCTGCTAAAGACTATCTTCACAGGGAAGTTGCTGGTGGGACACAAGCTCTGCCAGTGCTCCTGCACCCTTGGCTCCCAGAGCACACTCCTGCCCCACTTCTGGATCCAGAGATTGATTTTGCTTACCTGCCTCTAAAATACTCCTGCCTCTGGGGAGGAACTCAGCATCTGCTTAGCAGGCCAAGCAAATAAAATAAGCCACTGAGGAGAGGAAGTGGGGCTATGCATCCACTGCAGCACTGAGGGGCTGTAGGGTGGTAAAATGTAATGATGTTCATAGAGCCACACCAGACAGAGAACTCAGTACCACTTCAGGTCACTCATTTTCTGTCCCACATGTCCAGGGCAGGCATCTGCCCGAGTCTAGGGGACACCTGGGAGCAGGACCCAGCTAGTTTAGTAGTAAGTCCTAAAGGATAAGTTCACTGTGGCCCAGATGAGACCGTGGGTCTGAGCACTGTGGCCTTGTGTCAGGTATGGGGACTGAAGGAAGGGTTGTGGCACCAGGGCACCAGGTCCAGCGCTGTTCAGTGTCTCTCTTGCTAACACAGCTCAGAAGAGGCAGTCGCCACCTTAATTAAATTCACAGCTGGAGTGATACGGAAGGTGGTGTGAGCACCAGGGGGATAGTCCTTACTGTATAAGGGAGGAACAGGCAGGAAATAACACAGTGGTTTCCACCTGGGACAGTCAGCCAGGCATACTGAGGATATGCACTCAGCCTTCAACTGCCTCATGCCTCCAGGGCCAGCCAGAGTGTCAGGTCTTCCTTGCAGTTCCCCTTCCTCTCCATCTTAGAGGTCAGAGCAGGACTCAGCCAGCCTCAACATAGGATTGTAAAGGAGGTAGAAATGGATGCAAAGGCCAGGGAAGGGACTGCAGTCTAAAGGAGAGCAGCCTTTGCAGCCCTAGTGCCTGTGCTAGTCCGTCCTCTGCCTGGGCCACTCCACAGCAGACTGGCACCCCTGCCCACTGGGGCTTCTGGTCCTTCCTGAGGCACAGCTTACCCTCTTCTAACTCAGCCACCTGAGTGGCAGAAGGAGCTGAGGCTGGACTAGAAGACTGGGCCCTGGCTCTGTTCACTGGCCAGCTCTATGATTATACTTTGAGAGTATGAAACTGCTTATAGTATTCAAGTACTGGTGATAGGAATCTTTATGTCATTGGTCATAGTGGCTGACTCTAGACTCCCTGTCCTCTTTGGTCAGGAAACACTAATACTTGATGTCCCAATCCTGGAGAGGCTGCTGAAGCAGAAGGAATCTTTTGTTTTCTTGAGTACCCTGTTGACCTGGTTTCCTGATCAGCAGCTTAGAAGTGAGACATTAACCTTAAACCCCAAACTTGCAATGTGGATTGTGCACAGCATAGGGCTTGTGGCAAATCAGCCGAACTTCTTACTTATATCCCTCTTCCCTACCTGTATCTCTTGTCTTCACAGGTAAAACACGTCCGAGTTCTACCAAGCCCAACAAGTGTCTGATTTCCTGAGCTGCAGGATAGTGGTGGACACCTGCAAATGCCCACTATCGCATACTATGGAGAGCACAGACCATATCCTGCACTGGTTCACCAAATACATCCTGATCAGGCCTCCTGCCCTGCAGCCTCCATTCTGAATCCCAGATGGAAGGATCCAAAGCATCTCAACCATCACCCACCTCCAGCAGACTGTTTGCTGTGTCTGGACAAGGAACACTGCCATCTTGTTTACATGGAGTAAAAGCTTGGCTAGGGTCAACTCTCCTTTATGCCAAACTTTCCTGCACTGGGCCAGCCCCTACCCTGAAAGTCCCCAGGTGGGGCAAGGGCCATTCTTTCTGCCTTAGTGGTGCAGGAACTCCAAGGCAGCCTCAGCCTCCTGACTTTTTCCTTAGGCTTCCTGGTGCTTTCTGGTCCCTCCATTCAAGGTTGGTAAAGAAAGGAAAGAAGTTGGGACTCTTAGCCAGCCTTGTCCCAGCCTTGAAATTCCAGGTAGAAGATGCAACTGGGACACTGCTGCTCCTGTACTAGCCTCTGAGTGGACTGTGAGGAGGAGGATGTGGTCCCTCTAATCATTGGTAGAATCTGACACCACTGGGACTAAAGCCCCTTTCCTTCCCCCTGTGCCGCTGTAACCTAAGTGCTCTGGCCTCCTTGGCCGCTGCCTGCTGCATGGCTCCGAGCTTCAAAGAGCGCCTTTTCCTTGGGCCTACTCCTTTCAGTATCCCTTGGTTTACAGCCTGGTGTAGGGTGAGCGTGCAAGGGGGAAGGTGGGTCCCTGTGGACAGGAGCATCTGCCCCCTTCCTCCCCAATGGTCCTTAACCTCCTTCACCTTTCAGGACTTCCTCAGTTAAATTTCAGCCAAAAGACTAGCCTCAGCTACCTATGAAATGTCAGGCTTTCTTAGAAGCCTCAGTTTCTCTAAAGCAGATTGTATTAATTGCTACAGTTCTGAGCCAGGGCAACCAACTAACAATTCTACACTGCAAACCCTCAGTACAGCTACCCGTCACAGCTGAGGTCTGAGGGAGAGTGTGCATAGGCACCCAATTGCAGACTCTGGATCAGCCTTTCCTGGGCAGGCAGAATGACGGGGGCAAAGGGCCTCATGGAAGCCTTTCTCTGCCTCTGAGCCAAACTCTTCTTCCCTTCTGAAAAGCGTGGATACCACTAGCACTGGGAAAGGAACACAGGCACCTGCCAGGCAGCTGGTGAGAGGGAGGGGGCACTGTAGACTGCATATGGTGGCCTGAGTAGGGAAGAAGGAAGAAGGGAGGGCCTCAGCCCAGGGTCCCCTCTGTCTACCCAGAACTTTAATTCCAGAAGTGGGAAAGAGCTCTCATCCTGGCTCCTCAGCCTGTGTGAGGATTAAACACTTCTGGTAAGTGCTTCCTTACATAAGGCTAGCTGTGTGGTACATGCTTGTTCTAGGGATGGGGGTAAGCAGGCAACATGGGAGGTCAACGCTACACCTCTGATCCGAGTTCTCACACTGAGGATGCTGGATATAAGATTGCCAAATTGCAGTGGGAAATAGGAATCATCCTTCATGTGGAGGGTGGTCACCTTGGCCTAGGGAAGGGATCAGCTCCCAGGCAAGTCTGTTGAGGTTGTCATGTCTCCCCATGGCTTGCTTCACCCCTGTCCCATCACCCTGCTCTCCTACCTCAGCATCTGGGAGGATCCCCATGGAAGTTCCAAGTCTCTGCACACTTGAGTCAGGCCCTCCTTTCTGCCTCAGTTTCTTTCTTTACCAATATGGGGTTTTCCCACTTCTTGTGGAAAGAAGGAATGAAGGAAGAAGGCATATGCTGAGGAGGAAGCAACTCTGGCGAGCAGAGTGCTGGCCTTCCTTTCAGCCTCAGCTGCCTCATCCTGACAGAGGGTGGGTAAGATAGTCTCTGCCCACCTCCAGCTCTCAAGTGTGTGGGGGAAAGACAAAGTGCAAACATTGTTGTGAAGTAAAAATGGAGCTTTTCCTGTTCGTTTGTTTTCCTGAGCTCCAACCTACTCTGTCTGGCCTCCTGGCTTCTTGGTCTTCAGTATGGCTGCCCTCTGTCAGGCAGTGGCTCAGACTTTATGAAACATTCACTTACCACACCTCAAGCGCACATCTGGCCTTCCCAGCTAGATAGCAAGTTTAGGAATAGATGGTGCCCTTGGTGTCCACACAGCATCACCCACAGGCTTGCTGAGTTGGAAAGGCACTAAATGAAGAAGAAATTTGCAGAGCTAGGTTTGGTCTTCACTGCCCTCCCCACCTCTCCAGGGAAACACTTGGCTGCTTTCTCCCTGAGCCCAAGTCAACAAGTACAGCTCTGGGGCAGACTAACCCCCTAATGAGCTGAGGTCCTTGGCATTTTGGACTCCCTCAATTCTGCCCCATAAGGACAGGAAGCATGGAACTACAACACGGCCTGCAAAGCAGTTCCTTGACACCTGTCAAAACCCATCAGCCTCATGTGTTGAAGGTCTGTCTTCAGGATATGGTTAGTCCCACCCTTGATCCCATAACAGCACTTTCAAGAGCCTTTTAGAGGGCCAATAAAATGTCTTGGCAGGTAAAAGCACTTGTAGCCCAGATCTGATGATCTGAGTTCGATCCTGGAAACGTGGTGAAAGGAAAGAACTGACTCCTAAAAGTTATCCTGTGACCTCTACATGCCACCATGGCATACACATACCTGCTGGCACTCATATATATCACACACACAATAATGGTAATAAAGTAAAAATTAAAACCTTATAGCAAAGCTAAACCAAAAAGTAGGCCCAGAGATACAAAAGGAACTGGCTGGGGGATGAGAGTGGTTTTATCTTACGGGGCACCTATTGTGTGTCACTACCAGACATTCCAGTCACACATTTTAAACTAAGACTAGCTCAGGAAGAACCCACTGAAAACAGTCTTCCTGTGCCATGAGCCTGAAAGGGTTATGTGGTAAACTATGCAAGCTATTCCCAGTTTATAGTACTTGGCTACACCCAAGTTCCCATATCACAGAATGGAGATCTGAGCCTGCACCAGAGGTTTTCAGCACTGGTGACTAGAGTTGTCAGATCTGTTAGGGGAGGGCCCGTGCTGCACACTGTAGGATGCTAAACAGCATTTCTGGTCTCTGCTTCCTAAGTTCCAGTAGCATCCTCCAGATGAGACAACTAAAATGTCTCCAAATGTCGCCAGATGTCCCCTGAGGCGGGAACACTTGTTTAGGACCCTGCTCTGCATTATGTAGCCCTGGCAGCCACATAGGTGGCTTTTCAGGAATGTTTCCATGTGCTCTCTGTGTACCTTTGGGTTCTTTTAGTTTCTCATTCAGGACAGTCTTTGTAGCCCAGGTTGGCTCACAGCAGCCACTCCCAGCCTCCTGAATGAGTACTGAGATTACAGGTGTGTGCCACCACACGCAGCTTTCCCCTTTATGGCTTTGGCATAGTCCTCTGGCTCAGAGGTTGGCTGACTTGCCTGAGGTTTCCTTTCTGGGATATTTTCCACCTTTGTCCTACTTGCCTTGTGTAGCTCTTCACTGCCTTGTTCTCCCCAGAACAGGTGTGTTTATGTGCACACATCTGCCTCTTTGCACTCGGCTCTCTATCAGGTTTCTTCCCAATCTGTTCTCTTTTCCTTCAGTCTCAGTCACACAAAGCACCATGGGACATACCTGTCTGTGTATAGGCATGGGCCCCTCCAAAAAGGAGCCAGAGCTGCAGCAAGAGAGCTTCCAAATCCAAATGAGGCAGAGTGGGAATTGCTATCTGTCATGGCCATGTTCTGAACAAACATCACAAAGCCCCTTCAGCAGCTAATTAGTCCTGCCATGTGCTGTGGCACTTCTCTGCACTCATATCTTCCTGTCCACAGGGCCTTGTGGTTGTTATGAATCATCAGTATCGCTCTTCCAATGGCACAAGGTCTGCTCCACAGTGACACCCTGGGCTCAGTGTGCTGCCCCTGATCATGTTTTGAAGAATTCACCTTAGGGAAAGGCAGGTGTGCTCAGGAGAGTGTTCTTAGGCTAATTGCAAGACAGGCCCAGAGGCCAAACTTTCCACCCCTCCCTTCCAGGCTTCTGTTCCATGGAGCAGAGAAGGTGCACCTTCCAGGTAGCATGCTCTGCAGCCTGGCACAATAGGTGCCCATCCTGTTCTTCCTGTTCTTGTGCTCTGAGCACAAGAACCACATTTTCTGGTCAATGTTGTAACTACAGTATCTGTTGGTTAAATGGTTGAAGAGCTGACAACCAGGGCTGGCAAGATGATGACTCAATGGGTAAAAGACACTTGCCAAACAAGGCTGATGACTTGGGTTCAATCCCTGGGACTCAGGGTGATAGGAGAGAGCTGAATCCCAATTTAACCACTATTCAGTATGTGGAATAAGCCTGCCTAATAAACTGCAGCGGTCTCACAGACCCTCCACACCGATTGGAATCCAGGATCTAGACTCAGGTATGGCCCTCGCTGTGCGAGTCCTTTCAAAAGGAAAGCAAGGACAAAGCTTTGGACAAATTTGTCCAAAGGCACCCACAAGTCATGGGAAAGCCTGAGTCCAGGTGTATGGACATCCTAGTGTACTGTCCCTGCTGTAAAAGCCACGTAAAAGTTTTATCCAGGAAAACAGAAGCCAGGGCAGTGTCTGAAGTCACCAAAAAGAAGCTTCAGGAAGATGCGCTAAGACCTGCCGTGGAAGCCAGCAAGCCTGTGGGAGCCTGCAGAAGGAAAGGAACAAAAGGCAAGAACAGGCAGCCTGCCTGCAGTTCCCATGGCCCTAAGGGGAAAAAACCTGCTCTGAGCCATGGGCCCTGTCTTAGGATCTGCATGTCTCCTGCTGGCAGCTCTGACTCCTTGACCGACTCTGCTTGGCAGTGGTTGGGGGGACAGGCGAATGGACAAGGAAGGGCAGGGCATGACAGTGTATGGTGTCAATTGCTCAGTCTGGATATTTACTGAGTGCCAGGCCTGGGGACACCCAGTGACTGAGGAAGACAACTTTGAAGACTGGGTGGATACATGCTGTTTGTGGTGACCGTTGGAGCTCTCAGGGGTGTTTCTTGCTGGATTCTTGGGATAGTGTCTCCCATGTTTTTTTCCTGGCATCAGGCCAAGTTCATGGTGATTGGCACACTGGGCTAAACACCTGGAGGTCAAGGTCCAAGTTCAGAAAGAACGTTGGAGAAAACCTGGTTGACCTGTGATTTGTGAGTCACTCTGCTTGTCAGGGATCCGTGTCCCCCTCATTGTGTCCCCACCTAGCTGGTTTCATGAAAGTGCCACAACTTTTCTTAACCAATAGTTTGGGATAAAATGAACAATTTCAGCTTCTTTGGAGAATACTGTAAATATAAAATATAAATAAAACTTAAACCAAAGACAGTACTCTGTATTCTGGAGAAGCGGGCCAACTCACCAGGCCAACCCTATACCTTTCCCATAAACTCCAAACCTAGTGTCTCTGCCAGTGGCTGCCCCACAGCTGCTGTGCTAAGAGCCTTCCCCCAGATCCCAAAGAGTACTCAATTCTGACTTGCCTTAGAGGAGCTCACATAGTGGAAGCACCATGGAGAAAGGCTGACACCTTGTGGCCAGCTGGCAGTTTGCGTCATTCTCTGGCTCAGATGACAAGGATAGGGATGAGTAAGCTCTTTCTGTGACCAACCAGACAGAGTACATATTCTAGGTTTTGACCAAGCCCAGTGGCACACACTTGTAATCCCAGCACTCAAGAAACTGAGGCAGGAGGCTCACCACAAGCTCTGAGGCAGCCTGGGCTTCATAATGAGACTGTTTCATTCCAGAAAAACAAAACAAATATTTAGTCTTTGCAGACCTGCAGTGCCTATTGTAAGTACCGAGTGGCTCTAAAGCAGCTACAGATTGTACGGAAATAGACACAACTGCGTTTCCATGAAACTATGGAAATTTCAGACTCTCAGAATTTCCTTACATCATAAAATAGTATATTATTATTTTAAATTTTAACCAATTAAAAGTACGAATATTCAAGCCAGGTATGGTGGTAAACACCTTCAATGCCAGTACTTAAGAGGCAGAGACAGGAAGATCTCTATGGGTTCAAGGGCAGCCTGGTCTATATAGCAAGTTCCAGGCCAGTTGGGACTACAGGGAGACCCTGTCACAAAAAAAAGAAAAGAAAAGAAAGTAATACTCAAGTCAAGGCTATAATGCTAAATCGTAGAGCATTCTCAAGGCCCTGAGTCCCATTTCTAGCACCAGCAGATTAAATACAGTGTAAAAACCAGCTGAGCCTGGTGGCCCATGCCTTTAATCCCAGCTGTCAGAGGTAGATAGACCTCTGAGTTCCAGGCCAACCAGGGTTACATAGTGAGACCCTATATCAAAAATGAAACAAACATACAAAAGATAAAAGCCACTCTTAGCTCATGCACCGTGCCAAAACAGCGGGCTAGATTGAGATCACAAATTCTACTTTTCTGGCCTCTAAGCCTCTAGCCTAGGACATTCACCCTTCACACCTCTGCTTCCATTGGCTTTCAACCAGCACACTTGATATCTGTGTCATTGTGCTATCCCAAGGGGTCCCCTGGGCTCGTCTTCCCACGGACAGTCAGGAGGTGTCATTATTTTTCATCCATTTCCCATGTTTTACACATGCCCATTGATGTGCTCATCCCTGTGCTGAGGTGGCATGCAATGTTTACTTTGATTCATTCACTTATTTGTTTAAAAAAAAAACCTATACAACTCACTCATTGAGAACTCTCTGTGTCTCGCCCACTGTAATAAAACAGAACTGGTCTGTATCCCAAGGACACAGGGAGGCAAGTGTTATGATGGGAAGAGCCCATACAGGGCACTTGACCTGGAGGCAGAGATTAGGGGAGGATCTCTAGAGGAGGAAAATATTCCTGAGCTATCATTGAGGGAAAGATGAAGAGCCTAGAGAGAAATCTTTTAGGAGAATTATAAGTATTGAGGATCAAGCAATTAAGGACACAGTGGAAGACTGCTGTAGTACTTGTCCCCAAGGCCTCCCTGCTCTTGACAGCAAACTGCTGCAGGTTTGTAGAGGGAGATGTGAAGCCATTTTTGCCCCTAGCCTTGTGGGATTGTCTCAAGTGGGTCATGGCAAGTAAGTGCTTCTTGGGTATAAATAACCTATATGAGGGTGCGGCTGCCTCCTCACAGGGCCACAGAGAATCTTAAGGGGGAAAGAAGCTGAGGGGGTAGTTCCTCTGTTCTAGAAGCTCCTTATAAGGGGCAGGGTGCTTAGACAGGGCTTTGAAGAAAGTGCAAGCTCACAGGAAAAAAAGAGGCTGGGGCATGCTGGGCTACAGAAACAGCACAAACACAAACAGACCCAAAGAGGAATGGATGCCATGGCAGGTTGAGGACTTCCGGGGAGGGAGCCATGCCTTCCAGGGTCCTTTCCTGTGTCTCACATAACCCTGACAAGCATCTGTGTGTTTTCCCCCAGCTCCATCAATTAAAAACCATTTGGCCTTTGGCAGTTACTTAATTCAATCTCTCTCTCTCCTCTACTTTCCTCATCTGTATCGACCTCATAAGATTATTATGAGGATAAATAAACCATGCTTGTCATGAGAGCCAGCCTCATGGGCATGCACTCTGTCCAGTCCCACACAGCCCCCACCCTCAAAGTGTGATGGGTCCATATTTCATGTTACATTTTAATCCTCTGCTGCCACCATCTTGGAATAAAAATTTTTTGAGACAGGGTCTCGCTATGTAGCTCTGGCTGACCTGAAACTCACTATGTAGACCAGGCTGGCCTTGAATTCACAGAAATCCACCTGCGTGTGCCTCCCAAGTGCTGGGATTAAAGGCATGTGCCATAACACCTGGCTTGAAAATTTTAATCAGTTTTGAACAGGATTCCTCCATTTTCATTTTGTACCAGCCTCACAAATTATGTAGCCAGCCCTATGTGGCAGAATTTTTGCTTTAAAATTTTAGATTTTGGGCTGGAGATGTAGTTTGTTTGTTGGAGTGCTTACCTAGCATGTATGAAGTCCTAGGTTTGATCCCCAACACTGTATAAATTGGGCATGGTGACTTAAATCTGATATCCAAGCACTTGGGAGATAGAGACAGGAAGATCACAAGTTCAAGGACATCTTTAGCTACACAGAGAGTTGGAGGGAAGTCCGAGATACATGAGAACATGTATGTGTGTGTATATATATATGATTTTCTCATTATTTTAGAGTCAAGAATAACAAATATGATTCAATATGTTCATCCTAGAGGCCAAGAAACTGAAAGTGAGAGTTTACAAGACTTGTACAAGTCACATGACAAGAAGGCTGGTGACCTTAGAGGCAAAAGCAGGATAATGACCCAGCCCTTGTTCACAGAAAGCCACAGAAGGCTGAAGGAGCAGACAGGTCCTTTGAAGGAGTCTAGAGAAAGAAATGGCAGGGAAAAAAGAGCACGGACAGTTGTAGGGGTAGGAGGAAAGCTGGCTATTTTGGGAAGCAGAGATTGGAGTCTCAGAGTAAAACATAGTGGCAAAGTCGTGGAAACTAGGACCGGGAAAGTCTTTTGGATCCTGGCCACAAAGCAGGTTGTAGATGAACTTAGAGAAACCGGCTTCAGTAGAGTTAGGGCTAGAAACCAGGGTTAGAGAATGTGGAAACAGGGATGAAGGTGGAGAGGGCCACAGATCATTATTTAAGAAGCTGAGATATGGACATAGAGTGAAGGGAAGAAAGAAAGGAAGACTCTTCGGAGTGGGAGGAAAGCCAGGTCCCAATTGGCATATAAGAAAGGGCCACCAGAGGGAGTAACAGCCAGGGAAACGGTGGCTGGGGGGGTTGGGGAGATCCATGGTTGCCTAGCTGCACTGTGGAGTTCTCAGGTGATCACAGCATTATAGACAAGAATCATTTATTGGAGCCAGACTGCCTGGTTCAACTACTACTTGTGGTAACCTGGAACAAGTTAGTTAATCCTTCAATGCCTCTATTTTCCTGTCTGGAAAATGAAGATAACTGTGGTTGTGGTGAAGATTAACGGCTGTGATCCACATAAAGCCCTTAGTCCAGTGTCTGACAAACAGCATGTATCCATGACAGGGAAGTTATTATGAATAACCACATCTCGAGATTCTCTGTGAACCACCACCTGTGTGTCTAGTACACACCAGAGGAGTTCGGTGTTCGCTGCTTAAATAAGTAACTTTTCAGGAAATGTAGTCATAAAACCCCAGAGGTGACCTGGATGTGACATAACTTTTGTTGCATAGTAATAAATGCCTGTGAGCATATCCTCTGTTATTGGAACCCTCGAGCATGTTCCCCGCTCCACCCCCCTGTTGCTCCTATTGGTTACTGCCACACCCACAGCCATGCTTGAGTAAGCAGCATTAGCTGTCAGCTGTCCCCTTGTCTTTTGGATTAGGTTCCTCTTCAGGGATCGCCCCATTGTTAGGATCTTTGAGAATTGAAGAATGCTTTACAGACACTGCCAAATGCCTCAGAGGAATGAGAGGCCAAAGTTTGGAGGGTGTTCGCTGGTGCCACAGGAGTCAAAGCTGGAGCAGATCCAGCTGGCTGTAACTGACCCGAGTCTGTGGATTGTTGCAGAATCATTTGCAAAAATTTCTATTGGTTTGGATCTTGTCCAGGCTAAGGGCAGAGACCACAGCACAGTCTCTCAAGGGACAGAAAGGAAAGGCTGTTGCTCGGGATGGCTTGGAGCACTTTTGGTAGTCATCCAAGGCAGCTATCACTCATTAAATCTGCCTTCTCCAGCAAAAAGCCAACTGTATAGAACACCATATATAGAGATCCAAGAATAGTACAGGGCACCAAGAACACAGTGCATGTGGCCAGCATACAAATGTACAGGGGCTAAGGAGTCTTTTTGCTCTCAAATCTGGGTAAGTTGAAAAATCAAAAATGTTTTCTCCAAGTAGCATGCTGAGAGGAAATGAGGGCATAAAATATGCAGCTTGGATCGCCTTTCTGGGCTTATGTTGATTCTACAGCCACCAAAGCATGCCTGAAGCCCCTCCATCAGTGAGAATGAGCTCAAGAGTGTCCCTGAGACACTCTGGATCCATTCATCAGCTCTTACCTTCACAGTAGACTGAGCAAGGCTCCAAATCCTGACATTGACTATAACAGGAATTTGAAACCCTCACCTTCCACCATAAATATTTCATTGATTTATTAACTTCTTTCCTATCTTTATAGAAAGCGAGAACAAGTTCTGTCCAAGCTGCAGTTTGGAGCAACAAGAAATCTCAAAGCCCATAGAAGACTCTACCACATCCTATTTGAAGAAGAAATTCATGTGTGTCTCTATTCATGAAAGACTATGGGAAGGCATGCTTCTCTGTGGGTGGGTGGCTATAGGTGTGCTGGTTAGTTTTTTGTCAACTTGACACAAATTAGAGACACTTTGAAGAGGGACCCTCAACCAAGGAATCACCTCCATGAGATTGGCCTATGGGCATATCTCTGGGGCCTTTTCTTGATTGATGGTTGGTGTAGAAGGCCAGGCCCACTGTTGGCGATGCCATCTCTGGGCAAGTGAGCCTGGGCTATATAAAAGTAGCCGAGAAAGCCAGGGAAATCAAACCTGTGAGCACTGTTCCTCTGCGGTCTTTGCTTTGGTTCCTGCCTGAGTTCTGCCGAGACTTTCCTTCCTGGAAGTGTAAAATGCTTTTGGTCATGGTATTTTTGTTTATTTGTTTTTATTTTCTTTGTGTGAGTATGTTTGCATGTGTAAGTCACCCATGTCATGCAAGGAGGTGAGAACAAGGTGTCGGATCCCCTGGAACTGGAGTTTCAAACAGTTGTTACCATGTGGGTGCTGTGAATCGAACCCAGAACCTCTACGAGAGCAGCCAGGGCTCTTAATTGCTGAGTCATCTCTCCAGCCCCTTGGTCATGGTATTTTATCATAGTAGAAAGCAAACAAGGACAACAGGACTGTGGGAAGCATTTATTTTCTACTCTGTAACTTTCTATATTGTCTGAAATATAGATGGTTATATTGAGTTGAGCAAATGTCATGTTTACTCAGTCTTACCAGACAGGCTGCCCTTGAACTCTCCATCCTCCTGCCTCATCCTCTGTAGTTCTGAGATTCCTGGTGTGTGCCCTTACATCTAACTTCTCAATGCTAATTCTATAATGAGAAACATACCAATCTTATTTGGAAATTACTTTCTTACTCTCAAGTAGGAAAGCAGAAAAGGGGTCGAGACTTCTTTTCTCCCAGCAAGGGTAAACACAATGAGGTAGAATAAGCAGCTCAGGACCTTCAAAGACAAAGATTATAGCAAAGAACAGACTTGACAATTCCTGGACATTTCCATAGTTCTCACCCCCAAGGAGCAGACACTGCAGGTCACCACCCATCATTGTCTCTTCCTGGCTAATCACATCTGTCCTGTAGTTCTTATTAATGTCTCTTCTCCTTGAAAGCCAAGAGCCCTTTCCTTCCATAATTGAGTCCCCAGGTCCTCCAGTGTTCTTCAAGAGTACCTTATCATGCATAACACTGTGATTATGTTTCCCTACTGTCCACTTTACGACCCTGATGTCTCTGAGAGCAAAGAAGGTGTTTTCATCTAACAACCCTTGTACCTTAGAACAGTGCTTAACAAGCTCACTAAGTATTTACTGGATAATTATTTGGGGAATTTTTTTCTAATCAGAGCAATCTAAGGGACACAAAAATGAAAAAAAAAAACTATTTCAAGGAACTTACAGCTAGGACATAGCCAATAATCCGTATGAAACAAGCATTATCTTTATTTTTTATTTATGTATTTTTAAAAAATTTTATGAGTGTTAATCCCGCATGGGTGTAAGTGCATCTGTGTCGTACGTTTCCTGGGGAGGACAGAGGATGGCGTCAGTTTCCCTGGAACTGGAGTTACAGACAGTTGTCAGTCACCATGTGGGTGCTGGGATTTGAAACTAGGTCTTCTGTAAGAACAGCTGGTGTTCTCAACTGTTGAGTCATCTCTCCAGCCCCCAAAGCATTATCCTTAAGATATAGGTACAGGGGAGGAGAGATGGTTCAGCATTTAGGAACACTTACTGATCTTCCAGAAAACCAGAGTTTGGTTCTAAGCACTCAGGTCAGGTGGTTTGCAATCACTTGTAACTCTAGCTCCAGGAGACCCAGACCCTCTTCTGGCTTCTGTGGGCATCCACACATGTGACATATACTCACGCGGACACACAACACACACAAACAAATCTTTTAAAAACTAGAAGTACAAAAATTAAACAGAACCCTACAGTTTTGAAGGCAGAGGAGATTCTGGACCCTTAATGTTTCTTACTCATTTGGTTTTCTGGTTCCTGATCCCCATATTGAAATACTAGTATGAGCTAAATGCATGAAGTTGTTAGGCTTAGGTCTTTAGGAGACCTTCATGAGAATTCGACTTGTGGTTTCCCATTCTGTCCTTGCAATTGCCCTAGGAATACCTGCATTTACCCTTAATGTTTGTGAAATACTTTGTCTTCCTCTGCTGAAAGGCTGTAAGTGTTCAGCTTATTACTTATGTGGTTGTTTTATTAAACCAGTGCCAATGAGGTTACACAACAGCTTGGATCAGGAATCGAAACAAGGGCCACGATCCCCCTGCAGCTACAGGGGACGGGACAGGAATTTGGGATAGTAAAATGTTAATTACTGGAGACAGAATGTGGGCTAGAGTCCAGTACTGTGCTCCTAGAGATCACTTCCAGTCTCAGAGGCTTGGGGCTGGTGCTCTGGCACTGGGTCCTAAGCATCCTGCCCTCCCTTGGCAGAAATGTGGATTCACTTCCATGAAAGTTGTCACAGAGAAAGAACCCAGTGGCCAGGAGCCAGGAGCAAACACATGGTTTGCTGGGCAGCAGCTACTCTGGAAGCTTTCCAGGAGCCAGAGGACAGTTCGATTTGCATGCAATCCATTATTCTTTATCTCAATCTAGACCTTATTTCTCCTCTTTTCCAACTCTTGGGTATTCTTTCCAAAGAACAAGTTAAAGACGGTCAGGAGTAGGTATGCAGGTTTCTTGCACACAAGAATGGTAGAGATGGTCATTTAAAAAGCGAAGAAACGGAAATCAGGTCTACATGAGCTTCTTGTTAGGAAGCAGCTATAGTTTAATTTAGGATAGGGAGAAATGGGTCCTGGGAGGAGGATGCCATGGAGATAAAGACCACTCCTGGATAGGTAATAATGTTATTGTCAGAAACTTAATGAGGAACTTGGAAGGACACATTCCTAAATTGTTGGCTTGACTGACGGGTACCATTCAGAGGCACTAACGCATGGCTAAATGAGAGAAGACTGTGGAGTCAGACAGACGTAGAACCAGAGGCAGGGCCCAACAAGCCCTTTCTATCTGGGTGACCGTGGGCAAGGTTCCAAACCTCTTTTTGACCCTTCTTTCTGGTTACTAGAGGTAAGAGTTTACCTCATTGGTTTAGTCAGATAATCTCTGAAAAGAATTCAAGTACAGTATTTCGCACAAAATAGACACACAATAAATGGAAGTCATCATTACTGTCAACGACAGGCCAAATGACCAGACACCCCACAACTCCCAGCTAAACAATTAACTGTAGCATCGCGAATCCGGATCTGACGGACACACCTATGCATCCAATAAGGTACCAGGAAAAAAAACTGAGTGGAATCAAACCAATGGGATGGGCCCTTGTTGAAAGCCGGGGTTTCTGACTGTTCCACCAATAGCTTAAGAAAGTACTTAGGAGCGACACCCTGACAATCCAATGACGTACCACCGGCCCACACTCAGCACTTCGGAGGGGATCAGTCAAGGAGCCAGCACGTATAGATTCCGTTATTAGGGCAGCCTCGGGTGGAGGAAGGAACTTGGGAGGAACAGCGTCTTGAGAGAGGCACTAATGAGCTCAAAAAAGGCAAAAAGATGGTGGTTGCGCCAGGCAAGCTCGGCCGCCATCATGCTCTAGTTTCCCCTTCGCTTCTCCGGGTCCGCGACCGAGGAAGCGGCCTCAGGGATGCTCAAGGGGTGTGTCCACGCATGATTGGCGCAGGCCGCTCAGCCAATCCCAGCGCGTCAAACGGGAAGCACTTAGCCTATGAGAGGACACGGCTACGGCGAGGAATGAGAGGGGCGGAACCGCATCTTGACGGGCATAAGCGCTAGCCAATGAGAGCCGGAGGCATCCTCCCTGAGGCCAATGGAGTGGGGCAGTGGGCGGGCCCCCGAGTGTTTGTGTTGTGGTTTGGGGGGAGGGAGGCGGAGGGGAAAGTTTGTTTATTTTGTTTTTAGTTTCTGGGGTCCCCGAGCTGCGGGAAGGTGAAGCGCGAGAGAGTGACCCCCCCTTCGCCCCTCAATCTCCCCGCGACGTCGTCTCCACAGCTGGCGGAGAAGCGGGGACCGCGGTCACCGTGGGTCTCCACAGCGGAACGCCGCGCACTCGGAGCCGGCGGTGAGTGAGGACCGCGGGCCGCGCTGGCGTTCCCCTCCCCCGCGCGTCTCCCAGCGGGAGCCGGAGCCGGAGCCGGAGCCGGAGCCAGAGCCGGGCGGCGGACGGTGGGCGAGGGAGGACGCCCGCCCGCGGGGGCGCGCGGCCCTCTGAGGCGCGGCGTGTGCGTGTGTTCTCGCGAGAGCGCGCGCGGCGGGAGTGCGCGGGGCCGGGGCGGGCCGCGTCTTGGCGTCGTGTTAAATGTGAGGCGGGGGGCCGCGAAGAACGCGCGGCCTGGTCAGTCACGAGGGCCCGGGCGCCCCGAATGGCCCGACGGGGACGGGCCCCGCGTCACGCGCCGGCAGGTGTGAGCCGGGGAGGGCTTCCGGGTGGGCTGGCCGGGGGTCCCTGGGGACGCCGAGGCCCTCCGGTTGCGTCTGTCCGGCGGTGGAGAGCCCGCCTTGGGGCCTCCTGGCGCAGCGCGCGGGCTGGAGTGCGTGACCTGAGGGTGGGGGGTCCCGCGGCCATCCGCAGAGCGCTGCGTGGGGGGATTTGAGGGAGGTAGTGCTGACTTCGGACGAGGAAACCTACGCAGGCGGGAGGAAGGACAGGGATGGAAGCAGCCCCGGGGAGGGTTTGCCCTCCTTCCCCTGGTGTGGTGCCCTTTAGTTTCAAACTAACGGATTTCTTAGCCCATAGTGACTAAATATCTGATCCAGAGAAAGCCAGTTACAGCAGCCTCTTGTCCATCCTTGGTCTTGGTGTAGGTCATCAGTCTGGAACTTGTAGCTGCCTGCTTTCTCGAATGTCTGTTGTCTGTATTATTACTTTGGACTCAGTGAATGCAGAAGTCCAAACTTTAACTCAGTGGAGCATATACAAATAAGGTTTACAGAAATCACACGTCTTAGCCTTTTGTGAAAGTTTTAATACTAGTGGGTATTTCTTTCTTCATTTGTGGGAGATTTCAGTTCTTGGTTTGAAAACCATGTGTGTGCTTTTGGTAGTGTGTAAACGGTCCTTAAAGAGCAGAGTTGTGTAGACAGAGTTGTATTGTCTTGCCCTTGTGCCGCGTGAGGTATCACTGGAGTAAGTGGAAGGGATATCACTGTAGGCAGTCTCCATGTAGGCATGTTCACCAACGTCCAGAACACAGATCATATTGGTTTGTTCCACTTAGGATGCAGTGATGAAGATAATGATGCCTGTATTTCTTCTTAGATCTTGACTGTTTTTAAGGGTTTGTCTTAAACCTTATTATTTGAGCAGCGTGGTTTCTGATAGGTTTTAAGGAGTAAGAAGCTATCCAAGCTCTATGACTGTGTTAACCTGTGTCATACCCTGAAAGCATGTCCCCTCAGATAGAAGCTCTTAAATGTTTTCAATCAAAACAGTACTATTTTGTCAAATGGCAGTATTAACTGACATTTATTGTGTGCATATAGTGTGCCAGCCTCTTTATTTCAAGCCTGAGACACTATTGTACTAGGAATGAGAAAAAGGGTCTTGGAGAGCTATGCAGCTAGGAGGCTTACAGGCCTAGGTTCAGTGTCAAGAATTATAGTTTCTTATTCTTTGCTTATTTCATTTTGCCTCCTAAATTGTCCAGGGAGAAAGGCAGAAAGGACACTGAGCAGAGAGTAGAAAGGGAGAAGGCCACTGGTGAGATGAGGTTGCCTGTACTAGCTTAAGAATTTAAGGTTAAATTGACACATTCTTATTTTATAATTAAGTACCTTAAAAAAAAAAGAACAGACATCCATCTAAGTAAGCTTCTTTTAAGAAAATAGGCATATATTCATTGTACATAACATTGCAAAGCTCTGTTTTTTATTCATCTGATTTCTTTATTCCTTAGGGTCTTGCTGTGTAGCCCTGCTGGCTTCAGACTCATGGTCCTCCTGCCTCAACTTCCCCAGTATAGGTAATACAGACATTGCCACCATGCCTTAAGAGAATCGATCCATTCTCCTTCCCTTATGCCTTTTTTGGAGACAGGATCTCACTCTGTAGCCCAGGATGCCCTGGAATTTCCTGTGTAGCTCAGACTGGCCTTGAACTCTTGGCAGTCCTCCTGCTTCAGCCTCGTGGGTGCTGGGATTACAGGTATAAACTATCATGCTTAACTTCTGAGAAACTTCTATCTTAACTCCTCATCCACCCTCAGTTCTTTCCAAGTATTTTTTTTTTTTTTCTTTAATTCTCGACTTTGAGATTCAGGGCCAAGTCTGTTTTGTTTGCCACATCTCCAGAGCCTGTCCAAGTGTCAGACATATAGCAGATACCCAGAAAATATCTGTTGGCTATGTTATGAATTGGGCTTTTGCTTTTATTATTTGTTGTTTGTAAATTTCCAGTCGCCTTGTCTACCTACCTCCTCGTTTTCTCTGGGATTTGATCCCAGTGTTGAGAGCTTGCCACACACAGTGGTAGATCTGAAATTGTATTGAGCTTGCTGGGTGGAGTGAACATTGTACCCTCGTTATCCAGGCTGGGGTCAGCTATTCTTCCCTTCTCTTAGCTGCTCTTGATTTCTTCCTTCTGTTTGCAGCATGGTGCATCTAGAGACCTTGTATACTTTCCAGCTCAACAGCCTGCTTGCCCTGTGACATTTGCAGCCTTTTGACATCGACAACTGCCTCTAGTGTTTCGCCCCTACACATTTCCCCCCTACACTTATCTTTCTGAAATAATGCTTTATTATTCCTTCTCCTTCCCAAATCTACCACAGACACTTAAGCTTGGAAACCTTCAATGGTGTTTCATTGCCTAGAGGGTTTAAACTCTTTAGCATGTTACTTAAAACTCTTTGGACTAGTCCGTCCAATAGAAGTAGAAAGCAAGCCACAAATGTGGACCACATATGTAATTTAAAATTTTCTAGTAGCCACATTAAAAAAGTAAAAAGAAAGGGGTGAAATTGATTTTTGTAACATTTATTCACTTTAATATAGTCAGGATATTTTATTTAAAACTATACCACATTTTGCAGTCTTTTTTCATGTTATGTCTTTGAAATCTGGGATGTACTTTTCATGTATATACATCTCAATTAGCCACATTTCAAGTGCTCTATGACCATCTGTGGTTAGTGGCCACTATGCTGGACAGAACAGGTTTAAACCATATCCTCAACATAGTTGAAGGACCAGATTTGGGTGATTCCAGCTCCTGCCCTTTAGATAACTTCGTTTTCCTCACCTAGAACCAGCTTCATTATCCAGTCATGCTAAGATTCCTTGCTCAGAAACAGTGGGACCTGAGAACCATCTCTAAACTTGAACTCTTACTGTCTCCTCTGGAATTTTTCTTTCCTTTTTGGAAATTTATTTATGCACCTATGTGTGTTATAAGCAGAGGTGATAAGAAGGAAGCACTTAGGCTAACGAGTGCCTGATGAATTTGAACAAGTGCCAACTGTATACAGCCTCACTGTTGTCATTGGTGTGTGCCTGCTGATAACTTGATTGTCCTGGATTCTGTGTTGATACCTTTCCTCTTGCATGTCTTGAGAACAGCGTTTTGTCTTCCTCATCTTTGTTCCTGAGCTGGCTTGTACTGGGAAATCTATGTATATTTTGAATAAATGACAAATGCTAACTTAATATTTATTTCAATTCTTTATATGTACTTTTGTCTTTCCAGTTAGATACAAAATAAAAGTCCTTTGAAGATACAGATCATGAATTATGAAAGATAATAGGCTTTTTGGAGGGTGCTGGGGATTGAACCTGGGGCCTTGTGTATGCTGAGCACTGGCTACCAGTTGAACTAAATCTCCAATTCTTTGGCAGTTTTTTTTTTCCCAAGAGAGTTTCTTCATAGTCTGAGTATACATTTATGCTTTTTTCCCCAAACCACCTTTTTGAAATATTGCATTCTGGGGAGATGGCTCCTTTGGTAAAATGCCTGCCATGCAAGCAAGCATGAGTTTCTGAGTTCAGATCCCCAGAACAGTCTGGGAATATAAAAAGCTAAGTATGGCTATGTGTATCTATAACCCCAACATGCCAGCCTAGCTGAACCAATGAGTTCAGTGAGGGACCTTATCTCAACAAAATAAAAAGTGGAGCTAGCCAAGATAGGTGGATCTATGAATGCAAGACCAGCCTGATCTACATAGTGGGTTCCAGCCAGCCACCTAGAAGTGAAACCCTGTCTCAAAAATAAATAAATAAGTAAATAAATAAATAAATAAAATTAATTAAATGAAATAAAGGTGGAGGATCAAAAACCTCTGACATTGGCTTAAGGTTTCAGCATGTAGGTGCATGTACATGTGCAAATACCACCCACTTTATACATATACAATCCTCACTCCCACTGTTTAGATGCTATAGGTTTCAGATTGAATCCGAAATGAAGTTTGCATCACAGCATGGTGGTCCACCTCTATAATATTAGCACTCTGAAGTGGAGGCAGGAGGGTTGCAAGTTGCTCTGGATTACATAATAAGGCCATGTCTCAACCTCTCTTTTCCAAAAAAGAAAGTTTAACTTTTGTGAGACTTAGTTTCCTTGTGGTTTGTGAACTGAATCTGAAAGCAGCTTCAAAAGTAGAGTTCCAAAGTAGTTCCATATTTATTGGCATTAGTGAGCATGCCCGTCCAGATTTAGAGCCAAGTTGCAAAGTCTGAAGTAGGAGTCAAAAGTCCTGGGTTTGTTTATATTGCTGATACTTGCTTGAGTGCCAACTGTGTTCCCGGCACAGGAATGACTGAGAATTCAGAAACTACAGTGAAAAAAAAAAAAATTCCTAAAGAAACCCATTTAGCGCAGTGGTAAACTCATTCTCCTAGGACGATTTGATTTCTCTTTGTTCCTTTATATTTTGCTCATTTTTAGCATAGGCTGTATATCATGTTTCCAGATCTGTCCACTTTTGTAAGCTTAAATTTTTAAAAATTGGCATGTGTATGAGCATGCACATGCCTTAACCTACATGTGGAGGGTCAGGGGACAACCCTGTGGAGTTGGTTTTCTCTTTCCACCTTTACATGGTTCCAGGAATTTTTACCCAAGCATTTTTAACCACTGGCTCAGATTGTGAACTTCTGAAGAATAAGACTTTCTGCATCTTTAAGTACACATTGCCCTGTGGTTGACATATTGTAGGCATTTAAATATTTGTTGACTACCCCCCAGAATTACTTAGTTTGGGGGATGGGGTTGTAGCTTGGTTGGTAGATTGCTTGGCTGTCATGCACAAAGCCCTGAGTTTGATCCCAAGCTCTGTATAAAACCAGGCTTCATGGCTCACACTTGAAATCCCAGCACTCAGAGCTGAAGGCAGAAAGAATGTCTAGTTCAAGGTCATCCTTAGATATGTAGTGAGTTTGAAGCTAGTTTAGGCAACATGAGAACCTACCTCAAAAACAAAACATAAAACCAAATTACTTAGTTTTATACAGCCCTATTTTTTTTCTTCCTTAGCTAGAATTTCATACCTGAAAGAACTGATGAAATTGTAGTGAGAATAATCTTTTAAAATTACAGATCTTTTATTTTTTATGTCACTGGAAAACATTTAATTAGAAAACAGGTGTAACCAGTAGTAGGGGTATATGCCTGTAACTAACACTGGGGAGGCAGAGACAGGAGATAAAGGAGTTCGAGGCCTGCCTTGGATACATAGGAAAACTCTGTCTCAAAACACAGAGTGATCACAACATGTGATCACAAACGTGATCAATTTCTCCCCTACTTAACAGCATTGATAAGACCTAGAGAAGTTGCCATTGCCCCATCTAAAATATAAACTGTGAGGCTAAGAACTTGAGTTATTGTCCTGGTCATGCTCACTGAGTACCCAAGATAAACCCTGCCCCTGTCCCCTGCCTCATTTCTTGTCACTCTCCTTTGCTCCTTGTCCTCTTGCTACATGATCTTCAAGCTCCAAAATGCATGTTCTTCCTATCTAAGATACTGTTGTGTACTAGCTCTTCCTGCTCCTGGGAAGCCCAGCACGCTGACTTTAGAGTCACTTCTATCCACATTAGTTTGTTTGTTTATTTAGGGTGTACATTGTGTGTGTATGTCTGAGACACGTGTGGAGGTCAGAAGACAACTTGTGAGAGTCAGTTTCCCTTTCACTTTATGTGTTCCAGGGATGAAACTCAGGTTATCAAACTTGGCTGAACCATCTCGAAGGTTAGTATGTCATTTCTTTAGTGGCTCCCATACTAGATTAGTAAATAAACTCTTTTTAAGTATTCAGAACACTTAATACAATTATAATAAAACATGACTATGTTTCCCCTGCTAGGAAGTAGTTATGTGAATAAAAATACCTTCTCTTATTCTCATTTACACCATTAATGTATAGCACTCTGAGCTGCATATAGTATGTCCTCAAAAAAAATCAGATAAATTAGGAAAGTTAGAATATAAGATACAATTTTAAAAACCTAACTTGGGGGTTTAGATCAGTGGTAGAGCACTCAGCATATGTGAGGCTCTGGGTTCAGTCCCCTCTGTTATTACAAAAAATAGAAAACCTTAGCCATTTTAATAGTTAAATATAGGAGGAACTTCCCATGTTTGTTTCTTTCTAAAATTTTTTATTACATTTATTTATTTATGTTTACACACATACATGTGTGTCACAGTATCCATGTGGAAATCAGGACAGCTTACAGAGGTTGATTCTCATCCTCTACCATGTGGGTCCTAGGAATTGGACTCAGGTAATCGGGCTTGGCAGCAAGCACCTTTACTAGTTGAGCCATTTTGCCAACCCTTCTGTTTACTTTTGAGTCAGTCATGCTGTGTAACACAGACTGGCTTCAAACTAGTAATCTTACTGCCTTATCCTCCCAAGTGCTGAGATTATGGGCATGTGCCACTATACCCAGCTTTGTTTATATTTTTAATGCTGGGGTTCAAACTCAAGGTATTGTATATGCTAGGCAAGCACTTACTATTAAGCCTACCCCCTGATCAATTTCTACTTAAAGACCAATTTTTAATTATATATGTGTTTGTGTATGGGCATGTACACAAGAGTGGAGGTTCTCATGGAGTCCAGAAGAAGGTATTGTCTCACTACTACTCCAGATGGTAGTGAACTGCCTGTGATGGAACAAAATTCAAGTCCTCTGCAATAACTGTATTCTTAACCCTTAGCCACCTCTCAAGCCCTGCATGTTTAAAACCTTTGTTTTGTTTTGTTTTGTTTTTGGGACAGGGGCTCCCTATACCTGACTGGCCTGGAACTCATTGTGGAGACCAGCTGTCCTCAAACAGAGATTCACTTGACTCTGCCTCCTGAGTTCTGAGATTAAAGACCTGTGCCACCTCTGCCACCTTGTGTTTGAATTCTTAAAGACGGTCTAAAGTTCACATCAGGGAAGATAATCATAATCCAGAACAGAGCTTGTCTCACCTAGTTAATACCTTGCTTTGAGTAGAGGACTATAAACCATGCAAATACTGTCAGGTGGAATTAGAAAGTGGTGACTCACATAAGCTTATCTGTAGGAGCTAAGTGAAAGAAATGACTGCCCTCCAGATCACCTGAGGTGAGTGCTGATGCCATCTCTGAAGGGCCAGACACAGAACAATGAAAGGAGGATGAAATCAGGAAGGACTACTCAAAAGGATGACCCCTGGGCATCTTCTGGGGGAAGATGATTCCTAAAGCTTCAAGGTCCTTGTGTATCTCCAAAGTCCAGTCATTAGCTGAGTTAGCAGTAGTCTGATTTGATTCTCAAGCAGAGTTGAAGAAAGGAAGATAAATATAGAAAGTCCATTTACCTTTATTTTAGTCCTCTTTGATTTCAGCAGCTCTTTTCTTTCCTGTCATCCTCTTCTGTGCTTCAAGTTACTGTAACAAAGATCTGATATAAATCAGCTTTAAAAGAGGAAAGGTTTGGGCCTGAGGGTATAGTTCATTGGTAGAACATTTGCCTAGATTACATGTTTGAAGTCTTGGGTTTGATACACAACGCTGAAAGAAACTGTTTTTGTCACACACAGTTCAGGAGGTTTTAGTCTGTGGTCCTTTGGCTTGATACTTTGGCCTGTGGCAAGGCTGCACAGTGTGATGGGAACATATGGTGGAAGAAGCTCTCACCTCGTAATGACTGGAAAGCAGAAAATAGAGGAAGAGGAGGGGCCAGCAGCACAGAATCACCTTGAAGGGAACATTTCCAGAGATCTATGCTTTGTACCTCAGAGATTCATAGTTTTAAAATTTTTATTAGATGTTTTATTTATTTTTGAGGCAGGTTCCACTATGTAGTTCTAACTGGCCTGGAACTTGCTGTGTAGACTAGGATGGCCTCAAACTCACAGAGATCCACCTGGCTTAGAGCTTCAAAGCTTTCAAAATGGTGGTACTGATCATACAAGATGCAAATTGATCTATATTAATGTTAATGAGGTCTGTGTACTTATTTATTGACCTAGATTATAAAGGACTAAAGGGTTAGATAGGGAGAACTATAACAATGAGTACAGTTTATTGTACTATTTTGGCATATCATAATTTTTAAAATGCGTAACCTGGAACTCAAAAAGTAGAGCTGGGGAGATGCTCAGTAGGTAAAGTGCTGTGCAAGCATGAGGACCTGAGTTCAGATCCTCAGTCCACACATGAAAGCTGCATCTTGTAATATGCTTCTTTAACCCCAGGAGGGTGCAGATAGGCAGATCCCAGGGGCTCACTGGCCAGCCAGTCTAGCCAAAAAAGTGAGCTCTTGGTTCAATGAAAGAACCTGTCTCAAAAAATAAATAAAGTAAAAAGTATTATAGGAAAACACCCAAAGTCGACCTTTGGCCTCCACATACATAAGGGAGAGCACTCCCATACATACATGTATGCATATACCACACACATGCACACACATAAAGAAGTAGCCTACAACCTAACTTAAGAGAACCCCCTTGGCAGAAGATTGAGAGAAACATCTCGGGCTGCTGCTGCTAGGGAGGAAAGAAGGAAGGAAGGAAGAGGAGGGAGAGAGGGAGGGAGGAAGGAAGAAAGAATAAAAAATGAGATTGCTGCTCTGAAGGAGTTGCCTCTTTCCTTCTGAGCAAACCCTGCTGATAGTGCATTGGGCTCAGTGATATCCTTTTCATGAGAAGATATTTTACCCAGAGGTATGTTTCTGTGGAACTTCTAAATATAGTCTTTCTGGTTAGATGAACCATGAACAACAGATTTAAAATACTCATTCATCATCTACAGTTTTGTCTTCTTCCACTATAAAAGTTTTGTATTTTTACAGCAGTATGTGTAACATTTACTTATGATGTTTTATTTGCAGTTTGGCTCAATCCTCTTAAATAAAAACAGTACATTCATTACTATGCTAAAACCACAGGTTACTCTAAAGAGGTCTGTGTATGAACCACACTTTGAATATATATATGACAGATTGGCCAAGGGTGAAAATATTACTTGTAAAATTGTATGTGTGTGCATACACATACACACCAAAACCAAAATGCATTGAACTATGTAGAACTAACAAAAAACAAGAATGAAATTACAAAAGACATCACATTTCAAAACAGCAAGGACTTATTTGAAAAGTTTAGAGGGGACCCTTTGTCCCCCACATAGCTTGTGACTGCCTCAGCACTTTGTGCCACGCCCCATCACTGATGCAGTGGGTTTGCTTTGGAAGCTGGTGCAGTTGGCTTATTTATTGTACTGAAGAATGAGCATTGCACTTCCTTGTTGCCTTTAACCTGCTTTTTTCCATCCTTGGATCTGAAGATTCATTTAGGATGCTTCTCAGAAAGGTAACTCCAGAGGCTGTGGAGGGCCCTGTTTCACTTTATTACAAATTGTTGACTCTCTTGGGTCCTATTATTCATCGATCATCTCTATTCGCAGACTTTGAAGTTTGATAGCATTGATCTTGAACAGTTGTTCTGTCGTATAGTTTTTCTTTTCCCTATGTCTTTGGGCTGCTTTTTGTTGTGGTTGTTGTTGTTGCTTTGTTTTGTGTCTTTTGAGGCAAGATCTTTCCCTGTACCCCAGGTTGGCTTTGTACATTAGACTCTGCTTCAGAAGTGCAGGAATTATAGGTGTGCACCACATGCCTAGGCCTAGGCAGCTTTGGCCTTGAACCTCTGGTTTTTGTTCCATGCCACCATCCTGATTTGAAGTCACCCTCAGGTTATATCTGTATTGCTCAAATAGCTCTGTCTGTTGTCTTGCACCTGCTCGCTCCCCAGAAGACATTTCCTACTCACTGTTTTTTTTTTTTTCCCCTTCTTCAAAATCTTGTGTGTTCTTACTCTAGGAAATTCAATGCCTGTCTGAACCAATTGTCTCTACCTTTCCATCTACCAACTCAGATTCCCTAAATCTTGATTTATGTAAAATATTCTCACTGTGTCTAGATATCAGTTTATTTTCTCTTACTCTCAAAAAGTTTTGTTGGACTGGAGAAGTGGCTCAGTGCACAACTTGCTGTGCATCCCGAGTTGGGATGCTGCAGCAGGCATCTGTAATCCCAGTGCCATGGGGTTGGAGATAGGCAGATCCTGGGGCTCACCAGCCAGCCAGTCTATCTGAAACAAGCTCCAAGTTCAGTGAGAGACTGACTCAAGAAAAATAGTGGAGACCAATAGAGGAAAACACCACCGATCTTTGATCTTTGGCCTCCACATGTGCACACAGAACTAGTGCACCTACACCTGTACAGTCACATGCATGCGCACGCACACAACTCACATATACAAAGGTTTCTCTAAAGTTGGTCTTCCTTGAAACATTTCTTAACTAAAGGCCCTCATCATTTTGGATGTAGAGTTTGTTTTTATTGATAGAGTATAATGAACTAGATAAACTGTTAATTTCATTCATTGGTTCTAGTGTTGTTTTATGGATTTGATATTTTAAAAATAAATATGGAGCAATGATCTCATTGGGTTCAGTGGGTAAAAGTGCTTGCATCCAAGCCTGATGACCTAAGTTCAGTCTTCAGGTCTCACATGGTGGCAGGAACCAACTCCCACAAGCTGTCCCCTGACCTCCATGCATCCATTATGGCATGTGCCCTTTTCCCAATAAAATAAATAAATGTATTTTTTTAAAACATAAATGTGTAGTTTACAAAGGGAGGTGATTTTACTTTCTATTCTCCAAGTCCAAGTTATGTCCTTATTCTACTGGCTTAGATTCCAAGTGCTACATTGATTGGAAGTGGTGAGTAGTATTGCTTTTCCCCTAGTCTCTGGTGAAAGTATTTTGTCATGCATTACTTAAGTGTGAAGTTAGCTGTTCTTCCTGCCTTTATCGGGGCACTTTTTTTTTTTCTTTTTGAGATAGTCTTATGTAGCCTAAGCTGGCTTTGAACTTTGAACTGTACTTGAACTTTTGATCCTCCTTCCTCCCCCTCCTAACTGCTATGATTAAAGTATGCACCATTGTAACTCATAGAATTAATTACTCTTGTTTTCTCTTTCTTTTCTATTTTCTCTTTCTCCCTCCTTCCCTCTCCCCTTTTTTTTCTCTTCCCCCTCTTTTCTTTTTTTCTTCTTGGGTGGGGCAGTGCTATGAATTGAGCCCAAGTTTCATACATCCTGGGCAAGTACTTTGTCACCAAGCTGCAGCCCTAGTATTTGGTTTTTGAGACAGGTTTATGCTATAAAATTCAGAGGTAGCCTCTTGAATGCTGGGATTATAGGCATGAGCCACCACACCCAGTATGGAGTTTCTTTTCTAATCTTAGTTTACTAAGGAATGGGTAATGAATTTTATTAAATGTGTTTTCTGATCTTTTGAGACTTTTCTTCAGTCTTTTAATATGGTGAATAATTTTACTTTTGGACTTCTGTCCATAAAATAAGCCCCATTGATATATCGCATATAGCAGCTTTAAAAAAAAATACAGCACTTAAAGTTGGGGACTAGAGAGATGACTCAGCAATAAGAGCACTTGGTGCTCTTCCAGAGGACCCAGTTTTGGATCCCAACACCCACAATGAGTGGCTCATAGCTGCCTGTAACTCTAGCTCCAAGGCATCTGATTCCCTCTTCTCACCTTTGCAGGTACCAGCACACCTGTGGTATTCACTCACACAGACACATAGACACACACATGTTATTAAAAACAAAAATAGGGGCTGGAGAGATGGCTCAGTAGTTAAGAGCACTGGCTGCTCTTGCAGAAGACCTTGGTTTGGTTCCCAGCACCCACATGGCGGCTAACGATTATCTCTAACTCCAGGTCGAGGGGATTCAACACCCACTTCTGACCTCTGTGGGCATTGTACAACATGGGTGCACTTATATACATGCAGGCAATACACTAATACACATAAAATAAAAATAATAACTAACAATAATAATAATAAAGAAATCTTAGCCAGGCATGGTGGCATACACCTTTAGTTCCAGCACTTGGGAGGCAGAGGCAGGTGGGTCTCTTGAGTTCAAGGCCAGTCTGGTTTACATAGTGAGTTCCAGCTGGGGATGCAAGGAGAACCTGCTCCTCCACCACCACCCCCCCCCCCAAAAAAAGAAGAAGAAAAATCTTAAATTTGATATGCAAGTTTTTAACTTTGAATTCATGTTTAAGAGAATTATTGGTCTGTAATTTTTGTAATGTCTATTTGACTTTATCAGGGTGACACTAATACTAGAATGAATTGACAAATATTCCTTTCTTTTTAGTTTTCTGGAAGCTCTTATGAAGATCTGATGTTATTCCTTCCCTAAGTGTTTGGGAGAATTCACAAGTAAAGCCTTCTTACCAAGGTGGCTTCTTTATGGGACTGACTTGATACCAAATTCAGATTATTTAGTAGTTACGATGCTGTTCAACTTCTCTTTCTTAAGTGGTGAGCATTTCTTTTTACTTAATTTGTCCGACTTTTTGGCATGATACTGTTTATAATGTTCCCTTGCCGGTTTTTTTTTTTTTTTGGAGACAGGGTCTCAGTATGTAGCCCTGACTGGTCTAGAACTCGAATTTGCTGTGTAGATGAGGCTGGCCTCAAACTCACAAAGATCCACCTGCCTCTCTTCTTCCCAAGTGCTGGGACTAAAGTTGTGCACCAACCACACCTGGCCTCAGTTTTGTTTTAAATTTATTTTATATTTACTTATGTATGCGGGAAGGTATATATTTATAAATGGCTGCATTCAGCAGAAAAATCAATTACTTCACATGTCCCTTCTTCAAAGTGTCTGTTCTACTATGATATAAAGTAGGTCATATACATTTTCTTATTAAACCTTTTTGTTAAATAAAAAATTTAACCAGGTGTAGTGGTGCATGAGTGTGATCCCAGAGATAAAAGCAGGAGAATGTGGAGTTCAAGACCCACCTGGACTATAGAATGACATGAGTTCAGGTACCTGCAGAAGCCAGAAGAGGCATTGAAATCCTGAAGCTACAGTAACAAGCAATTGTGAGCTACCCAGCGTGGGTGCTTAGAACCGAACTCAGGTCTCTGCAAGAGCCATGTGACTCTTAACCATTGGGCCGTCTTTCTAGCCCCCTTATTGGCCTTTTAATGTATCAATAATATATCAATTTGTAGATATTCTGCACCCTTCATTCCTATATTGGTAATTTGTATTTCTCTATCCTTGTCTTTGTTCTCCTGATGTGCATTAATTTTATTTCTTGTCACAAAGAACCAGATTTTGCTTTCATTGACTTAATTTTAATATTTGTTTATTTATTTTTGGCATGTGCCATTACACCTGGTTAAAACAGGCACTTTGAAGAGGGGACATGTGAAGTAATTGATTTTTCTGCTGAATGCTGCCATTTATATACTCATTCCAAGATTTCCAGTGTGCTACTCTTTCTTCATTCCATTCTAGTATTGTTCTGTTGCCCAGTAGCTGCCATCTCCATGCATTCATTATATCAAAAGATTCATAAAGGAACAGGTCTCCATAGTATTCTTTGGACATGTCTGCCACCATTTAATTTCAATAACTTACTTTTTTTGTCATCATTTATTTTATTTTTACTTGTAATACTGGGGATTGAACATAAGGTACAATACATGCTAGGCATACACTAAACTGTATCCTCAACCTCTTTTAGTTTATTATTTTTTAAGTTTATTTTTATTTATTTATTGTGTGTGTGTGTCTGTGTGTCTGCCCTCTGTGTGTGGGTACCTGCAATAGTCTAGAAGAGGGTGTTAGATCACCTGGAGCTGGAGTTATAGGCAGTTGTGAGCCTTCTGGTGTGGGTGCTGAGAATTGAATTCAAGTCTTTTGGAAAAGCAGCAAGTACTCTTAGCTACTGAACTAACTCTCTCACCCCCCCTCCCACCTTTAATTTTTATTTTGAGAAGATCTCACTAAGTCATCCAGGCAACCTTGAACTAGACTCTGTTGCTCAGGCAAGACCTTGAACTTTGATCATTTTGCCTCCACCTTTGCCTCTAGAGTAGATGGAATTAGAGGCTTGTGCTATCATGACAGGCTTCAGTAATAACTTCTTATGCATAATTGAAAAAAAATTCAGCTGACAATGTTGGGGGAAGGTGTCAGGGGACTGGAGAAATGACACAGCAGTTTTAAGAGCTCTGGCTGTTCTTGCAGTGGACTGGGTTTTGAGTCCTAGCACCTACATGGCAACTAACAACCGTCTGTAACTCCAGTTCCAGGGGATACAACTCCATTTTCTGACTTCTGTTGGCCTTGTACAACGTGGATGTACTTACATGCAGGCAGTATACTCATTAAAAAATGAGTGTAAATGTCTTAGTTCACATTGGTTGGTAGTGCTATTCTAGTTGTCTGTATTTTACTAATTTGCTATTTGTTGTGCTGTCAATTATTGAGAGCTGAAATTTTTACCTATAATTATGGACTTAGCTGCTTCTCATTAACATTTTTAAATTAAAAGTGGTATTTCCTTTTTTCAAAGATTTATTTTTAAGATTTTGTGTATATGTGTGATGGGGGAGTCATGTGCATGTGAGTACACTACCTGCAGAGTCCAGAAGAAAGTGTCAGATCCCCTGGAGCTAGAGTTGTGGTTGTGAGCTTCCTGACATGGGTGTTGAGAATTGAACGTCCGTCCTCTATAAGAGCAGTACATGCTCTTAACACTGAACCATCTTTCCGGTCCCCCCTCCCTTTTGGGGTGTGTGTGTTTTGAGACAGGGTCTCACAATGTAGCCCTGACTGGTCTGGAACTTGGTATGTACTCCAGACTGATCTTGAACTCACAGAGGTCTGCCTGCCTCTGCCTCTGATATTAAAGGTGTGCAACACTACTCCCAGATTAAAATTTTATCACATTGATAGTTTGATTGATTTTGTATGTGTCGGGACCATGGATGTGTGCCACCCCACGACTATTGTAATTTTGTCTTACATTTTGACGTTAATGAGTTATGACTTCTCCAGTTTTGTTCTTTTTCAGAATTGTTTTGGCTCTTCTGGATCTCTTGAGTTTCCATAGTAATTAAAAAATCAGCTTTTTTTCTCAAGGAAGTCAGCTGGGATTTTTATTTATTATTTTTATTTTATATGTATGAGTGTTTTGCCTGCATGTATATTATATGTCCACCCATGCCATGCAGTGCCTGTGGAGATCAGAATAGATGTCAGATCTCTTGGAACTGGAATTATGGATGGTTGTTAGCTGCCATGTAGGTGCTGGAAACTGAACCCTGGTCCGCTGCAAGAGTAGCCAGTGCTCTTAACTACTGAGCCATCAACTGGGATTTTTAGAGATTGCTTTCGATCTGTAGATCAACTTTCTGAGTATTACCATCTTAGAAAAATTTTAATTCATGAACATGGGATGCCTTTTCATTTAAGTTATTCTGAATGTATTCAAATAATTTTTTTGTTGTTGTTGTTTAGTTTTATTTATTTGTTTATTTTGAGACAGGGTCTCCCATTGGCTCCAGCTCTGGAACTTGGTATGTAGACCAAGCTAGCCTCAATATCACAGAGATTTGCTAGGATTAAAGATGTATGCTACCATACCTGGCTTAAGTAATGTTTGTAATCTTGAGTATAGCTTTGCGCCTCTTTAATTAAACTTACTCCAATTTTTTATTCTAGTTCAAATGAAACTAGTTTCTCTTTCATTTCTAATTTGTTTATTGCTAATGTATAGAAATACACTTAATTTTTATATATTAATCTTGTATCCTTCAACCTTATTTGAACTCATTTATTAATTCAGGTAGTTTCTCATTGAACTCCTTAGATGAAAAGGAAGCATAATCTTTACAGATCACTGTTTAGTGTATTAGTATTTTTTAAGGACTTATTTTTTTATATTTTAATTTTTATTTGTATGAGTGTTTTACCTGCATGTATGTAAGTGCAGCCATGTTGTGCAATGCCCGCAGAAGTTAGGAGAAGGCACTGGATCCCATCGAATCAGAATTTTAGGCAGTTATTAACTATCATGTGGGTACTAGGAACTAATCCCAGGTCCTCTGCTAGAGCAACCATTGCTCCTAACATTTGAACTCATCTTTCTAGCCCCTCTTTTATTTTTTTGAAAGAGTTTGTGAAGAATTTACATTGGTATTTCTTTAACTGGTTGGTAGACTTTACCAGTGAGAGTATCTGGTCCTCACCTTTTCTCTGCAGGAAAAATTTTAAATTATTAATTCAATTTTCTCTAGTTCTCTTTCTTCTTAATCTGTTTTGATAGTTTCTGTCTTTCTAGGAATTGTCCATTTCATCTGGGATCTCTAGTTTTTGGCAGAGTTGTTCATGTCTGATAATAATAATAGTTTTGTTGTTCTTTTTGAGATAGGGTCTTCCTATAGTCCCAGTTGGCCTGGAATGCGTTTTATAGACCAAGCTGGGTTTGAACTCATAGAGATCCCCCTGCCTCTGCCTCCTGAGTGCTGGGATTAAAGGTGTATACCACCATGCCTGGCAGTAATTTTTTATTGGCTATCAAATATTGTACATCTTACATTGGTAGATGCTGGCATTTTTTTATCTGTAAGTATGTCTGAGCTGTGTTCTGACTAGACAGTATTTTATGTCTTTGGGTGCTTCTTTGCAGCTTTACTAGGTGAGACTAGGACTAGGTGAGACTTCAGGTTAATTTCTCTACTACTGAAGTGAGACTGGTACTTAATGCCCTATGATGTATGGGGTTTTCTTCCCTGGTTTGTGAGATTAGACACTACTTTTGGCCTTTTTTAAGCTCCAGAAATAGTTCCTCAATCCTTTGGGCAATCATTCCCCAAGCTTCTTGCACTTTTCTTTTATCCATGTACAGTTCATACTCAGCTGAATACTCAGAAGCAGAAGGTCTGCTTAGTTATTTCTCTGTACAACTCTTTCCTTGGTAGTACTGTACTCTGCAAATTCTAGATGGTTTGGCTATCCTAGAATTGAGCTGCCTCCTCTCTCAAGGATGTCTGTCCTATGCTTTTTGATGTCTAGTGTCTTAAAAACTTTTATGTATTTTGTTGTCTCATATACACACACACACACACACACACACACACAGACACACACACACACACACACACACACACACTACTGGGAATTGAACCCAGAGCTTTTTGCACATGCTAGGCAAGCTTTCTACCACTGAGCTTCATCTCCAGCCCTTGTCTCAGTTTTTACTTGTTTCAGGTGCAAGAAGCATCTGGACTTGTTACTCCATCATTTCTGAAAGTGGAAGTCCAGCCCTGTCTTAAAATATCTGAGGAATTGCTTAGGAATTGTTTCCAGAGTGTGAGATACTCTTTGGAATTTCCATAAGGGAAAAATCTTCATTCTTTTATAACGGATTTGATTTTGGGGAGCAACCAAGAGTCACTTTTCAGGACTGATTATTTGGGTCATTCTATCTTGGGTCCAAAATGAGTTCAGAGCAATGAGACAAATTTCCTTGTGTGATTTTTAAACGATTTGGAAAGAAAATGAAAGTTTCAAAATATTTTCAGTGATGGCAGTCTGGTTCAGATAAAGATAAAACTTCTTATGAGTGTGCATCTTGAAAAATAGCTTCCAAGGCCTGGAAAGATGGCTCAGTGATGAAGAACACTGGCTGCTCTTGCAGGGGACCCAGATTTGGTTTCCAGAACCTACATAGTGCCTAACAACCATCTGTAACTTGAATTCCAATTGACTTGGAATGACTTCTTCTAGATGGTTTGGCTATCCTAGAATTGAGCTACCTCCTCTCTCAAGGATGTCTTCTGGTCCCCTTGAGCACTGAATGACATAGTGCATTTACATACATGCAGACACACTCATACACATAAAATAAAAATAAAATGTAGAAAAATAACTTACATGTAAGTATTTCTGTGTATTTGCTAGTATATGTTTAATATCTGCTTATACTTAACTACAACTTGTACTTAAGTGTTTATTAAGCTTTCATAAATTATTCTTATGTAGTATTCTCTCTCTGACTTTATTATATTTATTTATTAAACTCATTGATATCTAAATAGGTTTGTGTGTTTCTCTACTATATTTCATTCTTTTTCCCTTTGTTCTTTTTGAGATAGGATCTCTCTATGTAGCTCTGACTGGCATGGAACTCTTGTATTTTTACCAGGCTGGCATCAAACTCACAGAGATCCATCTGCCTCTGCCTTAGGAGTGCTGGGACTAAAGGTGTGCACCACCACACCCACCTGCATTGCATTCTTAATTAAAGTATCTTAAACCATTAGAGTCAACTAATTTATGTGTAAGAAAACTAAGATCACCCTGCCAAAATATATTACATGACATAAAGTATATAAAATGACTTTTTGTTTTGTTTTGTTTTGAGACAGGCTCTCACTTTGTAGCCCTGGCTGGCCTGGGACTCACTGTATAGATCAGGCTGATCTCAAACTCACAAAGATCAACATGCCTTCTAAGTGCCACCATGCCCAGACAGAAAATTGACTTTCAAAACCTGTTCATGTTAACATCTTTATAACTGTAATTAAGTACTACTCATGTAAGATATTAAATTCCAGTAGCATGAACATATGATTTTCTCTTAACCTTGTAGGAAGTGTGTAGATGGCCTAGTTGAGAGAGATGCCTCACACCTGGATATGTTGTGTCATAGTCAAGGAATATCCCCTAGGCTCTAGTAGCTTGGTATATATACTGCATTACATATTGCTCTAATCATTGGGTAAAGTTATTTTTTGAGAGAGGATTGCTTGAAATTCTCTTTCCACAGTGTTTTGTTTTTTGTTTTTCTTTTTTTGTCTTCTAGCCCCTGTTAATTCTGCCATTCTGGTTAGAAAATGTAAGGACTTAAAAAAAAAAAATCATTCCAGGGCCTGGAGTGATGACTCAGAGGTTAAGAGCATTGATTGCTCTTGTAGAGGACCTGGATTTGATTCCCAGCACCTATAGTGGCTGACAATCATCTGTAACTCCAGTTCCAGGGGAATCAAACAAACTCTTCTGACCTCTGTAGGCACTGCATGACATGGACCTACATGCAGGCAATATACTCATACACATAAAATGAAAATAATAAAGATAAATAAAATTTTAAGACAAATATAAATAGTAAAAAATAAAAAATATTTTAAAAATTCATTCCTGCCTATGCTGACCTAAGAGTTTAATAACATAAAATTTGGTTTGAGGCCAAGAATATTGTTTAGTGGTACAGTGCTTGCTTAGCGTGTATGGGGCTGTGAATTTGATCCCCAGCATCCAGAAAAAAAAATCACAAGGTAATATAGTATAGTGGCTCATGCTTGTAATCCCATTTACCAGGATATGGAAGCAGGATTGTTGTGAGTTCAAGGCCAGCTCAGGCTACATATTTGAGTTTGAAGCTAGCTTGGTTTATAGAGTTGAGATTGTCTCAAAAAAAATTTTTTTTTAATTATGTATTCTTACACGTCAACTATGACAGTTCTGCTACCCCCCCCCCCCCCCCGCCAAGTCCAAACTTACGACTAGGGAAATGTTCTGCAGCTGACTGAACTAATCCTTTAGCATGGTGATTTTATTTAAAATGAGGTGCTGGGTATTGAACCTGGGGCCCCAATATGCTAAGCAAGTTCTGTAACACTGAGCTGTCTCCAGCACTTTTATTTTGAGTCAGGGTTTCAATAACTTGCTAATGCTAACTTGAACTTGTGATCTGCCTGCCATAACCTCCTGAGTAGCTGGGATTATAGACTTATACTATGAGATCTGCATAAGCTTTTGGGTTTTGTTCCATTTTGGTCTTGAACTCACAAGTCCTGTAGCTTCTGTCTCCTGAGTAGCTAGGGTATCAGGCATGTTCTACCACATTAGCTCAAATGTTGTTTTAGGAAGTATTTCGAACTATTTTTTCAGTTTTGAGTTCTTGAGTATAACTTTTTGATAGCTTTTAAACATAAATAATGTGTTGTTCTCCACCCAAGTGGTGTTCACTGCTTTCATGTTTACTTATTGTAAGCTGAGATTCCTATTTAGCTTCATTGTTTCTGGCCTATTAGTATGGGAGTGAGAGAAAGTTTAAGGAATTAACTAATATATATATATGTATATATATAGGTTCAAAAGTTCAAAATGTTTATTCTACATTTGATAATTCTGAATTGTCATTCATTGTAATTAGGTTCTTAGGAATCATGTTTCTTAGTTCTTTCTTTAGTTTGTGTTATAGTTTTGTTTATATAAACATTTGTGATTTAAACATATAAAGTACTTACAAACTGGCCTCCAATACATAATTTTCCTTAACTTGAAAATAACTCTTTCTTGATTTTCATTTTGTGATCTAGTCACTACTCAGATTCTATAAAATATTATTTGATTTTTATTCGCTTAATGTTTTAAGTGTTTGTTAACTTTTTAAAATCAATAGTCTTCTTTGATACATTAACAAAATTTCACCTGGTTATTACTCTCGAGGCTGAGAAAAGAGGAATGCTTGGAACTAGAAGTTCCTGGCTAGCCTTGGCCACTAGGAAGGCCACAAAGCAAGTCATGAATGTCCACAGAGGTCTGCTTCTTTTACCTCAGTTCATTCTGACATTTTGCTGTTCAAGTTTGATTGCAGTGTTACCTTTAGAGAGGTTGATCTCTGTGAGCGTTGAGCATATACTAAGTATACATCATATAGGCAGAACACATACACATAAAACAAAAATAAATCTTAAAAAATAAAACAATATAAAGTGGAGTAAAATATAGCTGGCAGTATTGTCATATCCTTATAGATTTTCAAAATAGAATATTTTTAATAGTGGTGTCAGGAAAGAATTAGTTCAAATTTGTAAGAATATTTTTAGGAAAAAGGTCTTTCAGTGGTCAATGACAAACCTCAATTTTAATAAAAACCTCTTTAGGTCAGTAATCTCTCACTATAAATCTGTAGAGTCCCTGGGTGTTTAGAATTCATATTTTTTTGAAATGTTAATAAGATGTATTTAGGACTGAAGATGCAGCAGCTTAGTGGTAGAATACATGCCTACCAAGTGCAAAGCCCTGGGTTTGCTCCCCAGAGGATGGAGGAAAAACATGTCCTTGTACTGTGTAATGCCCTACAGGCTCAGGGGCAGTGCTTCCTGGTCAAATACATTAATATTTTGGCAGCCACCTATGACTTTTCTTAATAAACTGGGTAGAATATAAACAGTCTAATGTTAGCTCAGGTCAGATTTGGCTGTCAGTTAAATTCACATTGAGTTTTGCCAACAAATCAATTTACAGAAAATAGATTTGCAGAAGTTTTTAGGGAATCCTGAATAAGGGATTACGTAGATTGTTCTTACTCTCTGAACCTTCATGCTTGGTTACTTTACCACCCTCAGAAAATGAAACCTGCATTCTTTTTTTTTTTCAACATGTTACCAGATTAAATCTGTTCTCCACAGCCCAGTTAATAGGAATTAGGACACTTCTTCACAAAGCTTGTTACCCTAGCAGCTGTCAGTATCATGTAACACGTCCACAACTCCTTCCTAAAATTGCCTGGTTTATGAAGAGACTCATCGCTCATCCTTGTCCATGCTCCTTTCTCAGGTGTTCTGCAGCAGTAAATACTAAGGAACAAAGATTTAAAATCATTGCATTACATAGTAGTTTTATTTTTTTCTCTGCCTTTGCCTCCCCAGTGCTGGGATTAAAGGCATGTACAAACCATACCTGGCCTGAAAAATTATCTTTTTTTATTACATTTATTTATTGTATGTGTGTGCACACACACACGCACATACTGTGGTACACATGTGGAGGTCAGAGGACAACTTGAGGGAATTGGTGCTCTCTTCCTTTATGTGGGACTGGGGGATTGAACTCAGGTCCTCAGGCTTGGTGACAAGTGCCTTTACCACTGAACCATCTTGCTGGCCCTTTGATCTTCCTTCATGAATAGTTCTGTGAGTGCCTGAAAAATAAAATGTATGTTCTGCTGTTTTTTGGTATAATTAGCTATTAATGTCAATGAAATCAAATTGGTTGATAGTGTTCTTATTTTTTAAAAAGACATTTTATTTTATATGTATGAGTGTATTGCTTGCATATATATATATGTATGTGTATATATATATATATATGTATGTATATGTATATGTATGTATATAAGTGCACTTGAGTTATGCAAAGTCTCCAGAGATCAGAAGAGGTTGTTGGATACCCTGGAACTGGAGTTATGGATGATTGTTAGCTGCCATGTTGATACTGGGAACCAAACACTGGTCCTCTGCAAGAGTAGCCAGTGCTCTTAACTGCTGAGCCATCTCCACCTCTAGCCTCTGGTTGATAGTGTTAAGTGTTATATGGCCCAATTTTCCTTCTGTATCTGTTTCTGAGAGGAGTGTTGCAATTTCCAGCTATATCTTTGTGTTTATCTGTTTCTGCTCGAATTCTGTTTAATTTGCTTTAAATATTTTAAACTTCTATAATTACATGTTTACACATTTCTGCTTTGTTATGTGTTTGTGTTGAATCAAGTCCTTTATAGTAATTATAAAATAACACCCTTTGTCTCTGGTAGTATTCTTATCCTGAAGTCTTCATTGTGTGATAATATGGTCACTTCAGCTTATGAATGCCAGGTGTCTTTTTTTTCTTCATCCTTTTACTTTTAACTATGTATTTTTTAAAATGATTTTGTTTTATATAGAGGGTAAAGTTGGATTTTTAAGAAATCCAATCTTACCATCTTTGCTTTTTAAAGATCTTCAGACGATTTACATTATGTCAGTTTTAACATGGTTGGGTTTAAAGATTTATTTTTTATTATTTTATGTGTGTGTCTTATGAGTTTTTGTGCAACATGTGCATGCAGGTGCCCATGTAGATCAGAGGGCATCAGATCCCTGGAACTGAAGTTACTGGCAGTTGTGAGCTGCCTAATGTGGATGCTAGGAACTGAACTCAGGGCCTCTACAAGTCCAGTAAGTGCTCTTAACCACTGAGTCATTCATCTCTTTAGCCCCAACATGGTTGGATTTAAGTCCACCATTTTATTATTTTTTGTTTGTCCCATTTGTTTTTATTTATTTATTTATTTATTGAATTTTTTAAGGCAAGGTTTTACTATGTAAACTCCAGCAGTCTTGGAGCTCTCTAGGTAGATTATGCTGACCTCAATTTCACAGAGGCTGATCTGTCTCTGCCTCCTTAGTGCTGGGAGGCTTCTTTAGATTATTTTTCTGTTGCATCTTTTGCTGGTTGTAAACCTGGATTTTACTTTTGCAGTTGATATATGGTTTACATTATGTAACTTGAACTTATAGTCTACCTTAAAATAATAATCCAGTTTATTCACAGTGTAAAGGCATCATAATGCACACTTCCATTTTTCCCACACAGCATTGGATTGCTGTAATGACTTTTACTTCTATAATTCACCATGATTGCTTTTCTGATAACATTTAAAAATCTGAGAAGTCTTTTGTATGGGGGCTGGGATATAATTCAGAGGTAGAACATGCTCTTAGCTTGTGTAAAGCCTTAGACTCAATCACTTGCACCCTCCCCCGCCAGTATTTCATATTAACTTACATACTTGTCATTTCTAGTCCTCTTCATCAATTTTTTTAAAAAGATCTGAGTTCCCATTTGTGTTCTTTATGGGGAGGGAGGCATCTTTTTGAGACAGAGTCTCCTTGTAGCCCTAGCTGTCCTGGAACTCACTATGTAGACTCAGCTGACCTTGAACTCACAGAGATCCTCCTGCTCTACCTTCTGAATTCTGGGATTAAAGATGGGTGCCACCACACCAGATTCCCATTTGTATTCTTTACCCTGAAAGCTTTCGATATTTCTTCTAAAGATCTAATGGCAGTTAATTCTCCCTCCCTTCCACATCTTTCCTGCCCCACCCCCACCTCTATCTGGGGTCTTTCTATATTGTCCAGGCTAGTCTTGAACTTCTGTCCAGAAGTTCAAATGATATTCCCACTTCAGTCTCTCAAGCTCTGGAATTACAAACCTGTGCTATAATGGCCACTTTCTCTTTCCCTTTTGCTGATACTGAATTTTAGATGAAAAGTTTCTATCTTTCAGCATTTAAAATATGTCTTTCTGTTGTATTTTTAAAGATGCCTATCTTGTACTATTTCTTTTTTAAAATTTATTTTTATTTTATGTGTATGACTTTTGCCTGCATATATGTAAGTGCACCCATGGAGTACAATACCTGTGGAGGCCAAAAGAGGGAGTCACATTCCCTGTATCCAAGGTTGTTAGTGATTGCATGGATGCTAAGAACTGAAACCCCTTCCCTAGGTTCTCTGCAAGAGTAACCAGTTCTCTTAACTGCCAAGCCATCTCTCCAGCACCTCTGCTTTTTATGTACTTCTTTCTCTACATTGTAAGCTCAAAGGACAAGGAGCTTGTCTACTAGGAGTGTTTGCATAGGATGTATGAGGATCTGGATTCCACCCCTATTATCTTAAAGAAAAATAACAAAGAGTTCCTACTTTAGAAAATTATTTTTATTTATCTATTTGTATATGTGAGGCAGGCCAGATGCATGCCAAGTATATGAAGAAGTCATGATGAGTTCTATTCCTAGCACTCATGTCCAGTGGCTCACATCTACCTGTAACTCCAGCTCCAAGGGGATCCTACACCCCTGGCTTCTGCAGGCACCTGCACTCACTTGTACACACCCCCCTCCTCCAAACATAGTTTAAAAATAAATCTTTAAACAAAATTCAGGTGTCATTCTCTGCTTTCACCTGTTTATAATGTGTCTATCAGTCTGAATCCCCTGCTATAACAAAATACGTTAGATTGGAGGCTGAGAATTCCCAAGTTTAGGATACCAGGAGATTTTTCTTCCCATTATAAACAACTAGGAAATTGGACATAATATAGGAAACTATTGGAGAAATTGCAACTAGAGAACTTAAAACTAAACAATTCTTAAAGTCAGATGTACCTAAGAGACATTTGAGTTTTAATCAGAGTAGAAACTCCATAGAACACCTCAGGTCTGCATTCAGTAGACACCCCAGACAGGCCTGGCCTTGGGAAGTATGCTGCTTCATCACAGCCTAAGGCAGAAGTTGAGATCTTACTTCCCATGCAGCTTCCTTGCGAGGGAGAAGAACTCAGAATTATCACCACTTTTAAAGTCTCTAGGTGATTATGTTGCTGCATAGAAAAGTTAGTGAACAATTTAACACTGAGCACTTAATATGTGATAATTTCTGGAACCTATATCATCCTCTGACAAATTAAGTGTTCTTTCCAGTCTGTCTAGTAATTATGTAAACATTTTTCTGAACATACATATTTTTGACAGTCAAGGAATAGATTAAAAAGTTTCAAGTTTCTGACCTTATTACACCCCATCAAGGAGTTAGGACAAGGAAATAATTCCAACAGGAATCTAAGCCACTTCTTTAGATGTTTCATTTGCATATTGTTAAGAAAGTAACATTCTGGGGCCAGTGGCAATGCTTGGTGCTAGAGAACTTGTTTAGCCTATACCAGGAGAAAGTGTAGGCATATCTTTTTAATATAATAGCCCTTTAAGTTTTTGTTTTCAAAAAATTACAGTTAGGTATCATATACTCTGGGTGACTCTGGATAACAATATATTTACTGTGCATTTCAGAAAGCTAGAAGAAAGGGTTTGGCCATTTTTATCATAAAGACTGATAACTGTTAGAAAAGATGGACCTGATGTAGACATTTTACCATGTGTAAGGCCCTATGTTTGATCCCCAGCACTGCCAAAATAAAACAGTCTTGCATTTTTTTAAAAAAATCACGCTTTATAAAGTAAGTATAATTTTAAATTTATTTTTATTTTTTTATTTTTATGTATATGAATGTATTGCCTGCATGTGTGTTAGTATACCCATGTTGCACAATGCCTGCAGAGGTCAGAAGAGGGAGTAATACCTGTGGAGGCCAGAAAAGATCCCTGGAACTGGAGTTTATAGATAGTTATAAGCTACTGTGCTGGTCCTGGGAACTGAATCTGGGTCTTCTGCAAGAACAGCCAGTGCTCTTAACCACTGAGCCATCTCTCCAGCTCCAAGTTATACATATTTTTATCACGGATATATTCAGAAAGTACACACTACCCATGATTATTCCTGCTCTGTTGAGATAACCACAGTTAACATTTTGGGGACTGTTCATACATGTGGGTATATGTTGTGGGTATATATGTATGTATGTGTATATGTATACATAATTTGTACACAAAATTTTTTCACAGAAGCAGGTCATACAATGCATATTGCATGAGATCAGCTTTATTAGTATAGTGAATGTCTTTCCGTGTTAATAATTAAGCTCCATTTTAAATTATTGCACTGTATTTTATATGGATATATAATTTTCAGTTTTTAGTTATATTAACCTTATGATAGTTTATGCATCTGTCTTTGTACATATCTATACATATCTATAGATTTTTTGTTTGCTTTTGGGGTGCTGGAGATCAAACACAGGGTCTTGTACATGCTAGGCAAGCAAACACTGAGTTACATCCCCAGCCTCACCTGTAGTTATTTTATTAACTGAAAGTCCCTGTCTTTGCTACTTTTCTGTTGTAATAAAATGCCCTGACAAAAGCAACTTAAGGGAGAAAGGGCTTATTTTAGTTCACTGTCCTGGGTACAGTCCATCTTGGTGGGGAGGTCATAGTAGCAGGAGTGTGTGGGAGCTGGTCACATCCACCCACAGTCAGGCTACTACCTGTAACCCATTCCTTTATATCTGTACTTGAATGAGAAGGAAAGGTTAACTCTGAAGAGTTGTTGTATCTGACTCCAAACCCTTGTAGTTCCTCAGTGTTCTGTCCCTTTATACAAGTTATCCTCTTGCCTGCTTCTCCTAGTGTGGTCATTGTGTCCTTCAATATAAAGCTTGAGCTCCACTCTTCTGTGAAGCCTTCCCAGATTCAACTTTCCCTTCTACAAAGAACTTTCTTCCTTTGTGCTTTCTGGGGGCTTTATGCATAATTTTTCTATGGTATCTCATCTTTTGTCTTGGCCAAAGCTTCTGCCACAGTGTTATTTATTACTCAGTTTAGGACATTTTTTTTTTTTTGCATGTGGAGGTCAGGGTCCTGATGTTGTATCCCAGGTTGTCCTGGAACTCACAATGTACTTCCTTGGGCTCATCAGTGCTGAGATTACAGGAATGTGCAACCATATTGACTTAAAAAAATAATAAAGCTGGAATATTTCAAAGTATACTGGGTATCTGATCCTTCTTAAGTGCCCACATGCTTTTTGTGTATATTCTGTTCGTCTGTATAAAATTTCAGGTTCAGCCAAAGAGTGACCTGTGGAGGAGCTATGTCTTGTCTTCTCATCAAAGTTACTCCATTGTGCTTTGTATGTGCATTTTTTTCCTTTTTTTTTTTTTTTTTTTTCTTTTGGTCTTTTTTGAGACAGGGTCTCCCTGTAGCCCCAGCTGGCCTTGAACTCACAGAGATCCACCTGCCTCTACCTCCCCAGTGCTGAGATTAAAGGTGTGTGCCACCATGCCCAACTGTGTGTGCATTTTTCATAGTACTCTGTTGTATAGGGCACATCTGCAAGTATTGATCCCTAATGGCTTGGCTTTTGAGTTAAATACCCTAAGTGCTTAGCTTGGCTTAACTTTTTTTCTTTTTTTTGGACACAGGTTCTCCCTATAGCCCTAGGTGACCTGGAACTCACTGTGGAGAGCATAATGGCCTTGGATTAAAGATCACGATGGCAAGCTTTTACTTTACAGCTTTGTGACCTATGACTAGTTATATAACATTTCTAATCCTCAGTTTCCATAGGCACAGAATGGAGGTAATAATAGTGATTCCTTCTTTACAGGAATATTTTGAGGACTAAATGAGACAGTAACTCTGAAATGCTTAGCCCTATATCCAGCACATAGGGGCCTTCATATAAACACTGCCTGTTACATCTGTCTCCACTAGGCTTTGTATAAGACTTTGCTTATATCTAACTCTGAAACTTAATCCTACACCCAGAGCCTGGCAGTGAGTAGACTAATGAATAATTACCAGCTGTCCTCAAACTCCCCTTCCTGTTTCACTTTCTTAGTGGTGCCATCCTTCTCTTTAGAGTCATCGTTAACTTTTCCTCTTATTCAGAGAAACAACAGTTGGCTGTTTTTCATGAACCAGGCGGGTACTGTGCAAGGTTCTGGAAGTGTAAAGATACATATAGTCTCTACTTACTGGAACTTGTAATATAACCAGGAAAGTAGTTTTAAAAGAAAGTGAAAATACTAGAATTTCTGGGATTCTCTTTGCTCTGTTTCTATGCATTATTTTGTAAATTTTCAAAATAAGTTTTAAGGTAAGTCTTTATAAAAAATTATATGCCGTGAAGTAAGTGAACAAAGCCTGTATTTGAAACTATCAAGGAGCTCCATCAGAGAGCGGTCAGAGAAACTCTGGGAGTTTACCTTTAGGCTGAGACTGGAAATTGAGAAGCAGCCGACCCAGGGGAGAGGGCATTTTGACAGAAAGAATAGCATATCCAAGCCATTGGAGAGAGCCTTGACTTAGGCAAGAGGCTTCAAGTCAGTGTGACTGTAGTAGAGTGAAGAAGGATGGGGAAGAGGTACTGAAGAACAGACACACATTATCCATGTTCCTCCAGATCTAGAAGACCAAGAGAAGGGGCTTCAGTTCAATATGATGCTGTTGAAGATATTTTTTTCTTTTCTTTCTTTTGATCTTGGGAAAGGAACTCAGGACCTTGAGCTTGCTAAGCATTCTCTGTACCACAGAGCTATACCCCAATTCTGTTGAAAAAGTCTAGGCATAGAATAAACAAATCTAATTTCTGTTTTTTAAAGATATGTCTCAAAAAGACTGGAAAAGTAGAAATTGAGAGGCCAATGGGAAATTACTAGAATAGAAAAGAAATGATAATAAAGCAAGAGAGAACACATTTGACATATATTTAGAGGATAGACTCAACGAGATAGATTAGAAGTAAGAGGAAGAAGGGATAAGAATCAAGATAATCTCTTCTGAAAGTCCTGTGTGGTGGCACATGCCATTGGTGACAGCATGATGATCAGGAGTTCAAGGTCTCTTTGTGCCACACAGTACCCTGTCTCAAACAAACTGAGATTTCTGGCTTCAAATCTTGTCTATTGTCATATTTACTGAGATATAGTAAAGCAGATAGACTGTTGAGGGGCTGGTGTCAAGAGTTAAAATTTAATCATGTTAAATCTGATATGCTCTGAGGCACATGGTGGAAATGTCAAGTAAATAACTGAACATAGGAGACCTGGAGTTCCAAGGGACGTTTCCAGCTATGAATATATATATGTGAAAGTTTTCACTGTAATTAATACAAGCACAATAAAAACAACAGAAATGGATGGTTCCATTTAATGAGAAATTAAAATAAAAGTAGGCTTTGTTCTAAGTTCTGAATTACTGATGATCAGAAGAGAATAAGAGAAATCATAAACATAGAAGGTAAATCAGAGTGAAGGGCTGTAGAAGCCAGAGCAGTGTCTGGCCAGGACTGCTACTAGTAATTTTTGGTTGAATGAAATCAAAAGTGGTCACTTAAAGAACAAGGGAACAAGGTGAGCCTGGTGGCACACGCCTTTAGTCCCAGTACTTGGGAGGCAGAGACAGGTGGATTTCTGTGAGTTCAAAACCAGCCTGATCTACATAGTAAGTTCCAGGCCAGCTGGGGCTACAGAGAGACCCTGTCTCAAAAAGACCAAAAACAGAAGAACAAGGGAACAATTCACAGAATGCTGTGCTGCTGAGAAGCTCTGTACTAGGTGAGGCATGAACTGTTCATTCAATTGATGGCCTGGGTGTTGTAATAGAGGCAGAAGTTTTACTGGACTGTCTTGAACATGATGTGCATGAGAGGTTAGAAAGTGCAGACAGATTTGAAAGTCTGGGCTGTGAAGGAGCAGAGAGTTGGAGCATAAGCTAAAGGGGTGTAGTGCAGAAGAGCTTTTTGTTGTCTTAGTAGACATTCTCGCTCATCCTCCCGTATCTGCCTGTCTGTTTTTCTTCCTTTCTATTCCCCCCAGTTCCCTCTCTTTTAAGGAGAGTTTGGGATATAAAATATTAAAGGCTTCATTTCTTTAATAGTGAATGCAAACTACAACTGAACTGCTCTTGATTGGTTCAGAATTTCCCAGTGGCTGTTATATAAAGTCTTTGCAACATTGTAGTAGGGTTTGGGGACATAGATCAGTGGGTAAAATGATTGTTGCACAAACATAAGGACCTCAGTTCAGAATCCTAGCATCTACATAAAACCAGGTGTGATGACGTGTATCTGTAATCCAGCACTGAGCAGGGGAAGAGAGGTGGATCCTAGGAGGCTTCCTGGCTAGTCAGTATAGCCAAATCAGCGAGTTCCAGGTTCAGTTAGAGATCTTGTCTCAAAAAATAGGGAGGAGAGTATTAGGGGAAAGACACCCAGTGTCAACAACCACTTGCTTCCACACACCCATGCACAGGCAAGTAAGTGTACCCATGTATGTACATGCATGTATACATACACATACACACACACAGAAACATTAAAAATGAAAACTAGCTCATGCAAAGACTCAATGGTGAATGTGGAATATAGTTGACAAGACAGAAGTTTAATATGCACTCAGAATAACTGCCTTCTGCAGGTGCTTTTTGAAATGTTTCAAATTTTCTTTTTCATTCACTTTTGATTGCCACTTCCATGTAGATGATTTTTTTTCTAATTTCATATGAGCTTGGATATTGATGTTTTAGTTGGTCTTATTGCTGATGATACTGAAATATATGTCAGAGTGTATAAGTAAAGCTTGGATATTGATGTTTTAGTTGGTCTTATTGCTGATGATACTGAAATATTGTCAGAGTGTATAAGTGTAAACACTCTTTCCAAACATTTTGGTTTTGTTAGAACATCTCAGATCATTACTGAGCTGCTAGGTGGAGTGTTGTCACTTAATGATATCATCTACTCCAGAAATCATTACCATTATGCTGTCATAAAAGAAGGTGACCACTGCCTTTAGAGAAAAAGAAATGTTCTTTGCCTGATTATAGAAGCCTCAGAACTCTTTTTCCTACTTGTATGTGCTTTTATCCATGAGGAATAAATTAGGCAATTTAGAATGGAGAATATAACTTTGCCTTAATCAAATTGAGATTTATTTTCTCCTACACATCAGAAACTGAGAAGCAAGGGTAAAGGCAGATACAATGACTCCAGTGTGGTTACTCTCTAGGTTCCTTTGATTAATCCTTAGTTCCATGTCTCTTGATAGTGTGACAAGACCATTTATCTTCTTTCCTCTCAATACCCCCTCACTGCACAGGTGAGAAACCTGAGGTATGCCTTGTCAAATATGTATCTCATTAGCCAGAGCTGTGACTTGTGGCCTTGTCTGTTTGTCAAAAAAAGTTGAGAAATATAGCTTCCTTACTGAGCACAAAATTTCCCGTAACCAAATCTGGATTCCAGTAGAAAGTATAGGCAAATGCCAGTTTTCCATGCTCCCATTTATTATATGATGTCTATTTCCTAACATACACACTTCCTTTATTTAACAAATATTTACTTAGTACCTTCTGTGAGTACCACACATTCCCACTTGATAGAAAATGGCCATTAAAACAAAGATTACAGGCTGGGTGACACATGCCTGTATTCTCAGCACTTGGGATGCTGAGACAGGAGACTTGCAAATTTAAGACTGGCTGAGGTACATAGCAAGTTCAAGGCCCATATAGGCTTTGCAGTGAGTCCCCAAAAAACAACCAAAAGCACATACAGCAACAAAGATCAAAAGTACTATAACCTGTAATGCCCTGAACAAGACAGAAGGGGAGAGCCATGATCCATGTCATCACTAAGTAACTGGGCTGGTAACTCTAGCCTAGGTCTTCCATGCTCCTTTTTACAACCTCATGCCGAACCCTAAGTAATCATATTTTTATTGATTTGTCTAGAAGCATATAAACATGACCATGATATCAACTTGAGAGGGCACCATCTATTCTATTAAACAAATGATGTTTATAACAAAACCACAGAATACAAAGATCTTGGCCAAAATTGTATGAGACTCAGATTCCAGATATTTATTCATAGAAATACCGGAATGGCCAGTGGCTTAAAATAAAGATCACATATATTACCAAGTAAACACTGGGAAACTCATTAAGGGATGATCAGAGGGGAGGATCTGTTACTTCTTGCCTATCTCTGTTCTTTCCATTCATCTTGCCATGTGGTCCAGCTTGGCCTGAAACTCTTTTTTGGTTTTTTGAGAGAGGGTATAACTATGTAGTCTTGGCTAACCTGGAACTTTCTGTGAAGACCAGGCTGGGCCTCAAAGTCACATAGATCTAGCTGCCTCTGCCTCCCAAGTGCTGGGATCAAAGGTGCTACTGTTCCCTACTGGCCTTTGATCCTTTGTGCTCCACCTCTCAACTGTTAAGACTTAAGATGTGCACCATTAGACTGGGCTCAGAACATGGTGTGTTTTAAAGCTTCACATATTTTGCAAAGATCTAATTTTATTACTTTTATTACTTGAATCTTGGGTCAAACTTACATTACCACAAGGTGATCTGTATGCCTTGACAACTTGAGTGAAAGTGAGTTTGACAAGTATCTGCATATTCAGTGAACCCAAATCCACATACCTTCTACTGCCTCAGCCAAAGAGATCACACTTGGCTCTCCCGATCCTGAATGTTTGCTCCTTTTTTTTTTTTTTAAATCCATATGTTACCTAGGATGCCAGATGATACCAACAAATGGTTTTGTTAAAAAGACTGTTTATCTTTGTTAGTGAAACAGCACAATGTGAGATTTTGGTTTACAGTTGTGGAGTTGTGTGGATCAGCCTGTACATTGGCATATGAACTTATTTTCCCATTAAATAGTTTAATAGAGAGGGAATTTTAATTTTATTTCAGCAGCTCTGTCAGTATGTTCTGAAAAGAAAAAATTAGAATGTAGAAAAGCTTTCATAATGGCAAAAGGGTTATCAGAGGTGACCATTAGAGGCCATGTGGTGCCAACCTTCAGCTAGGATACAGAAGAGGACCAGGAACAAAACCTCTTCTTATCTGCTTCATCAGGAAATTTACCCTCGTAATAGTGGATATGGCAGGTGGCATAGCTGGACCATCCTCACATATAGCCAGGGAATTTGAACTACATTCTCTGTGGGTCTAGAACTTTGGAACTTGTTGAACAAAGAGTGAAATGTTCAGGGTTTTTAGAGGAGGGGGGCCTCGAACCCATAGCCTCACACATGTTAGGCAAGTACTCTACCACTGAGCTGCATCCTCAGTGACAAATTTATTTATTTGTTTATTTGTAAGAGCTTGGGTGTGGTAGCACGTATCTTTAAGCACTCAAAAGGCAAAGACAAGAGGATCACCACAAGTTTGAGGCTGGCCTAGATTGTGTCATAATTCCAGGTCAGCCAGACTAACAAGACCCTGTCTCAGAAGACTAAACAAATGAAAAGAAAGACTTAAGACTTACAAAATAGAAAATTGTGTTCCTTTAACTCACCCTCAGAGGCTGTTGTGTCTTGCCATGCTTTCATGCATCTTTTTTGTTTAATAATATATTTATGTGCAAATCATTATATACTATATACATTGTATATACATATACAGTATATGTAGTATATATAAGATATATGTATATGTACTAAGAAGAGATTAAACTGTATATACTTTTTATATGATTCTTTGACCTTAACAAGATATTGTGAGCATTTTCCAAGTTAGTTTTACCTCTTGCTTTCTAATGTCTGGTCCAATTGTGCTTTGTCTGTTACCAGAGTCCTAGTGTTGACACTAAGGCTGATTCAGCTCAGGATAACAAATAGTACTTCAGCAGTAGCAATGAACATCTTTATACAAATGTACCATTTTTGTATACTTAAGAGTTTTGGGGGGGGGTTGTATATTTCATTGTAGAAAGTGGAATTTTTGTATCAAAGAAATGCATATTTTTAAGTTGTGGTAGATGCTATGTTTCATTATAGGAAAACAGTAAAAGAAGAAGGCATGGATCAAGATGAGGAGACAATTCGGGGTCGTTCTAAGAATTTCTATCACAGTGTCACCCAAGCTCCAACCCAACTCAGAAGATACCCATCAAAAAAAAATTCATCTCACAAGATATAGTAATGCAGGTCTCTATTCCCAAAACATGGAGGTTGGAGACCAGAGAATTAGGGATTCAAGGCCAACCTGAGCCACGTCAGTCCCTGTCTCAACAAAGCAAAGCTAGGCAAGGTGGTGCATACCTTTAATCCCAGCAGTTGGGAGGCAGGGGCTGATGGATCTCTGAGTTCAAGGCAGCCTGGTCTATATACAAGTCTAGTCAGGGCTACTCAGTGAGATTGTCTCAAAAAAACAAAACAACTTGAAAACCTCTGTTTTCTAAGCATGGTCTGAAAATACTGTATTTCACCATCAGTTAAGATAGTGTTTCTATCTCTATAACTTCACCTGCCCACATTTTGTATGTGCATGTGTGCCTGTGTTTGTGAATGGAAAGACCAGACTGCAGTCTCCAAGAGTCATCTTCTGAAACATCATCCACCTTCTTTGAGACAAGGTCTTTCACTGTTTGGGAGCTGACCAGTTAGGTTAGACTGGCTGTGAGCGCCAGAGCTCCAGAGATCCTCTTATTTTTATTCCCTTAGCACTGGGATTACAGATGGATATCCCCATGCTGGGCATTTTGGGGAATCAAACTCAGGTCCTTATACTTGTTAGGCAAGCAATTTACCAACTGAGCTGTCTTTCTAGCCCCTAAACCCTCTTAATCTTTGCCAGTTTACCAGGTGATCAAAAATTTTTTTTCCAAATTGCAAAAAAGGCCAGGTTTGGTAATATACACCTCTAATCCCAGCATTCAGGAGGCAGAGGCAGGTGGATCTCTGTAAATTTGAGGCTAGTCTGGTCTATATAGCAAATTCCAGACCAGTCAGGGCTACACACAAAGAGACCTGTCTCACAAAACAAGGGTCTAATTTTGTTTTTTGTTTGTTTGTTTGTTTGAGACCAGTTCTTGCTATGATCTTGTTGGTCTCAAACTTTAAAGCTTCAAGTAGTCCTGCTTTTGTCTGCCAAGTAGCTAGGAGTATGGCATGCCACCACTCCCTTGTTTAAAATTTACTAAGGCTTGGCTTGGTGGTGCATGCCTTTAATCCTAGGAAGCAGAAGCAGACAAATCTCTGTGAGTTCATGTCAGTCTGATCTACATAGTGAGAAACACTGTCTCAGAACAAAATTAGTAATTTCTTTAGAGTAAAATGATTGTGCTTTTAAGAGGACCTTCCCCAATTCAAATTATAAATTTATCTATAACTTTTATCCATAATTTCATCTACTTTTATATTCCTTTCTTGATGTTTTTGTTATTTTGTGTTTTTGAGACAGTATCACTATGTAGTCTAGGCTGACCTGTAATTCATAATCTTCTTGTCTCAGCTGCCTGAGTGTTAGGAGTAAGGCATGCCTCACCATGCCCACCCACCCCACCCCCTTCCTTGGGCTTTGTTTTGTTTTATCTGTTGTTGTTGTTTTATGTACATGAGTGTATTGCCTGCATGTGTGTAAGTGCACCCATGTCGTGCATTGTCCACAGAGTCAGAAGGTGTTGGATTCCCCTGGAACTGGAGTCGTGGGCAGTTGTTAGCCGCCATGTGGGTGCTGGGAATCGAACCTGTTGGTAACCACAGAGCTTCTGGTTCAGGAGGTTTGGGGTAGATCTAAGGGTTTATTTCACCTCTTTGCCAGGATCCCAGCTGATGAGCTCCTGCAGGGCTCAGGACCACTCTGAGAACCACTGCTCCAGACCAAGACCGAGTCTTTGTCACTCCTCTCCTGGGTTACCTGTTCCTTACCCCGTCTTCCTGTCCTATCATACTTCCCCATAGAGTAGGAATGTAATGATGAGAGTAGAAGTGGGAAGGAAAGAATAAAAAAGTGGACTTAGGAGACTCAGTAGATAGATATGCAGTACAAAGGGCAGGAAGTGAGATAGGCATTTTTTTAACAACATGCTGTTTACTCTGAGAAGTAGTTTTTATGCTATTTCCATTTCCATAAATCTGAAATCTAAAATGAGATTTTAGTTTAATAAAATAGAACTGACAATTGATACTCTACCGGTGTAGTTTCTCTCGTTTTGTCTAAGTCAAACATCATTATGACAGGTGACTTTCAAGTGAATCTGCATTATCAAATACTTCAGTGGCCTACTTTAAGCAGCATCCAATTTAGCCATTCCAATTGAACAAACTGATTTGTACAGTGTTACAGAACATGTAGAATTTAATCTGAAGCACTATAGTACATTCATGTGAAAGACAGTTGATTTCTGAGGTTAGCTTAAATCCTATTTAAAAATCCTGCTTATGGTGTGTTTGTCATTATTCTTTTATCTTGTTATACATTAGACTTTCTGCACTTTTTTTCTTATGTTTGCTGTTTGGGCGAAAACCAAGAAAAGAGGTTGTTATTCATATTTGAAATTACACCTTTTTAAAGTGTTTTTATTCTTAAATTTATAAGCCAGATTATATGTTTGTACAGGTGAGATGAAATAAACGACATTGAAGGCCTGTTCATCAGCCTTATTGTTCATTGTACCCAGATTGGAAAATGAGAATGGGGGAAGGCAGTTCCTGTGTTAGGGGTTTTATTTACTTTGTTGGTGTTGAGGATTGAACACTCAGGGCCTGTGGTCCACCACTGAGCTGCATCCCCTGCTGAAGTTTGGTTTGTTTGTTAAGGTATTTAATATGGGCCATATTAATTTATTTTAAAAGCTGGATTTCTATGTGGGTGCAATTTTTAAAGATGTCAAATTTACAGGTGACTTTAAAAGAGTGTCAAATATTTACATTTTTTAAAAAGCTACTTTATTGAGCTATAATTTACATGCCCATAAAATTTACCATTCAAGTATAAAATTAAAACATTTTTAGGGGCTGGATAGATGGCTTAGAAGTTAAAAGCACTGGCTGCTCTTTCAGAGGATCTGGATTTGGTTCCTACCACCCACAATGGCAGCTAACAACGGTTCTTAATTCTAGTTTCAGGGAATCTGACACCCTCCTCTGAACTCCATAGACATTGCATGACATGGGTACACTTACATACATGCAAAGAAAACACACACATAAAAATAAATTGTATAATAATGAACCATGGGAACAAAGAGGAAGAATATCAAATGATGGGGGCTAGTATACCAGAGAGGTAATAAGACTATGTTAATAATAGCTGTTTTGTGAACTTTTCCTAGGGAGAAAATGAACAAATGTCTACTTACTGAAGATAGGGCACTAATGACAAATCAAAGTAACAATTCTAGCCATCTAGTTTGGTGAATCCAGTTAGTTTGTCAGACTTGCTTATAAGAGCTCAGGTGGCCTTCCAGACCATCTCTGTTACTGAAAAGTTTCGTTCCAGCATGGATGACAACTTCCCCATAGCTGCGTAGATAGTTAAGCTTCTGCCTACTATGTACTGGTGTCCCGAAAGACCTGGTGCATCTAGGGCAGAATTACATATAGCTTGGAGGGGCACAGGAGCTAGTAACTGAAAGGTGAGGATTTAATGGCCCTCCTTATACCCTCCTCCTAGGAGGGAATACCAGTAAACTCATTCATTTTTTTTTTAATTTTTATTTTATACGTATGAGTGTATTGCCTGCATGTTTATGTAATTGCATCCACATGATGCAGTGCCAGGGAAGGTCAGAAGAGGACATTAGATTCCCTGGAACTGAAGTTATAGACAGTTGTTAGCTGCCATATGGGTGCTGGGATCCAAACTTAGGTCCTCTGTAAGAGCAGCCAGTGGTCTTAACCACTGACCCATCTCTCCAGCCCTACTAAGGCCATTCTTGAGTCTCTTGTGGGTGATCACAGCTGCTCTAAGATGGTAATGTCTCTTATGCTCAAAGAACAGTACTCCACAACACCAACACTATCCAAGTGCTTCCACTGTCCCAGGGAGATTTCAAGGACTTTACTTGTATTTACCCATTTAATCTTCACTACAGCTCCTTGAGACAAGCAGTTATCTTTATCTTGCTTTATAGATGAGATACGTACAAATTAAGTTAGGGTATCTTGACTCAGTTACACAACTAGAAAATAACGAATCTGGAATTTGGACGAGGTGGTCTGATTCAGTCCCTCCTGAAAAAGTTTCCTATAGGAAAGACTCCAGTGTGACAGTTTACAGTTTGTCTGGCAGAAGCATGATTAATAGGCCTACGTGGTTTTCTGCTTTGAGTAAAAGTAAAAAAAAGCAAGACGGTTGAGGGTGAGTGTGTCTAACTGCTTGTGAAAAAAGGTAGAGTGGCAAAGGAGACACAAGAACCAGGCCTGGACATTGAAGGAGAGGCTGAGCCGGCCTTTGGAAGAATTCGGGATCTGTGATTTAATTTGTAGAATCATACTACCCCTTAGCCTTCATTTGTTTCTCTTTTGAAATAGTCTCACCAATTACCTAGGCAGTTCTTAAACTTGTAATCTTTCTGCCTCAGACTTCAAATAGTACTTTTTGTTTTGCTTTAAATCTTTATTGTAAAGTATATCTCACAGAGATGTGCATAAGTCTTGGGATGCTGCTAGAGGGCTTTACTTTTGCTAGCATTCATGAAGCCCTGGGTTTAATCCATAGCGTCCTCCTACCCAACATGTAAAATGCAAATGCAAAACTTAGTGTATTACTTTAATATAATCACTTTTGAGATTAGAGAATAGGACATTACAGTGACCTTCAGAAGGTCCTTTGTACCCTTTGCCCATCAGTTTCTTCCCTCCCGGCTAAATGTTACTTTTTTTTTCTGATTTATTTCCCTTTAATCAGATGTATACTTTTGATTGGATTTGAGCACATGGAGCCATATGCTATATATTTCCTTTCTGTCCAGTCACTGTGCTTAGAAGATCCATTCATGTTGTTTTGGCCTGCTTCTTCACATTCATGCTGTATGGTTGTCCATTTTATGAACACTCCACATGTATTTACTAGTATTCTGTTGGGAATATTTGGAATGGTCATCATTGAGAGTATGACAGAACAAAATCACATCAATTTAACACAAAAATGTTAATTAGCTTTATTTTACTTTTTTTATTTCCCTTTAGTGCTAGAAATGTAGCCCAGAGCTTTGTGTATGCTAGGGGTGCTAAGCTATACCCCACTACTACTGAACTATACCCCCAGGCCATATCTTCTTTAAAATAATTGATGCTTTTAATGACCTATTTGAGAATTCCTTTTCTCTACCTCAAGTTGTAAAAACATCATTCTGTAATGCCTTATGAAAACTTTGTTATTTTTATTTCACATTTAGATATGTAGCTCATCTGGAATTGGTTTTTATGTATGTTAATTCTTAACTCATTTATTAGTACTTCTGTGCCTTCAAAGTTTTTTATTTTATATTTTATCCAGGTTTTCTGGCTGTTTTTGGCAAGGTGGTTGGCCAGAATGTCTGAATCATCTAGTTTACCATTGCCAGAATCAGAAAAATATTTAGAAATTTTGTGTTCATTTTGATGTAAAATTGATCTGCTTTTCTGAAAGGCCCTATGCTCAATGCCCAGGACACACACAAAAATTTGTTCTGTGTTATTAAGAAGCCTCAGTGAATATGTTAACTGAAAAAATTTTAAAGGTCTGCAAAAATATTTTTATAGGTTCATGATTTCTATTATTGTATATATTTTTTAAATTAAGTCACACAAAAAAAGCTTCTGTTTCTTCGAGCTTCCCTCAGTTTAAAGTTTTATTAGCAGAGAACTTGCTATACTAAATGACCACGGCTGTACATACTGCAGAATAATTTCAGAACACTGCTCAGTAAAAATCAAAATACATACTGTTAAACATTGACTTGATAATAAAGCAGTTTAACCATGATAATGACCACCACCCTTTCTCTGTTTATCGAGAAATTTAAACTGCTCTTTTGGCCAGAGATAAACTGTATGCAAACCACATCCAGAATGCTTCCAGTTTGTACCACAAAATATGAAGAAAATGTTTTCAGTTGATGGCAACTAGATCTGTGACATATGATGCTCTAGGAACTGTTTTTACAGCATGCAAGATGCACAGGAACAGAATAGCAAACTCATACGATTGTTGGCAAGAAAAAACTGGCTATGTGGCTGATGTTAAATTTGCTTTTGAAGATTGCCAGATCAAGAAATGTCTGGTTTCAAGGCTGCTGCAGGGAGAGTATTTTACAGTTAGTAAACACAGCCTCAAGAAGCCATGGCATGGCAGTGGCTGGTAAGCCTTTTGCAGCTTCTAGCAGTAGAGCAGGAATGGTCTTCAGGGAATGTTGGGGAGGAGGCAGCGAAGGCTCCCTGAAGGCAGAGAGGCTGCCATGCTAGAGACTTCCTGGCTGATCTGTCCCACTGTCAGCCTAATCCTGCCTTGCCCTGATTTCTTGGGCTGTGAGATTAACCAGGGAGGGAGAGAGTTAGCTTTGTTGTAGATGAGCTATTAAGAAAAACTAGCATGTCCTTGAAAGTTAGGGTGCATCAGCCACACACTTCTTTGGCCAGCCCTTGCTTAGACCATGTTGTTTGCCTTTTCCATGAGTCCCGAAGTGTGGTCTAGGGATCTCTCCTTGCATATTATCTGAGTCTTTTAAGGAGTTCTCAAGGTCCCAACTAATTTAATTTATAGTAGGCTAATATATAGTAATAAGCCCTTTTAAGATTAAGTTTTAATATGTGTATGAGTGTTCTGCCTGCATGTATGTAAGTGTACCCTGTGCATGCAATGCCCATGGAGGCCCAAAGGAGCATCAGATCCCATAGAACTAGAGTTAGGGACAATTGTTAGCTATCATGTGTTTGCTGGGAACTGAACTCACCTCCAGTATAAGAGAAGCCAGTGCTCTTAACTGCTGATGTATCTCTCCAACCTCTAGCATACCTTTTTAAGTTATTTTCTTCTGTGGGCACAGGGGAATTTTCCAGAGACAGGACAGGCAATACTGCAAAGAATGAGATCAAAAGCCCACACTAGTGGCCAGCTGTCACCTCTTAAACCAAACTTCAGAGAAACTTGCCAACATGCAAAATAGTGGCACATTTCTTATATTTTAAATCTTTTGAAATAACATCAATTGAATTTTGAAAATAGGATGGCTTGTTATTGGTAGCTCTTTCCTCTTTATTTTTTTTTTTTGTGAGACAGGGTCTCACTATGTAGAGCAGGCTGAACTTGATTTCACAGAGTCCTCCTGCTTCTGCCTCCTGAATACTGGTATCAAACCACCAAGCCTACCTTGTCATTGGTATCTTTTAATGAACTAACAAATACTTAAGTATTTCTTAGTTTAACTATTTAATATGGTAAATATTGACAATTTTAACCAACATAAAAGCACTTTGGAGTCCCTTGGGATGAATGGATTTGGGAACCACTGTTTAAGGTTTACCAGTTCCAGTTGGAATCACAGTTTCTCTTTCTGCAGGAGAGGCTTAAATTGCCCCACCATTTTCTGTGCCTTTTGTAAACTTCTTTGTCACATAGTTTAATATTTCATTTTCATTATGTATAATATAGGTGTCAGGTTCAAAAACAAAACAAGGGATGTCACTTCTCAGCCTTTTGCCTAAGATCAAGTGTAATATCTGTTCCTGTCTGTTTAATATCTGATACATTCTGTATCCTAGAACAATATACTAAATGGATTTTTGGAACTATGAGATGGAATAGGAGCTTGCTTCATCCACCCCACACATTGAGCTGATATTACAGTACCTCCAGGACCAGAGCACTCCCTGGGGACAAGAGTGGAGGGAGCAAAAGGATGAGGTTCAGTTGGTAGATGCTTGCTTAGCAAAGCCCTGAGTTAGCCCTCCACTACTTACATATGCCAGGTTTGGTGATACATGCCTGTGATCTCAACATTTGAGAAGCAAAGGCAAGAGAATTACCGTGACTTCAAGGCCTGTCTCAAAAAAACAGAACAATAGCAACAATAACAAAGCCCCCAAATAAACAGAATCAGTACACAGTGTGGAAGGAGGAGAGTAAAGGTTTTTCTTTCTTCATCAATTCATGGATTACAAAAGCATTCTTACTCAGCCAGGTTAGAGGTGGACTCCTATAATCTCAGCACCCGGGAAGCTCAGGCAAGAGGATTGCAAATTAAGAGCAGTCTTGACTACACAGTAAATGTGAGGTCAGCTTAAGCTACATAGTGAGACCCATCCCCTAAATCAAAAATAAAATCAAGTATTGGGGCTAGAGAGATGGCTCTGTGTTTAAGAGCAGATTGCTCTTGCAGAGGACCCAGATTTGATTTCCAGCACCAATATGGTGGGAACCATCCTTAACCTACATAACCATCCTTAACTCTGGTTCCAGAGGATCCAATCCCCTTTTCTGGCCTCAGTGGACGCTAGACATGTGCATAGTGCACTTACTTACATACATGGAGACCAAACATTTATACACATAAAATAAAAATAAATCTTTTTTAAAAAGAAGTGTGTCAGGACTCAGGGGATGATTCAGTTGGTAAAGTGCTTTGCAAGAGAACCTGCGTTGATAAGGTATATGCTTATAATAATCCCAGTGCTGGGGAGTAGAAAATAGGAAGATCCCTGGGTCTCCATGGCAAACAAGTCTAGCCTAGTTGATGAGCTTTAGGACATCAAATGCACCTGTCTCAATGGAGGTAAACAGTGAATCTGAGATTACACCCCACACCCAAGGTTGTCCTCTAACCTCCACAGACATACATGCATACAAACACACAGTGAGTGAGCAAGCAAGAGAGAGCATGCACATGTAAGTAAATAAATAAATAAATATGTTTTTATGGGACCAGCGGTTATAGTGAAACCTTGCTGTACTTACCTACAGTCCTTCACCTTTGCTGCCTCTACCTCTAAGGGACTTATAGTTCCTTGTGTTCAGGTTTTCAGAAGGCAGTTGTGTTTTCTCAAGCTGTTTATTATAAAGAACTGACAAACTGCCCTAGGGTCGGGCTGGAGGATATAGCTTGAAATGGGACACCTGTCTTATTAGTTCTGCTTTAGTTAGATTGGTTCGTTCTCCCCCTCCTCCTCCTCCTCCTCCTTCTCCTTCTCCTCCTCCTCCTTCTCTCTCTCTCTCTCTCTCTCTCTCTCTCTCTCTCTCTCTCTCTCTCTCTCTCTCTCCTTCTTCTGGCTTTGAGACAGGGTCTCCCTGTAGCCCCAGCTGGCCTAGAACTTACTATGTAGACCAGGCTGGCCTCGAACTCCACAGAGATTCCCCTTGCCTCTACCTCCTGAGGCTTGGATTAAAGGTGTGTGCCACCACACTGGCTAGTTTTGTTTTTCTTAAGCAACTTTCTCTGATTTCTAAGGTAGGAGAAAAAAAATTGACACTTTAAACTCAGAGTTCTGCCAAACTGATACCAAAGCCTCATTCACTGCTACAAATCCCATGCAGATAGTATGATGCCCTGGTATACTGTACTGTTTTTTATATGAATGAGTAGAATCCTTATGTGAGAAAACTCCTATTAAGTGAACTTTATTTTTCTTAAAAATGTATATGCTCATCCCACAGGATTTGTTGAGAATGTTGATTGGGCAAGCATTATATTGAATAGCACTGATACAGGGGTAAATGACTCAGAGACCCTTCCCTTGGGAAGCTTATAACCCAGTAGCATACACATATATAAACAAGCTTATGGAAACGTGTAATATGTGCAGTTACTGACTCAGAGGTAGGTCCCCTCCAGATGACCTGTGAGATGAGAGTTATCAAAGACTTCACAAAGTTGCCTATGCCTGCATCTAACTAAAAGTTGAAAAGTTTGGCCTATGAATTCTTCCAAGAGAAAATAGCTTGCACAAAGGCACATGAAGCCATGGGTGCTCCTAGGAAATGAAAACAATATAGCTTTGTAAGATGAAGCCAGAGAGGTGAGTAGGTACTCGGTCTTGTGTAGCACACAGTGGAAATTATATTTTATCAGTCAAGATTTGTACCTTCTGAATATTATTCTAATGGTGGAGGTAGGTGGGTATCAATTGAGGATAAGGAAAACTAGTTTTATTTATTTTAAATATTTTTTTTATTTATGTGTATGAGTGTATTGCCTGCATGTGTGTAAGAGCATGTCTGATTTCATGTCATTCAATGCCTGCTGAGGTCAGAAGAGGGTGACAGGTCCCCTGGAATTGGAGTTACAGATGGTTGCTAGCCACCTTGTGGGTGCTGGGAACCAAACCTAGGTCCTCTGCAAGAGCAGCTCTTAACTGCTGAGCCATCTTTCTGACCCCAGAAAACCATTTAAAAAAAAAAAAAAAACAATAAAACTTGTAAAAACAGAAGCAGTGGCAGTAGATGCAGGCAAGCAAAAGCATACTAGAATAATTAGAGGCTAGAGTTGGCAGAGTTTTGTCAGAGGAAGGAACTGATTATGTTACCAGATTTCTAATTTGAGTGGGATTAGCAGCATTCTGAGTGAGGTAAAGGAAAGCACATTTTTGGGAACAGGCTGTTTGAGTAGTAAGTGTGATGAGTTTTAGGGACCTTTGGCAGAGGAGGTAGAGAGTTCCATAGTAAGCGGCTACGTAGCCAGTTCTGGAGGTTGGTAAAAAAGGTCTGTACTTGAGAGTTAGGGATCAAGAGATGCTTAGATCTTTGAGAAAGGATAAGGACATTGAGTCCAAAAAACACAAACTCCTTTTTTGGAGCTGGATGTAGTGGAGCATACTTGTAATCCTAGCTAACTAAAGAGATTGAGGCAGGAGGATTACAAGTTCAAGACCACCCTGGTGAGTTCCAGGCCATCTGAGGCTTCAGGGAGACCCTGTCTCATAACAAATATAAAACAAACCCTCACTTAATAGAAAGAAAAAGAGAAACCTGCTTTTTCAGGAAATATGATTAGAAAAGAGGTAAACTAGCACAGGATTAAAGGGGTATGCATTTGAGAATGGACAGACTTGAACATTTTTTTACAGAATTTTCAAAACATTGAGCTAAAATTGAGCCTGTCTGAAGCTGTAGAGGTTGCATGTCCAAATCATGGAGCACTAGTAAACCCCTTGAGTGTGGCTGGTAAAATAAATACACCTGTCTGCAGTACATTTGCTTGCACCTATGATCCTTAAGCATTTGATATTATTTGTGGAACTTACTTTAGTAGATAACTCTTTTTCTATTGGGGCCTGCTGCCCACCTCAGAGCTGGCCTGGAAATACCTTCCTAGTTGGGGATATAGCTCAGTTGATAGAGTGCACAAGGTTGTGGGTTTGATACTCAGCACTTGGGAGATGGAAGCAGGAGGAATATCAAACCCCAGACCTTGTGCACTCTTATCAACTGAGCTACATCCCCAACTTACTTTTGTTTCTCTTCTTCCCCAACCCCTACCCTTTTGAGACAGTCATCCTCAAATGTCCTGCTTCATCCTCCCAAGTTCCAGGATTACAAGGCCTATGCAACTGAACCCAATCACTATAAACTTTTAACAGAGACACAAATTAACAATGACCACCTACACCATTGGCAGCTGGCTTAACTTGAAGCAAAGTGTCCAGAGTAGTATCATAAGTGAAGCAGCACATGTGAGGGAGGTGCAGAACACCAGCTAGCAGGTACCATCCTGTGAGGTGCCAAGGTCACATGTAGCCATGTTGTCCCGAGTCCTCCAAGAGGACCAAATCTGCAGCTAACCTCTTCAGGTTTCACCAGTGCCATTTGATGGGGATCTGTGTCCATAATGATTTATTAAATTCCTGGGTTACAATTGCGGTTCACTCCAGCATATGTTTGCTGAAATTCTGCCCACTAAATTACAAGATGTATAAGATTTAATCTTTGCTGTCAGGAAGTTCATGTTGAGTAAAGAAAATAGATCCATACATAGTACCAATAGAACATGACACATCTCATAGGAGGGTCCAAGAAAACTTCTGGAAGGTGGTATGGTCTGATTAGAATACCCTTTGTTAACTTAACATGAAGAACACAGACGTCAGAAAGAAAAAACAACCTTTACCTTTAGTAAGAACAGTAAGACCAATGATTCAACTTATATCAAAAACAAAGCTGCAGGGAGAAACAGAAATAGGGAAATAATAGAAGTCAGAATGAGGTCAGCAGAGTGCCAGCCTCTTAACAGAAGGGACACTGGAGGCAAAAGAGAGTGGAAGGGAATTAACAAAGGGCCCCCAGCAAACATTATGTGCATATGTGGTGTACAAAGAAACCAGATGAAGTCTATGTGAAGAGAGTGGAAGAGAAATGGGTCTAGAGAATTCTTGCCAAAAGTTTTACCCTAAAGGTAATAGATACTTAACAAACTCAATTTAAGCCATGACATACACAAAGGTCAAATGTGCTTTGGAAAAAGATTGTTGTAAGAACAGTATGTATGGTAGAGGGATAGGGGAGTGATTAAGATAATCCTGATTCTCATTACACCACGTGCACTCAATGCCTGTGGAAGCCAAAAGAGGGCATCTGATTCCTGGGACTGAAGTTAGCAACGGTTGTTAGCCACCATTTGGGCGCTGGGAACCAAACCTGGGTCCTCTGCCAGAGCAACCAGTGCGCCTAACAGCTGACCCATCTCTCCATTCCCTCCCATCTGAGATTTATTGAATCAAACAGTGTCAAATGCAGTAAGCAAAGGTGATGACAGATAAGGTCCTTCAGTAAAGTACCACTTCAACCATTTGACATACTGGGAACCTAAAGCCATGCCCTGTGGTATATAGCCATGAGGAATGAAATGCTCTCCCATAGACAGAACACAGGGTTGATTGTGAAACAAAGGGGCCAACTTCCAGATTAGATAGAGTTATGTGACAGCCTTGCAGTAGCTGATCACAGATAAACTTTTCTGGATTGGCCCCTGTTTTGCTTAACTTCACATACATAGTAGATGTAGCCAGAGCTGAGAGCCTTTGGCATTTGGCCATTTCATATGTATCACATGTCTTGTGTACTCACACAGATATGAGCATGTATTTCGTAGAGACATGCTATCAGAAAATAAAATTATCATTGCATTTACTAGCCACTGGCAGTGAATTGATTTTGGAGAAACCACTCCAAGCCATTCTCTGGCAGTGAATTGGGGAGGAACGAGAGTGGAACCAGAACAATTAAGAGCCCTTGAGGGAGAAGTGAAGATGATGGTGAGAACAAAGTACTGTGACTGGATCTGGGGTGAACTTGGGTTCTGATCTGAGCCTTGAACACAGTGAGAAGGACATGGACAGGCTGGGCAGTGTTAAAGTAGAATTTGAGTCAAGCTGGGTCTGAAGTGATTATGAGACATCCAGATGAAGACTTTGAAAAGGCAATTTTGTATTTTGGGGGTAGATAGAACAGTAAAAGTAAAATAAATAGATTTGTCTGCACATTGTAGCTCTTGCCTAATGTATAAGGTCTGTAATTCCAGCACTTGGGAAACTGAAGCAGGAGAATTGTGAGTTCTTGGCCAGCCTGGGCTACATAGGGAGCTACTATCTTAAAATAAATAGATAGATAGATAGATAGATAGATAGATAGATGGCAGTGAGATGGCTCAGCAAATAAAGGAGCTTGCTGTGTAAGCATGCCTGATGCCCTGAGTTTGATCTCCAGAAATCCATGTAAAGAGAGAAGGAGAGAACCAGTATCCAAAAGTTGTCCTCTAAGTACATACTGTTGTGCATGCATACACACAAACACACAATAAATAAAATTTTAAAACCAGTTTGTTTAAAAAAGAAATATAGTAAAGATTTGATACAGATTTTAATGTCCCTTCAGAACATGTTCAGTTCTTGTGTTTTTGTTTTTCTGTGTTGTTAGGATGGAACTCAGGGTCTCTCATACATGTTAGGCGAGTGCTGCACCATAGAACTTGATCCCCAGCCTTTAGTCCATATTCTTTTTTTTTTTGAGACAGCTCCAGAGCTGGCCTCACTATGTTCATCCACATTCTTATTTACAGCTTAATAGGTACTTGATGTCTCACTGTATAGTTGCATTTTACTCATTTTTCATTTTAACTTTGAAAGAGGAAGGAAGGAAGGGAGGGAGAGAGAGAGAGAGAAAGAGAAAGAAAGATAGATGCTGTTATTGTCCCAGTGTGGATGAAAGCTTGAGGAGTTAGGCCACTGGCCTACTAACTATAAATGGAGGAGCAGATTTGGATGAAGCTACCTACTCTGCTGCTTCTCCAGGCATCTTATATTGAGTATGTGGTTCATTGTAATTTTTCTCTTTTAGGGTTTTGACTTTTTGCACTGAATGTAACCTAGACTGATCATCTTGGGCTTGTGTTGCCCCAGGATACTGTCAAGGTAAGTTTTATCATTGACAGTAAATTAGGAGTCTTCATCTTAAAAAGAAGGAAGGTGCTTTCTCACAGTGTTTCTTTCCCACATTCTTTACTTATTTTATTTTTTTGTTGCCTGTATGTATGGAAGTGTACTTGTGTCCTGCAGTGCTCCCAGAGGCCAGAAGAGAGTATAGGATTCCCCTAGAATTGGAGTTATATGGATGGTTGTTAGCCACTACGTGGGTGCTGGGTATAGAACGTGAGTCCTCTGCAAGAGTAGCCATTGTTCTTAACTGCTGAGCCATTGCTTCAGCCCCCTATCCTGACTTCTTATAGAAAGATATTTGAGATGGCCATCACATCATCTTTTTGCATTCCTGCTTTGCAGTTTCTTTTAAAATGCACTGTTACTGGGGCTGGGAATATAGCTCCATTATAGAGTGTTGGCCTATAATGCCTGATGCCTAGGTTCAGTGCCCAGCACCATATACATTCATACCTGTACACACTTAGAAAATGCATTGGTGTTCATATTGATACTGACATTTGATACCTCATCCTATAAAGTAGTACTTAGTCATTAGGATTTGCAATTGCACAGTTTAAATGTACTGTTATCTTCTCTGTCCTCTATCTATCTCTAGTCCTCACTGATCTAACTACATTTACTTTCTAAAGGAGAGTTAGCCAGTTAGTCCTTTGCTGAATTTGTTCCTGTGGTATCTTGGGGCTACACTAGCCTACAGACCCCTTCAAAACTTAATTTTAGTCTTTGATTTTTCATTCCTTAGTAGGGAATACCCATCTGTAAGTCTTGTCTTATCTTTTCCTGTTTGATGACTGGTATCAAAACCAGGGCTTTATACATGTACTACAAGATCATTTTGTGTTTCCTAGATAAATAATGGTTTTATGTCTTGGTTGAAGCTTTGTACTTCTTTCAGAGTTTAGAAGAGGGGAAAAGAAACTCTTCCTGTTTCTACCTTTTCTATTGTCCCTTTCTCTCAGACCTTGTCTGGCAGAATTTCTTCTGAGTTCAAAAAATACCTATTGTTAGCCAGGCATGGTGGTACCCGTAGTTAATCCCATCATTCAGGAGGCAGAGGCAGGTGGATCTCTGAGAGTGAAGCTAGCCTGGTCTAAATAGTGAGTTCTAGCCCAGCTGGAGCTCCAGGGAGATCCTGGCTCAAAAATAGTAATAATTAAAAAATCCCAAATTAAAAAAAAAAACCTATGTTATTACATTAATAAATTGTACATTATTTTACATTAAAACTATTTATTGCATCTGTTGTTTATAAACTGTTTGAAATTCTTATAAAGGAATTTTTAAAGTTTTAAAACAACGTAAAAATCATACAGGGACATATGTGATATTTGATATTTGTATGTATTGTAAAATGTTTAAATCGGGGTAACAATCTGTCTCACAAACAGTTCTCATCTTTATGGTGAAATCATCCAAAATCCTTTGGTCTAGCTTTTTAAAGACACAGTGCATTGTCATCTATAGTCATCCTGCTGCACAGTAGTGTAACAGAACTAGCAGTAACTTATCTTTAATGTCTGTTAGCTCCTCTTATACAGTTTGCTAAGAGCTACACTGCATTTTAGAATTTAATCCTTATGACATCTCTTCTGGCCAGTCTTATAGCTGAAATTGCTCTAGTTTGCTTTCTGTTGCTGTGATTTAAAAAAAAAAATTTTTTTTTTTTTGACCAAAAGCAACTTGGGGAGAAAAGGTTTATTGGGCTTACATGTTACAGTCCATCATCAAGTGAAGCAAGGACATAAGCTAAGGCAGAAACTGAAGCAGAAACCATGGTGGAACACTACTTACTGGATTGCTTCCTTTGGCTTGCTCAGGTGCCTCTCCCATACATTCCATACCCAAGTGCTTAGGGATGATATACTCACAGTAGGCTGAGCCTCCTACATCAATTAACAGCCAAGAAATGCCCCACAGGCAGGCCCTACAGACCAGTCTGATGGAAGAAGTTTCCCATCTAAAGTATTTTTTTTCCCTTTTCCCAAGTATGTCTAGGTTTGTATCAAGTTGATAAAGACTAACCAGCACAGAACTACAAAGAATTCATAAGTTAAATAATTTGTCCAAGATTGCTTAGATAGTAAATGTCAGAGAAGAGTGATTTTACTTCCTCAAAACCAAAGGTCATCCTAATACACCACCCTAGCCGGGTATGATCTAGCAGATGGTAGGGACTTAATGGGTATTTATTGAATTGACATATATAGCATTTTAAATAAAAAGCACTTCAATTGATTAATTTATTCTTACATAGAAACTCATTGAATGTTAAATGGCAGGTTTACAGTTTTAAGTAGACAGATTACTACTAAGATTAATTCTAAAAGAACAACAAAAGTTGAGAGAAAATAAAGGACAAAGAAGAAAACAGATTATAGATAACTTAGAAGGCGCACCATACGGAAAAATAAGAAAATTTTTATTTTTATTTTATGTGTATGACTATATTGCCTGTATGTGTGTAAGTACACCCATGTCATGCAGTGCCCATGGTGATCAGAAGAAGGCGTTGTATTCCCCTGGAACTGGAGTTAGAGTTGTTAGATTCCATGTGGATGCTGGGAATCAAACCTAGGTCCTCTGAAAGAGCAGCCAGTTCTCTTAACTACTGAATCATGGCTCCAGCCCAGGAAAGATTTTTAGAAATAAAAATGAAATGGGTATTAGAAAGGATGTGGATAAAGCAAAGGGATTTCCAATGAGGTATTGTTGGCTTTCTAGCACCCTAAAACATAACTGAGATAATTAATTTGCAAAGAAAAAATTCATTTTGGCTCAGGGTTTTAGAGGTTTTAGCCTGGGATTAGCTTCTTAGTAGAGCAGCACATCATGGCAGCAATGTGTGTCAGAATAAAACTGATTACCTTGGGACCACAGAGTCCTGAGTGAGTCCCAAAAGTGATTCTCTAGGAACCATGGCTTTACTACCTGGACCAGTGGGGGATATATAAGATCCAACTATAGCAAATATGACCAGAGTATTGCCGAGATAGATGTTAACATGTTATGTGGAGAGAATGGAAAGACTTGCTGGAGTAGAGTGCAGAAAAGGGAGTATACGGATAGAAACAAGGTTAGTGAATAGTTTGAGAAGGAAAGATTTCTGCTAGTACTATGGTAATGCGATCATTGGGAAGGGAAGGCTGATACAGAATACTGAACTTACTTTAGTTAATCTCATATATAAGTTGGGACACAAGAGGACTCAATAAATAATATTCTCTCTACCTAAGTTCTAACCAGTAAAGGCATAAGACAAAGGAATGTGAGGCAGTTAGGAGTCAAAATGTCCCTTTTATTACGAGTACAGTTGACATTAAAGAACTAACTTATAGAACTGAGGGCAAGTAGACTCCTGAGCTCTAGGACCTAACAAGTGTATTTAGGCAGCTCCACTAAGTCTGGGATAGGCCTGTCTCTTAAAAGAGCAGGGAGTAGATCAGAGTAAGTATCTGCAAGAGAAAGGAATAGCAGAAGGGCTGAACTGTGCAAGTTCAGATGAGTTTCTTCTAGATACACTAATCAAATAAGTCACTTCACCCTGACATGAGTCAGAGATTTACAGTCACTACAATTTAAAAAAACATTGGTACTATATCATGAAGAAGGAAGCATTGGGGGAGGTCGAGCTTTCCTTTCCTAGCATGCTCTAGCTTTTGTGTTTCAGTGCACTGATCTTAACCAATAAGTCTGGGTCTGCCTCCCTCCGTCCCTCCCTCCTAGGAGGTACAACCAGAAACCTCTTAATTTCTATTTCTTCTTTTAAATACCTTACACATGTCTATCACAAACAATTTAAACATAGACCTTCCCTGACTTTGTAATGCATGTACTGTTTGAAGTTCAGGTGCCTTATAGCTTATAAGCAGCTAGTATTTGTCCCACTTTCTGATGTCTGATAAAGAGTCTCTTTTCTACTGTCTAGTCTTTGTTTTATCCATGTGCTGGCATAATTCAAGGTCAAGCAGCAGCTTCTGTGCACTGAAACCACCCAAGCCTGTTATGCTCTGTTTCCTTTGCTAAGGCCAACACAGATAGGCCAAAAAGGCCAGTGTATGGTGAGGCCACCTGCACAGCTGACTTTTAGTTTAAATGAGCTTTCAGTACCACCAACCACTATGACCTACTGTGGCCTGTTCTTGATGAGATCTACAAAGCCCCTAAGCTTTTACTAAGGCTTCTGAGCCTAGTATATGCAGCTTTGTCTCTATAGAAACAGCCACTTACCTGGTGACAAAGTTGCCCTAACTACAGTCACTGCTAAGGCCAAAATGCTGGGTGGCTCAGTCATTAAAAACTAATGCAAGCTGTCAATACTCACTTGGCCTAATGTACAAGAAAATACTTTGCCCTTCATCATAGTCTAGCTCTCAACAGAAAACTTAAAAATTCCACGTGCAAAATGCCTGTAGATTTTACTTCATGCCTTTTAATCAAAATTTCAATAGGAGCTGGAGAGATGGCTCAGCAGTTGAAAGTAATGACTGCTCTTGCAGAGGACCTAGGTTCCATTCCCAGCACCCACATGGCAGCTAACAACTGTCCATAATTCTATTCCCATTTGATTTTTAACATCAAAGGGAATTGCACAACACAGATGCACACGCACACACACAAACACACACACATATATGTAGGCAATACATTCATACACAAAAATAAAAATAATAAAATTAAAAATTTCAGTCTTACACACCAGAAGTTAGGGTGTATTGTAGACCAGTAAACAACACTGACCTTCCCTCAGTGGAAACAAGATAAAAAGAAGGGCATCTGAGGGACCATGGTGTTGCTTCTGTACCTAATAAACTTATATATAGGTCAGTGAATTTCCTAGCAGTGAGCCTCAGAACTAACAGACTTGCCAAGTGTGTTGGCATATGCCTGTAGTCTCAGCATTTGAGGGAATGAAGGCAGGAGGATTAGAAATTCAAGGCCAGCCTCAGCTACCTAGTGCAAAAAGAACTTTGTTGACTTTACCTGGTGATGAGTTGTTGGGAGGGTCTTGCATTTATGGGTACAGAAGCTGAGGAGAATGAACGCCTGCTTCCTGGGCAACTGTTACTTGAGAGAGAAAGGCTGAACTCTATGTGCCTTGTCCTTCTGAACTCTCAGGCAAGTTACTATACCACTTCTGGATCAAAGAGGAGCCAGCAGTTAAGGCACAGAAACCTTCCTCTTTGGGTGCATAGTCTCAGGAAAATTGCCAAGAGGCAGCTGATGGTATGAGCCTGTTGGAGAGTAGAAATTCAAAGTAGAGGGGTTTCCTGAATGGGCCATAATACTGTGTACCAAGTATAAACATATTGTTACCTACCTAATGCTCAGAAAAATGATTGTTTCCAAGTTTTCTTTAGGGACACTGAGCCTAAGAAACAGTAATTTTCTCAGAGTCACACATAAATAAGCATTAGCATTTGACTGGTTATTGCTACACCTATCCATATTGGTCACTGTTTCTTGCCCCTTCATGCTTTGTAATGGTAGAGTTGCCCATTGATGCCAGCTGCTGGGTGAATTGGTATCCTTTGTTGATCTGCTCTGCTCTAACATATTAGAAAATTGAAAGCTGAAGTAAAAGAGGTCAGATTTAATTGGGCCTTAATGAATGGATATGATCTTGTGAGGAGATGATGGATTTTAAGAGTGAGCATAAGAGCAAAAACCAGGTTTAATCCTCAAAAGTATAGAGTGGTAGAAGGGGCCAAGCATAGTTAACAATGTTCATTTCTAGGGGGATGGAAGAGTAGTTATTGAGGGGGGAGAACAAGAGCAATGACTGTCAGAGAGAGGAGCTAGTACAGTTAAGACAGGTCAGGCTAGAATAAGATGTGAAAAGGAAGTACCCAATTGAAGAATTCAAAAAGGGAGAGGTAGCAAGCTATATTGAAGAAGTTTGCTGGTGTATTAGTTACTTTTCTGTTGTGATAAGGTACCATGACCAAGTGAATTTTTAGAAGGAGGAATTTATTTGGCTTATGGTTGCAAAGGGATGAGAGTTTATATTTGTGGGGGAGGCATGGTGGCAGAAGGTGGCTTGAGAAGAAATCCAAGTGATCACATCTTCAGGCCAGCACAGGAAGCAAAGAGTGACTGAAAATCTGATAAGGCTTTAGAACTCTCAGAGCCCACCCCCAGTGACATGCTTCCTTCAGCAGTATACCTCCTAAAACATCGCAAAACAATGCCACCAATGGGAAAAATGTCCAAATACTTAAAGTTTATAGGAGACATTATCATTCAAACCACCACATTCCCCAAGTTTGACTGCCAGCCTAATGGACCTAGGCCTACTTCATCAACATTATCATCAGATTTTCTATGCTATGGTTTTCTAGGAGCAGAATACCCCCTCTCCCATATCCCCCAGTATTTTTTTTTTCACAAGTTGGAAGCTTAACTGAATGTGGTCTTGCCCTGAAGGTACTCTTTCTATTGTTTAAGCACAAGGCTGTAGGCCTTTCCTTAATGGCTCTAATCTCCTTATCTAAGAGAGCCTCTCTTTCCATGTGTCTTGGCTCCAACATTATTTAACTTTATAGTGCTTGCTTTCTCTCTAAACTGTACATTCTGCATTTCTTTCTGCCCTATTTGCTCTTTTTCATTGTAGATCTCCGTAGTATTCACCATTAATAACCATGCCACTATTTCAGTATTAGGCTGTCTTGAAATTTCTTCCACCAGAAAATTAGTCCATTACTTTCCAGCTTAGCCTCAGGCAGGCCCTTAGGCTGGAGGTAGTCTACAGCCAGATATGTTGCCAAACTATGACAGTTGCTGCTTAAGTCCTTTGCTCTCAACACTACTTTCTTCCAGGCTCCTACCAATCATCTGTGAGTAGCACAGGCCTGGGAGCAAGAATGAGTCCCAAAGTACCTGTGATGCATGGTCTGTAAACTTGATCTCCACTTCAGCTTAGAGGGAAACAGTTGTGAAACACTTTGCATGCCATGCCTTTCTGGGTAGATTATTGACTTTTTCTAGAGCTATCAGCTTAATTTATTTCTCTTTCCTTCTCCCTTTCCTTCTTTCTCTTTTTTTTTTTTTCACTTTTGAGGCAGGGCCTCATACTATCTCCCAGACTGACTTCAAACTCATAGCAATCCTCCTGCCTCAACCTTTCAAGTGCTCTTAGATTACAGGCATGTGACACTATACCTACTTTTATACTGTGCTAGGGATCAAAACCAGGGCCTGATATATGCAATGCAAGCACTGTACCAACTGAGCTGCATCTCCAGCCCCCTCAACTTAATTTTCATAGAAAGAGCAATTCTCTTTTTGCACATATTGTCATATGGCAATTGCACAATTGCCATAAAGAGTGGCAGGGGGGATGGAGAGATGACTCAGTGGTTAAGAGCATATACAGCTCTTGCAGAGGACCCAGGTTCAGTTCTCAGCACCCACATCAGAGAATTCACAACTACCTATAATTCCAGTTCCAGTGAGTCTAATACCGTCTGGCCTCTGCAGTCACTCCCTCCCCCAATAGTATACATAAAATCACACAGGCAAAGCACATTCGCATAAGTAGTAATTATAAATAAATCTAAAGAAAAAGAGTGAGCAACAAAGTAAACTCAGGAAGCTTGTTTTCAATTGCTGTGAACTCAGAGGGCCTGGATAGTATTGGTTCATCTGGGCATGAGTGAATAGAGGTTGACAGTTCTTTCTGTGCCCATTTTACATTTCTCAATACAAAGAAATTTTTTAGGTTGAGCACAGTAGATATTTTGATGTCTCTCTCCCACTTAATAGATGTGGAAAGTTAGAAGTACCTTCCTGGCTTCAGGTTTTGTGGCTTGTCTATAGGATACCTGGACCAAAGCAGATTCCCAGGCCCTGGTATGTTCATAAAAAAATTTCTCTGTACATAAACATACATTGTGAGCACCTTTCTAGCTGGTAAACATTGTAGAGTGTGTCTTCTAAATTTTTGATAGATTTGTAAATATCTGTAACTGTTTTATAATGGAAATTTGCTTTGAGTTGATTCAATTATTCTTCAATAATTACATATTTTATGAGTCCATTAAAATGTAGCATAAGCCAGATTCCAAGATAAATATTGCATCTTTTCTCTCATATGCAGAGTCTCAATTTGAAAAACAATAGAGGATTATTTGAGAAGAGAAATAGGACCGGGAGGAACTAAAGGAAGTAATAAGGGGAAATGCAAAACAAAACAAAACAAACAAACAAAAAACTATCAAAAGCAAAACTTTGGGGGGGGGCATCTTTTTGAGACAGGGTCTCCCTGCAGCCCCAATGGCCTGAAACTCACTATGTAGACTTGGCTGACCTTAAACTCACAGAGATCTGCCTGCCTCTGCCTCCTGAGTGCTAGGATTAAAGGGCATGTACCACCAAGCCTGGCCCCAAAAGAAACCCTTAAAATTTGGTTTTTAAGATTTCCTTTTGACATCTTGGTTTTCGTTTAGTAGTGATGGAGATGGAACCCAGAGCATTGAGTATACTGGACAGATGCTCTGCTGCTAAGCTACACCTCCAGTCTTCTTTTTTTACTTATTTATTTTTTACTTTTATGTGTATGAGCAATTTGCCTGCATGTTTGTAAGTTCATCTGCGCATGCAGTGAACTGCTGAGGTCAGAAGAAGGCATCAGATCCCCTGGAACTGGAGTTACAGACAGTTATTAGCACCATGTGGGTGCTGGGAACCAAACCTGGGTCCTCTGAAAGAACAACTAGTGCTTTTAACCACTGAGCCATCTCTCCAGGCCTCCTTCCTTTGAAAAAAAAATTTATCACTTCCAGTCTTTTTAATTTATAACATTTTAACAACTTTTTTCTAAACTCATTAAAAAATTTACATACCTTTGTTTGTTTATTATTTACTTTTGTGCATCAGTGGGTAGGTAGGTATGTAAGTTGCTACAGTAAACATGTGGAGATCGGAGGTCAACTTGTGGGAATTAGTTCTCCTTCCATCATGTAGGTTACAAGGGCTGAACTCTGGTTGTCAGGCTTGGTGGCAAGCACCTTCACCCATTGAGCCATCTTGCTGGTCCCAACTCATATCCTTAGAGGAAAAATGACTACTCTTTATCATATTTATATAAATTAAATAACATATAGTTTAGTAGGCATATTTTCTTTAAAAGTGTGTTCAATGATTAGAATATATTTTAATTTCAGTATAAAAGCCAGGACTGTTGAATATAACTATAAGCCTGAGAAACTTAATTTTAGTAGCATAGCCTCATACTCAAGAAATGCACTCACCATGACATAGCAGTTTTGCTCTTTGGGCATCCTTTGTGGCAGGTGTCTACTCTTAAGAATCACTGAAGATTTCCATTATCACCTCTGCCAAAAGCCAAACAAATAGGGCAGGAAATCTAGAGCTATTAATAGCCTAGTGTCTTAAACCCTTTGCAGTTATCATCCTCCTAGGTGGGGAAGATTTCCAGTTTCCCTGACTCCTTCTTTTCTTGGCACCTCAGATATGTGTCTGTGTATATGCACAGAGACGTACATCTAATTAAGGTTATTGCTTCATAGCATCCAGGGTCTCTGTGACAGAATTTCCATCTATAGCTTTGGAAAAACAAACTTTGCCTTGAAGTATTTACGTGTTTTCTCTTCTTACCTTTCAGGTGGTATCTGAGTGTTTCTTTAGAGTTTTTGCACAGTCTGTTCCCATGCAAACCAATGAGGGAGAAGTATCGGAAGAAAGCAGTTCCAAGGTCAGTAAATTACTTAATGTTACAAACAGTTTAACTAGAAATTAAACAGGATAGGCAATAAATGAATTGAGCATGTGTTTCATGCTATGACCTGGTCACATGACACCCTTGGTACCCTCTTTACCTCCTTCTTTGTCCTCAGTATTGACTCTAGTCCTTCATGGGAGCTCCTAAGGGGACCTTATATTATGTCCTATACAGTCCTCAGCACCTGCAGCACTACTACCCAGAACCCACCCTGAAGGGGGTCTTTTGCAGCTAGCCACTGTAACTAGTACTCATCCCTCTTTGCTCTCAGAAGCATATACCCATACACAGATACAACACACACACACACACACACACACACACACACACACACACAGATACACACATATTTTAAAAACAGATTTTTTAAAAAAGAATTAAAAGATGAAGTGCAGATTGAGTAGTTTCTGATGATTGATGGAGAAAGAGGGGGAGGAGGCATACATCTCTACTTAATGGGTAAAGGTTTTCTGCTCTCTACTTTTCAAACCATTTCATCACTCCCAATACACAGATACATATACTCAGGACACCCAAGAACTACCCATAGAATTTCTGAGGTGTACATATACCCTTCCCTGGGATCCTGATTCATTAATTTATAATCAAGTTCAGTGTCAAAGAAAACTGGATTCTTGTAGGATCCTTTGGCTAGTACTACATTATTTGTCAGTAAAGCTAAGTTGCAGTTAAAAGATCACTTGGTTAGCATATAATTAAGCCAATACAAAAAATTTGTTTAGTGCTGTAAAGTCAGATTCCAGTTTTGTTTTGTGGGGTGAAAGATTGACTTTCTTTTTTTTCAGTTGCTTAATAGGGTATCAGTTCAAAATCAGTTAAAGAGTAAAAGAACAAAGCCAGGCATGGTATTGCATCCCTATAATCCACCAAGGACGCTGAAACTGAGAATTTCCATGAGTTTCAGACCATCCTAGGTTATCTAGTGAGCCCAGCCAGACCTGCATAACAAGTCCCTGCATTAAAAAAAAAAAACCAACAAGCAAAAAAATCAACCAACCAACCAAACAGAAACTTGCAAACAGCAAAAAAATAAACAAAAAAAATTAATTGTATTTGTAACTTCTGCTTTATCAGTCTTAGTTTAATTCAAAATTTTATCTCCCTGTGTTGCTTTAAAAAAATCTTATATTTAGAATGATTTCATGTTAATAAAGGAATAACATAATTAATATTATGTTAACCTAATTTGTGGATATCTTTGTAAGCAGTCATAAAACAGCAGATTTTGAGAACAAGTGGGGCATTTTCTGTAACATGTGATTTTGAGCTAAATCTATTGTTTAATCAATAAATTTGTTTAATTATTTTTATATGTATTGAGTGTTTTACCTGCATGTGTATAGTACATCATGTACATGCAGTGCCTTCAGAGGCTAGAAGAGATCATCTGATCCCCTGGAATTAGAGTTATGGACTGTTGTTAGCTGCCACATGGGTGCTAGTCTTTTGCAAGAATAGCCAGTGCTCTTAACTTCTAAGTCTCCAGCTGCTTAATAAATAATAAATAATCATGTGTTATAAAGGGATATAATAGAGTGGTTCCTACTCTCAAGCTGATCACATTTCAGTGCAAGACACAAATATAAACAAAAATACTATAAAAATCACTGTAAAAAACTATGAAAATGGAAAATAAAGCCATATGTTAAAGGGTAACAAAGAGTATCAACTTAGACTAATCATGGAAAGCTTCTGAGACAGGACATTTCAGGTAAAGGATGAGGACTCCAACTGTGAAAAGTGAGAACAGTTCTAGACAGAAGAAAGGGCTATGGAGGCCCTGCAGTCTGTCCTGGAACTATCAGAAGACCAGTTGGCCCAGTATGATAGCAGATTTGAGAAGGATGCAGAGACTGTACCTCAAAGGTCACACTGTATTAAGTGGGCCTATTCTCTGCACTGAGCAGCCATTGGCAGTTGTTCCTTCTGGGAGGAATAAGATACGAGTGTTTTGAGAAAACTGCCTGGTCACCTAGTACCTGCTGGAGAGGCAGGAGATAAAGCAGGAGACCTGCACTGTCAGCTGTCAAGGTAAGAGGAAAGAGGGAGCCTACATTCCTGTGATAGCACTGGAGGCAAAAGAAAGACAAACTTGAGGTATATTTTGAAAGTTAAACTGAATTCACCTCAGGAGGGATTGAAGTCCTTTTGTACCACAAAAATCAAGAGAATTCAAGAAAAACTTGCTTTTTAGAGGACTGAGGTTATGGCTCTTAGTAAAGGGTTTTCCCATGAAAACATGAGAACCTGAGATTCTATTCCCAGCACCCACGTAAAAAAAAAAAAAGCCAGATGTGGTGATGTGCACCTGTAATCCTAGCACTGGAGAAGTATAGACCAAGAGGATCCTTGTAGCTCACTAGCCATCAAGTCTTGTTGAATCAGTAAGCTCCATGTTCACTGAAAAGACCCAGTCTCACAAAAGGTGATTGAGGAAGACCTCTTGTGTACACACACACACACACACACACACACACACAACCCCCCCCATATTAAATTTTTAAAAATGAATAAAAAAAGTAAAAGAAGTGTAGATAGTAAAATCACTAGATGTTCAGAAGTTAAGCAAGGGCCATTGAGAAACTCTAGCGGGTAAAGGTATGTGCTGCCTGACAATGCATGACTTGAGTTCAATACTTAGAAATCACATCAAGATGGAAAGAGAGAACCAGCTCCATGGAGTTGGCCTCTGACTCCCACACATACACTATGACATGCACATCTGTATTAATTACTTTTCTGTTATTGTTATAAAACATCATGACCAAGGGAACTTATAAAAGGAAGAGTTTATTTGAGCTTATAGTTCCAGGGGGTTAGATCATAGTGGCAGGGGAAGCATGGCAGCAGGAGGTGGCTAAGCAAGCCCATCTTCAAGCGGGGACAAAAAGCAGAGTGGCTGAAAATCTGGCAAAGCTTAAGAACTCTCAAAGCCTGCCCCAGTGACATATGGTTATAGCATAACCATAAAATCTAAAACTCCTAACACAATTCTTAAAATCTCCCAAAATGGTGCCACCAACTGGGGACAAAATATCCAAATACTTAGAATCTGTGGGGGACATTCTCCTTTAAACCATCACATTCTATTCCTTGGTCCCCATAGGCTCACAGCCATATAAAATGCAAAAATGAATTTAGTCTACCTTCAAAAGTCCCCATAGTCTTTACCAGTGTCAATATTATTCAGAAGTCCTGAGTCCAAAGTCTTCTGAGACTCAAGGCAATCTTTTTAACTCTGAGCCCCTATAAAATCAAAACATAAATTATATACCTCCAACATACAATTGAACTGAATACACATTCCCATTATAAAAGGAAGAAATGCAGACATACTGAAGAAATATAGGACCAGAACAAGACTGAAAACCAGCAGGTCAAAACACTAAATCCATTAACTCCACGCCTGACTTCTGGGACTTTAGTTCGAAAGGGTTTAGATGACTCAGCCCAACCAGCTATGCTGCATGCAGCATACACCTCTCTCTTGGACTGGTACCACTGCCAGAATACAGTTGTCCTTGGCAAATGTGTCATGGTTTTGACATCTCAAGCATTTTAGGATCTCCACTGCCAACCAAGTTTCACCTTCACAGTGGCCCATCAGGGCCTTCTTTATGGAGGGATGCCCCTGCTGCACACTGCCTGGCATCCATGGCTCTCTGAAATCATTTCATGCTTCTAAAGCTAGCACCACATAAAGGACACTGCCAAGTTCACCTGCTAGCCTGGGATGGACCCTGACCTGCTTTATCCATATTAGCAGCTTTTCTATGCTGTGGTTTTCTAGGAGCAGAAAACCCCTCTTACATTTTTATTTCACCAGTTGTAGGCTTAGGTGAGTGTGGTCTTGCCCTGAAGACATCTTTCCATGTTTACACACAAAGTTTATATCTCTAGGCCTCTGCTCAGTTGCTCTGATCTTTTTATCAGAGAGAGCCTCTTCCTTAGCATATGTCTTGGCTCCACTATTGTTAAACTTTATAGTGCTCGCTTTCTCTTAAACTGTACATTCTGCATTTCTTTCTGCACTGTTTTTTTAAATCATAGATCTGCATAATATTCACTATTAATAACCATACCACTGTTTTTACATTAGGTTTTCTTGAAATTTTCTCAGTCAAAAAAATTAGACCATTTCTTTTCAGCATAGCCTTAGGCAAGCTCTTAGGCTGTGGGCAGACTCTAGTCAGATTCTACTAAAATGTCCCAGTTGCTGCATAAGTCCTTATATCCTGCTAGAATTATTGTGCTCTTAGTACTTCTTTCTTCCAGGCTTCCAGTAGAAGGGCCAATTAAGTTCTGCTTGCAGCATGCAACTGCTTTTCTAGTTCAGACTTCCAAAGACTTCCACATTCTTCACATGATCAAGTTCTTCACAACAACACCCCACTCCTGGTACTAACTTCTGTATTAGTTACTTTTCTTTTGCTGTGATGACATACTGACCAAGGGAACTTATAAAAGGAAGAGCTTATTTGAACTTAGTCCAGAGGGTTAGCCCAGTATGGTGGGGGAGGCATGACAGCAGAGGTGGTAAGAACAGAAAACCAAGTGATCACATCTCTGAGCAGGCACAAAAAACAGAGAGCAACCAGAATCTGGAAAAGCTTAAGAACTCTCAAAACCCACCTCCAGTGACATGCTTCTTTCAGCATGAGCACACCTCCAGAAACCTCCCCAAACAGTACAGTAATGGCACATAATGTCCAGATACTTGGGGCCTATGGGGAACATTCTCCTTCAAACCACCACACACATCATTCATACTCAATATGCACAATAATGAAAATAAATAAGATTTTAAAGAAATTAAGTTGATGTCTGAGAAAAAGTATCTTTTTTTTTTTTAAATCTTGAGACAGGATCTCTTAACTCAATGCTAGCCTCGAACTCCCTATTTAGCCAAGATGACCTTGAACCTCTGATCCTCCTGCCTCCACCTCTCAAGTGCTGGGATTATTGGCATGCCCATTATATGGTAATGAGAATTGAGCCTAGAGCCTCATGCATAGTTGGCAGACACTCTACAAATTGAGCTACATCTCCAGTCCCAGATTTGTGGATTTTCTTTTTTGAAGAAGAATAGAACCTGGTGTGGTAGCTTGCTATGTAGCAAGACCCTGTCTCAAAACAAAAGAATAGTAAGGGGGACATAACTTTGGAAAATGCCTCTAGTCCCAGGCTGTAGCCCTAGCACTGAAGTGACTGAGGAACTGAGCCTAGGAATTTGGGGCCAGTTTGGGCAACATAGTAAGACCCTGTTACACCATTTATTAAAACAACAATAATATAACTTATTAAAGGGAAAAGCCACGAGAAAACCTTCTGAGGAGATGATAAACATGCTCTGTGTCTGATGGGGTGTGATGATTTACAATTTCAATAAAAATCACAAACGTACTATAGGTAAATTTTAACAGATGAAACTGTAATAGTCTTGGAATGTGGTAATGGATGAGCCAAGATATGAATGAAACAAGAGTGGCAGAGTATAGACAGCTTTTAAAGTCTGAATGTGGCTATGTAGGGGTTCCTTTGCATTTACATATGTAAAAATTCCTATAATAAAGTTTTAAGAAGTTACTGGACCTAGGAACGTAGCTCAGTTGGTATAGTAGTTACCTGGCATCTCTGAAGCTCTTTTAGGTTTTATTCTAGCACTCCATAAAACCAGGCACAGTGGCACATACTTGTATTCCCAACACTGAGAAGGTAGAACCAGAAAGATCAGAAGTCTAGTTTATCCTTAGCTATGTAAGTTCCAGGTCATCCTTAGATATATGAGATCCGGTCTCCAAAAAAGTTAACAACCAGGCCCATTAACAGGAGGTAGAGGCAGGTGAATCTCTGTGCAATTGAGGCCAGCCTGGTCTAAATAGGGAATTCCTGACCAGCTGGGGCTATAAGAAGACCCTGTCTCAAAGCAACTTATAATAGTGTCCTGTGTCCTGGAATGCCATTTCATGGGAGTACTAGGGGCAGAAGTCATGTTTTATGGGATTCAGAGAAATTAAGTAGTAAAAGGAAATATGAGTTGTGGCTGGTCTCCCACACAGTTTTAGAATTTTTTTAAGTAAACAGATGAAAGAACAACATCAAAAAGTAATTAGCTAAAACCAAAATGTTTTGTTTGTTTTTAAACTGGAGGAAGCTATGCCTGTTTGAGAAGAGAGGGGAAGATTGAAGTTATGAGACAGGGCCATCAGATTTGTGATGGGAGCTAGATATCAGTGTGCTGTGGTAGTATCTGAGCTCCAACCAGGTCCTGCTCCTACCTGAAGGGGTAGGGGTACTCGAGGGAAAGAAAAAAAATGGATTTAGTTTTCTTTGTATTGCCTTAAAAATGGAAATAATTGATCTTAAAAAGTGGCATGCATAACTGAGGATTTGAAATGATAGTATTCCCTATTGAGGAGAAAGATTTGTAGTTGAAATTATGGAAAGGATGTTAAGTATAGTTAAAAACAAGTATGATGGCCAAAATGATTTATAAGATACCCAGAAAATGTGCAGGTAGAAAACAAGGATGCTTCAGGATAGACTGGGAAGGAAGTTTTCTTGGAGAACATGGTATATGATGTTCCTTGTGAAGAGAGTCTTTAAAACTGTGCAGTATTGTTCAGAGCTTTTCCATGGAAAGAGGTGCTTAAATTCAGAGGTGGATTATAGGATATGTATTTGTCCAGAGTTGGCAAATGTAGATTCTAACTGAGTTTAGAAAGATTCTTTTTCTCTGCCAAAAAGAAATCAAGCAAGCAGTGGCTTTCAAAAGCCTGATGTAGGTAAATTATAGATAATCTAAAATTATGTAAATGTGCTATTTCCATTATTGCTTCATTATTTAAAAATAAAAAGCCTTTTGATTGTGTGTGTGTACATATATATGTGTTACAGGACATATGTGGAGATCAGAAGACAGTTTTGTAGAGTTGGGTTTTTCCCACTACTCATGGGTTCTTGGGGTTTGAAATCAGGTCACCAGGTTTACACAAACACAGTTACCTGCTAAGCCACCTCAGTAATGGCTATTATTCTTATTTTAGGTTTTTTTTTTTTTTTTTTTTTTTTTTTGAGGCAGGACCACTCAGAATTCAAGGGCAAGAGAATCATTACTACCACTCAATAGGAAGAAAATTCAAGACTGTCTTTAATCCATCACACAGTGATTAGAGAGAGTGTTGGACACCAGGTTGAAGAATAGGGTGTGACAGAGATTGGATTACTTTAGGCTACAGAGTTTCTAGAACAGGCAGCAGACTTTTAAAGGAGCAAACAAAATCTTGATTTTAATTTACAATTTCTTTTAACTAGTCTTGATGGAGAGATACACTAGAATATTTGTATCTTGACTGATGAAATTTTCTAAAGAATGAGAATCTGAGTCGAGCATGGTGACACATACCCATAAATCCCAGCACTCAGGAACTTGGGAGGTAGAAGCAGGAAAATTGCAAGTTCAGGGTCAACCTGGGCAATATAGCAAGGCTATACTTCAGAAAAATGGAAGGAGGGAGGAAGGAGACCAGGAAGATTGTGAGTTTGAGGCCTGCCTGGACCACAAAGTAAATCCTTGGCTCAACAACAGTAACCCAAAGAATCAAAAAAGAGGGACAGTGGAAAGATGCTTGAGCAGCTAGGTAACCATATGTGAATGTGTGGCCTATGACCTCATATTACATATTATACATAAAAAGCTAATTTGAAGTAGACCATAAACCTAAATGTGAGAGCCAAAAGTATAAACCCTTTGAAAGACAATATAGAAGTATCTTCATGGTTCTTTGAAGATTGTAAGAATTTTCCTGGTAGGATACAAAAATCAGTAGAGAAGTTGCTAAATTGAATTTCATTAATTTTGACACTTTCATGGTAGTATATGTCTATAATTCCAGTACTTGAGAGGCACAGGTAGGAGGATTACTACAATTTTGAGAACTTCTGTTTAAACCCAAGTTTAAATAAACCCATCAGAACCCAAGGATGGACTTGGGAGAGCAGGTCACTGACACATGCTGCAGTATAGATGATCCTTGAAGACCCTTTGACCTCTCTTCCCAGTGTGGCCACACTGAAAAATCTTTCTCTGCTCTTCACTTTTACTTATCTATTTGGCCTATTGAGGACCAGTAGCAGAGCCTAGCTTGTGAGGGCTGTCAAGACCCAGGCTCTGACCCAAACCATTCTATAGACCCATAAGAAAGTGGTTTAGAAGTGGAAAGAATAACTGCTGCCTCATACATGGGATTTGAGAGGCTGAATACTATCCCTAGAGCTGTACCTGCCCTCCAGGTAAAGATACTTGGCTGAAAATGGATTGTTCAGCCTGCAAAACAGAACTAGGAATCATCCAAATGTAATAGTTGAAATTGTAAGGTTAGATTGAATTACTGTGGCAGAATGTGGAAAGAATAGTTTAAGGACAAATGCTGGGAGACATACATGCTTAGAGAACAGAAGAACAAGAAGCAGAGGATTCAGTCAACATCACTTTATTAGACAATTTATTTGTACTAGGCTTATAGTGAAGAAGACATTCAGTGTCTGACTCAGGATGAATTTGCACTGTTGATGCAGAGAGCAAAACACATGAACAAGTAAGTGGTCCTTCTGGGTAGTGATTTGTGTTATGCAAGAGTGCTGAATATAGAAACTGCTTCATGTGGGGTGGTCTGGAAAACTCTGCTCAAAGAGGTGGCACTTGAGCTATGACTAAATGATGGGAAGGAAACTTTCATGCAGCAAAAGTTGGAGAAAAGCATTCTGAGTCCAGTGAATAAATCCACAGGCCCTATATTGGGTGAGAGAAAGGAAAGGAAGTCTGTAGCCCATTGCAAGATAGAAGAAAATTTCAAAAGGGTCAAATATACTGTGTTAAATATTAGTAGAGGTCAAGGAGGAGTACGAGTAATAATTCATTATGGGGCCAATGGAATGTCTCAAGCAGTGAAGGTGCTTCCACTAAGCCTGAAGATCTGAGTACAGAGTGCACATAAAACGTGGAAGCAGATCAATTCCATAAAATTGTCTCTGACCTCCACAGGCATACTGTGGCACACATACCCCCCAACAGGCACACAGAGTAAAAAATTATATATCTAGTCTTGGGAATTGAAAACAGAGATGCAAAGAGGTATTTATGTACCCATGCTCATAACATTATTCGCAAGGGCTAAAAGGTGGAAAGCAACCCAGATGTCTCTTGATTAATGAATGGCTTTTTAAAATGTGGCTGCTTTTTAGATATGGTTGTAGGTGCCCTGGAGCACTGTACCGTCTGTGTGCTCCTGTCTTGACTTATTGCTTTTCTCTTCTGATGAGGAACAAATCAGTCAAGAGGCCACACAATAGCCATGGTTTTAAAGATACTGAAAGACACAGGACATTGTGGCGCATACTTTTAATCCCAGTATTTGGGAGGCAGAGGCAGGTGGATCTCTGAGATTGAGGCCGACCTGGTCTACATAGTGCCTTCCAGGCCAGCTGGTGCTGCATGGAAACCCTGTCTCAAAAAGACAAAAAAAAAAAGGCGGGGGTGGGGCGGATAATGAAAGACTCAGGTGGAACTGCAAGCAGCAGTTCACCAAATTTGAATTACTCTTCCCCCCAGCTGCAACATGAATTCTGTAAGAGAAAATGTGAGCCACCTTGATCAAAGGCACAATGTAAAAGTGAAATGACTTGTTTGCAAGACTACCAAGAGAATCACTAAGGTTCCAAGACTTGGGATCAGTTTCAGATAATAATCCACAAGAACACAAGAAGGTGGTCCTTCGGAGACTGTTTAGCAGATTATTTCCATCAGTATTGAACCAGGAATGAAGACTGAAGTCACTATTGCAGATACCCAACTCAAATATTTTAATAAACTGATGTAATTAGTTGTTTAATAAATGTGGTATATATGTATGGAGCATGATTTAACCTCACAAAAGAAGAAGATCATGATACATGATGGCCCTTGAAGACACTGTGCTAAGTGAAGTAAACAGTCACAAGAGGCAAGCATATCATTTCCCTTCTGTAGAGTATAGTCAGTTTTATGAGAAGAATGTGGAATGAATGGCTGCTGCCAGGGACCAAGAGAAGTGGAGAGTGGGGACCTGTTGCTAAATAATACAGGATTTCAGATGGGAAACATTTTTTTAAAAAAGTTTTGGGGGATAGAGACTAGTGGTTGTTGCACAATTATGTGAATATACTTAAAGCCATTGAACTATACAGTTAAAAATGGATAGCATGGCTAAGCAGTTAGGATGGCTTGCATCAGACTCTGGGTTCCTTCTTTAGTACCACATAAGAATATGTATATAGCCAGACAAAGTGGTACGTGCCTTCAGTCTCAGTACTCAGGAGGCAGAGACAGGCTGATCTCTGCCTATACTGTGCTAGAATGCCTGATTTCAGAAATTGCTAAATGAGGGGCTAGAGAGGTGACTCAGCAGTTAAGAACACTGACTGCTCTTGCAGAGGACCCACCCTCTTCCCACCCCCCACATGGCAGCTAACAACTGTCTGTAACTTCAGTTCTAGGGGATCCGATGTCCTCTTCTGACCTCCACAGGCATTGCACGACATGGGTACACTTACATACATGCAGGTAACACACTCATATACATAAAATAAAAATAAGGATATTTTAAAAATGATAATTGAGTTGCTGACTTGCAACTTGCATTTTATTTATTTATTTGGTGTGTGTCTGTGTCTGTTTGTTGGTACACACACGTGAAGGTAAAAGGACAACTTGCAGGAATTTGTTCTCTCCATCCACCATGTCTGTTTTAGGGATAGAACTCAGGTGGTTAGGATTGGCAGCTAGTACCTTTACCCACTGAGCCAACTTTCTGGCTTCTTGAGTTCGTTTATTAAATCATTAAATGAATCTTTGCTCAGGATTAGAACAGAATTTCCAACAATTCCCCCACCCCTCTTTTTGAGATAGGTCTCCCTAAAGGCCCCAAAGCCCCATCTGGTCTAGAACTCACTATGTAGACCAGGTTGACTTCGATCTCATAAAGATCTGCCTGCCTCTGCCTCTGCCTCTTGAGTACTGAGATTAAAGGCGTGTGCCACCATGCCTGGCTTCTTTAGACACTGAGATAGGATCTGTTGTAGCTCAGAGTTGAGACAGAATTTTCTTCTTTTATTTTTTTTTATTTTTCATATAGCTCAGGCTGGCTTTGAACTCGCTGTGTAGCTAAAGATGAACTTCTGATCTTCCTACCTGTACCAAGTATTGTCATGAGCCACCACACCTAGCTTCCAACAGTTTTTGAAATGTTCCTAAAATATTTCTGCCATTTTGTATTACATATTTATGCAGTGTGGCATGTTCAGCATTGGCAGTTAGAAAATGAAAATCTTAATCACCTTTGAAAAATCATCTCTTAAGCACAAAAAAGAGGGGGTGTGCTACACAGGCATTCTATCACTAAAGCCCCTTTAACTGTTTCAGTTGTACAGTTCACTGACACTAAATAGTCCCATAAAACCACTGTTTATACAGCATTTCTGTAATTGTCAGTGTTATAATACACTAAAGATGATTTAAAGTATACTAGAAGGTATGGATATGTATAGATACTAGGCCATTTTATATGACTTGGGCATACCAAAGATTTGATAGACACAGTTGACAGAAGTGTTTAGGTCCTAGAACCAGTCCTTCATGGATATAGAGGGAGCAACTATATATGTAGAGGGACAGAGGGCTGAAGAGCACAGCCACTGGGGGCAAGGGTCTTTGAGAGACATACAGAGATGTAGGCAAGGGAGCTGAACTTATACCATTTCTTACTTTGTCTTGGGGGTAAATGTCTACTTAATCTTTTAAAGCAGTTTCAAAGTTCTTTTCTAGGATGTGTCTCTTGATTGGTACTTTCTCCTCGAGCCTCCTTATGCTTTTGCTGTGATACCTCCTATAGCTGTGCCCCTTGACTCATCTATTTTTCTCTGGTGTGAATGCTCACAAAGAATGTTGACCAAGGAAGTGATAGAATCATATTTGCATTTTGCAAAATTTCCTAACTGGAATGGTTTGGAGGGATGGGTTGGAATAAAATGGAACCCAGAATCACAAAGACCGGGAAGATTTGTAGCTAGGAGTGGTACCTTCTTGTATTACAGCTCCCATGCAGGTGTCCAGTAGATGGAACCCTTAACTCTACAAGCATTATAGATTTTGTATAAGCCCAGAAAGTTGTGATCCCTTAGTAGCAGCTGATATTCATCTTCCATGTGGACCTAGGTGTTAGGATTCCTCTGCCCTTGACAGGAGCCAGCATCACAACTCCCAGACCTCCCCTAGAGTGTCTGAGATCCTTGGTTCTGAGGGCCTCACAGCTCTCTGGACTCTTCTAGCAACAATACATAGCCTTACAGTTTCTCCTCTGGCCCTGTGCAGACTTCTGTCCCTCTTTAGCCTCAGCTTTCATCCTCCCTCCACTTCCACTGTCACCTTTTCCTGCTCTAAGTGTTCTCTCACTTTTCAGCTGAATCTTCTTGCCATTGTTCCAGTTGCCATGGTTTGAGGGCAGCTGCTACTGATACTTTTTTGCTGCTGCTGGCTGACAGTCTTGTGACTCTGTCTCTTTTTTTGCAGTTGGTTCCTCTGTTGTGTTTGTAGTTCAGCCTACCAACTGTTGGTCTTCACCTCTTGTTTAGCTGTCAAGCATCTTGGCTACTCCATGACTTCTCAGCTTAGCATTCCAGCTGCACTGCAATTTGTGCCCCTCTGCTGTCTTGGCTACCATTTCACTGCCTCTGCTGATTTTCCTCATTACCAGCTAAATCTGAACTACTAATAGGCAAAGACTACTTGAAAGAAACTTTTTATGGAGTCTAATGTTACAACCAAGCCTGCTTGCAGCCAGAGAAGAGGTGTTTGAACCAATCATAGCAGCCTCTTACGCAAATGAAGGTTTGTGTTTGCACCAGTGTTCCTTTCTACCAGTCACAGAATTCCCTGTTTGACCACCAGGGAAAGAGCATCCTCTCTGGCTTAGCTAGAAACAGCTGCAGAATTTACTGAGGCTTGTGGTAGCAAAACTTATGATACAAACTATTTGAAACAGTCCTAGCTGGGCCTGCATGACTTGTGCATGCATGACATGTGCATCCAGGAGCTTGTGCAAGCAGCTGGATCACCATGTATTTTCCTTAAGGTGTTATGGAGTATTTAAAACAGCTGACATTAGTATAAGAAGAATCATTTGGCTGTTTGATAGTCCTTTTGCATAAAGGAGAGTCTGACAGCACAGTAATAACTAGGGAGCCAATTGTGCCCTTCCATATTTACTTGTTTACAGGAAAATGAACATCAAACGGAGTGCTCCCCATAAAACCTGAAGAACTTATCTACAACACTAATGGTGATTTAAACAGATCTTAAAGTGCTTTAACAACGCTTAACACCCACTCAGTGCCCCAGGGAGAGGTAGGTCTCTCTTCCAGTCTCATTGAATATGAGATTAAGGAAGAAAGGTGAAGGATCTTACACAATCGTAGCCTTCTTATTAAGGGATCTTAGTAAATTGCAGTGCCATTCACATAAGAATTAGGTGATATAAATAAGAGAAGAAATCTGAAGACTGAGGTAATGTTTCATTTTGGACCTGTTGGGCCATCCAGGTAGAGCATGAGGGATGAAGTTAAACATCATAGAGCTGAGGTAGAAGATGATCTTGATATTCTGGGTTTTTCAGTCATTAACACTTGGCTTTGTTGTAATATTGTAATGTTGATTTTCTGTAAGCACCATCTTCCCATTTTCTCCACTAGTAAAAAGAGATCAAGACCCATAATTTAGAAATCTCTAATTGGAGAACACTTTTAAAGATGAAAAATAGACATTAAAAACTTTATTTAATTTGTATGCACATTATGCCTGCATGTATATAAGTACATTTACATAATGCAGTGCCCTCGGAGTCCAGAGGAAGGTGTCAAATCCCCTAGAACTGGAGTTGTGGATGGTTGTTAGCCACCATGTGGTTGCTGGGATTCAAACCCTGTCTTTTGCAAGAGGCAGCCAGTGTTCTTAACCACTGAGACATCTCTTTAGCCCTCAAAACAGATTTGTTTCTTTGAGAAAACTGTTTAGGCTAAGAAACTTAATACACTTCATTGTCCCATTCTCTTCCTCTTCCTCCTCCCAGTTAAAAGATGACACATTTCTGTGATTAAGTACATAAAATTCACACTTCAATGATTTTGTTTATTTGAGACAATGTCTTGCTGTGTAGTTGTGGCTGGCCTAGAACTGATTATGTAATCTGGCCTCAAACTTAGAGTTATCCTCCTGCCTCTGTCTCCCAAGTGCCAAGATTACAAGCACGAGCCACCATGCCTGGCTAATGATAGTTTTTGCATTTTAATTTCTTTTACTTTGTGTATATGTACTATACTATGTGGATACGCACATGCCATAGTATGATGTGGAGATTAAAGGACAACTTGAAAGAGTAGATTCTCTCCTACCATATGGGTCTAGGGATCAAACTATTTGTGACAGCAAGTGCTTTTATCCCTTGAGCCATCTTACCAGCCCTGATTTTCTTTTTTAAAACCTTTTGTGTACACTGTTGTAGCCATAACTCAGCTAGATGTATATCACCTCTGTCTTTTTACTCTGTAGCATTGTCATCTCCTGTCCCTGCTTTTCATTTTCATGGAGATTTTATTTTGGTTTTTGAGATGGGTCTTTCGTATTTTAGGCTGGACTGGAGCTCGTTGTATAGTTCAAACTGGCCTCAATCTTGGAATTCTCCTGCTTCACCTTCTCCTTTGCTGGGATTACAGGCCCAGTTTATAATTAATTAATTATCTATGCTAGCCATGGAACTCAGAGTATTGTGTGTGCTGAGCAAGTGTTACACCATAGAGCTATGACACCAATTTGTAGAACAGTGTGACTTTAGGATGGGAGATGACTGCTTCTCCTTGGTAAAAGCCTGTGGACTGCAGAATCAGAAAGTCCATACAAGAGAAGTAAAAGTGAAAATTTGCATTGAAGATCCCAGTGTGCCCAATGGGTGTCTTGCTTATCCTTTGCCTGATTTTTCTTTTTAGTAGAAATAAAGTAAACCCCTCTTTTGTGTGTGTGTGTGTGTTTTAACACTATCCTACCTCTTCTCCTACTCCTAAGAAATGAGAAAGCTGTGGTGGGACATAGTGTTGCATGTCCATAATCAGCACTTCAGAGGTGGAGACAGAAGGGTCAGTATTTTAAGGCCAGCTGGGCTACGTGAGACTGTCTTCAAAAAATAAACAAGAATGAAAGAAAAATAGGAAGAGGAGACTATACGGAGATAGTATCTCTAAGGGGTGTTTCTTTTGTTAGGTTTCATCATGGTAAATTTCTGTGGTACTGTTGTTTGTTTTCAGATTATTCTGTAAGAAATGGATTCATTTTACTAGGAATAATCCCATCTCCTTGAACACATCTTTTTTTAAAAAGATTTATTTTATTTTTAATTATATATTTGTGTGTCTGTGTCTGTGTCTGGTCACAAGTGCTCGCAGAATCCAGAAGAGGGCACTGGATCCCCTGGACTGTAATTATGGGCAATTGTGAGCTACCCAACATGGGTGCTGGGAACAGAACTCGGAAGGTCCTTCAAAAAAACAATACATGCTCTTAACCTCTGATCCATCATTCTAGCACACCTTGTTTTGTTTTTAAAATTGTACATCTGGAGTAGTTTTCATAGGACTGATAAATTCATTTGTAAAGATATCTCCAGATCTATCACTTTTTGTTGACCAGTAAGCATCTAGAGCAGCAAAAATGTCTATTTTCTTTTAAAGTTTATTTCAGTCATATATATTAATGATACATAATTAAAAGAATAATTATGAAGAAAACATCCTTATACTTGCGCTATGAGCCAAGAAATAGAATATATTGAATGCTAGATATCCCTATCCATCCTCCCCTAAAGAAATCACTTCCCTAATTACACTCGCTTCCTGGCTAAGATAATCACTACCCTAAAATATAACATTAATCACTTCCCTTTTTAAAAATGTGTATGAGTGTATTACCTGTATGTGTATAAGTACACCCATGCCATGCAATACCCTCAGAGTCGGAAGAAGGCTGGAGTTACAGACGGTTGTTAGCTGCCATGTAGGTGCTAGGAATCAACCCAGGTCATGTGCAAGAGCAGCCCGTGCTCTTAACTGCTGAACCATCTCTCCAGCCCTCACTTCGCTTTTTTATAGTTAAAAGCTTTCTGTAGATAGGTCTGTACACACACACACACACACACACACACACACACACACACACACAGATTGAATATCCCTTTAAATGCTTGGGACCAGAAGTATTTCAGATTTTGAGCATTTGGATTTTACCATATTTGTATAGATTTTATAGACCAAATAGCTCTGATCTGGAATTCTGAAATCTGAAATACTTTCATCTCTCAATCTTTGAGTACCTACATAATAGGACTTTCAGATTAAGGATACTCAAGCTGTAAGTGGTTAAAATTGTTTATAGGCTGAGGAAGGAAGAATGTGAATTTGAGGCTATCCTTGGGCTACATATAACAAGAGCCTGAATATACATATGTACATATATGTGTGTGTGTTCATAAATAAAATCATACTGTATATGTATCAACCACCCATCCTGTATATGAGTTCCTCATAAGACTCAACCAATTACAGATAGAAAATTGAGGGGAAATGAGTAGAGCTATATAGCCTAGTAATAAAGTACTTGCCTTCATATATGAGGCACTAGGTTCCACCTTCAACACCAAGAGAAAGAGAAAATAGTAGAAATATTGCATTTTTACTGAACATGTACAGATATTTTTCTTGCCATTTTCATTAAACAGTACATTATAATAACTGCTTAGCATTTATATTAGCTATTATAAGAAATCTAGAACTGAGGGGGCTGACTCAGTAGTCAAGAGCACTGACTGCTCTTGCAGAGGACAGGGATTCAGTTCCCAGTACCCAGGTGGCAGCTAACATTCATTCTTAACTCCAGTTCCAGGGGATCTGACATCCTCTTCTGACCTCCATGGGTATTGCATGACATGGGTGTACTTGTAGCCATGCAGGCAATACACTTGTACACATAAAATAAAAATAATAAATAAAATATTTTTTTAAAGGAAACCTAGAGCTGAAATATAGTGGTTGTATGCCTGTAATCTTAGCACTTGGGAGATGGAGGAAGGAGAATCAGGTGTTTTAAGGCCAGCCTCACGTACATAGCGCGTTTGAGGCCAGCCTGGGCTACATTCGAAATATGGGGTGGGGAGGCACAACTATCTTGGATCAGTGAAATGGGTTGGTGAGTAAAGGTGCTTGCTTCCAGGCTTGATTGTCTGAGTTCAGTTCCCTGGCCCCTCATGGTAGGAGACAACCAACTGCTATAAGTTGTCTTCTGATCTCCCCACAAATATTGTCTAGCACACACACATAAATTAGTTAATTTAAAAGATCTTCTTAAAAATCTTTCTAAGCTGGATGTGATGGCACATTCCCTTAATCCCAGCACTTGGGAGACAGAGGCAGGTAGATCTCTTGAGTTCCAGGTCAGCTGGAACTATAGGGGCTGGGGCTATAGGGAGACGCTGTTTCAAAGAGACAAAAAAGAAAGTCTTTCTAGGCCGAGTGTATACACCTGTAATTTCGGCTCTCAGGAGGAAGCTAAGGCAGGCGGATTGGCTCAAGTTTAAGGCCAACCTAGAATACGTAGTTTCAGGACTATGTAGTAAAACAATGTTTCAACCCCTCACACCCCCCAAAAAAAAAGAGGGACTGGAGAGATGACTCATTGGTTAAGGGCACTGGCTGCTCTTGCACATGCCCCAAGTTCTGTTTCCAGCATCTACATGACAGCTAACAACTGTCTGTAACTTCAGTTCCGGGGAATCCAATGCCTTCTGACCTCAGCAGGTTTGCATCCACAGGTGCACTTATGTGCATGCAGGAAAACATTCATACACTTAAAATAAAAATAAAATTTTGCTAGGTACGTTGGCACATGCCGTTGATCTCAGCATTTGGAAGCAGAGGCAGTGGAGCTCTGTGAGATCAAGGCCTGGTCTACACATCAAGTTCCAGGACAGCTGGGGCTACAGGGAGATCCTGTCAATAAAAAAAAAAAAAAAAAAAACTAAAAGAAAAGAAATCTATAGATCTATAGATTATTTGAAGAACAACAGAGAATTGTATAGGTTGTATGCAAATACCAAACCATTTTGTACAAGGGACCTGAGCCTCCTTGGATTTTGGTATTCTTAGAGTCCTGGAACCAGTTTTCTGTAGATACCAGCACATGAAGAAGCATTCTTTTGTGATTTGCTTCTTTCAACAAGTGTTAGTTGTGACTCAACCAGGTTGAGGTGTGTTGATAGGTGTTTATGTATTTTTTCTGTTAAAATGATACTATCAAATAGATATTTTTGTATACGTACAAAAGTCTCTTTACAGTATATACCTAGAAAAGCATTTGCTGGTTTGTTCTGTTAAGTGTGTGTTCAGATGTACCAGATAATGGCAGACTTTCTCAAAGCAGTTGTCCAGTTTATTCACACTAGCAATGAAAAGCTGCTGTTGCTCCTCATCTTTGCTAACAACTGGTATTGCTGGACTTTGCCATTTTACTCAACCTGGAGGTTGTGAAATGGTGTCTCTTTGTGGTTTTAATTTGCATTTTCCTGTCTGACATGAAATTAAACAGCTTTTCATATGTTTAGGGACCATTTGTATGTTTTCTTTAGTGAAACTCTAACCCAATTTTTCTTCTGGTTTTTCATGGGATAACTTTCTTCCATTGATTATTAGATGTTCTATTATATTCTGGATGCTAGAGTCCTTTGTCATAGATCAACACTCTTCCCTTTTCATTCTACAAATCTAGTTACCCAGGGAGGTACACCATGAGCAGACTTGGAGAATGAAAGTCTCAGGCCCACAGTTCTTTTGTATGCACGAGACCTGTGAGTCTGTACAGAACAAGTCACGTCACAGTTACTGACTGCTGCTGACCTGTGCTGCTTGCCTTTGCAGGTGGAACAGGAGGATTTTGTAATGGAAGGGCATGGCAAGACTCCACCTCCTGGTGAAGAAAGCAAACTGTGAGTCACAGTTTATTTTAAAAGGTCCTATTACAGATCCTGTGAGGTGTGTGGTTCAACATGCTGAGAGCTTGTTTGCCTCAGATGTGTGTGTGTTGGAGATACTGTAGAACTTACTTGTATTGCTTCGTTAATGCATTGCTTCTATTTATAGACTAACTGGAGGGACAAGAAAGTTGACTTTGTAGTTTTTCACACTTGACTAATCAAAATTTATGTTAGGCTTAAGCAAAGGCTTTAAAGCTCAGGATGTTCCAAATTGAACTAATTAAGTTTGGGTGTTTTCCAAAGAAAGTATAAAATGGTGCATCCTTTTCTTAGCAATGTTTTTATGAAGTGAGCTAAATTAATATACTGTTCTATGCATTCCAAGTGTGAATTTATTTTAATAGTACTTATTGAAATTCTGTTCCAGTGATTATTTAAATTTCTGATTTATTGTTTAAATAACACATTGTTTCTCTATATGAATAGAAAGTATAAATACTATAACTTAGGCAACATTCTGAATAATAAAGGCTCTTCTGACTTCTGAAAGGATATTACACCTGAATCTGGAGTCTTCTGGGTGGCTTTTGGGTGGCAGTAAATAGATTTCATTTTCTCTCTGTGTGAGAGAACTTGGAAAACTATATTTCAGAGCAGACTCGCTTTTCATATGTCCTTTTAAAGGAAAAACACATAAGACAGGCTTAAAGTACTGACATAACTCTTGATTTTTAATTTAGACAGTAGTCTCCTAAATTGAATGGAATGATGATTCATGGAATTTACCAAAATCTGTAAAGAGAAACAACTCCTCTTCTTTTTTTTTTTTTTCCTAGAAAATAGTTTAATTTTGGTGTGTCTTAAGAAAATGATGTTCCCTAAACCCTTAGGAATGAATTATGCAGAATAGACTATGCTGCCAGGAAGCCTATTCATTTAAAGAGAGTGCCTTGTCTTCTGTTTGTTGTGAATAGAAACCAGGAGATTTTCACAGCCAGTTTAATTTGCTAACCTGGCAGTTTTAAAAATAGCTCACAATATAAATCCCAATTTTGCTGTCTTCTCTCTGATGCATTTACATTTTATATGGGCTGATGGCATCAGTTCCTCTTTAGTGAATTTTCTGCCAGACATCTGTTTGGTCTCAGTGAAAAGTCAGGAAAAATACCTCAGGCATTTTTCTCTTTGGCCCTCACCAATGCTCCCTCTTCACACTAAACAGAGGTCTTGTCCTTTAAGTTACAGTTCCCTTTGTCAATGGCTTTATGTACAAGGTGCTTCAGCTAGGTAGTTGTTTGTTTGCTGCTTTTATAAGAGAGTTGCTGTATAACCTAGATGGGCTCCAAACTCATTATGTAGCGTATGCTGACCTCAAATTCATCATTCTTCTGCCTTAGCATCCCAAATTCTAGGATTATAGGTACATGCCATTGTGACTGTCTCAGTTAGATGCTTTTTAATCTGTCATTTCCAACCAGTATGCTATAGCATATTGTCTCCAATTTATTCAGAGATCAGGTAGGATAACTTTCCTGTGTTAATGCAACTTGAAATAGAATTTAAGATTTGATCCCAGATCTTGCTGCCTTTAAGGTACTTACAGCATTATTCTCTCAAAACTGTTGCTATCCCAGGACAGTGTTCCTGAAAGGGGACAGTGGCTAGCAAAGAAGTCAAGGTTCAAGAGTCTCAGAGGTGAAAGGGAGTTGGAGGAAACAATGAAAATGGCATTAAGTCTATTCCTAAGACAGAGATGAAAGTTCTATTCTCTAGAGGGTGTCCATTTCCCAAGCTAACCCACCTTTATCTTTAAAAGCCTGCTCTGATAACCCCTATCCTAAGTCAGCTTCTTCCATTGTTCAGGAACCATTAGGGGGCAGATTCTGCACAAGAATTGTGTTACACACCCCATGCTTCTTTCAGGGAATTTCAGACAACCCCACTGAACTTGAATTTTTTGTGAAGTATCTTTACCATTCTCCAGAAGCTCCATATACACTGACCTGAGGTTTTGTTGTTGTGGTTTGGTACTAAGGATGGAACCCATGGTCTTGCACTTGTAGGTAAGCACTGAGTTATATCCCCAACCTGTTTGTTTGTTTTTATTCATGCATTCATTTGAATGGGCCTGATCTGTTACCTTATTGAATTAATAAAGCATAAATGCATTTTCTTATGAGGTGTTCCTCCTTAAGACCTATCCATCTGTGAGAGTGAGGAGCAAAGGGGCCATATTCTTTTGTTTAAGAAAAAAACTATTCAAAGTTTTTATTTTTGTTTTCTTTTTTCCATGGTGCTGGGGATTGGACTCAGAGCTTTGTATATGCCATGCTCTGTCACTGTAGTATATAGACACAGCCCCTAAAGAAAGATCTTAGTATTTTTCCAAGTTGATTTTCAAAATTTCTCACTTGCATGCACAGTGTACAGTGCTGGGTTTGATACTCCAGCATTGCAAAAAAAGAAAGATAATAGACTTTTAAATTGGGTATGGTAGTACATGTTTATAATCCCAGCACTTGGGAGACAGAGGCAAGAGTTATCAGTAGTTCAAGGTTATCTTCAGCTACATAGTGAGTTCTGTGCCAGCCTAGGTTACATGAAATTTTGTCTCAAAAATGGCGAGGGGATTGCCTTGGGACTGGAGAGATGGCTCATTGGTTAAGAGCACTGATTGCTCTTGCAGAGGACCCAAGAGTACCTTTTGCAGAGGTTTGAATTCCAACACTCATATAGCTGCTAACAATGATCTGTAACTGCAGTTTCAGGGGATCCGATGTCCTCTTCTGTCCTCTACAGGCATTGCATGATATGGGTGCTCTTACTCACATGCAAACAATATACTCATACACACAAAATAAAAATAAATAAATCAAATGGGGGCAAACTGGAGAGATGACTCATTGGTTAAGAGCACTTAAGCTGCTCTTGTAGAGAACCCAGGATCGGTTCCCAGCACCCACACGGTGGCTAACAACATTTGATAATTCTAGTTCCAGAAGGTCCATCACCCTCTTTTGTGTATACATGAGGCACTTACTCTACATGCAGGTAAAACATTCATACACATAAAATAATAAACAAAAAAAGTTAACAAACAAAAGGCTTGATATTAAAAATCTTCTGTGCCAAACTGTTAATATTTAGATCAGTTGTGCTGAACTTTAGTATATGTACTAAAGTTTTAGTATTACTTTAAACATTTTAGATATATATTGTTTGAATATGGTTTATAATGAGATTTGATTAGTATGCCTAGTGTGATCATTTTCTAAAGATATTTACTTTAAAACAGTTACTGTAGCAAATCAGATAGCTAACTTTACTGCCTTAATTACTGCATTAGAATTACACAACTCTTAATTGCATAATGTGTTTTATGCTTTTCAAAATGCAGCATGAACAGATACTTACTCATGAATTGTGTTTTTATCATGTATAGTAGTTATTTTTCCTCATTGCTATAACCAAGTATTTGACAAAAGCAACTTTGAAGAAGAAAGGGTTTATTTGAGTTCATGGTTTGAGTGGATACAGTCCATGGTGTATGAATGGAGCATGAGGCAGCTGGCACATTGCATCTGTACTCAGAAAACAGAAGAGATGAATGCTGGTGCGCATGCTATCTTCTTTTTCCTTTTGATTTGTTCTAAGATTCTGACCCATGGGATGATGTCACCTGTACTCAGGGTAGGTTTTCCCTCAGCTAAACCTCTCTGGAAACAGTCTCACAGGTATACCTAGAAGTGTGTCTTCTAGGTGAGCCTGAGTTCTGTCAAACTGATAATGAAGTTTCATAACACATTACTTGTGGAAAGCTCATTTCAGATGAAATGTTTCTGTTGGAATTAATTTAGTTTCAATGTCGTTTTCTTTCTGACTCTCAAGATGTCCTGTAGGTTGATGGGAAGAGTATGTTGTGATTCTGAAGCTAAATACTAGTTTTTAATGTAGTAATGAGTTTGCCTTCTTTCATTCCTTCCTCCTTTTCTTTTTGCAATATAACTTACTAAAAACTCTAAATTTTGAACCTCCATACTGAAATTGACTCCTATTCTCAAAAGATACAGGTTAAGTTTTTGAGTTATTTTCAAAAGATACAATTTAGTTTTTCTCACAAAATTCACTGATTTAATTTTATTGATTCTGGGTTTGATTTTTGTGAGAGAAAAAAAAAATGTCTGAAAGCCTAATTTTTTGAAGCAGAGGTATTTGCACACCTGTGTTCCCTGAATTTTCATAATGATCAGGGAAGCTGAGGCCAGTTGGTAGAGTGTTTGCCTAGTATGCAGAAAGCCCTAGGTTCGATCCTTAGCATGGCACATCATAAGCTAGGTGTGCTGGATAGCTTCAGTAGTCAGCTTGACACAGCTGGGAAGAGACCTCATTTGGGCAACTGTCTTTATCAGACTGGCCTGAGAAAATGTCTATGAAGCATTTTCTTGATTGTTGAGTGATGTGGGAAGGCCTGGAGGGCCCACCCCAAATTGAGTGGTGCCGTCCTTGGGCAGCTGGTCCTGGATTGTGTAAGATAGCAGGCTGAGCAGAGACCAGAGGTACAAGGCAGCAAGCAACATTCTTCTGTGGTTTCTGCTTCATTTCCTGCTGTGGCTTCTGTCAAGGATGAACTGTGATCGGGATTCGTAAGCCAAATAAACTTTGTCCTCCTCAAGTTGGATTTGGTTAGTGTTTATTACAGCAGTAGAAAGCTAACTAAGATACTAGATGTGGTAATGCACACCTGTAATTCCTCAAAGGTGGAGGCAAAGGAATCTGAAGTTCAAGGTCATCCTCAAGATATGTAGTGAGTTCAAGGTCATCTTGGGATAAAGGAGGACCTGTCTTTCAAAAGGTGAATGTAGTCATCTTATATTGCAGTGCAACTTGGAAAATTTTATTTATGGTCCAGCTAGATAGCTCAGTGGGTAAAAGCACTTGTCATACAATCCTTAGGACCTGAATTGATCCCTAGAACCCACATTAAGATAGAAAGAGAGAGTCAACGATTAAACATTGTCTTCTGACATCCACCTGTGCAGGTAGATCTAGGCATTCAAGAACCTTATAAAATAAAATCCAGAGTTCATTTATTATTATTTAATTATTCTGAGATATTTGAGGGGACAGAAAGGCATTTTCTGAGAAGCAATTCTTTCAAGGAACTTCAATGCAAATAAGAAAATTTATTAGCAGCAGAAAGCCCTAGGTTCTTGAATGCCTAGATCGTAGGTTAATTATGGTAAGAATGACTTCTGTAGATACAGGCTTCCCAGTGAGAATCTGTGGTATGCTCTTGTAGGCAAAAGTGGTGACATTAATCAACAATGAATAGGATAGATCACATAGCTCACAGACAGTTGTGGTTATTTTAATGAAAGTATTACTTATTTTGCTTACTTTTTAATTTATGGACAAGTAATATATCCTTATGGAATACATTGCTTAAAAGGCAAGTTGTAAGAGCCAGGTATGAGTGCATGTAATTCCAGCTTGCTAATTCTAGCACTGGGGAGGCAGAGGCAGGGGTATCAGGAGCCTTGGCTGCATAGTGAGCTCAAGGTTACCTGGCCTACATGTTGACTCTGTCTCTGAAAACCCCAAAATTTTAAATTTAAGAAAAAATGGAAAGAACAAAAGAAAAATAAAATATTTATCCTGCTGCTTCAGAGTCGTATTTTAAGGCTATTGTCCACTGTTATCATGTGGTTGTAAAAAATTTTGAATCTTCAGCAATATATAAATAAAGATGAAAACATATATTCACATCCAGAATCTCTACATGTACCCAGAGAAGAAGTTGTGTTTATTTCCCAGACCTTATGATCACTACAGGGTATGAATACCAGTTCTTCCCTGAGTGATCTTCTTGGTTTCTCTCCACACCAGGAATCCATAGGTGAAGTAGGGATGTAAGAATGTACGATCTGGTAAGAGGCAGCCAAGAGGACAGCTTCAGTGAGGCCTTATGCTAGACCTGAAATTTTGTGAGGCTAGAGATTTTGATTGCCTTGGTCTCTGCCTAGAAAACTACCTGCCATTCAAAAAGTATACATACTACTGAGTGAGTGAAGATGGCCCTGAATTCTCACCTATGCTCTACACACCCACGCTGAAAATCTGAGGGGAAAGTTATTAAGAATCCTGAAGTTCTGCCATTTTATTTGTTGGACCCAATTTGTGGAAAGAGAGAATGAATCCCCTAAGTTTTTCCCTGACTTCCACATGCTTGTAAAGGTGCCTTATGTGTGTGTATACATGAGAACATGCATGAACACACATACGTAAGTAGATGCAATTTAAAAAGAAGAGGGGCCAGAGAGATGGGTCAGTAGTTAAGAGCATTGGCTGCTCTTGTAGAGGACCTAGGTTCAATTCTCAGCACCCACATGGCAGCTAACAACCATCCATAACTCCAGTTCCAGGGTATCTGACGCCCTCTTCTGACCTCCCAGGGCATTGAACAACACTGGTGCCTACCTTAGATCAATCAGTTGATCAATCTACCATGTGATTCAGCAATCCCACTTCTGAGTATATCCAAAAATTGGAAAACAGGGTCTTAGAAAAGATACTTGTTTTTTTTGAGATAGAGTCTCGTTAACCTAGGTTGGCTTTGAATTCACTATTTAGCCAAAACTGACCTTAAACTCCTAATCTTCTGGCTTCTACCTCCCAAGTGCTAGGGTTACAGACATGTACCACCATGCTCAGCTTGAACATGTATACCCATGTTCTTAGCACTGTTCACAGTTGTCAAGGAGACTGAAGCAGCATAAGTATTCATCAGCAAATGGATAAACAAAGGGTGGCAGATATATACAATGGAATATTACACAATCTGTAAAAGGAAGGAAACATAACATGGATGAACTCTGAGGACAATCATACAGAAAAAGATACTCTATGTTTCTACTTACATGAAGTAGAGTAATCAAAACCAGAGACAGAAAACAGAATGACAGCAGTGAGTAGAGAGAAAACATTTCTGTAACTCTATTTCACAACATCGTGGTATAAGGTTGATATATTAACATTCTAATTCATAAATCTAAAAGAGCATAGATGGTAGCATTCTAATTTCCAACTATAATCCAAAACGGTTGAATTCAAGTTATATTGGGGAGCCTCAGATAGTTTGGCTACTGTATCTGCCTTTTGACTCTATTGAGGCTAAGACCATAAAAAAACAGCTGTCACAATTACCTTTTTTCTTATCAGCCTTCTTACTTGCATTGTTTGGTAGTACTTTTTGCAGTATCAGAGATTGAGCCCAGGATTTTGAACAGGTAATCAAATGCTCTGCCCCCAAGCTACATCCCCAGTCTGGGAGTCATATTTGAATGGATTGATTCACTGGCATCACTATATTTTATAGTCACAGATGCATTTTTAATGGTAGAATCACTTTCATCTTCAAGTATACTCTGTCCATGTTTTCTTTTCTCCACCTCATCCCACCTGGTTCAGGAAAACTCTCACACTTACATGGTCACAGTTTCTATCTGACTTGTCACCTTCCTTCTTATGATATAGGGTGGATTCTCTGTAAGGAAACCGGGATGACTTTCTAGAAATATAAATCTCATCCTGTCTGTCTCCCAAAGCAGTTATAAGATTTGCATGGATCCTTGGAATACTTGCTTTTTGAGAGTTTGAAGACTCTGTTCCATGTTATAAGAAACATTAAAAGGTACCCTCACTCTATATAAATACTTAATTTTATTGCTGCTCTCACATTTTGAAAAAATTTCCTAATGTTGCTTCTGAAATTCTTTGGCTACAAACAACTGATTTAATTTATAATTATCTAAAACTTTTGGGGGGATGGTATTTCCTTTTGTTGCCCCCTTTTTATTAAGTCTCCCATAGCCCATCCTGATATTGAACTTAATATATACTAAAGCTCACCTTGAACTCCTGATACTCCTTCCTTGGTCTCCCAAGTGTTGGTATTACACATTTGTGCTTTACAACACCCAGATCCTTAATTTTTCTTGAGTTGATTTTTGATGTTTTATATTTTCCCTGACATCCATTAAATTTAACCCTCTGTGCCCTCCACCTTCATCATTTCTAACAGGGTTTCATTGTTGAGCCATGTAGCTCAGACTGGCCTTTAATCTTTTTTGTTTCTCTCTGCTGGGATTACAGATACATGCCATAGATAATGGCTGTTGAGCCCTCAGTCTCATGTGTCCTAAACTCCAGCTTTTTAAACTATGGGTTGTGGTTGCATATGGGATTGTGTAACTGAATGTAACTGAATGTGGGAGTTGTAAAAAAAAAAAAAAAAGTTACTGAATGTGCAGTAACCAAAAATTAATTCAAAATCACATAACGAAACCGAAGTGTTTCTGGCTGCACTCACCTGAGTTATAACACGTGACTTCACTGTAGCCTTGATTCTGAACATGTGTCATGTGTACTTTGCATTGTGCATGCAGTCTCACTGTACAGCTCCTAAAACACTTTGGTCAGATTTAAGACTGTTGTGTGTTATGATTGCAGTGTTTTCTGTACATAAAAGCTTTTCTGCTCTTATAGAAGCATAATGGTTTAATTATTGAAAGCAAAGTCTTAATATTTTCCTACTGTCATTCTTCATTGTTAAGTATAAGTGAGTACATCTCTGGATTACATTGTGTCTGATTTTAAAAATTACTATTTAAGTAACTGGAGAGATGGCTCAGCACTTGAAGCTCTTCCAGAAAACCTGACTTCAGTTCCCAGTACCCATATTAGGAGTGTACAACTACCTATAGGTCCAGATCTAAAAGATCTCTTCTGACATCTGTGGGCATCTGCACATAATACGGCATTCACTCACGGAGACATACACACAAGCACATTTTTAAAAAGTCTTTTTAAAAATTGCTGTTTAAATTGCTGGCTTGCTTTTCATTAAAAAATGTGTGGATGAATTATGATTTGGGATTAGGACAGAATTCCAAGAATTTCAGAAATGACTCTAAATTTATTCCTTCCATCTTGTACTACGTATTTATTCGAAGTAACATTCTCAGTATCAAAATATTGATCAACTCTGGAAAATTTTAAAAGATGTCCCATGCTGGACATGATGGCATATGCTTTTAATCTCAGTACTCAGGAAGCAAAGATAGGCAGATCTCTGGATTTGAGGCCTGCTTCAAATGGTGATATTACATATGTTCCAAAGAATTATTTTAAAATATTTTTTTGTGATTTATTATCAATAAACTTTGGTTTTTTGTTTTGTTTTTTCATCTTTTTGAGATAGTGTCTCCCTGTAGACCAGACTCGCCTTGAACTCATAGAGATCTACCTGCCTCTGCCTTCAGAGTGCCAGGATTAAAGGTGTATGCCACAACACCTGGCTGAACATTGTATTTGTGTGCATATTTGAGTGTGTGCATGTGTGTGCCAGTGCACGTGGAGGCCAGACCCAGAAGTCAACGTCTAGTTGTAGTGGTGAATTTTAAGTTTTTAAAAATATTTTTTTTACTTTTTACATGTATGAGTGTATTGCCTGCGTGTATGTAAGTACACCAGTGTCATACAGTGCCCCCAGAGGTCAGAAGAGGACATCAGATCCTCTGGAACTGGAATTAGCCACCATGTGCGTGCTCTTAACCACCGAGACATCTTTCCAGCCCCTATAATGTTGTTTTGCAAGTTGTTTTTCATATAGGTGTCTGAACTCAGCTCCTTATGCTTTCATGACAAGCACTTTGCTATCTTCCCAGCTCTTGCTTTTGATTTTCTGAGAGTCTCATGTAGCCCAAGGTGGCCTCCAATTTACTATGTAGCCTGAGACTGGTCTTAAACTCCTGATCTTCCTGCCTTTGCCTTCTGAATGTTGGAATTATAGGTGTCTACCACCGTGCTTGGCTGTGTGCATATTTTATATAATTATATACCTATATACATAAGTTATATAAAAATTTGTCAGGTGAATACAAGGTTACAAGTGGAAAAAATACTAAGAAGCCTTGTGTAGCCTCACATAAAACAGACAATATATTAAAACATCTGTATAGTAATATTGTACCTTGGAGAATGGAGACAACCAGATCAAACTTTAACCATCACAAATTAAAACAAGTAGCCACATAGTCTCCACACATTTTAACATTGCATCTGTTCCTTGTAAACTTTCTGTAACTCATCTGGAAGGTATTAGAAGGGTAAAAATAAATTAATGTTCACAGTTTCCAGCCGAGGAGTTTCTTGCTTTTGCCTGCATCTCAATTATCAGTCCAGGGCCTGGCCATTCTTTGAGTTGTGCAGACAGTGGAAGCATTTTACACCATAAATAATCTGAGCTGCCAGATTGTCTGGGCACTGACCTCCTCAGCCTCTGTCTGCCTTGAAACCGCTCCTTCCCTGTTTTTTTCTGAGTAGAAAAAGTGAAGGAGGGAGACAGTATAAGGCCACAGGAGGCCAGAAAGACAGACAGACAGCCTCTGTGGACAGACCAGGCTTCCAGAGTACATTGGTCTCTGCTGGCTGGCCAGTCAGCCTAGTCCATTTGAAAGAAGCATCTTGGGGACCCCGCTGTTGTTGGTTTCTAGAGATAGGGAGTCTGTAGTCCCGGGCCACTGGACCTGTTTTATGCTATTTTAGTTATTTGATATCCTCAAGGAGTCCTCAAAATAGGTAGAAATAGGTAGATGGGGGTTTCTGGCGATTTGTGGCTTTCATTCCCTGGAATTCCTCCCAGCTGCTTGTTACTTTTCTTCTTGTTCAGTTCTTAACAGAACTCTTAAGTCATTCATTCATTTGATCATTTATTCATTCATTCTCTGACCTGCAGTTGCAGTTTGTGTGGTGCCTCACAGAGCTGTAAAGGGAGATGTGATGTTTGCCTCAGGACAGTTGACAGTTTACAGGGAAAGCCCAATATTAAATAGATTCTGTTATAAAACTAAATTACCACTGTGACTGTTGTGAAGTAGCAAAGGATGTTCTGGGAAGTGTTCAACAGGAGACTTGGCCTAACCTAGGAAGGCCAGGATGCTTTTATTTGGGTAGTGACTGACTTTTGATATGGCCAGGATAAGGTGAACAAAGCCACAAAGTTAAGGAAACCAAGATACCATTTATGGAGGGCCAGTTTCCACACCACACCTGCCAAAACCCCACCCTAGGGAGGCAAGAACCTTCCTTTTAGGACTGAAGTTTTCTTTCCTTTTGGCTACTAGACCAGAGAGGCAAGGATGTCCTTCCTAGGTGGGCAGGAATCAAGAAGTCTATAAGGAGAAGGAACTGGGGCTTGGGGAAGCCAGGTAGGCTTTGATTTAGTACCTAGTCTCAGTAGGTTGCAGAGCTACTTCCTTGGGAGGGGGAGGGATTAAAGATGACTCAGAGCTGCCCTAGCCTAGAGGAATAATTCAGTTTGTAAAGCCCCAGCTTAGTTTTTATTTGGGTTTGAAGGAGGAGCTACTGAAGGCTGTATTCATACAGTAAATGTCAAGTTCAGAACTGGGAAAGTAGATCCTGTTCTGCAGCTATCTAGCTGTGTGATTTGGGGTGCTGCTTAGCCTCTCTTAATTGCCACAGTTTATGTTCAGGCACAGTAACTTTTGGTCTTTTTGTGTTATTTCAGAGGAAGTTAGAAATTGGTTGTGCCCTGTGTTTCACCTTAATCTAAAAACTAAATTCTCTTGTTTGCTTAAAGCTTTGTTTAAGCCCCTCTTTGAAAGAGCAGTCTGCCAGCCTGTGCTTGCTCAAACATCTAGAGAGTAACTAGCAAGAAAGCCAAGATAAGTCCAGGGTCTGCAAGCATCGTTAGCAGCTGAGCATATTTCTATAAACCAGTAAAGGTTTTTCTGTTTTGTTCATCTGTTACCCTTATGCTGTTGCCACTTTCACATGCAGTATCTGTAGGCGGGAGCGGGAGATAACAGCATTGCACAAATGAAAGTGAGTGGAAAAGGCTACTTCCCCTTTAAGGCAGCTTCAACCCCAGCTCCCTCCCCTTTCCTGATTGACAAACCGACCCGAAGTCACATGATCCGCCTCTATTTGAAGGTCACAAAAAGCAGCTTCCTTTAGAGACAGAGGGGGAGAGAGAGAGCAAGAGGGAGAGTGAGTGAGAGAGTTAGTTCAAGCCAAAATGGCCGACAGAGTCTCTGCTGGTTTCTGAATATTTAAAATACAAAAAAACAGACAAAAAGAATTCATTTTTTGGACCTTTTTTCATTTCCATTTCTACCTTGTATGCCTCAATTTGCTGGATTTAAGCACTGCTGCACTTTATGAGGTTGGTAAATATTTTCAATTTTTTAAAACCAATTGATTTATATGTCTAACCGTTTTCACTAGTGGTGTTGCAAATCGACATTTGTCTAGCATGGAGCCTGGCTTCAGACATTGCTCGAATCTGTAAATCAGACCCGTGATGTACTTTTGGTTCGGCATTTTAGAAATGGAAAAACCTTGGTAAAATATTTAAATTTTGAAGTGATTTGATTGCACTTTTAGTTTGCGTGTAGGTTTTCATCATCGTTTCTATCATACAAATAAATTAAGGTGTAATTGGAAATCTGTTATTTTGAAAGAGGGTTTTAAAAAACACAGACTTTTCCCTCCCCACCCCCCCTTAAATCTGCTGCAAAAATTTGCATAAATATAAATGGGTTTGCATTCTTTCGGCTGCTAAGGCCGACAAAGGATCTGGGAGGACTAGCCCTAGAATGGAAATGCCTTTTTTTTTTTCCTTCTTAAACTGGGCCATCCTTCCTAGAGAGATGTGAAACCTAAAACAGGACCCGATACATTTTAAACCTCAGTTTGGGGGTGAGCAGACACTAGGTTTGAGGTTTGTAGATTCCCCTACTTGAAATCCAGGCAATATGTGGCTCACCCTTCTCTGCGCGCGCTCATTTGTTCTGGGTCTCTTGTGTTCTCAGATGTGCAGCCAGATGCGCTTTTATTTTGACCATGGTTTCAACCAAATGGTAGAACTGTCTTATAAACATAATTATTTAAAGATGCAAACAGTTCTTCGCTCCTGTTAGGAATTGTTTCTTTTCCTCCTGTACATTGGCCTCCATTTCTCATAAAATAAAATTTTTTGTTTAATTTTCAACACAAATTGAAGGGGTGTGTGTCTGCCTTTTCAGCCATGTATTCATTGTGAAGTGGTCATTTAGGGTCATATAAATGAGTGACCGTGTGATTGTTAATAACCCCTGAGTGAGCGGTGCCTGAAGTTAAATTCCATTACTCGGATTGCAGGATTCTAGAAGCCTGGGAGCAGGCAGCAAAGAAAGCTGAAAACTTGCATTCTCAGAGCCACCTCCCCCTATCATTGTGAGAGTGTGATGTAATGCCTCTCAGGCTGGTGGGCTAAAAGGTCTGTAGTTAGTGATGTGGCGGGTAAATTGTCCCCACCCCTTGTAAACTACTGCTCCCTCCCCCATTCTTGGCTCTGAGAAACCTTGTTTTCTTTGCTTTTCCCCCGTAATTTGTGTCCCCTGATTTATGTTGTGGATTATTGGCATGAGAAAGAGGTGTTTCTTCTAGATCTGCTACAAAGTATAGTTTAGAAAAGGCATTTAAAATATGCAAATGGTCAAATTGTCATCTCCCCGTCATTAAATATATAGACTTGGATTAAGGCTAATTGAGCATAAATAGAATAATTTTGATCAGAGGGCGGCAGTGTTTTTTGTTTTTGTTGTTGTTTCCTTTTTAATTAATCTAATTATGAGATGCTTTCCGACTGGGCCTGAAAGTGTTAAGAAAAAAAATAAAAACGAGGAAACTGCTGGACCATTTTGAAAATTTGACAGTCTGGAAGAGGGTGTGCAGTGCTTTCAAAAGCTTTATTCACTGTTAAAATGGGTTGGCCTCTTGTGCTGAAAATGGCCTGTTTCTTTGGGCCAATTGTGTGTAGATGAAGGGACTTTCACGCTAATTTAACAAAAAGAGTCTCTATTTGAATATGTAAGGATAATTAAAGGTCTCTGACTTTGAAGAGCCTGTAGTACTATATTTTTTAAATGTTATTGTTTTGAGCAGAGAACTGCAGGTTTAACTTCCATGTAAATTTTTTGGTGATAAAAATTCAGCTTTTGTGTGAGAGGAGTTGGAAGCATTGCATTAAAGAGACAGACACATTTGTCTCTAAATCATTATTAACAGTTTGAACTTACAGAAATAGAAATTACTCCAGTGATAGGAAGTGTTGCATTGTGGTGGGTCTGAGGAAAATTGGAGCTGATTTTTGTTGTTTTCTCTGAAAATGAAAGCAGTTATTTGGAGCTTTACTTGTTGGATGATTCATTTTACTCCTGTTTCCAAAGTTGGCCTCCCAGAATAGGAGAGGAACTGTGAGGCTTTCCATGTTTCATCTTTAGCTTGCTTTTGTGGACTGTGTAAACATGTGAATGGCAGGTTCATTCAGTTTGCAGAGAGGAACCAGAGCAATGCCTGCTCTCCTGGGCAGAAAGGAGAATGATATTAAGCAAAGTAACAGAATGCCATCAGATTCCTGATGTGTGTTTTATAAGTACTCTTTTCAGAGACAGCTGAACGGTGAGATAAACAAGGCCTAGTCCCCAGAACAGTGAGTATGGTAGCTTTGGAGAGTTTTAGAAGCTCAGCTGCCATTTTGAATATAAGTTCCTGCAGAGCCAGTCCTTATGGCTCGCCGAAAGAATTATAATTCAGAGGAAATAAAAATGAGTAACACATCCAATGTACAGATGGATAGTATTTAATTTGTGCATTTTATTTAAAGTTTTCTGCTAGTAGCGTAATTGGAAGCTTTGAAAACTTTAAAGCTGTGGTTGGTGCTATGAGTTGCAAAACCCAGAGGTATCAGAACTTGCGTGTTGTGGTTTACTTTTTTAAAGTGACATGGCCTATGCAGAGGAAGTTTCTTACTGGAGAAAGTAAACATAACCCTTATCCCCCAACCCTTCTTAGACTCCTGTGGTTTTATAGCAGCAAGTCATTACTTGTAGTACTACTGTATTTCTGAAAGAAGTGTCCCAAGTTCATCACTGAAACATCACAGAATGTGATAGCATTTATCAGAAGTGTTTGCTTTCCATCTGGTCTCCACAAAGTAGTGGCGTCTTTAATAGATGGTACAAACTCAGTTTATTCAGCTTTGAGTAGCCTTTTGCTATCTGCTGTCACTGCTTGGACAGTCCTTTAAAAATATACTTCTGAAAATTGAAGCAGAGACTTCTCCAGCTCTTTGACTTTACCAGAGATGGTGAGATGTTCAGGGTTTATAGAACAGTCTGAACAAAACCTGTAATGGAGTGGTCCTCTCCCTATCCAGCTGTCCCATGACTGAAATTTTAGGTAAATTTATTTTTTATAACTGAAATCATGTAGTCATTGACTGTAATTTACTCTGGTCAGTGACACAGGTAAATGTACTTTGTCCCTCTCCTCTAGAAATACCAATTCATGAGTAAGGTTGATAACCAGATTATCTCTACTTGGTTGTACATATGCAATATTTAGAACTAGTACCTGCTAACAGATGTATCCCGAATATCTTCTTTGGAAGAGCCTTATTTAGAGAATCCAAATAATTATTCCTTTATTAATTTTTAGTTATCTTGTAGATATTAGGCTTTCTTTAAATGGAATTTATGATTTCAAGATAAGGTCTCTGTGTATTGGCTAGAGAGGGAATACCATATGCTAATTGTTTTCCAGTACTGTATTGTTTCTGGATTTATCCTAATCCCCCTTCCCTCACCTGCTTCTTGTGATTAAGACCAGAGGCAGAGTGGGGTGGGGTGAATTGAAGCCACTTGGCCTGAAGAGGGATTTAACCCATGAGGAGAGTGTCTTACCACGTTCTTTCTTCCTTCTATTCTTGTATTCCTTCAGCTGTCATTCATTATTTCCTGATGTAGACACTTAAGAGAACCTAAGAATTCTGACCTGCCATTCACCCTGAACAACCACTTGGTTCATGTGGAAATATTTGGTATCCGGCAACTCTGTTATTACTACTAGCCTTGGGTTATGTGTAGAATAAAATTCTGTAGTTCTCTTTTCTGATAAGCAGGGAATAAATGGTAATTTTTGTTTCTGGTTGTTCTAGAGACTTCAGTTTAAGGTTTTTCATGATAATCATTTTTTCCTTTGTTTTCTATAGCTCTGCAGAATCTCTCTTTAAACCTTCTTAAATTATCTCTGAGAACCTTATGACCCAAAGTCACCTCCCTACTGTCACATACCTCAGTTTTACTTTTTTTTCTTAACCCCTTAATTATTTCACCGTGTAAATTATGCTATTTGTATGTGAAACATTCTCTATACAAAACTAACTTTTTACAGAACAGTAAGCAGTGATATAACCTGCTTACTACTCTGTTCCCAGAGTCTAGGACAAGAAGAAGTGCTCAGTCTATATGAATTTGAGTGCAAGGCACAATGGCATATGCTTGCAGTTCTAGTACTCATTAGAGGTGGAGGCAGGAGGATTAAAAGTTTCAGGGCAGCCTTGACTACATATGGAAACCATAAGGTTTATTGTTTTTTTCTTTTGGGTGGTTTATTGTTACAGTTTTTTAAGTGTTTGAGTTAAACCTGAGTATAAGGTCACCAGGACTCAGTGTTAACAGAGAGTCCCATTTCCTCCTCTATAAAATGGGGAGAATACATTGGTTATGAAGCTTAAGGAAATACTGTGGGTGAGGGCAGAAACCTAACCTTGCTTCTTTTACCTTCACAGGATATAGCTTTACCTCACAGGATATACCTTAGTTGAGAATCCATGAGGGCTTTAAAAAAAAAAAAAAAAAAATACAGTGTTTCAACTTGTGTCTCTGGCTGGCCTAGAACCTGTGGTAATTTTCCTGCCCAAGCTTCCCGAATATGAGGATTACAGTTGTAAGAGCCCACACCCCATGATGACCCAGAAAGGCTTATAGCATCTGCAGAAGGTGTTCATTCTTTCTTGTGGTCACTAAGATCCATGAAGTTTATGCAGGGAGTGGACAAGAACAGGAGCAGCACGGAGCCTCTTCTTTTTAATAAATTCCCTGTGTTCTGATGTCATTTCTTTATACTCCAATTTTCTTCTGTCCCTGTCTCTGTAAATATATCCACATTTTCTTGGCTGCTTTTCATAGATCCTCTTTTTCCCTAGAAGATCTCAACAATTCTACACAAATTTGTATGAGTTGACAAGGCAAAGAAGAATATAAAAGAAAGTGTTCTCATTCGTTTTGATTATCTTAAAGCCAGTATAAATTCTACTTAACCAAATTATTAGGATTTTTTTACTCAAGACAGGTAAAATTAAATTTTAGGTCAACTGTCTACTTTACAAAATATTGTTGAAGCAATATAAGTGATAAAGAGATGGCTTCCATTCATTTATCTTGAACTTTTTTTAAATGTAAGAACATTATTGTCTATTGAATCATTCATACAGCAAATAATTATTGAGTACATGCCAAATATTGAGGCTATTAACATCTTAGAAAGTATGGGGTAACCAGCTGCTTTCTGATTGATTGGATGCCTTCTTCCATCCAGAGAGGATAATTCACCTCTGGTACTTAATGTAAACTTGGTCAAAAGAATGTGACTGGAGAGAACGTAGACCCTAATGGGGAAGCTACTGCTGTTGCTTTGCTAAATGGACATGATGTGCCTGTCAAACTACCTTCTAAATAACTATGTGTATGCCTATAGATTAGTGCTGCTGTCAGCTTTGGTCAGAGAAGCTACTTTTTACAATGGGCAGCAGACTAGAAAGACTCATAAATGGTCAGCATACTGAGAATAAATGACTGTTGAATGCTAAGCCATAAATTGGACATCTATATTACCACCAAGGTTCGGGAAACATCTTAGAAAGGGAGCAGAAAGATCCTAGGAGCCAGAGGAAGCAGGGAATGATGCGAAATACTGACTTCTGCGCATGACGTGGCTGATACATTGTTGAATTCATAGCAGCTGTGATTACTTGCACAAGATTGGACCCATGAGCACCCTGTCATGGAAGGGGAGGTATTCATGGCACCCCATCTTTCCCTGAGGACTTACACATATATTTAATATAATTTATTTCAGTGGTAAAGCTACTGATAAGGTGTCCATGTTCCTGTAAACAAGCCCTCATACATGCTACTTACTTTAAGCAATTCTCCCAAAACTCGTTGAATCAAATATACATACAAACCCCCAAAAATATGAAAGTAGAAGGGAACTAGTTACGGAGAGGAAGGGAATGGATTAGGAGTAAATGAGAGGGTAAAGAGGGCCGAATATGATCAAAATACATTATGAAAATGTCTTCATGAAACCCATTATTTATTATGTATAATATGTGCTAATAAAAACAAAAAAGCAATATGAAATTTTCTACAGGCACCATTGCTGAGTTAGAACATAAACATGAGGAAGTTGGCAGGTGCTCAGGATGCATCTGTTCCAAACAGAAGTGATAGCTTGTGTAAAGGCCCTGTATGCAACAAGAACAGACTCTGGCATACTGGGGGCGCTGTATATCGCATATGTAGACCTTATTGTTGGAGTGTAATTGTGCTTAAGGAAAGAAATGACCTGGGAAAAGAAGTGAGACTGAAAAGCTAAACTTTGGCCAGAAAAAGTGTCAGCCATGTGGAAAGTCTTTTTCTTAAGTGCTGTTGGAAAAAATTTCAAGCAGGAATGTACTTGATCGGATTGGGTTTTGGGAATGGCTGGGGAATTGAGGATATGACCAGATGATATATGTGCTCATATTCTTGGGTAATGTTCATCTGAATTGATATTGCTGTTATGAAGAAATGGATGATTTCCAGGAACATTTAGAAAGGCTTCACAGGATTGACTCATTCCTGAGTGGCACCTAGGTCTGTGGCCTGAGCCACTGCACAGAATGATGAGTTCTATTTATTGAGTTAGAGTCCATCTAGACAAGGGACAGACTTGCAGCAGACTTGAGGTTGAGGTCATGAGTTTACTTCCGGAGTTACTGAATCTTAGGGCATTTAAATAAAGATCTGCAGAAATTTGAGATCTAGTCTGGGATAAAGATATGAGAGCCATCTGTAGTTTCAAGTTTACCAAAATTCTCCTTAAATTGGTTTCCTTGGTAAGCTCTCCAAAGATGGACAACTTGCTCACAATATCCAGCATAAGGGACTTCACAGTAGTATTGAGGGTCACTGTTTTATAAAACAAGATGCGGCCATATGGTCCCTTTATCATCACAGTGGTTATTAAAAACCAGTGTATTTGAGTGAGGAGAAACACTGGCTTGAGCTGGGTTGATCAGGAATGGCTTTATAAGAACTTTGTATATGAACTAAGCCTTGATTTGGGGCAGAATTGGGCTGCAGAAACTGAAGGCAGGCCTTCCTAGCTTGGGTGGAGAAGGAGCAGGACTGTCTAGGAATATTGATTAGAGACTAGTGACGTTATGGAGGAGCTAAGTGCACGCTGTAAGAGGTGGGGAACCTGTAAGGTTGGTGACAGTGTGAGCAGAGTGATGTGGTGGGATCACTAAAATGGCAGTAGGCACAAGAGGGCAGGGATAGGAAGGGGATTTAGAGACCAACAGGCCAATTAGAAAACTGGTAGAAGAACTGTTGTGAAAAGACTAGTCATAAGTAAGTCTGTGACCTTGGGTCTGCAAAAAAAAGCCAGAGGTGAATGATGAGAGTCCTCTCTCTATACAGTGAATTCCACTTTAAACAACCTGAGTTGAAGAAATAGATGGAACTTCAAGTGAAATGTTGAGTAGACAGCTGGAAGTGTAGAGCTGGAGCTGCAGCTTCAGAAAGAGGTCAGAATATAGATAAGGGCTAGAAAGCTTCCACTTAGAAGTGGTAGTTCATGATGAGGAATTGATTAAATCACCCCAGGAGTCTTAAATAATAGAAAAGAGAGGGAGAATGGGACCTTGGGGGCAAAAAGAAAAAGCGGACCTGGGGAAGAATTAGAAGAAGGGTAGAAAGCCAAGTCTCATAAGAAAAGACTTCCGTCCATTGCAGGTGCAATCGGCACGTGCTGTACTGGAAGGACAGTATCCGATAATGACACTGTTCCCAACTGACATTGAGCGGTGCTCCAGTAGGAAAAGTTAGGGTATCATTAGATTGTGCCAGCACAGTTCAATGAAAGTAGAGCAAACTACGTGTGTTATTTTAAACCAGGAGTCACATTTAAAAAGCAAAATTAAAGCTGGGTATGGTGGTGCAAGGGGGGGGGGGCGGCGAGTAGAGGGAATAAGTGACATCTCTACCAAGATCAGAGGATCAGCTCTAACCTGGTCAGCATAGTGAGTTTCAAGCCAACCAGGGCTGTTTCAAAATAAAAAATGAAATTTATTTTGACAATGTTTTATTTAACTCAGGATGTACAAAAATGTTATGTTTAACATGTAATTGATCCAAAAGTAGTGAAATATTTTACTTTCTTTTATACTAAGTCTGAAATCTGGTGTGTATTTTACAGTTACAACACATTTCAGTTTGAACATAAAATTTTCATTGGAAATACTTGGTCTATATTTAAATTCATAAAATTTGTTACTCTCTCATGAAAAAGTAAATTCACATGCCCAGGATTTTTCCAAGCATGTGAGGTTTTTCCAGTAATAGAGACAGCTATAGTGTTTATATTTAAATTAATTAAAACAAAATACAATTAAAAATTAAGTTTGAGTGGCACTAGCCCCATGTCATTATCATAGTGAATACCGTTGTAGCCAGCTCAGAGTTATGCAAAGTAAAGCAGGCTTTTTGCAGCAGTGTTCTTTTTCAAAATACTCAAAATGGTTTCATACCATCACAAAGTATTTCACAGGAGAAATAAAGCATCAGTCTGAACACTTGTTGGGTCAGCCTAGTAGAACTTTTAGAACTGGAAGGATTCGGTCTCTTAATTTTGTATGTGAAGAGGCAAACTTTTTATAAGGGCACACAAATTTTTAATTTTAAAAGAATATTTTAGTTAAGGTCAGCCTAATGGTACATTGGTAGCTGATCGTAACATACCAATCATGTCATATTTCGGAAGTGCTCCATGTAGAGTCCTAAACTTTAAAGCAGACTTGGGGAGGAGGGGTGGGAACATTCCTGCCCCTTTCTGTAAGCTTCCTTTAAAGTTAGTTGAGACTGCACATGGGGAAAGGAAGATATGAAATGAAGCTCAGATGTTCTCCAAGCTGTGAGCAATCAGTGTTTTCTCATCTTCCCTCTACTTCACTCCATCTCTCTCCCCACCCTTCCTCTCTCTCTCTATCTGTCCCTACCCCACTCCCATCCACCTGGACCAGTAGAACTAATATTTACTGAAAATGATGGTTCTTACTACTTTATAAAGAAAGTAGGTTCAGAGACCAAATTAAATGTCTCATCGATTTAGGCAACTTAATAGCCATTAACTTACATAGAGTTTCTGAATAATCACCACCAAAGATAGACATGATCTTGAATTCTGCCCGGAACCAAATCTTGTTCACACTGGAAAATAGTTTTTTGGTTACTGAACTTTCAGTTGACATAGAGTTTACTTTCTTCTAAGTTCCCTGTAAGAGTTTGGAGTATCAGCTATTAATCCTGGTTTGTAGTATTTTAACTTTTTTTTCTTAAGAAACAGAGTCTCCTCCTGTTGTCCAAATTGGCCTTGAAGTCCTAGGTACAAGTGTCCTCGGCTAACTCAGCTTTTTGAGTGAATCACGGGCAGGGCCACTGTGCCCAGCCAGTATCTGCTTCTAAAATAAGTATGGAAAGCAGTCTCGTACACTTTTGTTCTCTTCAGGAAGGGCATTTTGGTTATCCATTTATGCCTTTGTTAAGAATCAAACTGTATGGTGGTGGACTTAAATAATGCCTTTTAATGGGTTAAGACTAGAGACCTAGCAGGTGATTGTTGTTCTTTTTATGCCAAGACACTCTCATTTATAAGCTTAAGTTAGATAATTGGGTAGTAGCTTTCAAACTTTTTGATTGAATATGCTGTGAGAAAACACAGTTTGCATTGAGCCCCAGTGAATGCATATGTTGACACAAAAGTATTTGCTCTACTATGCACAGTGACACATAGGAAAGACTGAAGGATTGCTGAAAGTTCGAGGCTAACCTGGTTCTACATAGTGAGTTCCAGACCACCCTGGCTACATAGTGAGATCCTTTCTTAAAAAGCACACGTGCAAGGAATGCTGGCATATGCCTTTAATCCCAGCACTTGGTAGGCAGAGGCAGATGAATCTCTGTGAGATTGAGGCCAGCCTGGTCTACATGATGAGTTCTAGGCTGGCTGTGGCTACAGGGAGACCCTATCTCAAAAAGACAAAAATAGGTACTCCCCCCACCCCCCAAAGATGTTTACCCTCTGATGCTATGTGGAATGTGTTATATACTCAAATAAAATCCACATGTATATTTTGCAAAATACATAGATTCCCCGAGCTGATTTATACTCACTATTTATTAATGATCTACTGAGTATAACTTTTAAAAGGATGTTAATTTTTTTAATTCAGTGTGTAGGAGATGGGTATTTTTGTTGACCAGAATGTCTTCCCTGCCCTGGTCAGGAACATTGTGATCAAAGGAGTTGTTGTTTTGTTTGGGGTTTTTTTGTTTGTTTGTTTTTAGTGTGTATTAGTGTATTGCCTGCATGCAGTTAGCTGTACCCGTGACATGCTCACTGAAGACAGAAGAGGGTGTCAAATTCCCTGGGCCTGGAGTTACAGATTGTTGTTAGCTGCCATGTGGTTGCTGGGATTCGAACCTAGGTCTTCTGCAAGAACGGCCAGTGCTTTTAACCACTGAGTCATCTTGCCAGCCCAGGAATTGGTTTTTGCCTATATTGAGACAGATTGTCACATACACATGATACTGGAGTTAGGGTCAGATCCTGTGCCTTGGTATCCCTGACAAACCAGGCTCTGTCACCTGTCCTCAATAAACCAATTAAAAGCATCAAATTCATACTGAAAAAGCAGAAAAGGGAGATATATTCAATGTGGACATATTGGAAATCGAGACAAAGAGAGATCCAGTGATCCCCTTTCCCCCAGTTTATTTTTAAGGGTCCTCATAGGAGGTTTAGATCTAGGTGTGGAGGGCCAGAGTTATGCATAGCTGAGCAGGTCTATTTAAGATACTACAATACATGTTGAATTTGTCTACAATTAGGAAACAGTTCCCAAATGCTGAACTTTTGTGCCTGTGCTGATCAACAGAAGAAAGAGAGGTAAAATAAAACAATTAAAGCCATTGTTGTCTCCTCCAGTCTTTCCTGAAAGGTGGTGTGGCAGGCTGTCAGCACTGTGAAATCCATTTCCATAAGATAAGTTCCCCATCTGATTGGCACCAGACTTTAGCTTTTTCCTTCTGTCAGAATGAGATTCCTGATGGAAATTCCAATTCTTTGGAGTGCCTTGTTTCATAGTTAGAATACTAATGTCTCTTTAAAATTTCTGCCAGGCAGGATGGTTACACATGTTTGTCTATCTGTCTTATTCAGTAATCTGTGCATCAAAAATAATTCAAGAAAAAAATTGCATCTGAGCTGGCATGAAATCTGATGATGATTTGTAAGGATATGGGAACTATGCATGTAGGTTATGTGTGAATATTTAATACTGGTTACGATATAGGCAGGCATTGGATTGGAGGGCTTTGTACTTTCATTTTTATCTGAGTCCTTTTTGCCTTGCCACTAGGCCCTTTGAAAGCCCAGGGAGACCCCCTTTAAACTTAGCCTGGAAGCTGCTTAGAAACATGTGATTTTGCACACTTTATTCTCTCGAATGGAGAATGATTTGTTCAAACCATAGTGTATATCCTTGGTGCCTCTGTGTTTTGTTTGCATTCTTTTGATACCTGGGTTTGCTCTGGTGGCAATTTGGAAGGAATGCCACTCTTCTTAGAAACAAATTTTCAGGATCTCCCTGTATAGCGCTTGCTGGCCCCTGTGTGCCTACAAGCCTTGAACTTGGAGCAGTCTTATTGTCTCTGCCTCATGGAGATTACAGGCATGAGCCACTATGCCTGGCTGTTTAACTTTAAAAGAAACAACACACAGAAACCACATAATCTTACTTTCCAAGGAACTTTAGCAAGTCAAATATTGAAAATACAGAGCAAACAGATCATCTTGCTTTATTTGCTAGCCATTTTTAGATACATTCCTTATCCTAGTGTTTTCTATTGGGACCACATGTTCGAAATATCTTAATTGCTTGGATCATCCATGTTCTGCTTGGTTCCTTTTTTTGTTTTTTAAATCCTTTTCATTTTTTGAAACAGGGTCTCACTAGCCCAAGTTGGCCATGAACTTACTGTCTATAGCCCATGCTATTCTCAAACTCATAGCAGTCCTCCTGCCTCAGACTCCTCAGTGCTGTGATTACAGGTATGAGCTACCCCATGCGGTGGTTCTAAAATGGTTTGTAGTGCATCACATTGCTAACACCTTCAATTTTTAAATTACTTACCACTGATGGGTTTTTTAAATGTAATCTCTGTCAGATGAAAAAATTGTAATAATCTTAATAGTTAATCACTGGAACTTGATAGAGCCAGATAGGTAAAATGAATAAACAGGTAACACACACCAAACCAAGGCTAGTTGGCTGGGATTCATTGGGGTGTCTAGGACTAATTGGCATCTTTTTGTGAAAGTCAAGTAAATATAGTTTGTTCACTGCTCATTTCTTCCTCAATATTGACATCATTATCTTTGGTCATTCGAGGTCACAGAGTGGAGACCTTGCTGGCATATCCCATGTCTCCCCTGGTCTTAATCAGTGATGAAGCAGGGACTAACCATGAAGCAGTTATGGATTATCTCTGAGTTTCTGTGGACTAGTATTGAAACATTGCTCTGAATCATACTGATTTCTTGAAGCTCTATGGGGGAAGGACATTGAATAAATAAGCATTACTCATTCATATAATGGGTTCTTCTCACCTCACATAGTTCTTCTGACAACGTTTTAGGGAGAAAGATTTTTATCTTCCTAAGAAAAATGGATTGCCAAAGCCTAGCATTCAAGCTTGAGGCCCCACCAAACAATGAAGTGCGGAAACTAGGTGCTCTAACTCTAGGTGCTGGCACTTTTCCCAAGCCTTCCTTAGTGGAGAATGTGTTAATTGATTGGGGCAGATACTTGTTTTGTAAAATGGACTGTCTTAGTTAAAATAAGGATGCAAACGGTGGAAATCCGTAAAAGTGGGAATAGCCTTCCAGGTGCTGAGGACTTTGTGGTATACTCTTCTGGAGCCTGTGCTGATATATGTAGAACAGGACATCTTTAGTGTGTCCTGAATGGCCACTAAAAGAACTTTTTTTTCTTTTTTGTTTTTAGCTGCATGTTAGATCACCTAAAAAAAAGACAAATCACTGGTAGGTTAAAAAACTTCATTTTAGCTGATTAATTGTAAAACCGAATGGGTTAATAAACATTTAAAAAGAATATTAAATATATTGGACTTACATTGCAGTTCTTAAAATATAATCAAATAAGGGTTATCAAAGCTAGAATGAAGAAAATAGAAATCATTTATAATTAGACAATAATTAAAGGCAAGTACATGCCCAGTGATTTTAAAGTGCTTGAAAAACAATTAGTTTCTTTAAGTAGGTTAAACATCTAGGTTACAAGCTTGTTTATACTATTAATTTACTTAGCAGACCTGTTCTACATAGATGCTTCAAGTTGGCTCTCTAAATGATGCCAAGTTCAAATTTAATAGATACCCTTAATAACATATTTCTGTATTATTAGTAGGGGTTTTTGTAATTGTTTCTAAGTGTGTTCTCCTCCTTCTGTCTTTCCTAAATCCTAATAAGTCAGAAGCATAAAGCAGGAGGCTTAGCTAGGGGTGTCAGAGACTGGGTAGACTGAAGAGTTCTTCACATAGGGGGCAGATGTGGTATGGTATATCAGAAATCAGAAGAGATGGAGGCATGCATAAAGGGCTGCACTGGCAGCAGTAATGGAAGACTGGATAATTGTAAATATACTTGTTCAGTTTAATGAGATACAACAGCTCTCACTGTTGAAGGATATCAAAAACCTCTGAATGGAGACAATAGAATTAACCCTGAATTGTTAGATAGCAAGCAGAAGTGCTTCTGTGGAGGGGTGAAGATGTGGCTCAGAGGTGGTAGAGCACTTGCCTTGTATAGGCCCTAAGTCTGATCTTACCAGTAAGAAAAAAAGAACTGATGTACATACTTGATTTATTAAATATAAATAAATAAATATTGTGAAAATGCATGTGTGTTGTGTATTTATGTGTGTGCACATACACACCTACATCTGTGTCATGGCTCTGTTCACATTAGAATGTGGAAGTACTTCCTAAAAGGAGTCCACTAATAGTAGTGAGCACCTTAACTTCTATATGCCATTCCAACCAAAAAGAATACTGGCTTGGAGAAATGGCTGATTATGGGATTAGGGTAGTTATGTTTAAGGTTAACCTGCAACATCCTATACTAGAAAGCAAGAAAATCTTTGAAAAATAATAGAAACATGATAGAAGGACTTGGAGGTCAGTTAGTTTTGGGTTTGCTTGTTTGTTTGTTTGTTTGTTTGTTTGTTTTTGAGACAGGATGGCCTCTATCTCACGAAGATCCGGTTGCCTCTTGAGTGCGTAGATTGAATTGCACCACCACATCCAGCTTTGGAAGCAATTCAAAGGTACTCCCAATGGCAAACTCTGGGATAACTTGATTTTCAAATTTTAAGAAATGGCACATCATGAGGGGGCTGGAGAGATGGCTCAGCAGTTAAGAGCACTGGCTGAAGACCCAGGTTCAAATCCCAGAACCCACATTACAGCTAACATCCATCCATAACTCCAGTTCCAGTGTTTTCTGGCACCCTCTTCTGGCCTCCTTGAGCATTGCATGACATTGTGCTTACACACACTCAGGCATAACACTCATACACATTAGATAAATTTTAAAAAAGAAACGGATCATGATCAAAGACCTGTTGAATAAGAGAAGACTAAGAGGTTTCTATTTCTTTTTTTACATGTTATGAGTGTCTTGCCTGCATGTATGTAAGTGGACCTGTCTTGCAGTGCTTTCAAAGGCCAGAAGAGGCATCAGATCCCCTGGAACTTGGATTAGGAGCAGTTCTTAAGACAAGTTCTATGTTGCCCCAGCTGGCCTGGAACAGACTGTGTAGAGCCATCCCAGACTAGACTCGACCTCTCAGCAGCCTTCCTGTCTCTTGAGTTCTAGAATTAAAGGTGTGCACTACCATGCCTGACCCTTTTGAGAACACTAAGAGTTCTTATACAATTTCACATACTTGGTGAATTCAGAAATAAATTCAGAGTTTGAAGACAGATTATATAAATTTCAAAGTACCTCTCCACGAAATACCTAGCTTTACTTTGGAAACACCTGGCAGATGCTGCATAACAGCAGTGGGACAAAATGAAACCATGTCATCTGCTTGGATGCAAAGACAATGCAGCATTGCTTCTGTGATGTTTCTGACAAGGTATATGACCTGCATCAGAGCATCAAGAAACCCCAATTTGGCCAGGTGTGGTGGTGCACACTTTTAATCCTAGCACTTAAGAAGTAGAGGCAGATGAATCTCTGTGAGATAAAGACAAGCTTGGTCTATGTAGTGAGTTCCAGGCTAGCTGTGGCTACAGGGAGACTCTGTCTCAATCTGTCTCAAAAAGACAAAAAAAAAAAGGAAACCAATTTGAGGAATATTCTGCAAAATAATTGGCCTATCATCTTCAAGACTTTCAAGGTTATGAACGTCAAAGCAAGACTAAGGAACCCTTCTAAGCTAAAGAGATATGTCAATAAAATGCAACACTGGAGTGAGACCCAGACCCAGTCTTTTTAGTATTAAAGTCCACTTTTAGAAAAAGTAGCAGCAGAAATTTAAAAGAGCTTGAAGGATAAATGATAGAAAATATATCAATATTTATTTATGACTTTGGTAGATATTTTGTAGTTATGTAGGACAGTGGTTTTGTTCTAGGAAAATACATACTAAGATATTTGGAATAAAAAGGCATCAAACTGATAAGTTAGCCATAATGGTCTGGAAAATTTTTTGTACTATTCTTGCAACCCTTGCAATATTTGTTATTGGTCTAAAATTTAAGAAGAATTTTTCAAGTTTAAAATTTTTTTTGTTGTCGCCATGTGTACTTTATTGAATTCATCATGGACAGATGTGTGAATTGTGAGTGTAACATCTGTATAACTAAAGTTGAGTGGCAGCTGTGAATTGTGGAGTACATGCCAGAATCAAAAACCAGAATCCCCTATCATATGTACAGACGATCCATAGTATAAATAATGCACACAATAGCAATGATGCTGATGACAACCATAAGGATGCTGAAGACCAGAGCACTGATGTTCAGGCACTTGGCAGTGGAGGCGTAGGCCCACATGCCCACCATCTTCCTGTTCCCAGACTTCACAGAGTAGGCATAGGCAATGAAACCCAGGCAGCAGAAGTTAATGAAGAATGCATTGAACAAGGACTAGACCACATGGTCAGGAATGAAAACTTCTCTAGGCATGTTGATCACAGTGGTCCTAACAAAAGCTGAGCCATGGGGTCTCCCCAGCTCAGCTACCTTATATTCCCCTTTGATCCTTTCATAGTTTGGGGGACATCCAGCATTGGTGATCATCAAGAAGGCCTGAGAAGTTTGTTCATGGTGCCAAGCAAAATCAGCAGTGGGGGTAGGGAGTTGAACTGCTCTCTTGACTTATTTTTATTTTATATATATGTGAGTGTTTTGCATGCATGTAAGTGTACCTGTGTCATGCAATGCCTGAGGAGGCCAGAAGGAGGCATTGGATCCCTGAAACTGTAGATATAGATGGTTGTTAGCCCACCATGTGGGTGCTGAAAACTGACCCCAGGTCCTCTGCATGAGCAGCCAGTACTCTTAACCACTGAGCCATCTCTCCAAGCCCCAAAAGTAACTAAAATTTCAACCGTAAGAAATACATAAAATTGAAAGTCTTTTACTTCTTACTTTAGCCTCTTATTTTGGGTTGGGGTGATGACTCAATGGTGGAGCACCAGGCCAGGTATTACATTCTATGCCTGGCACCACACACACACACACACACACGCACACACAAATTTCTTTTAGTCACTTATGTAAATATGAATGTATATAAAACATATGCTATGGATTGTGTTGAGCATTTTTGACACCCCCAGAGGCACTTGGCCGTTATTATTTGAATCTAGCATTGCGTCTTTTGGTGTGTTGGTTTGTTTGATTGATTGATTGATTTGGCTTGTTTGATTGGTTGGTTGGTTGATTGATTGATTGATTTTTGGTGTTTAAGAGAAGGTCTCACTCTACCCCAGTCTAGCCTCAAACTCAAAGCAATCCTCCTGCCTCAGCCTCCTGATTTGCTGTCACTCCTTTGCCTTCTTTCATGAGAGGCATTGGAAGGTGGTGGTGAAAGATTGGGCTCTAAATTGATATCCCAACCCTGCCAGCAGCTAAGACATCATTACTGGCCTCTAATTCAGTGTTTGCAGGTTAAAGACATTACTAGTCTCACCTATCAGAACTATTGTGAGAATTGTAGAGGTTATAGGGATATATCATTATAGGATGCTATGTATGACACATAGGCAGCAGGTACTCATAAATGGGAGCTCATATTGATGTATATTTCATGTGTGGTTTTGTGTCTTAATGACTAAAAGTGTATACATTTTTGCATATTATATTTCTTTATAAAGTTTGAAGAACATCTTGTCACCTTTGTGTCATAAGATTTTCTTTCAGTAGCTTTGTTAGTCTCAGAAAACTAGGTGAAGAATGGAGAACATTTAGAGTTGTACCAGAGTTACAACAACAGATAGAGTTGTAACATGAGCATAATGAAAATAGTGACTGTAATTCCAGCATTATCTAGCATTGTTCTTACGTGGAAATTTTGCCCAGTTCGAATCACTCTACTGTAGGATAGTTAGGTAAGTTTTCTTCAAATTTGAAAAATCATGGAAATGCTAATCAATGTTTCATGAAGTATAAGCCCATTAAAATAGTGAGATTTTGAGAACTTTGACTAATGGATTTTGAACATCAGAGAGGACTGTGAGTACTAATTCCTCCTTGCTCACATTTAGTTGATTAATTTTCTTTTTATATTCTTGTGTACCCTGTTTCAAACCTTCCTTTAAAGCAAAAAAAGGGGTGGGTATGGTGGTGTGTACACGTGTAATATCAGCATTTGGGAAGCTGAAGCAGTAGGATCAGCTACATGTTGTTTTAGGCCAGCCTGGGATACCTGTCTCAAAACAATAACAATAGCAACAGTAACAAAACCCCACTAGAATAAGCTTTAAAACCTCAAAATAGCTCCCCACATACGCATGCTGTTAGAGCTATTTTGCACATGACCAACTTTCTGTTTTGAGTATTTAGCAAGAATGTTGCCTCTTGTTACCTTTCACATTTGAAAGAATCAGCTTATTTTTAGGATATTATAATTGCAAATAGACATTTTCCTACACACAATGGAGAATTGTGAATAAGCCATAGCTATTGTGACTATGTAAGAAACTCATGTAGGATAGGAGATGTGCTTAAAAAGTATGAAGCAGGGACTGGAGAGATGGTTCAATGGTTAAGAGCACTGGCTGCTTTGCAGAAAACCAGGTGTGCACCACCATGCCTGGCTCAAATTTTTTTAAAGAGAAAACCATGAAACAAAAAGAGATCATTCATTTCTTTTAGATGAGTCTGATTGAGGTGTTTCATCAAGGTAGTGAATTACTTACCTCTCGGCCCGGTGTTAAAGAATAACTTCTTTATTTTTTTAAGGCAGGGTCTCACTGTGCAGCCCTGACTGGCCAGGAGCTCACAGAGATCTACCTGCCTTTGCCTCCTGAGTGCTGGGATTAAATGCATGCACCCTCATGCCCAACTCAAAGTATAAGTCATGTAGCTTTCTGCAGACTAAGTTGTTGTTTCCATATCCTTTTCTCATATGAGTCCTTAATACTCGTAGACATATGAAAGGGATCCCTCTACCCACTGTCTTGAGGATAATTTCAGGTGGTGAAAACCTACCTTCACCCATCCAAGAATCTGTACTGCTGTGTTTCTCAAAAGTTACAGCCCATCGGCATGTTTATACCCACCATTACCCACATTAGTCTTTTGGTGAGAAGGGCTTAGACTGTAGTGAGGACACGTTTTATATTGAATGGACTTCAGCTTTGCAAATTGGCATTTACTTACTGAAACATTTTTGTTTCAAAAAATTCTAGTCTCTGGGCTGAGGATATTGTTCAGTTGGTAGAGTGTTTGCCTAGCTTGCACAAAGTCCTGGCTTTGATTCCTGAAACTGCATAAATGAGGCATGGTAGTTCATGCCTGTTATCCCAACATTTAGGAGATAAACACAAAATGATCAGAGATTCAAGGTCATATATATCAAGTTGGAGGGCAATCTGAGAAATATGAATTCCTGTCTAAAAACAACAAAAAGGAAACATTGAGATGACTCAGCAGGTAAAGGTACTTGCCACCAAGCCTTAGCACCTTAGTTTGATCCCCAGGACCCACATGGTGTAAGGAGAGAACTGACTCCACAAGTTATCCTCTGACCTCCACAAGCACACATCACACATCACACACACACACACACACACACACACACACACAAATAAATATAGTTTTATTAAAGAGCCAGCCTATGTTGTTAATTGTAATAGAAAGAACACTTTACTGGTAAACATATAATGGTTCAACAAATTTGACCAGTAACGTAAAACAAAACATATTTGATCCTAAGCTATTGGTACTCCCTAAGCCACATGCCCGGACACTCTAGTGCATCACAAAGACCTCACATGTCACACAGCATGCCAGGTTTCTCCCCCACCCAGGGTCTGACTTGCCTCCTTTAATACATTCCCATCAGGGTCCTCTGACTGTATGACCCATCTACCTCTTTCCTTCATCGATGTCTTACCATTTATCTTTCCAGGTATGTCTTAGAAATGCAAACGTACAGTTATTTGGTAAAATGGATTCTCTTATTACTTTTAAAAATGCCATTCATGCATTTATGGCACCTCTTTACAGTTCAAACAGTTCTTTGGGTGGTTTTCTTCATTTGTTTCTCTCCTTCTGGTACTGGGAATTAAAGCCCTGTTTAGACCATGCTAGGCAAGCAATCGTCTACTGAACCTTACCTTCAGTTTAAAGAAGTACTATATTTAAGAAATTTTGAGACTCAGTGTCTTCTTTATTCAGCCTTAGGTTCAGTTAGCAGAACAGCTTCTTGTGGTGATCCCTTCTGCTGGTTTTGTGTTCTTTTGTTTTCATTGCCTGCCACATGACAGGTGCAGCTGAGAAGTACCATCAGAGATGGCTGAAAATTCCAGCCTTATCTTTGTATGGGTTCAGTGACCTATAATCCAGAAGGGTTGTTGATCACGGTGGAAAAATAACTAACATCAACTGGGCCTCTAGCTTGTCTTTTATTGCTTTTTATAACTTGTCTCTCACTTTTTCTTTCTTTCCTCAGGTTCCCTTTCCAGTCTTCTGTCCAAATAACATCACCTTTTTCAGCCCTTTACTTACCTCTGCCGTTTTATAAATATAATCTAAGGAAATAACAGAGAAAGAGAGGGAAGAAGTGTTTTAATTTATTTTAGGATACCAAGGCCTTGCTATATATCTCAAGTTTGACTGGCTTCAAACTTGAGGTCCTCCTACCTCAGCCTCAGGTGTGCACAACCACACCCAAGTAGAAAAAACATTTTTTTAAAGCAATATTTTAAGCAAAATAATTTTTTTTGTTTTGAGATGGGATCTTTATTAATGTGTATGTGGTATGTGTATGACAGAGAGAGAGAGACAGAGAGGAAAGAGAGAGAGAACGAGAGGGAGGGGCTGTGCATGAGCACATGTTCCATAGCCCAGTGTAGAGTCAGAGGACAGCTGTGGAGTTCTCTCTTTCTGGGTTCTGGGGATGGAACTCAGGTCATTAGGCTAGCATCATTGAGAGGTAAGCACATTTACCTGCTAGTCCATCTTGCCAGCCAGAGACAGAATCTTGCTATATTTCTAATTCAGGACCTTGAACTCACCATCCTCCTACTTCAGTCTCCAATGTTTACCTGTTTCTATGTGTGTGTGTGCATATATGTATGCATATGCATGTAAAAACTGGAGGTCAACTCTAGGTGTCTTCCCCATCATCACGCTCTACCTTTTTGTTGTTGTTGAGACAAGGTTTTTCACTGAAGCTGGAGCTCACTGATTCCAGCTACACTGGCTAATCAGCAAGCCCCAGCACTGGGATTACAGTGTACACTGTTGGATTCAGCTTTTACATGAATGATTGGGACTGAACTCAGGTCCTTATGCATTTTATCAACTGAACCATTTCCTTAGTTCCTTCACCATTTATTTTGCCACATTTTTAAAGTTTTAGAAGTCTTAAATGTTTTGTCTCTTATATTTCATAAGTCATCAATACTGTGCTTAGACGGTGAGTTCTTTGTTGTTTAATTATAAGAGAAGTAGGTTATAGGGACAGGATCTTTTATGTACAAACTTGACTTGCAAATTCAGTCTTATGAAATGTTAGCTAGTGTTTATTCATGGACCATAGGGTAAACAAGGCATGCAGGTTCAGTCTCCCCCTACACATATGAGGATGCTGTGGCTAGTGGCCAATCCAGTTATTCCAGATTTACCCACTGCCACATTAGTTTCCAGAGTTCTGCAGAGCCCAAGCAGTTTGTTCCTGCCTTTTGACATGTCATTTTACTTCTAGTACGCATATTCAGAAAATGCTAAATAGTGATAGACAGAATAGATTTTCTGTGTTAAAAAGCAGTTTTATAAAGCAGATTTTAGTATTTGTAGCAGTATTACATATCTTTAGATGATAACCCACCCAGGGGCCCGCTGGGCCTCATTGATGCTCTTCTGTGAGAATAATTAACTCTCTGGAAGTACAGAGCTAGCTGCCTGGGGCTATTAAGAAACTCAGCTACTTTTACACCACCTGCATTGTTCCCTTTCACTGGTTGCTGCTGCTGCTATTTTTTCTATTTTTAATAAGTTGTCAATTACTTGTTCTCTGTAGGGATCTCAGCAGTACACTGAAATGGCACAGGAAAAGCATAGTTGGTTTCAAACTTTTCTTTTTATTTATTAGTGAAATTAATGATATTAGGAAAGAGTCTCATCGGTTATTATTTTGAAGCATGATGCATTGTCTTACTACACAGCACTGCAGTGTTCGTTGTATTCTATTTACTATTCTTTCAACCTCATTTTAAAATACTTTTAGTTAACATACAAAATAATGTGTTTTATTATATTTTCATATATCTCATTGTACCTTGCTCATAGTCACCTTCCTGAAACCCTTCCCTGTACCTCCTACCCACCCCAAAGTTTTTTTTCTGCTTTCTTGCTATATATGTATGTATGTATATATGGAAATAATGTATTTTTGTACAGACATACATAGTTAAGTCTAGGTTCCACATATAAGAGAAGACATGCAATGTTTTTTCTTTGCTCATTACCCACTCTTAAGACCAGCTCTTTCCCTCATAATCTCCTTTTTACTTTCATGTCACACATACACATACACACACTCTAAATAAATAAATAACAAATATTTTTAAAATGCTATTGAAAGTATCTATTGGATGTTTATCATCTATACAGCATCTTATTCTAAATTAGAAAAATAACTCTTGAAGCCATAAATGCAGTATCTGTGAATAGGCATCCAGTAGAAATTTTGATTGCTAGGAAGACCTTATGTTCCCCTGCTTCTCACTTGTTTGAGTGTCAGTGAGATTTCCAGGCTGGTCTTGAACTTACTGCCTCAGCTTTGCAAGTAACTGGGACTATAAGCATATGCTATGTATGTGGCTCACTTCCTCATGATTTTTGTTTTGTTTTGTTGAGACAGGATCTTACTCCATAGCCTAGGCTATCATCAAACTCAATTTGCAGCTGGCTTCAGACTTACTGTCTTTCCTCCTTCATCAGTCTCTCTAGTGCTGGGAATATATGGACCACCACATCTTAGGTTTTACGATACGAAGGATTTTATTCTTCTTACCTGTTACAAAAATGGGCAATCCACAGACTAGTAATGAAGAAATTATTCAGTGGAACTAAACACTGACTTGTATTTGTAGTGCCCCACCTCCCTGTATCCTTAGCTCTTTAATCTTCAGCTTACTAAACTATAGAATTAGATTGACTGAATTTACCTTGGATTTATGAGGTTTGCACATTTAGGTCAATGTCAAATACATAATGAGCACTAAAATACTAGACACTTATATAATTATCAAGATATTTGACTTTGGGGCTGGAGAGATGGGTCATTCATTGGTCAAGAACACTTGCTACTTTTACAGAGGAACTGGCCTTTGAATCCCAGTATCCTCTTCAGGAAGCTTATAGCCTAGACCTCTGGCCCATAATGTGTATGTGGAATCTTGCTCCCTGATGGAATTAACCTTGTTTCCCAGGGGAGAGGTAACAGTGACACCACAGATTAGGGAGGGAAATAATGACCTTTCTAACAAATGATAGAAATACTCCATATGGATTGTATTAGTCTCTTTTGGCTGCCATACAAAATACCACAAACTGGTGACTTTAAGCACCCAAAGTTTACACTCTCACAGTTTTGCACACCAGCAGTCCAAAGTCTTGCTGCCTCTGAAGGCTGTAGGGAAGATTGCTCCTTTTCTTTTCCTGGCATCTGGTGTTTGCCGGCAGCCTTTGTTGTTCCTTGGCTTATGGCTGCATCACTTCAGTTTCTGCCCCCACCCTGACAGGAATATCTTCCTTTTCTGTGTAAGGATCAAGTCAGGTACCATGTGCAGAATAAATACCAAGTAGATTAAGATAAATAGGAAAATTTTTGTTATTTCTAGAAATGAATATGGAAGGGTCTTTATAACCATAGTGCAGAGATTATTTAAATACAATAGCAAGCAAAAAATGTGGGTGAAACAAGTGATCCACTTATGTTCATGGTAACTAAGAGACTTAATAACACTAATGAAAGTGATAGGGAATTGGAAAATATTTTCAGCAAATATGATCAGCAAAGGATTTGTATCTGTAATACAGTAAAGAATTCAGACTCAATGAGGAAAAAAACTAGTAGAAAACAGACAAACAATTAGGAATTTCAGGGCAGAGGAAAATCAAAATAACCAACAAACTGAGAAGTAGAGAAAGTAAACTTAATTAATTAATAACCAAAGAAATGTAAGTTAAACCCGAATGAAATGCCTTTAAATTTATTACTTTAATTTTTTTATGTGTTTGAGTGTATTGCCCCAAGGTATGTAAGTGCATCTGTATCATGAAATACCAGCAGAGGTCAGAAGAGGGTGTTGGATCCCTTGGAACTGGGATTTGGGACCGTTGTTAGCTACCATGTGAGTGCTGCTATTCAAACCCAGGTCCTCTGCAAGAGCAGCCAGTGCTCTTTTAACTACTGAGCCATCTCTCCAGCACTGAAATGTGTTTTTATACCCCCATCAAAAGTTGAAAGATTAAAAATACCAATTTATGTTTGAGGCTATGAAGCATTGGAAATTTATGTTCTTTTCGTAGAAGTATAATTGTTGTAACCACTTTAGAAAATGTTGTAGCAATGTGTAGTGAAGTTGGAAAGCAAGCATTCCCTGTGACCAACATTGTCAGCTGTGAGCATGTATCTACCCCACACATGAACTCTCCTGTACACACAAAGGAACATGTACTAGGTTGTAAATAACAACCTAGCTTTTTGTGGTAAAAACTGGAAACCTAAATGCTTATCAGGAGAATGAAACAGGGTCTCATGTTGTAGTACTTGTGGGCCTTAAATTAGCTATGTAGCCCAGAAGATCCTGAACTCTTGGTATTTCTGACTCTAGCTCCCAAGTGCTAGGATTACAGGTGTGGGCCTCCACACTTGGCTTCAATATGATACCTTTTCGTTGTACATTTACACGAATAGGCAGAGCTGATTGAGAAAAGCTAATTGTAGAAGAATAGTGTAGTATGATTCCATTTATAAAATTAAAAATACAGCCAGTCATGGTGGCACACACCTTTAGTCTCAGCAATTGGAAGACAGAAGCAGGCAGATCTCTATAAGATCCTACATAGTAAGGTCCAGGCCAGCTGGGCCTAAAGGGAGACCCTGCCTCAAAAAACTCAAAACTCAAAATTAACTAATTAAAATATTAGGATATAGAGTATAACATGGAAGTCAAAGGGTGTAACTTTGAGATATGAAAAGATGGATTGTGCAAGGGCTTCTGTGTATTGGATATATTCTGTTCCTTAAGCTAAGTGGCAGATTACATTTAATTATTTTGTATGTGTTAAATATTTAATAATAAAAATGTTTAGAAATTACTTAAGGTATTTTGTTTTCAAGACAAAAAATGACAGAAATGTCATCTCCAAAAAATAATTCAATCGCTAAATACTATTTTTTAAGTATGTTTTAAATTCTTTGTAGATGAGAGAAACTTGAAACAGGGAAAAGAAAGACCTGGTGATCCTGGTTTGTCCCATGACTTTGATATTAAGGTAGCTTCTACCATTGTAGATGTGACAGTGTGTCCCACAAGCTAGTTGTAAAGGTTTATTCACATTTTCATTGAAGCAGTGATACGCCATTCTCCTGTTCATTTTATTTTTCTCCTTGGCCTCTAAGTAAGCCAGATGGAAAAATGTTTCTAACATTAGATTCTTTTGCAGTGTGTCAGCCATTTAATTTTACCGTCCCTAATCTCTTGTTGTTAAGACTTCAAAATGTGAGTAGTTGACCAAAATTTCAATTTATTTTAGTCAAAGTTGATTAGGCCATTCTTGGGCAGCCTTGCCTTAGAAGATTCACTTTCAAATGAAATTCTCTAAATGAAAGCTTATACTTGCCCATTTCTATTGAAATCACATAGCTAATAGAAAGATCCAAATAAATAGAACCCACCTTCATTTCATCCAAGTCTGTCTGAGCATGGCAGTTATCTAGTTAGCATTTGAAAACTTTATCTCAGAAAATAACATGGAAAATTCACAGTGACGCCTCGTTAAGACAAAATGTTATCATCCTTTTAATAATCCAGAGTCACTTCCAGCCATATTACAGGAAGTCTCTCACCTTCCTGTCTTCATTTTTAGGCCAGCTTTGGCTGTAGCTGAGATCCTAATCAGAAAAGATAGTGATCACATCAAATTTAGTTTAAAGTTCTTGGTTAGCTTTTATTTGTGATGAATTAGCAACACCTTGCTCCATAAAGTAGACTATGTCCAATAAGCTAAATAAAGTTGGTTCACACAGAAAATTGAAGCAGAACCAAAGGCAGATTGATTGTTTCAAAGTTACTTTTCTTATAAAGGTTAAGTCTAGGAGGCAGGAGGCTGAGGATCATTGGGTGTTTTGTTTTAGGCCAACCTGATATACATAGTGAGTTCCAGGCCAGCTGGGACTACAGTGAGACTGCCAATAAATAAATAAAATGAAGTAGAGTGAATTCTCTTGTCATGCCAGCTACTAGTCTCACCTTCCTGTCTTCTCAGGTCAAGTTATGAACATAGTTTGGCTTAGAACTTTGTCACTAGTGACTCAGTAAGGCTTTGGTCAGATGGGCCTAGTATAAGAGCTCTGTCCAAACCAATGGCCTGTTGTAAATTGTGCTTAATACCAGGGTGCCATTTTACTTAACACCAAGGTGCCCTCAATTCTCCCATGGTGGTAGATTGTATACGCTGTGGTTTGCTCTAAGCCTATTTTCCTTAACAGCCTTTCATCCTAGAGAAAAGGACATCAGGGGGATACCAGTACGAGAACACCGACAGCTTTGTTTGATGGATCAGTCCTTCACCTCCAATGAACATGTTAGGGACATTCATCATCTTACATGTGAGGAAACTAAGGGTACCCTGTGACCAGGTTATATTGGGATGGAGCTGAGTGAATTCCAACTCCAAAGTCTAAATTCTTTGCATTGTTCTTTTCTTCCTTCTGTGGGTTTCTTTTGCTACATAGCTCTCCTTCACTTTTTTGTTGTTTTTGTTTGTTTGTTTGTTTTTTGGTGGTTTGTTTTGTTTTGTTTGAGACATGGTCTCACTCTGTAGCCCCTGACTGACCTGGAAACTCACTATGTAGGCCAAGCTGGCCTGGAACTTATAGAAATCTGCCTGCCTCTGCCTCCGGAGACCTGAGATTAAAAGGATGTGCCACAATACCTGCCATTCTCTTTCACTTTATAAATTTATTTAATTATTTTTAATATTATGGGTATACATTTGTGTATGTGTGTGGGTTATGTACACATGATCACAGGTGCCTAAAAAGGTCAAAGGCATCAGATCCCCTTGGGGCTGGAGTATATAGGAAGTTGCAAGCCACCTGACCTGGGCACTGGGAACTGAACTCGGGAAGAACAGCATGTGCTCTTAACCACTGAGCTAGTCTTCAGCCCTCCTCTACTTCCTAAATTCCAATAAATTTAAGTACATTGTTTAATAGGTTCCTTCAGTTCAAATTCAGCCTAAAATTAAGCCCTGCTTATCTGATTGTTGTAGGCTTAACTTCCATCATTTACCCACCAGCTGCCACTGCTTCAACCCGTTGTGCTTCTGCTTCTTCAGCTTCCTCAGCCGAGGGGAGTGGTCAATGTCATGGGCCTGGGAAGGAGACCTGACTGGGTTTGAATCTTGATTCTGCCACCTACCCACCCTACAGGCTCAGTGACCTTGGACCATTCCTGAAATGTCCTGCCTACTGTGCCTGCTAGTAGATACCTGTTCTTTAGATCAGAATGGCCTCTCCCTAGAGTGGTCTTGCTGGCCTTTCTAACCTTTAGTCTCTTAACCATTCTATTCTCATATACTGTTCTGTACACATTACTGTCAGCACTTTCATCAGAAACATATTACTAGCATTTATTATTTCTCAAATGCATATCTTGAGAACTGATCGTTTTGGAATTTTTGTAGCCTTTGGGTATGGACGCAGACCAGAGCTGGGGAATTCAAATTTAATTGTCACATGTGACCAGTGGCCACCATATTGGATACTCAGTGGTCTTAAATGGATTTTATTTTGTTTGCTTTTGTTTTGAGACAGGTTCTTGCTCTACAGGATTGGCATGTGCTTCTGTTCTTTACTTTTAACTGTTAAAAATAACTTAAGGGGGCTGGAAAGATGGCTCAGCTGTTAAGAGCACTGACTTCTTGCAGAGGAGCCAGGTTTGATTACCAGCACCTGCATGGCAGCTAAGACCCATCTGTTAACTCCAGTCCAGGGAATCTAACTTCCTCTTCTGACCTCCAAGGGCATGACATAGCATGGGGTGCACTTACACACATGCAGGCAATATACTCATACACATAACCTTCTCGTTAAATGAAATTCCATACCTTCTCTAGTTTGTAACTTCTGGTATTCTTGTTCTTTTATAGAAAATCTTTGTCCTGCATTGCCTGTTTCATCTAGATGTAGTCACTTGGTAGTGATAATTGAATAAGCACAGTGGCCCTCAATATCTATGAGTTCCATACCCCCAGATTCAGCCAATGAGTGATAGGAAATATTAAGAGGTAAATTACATCAGTATGCTTAGAGGCTTTTTGGGACATTATTCCATAAGCAATTCAGTAGCTATTTGCATAGTATTTATATTGAGTTAGGGTACTGCAAGTAATCTAGAGATAATTTAAGTCTACAAAAAGGTACATATGCAAATACTGCAGCATTTTAAATAAGAGACTTGAGTATTCTTAGTTTTTCATATCCCAGGAGGCTCTGGAAACCACTTCTCACAAATACCAAGGAATAACTTTTGATGACTTTGAATTGTACACATAAACAATTTAAATGATAAATTTCAAAACTATTGAGATGGCTCAGCAGTTAAGAGCACTGGCTGCTCTTGCAGAGGACCCCAGTTCAGTTCCCAGCACCCACATGATGGCTGACAACTGGCCATCATAACTCCAGTTCCAGGGGATCCAGTAACCCTCTCGCCTCTGCAAGCATTGCAGGACACAGGTGCACCTAACATACATGCAGGCAAAACATTCATACACATAAAATAAAAATAAATAAATTTTAATAAAAAAATTTTTTGTTGTATATATTTTACCATAGACAGAAAGAGGAGAATGCACATGTGGTAAAGGGACAAAACCTATGGTGAAAGGCTATTAAAGCGGTTTCCACTGAGGAGACCCTGAGTCTGATAGGTAATCAGCAAATACCTATCAGGAAAAATAGGTGGTATATGGCTTTTTGACATTGGCTTTAGGGAACATGGCCTGTGTGTGTCAGGCCTTGAAGACCCAGGTATTACAGGATAGGGATAGGAGTCTTTGTTGGGAAAACCATTAGAGAGCATTGAGGGATTTTAAGCAAGTAAATTACTTCATTTTATAAAGTCTACTGTGTGATTTGTCAGAGGGTGACAAAACTGGAGCTAGGCTAATAAGTCACAGTGGTAACAGCAGCCAACAGTGGTGCACCAGATGGTAGGTGCTTAAGGGGCTCTGGGAAGTAGGGTTTGGAAAGATTTCTCCTTCAATTTGAAAGATGCAAGTTCCTTACTTAGAGAAGTGTTTCCATTTTATAGTGAATTACTACATTGAAATAACTATCTCTAGTATGAGTGAGATACCTTGTTCATTGGCTACTCTTTATATGGAAAAAAGAATGCTGAGATCCATGTGACAAATGATAGAAAAAATAATCTCTTTTCTTAAAAAAAAATGTGGGCAAAGATTGGAAGGGAAGTGACTGGCTACATAGGTGCATGAGGCATGCTTGTAATGAAACTCTTCTGGGTGGTTGTGGGTATTTGAATATGCACAAGACAAATTGCACAGGATGCAGTACACAAGCACATGTACATAGCTGCATGCATTCAATGAATGCATGAATGATATCTGAACACCCTTGGTCAATTTTATCAACCTTGGTACTCCTCCCATGATACTGTACTATAATTAACATACTGTCTTTGAGAGAAGTTACAAGAAGGCTATTCAGAATCTCAGCTCTAGTATTTCTTAAAATTGCATATATATATATCTTTCTCAAAATAAAAAGTAAAGGAATTGTAGCTGGAGCTTTTATTTCTCCCTCCTCCCTCCCTTCCTCCCTGCCATCCCTTTCTCTCTCCCCTCTTTCCTTCCCTCCCAGGGGTTGAACCTTACATCACCTTTGAGTGATACTCCCATTCCTAGTATTTCTTTCTCATCTGTTTCTTTAATAATAATTTTACATAGAAATTATTTGTGGACTTTGTTTATTTTAAAGCAGGGTCTAATTAACTGTGTGCTGGCCTTGACCCCACTAGGCAGCTGAGAATGACCTTGAACCTCTGATCTTCCTACTTTTACCTCCCAAATCTAGAATTATAGGCATGCACAACCATATCTGATTTATGTTGTTCTGGGAGGGGTGCAACTCAGGGCTTTGTGTATGGTAGGTCAGCAGTCTACTAACAGAGCTATCACCTCAGCTCCAGAAATTGTTTTGTTTGGTATGTTACTCCAGAATACTTAGCTGCTTTCACCTTTTAAACATCATTGAAATAAGAATATATCTTAGAATTTATAGGGTTAGCATCAAGTTGGTGTAACTGGTGGCAATTTTTCTAAATGGTGTATATAATACTAAGGTCTCCCATCATTGGTTTTTTAGATTTGGTTTCCTTGTTTTGATATATTTGGTTAGTATGCCTTGATTCCATTGGAAAAGAAGACTAGCTGGCAAAAATGTGTGTGTGTGTGTGTGTGTGTGTGTGTGTGTGTGTGTGTGTGTGTTTGATTTACCAGTTACTAAGTGTTTGTTTCTCAACTCCAGGCCCATATCCCTCTGTTCTGTTGGGTGATACTGAAATGGGCTTCTACCAACCATTTCTGATCATCTCCTGGCTTTTTACTAGGTAGTGCAGTAACAGGCGTGAGAGGGTAATTGCATGGCCACAGAAGGAAAAGGAACTTGCAATACTTATGCCCATCAAGGAAGCTTAGGTGACATTTATTTGCTCCAGCTGTAGAGGGTTGCTTCCTGTGACAGCAGCTGACTCTATTTTCTATTTTTCCCTACTTGGAGATGAGTATCTGCACGCACCTATACCCTCTCAATGACTATTTAATAGCTTTATACCCAGTTATCAATTCTTTATATTAAAACTTCTCTGATCAAATAATGAGTGTGGGCCAGTCATGGTGGCACATGCCTTTAATCTCAGCACTGGGATATCTGAGTTCAAGGCCAGCCTGGACTACATAATGAGTTTCAGGCCAGCTGGGATTACAGGTAGACCAAAAAAAAAAGTGTGGTTTTTGTCTTCTGGGTAAACCTTGCCTGATCCTTACTCAGCAGGCCCACCAATTTGAGCGTGTTCTGCATCTGCACATCTCTCACATTTGCTCTGTTCCCTGCTGCAAGTGACCTTTTGAATTGTGTGACATTTGCCCAGTTAACCATCAGTAACCTCCTGTGCTCACAGAAAAAAGAACATTCTTTTTTAAAAAAATATTCTATTATTTTAATTTCTACTTTGTGTATATATGTATTGTCTGCATGTATGTAAGCACACCTGTGTTGTGCAATGCTTGTGGAGGCCAGAAGAGGATCCCTGAAACTGGACAGTTGTTAACTGCCTTGTGGGTGTTGGGATTTGAACCCTGGTTTTCTGTAAGAACAGCCAGTGCTCTTAACTGCTGAGCCATTTCTCCGGCCCCCAAAAAGAACATTTTTAATGAGGCCTACAGAGCCATGAGCTGTCTAGTGCTGTCTATTAGGCCTACCTCATCTCTAGTTGGCTGGGAATGATAGCGTAAGAAAGAGATCACTTAGGAAGTCGTGGTATGTCAGGTTGCTGCCTTCTGTAATAATTAAGTGAAAAGAAATAGAAAAACCTATGTACTTTCAAATTTTATTGCCACCCTTCTTAAATAACAGACACAAAGTTACTCTGCTTCTTTCTTGGGAATTGCCATTCATCCCTAATTAGGTGTTATTTTACTGCAACAGGACAGAATGTACAGGTACTTGTTCCTCTAAAACTTTGACTCCTGATCTAGTACAGTGCCTCTCAGCAACTGATGAAGCTGTAACTTTGCTTTCTTTTTCTCTAAGTCTTCTCAAGCTCCCATGTTATGATGGGCAGGAGCTCTGTGCTCTTTCTGCTAAGCAAGTATACCAAAAATCTTAGTTACATTGGACATAGGTAGCTTGGAAGGCCCAAAGCAGGTAAATGGCTTGTCTGAGTTCTATTGAGGTATCTAAGGCAGAACTAGAAATCACAGCTGCCTAATGTTTTTGGTAATTGTGGTGGTGCATACCTTTAAACCTGGCACTAGAGACACAGAAGCAGGTAGATCTCTTATGAATTTCAGGCCAGCTAGGGCTACAGGGAGACCCTGTCTCAAAAAAAAAAAAAAAAAAAAGAAAAAAAAATCAGATTACCAAAAACCTGTGCTAATACTGCATAGTCTAAGAAGGGAGTTCCAGAACTGCCAGGAAAACATTATAGGAATAAGCACTTGCAAGGCAGCTTCTTTGAAAGAAACAAAATTTGGATTAGGAAATTCTAGTGTAGTTATTGTAGTAAGAGCATTTAACAAGATGTCTCCTCTCAGCCAGTTTTTAAGTAAACAATACATTAACTATAGACAGTATTGTACAACAGATCTCTAGAACTTATCTTATTTGTCCTCCTACCCCCAATCCCTGGCAACCGCCACTCCACTTTCTGGTTCCATGGATTTGACTACTTTAAGAAGTCTCACCCCACTGGAATCATGCCATTCATTCTTCTGTGTTTGGCTTATTACTTATTTCTATATAATAAGTTTACAAAATATGGCTGTTCTGAGGCTGCTTATAATAATATTCCTAGAGACAGTGAAGTGATTTAACATTAGAAATAGTCTTTCTCTCCCTCCCCTTCTCCATCCCCTTCCCCTTCCCCTTCTCCATCTCTGCTAGGGATCAAACTCAGGAGTCACATATATATTAGGTAAGTATTCTACCAGTCAGTTATACCCCAACCCTAGAAATAAGCTTTTAGATTCTCTAATACAGCACCTTACCAATGGCTAAGTAGTAATGAGATCTAGAGAGCGGAAACACTGCTGGCAGAGCTGTGTGGATGCAAAACCTGAGTCAGCCCCTAGTACAGCCGCACCAAGTTTGCCCTTTCATTGCTTTGACAAGCAAAGGCATTCATTAAGTACCTTTCTTGGACCAAGTGTGAGTGGCACAAGGTGGCCAAAGAAATGCAGAAAGTAATAAATTGTAGTTGAGTTCTGATAATAGCAGTTGAAGGACTATTCAGAGACATAGAGGAGGTGGAGGTGGTAGTATAAGTTCAATGCCACATGAGTGACAGATGTTCAGGAGTGGAGGCTTAGTGTTGATGTGGAAAACAAAGATTTTTGTCTACTCCTAGACAATTTGGAGGAGCCACAGACATAAATCAGAACTTGAAAGGCATTCTGGGAAGCAAACTTACCTGCCTTTTGAGTTTTTGGGCTGGTGACATCATATATACACACTGGCTGTCAAAGGCAATTATCTGATGAAAAATCAGGTGAACTTGTTATAGTCACCCATTGTATAGAACATATTTGTTTACCTGTCCTTCCAGGACAACCAGGCTGAGCCTCTTGTAGACAGGCTGTCTGGTTCACCCGTCTAGTCCCGGACCTGGAAGAACAGTTGGCACTTAGTAGGTAGTAGGAACTTCTTTCTTTTAAAAAAAAAATTTTATGTATTATTTTTATTTTATTTTTATGTGTATGAGTATATTACCTGTATGTGTAAGTGCACCCATGACATGCAGTGCCCATGGAGGTCAGAAGAAGATACTTGATCCCCTGTAACTAGAGTTATGGGTGGTTGTTAGCCACCATGTGCTCCTAACTACTGAGCCATCTCTCCAACCCCATGTAGTAGGCATTTCTATGTAGCATCTCTCTATCCTGTAAACTTTGGCTGGGGTGGTTGCTGTCTATAGCAGCCATTCAAATCTGCTCCCTGGGGCTCTTGGGCTGCTGCTTCCTCCTTCCTAGGCTGCCTTCCCCCAGAGGACTGTCTTCAGCATCCTGCTCTCACGTGATCCTTCATCAGAAGCTTTTCTTGCTTAGACCTTATGCAAAATCTTCCTGCCCTTCCCACATTCTGCCCTGTCACCTCCTCTGACTTTTTTCTTTATAGTATTGATCACTACTGAAATCGTCAGGTTTGTCTGCTGGCAGGCACACCTGTTTTCTTTCTCTGAAATATAAGCCCACTTTCTGTCATTTTCTACTCTTAAGTTGTAGGCTATATGCCATAGAAGGCACTAAGTGAATATTGGGAGTGGGGGTGACCACTTACATTTTTATCTTTGCTTTAAGCAATTTACTTGTCAATTTTAGAACTTTATGAGCAACAAATTAAGATCATGCTCACAACTGATGTCCTTGAGGACTGCTGCGATAGCAGACAAGGCATACTTTAGGCAAATGGTATAGATCACAGAGTCTAAACTTGGGGTAACTGAATGTAGGGGTTGAAAAATTTAGCAGCTGTAAAAGGTTTCTGAACAGGCAATGACCAAAAATTAGTTTAAAATCAAATGCATAATGAATCAGGTGCTTTTAACAGTGCTCACTGGTTGGTGATCCTATTATCTTCACTCCAGCCTTGGGTCTGAACACAGTGACCACTTGCACTGTGCATCCCATCACACCACACAATGCCATCTAACACTGCCTGAAACACTTCAGCTCATATTTGAGACTGTTTTTGAATTATAGTATTTTTATTGTACATACAAAGTTTTCTGCTCTTATACAAACGATGACTTAATTACATAAAGCAGAGTCTTAATATTTTCCTATTATCATGGGTATATTTTTGGATTATATTATTTTTAAATTTTTATTTTAAAAGATATTGTTTGGCCTAGTGTGATAGTGCACATCTGTAGTCCCAGCACTCAGGAGGCAAAGGCAGGTGAATCTCTGTGAAATCAAGGCCTGGACTATATTGTGAGTTCCAGGCCAGCTGGGACGACAGGGAACCCCTGTCTCAAAAAGAAAAGGGGAGGGGGGAGAAAAAGATTGTTTGAAAAGTAGGAGTTGACAGTTCACATTGATAATCATAGTTCTTAGAAAGCTGAGGCAAGAGGATTATTACAAGTTCCTGGAACACAGGTAAGACTCTGTCCCAATCTTCTTCCCCATCATCCCCCTAAAAAATTACTGTTTGAATTTCTCACTTGGGTTTGGTTTAGTTTTGTTTTTTTTGTTGTTTTGTTTTGTTTTTTTTTAAGAAAAAGCCCAGTGGTTAAGAGCACTGGTTGCTCAAGTATGAGGTCCTGAGTTTGAATCCTGAGGACCCATAAAAAAGCTGGGCATTGGGCCATGAATGTTTAATAATCCCAGGATGTACAGGATGTAGAAGGCAGACAGGAGAATTGAAGCTTGCTGACCCACCAGCTCCATGTTCAATGAGAGATCCTGCCTCAGTGAAATAAGATGGAAAGTGGTAGAGTAGGAAACTTAATATCCTCATCTGCCTCCTCACTTGTGTGGGCATACACACTCTCACATATGTGCATATACCACATACATATTACCCCACACTCATCCACATTCACAAAATCATTAAACGAATTTTGGCTGCTGATTTTGTCAGAATTTCCTACAACTTCTAAAATGACCCTGCTGTTTTATATATATATTTATGCAAAGCGTAATTCTCAGCTTTACCAGTTATAAAATCAATATACCAGTCAACTCGGAGAACATTTGATGATACTCTGCATCCTGCAGTATCAGATATTCAGCCAAGATTTAATTCATTTTGTAAAAACAAATGACCGCATCCATTTCATTAATATGTGAATTTGTTTCCTATCTTAAAAAAAAAAAAATGGTCTAAAGGGCCAGAGAGATGGCTCAGCAGGGAAAGGTACCTGTCACCAAGCCTGATGACCTGAGTTCCATTCTGGGACTCACGTTGTAGAGGAAGATGACCAAGAACTGCATGCTGTCTTCTGGTCTCAACATGCAGACCATGGTGTGTGCTTCCTCCCAAATACGTAATAAAGGGGAAAAAAAAAAAGTCCAAAGAGTTGTTTTTAAATGTATTTTACTGTGATTTATTATCATGTTTAATTTGTATGCCCATTTACATCCTATACACTCAGGATCACATTAAAAATTTCTCAGTCACAAAAAGTGACTTAAGTGTTTTAAGACTCTCTGCCCTAAATGACCACCTACCCTCTGAGCATTCCATCTGTGTGGCCATGGAGTTTGTAATAGTCTTCACTGAAGGTGACTACACCATCCTGAACCACAATCCAAAAGAGCAGTGTAACTTGGAGCCAGGGTTGAAGACATACCAGTAAGTACTTCAGATATAGCATCTACTTGGAGATGCTCTCTCTCCACCTCTCACCTTCACTGAGAAGCCTTTGTCACTGTCAGCTTAGAGTAATTTGGAAAATTGATGGGGGTGGGGAATTATTTGATTCTACTCTGCTGAAAGTAGTAAACAGTTTTTTTAAGTGTGTGTGCACTCTGTTTATTGTTAAAGGGTTTGTTTGAACCATTCTCTTAGAAATTGCTTTGCCTTTTTGGCCAGTGTCTTTATGGCTTGGTTTTAGTGCTTGGTCTCAAATTTCTCATCTCTTACCATTTAAAAAACAAAACAAGCAAAAGGTGCACATACAGAAATGGACAACAGCATTTTGGAACTTTGAGCTAGCCAGAATTGTAGGCACAAGTAGGCCTTCTTTCTTCATTTTCCCTTCCCTTTTAAAGCTTCTGTTTTGTGAAAAAGGAAGCTGATATGTTTGGAGAACAGTTGTTAGCTTTTCAAAATAGGACTTGTCTGATTTGGTAAGGGCCTAAGGGGGAAATAGGATAACCAGAAAAGGTAGAACTAAAGCAGGCATGAGGGGAGGACACAGACCCCTGGACATTTGTCCCAAAGGCCCATCTCACTGACTTTCAACTAAAGCTTTCTGGGAAGCTTTGGGTTTCCCTATTAAGTGTCCTGAAATCAGCTTTACTACCACCCGAACACCGTTCTTCTGGAACCTGTAGTCTGCCCTCTTGTGCCTAGACACTCAAACCAGGCCACTGCATGGAGGACTATAATTCTTTGGCTGTCTCCTCTGGTGTAGCATGCCAAGAGTTTCCTTTCTGACAGAGCCCTTGTTTCTTTGACTGACCCTAGTACATGCCTACATTCCTGAGATAAACTTCTAGTGTCCAGCTTGAGGGTCCAGCTGATGTTCAGGAAGTGTTCTGCTCCAGCAGAGCACTCAGGAGGCATATATGTGTAAACTTTAGAGTTCTTTCTTGAAGCTAGTTCAGCCAGCTGAAAAGGGGATTGGCTGCCTTCCCAACCTTTTTGTTTACTTTTTCTACTTTCCTGCTCCCTTTTGCTTAAAGGTTCCCACTGGGCATTCTACCTGTGCCTGTCCTTAGCCCAGGTGTCCTGAGTTTGAGAATTAGATGGTTGCCTAGATGTGTCTTTTTATGGACTGGTTTAATTGAAGGATCTTAATATCTTATATTCTGATGAAGGTGATCTGGCCCAGCCATCTCTTTCCATTTTAAGATATAGCCAGGAGGCAGCTGATTCATACCTAGTAATGGAGGCACTTTCCTCCGTGGGAAGTAGAGACACCAGCAAAATCTTGCTCTTCTTCATTTTTGTACCTTCTCATAGCCCCTTCTGGAAGTAAGAATAGGGAGTCCCTGGAACCTCTCACTGATCTTGTTGGCGGCTTACTGCAGAAGAGCATGTAATTCTTTCATGGATGTGGTCTTGTCTGCATCTTCACCAAGGCACTTTCAGTTACATCTGTGAACCTCAAGACAAAATGCTGAGTCATGGCAAGTAACAGGTATGAAGGGGATAGGAAGCTTGTTGGTTAATTAGTGTCTTGACAGTGATGAGAATAAAGGAGGAATGTAGTTACCCAAGCAGGGTCTGCATGAGCCAGAGGGCCTAGGAGACATGAGCCTTGAATGTAGCATAGAAAGTTCTCACCCAGGAATCATGGATCCTCTGTGGTTAAGCCCCGGGGTTCTTAAGAACTCAGCATGATGTTACATCTTGATCATAATTTTGATTTCATCCCATAGTTTTGTGTTCTTACTCAAATAAAATCATTATTTTTTATTACCTACATTTTCATTTTGAGAGAATTATGTGTTTACATGCATAGGTAAGAAACAATCTTGTGTGCCTTTTACTCAGTTTCTCCTAGTGGCAGCTTCTTACAGCATTATCTTTTTAAGTAATTAATTTGTTTATTATTTTTATCTTATGTGTATGAGTGTTTTGTTTGAATGTACATAAGTACACTGTGTGTGTACAATGCCCATGGAGGCCAGAAGAGACTGTCAGATCTCTGGGAACTTGAGTTACAGGTGATTGTTAGCCAACATGTGGGTGCCGGGAAATAAGACAGGGTCCTCTGCAAGAACAGCCAGTACTCTTAACCACTGAGCCATCTCTCCAGTCCCTTACAATATTATCTTTTTAAAAAATGAATTTGGCCTGTTGAGATGACTCAACAGGTAAAGACCTCATTCCCTCATTCTGCTGTCATTAAGGGGGCTCCTTAGCAGAGCTCTTAAGTTCCTTCAGGGTGATCCCCTGGCTCTGGCCCATGTCTCACAACTTTCACAGCCTGCCCTCATGCCACAGATATTCCAGAACATACCATGTCTTCTTTCATCTCTCCATGTCCTCTCACATGCTGCTTTTTTTCTGCCTGGAGCACTAGTCCCTGTCATTAAGCCTCACAGTCTCCTGAGTTCAATCTCCATAACCCACATGGTAAACAGAACTGAGTACTGCAAGTGTAGTTTGACCTCCGCATGTATGCCATAGCACACACATTTGCATGCATACACAGTAAATAATACATGTAAAAAAAATTTTAAGGGCTAGAGAGATGGTTCAGTGGTGAAGAGCCCTGGCTGTTCATTCAGAAGACTGAATCCCAGCACCCACATGGCAGCTGACAACCATCCATAACTCTAGTTCCAGGGGATCTGATGCCCTCTTCTGATCTCCACACGCACTGCACAACATGGGTGCACATACATACATGCAGGCATAATGCTCATAAAATAAAATTTTAAATTAAAAAAATTTTAAATAAAAAAAGGTGAACTTATCCCTTTAAAAAGGCTGTACAGGACTGAGGAGATCATTTATGGGGTAGAGACACTTGCATGCAGGCCTATCACCTATTACATCCCAGGTTCCTACAAGGTGGCAGGAGAGAACTTACTGCTAAGAGTTGTCCTTTTGACTTCTGCATATACTGGGGCATATGCATGCCTTGTGCATTTACACACACATCTTGGTAAGACTTAACAATTGTCTGTGATACCAGCTTTGCATCCTCTGATGCAGTCAAGTAGTTTTTGTTTCCTTCCAAGGAGTGCTTACTTCTATATAAAGATTTATATATAACCTCCCTTTTACTTAAACAAGGTTTTGCATCTTTTAAAAGAAAATTAACTGCATACTTTGTGAAAACTTAGCTTTATTAGTGCAGAACAAACTATTGCTTGCTGTTTTCTTATGCAGATAAGATGTAATTTATTTAACCAGTCCCCTTATCTTTGCCATTACACACATTGTTGCAGTGAGGTTTTTTTTGTTTTATTTTTTCTGTTTTTGGTCTTTTTTGAGACAGGGTCTCCCTGTAGCTCCAGCTGGCCTGTCACTATGTAGACCAGGCTGGCCTTTAACTCACAGAGATCTGCCTGCCTTTGCCTCCCAAGAAGGATTAAAGGCATGTGACACCCGTGCCTGGATGCAGTGAGTATTTTTTACACACATAATTCCCCATGTATAATCATATGTAATTATTTTCCTGTGATAACTTCCTAATGATAGGATAGCTGGGTCAAAGACTGTGTACTTTAATTTTGATAAATAACTGCCAAATTGCTTTGTGTAGAGATTGTACCAGGTCATGTTCTTACCAATGGATGCCTCTTCTGCCACTGCTGATAGCACTGTGCTGTTACCTCATGTCTGTTTCCTTTTCTCAGCTGTCCATTTCCTTCATCCATTTCCTCTCTGGATTATCTCTTTCTGCTTTTGTAAGACAGTATATAATGTGGTGTGTAGTTCTTGGGAGTGTAAAGTACTGATATTTTTTCTCACTATACTGACTTTGTTCATGGAGAATTTTATCACTGATTGTTTTAAAGCCTTTATATAATCAGATATGCTGTTACTTATTATGGTTTCTGAGTTTGTATCATAGCTAGAAAGTTTATATACTCTGAATTTGTATTTTGAAAATTATTCACAGTGTCTTAGAATGATTCCCTACCTCTTTCCTTCTTTGCTTTTCTCTCCCTCCTTCTTTGATTCATCTGGAGTTTCTTACTGTGTAGTGAGATGTATAGATCTCATTTTATAGAGAGACAAGTGTTGTTTTTGAGTACTTTCTCAGGAGTGGGGTGTCTCATACCCAGAGCTAATTCTCTCTTGCTTTATGTAAATAAGCACATGATGTGGAAGAGGGCTGCAGTAGTATAACTCCCGTGCTGGGTGTTGTTAGGTTACCAGCACAGCCTTTTTTCAAAATCAGCAGTGCACATCTCCCCTAGATAAAAAAACTGACTTAAAGGTTGGATAATGTGCCTATGTTCTTATGATTGAATGTTCAAAATTTAAATTAAATTTTATTTATTTTGTGTGTATATGCTTGTGGGCACATATGTGCCATGGCACAGGTAGGGAGATCAAAAGATAACTTGTGAGAGTTGGTTCCTTTTTCCACCATGTGGGTCCTGGAAGTCAAATTGAGGTTGTCAGGCTCAGTAGCAAGCACCTTTGTTCATGGAGTTAACAGTCCTACAATGTGATGATTTTCTTTTTTTTTTTTTTAATTTTAAACAAAGATCTCACTAGCCCAGATTGGCCTGGAATTCAGAGATCCACCTACCTCTGCTTTCCACATGCTGTGATTAAAGGCATGCACTACCATGCCCAGCCTCTACAGTGTGATCTTAAACTGAGCTTCTCTTCCTTACCTGACTACAGTATAGAAGGGACACCTAGGAGAGGGACTGCTTGTCATGATTGACTATCCTTAGGCATAGGATTATGAGACAGAGTTCAAAAGAACTTGGAAGATATTTGGAGGCTGAAAGTTCTAAAGTACTTTAGAATTAAAGAAATAGTGTAGCTTTCATTAATAGAGCCCCTAGATTCAAGTGATATGAAGAAAAAATATTTTCTTCAAAAGAAGGAAAAGTTTTCATGGTGTAGAGTAAGAGACATTTAAGTAGTCTCTCAGAAAAACTAATAAATACACATAGCTGTTAATTGAGATTGTTTATGCAAAGTTACAGGGTAAATTGTTCATAAAACACTTCTCCCAAGTTATTTAATAGAAATTAGTTGCTACACTGTGTGTCTGTGGACACTTCAGTGTCATTTTGAATGTATTAGGCCTCTTGTATCTGACTTCCCAGGTAAATGTTGTTAGCAGAGCTGTTACCAAAGGCTGAATATAAATTACGTTTTAGATTTTGAGTCATTTTCCCACTGGCATATAATTTTAGTTGAAGAACTTATGAGTTCACAAATCAACCTTGTTCTGTATTTCATTACTTACTACTATTAAACATGCTTAGGTTTCAAAAATATACATTTCCTTTTGTGTAATTCAATTATTACCATTCGGCTTTCTAAATTTGCATGACAGTGTCTACTGGCATACAGAATACTTTCCATTTTTACCATTCTGAAAATAGAACACAAGTTACTAGCATTGAGAAGTGGCGCACAACTGTCACCTGTGGAACCCTGAATGCAGGGGTGTTTTTCTTCACTGCTAATTTTCTTAATGCCAAGATAAGTGTCACAAACAACACCCTTTCTCGTAGGAGTTCCACAATTAGAACAACAGACATAAACTAAATAAAACAAGAATGGTACAGTACAATAAGAAGGCTACAGGCTGCCTGGCTCATACCTTGGGTCTTACTAGATCTATATGATCCCTGAGTGAAGTGTGAATCTTTTTTTTTTTTTTTTCATTTCTGGCATAAAGTGTTTGTTTTCTTAAGACACAGATCTTAGAGGAATGTGCAAATTACTTTCCAGGTGAAACAGAACTAGATTCTTCTGGTCTTCCCTGCTTCTGTCAGGTGGTACCATCAGCCCCAGATTGAAGACCTGGTCAGAGAAGAACAACACAATGTACTGTTGTAAATTCCCTTTTTACTTGGATTCCATAAATCTGAAAAATACTTTAAGGATTTTTTTTTTGAGATTTTTTATGAGATTATTTAGTACCTTTTCTTCTGTGTCCAAGTGTTATCCTAGGAGAGGAAATAGGTTCATGGTAGAGGAGGGCCAAGGTTCCTTCCATTATTGGCAGGTAGAGGTGCCCTAGAACCACTGGCTTCTCCCTTGGGCATACTCATATCATGGCTTCCAATCAGCATCTTAAAGAGGCAGGTGTATGTGATCATGTTTAAAGCATTTCAGGTTTTTTCCAGGTCAAAAGCATCAGGTAGTAAATACCAGGACTTTAGTCAGATGCCACACTTTAACTGATTTACAGTTATCATTCAGTGACATTTCAATTTAATGTAATTTTGGTACAGAATGATTTCAGAAGTCTGTTATTGTTATTATTACTCTTTGAGATGGGGCCTCACTCTGTAGCTATATTAAATACTTTAATGTTGCTGTGATAAAATACTGTGACCAAGGCTTCTTAAAAAAGGAAGAGTTTATTGGGCTTAACAGTACCAAAGGGACAGGAGTCCCTCAGGACAGGGAGGAAGAGTGGCAGAGGCAATGGAGCAGAAAGCTGAGTGTTCACAACTTCAAGCACACACAGGTGGAACCAGAAAGGGGGTAAACTACAAGTGGAACATGAGATGATGCTGTGAACTCTCAAAGCCAGTGTGCTTTTTACAGCAAGGCCACAACTCCTAGGGATTCCATGACCTTCCCCAAACAGCACCACCAACTGAGGACCATATATCAAAGGTTCAAAACTTGAATCTATGAGAGACATTTCTCATTCTAACTACCAGAGTAACACAGGCTGGCTTTTCCCCTACCTCAGCCTCTTAAGTGCTGAGATGACAGGTATGAGCCACCATGCCCAGCTACTTATTCTTTAAAAAAACAATGTGTCACAGTGTGCATATAGGTCAGAGGACAACTTTTAGGAGTCTTTTACCTTTACTCGGGTTCCCCATGGTAAGTATTTACCTACTGAGCCATTTCTTTACACTATCCCTTTAATATAAAATAATAAATGTACTGGACTATGCCCCGAGGCAACAAATAGCAGCACAAAAATAAACATACGTAAATGTCACAGAAGCCCACATATGCTGTTAATAAATTCTTCTGAGTACATGTGTATTGGTACTGTGGATTTTAAGTGAGGAGTTTATTTTCTTGACTATGTAGTTACCATAGTTCATCACTCTTGTAGTGAGTACTTCCAGCAAAACTTTCTTTTCATTTCTTTGCTGTTTAATGCTGAGGATAGAATGCTTCTCTGATGTTTGTAGGTTTGTCTGACTTGTAAGGTTTAAACATAGTTTTTTAGTGGTCCCAGATTATGAATATTAGAGTATGTGGTATATCCTTCATCACACTACTGTTTCTTAGCCTGCTTAGAAATGAGTAGAACTACTAATGTCGGGCTGTCTTTAGGAGCCTGGCACATTAATTGTATATGAGAAAGGACTTTTAGGAGTAGAATGTGAGGCAATGTTAGCAAAGATCAGTTAAAGTCCCCTCAGGGAAACAGAGGACATTTTAGGTGTTTCTACTAGGAAGACTTTTTTTTGGTAATGTGTGTAAGTGTTTTGCCTGCATGTATGTAAATGCACCAATGTCATGCAGTACCCACAGAGGTCAGAAGATGACATCAGATTCTCCTGGAACTGGAGTTGCAGATGGTTGTTAGCCACCATGTGGATGCTTGGAACCAAACCAAAGTCCTCTGCAAGAGCAGCCAGTGCTCTTAACCACTGAACCATCTCTCTAGCTCCATAGGAGCTGTTTTTAAGATTTGTACATTCTGTAAGAGTGGCGGAGTTGGTGTCCCATTGTAGTTCTGATTTGTTTTTTCGTAATGATTAATCATGTTGACCATTTTATGTGGTTATTTGCTATCTATATATTTTCTTTGGTGATATGCTCAAGTCTTTCCCCCAATTTAAAAATTAGATTGTTTGTTGACATATTCTGGAAAAGTCATCTTTGGTGACACACAAATATTTTCTCACAGTGTTTGTAGTTTATCTTTCATTCTCTTAGCACAATCCTTTTTCAGAAACAATTTTATTACATTTTTATTTACTATGTGTATGTGGACACATACATACATATTACTGTGAACATGTGATGGTTAGAGGACAACTTCCAGGAGTTCTGTTGTTCCACCATGTGGGTTCCAGGGATTGAACTCAGGAAGACAAATTTGGCAGCAGTCGCCTTTACTCACTGAACCATTTCCCAGCCCTTAGCTAAATCTTTTAAAAAGCAGACGTTTTAAATTTTGATGAGTGGAATAAATGAGTTTTTTTTATTTTATGGCATGTGCTTTTGGTGTGGTATTGAAGAATAATTTGCCTGGCTTTGCATCATCTGTTTTCTTCTAGAGATTTTATAGTTCTAGGTTATTATGTCTGTGTTCATTTTGAGGTCGGTAGGTTGGTCAGTGGGTTGGTTGAGACAGGGTCTCATGTGATCCAGGCTGGTCTTAAACATGCAGTTTATGCAGTGCTGAGAATTGAACCCAAGGCTTTGTGTTTGCTAGTTAAGTACTCTTGTTCTCTGAACTGATCTAGAACGGCAGCCCAAGTTCAGTTTTTTCTTTAATTTTTAAAAAAGTTTTGTGTATTTTATACAGAACATCTCAATCAATATTAATCACTTTTATACCTGCTTCCTCACTGGCACCCTCCCACAGCACCCCCACACACACATATCATGGACTTCATACACTCTGTCATTTGTGTTAAAGCCTATTGTAATCAAGTTAGTGACCCCGGACATTCCTCAGTGCAAGTCCATCCACTGAGGTCTAGTGAATCTATCCAGAGTCCCTTGCTTTAAGAAGATTAGCTCTTGGGGCTGGAGAGATGGCTCAGTGGTTAAGAGCACTGGTTGCTCTTGGAGAGGACCCAGGTTCGATTCCCAGCACTCACATGGGGCAGCTAACAACTGTCTGTAATTCCAGTTCCAGGGAATCTGACACCCTTTTCTGACTTCCGAAGGTATTGTGCAATGTGAGTACAGTTACACACAGCCAATACATTCGTACATGTAAAATAAAAAATAATAAATAAAAAAATGTTTTTAAGATTAGCTCTTCTTCACTCAACAGTAATCAACTGCCAATATTTCTTCAGTAAAGATTGGTATATATTGCCCATTTCCCCAGTTCCTTAAAGAGTTTTTGTCTGCTTCCATTTTCATGGATCTTGAGCTTGCCGATACCATTGCTATAAGTTCATATGAGCAGGGTCCCAGGAGCTTGTAGGATTCTATTTCCATATGGTCGTGCACCTCCTCCCTGGCTCTTAAAATCTTTCCACCCCCTCTTCTGCAGTAGTCCTGAGCCCTGGGTAAGTGAGACTTAATAGAGTCCTGTCCAGGGACCTACACGCCACAGACTTCTGATCTCCATGCTTTGGCCATTTGTGACCTTTTGTGTTACTTGCCCTCTGTTGCATGAGGGAGCTTCATTAATGAGAGTGGAGAGATTCATTAGTGTGTCCTCTTTACCCCTTGTTCTATGTTGTATGACCAAAAGGCCTAGCAATCAATAATATACAGATGTGGCTTTTGTGTTCAATCATAGTGCAGCTGAGTAAGAGGTTCATCATCTTGCCTTGGGAAGTGAGTTCATATTGATTCCACCCACAGATCCCAAGCCTTCCCTTTGAGATCATATAAAGCAAATCTTCAAAATATTTGTGATTACCTATCAAGTACCTCCAAGGCATTTTGAGTTCTTTCAGTCATTCCAGATGTGACTTGATTTTCTTCTATTCCCTTACAACTGGGGTCACTATTCCCTGAACAAGTTTCATTTTGGGTTACACTTACCACTAGCCAAGACAGCCCAATCAGACCGGTACTTCCTTGTCCCAGATTACATACCACTGCCAGTACTGTCAAAGAGTTTGTTTGCTTTCTGGGAGATCACACCTTACTGAATCAGAACCACTTACCCCATTTTTTTCGTAGTATTGCTCTAAGTCACTTTTCTACAACCAAGTACAGGATTTTACAAATATCTCTATCACTGCTCTCTGAGCCAGATTGTTAAAAGTGCTAGCATTACTGCCCTCTAAAGTTCTCCCTGTACTGCTGTAATAGGTATGGGAACTACACTTCCCAGAATCCTGTTTTCTACAGGGTCCCAAGCTACCTGCTGCCAGTGAGAGGCACTCAAGATTTGAAAGGATGAAAAGAAGTCAATATACTCAAAAAAAGCTGCATACAAACACAGATGTGGCAGCAGGCAGAAGTTTCTACTCGTGTAGTAACTTTCAGATGCTCTAAAGCTATGTCGGACTGGCAGACAGCTGAGAGAGTACGTGATCTGAAATAACAGTAGCCTTCTTAAAAATTCCCCTCAGACTTGCTAAAAGTTACTTGTGTCTGTAATTCCCTATATTAAAACTTACTCCTACTTGGAAGCCCAATGATTTACAGAAAAACTAGAATTAATGAGTTTAGTAATGGAAGAGCATACACACGATAGGGGTTATAGAGACAGCTCAGTGGTTAAGAGCACTTGCTGCTTGAGAGGATCTGGACTCAGTTCCCAGCATCTACACAAGAGTTAACAACTGTCTATAACTCCAGTTCTAGAGAAGACATAGTGTGTTCATGATCAGAATAAACTCTAGAGTCATTCTTCCTGAAATTAGTAGATTCAACACAATCTTTATCAGAATTCCATCTTTGCCTCTTTTTTCTTTTGAAAAATAGATAAACTTGGAGATGTAAAATTCACACAGAGATGTTAAGGACCTAGAATCACCCACAACTTAAAAAAAGGAGCTGGAGAATTTATATAACCTGAAATCACGACATACTCTAAAACTACAATTATAGACAATGTAGTTTAGAGAAAGATCAGTGGGACAGAATCCAGAAACAGAGTAACATACGTAGGAATGACTTTCAAAAAATTACAAATATAATTCATTAAGAATACTTTTTGTCAGCAAACAGTGAATCAGGAACCTCAGCGCACACCTTGCACTATATAATACATAGGTTGGAGACATTTCCACATTGCCTGAGCGTGCTTGAATTTGGCCTCCACATGGTGCTAAAGAGATGGAAGCAACCCAACTGTCCCTCAACTGACAAATAAATACTGTGGAACATACTACACACAATGGAATTCTTCTACTCAGAGATAAAGATGAAATCATGAAATATGCAGGTAAATAGATGGAACTAGAAATTTATGCTAAGTGAAGAAACAAAGACTCAGAAAAACAAATGATGTGTGTTCTCCCTCATATGTGGATCCTAGTACCAAATCCTTATGTGTGAGTATGTATACTGATGTAACTGTAGGGACCAGGAAAATGGAAAGGAACCAGGGAGGTAAAGGGAAAGGAAGGAACCTGAGAGAGGAGAGAAAAGTAGGAGACAGGTGTTACTAAGAGAAAAATAGATAAAATGGGGGTATTTAAATGGGGGAGAGGAGTGGTTTTAAATGAGATGTTCTTCACATAGCACTTTGACCCTGAAATTCTTTATAGGAGAGAATCCCCCAAATCATTACTATAACTTTTGTCACATAGGATTTCAGAAAATAAAATTAAGTTTCGTAAATGTATTTCCTTATCTTCACTTGATTTGAGGCATTACAAACAAACCATTTCCTGAATGTGCCTTAAAATATGGAAACTGAGAAATTCATGAAAAGCTTAAGGGTTGGAGGCTGTGTTGGCACATAGTTTATGCCATATTTAATTAATTTTGAGACTGACTTTTTTTGTCATTTAATGGAGTTTCATTCATAGTACTAGAGTTGTGTTTTAAAATATTCTTGTAAATAATTCCACAATAATTTGGCATTTAAATACAAGTATGACAAGCCATATACTCGATATTACTGAAGTTATGACTCAAGGAAAAATGACTATAATTTCTCAGAAAGAAATTTCCAAGTGCATTGTACCTGTGCTACTCAGAGTAAGGTCAAGGGACCAGCATCTTGTTAGAAGTAGAGACTTACAGACTCCATTCCATGCATATTAAGCAAGAATCTGCATTTACCAAGGTTCTTTTTAACATTTGAAAAGCATTATTTTATACAAATTCCCAAAGCTAGAAGGAGATATGTTACATGTTGTTACTGATATATTGTCTTTGATATCACAAGATATAGTTGAATGCAGGAGAAATTTCTATATCCTTCTGAATTAAAGAAAAATGAATTAATTTAAGTTTTCTAGTTATGATGTTACTGTTTTCTTTCTATGAGCCATTCAGTCTCAAAATGATCTTTATGCCCCAGCAGTGTTTGGCCTTGTTTACTAACTTAATAGCATTATACATTGCATCAGCATCCCATTCAGTTCTGTCAGTCAGCTCCAACAAATGAAAAAATGTTAAAAGCAAATCCAACACAGATATTTGGAGTACCCTATTATATAATTTCCCCTGCCTAAGTGGATACGTTCTACCAGGCTCTCTTTCTTAAACATTTGAAATTAAAAACACTCCCAGTAAGTACTTGGAGCCCTCTGCTGAACTCTTTTCATTGTGTTCCTTTTGTTTTTCTCTTCACAAATGTATCTTTAATTGGTTTTGATTGATAAAGGTTTGTGTCTAGTTATTTTTATACTATTTTATAGATTGCCAGGATTGCCTTTTGTCTTTTAAGGAAAAATTGTCCCTTGACAAGTTATAGGCATTAGATGTGTTTTTTAAAAAGTCTGTCTAAATCTGAGTTGGATAGAGTTCTTAGTGGGAAGACAGTGGCAGGCACTCCCTTTGGACAGAGATTATTAAGTGGTGATAGCATCTCACAAGCCCTTGAGGAACTGAAGGCCAGACAGCTGCCTCCTAGGACCATATTTTATGTAGCAGTGTTCGGGAAACTGCTATAGCATTTGTAGGCTCCAGGACCACATCATCCATGTCCTGCCCCCTGACAAGATGGGATTCTTATGTGAAGTTACACACAGGTGTACCTCTGGCAATATGAATGATATACATCTCAGTCTTTAGTCATAAAAGAGTCTAGAAAGTAGGTCAGAAGGGATTTGGAATTGAAATTAGAGTTGACAGAACTGAGGTACGTCACACCACAAAGTGAAGAACACCTGAAGAATTATTGTGAAACATTTTTAAATGACTTTGTGATACCTAATGTGCTTAAGGCAAGGAATACTTGGTTAGTAAAATATAGCAATTTGAACATAGTATGATGAAGTATAGATTCTAGAATATTTGTGGAAGTAAACTTCTTGGACTGTGGCCTGAACAATTCTAAAATTCTCAGGTATGACTTTCATAAATAGCTATTATCAAAATGGTTTAAAAGTATAGGTTCTTGGAAATGTTTTAAGTAGGAGACCAAAAAGATGAGTCAATGTTCAAAGCTCCTTTTTTTAACTGAAATTTTTGTGGTAATAATTGTGGATACACATGCAGTTGTAAGAAATAATGCAAAAGAGTGCTCTTTCACCCTGTTTCTACTAGTGGTAACAATTTGTAAAACTATACCACAATATCAAAACCAAGAATTTGACATTGGTATATCCATAGAACTTACTTAGATTACCCCAGTTTTACTTTGTGTGTGTGTGTGTACTTATGTGTAGTTCTATGCAGTTTTATCATGTTATCTATCACCTTTAAGGTATCACCTAAAGATACCTTTAAGAAAGCAGTTCTATCATCGCTTTTAAATTGTAACCATATCTGCTTCACCCTCACCTGCAACCTCTGGCAACTAATCACTGTTCTTTCAGAAATGTTAGATAAATGCCACCAGACATAGCTTTTGACTTTTGGTACTTGGCAGGACTCCCTGGAGATACCTACTTATTGTTGTGTATTGATACATTGTTCCCTTTCATTGTGAAACAATTTTGTTTTTGTAGCAGTTTGCCTCTTGAAGGTTTTCATGTTGGGTAAATCATTGTGTTTCTTCAGGTATCTATCCAGTTATATGGAGTTGGTTGTGAACTCTACGACCAAAAGGGCTGCCGTACTACAGCCATGCTGCCAGGGAGAGGTTTGGAGACCAGTTCAGAATTTCCCCTTAAAGAAAGGGAAAATCCCACCTATCTGGTGCTATTTCATATCTTGTTGAGTGATGGCCGATTGTCTAAACTGAGGCTCTTTATCGTTTCTCTTCAGTCACATACTGACCAAGACACATGTGTCAAGGCAGCCTGCCTCTCTTCGCCTTTATGCTTAAGACATCCAGAAACCATTAGTCTTGAGTCTAGCTTGTTGAAAGTAGCTGATCTCTACCTGTATTAACACAACATGTAGCACATAACTATCAGTATTGGCTTTTGTCACTTGGCATAACTCCCTGGAGATGATCCCAGATTATTGTTGGTGTGCTTTCTTCTCATACTTTGAAAATACCAAAGGCACTGCAGACTCTCTTCAGACTCTTCAGAATACCCAAGAGTATTTAGAGATGGAGGACTGAGCAAGAAGAACATAGGCTCCAGCCTTGTCCTTCCTCTGTGGCAGAGCAAACCACAGCAAGGTAACTAGTTGGGGGAGAGCTCCAGGGAGGCCAATAGCACGGGTCGGTCTTTTTTGCTGCTTGGTGCTGAATGTTAAGTACCAAAGTAATAAGTGAATGAGACAAAGGGAGCATTTAATAGAGGACCTGGGCCTTTGGGGTGTTGCATAGTAAGCACAGCAAACTGAGTGTGAGTGGGAGGTAGGGTAGAAGAGGGGTATATGCCTTTCTCCCCCTTCTCCACAATTAAAACCCAAATGAACATCAAGTACTTCACTATCCCACGGCCACTTCAGATAATTTGTCTCTTCTTGTCACTTCCCTTCGTCTTCTCTCCTACATCCCTTTCCCTCCTGTCTCCTTCCCTCTTCTCCCCTGAGGCTCACAGTATTGCCGTGGCTACCCTCAAGCTCCTGGATTCAAGTGTGCTGCCCTGGTTCCCTGAGTAGCTAGATTGCTGTCCCACCACCGTCCCTCCCATAAGATGTTCTCCCTTTAGATCCTTGTTCAGTCACCGCCACCTCACAGAAGCAGTGAATATCTCATGTTCCCTGTTTCTTCACCCAGCTTTTTCATGGCATTTGTCATGATTTCCTGGCACTGTGTTTGTTTCCTGTCTAGAGTGTCAACTCTGTGAAGCCAGAGATTCTCTTTTGCTTACTATTATGGGTCAGTGACTGGTATGTCATAGTCACTGCGTTTATGTTTATTAGGTGGGTTTGTTCATTGTTTTGAAGTTTTTCTTTAAACACATCTCCCATGTAAAGGACAGAAAGCATTGTTGATTCTGTTTTTTTCAGCTTGAACCGAGTTCACACTTGCCAGGCAAGTACTGTACCACCATTCTGCATACATCCTTAGCCCTGCACTGCTCACTCTTGATACATTTCAGTGACCTGTATTTACATGGAGATCTCTCTTGTTTTCCCAGTACTTGTGTGAGACACCCATGACAGGAAGAGTCAGACTGATACCTCCTCACCTGTGTTCTCCATTGTACTGTATGTTCTGGATGGGGCCTGCTAGCCACTTGTAGTGTCAGCCATGGTAGACCTCAGTGTTGGCAACTGCTGGGAGAGGTCACTCTTTGGTTGGAGGTGGGGTAAGAGGTATTATGAGTTTGGTTCCATGTCCAGCTGCAGGAAGATGCCGCCATCTAATTTGAAAATGCCTCATTCTGAGAGCCCACCTTCTCTGCATTACTCTCTGCCATCCTCACACTTGACACATGCCATTTTCTGTTTGGAATGTTCTCATGATATCCTCATGGACTAATGCATACCTCACCTCAGTGGTTTCCATTCTTAGACAGCCTTATCAGAGGTCTTACCTAGCAGAACCTCTTCTGCTGTTCCATCAGTTTACCTTGCCCATTCACCACATCAAGTATATATTTTAGATACAGATTTTTTGCATGTCCTGTTTGTTTTCTGTACAACCTGATGGCTCGAAAGCTCCCTATAAGCTGAAGCTTGGTGTTGTTTCTGCCATGCCCCAGAGCTTGGGAAGTGCCTATCTCACTTTAGACACCTAGTGTTTGCTAAAGAAAAAGATCCATTTCTTTGCATCCTGGCAGGAGAGAGGGGTTCCTAAGCCAGTCTCTGCTCACCACATTCCCGGTGAAAGCAGTCACATTATAGAATGCCATTCATGGGCTGAAGCACTGTGACATAAGGTCTGCCTTAACACTTCTTCAGCCATACAAGAGCAAGACAGTAGTTGTATGGTGTACACAGGAGGGCAAATTTCTTTGGAATTTGAGTTGGTGGGGAAGCAAGTGGATATTGCAAGCTAGGACTTGACAGTGGGCAATTAAAAGAAGGAGGATTTTTTGTTGTTGTGGTTGGTTGTACAGAATAGATGGGGGAGAGAACATAGAGGCTGAATCTGCATCCTGAATGGCCTTGAGTGCCAGAAGTAGATGGTTGTAGTCCAGATCCACTGCCCTTAACTCCTTCCCTCCCTCTTGGTGTCACACTGTTGAAGCCTAGGCTAGCAGCCCCAGGTACTAGCTGAAGGCACCTGGATACGATTCCATATGCTTTTGGAAGTTGAGCCCACCTGGAGAAGTACATTCATTGCCTGGCAAGTAGTAGGAGCTCAGTAAATACTTACTGAATTTGCTGAATGAATTAAGTAGTTTGGAAGGGATGATGATGAAAGAACCCACCTGCCCTTCAAACTTAGATGTTTGAGTGGGACCCCTCCCTCACCTGGCATTTGCGTTCATTTGTTGTATGGGAGGTTTAGTTTATGAGCTGTAGATCAGGTAATGTTTTAAAAATGTAGATTTGATTGAATATATTTGTATCAACAGTTCTCAGTTGTAGCTACATATTAGAACACTTGGGAGTGAGGTGGTTTAAAAACAAAAACACCACCACCACAAGCAAAAAAAAAAAAAAAAAAACCAGGGCCAGGCAAATTCCAGCACTCGAGGCAGGGGCAGGGGCAGGGGCAGGGGCAGGGGCAGGGGCAGGGGCAGGGGCAGGGGCAGGGGCAGGGGCAGGCAGTCTTCTGTGAGTTTGAGGCTAGCCTGGCCTACATAGTAAGTTCCATGCATAGTGAAGACCCTTAAAGAAAACAATTCCCTAAACCCTTAAAACCAACCAACCACAAAGTCAATATTAATACTGCCATTGACTCAATCCCCATTCAAGACATACCCCCCATTATCTCCTATCCCCAGCTTTTTGAGCCTCTATAGCAAAAGAACCACCCAGTGTATTTGGACATATTTCCTTAGTTTCTTCCTATTTAGAATAGTTATTCAAGCTTGGATGACCCTGAAATTTGTGAAAATTGCAAGCCATTTACTTTGTAGTATGCCTCTGTTTCTCAACGTACAATTTTTCTCATAGGTCCCCATGATAATAACCAGGTGATGTGCATATAGATTACTTGATTAAGGTGGTGTTTGCCAGCCTTCTCCTAATTACTCTTTTCCCTTTAAGTATTTGAGGCAGGGGTGGAGCTAGAGAGATGCTGAACAGTTAAGAGCATTGTTCTTGAAGAGGACCCAGGTTGCATTCCTAGCACCCATGTGACTGCTAACAACAACCCTAACTCCAGTTCCTTAGGAACCTTACTCCCTCTTCTGGCCTCTGAAGGCATTGCATGACATGGGTGAGGCAATACATTCATACACATAAAATAAAAAGAATAAATAAAATATTTTAAGAGTATTTAATAGGGAGGTGTTTTCAAGCTATGTGAATGCACTATTTCCCTCTCTCCAGAGTATTAATTTTACTTATTTCTCCATGTGTGAACTTAGGTTTTACTGATTTATATCACTTATTTTGATGTCCTGTTGTCCTAGATAGTTAGTAGTGTTCAGACTGTCTTCTGTGACCATTGTTCTTTAAATATTTCTTGCCTTGTGGAAAACATACAGTCTGTCATTTTAGACTTTCCTTGCCCTAGACCCAGAATTAGCTTTTTCCCCCCAAATAACTCTGGTTCTTTTGGTGAAGAATGGTATTTAAACGCCATAGTCTACATGCTAAATAGGCTCATTTCTGTTTATTAAAATTGTTCTTTGTTTTATAGCTAAGGAATAACTGTAGGGGTATACAGGAAGGAATATATATAGAAACAATTTCATGTGTATATTATGTCTGCATATTGTAAACATTGAGTACAATTTAGATAGGATTCCATAGGGTTTGCCTTTGCATTTTTATAGGTCCTTTGAGAAACAAAAACCTGGGCTGCTGTTGTCCTAACTTTCTTTATTGGTCGCCTTCCTGTTGTAAGCACTTTCCCATTACTGCCAGAGCCCATGTCTTCCTTGGGACTCTTAAGTCAGCACAGGGATTTCTTTCTTTCTTTTTTTAAGAACTCCCCAAATGATACTTATGTGCAGCCTAGATAGGGAGCACCTGAATTAAGAGGAAGGTGAATCCCACACTGATTCAGGTAAGTCAGTGGCAGGCTTTTAAGTCTAGTTTGCCAAAATAAATTTCTCCTAAGGAAGTGAAAGGTAAGGGGAAAACAAAATTCTACCAAGATTCTGTTTAAAAAAAAAAAATCAGTGTGAAAACAAATCTTGTTTCCTGGAAAGCTTTGAAAAATATTTGCTTTGGAAATAAATCTACTTTTAGTGAGCATGAATTTCAGTCTCTTTCCCTGAATTACCTGTGTATAGGAAAAGAATTTTAAAAGATTAGTTTTTTTTTTTTTTTTGAGAATGTGGCTTATTAAAAACAGATTTTTTTAACTTGGTATTTTAAAAATAAACTTAATTTCAAAATAATTTTAGACTTGGGGAGAAAATGACAACCTGCTTTTTCAAAGCATCAAATACTTAAGTAGGAGATGTTCAGGTTCTGACTGCCTTTTTTTTTTTTTTTTTTGTAGTTTCACTATAAAATGTGGAAACCAAGTTAAAGTGACAGGGAACTTTTCTTCCTTCTTGACCAGAGGAAGCCCAAGATGCCTAAAGCCAACTATAATAGCACCGGCCAGCCTCCTAGATGGTCAACACTTATCTGGTCCACTTTCTTAAACCCATTTTCTCAGAGTAGTGCACCACTGCCAAGTATATTTTCTCTAGGAGCTTGAGACTTCAGGACTTCAGATGTAAACACACATAATCTAAATCAGAGACCCAACATTATACCTAAGAGGTATCAAGAAAACTTTGATTACGTTTTTTACTTTTTAAGACAAGGTGTCACTGTGTAGTCAATGCTAGCCTCTAACTCAGCAGTCCTCTTGCCTCCACCTCCCAGGGCACCTCAAATGCAGGAATATATACTGCCTTGCCTGGTATAGAAAATTCTTTCTATAAGTAAAACATTGATTACCTACTTATAAATAGGTGCTCATTTCAGTTCTTATCCTTGATTTCCTTTGTGTAGGTTAAGTGTATTGAAGTAGATCTGTGTTCCAGACTTGAGTCCCTTAAAAAACATATTTGTGGTTTTTGCCATTTGTAAACCTTAACATGTTTATTTTACTCATTTTTAACTTGGTCATATTTTAGATGTCTCTGAAATCCTGATTAATGTGTTGTTACTTAAAATCCTGACTGCGATAGGTGATATCTGTTCCCCACAAAGGGGAACTAGGAGCTAGGTCTCCAACTTTGATGGACTGACTGGGGTTTCCAAGTTGAGGTTATATTTAGTGACGAGATGATACATAAAGTGAAATTTTTTAGGACATTAAAATAAATGTTACATTTGGAAGTTACTTTTCAGATTTGCCATATAAATTATATAATTTTCTTAAGATTTAGCACAGTTCTTCAACTGGAAGCCTATTACTATGTGTTGTTTTTTATTCTAATTGAGTCAAGAAAATGCTGATGGACCTAGTTCATGTTTGTAGGAAGGTGCAATTGTGAATCCACCCAATAGATAACACAATGATAATACACTTAGTATCTGCCTAAAAACAAAGGTAGTGGGGCTGGGAGATAACTCAGTGTTGATAAAGTGCTTGCTGTGCATAAGGACCAGACTTTGGATCCCCAGCACCCATGTTAAAAACAAAAACAATGCTGGGCATGGTGGCACAGGCCTTTAGTCCCAGCACTCAGGAAGCAGAGGCAGGGAACCTCTGTGAGATTGAGGCTGCTGGACCCTGTCTTAAAGATTTACAAAACAAAAACAAAAACAAAAAAAAAAACAAGTAGAAACATGTAGGTCCCTGGGACTTGCCAGCCAGCCAGTCTAGCAGTCTCAAAAAGTAAGATGATGAATAATGAAGAGACCAACATCTACCATCAGTGTGAATGCAAATAAATCCATTGATAGCGAGTACATATAGCATATGGTATTAATAAATGTGTTAAAAAATATAGACTACAGAACAGAAACTTATGTGTTCACTATCCTAAACTTTAATGTAAACTTATGTCATAACTGAGTTAATATATTCTGCATTGTTTATTATGAATATTGCTAAAAGCCAACGATATATTGTCATGTTCAAATCAAATCTGTTGCTGAGTAAAGGTATGTTAAGTTTCTGAGTGAGAGAGTGTATATACATGTATGTACATATGTATATATGAGCATATATATGCTCACACAGATATTATAACAACTGCTTGAGGAGACTTCTTTGAAACCTAACCTAATGTAATGTTTTGTGAAGGGGGTGGCAAACCAAGATGTAGGAATATGTAAACGTAGTGTTATCCTGTTGGCTTAAGGAAAACATTAGTACTTTGTTCTGTGCAGTCCCAGAGATGACTTTTGCTATGAAATTTGTTGTGAACATGTGTAATCTCCTGGTTTGTTAATACCTTTTACAGAGAGAAGGAGCAAGAAAGGGAAGAACAGTTAATGGAAGACAAGAAAAGGAAGAAAGAGGATAAAAAGAAAAAAGAAGCCACTCAGAAGGTGAACTTAAGCTCATAAATCTGTCTTTGTGTCTGTCAGGCAATCAGAATAAGACCTGTCTTAACTTAGCTATCTGACGTCGTGATGCAGAAACATTAGTTTATCTGAAAGTTTGAAGACTTGAAAGTGGGAAGGTCTGTACTTGCTATCATAAGTATGTTAAATAACACAGCAGCTGGTCTTATGAAAACAGTGGTAAACAGTACTGAGAAAGGCAGAGTTATCAGTCTCAATGTTCACATTTTCTTATCTGAATCCTAATTTAGTCTCTGTTTTCTTCAGCAAGTTAATAGACTAACTTTCAGAACTTGCTAGAATGTCCCTGGTGTTCTTTTGGCCTGTCCATGGCACTGTTGTTTAGTCAAATTTGCTTTTTGATAATCTCATCTATAAACTGCCATCGAAAAGAATCTACTGGGTCCTAGAGAGATGGCTCAGTGGTTAAGAGAACTTGCTCTTACAGAGGACCTGGGTTTGGTTCCTAGCACCTACTTGGCAACTAACAACTGCTTTCTGTAACTCCATTCCAGATCTGATTCCCTCTTCTGGCCTTCTCAGACATTGCACAACACAGTTACACTTATATGCATGCATATAAAACACTCATACACGTAAAATAAATCTGCCAAGTGTAGTGGTACACACCTTTAATCCCAAGACTCAGGAGGCAGAGGCACGTGGATTTCTGTGAGAACAAGACCAGCCTGGTATACATAGTGAGTTCCTGGCCAGCTAGGGCTACGGGGAGACCCTGTGTCAAAAAGACTGATAAATAAGTAAATAAAATTTTTAAAAAGAGAGAGAGAGAGAATTTAGTGGGCCAGGAATGATAACACATACCTGTAATCCCAGCATTTAGGAGATTGATGCAGGAAAATGGTCAGTTTGAGGGAATCCTGATACCTAGCAAGTTCCAGGCACCCTGGGCAGCATGGCATGACCCTGTCTCAAAAACTAAGAAAAAGGATCTCGTTCTACATAGTGCTTTAGGGGATAGAGTATTGAATAGCTTTGAGGAACTTGCTTAAAGAAAAAAGAGAGAGGCCCTAAATAAAAAGACAGTACCGACAGCTATCAAGTCTCAGTTGAAATGTGTGTCTGATGGAGCTGTTGGAAGTGGAGAGTAGTTAGAATGCCCCCATTGAAGAGCCCTTTGCTTCAAAGCATCTCTCCCAGCCCTGAGCACATACGTGGCCCCTTGCCTAGCTTGGTTTCTTTTTCCCCACCTCACCGTTCCTTTAGTAACATGTAACTGGGGCTATGTCTCAGCAGGGTTGCTGTAGTACCTTTTTGAGAGACAAGATTTGCTAGCCAGGTCTTGTTCATGGTTACTTGGAGCACTTGGGAAGCAGGACCTCATTGTGAGGTAGCTTGGGGGTGTCTGCTACAATACTACTTTTGAAGCTCAGATTATGGAGATACAAACTGTGACAAGTTTTGAGAGAACTGTTCATGTAGAACAGCATAGGTAGTTGGACCTAATGTGAGGTAGAAGAGACACCACACATTTTTCCAACTTCATTAGATTTGCATTTTTGAAGTAATAGTTAAATGGATCATTTATGAGGACTAGTACATGAAAAATCTTGGAAATATTTTCTGAATTGGGTTGCATAACACTGTTGGGTTAAACATATGAATATAATTTGTTCTTTATGACTTAATTACAAAGAAGTCAGTTATTGTTTAAAGCTGTAACAGTCTGCTATGTGGTTTAAAATTTGTCTGTTTGTTGTAGTATTTCTGTTGTGTTGATACTGGTGTGTCCTTCATATATCTTCATGCTGCCAAGAAACTTGCTGCCAAAAATCTTGCTTCCAATGTGTTGCTGCTTTCCTGAGCCTATCAGAATTGTCTGCACTTCTAGAATAAAGATAAGAATAAATCACATGTGTAATTCCAACACTTGGGAGGCAGAGACAAGAGGATCAGAAGTTCAAGGTCTTCCCCAGCTTCATCATCATGAGATGCTATCTCAAAAAGTTTTTTGTTTTTTGTTTTTTTTGTTTTTTGTTTTAAGCCAGAAAAGACTTTTTGTATTTCACTTTGGCTATACAACCATTTTTCTTGTCAGTGAGGCCGTGATGTGCAGATATACCAGTGTTGGAATATTAGTACCACAGCTCTGTGCTTTGCTGACATGGAACCCTTAAGTGGAGTAATGAGGGAACTCATTGAACATTTTTTTTCCTTCAGGCATTCATACATTTCATCTACTAAATGACTTTAAAAAAAAAATCAGATTTTACAGTCTGTGGAAATGGACAGTTAGTGGATAGGCTAGACACCAAGGCTCTCGAGCAGAGACTGATAACCAGATGTTGTAGAGTGGTTGTTCCAGACAGCTTGTCTTCCTATCGTTTTTTTTTTTTTTTTTTTAACATAGATAACCATTTGTTACACTAAACATATTAACATCCAGTGTTGATAAATCATAAATGCATCTGTAAGCTTTCATTGTAGATTCTACTAATGGGAAAATTTTTTGTTTTCTTTTGAGCAGAGTCTCCTTGTAGTCCCAGCTGGTCTAGAACTCACTGTGTAGACCAGGCTGGTCTCAGTCTCACAGAAATCCATCTGCCTCTGCCTCCCAAGTGCTGGAATTAAAGACATGTGCTACCACAATGGCTTGTTAGGGAAATTTGAAATAAAGAAAGGCGTGGGTACATTGGAGAGTGAGTTGGGATTATTTATGCAAAGTATGTCCTTTATGCAGCTGGATAGTCCTTTCCAAGTACACAGATCTGCATTGAAAATGAATTAACAATGCTCAGGAGGCAGAGGCAGGTGGATCTTTGAGTTTGAGGTGAGCTAGGATTGCAGAGTAATCCTCTCTCAAAAAAAAAAAAAGAAAAAAAAATCACAAAACAATCACTTTAAAATTTTGAAGTCGTTAATGGCTTATAAAATTTCAGTCATCTTGGCCAGGGTAGTAGTTCCTGCCCATAATCCCAACTCTTAGATGATGGCAGAAGGCAGGAATATCAGGAGTTTAAGACCAACCTTGGCTATATATATAGTGAGTTCAAGGCTGGGTCGGACTACCAAAAAAAAAAAGTCAGTCATTTTTCTGTCCAAAAACATTATAGGTCAGCTAACAAAATCTAGGCTAACACAGGCTAGCACTTTGTCTCTGACAGCATTTTATTATAGTGAGCCATTGTATAATTTAAGAATTAAATTCCAGTTTGACAATTTTAAGGAAAGAGCACAAAGCTTCCCATGTGATTGTCTTCATGATTTCCAGTGTTATAAAGACAACTAGGAGGTATATAACGTGCTGTGGTGGAAAGAATTGTAATGAACATACCAGAAGTTCTATTATGTGGTTACAGTTCAATCAAGCATTGTGGTACCTCTTCTTCAGCTTCTGCATCTTTCTCACTGCTTCTTCATTGCTTTATATAACTCCCTTTGTGTCTGTCTTCCCCTGTAGATTGAGTGTAAATTTCTTGAAGTCATAGTCATATTTGTGTTGTCAGGAACTATGTGTCTGGTACCTAGTAGTCACTTAAAATGTTTGCTTAGTAAGTGAATGATCAAGAATGAATGATGGAGGGTTGTGTGTGACTCAGTGATAGATAGTTCTGGCTGGATTCATTCCTCAGCACTAGAGGGAGAAAAATGAATGATGGTAATGGAATTTTATTAGAATATTAGCTTTTATTTAAAGCTAAAATTAAATTTATTGCACACAAAAAGTAAATATGAGCCCTTTTCCACTGTACTCAGTGGCAGTTTACTCTTTCCAGAGCCATCCCTGAGTAAACCATATTAAATTTCCATTCATGAGAGAGGTGTAAAGAAGGAGTCCATTCATTCGTTTAGGCTGGTGCTGCAAAAGGAGCATTGTGTAATGTTGGCAGCATGCAAGCTCTGACTGTCCAGCTTTCACCAGCTGAGGATTGGCTCTTTTAACAGCATCCACATTAGAAGACATATTTGATGATATTTGGATTTGTTGCTTACAGTTGGGGAAAGCATTAACTTCCCCACAACTAATCTTCAAAATGGCATTCTAAGAAAGAGTTACAATGAAATAAAACTAAAATTGCCATCAGGAATTGGTATGTGGATCAAATCCATTCATTCATTCTTGGATAGTTGGGGATTGTAGACAAATTTACAAGGGTTTCCAATAGAATTGAACTCCGTAGCAATTAGTTCTGAGAAATGGGTTCATTTTAAGACACAAATTCAGTACAGTACAATTAGTCTGTCTTTTAATGCAAAAATATAAGAAGCTCTCTAAGAAGTCCAAAGAATATATTGTTTAGGTCAGATTTAGAGTCTGTCAGAGTGTGCCAGGATCCATTTTGAGGTAAGCTGGGGAGCTAGCTAACTATAGGACATAACCTTCCAAAGATGAACACATTTTCAAAGTAACTGGACATGAGTACCAGCCATAAGCATCTCTAAGATTATAGCATTCATTTCTTATTAATTATCCATTCATTTAATTATACTTTGTATAATATTGAAGTACATAAACAGTTCTTAAATAAAAATCTGCTTATCTTCACAAGGTTTTCTTCTATTTTAATATATCATTTTTTGAAAATTTAATACATGTATATACTGTATTTTGATCCTATTTACCCTTAACTCCTCCCAGACCTTCTCCATCCCCTCCCAACTTCATGTTCTCTTTACTTATTTTTTTATAGCCCACTGATTCCAGTTTGTGTTGCCAGTATACTCCTAAGTGTATGACCATCTCCTGGAAAATGGTCCAACTATCAGGGACCACACCCTTAGAGAAAACTAACTCTGCCTCTGGAGAAGCCATCAGTTATCCCTAGCTCCTTGGCTAGGAGTGAAGGCTCATGAGCCCCTTCCCTTCTCTGCTGGACTGTTTACTGCCTTGAGCTTGTGCAAGCAGCCATAGGTGTTATGAGTTCATGAGTTCAATGGTCCTGTTATGTCCAGAAGACACTGTTTCGGTCCAAGCCTCCTCAGCCTTTGTTTCTTAAAATCGTTCTGCCTTCTCTTCCACCATAGTCCCTGAGCCTTAGTAGTACATAGCATTCTTTTTGTTGTTGGTTGGTTTTACTTTTGTTTTGAGACAGTGCGCCTTACTGTGTAGTCCTGCCTGGCTCATAACTCACTATGTAGACCTAAGTGCTGGGATTAAAAGCATGTACCACCATGCCTGGTGCATTGATTTTTAATAACTCATGCAAAGTCAGATCCATGTAAAAGTGTTTTAGAAGATTTAAAAGACTGGAAATGTAGGTCAGAATCCCTCATGATCTTAGTAATATAAAATAATCATGGCTGGAATTCTGACTAATTTGCTCTTGGATGTTTTTCTTATGCTGAACCTTTTGGGGCTTTGTTTTTGTATCACAGGGAGTATATAAGGCGCTTTTCTTTTCCTTTTAGCAATAGCAGAAGCAGTTTCCATGTAGTTTCTTTCTAAACACTTCCAAATTCTCCAAATGCTCATTATCATATTCAGGCATCCATTGTTTCAGGTTAACTACTGTTGTGAAGTCTTAACTACTACTACTTGAAGAAGTACTTTTAACAAAGAACTCTTAAATTTTTTTTCAAAATTTGCACAATTCAGTCTTTCTGCTGTACTTTGTGCTATGAACTTTGAAAATCAAATGTCAATTCAACATTGGTGTGGATATCTGATTTAATCCTCACCAAAATCCCTTTAGGAGAGATAATGTTCTCTCTAACAGATAAATGGAGAACTGAGACCATACAGGCAGAATGCAGCAAGGCTTGGTTTTGCATATTTCTTTGTAACTGTGATTTGTGATTTTAGAATGAATCCCTGACGTTTTGCTTTTTAGATTGAGCTCAAAGTTATTTGAGTCTGTACTCATATGGACTTGTTTCATTTATGGCCAGTTTAGTTTCTGGGCCATATCTGCTTGATCATCATTTAATGAGTGGGATGCTTTTTTTTTTTTTTAAAGTAATTTTTAGATTTCTTTGTAAGGCTAATCATGTGAGGAATAGTTGGACATATGGACATAAAAGTGAGAAAGATGTTTGAATTGACTTTCAGCTTTTTCTGGATATTTTACTACACCTATGTATTATATGTATCTTGACAGCTTGAAATACCTGAGTTATCAAAATTAAAGTAGATTTACATTACAGTGCTGAATTAAAAAGCAAATTTCATTTACTTATATCTGTTACTTATCTTGTAGGTCACGGAACAAAAAACCAAAGGTAAGATTTTTATCCTCATTTTGTGTTTAGATTTCACAGTGCTGCTAACTCAGCCTATAATACACTCAGAAGAGAGTGGGTGTAAAGTAATTAAGGTGGATTGTTTGTAACCACTGAAGAGCAGTAATAACAAAAGTCCTTGGAATAGTGTTTCTAGTTGGCCTTACATTTTTTAGGAAGCAGAAGAGTAAGTACTTTGTTTTAAAAGTATGTGGATCATGATTTTGAACTGAACTCTTCGAAAACTTTTAGTACAACAGTAACAAAATTTCAGGTCCTAATTAGATGGGAACTGCAGAGAGTGGTTAACTCCTTGGTCCATGGAAAGCATGAGGTCTGAAAATGTCACATCTAGAATGTTCACTGAGCTAAAGACTGGATCGTGCTTTGTAAAAAGAGAGCCAATTTTGAGTTATGTTGACTTTGCTGATGTGTTGGAAACAAAAGCAAGTGACCCTTGGGTCACTTTCAACCTAAGGTCTGTTCTTTTCAGTTGTTCTTCCTGTGTTGCTGCTTCTGGTTGTATAATTTTGTCTGATAATGGTCATTTCTGGTTAGTACTCCTTAAGAATGGGAGACTTAATCCCTTGAGAGCATGTCTTATTAAACAGTCGAGCATGTGATTCTCCATTAGATAGGCACTACGATCATTTGCGTAGAGTTGCCAAAATGCATATGCCCAGGCTGCTGCCAGATTTTCATAGGCCCAGGCTAGAGCCCCCAGAGATATACATGGAATGACCATGAGACCTCAAGTACATGAGAACTACTACCCTCAATAAAAAGTAAGATGTGACTGAACCAGACTGGGAGGAAGGAGGGTGTGGAGGACACTATGCTATTTAGGGTAATAGAGACTTTACCTAATAAGAGTCCCTTTAGTGATGAGGTGGTTTGTTTGGTTTCATGACTACCAGGCCAAGCATGTCATTCAGTGTTGGAAAACTAATAAAAGTCTTTTCAATGTCTTAGGAAACCTGTCTGAAGATAGCTTTCCTAGGAAAAGTAATTTTGAAAAATAAATTCCCGGATAATTTAACATTAGATTTCTAATTCAAAGGCATTTCAAGAATAATGTAGCCTGATACGTTGTGGTAATATAGAAAGTAAACTGAGAGAAACTTGTTCTAATTATCTTAATTGGTTAGGAGAATAGTGTGTTTCCCCTTGTACATTCCACCAGCCCCAGCCCACAAGTAGGCTTTCTTTTAGAAATATACTGTCTATGTAGGAATAGATTTGGGAAAGTAAATATTTATGGGGCTTTCTTTGAGACAGTCTTGCTACATAGCCCTAGCTAGCCCTGACCTCACAATATTGACCAGACTGGCCTTGAATTTGCAGCGATCCTCCTGCCTCTGCTTCCTAAATGCTAGGATTGCAGACATGTGCCACCATACCTGGTGTCCTATTTATAGGACTTTGGGAGGGGTGGATATTAAGTGATAAAAATTGGTGTTTTTCTGGACAGCCCAGACTCTGTGAATGGAACATAGTATTGAGTTCCTAAGCCTGGCCACAGAAGCCATGTTCTGGTTCTGTTCTGTATGATCAATAGCATTTCCATTGGAAAACTGAAAGTCCATTAGGCATTCTTTGTCAGAATAGTAATAATAATAATAATAATACTAGGGATGTTCTCATACAGAGTTCTCTTTCTTCTTAAAGACTTTTAAAAAAAAAAATCAAGCTTTCATTTATACTCAGTCTCTTCTCAGGACTCCACAGATGAAATACACTTCCCAGTCTCCATATTCTCCCTCCTTCTGCAATCAGAAGATTAAAAGTCAAATAATTCTAAAGGAAACTGAGGGCCTATTTCAGCTTCTTCCCCCTCCCACTCCCAGGGATTTAATTGTTAGAACCAGGGAAATAAAAATAGAAATATCTGAGGTGTGTTCGATTCTAAGTTGAGGAGAGATCCCAACCTTACTAGGGTTTTGGGCCAGTTTTACTGTGACTTCTTCATCTTTGTTGAATATTTTGTAGTCTTTTCTTTTCTCTCAGCTGACAATTTCTGGGTCCTGTCCTTCTCCCCAAAGATGGTATCTTTCTTAAGCAATTTCCCATTAACTCCAAATATATTCCTTTTTCCCCAGCAGACTCTATAAGAAAAAAAGACTGTTGGTACCAAGTCTTGGGTTGTACACAGGACTAAAGTAAGATTTTTCAGAGAAAAAGTAGATTGGTTGTGTGTTCTTCCTTCTTCCATCATTAAAAAGCAATGTAGTGAAAATTCTGTAGAGGACAGTTGGACAGGGGTTTCAAATGGAAGTTCTCTGAAGACATAGGGCTAGCTAGACCTACCACTCAGGCAAAAAGAAGAGAAATTTAGATTCTCTTTTGTAGATATTAGAAGTAAAAGGGTTTAGAAAATGATGCTACAGGTTGACTTAACTAGGTGAAATTTAACAGGAGAAGGATAAGATTAGCATTAAAAAGCCCAATTACACAAACTACAGAATGGTAGAATTTGTGTATAGCAATTTATCCTTATTAAAAGATACTATAGGATGATAGCTGGCTTAATGAGCATTATCAGTATCAGTGAGTCAGTTAAATTTTTAGATATTTTGGTTCAAAGCATTAATTCATAAACTTGCCCCAGTGACACACATCTGAAGGACGTTTCCCACCAACATATCTGAGGTTACAGGTCATTGCACTACATTGGTTTATCCCAGAAGTCATATTATAGTGAGTGTGTGGCAATGACTAGGATAATTTATAGACTATCTGAAGGACCACACACACTGTGGAAGTACTCATGTGTGCTGATAGGTGGGAATACTTGATTGGGAATGGGACTAGGGCTGGTAAGATGACTAAGTGAGTAAAAGTGGTTGCCTCACAAGTGGTGATCTGAGCTCAATCCCTGGATCCCATAGTGGAAGGAAAGAACAAATTCCCAGAAGTTGTCCTCTGACTTCCATATATGTGCTGTGGTATGCCAACACGTGCACTCTGTAACACACATAAACACACACAAACATCATATACACAACAATAATAAATAGGAAAAAAACTAGCTGTCTTTAAAAATACCTCCATAATAGGAGCTATTATAAAACATGTGCTCAGAATGAGTGAGCACAAAGCCCAGGTGGAAGATAGAGTAGGGGATATCTAGTCAGGAACAATGGTAGTAAAGAGGGAAGGAGGAAATGGGATGTGTGTGTTTTGGGCAGGGACAGATTGAGGCTTAAACACCTCTAGACTAGAGTAACAAATGGGAGATGACTTCATTGTGCTGGGAGATAATTGGGCTCAAGGCTGGGAAACAATTTCGAGGAGAAGAGAATAAAGCCCTGTCTCAAAAAACAAAAGTAAACGTGTGGCTGGCCATGAGCAAATTAGCTGCCACTTTGGAATTACATTTAAAAGGATAGTCAAAAGCACAGGGGCTGCCACTTTGTCCCACAAGTAAGATCTGACCAGCTGCTATTTTTATACTGCTTGTGAATAAAGAGTTCTTTCTGTTTTTCAGTTGTTTCAGGGACCAATATTTATGAGAATATAAAATTCTTATTTCACTATCCATGAATAAAGTAGTATTGGAGCAGAGCTACACTCTTGACTGTTTTTCCCTCTTAGTGCTGAGATGAGTTGTTGAAACCAAAGCCTTTCAGCTCCTAAAAACTGAACATTTATTGTTTAACCCTTGATCCACAGTATGGGAAACACAGAAAGGAAAATGAGGAAGAACTGAAGAGCTAGCCAGAGCAGGTCTCACAAACAGGGAAGAAGTGACCAGTAGTGTCAGGAGCTACAAGCGTGAGGGAGACCAGAGCCCAGGGCCCTTCAAACTGGCTGAGAAGACACTGGTAACCTAACAAGGAAGGAGGTGTTGAGTACAAAAGCCAAGTGTACATGAGTAGAAGGTGAACAAGTGGGGACGGTACCCTACAGTCATTGAAAAGTGTTTGGTATGGGGTTAGCCACTCAAGCGTGGGTCAGGTTAGTCATTGAAATTTTAATTGTCAACTGAAAATTATTTTCTGTGTCCTGTTTGTGTTTTAACCACCACTTCTAAAGCTTTGGTTTTGAGGGGTTTTGTTGTTGTTGGGTGTTTTGGTTTGGGCTTTGGTTTTTGGTTTGCTTGGTTTTTATTTTGTTTACTTTGGCAGTGCTGGGGATTGAATCTAGGGCCTCTTGCACACTAGGTAAGCGTTCTATCACAGAACTATATTCACAGCCCTTTTTACAAATATTTCTAGAATTTTTTGTATGTATTTGAGTCCATTAAGATAACGGAATTGGTCACTTGTATTGGTTGTGTGCAGTTGTTGAGTTTGTACATATATACGATTCAGAAGTGTGCCAATTTCATAAATTTCTTGAGGAATGCTTCTTCCTGAAAAAAATGGCATTTTACTGATGCTTGTCAGAAATAAGAGCAATTAGAAGTTCGAATTATAAAAAAAATAGTAAAAGTAAAAAGTGAGTGGGAAGGGTAAAGATTCAATCAATAGAGTATTTCATTAGAAATAAGATATTCAGTGTTTTACACAGTATTTTTATTTCCCTATGAGACAGAGACCATATTTAAAGTGTAGATTTTTTGTTGTTGTTTGTTTTCTTTTCGGTGTGTATGGGGGGCTGAATGCAAAACTTCACACATGTAAGGCAAGCGCTTTACCTCTGTGCCAAGCCCCCAAAGCCTGCAAAGAAGAATCTCTGACCTTGAGATTGTTTGATTCCTAGCACACATAAATCTGACTTGGGTGAGTGGATGTACCTCTAATCCTAGTACTTTGTAGAACCAGCTTTGGAAGATGGAGGCAGGAGGATGTGAAGTTCAGTGTCATCTTCTGCTATATAACAAGTTGATTAGCTATGTGAGATGCTATCTCAGAACCAAAAAACTATAACTTTATTTAGAGCAGCTCATTTTTAGAACTGTTTGTGCTATAGCCTTCAGAATAGAGAGGACCTCAAAAGCAGCACAGGCAGACTTGACAATAATCTCTGACATTCTGGAGCCACTCTTTGAGGTACACTAATTCTGCTGTTGTAACTTTGAATTTGGAGAATTTATAAAAATGTTTTCTGCTCCTGTGTAACAGCTGCTTCATCTTCAAGTGTCAAAGTGTCAAATTTTTTTGTGTCAAAGATTTGTGTCAAAGATTTTGCTTGCCTTTAGGTATGTGTGTATGTGTGTGTAGGGTGGTGAGGGAGCACCACATACATGCAGGAATCAGTTTTATCCTTCTACCACATCTACTATCCAGGGATCTAACTCAGGTAATTATGCTTGGTAGCAAGCACCTCTACCTTCTGAGCTATCTCTTCAGCTTGCTTAAAGTTCTTTATTACAGAGAAGTATAAGAAAGTAAAAAAAAAAAAAAAAAGAAGAAGAATCCATTTAGGCTCTCCAGAACAGTTAACTGACTCACAGGGTCCTATAGGTTTTTCCTAACCATGTCCTAGGGTTTTTACCAACTAAACTCCTGAGACAGCACATGTCAAAGGGAAGCTAGTTGTGTTCTCACGTTTATTGTGTCCATCTCTGATATGGCAGTGAGAAATGCCCTGAGGAGGTTGTACAAGGAAACTTGCACAGTGTATGATGCCCATCTCTTTTTGTGGGTTTTTTGGTTGAAATAGCTATAGATGCTATAAAGTTAGTCAGACCAAAGTTAGATCATTGATCACTTTAGGCTGCCCTACTTTGTCTTATTTAATAAAATGAATTGAGGCACATGACCAACATGGTTAGCTTACAGCTTCCACCCAGTTTTTATGCCAGCTTCTCACTATTCTCATAAGAGAAAAGATAATAAATGCCATTATCAATAAATGCCATGTCTTTCAGAAGCAAACTGCAAAGGGATCGGTAAATAGTTCATATTCATTCATTTACCAGTCGTTTATCCATCCACTGCTGTACTTTCTAGTGGGCACTATGTTAATATCAAGTAAGTGGTTTAAAATGGTTCATTCTGCTCATCACATTACAACCACTGTCCTTTGACTGGGAAGCCAGTACTGCCTTGCAGTTGGCTAAGGATAGACATATGAGTTGCTGGCCCAGCATTATTTCAGCAGTCAAAGCAGTACTACTACCAGAGCTGGCCCCAGTATTACTCTGAGTGGCAAGGATTTGGGCCTCAGATTGTTTCTGTAATATTACCAGCCTCTGTTTGCAGGGCATATTTTCTTGGAAACAGTGATAGTTTTTTCAGAGAAAGTATTAAAAAATATCGTTAATGAATAAATAATTGAGTTGAAAGAAAAAGAAGGGAAAAAAGGAGCAATAATGGTCTTTACTAGGGTAGAGAGCAGAAGTGCAGATCTGAGGAGAACTCACTCTGTAGGTTTGAGGCAGGGAGCCAGTGGGTCCAGCAGTGTTTAGTAACTTGATGGTTGCTATGCACATTTCTGTGTTCTTTGAAACTTTGTATTAATGAAAGAGCTATAACAGATTTTTCAAAATAGCTGAGCAGAGGTAGGCATATCTATGAGATTGAAGTCAGCCTGGTCTACGTAGAAACTTCCAGATCATCTGAGCTATAGGGAAACCCTATCTCAAAAAACTACCACAATTTCTAATATAAAACTATAAACAATTTGCAATGTTTCTACCATGTATAAAGATGCTAACAAGGAAACAAAGCCAGGTAGAGTCTGTACTTCTCTGTAGATGTCTACTCTGTGCTTGTCCTGACAGGGGAAAAAATTATGAATGATGGTACCTTTCCTTGAGGGACTTTATGGCCAGTGAGAAGGCCCTATTCAAATATAACCAGTGAGTTGGGTGGACAGCATGTTACAGGAACACAGGTGAAGTGTATTCCACTTGTCTGGTCCCGGGACTTAAGGAAAGATTCACAAAGGCCTTCTTTTAAGAAACTAGATGATGGACTAGTGAGTTGGTTCACCAAATGAGTAGAGGTGCTTGCCACCAAATCTGATGACCTGGGTTAGTTCCCCAAGGATTCACATGGTGGAAGGATATAGTGACTGGCAAGTTTGATCTCCATGAGCACACCATCATACTTGTACACACACACACACACACACACACTCACATACTTATCCACACACACAGGGGTGGATAAGTAAAGGTAGAAAAAAAATTAAAGAAAGAAAGGGGGATCTCAGGTCTTGGCTATGAGCCCTGACCTTTTACTGAGGACTTTGCCACAGCTATTTGTGTCATTTGAACCTACTAGTCAGCCCTTCTGGGATTTGGTGGTATAAATGGTGGTTGCTTCACTTCCCATTTAATAGAATGTAATTCTATGATCTTGCCATCTTTGATTCTTTGTCACTGTGACCTGCCACCGTGTCTGTCCTCAGTAAACTAAAGATCCTGGCAGGAATTTTCAAAGAGTGTGTCACTTCAGAACAGAGAGGAAGGTCTGTCTTGTTAGAATTGGTCTCATGTAAGCTTTCTTAAAAACAATCTTTAGAAAAATGGATTTGATTTCACAGACCTTCCCAACTCCTATCTTGCAGTGCCCGAAGTGACGAAACCAAGTTTAAGCCAACCAGCGGCCGCCAGCCCAATTGGCAGCTCTCCATCGCCACCAGTCAATGGTGGCAACAATGCCAAAAGGGTGGCAGTGCCGAACGGACAACCGCCAAGCGCCGCCCGCTACATGCCTCGGGAGGTGCCACCGCGATTCCGTTGCCAGCAGGACCACAAAGTGTTACTGAAACGTGGACAGCCCCCTCCACCATCCTGCATGCTCCTCGGGGGTGGGGCAGGGCCTCCTCCCTGCACAGCACCTGGAGCAAACCCAAACAACGCACAAGTGACAGGAACGCTGCTGCAGAGTGAGAGTGGGACTGTACCAGGTGAGACAACCATGTTGGGAGAATGTGGGCTACAATGGGAGGGAATAGCGGCATTTCCTTTGCATTGCCTAATGTTACTTCGAAAACAGTTATATAGACTATTGGGATTGTGCAAAAGATAGAGCAGATCCCAGCAAACACTGTACATAGGCAGTTCTCTGAAGCTAGGTTTAAGACTCTAGGCAGGAGAGGATAATAGGAGTATGCCTTACCTAGTCTCAGATTTATTATCCTCCTGCCTCAGAAAGCATATACCACCATGCCCAGCAGGAGTATCTAAGCTTAGGCCCCACATGGTAGAAATAAAAAACAGACTCCAGAAAATTATCCTCTGACTCCATATATACACTGCAGAGCTTGTGCACACATTAATTAGTTAATTAATTAAATAAATAATTTAGAAAAATAATTTTTGATGCCATGATGTGCCTTTAATCCAGGCCCCTTGGGAGGCAGCTACAGGAAGATCTGTGTGAGATCGAAGCCAGACTGGTCCACATAGTGCCTTCCAAGAGAGCTGGGACTAGGGAGGCCCTGTCCAAAAAAAGAAAATTTTTGGAAAAAATAATTAGAACTTGAACATGTATGATACATTACATTGAAATACGTGCTAAGCAGGACAGACTTATCAGATTAAGGACAGACTTATCAGATTAAGTCCCTTGGGGGTTGAGCCTTTCTGATCCATTCTTCTGTGTCCCAGCAGCTGGCTCAGGGACACTCATCATTCAGCAGAGGCTTACTAAGCAGAATGCACAGGCCCATGTGTGGAATTCACACATTAGCAAGATAAGGTCGCTGATGAAAAGGCACCAGTGTGGGAAAGGATGGATGTTAACACAGTCTTACAGCACTGAGGAAAATAGCTCTTGAGACAAGCTCAACATTGGCTTCATAAATGAACAACACTTGAACTGTGCCCATAAAGATGAGTAAATTTTACTGTATGAATTCAGGAGTCAAAAACAGTAGGTGCTAACCTGGAGTGATGCCAAAGTGAGAAGCACATTTGTGGGATGTAGACATCTACATAGAGGGTTGTAGGAAATAAGACTGGGGATTGGCTTGGGTCATGGAGCATGTTGATCAAACCACCCAAGTAGTTTATTTTTGCACACTAAGAAACTATTGATAGTTCTCATGGCGTAGTGATAGAATTAGAGGGGTATTTTAGAGAAACTACTCCGGCCAGAAATGTTAGAATAGCTTGAAGATACAGAACAAGTTTAAGGTCTGTTGCATTTATTTGTCTGTGTTAGTTAAAGTGGCAAGTAGGTAAGTTTGAAAGATGGCATGGAGTTAGACTTAGAACATTTAACAGCAGCAAAAAAGAGGTGACTCCAGGACTGGTGAGATGGCTCAGTGGGTAAGCCGGACAACTTGAGTTCAATCTCTAGGTCCCACATGGTAGAAGAGAACCAACTGCAGCAAATTGTCCTCTGATCTGTACATGTTGTGCCATGGAGAGCTTGCACACACACACACGAGAGAGAGAGAGAGAGAGAGAGAGAGAGAGAGAGAGAGGTGACTCCAGAAATTGTGTTAAAATCACACAAAATAAGCAACCAAATGGACAAGCCCATCTAGGAGAGATCCAGTGAGTTGTCCATGGATCCCAGGGAGTCTGAGTTCAAAGAATTTTATGCAGCTCTGACTGATCAGATGATCTCTTTCCCAGAGTCAACCCTTGGAGGTGCTGCCGCTTCAAATTATGCAAATTCCACTTGGGGTCCGGGACCCTCCTCCAACAACGGCACCTCCCCCAACCCAATTCACATCTGGGACAAGGTGATTGTAGACGGGTCTGACATGGAAGAGTGGCCTTGTATTGCCAGCAAAGACACTGAATCTTCTTCCGAAAACACCACCGATAACAACAGTGCCTCGAACCCTGGCTCTGAGAAGAGCACTCTGCCAGGAAGCACCACTAGTAACAAAGGCAAAGGAAGCCAGTGCCAGGCTGCAAGTTCTGTGAACGAATGTAATCTTGGGGTCTGGAAATCTGATCCTAAGGCTAAATCTGTTCAATCTTCCAGCTCTGCTTCAGAGAGCAACAATGGACTAGGAAATTGGAGGAATGTGAGTGGGCAAGATAGAATTGGACCTGGCTCTGGCTTCAGCAACTTTAACCCAAATAGCAACCCATCTGCCTGGCCAGCACTGGTCCAAGAAGGAACTTCTAGGAAAGGGCCATTGGAAACAGATAGTAGTAATTCCAGTGCTCAAGTTAGCACAGTAGGTCAGGCATCCAGGGAGCAGCAGTCAAAGATGGAAAATGCGGGTGTTAATTTTGTTGTCTCTGGCAGAGAACAGGCTCAAATTCATAACACTGATGGACCAAAAAGTGGAAACACTAACTCCTTGAACTTAAGTTCACCAAACCCCATGGAAAATAAGGGAATGCCCTTTGGAATGGGCTTGGGGAACACCTCCAGGAGCACTGACGCCCCTTCACAAAGCACTGGAGATCGAAAGACTGGGAGTATTGGATCTTGGGGTGCAGCAAGGGGGCCTTCTGGAACTGACACAGTCTCTGGACAAAGCAATTCTGGAAACAATGGGAACAATGGAAAAGACAGAGAGGACTCCTGGAAAGGAGCTCCTGTTCCGAAATCAACTGGGTCAAAAAGTGACTCTTGGGACAATAATAACAGGTGTACGGGTGGGTCCTGGAACTTTGGCCCTCAGGACTCTAATGACAACAAATGGGGTGAAGGGAACAAAATGACATCTGGGGTTTCTCAGGGAGAATGGAAACAGTCGACTGGGTCTGATGAGTTGAAAATTGGAGAATGGAGTGGTCCAAACCAACCAAATTCTAGCACTGGAGCATGGGACAATCAGAAGGGCCACTCCCTCCCTGAAAACCAAGGCAATGCCCAGGCTCCCTGTTGGGGAAGATCTTCCAGCTCCACAGGAAGTGAAGTTGGAGGTCAAAGCACTGGAAGCAACCACAAAGCCGGAAGTAGCGACAGTCATAATTCTGGCCGTCGATCATACCGGCCCACACATCCTGATTGTCAGGCTGTCCTGCAGACTCTTTTGAGCCGAACTGATTTGGACCCCCGAGTGCTCTCGAACACTGGCTGGGGCCAAACTCAAATTAAGCAGGACACAGTGTGGGATATTGAAGAGGTGCCAAGGCCTGAGGGGAAATCTGACAAAGGAACTGAGGGGTGGGAGAGCGCTGCCACACAGACCAAGAACTCAGGGGGCTGGGGAGATGCACCCAGCCAAAGCAATCAGATGAAGTCTGGATGGGGGGAGCTCTCAGCCTCTACAGAGTGGAAAGACCCCAAGAACACAGGAGGCTGGAATGACTATAAGAACAACTCTTCCAACTGGGGAGGAGGACGACCAGATGAAAAGACACCATCTTCTTGGAGTGACAATTCCAGCAAAGATCAGGGGTGGGGAGGTGGACGCCAGCCCAACCAAGGATGGACTTCTGGGAAGAATGGTTGGGGAGAGGAAGTTGATCAAGCAAAAAATAACAGTTGGGAAAGTTCTACAAGTAAGCCTGTATCTGGATGGGGTGAAGGAGGGCAGAATGAAATTGGAACTTGGGGGAATGGTGGGAATGCAAACCTAGCTTCAAAAGGTGGGTGGGAAGATTGCAAAAGATCCCCTGCATGGAATGAGACAGGCAGACAGCCCAACTCTTGGAATAAACAACACCAACAGCAGCCACAGCCCCAGCAGCCACCACCACCACAGCCAGAAGCTTCTAGTTCTTGGGGAGGCCCACCCCCACCACCTCCAGGCAATGTTCGACCTTCCAATTCCAACTGGAGCAGTGGGCCCCAACCTGCAACCCCTAAGGATGAGGAACCCAGTGGTTGGGAAGAGCCATCCCCACAGTCAATTAGTAGGAAAATGGACATTGATGATGGCACTTCAGCTTGGGGAGACCCTAACAGTTACAACTACAAGAACGTGAACCTGTGGGATAAGAATTCCCAAGGGGGCCCAGCACCTCGAGAACCAAACCTGCCCACCCCGATGACCGGAAAATCAACATCAGGTAAGCATCATTCTTAAAAGTTTTGATGAAATCCTAGTCCAAGCCATTTTTGTTAAGGTGCATTTAATTTGCTACATTTGGCTCCAACTCTGGTACTCAGAGGACCTCTTTATGTACTGCTCCAGTGAGAGCATCACTCTAGTTTATCACCATGGTCTTTTTGTTGTTGTTTTTAATTTTTTTTTTTTCATTTTATGTGAATGAGCATATTGCTTGCATGTATGTTAGTGTACCCTTGTCATGCAGTGCCCACAGAGGACAGAGAAAACATTAGATCCCCTGGAACTGGAGTTACAGGCGGTTGTTAGCCACCATGTGGGTGTTGAGAATGGAACCCAGGTTCTCTGCAAGGGCAGCCTGTGCTCTCAACTGCTGAGCCATCTCTCCTGTCCCATACAGTAGTCTTCCATGACATAAGGAAAAGATGGTTATACTGTTAGTCCCCAGAATTATTTTTCTGTACTTTATTGATCTGCATAATGTGAAAAACTTATTTCTTGCCAAGTAAACTGCTCTAGATTTAAAAATAAAGAACTACAGCCATAGTAGGAGGCGGCCTGCTTTCCTTTCTGGTTCTGCCTTAAGACCTGCCCTCTGTACTTCTCTTTTTCTCAGCAAAGGTAAATATCCCATGGTATTCTTGAAGAGGCTATTATGATTACATAGCAAAACTGGTATCTGGACAGTTGGGGTCTCCAGGTTTATTTATTTTTTAATGGTACTGGAGAATCAATCCAGGAATGTGCATGCTAGCAAATACTGTTCCTTCCAAGTGACTTTTTTTTTTTTTTTAAGGATAAGATTTCACTATGTAGCCCAAGGTGGCCTGGAGCTCTCTATGCAGTTTTCTAGTATTCAGAGTAAATCTAATTTGCAAGTGAATGCAATTAGGATCACTTACAAAATAGATGTTTTTGTTTTATGTGTATGCATGTAGGTAGGTACACCTGTGTCATGCAGTGCCCACATGAGGTCAGAAGAGAGCATTGGATTCCCCTGGAACTGGATTTACAAGTGCTTGGTAGCCACCATGTGTGTGCTGGAAATCAAACCCCGAGCCCTCTGCAAGAACACCCAGTACTCTTAACTGCTGAGCTGTCTCTTCAGCCCCAAATAGATTATTTTTAACTAATTCCTGTTTTTAAGAATTAAAAAGATCAAGGACAGAAAAGAAGATTGTTCTTCAACTCCTTATCTGGAATAAAGCCTGCTAACTTTTTTAAATTTCGTGTTCACATAGTAGTAAAGTCTTTCAACTCTATAGAAAAGTAAAAGACCGTAAATGAGAATGACTCTGAGTCAGGTGTCTCCCAGGGGTAATCTCTTAGAAGTATATGTTCTTTCATAAATCTTGCTTCTATGTTGAGCAAAGTATAACTAACTTAAGTTTCTTACAGAGAAGAGATTATACTTTCTACAGTGGTCTTCATCTTGCTTTTTTTCACCAACCTTTTTTGGGGAGGGGCAATTACTGAGATGGAACCCAGGGCCTTTGACTGCTAGGCAAGTGCAGTATACCTTTAGCTCTATCCTATTCTGTCATATACATTCTGTAATACATATGGTTCTTTTAATTGCTTCATATATAGTATTCATTTTATGAATCCATTATTTGTCTAATCTGTCCACCCTGATAGATATTTAAGTTATAAAAGACCCATACTTGGTGTAACCTATCTCCTCCTGATATTTAAATTCCTTCTAATTCTTTTACTCCATGATAAGATGAACATGATTGTACATATGATTTCATCTACTAACACATATTCAGAGTATAATTTCCTGGGATAGAGTTACTAGGTCAGAAGTGATACACACTGGTCTTTTTAAAAGTGACATTGCCAGCTGGGCATGGTAGTGCACGCCTTTAATCCCAGTACTTGGGAGGCCAAGGCAGGCAGGTCTCTGAGAGTTCAAGGCCAGCCTGGTCTGCATAGGAAGTTCCTGGACAGCTAGGACTACAGGGAAACCCTGTCTCAAAAAAGACCAACAGGGGGTGGAGGGCATTGCCAAATGTCCTCCACGAAGATTGAACCTGTTTCTGCAGAGACAGTATGACTGTGCTTGTCCCTTTTGTGGGATGGTAGGTGTTCAAGGAGTCCTTTGAACACATTTCTTTTTTACAGTCTGGAGCAAAAGCACACCACCTGCTCCAGATAATGGGACTTCAGCTTGGGGCGAGCCAAATGAAAGCAGTCCTGGGTGGGGTGAAATGGATGATGCAGGAGCATCGACCACAGGCTGGGGGAACACACCCACCAACGCTCCCAATGCCATGAAACCCAGTAAGTAGACTGTGATTTTAATCTTGAGGGATTCTTTGTTAATTAGGGAATCAGGCATTTTGGTGATGGCTGTTTAGTATTTAAACTCTTCAATAAGATTTCAATAAGATTCATGACCTGAAACATTAAACAAATGGTGGCAAATGGTGATGTTTTCTTGGCTAATGTTAAAATATTTACAGTGACCTAAAAGTCATAAACTAATGTTGTTGATTTAAAAACAGACAGACAAGGGCTGGAGAGATGCTCCAAGGTTAAGAGCACTGACTGCTCTTGCAGAGGCCCCAGGAATTCAATTCTCAGCATCCACATGGCCTCTAATAACTGTCCATAACTCCAGTTCCAGGGGAATCTGATGGCCTCTTCTGACTTCTGTGGGCATTCCATGACATGGGTGCACTTACATACATGCAGGCAATACACATAAAATTTTTTTTAATGTTTTGTTTTAAAACAAACAGGCTGGTGAAATTCTGGTAAAGGCACTTTTGGTCTTTTTTGAGACAGAGTCCCCCTGTAGCTCTAGCTGTGCTAAAACTCCCTATGTAGATAGACCAAGCCTGATTATTTAGTTTGATCCCTGGAACCCACACTGTAGAAGAAGAAAACCAACTCCTGCAAGTTGTTCTCTAACAACTTATACACACACTCAAGTACACACATGCAAACACACTGTTTAAAAACACACTATTTAAAAAATACCTGTTAAAAACAAATAACTATCAGATGTAGTAATGTATGCTTTTAATCCTAGCACTGGCCAGCTTGGTCTATATAGTGAGCTCCAGGCCAGCTGGGGCTATAGGGAGACCATGTGTAAAAAACTAAATAAAATAAAATACGCTCCCCCAAACCTTAGATATAGCATCTAGCCAGAACTGTAATTAAATGGAATGCGTTTTTATCCAATAGCTTAAATATGTTTACCATATTTATTATGTATTTCTATTCTATTCTATTAAGATCATTTTAGGATTTTTGAATATGGAAAAGATTTCTTCATCTCAATTAAAAATTTTTGCTTTGTTTCATTGACTTTTATGTTTATGTATGAGTGTTTTGCTTGATTGTAAGTGCATTAGTGTCCTGCAATGCCTGTGTAAGCCAGAAGAGGGAGTCAGATCCTCTGGAACTCGAGTTACAGACAGTTGTTAGCTGCCATGTGGGTGCTGGGATTTGAACCCAGGTCTTCTGCAAGAGCAGCCAGTGCTCTTTACCACTGAGTCATCTCACCAGACCCCATCTCAATTTTTTTTAATGAAGTCTAAGGTACACTTGGTAGACTAGCAATATGTAGTGGCTATAATCTGCAAAACTTAGACTCATGGCATAGAATGTCTCATTAAATTGAAAATTTAGTATCAGGTGCATGTTTCTACTTACAGCTTTCTTTAAAATGTTCCAACATCTCTTTTCTACCATTTAGCACGTTTAAGGGATTATCTTTTGGTTAAATAATGAAGTTGTATGCTATGCTCAAAATGAGAATGACAAAACAGATTAAAAGTATCCTGTGACACTTAGAACTCTTATGTAAGGAATATATTATTAGTTTTAATCTAGAAATTCACATCATGCGTACATGACTTTGCTACATTTTAAAAATAATCTGGCCCAGAGGTTGCACATGCCTTTAGTCACAGCACCCTATCTCAAAAATATTTTTTAAAAATCGAGACTCTCCTCCACTTCCCAAAAAGTCACAGGTGAAGACAATTGTGTCATTATGAGCAATAGCATCTAATAGACCCAAGGTAGATTCATATTGCTTCCCAGACCCAGCAGAGACTGCTCAGCAGAACTGTAGGATTTGTATGGGCCTTGCCCAACAAATGTACATATATATATATATATATATATGCTTTTTTTTTTTAAAGAGGCCTGGGGGCTAGAGAGATGACTCAGCAGTTAAGAGCACTGGTTGCTCTTGCAGAAGACCCTGGTTTGATTCCCAGCACCCTCAAGGCCCTTCCCAACCATCCATATCTCCAGTGCCAAGGAATCTGATGCCCTCTTCTCATCTCCCTGGGCTTTGTACAACACAGGTTCATTTATACACATGCAGGCAATACAATACACATAAAATAAAAAATAGAATAAAACATTAACAGCTGTTCTCTAAAAGAATATCACTTGTTTGTCTTCATTTTTTGAAATGAATCGGTATATTACATATATTTGGTTTTTAATTCTTACTGCTTATCAGTGGGTAGGTAAAGCCTCTGCTGGTCTGTTATCTTCTGTCTAAGATATGAGTAACAGTTACTGTGCTCTGTGGATGGAGTAGACAGAACTACAAAGATACTAAAATGTTGCATCTGCACTGGATTATTTCTCTGATTTTTACATGTAGTTGTTGCAAAGGGTTCATTCACTCTTTCCTTAAAGATTCCAAATCTATGCAAGACGGCTGGGGCGAGAGTGATGGGCCAGTCACAGGAACTCGACATCCCAGCTGGGAAGAGGAGGAGGATGGAGGAGTCTGGAACACTGCCGGCTCTCAGGGAAGCACATCCTCCCACAACTCAGCAAGCTGGGGACAAGGAGGAAAGAAGCAAATGAAGGTAGCTTGCTTCAGAAATGTTTTAGCTTACCTTCTCATTCCTAGAGGACAGAGTTGAGAATTTGTTAAGGAAAGAAATGAGGCAACTAGAGGTTTGAAGATCTAAGAAGAGGAATGTATTTATTTCTTAAAAATAAGGACTACTTCCCTTTTACTCCTGGCTTCTTGCCCCATGACCTTGACATCTTGATTGCAGAAGTGGCACTGTGAATAAAGTGAAGTTTTTAGTAGTAGGAGGTCACCGAGTTTTGGGTTTCTTGTTATAATTCATTGGAAACTCCTGAGGCTTACTTTAAAAATGCCTTATTTAGCTGAGTATGATGTCACACGTTTTTAATCTCAGTACCTTGGAGGCAGAGGCAGGTGGTCTACATAGGGAGCTCCAGGCCAGCTAGGGCTACAGGGAGACCCTGTTTGAAAAAGCAAAAAACCAAAGCCAACAACAACAAAAATGCCTTAAACTTCTGCACTCTAAAGTCAAAGAAGTCATAAGAATAAATCCCCATGGAAATATAGAAGAGAAACCAAATGAAGATAGTACTGGGAAACCAGTGGTGATCAGCTTGTCTTGGTTTTACCGGATTGATCCTAAGGCCTAGAGCCCTTTTCCCAACAAAATGAAGTCCAACTTTTTAGCTCTGCTCCAGCAATTTAATGATTTCCTCACATGCTGTCCCAGGTTGTAACATTCCAAACATCTCACTTTCCTTGTAACAACTAAGTTTCCCCTTGGATTTGTATGGTTTTATTTATTTGTAGCAGTGGGGATAGAGCCCAGAGCCCAGGAAATGCTAGGTATCACTGTGTTACTGAGTAATGCACCCAGCCCCAGGGCTTTCGTCTTTCGTTTCGGGGTTATTTTTTTATTTTACGTGTATGAATGTATTGCCTGCATGTTTGTAAGTGCACCTGTGTCTTGCAGAGCCAACAGAGGTCAGAAGAGGGCACTGAATCCCCTGGAACTGGAGTTACAGGTGTTAACTACCATGTGGGTGCTGGGAACTGAACCCTAGTCCTCTGCAAGAGAAGCCAGTGCTCTTAACCACTGAGCCATCTCTCCAACCCAGGGCTTTGGTTTTTTAATGTGCACTGTCTTGACAGAAGCTTTTTTTCATTGTAGCTTTTCGTTATACATACACACACAAAGATACACATAGGACTCACACACGCACTCATGTGATTAATTTCAGCCTGAGAGCCCTGCTGCATATGAAATGCTTAACAGCTCAAATCCTCCCAGGTTTCAAATTCCTGATGTTCTCTTACAAGGCCTTCAGGTGGCCTTCATCCCTTTGCCTGTGGGATATTGATTTAAATACTTAACTTCCTTCTGTAACACCAGAATAATTAGTTTCTATAAGAGACAGTTTGTTGAAGCAGTTCTGAGTTTCTCTTTTTTAAGAACTTTGGTCTCTATTCTAGTTACAAAAACTACTGAACTTTTCTTTGTCTGGTGCCAGTGATTCTGACTTTTAATACTAAGAACCTCTTTTAATGTGACAAAATACCCATAATATAAAAATTATCATTTTAAACATTTTTAAATGTCCTATTCAGTGGCATTAAGTATATTCATACACAGAATTTTCGTCTTGTAAAACTGAAGCTCTGTAACTATTAAACAGTTACTTCCTTCCCCACTCCCTTCCATGAGGACTTTTTCATTTTAAATAACCTATAACTAAATGTTAAGTATCCCATCATCACTGGTGTGAGCCTGGTGTGTTAGCACACACTTGTAATCACAGCACATGGGAGATAGAGGTAGGAGGATTTGGAGTTCAAGGCTTTTTAGTAAAGTTTAAGGCTAGCTTGTGCTGTATGAGACCCTGTCTCAAAAATAAGAATAGTATAACAGATATAGCCACGGAGTTTTTACATGTAGAATGCACTGCTTCACAAGGGCCAGCTATCTCCCATTCCACCAAATCACTGCCTTGTTCGTGTAGGCAGCAGTGGAGCCAATGGTGTGTGTGTTGTTCAGGGGAGAAACTATGATCCTTAAGAATCATAGACCCACTCTACTGTACTATGTCCAGAAGTCAGGGTTAGTGTCTTCCACCAGTGTCCTTTATGCTGTGAAAAAAACCGATGAAGTGCTCCATAAATGTCTTGCACATTGCCTCCACACAGATAATGGTGTCTGTATTGGTCACTTTTCTGCTGCTGTGATAGAAACACTGACCAAGGGAACTTGGCCCAAAGGGGTCAGAGTCTATCATGGTTGGGGCATGGCAGCAGAGGTGGCTAAAGTAGAAGCTAAGCTCTGGGTCATCTTCAAGCAGGCAGAGGAAGCAGAGACTGACTGGAGATCCAGCAAGATTTAAGAACTCTCTAAGTCTGCCCCTAGTGATGTGCTTCTTCCAGCATGACCATACCTTCTAAAACTTCCTGAAACAGTGCCACCAACTGGGGACAAAATGTCCAAATACTTAGCTAATGGGGGACATTCTCATTCAAACTACTACAGTGTCCAATTGAAACCTGCTCCTCTCCTAGTAACATGTACTAGCAACAACATTTCTCTCCTAGTACAAGCAGCTTGGCTCACCGAAGAGCATCCTACTGGACATGGAAGTGGTAGCATGCAGAAGTAAACATTTTACATATCTGATACCTACTTCTTTGCATGTAAAAAAATGAGAACATTTTTTCTAGTTATTTCCAGTTCACTATGATGAATAGAAAGCAAAGACACGGGCTTGTTAATCATTTAAAAAAGCAGATAAAATATCAAAATAACAAGAGAAATTGGATTCAAAAAGATAAACCTTGGTTCTGCATTTTCAGTGTAATATATAGCTCAGGGACTGAGATAATTCTGTGATTCTAAGGTTGCATATTTCATTTCTAGTGCTCACTAAAAGGAGGAAACAATGATTCATGGATGAATCCTCTTGCCAAACAGTTTTCAAATATGGGATTGCTGGTAAGTTTTATTTTTCTCATGTGTAACATATCCCAAACTTCAGACTTGGTGCAAATTGAAGGACTACTGCCACAGAATACAGATTTAAAGACTGTTTAAGCAATGCTTTTGGTCTTTTAAACAGTATTGTTTCTGTCTTTACTAAATGACATATATACCAACATTACAGGTGAATTGTCTTTGTGTCCTTGTAGGGAAGAGACACTTATCTTGGCACTATTGTACCAGTGTTCACATTATACTTTTTAAAAAGACAACAGCAAAACTGGAAAAACTATACTGGGATTAATTATTTAAGGAATTCTTGTGGAATCTCTCATTTCCTTATCTCTTGGAACACTATAAAGACACCCTGTCCTGGCTGCCAAAAGATGAATGACTTTGCTTAGCGACACATTTCAAGATTTGATGACTTGACAGGTCACCAGAAGCTGTCATCATTTGACTGCCACTTGTGGAATTTGATCCTGTGCCAACTAGGACTTGAAGACAGGCTGGCTTCTCTAGGCTGTCGTACCAGTCCTTTGTTCAGAGCTATAGTGGGGCTGATGTCATGTGGAATTGAACTTTAGGCATTTAAGCATGAGTGTTGTGGTCTTCATTCCAGTTTAAAGTTCACTTCAGAGGGTCTTGTGGAGTGCCTGTAGTAAGATGTGACTTTCTCATGAATTATGACACATCTTCCCTGATTGAAATGCGTGTATACTTAATTGTCTCTCACCTTTTTGTTGTTGTTTTGTTTTTTTAGAGTCAAACTGAAGATAATCCAGGCAGCAAAATGGATTTGTCTGTAGGTGTGTATTACTCAGCCAGTTGGAATGGGATATATTCATGGTAATGATAGACCCTTAGGATCACACGCCCTATTTGACTTGGGGTGATAGCAGTTCAACAGACATTTATTGAATATATAAAATTCTGTGCAAGATACTAAGTAGAGGTTGAAAACTCAAATGAGTGCAAGAACCAGGAAAGAATATAAAAGAGTGTTCTGTGCTACATAAAAGAATGGGGAGAAGGCTGCAGAGATGTCTCAACATTTAAGAACATTTGCTGGTCTTGTAGAGGAACAGGGTTTGGTTCCTAACACCTGTATCAGTCGGCTCACAACTGCCTATAACTCCAGTTCCAAGGGATCTAACACCCTCTTCTGGCCTCTACAAGCAGTGGCATGTACATGGTGTACATATATACACACAGGCACACATATTCACATAAATTAAAAAGAAATCTTTTTTTTAAAACAAACGGGGTGCAGGATTTACTGATTAACTGTGGAGAGGGCATGGTGCCTAAGGAGTCAACCTTGCTCTCCCCTTGGCAGTTGTTACTCTGAAAAGTGAAGACTTGGCTAGACTGTATCTTCTAGTTATTTCAAGAGGGGCCAGATATTCAAGTGTACAGTAACAGCCTGACTTTTAAGTACTAGAAACTAAATTCAAATTTTTTTAGTATATCTGTGGTACTACCAGGCTTGGCCCTCAGACTCACTGACCGTCTGCACCAGAATGGTTTTTCATTCTTGATGTGCTCCCCCATGGTGACTCCAGCAGATGCAGTGTGAACCCTTCATCCCTGGGATTTCTCAGTAATACTGATGCTCACCCTGAAAAACCTAAAAAGAATCAAACTAAGAATAAAAGAAAACAGTCCTTCGTAGAAGTGGTCATATACAGTGTTTGAACTATAAGCTTCCTGGGACTCTAAAGCTGTGGAAGGAATGTGGGAGGAATCATTGCACCTGGAGGATTAGATTGAGCAGGTCATACAGATGTCATCTCTGTGGAGTTCTTAAGCTTAAAAATTTCAAACAACAACTGTACCTCTCTGATCTTTTTATTTTCCAGAACCGTATATTAAGCTCCATTTATCAAGCAGATGATAAAATAGCAAAGCAGGCAACTTCTCTCGTGGAGAACATTTGAATTTATGAGCAAGATGTATTCACACAACACATCAACAGTCAGTCTGTATTTATCCAGGCTCTCTTTGAATCTTCCGTGGTAGATACCTATAGATACCTGTTCTGTTGTGTTTTAAATAAACCCAGGAGCAGAACTAGTACGATGAATCTATGAGAGCTCTTCTGGGCTCATCCCCAAGAGGTAGAGAATTTATATCCCAGCAGTCCAGACAGCAGGTAGACCAGATCACTTACGGCTCTTGAGAGCAACATTAATTCTTGAAATTTTCACTTTGTTTATGTCCTTTCAGATAAGAAATTTGATGTGGACAAACGAACAATGAATCTCGGGGATTTTAATGATATCATGAGGAAGGATCGATCTGGGTTCCGTCCACCTAATTCCAAAGACTTGGGAACCACAGACAGTGGGCCTTATTTTGAGAAGGTGAGTTAAATCCTTTGTTTAAAATAAAAGTTGATGAGAATCACTGTGGTTCTTACTTGTCTCTTGCTAGCTAGTTCTGGAAGAAGTGTAGTCATCTTGAACTCTGTGAACAGAACATAAATACCTGTATTAAAGTAGTAACATGAAAATAAACTGTTGTCAATAGGTGATTGGGCAGGAACTGAATGAAGCCATCTGTCTATAGTGAATATTGTGATGAAGGCCTAAGTTTTGAAATATTCATCAGATTTGGGGGGAAATAATGGTAACTCAAAACATGAATAAGAAACTTTAGAGGTAAATTTCTTCTTGATTCTTTTTTTCTGATACTGTGCAGCTACAGATGAAACAGATGGCTTCTGTGAAAATATTTGGGTCTCCTAAGAGCTTACCTTCTAGTTTTGAAAAAACTCCATATCGTTCCCACTTCCCTGGTGATTTGTGTCTAGTTAAATGATATATTCAAATTCTCACTGCCTAATTGAAGCAAATAATTTTCACCTACTGGTTTTGAGTTTTGACATTTCTAATGACTCCTTGATTGAGAATACTATTTGGCAGTGCTCCTGGTTTCCACAAAACATTTAAAATCAGAACTTATAGATATGGGCCCATAGGATTGTGGCCAGTCTAGGTGACATACTCACAGGAAGACTGCCTTGGTTTCTGGGTCAGGAGCTATACAGCCAGAGTACTCCATATTAGTGTGTAAAAATAAAGTGTCTGGCAACTGTACCTGAACTTAGAGGAAGAGAAAATTCATCAAAGAGGATGTCAGATGGTGTCTGTTGGGTAAAGTGTGATTATTATCAGACCAAATTTCATCCTCAGTTATTGCTAATACATTCTCACTTTGTTTATTCCTAGTGTCTCTCTTTCCCTTCTTGCATTCTGTTGCTTCACTAACCAACACTCATTGTGATTGGCTAACTCCTACTACCTTTCAGCTGACTTTGCCTTTCTCCAATCAAGATGGGTGCCTTGGGGATGAGGCTCCCTGCTCTCCCTTCTCCCCTTCTCCCAGCTACAAGCTGTCTCCCTCTGGTTCCACACTACCCAACGTCAGCCTTGGAGCAATCGGCACAGGGCTCAACCCCCAAAACTTCGCTGCTAGACAAGTAAGGAGGCCTCTCAGATTTGTAATTGCTTGGCTGTGGCCTCACCTGGCCCTGGTCTTCAGTTTATTGCTTCATTTGTCTGTCTTGGGAAATTTGTTGATTACTGAATGCACAGAATGATACTAAGTATAGGTTTTAGATCTTTCTGCCCTAGAACCCATCTTTCTTCATGTTTCTCAACATGGATTTTTATTTTAAACCTGTTTCTTTTGTCTTTTCATTTTTGGTTATAACTGAATTAGGAAAATTAAGTATCTTAAGTGATTATTAAGTCCCTTATATAATCTATTTAGTGATACATTTTGCCATTTCTAACATTAGATTATATAAGTAATACTCTGGGGATCTCTTCAATTTTCTGTACCTGCTAAGCAAAAATTAGAAGCAAAGGTTGAGCCAAGTGTGTCTACACACCTTTAATCCTAGTACTCTGGAGACAGAGGCAGGTAGATCCTTGTGAGATCAAGGCCAACCTGGTTTACATAGTGAGTTCAGGCCAGCTGGGGCTACAGGCAAAACCTGTCTCAGAAAAAGGAAAAAAAAAAATTTAGGGTCACAGCATCTTAAAAAGCTAGCATCTGTAGAATTTAAACCATAATAATTACTTAGAGAAGGATAACTATAACAAAGCTTTGAAAAGAGTGAATACTGCACTTTGCAATATCTACTGTGGAAATTACACAGGCATGCCAGTTTTAGTAGACCTGGGACAGCCCATTGCCACAGTTGTGCCTGGCAACCCTCCAAACCAGGGCAATGCAATAGCTTCAGAACTGGCAGAGCTTGTCAGATGACAATGAATCCTCATCTGCACGAGCCTGAGGGAACACAGCTGGGCTGCCACTCCATGGTCTTTTGTAGCTCTCATGGCCACCAGTGCCTTTGCAGCAATAACTCTAGTACGTGGTATTTTCCCTAGCCATAGTTCTGTGACTCCTCACTTGTCACTGTGTCCTCACCTTTGGGTGATGCCCAGAACATTGATTATACAGTATGTGATAATTGGTTGAGTCTATTCTGTTTCATTTGATGACATTCACATGTACATTAAAGGCTGAGGTAAAGCAGAACCTTTTACAACATACTCAAGTTGTACACAGACCTCTTGTGCACATTTAAAGTGGATTATGTTGTGTTTATGTATTCGAGATATAGTTATGTCTGAATTGGGAGTCGGAGGCAGTTTTTTTGTTTTCTTTCATTGTATTTCGTGTTTTTATAATGTTTCCTAAGTGGCATGGCTTACATGAACTGGGAAGAAACAGTTATATTAATGTTTTGAGCACACTTATTTTAAATTGAGGTATAGAAAATATAAAATAATCATAACACATAACATTCTTGGTCAGTAGTGACTATATATATGGATTGTATATTCCAGAAGTTGTTTAAACTCATGCACCCAGCTTAGAGGATTCCAGGATTGCATAATTATCTAATGCTATTAGTAGGTAAACTCAAGCTCAATAGACCAACCAAACCAGCTTGTCACTGGAGTATGAGAAAAAGTGATTTCTCTTTGGTTTTGTGATATGTAGAGTACTACAACGTTTATTGTTACAGGTTGGTGCACATGCCCTACCCAAATATGGATATAATTTTTTTCAAGGTAAAGTTACGCAGAGCTCATTAAATTTACTTCATAATTAAAAGATAAAATTTAAGGCAGGCATAGTAACCCACACCTTTAATCCTAGTACTTGAGAGGCTAAGACGACAGGACCAGAAAGTAAGAGTTTAAAGCCAGCTTGGGCTACAGTATAAGGTACCGTCTCAAAATATAATAATAATTTGGGGCTGGAGAGATGACTCAGAAGTTAAGAGCAGTGGCTGCTCTTGCAGAGGACCCAGGTTGGATTCCCAGCACCCACATGGCAACTAACAACCATCCCTAACTCCAGTTCCAGGGCATCTGATACCTTTTTCTGACCTCCATGGGCATTGCACACCAGAGGTGTATTTACATACATGCAGGCAAAACATTCTTATACATTAAATAAAAATAATAATTTAAGAATTGCTTTTTATTTTCCAGGTCACAGAATCTTTCAGTCAGCTTGCTGTTTTACTTTAAATTTATATACTTTCTGAATTAAACCTTGGAGTTGAGGCATATATCACCAGTAATTATGAAGACTGGGGTCATCTTAGAAGCTTCACAAACAAGAGTAGAGTTTGAGCCATAGCCAGATAAACCACCATTAGTATGTATATACAACCTTTGAATTACCATTTCCTTAATCTCTAAATTTATTTTTTTTCAGGCCACATTTGTTATACCAAAACAAATTTGTGCCAAGAAAATAAGCAGCTGGTCAAACTAAAGTGCCACATTAAGCTAGAAGACAGTCATTTTTATAGACAACTATTCACTTATTTATATCATTACCCACTTCAGAAACATCAAAATGTCTTGTGTGGCTTTAAAGACGCTTCGAGTTTGTCAGAAAGGAAGGAATTTTTGTCTACTGAGAACAGTAAAGTGAAGGAAAGGTTGAAGTGTAAAATGTCTCTAAGCTGGGTGTGAGTTTAAACAACCTTTGGGAGAATACAGTTCATGGTAGATCTTTAATTTCTTTTATGATATACACAAATTTTAATTGCCATTTCTACTTTATGTTTGTAATCATTTTCATTTTTAGTACTTTCAAGTTTATTAATTTGCCAATAGCAGTACCTTAGTCTGTTTTTTTATCATTAAATCCATCATAGTATCATTAGTGTTCTGAAACTTTATGATGCCATTTAAATTCTTTAAAATTGTCTTATCCCTGTGGTAATCTGAAAGTAGGAACCACAGTTTACAAACTATTACTATAAACGATGGTATGGCTGTCTTTGCTGAAGATACTCAGTGGGATGTTTTTAAATGTACAGTTGGTGGGTTGTGGATATTTGCAAGTAATGTAATCATCCTACAGTTCAGGACTTTATTGAGTTCTAGAAATGAAAAGAGGAAATTAATCCTGGTGTTTAATCCTTTAAAAGACGAATAGAAAATAACTATAGCACAGTTTTAGCAGGTGTCATCAAAGAGTTTGTGTTTTGATAACACAGAAGAAAATTTAGTTACAGTGCATGTCGAAGGAGGCATTGGGGAAGATGTCCTTAATAGGATGACCTTTGAGCCAGGCCTTGAAGAAGCCAAGTGAGAAGAACCAGGAGGCCAGGTGTGATGCATGGCACCATGCTTCCAATCTCAGTACTCAGGAGACGAGGCAGGAGAATCAAGAATTCAGGGTCAGCCTGAGCTATACAGGGAGACATATTCATAGAAGGCAAGGGGTGCCTCAGGCAGAGGAAACAGTGGTATTAGGTCTTCAAATGAAGTTTCTTTGCTGAAGAACTTTTCTTAGCTAGAAACAAATCAGAAAGGCAGGCCTACTGTGGAACCCAGTTTTCTTTTGCTGTCATTGGAAGAGTAGAGATGAGGGCTTGGTGAGGTGGTTCTTCAGGAATCATAGAATTGGGCTTATTTTTAACTAGGCTTATAGTTATGCTTTTTGGTGGGAAGTTACAGGTGAGTAATGTTTGTTTTCATATCCCTGGAATTATTTTTAACATTTCTTTTTCTTAATATGAGATACTAAGTATGCATTTTCATTCAGATGTCTTTCAAAATGGGTCTCAGACCGTAAAATTTGAGAATTATATTTGATAAACCCAGCCTTTAAAAAGAGTTCTTAAGCCAGGTGTCGTAGCACCACACTTGTTATCTCAGACTTTGGAGGTTCATCATAGGTTTGAGGCCAGACTAGCTACAGAGGGAGACCATATCTTGAGAGAGAGAGAGAATCTTAGACTGCCTGTTCTTTTAAATCACAAAAAAATGTAGTACTACTTCTGAAACTTGTCTGCAGAAACAAAAGGGTTTGTAGAGTTCATCATATCACACCTGTGGCAAAGATAGGCCCGGCACTCAGTTTGCGTAACTGATCCCATGATCCCAAGATGAAGAGCCTGTCAGTTACAAAATGAATGCTCTCATTTCATGGAATATAGATGTTGATTCTTCTAAGGTTTAGAAACCAGAACTGCTGCTTACTTGTGTTTCCTTGCATTAACAATAAAAAAGCCTTACCGGTGCTGTTACTTCTACAGGGCGGCAATCACGGTTTGTTTGGAAACAGCACAGCACAATCGAGAGGCCTGCACACTCCAGTGCAGCCGCTGAGTTCTTCTCCTGGTCTCCGGGCGCAAGTGCCTCCCCAGTTTATCTCCCCCCAGGTAAAAAATGTTATGTTTCTATAGTTCAAATTAAAGAGCATTCAGGTAGTATCATATATACAGAGTAGATGTTTTGTATAGAACCTTACAGTTGTTTTCCTTTTAGATATCTAATTTTCTAATGCTTTATTAATTTTTTAAATTGCTCCTAATTAAAACTAGTTTGTATGGAGCTGTAGAGATACTGTTCTTGCCAAGAACCCAAGTTCATCCACATGGTAGCTAACACCCATCTGTAACTCTAGTTCAAGGGGATCTGATACCCTCATCTGAGCTGCATGGGCACCAGTCACAAATGTGGTGCACTTAACATATATGCAGACAAAATACTCACAAACATAAAATAAAAATAAATTTTAAAATCTTTTAAAAAATAAGTTTGACAGCATCCAGAAACTGATTGCCCTGATGGATTCACCTGCAGATAAACAGAATCACCAGATTCTGGGTTTTCCTGAAGAACTCTGAGGAGCTATATTCTAAAATAAAATACTGACTTGTTTCTCTAGAAAGTCCTAGAACTGAAGAAGAGGCAGAAACCTCCTGGAGTAGCTCTCTCTGTAGGAACGTGAGCCCTCTAGATAGATTTTTGTAGATGTATAATTTGATTAGGGTGGTAGAGGTAAAGGTGAGAGATTTGTGCCAGTCTGACACACAATCTTCATAAAGCAGCAAATAGTATGGTAAATGTCATATGGACATTCAACAGAGTTTGGGAACTGGGTAATCCAATTAAATGTCATAGTGACATTTAAACTAGATCTTGAATGAGTTCAAATTCCTGGCACAGCTTGATTAAAGAGGCCTTCCAAGCCACAGGAGCCTCATGTGCCAGAGCAATAATAGCCAGAACATGGCCTGTTGAGGAAAGGCAGTTTGTTAGAATGATTCGTATGAGCTGGTTGAAGCATATGAATGCTATGTATGCATCCTAGAATGGAATAGGAAGAAACTACACAGGGAGTTAGAGACAAAATGTGGCAAAACTGTTTCCTTTGCTCAGGAATTTGGTCGTATTGTGTAGGCCAGCACATGTCAGTTTGTTTCATAACCATGATTTGGGCTGCTACTCAAAAGTCTCTGTCACTCCACTGAGGCAGAATTCTTGGGATACAGGATGGGCTCACCACTGGGAGGTTTTCTTGTACAGATTTTGACTACTGCTATCAATAATGAAATATTAAGCAAGGTTTTTCAGCTGAGTAATAATATGGAAAACATATGACTTGAAAGATAACACTGGTAGTAAGATAAAGGGGCATGTTTGGGTAATGGAATTTCCAGAGCAGGGTGAGACTGGCACAGGAGCACAAGCAAGGCAAAAACAGTGGAGTTCAGACCCTCATGGGAAGGTTACCTTTCATCTTTGTTTCCCTGCATGCCATGGCTCTATTTCTGGTCTCTTAGTGTGCCAGAAGTACTTTGTATGGCTGATCCCTTCCTCCTTCTGCAACATTACATCATTTGGCTTTCAGAAGCCTTATTGGTTCTCCATCTACCTATCTTCCACCACCTCCTCTTTCCCAACATTTGATCCTCAGAATGTCATGATACTCAGTTCTCAAGCTTCTCAAGATATATGGCCATACCTAGGTGATCTCATCTAGTGAAATGACTTTAAAGTTACAAAATTCTGTCTGGAATTCACATTTTTTTCAGCTCCACTAACAGGTAGGTATGTCCAGAAAAAAAAAAATGCTCTTTTTCAGCTAGATGGTCTCCCATTCATACCAAGACCCAGAGGCTAATCCTGAACCACCTCTACCCCCATAGATCACATTCAGTTCACCAATAAATTTTTTCTTCAAAACTTGATCCTGGAAACTGGAGAGATGGCTCAGCAGTTAGGAGCACTGGCTGCTCTTCTGCAGGATCTAGGTTTGTTTCCCAGAGTGCACATGGAGGTTAACAACCATCTGTAACTCCAGTTCCAGGGAATCCAGTGCCCTCTGTGGGCACTGGACACATAGGGTACAGTTAAATACATCTAAGCAAAACACATATCATTTGATCCTGGGCTGGAGAGATGGCTCATCTGTTAGGAGCACTTACTGCATACCCATGAAGACCAGAGTTCAGATCTAGCACCCACATGGCAAGCTGGATGTCCTGCAAAGGCCTGTAACTCCAACTCCAAGAGGTCTGATGCCCCCTTTAGGCCTTTACATGCACATGGGGACACACACACACACACACGCATGCACGCACACATACATACTCACATAAGTGCACACATACCTTGATCCAGGCTCTGACCATTTATCACTTCCACTAATGCCGTCCCTAGCCAGGCCACCACCATAGATAGTGATAGTGTAGGGTTCTTACTGTCTGTAGCCTGAGTCACATTGGTCCTCTATAACCGCAGTGTTCACTCTGATAGCTATTAGCGAGGTGACCACTTAAAGTGTGACTTTTATTTCATTTTAATTAAATTTAAGTAACCACCTAGTTAGTATCTGTACATCATATCATTCCTTGCTACAAGTCATCTCCTGGCTTGCTCTGTCCTTAAAGGGTTTGGTGACCTCCATCTACCCATACCTACTTCTCTCTATACTCAAGGGTCACCACTCAGCTACCCCCAAAATACCAGTCATACTCCTAGGACAGATCTCAGATTGCCAATCAGCTCCATCCTTACTTTTAGGATCTCTACTTAATGCCACCCTATCTGCAAAGTTTCTTAGGTCTACTTCTGTACCATATAGTACCTCTCCACTACTCTGTCCTTTACTCCAGAGTTTTCCTCTGATTCTTCTCTTTCTACCCCTCTACCCCAGAAGTATCATGCTTCATAGTGGCAGGGACTGAGCTGCTTTGCTCACAGCTAGAGCCTGAAATTTCCAACTGAACATTGCAAGTATCATGCTGTTAATTCTCCACTCAGTTGAGTTGCCCTGTGTGTGCCACTTATGGCAGAAGACCTGCTTTGCATGTATTTTGAAGTCAATAAACAGGTCAGATCATAGGATAATACATAAGAGAGTATTTCCAAAGTTGAGCCAGTTCTGGTAGCACACACTCTTAATCTCAGCACTTTGTAGGTAGAGGCAGGAAGATCAAGAGTTTTAAGGTAAGCTGCAGACAAATAGTGAGTTTAATGCCAACTAGGGCCTGATAAAGGATATTTCCAATGAAATTGTTAGAACAGCAGGTGACAGGTTGAAGACCTGGTGCTGCAGACCTCTGTAACCAAAGTACTGATTCTCTTGGAAGCAGATGGTACAATGCTCACCAGGCAGTGAGCAGTACATTAATTGCAGTACTTGGGAAGCATAGGAAGACAGATCTCTACGAGATCTTGACCTGCCTGATCTACATAGCAAGCTCCAGGCCAGCAGAGACTACAGGAAGACCCTGTCTCAAAACAAATATCCAAAAAATCTTTGCCTACATTAGTTTCTATGTTTTTGTGTTTATGAACACAGGGCCTGGCTATGTAGCATAGCCTGGCCTTGAACTCGTGCTCCTGCCTCTACCTCCCCAGTGCTGGGATCACAGGCATAGGCCCACATTATTTCTAAACATTTGCTCAGAAATTTTTGTGTCAAAGTACATGAACATTTTTTTTAAGTTAAGCATACATAGCAGACACTGAAACTTATCTTTAGCATTTTTACAAGGCTAAGAATGTAGTTCAATGTAAAATGTTTGCCTAGCATGTGTGAGGCACTGCCAGAAAAAAAAAATTGTTAAGGCCCTTCTACGGTTACCTTTTCTTTTCCCATCTAGTCCCTAGGATATTCAGAAGGTAACATTCTGGTTTTTGTCATGCCCTTAAATTTCTGTCATTTTGCACCTGCAGTGTTTCCTTAACTGCCATGTTGATTGCAGCAATATCTTCACTTTTTCCAGCCTAGCTGGAGACTGAAGGGCTGTTAAACATTCATGATCAACTCCCTGCAATGGGAACATGCAAACCTGCACTTTTAATTACCTCACATCCCTGGTATGAACAGCCATTTGCCAGGAGCATAGTGGTGCTTCTCTCTGGTCCTTTTGTAATTCTTTGGAGGAAGACATGGTATTTGCAACCTGTAGAAGGCAGAAGTTGAGCAACAGTAGATAGGAACACCTAAGTTTAACACTTTAAGTCTGAAAATGTCAATTTATGGACCATATGCAGTGGTGTGGTATAATGTAAAATATAAAAATGCCTTGTATGTGCTTTTCTTCAGTCTCTATATCTGTCTATCTTTAGACATCCTGTTGTTCCATTTTGCCTATTTTGACCTCATGTAATGAAATCATAAAATAAGTATATTGGAAAGTTCTAGAGTGTGTGTTCCACATGCTTGCCATAAAATTGAGATGGAGCCAAATACCTAATCATGGTATACTCATGCTGTGCTGTGAATTCAGTAGTTACAATGTGAGGTCAAACAAGTTTTTAAGCTGGCTGGTAATATTCAGTACCACCAGTGTGTCTCTTTTAGAGGATGGAGAAGAAACAGCCAACTTCATTGGGAGAACTGGACTACGGTCTTGGGCATTGTTAGACAAAGTCTAGTTTTGTGTGTGTGTGTGTGTGTGTGTGTGTGTGTGTGTGTGTGTATGAGAGAGACAGACAGAGATAGAACATGTCTCACTATGTCACTATGTAGCCCTGAGTAGCCTGGAACTCACTGTGTAGACCATGCTGGCCTGATACAGAAAAGCTTGTGCTACCATGCCTGGCCAAGTCTAGCTTTGAACAAAATAAGGAGTGGCTAGGTCTGCTTGTTTAGACTTAACATAGAAAATGGCTTTCTGGTCTGGGTTTTGCATTGAGAAACAGAAAAAGAAGCATTCATGTTAGCCTGAAGATGAGATAGTAGATAATTCTAGTGTTTATCTCTTGAAGAAGCATCCTGTGACCTAAGAACAGGACCAGTGAGATTCAGAAAGGTTAAATATACCACTTGCTCCAAATCACATAACTTAGAAATTAAAGAACTGAGATACATGGCCAGGCATGATACCTAAACCCTGAACTCAGTTTTGCCTTTTGAAATGGGGGCAGGGGGCAGGGGAGAGGGTCTCTCAGTGTTGTCAGAATGGCTCACAATTCCAGGAATCAAGAGACCCTTCTGTCTCAGCTTCCCAAGGAGCTGTGACAATAAGCATCACTACTTTACCTTGCTAATCCTTTAAAATTTTTTTAAATATTTGTTTTATTAGTATTTTTAAATTATGTATGTGGGATGGTGCACATGTGTTCAGTGCTGAAGTTACAGGTACTCATGAGCCATATGGTGTGAATGCTAGGAATCATACTGGGATCCTCTGGAAGAACAGTAAGCATTTTTAATCACTGAGCCATTTCTCCATCCCACAGTAAGCTCTTGACTGACCCCTGTGCCCTTTGCCATGTAGGAAAGATGTTAGGAGTATTCTCTATGGCCCAGCTGACCAACCTAGTAGCTTCCATGGATGAAACTGGTGTGAGCTCACTGAAAGCAAATGGGCCATCAATCCAGAGGGGATCCTTTCTCTGTTACCATAACTGCCAGTAGCATGGTCTGAGAAGTAGCATCATGGCTGGGTCAGCTCCAGGCTCTTTTCCATGGGCTCACTGGGACTTGGTACTTGGGGTCATAAGTCATGAGGTGAACCTCCAGTGTCTCTTTACAAGTTCATATATTCTTTATTGGTATAACAGAAGTGCTTTCTGGTAAGCATTTATTTATTAGTTCTGTACAATTTAGCATATCTTGTTGTATGACATGTTTTCAATAATAATTTCTCAATTAGACAAAAGCCATATTGTCATCTAATTTTTCTTTCTTGAAGATGTTTTCCTCATTTAAATTTTCATCATTTTTGTTGTAGGAAATTTAAAAGTCTTAGAAGACCATTAAAAAGCTGTTAGAATCTCAGCGCTCAGAGATAATCTATTGTTAGCACTTCAGTATAATTTCCATAAATATTTCTCAAGAAGAAAATGATAGTACTTGCTTTAGAGCCATCAAGAGTCTATTCACAGGGGTGGAAGGGAAAGTTTTCTTTTGATGAATTCTAAGGATTTTCCTCCCACACCTTTGTTTTCTGGCTAGGTTTCTGCCTCAATGCTCAAGCAGTTTCCCAACAGTGGCCTGAATCCAGGCCTTTTCAATGTGGGGCCCCAGTTATCTCCTCAACAAATCGCCATGCTGAGCCAGCTTCCACAGATTCCCCAGTTTCAGTTGGTAAGTAGCATATTTTCCTCCTGTAACTAAAACAATTATTTGTTTTACTTTTCCTTTAGTTTTCCTTTCTTTCTCTTTGTCATTTTATATTTGAGAGATATTAGTTCAAACTTCTATGTAGATGACAGATTATGATTAAAAATTGATCAGTTCAGCTGGCAGTAAACTTAACCGGGAGACCAGGAACTTGGTCATGGATACTTTTGAGTCAGTGACCTGCACTACAGTACACAAACTCCCTGTATTTAGAAAGCTTTGATTCCCTCCTGGTTGTTTTATAGGCATGTCAGCTTCTCCTGCAGCAGCAGCAGCAGCAGCAGTTGCTACAGAACCAGAGAAAGATTTCTCAAGCTGTGCGTCAGCAGCAAGAGCAGCAGGTATGTGAGTGGGGAAGGTCCCCTAGCACTCTGGGTGTGAAGAACCTTTCGGCTTAACGGGTAATGAAATTTGGGACACTGGCTTATCATATGTCCATTTCCCTTGGGCCCCTCTTTGATCTGGATGCTGGATCTTCAGCTGGCTCGAATGGTGAGTGCTCTCCAGCAGCAGCAGCAACAACAGCAACAGCAGCAGCAGCAGCAACAGCAGCGACAGCCTAGCATGAAGCACTCACCATCTCATCCCGTTGGGCCTAAGCCACATTTGGACAACATGGTACCCAACGCACTGAATGTGGGTCTCCCAGACCTTCAGACCAAAGGGCAAATCCCTGGATATGGTTCTGGTATGTTATACATGGTAGAAAGTACTTTTTTTTGTAAAATCTCTTTTATCTAAGCCTATAGTTGGGGTTGGATCTACATTACCCTCCATTATTTGCAATAGGTAGGCAGGGTGGCTGAAATTCTTAACACTGTTTTACAGATGAAATTGTGGTATCTTGGGCTCTCAAGTTTTCAGTGCTTTACTTAGTACACAGACTCTTCAACCTCTCTGGCTCCAAAGCATCTAATGCTGCAACATGTTTATGAAAGATGAGCTGTTCTCCTAGCTGCAATTTTAAAAAGCGAGTTGAGTTGGGGAGATGGCTAATTTTGTAAAGTGCCTGCCACACAAACATAAGGACCCAGGTTCCATAAAGTAGCCTTGAATGTGATGGCATATGCCTCTAATCCCAGAACTGGGCAGCAAAGTCATTCGGATCCCTGGACTCACTGGCCACTTTTGTATAGCATAATCTGCAAGCTCTGGGCTGGAAAGAGACCCTATCTCAAAAAAACAAGATTCCTGAGGAGCCACATTAAACCTCGGCCCCTGACTTCCATGTGCATGCACATGAGCACCCACGTGATCTCACACACACAAAGCCAATATATCCTCTAAGTGCATATGCCTGCATATAGCCGAGGTTGTGAACTTTGAAAATATATACAAGTTTAAGTGTTTCACTCTGTTGACAAAATTGCCTTCTCAAAAGAATGAACTTATATTTTAAAGCAGATTAAATTTTCATCTGATCCTAGAATATTTTGGAATTTGAGTAGAATTCACAGAAGTAGCTGGACTGTGATCTCAGTGCTCCGCCATCTGAGGTAGGAGGCTTGAAGTTCTAGCCCACCCACCACTACTTGTCTTTAAAAAAAAATCAAAAGTGAGACGGGGAAAAAAAACACACACAAATAAGGCTTTGTCTTTGTTCATTAAGAATTTTTTGACTCGGGGCAGATTTGGTTCTCAGCACCCACAAGGCAGTGAACAACTGTAATCCAGATCCACAGGGTCTGATGCATATGCTCAGCTTACAGATATACAGGCAAAACACTCATATACACAGCATAAAAATAATTAATTTTTAAAGTTTTTTTAATTTAATTTTTTTAACTGGTAAGCTGTATCTTTTAGAAATGGGTAGTGTCATGTAAACAGAGTCTAGTCAGTGAGGCAACCATGATTTTAAAATAAAATTAAAAGTTGGGTGTGGTATCACATGCCTATGATCTCAACACTTAACTGAATCAAGAGGATAGCAAGTTCAAGGCCAACCTGGGCTACATGGCAAGATCATTTTTTTAATTATTATTTTTATTTTAAGTGTAAGAGTGTATTGTCTACATGTTTGTAAGTGCACTTATGCCATGCAATGCCCAGGAGATCAGAAGGGTGTGTGGGATCTCCTGGAACTGGAGTTAAGATGGTTATTAGTTCCTATGTGGGTACTGGGAACAGAACTCAGGTCCTCTGCAAGAGCAGCCAGTGCTCTTAACTGCTGAGCCATCCCTCCAACCCAGATCATATCTTTAAAAAAAAAAAAAAATTGACATTTAGAATTTATTTTGGTAAAGAAGACACCTATCTATACAAACTCAAAAACATAAAAGCATGAGAAGACCTGAAATCTGTATTCCTAGACCATCCCTGTCTAGACAAGTAGCTGCTTTCATCTCTGATCTTCCTACCAGGAACTTCAGGAGGGGAGAGATATTAAGGTGTCCTTGATCCTGGATCCTGAGCTTCTACAAGCTATCTTCTTAAAGATGATCTCTGTGAGCTATGTGTAATTAACACTTTTGGGGAACAGAAGCTTGTAGATCTCTGTCAGTTCCAAGCTGGCCAGGACTACATAGAGAGACCCTGTCTCAAGAAGAGGGGAAAAAAAGATCTGAGAGCTGACTTAAATTCAGAATAGCTTCTCTAGGGTTAGAAGTGGTTGAGGGCATTTCACAAAGCCTGGGTTCTGTCCCCAGTGCTAGAAAAAGAAAAAAAAAAAAAAATGTAATAGCCTTTCTTCCCCTTGACCTAGGACAGTCTTTTTCCTGTACTATCACATACTGCCACATTACCCCTCTGGGCTTTAGAATGTCAACAGGGCCAGATACCCTTAATGACTCATGAAGGTGCAGTAGCTACTGTCTTATAACTTCACCTTCTCAGTATTATTTTCTGTTGGCTGCTGTGGGTTGAAGGGTTCTGAATTTAGACACATTGTATGATCATGAAACAAGACATCTTGTCTCCTCACCTTCCTTTCTTAAAAAATATAATGCTGAAGATGTAGCTCAGTGGTGGAGTGCCGCCTTGCCTATGCAAGGGCTCTGGATTGGATCTTTGGGACCATGTAAAAAAAAGACACAATGGTTCTCCAGGTAAGATCCAGTCTGTCCAAGGAAAGCATTTAGAAGTCAAAAGTGACTTTTTATGTTTCAGTGCACCCTCTCCTCAGTGCTTCATATTCCTCCTGATTGCATGTCTCTACCTGGGAAGAAAACTGACTCTACTGTCAGAGTAGTACTAACCCTGGTTCCTTTACATACGTGAGTTAAGAAGGTTTCAGGTAACCAGGTGTGACAGTGCATGCCTTTAATCCCAGCACACAGGAGACAGAAGGATTCTGTGAATTCAAGGCCAGCCTGCTTTACATAGCAAGCTCCAGGTCAGTCAAGGCCACGTAATGAGACCCTGTCTCAAAAATTAGAGTGTATCAGGCATGGCTATGGATATAGCTTAGTAAGTAGCAGAGAGTTTGCCTACCATGTATAAGGCCTTATGTTCAGTCCTTAGTATCAGGAGGGGCATTGGTGGCACATACCTTTAATCCCAACTCACAGAAGGATGGATGGATCACAGTATGATGAAGGTCTTCCTACTGACTTCCAGGCCAGCCAAAGCTATTTAGCCAGTATCCTGTCTCAAAAAGAAAAGAATAATAACAAAAAAAATGTATCTGACAACCTATTGTGGGTGGTACAAACCTGTAATTCCAGCACTGGGAACCCTACCCAGGAAGTAAAAGTTCAAAGTCAGCCTGAGCTACTTGAGTCCCTATCTCAAGAAAAAAAGAAGAAAAAGAAAGGAATTTGTTGTATTTATTCCAGTGAAAATCTTGACAGATCTTTAGCGTTTTGTCTGCTGAAGTAAAATTGTGCTGGTGATGATTCTGTTCATCTTTAGCAGCATACCCCTTTCCCACTTAACACAAAAATTTTATCACCTCCTCTTACTAGATAATGGTGTTGTTTGTGATTATTTTGCTTGTTTCCTAATTGATCATAAATACCGAAGACTAGAGGTCATTAGACAAACGTACATTTACTGAAATTTTGTGGGGTTTAGTTCTGTTTTTGTTTCATAAATAAATAACTAATAAATTTGTTTTGTTACAACTCTTGTTACTTAACCTGGAACTTACATCACTAACTGAACTTGGTCCTACTTTAGTCTCCCAAATGTTGGCATGGTACTACCAAGCCTTGGTGAATGCCATTTTAAGTAATGTGCTAAACCTGCAATAATAGGATTTTGCAGAGGGGTTGGAATTTTTCATGAAAGTATTAAAGATCAAAGATAAAGATAATATAAGATACAACAAAAAGATAGTAGAAACAAATACTTCAGTTTTCCTAATGTTGAGTATAACAAATTATTTTAAATACCTCTGGGTAAAAGGGTAGCAAGAATAATTAGAAACTTCTTAGTATCTTAGTTTGCCTTGCCTTGCTGTGGCAAAATCACTGACCAAAACCAACTTGGGGAGGAAAGAGTTTATTTCATCTTATATTTCCCAAATCACAGTTGTTAAGTCTGCTTTAGGAAACACATGACCACCTGTCCAGGGGTGGCACCGCCCTCAGTGGACTGGGCCCTTCCACATCACTCAACAATCAAGAAAGTGCCCCACAGACATGGCCACAGGCCAATCCAAAGGAGGAAATTCCTCAGTTCAGATTCCTTCTACACAAGTGTGTAAGATGACAACTAAAAGTATCCAACACACTGAGTATGCTTTTGTATTCTTTTAAAGATTTATTTTATTTTTAATTGTATGTGCTGTGAAGGTATATACATTTGAGTGGAGGTTTCTGTGGAGGCCAGGGGCATAGGATCCCTTGGAGCTGGAGTTACAGGAGGTTGCAAACCACCAGGACTCAAGTTCGGGTCCTAAAGAGCTCTTAATCACTGAACCATCTCTAAAACCCCTATATTATGTTTCTTAATAAGCCTCTTTTGTATTTTGTCATAGTTGAAAAGTTGAATGACAAGCCAAATATAGTGGCACACAGCTGTAATCCAGCACTTGGAAGGTAGAGGCAAGGAGATCAGGAGCTCAAGGCAAGCCTAGACTACTTGAGATCCTGTCTCCAAAAAAAAAAAAATGCTGGTGAGGTGACTCAGTGAGTGAAAGCACTTGCTGCCAAGCCTAACAAATTGAGTTCGATACCCAGGTGATCTACATGGTAGGAGAGAACCCATGCCTGCAAGGTGTCCTCTGACCTCCACATATTCATCATATTGTACAGGTTCCCAACACTGAATGAATGAGTGAATGATACTACTTAACTAATCCACACTGATTTTTTTTTTTTAAATGGTTTCTAATTCCCTGCATTTAGCAAAATTAAAAATATACTCATTAAATTTTCAGGTGAGAAAGACCCATTTACAAATTGTGTTTCAGTATCATGGGCCAGAGGGAAGAACATATACCTGAAAAGTTCTGACAAGACTACTGTTCCCATCTACTTAGATGATTTTTTAAAAATTAGGAGTAGAGCAATGTGAACTTTTGTCTCAATCTACTGTTAAGTCGTATATGTCCAGGAAACAAAGTTACTCCTTTTTTTTTTTTTAATCTTTTTATCCCCAGCTGACCTGGAACTTACTATGTAGACCAGGCTGGCCTCAAACTCAGAGAGATCTGCTTGCCTCTGCCTTCCAAGTGCTGGAATCAAAGGTACTTACACCATGCCCTGCAGAGTTACTCATTTTTACTAGAAAGTATATTTCTACTGGACATGGTAGTTCATGTCTGTAATCCTATCACTGGAATTTGAAGCCAGCCTGGGAAATGAGTACGAGGTCACCCAAGACTACACAGTAAGACCCTGTCTCAGAACATTCCACATACACAAGATTTCCAACAAAATATTCTTGTGTTTCAAAAATCATCAAACTTTATAATATTTATGTGGTATACCCAGCAAATCATAGAGCTATGTATAGTGTAGGTTATAAAAATGAAAGTGGTGGGAAGGGGTACAGAGGTGGCTCAGCAGTTAAGAGCACTTGCTATTTTTGTAGAGAGGACACAGGTTCAGCTCCCAGTACCCATTTGGCAGCTAACATCCATGCCTAACTCCTTATTGGGAATTAGATGCCTTCTTCTGGCCTCAGAGGGCATCGTGTGGCATGGATGTACTTATATACATGTAGGCAAAAATATTCATACACATAATTATTTTTTTTAATTTAAAGCAGGGCCACTAAAATGGCTCTGTGTATAGGCCCCTGCCACCAAGTCTGAAAGTCTGAACAGTTTGATCCTTGAGACTCGTGAGGTGGTAGGAGACAGCTGACTCCAGTGAGTTGTCCTCTGACCCCCCCCCCCCCACGCACACACTAAATTAGTTTTCAAAACTTTTTAAATGAAAGCGGAGAAATCTGTATCTACAGCAAAGATCATGTCAGGTACCAGATGTCATGTTTCTGTTTTTCTTACAATTATTATAAAAGTAGGAGTTCTTTTTGTTTTATTGGTGATTGAACCCAAGATTTCACACAAGGCAGTCACCTTCTAATCTATAGTAATCTGTATAGTGAAACTGTAGAGAAGGAAATGAAGACATGATTAGTTTATGAAATCAATTTGAGAGTGTCCTCAAAGGTAAAACTAGCCAAGTGGTAGTGATGAATTAGTGTGTGTGGAGGCAGGAGGAAATAATTCTGGCAGGGACAGGATAAGTAGGCAAAGGGTTGTATTTGCAAGAATGATGAGAGGTAAAAGTGAGTCCAGGCAAGTAATGGGCCTTGACTTATCCCTGCATATACCTTGACTTCTAGCACAGCGCCTGACATAAATTAGGCTGTTGATAAATAATCATTAAACTGAACTCAATGGCTTGTTTACAAATAAGAGCTCTGTGTCTGGTGAATTACAAGGATACCACTTGGTGGACAACTGAGGAAGTTTGGTTTTGACAAAATGGCAAGGATAAGAAAGTTTGCCTTTTCCTGGGTTAGAGGTACAAGTTCGTAAATTGCTAGGGGTAACATGACATATGAAGTGCACCTCAGTTCAACCACTAGGGCACATCCCACAGTCTAGTGTTGTACCGGTTACCATGTGATATCAAGAAAAGTCTGTGCCTTGGGGAGAGGGGGGTAGGTCAGACAAATGATGTATTCTGCGTCCCCAAGTCCCCAGCATACATCTTTGCACTCAGTTTCCTCCTACAGTTTTGGGTTTATAGATTGAACTTTCCAAGCTAGTTTTCTTTCTCTCTCTCTCTATGATGTCATTGTAAAGGGCACTTGGTCCCCAAATTTCTGATGAGACATATGTCCTCTTTAAGTTTCAGCCGGATCTGCTCAACTCTTCCCTCTTCTGATATTTATAACTTCATTTTCTATGTTTTAGGTATCATAGAAAAGCTCTTCAAAAGCTGAATTTAAGTAGCATTAATTTACTGTGAATTTTAAAAGCATTATAAAGTAACTTCAAAGAAAATTAATCTGTGAGGAGGGCTTCCTTATCATCTTAAACCTGTGACCTTTGTCATCTTTGCCACAATCCTAGGTGTTTTTCAGACTCTCTCAATGCTCAGAACTGTGCTTTCAGAAACCTGCAGTTGAAGCATCTTTGTTCCGCTTTCCCACTCAGAGATAGGGTATGATTTGCCCAAGGAGCATCGCATTTAGGTCATAAAGGCTCATGTCACAGAATGCCCTTATACCTCCTAATGCCATGTCTTCTCTTATTTCATTTCCAATATATAGGACAAGTTTTTTAAAAAAGAAAATTCTTCAGAACTTGAGAGGTAGCTCAGCAGTTAAGAGAATTTGCTGCTCTTACAGAGGATCTGATTTGAATTCCCAATGCCAGTATCATGCAGCTCACAACTACCTATAACTCCAGATCTAGGGATCTAACGTGCTCTTTTGGCCTCCAAGGGCACCCATACTCACATGCACATATCCACACATAGGCACACACACACACAAACATAAAATTTTAAATAAGATAAATCTTTTAAAAGTGTTCAGTTCTTTTTCTTAAAACTCATTTAATTTGAAGTATTTCCTACGGTGTGGTAGCTCATCTAACCCCAACTCTACATGGTGAAACCCTGTCGGGGGAGGGAGGGAAGGAAGGGAGGAATTCCATCTGCTTCCAAGGATTTCTGATCACTGCTCCCACCCTCCAAGCAACATGTGTGTAGAAAAAGGGATCCTTGTAATCACCTTGATTTATGCATTTATAAAACTAAGCCAGGCCACTAGGATAAGCCCAGGGAGAACATGACATGAACTTCTGGGATCTGGGTCTATAGAACTAAGGAAGATTCCATCCTAAGGAATGGCCTAGCTGGAGCCCTGTATCAGTTACTTCTCTGTTGGTGTGATTGAAACACTGACCTTGGGTACTTACAAATGGAAGAGTTTATTTAGCTTTTAGATCAGCATAATATTCACCATTAATAGCCACACCACCATTTCTACCTTAGGCTGGCTTGAAATATCACCTGCTAAAGAAATTAGTCCATTGCTTTTCAACTTAGCCTCAGGCAAGCTTTTTGGCTGTGTGCAGACTCCAGCCAGACTCTGTGCCAAAATATCCCAATTGGCTGCTTAAGTCTTTATTTCCCTCTGGAACTACGTTTTTCTCAGCACTACTTTCTTCCGTGCTCCTACTCGAATGGCCTGATAAGCACTGCTTACAGCAGTCAATTGTATTTTTTAGTCCAAACTTCTAAAGTCTTCCACATTACTCCAAAAATCCACATGGTCAGGTTCTTCACAGCCAACAACCCACTCTCAGTACCAATCACTGCATTAGTTACTTCTCTGTTGCTGTGATAGAAATACTGACCAAGGGAACTTATAAAAGGAAGAGTTTATTTAGCTTACAGTTCCAAAGGAGCAAGAGTCCCTTATGGCACGGAGGCATGGCAGCAGAAGTAGCTAGAGTAGACACAGAAGCTAAGTGCTCACATCTTTAAGCAGCTGCAGGAAGTCGAGTGACTGGAAAGCCTGCAAGGCTTAAGAACTCTCTTAAGCCCACTCCCAGTGATGTGCTTCCTCTAGCATGGCCATACCTTCTAATACCTCCCTAAACAGTATCACTAACTGGGGACAAAATGTCCAAATATTTAGAGCCAATGGGGGACATTCTCATTCAAACCACCCCAAGCCCCAATGCCTCTTTGTAGAGGGCAGGGAACTGGAGTTTGGCCTCACCTGTAGATCCTTGTTCCCTTGCTGTGGTGGAACACCCCTCACCCTCCTACCCCCAATTCCTGTGCCCACACTGCTGCCACCAGCTCTTCTCATATTCTGTATATTCATTCCCATACCCATTTTGTTTGTTTTAGCCTTTAATTTCTGTTTTGAGAGTCAGTTTGAAAACTGTGTATTATGACTCGGTGGAGAACAGATGACTGGGCCTGTGAGATTCCATCAGAAAGCCTCCCAGCTTGTGTATGGCTTTTAGTTCTCTGACACTGTGAAGTGGGAGAGCCAGACACTTGACTTTCCTGGGGTTTATAGCACTATGAACTCAGAAGATCTTTCTAAAAAATGACTCCTATAGCTTTGAGGTGCTTTTCACTTTGAAAAGACTCTGTCAGATTGGTGTTTCAGATTCTACCCCAATCTCCATCTATCCCACCCTTACACTGCAGATTCTCCTTCTGAAACTCAAACTATTGTTTTTTTCTCTCGTTTGCTTAAAAAGTTCTTTTCTGTTTTAGAGGAAAGAGGCCCAGGCGCTTTGTCTAATAAGTGAAGATTCTTTGTGGTGCTGTGTTTCATCTCTCTCATTCCCTTCACTGTCAGCTGCTCTGTGTCTCTTAGGCAGGGAAACATTGGAGTGCCATTGAGCTTGCTTGCCATTTTCTGCATGCTTTACTATAATGAGTCAGGCCTTGCACTGGTTTCCTAGGCCCTAGAGGCCCTCTGCAGCACCTCACCCCAGAAACTCTTATTATTAGCCCTGTCTTTGCTGCTCTCCCATGTTGGTGCCGCGTGTGGTCTCTTCCACCTAAGTGACACAATATTTGCTCAGTAAAAATGTGAGTGCAGGTAGAAACCAAGATGTACTTGATTAGATGACAGTGGCACACCACCTTAACCAAGAGGCAAGAGTTTTTATCAATTAAGACCCAAGATTAGAGTTTTGAATCAGGTATCTAATATTTCTATACAGAAACTTTAGCCTGTGAGTTCTGCCCAGGACTCTTGGTTTCTGATGCAGGAAACACCTAGATGTAACTGTGATCTCTTTCCAGGCTTCAGCTCTGGCGGCATGGACTATGGCATGGTTGGTGGCAAAGAAGCTGGTACTGAGTCTCGCTTCAAACAGTGGACCTCCATGATGGAAGGGCTGCCTGCTGTGGCCACACAAGAAGCAACCATGCACAAAAATGGTGAGAAAGTACCCTTGTGTTGCTAGCAGAATCCTCTGATCTCCAAGCAGGCCTTGACCAATTATCGTGCACTTTTTTTTTTTTTACTGGTAATGTCTTGCTTTGTAGTACGTGTTGGCTTGTACCTCAAAATCAAATGTGTACCACCATGCCCTCCTCTGTGGTTATTTTGAGTCATAAATCTTTTAAACTTTTTGTTAATGAGTCTTTTGAATCCCCCCCCGCCAGTTTTTATGATCACCTATCAAAGGAAAACTAGGTTTGTATCTCAGATTATAAGGAACTTAAAATACTAGTCCTAATTAAAGGCAGCATAATTCCTCACTTACATGGGATTTGAGAGTAATGGTTCTGAACTTGGATGTCCATAAGATTAAAATCTGTTAAAAGTGACTGAAAGAACAGAATCCCCTCAAGGGTTTTTGTAGCATTTTGGAGGGGTTTGGTGGTGGTTGTTTTGTTTGTATTGCCAGCTTCTTTGTTTGACTGGCTTTTTGAGAAAAGATCTTGCTGTGAGTATGTAGTCCAGGCTAGCCTCAAATTCAACTCCTGGCTTTTTTGCTTGGAGTTCAATATCTGTTTTTTAAACATTCCTGCCCTATAGGTAGATCTTTGTGAGTTCAAGACCAGCTGGGGCTATAGGGAGACCCTGTCTCAAAAAAAAAAAAAAAAAAAAAAACCTCCTACCCTAAACTAGATATGGTTATACATGCCTATAATCCCAGCATTTGAAAGGTGGAAGAAAATTACAAATTTGAGTCTTCGAGACCAGCCTGAGCTACATGGTGAGCTCAAGGCTAGAATGGGATATATTGCAAAACTCTGTCTCAAAAAACAAAGGAAGAAAGAGGGCTGGAGAGATGGCTCAGCAGTTAAGAGCACTTGCTATTTTGCAGAGGACCAAATTTCATTTCCTGGCACCAGATGGCAGCTAACAACTGCCTGTAATCTTAGTTCCAGGACATCTACTGCCCTCTTCTGGTTGTGAGTAGTACACATACATGGTGCACATACGTACATACATACATGCAGGTAAAACACTCATACACACTTTTTTTGTTGTTTTTTTGTCTGAGTTGGGGTCTCCCTGTAACCCCAGCTGGCCTGGAACTTGCTGTGTAACCAAGCTAGCATTGAACTCACAGAGATCTGCCTGCCTCTGCCTCCTAAGTGTTGGGATTAAGGTGTGTGCCACAGCTGGCAAAATATATTTTTTAAAGAAAATCTGCTCTTTAAGTTCCAAAAGATGACTGATAGATCAGAATTATATAAGGTTTGTAAGTTTTCCAGAATTCCTTGTTCTTTGTGAATTGCGGTCTCTTGCTGGACAGCATTGGAGGCATCAGAAGCTTTGATTGCAAGTGTGGGTTGGCCTCAACTTTCCATAATTGATTTTTACCAGTTCCTCCATTTCCCTAAAAAACAGATAAGAAATTCCAAACCTCCTCTCAGCCTTCAATGCAATGTTTGTTTCAGTTGTCAATATTTCACTTGGACTCAACTGTCTCCATGGGAACTAATATAAATAGTGTTTGGTTGTCTTTGCTACAGCGCCTGAGCAGGTCCAGCCCAGCCAACTCATTCACTTTGCAGCCTTCAGGTTTCCATTATAAACCCACTTTAATAAGCCCATTCATTATAAAACTTCTTTAAGAAATAAGCCTATCTAGAGACTGGGGAAGGAGTCACACTGAGTGTTCTGCCTGCCCTGCTAAGCTCAGAATGATTTACTGAAATTACAAAATCTGTTTATGAACTAAGTAACCTTAAGCCTATGTCCTCATAGTGTTGTGCACTTCCATGACTTCCTTAGGCTAGTGATTTACCTGATCTGGAAAATAAATATAAAATGGCATGTGAGACGATGTCTCAGAGGTAAAGGTGTCCTCTCTCCAGAGAATATAGATCTGTTCTACCCATTTCCTTAGCAGTCCTCTAGGTAATTACTTTCATTGTCCACTACTTCACTGAGATGCGCCTCTAAGCCAGATTTCTGTCACTGGCTCCAGGAAAGCAAACATCCTCTTAGCTGAGGATGGAGATAGTTTTTATAATATTCCTTTAGTAGAAGCAGATTGTTTTATTCAATATTTATACAAGTATTTTAATACATTATCCTGAAGCTCACTTTATCTGTTTGGGAGCATCATCCTAAGAATATGCCAAGTGAGTGATAGAATATATGAACTTCATTTGGAAAGTAAGGAAAATAGTATCCCATAGGCTCCTGAATCTTAAAGTATAGCACTTCATTGTTACTGTTGGTAACTTAAGGAATTTTAAGCTTTCAGTTTTTCCTGCATGAAAATGCATGAAGCAGCCCCAGTAAAGCCACAGGAATGCCCTTGAGAATACAAAGACAAAGGACTTGCTGTTCTCTGAGTATGAGGCCCAGGGCTCAGAGCTGCAAAGTTCATTGCTAGTCTTGTGCTGGCAAAGACCTTGGGGTGGGTATTCCATCTCATTGCTTTGGAATTTAAAGCAATTGCAGATGGCTTTCTCTCCAGTGAAATCTGCACTCCTCTCCTTCCAGATAACCCAGGCACAGCCATGGGGAGACAGTAGAAAGGTCATTTGAAACACTCTGAGGTGCTAAATTTGTTCAGTGTTTTTCCCATCTCTCACTCTTGAATGATTAGCATAGAAACCATAAGAATAATCCTATTTCCTGATTTATGAATGTTTCCTTGACTTTTTAAGAACATGGGATTTTCAGATTGAAAGGACTGTTTAAGAATGAGAACACATGCTTCCTTTGGCAGCACATGCACTAGAATTGGACTGATACAGAGAAGATTAGCATGGCTCCTGCGTAAGGATGACATGAAAATCGTGAAACATTCCATATTTTTAAACTCCTCCTTCTATTTAAAAACAAAGGAATGAGAACACCCCCGTGGGCTTAGGTGGAAGGAAGTGAGGTGAATCTTACAGTTGTGCTCCTGTTAGTAGTAGTCTGGGTCTCGCATTCAGTCTCCTAGTCCAGTGCTTTTTTTATTCCATGAACTTTAAAATCGGTTATTATTTTTATTTTTGTGTGTGTGTATTGCCTTCATTTATGTATGCACCCATGTCCTGCAATGCCCACAGAGGTCAGAAGAGGGCTTCAGATCCCCTGGAACTGGAATTAGTCTCCATGGGTACTGAGAATCAAACCCCAATCCTCTGCCATAACAGCTGGTATTTGTAACTACTGAGCTGTCTCTTCAGCCTCAATATTCTGTGAAGTTTGAAATACTGTATTTGATTCTTCATTTCTTTTTAAGAAATGGTAGAAAACTTTTGTTTACTAGAGTTATTTCTGCCTGAGTTAAATCTGTAAATTAATTACTTCTGTCTTTTCTCAGGCGCTATAGTGGCTCCTGGTAAGACCCGAGGAGGGTCTCCATACAACCAGTTTGATATAATCCCAGGTGACACGCTGGGTGGCCATACAGGTCCTGCTGGTGATAGCTGGTTGCCTGCCAAATCTCCACCAACAAATAAAATCGGAAGTAAATCCAGCAATGCCAGTTGGCCTCCAGGTATGTCCAAAAGATGCTTTTTCCAGAATAGTGCTTCTGTTAAGTTCAGGTTCTAAAAACATTGCTGCAGCACACTTTACTGAAGGAGGCCTATGCTTTCTATTTTTCAATTAGTAGTTATTGTCTGATAAAGGCAAGGCATGTACCATGAAATGAATAATGTGGGAAAAACAAAAATGCTTAAGAGATGAAGAATTTAGCGTTAAAAATAGTACATAGCAAGTTTCAAGCCAGCTGGGGCTACCAGAAGACCCTGTCTCAAAAAAGACCAAAGACCAAAAAAAATAGGTGACCTTATAACTGGGACTTCTTGTAACATGGGCCCTTTTAAAGTGTACATCAAATGGGTTTGTTCATTAGTTGAGTATTTGTATCAGTCTCCAGATATGTGTGTTTATCTTTGTATATATATGTATATGTATATAGTTATTTCTTTCTCTCTCTTTCCCTGCCCTCTTAATATTCTGTTTTCATTATAGAAATCTAGTGAAGCAAAAATACAAATCAGTAATTCTACAGTTTCATGTGTGTCCTTCCAGACTTCTTTTGCCCATGTGCATTTGTGACATGAATGTGCATAGCTACATTCTATTGACCTGGAATGAAATAATGCCTCTTGTCATGTATATAATGCATATTGCTCTTTCTCATCATGATTAGGGAAACAAAAGCTTATTATTGTTATCATATGACTTTAAATCTAACTTCAGTTGGTCAATAAAACATTATAATCTTTCACATGTAGTCTAGGTTTTCTCATGATCAGTAAATAACCCCTAGTTATCCTGGACAATCTGCATAGTAGTCTGCATTTTGGCCAATATCTAGTAAAGAGAAGGGGAAAGATCACTGGGTCTCTAGCCTAGATTTTTCTCCCAGTTCTTGGCCTCGATATCCCAGACAACTGCTCCTTCTGGTCCTTAAGACCTGAATTCCTCTATTAGCAGGAAAATCATATATGGAGTCAGTCTTTTGTGAGCATGCTCAAGTTTACCAGACAGGTGAGTAGACAGACAGCATATAAGCATAAAGTGCTACTACCAAGAGCCCATGTTCAGGGCAAATTTTCATTTCATGCTGAAAATCTGATAGACAGTAGAGTTATTGTTTAGATTTTTCGAAAGTGCATTTCTTAACACTAAAACTTATTTTAATAATAAAATTAACCAGTCTAGGGGTTGTTGGTTTGTTTAAATTTTGTTGTTGCTGATGGTTTGGTTTTTGTTTTGTTTTGTTTTTTTTTTTTTTTTTGGTCTCCCTGTAGCTCCGGTTGGTCTTGGACTCTTTGTAGACCAGGCTGGCCTTGAACCCACAGAGAGTGTGTGTATGTTTGTGTGTTTGCACGCTCGTACCTGCCTACCCCTAACATTTTTTCTTCTTGTCTCAGAATTCCAACCAGGAGTGCCATGGAAAGGTATCCAAAATATTGACCCTGAATCTGACCCCTATGTGACCCCAGGAAGTGTGCTGGGGGGTACAGCCACATCTCCCATTGTAGATACTGACCACCAACTGCTGCGGGATAACACCACAGGTAAGCAAATACAGCAGACTTGTGTGTATCAACATCCAGCATTTTCATAGTTGTCAGCCTATGGCTTTGAGTCTATTTGCAGGTACCTAATAATTTAACCAGAAAATAGAAGATTGTTGCTTTCCACATTTGTGTTGTTTAGATACATTTTGTTTTCTCAGTTTAATGAAATATCCCCCATGTGTCCCTGTTATACTAACATTTGATTTTAATGTTCTCTTGTTCTTCATTTGTCACCTCAAGGGTCTAATTCTTCCCTCAACACCTCGCTGCCTTCACCTGGTGCCTGGCCCTACAGTGCCTCTGACAACTCCTTTACCAACGTTCATAGCACTTCAGGTATATGGTGACTTCTTTCCCCTTGGTTAGCACTTTTCCATCAGGTTCACTTTTATAAACTGGCATTTACTACCCTTATAAGGAGTGATTTTAGAGGACTGGAAGAGTGTAAGTCAGCATTGGTGGAAGCACAACTTTTGAATTTATCATCTGCTCAGGGAGCTTCTAGTCTCATAGAGACAGGATTAGATAGGACTACTTTGGTCTAGTAGGGGTAGAATCTCAAACAGCTGGGAGTGTTAACAGAGGGCAGACCCAAATGCTTCTTCTGTTAACTAGCCTACCAAGACATCAAGGGCTAGAGGAATAGCCAGTTCATTCCAGGTTAGTGTTCTTGTTGCAGCAAATAATAGCTTGCTTTCTTCCAAAAAAGAGTGAAGGGCATATGGCCAGAGTAAAAAAGGACCTTGATTAACTCACCAACCTTACTTATTGAGTTCCTTGTAGGATTTGTTGTTGTTGTTTATTTTCGGACACTTTTAACAAGAGTAGAAAAGCTAAGGGAGAAACTGTGGGGGATGGGTAAAGTGCTTGCTGCAAAGGTGTAAGGATCTAAGCTCAATCCCCAGCACCTACATACAAGAATTAGACATGGTGGCTTACAGCTGTAATCGCAGTGCAGGGGAGGCAGAGACAGATGATCACTAGAACTTGTTTTTTCCTCCTTTCTTCTCTCCCTCATCCTCTGGACTCTAGACAATACTATCTCTATGAGTATATTCAGCAGTGTCTCTCATATCCATTCTTTCTGATCAGTCTGTAGTCTCACTCTAGTTTTAACACTTGGTGCTGAATCTTGTGGAAACTCTTCCTGCAGCTTACTCAGCCACAGCCGACCTTCGGCCTCCTTGGCTCTTTACCCACACAATTCTTGCTCAGCCAGGATTGTACAGGGAACTTACGTTGAACCTAGATTTTCTTTTTCCTGCTTTCCTGAGCACATCTCTTGATGTAAATCCTTCAAATCTGTCTTTGCAGAGCCTCTGCTGTCAGCCCAGCAAGCTGTCCTCTGTGTGTTAAACATATATGCTGTTGCCAGGGTTACCAGTCCTATTTCAATGCTGCTGTACTGTCTCTCTTCTGAACCAAAGGTTTTGAAAGAGATGTGTGTTATCCACAGTGCTGTAGGATGCCTTAAGCATAGTAAACCTTTAGTAATTATTCGTTGACTGCTTCTAGAAAAGTGTTGTATCTAATGTGTTGGATAAAGACATGAGAAAAGCCTAATTGTCTTAGTTTGCTTCTCTTTTGCTGTGACAAAACACTGTGACCAGTACCAACTTTGGGAAAAGTTTATTTATCTTATATCTCCCAGGTCACAGTTCATCACTGAAAGAACCCAAGGTGGGAACTCAGGGCAGGAACCTGGAGGTATGAGTTGAAGCACAGGCCATGGAGGAATGTTGCTTACTAGCTTGGTTCCCTGGCGGGTGCTCAGCCTGCTTGCTTAAACAATACAGAACAACCTGCCCAGGGGTGGTACCGCCCACAATGGACTGATTCTTCCCACATCAATCAGCAATCAAGAAAATGCCCCACACATATGGCCACAAGCCAGTCCAGTGGCTGCAGTTCCTCGGGTCTCTCAACCTAGATGTGTTATGTTGACAACTAAAGCTATCCAGCACAATAATTCTCTAGTAATCAGAATTTATAAAATATTCTAGTTCTGCTGGTGTTAACATTCTAACCATACCTATTTGCCATACCTCTTTAGGAATACTTTCTCCTTGAATTTGTATTCCCTTTCAGGTTGGGTTTACCAGAGAAAATGGATTTGTGACCTTATTGAATCTGAAATTCACATGATAATTTTGTCAACTTAGAGTAACAGTCATTGAAAAATTTACATTCAATAAGCTCAGAGAACAGTACTATGTTAATACTACTCTTAAAATATGTGCTTACTATTACTTTTTGGTTGGCTAGGGGGATAAGTTTCATGAAGCCCAGGGGTGGCCTCAAACTCAGCACTACTTCTTTCAGAATATAAATATACTTGCGTTTGTTTGAAGACAGAAGTTGTGTATATTTGTGGACAGAGGTGCCCATCTAACCATACTGCTTGTTGAATTTTCTCTTCTTACAGCAAAGTTCCCTGATTACAAATCCACATGGTCCCCAGATCCTATAGGACACAACCCCACTCATCTCTCCAACAAGATGTGGAAAAACCACATCTCCTCCAGGAACACTACACCGCTGCCCCGTCCACCTCCTGGCCTGACCAACCCCAAACCGGCATCTCCCTGGAGCAGCACAGCACCCCGATCAGTCAGGGGGTGGGGGACACAGGACTCTCGGCTTGCCTCAGGTGAGGAGGACCTGCCTAAAGGAGCAAGAGCAGCTGTGTTCGCACCAAGGGGAGGACATGAAGAGGGCCAAACACAGGAGAGCATGGTTATCTGGTAGAAGAAAAGGAATCTTTTACAAAGTTGCAATTAGTATAGGCAAATGGATCCGGGACCTCTTAAGGGGAGCATGAAATAAAAATGGTTAATTACAGAGGGACACTGGGAAGAAAATACTGTCCCTTAAATAAGCAGAAGAGTTGAAGGGTTCAAGGACTAAGAAGAGACCATGAAGACAAGGGTCAAGTAGGAGAGTGTAAAAGGAGAAGAGAGACTGATCTTTATGAAAACATTTCATTTCATTGTATGGTTTCTTGAGTGGTTTTTAGTGCATGTGTGTGTGTTCGTGCACATGTGTGTTTAAATCATTCTTCCTCATTCTTCCTCTGGTTGCTTGCAGCTTCTACCTGGAGTGATGGTGGCTCTGTTCGTCCTAGTTACTGGCTGGTTCTTCACAATCTCACTCCACAGGTAATCTTGCTTTCTTGTGGTTCTAGCTAGGACTTGATTTTATTAAGAATGAGAGGGACTGAGAGATGGAGGAGGTTGGCAGATAATCCTAGCACTTGGGATGCAGAGCCAGGCCGATCTCTGTGAGTTTGAGGCTAGCCTGATCTACTACTCTGTGAGTTCCATGCCATCCAGGGCTACCTAGTGAGTGCCTGTCTTAAAAAGCTACATAGAAAAACATTCATTTCCTGTCCACTGTAGAGGCCCTAACTAGAAGGAGTGCCAGCCACAGGGTCTAACATTAGCTTTGACGATGCTGGAAATGAGTAGCTTTTATAAAGCAGAGGGGGTTGGGCTATATGACCTGGTGATACAGGTATAGCAGCAATAATATGTTGCATAGATAGGTCTTTTGGAATCTGGAACCAAATAGGTAGATGTTTTTTAACCACAGACAGAAAAGTTACCTGGATGGGCTGAGGAGATCCCTCAATTGGCAAAGTGTTTACCACTCAAACTTGAGGACCTGAATTCAGATTCCTAGCACCCACATAAAAGCTGGACACATCAGCACACAGCTGAAACCCTATTACTGGGAAGGCAGAGACAGGCAAATCATTGGAGCTCATTGTTCAATCAGCTTAGCCAAATCAGTAAGCTCCAGATACAATGACAGGCCTTATCTCAAAAAATAAGGTGGAAAGTGATTGAGGAAGATGCTTGATGTTGACCTCTAGCCTCCATATACCCACATGAACATGAACATACACCACAAACCCAAGTTACCTGTGATTATGAATAGAGCTCAGTGGTAGAATACTTGTCTAGCATGCTGTACACCTGGGTTCTATCCCAGCACCACACACAAAAAAGATCACCTGTTTTGGTATTAATTATCCAACAAGAATTGAGACTTAATATTGATGATGTTTTTATTTCCTAAATAATTAGCCATGTATCTCTGTGGTGAAAGGAATCTCTGGTTTAAATGCCACATAGAGGCTTCTAGGTTCATCTTCTATCTTTTTTGAGTCTGGAAAGCATCACTGATTTGCTCTCATCAGAGCATGTCCTCTGGGTAATATTTTCAAGAACAGGTTTCATTACTACTGAGCCACCCCATCCTCTCACCTTAATTTCTCTGTGACCAACTCATTTGTAGCTCCACCATGTTGAGCACTGGAAAGAGGATAAAATTAACCTGTCTAACCTGAGCCTATAACCTTAGTCTGGACTTGACAGTACACCTTTAGAACACGTTGTTATAAGGGGTCATTTGGGTTTGCATCTTTTTGACACGTACACTACTTTGTCTAGCATTTAATTCATACATGGAATTGTTTGGAAGTATTCTGTGTTTATTATTAGACTTATGGCCTAGTATATAAAACATACATTCGATTAAACAAAAACAAATAGATTTCTTAGGCCTTTTAATATGCTAGTGTCTGTAATGATTCTCTGTGGAGAAATAAATTTTCCATAAATTTACTTGGCCATGAACCTATATATAGGGAGTAAATCATAGGGTGCTATTTCTAGGCACGTTTGAGAAAGGCATTCTTTACAGAACTAATCAACTCAGGTAGAAGTCCTAGTTTAAGGCTGGGCATGGTGTTGCACACCTTTAATCTCAGCACTCAGGAGGTGAGTGAATCTTTGTGAGTTTGAGGCCTCCCTATTCTGCATAGAGAGCTCTAGGCTATAGTGTCTTTAAAAATAAATAAAAGTCCTACTTTATTTCCTTAGCTAATACTAAGTGTGGTGAAGACTCTGGTGAATGGCTAGGGAGCAAACCCAGGGCCTCACACATGGTAAGCAAGTGCTCTATCTCCAGCTATCGCCCCAGTATGAAGGATCTTACATGATGATGCTCAAAACCATGTATGCCTCATTTTTTTCTTAAGAGTCAAACTCAATGTGAGACTGGCTATGTTTGTATTAGAAAGAATTTATTTAATTAAAAATCAGAACTAACAAAAAGAGTAATCTCATTCATAACTTAAATTGTTATTAGAACAAATCTGATACCTGGGACAGTTGGCTTTTCATCACCAAAAGTGTGTTTGAAGGACAGACATCTACTGGAAAGTTACTTGTGCATATCCTGACATGCGCATGTAGTTGACATCACTTATAAAACATGCTTACAGTAGTTTCTATAAAGAGCTACAGATTTTCTACTGCTGCTAGCAATTGAACCCAAGGCTTTACACATGCTAGGCAACCATGTTCCCACTGAGCTACATGTCCAGCCACATAGCTGACCTGGAACTACCTATGTAGATCAGGCTAGTCTTGAGCCTCGATCTCACAGAGATCTGCCTGTCTCTGCCTCCTAAGTGCTGGGATTAAAGACAGGTGAACCACACCCAATCTCAGCAGTGACCTGTTTATTTTCCAGTGAAGTAAATTGAGGCATTGAAACAAATGCTTAAATATCTTATATTTAATGTGTTTAAAATCTTGATGCAAACTTGATCCATAGAATAAGCAGATTTGTTTATATAGCTCATGGGTTGGAGAAATCCCTAATCCCTTACAGCCTTTGTTCAAATGTACTTATTGAAAAAAGAGGAGGTACAGGACTGGCAGGAGATGACTCGGCAGTTAGGAGTGCTGATTGTTCTTACAGAGAATCTGGATTTAGTTCTCAGAACCCACATGGCAGCTAACAACTGTCTGTTCCGTGGAATCCAACACAACTCTTCTGGCCTCCCTGAGCACTGCATGACACGGGTACACTTAACATATATTCAGGCAAAACATTCATACACATTAAAAAATTCAAATTAAAAAAAGGAGGTAGGCTGGGCATGGTGGTACATGCCCTCAGTTGCAGCACTGAGATCCAGGCCAGCCTGGTCTGTATAGTTAGTTCCAGGCCATCTGAGGCTCCAGGGAGATCCTGTCTCCCGGGAAAACAAAAGGGAGTGGAAATAGTCTGACCTCTACATTCAAGGTAGGAATGGGACAGTAGTGGGATAAATGACTTGTGGGTGAGGCCAGTTTCAACAGTCAGTCAGGTGTTCAGGGTGCTTTTCTTGTCAGTGTCTTTCTATTACTTTGTGAGGTTACTTATTGGAATAACAGGGAAAAAAAATATTAGTAATGATATTGGTAGATTTGCTATTTACTTAAATTCTCATCTGTCATCTTTTTAGTAAAACAGGCCATAGGTTCAGTAGTATGTTTTTATTTTTAGCTACATTTATGGAAAAACATCTTGCTTACAGGATAGGAATCATAGCTGTCAGCTTCATTCTTTAAATATCTTAAAATTTTCCTTTCCCATGACACCTCTACCTCTTAGCTCATGTGTGTTGTTACTTCTTAGATTGATGGGTCAACCTTGAGAACGATCTGCATGCAGCATGGTCCACTGCTGACATTCCATCTGAACCTAACCCAGGGCACTGCCCTGATCCGATACAGCACCAAACAGGAGGCAGCCAAAGCCCAGACTGCACTGCACATGTAAGTATTTTATATTGTACCCACCTATATAAGCACACATGATACACACATGAGTATTTGAGGCTTTCCTAATTAAACAGTGACACAAACATATGCACAAGTAATTCTGTCATGTATGCATTTGCAAGTACTGAGGTGGTGAGGGTTTTACCTATGTTTGCATTCTGGGTAAATTACAGACACAATGAGAATTTTAAATGTAAATAATTTGTGAAGTAGTGAGTAAATTTTTAAGTACTATTAAAGCCAACATTTTTTGAAAATGTGAAATATTTTAAGTTCTGTTATTTTTTATGGTAGAATCTAGCTGCTTACTGTGGCATCATATAGATAGTAGTGAAACTATGATATTCATGGGTAGCAGCATTTTTGCATGAAATGGATGAGAATGGATCAGACATTGACCATCCCTCTCCCAGCCACTGACAGACTTGTGGACAGAACAGGTCTGACCCCAGATACTATGACAGAAATCCACAGAGATCACAGCAAGTGATGATGGGGCCCAAGCCATGAGTCTATTCTGTAAGGCAGAGTGACACTCAGGATCTGACGCTGGCTTACTGGTGCTTTAGGTGTGGTCCTTTACTTCACATGAGATAGAAACAGCTGACATTTTGTTTTTGCTTTTTTAAGATTTAAATTTTTTTTTTTTATAGTTCAATTTTTGGAAAATTTCAACCATGAGTGTTATTATTTATATCATTTCTACCCATCTGTCCTCCCCCTCTAACTCCTCTCATGCCCCCTACCCTTAGTTCTATGACATCTTTATTATTGCTACACATATACACATGTGCACATATACATGTGTTTTCAAAAATATAAAAACCTACTCAGTCCATTTAGTGTTCATTAGTATGTACATATGTTTAGGGCTAACTACTTGGGATTGGATAACCTATTGGAGAACTAAGCCCCTGGAAAAAACTGCTCTCCCTTTCTGAGCAACCATTGATTGCTCATAGCTGTTCATCTAGAGTTGGCAACTTTGAAGTTTCCTCCATATACATTGGCACATCAGTTGGTGGTGTTATGCAGGTCTTGTTTAGGCAACTGTATTATGGAGGTTTCATGGGTGCAGCTTTCCTCTCATCTGGAAGATACCATCTATCAGCAAGCTTCCTGGTCCTCTGGCTCTAACAGTCTTTCTGTCCCCTCTTCCACTGTGTTCCCTGAGCCTTAAGTATGGGTTGCATTGTAGATGTTTCATTTAAGACTGGATATTACACAGTCACTTGAGTCTCTGCATTTTGAACAGTTGTGGATCTCTGTGGTGATCTCCATCTGTTGCCAAAAGAAGCTTTTTTGTTATCAGACTTGGCAATGCAGGAACTGTTATACCAAAACTTGAATTTTCATAAAGAATATTTTAGAAACTAAAGAGATGGCTCAGTGGTTAAGAGTACTGGCTGCTCTTTTGTGAGGTCCCTGTTTGGTTCCTAGCATGCATGTGGCAGCTAACAACCATCCATTACTCCAGTTCAAGGGGATCCAACAGAAACTTCTTGCCTCTGCATGCACACAGGTACACTTCTATGCATGCAGACAAAACATTCATATACATTACATTAATCAACTAATAAATTTGTAAAAATTTTTTAGATTTATAGCAGAATTGATAAGACAGTACAGAGATCTCTAATATACTTTTGAACACTCCTTCCATGATAGCCTCCCCCATTGTTATCATTACTTACCAATGTGGTACATTTGTCACCATTTATGAGCATTTATTGATACCTAATCCCCGCAAAGTCTACAGTTTACATTAGAATTCAGATTACATCCTGAGTCACTGTTGATGAAGTACATTCTGTGGCTTTGGACAAATATATAATGGCATATACCATCATTGCATCATTCAGAGTATTGTCATTGCCCTAAAAATCCTCTGTACTCTCTATGTCTTCCCTCCCCCCCCAACTCCCAACATAAGTTTTCTGGAATATATCTACTCAGTTCACATAAGGGCATGGACATGTGGTATCCTCTGACTGTCTTGAGCTTTGGTAATTCCTAGATCACCTCAGTTGAAGTGCAGATTTTGGAGTTTAGGCCTGGGTCATGATCTGTGATTCTGCATTCTAAAAAGCATACAGGGAGTGAGAAAATGTACAGGGTCTAGAGAGATGACAATATAAAAATTTATTTAAAGCATATAGCCAAGCCAGGCTTGGTAGCACATACCTTTAATTCCAGCACTCAAGGCAGAGGCAGGTGGATCTCTGTTGAATTTGAGGCCAACATGGACTACATAGTGAGACCCTGTCTTAAGAAACAAACAAAAATGTGTACAGTCACAAAGTGGGAGCAGATATGTCGGTTGCTGCATAAACATGAGGCCATGTGAACAAAAAGTCAGGCATGGTTATGCACATTTGTAATCCCAACACTGGTGAGGTAGAGACAGAAAGATCCCTGACCTGAGGCTCACTAGTCAGCTAGCCTAGCCTAATCAGCATACTCCAGGCCAATGAGTGAGACCATGTTTCAAAAACAAGGTAGGTGGCACCTAAGAAGCAACACTCAAGATTGACCTCTGATCCCAGTGTGATGAGCACAGGTATAGACAGATCATTCAGGAATTAGCCCAGTTGTACTTGCCTAGCATGGACAGATCCCTGGGTTCAGATCCCAGCACTGCAAAAGCCAGGCATGATAGCATGCATCTGTAATATAAGCATCCAGGAGGTGGAAGCAGAAGGATGAGGAGTTCACAGTCATCCTTGGCTATATAGTTGGGATGTGTGAGACTTCATCTAAATAAATAGCCTGTGTACATATAGGCACCCTAGTAGCACAGGCCTGGAGGTATTCCATCCCTTGTTTGCTTGCAGACTGCCCTTGGATCACATCATTCTCTCCCTCCTTCCTTCAGGTGTGTGTTGGGAAACACTACCATCCTGGCCGAGTTTGCCACTGAGGATGAAGTTAGCCGCTTTCTGGCTCAAGCTCAGCCCCCTACACCTGCAGCAACCCCGAGTGCACCAGCCACAGGGTGGCAGTCACTAGAGACCAGCCAGAACCAGTCAGACCCCGTGGGACCTGCGCTGAACCTTTTCGGTGGGTCCACTGGGCTCGGGCAGTGGAGCAGCAGTGCTGGTGGCAGCAGTGGGGCTGATCTTGCTGGCGCTTCATTGTGGGGCCCCCCAAACTATTCTTCTAGCTTGTGGGGAGTCCCAACAGTGGAAGATCCCCATAGAATGGGCAGCCCTGCTCCGTTACTACCTGGTGACCTTCTAGGAGGAGGGTCGGATTCAATCTGAACTTAGAACTTTCAACTCTGACCTCGTGACCTTTTTTGGAACAGCAGCAGCACTAACTTGACCTTTTCGTTTTTTTTTTCAACTTGCAATAAATACATTTTTAAAAGGAAAAAAGAAAACGGAGAGAGAGAAAAAAAAAAAAGGTGGGTCATTGACAGACTGTCTGAGCACATAGTTGCCTCCCTTATAACTTCAGTTTTTTCGTTTGGAATATGAATCCAAAAAGAGAACATATCACTCTTGAAATACTTGAATCATGAACGCCAACCTAGAAAGACAATGTGAAGCAAGTACACATACCATTTAAATTTAAACACAAAAATTAAAAAATTAGTTTCTAGTTTTTCACTTTTTCATGGTATATGGAAGTTGTTGCTAAGAAACATATATACTGAAAAAAATAGCTTTTTAACTTTGTTTGCACTGGGTGTGTTTCCGTCCTTAGGTCTACCATGTTTGGGTGGGAGGGAAATTCAAAAGAATTGTTGGGGGAGCGGGGAGGGAAGACTTGACGGAGCCTCACTTTAAAAACAAAAACACAAAAAACCTTAAAAAAAAAAAAAAAAAAAAAAGGAAAAATTTTGTGATTGGCTGGTTGATAAATACCAGTGTGTTCTGGCACATGTAACTGCCCAGGCATGCTTGTTCTGGTATGTGTGTGCACGTGTGTTCATGTGCATTTGTGTGCATCCTCCTTTCTGTCTCTGTGTGTGTGCGCCTGCGTCCTACCCTCCTTGTCCCACCCCACCTTGATTTCTCAGAAAGCTGCATTGCTGACAGTTTGCAGGCTGGCTGGCTGGCCGGCCATCTGCTTTTTGTTTTCGTTTTATATCTATGAGAACACAGGAGCACAGGGAGCCACTGCGACTCAAGCCACTTCGTCAGGCTGCATTGAGGCGAAGGTGCTTTTCAATGATGAGAGCAGGGAGCTTCTTTCTACTCATGTGATAGCCAGAGTGTGGGGTTCTTCAGCTTCCTCCTGACCTAGCAGTAGAGCAGAGCACTGCCAAGTCCAGCAGTCAGGGGCATCAGGTACCTCTTGGAGCAACTGCGTGTTCACTTCTGTGTTTTGAAATGAATCTCTGCCAAGGCACATCAGAATTTAAGTCCTGTACAGGCCTTTCTGTTTGAATGAGAACAGAATTATTTGATAGTTTTAAAATCATGTGATGTCTCAAAAGCAGAGAAACTCTGTTCCCTCTCTTCCTGTGTGATCAGAAATTAATCAGAAAGAAATTGGGTAATGTGAATTAAATACACCTGTTGTTCTCATTATCTTTTGAGGTAAACAAAGCAGTAAGTTGTGAGCAGCCTCCTGGAAGCATCGCAGCTCCTCCCTCTCTGCTCCTCTCTCGCTGAGCATTACCTGTGCCAGGCCGTGGCGTGTTACAACACCAGGCCATCACTGACAGAAACGTTTACTTAACGAATGTTCTTAAACCAGTGTGTACTTCAAGTGTCTCCCTTTGTTTTTCTGTGTTGTGTATTTCCTGTGTATGTGGTTTTGCTTAGGCAGAAATAACTTAGCAAAGACTTAAGTATTGCACCTTGTTTTGGTTTTGACCTCTTTTTTTTCCTTGTAATGTTGCTTTTTTTATTTTGGTATTTAAAGACTTTTTTAAAAAACATCAATGTAGTAGTTCTATGGGCCGAACAGGAGGCAATGTTTAATCCACAGTTATCACCAACATGTGTGTACTATGTTGGAATCAAAATATATCAAACTGCTTATTGTGAAGAGAGTGACAGCAAACCTGAAGGGGAATCCCTGTATACATAGTAGATGGGGGGTGGGGAGATGTGTGCCGGTAACATGCTAGCACTTGTGTGGATGTCCCAGTCTGCATCATACTGTTCAACATGAAGTGCCGACATTCTGTACCAGCAATTACCTGCCCATTCCAACCCCTGGTGGGAGTAGACCTCTACTGTCCTCTGTGACTTGCTGCTATTGAGGACAAAAGAGTTTTTCTTTCTTTAGCATCTCCAGTGAAGGATACAACAATGCCTAATGTATTTGACTTTCAGCTTGTGTCTTTTGTATAGGTGGGTGGATGGGTATTGATAGGAAAAAGCAAAAACATATATGTATATTTGCATGTAAGTGGCTTTGTGAGACAATGAGTGGGAAATTCTGTAGTCTTCTTGGCTTACCCTGTTGAATATAAACCTAGCTGCAGAAGAAGTTAACAGGCATCTTTCAGCACTTGCGTTTGCCAGTCAGTGGGAAACCTTTACAGGTAGGTGGGCAAATGAGTTTGCAGTGATCATTTGTTCCTGCCAATGCCTTGTTCACATGGACTCTACCCTCCTCCTAATCTCCAGTTTTCATCACCAACATGCCCCTCCCACCTCTGCCCTTATGAAATGTCTCCTTCCAGCCCCACTGACTGCTCTCTGCATTGGAGCAGAGCTCTGTCATGGGTGGTGACCTCCAGGTGGTGTGCAGCTTATATTCAGACAACTGCAGACTGAAGGTTAGATCCTTGTGTCCTCTGACCAGGAGCTCATCCCAAAGCTCCTGCGAGGTGGTGGGGACTGTCCACTGCCGCTTTTGGTTCATGGCCATGCCCTGCCCTGCCCTTCTCCTCCTGCCTGTTGGGTCCTTGACCTGCACTATGGCTTAGTTGAGTTCTTACGATACTACGGTGAAAGCCGGGTGCTAGAGCCCCTCTTGTTTACAAGACATAATGAGGGATTTGAAATATGTAAAAATAAACATGAGAAGCTAAAATGTTCTTCCATCATAAGCTTAAAGGGAAAAAAACTAAAAACTTTAAAAAAAAAAAAAGACCAAAAAGTGCGTATATATATATATATATACACATATATACACATATAAATATATATTTTAGATGAAGACTAACTCTGGGAGCATTAACAGTGTTTTTGTTTTTAACATTTATTTTCCTGCTTTAAAATTTGCAAGCATTCTCAGGAATTCTAGGGTAGGAAGCCAGTTTTTTGAAGATGGTTTATTTAACCATATCTTATCCTAGATAGACGGCTGTTTCTTTCCTGTTAATAAACTTTTACAAGTTCCTGAAACTTCAAAAAGTTTAAATGATTTTTACTGACAAAAATGTAAAAAGAAAAGTCTCCAAATGTTATTGTCATACCGGGGATCACACATTTTAAAACATACAGAAAGAAATATTTTTTAAAAATGATCAATTTAGCAGCAACAAGTAAATTCATTATCTTAATGACTATGGGAGAAGGATCGTGCTTTCTAAGAGCTTTGTCATGGCCTCTGTTGAAATTGTGTGTCATTGAATGAGGGAGTGTCTGGTGTGTACAAGTGGGATTATGCCATGCTCTTCCTTCTGTGTAAGGACGAACTGGAATCTCCCCAGCCATTTTTATATTTCCAATGAAGCTCTTCTCCCTGTCTCTCCAGCCCCAGCAACAAAAGAAAGGACTAAAGAAACAACAGCTTATAAAGAAAAAGGAGTAACTATAATCTGTAAAAATAGTACAGTTGGATTGCTGAGAATCTATGTAAAGTTAGGAAGTATAGGTTAATAATTCTTGGAACAAATCTTAAAAATAGGCATTGCTAGAGGAAGATTATGGACTGTTCTATAAGAAGAATGTTTTTTTCACCTCCATTTGTTACTGGAGGAGAAAATATAGAAGAACCTAATAAGGAACAAGTGGTTTTAACTTTTTTTTTATTTTTATTTTTTAGCTCCCAGCTACTGTTGTGCTTGTTTTAATTGCTGTTTTAAAGATCTGCTGCTTAATGTCCCCATCTTGGGTGTTGGAGATGTGGAGTGTTTCCTTTCAGTTCTGATGATGTTGAATTCTCCTTTGTACTCCCTCCTGGGGCTCAGAGTTCCCCAGTTTGGCCTCAGCTTCTTTCAAACATTAAGCTTCCTGGTAGGAAAGAAACTCCAGCTCCACAGGTAAAGTGAGGGGATGGAGGTTGCTGCCTGCGTTCTCTAAAACCGCTTTAGTGCCTTCGTACATACACCCAGACATCCTAAGCAGGGTACGTGTGTATGTGCATGTAGTCCAGTCCCTCCACGCTTGGTAAGATGCTTGCCTATAAAGGAAATTGGAGTGGTTCTGGATAGGCCCCAAAGGCAATGGGCTAAATCAGAATAAAATAAAAATTAAGGAAGTTAGATGATAATGCTTTTCTTATCTGGATAATGTGGAATGCCAAGTTCCTTCTTGTGTTGTTTGTCATCTTAAGCACTGACTTCTCCCAGTGTAGAAGGGTGACGTTTATAACAGTGATGACAGTCATTTTGTGACGAGCAGTGGAAAAAGGCTCCTGCTTCTCGGCGTCTGCCCTTCTCTGTCCTCCCGTATCTTCTTCCTGACTCTCCCTATCCCCTTGTCATCATGTGGAACTTTCTGTTATTGGTTGGCAGTAACCTGAGAAGAGGTAATGGTGAAGGATGCTTTGAAAGTGGAAAACTTTCCATGTTATTCTTTAGCAAAATCAGGGTCCACCAAGACAGTAGGTGACTTGATCATACATGGAAAATCAGTAGGATCATCTCTCTTCCAGCGCATTCTGGCATATATACAGAGGCTTGCTACTCACCCTCATTACATCGATTTGTTTGTGCACATGTTAAGCATGTACGTGTGAGCTTTCCATTTTATGCTAGTTTATTTTTTTGGCCCTTGGTTACTGGTAGCTAGATGTGTGTCCCATGAGTATCACAGATTTGATTTTTGTCTGTTCTATGAGCATCCAAAAGAAAAGCACAAGTAGGGAAAGGGTCATCTTCCATCACCCAGGGGACCCAGTGCCATGACCTCATCTAAGGGTTGAGAAAAGCCCAGGTCTCTTGAGACTCTGTTTTGTTTAAAATTTAAAAAAAAAAAAAAAAAAAAAAAAGGATGGTCCATGTAACATCTCTGACCTCTCAGTCCTTGAACTTACTCTCCATTTGCAGCATTCATAGGGATGAACTTAGCAGAGAAACAGTGCTGGCCCCCAAATAATAAAGGCTCCAAACCATATTCTCTCTTCGGTTATCCCCTCAGTAAAGCAGCACCATCCATTTATTCAATTAGTTTTAACTTATAGCACCAGGATTTTGTGTTACTCTGGCTTCTGTTTTAATAATTTTTCCATTTCTGTCATTAATGTAGCATGTTAGCCATTGAATGTGATGTGGAAGATACATAAGAGGAAAAAAGAAAGGAAAAGCAATTCCTGCCTAAGAATTTGGAAGCGCCTTTAATAGTGTACCTACCAGAATCTAAAAGTTCATGGACTATTAACTTGCTGCAAGTATTCACTCTCTTTGTAGTTTGTGGTGCTGGGGGTGGGATCCAAGGCCTTCCATATGCTATTTATGCTTGCTCCACCACTGAGCCACAGAACCCAACTCTACACTGCCACTGTCACCCTTTCATGAATGGGTTATGGTTTGTATAGGGTTAATATCCAGATTCTACTTTGACCTCAGATGCTGGGTACTTTTTGTCTGTATTCTGCCACTTTGGCTCTTCTCTTAGTGTCTGCATGCTGAGTAGAATGCTTAAGCTAAGCCTGCTTCCTCTCAGTGTAAGCAGATGTCAGCAGATACGGCTGTAATAGCCATCTCTAAGATTAAGGCACAATTGAGTCTTTGTATAGAAAATGTCCCATTCTTCCCTGTCCTCAGAATTCAGCATGTACAGCTCTGCCACCATGTGTTACGTTGGGTTAGAGTTTTTAATTCTAAGTATTCATAAGGTCTTCAACTCAAGAGTAGAGGTGCATTTTTAGCTAGTTTTTTTGTTTGTTTGTTTTTTAAATCAAACTTTATGTTCTCCAGTGTTTTTGCCAAGTTTTGTCAAATTTCCTGTCAGTGCATTAACTTCATTCCTTAGTGTCATGGCAAAAAAGAAACTTTGTTCTGTGATCTCATGAGTGTTCAGCTAAGGCCACATGTAGCTGTGTAGCTGAGAATCTTCTAGCCTTTGTATATACAGTAAACTGTGGACTGTAGTAGTCAAGCAGAGAACAGGGTCCTGAAAGCCGCACCATATACAATGCTGTAGCTCCTTTGTTCTTTTTCTATAAGTCCAGGGTGTCAGACATTGTAGAAATAGAATGGCTATTGAAGGCATCATCACTCTCTAAGAAAGCACTCTGTAATACTCTCTAGGTTTGTGGCCAGTGCCAAAGGTGTGTGTATCTTCAGAGATGGTTCCACTTAATAATAGTATTTGTACTCTACACCTTAAATTTGACAATGGGTAGTTATTTCACATTCTTCAGTCTGAAATTGTCAACCCCAGGAATCTATAGGCATAATAATAATAATAATAATTGAGTATCAACCCTCACTAAACTGTCCACAACACCTTCCCAAGCCCACAATGCCAAAGGAGGAGGCCATGAACATCTATAAGATGGTGGTAAAGAGGGACACTGGTCAGGGAGTAGAGAGCTTATTCCTGCCAGATGAGTATTTCCTCTGCTCCATGTGTATGTAGTCACTCTGACTTTCTTAGCAAGTATTTACATCATTCAAATGGTTTTTAAACTCTCAGTCACTTAGAATTAACTACTTTCCCAAAAATTATAGCAAAATAACAGAAACTGCCAGTGTTTGCCTCTCCAAATTTAAATAGCTCACTTTCCAGTCAGCTGTACAGGTGGATTTGTTTTCACCTGGAAATGGCCCATGCCAGGTGAGAGGTACTACCCTGACCAGGGACTCTGCAGAACCCAGCATTGGTTCCTCATTGTGGAAGACCCTTCCTTATCTTTCCACGGGAAGAGAAAGATCAGGTACAGTTTCACAGACAAGAACTGTTCTGCTTTAAACAAAAAAAGAAATAGTGTTTCCCTAAAGCACTGTGTGCCTCAACTTAGTTTTCAAACTGAGTCAAAGCTGTGGAATTAAAATGTCTGTTACAATTGACCCATTCCTAGCCAGTATCAATATGTTGGGATGGCTTCTTCAAAAAGGGAAAACCCTCCACTCTGCACTTCCCAGCCTTCTCCTTCCTGGCTTTCTGATCCTCCTGGTAGGTCATGCATTCCTTCTTGAGCCACTGAAAGAATGTCTCACATTGGGGAGTTGTGGGGTCATTGTTAAGGGAATGGAGGCAAAAAGAACAGCCTTACTTTCCAGACTGGCCTTACAGCAGAGTTTTACTGCAGAAGATGGTAGATGCTGAATGTGGATGTCAAAAAACGGGAGGTGGAGGGTAATGCAAAACAAACTCTTGGGAACCCTTCAGGAGGTCACATACCTTGTAAAGGTAATATGATTACTCACCAAGTGATGCATTTAAGCATGAAGCTTCTTGACAGAAGTTTTGGGTTAAATTAAAATAATTGTGTTTAAAACACCACCCCCTTTAATTTTTTCCAAGGAATCACTGAAGTGTAGTACTTCAGAACGTGCCTTTGTGAGTCCAGAGACCATCTGTGGTGAAAACAAAAAGATGGTCCACTTTGTCTTTCAGGCTGTCAGAGTTATCTTTTGGCAGCCCCTGAAGCAGCTGTTGGATTTTCATTAGCACCAGTTTTGCACAGTGTCTTGTGCGGAAGAGATTCTGGGTCTTTGGCGGGGAGGTAAAGAGGTGCCCATGCATGAATGCCAGGGCCCAGGTTAGTCCAGTGCAGATTAACTGTCCAAATCTGTGTTCTTGAGTGTGTGTATGTATGTGATTGTTTATTTTGTGTTTTTCTGTAAGCACTGGAGAATTGGAATATGGTGATTTTTGTGACCCATTCATTCATGCATGTAAAGAAGGCATTTCCGGCTTTGCTCTATAGATGGCACATTTTTACCCTCTCAGCTCACATTCTGTAAAAGGCCATGGTTTTCCCAAATGCAAGTCACATCGCATTGCTGTTTCTGCTAACAGGGTATTTATTATACACAAGAATAACGGCTTTGAAAGAACTGAGGGAAAAAAAAATCTGAAATTATATTTTAGTTCTTCAGAACTATTGTGGTTAAACCTAGAAATCTGCAGTGTCTCTTCGTGTGTTTGATGTTTGTTTTCAACGATTCCACCTCTTCTCCCACTCCCCATCTTCTTAAGAAACATCAAGTTGAATGCTAAGGGCCATTTCCACAGCTCCTCAGCGCTCCCCCAGGAGGAGAGCACTCTCCAGATTCCTTCAGCTTCCTTCAGGAGACAGAGAGAGGAGGGGCCGCTGCTTCCTGTGCTTCACTCTCATCCCTTTCTAATGGCCTTGAAATGTATTATTATGCAAATGTGAATTTTGATACTGAATTTAAGAAGAGGTTGTTGGATTTTTTTTTTCTTTTTTTTTCAAAAAAAAAAAAAAAAGGTCCATATGTGGTCATCCTTGCTCTGTTTTGTAACGTGAATTGTAACTATGCATTCTGAAAAGGGGGGGAGGGCAGCGGGGAAGGAAGTGGCTTTGCATCCTTATGTTCTCCAGTTTCTGTGTCCATGGTATCCCCATGTTCTGGAGGGGAAGAGGAGGAGAGATGGGCTAAGTCAGCACAGTGAGGGCCAAAGGGACCTTCCAGACCTTGCCCTCTGGCAGGTCTGATGGCCAGGCAGATTCCGGGGGGCCTGCAAAGCCTGACCATCAATGTGGTCCAGGATTCTTGATCCTAGCCATGCAGTGTTAACCCAGGGCAGCATTGGAAGCCAACAGGCTCTGGTGTTCTCTGAATTTCAGAGCCCTTTCAAGCTCAGGAAACCATACCTCACTCCGCTGACCTTTGAGTTCATCTTTATGTCATTTCAAAAACTCCTCCTCCTCTTTTATACTTTCTTCTTTTTTTATTCATTGTTAATGGAAACACTTTTAATTATGAGAAAGCTGTTTTGCCCTCTGAGGAAGAGGCTGTTGCCTCCTGTGGGTGAGCAGGCAGAAAAGGATTCCCTTCCCTATTTGCTATCCTTCAGCCAAGTGTAGCCTCTCTGCTTCCCTGGATGTGGCTGGTAAGCAGGGAGATGAGGGACACAGGAAGGCCTTCATAAATCCTCTTGCCTAGTCTAACAGAATTCCCCTTTTTGAGCTTGACTGATGAATCATGGCACCTGCACTGCTGTGGTCTAGGCATTATTACAACACAGCACCAGAAGTGAGCGATGGTACAGCCTGTATTCAGTGCTTTCCACGCAGCGTCTTTATTGTTGATGTTCACAGTACTGTAATGAGCAACAGACTTGATCATAATCTCTTCCTGTCTGTGCATGGCTGCATAGGCATGATCTTATCAGGGTTCCAATCTGTTAGATTGCCTTTAAACAATAGCAAACAACAAAAAATGAAAATCCTGATGTTTCAACTCTCTTAACACAGAACAATACCTCGAGGTATTATTCTCCTCACCCCTTGCAATGTAAGCCCTTTTTCTCCTCTCTTTTCTGACACCAGTAGGCTGTCCTTTATAAAATATGAATGTGTACAAAGCCAGATAACTTTGAAAGCATTTTCTTTGCTGTGAAAATAACCCTAAAAATATGATAGTTGCATTTAAGCCATCAGAAGTTTCAGATCTGAATTTTTTTCACGTTGAAGAAGAAAAGGCAGAATGAGTCAATAAAGTGGCTTTGTATCTGTAGTGTGGCTCTTCTGTCCCTCTGTCCCTCCCCAACAAGACAGTGACTGCAGACCAGTAACTAACCTTTGCCCTTACTAGGAGCCATCTATTCCAGCATTACAGCTTCAGGTGGGGATTTTGTCCCCTTCAGGGCCTTCAGAAGATTTTGTACACAGGACCTTGAGTTCACAACTTTCTTTGTGTGTACACACACACACATAACTTCTCCCTTTCAGTGTAGTTCTTTAGTTCCTGGTGGAATTTAGTTCCTACAATTTCAGTGTGTGTTCCAGCTTTATGGGCAATGCTCTAGAAATGTATTTCTCACTTAAAAGAAAACTCATGTGAGGGAACATGCAAACAGTCCTGACAGCTCTGTGCATCCTCTGATCTTTGTCCCTCCCTGCAGCTTAAAATTGGCATTATTAGAAGGAAGCACATTGGCTGCTTATAGGACATTTGGCAGCTACTGCCCTTCCAGACCTGAGCCCCATGAGGCGGGTTAGAGTGAATCATATTGAAGAGCCCCTCTTTTGTCCCATTTTAGAACAAACCCATTATCTGTCAAGAAACTCTTTCAGTGTGGTCTCCCTGATCTTGTGTGATGAGGACTCCCTTGAGGGAAGAAGTTTGATTAAAGTGCGTGCACATCACCACTCACCATCTGACTGGGACTGTCCACTGGGATTTCACATCCGGTGTCTGTCTGGAGGCCCTTAGCCTGTCAGTGTCCTTCCTCTCATCCCTGGGCATTCTGCCTGCCCTTGTAACCCTATCTGATGTTCCCAAAGGGCTTTGCTGATGTCCACACTCTTTTCTGGGACGTCCCCTATTACACCTTTTGCACACGCGGGTGACCAAAGTGTATACAGTGGTCTCGACACATCAAAATGGTGCACGCACCTTGAGTGTGCTTACAGACATGTGCACAAGTTCTGCACCCTTGGCCTTAATTTCAGCACGACTTAAGGTGCAGGAACATTTTTAACAGGTTTTAAAAAACAACCCTTCTGGAGGGAAAATAAAGCTGATCCAACCACTTAACCATGCCCACTCCTAACTCTCCCATCTGCTTACAATTTTGCATTCTACACCCACTCCACCCCAGCCCTGTTTTGCATAACCAAAACCCAACAACAAAAAGCAAACTGAGGAGAGGTTTCTGGACTGTTTTATCTTTCTCCCTTTCAATGGAGATATAAATGCTGCTTTGGGTTCCATAATCCTAGGGGGCTATGTTTACATAGTGAAATATATCCTACCAAATCAGGAAACAGTCAATAGTGGGAGACCCTTCAATGAGAGGTCACTGAGGCTGAACCTAGGGCCTAGGGGTGTGGCAGAGGAGGAGAGCAGTCCACTGAACATTGTGACACCTTGTTCCCCTCCTCCTCTCTACTCTCTGAGGCCCTTTAATCAAGAAGTCAGGAGAAGGGTACCGGAAGGAAGCTGGAGTTTAAGAGGCAGCTTTCCAACTTTGCACACAAACAGGTAACAGAAGGTACCACAAAAATCCTCTCATCTGAAATACTCAGCAGAAACAACCTGTCAAAAGGACTAAACCGTTGCACATATTGATGCTCTCTGCAAGTTACCTATAAGTGTTTTGTTTTCTTATACTTGAAATAGCTTTTACAATATTATTTTGATGGCTTTCTTTTCTCTCTTCTGATAGGCAATAGAAAAAGTGGATGATAGGTTTTAAGGATATTTGAGGGGAGAAAAGGAAGGATATGGCATTGTCTTTTTTTTTTAACAGGTTTAATCAAACTCCCATGTTAAAATTGCTCCTCATATTACTGGTTTTACATGGACACAGAAACTAGGCACTTTAGAGGTGCACTTGCACGGCAGGCTGGGCCCCCCTTTTCTATATTTTATTTTACTTTTTTAGTATAGTGGTACTTAAAATCACTGGTTCACTTAAAAAGAAAAAAACAAAATGTTAAACTCTACTAATGTACAAATAAGCTGAAAAGTTGCATTTATGTGTATTTTTTGCCATAGCAGGTACTGTATTTCTCATGCTGGATTTCAAGTATATATATACATATATATATATATATATATATATATATATATATACATATATATATATATATATATATATCAAAAACAGACAAAAAAAAACCTGATGGGTGGTGTTTTCTTGGATTGTGACAGGTTGAGTAATAAGGAATAAAGTCTTCGTCATTTCATTAAAACTGAGAGATGATGTAATGCGTATATAAGAGTTTTCTGAAGGGTTTTTTTGGGCTTTTAAACAGCTTATTTTTGTTTTTGTTTAGTTTTATTTTATTTTATTTTGGAAAGATATGATTGTATTATGTGCAACTCAGTTGCTTACATTATAACTACAAAATATTTTTGGGTTCCTGGAAAAAAAAAGAAAAAAGACTAATAAATGTGTTTGGCTGCTAAGCATTTATTTATTGTGGTTTCTGGTTTATTCTGCCAACTTAATTTGCTCATTTGTTGAATGTTCACTTTTTTTCTCCCCACCTCTGCTTCACAGGTAAAAGTGTCAGAAATTCTATATTTGAATTTGAGCCTTGACTTTGTCTTTTTATCAGACTGGTCAGTGTGTTTCTGCCACTTGCTGCCGGCCCCAGAGCTAACAGGCCAGCCACAGTACAAGGTCCAAACTTTCCAAAAGAAACTGATAATCTTTTACCTTTGCCTGTTGTCTTGTTAAATTCTAATTGACATAGATCATAACTCTTGGGTGGAGGAGAGAAGCCAGGAAGCTGCCCTTGCTGTTGCTGTTAGCTGCTGAATAGAAAGAAAAGAGGTGCTCATGAAACAGCAAAGGATAGGAAAGGATGGAACTGATATTTTCCTGATTCCCAGGTTCTTATCTCACTTAATTCTCCAAACTCTTTCAGATAGCACCAAACTCCTTATCGGGAGGCTGAGGCTCATGATAATTTAATTAGGTAGCATTGGCCAACTTACAGGGATGCTGTTTTGAACATGCCATTTCACTGACATTAACTGAAACTTGTCTCTGCCACTGGTGAAATCATACTAGCAACCCAGGTGATTGTTACAAATCATGCCACCACTTGATCCAGTTGGTGCATAGCTCAGTGGTAAAATACATGCTTAGCATGTAGGAGGCTCTGAGTTAAATCTCTAGCATCATAAAAAAGTTTAAAGTCCCTGTGATGAAAAGCACTTGGATGTCTGAGAACATTTTTTTAAAGAGCCCATTACACAAACTAGCAGACCATGTACCATCCCTTTCTTCATAAAGAAGTAAACACTGGCCAGCTGTTGTAGTTCAAGCAGATTGGAGTCTCAAGGCTAGCCTTGAACTTCAGTGAAGCTGTGTCTCACAAAATGGGCTAGGGGTGTAGCTCAGTGATAGAAGGCACAGAAGAAAATATAAAATGCTGAAAAACGTGGAGGAGATGTCTCATGTCTACATCTTGACAGACTGTGTATCCCAAATCCATGTTTTGTTGTGTTTTGTTTTGCCAGATACTGATCAGTGCAAAAACTATGGAGACCTTCCTACCAAAAGCTTGAATGTTTTTTGTATATTTTGAAAATGCATAAATAGCTAATGGAGAAGATATTACAGAATGGTGATTGTTGAGATGAGAATCAACCAGGTAGAGGTACAGATGTATATAGAACTGTGCCTCTCCAGTCGTTTCACCCTGCCACTGCCTTCCCAATTATTGAAGACCTTTGCTGCCTGAGTCCCCAGCTGCTCAGGAGGCTGAGGCAGGTGGATCACTTGAGCCCAGGAGACGGACACCAGCTTGGGCAACACAGCAAGACTCCTCTCTCCCTGCCTCAGGCTCCCAAGAGTGGGAACTAAAGAGATGCATCTCCATGCCCGGCTTAATAGGGTATACAACACAAATCTGATAGTCATTTCCCAGCCTTTTAGTGACTCTATTAGAATAACACCTCAAACACCTTACTTCCTACAAGGCTCTCATCTTATGGCTTCCATATACCACATACACTGCCCTCTGCTCTCACCGTTGTCCTCTCTACACTGCAGTGTCCTCGAATCCCACTGTTTAGTGCAAAGCCTCTGTTTTGTGTGAACGCTGGAATGAATGGACCTCATGGGTAATGGGTTGGACATGGTAACCCACACCCTATAATCCCAGCACTCAGGAGGCTGAAAGGCAGATCACCTGGAGTTTGAGGCTAGTGTGGACTGCATAGTGAGATCCTATCAAAGACATATACAAAAAATAGTTTTTACTTATTTACATTTATGTATTTGAGGAAAGGTGTACATGGCAAGCAGAGGACAACTTCTGAAGTGGAACAGGGATCTCGGGGTATCTGACAAGCGACAGACCCTTTCACCACTCTGTTGTGCTTAGCTTGAAAGGTCAGGGTCCTGGAAACTCAAGAGCAACCAAAGCCACCTCAAGCCAGAGGTGCTCGGATTTTTGTCTCGAATTTGAAGAATGAAATTCACAGACCACAGTAGGAAATTTAGAATAGAGAAAGCAGAGCTCCTGTACAGCAGGAGAGGTCCCCAGGAATGGGACACCACTGAGTTTCATTCCCAGGTGGAGGGAGGAGGGGAGAGGAAGGTGAGCTGGTCAGTTCAGTTCTCATTCATGTCCAGGTCCCTTGAGGTCCTGGTACATCCTCAGCATCTCTTCCAGGGACTACTTCAGGAAAAAGAAGTAAGGAAAAAACCAAACCCCTTTACTGCCCCCCCCCCCCAACCTCTGGCTACAATGGAAACAGAGACATCTTGGATTTGAGAGTTCTGTCATCTCTAGCCTCAGGTAGGGACAATTTTACTGGCAGATCCAAGGAATTTCCAGCTCTCAGCCAGGAGAAAACCTGGCCATTGTTCTTTTGGGGTCTTTCCCCTAAGCTGCTTGGCCATTTCCTACCTCCTGCTCTTGTCTTAAGTTACCTGTTAGTTCTCTCCTTCCTCCATATGACCTCTGGCTTGGCACCAAGTTCCTTCACCCACTGAGCCATCTTGTATTTATTTTTTGTTTTTGAGATAGACTCTCATGATAGTCCAGGCTGAACAAATTAGAAATTTTTTTTAAATTAATTTTTAATTTCTGAGTGTTTTGCTTGTATGTACATAGGTGTACCACATGCCTGCAGACACCAGAAGGAGGCATCAGCTCCCCTGAAACTAGAGTTACAGGCTATTGTTAGTCACTGTGTGAGTGCTAGAACTTGAACCCAGCTCCTATACAAGAGCAGCCAGTGCTCTTAACCACCAGGCCATCTCTACAGCCCCCACAAACAAGTAGCAAAAAAGGCAGAAATAAGAACTAGAAGTGGTAGTTCAGTGGTTAGACCCCTGCCTACTATGTACAAGGCCCTGGATTCATCTAGCAGTGGAGCAAGGAAAGAAAACAAGACTGGAGGTGTAGAGCACCAGTCTAGTACAGACCCTGAGTTTAGTCCCTAGCACCATACAAAACTGGATGTGGTAGTGCACCCCTGTAGTCCTAGCACTTGAGAGGTGAAGGTAGGAGGAACAGAAGTTCAAGATCATCCTCAGTTACATTAAAAAGTTTCGGGCCAGACTAGCTAGATGACACCCTATTTCAAAAAGAAAATACAGAAACCATCTAAAGATCTGTTCATTGAATTAGGCCACAAGAAAGAAAAGTCAAACTGCAACTGAGAGATGCTGCTTCAGGTAACATTGACAGGGTTCATGGAAGTGTCTAGATCTTTAAATCAAGTACCAACACTTTGAAGGACTCATGGGCTCACCAGGTAAGCCTTGTAGAAGCAGGGAGCAAAGGTAAGTGAGTGAAAAATGGACTGAAAACACAGGAAGGGAGGAAGATCCCAGAGGTCTGCTGCCAAACAGGAAGGAGGGAGGTCATCTAAAGTGCTAAACACGAGACAGCCAAAAGGGATGAATGCATATAAGAAGGAGGGATGAGGTGGTGGGTTCAAAAATCAAAATAAAGATGTGCACTGGGAGCTTTACAGAGCCAGCTCTGAGTGTCCCAGCCTCTACCCTGCCCCCACAACATTAATGCTGCTTAATGCAGATACAGGCAGGCACTGTGGAGCACAGTCTTTTGAGCAAGTTAACAGGAGTGAGTGTGATCTGAGAGAGGGAAGAGGACAGTTTCAATGCCATGGTAAGCACTAAAGCAGTGGAGGGCACATCCTTGGGCTCAGGCAGTGAGTGAGGCAGGGAGCCAGCGTGGCTTCTGGCCTTCTCACTATATTCGTGGATCATCAGCCACATACTGCAGGTGAGAGTCCAAAGTGCCAGAAGATTAAATAATTACCCAGGGAACAGGGCCAAAAACATGGCAATGCCAGAAATGGTTGATAAAGGGACAGCCAAGAAGAGGGGACTCCACATTAGGTAGGTCCCTAAGGCAACTGAAGATTGTTTCAAGAGCATAACTCTCGGTATTCAAAAAAACAAAAAATCAAGGAAGACAGAACCAAGGGTTATGGGTTCAAGATGAGATTGAAACGCTAAGATCCTTTTCTGAATAAGAAGGCAGAAAACTAGTAGCAGAAGCTCTAGTTTGATGAGGAAAAGTAACAGCAAAGTAAAGCAGAAGCAGGAGACAGGCTGGAAAAACTGAGGAGCTGGTTGACTTTGCAAGATCCCAGTGGAAAAAGAACAAGGAGTGATCGAAGTACCTTATACCAGTGATGGTTCTGAAGCAAGCAACAGAATGCACAGTCCCAGGAGCAAATTCTTGTCAGAATTACATTCATTCTCTGCACTCTGTCCAGCATTCTGCTACTCCAGAAGAGCTTGGAGGTGGGCCCAGGTGTCCTGTGGGTTTGGTGCTAGAACAATTCTGACAGCCAGCTTCCAGCTCAGGTGGAAGGAGACAGGACAAAGCCCTGAGAATGTGAGTTTGGGGCTAACATTTTATATGGCAGGTAAATTCAGAGTTGCGTAGTACCCAAGGTACTATGGGTTGAACCACGTGGTAAACTACACTTCAAGCTGTTGAACTCAAGCAGGTGTCTGGATCCTCTCTACCTGCATTTAATTCCTAGCAAGAGCAATTTGGACAACCTTCCCCTGCCTTTGTCTTGTCATTTGCATAATAGGAACCATATTAAGGCATAGTATTTACTGAGCTCTCAAACTCTGTGCCAAGGGTTTTACTTGTACCATCCATCTCATTGAATTATATCAGCAGGACCAGCAAGATGGTTCAGCAGGTAAAGATACCTGCCACTAAGTCTGATGACCTGAGTTCAATAACTATATAGTAAAAGGAGAGTCGACTCCCACAGTTGTCTTCAGACCTACACGCGCACGCACACACACACACACTTAAATTTGTTTTAAACTATTTGATGTGTATGCATGTATTGACTGCATATAGCTAAGTGCGCCTGTGTTGTGCAGTGCTAGCAGAGGTCAGAAGTGTTAAATCTCTTGGAACTGGAGTTACAGACGTTTAGCCATCTTGTGGGTACTGGGAACTGAATCCAGGTCCTCTGTAAGAACAGCCAGTGCTGTTAACTGCTGAGCCACATCTCCAGCCCCCCTCCAAATTTATTTTATTATTATTATGTGTCAGCAATAGTGGAGAGTGGGCTAAGGGAAGAGGCTCCACACTGCCACATGTTGCAGCCCTTTTTGATTTTGTTGTGTTTGTTGATACAGGGTCTTAAGTAGCCAGGGTGGCCTTGAACTTACTATTTACCTGAAGATGACCTCGAACTCCTAATCTTTCTGCCTTCATCTCCCCAGTCGCCCAGCTTCCAAGTGCTGGGATTATAGGGGTGTGCCACTAAGCCTAGCTACCCCAAATTATCTTTTCTATGTAGTCATTTTTATTTACTTGCCAATAGTAGTTTTTTATTAATTTTAAAAAATTTACTTGTATTTATTTTGAATATTTTGCCTGCACGTATTTGGGTTCTGATCCACTGGAACTGGAGTTACAGTTGTTAGCCGCCTTGTGGGTGCTGGGAACTAAACCCGGGTCCTCTGCAAGAGCGGACAATGCTCTTAACCGCTGAGGCATCTCCCCAGCCCGCGTTCTTTTGAAGTGCCATATAAAATGTTAGCTATCATCCATTAGATGTGATTACATTTTCGAACAGCGTATGTTTTAGTGATTCTCCTCTTCCTCCATCTTCCCTTGAAAAAATTTATACTAGGAGGCTCATACACACAAAATAAAAATAACTAAAAAGAAAAATTCCTACTATCTTTTATCCTGCCACAGCGCACTGGAATTCTTAGCGGGCCTTGGGCACTGACAGACCCGGCTCCGGCCGACCGTGGTGTGGAGGAGCGCCTCGGCGTTGACGGAGTTATAATCACCTTCCGGGTGACCGAGGGCAGGAGGCAGCAGAGCCTGGACCCCCAATCCGCGGCCCGGAAAGTCCGCTCCGTCCCCGCTTCTCTTCTCCTCCCCTCTCCCCCCTTGCCCCTCCCCCTCCCTCGTCCCCTTTGCCCCCTCCCCTCTTCCCTCCTTCCCCCCTTCCTTCCCCCTCCCCCCGTGACCGCTACGGAGGAAAGGTGGGGAGGCCGCGGCGGGCAGCGGAAGTCTCGCCCACGCCGGCGCACGGCTTCCGCTTCCGGCCCCACTCTGGCGGGCGGGGTGCTGTGCTCGCGATGGCAGCGGCTGGCGACCAGAGCGGAGCGGATAGCTACCGCTCTCCGCTGGCGTCACGGTACGCCAGCCCTGAGATGTGCTTTCTGTTCAGCGACCGGTGCAAGTTCCGCACGTGGCGGCAGCTTTGGCTGTGGCTGGCGGAGGCCGAGCAGGTAACGGGCCTGGAAGGGCCGAACCGGGAGGGTTTGACCCCGGCGCACACGTGGGCGAAGGCGAGAGCCGTGTTCCGCTCGCTGCCTTCCCGCGCTCACGCACACTAGTGGAATGTAAAACATGAGATTCTTGGAGCTGGAGAGAGGGCTCTGCGGTTAAGAGCACTGACTGCTCTTGCAGAGGACCCGGGTTCGAGTCCCAGCACCCACAAGGCGGCTGTCAACCTCCAGTAACTCCAGTTCCAGGGGCTCCGACTCCCTCTTCTGACCCCCATAGGCAATGCACTCATACATATAAAATAATAAATGCTTTTTAAAATGAGAGTCTTGCAAACTTGGTGAGTTCCCTTATTGCAGAGGAAAAACTTAAGTCTTCAGGGAACGAGGCTTGCCCCAAGCACCCCGGCTAGGTCCTGAGAACCGAGCTGGGCCCTTTGCCTCTAAGGAGGGAGGATCCTGATCAGAAGTTACTAGGGGAGATGCGGAGGTTGCTGTTACACTCGCTCCGTGTGCAGTGGGTACAAACAGATTTAGAAACGGCGGGTGGGGGGAAAGGGTGAAGGGAACAGAAGGTTATCCCGAGAGCTACAAGGCCACCTCTCAAGTTTCAGAGGAAAGTGCTGCTGCAGGGCTGCCTTGTGCTTGCAAACGACAGACAACCATCAGAGTGACGTTTGGGGTCCAAACTTTGTCAAAGATTTATTTTCTGGGTGTGAATGTTTTGCCTGCTTATATGTATGTTTGTGCACCGTACATGGAGGCCAGATGAGTGTCAGATCTCCTGGAACTGGAGTTACAGAAGTTTGTCATCTGCCATGTGGGTCCAGCCAAATGAACCCAGGTCCTGTGCAAGAGCAGCCAGTGTTTTTACTGGCTCAGTCAACTCTCCAACCTCAAGAACCCAAACTTTTATTCTGCCCCGCCCCCTGATATCAAGTGTTTGGATAGCAACAGACATTTCTCCCAGTGCCTTCCATGGCCCAGGCACTGTTTCTAACACCCTTTTGTAGGTGTCTACTATTCCTTAAACATGTAAAAAGCTCGTCAGTTCTAAAAGTAAAATAAAAATCTCACATACTGTTCTTGTACCTATTACACAGATGAGGAATGGAAACGTGGGGAAATTTAATTAACTATTGGTCCTGCCGGCAAGGGTCGTAGTGACAAGGGCCTTATCGAGCATTGTACCATAGGAAGGACTACCCGTTCATCTGATAATCCACGTTCCGAAGATGTAGCGTGCAAGCCTAGACTGGTGTCTCCATGACTGAGTGACCTCAAGCTGACATTGCGGTGTGGGATTTATCTGGTCTACAGATTGCCTGAAGTGTATACAGCCATAAGTGTGAATTGTCTGTAGTAGATAATTAACATACAGCATATCGCTGGCTGGGAAAAAGTTGGAGAAATGAGAGGTACTGAGGAGAGTCATGGTAGCAGAAGTCTGGATTATTGTGCGTGTGCATGATGTGAAGGAGCACATGAGTGCCAGTCTGTCAGATGTTAATTTTGTGGAATCTGTTCTCTCCTTCCACCTTCACAAGGGCTCTGTGGTGGGACTCAGGTCTCCAGGCTTTCACTGCAAGTGCCTTTACTGCCTGAGGCATCTCACTGACCTGTAGTTTTCTGGGTTTTTTGAGACTGGTTTCTCTTGAAGTCATGATTCTTCTGCTTTACCCTCCCCAAGTGCTAGGAATCTAGTATGGGCAATGCCAGGCCCAGCGTTACAGAGCTATTAGTTTGGGTTTCTATGAGTGAGTTCATCTGATGCCAGTGTGGAGCAAGCACACTGAAGGCTCATGTGCCAGGTACTAGGACATATGTAATGAATAGAGTGAAGGTCTCATCTCATGAAGTATACCTCCTGGAGGTCTGGATAAGTCCGTGGAATATGTAATAGTGATATTACAAGTGCACACAGTGATGAGTGCACTTAATAAAACCAGGCAAAGGAGTAGCTTGACACCGGATGTTTTACGTACAAGTCAGGGAAGGCCTCTCTCTGTAGATGACAATGAGTGAGCCCAGAGAATAGAGAGCCGGCAGGAGGGAACAGAACAGTCAACTCCGGGGTTCTATTGCTCAGGAATAAGTTAAGTGTACCTATGAATAATTTACTATGGTTTGTCGAGAAAGTTCCTCCACGTGGCTCCCTCTCCGTGCCTGGTGCTTTTTAACTTGGTTTCTTCAAATTTTAATTCCAGAGTTTGGTAGTAGGGCATTTTTCTCTGGGTTACTTGAGTTCAAATGACTGTCCGTCAAGTTGATTCAATTTTCCTTTGCCTGTTCTGCAGACACTGGGTTTGCCTATCACAGATGAACAAATTCAGGAGCTGAGGTCAAATCTGGACAACATTGACTTCCAGATGGCTGCTGAGCAAGAGAAACAGCTGCGGCACGACGTGATGGCTCATGTACACACATTTGGCCACTGTTGTCCAAAAGCCGCTGGCATCATTCATCTCGGTGCTACCTCCTGCTACGTGGGAGACAACACAGTAGGAGCCTGGACTGTCTGTACTTGGGACCCCATCCTTATAAGTATTTGTGCAGTTTGGATTTCCACATTTTCCAGGGGTCTAACTGCTGTGGTTCTAAAAGGAAAAGATTGTGTTATAGTTGTGACCCTCGGTCGCTGTCTTAGGATGACATACAGCAGAATATCTATCAGCAGGGGTTTTTCTTGAATTTTCTAGTGTGAGTACTGCCTTGAGCAGTTAATCGTCATTTAATCTTCACAGCCACTGTTGAGATATTCTTTCTGATTTTCAAAACTCAGGTTTATGCCTTTTCTGTTTGTTCAGTATTTATTCTTTGATAGTTTCATATGTGCACGCAATGTGTCCTGATTATGTCCAAACCCAGCTCCCCTACACCCCAACGCATTCCTCCACTTCATGCCCATACACATACCCCTGGGCTGCCTGCTTGCCTGTGCATAGGCAACCTACTAGTAGACACAAAGAAAGGAAAATAGTTCCCCCGCCCCCAGTAACTGAAGCAGAGCCTCACGAGCCTCTCCCGACCCTTGATGGGACTGTGGAGTGGCTTGGTCATGTGTGCATATCCACAGATGCTGTGAGCTGATGAGTGCAAAGGCCATGTCTTCTCCGGCAGACAGCATTCCCAGCACTCCTCCATCCTCTGTCCTTTTTAGCCCCCTTGTCCTCAGAGTTCTCTGAGCCTTTTGGGAGGTTGACATAGCTGTCCCATTTAGGGATAAGCACCCGTGGTCACTTGCTCTCAGCACTGCTGCCCACTGCAGAAAGTTTCTCTGATCAAAGTGGAGAGCAGCAGTTTATCCTTTTTATTTTTTTAAATTTTATGTGTATATGATTGTATTGCCTGCTTGTGTGGAAGTTCACCTGTGTTGTACAGTGCCCTTGGAGGTCAGAAGATGTTGGCCGTCATAGTCTCCTCTAGAGAGTGGTCTGAACCACTGAGTGGTCTATCCATTCCCCAGTTTATACATTTTTCTATTGACAGCTTAGTGCATTTTAGTAAATGTAAATTGTTCAGCCTTCATAGTCCTTTTTAGGCATTCCTCACCCCAGAGGCTGTAGTCAGTTCCTACTCCTGCCTTCGTTTCTGTCTCTAGTTTTTTCCCCTTTGTAGAGATTTCACGTACATGGAATGAGAACATTGACTCATTTGGGGTCTGGCTGTACTGTACCCTTTTCTTTTTTTCCTCTCCTGTGTTTTTGAGACAGTCTTACTGTATACCTCTGGCTGGCCTCGGTCTCACAAGGGAACCACTTAGCTTCTGCCTCCAGAATGCTGGAATCTAGCATGTATAGGTTATCCCTGTTTCTATAGATGAGAAAATAACGATTGAAGAACCAGCCTGTGATTTATAAGTAGAAAGATAGGCACTTTGTAAGTGTGTGCAAGGGCACATATCTATAGGCAGCTACTTGGGACATTGGATGGAAAGAGCACTTGAATCCACAGGTTAAGATCAGCCTTTGAAGTATTAGTGAGGTTCTCTCACAAAGTATATGAGCCCAGAAAGAATGACTTCAGTTCTTTCCATACTGTATTTGTAGACCAGAAATTAGATTACAAATGAACTTGCAGTTCAAAAGAAGACGACAACTTCAGGTTGCCCACAAGACCTGTTATTTTTTGAGACAGGGTCTCAATACATTGTTATTACCAAAGCTGTTCTTTAAGCTGTGAACTTGGGCTGTCCTGCCTCAACCATCTGAGTAGCTAGTCTGTAGTACAGGCCTGTGCCACTGGGGCTGGCTACTTTTTAGCATTAAATGATGAATAATTAAAGATACCTGTGTGTAATTGGTCAGGTAATAGAAGAGTAATCTTTTGTATTTGGAGAAGGCTTTTTATTACACTTATTTACTTTCGGGTAAGGGTACATACACCGTGGTGTGCATGTGGAGGTTAGAGGACAACTTACAAAAGTCACGCTTCCACCATGCACATCCTGAGGATCCAACTCGGATTGACAAGCTTGGCAGCAAGTGCCTTTTACCTACCTGCTGAACTATCTTGCTGGTCTGGAAAGTCCTAAGAATACCCAGGGACTGCTCAGTCTCAATGGTACATAAGAACGTGTCAAAGTTGTCCAGAATATGCTTTTATCTCTTAGCTCCAGGCTTAGGGATGAAGGTAGATCACTTGCCTAGTGTACATGAGGCACTGGATTCTACCTCTAGTGCTGTGGAGAAAAAAAATACCAGCTTTAAGTTTCTTTTCTCTTTTTGGGGGGAGGGGTGTCCTTTTTTTTTTTTTTGAGACACGGTCCAGCTGACCTGGAACTCACTATGTAGCCCAGGCTGTCCTCAGTCTCACAGAGATCCACCTGCCTCTGCCTCTCCCGAGTGCTGGGGTTAAAGGCGTGCACCACCTTGCCTGGCAGTTTTAAGTTTCTTAAGCTTTGATGCTCTGGGTCCTGTCTTGGGCCTGGCACCTCCTCTCTGAAGAGAAAAAAGCCCCCGTGGACTCAGATGTTTTTCAGTCAGTGCAGATACCACATACTTTGGACAAGAAGATTCTGTTTCTTGGGGTCCCATGACCCAGCACTGTTATTGCTGTGTGAGTTACTATAGTTTGATTTGGGCTTCTGTTGTTTTGCAGCATCTCTTGTAGCCCAGGCTAGTCTTCAGTTGGAGCTTGATATGTAAGCAAGGATGACCTTGAACTTACAGTTGTCGTCCTGCCTCTGCTTCACAAGTGCTAGGATTACAGGTATTCACCAACATTGCTGGTTTATGGGAGGCTAAGGGACTGAACCTGGGGCCTCATGCATGCTAGGCAAGTATTCTACCTACTGAGCCACGTCCCCAAGCTCAGTTCTTGTGCATCCAAACAGTAATGCAAAGAGAACAGCCTCTTAGCATCTTCTGGCACACATGGTTGCTAAAGGTGAAGTGGACTGCTGGCTAGCTGAGAGAGCCAGCCCTGACGGCCAGAACGTGCTATATGGTAATGCTGTTTGAAAAAACTGTTTAACAAAGCTGTTCAATGTGAAACATTGAATTTTCCTTCTTAGGACCTGATTATTCTTAGAAAGGCATGTGACCTGCTTTTGCCAAAGGTAAGATGTTGACCGAAGTTTCCTACTTGCTTTAGGTTCCTTGTAGTAGATGTGTCCGATCATAAATGAGTCCGCACAGTGCTGTTTCTATTGTTTGTCATTTTCCCCGGTGAGTGGCTCTAATCTGTGGGAATAATTGTCTCTCCATGGGTTAAAATACCATTAAGTGAGCCAGATATGTAGCTGATATCTGTCATCCTAGTACCTAGGAGGTTGAGGCAGAAAGATTGCCACAAATTCAAGGCCAGCCCTGGCTGCCTAGTGAGTTCCAGGCCAGCCTAAAATACTTTGAGTAAATGTTCTTTTTTTGTTTTAGTTTATTTGATCTTTTTTGAGACAGGGTCTCCCTGTAGTCAGTCCTAGCTGCCCTGGAATTCAAAATGTATATCAGGCTAGCCTTGAACTCACAGAGATCCATCTGCCTCTGCTTCCTAAGTGCAGGGATTAAAGGTGTGTGCCACCACGCCTGGCTGAGTAATTTCCCTTTAAAACACAGCCTTTTAATGCAGGAGGTGTAGTCAGAGACTTCTGGTCAGAGCGCATGGTTCAGGACTGTGACTTGGTCCTCTTGTTCTGCAATGGTCTTAAAATAGTTTGTGACTTATTAGGCAGTTGGCTTAGTTTTCAGATGTCAGTTTCTGTGACCCAGAGCGTGATTTACAAAGGTAAAAAGACAACAGGCACTTCCTTCCGTGCACCAGAGATTAATTTTATGTGAAATTAAATTTGAACATTTAGTTGTAGTTATCTAATGCACTCAGTTGAATTCACTCTCTTTCCATCACATGGTCTTTCTTGTAGCTTGCTAGAGTCATCTCGAGGCTTGCTGACTTTGCTAAGGAACGCGCTGATCTACCTACCTTAGGTTTCACACATTATCAGTAAGTGGTAAGATTATTTTTGGTGAATTTAACTTGTGTGCATGTTGAGGTCAGAATCTTAACATAAGCAGGTAACTTAGGATGCCCATAAGAAATATATCTGATACCACCTTAGAAGCTATTCTGAGAGCTGGCTTTGTTGCTCAGTGGGAAAGCAAGTCCAACATCCAGCATGGCAAAAAAATAAAAGAAGAAAAAGGAGGCTACACTGAACTCATGCATGGAAAATTTAGGCTTCTAGTCCTGACTGTTTGGTGACCTAAAGGAGAACGGTGTCACTTGGGCCCATGAGGTCTAGACTAGGCCACACATAGAGAGGGTAGTAACTCACTACTACATTTGTTTATTTGTGTATACATGCATACATGGTAGTGCATGGGTGGTGGTCATAGAACAACTTGGGGTAGGGTCTCTCTACCATGTGGATCCCAAGAATTGAACTCAGATAATCAGGGTGGGCAGCAGGCCCCTGTACCCACTGAGTGGTCTCAGTGGCCAAAGAATAATCATGCACAGGTGTACCCACAGAGGCCAAAAGAGCGTGCCAGATCTCCTGCAGTTGGAGTTACAGGTGATTATGAGCTGTCTGACGTGGGTACTGGGAACTAAACTCAGGTCCTCTGGAAGAGCAGAATGTGCTTTTAACCAGTGAGCTATCTCAAGAACCTAGACTAGCAAAGTAATCCAACTTATGGGACAAGCATAATACACAGAATTCTTTTTTCTTTTTTTCCTTTTTGAGACAGGGTCTCCCTGTATCTCCAGTTGGCCTGGAACTCAAAATCCAGGCTGGCCTCGATCTCACAGAGACCCACTCACCTTCTGAGTGCTGGGACTAAAGGCCTGTACCACCATGCCTGGCAATTTTTTAAATTATATACTTTTTAAAAATATATGCACTAAGGTTTTATTCTATAAATAATCAGAAAACATTTTTCAAAACATTGACTTCAGTGTGTTTTTCAGATTTCAAAGCAGTCCTCTCACTTCTCATTGTTTCAGTTTTAACATGCGCATAATGAGTTTTGGGCATGTTTAATGCTGATTGACCCTTTCATCCCCATCTATCCCACTGAAACACCTCTTCTGAAGCCTAGTTTCTACTTTGATGCCGTGTGTGTGTGTGTGTGTGTGTGTGTGTGTGTGTGTGTGTGTGTGTGAGAGAGAGAGAGAGATGCACTGAGTTCTTGCATGAGCACGATTAACTCACCAGTGGCTACATCTATGAAGAAAATGTTGCCCCATAGTTCAATGACAGGTGGACTTTCCCATCCATGATGGCATGTTACTGGACCAATTTAAAAGATTCCAAATTGATTTTTATGCAAAGGGTGGCCCAGCTCAATAATGTAGTCTTCCCCACCTATTAGACCCACCACCAAAGTGCAAAGGTACCCTCACTGGGTGGAAGGAGCCGGTTAAAAAGATGTGATAAAATGCAAGCTTACAGTGCACATAGTTTACCAGAAAGTGCTATATGTGCTTCCTAGGAAGAACCCCAATGCACACCCACATCATAGAAAGACCCCATGTGAGTGTCCATGCTTTGCAGAGATCGGTGGACACTCACCCCAGCATGAAATCTTTGTTAGAATATTCTTTATGATAGCATTGAAAGCAATCTAAATGACTGACAGGAGAATAATAATTAAACTAGGCACACTATATCCAGAGGTTGGAATAATAACCAACCATTACAGTGTCGTGGGGAAAGAGTATAAACTGCACAAAAGCCAGGCATGGAGCTCTGGATTTGAGACCACCCAAAGCCACATGGTGAGACTGTGTGTGCCCACTCTCCCAGAAAAAAAGAAGAAAAATTACAGAGAAATTGCCAGAAGGATCATCACAATGTAAATGCTGATTACCTTGGTTTAGAATAGAGCAGGTTAATGAAACCTTTCCCTCTTTTGGTCCATGACCTTGTTGACAAGACCTTAGCACTATACCCCTAATCTCGTAGTTGTGATTTTTAAAATATGTGAGCACTTTTATACTTACTGAGTGAAGCACGTTCAAAGTTTATATCCTCTTTGGAATGCTAGTAGCAGGCACTGAGTAATGCTCAGGAGTATAGTGTGTTGGTGCCTGACTTATTTTGCTGGCACATTCCACAACAAGAACATTCTAACCCATGAAAGCCACTTGAACCTAGGCCTACGTCATTGGCAGCTGAAACCTGAAGAAGCTGTCCCTGAGGTATCCAGGCACAGTGGCTGGGTTGTGACAGGTGTGCCTTCTCTGCTGCCTTCGCTGTACTCCTTGCTGCTTCTGTGTTATAGTTCATCTTCCTCTCCTCCGTCTGAGCCAATGCTCAGGAGAGGCATCGTCTCCAGTGTGCCTTTGGGGTGGCGTAATGAGATGCTGTGGGCAGAAGCGTTGCCTCAGTATGTCGGTCCGTGCAGTTATAAAGCTTCCCTGAGATACAGTTCACACCCCATAAAGTCATCCTTTGGTGGGGCTGGTGAGATGGCTCAGCAGTGAAGAGGTTAGTGCTCTTGCAGAGGCCTGGGCTCAGTTCCCAGCGCCCTCTTCTGGGCTCCCAGTACATATTTTTTTTAGTCATCTTGAAAGGCATGGTGATACATCTTTAATTCCAGCACTTAGGAGGCAGAGGCAGGCAGATCTATGTGAGGGCTCTGTGTTAAGGCCCTATCAAAACAAAAACTCATCCTTTTAATATATTTTTTGCTTTATTTGCACTTGTGTGATCCTTTCCACCTTAATTTCAGACTATCTGTCCACAGAAGTAACCCCACACCCATTAGTGGTCACCTCTGTCACCTGCTTCCCCTACTCCTGACAAGCACAATCTGTTTTTTGTCTGTAGATTTACTTATTCCTCAAACTGTATATCCTTGGAATCATGTGCAGAATGTGGCCTTTGTGACTGGCTTCTTTCATGTAAAGTGTTTCCAGTGTTCATGGCACAGCATGTGTGCAAAGTTCATTTCTGTTTATGACTGAATAATATTCCATTCCATAAACCCTTTTCCCCTTCATTAGTTGGTGAGCATTTGAGTTGTTGACACTGTGGCTGCCTTGAACAAGTCCACTCAGATTAGTCAATCTGTTAGTAGAAGTCAGCAGGAAAGACTATGTGAGACTTACTTGTGGAGATCCTACATTTCTTAGTATGCCTCCTGTAGATGGTGTTAGTGGTATACCTAGTGCTTGAACATTGTTGCAGCTTTTTTTCCTGTTTTTAGGCAGGGTCCCACTATGTAGTACTGGTTGACCTGGAACTTAGTATATAGTCCCTCATAGAGATCTGCCTGCCTCTGAAAGGTGAACACTACCACGCGGGGCTCTGCAGCTTATCCTTTATGTTAAGAAATAGACCACCTCCCCGGCAGTGCTGTCTTTACTGCCCAGCTCATTGCCCCTGCTTTCTTTCTGTTGTTGTTGTTGTTTTTAATCTGTCAGTAGAATGATTTAGGCTCTAGGTTAGAAACAGACATTTGCCATTCATTGGAGTCTTGATAAAATTTCAGGGTTTTCTGTATGTTGTAACTGACTCATTGAATCTGGACTTCTCACAAAAGCCAGTTCTTTATCACCCATCTAGAGGTGCTGCTGCTCCAGTGTCTAGCTTCGTATCCTTAGAATTAAAAATGTCAACAATTTTTCTTAATGTGTATGACTGTTTTGCTTGCATGTGCATGCAATGCCCATGGAGGCCAGAGGAGTTGAGTCTTCTGCAAGAGTAGCAAGTACTGTTAACCATCGAGCCATCTCTCTGGCTCCTGTTTTATATTTTTCTTGATGCATTTTTTTTTTTTCTCTATGATTGTGTCTATGATGTAGGTCTGGGCACATGTGCTACAGCATGTGTGTAGGTGCCAGAGGACAGTTTGTGTAGCCAGTTCTCTCTGTCCACTTCCATGTGGGTTCTGGGGATTGAACTCAGGTTATAAGGCTTTGTATCAAGTGCCTTTACCTGTTCAGCCATTTGCCAGCCCCATTTTTTTTTTTATTGTTGTTGTTGTTTTTGTTTTTTTTTAGCTTTATTTTATTTGTGTGTGTGTGTGTGTGTGTGTGTGTGTGTGTGTGTGTTTGTGCGCGCGCACGCACAGGTGCCCACAGAGTCAGAAGGGACATCAGATCCCTTAGAGCTGAGGTTACAGGCATTTGTGAGCCACCTGATACGAGTGCTAGGATCCAAACTCCAGTCCTCTGTTAGAGTAGTAAGCTCTCCTAATGCTGCACCATCTCTGCAGCCTCCTGTTTTGTATGAGTATTTTGCCTACATGTATGTTAAGTATACCATGTGCATTCAGGCCAGAAGAGAGTGCTAGATCCACTGGAACTGGAGTTAAGAATGGTTGATAACCATCATGAGGTACTGTGCCATCTCTCCAACTCCTTTGTATATACTTCATTTGTGTATGTGAGGCGGGACGGGTGCGTGCCAAACATTTGGGTGAAGGTCAGAGAACAGTTTCCCTGAGCAGGTTTTCTCCTTCTAACATGTGAGTCCTGGGGATCAAACTCAGATTGTCAGGCTTGGCCATAAGCGCTTTTACCCACTGAGCTATCTCATTGGCTCATGAATTTGTTTTTACATAGAGTCCCTTGTGGACTCAGGCTGGCCTCAAAGCTACATTCTTCCTGCTGTAACCTCCTGAGTGCTACAAGTGTGTATCACCCTTCCAGGCTAACAAAGCTTCCTGGTAAAGAGCTGTGCTAGTTGCCTTTAGTGTTCTTGCAGCATTGGCTTTCCCTAGTCCTTTACTCGGACTTTTCAGCTCTTGTTTTGACTGTATTGGTTCCTCTTAATTCTTTATTCCATCTCCAAAAGGTAGTTGTGGCTATTGAAAAGGGAATGTGGCATTTGTAAAGTTAGGCCTTCATTTGAGACCTCCGTGTGTTATCTTTGGACTACTTTTAGGCCTGCTCAGCTGACCACAGTTGGGAAACGCTGCTGTCTTTGGATTCAAGATCTTTGCATGGATCTCCAGAGCTTGAAGCGTGTCCGTGATGAGCTCCGTTTCCGAGGAGTGAAGGGAACCACTGGTACTCAGGCCAGCTTCCTGCAGCTCTTCGAGGGAGATCACCAAAAGGTATTCTGAAAGTGACCTGAGGAACACATTGACACGGTGGGGTCAGCCCATGAGACAAGGCTGCCTCTAGGTCAGTAGGAGAGATTGATCTTAGAATGGGCTAGAAGGGTGTAGGGCCAGGGCCTGGGCCGGGGCCTGATAACCAGCTGAGACATTGTTATTGGACACCTGGATGTCTATTAGGGTGTGTCTTTTCTCTCTCCAAGGTGGAACAGCTGGACCAGATGGTGACCAAAAAGGCAGGATTTGAGAGGTACATACCTGGGGAAATGCTGGCCTTCCTGTTAAGCTGAGGGCAGGCCTCTGGATTTGACCATGACTGTTCTGGTCTTTTGTTTCTCTGCCTGTTTCCTTACATCCCTGACTTGGTATTTTCTTAATGTTATGGTTCCTTATAAAGCTGGAGATATGGCTCATCAGTTAAAAGAGCACTGGCTGCTCTCGAAGAGGACACGGTTTGGTTCCCAGTACCCACAAGTCAACTAGCAATCATCTGTACTCAGGTTCCAGGGGATCTGATGCTCTGGGTCTCCATGGCACCAGGCAGGCTTATAGTGTATTTACTTACACAGGCAAAAATCCTTACACATAATTTTTTTTTTTTTAAGGTCAATCTCCCTGTATCCCAAGCTGGCCCAGAACTCGTAATATAAATCAGGCTGGCCTCAGTCTCACAGAGATCTGTCTGTGCCTTTGCCTCCCAGTGTTGGGATTAAATGTGTGTGCTACCATTCCCAGCAGAAGATTCTTTTTTTTAAAGCTATAGTAGGCCAGGTGTTGTGGCACACACCTTTAATCCCAGCACTTGGGCTGAAGAGGCAGGCAAATCTCTGAGGTTAAGGCCAGGCTGATCTACATAGCAAGTTCCAGTTTCAGAAATACAAAATATTAAAATTTTTTAAAAGCTGTAAGTAAAGGAGATTACGTACTTCCATTTCTTTATGGTAGCCTTATGCATATTGCTTTTTGTTTAGCTCTTGAGGTAAAGTCTTACCCTGTAGCCCAGGAAATTTGTTCTGTAGCCCAGATTGGTCTTGAACGCACTGTAGTCCTTCCTGCCTCAGCCTCTTAAGTGCTGGGATCTCAGTTATAAGTTACCTTGTCTGGATACATTGGTATTTCTTTCATTTCTGGGATTCTTCATCAAGTTAATGTAAATCTGACCACATCTTTCTATTTCTAGGGCTTTCATCATCACAGGACAGACCTACACACGAAAAGTGGACATTGAGGTGCTATCTGTTCTGGCTAGCTTAGGTGCATCAGTGCACAAGGTGAGGGTGGCAGCTTGTGGGGTAGAGGGTGGGAGCTTTGGATACTACCGACAGACCAGAATAACCGCAGATTTCCACTTAATTGTATCTTAGTACATCAGTCATAACGGTTTGAGAACTACAAGGAAAGCTCTTAAATTAAGGTGTACTAAAGAGAACACCTAGATTTTGTATTCTCTTTAAAGTTAATCCTAGAACTACAGCATGTCTGTCTTGTTGAAGATTGTATTAAAATTGATCTTCCTGAGCTGGGTGTGGTGGTGCACGCCTTTGGTCCCAGCACTTGGGAGGCAGAGGCAAGTGGATCTCTGTGAGTTCAAGGCCAGCCTGGTCTATATAGCCAGTTCTAGACTAACTGGGGCTACAGGGAGACCCTGTCTCAAAAAGACCAAAAAAATCCCAAAAAATTCCTCAGCCAGATGTGGTTAATGCCTATAATTATGACACTTTTTATAGGAATGGGCAGGAGAGCCATTTTGGCTACATAACAATGTGAAAGACAGCTTGTACTATGTGAGACCCTATCTTAGAAAGGAAGAAAAAAATGATAATCCCATTATCTTTCCATGGTGACCTATAACTATCTATCTGTCATGCACACACCCCTTTCCTCTTTTCTTCCCATAGTTAGTTGGTCGGTCGGTCTGTCTGTCTCTCTCTCTCTCTCCTACCCACTCCCTCCCTCTCTCAACAGGGTTTTGCTGTATAACCTGTAGTGGCCTCAAACTTGAGATATAAGCACCTAGGTTACCAGGCACACATCACCACACCCAACTTCATGATGTTCTACACAGTTTTTGACAAAAAAATGTTTTGTGGTTTTTGTCATTGTTTTTCTGGTGCTGGTGATAAAACCCAGGCCCTTATGCTTTCCAGACACATGCTCTGATACAGAGCCAACTCCTCACCTTGGTTTGTTATCTCAGCTTGTCGGGAGCAGAACAGCCTGAGAAGATGCTGCCTGGGAGCTCTTAGGCAGGTGGGGTTGGCCTTGAACTCAACCACACACGCTCTAGGAGCTCACCACCTGCATCATCCTAGCCTGGCTCCTGAACTCTCCTACAGCCTGAGTGTGGGGGATGACACCTGCTCTGCTTCTCACAGATATGCACTGACATACGCCTCCTGGCAAACCTGAAGGAGATGGAGGAACCCTTTGAAGAACAGCAGATTGGTGAGTGTAACATGGAGACCTGGGAGTGCCTCAGAGTTGCCGGACAGGGTGTGCCTCTGTTCACAGAGCATGCCCTGTGGTTCTTGTGTACTTGCTGTCCCCAGAAGCCTTTTTGCCTTTACATCTCATCCTCTTACGTGGGCAGGCTCGAGTGCGATGCCATACAAGCGGAACCCCATGCGCTCAGAACGTTGCTGCAGCCTGGCTCGTCACCTGATGGCCCTTGTCATGGACCCACTACAGACTGCCTCTGTTCAGTGGTTTGAACGCACACTGGATGATAGTGCCAACCGGTCAGTGAAATGAGAACACCACATGCCATGCTTTTATACAGAGGCTAAAGGAAGAGGTCTAGAAGCAAAAGGACATCCGAACATGTCTGCTACCCTTCTTGTCCCTAAGGAGGCTTGAGTATAGCAGACAGGCCAAGACATACAAGGAACAGTGTGCTAGGTGTTATGACCAAAGTGTACAGCGTACACAGAGTAGTGTTGGAGGAGTCCAGGAAAGCTTGAAGTGATACCTTAAAACTTAGGACGCAAGGGCTAAAATGTGGGTCACTTGGTAGAATGTTTACCCAGTAAGCATGAAGCCCAGGTTTGATCCCCGGCATTGCATAAAAAACAGACATGGTGGCATACATCTGTAATCTCAGCATTTAGGAGGTAGAGGAGGGAGGATGGGACAGTCATCCTCCTCTGCATAGGGAATTGGCAATTGGCATTTATCCTGGGTGAGAGACTTAGTCTCAAATACAATCAGCGTAAGCATTTAAAGAATAGTCAGGAGCACATACAAAGATGGGAGAAGGTCAGCTGAGTAACTACCTGGCAGCTGGAGTTGAAGTCCCTACAACAAGGCATGAACATAGGTAGCAGCTCCTTTATGGAGAGTGTCACCCCAAAAAGGAGTTCAGATTTTACTCTGAAAGCAGGTTGATGTCTACTATGTCACTTTGGTATTTTGATAGATTTATCGTGGATGGATAGAAGAAACCAACATTTATGGGTCTTCCTCTATACTCAGTAAAGTATGTCCACATACGGTCATCATTGTGTACTAGAATGTGTTCCTCTCTTATCCTGTCCCATCCTCCTTTCTTCCCTCTGTCTCCTGTCATTCAGGCTGGCTTTGCTCTCAAATGTGCCTGAGGATGACTGGGTATACTCAGCCTTTTTGTTCTCTTTTGAAGCAGGGTCTTGCCTTATAGCCCAGGTTGCCCTACAACTCACAGTCCTGCTTCAGCATCTCAACTTTTGAGATGTTAGGCCTGTAGCACAAGATAGTGATCAGGACATCCTGCATGGTGGAGGGGTATAGAGGCAGCTATCTGGGGTGCATGCGTGACCCAGGGTTGATTTATCAGAATAAGTCATCCAGCACCCCATGAAGACCAAAATCTTTGGATCTTCAAGTCCCTTTATAAACTGCTGCGGTGTTTACACTGATCCTCTTCACATCCTCTTATGTACCTAAAATGATTTAAATTACATGTCATACGTAATACTATTTAAATGCTTGGTAAATAATTATTGTTGAGGGATGACTGACAAGGTCTGTCTAGTGCTGAAGCAAATTATTTTTCCCAATTACTACTTATCCATGGTTGGTTAAATCCATGGGTGCCAAGCTTTCAGGTGACAGAAGACTGTACTTTTTTAGCAAGGTTTGGCCTAATTCAGTTTACCTGCTGCCCCAGCATCATTTTGGAAAATCATTTGTGTTGAGGCCCTGGATGGATCCAGTCTAGCAGTTTAGCAGTCCAAGCCCACGTGGGCCCAGTGGCCATGTTGATGGAGAAGGGGGCTGTGGGTAGAGTCAGAGGCAAACTACCCAGGGTCAGTGAGCAGAAGTGAAGGTAAAGAACTTGGTGAATGGCGTACTCCTGCCGCATGCAGAGACGGGAGCCATGGGGGTGGAGGGGCAGTTTGGTCGTGATAAGTAGGAGCAGTGAAGGTGGGGAGTGAGTTGGGATTTGAAGTAGAACCTTAGGTATATACAGGTCTGGCTCTTAGGCAAGTGGTGTAGACCAGAAGTGAAGATCTGAGGTTCATGAGGACATTAGGGTAAGTGAGTCATGAGACGGAGAGAAACTGTCCAGAGTGCATATGCATGAGAAGTGAGTATGGCAGCTTCTTGGGACACACCTGCTATATCTGACATTACTTGGTTAAAGAGATTAACTGACCACGTTTGTTTTGTAGGCGGATCTGTCTGGCCGAAGCATTTCTCACTGCAGATACTGTATTAAATACACTGCAGAACATTTCTGAAGGATTGGTGGTGTACCCCAAAGTAAGAGGCCTTGATTCGAGTCCAAGAATAAGGAGGGCCTGGGCTGTGGGAAGGGAGTTGCTCTGGAGTGAGTGTTTTTGGGTTTTTTGTGCTATGGAAGTTCTGTTCAGACCTCTTCCTTGAGTCTGACCTAACACTAGGGAACCAGCTCTGTGGAATTCATACAGAACAAGGAAGAACACTGAATTATCTTGACTATCTACCAGCATAGGCCTGCAGCTCAGGTAATCAGGCAGAGAAGGAGGCACCAGTGGCCTTGTTTTAAATGCCTGAGGCCCATGAGTTCATCTCCTTCAGATACTCAGCACCTGACCACAGGGCAATAAAAGTGAACTAATTTTCAGTTTTAAGAATTATTCTAGGATTGGAGGGATGGCTCAGTGGTTAAGAGCACTGACTGTTCATCAGAGAACCTGGGTTCAGTTCCCAGCACCCATGTGGCTGCCTGACAAGTGTGTAACTCTAGTTACAGGGGACCCAGTGCCCTTTTCTGGCTCCCACGGGTATTACACAACACAGGTGCACGTACATGCACGTAAAACATCCATACGCATAAAATATCCTTTAAAAGAATTATTCCTGGGGCTGGAGAGCTGGCTCAGCTGTTAAAAACACTGGCTGTTCTTGCAAAGGACCTAGGTTTGATTCCTTGCACCCACATACAGCTAAGAACCATCTGTAACTCCAGTTCCAGGGATCTGACACCCTCTTCTGACCTCCCCAGGCATTGCAGGACACTAGGCATCTACATACATGCAGGCTTTATTATACTCATACACAAAAATTTAAATAATAGAATATTTTTTTAATTATTCCTGTGAAACTATTTCTGAAAGTTTACTAAAACCAGTACATCTTTCCTTTAAGAAATGGGGGCCAAGCATGGAACACATACTTTGGCATTCGGGAAGTAGAGACAAGCAGATCTGCATTCCAGACTAGGCAGGACTACAGTGAGCCCAAAACAAAACAACAAGATCTCTGAATTTGTAAGGAAATTTACGAGCACATTACTAGACAAGCAGCTCCGCACACATCTCTGTAAGCAGTGGTGGTCTGTAGCCCTGCTGGCACTGGTTGCGTGACCTAGTTGATATTCCATGTGTGGCTTCGTAACCTTGAAACATCTCTCTTGGCCCTTCACTTTTCTAGGTGATTGAACGGCGCATTCGGCAAGAGCTGCCTTTCATGGCCACAGAGAACATCATCATGGCAATGGTCAAAGCTGGGGGCAGCCGTCAGGTGTGCTAGAAACGAGTCAGTCACTTGTAGAAAAGTGAAGAGGGATTAGGCCTGAATTTTCATTGAAATGAGGGGAGCATGTAGAAAGTGAGAGCCAGTGATCCTCGGTTTGGGGGCGGGCAGCAGCCACCCGGGTATCCCCAGCTGGTGAGGGTTGAGGTTGTGGAGTCTAGAGTAGCCACCTCAACCCAGTGGCTCTGGTTGTGAAATGTCCAGTGACTGTTGGTGGGTTTGAAATCCATTCGTGCTGAGCTAGCCCTCTCTTCCCCCAGGACTGTCACGAGAAGATCAGAGTGCTCTCCCAGCAGGCGGCCGCTGTAGTGAAGCAGGAAGGTGGTGAGAACGACCTCATAGAGCGCGTCCGCACAGATGCCTACTTCAGCCCTATTCACCCGCAGCTGGGGCGCTTGCTGGACCCTTCTTCCTTTGTTGGCCGAGCACCCCAGCAGGTACGCTCTGAACGTCTCCCCATCCTGGCTACTCTCCACTGCTGGCTGCGAGCTTGGGGTGCTCTTTGTTACTCCCCTCTTTAAAAAATGTTGATTATTTTATGTGTATGAGTAGATTGCCTGCATGTTTGCAAGTGCATCTGTGTTGTGCAGTGCCTGCCGAGGTCAAAAGAGAGTACCAGGTTCCCCTGGAACTGGAGTTACAGTTGGTTGTTAGCCACCATGTGTGTGCTGGGAAATGAACCCTGATGCTTTGCAAGAGCAGGCAGAGCTCGTAATCACCAAGCTGTCTCTCCAGTCCCATTATTTCCCTTTTGTAGGAGATATGAAAAGGCAAGATTGGACTGTTTTGGGTTGCTCCTTGAACCTTTCCCCAAGGACTGTCTCGCTGGCATCATGAGGACTGAAGTGCCTGGAGCACAGTGCTTAGTATGTAGGAATCAGTAAAGACTTTGTCATTTTTCTCTCAGCCTTTGAAATGAGGACAGTTAATTTTAAAACCTTTACCTGGCTGGGTGCTTAGCTCAGTGGTAGAACTTTTGGCCAAGTATAGATGAGGCCCTGTGCTTGATCCCCACACCAGTAAGTAAAGAAGGCTAGATATTCCTTATTTTCACAGAACTCAAATAGGCCATTGTAATGCCATATAGTAGAAGCAGAATTTAAGGAGGCTGTGTGTGTGTGTTCATGGTAGAGAGATAGCTCTTTCAAAGAAGAGTATAAAGAAGTTAGTTGGCAAAGACTTCTTGTAAGACATTGTATCATAACTGACAAGGAGTTAGCCTGGGAATACCATGTTAGAGGAGGTTAAGTCCTGACCTCTAGTGTGTGAGAGCAACATGATTAATTGGTTTGAGTGTTGCTAGAGGAATAAGTTCCTCAGAAGCAGTTACTGAACTTGGGCATGGTGGTACACACCTGTAATCCAGCAACTCAGAGGCTGCAGCAGAAGGAGCACCCATTTGTGGCCAGCCTGCTCTACATAAAGACTTCAAGGCCAGCCTGGGTGTAGAGATGGGGACTCTGACTAGGCCTGGTGGAACATGCCCGTAACCCTAGCCGTTAGCAGGTGGATCAGCATTTCAAGGCGATCCTCAGCTACATGGCAAGCTTGAGGCCAGCCTGGAATTCATGAAACCCTATCTCCAAGAAAAATCAGGCTGGGGTTGTAGCTTGCTGAGAGTGTTCACCTAGCATCCACAGAGCCCTAGTTGCCAGATTGGAAGAAAGGGAGGGGAGGAAAGACTGGCTTGAAGACAGAGATAGATGGTTTGCCATTTATATTCATATCACTTGGATGTCATGTGATTTAGGATGTGAAAAGACTTCAGACTGGGGCCCAATTGGGAAACTACTACAAATAACCAGATAATAGATCATGAGGACTTTGAGGCTCCAGCGTCAAGAGTGCATGCAGACCAAAGACTGGTTCCCAATACTGAGTCAGACCACTCACACCTTCCTAGAACTTCAGTTCCAGGGGATCCGACGCCCTCTTCTGGCCTCCTCAGGCGCATACAGACATACTCAAAAATTTTTTTAAGAATGTTTTGCTGGGCTTGGTAGCACACATCTTTAACTCCAGCACTCTTTGGGATATAGAAACAAGCCCATCTCAGAGTTTCAGACTAGCCTGGCCTACGTAGCAAGTTCCAGAACTCTTTTTTTTTTTTTTTTTTTTTTTTAACCTGGGGAGCTGGGGAGATGACTTAGCAGTTAGGAGCAACTAATTGCTCTTCCAAAGGACCTGATGTCAGTTCCCAGCACCCACATGGGGACTTTGAGCCAAGGCAGTTGTCAGTAGAGGCAAGAAGAGGGGACATTAGTCACTAAGAAGCTTGTTGAATAGAGCTGGGGAGGAGGATGGAAGAATCCCTTGTTGTAGCTTGGGAACAGGCAGAAGTGAAGAGCCCTGAGATGGTGATGACCCTGTCCGGAGAACACCTCTCGGTGGGTGCGGGTTGGAGTGTCCGTGACTGCAGACATTGCCCATGGGCAGTGGAGGAAGCAAGCTTTACACGTTGGGTCTCTGATACCAACTGGTTTGAAGAAGTGTTAAGATTTTCGTTTTCTTGGATTCGCTCTCATCTTTGGCAGGTGCACAGGTTCCTAGAAGAGGAGGTGTATCCCTTATTAAAGCCGTATGTTCATGTGATGAGGGAGAAAGCAGAGCTGCATCTCTAGAGTCGGGAAATGCAGAGCCTCTTTTCCCTCAAGAATTGTTTCATTAAATTCTGTTGTCAGAAGGCGACTACAGCAGAGTGCATGTCTCCTTCCCACTCTTCTCAGCTGTCACATGAAAATGTGGCTCCCCCTTCCTGCTCTTTCAAAGCGTATTTCCAGATGCTGCAGATCAGTGATACCTGACTTACAGTGGACTCTGTCACAATAAACCTTTCAGATGTTAAAGATTTTTTTTTTTTTAATTAATTTACCTAACTTGTCAAGCACCATCTACCCTGTATGTGCTCAGAACACTGTTAGTATAATGTTATTCTACAGTTGGGAAAAACACAAACCATTTATACTACAGCTGAATGTCTGGTGTCCTTTATTAAATACTATATGAGCAGTGCACATTCCCACCATCACACTGAGAGATCCTGAAACACCTCAGCTAGGTCTTCTGGGGCCCTCATGTGTTCACTGGATTGTAAAACTGCAGTGTATTCCTCGTCCTCAGTTGCTGAGTCAGACAGCCGGGTGCCTGCCTTTCAGTTTTTTTGCCTGGAATACACAATGAAATTGAGAGTTTTTAAAAAGGGTGCTATCAGGCCTCAATTCAGACTGTTCTTGTTTCACCTTTGGTGAAGCTTGTTTCTCAAGGAAGTGCTCACCGGGCATTTTACAGTCTTGCTAACCGAAGATTGAATTACCAGTTACTCAGCTAGAAGGGAAACATTAGTTTCACCCCTGGCTCAGGCTGTGTAAGAAGGCTCAGCAGGTAAAGTACTCTCAGGGCACAAGCCAGATGAAGAGTTCATAAAGGTGGAAGGAGAGAACCAACTCCACAGAATTGCCCTCTGACCTCCACACGTGTGCAGTAATGGTGATTAAGAGAAAGAGCCAGTCATGGTGGCGCACACCTTTGATCCCAGCACTCGGGAGGCTAGCTTGGTCTACAGAGTTCTGGGCCAGCTATGGCTACATAGTGAGACCCTGTCTCAAAAAAGAAGGTTTTGTTTATTTGACCAACACATGTATTTGATGACAGCTACAGTTGAATTTGGCCAGGATAAATGTAAGTAAGTCAACCTTATCCTCGGTGTGAGCCAGAGGTATAAGTGTTACATTAACATTCATGGTGTCTAGAAAAGTCACCAGAAACTTCCACTCTCAAAATTAAGTTCACTTTGGATAGGTCTGAAGGGTAACCTAAGATCCAACCCCCAAAGACCCTGACATCATGAGGGATATGATTTTGAGCTTTAGTGTATATAGATGTCTCTTCTGAAACAAGTTCTCAATCTTGTTAGCCCAGGTTGGCTTTGAATTTGTGAACCTCCTGCCTCGGCCTCATGAGTGCAGGAATAACATGGGTTCTGCTTGGCCTGTCAACCCTTGTAGAGGAAAAGTGATTTGACAGTCTTGCCGCACAAGAACAAACAGGTCAGTACAACTGAGACTGGTTTGGGCATAGTCACCAGAATGCTGGAAGCCACTCCAAGCTCCCAAGTCAGGAAGGAGCTTGAAGGCAGCCTAGTCAGGAGTGCTGTGAGGGAGGAAAGGCTGAGCCACTTCCAACTGTATCAAAATTAGCCAGAAGTTTGCTGGCTCACCATCATAATCCCTGTACTTGGGAGACTAAGGCAGGAGGATTGCCACCACAGGGATTGTTCCAGGCCACACTGAGTGAGACCATCTGTAAAAAAAAAAAAAAAAAAAAATGTAGCCAGAAATTAACTGGGATTGTTGGTGCTACAATGCGGCCTAGCATGTTTGAGGCACTGCATTTGGTCCCTACCAGCAAAAGTCTTATACAGCTCAATGAAGCCACAGGCATGAATTACAGAACCATATGCTCAATTCTGCAGAAAAAATTGATGTATGTGTTGGGGAGGGGAGTGTGTGTGCACATGTGGAGAGGCCAGCAGTTGGCACTGGATGTCTTCCTTTATCTCCAGTTTATTTTTTAATTTGATTTTTTTTTTAATGTATCTTTTAGTGTTTGCTTGTATGTAAGTACACTTATAGCATGCAATACCCAGAGCAGCCAGAAGTCATCATCCACTTTATTTTTTTTAGCCTGTCTTACTGAACCTGGAACTTGCTGCTTCCTCTGGATTGACCAGCCAGCAAGGCCCCAGGATCTGCCTGGCTGGAGTTACCAGGCTCACACTGCTATTCTCAGCTTTTTCTTTTTCCCCCAAATTTTTTATGTGCATGAGTGTTTTGCCTACATTATGTAAGTGCACCATGTGCCTGAGGTAGTCAAAAGATGTCAGCTTCCCCTGGAACCAGAGAATCAGATATGGTTGTGAGTCACCATGTGGGTGCTGGGACTGAAACCTGAGCCCTCTACAAGAACAGCAACGCCTCTTAACTACTGAACCTTTTTGTAAGTGCTAAGGATTCAAATTCAGGTCCTCAGCAAACATTTGACCCACTGAACCCCTTTGCTGATTTGTCTGGACTGACTGCCCAACAAGCCCCAAGGAATCTCCTCTTTCCTTCCCAGCTCAGACTACAGGAATCCACCACTGCCTGGCTTTTTAAGTGGGTTCCCCATCTTTGTATGGCAGTGAATCTACTGCCTGAGTCATCTCTCCAACCCAGTAAAATGCTTTTATATACCTGTTCAATATAGCTGTTCCTTCCTGTCTTATATCCATTCCTGCCTCCCAATCTCCTTGCTCCAACTCCTGGGTTCAAGTCACCTGCTTCAGCCTCCTGAGTTGATGGGACTATCAGCAGGCACTAGCACATAGGCCTTCCTCTTGTAAGTCTTGAAACTAATTCCATGGTACTTAGAAGACAGAGCCTAAGCTGGAGGATGGAAAGTTTACAGAACAAATTCCGTTGAATTTGCCTGAATAACCTAGCAAGACTATATCAAAAGAAAGATGGGATTGGAGAGATGGCTTAGCGGTTAAGGGGACTGGCTGCTCTTCGCAGAGAACCAGGGTTCAGTTCCCAACACTCACATGGCAGCTAACAACCATCCACAAATCCAGTTTCAGAGGCTCTAACACCTGGCCTCTGTGGACATTGCATGACACAGGTATACTTAGAAGCAGGCAATACACTCATATACATAAAATTAAAATATTTTAAAAAAATTTTAAAGATGACAGGCTAGCAGTAAGAGCACTGGCTGTTATTGCAGAAGACCTGGGTTCAAATCCCAGTACCTACATGGTGGCTAACAGCTGTCCATAACTCCAGTTCCAAGGGATCCAATGCCTTCTTCTGTCCTTGGCACTGCACGACACAGGTGCACTCATACAATACACTCATACACATAAAATAATTTAAAAAAAATTTAAGTGACTGGGGATGTCTATCTAGCATGCAGGAAGCGTTGGGTTTGATGCCCAACACAGCATATGCTGGCCATGTGGTGGTGTGAGCTTGTAACCCTAACAGTGGAAGCAAGAGAACCAGTAGCCTGGGCTACTTAGGACCTTAATGACCCAGTTCAATCCCTGGGCACCCACATAGAAGACCCAAGATTTCCACAGGCATGCCCTAGCACACAATAAATTTTAAGGAGGTAATTTTTTTAAAGAAGGTTAAGGGGCTCGCTTCAGCAGCACATATACTAAACTTGGAACAATACGGAGATTAATATGGCCCTGCACAAGGAAAAACAGCACATTCATTCATGAAGCATTCCATATTTTTATGAGATTGCAGAGTGTGACAGAATAGGACTCCTATATTAAGCCTCACCCACCCAAGGTTCAGGGATCATTTAGAAAAGGGGGTGAGTAGAAAGACTGTAAGAGTCAGGGGTGGTGTATGACCGTAAGAAAATAGGCTTCTAGGACCTTGTTCATGTGAACCACAGCACTAGTGACAGCATGCACAAGACCCACGCAAACTCAGACAAAGGCCAGCACAGAGCGGGCTGGAGAGATGATTCAGCAGTTAAGAACACAGGCTGCTCTTGGAGAGGACCAAGGTTCAATTCTCAGCACCCATATGGCAGCTCACAACCATCCATAATTCCAGTTCCAGGGGATCCAACGACCTCTTCTGACCCCCTCAGACATTGCATGGCACAGGTACACTTACACTCATGCAAGCTGCATACTCACAAAATTTTTTTAAAAATTAAAAAGAAACAATAAAACAAAACAAAAACTGGGGAGAGGGACAAGAGGCCCCAACCTTAGCTGAGGAACTGTTGGCAGCTGATCACTGCTGGCCAGGTAAGGGAAAGTTAGTCTTCTCTAAGAAAGTAATGCTAGATGGTGGAACAGGCTCCAGTGGAGAGAATTTCAACAGCAAGCTGGAAGCCCTAAGTTCAGTCCCCAACACTGGAAAAAAAAAGTTTTTAACACTTTTATTATTTTTATTTTATGTGTATGAGTGTAATAATGCCTTCATGTATATAAGTGCACCCATGTTGTGCAGGTCAGAAGACATCAAATTCCGGAACCTGGAACTGGAGTTCCAGACGGTAGTTAGCTGCCATGTAGGTGCTGGGAATTGAACCCAAGTCGTCTGCAAGAGCAGCCAGTGCTCTAAAGCACCAAGCCATCTGTCCATGCCTGAAAAAAAAAAGTGTTAAGCAAAAGGAAATGAAGTTACAGAGCTCTGCTCTGTACAAGCATTCTGTCTATTCCGAAAGTGGCTCCAAGCAAACAGCTTACTACCAATGTGTCTGAGGGTTCACATCACATAGCAGACACAGCGGGACGTTAGACACCTGTGACTGTTAATACACTTCTTCATAGAAAATAAGGAAACAAGATAGGCTTGTTCTGCAGTTTGTTAGACTTCTCATCCATAGTGACAGGTCTGCAATGAGTGGTTTGGCCTGTTTCTCTTCCTGAGCAATTGGAACCGGTGGGTCTGTGTATTACTTTTCTTTCCTCGTCCACTCTCTCTTGCTCTTCTTTAACACACTCATGATTCTGTTCTCAAGTGCAATCCACCAATTTCATAGTTTTCCTTGTAATGTTTAATTAGGAATATTTGAGTGAGCTGCAGTGTGGCTGTACCTTCTCTTAAGATTAAATTCATGGTTAGCCAGTGTTGAAAAGTCCAGAATCAGGATCGTCCGAGAAACCAGGGTTTGGGCACATCATGGGACAATGGGCTTTGTGTTCAACGGCAAACACTGGGCATTTACTGCCCTCTTCCCCTGCTAACATTAGATCTCATTTCTGTTGCTTGCAAATGTGTTTTAAGTGGAAGCCTGGTAGCAGCGTCTAGACTTTTGTGAATCCTGAGTGTGAAGGTTAATCAGAGGTGACTCAGTGTGTAAGAGTAGTTGCTGTTCAAACTTGAGGTCCTGAGTTCAGATCCCAGCACCCACTTAAAAAGATGGATGTGACCATGTGTGCCAGTTACCCCAGCACTCTGGAGGGCAGAGAGAGGGAACGGTGAGTTCGGTGAGAGACTGTCTCAGAGCAGTGAGCTGGAGTATGATAGAGCAGGACACCTGAGGACCTCTGACCTCCACGTGTGCACACAGGTGCCCACACTCACACACAAACACACACATTAAAAATAAAGGAAAATATTGTTTTCCTTCCTGATCTCAAAAAGGCTTGCCAACCTTTCCCTGTGGTCAGTGAGGAAGCAGGCTAACTTTGTAGTTGTTTTGTTTTTCCTACTATGAAGAATCTCTGCCTTGAACTTGACACAAAGAATGGTGAATCAATCAACATAAAAGATAAATTTGGGGTGGGATAGCTCAGCAGTTAAGAACTGCTCTTCCAGAGAACCAAAGGTCCTAGCACCTCTATCAGGCAGCTCATAAGTACCTGTAACTTGAGCCTCAAGGGATCTTATACCCTTGTCTGGCCTCCAAGTGCACCCACACACACACATAAATAAAAATAAAATATTTTTTTAAAGTAGATAGTGGCTGGGGATATAGCTCAGTTGCTAAAGGGCTTGCCTAGCATGCACAAACCTCTGGGTTTGGTCCCCAGTACCATGTAGGCCTGGTTCAGTGGGGCACACCTGTAATCCCAGCACTGGGAGGTGGAGCCGGGATGATCAGAAGTTCATATTCAGCCTCAGCTACTTAATCTGAGGCTACTCTGGGGGGTAAAATGAAACCCTGACTTAAAAGCAGACACTAGTATTCAGGCTCAGAGTATACCTCAATGATAGAGCACATGTTCGGCATGTGAAAGGCCCTGGGTTCAGTCCCCTCAAAAGAATAAATGGAGCTGGGCGCAATGGCATATGACCTGAGAGCATGACTTGAGATCAGCCTAGGAAACTCAGAAAGATCCTGCCTGTCAAAGATTCGATGGGGCAGAGTATGATGATGCATGCCTGTAAGCCCAGCATTTTGGAGATAGAGGTAGGAGGATCATGAGTTCAAGGTTTGTCTCTGCTACATAGAAAGTTCCAGGCCAGCCTGAGCTACATAAAACTTTATGTCAATAAATTGGATAGATGGAAGGAAGGAAAAACAGGGAGGAAGGGAGGGAAGGAAGGGAGGAAAAAGTAAGAGTGAAGCTGGAGGTCTCGGGGTATATAGCTCAACATCAGCACATGTGCAGACCATGTGCCAAGGCCTGGGTTCCACCCTAGCACCGCATATACAATAAGCTATAAAGCTACATAATATATTTAAGCATGTTTTCCTAGGTAGTAGACCTAAGGTAATTTTTCCTTTATGCATTTTTCAATTTTTTAAACAATTTTATTTCAGTTAACATAATTTTAGAGTCATTTCAGATTTAAAGTTGATGGTGTTGCAGTTATAACCCAAGCACTTGGAGGGCCATGGCAGGAGGGTCAGGTGTCTGAGACAAGCCTGATCTTCATAGAGATCCCCAGTGTGAAAATGTGAAAAATGATTTCAGATTATAGAAAAACGTCCAACATAGTATGGTTTCCTTCTGCCATATATCAGTTAACTTTATTAGAGTTCAGTTGTCAAAATTAATGAACCAATATTGATCCATTATTATTAACTAAAGTCTTTAGCCTTTAGCTAATGACCTTTTCTCTGGGTCAGGATTGCATCTGGGAGAGAAATTACGTTTGTTATTGTTGTGTAAACTTTCGGGGAGATAGGAGCAAACATTTCCTCACCCAAGATACGGTACCAACAACAGGTCAAGTTCACAAACCACTTAACTGTAGCTTGATGAACCCATGCGTTACCTGGCTTACTTACCTACAGGAGCTTGGGTGACCCCAAACATCTGTTTCACTGGAAAGACATGGCACATGGCCCCCACCCCTCAATAAATAAAAAGAAAAGAAGAAAAGTCCAAACTCAAGAAACTGAGCCGAATTTCTGACTGGATTTCCAAGATCATCACATCAGAGGATAAAGTGATCTGGATGACCACTTAGACAAAGGCCAGGTAGGAAGCGAATTTTAGCGCAGATAAGAACAATTAAGCTGATTCTGATTTAGTTGACTGCAGGTTTTCATGTTTGTGGTGAGGCTATTTCAGCCCAGAAGAAAGTGAGGTTTGATAGCATCTTTAAGAACTACCGTAGACGGGGCTGGAGAGATGGCCCAGTCATTAAGAGCACTGGCGCTCCTGCAGATGGACCCAGGTTCGATTCCCAGCACCCACATGGTGGCTAACAACTATCTGGAGTTCCAGCGCCAGGTAATCCGACACCTGTGCTCCTTGGGCACTGCATGACACTGGTACATACACACATAGAGGCATAACACTTAGACACATAAAATTTAAATTAAAAAATTAAGAGAACCAGGTGTGGTGGCACATGCCTTTCACCCCAGCACAGGGGAAGCGGAGACACACAGATCTCTGAAATGGAGGGCAGCCCAGCCTATATAGCAAGTTCCAGGCCAACTGAGGCTGCAGAGAGACCCTGTCTCAAAAAAAAAAAAAAAGGGCAGTAGTAGTTCTTAATCCCCACAAGGGACTGCCTATGATTATCTCTGGCTCACATGCAATAGCAGGCCCAAGTATGAGAACAGGGACCAGGTTAGCCACGAAGCCTGCCTGTCAGCTTCCATCCTCCGATGAACTATCCTTTCACTGCCATGGCTCTAGGGCACTGGAAGATGGTCTTTTCAACTTCAAACTATTATGCTTCTCACATGGTTTCAAACTTTAATAAGACAACTGTCTAAAATGTTCTAATTAGGACAGTGCTGTTTATGAGTATTATATATCTGAAGTATAATGCAAAAATTCCAAACAAAAGTTAAGAATTTAACCCATAATTCATCAGGTAACCAAGATGCTTATTTTCAAGAAAAAAAGTAAAAGAGTTAGTTTTCGCCTTTAAAAATGTTAATCTGGGGGCCAGAGAGACAACTCAGTGGTTAAGAGCACTGGCTGCTCTTGCAGAGAACCTGGGTTCAATTCCCAGCACCCACATGGTGACTAATAGCTGTTAGTAACTCCAATTCCAGGGGATCTGATACCCCCTTCTGGCCTCCAAAGGCACCTGCACATATGTGATACACTCAGGGGCACACACATACACCTAAAATAAAAGTAAATCCTTTAGGGGCTGGAGAGATGGCTCAGTGGTTAAGAGCACTGGCTGCTCTTGCAGAGGGCCCAGGTTTAAGTCCCAGCAGCCACATGGTGACTAACAACTGTCCATTAACTCCAGTTCCAGGGGATTCGACGCCCTCTTCTCACCTCTGTGGGCGTTGCGTGACATGGGTGCACCTACCTACATGCAAGCTATACACGTGTGCACATAAAATAAAAACAATAAATAAAGATTTTAAAATCCCTTTAAAAATGTTCATTTCATAAGCCATGATCATCTACACCTGTAACCCCAGAGTGCAGCAGGTGTGCGGGGAATCAGAACCTCGAGATCTTTTAATGCATAGTTCCAGGCCAGCCCGAGATACATGGGACCCCCTATCTCTCTCTTACACTCACATATGCACACACACACACAAAACAAATCAAAGTTCCCTTCTAGCTGTGCTTGTGACCCCAGCACTTAGGAGGCTAAGGCTGGAGGATTGTGAGTTCAACAACAGCTTAGACTGGATAGCTAAACATTTCAAAACAAATAGCTTCATTTCTTTTGTGATAACCTAGAAGAAATAAATATTTACAAAAATCTTTGTTTCTGGTCCAGATTCAATAATCTTCCTCTAACCCCTGGCTGCCACCTGTGCCCTGTGACTACAACTGGTGAGCAAGACAGTCTGCCCTCCCAAGCTTATGATTCCAAGACAGGAAACAGACTACAAGAAGCTTGCTTCACTGCTGCTGAGATAGAACAGTGACCGAAAGCAACTTGTGGAGAAAGAGTTTGTTTTTTAGCCTGTCATGGAGGGGAGCCAGGACAGGAACCCTGGAACTGACACAGGACACTGCTTACTGCCTTGCCTCCCCTGGCTTGCGCAATTGCTTATAGAGCGCAGGCCCACCTGCCCGGGAATGGCACTGCCCACAGTAGCTGACCATCCTGCATCAATTAGCAGTTAAGAAAATGCCTCCCAGACGTGGCCAAGGCCAGTCCATTGGAGGAACTTCCTCTTCCCCTTGTCTCTACTTTGTGTCAAATTGGCAAACACTAACCCACATAGACTCCTCCTTCACAGGACATAACTCAAAATCTGAACATATGTGAAATTCTGAGCAAAGGGGCTCTTGAAATGCTACAACTTTTTGATTAAAAAAACTCCATCCTACTCTTTGGTTTTAACTTGTGAAACATCTCAGATTTAGTCTCCATCATGAGGCTGATGCTGGGTTTCCCACCTGCATGGTGTTTGACTAAATTACGTTATTACACATGACCCCATGTGAAACCATTTGATATTTCCATAATCGAGAAGGGCCTTGTCCTGGGTATTGACTATTTATTTATTTATACACAGGGTCTATTATGGCTCTTGGCTCATCACGTAAACCAGATGGCTTCAAACTCAGAGAGATCCATCTGCCTCTACTCTGCTAGTGCTAGGATTAATGGTGTATACCACCATGCCTGGCTAAGAGATTTTTTATAAAGATTTATTACTTTTCTATGTATATGCATGTGTACCTGTGCGCGTTTATGTGCACCACACATTGTAAGGTCTGGGTTCGAGAGACACAGCAGACAAAGGGACTAGAGACTCCGCTGGGAGCTAATAGGACCGGTTTATTAAGAGAAGACCAGATGGGACTAGCTTCTTTGCACTCAGGAGTGGAGATTGCTAGCCCCGCCCAGGAGGCTGGCCTCCCCAAAGAAATGGGGGAGACTAGCCCCGTCATCTTGGGGCTTGGGATGCAGGGGAACCGGGCTGGTGTGCCTGGCTCCAGATCTGGTTGGAGAAGCTCCCTCAGGGAGAGTAAAAGCCTCTAGCCCTCTAGCCCCCATCCTAGCTGGGCTGGTCAGTAGGTCCTTTTATGGGAGGGGGTTTGGGTTCTCATGACATCTGATTGATGTTTAAGGTAAACTTCTGGCCAAGAAGTAGTCCCTTTTTACAGTTTGTGAATCCTGGGTTGGGAATCTTATCTATTCAAGAAGTTGTAAAAGTCAATTCCTTTCTCAGATCTCAGCGGGCTCTGAGAGTCTGGCTGGAGTCACCAAGGTATCTGTCCTGGGGCTGCTGGGGGGTGGGGGGGAGTTGGGGCCTCCAGTCACATCTTACACACATGTGCCTTTACATCTCCTGAAACTGGGGTTATAGACCATTGTAAGCTGCCCTAGTGAGTTCAGGTCTTGTTTTGTTGCTTATTGGCTCTCAGTATTTTAGTCAGTCCTTTTCTAAAATGGTGTTGTAGAACTTGGTCGGCCATTTCTTCCTTAGATGAGCTGTGCCTACCTGGAAAGAGTTATCTCTGGTCTAGCTTGTTGACGGCTGCCAATCCCTTATGGAAGGAGTGCGGGGAGGGTTGTTGGACTCTTGCCCGAGATTCCAGCTGCCCCTCATAGCCATCTGTAGGCAATTTTACCCTAACTCCATGGGGCTTCCAGATATGAGAGACTGTATAAGGTGGGGAGGCTGAGAGGCTCCATCCATGCAGCTATACAGAAGCCATTATCCATCCTGGGTGAAGACTTTCAGTAAGGCTGCTTTGGGGGTCGGTCACCTACTCTCCTGCAGGTACAGATCTGTGCTTCATATGTCAATCTGATAAACTCAGTGGTTCCTCAAGTCAAGATTTGGTGGAATAATAATTTGGTTTGTTGTTGAACGTTATAAGAAGAGGCAGATGTTTTCAGGTCTCCTTTCTAAAATAATGCAAGCTCATTTTCAGGCTAGTTCTTTGGTGGTATCAGTTTCAGTTGAGATGGACTGCCATCTTTTTGGACAATTCTTTGGTACAATGCTTAGATGTTTCCCACGGAGGACTCACAGCAACCTTAAGTTCGGGTTCTCTTTAAAATTTTTTGTTATTTTATGTGTCAGTGCATCGCCTGCATGTGTGTAAGTGCACCACATGGATCCCTTGGAACTGGTGTTAAGAAGGATTGTTAGCCGCCATTAGGTGCTGGGAACCAGGTCCTCTGCAAAAGCAGCCAGTACTCCTAACGCTGAGCCATCTCTCCAGTCCCAGGGTTCTCTTTTTACAGCGGTGCTAAATGTTAATACATTGACTTCAAATAGGCCCTCAGGCTTCAGCACTGCATTTCTTGGGCATGACCTCAACTAATTAGTGGCGTCCCTCAGGGCCTGTGTCTGATGGTAGCACAGATTAAGTAGGCCTGGAGGCTGGTTCAGTGCACTTTCCGGTCTTGTGCGTGGACGCCATCCTGGCTGCTCCAAATCACCCTCAGGTGCTGGCACCTCAAGCCAGAGGGATTACGAGACTGAACCCAGGCCTGGAAGTGGGCGCGGGATCCGTCCGGTGGCTTGGAACTACCACCCCCAGCATGCCCCGCGGCGCCTGGGCCTGTCGATCGCGCGTGCGCAGAGGCGCCACGGCGCTCTGACTGCCGAGGCAGCCCAGACCTGTGACCCGCGCTGAGGTGGCGGCGGGCAGGTGAGCGCCGGGCGAGTCGGGGCGTCGGCGGCACGCGCTCGGGTGGACGCCGCGGGCAGTTGTGCGCGGCTGAGGCCGCCTGACGCCTGCTGGCTGCGGCCCGGGTCGGCGCTGGGAGCGGGGGGCTCCGGGCTCCTCCGAGCGTGTCGTCTGGGCGGTGTCCGGAGGCGGGGACGGACCCACCGTCCTGCGACCCGAGCGACTTCGGAAACCTGCGGACGCGGGGCCTGTGAGGTAGCGGCTTCGGGCGTTGACAGGTGGAGCTGAGTCTCTGTGGAAGGCCCAGTGGAGAGTCTAGGCCGGGAGTACGCGCGTGCGTGCGCGCGAGTGTGCATGTGTGTGTGTCCATAGAGCGCGCGCGTGTGTATGTGCGTGTGGGCGAGTGTGCATTGTGTGTCCATGAGAGCGCTTGCTTGCTTGCGTGTGTGTCCATAGAGCGTGTGTGCATGTGTGTATGTGAGTGTGGGCGAGTGTGCGTCCATGAGAGCACGCGCGCGTGTACGTGTGAGTGTATGTGGGTGAGCATGTGTGTGTGCCAATGAGAGCTTGCACACGTGTGTATGTGTGTGAGTGTGGGAGAATGTTCATTGATGAGTCCATGACAGCGCGAGGGTGCGTGTGTACATATGTGTGAGGGTGTATGTGCATGTGTTTGGGCATTTATGTGTTCATGAGAGCACATGTGTGTACAGGTGCGTGTGTGTGCGTGAGTGTGAATGCATGTGTACGTGTGTGTGCGCGCGCGCGAGTCACGAAACAGGCATTCGTTTAGGCAGGATCAATTTGTGTGCTTGGTACTGGAAATTTGAAAATGATTCTTGCTTAAATGGATCAAGGCTGGTTTAATATGGCAGGTAATGCTGAGGAAAAGTGCCTTAGGGTTTCCTTGCTGTGACAGACTGCACCGAGTTTCCCTGTCTCTTGCTGTGTGTGAATGTATGATTGATTGGTCACAGTGTTTTTTGTGTCTCGGTGGAATAGTTAGTGATGACTTGATAGTATATATATATTTTAATATCTAAAAAATTCCTTCTTAGTAGATTCGAGTTTTTATCCAGACTAGTTCACAAAGCTGAATTTGCAGCTTTGGTTTTTATTTGTAGCTTTTGTAACCATGCTGGTGGTTAGTTTGTAGGTACATGTGTGTGCTCTCTCAACAATAAAATCTCACCTTTGGTTCACATGTTCATTTCTGTTCTCCCTGACTAAGTAAATTGTAATTAACTGTGTAAAGGTTGATAATCCTTCCTTTGTTTTGGTAATCCTTTGAGTATAGCTGTTATTTGGTGATGGATATGGGATCCAGAGCCTCCTGCCACTACTTAGCTGGGACTCCAGATCTTTCCTGAAGCTTTCTCATTAATCATTTCATCAACCTCAGTTTTACTTCTAGTTTTTTGCTTGTTTGGGTTTTTATTTTGTACGATTAAAAATTTTTTATTCATGTATGTTCGTGGGTATGCACATGTGCGTACAGGTACCCAAGGAGGTCAGAAGGTGTTATCCTCAGGAGCTGGAGTCATAGGTAGTTGTAGGCGGCCCGACTTGGTTGCTGGGAACCAAACTTGGGTCTTCTGCAAGAGTAGTGTTCACTCTTTAAGTGCTGAGCCATCGCTCCAGCCAGATTGGTAGCTGAATTGGTATATATGTTTGTTTTTTGAAACAGAGTCTCACTATGTAGCCCTGACTGGGCTGGAACTCACTATGTAGACCAGGCTAGCCTTGTATTGCAGAGTTCTCCAGGTCTCTTGCCTCCCAAGTGCTGAGATTAAAGCACATGCTACCCAGCCCTGCCCATGATTGGTGTTTTGCTTTTTTTTTTTTTTTTTTTTGCTGTTTGTCTGAGACAGGCTCTCACTTTGTAACCCTGGCTGGCCCAGAACTTGCTATGTAGATCAGGCTTGCCTCCTAGTGCTGGAATTAAGGGAATGTGCCATCATGCCTGGTTTCTGAGTGGTGATGTTTTTTGTTTTTGTTTTGTTTTTGAGACAGCGTTTTCCTGTGTATCCCTGGCTGATCTAGAATTTGCTATGTAGACCAGGTGGCCTTGAACTTGTGGTGATCCTTTTGCCTTTGTCTCCTGGATGTTGGGATTAGAAGTGTCTGTCACCACACTCAATTTCCTATCCCTTTTTAAGCAAAGAAGTGTGTGATCTGTGGCAGAGGAGAGTGGGGAGGGGTTGGTGATGTGTATGGGTAGCAGTGAGAGAATATGACCTATGACTGGAACAATTTAAAAGGGTCGTGGCAGCCCTGGTTATGGCTCAGGGTAAAGTGCTGATCTACCATGATGAGACCCTGGGTGTAATTCCTAGCACTAGAGAGAGAGGGAGAGAGGAGTGAGGGAGATGCTTCTTTATAAAAAGACATACTAACCTTTCCTTGTGAAATTGGGCACTTGTCACATCAACAGAAGAGTGGACAGTGTAATACTGCATAGCAGTGAACCTGAATTTTGAGTAAAATACTGACAAAGTCACACAAGAACTGCTCATCTCTTTTATTATGCTGCTGTTTCTCTGTTGGGAGCAGATGCAAGAGAACCTTGCTGGCTTAGGATTCTAAAAGATGTGTTGTGTTTTGTTTTTCTCTTTGTAGTTCTCAATAAAGATTTTGGCAGAAGCCCAACATCTTGTAGGTTTGGTGATTTAACATCAGTTTCGTCAGTTTACTCTCCAGACTGCCTCTTAGCTGTAACAGCGGTAGTTTTCCATAGCAGCCATTCATGAGCTCAGACTGTCACCAGGAAGTGGGAATAACACAAAGAAAAAATACACAGAAAAAATAAAGATCCTGTTTGTCATTGCGTAGAGCACAGAACTTGGGCAGGAAGTCCAGACTGGAGGATTACTAGGTGGGAGAAGTCAGGACACTGGAGTGTCTTCACTATCTGCAGGAATAATCATTGAAAGCAGTTACTAAGGTTTACAGGTTAAGCAGTTACTGTAAATGAGGTTACAGGTGAAGTGATTTCCTCATAAACACTGACAAAGCTAACTTTAAGTTAAGCCTGTCTAGCTCTAAGACTCCTAGTCTCTCTCTCTCTCTTTTTTTTTTTCTGAGATAGTATCTTGCTTTGTAGTCTAGAACTCAAGATCCTCCTGCTTCTACTTCCAAGTGCTGGGATCACAGGTGTGTGTGCCACCATGCTCAGCACCCCACCCTTTTTACAGTTTTTTGTATTACTTTATCAACAGATATGCTCACAGGGCACGCAGGAGACAGGCAGGTGGATCTCGGAGAGATTGAGGCCAGCCTGGTCTACATCATGAGTTCCAGGCCAACTGGGGCTACAGGAATACCCTGTCACAAAAACCAAAACCCAAAGGAAACCCCAAAATAGAAATAAAAACAAAAAAAATATATTCAAGTAATTGGGCTGTAGTTAATGATAGACACTTACCTAGCATGTACAGGACCCTGTGTTCAGTCCCAGGCACTGGAAAAAGAAAAGGCAAGTATGTGCAAGTCTTTCTTCATCCTTGGTCCTACTCCTCCATTTTGTTTTGTTTTGAGACAGGGTCTTGGGCTGGTCTGGAACTCACTATGTAGAGTTGGTCTCAAACTTACAGCAATCCACCTGCCTCTGCCCCCTGAATGCTGGGACTAGTGGTGGGTGCCACTACACCCAGCCCACCCCTCTTCTTTAATGCAGTGCGGGAATCAAACCCAGGAGCTCCTGTATGCTAAGTAAACTCTTTACCACTGAATTACATCTCCAATTTTCCTTACCGTGTTGTTATTGAGACAGGGTCTCTCTGTAGCCACAGCTGGCCTGGAAGTTCCCATGTAGATCAGGCTGACTTCAGTCTCACAGAGATCAGTCTGCTCCTGCCTCCTGAGTACTTGAATTAAAGATGTGTACCACCATGCCTGGCTTAGTTTTTCTTTTTTCTTTAAAAATTTTTATTTTTTATTTAATGTGTATGGGTGTATTGCCTGCATGTATGTAAGTGTACCAGTGTCATACAGTGCCCATGGAGATCAGAAGAGGGTGTTGGATCCCCTGTAACTGGAGTTAAGGTGGTTAGCCTTGATGTGGGTGCTGGGAACTGAACCCAGGTCCTCTCTAAGAGTATTCAGTGCTCTTAACCTCTGAGCCATCTCTTCAGCCAAGTTTCCCCTTTAAGAAGAGAGGGAAAATCTACGTCTGTCTGTCTATCTATCTATCTATCATATGCACGCATATCTGTGGCTATATGTCCTCTAGAAATTGCTACCATTTCTCCTACTTTTGTATTCTAAATTTGTCCTTGAAAAGCAAATTCTGGGATTGGGTATGTAGCTCACTTGGTAGAGAGCTTGCCTAACAAGTGTGAAGCCCTGGGTTTGATCCTCAGCACTGCATAATCTAACATGGTGCTACATGCCTGCAATCCCAGTAGTGGTAGGGGACCAGAGTTCAGAGTCATCTTTAGCTACATATGTAGTTTGAGGCCAACCTGGGGTACTTGAGATCTTGTCTCAAAAGATGGAGGGTAGAGATTCTGCCTCACTCTTCCTTTCTCCTTAGCACCTGTAGTCTGGATTCTACCTTCAGGATCTCCATTTAGCCAGCTATTGAATATCTGTTTTGTATTCCATTTCCTAGACTTAGATGGTCAAGATACAGTTTTTTTCCCTGAGTGAGTTTAGGGCCAGGGAGAAGTTGGTACATACCAATATCATATCTTTTTTAAAAATTGTGTTTATTTTTATTTTATGTATATGAGTGTATTGCCTGCATATGTGTAAATGCACCCATTTGTGCAGTACCCTCAGGGGTCAGAACAGGGTGTCACATTCCCTGGAACTGTGGTTAGGATGGTTGTTAGTTGTCATGTGCTGGGAACTGAACCCTTGTCCTCTGCAAGAACAGCCAGTGCTCTTAACCACTGAACCATCTCTCTCACCCCTCAATTTTATATCTTAAAGGTTGATGACATGGTCTTCAGTCTAGAGAATTGGAGAAGACCACTAAACTGCCTTAACTTGCTCAAGAAATAGTCTGAGTTCTGCATGGTTGGGTGTACCCTTCCAGAAAGAACTATCTCCAGTGAGAAGTGATATATGGTTGAAAGATAGCATGTATGCTTGGGAATCTGGAATCTGACAACCTAGGAACAAGCTTGGTTTTTTTTGTTTTTGTTGTTTGTTTGTTTTGCGATAGGGTCACACTGTATAGCTCTGGCTGTCCAGGAACTTGCAGTATAGACTAGGCTGGCCTTGAACTCACAGAGGTCCACCTGCCTCTGCCTTCCACCACACCTGGCATCTTTGTAATACCAGCTTTTAGTACGCTGCACAGAAATTGGGCCTTTGCCTTGTTTACTCCATCATACCTCTGTCCCCTAGGACAACAGTAGGTGACAGTTACTGGAGGCTGAATGCCTTATAGGACTACTGTGCTCAGCACATGTAGAAATTAGGGTAGCAGCATATGACTTGGTAAGGCTAAGAATGCAATACAGCTTACAGACTGCTTTTGACAGACCTGTTCTTTGAATGTTGCATATAGAATCACTCTTCTTGAAAATTTAGGCTCATTGCTATGTGATCACCATCATAAATGGAACATTCACTTCTTTTTAGTAGGCACAGTTAGCTTTTAGCATTGTGTGTCTTTGTGAGTTTTGTTTAAGACAGTGTCTTCTGTAGCTCAGGCTGGCCTCAGAGGCACTGTGTAGCTAAGGGTGGTCTTCAGCACCACCTGATCCATCCTCCTGCCCCTGTCTGCCAAATGCTGAGATTACAGATGTGTGTCAGAATGCCTGGCTATATTCATGTGGTTTTGTTTTGTTTTGTTTTAGATAGAGTCTTACCATATAGTTAAGGCTGTTTTTGAACTCAGATCCTTCTGCTTTAGCCTCCCAAAGGTTGGGATCACAGGATTGTGCCACACCTACACCCAGCTTTATATTTGTGGTTTTCTCTGCTGCTGATGTGTATTTTGGAAGGCTTACTTCCTTTCACTCACTGAATAGCTTTATCAAGAGTAATAGGAAAACTGAGATTCAAAGCACTGATTAGTTACCCCAAATTTTATTCTTATGGCAGGAGATGACCCATGTTTGTAGTCTTAGCTATTAGGGATGCTAAGGCAGGGAGATTGCTCAGAAATTGTAGGCCAGCTTGGGAAAATGGGGAGACCTAGTCTCAACAAAAACAAATCTAGGAAAGGCATGATTTGCAATTAGTGCTAAACAATTATTTTTCCTTAACAAAATGATATTTGTAGCCTTCTAGCTAACATTCTAAAGATAGGAAACACTAGGCTATTCTCTTATTCTGGTGTTTGAGTTTCATCTGTAAATATCTTTAATTTGTGTGACTTGAGGATAGGGTTAAAGTCCAGTGCTGCTTTTACCCTTCCTTCTCCTCCGCCTCCTTTTCTTTTCCTTCCTTTTGAGACAGAGTTTCCTTGTGTAGTTCACACTGGCCCCATCATTTCCATATAGGACTGGCGATGGATTAGCAAGTAAAGGTGCTTGTTATGCAAGGCTGATGATCTGAGTTTGAATCCTAGAACCCTCATGTAAAGGTGGAAGGAGAGAACTGACTACAGAGTTGTCTTCTGAGCGCCACATGTGCGCCCTGGTGTGTGTGCCCTCCCCCACATTAAAAAGCATTGCTATGTAGCCCAAGTTGGCTTTGAAAGCTGTTCTGCTTCAGCTTCCTGAATGCTGGGATTATAGGGATGACTAAATCCTGTTTCTTTTTGGTAGCAAACTTGTTTTTCTCTCAAGACCTAACTGGACTAATCCTCTCTTTTGCTTGACTGACTGGCTTTTCCAAACAAAATGACTTCCACTTTGTACACATGTACATACATGCATATGTTGTAGACTGTATTAAGTTCTTGTGTGTATGTGTCTGTTTTGCTTTCTTTGGGATCCCATTCACCCCCATGTCACTCATTCAACAAATCTTTTTAAAATAATTTTTTATTTTTATTATGTATATGAGTATTTTGTGTACAGTTTATGTAAATATAATACATGTGTACAGTACCTGTGGATGTCAGAAGAGGTTGTCAGATCCCCTGAAAATGGAGTTATGGATGGTTGTTAGTCACCATGTAGGTGCTGGGAACCGAACCTGGGTCCTCTGTGAGAGCAGCTAGTACACTTAACTGCTGAACTATCTCCAGCCCCAACAAATCTTTTTTGAGTGCCTGTCTATCCTGGTTTCCTCACTGAGTGGATGTGATAGCTCATACCTGTAATCCCAGCACTGTACTAGGAAGACTGTTGGAGGATTGCTATGAATTTGAGACCTGGGCTGCAGAGTGAGACTCTGTCTCACCCCCTTTCTCCCAAAAAGGAAGTTTCCTTACATGTCTTGGGGTTGATGCTGATCTGGTTGGCTGGAGCCTTTGTGTGTGACCTTACCTAACTCATGGTGTAGTAGATGTTTACAATTTACATCTTGTGGAAATGAGTGAAAATGCATGGCATTTATAACATAACCTCGGAAGGCGGCTCTACGCCTTCCAGTGCGCCATTCTATAGCATAACTTGGAAGTCACATAGTGTCGTTTTACAGTGTGTTCTCGGTTGAGGTAGACAGAAGTCTGCTTGACTTCAAGAGAAGGGGACATTGGACTCCATCACTCAGTGAGGAGAACTGTCAGTGTTCCATGTTAAAATCATGTGGGATAGGTTGTAATGTGTCAGTCCACCTTTAGCAAGTAATTTCCATGTCACATATATGTGCTGGTTATGTTTTTTTTTTTTTTAAATATAGCATAGTATTACCATTTTAATGATTTTTTTTAAAAGTTTTATTTTTTAATCTTTATTATTTTTGAGTTTATGTGTATGAGTATATCGTCTCTGTGTATATAAGTGCACCTGTGTTGTACAGTGCCCACAGAGGTCAGAAGAGGACATTGCATTCCTGGAACCGGAGTTAGGGACAGTTGTTAGCTGCCATGTGGGTGCTGGGAACTGAACCTGGGTTCTCTGAAAGAGCAGCGAGTACTTTTAACGGAGGAGCCATCTCTCCAGCCCCCTGTCTTGTTCTGTTTTGTTGTTGTGCTAAGGCTTAAACCCAGGGTCTCAAGCACAGTGCTAGAGGTACTTTTTTCACTTACTCTGCAGGTACCTATTATCCTAATTTTACTGATAAGAAAACTGAGGTTATAAGAGATTGTTTTGCCTAAAGGGTACACAGCTAAGCAACAGAACGGATTGTCAAACCCAGACCTTTGTGCTTCTCTTGCACTGTGTATAAATAAAGTAAACATAAATTTCTCTATCAGGTCCTCCAAATGTTAAGGAAGGTATGGACATGAAAGTGCTTCATGAAATAGGTAACTAAGTACCTCACAAGACAGATGGTAAGCAATGAGATTACCACATGTGATTATTTTGCATGAAGGCCTCAGAGAGAAGGTGAGGGTTGTAAGCCTGAGCAACTCCAAATAGGAGGCTGCATTTCTTTAGGCTGCAGGGTGACTTGTTTCTTGGTGTGCTGGTCTAGGGGAGGTTCCTCTTTGCCCGGCCTAGTTGCCCAATCTATGTTCTATATTACACAGCCACACCTTGCCAAAAAGAACCTTCTATCCTTGGTCACAAAGAAAATATTGACTCAGGGAAGGAACAGTAGCCCCAGCTGCAAACCTGGTAGAAGGAGCTCAAGGGAGAGTGATTATGGGCGTTCCTTTGCTTTTCTGCTGTTGCCAGCTCGAGGGGCTATTCAGAAATTTGGATGAGAAATGGAAATTGGGGGTGGAGAGATGGCTCCGCCAAGAGCACTGGCTGCTCTTGCAGAGGATCCGGGTTCAGTTCCAGGATCCACACGGTGACTAACAACTGTTCTTAATTCCAGTTCCAGGGGATCCAACACCCTCTTCTGACCTCCACAGGGTGCACTTCCGTACATGCAAACAAAACATAAAATAAATTTTTTTTTAGAAAAGTGGAAGTTCAGTCAGATGTCTTTGATACCAAGAGACCAAAAAGGATGATGTGAACAATAGATACGCTTTCAACAAGGGTTATTGGGCCATTTGGAGGAGGACCAGTTCTAGGAAGTTAGCACACTGGCTGCCATATCAAGGCTTCAGTAAGTTCCATGCTCTGAGAGGAAGCAGACTGGCTCCACTGTCTGGGAGGAATATGCTATGGCAGGTCCCTAAAGCATGTGTTGAGGGCTAGTGGGAGGCAGGTAGCAGGGCTGTAGGTCATGCAGTACAAATCAACCTGAGTTTGGATCCCTAGCATCCACATAAAAAGCCAGGAAAAGAAGTATACTCCTACAGTCCCAGCACTGGGGAGACAGAGACAGGAGGATCCCTGTGTTTGCTGTTCAGCCAGTCTTGTTGAATTGATGAAAAAGCCTGGCTCAGAAAGGAAAAGAAACAGGCTGGAGAGATGATTCAGCAGTTAGGAATATGCTCGTTTTTCCAGGGGACTTAGGTTTGATTCCTAGCATCCAGACGGCAGCTAACAACCATTCATAACTCCATTTCCAGAGTATCTGACACTGTTTTCTGACCTCTGTAGGTACTGCATACTCGTGGTGCATTTACATGCAGGCCAAACACTCATACACATAAAATAAAAATAAAATATTTTTAAAAAAGAAAAGGAAAAGGTGAAAAACGTTAGTGGAAGATACCCAATGTTGAAACACAGACATGTGCAGAAACATGAACACACACACACCTGCTCCTCACCTGGCCTCCATGTTGGTGTGAAATATGCACCTTTTCTGCATGCCTTCATGTTTGTTCTCTTTTGCTTCTTGCTTTTTACTACTTGGGGCTCATGCCTTGTCTATGCATAAAGATCTGACTCAGACTCAGTTTGTTTACTTTTTTGAGACATGCTTTCCCTGTGTTGCACAGACTAGCCCGGAGCTCATGTAGCTCAGGCTGATCTTGGTTCTCTTTGTATATCTCTGGCTAGCCTGGAACCCCTATGTAGACCACACTGGCCTTGAAATCACAGAGATCTGCTTGCCACTACCTCCAGAGTGTTGGGATTTAAGGTGTGCACCACCATGCCCAGCCCTATAGATGCAGATTTTAAAATGTATGTTCTCTCTTAAATAGGAAAATGTATTAACTTCATTTTGTTTTGTTTTTGAGACAAGTTTTCTTGTAATCAAAGCTGGCCTTGAATTCTACTAGGCAGGATGGCTTTGAATTTCTGATCCTTGTGCTTGCACCTCCTGAGTGCTGATATTAACAGGTGTGTACCTTCACACCTGTTTATGTGGTGCTGATGATCAAACCCAGGGCAAGCACTAAGCTATACTCCCAACCCTTAATTTCTTTTTTAAAAAAGTTTTAAGATTACGTTTATTTATTTTTGTGTGCATATATGTATCTGGGTGTGCACATGTGGAGGTCAGAGGCCCACTTTAGAAGTCAGTTTCCTTCTTCTGCCATGAGATTTCTAGGGATCAAATTAAGGTTGTCAGGCTTGGTGGAAAGTGCCTTTGCCTACTGAGCCATCTCATCAGTCCTTAATGTCTTTTTAAAAATCTTCAAGTTTGGGGGCTGAAGAGATTGGCTCAGCATTGTTAAGAGCATTGACTGCTCTTGCGGAGGACCTGGGTTTGATTCCCAGCACCCACAAGGCAGCTGACAACCATCCTAATTTCAGTTCCAGGGGATCCGACACCTCTTGTGACCTCCACAGGCATTGTCTGACATGGTGGACTTACACACATGCAGGCAATACACTCTTACACATAAAATAAAAACAATAAATGAAAAATTAAAAATCTTCATGTTTGGGTGGAAAGATGACTTAGCAGTTAAGAGCACTTGTTGCTTTGGAGTGAACCTAGGTTCAGTTCTCAGAACCTGTATGTTAGCTAACTCCTGTTCTAGTGGATCTGATGCCCTCTTCTGGCCTCCAAAGGCATTGCATGACACAGGTGCTCTTAATGCACATGTAGGCAAAACATACATAATAAAAATAGATTAAAAAAAACTTTCAGGTTTGATGTCCAGAATCCATGTAAAGTTGGAATGAAAGAAATTACTCCAAAAGTTGTCCCTTGACCTCTACTGAAGTGCCATGGCATGTGCACTTACACACATATCATGCACACACATCATGCATGCACGTACATGTTTACACACACAGGTCTTCAAAGGAAGAGCTCCTCATAGCATGGTTTTTATTGCGACAGTTGCTAATAGGTATTTAAATGTCTATCAGATGGATAGATTAGTGAATTATTGAGCATATGAAGAGTACATAAAATACTTTATCATACTATATGATACTTTAATCTTCAGTGTATTTATTTGGGGTTTTTGAAACTAGGTCTCATGTAGTCCAGACTAACCACAAATTGCTTTGTATTGATTGCTGCTCTTGAACTCCTTAATTCTTCTGCCTTTGCCTCTCAAGTGCTGGGATTTTACAGGCATGTGCCACCACTCATGGCTTAAAAAATTTTATAGTAACTATGTGTTCTTGTAGGAAAAAAGCATAGATGAGAAGGTAGGCAGGGCCTGGGGAATGAGTATGCTCCAGGATGGAGCCTTTGTTCAGCTTGTATAATGCCTTGGCTTTGATCCCCCAACAATTTTGCTTGAAAAAGGGGGCGGAAATGTGTGGGAAATGATATTTGTGGAGAGATACACTTGGTTGGTAGAATTTTCTTTTCTTTTTTTGTCTTTTTGAGACAGGGTTTCCCTGTAGCCCCAGTTGGCCTAGAACTCACAGAGATCCACCTGTTCCACCTGCCTCTGCCTCCTGAGTGCTGGAATTAAAGGCAAGAATTTTCATTTTTATTTCCATTTATATTGTTGTGTTAGTGTGCAGTGATAAAAGTTCAAAGGACAGTTCAGAACGTCCTCATAACAAACGTCCTTTCTTCATAACAGTGACTAGAGACTTTTTATTTAATGACAAGGTCTTGCTTTGTAGCTGATTTTTCTGCTTTCTCCCACATCTGGCCAGAGGTTTTCCTTGTCTTGTAGGCACAACTTGAGTTTTTCAGTTTTGTTTTACATTTCACTGCATTGCCAGTAGTTAAGATGGCCCTGTGGCATTTGCATAGAACTCAGGAGACAGAGGATTCTGGAAGAGTAGGTTTAGAGATGGTGTTTTTCCCCCTCAGCCCATTTTGTAGATGGCTGCACTATTGCCTCTCTCCTTGCTAGTAAGCATCCTTTTCCTGTGGACTGCTGACAGTGCCTTTCACTTTAGTAAAATAGGAAGCAGCTAAAGACTGCTGTGAAGCTTGATACCTGGGGACCTTGTCCAGCTCTTAGAAAGCAAAAGCTGTGACTCAGCAGCTCCAGTTTCAAGGCATTGCAGCCCCCAGTCAGTAATTTAGACTGTAGAGAGAGGATTTCTTGCAATAACTGGAAAGGTGACAGACTTTACCTTTTGGCAGTTTAAGAAGTTTTTGACTTCCCAGGTTGCTAAGATGTTAAATTCAAGTTGTGCCTCATTAGTAAAGTGTTAGGACACATGGGAAAAGGGATCCTTTTCACAGCTGTAGCGGAGTTATTTGCACTTTTTGTTTTCTGCTTTTTTTTTTTCCCTTGATTTTGTATAGGCATTAAATCCTCAAAGAAGGCCATTTGAGGTAGTGAATAGTAATCCTGTCACCTGAGGAAAGAGGCAAGATCATCGAACAGCTTCTGTTCTTACTCCAACGCAGTTGTTAATTGTAATTGTTTATAATACACATGCTGCATGTATGTCACTGCACCCATGTTGTGCAATGCCTGAGGAGGTCAGAAGAGAGCATCGGATTCCCCTGGAGTTACACGTACTTGTTAGCCGCTATGTGGGTGTTGGAACTAAACCCTGGGTGTTTGTAAGAGCAGCCAGTGCTCTTAACTGCTTAGCCATCTCTCTAGCCTTATCCTTATTATAAAGTGCAGAATTCAGGACGTGTTTTTTTGCTGCTGTTCTCTTTAATTGTACGTGGTATTGGAGGTCAAACCCAGGGCCTCCTGAATACCAGGCCAATGCTGCACCCAACCCTCTGTAGCTTTTTCTTGTCTTCATGGTTGTTTAGCCATCTCACTGTCCTATTCTAGCCCAAGAGAAACCTTGTTGTCCATTAGGAGTTACTCTCTGCACTCACTTTTCTCTAGCCCCTGACAACTGTCAGTCTATTTCTTGTCCCTGTGGATTTACCTATTTTGAATATTTCATATAAAAGAATCTATGTAGCCTTTTTTTTTTTTTCTTGTGCCCAGGGTATGCATGTTAGAAATGGCTCTACCACTGGGCTACACATCTCCAGCCCCTTTTTCTTTTTTTTTGAGACAAGGTCTCACTATGTAATGTATCCCTGGTTGACCTAGAACTGGCCATGCAGATCACGTTGACCTTGAACTAACAGAGCTCTTCCTGCCTGTTTCTCCTAAATGCTTGGATTAAAGATGTGGGCCACTGTGCCTGGCTTTTGTTTGTTTTTTAAGATTCATTTCTGTTATTTTTATTTATATGCATGTGTGTCTTTATATGTATATGCACATGTGAGTGGGTGAGGAGGTTAGGAAGAGGGCATCAGCTCCCATGGAGCTGGAGTTACAGGAGGTTGTGAGCCACCTGATAATGGTGCTGGGAATCAAACTCCTATCCTTTGTGTAAGCAGCAAGTGCTCTAAACTGTTGGTCCATCTCTCCAGACTAAAGTTTCAGATTTTGGAATGTTTCAGATTTTCAGAATTGGGATACTTACTTAGTAAAGTCTGTGAAGATTTTCCAAAATCTGAAAAACTCTTGAAACCCAAAACACTTGTGGCTTCAAGTACTTTTCCAAAGAAAATAACATAAAACTAAGACCAAACTGGGCATAATGGTACATGCTATAGTTCCAGCATTTGAGGCTTAAGTGGAAGAATCATTGAGCCTAGAAATTCAAGACCAGCATGACCAGCATAGACCATGTTTTAAAACATACAAACAAAAAAGCCCCCGAGACCAGTAAACCATATTCCTACTGTCTAAGGGATCCACAGTTATGATGATTAGTCTCAGTGGTCAACTTGTTAAAGTCTAGAATTATCTGGATTATGGGCCCCTAGACATACATGTGGGAGATCATCTTGAGTAAGTTAGTTGAGATGGGAAGATCCACTCTCTGTGATTGGCACCATTCCCTGGGCTGGGATCCTGGACTGGACTAAAAGGAGACAGTGAGCTAAGCACAAGCAAGCACCACTCTCTGCTTCCTGCATGTTGACGTGATGTGACTATCTGCTTCAAGCTCTGGCTACTAGGGTTTCCTCAGCAGCTTTTCCCTCAGACTGTGAGCTAAAGTAGACCCTCTCTCCTTCAAGTTGCTCCTGTCAGGGTGTATCACAGCAGTAGGAGACGTGATTAAGACAATATTCTCCTTTTTTGTATTGCCTTCATATATTACATATATTTTTCAAGGATAGAAATCATACACTGTCTTCATATGATGACTCTTATTTTGTTCTCTTTTCAACCTACTTTAGTTGGACTCTATCACTCTTACTATTAAAATTAAAAGCTCACATCAGGGTCACCAGTACCTCCCAGCTTGTTAAGGCCAGGGTCATCTCTTTGTCCTCATATTCCTTAAGTTCTAAGTAACACATGACACTGACGATCTCTCTGCCCTTAGTCTTTTATGCCCTGCCATAACCTTATCACAGATTGAAGCTGAGCATGTATGGTACATGCTTCTAGTTCCGTCTACTTAGAAGTATGGGGCAGGAGGATTGTAAGTTAAAGGTCAGCTTGGGCAACGTAGTGAGGTCCTGTCTTAAATAAAGAGGGTTAGGGATGGTAGCTCAATAGTAGAGCATTTGCCTGACATGTGGGATCCCAAGTTCAATAAAGAAAAGAAAGGGAGGAAGAGCGGCAGTGCCACAGACGGGTGAATATGAAGAACAAAACTCCCCAGCTTTGAAGCTGGCAAGTCCAGGAGCAGTGATGGAAGGACAGGAAGCCAGCTCCTCCCTCTAGCTCTTCTGTGGGGCACAGGCTTATTCACAATAAAAAAAACCTTCATAGCTAATCACCTTTGTTTGTTTTGAGCCAGGACCCCATTATGTAGCCCAGGCTGACCTTAAACTTGCAACCCTCCTGCCTCTGTTCCTCGAGTGCTGATTTTATAGGAGTGAACGTCCATGTGTGGCCTAATCATTTCTTAAAGATTCTATCCCTTTATACTGTCGCAGTGGCAAAACCAAATTTTATTTTATTAGCAATTTTATTTTATTTATGGCGGGGCACACATGTGCCACTGCACTCCTGTGGAGGTCAGAGGATAGTTTGTGGGAGTTGGTTCTTTCTACCAGGGAGGTCTGGGGATCAGACTCAGGTGGTCAGCTTGGTGGCAAGCATTTTTACTTGCTGAGCCGTCTCAGCTCAGCAACACCCAAATTTTAGAGCGGACACATTCAAGCCCACAGCACTCCTGGAAGCAATCTCTTGACTTCTTCAGCACCACGGAGAGTTTTTCTTCTCTTTCACTTGCCACTGCTCATACTTTGTTTTTCCATCTTTTCTGCCTAACCTCAAGATTTTGGAGTCTTCCCAGACTTGGGTCTAGACCCCTACTCTTCATTGTCCTTGGTGGTTCAGTCCTGCTGTATGCAGATGACCCGGATTCATCGTGCTGACTTCTGTGTACTCCATACTCAAGCACAGTTGCCTACTTGACAAAGCCAAAGCAGATCTCTTGATTTCTTATTGTGAAATTTCCTCTTCTTGTCTCATCTTGGTTAATGGGACCTGCACCCATGGCTCATGTGAAAAACTGGTAGCCAGGCAGCTCACACCTATAATATCAGCACTTGGGAGGCTGAGGTAGGAGGATTACCACAAGTTTGAGGCCAGCCTGGACTGCAGAGTAAGGTCCAGTTTAGGCTTGCTCAAAACAAACAGAAAGACCTTGGTGACATCATTGCTGCTTTCCCTTTGTACCTCTCAGTTATGACCAGAATCTAGTTACTTCTCACCATCTAAACAGCCTCAGTCTAAGACATTTCTAGGTAGACAGCTGTAATGGCATCCTGTGTTAGTGAATTTTCTCATGACCAACTACCTGACAGCAACTTGAAGGAAAGGTTTCTGTGGGCTTATATCTGAGAGGAATGTGGTCTATTGTGGGTAAGGCATGGTAGCAGGAACTCTGTGGACTGTGGCACTGATAGGAACCAGAGAAGGAGAATCCCAATGTTCCCCTGGCTTCCTCCTTTCCCTCTATTTACTCAGTCTGGGACTTCAGTCCTTGGTGCACTGCCACCCACATTCAGGGTGGATCTTTCCTTAGTTAAGCCTTTCTGGAAACACTTAACACAGACACACCCAAAGGTGTGTGCCAGCAAAGCCCAACTGTTCCTTACTCTAATCAGGTAGACAGTTGCTATTATCTAGCAGACTTTCACTCTCAACTTGTCTATAATTCATTCTTCACAGAACAGCCAATGTGAGTTCTTTAAAAAGATGTCAGGTCCATGCCAGTCTCCTCAAAATATTCCAGTAGCTTCCCATTATTAAAAGCCCAGCCTTGGCCATGACTAGGAGGCCTTCTCTGGAATCAGGTTCCACCTGAGTTTCCAGTGTGACCTGTTCCTTTCCCTCATCACTCTGTAGGGCTGTTTCTCTAGATCTTTGAAAAGCAGGATCCTTCTCATTTTGACAGATGTCCTCTTCAGAGTGGCTTTTCCTTTCTACCCAAAGCTCTGTACTTAAGCCTCTACCCTGCCTGTCATTCTGTGACCTTTGTTTTATTTTCTTCATAGCATGTGTCATTACTCTGAAATCATTCACATACTGTTTGTTTTCTGTCAATAAAACAATTTGCATTTACTAGGCAGATACCCTATGTCAGGTACTGTGATAAGTATTTGTATTTTTCATTTAGTTCTCATGATTGTTAGCTATTATCCATTTTTTACTGATGAGGAAACTATGGGTTCATGAAATCAAGAACTTTGTTTTTCTGCTGTATCCCTAGTACATGGGACAGTGTTTGGCATGTGTAATACTTGCCTCCAAAAGATTATTTTGTTTAGATGAACTAGAAACTCTCAAGTTTCTATTTCTAGCTCTGACATCTTCCCCAAAACATAGACTTGTCATCTACATAAATTCTTCATTAGAGTTCCTAATAAACATTTTTAAAAGTTTATTTCTATTATGTGTATGGGTGTGTTCTCTGCATGCGTATGAGTGCACCTGTGTCATGTGATGCCACAGAGTCAGAAGAGGGCATTGGATTGCCCTGGAACTGGAGTTAAGATGGTTGTTAGCTGCCATGTGGGTGCTGAAAATTGAACTTGCTTGGGTCCTCTGCAAGAACATCCAGTGTGCTTAACTACTAAGCCATCTCTCCAGACCAACCATGTAGATTTTTAAAAATATATACATATATATATACATCACCACTTTATTTAGCACCCTTTGGTGGACTCTCCTTATAAATTCTACACTGTGGTGGTCCAACATATCAATTTAATTTATTGATGTCCCCTGTTATATCTCAGTTATACTCCTTTTCTGCCCTCCAGGGTCTTCTGATTTTTGTGGTGAGGAATTAAGAACATCTTGGCTAGGAGATCCTGTTCCAGAGGGAGGGAAGTGCTTTCGCATGTTCTAGTCAGGTGCTGGAAAGGTCTGGGACTTAAAGGGTCTACTTCCAAGGTGCCTCACTCCATGACAGGCAGATTACTGCTTCTCCCTTGGGCTCCCTGGGTGCCATCCTGACCTGGTAGCTACTGCTTTTGTGGTCACAAAAGTTAGGTGTAATTCACTGAAGAGCGGGCCTAGAAGAGGACAAGGATGTCAGAAGGTATAGTCACTGGAGGCCATCCCAGAGTCTGCCTCTGTAGACTTTCCTGATGAGGTGTCATTTACATTGTGTTCCTGTGATGGTGGATTAGAGAAGACTGTTAGAGACATGGCAGAGTGGAGACAGTGCTGTGCATTTGGGCAGCTGATGGGAGTGGACTCGGAGTGTAAGGTGGCTTTGGAGTGATGAGGGGAATAGAGGGTGTGGCAGGAACCTGACCATGAAAAACTTTCCATGTCAGAGAATGTGACTCTTATCCAAGTGTGGTAGCAGATGGTTGAGAGTAATTCAGAACATGTGTCTTAAGAATTTTGTGGGATGTGGTGTTTGGCCCTACCCCTTTGGTTCTAATCAGCTGAGTGAAACAGAGTATGCTCTCTGATGAGACAAATTGGGTTTTATTGGAATTCCTTACAAAGGATTAGTCACCAGGGAGGGGGACTGCAATCTCGCATGGCGAGGCCTGCACTTTGATAAAAAAATGCTGTGGACCTCCGCCTCACAGCGTACTGCTGCAGCAGCCTCCAACACCTCTAGCAAAGAGGCGTGTCTTGCCTCTTGCTGCTGTTTGTATCTAGCATGCCTCCATCAACCGGCATGTCCATCCAGCCAGAGTGAAACCCAGCCGAATTCACTCTACACCATGCTAGGATTGGATTGAAATTTAAGAAAGGTGGCCAGGCATGGTAGGGCCTTCAGTCCCAGCACTTGAGAGGCAGAGGCAGGTGGATCTCTGAATACAAGGCCAGCCTGGCCTATATAGTGTGAGTTTCAGAGCAGCTGGGGCTACAGGGAGACCCTGTCTAAAAAAGAAAGAAAAAGAAGGTATCTTTGAGTAAGAAGAAGAGGGAAGTAGAACCTAGAACTTGGAAGGAAGTGTCACTAAAGGAAGGTTATCATGGAAGCTCTGGCAAGGGACAAGGTTGCCCAATAACAGCTCAGAGCTCGAAAAGCAAGAGACAGAGGCTCAGAGAGAGGTCTGTTGAATCTAGAGCAAGCAAGAAAATCCAAAAAGACCAGTCTGCTTCTTTCCTTTTTTAAAGTATTTTTAGTGTATGTGCATATGCACTCATGTAGAAGATGACAACTTAGTTCTGACATGTGGTTCTGGGCACTGAACTCAGGTCACCACACTTCATGGCAAGTGCCCTTACCCACTGGGCATCTCCCCCTTCCTTTTTCTAAAAATAAATAAATAAATAAATAAATAAAAGGTTATATTCTGTGGGACTGGAGAGAAGGCTGAGTGGTTAAGAGCACTTGCTGCTCTTCCAGAGGACCTGAATTCAGTTCCCAGCACCCACATTGGGCAGTTCATAACTCCAGCTCCGGAGTATCCAGTTAGTGCCACCTTTTGGTTTTCAAGGGCAGCTGCACACCATACACATGTGGCATACACATGTGGCATGCACATGTGGCATGCACATACATATCAAAAATTTTAAAGTTTATATTCTATTGAGTATTTATTATTTTACTTTTTAATTTTGAGACATGGCCTCACATAGCCCAGACTGGCCTTAAACTTGCTTTGTAGCTGAGAGTGACTCTAAATTCCTCATCTCCTGCCTCTGCCTAACAATGCTAGGATTATAGTCACATGCCACCACACCTGGTTGTTGATTTTTGTTTTTTTTTAAAGCATCTAGAGTAGCCCTACTAAGCTCTCCCTTCCCCTGATCTCCTCAGACTTTCCCAGCTCTGAGTTGTTCTCCACAGGTTTACCAAGTTAGTTGCATCAATAGCTTTCAGTGTCTCCCATCTCTTTACAGAAAAATAGTGGTCTTGAGGGCCTTAGGTGCCACCAGAATCAGTATTTTTGTTGATATTTTTACAACCTTTGTTTCCTGGCAGGTGTTTGCAGAAAGCCCCCTGTGCAGCACAGCCCTGCCCCGTTGTTGGGGGAAAGACTCAGAGGGTATGAGGAGCCCATTCTTCAGTCTATATTAGGAGACCACAGAGATGGACAGAACCTTCCCATCCCCACACAGCAAAGTTTTTCTAACAGAAATTCGAGGATTAGTGAACAAGGGCAGGATATACTGGGGAGGGCATCAAGACTGGCTCCTTTGAGCATCGCATTCAATTCTAAACTCTTCTTTAGATGCCTCCTAGGTGGCCATACCAATTACAGCTTTCTAAAGTTTCTGCTGCTTTTTATTGGTTAGGGGTTGGTTTTTTTGTTTGTTTGTTTGTTTGTTTTGTTTTTGAGTCAGGAGCTCCCTGTAGCTCCAGCCTACCTAGAAATCACTATGTAGACCAGGGTGTCCTCAGTCTCACAGAGATCTGCCTACCTCTGCCTCCTGAGTGCTGGAATTAATGGCATGCACCACCATGCCCAGCCCAAATTTCTGCTTTTTAATTACCCTGTGTGAAGAGGAGGAAGCCACAGTGACCAGGTGTTAGATTTTAGGAGAGGAAAAAGAAATGGACTTTATAGTTAAGAAATAAGAACCAGAGCCAGACCTGCAACAGGCAAGGAATGTATACTTTGTTAGAAGTATACAGCCAAGGCAGACACTTCCCTGAGGAGAAAGCCTCTGCAATTATGAGAAGGGGCCTTGGGTTATATAGAAGCCGTTAAGTACAAATGACTTAAGATTATTTTCTCAGGTTAGGCAGGCAAATATGTCAAGGCCCTAAAGGAGACAGGTTGACCTCCACAAACAGTACCCTTAGTCCAGCAAGTGACCAATGGATAAGGTTTGCCTATTGAGCATTTTCAGGAATTTATTACTCCTTATGGCCTCCTCTAGTGGATCTTATACTTTCCTGCAGTTTATACATTCTATCACGGTGCTGGGATGTGGTTAACCCTTTGGGCTGTTTCTGTCAACTTCCAGATGGCTGCTTTCAGAAATGTTTCCATAGCAACAAGAAGCTGGAAAACTTGCCAGCCCAGCTTAGCAGTGTAGCATCTGGGAGATTCAAGGACAGCTTAAAGGAGAAATAATACATTCATACACATAAGGTACATGAAATATACATAAATTAGAGCCAAATTTTGCAAACTGTTAAAATATTTCCAGAATCAAGCCAGTTCTCAATGCTCACACTGTAGCAAAGTCTACAGTCTTCTACCCAGCCTAGTGCATGTGCTTCCTCTGTGCGCTCTGCCTCCTTCCTTGAACCTGCAGCCTTCATGTACTGTAGTCTTCAGAGTAGCCAGGGAGCTTGTCAGAACCCAAGTCAGAATTCTGTTTGTGGGTGCTCAAAACTGTAAGATGTGACTGAAGGACCTCTCCCTGCAGACACCTTGGCCACTCTAGCCAAACAACCAGAATTCACAAATACCTGTAAAAAGGGGACTGACTTTTACAACTTCTTGAACAGATAAGATTCCTGCCTACTGATCAGCTAGGCTGGGCTAACCACTCACTCTCCCAGACAGTTAGCTGCTCACCCTCTCCCTCAGCAGTTTTCTCCATCCCTATCCGGAAAAGCTAGACCAGGCACACCAGCCCGGTCCCGGAGATAGAGCCCCCAAGATGAGGGGGGCTAGCCCTTAATAAACTGGTCATGTTAAACTTCCTGCAGAGTCTCTGGTCTGCTGTGTCTCTCGAACCCAGACCTTACAAAAACTTTGATTTCCCAGCTTACTGGAGTAAAGTTCAAAGGTCTGTTCTCACTGTGAGGTTCCCATGATTCCTGCCTGTCCTCCCACAGTCCCCTGTTCCTTCCTCCCTCTCTGCTTCCCCTACCAAACTGCAGTGGTCCTCTGGCTGCTGCCACACCTACCACTGTGCTCTGACTTGGGGACTTCACACCTGCTGCTCCTTCTACTCGATCCCCTCCCCCAGAGAGCCTAGGTCTTGATCCTGGCTTTGTTCCAGTGTCCCCTTCAGAGGCTTTACCTCATCATCCTCAGACCTTTACCATCATCTGGTTTAGTTTCCTGTTTGATTCTCCACTCCAGTGGAACAGCTAGACCTTTCTTACTGTTGGGCTGCCTGGCTCAGGGCTCCCTCATTGTTTGCTGAGTGAGAGACTGCTCAAGGTAGAGCTGAGGGTTGAGAATTGCCTTCCCAGCCCCATCTGCCTTCAACAGCAAATGTAGCTCATTTCCTCCGCTGGAAACCACCTCTTTCCCTCTGTATTTTTGCTCTGCCTTTGTGAAGGAACAAACCAAATCACCACCTTTGGGGTCCTGAACAGTCTGTCTTAGGACCTTACCTGGGATGTGTTACATTGACCCATTTAACATTGTTGGTTTTGTAGGTTGTCATATGAGGGTACCAGCAATTTCATGTGGCTTAGCATAATAGCCTTATGCATAGTCTGGGCCCAAGGCTCAGATACTAACAGTAACTTTGTAGAAGTTATTAGGAGCACTGATTGCCAGATACTAAGTCAGACAGTGTGCCAAAGGCCTTATTTGCATGATCTCACTTAAACCTCATGATTTTAGTGTGGTATTGATAGTGTTACCTATTTATGAGTTAGAAAACGGAGGTTCAAAGAAGCGAAATAAACTTGCCCTGAGTCGTAACAAGTAGCGATTAGCAGAGCTGGGGCTGGAATTCAGATTTGACAGGATGTCTTTCCTGTTAATTATGGTACAGAGAATGAGCTCTGAAGGCTCCCAAGGCTGACTGATGGTAGTGGCAGTAAGCTGTCCCAGGACCCTTAGACATAGTGGCAGGAGAGCACTGTGTTACATTTCCAGAGTAGTCTAGCTGGTGGCCGCCACACAGCTGCATGGTGGTGTGACAGGCAGTTTTTGGAGTGTGTTTGAGATGTATACATGGGCCTCTTGGAGGCTTCTTTTGTATGTGGAAAAGATACTTATTTACTCAGGAATCAAAAGTACTTGCTGCTAAGACCCAGCAAGGTCCTTGGGACCCACATGGTGGAAGGAGAGAACTGACTTCTACAAGTCGTCCTGTGACCTCCAATCACATGCCATGGTGTATACACATACCTGTAACACACAGAATAATAAATGTAGGGGCCAGAGAGATGGTTAAGAGTACTGGCTGTTCTTGCAGAGGACCTAGGTTCAGATCCCAGCACCTTCATGGCAGCTAACAAGCATCTCTAACTCCATTTCCAGGGGATTTGACACCCTCTTCCAGCCTCTGCAGGCACTGCACAAACATAGGTACGCTGACATGCATGTAGGCAATATACTCATAAAAGTAAGTAAATAAAAAATATATAACATTTAAAAGAGAACAGCTTATCACAAAAATCTTTTAACCACGTCTTCCTGTTTCGTCATGTTCATTCACTGAGACAGAGCTTTCCTTCCAGTTAGAAGACGAGACTTGAGGAAGGCTGAGAAAAATCACTTCACCTTTTTTAGCTTAAGTGAGTGATGGATTTTAGTTCTCTGAGGCAAGAAGTTCGAATGTTTGTAAATCAGCTTGTTAATGACTTTTATTTTTAAAAGTTGAGATATAATTCAGATACCATCAAATCATGTTTGGAGGGGGAGTAGGAAGTGTTCGTTTTGGGTTTTTTTTTGGGGGCGGGGGCTGGGGAGCCCAGGCCTCCTGCATACTAAGTACAAGCTGACCACTGAACTACCTACCAGTCATTTTTAAAGTGTGTACTGTAGTTCAGTGCCTTACACATTTTCACCATGTTGTGCAAGTGTCACTCTAGCTCCAGCACATTTCCATCACTTCAAAACAGGGACCTGTAGGTACTCACTGTCTGCCTGCCTCCCTCTAGCCCTGCGCGACCACATTCTGTCTGTTGGATCGGCCTTTTCTGCCACTTTGCTCAGTAGACTTGTAATAACCATCGTGCCCGGCTTCTTCTACTCGGCATAATGTAGTCTTAATTCCTCTACATTGTAGCGTGTGTAAGTATTTATTTATTTTTATAGCCGAATAATACTCCATGTCTGAGTATTTCATATATTTTAACCATTAGTTGGTATTTGGGTTGTTCTTTTTAGCTTTATGATCAGTAGTACTGCTATGACCGTTAATACACATTTTTGTGTGTAGATCTTTGTGTTTGTGGTGCTGGACACTGAACCCAGGGCCTTCATGTTGGGCAGCGGCTCCTTTCACTGAGCTGTGCCCTAGTTCTTGCTTTCATTTCTTCAGAGTGTATCTCTAGTGGAATTGTTGGACATGTGGTAATTCTGCTTAGCTCTTTAGGAACTGCCAAGCCATCTGCATGAGGCTGTGCCATTTTACATTCCCACTAGCATTGTGTGGTGATTCAGATTTCTCCACGTTCTTGCTAACATTTTCACTTTTTATTTTTTTGCCTTTCAAACTTCTGATCTTTCTGCCTGTCCTCCTGGGTGCTGGAATTGCAGGTGTGCACCCCTGACCTGTTGAAACAGTGCTAGGGACCAAATCCACAACTTCTGTGCACTGGGCAAGCACCCTGCTGACGAAGCCATGTCCTCTCACCCTCCTTTATGTTTGAGTGTAGCTGTCCTCGTGCTGCAGAGTGGCATCCCCTCAGGGTCTGTGTCTGCACTCCCCGGTGGCTTGGGCCGCTTACCACCTTTCACCTGCCGTTGCCCATTCACATCTCTTCTTTGGAGAAATACATATTCCAGTTTCTTATTTATTTTTTCAATTGGGCTATTTGCTTTTACTGTTTAAGTCTTTATTTTTTGTTTGAGACAGGGTCTCCCTGTAGCTCCAGCTGGCCTGGAACTCGCTGTGTAGGCTAGGCTGGCTTTGAACTCAGAGATCTGCCTGCCTCTACCTCCTGAGTGCTGAACGTTTTTTTTTTTTTTTTTAAACAGGACAGAAAACGAAGGGGTAGGCAGGACTTTAAGAGTGACAGAAGACATTTACATTGATTTTAGACCATCAGTTCCCAACTATAATGCTGTGTTGGGATGCATTGGAGCACATACTGTGGCAGAAGTTTGATATCAGCCTGAGTAACAGTAAAACCCCATCTCAGAAACACAGATGTGGGGCTGGAGAGATGGCTCGACGGTTAAGAGCACATACTGCTCTTACAGAGGACCAGAGTTTTGTTCCCAGTACCCATGGCACATGACATATTATTCCTGTACATATACTCCAGCTCCAGGGTATTCAACATCTCAATACCTCTGGTGTCCACAGTTACATGAATTCACATACCTACACACAGACACATATACATGCACAAAATTAAAAGTAATAAAAATAAAACTTAAAAAAAGGAAAAAAGTGTGATGCAGCAAGTGCTGGTGTGGGACAGCAGTAGAGGGTGAGTGGAGGCATTTGCTCAGAACTAAAATTGCACTTTGTTGAATGAGTCTTCAGGAATTCAGGCTCGACTCAGCAGTAGAGCACTTGGCTAGCATGTCTGAGGCCTTGGGTTCCATCTCCAGCACCACAAAGAAAAGTAAACTAGAAATGAGCTGAAGTAAAGATGAATGGTGACCCAGCATGCAAAGGCCTTTGTTCAACTTTCAGCATCAAACACACAGCACTAAACATTCTAGCCCACGGAAATTGGTGGTAGCTGGGCCTCAGTTGGTCTTCTGCCAAATAGGTTCTGGGGATCAAAGTCAGGTTGTGTGGCCTGTGACAAGCCCCTTTACCCTTTGAGCTATCTAACCAACCCTCTTTTCTCTTTTTGAAGTCTGTATGCGTGATTCCCAGCCTTAGTAAGACAGGTTCCTCTGGCTCACAAAGCTGTTGTGAATGTGATGAATTCTATACCTTGTCTGAAATGCATCCTCTTAGATAAAATGTTTAGAACAGGAAGCTTTTCTTTCAGATACCCCCTCCTTGATGCTTCAGTCCTCATAAAAATGGTAGACCCCCAAATAAGAGACCAATTGGCTCAATTTTAAAATGGCAGCCAACTTTCGCTTCTGGAGTGGTGGTGGGGACACAGAGGACTCACCTCTCAGGAGAGAGGCATGCTGTGGAATCACCTCCCCTTTGGTCTCTGGACAGGGCAGATGAAGGCAGAGGAGTCTTGTGACCTTCAGAGATGCTGATAGCGACCATCTAAGCCTGGACCTGTGAAGACCTGCCACCTGCCACCACACAATGTCAGGTGCGAGCAGGGCCAACTTCTGTTTCTGTAATCAACTTTCCTCTCAGGCAGGAGGCTCAATTCAAGGCCTGCCTCTACACATAGCCAGTTAAAGGCCAGTGTGGGCTATGTGAGATCCTGTCTCAACAAAAGACAACTGAAAACTATAACCAGTCTTCCAGATGAGCGAGGTGGGGAAGAAGAATGGGACGCCTTCTTTCAGAACAGTGACTGAAACTCTCTCTCTACTTGAGTCTCCAGTTCCGTTCCTTCCTTTGGCCCGTGAATCCTCTTACTGTGGTGGGGGAGGAGGCAAGAAGGCGGAGGTTGCTTATGCATTGAGTGTGCAGCTGCTTCCCCGCCTTTCCACACGTGTGTTCTTTCAGGTCGCCCACCCCACAACCAGTCTTCTCATGCTGGTGCCAGGGAGGGACATCTGACTTGAGTGCTGCCTCTGCATTTTCTTGATTGTTCTCTTCTTGGTTCTCTTTGGTTGTAGGAAGCCACATACCTTCTGCCAGTGGCCCCTTCTCAGCTCTGACACCAAGCATGTGGCCCCAGGAGATCCTGGCCAAGAATGCACAGGTACAGCAGTTAGCACAGCTAGGTACTAGTCTGCATGCTCCCATGCTTGGCCTGAAGAGATCTACCTTTGTAGTGTTATGGGAATGGATGACACATTTCACAATCAGGGTCACAGAGTCACCACTAGAGATTGCATTTTAATTCCATGTGTCTGTGAGTCAGTCATTAGGTAGGAGGAAGATAATTGTGGAGACAGGAGAATTCAGAGAAGGTGGTGACCCCTTGAAGCTGAATGACTAGGAAAGGCCGCATAGAGGTGGAGCCTGGGTGGGATTTCCCGCACCTTTTGGAAACTGACTCACACTAGAACATAGACACCTTCTTCACACTGGAAGATAGCCAGCTTCCTCTAATCCTGGTTCTAGAAGGAGGAGTCTGCGGAGCAACCAGAATGCTGCTACGATGAGTTTGGTTTCCGAGTGGACAAGGAAGGTAAGATGGAGCACCTCGTGTTGGGTTTTGCTGATGTCTTTGGGGGGACTTTGGCCCCCATGACTTAGATTCCATAGTATACGACGTCTGAGGTCTAGGGGTGTCACTGAAGGAGTTAAGGCTGGTGTATCGGAGTGAGGGTGATGCTCTTGTAAGTATATGGGAACTTGTGATTTTTTTTCAGCTAAATGTTATTATTCACCTAATAATAGAAGCAATTAAATATATTGTAGAAAAGTTGATATGGGGATAAAAGATCAAAACAAAGTGTAGTAGTGCATGCCTGTGGTCCCAGCACTCAGAAGGCAGAGGCAGGCAGATCTCTGTGAGTTCAAGGCCAGATATGGTTACAAGAGACCCTGTGTCAAAAAGACCGAAACAAACAAACCCAACCAAAAACTAAAACCCATAGTCCTACAACTTGAAGGAAACTGCTGGCCTTGTGAGGTGTTCTTTTCCTGACACTGTGCCTGTGAGGATCTTCAGTGACTGAGATTGCATGACACGTACTTTGTACCAGGAACATTTCCTGTGTTACTTAAGATTCTTAACAATGCAATTGGTGCATTTTTCTGTATGTAATGGTACCATAGGTTGAGATGTTTAGCAGTTGGGCTGAGAGCTCGGCTTAGGGTGAGTGAGGCGGACACTCTGCAGGCAGGACTCACCACATGGATTGCTTCTTGGCCACATGCTTCGTCCTCATCTATTCAAACAATTCATGGAGGTGTAATGGCTTGTGCTCTCTTCCATCTGTGTCCCCCAAAATGATCTTGACCATACGGAGTTCCCACTCTGGTGGGGAGGTAATAAGCCAGAACTATCAGGGTCATGCCATGGATAGCAAGTGGGGTGGGCTATTCGTATGGGAGGCGGTCAGTGATCTCTGAGACATGAGCACAGACGAGGGATGGCAAGGGAGGACAAGGACCTGACAGGTGCAGAGGTCCCAAGGAGCACGTGAATTTGGTGGGGGAGAGCTGGTGTTATAAAGTGGAGGGAGGAAGAGGAGCGTGTAGGAGGTGAGGACAGAGGGGCAGATGATAGAGCTTTTGATTTTGAGCCTAAGATGGGGTCCATGAGCCAGTTCTGAGCAGTGACATGATCTGATGTATCCCGGAAGGGCCTTTGTGACTGCTACAGAGGCCAGGGAGATGACCATTGCTGTGACCCTTATAGACAAAGGTCGGTGTCTTGGTCTGGGCCAGTAGTCAGTGGTGGTAAGAAGCAGGAAGCCTGGGACAGGCGGGATGGCAGAGTGTGGCTAAAGATGCTTGCCACCAAGCCTGATGACCTGAGTTCAATCCCAGGGACCCATATGATGGAAGGCAAGAACTGACTCCAGCAAGTTTTCCTCTGTCTTCTACTCCTGCACAATAGTATGCACCTGCCTATACCATACACACAAAATAGATAAACGTAATTTTAAAAAGATGTCAGGAAAACATGCTGTGTTTGCAATGGATTCACTGTGGGGTTTAGGAAGTAAGGAGCCAAAGGTGACTTCGAGATTCAGGCCTGAGCCTCTGGAGGAAAGAGACCTGGCTTCTGGGTCTGGGGCAGATTTGAGAAGGGTTTGCTTGGCCTGCTTGCCACTGGGAGGGCTGTGCAGCCAGACATTTCAGAAGATGATGGAGTCCCTGTCAGGGCAGACTGGGCTGCTGTGGAGGGTGAGGAACACACTCTCCTCTGGCCTCTACTCTCTCCTGGCGGAAGGTGCTGAGCCTGGATGCAGCCAGCTGACAGATGCACCCCTGGCGGAAGACCCCCCACAGAGGCTGCGTTGGCAGGCCCACCTGGAGTTCACCCACAACCACGACGTGGGGGATCTCACCTGGGACAGGATTGCGGCCTCCCTCCCCCGGTCCGAGAAACTCCGCTCCCTAGTACTGGCTGGCATCCCACATGGCATGAGGCCACAGGTGAGATGGCCACAAGGACACGGGACCTACAGAGGGTTGATAGTGGTCTGACCTGTCACGAGAGAGATTGAGTGCCATGTGGCTCCTTCCTGCAGCTGTGGATGCGGCTATCTGGAGCGTTACAGAAGAAGAAGAACTCTGATCTGTCCTACCGTGAGATTGTAAAGAACAGCTCTAATGATGAGACCATCGCTGCCAAACAGGTGACAAGGGGCATTCAGCTGGTCAGGAGGAGCTACTTGGCCAGAGACCCTGTGCTCTGGTGGGTGGGAGGTGTTGCCCCTGGGAGTGCACCTTGTTGGGCTCCTTGGCAGGTGGGTTGCCCTCTTATGAATGTGAAATTGCTCCCTTCCGAGTCCTTGCTACAGGGAGAATTGTCCACAGCCACTAGTGTGTGGAAGGACATGGAAGTGATAGGCTCCACATTAGGGGACAGTAGGACCTTTTAAGCATAGACCCAGGCCAGAGGTGCTCATTTAGTTTGGACAGGAGGATCCCAGGTGACTGGTGTTTGATCTAATCCTGAGGAGAAGGATCAGAGGGAATCCCCATTCCTGGGACAGGATCTTTCCTACAGCGTCTGTCACTGGGTGAGCATCAGCCTAAAGTTGTTTCTTACAAGGTCTTGTGGGGTGGGTGTCTGACAGATTGAGAAGGACCTGCTCCGCACCATGCCCAGCAACGCCTGCTTTGCCAATGTGAACAGCATCGGGGTGCCTCGCCTGCGCAGGGTCCTCCGAGCACTAGCCTGGCTCTACCCAGAGATTGGCTACTGCCAGGGCACGGGCATGGTGAGAAGCCTGGGAGGCAAGTCGTATATCAGGGTCTTGTCTTCTCCAGACCTTCTGGGGGTGCTTGATCCCTTTCCCGGGCAGTAAGGATGGGGATGCAGAGGTTGACCTGAAAGTCACCAAGAAGGGCCAGGGCAGATGCCTCTGTTCTTAAGGGCTCCTTCCAGCCTGAAGAAATGTGCTTTCAGGAGACCTCCCCAAGTACCATTCCTGTGTAGTCATGTCATCCCAGAGAGGCACCTTTTCAGACGCACTTGAGTACCTGGGTAGAAGCCCCATGTCCTCCTCTCTGGCCAGGTGGCCGCCTGCCTCCTCCTGTTCCTGGAGGAGGAGGACGCCTTCTGGATGATGTGTGCAGTTATCGAGGACCTGCTCCCTGCCTCATACTTCAGCACCACCCTGCTGGGTGTCCAGACTGACCAGCGGGTCTTGCGCCACCTGATCGTCCAGTACCTGCCTCGCTTGGACAAGCTGCTCCAGGAGCATGACATTGGTGAGGCCTGACTGCTACCCTCTCCCTGGGCCCAGGGATCCCTAGATGCTAATGCCAAGTCTGAGCTCTGAGGCTTTTGGACAGCAGATGGCCAGACTATAGACCCAGGCACACGAGGTCTATGCTGTTTTTGTTCTCTAACAGTTTCTGACCCTTCTCTTCCTCCTCCCCTCTGCTGCTCTTTGGGAGCTGGCCAGCTCATGCCCGTCAGCTCCCACAGGCCACAGCCTGGTCTTAGCTCCTGTGGCTTTGATGTCTGTTGGCAGAACTGTCTCTAATCACGCTGCACTGGTTCCTCACGGCTTTTGCCAGCGTGGTGCACATCAAACTGCTGCTGCGCATCTGGGATCTGTTCTTCTACGAGGGCTCTCTGGTGTTGTTCCAGACCACGCTTGGCATGCTGCGCCTTAAGGTGTGCACAGCCTTTAACCCTGCTCCCTCCGCCCATCTAGGTCATGTAGCTTCCAGACCAAGAGCATGTGCCAAGTACAGCATCCCTGGTGCCCACCCCTGGGGGAACATTACGATAGTCCAGGCTTCATCACGATGTTGCCTGAACCCTAATCTCTGCTGAGAGAAGCTCCTGGGTGTGGGCTGGGTATGTTGAAGGGTGTCTGAGAATAGAGCTGGTCCCACCCCATTCTAACCCTTCCACTGCCCAGGAGGAGGAGCTGATCCAGTCAGAGAACTCGGCCTCCATCTTCAACACGCTGTCGGATATCCCAGCACAGATGGAGGATGCAGAGCTGCTGCTGGAAGAGGCCATGCGGCTGGCTGGCTCCCTCACTGACGTGGCTGTGGAGACCCAGCGCCGCAAGCACCTGGCCTACCTCATCGCAGACCAGGGCCAACTTCTAGGGATGAGTGCCCCCACCAACCTCTCTCAGGTGGGATGAGCAGGGATGCTCTGTCTCAGCCCATCGCATGGTATTCCCAGGGAAGCTCAGAGTGAGGGACTGTGGGGAACAGACTGGCCCTTTTCTGCTCTGCTGCATAGTGGTATCCCACCTAAGCTCTGCACTAATGTCCAGAATGGCCCAATTAGACCCTCAGACCATCACTAAGCTGACCCAGGCTTCCTTAGTGATCTGCATCATCCCCAGCCCTGAGTTGACTATATGCTCTGATCTCAGAGCCAGCCTCAGACCATTAAAGATGCCCTGGCAAAAATGAGGCCTGGCAGGCTCTCTTCTTTCTCATTGGCTGCCTTGACCACTGCTGACCAGCTCTCTTCCCTTACAGGTTGTGCGACGCAGGACCCAACGGAGGAAGTCTGCCATCACCTCCCTGCTCTTTGGTGAGCACAAGCATGGGTTTGCTCTGTCTCTCATGGGGCTGGGCAGGGCCGTGATTGTGGCTTTCTGCCTCCTAGGGGAGGATGACCTGGAGGCCCTCAAAGCCAAGAATATCAAGCAGACAGAACTAGTAGCTGATCTGCGTGAAGCTATCTTGCGTGTGGCACGCCATTTCCAGTGCACAGACCCCAAAAACTGTAGTGTGGTGAGTGGCAGTCCCTAGGCCTGACTTGGGACTCCCCTCCTCCATCCATTCCTGGTACTGAGGCTTCTCCCTCATGGTGGGCCTTTTTTCTCTGGCAGGAGCTGACTCCAGACTACAGTATGGAGAGCCACCAGCGGGACCATGAGAACTATGTGGCATGCTTGCGCAGCCACCGGCGCCGGGCCAAGGCCCTGCTGGACTTTGAGCGACATGATGATGATGAGCTAGGCTTCCGCAAAAACGATATCATCACGGTGTGTGGGGGGCCCAACACGCATGCCCACTGACTCCTGCTCCGTATCCAGCCTTCTATACCAAGAACTGCTGCTGAACATGCTGGGTCTCAGCCAGAGGGTACTGAGGGCATCAGGCTGTGGGCAGATACTGAGCTCTGTCCTATTCCTCTCCTGCAGATCATCTCTCAGAAGGATGAGCACTGCTGGGTGGGTGAGCTGAATGGCCTGAGAGGTGAGGGCCTTTGTCTGCCTGTGGGGGTGGGGGGGCTGGCAAGGAAGTGGGGCCTTGACTGCGCCCTGCCGTTCCTGAGGGCTTTCCTCTTGGCCTGACACACCTGCTTGCCAGTTCTGTGTGTTGCCTTGGGGAGAAGGGTTGGGACAGCTACCCCTGCTCCTTACATGGCCACTTCTCCCACAGGCTGGTTTCCAGCCAAGTTTGTGGAGGTCCTGGATGAGCGGAGCAAAGAGGTGAGGGTGGAGCTGCTCCTGCCTCAGCCCCGAGGGCGCACCTTCCTACCAGGTCCATGTCCCAAGTGAGCCCTGGTTTGTGGCAACAGCCAGGATGACAGGAGGGTGGCTGGCTGCAAGGGTCAGGCTGGGGCCTCTCAGACACATTACCCCCATCAGTACTCCATTGCGGGGGACGACTCTGTGACAGAAGGAGTCACAGACCTCGTGCGAGGGACCCTTTGCCCGGCTCTCAAGGCCCTGTTTGAACATGGACTGAAGAAGCCATCCTTGCTTGGAGGGGCCTGCCACCCGTGGCTGTTCATTGAGGAGGTAAAGTCACTATTAGCCCCTGTGTTTTCCCAGCCCTATAGGTTCCCGTGGTGCTCACCCCAGGGCTCCCTGGCCCTGCAGAGAGGATGGAGGGAGCCTGCAGGGTGGCCGTGTATGCTCAGTCACTGTCCCCACACTTACACTGTGTCCTGTCCACCACAGGCAGCGGGCCGGGAGGTCGAAAGAGACTTTGATTCGGTGTACTCCCGCCTGGTGCTTTGTAAGACATACAGGTAGCCAGCATGCCTCCCTCTGGTGCAGGGACAGGGTGCTAGTGCAGGGAAGGTGTACCCAGTACCCCAGCACAGCAGGTGGTGTTGGCACCCTTGTTCTTGCAGGTTGGATGAAGATGGCAAAGTCCTGACCCCTGAGGAGCTGCTGTACCGTGTAAGTGGACTACTCTACCAGCCCCTTGAGATCTCTGTGGACAGCCAGTGGGTACCTGAGTGACAGCACGCCCTCCCTCCCTAGGCTGTGCAGTCTGTGAATGTGACCCATGATGCTGCACACGCACAAATGGACGTTAAACTCCGCTCGCTGATCTGTGTGGGGCTCAAGTAAGTCTAGAGAAGTGGGGGGGTTTCAAAGGAGACCCTCACAGGGTTAAGCCTTAGGTACTGTGGACCCATTCAGGGCCTGACCTTCCTATGGAGGGCACCCAGGAACTGCTGGAAGGGGGTGCAGGCTGGGGTCCCCTTAGGCCATAGCCCTGCCCTCCTTTGGCCTTGTCCCCAGTGAGCAGGTGTTGCACCTGTGGCTGGAGGTGCTCTGCTCTAGCCTGCCCACTGTGGAGAAGTGGTACCAGCCCTGGTCCTTCCTGCGAAGCCCCGGCTGGGTCCAGATCAAGTGTGAGCTCCGGTGAGTGGGCAGCTCTGCAGGGCCTGGTACCTGGTGGTAGTAAAGGCCAGCGGGTAGGTAGAATGGCCCCGTGTGACCAGACTGTTCCTTGGCCTCTAGCGTCCTCTGCTGCTTCGCCTTCAGCCTTTCCCAGGACTGGGAACTCCCTGCAAAAAGAGAGGTATATGTGTGGCTTGGTTGGTCTCTGGCACTGCCTTTTCCAGGTCTGTGGTGGGGTTACTTGTGTGGTTCCTGGGGTGACCCCTGACTGGGGCCTTTCTGTGCACAGGAGGAGAAGCAGCCACTGAAGGAAGGTGTTCAGGATATGCTGGTGAAGCACCACCTTTTCAGCTGGGACATAGACGGATGACGCTTCTGCTAGCCCGGTGGTTCCCAGGCTAACCCCCAAGCCATTGGGTGCCTGGCCCTCCTCCAAGAGAAAGTGAAAGTGGAGCCCTGGCCAGTCTCACATCTACTCTGGATGATCTGAGGTGGCCCAGGCCTCTCCTGGCTAAGGGGGATCTAGGGAATGAGACACTCCAGAGCCCACCCAGGACTCATGACTAGGGTTCAGGCCTTCCTACTCCAGGTACCCCAGTTGGCAAGAGCAGGTGGGGACCAGCTCCTTTTTCTCTAATGCAGAGTGGGGGAGTGCCCTGTCAGAGTCCTTGAGGAAGCTCTGGGTGCCAGCCATCTAGTTGTACTAATCAAAAACTTGGGGAAGAAGCAGAGACATTGTGGCTTCAGTTCTGTAGCTCTTAGCTCAGGAAGGGGGTTGGTTTATGGCAGTTAAGGCTTCTTGACCTCTTTGATTTGTAAATAAACTTTGAGAATACCTCCCATTTTCTGTTCAGCCAGGGCTCAAGCTCTACCCAAGTGTGTCCCTTTCTGGAACCGTCTGACTCCTGGGCCCTAGGAGTGATGGGGAATTTGGGCCCTAGATGCTGCTATGAACAGACCACGCACCCAGCCCCTCATGGATGGAATGCGACAGACAAGTCGGTGTTTTTTATTTTATTTTAAAAAGTTCACACAGCTTCCCCACCTCTGTCAAAGCCCTGGTTTGGTGACTCCATCCGTCCCTAATGAATAGGGCAGGAGTGGGGGGCACAGGTGTCAGGCTCCTCTGTCCCAGGTCCTGGCTGCAGGGGGGAGATGGAATGTGGGTGGGTGGAGAGCTCCTGGGGCTTAGACCAGGAAACCTCTGCCCTTGTGGCACGAAGGAGCCAGGAAGCAGGGCAGGTGGAGTGTAGGCCATGGCAGGTACATGTCAAACACACGTGAGCTGTGGGCCTAGGCAGCTGTAGACTGGGCACCGGACTGTGTGGCACATAGCTCAGGGTGACCCTGAATCAAGCCCCCAGTAGCCACAGCCCTCCAGGCCTGTGGAGGCCATACCCATTTCCCACCCCAAAATATATGTATATATGTTGATATATAATATAGAGGTATATACACCTGTACAGATGACCTTTGCCACCAACCACTAAATGGTTACACTACACCAAGACACTAAAATAGCAGAAGGGCCCTGGGACTGGCGGAGAGAAGAAAGGTGGTTCAGCCCTGAACCCACCTGAGCCAAACTGCAGCCAGATGTGCACCTCTGACCTCAGAAAAGGAGGTCGAATTGAACTGGCCCTGGCTCTGGCCAACCTTCCAAAATCCCAGCATGGGGCCCAGATTGATACTTGAGAGCTTATGTCTCCTGTCCTAGGAGCCTGAGCCAGGTACAGGGTCCCTCTGCTCCAGCATCCTGGGACTGTGATTGTCAAGACTCACAATCACAGGGAGTGCACGCTGGCTACGGTTCTGCGGCTCCCCAACGTCAGGCCTTCCTCCAGCCCATCGCTAGAGCTGGAGGGCTACAAGCAGGAATCCCAGTGCAGCTGTAGATCATGGCCATCGAGGAAGTCTGTGGAGAATAGACTAGGGGCTGCAGTGCCGAGGGGAGCCAGGCTGAGCACAGGGCCACCAGATGACAGCTCCAGCCAGTCCATACCGTCTAGGTGGCTATCAGCCAGGTCCAGGCCCATACCACTGCTGGGCTCAGGAGCAAAGTGCAATTCTGAGGTGTCCATGGGTGATGGGGGGTGGTCCAGGATGGCAGAGCTGCTCAGCATCTGGCTGTGGAGGTCATCTATGAGGGAAAGGGGCTCTGGCCCCTCATGCCCACTCGTCAGCAGAGGCAGCCCTGTGCTGCTCTCCAGGAAGTCCTCCAGACGCCCTGGAAGGGCAGGAGAGTCCGGTGGAGGTGGGGCAGCCTGGGGGAGCTCAGTGGAAGGTGAGGGCTGTGCTGTTAGAGAGGACCCACAGGCTGCTGCTGAGGGTGCCTTTTCCTTGCCTGACAGGGATGCTGGCTCCTTGAAATCTGCTGAAATTTCTGTTAATAGAGACAATAAATGGGGTCAGAAATCAGGTTTGAATATGCACTAAAAAATGATGGTAGCCCCTTTACCTTTGACCACAGAGAAAAATCAACAGACTGTGACACTCTGAGAACAAGCACAGGGACACAAATTAGATCACATCAACATCTAAAACGGGTGGAGGCTCAGTGGTGATGCTTGCCCACCATACATGGGGTCCTGGGTTCAGTCCTCAGCAGCACATACCAAAAAATCTGAAACCCTTGGATATCAAGGACACTGTCAAAGAATGAAAGACCTGTCACAGAATGGGAGGAAACACTAAACACTGCAGCTCGTCATACATCCAGAAATGGCTGAAATGAAACGATGCCCCACGTCACCAATCATTAGGAAAATTCAACTTGGAAAAGAACAGAAACCAGGTATTGGCAAGAGGCTGAGGAGTGCATGGGGCAGCAGTGGAGCATACAAGAAGCAAGTACGACTTTGGTTTTGACTCCCAGCACCAAAAAAAGTGTGAGGATGTGGTAAAACTGAAGCCAGTGTGCACAGTGGGGTAGAGAATTAAAACAGTAGAAGCAGCTTTAGAAACAGTATGGGTTGGTTCCTCAAAAAATCAAAACCCAGCAATCTCACTTTGGGTGTACAGCCACAAGAAGGAAGAACAAGGTCTTAAGACGCACTCGACAGCAACACCATTCACAACAGCAAAAAGGTGGAGTTCAGCGCAGGTGTCCACTGACAGACAAGTAGACGAACCCGAGACCCTGCCAAGTGAAATATGCCATGCACAGACAGACCAACCCTGTAGGAAGGAGTTCACCTATAGAATGTCCCTAGAGTGGTCAAAATCAGAGAAGGGATGGAGTCCAGTTTCAGTTTGGGAAGATGAAAATGTTCTAGAGGTAGATGGCATCACCCTGAATTACCTAACCAACCTGATCACATGTTGAAAAGTAGAGCAGCGAGTTCTATTACATACTCCACCACAATAAATGAAATTTGTGAAGACCAAGCTTGTCTTTGATTTCACTCTCCAGGTCGGTCCTTCCTGGTCCTAGATCTGTCCTTCCCCATGTAACTGTTTCACTGCTTTCCAGACAAGGAGCCTTAACCTACCTGCCCCTTTCAAGTACTCCCTCCATGGCCCCTGGGGACAGGCAGCACTCTTAAATTCCCTTTCTCAGCCACCCCTTAAATGCCAGAATTTAGTGGTTGCCTCTCTTTCCTAAAACATCCCCCACCCTCACGTGGCTTGTTCTGGACACAGTGGCTCCTGAAACGCAGGCCTGGGCCTCTCTTCAACTTCCAGCCTAGCCACCTGTACTGAACAGAAAGGCCCCTCAGACACAGGCAGTCCCAGTATGGGTCACTCCCCTTAGGGCTTGAGAATCGCTAAGCACTGGGCACTGCTATGTGGGCTGTCTCTTTCCAGGTTCACTGCAGTTTCGCCGCCCTGATGCTTCTGTGGCCACAATCACTAACAGTGAAGACCCTGAATCCTACCCACCACTCTGCTCTAGGCAACATGCATTCTACCTGGAGCCAGGCAGCTCTTGTGATCGGGCCACGACCTTCATGCTTTTCTGCCTTCTCACTGCACTTCCCCAGGATAGACAGACATCTGGATCCCCACAGTGATATCCTGGGGGTTACCCCAGAACCCTGCAGCCCCTAAGCCTTCCCTGCCCTGTGTATTGTCCCAGTGCTACAGTTCAGTCATACAGTGAGCTGTTCATGCTTGCAGTTTCTCCCCCAGTATTCTAGACTGCGCTCTACAAGGCAATGTCATGTTCACTCTAACAGCCCAGGGGCTGTGGCGGTCCTGCTGAGCAAGTGTGGGGTACAACTGCATGTCAAAAGACTGCGCCTGCCCAGGTCTTCAAGATGGTGTCTCCTCAGTCACTGCTGTGTCCACAGTGACTGCCCCAAGTCCTGCTGCTCTAAAATAAATCACCAACTTACGACAACATGTGACTGAGGCAAAGGAAGCATCTGGGAACTGAGCTTTACCTCCACTCTGAATAAGAATATCAAATAGGTCATCCATCTGCTGGCTTGAGGAGCCATTTTCCTATGGGAGAGAAATAGAAAAGCACATGAAAACCTAGAACAGGTACCCACCTGGCCTGAGCCTAGGTGTTGTGTCCATTCTCCCCTCCCCTGGGCCAACTCAAGTAGCCAGACTGCTGTCTAAGCTCAGACTTTCCAGCTTGCTGCCCCATCCCCAGGCCCTGATGCTCCTGTCTGTAATGACTGCTCCCCAGACCATCACCGAAGATCTGCTGCTGCAGCCCCTCACCCTGAGGGACTGGGGCATGCCCACCTTGGCAAGGTCCATTGCCTTTAAGAAGTTTATTTATTGTGTGTAGGTGGGTGTGTGCATGCCATGGAATGCGTGTGGAGATCAGTGGACAGCTAGCCATAGTTCGCTCTCTCCTTCCACCATGTAGGTCCTAGGAATCAAACTAAACTACTCAGGTTGTCAGGCGTGGTGGTGCCTCTGCCTGCCATCTCACCAGCCTTATCACCCTTCTTTACCTGCTGTTTGGGCTGCTGGGTCATGGTCTCCTCATAGCCTGGTGGCTCCTTCTTTGGCAGAGAAGTGGGGGACGCAAATGGAGGCTGTGGCGGGTGTTCCAGATCCATCTGGGCAGGTGGGCCAGGGGCCGGAGAACCAGGCTGGGACAAGGGCTGGATGACAGGATGGAAGAAGCAGTGGTTGGCGGGTAAAGGAAGCAGGGCAAAGACGGGCCTCCCCGACTGCCCACAGGGACAGCTCTGCTGGCTGGAGGTTTGGGGAGCTTTTGTGGAAGCCACTGGGGAAGAAAGGCTACAGGATACGGGGTCTGTGAGAGAGAGGAACACCTGGCCTCAAGTAATCAGATTCCTGAGTGTGACGCCAGTTCTCCCTGCCCTAGGACAGAGACTTCCCTCACACCTGCTCAGGGCTCACTCCCCCTACCCACAGACCACCGGTCCCTCAACTACCTGTTGGGGACTCCCACTGGGCAGGCCAGGGCCATCTGCACTCTTGTTGGTCACAGTGAGGACAAGATGTGTCCCTGTAGAGTCGGTGACCAGAGTAGGAGGGGTGACCCTCTTGAGGAGGCTGGTGCCCTGTGGGCCCAGGAGCAGCTGGGGGCTGGGGGTGAAATCTGGTTCAGGTGGCCCAGCTTCCTGCTTCACCACCATGGCTGGGGACCCTGGGGCTGGGGCCTGAGTGTCTCCATGGTTGCTGACCACCAGGCCCAGGCCAAAAGGGTGAACAGAGCCCTGGGGCTGGCAGCTGAGCTGGCAGCTGGAGAGGCCACTTTCCTGCTTTACAGGGGTGCTGGCTGGAGCTGAGGCCTGAGTGTCTTCGTGGTTGGTAGTAGCAAGCACCAGGCCAGGGCCAAAGGGCTGGGCGGAGCCCTGGGGCTGGCAGCTGAGCTGGCAGCTGGAAAAGCTGCTTTCCTGCTTCACAGGGGTGCTAGCTGGGGCAGAGACTGGCTGCTGGGCCCGCTTCTCCTGCTCCAGCTGTAGCCGGAGCAGTTCCACAAGCTGCTGCTTCTGCCGGAGCATGCGGGTCAGCTCCTCAATCTGCTTGTCCTTCTCCTGCAGCATCTGGTCCTTGTCCAGCCCCTCTAGCTCAGCCCGTGCACTAGGGCTCAGGCAGCAGGGCACGGCGCGGGCACCCTCCTCCTTCACAAGGATCTGCAGTGGGGAGGCCTGCAGGGTGAGCTGTGTCAGCGGCGATGTCACCATTTCTCCAAAGGTGTCCCCAGGTGTGGAATTCTCGTCACCCGTGCTGAGCAGTGAGCGCTCTGAGGGGGTGGGAGATACAGGGGGCGTGGAGCCTGTGCTGCCAAACTTCACCATGCCATTGCTGCTCACGGTGGCCACTACCACCTCGGCTGGGGCCAGGCCCGTAGCTACAAGAGCTGACCCTGTGCTCAGCCGGGCCGCAGGGAAGGCGACCACTACCTCGCCAGCCTTGGACAGGAGAGAGGTCGTGGCAGGGGCCTTGGCGGCTCCTGGGGCCAGGCTGACTTGGTCTTGGTAGGCGCGCAGGCGTTCAATCAGTTCTGTCTTGGTGCCGGAGACAGGCAGTGACCGCAACTTCAGCTCCTGCTTCAGCTCTGCCACCTGCAGGCATTTGAGAGTTAGAGTAGCCAGGGGGCTGAGGGCAGCATAAAGGGAGCTGGGACAGGCAGTGGGACAGGCTGTGGAAGGCTAGCAGAGTGCAAGTTAGGCCTTCTTCCTCTGGGTGCCATAGGCCACTTCAGATGACTCTGAGTCTTCCAATAGCCCTGCAGAGTGAGGTGCATGCTGCCTGCAAACATTTCTGTTAAGAGTCCTCTCCCCAAGCTCCAGCCTGATGCCTGGACCTCGATTATTACATCACTGGTTAGACTAAATGCTTTGGTGGGGGACTCTGGTCCATTATATCTTCTGATTGGGGCAGAGAAAATAGGCAAGCTCCAGGCCACTCATTCGTGGGCATCAGTACCTGAGCAGGTGGCACTGACTGGCAGAGGGGAGGTGGGTGGAGCTAACAGCCCTGCCTGGAGCCTGCTCTCCTCCCAGAAGGGAATGGCTCTGCTCACACTGCTCATAGAGATACATGGCTGCTTATGGACTTGCAGGGACAACGCCCCCCACAAAACGGCTGACACTGTTAACAATCCTGGTCAGAAAAGCTTTGGAGCAGGTACTCATCCTGTTACTCTCATCAGACCATGGAGCCCATCTTCTGTTCCTGGCCCATCCTCCATCTTCCCTGCCTAAAACTTGCCCTTTCTCCCTTAGGGAGAGGCCATGGCAGGGCCTCCAGTCTCCAGTGAGAAGAGGCAGCCACCTACCTTCATGTCGTCTAGGTTGGCTGGCAGGGTTCCTGGTCTGCCGGCCAGTGTGGAGCTGTTCTGCCGCGCTAGGCCTCCCGTCCCTGGGGTGCCTGAGCTGGAGCTCGTCGTAGAGAGGCTGCGTGTTGTAGGGGGCCCACTGTTTCCCAGGGCCTCACCTGCGGGCCTGAGGAAAGACAGAATGTGCACTGTTAGCATCCCCACAGCTCTGCAGCAGCAGCCCTGCCCAAAGAGCCCTTGGGACTTAGATGGGTCAAGGCCCTGACCCCCAGGCTGGCTGAGGTGGTGGTGGGTGCCTACTTGGGAGGAGCAGGCAGGATGGCCTGGTAGTTGTAGTGTTGCTGCTGCTGTTGCTGCTGCTGGTTGAGGATCTGCAGCTGTAGGAAGAGCTGCTGCTGCTGCAGGATCTTGGCGTAGGAGGAGTCCATGGCAGGTGCCCCCTTGTCCTGCTTTTGGTCCGGGGGGATGTACTGGTGGTACTTGAGCTTCTTCACCTTTGGCTTCAGCTCCTTGGCCTTCTTGCTGCGTTGCGACTTCTCACTAGCAGACTTCGGTTGGCTTTGCTAAGAGAACGGGACAGCACATCAGGGGCCACCCCAGGAAGGCACAGCCTCACCCCAGCTCAGCATCTTCTGGAGGCTCCTCCCCCTGCCCAAGTCTCTGCTCTGTAGGACTGTGCTCCCTGTCCTAAGGGAGCTGGCAGCCTGGAGGGGAGACCAACCAGATGGATTGGGGGGGAGTGTCACCATGACCCTGAGGCAGAGTGAAAACAACCAGGAGGCAAAACCACAGCTGAGCGGTGCAATGGTCTTTTCTGAAGAGGCCTGCTAGGCAGGAACCATCAAAAGGAAGCAAGTTGAGAGAAGTCATTTGCCCAAGGCTAGACAGTGACCTTGTTCCTGATCCAGTCAGGACTTCACAAGCTCCTGTTTGTGCCCCACAGGCTCCCAGCTGGGACAACCTTAGGTCCTGGGCAGTCAGAGGACTCAGGCCAGCCAAGAAGACATAAACTCAAGAGGCCTGCCCTTGGGACAGAAGTGGATGAGGCAAGTTATCAGGGGAATAGAGAGAGAGGACCCTGGGGAGCCTGGAAATTCCTATACAAGGGTAGAAGACAGATGCTAGATCAGCTGGGGTCTGACCTGATAGCAGTGGGGACCAAAAAGAAGGTCTGGGCAAGGGTCTCCCTCTAGAGGCAGAAGACAGCGTGGACACATGGCAGTGAGGAGCTGGGGCTCCTGGGGGCCAGGGAGAGGTCCTGTTTTGTCAGTGTCTGAGAGGCCATGAAGCCATCAGAAGAAAGGTAGCCATAGGTACGTGGACTGCAGAGGAAAGAGGTGGCCAAGGGCAGGAAAGGAGCCAGAAGAAGGACCATGGGGTAGGGGAGAGGAAGGGCAGGCCAGAAAGGCAGCTCGGAGGCTGGTGCCGCAGGTGGGAAGTTGGGTCCTGGGAGTGGATGATGCTCATCCCCTGCTGGCACTAGGCAGACAACCACAAGCAACTGAGGAGTGCATCGGCGAAGAGCAAGCACAGGCAGACGTGATCAGAGGAAGGCCATGTAGTGTAAGGGGAATTAAGGAAGCAGCTGAGAAAATCTGTGACGTCACTGATTGTAAGGCAGAGGGTGCAGTTGTGAGAGAAGGGCCACTGAAGAGGCCACACTGGCAAGAGGTATCTTTCTAAGGGGTATCAGGGACTGCTACAGATGGACAGGAGGCCCCCAGTCAAACAAGGACTCAGTGAACACCACAGGTTCCCAGGCTGCAAGTCACCAGCCTGTTAAGATTCAGGGCCAAAAGAGGCTGCGGGTGGCCAGGGGCTGCCAAGCTGGCGCAGGGTCTGTACGGGGAGGAAGCCAAGGGAATAGGACAGATCAGAAAAGGGAAGGATGGAGCAACTGGGCCAGGTGTCCTAGAAGCCAGGTAGTTCTAGAAGGCACAGAGGCCCTTGTGCTGCTGCATTTAAGGCCAGAGCCTTTCTGCCCACAAGGCCAGGTGCCCAACCCAGTTTCTCCTACATCAGTGAGATAACCCTCTCTCCCCCCAGTGCTTCAGGTCAGGCCTTGGAAGAATATAAAAGCAAACATGCTACAGGACCAGATCTTGGGCACGTCCCTCCTCAGCTTGGTTATCTGCAGCACAGAGCTTTCATGCTGCTTTGAGAGGTGCTGTGCCAGGAGGCAGAATGTGGGGTGTGTGAAGCCAGTGCTTGATGTGACGCACTGTGCCTGCCATGAAGTGAATGTGACTTGTGTGTGTGTGTGTGTGTGTGTGTGTGTGTGTGTGTGTGTAAGAGAGAGAGAGAGATTTTTATGTAAAGGTACCTGCTGAGGCCAGAAGTGAATGTGACTTGTGTGTGTGTGTGTGTGTGTGTGTGTGTGTGTGTGTGTGTGTGTGTGTGTAAGAGAGAGAGAGAGATTTTTATGTAAAGGTACCTGCTGAGGCCAGAGGGGGACTTGGATTGCCATACAGCTGGAGTTATAGGCAGTTATGGGCTGGGACATGGTGCTGGGAATCAAATTCCAGTCCTCTGGAAGAGAAGCAAGCTCTCTTAACTGCTGAGCCGTCTCTCCAGCTCTCTGTGTTTTAAAAATTATTTTAATTGCTTATTTGAGTGTGTGTATGTGTAGGTCACAGGACAACTTGCAGGAATCAGTTCTCTCCTACCATGAGGATCCCGAAGCTCAAACTCAGGATGTTAGACTTGGCAGCAGGCACCTTTACTTGCTGAGCCACTCATGGGCTCAAGCCTCTTTTCTTTACAATCTATATCCAATCTGTGATGTAATTAGCAAGAAATATGGAATTAGACGGTGCTTAATGGGCTCTGACCGTGAACCAGTGACATCATGGGCAGTGGAGAGATGGGAAAAAATTCCCACAACATTTTGGGTCAGGTCACTGACCACTGGAAGATGTGTACCCCACTCCTTGCAGCTGTTCCCAAAGCTGGAATGACATCACAGCAGGACTTAAAGGGGCACAAAGAAGGATGGCAGCTACCGGCAAAACATACCTTAATGAGTGTGGGGGTGGGCTTGGCGGTGGGGATGGTGGTTCCATTGGTCAGGCCAGGAGGCAGCAGAGGTGGGGGAGGCAGAGAAGGCTGCTCTGCCAGGAAAAGCGTCTCTCCAGGATCTGGGCCCACTGGGAGTTGAGAAAGAACCTGGGAGGGGAGAAGTGAGGACACTGGCACCCCTAGATGGAACGTGCCCAGGTCGCTCTGCCATCATCATGGACCGAGGGCAAATGATGGACAAGGGGATGAGAGTGGAAGGCCAGCTGGTAGGGGAAGGAACTAGAAAAGAAAGGCAGAAGTGGCAGCTGCATCACTGAATTCGGTGTACTCAGACTAGCAGGCAGCTAGGAGTGGAGCCAATGAAAGTAGGTGGGCCAGGGAGGCTGAGAACTCAGCAGCAGGGTCCCAACCCAACTTCTCTCCAGGGCCCCAGGTGGGCTCAGGCTACCAGAATTATCATAAGAAACCAAGAGGCCAACATCAAGGACAAAAGACATATCCCTCCTCCCCCAAAGCCATAGCAGGAACTACCTACCCTGCCCAAGACAGAGGCCTGACTCTGGGCATTCTTGGCAAGAACAGGGAAGAATTCGGAAGTGGGTAAGCTCACCTGAGAGGGTGAAACGGAAGTGGCACTGGGCAGTGGTTCACTAACTCGGGACTCCAAGGGTGACGGCACTGAACCCTGAGACTCATGGCTGGCAGGTCGTTCAGGGGATAAGGCATCACTGCTGTCCTCATCAAAGGAAGAGCTGTCGGCTACCTTTGGGTAATTCACCTGGCCCACTGAAACACAAAGACAGTATGAGACTCCCCCTGTAGCTAGAGCACAGGTAGATGGATAGGAAAGGCTGTCACAACAGAGGACTTGCCCCATGTCCAAGAGGAAAACAGTAAAGGAACCCAGACGCCAGCCTGCCTTAGTGCCAAGGAACTAGGAAGGGCACAGTCAGCATTCTGAAACAAGCCAGTCAGAGGCTGCCTGAGTCACTGAAGGACTAAGGAAGGCCCTAATTTTTAGTCTCTTGTTTAAACTTCATGCTGTCAGTTTCCCCTAATGCTTACAATCCACAGTGACAGCCATGTACCTGCTGCTGAGGGGCCATGGCAACAGCTGAGTGAGTGCAGCTTCTCCTTGAGGTGCAGGTACCAAAGTCAGAAGAGCCTAAGGAGCTCTGAGGCTGTGAATGGCGGGACCCTGGCAAGGGACACCTACTTCACAGGTGCATGGGGTCAGTGGAAATGTGACTCCTTTCATAGGCCAGTGACTCCAGGACCTAGCAGCCAGACAGCAAAGGCTCAAAAACAAACACTGCTGCTATAACTGCTCTGACTGAACCCAGAAGTGCATGTCCCTGGTAGCTGGCTGGAAGGGACAGAGGCAGGGGACAAGGGCCCTGCAAAGCTGCTGCTTCCAGGCTCTGATGTGGAGAACCCAGTCACAGAGGGAAGGAAAGCAGGAACAAAGGCTACGGAGACATCTCCAGAGGCATGTCATAACCACTTCTCCACAGCTGTGGGAAGAGGTGGGCAGCAGGTTGTGCGGCGGTGGGAAGACCCCAGATGAGGAAGAGGAATAAGCCTCCCAGCAGCCTCTTCCTCTCAAGCATGACCTGAGGCTTTCTATACCCGTGGGACCTGGGAGGAGCACCCAAGTTTTCCCTTACTGGCTGACTGTGGTGCTAGGCTAGGAGCACCATGGTGGGGCTTGCTCTTCTGTCCCCTCACCTGTCCCTGCGCCTCATGCCAATCCTACACACACATCTCCCCCATGGTTTTTCTCCCAGCATGGGGACCTGCTCTGAGGCAGCAGTCAGGAAGGGGCCAAGCACATGGCATTGGTGATCCAGGCCAGAGAAGTTACAGCTCCCACTGCGATGGGCCCATCCTGAAGGAGCTGCTGGCCATGCTGCGAGAGCCGAGATCAGATGTGGGCAGAGTCACCACAAATCCTATTCATCCAGTTGTGTACTGGAAGCAGAGCTGATGCTTTACTGGAAGGGAACACAGAAGCTGTGAATAAGCTGAGGGGACACTTGGGTTCTTGGAAGAGAGGTAGCTCTGGCCTTTGGGAACCAAGCCCTAAGGAGAAGTTACACTCACTTAGCTGTCACCATGGTCCCTCAGCAGCAGGTATATGGCTCTGACTGTGTGGCCATGACAGTCAATGTAACTGAGTGGCATGAGGGGAAGTGTGTGTGTGTGTGTGTGTGTGTACAGACATGAGTGCGTAGGCAGATACCAGGTTGAGTGGCATGAGGGGAAGTGTGTGTGTGTGTGTGTGTGTGTGTGTGTGTGTGTGTGTACAGACATGAGTGCGTAGGCAGATACCAGGTTGCCCCCAGCAGCCTCAACTCTGCCTCTTCTATTTACGGTCCCACCCCACTGCCCCGATGTTTCCTCACATTTCCTCAGCACCACCTCTCCTTCCTTAGTGTACACTGCTCTGTATGTCTAACTTCCAGTTCCTCCTAAGCCTGTCCCTCTCTCCTCCTGCAATGCCTACATAAAGGCTACAGTCCACACAGGTGGCTTGAGCCTCCTCACCAATGATGGCTTCCTTTAGGCTGGACTCCACCGGTAGGATGTTCTTCTCCACCAGCTCCATGGGGCCAGGCCTCTGTGCAATCTTTTCATTGAGGTCATCAGCTAGCCTGGCTCTCTTCAGCTTCAGCTGCTTGGCCTGAAGGGAAGGCTCAGCCGAGGTCTCTGCCGTGGAAGAGAACAGAATTCAGGAAGTTGGAGGAGAGGCCCTGGTCCTGCCTTAGGAGTTCCTGAGCAATAGGAGTAGAGCACAGCAGAGTGGAGGGTAAACTCGCATCTAGTGCCACAGGACCACCAGACAGGCCAGCTCAGAGGACTTTCTAGGTGGAACTGCAGAACCCACGGAGCACCAGATAAGGGACCAGCTCCTGCTCCCTCTCAGACTTAGGCCACTTAGGCAACACTGCTCTGGTTTCTGAGTCTCTCATTTCACTAGTAAAATGTGGGGTTTTTAACTTGAGAAGGTTTCTAATGGCCCCAAATGGACCCTAACTAAGCAAATAAAAAGTGGACATATATATGTCCCTTCCTGGAGCCAAAACCTTTCCTTTGTGAAAACTGCAAAAAGAAGAGTGTGGTTGGGCTGGGCACATCTAAATGAGCCCACATGTCCATGACAAGTGCTTAAGTGAATGCTGGTAAGGGAGGGACAGAGTGAGAAAATCCAAAAAAAATAAGAAAATGCATTTTCTAGAAGAGAGAGGGGCTCTGTTTGGATGGAGAGAAACAATTTTGCAACAACAGACAGTGGACTTGGGAGAGGAGAGGTCAGGTCAACCCAAGAGAATGAAACTCCTTCTCCCACACCCAAGGCCAGGGAAAGCTGCAGCATTGCCCCTGGTTCTGTGACGCCAATGACTGGCTCAGCCACCAGAAGATGGACGGCAGCCGAAAGCAGGCGGGAGAAAGTGGCACTGTAGCATGCACATGGAGAGAACAGAGGCACGCACCTTCCAAAATGTGCATTCTGACCAGCTCTGATCTCTCTGGCCGGGAACGAATCTTCCTTTTCAGATAGTCCTCTGTCTATGGAAAAAACATATCAAGAAGATCGCAGATTTGAGATTTAAGTTTACAGTGAGGACAGCCACGAAATAAGCTTTGTGAAGTGGCAGCTGCTGCTCACTTCAGTGGCCACAATGCATTTCACATGGTGACTTCAGGTCCTCAGGCAAGGGGAGGTCTGAGCACATGAGCATCCAATGTACCTGCACCTTCCTTCAAGCCATGTGCTCTTCTTAGCCCACTAATGTGTATGTTTAAAAACATACTCATTGGCTGGGCAAAATGGAGCACACCTTTAACTCCAGCACTCAGGAGGTAGAGGTGGGTGGAGGTCTGTGAAATCAAGGCCAGCCTGGTCTACCTAGGGAGTTCTAGGCCAGCTGCGGCTACAGGGAGACCCTGTCTCAGAAAGATCCCCAAACAAACAAACAGTTACATATAGGGCTGGAGAAATGGAAAGATGGCTCGGCAGTTAAAAGCACTTGTTGCTCTTGCAGAGGACCTGGGTTTGGTTCCCAGTTGCCATCTGTAACTCCAGTTCCGGGGGATCTGGCACCCTCTTCTGGTCCCTATGGACATTGTATGCACATACACACATGCATATAGGCAAAACACTTATACACATAAAAACTTTCTTAAAAACTTAAATAAAAAATTACTACTTATACCATCACAGGAGTAATTAAAATTGGAAAGTAAAACAGGAACAAATTTTCACCATCCACTGTTAACTTTTTTGATCTTTGATTTTAGTCATTCTTTTATGTAGAAGTTTAATTTTGTAGAGCTGTAATCATACTGGATATAATTTTATGTCCTGCTTAGAAAACTTAGCATTGCGTGATCTGGAATGTTTTGAATTCAGTCTGAATGATTGCCAAATACAATACTAATTTTGACACACTGTGTCAAGGCTCTAGTTCCTCAAAGTCCAGTGTCCTCATTTCTGCATTTATTAAGACTCTGGGGAAACTAAACTATTCCCTCAACAGCCACTGAGCTGCCTCACTGCCTGCAGCTAATTATAATGCGTGCGTGACTGCAGAGTCTGTGCTCTTAACCTCTGCACTGCCATTTTTCAAATATAAGCCAAGACCAATCTAAGAAAGGGCAGGACAGGATGGGACAGACTTGGTGGGTTACAGGAGAAAACAAATGATTGGGGCATATTATTTATAGAAAAGGTCAGCTTGGTGTATACTCTGATGATTGCTGCCTTGGAGCTCTGTGCTTGCCCTGGAGCTTGAGCCCAGGAGATACAGAAAGCAGCTGTGGGTTCAGGGTGCACCACTCTATTTGCAGTGGTGAAGGTTAGCCTCCAAGGCTGTAGAAGATAGAAGAGCAGGTGTCAGATGCTACAGCTCTCCACAAAGAGAAGCTGTAAGCCACATGATATGCTCAATAGTGGCTTGGCACAGGTGAAATATGGTACCAAGAGAATGTCTGGAGGAACTTTTGGGTTGGTGAACTCCTGCAGATGCTGGGAGAACCCACCAGAGAGGTCATGCTATATAGATCAGGCTAGCCTCAAACTCATAGAGGCATCTATCTCTGCCTCAGAACACTAGGATTAAAGGTGAATACCATCACGCTTAGCAACATTTTTCATTTCCTATGATAGTTTAGTGCATGCTTAAATATTAAAGCAGTTACTGTAACTTGTAAATCATTAGTGAATGTATGTTCATGATAAGCACATATAGGATAAATATGTTTACCAAAAAGCAAAGCAAGTTGGAAATGGTGGAGCACACCTTTAATTCTAGCATGTGAGAGACAGAGGTAGGGGATCTCTGGGTTGGAGGCCAGCCTGGTCTACATAGTGAAACCCTGTTTCAAAAAACAAAGAAAAAAAAAAAACTTCTGAGATGGCTCAGCATTAAAGGGCACCTGCTGCTGAGCCCGGCAATTTGAGTTCAGTCTCCAGTATTTAAATGGTGGAAGGCGAAACCTGACTCCTGTAAGCTGTTTTCTTACTCCCAACAATTAGTACATCAGTATTATCAGGGCACGCATGAGTGTGCATCACGTGCACAAATAAATAAAATGGAATAAAAATCTGGACTCCACGGGCCTAGGTTTGAGCTCTAGCTTTAGCATTTAGGCTGGACAAGTTAGCTTCTCTTGTTGTTTCTACAATGAGGGTAACAGCATCTAACTCCTTAGAGTTGCTATGTGGATCAATTGGAAATACAATCTTGTCCACAGATGTGTCCAATAGACAGGGGTGGCCTGATTATGTCCCACTGGTCCCTGCCTGTCTGGGAAGTAGTGAGAACTTCCAATCTTCTGATGGGTGGCATGTGGGTTCCTTCACCTCTCTGATTCCCAGCAAATGAAAATAAGCACAATTTGTTACTGTTTTGGTTCCCTGTACCCATGATTCTATTCTTCCCACCCATGAAGAATTAATTATGATTTTCTAAGGAGGGGGGAAAAAAATCTCAGGATTAAGTATCAGTCTCTAAGAGAGGTGAGGGACTTTCAGGGAACCAAGGCTAGTATCTTCCACTGGGAGCAAGAGGAAAACACAAGCTGGTTGCTTTCCATATACACCTACACCAGGCAGATAATCCCCAGGAGTCCCAAGGGAACTGAAACTAAGAGGGACAAGGGATACAACAGAGGTGCATGAGCAAGAAGCCCGAGTCAACCCCACTTCTGCTTTACAAAGGGTGTAAGTAGATGTTGGCTGCTTTGGGGTAGATGGAAGCTTCCTAGAGTGGAAGCAAGGCTGTGGGTGGTGTTCCCATGTGTTGAAAGCCTGCTCATGAACAACACAGGGTGCATGTTTCATAAAGGCCCAAGGTTTGTAGGGAAGATGAGTGGTCATCAAACCCAGGTGCAAGGAAGGAGCACAGGTGACCATCCTATGGCGTCCAAGGCACTAAAGTAAAGGAGAGTCTGATGACATGCTACATAATCTCCATGGAAAGTGGCCGGGAAGGGAGGAAGTAGGAAAGGTTTGTTGTTAGGCACTGAGGCAAAGCTAACCCTAAAGTTGTGCTAGACTTGGGAATAAAGCCAGTGATACAGTATGTGCTTTAGTACACTCTGCAGGTCCTCGGGGAAGAAGGGTGCCTTACCCTGGCTCGCTCCAGGCTCCTTCTCTGCTCGTGAAATGCAGCTGGACTTTTCAAAGCTGTCGAGAGAAGAATGAGAAAGTCATTACTTTTACAGGCTAGGGTATAGATCAGTGCTAGAGCACCTGTTTGCCACATGCAAGGCCCCATTCAATCCCCAGCATCCCCTTCCCCCGCAAAAAACATCTAGTGATATACCATGTACAATACTACCAGAGAAGGCACCCTAAAAGGAAACAGCACCTGTGACACCTGGATAAGCATGTATCTTTATGGCTCAGTCAGCTTAAGATTCCTGATGGGAATCCTGAGTTTTGATGCTGTGACATACACGGTCCCATCAGCCAAGTCTTCAAGACTGCCTGGGAGAGGCAGAGCTGTGAGCCGGACTCCATTAGTTTTTCAGTCTCCTTAGGAATTGTAGTGGCCCAGAGGGGCCAGGTTTCCTCTGCGGTGCACTTTCCTTCTCAGCTGGTATTAACAGCACTACTAACACAAACTTGAATTTCATTTCTAAGAACTAAAACCCTTCACCACCATTGTATGACTGATCCTGGTGAAGGAACACATCATACCAGCCGCTGACAGGGAGCTGGGCTCTACTGTGGGGATACTACTACAGCAACCTCAGCTTCTGCCTCAGGTAAAAAATGTCAGGTAGCAAAGATCAGTCCCAGCCCCAGCCCAGCAAATGCTGCACCATGAATGGACCAGTCTCCTTCCTCAGACATTTGACTGTAAGGTGACAAATGATGATTTAAGATACCAAGGAGGAGAGGGAAAGCATGTGGCTCACTTCAAGTATGGAACAGTGGCAGTAAGAGAGAAATGTATAAGGCTGTGGTCAGTTTCACTTCTGCTGCCCAAGGCCTCAGACAGCTGTGAAACTATGTGCAGAGATAACTGCCAGGCTGCTGCCTGTGTCAGGACGGGTAGGGTTGTATAGCAGCTAAAAGTAGCAAAAGCACAGATAGGGCCTATCCTGCCCAGCCTCCGTGCTTCCGCCCCTCTCTCCATGACTGGGCCTCCCCCAGAGCACTCTAAGAGAGTCACATGTCCCAGCAGCACCTGTTTAAATTTAAAAAGGTGTGTGTGTGGTTTCCTGGCGGGGCAGCTCAGAGATTAAGAACACTGGCTGCTCTTGTAAAGAAGGTTTAGTTCCTAGCACCAACACAGGGGCTAACAGACATCTGTAATTTCAGTTCTAGGAGATCTGATGACCTCTTCTGGCCTTCACAGGCACTGACACACATGGTATACTTACATACATGCAAGCAAAACACTCATACAAATAAAATAATGTTTTGCAAGTTTTTAATCTTTTAATCTTAGGATAAAAAAGAAAATTTAAGAATTTAAAAGCTTTGCTGAGCTCTTTCCTATTCTCTAACAGCAGGGGGCACTGTAGACTAGGCAAATTATTTCAGATAGTTCAGCATGGGTTCCCTCAACTCACTAGGGTGTCCATCCCAGAGAACCATGCAGGCTACTCCAGAGACAAACACTGCGGTGCTTCTACTGACCAGAGCTGGTGCAGTGACAGAACTGGCTTCTTGGGCCCCACTTGTGTGTGATGGGCCGGGGGGCAGGGGGAACCAACACACAGCCCTGGCTGTAAGGATGGCTTGATGTACCAACAGTACAAGTACACAGACAAAGAAAAAACCCTGGGTTCTCCTCTTCTCCACTACACAGTACCATCCTGACAGTCTGCTTGCTGTCAAGTCTCCTGCTACAACAAAGCACCCACAGGAACATGCCAGGGGCTCTGTCCAGTTCATGCCTCACAAAATCTCCAGTACCAGGCACACAGGACCACTCAATAATCTCCCACTCAACCAATACATACTCTATAAGAAAGAGGTACTAACTGACCAGTGACAGGACAGTAGTTGAGTTCTGCTCTAAACCTTCACAGTCAGAACCCTAGACTTTAGATATTGGTTAAAAACTTCGCAAAGTTCCTGGGTGAAGAGTTGAGGGATGTGCGGCATAATACCGAATTCTAGCAAATGCTACTGGTGAGACACAGGTGTGACTACTTTCTGGGCCACATCTTCTGGAGACCGAGAATCTAATCTGTCCACCTCCTAGAATGTTCCTAAGAATCAATTAGTGGGGCTGGAGAGATGGGTTCCTAACACCAACACCAGGCAACTTACAACTGCCTGTAACTCCAAGTTCCAGGAGATCTAACACCCACTTCTGGCCTCTGAGGACCTTGCATGCATGTAGTGCACATACACAGACTCAGGCACATACACATAAACCTAAATATTTTTATAAAACCAGGTCAGTGTCTACGTGTTTAGAGGCATAGGACCATTCACTCATGTAAAGTGTTAGTACTACCAAATGCTATAATTTTGGTTGAACTTTGGCTTGACTCCCTCACATGTGAGCTCATTTTGTGCCACTGCCACAGATTACTATCTAAGATCCAACATCAAGCCTCCTTGACAGGAGGGTATTGGTACCTAATCTTCATGTACAAAAGACAGTACAGCATTGGGGGTGGGGTGTGAAGGATTCACACGCACACATGCACGCATGCACACACACAGCTGTAAAGATTCCATGTGGTGAGAATATTCTATTCTATAAGATCAGAAAAGTTAGGGAAGGCTAGCAAATGGCAGTCAGGGTTACAGTCTAATTCTGTGTTATCCAAAAGAGAGTTCTCTCTACTTCCCTGGGTTGGTTTCTCAACTTCTTCAAAAATTAGAGAACAGAACCTGCCAGATGGGGGTGCTGACACCAAGGTTGCTCCCATCAGATGTACTCATTAGATGTAGATCTACATGTGGGCCACATGGAAAGGGAGGCCTGAGTACAGTACAAAGCAGGCAGGTGAAGGGAAGACCAGGAGAAGGGCTTCCAGATCCATCTGAGACCCTGGACTTCCACACCTGAACTTTACACTAGGAGACAAGCTGGGAGGAGGCTGAAAGGGCTGAAGAACTCTCATGCTAGACAAGACTAGGACAGGAAGACTCAAGATAGCAATGCCCAGGTTTCCCTGTATCCCCAGCTGATCTGGAACTCACCATGTAGACCAGGCTGGCCTCAATCTCACAGAGATCTGCTTGCCTCTGCCTCCTGAGTGCTGGGATTAAAGACATGTACCACCGCGCCTATCCTCCAAAAGACTTTTTTTAGAACAACCATGTCCTAATCTCCATGGACAACTATTCTAATTTTATACACGGCAAAACCAACACTAGATGAGCTGCAGGAACCACTAGGCCACTCCCTGAGGGGTGGATCCCACCCAGGCCCACTCTAGCCTTTTTCTTCCTTCACCTAAACCTAACTGGCAAACTGGTTCTTCTCAGTCCTAGAAAAACCTAGCTAAGTCTGTGTTTTTCCTCCATTCCCAGTTCTACTCTCTGACAGCAGGTTTGACAGATTCAACGGTCACTTCTGTCAGGAAGGAGGGAACAGTGGCTCTTTCTTCAGGTCTGTCAGGACTTTTCTTAGGGGATTTCTGGGTTCATGTAGGAAAGACTGGAGCTGGGACAGCAATTCCTGATCCCCTGGGGTTTGAGGCTGGGTAACTCCTATGTGTTTTGATAAAGCCACACTACAGAGGGTAGCGTGGTGATGGAGATGTCAGACGATGAACATACATGTTCAAGTGATACTTGGGAGTCAAAACCACTTAAGCTTCCATGGTAAGGAGATGAGACAGAAGGAAGCAGATCAAAGTCAAAGACAGGTTTAAAATTCAGGCCTCAGGTAGGTGGGAAAACGGACACCAAGTTAACACATAAATGTGTGTCCAGCCAGGAGGGCTGCCTTCCTCCTGGACGCTACCTCCTCCCTCTGCTGCCTCAACAGCTTATCCACCAAGAGTCCAGGACATTACCCATTCAGAGTTTCACTTTCCCACAACTAGCAGGGGCAGTCTCTGCAAAGAGAAGCCCTCAAAACTAATTTAGACGCCAGGGCTGTTAACATACTTCAGGTAAGCCAGGGCAGTTCTTGATTCTTTCTTTCGCCCCTGGGGGCGGGTTCTATTGGCTCTTTGTGAATGAAGGGAGGTGTAGAGCAGACACCAAAAAAGAATGGAAGACCCCACAGAAACCAACCCAATACCAGTGGCCAAGAGGAGGGTACTCTCAACCAGTTCAGTTCTAGCCTGGCTCTGCCCCAGCTGGCTGCAACCAATTAATATTCTGGATCCTCTCTCTAGCAGCCATGTTTTTCCTCCCTGACAAGTTTGTTGTCATTTAATTAATATGGACATTTGTAAATAATAAAAATAAAAATAGGAAAACCATTCTAAAGAATACACTGGCTAGTCATTTATAAGGGGAATTCAAAGCTGTGTTCAGGGGTGCCTTCAAGCTTTGTGTTTATCGGCTGAGGCATGAAGGATATCGGACAAGCGCCTTCCCTTCACTACTTCCAGATTACACTCAGGCAAGTGTTCTAGGTAATCCATGACCTAATTCTAGAAATGCCCCATGCCGTCAGTGACAGTAATTGCTCATCAAGACTAATTCCTTATTCATATTCTCTCTCTTCCCACATACTCCTCCCCTCCACAGTGTGTCTGGGTTACTCTATTAGATGCTGGCATCATAAAAAAGATGGTACTTAGTCCCTAGTACACACTAGAAGCTCACCAACAACTCAGGAGCTATGAGCTCTCAAAAGTCAGTGGGGGGCTACAGTCCAGGGAGCTTATGTTTCAGAATGCACTTCCTTTTTGGGGCGGAGATGGTAGTTTGTTTTTTAAGGTAGGGTATCACTCTAGCTCAGGTTGACCTTGAACTCCAAAATGTACAGATTTTAGGTATGAGCCACCACACCCAGCTTCAGACTGGATGTTTCCATGAAGAAGCCAGGAGCATATTTTCTTTGCAACAAGGGGTTCTGTATATGTGTGTGGGAATAGATACAAACATCATGAGAGTCAACACAACAAGTATATTAAGTACTGTGCTGGGTGCTGAGGGCAAGGACATACAGATGGGATTGGCCCTATCTCTAGAGCTCACTGTGTGGAAAAGACAAAGGATTATAATATAAGAAGGGACCTGTAATTTAAGTTCTAATCAAAGGGTAGAAGAGGTCAAGGTCAATGAGACAAATATATGAATTATCCAGGAAGGTTTTACAGAGAAAAGCCTAACCAACCAAACACCCTAGCTTAACACACAGTAAAGGAAATAGAACAGATTTTGTCCTGCTGTGGTGCCTCCCCCTCCCCCACATATGAGGATCGCAAAACCCAACAAATAGTGATTTCAATCTGATCTTTCACATTTGGCCTTTTGTCCCCAGTTGAATTGTTAAGGTTTTATTATTACTATCAGTTTGCTTGAATTATATTTATTTACTTATTGTATGTATCAGTTCTTTCCTTCCACCATGTGGATCCCAGGGATTGAACTCAGGTCATCAGGCTTGGTGGCAAGCGCCTTTATCCACCAAACCATCTCACAGGCCCTGATGGTTAGTTGTAACTATCAACTTGGCCCAATCTAAAATTACCTGGGAAGAGAATCTCAACAAGGGGTTGTCTAAAACAGGCTGGCCTGCAGGAGATTCCCTTGATTATGTCAATTGAGATGGTAAGACCTGCCCACTGTGGGCGGTGCTGTTCCTTAGGCCGGGAATACTAAGCAGTGTCAGAGTAGAGAACAAGTATGCACTCATCAGTTCTTTCTTGTTAGGACTGTGGATTCGCTATGACTAGCTTCTTCAAGCTCCCACAACTGGGCTTCCTCACAATGAAGAACTGTGAGCTAAAATAAACCTTTCCCCCCTAAGTTGCTTGTCAAGGTATTTTATTACTGCAACAGAAATGAAACTAAGACATTGGCTAACCCTTTGGAAATAAATTCCACTTTGCTCTTTTTACTAACTTGGCAAGAGGACAGAAGATGATTAGCTTTAACCTTAGAAAAATGAGGAGGCACACATTCTCCTGTTTTATTCCTTCTCCCTCTCTTAAGAGGTCAACATGGGGAAAAGTGTCATAATAATCAAACTGCATCCAAAGAGTTTGCTGCATAGCTTGAGGCGCTTTATTCTCTGTCAGAATTTTAAGGGACACTGCACAAGGCCACAAAGAGGCTGACAAGGCTGGCTTCTCCTTGTGGTGGGGGTTGGGTAGAGGCTCATTATATCCTACATAGAAGCTGCCATCTGTCTTAGGAAGTTGCTTTTGCCATCAACTTGAGTTCTCTGGATAGGGCTACTTGCCACTCAGCACTCAGGAAGAACAAGGTGGCAGATTCTCCATGGAGAGGGAAATGTCAGAAACCATGGCCCAGTGTTTGTCCAGCTGTGGTTCAAGCCCATTTGCACGCGCATACTCCCTTGGAGCATGAGAACCTCTAGCACACAAATTCCTGGGCTCTAAGAATTTTTACATTTGGTGGCTTGGTAATCACCAAGCTTTGGTACTACGAAAATCTGAAATCAAGTTTCTCTAGTCTAAAAGGAAAAAAAAAAGGGTGAGAAAAGGCTTTATCTGCTGGTTCTTGAATACCACACCCTGCATGATTAGAAAGTACAACCTGAGGAACGACTTCATGAACTCTCTCAACAGCCTGATTTGAATTTTTGACTCTGGGATATGAAGGTCATCTGCCACATCTGTCAGTTCACTGATCACCAAGGTTGACATTTCAACTCTGCTGACTATGTGGGCAGAGTTTTAATTTCCTGAGCTTACATCCTTGGAGTCAAAGACTCAGACTGGGAAAGAGGTTACCTCAGCAGTAAAATCTAGGATATGTGAGGACCTGGACTGGATCATATGCACTGACTAACAAACCTGGACTTTTTGCTGTTTTTTTCATATCCTTGCTAGTTCCTGATCACCTCTAGGTCTTCCACCCAGCAGGTGAGGAGCACAGAGGGGCCCTGGGCAAGAAATGGAGGTGATCCCTCACATACTGTGGAAGGGCAGAGGTTGGCGATGTTGCTGGTGTATAAGGACTGACACAAATGTAAAGGAGACAATTCTTAGGATTATGTACCCAGGTAAAGACTCAACCTAGGTTGAGTAAACCCACAGGAGCGGCTCTGAGGGCCTAGAAATCACATGCTGAATTACAGGTACAAGCTTGGGCATCTGTCAGTCAGAGGATGTGCAACATTCTTCAAGAAGCACCCATAGCACAAAAGAAACGAAGAATCTCTGATTCAGCCACGGGTTATGACAGAAATGGAAACATGCTTACAGCTGTCAAGCCTCACAAAGTGGCAGATGTAAACAGCAACCCAGAGGGCTGAAAACAAGTCACTTTCACCTGATCTCACCAACTATGGGATCCCAATATGATGTTGTTTTCAATTTTCAAGTTCTCCTACCCTCCATGGTTTGTTTTTGATACAGGGTCTCAAAATTGCTCAGACTGGCCTTAAAATTGGTTATATAGCCAAGGATGACCTTGAACTTCTGATTCTCTTGCCTCCATCTCCTGCAGCTGAGTTAAGGGCATATGCTACCCTACATCTGGTGCTGGGAGTTGAACTTAGGGTGTCATACATGCCAGGTGAGCATGCTACCAAGTAACTGAGCTATATCCCTGTCCCTGTATGGGCAAGTGCCACTACCAACTGTTACCACCAGTGTATTAGTCACTTTCCTGTTGCTGTGACAGAAACACTGCTTGAGGGAACTTATAAAAGGAAGAGCTTATTTAGCTTGTGGTTCCAAAGGGGCAAGAGTCCATCATGGTGGGGATACATGGCGGCAGTAGTGGCTGGAGTAGAAGCCAAGTGGTCACATCTTCAAGCAGGCACAGGAAGCAGAGTGTGACTGGAGATTTGCCAAGGCTTAAGGACTCTCTAAACCTGCCCCCAGTGACATGCTTCCTGCAGCATGACCACACCTTCTAGGACCTCTCAAAACAGCACTACCAACTGGGGTCAAAATGTCCACACACTTGGAGCCTATGGCGACATTCTCATTCAAACCACCACATCCAGGAAAGCAGCAACAGGTCTGGAGCCAGAAAGCCTGGACTGAATCTCAATCTACCTCTGTTTCTAAGTGGCAATGAGACCTGGGGCAAGTCAACTTGACTTCTGAGGATTCTGTCCTCATCTACAAAATGGCAACCACACTTACTATTGCATGTGGTGACTACTGGCATTAAACAGAGTAAAAAGTGCTCTGCCATCTGCTGGAAGCTGTATTAATGAAGGCACTGTCACTGCTGTAATTTTCTGTGTGTGCCATCCTCCTGGAAGAAACTACACTGTATGAAGGAAATGCTGAGTGCTAACTGGCCCGGATTTCCATTTGTTGTGCTCTTGTTTTCAGCTGACACATGAAAACATCTATCAAAATATCTTGCAACAAAGATCATTAATCAGAGAATTGTGTCAAATAGTTCTGAATCAAAGGTATTGCTTGGGTAGAGAAGGGACCACACATTTGGGGATAAGCAAGATCCAAACTGAGAGTCATGACATACTCCTCCACATGTGTCCCATCTGGTATGCAGGCACACTTGTTCCCACTCATTTTAGCACCTGGGTTGTCACCTCCACCCAGACCAGCATCAAAACCAACTATTAGGATGAACATATGGGAGGTGGGGAAGAAGGTTCAGCCCATAAAGCACCTGCCTTGCAAGCATAAGGACCTGAGTTCAATACTCAAAACCAACCCCCACAAGAGTTGGGGGTGGCATGTGCTTGTATTCCCAGGGCTGGGAAAAAGGAGGATCCCTGGGGTCTGAGACTGTCTTCTGCCCTCCACACACACATGCCCACCCACGTACCTGCCACACATGCAACCACCCAAAGATACAAGAATGAATGTAGAAAGTAGAGGCCTGGGTACAAGCTGCTCTAATCTCCTATCTTGACCCACTAGTGATAGAAAAGGTCAAACCTAGGGCAGGGGGCACTTGCTCTTATACAGTATGAATGTCAAAAGATCTGGTGAAAGATGAAGGTTAAAATGGCAAAGCCACTTGTGTTGGCGCAGACCTTTAATCCCTGCATTTGGAAGGCAGGGGCATGTGAATCTCAGTGAGTTAAAGGCCAACATGACCTACATAACAAGTTCCAGGCCACTCAGGGTTGCTTTATGACTCTCTCTCTCTCTCTCTCCATCCATCCATCCGGGCCAAACACTTTGAATTCAGTTGCTAGGGCTTTATTGAAGTATTTCATAGAGGTATGTGTTAAAGATTTGGTCCCTAGCCTGTGACACTATCAAGAAGTAAGGGTCCTTTAGGAGGTCTTCAGGCCAAGGAAGGAATGCCCTCAAAGAGGATGAGGACAGTGGAACCCTGGCTCATTGCTTCTCTTTCCTTTTGCTTCCCAGCTCCCATGAACTGAACAGTTTTGCTCCACTATGCACTCTCACCATGATGCTGTCTCCCGTAGGCCCCCAAAACATGTGGTAAATTGATCACATACTAAAACTGCAAAAACTGTGAGTCAAAGTAACATTTTGTAAGTTGACTGATATCTCATGTATTTTGTTATAGTAACAGAAATATGACTAAACGTTAGTCTTCTAGTTTCTTTCTAACACATGCCAGTCATGTTTACTTATGTGGTATGTGTGCATGGGGGTATGCACTCCCACCGTGGTGCATTTGTGGAAGTCAGAGGGGGTTCTCTGCTTCTATCATATGGGTGCCAGGGATCAAACTCAGGTTGTCAGGCTTGGCAGCAGAGACTTTTATACACTGAGTCATTTTGCTGGCCTGACTTTATTTTTTCAGATACTGTCTCTTACTGAAGCTGGAGCTTGCTGATTGGGCTAGAATGACTCACCAGCAAACTCCAGTTTTCCTCCAGTCTCGGCTTCCCCAGTGCTAGGATTATAGGCATGTGCTACCATGCCCAACTTTTTACAGGTGCTGGGGATATGAAATCAGGTCCTTACATTTGTATGGATGCACTTTGTCAATTGAGATGTCTCCCAAGTCCTCATGTTTATGTGTGACTTTCGCACCACACCCCAGTCAAAGGCCTCAGACTGACCTATTATTACTCAAGTACACACTCCTTGGTAAAGTCTAAAACAATTAAAAAAAAAAAAAGACTTGGGACTAGAGAGATGGCTCAGTAGTTAAAAGACTGTCTGCTCTTACAGAGGGTTTGGGTTTGGTTCCTAGCACCCACACAGTGGCTAACCATCCACAGCTCTAGGTCAGGAGATCTGACACCCTCTTCTGGCCTCTGGAGGCAAAGAACACTCGTACATACAAAATTAAAATTAAAAAAAAAAAAAAATCCACAGATAGGCATGGTGGCCCACCTTCAATCCAGCACTCTGGAGGCATAGGCAGGCAAATCTCTGTGAGTTCAAGGCCAATCAGGTAGTGAGATCTTGTCTCAAAAAACCAAACCAAAACCAAAACCAAAATCAAAAAACTTTCTCTAGCTTGTTAGCAAAGTTCATTGCTGTTTTTTTTTTCCTTTGGATTCAATGAATAATACCCTTAGAGCACAAACTCATCCCAGACTCCTATTTTAGGACTTGATAGCAACTGGCCCAGGAAGATGCTCCACGCCAGTGAGGGATCACGGAGGCCCCACATCCAACACTGCAGGAAGAAAGGAGGATGCTGACATCCATCACAAGTACAGCATAAAAACACCTGGGAATGGTGTGTCCAGTTAGTCTTCTCTGAGATAAAAGGATTCTGGAGGCCACATGCCCACGTGCCTAACACAGTTTTCTCTCAGCTTCAAATCTCAGCATCAGGCTGGCCTCAGGCCCAGCACACATTTTACCAGTGTTTATAAAAAAACAAGAACAAAAAACTAGAGCCTCAACAGTCACATTCCTGTAGGAAGATAAGGGAAAGTAAGGGTAGGACAGTGAAAGGAAAGGAAAGAAGCATCTCTTCTACCCAAAGCTACTCAATCTGACAGAGAAAATGGGCTCCATTAACATCTCTAAGAGGAAGCTAGGACAGTAACAGGAGACGGGATAACAAGAACTGAGCAGCTGGCCAAAGGGGTGGTAGTAGGGAGGGAGGCCTTTTCTAAGCTCTTCTGGAAAGAGTAGATCTTGGCCCAGCCTCTGGCTCATAAGGGGTAGCAGTTCAAAGATTATAATACAAGCCTTTTAGCAACTTCCAGAAGGATGTGAGCAAGTGGGAGACACCTGGGGCCCAGCAAGGCTGGGATCTTCTCTCACTGCCCTCATACAAAGGCCCTCATCTATGAAGTATCTGTTGTGGTATAATCGCCTTGACAATATCATCTTCACTTACAAGCAAACAAATGACATTTTGTCAAAACCTTCAATTTTGTCATCTTAAATCTTCTAAGTAAAAAACAAATGTGCAACAGTAGGGAATGTGTCTCAGTGGTATTGAGCTTGGTTCAATCCACACTCCCCAACCCCAAAAGAAGACTTTAATTTCAGCACCAAAGGCAACACAGTAATGAACCTTGATACTTTCAGGGATTATAAATCCTTTTGGCAAAGACAAGGAATTTCTTTTTGGTACAGAGATTGCTACAGGCAGCTGAAACAGGAAATTTTCAGCTAACACTGGCACCTTGTAAAATGAGCACTTTAGACTGTCTATGAACGCTACTGTGGGCAGACTGTCCTTGTGTAGATAGGTAGCTAACATCCCCAGTTCAAGACTGACAATGGACAAAACTGGGGACCTGGAGGGAAGGAGAGTTGAACCAAAACAATGTTTCCTTAGTGCTTTACGAGTCCATGATGCACAAATCATTCCTTCCAGGATCAATGTGAGATGTACAGGGCCCAGCAGCAGACCATGAACCATTCAAAGCCAGATGGCTGAACTGGTCACTAACTAACTTGCCTGCCCTCACACCCTCTGGATTCTCCTAACCATTTAGACATAAGAGTCACCAATGATGCTGGCTGGACACAGGGAACATTAATAAAGACAGGGCTAGAAAAATGCTCAGCAGGTAAAGATGCTTGCTGCCAAGCTTAATGACCCAAGTTTAATTCCTGGGTCTCACATGGTGGAAAGAGAAAAGTGACTCCTACAAGCTGTATGTATACACACACAAATAAATAAATGTGTCAATGTAGTAAGAAAAATAAATAAAATGGAAAGACAGGGACTGGGGCGTAGCTCAATGAGAGCATCTGTCTAGAATGTAGGGACCTGGGTTTAATTTCCAGCATCAAAAATGGAAGGGAGAAAAGAAAAAGAAAGGGGTGTGTGGAGGGGAGACAAGCTCAAGAAGACAAAGCAAAGTCCGTGGAGCACCTCTGGGACAAAAAATACTTATTTCTTTACCTGGTGCCAAATGGCCATGGTTTCCTATACATTGTAAGCGATAACAGATAAAGCGTTAAGATCCAGCAGTAGAAAAAGTTGCTGCTCTGTGCTTTTTTGACACAGTCTCAGCAGACAGGAGGCAGAGGGGGAAAGTCACACAAAGTTCTCTCACACACACAGAGATCACAGGAGACTTCTTTTTCCTGTCTGGTAAGGAGAATATCCACATTTTCCTTTTTAAAAACTTCTTCCTGGGGCCAAGGAGATGGCTAGGTGGTGAAGGGCACTGGTCTGCAGAGGACCTAGGTTCAGTTCCCAGCACATTCATGGCAGCTAACAACCGTCCATAACTCCAGTTCCAGGAGATCCACCACCTTCTTCTGGCCTCTGCAGGCATTCCATGACATGGGTTCACTTACAGATATGCAAGCAAAGCACTCATACACATACAATGAAAATAAATAAACAGGGATGATTTTTTTTTTAAGGTTATTCCTCTGTGGCACCTGTCCGTTAGAACTCTTTTCACTTCTTAAGCAATACAGCTTTTCAATATCTAAGAGGAAAGGGAGTGTGTGCTGAGAACAGAGAGCACCATACTACCTGTCTCCTGAGGGTCTTTATCCTAAGGACAGGGGCATTCCTGACTTTGGACTGAAAGGCGTGCTTGCTTCCTGTCTATGCCATCTTCCCTTGTCCTCAGAAAGCATTAGAGGAAGTTCAGAGCCTAGACTGTGTGGGCCTTCACCTTCTGGCACTTTGTATTTGGTAGGGTTTAAGTGGTGCTAAATTCAAGATTTATGTTTAGGCAATGAGAATAAAAGATACTGAGAAATAATCCTGCTTAGAGCACATCAGAAACCAGCTCCACACCCACGGTGGAGCTGCATGACCAGTGCACATCATGCAGCAGAGAACAGTATGTGGGAACTGAAGGATTCTCTAATTTGTAAAGCCTAGGAGGAGGCCACTGCCAGTGCTGAGCAGCACACAGAAGAACAGCCCTAAAGGGAAGGGAGTTGCTGAAGCACATCACGCCCTGTAGATACAACAATGTCCAAGCTGAAAGCGGGCCTACATGGGAACTGTGTGTGAGAGGCCCAGGAACTAGGCTAGGTGTGTTTTTTTTCCTTCCCAGAGTTAGAAGAAAAAAGAGGTTGAAATGAAGAGATTTGATAAGAGAGATTTAAACCAGAAACAAAATATAGCCATCAGGCCCTGGCCTTTTTCTCTGGCTTGGATTTCTTTCTTCCTAAGTTGTACAACAAACTTAAATATAAGGGGGTTCTTTGTGAAAATTCCTCAGGCCAACCCAGTGGTTTGGAAGTAGATGTTTTCCAGATTGCCCTGGCACTACCCGCTGCCCATCTTTTTCTTAATAAGACATGCAGTGGAGGTGAAGGGTGCAGTATGCAACAATGGTGGGTTAACAGGGGATCAGGGTGGGAAGAGATGCTGCATATATGATGTTCTTTGTGAAAGGGACAAGCAGATGAGATGTTGGGTAACTCGTTCCTCTATGAGGTTTGCAGGCTGGAAGTTCTGGAGGGTTCTGTAAAACACTACTGCCCTACCTGACTACATTACTAACCCACTGCAGAAGCCACTTGACACTAAGGGTCAGGAACGGAATCTTTCCCTGGAAAGTCAGAACACTGAACAATACAGGTGACTAGTGTGGTAGTAAAGTGCAATGAACAGAAAGGTTTACTGAGAGTAAAGTAAGTTCCTTGGCTGTTTTGTTCCTTAGGAACAAAAACCAAACTTTTGTATTTGCTTTAAGGTTCTAACCTTCTGAAATGGACCTACAACTACCACAATATAAATCAGATACCACCCTCACTTAAAAGCTTTCGGTGGCTTCCTACTGTGCTTCTTCAAGTAGTACCCACAATGCCTCACATGCCAGACTCCAGACACTGGTTTCTTCAATACTGTTCTTTGCTTTTTTATTTTGTTTTGTTAAGACAGTGTCTCCCTGTAGCCCCAGTTGACCTGGACCTTGATATGTAGACCAGGCTGGCCTCAACCTCACAGTCACTGGGATTAAAGGTGTGTGCCACCATGCCTAGCTCTTTCTTCATTTTCTTTCTTTCCATTTCCTCCCAAGAGACAGGGTCTCACTATGTAGTCCTGGCTGGCCTTGAATTCATCTGTCTGCCTCTGCTTCCTGAGTGTTGGGGTAAAGGTAGTTTTTTTTTGTTTTTTTCTTTTCTTTTTTTGTTTGAAACAGGGTCTTACTATGTAATGGCTGGCCTGGAACTCACTGAGTGCTGGGATTAAAGGCATAAGGCACCACTTCCAGCTTATTTCTGGGTTTTGAGATAATCTTTCACACAGTAGACTAGGTTGATCTAGCAGGAAAACACCACCATACTAGGATTCTTGATCATCTTACCCAAAGGGACTTTAACTTTTTCCTATTACTGTTAACACATCTGCAGTGGGTTAGTAATGTAGTCAGGTAGGGCAGTAGTGTTTTACAGAACCCTCCAGAACTTCCAGCCTGCAAACCTCACAGAGGAACGAGTTACCCAACATCTCATCTGCTTGTCCCTTTCATGAAGGACATTATATACCATTATATCAAAGCACTGATCAGGTTCTCAAGCTATCTTTCTGTTTTCTTTCCCTTCTCAGTCTTGCCTTCCTAGCCATGAACCTCCTGAAAGCAGTAGTGGATTTCTTTTGCTCTGTCAGCTGGCACATGCTCCTACTTTGAATGAGTAGGTGACAGTGGGGAAGCTCTGGTGGCAGCAGGTCAGCAGGCACTGACTTACAGTGGAAAGTGCTAGTTCTCTCATGGTGAAGCCAGATGTTGCTGCATGACCTTTTTTTTTTTTTCTTTCTTCATTGGGGTGTATCCAAGTGGTGATGACATACAAACAGGAAGGGGAAAGCCTATGCTCTCTTCCTGTGACTTACAAAGAAATGTCAAAAAGAACAATCCGGTGCTGGCTTCATTATAATGCTGTTAGTATTCAAAGCAGATTTTCTTGTCTCTAACACATTCCAGGTTTGGTTTCATTTCTCCCCCAAGGGATGCAGCTCTGCACCCACTGGCCCAGGACCGTGGCAGCTCACCAACAACCCCATTCAGGCGTGCTCATGCCCAGACCTGCCTTGGATGCCTGAGGACCTCCCTCTAAACTAAACTGTCATCACTGAAAATACCACCTGCCATAGAAGAACAGGTTTCTCATCCCAACAACCCGAGCATAAAGGCAAAGCAAATGCAGCAGTAGGTTCTTCCTTATGGCACCTCAGCACAGCACCTGTTCCCCCCAGAGAAGGTGCCAAAACCCTCTGAAAAGTGCAGTTTGTCAGCAAAGGGTGATTCGCCGACCTTCTTTGAGCCTGATACTAATTCTTTAACTGAACTTGATGGATTAGGGTAGTTTACTATCTGTGGTCAGGAACCCCTGAATTAGGAAAAGCAGTGAGGTAGGTAAGAGGGGGAAGAAACCTGTTTGTGTTCCGTTATGACAGATGTTTTCTTGCCATGCTGGGTGCATAGAAACACGTCCTCAAGCGATTTTATAAAATGCTGGAGAAAAGAGGCACTTACGCGGCATGATCCCTTGGCTCACCAGCTCTTCCCGGGTCCGGCGCTGCTGGAGCTTCAACTGCAGCACTGCATGGCAGCAAAGAGAAGACAGAGATGGAGAGTCAACTGGCTATTCCACCTCAAAAGACACACTGTCAAATGCAGAAAAAGTCTAAAAGCACCCTGTATGAAAGAATGCTCCCTTGAGCTGCAACTGTGTGTAATTGCAGAAGTGGCCTGATACAGCAGGGTTTCCGTATTCTGCTGTGGGCGGCAAGAGGAAGTTGCGAAGGGTCTTGCAGGGTGATAACAATCCACAAACTACCAGAGTCTTGCCTCTTGCTCAAACCTCCTACGGTACCCAGCCTTCATCCCAAGACTGAAAAACACCAATTCTCAGCTCAAAAAAGTATAACAAGGGCCAGCACCCACAGAAAGTGCTTTCTAGCTGCTGTGCAGTTTCCCAGCAAATGTCTTTTTTAAAGCATAAGTTGCTGAATGATGTACCTATTCACAGAGACAAGGAAGCATGTACTGGTTTATCTGTAAAATCGTTTTTTTCGGATCTTAAAACTGTTGCTACTTTTGCCATGCACTCCTCTAAACTGAAAGACATCTTGTCATTAATACAGCCTTTTTCTTTCTTCCTTTTCACTAGGGCCTTTTTCTGTTTGAGATGAGACAACCAAGCTATATGACTCAACACACATCTGGGCTCGTGGAGAGGTGAGTGTCCCTTCTAGTTCTACTCTGCAACACTACTTAATAAAACAACTTAACAAGGGTTTTTATTAAATTAGACATCAATTATCTCTACAGCTACACATTATGTAGAAAAACCATGGGCATAGGTGTAGTTAAGAGACCAAGGGAGAAAGTGCTCAGGGGAGGGGAGGATCCTAACAGGCCAAAGGAAGTCCCCTCACATACAATAGGTTTCCAACTGTAGGGGTCCCTGTATCTGAGGAGAGCCTGCATCTACTAGGAATTATGGTGTCCTAATATTGGCCTTTTCCACACAGTGAGTTTTAGGTAGGCATCCAAGGACGGGAGGATAATTAGGCTCTGGTCTATGTCTCAAATTCAGTAGGTACAAAGTAGAACTTACCTCTCTCCTCAAAACCTAATCTGTGTCCTAAACTTCTTACCCTCCCCAATAGTGCTGCTCAGTGTATAAACGGAGTTCCATTCTTCTGTCTTCTCACACTGCTCTTAATGTCATACCACCACTCTTCCAGGCTGCAGTGACTCACACACTGCCCTTGCCTGAGGTATAAGGCATCCCATCGGGGCTGTTGAGTTTAATTCTTTCTCAGGTACCATGGACTTTTCCTCACCTTTATAATTTACTCTTCACCTGGAAGCACTCACCCTCTTCATCTGACTCCTCCACATTTGGATTACTTTGGGTCACCTGAGCTGCCTTTACCTATTATGAAAAGTATAGCAATGTTCTGCCCTGTGTAGTAGTTATTCCCTCCCTAACCCCCAAACATATCTCCCCTGTTGGTTTATCAATTCCTGGAAGGTAAGAAAATACCTTATTAGCTGAACCAGTGGCCACACCTATAATCCCAACCCTCTGGAAGTTGAGGCAGGGGGACTGCCATGAATTTTATGCCAGCCTAGGCCTACAAAGTGAGAGCATGACTCAAAAAAAGTAAAAAGAAAAAAGGAAAGTATCTTATTGACATGTCCCTCTTAAAATGCATATACAGTAAGAATTCAATAACTGCGTCTTGGGCTGAACCAGATGTCACTAGAACCCAGGGGTACATCTATAATTCCAGATACTCAGAAGGTTGAGGTAGGAGGATCAAAGTTCAAAGCCTGTCTTGGCTACCAAGATTTTAAAAATTATGCTACACACAGTTTTATTATTATGTTATTAATTAATTGCTTAAAATAAAGTCTTGAAGAAGAATTAGATATATAAAAACAACAACTATACTAGCAACTGATATTTACAGCATGCACTTTTTATTTTTTGTTTGGTTTTTGAAACATGGGCTCCCTGGAGCCCCAGCTGGCCTTGAGGAAGAGCATGCCTCTACCTCTAAATGCTGGGATTAAAGGTGCTCACCACTACACCCAGTCTACATACAGCATGTGTCTGTTCCAAACTCTATTCTACACACTTTCTATAGGTTCTGCGTATGTGCTCTTTTGTTTTATTGTGGTGCTAGACATCAAACCCAGGGCCTGGTGCATACTAGGTTAAGAGCTCTACCACTGAGCTACCGTCTAGTCCTGGAGTGCTTTAAATCATATGGTCATATGATCTTCATAAGATCCCTAAGGATATGGGATACTATTCCTCCCTTTCTACAGGTAAAGAAAGTAAGGCCTAGAGAGATTAATTCACCTACATTTACCTCATTAGTAAGAGACAGATCAGGATGTAAGCCCAAATAGTCTTAATTCCATAACCTGAGTTCCTATCTCTGCTTGTCCCAAGATCTTCTGGAAGCCAGTTCTGCTGAGATGACAGACCTGGAGTGTAACCTCTTAGATTCATTCTCTGGTGAGTCAGACAAAGGAGCTAAGGAGAAGATGGTTCAAGTCAAGGGCAAAGGAGTTCAGGTAACCAACTTCAGTAGAACAAATTTAATCTAGGAATTAGATTTAAGAATAAATTATAAGCAATGGTCAGCAATAGTAATAATTTTTTTAAAAAAGCTAGAAATGACAGTGTATGTTACTCTGTTTCTGCCTTCATGTTAAATGACTGACATGCTTTTAACTTAATTATATTTTTAAAAGGCTGAGCACAGAGTCAGTGGTAGAACCTAGCAAACTAAGGCTCTGGGTTCCATCCCTAGCAGGGAAGGAGGAAAGCTCCAGTACCGTCATTATCTCCACCTTACAGATGAGGAAATGAAGAGTGCAGATCTTTACATTTTTGTCTGTGTCACACAGTGAGCTAAGATTCCCATCCTGATGTCTCTGATTCTCAAGTGCGGCCTCAGTCACATCAATGCTCATGTGAAGGAAGGGAAAGGGAAAGTCAAGCCAGACAAAGAGGAAGAGGGTGGAGGCAGCTGCTGTCATCTGCCATGGTGTTTCCAAGGCCTGTGTAAGATAAGCTACTAGAAAACAGTTAAATATGACAATGCGGTCTTAGAGAGACAATGAAAGTCAGTAAGCCAGAATTTCAAAGAAAGAATAATTAGCGAAAACATAGCTATTACTCAAGAGTAATTCTGAAATAATAATCAGCAGTCCAATAGAACCACACAATTCAGGTATCACAGGGACTATTACACAAACTTTGTTCTGTTAGCGAAGAGCCTAGGATTGCCCACTTTCTGATCTGGTTTTGTGCTGGATAGTTTAGTAGTCAACTTGACACACCTGGGTTGAGAGAGCAAGCCAGTAAGCAGCATTCCTCCATGACCCTGCCCTGAGTTCCAACCTTGGGTTCCCTCAATGATGAACTATGACCCAGGAGATGTAAGCCAAATAAACCCTTTCCTCCCCAAGGTGGTATCAGAGTGTTTTGCCACAGAGATTAGAAGCAAACCAGAATACATTTCTTTTCTTTTCCTTCCAATTCTTTTCTGGTAGGCAACTCAGTTGATTCCACCATCCATTAGTGTTAAAGACATTTGTTCATCTATATACTGGCTGTTTACACAAACCCACTTAGAGACAGATGATATTAAATTTGTGGAATTCAGTAACAGTGAAGGTATAAACAGGGCTTGTGCACAAGCAGGTACTTTTGTTTTTTTTTTTATTGACCTGGGGAAGGATGAAGAAATCTAAATAGCGATAGACAGTAAAAAAGAAAGATGGTGTCAACTTCTCCCCAGACTAGTAGTGTCTGTGAAAATAATCACTGGGGACTGCTGAGACGGCTCAGCAGGTAAAGTGCTTGCTGTCAAGACTGACTACCTGCATTCAAGTCCTAGGATTCACATGGTAGAAGGAGAGGACAAATTCCTGCAAGCTGTCCCTTGACTTCCACATAGGAATGCATGTACACACACACATACACTAAACAAACAAACAAATAAATAAATAAATGTAATTAAATTAACACAACAAACAGTAAAGCCAGCCTAACTCAGGAACATATACCATCTAGCTTCAGCTGGGGAGTATGCTTCACTGGGAAGGTTCAGAGAAGGGACAAGTGGGGTTTTAGCCTCATGTGAAGCTTAGTATGATGCTAAGTATTCATCCTTGAAGAGGTGAGTTATACCTATTTTTTCACGTATTTGACACTTTATTGATACTATATGCTCGAAAATTCACTGAGAAGCACACAAATTGTAAAAATACATCACCTATCACTTGGAACTAAAGGTAACTGAACACACTAGTTTTATTCTTAAGATATCTAAAAGCAGGTGAAGTGGTGATAGAAGCTAGGGCTCAGTAGGTGGAAATCTTGTCCAGCACTCACTAAGCCTTGGGTTACATTCCCAGCACCATACAAAGTAGGTATGGTGGACCCTGCCTGTGATCCCAGAACCTGGAAAGTGGAGGGAGGAACAGAAGTTCAAGGTCATTCTTGGCTACATACTGTGTTCAAGGCCAGCTGGGGATACACAAAGATACTGCCTCAAAATAAATATATAAAACAAATTAAATTAGAAAGTAGGTGAAGGAACCCTTAGAAGACGTCATTTCCCAAGTTCTGCTCTTTGGATTACTTTAAGCATCACCACTAATATAGGGAGTAGGCACTGGATGGAGGGAGTGTTACCCATTCATTCATCTAGTAACAACTTATTAGAGAGCTGTTATTGAATCAGACCCTGTGCCAGGTGCCTGATACACCTCTGGCCTCTACATATATAATGTTTTCAGTGAAATGGGGAGACACATCAAATCAGTGACAACAAATAAGTACAAGTATGTCTGACAGGGTTATTTTAAAACAGTCAGAGCATGTTACTAACAGTCAATGCTGTTACTAACTCTTCACGCTTCCTCTTCGCTACTACACAGTCAATTGTTTAAGACACTAAAGCCCTTTGAGAAAATAGATTTCAGGGGAAAACATGAGAAAAAGTGAGTGAAGGCTCAAGGTAATGTTTTTCCCTTCACTCATAGACTCTGCTGCTCCCACTCCAGGTTTCCTGCACCACCTGGTGGGCATGTTTATTCACCTCAAATCTATACCATCTTCAATATCTTTTTAGTTCTTCATCAAAGCTTCTTTTTTGGGTCCTCTTTGAAGAAACACAAGATGCTGCTATGTGGCAGACACTGCTTATTGCTGCTACAGTGACCTGATGGACACAGTTGCTGCTTTTAGTGGCATTTACAAGTTGCTGGGCAAACATCAAGTAAGTTCTAACAAGTATGAAAAACATTTTCAAAATCAGGTACTAAATCCCGACAAAGCCGTCAGACTTAAATTGGGCACTGAGACAGCTTTTGTACTCCCAAATCAGGGCTGTGTATTTGAAGAAAGCACAGTTCTCAGTCTCATGAACACTTAGGTCTAAAGGGAAAGGGGATTCAAAATGAATCATTACAACGTTAAATTAATGTTTATTCACGGGCTTTTAAATGAAAATCTCAGTGCCAGGTGAGGACATTTCTCAATGAGTTACTGCTCAGAAAGCCTCCAGAGGCCCCTAACAGTACAGGCTCAGGCTATTGCCATTGCTTTTGGCTACCCACCTCAGATGGATAAGACCCTACTGCTGAAAAAACACACACTCTGGCTGCAGGATATGGAGAAATCAAGCTTGAACTGACTAGGAAACTTCCTCCCTGCTGGCTAGTTACCACAGTGCTAGAAGGTGCTATGCAGACCACTATGAGAGAAAAGATGTCAATGGTCTTACCTAGTATGCTACAATACTGACCTGTCAGGCAGGATGTGCCCTGGAGCTACGGTGGCATGGTTGTTATGGGGGTAACCACTTTCTGATTTGGATTTGAGGCCAGCTTCATAGGAGGAAATTCATTCATGGTTCTGTAAACCTGGTCAAAAGACCAAGGTTAGGGAGGTCATGGGCCCCAGGGGAAAAACCTATTGCTGTTTTGCTAAATGGCATGTTGCCAACTGCCTTCTAAATGTTTACGTTTATAGCCAGAGATTAATACTGCTCTCAGCCTTGTCAGAGAAGCTTCTTTCTGTGATGAGCAGCAGTTAATGCAGAGACCCATAGCTGGTCAAAGTGCTGAGGGTAAGTGACTGAGTGCTCAGTCCTAAAGGGACATTTCTGTCAACCCCTAAGGTTCAGGGAACATAGAGGAAGGGAGGGTGGAACGAATGTTAAGAGCCAGAGGATGGAAGGATTGGTATGAAACTCTGTGTTTTGAACATGACATGGCCACAGAACTCATGAACTCACAGCACCTGTGGTTACCTATACAAGATCAAATCAGTCAGCATTCCCAAAGGGATGGTAGAGGGGCTCACAAGGCCCTACCCCTAGCTGAGAAATTACTAGCAGTTGATGGCAGCTGGGGGAGGAAGAGTATGGCTAGAGGGCTGTCCAAGCACTAGTGGACTCAGTGGGTTATTTTTTAAAAAGGAAAAAGAGAAGAGGGAGGAGATGAAGGCAAAAGGAAGATATATTGGGGGTCCCAGGGGAGTGGGGGTCACTATGATCAAGATACATTACATACATGCAGGAAATTGTCGAAGAATAAATTTAAAAAATTAAAGATAATAAAAAAATGAAACTAAAAATTCAGAGGTGGGCATGATAGCATATGCCTTTAATCCCAGCACTCAGGAGCCAGAGGAGAACAGATTACTGTGAGATCAAGGCCAGCCTGGTCTACAAAGTGAATTCCAGACCAGCTGGGGCTACAGGGAGATCCTGCTTCCAAAATAAATAAATAAATAAATAAATAAAAATTTTAAATTCATGACTAAAAAAAGACATTAATGTATACAATAAATACTTTTACTTAAAAAAAACACAAAGTAATACACTTTGGTTTATCACACATTCTGAGAAAAGTAGGTTGCTATGATTTCAAGAATTGCTGGCTAATTCAAGTTTTATCTGGATTTCTATGTAACACACATGAGCTCATAAATATTAAAAACAATTACTCATCTCTTAACAAAACAAAAATTAGATGCTATGTATCATTTATGTGTTATGAGACCATGAATGTTATATTAACCAGAACTGGAAGCCAGAAAATAAAACACAATTCTTTCTACATGGGAAAGGATGAATGAATGTAGGAACCAGGCCTTATACTATCTTCACGATCAGTTGGCACCACAACCTTAAGCAATTTTTGATATAATTCTCCAAAAGTAATATTTATGAGTCTCTACTGTACACTTTTGCTATGCTTCTAAAATATTTTATTTATTATTTTTATATGTCTCAGTATACTGCCCGAAGTATATAAATGCACCTATGTCATACAATGCCCACAGAAGTCAGAAGAAGATGACAGAGTCCCTGGAACAGGAGTTACGGATCATTGTTAGCTGCCACATGTGTGCTACAATTCAAACCCAGGTCTTCTGAGAGAAGAGCAAGTGTTCTTACCTGCTGCACTACCTCTCTAGTCCAGTTATTTGAGTATCGTATAAGTTCCAAGTAAATGTGTTACAACTACAGAGTCAACCTTTGAGATAAGACCAGGGGACACCAGAGGAAGAATTGGAATGCACAGGTTCCAGTTCTGCCTCTGCTGCTGCCTAAATCATCACCTAATTATTTTTAGCCTTGATTTTTCTCATTATAATATAATTTTAGAAACTAATCCCCACCCAGTGAAACTTGAAGGATCTATAAACATACACAGAAGATGCTTTGAAAGTCTGTACGACAGATCAGAGGCTTTCCTGTGAGATTGATATTCTTAAAGGCAGAAGTAAGAATCACTAGTGATCTAGTACCTTACTTCCAAAGAGACAACTTTATTCTACTAAGTAAAAGGGCCTTCATTAAAGCAAAATATTCTTTAAAAAAAAAAAAGATCCGGGGCTGGAGAGACAGCTCAGTAATTACACTGCTTGCTCTTGCAGAGGACCCAAGTTTGGTTCCCAGCATCCACACAACAGCTAACAACCATCTGTAACTCCAGTTCCAGGGCATCCAATACCCTCTTCTGGCCTCCATGGCATTCCACAACATGGCCTCATACACATGCAGGAAAAACACTCACATACAGAAAATAAAAATAAATTAATTAAGATTTATTTTTAGAATTTATAGGTCTATGTCTGTGTGAATGAACACCACACATGTGCAGAGGAACCTATGGAAGCCAGAAGAGGGAATGAGATCCGAAGGAGCTGGAGTTATAGGCAGTTGTGAGCTGCCCAACTACTGTGGGTGCTTCAAGTTGAACTCAGGTCCTCTGGAAGAGCAACAAGTGCTCTTGACCATTGAGCCATCTCTCCAGTCCCAGAAAAACATTCTTCTTTAAAAATCACAGCCCAAGTTGTTCTTGGTGGTAGGAGGGGGAAGGAAGAGGAGGAAGGAGAAGGGAGAGAAGGGAAGGGAAAAGAAGGGAAAGGAAAGAAAGAGAAGGGAAAGGTTCCTATTTTCCTTTGGAAGCAGGTCAGGAACAGGTAAGTCAGTGAAGCTCACTTGGTTCCCAGGTTCTAGTCACCTCATAAGTCTAAAAAGCAAGACCCAGAAAAAGGCAGAAGAATGAGTACCATTTGTTATTGAAATTAAATGTGCAGTAAGTGTTCAAAGCATGCTCCTAAAATTCTGAGCTGTCATGCAGAAGTAGTGGTTGAAGGGCCCAGAAAGATCCATTTATTTTTGCAGACAAAGAAGGAACTGCTGAACTTCAGAGCTGAGTTAAGACAAAAAGGAGAGAGCAGAGTTGAGAAAGGGAAAGTAAATTGTCTGGAATCCTACTGACTCACCAACTAAAAGTCATATTGTGACAAAGGCTGCTTGTGACCAAGTATACCTGTAATCACAACACTAAGGAGACTGAGGCAGGAGGACAGAGTTTGAGGTCAGCCTAGGCTATGTTCATTAGAAGGGTGGGGAGGAATGAGGAAATCACATGGCTAAATGCAACATGGATCCTATACTGGATCCTGGAACTGCAAAATGACAGTGGTGGGAAAATGGATGAAATCCAATAAAATTGGAGTTTACCTGACAGTAGCTTGCCAGTGTTAATCTCTTAGATCTGACAAATGTACCATAGTTATATAAGAAGCTAACATTAGGGACAGCTGGGTAAAAGGTATATGGGAACTCTATTTGATCTATGTAAGACTAAAATTCCAAAATAAAAGTTTATTTAAAAAGTTCAAGGATTTGACTCCAGAAAGATTTATGAATCAATTACTGAATCTTATCAAAGGCCCTCTCTTGAACAGAATGAGATTAACTAATTCCCTAGACAACTAATTTTTTAGAATGAATAATAAAGGGCTTTGTAAGAGATTCGAAGTATAAAAGTAATCTGTGGCATAAACAAATATTGTTACCATGATGTAAGGTAACATGGTATTACAGAAGAATCCCTAACTGTATTTAAAAATCATCTATAATAAATTAGATTTAAAATTTGATTATTTTATTGATGTGTTCAATCATTCAATATTTCACAACCCCATAAATTTCTCTTCCATCTGTACATGATAATTAAACATGAGTTAACTTAGTTTTTCAAATAATCTGTTTTAGATTAAAAACCAGAAGTAGTAATGATAAAATAAATGTCTTTTATTTCATCTGACACTTTCAGGAATAAAAGTAGGGCCCTTGCTTAAGTACCCTCCCTGGTTAGTAAACATGAGCCATTTACTCAACTAGTTTAGTAACCTATGAGGGATGGGCTTATGAAAACCCAACTTAAGCTCTTAAATATGGAAAATAAGAGATCTGTGTTACATAATAACATCTATGAAATGGTGAAAACATGCTGCCATCATTTAATTTTCCTAATAAAACTGTGTAGAAGATACTATTCTTATTTGCTAGACATGAAACGTTTAGAGAAATTAAGCAACTTCCAGGGTCTTAGTAGCAACGAAAGGGCAGAGCAGAAACTAGAATTCCGCTGTGTCTGAATCCAAAAACAGAGCCCTTAAGCATGGTTATATGCTTTATCTTTCTTAAAACACATTAGTCATTTAGGTTTTGGTATCAGTGATCAACATGATGACACTACAAAAGAAGCAATTTACATGCTGATTAACTAAGGGAAAATTCAAGTGACTCAGTAAGTAGTATGTTAGACCTGTAGAATGTATCAAAACCTCTGAAAGGCTGCTTATATTCAAAGAAAACAGATTCTGATAGGTGACCACAAACAAAGGGCACATTTTAAGGAGCTCCTACAGTTAGAGGTCTAGAAGGATGCAAAACATTTCACAGATCATCATCCCATTTGGCACTCTACACAGGCAGAAAGCACTTTCTGGTACAGCTTCCTTCTTGCCTTCTGCCACAGGTTCTCCCTGGCACTAGAGATTCTTGGTTTGTTCATTCACTGAACTCACAAGCATCAGATACCATGTGCCACGCTAAGGAATTATCTGTAATATGGACAGTTGAGGTCCCTGTTCTTAATAGATCATGTTCTTGGTGGGGAGGGGGCAGGGACAGGATGGATAGATGACATATAAATTGAATATATCATAATTTCAGGTGACACATTACTGGAGAAAAATCTAATAGATTAACAGAGTAGCAAAGCAGTAGCAAATTCATGTAGAGTATACACATGAAGTTTTTCTGAGGAAAAACACGACTTGCACACAGACACCTAAATAAAAAGATAAACTATCAAAAAAGTTCTAGCAGAAACAGTATCCAGAGAGGAGAAATAACAAATACACAGATATGGAGAAAAGGCTTGTCTTGAGAAGAAAACTAATTACCTAAGAAATGAGGAATCTCATAGGTTGAACTCTTACATTATATGGTCACTGGGTTCAAATATACAAGTACAATGACTCAATGTCAACCGCTATTTAAGGTATATGTTACTTCTGTTTTACAGATGAAGAAACTGAGGTTCGAAGAGGTTAAGTAACTAGTGGCAGAGCTAGTCAGAAGGAGGCTAGAGTTCAAATACAGGTTCGCCTGATACCAAAGATCAGCGCCCTTTTCTACTATATCACTGCCAGAGTCACAGCAAAACATTAATCATAACACATAAATGGATAAATTAAACTCTTTATGACATGGTAGAAAATCTAGACTTATGGGTCTTGCGAGATGACTCCATGAGTAAAGGCACTTGCTGCTAACACCCAACGACCTGAGTTTAATCCACAGAACCCACAGAATAGAAGGAGAGAACCAATTTCCACAAGTTATTCTCAAATCTACACACAAGCGCTGGGGCACGCATGTGCACAAGCATATATATGCATGCATGCACACAACACAAATAAAATGTAAATTCTTTTTTAGTCTGTGCTTTGAATTTCATTTGGGGTAGCTTTTCCTCTCCACTTTAAACAGTCTTCTTCTCTAGTTAAGGAGGACAGATCTCAGACCAGCAACCACTTTAGTGTCATCAGATTCACTGTGCAGAGCACCAGTCAGGCCATGTCAGAACAACTCCATCACAGGAGCCAGGCTCCACAATTCATCCCTGCAACCAATGCCCAGGAGGCTGAAAAGGGACTGCTTGAGCCCATAAGCTTGGGACCAGCCTGGACAAGATAGTGAGATTTTTGTCTTTTAGGAAAAACAGAACTCCATTACATAATATGTGAACACAGTGTGCAAAGGCAGCAGAAATAAACTAGAAATGGGCTCCTGTGGCACCTTTAAGCAGGACCACCTGAACAATTCCATCCAAAGCTATAGCACCAGGAATGGTGTTTTCCTCATATTGGCTCTATATGTTAACCCCCCAAAATGGGTGATGCCTAGATTCTTTTTCCCTACAGGTATGACAGATGCTGACCATCTGCATCCAGTTTGCTAAGGCCAGGTAACAGGTGAGGAGATTCAAAACAGGGTAATTAAAGCTGGATATGATGGTGCACAGCTTCAATCCCAGCACTCAGAAGGCAGAGGCAGCTGGATCTCTGTCAGATGGAAGCCAGCCTCTAGCCTACATAGTGAGTTCCAGGATGACCCGTCTCAAACAAAATAAAACACCCACCAACACAGCAAGCCAGAAGAGAAAAAATGATCCTCCTAGGTTTATGCCCTTTAATTATCTGTGTCCTCAGAATATGGACTTGTTAGAATATTATGAGAAGCTGCAAGAAAGGCCTCAACTTCATTTGTACTTATTTGTAAGAACTTGGAAAGTTAGGGTTGTTTTTTTCCATTAAAGTATTTCAAGCTCTCACAATAAACTTTTCCTATTTAATTTCTTGAAACTTCAGAAATTCACTTTCAGTGTTTATAATAACTAATGGCATTTCATTTAGCTAACATTCAGCGTGGGAATCTAAAAGTAAATTCTTTAAAAAAAATATTTGAAGAGCTCTTTTCTAGGAAGATCAAGAGTACAAAGATGTGAATGGAACATAAGTTAGAGCACACAGATTTTAAATACATATGTATATATACACACACATAGATAATATGAAAGTTTCTTTGAATACTTATGTGTAAAGTTCCCAAAGGGTATGTAAGGGAAAAAAACAGTAATTTTTCACTGTAAATCCTAGGTAGTATAAAATTTTAGCTATCTGACAGAAAAGAATTAGAGATTTTAAATAAATTTGGGGGGAGGAGTGAATGGAGAGATGGCTCAGCAGTTAAGAGCACTGACTGGTTTTACAGAGGATCTGGATTCAATTCTCAGCATGTAGCAGTTCATAACCATCTGTAACTACAGTTCCAGAGGATCTGACGCCCTCCCTGTCCTCAATGGGCACTGCACATACATGGTGCACATACATAAATATAGGCAAAACACTCATACACATAAAATAAGTTTTGGGAAAGGCTGTAGCAAAACTTCTCTGTAGATACAATCTGTAAAATTAAACTTTAAATAGTATGTGAGGGTGAAAGCTACAGAATCAGCTGTTGACATTGCTGAAAAGAGCTATTCCCAGAATCCATTCACACAGGAGAAGTCTGAGCCATTTCACTGTATAAGATTCTCCATAACACCCCCTCTAGAGTTAGTAAAGACAGATCAGAGGTATGTGTAAACTCCAGATTTCATGTTAGGAGAACTTCAATTCTGCATTTCCTAAAGTTTGTGTGGTAGTATTTGCAAATGGAACATTTCATTTCTAAAGGTTTTGCACAAAACAAACCTGTTATTAGGTTAGAGCAGAAATGAAATCAATGCCTTTCCTAGCAACTTCAGGAATAATTTCCATCTTTCCTGTCACAGAATCAACCTTTTTAGTTAGGTGTCTGGCTCCTTCAACACATTACCATGGCTGAAAGATATTCCAGATGAAGGGTTTAAATTAAAATGCAAAGCGGTAAATAATTTACCCAGTCACCACAAACAACAGTCTAGTTTAATGCAGAGAAGGTCACATGTTATCAGAAATGCCTTTTTTTTAGATAAACAGGGTCTCAATGTGTAGTCCTGGCTAGCTTGCAACTTGCTATGTAGACCAGGCTGGTCTCAAATGCATAGAGACCCCTTGCCTCTGCCTCCCAGTGCTGGGAGTAAAGATGTTCATCGCCACGCTTGGCCAGTCAGAAGAATGCTTTTTAAAAATTTTGTTTGGGAGCCAGCTGGGTATGGTAGTATACACTTTTAATCCCAACACTTGGGAAGTGGAGACAGGTAGATCTCTGTGAAATTAAGGCCAGTCTGGTCTACATAGCCAGTTGCAGGCCAGCTGGGACTATAGGGAGACCCTGTTTCAAAGAAACAAAAAAAAATTTTTTTTGTTTGGCATACAATATTTGTACATTTTTATGAGGTAAAATTGCTATTTTTACTCATGTATTTATTGGGCAATGATGACCAAATCAGAGTAATTAGCAGATCCATCACCTCAAACTTCTATCATTTCTTTGTGATGAGCATATTTGAAATTCTCCCATTAGGAAATATCTAATGCATTATTGTTAACTGTAGTCACTGAGGACAATTCCTTTTTAAATGTCCCTGATAGGCACTTGCACTTTCCCTTGTACATTTTTGAATCACCCAGGATTCACATACCAAAGTCTCATTCTAGTGGTTTCAGAAAAATGATTGAAACTTTTTTGACAAACTGTGTGATCTACTTCAAGCAAGACCTCTTTCCTCTGGCTCTTCTGAGTCTCCTGAACATGATAGCAGCCAGAACTACAGCAACAGCTGGGGATCATTAAACCGACAGAAATAGCTTAGGAGACTCCACTGTGTGTGTGGGGGAAGGAGAGGCTGAGTATCAGATTAAAAAAATCAAAAGGGCAACAGGAAAGTAGGGGGTGGGGAAGGTGAGCCCAAGCAGTTTCGTGCCTAATTTCCTCCACAGTCAAGGGGTGCATGAAGCAAATGAAGGGGTAAGTGGCTCTAGTTAAATGTGCCTGGCCCCTACCTGTGTCCAGACTGAAGGCTTGGTCAAACCTGAAAATCTAACAGGCAGGTTGGGAGGAGAGGGAAGTTGTGGAATCCTAAAGTCAGCCCCAAATCATCCCAGTCTGGAGGAATCATTCAGACAAGTTGGATCAGTCTGGGGTTGTTCAGACAGTAGAAACCAAGGGCTGTGAGAATATATGACAATTCCTGGCTGGACTAGCCCAAGTATTTCTTCAATTTTTTTTGGTGAAGACCAAATAGTACAGGAGACACAGGCTCTTGATGGCCATTCTTGCCAGGATGCAGTAATGCCTTCTCCCGCCCATTTTGAACCTGGCAGGCTTCCAAGGATTGGTACAGGAATGTGCCATCTGCCTGGGCCACAGCCCAATTGTGTTCAGCACATACGTGAACGCCCTAGAGGAGCTTTATTAGGATCACTCAGGAGTAGATTTACATATCCTTAGCTTCACATTTAATTCTGATCAATTCCAGGGCCCTGTGGTGCTTTCTTCTTCCTCACACTTGCCAGGTTGCCTATTCAATAGCGCCAGGACCTGTCCCAGCTAGGCATTCCTTTATAACTCACCACAGAGTCTCAGAGTTCCCCACCTGAAAGCCTGAGCAGGAAATAATTCGATGGCAGATATCAAAACTGCAACTTTTTTGACAAGAGTGTTTTGTAACTGTGAGACTGCATGAATTCAGCTGAATACTTTATTCGATGAATATGATTCACTAGAGAAGGATTCACTACCTTCTTCTAGAATAGATTGTTTCTTTTCTAAACATCAGTCAGACAGGAAGCTATGTCTATGCTTATTTCCCAAATGTTCCAGTTTGGTCTTAACTAGATTTGAACCTGGTTTTCTGTAATGAAGCTGAGGGTATTAAAAAATAAATCCACTAGGAAGTAAAAGCAAGAGTCTGGACTTAAATAACACCCAGAATCCATTTTGAGAGGATAACATCAAAGGACAGGTTATATATTAACCAGACCACTGTAATTATAAACACTATTCAGTCTGCAGCCTGAGTGGGTAGACACTCATTTTTACATCTATTATCAATCTCTAGCAGTGTGCAACCTTTAATATTTACAGCTTAATATCCTAAGTATTTATCATCATTTACTATGCACATGCCACAGTAGCAAGTTAAGATAGAAAGTAAGCAGGAAAATAACGCTATTAATTTACATAAAACTTCATACACAGATCTGATCTCATCTGACTCTGAGTTATGATAGCAGACACTATACAATAAGAAACTGGTTTGCCAAGCTTAGAGCAACTCTGCCAAGCTCACCACTGGCCAGATCAAACTAGGATCTTTAGGTTCAAGACTCTACCAGTTCAGTGCTAGGACACTATCTGCCTACCATAGAAAGACTTTTGTCCTTGAGGAATTAACCTATGACACTTAATAAGTGAACTGGTACTTCAAAGATACAACAATAAGATCTTACCATCTCTTGGTCCAATATCATATTCTGAATTTAACTGGAGTGTTAGGGAAAAATTATTTATTAATACTATTGACAATTGGCAGAAGAGAAATTCTTCTGAAGGCTAGAATTATCCATGAGAGACTGAATAAAACTAAATTGGAACAGTACTCAAAATCTTTCAGTCACTTAGAGGTAAGTACATTTTGTTTATGGACACCATACTACTGCCCTCTAGTGCCAGGAAGCATGGTGATTATCAGCAATCTCAGTCGAGAGCTAATGGGATGACAGTGATTCTGTACAAAAAGGCTTGGGTATGCCCTTTGGAGGCAGACAGAAAAGGCTGCATACATTTAAAAAAAAAAAAAAGACATAAAAAGTACAAAAGACCTTTAAGGAATTCTCAAATTTAATGTAAAAGGTCAAAAATGTAGAACAGGGCCAGTAAGATGGCTCAGCAGGTAAGGGTGCTTGCAGCCAAACCTGAAAAACCTGAGTTCCAAACCCAGAATACACAAGGTGGAAGGAGAGAACTGACTCCTTAAGTTGTCCTCTGACCTCCATATAACTCCATGGTATCCAGGTATACCTACACCTACAAAAATACATATGCACACACACAAACACAAGAAATAAATAAAATTTTTAAAAAGTTTCAGAAAGAATCGTAAAACTCGGGGGCTGGAGAGATGCTCACTGGATAAGTATTGGCCGCTCTAGAAGAGGACCCAGGTTCAGTTCCCAGCACCCACATGGCAGCTAACCACCACTTGTAATTCTAGTTCTAGGGGATCCAACACACTCAATGACTTCTGTAGGCATTGCATGACACAGGTGCACCCACCCACATGCAGACATGTCACTCACACACATAAAATAAAAATAGTAATATCAGTTACTTTTCTGTTGCTGTGATAAAATGCCATAGCTAAGACAGCTTATAGAAAGAATAAAGAGTTTATTGGACTTCCAGTTCCAGAGGGTAAGAGTCCATCATGGTGTGTGTGGGGGAGGCATGGTGGCAGAGGTAGTGGGCAGAAAGCTGAGTGCTCATATCTTCCATCACACACAGGAAGCAGAGCAAAACTGGAAATGGGCAAGGCTATGAACTCTCAAAGTCTGACCCCAGTGGTGTGCTTTTTCCAACAGGGCCATACCTCTAAAGGTTCCCTGTCCCTCCCCAAACAGCACCAATAACTGATCAAGTGTTCAAACACTCAGGCCTATGAGGACACTTCTCATTCAAACACCACATTCTCCTCCTTAGCCCCCACAGGCTCATGACCATATCATAATGCAAAATGCACTTAGTTCAACATTTAAACTCCTCATCATCTTTAACAATATTCAGATGTTCAAAGCTGGGGCTGGAGAGATGGCTCAGCAGTTTAGAACACTTGCTGCTCCTGCAGAGGACCCGAGTTCCATTCCCAGCACCCACACAGTGGCAATAACTGTCTATAATTCCAGTTCCAAGGGATCTAACATTCTCTTCTGGTTTCTGCAGGCACTGCATTTATATGGTGCACTTACATACAGACAAAGCACTCATACACATATTCAAATATGGTATTTACTCAAATTCAAATAAAAAAATAAGTAAGTAGAAGTCCAAAGTGTGAAGTCTCTTTTGGGACTCAAGATGTGTTCTCTCTTTCCCTCTCTCCCTTCCCCATCCCCACTCTCAGCAGGGTCTCCCTGTAGCCCCAGCTGGCTTGGAACTTGCTATGTAGACCAGACTGGACTTGATCTCAAAGAGATCTGCCTGCCTCTGCTCCTGGGATTAAAAATGTGCACCACCACACCTAGCCTTCAAGGTAATCTCTTAATTGTAACCACCTGTAAACTCAAAAAGCAAATTATATACTTACAGCATGTTACAGGAAACTGAGGCACAGGATCTTCCACATACCAAAAGACTCACATGAAGAAACTGGAAAACTTATTCATGCTGGTGGACTTGAGTGGGGTTTACTCCAAAAACAACCTCGGGCTTGAGTTTAGCTGTGTCACAATTCTTATAGGTCTCCTTGCAATATTCTTTAACTGTCACAAAATTGGTGTTAAGTTACAGCCTACATGATTACTGGCACCGCTGCTGACATGCCCTAAGACCACTGAGGGGAAATTCCTTCTGCAGGTATGTTTGCAGAAGCAGATATTTAGGGCAGGAGTTAAGATACTCTTTAACAACAGAGTTTATTGGAAGCAAAGGAGCTTCAAACAGATGTTCCACTAGATACCATGGCATTTACTTCTCAAGATAGCTTTCTGCATTTTAGCTTTGGCTCCTTTTACAACACAGAGTTGAGTTAGCAATCATAAAATCACTAAAGGTGAGTACTATGTCCTAAAGTCTAAAATCAGTCATAAAACAATATTAAACACACATAAAAGTGGCATTAAATGCACAGAAATATTTCCTCTTTAATCACACAATGGTACAGAATATACATCCCCATTCATAAAGGCAGGACTGGGTGCATAGTAGAGAAATACCGGACCACAACAAGACCAAAACTGGTAAGGAAAACACTAAATTCTGTAGCTCCATGTCTGATGTGGGTCTTTACTTCCAAAGGGGTTACATGCTCAGCCCCTCCAGCCTTACTGCCTGCAACATACATCTCTCTTGGGCTGATTCCCCTCCTTGTATGCAGTTCTCCTTGGCAGATGCCTGCTAGCTCTGACATTTCCAACATCTTGGGATCTCCACTGCAACCCAGGTTTTACCTTTACAGCTTCATGCAATGGCTTCTCAAGGTCTACTGACCTGTCTGGGGATTCTTTAAAAATTTTTTATTTTATGTATATTAGTGTTTTGCCTGCATGAATATAAATGCACCCCATGCATACAAATAGCTTCAGAGGCTGGAACTGGAGTTATCAAAGGTTGTTAGCTGCCATGTGGGTGCTGGAAGCCAATGCTCTTAATTGCTGAGCTCTTGTGAGGGCTCTGTTTAGTAAGGGGCTCCTGTGCTGCACACTGTTTGGCCTCAGTGGCTCTCTGAAATCTGGGAAGAAGAATCAATGACCCCATTACTCTTGAAGCTTTCATGCCACTAAATCCATTACTATGCAGTAACACTACAAAATTCAGCTGCCAGTTTGGGACAGATCTTGGCCCCATTTACCACATTAGGACTGGCTTCTGTTGCTGAAATAATTGCTTTTTAGGAGAAAACTCCTTAGACTCTCTTTCCCAAGTTGAAAGCTTGGCTGGGTGTGGTCTTGCTCTGAAAGAAATCTTTCCATTATTCAGGTGCAGATAAGGAGGCCTCTTCTTCATGACTCTAATCTCCTCAACAATTACAGTCTCTCTTCCAACAGGCCTTGGCTGCAACATTAAGCTTCCTAGTATTCTCTTTCTCTCCAAATTTACCTTTTATATTTCTTTCTGCCCTACTTGTTCTTTTTCATTGTATGCCTGCATAAAATTTATCAGCAATAACCAATCTAAGATTCAGTGTTAGGCTGTCTTGAAATTTCCTCAGCTAAAGAAATTAGTCCAGGGGCTAGAGATGGCTCAGCAGTTAAAAGCCTCTGTTTTGCAGAGGACCAGGTTCAGTTCCCAGCACCCACGTGGTGGCTAACACCTATCCAAACCTCCAGTTCCAAGGGATTTGATGCTCTCTCCTAGTATCATGGGCATTGCACGCACGTGGTGTACTTACATATATGCAGGTGAATACTAACACACATTAAAAGAAAAACAGAGAGAAATTTGTCTATTACTTTTAAATTTAGGCAGAGGCAAGTTCTTAGGCTATGGACAGAGGCAGCCAGATTCTTTGCAAAATATCCCAGTTGCTGTTTAAGTCCTTGTTTCCCTCTCTCCCTGAGCCAGGTTTCCACTAGCATGACCCATTAAGCTCTGCTTATATCATTCAACCTCTTTCTAGTTCGCACTTACTAAATCTTCCAAATTTCTAAAAAAAAAACCATCAGGTTTGTCACAGAACACCCCATTTCTGGTACCAACTTCTGCATTAGTTCCTTTTCTGTTGCTGTGATAAAACACCATGATCAAGGGAACTTATGGATAGAAGAGCTTATTTGGGCTTAGGGTAAGAGTTCATTAAGGCAGGGAGGCATTGTAGAAGGCAGTTGGAGGAGAAAGCTTAGCACTTGCTTAGCACTTACATCTTCAAGTATGTACAGAAGTAGAAAAAGGAAACCTGAAAGTGGGGCAAGGCTATAAACTCTCAAAGCCCACCCTCAGTGATGTGCTTCCTCCAGTAAGGCCACACCTCCCAAGGGTTCCATGACCCTCCCCAAACAGTACCAACTGACTAAGTGTCCAAATACTTGGGCCTATGGGAAATACTTTCCATTCAAACACCATGTTCATCAATAGCACTCTATTTATTTATAGCTAATGTTTTACTGAAAAGACATTGCATTTGATCCTCAAAAAGAATCTCACCTAATTAAAGTTTTTTTTTTTTTGTCCTTTCTTTCTTCCACAACCTAGGCTTGCCTATGTGAGTTGAACTGGGGTGGGATTGGGGGTTGAGGCACAAGAAAATGAAACATCTTTATCAATGCCCCATCAAGTTATTCAGTACATGCTATAGTACTGTGTCTAGTTATCTATTTGCTCGATGCTCAACAAACTTTAATACAAACTTTGGGAGAACCAACCAACCAAAGTCAAAGTTTGGGTGGCTACAGAGAAATAGGTAGGGGGTAAAGGACAGTAGTATGTTTAAGAGGAAGGAAAAAAGCATGCAAATCCTCAAAGGGATAAATACTCTAACCTTCCCGTAAACTGTGATAAGGGGTCAGGCACACTGCTGAGTAGCTGTCTTTCCCCGGCTTCAGAACAATCCATGTGAGTGGCAGAATCCTGCAGGTGGACTGCTGAATCTTGGTCTTCTCCAGTGAGCTGGAGATTAAAGACTCCAGAGGCCAATACTGCAAGAAACCAGGCTCCATTCCCTCACTTAGAGCAGCCATTTAGCACTTGCTGAAGATCTGGTCAGCACCGCTCTTTAGGTTAAAGTAGGTACTTCATTCCTGCAGTGCAAAGTTGTGCAAGAACAGCTAGATCCCCAGTTTACTTAGGGAGTGAAGCATTAAAAGCAGTGACAGCAGAAGGTCAGAATCAGTAAGTCTCCTGGCAAAACATTTCTTCCTGTCAGCACTGGGCCTTGACACTGATACCTCCCTCCACTACCCAAATGCCAAAAAGCAGGTCTGAGATGATTTCAATGTGTAGTGCTAGAAGACGAAAGGGTTCCTTTAGAGAAAATGCTCGTAGCAACCAACCAACCTCATTCACCCAAAATAGTAAACAGTTGGTTTCTCAGCTCAGAACCAAAACGTTCCTGCCAGACAAGCCACACCACATGACCAGGTTCCCTCTTCTTGCCTCTGCCACCCTACCTCCTTGTGCAAAGCCTGCACTGAAGCAGAACCAGGAGCAAAACACAGTCCTTTTTATTTTACTTGACAATTGTGTTTAAAATGTTTATAGATGAAAGATACCAAATTTCGGAGTTGGAATTCAGGAAAACTGACTTTGCAAAAGGCCATATCCTGGCACTGAGATGGGAGCCATGAACCTAACAGTCAGCGTGGTAATGTACACAATGAGTGAACAAATGAATGGACTTTCAGTGAACTGCAATAAACTCTACAGAAGATACAGGGTATTATGTATTTTGACCTTTTCATTTAAGAGAAAATGAAGGCTGGCCTGCCTTTGTTTTTTAAGCCAACCTCTTGTTGTATAGTCCAGACTGGCCTGAAACTCTCCATCTGTAGCCCCTCAAGTACAGGGATTACAGGTGTGGACAACCATGACACACCAAAATAAAGGCTCTTAAGAGCTGGCTAGAGTCAGAAACAGAGGGTGAGACAAAAGTGGCAGTCCATGAGAAATCTGAAATTTATACCCTTACCATGCCAACTTCAACTTACCTCACCATTTGATTTCACCTCTTTAGATGTTACAGTCCCATCATTCAATCACTGGGTAGGTGATCAGGAGAGCTATACCAACAAACTGAAGTGAAAAATCTATCCAGCTGCTATAGGAACAGTTGCCATATGAAACCCTCTGGCATTTCCACCTAAGGGGGAACTCAGATAAAAAGACTGATGGCACAAACAGAGCAAGATATGTCACCTCATTCTGCCTTACAAGGTTCCTCAGCATGTGAAAGCTGGGCAAGGCATGCGGTGCAGAGGAATGGATGTGAAAACCTCTATGCTGAGTAATTTGTTCCAGTGGGAAAATAAATGAAGTTTAGGAATCTAACTTGTCACTGCATCTGCCACAACTCCTACTCATGGGGCGGGGTTGGGGGTTGGGGGTTGAGGGTATATTAAAGTCTTTCTTCATCTACTCACATACAATTAAAAAATGCTTCTCTACTAACAAGGACGGGTGTAGATGATTACTTAGCTACCATCAGAATATAAATATTCCAAGAATCTGGCATCAAGGATGGGAAATAACTGGGACTCGGGTACAACTTGGCTGGCAGGCACAAAATGATAATAATCCTTTGGAAACAGTTCACAAGTTTCTTACAAAATTAAACATACTACACAAGTCAGTAATCCTATTCCTGAGTACCCAAGAAAGATAAAAACATATGTCTACATCAGAGCTAAACATGAACATTCACATATTTTTAATTTCCTTAAACCAGAAACAACTCCTTTGATTTATAAGTGAAATAAAAATTTGCAGTGTATTTTTTAAAGATTTATTTTTTATTATTTTTAATTGTATGTGTATGTCTGTCTATGTCTGGGAGAGGGGTAGTGTTTGGGCACATGAGTACCATGTCCACATAGGCCAAAAGAGGGGGTCTGATCCCCTGGAGCTGGAGTTACAGGTGGCTCTGAGCCACAGGATGTAGGTGCTAGGAACTGAACCCAGGTCTTCTGCAAGATCAGAAAATACTCTCAACCACTGAGCCATCTCCCTAGCTCCCAAAATTGTGGTGTAACATTTCTATACCACCATTTCCTCATTCATAAACATGAAAATAATAAACACTTCATCAATTTAAGAAACCCACAAACCACTGTCACAGATAATAATACTCTGGTTGGTGTTGGTTTATCTTTTATGAGAACTTAATGAACCATAAAAAGGTTACCACTAAAGTATATAAATTGACCTAAATTCTTTCCAAAAAGCAGACTACAAAATATTATGCATCTGAATGGAATAGTAGGTAAGAATACAGGCTCTGGACAAGTTTTTTCTTTTTTTCTCCTTTCTCTTAATCTAGCAATCAATGATCTAGAAGTAGAAGAATCACAGTGTTTTATAGGAGTTACTGTGTAGTTTGTTTCTTCTTTTTTAAAAAACTCCTGTTTTGAAAAAATGGAATTTATGAATATACCAGTCCATTGTTTGTATATAAAAGTTTATGTTGTATAAAAATAATACAGGTTTTGAAGTTAGAATGCTTAGGTTTAAATGTTGGCATTACCACTTAACTAGTGATGAGGCCTTGCGATAACTGGACATTTCTACACCACCATTTCCTCATTCATAAAGTGGGGATCACAGGGTCACTGAAGCAATGAATTAGTACGTGTGAAGCACTTGGGATAGTGCCCACTCTAGACTGAGTACATTTGGGCTGATGTCATCACCCAGTACCTAACATACACACACACACAGACATGTCCATACACACAGAACAGTGAAGAAGAAGGAAGGTTCCATCTGGGTGGCGGGAAGAGAAAGACTTTATTTTCTCTCTTTCCCTCTGGTATATCTTCATCTTCAAATAAAGTTTTTTCCTCAAAAACAAACAAACAAAAATAATGAAAAAAGGATGCTCAGCTGGGAGCCAGGTGGTGGTGGTGGTGGTGTGGTCCTCGTCTCTGGTTTCAGCTGTACTGCTAACTGGAGGGTGTATGACCTCAGGGCATCACCTTTATCTCCAGAAAACAGTGGCCAGAACAGAGTAGCCCCCATCTTCAAAATGGAATATTCTCTAAGATTTATCGTAGTAATGGACAAACTCTAGCTTTTATTTCATTTTCCTTTAAAAATTTTAAAAGTTACTTATTATGGGGGGCTGTTCACATGCCAACATGCAAGTGTGGCAATCAGAGGACAACTCTGTGGAGTCTGTTCTCTACTTCCACCTTTATGGAGGTTCTGAGGATTGAACCCAGATCATTAGGTTTGCATGCCAAGTATCTTGCCTACTGAGCCAGCTCGCTGTCCCTCAATTTCCTTTTGATATTTATTATTATCTACCAAGCGCCAGGCATTGTTGACATCGACAGATGAAATACCTAACTCTCTGACTTCATGGCACCTGACAGTACAGGTCCATGAAACAGGTGGACCCGTACCCACTTGTATCATCCCACAACCTGACAGCACTCTGTCAGGATGTGGGAAGCAGGTACCTAGATGGCGGGGAGGAGTCACAGAGAGCCTCCAGCAATAGAAGACTCTGGAGCTGAAACTAGACTGATTTGGAGAAGAAAAAACAATCTCAAACCATGAGCATTCTAACCAGAGAAAAAGATGCATACAAGCTGAAGATGTGAAGCCAATAACTGCTTGCTGAATGGAAGATAGGGAGAAAGACAAATAGAAAAGGTGATTTTCAGCAGTGCGGAAAGGCAAAGGGATACATGAAGCAGCAGAGCTTCTTCAGACTGCTCATCATCCCCAGAAGACACGGGACAAGATGTGGTTTATTCTTATCTAAAAGACGATATTAAAAAAAGCGATGTAGCTCAGTTGGCTTGTTACCTTGCATGAAGCCCTGGGTTCTTTTCCAGGATCACATAAACTGGGTCTTTATGACTAGGAAGGCAGAGGAAAGTTCAGTTTAAGACCAGCCTGGGTTATATGAAACTGTCTCAAAAAAATTAAATAAGAATAAAGGCATATATGCCACATAAACCTGACAACAATTATTTTAAGATGTATTTTATTGTATTATACAGATAGCATAACATTACAAATTTGTTGCTGTTTGAGGCAGGGTCTCATTATCTCTGGCTGGCCTGGAACTCACTATATAGATCATACTAGCTTTGGACTCTCAAGAGATCTGCCTGCTTCTGCCTCCCAAGTGTCAGTACATTTTTACTTCCCAGCCAACACACTTGTTTGGCTGAATACATACCAGATACTATTCATACGGTGCGTACAAGAGAAGGGAGACAGACACATGCAAAGAACAAACGCACCATAGAACAACCAAGAGAAGCAGACTTTTCTTTAACCACCTGAGACCTACCCAGATTACACCCCACTTAGAAGCAGGACAGGGCAGTGTGATGATGAAGCTGACTGAGAATTCCACCTGGAAGCCGACTGTTCTTTGCTCAGTTCTGACTGTGGCTAAGTCATTTTTGCACCTGGAAATTGGGACAACATCATTGCATTCACAGGGTTTTAGAGTGAATTCAATGAAGTAACTGGTCAATAATCTGTGTCATTACTGAAAATGTTCAAATAATTATCCTCGTTTAATTTTTGACTTTATACCTTTAGGACAGCCCATAACACAGATGAAAAATACAGGATAGAAAAACGAGGGAAGGAGCAAGTACAAAAAGATTTGTTGTGCTGGAGAGATGGCTTAGCCATTAAGAGCACTGGCTGCTCTTGCAGAGGACCTGTGTTCAATTCCTGGCACCCACGTGGTAGCTAACCACCACAACTCCAATTACGGGTGAGAGGGGAAGAGGGAGGTGTCTGATGCCCTCTTTTGGCCTCCATGAGCACTGCACACATGTAATACACTTACATACTTGTGGGCAAAGCACTCATAAAATAAAAATAATAAATCTTTTAAAACTTTGTTTAAATTAGTATTAATATTTTGGTGACTGCCTTAATAATGCTCATAAAGACATGTGTGGTGGTTTGAATGTCCCCCATAGACTCTAAGTATTGGGATATTTTGTCCCCAGTTGGTGGCACTGTTTGGGAGGTCCTAGAAGGTGTGGCCATGCTGGAGGAAGCACGTCACTGGGGATGGGCTTAGGGAGTTCTTAAGCCTTGCCAGATTTCTGCTTCCTGTGCCTGCCTGAAGATGTGAGCACTCAGCTTCTACTCCTACTCCAGCCGCCTCTGCTGCCATAATGGATTTGAGCCTCTTTGGAACCATAAGCTAAATAAACTCTCCCTAAGTTCCCTTTGTCATTGTTTCTATCACAGCCTACAGGAAGAAAACCAATGCAACATGCTTGGAATTTAACATTCCTTTAGAAAGTCTCTATTAGCACCTTCCTACATTACATGACCTAGTAAATTAAATAAAAAGCATCACCCAAAATAGGGAGTTGGTCACAATCTCTCCCAAGACTCCTCATTCTGGTTCTCTAAGATTGAGTCATTTAAAGAGCAGACAACACAGAGCACTGAAAAGCCTTCTGAACACAAGGCTGTGCTGCAGAGCTGCAGAGCACACTGTGGACCCACTATTTCCTCCAAGTAGAACTTCCTGAAGCAGGAAGATTAAGGTGAAAGACTATCAAGCTCTCTGTGCCTTTCAGTAGTCCTGTTCTCAGAAAGAAAAAAAGGTGTAACATTGAATGTTTCTTAAAAATAATTTTTAAAGAAATTTTAAAAGGCCACTGTCTCTCTACAAACTCAAAAATGGTTTCACTTTTTGCTTTGCTTTCTTAGACTGGGTGTTACTATACAAGCCATGCTGGCTTCAATGTTGCAACCTCTCTGCCTCAGGCTCCCAAGTAGAAGGATTCAGGCATATACCATATACAAAGCCTGACTTTCAAACATACTTTAAGTATCTTTCTCCAATAACTAACTCTTTTTTACAACTAACTTTGAAAGCAAGAGCAGACATTTAGGCAGACTTTGAAAGTACACTGTACAACACAAAAAGAAAATGTCTTCTTTGTGATCTAGATATTAAGGGCCACTGTAGTTTCTCTATAGTTTGAGTGTATGCTACCAAAGGTTCATGTGCCAGAAGACTGATCTCCAGTGAATCAGAGGTCATGGAATCTTTAAGAGGTGGGTCCTAGAGGAAGGTAGTTAGGTTACTAGGGCGCTGCCTTCACAAGGGATTAATGAAGTTCTCATGGGACACGGTTAGTTCCTACAAGAGTGAAATGTGGTAAAAAGAGAGTCTAGTGCCTTTGTTCCTCTTGGTTCCTGTTTTGAGGCATTATCTTTCCCTCTCATACATGATCCTACAATGTTACCATTGGCATGTTGTAATGTGGCTGGGAAACCCTCACCAGGGCCAGGCAGAGATCAGCACTATGCTCTCTTGGACCTCTAGATCTACGAGCTACCTGAATCTCTTTACTTTGCAAATTACCCATTCTCTGACAGTTTGTACAATAGTCTTGCATTAATTCGTGTATTAGAAGCTGAATATCCAGCATCCTGCTACTAAAGAACTAGTGTATTTGTTCCCTTATAATCCATATGTAAAAGTTAATCTCAAATACCTTTTGAGGAGCTCTAGAATTACTTATCTTTGGGTGTGCCTGTGGGGGATTATCTTAATTAGGTCAACAGAGGTGTGCAGACTTGCTCACTGTGTGTGGCACCACTCCATGGGCTATGTGAAAAGAGGAAGCGAGCTGAGCACCAGCTTTCATCTCTCCCTGCTTCTTGACTGTGGATGTGATGTGATCAGCGGTCACAATATCCTACTGCTGTGACTTCCCTGCCAAGAGGGGTCTATGAGCCAAAACAAGCCCTTTCTCCCTCAGGTTGCTTCCGTCAGGATATTTTATCACAGTAATATGAAAAGAAACTAAGATGCTGTGTCTTTCTGGCATTTCAGAGAGCCGTGGCTGCTGCCCAAGTTGGACTTTCTTATGGGTTTATTCTTGTTAAGAATTCTAACTACAATCTTGTTTGGAGGGACAATAAAGTAATTACAAGCAGTGCTCTAGCATCCTTTAGACCACCTGAAAAGTTAATGCTGGTATTATAATACCTGTACCTAGCAAAGAAATGTTGAAAAGTACTCTTGTACATAGCTGGGGGAAATATATTTGAATTTCTTTCTTTTTTCTCAAGACAAGGTCTCATTATATAGCCCAGGTGATCTTCCTGCCTCAGCCTCTTACATAGTGGAGTTCTGGAGTTACAGGTGTTAACTAAAAAAATTTTTTTGGTGTTTTAAATTTTTGTGGAGGGAGATCTTTTTGAGACAGAGTCTCCCTGTCTCTCCAGCTGACAGAGATCTGCCTGCCTCTGCCTCCCAAGTGCTAGGATTAAAAGCATGCACCACAACACCCAACTAATTTTGGGTTTGTTTGTTTGCTTTTTGAGACAGAGTTTTATGTAGCCTATGCTACATGAGATCCTGTCTCATGCTTTCCCCCAAGTATTATATAATTTGACAATGGTTCCTACTGAACTTAAAAATACTTCTCTCCACCCATCAGTTCCACTCCTAGGAATACACTACATAGAAATGTACACATCAATACATAAGCATATTGTAAACCCAGCACATGAGGTGGAGGCAAGAGAGATCTAGGCTCAAGGCCAGACTAGGCCCACAGTGAGTTCAAGGCCAATCTGAGCTACATAGTGAAATCCTGACTGGGGACTTAGCTCAGTGGTAGAACACTTGTCTAAGCATGTGTAAAGGCCTGGTCTGAAGGATCCCCAGCACTGCAAGAAGGGGAGAGGGAAGGAGAGAGTGAGGGGGGGAGAGGAAAAAAAAGGAGAGGGGCAAAGGAAAAGGAAAGAGAAAAAAAGAGCTTAAAATGGACTCCCTGTAGCCTCAACTGGCCTGGAACTCACTATGTAGACCAGGTTGGCTTTGATTTCTCAGAAATCTGCCTGCCTCTGCCTTCTGAGTGCTGGGATTAAATGCGTGTAGTACCATGCCTGGCTTTTTAATATTTTATTTTTAGTGGGGCTGGAGAGATGGTTCAGCAGTTAGGAACACTGGCTGCTCCTGCAGAGGACCAAAGTCTGGTTCGTAGAACTCAAGTGGCAGCTAACTACCACCAGTAACTCCAGTTCCAGGGAATCCAATGCCCTCTTCTGGACTCTGTAGGCACTGCATATGTGATGGTGCACTTACATACATGCAGGCAAAACACACGTACACATAAAATATAAATTAAAATTTTTTAATTATTTTTGATATACATCTGTATAAATATAAATGTAGGTACCCATGGAGGACAGGGGCACTGGATCCCCTGGAGCTGGAGTTACAGATAACTGTGAGACACATGACATGGTTGCTGGGAATAGAACTCAGGTCTTTTGTAAAAGCAGAACATGCTCTTAAACTGTTGAGCCAAATGAAAGATTTCTTAAGCAAAATTTTAAAACAGTAACAATTTCCTAAGTGTGGAGTGATGAGCATAGATGACTTTATTCAATTACTGAGTTCTGACTGCTGCATTTGTCAAATGCTGGGTTTTTTAAAAAACACTGTCTCTAAAACCAATGGCTCCCCCTCCAACACCCATCTTCACAGCCTAGGCAGAATAAAGATGCATGGCAGCCCAGTGCACTAGTTGCCAGCAAATACAATGACACATAAGAAAAGCTGGCTCTATAAAATAACCATTAAACATTGCTGAATACACTATTATTCTGATTCTCTGATAACCATAAGCACTATGTCTATTAAAGTTGGTGATTTCTAACTAGGATACATCAGGTTGAAAGCTAGTACAGCCAAAAAGAAGTATACTATAATTTTAGAAACCAGATTCTTAGTTTACAGAAAGTACCCCTAAATCCCAGTTACTATGGAAAGAACCTATTACTAATACTCCTCCACCTTAAATTTCCAGTGGTACTTTAGCCTGTAGTCCTAGCCACTCAGGGATATCACTTGAGTTGGGAGGGTTTTTATAAATCTTTTTTTCTTAAATTTATTATTATTTTTTATTTATTTATTTTTATGAGTATTATGTCTACATGTGTGTGAGTGCACCTATGTCATGCAGTGCCCAAGGGCAGAAGAGGGCATCAGATTTCCTGGAACTGGAGTTATAGATGGTTGTTAGTTGCCATGTGGGTACTGGGATCAAACCCGAGTACCTTGCAAGAATAGCCAGTGCTTTTAACCAGAGTCATCTCTCCAGCTCCCAAATTTATTATTTTTATTTTATGTGTATGAGTGTATTGTTTGCATGTAGGTAGGTGCATCTGTGTTGTGCAGTGCCCATGGAGGTCAGAAAAGGGGGGGCGGTGAATCCCCTGGAACTAGAGTTACAGACAGTTGTCAGCTGCCATGTGGGTGCTGGGAATTGAACCCACATCCTCTGCAACATTAGCCAGTGCTCTTAACCACTGAGTCCTCTCTCTAGTCCCCCGTTTAGGAGTTTAAGACCAACCTGGGCCAAGTAGCAAGCCCATAAGATTCCACCCAGGTTTGGCCTGGTGGTATACACCTTTAATTCCTGCTGTATTAGTTTACTTTTCTGTTGCTGTGATAAAATATCATGATAAAAACAACTTAATTGGGAGGCAGAGGCAGGTGGATCTCTGAATTTGAGGCCAACCTGGTATACAAAGAGTTCCAGGCCCACAAGGGATACATAGTAAGACTTTGTCTCAAAAACAAAGCAAAAGGCAAAAACAAATAAAAAGACTCCACCCAAACAAACAAAAAGTAAATTAAAAAGCCCTATTTCTTGCTGAGAGGGTACAGAGTATAATAAACCCTTGGCAAGCCCACTTGCTCACACCCCTATTGGCTCTCCTCTCTCTCCCTTCCTATTTACTGTTTGCAGTGTTGGCCATGGAACCCAGGGCTTCATGCATGCTAGGCAAGTATTCCACAACAACTCAGCTATACCACCAGTCCATATTTTATTTTTTGTTATTTACACAGTCATGTGTAAGAGACTGAATTACTCTCAACTGCTATTATCAGAAACACAATTCTTCCTCCGAACAGGTACTGTTGTATGTGCTTTACACCATCAACACCTTTAATCTTCACAATAACCCAGGAGTTCTCAATTCTGGATAATTCCTGAGAGGAATATATGGCGTTATCTGGACACATTTCAACTTGCTACAGCTAGAGGGCTGCTACTGGCATCTAATAGATGGGAGTATCCCCTACCCCTCAAGTAATCTAACCCAAAATGTGCCCAGTGCCAAGGCTGAGAAGCCTGGTGACTCTACTGAGGTAGGAACTACTATTCTCATTTTTTTTTCCAGGAAAAGAAATAGATACCCAGAAGTTAAGAAACTTGCCTAAGGTCATCCATACAGGGAATGAAAAGCAGGATGTGGACCTACCAGAGAGTTCCAGTGTCCAATCTCTTGAGCTCTTATAAGTCAGAAAGCTTACCCACAACGTCCTCCAATCTTCCTCATTTCTCTCCCCTTCCTAGATTCCTGATTTGAGCAAATGACCCATTTGCTTATTGGTTCAAAAGTCTGTCTATTCATTCAACAGGTATCCACGGAGCATCCACTCAATGGCAACAACTGCTCCAGGCAACTCCAGGTGAACAAGATGGAGATGTCAGTCCTTGTGGACTTCACTCATATCCACGATCTAGTCCCTGGACATGCTAAGTATGCTCACATTTATGCCTGGTAAGGCCCCCAACCCCACAACCCATGAGGCCGGATGATTCCCTCCTTCACTTCACTTGGGCCATTTCTTGAAAAAGCCTTCCTTTGCCACTCTTTCTAAATCACCTACAGGTTTTCCCACCTATCCTCTATCCCTATTTTATTTTTCTTACCAGCACTTACTGCTAATATAATGTTTCTGGTTATTGTCAGTGGCCTTGCCATCAACAGAACAGAAGCTCCTCTGTAGCTTTAGGTTCAGAATCAAGAAGTGTATACAGGGGCTAGAGAGATAGATCAGCAGTTAAGACCAAGTACTGTTCTTAAAGAGGGCCCGAGTTTGTTTCCCAGCACCCATGTTGGGGAGGAGGGGGCGCTCCTGTAACTCCAGGGAGATCCCATCCCTCTAGCTTTCATGGGCACCTGCACACAAAAGCACACAAAAATTAAAAAATTTTAAAGTAAGTGGACCTAGCACTAGCATTTTGAACAACTCACCTGGACTTTTTTGAATGCCTCTGTAGTTTCTCTGTAAGTCTTCTTAGCCCCCTACAATCTAGCTTCCACACTGAACCCAGAATAATCTTTGTAAAATGCATCTTTGCTGTTTGCCAAGTGTGAGTCCACAGGACATTATATATGCCAATTATTTAGTCTCAATCTTTGAAGTAATGACTACTGTCATGCCTGCTGTCATATGGGGAAGATGAGGCAGAGAAGGATCTGGGGTGGCTAGTAACTGGTAGGGTCAAGGTGTGAGCCTGTACTTTGGAAGCTTCACCTACATCTGTTACTCTACATTGTCTCTCTATTACTAACTGTAACAAAAGTCCATCAGTTCCTCAAATATGTTATTTTTTTCTCCAGATCTCTGTTATTGTTCTCTCTGGTGGAAATCCTTCGGTTCATAGCCTAAAAATTCTTTTTCCTACAGTGTTTCTGGAATATTCCCTGAATTGTCTGGATCCTCTCTTGTTATGTTTACTCATAGTAGTCTGAATAGCCCATTATAACCCCTTTTCTCTATAATAACTTATCTGCCTTCACCTATAAACTTGAGACTATGTATGAACATGCACCATGCCTACCTGGGGTACTATATCAGGTTCTGTGTCGATAATTTCACATGGCACTACCTCCATCAAGAACCTTTCCTGGCTCCCTTCCAAAAGCAATTTGTTGTTTCCTTAAGAATCTTGTTGATATGCCACATATTTTAGGCTTCATATTTATTATATGTAATCTAGTTAAAAGGATGTCTTTCTCCTGTACACTTACAAAAAGTGTTTTATGCATCTATGTGACCTTTGAAGCAACTTTCGCAAACTTAGAACTTGAAATTAATTACTGTGGCTTCCTGTTTCACCATGTGATCTGTCCTCTGCACATGCTCTCGGCATGCCACCATGATGTCATGTAACCAAAGGGGCCCTCATCGAAGGCCAGACTGATAGGCCTACCGACCCTGAACTTTCAATATCCAAAACCATGAGTTAAATAAACTTTTTCCACTTATAAAAATTTTTTTAAAATGATGAATATGTGCTAAGGATCTCTCAGTACTGTATTATTTCTTATGGGTACATGTAAATCTACAGTTATTTCAATACCAATTACAACTGAAATCAAGTTACTAAAAGATTGGTAAGTTAAATAATTATTCAAGAGCCACATTCCAATTCAATGTCCGGCTCCTCAGTAATTATATATTCAACCCAATTCTCCAATAACCTCACACTTCCCTTTTTAATCTTCCTGACACAAGATGATTACTGTAGTTTCCAGATATTTCCCTCCCTAACACAATTGGGTTCACTGTTCTTCCTTTGATTCCTTTTGCCTATTCAAATTCTACTAATCCCCTGTAGTCTTGTTCCAGTCTTACCTTTACTGTCAACTTTTCCTGGTCTCATTTATCTTTTCTTTCTAAGAGTCTTATAATTCTCTTTTGTAGCCCCTGTATCTCCAAAAAGATACAAATTTCTTGAGTGTCAGAATCACTTTTTCTTAGGAATCAGAGAATTCCTGAGGTACAGAAAAGTGAACAATTCCTAAGAAGGGCTGAGTACATATACTTAGGCAGATATATAATCAATACTTAATAAGTACTTGCTAACTAAAAGAAGTCTGTTAACCATAAATATTATCAGCCCTCAGATACCCAACCTAACAGCAGAAAACGAAAACATGGTCAACAACTCCAACTATCCTTCTAGTAACAAGAATTCTTGTACTTAAATTCAGCACAATGGAACTGCTTTCAATTTTCTAGAAGTCACAGCGCTGCCACAAATGGCGTAATCACAGGATCACTTCCCTCTCAGGCCACTGCTGCTCGGCTCATCATTCTACTCTGGCAAACGACTGCACAACTCTTCCTCAACTATGACACAAAAATAAAAATAAGCAGAGATGGCCATATTCTACATGTTTATGGTTTACACCTTTCCCTAATACAAAGATTATTACTGAGGTGTCAAGGATCATCCATTCTAACCCTTAGTGAGCAAATGTCTTGTTTGTAACAATGAAGTGCTTTTGTAAATAATGACAATTAGTAAGAATTTGGAAGATCTCCTTTAAAAAAAGAAAAAAGTCTCCATCATAGCTACTCTTAGGTTAACTCCGGAGTTGAGAAAAAGCCAAATTCTTCCATAAACCACAGAGATTTGTCTTGGCCTACGGCTGTTTTCCCTAAGTAAGATTCTAAAGTTGATTCTGTTTAGTTTCCTTCTCAACCTGTTGGTCAAACTTTCCTCATAACAATATATCACATACCAAAAAGTTAACTTGTACTTTTTAACTTGTTATTTATATATTTTAGACCTACAGATTAAGCGCGTGCACGCACACACTTTTCTTGTTTCCTACCCTCCTTGGTGCTCCTTTTTTTCCTCTCCTCAAACAGTGCTCTTCCTAGAAAAGGCAACTTTCTCTGCCAGGATTATTGTTTATACCTGGTAGAAGCCTTCAGCTTTCTTTCACAGGGAATCCAAAATGCCTATACTTATCTCCAGAAAACTTTTCAAATATTTTCAGTAACCTAATGGCAACAGCTTTGCTAGTAAAAAAAAATTCCCAGCATCTTCCTGTTTTGGCTAATCCTGCTAAAAACCCCTATCTTGTAAGGGGGGAATTTGAGTAAAAACACTGCCAGCTTCTAGTTCCCTTAGGCAAATTTCCAGCCCCAGTGCAAGGCCACAGAGGTTAAACATTTCTCAATGACGCAGGCTTCCTCAGAGGGGGAAGAACAACAACAAAAAAAAAAATCAAAACTTACTCTTCCCAGTAACAATAAATCAAGAGGCAGTGGCAAAGGCCTTATTTTCAGAATATTAACATAGCATGTGTATCCAGGTACTGTGTAAAATTTATGGCCACTAGAGCAACCAAAGCAGGGACTGAATTAGTGGTTGTGAGGAGAGGAATGAGGTCATACATGAAGTGAGTCACTATTTAGGATTGAAATGTATATATTCAAAGTTGGGATATTTGATCATCTTCCTGAGAAAAGAATACCAAGTTGATCACAGAAAATCATCTGATGGGCTGATGAGGTTCTTGGACTTCTTGCCACACTGCAAGAATGAAGTAAGATCACAATGGTTTCCCAGGAACTGATTCACAGACTACAGAACTTTGTTAGAAGAGCTTAATGCTTACAAGAAAAGGCCCATCATAAAGGCATCATTCCATGTGGTGTATACTGTCAGATTTCTCAAAATGTTTTCCATTCCATACTATGTAATAGCTGTGTGCCAGAAACTAGGGATATGGAGACAAGATGCTTGCTACCTCTATTCAAGGATCTTTCCTTACATATACTATGAGACCTGCTAGAAACAACACTGCACTAAATCAACTGCTTCGTGGCGGTAAGAACCAACTATCCAGAGTACAAGAAAAGAGACACCTATGTGGAAGGAGAAGGATGAGAGTACAGTGATATGCATCTCAGAAGAGCTTGTCCTTAATCATGAAGTCAGTTACTAGACTGACATGGGGGGGTGGTCAAAGGAATAGACTGTGAGGTTAGAAATGACCAAACAGTGGAGATTAAACAGACAAATAAGACAAATATAATAGTTAAAATTTACCCGATAAGAAACTAAAGAATTCTGAGTAGGAAAATGATTAAAATTGGTATTTATAGAAGTATTTATACTCATGCCTATAATTGTAGCATTTCAGAGTTTGAGATAGGAGGATTGCTGAGTTCAAGGCCAGCCTGGGCTAAAATGTGAAAGGCTGCCTCAAAAGAAAAAAGAAAAAAATAAACAAAAAACCCAAGCCAAACAAAAACAAAAACAAAAACCAACCAATCAACAACAACCAAAAAAATCTCATGGGCCAGCAAACTGATTCTGCAGGTAAAAGACGCCTGCCGCCAAGTCCAACCACCTGAGTTTAAATCTCTGAAGCCCACAAGGTAGAAGGAAAGAAGAGACCCTCCCAAGTTGTTCTCTGACCTCACATACGTGCCCTGGCACATGCACACATGCGCTTACACTCAAAAGTGGTTTTTTTTTGTTTTTGGTTTTGGTTTGTTTAAGAAAACAGTGAGTAGAAGGGAGAAAGGGACTCTAAGCAGCTGAATGAAGGTACTGATGATCATTAAAGGTGAGGTTAATGACTACACCAACACTTTAACAGTATCAAGGAATGTAAACAATGACCATGTACAGGATTCTAAGTTTGGTCTACCCACCTTCTTCAATCTTAACAGAAGCACTAGAATCCTTGTACACAACCACCCAGAAGTATACCTAATGAGATTCCTCACCATTAGTTTCTCTTTGGCCTCTGCTTAAGGACTACATCACTGGCTACAAGGGACTCCTCAAGTTTAGAAGGAATCCTGTCCCTGGTCATGAGAACCACTGTGGGAATGAGAAGCTGAGTGCTTTCAAAAGATGGTGATTTCTCAACTTCATTCCTTTGGGATATGTCACAGCCAGGAAGGCAGAAATTGGAAAAAGCAGCTTTCACAAGCTGCCAAATCCATGTCCCAGTCCCAAGGGATAATTAGCCAATGAGGTTTTGTGGAACTGATGTAATGTTGGCAGGAGCTAACATTTTATGGCTGAGCATGTAGCCTCTTGATATTTAGCTCCAGGGCTAAAAAGGATGACATCCTGAAAAGCAAAGAAACTCATACCCATAACACCACCAACGTAGCAATCTGCACTTAAGAGTGATTTGTAAATTTGAACTGATCCATCTTTTTCATGAAGAGTTTACAAAGCATTTGTTAAACTGTAACTTTTCTAAATCTTATTACACACACACACACACACACACACACACACACACACACCTCGTTTGCTATGAAAAGAAATCTCTAACAATTTCTAAAGAACAAAGGAAATTTAGAAAGCTTAAAGTAACAAATGAAGGAATTTGAAAAAAGGGAAGTTTTCCAAGGAATGAAGTCTGTCTGTGGCACTTTAATCCCACTATCAGCACACAAGTTTAAAGGTATCTGACGTCCTTTTGAAAACAATTTTTGAAACTGGGTCTGCTAAGACAAAGGCTTTCAGAGCTTCACATATCTCACAGAAATTGTCAGTCTTAACTTGAAAAGCACTCTGCAATGCAAGAGGTAACAATCAGTGGACAAGGAACAGAAGTATCAGGACATTAGCACTCTTGGTTTGAGCATGAGCTGTTAAGCTTCAAAAAGAGCACTTGCTATTTTAATCAAAACTGGTAAGCCTTCTGACTTAAATCTGCCACAACAATCTCTCAAGGTCTAGGTAAATCTAAGTATATCAAAGAGTAACTTTAAAGCCCTAATCAATAGCCAAAGATACAACATACTTCCAAGCATAAGCTAGCTCCTTACTTGCTATAAGAGACAACACTGTGTTCAATCCTGAGCAGAGATGGACCTAGTGATATGGATACATTCTGTAGTTTACATACCTGTACAAAAACTGAGAATGATGTATCTCAAATAAATGAAAACAGTTAAAGGGTTTCTTTGTTTATTTAACAACTCTCAATCCTACTAAGGAATTAGAGTCCTTCTTAACAGGATAGTTTATATTTGCTCTTTAGAGGATTATTAATATAGAAAAACTGTTGGGTTGGGGACCTAGATACAGAATGAAATAATTTTCTTCTTCTTGATTTCTATAATATTTCATACTCAGTTCATTTATTCATTAACAGATATTTACACAGCATTTAGACTATATACCAAATGCTCTGATGGATGCTGGGTATATGGGGGCAAAACAAAAGCAAGAGCAGATTAGACAGCTGGCTTTGGTGCTGGAAGAATACCTACTGTAAAAGCAGAAGGACCTGAGTTCAAGTCCCTGGCACACACAGAAAAGCTGAGTATGGGTGCATATGCCTATAACCCCAGCAGTTGGAAGCAGATAGGGAGCGTGCTGGTAGGCCAGCCTAGCCAAAATGGCAAGCTTCAGACTAAGTGATAGACTGTTTCAAAAAATAGGGTAAATCCTGGCATGGTGGCATATGCTTTTAGTTCTAGCACTCAGGAGGCAGAGGCAGTGAAGTTCCAGGCCATTCAGGGCTACATAGTGAGACTCTGTAATTGTATATTTAATAATACTGAGTCAACCTAAATGCAAGGGGATCTTTATGATCAAAGAAGTGGAAGATATTTGCAAACCTTTGCTGGGGTACCTTGGCATTAATTTAGTTGTTAAGAAGCTTCTCAAAGTCATCTCAGAACAAAAGGGGAAGGAAACTTTCTCTTAACTAGAGCCAACAAGACCTTCACATAGCACATGTTTTCACTCTAAAGATACACAGGTTTGGGGTCAGAGTCAGTGGTTAAAAGTACTGGCTTGCAGAGGATCCAGGTTCAATTCCCAGCACCCTCACGGCAGCTAATTCCAGTTCCATGGGATCCAACCCCCTCTTCTGACCTCCTTAGGCACTGTATGACACAGGTGTACTTACACACATGCAGACAATATACTCATACACATAAATTAAAATAATAAATAAAATATATTTTAAAAAAGATTATGCAGGTTTAAACTTATTTCTAGCCCACAGAAACTATGTGGTACAACAGAAAATATGTCTAATGTACATTTATGGCAAGATACTCAAGAAGTTCTGCTTTGTTTCAAATATTTGACACTGGCCCTAGACATGTCTATAGTCAGAAAACTTACTGCACAACTCAAAATAGCATCAATCCTAATCTTTGTGAACAGGCTGAGAGTTACAAGGAAGCTTCTAAGCTAGGGTTAGGGCTTCTTATAGACTGGTTTATTCCTAAGCAGGTTCAAATGTAGGAAAAATGTTATTCCTGTGCAGAGAGGTCTAGGACAACAGAATTAAATATACATCTTAAGAAGGAAAAGTGACAAGGCTTTAGTTCCTGTTTAATAGTTGTATCATAGTGTGTAGAGGGGGGAGATATGTCAGGAAGGGTAGGGGAACTAAAAAGACAGATTATGTCCTAAGATTATAGAACACAGGAACCTTAGATGAGTTAGAAGTGCCTATGGAGGGCTATGGTATAGTAAGTAGGGGTAAAGGGCATGGACTCTGAAGCCAGACACCTGGATGGAATCTCAGCTCTACCCCTTACCACACCGGGTATGTGACACTGGACAGGCTTTGTATCCACTCTGTCTCTCAATTCCATCTTCTGTAAAATAGGATAATAAAGGAAATGAGCTCATACAGTCATTGTGAGGACCTTGAGAGTTATAAAACCTGGAATGCTATCTGGCACACTGTGGTAGTACAGTTTATAATAAGGACATATTTGGTCTTCATCTCCATTCCTGGCATAGAGCTCCTATTAATGGGAGCTTGGTGTTTCCTAAGTGATAAGAGTGACAAAGGTGAAAGCATCTTTCATTATTCACAACAAGCCCTCCACAGCTGAAGAGCCAACATGCTAACTTTGGAGAGTTCCGAGGATGGACATTAGAACCAACCACAAGATCAGAAAACTAGAACACTAGGGGTCTACCCCTGACTCCTTAGGAGATCAGAGAGGATTGGGGATTGAGAATGTCTAATCACCAAGAGCCAGCTGGTTGTGGTGGCATGCACCAGGAACCTCAACACTTGGAAAGCTGAGGTAGGGGGACCATGAGTTGGAAGGCATTATGGTCTATATAACAAGATCCTGTTTTGAGACAAAAAAAAGAAGGGGGAAGGGAATTATCTACAGCCAGTGATTCCAGTCAACTATGCATACATCAGGAAGACTCCACAAACATCCATCAGGACAGGGTTAGAGGACTTCTGGGCTTGTAATTGCAGGTGATAAGCCCAGAAAAGGTGGGAATTCCTGAATGATATTCTTTTTAACAAACATAACTGTAAGTGAAGTGTCTTTCTGAAGTCTGTGGGTCATTCTTGCACACGATCCAAGCTGCACAGGCAATTGTGGAAACCTGATTTACAGCCAAGTCTTGTAGAGGCTGTGAGCAACTTGGGGATTCACCACTAGTGACAGAAGCTGGGAACAGTCTGTAGGACCAAGTTCTGTGCCTATGGAATATATGCCAGTTCCAGGCAGCTGTATCAAAACTGGTGTCCCAAGAGCTGGATTGTTGCTGGGGGGAGAGGACCTCTCCAAATCTAATGTCAGAAGTATTAAGAATAGCAGAACTCAGGTGACTTTTTCCTTTTCATACATGGTAAATCTTATTTAAATGTTAGCTATGACTATTTTATTTTATAGATTTTTGTTGGGACTCATAAAATTCACTTCAAATTCTAGAATGTAGAATGTGTTTCCTTCCTGTGTTGGGAGACTTTGGTTGCTTGCTTTTGTCATTTTCCTGTTTGAGCTCTAAGAAAATTTCTTTTTAAAACTTAAAACTGTCTCACTCTCACCTATAAAGAAAACAATAAAAACAAAATCTAATTAGGTCGTGCACTTATGAAGCCCTAAATTCAATCCCCAGTAGAAAGAAAGAAAGAGAGAGAGAGAGAAAGAGAGAAGAAAGAAAGAAAGAAAGAAAGAAAGAAAGAAAGAAAGAAAGAAAGAAAGAGAGAGAGAGAGAGAGATCTATCTGTCCCCCTGTGTGGTGGAATTTTAAAGGGATAACATGCTATTCTAGGCTTAAGACATGGCAGCACCAAAGAAATAAGTGAGAGTAGGTAGATGGAAGGAACTCTCTGAGAAAAACCTCAGAGCTGCCCTCCAATCCTCCTTCTAGAACCCTTCTCAAACCTCGGAGGGTTTTTTGTCATATTTTTTTAGACAGCCTACTTCTTGGCACGCGATCAGGAGTGAGAGACAGAGGCAATGTGGGTGGGAAGAGGTTCCCACGCTTGGCTTTGGCTCTTTAGCATGACCTAGCAGTGCCACTACCCTGCCTCTCCTGCTTCCTTTCTTCAAGAGTCATTCTAACGCCAACCTCCTGCTGCCTGGAATAACCGAGCACTCCAAAGTGGTGGTAAAGGACAATCACCTTCACCTGCTGTACCAACGAGACATTTTTTGACTTGCACACAAGAGGAAAAAAATACAATAAAATGATCCATAAACTTAAAAAAGACTAGAACAATCACACCCACTCATGGTTTTAAAAAGTACAATTAATAGAATACTGTTAGTTCAAAGGCAGAAGGGCACAGGCTGGCTAAAATCAACCTAATTTCACTTTGGAAACCAGACAGAGGAGGAGGAATAATGATTGGCAATAGAACCGAGTGTCCCTAAATTAATTTTTATTATTTGACTTATGTTATTTGTAAAAACTGAGCATTCTCGCCTAAAGGTCACTTTAAGCTTATAATTATATGTAATTTTTATTTCAAAAATCAACTTAATTGAACTTTAGATAAATTCACCCACCTAACAGCTCAGTGTATTCGGACATACGCATGTAGCTGTCTAAGTACTGGGACAATCAAGTTGCTCATTTTCAGGACCTGGTGTTCCACCTGCCCCACTGTAGTCAATTTCTCCTTCTACTTCTGTTTGTCCCTCTAGGGAAACCTGCATGATTTTTTTCCTTACTCTTTTTTTTTTTTTTTCTTTTGAAATAGGAACTCACTATGTCAACCATGCTGGTCTTGATCTCCTGGGCTTGGGCCAGCCTCCTGCTTCAGTCTCCCAAGTAGCTGGGGCAATGGGCACAAGTCAACCCTGGTCAGCCTGTCACACAATTTTTAAAACTGAGTTAATCCACAGATCACATAAATCACCAAAGTGTGTAATTCGTTAGATTTTTGTACATTCAAAAAGGTGTATAACCATTACCACTATGTAATTCTAGAACACATTCATCAGCCTGAAAGAAATAATTTCTATCAGTAGTCACTCATGTACCCCTACCAATCTTGTTCCCCTCAGGCAACCACTGATTTGTGTTCAATCCAGCCTAGACTTGCATATTCTGGACCTTTCACATAAATGGAATCACAGTATGTGATTCCTTCCTTCTGTGCTTATCTTCTTTTACTTAATAGTATTTAAGGTTCATTCATCTCAGAGCAAACTGGTCAGCACTTCATTCCTTTCAATGGCTGAATAAGAGTCTACTATATGGTCACATCACATTTTTATCTGTTTGTCTGTCTGCTGTCTGATGGATATTTGGGTTGTTTCTACTTTTCTGCAATTATTAATAATGGTGTTAGGAACTTCTTTTAATATTGATTTTGTGTGTATGTGAGGGGATGAGTGTGCATCTGTGTGGTGCATGTGTGGGTCAGAGGACAACTTGTAGAAAGGAGATCACTACTTCAACCATGTGGATTCTGGGGATCAATGCCAGGTCATCTGATTTGGGAGCAAGTACCTTTACCCACTGAACCATTTCACCATCCTTGCAAGGAATTGTTGTGTACAAGTTTTTACATGGTCAAATATTTTTACTTTCTTGGCTCTATATTTAATAATTTATTAGGCTCTACCTCTAAAGCATGGGTATTATGGACTATGCTTTAATTTTCTGAAAAGCTGCCAAACTATCTGCATTTTAAAAATTAAACCTTTATTTTTAATTATCAAGTCACATGTGCTGGTAAGAAATAACAGTGATCCCATGCACCCTTTACCCAGTTTCCCTCATTAATGACATATTACAAGGCTGTAGTATAGTGTTACAATCATAGTGACCCAAGTTCAGACAATGACTATTTCCTTCATTGCAAGGATCCTTTCCTATCCTTTTAGAGCCATACCTACTCCTACACCCACACAATCCTTAGCCCCTGATAATCACCAATCTATTCTCCATATTTATAATTTTGTTATTTCTACAAACAAAAATCACACAATATTGTAACTTTTTAGGACTGGGTCTTTTCATACTGTATAACTGCCTTGGGAGTCACTTTATTTATCATCAGGTCATTACTTTTATTTATTTTATTTATTGCTTTTAATTTTATGTGTATAAGTGTATTGCTTACATGTAGGCAGGTGCACCTGTGACACGGAATGCTCATGGAAGTCAGAAGAGGGTGTCAAATTCCCCTGGAATTGGAGTTACAGATGGATGTGGGTGCTGGGAATAGAACTCAGGTCCTATGCAAGAGCAGCCAGCGTTCTTAACCATTGAGGCAGCTCTAATAAGTCATTACTTTTAAAAAACTATTGAGCAGAGCCGGGTGTGGGAGTGCTCAACTTTAATCCAGCACACAGAAAGCAAAGGCAGGTGGATCTCTGTGAGATTAAGGCCAGCCTGGTTTCCATAGCAAGTTCCAGACCAGTTGGGGCTACCCTGTCTCAAAAAACAAAAACAAACAAAAGCCCAAAGATCAGTATTCTATAACCTACAATGTTTTTGAAGATTTATTTTTTATTTGTATATATATGTACATGCATGCGTGCATGCTTGTGTGGTCAAGGAGGCCAGAAGAGGGCATCAGATCCCCCTGGAGTTGGAGTTCCAGGTGGTTGTGAACCAACCAAGATAGGTGCTGGGAACCAAACTCAGGTCCGTTACAAGAACAGGAAGTGATGTGAATCACTGAGCCATCTCTCCTGCCCTGTCATGGTCTGCGTTTTTAAGAATGTTATATGAATGGCAGCATTCTGTGTATGCTCAGCTGAATCTGGAAGCTTACATTTAACATGTTTCTGAAATTCACCAAAACAGTGATACTGGCAGTATGTGAATCAATAGTCTGTTCATTTTTATTGCCAGTAGTATTCTAATTTATGGAAGTACCATAATTGTTTATGACAGCTATTTAGTTTACTTCCAGTTTGGGGTCCTTAAGAACAAAGTTGTCAGTAACCTTCAGTATAAAATAAGTATACTTGCAACACTCTTAGGTAAAGATCTAGAAATTAGATTGCTGGGTTATACTCTAAACATATTTAATCTTGTAATATATTGCCAAATTGTTTTTCAAAGTAATTATGTAGAATTTTATATTTCACACTATGTCTCTACTGAGTCACACTCTTAAAACATTCGTAATTATCAGTCTTTCTAGTGTGAACTATTCTAGAGGGTGAATAGTAGTTTCTATCTGTGGTTTTTATTTGCATTTCTCTGCTGATTAATAATGTTTAGAAACTTTTTTTTCCTTTGTTTTAAGACAGTCTCATTATATAGCTCTGGCTAGCCTGCAACTCACAGAGATCTGCCTGCCTCTGCCCACTGAATGCTGGGATCAAAGTCATGCACCACCATACCTTGCCCAGCATCATAAGTTCTTTGAAGTGCCAGATCAAGACATTTTTCCCATTTTTTAATTGGGTTAAGATTATCCTATTTATAGGCAGGGCATCTGGCTCAGCTGGTAGAGTACTCATCTAGCATGCATGAGGTCCTGGGTTTGATCCCCAGAACTACATAATGGGGTACAGTGGTATACACTAATCTCAGTACTCAGGAGGTGGGAGGCAAAAGGATAAGAAGTTCAAAATCACCCTGAGAAGAGCAGGTTCAAGGCCATTTAGACTCCATAGAGAACTTGTCATGGGTGGAGGGGATTTTCAAAGAATAAAACATATTATAGAAATGAGCTTTCAATAATTAGAGCACATTATGCCTATATTATCATTTCATGCCTGAGAGGTTAGTTATAAAAACCAAAAAATTAGCCTGGTATGTTTTCAGTTTATAAAATCTTCTGAAAGGTTCAGTAAAATGGGAGTAAGTCAGTGTACACAGGAAAGATCCAAAACTCTGCCAAGAATACAGACAGCCTAACACAAACAGTGCAGAGATAATTTCAATAAACCTTACAAAACAGAAACAAAGGCAAAAATGTAAAATGGATTCATATACAAACAAGTCAGAGAGAACAGCTTAATGGGATGGAGTGGGCCTTATCATGTGATGTTTGGTCATGGTCAGTACTAGGTTCAAGACTGCACACATCCCCAGTCAATAGTTCTGACTCCTAATCCAAGGCACTATGCTCTAGCCATTTTCTCCCCCTTTTAACCAAACTGACATGTGTTTGCACACACAAATGCACACATACATGCACAAATATGGGATTTATGTGACTAGAAATGTTTGTCACAGAAAAGTAGAAAGATAAAAGAAAATATAAAGGCTGAAAAAAGAAAATTTCCAATAAAATCCCATTACATAGAGCAGTTATCAGTATTCTAGTATACAATATAGCCTTTTCTTTCCTTCCTTCTTACTTTCTTTCTTTTTCTTTCTGTCAGTCTGTCTGTCACTATCTCCTAGAGCCCAGGTTAGCCTCTGTGTCACTATGCAGCCAGGTTGATGATGATCCTCCACTTCCTAAGTGATGGGATTAGAGACATGTGCATTCCCTCCCTTCATTGTATGTGGTGCTGGGGACTGATCCAGTGTTCCTTCCATCCTAGAGCAAGCACTCTACCCACTGAGCTACATTCCAGCACCCCATTATACTAAATGGATCTAATGAAAACAATTTTCTATACTTTGAATATATTTGTTAAAGACAAGTATCTTCCTATCTTTTAGTTCCTTAAAATTATTTCTCGAGGGAGATAAAGAGATTGCTCAGTGGGGTAGAGCACTAGCTGTACTTGCAGAGGACCCAGTTTCAGTTCCCAGTACCCACATGGTGGCTAACCAGTCAAAACTATTTCCAGGGGATTCAATGCTCTCTTTTGGCCTCTGCAGGTACTGCATACATGGGTGCACTTACAGACATGCAGGCAAAAAACTCACACATTAAGTAAAAATTTAAAAAATAATTCCTCAAAAGTTATTTCAGGGCTAAAGAAAATCATTAAAAAAATGTATGAGTTGTAAAACACCAAGAGAGTTGTGGCAAGTTGTCAGAATACCCAGAAGAAAATTTAATTACAATTTAATTTATTATTTTGTGTACATTTGCATGATGTATACAGGCATGTGTGCCATGTCATGCACGCAGAGGTCAGAGAACAGTTTCTTGAAATTGGTTCTCTCCTTCTACCTCTATATGGTTCCAGGGACCAAACTCAGGTCACCAAACTTATTCAGCAAGTGCTTTTACCGACTATGAGTCATCTGGCCAGCCCAAGAAACTGAAAATTATCTGCATTAAAAAGAATTCCAAATTCAGTCAGGTGTGGTCGTCCATGCCTTTAATCCTAGCACTTGGGAGCCAGAGGTAGGCACGCTCTACATAGTGAGTTCCAGACCAGCTGGGACTACAGGAAGAGCCTATCTCAAACAAGAAAAACAACAACTAAATATAATAGTATTTAAAAAAAAAAAAAAGGCATTTCCTATGTGACAGGAGCTGTGACAAGTATTTTACATATATTAATTCATTTAATACAAGTTGCTGGAATAGTACTAGTACTGTTGGTATCACTATTCTATGGAGAAGGAACAGGAACAGAGAGGTCAAGCAATGCCTAGGGCTACAAGTTATCAGCCACAGCTGGCTTCCTTCAGCTCCAGTCTATTTTTCATTGAACCCAGGGTTGTACATGACAGGCAAGCACGGCACAACTCAGCCCTAGTGTATTCTTTACACCTGTATTTCTCAGAACTTTCTGGGATAGATTCTTCTACCCTCTTCAAAGAGCTTTTTGTTTTTGAGGGTTAAGGCTATTAACATTTCATCTTACTAGAATATAAAAAAAGAAAACATTCAAATATATTTATTACTTCTTTAAAAAAGCTTACATCTTAGCATAACATCTATGAAAATATCTGTTTTTTAAATCAGCAGAAACAAGGTTATTGTTTTTAATTTGCAAATCTCTAACATATGATTTACTAAAGACTAATTCTACATTCATTTGTTAATAGTTATATCATGTAGATTTAGAAAACTACATCATACACTCATAAGAAGACAAAGAAAAAAAATGTAAAAAAATGTTTTTTCTATCATAAACAAACATTTTAATCTTAACCACTTGGAAGGTCTCAGGGACACTAAAGGATCCTTAGAACACACTCTGAGAGCCACTGGCTGCACTGCAGTGCAGTTAGGCCTCTTCAGCTAGTCCATATTATACAAAGACTTAAAAGTACGCTTTGACCATTCTTCACAAAATCCAAAGTATGGTAGCAGCTGAGATGCCCATCAACAGATGACGGGATAAAGAATAAGTGATTACACTTACACACAGAGGCATTTTATTCGGCTATAAAGAACAACCAAAAATGGCTGGGGAGAGGCTCAATTGGTAAAGTGCTTGATGTGCAAGCATGAGGACCTGAGTTCAGACCCCCAGGCCATGTAAAAAGCTGGTCATGATGGTATGTGCCTGTAATCCCAGTAGAAGCAGAAGCAGAAGGATCCCTCGGGCTCCATTAACCAGCTAGTCTTGCTAAATTGATAAGACCCTAGGTCTGTGAGAGACACTATCTCCAAAAAGAAAAAGAAAAAAAAAAGTGGAATGTAATAGAAGACACTGTTGTCAATTTTTATCTTTTACCCATAAAACACACACACGCACTCACGCACACTAAAAGTATGCCATTTGAAGGGAAACAGATGAAACAGATCATCATAAGTGAAATAACCCAGACTCCAAAAGAAAAACACCACATTCTCTCTCACATGAAGAATCAATGTACATGTGTGATGAAGGGCAGAATATGGAGAGATGAAAGATTCCAAAGGGAAAAGGGAGGAGGAAGAGGATATGTATATGTGATCAGCTTTCCTTTATATGCAATCTAGCTTTCTCGCTCTCTCTCACATACACACATACACATACACGTGAAAGCAGAAGTGAAGCTATTTGGAGGGAAGAATGGGGGGACACAAGCAAAGTACAGTTTTCCAAATATATTGTATTTATTCATTTTTATTATTTTATGTATGACTGCATTGCCTGTATGTGAGTGCACCCATGTCATTCAATGCCCACAGAAGTCAGAAGAGGACTTTGGAACCACTGAAACTGGAGTTAAATACTGTTGTTAGCTGCCATGTGGGTGTTGGGATTCAAACCTGGGTCCTGTGCAAGAACAGCCAGTGCTCTTAACCGTTGAGCCATCTCTCCAGACCCAGCAAAGTACAGATTTTTTATATATATGAAAATGTGGTAATGAAACTCATTACTTCATACACCAACTAAAAATATTAATCAAAACAAGAAAAATGTCCTACACATATGTACATACATACATATACACACACACACAAAGCATGTGCTGAGGAACGTGCTAACCTAAAAACTTTTTTTGGTAATAAATTATTAAAGAATTATCATATGCTTTCTATATCCAAGAGCTCTGTATACACAGCAGAGGACGAAAGAGAGAGAAAAAAAAAAAAAAGAAGAATCTCCTCCTCTGTGCTACTTCCATTCTAGGAAGACAGTCATAATTAAGGAATTAATAAATGAGTCATGTGTTCTGTCAAATGACAAATAGTACAAAGAAAAAAACGCAGGACTTCACAAACAGAGTGGCCAGGGAAGACCTATCTGAGAAACTAACACTTAAAGATCTGAAGGATGAGGGGCAAGTCACGAAGTGACTTGGGGAGGAGTGCTCCATGATTAAGGAATAACAAGTATAAGAGACCTGAAGTGGGAGGAAAGGCATCCAGGGCTGGCAGAGAAGCCAATGTGATGGGGTCAAATGAGGGAGGCAGAAGGGGGAAAAGAGAGAGTCAGAGAGGATGGCACTGAGGCACAGGCAGAACACTGGAGACTGCAGCTTCTTCTGTATACAAGAGCCACTGGCAGGTTCTGAGTGAGGAGGGGTATGACCTGACCTTAAGTTTAATGGATCATACAAGTAAGTTAGATCTAAATAATCTGGGGGGGAGTATTGTTTTGAATATTCTTTAAATTACATTTTTATCTATTTATTTTGTATGCATGCATAAGTGCGGAGGTCAGAGGTCAAACTCAGATAATAAGGCTCAGTGGCAGGTGCCTTTACCCCCTAAGTCATCTAACCAGCACTGTTGTTTTTTTTGAGACAGGGTCTCATATTATAGCCAGGCTGACTTAAAACTGTGTAGCACAGGCTAGACTCCCTTAGTCTCACATATGTTGAGATTTCAGGCATGTGCTACCACAGTCCGAAGATTTAAATATCTGAATTTACAGAATCATTCTCCCTCTTACTATGTATCAGACTTTTGAGTTTCAGAAGTTCCCTTTGTAGAAGTGGGAGACAGAGTTGTGGCAATGGAGACAATATGAATAAAACTGTATATTATGATGATACTTTCACTACCGAGTTGTCCACTAATTCAGTTTCCTCTTTTACAGGTCTCTGTACTCACCCTACTGACAACACCCACAGAATGACTCTGTGAGATACTAAGAAGGCCCCAGACTAGGATGCCATGAACTCAGACCAACACTGCTCTTTAGCTTGAAAAGTACAGGGTAAAGAAAGTTGGGTTTAGTGTTGATGGTAGCATACAGCTTTTAGTATTTTTCCTTATTATAAAGAAAACCTTTTTAAAAAGTGCATGTGGTAATCATATAAACGAGGCTCTAAAAAAATTAAGATGTATAAATCTCACCTGTATTTCTTAAAACTATGGTTCACAGTCTTAACAGCTTGCTTCATCCAAAAAGAAATGGGGGGGGGGGGCAGCAAAAGATAGTGAAAAAGAAGAAAGAAGAAATCAAATTCCTTTGATCTGGGTCCTAACTCTGAGGGGAATCCAGATAAATCAGTAACTCAGAGAAAGGGCAATAAGATGTTAAATCAGAAGACGGGTGACAACAGCTGTCTGTCTGCCTACCTGTCCTATGAGATCACCACCAAGGTATGAGATCATCACCCAGGCCAGAGAACACAGCAAGATGGATGTTGGCAGAATGAAAGGTCTGTGGCATTCTGAGTGTACTTCCCCAGGCGGGAAGCAGATAACCAGACACCAATTTTTATCTTCTCTCTTAAGATATGAGTTAGTCTGAGTAGCAACAAAAATCTGCAATGGAAAAACCCAAGGAGAACCACAATCTCTGGGGATTATACATAGCCTCATAGCTTAGAGAGCTCTGGTGGGTTCTCTGCAAGCTATTTTGCAGGAGAAAGAACATTGGCATGGGAGTAAAGAAATAAATTCTCCTTCCATGTCTGCTATCAGTTGATTGTGTGACTTCAGGAAATAAATTAACCTCAATGGAGCAATTTTCTCTTCTCAAATAAAGAAGAAGATGAGGAAATATCTACAGTTTCCTCCAAGTTCTAAAATCCCTTAAAGAGAAATAAAGGTGTCTTTTCAAGGCCACACTAATGTTTAGAGTCTTAAGAGAAAAGTAGGTAAAGCAACGCTAAAGGTTCTAAAGTGTTTAGGGTTTTTTGTTTATGTTTTGTTGTCTTTTTGAGACAGGGTCTCCCTATAGTCACAGCTGGCCTGGAACTTACTTAGGTAGACAAGGCTGGCTTCAATCTAACAGACATCCGCCTACCTCTGCCTATTGAGTGCTAGGGTTAAAGGCGTGTACCATGTGTGTGGCTGCTTCTGATCAGCTCTGTATACCTTTGAGTGCAAACTGGGGGCAGGAAGTTACTCCCAAAAGTTACCATGCTATCCCCTGGGCAAAATTAACCTGCTTACAATCTGTCTCTTTTTCCTTGTCATCCTTCACCAACTTGGCTTGTATTAAGTGTCATTCCCCTACCCAACCTGTACTATTTTAAAGTTTGGGGGCAAACTGTAATGATCAAGGAACAAGAAGTCAAAGAAATATGCAGGAATTAAGAAAAAAAGATATTAAGGGATGAGAGGGTCAATTCACTGAGAGGAAAACCTCTTAAAACTACTCATCATTTCTTTTTAATAGGTAACATGCAAGCGGTGTAAAACAAAGATTTAAAAGGAATATAGTTAAAAATAAAACTCATCACTGTGGCACAAATCAATGAGGCACACAGGGGACTTCTATGAATATAGGTTATGTTCTACTTTTTAGGTTGGATAGTAGGGATCATGGATTGGTGCCAAATTTTATATAGCTAACACACACTCTACATATTCTTTTGTATTAATGGAGTACCTAACTGTGGCCCAACAGGATCCAGCATCTATCATGGGGCCATAGCTGGGAAACCATCTCAATCCTTTTCTCCAAGATGAAGTCTGTCCCACAGCCTTAGAAGTACAAACTGCCAGGACGGCACTGGCTGGACATGGGCACAAGACTGTTTGCTCTGGCCATATACACTGGCCATCAGGAGCTGGGCTCTAGCATACTTCCATTCTGAGAGACATCAGTCAATGCTGTGGCCCCATATTCCCTCACTGTTAGCTTTAGAAATGCCACAATGTCCATTTCAAAGCATTCATTTTCTAATTATGATACTCCAGACAGATTTGTATGGCAGTGATAGGGGCTCTAATTGTGGCTTGGTGGGAACACAAAGATCTATCTAGTAGTATACAGCACACAGACAGTCATCACAGATAGGTGTACTGCAAATTCCAAGAAGCAAAAGAATTTCACCTGTGAAAGCCATTCTTTCAACAGCACAGACTTTGGGTAAGGACTGGCTAAAATGGATGGTGGTCACGGGATTTATTTCTTAATGAAAGAAGAGATTTCAAAATAGTTTGCTAAAATCTTGATTTAAAGGCTTATGCCTATTTATTAGGAGAACTAAATCAAGCCAAATGTCATTGTTCTTTAAAAAAGAAAACAGGTGTCACCATGTGCCAATTTAGGAGTCAATATACAGACATTATCTATTGCTCTTAAAAAGCTAATACTTGGGCTGGAAATATGGCTCAGCAGTTAGCAGCACTTGTTGCTCTTCCAGACAACCAGAGTTCAGTTCTTGATAGCCACATCAGGTGGAGCCACCTGTATGTACATGACTACAGCTCCAGGAGGACCTGATGCCTCTGGGCACCTGCATTCACATGTATATACCCCCACACAAATATACATAAAGACAAAATAAATTTTTTTAAGAAGCTAATAACCGGTAAGGAAGTTGTATGTAAGTGACGGTGTGCCTTGTGAAGGTGGTAGGTACTTCAGGAATGAGATGACTACTGAGACAGGTTTCACAGAAAGAGCACCAAACTGGATCCAAAGCAGCAGCAACAGCCCACCCAAAGTGTGGAGGAGGGAAACCTCAGAGATACACAAGTGTGTCCTGCCAAAATCTCTAAGCTCCGAACACCGAGTGAAAACTGTTATTAAGTACACAGTGTACCCTGGAACTTTATCATATCTAAAGTCTGCCTTAGAGTAAACATTTTGCATTTTCAATTCTGTCTAAAGGGGGTTAATTATGTATATAAAAAGCATTTCACTTATAGAGCACATGCTCACAAGAATCTAGACACTATGCTGCTGTGCTTTTCAGAAGAATTGTTGCTCACTGAGGTTTCCTAACGGATACCTTTGATCACCTACTCTAAATGATGGCTACTTCTAAATGGCTGGGGAGCCAATAAGTAAAGGGAAAGCTGTTCCTAAGCTCAGTTTCTCTGCCTTTATGAACAAAGCAAAAGAAAGACATCCACATTACACTGTCCTCTTGGCAGACCTCTGGTTCTTATGGTATCCAACACCCTTGTCAGTTCTGTCCACACTAGTCTTACATACTGTTGTCCTCTGAAAGTTTTATGAAGTAGCTAGTCCCAACAGATGGGTGACTAGCCCTGCCCGACATATGCTATAAGAAAACATGCTCTTAGGTAGACAAGAAACTACAATGTTCCTTTCTTTTTTAGGGCTGAGAACACTGAAATTATATTAGGTGAAAGTAATCTTTTAACCTGTACTATGAAAGGTTGCTGCCTGAGATATCTGTAACCTGGTAATCAAAGGGAGAGAACGTTCAAATACTAAGCTCTACCACTAAAGATCAAACACCCACTTGCCTACATAGCAGGGACTGGAATACAGATGGGGGAAAAATCTGCGGTAGTTAACTGGGAGCTACTTCATCAAAGACAGATGGGAAACATTTCAGATAAGCACACTATTTGTTTAGAACACAAAGCTCAAGAGGTCTGTGGGAGGAAAAGGAAAGGCAACCTGAAATGCATAACATACATGAACTGAAAATTTTAACTGATAAATGACTCATTTGGTTGTGTTTGTAAAACCAGAAAGAACATGGCAGTGGATCCTTCTTCCCTGCTCCTTCCTGTCCATAAGGCTTAACCTAACAGCATCTGATCCTGTTTTCAGTCTTTAGCTGATGTGTATCTGGGCCTGACAAGACACTACCTAAGCGTTCCCCAAGGAGAACAGAGACCAGTCCTGCCAGAGACAGCATCTGCCAGGACCAAGGAGTCATTCTCCTCTGTGTGGGTCCAGTCGATGGGGAAGAGGATGCAAATGCCACTTTCAAGACATGCTTTGAAACAAGAAAACACTACAGATTACATTTTAGCAAATGTCTAAAAATAATAAAGGGAACATTCTCTATTTTTAGATATCTGACTTACAAGTTTAAAAACTCTAAAAGAAACCATTAAAAATGAACTGGAATTTTAAAATGTTTTAAGAGAAACTTTGAATTGGAAAACTAATTTTAGAGACAAAAATTTAAAAATCCTGCATTCTTTCTGTTGTACAAACTTCCTTATCTCTAAAATTTAATCCCAATCCCGCACGTTATCAAGAGCGTTACTATGGATGCTATAAAGACATGTAAAGGTTATAACACAGGAGAAAGAACAGCTGGGGAAAATGTAGAAGAGGCTTCCACAAAGATATAAAAATGGACTGTGGGTTTGTGATTAAAGGCAGTAATGTATAAAGCAGCAAAAGCAATTTATTATCTTTCATTAAAAGCAGTGCCAAAGACAGTGTAATAAAATGATTAAAGAAAAACGGTTTATTTCCTCAGAATAGGTTTCCTCACTGGATATTCTTAAGATCAGTCAGCATCTAATTCAAAACTATGTCTGAATTACTGGAATATACAATTAAAGAAAGCAATTCTTTATGAAAACCTGAAAATGAAATACATTTACCGGACAATTTAAATTTTATCTTCCCACCTCTGTCTCATACAAATATACTTGATCTTTTTAGAGATGCCTGTGGCAAACAAGATCTGCAGGAAGTAAGGGAATTACCTGACTGTACAGCCATCATCAGCATCTCGGGCTCCAGTAGAGTCATGACGAGCCTTCTCAGAAACAGCCCACAAATACAAGAAAGTCAAAGTCACGGGAAAAAGATGTCTCCAAAGGCTTTCACAAATTCAGTCTCAAAGCAGAATATAAGAGCTTGCTCCCCCTTCTCAGGGCAGACACCAATTCTCCACCCTTCAGGCAAGTCAAGATGGCCCAGAGTTGACTGACTGCCGACAGGAAACCAAGCACTCCACAGAAGACCTAAAGTGTGTGTGGTTAGAGCAGTGAGTGAGCTCCTCAGAAGACCTAAAGTGTGTGTGGTTAGAGCAGTGAGTGAGCTCCTCCCCTTCTGTTCGTCTCTAGGGGGAGGGGAGGAACAGAGAAAGACTTTCCGAAGACAGATCAAACTGCTTTTCTTTACAGGAAAAGATGAGGTTTTATTCAAAACCTACTAGAAGGAACTCTGTGCTAATGCAGTTTAGGACAAGGAAGAAAACACCATCCAAACTCAATCTCAAGAAATAGTCCAATTACTAATATACTACTGGGAGGGACAGACAGGGGTTAGATACATATCAACATATACATACAAATAAATACATAAGATAAGTAACTTTCCTGAAAAAGAATTCCAACAGCTTTTTCATATGTGATATTTATAGATACAAGCTAAGGAAGTTGAATATTTAACTACAAAAGTCAAGTATTTCTCCACCCCCACTCCAATTAAAATATCTGTTTCAAAAAGTCATCAGAATACATTCCAGAGCTGTAATCTGTTTTTCAGATCTGCCAGTCCCCTTCCTGGTTCCTAGGGGAGGGGGGCATGAACTATCTGTGGGTAGACAGGGTACCGATGTCAGCTTCTCTAAAATGCTTTATGATCATGCTGAATGTACAGAACACAAAGAAAAAGCTTCAATGTATACAAATTTCTCCTTCTTAATAAAAGAAATTTCACCCCCTTTTCTACTAGCACAGAGCAAGTCTTCTGAATAAGAATGAACAGGTATTTTGCTTTCCCTGGGGAGATCAAAAACCCTAAAGATTGCTTTTAAATACAGAAATTATTTTATTTAGTCAAAATTAGAAGGTCATTTATTCCTTTTGCAGTATTTTAATGTCTGATATTCACAATCATAATGATATTAAAATGCTTTTAGCATATCTGATGGACTTTTAACACCTGAAAACTACAAAGCTTTGTTGGGTCTGTTTATCTAGAGTTCCTGAACCTTTCTGAGGAATTAGGAGTCCTTAACTTGAAAGCCCACTAGTGCAAGCTCAGCCCAGGGAGTACCTTAATGCTTACACAGTCAAACAAATCATAAGTGAAAATACTAGGAGACCTTTAAAAAGAGACCAGTCTCAGAAAGTGTGAAGACAAGACACAGAAGAAAAGGCAATGTGCATGACGGGAGGGGAGTATTCTGTAGCAGAGAAAAACTTCCCTTCTTTCTCACTCCAAGAACATCATGTCGAAGAGAAGAGCTCTGTATAGAACTGTGGCAATGACTCAACAGGCAGTGGAGTGGCAGCCAGTGTGGGCTGCACGCTGCACTGGGAGGCAGAAGCACTCTCGCTGGCCCTTTCTGGCAACCTAGCTCTCCAACTGTCATATAAAAAATGGGTAAATTTCAACTCAGACTGTGTAAGAGTCTAGTCAGAGGTCAGCAACTGAGGGAGAGTCCCCTGGAAGGTTGAGTTGTTCCTTTGATCCTCTGGAGGCTGCACAATGTGCTGTGAGAGGGTTTTTTTTTTTTTTTTTTTTTCAAACGAAGCAAATCCTCATAGTTTTGTACTTAGAGGGAAAAAAACACAAATTACAAGATTCCTGTACAGAAGACGGAAGGCAGGGCAGACTGTTTCCCTCCTGGCCAGACTCCCCTCTGCCATAGAAAGATGTTCAATACCACATATGTCGATGTTCAACCCACGGGAGAGACTGATAATAACGTGCTGATAGATAGTAACAGGGGGAACACATTTCATTAACATCACGTTTTACAGCAAACCTATATACACTTTGGGGTAAAAGAGCAAATTAAAGAAAAACTATTTTTCAAACAGAAATCTAAAAAAGCAATTTTTTAAAACCAATAAAATAAGAACCCTTGCCTAATGGTCAGATTTTGCGTTTATGTTAAAGAGCTTCCACACAGCAGCAGAATCTCTGTGGAAAGAACTTTAAGATTGGGTCCACGATTCTAAAGGTTTGGACAGCTATGATTCAAAATACTGAAAACTTCAGTTTCACTATTTTTTGTGCAAACTGCTCCCATAAAAATGGAACTAAATTATCCATTATAATTGATAAATTATATAGAAATAAAGCATTTTCTACAAAAATGAAAAGAATTTTCAAGCTAAGAGCACTGAAGAACAAAGGATAATTAAATGTTCTATTAAATAAAAACTGCTTCTAATCACAATTCTCTAGCCAATCAATGCAGAGTTAGTATGAGCTACAATCTATTAATGTACTCTAAAGAGACATGATACTACAGATATCACCATAGTTTTTAAATGCATAACATTATTAAAATATTTTAATAATGTTAAATAATATAACAGACAAAAGGGGAAACCACCAGCTAACAAGTTTTTAAACTCCTTGAATGTCCAGTTAGATTTGTCTCCTAAAAACTTCTCATTTCCTAGATTTTCTTAAATACTCCTGTCTTAGCTCTTCAACCTTTCCTCTCAGAATCTTGAATGGCTCTTCTTTCTCTGCCCTCTCAGGGATCTCAACCTTTTTTGCATATTCTCCTAGCAATCTCATCCTTCCTCAAGGTTTTAACTTCTACCTAAATGCTCATCCCATATCTCTGACATCACCTGTAAGCTTGCAACTATGCCTCTCTACCTAGCTATCCTAAGCACGTACGTCCGAGAGCAAAACTTTCCAGTATCATTACCTTGCATCAACCCCTCAAGGCATAATGACCTTTTTTTCCTCTTATATAGGTCCCAAACAGTAATCTTATACTCCCCTTCCTCTAGCCCTAAACATCAACTTCATTACTAAATGCTAAATTACTTACCAAATGTAACTAATCACACCTCACAGTATATCCCTCAAGCCCACTCTTTTTGCTCCATCCCTACAACCACCGTTTTATTTCAGGTCTTTAATATTTCTTGCCTGAGGTACACAAAACTTTAGCTGATAGAAAAATCAACAAGAAGACAGGAAAGAATGGCATAACAGACTGCTTGTGAATTCATCACTTACTTTCAAAACTCATTAGCACAGTGGCAACTTACTTTGCCAGTCCTGCTATACTTCCACTACCACACACAGCACCCAACCAACAAGGTATCACCCAAAGCAAATTCTAGACGTCATCTAATTTCATCTCTACAACCATATCTAAAACACAACCACTATTCTTGCACAACTGTAACATTACTACGACACCTATATTTTTTAATTTCTTAATATGATCAACTAACTGGTGTTTAAATTTTCCTAGCTAGTGCATAAATTCTTATTCAAATTAGAGTCTATAAGAAACAACACATAGCATTTCATTTAATGTCTCTGAAATTTATTTTAATCTCCAGACTTCCAATCTTTTTCTTATATTTTATTTGTTGAAAAAAACAAGTGATCTTTCCCTATTTTAGATTTTGCTGTTTTTCCACAGTGCCATCCCTCCATATTTCCAGAAAATTGGGAGTTAGATATAGAGGCTTAATCCAACTTGATCAAGTTTGGGGCAAGAATATGTCATAAACTGTAGTGCGTACCTCAGCAGTAACTTTTTATGTTATTTTTAGAGTTTTTGAGGCAGAGTGTTAACTACATCAGCCTTCTGAGTGCTAGAATGACAAGCAGAGCCACCACACCTGTCTGCAACAGTGTCTTTTTGTTTTAAACAAACTCTACTGCCATGATGGCCCTAGGGATCCAACTCAGGCTGGCAGGCACGGTGGCAGGCGCTTTCACCCACTGAGCCATCTCACCAGGCCCTGAAATAAAGCTTCACTGTAGTACTTCTGTCCCGTCTTGTGGCTATTAAAACCATCCTTGTTACCAACAGATTCCTTTTTTATTTTTGGTAAGATTTATTTTTCTTTTTTATTATTTGTGTGTGTGTGTGTGTGTGTGTGTGTATGAGCCACATATGTACAGGTGCCTGCAGAGGCCAGAAGATGGCACCAGGTTCCCTGGAAGCCTGGTTACAAGCAGCGAAGAGCCACCTGACATAGGTGCTGAGAACTGAACTAAACTGAACAGAACAGCACTCACTGGCTGCTCTTGTTAAGACCTGGGTTTTGTTCTCAGCAACCACAGGGCAGCTAACAACCATCCGTTCACCCTAACTTCAGGGAATCCAATGCCCTTTTCTGGCTTCTGTAGGCATTGCACACATGAGTGCACTTACATATAGGTGGGCAAAACACTCATAAATAATTTTTTTTAAGGAAAAAATGAAGTGTAGCAGCAATTTAACACCAGAATGTGGACTGCTTCTTACAGGAAGATGACATGAGCTGCCTCTTTAAAAAAAAAAAAAAAAAAGAGAGAGAAGTGCCAAAAGTTTATCAGCTTCTATGCAAATTGCACTCTACAAATCCGTATACTTGTGAATCATAAATAGCAAAACCAACAGGAATTCCATCTTGACTTAATTCAGCCTCTTATCCAGAACACTGAGAATAAGGAACACATAAACCCTTGTAACAAGTTCCTAGTAAGTGGTTCCCAGTCTGTTACCAGTGAATCTATGGAAGAACCTTAAAAATCTACTTTAATGAGACACAGAAATTACCAGCATGGTGAAAAGGTGGCATAATAACCACCAGCTGCAAACATCTGGGGAAAGATCCTTCCTGACTAGTAACCAAACAAATACAAATTGAAAAGAAAACATTCTGCCTCTCACACTGGTTTTTGTTTTGTGTTTTTTTGAGACAGGGTCTCCCTATAGCCCCACAGTTAGTTTAGAACTCCCTATGTAGACCTCCATCTCAGAAGAAATCCACCTGCCTCTGCCTCCCAAGTGCTGGGATTAAAGGTGTGCACCATCATATCCCACTCACATTAGCTTTTTGTAAACAAACAAGACTAAGAATACTGAATACTAAGAAGCAAACCAGATGTTCATACAGGGCCAACAGAAATGTAAACAGGTCAGCAATGAGATGTAATAAAATGTGTTTCTCAACAGGATATTTCTTTCTTTCTTTCTTTCTCTAAGGCTAGTGCTACATGTGTGCTCCCAAAGCAAGGAAATTGTTTTTGTTTTTCTTCTTTTCATGTGTGTGCATGTGTATGGTATGTGTGTTCATGCATGCATGTGAAGATCATAGTTAATGTCAATCACTCCCCCACCTTATTCTTTGAGGCAGGATTTGCCAGTCAAACCCAGGGCTCATCAATACAACTAGTTTCCCTAGCCATCTTCCCATAAGGATCCCCTGTCTCTGCAATCCAGAACTGGAATTACAGGAAGAGACCCATACCCACCAGACAGTTACTAGTTTCTGAGGATCAAATTCTGGTTCTCTGTAGTGGATATAAGCACTTCAACAAATGAGCCATCTCTCTAGCCCAAGAGCCTCCATTCTTAAGATCTGCAAAAGACCACAGTGTGGTCTAGCCCTTAATTACACATTTCCCATCATTCTTCCTGGCTCCCCTGCTGACATACTGGGATTTTTTCAGGTCTTCTGAGTCAGTTTTCCCCAATAACCTTTGCCTGGCTTTTTCCCTATGTCTTCTTCCCCAGTCTTCACATGTTCTTCCTTCTTTCTTTCACTTGGCAAACCATGCTTGTATTCTGATTCTCAGCTTAACTATCTCTCTTCAAAGAGGCCTTCCTGACTTTATCCCTCATCTACATTATTTCTGGGCTCAGGAGATGGCTCAGTGGGTAAGAATGCTTGATGTTCAAGCATAAGAATCTGAGTCTGAATCCCTCAGAACCCTGGTAAAAAGTCTGGTTTGGCCACACAAGCCTGTAACCCCCAATATGGGGTGGAAGAGGAGCACAAAGCAAAGACAAGAAAGAGGGTCGCTAGAGTTTGATGGCCAACCTAGGAAAGAAAGAAAAAGAAAAACACCCGGTGAGCTCCAGGTTCAGTGAGACCCTGTATCAAAGGAATAAAACAGAGCAACAGAAAAGCATATCAGAAATCCTCCTCTGGTCTCCACATGCATCTGGCACACATACACACATACAAAAAATGCTCACATTAGATCTAACATCTTGGACTTTTGTCTTTAAGCAATTTCCAAAGTTTGTGAATGAATTAACCTTTGCTTAATCTTTCTTTCAAGCAAGGGTTAGCCCATGACAATGAGACCCTCACCTGTCTTGTCCATTATTATGTCTCAAATACTTAAGAATTCAACAAACTCATGAGTCACTGAATACATTTTTCAACATTAGAATGGTCAAACACAGGGCTAGAAAAATGGCTCAGCAGTTTAGAACACTTGCTGCTCTTGCAGAGGACTGATTTGGTTCCCAGCACCCAGATGGGTTCATAACCACCTCTAACTTTAGTTCCAAGAGATACAATACCCTCTTATGGTCTCTATGGACACCAGGAACACATGTTGCAGACACATACACGCAGGGAAAACATACATATAAAATAAAAAATAAGTAAAATGACAAAGAAAAATAGAAAATGTTTCAAATATCCAACTTGAGAGAGATGAAAAATACTTTGATGACATACAAAAAATTTTGAGATCCAAAGCTAAACCAAAGAAGCAAGACATGTAACATGCAACCAATGTTTTAAGGCAGAGGACACTGGAAGGAATGACCATGCATGGAGAGCAGTTTTCTCTGGGATACAGGATGGATCTGTATGTGGGGAGCTGCTTTTATTCTTTTGCTTTTTGGAACATGGATTCTATCTGGAATCTGTTCACCAGCAGCCAGGCTCAACCTCTGATAAGCAAGATGGGAAACTGATTATCTCTAACCACTGTGACCAAGTGGGTTAGAAAAGTCTCTGAGTCACATTATACACAGAATCATTTAATGAACCCTAAGATTTGGACATTTTCAAGTGAGACTAAATCTAGAAAATCCTTGAAGCTTCTTGAGGAACATAATATTAAAACTCTCTTTTCTTTCCCCAAGAAAATATAGTAATTTAAATCTGAAACTACCCACTTAAGATTTTTACTTCTTCTAGTGATTAATTAGTGCCTCCTGTGCAAGATAGCTGTGTGAAAATACATAGTATGTCCTCTTACAAAGAAAATACACAAGATCTGCCCTTTTTTTTCCAGGCTGTGAAAGACATGCAAAAGCCAAATGAGGACTTGTTAAAGCATACACAAAAGAGACGGAAGCACCACCATAACAGCGGAATGAATATGCCCTTTTCACTTCCATTCTCTCTGCTTATTTCTTTTCATTAAGCCTTCCCTACCCGACCCAGCACCCCAGAAAACATACCACGCAAACTATATTGTAACAACTCTCAAAAAACTATCTAGGATCAGCAACACTAGCTAGAAAAAGAGAATTAGAAGAAGAGGTAACATTTCTAACAGTGTTTAAATGCAGGAAACCTCTAAAAGTAAATGGAGGGCTGAGGACATAATTCAGTGGTAAAATGCTTGACTAGCATGTGTAAGACCTCAGGCTCAATCCCCAGGGCCACAAAAATAAATAAGTAAAAGTATATGGAACAAAACGTGTGTAAGACATTTGAACTATACAGAAATGTATAGAAAATTATAAAATACAATATAGTCACTGTACAATAAACTAAAAATACCAATTCCCCTCTAGTTTAGAGATTTAATGCAATTCGAGTCAAATTCCAGCAGCACTTTTAAAATTCATAAGAAAACGAAAAGGACCAAGACTAGCCAAAAAACAGTCTCAAAAAAGAACAAGGTGGAAGGAGTTGCTTCTCCCATCTAACAGGGCTTATTACCATTAGCTAAGTGAACTTGTGAGGATTTGGTGTAGGTAAAGACATGAAGACCAGTGAAAGCACACACAATACTCAGAAGCACACCTACACATAGGTCAGGGTCAATCTGTGCTATAGAGAAAGGTGCTGTCTAAAACCAAAACAATTAGGGGAAAAAAACCCTTGAGTACCCTTAAATTTAGAAAAATTTCAGCAAAAGACACGAGGAGGACCAAGGATGTAGCACAGTGATAAAGCACTTCCTCACTAAGTCCAACATCCTGGGTTCAAGTCCAAGCCTCACAATAAAATTTTTAACATAAAAAGATATCATAGGGAAAAAGAAGAAAAATCAAAAGAGGAGGGATAACCGGTAACACATCTACACAACAGGAAAGTTGTATGCAGAGTTTTTAAAAATCTTTATTTATTGCCTGTAACGCCCACAGAGACCAGGGTGTCAGATTCCCTGAAACTGGATTTATATATGGTTGTTAGCCACCATGTTGGTGTTGGAAGCTGAACCCAAGTTTTTCCTTTAGTCAACAAGGAAAAAATAATGACATTATAAAGATTTAACTTGCCACTTCACTAAAAAAGGAAATTCAAATGGTAGACAAATTTAAGAAAATTAATTCAACTTCATCAGAAAGTGCCAAAGTAAAAATAAGAACATGGTATCTTTATAAAGCCAGCAGAGGATACAACTCTAAAATGTAGAAAGCCAAGTATTAGCACAGACAAGGGGCAGTTTGAGTTGTCATACACTGCTGGGGGGTTGGGGGCGGCGGCAAACTGTTATGATCACTTTGGGAAACAGTTCAGCATCCCTTAGCAATTATACATAAAACAGAAATTTTCCATCCTAAATACTTAGGTACGCATAGCAGGATACATAGACAACACCAACAGCACTGTTCTGCTAGTCTGGAACTGGAAAACAACCCAAATATCCACAAGCAGAATGAATTTTTTAAAAGATTTATTTTTATTCTTTATTTATGTATATGTCTATGTACAAATATGCCACATGTGTGCAGGTACCTAAGGAGGCCACAGGAGGGTGTCTGATTCCTGGACCTGGGGTTACAGGTGGTTCTGAGCCACCTGACACAAGTGCTGGGAACTGAACTTGGATCCTCTGGAAGAACAGAAAGCACTCTTAGCTGCAGAGCTACCTCTCTAGCTTGTGATTTTTTTTTTTTTAAGTTATAGAGTAGCTATACATGGAAGCCTGAAATAAACAGCAGTGAAACTAAATAAATTGCAGTCATATATATATATACAGGGTGAATGAATACCAGCTATGACAACAAAAGAGGAATAAAAAAATCATTCTAGTTATATATATTTCAACAATGTATACTATTTAGGAATGAATACATAGTTAGCAAAAGAAATTTATTATACATTCATTCACTGAGTTAGAGCCAAAGTATTGGAGCATTGGAGAAAAGGTTTTTCCAGGCTTCTCCAAGCTCCAGTTGGATAGGGTCCATAGGCAAACCAACCATCTCTTTTAGACCTAGGTGCTCAGTTTCCAAGAAAACAGAGGAGCAAGATGGAAAAAAACCCATTTTAGAATTTCTTACCAACTTTTTCCAAGTTAGGCCACCAAGGGCTGGGTTAAACAGAGGCCTCTCCAAAACACTCCAATGCACCCGTTCAGGAAATGGATGTCAGGAGCTGGACTATCAAATGCCACTGAAGGGCCTCTGCCCACGGGCTGCTTTTCCAATAAGATATCCTTCTAAGAGAGAGAGATCTGAGGGGAAGCTGCTTTATGTTCTCAACACAGTATAGCTGCATAAGAGTCCATCAGAGAGCCTCTTCAAACTCCAGGACACAGTCTATTTTAGAACGCCCCTCTCTGGTGTCATTATTTTCTCTGGGACTGTCCATTCCTGAATCTCCCTTACCTCCTACGAATGACCAGTGAAACCTAGCAGCAGTTTGCTCAGCAGCACACCTAGCCCTTTCTTCAGGATTGAAAGCTGAGGCAAATGTAACTTACAAAATAGGTAGAAAAATATAGCAAAAGGTCTAAGAAGACAAGGTAGTGACCAGAAAGCCTGGTGACAAAAGCCAGGAAAAGAGTAGTATCAGTGGAGGAAAGCTTTCAACACTGAAAGAGTGACCGACTGTCACACTCTGTGGAGATCAGTGAGGATAAAACTAGTAGGCCTACTCCATCTGTAACAAAAACACTGAAGAGGCTGACAGTCACTGGTTAGGAAGGACAGGGAATAGTGAAATCTCCAGAACATCAGCAAGGAGAGGCAACGACTATGAATGATTCACAAATCTGAACATGGGCTGGAGAGATGGTTTAGCTGTTAGGAGCACTGGCTGCTCTCGAAGAGGACGGGTGTGTGTGTGTGTGTGTGTGTGTGTGTGTGTGTGTGTGTGTGTGTGTGTGTACTGTTTTTCTCACATTTATTTATTTAGCATGTAAGCATACACATACATACATACCACAGGGCAGGAGTTGGTTCTCTCCTCCTCCATTCTGATCGTCAGCCTATGCCTTTATGCATTGAGCTATCTTGCTGGCTCATGACCCATATATTTTTAAGTGTAAATTCTCCCCATTTCAACCCAAAATTCCAACAAATATCTATCAACAGTGAAAACAAAATAGCCACAAATGGCTCAACACAGATGAATTTTAAAGACATATCAAAGAAGCCACCAAGAAAAAGACATGCAGTACAATTCTATTTCTATTAAAGTAAAACACTCAGGACAGGAGGTCATGTCCCATCATCCCAGCTACTCATAAGTCTGAGGCAGAAGGATTGCTTGAGTCCACAAATTCAAGATCAGTCTGGGTAACATAAGGACACTGCCATCTTCATCTTATAAGCACTAGCTACAAACAGGTGTATTCAATCTATGGCAACTCAGTCATGAGGACATTTAATTTGTATGCTAATATGAAGTTTTGAGGGATTTCAGTGACAGGTGGCATACCAGTGTCTTGATAAACACAGATGGATTGATAAAAGAAATGGACAAATATATGTGGAATAACAATATAAGAAAAAAAGAGTGGGCTGGGCATGGTGGTGCACACCTTTAATCCCAGCGCTCAGGAGGCAGAGGCAGGAAGATCTCTGTGAGTTCCAGTTCAGCTTAGTCTACATAGAAAGTTCCAGGCCAACTGGGACTACAGGGAGACCCTGTCTCAAAAAGATCAAAAAAGGAAAAAAAAAAATTTGAACTTTACGTTGGTACAGAAGCATAACGAATCTACAAAATCTCTATTTTACAAGAAATATCAAGATGAAAAACCTTTCAGGAGACAGGAAGTAAGGATAAATAAGGATTTGTAACATCATAAGCATGAAGATCCTGGTTCAAACCAAGCAGAGTAATAATCCCCTAAGTACTTGCCATCCACATTTAGTGCAGTGTTTCGTACATGACGTGTACATAGCAATACTCTGTGATACACTAGGCTTTGTGTTAGATGAGTCTGGACTCATCTAAGTGTTCTGAGTACAGGTTAGGTCAGGCTAGGTTGTCTTGTGCTATGGTTTAGATGCAAAGTGTTCCCCACCAGCTCATGTGCTTGACACTTGGTTCTTAGCTAGTAAAATTGTTTTGTTGCTGTTGAATTAATGGAAAGAATGGGCTGAAGTCAAGAGAGTAATACAAAGTCAAAGTAAAAAGCAACTAGGACAAAAATGCTGAGTTTACAATGATTGCCTAAACATAACTCTATTTCTCTCATACAAGAAATATTAAGAATCTTTCAAGAGACATGAAGTAAGGGAAGGATCTGGAACGTCATAAACAGGAAGATTCTGGTTCAAACAAGTGATGTAATAATTCCCTAAGTACTCACCATTCTTCCGCTCACTAAGTGGAGGTAAATTGGGATTCCTGCCGGGATGGAGGCCCAGGGTCAGCTCCGGCTGCAGGGAGAGCTCCTGCAGTTCATTCGTAACAGCTTCGCTCTGGGGACTGGGGGCAGCAGACAGGGACACCAGCACTGGCTCATCTTCATTTTCGCCAGCCCCTCCTCCGTCCAGCCCATTCACAGCAATGACGGAAGGGGGCAGGCACACCACACTGGAGAAATCCACCTTGGCTTTCGTTATAGCAACCTGGAAGGAAGAAACAAGAGGTTTAGGATGATACAGAACACAGAACACAGAGAACCCTGAGCATTTATTAGATACAAATATTACAAGTTATGCAACATGCATACTACCAATATGCTTTAAAAAAAAAACCCTTTTTAATTTTTTTATTGTTTTCTAAAGTACTTTATGTGTATGAGTGTTTCTTTGCCTGCATGTACATAAGAGCACCACATATGTGCAATGCCTAGAGGCAAGAAGTAGGTGCTAGATACCCTGGAACTGCAATTATGGACAGCTGTTTGCCGCCATGTGAGTGCACATTTCCAGTTCCTCTGGAAAAGTAACCAATGTTTTTAACCCCTGAGCCATGTCTCCCAGCCCCCAAAACAATATTTTAAGACAGAATCTTTCAGCTAGGCATGGTGGTGCACACCTTTAACACCAGTACTCAGGAAGCAGAGGCTGGTGGATCTCTGTGAGTAGAGGCCAGCATGGTCTACAGAGTTCCAGGCCTGCCAGGCTACACAGTGTGACACCATCTCTCTACATATTTGTGATACCACTGCCTCAGCCTCCAGAGTGTTTGGATTATAGGCATGTACCATGCATCAAGCTTCAAAGATTTTTGAGAAGCTAACATAGCTATTAAATTCCCCAATGCAGGAGATTTCAAGTATGATAAATACTGTCTTTAACTAGCTCAGAAGGTCAACAAACTATTGAAAAAAAACAACACAGGAGCACGTGTACACATATGTGTGCACATACATGTATGAATTAAAGAAAACGATGATCAAGGAGAAATAGTTGTAAAATAAATATGACCTTCCAACTGTAAACAGAAATGATTTTGAGAAATAACACTGAAGAGCCACAGAGCACTGAATCATCACACTGTATCATCAATCTAGGGAAGCAAATTTAAGAAAGTTATTCCTAAGTCATTAGACTTCATATAGAAATATCAATATAGAGATGTATGTCTGATGATGTTTACTGGCCCAAATATTACAGGAATACCCAATCACAATACCCAGAACTAGTATATTAAAAAACAAAACCTCCTGGCAACATTCAAAGAACAAGATTTTTAAAACTGACAAAAGCATGGTACACATGCCTTTAATTCCAATACTCATCAGGCAGAGGCAGAGAGGCAGGGAGAATCTAATGAGACCCAGGCCACTCCAGTCTACATAGCCAGTTCCAGGCCAGCTGGGGCTATAGGGAGACCCTATCTTAAGAAAAAAAAAATTTTTTTAAGACAAAGAAGCCAGCAATGCATGCCTATAGTCCCAGCACCCAGGAGGATCATTGGGTCCAGGTGTTCAAGAACAACCTCATCAACACAGTGAGGACCCTTAATCTCAAAAACAGTAAATAAATGACAAAGAACAGGATGGGATGAAGCTAGGTGACAGAGTACTATCCTAGTGCCACAAAACCAAAACAACAATAAAAATCAAATCAGAACAAAAACAAAACAAAAAGCCAATAAAACAAATAATATATACAACTCTGAAGTATTTCCAACAACATGAGTATCAACTGTTATGTAAAGAATATATGCCTCCATTGAAGCCTATGCAGTTATTAAGGATAATTTTTATGGAATACTTCAAATATAGAAACGTTTGAAGTCATTTATAAGGAAGACATAAAAAAGCATGGCCTTTTATAAACATTATACAGGTGAAAGCAAGAGTGTAAGAAGTACACCAAAACACATGATAGGTTTGATCTGCCTCAACTGTTAACAATTTTCTCTTTTTTTTCCCCAAATGTACTTATTTTTAAATTAGATTAAATTGTGTACATTTATCATATACACATTATGCCTCAAAGCACAACTATATCTTGTAATGGCTATTTAAATAGGCTTCTAGAGGCATGTACCACCTCAACCAGCACAAAATGTCTTAAGCCAGTACGAAAGGAAAGTAGGAGGTTGATATCAGAACATCAGCCCTAGAATCAAGGAAAACTGGCTTCACATAGAGTTAAAGGTATTCAGCTGAATAACTGTCAGATCATTATGGATGACAAGAGTTCATATTAGGGGCTGGAGCTGGAGCTCAGTGAGAAAATACAGCATGCAGTTTGATCCCCTACATGGAAAAACAAAAGGATCTGTTAAAGAGTTCTTGTTAGAAAACTGAAACATTTTACTGTGACAGCAATAACTATATATCCAAGAGACAGGCCCGGCAAATAATAGCTGTACAGAGCAGGCACTCAATAAATATGTGTTGACTGAACAAAGAGAAGTAGATGACAGACACAGAAGATCATCCAAGGCCCAAGGCAGACAGGTCTGGGGGAAATCCGGGTGACATATGACTGCAAGGGCCACTAAGAATAACACAGGACATCAAGGATGTCAAGCCATTCCAGTGAGGCCCTATAGTCAAAGGATGGCTACAATCAGTGTCATAGAGAAACTTCTTATTTCAGACCTAACCGGTATTTGCAACGTGAATTCGATAAACTTTTGTACTAGCTGGGTGGGAAAGGAGAGGTAGACTAAGAACAATTTTATCTTATTTACCACATTAAGTGTAAAATTAAAACACTATCTTGTAATATATAAATCTTTCTATGACTAAAAAAGACAGTAATTTTATATGTCAATGAACATCTCATTTTCAAATGAATTATTTTTTTAAATGAGCTGGTAAGTCAGGTGTGGTGGTACATGCCTTTAATCTCCGCAGAGGAACTACATAGTGAGTTCCAGGTTAGCAAAGACTACATAGTAAGATATTCTCTCTCTCTCTCTCTCTCTCTCTCTCTCTCTCTCTCTCTCTCTCTCACAGGCAGGCAGACAGACAGACACACACACACACACACACACACTATCTGATACAGGTTTCAGGGTTTTTTGTTTTGAAATATTTATTTTTAGGCCAGGCATGGTAGTATATGCCTTTAATCTTAGCACAGGTGTGTGTGTGTGTGTGTGTGTGTGTGTTAGGCCAGGCCTTTAATCCTAGCACAGGTGTGTGTGTGTGGCCTTTAATCCTAGCACAGGTAGGGGTGTGTGTGTGTGTGTGTGTGTGTGTGTGTGTGTGTGTGTGTGTGTGTGTGTGTGTGTTAGGCCAGGCATGGTAGTATATGCCTTTAATCCTAGCACGGGTGTGTGTGTGTGTGTGTGTGTGTGTGTGTGTGTGTGTGTGTGTGTGTATAGAAGGCAAGCAGAGCTCTTTGACATCAAGGCCAGCCTGGTTTACATAGGGAGTTCCAAGCCAGTTAGGGGAATAAGGAGACTGTGTCCCAAAAAGATCAAAATAAAATATGTATTTTTATTTGATGAGTGTTTTGCCTGCGTGTATTTATGTGCATCACATACCTAGGTGTTCATGGAAGCCAAAGAAGACACTGGACTCTCCTGGAACTGAAGATACAGTTGATTGTGAGTCACCATGTGAATGCTGGGAATCGAACCCAGGTCCTCTTCAAGAGCAGTTGAGACATCTCTCCAGCCCCAGAGTTTCAGTTTTACAAAAATAAGAAAGTTCTAGAGACCTGATGTGGAGGATACATTTAATCCCAATTAACTACTTAAATAATTAAACGATAAATTTGATGTTGTATTTTTTAAAGTTTTAAAAATTATTTGTTTCATGTATATGAGTGCATTGCCTGCACATAGGTAAGTGCACCCATGTCATGAAATACCTAAGGAGGTCAGAAGAGGGCATTGGATCCCCTGGAACTGGAATTATAGATGGTTGTTAGCCATCATGTGGGTACTGAGAACTGAACCTGGGTCCTCTGCAAGAACAGCCAGTGCTCTTAACCACTGAGCCATCTCTCCCCTCCTGATGCTGCAGTTTTTAAATAATAAAGCAGCAGCCCAGACAAAATCTCTGCTCAAAAAAGGGGGAAAGGGTTTATGAGGGATGGCAATAAGAACAAAATATAATGACATATTTTATGAAAATGTCATAATGAAACCCAGAACTTTGTATGCTAACTTAAAATTAATAGATACATTTAAAAAAATTGAGCTGGGTACCCACACTGTTAATACCATTCACTGAGGAAGTCTCAACAACAACTTAGTAAAACACCATCACTTCAAAACTAACTAACTGAATGAATGAATGAATGAATGAATGAACAGTGCCAGTAAGATGGCTTACCAGGAAGAAGCACTTGTCATACAGACCTAATGGTATGAGTTAAATCTTTGGATCTAGGGGGTGGGGTGGGTGTGCAACCAACTCCTTGGAGCTGTCCTCTCAACTCCATTCTGGTGCTATGGAGCATTTTTCGCCCTACCCCCCCCATACATACATACAACACACACAGAAATAATGAATAAATTTTTTGTTTGCTTAGATGTTTTTTGCTTAGTTTAGCTTTGTTTTGCAGACAGGGTCTCTCTACAGACTTGGAGAGATCCACTTGCCTGCCTCTGGTGGATTAAAGCATACACCTCCAAGCCCAGTAATACCACACCCGGCAATAATAAACATGTTTGACTTTTAAATAAATAAATAAGGTCAAGAAGAGCTCAGTCTGGCAACTTGAGTTTCGATCCTCACATAAAAGCTAGACACAGGAACACAAGCATTTGCAAAGTCAGTGCACCTTCCAGGGAGGACTAGCTTGGTTTATGCAGTGATTAAGAAACCCTGTGGTGGCACAGGCCTTTAATCCCAGCTCTTGGGTGGCAGAGGCAGGTGAATCTCTGTGAGTTCAAAGCCAGACTGGTCTACATAGTAAGTTTCCAGCCCGCTGGGGCTACAGGGAAACCCTGTCTCAAAAAAAAGCCCCAGAAAAAGAAACCCCATCTCAAACAAGATGGAAACAGGGGCAAAGAGATGGCTCAGTGGTTAGAACACTTGCAGAGGACCTAGGTTCAATTCCCAGCACCCACGTGGCAGCCAATAACCTCTTAATATTTTTTTAATTTTTATTTTACGTGTGAGTGAATAGCCTGTATGTATGTAAGTGCACCCGTGTCCTGCAATGCCTGTGAGGTTAGAAGAGGGCATCAGATCTCTTGGAACTGGAGTTATGGACTGTTTGTTAGCTGCCATGTGGGTGCTGGGAACCAAACCCAGGTCCTCCACAAAAGCAGTCAGTGTTCTTAACCACTGAGCCATCTCTCCAGCCAACAAAAAATTTTTAAATAAATTATTTCACTGCTCGATACTGTATAATGTATAACCCCAACTAGACAGGAGGCTGCAACAGGATCACCTAAGCCTAGGCGCTCAAGATCAACCTAGGCAATCTAACAATACACTAACCTCCTCCTTAAAAAAAAAAAAAAAAAATCACAACGATCTAATATCACAACGATCTCATATTACTCACTGAGCTTTTTTTTTTTTTTAAAGAAAAAAAACAAAACAAAAAAATCCCAAAACCAGCTGGGGCATGGTGGCACAGGCCTTTAATCCCAGCAGGGGCAGGCGGACCTCTGTGAGTTTAAGGCCAGCCTGATCTACATAGTGAGTTTCCAGGCCAGGTGGGGCTATAGGGAGACCCTGTCTCAAAATGACCAAAAAGAAAAAAGGAAAAAAAACTTCTTCAAAATGTTCTTTACTTTTAACTAATAAAGAGTCACCTTCCTCCTATTTACATTAACTAGATTATTAGCAATATTGCTGAAATTCTGAGTTTTGACATTCACAAGATACAATAAAGATCCATCCTATGATATAATTTTTTTGAAAGTTAAGAATTTATTCTCTTTAAAAATATTTTTATTCATTCTTTAAGAATTTCATGCATGATTTTTTTTTTTCTAGTCAAGCGTGATGTCAGACTGCATGAGACTAATTCTGGCATGCATTTGGTCAGCATATCAGTACCTTTAGAACATGATTTTTATTTAAAAGAAACTTTGGAAGCTGGGTGTGGTAGCACACACCTTTAATCCCAGTGATCAAGAGGCAGGGACAGGTGATTTCTGTGGGTCCAAGGCCAGCCTGGTCTATATGGTGAGTTCCAGGTCAGCCAGCACTTTCACAGTGAGACCCTGTCTAAAAAAATCATAATAAAAATAAGAATAAATAAAAATTTTTAAAAGATCTTATTTTCTCCACCTCCTCAGTTCTGGAATTACAGGTGTGCAACATCACCCCCAGTTTTATCAAGTGCTGGGGAGCAAACCCAGAATGTCCTGCACCCTAGGCAAGCACTCTACCAACTGAGTTAAATTCTCTGTACCATCATACCCCTATTTCAGCCTTTAGCAGCCTAATAACAGACTAAGATTCATATTTACAGAACCATTAAGAGCTTGAAAAATCACTTAAAATTTGTACATGTATATATTTTATTACATATTTTATTGGATGAATTATACACGAAAGTTTCATGATATATCCTTTAAAGTGCCTACAATAAAATAAACCATAATAAAATTCTTTCACAAAGAACACAGGGCAGCAAGAGTGGAAAGAGCAGATGGAACGTGAGTGGCAGAACACTGATATGTGCAAAAATGGAGCAGCAAGTAGAAATCTATCCTGCTATTTTCTCCATGTTTGTATATGCTTGATAACATTCTTACATTAAAAAAATTTTTAATCACATTTATTTGTGAATGGGGGTGTGTGTGCTACAGCACACTCATGGGGGGTCAGAGGATAACTTGTCAGAGTCAGTTCTATCCTTCTACCATGCAGGTCCCAGGAATTGAACTCAAGTGAGCCTTTACCTGCTGAACCACTGAACCATCTCTCAGCCCTCTTTTAATTTTTTCTTTTTTTTTAAGATTCTTAGGATGGGAAAGATAGGTCATTGATTAGGAGTGCTTGCTGTGCAATCATGAGGACTGGAGTTCAGATTCCAACCCTCATATAACAAGCCAAGCATCTGGCTCATGCCTGTAATCCCAGTCTGAAACAATCAGAGACAGGAAAGTCACTGGGAGCTCTGTGGTTTACAGCTCAATGTGAGCCCCAGGTTTGGGGAAAGTCCTTGACTCACAGGCATAGGCAGAATAATAGAGGACATACCATGCCCTCTTCTCGTCTCTGCACATACACTCACACAGTCACATGTGTACCTTCTCACACGAAATAATCAATCAATAAAAACCACTTCAGTGGTAGAGCATGGGCCTAGCAAGCATGATATCCTAGTGTGAATTTCCCATGTTGGGAGAAAAATAGATCTTCCACAGAACAAAGGGAAGGCACAATGCTAGGTTGTTTTAATTTGACTTTAGGAGAGAATCTAGAAGTCAGTCAAAATAAGCAATGACAAAAGAACGCTTTAGCACAGAATAAAAACATTCATGTACTTTTCTAGCAAATACATTACTTTCTACTCATTTTGAAATAAAACATGACAAAGGAAATTCAAGACCTAAAATTGTATAAGGCTCATGAGAAAGGAGCAAGCCTCCCCTATTATTTCCTAAATATTCCTAAATTAATGTTCTAGTGTTGTAAGCTTACAGTCCTACTGAACCCAAGACCAAGCTTTTCCTTTTTTTTTTTTTTTTTTAAATTAAAGGGTTCACTGACTCTAATTTTTGGACTGCTGATCCACACCCGATAAATAGCCAGAACAAAAGCAACACAGGGGCAGGGTCATCTCCCACAATCCATCTGCTCCTTTTGCTGGCCTGATTCTACTTCATCCTTCCCCATCCAACCTTACCCCCTTTCAGGCTGCATGCTTTCTGCCCATTCTGAGCAACATATGTGACCAGAGGCAAGCACAGAATGTGTCAGGGAATGGAAGAGCGTAGGGAGACAGATGATCACTCAACACACAAGCACTAGACTAGCAGGGTCCTTATGGCCCAATGACAAAGTGGGTTCCATGCAACCAAATGCTATGGTTCTTCTGAAGATAGAATTGTTCTTTTGATTATAAATTTATCTGTATAAAAAAAACTTATCAACTAGTAAGTTTCACCTGGGCAGAATTTTATTTTCCTGTGACCTAAAAAGAAATTTTATTATTTTTATTTTTCCGTGTATGAGCATATGGCCTGCATATGTGTTAAGTGCACCCATGTTGTACAATGCCCTCAGAGGTCAGAAGAGGGCATTGGATCCCCTGGAACTCAAGTTATAGACAGTTGTTAGCCACCATGTGGGTGCTGGAAATTGAACTGGGGTTGGGTTTGCAAGAGCAGCCAGGACTCAACCTCTGAGCCATTCCTCCAGCCCCTTTTGACTTATTTTTAAGAGAGATGATAAATTAAATCTGGAAAACTCTTTATGTCTAAACAGGTGTTTGTATGAATACACCTACACATAGATAAGACTGACATGAAGGAATACAAACCAACTAAACAAGTATTTCACGAGAGCCTACTAGAGACTGTCTTAGGTTCCACAAAAGTTGAGGAAAAGAACCAACTAACTATCTCTGTCACTACCAACCCCATCATCTTTATATGACTTAAAAATTACTCAGGACTTCTAGAGACAGCCAAGAAAAGCCTTGCTGCTCCCTCAGTAGCTTGTAAATAATCAAAAACAAGTGATATTAGAGTAACCATGGTGGCTCATTCCTGTAATCCCAACACTGAGAAGGCTGATGCAGGAGGATTGTCTTGAATTCAAGACCAACTTCAAGGGCCACAGAAATGGCTTGAGGGTAAAAGCACTTGTTGCATAAAGCCTGGAGACCTGGAGACCTGAGTTCAATACTCCAAAATAGTGTAAAGGTACAAACAGAGAACTGACCTTACAAAGTTCTCCTCTGACCTCCTCAAGTGACACAGTGGCACATAAATTGTGTGTGTGTGTGTGTGTGTGTGTGTGTGTGTGTGTGTGTGTGTGTGTGTGTCTTTTTGAGGCAGGGTCTTCCGGTAGCCACAGCTGGACTGGAACTCATTATGTAGACCAGGCTGGTCTTGAACTCACAGAGATCCACCTGCCTCTGCCTCTACCTCCCAAATGCTGGAATTAAAGGCCTGCACCACTATGTCAGGTGAAATAATGTTTTTTTTAAGGAATGAAATAAAAGGGCTGGAGAGATGGCTTGGTGGTTAAGAACATCAATTGCTCTTGCAGAGGATCCAGGTTTAATTCCCAGCACCTACATAGTGGCTAACAACTGTTTGTCTGTAACTCCAGTTCCAGGGAAATCCAACACCACCTTCTGACTCCACAGGCATTGCATGACATGGGTGCACTTACACACATGCAGGCAATATACTCCAACACACAAAATAAAAATAATCACAAAATTTTTTTAAATAAAGAATGAAATAAAACCTCAGACTGCAAAGTAGCAAGGAAACTTAAATTAAGAAGGGAGGGAAGGAGGGAGAAAGGGACAAAACCAGCCTTGGATACATGGATATAGTGAGTTTCAGGTTCACCTGGGCTATGAATTAGATCCCGTCTCAAATAAATAAATAAAATAAACAATGAAGGACATATACATCCTACCTCAAAATAATGGCAAGCACCTGGAACTGGTGTAGCAGAAGAAGATGGCTACAAATTCTGAACCCTTTCCCTCTGAGGTCTATTTCACATGCACTTGAATCTGACAGCTCTGCCTAGACCAATGGAGTACAGTAAAGTGATGCTAGACCCGTTCCCATTCTAGGTCTTAAGAAGACCAGTAGACCAAGCATAGTGACAACTGTAATCTTAGCATTCAGGGCAGAGACAAAAAGATCATGAGTCAGAGGCCAGTCGGAGTTCCATAGTGAGATCTTGCCTCAGAAATTAATCAGTCAGTTCTGTTGCTGTTGTTTTGAGACAGGGTCCCACTATGTAGCACGTGCTGGCCTGAAACTGGTTATGTAGACCAGTCTAGCTTTGAACCAAAGTATACTCATCTTAGAAATGTAGAGAAACAGAATAGACTTGAGAGATTTCTTTCTGTTTTTGCTTTTTCTTTTTTTGAGATAGGATCTTTCTGTGTAGTCCAGGCAGATCTCAAACTTGTGACAATCCTCCTGCTCCAGTCTTCCAAATATTCCAAATAATGTGTCATCATGCTCAATTAGAGACTTAAAGAGTTTTAAGTGGCTGCTTCAATGTAGTAAGATTGGGGCAGGACAGAACTAAATTAAAAGATATCTAAAAACAGCTCTCAATCAAGTGCTCAAAACCTATGAGAAAGATATACTGATGACCTATAAACATTTGGCATTAGATCATTTCAGGCTTCCACTCCTCCTGATCATTCTACAGATCATCAGTCACCTGAGACTTTCCCAACACTTTCCCAACTGGACAACACTCTCACAATACAGCACTATTCTCCATTCAACAGTGTAAGGCCCTTGGCCACCTTCCTTTTGCACTACTCCCCTTGTTTTCTCCCCACAACCATATGTACCTGGTGGCTGCTCTATACATAGAATGCCTAGTATTGCCTTTTCTTCCAACAGGTTGTGTTTTCACAAGACTCTAGGCTTGCCAGAGAATAATCACCTTTATTACTATAATAGATGATGCCCTACTCGCTGGGAAGTTCAATGAGGAAAATAACTCCGTTCTGTTGTCTTTGTGTCTCAAGTTTAATACAAACCTTGAAGCACAACAGGGGTACAACAAATATTTAATTCACTAACTATACTACTTAATTTACTAACTATATTAACCTCAGAACTACATCATGTATGTAGTCAAAAATCAGCAGAAACACAAAAAGAAAAGAATAAAGAGGTTTTCTTTTTAAATCACATATAGGTATAAAAATACAAAGAAAGGAAAAAGATTCTTGGGAAAGGCTATAATGTTTGAGCAAGGTTACTACTCAAGAAGCTGAAGTGAGATCACTTGAGCCTAGGAATCCAAGGTCAATTTGGCCAACACATCTCTGAAGAACAAGGGATTCAGCCAACAGGATTTATATACTTTTTAGTGATCCCTCAATACATATTTACTGAGTACTAAAGAGAAATTAAATATGTATTTTATCCCCAGGCTCAATCCCTTTTCTGTTGACTGCTTCTCTATATCATTTTCATCAAACCCCTGCCAAGTATCCCCAAAGTAGAGTATACCCTAAAGGTGTTAGGTAGACAAGGCAACAGCTGCCCTTGACTACACAACACAGTTTTAAAGAAGACCTTCTAGTCAACATGGTGGCACGTGCCTTTAATTTCCAGCACCTGTGAGGCAAAGGCAGGTGGATCTCTGTGAGTACCAGGGCTAGCCTGGTCTACATAGTGAGGCTCTGTCTCAAAAAAAGACCTTATAGGGTAGATCTGAATTTCATTAATTCATTCAGTAAACAGATATTGATAAGACACTTTTTTAGGCACTAAAGTTCAACAGAGAATTTCTCTGCTGCCATGAAGCTTACATTACAGCAGAGTCATAAAAATAAAAGTAAACAGCTATACAATAGTTAACCTCAGGTAACCATAAATGCTATATGCCTAGCTCCAGATGCTAATTTAGATTAACTAATTGAGGAAAGTCTCACTGAGGAATTGGTGGTTGAGCTGGAATGAAAACGGACACTTAATGAACACTTACTGTCCACATCTGTATTCAAGCATTACAATACTAAGAGCTATGTATTCATAGTACCCAATTTTTAACATCGAGGCAACGCTACAGTAAAGTTACACTACTTGACCTTGCTTAGTCTGGAACCCATGTCTGGAACTATTACAGGAACCCAAATGGGCCTGAATTTGATAAGAAATAGCATGCGCAAAGGCAAGACAACGCGGTAGGATGAGCCTGCACCTGAGGGAAAGCTACACACCAGACAGGAAGATATCAGATGCCACTGGGGGCTCTAAGAAATGAGGTGGAAGATCCAATTTGTTTTAAAAAATCACTTTGGTAGGCATGTAAAGAATGACTGTAGTGGAGGTATTTACTTTAGCTTGCATCTGACTCTGAGTTTACTATCTGGCCTGTCCCTCAAACAACAATGGAATGTTTTTATTAGATTAAATAAGAGTTATGATATGGGACCCAGATCCTTACACATCTCATCACTGAGTTCAGTGATACTATTATTATAGATCCTGTTATCATGAAGGGGCTGAGAACATATTTTGAAAAGTACAGAAAGATTAACTACAACGCAGCATTTTGTTGAAAACATTTAATAGAAATTTCACAATTTACCTTAAAACTTGCATATACACACACCCCTGTAAATGTTGCTTGAAATCTAAGGCACTATTTTCAGCAGCAGATGACTTCATCGCATTCCCTGAACTTTATTCATGCCTACAAACATCACAGGTATGCCTCCTATGATTCATAATCAATCCCTCTTCTGTGGTGTCTAAGTGCTCTGATTTTTAAATGTGGAATTCTATTTGTCACTCAGAAACAGAACTGTGGGTATTCAGAAGTCCATATGCTATGTATAAATATATTTAAATATGACTTGAACAAATTTTGTGTATTCACCTACAAAATTATATGATCTATTATGAGAAAAATGTTAGGATTGGAAGAAGTCTTCAGCCACTTTCGTTCTTACACCAAATCCCTATGTACCAATAAACAGTACAAGCTGAAATGTCACCAGGCCACAGAAAATCTGCACTATAGAAAGTCTGCCATAGTGATCCTGTCCAGATACGAATAATATGAAAGAGACTCGTTATTTTAACATATGAACTTTGGAATGACAAACCTGTTGAGACAAACCTTACCTAGGATGAAAACAGACAGCCGTTGGGGCAAGGAAGCTGCTGACAGTGCTGTGCTTTGTTTCCCCACTACAATGGAGCATTTAAAGAGAAGCCCTATTTTCCCATGCCAGCAGCCTCATATTCTTAAAGTTTCCCAATGAGCTCTTACCCAGTATGACAAGAACATGCTCCTACTTTACAAAAGAACCATAAAGATTTTCCTAAATTCTTGATTCAATATTTGAAAACACATGGAATAGAATATCTTGCTACAAGATAAATTTTCTTGTAAAATTTTTGTAGAAAAATTGCTACAAAATTCTGAAGGAAAATCCAAACCAAACATAAAAAGCAGTGTCTACCCAAGGCTATACAGTGTCTGTGGGTCACCAGAGGAGCTCAGCATTACAGCTCCTGAGCACCTGCCAGTGCCACATGGAGGGACTTGCAGGACAATGTACAATAGCTCCACAGCATTAGGGCTAAAACCCTTGGGCAATGTTAGGCATGTTTGTGGATTATTCTTCCCATTACACTTTAACAAACTTAAATTTTTGATTTTTTGTTTACATGTGTGTGTGCGCGCTCGTGCGCACAAGCATCACAATACATGTGCAAAGAAGGCCAGGGAACAACTTGTAGTAGTTGGTTCTCTCCTTCTACCTTGTGGGTTGCAGATACCACATTCAAGGTGGTTCTCAGCTTGATGGAAAGCATTTTTACCTGCTGAGTCCTCTCACCCAACCCATACTTGCTTATTAATTAAAGTAATTTACTCTGGTAAGATAGTTACCATACAAAAACAGCAACGGCTCTTCAGGCTTCCTTCATTTTCAGCTTCTTATGCTTATTAAAAGCTTTGCCAACACAGAACCTCTAGAAACATAACAAACCTAACCTCAATAATTTAAAGAGCAACAGCTCCTAAGTCAGAGCAAACCTAACCTCAATAATTTAAAGAACAAATAGCTCCTAAGTCAGAGAGCCTCATTCTTTCCTTCTGACTGCTTCCTGTTTCTGAAAGTCTTGCTCTGGGTCAGTGAGGTGCTTGTCACAAAAACCTCCCAGCCTTGAGCTCAATTCCTGCATCCCACAGAGAAAGAAGGAACTGACTTCCCTCCTCTGACCTCCACACACATGCTGTGGCACTGGTATGGGCATGTGTACATAAACATACACACACACAATAATAGTGATAAATATATATAAAATAAATTTACAAGAATCCCTCTTAGACAATGGATACTCTGATAAAGGTGCTGAACATTCGTGCTGAAGAAAATGTGAAGTATCGCTACAACTTTAATGTCACCATAGTCATATTTAAAACTTTGAAACAAAGACAGAAGTAAAGGTAAAGACAGTCATATTTCCAAAGGATGAAAACAGTCATGGAAAACATAACATTTTGGTTGGTGAAGTCCAACAGAGCACACATATGATGGTGTGTCACCAGTTTGTGTGCCTAGTCCTAGCCCTCTTAGTTTTTAAAAGCACTGTCTATGGTGTTTGCACAATATTGCCTACACTGATGCAATTCTCAGACCCTATGGCCATCATTAATCAGGGCTTGTCTGTAACTACAACTAGACTCTCCGTAGCACTACCAAAGCTTCTCCATTATAACTTTATATAGGAGCAATTATTACCCTTTTTTTCAGGCTTGAGGGTCAAACCCAGGACCCCAGGCATGCTAGTAAAGCATTCTGCCAAGTAACTGAGGTAGACTTCCAAGGCCTTGAAAGCAATCATTATAAAAATTCATAAATTGCAAAGGAACAGTAGTACCACCCAGGGCTATGTATCTTGCAGTCACCTGTGTAGATAAGCATGGCAGAAATAACAAACAAAAAGGGATAAATGTCTACCAATCTTATGAAAACCTTCAAATATTTTGTTGATGGTGTATCTTGAAATGGAAAAGTTCAAACTGCTCAAGAAAAAAGGAAGCACACTGGCAATCCACATATAAAGGAGCCATCGTTTCCTGGCCTCTGTGCTAAGATCAAATATGAAAGAGAAGGACCATTTGAATGTGGCAGCTCTGACGCACAGCCAGCATAAGAACCATGTTTCTAATGTCAGAAACTGTTGATGGGCAGAAAGAAGGGCTGGGAATGGGGCTCAGTGGTATTGCACTTGCCTAGCACTCAGGAGGGCCTATATTCAATTCCCAACACAACAAGGGTGGGGCAGAAAGTAAAAGAACACCCAGGTCCTTGTGGCAGGTACTAGACTATTGCCAGAATGAAGCTTGTATTTCCCAGACTTTCTTGCAATTGAGCATGGCCATGTGAGGGACACGAGTCAACCCAAGGAACACAAATAAAAGTATTAGGTATGATTTTCAGGAAATGTCCTGAAAGGAACTGGTTTATCAGTTTAGACTATAGAGAAGTCATATTTTAAGAACAAGGAAGCAATAAAAATAGAAACAGGTTTCCTGACACCCTGGGGTACCACAGGAGCCCTAGGCTATCTCTTGACTTTTTTTACATAAGAGAAAAACAAACATATTTAAAGTTACCATTATTCTACTTTTTTGTTCAAAAATGGTTTAAAACAATTCTCTATATGTGTATGCATACTTATGTGGCAGTCAAAGAAACAACTTTTGGGGGTCAGTTCACTCCTTCCACTATATGGATCCTGTAGATTAAATGTAAGCTGTCAAGCTTGGCAACTGTCTTTACCAGAATCATCTCACCAGCCTTAAAATATATTTTTTAAAAACATATTTAATTTTATTATTTTATGTGGGGGGGGGGAGGTATGCATGTGCCACAGCACACAATTAGATGTCAGAGGTTAAGTTCTGGAAGTTTGTTTCTGGGTCCCAGGAATCAAACTCAGTTTTGACTGAGTCATCTTTCTAGCCCTCATCTACCTTTTAAAAAAATTGTTATTATTTTATGTATATGAGTGTTACCTGCATGTAAGTGCACCTATGTCACACAGTGCCCTTGGAGGACAGAACAGGCCTTGAATCTACCAGAACTGGAGTTACAGCTGGTTGTCAGCTGCCATGTGGGTGCTAGGATTCAAACCTATGTCTTCTGTACCAACAGCCAGTGCTCTTCACTGCTGAGCCATCTCCAGCCCTAAAAAACATTTGTGTGTGTGTTGTGCGTGTGTGTGACTTGGAGACAAGTGCCTTTAACTGCTGAGCCATCTCACCAGCCCCTAATAAAATAATCTTAATATAAAATCTGACCAGGGGAGTAGGACACTTCATGAGACAGAATGTAACATGTAACAATGCCTTGGCAAATACTCAGATACTGAAAAAATGGAGATCACTGTTACAGTGAAGTACTTGGTAAAAACCACTGCATGATCACCTTTGAAAGGCTAAGATCCCTGAAAGTTGTTCTGTGATAGTTCCATTCTTGAAACTTTCAAAAAAAATTTTTTCCCAGTGCAGGGGATGGATCCCAGGGTCTGGTGCATGCTAGGTAAGTGCTCAGTAGAGCTAACAACTGAGCTGCAACCCAACTTTCAGCAAAGTTAAACCACAGAGTTTTAACTTAGACAAGAGCAAGCCAGTCACTAATCAGAGATAAAAGGAAACCATCTTTCCTAAGGATACCTTTCATCACGGCTTACAACTAAAGCTGTCTAAAAGCCTCTGGTCTCAGAGTTTCATAGTGGAAAAGGCAGACTACTTTGCACTACCAGTGGTACAATTAAAAACAGCAGCTCCAAAGTTCCAAGTGGCAGCCTTAGTAGAAGATAAGACTAGAGTCATGCCACTTAATGACTATAAACCCAACGCCCTGTGAACCAAGGAGGAGGGTTAGGGATGTGTTCTCACACAAGCCCATTGCTTCCAACAGCCTCAAAGCAATTGCCATTAAGGTGAGGTGGAGATGGGCAGCTAAGACAACAGTCCTCAGGTTTACAGACAAAGTTTAATTCAAAAGTTTATTAGGCAATATGAACAGAAAGTCTTTCTATATATAATTGTAATTATATATAATGGTAATTGCTATAGGCTGAGTTCTGCTACAAATTCTCCTCTTTTCTGAATGAAGATTTTAAAAAATAATCATCCTATTCCTATTATGTCTATGAACACTAGCTGTCTGGAGAGCAGTCACTATTTTTTAGTTTGCCAGTCCTCAACCATACCTGACAGAAATGACTGCATATTATTCAGACATCCTGGACTTTGAGCTATGTGTAATAACAAAACAAAACACCAAAATAATTAATCATGAAGATGAGTAAACATGTATGTGTACAGGCATCATGAGTGTGTGTGTCTGTGTTCAGAAGTACAGACAAGAGCACAGATGGCTCAGCAGGTAAAGGTGCTTGTGTCAAGCCTGATAACCCAAGTTAGATCCTTGGCCTCCACATCCTGGAAGGAGAAAATAGTTATGGCAAGTAGTCCTCTGATCGCCTCAGGTGGAGGCAGATGGCATGCACACACACACACGCACAACACACACACAAATGTTTTTTAGGGCTGGAGATGGCTCAGCAGTGAAGAGCACTGGCTGTTGGTACAGAAGACATAGGTTTGAATCCTAGCACCCACATGGCAGCTGACAACCAACTGTAACTCCAGTTCTGGTAGATTCAAGGCCTGTTCTGTCCTCCAAGGGCACTGTGTGACATAGGTGCACTTACATGCAGGTAACACTCATATACATAAAATAATAACAATTTTTTAAAAAGGTAGATGAGGGCTAGAAAGATGACTCAGCAGTTAAGAGCACTGGCTGTTCTTGCAAAGGATCAGGGTTCAAATCCCAGCACCCACATGGTGGTTAATAATCACCTATAATTTTAGGGAATCTGACACCCTCTTTTGATCTCTGTGGGCACTTCATGACATGGGTGCATTTACATACATGCAGGCAATACACTTAGGCACATAAAATTTAAAAAATAATAATAAAGGCTGGGCATGGTGGCACACGCCCTTAGTCCCAGCACTTGGGAGGCAGAGGCAGGCAGATCTCTGTGAGTTCAAGGCCAGTCTGGTCTACATAGAAAGTTCCAGGGCTACAGGGAGATCCTATCTTAAAAGACAAAATAATAATAATAATAAATAAAATATTTTTAAAGGTAGATACGGATATTAGAATGACTAAAAGGATAAACAGGAGTAAAAAAATCAAAGTTCTAATTATACACTAAATCCATTTTCCTCTTCTTCCTTAGTTATAAAAGATACAGGCAAAGAGAAAATGACTACAATTCCAAGCTTCTCTTAAAACTAAGTGTAGTCATATAATAATGTTCTGGCCAGAGCCAGAGCAGAAGTGGCAGGAGATGTCTAGGAAGTTGGTTAAGGGGAATGAGCACAGCTTTCCTGCTGTTTGGCTGGTGGGCATACAGACTATGACAAGAGGCTGAGCAGCATTTCAGTTTAGAAGATGGAAAATGGATGCTTATGATAAGCAATAAACTGTCCCTGAAGAACTCTGACCTTTGTCCCTAGAGATCTATGGACACGGTCATACAATCTCAGAAAGGAGAGAAGGGAAAGACAGATCATTTCAAGGAACAGTGGTTGAAAACTTTTCTATTTTGATGAAAAATATTAATCCATACATTTAAAAGTTGAATGAACTCCAGGATGAATAAGAGATTCACTCCTAGACACATAATAATAATAATAATCAGAAAAAAAATCTTAAAAGCAATGTGGAAAAAAATAAAATCATTATGTATAAGGATCTTCAACACAGTGAACAGCCAGATGCTCTTCAGAAGCAGGAAGGCACTGAGATGAGACACTCTAAGTCTTGAAGACGGAGGGGACCTGCCAACCAAGGATTCTATCAAAAATACCTTTCAACACAGAAGGAAATGATTTTTGCTAGTCAATGTGATCTAAAGAAGTGCTGGAAAAAACTCCAGTTGAAATAAAAGCACAACAGAGAAACTTAGATACCCAGAAAATAATAACATAGAGCACTGATAAATTAAGTACACAGGTGAATACAAAAATACAGTATGAATACATCTGTTTTTCTTCTGCTTTATTAAAAGGATAAGCACAAGAACGATAAATCTATCTTAATAAATACAAAATGCATAAAATATACTTTGTGACAATACCAACACAAAGGTGGAGACAGGAAGCTACACTTAAGATAGTTGAACACTACTGAAATTGAACTATAAAGCCAGACATGGTGACATGTCTAGAGGCTAAGGCAGGATTTTGAGCTTAGAAACCAGTCTTACTATGCTATGTGATACACAGTAAGTTTCAGGTCAGCGTGGGCAATATGGACAAACACTGTCTCAAGAAAACAAAACAATTGGTTAATTCCAACCAGAGAGCTCTATTTCTAGGATTTCAGCAGAAGGAACTCCATAGACACACACTCCCCAGGAAAACAAGCAACGCTGGCAAAAACTATTTATGAAAAACAACTATTTAAAATGCCCTCAAATGGTCCTGTGGGCATACTACAAACAAAAGGATTTTCTCAAGAGACTCTACTAAAATTTAACATGAGTGTGCTGCACCTGAACCAAGATTCACTGCTTCCCCAGCCCACACTCCATCTCCACTTGCAAGAGCTCCCTCAGCTGAGTGTGGCCGAAGAGAACACTCCTGCCTTCCACTCAAGATCAAACACAAGAGAGAAGCCTCCAGCATTCCTCATCTTCTACAACTTCAAGATGAAGGTTGAAGTCTAGTGAGCGGGACCCAGAGTCTAAAACCACCACAGTACAGGGCTCTACCCAGGAAGTGAGAGTCCAAAAACACCAGGGCCCCACCTATACTCTCCCAGCTCCATCACTAGGCAAATTTCACATTCTGAGAAGACCAAAAGCCACCCCCGATCCTCCCATCTCCCAATCCCCCCCCTCCCGCACTCCCTCTACCCTCCCTCACCCTTCCCACCCCTCCACAACTCCGGCCAAGGTCCTGAAGAATGACTCAGAGAACTGTTCAGGGCAACGGGGTTGTCTATAACAATGCTCCCAAGTTCTCTCCAAAGGAACTGTTTTTGTTCGAAACAGACTAGGGGAAGTACAGACTAAAAACAACTTGAAAATTAGCTCCTCTTGCTGGGGAACAACCACCTAAACCTCAGGGCAACCAGCAACCCAGTAAAAACAGGGAGAGGCAAGTCTCCAGTCTGAAGACTCACCCCCACTCCCATTTAAATGATCACACACTGATGAACAATCTACGTCACAGAAGGTACTGGGACAAGCAGATGTCTACTTTTCAATAAAAGATTCCAGGGAAGCTAAACCATGTGAATGACTTCACACCAAACACAGACATTGAGGTCAAAATGTAAGAAAATTGAACATATAAAACTGTTACCAAGAAAACAGATATGATCTTCATGACCTTCAATTAGGCAACTTTCCTAGATATGACACTCTAAAAAAGGAGTCAAAAGTAGGCCTGGAGAGATGGCTCAGTGTTAAGAGTATACACAGCTCTTCAGAGGACTCATATTTAATTCCCAGTACCCACATCGGGTAGCTGTCTCACTGTCATCTGTACCTCCAGCTCCAAAGGAATCCCGCACTTCGGTCTTTGCAGGTACCTGCATACACATGCACAACCCCGCCCCCACATATACACACAATTAAAATAAAATTAAGTGGGGGCTAGAGAGATGGCTCAGTGGTTAAGAGCACTGGTGGATAGTAACTCCAGTTCCAGGGGATCCAACATCCTCTTCTGGACTCCATGGGTTTGCACACATATGGTACACTTACATACACACAGGCAAAACACTCATACACGTAAGATAAAAATAAATTTAAAATTTTTTTAAATAAAATAGGGAAAAAAATTAAAAAGTAAGGCCAGCAAGATGGCTCAAGAGGTAAAGACACTCGACACCAAGCCTGACAACTTAAGTTCATCTCCAATGAGCATAAGGTAAAAGGAGAAAACCAACTCTCAAAAGTCAACCTCTCACAAATTAGACTCTACAGGCTTTATTATATAAAAAATATAGTACATTAAACTGGGTGGGGGGAGAAGGGAAAGTGAAACTGGGGGGGAATCTAAATACCATCAAACTATATTGTATGAAAAACGCAAAAATCGCTGGAGAGATGGTTCAGCGGTTAAGAGCTCAGCTGGATGCTCTTGAAGAGGACCCAGGTTCAATTCCCAACACCCACATGGTGGCTGACAGCTGTCTGTAACTCCAGCTCCAGAGGAATCTGACACCCTCTTCTGACCTCCTCAGGGATTACATGACATGGGTGTACTTACACACATTCAGGCAATACATGCATACACATAAAAAATAATAATAATAATAAAGAAAATATTTTGTTAAAGTTGTCCTCAGACCTCCAAATAAGAGATCATCTACCCCAAAATAAATAAATGTAAAAAACAAAATAAGAAAGAAAACAAAAGATAGATCAACTGAACTACATCAAAATTTTAAAGTTTCATAGCGGTTCAAAAAGGCAAAAACAAAAACAAAAAAATTAAAAGCTGATGTTATCAAAGGATAACATCAAGAGATAATGGCCAGGTGTAATGGCCCAGGTCTAAAATCTTGGTTCTCAGAAAGCAGAGACAAGACCTTCCCCACAAATCCATCCACATAAGGAGTTCTAGGCCAGCCAGGGCTACAGAAAAGTAAAAAAAAATCCATAGTAACAGAGAAACTATTTACAAAGCATATATCAAGTAAGGAATAAATATCCTGTATAAAGAATTCTTGAGATTTAAAGAAAAAAAATTTTAAACCTCATTTAAAATGGGTATGTGACCTAAATACAGATGGGAAGAGGTGGTTGTTTTGTGGGGGTTTTTTTGTCTTTGTCGAGACAGGTCTCCCTGTCACCCCAGCTGGCCTAGAACTCGTTATGTAGACCAAGATGGCCTTGATCTCATGAAGATTCACCTGCCTCTACCACTAAAGTACTGGTATTAATGGTGTATACCACCATATTGAGTCTCCTTGCATATAGATTTTTAAGAAAGCATAGACATAGAAAAGAAGCACATCAAAAGACACGCACATCACCAGTCATTAAGGAAAATAGAGCTACAGTGACATGCACTTCATACCCACAGCAACTGCTAAAACCAGATGTATAGCAAGTGTTGGAGAGGGTATAAAGAAATTAAAGTTCACTTATTATAATTCCATTCATTTGCAAGTTCAGAAGCAGGAAATACACAGAAACAGAAAGTAAATGAATGGCCTTGTACTGGGAGGAAAGGTTGTAATTATGAAATGAGGGAGTCAAAGGAAGTTTCATTTTGAAACGCTTAATCTGTGTAATGGTTGTACATATTTGTAAATCTATTAAGAAACATTCAATGGTATATTTTAAGTGAGTGAATTTATCTCTATAAAGCTATTTAAAAAACAGAAGCGGGGGGCTGGAGAGATGGCTGAGTAGTTAAAAGCACTAACCACTCTTGCATTCCGCTCCCAGCACCCACATGGGAGCTAACAGTTGTGGGGATCTGATATCTCTGGCCTCCATGGGCATTTTGAGAGAATGTGTGTACATGCATGTGCACACACAAATAAATAAATGAAAACAATAATAAATCTTTGGGAGGAGAGATAGTGTCTTATAGAGATAGAACTCTTGGTAGGGCCACTGGATGGACCCACACTGAAGAACATTTGGGAACACAAATCAGACTCTATATGCCATATATATAATATATGATATATATTATATTACATTACATTACATTACATTATATTATATTATATTATATTATATTATATTGGGTGGGGAGCAGTGAGATGGAGATGCAGATAGTGGAGGAGATCTAAACACCATTAAGCTATATTGTATGAAAATTACAAAAATCCAATAAAGAAATAAAAATTTTAAAAAATAGAATAGGCCTAGCAAGATGGCTCAGGTGCCTGCCACCAAGCCTGATGACCTGAGCTGGATCCCTAGAATCCACATGCTAAAAGAGAACTGAATTCTACAAGTTGGCCCCTGATCTCCACACAGGTATGGTGGCATGTGTGCTCTGTTACTTGCACATACACAGACATACAAACACAATCGATAAATAAATGCTTTAAGAGGTTTTTTACAAAATAGTTAAATTTGCTACAATATGGATAAACCTTATAAGTACTATGCTAAATGAAAGAAACAAGACACAAATGACTACATACTATATCAACATATTTATGTGAACTGTCTAGAACAGGGAAATACATAAACAGAAATCCACAGATTAGTGCTGCCTGGTGCTAAAGAGTCACTGCAGATGGGTATGAAGATTATTCTTGACGTGATCAGAATAAACTGGAATTGGACAGTGGTGATAACTGATCTTGTGAATATACTAAAACCAATGAATCAGGCACTTTTAAAAGGCAAATTTTGTAGTATGTAACTTGTAGATCAATAAAATAGACACACTACAAGGACTTGGTTGCTTAAAGTATTTTAACTACAGCATCAAGGGCATCTGTGAGTTTTTTTCTTTTCCCCTTGGTGCATAGTGGCAAAACCCACACTAACTCTGAGTACAGCGCAGCACCCTCCCTGAATCTGTGCTGAGACGCCAGCAGTCCTAGCCACCATGGCTTCTGCCGTCAGTGAAAGAGTACCTTAGTATTATTTATTATAAAAATACTTCTGAACTTGTGACATCCTAAAAGTGAGCCACAGACTTTCTGCTATCTTTGGGAGCCCAAAGACTGAACTATGAATTCCAAAAGTAAGGAATATATATATACACAAAAAGCAACACAATGTTTTAGAAAAAGAACCCTGGGCTGTTTGTCAGGGGAATTATCTTCAAATTCCAGAGCTGTCATTTAGGTTTCAAGAGCTTAACTTCTCTGCTTCCTGTGCTATAAAATGAGATAATAGCTGCCTAAGTACGGTTACTATAAGGATTAAACAAGATGGGGCACTAAAGTAAACAAAGACTGTCTGGAACTGAACAGGTGTTCAATAAATGCTAGCTATTCCCAATCAAATAATTCAGTGACTTACACAGAGAAGATGTCCAATTGCTCAATAAGTATTAGTGGAATTTAATTAGCTACTTCATACAGGTCTATGTAAGTCAAAGTTGAATATGAAGTTTAAATGTGAGGTGTACACACAGCTTTCTAAACTTTCAGTTAAGCTCAAGTGATTCAGGCACAAATTTTTGAAGTATGTTCAGGTATTTTTAGGCAACATTATACTCACAAGGTTTTTGGTGGCAGTGGCTTTTTTATTTGATTTCCAGTACTGGGGATCACATGCATGGTGATTCCAAGGTTCCATACATGCTAAGCAAGTGCTCTGCCATGAGCAATTAGAACCCCAAACCTCACAAGGTAGATTTTAAACTGAAAAAGAGATTCCTCATTTAATAATATTTCAATTTGTGGGATGGGAAGATGGCTCAGTGTGTAAAAGCTCTGGACAACCCAAGTTTAGTTCCCCAGAATCCATGGGAAAAGCTTTAGCACATACACCTGTAATCTCTGCAATCTCAAAGCAAAATGAGAGGCAGAGAAAGAGAAAGGAAAAGCACCCAGAAGCTAGTGGGCCAACTAGCCCAAGTACACAGAGTAACAGCAGAAACATGAGATCATGCTTCAAACAAAGCAGAAGACAAGAATTAACTCCAGACAGCTGTCCTCTGACCTCCACAAACACGCCGTGACAGAGACACCCGCACTCGCACACACATCATATACACATACCATACACAAATGAAAGACTCTATTTATTTATTTATTTATTTTTGTTTTTTTTTGAGACAGAGTCTCCTGCAGCCATAACTGGCCTGAAACTTGATATAGAGACCAGGCTGACCTTGATCTCACAGAGATCCTTCTGCCTGTGCCTCCCAAGTACAGGGATTAAAGGTGTGTACCACCAAGTCTGGTGCAATTTTCTTTTAAACTAGTCTAAGTAATTTTTGTTTTGTTTTTCTTTCCATACTATGGACAAAACCCAGGCTAAGCAGGCACCTCTGCCACCAAGCCCTTTTTAGACAGGGCCTTCTCCAACTTGCAATATATCCCAGCCTCAGTCCCCCAAATGCCTGAGATCTTAAGTATATGCCTGGCTAATTACTTAAAAAATTATTTAATCTCAGTAACTTTTGAGTAAATGGTGTGCTCTCTAAATTTTTCCATTTACACCATAACTTTATTTTCCTTTTTTTTTTTTTTTTTTTTTTGGTGTGTGTCTGTCTGTCTGTCTCTAGGTCTCATGTATTCTACGATGGATATAAAGTCAGGTCTCATGTATTCTACGATGGATATAAAGTCATTATGTAACCAAGGTCTGTCTGTCTGTCTATCTGTCTCTAGATCTCATGTAGTCCAGGACGACCATGAACTCATTATGTAGCCAAAGATGACCTTGAATTTCTGTTCCTCTTACCTCCTCTTTCCAAGTGTTGGGACTACAGGCATATACCACTGTTAACTCCAGTTCCAGGGGATCCAATGCCCTCTTCTGACTTCCATAGGCATTGCATACATATGGTGCATTTACATGAAGACAAAACACTCAAATACATAAAATAAAAATAGGTCAAAAAAGTATCATCAAAAAATCACAAAATAACAAATTTTAGTATGGATGTAAGAAAAGGAGCCATGGTGCACCAGCAGTGGGAGCTCAACCAGTCCAACCATAGCATCCAGTACAGATGTGCGTCAAAAATTAAACACCAGAACTACCATATTATCTACTTCTGCATATATGCACCAAAAATTAAAGCCAGCTTATAATAGAGATATCTACACACCCATGTTTGCTGAATCATTGTTCACAATATCCAAGTTACAGAATCAGTCCATCAGCAGATGAATAGATAAAACAGAGTTTTATTCAGCTACAGAGAATGATATTATGCCATTTTCAGGAAAATGTATGGAGCTAGAATTCATTATGGCAGATGTGTGGGGCCAACTCGGGGAACTGGTTCTCTCCTTCCACTATGCACTCCCAGGCATCCAACTCAGGGTGTCATGCCTGTGCAGAGTCTATCTGCTGAGTCATCTTGTCAGCTCAAGGGAGACTATTAGGAATGTGGATAGAAAAGGAGGGATGAGAAAAGGTAACAGAGGGGTTAATAATATCAGACTATATTATATGCACTGATAAATATCACACTGAAATCTATTACTCTGTACAATGTATATAATATACTACTAAAAAGTGGGGTCATACAATATGCAGTCTTTTATGACAGCTTCATTCAGCATGATGTTTTCAAAGCTCCATGTTGGATCATGAGTCATTATATCATTCCTTGCCTTTCTTTCTTAGGGGGAAAGAGAATGGGGAGAGGGTCTCATGTAGCCAGGGCTGGCCTAAAACTCCCTGTGTAGCTGAAGATGACCTTAAACTCCTGACCCTCCTGCCTCTACCCTTACTTTAAAATTTTTTAATATCTTTATTTTGTGTGTATGTGTACTGCCTGCATGTATATAAGTACACCCATGTTGTACAGTGTCCATGGAGGACAGAAGAGGACATCAGATCCCCTGGAATTGGAGTTACAGATTGCTGTTAACCACCATGTGAGTGCTAGGAACTAAACCCAGATCCTATTAACTGCTGAGCCCTCTCTCCAAACTCCTATATTTTTAGTTTTGTTTGCTTTGTTTTGTAAGACAGGATCTCCCTATAGCCCCAGGCCCTCCCTATGGTCTGGAACTCAATATATGACTTCAATCTTACAAAGAACTGCTTGCCTCTGCCTCCCAAGTATTGGGATTAAAGGTGTGAGCTATACCACCAAGTCAACCCTGGCAAATAATATTCTACTGTATGGTTATACTACACTCTATCTGTTCAGCAGTTGATGGGCACTTGGGTTGTTTCCTTTTTTGTCTACTATGGAGAATGTTGTTATGAATGTTCACATACAAGTTTCTGTGTCGGCCTAAATTTTCCTTCTTTTGGCTATATAGCTAGAAATGGAATTATAGGGCTGTATGATAACTCTATGGTATACCATCTGGCTTTATCACTAAACAAACTTGAGCAAATATCATTAACACCTTGGGTATTACTAGAACTCTCTCTTCAAGAAAAATTAACCAATCTTCAATCATAGTACTCAATCTTTGTATAGGTACTTCCTTCAGACTAAACTACATAAAAACTTTCACATATACATGCACACACTGTTCTCTACAGTGGAAAACAATCTTACTTCCACTCCTTGGGAAATGGTACACCTGGTTTACAAATCAGGATAAACCTACCAAACAATTACAGGGGATTCCATGAGCGCCTCTGAGATGACTTTCTTTGCTGTGTTACATAGACAGTACCCACATTATTGCACTTTAAAGAGGCTCCGTGACAATCTGGTCCTGGAGCCCATAGCTGTAACCTGAATGCAGAGCCCTTGAACACCACAAATGGTAGAAGCCTCATCCCCCTGAAGTAGTTTAAAGATTACAGAATATAAGTTCTATTTCTTCTACCAAATCAGATACACACACACAAAAAAAGTCTATTCTAACAAATGGAGACACAGAGGAGCCTGCAGAAGCTAAGTTCCACAAAAGAGTTCTACCACTAATATGCTTTCCTGACCAAAGCTTTGTTTTGCTGATTTTCATATGATTTCAACAGGTATCTACCAATCCTTCCTAAAACCAGAAGGCAAAACCAGTGACAGGACAGCTCCCTAGCATCTCAGAGAAAAAGCTACAGTGTTTAGAGAAAAAGAAAATGTGTGAGGGATGAAACCATAGCTTCCTAATGGGACATTAGGGGCCATGTCACAAACCGGTAGTCACAACTTTGATAACTGTATCTTCTTTGGGGCTATATTTTCCTATAAAAACACTCTGAGATGACAGAGTAAGGATTCCAACCCTCAAAGGGATATATTCCCCAGCTTTACCTCTGATAAATTAAAATACACCCAAAGCACAAAACACAATACAAAGAGAGTATTGGAAGGAATCTGCCTTGCAATTCAAGGAAAGTGTAGCAAGAGACAGCCCAAAAGACTCTATGTAGAACATAATGTTGAATAGGCAAGGAGTTATTAGGTAACCCAGAACAACTGCAGCTGTGTCTTAGTTGTCTCTCATTAAGTAGGGAGTTAGATGTGAGGAAGCCAAGGAAATTACAGTTTTAGTTTTGTTAGTTGTGTCTCCTGACAGAATGTCACTTTGTGGTTAAGTATCTTTGAAGACACAGTTAGGTTCTTCCCTGATACCAGACACCCAGGTGTCAGAGATCTTTCCCAATTGCCACACATGCACACAAACGAACGGTCTGCATCCTCAACAGACTCCAGCTTCATTATAATATCCTCTGTATTATGGTTCTGAACTCTTGTGGGCATTTCAAGAAAATCCTGAGAAGAAACACTCTAAAAGAGATACCTGATCTACCATGATTTCCATCACAGAGGGTTTGATGGACCTCACCCCCATGAAAATGCTACCCGTATCATACATGCTTGTATGACATACTGCAGCATGGGCCTTAAGCCAGGCCACCTGCCATGAGGAATAAGGGAGTGGCTCCTGTGGACATGACGTTCCGCTCTGGCCAGGCATGACACCAGCTTCTGCCCAGCATCTAGAAAGAACCTACACCGAAGATGATCTGCCAGAGACAGATTTCTATTGGCTGCAGTCAGGAACCACCCCTTAGGGCGACTGGCTAACCAAACCCACAAAACACTTTGCACTTCCTTGAATAAACTGAGTTTGCTGCAGCTCGCCCTTTGCATGCTTCCACACAGCTCCCAGGGTCTGTATGTTGACTCCGTGCCTCTCACCCCTTCATGGCAGAGACCCTGGATCTTGCTCAGGCCGGTCCCAAGCAGAAGAACTCCAACACACACTCACAAAAATTTCTTAAAAATCAACAACACAATGGACTGCTAGCCCTCATCTTTTGGGACAGCCTGCTGGAATCCCTCTCTGAACTATATTATCCTTTGTTTTGCTTTGTTCAGCTAAGTAAACTGCTTAAACTGTGTGTCTCCTGGCTGAATTCTTTCCTTTAAAAAGTTAAGAAACTTACCAGGTAAGGATGACTGTGACACCATGGCAGGTCACAGAAGTGCAAGGAAAAGACTGGGATCTGCATCTTTTGCTCACAGTAGAGATATCCAAACATTTGCCATCTGCAGAGAACTTTGTATGTCTGACAATTTTATAAATGCAATTCTTGAATTACTGCATCATAATAAAAGAGTGTGACATTAAAATTTGTTTTTCTGGGCTGGAGAGATGGCTCAGCAGTTAAAAGCACTGGCTGCTCCTGCAGAGGATTCAGTTCCCAGCACCTACATGGCAGCTAACAACTGTCTATCAACTCCAGTTCCAGGGATCTGATGCCCTCTTCCAACCCCCACAAGCACTGCACAACATGGGTACACTTTCATTTTCATACATGCAGGCAAACACTCATACATATAAAATAAAAATAAGCAAGCCAAAAAAATGTTTAATATACAAATAAGCAAAACAACCAAAAATCAGCTGCTTCTGCAATCTGAAGGGAATAACATATCAATGAAAGGAGTTAGGCAATGTCTTACATGAATATAGCGAGATTATAAGGACAGAAAAAGAGAAAACAAGGATGAGAAGACTCCCTAGGCCTTTATGCTGGTGGTCAGTAGGCTTTTAGGCTGTATCCCTCCCCATAATGAAGTAAACCATTATTACTTTAATGCTTACATTTAGTATTTTACTAAAACATTACAGGGCTGGCGAGTTCAGTAGTGAGAGGTTTTACCCCTCAGAAATGTGGGGGAAAAAAAAACAAAACTTTTTTTTGGAAAATCACACTAGATGATGACAATGATGATGACTTTGTGTGGCAGGGTCTCCCTGTAGTCCCAGCTAGTCGGAAACTCACTGTGTAGATCAGGCTGGTCTTAATCTCACAGAGATCCACTAGCCTCTACTTTCTAAGTGCTGAGACTAAAAGGCCATGCCTGGCCTTTTTTGGTCCAACAGGTTAAATTTCTAACAAAGGTAATAAATATGATTCCACTTGTAGAATTACATATAATAGTCAAAATCAAAGAAAAGAAAAGCAGAATTGTGGTCTTCAGTGGTTAGAAGAGGGGGCAACAGAGCTGGAGAAATGGCTCAGTAGTTAGGAACACTGGCTGCTTTTCCAGAAAACCTAAGTTCAGTTCTCAGCACCCACGCTGGGTGTGGAGGTTCATAACCTCCTGAAACTCACTCTAGAATATCTGACACCCTCTTTTGGCCTCTGCTGGCATTCACACACATGCAACATACACATACACAAACACGTACACGCATATATGAATGAATTTTTTTTTTTAATTTAAAGAGGAAGGGAACTAGTCATGGTAGTCTTTAATCTCAACACTGGGCAGAGGAAGACAGATTTCTGTAAGACTGAGGTCAGCCTCGTCTACATAGCAAGTTCCACCTAAGCTAGAGCAACAGAGTGAGACCCTTCTTTTAAAAAAAGAAACAAACAAACAAAAACGATTGAAATGGTAATTCTTACCCATATTTTATCACAAAAGTGAGGGCTAAAAAAATAATGAGTGGGAGACGATGAAGTGACTAAAGCATACTTCTAAAACATCAGACAGCTAACAGGACAGCAAAGTTAGGTGAGGTCAGGAGTATAGTTAGGAAGCTACTGGAGAAGTCAAAGATGAGGCACCTTGGTCAGTGGCAGTGGTGGAACAGGAATTCAAAAATACTTAGACTTTGGAGTCTGTGGAGGTCAGAAGAGTGCATAAGAGCTCCTAGAGTTGGAGTTACAGGAGGCTGTGAGTGACTGAAAGTGGGTGCCCAGGAGTCAAACTCAGGTGTCTGCAGAAGCAGTATTACACACTCTAAACTTCTGAGTCATCTCTCCAGCCCCAAACTGCAGATATTTTAAAGCTTAGGTTAGAATCTCATGAACATATATAAATAACTGAGGCAAGGGCTGAGAATGCAGCTCAGTGGCAGAGTACCTGCCTAGCACACATAAAGCTCTGAGTTCAACCCTACCATGAATAAATAGTGTGTGTGTGTGTGTGTGTGTGTGTGTGTGTGTGTGTGTGTGTTATGTGCAGGTGTGCTGGGATACACTCACCCAAGTAAACAGGAGTATTTGGAGATCAGGTTGATGCCGGAATGTCTTTCCTCTATAACTTCTCCACCTTAATGTTTTGAGATAAAGTCTCTCACTGAATCCGAAGCTCACCACTTCAGCTAGACTGCCTGCTCAGTAAGCTGCAGAGATCTGCCTGTCTCTACCCCAGCCTTGTGATCACAGATACAAGCGGTGACACTCAGCTTTACAAGGGTTCTAGGGATCCAAACTCAGGTCCTCATGTTTACACAGCAGACAGACTTTGCCTACTGAGCATCTTCTTAGCCCTAGTATTTTTTAAATTTGTATTTATAACACACTGGTCACATAATCAATTCAGTAGGCCACAATCAATATTTTGTTAATTAAATAAAATAAAAGAGAAAGCTATCCAACTGTTTTTGTTTCCGGTATCTGTACACACAGGATATATTACATCTGTCACATATGCTTAAGAAATACTGCACTAGATACTGATAAAATTATAGACAAAAGTTGAGAATATTTATCTACCCTAAAATCCATGTCAAGCCAAATATATGGCGCAGGTGAAACAGGCTACAAGCTGAATTGCAATGAATGATACCTTATTGATTTGTCAATACTAACAATTTAACTACTCCAAATTTTAAGGATTAAATAACACCAAAATACATTAATAATGGCAAATGCCTCCATAATCTTCAAGAAAAATACCTACTCCTTCAAAGAGGAAAATATGGCCTAATATTCACTAAAGAATTATGAAATGATGTACTACAACTCTGAAATAATTCTTTCAAGCAATAACTTTGAGAACAAAGATAAAATAAAACATTTGGGGTTGGGGAGATGGATTGGTTGGAAGTGTCTGCTATGCAAGCATGAGGATCTGAGTTCCCAGATAAAATGACAGGACTCCCATCTCAAAAACCAATGTGGAGTGCAAGTGAGGAAGATACCAGAGGTTGACTTCTGGCCTACACACACACAAACATACATATTAACAATCAATTAATCAATAAAAACATTATACTGGGCATTATAGACCATGCCTGTGATCTATTACTTGAGAGGCAAAGGTGACACACATCTATAATCTCAGTACTGGGGAGTTGAACGCAGAAGAATCAGGTATTCAAGGTCATGCTCAGCTCTAAAGCATTCCAGGCCAGTCTAAGCTATATAAAATCCTACCTCAAAAATTAAGTGCTTATAAGAAATCTTTTTTTAAAAGATTTATTTTTATTTTATGTGCATGAGTGCTTAATTTGCATGTATGTATATGTACCATGTGCATGCCTCGTGCCTGGAAGATGGTATCTGATCCCTGGTAACTTAAGTTACAGGCAGTTGTTAGCTGTCATGTAGATGCTGGGAACCAAACCCAAGTCCTCTGCAAGGGCAGCCAGTGCTCTTCACTGCTGGGTGTCTCTCCAGTCCCTGTAAGGAATCTTTTTGAGGTGAAAAATGTGATACTGGAGCACAAACCCCTAATTTATTAAACATCATCAAAACACACACTTCAAACTGGAAAATGATGTTAGTACTTAAGTTATAGCATAATAGAGTTGCTATTTTAAAAGAGATATTTGTGCCGGGCATAGCAGTGCAGTTTTAATTTCGGCACTCTGAAGGCAGAAATAAGCAGCTCTCTGTGAGTCAAAGTCAGTCTGGTTTACATAGTGGGTTCCAGGCTAGCCAGCACTATACAGTGAAAATCAATCAATCTCTCTCTCTCTCTCTCTCTCTCTCTCACACACACACACACACAAACACACACACACACACACACACTGCTTGCCAAAATAAGAAGGAAAAATGATCGTAGGTTTCTCTAACTAACCTGTAAGAGGGAAGTAGACACAAGGAAAAGTGCAGTCATTTGTTCAATAGACAGGAAACTAACAATTAAAAATTTTCATAAGTTGAAAGATATTTAAATGTGTCCACTTCAGCTCTTGAAAGGACAGTGTGTCTTTGAGCAATTCTCTATAGTCTTTTTCAGACTACAGTGTAAGCGCCTCATTTTAAAAGCATACCTATAAAAGACAATACATTTGGAAATCTTAACTATGGAGCAGGAGAAGGAACACCAGTTAGTTTTATATAAGGAAAGACAAAGATTAACTGTTCTGATCCCTCAACTAGTACTCACGACTGAGGAGCAGAGATGGTTCCCAAGAAGGGAAGAATTTCAAAAGAAAAACTAAGAGTAGAAAATCGAATTTCAATTGCTTTGAAGAATGTATAATAATTTCTTTACAAGCACGAGGACAACAGTCACTTCCCTCAGTCACATTTGAAACTGCCAAATGTGTTGTTTTTTTTTTTTTTTTAATTTTAAATGTTTTTATTTTTGTTTTTGGAGAAAATACATTTGCATTGGTTCAGGGACTTTTGCTGAAGTTTTCCAAACAGCATATTGTACTTTCTATTCCATTTGCAGATACAGAGAACAAGTAATACCACACCTGTAAACAACCGCAATTCACATTTGCTTTGAGTTCTGAAAATATTAACCTACACTGACCTTCTCTGCATCAACTCCAGCAAACCCTCGGTCAAGAGTCTCAACTTCCCAAAACAGCAGAGTGTCTCTAATTTCAAAGCTGTTGGTCTCCTCCCTGCCTTCCCTAAATCAGTAGCAAGCCCAGACTATAAAAACAAAAAACTCTTGCAGGTATTATATTTCCTTTTCCATAAAATAATATTTTAGTAGATGCAAAAGAAATAACATAAGCCAATATATTTGTTTCCCCTGAATAGCTACATTAAGGTTAAAACAGTTTAAGACACTGACTTTCACAATAATATCACTCCCTATCCCTAAACTGTACTATCAATGAACCTGATTTAATTCAACAGAAGAACCCAGGTGAGAGTTTACAGTGTGATGCCTAATGCTGGGCATGAACTCACTGAACATTACTTCATTCTTTGCTTTCCAGTGACCCTTACAATGTATCCATGAAGTAGTTCCCAACTGTCATCACCCTAATATAAAAGCACAACAACAGACAGAAGATCATTTCCTGACTAACCAACCAATCAACTCAAACTTCAAAGCACCAAGCAGGAAGCAACGATGAAACTGAATTTTGGTCTTCCTTTCCTTTTCCCAGCCGAGGCAGCAGTTTCTATTTCAAAGCCATGCTCCTCTACTATAAGAAGTAGCCTAACTATTTTTCCTTATAGCAACGTACCAAAGGTCTCTGTTCAGTGTGACAGAGAAAGCCAGTCTCTGTGGCTCAGTGGCAGAGTATTTGCCTAACATGTGGTAGACCCTGAGTTCATTCTCTAGCACTGCAAAAAGGAAAAAAAAAAGAAAAACAAAAAATTTTTAAACCTGTAACTAGATAGGTCAGTGACTTGGCTCAGCCGGTAATGGCACTTGTCTCCAATTGTGATTACTTGAGTTCAATCCCAGGGATCCACATGGTAGTAGAGAGAACTAACTTCCTCAACTGTTATCTGACCACCATATGTGTGATGCAGTGTCAGCATGCAATCACAAAAGAAAATGTTTAATAGCAAACAAACAAAAAATCTATGCTGGGAGCCAGCAATAAGGCTCAGCAAGTAATAGCACTTTTTGCCTAATGACCCGAGTTTGGCTCTCCAGACCTATGTAAAAAAAAGCTGCATTTGAGGTCTATAGAGATGGCTCAGTGGTTAAGAGCAGCGACTGTTCTTGCTGAGGACCTGGGTTTGATTCCTAGTACCCACATGGCAGCTAACAACTGTCCATCAATTCCAGGGGAATCAGACACCTTCTTCTGACTCCTCAGGCATTGCATGACACAGGTGCACTTATACACATGCAGGCAATACACTCATACACATAAAAATTTTAAAAAGCTGTATGCGATAGTATATGTCTATAATCCAGAACTCCAGTGAATTAGGAGGCAGAAAGAGGAGAACCTATCTGTCTCTCTCTCTCTCACCCCACCCCTCAAGCCTGAGGGTCTGCTACCCTGGAGTACACAACACAGGCAAATAAGAGAGACTTTGACTCAAAAACAAAGTAGAAGGTGAGGATCAGCACCCAAGGCTGTCCTCTAATGTGTACACATGCACCATAGCACAGGGACATACACACACACACACACACACACACACACACACACACACAATGCACATATTCAAAAAATTAAAAAAAAAAAAAAGACTATGCAAAGGTGGGCATGGTGGTGCATGCATTTAATCCCAGCACTTGGGAGGCAGAGGCAGGCAGATTTCTGTGAGTTCAAGCCTAGTCTGGTTTACATAGCGAGTTCCAGGCCAGCTGTGGTTATAAGGAGACCTTGTCTCAAAAAAACAAAGATGAAAACAAAAAACAAAAAACCCTATGCTATGCCTAACATGGTGGCGAACAACTTTAATTCAGCTCTGTGGAGGCAAAGACAGGCAGATTTCTGTGAGTCTGAAGCTAGCCTGTCATTACCTACCACCTTGAATTGGTTTACATAATGAATTCAACACAGTTTCTTACTAATTAATAAATTCTAACAAGATACTACATACAGTATAGAGCACTGCAAGAACCTCATCTTCAGCGGGTCATGATAAGACTGCAAAAGACAGTACTTCCCTAAATCCTTAAATCTGATCTAGTCTAGGGGGATATAACTGAAAACACCAACAAACATATTAAGAAGGGAGGCAGGTAAGAGTAAATAAACCTGCAACCTACCTTGCTGATAATTCTCACAGACAGATGAAATTCAATTCCATATCAACCACACCCTTCGATCACTAAAACACAAACAGAAAAATAAATGTTCACGCAGTATGAGCAATGTTTCCAATTCAGAGCCTTTCTATCCTGAACATACCACAACAGTGGCTGAGCTCTGTTGATAGCAAATAGACCATACAGATGGAATTCAATGATAGGTAACAATAATCAAGCACTTACTATGTGCTAGGCACTATTCTAAGTGCTTAAATGTACTAAGATGAGCCTTACAACCTGTGTCTATTAACTCATTTTATATCCAAATTGACAACTACCCTGTGCCTCTGAAAATTCTTCTCATAAGGGAGTTAAGAACTGCCTTTTAAATAAATGTAGGCAATCTCTGACGCTGCGGCTCAGATTTCAATAGTTGATATCTATAAAAGGCCTAATTCATCCATTTACTACATAGGTCCAGAGTGCCTACAAAGCACTGCACCAGGTGCTGAAAGGATTTACTTTCTGCTTCTAGGAACTGAGCAACCCATTGGCCAGATGAGGCTAAATGACAAGACAGGGTTCCAGAAATGGAATGCCCAGCCAGGAGGTACAGCCTATTTGTGCCATTATTTAACTTAAAAAGTAAACTTTAGGAAAGAGGAGGAAAGCTTCACATGAGACATTCCCTGTCTTAAAAATAAGTGAGGCTGGCTAGGGAAGCAGAGACAATGAGGAACATTAAATTCCTTCCTCTTCAACCTCTGGCTTGACTGCGCTAGTTTGCCTTCTCCTCTCCATCAGCAGGTCGTACTTCCTCCATGGACACACAATCCTTAATGGTTCCGTTTATCCAACCTCCTGGAATGTTCTTCCCCACTTCCCCCTTGTGGGTAATATTAATCCTGGCATGAGAGGAGCATGTAGTAAAGTACAGACATTGCTGTACATAACTTTTTTATTACTTCAGATCCAATGGAAACATTCCTCTAAAGCCTTCCAATTCCCAGTTAATTTACTTTTCTCCCCTCCAGATTCACACAGCATCTGCCCATTTCTCTACCACAGCAGTGAAGCACATCATATACAGGTTCCCTATTTTCTTCCTCTCTTACTAGTCTGAATAGGCATCATCTTTTATGCCATTATGTAGCCCCAGCACCCAACCGGCACACACTAGGTAGTCAGTATATACTTGCTGACTTGAAGACCCAACTGACTCAAATTCACAAAATGAATTACACTAGAATTCTTTTTCTAGTACATTTAAACAAATCAGTCAAAATATAATGAGTATCTGTATTTTTATGAATATATTTGCTACATAATTATACCAACAATTCAGGTGCAAAGGTTACAGCACATTAACTAAAAAATACCAAGTGAGTAGTTTTTTTGTCTTGTTTTGTGTTGGTTTATTGAGACAGGGTCGTGTAGGCTAGGTTGTCCTCAAATGTGATACACAGTTGAGACTGGCCATAAAACTCCCGATCCTCCTAGCACCCTGCAAGTGCTGATGTTACAAGGGTATGCCACCATGCATGAAACTGACTACTTTTTGTTTCACAAAAAAAATCTCGTCTTCATCCAGCCATAATCTGAAGCTAGATTAAGTGGTAAATTAAATATCAAGGTGTCCTTTTTCACTGAAATGAAGGCCAACCTACCATGTGGAGTACCCACAGGTAGGTACACTGGCTTTATTCAGGAATAGTGGAGGTTACAAATTTAGAAATCCAATAACAAATCCAAAGATTATTTTCAGAAACTTTCCAAATGGTAGGAGTTTAAGAACTAAAACCTCAACCTTGTGCACTGCTGAAAGCAGGGGCAGTAAAGTCCCAAAGGAGCAGAACTTCTCCTGATTCTGCTTTTAGCACTGCTTAAACCAAAGGAGAAATGTGCGGGGCCAGCAAGAGCCTGGTGTGCTCCTCTCAGCCTATGTACTGACAGTGTGCAAGCTGTGTTCATCTAAAACATAAGTTTGTGGCTTAGAACTTCAAAAATGTTCTAATGTGCTAGTCTATCCACATATTAATCAAATCTGCCAGGTCTGAACATGCCAAGCTTAAAATGCTCTCCAGATCCTATGCAAAGGTATGAGCTCAATCTTTTACTCTCACGAAAAGAAGCTCAAAGGGGCATGACTAAAGTCACTGGATGTCTTTGGAAGCCACCAGAGGAAAAAGTCTGCTCCTAAATAGTGGTAAATTTACTTTAAAAAATTCTGAATAGAAATAAGATATAAGCTAATGTAGATTTCCTAAAGTAATCTCAAGATGGGATCTTGAATTTTAGTTCAGAGTTGTCAAGGAATGTATTCTGAAACTGATTTCTACATGAGACCATCTTATGTAAAAGCTGTTTTAGTCATCCACTGACTAAGCCTCTTTAGAATCCAAGCCTAATTCACTTTATAATGAAATGAGTTCTATTTTTATATGAGCAGGAATATAAGCAAAGTTCTTTTCATCTCTTATTTTTACCAGCTTTAGAAAAATGACAAGATCAGGATTGGCCAAATTTTTATAAAACCCCAGAACTTAACACATCCAATCCCTTCATTTCCATTTGGGGAATCAGTGCATTAAGAGCTCAGTTTCTTTCTTAATAACAGAAGAACAAGATCATAAATTTTTTTTTTTTTTGGTCTTTTTGAGGTAGGGTCTCCCTGTAGCCCCAGTTGTCCTAGAACTCACTATATAGACCAGGCTGGCCTTGAAGTCACAGATATCTGGCAGCCTCTGCCTCCCAGGTGCTGGGAGTAAAGACCTGGCAATAACTAAGAATTAAAAAAAAAAAAAAAGGTGATGGGGTGCGGGGGTATGGCTCCACAGAATGATCGCCTAGCAAGCACAAGGTCCTAGAATGGATCTCCAGTATGTGTTTTCAAAGATAGTAGAAAGACAGCAGCAATTTCTTATGCTTTTGGATCATCCATACTCACAAAACTCTACTGGGCTTTTAGGTTTTCTTACATTCCAAAGGAAATAAAAACTCTCACAATCTATATTATTCTTAGATTCTAAAAAATAAACTCCCCGCAAATATAAGCAATTTCAGAGAAGAGTTAGGAATCAATCTCCCTCTATGCCGTCCCAGACTTCTTCCAGAATTTTATGTATCGCAACCTGTATTCAGACTCGAATGCAGACAAGACTACCTTCAAAGTCCTAATCCTCCTGCCTCTGCCCCTGGAGGGCTGGAATTAAGGTATGCACTGGGTGAGACAGGTTTTTCTTTCAAATGAATTCCAAAAGAGCTGGGAGTTATTATAGCTCCGTAGTAGAATGCCTACTTAGCATGTATATGGTACTAGGTTAGATCCCCAACACTGAAAAAAGATTATGCCTGTATCAAACACAAAGAGGTTTTTCTTCTTGTTATTCCCCAAACAATCCAATATTCCAACTATACTGTATTAGGTATTATAAGAAATCTACAGATAATTTAAGGTATTATGGTAGGGTTGTATAGATTGCATGCAAATACTAAGCTATTTTATGTAAGAGCTAGATCACCTGCAGATTTTAGTATACATGAGGACAATAATCTTTCCAGATACCAGAGGTTAACTAAAATTCCACCTAGGCACATAAAGCTCTTGATCTTTCAAACTGCAAAGTAAAACCCACTTTATAGTTCTCTGGGAAGGATACTAGGGGACTGGGATGGGAACGAGACCATTTTCTAGTATATGTTTTCTTGCACCATTTGATTTTTTTATAGTAGTATTTTCTTAAATATTTTTTATTTTTATGTGTATGAGTGTTCTGCCTACATGTATGCCTGGTGCCTGAGGAGAGGGGAGTTGTGGTGTTAAGAACTGGTATTGGTTACCATGTAGGTGCTAGGAACCAAACCCAGATTCTCTGAAAGAACAGTAAATATTCTTAACCACCAAGCCATCTCCCCAGCTCCCTTTAAAAAGCAGTATTTGAACAATCTATTCTTTTTTAAAATAGTTATTATTTTTATTTTATGTGTATGTATATTGTCAGATCCCCTGGAACTGGAGCTACAGACAATTGCTAGTAGTCATGCGGGTGCTAGGAACCAAATCCTGATCCTCTGTAAGAGCAGCCAGTGCTCCTTAACCATTAAGCTACCTCTCTATTCTTTTATATGATTTTCCTAACCTGTAAAGTATTTGTAGAGTTGACAGGCAGAGAGCACACAGCAAAGATGCTCTGATAACTGGAAACATTTGTCTACCAGTGTTGTAGATGAGAAGGCAATTCTGTAAGTCTCAAGCTTGATCAGAACACCTTTGCAGTCAATTTTAAGTATACATATATCAACTTAGAGAGAGACAGAGAATGTGTTTTTCTTTGCTTCTCTCATAATGAAATGTCTTTATTTTTATTTCAAAACAGGTAATACATAACTGTAATGAGTGTTAAGGTTTGAATCTGAAATGTCCCCCATAAGTTCAGAAATTCTGTTGTTTGAGACAGAGTCTCACTATGTAGTCCTGGCTGGTCTAGAACTTGTTATGTAGACCAGGGTGGTCTCCAACTCAGATCCACCAGCTTCTGTCTCCCAAATGCTGGGGTTAAGGAAGAGAACTAGTACTAAAGGTTATGCTCAGGTTGTTTTGATGCTCGTCCTAGCTGGTAGCACTATTTCAGAAGGCTGTGGAGTTCTTAGGAGGTGAGGCCTAGCCAGCAGAGGTGTATCACAAGAGGCAGCCTTGTCCCTGCTGCTCACTCTGCTTCTTGGACAACAGCCTCTACTACACATTCCTGCTACCATGAACTGAGCTGTGCAGTACCACAGGTGGAAAACCATAAGGCAAAAGGTCCTTCCTTTTCCTCCCTCAAGCTGCTTCTTTCAGGCATTGGGTCTCACACTGTACTCCTCTCCTTTTTTTCTTTTTAAAGATAAGGTCTCCCTGTAGTCCCAGCTGGCCTGGGACTCCCTAAGTGTAGACATGCCCTCCTCTGCCTCTGCCAGGAGAAAAGGCATGCATTATCATGTCTGGCTCTCTTTCTTTCTTGTCCTCCCCTCTCCTTCCCTCTCCTGTTTCTTTCTGGCTGTTTGATATACAGTCTATGTAGCCCAGGTTGGCCTCAAACTCAACAATCCTGTCTCCATCTTTAAGTTCTAGTATGACAAGAGAGCACCACCACACCTAGCTCTCTATATTTAATAACCTTTTATGTATGTTTTTTACTTTCTTCTTAAAAACAATGCTGACCTATTATAACCGGGCAAAGTCAGTTCCAACTCCTTTTGGAAGAACCAACTCCTGTTGGAAGAACCAACTCCTCAAAACAATTTGGGCACTTCAAGTCTTCTCAGGAACTGTCAACAATATTTGAGTTCTTTCTTTATCATCTAAAGCTTGCTAATTCTCCCTTAACCCCACTCCATGACCAGGTTTTGGGTTCCGTACTCTTTCAGATGCTTAAAGATAATACTTTGGGCTCTGATAACATTAGTTTGACAACAGACATTTTCACCTGCATGCAGTCAGAGCTTGCAGATAAAGACGTTATACCTCTCATCCCTCGGAAGACACAGGATGACAAAATCAGAAATGTTTTTATTTAAAATTCACATTAGGGGCTAGCAAGATGAGCCAGTGAATAAAGGAACTTACCACCAAGCCTGACAACCTGAGTTAAATCTCCAGAACCCACATGGTAGATAGAGATACCAACTCTCTTAAGTTGTCCTCTGACCTCAACCTTTGTGCCCTCACACACAAACACAATGAATAAAAATTTTTATGTGAAACAAATTTTTTAAGTAAATAAAAATTCACAATAAACTTATGTAACTGTGAACAATGCCTGAAACATGGCAGGCATCGGTGACAAGGACATAGTATGGTCTGGCATGATGGCACACACTTGTAATTCTAGCCCTTGGAGACTGACAAATCTGAGACCTGTGGGAATGACTTTTAAAATGGACATAAGCTGGGGGCTGGAGGGATGCCTCAGTAGTTAAGAGCACTGATTGCTCATATACAGGACCTAGGTTTGATTCCCAACAGCCACATGGAAGCTAACAACCATCCTGAATACTGGTTTCAAAGAATGTGACGCCATCCTCTGGCTACCACAGGCATTGTACAACATTAAGTGCAGTTACATACATGTGGCCAAAACACTCATACACATAAAATTGAAATTAAAAATTTTAAACTAAAATAAAGGGATATAATCTGTACTAGTGACTTTTAATTAACCCCAGCAAAACCATGTGCTCTTGTGTCTTGTGTCCTGGACACTTATCCTGTTTTCTTGGCAACCTTGATTTGGTACTTCACACAAAAAGATAATGAATGAATGAGCACATGCTTTCGAATTAACACTGTACACAGTGGAGATTGGGAAGGACAAGTGACCTAGATGAATGAGATATTCGAGAACTAGAGATGAGAAAGCAAAATAGTCTGTTAATGGAGCCAAGCTTGTACTTCCCTAATTGAAGCTAGAGAAGATATTTTGAATAAAATTATGGGTGGGGCTGGGCTCTAGGACACAGTTTCAACTGAACAGTTCCATCAGCACAATTCCAGAAGACAAGAAGGTCCCAAGAGATCTCTAGAGGAAACAGTGTCCTCCAAGTTCCAGCCCACTCTTAAAAATGATTATTTATGAGTCAGGCTTTTATTTTGTTTAGGTAATTATATGCTGATGTAGCAAAGCTATGGACGTAGTAATTCTGCAGACGGCTGCCTGGACTACATAGGGAAACTCTGTCTTTTTTATTGTTTATTATTTTTATTTTACACATATGAACATATTACCTGCATATATGTAAGTACACCCATGTCATGCAGTGCCCACGGAGGTCAGAAAAGGGCATTGGATCCCCTGGAAGTGGAGTTACAGTTGTTAGCTGCCATGCAGGTACTGGGAATCATAAGAGCAGCCATTACTCTTAACCACTGAACCATCTCTCCAGTCACACTTTTAAAAAAGGAGGAGAGAGAGAGAGAGAGAGAGAGAGAGAATGTATGTACCTGTGTGTGCATGCCAGATGTGTGGTACCCAAAAAGACCAAAAAAAGGTGTCAGATCCCCTGGAGTTGGAGTTACAGGAAGTTTTAAGCTGTTGGACAAGGGTGCTGGGAATCTAACTTAGGTGCTCTGGGAGAGCAGCAAGAGCTTCTAACCACTGAGACATCTCTCCATCCCCCAAGAGACCCTACCCTTACAAAGAGACAGAGACAGGGACAGGGACATAGAGAATACAAATACAGCTACAGAAAAAGTTTTGTCATCAGACGTAGATTTTTATATCTGAGCTCATACCCTTAATACCCCTGTCAGCTGAGCTAAGCTGTTTACGTTCTCGTGTCTCCGTTTCCTAATCTAAATTACATAAATTTGTTATTAATAAACTATTACTATTATTGTTAGAACCTGGAATGCTGGCACATGCCTGTAAAACCCAGCACTCAGGAAGCTGAGGTAAGAAGATCAAGAGTTCAAAGCCAGTCTGGGAGCTCCAAGGCCAGTCTATGCTAAATGTAGAGACCCTGTCTCAAAATATAAAAATGACAGATATTATCACTTACCTTAGAGTAAACATGAAGATTACTAAATGTTACTGGTAGTATTTTCAACTACACACACTACTCTGTTAGTGCTGACTCTGGGTACTATGAAAGCACCAACTTTTTAAAAAAGGAAACCGTTTAACAGCTCACAATTCATTTATTCAGCTTTGTTTTTTCATCATGAGGTATCAAACCCAGGCATCATTCACGCTAGGCAAGCAAACATGGAGGTACATCTACCTCCAGTCCTACTCAACAACTAGTGAATATTTACTCTGTGCCAGGCACTGAAATTAAAATATATGTGATCAAGATAAGACAAAGTTCTGCTTTCATGGAACTTATTTCCTAAGGCGGGAGATACACAAACAAAATAAGAGACTCTCTGGCTTTTAGATTGGGGTGTACCTCAGTGAAGAGTAGTTTAGAATAGCTTGTATGAGGCCCTGGGTTAAATTCCCAAACACACACACACACACACACACACACACACACACACACACACCATGATTCTTAAATTTTGTAGGAAAAAAGAAGTATTCAGGATAGAGAAACTATTCTTTAAGACAGAGACTTGTGAACCCAGATGGGGGCTTAAAGTCACCACACCCAAGAGAAGCTCTCCCAAGGATAGACCTCTTCTAGAAAGTGACACTGGTGCAAAGAATGGACAATGATAAGAAATCACCATGCAGGTATCTGGGGAAATACCATTCTAGCCAGAGGGATCCGCCAGTAGTACAAAAGCCACAAAGCTACAAAGGTCAGGCTGTCATTTCCAAGGAAGAGCAAGAAAGTTAGAGAGGTTGCAGTAGGTCTGGTCTACATAGTGCATTCCAGGACAGCTGGGATGACAGGGAGATGCTGTCTTTTTTTTTTTTATAAAAAATTTTAAAAAAAGGACAGTAACTTGGACAATCTAGTAGCAGGAAAAATAAGTAGCTGATTTTGAGATACTAAGAAGGCAGTTCCAATACATTTTCCCAGCAGATTACATGCAGGATACAGAAAGAACCTAACATTTTGACCAGAGCAATTTGAAAAGTACTTTCAATATAAGTTTAATTCTTAGAATTCATAGTATAAGGAGAGAATTGACTCCTGAAAGTTGTCCTCAGATCTATACACACACACCAAAGATGATAACACCTACATTCACATACATATCATATACATGCACACACAAAAATAAAATTTTAAAAATCTTTAAAGTTCAAAGGGCTAGAGAGATGGCTCAATGGTTAAGAGCATGTACTGCTCTTCCAGAAGACCCAAGTTCAGTTCCCAGCACCTAGACCAGGCAGCTCACAATCACCTGAAACTACAGCTCAAGGAGGAATCTGATGTTGCTAGCCTCCTTGCATACCTGCTCACGTGCACATCACACATGCACACACAGGATTTAAATTAATAAAAATAAATTTTTTATTTTTTAATATTTTTTTTTACTTTTCTGTGTATGAGTGTCCTGCCTGATGTATACAAGTACACCCATGACATCAATGCCTGAGGAAGTAAGAAGAGAGCATCGAATTCCCTGGATCTGGAGTTACAGACAGCTGTTAGCAACCATGTGGATGCTGGAAATTGAACCTGGGTCCTCTCTAAGAGCAGCCAGTGCTCTTAACCACTGAGCTATCTCTCCAGTCCCAATAAAAATAAACCTTAAAAAGAGTTCAAGAGCAGCCGGGGCTACACAGCAATACTCTGTCACTAAAAACAAAACAAAAAACAAATAAATAAAAAATTCCAAAAATAAACAAGTCATGAGATTTAAACTGTCTATTCTTTTGAGCACTGTAATAAAAATCACAAGTCATTCTATTCTGTCCTTCTGGAGACAGTAATCACCCTTGGGCCCAGTACATCTACTTATACATGATACCCATCCGGTAGCCATTTAGCAATCACCCTTGTTATCAGATCAACTCCCTGTGCTATCCTAGTACTTGTGGTCATGTAACCCTTATTTTACTTAATAATGATGCCAAAGCCCAATAATAGTGATGCTGGTAATTTTATTAAAACATACTGTTAGAACTGTTCTATTTTATTACTGTTGTTAATCCCTTACTGTGCCTTAACATATGAATCAAATTTATCATAGGGAGCTAAAGATATAGCTCATTGGTAAACTGCTTATCTAGCATCATCAGGCCCCAGGTCCAATTCCCAGTACCACCAAAACAAAAAAATTTTCACATATTATACACGTTTGTATAAGAAAAAACAGTACTACCTACAGTTTAGCCATCTACTGTAGGAACAATTCCCACAGACAAGCAAGACCACTGTAATTTACTTTTGGTTTTGTATACACTGGGTTTGAGATAATGGTTTTCCAACTTTCCCAACAGGTATAGAGATTAAGTGGATAAAAGAACATATTTTAAACTTTTTTGAGGGGAGGGGAGCGGGAATGCTTCAGATGGAACCCAAGACCTTGTGCATACTACAAAGACACTCTACCAATAAGCTATATCCTTGATCCCATTTTACTGTAATAGATAATAAAGCATATACTGAACCTGGTCAGACTCCACTGTTTTATACTACCATTTTAGCATTTACAACATAAATACCAAAAAAGAAATACCACATAGTTGATGCTGAATAATTTTGAGTAAGTAATCATGTCCTTTAAGGCTTAAAGATTAAAACTTAAATCCATTCCTCCTCACAGTAATAGGCAAGGGGCCAAATCTCAGCAAATGAGGAATAATACTAATAAAATAGAACAAGCTCCTGGCATCTGTTACCAAAACTGTGGAATTCTGGTGGTAACAGCAATGATCAACGTCAGTCTGACATACTCATCTTGTTCTAAACACAGATTTTTCTCTCCTCTGTTTCCTGGAAGGTCACCAAAGAAGAGAATGATCCAGAAGCTGAGAACAAACAGAACATCTAGGAGGAGAACACAGGGAGTACTCTATATAGCACTTCTACTATTACCACATTCTGAGTTAAAGCCATTGGAGAAAGAACAAAATCACAACATCTTAGCAACAAGAGGGGATTATCATGAGTCGACAAATATTTTCCAAGTGATCATGTGCTAACTGCTAAGGCTATACAGATGATTATGAAAAAAATCTCTATCTAAGGCACTATGTGCTTAAGTACTTTACTAGAAGAAGTATAGACATACAGAAGAGGGGATTAAAGAGTGATTTTCTAAATAAATTGCCAAGACTTGAAATCAGGACATCTACTTCTTACTGGCCTTATAAGCAAACATCAGGCACAACTGGGACTTGTGGCCTCTTAGAATCAGATATTTGTTCTCCACAAGATCACAAGAAAGTGCTGTTTGCTGTTCTAGTTCAGACATTCATTCAGTGCCAGCCTCTAATTTTACAAGATAATGATTCTTTAAAATATATGCTAAAAAAGGGGGCTGGCAAGATGGCTCAAAGGGTAAGAGAATTGGCTGCTCTTGCTAGGACCCAGGCTTGGTTCCCAGCACCCACATGGCAGCTAACAACTGTCTACTACTCCAATTCCAGGGAATCCAAGCCCTCTTCTGACCTCTATGGGCACTGTCAACATGCATGCACTTACATACATGAATGCAAAAATAAGCACACAAAAATCTCTCTCTCTCTCCCTCTTTCCCTCTCTCCCTCCTTCCCTCCCTCAGGGGCTGGAGAGATGGCTCAGCAGTTAAAAGCACTGCTGCTCTTGCAGAGGAATTGGGTCCAGTTCCCAGCACCAACATAGTGGCTAACAGCCATCCATAACACCAGTTCCAGGGGTTTATATATCTTCTTCTGGCCTTCATGGGGACTGCATGCACAGGTACATTTACATACATGTAGGCAAAACGCTCATACACATAAAATAAAAATAAATAAATCAAAAAACTTATATATACACACACACTGAAAGAAAACCATGCTTTCATTTCCCTTCCTAAGGGAAATCTCATTTGCAAGACAATTTATAGAGGTCTAGGTAGCAACTTCAACTCTCAAAATAAAGCTAACCACAACCACTACCAATGCTTGTACCTTTTCCTCTGGCTCAGATTCTGTAGTTCCTACCTCCCAAAGCTCAGGAGTCTTTGTAGCTCTGACTCTTCTTTGTGAGGCTTCCCCACCCCAGTGCTGCCTCAACTCTCCCTGATAATTGTAATTCTCAGGAAATTACCCACAAAGAACTACAGGAATTTATTCTATTAAATCCACAAAGCATATTTCAGTGTTGTTTTCCAGACAACTCTTAAAGATGTAGAGCACACAAAGTCAAAAGGCAATCATCAGTCTATACATCTCCAAAGAAAAAAATACCTTGTGCATTTTTACATATTAGCACCCTCTGTTCACCCAACAGCAACCTGACCTCTCCACCATATCATGTTCTAGCAAACACTTCAGCAATGACAATGGAGTATGTGCTTTCAATAGTGAGTCAAACCCCGGGTGTGGTTCACACATGGAAACTTACCACTGCGGGAATGCACACTCGGCTTCAAGGAGACAAATGGAATTTTTTCTGTCAGATTTTCCAAGAGTTAACTGGTTTTTAAATTGATTCTATCTTTCCAAAGCATTTACAAATGAAACGGCAGAATGGGATTTAAAATATTGTTTTAAAAGATTGACAAGGACAGGAGAGATATGCTGAGAATTGCTGAAGTCGGATGACAGCTCCTGAGTGGTGGTTTATCACATTAATGTCTGTTTTTATACAAGTTTGTACTTTTCCAGAACAAAAATAGGAAATTAAAACAGGCATGGTGGCTTATGCTGTAATCCAGCACTTGGGAGGCAGAGGCAGGAGGATCAGGGGTTCAAGGCTATCCTCAATTACATAGCAAGTTCAAGGCCAGCCCAGGCTACATGAGACTACATGAGACCCTGCCTCAAAAAAAAAAAAAAGAGAGAGAGAGAGAGAGAGATTAAAATTTAACTTTACTAGTGTCATGATCTGGTGAATTTAAAAACTTGTAAGGATCAAAGTGATTTTGAGGACTAGTAAGCGCTATAATCTTCTAGAGTAAACATTGTTTGCTTCTTAACATGGGACTTGGATATGAACAGCCATTCCTCACTGAGGACGACTCCCATAAGCACAAGTTTACTGAGCACCATCCCAAATGCTATGGATATAATAAACTGAATTTTCTCTTTGTACTAGTTTGCTTTCTGTTGCTATGATAGAAACAATGACCAAAGGAACTTATTAAAGGAAGAGTTTATTTAGCTTATGGTTCCATAGGTGCAAGAGTTCATCATAATGGGAAGGCAAGTGTCAGAGGTGGCTATAGTAGACACAGCAGCTAAATAATCATATCTTTAGGTAGGCACAGGAAGCAGAGCACAACTAAAGAGCCAGTAAAACTTAAGAACTCTCTAAGCCTGCCCCAGTGATGTGCTTTCTCCAAAAACCAGCATGGTCAGGGTCTCACAGCCAACACCCGACTCTCGGTAACAATTACTGTATTAGCTTGCTTTCTGTTGCTATGATAGAAACACTGACCAAGGGAACTTACAAGAGGAAGAGTTTATTTAGCTTACAGTTCCAAAGGGGCCAGAGTCCATCATGGCAGGGAGGCATGGCTGCAGAAGCTAAGTGCTCACATCTTCGAGCAGGCACAGGAAGCAGAGAGTGACTGGAGATCCAGCAAGGCTTAGGAACTCTCTAAGCCCACCCCCAGTGATGTACTTCTTCAATGTGGCCACACCCTTCTAAGACCTCCCCAAACAGTGCCACCAACTGGGGACAAAAATGTCCAAATACTTAGAGCCTATAGGGGACATTCTCATTCAAATTACCACACTCTCCTTCAAGGAATCAGGTAGGCAGACTGTTATATGAATGAGAGACACACATTATCATTAAGAAAAACAAAACAGAAGACCTGATTGTACTATGACTAATGAAGAAAAACTTCACCAGCCAAGCATGCTAGTGCATGCCTGCAATCCTGGCACTCAAGAGGCTAAGGTAGGAGAATTGCTAATTGGCGGCCAGCCTGAGCTACACAGCAAGGTTGAGGTCAGCCTAAAAGATATGTAGCAAGACTCCTGTCTCAAAAAAAAAAAAAAAAAAAAAAAAAAGGCCCTACAACCAGAAAAAGAAAAACTTCCTAAAGGAGATACCATTTAAGTTAAATTCTTAAAAAATTCAACCCTGAAGCTGGCAAGATGGCTCAACAGTTAAGAGCACTGGCTGTTTTTGCAGAAGACCTGTCTGTGTCCAGTTCCCAGTACCAACATGGCAGCTAACGATCATCCGTAATTCCAGTTCTAAGGGATCCAATGCCCTCTTCTGACCACTATAGGCAATGAACAACATAGATGTCCATACTGCAGGCAAAATATGCACATAAAATAAATAAAACAAAAATAAATTTTAATTCGTCCCACCAGGCATGGTACACACCTGTAATCCAAGCCCTTAGAAGGCAGAAAGGCAGGTGGACCTCTGTGAGATTCAGGCCAGCCTAGTCTATACAGCAAGTTCCAGACCAGCTGAGGTCTCAAAAAAATAAAATAAAATAAAAATCAACCTCTAAAACAAATTCCTTTTTTACCTATTTTGACTTTTATGGTATTACATATCAGTAATCTGAGGCATCTTATTTTTCTATTAAACATAAATTAGCAAATTATCATTCAGATTTTTGTCTATGAAATACCAGTAGGTGATGGACAAAAAGGTTAAAACATGGTATCTTCTTCATCAAGTTTATAATCTAAGAATACAGGAAGGCAAAAACAAGCAAACCATCAGGCAGAAAACTAGTACAAACCTATTCAAATTATAGAGAAAATGAAGACGAACACTGTATGTAAAAAGTGCCTACATTTAGACATGGTGATGAGAGTTGAAAGAACTGAATTAAGAGCAATGGATAACAGCACTTCCAACTAGAGGAGAAAGGAAAGTGATGGTAGATGAGGTGCAAGACCTGCAAATTCAGCAGGCATGCATCTTGCAAGTCATGTGAAGGGACAAGAATGTGAGTCTAAGTATATACCAGAGTGAAGGCTTTACACAGAAAAGTGATGTGATTCTGTTCACGGTATGTATGTGTGTGCACAAGCATGTGTGTGTGTATATGTGTGTTGGTATGTGCAGGTACAAATGTGAATGGATGCATGTGCAAGTGTGTATGTTTGGAGGCAAGAAGACAGCCTCAGATGTCCATTCCTCAGGCTCTGTACCTTGTTTTTGAGATAAGGTCTGAATATCCTGGAGTGTGTGGATGTGGCTAGGCTGGCTGGCCAGTAAAGCCCCAAGATCCTCCATTCTCCTAGCCCTGGATTACAAGCATGTACCACCACATCTGTTTTTTGTTTGTTTTTATATGGGTGTTGGGGATCAGGTTCAGGTCCTCACACTTACAAAGTAAGCACTTTACTGACTAAGCCATCTCCCTAGACCCAGTTTATGTTTTTAAGATCACACTTGCCATTCTGTCAAGAGTGAACTGAGAGCCATTATTTTGCCAAGAAGAATTTTAGGGGTCAGCAAGATGGCTCTGCAACTAAAGACACTTGCTACCAAGCCTGACGACCTGAGTTCAATTCCCACAACCCATATGGTGAAAGGAAAAAACCAATGCAAGTTGTCCAGACTGCTACACAAATACACACACAATATGTACTTAAGAATTTTGGATAAGGTGACTCTCCTGGGAAGTCTGCACCTATTTGTCAGGCATGTACTCTCCTTTTCTTAAGCACCTCTCTCTCCCCTAATGCTCATCCTTCAATGTATCTTCAAAATTTTCTCTTCTATAACAATACAAACACTATTAAACAGTCACAAGTCATCCCATGGGCCACATGGTAGACAGCCAGGACCCAAAAGCAAGTTCAGTGCAGTCTCTATTTCTGACTCCAACTGTGTGAGCGCATCACCCTTTCATGTTGTGGATGATGGAGCAGCTGCTGTTGCCCATAAATTACATGCATACATGCATACACTGTTTCTGTGAGCCAGTCCTGCCCAGCACTTTGGTGACCCCAGCCAGTATGATGGGTTGCACATGACTCATTCTATGATGGCAGCACTCTGTTGGAAAGCTCAAAACCTTTCTTTAATAGACTCCAGTTCTGCTTTAAAAAAATTTTTTTTCTTTTAGAGCAGCAAAGTCAAAACTACAAAAATGAGTTTGGTCGCTTAAAAAGAAAAAACAAATCACTTCTATTCCATTACCAAGATCTCCTAGACAACCAGACTTGGTACAGGTCTCAGTACAGTTTACATTTTTAGTCTGTTTTGGTTTTTGTTGTTTTGTTTTTTAATGCTTACCCCCAACTGGTCGGCTTCTAAGCAGGGCTCTGAGAAGCTGGAGCAAACCTACAGCCTGGCTCCCCATTCTCCTTCCCCATTTTCCAACTATCAGAAGAATTTTTCATTTACTCATCAAATCCACAATTGTGTCTTTTTTAATTACCAGCAAAGTAGCAGGTTTCCTTTTGGCATTTTCATACCTACTAGGTTGGGGTTGACCCTCCCCCTGCCTCCTCTCCCACAATCAGCTTCTTAACAGACAGCCCTAGAGCAGGGAACTTCCTCTGGTGTTGTAGAAGACAATGAACTTCACTGACCACTTGATAAAGAATGGACTACACCCCCTTTCTTACTACTACCCACTATGTTGCAGGCAGGGACTCCACTATGAAAAGCAATTCCAATTTTCTTGTCTGGATTTGCCAGATCCCAGAAAGTCACCTAAAGCAAACTTACTAATTCTGCATAAATGTTTTCCCCATTCCAAAGTCTGTACAAGAATAAATTTGCAAATGAGGAAAATAGATTCTACTGCCAACCTCAGGAACATGTACTTAAACAATTTTAAGAAAGGGACCAAACCAAGTTATACCCAAAGAGATTTTACTCAAGTTATTTAAAAAGCAGAATATAAGGAAAATAGAATTGCTATAGCTATAATAAAATAACTGAAGCTGGTATTGATAAAGAAAATATTTAGTTCCCAGGCTTAATGTCCGAGACTGGGTGGTGGGCTCTAGTAAGGGACCCCTGACTATATCACAATAGAGCAAAGAAGGCTAAGGATATGGGGTAGTCTTATTTTATAACAATCCACTCTTGCAAGAGTTATGAGAATAACATTAATCTCTTCTTAGAGCAGCACCCTAGCAATCTTTTTACCTCACACTATACCTTACTTCCTTTTTTCTATTTTATTCTTTTTATTTTATAAGTGTATTACCTGCTTATAAGTAGGTGCACCCGTGTTGTGCAATACCCTCAGAGATCAGAAGAGGGCATAGGAGTTCCTGGAAATGGGATCAGAGATGGATTTTAGCCACCATTTCGGTGCTGGAATTCAAACCCAGGTCCTCTACAAAAGTAGTCAATGCTCTTACTGTTGAGCCACCTCTCCAGTCCTATACCTTACTTCTTAATAGGCCTACCACCTCTCAACACTGCCACATTGGGAACCAGGCCTCTAACACTTAACCTTGTGGAGTATAAACAACATCCAAACCTTAGCAGAGAGACTATCAACAGCTGCTGAAATATGCTGAACTACACACACTATATTCCACTTAATACTGACAGCATCCTTACAAAATACGTATTTCCCACTGTACTACTGAAGACAATGAGACCCAAAACAATTTACACTATCTCAAGATCACATTACTATTAAATGGATTCCAAAGCTTTTGCCCTTTTCAGTAAAGAAATGCTTAAAGGAAGATCTAAACTACAGAAATTCTAGGTGAAATCAAACACTTTCTCTCAAACATAGTCAGACTGTTTATAAACCTGGTCCCATAATTACTAAGAACATGAAGGACATAATCAGCTACACAAGTCAGAGATTTACTCTTAAGGATAATTTTGTTTCTTCTACCGATCAGCAGAATAGCAAATAGAAAGGTATCTTTGACACAAATCTCCTGAACAGCTGAGCTCAACACAACTCCAAAAAACCACTGAGTTGCAAGGGAGGAAGGCTCAGTGGGTACAACAAAGTGCTTCACATGTGTAAAGCATGGCGTTCAATTTCAGTCACTCTCTCACCCTCCTATCCTTGACCCTCCCAAAACCCAGCAAGTAATCATTGTGATCAGTATGCCAGCCTGCATTCCTCCACTTCTCTCATCACTGAGTGACCTCACATACCTGTACTGTTAAATCATTACTGAATAGTCAACATTTTAACTTTTTAAATGAAAGTATCTTTTCTTTTTAACAATACTTTACAGCTAGCATCTAATCCAAGTACCTGGAAGATTGAAGGAGGATCAGGAATTCAAGTTCATCATCCTTGGTACTTAGTGAATTCAAGGCCAGCCTGGGTAACATGAGACCCTGTCTCAAAAAAATAAAATAAAATCATTGGGGTGGAGAGATGATTCAGCAGTTAAGAGTACTTGCTACTCTTCAAAAGCACCTGAGTTTGGCTCCCAACATCCACATGGGGCATCTCATAACCACTTGTGACTCCAGCTCCAGGGCATCTGATGCCGTCTTCTGGCCTTTGAAAGGTGCATGCATACATACACAAGTAAAGTGTAAATTTTTAAATCTAAAAAAAAATCAGTTTTGTTCAGGGGTGTAGCCACTGGTTAGTTGTCTATGATCCAGTAAGTAAACACACACACACATACGCATACACACATACATATGCACAAAACGCCCTAATAAACTCGGTGAATTACTCAGGGAAAAAAAAAGAGATGAAAGAAGGAAAAAGCTGTACATGGAAGATGGAAGAATGATTTCGGGGGAGTAGGAAGAGGTAAGAGAGCAGAATGGGGGTAAATGTAATGAAAACACATGATATACATATGTGAAACTGTCAAAGAATAAGTAAAAATTATCTTTAAAAATTATTTTAAATCAATTCTACCATTTAGAAGCTTCTAAAATTCTGGTTCTAGGATTAACAATTCTTATATAATTAACACTGGAACAGTGTGACCTGGTAATAATTGTTGTAATGAATACAGTGACAATCATAAAAACCACAGAAGGGCTTTGATGAAACACCTAACTTAATAATCCAATTAGACAGAGGAAACAACTCAGACACAGAGGTTAGGCAAGGTATTTAAAGTTACCAATATTACACAGTTTATTACTGACAGAATGAGGATTCTTGAACTCCAGTTCTACTAACACCCCACTGGCCAGCTGACATATCTCTAATAATAAATGCTGCCACATACCAGGTAATAGTGATATGTCAGGTACTCTACTAAAGTTTTATGTATGTGACCTCATTTAGTCTCACCATGCTCCTACTACGGAGACATTATCAAATTTATTTTACAAATGAAGACATGAGGATTCAAGTCCACATCTACCTGAGACAAAAGTCCTTGGTTATTTCTCTAATCAAGTAACCACTAGGCTATTTCTCTCTACTTTCTGTTCACTCATTACTTGCTAAGCAATGATAATATTTTGGGTGCTGAGTGTTTGGGATAGTAGTAATGAAGACAGACAAGGTCACTCCCTGGCTTTATAGAATTTATAGTAGCAAACACTTCCTATGTGGCTGAAAAGTATTGAGGAGGAAAAGTAACATGATAACTAGAGACACTATACTACCAATCTCTAAGAGCATTAAACATGCAGGACTACCACCTCACACCCATTGGATGGGCTATTTTTAAAAAAAAGTGTTGGCAAGGATATAGAGAAATTGAAGCCCAAGGGAATATAAAATTCAAGTATATTTAACTCTCAAATAATGAAAATAACTAAACAAGATTTGAACTCATCAAACATGCATTTGAGGGGCTGGATAGATGGTTCAGTGGTTAAGAGCACTGGCTACTCTTGCAAAGGACCTGGGTTCAATTCTGAGCACCCACATGGCAGCTAACAACCATCCTTAACTCTAGTTCCAAGGGAATTCAACACACTCTTCTGACCTCCAAGGGCATTGCATGACATAAGTGCACTTACATACATGCAAGCAATACACTCATATACATAAAACAATAAAATAATAAATAAAAGCATGCATTTGAGGGGCTGGCAAGATGGTTCAGTGGTTAAGAACATATAGCTGTTCTTGCAGAGGCCCTAAGTTTGGTTCCCAGTACTCACATGGCAGCTAACAACTGTCCATGACTCCAGTTCCAGGAGATCTGACACCCTCTTCTAACCTCTGTAGGCACTGCACACATGTGATACACTTCCATCCATGCTGGCAATTCACTCATAGACATAAAATTAAAACAATTTTTAAAGTTGCATTTGAAATAACCTATTCTGGTTTTTTGTTTGTTTGTTTGGGTTGTTAATTGGTTTTGTTTTGTTTGTTTTGACAGGGCCTCTCTAGTCCCAGCCCACCTGGGAGTCACTATGTAGACCAGGCTGGCTTGAATCTTGCAGAAATCCTCTTGCCTCTGCCTCCCAAGGACTGGGATTAACTCGAGTATGAAATAACCTACTTAGAACAACATAAATCTTGTCCTTTCTTTGGTATGATATTCTTAGTAACTTAAGAACATAAAACTATTTCCTCCTTCTTTAAAAGTATATCAAGTCTGGGCATAAGTAGAAATAGTACTAATCAAAGAACTGTCATGATGGCAAATAGTTCTTCCCAAACTAAAATAAAAAGTATCTAAGTTGTGTGTTTTCACACACACACACACACACACACAGTTCCTGAACCAACTTCTTCTACATTTCTGTATTCCTGTTACATTCCTTTCACTCAGACCTTCTGCTGCAACAGCATGGCTGCTATAGGGGTAGAGGTTCATTAACCTCTCCTGGCTCTGATTGCTGCCATGGGAACTGTCTCCTCTTAAGTTTCTGAGCTATTATCAGATAGAAGCAGCTCTTAATCTCCCTGGCTTCCTTTTCAGGGGAATGTGCCAAGGAAAGGTAGAGGAGAAAAGGCAGAGGTCCAGGGCTACCCAAAGCACTGCACTGTGATTTTATGAAGGTATTCTAGGGATGGGAGTGTGAAAGCATGTTTGGGATTGGATGATTCATTCTTACTAATCAAGGAGAGTTGTTTTCTAAATGGGTCTAGCCTTGTGCTAACTTTAAAAATGACCAAAGGCAGTCTGAGTAAGAAAGAGATTAAAAGACCACAGCAGCCTGACCAAATTCAAGAAAGCAGCCATGATCAACACAGAATGGGAGGAGGAGGAAAAATTATGCTTAGTGACCTATAAAAAGTCTTTAGCTAAATTGATGAAAACAGCACATAGCTATAGCCTACCTATGATCTATGATGCAAATTGATTTTAGCAACTAAATTAGTCAATCCACCCATCCCTTACAGACCCTAAAAGAAAGGTAGGAACCTGCTGTGTCTGTATCAAATGATTTTTTTTTTTCTTTCTTATTCTCATCTGGGAAGTGATTAAGTAGAATCTGTAGTGGGCCTCTTTTTCCACAGCAAGGTATACATACACAAGACAAAGAAATGGTAGGTGAAACAGGCTCTACGAAAAGCTGACCCAGGAGCTAGAGATGGCTCAGTAGCTCTTGCAGAGGATCCAAGTTCAGTTCCCAGGACCCACGTGCGACAGCTCCTAAGCTTCTATAACTCCAGTGTCAAGGAGATCCAACACCTCTGGCCTCCAAAGGCACCTGTGCTCACACACACATACTCACATTCACACATATATATAATTAAAATATATATTTTTTTAAAAAGTTAACCCAACATTTGCTTCTGTAAGTCAAATGTAAATTCATACAAATGACTGACTTTATAATTCTTCAGAGACCACTTTATTTTGGCAAGTAGATGTTCAGTAACTGTTTAAATGAACACTCAGATGTTTGCTCACAGGGCAACTGCCAGGAGAAGCCAAACAAATTATCTCTATTAAAAAAATGACCAGCGTTAGAAAACTGGAGGAGGGCTAGACTGCATTCTCTCACTGGAGCTGCAAAAGGGAATATTATTCATCCACTCATTCAGTCAACAGAAACTAAGAACCCCATACAGGCCAAGTCCTCTTAGTCAGCATATGCCTTAAGAGAGTTAACAAACTATTGAACCTCAACCAAATTTGTCACACAAATATCTTTTGGGAGTTGAGGAGATAGCTTAGCTGGTAAAGAGCCCGCAGGCCAAGACCTCAGACCTCAGTTTGAATCTTTAGAACCATGCAAAGCCAGGTGCTGTAAATGCATCTGTGATTTCAGTGTACCTAAGGTAAGATAGAAGAACAGGAGAATCCCTAGGTGATTGTGGGGCACCTGGAAAACACAGCAGCAAACAATCAAATCTGGTTCAAATGAAGCAGAAGGCAAGGACCACCACCCAAGGTTGTCCTCTGACCTCTATATGCATGCCGCAGTACACACAAACCCACATTCACAGATAAGCACACATACAAATATATCTATTTAAAGCATCTTTTGTGTAGTCCAGAGTGCTGACGTGCACAGTATTTTTTAAATCAACTTTAAAGTATAATTTACAGGCCTGGGGAGATGGCTCAGGGGTTAAAGATACTTACTGCTCTATCAGAGGACCCAAGTTCAGATCCCAGCACCCAGCTCACAAACACCTACAACTCCAGCTCCAAGGGATCCAATATCCTCTTCTGGCCTCTGTGGGTACCCCCCCCCACAGACATAAATAAAAAAGAGTATAATTTACATACAATGAAGACACGCATTTTAGTGCACAATGCACAAAGTTTTTGATCACTGAATAATCTTGTGTAATCATCACTTTTTTTATGTGTATCTGTCTTTACATATGCTTCATGTGTATGGACACTGGAACTGGAGTTACAGTTGGCTGAAAAGCCCCCACCATGGGTGCTGGAAACTGAACATGGGTCCCCCAGAAGGGCAGCAAGTGCTCCTGACTGCCAAATCACCTCTCCAGCCCCATAACCATCATTTTCAATCAAGAAAAAAATATTCCTATCACCCCAAATGTTCTTTTGCTAACAATCTCCCACTCTCGGCCACAAAAGAACAGATTTTGAGGAGGGAGTCTTTTTTGAGACAGGGTCTTCCTGAAGCCCCAGTTGTCCTGGAACTTGCTATGTAGACTAGGCTGGCCTTGAACTCACAGAGATCTGCCTGCCTCTGCCTCCCAAGTGCTGAGATTAAAGGCGTACACTACCACACCCGGCTAAATTTCTTTTAGGTGTGTGTGATGTGTATACTGGTCTCTGTGTATATGTGTCTATGTACGTGTACATGGATGACCAAAGAGGACATAAGAAGTCTTCCTCAATCACTCTACCCCTTATTCTTTGAGGCAGGGTATCTCAAAACTGAATCCAAACTTGCAGATACTAGTATAGATAACCAGCTTGCTCCGGAGTGTCCAGTCCCAAGTGCTGGCATTACAGTTGGGCTGCCATACCCACCTACCTTTACAGGGGTTCTGGGAATCCAAACTCAGTTCTCATACTTGCATAGCAAGCATTTTATCCACTGAGGCATCTCCCCAGCTCCTGATCTAAGTTCCTATCACTGAAGACAGGTTTTTCCTATTCTGGGACTCCCAATAAATGAATCTGTACAGTAAGTTCTCTCTGGCATCCTCTTTCATTCAACATATTTTGGTTCATTCACATTGTTACATGTACTAATGAGTCATTCCTTTATATGGGCTGTTTCCAACGTTTTGGCTATTACAAATAATACCACTATGCACCTTCACATGGTCTCTTTATAAACATAAGTTTTCATTTTTCTTAAACACCTAAGAATATGGCTTTGGGGTTACATGGTATGAAACAAGGGTCCCACAGACAATATGCATGAACTCCAGCTGCTGCACCTCCTCACCAATACTTGGAATTGTCATCCCTTCAACTTTAGCCATTCTAATGGCTATGAAAGTTAGTACTACAGTTTTAATTTGTGTTATCCTGGCAACTAATGATGTTGAATATCTTTTCACACACTGTTGGCTAATCACATATATTTTCTTCTGTGAAGTCTCTTCTAGTCTTTTACTTATTTTTTGTTTGTTTAGGTTGTTTGCTTTTGAGAGAAGGGCTCAACCCACTATGTAGCCCTAGCTGGCCTAGAACTCACTACATAGACCAGGTGAAACTCACAGAGCCCCACCTGTCTCTACCTCTCAAGTGCTAGGATTCAAGTTTTTACTTAGATTTTAACTGGGCTGATTGTCTTATTATTGAGTCTTCTAAGGGTTTTGTAAGGGGGGAGAGGTTCAGAGCATGCATATGCCACAGTGCACATGTGGAGGTCAGAGGATTTCTATAGAATCACTTCTCTCTTTGCACTTTTACATGGGTTCCAGGGATTGAACTCAAGACTGTCAGGCTTGCATGGCAAGTGCCTTCATCTGCTGTGCCATCTCACTGGTTCCAAAGTTCCTTTCTAAACAAATTCTAGATATATTTACAGTTTGTATAAGTTTTGTCCCAGTTTGTCACTTACCTTTTCAATTTCTTACAGCAGCTTCTGAAAAACAAAGTTTTCATTTTAATAAGTCTGATTCATCAGTTTTTATTTTTATAGTCAGTGGTTCTTGTGTATTTTAAAAAAAAACTTTCCAAAATTTATTCTATAAATTTAATAGTTTTCATTTGTATGTTTAAGTCTGAGCAATTCCAAATTAATTTTTGTGATGTGAGATTTGGGATTAAGATTCTTTTTTCTATGGAATACAAAAGTCACTTTAGGAGCTGAAGAGATGGCTCAGCAGTTATGAGCATCGACTGCTCTTGCAGAGGACCTGGGTTCGATCCACAGCACCCACAAGGCAGCTATCAACTGTCTGTAACTCCAGTTCCAGGGAAATCCGATGTCTCCTTCTGACCTCTGCTGACATTGCACAACATGAGTGTATCTACTTATATTCAGGCAATACACTCATACACATTAAATAAAAATAATTTTTTAAAAAGTCACTTTAATGCATTAGTTGTGTACCACTCTGAAGAACAAGAATACAAAATAAATGAAACTGTTTGTGTCTATATGTATATGGGACATATGTGTACAGGTTCACGTCTGTTCGAATCTTGAGGAGGCCAAAGAACACCTTCAGCTACTGTTCCTCAATGTTGTCCACATTGTTTTTTAAGACAGTCTCTCACTTGCCTGGAACTCACCAAGTAGGCTACGCTGGCTGGCTGGCCAGCGAGCACCAGGGATCCACCTGCTTCCTCATGCTGCGATTACAAATGTGTCCCACTAGCTGGGCAAAGATTCATCTCTTGATACAGAAATATCTGACTGTTCAGGCAAGATGTGTTGAAAAGACTGTCCTTTCTGCTACTGAATTATGTCTAGATTACTGTTGAAAACTGAGTCATTACTGATGTGTACATCTATTTTTGAATTCTCTGTATTCCAATGATCCATATATCTATTTTTATACCAATACCACACCATCTTGATTACTTTAGCTTTATAAGAACGTTTGAAATCAAGCAAGTTAATTCCCTCCAAAATTTGCTCTCTTCTAAACTGTTGTGCCTACTGTAAGTTCTGTGCCATTTTATGTAAATTTTAGATTCATAAGGTCATTTTCTATAATCCCTCCCAAAGAAGAAAGTCTTTTGAGATTTAAATTGGGAAAGTGTTGAATTTTAATTTGAGGGAGACTTTGAATTATTAACATGGTAGTATTTCCATTAATTTCAGTCAGTCTAACCTCTCAGCAAATACTTTGTGATTTTTAGGATAAAGGTCTCTCATTATTTAAAAATTCTCTTAAACCATTTTCTTGTTCTCATTTAATTTATTCCTAAGTACACATGCACTCAAAAAAAATATTTATTTTTGCTGATGCAGATGTTCAAACCCAGGTTCTGGGGTGGTTAGCAAGGCTAGACAATGCTCAGCTGCTGAGCTATATACCCCACTCCTAAGTACACAAATGTAAGAAACTTAATTGGCCATTCAAATACATATATATATATATATATATATATATATATGTATGTATGTTATATGAGACAAGGTATCATATTCTGCAGCCCAGGCTGGCCTCAAGCTAATGATAACCTCCCTACTTCAGCCTCCCAAATGCTGGGATTTACAGGAGTGAGCTACCATGCCCAATTTGGTCATCAAATTAAAAAATTTTTAACCACACTTCATGTACAGCAATACAATTTACATACTAAATAACACTACAATAAAATTATTTGATACTGTTTAGAAAAAAGGGAAAATTTCAGGTAATAAAACAAATTTAACAACAAAAAAAAAATCACTTATTTTTGAATGGATCAATACAAAAAAATGTATCCAGTGGCTAGTCATGTCTAATTCCTATTGCACTAATGGTCAACAGAATTAAAAGGAAAGTTCAACTTTCACAATCTCTGCCTCAAGGGGACAACACACTTTGGGGGCTTATGGAATGCAGATATGGTTCTTGCTACTTCAACACACAGAAAAGTTGAATTCACATATCCACAACGAAAAATAAAGGACTAAGCCTTTTAAAATGACTGTTTCTTGTTCTCTTTTCCACACATGTATGTACAGTCACACATGTATTTGTTTACATATGCACATGTATACAGTACAGACTAGGACCTTTGACGGAGAACATGTGGTTTTTTTACCTTCTGAGATTGAGTGACCCCACACAATATTACTCATTCTAGGTCCATCCATTGTCCGGAAATTTTTCTGATTTCATTTTTCCTTATAGTTGAATATTCCATTTTATGTATGTACCAGATTTTCATTTATCCATTCATCTCTTGATGCATACAATTAGCTTGATTCCACTTTCTTGCTTTAGTGAATACAGCAGCAAAAGACAATGGGGGGGTGAAATATCTCTATAGTAAGATATGGAGTTCTCTGGGTATGTGCCCAGTAGCAAAATAGTTAGGTCATATGTTAGTTCTATTTTTAATTTTTTGAGAAACCTCCAATTGATTTCCACAATGGTTATACTATTTATTTGCACTACAAAGAGTTTTTCTTTCTCCACATCCTCTCCAACATTTGTTGGATTTCCTTTTTTTTTTTTTTTTTTTAAGGTGTATGAGTGTATTCCTGAATGTACGTAAGTGCTCCCATGTTGTACAACACCCTCAGAGGTCAGAAGAGGGCATCAGATGCCATGGAACTGGAGTTATGGACTGTTGTTAGCTGCTATGTAGGTGCTGGGAATCAAACCCAAGTCCTCTGCAAGAGCAGCCAGTGCTCTTAACGGCTGAGCCATCTCTCCAGCCCTTCTACCTGATTTTTGTACAAGGTGAAAGCTGTGAATTTAATTCATTCTTCTGCAGGTAGAAATCCAACTTTGCTAACACCACTTATTGACTAGGCTTTTTTCCAATATATATTTTTACCTCCATTCTCAAACACTTGGTGGCCACGCCTGGTGGCACATGCCTTTAATCCCAGGACTTGGGGGACAGAGGCAGGCAGATCTTTGCAGGATCAAGGCCTGGTCTCCATAGAGAATTCCAGTTCAGCTGGAGGTACAGAGAGACCCTGTCTCAAAAAGATGAGAGAGAGACACACACAGACACACAGACACACACACACACACACACACACACACACACACACACACACCAGGTGAGTATAGCTTTGGTTTATTTCCAGGTCTTCTGTCTTTTAGACTACCTTTATCACTACAGCTTTGTAGTAGGATCTGTGATGCCTCCAGCTATGTTCTGATAGCTTTAGCTATTCACAGTCTTCATGAAATACTTCATATTTTTTAAATTTATTTTTACTTATTTAATTTTATGTGTATGAGTGTTTTTGCATGTATATAAGTGCACCCAGGTCATACAAAGTTCAAGGAAGCCAGGAGAGGGCATCAGATCCCCCGGAACTGGGGTTACCGACAGTTTGTCAGCCACTATGTGGGTGCTCGGAGCCGAACCTGGGTCCTCTGCATGAGCAGCCAGTGCTCTTAACCACTGATTCATCTTTCCATCCCCTTCATCAAATACTATAAAGAGAAAAATCACAACTTAAAAATTCTTGCCAGGTGTAACCACACAGACCTGTAGCCCAGCTACCAGGAGACTGAGGCAGGAGGATCACGTCAGCTCAGAAGTTCAACGCCAACCTGGGCAACATAGTGAACCTTATTTAGTCTCAACAACAACAACAAAAGGCCTGATTCTTTTGTTTTTTTTTCTTTTTTACATTTCTTGAAAAAATCAGAACATCAGCAACTGTGGGCTCAATGCCAACAATGTAAGTAAAACTCTCTGGGGCCCAGGCTCTCCAACTTGTTCGCATACCCACTCATTAAAATCTGCAATCTGCTCAATTTCCTTCACTTAAGGCACATATTTAAAACTGTGAGCAGTGCAAGGTTTGAAGGAAAGAGTAAAGAGCAATCTATGATTCGATTTGCATGTTAAGATTCTTGCTTCAGAAAACAGTCGGGAGCAATAAAAGGATTAAGAAGTCGATTAAGCATTTATTTGAGTAGTACAGTTTTGTAGATTGCACTTGTGACTACCTAGTTACATAAACTAGAATTCTGAAGGCTCACATATTTTTTAATTTAAAAATTTCCTTAAGACTCAGCTTTTTAAAAATTCTTATTTTGTTTTGCATGCATGTAAGTTCACCCATGTCATTCAGTGCCCAGGGAGGCAGGGAGAGAGCAATGGCTGTAGCCACCATGTGGGTGCTGGGAACTCCTCTGCAAGAGCAGCCAGTGCTTAAATTGCTGAGCCATCTCTCCAGCCCCAAGACTCAACTTTCTATCTTTGTTATTTTCTCTCTCTATGGAAGGTCTCATCCAATCCCATAGCTTTAACTAACAATGCCAGTGATTCCCAAATGTGTGTCTCTGTCCTTTGGATGCTGGTCATTTTGCTATCCTCACACAGAAGTTACACAATCTTAAACTTACATACCAACTGAACTCTTGTTTTTTCTCTAAAATTAATGTATTTTAAGTGTATGAGTGGTTTGCATGCATGTAACTATGTCACTTGTGTATAGTACCCACAGAGATCAGAAAAGGGCATCAAATCCCCTGGAACTGGAGTTACAGACAGGTGTTAGCCACCATGTAGGTGTTCGAAATTGAACCTGGGTCCTCTGCAAGAGCAGCCAGTGCTCTTAACTGATGAGCCCCCTCTCCAGCCCCCTCATATATATATTTTTAAAGGATCATCTTTGACATCTTTTTTTCTTGCATCCATTTCATCACTGATTTTAAATTTTAAATTACACTTATTTATTGTGTGTCTGAGCACTCAGGCATACTATTATGCCCACGTGGTCTTGGACCATGTTGGTCCTGGAGATTGAACTCAGGTTCAATAGAAAAGCTATACTCACTCTGTGTGTGTGTGTGTGTGACTGGAGTTCTGTGTGTGTGTGTGTGTGTGTGTGTGTGTGTGTGTGTGTGACTGGAGTTGGTCCTGGAGATTGAACTCAGGTTCAATAGAAAAGCTATACTCACTCTGTGTGTGTGTGTGTGTGACTGGAGTTCTGTGTGTGTGTGTGTGTGTGTGTGTGTGTGTGTGTGTGTGTGTGACTGGAGTTGGTCCTGGAGATTGAACTCAGGTTCAATAGAAAAGCTATACTCACTCTGTGTGTGTGTGTGTGACTGGAGTTCTGTGTGTGTGTGTGTGTGTGTGAGACTGAACTCAGGTTCAATAGAAAAGCTATACTCACTCTGTGTGTGTGTGTGTGACTGGAGTTGTGTGTGTGTGTGTGTGTGTGTGTGTGTGTGTGTGTGTGTGTGTGTGTGTGACTGGAGTTCTATACCCCCTCGTGTGTGTGTGTGTGTGTGTGTGTGTGTGTGTGTGTGTGTGTGACTGGAGTTCTATACCCCCTCCCAAAGAAGAAAGTCTATTGAGATTTAAATTGGGAAAGTGTTGAATGTTTAGTTTGAGGACGACTTTGAATTATTAACAAAGTAGTATTTCCACTAATTTCCGTCAGTCTAACTTCTCTCAGCAAATACTTTGTGATTTTTAGGATAAAGGTCTCTCATTATTTAAATTCTCTTTAACTGTTTTCTTGTTCTCATTAGATTTATTCCTAAGTACACTAAAAAAAATATTTTTTCTATCCTCATTATTTTCTCTCTCTATGGAAGGTCTCATCCAATCCCATAGCTTTAACTAACAAGGCTTTGTGACAAATGCTTTTTACCCACTGAGCCATATTGCTTTGATTTTATTGATAGTGATTTCATAAATATTACCTCACTTGCCAACTTCTCATTTCTTCCTGCAGAGGTACTCTAGGTAGTCAGTGCAAAGTTAGACAAACTTTGACAGCAGAAGAGCTAGGTTTGAGGGATTTGCCTAGGGTGCATAAAGCCCTGGGTTCCATCTCCAGCACTGTATGAACTGGGTGTGGTAGAGGCAAAAGAATGGAGTTTAAGGTCAACTCTGGCTGTACAGAAAGTTGGACATTAGCCTGAATGAGACCCTACCTCAAAACTTGGTTCATACAGAGATATTCACTCCACCATCTACAACCTGCCATGTGCTGTTAATTTGGAGAATCCCATCAACAGTCCCTTCCTTTACAGAGCAGTATTAAGTAGGAAGAAAGGTAGTGAGGACTGTGGGGAAAAATGAAGCAGGAGAAGGAAAACTGGGAATGCCAAGACTGAGGAGTAAGGCTGCATATTTGTACAGTGACTCTGACAAGACATCTCAGGGAAGAGCTTTAACAAGCAAGGAAGTAAACATGGTAGCACTCCAGGAGAGGCAATTTCAGACAAATAGAACACAAATTAGACCCAGAACAGCAAGAAAACCATAGGGTCCAGGAGAATAAGCAAAAGGAGGTGTGGCAGACGATGAAACTGGATCCTGTGTGAAGAACAGATCATCACCATGTTGCACACCAGTAACCTGCAATCTCAGGACTGGGGAGGCTGAAACAAGAGGACCATGAATTCAAGACCAGCCTGGGCTACAGAGTCAGATCCTATCTCAAAAACAGAAACAGGATCTTAAGAAATCCAGAGTAGGAGTGACCAATTCAGTTCAAAGGAAGCTATTATAGTAATCCAGTAGAGTGTTAGTAATGACATGGTCAGCAGTACCAGGAATCAAATTCAGGGCCTTACATATGCCATACAAGCATTCTACCACAGAACTAAATCCCCAGCCCTTGGTTTTCGAAGACAGGGCCTTGTTATGTAGCTCAAGTTATCCCTGAACTCAAGACTCTGCTGTCTTTAACTCCCAAGTACTAAGATCACAGGATACTTGATGGTCAGTTTTATCAATCTTTAACTTAGTGTCCAGTGAACATATTTTAGAGACATAATGAATGTTCATTTTGACACTGGTAAAGGACACTGGCCTACATAATTTGGGTGGACTTGACTGGATCCACTGAAAGGCTTAAGAGCAAAACTGCTGGATGTGGTGGCAGAGACCTAGAATGGATGGCACTGCAAAGTACACACAACACTCAGAGGCTGAGACAGGACTGAAAGTTCTGGTCCAGTCCGGGTTACATACCAAGACCCTGTCTCAAAAACAAAAGAAAAGACAAACTACAGATTCCTGGAAGAAATTCCACCTTTGGTGGCAGCAGCAGTACCCTTGCTTCTTGACAGGAGCTCCAGCCTGTCTTTCTGACAGCCGAGTTTTTATGTTGGACTTGTTAAATCAGCCTTCATAATCACATAAGCCAATTTCTTGCCATAAATTCCTTAATTTATCTCTCTACTAGTTCTGTTTCCATGATTAAAGCCTACCTGGTAGATTCTGGTACCTGCCAGTGAGATGCTGCTTTAACAAATACTTAGAAAATGTGGACATGTCTCTGAAACTGGAAATGAAGAGAGACTGGAAGAATTTTTAGAAGCATGAGAAGAAAGATCTAGAATGCCTTAAGCAGGCTGTGGGCAGAAATCCAGACAAGAAAAGTACTTCTGGTGAGGACCCAGAAGGAAGTGAGAGGTGCAGAAGAGAAGCTTGCACTGCTTTAGAGATATCAACATCTTCACCAACAATGCTGGTGAAAACAAGAATGCTACCGGTGCTTCTGGCGGACTGAGGGGAAAATGAAGAATGTTCTGACCTCCAAGGGCATTATCACATGACACAGGCACACTTACATACATGTAGGCAATATGCTCAAACACATAAAATAGTAATAAATAAATCTGTTTTTTAAAAAAACAGACTTGGTAGTCTGAAAATTCTCAGTTTATCTAGATCACAAAAGACACCAAAATTAAGAAATTACTATTAAGAAAGCCAAGGGTGTGGTTGGGCAACTTTTAACTCATGGATTCCCTCAACCAACCACAAGCAGAAACTAGGAATAGAGATGAGATTATCCATCAAGCTCTATGGAGAACCTTCTTGACTAATAACAGGAATTCCTGAGATATATACAGGAGACCTACAAAGTTTCTGAAAATGTTATACTAGCAGAAACACTGCAAGCTTGAGTGTAAAGAACAGAATGAAATACAGAATGGTAAAGCTAGGGATGAAGGTCAATGGTGTAGTAACTGTCTATCATGTAAGACTCTATGGAGTCTACCACCAGCACTGCCAAAAAGAGAAAGGCCATCAGACTACCTAAATTCCATATGGAAGAAACAGACTAATAAAATCACTCTTCAACCATTAACAAGGAGGAAATTCCTTTTTTTAAAAGAATGCCTAAATTTTTTACTGTATTTAATATGTGTATGTGGGCACACATATGCCACAGTACAGATATGGAGGTCAAAGGACAACTTGGATGAGTCAGTTCTCTCTTTCTACCATGTGGGTTCCAGGGATTGAATTCAGGTTGTCGGACTTGGAGGTAAGTGCCTTTGCTCACTGAGCCATCTCAGTGGCCCAACAGGGAGAAAATTCTAATATATACTGTAACATGGGTACATCTTGAACACATAAGTGAAATAAACCAGGCTCAAGAGATAGATACTGTATATTTCTATTTATATAAGGTACTTAAAGCAGTCAAAATCTTAGTGCCAAGTTGGAGAGAGAAGTAAAAGTCCTTGCTTCACAAGCAGGAGGATGAGAGTTCAGATTCCAATATCTCAGAAAATCTTAACCCACTGCAGCATTAACTTGGTTTTGAAATTTCTATGATCTCATCTATGTATCAGCAACTCCAAAAGGCAATTTATTTTTCTTTTGGTCTCTTTTGACAGGGTCTCCCTGTAGCCCCAGCTGGCCTGGAACTCATAAAAATCCATCTGCCTCTGCTTCCCAAGTACTGGGGGTAAAGGCCTGCCACCATACCCAGCCAAAATGTAAATTCTTTAAATTTTCGTTGTTTTATTTTTATTTTTTATGCATAATGAGTGTTTTGCCTGAATGTATGTTAACAGCACCACATGTGTACAGTGCCCATGGAATCTAGAAGAGGGCATCAGATATCTTGGCACTGTAGTTACAGGTACTTTGTTAGCCATCCTGTGAGTTCTGGGAACAAAATCAGGTTTCTTGAAAGAGCAGGCAATGCTCTTAATCACTGAGCCATCTCTCCAGCCCCACCACCCCACCAAAAAAATATTTTAAGCCACAAAGCACACAGTAATTTGTTAACAGCAACTGTTACAAAGTAAATTCATTCAAATAAACTGCTTGGACAAGGGGACAATGGAGGAGGTAAGAAGTGATGATTTAGGTACATATGTTGAAGACACAACTAGGAGGATGTGCTGATAACTGGCTTCTATAAGTGAGAAACAATGAGAAGATGGCTACCAGGTTCTTGCCTGGGTATCTAGTGGCCAAGTTACCATTTACTAAACAAGGGAGACCTTACTATCTTAGCAACATGAAAGTCTGTGGTGACCACATCAAACTGTTTTGGTAGACTTTGAACAAGACACAGGTTGAAAGGGATTCTTATAACTGACTCTGAATACTGTCCTGCATTCCTTCTGGTTTTCTTGCTCAGATGTTCACTGCCCTTACTGCCTAGCTCCAATCTTTTACAGACCAAATTCAAGTAACAACCTAATAGATGTTGAAGGGCATATAAGACAAAGGAAATTTATTTAGGATGTTGCCCTTTAAGTAAAGGAAGAAAGAATCAGAAGATGCAGTTTTTCTCATCTGGTGACTGTTTAATGAGCATCTACTACCTGGCATGCCAGCCCTGATGCTGATGCTGGGGTTATGGCACACAGGGACAGATTTGGTCCCTGGCATCAAAACACTTATGGAAAGAAAAATACAAATAATTATGCAAGGGCCTAGGAGAAGGCTCAGTTGGCAAAGTATTTGCTTCGTAAGTCTGAGGACCTGAGATCAATCCCCAAAACCCATTTAAAAAGCTGGGTATAGTGGTATGTACCTGTAATCAGAGCAATGAAGAGATGGGCCTCAGAAACAGGAAGATTTCTGGAAGCTTGATAGCCAGCTACTCCAGCCTACCTGGTGAGTTTCCAGGCCAATGAGGGACTGTGTGTAAAACAAAAGGTGGAAGATGCCTGAGTTGCCCTCTGACCTCCACACATATGTGCACATGCACCTTCACAGCATGAGCGCACACACGCATGTGTACATATACATGCAAAATAAAAAATAAGTGTAATTGTGGCTAGCGCTATAAAACAAACTGGTCTAGGTGCTATGGAAAATTAACATGTACTGGACGACTCTTAGGTGCTAAATGCTTTACATGTAACTATTTGGCTCTCACAATTATTCTATAACGAAACAGAGATTCCAAAAGATTAATTCTCTCCCAAGATCACAGAGCCAGTAAATGGAGGAAAACAGGTACATCAACTACAAAACCCAGAAAACGTGGGAGACAGCATTGAGAATGTCAACTTTTGAGAATCCTTGCTCTAGAAAAAGCAAAGTTTTCTAAGCTCACTTAATGAAGGTGAATCTTGGAGGGTATTCAAAATTCCCTTACCACTCTCCAAATAGAACAAAAGGTTACACTATAATTAACTCTGTTTTATTTAGGCACCGAACAGGTTACAGACATGTTGAAAATAATATGTCATGAACAGCCTCTCCAGATTGTAAAGTTATACTCAGTTTTTAACACATTGATTTTGCCAGGTTTATCTTCAGAATCAGCCTTTAGGTAAATTAAAAGGAATTGATCATAATTGTGCCACACTGTTGCTGATTTGGATATCACTTGATTCAATGTACACAAAGATCATAACAGATACCACAAAAATGAACCCATACCATCCTATGAACCTCTACTAAAGAATTTATTTCCCTTCAAGTGGGACATGGTGGTACATGCCTTTCTTTAATCCTAGCACTCAGGAGGTAGAGGCTGGTGGATTTCCATAAGATCGAGGCCAGTTTGGTCTACATACTGAATTCCAGGCCAGCAGGAGCTAAAGGGAGTGTCTCTCTCTCTCTCTCTCTCTCTCTCTCTCTCTCTCAATTTCTTTCAAGTTAAATCATTAATACATGATTTCATTTAGTTCTTGGTTTTCCCATTCCTGGCCATCCTTTCCTACTTGAAAGAAAGAAAACCAGCTATAAGTCAGTGTGAAATGGTTCACGGAATTTATAAAATGAAGCAAAATATATCATTGCCTTCAGCACCATTATTTTCTGGTATGACTTGACAGAGATTTAAAGAGTAAAGCCTGAAGTGGGGCTCATACCTATAATCGTAGCACTCAGGCTGAGGTAGAACTGTGAGTTCAAGATCAGGCTGGACTAGTGAGTTCAAGGCCAACCTGGGCTACTTGTTGAAAGAAAAAAAATCAAGAAAGAAAATATAAGTAAATGAGTCAAAGACACCAGAGCAGCTTTAGTTCGGAAACAGTAACTCTGCTTACACCAAGGATACGAAAATAACTTCTTAATGTCTAAATTCTCACCTCCACATATCTTTACTTTTTCTGAGACAGAGTCTCATATAGCCCAAGTTGATCTCCACAACCCAAGTGCTGGGATTACAGGCATAAGCCACCATCCCCAATTTATGTGATACTGGGCACTGAACCCAAGAATCCATGCATGTCACAAATTCTACCCTATGCGCTCCCACCTCTAAATCTTAAAGGAAAGACAACATACATATGGTAAACTCAAAGAGACTGCATTAATGTAGTTTACTGGACACAGCTCACTGGCAGAGTACTCATCTAGCATGTGCAAAGTCTTAGATTTGATCTCCAGCACAGAAAAGGAAAGACTACTTTAAATATACCCATTATATTACTACATTTAAAGTCAAGAGCCAGGTGTGGGGACTTGTGTCTGCATTGCCAGCCCTTGACAGTCTGAGGCAGGAGGATTGCTAATAGCTGGGATTACCCAGCTAAGTCTCAAGCCAGCCTGAGCTATAGCATGAGAAACCCTGTTTCAAAAAAAAACAAAGATAAGAAAATAAAGTCAGTGCTGCAGATATGTGGCTCAGTGGTAAAACATTTGCCTAGCATGTGCAATGTCCTCCACAGCCCCAGTAGGGCAAGAAGAGAAAAGGGAAAAAAAAGTGTCAAACAAGAGAACACCACTTTAACACCGCAGACAGTGTGGTGCATCTAAAGTATGAAGACAAGACAACTCTCCAAGTTCCTGTAAATTTCTGTGGTAGTGAAAACATGTACAAATTAAGTGCGACTGAAAGACCCTGGCATCACTTACACCATTTACAATTAAGAAGATACTGAAGCACTGACAAAAAAATTCTAAAAATTTGGATATTATAGTATGTCCTTATTTGGTTAAGTATTTATCGAGCAATTAAGATGTGAAGTCACCATTACAGTTCTCTTTTGCGGAAACGGCAACAAAATACATATAAGGAACACTACAAGGAGTATTCTGAAAGTTTTAACACTTGATTATTATCACAAAGAATTCTCATCCTAGAGTTTTTCTCTATGCAGAAGACTGAACGGTAGCAATTTACTACAAGTTCGAGGTTTGGCAGCTCAGACATATTATCATAGGGTCATTTAGCTCAGAGGCCTCAGAGTTCAAATCCTGACTGTGACCCTCTTGTTCCTCTCTCCAAGCTTTTCAGTCCTCAACTACAACACTGTACCAACCAGTTATTTCACAGAATTGGTCTGAGGATTAATGAGGCAGGCACAATGACTGTCAAAAAGTAGTCACTTCCCTCTACCTTTCTCCACAATCCCTCCAACAACCTCACAAAGAATTACTCTGGTTGTGCCCTTGGGCTTCCAATGGTTATTTCTTTCACACTGGAGAGTTTAGATGCTTTTCATATTATACCTATTACGTTTAATTTTATATTGGCTCCAAAATGTTTCAAAGAAACAAAGTCATCCGTAATTCTCACTAATGAACTTAAGAGGACACAGACCTAACAATACCACATATATTTCAAATCCAAACAGAAGTAACAAACTGTTCATGCCAGATTTCAAAATGAACTCCCAGAGGGGCTGGAGAGTATGCTCAGTGGTTAAGAGCACTGTCTGCTCTTGCAGAGGACCTGGGTTCAATTCCCAGCACCCATATGGCAGCTAACAACTGTTTGTAACTCCAGTCCAAGGAAATCTGATTTCTTCTTCTGACCTCCTCAGGCACTGCACGACAAGGGTATATCCACCTAACATGCAGGCATTACACTCATACACAAACAATAAAAATAATAAAATATTTTTTAAAAAATGAACTCCCAAAACTGGGCATGGTGGCATATATCTGTAATCCCAGCATTTGCAAAGTATAGGCAGGAGGATACAAAGTTCAAGGCTAGACTCTGCTGCAATTCAACTTCAAGGCCAATCTGGGGGTAGGGAGGAATTCAATTACTCATTATCAGATCTCACAAAGGGAATGATTTCTAAATGCATACTAACAAGAATGGGGAACAATGAACCAGACACAACACAAAAATAAGATATCTGGGACTGGAGAGATGGCATAGCAGTTAAGAGCACTGGCTGCTCTTGCAGAGGGCCCGGGTTTCAATCCCAGCACCCACATGCAGCTAATAACCATCCATAATGTCAGTTCCAGGGAATCCAATGCCATCTTCTGACCTTTGAGGACACTGCACGACAGGGATGCACTTGTAGACATGCAGGCAATACACTTATACACTCATATATATATATATATATATATATATATATATATATATATATATATAATATTTTAAAAATAAGGTATTTGAAGAGAAGGAAAAAGATTCTGTACAACACTCCTTCCAAGGGCTGCAGAGACCTCCTGTCACTGTTATCCACGTAGGCCATAAACACAGTGTGGAAGGGGCCCAAACTCAGTTACTAGACTGTCAAACCATTTAATTTCTAAGAGCCTCCATCTAACTAAACAATGAGAAAGTTAAATTTAAACAAATGACCCCCAGAACTTAAGACAATGTCCAGCAATGAGTCCCACTCAGGGCACCCTGGAAGATCACTCAATTTCTACTTTAACATCTGCAGTGACGGTGAATTCTCACTTTAGACATGAAACGGTTAGGAATCTGGGTGGTTTCAGCCACATGTGGTGGCTCATGCCTGTGATCTCAGCACTTAGAAAGTGGAAGCAGGAGGATCAGGAGTTGAAGGCCAGCCTCAGACAGAGTTCTAGGCAAGCCTGAGGTATTCAAGACTCACCCCCTTCAGCTGAACCCCCGCCCCCCCCAAAAAAAACAGCAAAAAAGTAGCAGTTCAGTCTCTAAGAATATGGATCCACATTTTTCAGACTTGTGGCTTCAAAGACATAGAACACTTAATTCACTCCTATTTCCACTGCAATTTAGTTCATACTGAAGTAACCTGAGGGAAAGCACTAATGCCTCTGGAGAGTTTGTCCAAACTGATGGAGTTTTACACAGTCTGTCCTTTCAGGACTTAACTCTCTGTCCTCCAGATTATCCTCTTGTGCACTGTCAGTCACATCAGCTCTCACTCCAGGTATTTTCACCTCTAATTTCTTCTCAAGTACATGCACCTCTAAGCACTGCATCTGGCTAAACCCACTCTGCAGACAGATGACTCAGTCATTCAAAGGAGACACTCTAAGCAAGCAACTGTGCAACCCTTTGGCTCCTACTTTAACTGTGGAGCTAAAGTCAATATAGTTACTAGAAGGTGGGTATGGTGGTGTGTTCCTGTAATCCCAACACTCCGCAGGCAGAAGCAGTAAGATGTAGGACCACAGAAGCCTTGAGGCCAGCCAGGGTGACATAGTGAGTTCTAGTATATGACAAGATCCTGTCTCTAATAAACAAACAAATAAATAAAGCAAGGTAGCATTGCTCTCTAGTTTGCAAAATCAAAATCATCTAGACCACCAGGGGCCTAGAGAGATGACTCAAAGGGTAAAGTCACCTGTTGCCAAGCTGGATGACCTGAGTTTATCTCTAGGACCCACAAGGTGGAAGGAGAGAAAACATGCACACACGATGACACATATAAGTGTAATTTTTTTAATCTTTAAAAAAAATCTAGAACTAGAAGAGAACAGCAAAGCAGCAACGACCAGCATTTCAATATCAATACCTCCTTCTGAACAGAGAATTCATATTCACTCATCACTCAGACGCCAACCTCGTGCACCCATGGTCAGTTCTATACTACTGCCAAGAACCATGAATTATGATTATGGGCATGGAAAGCTGTTCTGAGGATTTAACACCTTTTTTAAAATCTACATTGTGGCAATATGAAGCAGTCATCATCATCATCCCCATTCTACAGCCAGTGAGTTACAGAAAAGGCAAGGTAGAGAGAGTATCATAGGCACACAGAAAGTACATGGAGTCAAGACTCCAACCCAGCCAGACTCCAGTGTTTACATTAACTAATACTCTGTAACTCCTTGTCTACCATTCTGATACCATTAATTTCTCCAGTATCAGAAAAATGACTCCACCCCACTTTACAAGGAAAACCGAATATTTGTCATTACCACAGATACAGATTACTTAAAGCATTCTGCATAGGCTAAGGGTGCACCTGGATAGAAGAGTGCTTATCTCACCTGCACAAGGCCCTGAGCTCCAATCCCAGCAGCTCAGAAAAAAATACTCACATAGCTCTGACTTGGTACCCACATATTAGCCTACCATGTTGAAAGAACACAGTATATGTAAGTATTAAAAGAATTAAATCTTTCCCAACTCCCTCACTCTCCCAGAAGCAAGCTTTCCTCCTCCCCACTGAAGCACTTTGTACTTCTTCCAACACTTACCCTTTCTACAATCACTTTTTTAGGTACAAAATAGGTTTCACTGATGTTTACGCACACACGCACACACACACACACACACACACACACACACACACATATACATATATACCAACGTATCCTCCTCCATCCTTATTCCCAAAAAATAGTCCCCTTTCTGCTTTCAGATAGGTAGGTTGATACATACATACATACATATGTATGTAGGTAGATTTCACATGAGAGAAATGTGATACTTTTGTCTTTCTTTGCCTAAAGTACCCTCTTAACTCTCTCCCTTTGAACCTCTCCCTCCACCCAACAGTCTCTCCCCTACTTTCATATCATATTTATATTTAAATCTACATGCTGCATATGAAATAAAACATATTTCTCTTTCTGGGTCTCAATTCACCTAATACAACAATCTCCAGTTCCATCCATTTCCTACAAATAACAATTGTACTCTCATTTACAGCTAAATAAAACTCCATTGCATGTATCACACTTTCTTGAGCCATTCATCTGCTGATCAGCATCTAGGCTGGTTCTATATCTTGACTATTGTGAACAGTACAGCAATAAATATGATTGTGCCATTTATCTGTTTTGGTAACTTAGACTCCTTCTAGTATATTCCTAGGAACAAAGACTTATTTTCTATTTTACCCACAGTGGCAGCCAATCCTCACAATGGCCCCCAATCCTCACAATGGCCCCCAGGCATTTGTTTCTTTCGTAGCCCCTTCCCACAATGTGGTAAATAGGATACTAGAGGAATGATGGGATGTGGCTTCTGAAGCTAGATCACAAAGCCAGGAGGGCATGCAATAAGCTTTGTGAAGAAGCCCATATGAACAGCCAAGACCTCCCCTTGAACAGCCTGCACCAAGCTGTAAGCTATGTGGATAGCCAAAATGGGAGATGATCCACCAGCCTCAGACAAGCTTCCAGATAACAATACTACCTAACATACTGCAATCTCTTGAGAGACCCAGAACCACTCAGCCAACTTGAGTGCCTGCCTCACAGAAGCTGGGAGAGAATGCTATTTTAAACACCTTCTGTTTTCTTTTGGGGGTTGTGTTGTTTGGTTTTTTGTTTTTTTGTTTGTTTGTTTGTTTGTTTTGAAACAGGGTTGTATATAGCCCAAGGCTGATCTCAACATGTTATGTAGCTGAAGATGACCTTGAAATCTTGATTCTCCTGTCTCCATTTCCTAAGTGCTGCAATTATAGGTATGCACCATCATGTTCAATTTATGTGGTGCTGAGGATGAAACCCAGGGCCTCATGTAAACTAGGCAAGCACTCTAATCAACTGAGCTATATCTCTAGTCTTTAAATATAAATTTTTGAGGGAATATTCTACACAGCAATAGACAGAAACACACTCATTCTCCAAACCACGAAGCTCCTTGAGAACAGTGACTATTCCATTGATTTTCTTGCTTAGTTGACAGGATGAAACTTTTTAAAATTGTTTTTTGTGTATGTGTGCATGCTTGTGAGTATGTGTGTGAGGATTTGGTGTGTTCTGTGTGAGTGATGTGGGTGCACCTGTGCCCATGAGGCCAGAGAAAAGGGTCAGGTATCCTTCTCTACTGCTCTTTACCTTATTTCTTTGAGGCTGGGTCTCTCCCTAAACACAAAACTACCATTTTTTCAGCTAGGCTGGAAAGCCAACAAGCCCCAACAACCCTCTTTGTTTCTGCCTCAGTGCAGGGGTTACCAACATGGTCTGGGACTACATTCGGCTTGTTCCACGGGTGCAGGGATCCAAACTCTGGTCCCCATGCTTGAACAGCAAGTGCTCTTTACCTTTGAACCACCTCTCTGGCCTCTTTTACTTTGTTTCCTTGAGACAGGGTCTTAAGTAGTTCAGGCGGGCCTTGAATTCTCCTGCCTCGGTTTCCTGAGTGTCAGAATTACAGGGGTAAGCCACCATGCCCAGTGCATTTCCTTGATTTTCAAAATTCCACAAAGACATATCAGATAAATAATCTTTCCTTCTGATGTGTATCCATTTATAAATCTATGTCTCTACTGCTTCACCTACAATCCATAGGTGTTCTTCAAAGACCTTTAAAATAAAAACTGAAGTCTTTTTCTCAGGAGATGAAATGTTCCCAGTGTCAATCCTTCCAATTCTCACCCCAAATATATACATTTTATATAGAGTAAATATTTCATTCATACTCATTTTATATTCAACAAGTATTTACTGAGAATCTACTATGTCCCAAGGCTGGCTTTTGAAGCTAGAAACAGAAATAAGCCCAACGTGCTGGGTACCTATAATCCTAGCTAGTCAGGAATCTAAGGCAAGAAAATTACTTAAGCCTAGTTTAAAGTCCAGCCTGGGCAACATAGCCAAGAACCTCTCTTTAGAAAAAAACAAAGCTGGTAGCTCATGACTAAAACTCCAGCATTTGGGAGGAAAAGGCAGGAGGGCTGTCTCAAGTTTAAGGCCAGCCTGGGCTACATGATAAATTCCAGGTCAGCCTGGGCTACTTGTCTCAAAAACAAAGGTCTTGTACCAACATGAAGCCTTGGGTTTGTCAATCACTAGCACTGAGAAAGAAAGAAAAAAAAGCCTGGCTTAATGCCTATTACCTAGTGGGCACCAAAGAACATTAAAGAATGTTGTTTCCTTCCCTTTCTCCTTCTAAAGGGTTCATAACTACTTCCAGATTTTTCAGGAACCTGAGCTCTGTTACTTCTATCTGGTCTTCACTGCCATCTGAATTAAGAGTCAGCTTAAATGCCATCTTCTCTTTAAGCTTTCCCATATATCCAAAGAAGCAGCTCTCCTGGCACTCTGTAATTCTGAGATTGCACTAGACTTGACTTTACCTTGTTACAATCATCTGTCACATTCTGCCTAGTCCATTAAATTGTGGGCCCCTCCAGAAAGGAACCATATCTCAATCTTCATCCCAGCTCAGCAAAACATCACAAGCATGGAACAAAAGTCTGCTGAATGAACCAAAGTCATTACTTAAAAAGTATCCGCAATTGCTACAGGGTGACCCAAACTTTACGGTTTTTTCCTTTATGGGCTAAGATCCTGTTTTATACTTTTCCGAATCTCTCCCTCACAGTATTTGGTAGAGTATGAAAGACATGGAACGTTTGCAATAAATTATTTTGGATGATGGGATATATATTACACTTCAATCTCTTATGATTTTACAAAAAAAGAAAGAAAGAACGAACGAACGAACGAACCCTGGCGAATATGACTTTGGGAAGACTTCTTAAACAGGGCACTTCTTAACAGTACTGACAAAGAAGTGACCCAAACACCAGACCTAGACTTACAGACATTTTCCCTTGCATGTCTCTGAAGAAAGCAGTAATGGTTTGCTTCTGTGTAACTCATTTCATTAAGAAACTAAGCATCAGAAAGCCCTTTGATTTGCTATGAAAAATGCAAACACCATTAGACAAAACTTAGTTTAATAACTTTCAGCCAAAGATTCCCCACCCTGCAGTCATGGGGCTGTGGGCCAGCTGGCTGTACCACCTCGCCCCTGGAGGTGGCCGATTCTCAACAATAAAACTGTGTAAGTGAACTTTGAGGGGGTGAAGGAGGCCTTCTACAGTAAAGCACTTAAGTTTAAATTCTTATTGAAAATAAAGCTTATGTTATCAGCTTTAGCTTCATGTCAAAGGGATCTTGAAAGATCTCAAAAACAGTCCAGACACTGTATGGATTTAAAAACTATGTAAACACATAAAGCACAGGTTTCATTTCATTATAGTTAAGTGAAGTATTTCACATTCTTGTATGCACACACTTCATGCCAAGTACAGGCTGGCAAACGGGAAACTGCCCACCAATCTGTCCTTTACTTATGCCATATAACAAAGAAATCCCGACAAAGGCAATTTGGGCTAGGAGTTACACACCTACCTAGCAGTTTTCCTCAACATCAAAACACGAACCATTTCTTGGGTCCCTGGTACATGTTAAAACATCATGTCAAGCATTTTATGTGACTACTTTATTTAATACAATCTCATGTGATAGGTACTGTTATTTCCATTTTTCAGATGAGAAAAGACAGGCCCCAGAAGACATAGCTAGCAAAAGGTAGATTTGGGAGTCTTAACTAGAAAGCTCAGGCACTAACCACTACAGAGTATTAGTGTTTTCTTAGGGAAAAGGGGGAGGGCAGATATAATCAAAGGTGCTAACAAACACCCTTGTGACTGACGCTTTTCCTTCTTGGCGGTCAAGTTTCAAATCTGCACAGCCCTGCAGACCTGGCGGCAAGCAGGTCAGGCTTCCCAGTCCAGGTGAGCCTCCTTGCCAGGGAAGCCTGAGGATTGCACCTGTATCCTCCGGGTTTGCACAACAGCCAGGTGAAAGCGCCCGACCCATCTCTGCAGATAAAACACACCCGGGGCGCAGCCAGGGCGGGAACCTCCCCGCTCCTCCCCAACCGGCGCAGCGCGGCCCCAGCAGGCTGAGTGCACAGGTGCACGGTCGCGCCCAACTGCCCGGCGCCGGGTGACCCCAGCTCAGCGACCCCGGCCCCGAGGGAAAGGGCGGCACCGCATTACTGCGGGCTCGGCCTGGACCCCCAGGACGCGCGCCGCGGGGTCCGGGGAGAAAGGATGCTCGCGCGGGATGGGGCGGGGCGCGTGGGGGAGGGGGTCCCTGCCCGGACTCTCACTCACCGCCGCGCTCTCCTCCCGGCCCGGGCTCCGCCGCTCGTGTCTCCTCCCGGGGCTCAACGACCAGTCAGGGTGCACGACGCGTAAGGAGAGGTCCGCGCGAGCCGAGGGAGTGCGGCGAGCCGAACCGAGAGGGGGTAGGGTAGGACAGTCGCTCTCGCCGCCCGGGCCACCACAGACACGACCGCAGCCGGTTCCTCTCAGCCACAGAAGCTGCGGGCCCTCCCACCACGCGGCGTCCCGCCTCCCGCCCCACCCGCCGGATGAGTGACAGCCGTACCGTCCAATCAGGAGGCCTAAGGGGTGTGAGGAGAAGGAAGAGGACCGAGGAGGGCTAGTACGGCGGCGCGACTTCCCGTGACTGACAGCCCGGCGTATCCAATCGGAAGCTGAGAGATGACTTCATCGCTGAGGGGAGCCTGGAACTGGCAGAGCCGCAGCTAGGAGGTGGGAGGAGGTCATCGTCGAGCTGGAGCGAGGGGCGGGAGGGTGGAGGGGCGGAGTCTAGGTCTTAAAGGGAACGCAGCGCCTTGATCGGCCTGTCAAGGGAAGGGCAGTGAACCCCGCTGGACCGCGGTGCTGCCCAGGGATCGATGCCCAGCCGCGAGCTGTTACTGCAGTCATTCCGCAGCTTGCACCTCGGTCCGGCTGAGGGCTCCCACGTCGACTCACATTCCCGTTTCCCGAAAGGAGACAATAAATTCCGCTCTGGCCTGTGGCCCTGAATTCCCGTCACGCCCCCGCCCCACCGTGGCCCCCGCCGCCCTCTTTCTCTAAGTCGGTAAAAGGAGGACACTGACATCTACCTGCCTCGAAGGTTGAGATCATCACCAGGGAAAGTGTTTTTGGCTGGAGGAAAAAAGGGCTGAATGATCCCTAGTGCTTGTATCCAGAGGCTCCAGGAAGAGCGTTTGCAAAGAGAAGCACAGTAAACGACTCCAGGAAGCTGTGCAGTTCCAAAATCTAGCTGCTGATGTGGAGAGAGAGAGAGAGAGAGAGAGAGAGAGAGAGAGAGAGAGAGAGGAGAGAGAGAGAATAGATAACCCTGTTCAATGGCTTCAACAGGAAAAAAAAAATGCTTACAAAAGCGAAGAGACAAGTTAATCAAGGCCCACTGGGCTAAGAGTCACGATGGAGGCAGGCCTCTTCCTGCCCCTTTTCTGCAGTACACACACACCCTCCCCAACAAAGAGAGAGATCACTAAAACGGAAATCCGAACTTGTGGCACGATGTTTCTGGATCTCTTAAACAAAAGTCTACTCTCTCCTTTTAGGACACCAACGAAACAGATAAGGTACACCAAAGAAAGATCCCACCAAAGGCCAACCTGGGAATCAGTTTACTGGGTTTACTTACAGAGCGTGGGTGACCCCAAGGCAGCCAAACCACCAAAAGTTTCACCCCAGCATGGCTGATGACTTCTACATAGCTGCATAGGTGGAGCACTCCCTCCGGTTATACTTCAACAGTCTATGTACTCTAGCATTGAGGACTCCTTATGGGGCAGAATTGTATACAGCTAACTGGGAAGTGCAGGAGGGAGTGACTGAGACCAGTGAGGGTCTGGTGACCCTCCTCACACCCTTCTTTCTATGCAGAACCATCAACACTCAACAAGCTCAATTTTGAGGGTCTCTTGCAAGTAGGCACAGCTGCTCTGATGAACATAATGGCTGTCGTGTTTATAGGGTAGTGTTACACAAGGAAGAGGAAGAGAAGCACTTTTCCCAAAGGTTTCAAGGGAGCAGGGTTACCAAGGCGGCAGTGTGGGATGGAGGGTGTGTTAACATAGCTAGAGGACGAAGCTAGGAAGGGACAGTCTTTCAGGTTTGGGAAGGCACAGAGATCCAAAGGGGGCAACTCAAGTTACAGCTCAGAGTAAATTCTTCTGTTGGCCCCTGTTCTCCCCTAAGTCTCCCAGACTGCCCACTGGTGTAGCTCAGTTGGACATTAAAATGGGGGTTCAGCTCTATTCACCACAAAAGCCAAAGTGGCCTTGGTTAAGTCCCAGTTATTCATCTATAAGTCAGCTTCAAGTTCCATACCAAATGTCTCATCACAGAATCTTGGCGATAGGTCAGATCCTGTGGCACCTTAGTCACACCTTCCCCCTAAGAAAATGCCTTCCACAAAAGCCCTAATAAAATTATTTATTCAACAATTATGTTTTTAGACAGGGTCTCCTGCAGCCTAGACTGTCCTCTAACTTGCTACATTGCTGGGGATGACCTTGAACTCCTGATTCTCCTGCCTTCACTTCTGGGGTTATAGGCATGCATCAGAACCACACCTGGCTCAGCAAGAACATTCTTGAGTAAGACATGGAAGACTGAGACACATGAGATGCCATAAGCCATTGCCTTGGCGTGCTTATACTAAGGTGGGGAAAGCTAAGGCAAATGCTTGGGAGGCTCCAACACCAGACAGGGTCATGACTAATGGAGGATGCAGAAGCACCCTCAGAGGAGAAAGTATTGCAGGCTGGAATTATTGAGTGGGGCAGATTTCCCCAAGTTAAGACCAGGGCAGGGCATTCTGGATATTGTCCACCCAGACCCGGTGTTAGTGAAATAGTCAAGGTGAAAGGAAAGCAAAAGTATATTTTCTTAGTCATAGGAAGAACAATATGCTCATTCATTGCAGACCAAAGGGCAAGCTCCAGACTTGACAAGCTCACCACCTCACCAATAGGCCTATTCTTTTTTTGACAAACTAAATTGTATATTGTATGTGTATACATATGTGTTATATACATTCAAAGTGTTTATGTATTTCTTATGCATGTTTTGTGTCCTTCTAATCTCTAACCAAAGACCCCATCTAATGTTACCCATTAAAACTACCCAGAATATGTCTAATTCGACTTCCTGTCTTCCCGGTTTCTACCCATCCCCAAAGCAATGGGGTAAAGTCCCTTTCTCTTGATGTCATTCCTCAGATAATAGTTTCCATGTGGCCTATTGCTTCAAGTGGACATTCTTCAGTTTGTCAGGATCTAGTGGGGACATGTATTATTTTTGTCGTTCTAAAAAACATTCTGTTTCTCCTATTAAGGAAACCCCAGTTTCCTCTGAGGAAACACTTCCTCGCCTTCCATCCTTATGACTGCCATAGGAATGGCTTTAGTACTTCATATTCCCAGAGTGAATTCATATTCCAGTTCCAACCAGTAAGGACACTGCTCACTGCTACCACCACGACCAACAGCAATAGCAGCAGCAGCAGCAGCAGCAGCACCAGTTGTTTTAGGAAGGTCTTATGACCCAAGATAGTCCAATCAGAATGGGCTCTGAGGCCTTCATTCAAGTACTGGAATGAAAAGATTCTCTTTGCATGGGATTTCTGAACTGTCTGGCTTCCTTGTGGAACGAATATGCAGGACAGATCTCAGAGAGAACAAAACAACATAAAAACAAACAGTGGGATAGGAATATAACTCATTGGTGAACAGAGCACTTACTTAACATACCCAAGGCTGTGAATTCAATCATAAACACCCCCATCACTGCAAAATAAAAATTAAACAGCTGAGCTAGGGACAGTGACCACAACAGGTAATGACTCTGAGAACCTAGATCTGCTTATTTAATTGGGTATTTGACTCTGAGATGTCTTGTGTCAGAGTCATTAGAAACAGAATATTTAGGGCCTGGGGATGTAGTCCAGTTGACAGTGCTTGCCTAGCATGCATGAAGCCCAGGGTTTGCTCCCCAGTACTGCATAAGGCCAGGCATGGTGGTGTATCCCTTTAATCCCAGCACCGAAGAGGTAGAGGCAGAAGGATCAGAAATTCAGTGTCATTCTTGGCTACATAGCCAGTTTGAGGCCAGCCTGGACTACATGAGAGCCTGTTTCAAAATGAAAGAAGGAAAGAAGGAAAGAAAAGAAAGAAAGAAAGAAAGAAAGAAAGAAAGAAAGAAAGAAAGAAAGAGAAAGGAAGGAAGGAAGGAAGGAAGGAAGGAAGGAAGGAAGGAAGGAAGGAAGGAGGGGAGAGGGAGGGGGGGAGGGAAGGAGGGAAGGAGGGAAGGAGGGAGGAAAGGGAGGGAGAGAGGAAAGGAAGAGGAAGAAAGGCAGGGGTGACCTTTAAGATATAGTGGGCAGAATTTATTGAGGGAAGGAAAACATAATCTATAAGGGAGGAAGTTGAGCAAGACCGGAAAAGGGAAAAAGCCCAGCAAGACCAAGTTCGATCTTGTCTTGGCCTGATCCACAGTGGGAGAGTTTCCGGCAGTTTGAAGCACTGGGAATGTTTTGTATCTCAGTTATCTCTCAGTCACTGGCTACAGGCCCTGAGGAAATGACAGTCCCCAAGGCAGTTCTCTTTAACTGAGTGCAACTGCCAGGAATTTTGGACAACTGGGAACCCTTAGCTGCCAACCTTCACTGGTCCCTGGAGGATGAATACATTGGCCTAAGGAGATCTGAGAGGGGCTGACTCTATGTTCACTCCAGAGTCAGGCTTCTGTTGTTGGTACCAAAGATGTAACCACACAAGCTGCTCAGATGAGAGCTGACTGGAAAGCAAGGCAAGACCACGGCCTTCCTCAGCTGCTGATTTCTTCTGTCAGTAGGTTACACTTTTTATATTTATGTTAGCAGACTGGATGGTTGCACTGGCTCTTTGGCCCTAACTCACTTTATAAACTGTCCTTTCCAACCCTTCCTCTCTAGCTGTTTCTCTACAAACTAATACTAAATCAAATTTACTCTCTCTTATACTTTTTTGGGGGGAGAGGGAACTGAGGAAGGATCTCATGTAGCCCAGGCTAGCTTCAAACTCTGTGTAGCCAAGGATAACCTTGAACTCCTAATCCTCCTGCCACCATCTCCCAAATGCTGAGATTACAGGCATGCTCCACTACACCTGGTTTTTCTCTTGGACTTTTACAATGGATTCTCTGGGGATTGGGGTCAGGGTGGCTAGTGATTCAACCCAGAGCTTTACAGCCTGCTGGGCAAGTCATCCAACTATTGACCTATACCCTTAGCCCCTATAATTTTTAAATGCAAATGTAGGACTTTAGCCCTGTTAATAATTAGCATCTGGGAATCACTGTGACCCTTGCTTTTCTTTCTTCCCTTTTTTTTTTTTTTTTTTTTTTTTGAGACAGGGTCTCACCATTTGGCCCTGGTTTGCCTGGAACTCACTATGTACAACAGGTAGGCCTCAAAATCACAAAGATCTGAGTGCTCAGATTAAAGGTATGTGTCACCACAATCAGCCATTTTGTCCAGGCATCTAACCACTTGGCTACCTCTTCCGATTGCATCGATATTGCTGAAAGGGCCAAATGTGGTGACAGAGCCTAAAGCAGACCACGAGACACTGACACCACCGCCCATCCCCAGATCACTACTCTTTCTCCACAACCTGTAATCCACAGTCCTGGAAAATGTGCCCACCCGTCCTTCCCTCTCTGTTTCTCCTCCTCTCTCCAAAAGTGTTTCCCAGATCTCAGCTGCCCTCAGTGCATGCAGCTCTTTACTGTTGTTTCTTCTTTTTGTGCTTCTGTTTTTTGTTTTTATTTTAATTAATTTTTATTTTATGTGTGTGTTGCTTGCATGTATGTAAGTATAATGCCTGCGGAAGCCAGAGGAGGGCATCAAATTCCCCTGGAAATGGAGTTAGAGAATGTGGTTAGCTGCCATGTAGTTGCTGGTAATTGAACCCGGGGCAAGAGCAGCTGGTACTCTTAACTGCTGAGCCGTCCCTCCAGCTTGTTGTATTGTTTCCTTGAGAAAGGGTCTCACTGCGTAGTGCTGGCTGGCCTGGAACTCACTATGTAGACCAGGCTGGCCTCAATCTCATAGAGATCTGCCTGCCTCTGCCTCCTGAGTATAGGAATTAAAGGCGTGTACCACCACATTGGGCCCTGTTGCTCCTTAACTTCTCATTGAGATTGGTTCTGTTACCTAGAATATCTCCCCTTGCCTATCTATTCAAATCCCAGCTCTAGGGGCTGGAGAGATGACTTGGGGGTTAAGGGCACTTGGTGCTCTGGCAGAGGACCTGGGTTCAGTTCCAAGCTCACCTGGCAGCTTACAACCACCTGTATAGATACATACATGGATACATGCAGGTAAAACACTTGTACACATGAGTTAAACATTTAAAAAGTCCTAAAAAATAAAATAAAATCCCAACTCACTTTAATTTCTTCTAGGAAGCCTTCTACTGTGCCTCTGACCCATGTGGATTTTTTTCTTTCTCTGACAATCTATAGCTCCTAGTGTGCCAAGCACAGTGCTAACTAAGCACTCTAAAGGCACAATGAGGGTTAATTAGACTTGTGGTGACTTTTGTGGTGGTTGCTGTTATGAGCCCTGTACTCCAGATGAGGAAACTGAGTCTTAGTTAGGTTAATTATGTTTCTGACCCAATATCACTCAGCTAAAGACTAGCAAAGCCAGAGTCCAAATATTAAAGTTAGAATCTTAGATAGAATTCTGTAAGCTTTTGTTGGCTATATAAAGAGAACTAGAGGAAATGTTAAAAAATGAAACAGGTAAACATTATCATGGTCAAGAACAGAGTCTAGGGGCTGGAGATCTAAATGACTCAGTGGCCAGCAGCATGTGCTTCTCTTGCAGAGGACATGAATTCAGTTCCCAGAACCGTTGTAAGACAGAATGGTTACAACTGCCTGTAATTCCAGTTCCAGGGGATCCACGCCGTCTTCTGGCCTCCTTGGGTATGGAGTCTCATACATATATATATATACATACACACAGACATACATATACACACTTAAAAATTTAAAAAAAATAACTTTTTAAGAAGAACAGGTGATGCTAATATGAACCATGTTTTGAGGACAATGAATAAGAAGGGGCTCAACCCAGTGAGGCCACAAGCAAATTTATTTGATAGACAGAGATGAGGTGGGACATGTAGGCTCAGAGAACACTGTAAGTAATAGCTCCAGGGAAAATACAGGGCATGTTTGAGCAAGAGCGTTTGCTTTGAGAGATAAGGCTTGACTGTTTGGTTGAGGCTTTGTTGTCAAAGTCAAGAATCCTAAGGTGAGAGAGGCTCTTTGCTTTGGAGAACAAAAGCCAAACCATGTGATAAGATTTCCCTTGTAATTTGCGCTCTCTCTCTCTCTCTCTCTCTCTCTCTCTCTCTCTCTATATATATATATATATATATATATATACATATGTGTGTGTGTGTGTGTGTTGTTTACTGTATTTTTGTTTTTCTAGACAGGGTCTCATTCTATAGTCTAGGCTAGACTTGAACTCATGGCAATCAGCCTGCATTCACCTCCTGAGTACTGGGATTTCAGGTATAATTACAGCCACCCATGTAGACTATAGTTCAATTGTAGGCTTGGAGGGAATCTGAAAGGGCTTAGTGCAGGCATATGAAGATTTTGGTGTTCTTGTTTGTTTTTCACAGATGGGGATCAAACCCAAAGTCTCCCATGTGCTAGGCAAGTGCTAATGACTGATCTGTATTCCAATAACTGTTTTTCTCCTATGATCTACAAACGCTTTCTAACTCTCTGTGTCCCAGAAATCATGCCTGAGAAGTAGCGATTGAGGGCTGGAGAGACGGCTCGGCGCTTAAGAGCACTGGTGAGTTCCCAGCACCCACATAGTGACTAACAACCATCTGTAACTCCGTTCCAGGGGATCTGACAACCTCTTCTGGCCTCCGAGAACACAAAGCACACACTTGGCATACATACATACATGCAGGCACTCATACACATAAAATTAAAAAATGAAGAAGTGGCAATCATTTCTTAAAGTATTCCCAGAATAACACAGTAGAATAACTATAAAAAATTAAATATTTCAAAATGGCTAGAAGAGAGGGTTTTGAATGATATTAACACAAGGAAATGATAACTGTTTAAAGAAATAGGTCGATAAACAGATGCCTATTAGCCCAATCTGACTACTACACATTATGAACCTGTCACACTATATTTCATAAAATTCTCCAATTACATTGTGTTGATTTAAAAAACATGTTTTTAGCCTGTTGTGTTGGCCCATGTCTGTAATCCCAGCACTTGGGAAGTACAGGCAGGAGGATCAGGAATTCAAGGCCATCCTTGGCTAATAGTGAATCTGAAGCTAGGTTTGGCTATATGAGATCCTGTCTCAACAGCAATCATATATATACATATCCATAACCTCTACAATGCTAATAATTTATTGATATATAGTAAGCCATCGGCAAATACTTTTAAAATAATTTAAATACATGAGCAGTGTGATAAAAATAATAAGACTTGTGGGGTAGTGATGCATGCCTGTGATCTCAACACTCAGTGAGCTGAGGCAGGAGAATTGATGCAAATTTGAGGCCAGCCTGGTCTACATAGTGAGTTTCAGGTCATCTAGGCCTACATAGTGAGACCCTGTCTCAAAAACAAACAGTAACAACATGCAAGGCTCTGTTTAAATATTTGTGCAGGAACTGGAGCACACAGCACTTTTACTCAGAGCCTGCTGTATGTCATATCCCTCAGTTTACCCAGTGACACTTTACAGCGGGTTGCAGCATTAGCTCCTTCTCGCAGAGAAGAAAAACTGAAGTCAAGAAAGTAAAGTGAGCAACTGTCCCAGATTTCCTGAATCAATCAGTGGAGACACAGGACTTCGGGTGCTGACACCCTTATCTTGAATTCCAAAAATCAGGCCAACTTAACACAAATCTGACCCATCGGATTTTATTTGGGGTTTTTGGTCCTTGTCACATGTGTGATTGATTGATTGATGTAAAGCATTGGAGGTAGATAGAGGCCAGAAGAGGACATCTGGTGTTCTCTATCATCCTCCATCTTGTTCCCTTGAGTCAGGGTCTCTCACTAAACCAACCTGGAACTCCCAGATTAGGCTAGGCTGAAGTCAGCCGACTCCAATGACCCTCCTGTCTCCGTGCTCATCTTCCCTAGAACCCTACGGGCACATAGCCAAGCACAGCTTTTTACCTGGTTTCTGAGGATCAGAACTCTCCCCTGTCCCATGTTTGTTTGAGACATGGTCTCATGTAGCCCAGGCTGGCCTGGAACTCTCTACATAGCTGAAGTTTCTCTAGGATTACAGACACGGCTACCACGCATGGCTTTCTTTGGGTACCTTGGAAGATAATTCAAACATAGTTTTTTGTTCTGTTTTAAATGCCGTTCTCTTTTAATTTACTTATTGAGTCGTTGAGTCTTAGTGGTTGGGATAACACCAGAGTCTCATGCAGGCTAAGCAAGCCTTCTACCACTGAATTACACTCTCATTTCTAAAAAATATTCTAATATTGATTTATGTATTTGGGGCCAGAGCACTTACAGAGGCAGAGAATCAGAAAATGGATGAACTTTCATCTGGGAGTGAAGGAATCCTAGGTATGGAGCATCTTTGCTAGACCCGGATACTGAAGGTGGCTGCTTTATAAGTTGTTCTTTGGGCGCCCTCTGGTGGTTATTATTGTGATATTTTTCTCCCTCTTGAGGAGAAAACACTATTAAACAGCCAAGTGAATTTAAACTGAAAATAAACATTAAAGCCGGATGTGATAACACTAGCACTTATGAGGCCAAGGCAAGAAGATCACAGCAAATTCAGGACCAGCCTGCTCTATATCATGATTTTCAGGCCAGTCAGGTTTTTATAGGGAGACCCTGTCTCAAAAATAAAGAAAGAAAACAAAAAAAACATTAGCAGAAGATTGTGTGTGTGTGTGTGTGTGTGTGTGTGTGTGTGTGTGTGTGATGAGTGATGGTATATGCACACGTACGTATGAGTATACTCAGAGGCCAGAGGAAGACATTGGGTGTCTTGTTTTATTGCCCTTCTCCGTATTTCCTCTTACTGGGCCTGGAGCTAGGCTCCAGCAGGCTGCAGTAATCTCCCTATCTCTGTCTCCCACAGAACTGGGGTTATAAGCCCAAATGGCTACATCCAACTTTTTTTTTCCCCTGAGGATCAAGTCCTCTTGCTCCCACAGCAAGAGGGTTCTCTTACCCATTGAGCCATCTCCCTAACCCCTAACCCCGATTTTCTTTCTATTAAGTAAAATCTACCTAAGCTGTCATGGTGCAGAGCAGGAAGATTCAGATACACAATTTTAAGTGGATCCCAAAATAGCTCAGTAATCAAACTAAGCCACTTTTTTTCCCTGTAGTCCGGGCTGGCCTGGAACTCTCTGTGTAGACAGACTGGCCTCAGTCTTACAGAGATCCTCCTCTCTCTGCCTCCGAGTACTAGGACCGAAGGTGTCTACCGCACTCAGCAAAATAAATACTATTTCACTGCGCTATTTCAACAAGTCAAAATTAACACACACACACACACACACACACACACACACACACAGGACAACTAAATGTTGTTCCATTGTTTCTCTTGAGACAGTGTTGATCTAACTGCAATCCTGCCTCAGACTCCCAAGTGCTGGGACTACACAAGCATGAGCCACTACACCTAGTAGTAAATATCAGGGGGAAAGTGGGGACTTTTTTGTTTGTTTTTTATTCTTTGAGACAGGGTTTCATATATTCCAGGCTGGTTTCAAACTCACTATGTAGCTGAAGATGGTCTTGAACTCCTGATCCTCCTGTCTCTGTCTCCCAACTGCCTGGATTACAGGCGTGAGCACTATGCTCACCTTCATTCCTGTTCCTTAACTCCCTTCAGGGTTGGAGATAGAACCCAGGACCTCAGACATGCTGAACACATACCCTGCCACTGAACTACATTCTTAGTCCAATAGCAAGTTATTTATTTATTTATTTATTTATTTATTTATTTATTTATTTTTATGTGTATGAGTGTTATGCCTGCATGCGTGTAAGTGCAGTCCTGTTATGCAGTGCCTGAGGAGGACAGAAGAGGGCGTCAGATTCCTTTGGAACTGGAGTTATGGATGGTTATAAGCCATGTTTGTGCTGGGAATCCAACTTGGGTCTTCTGCAAGAACAGCCAGTGCTCTTAACTACTTAGCCATCTCTCAGCTACCCTCCCCCATCCCTGTAAGAAAGTTTTTAAGCACTGGACAAGCAGAATCTGATATGGTACTTTCCTTACCTCACTTTCCACACCCTGATCTGACTCCATCAAGCACTGGAAGAAAAGCTGACTCTATTCACAGATGCTCTGGTTTGAGAACCCTCGAAGGCAGCATGTTAAGCATCACCATTGGAAAATGGAGGGTGCTATGCAGAGTTTTCCACCAAACAGCCTCCAAAGAAGAGAGAACACTCTTATATCCTACCAGAAGTAGCCAAAGGCCTTCCATAAGCAAGACCATTTGCCCTCTCTGTGTGTGTGTGGTGTGTGTGCACATGTGGGTGCAGGTGCCCCTGCAGATATGTACTCATCAGTGTGGAAGCCAGAGGTGGGCAGCAGTAGATTGTTTCCAACCTTATTTTAAAAAATATTTTCTTCCTATTTTTTCTTACATATGAATGCATGGCTGCATGTATGTGAGTGCACCTGTGTTGTGCAATGCCCATGGAGTCAGAAGGTGTTGGATCCCCTGGAACTGGAGTTATGGACAGTTGCTAGCTGCCACATGGGTACTGAGAATTGAACCCAGGTCTTCTGCAAGAGCAGCCAGTGCTCTTAACCACTGAGCTGTCTCTCCAATCCCTCAACCTTATTTTTTGAGATAGACTTTCTTGCTGAACCTAGAGCTCACTGATTTAGCTAGACTGGGCTGGCCGGCAAGCCCCAGGGATCCTCCTGTCTCTGCCTCTGCAACACTGGGATCATAGTCATGTACCACAGAGCTCTCCGTTCTGGAGAATAGAGCTCAATTTCTCATGCCTGTTCAGCAAACGTTTTACTAGTTGAACCCCCTCTGAAGCCTACAGCCTACGAGTCATTTCTTAAGGCTCTTCCTTAGGCATGTTTTGAAAGTATCATATCATATCCATTTTCGGTCTTGCTCTTTACCTAAGAAGCAGTTGCACATCTCGGAGCCACAGAGCACAAGCAGAACATCTGTTTAGCCAGCATGTGGATCAAGAAAGAGATCTCCAAGGTCCCAGGACCTTGTTCCTCCTTTCTGTCACTGCCACCTCTGGTGCCTCCATCGCGGTGTCTGACAGCTCAGCTCAGTTCTGCCTGACTTTACTATTTAGATATTAAAATGGTGAAATCCTAAAGTATTTCGAGTTTGACTCAAAACTGTGAAATACAGCTGTGTATAGTGTGTGAATAGGACCACAGGTGCACACTACCATGCTCAGGGGCGTTCTCTCTCTCTCTCTCTCTCTCTCTCTTCTCTCTCTCTTTCTCTTTCTGATACAGTCCTGGGGCTGTCAGGATCACTTTGCAAATAAACATGCTTTCCATACCAGCCTACTGACCTATGTTTGATCTCTGGAAGCCACATAAAGGTGGATGGAGATGGAGAGAACCGACTCCCCAAAAGTTATCCACTGACCTCCACACTCCATGTGTGGTGAGCTGTGTGTGGCATACACGCCTACACATACACATACTAAATAAATATGTACACACATAAGTAAGTAAATAAATAAACAGCTTAAGGACAAAGTTGCTATGTTGCCCAGGGAGGCTTTGAACTCTTAGCTTAAGTGATTTTTCTACTTCAGCCTCGAGTTGATCTCAGCAGATACTACTTCACCCACCTGGCCATATTTGTGTTTGTGACTGCAGTTTGTTTATTCTTTGAGAAGCAGATTTATTGGGGCTGGAGAGATGACTCAGCAGTAAAGAGCACTGCCTGCTTATGCAGAGGACCTAGGTTCAGCTCCTGGCATCCACATGGCTCCACAGGATCTGATCCCCTCTTCTGACCTCTGTGGGCATTGTATGACATGGGTGCACTTACATAATGTAAGCAAAACACTCATACATATAAAATAAAAATAAGCAAATAAAAGTTTTTTAAAAGATTATGTGATTGTGTATGTGTACACGTCCGTGTGTGTGTGTGTGCGTGTGTGTGTGTGTGTGTGTGTGTGTGTGTTTGTGTCTGTATCAGTGTCTATGTGTACAGATGCCTGTGCAGGGCAGAAGAGGGTGTTAAGTCCCTGAAGCTAGAGTTACAGGAGATTGTGCTCTGCCATATAAGTGCTGGGAACTCAACTCCTGGTCTTCTGCTAAAGCAGGAGCACTCTTAACCGCTGAGCCACCTCTCCAGCCCATTACAATTTTTTTTATTTATTCAATTTTATTTTATGTATATGAGTGTTTTATGTGTATGTATGTAAGTGCACCATGTGTGTCAGTGCCCATGGAGGTCAGAAGTGGTTATCAGATTCCCTAGAACTGGAGTTACTGATAGGTGTAAGCTGCCGTGCGGGTGATAGGAACCGAATCCCCATCCTCTGCAAGAGCAGTCAGTCCTTTTATCCACTGAGCCATCTCTCCAGCCCCTGTTAATTCTTACTGCATTGTATGAGTATATCACAGTAAAAGTATGTATCCAATCCTACTGATAAAATTTATTGATTGATACTGACCTGTATTTCCAATAGGAGTGGAATTGCTGGATTCTAGGGAAGGCATATATTCAGCTTTGATTTTTCAAAAGATTATTTATTATTTTTACTTTACATGTGTGAATGTATCATTTGCATGTACTTAAGTGCACCCGTGTCATGCAATGCCCTTGGAAGTCAAAAGAAGGTGTCAGATCCCCTGGAACTGGAGTTAGGGACGGTTGCTAGCCACCATGTGGTTGCTGGGAATTGAACATGGGTTTTCTTCAAGAATAGCCAGTCTTTTTTAACCACTGAGCCATCTGTCCAGTCCCCCTTTTCTTTCTTTCTCTCTCTTTTGCTCTTTCTCTTTCTTTCTCTCTCTCTCTTTCTTTATTTCTCTCTCTCTTTCTTTATTTCCCTTCCTTCCTTCCTTCCTTCCTTCCTTCCTTCCTTCCTTCCTTCCTTCCTTCCTTCCTTCCTTCCTTCCTTCCTTCCTTCCTTCCTTCCTTTCTTTCTTTCTTTCTTTCTTTCTTTCTTTCTTTCTTTCCAGGGTCTGGTCCCTGTTGGTCCCCAGTTGGCCTGCATATATACAGGCTCTCACAGAGATCTGTCAGCCTCTGTCTCCCAAGTGCTGGCATTAAAGGCATCTACCACCATGCCTAGCTTCAGCTTTCGTATTCGCATCCAGCTTCCTAAAGTTTTTTTTTTTTAATTTTATACAGTCAGTGTCATTGGGGTGGTGTTATATTGTCATTTAATTTGGGTGGCCCTGATGAATGATGGTGAGAACATTTTCATATGTTCATTTGGTTTTGAAAAGCATGGGGTTTTGTGTTTGGTATGGTTTGGTTTGGTGCTAGGGATTGAGTCCAGGGCCCTCATGTGAATTGAGCACATGCTTTACCACCAAACTACATCCTGGGCCCTTGTCAGCCCTTGTTATAACCATTCTAGTGAGTGTGTAAGCTTTAAATGAATCTCACTCATCTCGACTATGTTCACACTAAGAGTTGGGGGAAAAAGTGGGTTTTTTGTTCATTGTTTGGTTGGTTTTTGAGACGGGGTCTCATTATGTAGCACTAGTTGGCCTGGAACTCACCATGTAGACTAGGTTAGCTTCAAACTCACAGAGATCTACCTGCCTCTGCTTCTGCATGCACCATCATACCAGGCTTGTCCTTTATTTTTTGAATCAGGGTCTCATGTAGTACAAAGCCTATAGCTTTGAAATTGCTTTCTAGCTAATGCTGGTTTTGAACTCCTGAACCTTTTTCCCCTCCCTCCAAGAGCTGGGAGTGCTCCCACTATGATACCAAATGTGTGTTTCCTTGAGAACTCTGGATCTGAGGTCTTTTTATATGTGTTTTTGCCACCTGTAGATCTTTTATTGTAATGTGTTTAAATCTTCAGTTAAGAAAAGATAGAAAGTCATATTGAGTTTTAAAAGTAAAAGTGCTCTGGCACTGAAGAAATGGCCCTGCAGATAAGAGTACTTGTTGCTCTTGCAGAGGATCCAGGTTCAGTTCCCAGTATTCACATGGTGGCTCACAACCATCTGTAATTCCACTTCCAGGGGGTCTAACACCATCTTCTGACCTCTGTTGGGTATTGCATGCACATGGTACACTTACACACATGCAAGCAAAGCACATACAATAAATAAATAGGGGCTGGAGAGAGGGTTCATCAATTAAGAGCACTGGCTGCTCTTGCAAAGGACCCAGGTTTGATTCCCAGCACCCACATGGTGGCTGATAGCAGTCTGTAGCTCCAGTTCCAGGGGATCTAACATCTTCTTCTAACCTCAAAGAACACTGAATGACATGGGTGCACTTACATACAGGCAAAACGCTCATACACATAAAATAAAAATAATTTTAAAAAATCTTTAGGGGCCAGTGAGAAGGTTCAGTGGGTAAAGGTACTTTACAGCAAGCCTGACAACCCAAGTTTAATCCCCAGATTAAACTCACATGGTGGAAGGCCAGAACTGACTCATCCAAGTCATCTCCATGGCATACACACCTACACACACACACACACACACACACACACACACACACACACATACACACTGCACATGCACCTATGCACACACCACACACATGCATACATACACGCATTAAATAAATATGAAAAAAATCCTCAGTGATATTTTTGAGGCCAGTGAGATGGCTCAGAGGGTTAAGGAGCTTGCCACCAAGCCTGATGACCCGAATATGATCCCCAGGAGCCTCGTGGTGGAAGGAGAGAACCAACTCCTTCAGTCGTCCTCTGACCTCCACTAATGGTGTCTCCCCACACTTCTAAAAGTTCGTTTGTAGCCCTTTACTGGATATTTGACTTACAAATATTCTCTCCCAGTCTGTGTCTTGTTTTTCTCCTCCTCCAACCCCAACATTACCCGGGATGGTACCCAAGGCTTCAAGGTGTCAGTCAAACATTCTACAACTGAGCTTTGCTTCCAGTCTCTGACTGCTGCTTTGGTCAGCTCTACATAATCTTTACCTAACCAAAGTCACAAATGTTTTTCTCTTTTGGTTTCTTCTAGAGTTTTGCAGTTTTAGGTTTTCCCCCCTTTTTCTTTATTATTTCATTTTTGTTTTTTACTGTGTCTGTTTGGCCTGCATGTATGTAGAAGCATCCATGCATGCAGTGCCCACGAAGTCAGAAGAGGGCATTGGATCCCCTGGAACTGGAGTTACGGATGGTTGTTAGCCACAGGTGGGTGGTGGGAATTGAACCCAGGTCCTCTATAAGAGCAGCCAGTTCACTTAACCATTGAGCCATCCCTCCAGCACCTATTTATTCTTTTTAGAAATTTTTTTTATGTGTATGAACATTTTCCCTGTGTGTTTATAAGCGCACTCATGTCATGTAATATATAGAGGCCAGAAGCTGGTGTTGGAGTCCCTGGAACTAAGTGGGTGTTGGATCCCCTGGAAGTGGAGTTAGGATTGGTTGTTAGCCACCACGTGGATGCTGGGAACCAAACCCAGGTCTTCTGCAAGAGCAGTCAGTGCTTTAAACCACTGAGCCATCTCTCTAGCCCTGTTTTGGATTTTTGAGACAGGGTCTCATCATGTAGTCCTGGTTTGTCAGGAACTTGCTATGTAGACCCAGCAGGCTCCAAATTTATAGCAATCTTTCTCCCTCTGCCTTCTAAGCACAGGGATTACAGGTATTCATCACCATGCCTGACTTGATTTTAGCTTTTTGAGACAGGGTCTTGCCCTGTAGAGTCCAGCCTAGCCTTGAAATCACTATGTAGCCCAGGCTGGCCTTGAACTTGTGGCAATTTTCCTTTCTCAGCCTCCTATGTCCTGAGAATACAAGCATGTGCCACCACACCTGGCTTTTAAATTTCTTGCTGAAGTCTATTAGAGTTTACAGTTTACAAGTATGCTACAGAAAAATGACTTTAAGTGAGAAAAAAAACATTGTTTTAAGATCCATTTAGAGGTACTTTTTTACCTCCTATTGTTCCACAGGTTTATAAGTTTCTTGTAATACTCAGTGCAATGAAATAGAAAGTGTGAATGGATTACAAAGATCACGATCAGGGAAAGGAAGGCAAAGAAGAAGCTGAACTTAAGGGAGCTGGCCGGACAAAGGGCAGCAGGAACACCGGGCGGGGACGGGGAGCGAGCGGCCTGCGGTGCCCGAGGTGGTGTCCCGCGACCTCTTCCTGGCACTGCAGCCCCAGTTGCAGAGCACAACCTCTCTTTTGGCTCTGGTCCACAGGATGGTGGTCGCTGGCACTGGCAAGGCCAGTCGGTGCTGGCTTTGCAGGTTTCAGAATTACCCATCTTCCTGCTTTCTCAGGCCACTCCTTTCTTGGGTTTTGTTTGGTTGTTGTTTTTTTTTTTCTGATTAATTTCTTTTTTTATGTTTTGAAAATTTCACACATGTAGAGGCTGGAGAGATAGTCCAGTCGTTAAGAGCACTGGCTACAGTTCCTGGCATCCACACAGCAGCTAACAACCATCTATAACTCCAGTTCCAGGGTATCTGATGCCTTTTTCTGGCTTCTATGGGCATTGTGCAACACAGGTGCACTTACATACATGCAGGCAAAACACTCATATACATGAAATAAAAATAAATCATTAAAGACTCATATTCACATGCCATGTATCTTGGCCATATCCAGCCTCTGTCCCCACCCCCGACCCCCTTGTTCTTTTGCTTCTCTGCGCTCCTCATACAGGGGCGCCCTGATGATGGCAAAGTGGGTCAGAGAGAACTGTGAGAGCCTTAAGAAATTGAACTTTTGGTCAGTTGTGTGGTACACGACCTTAATCCCAGTACTGGGGAGGCAAAAGCAGGTGAATCTCTGTGAGTTCAAGGCCAGCCTGGGCTACATAGTGAGACCTTGTCTCAAAAACAAAAACAAAAACAAAAACCAGCTAAAGCAAGCAAACAAATTTTTGAACTTTATCTGTGGATAATGGGAAGACATTGCAAGCTCTTAAGTGAAGTGGGTAACTTGAGCAGATGTGTAGTTTTTCACGTAAAAGTATATCCAGAATTTTCATTAAAAGAGAAAAACGACATAGAACAAATGTCAGGCATAATGAACTCTTAGAAAGCAAATAAGCTTGAAATCTTCTAGGTCAAGTGATAGAGCTTTGCTAGTCTCTCCAGTATCTTCCTTGGAGACCAAAAGAAACTCTATCTCACTGTTTTTGGTTTATTTTATTTTTTTTCTAGACAGAATCTCATGTAGCCCAAGGCTGGGCTCACACTCCTTAGGTAGCCTTTCCTGTTGCTGTGACGATGAGGCTGGAGAGATTACTCAGAGGTTAAGAGCACTAGCTACTCTTGCAGAGGACCAGGATTCAATTCCCAGCACCCACATGGCAGCTCACAATCATCTATAGCTCCAGTTCCAGGGGATCTGACACCCTCTTCTGACTTCTGAAAGTATTGCATGACGCAGGTACACTTACATATATGCAGATGATATACTCATACACATAAAATAAAAATAATAAATGGTCTACATAATGAGTTCCAGACCAGTTGTGACTGCAGGGAGAACCTATCTCAAAAGACCAAAAGAAGAAAAAAGAAAATAATAATAAAATAAAGATACTTTGATAAAAGCAACTTAAGGGAGAAAATGGTTATTTTAGCTGACAGTTCCAGGGCCCCTGGTGGGGAAGTCCCAGCATCGAGCCTGAAGCACCTGCTCACATCCCATCCATAGACAAGAAGCAGACGTGGATGAATACATGGGTGCTAGTGTTCAGCTCATTTCTCCATTTTTATTTATTTATTTGTTTGTTTATTTTTATCTTATCTGTGTGAGTGTCTTGCCTGCATATGCACCATGTGTGTGCAATGCATGTGGAGGTCAGAAGAGGGCATTGGATTCCCTGGAACTGGAGTTTCAAACAGTTGTGAGGCCAGGGCTCTCAACTACTGAGCCATCTCTCCAGCTCATCACTTTCTCCATTTTCTACAGTCCAGGATGCTCTACTTGGGTAATAGTCCAGGCCATAATTAAGATAGGTCTTGCCACATCAACTAACATAATAAAGACAATCTTGCACAGGCATACCCAAAGTCCCATCTCCCAGGAAATTCTAGAGTCTGTCAAGTAAGCAAGTCACACTAACCATCACAAATGGCTTTATTTTAGGGTGCTTTTTTTGGCATGTGTATGCAAGTGTGCTGTGTATGCATGCTGCAGGTGTGTGGGCACACACATTTGTGAAGATGCATGTGAATGTGTGTGCACGTGTGTGTGGAGGCCCAAAGGTGATGTTGAATGTCTTCTTCAGACACTGTCCACTTTTTCTTTTATTGAGGCTGAATCCAGAATTTGTAGGTTCGATTAGTCTTGTAGTCATCTTGCTTTCTTGTCTCTGCTTCCCAAGTGCTGGGATTATAGAGGGTCACCAGACTAGCCTGGCATCTACTTGAGTGCTGGGGATCTGAAACTTTGTCCTCATGATTATGTGGCAAGTGCTTTAGCTACTGAGCCATCTCCCCAGCCCCTGCCCTCAAACTCTTGACCCTCTTGCCTTTGCAACGGGAGTGCTGAGGTTACAGGTCCATATACCATGCCCAGCTCTGTTTCTTTTGTTTTGTTATTCAAATATGTATATCCAGATAGTATAGTCTCTTTATTTATTCTTTCTTTTGCAGAAATGTGATAGAACCCTGGGTCTGGATCATGGCAGCTAAATTTAGGCCTACCTCTGAGGCACATTGTCAGCCCTTTCTTTTTCACTTATTTTGAGATAGGATCCACCTTCCTCAGCTCTGGAGTGCTGGGATTATAGGTGTGTATCATCAAAACTCTGACCATAATATTCTATCTCCCCTGAGCCAGTCCAGGCCAATGACATCTTGGTATTCCTTGAGACTTTCTCCAGAGTCATACAGAAAATACCAACTTGTGGAGGAAAGAATTTATTTAGCTCACATCTCCCAGGTCACAATTTATCACTGAGGGAGCCCAAGGTAGGAACTCAGGGCAGGAACCTGGAGACAGGAGATGAAGCACAGGCCATGGAAGAACACTGCTTACTGGTTTACTCCTCTGGCCCATGGTCAGCCTGCTTTTTTATACAATACAAGACTAACTGCCCAGGAGTGGCACCTCCCACAGAGGGCTGGGCCCTCCCACATCACTCAACAATCAAGAAAATACCCCACAGACATGGTCAGAGGCCAGTCCAATGGAGGCAATTCCCCAGTTGAAGCTCCCTCAATGCAGGTATGTCAAGTTGACACTAAAGCTAGCTGGCACATCTTTCTCCTCCAATTTCATAAGCATAAAGACAAACGTAAGCTCAGAGCTACCAGTAGCCATCTTTCATAACCTCGTCAAGCAATCAGAGAAGATTTGAGAATAAGGCCCAGCAATGATGACAAGCAATCCTGGAAAGGTAGGAGGGTCACCAGTGACCTTCAACTGTCTGTACACAGCCATGCCTGAAGTCCTCAGCATTACCAGCACAGGGAGGAGAGGACTCCAGCAGCAGCGGCCTCTTGTCTGTGCTTCTCCTGCTGGAACAAGTTATACCTGTTTCCCTCCCAACAAGGTCGTATCTGGTTGGAACAGTATTCTTAAACAATTTTTGACACGGTTGTTTTTCACAGCCTTCCTACACAAATTCTGACATGATTTTTTTTTTTTTTTCCTTGCCTGAATGGTCAGGAAAACTCAAGGCCTCCTTGCACCTGAGTCTTAGGGACCTAGGGCAAGAAAACTTAGAATCAACCAAAACTACTGATTAAGGAGACCTAGATGATCTGGTTACAGTAACAGAATCAGCTCCCAGCAGCTGAACAGAAGGCGTGTCACAAAGGCAGTAATAAAACAGGTATTCACAAGGAGTTCACAGCAGGCAGGTTCCTGACTGGAAAGACAGGTGCAGTTTCAAAACCAGGTGAGCCAAGTGACCTTAGATAATTTACTCAGTCTTTACAGTTTCAGTTTTGTCATCTGTGAATTGGAGCAAGGCACACTATTGTAATTCAACACCCACTGTAGGGCTCTGTGAGCAGCTCTCTGATAGAACCAGAAAGTGGAGGTTCCCTCCCAGGTCTCTCCTGGGTTGTCACTGTCTACATGGGTCCCTCACTTCTATGTTGAGGGCCTCACACTCCACTTTGGTGGGTTTAGTACCTGGACTCCTGGCCCAGCCTGGATCTTGTCAGCCTGTTTGCTCCTTCCCACAGGTCTCTGTTTCCCTGTACCACAGTGTGTTCAGGGCCTTACTGAGGAATACTTGCTGAGAATTACAAAAATAACCACAACAACTAATGCAAACTGTGGTTGGGGGTGCAGTTTTGTTGGTGGAACATTTACTTAGCATGGATGAAGCCCTGGGTCTGATCCTCTGTACCCATATAAAACCATATGTACAGCCTAGCATGATGGTGCACACCTTTAATCCCAGCACTCAGGAGGCAGAGGCAGGCAGATCTCTGCAAGTTCAAGCCCAGCCTGCTCTGCTTAGCAAGTTCCAGGCCCACTGGGGCTACAGGGAGACCCTGTCTCAAAAAGACCAAAATGAACACATAAACAACAACAAAAATACTACAGCCCAAAGCACAACCGATAGGTACCACTTTAACTGTAGATGTGAAGGCTGATGGCAGCAGGAGATCTCATTTCAGGGCCAAACTGTTATCGAGCCTCCATAGAGAACAAATGGGATTTTCTCTCTGCTCAGACAGCAGGACAGATACTGGCAGACACCCTGACACCCCTCATTGTCCTGAGAGTAAGTGGAGAGTCAATTGTGCACGGTGACCTTGAGAAAGTGACTTCAGTGGCCCTTGCACAAGGGAAATGGTTGCAAGTTGCACTGCTGAGGGAGACAGCATCAGCAGCTGCACTGTGATGGGCGATGTCTCGTTCTCAGTAATCAGTTTCCTTTGAAAAGTCCACTGTTCTCCATGACAGTCTAAAGTTCTTGCTTTCACTTATGTTGCTTGGTAGATGATAGTTCATCTTTTGTTTTTGATTTTTTTAAAAGCCTGGGATAATCTTTCAGAAAGATTTATTTATTTTTACTATATGCGTATGACTGTTTGCCTGCATGTATAAATGCATTCCACATACCTGCAGTGCCCGTGGAAGCCAGAAGAGAGTGTTGGAGGATTCCTTGGAACTGGAGTTAAAGATGGTTGTTAGCCACCATGTGGGTGCTGGGAACCAAACTCAGGTTCTCTGCAAGAGTAGCCAGTGCTCTTAACCACTGAGACATCTCTCAACCTTTGTTATTTTGCTTTTATTTAAAGACAGAAACTGGCTATATAGACCAGGTTATGCTGAAACTCACAGAGATCTGCTTTCCTCTGCCTTCTGAGTGCTGGGGATTAACAGTGTGTGTCATCATCTCTAGTCTCTTTGTCTTCATTTTTTTAATTGTGGTATGGTGTGTGTGTGTGGGGATACATGTATATTGTATATGCACACACAGAGTCCAGAGGAGGACATCAGATGTCCTGTTCTAACACGCTCTGCTTTATTCCCTTGAGACAGACTCTTTCACTTAACCTGGACATAGGTGGGCAGCCAGCAAGTCCCAGCAATCTCTGCCTGACTTGCACACAGGGCTTCTGTTAAGCACTGCTTTTGTTTATGTGGATTCTGGGGATTTGAATTCAGGTCTTTATGAGTGCACAGCAAGCACTCTTATCCACTGAGCCATGTCTCCAGAACTGATAGTCGATCAGTCTTTCAGGAACAAAATGGCAAGATGAGAGATAGCTCATGCATATTTTCCAAAGATGGATGTCTGTTTTAGCCAGGCATAGTGGTACATGCGTGGACCATGCTCCTGGACTTCCCAGACTCCAGAAGACTGAGCCAAATAAGCTTTCATTCCTGTAATTTGCCCGGGCTCTGATTTTTTATTATAGCAAAGGAGAGGACTAAGCTATCAATCAAGGAGGTTGCAACTAGATAATTACTGTATGCTCTCCTCCCATCTTTCCACTAGCTGTCTTGCTGTCTCATGCTGCTCCAGGAGCCCTCAGCTGAGCCCCCAGCCTATGCTGAGTCAGCCTGTGCAACCTCCCCCCCAAACTCCAGGGGTGTTGGGGTGCTGAGATGGCCCTGACTCAGTGCCTGCATGAGCCGCATGCTGCCTGGAAAGTTAATAAGCTTGTGAGGCAAGCCATTCCTCCTTGACGTGGGTTGGTACCATGAGTGGGTGGGACTGAATGAATCGGTGTGGAGATGTTCCTAGAGCATTTATGAAGCTAAGATGAACCGTGAGCAGGAGGGGAAAGTCAAGGGCAGTCACTGGAAAAGGCTGCTGACTAGGCCATGAGCTCTCTGCTGAAGATCTAAATAGCACAGCCCAGATCTAGCGTGCTACCAGCTGCTGCCTGATCCCCATCCCTGGAAGCTCCCTACCCCCTCTACTAATGCCTCTGCCCTATGGCCAGCCTGGGGCCCTTCCCTCGAGGCCCTCCTCCTAATCTCCCAAGATGTTTCTCTCCATCTTATTTTTCAAAGAGCCCTCCTCCGGTCTCCAGCCCACCCGAAACTTAGTCATGTCTTTGTCACTTGCAGAGGAGGAAAACACAGAGGAAGTAGACCTGGTGAGGAGGGGAGCCTCAGCAGAGGGATCGAGATGGAGGCAACAGAGCCAGGAAGGCCAGGGGACTGGGACTGTGGGAGCCGAGCTGACGTCTACACAGCACCTGCTCTGTGCCGGGCCCCCAACCTGGAAGAGTGGACACAGAGCTAAATGGGACATTGTCACTGTCTTCAGAGTCTGGTCTGAAAAGCAGTAAGAAAAACTGTTAAAAGTAGGGCTTTGTGGGGGGTCATACCTGTGATCTCAGCAGTTTGGAAGCAGAGGGGGTTATTGTAAATCAGAGGCTGGTCTGGGCTACAACTGTTCTAGACCAGCTAGGGCTATATATCAAGATTCTGTCTTTTTTTTTTTTTTTTAAGGTTAATCACAATGAAATGTGTATACTGTGGGTAGCTTAGAGAGCTGAGGCTTTGAGAAGAAATTATCTGTAAAGGAAGGCGTGAAGTAGAAATTGCTGAGACAGATCTTAGGTTGTATCTAGCCCTGCCTGGTCTACGGCTGTACCAGAATTTTCTTCCTGAGATAGAGGGGCTGAGTCTACTCTTTCTGAGCTTTGATGCTGGTTGTCTTACTGACTAGAAGGCGCCTGTTGGCTAAGAGCCATTCTCTCTGTTAGGGGGCAGCCTTGAGTCCTTAGAGCAAACCATAGCAGCTGCAGGTTTAGTGACCCATCTGGCAAGGCCACCTGGAAGTCACCTAGGACATTCATTGCTGTATATAGCAGGATAGCTTTTGGGTGAGGCATAGGGTGAGAGGCAGGAACTTCCTGAAGCATGAACAGACCTAAGAGGTCAGCATGAACAAAGCCAGAGGAGCACCCAGCCCTTCCAGAAACACCAAGACATTTAAAAACTATGTTAGGTGTAGGATGGAAAGGAGAGGCTAGAAAAGGAGGCCTGATGGATGGACAGAGGCCGTCATGGAACAGCTAAGCAATTAGGAGGCCTGATGGATGGACAGAGGCCGTCATGGAACAGCTAAGCAATTTGCTTTTGTTGCTGTCAGAGACAAGTCTTATGTATCCCAAGTCCATTCTTGAATTCAGGGTGACCTTGAACTTTTGATCCGCTAGCTTCTACCTCTCAAATGCCAGGATTATAGGCATGTGCCATCATGCCCAGCTTTATGAGACTCTGGGGATTGAACCCAGGGCTGTGTGCATGTCAGGTAACTACTACTAACTGATCTACATCCATAGCCTTATTTTCAAAATTTATTTGTATTATTTTAATTTTGGAATCTTAAATTATATATTTCTTTATTACGTGTGTAGGTAAGCATGTGCTGTAGTACACAGCATAACTTTCAGGAGTCGGGAGTCAGTTCTATCCTGCCACATGGGTCTTGGGGACCAAACTCAGGCTATCAGGCTTGGCAACAAGCACCTTTAATATCACCAGCCCTATTTCTAATTTTTTTTTATACCAGGCTTTATTTCGCAGCCTAGGTTGGCCTTAAACTCAAGCATACACCACCATGCATGGGCACCTCAGTCTTTTCTGCAAACATTTATCTACATCACAGGGCCAACCAGCCCAGCCCTGTTTAGTCATGTGAAATCAAGACTCAACTTCTGCTGTAAAGGTGAAGGGGAAAGGGATCCAGCAAGCCAGGGCCCAAGGGGCGGTCCGAGAACACAGGGCGAGAGCCAAAGGAAGGCTAAGTCCATTTCCTCCACGCCGGTGTTTTGAAATCAGGAAGAAAGTGTCATCAAAGAGGAGCCCATGGGAGGAACAAATACAGAATCTGAATTCAGAAAAGCAGTGGGCCTGCTCTGCAGTGCCAGCTGGATGACTCTGGGAGAAGTCACCCAGCTCTGAGTTCCTCTGTCCGTACATCTGTCACTAGGAATTCTATCCGCCCTGGGGAGTCCGCTGAAATAAAACCTGCGTATAAAACAGCTGTGCGAACTTTAGTTACCATAACTTTGCCACACAAAAAAATATAAAATCACACTAAGGAGAATCCTGAGGCTCATTTTACTCCAGTTGCCATTTGGCACCAAGTAGGTAGAAGACTCGGTGGATGACACAGCAAGTCAGTGGCAGAGCCAAGGCATGATGCCATCTAAGTGATGGATGCCAGTACTGTTAGCAGAGCAGCCCAAACCCAACTTAACACTGCAGTTCAGAGACGGGGGGTGTACCCATGGAGTGCCTTTCAGCAGAATGTGGTGCTTAGTGTGTAGGCTAGAGGTCCTCCAGATAGCTGATAAGATGTGCCTGGATGAAGTTCCCAAGAGGCAGGGTGACAAGGGATACCAGAAATAGGAGACAAAAGTCCAAGGTGAGCTATATGTTTTGAGGACTGGAGAGGAGGCTGAATTTATGCTTTTCTTTTTGCCCTTTTAGTTTTTAAGATTTTAATTATTAACTTTTTATGCATATAAGTGTTTTGCCTTCACCTATGTTCCTGTGTCATGCAATACCCAAGGAGGTCAGCAGAGGGTGTCAGAACCCCTAGAACTGGAGTTATAGACAGTTGTTAGCTGCCATGTGGGTGCTGGGAACTGAACCCAGGTCCTCTGTAAGACCAGCCAGTGATCTCAACCACAGAGCTATCTCTCCAGTCCCTTTATTACTTTTTTTAAAGATTTGTTTTTATTTCATATGTATGAGTGTTGTGTCTGCACACACATAAGTGCATCCATGCAGATGTCAACAGAGACCAGAAAAGGATGTCAGATCTCCCGGAAATGGAGTTACAGGTGGTTGTTAGCTGCCATGTGAGTGCTGGGAACTGAACCCAGGTCCTCTGCAAGAGCAGCCAGTGCTCTTAACCACTGGGACATCTCTCCAAACCCTTGTGTAGATTTTTTGGTTTGTTTTTTGAGACAGGGTCTCCCTGTAGTCCTAGCTGGCCTGGAACTCACTATGTAGACCAGGCTGGCCTTGATCTCGTAGAGATCCGCCTGCCTCTGCTTCTGGAGTATTGAGATTAAATGTGTTTACCACCTGCCTTTGTGTAAATATTTTAAAAAATTTTTTCTTGGGCATCGAGTCAGTTTTGTGTGTTCAAGGGTCAGTTAACATGAACAGAAAATATGTGGAGGAAAGTTGTGTCTGTCTTGATCTTGTAGATTCATTTTTTTATTATTCTCTAAAAAGCACAGTATAACAGCTATTTACATAGCATTTACATTGTATGAGGTATTACACGTTATCAAGATGAGATAAGAAATACAGGCGTGGCAAGTGGCTCTAGCTTGTAATTCTAGCACTCATTAGGCTGAGGCAGGAGGATTGCCATGAGTTCAAGCCCAGCCTGGGTTACAGAATGAAACCCTGTCATAAATATAAATAAATAGGGGGCTGGAGGGATGGCTCAGTGGTTAAGAGCACTGGCTGCTCTTGCAGAGGACCGGGGTTCGATTCTTAGCACCCACATGGCAGCTAACAATCATTTGTAACTCCAGTTCTAGGGGATCTGACACCTTCCTCTGGTTCTGCAGGCACTACACGACATGCATACTCTTATATACAGCAGGCAAAGCCCTCATACACAGAGAATAGAAATAACATTTAAAATATACAAAAATAAATTAATTACATTAAAAAATTGAAATATATGGGAATGTTCAAGGCCCTTTTTCAGTCTCTAACAGAACATGTATGGGCACACACAGGCACACATGTGCAAGTGTGTTGGAGGCTACTTTCAGATGCTATTCAAATGCTCTACCGTTTTATATAAGGGACCTGAGCATCCATGAATTTTAGTATCTTCAGGATTTTTTGTTTGAGTTTTTAAAGGTTTACTTTATTTTTATGGGCTGGAGAGATGGCTCAGAAGGTAAGCTCTTGCAGAGGAGTAGGGCTCAGTTCAATGTTCTCTCTCCAGCCCCTTTGTTTGTTTGTTTGTTTGTTTGTTAAGACAGGGTCTTGGAGTGTAGCCCTTGAATTGAACTTCTGATCCTCCTGCCTCAGCCTCCTGATATTTGGGGTTATAAATGTGTACCACCATACTGAACTCTGGGCAGTATTTTTACCTACTAAAGTGCCCAAACCTTCATGCCTTGGGACTGAGCTCTTCACGGTACTAACTACATAAAGTTGTGATTATGTCCCTTCTTTTTTCTGCATATGGATTGGATAGTAGAAATGATCCCCAGGAGATCTCCCAGAATCCATTCTTGATCCTTCCCACTACCACAGACAAATGACTCATGCCCTCCAGAGTCATGAACAGTCACCGCAGCTGACCCTGTTTCTTCCCAGCAGGGAAAGGAGCCTAGCCAAGTGGAAAACTTGGCCTCTGATAGAATGGAGTCATCAAAAGTCAACACTGGCTGCTGGAAATGTGGTAGAGTGCCTGCTTAGCATGCATAAGTCCTGGGTTCTATCCTAGTACTAGGGAAAAAAGCACTCCTCCCCAACAGAAGAAAAAAAAGCCAGTGCTGGCCCGGGTCATAGTGTAGAGTCATTTGCAACCAGGCTCAGTGTGTCCCTTCCATGCTTGCAGTGAGGATCCACTCAGAGCCTGCAGCTTCTCCCCAGGGCATAAATGTCACATTCACATGACAAGGGAGTTCAGGAAATGCTGTGGCAAGTTCAAGGCTGAGATGTTTTGGTCATTGATTATCTGACACTTAAGCATTCCATGTCCCTCAGAATCTAGAAATAAACAGAGAATCGTTCTCAAAAAAGAGTAAGAAGTGGTTTGAGGAAGAGAGAAGGAATTTGCTCCAAATAAAACTAGAACCCTCCACTGTGAGCTTTATCATAGCTTCATTTGGCCTTGGCATCTGTGGAAAGCCAATACCTCATGGGACCTACCTGCAAAGTCTCCAGGGTCAAGAGACAGAGCTTGCACACACCAGAGGTGTGAACTAGGGCAGAGGTTTTTCTTGCTCATGCTGTGTTCAGAGCTTGCACTTTTTTTTTTTTTGTCTTTTTGAGACAGGGTCTCTCTATAGCCCCAACAAGGCTGGAACTCATTGTGTAGACCAGGCTGGCCTTGAACTCACAGAGATTCGCCTGCTTCTGCCTCCTGAGTGTTGGGATTAAAGGTGTGCACCACCATGCCTGGCTGTTGAGTTTTCTTTTTTTAAAGACAAGGTCTCAGATATTCCAGGGTGGCCTCATACTGACTGTGTAGTCAAGGATGACCTTGAACTTCTGCTTCTTCTGCTTCAACCTGCCAAGTGCTGCAATGACAGGCCATCACCACTACACCTGGTTTATGCAGTGTTGGGGATTGAACGCAGAGCTTCAGGCATGCTAGGCAAACACTATTCTTCCTGAGCTACACCCCCAGTCCCAGGGTTGGACGCTTTTAGATCATTCATTCTTGGAAATGGGTTGTCAGCATACCTGAAGGTGGTGTAACACCCAAGTCCCCGGAGACCCGAAAAACACCATCCTGTTTTGGTGGTGGGAGATGGAAAGTATATTATCTTGTACTTTGGAGAGAAAAAATATCACAACATGTTCAGAACACTGGATCCTCAAATCCTTATTGAGACATCAGGCCTTGGTATTTTTTGTAGCATTTATATCAAATTTAGGGCACTTGTTCATTTCTATTCTCGACCCTAACAGCATGATGTTCATCAGTATGAAGTGGAATAGCGTGATATCTTGGGAAACAATGAAGCATTCAAAGTCTGTGGCATAGAGGGCTGTCAGAAGAGGTGATGCATCCCACAGCAAGATGGAGAAGGTGTTCTGATGACCCTAATGAAAGAAAGCGGTTTCTGATCTTTTCTGCTTGCTAGAATAGAGGAAAAGCACTTGCCAGCTCAGTAATGGCATATCAGGTGTCAGGGATGGAATTTATTTTCTCCATCAATGGGACCACATCTGAAAAAGCAGCTGCAATTGGAGTCACCACATAATTAGGTTTATGGAAATCTACTGTCATTCTCTAAGACCCATCTGCCATCTTCACTGGCCAGGCTGAAGAATAAAGTAGGAATTTGATTAAATCATCACCCCTGAATCTTTCAAAGCCATGATGATGGGACCTTGAGTTTCTGATCCTCCTGCCTCAACCTCCCGAGCACTGTGATGAAAGGGGATGTACCATCAATGGCTAATTTATGCAGTGCAAGGGGATGAACTTGGCTTCATGCAGGCTAGGCGAGCACTCTGCCAACTGAATCACATCCTCATCCCCTTGTGGGTTTTGTTTTTGTTAGTAATGCTTGAAATAGAGTCTCACTGTGTAGCCCAAACTGACCTGAATTCCCTATATAGCCTAGGCTATATGAACTTGAGATGATCTTTGTGCCTTAGCCTCCTCCCTGAAGTTCTGGAATTATAGGATGAGATATCACACTCAACTTCATGATGCTGTTATTAACCTCTTCATTTCCTGGGAGGAAGCAGTATTTCTTTTCCTTATCAATCTGGTTAGGAGGAATTTCCATTTGACTTTTTTCACCATCAGATCTCTTACTCTGCTAGTCTACGAGCTAGTGCCGTCATGTTGCCAGTGGCTGGGACATCTATTCCAAGTAAGTAATTAGAGGCATTTGAAATAAATAGGTTTGGAGACCCATGGACCAGCTGTAAAATCAACTCTAGATTAGTTGATCCATCTTAACAGTAGATCCCAGTAGAGTTCTGCATCACCAGAAATTCCTAGTAGCCAAGAGCCATTGCCTGGTTATCACCAAAAACTATATTTTTATTTGTGTCTGTGTGTGTGTGTGTGTGTGTGTGTGTGTGTGTTCACGTTTGTGCAGGTGCCCACGGAGGCCAGAAGAGAGCTTTAGAACTTCTGGATTTGAACTTAGAGATGATTGTTTGCTGCCTGACATGGATGCTGGAAGCTAAACTTTAGTCCTCTGCGAGAGCAGTGTGTGTTCTTCCCGATCTATCTCTCTAGTCCCCCTGATAGTCATGCTTTATTGGCAGGTAGCCCTCAGATTCCCAGGGGAAGAGCAAGGTTAGATTCACAGAACATCCTTGAGTTACCGCAACATCATTTTTTTTTTTTTTTACTGCTGGAGATCAAACCCAGGGCCTCATGCATGCATGCATCTTTTCTTCAGAGTAGTCAGACTCCATTTCTTCTTGGTCTCTGGAGTTGTAATTGACTTAGGCTTGGAAATTGGGAGACAGATTGGTGGATAAGGTCAGATATCTATTTATCAGATCTGGAGGTCTTTTTCTCTTTCAGTGTTGGGAAGAGAACCCAGAACTTTGTGCAAACTGGGCAAGGGATCCACAACTGAGCTAAAATCCCCAGCTCCTGCAGTACTTTAAATTTTTATTTATTTGTGTGTGCATGTATTTGTGAATATATGCCATGTGTGTGCCCACAGAGGCCAGAAGACAGCACCAGATCCTCTGATGCCTCATAAGGCAGTTGTGAGCCCACCATTATTTCTGGGAATCAAACTCAGGTCCTCTGGAAGAGCAGCAAGTGCTTTTAACTAGTGAGCCATCTCTTCATCTCCTGCAGTTTTTCATGTATACAAATCAGGTGGAAAAGTAGTGGGCTACTGTTCATCTAGTTAGTTATAGGACTCCATGATGAGCTAGTCACATTTGTCATTCTCTGTAGGTTAGACCATCCCAGTGACTCACCAACCCTACCTAACAAAATAACCCCAGTTACTTTTCTCCAGAAAGATATGTTGGGCTTGGTTCCTACCACATCAGAATCTACACACAGTCCCGAAATGAGGAAACCACACCAGCTCTCAGCAGCAGCTCCCACCAAGGGTTAGTGAGGGAAGAGCCTTTCCTCAAGGCACTTCTCAAGGCCTTAGTTTTCTGCGAACTCGACTTCTAGTAGGAGGTGGGGAGTGCCATGTTATGTTGGGGGTTAATTTTGTTTTGAAAGCAACTGGGAGCTAATGCATTTTCCACAGTAGAATAGACGGATGAGGTTTGCACAGCCACAGGACTGTTCCTGTTGTTTGGTGGAGCACATATTGGAAGAGGCCAGGCAGGAATGATGGGGACAAATGGTTCTCTGATGCAGTGACTCAAGTGTGCTTTAGACAGCAGCTGAATCCTGAGAAGTACAGACAGGTGGTCATCCTCGCTGGGGGTGTAGAGAGATGCATGGAATCCTTGAGGGCACTTTGGGAGGGAGATGAGTAGACAGCACAGGGACAGCAGAAGAAGGATTTATTGGTATAAATAGCTTGATCCTCTTCCCCCGTTCCTCCTCCTCCTCCTCCTCCTCCTCCTCCTCCTCCTCCTCCTCCTCCTCCTCCTTCTCCTCCTCCTCCCTTTTATTAGTATACATAGCTTGATCCTCCTCCTTCTCCTCCTCCTCCTCCTTCTTCTCTTTCTTCTTTTTCTTCTTCTTTGACAGGGGCTTACTATGTAGCTCCTACTGGCCTGGAATTTGCTATGTAGACTAGGCTGGCCTCGAACTCACAGACTTCCACCTGCCTCCTGATACTGGTTTTGGTTTTACAAATGTATGCCATCATGCCATCTTCTTAATGATGTCACTGAAACTGAAGGACAGGCCAAGAGCCAGAATACTTAGAAGAGAGTGAACCAAAACTCTGTTCATAGGAGAAGACTCCAGACAAAGACAGCCTTGTCCAGAGATTTTGGTGATATCAGCTAGAAAGCTCTGATTCCAAGCACCTTTCCTGGGGAAGCAGTCTGGACTGTTTGGCTTGCAACAGGCATGGTGAGCAGTCAGAGAGGACGGCTCGAATCTAGGGACATTTGCCAGCAAAATGCTCCATGCTGTCCATGCCCCCAACTCTGCAAAGCTAGGAACACCCTGTTACCTTAAAGTCTTTGCATATTCACCCAGACCTTAGAGGGGTGGCATCGACCCTTTGTGTCCATGAACAAAGAGGAACAGAAGCTGCCAGCCCTAGCTGTGCCACATAATACCAGGGATGAGGCTGAGAGGTAGAGCTCTATGGGATGCTACGTGTAGGCTGGTAAAGTCATACATCCCCTCTTCAACTGTAGGTCCTTCCTCTCACCTGGTATTTTATGTGTATGAGTGTTTTGCCTGCACATGAATCTGTGTTGTGCAATGCCCACAGACATCAGAAGAGGGTGTCAGATCTCCTGGAAATGGAGTTACAGACAGTTGTTAACCTCCATGTGGGTGCTGGGAATTGAACCCAGGTTTTCTGTAAGAGTAGCCAGTGCTCTTAACTGATGAGTCATCTTTCTGTAAGAGTGGCCAGTGCTCTTTACTGCTAAGTCATCTATCCAGCCCCTATTTAAAAGATTTTATTTTTTATGTGTATGAATGTTGTGCCTGAATGCACCATGTATGTACCTGATACCGAGGAGAGCAGAAGAGGAGGGTATTGGATCCCCTATTATGGACGGTTGTTAGCTACTATGTGGGTACTGGGAGCTGAACCCCACTTCTCTGCAAGAACAGTCAGTGCTCTTAACTGCTGAGCCGTCTCATCAATGCCCCCTAGTCTCTTTTAATATCCCCCCCAATCTAAATTGGTAGAAGGAACCATAATCTTTATAGTTAGATGGGGTTTTAAATAACTCATCTGAGTTTATTACAAGAAACACAGCCAGTTACAAGGAATGAGGTTAAGCTGACCGTCCCCAGTCCCTTCCAGGTCTGCCTCAGTTTTGTTTAAACCTGAATACTGACAAATCGAAATTACAGATACAAAGCAGTCTTACCATAGACATATGTTCACACAGTGTGGAATGACTGGATTAAGCTGATGAACACATCAATCACCTCAGAGCTTTATCGTACCCTCCTCTCTGCCTGATTGCAACATTGTGTCCTTTAACCAACATTGCCCCAGTTCTACCACCTGAGCCTCAGGCAAACCATCATTTTACTGCCTATTTCTAAGAACTCATCTGTTTAATTCCACATAGAAGTGAGCACATGCAGTGTTTGTCTTTCTGTTCCTGGCTTATTTCACCTAGCAGAATGTCTTCCAGGTTCATCCCTGTTGTTGCAAGTGACAGTTTTCTTGCTCTTAAGGCTGCAGGGTGTTACACTGTGTATATCTACTTATCCACTCATTCATGGATAGGCACTTAGGTGATTCCATGTCTGACCCATTCTGCATCACAGTCTATGGCTCCTTTCCAATCGCTTTCCTTTCTGTTCCCGGGGGAAGCCCTCTGCATGCACACTGTACACTCTGCTCTTAATCTCGGTCCCTGCTCTGAGAAAAGCTATGCTGTTTTTACCCTATGTCTTCATCCATCACATGAGGTTAGTGTGTTCATAGTTGATTCAAGGTTGAGTATGAAAATACTGTCGACTTGAATGGCCCGCCCTGTATACATTGGCTTTCTTATTTTCTTTGTTTTTATCCTCTCTCTTTTAAATTTCTTCAAATTTATTTATTTTAATTTTATATATATGAGTGTTTTACCTGCATGTATGTTAAGTGCACCATGTCATGCAATACCCGTGGAGGCCACAAGAGGGTGTTGGATCTCCTGGAACTGGAATTACAGGCAGTTGCTAGCTTCCATGTGGGTGCTGGGAATAGAACCCAGGTCCTCTGCAAGAGCAGCAAGTGCTATTCATCATTGAACCATCTCTCCAGCCCACTTCTCTCTCTCTCTCTCAGTGTCTCTTTGTCTCTGTCTCCTCTTTCTTTCAAGACATGGACTCAGGTATCCCAGGCTGGCCTCAAATTAACCTTGTAGTCAAGGGTAACCTTGAACTTTGGATCCTCTTTTATCTGTCTCCCAAATGCTAAGATTACAGTTCTGTACCACCATGCCCAGTCCATATAGAGCTGAGGCTAGAACCCAGGGTTTCTTGCATGCCAGACAAGCACTCTAGCAACTGAGCTATATTCTCAGCCGAGTGGGCTAATTTTCTATCTGTTCCTTCAAATCCACTTTCAGTCCCCATTTACCCTGCTCTGGGCCCCAGGAGAATGACCCTCAGACCGTATCGACAGGCAAAGCTCAGAAGGCAAGGGACCAGGGAGGTCAGCTTATCATCCCTTGGGTCTCCTGCCTGCTGGATTCCTGCGGAGTGTCAGTCTCAATCCTTCTTTCTGAGTTCTGTTAGTTGCCTAGCTCAGGCCTAGGAATGGCGTGTTACCCAGCCAGTCCCAGACACAGAGCATCTTTCACAGGCTCCCCCTTGATGGTGCCCAAACCTTGGTAAATAGGCCTTATATTAAACTCCCCTCCATTTCCCCATTTGTTTCTTCTATCACCTCCTGATACCCTGATTGATCCAACCAAGGAGCATCATTTCACCTGCTGCAGGTGTTCAGGAGGCACGTTCAGGCACAACAAACTTCAGAGGAAGCAAAGGAGCTAATTCCTTCATGCTGTCATCTTTGGAAGAAGCAGGGAATCTTTGCCAAATGCCTCCTACTCCCTCGTCTCCCTTAATCGCCATTGGTAGTAGAGGGTCACATGCACTACCTCAGGTTCCCAGAAGAAAAGAGCTGGGTGTTTTACTGGGAAGTGTGAGCTTAAGAATCAGGAATGAGAAAGGCGCGAGCAAGGCAGTGGAAGCCGCAGCATAAGAACTTCTAGTTGGCACCACAAGTGATGGTGGGACTACTGGAGGCCATGTGAAATGGACCTGATGACATAACCTGGGACCACAGAGAAAGCATCCACCTGTGACCTTCATTTCCACACCAAGCAAAGATGTACTCTGTCCCTGCTTTCAGGGTGGGCTGTGGCTGGGCAATCACAGGGTTCCCAGGGTCTGCATTGTAGCAGCAATGGAGGAACTCCAGGCAGAGGGTCGAAGGGACGCATTGCAAGTTTGAGAGGCAGCACCAGCACGCCCTACCTATGCAGCATTCTTACCCACACTTTGGTGGGGACTTCAAGAGTGGGCTGCCACAGCAATAATGGGAAGTAGGAGTAGCCCAGAGGGTCTGAGGAGATGCACGTGGGTGTCCAGCAGACATACCCAGCCCTAAAATAGTCACTAGCCAGAGGAGTTTGCATGCTGTGGATGGATTCAGTTAAATACATCATCTGCAGTGCAATGGGTGATGAGGATCTACTCCGCCACCCCCTTAAGGGCTCCTTCATCTACAGTCACTAATATAATTTCATTTATTTCTTAGTGACATGACACTCAGACATCAATTCATGAAGCTGTCATTGTGAACTGCTGTATTCATTACTTATTTTGTTGTTACTGTGATATAATTCCATAATAAAAGCAACCTAATTGGGAGGCAGAAGCAGGTAGATCTCTTTGAATCCAGGCCAGTCAGGGCTACACAGTAAACCCTGCCTCAACTGCAGAGTATATGTCCTGGATAGGATTCCTGTATTAAGCCTCAACCACCCGGGGTTCAGGGAACCATTGCAGAGGAGAGGGTGGAAGGATTGTAAGAGCCAGGGTGCTGGATGACCCCAAGAAAACAGAGTCTTCCAGGCTTCTTGGAACTTGCTCATATCAACTTACAACAATAGTGACAGGATGTCACTTGTTGTAACACTCATGCAAACTCTATCAGACAAAAACCCAGCATAGAACTGGGGAAATGGGCAGGAGGCCCCAACTTTAGCCAAGGAACTATTGGCAGCTGATCATTGCTGGGTGAGAGAGTTGGTCTTCTTTAGGGGAGTGACACCAGATAGGCTGAACAGGTTCTAGTGGATGAACTCACATTGAGGGACATCTGGTTACATGAACTGGACTCGATATGGCCTTAACATATATGACAAATAGCATGAAATTTAGTGGGTAGGTTATGGGAGGATGTAGGTAGGGAAGGGGTCTAAATACAGTTAAGGTGCACTGTATGAAATGCTCAAATTCAATAAAAATATATATTGAAAAAAAGGGCCCTGTCTCAAAAAAATAAAAATTGAGGGAGGGCTTATTTGGCCTCACAGCTCCGTGGTACAGTCCAGTGTGGCAGAAGGAGCTTAAGGCAACTGGTCACATTGCATCTGCAACCAGGAAGCAGGGAGAGATGACTGCTGCAGCTCAGCCCCTTTCTCTTTTTTACTCAGTCCAAGATCCCTGCCAATGAGATGGCACTGCCTACATTTAGGGTGATCTTCCTACCTCAATTAACCTAATCAGAAATTCCCTCACAGGCATGCCTAGAGGCCTTTCCTAGGTGATGCTAGGTTCAGGCAACTAGACAATCAGTCTATAAACAATCATATATAAGCCATCATAATTGCCTTGCTCAGCGTTCAATGTCTGTGTCCCCTTTGAAGTCCCAAATGCTAAACCCCATTCTTCCCAGCTGCCCTGGATACTCAGTCCTGATACAGTTTCTTCCAGCCAGGAGCCATCATCTTGCTCATGCAGACAATGGCAGGGGTGGTCCACTCCCAGAGCCCTGATTTTGCAAGTACTTAAATCCCTTTGTGATTAAGTTACCTGGCCTTGTCTAGATTTGAAATCTGAAGAGGACATCTTATTTCGTGACTAGCTTGCTTGTTCTTATCTGTCTCTCCCCACTTTGATTTAAGCTCTTTGATATCAGAAACATGCTTGTTTTTCTTTGCTGTGTCCACACAGCCCAGCAAGGTGCCTGGTACATAAATAGTTCTCAATAATGAGTTACTGGCTGGCTAGCTGGAGATGAGAAGTTAATAAATAGTGCGTAGTCAAGGAGATGATAGTGGACAATAAGGCTCATTTTCCCAACTGGTAACCTGGAGTACCCCAGAGTGCAATCCTTCCTCTCTCCCTCTATTCACACATCTACTCTCATGGGTTTAAGTTTTGTTTGTTTATTTGTGTGAGACAGGGTCTCCCTGTTGCCCCAGCTGACCTGAAACTTGCTGTGTAGATCAGGTTGGCCTTGATTTCACAGAGATCTGCCTGCCTCTGCTTCCTGAATGCTGGGATTAAAGGAGTGTGCTACCATGCTGGGCTTTACATTTTTTTAAGGTTTATTTTATTTCTTTTCAATTTTGTGTGTGTGTGGGTATATACGTATAATACAGGCGCCCACAGAGGCCAGAAGAGAGTGTTAGATCTCCTGAGTTACAGGTGGTTGTGAGGCCCCTAATATGGGAGCTGAGAACTGAACTTGGCTTCTCTGCAAGAACGGTGAGTGCTCTTAACCATCAAGCCATTTCTCCAGCCTACCTGAGTCTGATATGTCAACTCACTCTGCTTCGAATAGTGTCTCAAATGTAACTTGCCCCAAACTGAACTTGCAACTACTCCAAATCTTCTGCTCCCATAGACTTTGTTATGTAAGTAAATAACAATTCCATTCTTCTGGACGCTTGGGTCAAATCCCTGAAGGTTGCTAAAATGTCTGTCTGTCTGTCTGCCTGTCTCTGACACACACACACACACACACACACACACACACACACACACACACACACACATTTTCCATGCAATTCTTCAGCAATCTTGTGGGCTCTACATACTGTACTAAAATCCATCACTTCTCCCCAGCTCCACCTCCCTGGTCCCCCAGGGATTTTTCATCAACAGTACTGTAATAGCCTCTTTATCAGATGCTTCTAGAATCCATGTCACATTCTTGGACACCTCTAGTTTGGGCTCCAGCTGCACTGGACTATTTTGTGCACACAACTCATCTTGAGCCAATAGTGTATAGCCTCAAGTATATACTCCAAGTCTGTTTGCTTTCTGCCCTGGATTTCTCTGGTGCTTTGGAGGCTTTTGGCTCTAGCATAAACAGTCCAGAAGTACAGGGTTATTATCCTAGGGAAGGGAGTCTAAACCAATGGGAACAAGAATCAGTCAATATAAATCCACTTCCTGTCCTTTGGGTGGTTAATCCTGAGAAACTCAAAAACTTTTCATTCTTTTGACAGGGTCTCTCTAGTCCCAACCCACTTGGAAGTCTTCATGTGGACCAGGGTGGCCTCGATCTCACAGAGATCCACCTGTCTCTGCTCCCAAGGGCTAGAATTAAAGGTGTGTGCCACCTTTAATGTGGCATTTTAATGTGTTTGTTTCGTGTGTGTGTGTATGTGTGTGTGTGTGTGTGTGTGTGTGTGTGTGTATGTGATGTTGGAGGTTGAGCCGAGGGCCTCATGCCTGCCAAGAATCACTGAACCACTTAACTAAACTAAACCCCCAGCCCTCTGAGTAATTCTGAAACTTCTCAGGAACACCTGGACAAATGGAATCCCCACTCTCCACACTAACAGTCATAGCCTGTATTGGCTGTCCGACTCCTGTTCCTTAGAATCACACTGAGAATGAACTTCTGCATACAAGGTTGTATCTGAGGCTCTGTTTTTAGAGGAAATCAAACTGTGTTAGCTACTTTTCTGTTGCTGTGATAAAATACCATGACCAAGGCAACTTAGAGAAGAGTTTATTTTAAAATTCTAGAGGGATAAGAGTCCATCGGGGCAGGGAAGCATGGCAGTGAGTTGCAGGCGCAGGAAGCCGAGAGCTCACACCTTCGACTGTAAACATGAAGCAGAGAGTGAGCTGGAAGTGGGGCCAGGCTATGAACTCCTCAAGCCCGCCTCCAGTGATGTACTTCCACCCGCAAGCTCAAACCTCCATGACCTCCCAAACAGCACTGTCGACTGGTGACCAATTGTTCAAATACTTGAGCTTCTGGGGGGCACTCTCATTTAAACCACCACCAATCCTGGCCTGGCATGCAGCAACAGCACAGTGACAGAGTCTACCTGTGGTGGATTATGATGGGTCCAAGTGAAAAAGGAAGTAAAATATGCAGCATCCCTAGAGGAGCCGTAGAGGAGCTGTTGGTAGTAAGAATAGTTGAACTGTGTGGGTTTTGTTAATTGTTTTGGAAGCCTAAGAGAAAGACGGTGGCAGAATCAGATACCCAACTATCAATTCAGGACACGCAAAGAAAGCCAGAAGACCTCCCAAGGCAACCTTCATCTTGTGCAGTGGTAGACTACGCTGAAATAAGATCCAGAATCTAATTGTAAGGGTAGCTGAGTTTGAAAAAAAAAAAAAAAAAGGATGGACTATGTATAGCCTTAACAGATAGATCTCTAATGGGAAGAAGTAGGACCCTCAGGTAAGAGAGAATGTCTAGGTGAATTTGACAACAGAGAACTCCAGATTCCTTTAACCCCCTGACTACTCCAAGTCATCAAATACAAACATCTTACCTTGTTAAAGGTGTGCAGCCCACCCTTTTGTAGAAATAATGCTAGGATTCAACTGAGATTTATAACTTGAGAGAGAACATTTGTCCTCTTCAGATATGCCCCAACAACTCCAGTCACTATGGACAGGAAAAAATAAAGGGTGAACATGTATGGGAGTGAACATAGGGGTGCTAGACCATGGTTGAAGATTGAAGATTGAAGAGGTTCTTGATAGGAAAACTCCTGTAACATGAACATCCTGGCAAGATACCGGAAGCCAGTGTTAAAATATGTCTGGGATAGCTCCAGGAAGCAGTCTACAGTAATAACATGAAGATGTTAGGGTGGCCTTGGCAGAACTTCGGGGGCCTTGGGTGGTTGTTAGGTGCCATACATAGATTTATCACTTAAACTGTTAATATTGTGGCAAAATATACATAATATAAAACTGACCATTTGTGGTGTGTGTGTGTGTGTGTGTGTGTGTGTGTGTGTGTGGTGTTGCTAAGTGTTGAACACACGGCCTCACACATTCCAGGCAAGTATTCCACCACTGTCTTATACCTACAATCCCTTAACCATTGGTAAGCATTCAATTCAGCATTATTATATATGTTCACAATGCCGCTCAGTCATCATTACTATTCATTTCTAGAATTTCTCTACCATTTTAAACAGAAGCTCTGTATCCATTAAATAAAAACTCCCTGCTCCTTTCTGCTGGCCTCTGATATTTGGCAGAACTTTGAGAAAAAAATCAGAAGACTCACCGTGGGATGTCTACTGAGTGAGATTTATCATGTGAGACCAAAGTACACACCAGGCAACTGAGTTCTCCAGGGAAACCCAGCGGGCATCCCTTTACTAACACAGTAAGGGTTGGGGAACTCCATCAGAGATGCACTAATGGTTCTACTGGTCCTGTGGCTGTGGCTAAACTATCATCTGATTTTCTTTTTCTTTTGAGAGACAGTCTTATGAAGCAGATGGGGGTTGGCCATAAACTTGCTATGTGACTGAGAATGACCTTGAAATTCTGATCCTCCTGCCTCCACATCCTGAGTATTGGATTCCAGATGTACACCATCGTGTCCGGTTTATGACTGCAGTTCAAGGGATCAAACCAGGGCTTTGTGCATGCTAGGCAGGTACTCTACCAACTGAGCCATGTCCCCAGCTCCAACCCAGCTTTGTTTAGGTTCTTCATGCTGGTGGACCAAGAGACAGAAGAGGAGGAGCCATAATAGCTGGCAGGGATAATCGATGTCTTAGCATGAAGACCCAGCAGGCTGATGCCCAATGTTGGAAAGGAAGAATATGCCGGAGCTGGAGGGAGCCCCAGGCATGTCTCTCTGTGCTTCTGTGCCCATTAAGAAGGGTTAACAGGCAACTGTGGCAATCAAGGACTCAGACTCTGAGTCTGGTGTGGTGACAGCTCAGCTCTTGATTTTGGGATCCTAGAGCTGGCAGCAGGGTGCGACTGCAGAGAATTCACTAGTGTCTGTGTGCTCTGGGACTGCTGTTCCTTGGTAATCTCTGTGGGCGTATTCTCTCAGGCTCTGATAATTGTCTCAGAAAGTCCCAAGCAAAACCTCAGAAACCTTGGGGCATTAGAAAAATAAAACTTCTGTATGGCTGGCCCACACCTTATCCTGTGGAGAGGTGAGTTGATTCCTTCTGCATCCCAGGCCCTGACCTTTGTCACCACAGAATGACTTGAATCACCCCTGAGTGCCAGGCAAGAGCTCAGCAAGCCACCATCTAGTCAGGGAGATGTTTGGAAGCCACCAGAACACAGAAAGGGTTTAAGGTGACCTCCACCGTGCATGGGGGCCGCGGATGCTGCAGTCCAAGCCCTTGAGTCCCAAGCACTGGGAACAGTACTCCTGGCTCCTGCCACGTAGTCCAACCCCCTTAAGATAGGCAGCCCCTTTGCTTTCCCCTTCTGTCTTTGCAGAGACCTGGATGGTCACGCAAGGTAAGCGGCAGTCCTGAGAGCACAGGAGGCAGTCTCAAGAGCCGGTAGGAAGGAAGTCCCCATCCTCCTGAAGCCGCTTGAGCCCAGCTGCTGGGTTCTGCAAGCAGTTAGGAGTGGCAGCCGGGACCGAAGAGGTTAACGTGCATCTGCCTCCGAATGTTAATGTGTCTAGGTGATGTCAGTGGGAGCCGGGAAGGAGGGAGTGGGGCAAGCGCTTGGGCTGGGAGGCAGCCGAGGCTGCCAGGCGGTGGAGGAAGACCCCTGTACCGACTGCGGGGCTCAGGCTCCGGGACGAAGCGGCGGCGAGCGCCGGAGGCTGCCGCATCCTGCGTGGGTGGACAGGAGCTCAACTCCGGGAGCAGGCGACACGCACCGGCCGGATGGATCTGCAAACCTCGCTGCTGCCCACTGGACCCAACGCCAGCAACACCTCCGATGGCCAGGATAACCTCACTGCGGCCGGTGAGTTGGAGTCCTCCGTCCTCCGGGATGGGGGTGGGAAGGGGGAAGGTTTCACCTTCGGAGCCAAACTGCTTGGGAAACTTTATTTTACAGTTCTTGGGGATAAGATCTGCAGTCTGATTTGTCTGGAGGAGAAGGGGAGAGGAGAGGACAGGGGCAGCCAGGACAGAAGGGGCAGGAATGTATAGAGATGGGGCAGAGGTACGTTTAGAAGTGACAAGGGATGGTGACTAGGCGTGAGGCAGGCAGGGGAAGGCTTGCCCATGAGTTCCAAATATGCTTTGCAGGGGGAAAAAAAAGAAAGAAAGAGAAAAGAGAAAAAATGCTGGAAAAGCAAGCAGGAGATGCCAGCGAGTAGCAGGTGGGAGTCACCAGAGGTTTTTTCCTTCTCCATTACCAAGGGCTCAGGCTCAGTCCTCAGTCCCTGCACTGGGGTCGTAGGGTCTGAGGCGTCCTAGCTGCCCCTGGCAGAGACCCAGGCAAGAAAAGACTTCGCAGGGTGTGAAAGGATTAACTTTTCTGGTGAATTAGCTCCTGATATTTGCAGAACAGCAGTGCCCTGAAATGCTAGCATTGAAGAAGGGAAGGAAACGAGGAAGGGCTTTGTGGAGAAAATTTTAAAGCTTCTGGACTGCAACACAGCTTCTGTCTCAGGCCTGTTGGGGAAGCCCAGGCTCAGGAGACACCCGCCCAAGGAAATCCCTAACAGGAAGCCTGGAGAGGGCAGGGCTGCTGAGTGTGAACGCAACCCACATCCGTGTTAGTGAAAGCTATGGGAGACAGTTGCTCCTGCTCAGAAACCAGGATACAACCTTTGGCCACCTGTCTCTGAAACGATGGGACTGCAAGTAGGGAAAGCACACACGCACACACACGCGCGCACGCACACAGACTTTCATGTCCTTCTGGCTTTTTTTGATAAGGTTTCCTGGTGAATCCCAGAAACATGAAGTCATTCTCAGTACATGGCTGTAGGTCTTTATTGTTCAAAAGACACCTACAGTGACTTTTTTGTTGGTGTGACCATAAGATGAATAATAACCTGTTGAAATTAGTTTATCCCTTAGTTATTCTCAATAGGTCTTGACCCCTGGTCCTCAGAGCAAATGGATGAGCCAAAGGACCGGCCTTTCTACTAGCCGATAGATTTGGAGAATCTAAGATTCACCAGCAAACGGTGGAGGAGGGCAGAAGGACAAGATTAGCCACAGGGTGCAGAGGGAGGACGGTGGGAGAGAATTCCAGACCGACAGTGACCCCCGAGCTGAAGCAGGATGAGAGGAAAGCGAGGTTGGCCCTGGAGACCGGGAGCATTGTAGGCCGTCGTCTCTAGAGCAGAGGACAGATCACACTTGCTCTTTCTGTCCTCAGGGTCACCTCCTCGCACAGGGAGCGTCTCCTATATCAACATCATTATGCCTTCAGTGTTTGGCACTATCTGCCTCCTAGGCATTGTGGGAAACTCCACAGTCATCTTCGCAGTAGTGAAGAAGTCCAAACTACGCTGGTGCAGCAACGTCCCTGATATTTTCATCATCAACCTCTCTGTGGTGGACCTGCTGTTCCTCCTGGGCATGCCTTTCATGATCCACCAGCTCATGGGCAATGGGGTTTGGCATTTTGGGGAGACCATGTGCACCCTTATCACAGCCATGGATGCCAATAGTCAGTTCACCAGCACCTACATCCTGACTGCCATGGCCATTGACCGCTACCTGGCCACCGTCCACCCCATCTCTTCTACCAAGTTCCGGAAGCCCTCCGTTGCCACCCTGGTGATCTGCCTACTGTGGGCTCTCTCATTCATCAGCATCACTCCTGTGTGGCTCTATGCCAGGCTTATCCCCTTCCCAGGGGGTGCAGTGGGCTGTGGCATCCGCCTGCCCAACCCAGACACTGACCTCTACTGGTTCACTCTGTACCAGTTTTTTCTGGCCTTTGCCCTGCCCTTCGTGGTCATCACCGCTGCTTATGTGAGAATACTGCAGCGTATGACGTCTTCGGTGGCCCCCGCCTCTCAACGAAGCATCCGGCTTCGGACAAAGAGGGTGACCCGAACAGCCATCGCCATCTGTCTCGTTTTCTTTGTGTGCTGGGCACCCTACTATGTGCTGCAGCTGACCCAGCTGTCCATCAGCCGCCCGACCCTCACATTTGTCTATCTATACAATGCAGCCATCAGCTTGGGCTACGCCAACAGCTGCCTCAACCCCTTTGTGTACATAGTACTCTGCGAGACCTTCCGCAAACGCTTGGTCCTGTCAGTGAAGCCTGCAGCCCAGGGGCAGCTCCGGACAGTCAGCAATGCCCAGACAGCTGATGAGGAGAGGACAGAAAGCAAAGGCACCTGACACTTCCCCTGCTACCCCCAAGTCAGGTCACTACATCAAACCATGGAAAGAGATGCTGGGACAAACCCAGGGCTACCCTGGGAGAATGCAGGGAGGCTGGAGGGTGAGGGCTTGTTACAAACTACATTCCATGGGGCCCACAATTTGCTAGGGAGGCTTGGAACCAGGATGTGGGAGCTTCAGATTTCAGAAATCCCCTTGGTAGACAGAAGCTAGGCAAGAAGAAAATGGTTTGACTGTTCTACCAGGGCATATCTGTTAGGACCCTTGTGTCTCTTTCCCAAGGGAGGACATTAAAGGCTCCTAGCTGGGCTCGTTTAAAATCAGGTAGGGCTAGGAGATGGGCAGCAAGATCTACACTGCCAGGTTGTGTGTCCCAAGCACTCTCCCCACATCTCTCGTCAGTGTGATAGAAGGCAGTCTTTCTCCCATGCTGGTAGATGATGGAAAAAAGCATGCAGCACCCTGTGATCTCCCTTTATTGCTAAGGGATGCATGTTTACATTGGGGGTGGAGCTCTGAGCCCACAGGAGTTTATATTGTTTTGTTTTTTAAAAAGTCCAATTTGTTGAAAGACTCAATAGCTAAGATTAAGAAGGCGCTGGAGTGGGTGTGGGAGAGGGGGTTAAACCTAATAGAAAAGGGGCAAGGGGGCTTTTGTAGCTACAGGAACATTCTCTTCATGGGGCACAGTCCATGACTGATCCAGAGCGAGGGCCTATGTATTCTGCCTGGGCTGGGGGGTCATTCTAGGGTATGATGTGTTGGCATCATCTTTCTGCTTGAGCCTCTCTAAAGTCAAAACGAAATAAAAGGAATATCTCCACCCACATCATTCTGGAGGCTCCTGCATAATTGCTTGGGTTTGGGGGGCAGGGTGAATCACATAAAAGGGAAGAAGGGATTACTTGGCTAGAGTATTTGGATCTTGTTTCGGGCTGCGTTTTTAGGGAGACTAATATAAGGGGTCTGTTTTTTCTAAACCCACAGGGAAGATTCAGGGACATTAATGGAATTGCTGGGAATTCATTAGATTACAGCTCCACTTGCTGGGCTTGTTCTGGGCACGCAGCTTCCTGGCTTTGACCCTGTTGTCTTCAATGCTGGCTCCTCAGGTCCCCAAGTGCCACCCTCACGTCCCCCTCCAAGCCTGCCCTCCGTCCCATGCTGAGTCACTAACTGCAGGGCTGGCTCCTGGGGCAGTCTGAGCTGGTCTCTGCTTGCTGCAGTTGAGCTGGGCACCTTGAATATATGACAGCTAGGGCCACTGGGAGGCAGTCATGGCTACTCCTTCTCAGTTCTGTCATCAAGAGGGAGCCGGAAGCCAGAGTTCTCTGCCTACCCTACCCCTTAGCAGACCTTAATGAGATAAGAGAGCAAATTATTCGGAAGCATCCCAGAGGCTGTTCCTCCTCTTGCTGGTCATTTTTTACTGCAGACTCGCAGTAAGTAGTAGGAGCTTAGAAAACTCCTTGGGTCCTTGAGAGGCTCATTCAGCATCTTCATTAGTAGCAATATTTCCTAACTTGCAGCTAGTTCTCCTTCCTCAATAACAGTAGGGCTTCTAACTGCCATACAGAAACTCCCAATCTGAGTTTGAGGTCTACATAGCAAGTTTCAGGGCAGCCAGGACAACATAGTGAGACCCTGTTTCCAAAAAAAAAAGGTCAAAATCAGGGCCCACTCAAGATGACTCAGTGGTAAAATGCTTGAGTGCAAGCCTGAAATAACCTGAGTCAGATCCCTAAAACCCAAGTAATTGTGGAAGGAGAAAATCAACTCTGAAAAGTTGCCCTTTGACCTCCAAGTGGGCATGCTCCTCTCCCACCACACAAAATAATAAAAATTAAACAACAAAAAAGAGTTTGGGGCTGGAAAAATGGCCCAGCTGTTAAGAGCGCTGACTGCTCTTGCAGAGGACTAGGTTTGGTTTCCAGCACCTACATGGCAGCTTACAACATGCAGGTAAACATTCATATACATAATTTAACAAAGAAACATAAAAGAGTTAGCGCTGGGCACGGTGGTATACACCTGTAGTCTCAGTACTCAGGAGGCAGAGGTAGGTGGATCACTGTGAGTCAAGACCAGCCTGGTTTACATAGGGAATTGCAGGCCAGCCCTGGCTATCTAGTGAGACCCTGTTTCAAAAAAAAAAAAAAATCAAAACAACAATAACAAGTGAGTTAAAGGTCATCCTGGGATGCATCGTGAGACTCTATCTCAAAAATAAAATAAAAAGGGGCTAGAGAGATGGCTCGGCTTGTTAAGAGTCACTAGCTGTTCTTGCAGAAGACCTAAGTTTGAATCCCAGCACCCACATGACAGCTAATAACCTCCTACAACTACAGTCCAAGGGATCTGATGCCCTCATCTGGCCTCTGTGGGTACTGTATAACGCAGGTGTACTTACATATACGCAGGCATAGCACTCATAAAATAAATAATAAGTTTTAAAAAATAAAATAATGTTTGGAAAGTCTTAAGGTAAATCCAAGGAGACCCAACTCCTAGCCACTAGTAGAGAGGGAGGCCTTAGACCCAGTTTGTCTATGAGGATTCCCATCACCCTCACACACACCCCCAGCCCTCCAAGGGGGAAATTAGAGAGGAACCAGGAGAGTGACCTCTCCCAAGAATGAATGTGACCGAGTTGACAACTGTCATGGCGGAGGCTCGTGAAGTGCTAAGAAAGGGAGCATCCCTCCTGCAGCTATTAACCCCACAGTGCAGAGACCGAAATGGAAGCCAAGTGGGTTGAGCCCTGAGAGTGAGTAGGGACAGCAGTGAAAGGGCAGAGGAGGGGTGGTTAGGGTCAGAGGACAGGGCAGAGGTGGGCAGAACGGCTGAGAAAGGAGAGGCTATGCTGGGAGCCCACCATTCACATCTTACCAGGCTAATCAGGACCCCGGGCAACTCTTGAGCTATCACCAGATAGGAATAAACATATGCAGTCGGTGTAGTGGGCACACACCTGTAATTCCAGCACTTAAGCTGTAGAGACAGGGAGGTCATAAGTTTGAGACTAACCTGAGCTAACAGTCCCTTCTACACAGGGACTTTGCCACACAGCGAAGGGCACCAAGTAAGGAGTCTAGAAATTATTTTTTGTTTTATGCATCGATCACTTTTATTTTATTTTTTATCATGTGTGTGTATATTTGTGGTTGAATATGTTCTACCATGTGTGTGTGTGTGTGTGTGTGTGTGTGTGTGTGTGTGTGTAGGTCAGAGGATAACTTGAAGGAATCAATTCTCTCTACCATGTGGGTCCCAGGATTGGAACTCAGTTTGTCAGGCTTGGTGTCAAATGCCCTTACCCACTGAGTCATCTTGCCAGCCTGATTTTAACCTATTTTTAAATTTTATTTATTTATTTATTTATTTATTTATTTATTTATTTATTTATTTATATAGGGTCTTCCTGTAGCCCCAGTCCACCTGTAGACCAAGCTGGCTTTAATCTCATAGAGATCTGCCTGCTTCTGCCTCCCAAGTATTGGGATTAAAGGCATCTGCCACCATGCCTGGCAGTAATTTTAACCATTTTAAGTGTAAGATTTGGTAGCAGTAAGTACTTTTGCACATTATTTCACAATTACTACCACTATCTACTTTCAGAATGTTCATCTTTCCAAACTAAATCTCTGAGTTAAATACTAACTCAGGGGCTGAGGAGATGGCTCAGTCAGTAAAGTGCTTGTTATGAAAGCTGGAGGACCCGAGTTCAAGCCCCAGAATCCATATAAACAATCTGCGTGCAGCATGTGTGCTTATAATCTCAGTGCTGCGGAGGCAGAGGCAGGAGAATCCCTTGCTGGTCAGTCTAGTTTCCTTGATGAGCTCCAGGCCAAGGAGAGATCCTGTCTGAAAAATACGGGGCCAATGAGATTGCTTAGAAGATAAAGGCACTTGCTGCCAGGGCTGAGGACCTGAGTTTGATTCTGGATCCATTGGTAGAGGGAGAGAACAACTCCCAAAAGTCATCCTTAGTGCTCCACATGTGTATCATGACACATACACGTGCACATGCGCACACACACACACATGCACACACACAATATGGTTCCTGAGGAACCACCTAGAGTTCGTCATCTGGTTCCCATGCACACCCACATACACACAAAGTAAATGAGTAAATAAATACTACCTCACCATTCTCTGCTGCTCCCAGCTCCTGGCAATCACCCTATTTTCTCTATGAATTTGACTGTTCTGAGCGCCTCTTACAAATGGAATCATATGCTATTTGCCCATAATTTGCAACTGGCTTATTTCTCTTAGCATGATGTCCTCAAGGCTAATCGATATTGCTATGGGTGTCAGATTCCTTTTATGGCTGAAACCTATTCTACTGTAAGTGTTCAACACAGTGTGTTTATCTGTAGTGACTAATGGACACTCAGAGCCCGCCATCATTTGGCTATTGTGAATACCGTGATGTCAACACGGCTGTGTTAATGGTCTGCGACTCTGCTTTCAATTCCTTTGGGTATATAACCAGGAGAGAAAGTGCTGGATCATCCGTTTAACATTCGGAGGAGCTGCCAAACTATTGTTTACAGCAGCTGCATTGTTTAACATTCTCAGCAGCAGCTTGTGAGGGCTCCAGCTCCCCACGCCTGCTCTGTTTCTCCTCCTTCTCTTTTTCCTACTTAAACAAAACCCCTTCCGATGGATGGAAAGTGGTCTTATTGCAGTTTTGATTGGCATTTCTTAATCATCAGTGATACCAAGCATCTTTCTACACGCTTATTATCCATTTGCATAGATTCTTCAGAGAAACTGTCTTCAAGCCCTTTGTCGATTTTAAAAATTAGGTTGTTCTTTTGTTATTGTTGGAATGATATTTTACTCAACTCAAATTAGTACTACTTGGTTCTTCATGTCTTGCTACTAGGAAAAAAAGGGATTAAAAACCCAGGTTCCTCTTCTCTTGTAGTTTAATGAAATATTTGCCCTTTAAAATAAATTGAGCTGGGGCTGGAGAGATAGCTCAGGGGTTAAGAGCACTGACTGCTCTTGCAGAGGACCCAGGTTCAGTTCTCAGTACCCACATGGTGGCTAACAACCTCCTGAAACTCCAGTTCCAAGGGACCCAATGTCTTCTTCTGACTTCCATAGGCAGTGCATGGCACAGGTACACTTATATGCATGCAGGCAACACACCAATATACATAAAATAAAAATAATATATATTTTTTTAATTTGAGGGGCTGGAGAGATGGCTCAGTTGTTAAGTGCTTGCTGTACATCATGAAGATGTTGGTGCCATGCAGGTGTACTCTTGAAATCCCAACATTGAGGAAACAGACAGGCAGGTTGCTGGCCAGCTAGCCTAGTCTAACCAATGAGTCCCAGGTCCCAGTGAGAGACTCTGTCTCAAAAAACATGGATGGTTTCTAAGAGATGGCACCCCACATTATACACTGGCCTTTGTGCATGCACTCACACACATACACTATATTCACACATCATACATATCATACACACAAAGTTTTAAAAAACAAGAGAGAACACACAATTTCTCTTTACTACTATGGTATTGGGGATTGAAACAAGGGTCTCTTACCTCTTTTCTTTCTCTCTCTCTCTCTCTCTCCCCCCTCTGTCCTCTCTCTCCAGCACAGGCTGACCTAAAACTTCCTGTACAGATGAGAACTATCCTGACCTTCTGATTCTCCTGCCTCCACCTCCAAAGTGCTGGGATTACAGGCATTCAGCACTGTGACCAGTTTATGTGGCTCTGAGGCTCAAACTCCAGGGCTCCATGTATGCTAGGCAAACACTTCACCATTTAAGCTACACCCCCAGCTCCAGTTATCTATTTTCTCAGGAACACTTTTTAATATTTTAAAATTATTTTTATTTTATGTGCATGAGTATATTACCAGCTTGTTGGTAGGTGCACCCATGTCTTACAGTACCTGCAGAGGTCAAAAGCGGGTGTTGGATCCCCTGGAACTGGACTTATGGATGATTATTAGCTGACATTTGGGGTCTGGGAATTGAACCCAGGTTCTCTGCAAGACTAGCCAATGCTCTTAAGTGCCGAGTCATCTCTCCAGACCTCAGGAGCACTTTCTTTGTTTTTGTTTTTGTTTTTTTTTTTTGTCTTTTTGATACACAGTATCCCTGTAGCCCCTGCTGGCCTGGAACTTGCTATGTAGATCAGATTGGCCTTGATCTCACAGAGATTAACCTGCCTCAGGCTCCCCAGTGCTGGGACTAAGGGCATGTGCCACCATGCTTAGCTTGAGCACATTTTTGTGCCAGTGTCCTCTATTTATTTGGTAATTCCATCTTCCCAACATTTTGTGGATGTCAGCTCTTTATGCCCATTTTACAGATGGGTCAGTTGTGACCTAGGTTTACTGATGTGCTCAAGGTCGCTGAGATTCAAACTCAGGTGTGCTTCACTCCACAGCCCAATGTTGCCACCTCCCCTCAGATTACATTGTCATCCTCGACCAGTCCCAGGCTCCCTTCATCCTCCCCAGGTACCACCCTCTCCACTGCGCATATCTCTGCTTTTGTCCCAGTCTGAAGAACCTCTTCCCATCTCTCTTAAGTGGAATTCTTGCTTGTCCTCCATTATGAACAGAGTGAGTTGTAACCTTCAAAAGAAAATACACTGAGGCCTTCATGCCTCTCGCCTCGGAATGTGATCCCATTTGAAAATAGGATCTTCATAGTTTTATTTATTTATTTAGGTCTTTTTGAGACTCGGTCTCTCTGTAGCCCCATAGTGACCTGGAACTCACTATATAGACCTGCCTGCCTCTGCCTCCCAAGTGCTGGGATTAAAGGCGTGCACCACTATGCCTGGCTGAAAATAGGGTCTTCATAGTTTTAAATAAGTTCACGAGGGTGGGTCCTAATCACCGTGGCTGGTGTCCTTATGAAGAGAAAAATTGGAGATGAATTAGGTGTTAGGTGGGGCTGCTGGGTAAACACGGAGACTGGGTGGGTGGGGGTAGGGAGAGCAACTCCAAGCCAAAAAGCCCAATCGAGCTCACTAGAGAGAGGCGGGGAACAGTTTGCTTTCTTAGCACTTTCAGAGAGAGTAGGACCAAGTTTGTAAACCTGCAGTTTGTGATACTGTGTTAAACTCAGCGCTGGGAAATGAATGCACACCCTCAAGGCCCACTGCAGAGCATTCGCTAGAACCTGGAAGAACCTGGATCTCCAGAGCTGCGCCCGCCTCCTCGGTGCTTCTGCCTCCCCAACCCACCCCGCCCTGCCACTCCCTGAAGCCCAACCACTCAGCAAGAGCCATCTATATTCCCAGCCTCCTCGCTCACAAGACCCCTCCAGCACGAAAGCTCAGTAAGCACTCCGACTGTAAGAAGCGTAGAATCTTAGGGTTGGAGGGTCTATAACACTTCTCTAGTTCACTGTTGGGGAGAAACTGCCCAAGTGCTTCGCTTAAGGACTGCCGCTGGCTCGGCACTGGGTGAAGCCAGCACAGCTGCCATCCTGGGTGCCTCTCTTTGCAGGCGTCTCCTGTCAGAGGTCTCTCCTCCGCAGGGCTGTGCTCCCAGCTGCCCCGGGGAGGCTGCTCCAGGAAACCCCCAGCTGGGTTGGCTCCAGCACTCAGCAGCCCCGTGGACTTGGCGAGAGGCTTCCTCTCTTGAACCTGTTTCCTCGTCTATGAATGAGGATAAAAACATCTACATCATGGATTAATGAGAAGCTGCAAGTGTGGGCTGAGTGCTCCTCAAGGGTCATCTTAGCCTGAAATATTCAAATGAACTTCGAAAGTTATCAGAATTAAAACGGAGTCGTTCAGGTCAAGCTAGATAAAACAGTAAGTCAGGCCAGAGGTTAGAACGGAAGCAGTCTCATGCATAGCTGCCTGACAGTAGCTGTCACAAAAGACTGTCAGACCCACAGCCTTGCACAGGAAATACAATAGTGACATCAGCCCTGCAACAGCCTCTTCAACCTGGGACTGGTTCCACCCTTGCCCACAAAGCTGAGACATTAATTAATCTTTGTGGATATTAATATATTAGTTAATCCTAAGGGCAATTGAAACCATAATATTTTATTACATGTATTATATATTAATCATATTAGCATATCAATAATGACATTAACTACTGAGAGCAAGGATTATTGTTTCAAACTATAGGATCCTCCTCATTTTTTGCCCTTTAAAAACTTCCCATTGCTGGTCATGTAGCTTAGTGGTAGAGTGCTTGCCCAGCATGCTTGAGACCCTCACTTTGATCCCTAGCACTGCAAAAATAACTAAAATAAACCCTCTCCTGGCCTCAGTCTTTTTGAATTCATTTATAACTTATAATAGGACACAGGACACAATTGTCCTCAAATAACTTAATCTTTGGAGATTCTCGCTCTGATTTTTATTTGGGTTGGACAAACCAACTGAAGCTTCCACTCTGGGAGAAGGGGACTACAAGTCGGCTGGTCCCTTCTCAAAATTCACTGTGGATATTTGTGTGCAGGCCCTGTGTCCTACTGGGGCTCAGGTCACCTCTGTCTGTGGTATCACTGCCAATTCAAGCAGCTGGAGCTCTCTCTGCATAGGGGACCTCAGCCCGTAGCAGCCAGCACTGGTTCAGGCCTGAGGGTGGGGCTTAGGATAGTCAGCAGGGAACGGAGGGCACGAGCCACCAGGATGGGAAAGGATCTGGAGATGCCTGCAGTCCCCATGTTGTGCCAAGCCATGGGAGGCCCTTCCTGCCCCCTCCACTCAGGCCTAGCCAGCTGCCCTGTTTGTGAGCCATGAATATGGGATGTGAATCCTTTTCTCAGATCCTCTCTCTTCCCAGCACCAGGGCTTCTAAATCTCTCTTCTAGCCAATGTGGAGAAATGCTGCAATTCAGTGTGAGGGGAAACTTGTTCATGCCAAGGACGACCCCCTTGACCCACTATGTAGAGCACTGTATTCTTCTGTGCCTCACTGGGAGAGGGAGAAGAGAAATTTTATATCTTATCCTACCCAAAAACACACACAAAAACCCTGTCAAATAAAACAATTCACATTCTTTCTAATGTCAACTTTGTCCATGATTCTTCAAAAAATTTTGTATTCTTTTTTATTTTATGTGTATGAGTGTTTTGCCTGCACGTGTGTAAGTAAACCACCACGTACAATGCCTGTGGAGGTCAGAAGAGGGCGTTGGAGCCCCTGGAACTGGAGTTATGGATGGGTGTTAGCCACCATGTAGATGCTGGGAACCAAACGAGGGTCCTCTGCAAGAATAGCCAGTGTTTTTAACTGCTGAGCCACCTCTCCAGCTCCATGGTCCATGGTTCTTAAAGCAAAAGCCTTCATTGGGCTGCTAAGAGTCTGATTCCAAGCCGTAGATGTAGTTTTGTGTGTGTGTGTGTGTGTGTATATGTGTTGTTGTTGTTTTGTGTTTTTATGGTTTATTTTAGTCTTATTTTCTTGTTTTTTAATGCTAGGAATCAAACCCAGAGCCTTGTGTATGTTAGGCACGAATTCTACCACAGAGGGACTACCCCTGTCCAGATGTGTTTTCTTTTGGTTTTACATAGTATAATTTAAAAAAAAAGTAAACTAATTGCTAACTTTTAAGTTTGTAGATTTACTTAAAATTTTGGTTTCTGGTACTGCAACAGCATACCTGAGAAAGTCAACTTAAAAAGAGGAGAGACTTATTTTGGCTTCTGTTTCAGAGGTTTCTGTCATGGTCACTTAATCCTATTGGTTTGGGACTGTGGTAAGACAGAACGTCATGGTGGGGATCCTGTGAAGGAACAAAGATGTCCATCCTACTGTGATTGGGATACAGGAATCCCAATATCCCCTTCAAGGGCACTCCCCAATACCCAACTTCTTCCTGTTAGATTTCCACCTCCTAAAGTTTCCAGCACCCTCAATGGTGTTACTTCCTGGAGACCAAGTCTTTAGCCTATTGGTCTGCAGGAGGACATTTAAGATCCAAACTTAACACTTAAAAATCTAGATGTTCAAAAAATTAATTTAGGACTGGCAAGGTGGCTCAGCAGGTAAAGGTGTTTGCTGACAATCTGAGTTTGATCCCCTGGAACCCGCATGGCAGATAGAGAGAATGAACACCTGTAAGTTGCCCTCTGACCTCTACGCATACACACCATGGCCTAATGTGCCTACACACATATCACCACTCCCAAAATAAATAAGTAAATATCAAAAAAATCTGCATGGCCAGTCTGGGAGATGGCTCAGTGGGTCAATTACCTGCTGTGAGGGTATAAAGACGGGGTTCAAAGCTTTGGCATCCTCATAAATGCCAGATGGGTGTGGCAACCTATGTGTAGTGCTAGGGATGTAGAGACAGGATCCCCAGAGCAAGCCTGCTAGCTGACTAGTGGAACCAGTGGGTTCAAGTAAGAGACTCTGCCTCAATATCTATACAGCAGAGAGGACTGAGGAAGACACACGGCTCAACCTCTGGCCTTCACATACAGGCACACACAAGCACACCCACATACAAGTGAATGTGTGCATGTGCCATGGCACATGTGTGGAAGTCGGAGGACAATCTATAAGAGTCGGTTCTTTCCATCCACCATGTGGGCCCCAGGGGATGAAAATCAGATTGTCACACTTGGTAGCAAGTACCTTTACCTACTGGGCTGTCTCACTGGAGCCCTTCCCAGTCTCTTGACCTCAAATAAACTACTCACTCTGGAACTGCCTAGCTGTGTGGTAGATGATTAATCTTACTCTGTCCTGTGTCTTGGATGAGCTCTTGCTTGTGGATTATTGCCTGGTCTCTCCTTTGTACGCTGCGGTCAGGGAGGTAGATACCTTCCCAGCCCCAGCACTCACACAATGTCTTGAACATCACAGGCACTCTTGGCTGATAACATGAGCACTCCACCCTAAAAGTGGACACTGATTGTTCAGTCTGTGAAGTCATCTTCTTCTAGGAACTTCTTGAGGCCTCCCTCCTTCTTCTCCTTGGCTACAAGGAAGTGTCATCCCTTCCCAAGGACACCACCCTCCCCTCTTCATTCTCTTCTGAGTCCCAGAAGGCAACACACAGTCTCACCGAGTTCTTGGAAGGGAGCGGCAGTCATGACAAACACCTACTGAGCATGTGCCAGAGACAGCTCTAAATGCTGTATAAACATTTTGCTTAAACTCATGAATCCCCGACAAGTTCCCTACAAGGTACTATTATTATCATTATTAATTTTTTTTGTCTTTTTTGAGAGAGGATTTCCCTGTAGCCCCAGCTGGCCGTGAACTCACTTTGTAGACCAGTCTGGCCTTGATCACAGGGATCTGCCTACCTCTCCCTCCTGAACACTAGGACTAAAGGCATGTACCACCCCACCTGGCTTATTTATTTATTTATTCATTTTAAGATAGAGTCTGTTGTAGTCCAGGCTGGACTTGAACTTACTATGTAGCTAAGGATGACCTTGAACTCCTAATCCTCCCACTTCCACCTCTTGGGTACTAGAATTATAGGCAAGAAACACTATGCTCAGCTAGACAACATTATTGCCCCTTAGCCTCGTACAAATTAGAAAATCAAGGTGCGTTCCATTAGATGAGTCACAGGGTGAGGCCCTCAGGATGGGATCGGTGCTCTTATGAGAAGAGATATCCATGGCTCAGTGGCTGAGTGCTTGCTGTTCTTGCAGAAGACTGGAGTTCGGTTCCCAGAAGCCACATCGGGTGGCTCACATTGCCTGTGACTCCAGTTTTGGGGAACACAGGCGTTCTTCTGAACTCTGCGCTCACACGCACATACCCTCACACACATAATTTAAAATAGTAAAAATAGGGGACTGGAGAGACTCAGCGGTTAAAAGCACTGGCTGCTCTTCTAGAGGACCTGGGTTCAATTTAGAACCCATATGGTAGTTAACAACTGTCTGTACCTCCAGTTCCAGAGAAATTTGATGCCTACTTCTGACCTCTGCAGGTATTGCATGACACAGGTGCGCTTACACAGATGAAGTCCATATGCTCATAAACATAAAATTAAATAATAACTAAAAAAGAACAAAATAAAATAAATAAATCTTAAAAAGAAGGAGAGATGGGACAAGAGAGATGACTCAGCAATTAAGAGCACTGGCTGCTCTTGCAGAAGACCTGGTTCCAATCCCAGCACTCACATGGCAGCTAATAGCCATCTGCAACTCCAGATCTAGGGGATCCCACACCTCTTCTGCCTTCATGGTCCCTGCAAGGACACAGGTGCACTTGCATACATGCAGGCATAACCCTCGTACACATAACACACAAATAAAATAAATTTGAAAAATTTTTAAGAAGGAGAGTTACCGGGGCTGAGAGATGGCTCAGTGGTTAAAGAGGACTGACTGCTCTTGCAGAGGACCCAGGTTTGATTCCCAGCACTCACATGGCAGTTAACAACTGTCTGTAACTCCAGATCCAGGGGAATCTGACACCCTCTTCTGACCACCTTGGGCACTGCACAAGGATGCACTTACAGGCAATATACTCATACATATAAAACAAAAATAATAAATTTATGTTTTTTAAAAAGGAGAGATACCCAAGAGCTCGCTTCCATTCTGACCCTTTCCACTAGAGAAAGGCCGTCAGGGGACAGGGTGAAGAGGCAGCATCTGCCATTGGGGACAGGAGGTCCCACCAGGAACTAAGTCACTGGCACCTTGACCTTGAACTTCCCAGCCTCCAGAATTTTGAGAAAGAAATGCCTATTGTTTAAATCACTCAGCATTTTGTTATGGCAGGCCAAGCTGACCAAAACAAATGCCAAGAGTTTCTCTTGATTTTAAATGACAGAAATCCAACTCCAGCTAATGAGAATAAAAACAGGATGCACCTCACACTAAATGGAAGAGTCAGGGACTGGGGAGATGGCTCAGTTGATAAAGTGTTTGCCACACAAGTATAAGGACCTGAGTTTGGATCCCCAGAACCCATGTAAAAAGCTGGGCTGAAGGCTGGAAAGATGGCTCAGTAGTTAAGAACACTGGCTGCTCTTGCAGAGGACCTGGGTTCAGTTCCCAGCACCAACATGGTGGCTGACAACTGTCCATAACTCCAGTTCTTGGGGATTTGATGCCCTCTTCTGACTTGTGCAAGTACTGTATGACACGGGTGCTCTTACCTACACGCAGGCAATACACTCATACATATAAAAATAAGAAACACAATAAAAAGGCTGGGATGTGCCTATAATTTCAGCACTATTCAACATCTGTGCAAGTTGGCTATAAATCAGAGGGTCCCACCAAGCTTTCTTTGTGGTTAGTAATCTGTTAGAATGACTTCCAGGGAGCCTGGGTTCAATTCAGCATCAGGTGTGGTAGCTGCCCCTAGAGCAGGGGCAGGCAGAACCCCTCCCCTCACAGGGCTCTCAATACAGGGGGAAGGAAAACTTCCTGAGACAGCCCCACAAATAGTCATAAAAGCACTGGTGGGACTCTCCAAACAGAAATCTAAGGGAGAAGGGTTGTGACAGACAGACAGACAGACCTTCCCCAGAGACCCATCCCCTGGCCTGATCTAAGGATCAAAGAGGGAGTGCAGCCAAGATTGGAGGGTGCCTTCCCAGCAGAGAGTTCCTGTACCTGGGCACTCCCTTGCTTGAGGGTATTCAAGGTGTTGGGATGGACACTCTGGGATGGATGAACCTGGGGATGTCTTAGCTTCATGCCTTCTATGTTCTCAGGTCCTCCTGGGCTCTGTTTTGCAAGGTGTAATAAGAAAGCAATCTGTCTGAGGTTAGCTGGTGCGTCAGCAGCTCCAGGCAAACCAATTCATTGCAAAAAGGAAAACAAGCCACTTTGCTTCACAGAGATGTGGCTCAATCCTGGTTTTTTCTGGATCTCACTAGAAAATAAGGCTGAAAAGCTGAAAGCCAGCAACATTATCAAGAGTGAATGGACCTCTATCTAGCATGTCAGACAGACGGGTTTTGAACACCAGCCCCCCCCACCCCCGCCCCTGCTGCCTCCCTCAGCGTCATCTGTGCTTTTCTGCTGCTCACTCTTGCTGGAGGAGTCTGGAGGGCTGCGCCACCCTGGATGCTCCTCACCTGCTGCTTCTGCCCAGGCCAGAGGATATCTGGATATGAGGACCTCCCTCCCTCCTTTCCTCTCTCTCTCCCTCCCTCCTTCCTTCCCTCCTCTCTAACCTTAGGAAATAGAGTAAAAATCAAGAAGTAAGAAACTAAGAAATACCTTCTGAAAGGTATCAGGGAAGGAACTTTAATTCCATAGCACTTATAGTCAGGGTGCTCTGAAGGTCATGCTTCCCGACCTCTGCCCCCTGCGGGTCACCATCTCCTTAAGCATTCCTTAAGCTCCTCCCTCTTTGTCAATGTTCCTCAAATCTCTCTCTTTCTTTCTCTCTCTCTCTCTCTCTCATACAATTCATGTGTGTGAACATGGATAGGTACATGCTACTGTACACATGCAGAGTATGAAGGTCAGAGGACAACTTCAGGTGTCTGTCTTTCCTTCTGCCTTGTTTAAGACATGGTCTCTTTGTTTTTCCCCTGTGTATACAAGGACAGAGGGCTTGTAGATGGTTACGAGCGTCTGGCTTTACATGGGTCCTCTGGGTTTGACCTCAGGTTCTCATGCTTGCATGACAAATGCTTTTACACACTGAGCCATCGCCCCAGGCCTCCTTTCTCCCTTTCTGACCCCTGTTTCCATCTGTCCACAAATCACTTCCGCCATCCCAGACTCCAGTGTGAAGGAAGTCATGTCTTTGCCATCTTTCTACACTTCCTACCCACACTGACTCACCTCCCCAACTCAGAGTGATCTGACCTTTGTCTTTCATCCCTAAGAAGGAAAATGATTTTTTTTCTTGTACACATACTAATGCTTCTCTTTTGACACTGAATGTGGATGCCTGAGCTGCTTCTCGGTGTTTTTCACAGCAACCATGTCTCTAGCCCTCCCAATAAACCTTCTCCCTACTCCAAATGCCAATCCTGAGGGGTTATCTACAACTTCTGCTCAACTTGGCTTCAAATCAGAGGTTCCCGTGAGTATTTTTTTCAGGGCTAACAATCTGTTAGAATGGCTCCAGAACCCAGGGAAACTTTATTTCCTATTATTGTTTTTTTTCAGAAGGATATTTTATTTATCTATTTGAGGGAAGCTGGGGGTGGAATCCAGTGTTTGTATATGTTCTATAGCAACTTCCTCCAAAGCTTGATGCTTAAAACTCAGATGTTCTAAAGGGAGTTGAAACATTCCATCTGGCAGGAAGTTTCTTAAGACTCAGGAAGTCAACAACTCAGAAGTCTCAGGTAGTCCCTTATTAATTCACAAGGCTTATAGATGCCCAAGCTTATATAAGAAGACATGTGGAGGAGTCTCAGATTAGTTGAGATGTCTAGAAGAGACCCTCTAACGTGCTAAGCTGTAAATTGTTCAGAGAGTTCTAGGGTTCCAGCTTTTGTGAGTCATCACCCATGCTGGAGAGAACTTGGATGAGGCAACTGTCTTTGAGTCTCATGCTCCTGAAAGTAATCTCTCACCCATATTCCTGTAAGTAATCCCAATAAACTCACTGGTTCACTGAGTTAAGACTCAGGTGGTCTGCTTAGTCTGGCCTGTCACTGGTTCCCTGCCTGGGGTGTTGCAACTCCAAAATAGTATACTAGACAACAGATCTACTACTGATCTTTACCCCAGGTCATAAGCGCTAATATTTCTGGGGGGAGGGTAAGACATCCTGGGCTGATCTTGAACTCCTAATCCTCTAGCCTCTACCCCTCCAGGGCCAGGATGACAGGGATGCACCACCATGCCTGGTTTAATGCATTGCTGGTGATTGAATACTATGGCTCCTGCATCCAAGATGACGCCATTGTCTTAACTGAAAGTCATAGAGTGGCCGCAATTGCTTGAGGGACAGTATAAACTAACAGAAGAGAGAAAAGGACAGTCTCGGAACCTTGACCTTTCAGGAATGAGTGGACAAAGAGGAATCAGCAGAGGGGCTTGGGAACTAGGAGTTCTTCGGTATCAGAAAGTCCCCAGAAAAGATAGTTTCCAGGAGAAAGTGACTCAACTACAGAAAGACCAAAGTGGTGTGTGTGTGTGTGTGTGTGTGTGTGTGTGTGTGTGTGTACAATCAAAAGGGAAGTGTCCAAAGCTTAGTACCCAAGTCTTAACCTCCAACATCCATAAATAGGACCTCCTTTCAAAACTGGGTTTTACAGATACTATATAATCAAGTTAAAGATTTTGAAATGAGCTCATTTGGGTTTACCCTGTCCCATGTCCGGTGTCCTTAGATTTCACTGAAGGAAAAGGAGCTTGAGATTCAGAAATAAACGATGGGAGGACAGAAAAGGAATCTGCAGTGACCTCTTTGTGAGCCAGAACAACTTGAAACCAGAAGAGAGGTCTGCCATAGAGCCTCTCTCAGAGCCTCCAGTAGGAACCAAGAGTCTTCTGCCTGACAACTGGAATGCGGGTTGCTGGAAAAGAGAACAAGAAGGAGAGGAAAAAGGAAAGGGGGTAGGGAAGGGAAGGGAAGGAGATGAAAGCCCGGTGTGTTGGCACTCAGGAGATAGAAGAAGCAGGATCAGAAGTTCAAGGTCATCCTTAACTACACAATGAGTTTGAGGCCAGTCTGAGCTACATGAGATCCTGTAGTAGTAAAAAAAAAGAAAGAAAGAGTTGGGACGGAATACATTTCTATTGTGCTAAGCTACTAAGTTTGCTGTACTCTGTGATGGTACCCTGGGAAATGCATGCAGCTGCCTCAGTTTTGCAGAAAGAGGTCCTGTTTGACTTTGGTAGGCTCTGAATAGTAGGAAGAATTTTCAGGAATCTGGGGAGTTGAGGGGAACTATGACCGAAACTCCAGGAATGTTGGGTTAAGAAAAATTCCTGAGGAGGCAGGAGGATTGTGCATTCCAGGCCAGACCAAATTGGGCTACATAGCAAGATTTTGTTGTTGTTTTTTTTTTTTCTATCTATCCATCTATCTGTCTGTCTAACGTGTATAAGCATTATACTTGCATGTATGTAAGTGCACTTGTGTTATGCAATGCTCAAGGAGTCCAGAAGAGGGTATCAGATCCCCTGGAGCTGGAGTTACAGATGGTTGTTAGCCACCATGTGGGTGCTGGAACTCAAATCTGGGTCTTCTGCAAGAGCAGCCAGTGCTCTTAACTACTGAGCCATCTATCCAGTCCTCTTTTAAAAAAATTAATATATATATATATATATATATATATATATATATATTAGGTATATGAGTGTTGTGCCTGCATGTATGTAAGTGCACCACATGCATATATGGTGCCCACAGAAGCTAGACAAGGGCACCAGACCCCTTGGAACTGGAGTTATAGATGGTTGTTAGCCACCAAGTGAGTGTTGGGAATAGAACCTGGGTCCATTGGAAAAGCAGCAGTGCACTTAACTTCTGAGCCATCTCCCTAAACCCAAGACCATGTCTTAAAAAAAAAAAATTTAAAAATCTTGGACTAGAAATATAGCTCAGTGGTTAAGTCCAACATGCATTAGACTCCGGGTTCCATCCTCAGCAGTAAAAAAAAAAAAAAAAAGAAAGTCTCTACTAAAACAAACAAACAAACAAAACCAAAAATCAGGTGTATGTGAATTAGGTTAAAAGGACAGGATTCACAGATTCAAAGCAGCCCAGAGCTGGACAGGACCTTAAACACTGCCTTGTCATAAGCTCATAGATGAGGCATTGTCGCATGCCGCGTCTTCTTTGTTTGTACTCCGCTGCTGCCGCCTCCTTCCTCTCTGCCAGAGGCATCTGTCTGCTAAGAGAGGAACAAGGATGCAAAGAGAGCGGGAAGTTGGCTCTCAGCTGTGAACATTCCTCCTAAAATATTCCTCAGTATAAAGCAGGGAATAGCTCCCAAAGCCAGTCTTTGCCAAGGCAGAAACGGATTCTCTAAATAGTTTAAGCATGTGCCTGGTGGGCTGAATCACTGAGCTTAGTTATAAGTGTTTGGAGTGGAAGGAAATCTGGGTGAGATGCAATGGAGGTGGCCCTAGGATGACCGTGAAGGGGCAGAAGCAAGGGACACAGGAAGCCCCACTTATGTGTCTCAGATACCTCCTCCCGAGCTAATCTAGGGGATGAGGAAGGTTCATTTCAAAAGGGTGAGGAGACAGCTGAAAGGCAGGGTCCCTGGCCCTCTTTCCTACGTGTGACCCTAGCAGAAGCCCCATATTGAAACAGATAGCACATCCAGCAAGAACAGAGGAGATGGAAACCATTACAGAGGCTCACCCTAAACCTAAAAACAGAGGGCCAGGTGTGGCCGTGTGCTCCCATAACCCCAGTACTCGGAAGGCAGAGGTAGGTGGCTCTCTGTGAGTTCTAGACCAGCCTGCTCTACATAGAGAGTTCCAGGTCAGCCAGGCTACATAGTGAGCCCTGTCTCAGTAATAATGACAACTAAAAATAGAATTAGCATATGATCCGGCTACACCAGAGGAATGTAAGCCAGCGTACAGCAGAGACACCTGCACGTCCGTTTACCACGGCACTGCTCACAGCAGGCAAGGTATGGAATCAGTCTAGATGTCCGTCAGTAGAATAAAGCATAAAGAAGACACAATAGGGTGCAGGCTAGCCAGGAAGACTGAGTAGGTGAAGGCGCTTGTTGTGCAAACCTGGTGACCTCAGTTCGATCCTCAGAACCCGTGTGAATAAAGGTGGAAGGAGAGAATGGACTCCAATAAGTTGACTTCTGACTTCCACATGCATGCTGTGGCAAGTGTGCCCCTCCACTAAAAAATGTAGTGCACAGACACAATGGAGTTGTATTTAACCCTAAAGAAGAACAAAATTAAGTCATTTATAGGAAAGTAAATGGAACTGGAGATGATGTGAAGTGAAATAAGCTAGATTCAGAAAGACAAACAGAGCATGTTTCTCATGTGTAGGACCTAGATCTATGTATATACACATATGTGTGCGTGTGTGTGTATGTCATATATAAATGGGCTGGGGATGTAGCTCAGTTGGTAGTGTGCTTGCTGAGAATGTACAAAGCCCTCGATTTGATCCCCAGTACACACCTATTATCCCAGTACTCAGGAGTAGAAGCAGGAGGATCAGTAGTTCAAAGATCATCCTCAGCTACAAAACGAGGCCGGCTTGGGTAATATCAGACCCTGTCTCAAAAAACAAACAAGTTGGGTGTGGTGGCACACACCTTTAATCCCAGCACTCAGGAGGCAGGGGCAGGCAGATCTCTGCGAGTTCCGGGAGTTCTAGGCCAGCCTGGTCTTCATAGCAAGTTCCAGGACAGCCAGAGCTACATAGTAAGACTCTGTCTCAAACAAATAAAAACAAACAAACAAAACCAAAAACCAAAAAACCTAAAACCAAACCAAAATAACAACAAAAAGGCCTAAACCATTCCCCCAATCACCAAACAAGAATATATTAAATAACTCTCTCTCTCTCTCTATATATATATATATATATATGTGTGTGTGTATATGAATGAATGACAGAGAGAATAGTAATAGAAAGGGAGCCTTTTCCCTAGTCCCAGACCACCTGGAAGTCACTATGTGGACCAGGCTGGCCTCAATCTAACAGAGATCTACCTGCCTCTGCCTGCTGAGGGCTGGGATTAAAGGCATATGCCAACATATTTGGTGAAAGGGAGCCTTTTGGGAGAAGGAGGGGACCAATAAGAGAGGCATCGAGGGGGACGAGAGAGAGCAAGAAGGGGTGAATACATGATATACATATGTGAAAATGTTCTAACGAAGCCCATCTTTTTGTGCAACTGGAGGAGGAGGGGAGAAGGAGGAGGAGGAGGAGGAAGAGGGGAGGAAGAGGGGAGGAGGAGGAGGAGGAGGAGGAGGGCAGGAGGAGGAGGAGGAGGAGGAGGGAAGGAGGAGGGGAGGAGGAGGAGGAGGAGGAGAAGGAGGAGGAGGAGCAGCAGCAGCAGCAGCAGCAGCAGTAGAGGACCAACACTGGGTGGAAAAATAGCCAGATGACCCCAGGTAGTGAGTCTAGCTCCTCCTGACTGCAGAGAACCCTGAACTTCCCTCACCCTCAAGAGACTTGGAGGTGCCAAAAACCCAGAGGGGCTCAGAGTCTCAGGGCACAAAGAGATACCAGAATCTCTGTCGGCCTCATGACTGGGACTGGGTAATGTGTGTGCACGAAGCGGTGGGTGCCAGGTGACCCCTCAGTGGACCTGGCTACCACCCTCACTCGGTGAGAAGAAGGAATATAATCACCCGCATTTGTGCACAGGCAGCCATCCAAGAAGCGCTATTTGAGCTGGAATGTGCTGAAATTCTGTGAATCAGCGGATGGGGCCCTCCTCCTTCCATGCCGGAGAGCAGAGGCTCACAGCTTGTCAAACCAGTCATAAAAGATGGAGAGGTGGAGGAGGTGGAGTCTCTCCTGGCCAGCTTCCTTGTATTCTGATCTGAGCTCCTGCCTAAGTGCCACCAATGCGGGGGGGTGGGGGGGGGTGGGGGTGGGGGGACAGGGAGTGGCCACTATTCTTTTAGACACGGTTGTCTCTGGGATCACTGGTACAAATCAATACTGTCATCTACCCACATCAGAGACGTCAACCAAGGGGGAAGGGCTCTAGAAACTGCTAGGCGGGGATGGGGCCATCTGAGGTCTAGAAGAACCATTTATGGTATCCTTCTGGCCTCACATAATTACACCACAACTTTGGCAGTCTATAAGCAAAGCCAAGTCCACTGAGTCACCATTTCTGTTATTTCTGTTGTGAGGCTGGGATTCAGACAAGGTCAAGGATTCCACAGGTTGGATGGATTTAGCTCTCTACACACATACTGTCCCTGTCACAGCCCACTATCTGATTAAAGGGTGCAGATGCACTTTCCAAAAAGGAGGGGATCAGATGAAGCGGGTGAGCCAAGCCTCCCCACCCCCAGCCTTTGTTGTTTAAATGGAGACTTAATAAGCAGCTGTCATCACATCTGAGAGAAGGGACAGTCCTCTACAGCCTGATAAGCTTCTCAGAAGTGTCTCACAGGGGAGTGGGGTTCAGGCAGACTGGGGTTTGTATGCTTGCACTGGGATCAGGGACAGATCACTTAAGCTTGAAGGCAGGAGCCTAAGTTTTCAATCAGAGGGTGGCAATTGGGAATAGTGATGGCCACTTTACTGAGCTGTTAAAAGGATTAGATGAGGGAGTGTTAAATCCTGTGGCCAGCCTACAGCCTGACTCAGGGAACAGGTGAAAAAAATAATAAGGCCATTTAACTTGGCCTACCCATCTGTCATTCTCTCCCCCAGCTGTCTCAGGGTTGAATGGCTTGGAGTAGGGCAGAGTGACTTTGAACCAGGGAGACTGTTTTAAAAGGTCTTTTCAAGCAAAGCTTATCTGGTCCTTGACCTTTGGCATTCTTAAACAAAAATCTAGAAAAGCTTTTGCTAAAAGGGAACAGAACAGTCTCATTGGGGACTCGTCCACCTGTACTTCTGGGGGAAAAAAGAAAAAACCGCAGTCCCAGTCAGTGTGTGGTCCATTGCATTGGAGTCCAGGCACCCAGGTGGCATCTGGTCCACAACAGGATTGAGAAGCCGGCTCCATGCCTGGTGAGGGCACTGGGAGAATCACGTTCTTCACCGTGACAGTTGGTCACAGACAGAAAGCTTGCTCTGACCTCAATAAAAGAACTCCAAAGACTTTCTTCCTCAAGTAACCGGGAAGGAAAGGAGTCCCTGCCAGGTGCAGAAGAAAGAAGAAAGCCCGCTCTTGGCAGCAGGGGAATCAGGTTACCACAGCAACCAGCTTCTTCCCAAGTCCACTCATTATATGGCTTTGAATTAGACTTCTTCTGTGTATACACCAGCAGCTTTGATTCCTCTGACTTGCCGCCAGCTGGCCTCCCAGGCTTCTCCCCAGGAAAGCACCACAGAAGGGAGTCACTGGCCCTTCCTTTCAAGGCTGGGTCCCGCTTGTCCCTGAGATGGTCCAATATTTACTCTTTGGTTTACACTGGGAAGGGCCCACTGGGTGCCCAGGGTAAAAAGCTATCTCATCCATGTGAGTGTGAGAGGTGACCGGTACGGCTTGTTTGAGCAGTGATTTGGCAAAATGGAATGCAGACCCTTTGAACTCCACCTTCTGAGACTTTAAATTTTGTACTGCAGCACAGTTTGGAACATCAAAAAGCTGGAAACAGCCTTCACATGACTGATAGAAAACTGCTTAAATATAAGCTTTAGTCGCTGTGAAATATTACACAGCTGAAGAATAATAAACTAGATCTGATGTGTCCATATGGAAAGATGTGCTGTTAAGCTAAAAAAGGCAAGTTGTTCAAAGTCATAGAATCCCAAAGAACGATGGTTGCCAGGGACTAGGGGAGGGAGAAGTAGAGAGATATTTAATGGCTGTAGAGTTTCAGGCAGCCACAGCTAGCCTGGAACTCACTATGTAGATCAGGCTGGCCTCCATCTCATCTCCACCTGCCTCTGCCTTCGGATGCTAGGAGCATCCGTTTCATAGTTCAACAAGTCAATTAAAGCAGAGGGGTAGACAAGGTGAGGTGCACAGCACAGGCTAGATCTCCCTCAGTTCCAGGCCAGTCAGGGATACACAGTGAGACCCTGTCTAAAAAAAGAGTGGGGCTTGGTGACCCACACCTTTAATCCCAACACTCCAGAAGCTGAGGCAGGTAATTATTTGTGAGTTCAAGGTTAGCCCTGAACTCAAAAGACCAAATAAATAAATAAGTAAAAAAAGCATAGAAGGTGGAATTAATATGCCTGGTTGCTGGCCGAGTAGGCCCTACCAGTTCAGCAGATGCTTAACCCCCTATGTGCATGGAATGGTGCCAGCAAGAGGTGCTGTGGATACAGGGGAGGGAGGCAGGATGGCCCTTGATCTCATGGATGCTGCACTCTGGGCAGATGGTCACCAGACAAGTAAGGAATAACTATAGCTGGTCGTCGGAGCTGGGAAGGGCAGACACATACTGAGATATAGGTAAGGGCCTGCTTTACCCAGGGGAGCCATCTCCTCTCACCCCTCTAAGGAGGTGATGCTGAAGCTGAGAACTAAAGGCTGGAAAGGGACCAGGCCGAAGAGAGTGCTCAGCCTAGGAGCAGAGCTTGCAAAGACCCAGCGGTGAGAGCAGGTCATTGTGATGGAGAAGATCAGGAACAAGAGGTAGGTGGCTGAGACTGCCATGTGTTCCCAGGCAATGAGGGGCACGGCTGGGTTCCAAGCAGGCGGGGACATGATATCACGGTGGTCCTGTCAGGAAGAGATTTTGGCTGCTGAGGGAGGATGGGAGACACAGAGGACACATGCAGAAGCAGAGACGGGATAATGATGTGTTTATTAGCTTCCTGCTGAATGACATCAAGGAGGATTTGGTTTTAGATGAGGTTAGAAAATTGCTGGTAATTACTGCAAGAGGTTAGAAGAGTATGCTTTTACAAAAGCTTGCCATCACACACAGAACAGGTAAGCTGTAATCTTAGCTGGGGTGGGAGGACCGTTATAGGCAACTATTCTCTAACTTTAAGGTGGCCCAAGACAGCGGAGTCTTATCCAGTGACCAGATACTACACGTCTAAGTGGGGCCTGAGACTCCAGTCTGGCGGTCCACTCCTCCTTTCCTCTTTTCCTCCCTCCCTTTTCTCCCTCCTGGCAGGGTTTCATATAGACCAGGCTGGACTCAGTATATAGTTACGGATGACTTTGAACTGCTCATCTACCTGTATGCACAGCGATAGTGCAGGGACTACAGGTGTGCATCACTATACTATGTGTTCTGGACAGCATTAGTGTCAACTTGACACACCTGGGTTGAGGGAGCCTCAACTGGGGACTTTTCTCCATTGGAGTGGCCTGTGGCCATGTCTGTGAGGCATTTTCTTGATTGTTGAGTGATGTGGAAGGGCCCAGCCCACTGTGGGTGGTGCCACCCCTGGGCAGGTGGTTCTGTGTTATATAAGAAAGCAGACTGAGCATGGGCCAGAGGAGCAAGCCAGCAAGCAGCGTTCCTCCCTGACCAGTGCTTCAGCTGCTGCCTCCAGGGACCTGCCCTGAGGTCCTACCCCGGGTTCCCTAAGTGATCATCTGTGACCCTTCCTCCCCATGTTAGTATTGGTCAAAGTGTTTTGTCACAGCAATTGAAGGCAAACTAGAATACTGCTTAATAAAGTGCTGGGGACTGAGCCCAGGGCTTCATTCATGGTAAGCATTCCACCAGCTGAACTACAACCCCAGCCGGATTCCACATTTCTAACAAGTTCCTGGGTGATGCCAAAGCTGTTGGTCTTCAAAACACATTTTGGCAAAACAGGATGGAGTTTCATTTTCAAGATGTCTTTAACAATCAATCAAATTCCTTTGTAAAATGACTGGTGATGTGGCCAGGTTAGAGGAATGCTTGCCTAGCACACACGAAGGCCTGGGTTCAAGTCCCATCACTTCATAAACAGGATGTGGTGGAGCTGGAGAGATGGCTCAGGGCTTAAGAGCACTGCCTGCTCTTGCAGAGGACCTGGGTTTGAGCCCCAGCACCTATACGGCGGCTAACAACCATTCATAACTCCAGCTCCAGGGGATCCAACGCCCTCCTCTGACCTCCATGGGCATTGCATGCGTGCACTGACATACATGCAGGCAATACATGCATACACATAAAAATAATAAAAATTTAGTTTAAAAAAAAAGGATGTGGTGGCTCAGCCTGTAATCTCAGCACAACAGAGGTGGAAGCAAAGAGGGTCAGAAGCTCAAGGTCATCCTTGGATACACAGAGTTTGAGGCCAGCCTGGGGTCCATGATATGTGGTCTCAAGGAAATAACAATTACATAGATTATTTTCCAGTTTTACTGAGGTATAATTGACAGATAAAATTTGTATATATTTATAGTAGACACATGTTTTAACACACATATACATTAGAAATTATTGCCCCAGTCAGGCTAATTAACATATCCACCATCTCATATGGTTTCTAACTGTGCTATACAAGAACACTGAAGATTTTCTCCTCTTCTTCCTTCCCCTCTCCCTCCCCCTCCTCCTCCATTTCTTATTTTCTTTGAGGTAGGGTCTTACTATATAGCTCAGGCAGGCCACAAAACTCATGATCCTCCTGCCTAAGTGTCTTGAGTGCTGGAATTACAGATGTACCACTAAACCCTGTTCAAGATTTCCTTTCTGTTTTGTTTTGTTGAGACAGGGTCTCACCATGTGTTCCTGGTTGGCCTGGAACCCATTATGTAGACCAGGCTGACCTCAAACTCGCAGATCTACCTGCGTCTGCTTCTTGAGTGCTGTGATAAAAGGCGTGCGCCACCACTCCTGGTAAAAATCTTTCCTTTAAAAAATATTTTATTTATTATTTTATTTTATGTGTATGAATGTATTGTCTGCATGTATGTAAGTGCCTCCAGGTCTTGAAAGGCTCACGGGAGTCAGAAGAGGGTGTCAGATCCTCTGGAACTGAAGTTATGGATGGTTGTTAGCTGCCATGTGGGTGCTGGGAACTGAACCAATGTCTTCTACAAGAACAGACAGTGCTCTTAACCGCTGAGCCATCTCTCCAGCCCCAAGATCTATTTTCTTAGCTAATTTCACAGTCCCTCCCTTCCTCCTTTCCTTCCTTTCTTTCAGACAGAGTACACCATACAGTACTATTATCAAGTCACCATGTGCTATGTTTTGAATATGGTTTGTGACCTCTGAAACTCATGCTGCAATGTGGTCTCTAGCACTGTGGTGAGGCAGTGGGGTCTTTAGGAGGCAATTCAGTCATTAAGAGGGATTAGTTCTCCTGGCGTTGGATCAGTTACTTCCAGAGCAGGTTGTCAGAGAGCCAGGCTATTCCTGTCCCTTCTGCGTGCACCTGTGGGGCCTTCACTTTTCGGCCATATTATGATAAGGCATCAGATCAGACAAACTGAGTGAAATAAACTTTCCTTTATAAGTTACTCAACCTCAATTACTGCGTTATGCCAATGGAAAACAGACTAGAACAACATGTTCTACATTAGAAATCCAGAGTTTATTCATCTTGCAGATTTGAAAATGTGTTTCCTTTTGACTAGAACTTTCTATTTCTACTACTCTACCTCATGGTAATCACCGTTCTACTCTATGTTTCTACGAGTTCAACTTTTTAATTTTATTGAAGCTAGGACCTTGTGCATGCCAGGTGAATACTGAGCTTCATCCTGTTTAAATGCCTTTTTTTTTTTTTGTTTCACTTGAGACATGGTCTCACTATATAGCAGGTCTGAAACTCCCTATGTAGACCAGGTAGGCCTCAAACTCAGAGAGAACCACCTGCCTCTACCTCCTGAGTTCTGGGATCAAAGGCGTGCATCACAACACTGGACCATCTCTTGCTTAAAATTGTTTTTGATTGATTTGTTTATTTTTTTTATGTATATGGTTTGTCTGCATGTATATAAGTACATCTGTGTGTGTAAACCTGCAGATGCCAGAAGAGGAAATCCCCTGGAACTAACTGGAGCTAGTTGATAGCAGCTATGTGGGTGCTGGGAACCAAACCCCAGTCATCTGGAAGAACAGTCAGTGCTCTTAACTGCTGAGCCACCTCTCCAGGCCATCCCCTACTTTAAGTCAACTTTTAAAGATCTCACGTACAAGTGAGATCACACTGAGCTTTTCTTCCAGTGCCTGGCTTACAGCACCCAGCATAATGTCCTTCATGCTAACCCATATTGCTGCAAAATACAGGATTTCCTTCTTCTTAAAGACTGAATAATATTCCATTGTAAATGTGTGCTATATTTTCTTTATCTAAGCAGATACCATCCATTACATTAATTCCTAAGTTTTTTTTTAATATTGATGCAATGAACATGATAGTTCAGGTATCTCTTTAAGAAACTGATTTCATTTTTTAAAAAACACTGTACATGCCTAGAAGTAGGATTTCTGAATCTTATAAGAGTTCCGCGTTTTTTTCTTATGAGTCTCCATGCTGTTTTCCAAAATGGACACACCAATTTACATTCCCAACAACACCATGCAGGACTTTCAATTATTATCCACATTCCTTGCCCAATACTGGATATGTAGACAGGACTGGCCTTGATCTCACAGAGATCTACCCGATTTTGATGGGATTAAAGCTGGGCACCACCACACCCAAACCAGGTTTTTTTTTTTTTAAAGATAGGACTTTACTATGTAGCCCAGGTTGACCTGAAACCTGCCGTAGTCCTGCTTCCACCTCCCGAGTGCTGGGATCACAGATGTGCATTACCTGACCTGGCTCAGAAGAAACAACTCTTTTTAAAATTTATTTATTATTATTGTGTATGCTGTGGGGTGCATGCACAGGAGGTCAGAGGACAACTTTGTGGAGTTGGTTCTCTCCTTCCACCTTCATGTGGGCTCCAGGGATTGAACTCGGGTTGTTAGGCTTGCCCATCAAGTGCTGTATCCACTGAGCCATCTCACCAGCCCAGAAGAAATTAAACACCATGCACCTACTGTATACTAAGAGCTTCGCTAAGTGCTGAGAAGAAAGAGCAAGTTGAGGCAGCAAAGAGGGAATGTGCTAGGTGTGAGGCTGGAGTTTCATACTGAGGGAGTCAGGAGGAGCTCTGATTTGGGAGACAGGAGGGGAGGACAGGGCTGTTGGAGAATTAGCCTATGCAAAGCCTACCTCCTAGGTCAAGCCAGAATCAGTGGCTCAGAGGCTGGTAACAATGATTTGCCTTTGATATATGTCTTTGATGTCAAGGTACTACTTGGGGGCTTTTTGCAGGACAAGTCATAGAACTCCAGGGCCCAGACTCTGAGGCTGGGTTACTTGGGCTCAAATCCAATGCTGTTGTTCATCAGCTGTATAAGCAAACAAATTACTCTCACTCTTTGAGTCTCAGTTTCCTCCTCTGAAAAACACAGCTATTGGGTCTGGAGAGATGGCTCCCTAAGTCAGACAACTCACAAGTGCCTGTAACTCCAACTCCAGAGGATCTGATGACCTCTGAGTACCTGCATACACAAGGCAGGCACACATATGCATAAATAAAAATAAATCTTTTAAAAAGAGTGATATGAAGATCCTTTTGTGTATGTTATTTCAATATACATGTATGTATGTCTCAAGGCATAGAGTACTATTGCATGTCAAGGCGAATGATGACTGGCATACGGTAGCTTGAAAGAGCACAAGTAGCATTAATTAACCCTTCCAAGGATCTGTGAGCGGATTAATACCCATTCCATAGATAAAGGATGGAGAATGGAAAGGTCTCACTCAACTTTGGGAAAGAGCCAAGCTCTCTGCTTCCGGTTCTGTCCCAGAGCTTTTCTTCCTGATGGAGAGTCCGCGGGACGGGGGGAGGGAATGGTGGCTCCGGATGTCCTCTCAGTCCTGCGTCCCACTTCCCACTGCACTCCTCAAGCCAATGCCCAGGTGACCCATGTCCAACCCGCGGACTGCAAAGCAGAGCGGATGCCTCCCTCTTTTGGCTTTAGACAGCCACCCCCGCAGGAGCTGGCAGCCAGCGTGATCAGGCTCCAGTGTCTGTGGTCCGCAGACTGCAGCTGGCCCAGCTCTTTGCCCCTCTTAGGCAGATGACACCACAAATCTGGAATTCAGTCTGCAGGGGCCACATTTAAACAAAACAGCCCCACCCGCCTTGTGCACAGTGGCCTCTGCGAGATGCAAGGGCTTTGCGAGTTGGGGAAGCAAGCTCTCCGCGTCTGTCTTAATCCTGCTGGTTGGATGCAAATTGCTTTCTCACACTGTGGCAAAAAGAACGCGGGTGGGTGGGGTGGAGTGGCTGGCGGGGGAGCAGCTGAACATGTGAGGGCGGCTTGGTGACTGGGACACCACAGCAGTCACCAGGGCCGGGTTACAGCCCAGAAATAATTCTCTCCTTCTCTCCCACTCCCCTCAATACCCCCAGCACTCCTCCAGAACCCGCCTTTCCCACCCATAAAGCCACCATTTCTTGTAAGGTCTCTCAGGGTGAGCCATGTCACTGAATGCCACTCGAGTGGTTTACAGACTATAGGACTCCAGGCCAGTGTTTCTCCTGACCTTGCCTGGGCAGGAGGCATTATGGCTAACCAGAAGCAACAGGAAACAGGCTTCTGGGCCATAGTACAGGGAGAAGAAGAGCCAAGTTTTCCTCTTAGGTCTATTACTGCACATTTGTCCTTTACTTATGCACGCACAGGCCGACATTTTCATGCATGGGTATGCCCGCTTCATTGCACAAAGTGCTCAAGATGGCTTCCAGAAATATACTCAATATCAAAGGATGAAACAAATATCTTTGGAAGATAAAGTGGAAAGAGATTCAGAGGAGGAAAATATGGAAACCCAGAGGAAGATTGGCAGCCTTAAATGTGCAATAAGTTGCTCTGTACACTTGTTAAGTGATCCGTACTCTTGGCTTTGAGAACCCTAGCAGTCCAAAGCAAAGACTGAACAATGAAATGCAGGAAACAGGGAATCCATAAAACGAAAAGCCTGGAACTTTTCAGAAGCACAGCCTTAGGTCAGCACTGAAACTTGAGAGGAATTCTTGTGTGGGTCTACTCAGAGATGATCCTGGGATGTACTGGGCAGTGGGTAAAGCCACCATTTTTTATAAGATCTCTCAGGGTGAGCCATGTCGCTGAAATGTCACTCAAGAGTGATTCCACTATTCATTGTGGAGAATAACCAGAAATCGGGAACAGCCTCAATGCTCATCAATCACATTATTGTATAAACATCTAATGGGGTGTTATGCTATTATTGAGAGGAAAGAGGAACAATTTAGTATTTGCATGAAACAATTCCCAAGATATAGTGGAATGTTTTTAAAAAGCGGGGAGCAGAAGACTGCCTTCACCAGGTTAGTGCTGTGAAAATGAAATTAAAAGCACATATATTTAAAAGCTGTGTCACTCTTTAGCCCTTTCTAAGATAGATCATAAGAAACTGCCAAGTGGATGCAAATAGCTTTTTGAGGAGGAAGAGGCAAGACACTGACTTTTCTCTATATGGTTCTTTGAACCTTTTGAATTTTGTAGCAGGGAATGTATTACATATTTAAAACAAATCATTCAAATTATGAAAGCATGGGCTGGTGAGATGGCTCAGTGGGTAAAAGCTGCTGCTGCCTAGCCTGACAACCTGCTTTTGATCCCTGGGACCCAGATGGTACAAAGAGATAACCAGCTCCCACTAGCTGTCCTCTGATCTCTACACCTGTGCCTCGGTATGTGCCCTACCCCCCAGTAACAAATGAAATTAAAAAATTTAAATACATAAAAGAAACAATTAAATAATATGAAAACAGCCAGGCATGGTGGCACACGCCTTTAATCCCAACACTTGGGAGGCAGAGGCAGGCAGATCTCTATGAGTTCAAAGGCAGCCTGGTTTGCAGAGTGGGTTCCAGGTCAGCTGCTACAGGGAGACCCTGTCTCAAACCGCCCCCCCCCACACACAAAAATTTAGGGGCTGGAGAGATGGCTCGGCTATTAAGAGTGTGTACTGCTCTTGTAGAGGACCTGGGTTCACTTCCCAGCACCCACATGGTGACTCTGATGCCCTCCTTTGGTCGCCCCAGTACACAGACTGACAGACATGCAGGCAAAACACTTGTATACATCAAATAAATAAATCTTTTAAAAAATTTAAAGGTGGATTAGAAATTTTGCTACCCAGAGGGAATTGGTTCTTTTACTTACTTACTTCCTTATTCTTGGCTTTGTCTATTTATTTGCCTATTTCTGCCTATTTCTTTCTCTTTTTTTGGTCTTTTTTTGAGACAGAGTCTTCCTATAGCCCCAGCTGGCCTGGAATTTGCTACTCACAGAGATCCTCCTGCCTCTGCCTCCTGCTGGGGTTAAAGGAACGTGGGCAGCCCTAGGGCTTTACTTCTACGCAGCTGCACAAGTACGCACACCCACCCACCATTTCTGTTCTTGCTTCTATCAGGAGTATTTCTCATGCCATAAACATTCAGAAATGGCCACATGAGCACTGTGGTATACACAGACACATACACTCCAGTATTAATAGTGAGTAAACTTTAGAACTCATTGATTCAAGAGGGTCCTCTTGATACACATATATAAAATCTGTCAAAGATGGACGAGTAAGACGGCTCAGCAGGTTAAGGAATTTGATGCTGAATCTTGATGACCTGCAGATCCCAGCACCCACATGGTAGGACTCCCACAACCTGTTGAACTCCATATGTGTGTTGTGGTGCATGCTCACGCACACATAAGAAGTAAATGAACAGACTGTCAAAGCATTTTTAAGCATAAAAAACGGAAAAAGAACCCATTAACCATGACAGTGCACGCCTTTAATCCGAGCACTTGAGAGGTAGAGGCAGGCAGATCTCTGTGAGTTCAGGGCCAATGTGGTCTACATAGTTCCAAGCCAGCCAGAACTGTGTAGTTGAGATCTGGTCTCTAAACAAACAAAACCCCAAGAATTTCACCTACAATAATATCTAAAAGAAAAAAAATACTTAGGAAAAAATTTAAAGAGGCAAAAGACGTATACACTGAAAACTACAAAACACCCCTGAAAGAAATTAAAAACACAAATAAATGGAAAACAATTCCTTGTTCATGGATTAGAAAACAACGCCTGCTACCATGCTCCCATGGATTGAATCAGGAATGTCCCCCAAACACACAGGTGTTGATGGCGTGGCACTACTGAGGCTTTTAGGAGGTGGAACCTGGTAAAAGGAAGTTAGGTCGTTGGAGGTGTGTCCTTGGGGGCCACACTGGGGCCTCAGCCTTTCATGTCTCTCTGCTTGAGGTGCCCAACTGCCATGAGGTGCCCAGGCCTTCATCACCCTTCACGGTCCACCATGACCTTCTGTCTCTCCACAGGCTCAAGAGCAATGGAGTCAGCAGATCATGGGCTGAAATCTCAAATTGTGAGCCAATAGAACCTTCCTTTCCCACAAGTTGATTTTCTCAGGTATTTTGCTACAGTGTGGGAAAACCAGCTAATACTATCAATGTCAATATTATCCAAAATAGTCTATAGATTCAAATGCAATCTCTATTAAAATGCTAATGACTTTTTTTTTAGGTACTGGGAAAAGAATTCACTCTGAAATTCCTATGGGGTCTCAAGAGACCTTGAATAGCTGTGCTGAAAAAATAAATAAATTCATAAAATTAGGTCTTATACTTCCTGATTTCAAAGGTTGCTACAAAAAAAGCTACCACAACAAAAAACAAACAAACATGGTATTTGCCTACAGACAATATTTGCAGACCAATGGGCTATAAGAGAGTTCAGAAAACCTCTCCGTACGTGGTAAAATGGCTTTGACAAGGAGCCCAAGATTCTTTTTGGTTTGGGTTTTGTTTTCTGAGACAAAGTCTCACTATGTAGCCCTGGCTGGCCTCGAACTCATGGAGATCCACCTGCTTCTGTTTCTCAAATGCTGGGATTAAAGGCATGAGCCACCACAACTAGTTGAGACAAAGATTCTTCAAAGGTGGAAAAAATAGTCTTTTCAACAAATTATACTAGGAAAAACATGTGCAAAAAAAAAGCTGAACATTTACATACAAAAATTAACTTAAGAAGATCAAAGACCTAAACACAGGAATTAAAACATAGAACTCAGAAGAAAACAGACAGGCTTCATGATTCATGAATTATTTCTTAGATATGGCACCAAACTCATAGACGACAAATGAAAAAAATAGAGTCAGCAAGATAGCTCAGTGGATGCCCGCTGCTAAGCCTGACAACCTGAGTTTGATCCCTGGGACCCACATGGTGGAAGGAGAGAACTGACTCCCATGAATTGCCTTCTAACCTCTACATGGGCACTGTGGCAGGCGGATTCACACACATACACACAAAATAAATAAATAAATACATAAATAATTTAAAAAGAAATTGGGCTAATCAAAATTAGAAGTGTTTGTACATCAAAGAAAGCTATCAGCAGAGTGAGACAGCAACTGCTGAATGGGAGGAAATTCTCACCAGCTGTGTATGTGATGAGGGGTTAGTAATCAGACTATACAAAGATCTCTTAAAACTCAACAAGAAAATCCAGTTATAAAAAATGAGCAAAAGAATTTCCCCAAAGAAAACAAAAATGGCCAACAAGCTTATGAAAAAGCACTCGATACCTACTAATCAAATGAATATCACAATGAGATGCCATTTCACACCCACTAAAATTGCTGGTATAAAAAAAAGAACAAGTGTTGGGGAGGATGTGAAGCTGGAACTCTCGTGCATTGCTGGTGAGATTGTAAAAATGGCACAGATGCCATGAGAAACCGTATGGTGACTCCTCCAAAATTCAAAATGGAATCACCATATGATCCAGAAATTCTGTTTCTGAAAGCAGGAACGTTCATACTCTCACACTCATGTTCTTAGCAGCATCATTCATGATAATCAATAGAGGGGTGCAATCTGAGTGTCCGCCAACAGATACTAGCTCAGCGGGTAAAGGCACTGGCCACCAAGTCTGACGACCCAAATTAGATCCATATGATAGAAAGAGAAAACCAACTCCCACAAGCTGTCCTCTGACTTCCATGTGCAGTCTGTAGCATGTGTGCACTTCTGTGCCTACACATACATACAGATACATTTTTAAAAATTTTGAAACAATAACACATGCAACACCCAAAACAAACAAAAAAGACAAATACTTTTGTGAAATACTTAGAGCTATCAGTCATACAGATTTTTATGTAGAACAGTTGGATGGAGTTTATTCTGGGAAGATGAAAAATTATCTAGAGGGGCTCAAGAGATGGGTCAGCAGTTAAGAGCACTGGCTGCTCTTGTAGAGGACCCAAGTTTGGTTCCCAGCACCACATGGCGGGTAATAACTGTCCATAATTCCAGTTCCACAGGATCTGATACCCTCTTCTGACCTCCATGGGCATTGCATGACATAGGTGTACTTACATACATGCAGACAATACATTCATACACATAAAATAAAAATAATAAATACAATTAAAAATATAGACATCAATGGCAGGAGGCAGTACAACAATGTAAATACAAAAGATGCTTTATTTGAAATTGAAATAAATTTTATGTATATTTCACAGTTTAAACAAACTTCCCTATGTATCTCTGGCCTTTGTCTCTACAGTGCCTTTGGGGTCTGAGAGCAGCCCCAAATCCTGCATCAGTATCAGATTCACCTACATGAAGCTGACAGCCTTGTTCTAGGGCAGAAAGTCAATAAGTATGTGCTGAGTGATTGATTGTTCCCATTGGTTCCTCTCAGCTCTGCTTAGAAGGGTGGAGAGACAGTTGGCCTAAGCACCCAGGATGTGGGCAAAAGGCAAATATCCCTGCCAGCCAGAATATCATGGAAGGTTCTCAACATACCCCTCACATGCTTTCAGCACACCATACACACATACACTTCCCACACATACCATATACACGCACCATACACACTATACGTACACCATGCATACATATCATACATTTACCATACACACAAACTATACACACATATCATATATACACCTGTAGAGTGGATGGATTCTCCGAGGGAAAAGGTGGACAAACACCTCTCAGAGTGGTATCACCCAGGACCACCTTGTGCAGAAAGACGAGGAGCTGGGAAAGTCCTATGCCCCACCCACCCTGTCTATTGGCCTTGGATGTGAGAAGAGAAGGGGCTAAAAGTATTTAAACTGGGGGCGCCAGGAGGCCGGCCCTTTTCTCCCCTCCCCATGGGCCATTTGGATCTGTTCACCGGGAAGTTGCAAGATCCCAGCCACGTGGATTTACTAATGGAACTTGCGGAGGGGGAGGGTGGGCGCCCGTGTTCTGTAAGTAACCCCTTACCCACTGCTGTTAGTAAGCCCAAGTAAACTAGCTAGAATTTGCCTGTGAGTGGAGAAATTTGTGTGTTTGTTGCGAGGCCTGGGGAGACTTTTTTGGGTTGCAAGGCACGGGGAGAGAGGCAGGTTAAGTTGGTCTGCCTCTCCCAAAGAGAAATTTTAATAACAACACCATATACACACCATACACATGTAACATAAAACACTCCATACACACATCATATATGACTACACACAACATACGCATGCACACTGTACACACATCATATACACATACCATACACAAACACCATACGCACATATCAAATACACATACACCACATACACCACATGAACACACATTCCCACATATCCCATACACACACCAATACACCACGTGCATCCTGTACCACTAAAGCTTTCACTCATACTACTACAGATGTCCACCACACACACCATACCCACATCCCACACACATGTACAGACATACACCATACATACACCATGCACACACAGACTGTATGCACACATTGTATATATATACCATATACATACACCATACACACATCATATACACATCCCATACACACACCAACACACCACGTGCATCCTGTACCACTAAAACATTCATTCATATACCACTACAGATGTCCATCATACATCCTACAAATCACACATGTCACATACATCACAAAGACACACAAATCATATGTCATATGCCACAGCTTTCCCCACTATACATCCAACCTACCTCTCACACATACACATACATTCATACATACTTCTATGTCATATATACCAGAAACATACCACGCACACCCATCCACACATATTTCCCACATGCCACTCACTGCTTTCATCACACATACCACACAGCTCTGCCCACACAGCACCCGTGCGCATCACTGGGACAGTGGGCTCATTCAGGTCCAGTCTGACGTGTGGACTGATGTCAGGAAGTCTCTCAAGTGCCTGACACATAAATGAAATTTTGCTGCTGCTCTCTGTAAACACCTTTCCTTCCCACTGCCCTGGTTCAATAACTGATGAAATGAGTCAGCCATAAGCATGTGGCTCCAGGGACTCCGGGGAAGCCTGAGTCTCCCCTCCCACCTGCCAAATGTGCTGCCTCTTGCCCTGTTCTGAAATTCTTTCACAGGGAGCATCGCTTTTCAGCTTAATACTTTGATGGAGGTAAAGATGAAGTCTCCCCAGAAAGAGTAACACCGGGCTTCTGTTAGCACAAGAAAGTGTGAGGAGACTGCAGAGGCAATGGTTTCCAGCAGAGATAGGAGGAGAAGGCACTGCCGACAAGCCGTGATCCAGAACTCTGCGTGCCAGGAGTAGCACTGAGGACCGCGCCAGTCTCACCGGAGTATTCAGGGGATGCTTTCTTTCCACTGCAGTTGGATGACAGCGGACCCTGGCCGGCTCCCAAGATCTTGGAGGCAGCAGATAAAATGGATGTCATCCCATGAACAAGAAGTGATAAAGGGTCCCACCAGTCCTGGAGAATGCTGGTGGCGGGATTGCAGAATGGCACAGAAAGGAGCAACCCTGCTCAGTCCCAAAGCCATCGCCCCAGGGGTGTCCTGTGCTCTCATCCTCTCACCGCACCCCATTGCTCTAGTTTAGATTTGGACAGTTCCCCAAAGACTCACATGTAAATAGCACATTTCCCCAGAGTGGTCCTATTGAGACACTGTGGAGCTTTCAGAGGTGGGACCCAGTGATTGCCAGGGTCTTAGATCATTGGGGTGTGCTCTCAGAGGGGTCTCCCTCTCTTGATGCCGACGACACGAAGTGGGCAGGTTCTGCACTGCCGCCATGGTGCTCTGAGGCCTTCCCACAGGCCCAAAGCAACAGAGCAGCCCCAGCCTCTGCTAGACCTCCAAAGCCTTCAGCCATGGTAATCCTTCCCTGTAAGTCGACTATTTCAGCTATCCATCATGGTGGGGACAGAATGGTGGCAGGAGCTTGGGCAACTGGCCACATCGTATCCACAGTCAGGAAGCAGACAGAGGTGAACGCTGGCACTCAGCTCATTTTCTCCTTTTTACACAGACCAGGACTCCACCCCAGTTAAGGTGGGTGCAGTGCTTTGAATGGAAAATGTCCACCACAGGCACTGGTCCCTGGTCTGTGGCGCTGTTTGTGGAAGTCATGGAACCTGCTGGAAGAAGTAAGTTACTTGGGGCGGAGCTGTGAGATTTCATAGCCTTACCCTGAGAGAATGTGTAAATTACAGGAGGTAAGAGCTCCACTAGAGGAGGCCATAAAGTCATAAGTTCTTTAAAGTAACTAGCCCTAAATTGATGTCTGGCTTCACTCAAAGTCTTATCACTCCCAGAACTAAGGGAGGTTGTCTCTGGAACCAACTGTCTCCTTGAGGGCCTTGAGACACCAGCCTGCTCTCCTGGAAAGGGAATCTTGAAAGATGGGTTTTAAATACAAGAACACCTAACCTTGGTACCAAATGCATTTCAGCTGGGCCCAAAGGGACACAAACTTCTTCCCTCTCTCACTAGTTTGTAGAGACTTCCTCTGAGAAGAAGAATCTACCCTGACTGAATGCTTATAGTAAAGCATGCTTCACCTGTTCCAGGTCCGGCTCTGGTTTTTATTTCTTAGCTTTAAACTCCACTCCTTTTCCTCTCCTGAAATCTAACACACCCTACTTCCAATTTGCTCTCTCTGCTTTCTGTTTAAAATGGATCTTTCAGTTTCCTGGTTCAGCCACCAGCCGCCATGCCTCCATGCCACCCCACCCCACCCCCAGCCGCCATGCCTCCCCAGCATGATGGATTCTACCCCTCTGGAACCATAAGTCAAAATAAATTCTTTCCTGCTCTTGGTCTTGGGGCTTCATCACAACAGAAGAAAAGAAACTAACACAATGGGTCTTCCCCCTGAACTGACCTAATCTAGATAATTCCTCCTGGACATGGCCAGAGGCTTTTCCCCAGGTTTCTAATCAAGGTGACAGGAGTAGCCATCACACTAACATACCCATTGTGCTTCTGTTGAAGAAAGGCCTCTGGCTTTTGGTTTTATGAAGCCCAGAAGGTGTACCCTGCTTTGGCTTGGTTTTTAAGGCATGGGGAAGATAGCATATCTTTTTAGAGATAGCCTGAACACCCTGAATTCTTAAGACTTACCAAAAAAATGTGCATCTTTTAATTGAATCAAATCTTTTTTAAAGATCTAAAATATATTTTCTCTGGGGTAGAGAGATGGCCCAATGGTTAAGAGCATTAACTGCTCTTGCAAAGGACCTGGGTTCAATTCCCAGCACCCACATTTTATTTATTATTTTTATTTTTTTATGTGTATCAGTGTATTGCCTACATGTATGTAAGTGTCCCCTTGGCATGCAGTGCTCATGAAGGTCAGAAGAGGGCATCAGATCCCCTGGAACTGGAGTTATAGATGATTGTTAATCTCCATGTGGGTACTGGGAACCAAACTTGGGTCCTCTGTAAGAGCAGCCAGTGCTCTTAACTGCTGAACCATCTTTCTCTCAGCCTCAAGATTTACTTTTTAAATTGTGTACATGCACGTATCTGAATGCAGTATCCGTGGAAGCCAGAAGAGGGCACTAGATCCCTGGAAAATGGAGTGAACAGGTGCTTGTAAGCCTTCCCATGTACATGCTGGAACTCAAACTCAGGTCCTCTGAAAAAGTAGAGAGTGCTCTTTACCGCTGAGCCATCTCTCCAGTCCTGAATGAAGTCCCTTTTAAAATGTATTTTAACCTTTAAATTCCATCTAAAGAATGAGTTTTGAACAAGGAAGATGTCAAAGGCTAGGCATTGTTCTTGGATCACTGATGATAGAACACTCAGGAATTCTGCCGATATCACCCATTAGTGCTCCTGCTGTGGCTGGGTATGGTCTGAGCACGTCCCCAGAGCCTGAAAGGTCCCTAACATGTCAATGGTGTGGCCAAGTAGAGAACGTTCCTAAAATGTTCATCACCATGGGTTCAATGACTACCACTGAAAAAAGGAAAAGAAAGGCACCAGTCCTATTGGATCAAGGACACTTGATCCAACCACTCCAGTATGACCCAGTCTTAACTAATTATACTTATATGTCCCTACCTGCAGATGAAGTTATATTCTAAGAGGCTGGGAAGCAAGATTTCCATACATCTTTTGGGGACACACTATTCAGCCCAGAGGACCATCTCTGCCATCTGGTAGCTGTGAGATAGTCTAAGTCATACAACCTTTCTCTGTCCTCTCTTCATTTGCAGGAATGAGAGACTCAGGGTGAGGTGGCTAGAGAGGGATTAATGGGATTGAGTGCAAATATTTCTACCTCAGTCCCTGGCCCAGGGTAGCGCTCAGCTCATTGTACCTAGAGGCAGTCATTATAGCCCTCCATCCTTCCGCATCTCCACCAAGCCACCTCCACTCAAACCGCTAGGGAGGAAAGAGTAAGCCTTACATCTCCCCTAGAGATCTATTCTGTATCAGTGAAAGATCACCAGAGCCTTTAGGCAAGTTGGGCTTGAGGGCACATTTAAGCACAGCTGCCTGATAACACTGAGCAACTGGAAGACTGAATGTCTGAGGGGTGGGGCCACCTGGGTAGGCAGAGCAAACATGAAAGACTGCACCAGAGTCCCTGGGTCTCACAGTGACTATGCACTATGTGTAAGTCAATCTTCCCAGGGCAATTTCCTGCCGCCAGAGACAGAGCTGTCTCCCTTCTTCAGCTCCTGCTGTTCTGCTCCCCCTGTTCCTCTGGCTCCAATAAAGGGGTTAGTGTTCAACATTTCTCTTAATTGATGCCCTGATAGGTCCCTTCAGTGACATGTCTTGACATCTGTCTGCCTTGTGTTCATCTACCTGAAACTGTCAGCTGTTTCCAGAATAATCAGTTTTCTTCCCGATCTTAGTCTCAAAATAGGCAATTGATTTTCTTCACTCAGGGATATGTGAAGGTTATTTTCATAGGCTGTCTCCGCCCCTAGCCCACCTCAGCTCGCCAAAACAGCATGAAAACAATCAACTTGAACTTTGCATGCTGTGAGGAAGTTCCGTATCAGTCACCATGCCTCCCAAATATGAGCAAACAGATCTCCGTGGATCTTATTAAACACAAATAAAAGTTATACAGCTCTGGGTGAGGCCCGAGATTCCACATCCTTTCACAACCTTAAGTGCTGCGGACCCTGTTGGTCTGACCACACATGGACAGCAATATGATGTCTCTCCTCAGGCTGAGAGAGATTCCAGGTGATGCAATCTGGTTTGTTCCCAGTGCTAGGGGAGCAAGAAGGAAGGGGCACCTAACTGGTGAGTTAAAGGCAATTTCGATCCTGGAGACCCACATGGTGGAAGGAAAGAACTGACTCCCAGAAGTTATCCTCCAACTTCTACATGCACACTGTGTGCATGCACACAGGATAAATAAATGAAACTATAAAGTAAAAAAACCCAAAAACAAAACGAGAGAGAGACTGAATATATATCAGAGCACTCTCTACATGTGAGGCCCTGCACTGCCCTGAGCCGGCTGAAGGCCATGCAGGCCCTCGACTGTGGCACAGAGCTGCGAGCCAAAATGAATCCAGCTGACTCAGTGTGTGGCTTGTGCTGTTGCCAGCAGACGGTGCACTGACAGCATCACCTCAAAGTCCTTCACTGCTGGATCTTGAAAACTTACCTAACAAAGGCCAAACAAGTCAAAGAGAGAAGCCAGCGTTTTCAAAGACCAGAGAGTCATAGTAGCACAGTTCAATGGCAGCGCACATGCCTAGCAGGTGCAAGGCCCTGGATTCTGTTCTCTTAAAAAAAAAAAAAACTTTTGAGACAGGCCTCCTGCCTCCACCTTGTGCTCCACCACACATGGTTTTATGCAGTGCTGGGATCAAACCCAGGGCTTTCTGTATGCTAGGCAAGCACTCTATCAACTGAACTATAATAGTTCTCCAGCACCTCTCCACAGCCTTCTAAATGAATGATCTATTATTTGCAATAAGGTCTCCCGATGTCATGATGCTGCAGTACAGTAAATTAGGTCCTCTTTGTTACTTTGTATTTGCTTTGACACAGTGCAGGTACATAGCCCAGCATCACCCTAGTCCCCTAAGTACCAGCATTGCAGGTGTACATCACCACAAGTTATCTTTTTTTCTTTTCTTTTTTAGACAAGTTCTCATTATATATCCCTTGGCTAGCCTGGAACTCATTATATAGACCAGGTTGGCCTCTAATCACAGAGAAATGTCTGCCTCTGCCTCCGGAGTGCTGAGATTAAAGGCATGAGCCACCATGACAAGTCTTCATTCTTATAACTTGATATTGGGATGATGGTTCCCTTTTAAAAAATAAAGTTTATTATTTTTATTTTATGTGTAAGAGGGTACCACCTGCATGCAGTGCCCATGGAGGCCAGAAGAGGGAGTCAGATCCCCTGGAACTGGAGTTGCAAACGGTTGTGAACTGCCTGTGTGGGTGCTGGGAAACAAACCTGGGTCCTCTGCAAGAGAACCAGCGCTCTTAACCACTACTGAGTCCTGTTACTTCCAGCCTTTTTTCTTTTCTTTTTAAGGAAAAATAGTTTTGGGTACGGACTGTTTGAAATATTTTTATGTTTGTTTGCTTTTGTTTTTTTGAGATAAGACTTCTTGTACCCCAGACTAGTTTTGAACTCCTAATCTTCTTGCCTCCACTTCTCAAGTTCTGTGATTATAAACCTGTGCCACCCCATACTGGCTAAAAACCTTTTTTCATTCACACTTGCTTCAAGAATTATACCAGAAATTAAGCTTTTGAATGTAGGTGTTCCTCTTTTAGGAAATCTCATATTGTGTAAGAACAAGGGATGATTAGAGGGGAAGAAAAGAAGACAGTCCAGTCTCCAGATGAGTAGGCCCTATGGAGCCACCAGAGTGAGGGACAGTAATTCACTTAAGTGCTGTGTAAGGACAGCCCTGCACTCTGACACTGCTAGGATGAGGAATAGCCCAGAATGTACCATTGTCCCAAGCTTGTGGCTAACTTTTAGGCTAAGACAGAATCTGAAATTCCTTTGAAGAAATGATTGTCTTAAAAGCAAATACTGCCTTTGAAATGTAGAAAGTGATGTGATGGGATGATCCCTTAAACCAACCTATCCTTCCTCTTTTTACTGCTCCATCCCTCAAACACACACACACACACACACACACACACACACACACACACACACGGCCTGCCGAAAGCAAGTCAATTATTTTGAAAATCCAGTAAATTATTAAAACCCTTTGAAACAAGCATTTCAAAGGAAAGTCTAGAGAACATAGTCAGTGAGAGGCCACAACATAGAACTGTTTATTTGTAATGACAGAGTCGGTCTCTCTGCTAATGCCTGACTTTGGACTTTTTTGATTGTTAGGACTGGTTATCAAGCGAGACCCCTCTGGGCTCGTGTTGTTCATGCTCTTCTGGGTGACAATTCTTCTCATTTTAATGGCCTAAAAACATAATGAGCTTGAATGAATCACAAGTAACGATGATAAAAAAGGATCTAGACAGGAACAAAGCTGGCCTCCCTCCCATGAGGGAGCAGCATTCGGATGTGGCAAGGAAGCGGCTTGGCGCGCAGGGCAGCGCGTGACCGCAGCCCCGCCGTGCACGGCTCACTCTTCTAAGCACGTATTTGTTCATTCAGTGCCCACCGAGGAGACCAAGAGACGGAGCAATTATGTGGGGTTCTTGTGCATGACCGTGGTGTGGGTGTGTGCATGGTGCGCATGCACATGTACACACATGCACATGTACACACATGCAGACACCAAGGGAGGATGCCCTGTGTCCTGCCCTATCACTTCCTGCTCGGTCCCTTGAGATAGGGTCTCACTGAACTCGGCACTGGCTGTTTTGGCTAGACTGGCCAGGAAGCTCCCAGGATCTGCCTGTAAACCCACCCCAGTGCTGGCCTGTAAGCCTATACCACCACCAACCACCCACCACCCACCACCAACCACCATGCTTGACCTTTTCTTTCTTTCTTTCTTTTTTTTTTTTGTTTTTGAGACAGGCTTTCCCTGTAGCCCCCAACTGGCCTGGAATTCACTGTGTAGACAATCTCTTAGAGATCCACCTGCTTTTGCTTCCCAAGTGCTGGGATCAAAGGCACGAACCACCACACCTGGCTGGCTTTTTATTTATTTAAAAAATATTTATTATTTTTTCTATTATCTGTATGAGGTATTGTCTGCGTATAGTAACTGCACCCGTGTCACACAATGTCTTTGGAGGTCAGAGAGGGCATTAGATTCCCCTGGAACTGGAGTTATGAATGGTTGTTAGCAGCCATGTGGGTGCTGGAAATCGAACCCAGGTCTTCTGCAAGAGCAGCCAGAGCTTTTAACCACTAAGCCATCTCTCCAGCCTCCTGCCTTTTTATTTAAGACTTATTTTATTATTTATGTGTGTATGCGTATGAGTGTAGTGTACACAGAGGCCAGAAGAGGGCACCCAGTCCCTGGGAGCTGGAGTTACAGGTTAGAAGCTTCTTGACTTGGGTCCTGGGACCCAAGTCCTCTGCAAGAGCAGCAAGTGCTCTTAACCATTGAGCCATCTCTCGCGCCCTACACCTGGCTTTTGAGGTTCAGTAGGTTGAGGTCACACAGTGTGCTAGTCAGCTTTATTCTCACAAACACCTGAGGTGATCAGCTTCTAAAGACAGAAGGGTTTTGTAGCTCAGAGTCTGTGGATGGTTGACCCCATTACTCTGGGGCATATCACGGCAGGAACATGGCCGGAGCAAAGCTGCTCAGCTCACAGGAAAGAAAGAAAACAAAGGGGACTAGACCAGGACTCCAGAATCCCCTCAAGGGACACCCAGCGACCTGAATGCCACCTGCTATGTTCAGCTCTTAGTTCCACCATTTCCCACAGCATCACCTGGGGAGCAAATCTTTTCACACATCAGCTTTGGGGAACATTCTAGATTCAAACTACTACCCATAGGTAGGAAGTGACCAAGCTGGCATTTAATCAAGACAGCCTGGATCAAGTCTGGAGCACCTCAGTCCTTCTAAGAACTGGGAATGGTTGAAGGTATGGAAAGATGTTAAATCAGATATAGAGTAGGGTGTGGCGGCACAAGTCTATATAATCCCTGCATTCAGGAGGCTGAGGCAGGAGGATCACTGCAAGTTCCAGGCCAAGGTACTTTATAGACTGACTATTCTATAAAATGAGTTCCAGGCCTGCCAGGGCTACGTAGGCAGACCCTGTCTCAAAAAAAAAAAAAAAAAAAAAATGTCAACAAAACAAATGTTCAGAACAAACGTGTATGGTGAAGGTTTGTGATCCTGGTACTGATGCAGAAGAATCATGAGTTCAAAGCAGCCTGGGCTGCAAAGACTATTTTAAAAAGTTAAAGTGGGGCTGGGGCTATAGCTTAGGAGTAGAAGAACACTTACCTAGCATGTCTGGAGTTCTGGGGTTAGTCCCTACCACCACTCTACCCCTGAAGCCTGACTTCTGTAGGACATTGAAGCCTGAAGAATGAATTGGGGTGCCCCTGCCCCAGCGCTCAAAGCACAGGGTTGTGACTGTTCACAACCACAAGTGCGTTTTCATTTTTTTCTGTTCATACTCTTGCTATGTAAGGGAAATCCCCTGGAACTGGAGTTACGGATGGATGCATAGGTGCTGAGTCATGTCAGTCACAGGAATGAATGAACAAGCATACAAAACTGGGTCAGGTTCTTAGGACTGGAGCCACCTGAGTCACATTAACCAAATGTGCAGATAGCAATGCATAATAAATTGCCATAGAAAGCAGGGTGCCGATCTTTTTCTTTGCACGAAGCACAGCAGAAAGAAGGTGTAGTGTTGTCTGTGCCTCTAGATGGAATGCAGCAGCTGTTGAGAAGACACAGGAAAGACATTGTAATATTCTGGTTTATAAAAATCTTGTGTAAGTTCTCTCTGTGGAACAAGCCTGAGCCGAAACATTACCTGACTTCAGAGCACAGCAAAATGGATTTTACAGAATCAATTAAGAATGTCTGGACCAGCTATATGTGGGTTAGTGTAGGCCTATAATCCTATTTACTAGGGAGGCCGAGTCAGGAGGACTGTAAATTTAAAGCCAACTTGGGTTGCAGAATGAGTTTAAAGCCAGTCTAGTCATTTAGTGAGACCTGTCTCAAATTAGAAAAAGTAAAAAAAATAAGAAGGGAGATGGGGTAGATGTAGCTCAGGTGGTAGAGTATTTGTCTGGCATGAATGAAGCACTGGGTTTGATCCCCAGTACCTCACAAAACTGAGCATGGTGGTGCACGCCGGTAATCGCAGCACTTGGAAGGCAGACGTAGGAGGACCTGGAGTTCCTGGAGTGACAACTGATAAAAATGAAAAGGCGGGAAGGTGGACGGAGCAGCTGGGAAGTCGCCATCAACATTCTTTCTACCTTTCCCAGCGGATGCCTCATCCCATCTCTTTAAGATTCAGCATGCAGTTTATCTCTACCAGGAAATACTCCTTGTTTCCAGTTTAACTTACTAAGTAGTAATACAGTGAATTAAATTTTTTGATTGATTTTTTTTATTTATCATTTTTTATTTCTTATGTGTAGGAGTATATTGCCTGCATGTAAGTACACCCTTGTGGTGCAACGTCTGCGTCAATGAGGAGGATGTCACATCCCTTGAAACTGGAGTTACGGATGGCTGTTAGCCACCATGTGGATGCTGGGAATCAAACTCAAGTCCTTTGCAACAACAGTGCTCTTAACTGCTGAGCCACCTCTCTATAGCCCCCTGATGTATTTCTTCTTATTTTCTGTGCATGAGTGTTTTGAGTGCATGTATTTAAGTGTACCCATGAGTGCAATGTCCTCAGAGGCCAGAAGAGGGCATCTGATCTCCTAGAACTGCAGTTACGGATGGTTGTTAGCCACCATGTGGGTGCTGGGAACTGAACCCTAGTCCTCTGGAAGAGCAGCCAGTGCTCTTAACCACTGAACCGTTTTTCTAGCTCCTACATTGGATTTTTTTTTACATTTTTATTTGCTTACTGTGTGTGTGTGAGAGCAGGTACACACCTCAGGGCACACATGGAGATAGGTCAGAGGACAACCTGTGGGAGTTGGTTCTCTCCTTCTACCCACAATGTTTTTTGTGGCTTCCCACCTCTTTAGACTCTGTGCTCCTTGGGGATAGAGCCCATGTTTCATTCACCCCTGTACTTCTAATGAAGAAGAATATGTAACCTGTGCAGTTAATATTGTTCACCGTTATGATTTGTATGCCCAATTTCTCTTACCTGAGTTTATATTTCTCTGTGTAACTACCCTGCTTTACATAGCAAATGTTTAACCACAGCTGACAGAAGTAAAATTAACAACAGAGAACTCAGGAGACCAGACCAGAAACACCACAGTTATCTGATGGGACCCTGCAATTTGCAATTGTCCTGTTTGCTAAATTCCATTGTAAGAATGTTTAACTAGCTGCCGGTAAGTCTGTCTTTGTAGTCAACTTTTAACTAATTAACTACAAAAAGAACTTCCTGAAATTGTCTTAAAGCTACTTGGTGACATATGGAGAACTAAGTTGGAAATTATAGGCTAAACCCACCAATGAAACCATTACTAAAATATGTGTAAAACTCTATAAAACCTACAGACTAAACTGGGGAATTGCCTGGAATTTCAGCCTGTCTGGGAACACATGCATGAAATAAAGCAATGATCTCTCCAACCCACTGGGTAAATTGCTTGATTTCTTGGTTGTCTGATTTTCTATAACACTAAAACCTGGTGTAGGACTTGGGGCCTAGACTAGTAAGTGCTCAGTAAATATCTGAGACAGGATAAAGACTCAGCACAGACGATTTACCTAATAAGTGGTGTTCAGAGATGACCACACATGATTGATAGGGGACTATCTTCCTTTAAATCCCATAGGCTGCCACCACCTATGCACAGCCTGCGCCGAGGGCAAACGCTGATGAGCACAAGCAGACAGGGTCTGCCATATCTTCTGCTGTTTAGACGAGGAGCTAGATAGCAGGTCTCTTAACATTCACAGGAGAGTTTGAGGGTTCCCATGAGTAGGTAGGCAGCAGCAGATGGGGTCAGAATCTCATAGTCCAGCTGAGAGAAGACTGCTGCCACCAGAGAACAGAGGTGTGTGCAGGGCAGCCAGGGAACCTGGACAAGGAGTGAGCCAGAAGGTATGGTCTCCTCCCTCTTCCCTTTGTGACTCCCACCCCAAGGAAAACGGGAAAACAACCAACAGGTAAGTATATTAGATTCTTGTGAGTTTGGTTTCAGCAATCAGATTAGATGATCTTCAAGGGCCAAGTCACTTTGTGTTAAGCATAGTCCTATACACAGCAGCCGGAGCTGTGTAACACAATGCCTCCATATTCTCAGAACCTTCACGTGCCTGGCCTCTAGGAAGGAAACTTGATAAATGCAGATCGAATAGCACTGGGCTCAAGTTCAGATTTGGTCATAGTGTGGGTTTGCCCCAACCTTTGTCAGCCTTCTGGCAAATGTTTGTAGTTCACAAGGACTGGGCCAGAAAGAAGGAAATATGACCACAACTGTCCCTCTTTACTCTAACAAATAAATGAAGGACAGATATAGATAGAATAGATAGATAAGTAATAGGCAGTGTCTATTTTACTGTTGTACAAAAGTAGTGCCAGTAAAGGACAGAACCTAAAAACACTTTCTGTGCATGTAGATAGTATGTGCTCACACTCGTCTAAAAAACCCCTTTCATTTAATAAACAGCTTTTGAATAAATGATTAGCCATATCCCAGTCCCCACTATACACAGGAGCTGTGATGCTCAGACCATTTCAGTGCAAGTATTGCATACTGCCAATCTCCATCTATGTCCTTCTCTTTGAATTATTCATTATACAAATGATGCATTTCATGATCACATTTTATGTGTGTATCAGGCTCTTTCCTCATCTTCACCCCCATGTAGTATCTGCTTAGTTTTATATTTAATGCTATAAAGGGAGGAAAGACATAGTTTGGGCAAGTGCCAGCTTTTGGTTACCCCCACAGTGTCCCTGGGTGTTTTGCACTAGAGTGACTAGGAGAGAAATCGACCGAGTCGGTATACCCCCGCCTGATCCACACCACTGGCCTGGACACGAGTCTGCAGTTTCTATAGCTACAAGCCTGTCTCTTAGGGAGCACGGTGTACACACAATTGTCTCCCTTAAAAGGCCATGTCTGTCCATCACAAGAGATGTAGATCTCTGCTGAAATGGAGATGTTTCCTCTCAGAACTATAATTAATAAAGTGACACCCAGTGTGAACCGTGGTCGAACGGGGTACAATAGAGATAAACGGATCTGCTTGTTTCAATGGGAATAAACATGCTGGTTCATATGGGAACTCACAGGGTACACACAGCCTGGCCTTCCCATTATCCTCTCATTGCGATGTGCTGCCGGCTACTGGACACAGCATGTTTCCAGGTCTCCATGTGAAAGAGTCATGTTTCGGGGGAAGAAAGTAAAACCCTTTTCAGGTACAGACTAAGTGAAATGGGTTCCTGTAGCAGTATCTAGTAATAAGAACAACATAGCCAGAGCTTTTAATTTTGCTACACTTTCTTGCATATTATTAAATTTTCCCTCAGTGCTGAGGATCAAATTCAGGGCTTTATGTGCAAGACCTTACCACTGAGCACTCTATCACTGAGTCACATCCTCATATTAACGAATTAATCTAATCCTCTGTTACTCTCTGAGGCGGTTACGTAAGACACCCACTCTTCAGAAGAGGAAAGCAGCCCTTTAAGATGTGGAGTGACTTGCTAAAAGCCACTCAGACAATCAGAGAAAGAACGAAGGAGGCAACAGGGCTTCAGCCCAGGTCCTCTGATCTCGCACACAGTAAGCTTGCTACAGCGCGCCCAGCGACGATTTTTTAAAAGGGGGGAAGGGCCACTTTCTGGTCTGAATCCTTGAGGGACTAGCTCAGGAGAAATGATTTTTGAATAAGTGAAGAGTGAGGAAGCAATCACAAGAGCTCATACAGAGAACCACATACCAGGCTTTTTCAGACCAGAACCTGGAGTCCCCAGAAAAGCCACAAGGAGTGTTCATCAAGAGGAATCAGGCTTTTAGCCCTTTTCAGGGAGAACAGAAAAAATAATCAATAATATGTTAAGTTTCTGAGAGGATTCTATTTCCCTGAATTTATTCACTTTCCCTTCAGAATTAAATTAAATACTAATGTTCTTACTGAAGCAGCACACTTGTTTCTCAGCAAAATAAAGGATCCTGTCTAAAGGCATAAACACGGCTAGGGTAGAGGGATACAAAATATAAATATTGTTCCTAACCTCTCTGAGCAATGCCCATAGCTAAGGAAAATAGCCACTGCTTACATAGCACAGGGCACATGCCAGGTACTGGTCCAGGAGCACACATTAGTTCATTAAATCTTCCCAAGATCCCTGTGAGGGAGAAACTATGATCACCTCAACATTACAGTTAAAGAAACCAAAGCAAAACAGCTTGCCTGAGGTCACACGGCCCCCAAGCAGTGTAGCTGAGGTTGCTTTAACCAAGAGACAAATCTGAGGTGGCCTTCACCCTTATTGAGGGGAAGACATCTGCACAGGAAGCTTCTGGGCTTCCTTCCTGACCTCCTGCCTTCACCACCAACAGCTCCTAACTTTTGAACTGTGAAGTTCTTGAGTACCCACTGGGTTACGCTAACAATGGGGGACCAGCTAGATGGCTCAGTAGGTCAAGGTGCCTGCCACCAAGCCAGACAACCTGAGTTCATTCCCCAAGACCTACATGGTATAAGGGGAGGATTGGTTCCTGAAGTTGTTTTCTGACTTCATACATGTGCCATAGTACATGTGTGTTCATACACATGCTCACACACAATAAATAAATGTAATTCACTAACAGTGGGGTAGGCCTTTGGGAATTACGATTACAAGGGGCTGAAGAGATGGCTCAGTTGGTAAAGTGCTTGCCATACAAGCATGAGGACTTGAGTTCAATGCCCTAGAATCCACGTAAAAGGCAAACATTGTGGCAAGTGGCTGTAACCTCAGTGTTGGGGAGGTAGGGACAGGTGGATCCCAGGGGCTTATTGACCAGCCTACAAAACTGTGTCTTGGCATGGGGAACTAGGTTTAATCTTATATAGAGTAACAAAAGCAGGATGCAAATTATGTATTACATATTATTAAACTATAAACATGCCGATCATGTTTGTACATACACAGAAATCGACAATGGTGGTTTAGCAGTAGAACTCTGGGTGAATTTTTTTTAATCCATTTTAATTGTACCAACTTTCCTTCCCTGAGGAAATCTGTATGATGAGGCATACAATTTTAAATCACGATGAACTTGGGAATAGTTTAGGCAAACTTTGCTTGAGAGGAAGGAGTATATACTAGCAAAAATTGTCAAAGTTCAAGCTGCTGTAATGGGTTTGTTCTAGAACTTGCTATGAATTGGTAGGCTGACCTTGGAGAAACATAGCAAGGGGACATGCAGGGTCACACACAGTCCTGACTGTCACCCTCTATCCTGCCTCTCTTTCCATTCTGAGAGCCTTTAAATGATTTAATCATCCAGGCGTCAATCCAGTTATCATGGCGGTGTGGACAGGTGGCCTGTTTAAGGGCAGTCAAAGAGGAGCCTGGGAAACCTGGGCCTCCTTCATGCTCAGAGTTAAACACACTGAGACAGGATCGTGTCATACAAGGCACTGGTGAACGCATCTCAAGAAGAATCCAAGTCTTCATCTTTCTGCCTCATTTGGATGGAGTCAGTGGGAAGAGGAGAGGAAGGACACGAAATGACTGTGCTCTCCAACTGATCCAATTCTGTCGATAACGACTCCTGATTGTGCACAAAAACCCTTAGACCTTTGGCAACTGATGGCAACTTCTTTTCCAGATAAACCTACGGTTCATTCCAGAGACACATTTAAACTTGAAAGCATTATTTCTCCCTCCCTCCCTCCCTCCTTCCTTCCGTCCATCCCTCCCTGGCAAACAAACAGTGCCACACACAAGCTGGGCAAGTGACTATCACTGAGCTACAACCCCAACCCCACCACTATCTTCTTTACAGCCTCATCCTTCATCGGCATCCAGAGATATTGTTTAGAAAGGCAATGACACACAGGATACAGCTTTATTCCTGCAGAGCGTCATATACGCCTCTGAAGAAACAGCAAGATTTATAGATTTTGGTTTTTAAGTACATAAAAGTAAACAGTCTTACACTGTGGTTATCTTCCAGAATAACTGCAAGCTTCTGGGAGAAGGGGACCACTTCATATTTCTTCATGTGCCCTCGGTGCTTCCATTGTGTCTGAGATACAGTAATGCTCTGGGAATTGTTTTAGACTGGAAATTTTATGTTGCCCCTAAATCTACAGCCCATTGACTACTTAGCAGTGCTTCTGCCCTAAAGATGAGGCTCTTTCTCTCTGAAAACTACTCAGTCAAAGTAACCTAGCTTAAAACTGAGGATGGGGGGAAAAACAGATTTTTACTATACTTTGGGCAATAATCAGATACCTTTTGAATTTGTGTTCTTAAGTTTACAGAGCTGTGTCTTGCCCAATGTACAGCTCCAGGAGAGGGATTAGCACCCTTACAGAAAAGGCCTGAGGAGAGCCCCTCCCCACATTGTGTAAGGTTACTGTGAAATGTGTTATAGGAATTGGGTCTTCACCAGTTGCCAAATCTGCAACTGCTTTAACCTTAAAGTTTCTAGAAGCGTGAGAAAGAGATTCTTGCCATTTATACATTATGGTTATTTTTGTTACTGCAGCCCAAATGGACTGAGGTAAATTCAGTTGTCTACAGAATAGTGAAATCATGTTGGGCAGAATTACAGCTTTGCTATTATCTTTATCAGGAAATTAGCATGGGTCATGGAGGTACATGGGGTGTCAAGTTGACGGAAGGGGGATATACAGGGGTGAACTGTATGTGTCAATTAACTGAGGTAGGGAATACCAAATAACTTGAAAGTATTTCAGGAGTGTCTGTCAGATTAGTATTCTGAAGTGGAAGATAGACTTTAAAAGAACATCCTTGCCAATGTGGATGGGCATCATCCCCTCCCACTAACGGGTCCAGATGGGACAAAGTAGAGGAAGGATTTAAATGCATAGAAAGGGAAGGGAAGATCATGTAGCAAACTGTTGATGGAGTCATTTCTAGGTGGAAGGCCGGGAACCATATACCCAGAATATATTCATGTGCGATTTCTTTGCTAATAAAGGGGGGAGGCGCCATCATTTATAATCGAAGGCTGTGAAATGTTATATAACTGGGTATATATACACAGTCACAATTGAACAAAACAAGAACTCTGTTACTAAAGAGGAGAGAGGGCATGGGATCAGTAAACCACTGAGCTGAGGAAGAGGAGACACAAGCAGCGACTGGTAGACATAAACCAGCACGGAACGGATGAAGGGCCAGGAGACACAAAGAAACACTGATGTGAAAGGGAAGAGGGACCAGATGGCAAAGGGCTTGGGCTCAACCAGCCACTTTAGATCTGAGCCTAATAGATTCTAAATTCACAAAGATTCATAAAGCTGAGGGTCTCCCCACCCAGCACTCCGGTGACTCTGCTTTACGGACCGGACCTGTGGCCCTCAGGTGGGGTTTTACCCTTCAAAGAATACATGTGATGATATTTGGTGATATTTTAATTTTGGTGTCGGGGAGAAGAAGTGACTTCTGACTTACACTGTAGAAACTAGAGGTATGCTAAACACCTTCTAATGCACAGGACAATCTCCCTACAAGCTTAAAAACCCAGTCCTAAATGTCCATACCCCAGGTGCTGAGAAATCTGCTTCTGGCACTGAAAAGCCATGAAGGGTAGGGCTTTCAATACTTTTGGATTATTCATTCACTCGTATGTTTAGAGTGTTTTCTGACTGTCAGGAACTGTTCTTGGCACTAAGGATTCTGTGATTGGTTAAGCAAAGTCTTGTTGAGAAGAAGCTAAAACTAGAAAAAAAAAAGGACTATGAACAGATAGATAAATAAACAAGAATAACTATGAAACAGAGTAAGGTCTATACAGGAAAGTAAAACAGACAGGCACAGTGCTGCACATCTTTCATCCCAGCATTTGGGAGGCAGAGGCAGGCAGATCTCTGTGAGTTCAAGGCCAACCTGGTCTACATCGTGAGTTCCAAGCCACCCAGGGCTGCATAGTGAAACCCCATCCCAAAAACAAAACAAAGGGGCTGGAGAGATGGCTTTGTGGTTAAGAGGACTGGTTGCTCTTCCAGAAGACAGGTTCAATTCCCAGCACCCACATGGCTGCTAACAGCCATACCTAACTCCAGTTCCAGGAGATTCTGACACTGTCCCCCTCAGATACCAACCACAAGGGCAGGCTGTGACCTGTGTAACACATGAGATGAAGTTTCCCTCTTTGGCTTTGAATAATTTGCTTGTGTAGCTCACAGAACTCAGGTAAAACACATGCATTGTATTAGTTTTCATCACGATAACCAATACCTGAGAAAACTTAGAAGAGGCTCCTGTCCATGGTCCAACTGGTCCTGATGCTAGGGTGACGCAGCACATCATACTGAGGATGCGGGTACATCCCAAATGCGGGATTAAATGCAAGTGGCACCATGTCCTCCTGCCTGACCCCTTCATTAAAAAATTATTTATTTATTTTTATGTGTGAGGTTAGACCTGCATGTGTGTAAGTGCACCTGTGTTGTGCAGTGCCCCTTGGGACAGGAGAGGGTGGCGGATCCTCTGGAACTGAAGTTACAGATGGTTGTTAGCCACCATGTAGGTGCTGGGATTTGAACCCAGGTCTTCTTCAAGAACAGCTAATGCTCTTAACCGCTGAGCCATCTCTCCAGCTCCTCGATCCCTTAATTTTTAAAAGTATTTATGGGACTACTAGTATGAGCCATCATGACTGTTCTCATGACCTTCTCCTGCAAAATGCTCTATCCTATGGCATTAACCAGCTTCCCTTTGCTTTAGCATTGGCTTGGCATGTCTAATTCCATCTCTTCCTAACTCTGTCTTGTTTTGTGTTTTACTTATCTGCCCGTCTTCCCCCACAGGTAACCACTGTTTTGATTTCAAACATTCCATTTACATTTGTGTAAATGGAGTGATACATTAAATAAAATTTGTGTCTGGCTTACTCTACCCAGCATTGTGTGATTCATCCATGACACTTAGAGCTGAGATTTGTTTCCTGTCCCTGCTGCATAGTGTTCCGTTATACTAGTTAACACGACAAGGGCTATTTAGTCAATACTAGATTCTATGAATCTCTGGCTGCTGTGAATAACGCTGGCACTAAGCGCAGACACTGGAAAAGAAAACAGGGCGAGTCCCACTACCGAAAGCTGATTAGAAGCCGAGCTGAGGGTCACGGGGACTAGCGAAAGCCTTGAAAAGTCATTTTCTTGATCCTGAGGCTAAAGCAAGGTACTCTACCCTAGATGGAAGCCAGTTTGGGATCCAGCCCTGCTGCAGGGGTAAGAACTCCAAGTGGTGTTCCTAAGTGGAGACCAGGAGATTCCAGGGGCCCAGGTCCCTGCAGAGGGCTTTACAGAGCCTTCACATCTTTGGTGACTCCAGAGGCCTTATACAGGTGGGCAAATTGTGACAAATATTGAAAACTATTCATTACTTGAAATATTATTACTTGGAAATTTTAAGATACAGATTTATAAATAAACATCAATAATTTTTTAAGTAATTATATTTATGATACAGAGTTATGTCACTCCTGACTAACTCATCCTGAACAGAGCTGAGCCTGGGACCCCAGAGTACATCAGCACCCAACAGGCACTGAGAACCTCTCCACTTTATTTTTCAATATTTATTTATTTATTTATTTAAAAGATTTAGCTTTGGTGCTGGAGAGACGGCTCAGCAACTAAGAGCACTGACTGCTCTTGCAGAGGAGCTTTGTTCAGTTCCCAGAATCCACATGCCTACTAACAACCATCCTGTACCAGGGGACCTGACATCCTCTTCTGGATTCTGCAGGCATCGAAGGGGTATACTTTCCTACATGCATCGGTACACTTACATATATGCAGGCAAAACACATACACACATAAAATACAAATAAATAAAATAAATCTTAAAGATTTAGTTTTATTTGTAATTATGTGTATGTGGGGTGTGGGGTGCCCTCAGAGGCCAGAGGTGTTGGATCCCTGGAACTGGAGTTACAGGTGGTTGTGAGGCACCCAGTGAGGGTGCTGGGAACTGAACTCCGGGTCCTCTACCAGAGAAGTATCAGATCTTAACTGCTGAACCATCTCTCCAGCCCTCCACTTTTTCTTAGGGTGCAAGCAAGCAAAGTTTACTGAGAAGCAGAGTGACAGCCTCCTGCAACAGGAAGGAGTCTGGGAGACGAGCCCCTCACGCCCCATGTACTTTAATCCAGGAAGTTTTCTTCCTCAATTTTACTCTTATTTCATAAAAAATTTCTAAAAATGTTGTTTCTCTGGCAGCCTATTCCTCAGCAAATTACAAGTTTCCTGGTAGGAGAGAACATTCTCAGATGCAGGTGCATGAAGGACAAGAAAAGCGTTCATTAACAGCCGGGAACAGGACAATATGTATTTGCAGAAAAGCAGACACAGAAATGCAGACCAGTCCATGGCCACACCACCCGGAGCAAGCCTGAGCTCGTCAGAAATACAAACCAGTCTGGAATGAGTCTCTGAAGGGATGTAGCGGCTAATAATTGGCCAAGAGGCAGGACCATGTCAGCCGGCAGGGTAACATCACAAGGATATCCACTGGCTACAGCAATATTGAGTTATGTGTGCCCTGTGGGTTTAATGTGGCCAGGATCTTCAGCATTTCAAGAAAGAGTTCATAAAATGGTTAAAGAGCAAAATGAAGCATACATCAGATCATTTGAGTTCTAGTCTGCGTCTCCAGTGCCAAGCTAAGAGCACTGACGAGGACTTGGGGAGGAATGAGTTTATCTCGCCTTCAGCTCACAGTTCATCAAGGAGGGGAGCCAGAGGCTCCGGGCAGAAGCTGAAGCCCAGACTATGGTGGAACGGAGGAACACTGCTTTCTAGCTTGCTCCTCTGACCCGTGCTCAGCCTGCTTTCTTACACAACAGGAGTGGTACTGCCCACAGTGGGCTGGTCCCTTCCACATCACTCAACAACAAGAAAATGCCCCACACACATGGCCACAGGCCAATCCAGTTCCTCAGTTAAGGTGCTCTCCACGCACCTGTGTCAAGTTGACAACTATCACTATCCAGCACAATTGACCTCAACTGGACACAAACACATCACTATTGAACCACAATGTTTCCATTTCTTATCCCCAGGATCTAATAATTAATAATATTATATAATAATATAATAATATTATTATATAATAATATTTATATATAATCTAAATTAACAATATTACAAAATAAAACAACTTTAAATGTCCCATAATCCTTAAAACTCCAAACACTTTAAAATCTCAATATTGGAAGAAGGAGAAATGGCTCAGCACTTAAGAGCATTGATTGCTCTGGCAGAGGACACCCACATGGCAGCTAACAACCATCCTTAACTCCAGTTCAAGGGGATCCAATGCCCTCTTTTGACCTCCACACATATTGTATGACATGGGTGCATTTCACATACACACGTACGTGCGCGCGCGTGCGCGCACACACACACACACACACACACACACACACACACACAAAAGCTTAATATCTCTTAATCCAAAGTCTCTCAACTGTGGGCTCCTGAAAATTCAAAATAAGTTACATACTGTCTTATTTCAAGGGAAGAACTTGGCACATTTAAGTAAAACCCAAGTCCAGCAATATAGCTCATTGTTGGACATCTGGGATTAACTCACGATCTTCTGGGCTCCAAAGGGCCTGGGCAGCTCCACTTCTCTGGCTCTGCTGCCCACACACAGCTTGTCTCGTAGGCTCAGGCTGGCTCCACTCCACACCTGCTGCTGCCCTTGATGGTCATTCCATGGTCCTGGCATCTCCAATATGCTTCGGCCTCCATTGAAACTGAGGCTGCTCCTTCACCAATGGGCTCTCCTGGCCTCTCATGTGCCAAGCCCCAGGTACTCTTCAGGACCCCTCATGCCTTCAAAACCAGTATCATGTAGGAGACTCTTACATATTACCAAGTCCTGCTTCCAGCGTGAGATGGAGCCTCTGGACCCTGCAGACCCCTTCTGTGTGCTGACCCTGAGGAAATTCACCTCACGGATGCTGGTCTCTTGTTAATCACAGCTGAGTTTTCAGCCCCGGTTAACCAGTATCAATTGTCCCGGTAAAGCAAAGGTTTCACTTCACCAGTGGTCTCTTGTTAATCACAGCTGATTCTTCAGCCCCACCTGATCAGAAACTACAGATTCTCAATTCAAAATATCACACACACAGCCCTGATAGTCTTCGCTTTCCTTGAAACATCACAAGTCAGGCCTCCATCATCTACATTACGGTTCCAAGCTCCACAGTAGAAGCTCACTAAGCTCTGAGCACTCAATGGCTTTTCCAGCCTTATATTCCAAAGGCTGCCACAATCTTCCCCAAAACAACATGCTCAGGTATGAGACAGCAGTACTCCACGATTCTAGTACCAACTTATGTCCTAGTTTGCTTCTTATTGTGATAAAAAAGCACTGACCAAAATCAACTTGGGGAGGAAAAAGTTTATTTGCCTTACAATACAGTCCATCACTGAGGGAAGCCAAGACAGGAACGTGGAGACAGGGACTGAAGCACAGGCCGTGGAGGAACACTGCTTACTGGCTCCTCTGACTAGTGCTCAGCCTGCTTTCTTTTACAACACATGACCACCTGCCCAGGGCTGAGCCCTCCCACATCACTCAACAATCAAGAAAATGCCTCACAGTCACGGCCACATTAAAAGATTTTGTGCTTTGAAAGACACAATCAAAAGGATGAGAAGAAAGGTGGCAGCAGGAGGGTTAGGAGTTCGAGGTCATCCTTGGCTACATAGCAAATCCAGAGTCAGCCTGGGCTACCTTAGAAATAAAGCAAGGAACTAGGGAGATGGTTAGGGAGGTGAAGTGCTTGCCTAGTAAGCTTTGGGGAATGGAGTTTGGATCCCTAGCACCCATATAAATGCTGGGCATGTGTGGTGGTCCTCCTGAAATCCTGGTACTAGGGAGGCAGAGACAGACGAGCCCTGGGGCAAACTCTGGGTTCAGTGAGAGACCTCAGTAAACAAAGTGAGTAAGATGACTAAGCAAGGTACCTGACATCAACCTCCACACACCTGCACATACATGTGTGTGCATACCCTCCCACAGGTGTGCTTATAAGCATTGAACATGCATATACAAAAGCACACACATACACACATTACATACACACAGGGGGAAAAAAAAACCAAAAGAATAATAAAACAACCTACAAGATGGGTAAAAAATCCATGTCTGATAACGTACCTCTATCTAGACTATATAAAGAGTTTTTAAAACTGATAATATAAAGATAATTCAGTTGGAAAGCAGACAAAAGTACTGGAATGGACATTTCTCCAAAGAGACATACAGATGATCAGTGAGCATGTACAAAACATGTTGACACTGAGCATGAAGAAAATGCAAATTAAAAACATCAGCTATGATTTCGCACTACTGAGACACTCTAGAAGTTGGATAACAAGCGTTGACAAGGAGGTGATGAAACAGAAATCTTCACACACTGCTAGTGGGAGTGTACAGTACTGTGGCTGATCTACAAAGGAGTCTGGCAGCTCCTCACACAGTTAACACAAAGGTACATGATAAGTCAATTCTACTCCTGGCATATAACCAAAAGAAATGAACTCATGTCCACACAAAAACTTCTACAGTATACAAGTGTTCACAACAGTGCTATTGATGAGAACCCAAAGTAGAAGCAATCCAAATGGCTATTGGCAGATGAATGAGAAAACATAATGTGGTATCTGTATCTGCTAAATGGAGTATTATTCAACCATAAAAAAATAACTAAGTACTATACATGCAGCAACATTGATTAAAACATCGTGCTAATCCAAAGAAATCTATCACAAATGCTTATATATTATATGACAGTCTAGAATAGGGAAATCTGTAGAAACAGGAAGATTGATTGATAATTGCTTAGGGCTTACAGCTTGAGGAGGGGGAGAACTGAAAGTTGTAGGGTGTGGCGGTTTGAATGAGAACGTCCTCCATATGCTCCAGGTTTGAATGAGAACGTCCCCCATACGCTCCAGGTATTTGGACATTTTGTCCCCGGCTGGTAGTGCTGTTTTGGGAGGTCTTAGAAGGTGTGGCCATGCTGGAAGAAGCACGTCAGTGGCAGTGGGTTTAGAGAGTTCTTAAGCCTTGGCAGATCTTCAGCCACGCTCTGCTTCCTGTGCCTGCTTGAAGATGTGAGCGCTTGGCTTCTACTCCAGCCACTTCTGCCGCCATGAGTCCCCACCATGATGGACTCTTACTGCTTTGGAACCTAAGCTAAATTAACTCTTCCTTTTACAAGTTCCCTTGGTCAGTGTTTCTATCACAGCAACAGAAAGCAAATTAATGCAAGGGGTGATAAAGAAGTAGGTATGGGGCTTCTTTCTGGGATAAGTGCTCTAAAAGTGACAGGTGATGGTTGCACAGATGTGTGGCTATGATGAAAACCATCCAATTGTGTGCTTTACACAGTAAACCTGCTGAGAGTGAAATCTCAAGAGTGTGGCTAAAATGGCAAGAAAAACAGCACAGAAAACAGAGAAGAAAAGATCCAGGAAAGTAGCTGCTTAAATTGCTGAGATTTTGGTTAGTCCTGCCTGAATTCACTTCTGAACTGGTTTCTGGTTATGGAGACTGATATGTGTAGGTGGAACAGCATGCACCCAAGTCGAGTGGGGTTGGAATAATAGCACCATGTAGACTGTGTGCTGACCTTGAGAAGTTAGGGAGGAGCTCTTCATGGCTGACCAATGATCTGGATAGAAACGTTTACAGTTTAGTACAGCTCGGGGCTGGAGAGATGGCTCAGCAGTTAAGAGCACTGGCTGCTCTTGCAGAGGACCTGGGTTCAGTTCCCAGCACCCACATGGCAGCTTACTGTCTGTAACTCCAGTTCCAGGGCACCCGATGTCTCTTCTGACCCCTGTGTCCATTGCCCAACATGAGTGCACTTACACACATGTAGGCAATACACTCATACACATAAAATAAAAATAATAAGAAAAGCAATTTAGCACAACTCATGCATGGTGGTTAGAATGAAAAATGTCTCCCCGGAATATTTGAACACTTGGTCCCCAGTCAATGGCACTATTTGGGGAGGTTATGGGAGGTTTAGGAGGTGGAGCCTTGCTGAAGGAAGTACGTCATTGGGGGTGGGCTTTGAGCATTTACAGCTTTGTTCCACTTCCAGCTCACTCTGCTTCCTACATGTGTCTGGAGATCTGATCCCCAGTTCCCAGCCACCATGCCTGCCGATTGCCGCTGTGCCTCCCCACCGTGACGCACTCTCCCACTGGAACCATAAGCCAAAATGAACTTTTCTGTAATTCACTTTTGGTCATATTGTTTTATCATAGGAACAAAAAAGTAACTAATATCCCATACAGGGCCCAGTCAGCTCTCAGATGAAGGAGACAGTGTCGGTGAGGACAGCCAATCAATTTTAGAAGTGGAACTTAGGACTTCTGAGGAGAAATGGTAGTATTAAGTCATGTCGACAAATACAAAGCACCAAAGTTAGGAAAAAAGGCCTCTTTCCAATATACATTTAATACAGAATCCCCGGGGGGCGCGGGGAGGGGAGAAAACACTCTTGAAGTGTCAGGCCTGGTTTAAGCCCCAGAACTCATGTTTAAAAAAATAACTGGGCATGGCTAGCGCTTGGGAGGCTGAAGGGTGGATCCACGCCTTACTGGCCAGTAAGCCTAGACTATTTCATGAGCTCAGATCAGTGGGAGACCCTGTCTCAAGAGAAGATAGACAGTACTCATGAACCACACCTGGGCTTGTCCTTTGCTCTGGACACACACAAGTGCACATGCACGCACACTCCCCCATACAGCATGGAAACGTTCCCTTGGCGGCTGGCACTCTGTTGCAGTCTAGCTCTTTCCAGCTCTGCACATCTCGGTGTTCTTCCTTGATACACTTCTGCCTTCCTCACACAAACACAAGCACATGTTGTAAGAGCCCTGAACCTCCCCTACATGTATGGACGCTAGTAGCTAAAATATCTGTCCAGGCATGTGAATTATTATGCTAGGTCAGGCTCCCGTGTCACTCTAGTCTGTCTGCAATCACTTTATTAGCTCATGTGCTGCCTGTCTCTCCATCTCAACGCAAGTCCTGTGGGAGCAAGCACACTGCACTGTGTTCTGTTCACGTTGTCCCCTCATTGCTTGGCGACGTGGCTAGCACTTGGTAAGTGTTAAAAAATTATGTGCTGAGTAGCTGGGTATGGTGGCACACACCTTTAATCCCAGCACTTGAAGCAGGTGGATCTCTGTGCGTTCAAGGCCATCCTGGTCTACATAGCAAGTTCCAGGCCAGTTGGGGCTACAGGAAGAACCCTGCCTCAAAAAGACCCCCCAGAAATTATGTGCTAAATTATTATTATTATTATTTTGAGACAGGGTCTCCCTGTAGCCCTAGCTGGCCTGGAATTCACTATGGAGACCAGGCTGGCCTAATTTCACAGAGATCCACCTTCCTGAGTGCTGGGACTAAAGGTGTGCACCACCATGCCCAGCTCTGAACTTTTTAGAGTTACATTAGTTTGCTTAGTTCTGAGTGCCATGCCATAGGGCATGTGTGGGTGTCAGAGAATTACTTTTGGGAGTCGGTCCTCATCTTCTACCATGTGGGTCCTGGGGATTGAACTTGGGTCATCAGGCTTGACAGCAAGCATCTTTACTCTCGAGGCCATCTCACCCACCCACTGCTGACTTCTTGATTAGCAGGATATCTTTGGCACAAGGCACTTATACTATTTAAGTATCATGAGTGAGTCTCATTATTGGGCAATGAGGACACGAAAAAAAAAAAACCTGCACTCAGCAAACACACACAATAGTACATAAAGTAAAAATAAACAAACATGAGCAGATACAATGTGTCTGTTTGGGGTTCCTGGGGTATAGTCCACTTACCAAGACCTCTCTGAAGAGAATATGTGTATGTTTTCTTCTTTTAAAAAAAATTTTATTCATTATTTTTATGTGTATTGCCCACATGTATGTAAATGTTGTACAATGCCTGTGGAGGCCAGAAGAGGGCGTCAGATCCTCTGGAACTGGAGTTATGGATGGCTGTTAGCTGGGATTCAAACCTGGGTTTTCTGCAAGAACAGGCAGTGCTCTTAACCACTGAGCCATTTCTCCAGCTCATTTTCTTCTTTTATATAAAAAACTATTTTTATGTGTGTGTGTTTTCCCTGCATATATGTAAGTAAACCACGTGTGTGCAATGCTCACAGAGATGGGCACCAACCAAGATAAGGATACCAGACTGCTTCTTAACAACAGAGCCACATAAAAACATTAATTATTACTCATGTGTATGCCAGTGCTTTGCAAGTGCCTGACACAAATATATTCAACAAATACCTGTGAAATAAATTAATATTTCAAACAGTCCTGGAGCACAGGCTACTGAGAGCCCTAGTCAGCCACAGCCTGGAAGCTCCCTCATTTCTTTTGGATGATACAGAAAGACGCACCTGTTTACATCAATGCACTTGGGGGGAGTCAAACTGACTTTTCAGTTCGTGGGCTGTCAACCGCCCTCACCTCCTCTCGCTCCTGCTCTGCATTATAATCACCTCTCTACCCGCTTTGACACTTCTACCAGATGGTGAGAAGAACAGAAGGAGTTAACTGTAGATCAGTCAATTGTAAGTTTTTATTAGTGCCAATAAAAGCCTAAAGAAGTGATGTTACTGGTCAAAGACGATGGCGTTTATATCTCTGACTTCAATTTCTGTTGACATTGGGAAGCAGTGAGCTTGCCCTCCACTTGGAAAAGATGATTAATCATAGGTGACAGCGTAGAGGTGGAGGCATGGGCTTGGGGAAAGGCAGAAATAAAGGATGTCATTTCAGTAACACCCCATCTACTCTGTTCTTTGTTTTCAAGGGTTAAAAGGGAGCTTTGAGGTAGTGTCCAGGTTCAATCCACAGTTCCTCTCCAGGCTGTTGGTTGCATCTAAAAATGCTTCTTTTATTGGAGATGTGTTTCCCTGTAGCCCCAACTGGCCTGGAACTCACTATGTCAACCAGGCTCACCTTGAACTCACAGAATGCTTGGATTAAAGGTGTGCACCACCACACCCAGCTCAAAAATGTTTCTTTCCCTGGCTGCACTGCAAGCATATTTCACTAGACACCTCTGGCAGCACTGATTATAGGGAGGTTGATAAAGGAGGCTGACTGCAATGCCCTCTGGTGGTTTAAAGTACTCTCCTTATCTACAACTGTAACGTTAAAAAAAAAAATGCAGCCATTTTCTCTTAAGTGGTAGCTTATTTATAAAATCAAGTCAAAATTGTCAAACTCTTTGATTTCCATAGCCTTCGCAGTTGTGAGCCATCTCTACACAGACACTGTAGCCTGTATAACTCCATGGCTTTGAGTGATTAATATGTGACAAAGAGGGCTGGAGGTGTGCGGCTCAGTTGAGAGTGCTCACCTTGCCTCCCTGAAGCCCTGGGTTGCGTCCCCAGCACCACATGAACTATGTGCCTGGAATTCTAGCACTTCAGGAGTACAGGGAGGAGGATCTGAAGTTTAAGGCTATCCTTGGCTACATGGTGAGTCTGAGGCCAGCGTGGGCTACATGAAACTCTGTCTCCAGGTTTGTGGTGAGGTGAAGAGGAACTCCCATAGGCCATCTGACAAAGTCACATGAAGTAAACAGCTGTGCATTCATGGAATCAAGGCCCAGAGAAGAGAACTGGGACAATTGTGCACATGGGGCGGGAATCACTGTGTCCACACAGGGGTGAGGTACCAGTAAGAAGATGATGCCCACAAGGTCTGAAGACAACTGGTGAACAGGTGCCCAGTTAATGGCAGCTATGGGTATCTACTTAAGTAAATGGTCTACACTCTCAGCTGCCGACCAGCTGGGAGAGAACCAAACTTCAGCTATAAATTCGAGTTGTTTTTACTTTTGCTAAGCCTCGAGTAACTGTGTTTTGCAGATGTGTGCAAGTTAAATGAAAATCACAGTGATCACTCAGCCCAGTCCTGGGTGTGTCCCCCTTTCCTCTCTGTTCCACTTAGGATGTCGCCCAGGGCTTCCTGGGTGCTAGGTGAGCTACCCCTCCGCCCCTAGTCACTTACTCAAAGCCTTGGAGCAACATGGGGTAAAGTGCCTGAGTGCCTGTGGCAACTTCCCAGTCAGTCAGGGCTACACAGGGAGACTCTTTCAAGAAATCAAAAACATTTAAAAAAGAGCAGACAGAGCAGCAAAAGAATGCAAGTCCGCTCTGTACAAGGCACTGGGCTCCACGTCTAGCCCTTGGGCAAGAGCATAGACTAGACCGGGCAGTTTCATCATCATCATCATCATTTCTACTATTTGTTTTTGGAGATAGTTCTCCAGTGCTGGAGAGGCCGAGACAGGAGGACTCCAGTTTGGTCAACTGGAGGGGCTCTGGGTTCAGGTAGAGAGATTGTTTTTTTTAAAAAAAACAAAGTGGAAAAAGAGAAAGACACGTGGCATTGACCTCTGACCCCCACAGGGGCACTCACACACACACGCACGTGCACCAGCCCCTCAAACTTATTATTTATTTTTTATGTGTACGAATGTTTTGCCTGCAGGTATGTGTGTCACATGTATGCAGTACCTGTGGAGGCCAGAAGAGGGTATCAAATCTCCTGGAACTAGGGTTATAGATGGTTGTTAGCTTGGGTGCTGGGAACCAAACCTGAGTCCTCTGTATGACCAGCCAGTACTCTTAGCTGCTGAGCCATATATCCAGCCCAGTTCTCCACATTTAGTAACATCATGTTTGAGATGAAAAAGTTACAATAGTATGATTCTATTTTTGTAAAGCTCTTATCTATAAATATACCCATATATGTATTTGTCTGCAAATAGACAGTGAAATATCTACATAATTTCTCAGCTGTAGGAATTTGAGAATGCATATGTGTAGATATCCTCATTTTCTTCACAATTTTCTGAAAATTTGAAAATGATATACTACTTTTATAAGAAAAAAATGGTCTAAGCTAAAACAAGAAAAATTTAAACTAAACTAAAAAATACAGATGTCTCCAAGAACACAGATTATCCAGTATAGCATCAAGAACTCTCAGTTCTGTTCCAGGCAGCTAGTCCTTTCCGTTATGACCTGAGACAGACCTGTATTTCCCACGTATACAGTACAAAACAATCAAGATCTGGGTGCAGTGGCACATCTACAGTTCCAGCTAACTGGGAGGTGGACCAGGGATGATGGATCACTTGAGCCCAGGTATTCAAGGTCAGCCTGGTCATAGTTAGAACCCTTCTCTAAAAAAAAAAGCAAGGAGGATGGAGAGATGGCTCAGTGTTTAAGAACACTGGCTGCTCTTGCAGAGCCCCTGAGTTTGATTGCTAGCATCCACATAGTAGCTAACAACTGTCCATAACTCCAATTCCAGGGAATCTGACGCCCTCTTCTGACCTCCATGGTCATTGCATGACACGGGTGCACTTACACACATGCAGACAATACACTCATACACATAAAATAAATTTTTAAAAAGTGTAGAAGGTTCAAAATATTGGACTTGAAATTTCTTTCTTTCTTTCTTTCTTTTTTTTTTTTTTTTTGATGTGACACCAAAGGCACATACAACAAAGAGAAACCACACAAACTGGACTTCAGCAGACTTTCAAAAGTCTACATTATACACATAGTCAGAAAGAAAAGGCAAACACAGAATGGGAAAAAATGTACACCATATGTCTGATATAGAATATATGAGTATATACAGCTGTTAAAACTCCATTAAAAACAACAACAACAAAGGACTTCATTCAAAAATGGGCAAATGACTTGATAAGTATTTTCCCAAAGAACATACACAGATGGTCAATAAAAGGGCTGAAGATGTAGCTCAGTGGCAGAGTACTTGCCTAGCAAGCACAAGGTCCTGGGTTTGATCCCCAGCATTGAAACAAAAAAAGCACTAAAAAGGATAGTTAATGAGAACATGAAGAAATACTTGGCATCATCAATTATCAGAGAAATGCAAATCTATAGCAAATTGGATGTCCCTTCATATCTATCAGGATGGCTACCGCCAAAAACCCCCAGAAAATAACAAGTACAGACAAAAATACAGAGACATCGTTTCCATATTGATTAAAGTAAAGGGGCAGAGTGGACTGTGTGATGGCACATGTTTGCAGTACTTACAGTTCCAGCACCAGGGAGACTGAGAGCAACCGAGAGTTCAAAGCCAGTCTGTTCCAAAAGAACTGAGAGCAGGGTCTTAAGATGTTCATATAATAGCATTATTAACAACAGCAAAATGTGGCAGCAACCCAAAAGCCCATCAACACATGAACAGGAAAGCAAAGTATGGCATACACGATGGAATGTTATTCAACTTTTAAAAAGGAGATTCTGACATATGCTAAAATGAGAGGCTGTTATGCAGAGTCACAGAAAGAGAAATACTGCATGATTTTGCTCATAAAACACTTTGTCAATAGCAGAGACAAAAAACAGAACTGTATTTGCTGGGAGCTGGAGGAAGGGGAAAATGGAAGTTATTCTCTAATGGGTGATTTGATGAGATCAAGAGCTCTGGGATGGGTACACATTATCTATTTATGTATTTATTTTTGTGGGGGCGAGCACGTGTGTGTTTGGGTATGTGTGATTATGCTTATGTGTGTGGAGGCCAGAGATTGAGGTTGGGTGTCTCTCTAGATGATGCTCCACCTTATATATTGAGGCAGGGTCTTTGACTTGAACCAGAGCTCACTGATTTTGGTAGTCTAGCTAGCCAGCTTGCAAGGGAGATCATGGGATTTCATCAGCAGGCTGCCACACCCATCCTGCATTCATGTTTGAATGGCAAGACTTTACCCACTAAGCCATCTCCTCAGTCCATGGATAGGTTTAATACCACTGAACAGTGTACTCATGAATGGTAGGTCAAGCAGAATTTACAATTAAAAAAATAGGAAAAAATCCTCAACAGCTCTTAACAAGACTCTGAAATACTTTCCAAGGAAATGTTTCCATATTGATCAAAGTAAAGGGGCAGAGTGGGCCATGTGGTGGCACACGTTTGCAGTGCCTACAGTTCCAGCACTGGGGAGACTGAGTGAGTCTACTAGTGAGCTACAGGCTAGTATAGTCGGCATGGTGAAATCCTATCTCTGAAAACTTCAAAAACAGAAACAAACCTCTCCCCACCAAAATGCAGACTGGTCAGCCTTCATAACATCAGTGACTACGGGAAACCCAAGCTGCCTTTGCTGGGTAATTTTGTTCAGGAAAATGAAATAGTTCATGTTATGTTTCTTTAAGTTTTAATTACATCATTAAAAATTTCAGTGTAAGGACTCTATTTTCTTTCATTAGACCCATGTCTAAATGTAAAAAAGGCTATTAAGAAGGATCGGGATCCTGGGGCTGGAAAGATGGCTCGGCGGTGAAGGGAAGAGCATGGACCGGTCCTACAGAGGCTTTGAGTCTGGTTCCCAGCACCCACAGACTGCCTAACCATTGTAACTCCAGTTCCAGGGGATTCAACATCTTCTTCTGGCTTCCACAGGCATGCTCATGGTACACTTATACACATAAGATAAAAATTAATACAAAAATTCAAAAAGGATGGGTTCCAGATCTCTCTTCTAGGTGCAGGTCAGTGGCTCAAGGCTCTTTTCCTCGCCTCCATTTCAACTCTCCTTCACCTCGCAGGTCTAGGCCAGAATGCTTTTGGATTTAGTTCTTGCTAATGAGAAATAACAAAGCACCATCTTCTTTCTAATTCACAAAAGCTTTTCTGCTGTCAGGAAAGCCTGTATTCAGCTGTTTGGGGTATTCCTGGGGCCAACATCACCTTCAAGGTCTAAATGGAGCTAGGTCCTGCCTCCAAAGCTACCACGGCGACTCTTGAACACTTACGTAACATTTCTCATTAGCGCTCATCAGTGGGAGAACTCTAAGCTGTTTTTGTCTGTCTGACTCCCACACTGAATAATGAGTTAGAGGAGGCCAGCGTCTGAGTGCTATTTATCTTTATAATCCCAGAACTTGGCAAGGGGCTTGGGTATGGCCATAAAAAAAAACAAACAAACAAACATTAAAAAAATACATGAATAGAGTATTATTCCTAGAATAGGAACTTGCAATTTAATAAGGCTGTCCATACAGCATCCACACAGGCACCACCATGTGGCTGGCCGTCCATTCTACCAATGGGTTCCGCAGAATCTAAAACAACACAGCATGAGATATACATAAAATGATTAACGGCTGATGCTGGGGTGACTCCCTTTAGAGCAAAAATGAGTATTTAATGGTTGACAAACCCAACTGACACAGGTGGGGGGGCATGTGGGCAGTCCCAGCACTTGGGAGGCAGAGGCAGGAGGATCATGAGTTTGAAGACAGTCTAGATTACACACTGTCTCAAAAAGTATGAATTAATTAAAGAAATCTGAAAGTTGATAATCAACTAAGAAAATACCACAGCACAGGAATTAAAAATATGTAAACTTTGGCTAAGCAGGTTGGTGCATGCTTTTAATCCCAGCATCGGGAGGTAGAGGCAGGCGGATCTCTCTGAGTTCAAGGCCAGCCTGGTCTACTTAGGGCATTCCAGGCCAGCTGGGGCTATAGGAAGACTCTGTGTCAAAAACACCAAAAATAAATAAATAAAAGTAAACTTTGTGTGTGTGTATATTTGTCTGTACACATGTGTGTACATGCATGTGTCTCTGTTCAGCGTGGAGGCCAGAGGTCAACACCAGGTGTCTCTATCAGCGCTTTCCACCTTCTCTTTTGAAACAGGATTTCTTGCTACACCTGACTAGGCTGGTGAGCTCAGAGGTCTTCCTGTCCTGAGCCCTCTGCACTGAGATTACAGGCGAGGCCACTGCACCTGGCTTTTTACAGAGGTGCTGGAGGTCAAAACTCAAATCCTCATGCTTGTGTGGCCACCTCCCCAGTCTTGACACAAAAACTCTTAAGTAGGTACAATGACTGACACACGCACAACACTACGGGAGTAGAAAGACCTGAGTGTGTGTGTGCGTGTGTGTGTGCGTGTGCATGCACACGTGTATGGGCGGAAGCCCCAGGAGAGCTCCTGGAGCTTGACGCTTGATCTGAACAGGAATTTTCTTGGAATATCAGAGATTCTTGCCACAACAGAAAGCATAACCAAAGGACTGAGGCAAGAAACAAGTGTGTGTGTATGTGTGTGAGTCTAGAGAGATGGCTCAGTGGATAAGGGCTCTTGCAGAGGATGTGGGTTCTGTTCCATATGGCATCTCAAAACCACATGTAAGTCCAGTTCCAGGGGATATGATGCCCTCTTCTGGCCTCCCCAGGCATCAGGCATGTATGTGGTATACACACATACACGCAGGCAAACACTTATACACATAAAAGTAAAAAAAAAAAAACAAAAAAAAAATCTTGAAAAAGGAGAAAAAAAACAAAAAACAAAAAAAAACCCCCACACAAGTTCAAGGAGACTTCATTGTTACACAGGCCACAGGATTTCCTGAAGCCTCATGGCATCTCACGGCATCTCAATGGAGAGCCGAAAGTTCAAAACAGGAAGAATTCCAGGTCTTAACCATAAGCCTCTCCAAATGGCTTAGTGAGGTTGGTTTGCTGGCGGTGCTGGGAACCAAACTCAGGCATTCCACCTACTGAGCTGCAACCCCAGCTCCCTCTTTTTTAAAATTTTGTGTGTGTTGCCTGCATGTATGTGAGTACACCTGTGTCCCGCAGTGCCCTCAGAAGTCACAAGAGAACATTGGATCCCCCTATAACTGGAGTCAAGGATGGTTGTTAGCTGCCATGTGAGTGCTGGGAACTAAACCGGGGTCCTCTGCAAGAGCAGCCAGAGCTCTTAACCTCTGAGTCATTTCTCCAGCCCTCCAGCCCTTTTTAAAAGAGATTTTAAATTATGCATATATGTGTGTCTGAGGGGGGAGGCATGTTCATGTAAGTCTACATGCCCATACTGAATCTGCCTGGAGCTGGAGTTATAGGCAGTTATGAGTCAACAACACGGGTGCAGGGTAACAAACTTAGGTCCAACGCAAGAGCAGAAGACACTCTTAACTGCCAAGCCATCTCCCCTTCCCACCCCTTTGAGTGAGTGGCAGGGAGGACTTTTTAAAGAACAGTGGCCATGCAGGAGGCTCTAAAGGGTCCGCATTTTGAATCTTTGCTTTTTGCAGACAAGGTCTCACTTTGCTGCCCTGGCTGGTCTGGAACTTGTTATGTAGATCAGGCTGACCACAAACTTAGGAGATCCGCTGTCCATTAAGGCCCATGGAGCAACTTTTGTGTCCCCAAAGATCAGCATTCACACACGGCCTTTTTATGTAGATGGTAGTAAAAATCCTGTAGAGTCTGTCAAACTTAGCAGAGGCATAAATACCTTACAGATAGCCTTCCTGCACATTCTGGTGACATTCAACTGATCCCCCTGCCAGTGGGTTTTGGTGCCACAAAATCACTATTCTTTAGCTTTTCAAAAGAGCCAAGGTAAGTCAGTAGCTCAGCCTGTGACTTTCTCCTACTGAACAATGCATGTTTTCCCACATAACTCATCATTTGAGGAGGACTTAATTTGAACACTGAAAAAAATAAGAAGTTATTGGATGTGGCTTCTCTCATTTTTGGTCTTCTGAATTTATTTATGGGAAATATTTACACACTCACTATTGTCTCCAGTTTTAAAAAAAACCTGGGGCACCTCATGAATTCGTGTGTCACCTTGTATGGGGCCATGCTAATCTCTAACATTCCAATTTCACTGTTGCTGTTGCTGAGGCAAGAGCCTGGCTTCCCTTTGACATGAAAACCACCATGAAGAAATGCTCACAATTAAAACAATGAAAAGAATATAGTTACCCAAAAGGAAAGGGGATCTTACTGGTTCAAACAGCATTTGTTAAACACAGATACAAAAAAAGAACTGTGTGGTGCCCCCACACACACATATAGACACATGCACATGCACATGTGCGTGAGCACACATACTCTCTAACCCTCACAACAGCCCGTGGAAGTAATTACTTCTATTTGACAGCGGAGGACACAGGCTCTGGAAAGTGAAGTGGTGGGTCTGTGGCAACAAGGCAATTATAGTACATGACAGGGTGAAAACTGGGCCTAGATCTGGCTCAAAACCCAGAGTGCCTTTACTAGACCACAGATTTACCCAAACAGCTATATCCTTAATCAATAACTAATATGATCGTAGTAGCAACCACTGACACTTATCTAGCTCTTTCGAGGCAAGCAGTGGGATTTCATTTGACACCTGCCGTCACCCCATGAGCTAGGTTTAGCAGGAACTCCACTCTATACTTAGGGAAACAAGTTTCCCCAAAGTTCAGTAAAGGTGTGGTTTTTGCAGCTGGTAAGGAGGAGGCCAGAGTTTGAATGGTGATCTAATTCCAGGGCCCAGCCTCTTAATCTTCCACCAGACTGCAGGGAGCTGCACTCCAGTCCTGGCTCTAACCAGTCGAGTTATTTAACAGTTCAGTTTCATTCCCTGTTAATGAAGCAGGGCTGCCATTACCTCTCCCTACCTATTCCAGAGACAGGGATTATAACGAGAGAAAACGTAAAAGCTTAAGAAGGGAAACTGTTTACAGACCCAGGCGCTGTAAGTTTGACTCAGATCTTCTCTACGGCAGGGTCATAAAGGGATTTATCTGGCATCATTAGCTCTCACACCTCCTCTGAAGGGGCTGCGAAGTATTATTTCCACTTATCAAAGAGTTGAGACACACGAGGGGATGACGTCATTTGCTAGCTGGTTGCAAACCTGGGAATAAAACCCAAGAGTTCTAACTCCCATTGCTTATGTTCTTAAGGTAAATTCTATTTTTGTATTTCAAAGTTAATTGTAAAATGGACAAGGATAGAAACATTACAGTATCCACTTCAAAGCGGAGATTAAACACTTAACAGAAATTAAATTTTCTACTGCAGTGACACTAATGTAACCTCTAAGGTTCTCAATCCACAGTCTAGAGACTCAAAAAGAAAAAAAACAGTCCATTTCTTTCTAATGGACTTCTGCGCTTTAGTTTGCTCAATCAATTTTTGTCTAACTAAAGGTTACAAAGCTGGGTGAATTATTACCCAGTTTCAACTGCTGAGTCTAGCACCTACCACAAGGAACATAAAACTTCCATGGAAAACTGTTCCCTCATAAAACCAGAAATAAAGAATTATCAAATATAGTCTCACATCATAAACACCTAATTGAGCTACGATTTACTTTGGAAGTTATTCTAACACACTAACCAATCATATCCTGAGCTTGATACTCAAGCTTCAAAGCAAACAGGATAATTAAAATAAGTACACTATACACCAGACCCATTACAAATCACCCTCCTTCTGCATAGAGTCCAAATTATAGTCTTGTGCTTCCCACCCAAGACTGAAAGAGATATATGAAATCTTAAAGTAAAATTAAAAAGTAGCAATGAGGGGCCTGGGCGACGGCTCAATCAGCAAAGTGCTTGCTTTGTAAGCATGAACACCAGCACTCACCTAAAAAGCTGGTCACAGCAAGGCAGGCCCATAAGCCTAAGACCCAGCACAGGGGAGATGTGAACAGGAGGGTCCTGGAGACTTGCTGGGAAATCAGTGAGCTGCAGGTTTAGAGAACCTATCACAAAAAGAAAAAGTGGAGTAGGGCGTGGTGGTACATGCCTGAGACTCCAGTCTAAGGCTCTGCATTTGGATTTTTAGCATTCCCACCCACCGCCCCCCATAAGAAGCTAATCACAGTGGGTGTCACACATCTTTAATCCCAGTACTCAGGAGCCAGAAATAGGTTGATCCAAGCCAGCCAGGACTACACAGTGAGACCCTGTCTCAAACAAAAACAAAGATAAGGAGGAAAGAGAACGAGGGAGACACCTGATGTCAATATTTGGTCACACACAAGTGCATGCACAAAAGTTGTAGGGGGCCGAATCTGTCTTCGATTCTCTGGCTTAAACTGGGAACGAGTATTCAGTCATCTAGATCCTCTTAATTCTTATTTTCTAGAACACCACAATAATCTTTCAATAATTACTAGTTTAATAATCACATACTTTGAAATTACCATAGGGACTAGGGAGAAGAAACACTAGAAAGAAATTTCCACTCAAGAGTCCAGAGTGCACAGAGCTGTCATTACTTTCTCTGACTGAATCATAGAGGAACAAAAGCTAAATCATGAGAACCAAAGTTATTCAAGTGGTGAGAACAGATGTTAAATTTGACCTCTGCCAAAGGGCTGAGAAGAGATGAAGGGTTAGTCTATGCTGACTGTGAAGAGAATTTTCTTTGTGGGTGGGTGGCTTGAGGCCATTCATTTTTTTATATGCTCTGAGTAGAAAGTAAATGACGACATGGGATTCCTATATTTTGTTTTCCCTTAGGCTGTCTTCCTACAGTAATCTAGATTTCCTTTGAGAGAAATATTCATCTTGGTTTCTATAACTGAAGTCAATTCCAGTTTCTGTTGAGCCAGGGGCCCCAAGAGCTCTTGAACTTTATTATAGGTGGGAATCACCTGGGAGCTTGCTGAATTACAAGCTGATTCAGAAGGCCTGGGCTTCGAGCCTGATGCCTCTCAGCTGATGTCAACAAAGCTGCTTCATAGACTACACTCTCGGGTACTAGGACTCTAAGGAATGTTTCCAAATAAAAATAACCTGCACCAGATGTTTCTCAAGACATGCAGCTTCCACAAAGACTCAACAAAGACTATTATGAAGAATATTCCAGAGCCTACCCAGGATGTCTGCTTCCCAACCCATTTTTGTGTTGCTTTTTAACCATCTGGTTGCACACCCAATGTCAGACCTTAATAAAGAGCAACTTTCAAGAACAATTTTTTTGGGTCCTGACAATTTATTGAAGCTTGTCTGATTGGAGCTTGCATGAGTGGACAAAAACTGTAAGGCTTTTATAATAAAAGACCCGATTCAAAATAAATAGGTATTTTTTAAAACTATCTCAAACACTAACAAATAAGTGACATTTACAAAGAGTTTGTAAGAAAATTATTTGGGATTAATCATTTTCATTTCCCCCACAAAATAAATAGCTCAATTAACTCTCCTTAAGCAGGAGGAAGAGTCAAACAAATAAAGTCATGCCCAAGGCACAGTCAGGATGTTATTTTTAGTGAGGAAAATTCCAAGATTAAGACATATTACTGTATCTGAGGATTACTGGATATGTCCTAGAACCTAGGAGAGTGTTCATGGAAGAGAACAGTTGGTAAAGTTGAATAAACTCTAGATGGAAAGCCATTCCCCTCGAGAAAATCAATAAACTCCCACACACTTCCATTTTTAGGTCTTTTTGTATTAGTCTAACCTTCACCCCAATCCAAATCAGACATCACAAAAATTAAGTTGGCAACTGGTGCAGGTGGCTACACTTCCTGTTTAGCTTTTGATGTTTTTCCAGCCAATGCCAATAACACTTGTAGTGGAATAAGCCAGACTGAAAGAATTGCCTCTCTTGGCTCTGCAGCATCTCCAGCCTGCACTTTCCTCAGGGCTTCTGTGTGCTCTTCAGCCCCATTAAGGTGAAGGTAGCAGCTGTCAGTTTCTCATAGACAAGGAACATGAGGGCAGCTGTGAGCACTGTCTGGAGCAGCTTGGCTTCAAGGCCTTTGTAGAGTCCCATTACTCCAAAGCGTCTAAAAGGAAACAGGTTGGAATAAAATAGATTTTCTTTGTAAAAAACAGCTATTGTATAAGAGAAATCTGCTGTGACCTCATAGCTTCTCCATGAAAGTTTTTTTCCTTAGGCCCAAAACAAGCAATGGAGGTTTTCAACTGCAACAGAGATTTCTGCTGTTGAAGCACTGCTTAGCTTTAAGAGCATTTAGGGACTGATAAAGCTAAGTATTCATGGGCCATCAATATTGTGTCTTTATAGTCATCCTTAATTAGTGGAATGCTGGCAATATCGAACTAATAGGATGCAAATCCTGAAATTGTCTAAAACCACGATAATGCTTTGGCACTATCTAAGAACTTTTAAGTTTAATGGTCTCCCACTCAGTTATTTCAACTCAACAGTCCCTAAATTGTAGGAAATCTGTTAATTGGTTCAGATAATTTTAATCTCAATAGAACTAGGGAAAAACACAAACAAAAAGCTGTCTGATATTCAGACTTCCCATACATTCAGTCGTCTGGCTCAGCCAAAACTCAGCATCGAAGTCACCCAAAGAGCTTGTTAAAATACAGACTTGCTGGGCCCATTCCCACAGTTTCTGACTCATTAAATTTGGGATAGGACTCAAAAAATTGCATGTCCAACAAGCTCCCAGGTGATGAGGAGGAGGATTGGGTCTAGAGACCAGCCCTTGAGAACTCCTTAGAGAAGGGTGCTTTGGCTGGAACCCAAATTTCAAAGCAGAGCATCTCTCCAAACCCATCTGTTAAAGGGACTTAATCTCATGTGCTAGCTCACCAGTAACTTCAGCCATGGACTTGGAGATGGAGTCTAATCAAGTGCTCCAACCAAGCTATTGTCATACTTGCTGTGTGAAAGTCTAATGGGGAAATCTATTAGGGAATGTGATAAGTGATCCATGAATTTATAGCTCACTGACTACCTCTGTGCTCCTCAGGGTGATGTCCCAGAAGATGGAAATTGCCAGACTGTTGAGATCTGTAGACTGCTAGAGCCCACCCCAGATGGGAGGCACATTTCTGAATTGTAATGAAACACTTCAGTTGATTTTTTTTCTTTATTAAAGACAGGGTCTTATGTAGCCCAGGCTGGCCTCAAAATTGTTATGTAGCCAAGGTTGCTTTTGAATTCTCAATTATTCCACCTCCACAGATGTGCTCAGCACACCTGGCTTCGGGTGAAGTGTGTGAGTGGTCGCTTCTGCCAGTAGTTACTACAGCTATCATCCTCTATCACTGTCCACCTTATTTTTTACAGACAAAATCTCTCACTGATCCTAGCCCTTGCTGTTCTGACTATGCTGGCTGGCCAAGCAAACCCCCAGTATCCACCTGTCCCCACTTCACCAGTGCTGGGGTTACAGGTACACAGTGCCTCACCTGGATTTTTATATGGGCACTAGACGTCAACACTCAGGTGCTCATGCTTGCACAGCAAACACCTCACCCACTGAGCCTCTCTTCAGACCTTCAGATGATTCCTTTTTTGCTTTGTTTTGAGACAGGGTCTCACTACGTAGTCCTGGCTGGCCTGGAACTTGCTTTGTAAACCAGGCTGGCCTTGAACTCATAGAGATCCGTCTACCTCTGCCTGCCTCCCAAGGGCTGGGATTAAAAGTGTGCACTACCACACGCTGTTTTTGTCAAGGAAAACATAGAATTACTGCAGTTTTTACCACATGGAATGATTGTTAGTGAGATCACCTACAGCATAGCGTTGAGCTCAATATCTGCTGTGTGGCAAACCCTCAAGAAAAGTATGCTGCTCCAACCCTCACTGTCAATACTGGCGTGACCGTGCCCTGACTCCTCACAGACTTCACTACAGCAGACGTCACATTCCTGAGAGGATACACGGACAGAAGCACAACAGCCTTGATGTTAGATGACAAGGAGCTCTTTCTCATCTTTCTTTTTTTTTTTTGGTGCTAGAGTTAAACCCAGGCCATGCACACACAAATCACATGCTCCACCACCAAGCTACACCCCCAGGCCTGGAGGGCTCGCTTTCTAAAGGAGTCCTTTGCAGTAGTTACCAACAAGGAATAAGGACTAGAACTTTTCCATGATTTCCCAAATTGCTGTCAAATCACACTAGTCTCATAAATAGAGAAAAAGCGGAACAGGACAGGCAAGTTTCTGAGGCTATGGCTGCCATAATAACGCAAGAGCAGCTTCTACTACCACTCCTCGGCAGAGGAGGCTGCGGAAAGGGAAGACAGAATGGGGAGCATCAACAGAGCTCACTTGACTCGCTGGTGAAGAAGATAGAGAACATTCCGAAGACTCCCCAGTGTTCTGTTTTCTGGATTTAGTCTATGACGTCCAAACTGGGAAAGGAAGGAGAAGAAAAGGAGAATTAACTGTGTGTGTATGTTTGTGCGTGTGTGCGCATGCGTGTGCGTGTGTGTGTCCACCTTCAAGCATGAGCATGCATTCACATGTGTGAGTGCATATGCCCACGGAGTCTAGAAGAGCGAGGGTCAGATCTCCAGGAACTACAGTTACAGGTGGTTGTGAGTCATCCAACATGGGTGCTGGGAACTGAACTCAGGTCCTCTGCAAGAGCAGTATGTACACCTAACTGCTGAGCCCCTCTTTATCTTAATTTCTACTTAGAAAGAAAATCACATAGGGGGAATGTCTTATAGCAAACAACAATAAAAATATTCGATTAGCACTACAGATTTCATTTTTAATCCCACTTTTCAATTAAATAAACCAAAATAAGAAATTTGGGAGGGCGGCCAGAGAGATGGCTCAGTGGTTAAGAGCACTGACTGCTCTTGCAGGGGACCCAGGTTCGAATCCCAGCAATCACATGGCAGCTAACAACTGTCTGTAACCCCAGTTCCAGGGGATCCGATGCCCTACTCTGTTCTCTGCAGGCACTGCACAACACAAGTGTACTTACATACACGCAGGCATAACATAAAATAAAAAAATTTTTTTAAAGAATTATTTTTCAATAAAGCAAGCATGTATTTTTTTCTTCGCTTAATTTTCCATGCTGGGATTACTCAAAATGTTGAAAATACAAAGCAGATGCTGCCCTTGCCACTGAACTACAGCTCTAAGAATTTTCATTTCTAAAGAGAATTATGGGAAAACTCTTAACTGCAAGGACAAAAAACAAAAACAAAAGCAAGGAGCTGGAGAGATGGCTCAGCAGTTAAGAGCACTGGCTGCTTTTGCAAAGGATCTGGGTTTTGTTCCCAGCACCCACATGGCGGCTAACACTGTCTGTAACTCAAGTTCCAGGGATCCTATGCCCTCTTCTGGTCTCCACACACATTGCACTCACAAGTGCACTAACACACATGCAGACAAACACTCATACACATAAAATAAAAATAAATAAAATTAAAACAGAAACAAAAGCAAGTCAAACCAAGGATGATGACTCAGACATTGACGGGTAGAGTTTATAACTTTCAGTTCTTTAAAAAGTTCTGATAAACATGGATCATTTAGAACCTATGCAGTCTACACTCTTCAAATTACACAGTATGAATGTATTGAAAACATTTATGCAAATGCTAGTGAAATCCTATTAAGAACTAATGTAAAAATACAACATTAGCAAAAATACTTTTAATGGAAAGTAGCATTTTTTTTAATGAAATACTTTCAATACTACATTCATTTTATCTAGCAATAAATCTTTCAAAATTTCTCTCTGGAATAGATATTTTTATTTTTTTTGCAGTATCAGGGATTGAACCCAGGACCTTACACATGCTAGGTAAGTGCTATACCATTGAGTTAGACCCCTAGTCCCAGAACAGGTCCTGACTGTCCACACTCTATCTCTCTTTCCATTGCTGTTACCCTGGCTCTCCAGAACCACCTGTCTCTGTTCCGTAGTGCTTTGGTTACAGGCATGCACAGCCATGCTTGGCTTTTTGTGGGTGCTGGAGATTCAAACTAAAGTCTTTATGTTTCTGAGCAAACACTCTTCACTGGGCCATTTACCCAGCCCTTCCACTTTAGCTTTGGTCACTCTGTTGTAGAATAGCCCAATGGGTCTTCCAGACTTGTCCTTCAGATTACATTACTGTCTCTCTGAAAGTCCTTCAGAGGCTTTCCTGCTGGGCTGACAACAAATATTTCCACCTACATTCCTCACCTACAGCTTCCCTGCAACTCTCCCAGTCTCTTTCTGGGCAAGCGACTCCCAGCCACAGAGGTTTCCCTTCATTTCTTACATGAAGCAGCTGTTGACATATCTTGCTCCTATTCCTGGAATGTACCTTCCTCTGCTCTCTGTGTAGCTCAGCCCTTATCCTCCATACATCTTGAGTTCAACATTCCTCCTCACCGGGGCCCATATCCAGTTGAGGTATCTAGCAAGAACCCTAAAAACACTATTCCACTTCAACAAGTCTTCTTAATGGCTCTTTTTCCAGCTTGTAATTACCTAGTTATCTGACTTGCTGACTCTATAAGGACAAGGGTTATTACTGTTTTGGTCACCACGGTATACCCAATTTCTCACACAGAGTAAAAATATTTGAATGGATAAACAACCTAAAGTATGAAAAAAATGAAATTTGAAAGTGTTTTGGGCCAGGTGTGGTGGTATGCACTGAACGGTAGCATTGAGGAGGCAGAAGCAGGTAAGTTCCTGTAAGTTCAAGAGCAACCTGGTCTATATAACAAGTTCCAGGTCAGCCAGGGCTACACAATGAAACTCCTGTCTCAAAAAAGAAAGTGCTAGGCAGGGTGTGGTGGTGCATGTCTTTAATCCCAGCACTCGGGAGGCAGAAAAGGGGGATCTCTGTAAGTTCAAGGCCAGCCTGATCTAAATAGTGAGTTCTAGGCTAGCTGGGGCTATAGGGAGACCCTGTCTAAAAAATATCACACACACACAAAAAAGCATTAATACTCCTGAGCAAACTAGAGTCATTAACCTCTGATTCAGTAAGGGATAATGGGCCCTATGGCATCAGACAAACGGTGTGAATGAGAAGAAAGCATGTTTTTTCTGTGGTCCTCAAGAATCTTTTCTCACATATGGGCTTTTCTGAAATAATATGTTACCTAGGAAATTTACTTGTAAACTTCATTCCACAGCAAACAGAAAGCAGACTGACAGGCAGCCTGGTTAGCAGCATAACAAACACATGAAAAGATAGATGGGCATACTTGGGCATGCCAACTGCATTATTGCTTTAAATAAAGAGGCTGTGTGTTTTAGAGTGTCACTGGACTTAATTTAGGAAGAATCCCAGCACTCACCCTCAGAATTGACTGTACTGTCTGCATGGGATAGGTGACTGTGGTGGCAATTGCTTTGGCTATTGCACCGATGATGAACACATCCAGAGAAGAGAGCTGGAAAGCAAAGGATGAACCGTTTCAATCCAAACAAGGTAGCAGACTATTATTTAGCTGCTTCCTAAATTAGGAATTACCTTCACCCGCTTCTTTAAAAGCTGCCGTTTGAGGCCTTCATAGAACATGAATTGGATGGCAGGATTGAAGACTAAGAGCAAGGAGGGAAAGGTGCCGTTCCACAAAGCCAAGATCCCTTCATCTCGAATGATCTGGTGGAAAGCATCTAAGGAAGAAATCAAACTTTTGAAAAGCACCACAACAATGCCCTAACTAGAAAAGACAAGGAAAATTCTTCCCAAATGTACTCAGAACACACACCTACCTTCTTGTAGTGGTATTCTGGGGGCCAGTTCATTAGTTAGCTATGCTTTCGTTTGTTTTGAGATGATCTTGCTGTGTAAACCAGTGTAGCCTTGAACACTAGATCTTCCTGCCTCAGTCTCTAAGTGCAGAGACCACAGGTATGGACTACATACACGTCGGTTGACTACCTTTTGATAATACTCAGAATATGCCAAACTCAATCACAGGCAACTCTACCTAGCAATCTGGGTATAGAAGGCTCAACTGTTACCACCACCCAGAACTCTGTCTTACACAAAACTATAAACTAATAAACCACACGGTCCAGTATAACAAAAGATAAGATCTTTTCTTGGAGTCTACTACACAGGATTTGATTTATAAGAAAATCACTGCTCTTTTTACAAGGAGAGATGCATGAGAAGGAAAGCCTAGCAGTGTGGTACTATTAAAAAGCAGAGCTGGGCATGGTAGCACATACCTTTAGCCTCAGCACTCAGGGGACAAATATCTGTGCGATCAAGGCCAGTCTTGTTGACACGTAAGTTCCAGGCTAGTTGGGGCTATGGAGAAACCTTATCTCAAAAGCAAAACAAATAAAAAATACAAAGGTGTGTGGTAGCATACTATGATAATCCCAGCACTTGAGAGGCTAAGGCAGGAGAATCAAGACTTGAAGGACAACCAGGGCTATATAATGAGACACTGCCTTTAAAAAATAGTCATTCAGAACAAGTGTGGTGGCACACAACTTCAGTCCCAGGCAGGTGGATCTCTGTGATTCTGAGGCCAGCTTGGTCTATATAGAAAGTTTCAGGCCAGTCAGGGCTATACAGTTAGACCCTGTCTCAAAAACAAACAAACAAATAAACAAGAAACAAACAGCAGCAACAAAAAGTTACTTTCAAAGTCACTAGATACTAATCTGATATCTTTAGCCAAAGACAACTTTAGGGACAAAAAGGTATGATATTTTTCAAAAATATTAACTTGAGCTGGGTGTGGTAGTATACACATGTAATGCCAACACTCAGGAGATTAAAAGGCAGGAAGGTCTCAAGTGTGAGGCCAGCCTAGGTTGCATAGTGAGACTGTCTCAAAAATAATAACAAGTTGGTTCACCCCTGTAATCTCAATGCTTAGAGGATTGCTATAAATTTGAGGATAGCCTAGGCTATATAGTAAGTTCAATGTCAACTTGGAAAACATAGCAAAATCTGTCTTAAAAAACTAAGACTTTGGAATCGGGGATGTAACTCAGTGAACAGAGTGCTGGCCTAGCATATATGAAGCTTCAGGTTCAGTCTCCAGCACTACATAACCCAGTATGATGCACTCCTGTGATCCCAGCACTTAAGGGGTGGAAGTAGGAGAACCGGAAGTTCAAGGTCATCCTCAGCTACATGAGTTTGAGGCCAGCCTAAGACACAGAAGACCCCATCTCAGAAGGGAAAGGAAACAAACCACCAAAATCTTAAAAAAAAAAAAAATAACCACAATAAAAAAATACTTAGGGGTGTATCTCAGTTTAGTAGTGTGCTTATTTAGCAGACATGAGGCCCTGGGTTTAATACCCAACACTGATACTGAACACTTGAATATACATTTAAAAATTTTTTTGGTCTTTTTTTGAAACAGGGTCTCCCTGTAGCCCCAGCTGGCCTGGAACTCACTATATAGACTAGGCTGGTCTTGAACTCACCGAGATCTGTCTGTCTCTGCTTCCTGAGTGCTAGGACTAAAGATTACCATTAATCATTACCATGCCTGACTTAAATAAAAAAATTTTAAGTGATATATAAATTATATTTGTGTATATGTATACACACACACACACACACACATTTTGTTCAAACAGGATGTCTCTACACCTTGTTTAGGGCTTGTCAACAGGTAAGGCACCAACACGGGCATGGAGGGTTATCCTCCTGCGTTTCTGTCACAGCTGTGAGAAGAGCATGTTCGGGCTGGCTCTAGGAAGAGGCTGAGACTCAGCGGTGGTCAGCCTAGATAAACCTCTACTAATTACAAATACAGAGGCTACAACATCTTGCTGAAGGCTGCTGACATCTGAGGTTGCTGCTACATAGCTTCACTGTAGTAACAGGTCTCAGACATACAGAACGCAGCCTGGAGACACTTACCAATAATGCCTTTGTAGTTAGTTGGTATAATGTCTTCATTCCGGAATTTTGCCCCTTGCAGCTTCAGTCTGGTGTTTACCACCCAGAGTGGAGTTGTCAGCAACACGTTCACCACTCCTTCGAGGAAAACAGAGAGGAGAGCAATGTTCTCCATTAATCTTTGCTGTCTTACACGCTGATATTCTATTTACCTATCTGCCACTGACTTCAGGTAAGGCTTATCTTTGGCCAGGGTACAACACATGCTACTACTGTTAGAAGCAATTTGGAAGCCTGGATATAGGAGAATGGCTGGCAGCAGCAACCTCTTCACAAGAAAAAAGCAGTGAATTTCCTTACTTCACAACAACAGCAATGGCTTGTTTTTTTATAGCATTCAAAGTATCGATTTAGGACTCAGGGATGAAGCACTTGCCCAGTACATGCAAGGCCTGGTTCCAGTCCCAGAACTGCAACAACATAAAGCTACCCCCAAAACAAAGTAGCAGCTTTGATATAGTTTTAGATACAGTTTTTAAGTAAGAGCTTTCAAGATACCATGCTAAGTCCATGACAATGTCAGAGAAAACAGAAGTGTCACCTCTCATGTAAATGGCTCACATAGTTCTGAGTGGGCATGGATTCGGTACAGTGGGTGATGGGGTGGGAGAACAAGGTGACATTTCAAAGTGCTTTAATAAGGATCAAAAGCACACACAAGAGTTCCAAATCACTTAGAGAATTAGGACAGGCAGGCAGCAGGCAGCAGCTGTGAAGGGACACACGAGCACTGTGATCCTTACAAGCATGAGGGTGGGTCTTGGCCCCCCAAGGCTGCGTCAGAGCAGAACACAATGAGCCAGGTGCTTCTTGAAAAACACAAGGTTTCAATTTAACACCATCCTCAGATACTAAAACATTCCTCATCAGTCCTGAAATGATTAAAAAATACCAGACAGGATTGCAGCAAAGTCCCTGATAAATGGTCCATACTTTATAAATATGTGTCAACCAAGAAACAAACAGTAGGGAGTTATAATGGAGCCTCTGGCCCAAGCTGTACTCAGAAGAATGAACAGAAACAGTCTTAAAGAAAAAATTTTTTTTCTTTTTAATTTCTTTACACACAAACAGAGGGAAAAAAAGGTTTTTATTTAAACAATCTCAAAACATCCTATACAGAAAGCAGTTTAATCAAAGATACACCTTGGGAAAACAGCCCAGACTCAAATTTTATGATTTTGTTACACACAGTTGCCAAAGTATACTCTTCCTGCCTATTTTCCAGAAACATTGTACAAACAGATTTCTCAAAATAAAAGGCAGTACACCAACTCATTTTGAGTTGTACTAATATGGACTGTTGAAATACCTGGAAGTTGTTCTTAGTGCTGACCGTCTACATTCATACACACAATCTGAAAAAGCCTTGTCACAGAAGACTCCTGCCAGTCTCATTTGTAAAGAGCACCAGTGGCTCACAGGCCAAACTATAAGTATAGCGACACATGTTCATCTGCCTGGACTTCAGAATGGATGCCTACTTGATGTGAGGCACACTTTACTTAATGGAGACAAATCAACGGCTGGAAAAATTGGTCTGGAAAGTGATACTGAGCAGTCTGCTGCTTTTTTTTTTCCCCTCCCTCCCTCCCTTCCTTTCTTTCTACATAAAGGAAAGACAAGAGAGGTAGGAACCAAGTGTCACAAGCTCCCACAGATACCACAGAAAGGCATGATGTGAGTACCTTCCCAAACAAATGAAATGCATTGCCCATTAAGCAAATTCTTTAGAAATCAAAATATCTTCCAAGCTGTATTCAAGAAAGTAGGTATACACAAAGCACTTGAGAAGCAATACTGCCAAGACTAAGATTTGGCCATTATTGAAAGTTCTGTTTTCACAGCTCTGTTATTAACACAGGAAGAACTGAAAGACTCTAAGGACAACATAAGTACAAAATGCACTACAGGATTTAAATAAGAGACTAGAAAGGCCTCATGAAAACATTACATATTTCAAAGCTTTTTATCTGAGAAGTTCAAGTACCTTTTTCATCCTCTATGTCAAAATGGATGGAGAGGTACTTTTTAACCACTATAATTTTATGAATTCTGGGAAAAAAGACACTCAAAATACTTAACAGTGTAAAAAACTTCACCAAAATTAGTAACTTACATAATCAAGCAAATGACAACATTCCAGTGAGGAGAAATATTCCTGACTACTGATCCCAGTTCCTAATAACATATGACAGGCTGGAGCGGACAGAAAGTCTGTGTAACAAACTCTTGCTGGTTCCAACCTGTGGATGTTACTTGAGCTCTGAGACAGGAATACTAATTAACACTTTAGATGTTATTTTCCTATTATCTGTCTAGGGACCTACTTTCTTTCTTTTCTTTTTCAGTGACAAATCATTTGCAGAATCAAGATTAAGAGCCGTAGAACAAGAACTGAACACATAAAAACTACTCACCCATTCAAAGAATTTCACCCCCAAATCTAGCAGCCTACTCTGCTGACTACATTTAAATTTAGGCCCTTGGAGACTCAGGGACAATGAGAGAGGCACATTAATTAGACATGCACAGCTGGGAATTACAAGTAATGATCACTGATATAAGAAAATGGCCAGGACGAAAAAAAAAAGCTGGGAGTGGAGGCATAGATTTAATCCCAGCACTCAAGAGGCAGAGGCAGGCCAATCTCTGTGAGATCAAGGCCAACCTAGCCTACATAGCAGGTTCCAGGCCAGCTGGGGAGACCCTGTCTCGCCCTCTAACACCCCCCTCCCCAAAGAAAATGGCCAGGGCTAGAGAGATTGCCTGTGGGTTAGAGTACTTGCTGTGTAAGTGTGAGGACCTGAATTCAGATCCTCAGCAACCATGTAAAAAGCTGGGCATGGTATTTACCTGTAACCCAGTTCTCTGTGTATGTGTGTGTGAACAAGAAGATTCCTGGGGCTGAATAATATTGGGATTCAGGTTAGTGAAAACTCTGAAACTCTGACCGGAGGGAACAAGGCAGAGAGCTATAGAAGAAGACATGGTGGAGATAATGGAATAAAGTGGAGAGATATAAAGATGTTGGCCTCTGGTTTCTACACAAGTGCATATATGTGCACACACACACAATAAGTATAGATAAATTAACTTTAAAAAGAGAAAGAAAATGGCAAATCAAGCTTGGGAGGGTGGAAAATCATAAGTTCAAGGCCAGCCTCATCTATATAATGAGATTTTTAAAAGCACCCCTCCAAATAAAGGAAGATGGCAAGTCAAAGTCACACATCTAACCATTTGACTCCCTAGGAAGGAATGAAAGACAATGTAAAGAACAAACCTGACTGGCCAAATTTAAGGCAGAGGCAGGAAATACATTTTGAACTTTCACAACAAAAGCAGCTGGCATTTAAAAGAATAGTAGCTAAAAATGACGATTTCATAAAAACAGCAAGCACTGTCTTTATTTATCTGTGAGGTTGTTTCTAAATTCTTCCCCAGAGTGTTTCCAGACTGTCTTCTATGAAAATCCAATACATAATAATACATTTCTAGCTTTCAGGAAGAATCTGAATAATAATAAAGCTGATCCTGGTGTTCCTCAGAGATAAGGAGACTCATTTCTACAGTGGTAACATGATGGCCCACAGGAAGAAGAGAAAAGGGTGTTCTAATTATTATAAGAAAGAGTACTTATTAAGACATAAAATCATGTTATGGAGAAAAGTTTAATACTCATAAAAGTATTTCTCAAGGAATTTTGTACCATTAGAAAGAGAAAAGACTTCTAATCAGAGAATCTCAGAGCTACAAAGTCTTGTAGTATTCTTTAATCCCAAGGTTCTCAAGTATGACAATATTGGCATTTGAGGTGGCTGAGTCTTTGACATGTGTGTGCATGATGGTGTGTGTGCATGCCCATGTGTGTGCATGCACGCTTGTGTGCCCATGCACACTACTGTGTGGGATGTTGTTGTGGAACACATACTCCAGGCACAGCATGGTCACCACCATCTTAACATTTCTTGTAGAAGGAGTGGAGGGAAGAAGGAGGTTCATGAGACCCTTGTCTCAGACCACACCCACTTCCTCCTAACCTCTGCAACTCCTCCCCCAGCTGTATGTAACCCTGTTGAAGTTGCACTTGGTCTCAGGAAGTGCTGGAATAAATACAAATCTGACCGAAGGGGGCACTTCATTTATGCATTTATGCAGCTTTTAGAAGGTAGTCATCTACACTGAGGTGGGACTTTGTGGGGATGTAACCCACTACACTCCTGTTACTCTATGTAAATTCAATAAACTTATTCATCAAGCTGCCTTCCTTTTTCACAGTAGAGTTCTATGCCTCCTGCCATATGAGTACAGGGACACCTCCAAAATAGTGGACAGACAAGAGAATAATTGCAATCTCCTAAAGTAGTAAGAAGGGGAATGGAATTGTAAGCAGACTGTGGCATGCATCAGTCGGGTTGCCTCTGCTATGCGTGACAAGACATGCAACTAAAGCTCAGCTGTCTGCCCAGAAGTAGCTGCCCATGTAAGGAAGAGCTACAGTGAGATAAAGAACAGGGGGATCTATCTTCTGCACCAGCCTCTGTGTGGGCAGGAAAAGTGGGGGGAGGGGGAGTCAGACGGAGGGGCCTCAGGCAGAGGATGGGAAGGTGTCAGTACAGATTAGAACTGTGTAAAACAGCCCCTCCTGGATTCTAAAAACCTGGAACCTGAGACAAACTGGATAATGAGAGAGCAAGGTTCAAAAAACACAAGATAATCTTCAGATCTGGCATTTAATACAGAAGAGAAAATCCATTATTCAGCTGATATGGTCCAGGTGTGGGAAACCATGACAATCAGGGGTTATTCTGCCTTTGAGATTCTTGAATTGGAAAACTTTGATGAGACTGGCCATAGACAAGAGAAAAGACTTTTAGAGATATATTTTATTTTTTAAAGATATATTTTTATGTGTATGAGAGTTTTGCCTATATGTATGTATGTGCACCACCTGTGTGCCTGCTGCTGTGGAGGTCAGAGAGGGCATCAGAGCCCCTGGAACTGGAATTACAGAGGGTTGTTAGCTGTCATATGGATGCTGGGAATCAAACCAGGATGTGGTGGTGCATAACTACAATGCAGTACTCACAAGGCACAGACAGGAAATCCCTGTGTGTTCAAGGCCAGTCTGGTCTACATAGTGAGTTCCAGATCAGTCAGGGCTAATAGTGAGACCTTGTCTCAAAAAAACAAACAAACAAATAAACAAGAACAAACAAATTAACTGGGCATGGTGGTACACACCTTTAATCTCAGCACTTGGGAGGTAGATGCAGGTGGATCTCTGTGAGTTTGAGGCCAGCCTGATCTACATGGAGAGTTCCAGGTCAACTGGAACTACAGGGAGATCCCCTGCCAAAAAAACAAAACAAAAACAAATAGAAGAGGGTCTACTTGGGAGGAGGATGAGAGGGTTATGGCAGGTGAATAGAATCAAAATACATTATAATGAATTATTATGCATAATTAGTATGCACTAATAAAAATATGGAGAAAGTTAATTCAGCCAGGACCTTGGGCCTCGATAGCCTTTTTGGCTGAGCTCCATGTGTGGGTCATCTTTATAAGATGGGAGAAAACATGGCAGATCTCAGTGATAAAGATCAGCATGTAAAGCAGGTTTGTAGAACACTAAACTTAAGGGATGAGATAAAGAAAAGGCAGACAAAAGCAAATGTGATGAGATGTGTGTCTAGCCTGAGTTCCTAAGGACGAAAAAATGAGAGTTAAATTCAGTGCATACGAGCCTATGGATGGTTTGAAAGCACGAGCAGCAGTCCAACCAAGGCATAAGAGACAGAGCCCGGCAGGTGAGAGACAGGTTGTCACCCCGAGCAAGCTGTGGGAGCTTCTGCCCTGCAGGGAAGAGGAAAGGGATTGTTCTCTCAATACTGGATCTTTTAGCAGCCAGGTGTGGTCAAAAAAGAGGCAACAGCTGCAGAGTCAGTTGGGAGCCTGTCAGACCTGGGGGTCTATGTGGTAAGATGGCACAGCAGGCAAGAGAACTGGTTATTGCTCCCCAAGGTGAGGCAGAACAGCATAAGCCACCCCCACCTAGGCTGTGGTGGGAGGAGTGAGTGAAGGGGACTTGCAGCCGCTCTATGCTAATGCCTCGTTGGACAGCATAGTTCAAGAGAATGATTATAGGGTTAGAGAGTGAAATATTAAATTGTCTCCCACTCACACCACCACACCTAACATTCCTTTCTGCTGTTTTTTCTCGGTGTGTCATTGTGCCTGCATGGGAGCATGTGTTTGTGTGCAGGTGCATGAGTGCCTGTGTGTGGAAGCCTGATGGAGACATCAGAGATTTTCTTCATTCGCTCTATACTAAACCTAGAGCTCACCAATTCTGACTGATCTACCTGGTCAGCTTGCCCCAGGGATGCTCTGCCCAGCTTTTACATGGGTGATGGGGACCCAAACTCCTGTCCTCATGCTTGCTCTACAAGCATTTTATCTCTGAGCCATCTCCCTGTCCCAGCATTCCTTTTTTGAGGAAACAATGGATGCAAGGGATAGAGTTGCTAGCACTTGCTAATTTTTCTTTCTTTTAAAAATATTCTTTTGGGGCTGGAGAGATGGGCTTGGCAGTTAAGAGTACTTATTGTTCTTCCAAAGGACCCGAGTTCAGTTCCAAGTACCCACATCAGGCAGCTTACAACAACCTGCAACTCCAGCTTCAGCTCCAGGGTTCTAATGCTCTCTGGCCTCCACCAAAATATACATAAATGTGGTATACATAAACTCACACACACACATACACACACACATTAAAAAAAATCTTGAAATATCCTCTTAGCTACTGAATCCCAATACCAACTGGCACTCTTCTTTGGAGATTCTGCTTACCCCCTGTAAAAAGGTTTCTGTATATAATGCTAGCCCCTAAGTCTCTTACAGATTTTAGAAAGCATCTGAAATACATGCAAGTGTACCTAAACCAGCAAAGACTGGAAATCAGTCTTCTGTGAGTGCAAGGTCTGGGCACAGCCTGTCAATATAAAACAGCTGCAGGGGTTTCGGGTGTTCTTGGAGTACTGGTAGATCTTGTACTAACCTTGCTCAAGTTGCCCATCCTTTAACTTGATAAAAGGGGGCTTCCTGTGGAATTATGAAAGAAAAGCTCAAGAGGTTTTGAGCAAGCTAAGAACCTTCTGAACAGGCTAAAGAGCTGTGTGCCCCACTAATCCAGTGCCTTTTTGTGTTGGAAATTACTAGAAGCTCAGAGGACTACAGCTAAGGGCTATGGTAGAAACTCAGTGCAAAGACTAAAACAGAGCCATTAGCTGCACATAACAAATGCACTGCTGTAGAAACCCAGCATTGGCACCACTTCAGCAACAGTGAAAACAGTTGATTGAATGCCTCTGGCCAAGCCTTTTTCTGGGGTGGCCAAGGATCAAACTCAGACAAAGTGGCATGCACACTCATAGCAACATCCACAGCCCCATCACCAATACCAGGCATGCTGTGACAGACAAGCGCCGCTGAAACCACTAAGCCTCCTCCCTTTCACATACCCAAGACAAAAGTTCAATTTAAAACTGAAGCATAATAAGAGATTAACAATAATAACACAGGACAATTATAATACTCTGTAATGTTACTTCAAACATATGATTTATTCCTTGTATTTTCCATTTAATGTTTTTAAAATATTTATTTATATTTTATTTATGGTCATGTGTATGTTTATATGTGAGCATGTGCATGTGTGTGTAGGCACCTTGGAGAGGCCAGAATAAGTGGTTGGATCCTATGGAGCTAGATTTACAGGCAGCTGTGAGGGCAGAGTTCAAGCGTTCTATAAGAGCAGCAAGTGCTCTTAACCACCAAACCATCTCTCTAGACCACTATTTAATATTTTCTGCTTTTTAAACAATGTACGTATTTTTATATGTATGAGTGTTTTGCCTGCATGTATGTTTGTATACCACATGTGTACAATGCCTGCAGAGACCAGAAGAGGGCATTGGATCCCCCGGAACTGGAGTTACAGACAGTTGTTAGCTACCATGCTGGGGCTGCAAACTGAACCTGGGTCCTCTGGAAGAGCAGCCAAAGCTTTTAACTGATGAACCATCTCTCCTGCCCCTAATATTTTTGAATCACAATTGACCTCAGATAGTGAAAACTGAAGAATATGAAACTGGACATGGGGAGTGGAGAGCTACTGAACTTCTATCATCACCTGAGTGCCAACCATTATCAAGCTGACTTAACTGTTTCTGTGCCTCTTAAATGCTCTTTTTTTGTTTCTTTCTTGCTCCCTTCAGGCTGTATTCAGCACAGCTGCCAGTGTGTTCATGTTAAAACACAAGTGAAATCATATCACTTCTAAGAGGCTCCAACTGTTTCTTGTCTCAGAGTAAAAAGTACTCCTCTCGTCCTACAAAGCATTATATAACCCTGCCCCCCATCCTATAAAGCACTATGTAACCTCATCCTCCTTTTCTTCCCTTTCAGCCACAGTACTACAGTAACACTGACTTTTGTTCTGTTCCAGAACACTCCTGGCATGCTTCTGCCTGTCCAACTTTGCTTCCTCTTCAGTCAACCCTCACTTCCTTTAAAATGAACACACTATCTAAAATGGTATCTTTGCTAACCCTCAATCCCCTTCTCCATGTAAGTTTGCCATTAACCCTTATCTTCTAACATACCGCACATCTGATTTCTCTTATTTATTGTCTTTCTTACATCATTAGATTGCAAGCTTCATGAGGACAGGGATTCTCATTTACTTACATTACCACTCAGAAAATTCCAATGGCTTGAGCAGCTATGTCAAGTACCACATATTTATTTTATCATACCACAAAAACTACTCCTACAACTCAGGAACACGTAACTTGATTTTTAAAAGACCAAGAACTTGAAGAGACATTCTGTGAAGATGATACACAACTGAGCGACAGCACAGGAAAAGACACTCGGCATCAGAAAAGTGCAAGTCAATCCAAAATGAGGTATCACTTCACACCTGTTATGACGACTTAACATAAAACAGACAGTAACAGAAACCTGCATATCATGATCATTGGGATTGTAAATAGTATGGTTGCTACGGAAAACAGTATGGCCACCCTCCCCCGTACTGAAAACAGGACTACTGCTGAGATCAGACTGTGCTCTGCTTGAGGTTACTCTATACTAAATACAACAGTGGTTTTTTTACCCTGGGAAATACTTTATAAACAGCATTTGAATCAATCTTGACTGTAATACAGAAGCACATGTCTACACACCTCACTGTGCATCTAGACACCACCACCTGTCCAGTACCATCCATGAAGCATACTTATTTCTTAAAGCAAAGAGTACCACCCTAGAAATTTATCAAAGTAGATTGGGTCCATGGGAGCACACATCAGAAAGGACAGGCCACAGGACTTACAAACATACCAAGGGAAGGTGCAACACTCTCACCTGAACCCCATAAAGAGGAGGACACCTGACACTGCGATGGCAATGGTCCCCACTGATTGGTCATCTGATCACTCTGTGTGCGTGCATCAAGGAAGTAGAACAGGTAGAAGTTCTAACTGCACCAACGACTTTAAGCTCAGCTTTATCCCCACTTCTGACAAGGCCAACTCAAATCATCATCAGTTAGTCTACAAGTTAGTCTATTGGACCTGGTCCTGCACTCACTTGTACGTCCTTCGCAGCCCTGTACTTCTCCTCTGCAGCTTGACTTAGCACTCAGGTTTGGCTCAACCCTGTGAATCTGCAGCTTTGCTCTGCAGCAGGGACACATCCAGCAGCTCTCCATGAGGGCTCATCATCTAACACCCCACTCTAGAAGCTCTTTGTACCTCTATGGGCCTTCTGCCTGTACCTCTTTAACCCATTCTTTAATTTACACACACACACATACACACACATACACATTCACACCATCCCATTATCTTGTGTCCAAGACTCAATATTAGTGGTTAATAGTGGAATGACAGAGCTTGTATTTGTCAATAGCCAACTACCAATGGAAAATGGGACAACTTGGCAAATTACAGCCAGTGAAACTGACATGGCTTATAAATTTCCTGTTATTCAATAAAATCTGATATTGACAAAAGATACAAATGTGTCCATCTGTTTCTGACACAGTGGGCTCACCACAACTACATATGATCCAGCAGTTCCACTTCTGGGTATATACACAAAAGCCCTGAGAACAGGCTGTCAAAGAGGGATCTGCATCCTATGTTCATGGAGCGCTGCTCACAACAGCAAGTGGAAACAGCCCAAGTATCTATCAACAGACAAACGGTTAAATATACAATGTGATGTATTCACACAACGGAATATCATCCAGTCATGAAAAGGGAAACGTATGTCAAATGCTATACTACGGATGAACCTTAGGAACATTATACTCAGTGAGATAAGCCAGTTACAGGAAGATAAATTGTATTATTTGACTTACATGAGGCAGCTTATGTGATCAAATTCTTAAAGTCAGAAAGTAGAATAATGGTTACCAGGTGGCTGGGCAAGGAGAAGTGGGGACTGTACTTAGCGGGCATGGAGGACAGTTCTAGAAAGCAGGTTTACAACAACACATGTATATTTTGCATGACTAACTTACCTTAAAATGGTTAAAATGGCAAATTTTATGTTATCTGGTTTTATCATGTTAGAAAAAAGAGTCAGAAAAGCTGCCCATACCCTCTGCAGCACTACTTTGAGCTAAAATAAACGCTTAGCAGACATATAAGCTGCTGATCAGTATTAAAATGTAAAGACATTTTAAAAAGAAAATCTTGTTACCTGCAACAAATCCAACTACCAGATCTTTTCCAGTAGAAGAACGTTGACCTTTGACCCATACTGCTTTGAGGCTATTAAAAGTGTAGAAATAGACAAAATTGGAGCAGCAGAGACTGGAAATAACTGGAAACCACCCTCGATATGGTGCTAGGCTATGGAAAAAACACAATAAGCAAAGTAAAGGTTATGGACAAAAGTCACTAGAAACTGTCAGAGAAGTATGCAATTGTTTGAATGTAAAATGTTCCCCCAAAGGCACATATTTGAAGAATGCACAGGTCAGAAACGGTAAATGTGCAGACAGTGCTGGAGTTGAAAAGTAATTATTTGGAACTTAATGATATGTTTAGAAAGGAAGAGCCCAGCATGGTGGTGTAATCCCAGCAGTTGGGAGGCAGAAGCAGGAACATCAGGAGTTTAACACCAACCCAAGCTATAGAGTGAGTTTGAGGTTAGCCTGGGTTACAGTAAGACTGTCTCAAAAGAATTTAGAGAAGAAACTTTGATAAACAGCAGGATATTTGATTATCTTAAAGGATCTTCCTATACAGCACTTACAGTTGCAGGAAAAAAATATTATTAAACAGTAACTAAGTCAAGGGTCAGAAATCACAGGTAACCAATGGAGAGCGGGTGGAGAATGCATGAGCCACTGAAGGATGCAGTACTGCCTATACATTTCTCGAGAGACAGAGAGAGAGAGAGAGAGAGAGAGAGAGAGAGAGAGAGATCTCATGTTGTCCAGGGTGACCCTGAACTGTTTTAAGCAATCCTCCTTCCTGAACAGCAGGTACTACAGGACTATATAGTGCCTGGCTACCTATGCATTCAATATTCTGATCAAGAATGCATGACCCAATCTAATCATGAAGAAACATGACACAAACTGAAAATAAGAGTCATTCTGTCTTAAGAGTTATGTGGAGGGGAGAATATATTCTTCATTAAAACATTTTTAATTATTTTTTATTTTATGTGTGTGTTGCCTACATCTATGTAAAGTGCAACACATGTATGCGGTGCCTACAGAGGCCAGAAGAGGGTGTCAGATCCCCTGGAACTGGAGCATGTGGGTGCTGAGAATCAAGCCAGGTCCTCTGGAAGAAGAGCAGATGTTCTTAACCACTGAGTCATCTCTCAGTCCTGAGAATATGTTCTTTAAAAGTTTCAATGTTGTCTGGTTTGATGGTGCACACCTTTAATCCTAGCACTCAGGAGGTAGATCTCTGTGAGTTCAAGACCAGCCTGGTTTACATAGCAAGTTCCAGGCCAGCTGGGGCTACAGGGAGACCCTGTCTCAAAAAACAAACAAACAATTAATATAAAAGTGTCAATGTCATAAAGGTTAAAAAACTTTGATGCACATAACATATTTAAATAACTCTGAAAAAATCCCATGTGATATACATATATGTAATAAAGTTAGAAGCAGGACGGAGGGAGAGTAGGAGCATAGAAGATAAAACATTAGGAAAAGCGATCATTAAACGCCGGGAACGTATACAGTGGTGTTCTCTATACCAATTTTAGTTTTGCAACTTTTTGTAACTCTGAAATTATTTCAAAATACAAATTCAAAACAACAAACAGAAGTATGCAATCTGGATGCAACTGATAAGAATTAACCCCACTTTTTTCCCCTCTTATGGTGTTGATGGCTAGGCCAGTGCTCTGTCAATGAGCTACAACCTCAACCCCTGAGCAGTTGTAACCACTACTTTATTATACTTTAAACAAAGCACTCATTTCCTAGAAGGCTCCATGATCAAAAATCAAATGGTTAACCACAGATGTCTAAGGAAATAAGAACATGTATCCATCTACAAACCAGGCAATCACAAATTCACAGCAGTCTAAGTCTGTGGAAATGGAGCTTCAGGTGTGCTGGGGATCTGTTACTCTGACAAGCTGATCTAACAAAGCTGCATGATAAGGTGGTACTCACAGGCCTTCTTCTTTAATAATCTCCAGGAGCACCATATGTGTAGTTTTTGACTTTCTTTTCTCATCAACTGTAAGGACAAGGAGTACATGTTTAGCTATCGAGAACTATTTCTCCACCTTCAGCAAGTTTCACTAAAATGCCATTACCTCACCTATTCACACGTCACCCTGTTCTCTGAGCTCCCTCCTTTGTCTCAGAGCCTCCAGTGTGCCCAGCCATGTGCTTACTTCCCTACTGTGGATTCCTTTCATTCAGAAAGAATTTTAATTCAAGCCCTAATTTCCACAGGAAAGCCAAAATGTCATTTCTAGTATTTACACTGTTCTTTTTAAAAGATTTATTTTATTTTTGATGATATGCATGTACATGTATCTATGTGTTGTTAGGTGCATATGAGTGCAGGTACCCATGGAAGCCAGAAGAGGGCATCAGATCCCCTGGAACTGGATTTAGAGGCATTTGTGAGTCCCCGGATATGAATGCTGAGAACTGAACCTGAGTTCCCTGGAGAAGCAGTATATGCTCTTAACTGCTGAGCCATCTCTCCAGCCATAAACAGTGGTCTTCTCTTAAAGGCACATATCTGGTCTCATTTTTATCCTTACACTTTATAAAAGAGAATTTAGATTACTTTCTCCCTTTCATAAAAAAGTTTTAAAAATTCTGGCTTTGTGCTCAGTCCTCTCATCTTAGTGGAGAAGAACCTCAGAAGGGCAACTCCAGCTATTCTTGCTTTGTCACTGAAAACAACATACACCTCAATTAACTCCAGATGTCCTCCCCATGCTAGAAAATTAATCGAAAACATAAAAATGTGGAAATGAGCTAAGTTCCTCAGGAGTAAAATTGGTACCAGTATGTCTTATGAAATGGCAGCCTACTCAGTCCCTTAATAAAAGCATCTGGCAATAACTCAGTTCCATACACATTTACTCTTTGATCCAGCAATCCCATGCCTGGGAATTTATCCCATAAAATTTTCAGAAACAAAATGGCATATGAACAAATCTATTCTTATATCATATTTACAAGAACAACACTAAAAAAATAGGTGGAAAACAAAAACATGAATTCTTCCACACTAGGGGAAGACAAGCAGGCTATGGTGCATCCACAACATGTACTGCTGTTTCAGATAGCCACGATGCCAGATGAAGAAACACATACTGCCAAGTGCTTCTTTTTTGTTTTGTGTTTTTTCTTGAGACAAAGTCTCACTAAGCAGCCGTGACTGGCCTGGAACTCACTATGTAGACCCTGCTGGCTTCAAACTCCCAGAGATCCTCCTGCCTCTGCCTCTTGCATGCTGGAGACTGAGCTCAGTAGTAGAGCACTTGCTTAGCATGTGTGAGGCCCTGGATTTGAGCATGTACTGTTTTAAAAAAAAATCATGGCTTATTAAAACAAACTGCAATGAGGATGCTGGAGAGGTGGCTCAGTGGTGAAAACAACGGCCACTCTTGTAGAGGACCTGGGTTCAGTTCCCAGCACCTACACTGCAGCTCCCACCTGCCTGTAACCGAAGTTCCAGGGATCAACTCCCTCCTCTGTCCTCCATGACACCAGGCATGCATGTGGTGCATATACATACACGCAAGCAAACACTCACATGCATAAAATACAAATAAATCTTTAAAAAACCCTGCAATGATTTGAGACTGAATATGAGCTCCCTCCAGTTCTTTCAAATTAGAAAACTGACCAGGTGTGATGGTCCATGCTTTTAATCCCAGCACTGAGGAGGCAGAGGCTGGTGGATCCCTGTGAGATCAAGGCCAGCCTGGTCTACATAGCAAGTTCCAAGTCATCTGGGGCTACAGGGAGACCCTGTCTCAAAAAAACAAAAAAGAGAAAGCTGGTTAGGACCAAGACTTTTCCATGCACGACTCCGCTGAGTGGGAAACAAGGACAGCTGCAGCTAAAGGTCAGTGGGAACAGACACAGTCCTTCTTCCCAGGCACTGGCATACCCGAGAGTGACTGGGGTGGGAAGCCAGGGAGGGGGGAGATCCAACTGTCCCGCTGCTGCCCTCTTTACCCCAGCACTGACTCCTTTACTACTCCTGTTGCATTCTGCTGACTGAACACACCCTCTGGCAGCAGCCCAGGCTCTGACTACCTTAAGACATCTGTTTCCAAGGATGATCCTCTTCGAACTTGTTTTGCAGGTGTCATAACAGTGTGCAAATACTACTGGTGTGAGTGAAGTCCTGATTTCACGGACTACTATTACATGAGCAGTATGTGGCATGTACATTCCCACCTTTGAAACTTCGTTTTCTAACAACTGAGAAGGAAAAATTACCTTTTAAAGTATGGGCTTGCTATATGATAAATCCTGGTGATGCAGATTCAGGAAGGGCACGTGTCTTGGTATATCGACATGCATAAATGAGCTGTTTGTAATCACTTTTCAGTGTAAGGAAATCCACTTGCCTTGGGTTTCATCACATTTTAAGTCTTAACCCTTCAGACTATAACTTTTTCTGGTCTAAGAGCCTAAAGAGCCTTGGTATTGAAGAATAATATCCCCTATTCTAGGCACTCTAAAATAGAGCTTACTCCTACACTCTTAGTACTCAGACCTTTCTGACTGCTCATTTGGAAGTCCCATGGTGGAATTTTCTACAGGTGTCTTTCTCTTGTTTTCTTGAATTTGAGTTGTCATAATTTCACTCTGAACAACTTGTGAGGGCTGGTGATGAGACTCTGTGGTGGAGAATTTGAGCAGACCCAAGATCCTAGGCTCATCCCCCAGTACAGAAAGAAAAAAGGTCAAATATTTAAGTCAGATGGGGTGGTATACACCTGTCATCCAAGCACATCCAAGCACTTTAGAGGTGGAGGCAGGAGTTTAAGGAGTTTAAGGTTAGGCAAACACCAATATAAACAGAACAAACAGTACAAACAGAATAAAAGAAACCTCAGTGCAGTATGTACTGGAGAAAGGTTTACTTCCCAGCATCAAAAAAGAGCATGATTAACACTCACCCTGCAGTCGGAGTCTGGCTGTGTCCAAGGGGAAAAACACCGTCATCGCAGTCACACTCCCCTACAAAGTTTAAAATGAACAAAAATTCATTAGTACAACGGGTTGAATAAAATTCTTAGTGAATAAATATGACATTTTAATCTCCTGAAATTATTCTTACTTGAACTGTAGCATTAGATACTTACATAGGAGAACTTAACTTTCTGGAAGAAATCTCTTCCCTCTCTACATCTCATGACACATGTCAAAGAAGCACCCTAAGTGGACTTTTGACTTTTTTCAGTTCAGTTGCTGCTACAATGCTCCCTAATACTCTCCCAAATCAAAATATTTAATAACTTTAAAATATATACTTTGTTGGGTGTGGTGGCACACGTCTTTAATCCCGACACTTGAGGCAAAAGTAAGCACATTTGAGTTCGAGGTTAGCCTCGTCTATATAGCAAGTTCTAGGACATGTAAGAATCACACTATTATTTGAAATAATTTTGTGTTTTAAACAAAACAGAGCAGTCTCTTTGCTAAAACATTCTCTAATTTCACCTAAAGTAACAATAACACAATTATCAGGAGGAAGGGAACTTAGACAAGCAGCCTTCCCATTCATAGGACATTAAAACAACCACACAGAATGTCCAGGTCAGATTCTGGTTCTCATCCCATGTAAGCCCACTAGTATGTTTCAGAAATGAAGTCAAGGGCTAGGCTTCAGATCCTATAATGGCAACATATAAATGTTTTAATCATAGCAACTAAAATCTAGGTTAACTTAAAAAAATACCTGAAAACTTGCTAGTCTGCATGATAAGGAAGAGCACCACTATCACGTGAAAATTCAAAACTTAGAAAGAAAAAGTATTTCATGTTCTTCCCCATCAGGTTATATAAGGTTGTTTAGCTCCTTGGGCCCCCACAGGGCACCTGTTTCTAGCACTTTTACTTAGTACTACTATGAAATCCAATTCTAATATCCATTCTCTCTCCTTTTCTTTGATTGTTTGTTGAGACAGGGTCTCCCTGTTAGCCCCACCTGGCCTGGAACTCAGTAAGCAGATGATTGGATAAAAAGTGCCAATATATTGCTGGACATGGTGGTGTAGGTCTTTAATCCCAACACTTGGATGGCAGAGGCAGGCAGATCTCTGTGAGGTCCAGGCCAGCCTGGTCTACACAACAAATTACAGGTCATCTGGGACTAGAGGGAGACCATCTCAAAAAGACCAAAATAAACAAACAACTGTAACAAAAAAAAAAGTCAATATAAAACTCAATTTGTGTCCTGAAATTTTTCTGTAGATGACATAAGCTTGATGTAGTATATGCCTTGAACTTGTTAATCGATGCATGTGTCCCTACAAACAAACCTAATTATGTATAAGAAAACCTATTTCAAATGCTAAAACATTTGGGTAATTTGGGACACAGGTATTTTATATACCAGAGACTTGTTATATTTGTTTCTTTGCCAAGCAAAAATAAAGATGTTGTTTTTATACACACTGTTACCTGCAGCAAAATATTTATTTTATATGCGAGTTTTATGTCAAGTTATATAAGCACATGAGTTTTCAGAGTCTGAATTAAATTCCTTAAAATATATTCAATTTTTTTATTTCCTGAGAACAATTTGTTCACTTATACAAAATTAGAAAGCACAAATATCCAGAGAATAATCATGATGTACAACACTGCTGAGTCAGATAGATGTAAAATAAATCCACTGAGTCCCACAGAATTCTAACCATCTGAATAGGAGTGCTATTGCTGACAATAATTACAATTTATAAGAATCTATTTCTAGAGAAACCTATTCCAGAGATTTCTCCCACCAAAACTATTTTTAGTTACAACATTGCCATTCCTCTCACCCCCCACAAAGAATCATTCTGTTGGGAGAAAAGTTAATTGCTACCACGCACTGGCACTCGAAGCTGTGAAGTCCCTTCACTGGTAGGTGAAATCGAAACCAGGGTGGCAAGAGCAGAGTAGGAGCCAAGACTTCTCACCACTGTTCACGTCTCACTGTGAAACCTCAGTTCTGGTCTTTTTTTTTTTTTTTTTTTTAAGATTTTACTTATTTGCATTTTATGTGCTTAAGTGTTTTGCCAAATATATGTTTATCACATGTTTGCAGTGCTTAAAGAGGCAAGAGAGGGCACTGAATCCCCCAGAACTGGAGGGGGAGAAGGGTTTATTATAGATGGTTGTTAGCCGCAGGGTAGGTGCTGGGAACCTAAAGCGGGTCCCCTGCAAGCACAACCAGTGCTGTCAACCACTGAGCCATCTCTCCAGCCTTATTCTCAGTCTTTTTCAAACACACACACACAAAACTTTTTTTCACATTTTTTTATTTTGTAGATTTATTTTTATTTATTTATTTGTTTGGTCTTTTTGAGACAAGTTCTCCCTGTAGTCCCAGGTGGCCTAGAACTCACTATGTAGATCAGGCTGGCCCTGAACTCACAGAAATCTGCCTGCCTTTGCCTCCCAAGTGCTGGGATTAAAGGCGTGTGCCACCATGTCTGGCTTATTCTTGTTTTTAATATGTGTGTGGTTAGTTACCTTGGAGCTGGAGTCTGAGTTATAGGCAGTTATGAGCTACCCAGTGTAGGTGCTGGGAACCAAACTTGGGTCCCCTGGAAAAGCAGCAAATGCTTCTAACTTCTGAGCTCTCTTCAGCCTCACACACGTGACTTTTAACTTCACTCTTCCACTCAGGAACATGCACATGACACAGACACTGACACAAAATCTGGGGAAATCAAATAAGTTCTTGACAGTGACTACTTGAGTACAGGAGGTAAGGGTGGCTTCTATTTCCGAAATGACACATCTCTATAGTTTTGTTTTACTATTTTTCCTCAGTGCTAGAGATCAAAGTTGCTCACATGCTAGGTGGATGCTTATTGCTGAGCCCAGTTTGCAACTTTTAAAAATAAACATATGCCAGTTTTTAGTTTTGAAATGGGGGAAAAATTGAAAAAACAAATTGAGACAGGGTCTTGCTATGTAAACCAGGCTGGTCTCAAATTCATAATCCTTCTAATGCTGCCTCCTAAGTGATGGGATTACAGGCATGTACCACCATACCCAAGTGCCTTCCATATTTCTAAAAATATAGGAGAGGGCTGAGGGATGTGTTCAGATTGGTGGAGTGCTTGCTTGTCTTGCATGCACTAAGCCCTAGGTTGGATCTCTAGCATCATATAAATTGGGCAGGGGGGTGCATGCCTATAATCCCTGTACTCAGGACATGAAGGCAGGAAGATCAGAAATTCAAGACCATCCTTAGCTACATAGTGAGATAGAGGCTAGCCTAGGGCACATGAGACCTAATCTCAAAATAAAAATAGATGAGAACACAATTTGATGACTTATGCCTTATGACAGCTGAAGCAGAAAGGTCACTGAGACACTTCAGAATATAAGAGAATAAATCCTAGCAATTCTCAGAGTAGAGCCCTGGAGAACCCTGAGTGTCCCAAAGTCTTCCCAGGAGTCTACAATGTAAAAACTATTTTTAAAATTAATTAATTAATTTATGGGTCTGGAGAGATTGCTCAGCAGTTACACGCATTGGCTACTCTTGCAGAGAACCCACTCAGCATCCACTTGGTGGCTAAAAACCATTGGAAATTCCAGTTCCAGGAAATTGATGACCTCTTCTGACCTCCATAAGCATTGCACAATATGGTGCACTTACATACATACAGGCAACACACATAATAAATAATAAAAATAAAAAATAAAATTTTTAAAAGGAAAATTTTTATTTACTTAAGTCTGGGTGTAGTGGCATACATCTTTAATCTCAGCATTCAGGAGGCAAAGGCAAGTGGATTTCTGTGAATTCAAGATCAGCCTGGTCTATATAGGGAATTCCAGGCCAGCTGGGGCTACCAGGAGACCCTGGCTCAAAAAGACCACAAAAAAAGTGTTTGGGGAAAGAAGATGGCCCAGAAATTAAGAGCCTGGCTGCTCTTGCAGAAGATTCAGGTTGGAATCCCAGCACCCACATGATGGCTAAAAACCGTCTGTAACTCCAGTTCCAGGGAATCTGACACTCTCTTCTGCCCTCTGTCGGCACTGCATGACATGGGTACACTTACATACATGCAGGCCCAACACTCATACACATAAAATAAGTAAACAAAAAAAAATTTTAATGAGTGTTTTGCCCACATGTACATTAAGTCCACCAGATGTGTGCCTGGTGCCATGGAGACCAGAAGAGCACATCAGATCCCCAGAACTGGAGTTACTGCTATCTGCCATATGGGCACTGAGAACCAAATCCAGGTCTTTATTCATTCTGGATACATCTTTTGTCATTTATTGCTCTGCAGATATTTTCCCATCTGTCATCACTTGTTTCTTTTAAATATATCTAAAGCTATATAATTTTTATTATTACTTTAATATTATTGTATATGGGGGGGGGTTGTGAGTGCAGTGTTGGAGTTACATGCTGCTGTGACATGCCCAACATGGGTGCTCTGGGAACTGAATTCAGGCCCCCTGGGAGAGCAGAGTTGTATGTGCTTTTAACTGCTGAGCCATCCCTCTAAACCCCATCTTAACTTCTTTGAAGTCTTTAAAACAAAAGTTTTAAATATATTTTATTTTATTTTTTTGTGCTTTGGAGTCCTAAAAAAAAAATCTTATCCCTTAATTCAACATCATGAAGATTAACGTTTATATTTTCATCTAAGAGTTTTGTAGGTCTATGGTTCATTTCAAGTTGATGTCTGTGCATGACTGACACCACCTTTCTTTGCATGTGAACGTCCAGTTGTACTTCTACTATGTGATGAGCACCCTTGCCAAAAATCAACTGCAGGTATATTTTAGAGTTCTTTGGGTTCTCAATTCTATTCCATTGGTCTATAAGTCTATCTTTATGCCAGCATACTATTGGTTACTGCAATTTTGTAGCACTCGAATATGGTTATATATGTTCAATTTTATTCTTTTTAAAGACTGCTTTGACATTTGTCTATTTTTTTGATAGAGATTACAATGAATCTATAGAGCCATTTAGAGAGCACTATTTTAAATCTTTCAAACCACAAACATAACATTCCTTTCCATTTGTTCAAGTCTTCTTTAATTTCACTCAATGATAAAGTTTTCAGTGTAGTCACATGTGTTATTTTAATTTCACCTGTATGAATGTTTTGCTTGCAAGTACATTCAGTGTACTACACGCATGTAATGCTCACAGAAGTCAATGGAGGGCATCAGATCCCCCTGAACTGGAGTTTTGGATGCTTGTCAGGCGCCATGTGGGTGCTGGGAACTGAACCTGGGTCCTCTGCAAGAATAGCAACTGCTCTTAATCACTGAGCATCTCTCCAGCCTTGCCGTACATCCTAATTATTCAATTCAAACATTTCTTCTCTGTCTCACATATGATTCAGAAATGTGTTTTCAGATGGGCACAGCATTGTATGGCTGCAGTCTTAGCTATTTAGATGGATGGAGCCCAGGAGTTCAGGACTAGGAGGAAGGGAAGCAGGAGGGAGGGGAAGGGGAGACTAGAAAAAGGAAGAGGAGAGTAGAAAAGCCACCTGGGTAGATGCTTGCTGCCATGCCAAGCCTGACAACCTGAGTTCCATCCATGGAACTCCCATGGAGAAAGGGAGCTACTGTTTGATGTCTACTCATGATATATAATAAATGAACATTAAAAAGAATGAAACACTTCTTTACAGTCCAGAGCAGTTCTCCTACCCTCTTCCAGGGTTTTTATTGTTTTTTGAGACTGGCTCTTATGATACCTAGGCTAGCCTCAAATTTCCTATGTAGTTGAAGATGACCTTGAACTCCTGATTCTTCTTCCCAAATACCTGGATTACAGGTGTGTGTACTGCCATGCTGTTTATGTGGCACTGAAGGGTTCATGAATGTTAGGTAAGCAATCTACAAACTGAGCTATATATTCTGGCCCCAGTAAACAGTTTTTATTACTGTTTCATACTTGACTTCAAAAGAAGAGGTACTCTACAGCTGTTGGGCACAAAGCTGTGGTGGTTTGAATGAGAAATGTCCTCTATAGGATCTTGTATTTGAACACTTGAGCCCTAGTTGGTATCACTGCTTGGAAAGGTTATGGAGCCTTTAGGAGCTGTAGCCTTGCTGGAGTCAATAGTCAGGGGCCAGGTTCTGAGAGCATCATCCACTTTCTGCTCTCTCTCCCTCTGTGACTCTTTGTGTGGATGAAATGTGTTCAGCCAGCTTCCTGCTCCTGAAGCCAACCTGCCACCATGCCATGCCTTCCCCACTATGAGAACTCTATCTGTCTGTAACTGCAATCTAAAATAAAGCCTTTCTTCCTTAGGTTGCTTTTGGTCATGGTATTTTATCATAGCAACTGAAAAGTAATTACTACACTGTCCATTAGGTCAAACTGATTCCATGCATTATTCAATTTTCTATCTTCTTGTTGGTTCCCTATCCTTTCTCTCACTCCAACTAGCTTTTATTTTATCTAGAGGTTAAAAGGTAAGATCATCTGCTACAAGTGAAAGCATGGGTAAAGTTGGTCATATGAAGGGAGAGAACATTTCAATTCCATTGAATTTTTGCTGTTGTTTTTCCTGTTTCTTTTTTAGTGCTGGAGCTCAAACTCAGGACATTGTCCATACTACGCACAGACTCACTGAATTTCTGAAACTGAGTACAAATGCTGTACTTGCAGGAAAGACCCAAGTTGTATGATTATAGTTGTAATGTTCTAGGCAGTGTTTCAATCTCAAACAAGCATCACCACATTAACTTCTCCTGGGAACCCAGTAAGTAAGGTGCTACTAACCTTGTTTTATAACTTGGTAAATCCAAGTTCAGAAAGAAAAATATAAGTTATCCAAGATGACACTGATAGTTAAGCTTTACTCCAAATCCATTTTCCAACTATCACACCACATATCCTGGTTGTTTTTTTTGCTTGTTTTTGATTTGTTTGCTTTGGAATATAGAGTATTCCGTGTGTATAGTTATAGGGTTCTCTGTCTCCAAGGTGGAGAAACAGACTTTGGATTTTTAAGTAAGAAGATGTTTTACTGAAAGGCTGTTTGAAAACTCCACTTTTGGACTTGTCTGAAAAAGCAAGGGAGCTGTCTGTCAGCTGAAAAAACTTGGAGAAGAATGGAGCCACCAACGATTTCTGAGTCACTGGAAAATCTCTGTTCGGCAAGAGCACTGAAGTCAGTAAATTTTGTCCCATTCCTTTTGCCCTTACTGTTTGAGATTCAGTCTTTAGAGGAGTCATGTGCCCAGCCCTTGACTTGCTAACCACCTTGTAACTAACGGGTGTGAAGACATTGGCAGAAGGGGCCTTTAGAGATCTCATCAGATGCTGCAGAAGAGGGTAGGCACCTGGGTTTCCCACTAAGATTGTTCATCTGGGATAAGGTAATTCTTCAAAAGAAAATCAATGTGTCCTTAGCAAAAGGGAGTGATGCTATATGGCTGAGAACACATGATATCTACATATGAGGCCATTAGAATATCTTCAAGCCAGGTTTGCACACCTACAGCTCCAGCCCTCAGGAAGCTAAGGCAAGAGGGAAGGTCTCAATTTTGAATTCCCACTGGGCTTTGGAGGGAGACTATTCAAATATCACTGCTTTTTAAAATATATATTCTACCATATTCTGCAACTTATTTATGATTTATGGCTATTTACATTATTTTTAACCTTTGCTTTGATAAACATTTTGTATAATGTAAATAAGAATGTTATAGCCCCATTTCCCCTGTTTCACTAATTTTGTGATAATTAGAAACAAACACTTTATTTCCAGATTCAATTAACTTGGATTCTTGTTTTTAAAGGCTCTTTCCATTTTATTAGATTAAAGGAACACAATGAAACCAGAAGGACCTAGGGGGAAAGACACTGAGAGAAATAATTGGCTGAACACAGATCAGAGACACTGAGAAGCCTAAGGGCGGGGGCAGGAGCCAGGTCAGGGTTAACGTGGATTCTTACCTTTAAAAGAAACAAAATCTATTTACACATGCTCATTTGTACATGAACACAGAGAGCACAGACAGTGGGGAAGACCTAATTGCATTTTGACGAACACTGTATCTAATCAACTTTAATCCAAACTTCTTCACATAGCATATGTAGGGTAAATTTACATGGAGAGTTTCCCTGTGGCTCCATGGATATGCCCATGGAGGCTTGAGAGCTGGATCCAAATGCAGCTACAGGCACCTCGGTAGCAAGACAGCCTCTAGGAATATGATAGATGGAGACAAAGCCCAATCAACCAGTGACTTGAGGAGGAGGGCCTAGGGGGAAAGCAGTGAATGCTGGGTAGGAGACTCTTGGTGGAGGGCCGAGGTGGTTCTGCTCAAAATGTAGACCTCAATATGAGGTCTCCCTGATAAAACCTTTATAAGTAACCCCAAATAAACTCTGATTTTTCTAATTGGAGAGCATACTTTGCTTGCTTAGTCGGTCAGACACAGAGGAGCCGGGACGAACACTACAGCTCATTGAGAGAAAAGTTTCTTAAAACAGCGTGGGGGACTCCTACACTCCCAAATACTCAACAGTCTAAAGCAGGAAGATACCCAGGAGTTCAAGGCCAGCCTAACTAATATGAGACTGCTTTCCTAAATAAAAGCAAACAAAAACCCAAGAAGATTTTAAAAAGCAATAGGTATAAAAGAAATTCCTTGAAAGTTAATAATTTCTCAAACTGGCAAGATGGCTCAGCAGGTAAAAGCATTTGCGGCACAAGCCTGATGACCTGTGTTCCATCTCTAGAATCCCATGGTGAAAGGAGAGACTCCCACAAATTGTTCTCAAATCTCTAGACACACCATGGCACATAGCAAACCCTGCCCCATGCCCCACATAGCATACACACAGACATACACAATAAAAAAATTAAATTAAAAAATTTAAAGTTAATGCCAGGCATGGTAATGGACACATTTAATCCTAGTACTTGGGAGAAAGAGGTAGGGGATCTCTATGAGACAAGAGACAAAAGCTAGCCTGGTCTACAGAGCAAGTTCCAGGCCACCTGGGGCCTACAGGAAGACCCTGTCTCAAAAAACAAACAACAACAACAAAAAGTACCCAACAAAAATGTTATTATTAGTTAGAATTATAATTCTGAACCCTATTTGGTGTGTAATCTATCCTACATAAGTCAACAAACAACACTTTTTAAATTCTAGGTTAAGAACATCTTATTAGGGGCTGGAAAGATGACTCAGCAGTTAGAACTGACTGCTCTTGCAGAAGACCCACATGGCCATAACAACCGTCCCAACTCCAGTTCCAGGGGTTCTGATGCTTTCTTCTTACCTCTCCAGAGGGCATTGCATGACATGGATGTACTTACACACATGCAAGCAATATATTCACACATAAAAAATATATTAAAAAAAGAAAATCTTATTTCTAGGGTCAGGTATGGTGATGCATGCCTTTAGAATCCTAGCACTCTGTGAGATTGAGGCCAGCCTGGTCTATAAAACAAGTTCTACAGGAACAACGTGTCTCAAAAACAAAAAACAAACCAACAAAAAAGAAAATCTTTTACTTATAAGTACTTCTATGCTCTGGATATAACTAAATTGGTAAAGAGCTTGCCTAGCTCTCTAGGAGATGGGGAGCAGGAATCTGGGTGTGGTTCGACACACCTTTAATCCCAGCATTCTGGAGGCAGAGGTAGGCAGAGGCCAGTCTGGTCAATACAGTGGAGTTCAAGATGATCTGGGGCTCAAGAGAAACTCTGTCTCAAAAAAAAAAAAAAAAAAGAAAATCAATAAATCAATAACTTAACTTCTAAAATATGTGTATATTGAGGCTGGGGGAACACTTTTGGGGCAGAGTAGGTACTTAGCACGGGCCAGGTGCTAGGTTTGATTCCCAGGACTGAAAAAAAAGAGGGTACATATTTGTACATAATTATACTTGAACTACCAGAATGTAGAACTTAGAAGAAACTGAATAAAGAAGCCTGAAATGCCAACTCAAATATTGTAAATCAACGTTTTAAACAATGACTCGACACTCTGGGTAGAAGCAGTTCGTTATTCCAGGTCACAGAGCTACTTAGAGCACTCAAACTCTTAACTATGCCAAGCTGACTCCATGATCATCTCTAAGTTTTCGGTGAACATTAGGATTAGAAAATTAAATGGAGAGATGGCTCATAGGTTAAGAGCATTGGCTGCTCTTAACCTATGAGCCATGGTATCAGTTCTCAGCACCCACATGGCTGCTAACAACCATCAATAACTCCAGTTCCAGGAATCCAACATCCTCTTCCTGCCTCTGCACTAGTGTACACTAGTGTGATCACATACATGCAGGCAATACACTCATACATATATAAAATAAAACTTTTTAAAGAAAATTAAACAGCCATAGACATGATACTCTACCATTAAAAACAATGTTAGGCTGGCAAGATACCCAAATCCAATGCACTGCCTGTGTCTGCAAACAGGGTTTTAGTGCTCATTCACTCACTTATGGTACATGGCTGCTTTCACACTACGATGCCTGTGCTGAGTAACTAGGACAGACTACCCAGTCTAAAACATTTATTACCTTATAAAAAATTGCTTGCCAGCCCTATTTATTTAATACTATCTAAAAGTATTCTGTTTACTCTTTTATTGTCTGACTCTTCTACTAGAATGAACAGGTCATTAAGTGACTGTTCTCTGTTCTAAGGATCTGGAGCCCATAGAGTGTACTCAACAATGGTGTTGAATGAATTGCATTAATGAGAAAGAAAAGATAATGATGTCCCATCTTCCCACTCTCTGAGATACTCAACTATTCAGCCCACCAATTCACCAAAATGTCCTGTCAATCAACCACAGAATTTACCATTTTGAGAAATCCAATACTTAATTCTCAGACTTCACCTTTACTTGACCCATTGGCGGTATATTGACCCACTCTGATGAAACCTCCCCCGACCCTCCTTTCTTCACGTGCCTTTCAGAGCACTTTCTCAGTTTCTCCCCCGTACTGGTTCTTAGTCTTTTCTGGGGCAAGCTTAGTACACCCATCTTTTAATTCGGGCCTGCTTCACGGTTCAGTCATTGAGATTTTTCTCAATCTACGCTCACTTACTGGGTGAGTTAATGTTTTAATGTCATGCTACTCTGCTGTGTAACAATTTCCTTGGAGATAAGACACTCCATGTTGGAGGGAAGCTCCTTAAAAAGCAGGGCTTTAAAAGGGAGGAGAAACAACAGGATGTTCTAAGGGGAGGTAAAACATTCCATTATGCAGGGAAGTGCCTTAAACTCTGGAAGTTAACCCAGAAGTCCCCGAAGCTGACCAGATTCACTAGGCCCCTAATTCCCCAAATACCCACTGTGGCAGATACTATCACACCAGCCCAGCTGCCTGGAAGAGGCTCAGACCAACTGAGCTACCTAGAAAAGATACTCACCAACCTGTTGAGCTGCCTCCTGGTTGTACAGTGTGTTCCAGGTTTCCTTTCTTGAGTTGTCCCCCATGTTGGGGTAGGCCTTTGGTGATACAGCTATCTGTGAGTCATTTCTGCTCCTATAAGTGACCCCAATACTCTAAACTCATTGGTTCACCACTTTGGACTTTGGTGGTATCCTTTCTTTGGTCGGTCATCAGTTCCTTATCTGGGGGAATAGGCATCTGTTCACATCTCCCCGGGAACAGTGTCATACAAAACACTCCCAGGGATTTCAAACTCATCCAGCTCATCTTTCCCCCTATATCTGCTCCTTCACAATCATTGTCATCTCAACTCAGTAACACTACCCAGTTTCTCAAGCCAAAATTTTGTAAGGAACAACCAACCCTCATCCTTTTACGCCCACATCCAATCCATCACCAAACTTTGGTGGTTGTTGTCTTACACTTCAGGCTAGTGATCACTTTTCACTTCCACTGACACATACCAAGTCTAAGCCACCAGCATTCCTGCCTGATAAATATACCTTGCTCTTTTTTGCTCCACTTTAACAGAGCAGCCAGGAAGATCAGGTTTAAAATGTAAATCATTAAGTTCAAAAGCTGGCTCTCTTTCCTACTCAAAGTCACCCACAATTTAGTCCCCATTTCTATTTCTATTTGACACATAGGCTTCTATGACCATCTGAAAACATGTCAAGCAAGCTTTCAACCCAGTGCCTTCACAAAGGTCAAAAGACTCTTCTGGGTGATTCGAATGAACGAGGATTCCTAAGATATCTCATGTCATATTGTGACCTAATTCTCAAAAGACTCTATGGAAAAGTACTGTCCCTTCCACTTCATAGATTAAGAATGTGAGATTTACAGATCACCTAGGAAGCAAATGATGGAATTCGAAACTCAAGATTAGTCTTCACAGAACATGAATTCTCCTTGAAGAATTTTTTGGGGGGGAGGGGCTGATCCAGTAAGGGTCCTTAGAAGTCACATTCTAAATGGCCAAAGGTGCATGTTGAGAGGGAGGATAGGGTATGTGGAGAACAGTCTCCACAAGGGAATCAGAAGAAATTGAAGCCACTTCTTGTAAAGCACAAGAAAGGAAGGTTGTCAAATGGAGCATATGACACATTCTTCATGGATAGCAACGTGGACCTTGATTAAAAAAAAAAAAAACAGGGGCTGGAGAAAAAAACACTGGCTGCTCTTGCAGAGGGGCTGGGGTTCAGTTCCCAGCACCCACATGGTGGCTAACAACCATCCATAACTCCAGTTCCAGGGGATCCGACGCCCTCTTCTGACCTCCGCGGGCATTGCACGACACGGTGCACTTACATACATGCAAACAATATGCTCATGCACATAAAATTAGACATAATAAACAAAGCCGATCTGTCACTCGACGTGTGACCCATCAGCCCGGCCTCACACCTGGCTTCTCAGGCCAGGTCTGGGTGAGTTGGGTGAGGGGCGGGCGGGCGGAGGAAACAAACGCGTCTTCGCGCCCTGCAGGTGCAGGCAGTGCAGGCACGGAGGAGGCCAGGCGCGGTCACCCAACTCCAGCACCCTAACCCGCCGCGAGGGCTCGAAACCCGCCCCCGCCTGCCCGGCCCCCGCCAGCCCACGGCCGGCTCACCACGGCTCCGGCCACGGCGTGGACCAGGCTTTCGTAGGACAGCACGGCAGTCATGGCCTCTGACAAGTCGATCCCCACGCAGAGCGTGCGGACCCAGGAGCCGCGCGCCGCTGGGCCAAGACGCAGCACCGCCTCAGGCCCACCGCGGCCTCCAAAACCACTTCCGGGTCGCAGGCCGCTCGGCAGGCGTGGCCACTGGAAACGTCCCGCACGGCGATTGGCTGGGGCAAGGCGGGGCCGGGCCATAAGGAGAGTCGAGCGTCCGCCCGCTCCACATGGCCCCAGGTGGAACCCGGACGAAATCCCAGGCTGCCCCCCAGGTATTAGCGGACTACCAGGGGGCGGGCCGCGGGTGTGTCTCCGTCGTGTACGGAACCAACGTCATCCTGACACTTTGGAGGTAAAGAGGATCAGGAGTTCAGGGCCATCCTCAGCTACACGCCACCTGCGGAGGGAACCCAGAGGCTGAGGCCTGCTGGGGCCCACAGAACTGCTCAGACCGTTAAAGCACAGACATTTTTAGCGTTCTTTTTCAAACCCTGATTTTAAGTTTCATTTTAGGAAATTTGCCTCATGTATGTGAGAACACGCCAGTACACAATGTCCGCGGAGAGGATGTCAGGTCCCCTGGAACCCGAATTACAGACGGTCAGCTGAAATCTGGGTGTTCTGCAAGAGCTGCCAGGGTTCGGAGTCCCTGAGCCATCTCTCCAATCCCCGTTTTCACTTTTAAGTGTGCACCCGAGAATGGAGTACCCACTTGACCACTATTGGAGCAGGAGTTACACGAGGCTGTGAGCTACCCAAAGTAGGTGCTAGTAACTGAACCTGAGCCCTCAGCAAAGGCCGTACAGCTCTTAACCGCTGAGCCATCTCCAGACCCAACCATGAGTTTTATTCCTAACATTAGTTGTATACTTAATGACACAACTTTTTAGAATTACTATACCACACGTTTTATTATCATTATGTTGGGGCCCATCCAGGAGTAGACTAAGAACTTCAATTATGCCATTCTTTTACCAAAATGCTTGCTCCCTCATCTACACAATGACAAGTAATAAAGGTACTCACCCTTATGAATTAAGATATATTCGCTTTGTAACAGTGCCTGGCATTAACTAGGGTCATAGTGTTTTGGACTCAGGTCCATTAAAAGAGAAGCCATTTCTCCTTACCAATCTAGTATTTGGGCCAGGCGTGGTGGCATACACCTTTAATCCGCTAAACTAGAGTCTTAGTGTGGCAGACTTACTAGCTGACATACCAAGCCTCGTGCTGATCCTACATGTTCACACAACATATATCTATGCACTATATATTGTCCACTTTCCTTATAGCCAGGTACCTAACTACCCCCACCAAGGTGACGGAAGGAACAAGATGGATGCCCCTACCATCATTACCATCATCTCAGTATGTGTGTCTCCTGTTTCCTCTCAGGTTAAGATTAACACCAACGCAACCTTCTTAGCCCCAAGTTATTTCCTCAGTTTAGCACAACTGCAGACTTCTAGAAAGTGAGGGACTAAAAACAAACCTGATTTAACTTAGGTAAATGAATGTATTTGGGGAATCCTTACAGTCTTCCTAGACTGGACTCAACTCACAGAATCATCCTGTCACATACCTCTAAGTTTGCTACGGTTGCATTTATGAATCACTAAGCTCAGTTTTAGGGGGTCTCTGTTAACAGTATCTTTGGCACCCCATACCCATACAGAACTTCAAATAAACACAGACAAAAGAAATATAGCATGTGCTAAAAATCAGGGGAGGATCAATATTCACTTTGAAACCATTTTATTTTTAGCATACTTGGAAATATTAACTATGTATTTTTAAGCAGAAAACTCCTTTACTCTCTTATAGTATTTTTTTTTTCTTTAGTATTTGTAGCGCCAAAAAAAATTTTTTAACACCCCCCCCCCCAAAAGCCCACAAAGTATTTCTGGTTTAAAAATGATACTGACTCTTTATGAAAATGAAGACTGTATTTTTTCCTATTTGTGGAACTTAGAAGTCTAAAAGCACAGAACACATTTTCAGAAGGGCATTTTACCCATTTATGGTAATATTTGCAATATTAGAATATAATTAGGTCACATACAGAGTCCAAAAGAAACTGATCTTGAGTAAAGCACAGCACATTCTGGAAACTTTTAAAAACACACACAAACAAAAAAACGTTTGGCAAGTTCAAATCCAAGTATAAACGAAGATTTAGGTAAGCACTCAACGGATTTTATCATTTTCTTTATCCTTGCAACGGAAGGAGAGAAAGAGTTGGAGGTACAGTTGTAGTATTTAAGAGCCAAGTAGGACCAACACAGTACCAACAACTCCAAAACAAATTAACATGGCTCTCAAGTTTTTTATAATCCATATTAGATCACATAGTTAATGCCGAACAATTCTGAATCTTCGAAACACAAAGATGTATACAAGATAAACTCTAACTGCAATTTTTGCGATTTCTAATGTATACCTAATACCAAAGGGAATCCCTCCTCCAGTCTTCTGATGAGTTCACAAGAGTTAAAGTTTGACATTTAAATAAGCAACTCCATGGCCAAGTAAGATGCTATAGCTTTTATAATTATTACCCTACAGTTACCATATGGTTGTTAAATTAAACTTATCAATAAATGTGTCCACAATTTTGCAATGAATGATGACAGCAGTGATGGTATTGGTGAAAAACGAGTATCTTTAAGCTCAGGAAGATTAAAGGACAAAAATATCACAAGCAGAAAGCATAGGGTTATTTTCTAATAGGAAAGATAATTTTTGACAAATTGAAAAATATTCCCTCATTTCCTCTTTGTGGAAATGATATGAAACATTTATTTGAAATACTGGACAATAACAGAGCTAGAAAATCCAACTCCACGACAACATTCAAGAAAAAAAGAAAAAAAATCGCCCTCCAGCACAGTGTGAGATTTAACCACAACCTACACAAAGGCTTCTGTCCAGTCAGATTCAGTAAGATTGCTGCTGCTCTGCCAAGGATTCCCAGTCTCTATCCAGGCCAGACCAAAATACTGGTGGTCCCAATAGTAGTAACAAAATATAATCATTTTAAAATAAAACATTTTCAAGAGACAAAATGCTTCAGTAACCCTATGGCCAACTCAAATGGAACCAACTTAAATTAGTTTTTTTTTCCCCACTAATCAAACTTTGTTTTACTTGAGAGCAGGTCATCCATACTCATCTTCCTTGCCCAGTAATTCAAAGGAAAAAACCCAAAAAGATTAGTAAAGGAAAAGACAAAAATTAACAACACCCTTTAAGTTTGCTTTAAGGTTGAAAAAGTGTTTAAAGTTCGTAATTCCTAGTAGGAAAACATTATCTGAATGAATACCCTAATGGCAAACCATTGTAAAATGCTTCAGCTGCATTTGGTGCACAAGGATAAGGATTATCTTCACAGCACCCCAGCTCTCCCGATGAGAAGGTCAGAGGTACACTGGTTTATATTATTGCGACATCCATTAAGTGATCTAGGCTGCGTTTCCTTCAGCAAGGGCTTTGTCAAATGGGCATTATGCTTGACCTCCAAATTTGGCTGACAATTTACTGATGAGATTCATAACCTTCGGGTTGCTCTGATATTTTGACATATTTGCCGGGTTCTGGGCCACATCCTGGAAGGCCACCATAACTTCTGGATCCTGAAAAGGAAGGGGTTGGATTTGTTTTTATTTTGGAGTTTTATTATTATTTAAACAAAGTGCCCATGTGACCAACTTTAGTATCATAAGTGCTTATCACTTTACTTAGATCTTCAAAGTCAATTTAATTTTAATTCTGTCACTTGAACTATACAGTGAAAATAAATGGGCTGAAGAGATGGTTCAGCTGTTTACAAGCATTGCCTGCTTCTTAAGAGGTTCCTAGTACCTGTGTTAGACAGCTCACAAACACCTGTAACTACAGATCCAGGAGTTGAGGCCCTTTTCTGGCCTCCACTTCCACCCCACCCCCATCACACACAAAAATAAAACTAAATGATGGCTGTAAAACTAGCTAACTCATAACAAGTGTACACTGCAGTCAACACGGAAAAGCAGGAAAGAAAGGCTACAACGGCTGTCGTCTACCTTTGTTCTAAATCTCACCTGCATGGCTGCAAGAACCTCTGGATCACTGAGGATTTCATTGAGTCCAGGCATTCCTGCCATTCCAGGCATGCCGCCCCCCATTCCCGGCATTCCTCCAGGAAAATTACCAGGCATTCCCCCAGGAAAACCTCCTGCAAGAATAAATGAGACAGCAATCATACTCTATTTCCTTCTAATCAATCTTTTCCTTTCCACCAACACACAAGAACATGCATCGAGAACTAGGGCACATTAAGCCATTGGTCTGGCCTAGACTAAACACAGCAGGAGACAAGCAGACCCTCTAATGTCTCCTAATGTAAAGTTGCTACTTTCTGCATTTGTTTTTCATTAGCTTAGAACTGCTCAACAATATCAGTCTTACCTTAAAAACAAGGTCAGGAATGGCAATCATTTTATGGTGATAGGGGTGTGTGTGACAGGGAGGCTGGCTTGGAGATCTTCATTTCATAATTTAATGTTTTATTTATTACATTTTATGAGTGTACTGCCTACATGTAGGTAGGTGCACCCTTGTTGTACAATTTCTGTGAACGTCACAAGAAAGCATCAGAAATGGGAGTCATAAATTGTTGTTAGCCTCCAGGTGAGTGCTGGGAACTGAACCCAGGTCCTTGACAGCAGCAGCCAAGTGCTCTTAAGTACTGGGCCATCTCTCCAGCCCCCTGGAATTCTAAGGATTATTTTATATTTTCATGGTGTGTCTATGCACACCTCAAGAGGGCAGAAGACATTCCTGGCAGCTGGAGTTAAAGGCTTATAAGCTGGGACCTGAACTCAAGGTCCACTGGAAAAGCAGGGAGTGCTCTCAAGTTGCTGAGTCATCTCACCACGCTCTGGCCTCAAATTCTTGATTTCCTGACAGCATCCAACCTCACTCTTTTAAATTCTGAGATTACAGGTGTGTACCATTATGCCGGCTCATTTATCATTGAATTTCTCATTTGTGAATATTATTTGTTTCACTTAAAGTTAACTGCTATCAGTCTACACTTTTTTTGTTTTTAGTTTTAAGTACATTTATCTAAAGGAATTAACCCTCTAGATACTTATAATAGGTATTATATAGATCTGAGTTTCTTTTCTTGGATTCTTGAGTCAGGGTTTTGAACTGCTAGGCTGGTTTCAAACTTGCTATGCAGGTGAAGCTGGCCTAAAATCCCAAGCCTCCTGCTTGGCAAATCTATGTATTTATGAATTCCATTCCAAATCATCTCTGAAAGTGGTATCTGAAATCTATAAACATGATTTTCTTTCTGTGTGCGCCCAGAGAGGCTAGAAGAGGGTGTTGGATTATTTGGAGCTAACATTCCAGTTCAGTTTTCTTATTGCCTAGCTTATTATGTGTATGTATGGATTTGAACTCCTGTCCTCCTAACTGCACAGCAAGCACTATTAAGCACTGAGCCATCTCCTCTGTTTCTTTACTACCAATAAACCTCAGTGTCCACTGGAGTTATTCTGAAATGACTTAAAGAGGAAAAACCAGGAAACAGTAATGTGTTCTACAGACCAAATTAGGACAAGTAAAGCTGTGATTAAAAAAAAGATGAAAAAGGTAAACATGGCAGTCATTTCTATCAGGCTCAACAATATATCAAGCATGGCCCATAAGCACCACCAACAGATGAGAAAATTAAGGGAAAAGAAAACATTTCTAAGCTTATCTGGCAGCTCCTTCTGATGAGCTTTGAAAAATTAGTTCACACCAATAAAAGAAATTACTGGTACAAGGCTCATTAAACTTAGACAATAAAATGCACACAACAGAGCAGCATCTCTAGTAAGAACTCACATTAGAGAACATTTTCCAAAACAAAGGTAACTGACTAAGATTCATATTTTAAGCAGGAAGCAAGCTACGAATCATTTTTTGTTTTTGTAGAGTTGCTGAACATATGATTTTCTAGAACATGTTACATTTTCTAGCTTTGGATCAAGTAACTACATTCTAGACAGATCTACATAAACATAAATGAGTGTCATAAAATCCCTTGGAGAAAGCTAAGGGAAAAAAAAAGTCAAGTCTCCTTCCTGTTCATATAAATTTTTGTGGCCTCTTTCAGGTAGAAGGACTTAACTTATGAGTGTCCTTTACTTCTATCTATGTGTTAGTCCTTTGGAAAAATTAAAATCTTTGTTTTGCAAGTAATTTCTGATTACCTAACATTTGCAAAAATGAAAAAAGACCTGGGAAGATAGCTCAGGAGTTCATAGTGGTTGTTGCTCTTTAAGAGGACCCAAAGTTCAGTTCCCAGCACCTGTGTCCACAGATGATGGCCACCTTTAACTCTAACTCAAGGGACTCAAAGGCCTCTTCTAGCTTCTGTGAACATGAGGCAAACATTCACACTCCCACTCACTTAAATCAAAGTAATGCAATGAAAAATAAAGAACATATACTGGACTCAACATACTTTTATGCCATAATTCTATACTGCTTTTCTGTAGTGATCTCATGAGTATGAGTATCACTGTAACAGGATATAATGTTGCTCCAGAGGATCTAATGTCCTCTTCTGGCCTCCAAGGCCACTGTGCACACAATGTCCTCTTATATATATTGAGGCAAAACACTCACATACATTAAAAAAAAAAAAAAATTCAGGAAATGAAACTGTAAATGTTTTAACCTTCTTTAGTGTTCCATGGGCTAGTGGTCCTAAATATACTGAGCATGTCAATCTCTTCCATACACACATCCCTGACCTCCCAAATCAGAATGCACTTTCTTCAAAAGTACCTGGGAAAGAGCCAAACTGAGCTCCGGATTGTCGTCTGGCCTCTTCCTCCTTGAAGACAAAACAGAAACAGATTATGTAACAGAACAGAAGAGGAAAAAAAGAAAAGAAAACCTTCTGCCTCTTCCTAACCTATCCATGAAAATTCATGAAAAACAATTACAAAGTAAGGCATAAAAAGTTCAATGGTTCAATAGACACACCTATCTTCCATCAAAATTCCTTCTCCTACAGTCAGTGAACATTATTTTTTCTAATGATTTTAAGTAGTTTTACTTCTCTGGAAAATTAAACCACAAAAACATTTTAAAGTATTAATATAAGTGTACTTATGAAAATGATCAATTCCTGCTGTTTTTAACACTCCAAACTAGAAGGACACAGCTGGATTACTAAAACTGCCATGACATTCAGTTTCCCAGGCTCATCTCTTCTATATCCACCTAGCAAAGTGCAACAGTAACACCCACAGAGGCTTGCTGAGTTGCTTTAAGATAAAATGAAAGGCAAACTAGAAAATCCCCTCACACCAGGTAGAAAACAAACATTGAGGACTGTATCCCAAGGGTAAAGCATTTGCATGTGTAAGGCCCAAGGTCTAACCCCAGTATAGGGGTGGGGGACCATCAAAGATCATATATAAATATAAAATGTGTATGTACAGATATGTAAAAAATTTTATCAACTATGACATTAATTAAAAAATCAAGCATGATGCTTTTTAAATGACAAAAAAATTAGGATTTGTTATATAATTATATAGTTTCATCTCCCTTCATTCAACAGTATTAGAAATAAGGTCCCAATATACAAAGTTAATAGGAAAATTACCAAGAATTTCTTTCTAAATTTCTATAGATATGTAAGTAAAAAGAAACGAGCAGAATCTTTTTTTCTTGAGACAAGAATCACTATGTAGCCCAAGCTGGCTTAAAAGTCAAAATTCTCCTCCCTCAGCCTCCTGAGTGCTAGGATTATAGATACATGGCACCATGCAAAGCTACACTCTTATAACACTCATGATCCACTGTTGGAAAAGAAGGAATCAAAAATCCACACAGGAAGACTCCTGTGGGGAGGTATCAACTCCCACACAAAACTGTAAGACTGACCAAGAAATTGAATTTAAGGGAGTAGGTGCCCTGCTAGGAAAGTTACACTCTTCCCTAAATTTCCAATTCTAAAAGAACATAAAAATGTAAGTTGGTGAAATACAAGCTTACTTAAGAGACTAAAAATATCCCCACAAATTAGACAATACAAGGAAAAGACCCAAGCATTAAATAGAAGAAAGAACCAGGAACAGCACCACAGCTGAGTCTCCTGGATTTTCCTCTCATAGTTCAGCCAGACGTTACCCTTTGGGCTCTCTCATGCTCTTCTCGTGCTTTCTTAACCCTTTCTATTCTTTCTTTTATCTCTCGCTCTTCACGTTTTCGTTCATACTTTCTCCGATGTTCAGCAATTTTCTGAGCCTAGGAAGGAAGAGTCAGAGAAAGTAAATTTGCTTAAAATGCTTGAAGAAGTCCAAGTTCTTTTAAGGGTTACCTTTCCTTATAGTGAGTTTTTTAATATAACACAGACCTCTAAGAAACGACAGATTTACCTTTTAGAAAAAAAAGATTAATTCATGGATGCCCAGGAAGAGACTAATGAGGCCCACCCCAACCTGAGTATCTACTGCAGTCTTGCAAACACAGTAATACAGCTGCTCTAATGCAGCTTGAGAAACAAACATGAGACCTAAAGAGACTTGCAGAGCAGAGCATAATGGGCAGAGGTTTTAACCTCCACCAACCTTCCATGTGTTCTGTGTTGAATTTTATCTTCCAGGCCTAGCACTAGAGCTATGGAGTCCTGCAAGAAGGACTCTTTCCTGTACGTTACATACCCTCGGTTGAACTTCTTTCAGCATTGCACTAGCATCCTCATCATAATCCAGTTTACAGGCAAGGGCAAGATCATGGGCTGCTTCTTCCCAATGACCCAGAAGTCTGAAATAGATTTAAAACTCATTACAAGAGCCTTTTATACACAGATTCTGTATAGCATGGTCTCCTTTTTTATTTTTAAAAACCTGTGACAGAAAAGATTTGTGTTAAATATTACTATCAATTTTTACCAGGCATTACAATGATGGCTAACTTTGTAAAAACTTCAAGGAACTGAAATTCCCTCAATGACTAAATCTATTTTATTACCTTGGTACTCTCAGTTCAAAATACCAAGACATTTAAAAAAGGATGTAGAGCTGTAATTTCCTTGTTTAATATATACTTTACATGCTCTTTTCCATATCGGATTGAAGAGCAAGCTATGCACGTGTGCCTGCTTCATTGAAAAAAGAAACCCAACCACCTGACCAAAGATTGGTAAGGACAGTTAAGAGTGGATAGAGAATATGCATACTATGCATGAAACACACCCATCCCCCCAAGAACAAGAAATGTAATAAAAAATAGTAAACAAGGAGTACAGTAAAAGTAGCAATGTAAATAGGAGTTGTCTAGGTATATTTTTAAATCCAGGTTTGACTCTCCAAACTTGTAAATATTTAAAGCAAACCCTAAACCCAACTATAAATAGACATGAGACTCTCACACATTTCAGAACACAAGCCACCAGCTGAAAATCCTTTGTAAATATTTTGTTTGAGCACACAGTGCTAAGGCAGACTACCAGGAAGCTTTCACACTTCCCTTGGGGGGATCAGCTGTGCTGAGCTGATGACTCTCAGACACTCTTACACCATAGGGTCACATACTGAAATCAGGACCAAGATTTTAAAAAACAAACATTTAATGTTTATTCAGCATACACTCAACTTTATGAACTTTTCATTTAAATCACAGGCTTAAAACTTTTCTTTCTGTCAATGTTTACTAAAATGACAGTAATGACATTAAAAGCAGTAAGTACACTACTGACCAACTCTTAAATTCCCACAAAGATGTACTACGGTTTCTTGGAGAAATGACTGCTTCCACATCTATAATCAGCAAAGCACAAAATGAGCCCAGCAGAAAGCAGAGATGCTTATAGACTAGTGAATAATTTCACACAGCAATGTGTGAGCACTTTCTATACCCACACAGCATTAGTAAATTTTAACCTTTACCTTACTTTTTAACATGCCTTCATACAAATCACCGCTTCAGTCACACTCATTTTCATCTCTAGCCACACTTGAGATACCGAAGCTTTGCCATCCAAGACATCATGCATGGATCTTCCCCAAGACAAACATTTTATTACTAGTCTGGGTGGAATTCACCTCTTTCTTTTCCAGATTTTTGGAGGTGCTATGACGACTAAAGGTCCAGCAAGGACACTCATTTTGTCACGCTAGTTGCTTAATAGTTACAAAATCTAAAAGAGAATACCTGTAAACAATACTGTAAGACTGTTCTCTCTTCTATTTTTCAGCTTTAAAAATTAGCTTATATGTAGCTATGTGATCAAATTAAATTAAGTGATTTAAATGGAAAGAATAGATACTTCTGGCTGTTCTTACTATACTGGTGTGTGTTATTATGTGTGAATGTGTCCCACATGTGTGCAGGTGGAAGCCAGAAGAGGGCATAACCTCCTCTGGAGCCAGAGTTACCAGCAGCTGTCAGTCATCCAACACAGGTGCTGGGAACCAAACTCAGGTCTCATCTCTCCAGTCCTGAATCTTGTTCTTAATTTGTCATACCAAACACATTACTTTAAAATTAAAGCACTTAGAAAAAAATTTAAAACTAAGCACATTAAAATATTAGATTTAAGGTAAGTTCTGCAAGGACGTAAATTTGATTCCTTTTGTATATGTGTATGCTTGTGCGTGGGACAGGGGGGCAGAGGACAGTCTTGAGTGTTGTTCCTCAGGTCAAATCCATCTTTTAAGACAGGGTCTCTCACTGGCCTGGAACTCACCAAGAATGCTAGGCTGGCCAGCAGATGAACCCCAGAGACGCACCTGTCTCCAGCCTCCCTAGCACAGGGATTACAAGTGTAAGCCACCATGCCAGGCCTTTTTAATAACATGGTTTCTGTGGATCAGACTCAGGCCCTCCAAGCACCCTGCCAACTGAGTCATCTCCCCAGCCCTTCAAATTTATGGTTTACCTGTGTGCTTTCCCTCGCCACTTGTAAGGCTGGGCAGAATCAGGATTTATTTCAATGGCTCTGTCACAGTCTCGAATGGCAGCATTTGGCTTCTGTAATTTGATGAAGACACTAAAAAAACAAGTGTTTTTTTTTTTTTTTAAAGTACGCTTCAAACAATAAAACCTTTGGAATTTCTACAGAAGCAAAATTATTTAAACAAAGGAGAAGTTGTTATTTGCCGGAAGGTACTTTTGTACCTAAATAAGTGTTCTCACCTGGCTCTCTTGGCGTACAAAATGGCCAAGCGAGGATTTAGCTTGATGGCGTCTGTGAACAAGTCAATGGCTTTCTGCAGCTCACCTGAAGTGAAATATATGTTACCAAATATTCAGAAGACAAGACTAGCAGAATGTTTGAAATCTAATCTAATTAAGACTTTTATATTCTTAGTCCAGTTAAAAAAAAAAAGACCAGTATAGTATAGGGCTGGGAAACACAGCTCAGTGGCAGCATATTGCCAAAACAAGCACTGAGCACTGTGTTCAGTAGCTAGCACAATAAATATCTTTTAAATAAGCTATCTGTGATGGTTGGTTTTAAAGTCAACTACCCACAAATTAGAATCGCCTAGGTATGGGGCCTCACCTGAAGAAAATTGTCCTGGCTGCCTTCGCTGTCTTACCCCAAAAGCAGTTGGCACCTTCCAGCGCAGAAAAAAGTTCATGACTCAAAAAAATGATTCAATTTTTGCTCAGTTAAGCCTTCCCTCTCATCAGCTAATTTATCCTACTGCTGCTACTGATTCCTTTGCTGATAATCAGAAGCAGTGTTCCAGGCTTCCAACCCAGACTGGGACTGCTGAAGAATCCAGCCTTTAGGCCTGAGAAACACCAAGGGTCTTCAGTATAGACAGCCATTGTGGGATTAATCTAATAGCCACTGTGGGATTAAGCTAACTGTTGATGCACCAAGGACCAAGGACCAAGGACCTACTGGGATCTCAGTCTCTCTTAGGCAGAGAGAGCTGTTGCTGTGACAACATGAGCTGGCTTGATTATGCATACTCATTCTATTTGTTCTGCTCCTCTTCAGAACTCTGACTAGCAGAATATCTAAACTATGCATTAAACGCTTTATTTTTAAATATTTGATTATTTTTATTTCATGTCCTGGGTGCACTGCCTGAATGTACCTAAGTACCTAAGAAGGCACTGGATTCCCCCTGGAACTGGAGCTACAGATGGCAGTTAGCCGCCATGTGGGTGCTGGGAACAGATCTTGAGTCCTCTGCAAGAGCAGCTAGTGCTCTTAACCGCTGAGCCATCTATCCAAGCCCTATAAACCTGACTCTTGAAAGAAAGCTTTTACTTTTAACTCAATTCTATAGATCTTACTTGAGACAGGAACAACTTAACCTTAGTATGCACAGGTTTCCAAAAAAGAATATGGCCTGGCAGGTTGGTTCAGTGGGTAGCACGCGTGCAGTGCAGGCCTAAGGCCTGAATTTGAATCCCCATAACCCATGTAAAACCAGGCACAGAATAAGTGCATGACTCTATACATATATGTATATACAGTGAGGGAACAAAAAGTCTTTGTTTCAAACAAGATGGAAAGGAGGGATGACAACCAAGGTTGTCCTCTGACCTCTACACATGGGTTGTGGCTCCCATCCCCCACCATACTCACACAAACTAAAAAAAAAAAAAAGACTGGAAAGATGACTCACCAGTTAAGAGTACCTCCTTTCTCCCAGAGGTGCTTATTCAGTCCCCCAGCACACTCATAGGGTGGCTCACAACCATTTGAAGGTTCAATGCCATCTCCTGCCTTCGGTGGGCATGGCACATATGCTATGCACATACAGGCACACATCCATACACATAAAAATTAAAAATCTTTCTGGAGAAATTGCCTATCAGTTAAAAGCACTGGCTGCTCTGGCAGAGGACCCAAATTCAATTTCCAGTACCCACGTAACAGCTAACAACGTTTTATAACTCCAGTTCCAAGGAAATCAGACACCCACTTCTGACCTCCAAGGGCATTTCACAACATGGGTTAGTACATGCAGACAATACACTTATACACAAAAACAAATTTTTCAGAAAGTAAATTTAAAAAAAACAGGGTTACCAACCAATTCCACCAGCCTGAGTTAGAAGATTGTACAACCATGGGACTTCATTTCAACTTCATTCACTGTTATCATATTCTTGGCTTACGGATTTATGCTATTGTTCATCTGGATTTTTTGGGGGGGAGGGAGGTCCCTTTTACAGACAGGGTCTCCTTGCAGCCACAGCTGGCCTGGAACTCACTATGTAGACCAGGCTGGCCTTAAACTCACAGAGATCCACCTGCCTCTGGCTTCCAAGTGCCAAAAAGTCCAGCTGATTTATTATTTTTAATGTATATGAGTGTTATGCCTGCATGCATGTAAGTACACCTGTTTGGTACAGTTCCTGTGAAGGCCAGAAGAAGGCGTCAGATCCCTAGAACTGGAGTTAGAGATGATTGTTAGCCTTCATGTGGGTGCCGGAATTCAAACCTGGGTAAATCAAGACACTGTGGTGTGTAATCATGTTTAACTACATTCTTGCCTTCTCAAATCAAAGTGCCAAGTCCAGGTGAGGATCTGACTCAAAATACCTGACTTAGAATGCTCGTCTTTGATCTTCAAAAGTTGCACAAATTATATAATTAGAAGTAGTCCAAATTTATACATGCATATTAATGGCCTGCTTGAAACAACAAAGGTAATACGCTATTAGACAGGGTCATTTTTATTGTTAAACACTGCTGAGACCTTAAGAAAAATAACAAAACAACAAAAAGTCACTATGCAAAAATGAGTGACAAAAATAATAATGCCCTCAAGAGTAAAACTAATAATTAGTGATAGTAAGTATGATGAAGATACTGGGCAAGTCACAATCTCTCTTGAATCCCAAGACCATCAGTCTATACAACGAGGAAGGGTTTTTGTTTATTTCAGACTCTGTGTTTGTGTTTATATACGTGGGTATGTAAGTGTATGTACACATACACACAGAAGAAAACTTGCAGGAATAGATTTTCTCCTACCATCTGTGTTCCAGGAATTGAATTAGAGTCATCTGGATTGATAACAAATGCCTTTATCCACTGAGTCATCTCCTTGTGTTAGTATGAGGTTTTAATGAATATATATGAAAACATTATAAAACTGCAAGACACATTAACATTAAATGTATGCTAGGTATTTTTTTACTACTACTGATATGTTACAGATAATTCTATATAGTAATTCAGATCTACCATGTTCAAAATTAAAACTGCTCAGAATTAAAATTAGTTTGAGAAAAGACTGGTAAAAGCACTGACTGGAAATAGCTGCTGGGTATAAACTAAAAGACTGGTGAACAACTTAACACAGAAGTAGTAAAGCACAAGTAAAAGAATGGTCTACAACCATGAAATTCTGACTGGAATAGAAAATACTCAAAACAAGGGTTGTAGGGTCAACAACATGGCTGAGTGGGTAAAAGCACTTGTCCAGCAAGCCTGCCGACCCCAATTTGATCCTCAGAATCCACATAAAGATGGAAAAAGAGAACCGCTTCCACAAAGCTCAGCATGGGGTATGTATCCCCTCTTCTACCCTAATAATAAGCACTTAAAAAAAAGAGGAGGAGGGGTGTACTCATTGACCAGAGTGCTTACCTTGAGACCCCAGGCAGGAGAATCATGGTTGGAGGCTAGCCTAAACTACAAACAGAACCCTGTCTCCAAAACACAAACAAAATAACGTATAAAATATAGTCTGACCACATCAAGTGGACAACACCAGGATAACCTTCAAGATATATGTACAAAAAGTACCAGGCCAGAGGCAAAACAGTAATAAAAAGCAGGGTTTGTTTTTTTTGTTCTCATTTTTTTTATTTTTGAGACAGGGTTTCACTGTATAACCTTGGCTGGCAGAACTCACTATGTAGATCAGACTGACCTCAAACTCAAGAGATCTGCCTGCCCCTGCCTCATGAATGCTGAGATTAAAGGCATGCACACACACACACACTTGACTTTAAAAGCAGTAATAAAGAATAATGCAGAGACAGTGGACAAATTTCCAAATACTCAGGCAACTGTAGTCTAAATAGAGCAAGCATGTGACAAGGACCTATACTAAAAAGACAGAAGGATGAACTGAGTGGACTGACCAATGGCTAAATCCCAGCTCAAGGAGAGAGATCTTGAGTTTAAGGCCATTCTAGGCTACAAAGTAAGTTCTAATGTAGCTTATACTACATATAGAGACTTTACCCAAAAGTCAAGCATCCAACTTGGATGAACAGTGCTAAACTCATTCTAAAATAAAACTTTAGTCATCATCTAAAACTATGTTTGAAGTACAGATGTGCGCACCAGCATCTGACAGCACAACTTCTATGACACTGGGAACATATCACCTGGTATGAAGAGGCTTGAAATATTATTGACAATAGTTTACGACTTGTTCCAGGAAACTGTAATTAAACATAATATAGTCAGTTCTCCCTCATTCTGACAGCATTAAACAAAAATTACAAGGGGGGTAGATGATGACATGGCACACATGTGGAGGTCAGAGGACAACTTGGAGGAGGGTGCTCTCCTTCCACCTCGTGGGTCCTGGGGATCAAACCTAGGTCACCAGGCTTAGTGGCAAGTACCTTTACCCACTGAGTCAACTTGCTGGCCATCAACAGATTTTTCTTTCTTTCTTTCCTTTTTTTTTTTTTGAGAACGTAAAATGCAGGGACACTAATTCCTATTCTGACAAGTGTTAGACCTATGAATACCATCTGTCAAGGGTATTCCTAGGTCAAGTTAGGGACCACTAGTAGTTTCTGCAAAGTCTTTTTCAATGTTGCCTCTAAACATCATGGGCCAATGCTTCTTTATTTTCCAGATACTGAGGCAAAGAGGCCAAGTCAGACCTGTCCATGCTTTGAGGCAAGGCAAGGTAGTGGCACTGAGTAATTTTAGCCTCTTTCCCATTGAGTAGGAGACAGGGATGGCTGGATAACAGGATATTAGTATCTTCAGTTTTAAAATTCAAGCTCCCTCCAACTTTTCCACTATTTAACAGTCACTGAAATAAGAGAAACAATATTCATACTGTTATAGAAACAGAACAGAGAGAAAACACTACTCACCATCATTTAGGGCTTCAATGGCAGCCCCTTTCTTTTCATTTGCTTGATCCATCATCTCCTCAGTTATCTAACAGGAAATTAAAGGTTATTTTAGAAATAGTAAAGAAAGCATGAGGTGGAAGCTATCTGAACTTTCTTAGGGATAAAGTAGTCACAACCCATCACTTCATTCATCTCTATATGTCCATGAAGCGACGACTACAACTACAATGACTGATTAGTGAAAAATTATAGAGAAGGAACTTTAACATGTTATATCAACATATTTCACACCCTACTCTCTGCCCTAAGTTTGACTTGTTTTACTTCCTGTTCCAAAGGAAACTGTTCTGCCGGTCTTTCCACCCTTGGCATTCATAAAAATTAAATTCAATCACAAAAAGTTCACTAGTTCCTTCATCCACTTGAGTCCTCAGGAGACAAAAATCTCATTCCTTTATTCCCATAAGAATCTAGATAACAGAGCAAATACAAGAAAGATGTTCACAGCACAAAATGTTAAGAAGAGCCCATACAAACTTACTTGATCGAAAATGCAAAACCTGGTAGTTCTTTTAACTTTATCACAAGTACTATGTAAAACAATACACACAAGTACTGGCTACTTAACTAAAAATATCATTTTTGCAATGTATGGTGGCACACACCTTAATCCCAGCACCCAAAAGGCAGAGTCAGGAGGATTTCTTTGAGTTCTGAGGCCACCTTGGACTACAAAGCAAATTCCGGGGATGCACAGCAAGACCCTTTTTTAAAAAAATGATCTCACGGGTCTATGAACAAGAAAGGAAAATTATAAGCTATCCTTATACCTAACTAGAAAATCCATGAAAATGACAAGTTACTCAATCTGTAAGACAAGTCAATAAACACATCAGGTCTAGGAACAATGTAAAAAGCCAAGCAAGCCAGGCACAGAAACATACCTGTAATCCTAGCACTTAGGAGGCAGAGGCAGAGGCAGAAAAATAAGGATTGCTGAAAATCCAAGACAAGCTTGGGTCTACAAAGAAAGACCCCATCTTGAAGAACCAACAACAATAAAATGAAAGAAAATGTGATTTTTTTCTTTATAAGTTTGACTTATTTTATGTGTATGAGCATTTTGCTTGCATGTATATAAGCACACCCATGTCATGCAATGCCCTCGAAGATCAACAGAGGGCATCCAATCCCCTGGAACAAAAGTTGCAGAAGGTCCTTAGCCAGCATGGGGTGCTGGGAACTAAACCTGGCTACTCTGCCTGAGCAGCCAGTGCTCTTAACCACTGGGTTATCTCTCTAGCCCCTATACCACATTTTCTTTATCCATTCACATGTTGACAGACTTCAATGCTGATTTCCTTACTTGGCTACTGTGCACAGTGCTATAGTAAGCATGGTTGTGCACAAGCATACCTGTGGTACACTAAGGAAGAGTCCTTCAGGTCTCTCAGGAGTGCTATGGGGGCAGTAAGGTAGGGTTGGGGGAGGTGACTATTCAAAGTACATTATACTTCAATCTGTCTTTATGAGAGAAAGGGAAGTAAAACAGGAAAATTACTCTGATTTGATCAGTACACACTATACACATGTATTAAATACTGTGCTTCTCTTGAAAAATACACAATTTTGTTTTTAAAAGAAACATTAATTTGTAAGGCATGTACGTTAATATTATTCATTAAATAATCTGATTCATTTCTAAGTTACTTATTAAATTCCAAGCCAATTTCAACAAAAATTCCTTTGACAAATTAAAAAACATGCTTTTAAAAGCAAGGTTAGGAACACTTCAAATAACAAGTAAAAATAACAAGCCCTACACAAAACCAGGGTAATTTCAGAAAATTAACAAATTTTTTAAAACTATGAAACTTGTTTAGTTTAAGGCAATATAGTATGTACAACAAACGCCCTGAACAAATCTTACCTAAGCAGTCTATTGGAAGAATGCAGAGAACTTCAAAAAAACAAGATTAAATAAAGGCTGAAATTCAGGGCAGCCCAGTGTTCAATCTGCTTTCACCCTTGGAGTATATGTCAAACCTGATATCCTGCTTTTTGCTTTTGAAGATGATGAAGACCACCAGACAAAGAACACACTCAAGATAATGAGAATGTAGATGCTCTAACCAGACACAAATCCAAATGAATCTCAAGCTCTAAATCGATGTACTGGCAAGCATCTTAGAAAACACAAACTAAACCTCTTCTACACAAAGAGAGAGTCAAGGGAAAAATCTCCTGAAAATCCAAAACTGGGCTAGATATGGAATAACAGGTCAAAGATACTTGCCACCAAGCTTGACCTCCAGGTCCCACATGGTCAAAGGAAAGAACAGACTCCTGCAAACTGCCCTCATACCTCCATGCGAATGTATATAAACATACAAAATAAATATAAACATTTTAAAATAAAAATTCAAAACCACAAAGCAGTCATTTACTTGAAATTCTCCATTACCAATATAAACAAGCAAATAAATAAAAACACAAGGATTTAAAACAGTACTTTCAGTCAGTTGGTAGTCCTAACTCAAAAGAGTTTTGATGGATGCAAATATATTTATTTTCAGAGGAACATTTACTATCTACAAAGATGCTGAAACTTTTCCATAGGAAAAGTTCCAAAGAACTTGTGGCCAAAATATTACACACAAGCAGGGAAGGCACAGCGGCACACACCAGAAAATCCAAGCACTCAGGAGGCTTTCTCAAGGCATAAGATTTACAAATTTGGATACAGCATTGGCTAAATAGCAAGACATTATCTCAACACATACCCACATACCCTTTGAAGAGGGCAAGGCATAAATAACCAAGCTTTTTTTTTTTTCAGATTTAAAGGTAAACAGAAAACATTAGAATTCATGCATAACTCAAAAGCTTAAGAAAAAAGATGGAATTTATTAGAAAAAAAGACTAACATATATCTAACCGGGATTCCAGAATGGTGAAGAAGCATTATTTGAAATAAATAATAATGTAAAATGTTCTAGACCTAAAGAATGATAACCCTATAATTTCAGATAGTTAATGGATCCTAGGCAGAAGAGACAAAAATTTATAATCAATAAACAGAATACAAAATTTTTAAAGGTTTCTTTTTGTAAATAGTAATCAAAGGTACTTATATTTGGCCTTAACAAAGATACCTGAAACTAAGGAGAAAAAAAGGTTAGAAAGCTTTAGAAAGACAATTTTAAAATCTCAAAAATTTGCCAGGTGTGGTGATAGATGCCCATGGTCCTACCATAAGGGAGGCAGAGGCAAAAAGCTCTTTATGAGACTGTATGTATATAGAGAGAACTATGAATGAGGCTAATCTTACGGGACAGGAGAACCTGACAATCTGATTCTAAAATACAAAATACCAAGAACAGCTAAATATTCTGCAAGTTTTAAGGGTGCTTGTCCTACCAGGTAACCAAACTTAGCACACACCCACAACTGGAAAACAATGACACACACACTCAACTGCCAAGAAAAGAAACGTCAATAAATCATGTTGAATACATAAATAACCAAAGGTAACACACATTTTCAGAAGTCATGTATCCTGGTGAACACCTACAATACCATCATTTGGGAGGTGGAGATTGGAGGAACACCAAGTCTGAGGGCAGCCTGGCTACAAAGACCCCCCGCAAAAAAAAAAAATAAATAAAAATTTTAAAAAACCTGGAGGAATTGGGGATGTAACTCAGCTGCAGTTTAGCATACACAAATCCCTGGGTTTGCCCCTACTACTCCACAAAATTGGCAACTGGCATCATGGCACGGAAAATTCCAGCATTTGGGAGACTGAGGCAGACCAGTTCAAAGTCAGCCTGATCTACAGACCTTTGGCTCCTCCCCCCAAAAAAAGGACTTAGAAAAATGCCCACTAAAAGCTACTCATCAGCAATCAGGAAATGGAGGCCAGAATCCACAAGGACATGCTATTTTGAAAGACCGAGAAAATGAATCTGATGGCATCAAGTACTAAAGATATGAATCAGTCTCAAGTTGCTGGCGCCATGCCAGTGCTTTTAAACCCTTCTTAGCAGACAACATGAAACCTTTAAAACATGCCATGGCTCTTTGGAAGACTACTAATCATTGTTAATTTAAAATGTTTTTGAAGCTTCCCCTCCCAAGTACCAATTTTGATCCCTTTGAGAGGGGCTCCTAGTGACCAAAGCATAACATGCACAAGTTATCTCATTAAGAGACAACTTTAAGGTGCTGGAGAGATGGGACATTGGTTAAGAGCACTGGCTACTCTGGCAGAGGAACCAGGGTTTGATTCCCAGCACCCACATAGCAGCTAATAACTATCCTTAACTCAAGTTCCAGGGGATCCGACACCTGCTCTCTGACCTCACAGGCACTGCACAGCTGCACTTACATACAGGCAGGCAATACACTCATACACATAAAAATAAAAAATGTATTTAAAAAAAAAGAGACAACTCTACAAAGCTGGGCATAGTGGCGCATGCCTTTAATCCCAGCACTCTGTGGAGACAGAAGCAAACACATCTCAAGGTTAGCCTTGTCTGTAGTAAGAATGCCTCAAAAAAAAAAAAAAAGAGGGAGGCAGGATTCTAAACTTAAGTATATACTTTACGTGAACTATACGACTTTACAGATTAGTGAAACCAGAAGTAAATTTAAAGAACAGATAGGATTTCAGAGACTACAGTAAAAAATATTGGGAATTGAACATTTTTTTAGGTAGTTTGATAAAATGTTTGTCAGAATGCTGAAGTCAGAGGAGGCTTTAACATGTACGTCTTATTATCATTACTATTTTGGTCTTTTTAAGACAAGGTATCCCCATGGCCTCAGCTGGCCTGAAACTGTCTACACAGATCAGGAGAGCCTCAATCTCACAGAAATCCAACTGCCTCTGACTCACGAGTACTAGGATTAAAGGAGTCTGCCACCATACCTGGTGTAACAGGTACTTTTACTGGGATTCATGTGATAAAACACTGGGGAACTTCATCTTTCCTAAATTAACAAGCAAAAAAGGAGTCATTAAACTTACCTCTACATTTTCATCTCCCATTTCTTGAGGGGCATCAGTGTCTGGTTCAATTACACCTTCATTGTCAATTTCTGTGAATGTTGGAAAAAAATAGTTAAGACCTGTGATATATAATATTATAGGAGCCACTACTCACCTAAAACTGTTAAAAACAGATCAACTGATCTGGGTGTAGCTCAAAGATGGAGTGCTTGCCTAATATGCTTGAGATCAAAGGCATGATAAACCTCAAAATATGCAATAATCATTTGTCAGTATACCTATGAGAATTTTAATATAAGCACTGATACATTATGAAGCACTTCCCTGTTACAAGCAACCTTATTATTTTGGTAAGACTACTGCTTTAGATGTTATACCAAGTCAGATAGCTATTGTAATGGTAATCATGGTACATTCACAGTATTACATATAAAAACACCAATTTAGTCTCAACAAATTGAATCAGATAAAACTTTTGGGCCTGAGACATGTCTCAGTATGTTAAAGTGCTTACTGCCAAGCCTGAACCTGAGGTCAATCCCCAGAACCCCACATGGGGGAAGGAGAAATCTACTCCCCAAAGTTGTTCACTGCCTTCCAGATGCTCTATCCCAAGTCAAATAAATGTAAAAATAAAAAATTTTAAAAATATTTTCCTAAAAAAAATTTCTAAAGATGCACGCTTCAAATATTTATGCAGACAGTACAAGTTATAACAAGATTAATATAAAATGTAACTAATAACAAAATATTTTAATATAATTAACTTTAAAAAAATAGAACCAGATGGTCTCAATCTCACAGAGCTCTACCTGCCCCTGCCTCTCTGGGATTAAAGGCTGGGCAGATTTTTTTTTTTTTTGAAGACAAGAGTCTCAATATGCAGCCCTGGCTGACTTCAAACTCAGAGATTCTATTTACCTGCTGCGGCTGGGACTAAAGGTGTGTGTTATCATACCTAGCAAAAGACTTATTTATTTTGCATGTATGTGAGTGTGCCTGAATTTATGTGTACATACTAGGAGCAGGCAGGTGCCTGTTGAGGCCAGGAGAGGGCATTAAAGCTCCTCAATCTGGAATTATACGCAGTTGTGAGCCTCCAGATGTACCTAACTCAGGTACTCTGCGAGAGTATCAGTGCTCTAAACTGCTGGGCTATCTCTTCAGCTCCCCAGTTTGGGCAAATTTAAAGCAGGATATAGCCCCCAGCTCAGCATTATAACCAATCCAGTAAAGGTTAAAGAGGTGGGTGAATTCCAGGTTAAAAACAAATGATCTGCTTCAACAGAACAAACAAAACAGAAGTGTTTTTAAATAGGTAACATTTTATTTCTATTTCCTGTGTGTGAGTGTTTTGCCTACCAGTGCACTACTCGTGTGCCTGGTACTCATGAAGTCCAACAGAAGGTATCGGATTCCCTGGAACTCGAGTTACAGATGGTTATTAGTTACCATGTGAGCACTGAGAACCGAAAATGAGTCCCTCTTAAGAGCAGCCAGTGCTCTTAACCAATAAGCCATCTCTCTAGCCACTCCTCCCCAATTTTTAAAAACTGGAGGAAGAGCTGCCAATACTGTATGCATCTATGGAGTAATATGCTGCTGCTGTTGCTGTTTGGTGGCGCTCGGAGTCAAACCATGTGACTGGAACATGAGTCTAAGTTCTACCACAGTGCTGCACTCTCAAATCACAATGTGATGTTATGATTAAGTAGACACTATAAAGCTGAGTGGTAGTGATGAAATGATTCCTTTACCCATCAACCTATCTATCATCTAACTCTTGTTTTTGGCAGAATCACTGAAGGTTTCGTTTCACAATAAACCTTTAAAGCATAAAACATATTAACCAGTCACCATGCACTCCTTTAGACCTCCAGAACTTGTTTACCATATAGCTAAAACATTGTACCTTTTTCGAAGAACACGACAAATTTTTAATCCATTTTTAAGAGAAATTTGTGTAACTAAAACAAGTTGATTTCTACTCAAAAAATGCTTTTAGATGGAAACTGGTTAAAAAAAATTATTGCAATTATGAGAACTGTTAGGAAATCATGAGAACGACTGAAAAAGACAAAGTGAAAAATATTTATTTCAAATTAAGCCCAAAACTTCATGTGGAATAAAAATCATTTTTAGCAATAAAAAGATAAAACTGGTTAAAAAACTTGAAAACTTTTGCATCATTTTTTTTTTTTTTTAACCGAGTTTCTATGACTGAAAAACTGCCCAATTATTAACTGGAGTGTTTTTACAGCCTCAAAGTACCTTCAGATTTACAAAGAAATTTTGCTGATGTGTTTAACAAACACAAAATCAAACTCTAGGCATGGACATTCATATTTCTACAGAGTCATCAAAGAAAGTATTTCCAGTTTGTTTAGACAGGTCTCCTGTAGCCCCAGGTGGCCTGGAACTTTTTATGGAGATCAGGCTGGACTAGATCTCACAGAAATCCGTCCTGGCTCTGACCTGTGAGTGCTGGGACCAAAGGTATATATCATTACACCCAGCTAAAATTAATTTTTGATACTAGAATTAGTTACTGAAAAACTTTTAAAAGTATGGATAGAACAACTTGAGTATGAGACTCAACTTTTTGAAATAGATGATACGCAGTCTGAGTTATTTCCAACAAAAACATAACATCTGAATAGAAATACTGCATGTGGGGGCTGGAGAGAAAGCGCAGCAGTTAATAGCACTGGCCCATTCTTACAGAGGACGAGGGTTCTACTTCCAACACTTACACGGTGGCTAAGTCATCCCTAATTCCAGTTCCAGAGCATTCGAGACCCTCGTCTGGCCTCCAAAGGTTTGTATACACATGGTGCACTTAAATACATGCAGGTAAAACACACATACACATAAAAATAAAAAATAATAAACTTAAAAAAAGAAATGCAGGGCTGGAACGATGGTTCAGTGGTTAAGAGCACTGGCAACGCTTGCAGAGGACCTGGGTTCTATTCCCAGCACCCACATGGTAGCTAACAATCAACCATAACTCCAGTTCCAGTTCTTCTGACTCCGCACAACATGGGTACACTTACACACATGCAGGCAATATACTTATATACGTAAAATCAAATATTAAAAAAAAAAAATGCTACATGTGTAAATAAATCTAGAAGATCATATGACACAAAGAAGAGAATAACTTCTTTGTAGAAGAGTAACAGTTTTTATACTGTGGTTACATAGATGTCAAATATTTTACCTGTGTTAATGGTTTAAAATTATATTATGTGAAACAAATTCTGTGGCTCACAGCTGTAATCCCAGCACTTGGGGGGCTGAGGCAAGAAAACTGCCAAGAATTCAAAACCAGCCTGAGCTAAAATGGGACCCATCTCAAAAGCCAAATAAAAAATAAGACATATTTTGAAATGTGAAAATATACATATATTATTGACTTAATATTTTCCATTCTACTCTCTAAAATGAGGCTTCTAGAAAATTGGGAGATTTTTTTATCGCTTACCATTAGTGTTTCTATTAGAATAAATTTAGTAATTAAGTAAAAGAAAGAAAGAAAGAAAAAAAAAAATCAATGCAGCTCAGGAAGGTTGGCTTACAACTCAAAAGGCTGAGGCAGGAGGATTGCCAAGAATCCAAGTCCAGCCAGCTTGAGCTACAGAGACCCTTTCTCAAAAACAAAAAACACACCAAGGATCCCCACCACCAAGGTTGTCAAACACAAACATGCTCACCTAGGTCACTTTCCTCACTTGATGGCTCGTCTGTCTTTATGTTCTCCTCTGTCTTGTTATCCGTTTTTTCTTCCTAGCAAAAGAACATGAAATAATACCATCGGTATTTAAGGAGAACACACACACCTACGGATATACACACTAACATAGACCTATACCTTAATTATTCAAATATATTGCGTTTCAGTGGCTAATACTCCCTGTTTCATTTCATTGGTTTATTTTTTATTTCTTTTTAGCTAGCTACAAGTCTAGTCCCTTATCCAAATCTTAAAGATAACACAATGTCAAGGGTTTTAGAAAGCAGAAATAATTCATACACCATACACCAGGCAATACTCTTTCACAGGCATTACTGTATCCTTTTTAACTCTCCATAATCTAACACCCTGCCTGGGCAACACAGTAGTTGCTGTCTGTAATCACAGCAGGTGGGAGATAGAAGCAGGATGATCAAGAGTTTAATGTCAAACTCAGCTACCTAGTGAGTTTGAGGCCAGTCTGAGCTGCATAAGACAGTCTCATATTAATAGTCCACATAAAATAAATCACAATATTCATGACTGATGGTAAAAAGGTTAAAAACTGCTGGGCAGTGGTATGTACCAATACTTCAAAGATTCCAGAGGCTGAGACAGGAAGGTCGCTTGTACACAGGAGTTTGAGGTTACTCTAGGCTAGGATGTGAGACTGTATTCCAAAAGGGGTGTGATTTCAAATCATATTTTTTACTGCCAGAACTCCTGAAGAGTTTTATTTTTCAAGGGTTGCTCGGTCTGGAATTGTAACACAAAAAGATACCTTAAAGATTTCAAACTTCCTTCCCATCTTCTAGTACCCAATCTATTCCAGACATCATCTTTTTAAGAAAGTATCTTATCGTTTGTGTGTAAGTGCACCGGTGTCATGTGATGCCCAAGGAGGTCAGAGAAGGCATCAGATCCATTAGAACTGGAGTTACAGATAGTGGTTAGCTACCACCATATGGGTGCTGGGAATGGTACCCAGGTCGTCTGCAAGAGCAGTCAGTGCTCTTAACTGCTAAGATAATCTCCCCAGGATATTATCTTGCAGGATTTGAATTTGGTATCATCTTCCACATTTATCAAGGTTCTGAATCTTAGAAAATGTATCACTATTAGCCAATATTTATTCACTCAATCAGTGTATCAGAAGTTATATAACTGGGTTTTTAGGTTCTTTCCTCTTTCATTTTTAAAAAGTAGTCAGGTCGGCAAGATGGCTAAGCAGTTAAAGGCACTTGCCACCAAGCCTGAGGACCTAATTCAAATCCCCAGGACCTCCTTCATAGTGGAAGTTAGAGAAGTGACTCCTGCAAGCTCTCACCTCCACATGTGTGCTGTGATACATGCATCATGCCATCTTCCTCGCCCTCACAAACACAAAAGTGTAATTTATAAAACAAACATTCTAAGAAGATGCAGAAGAGATGGCTCAGTGGGTTAACAGCACTTGCTGCTCTAGCAGAGGTCCAAGGTTCAGTTCCCAGGAGTGACATGGCAACTCATACCCAGTTCTAGATGAACAGACACCTTTTCTGGCCTCTGACACCACTAGGTGCATACAAGGTGCACATACATACATGCAGGGCAAACACTCACAACACACTTTTAAAAAACAAACTTTTCCTCCTAGCTTCTCAAGACAAGCTCTCAATTATACAGTCCTCTGAGACCTGGAAGTTGATAGACAGACCAAGCTGGCCTTTAACTGAACATCAGCCTACTCTGCCTCTGCCTCACAAATGCTGGGATTAAAGGCAGGAGCCACTATACCCTGGTAAACAATGACGCTTAAAAAACAAAACCAAAAAAATCCTTAAGTCTAAATATGTAAATTACTGGCACGTTAGCATACATGTTTATTACTTTAAATTTTTTTTTTTTGTTTTTAGAGACAATGTAGCCCACAATGGCCTCAAATTTGCTATCTCCAGCCTCACCTCCACAGTGCTGTGATTACAGATGCCTATCAGCATGCCCAACTTGGACTAGTTACAACTCTAATCTAGCATACACATATTGCATGTGTGGAGTACATTTGCATGCTCTTATGTGTGCACATACATGTGAAGGCCAGAGGTCAACACAGGCTGTCTTTCTCAGCTGTTTTCTACCTTACTTTTGACACAGGGTCACTCTTTGAACTGGAACTCACCAATTCAGCAAGGACAGAGGGTCAGCAACTTCAGGGATCCACCTGCATGTCTGTGTCCCCAAAGCTGGGATTACAGATGTGTGCTGCTGCACCCAGGTTTTTATGTGGTGCTGAGGATCCAAACTCAAATCTTCATACTTGCATAGCAATCTCCCCACCACAATCCTTTGGATTTTTTTTTTTTTTAAATAGGGTCGTGTATACACCAGACTGGCTTTGAACTTAATACATAGTCCAGGTTGGCCTGGCAGCTCCTTATCCTCCTCCCTCCACCTTCCAAAACTGGGATTAGAGATGTACACAACTATGCCTAATGCAGTTTACTTTTATTACTTTCTGAGGCACTAGGAATAAAACCAAGGGCCTTGAACATGCTAGGCAAGCACTCTACCACTCAGCTATATATCCAGAAAACCCAGAAATTTTTAAAGAAAACTTTTGGTAGAGTTGTAGTTTACACATAGTTTTGTCTTCATACATGTTTATTAAATGGAAAAATATCTGGGGCTCAGAAAATAGTAATACTGATAAAAGTAGGATTATCAAGTTTTTGGAATTTGGCTTAACTTTTTCAGTTCATCTGTTCATGTGTCTGGTCTGTGTGCACATGTGTAGGTATGCATCCAAGTACATACATGCCTGCAGAGGCATGGTGTCTTCCTTGGTCCATCTCCATCATATTTTTCTGAGTCTCAATGAACCTGGAGCTTACTGAGCTGGTGAGACTGGCAGCCATTGAGCCTCTGAGATCCACCCGTCTTGTCTGCTTCCCCAGCACCGAGATCATGCCACCAGACTCAGCTCTTTACATACATGCTGGATCCAAACTATTGCCCATGCAGCAAGCACTCACTGAGCCATCTCCTGAGCACCTTTTGTAGGAGGCGGGGATGACAGGGCCTAGATAAACTCTAATGACCTGGAGCTGAAGCTCACTATGTAGGCCAAGTTGGCCTCAAATTTCAACCCTCTTGCCTCTGTCTCTCAAGTGCTAGGATTACAAGCATGAAACTTACCTTATAAGTTCTATTTTCTTAGAAATTAAGCCTTTAGGATTCTAAATAGTTTATCAATTTAAGACAGCTAATTATAAATTTGTGAAAAAAAATCATTTAGACATAAAGTCAAAAAATTAGAAAAACTACTTAAAGAGGTACTCAGGAAGCAGAGGCAGGTGGATCTCGAGATCAAGGCCAGCCTGGTCTACACGATAAGTTCCAGGCCAGCTGTGGGTACAAGACCCTGTCTCAAAAAGGAGTATAATTCCAAGAGAGTAATTCAATCTCTTCATCTCCAAACTTCAAGCACTGGTAATCACCACCTGACCCTACATCCCATTCACACCACGATTCACGCTCAGAAGTCTCCCCTTGGGTGGTAGGAAAAAAGAAGAGGATTACTGACTGAAGATCCTTACTGCAACACACTGGACCCTGAAGAGATGCACTACAGATGCAGGCCACCAGTGTGCTTTACTGAACATTCACATGCTGTGCACACAGCACACAGGTGACATATACACTGAAACACAGCTGACATCCAACCCCAAATTCAGTTTTAAATCAATTTCAAAAACAACTTGAAAATCTTATTTCCATATGGAGAAATTAAGAATACTAATTTGAGAATAGGAGTTTCAAAAACATCTGGTGATAGCACATGCATTTAATTTAATCCCAGCACTTGGGAGGCAGAGGCAGGCGAATCTCATGAGATCAAGGTCAGGCTAGTCTACAAACCGAGTTCCAGGCTGGCTGCGGTTACAAGACGACCCTGGTCTCAAACAAACCTAAGAAATACAGTATTTTATCACAAAACAAGCAAAAAAAAAATGTGAACTTACCTTAGTATTTTCTTCTGATTTAGCTTTATGAGTAGCAGGTGGTACTTTACCCCCCATGCTAAAAATAAGAAAAAGAGATGTTTGTTTAAAAATTAAAATTCATTAACAAACTTATGTCTAAAAATAAGCTAAATGTTTAGATGAGCAACTTTTCAAAAATTAAAGAGTACATTTTCAATTAATATGAATACTTTGTTATGTTTGGTTTTTTTTTAAGAGATTAAAATTATTTTTACCAAATGAATCCCTTTCCCTGCCTTGCCTGAAAAAACCTAATAAAACTACATTATAGTTTCTTAGAATTCATTCCCAGAACAAATAAAAGGCAGAAATCGTTTATGTGCAATGACAAAATCATTCTCCAAGTCAGCTTAGAATTTAGTAGGTAGAATATGTCTGAAATAAGCACTCAGATCTGACACTCAGCAAAAGTGTCCCAAGCAGTCCATGATAACACCATGAATTATTTGAAAACTGAACAAAAGGGGGAAAAAAAAGAGCACAAAGAGTTAGCTTTCTATGTCTCATCTGGTATAGACCACCTAAGCCAACAGTCAAACGCCTAAAATGGATGATGAGCAAAAACAAACCATAAGAACCAGAAGACTTCTTAGAACTTCCATGTAAAGTAAGGGTTGATTTATTTGTAACGTAAAGTGTTACAAAACCTCCTTAAAATACCATTTCTTCCTTGTAAAATTACATGTGTGTGACGTGAGTGCAGGCATGCAAGTGAAGGCAAGAGGACAACCTCCAGGAGTCTGCTCTCTTCTTCCCCATTGTTTCCAGGGATGGAACTCAGGTCCCCATGTTTGCTCAGCAAGCACTTTTACCTGCTGAGCCACCTTGCCAGTGCCCCACTTCTTTTATGACTAGAGCTGTACTTACTACATCTGCATTTCTTTCACTTGGGTAGAATCTGTGGATGTGAGAGTACATGTAAGTTGAACTTAAATGGGTATTGGCTTCCCAGTTCAACAAACCAATTTACACTAGTTATCAGGTATGAAAACTGGTTATTCAAACCTAGACCAATGCTTGTCTATTACACACTCAAAATTTTCAGCCTTTCTGGGCATACAGTAATCCTTCATGTGTTAAGTCACTTTACAAATATCTACTGGCCATTATTGAACAGCCTTTCTGGTTAAGTTCAACTCTCATCCAGGTTTTCATTACACTGTTTTTATTCACAGGCATCTTTTTATATCCTGTGAGTCCTCTGTTAGTTGTATGTACTGCAAATATCTCATCTCACCTGGGGCTTGCTTTTTTAGTATCTTTTGATAAAACCAACACAAAGCATAAGCATAAATGCAAAGCAGCAGGTAGAATGGGGAGGAAATTCTTTTTGGCTTGACAGGGACTTTTTTGTTGTTTGGTTTTTACTTAAAAAAAAAAAAAAACACTTGCTTTTGTTTATGTGTATGAGAGTTTGCCTGAATGGATGTATGCACACCAACTATGTGTCTGGAGCCCACAGAAGCCAGAACAGGATGTCAGAACCCCTGAATTAGAGTTACATTAGATTGTGATCTGCCACATGGGTGCTGGGAACCAAACTCAGGTCTTGTGCAAGAAGAGCCATCGTTGTTAACTGCTGAGTCATCTCTCAAGCACTCTAATTTTACTTTTAGAGAGAGTATTACTATGGAGCCCAGGTTGATTTTTTTATTTTTGATCCTCCTACCTCTTCAGAAATTACAGATGTTATCACACTCTACAAAATTTGTCCTTTCTTATTACTAGCCACTCATTCAAGAAAGATGTGCTGAGACTCAAGAGATGGCTCAGCAGTTAAGAGCACTGACTGTTCTTACAAAGGACCCATGTTCAGTTCACAGCACTCACATGGCAGCTAACAACTGTCATACTCCATTTCTGAAGGATCCAACATCCTATTTTCTGAGGCACTGCACACATGTGGTACACATGCATGCATGCAGCAAAACACTCATACACATAAAAAAATGTTTTTCAAAGGTATGGTGTTTTTCTCATTTTTCAAATACAAAAATCTTCCATTAGTACACTTAATAAAGAATGGCTACTATGTAATAAAAAAATCACATAATCTAAAATGTCTTAATTTGCAATTCAATACAAAATTATTTACCAACAAGGAATAGGTATATAAACACCAACTAACATTTCTACAGGGAAACCCACTTTTGAAATATCCACAGTAACTAAACTAACTGGCTCTTTGAAGTTAAATTTTAATGAAGACACAGAACTTCGTAAGCTGTGTTTTTACTAAATTTCAAAATTCAGTGACAGGAATATAGGGTGACATCCAAACATAGATACAACAGTTTAACTCTGGGAAGTGACAGCCCAGCCAGGAAATGTAATACTAAGACAAGACTAGACAAATAGAAATTGAGGGAAACTCTAAACTGACTTTTAATACTCAAAAACTTAAGATTGTCAAAATCCAGAAAGCCACGGTAAGGCAGAAAAACTTTCAGAATGGAAATGAACCATGACAGCTGAATATAATCTATACTACTGGGGATTTGATAGCATTAATTCATCCATATGTTTCCCGAGTTGGGTGGCTGTATTGGAGAAATTGTCCTTGTTTGTAGGAATACACTCTCAATGGTGTTGGGCACAATGCTGGCAGCCCACTGAGCACTAAACTGAGCCAGAAATTGTTCCAAATATAAAAGTTAAAAACAAGAGAATATATTCATAAGCTAGATTTAATGTTTCACACATTCCAAACTGTAGTTCACTACTGGAAGTTAGCAACAATTTTATATGTAAGATTATCTTGATTAATGTTCTAAGATTTGGAAAAACTTAGCTTACTGCCAAAAGTTTCCATTTGGACTTTACCAGGATAGGGTTTTCTATCACCCAATCAGGCAGGGGTGGAGCAGGACCTTCCCCACACTGAATCACATACTTTTCTACAGAATTAAAACCTTCAATCTGCTTTGTACTACAGTTATTTATGCCTATCATATGTACCAACAATGTGTTATGTTCTAAATTCCATATTGAGAGTGGAAATGCATTTTATTCTCTTTCACACATTTACTAAAATATAGTTCATGCACCATGCTTCGGAGTAGTACATAAACTACTTTCCACCACTTTAATTATTACTAAATAAAATGATTAAAGCACATATAAGGTACAAAGACAAAATTGTTAAAAGGGAGAATATGGTGTAAGACAATGCCACTCAGTAAGAACTTAAACAAGAGGCTGGAGAAATGGCTCAGCAGTTAAGCACTGGCTGCTCTTGCAGAGGATCAGGGTTCAGATCCCGCCACCCATATGGCAGCAGACTGTAACTCAGTTCCGGGAGAACCAAAGCTTTCTTCTGATCTCTGCCACCACTGCATGACACAAGTACATTTACATGCATACAGGCAATACACTCATGCACATAAAGTAAAAATAATAAAACATATATAGAAAAAAAAAAAAAAGACCAATGTGTTAGGAGAGAAGACTCAGAAGTTATGAGCACTGACTGCTCTTACGGGGCCTTGGTTCGATTTCCAGAGTCCACATGGTGGCTAACAACCATCAGTAACTCCAGTTCCAGGGGATTTGATGCCCTCTTCTGATCTCCAAGGGCACAGCACAAGACGGGTGCACTTATACAATACAATATCTTTTTTTAATAAAAGACAAAAATACCACAAAATGTAATTGTAGAAAAGGACAGTAAGCTTGGATTCTTACTACCCAGTCAGATTTGTTTCTCATATTTCTTTGTGCAATTTTAAAAGATGTTAAACTTATGAATTCTTACATCAAACAAGTCTACAAACAATGGCAGCAAAGACAGCAAACTTTTCAACATCTTAAACTTGAACAGGCACCTGTAAATGATTCAGTAAGGGAAAAAGGAGAACTCTGAAATGATTTGAGACAGGGTCTTCCTGAAGTTCCAGCTGACCTGGAACTTGCTATGCAGACCAGGATGGCCTCAAACTCAGAGATCCGCCTGCCTCTGCTTCCTGAGAGCTGAGATTAAAGTTGTGCGCCACCAGGCCTATCTCTATAACAGTTAAATTTTAAATCAAGGAAGGCCAACAGCAGAATCACCATTCACTCCATCTACAAAACTCTGATGTAGCCCTACCTACAGTGACTCACATGAATGCAGAGAAACTGATACAAATTAAAGACCTCAATCTCTAAAATTGCAGGTTTCTAGCAGTGGATTTGAACCCCAGGTCTTGAGCATGGTAGGCAAGCACTCTACCAACTAAGCTATATCCCCATCCAAAAATGCAAGTTTTAACAGACTGAAATAAAGCCAGCAAAAGCTTTTATGTTAATATCCCAATTTATGTTCAAAGGCTTCTACACATCTCAAAATGTTTCACCCCACACTGAAATCCACAATTAGGAACACTACAAAAAAAAAGACTAGACCCAAAACGAAAAACTGGGATCACTCATGAGAAACAAAGTGAGATAACACAGCTATTTCAGGGAACAGCATGTGACAAGATTTTTGGAGACTTTAATTTGGAATACTCCACACAGCCACAATTTCTCCAGCATAAATTACAACACTCTTAGGAATATTTTTATCTCTATCTTCAGTGCGCCCTCTTTCTCTCTAGGAAGAAGGCAGGGAAAACAACCCCTGTGCTCTCTCCAAATACTGTTCACTCAGTGTCAACTATTTCTTCCTCTGATTATATCCACTTCACCTAAAATTTTACTATTTGTTAATTTGGGAGTATTTCCTATAACTATGTAAACCAGGCTAGTCTCTAACTCTGAGACCCTCCTGCCTCTTCCTCTACAGTGCAGATTAAAAGTGTCACCAAAACCAGTCACACAAAAATATCTTAACTGAGGCCTGGGATCAAGTTATTCCTTAGAAAAAAATTCAGTAAAATCTAGTCTGCCATTCCTAGTCCTAACCATCATGTAACAAGAACTTTTAGGGTTTTGTTTTTCCTCTTCTGAGACAAAGCCTCACCATCTAGCTCTGGATGATCTGGAACTTGCTATGTAGACTAGGCTGGCCTTGAACTCAAAAGATCCACCTGCTTCTGCCTGTGGCTCTGGGATTCAAGGTTTGGGCCACTATACCTGGCATGACTTGTTTTTGAGAGCAAGGAGGATGTTCGGAGATTTCTGGAGGGTGTGTGCAGGTGAGCAAACCTGTGTTATGCAAGTTCTCTACAGCTGACCTGCACTCCCAGACCCACAAAAGAACTCTTTTTAGTGTTTATAAAGTTACAATATATTCTCAGAATTCTCCATATTTAACTTACCTAGAAAATTGGAGAGGGGAGGAAAAAAAAGGAAAACAGTAGGAGAAAAATACCGCATATAAAATACAAATTTCAAGTTTCGTTGCTCCCTTAGAAAATGAGTGCTCAAAAAATTACTTTCAAATATTTAGGAACCATGAGTTCATTTTCCTATAGGAACATTACCAGATTAATGCTAATGTAGTAACTATTCACCCATCAAAATCCAACTTTAATGTGTGGGGTTTTGTTTTAATGCTGTGTGATCCTGCAGCCTCAACCTCCAAGGTAACTGGGAATATAAACACATGCATGGTGCCCAACTCTTTTTCCACTTTCAAATTTCCGGCTAGCAATGATACCCCCAACACACACAACCCCTGTGGTAGGGGTGTGCTAGAACTAGCACTGGGCCTCCCGATAGCAGTAATTTTTTGAAAATCTCATCCTGTGCAAGGTTTCTAGTCCTCCCTTACCAACTTTGGTGACTCTCCTCCAATATGTACATTACCAATGTATTACAAAATAAATATAAAAATCAGTTTCTGTGTTATCCACTTGTACTCCTAAATAAACAGTACTTGCATAGCTAGTCAGGCACCAAGTGCTTTGGAGGCCATTTAGGATGTAGCTCCTCCCTTCTATAAGCTTTTGGTCCCAAACTCTTGTTTTCTTGTTGACACTAGAAAGAGGCATCAACTTTGACCCTAGATAAAATTTAAAATATATAAAAGAAAAGAGGAAAGAGGGTAGAAATCAGTGCTTTGCTGGGGCTCACTAAGGGAAAGCTACTTCCTTTCTGTGAAAGGAATAGAATCTGAGTTCTACTTCTGTCCCTGGGGAGACTGGACGCTAAACTAAGCTGCCTGCAAACATTGTGGACTATTTATTGGTCTCCTCCCCTAAAGACTGTCAATCACCTGGTCAGGAGTCCGCCTCTCAGAAAGGCTAATGCACCTGAAGACATACTGAAGACGTGGGCAGAATAGCTACCCTTAGATAGTCAATTTACACACCCCTGCTTGCCCGCTTCTACTGCTGACCCTAACTCAGCCTTTCTTCTGGTAGCTGCTAAAATTTACAGTATGCCTGGCCCTGTTTTTCTCTCATACTCCTAAAATGGTTCTCAGGCTTCTTTCTGAGTTCATTTTAAAATTCTTTTACCAACTAAACTCAAAAAGGAGAGCCCTAGGGGGCTTGAGGGATGGCTAAGCACTAAGAGCACTGGCTGCTCTTGTAGAAGGCCTAGGTTCGGTTCCCTGCCCCCAAATGGTGACAATCGTCCCTAACTTCAGTTTCAGGAGATCCGACCTCCTCTTCTGACCTCCGCGGGCATTGCACGACGCAGGTATAAGCAATACACTCATACACATAAAATAATAATTTTTTAAAAGGAAGTCCTAATTACCCCAGTAACATTGTTTTCCAGCAGCTAGCACAAAGTCTGTTCACGGAGTATCTCGTACGTAGGCAAAATACACTACAGGCAAAGTTAACAAGGCTGTCCTGCAAACATGCTGGTCTTTGAAAAACCCATTTTCCTTAAAAGAGACATCTCGGCTGCTAATGGTGGTGTAAAAGTCCCAACCTAATTCTATGCAAACTGGAATCGCTGCCAGATAAAATACAAATCGTTACTATACATTAAGTAAGTCACCATTATTATTACGACAGGCTTTAAAAAGACTGTGCACAAAGGAGTTCCAGAGGGTCAAGGCGCTTAAGCAGGACGCCACAGAGGTTTTAAGAAAAATCACCCCAACACGAACGCTTTGTCTCGTCCGTACTTCGTGCATTCCTTTCAGGGCTCAAATCCCCGCAAGCCTCCGCCCCGATTCCTCCCAAACACACCCTCTCAGCCCCCTCCCCACTCACTGCGGGACGCCCAGGTCTAGCCTCGGCTCGTCCTTTAAGCCCTCCAAGCGCCGGGGAACCGGGAGCGAGCCGCGGAGGGGCCTCGACGTGCTGCGCTCCGTCCCACGCCCTCTTCGGCCCAGCAGCCCCTCTTCCCGCTCCCAACGGTCCGCGGGCCCGGGGGCTCACCTCTCCACCCACTCCCTCAGGAAGCGCATCTCCTCGGTGTGCAGGACGCTCGGGTCTTGTCTACACAGCTTCACGAAGGCCCGAAGCTCGCTGACTTTGCGGGGATCCATGGTCGGCGGAGGCCCGAGGCCAGGACCAGGCGCTGGCTCAACGTGACCGAATGGAAGGGGGCGGCAGCCGCGAGGCAGAACAAACTAGAACCTCCCCGGCCTCTGGCTCCGCCCCGCAACGGCCTCGTGACCCTGGGGGCGGGGGTGTCCTAGGCCGGCCACCTCTGCACATGCGTACTGCCTAGAACCTTCTAGAAATGTAGCTGTCCGCGCTGGTGCCTGCGCCTTTACGTGACATCCCTAGCTGTGTCCGTTCCTCTGACTTAGTTCCACATGGATGGTGAAGGGCCATCCGCGGGCGCTTTCATGCGGGATTCAGGGAGGAATCTGGAATCGGACATCCTATGAATGTAGACGTTGAACAGAACCAGACGCCAGAAAAGGGGGTAGGGAAGGTCGCGGGGTCTCGTGACGCCATCATCCCGCGCCGCGGCCCGAACCTTCCGGAAGAGGCGGGGCGGTTGGCTGGTTTCTTGGCGACGCAGCTTTGCTGGCGGCATCTCTCTTCGCTGTTTGCCTCTTTCCCTTCCTGACGCGTGTCCTCGCGGTCATGCCTTCCCTGCTTTCAACCCCCAAGCTGGTTCCCGCCTTAGCCAGCCTCCGCGGCCTCTCAGGTTAGAGTCCCTTCCTCCGCTGCCCCTCCCCCCCGGACTTTAGGCGCCCGGAGGAGATGCAAATTGGTGATCCTGGTTGTGCAAGCCGGGTCTCCCAGTGGGGCCCCCACGGATTTCTTCTTTTCACGGCCACTCTGGAGAAGGGTGAGCCTCGGGTTCTCTGTACCGTTAAGTTCTTCTGGGAAGCTGGAGGCTGGAGAGAAAAGTATGTAGAGTGACTCCAACTCAGAAGTTGTACAGTTCATCACCACACTTTCTAACGTGACAGTGTTTTTATTAGGTTAACATCAAATCTTTCTTTCCGGTAGCTCAGAATATACAAAAAACACATTTAGGAGCAGTTCTAATTAGAAAAAGTGTTTCAAAGTATTATCGAGAGGGGGAAATGCACCTGAAAGTCTTTTAAGGACGGAATGAAGGAGCCGTGAAACGGAGGTGGGGGATGGGGGGAAAGAAACCTTTTTTGTACTCACTGACAGGAAACGGGGTGGGGGATGTGTGAAGGGACAGCTAATCCGATGAACATTAAAATTTTAAGATGAATGAATCATCCACCTTGCAGGCAGATGTAGAATTGAATCATATTTCAGATGGGAGCACAATAGGTGAACCATGGAATAAAACTTGTATTGTCATATATATATGCTGCTTGGATCCACTGAAATGGGTTTTAGTTATATTGACTGTATCCTTTCTATGAAAAAAGTTGCCCATTGTACGGAGCTTGGTGTGTAATCCTGATTGTTAAATTGGGTACAGAAAGCTCTGCCTTTGAGAATAAGTGTAGGTATGCAGTTGATCAGTTTTTAATCACAGAGGCTACAACTATGACTGAACTAGAATCAGACTTTTTAATTTTTTTTTTAAGCGTTGTGTAAATTCCGGTTGATTCCGCTTTAAGTCTGTATATTGGGTTGTACACATAGATCTTTGAACGTAAATTCATTATACTTTGCTTCCAAGGAAAGTAAGTTCTACATCTTAGATTATTATTAACTACTTTTTATCTTATTGAAAGAGTGATGTTGAATCTTCCCCAAGTCCAGAATAGGCTACACCCTCATTTTATCAATGAGGACCTGAAACAGAATCACAGTTAAGTCCAGGAATTTGTTATAAGATTATGTCTAGTCTTTTATACCAATTCTGTCTCTTAAGTATGTGCATACATGTATGCCTAGAGGCTTGCAGGTGCCCTGGAGACCAGAAGTATTGGATCCTCTGTTTGTGAGCTGCAGCACATAGAAACCAGCCAGTACCCACTCTTAACTACTGAGCCATCCCTCCAGTCCCTCACTTAATAATGCTTGGTAGAGTCCTTTCAGAACTTCCATTTCGTGAGCTAGAAAACCTGTAGTTTGATTAACTTGTGTGTAGTAGACATTGTGGGTGCATCTCCAAACCTGGAGTCAAGGGAGAGAGATAAGCAACAAATGATGGTATGACCAAGAGTGATTATAGTCTTGACCTATGTGGCACGGGAGCACAGGAAAGGCAGGAATGCATTCTAAGGATTGTGTTATCCTCATAATTTAATGTTTTGAGTTTCAAAATTCTAACCTTGGGATGCTCATAAATAGGACTTTGAATATTTATGGTGCTTTTGATTGTTGTGGTATGCCTCCTTAGCTCCCCACTCCATTTTTAAACAAAATACATTTGTTCAGCAACAGTGCTATACTTAGAGTTAAAAAGTACAGTGAAAATAAGCAAATTTCCCGTTTTCAAATTCCTGGCATGATGCTCTTTAAAAGGGACAATAAATCAGTATTCCCAGGAAATTCTCAGAAATTTCAAATATATGATTACTTTAAACATACTTCTTACAGGAGCTGGAGAGATAGTTAAGAGATTAAGAGCAGTATGCTCTTCCAGAAAGCCTGAGTTAAATTCCCAGCACCCAAGTCAGACAGTTCACAACCTCCACTAACTTTTGCTCTAGGGGATCCGATGCCTCTGGCCCCCACATGCACATAGACATACAGAACTGTTTTTTAAGAATAAATCTGAAAAAAAAAATAGTCTTTAATCTGTTATTTGAATGGCTAAAATTATTTAAAGAATAAGATACACTAAGTTTAATAGTACTTGAAACAAACAACAGTCTACAGGAATAGTCAAACAGTTTAAAATGCAGATCTTCCAGTAAGGTAGCCCCTCATGGGATCACCATTTTTAAAATATCTTTTTATTCTTTGAGAATTTCATGCAATGTAGTTTGATCATATTCACCCTGCACTCCTCTAACTCCTCCCAGATCTACCCCATCACTGCATCCCACCAACTACATGGGATTGTCCCCCTTTAGAATTTGAATATTTGGAAACAAAATATTAAATACTGTAAGAAACTTTCTCACCTGAAAGACTCAGACATTCCTTAAGTGAAGTGTGTTAAGGGAGTTGGGTATTCATTTTGTTTTGTTTGGGGGCGTGTGTTTTTTTGTGGTGAGGATTGAGCCCAGATCTTATTGAAAGGTAAGCACTGATTATACTGCTGAACTACACCCCACCCCTGAAAATAGTACTGACTTAGGGAGAGCCTAATTAAGAGCAGTTTTATTGAGTGGAATATGCTGCTAGCATCATCTGGTCATCTGAGAAGTAAAATAAATTGCTAGTGATGCATAAGTAGAAAGGTAAATTTTTCCAGAGGTAAATCATTTAAGATATACATTAAATCTGACATAGGAAAGAAGCTAAGTTCGAACAAACCTTGAACACCGAATTTGAGTACTGGATGAAAGAAGTTTCTCTCTTACAGAAAGCAGATGAAAGGGCAAGTGATTGTGAGATAGCATCCTAAATGTGCTTAGGGGAGCTTAGAGGTCTACAGGAGGAACATGTAGCATGTATAGGGAGAGGGAAATTTTCTTCTGTAAGAGGAATTTGATCTAAGACTTGTGGGACTTAAGACATTGAGAGTCTCAGAAAGCAGAGTACAGGAGTCCTCCTGAGAGCCAACATGGAAAAAAATGAGAGAACCCTAAAAGCAAAATAGTGGTACTAAGCATTGTCATCGTTCGATTTGGATGGGGAGTTTCTTCTAGACAGTGGGAAACCATTAAAAAAATTAAACTTTTGGTTAAGATAATTAAATCCTAAATTTTAGTTGAAAGTGAATAAATGGCTAGATGTGATAGCACAGACCAGTAATCCCAGTATTTGGGAGATGGAGGCAGGAGGATCAAGAGTTCATGTTCATCCTTGGCTACGTAGCAAATTTGAGAACAGCTTGGGTTACTTGAGACCATCACAAAAAGAGTACAGTGACAGAGAACATGTCACTGTATTCTTACCTTTTCTGAGACACTGGATTTTGGTTTAGATTTTTTTTTCTTTTTAACTTTAATCCTGCATACATGGAAATAGATAAATCTTACTAAATGATACATTTTATATTAAAATACCCTAAGCTTTTATGGTATTTGCTGAAAATAACTTTGGATGCTAATTGTCACCAGTCTCTCCTGAAGAATGAATTGCCTTTCCTTCCCACATATCTACCCACTGAAAATCAGACAACACAAAAGCTATAGTAGTGGTTTAAAAATAGTAGATACTCTAGGATCTTCTGGCTTTCAGTTTAGTACCTCTGTTTGGCCAAAAGTGATTGATTTTAATGCTGCAGGATGATTTGCTTGCAGCCCTCAGTACTATAATTTGGAACTGGTAGATAATTAGCATAGCATGTATCTAGAATTTACAGTAATTATGTTCTAAGATATAAAAGACAATTATGGTTTGTAGGTGTTTAAAAGGAAGAGCTTAATGACAGAAAAATGCAAGATACAAGTCACGTAGAAACTGCTTTTCAGTGCTTAGTAAATCCAAGCATCTAGATGTAACATCCAAACTTACCACCTGCACTCCTGCCTCAGTTAATGGCAATTTCATTCTTCTCTTTTCCATGCTCCAAAAATGGTTGGCTTCAACTCCTGCCGTACTCTCTTGTATGTCGTGTTTGACCTTCCTTTTGAATATCTCCTAGTCTGAACTCTTTTTTTTTTTTTTTTCTTAATTTTATGTGTATGAGTGTATCTCCTGCATGTCTGTAGACGCACCTGTGTTGTACATTGCCCACAGAGGTCAGAAGGTGGTGTCAGATCCCCTGGAACTAGAGTTACAGATGGTTGTTAGCTACCATGTGGGTGCTGAGATTCAATCCTGGATCCTCTTCAAGAGCAGCCAGTGTTCTAAAACACTGAGCCATCTCTCTAGCCCCTTCATCTGAACTCTTAATCGTCCTCCATGCCACCACCTTGGCCCAAACTACTATAATCTACATGGATTATGGCAGTAGCCTGGTTTCCCTGCTTCTACCTTTGCTTACTTGAAATTGAGTCTGCTTACAACAGAGTCATGGAAATCCTGTTTCATTCCTATCCTCAAAACCTCTAGTGGCTTCTTTTCTCCCACAAAACAGCTAATGTGTACTGTGATCAGGCAGTCCGTGTGTAATCTGACTTCTGGCTTTAGCCATTTGCTGTCTTAATCTGCTATCACCTCAGTGCTCTGCAAATTCCTTTCATGTAGCCTGCCTCAGGCACATAGCATCTTGCTAGTCCCTGTCTAAAATTGTCTCACCAGAGATGTAGTTGGCTAATCCCCACATGGATAAAATTATAACCCTCATACCCTAAAATGCCTGTTCTGTCACTTTCTTTTAGCACCTAAAAAACAAAACAAAACAAAACAAAAAACAACAAACTATCAGATCCCATCTTACTTAATATTTATTGTCTAGATCCAGTTTGTAAACTCTGTGACAGTTTGCTTAGTTATGTACCCCAGTACCTAGAATACTGCTCAATAGATAGTAGGTGCACAAAAAAGTTACAGGAATGAAAGAATGAATAAAAAATTGAGACGGAATATACTTTGAAAATCAAATCATTATAGAAATCTAAGTAATTGAAATATTTAAATTATTTAATAAAAGCAAGTAAAAAGATTTAGTTCTGGGGCTGGAGAGATAGCTCAGTAGTTAAGAGTACTGGCTCCTCTTGCAGAGAACTAAAGTTCAATTCCCAGCACCCACATGCCCACTAACAAGTATCCATAATTCCAGTTTCAGGGGATCTGACTCCCTCTTCTGAACTCTGTGGGTACTGTATGACACAGATGCACTTACATGCAGGCAATACATTCATACACATAAAATTAAAAAAAAAAAGATTTAGCTCAAACCATTTTTTTGGTATCTAATGAATTTATAGGTTATAATGTGTGTGTGTGTGTGTGTGTATGTATGTTTTGGGGTTTTTTTTGGCAGGGTCTCCCTGGTTGGAACTTGCTGTGTCAACCAGGTCTCACCATGTAGCTTTGGCTGACATGGAACTCATTATGTGGAGAAGGTAGACTCAAACTCACAGAGATCCACCTGCCTCTGCCTACTAGGTGCTGAGATTAAAGGTCTGCGTCACGTGCTCAGCAGCTGTAGATATTGTACATTTATGCTTTTGTAGATCCTCTATGCAAACCAGATAAAACTAGCAAATTTTATTATTTGGTGACTGATGACCTGTGACACATGATACTGACAGATTGTTTCTGAGGAATCCTAGTTAACTCCTACTTTTTAAAAACTTCTGGTAAAATACACATTACATATAATTTACCATCTGAGTCATTGTAAAATATGCAATTCAATATTGTTAATGTATTTCCATTGTTGTGAGGCAGATCTCTCCAGAATGTCTTTGTTTTACAAGTGTGAAACTCTCTGCCCATAAAATAGCCTCTTTTCTCCCATCTTCCCAACTCTGGGTAACCACTACTCTATTTCCTGTCTCTGCCTTTGATTGCTTTTGATATATCTCTTTAATATTAATCATACAATATTTCCCTTAGCATCCTAAAAGCTCATCTGTGCTGTAGCATGAGATAAGACTCAACAACCACTAAGCCACAGACAATATGACAAGATTCTCTTTTCTGGACTGCATATTCATCTGATGTACACGCATGTAAATACACAAGTTTTGTTAATACATGGATCCCTTGATGGATGTTTGGGTTGCTTCTGCCTCTTGACTAATGTGAATAGAGCTGCATTATCAAGTACATATGTCTGAATGCTGTCCAGTGCAAAGGAAAGTACTTGTCACTTCAGTTTTTAACTTGTTGTGACTTGAAGTTGTGTATTAGATGTTTTACCTTTACTGGAAAAAAATCATGAATAATTCTATAGGATGAATCTAATTTTTTTATAATACATTTTATCTCCTTAAGCTATGTACATTTTTAGAAATTTGTATCATTTTAAGTAGGGATGAAACAAACTAAATAAATAAATAAAGGGAATGAAATTGGTCATAAACTCACCTGAAGAAAAATTCTATATGCAAACAACCCAGAAACAAAAAGTTAAAAATTCTGCAGTTTTCCAATTTAACATCATCAACTGTTACCACAAACTCACCTTTTTCTGACATGGCTAATTCATACAATTACTGACCAGATAGATGTCCACAAGCTTGTTTAAAATGTTTTAAAAGGCAAAACTACACTTACATAGTGTGAGAGACAAATGTTATCTATAAAACTGATTAAGCAAAACACACAGAGAGGTGTTCATATGTTATATATCATGATGAGTCTAAAGAGTCAGTTTAGTGATTCCTTTTGTTTGACTTCTTCCTCTGAGTTTCTCTATGCTTCTTTTTCTTTCTCCTTCCGCCTTCTTTGAATCCTGCTGGGAAAATGGAAGGCTCCTTCTTGCTGGTGACCCAAGGCGGGCCTTGCTCATTGTTGTCCACAAGAGTATATTGAGCTATGTTTGGGGGGCTGTGGGAGTTTGGTGAGTAACTGTTGAATGATTGTCTTCTCCAGTTGCGTCTTTCAGCAAAGCCCTCTTCATCGGTCACGAGGTTTGCAAGAAAGGATTTCAACTCACCCTCATCTTCAGCTTCCTCTCTTTCTTGATGATTCTCAAAATTTTTCTTCTCATTACTCTTTCTGCCACTAACAATTTTGCCTGTAGGGGTAGCAGATATGTAATTGCCCATCCCGGTGCCATCAAATGCCAGGGAAGAGAATGTATTAAGGCCCTCATGCCCCAGTGAAGCATATGATGTATATCCTGTGTCATAAGAAGAAAGTCTCCCAAAAACAGGATGTTCACAGGACGTAGAGAAAAGGGACCCTGCTCCTCTGCTTCTGCTTCTATTGGCGCTTCTTGAACTATTTAAAAGGTCCTCAAGTGAGTCTTCCAAGAAGTGAAATGAAAATGGATCCCTTTCACCAAAAATTTCTTTAAAGACATCACCTGCCTTGCGGAATGTAAAACCCTGCTCACACTCATCATCAAGATGGCTCCCACTTCCACCATTTAACCCTTCTTTGCCGTATTGATCATAAATGCCCCGCTTTTCCTCATTTGATAATACTTCATATGCCTCAGCTACTTCTTTGAATTTTCGCTCTGCTTCCTCTTTATTTTCTGGATTTTTATCAGGGTGCCATTTAAGTGCCACTTTGTGGTAAGCTTTTTTAATGTCCTCAGGTGAAGCATATCTCTGCACTCCCAGAACTTCATAGTAATCCACCATGGTTCAACAGATTACTGGAAACGAGCACACTTGGTAGTGAGCACTGTCGTTTCCTTGCAGCTCAGGCCCTGCTGCCGGTGGTGGTGGTAGAAGTGACTGCAGAGAGGCACATTTTTACATTGAAGGTAATCTCCGCTGCTAGGAGACTTTAGGATTCTGATTATGTGGCAAGCAGAGGTGCAGGCTTATGTCAGGGCTGCATTATTGTGTCACACTGGGATAGAGCTAGGAATTAACTCTCCCAACTGGAGTTACTCCAGAGTCACCCTCTTCTGAACTATGTGTGCTATTTCGCCTGTAACTCTCTGGAAGCCTCAGGCAGTGCCTCTGAAACCAGTGGAATCTATTGCTAATGGCCACAACATCCCTCACATAGAATCTAACATTCAGCTTACTAAACCTTTATGATTCCAGTTCTTTGGTATTTTGGTTTAGAAAAATGAGGACTTGGGAAACTGAAAAACATATTCAAGCACTTGTCAAAAGATTTATATATCCAGTAGGAGATATAAATAGTAATTTAATAATAATGGGCTGTGATGGAGGAAGCACTAGTTGGATTGTGTAAAAGACACCCCAGCCTGGTGTGCCATGGAAGGCTTACAAGTGGACTAATCAAGCTTTCTGTGTACTGGCAACGAGTCATTTGAAACGGTAGTGCCCGTGCCTACTTAAAGTTTATTATAAAAATATGGGTAGGGGTCTGGAGAGGTGGCCCAGTGGTTAAGAGCACACTGGCTGCACTTGCTCTTGATCTGGGTTCAGTTCCCAGCACCAACATGGCGACTAACAAGCACAGCGGCGAACAACTGTGTAACTCCAGTTCCAGGGGAATCTGACACCCTCTTCTGACTTCCATTGGCATTGAATGATATAGTGCACTTACATCCACGCAGGCAATACTTTCATACACGTAAAAATGGTAATAAAAAATATTTTTAAATATGAGTAAGGGGCTGCAGAGATGACTCAGCAGTTAAGAGCACTGATTGCTCTTGTGGAAGACCTGCGTTTGAATCCCAGCACCTTCATGGCAGCTAGCAACCATCTTGTCACTCCAGATCCAGGGGAATCTGACACTGTCTTCTGACCTCTGCTGGCATTGCATGATACAGTGCACTTACATACATACAGGCAAAACACTCATACACATAAAATAAAAATAAAATGTATTTTTTTAAAAGTTTGGTAGAAGCCAAGACTAATAATGGTACATGCCTTTAATTATGACATTCAGGAGGCAAAGGTAAGAAGATTGTTCAAGGGTAGCCTGTGCTACTTAGTGTGACTCCATTTCAAAAAGAAAAAATGTAGGTAAAGATCTTGGAAGCTTGCATGCACATGATGCACTTGAATGCAGACAAAACACTTATATACAAAAAAAAGTAATTCTTTAAAAAAATCTTAGAAGTTAATGTGTTTATTAATTTAGAATATAATTATTGAATGGCTACTATGTGCTAGCCAGGCAGTTTTAGTTGCTGGTGATTAACAATATTGAACAAAAGATACCAATTTTCATGATGCTTAATATAGAATACAAACTGGGCATAGTAGTGCCTTACACCTGTATTCTCAAGCAGGGAGACTGAGATAGAAGGATCATGGAGAGTTCCAGCCAGGCTGGGCTACAGAGTCTTCAGAAGACTGTGTCTCAAAAACTAAAATAATTAACAATGTAATTTTAAAAAATAAATAATTGGGCGATGTGATATTTGATTACCATCAATGTGCTCAAAAGCACAGGAGCAGTGTGATGATGAAAGCAGAGCACTTCTTTACATTGGTTTTAGAGGGCTCCGGGGGAGATAGGGTTAGAACTAAGACTACATGACAAAACTGTCAATCAGATAGGCATGTTGGTTTTCAGTTTAAGGCTGTCGTCAAAAATGCTAGTATTATTTCAAATACAGTGAAAGCCATGGGGTGAGGGGATAGGCAAGGTTTTTTTATTTTGTTTCTAAGGCAGGGTTGTCTCTAGCCCAGAACACCCTGAACTTATGATCCTCCTGCCCCAGCCTCTTTATTGCTAGACTCTTGTCCTGGGATTAGAAGTATCTGCCACAGCACTCTGTAGATGTACAGGTTTAGTGATCTGATTAAATTTTTGTGGATTAGTGACAACTGTAGAGAATCAGTTGTCTATGAGAAAGCAGAATAACGGAGCCCAATTGACAGCATGAAAACAGAAATTGACTTTCCAGATAAATTATGTGTAATTAAAGAAATTTGCATTCTAAACCAGTGGTGGCATGCACCTTTAGTCCCAGTACTCAGAGGCATTTGCAGGCAAATCTCTTAAGTTCAAGGCCATCATGGTCTACATAGTGAGTTCCAGGCCAGCTGTGGCTACAGGAAGACGCTGTCTCAAAAAGACGAAAAAGAAAAGATTTTGTGTTCTATTCCTCATTTTGTTTTCCTGGAAAACTTCCTGTAATTGTCTGTTTTTCCTCATCTATTTAAACTATCACACTCAGTGATAATTACATTCAGTGAAATATTAAATGTTTCTAGTGAGTCTTTAGGCTCTTTGCCAGATCTGAGTAATTTTTGCTTCTCGTTTATTTTTGTTAGATGAGTAGTTATCAAGAGGTATTGTAAAATAGTTAGAACTCAGTTAACTTAAATTCTTCCCAGTATATGTGCTTACATATGATTATATTGAAAATTATCTTCTCTGAGTCACTGTTCCTAGTAAATTTACTGTAACTTCTCACTTAATGAGCACAACATTTCAACAAAGCAAATATTTTGTACCCATAAGAAAACTGAGGCTCTGAGAGGTAGAATAATTGCCTAAACTATGTTGCTTGTTAATGAAAAATCTAGTATTTCAACTTGAACCTTATTTCAATTTCTGTAGTTTCCTCTTCTTTCTTGGACCAGGACTTAAGACTTTAGATTCTAAACATTCCAAAACATGAATGGAGAGGTTAGAGAACGGAGGAAAATGAATTTGCTGCTAAGAAGCTCTCAGAGTTTGAGAAAACCATGGTAGAGTGTGGGAATGGCACAGACTGACCTCTGTAGCTGGGTCTCTCACTCCTCCTACATGCTTTGCAGTTTCCCTGGTCTCTTTACACAGAGGGCCTCAATGTTACTGTCTCAGAGTCTATGTTTTCTTATATCCTTGGCATGCTCTGGTCTGGCTTCCGTTATACTCTGATGAAACTTCTTAGCAGGGTTTTGAGCCTCTTTCATGTTGCCAAATGAAGTAGTTGCCCTTTGAGCCTTATATTTTACACTTGCCAAAATTTGAGCCCTTCCACCATTTAAAAAAATCTTAAATACCAAATTATTCTAGTTTCTTTTTCTTGTACTGTTCCTTCTCAGACTAAAATATTGTGGTTTCAGGTTTTGCTTACTCTCCCAAAACAGCATTCTGGTCCAGGATTTTAGATACCGTACATGTGCTTAGGACACCATAATTTATTTATGTAGCCTGTCAGTTTTCTCCCCGAACTTAAGGCTCCGTTATAATATCCAATGAAAGCTCAGTCTTTGCTATTGCATTTAGTGGTGTAATCATTCACTCAGATGGTCAGGCCAGAAACCTAGGAATCGACTGAACCCCTTATTTTTCTTTATTACCTACATAAACTTCAAGACCAGACTCATTTGCTTTTTGCCTGCGATGTATATAATCCCAAATCCAGTCACTGAGGGGAAAAAAAAAAGCCAGCTAACAAATGACCCCTGCCTTCCAAAAGTTGAAAATAACTGGTGAACTAATTTGTGATTCTGTGTGGTGTGGTAGTACATGCCAAGAATTCCAGCTGAAGTGTGGGAAAAGGCTACGGGAGTGTGAGTTCTGAACTAGCCTGTGCTACACAGTGACACTTTTTCAACAAACAGGATGCATCCCTTCAGTCTCAGGCTCTATGGCTATAGTGCCTACTCCTTTACTGTTTTACCCTCTTTCTCTGCTTTAAGTCTCCTCTGCTTTTCTCTCATTAGGAAACCGTCATTGCATATTGGGCCTACCCAGATAATCTTATCTGAAGATCTTTAATTTCATCTGAAAAAGTCTTTTTCCACATATAGTCAGGGTCTCAGGTAATGGGGATTTAGAGATGGACTTTTTTGGAGGTAGCCATTCAAGCCATTACAGCTATAAAATCATTTGGGTGTACTGAGTGTGCTAGATAGCTTTAATTGTCAACTTGACACACCTGGGTTGAAGGAGCCTCAGTTGGGGAATTGGACTGGCCTGTAGCCATGTCTGTGGGGTATTTTCTTGATGAGTAATTTGGGAAGGACCAGCCTACTTGGGTGGTGCCACCCCTGGGCAGGTTGTTCTGTGTTGTATAAGAAAGCAGGCTTAGCACCAGCCAGGGAACCAAGCCAGTAAGCAACATTCCTCCATGGTCTGTGCTTCAGCTCATGCGTCCAGGTTCCTGCCCTTAGTTCCCACCTTGGGTTCCCTCAGTGATGAACTGTGACCTGGGAGATATGAGCCAAATAAACCCTTTCCTCCCCAAGTTGGGAGTCACAGTGATTGAAGGCAATATAAAACAATGAGACAAGCTTTTTTTAATGAATTGAGACCAAAAAAAAAAATCTACATTAGTCAGAGAAAGGATTATGCTCAGAGAAATGTGTGTGTGCTTGTGTATGTGATAGTTTACTGTGCAAAATATATTTCCTTCTGTGTATCTTGGACAGAAAAGTTTGAAAGCTGCTACCTAATCAGAAACTCTTTCCACAGGTGGACAAACAGGTCCAGAGGAATTGAGCAGCATGCCAAGATCACATATATAACAGCACTAAGCTAGAATGAGTTCTTATTACACCACGTGCCTTAATTCTTTCTCTTTATTTATGTGTATGAGTGTATTGACTGTATGTGTGTAAGCGCACCCATGTCATGCAGTGTCCATGGAGCTCAGAAGAGGGCATCGGATCCTCTGGAACTGGGATTATGGATAGTTGTTAGCCACCATATGGGTGCTGGGAATCAAACCTGGGTTCTCTCCAAGAGCTGCAAGTGCTCTTAACTGCTCTCCAGCCCTTGTGGTCTTGTTCTTATGTGTTCCATTCTTGTTCTAATAAATGATTTCTAACCTTATTGTTAACAATACTAGCATTGTGTGCTGACTATGATTAAGCATTTTTTTCATACATTAATTTATTGAACTGTAACATTGCAAGATTAAATGAGAGTGCATCCATATTTCCTTATAGTTAACATATTCTTGATAGAAATGTTAATTAGTGCCCTAGAGAGATGGTACAGCAGTTAAGGGCACTTTCTTCTATTGCATGGGACCTGAGTTTGATTTCCAGCACCCACATGGCAGCTCCTAACCATCTCTAACTCTACTTCCAGGTGATTTCATGCATGTGGTGTATATACATACATGTAGGCAAAACATTCATACACATAAATTAAAAATAAGCAATTATTTTAAAAATTATTTGTTCCCTCCCTCACAGCTCCTTACTCATACCTCAGTGTTTTCTTCTGTGTGTATGTGTCTGTAATATTGTGGCAGACTAAAGTCTGTGAGGATAAGGATCTTAGTTCTGTTGCTTGGTGCCCAACACAGGCTATAGCATAGAGGAAGAACCATGTATGTACTGGAAAGAGAAAGAAAGAAATGCAAATTCGTATTTTGTAAGAATTCAAACTCCTGGGACTAGAAAAAATGTAAACACATTGGATCCACTGTTCCATTGCACCCTTTGCTCTTCCTGCAGGATGCTTGCCACATTTACAACGAAGGTACTCCCTCCAACCTATACCAGAGAAGAAGATACCAAACCGATACTTAGGCCAGCCCAGCCCAGTTACACATCCACACCTCCTCAGACCGGGTAAGGCCTTTACTTTTAACAACTGTCTTTCTGTTTAGATGTTTTATCTAGAATTATGCCATGAATTAACATTTTTGCAGTAATAGAAATGTTCTAAATCTGTAAAAGTAGCTACTAGTTATGTGTTGCTAGCATACAGTAATAGTGTTACTGGTATGACCCAGGAACTTAAGTTTTAGTTTTATTTTGATTAACTGAAGTTTAGATGACTACATGCTGCTAGCAGTGCTGTAGTTTAGAACAGCAGATGTAATCAGCATTTGTTAAATAATTCAGAATAACTAGTAAAATATATATTTCAGGCTGAAGAGATGGCTCAGCGGTTGAGATCACTTACTACTTTTCCAGAAGACCTGGGTTCAGTTCCCAGCACCTACATGGTGGCTGACACCTGTCCTTAACTTTAGTTTCAGGGAATTTGATGCCCTGTTCTGGCTCTGTGGACATTGCATGACAAGTGTGCACTTACATACAGGCAAAATACTCATACACATAAAATAAAAATAAATGAAAAAAGCTTTTAATCTTTTTTTTTTTTTTTTTTTTTTTGAAGAAAATTTCTAATTCTAAGTCATAGTGTTTAGAACTGTGGGGTCTTTTTGTTTCTCTTGAAAATGTTAAATATTCATTTGAAACTTGGAACAGAAATACTTCTATATAAATTGAACATTTCCAAATGTTTTTCACTACTTTAGAAGGGGTTGGTTACAACTGATAAAAGTATACAAAAAAGGTAAAGATTTATTTCATTGCTTTTTCCAGTATTGCTACTAGAACATGTATCATCACAATTGCTCAAATTAAGACTTAAAAGTGTTTTTGTTTTGTTTTTAAGAAGGCATTTCAAGGATGAAATAGGATTAATGACTATCATCTCAGAGAGGCAGGTAGGGTAAAGAAAGTGCTTTGTAGAAAAAAACAGGTTTTTGAAGCAAGTTAATTATTCCTTCTGCCATGGGAAGATAGATCAATACTATACACTACTACGAAAGCACATGTGTTAATAACTAATGCCTTTAGAAACTCGTTGCTCTTTCACTGTCTCCACTCAGTGAATGACACCAGCATGTCTCTCAGCGAGGACTTCCTTTTGCTGATTCTTCATCAGACTGGAATTCCTGCTGGGAAGTCGGCTGACACTCAGGAAAGGCAGCTCACCACTGAAACACACAAGAAATCAGAGTTTTTCAAAGCTGTAAGGTAAGCATAATAGTAATCCAGTTGAAATTAAGTATTTTTTTTACCCTATCAATCTACCTATAGTTTTTATTTTTTTTTAAAGTAGAATTGATACTAAGTTTTATCAGCTTTGAAAATTATTGATTTCTTGTGGTGAAATTCTTTATGTGGTAAGCTGCATTTCCTAGGCCTTTGACCTCACAATTGTGTTAAGTTAAATCACTTCAGTATCTAGATTTCTTTGCTCTCTACATTATGTGCATGGTAACTAGTTTTTAAAAGGAATATAAATATGCAGCACATACACGTTCATTTATAAAACATACCATTGGTTTACCTGTTTGTTTTGCTATGCTTAAAGGGAAATACCTATCCTAATTTTATTCTTCAAGATGCAGGATTTTGGACAGTAGGATAAGTGAGAAAGGGCAGAAGTAGAAGGAACTTTAGAACAGAATTGTCAGGGCTGGAGGTGTGGTTCAGTTAGTGGAATGCTTACGTAGTATTTGTGATGCCATGGGTTCATTCCCCATCACTATATAAACCAAGCATGATGGTACACACCTCTAATCCCAGCATGTAAGAGGTGGAGGTAGAGGGAGTCAGGAAATCAAGTTTGACCTCAACTACATAGTAAGTTTGAGGACAGCTTGGGATATAAGAAACTCTATCTCAAAAAAAAGACCAACAAAATGGCTCAGTGGCCACCAAGCCTGATGACCTGAGTTCAGTCAAGACCTACATGGTAGAAGAACAGACCAAGCTCCTACAAAGTTATCCTCTTACCTCCCCACATGTACCATGGCATGCATGTATGTGTGAGTGTACATGCACACACATACACACAAATAGGTAAATCTAAGTTTTTTAAATGGGGGAGCAGCAAGATTCTCATGGGGTAAAGGCACTCTTTGCTAATCCTGACTGCGTGAGTTCAATACCCAGGTTCCACATGATGAAAGGTGAAAACCAACTCGATGGTTGTCCTCTGACTTCTACTTGTGAGCTGTGGCACAAGCATGCAAGTACACATAAATGAATAAAACGTTAAAAAAAAAAAAAAAACCAACTAAACCAATCAGGATCATCAATGTTTTAAACTTAAAAGGGACCAACCAGCACACCATTAAGCATACAGATTTTACAGGAGAAAAAGTATCTAAAGCATTATTTGTTTGACTTTCTCTATTTAGAGAGTTAAAACTTGAGGAAGGCATTGTAGCACACGCTTTAATCTCAGCATTGGGAGACAGGAGAGGATGTCAGATCCCCTGGAACTGGAGTTACAGATGATTGTTAGCCACCATGTGGGTGCTAGGAATTTAACTCCTGTCCTTTGCAAGAGCAACCAGTGCTCTTAATTGCTAAGCCATCTTTCCAGTTCCCTGAAATTTTTAGTATGCATCCCATTATGAACTTTTGATATTGTAGTGTTCTTTCTGTGTGTGTAGATGTGTGTAAATTGTTCAATTGTTTCCTTAAGTTCTTAGAAGTGAAATTCCTAGGTCAGCCCCTTTTAATTTTTGGAAGTTATTCTAGAATTTTCTTTGCCATGCCTACCCAGGTTTCCTGAAAGGAGAGTAGCTTAGAAAATAGCAGAATGACAGAGAGATAAAGGAATTCTGTTCTAGCTTTCCTGCTGTAGCTAGAACTACAGAGCCACACTGACTCCCCAAGTTTGCCCAGTAGTTTTGAAAACTTTTCCTTAAAGAAATCTGAGCGCTGTAGACATTTTCTGCAGTTTGTAGCAATGCCATTGGTATAAATATAAGGACTCTAAATGTAGAAACAAAGTGTTTAGTCTCCTTGATTACTGTCATGCTCTCTACTTGTTACCCACACTAAAAGAAAGTCCAAATAAGAAAATGAGTGATGTTTTTGAGCCATCCAATATTATGGGCTGTGAATCTACTTTTTATACTGTCTGTGCAAAAGGCACACTTATAAAGATCTCTGATGTGTTTTATTAGCAAAGCAGCAGCACATTTGGCTCGGGGAACATTAGAAACTACCAGAGAACGAATAGGAAGAGTCCTGAGAGTCCAATGAGTGTCATGTCCAAAATGCTATTTAGCTAATGTTTTTACATTTCTAAACAAAATTTACTAGTCTACTCAGCCGGGTATGGTGGCACATGCCTTTAATCCCAGTGCTCAGGAGGTCAGAGGTAGGGGGATCTCTATGTGATTAAGGCTAGTCTGGCCAACTGGAGCTACAGGGAGACCCTGTTTCAAAAAACAAAAAAATAAAAGTCTTCTCACAGAGTAAGACTTGCTTCACATCCCTGCACCCACTTGCTTTTCTCTGAGTTATGGCAGTGAACAAATATGACGGGGTGGAATTTTATCAAAGCAGTGTGGCAATGCTTTCCTCACTTGCAGTGACAAAGGCAGTACAGCTTTTGAGAGCCACAATACAGCCATGTATTACTTAACATCAGAGCCGTGTTTAGAGAAATGCATTGAAAGGTGGTTTCATCTGTGTGCAAACATCATAAAGTGCGCTTACAAAAACTAAGACTGCCACAACTTTACCGGGCAGGCATATTCATCTTAGGAGACTACCATCATGGCTCAGGAGCTGACTCAGTGGATAAAGTATTTGCTGTGAAAACCTGAGTACCAGAGTTTGGTCCTAAAATCCCAAGTAAAAGCTGGACAGGCATGGCAACCTGTAATCCCAGAACTGAAGAGGGAGAAAGCAGGTAGCCCCAGGGCAATCTGCTGGAATTGGTAAACAGGTTCAACAGGAGATCCTGCCTCAATAAAGTGGACAGTGATTGAGGAAGCTCCTGACATCATGCTTAAGCACACACATGCAAACATGAATACACAAACCATTCACATACACAAAACAAGTCCTATGAGACCGCTACATATGCAGTCCATCTTTGAGAAAACATTACAGATTCTACAGTGCATTATAGATACGAATTCCAAAATTTTAAAAGTTTCGAAATCAGTTCCATGCCCCTTTAGTTCTCCCCTAAGGAGTGCACTTTTTAAAAGTAAATTGTTGCCAGGTATAGTGGTGCACGCCTTTAATTCCAGCACATGGGAGGCTGAGGCAGGCAGATCTTTGTGAGTTCAAGGCCAGCCTGGTCTACATATCAAGTTCCAGGACAGCTGAGGGGACTATAGGGAGACCCTGTCTCAAAAAGACCAAAAAAAAAAAAAAAAAAAAAAAAAGTCAATTGTTAACAATAATTGACTTTCATATTTGGAAGATTAAAAATATTATTTTGGTGAGATTTTTTATGCTGTATAAAATATAATATACAAAAAGTGACAAACTAAAAGCAGTTTGAATGCACCTAGACCACTGAGTGAACATTGTCAAAGAAAATATACACACCAAGACTCACAGGCCTGCATCAGAATCTTCAGGAGCAGCAGGACTGGCAAGGGTGGAGAAAGGGAAGAGGGAGGGCAGGGATTCCAGGGTAACAGAGGAATGAATGTGACCCAAGTCCATTATATGCATGTGTGAAGCGTCACAGTGAAACCCTTATTTTGTATACATACTCATGAAGTTATTTTAGAAAAGAATCTCAAATGAGAGCATATCTCTTGGGTTTTGAGGAATTTTCTGAGTATCTCACACAGTGTCAAATCACTCTTATAAGTCACACCTGGTAGAAAAATAATAAATTAAAATTTTCTGTTCTATAGTATTAAAACTTAAGTTCAAGGCCTACTTTTTCGTTAACAATTTCATCAAGATGTCTGCCTACTTTATTTTTGATTTGACAGGGGATTAAGATGGTTGGTTGGTTGATCGGTCCATCTATTGGATTTTGAGACAGAATTTTCCTTGTAGCACTGGCTGGCCTGGGACTCAAGAATGATTTTCCTAACTTAGCTCCCCAAGTGCTGGGATTATAGGGATATGGTGCCATGTCCAGCTCAACCTTTTTTTTTAATAAAATAATATTTTCTGGGACTGGAGAGATGGCTCAGTGGTTAAAGGCTCTTACTGTTCTTGCAGAGGACCCAGCACCAACCTATAACTCCAGTTTCAGGGGATCCATCCACAGACTCCTATACTCATGTGTACATACCATCCCCCAAAACACAGAATTAAAAATAAAATAAAATTACTGAATTGGATTCTACCCCCGCCCCCAATTTCTGGAGATCAGATCCAGGGCTTTGCTTTTTTTTTTTTTTTTGAGACAGGGATCCCTGTTTGAACACTATACAAATACTCTACCATTGAGCTATATTCCCTCACCCCTAAATGCAGGATAAAGACTGTACGGTCAGAACTGGAGAAATGGCTTGACTGTTAAGAGCAGAAAATAGAAATAAAATTAATTTTCTTAATTTTAAATGAGCTGATGTACATAATTTTTTTCTGTCTTTGAGATCAAGGCTAGCCTAGTCTACATGGTGAGTTCTGGCCAGGTGTTGCTACAAGGAGAACCTGTCCCAAAAAGACTCCCCAATTTTTTTTTTTTTTTTTTTTAAGAAAAACTGTATTGTGTGGTCTTTTTAGGTTTATAGATGAATAAACTATACTTTTCACCTATAGGTCTAATATATGTTATCTGTTTCAGGATACAGTTATAATGATAACCAGCATATAGAAATCTGTACACTGCTAGAGCAGAATTGTAGGAAAATAATGAGGGGAAAAAATAGAAAGTCTTGAAATAATGTTTTCTTGTGACTTAAATACTGTATGTACAGTTAAGTGACTGGCCTCTGTCTCTTTTTAACCTTTGTATATATTTCTCACTAATATTGAGATTTTTTTTTTTTTTTTTTTTTTTTGCCTTTTAGAGACAGGGTCTCCTTGTAGCCCCAACTAGTCTGGAACTTGCTGTGTAGACCACGCTGGCCTCTTACCTTACAGTGATCTGCCTTCTTCTGCCTCCTGAGTGCTGGGACTGAAGGCATTCACTATCATGATCAGTTCTGATAACTTTTTTGAGGTAGGAAAAATCTGTTGGACACAAATCGGGAACTTTTTTGCTTTTTTTTTTTTAGACATGGTCTCCCTGACTGTCCTGGAACTCCAGAGATCTACCTGCCTCTCTCCCCAGTGCTGGGTTTAAAGGTATACACCACCATGCCTGTCCAAATAACTTTTTAAAACCCATGAACCTGAGACTCATTCATGCTGAAGAGGAAAACCAAAGACCCTCTAAGACTTGTGTGCATGTAGTGGCTTGGAAATGGTTAGTGGTTTTCCCTGTAAGTTCTACCTTCTGAAGTACCTGACATCGGACTACCAGGATGACAACCTCTAAGTGTATTTTTCCTTTGGGGGAGTTGTGTTTGTTTTTTTATGTTTGTTTTTATTTTTATATAGGTCAGGATGGCCTTGAACGTGCTAGGATGACCTTGACCTCCTAATCCTCCTGCTTTCAAGTACTGGGATTACAGTCATGTGCCACCATGCCTGGCTCTGTTGGTTTTGAGGCAGGGTCTCACTGTATAGCCCAGGTTTACCTTGAAGGATTTCTTTTTCCCCAACCTCCCGAGTGCTAGTGTCATGTATGTGCTCTACCATGCACCTGGAAAGTATAAATTCTTTATTTGGATAATAATTATAGCTAACACTTCCATAGTGTTTACTGTTCTAAGTATTAACTTTTTTCTCCTAACAACTTTGTGAAGTGAATGTTATTATTATTTGCTTGATAGATAAGAAAGCCAAGGTTCTTCCTAAGTCACACAGTGATATGCTAAAATTATGATTCCAACTCACCAAAAATCTGCCTCAAAATCCATAGTTTTTGTTGTTGTTGTTTTCTCCTTTTCATAGTAGTGCTGGGAAATTGACCCAGGGCTTCATGTGTGCTAGGCAAGTACTCAACTATTGACTTAACTCCCAACCCACACTCTTAATCAGAAAAATGATGCATATATTTATGTCAGATAATAGTAACCTGGAAATTTTTTTCTTAAGATTTATTTATTATTTTATGTAGTATGTGTGCCTGAGTGTATGTATAGAACATCACATCCATACAGGTGCCTGAGGAGGCCAGACTCCCCTGGAATTGGAGTTAGAGGCAGTTGTGAGCTACCTTTAAGTCAGAACTAAGAACTGTACTTGGGTCCTTTCAAAGAAGAGCAAGTGCTCTTAACCGCTGAGTCTTCTTTCTAGCCCCTTTAATAAAATAAGAATAGGCTCAATCAGGATGTTTTGGGGGAGGCCAGGGAATGGTCCTGAGATCAAACTCAGGGCCTTACTCAAGTTTGGGAAACATTCTACATGGAACTATATCTCAAGACCAGAAAGAAATGTTAGTATAAAAGTTTAGATATGTGAGAGTTAAAGAAATAGGGTGTTGAGCTGTGGGGGAGGTGCAGAGAGGAGAGTGGATCTAAAGGCATCAAACTGTACTATATAAAAATTGCAAAAAAATACTCAATTAAAAAAAAGTTTAGAAAGTGATATATTTTTTCATTGGGTATAATTTATGTGCAGCAGGTTGCATAGATCTATAATTTAGTTAAGTGTGGGCAAAGATCTGGGACTGGAAAGGTAGATAGCTCAGTGATTAAGAACACTGTCTGCTCTTAGAGAGATCCCAGGTTTGATTCCCAGCACCCACATTGCAGCTAACAACCATCCAGAGCTCGATTTCAGGGGATCCAGCACTCTCTTCTGACCTCTGTGGGCATTGCAACAACATGGGTACACTTAACATACATGCAGGTAATACACTCATACACATAAAATTAAAAATAATAAATTTTTTTTTTTAAGTAACCTAAAGCTTAGTCTATATATAGAACATTTTCAGGCCAGGCATGTTGCATTCCAACACTTGGGATGCAAAAGCAGGAAGATCAATTAGTTCAAGGTTTTCAACTACACAGTGAGTTTTGGAGGCTAGCCCAGGCTATATGAGACTTAAGAGGGCTGGGGAGATTGTTCAGCAAGTAAAGTATTTGTTGTATATCGTAAAGACCAGAGTTTGATTCCCAAAACATGCATAAAAGCCAGATATGGTAGTGCACATCTGTGATGCCAGTGTTCTCCAGTAAGATTAAAAACAGATAGCAGCCTCCTTGGATACTCATGGCCAGTTAGTCTGGTGAACACAGCTGTGAACAAAAGACATTGTGTCAAACAAGGTGAAAGGTGAAGACAAAACCTGAAGGCTGTCCTCTGGCCTCCCCATGTGCGCCACGTACACACACACACACCATATTTACGAAAACAAAGATTTCTAAAAATACAAAACATTTTTAGTGCTCCAGAAAGTTCCTCATCCCCCTGTGATGAATCCCCCACATCCATAGGCAACCATTCCTCTAGTTTCAAGATCATTTTGCCTATTTATCTTGTCTACACGTGAATTATACAGTATGTACCTTTTCTGCCTGCCTTTATGTTGCACAGTATATGTAAATGAAATCTACTTAGATTATTATTTTTATTATTCAAACATCTCATTTTTCCAGAAAAGGAAACACAAAATAGTTTTTCTCTAACTCAGAACTACATTGTATGCAGTAAAAAAAACAAACAAAAAAACCACCGCCTAATATTAAATAATTCTTTTTAGACTGAGACATTAAAATTTCAATCTAGTTAGTTTCAGGAAATAATTAAACTACATACCTAAATTACAGCAAAAATCTGCATCGTTCCATCCACTCTCAGCCTTTACTGTGCTTTTCTTTCTGGGTTTTCTGCTTGGCTAAGAAAATCTGAAGAACATTTTCTTGCTCTCTTAACAGGCCCACTCCTGAATGTCCTAGAACTTCCTTCTTGTCTGCAGAATTTCAGAATTGACTATGAGAGACCTTTTTGCAGAGTGTAGTTTATGGCATCTAGTCTTTTGATTGGTTCATTAAAGTTGTTAGAACAACCTCTCTGTCCTCAATTGATTCCACATGATAAAATGCTGTCTTTAATCTACAATTTCACAGAGTGCCAGAATGCCTACTCAGATAACCATTTTATCAGAAGAAATTCAGGTCAGATTGACTGTAAAGGTTGGTTCTATGGTCAAAGACCATTGCAACTGCCAGGTTTACTAACAGAGTATAAAGTTCATTTCTCTCCCATACTTTGTGCCTTTCCCCCCCAATGAAAAGGTATCTTTCCTGGATAAGTTTTCTGTTGTAATGAAGTTACTTTATTACTTTACTACTTTGAGATTTTGGAAACATTTAGCTAATGATCACTCCATGTTGTTGATAATTACTAGACTTAGGACAATATAGCCAGTGTCTTAAGGATGTTTCATATAGCCATTGGTACAAAATTCCATTTCATAAAGAAATGCTTTAAAAGGGTTTGGGTTGATAAATCAGTCGTTAAGTGCCTGCCCTGCAAACATGAAGGCTTGAGTTCAGATCTCAGCACCCACATTAAAAAAAAAAAAAAAAAAAAGTTGGATGTACACCTGTAATCTGTGCTGTGAAGACAGAGACAAAAGAACCTTGGGGCTTGATGGCCAGCCAAATCTAGCAGAATAGATGAGCTCCAGGTTTAGTGAAAGATACGTTTCAGAAAGTAAGATGGAGAGCCAACAGAAGAACATCCTCAACATTAGTCCCTGGCCTCCACTTGTGTGGATGTTCACATATACATGAACATGTACACCCATAAGAAATGCCTTAAAGATTGTAGAGATCCCTTTTCAGAAGTTATTTCTTAATATGCTATTTTTTGTTTCTGTTTTTTTATCTATGTGTTTGTTTGCTTTTAAGACAGGGTCTTCCTTTGTAGCCCAGGGACTCTGTACTGCTCGTTCTGGCTTCAGATTCGGCACTCTTTCTATCTCAACATCTCAGTGTGAGAATTCCAGGTGTAGTCACAGCAGCCAACTTCTTAGACTGATTTATTTTTAGATTTCTCTTTCTTTCATAGGTTGTAGCTATGAAATAAGGCAAAGCAAGTCTTGAGGAAAGAAAGAAAGCAAAATAACGAAAAAGGAAAAGTCAGTGCTGGGGAGGTAGCTCATTTGCGAGAATACTTGCCTAGCATAAGCAAGAGACCCTGGATTCAATTCCCAGCACCCTATGATCCCAATGATCAAGGGGTGGAGGTTCAAGGCCAGTTCAAAGTATATGAGACCATATCTCAAATAGAAAAAAAAAAAAAGGTAATCCACCAATTACGATCATTTTCTGCTTTTATGAAAGAGAATTTACTAGGCAAGCTATTTTCAGAAACTCTCCCTTCTACTGTTAGTTTCCTTCTCAATTAAACTTTGCTAATTTGCCCTTTACAAGAAAGATGGGGAGGAAAGAAGGGAAGGAATGTGAATGAGTGAGGAGGGGAGGAAGGAATTTTACTGCTTGAGATCATTAGGACATTTTTGATGTTGAGTAATAGTGGCAGACTTGAGGAATAGTTATCAGAGAGTTAAGCTACTCTTTAGCCCTGGTCAAAAGTTCAATATTCTGCCCAAGAATTCTAAGAGACTTTTAGCAACCTCAATCTCAAAAGAAAGAAAACATGAGGGCCAGCAAGATGGCTCAGTGGTTAGAAGCACATACTGTTGCAAAGTACTCCAGTTTAATTTCCAATACTCACGCCAAAGTAGCTCACAACCACCTAGAACTCCAGCTCAAGATCGGGCAACTCTGGGCTCCTTGAGCTACTGTACACATACGCACGTATCCACATGCAGGCACACACATATAATTTACATTTTTTTTTAATCTTTAAAAAAATTGTGGTATGGGCTCTTTTGCTGCCCACTATTGGGTTGCTTGATTTCAGACTAGCTTATAAAGCTGCAATTATCTGTCTCTTTTTATTTATTGCCAATTTCATTGTTAAAAGTGAAAAAGGATTTCTTTGTACATATTTTTTAATTAAATAAAATTTTTTATTCATGGACTGAAAAGTATCCCATGATGTTAGAATTTGTTTTACACAAGTAAGTAAAACTAGACAGTTCCCAAGTAATTATAAATTACTGAGTTAATATGATGAAAACGATTACTGAAGAAATTCAAAGGTCTGAGAGCTGGAGAGATAACTCAGCAGTTAAGAGCACTATCTATTCTTGCAGAGGACCCAAGTTCAGTTCTCAGCTTCCACACAGCAACTAACAACCATCATGTAACTACAGTTCCAGGGGATCAAGTGCCTTCTGATCTCTGGGGACATTGTACACACGTGATGCACTTACATATATGCCAGCAAAACAATCATATACATAATAAATCAAAAAAAATTTTTAATTCAAAGGTCTAAACCTGACCTGGTTGTACATGTCTTTAATCCCAGCACTCAGGTGGCAGTGGCAGATGGATCTCTGAAATTGAGGCCAGCCTAGTCTACATAGTGAGTTACAGGCCAGCTGGGGGTACAGGGAGACCCTGTGTCCAAACAAACAAGCAAAAAAATTCAAAAACCTTTCTTCACTATATCATTTTCTCTCTGGGAATTCTCCTGTAGGCAGGGAGGGCCGTAATACACCAAACAAAATCACAGGAGTAAGTACAAAGATATTTACTGTAGCAGAAAAGACTGAAAATGGTAGAATTGTCTACCGGTGTGGCGATTGCCTAGTAAGTTTTGATACATCTACCCCAATAAATGTTACAGAGGCACCTAGAAAGATGAACTGAAGCTATACCAGAAGACTTGCAGGGAGGGATTTTCATTGGTTTTGTTAGAAAAGCAAGATACAGAAAAAATTGTCTCCTTTGTGTGTATGTGTGTGTGGTATGTGCATATGGATAGGCATGTGTTTGCTTGTAGGGGCCAGAATTCTACTTTCGGTGACTTTCTCTTGCTTTCCACTTTAGTGTTAGAGGCGGAGCCTTACTGAACCTGGAGCTTGCCAATTCCACTAGACTTAGACTAGATGGCCAGCAAGTCTCTAGAATCTTCCAATCTACCTGTATAGTATTGGGATTACAGGCATGCAGCAGCATGCCCAGCTTTTTACCTAGAGACTGAGGATCCCAACTCAAGTCCTCATGCCTGCACTTTCCTGCAGAGCCATCTCCCCAGCCCCAGTATCTCATTTTGTAAGCTAGTAGTGATCATAAGAAATACCTATAAAGTTTTTAAAGACAGATGCATATGTATATATACATGGTTATACATATATCCTGAAAATCCTGGGAAAAATAGGAAAGAATATTAACAAGATTAAAAGTATGGTCAAGGTGGTATTGTATATTGAACAAAAACTGATGTCCTTGTGGAGCTTGTATTTTTCTAGGGAAGTCATACAGAGATACTATATTGAATATTTGAAATATTGTAATCCAGGAAAGCTTTGATTATATGCCCAGCCTGCCTTCCCCATAGTAATGCTCAGTAAGCACAGAAGGAATGTAAAAGAATGGACAAGCCTTTACAGGACCATAATTCCTGTTTTTCCTGTGTGTTCACATTTAACTATAATTTTTTAGTATTTCTTACTTGTATGTGTGTCTGTCTCCTTGTCTGTGTGTGCACCACATATATGCAGGTACCTGCAGAAGACAGACAGGGACTCCTAGAACCACCTCATGTGGGTGTTGGAAACTGAACCTGGTCCTCTGCAATTCCTTGTGTATGCTACAAGATTCACAATAAACTAAAGAAATGAAGTTGGATGTTTCTGTCAAATGTTCAGCTGGTTAAAGTTCTCTGGCAGTACAGCCATTCAGACCATCACTTGGTGGTTGTTTGTGTTTTTTTTGCCATTTCTAGGGGAAGTGACACCAGGACTATCTCAGGTGGAATATGCACTTCGAAGACACAAACTCATGGCTCTGATCCACAAGGAAACACAAGGACACAGTGGAATAGATCACACAGTGGTTGTGCTCTCCAACCCTACATTCTACATGACCAATGATATCCCTTACACTTTCCATCAGGACAATAATTTCCTGTACTTGTGTGGATTCCAAGAGCCTGACAGCATTCTGGTGCTTCAGAGCTTGTCTGGGAAGGAGTTACCATCTCACAAGGCCATGCTTTTTGTGCCTCGGAGAGACCCTGGTAGAGAACTGTGGGATGGCCCTCGATCTGGGACAGATGGAGCAGTAGCTCTTACTGGTGTGGATGAAGCATACACACTAGAAGAATTTCAACACCTTGTACCAAAACTGAAAGGTAATGGGAACAGAAGTGAACTCACAGGCCAAGTTGGGATTTGAACTGCCTTTGCCCATCAGTTGTTAATTTTCTAAAATAAGTATTGTAGTAGTATTTGAGCATCCCTAAAAAAGAACGTGTCTTTTTTTTTTTTTTTAAAGCAAAAATAGTACTATTGCTAAATGTGGTGGCATTCACCTATAATCCAAACACTCAGGAAAACCAAGACAGGAAGATCTCTGAAAGTTTAAAATCAGCCTAGGCTATATAATGAGACAAATGAGACATGTCTGGGGCAGGGGCTGGGGAGTCCACATAAATACAGAGCACAATAGCATTTTCTTAGGAGCTAAAGAGATGGCTCAGCAGTTAAGAACACTGTCTGCTCTTACAGAAGACCTGGGTCAGTTCCCGGCACCCACATGATAGCTCAAAGCTGTCTTTAACTCCAGTTCCAGGGGATCTGACTCCCTCCTATGGGGTCCTCTGGCATTTCATGTGTATGGTATGCTGACAGACATGCAGGCAAAATGCTCATATAAAAATTTTTTTTGAATCATTTTCTCTCTGGCCTTTTGATTTCCTACATAAGTTGCTGCCTCTCATCTTTTTTTTCCCTCTCTTTTCTCTCTCTCTTTTTTTTTTTTATTTCAAAATACCCTTTTTTATTCATTATTTTTATTCTGTGTGCATGAGTGTACTGTCTGGATGCGTGCCAAGTGCACCTGTGTCGTGCAACACCTACAGTGGATTCTCTGGAACTGGAGCTGTGGACAGTTGTTAGCTGCCATGTGGGTACTAGGAATTAGAACTGTTTCCCTGCAAGAGCAACCAGTACCCCCAACCTCTGAGTTCTCTCCAGCCTGTCAAAATTTGACATTCAAAATTTCATTAACCCTATGGAGCCCAACCCTCACATCAGATGTGTTTCTCAAAAGGACTTCTCGTTCACTGTCCTTTCTTTAATCTATTGTTCATTAACATTTATTCTGTTTATTATCATTGTGAGAGTTGTGGGGAGACACATGTGCCACAACATGTATGTAGAGGTCAAAGGACAACTTTGTGATGTAACTTCTCTTTTTTTTCATCTTTCTGTGGGTTCCAGAGATCAAATTCAGGTTATCAGACTTGCAAGCAATCACATTTACCCTCTTAGCCATCTCACAGCTCCCATGCACTATACTTAATTTTAGTAGTTTACTACATAGAAATACTAGACACAGTAAAATATTAGTAAGTATGCAATCAATTTATCTCCATGTTTTAAAACCTGGGCTGGAGCTGTAACTCAATGGTATATCACTTGCCTAGCATGTACCAGGACCCAAGACTGAATTTTGATTTAATACACTGAAAACAAGTAATATTATTTAATTTTTTAAAAAAATTGCAACAACCAGCCATGGTGGGACACTCCATTAATCCCAGCTCTCAGGAGGCAGGGACAGACAAGAGTTCTAGGTCAGTCAGGACTACATAGTAAGAACCTGTCTTTAAAAAAAAAAATTGCAGCAAATATCTGTTGTAATTAAGGTAAGTGTCCCTATGCAGTGCACATTTAACATCATTGTTATTTTAAAATGTTTAGACTGTGACATCATAATGCATACCCACTTAAAGATTCTTGAACGATGTCCGAAAGTATCTGGGACTGGAGAGATGACTCAGTGGTTAAGAAAACTTGCTGTTCTTCCAGCGACCTGGGTTTGATTCCCAGCATTCACCGAGTGGCTAACAATGTCTATAACCCCAATTCCAGGGGATCTAACACACTCTTCTGGCCTCTCTGGACTTTGCATGACAGGGGTGCACTTATAGACATGCAGACAATGCACATATATACAGAAAATATAAATAAGTAAAATATTTTTTTAAAAAGATGTACAACCCTACAGGTTTAGTAAAAAATGTCATTCTGTAACCTGCTGCCAGAAAAAATAAATAAATAAAATCTATCCATGCTGTTAAATGGTATGCAGCATGTTATAACAAGCCTTTCTGTCATAATCTCAGGGCGATATAGACCATTTCTTAAGTCCTTAAAGTTAAAAGATGAATTATGACTATTTGCAACAAAACAGACAGTAATTGCTCCAAAAGTGAGAGAACCACCTAAGTGGTACTTAGACCACTTTATGAAGTGATAGAACACATGATCATTAAATCGTGAGTCAAGCACTTTGTTCTTTTTATGTGCAATCATTCAGCAGTGGCTTCAGATCAGCATCGATGGTAAAGAACAGCTGTTCAGTTGTTACTTTTATCATTTAATAAGTAACAAAATCAAAATTTAAATAAAGCCTTAGTCCCACCTGTCATCTGTATAAAGAATGCTGGCATTTTGTGGTGGAAAAGCTGTGTATCCCAGAATATCTTGCCATTTTCAGAAAATGACCTTTCCAGTGATTTCTGTCAAACTCATTGGCTGCTTCAGTCCTGAGAAAGTATTATTCAACTCTTCAGGATCTCACAGAACAGATTTTATAGTTTCGTCTTGCTCAAGTGGTAATGACAGTTGATATTTTTCGTTGTTATTAGGCTATTGGTGTTTGTTTCATTTTGGTTTGGAGATGTTTTATGCAGCTTGCAGTGCCAGGGAAAGAAATCAGGGCCACATGGGTGCCAGGCAAATGCTCTACCCTTGAGCTACAATCCAATTCCAGCGTTGAAATTTTTTCTTTTTCTTGACTTTTTTGAGTTTGGGTCTCACATAGTTCAGGTTGACTTTGAACTTACTATATAGCTGAGGATGACTTTGAATACCTGGTTCTCCTGCCTCCACCGCCCAAGTGTGGGATTTCAGGCATGCATCATCACATCCAACCCAGAGTTAGTTTTATTTATTATTTTATTTTATATTGCTATTTGGTACTGGAGAGTGAACCCAGGACCTTATAAGTGCTAAGCATACATTCTACCTCTGAGCACACCCCAGCCTCTGTTGGTTTTAAATTTATTTTTTGACTCCCCATTAAGCTGAGTCGAACATGGTTTGGTATGACTGGATGAAGCCTTCCCATAGACAGCTTCACTCTGACTACATGCAGCATCTGACTGAGGCCAAAGCCAGGAGCAAGAATAAGGTGCGGGCCGTCCAGCAGCTGATTCAGCGCCTCCGACTGGTCAAATCTCCTGCAGAAATTAAGAGAATGCAGATTGCTGGGAAACTAACATCAAAGGTATAGCTGCTATTAAAAATTTTTTTGCCAAATCAAAAAATAAAACACAAGTTCTTAATGTTCAATAGACCCCATAAGGCCATGTGTCCACTGTGGTAATATCTGTGTTACAAGTACTAACAAACTGATAGTTTCAGAAGCTTTTTATATGTAACATAAAATGAACCATATTATTTAACCTTTTTGGTGGTTTTGAAACAGGGTCTCTCTATATAGCTCAGGTGACCTCAACTCTGAATATCCTGCCTTGTCTCCTAAGTGTTGGGATTACAGGTGTGAGCCACCATGCCTGTGCATACTAGTCATTTAAGTGCCTAGCTCAGTGATGTCAGCTACATCTCATTGTTGTACAGTCATAACCACCTACCCCAAGCTTCTTATCATCCCACTTGAAACACTGTACCCATTGAACAGTAACTCCCAGTTTCCTCTCCCATAGCCCCAATAAATAGAATCATACAATATTTTTGTCCTTTTATATCTGGCTTATTTGATTTAGTTTAATATCTTTAGGCTCATTTGAATTACAGCAAATCAGAATTTGATCCTTTATGAGGCTGAGCAGCACTCCATCGTAATGTATATGCCATGTTTATCCACCCACCCACTGGTGGACATCTGTGAATAATGATACTACCTATTAGAGTTCCTTTTCATTTCCTTTCAGTGTATACCCAGAAGTGGAATTATTGGATCACATGGCTTAGTTTTTCAAGAAATTGCCATACTGTTTTCCATAGCAACTCGACCATTTTACATTCATTATTCCAGTTTCTCCGTGTCCTCATAAGTAGTTGTTTGTATTTGGGGTACTAGCCATCCTAGTGAGTAATGAAGTGGCATCTCATTGTGGTTTAAAATCACTGTGTTCCCTGCCATGTTTTCACCAAGGTCAGTGTCACGTGTCATGACTTTAGCAGTCAGCTCTACCCAAGTCTGGACTTGCAAGTTAGACCTCATGAAACCAGTCTACATCCCATTTGACCTGTTATTAATCTTTTTGCTTCCTTGATTTAAAATTATTTGTTCTTGGTACTGCAGAGATGGCTTAGGTAAAAGAGCATTGGATGCTCTCACAGAGGACCTGGGTTCAGTTCCCAACACCCACATGGCAGCTAGTATCCTTCCATAACTACAGTTCCAAAGGATCTGACATCCTCTTCTGACTTCTGTCATTGTATGGCACAGGTGCACTTACATGCATGCAGGCAATACACTCATTATACATTAAATAAAAATAATAAAATAAAGATTATTTGTATTTAATGGTATATACCTGCTTAGTTTTGAAGAACTATAGTTAATAGCACTCAGGAGGCAGAGACAGGGATATCTCTGTGAGATAGTGACCAGCCTGCTCTACATAGTGAGTTCTAGGCCAGCTGGGGCTGCAGGGAAATCCTGCCTCAAAAAGACCAAAAAAACCCATAATCCAGTCGAGTTAAATTCATCAAGCTAATTCTCAATATGTAGAAGGGCTTCAATTCAGTCTCTCTGTGTCTTAGATAATCAATGCCAGTATTAAGTCTGTTTTGTAAATTTATGTTAATTTTCCCTGTGACTCCTAGATTACACAAGATAGTAATACTGTTATGGTTCTAAGTCAAACAAAATTGTGGCGTGATTATCTGATCTCTCCCAACACAACATCTACCGTAAATAACGTTTAATGATTTAAGTAATGTTTAATGTTTCTCTAAGGTGTATAGATTAAGGTAGCAGCTCTTTGTTATTTCATGATTCAAGTATCTTGAAAATAACCAAACTCCATTCTCAAGGTTATCTGATTTGGCAAGGTTACCTGATTCCAAATAAGAAGGGCCCCAGGACCCCAAACTACATTAATAGAAAAGAATGGCACAGAATTGCAGTATAAAGCTATTCAAGACCACCTTGACATGTTGTATTCTTCTGTTAATGTTTCCATAGACTGGTGGGTCTGTAGATCTTCCATACCACATACAGTGTGTTTCTGCCTTGAGAATCTCAAGGAATGGCTGTCCTAATAGCCATCCTAATAGGTATATTTGTACTTGCCTTGAATACTTTAGGCTCCATTTGAATTAGGAGATCACTCATGAGGCTGGAAAGGTGGTTCAATGGTTGGGAGCACTGGCTGCTCTTGCAGAGGACATGAGTGCAACACCCACATGGCAGATGGTAGTCTCTGATTCTAATTCCAAGAGATCCAGTGCCCTCTTCTGGCAATCTCAGGCACTGCACGACACTTACGTACATTGAGGCAGAACACATATACACATAAAATTTAAAACAAATAGAGATCTGTCATATAGCATGTGTTAACATACAAGTTGATTCCCAATGCTCAGTTGATTGGAGCATGTTCTCAGTATATGGTCTAGTCGTAAGATTCATTTTCTTAACATTGCCATAGTTTCAGGCAGCTTCTACTTTTGTTGTTGCCTTTGGAGTAGGAAGTGTTTAAGGCACACTACTTGTGTTACTAGATTTTTTTTCTTTCAAAGTATCTTCACTTACTAAAGCAAATCTGAACCAGCTGTGGTGGTGCTCACCTCTTAATGCCAGCCTGGAGAGGCAGAGAGACAGGCAGACCTCTCGGCCTGTTCTGTACAGTGAGTGAGTTCCAGCCAACTGAGGCTGTAAGGAGACCCTGTCTCCAAAAAAAAAAAAAAAAGACCAAAACCAAACTAACAAAACAAAAGCAAATCTGGCCAGGTGTTCTAACATACATCTGTATTCCTGCCTAGCATTTGGGAAGTGGAAGCAAAAGAATTGAGGAATTCAGGGTCAACCTCAATGCGTAGTGAGTTCAAGGCTAACCTGGGCTACATGAAAAACCTGTCTCAAAAAGAAATTTTAAAAAGTTGAGCATTGTATCATAGCATGTACACTGACTATCCACTATGTTTTCTGAAGCATCCCGAATGTAGTCTGCCAAGTTACACCTTTGTTCTTTTCCTTTGTCAGTGGCCATGTACTCTGATTGTCTCTCCATCTCTTTATGTCGATCACAATAACAAAACACAGCTCTTCTACACATACTGTGGGAGAAGAAAGAGCAGTAGATAACTTCATATTTTGGCACTTTTAGAAGCCTTTGCCATACAATGACTGGCTACACAGTGTTCGTGTACATTATTATCCTGTGGTTTTCAGGTACTCCCACAAGTTGCTTCCCAATGTAGATCCATCCTAAGAAAAGAATCAAAAGACAGAGCATTATTTGTCCCATGGATCCAGAGACAAGGGTCCCTTCTCCTTAATGTGTTTGTTAACTTGATGGTTCTGCATCTCTCATTTATGACTTTAGAAGCCAGTGATAACTGGGTATGGTGGCATGCCTGTAATCCCAGCATTTGGGAGGCAGAAGTAGGCAGATCTCTGAGTTTCAGGTAAGCTGTGGCTAAATAGTGGGAGCCTATCTAAAAATTAATGAAACAGAAAAGGAGGAGATTTTTAAGTGCTTCACCCAAAAGGGCATCTGGATTTTTTAATCTTTTACACCCAGAGCATCTCGAGCTTTTGAAGCACCCATTGATTGGCTCCTTTGACACAGCAAAGGGGCTTTTCTTCCATTTATTCATGTTTGTTTTACTTTTATTAACTTCATATATTTTAATTAACATTTATTTATTGAGAAGGCAGTACACTTATACCACAGAGCACATGTGGCGATCAAAGGACAACTGGCACGATTCTCCTTCCACCATGTGGGTTCACGGTCAGGCCCCAGACTTGGTGAGCCATCTCACCAGCCATTGTTATCCATCCTTAACATGTTCAACAGGGTCTGTGACCTGTCTTGTCAACCTCAGTAACAGACATCTCCAGAGAAAAGTGTTTATTTGAGCACAACAGCACTTCACAATAGAAATGTGCACACCATGGCTAAACTGTGAGTATCTTCAAGGAGATTGCAGCAAGGGGACATTTGCAAAGGCCAAAAATGGGACTATGTAATATTTTGAAGCAGTAACCCTTGGCCCCAAGAACGGGTAATAAGGGTGGCACCAGTCTGAGGTTAGACAGACACGTTTTTGTGGACGTATTTTAAGGTTGCAGTAGCCTTCAAAGGGTGATGATTCTGATAGTCTTGTGGTGGCTATTATCAGGCAGTCATGCATGAGAACCCTTCCTTGGTAATCTCCCAGCTTTGTTTTATTTTTATTTATTATTGTGTGTACATGTCATGGCTCATGTGTAGAGGTGAGAGGACAATTTTGTGGAATTACTTCTCTCCTTCCATCTTTACGTGGGTTGCAGAGATTGAACTTGGGTTGCTAGACTTGCTTGGCAAGAAGCCTTACCTACTTAACCATCTCAACAGCCTTTTATTTTTTTTTTGTTAGAATTGACTCAAACAACTCTATTCAATTCTAATAACTTCATAATATACAGAGAAATGATTATCACTATCAAACTTCTTTATCATTAGTTTCAGCCTGAAGTTTTTTCCCCTAAGTAGACATTCTGGTTTCACTGCAGAGTACTTCCTGTTATCAGTGGACAACTTGGTTATGTACAGGAAAAAAATGGAACTATACTGTCATCAATCAGAATGACTTTTATTAACACTTGTGCTTTGCTGGGGTCCAGTGGGAGCTGTCACTGCTAAGCTGATTGTTCCCAGAAGGTGAGTGAGTTTTCACTAATCCATAGGCCTTGGTTGCCATTTCAAAGAGATCAAATTAGCCCTTAAGCTTGTTGTTTCAGTCTCTTGACATAAAGTTTCCTTGGTGAGCTGGAACTGCCATAGTCATTTCTGAAAAGCAGTTCCCCTCCTAGGAGGTCCTTTTCTTATGGTCCACTTCCAATTTTATACCAATTCAAGTCTACTAGCAGTGTCCCAGGTCAGTGGTTCATCCAAGTAGTAGGGCTTTGATTCGTGTCTAATTTCTTTATTGAGTACAAATACAACATGTATTGCAGCCCAGTTGGCCCTCTTGTTCTTCACTTCTTCCATAAGGCTCTTAACCCTCTCCAGGACACCAGGAGCAGTCAGGGAAGAGAGGGAATAAGGGGAAGGCTTGTGGGCCCTGGAAAAGCAAGCTTATGACTAGTCTGTTAATCGTTTTAGATAAGATATCTGGTTTTTAATATCCTGACCCAGGAGTAATTTAAGACAAGAGTTAGTATCCTAAACTGCAGGAGCTAAGGAATCAAATTGGGGGTGGGGTAGGGGAAGGGTAATAGATTTGCAGTTGGGTTATTTGAATGTTGAAGACATGTTCATAGGCAAGCTTGTTTGCTGTTGAGGAACTAGCTTAACCCTGGGAAGAGCAGACCCTCACAGAGAGTAAACTCCAGATGCCAAAGAATCACAAAATAAAAAATATAGTTAATATACCAGTCATGTATACCAGTCTGGTCCTTCTTCACCAGATTGTAGCAATACACAGAAGAATTTAAGTATTTTTTAAACAGTCAACAACAGTGATTGCTCGGAATTGAGCCCAGGACCTAAGAGATTCTAAGCACATACTCCAACCTCTGAATCATACCCCCAGTCCACTATATATTCTTGAGGTAATTCTTTTAAGTAGATTTGAAAATAGAAATTGTTAGAGACTTTTCCAATGATTGATGGTGAGAAGGATGTGTTAGGCAGATGAGTACAAAACACCCTCACCTTTCTCTTTCCATCAGCTAGTCTGCATTTTATCAGAAACTGCTTAGGCTCGGAAGTTTGGTTTTCAGGAGTCTCCTGTAGTCTACTCTCAATCTCCTGAATCATAAATCTTCCACAGTGATACAATTTTACCTACATCTGAATACTCTTACTTAGGCCACTGACTTCTGACTGCCCTCTGGCTAGTCAAGATTGTTTCATACTTACTAGTTTGGTTGGCTTAGTTAATTCTGCAGGCTTCCATTTGCTTAGCTAGTACTGGAAGAAGAAGGTTGTTATATCACTGATCTCTTCATATTACCTCATGGGGATGGAATGTCCATTCAGATGTTATGTCCACACCTGCCATACATTCAGATAAGGGAGATACCACCACGGTATACTTTTGTGTGTGATTCATTTTAACCTTTAACCAGATTTTAATGTTTTATTCCTTTCACAGCAGTTTCTCCACATCCCTGAATTAATTTTATCATTCCTAAGGGACTCAATAGCAGGCCTAGTTAGTACTGTCCTCTTGTATCCTCAAGAGCCAAACGGGTTTGTTCCCATCCCCGGACCTTTTCACTCACACAATTTGTAAGCATTCCTCCACAGGCTGCATCAAGAGACCCTGGCCTTCAAGGTTTTCTCCTTCAATCTCTTTGTTAATATTCAAAGCCAGTATTTTGTCATCTGATGATAGACACTCATTGGAATCCTTCTCTTTGTCGATTTCTTTAAACTCAGATGTAGTGAGTTATCTGTCTTGGAATTTTTGTAGTCTGCAGAGCTCGATGACAGGTAGATATCATACCATAATGTCCTGTAAAATCACTTAGGGTCTAGCTCTCGGCCAAATGTTATACCTTTTTTTTATGTGTATGAGAGTTTTGCCTGCATATGTAAGTGCACCACGTATATGCAATATTTACAGAGGGCATTGGATCCCTGGGAACTGGAGTTACAGACAGTTGATAGCCACTATATGGGTACAAGGAACTAAACCCAAGTTCCTTGCAAGAACAGCCAGTGCCCCAGCTCGCTTGGCTATCTCACAGAGATCGGTCTGTCTCTACCTCCCAAGTGCTGGGATTAAATCTGTTTGCCACCTTGCCCAGCCTTCAGTACACATTATTTGCCAGAGGAGTTGCCATTTGTTTTCATGCTTGGTTTTGAGACAAGGTTTTGAGACTGACCTTGAACACCCAGCCTCCTACCTCAGCCTCTCAAATGCTGGCATAATAGGCATGGGCCACCATGCCTGGTTCATCTCTGGGTGTGTATGGTAGAACCTTTCTTTAATGTATTTTGATAAACCATGAATCAGGGTGAACACAAACATAGCCTGCTTAGCTCGAGCCTCTTTAAAGCAACACTTGTGACTCTTTGATCTAACACTTTCAAAAAACATATTGATTTTTATTTTATGTGAGTGTATTGCCTGTGTGTGTATGTATGTAAATGTACCCTTATTGTGCAGTGTCCATGGAGACCAGAAGAGGATATCAGCTCCCCTGAACTGGAATTACGGATAGTTGTTAGCAACCATTTGGGTCCTTGGAATGGAATCCGGCTCCTCTGCAAGAGCAACCAGTGCTCTTAACCACTGAGCATCTCTCCAGCCCCACAAGAAACATTTTTTAAGGGTCTATGAGAGTATTATGTGTAATACTGTAGAAAGTGGCTTGTCTTCCCTCCCTGGTTTCGCACCCTCAGGCATGGACTACCACTTTACTTTCCTTGTACTCTCACCGCTGATTCATCAGAATTACAGAGACCCAAGTTCTTCTGGTCAGATCTCCACCTATTGAACCAAAAGAGAAGCTCATCTGGGGGGATTCTTACCTTAATTCGAGCTGATGCTGAAAGTGGTCACTACACCACTGAATGTTTAGCTGACCCGTCACCAGTTTTCATTTTTCTTCCAATCCATTTTTCTACCTGCAGTTTCCAGATCCCACTGAATTTAATATATCTGCTACTTCAAACTTGAAACTTTTAGAAGAGAACATGCATGAATGTACATGACCTGTTACCAGTTGATCTAGTGATGATTCCAAAAGCACAAGCAACAAGAGAAAAACTTGATACACAAAAATGTGCTATCAAGAAACTAGAAAAATAAAACCTCCCAGTACTTGGGAGGCAGAGGCAGGCAGATCTCTGTGAGTTTGAGGCCAGTCTGGTCTATATAGTGAGTTCTAAGCCAGCTGGGGCTACAGGGAGACCCTGTCTCAAAAAGACCCAAATAAATAAATAAAGCCTATGAATGAAAGATATTTACAGATCATTTGTCTATTAAGAATCTAGTATCTGGAATATATAAAAAACTCATAATTCACATGCTAGTCAGTTTCTTGATTGTTTTTTTTATTTTATTTTTATTCATGTGTACATACATGCCCAAAGAGGTCAGAAGAGGGTGTTAATATGACCAATAAGGACACAAAAAGATGTTCAGCATCATTAACCATTACAGAAACAGCTCTTTAAGAAGCACATGAACATTAGATGGAATAGCAGTGGGGGTATAGGGAGGAACTGGTATAACGGAATGGGGGTGGATTTGATTGATCAAAACAGAATATACATGTATGAAATTCTCAGTAAAATTAAAAATGAGGGAAAAAAAGAAATGGAGCTCAAAACCAGAGTAGAGGGCTGGAGAGATAACTCAGGGTTAAGAGCCCTAACTGCTCTTGCAGAGGACCTGGGTTTAGTTCCCAGCACCCACATGTCAGCTAACAACTGTCCATAGCTCCAGTTCCAGGAGATCCAATGCCCTTTTCTGGCCGCTGCAGGCACTGCACCAGAGGTGCACCTACACACGTGCAGGCAGTACTCTCATACACATAAAATTAAAATAAAATTTTTTAACAAAACACGGTAGATACCATTTCAAACTCCTAAAATAGCTATTTGTTTTACGTGTTTAAGTGTTTTGTCTATGTGTATTTTAGTGTACCATGTGCGTGCAGTGCCTACAGACATTAGATCCCCAGGAACTGGAGCTGTGGAGGATTGTTAGAGGCTTTGTGGGTGCTGGAACCAAACCTGGGTCCTCTGCAAGAGCAACCAGTATTTTTAACCACTGAGCCATCTCTCCAGATAAAATGGCTTTTTTTTCTTTCTTTCTTTCTTTCTTTTGAGACAGTGTCTCCATGTAACCCTAGCTGACCTGGAACTCTATGTAGACAAAGCTGGCCTCAGTCTCACAGAGATCCCCCTTGCCTCTGCCTCCCAAGTGCTTAGATTAGGGGTATGAAAAGGTGACTCAACAGTTAAGAGCGCTGACTGCTTTTACAGAAGTCCTGGCTTCAGTTCCTACATGGAATCTAACAACTATCCAAAACCCCAGTTTCAGGTTGACCCAACGCCCTCTTTTAGCCTCTACAGGCATTTGCACGACACAGGTGCTTTTACATCCATGCAGACAAAGCACTCAAATAAAATTAAAAATTAACAAGTGCTGGAATTAAAGGTGTATGCCACTGTGCCTAGCTAAAACTATTTTAGAGAAGGAAGGAAGGGAGGGAAGGAGAGAGAGAGGGAGAACTTAAGAAATTTCTAAGTACTGGAAGGATGTGGAGAAATTAAAACCCTTGTGTTTTGTTAGTGGTGATATGAAGTAGTTGTGCCAAAAGGTATAAACAAGAAGCTTGTGGTGAAATGCGCCTATAATCCCAGCTAAGACAGGAAGATTTCAAGTTGAAGGCAAGTCTGGGGCATCATACCAAGACCGTCTCAAAAGACAAGCCAGTGTGCACCATGGGTAAACAACACCGTGATGCGTCTGCTAGAATACCACCCACCCGCGGAGAAGAAAGAGACTGATGTGAACGAGCCTTGAAAACATGGTGAAAAAATGAAAGAGGGCAGATGCCAAAGTCCATTTTCTTTTTTTGTTTGTTTTTTGGGTTTTTTGTTGTTGTTGGGGTGTTGTTTTTGAGATGGTCTCCCTGTAGCCCCAACTGGCCCAGAACTCAATATGTAGACCAGGCTGGCCTTGAACTCACAGAGATTCAACTACCTCTGCCTCCCAAGTTCCGAGATTAAAAGCCAGAGTTCATATTCTGTATGATTCTGTTTATGTATTGTATCACACCAAGTAAATCCATAGGGACAAAGGCAGATTAGGAGGTACCAGGGGTAGTAGTGAAAAGAGAAGGCACGTTCTCAGCAGGCCTTCTGAAGCCAACTGCACTGATAGTAGCAGTTAAGCAGTATTCAGTTGTTAAAGAAGACAGTCACAGTGCTTCTAGATCTGCAGGTATTACAGCAGAGGGTTCACGATAGCAGCAGTGTTGAGGGTATCACAGCCAAGAGCAATACCATTGGGAGATACCACGGGGAAGCCAGGGCAGGGATCACACTGTCATCTCTAGGCATGGGCCAGGGACTTTCTTTTGGCTCAAAGATCTGGAACCCCTGATGAATGCACAGAGCAACTTAGAAACAGAGAGCCCAAACTGGATTCTTAGCCATTTCTGGTCTCTTGGGTATATTCCTCTGTATAACAGTAAAGCTCTCCAAGTGCAAATCATTAATCTGACATAGCAGTACTGACAGGCTGATAATAAATTGCCTGAAACTCCTTGAAATTCATTTTTTTTGTTGGTTTTTTTGTTTTGTTTTGTTTTGCTTTTTGACAGAGGGTCTCCCTGTAGCCCCAGTTGGCCTGCAACTCACTGTGTAGACCAGGCTGGCATGGTCTCCCAGAGATCTGCCTGCCTCTGCCTCCCAGTGCTAGGATTAATGTGTGCCACCATTCCTGTCAGGAAATACCTTTTAAAAAAAAAAAGTCTGTCTTGCTATGTCACCCAGGCTGTTCTAGAGCTCTTTGAATCAAGTAATTCTCCTTCCTCAGCCTCCCAGTACTGAGACTATAGATCATTCATTCAGTAGGCATTTATCAAACAAGTCCTACATGCCAGGGCCCATGCTCAGTTGTAGGACTACAGTATTGAGCGAGGAGGCCGAGCCCGTGTCACTTCCCCCAGCCTGCATTCTGGTTGAGGACAGTAGATGAGTATGAGTTCCAGAGCAGAATCTTCTGGAACTAAGTGCTTTGAAAACCAGCTAAGCATGGCAGAGGATGAAGTGTGGCGAGTGATGCTGATTTAGAGAGTGGGGATGGGAGGAGGGCCCTGGAGGAGGAGACATCTGAAGACAGAATAGAATGAAGAGAGGAACAAGCTAAAGCATTCCCACTGAAGCACACTTGCTTCCTCTCTGTTGGTCGTGCCATTATTCATACTAGAAATGCTGTTTCACATGTTCCTGGAGCACAGCCTGCACTCTCAGGTCGTAACTCCAGGGGCATGAGAAAATTTCCTCTGGTATCATAGAGTGCTGCTCCTTTGAAGCGGATTGTTTATTTTCCAGCAGACATTAGAAGTCACGTAGCTAACACGTGTAGCTCTCTTATAATAGCTGCAGTGGTCTTGAAGATCTTTATGATTTGTATTAGTATTTTGAGTCTGTTCTTTCCACATCTTGTCTGTTTTTAACTCTGAATTTGGGATATCATGTCATGTTTTAAATATGTATGTAAGCATATCAGAATCTTTTCTGGAGCTCTAAAGGTGTAGCTCATGGGTAGAGCACTTACCTAATGTATTTGTGAGACCCTGGTACCCTCCAGTACCACTAAAACCAAATCTTTTTTGAAATAAGATAGTATATTATAAACATATATGCCTGTAAAAATAGAAAACACATACATGAGGTGTGACTATCACAGAGAATTAGCATTCCAGACCAGTGGTTCTCAGTGGGGTGTACTCTTGTCCTCTTCTAGCAGACATGTATCTAGCAGGCAGTATCTGGTGATCACAATTGAGGGATACTGTTGACAGCCTGATTGAGTTGGGCAGCTCCCTGCAACAAAGGATTATCTGGATCCAGTTGCCAGTGGTGCTGAAATTCAGATCAACAAGATGGCTCAGTGAGTAAAGGTGATTACTGCCCAACAGGACTATCTTTAATTTAAAAAATAGTGCTGAAATTGGGAAACCTGCTGTAGATTAGACCATTCAGCCCATAGTTTGACACAGAGGAGCTATAGTATTTGCTTACATAAATTACATATTCTTAGTCATTTGTGATATAACAAAACATTTGAGAGTGCCTAAATTCTTTAACAAAAACAATTTTATTTCCTTGTACTTTTGGAGACTAGGAATCCCTGATCAGAGTGACAACAAGTCCAGTGTCTGGACCCATTCTTCATAGGTGGTACTGGAGTCCTCAAAAGGCAGAAGGGACACAAAGAGGAAGATTGCTAATCCTGTCTGTGAGGGTGCAACCCGTGAGATTTAATCACGTCTCCAAATCCCTAAAGTTCTTAACACCCCAATGAGGATCAAGGTTCTTCCTTTTTTTTAGGAGTTATTTTTATTTATGTGTATTGTGTATAGTTGCCCATGAAGGCCAGAAGAGAATATTGGATCCCCTGGAGCTACCATTGTGAGCCACCATGTGGATGCTGGGACACTTGGGTCTTCTATTAGAGGAGGAAGCTCCAGCCCAAAGATTAAGTTTCAACCACAGCAGTTTCCAGTTTGCTTACTTTAACATACAGTGTATATTCTGAATGGGAAAGTTGAGTGCCCTAATTCTAAGTCTATCACCAACCAAATATTCCAGCAATAGTTTGTTGTTTTTTTCCCTCCAGAAATCTATATTATACCACTTAGTCACAGTTTCAGGTTAATGGAATGGAGATAGGTCAGGGCAAGGGATGGCTTTTTTTTTTTTTTTTTTTAACTCCAGCATTTTGAATGTTTCAGTAATGTAGCACAGATGAAACTCTTCATTTGACTCTCTTCTCTCCGCAGGCTTTCATAGAGACCATGTTTGCTAGTAAAGCCCCTGTGGATGAAGCCTTTCTTTACGCCAAGGTGAGCCCCTAGTAGTGGAAAAGGTCCTGTTGAGGACAGGTATACAGTGAAGTCACTGATGTGGCTGCAGGCTCTCTAGTGGTGACAGCATGACCTTCTCTAACTTGCATGTTAGTTTATTAGAGTCAAGCATCCAGTGCTAGAATGAAAAGAAGAAAACTGCCAAGCAGAGCAGATGAAGAAGGAAAGAATTAAGTGAGAATACTGCTCTGAGTGAATGTAAAGGAAGATGAGCCTGAGGTAGCTCTGGGTGGAGCCAGCAGAGCAGTCTCCAGAGTATAGGGAACTTGAAAGAAGTTACAGTTTTCCCAGCATCGTTTTCTTCTTACCAAGAGCATTTAGGTTGGTAGCTGTTTGGAAGATTGAAAATAAGAATGTAGAGCTATTGTTAAAAGTATAACCGTGTTTTACTGTGTAGCTAAGAGTAGCTTTGAATGTTGTATCTCTGGACTCATCCTTCTTCAAAGATCTTCTCTATCCTCTTAAATTAATTTGGAAATCATGGGAGATTTAAATTATGGAAGGTTTAATAAGGTTGAAGCTGGGCGTGTTGGTGCATGTCTGCAATTCTAGCACTTGAGAAGTGGACCCAGCGTCAGGAGCTCAAGGTCATTCTCAACTACATAATAGATTGAGGCCAACCTGTGCTATGTGAGATCCTGTCCAAAAAATCATAAAATTTGAATGGCAGGGTGGTATTTATAGGCTGGAATATAGTACATGGGATGAGCACTGTGCTGAAACTTCAACATTAAATGTTTGGCTGGATCCGAGTAGTGTCAGCATGTGCCATACAGTAAAGGATGGTGCGATGGCACCAGCTGTTGAACACAGCCCTACAGAAACGCTTTGATCCAACTTTGTTTCCACAGTTTGAATTTGAATGCCGAGCCAGAGGTGCAGACATCTTAGCCTACCCACCTGTGGTTGCTGGAGGCAGTCGGTCAAACACTTTGCACTATGTGAAGAATAATCAACTCATCAAGGTACTCAAGATGCCCTTGCTTCTGCTCCCGTGAGGTCCAATGCTCTAGTAGAAAAGAGGAAGCACTAACCTCCTCTTTCACAAATTAACTGCCACTTGAAAAGCACTTCATTATTTATAAAGTGATTTTATGGATATTATTATATTTCTTCCTGGCACTAGCCCTGTTACATAAATTAGCATGTTTGCTTAATGATGAGGAAGGTTAAAATAAACTGGCAAGTCATTAGTACACGGACAAGAGTCTAAAGTCACCTATCATGTGCTTCTTGCTTTATTCATTCATTCATTCATTTTGGCTTTGAGTCGGGGTCTCAATATGTAGCCTGGGCTGACCTATAATACACAGTCCTCATGCCTCAGCGTTTCAGGTTGTTAGGACTGTCAGGAGCAGAGACAGAAAGATCCCTAGGAGTGCTGGCCACACCCTACATATGCTTCTGACCCCCACCAATGCCAGGTGCACAGACACACCCATGCAACTCCAGAAAATTGAAGAGAAGTAGTTATAAAGTGAGCCTGTAACTGTTACCCAAGTCTAATGATAGGACCACTGCCGCCACCCGAAGGCCAGTCCAGCCTGCTGCCTGTTTGTGTACGTTTATTCAAATAGTACTGGCAGAGGTGAATTGTTCAAGATATAGAGGAGCCCACAGAACATAAGAAATCTCCTGTCTAGCCCTCTCAAAGGAAAACTACCCAGTCCCTAGAATAGGACATTACTACTCCACACTCCCGTGTTCTTAACAGCAAAAACATTCTCTCCCCAGCAGGGTAACTCCTGTCAAGCATTCACTTGATAGTAAGCTGTGTCTTTGTTTTGTCTTTTGTTGTTTGTCAGATAAGTTGTTGTTTAAAATAATAAAGTAAAAAGAAAAATGGACAGCGGGACTCCGAACATGCAACTAAGTGGTAGAACACTTGCCTTGCTTGTGCAAAGGGAGGGAAGGATGAACTAAGCCAAACATGAAAAATAAATTAGCAAACTGTATGATTCTGTTTGTATAAAGCTCTAAAACAGGCATAACTGCAGGTCATGATGGTGCACACCTTTAATCTTAGCACTAGAGAAAGAAAGGCAGATGGATCTCTGAGAGATCAAGGCCAGCCTGGTCTACATAGTGAGTTCCAGGCTAGCCAGGGTTACATAGTGAGATCCTATCTCAAAAAAAAAACAGACTGGAGAGATGGCTCGGTGATCAAGAGCACTAGCTGCTTTTCAGAGAATCTAGGTTTGATTTCCAACACCCACATGCCATCTAACAACCATCTGTAACTCCAGTTCCAGGGGAATCAGATGCCCCCTTCTGACCTCAGCGGGCATTGCACTACACAGGTGCACTTACATGCCGTCAATACCCGAGCAGTCTGGCCCCAGAGCCTGTGTGCATAACCACTATGTGCTGCCACCTTTCTTAAGCCAGTGTGAATTTATTCGAAATTTTTAGATGATGTGTTTTTTGAGAGAAGGAATTACAGATTAGTCTTCCTTAAGAGTTTCTTTCAAAATAAAATAGAAAGCAATTTTTTTTTAATGTTTTTTGTTTTGTTTTGTTGAGACAGGATTTCTCTATAGCCCCAGATGGCCTGGAACTCACAAGGCCCCAAGCTGGCCTTGATCTCACAGAGATCCACAGAAGGCACATTTTTTTTAAACTTTAATATGGTTGTGTGTCTGTGACTATGTGAGGTGTACTCATGCCACAGTGCACATAGGACAAATTTGTAAAACCAATTCTCTCCTTCCACCTTTTGTGGGTTTTGGAGATCAAAAGGTCATCAGACTGGCACATCCAGTGCCCCTTACCCACTGAGCCATCTCATTGGCCCCAAAGGCTTACTTTAGACAAGAATAGACAGCTGCTAGCTATGAGATCGTGACCTCTGTCTTTCTTACTTTGTTCCAGGATGGTGAGATGGTGCTTCTGGATGGAGGCTGCGAGTCTTCCTGCTATGTGAGTGACATCACCCGCACCTGGCCTGTGAATGGCAGGTAGGGCTTCCCCATCATAGCATGCCCTCTTACTGCTTAGGATTTGAGTTGGGTAGAAGTAGATCTGGAGTAAATGAGAAAGCAAACCAAGGTGCTCTTCTAGATCAGGTCACTGTCTGCAGAGCCTCGTAGCATTTTTGGCTGTTCTGTGTTTATAGAACATGAGGCGTTTAAAACACTGAAGCGCTCATACCACTTGCACTTTCTTGGTAGTTGATTTTGGTTTTCTTTGTTGTTTTTTTTTCTTCTGCTCAGATAGGTAGTATGTAAGGCACAGTGAATATCTTGGTTGTGTTAATACTCTACAGATATTGATTATAAAATCTGTACAGAATATTAACACACAATTGGAAGGTACCAGAGAGCATCTACTTCACTGTAAGTCTTTAAAAAAACTGAAATGGTTAAGTTTAGTGGCTAGGGCTTTCTGCCTGAGGGCACTCTTTAATCCACAAGGCTTTGCCAACATAAAGCCAGTCTTAGCAGCTCAAAATGGCAGAGGACAGACTTAAGTGCTGGCAGAACAACTAGAACTAAGGAGGAAATTCGTGAAGAGAAGGAGAGAGAATGAGCCCCCAAATCTGCATACAAAATACTCAGAAATTGTTGACTGATCACTTAACTGTGTTTGGGAATATAATGAAAATACTGTACGTAAATATTTGTGGGATATAGCTGATGCAGAAATGTATAATTTTTGCTTTAAGGCAGGATCTCAGTTACCACATACCCCAGGCTAGCTTCAAACTTATTGTGTAGGCCAAGCTGGCCTCAAACTTGCAATCTGCCTGCCTCACCCTGTTGAGTATTGGAATTACAGTGTTTTACCACCATGCCCAGCTTAGAAATTTATCACTTTGAATGTTTAAATTAGAAAGCAGTAGAGTACTTGCTGGGATCTGAGTTCAACCCCAGCAATGTAGATTTCCAGCTTATGAAACTAGTGAAGGCACTGAGAGATGGCTCAGTATGGAAACTGCCTGAGGACTTGATTACATGGTTGATATTCTTTGCCTCTCCAACCCGCAGATTCACCGCACCTCAGGCAGAACTCTATGAAGCTGTTCTGGAGATTCAGAGAGCATGTTTGACACTCTGCTCCCCTGGGACAAGCTTGGAGAACATCTACAGCATGATGCTGACTCTTGTGGGTCAGAAGCTTAAGGAACTGGGGATCATGAAGACCAACAAGGAAAACGCCTTCAAGGTACTTCTTTTCTCTTGACCCAGCTCTCAAGCACACCTAACATGCTACTCTCTTTTTTCCCTTCATAGTGAAACTAGGTAGGTTTAGACATTGTCTTTGTAATTCTTTCTGAGGGACTTGACTTCACCTAGATTAAAACAAAGGGAGTTAGTACTTATATCTGCCAACAGGTGGCAGCACATTCTGGATCATTACCTGCTGTAGAACCCAGAAAACAAAATGAAGTCTGATGTAGGCAGGGTGAAGAGAGACACACAAAAAAAGGAGAGGTTAACCCTCCTTAAGCATTTCCTGGGGATTCTGGAGGTCAGAGGAGAGGCTGTTTACTGTTTCAGTTACATTATTGAAACTTCCAAAAAATGTCCGTGGGCTACATCTTTAATGAGTTTTGTCTGCACCTAAAATGTGATGGTATCTATTATAATTGCAAAACCTGAGCCTAACACTCTAAGTCGTCTAACCATACAGACATTAAGTGTCTTCCACCTCTAAGTTCAGACTGCCAGGACTGCTATTGGCATTAGAAAAGAAGCTGTAAATTCCCTGTTGCTCCAGCCAACAAATTTTTTATTAATGGATAGAAAAACCCAAGCTGGCAAATGCTTACTCCACAGTTTGCTGAAGGGGTCTTAGGGTTTGCAGAGTAGGCTCTCTGAGAGAGATGTGTGAAGTTTATCTTTTGTATTGTATCAAATTGTGTTTTAGGAGGAACAGTCTCATGTAGACAGATGAGCTAATTCTCCTATTTCCACCTTCCAGATGTTAGGATTGCAAGCATGCATCTCTACATCGAGTTCATAATTTCTCTATCTTTCTTTTTAAATTATTTATGGGCTAGAGAGCTGACACACCTGTTAAAGGTTCAGGCTCACAACTAAAAGATTTATTTATTTATTTTATGTGTATTGAGTGTATGTAAGTGCGCTGTGTCATGCAGTGCCCACAGAGGCCAGAAGAGAGCACTGGATACTTTGGAACTGCAGTTATTGGCAATTATTAGCTGCTGAGTGTGTGTATAAGCACATGTGTGTGCGCATATGTGCATGTGTTTGTGTGCACATACACACACTTGCGTGTGTGGTGGAAACCAAACCTGGGTCCTCTGAGAAAGTAGCCAGTACGGTACTCTTAACCACTGAGCCATCTCTCCCGGCCCATATCTTTCTTCTTTGAAATGTGTACATTGAAAAGATAACCTTGATAACATAGCTCTCCTTCCCCACAAAAAGATCTTTTTCCCCAGTGCTGAAGATCAAGCTGAAGACTTTCCACATGCTAGGCAAGAACCACTGAGCCATATCGCTAGCCCAAAGGAGAGTTTCACGTGGAAACTAGAGTTCCTCTAGACCACCTGTGTATAGTGACTTATCGGTGGGATGGTCACATAGAAATAGGATGCCACTGGCAGTTGCATATAAGAAGGGTCAGTTTTCCAGGTATGGTGGGGATGGTCAGTGGGTGAAGTACTGCTGTGTGAACACGGGCACCTGAGTTTACACCCCAGCATCCACACAGAAAGTTAGGCGTGGGGGCATGGTAGGGCGCACCTTTAATCCAGCACTCAGGAGGCAGAGACTGTCTCAAAAATAAGGTGGAGGGACTAGAGAGATGGCTCAGTGATTAAGAGCACTGGGTGCTTTTACAAAAGACCCAGGTTTGGTTCCCAGCACCCACATGTGACTAACAGCTGTCGATAACTCCAGTTCCAAGAGATCTGACCTCTGTGGGCATTGCATGGCACGGTACACCTATACACATGGAGGCAAAATACTCATACACCAAAAATAAAAATAAGTAAAAAAATTTTTTTAAAGTGGAAGACTGGCAAGATAGTTCCACTAAGTTCAGTGCCTCCATCCTACATAGTAGGACAGAACTGACTACAGGTTGTCTTCTGCCTTCCACACAGCAGGTGTACCCACACATATACATGTGGAAACACAAAATAAATGAATGTAAATAAATGAATATGGTGGAGATCTATAAAGGAAGACACCTGAGGTGACTTCTGGCCTCCAAGCCACACACATGGCCTCGCACACTCGCACCAGCATACACCATACACATACACACGCAAACACCACCACCACCACGAGAAACGTTACAGTTTATCTGGTCTCTGAAGCGTATCCCAAGAATAGGTTGAATACAAGGGACAGGAAATGGGTGCTGACACCACTTTGATTTCTATATGCCCAACTCTCCCTAAGGGGTCATGTTTTGAAGCCAGGCATGGTGGCACACGCCTTCAGGTCCAGCACTTGGAAGGCAGAGGCAGACCAATCTTTATGAGATAAAAGCCAGCCTGTTCTACATGGCAAGGTCCACAGGGAAGCTTTATCTCAAAAAGACCCAAAAAATAGAGGTTATGGTTACTTACTAGGTGACTCATCAGGTAAGATACAACCCACCAAGCCTGATAGCCTGGTGTTGAGTCCCTGGGACCCACATGGTAGGAGAGAACCAACTCCTGCACATACACTCATTGTCCCAGTACTAACGTGGTAGTTCTCATTCCAGGCTGCTCGGAGATACTGCCCTCACCACGTTGGCCATTACCTCGGGATGGATGTCCACGACACCCCAGACATGCCTCGTTCCCTCCCTCTGCAGCCTGGCATGGTGATTACAGTAGAGCCAGGTAAGGGAGGGGTTGGCAGCCCTGACTCTGGTGACGTAGGCTGCTTCAAGGTAAAGATTGCTTGTATTTATTCACAACATAATTAAATTAGAAGCATGGGAGGAAAACAGTCCCTCCGGTGTTAGAAGGTACCTGTTTTAGATTTATCTTTAGTTTTCTTATTTAACATCACATAATTTGTTTAATTTGACTCCTCCAATAAACAACAGATGTCGAATACTTTCTGTAAGTCAGTATTACAGAAACAAATCTTTTTTGAATCCTGCCTTTGCCAGGACCAGTTTGTGCTAGTCTCTCAGTTAGTAGTAGGGAGTTGCACAGTGACTTACCCATCGTCCCACTCTCTGCTCTCCAGATCTTTTCTCAAACTTCAAAAAAAGCTGATGCTGCATAAATGTCCTGACTAGTCAGTGCCTTTTGGTTAGAATGGAGAAGTGAGGTGGTGGCTGGAGGGCACCAAGGTCCACGTTACCAGAGTTGCATTGTAGAAACAGGACTCAAGTTTAGATGTCAAATGTTTCAGTATCAAAATTAGGTAAATTATGTCTGAGAAATCTTGGTTTTTTTACTTTTGTGAATTTCATACAGTACATTTTGCTCACATTTAGATCCTCTCCTGTCTGCACTCCTTACTATCCCCGACCCAATTTCATCTACTCTATTTTATTGTTTATATTAAGACCTATAGAGTCAGTCTTGTGTCCCCAAATGCCATTTGGTATGGGCCCATCCACTGGCGCCTGGTCACCTACCAAGAGTCACACACTTAAACAAGACTGACTCTCCTCTTCCCAGCATCCATTGGTTGCCAATAGTTCCTCAGATGGTGTTGGGCTCTCTTACCCACTTCCCCATGTCTGTGCTGGGATTTTGTCTGGCTGTAGCTCACATGGGCCATGTACATGCTGTCATTGTTTTGAGTTCATATGAGAAACTGCCACACTGTTGGAAAACTGCTTCTTTGTACTTCATCCACCACCTCTGGCTTTTAGAATCTCTGTTCAGTGACCCCTGAGGCTTGAGAGGCAGAAGTTTGGGAAAGGTGTCCTATTCAGGGATAAGCACTCTGCAGCCTCTCATTCTCTGCACTTTGGCCAGTTGTGGGTCTCTGTGTTCCTTACCACCTGCTGCATGAGGAGCTTCTCTGGTGAGATTTTGTTTTTTGTTTCTGAGGCAGGGTCTCTCTATGGTCCCAGATGTCCTGGAACTCAGAAATCCGACCTTTCTCCACCATCATATCCAACTGAAAACTGTTGTTTGTTTTGTGAGACAGTATCTCCCTATTATCCCCAGCTGGCCTGTAACTCACCATGCAGACCAGGTTGCCCTCCATCTCACAGAGTTCCACCTGCTGGGATTAAAAACATGTATCACCACACCCAGCTGAGAAATTAATGTCTTGTCTTTGTTTGTTTGTTTGTCTTTTTGAGGCAGGCAGGGTTTCCGTGTTGCCACAGCTAGCCTAGAACTCTATGTAGACCAGGCTAACCTCAGTCTCACAGAGATCCGCCTGCCTGGGATTAAAGGCATGTGTCGTCAATCAGTGAGAAATGTCTTTTCACAACACCCTGTGAACCCGTCCTGGTGTTTTCTGTGGCCTTAGAACTTTTTGGTCCAATCTAGTTAATAAAAGGCTGCATGTGGCGCTTTCTCAGACTTTGACTCTGGTTTTTGTTGCCGATCTTTTTATCTCACATTATCTGAGAAACATTGCACTTCTTTGCTATGCGAAGACCTGGAAGCTGACTGAATCGAGAATTAGGATGAGGGCCTAGAAGCCGGGCCTGGTGGTACATGCTTTACTTAAAGTTTTTTTCTCTCAAATAAGCTTTATAATGACAAGTTCTATAGCTTTGACTAATATTTCTGTCTCATAACACATTTTGAATATACTACTCCTTCTCCTCTTCCTTTTCCTTCCCTCTCTCCCGAACCTCTTTTGGGCCTTGCTGTGTTTTGTAAATTGCCAGAAATCCTCCCACCTCAGCCTCCCAAGTGCTAAGATTTCAGATGTGTGCCACTACATCTGGCTTCATACTTTATTTTAGCTAAACACTCTTTTCCGGGGGATTATTAGGCAAGAGAGGATATAATCTGCTGGTTCCTAATGTATAGAACATATTTATAAATTAGTGGCTTGTTTGAAACCCTAGAATATGACAGAATCATGATCAGCATTATGGACATATGCGGCCTGCAACCTAGTAAAGAGAATGACTGTAATGATAATAATCCTAGCTAATGAGAGCCACCTGACTGAGCATTATGTATCAGGCTCTGCCGAATATAGTCCTTCATTTAATCCTCTAAACTCCCTGAGGAAAGTGCCGTGAAGACACTGTCACTGACTGTATACCTGTCTCTCTGTTCCTCAGGCATTTATATTCCAGAGAATGACAAAGATGCTCCAGAGAAGTTTCGGGGTCTCGGAGTAAGAATTGAAGATGATGTTGTGGTGACTCAGGACTTGCCTCTTGTACTTTCTGCAGATTGTCCCAAAGAAATGAATGACATTGAACATATCTGCAGCAGAACCTCTTGACCCCACTGCAGCTCACTTGCAGCCCAGGTTCAGGACTGGCCTCTCTGCATGTGCACAATCAGAATCTGTGCTGATTAGACAGGTTCTCCATTGGGAGAGCAGCAGAGGACCAGCATGTCATTGCACACGAGGACCTGTGTGTTATAATAGCTCTAGCTCTGGAACAGTGAACTTTGGAGCATCTACAGATGCTACAGCTTTAGTGATGTTAACTTTGAAAGGTAATGATCAGGAAATCTGTGTGAAGTATGATGTGGTTGCCTGTGCCTGCCCGTGCATTCCACTCAGCACATTGCAATAGGAAATTCTATTCAGGTTCTTCCCTTTCTGCTGCTTGGCTGAGATCCACTCACTATCATAAGATGCTTGTTTCATCATCAGAGTCTCTGCTTGTTCTACCTCTTAGTGATTTCCAGGGACAGGTGCATGTATGACATGACTTATGCCTCCTAGTCCATGTTCTGCACATCCCCTGATGTCCTGTAGGCTTTCCATTCAGCCACAGTCCAGATTCCAGCAACTCTAGCCATCCAATGAAGTAGTCTCAGCCTGCTTCACCATCCGCTTGCCCAGGATCCGAAAAGTGTTTAGATTCATAATAAGGAAGAATTGAAAGAGAAAGGAAAGCACATATGTGCCCCTGTAGATCCAAACCTTGACCCTCTCTTTTCTTCAATTTAAACATGATCCTTTCTTAGCCAGGCGTGGTGGCACACACCTTTAATCCCAGCACTTGGGAGGCAGAGGCAAGTGGATCTCTGTGAGTTCGAGGCCAGCCTGGTATACATAGTGAGTTCTAGGACAGCTGGGACTACAGGGAGACTCCATCTCAAAAAAAAAAAAAAAAAAAAAGATGATTCCTTTCTCAAGCATCCATCTTCCTTCATGAGTTTTTCTTCTGAGACAAAACCTTACCCAGGTCATTTGTGGGTTGATTCGTTTTGCATAAAAACAAAAACAACAAGGGGTCAGCCCAGGCTGACCTCATGCTCATTGTGTACTTGGTACTAGCCTGAAACTGCTGGTCTTCCTGCCTCAAACTCCTTAATGCTAGGGCTGCAGTGTTTGCCACTGGTTCGGCTCTTCCTCCTTAGTAGGTTCTGAGTGTACCATCCTCATAGCTCCTTGCAGCTCTGTGTTGGCCAAGGGCTTATCTTCCATTTACATAGTTAAAGCCAGAGTAATTGGGCTACTTGGTGACACAAAGTTGTAATCTCAGCACTCTTAAGTCAGAGGCAGGAAGATTGTCACAGGTTCAAGACCAGCTTGTTCTAGTTAGCAAGTTCCAGGCCAGCCACAACTACATGGTGAGACCCTGTCTAAAAACATAAATAATTAATAACACATGATAGCAATTAGTTTCCAGAGAAATACCTCTTATTCAATTATTTCTTCAAATGCTGATAAAAAACAGAACACAGCCAGTACTGTAAGCACTCCGTGTCCAGAGTTTGTTCTGATGCTTGGGTGAAAGTCTCAGAATTGGATTCCTGAACACAACATCCCATGCAGCTGAACATTTCAGTGTGCAAGGTGAACAGGGTTGGATTATTGTGCATGGCTTGTTCAAAAGCTGCTGTGATGGAGGGGATCCCTAAGAGCCAGTGTGTTCACTTTTTAACCTGAGTATATGCGGACCCACAGTAATACAAAACACAGATTGTTACAGCACGAATTCAAAGGTTTGACTGGGGTCCCCCTCCACCATAGTTGTGTTAGGGAAGCACTTGCTAGATTAGCAATCTCCGAAGTACAGGAAGTTGGCTCATCTTAAGAAACCACTGTACAGCTAGAAGCCAGCAGGAGACAACGGCAATGTAAGAACGAAAGTTAGAACACAGGTGATGCCCTGACTGCTCTACCTTTCCCCAGAGCAGTGGGAATGGAGGCTCTCCCCTCTATCTGCCCTCATCTCTAGTTGTTAGACCAAGTCTACTTTCTAAAAGAAAAGAAAGGAATAAATCCATAATTACAGCCTCTCACCTCTCTGGCCTCTACCTCACCTGTCCTCCCCTTTGAATTGCATTTTTCTTCTCTTCCTGTAAGTCATCCTCTGTATTCACTTCCTAGCTGAAGGTCTAGGTGACTTTTATGTGTTCAGTGCAGTTTGGGGTTTTTTGTGTGTTGTTGCGACAGGCATGCTAAAGAATCCCTACATCCCTGAGCTACAGTCTCCAGCTCAATTTTAAATTTAAAATAAAAACTTCGTCAGAAGTCATTCATTGACCTTTTCTTCCCCGGATTGGAGAAAGATGTATCATCAGTGATGACCATTTGAAGGAAGAAAACCTGTCAGGGTGCCCAGTGTCACGTAGCTTTCTCTATTTCAGAAGCCGCTGCTGGTCTCTAGAACCAGGACCTGGGGATACCTTTTTATTGAAAAAGCAACAGTAGAAATACTGGAGTCTTTCTCTTCATCTCTTCTCAGATACAGTGGCACACTTTAATCCTAGCACTCAAGAAATGGAGGGAGGCCAGTCTCTGAGTTGAAGGCCAGCCAAGGCTATTTACTGAGACCCTGCTTCAAAATAATGAAATAATCATTCATCTCTTCTCATAGTCCCTTGAATTAATAAGGTACCATTGATGGTGACTTGAAATATTCTGTACAGGCCAGCAGGATGGCACAGTGCATGGAGGTACTTGCTACCAAGCCTAAAAACTTGAATTGGTCTCAGGGCCCACGTGGTGAAGGAGAATTCCACCTCCCAAAAGCTGTCCTCCTGCCTCCACCTCACACTATGACATAAGCACACACACACACACACACACATACACACAAATGTAACTTTAAAATACTCTGCACCAATCAGTTGTTGTGGCACACACCTGTAATCTTTTAGTTTTCTAAACATTTATAACACAATCCCCCTTTTGGCTTTGTTAGTAATTCAGACTTACAGGTATAATGACTCATACCTGTAAATGATAGCACTTAGGAGGCCGTAACAGGAGGATTGCTCTGAGTTCAAGACTAGCCTGGAATACACTGTGAGACACTGTTCCAAAAAACAAACCATAATACAGAGACTGCAAGAAAGTATGGTTATTGCCCTTCCCCTCTCCTAGGCCTGTGTTAGATCATAGGTAAAACATGGTGAGGTATCCCGCCTGTGTAGCTGGGACTTCAGTGTCCTTTGTAACAGTTGCCGGGAATTGCTGCCAGTAACCGAGTTGGAACTGTTTTGCTGTGCCTAACCAGAACATGCTAGTTGGGAGCATAGAATGTAGTCCCAGCTGGTAGTATATAAAGAACCACACACAGAAGAGGCATTTATACTATGACTAATGTTTTAATTCTTCATTTCTCCAAGTGGGATCCATAGCCCCAAACTTCAGTAGATTGGCTAAGTTCTAAACCTGGGCAGATCTTCTTTAAACCGAAATATTTTTAGGTTTTCCTGGGATGATGAAAATATGACTACATCATCAAACCCCCACCACTGTAACAGAATCCTTTAGTCACAGGTCACATGGGTCTGGGCTCCTGACTCTGTGTCACTGAGGAACTTTGAATATCAGTATTGTATGGCTCAGGGGTCTCCACTGGATTCCAGATCTTGCAGGGCGTGCTCCACCAGAACCTGAGGAAACTGCAGTCTTGGTCAACATTTCTTAATGCTTGGAATGAGTTTTGTGCAATTATATAAATTCTGTTTGGACAAGATGCTGTTACTTCTTAAGGCTCTAATCATTGAAAATGGATATATGTCGTTCTCCAATAAGGAGAAAGCATTTGTTACTGTTCTTTCTAAAATATATTGTGAAACAATACAGAATTGTGTGATGTGTATATTTTATTTGAGATTTGTGGTTTAAGTGAGAATTGGTCCCCAGTGGGTGGTACTGTTTGGGGAGGTTCTAGAACCTTTAGGAGGTGCAGCCTTCCTGGAGGAAGCACATCACAGAAGACAGGCTTTAAGGGTTTATACTCTGCCCCTTCTTGTTCTCTTTCTGCTTCCTGTGGTCATTCTGCCTTCATGCCAGGTTTTTCCTGTCATTATGGACTCATCTGGAATCATAATCCAAAATACAGTCTTCTGTAAATTGCTTTTGGTCATGATATTCCACCACAGCAACAGGAAAATAGGTAACACAAAGCTCTAGAGTGTATAGATTTAAACATAAACAGCATTTTGCTTTACAAAATAATTTATAGTTACTAACTGGTGCCCAGAGTGATGCTAGTAAACTCAAAATGAGCTCATCGCTTAAAGGGAGGAAAAACCAGTAGATTTGATCCAGACATGGAAGACTAACTCCACAAAAATGACCATTACGGCTCCCAGCAGTGCCTTTAGAGCCTGTTATGATACAGCACAGTTGTCATTCCAGTACTAGGTAGGCTGAGGCAGAAGATCACAAGTTGTGTTTCAGGCCAGCCTGAGCTACATAGTAACTTCCAGGCTAGCTTCAACTGCAAAACAAGATCCTGTCTCAGAAATTAAACTAAACTAATCTAAAAACCCTGTAAACTCAAGACTATACGCTACTCGGAAGCACCTTAGGGTAGAATTTTGTGAGAAAGTAGCATTAATTTGCAAACTTGTGAGTATGCAAACTTTCAGTGGCCAGGTGATGGCAGTCATGAGAGTGGCTGTCTCCTATTTAACATCTGAGACCTGGAGATGCACACCTGTAATCCCGTACTTGGGAAGTAGAGACAGGAAGATCAGTTCAAGGCTTGACAAAGCCACATCTTGGATTCCAAGGCTACATGAGATTCTATCTCAAAAGAATTCTCATAGGGGTTGGAGAGATGGCTCACATCTCTCTTCCAGAGGAACCAGATTTGGTTTCCAGTACCCACATAGCTCAGAATCATCTGTAACTCAAGTTCCAGGGGGCCCAACACCCTCTTCTGGCCTCCAAGGGCACTAGGCATGCACATGATGCACTTACATACATACAAACAAAACATACGCATAAAAATAAATTTTTTAAAACTTCTGTTAATGCCAGGTATGGTGGTGCACACCTTTAATCCTAGCACTTGGGAGGCAGAGGCAGTCAGATCTTTGTGAGTTCAAAGCCAGCTTGGTCTACATAGTTCCAGGCTAGTTGGGACTACAGGGAGACCCTGTCTCAAAAAAAAAAAAAAAAAATTTTTTTTTTTTTTTCTCTTAAAGGTCTGACTCTAAAGGAATACTATCCAACATTTTCATCCCTGGCACATAGACATTTTCCCCTTTTTTTTTTCTTTCTGGCCTGGAACTCACTATGTAAACCAGGCTGGCCTTGAACTGACAGAGATCCGCCTGCCTCTACCTCCCCAGTGCTGAGATCAAAGGCGTAAACCACCACAGCGAGCCTGACACTTTTTCCATCCTCAAACTCTCCTGCCTCTGCTTCCCAAAGTACTGAGATTATGCCACCATGCCCAGCAAAGGCTACTTGTGGAATATACTTGAAAAGCCTTTGGGTAGAACACAGGTCACTTGGAAAAACAATTCATTGCATACATTATAAGAAAAAATATGTAGAAAGTTTTACAGATGTTTTATAATTTGGATGACACTTCCCAAAAATTAATTTCTAAAAATATTAATGATTTTATCTTCAAGATACATGGCTATTTTGATACCAGGCTACAATAACTACCCATAATTCCTGATTCAGACCTCTCAGTGATGTTTTCAGATTCTTCATATTCACCACTTAGAAGAAACATGTCAGTCTGGGGATGCAGCTCAGTGGTGGAGCACTTGCCTAGCATGTGCAATGCCTCTGGTTAATCCCGAGTACACAAAAGAAAAAGTAGTAATAAATTGAAAATCTTTCGAAAACATTTTTTAATTTTTTATTTATTGTGTGCAGTGTGAATGAAGGTCTGAAGACAACTGCAGAACCAGTTCTCTCTTCTACCTCTTCTGGGGTTCTGGGGGTTGAACTCACCCCATCACTGTCAGGTTTGTGCAGCAAGTGCTTTATCTATGAAGCCCTTCCACTGACCCTGAAAATATTTTTTATGATCATTCAGAATGTTCCTTTGCCACAAATGGTGGTGCACGCCTTTAATCCCAGCACTAGAGAGGCAGAAGGGGCAGATCTCGGCCAGTTCAAGGATAGCCTGGTCTACCAGCAAGTTCGAGGCCAGCCAGAGCTACATAGTGAGACCCTATTTCAAACATACACACACAGACACTTCCCTGTCTGAGAGCTAGGGCTGTTGGGGATGTAGACCAGTGGGTAGAGTGCCTACCTGGCAGACACTGTGTTCAGTTCCCAGGCACTATATGAAATTCGGCATGGTGACACACTAAGGATATGGATCAGAAGTTCAAGGTCACCCTTGACTACATAGCAAGGTTGATGCCAGTCTAGACTATGAGACCGTTTCTCAAAAATATCAAACTGATGAACAGATAAGCACTGATGTCCATACAGTTAGGATTAATGCGACAGTATGAATAAGCCTTACAAGTGTGCTCGGTGAAAGAAGCCAAACTTAAAAGCCACATAGTAAATGATTCCACTTATGTGAAATGTCCAGATTAGGCAAGCCCATTGGGATAGAGATAAGGGCTAGAGGGCAGGAAACAAGAGTGACTGCTAACAGGAAGCTGCTTTTTAGGAGATAAAAATGTTCTGGAATTATCTTTCATTTTCTGTGTACGAGTGTATTGCTTACACGTACATAAGAGCACCAATGTGAGTAATGCCCCCAGAGATCAGAAGACAGAGTCAGATCCCCTGGAACTGGAATTATGGTCAGTTGTCAGCTGCCATGTAGATGCTGGGAATTGAACCCAAGACCTCTGCAAGAGAGGCCAGTGTTCTTAACTGCTAAGCCACCTCTCCAGCCCCATGTTCTGGAATTGAAGCTGACAGGGCAACACACACCTTTAATCTCAGCACTCAGGAGGCAGAGGCAGTCCTTTCTGTGAGTTCAAAGCCAGTCTGATCTACATAGCAAGTTCCAGAGCAGCTGGCGCTATAGGGCGACCCTGTCTCAAAAACAAAAACAAACAAAAATGTTCTGAAATTAAATAGTGCTGATACACAAGAAATATATCAAATACCGTCATACTGTGTATCCATTAGGGATCAAATCTTTGTCTTTCTCATCCTGGCGTGGTGGCACAGCAGTGTAATCACAGCACTCAGGAGGTAGAGGCAGGGAGGTAGGAACTTCAAGATGGGTCCTCTAGATGCCCATTAGGGAAAGGCACTATACAGTACACAAAGTTTTCCTCTTACCTCCACACACATGCAGTGACACACAGACACATAATTTAAGGGGTGGTTGTTCTTTGTTTGTTGGTGCTTTTGTTTTGTTTTTGGAGACAAAAGTCTCATGTAGCACTGGCTGACCTGGAACTCACTACGTAAACCAGACTGGCTTTGAACTCACCGAGATCTGCCTGCCTCTGCTTCACGTGTACAGTTATTAAAGGTGTGTGCCACCACACCCAGCTAATAATAAATTTAAAAGTATATTTTTTATGTGGAAGAATGCGTGTATGTAAGTGCACTGGTGTCCAGCAACACCCACAGCGATCAGAAGATGGCATCGAATTCCCCTGGAACTGGAGTTATAGACGGCTGTTAGCTACACTGTGGGAACTGGACCTGGGTCCTCTGCAAGAGCAGTCCGTGCTCTTAACTGCTGAGCCATCTCTCCAGCCCCAAATAATTTTTTTAAATTAATTTTAAAGACTTGAAGGTCATCCTCAGCTCTATAACAAGCTGAGTACCAGCCTGGGTTACATGAGACCCTGTCTCAAACAAAAAGTGTCGGGGGGCGGGAGAGATGTCTCAAGAGTTGAAAGCATTGGGTGTTCTTTTACAGGACTGGGTTTAAATTCCCAGCACCCACATGGCAGCTAACAACCATCCATAACTCCAGGGAATCAAACACCTTCTTCTTGCCTCTGACGGCATTGCATACACAGGCACACTTGCATACATACACACAAAACATTCATAAAATAAAATTTATTTTTATTTTTGGTTTTTTTGAGACAGGGACCATAAAAAAATTTTTTAAACAATTTTTTTAAAGTTTCCTGTTGACAGAAAGTATAACAGTTTGTCATTTTCTCAAAAAAGTTAGTAAAAAGGGTTAGAGAGATGGCTCAGTGGTTAAGAGCAATGACTGCTCTTGCAGAGGACCCAAGTTCAGTTCTTAGCACCCACATGGTGGCTAACAAGCCGTAACTCCAGTTCCAAGGGATATGCCCTTTTCTGACCTCCGTGAAGGTTGCACTTACTTACATGCAGGCAAAACACTCATACACATAAAATAAAAATAATCTTTTAAAAAGATGTATCCAGAAGTCAGTCATGGTGATACATGACTCTGAGAGACAGTGCTCTGAGATGGAGGCCTGCCTGGTCTATACATCAAATTCCAAGGACTGCAGGGAGACAATGTCTCAAAAAACAGAAACGAAAAACAAAACCAGGTGGTTTGGTTGGTAATCCCAACGCTGAGGGAGAGTGGAGTGAGGCAGGGGGATGGCAAGTCGAGGGGAGCCTAAGCCACAAAAGTGAGACCAAAAAAAAGCTATTCATATTATATAGGCGAATCCCAAGCAGAGGTCCCTGAATAAGCTAGCAACCCCTCTGAATCCCAGCAGAGTATCCAGAACACCCTTATCCTGATTATTGACAGATGAGATACTTTTGTAGGAGAGGAGTACTGTCACATTGTACCCCAGGCTGTCCTGGAGCTCTGTAACCCAGGCTGGTCTCAAACTCTCAGCCTTCCCAGTGCTGGGATCAGACTTGAGCCACCTAACCAAATCCTGCACCAGGAGTTTAGTAAGGAAAACAGAAACACATCAGGACTTCTCACAGAGTTGCTGAAAGAACAAATGGCCTGGTGAGAGATCATAAAAATGAGCCCCAGCAGGAAGCCTCTTCCAATCCCAGGCTGGGCTACAGAAGGAAGAAGAGTTTCTCAAACCTAAAACCTTTGGGCATCTGCAAAAAGTAGACCCTACAGACCCCCCTAGCAGGAGTCGGAATCAGACTGGGTCTGCCTCCCAGATTCCTCCTCCAATTCTGTAAGTGCACAGATAAGAGAATTGCAGTGGAGGCTGGGATATGGCTTGGGTTGATACAGCACTGGCTTTGTAAGTATAAGGCCCTGGGTTTGATCCCAAGTGTCCAGGAACTGAGTACGGCAGCCCAGGCCTGAAATCCCAGCACTTGGGAGGTAGACACAAAAGAAGCAGAAGCTCATAGCAGTCCCAAGCTATAGAGTGAATTCAGGTCCAGCCTGGAATACATGAGATCCTGTCTATAAATAAAGAGATAACTAAACAGCAAATAAATGGGTGTTGCAGTGTACAAACCTGATTCCACCATAATTCAGTAATATGACTACCATGAGGAGCCCACATCTACACCTAGGCATGTCTTAACTTTTTTTCTCAGAGCTTCTCTTTCACATTAAGCATCATGATTGAGTCTATATTAAAACATCTTCCAAAAATCTCTACCTCTGCTTCCTTAAGAAAACAATCCAGGAAAGGTGGCTAAGGAGTAAAGGGCACTGGCTGCTCTTGCAGAGAACCCAGGTTCTGTTCCCAGCACCCACATGACAGATAACAACTGTCCATGACTCCAGTCCAAAGGATCTGATTCCCTCTTCTGACCTCCACAGGCATTGCACAACATGGGTACACTTACATTCAGGCAGTACACTCATACACATAAAAATAATAGTTGTTTTTTTAATCCAGGAATGTACAGGACCCTACTATGAATCTGAGGATCTTTTACAATACAATTTAAAGATTTGACAGCATTCTAACTAAAATTTATCTCTTAATAAGTAACAGTGGGGCCAGGCATAGTGGCACAGCCGTTTAATCCCGGCACTTAGGCAGCAAAGGAGGAAGATATCTGAGAGTTTGAGGCCAACCTGTTCTACATAGTGAGTTTCAGGACAGCTGGAACTACAGGGAGATCCCATCTCAAATAGGCAGGCAGACAGACAGACAAAGATGGAAGAGGGAGGAGGGAGAGAAGAGGAGGAGGAGGAAGAGATGATGAAGGGCCCACAGACTGTCCTGCCCACCAAGAACTCTTAGTCTACTAAGAGAAAGTGCCTTATAGATAATCACTACATGGACTCATGCCACAACAGAGGAGCATCACATTACAGTGACCATGCAGAGAAGGGAGGTGATGAGCTGCATCTGAGGAGGGCACTGGGGAGTTACCAAAGAAGATACCCCATGACCTGTTGTTTTAAATAAAGCTGCCACATGCATATGGCATAGCATGTCTGTATACATTATGATCTTATGATCCATCCTCACGAGGGTCATCATGTACAGGCTGTTGCAACTGTGGTCCAAGGGAGCCAGGCTCCATCCTGAGATGGCAGCATCATCCCTGTATTGGTTTGCAGGCCTGAACATGCAAGATTGAGGGGGTCAGAGTCTCATCTGAGGCCAGGCAATGTGTGGCAGAATCGGGTCCCTATAAGAAAACTCTGAAAGGCCACTCTGTGAAGCTGTGAAGGTGAGGTCTAACTCACAGTAAAGACCCCAGGATGTGGAGGTGCCAGGACTGTGGTGCATCTGCTAAGAAAAGCTGCATGCAGAGTGGAGCCAGCTCAGGAGAGAGGCTGCTTGTGCTACAGGAACCAGAGCTGGAGAGTAGGGGCTACCTAAGCCCCTGGGAGCCCAGATGATTCCATCCCAAGGACAAATGCAGGGTGGAGCTGCAGGATCTGGGGTTAGCTACGTTTCAGGCTTTCTTTGTCCCCAGTCATCTCTTGTGAATGGGAATGCCATTCTATATTGGAAGTATGTAACCTGGTTTACTTTTAATCTTTATTATTTTATTTTACAGGGACTCACAGTCAGGGATTTCCCTGAGTCTCAGAAGAAACTGACTTTTGAGCAGTTTGGGGACTGTTAATGACTGTACGGACATTGGAAACTGAAACAAATAAATGCATTTTGGGGACTGGAGAGATGGCTCAGTGGTTAAAGAACACTGGCTGCTCTTGCAGAGCACCCAGATTCAGTTCCCAGCACCCACATGGCTGCCAACAACCACCCTTAACTCCAGTTCCAGAGCATCTGACACCCTTTTCTGACCTCCTTGGGCATTACACAACACAGGTGCACTAACATACATGCAGGCAATACACTCATACACATAAAAACACAAGTAATAAAATAGGGGACTGGATAGATGATACCTCGGTTAAGAGCACTGACTGCTCTTGCAGAGGACCCAGATTTGATTCCCAGCACTCATGTGGCAACTAACAACAGTCCATAACTCCTGTTCCAGGGGATCCAATGGCCTCTTCTGACCTCCAAAGTCACTGCTCAACATAGGTGCAGTTACCTACATGCAGGCAATATACTTATACACATAAAGTAAAAATATTTTTTAAATTAATAAAATATTAAAATAATAATAAATGCATTTTACATCATGTGATAGCCATAAGCCTATAGAAACCAGGGGTGGAGTGTTGTGATCTGAATGTACAAGGTCCTTCATAGGTTCATGTGCTTGAACAGTTGGTCCCCTGTTAGTGGCACTGTTAGGAACTATAATGGAACCTTTAGGATGTGGAGCTTTGCTGGAGGAAGTGAGTCACTGAGGGCCTTGAAGTATCATAGCTCAACCCCACTTCCTATTCGTCCACTCTCTGCTTCCTGACTACCCAAGCACTGTGACAAGATGGCCTCCTGCTCTGGCTTCCTTGGTGGAATATATCTATCTCCTTGAACTGAAAGCCAGAATAAAACTTTGCGTCCTTACTTTGCTTCTTCTCAGGGATTCTATTGCAGCAACAAGAAAACTAATACATTGCCCAAGGCAAGATTTGATTTCAGCTAAGACTCAGTCTCTGGACCCTTAAGAATTCTCCTTCACAGGGCTGAAGAGATGGCTCAGCAGTTAACAGCATGGACTGCTCTTGTAGAAAACCTTAGTTTGGTTCCCAGCACCCATCCTGGACAACTCAGAACTGCCTAGAAACATTGGGTGCATAGCTGCCAGGATGCATGCGGCTTCTGGGGTGCTTTTGTTTATCTTTCTTATGACTCTTTCTAGTTGGCTTCCCACTGAACTTTTTCTCCAGTTTGTGCACTAGCCAGATGTGGATTTTTTTGGAGAGATTTCAGTTGAGGAGCTGGAACAAAAATTATGATAGTCTTCTGATGGCCACCAACTTTAGTGTTTTTGGCCTTTGAGCTCTTGCAGCTGGACCCAGTTGATCTACAACTCCAGCAATACCTGAAAGATGCCCCACTTGAACTAGCCTCTTGACATTGGGTGTCCCATTGGGCATTCAAGCTGAACATGGCTTTTGTCTCTGAGAACCACCAGCTTAGAAAGAGGTCCTGCTCTCCCCACTCTCGAAAAGAGTTCCTCATATCCTCATATCTGGGTGGCCGGGATAAATAAAATTTATTTATTTATTTATTTATTTATTTATTACTTTTACCTTATTTGTTTTTGAGACAGGGTTTCCCTGTAGTCCCAGCTGACCTGGAACTCACTATGTAGGCCAGGCTGGCCTTAGAGATCTGCCTGCTTCTGCTTCCAGAGTATCATGCCACCACACCAAGCTTCACCTGTTTCTAACAGCTGACATGGGTGCTGGGAACCGAACTTGGGTGCTCTGGAAGTGCAGTATGAATTCTTACCTGCTGAGCCATCTCTCCAGCTCCTTATTTTTATTTTTAAAATATTTTAGTTTTCATTTATGGGTACGAGTGTTATGCCTGCATGCCCGAGGGGGACAGAGGAGGGCATCTGCTCCCCTGGAACTGGAATTACAGATAGTTATTAGCTGCCATACGGATGCTGGAAACCGAATCCTGGTGTAGTCTTCTGCAAGAGTAGTCAGTGCTTTAGCCACTGAGCCAACTCTCAACCTCCCTCTGCCGTTCTTTATTTTTTGAGACAGTCTTTCACTATGTGGCTGGCTATCTTGGAACTCACTTGTGTAGACCAGGCTGGCTTCAAACTCACAAATCTCCACTGCCTCTGCCCCTGTGTGCTGGAACTAAAGGTGTGCTCCACCATGAGGTCCAGTACTTATTTTTCTCATTAGCTCATCCTTCAGTCTTAAATCATTTCCTCTGAGGACTTTTCTCTGACCCTCGGACTTGCTTTCTACTCTCAAAACTGTTTTCTAAAATTCACTGGTTTACTATTATCTGCTACTACACCATGAGCTCAAGGGTAAGTGAAGACTGCAAAGGCACCTAAAATATCAGGTGCCTTTTCATTTGGATCAGCATGGTAAAGTTAGCCCAACATGTTCTGCAAATGCTTGAATGTTTTCAGATATGAATAGATGGATAGGAAAAATTTAAAAATTAAATTCTAGCTAGGTGTGGTGGCACATGCCTTTAATCCTGCCAACTCAGGAAACAGAGGCAGATGGATCTCTGGGAGTTAGAGGCCAGTCTGCTCTACATAGTGAGTTCTAGGTCAACTGGGGCTACAGGGAGACCCTGTCTCAAAAAAGACCAAACAAAACAATTGTCACCTACTGCACTGTATACTGAGTGAAATCAAGAGGAAGGACAGGGATCTGAGTGGAGTCTACAAATAGTTGCCTTAGCACTAGAATCCAGTTTACAGAGTGCCACAGCCCATTCCCTGCAGGCAATCCTCCAAAGCAGATCCTTAGGTGAGGTTTTCCCCTCCCTCCCTTCTTTCTTTCCTTTGTAAGACAGTCTCATGTAGTCCAAGCTAGCCTCAAACTCATTGTCTAGCCAATGATGACCCTGATCTCTTGATGCTCCTGCCTCCACCTCCCAGGTGCTGGAATGACAGGCACGTGCCACCATATCCAGATACTTGAGGATTTTGCAGTTTAAAGCAGTTTAACACTAATCCTTTCTTATATCTTGACAATCACTTCTAAAAACTTATATAAAGCTGGTGTGGTAGTATGTACACACCTAAAATTTAAAAAAAGAGCTGAGGAGATAGATGAGTTTGTAAAGTGTCTGTCTCACAAGACTAAGAGTTCAGTTCCAGGTTGGCAAGATGTCTCAGTGGTTAAGAACATGGATGCTCTTGCAAAAGACCTGAGTTTGGTTCCCAGCACCCACACAGCAGCTAACAATTGTTGGTAATTCCAGTTCCAGGGGATCCAAGGCCCTCTTCTGACCTCCTCAAGAAATACTCTCATATACATAATAAAAATAAATAAATAAAATATTAAGAAAAAGAGTTCAATTCCTCAAACCCACCATATAAAAGCTGAACTCACTTGCCAGTCAGCCTAGCCTTCAAGGCCAGTAATAGACCTTACTCAGAAAGCAAGGTCAGGGCTGGAGAGATGGCTCAGCAGTTAAGAGCACTAGCAGTTCTTGTAGAAGACCCAGATTCAAATCCCAGCACCTATATGGTGGTTAATGGCTATCCACAACTCCAGTTCCAGGGGATCTGATGCCCTTTTCTGTTCTCTATGAGCACTGTGCCACCTGGGCATGCCAACACTTATACACATAAAACAAAAAATATTTTTTTTAAATAAACAAGGTGGAGCTGGGTATGGTGACACATACCTTTAATGCCAGCATTCTGAAGGCAGAGGCAGGTGGATCTCTATGAGATCAAGGCCAGCCTGGTTATATAGTGGGTTCCAGGCCAGCTAGAGCTACATAGAGACCTTAACCTAAAAAATCCAAAACAACAAAAATAGCTCCAAAAACAATGGAGCTTATAAAGTTCAAGGTCAATAAGAAAAATTCCCTTTTTGTCTCCAGGTGTTCAAGATGCCAAAGCAAGGACATAGTTGGTCTTCAAGTGTAAAACATGCTGAGAACACATGGAGTTGGAAACTTGTACATCATCTCTGTGAAGGGTGTCAAAAGACGACTGAACAGACTTCCTGCAGCTGGGGGGGTGACACAGTGATGACTACAGTTAAGAAAGGAAAACAGAGCTAAGGAAGGTCCATCCAGGGATGGTAACTGAACCTCAAAAACTGTACTGAAGAGTGCAGCTTCTTTATTTTGAAGATAATGCAGGAGTCATAGTAAACAATAGTAAATAATAAAGGCGAGATGGAAGGTTCGCCATCAGAGGTCCATTTGCAAAAGAATGTGCAGACTTGTGACCCAAAACTGTGTCCAATGGAGGCAGCATTGCCGATTCTTCAGTGTAACTGTAAAATAGAATACCTATTAGAAGTGTTTGCTAAAAAAATAATAATGATAAAAGAAAAGGGAAAGAAAAAGGAAAAAAGCCCACAAAATTCCCCAGGGACCACCTTCTTCTGCATGTTTTCTTTCAAAAAAGAGGACTGTGTGGCTGGAGAGACGGCTGAGCAGTTAACAGCACATACTGCTTTTGCAGAGAAGCTGAGTTCAGTTCCCAGGACCCACCTCCCACATGGCACACATAGTACCTGTACCTTCACCTCCAGGTGATCTGATGCTGTCTTCTGGCCTCTGAGGGTACTGCACTCATGCCACAAACCTATACTCAGACACTCACATAAACACACAATTAAAAAATAAAATCTTAAAACAAAATGACTGTGAAAGAACAAGACTGGAACTAGAGCTGGACATGGAGGTGCGTGCCTTTAATCCCAACATCTGGGAGGCAGAGGCAGGCAAAGCCAGTTGTAGACCAATCAAGGCTACACAGTGAGATACTGCCTCAAAAATTGTCCCTCACAAAAAAAAAAAAAAAAAGGATCTGTAAAAACACAAAGCTGTATGGTTCCACTAGAAAAATTCTTAGATACTAGTGGAAGACACCACAATACCCATCAATGAGAATTTTACCAAATTGGCTGAAGCCATCTCATCTACACTGCTGATGGAAAGGCTCAGGAAGCAATGGAAATGTGTGCTGAGACAGAGGCAAGATGGCTCAAGAAGAAAGGTAGAAACACGAAGAGAAACTCTGGCCTGGTGAGATGACTCAGTTGGTAAAAGTGCTTACCATGAAAGCCTGATATCTGCGTTTGATCTCTGGGACCAACTTCAGCTTCCAAAAGCTGTCTTCTGATTTTTATGCTCCAGCTGTCACACACACACACACACACACACACACACACACTCACAAATAAAATTAATTTTAAATAAAAAAATTTTAAAACATGGTGGGCGTGGTGGCATACACCTTTAATCCCAGCACTTAAAAGGTCATAAGCAGGCAAATCTCTGTGAGATGGAGGCAGGCCTGGTCTATACAGTGAATTTCATGCCAACTATCTCAAAATAATTTTTTAACATGAAGAAAAACAGAGAAATTGCCCAAAAAAAGCAGGAAGAAAGAAATGGGACAGAAACCACCAACAAAATAGAGAAGCATATCAGAGAATTGAGATTCAAAAACTCAGGCTCTACTTGAATCTTATTTTTAGACTTCCAATGGCATTCAGCAGGACCAAAGGCTCTTTAGCCCCATGCCATGGTCTAGACAGTGGATTTGAGGGTGGGTAAGACGAAATTTACAATGCCTTTGATCCAGCCCAGAGACGTGTCGAAGAAATAACCCAGAGCGTTTACAAGCCTAGTAAAAAAATCTAGAAAACGTGTGTGGTGGAGACTGAAGAATAAAGAGCCACAAGGATGTTTCTGACAAGGGCTCTTCTGCTTCAGACTGCAGACAGAGAGGCTGGGAGGATCACTTATTTAAAGACCCTTTTGATTTGGGTAAATTTTTGGAAGAGGTCAAACAGGGGCTGGCCATGTGGCTCAGTGGATGGAGTGTTTGCTCAGCACGCACAAGTCTGAGTTCCATCCCCAGTACTATATAACACAGACATGGTGGCGCATGCCTGTAGTCTTACCACTAAGAAGATAGAGGCAAGAGGATTAGAAGTTCAAAGCCAAATGTGTCTATAGAGAAAGTTCCAGGCCAGCCTGAACTACATGAGATCCTTTCTCAAAAAAAAAAAAAACAACCAAAACTGTGCAAACAGCATTGTGGTTCTAAAAGAACCACACATAAAACAAGTCTCTGATTGCTTGGCGCCCACTCATGGACTCAGACAATACAACTTCCAGTCTTGCAAACTTACTCCATGGTAAGTGTCCGACATGTGTGTGCTTAGATAAGGTCTCCCTGTAGCCCCATTTGGCCTTGAACTCACTATAAAGATCAGCCCAGGCTGCCGTCCAATTCAGGTCTCTGGAAGAACAGAAAAGGGCTTCTAACCACAAAGCTATCTCTCCAGCTTTCTATGTGTTCTTTAAATTTGTATTTACTTATGTGTATGATATATGTGTGTACATATGTGTATGATACTTATATGCATGCCACAGCACACATGTGGAAGTCAGAGGACAACTTGCAGGAGTCAGTTCATTTTCCATGTGAATACTGGGGATTGAACTCAGGCCCTGAGGCTTGGTGGCAAGTACTCTTATTCACTGAGTCATCTTGCCAGCCCATGTTTTTGTCTTTAAACCTGCTTGTTGCACTGCTGAAAATATAATCCCAAGCCTTGTATGCTCTACTATGACTGAGTTACATTTCCAGTCTTTTTCTCTTTTTTTTAGATAGGGTTTCACTACATAGCCCTGGCTAGCCTGGAACTCTGGCCTGGATCTCCATATGTAAATCAGGCTAGCCCCAGTCTCAGAGAGACCCACCTGCCTCCCAAGTGCTGGGATTAAAGGCATGCACCACCACATCTGGACTCCAGCTCTTTTACAGCATAATTTAAATGTGTATTTGCTGTTTAGATCTGCAAATACTATTGTGTTAAACTTGCTTACAGTATTTAGTACATTCATAATGTGCAGGCAATAGCTAAGTATATAGCCTAGGTAATAGGCTGCTCCATCTAGGTTTGTGTAAGTACATTCTATAATGTTCACACAATAACAACATTGCCTAATGTCGTTCTTAAAAATGTATGCATAGTAATCAAGGCATATATTGCTTCCTCCTCCCCTCCATCTCATTATCTTGTTTTCTTCATAGCACTTATTGCTACCTGAGACTTCCTGATATATTTGTAAATTGCGTATTATTTCCCTCCAGGGAGTTTGACTTCATCCCTGTGTCTTGTTTAAAATAGGATCTGGTCTACACAGAGAATTCCAAGCTAGCCATGGTTACACAGTAAGACCCTATCTAAAAAAAGACCTGAAATCAAGCATGGTGGCACACACTTAAATCCCAGTACTCTGGAGGTAGAGGCAGATGGATTTCTGTGAATTCAAGGCCAGCTTGGTCTACATCTACATATCCATTTCCAGATCTGCCAGGGCTATGTAGTGAGACCCTGTATATAAATAAGAGATAATAAATAAATAGAAAATGAAACAGGAACACAATGACTGACCTCATTGTAATTTCAAGCACTTAGGAGACAGAGGTAAGAGAGAACTGCCCAGGTTTCAAGGCCAGCCTGGGCTACTGAATGAGGCCTGTTTTAAAAACACAAAACAAGAGAAGACCTCACACATACTCAAATATTCATTGAATGCTGTATAAGTATGTCCTCAATACAATAATTAACTGGAGTTTCTAGTGTCCCGATAGCTGGCACACAATAAATTAATGACCTGCTTTTAAAAATATTCTTTTTATTTATGTGTATGAGTGTATTGCCTGTGTGGATATAATTGCACCCATGTTGGGCGATGAGGTTTGGATCCCCTAGAACTGGAGTTATGGATGTTTGTTAGCCACCATGTGAGTGCTGTTTAAACATGAAAGAGGTAAAACTTGGGCAAGAAGCAAACACCTTGTAAGTTTCCATGTTTTCTTTGGGCAGGTTAAAGCTGTGTTGTTGTTCATGGATTTGTTGTTCCTGTTTGTGACTAAGAGGAAAACTAGCCCCAGCTGGCCGGAAACTTCACCTTGTAGACCAGGCTGGTCTGGGCCTCAGAGAGATCCACCTGCCTCTACTCAGATCCAATGAATACCTTTAAAAAGATAAACGAATATTTTGTTGCCTATAAAAAAGAAAAAAAAAGATAAATAAGATTTTATATTAACTTTTTGTTTTGGTTGGGGTGAAGGTAGGGCTAGCCTGGAACAAGATAGTTGCCTGCCTCAGCCTCCCAAGTGCTAGGATTACAGGTCAAATAAACACACAAAATTTAAGGGTGATGTAGTGCAGTGCATTTAAGACATAAAACCATCGAGCCTGGACAATGTGACATAAGGCACATGACTAGGTGGGAATGATTGTTAATGTCAGAGAGTCGGGGCTGGAGAGTTTTTTGGAGGTTAAGAGCACTGACTGCTCTTGCAGAGGACCTGGATTCGGCTCCCAGCACGCACACGGCAGCTAGCAACTGTTCCATGCGCATTGCACACATGGATGCACTTACACACATGCAGACAACACACTCATACACGAACAATAAAAACAAAATAAATGTTTAAAAAAAAGTGTCGGAAAGTCCCACCACTAAAGTCTTAGCCACTACCGCGGTGAACTAGTTTAACTGTACTATAGGGAGTGGGAACAGGCTAAAAACTGGGGAGAAATGGCCATCCATTTGGGTCAGGCTGCTAAGTCTTCCGCATCTAATTCTGCTGGGAAGTTGAACCAGGCGGCAGGACGCCTGCTGGGCGGCCAGGGTTAGGACCTGGGGAGGCTTCTTCACTCCATGCAACCAACCCCCAAACTGAATCGAGAACTCAGCCGGTGCCCGGGCCCTGGCAGTCGAGGCCCAGGCCTCCCCGGGGCACTGCCGGGGCCACAGAGCTCGGAAGCCAGAGTCAGTCAGCGGGAAGGCCCGCGTGCTGTCTCGGGTTTCCAAGACCCGGCGCCCACTCGTGCCCCATCCATGGCGGGCCTGGACCCGGGGACAAGTCCGAGCCAAGAAGAAGGAAGCAGCCGCCGCCCTAGATGGAGAAGTCAGGCCGGGGGCTTCCCAGAAGCAGGGAACGAGCACAAGCTCTCCGGAACGCTCCCACCCGGCGCGCTCACGTCGCTCAGCCCCGCCCGGCCCCGCCTTGATCCCAGCAGCCGTGAGGGGGAAACCTCCGCCTGCGCCTTTAAGAGGCGTGGCCACGAACCACGCCCCCTCGCGCCAATAAGAGGCGGGGTGTAGGAGGAGGAGCCAGGCGCGAGGAGGAGCCAGGCGTGAGGAGTGGGAGGTGAGGCGTGCGGTAGTGAGCAGGCGCAGTGGCCAGGCGACGGACAGTGTGTTTCCAAAATGGCGGCAGCGATGGATGTGGATACCCCCAGCGGCACCAACAGCGGAGCGGGCAAGAAGCGTTTTGAAGTGAAAAAGGTTGGGTCTCGCCAGCACCTTCCTCAGGGAAGCTAGAGAGGCGCGGATATGGCTGGCAGGCCCGAGCACGACCGGGGCGCGGAGGAAAGGGCTGCATTTCAGGGCGTTCCTAGGACCGAGTATCACGAAAGGAAGTCAGGGGGCGGGCCTTAGCATTGATCGGCGTGCAGGCGGCCCAGTGTCCGGGCTGTGTTAGTTTAGCTGGGGTTGCGCAGCTTCCAATCACAGAAGAGCTTATTGAAATACGCGGTTTTGAGACTAGGCTGTGGGAGCCAAGCGTTGGAGCTGTCACTGCAGTGACTGAGAGGTGGGGGAAGGACTGGGTGGGGTGGGTGGGTGGAATGGAGGAGCTTCGAGTGAATGCGGCGGGTGGAGGATGGGGTGGTGCGGGGAGGGCCGGGAGTCTGAGATCCGACTGCGATGGAGGCGTCAGAGGAGCGGCCCGTGACCTTGCCCCGCCCCTTCCTGGAGCCTGGGGTCTACTGACTCCCAGAGACCCGACGTGGGTCCTCGCAGCCAGGAGGCCTCCATTAGCCTCCAGACCCCATTGAGTTATTCTCGCGTGTAGAGCTCGGTTCTTCCCAAACGTCTGCTGGTTGTCACACAGCCTCCGGCCAGTTTCCTGGTTCTCTCATGTCCAGATACCTGTCTACCGAAAAAAGAATAATTAAAAAAACATGGTGGGCTTTGTTAAAAAGCAAGCCCAGATCTTGTTTCCTGTAGGTAGGTTTGAGTTCTGGTTGCGAATGAGCTGGGAGAAGAGTTGAGCAGAAATTGGAACGACTTTTTGCATGATACTCCTCCCCTTAGTGGTTTTGCCAACAGTTGAGGGAGAAAAGTGCCCTACCTACGACTAAATAAATCTGTTTAAAATGAAGATCTTCAAGTGGGGAAGATGTGACCACGTATGTTATTCCTGGCACCCCCCCCCTTTTTTTTGTTTTTTTGTTTTTTGTTTTTGTTTTTTGCTTCTCATTGTGGTGGTAGCTGCTCAGTTACAGCCCGCAGCCATATTGAGGAAAAATGGGAGCTTTTCCTCCAAGTTGAGGTTGTTTGTTTGCAAAGTACTGAAGACGTTTACTAGACACTGAAAAATTGGGTTAGAAAGAAGTGAATATTTGAGAGATGACAACAAATTAATGGGAGAAAGGGATGTTGGAGGGTGTGTGTGTGTAACTGCAGAAGCCAGAGAGTTGAATTGCTTTTACAACCAATCTTTTAACATCAAGTATGAGTCTGGACGTGTATAAAAGTTGAGACCATCAGTTAACTTTGTAGGAGAGAAGGATGATTGTGGATTCAACTTTGCTAAGAAGACAGCTTACACAATTTAAGTGATGATCTTTTTCTTTGTACTGACACTGGGATAGGTAACTAGTTATCCAGGTTATCCCATCATTACCCACTTTATGATCCAGTCACCATAGTTCATTCTGTTTCTTGCTTCTGCTTCCTTGCTCATGCTTCCCAAACTGTCTTGAAGAGCAAATATTTATACATATTTTGAGCTCTTGGGATCTGCCAGGGAAACCTGAATAGTAATTCAAGATTGTACATTGGTATGTCTATCTAAATAATTGGAAACTGTAGGGGAAAAAAATTTTAAATGTCTAATTTCCATGCAAATAGACTCCATCCTTGGATGAATGAGGAAGCATACATGTAGCCTGCTGTTCTCCTCTGATAGAATAATGTAATATCCCAAAACCCCTTTGCTTAGTGATCCCCATAGCCAAAGAGATAGTAAGTACAGCTGCAGCATGAAATCCTCTGAGAATGTGTGTTACATTACAAGGAGAGTGCATTGTTCCCCCCTTCTCTTTGCAGTGGAATGCAGTAGCCCTCTGGGCCTGGGACATTGTGGTTGATAACTGTGCCATCTGCAGGAACCACATTATGGATCTTTGTAAGTAACTGGAGGGGCATGGGAGGAGGAAGTTGGGAAGGATACAGAGATTGTGGCTCTTCTGATGTGACCAATTTTTTTTCCCAAGCAGATATACCAAGCACTGTCAGAGGCTTTAGGATCTTTTGCATCTCATCCATTGGTGTGTTTGAAATGGAATTTTTAAAAAAATGATGTCTTAGAGGCATACCCAACTCTCAGAATAAATTACTCAGCCTACAGATAGCAATAGCACATTTAGAATGAATTGTAGACACAGAATTGTTGTTTATTCCCATCTTATATATGCCCAAAGTCAAAAGTAAAATAAACTTTGAAGTTGGGTCTGATGGTGCAAACCTGTAGTCCCAGCATTTGGGAGGCAGAAACACGAGTATTATAGTAAGGTTAAGGTCAGCATGGTCTATATAGTGAATTTAGTTCCAAGCCAGCTAGGGCTAAAAATAAACTTTGAACAAAGATACTTTTATCTGAGCAAAATTTGTGGTCAACCCTTTGTGTCCTCCCTCATGGTCCATATTTGTAGGTTCAAATATATATATGGGGGCAGAGAACAAACCATGGCCTAATGAATGCAAGGCAAGCACTCTACCAATTGAGCTATATCCCTTACTCTCTTTTTTTAAGATATGATCTCATTTGATAGTGCTCATTAGTCTGGAACTCACAGAGATCCCCCTGCCTCTGTCTCTAGAGTGCTGGGATTAAAAGCATGCACCACCATCGTGCCTGCCCCCCCCCCCTTTTTTTTGTTTATTTTCTAAATTATGTTTTGTGTGGGCACATTCTCTGCTGTGGCAGTGGAGGTTAGGAGTTAGTTCTTTCCTTCTGCTGTGTGGATTCTGGGGATTGGGTATAAGTCTTGAGGCTTAGTGCAGGTATCTTAACCTTATGAACTATATAAAATGTGGTTTTTTGTTGTTGTTGTTTTTCTTTTTTTTGAGACAGGATCTCCCTGTAGCTCCAGCTAGCCTGGAACTCACTATGTAGACCAGAGATCTGCCTGTCTTTGCCTCCCCAGTGCTTGGATTAAGGCATGTGCCACCACATCTGGCTCAACATTTTCTTTTTGAAACTGGGCCTCATAGCCCAAACTGGCCTCAAACTTCTTATTCTCCTGCCTCTTCCTGGCAAGTCTTAGGATTATAGGACCTGCCTTGAAACTTTAAGATTTGGTGTTTTTGTTGTCGTTGTTGTTAGTGTTGTGCACCTTTAATCCCAGTACTTGAAAGGCAGAGGCGGGCTGATCTCCATGAGATTGAGGCCAGCCTGGTCTACATAGAGAGTTCCAGGCCAGCTGGGGCTACAGAAAGACCCTCTCTCGAAACAAAAATCAAAAAATTGGTTTAAAAAATTTTTTTAAATTATGTATGCATGTCTATACGTATGTGCATGCAGATTCCTATGGAGGCATTGGATCCCCTTGGAGCTGAATTTGAGCCCCCTGACATGGACGCTGGGCACTGAACTTGGTTCCTCCAGAAGAGTGGCATATGCTCTTAACTGCTGAGCCACCTTTTCAGCACCCACCCTTTTTAAAAAAATTGCACTTGGTCAAGAGTGGTGGAGTAGCTCTGCAGTCCCTGTACCTTGGAAATTGAGGCAAAAATATGGAATCAACCAAGTAGTTCAAGGCCAGGCTGGAGCAATGTAATGAAACCTGTCTCAAAAAAGGAAAAAAAAAAAAAAAATATGGTCAGGCGTGGTGGTTCACACCTTAATTCCAGAATTCTAGAAGCAGAGGCATGCCATCTCTAAATTCCAGACCATTCTGGTATACATAGTAAGTTCCAGGCCAGCCAGGGATTCATAGAGTTTGTCTCAAAAACAACCCCTCCCCTAAATGTCTGCTGAAATACACAGGCTTCTTCCTTAACTGAAGCATGGTAATGGCTAGATGGCATTTACATTCTAATGCCTCTTCTGGGGGTTTTATAAGAGTCTAGAGATGATTTAAAGTATATGGATTTGCAAAGATTCAGTACCTATACTATGCTTTTGAATATGAGACGGTACACCCTCAGATTTTGATATTCATTCCTGGTATGGTGTGGGCAAGTCCTGGAACCTATACTGATGGATGACTGTATAAAGAAAAAAGTCTAAAGAGAAGGGGTTTTGGTGTTTGTCCCAAACATAGTAAAAAGGTCATATTACTAACTCCTAACATGTAATTGTGCTAAGGACTTTTTTTTTTCCCCTTCAACACTCACTTCAACTTCTCACTGTGTAGCCCTAGCTAGCTGGAAATTCAATATGTAGACCAAGCTGGCCTTCAACTCACAGAGATCCCATTGCCCCTGCCTCCTTAATGCTGGGACCAAAGGCATGCAAGACATTTCATTTGAAATGACCACATAGTTATTACACTTAGTGAGAAACAGTGGGTCTGAGGCAAGTCTGTTGATGGCTGACTTGATGTCCTTGAAGTTGTTCCACGGGTAGAGCAGACAGTAATGGCCACACAGAACACTTGGTCATGTTTTCATGAGTTGTAGTTACTGGTATTGTTTGGAGATTACCCACCATCCTTCCAGCTTCATCTCGGGCTGCTCTCCTGTGTGCTGTAGAAGTCTTTACGTTTTGGAGGAGCTCGGGTGGCATGGAGGTTGGGTTTTGAGACTGATTCTCACTATTAGCTCAGCTGGCCTCAAACCCAAGATTCTCCTACCTCAGCCTTCCAAGTGCCAAGTGCTGGGATTGCATACCTGTGGGACAATTTCTAACTACTCTTCGTCCTTTTGGAGTACTCTTGACCTTTTCCCAGTGTTTGTGTGACCTAGTGCTCTCTAATTTAAACGTAATCCACAAATGTAAGCTCATGGAGCACTTTCAATATTCTAGTTCCTACATTAATAAAATAAAGAAGTGAGATTGATTTAAATACTGCATTTTATTTAACCTACACTATAAAATGTTTTCAACATCTAATCAATATGAACCAGATGAGGCACAAGGCTGGAGATGAGAGTATTTGCCTCCTGTGTGGAAGGCCGGGGGTAGCTCTCCAGTGCCACAAAAAAAGCTGATTCTTAGAAATTCAGTGTGTATTTTACACTTAGAACATATCTCAGTTCAGACTAGACACATTTCAAGTGTTGGAGAACCACGTGTGGCTTAATGACTGACTTCAGAGCTCACACTGAGCTTGTTAGAGATTTATTTTCCCTGACAGCCTATATATATCCACACACTGGTTATTGGCAATTCTCTCAAATATCCCCATGACATGCTACAGTATCCCTTTGCATTAATCATTTAATTAGGTGACTCCATATTACCTCCTCTGTCCAACATGATGCCATGTAGTACCAGATAAATTCTCACTAAGTATTTGCTAAATGAATAAGAAAACTCCCAAGTAGTGGAATGGCCTGTCTTGACTGTTGCTGGGAAAGCATAAATTGAATGCTTTGTGTTGGAAAGCCTTAATGACATCTGCTGGTAGTTGATGGCCCAGGGTTTCTTTGAACTTTGACCTTTTGTGTTTTGTACCATAGTAAGAGCAGTTCTCGTGCCGTCTATCACAGATGGAAGGAGCCCATTACAGAAAAGCACATGCCCAGTTTTAAGTGTGTTTGGTAGAGTCTCTGATTATGTGCTTGCCAGTTTCTGTGCCTTGCCTTTTCACAAGCTCTACCCAGAGAAAATTTTACTTCTTGGGGCTTACATCTATTGAATGATTTTATTTATAACCCAGTTTTTTGTTGTTTTCTTTTATGTTATGTTATGCCCTCAAATATGTTAAAATGTCACATGAGGTAAAATACTGAATTTTTATAATGAAAATTGTGACAGATCTGAGTATTTAAGGGCACACATCTGAAACCCCAGCACTGGGAGGTAGAGGCAAGAGGATCAAGAGTTCAAGGTCATCCTCAGCTACATAGCAAATTTGGGGCAGCCTGAGCTATATGAAACTTCATCACAAAAAAGCAATCAAGCCTGTGGTGAAATGGCTCAAGAGTCTCCTGCTTTCCTCCCCTGCAATGCTGAGATTATAGACGAGTGCCTCCATGTCCGGCTTGGTTTGATGTTTTGTTATTGTTGGTTGGTTTTGTTTGGGGGTTTGTTTTGAGACAGAGTTTCAGTAAACAGCCATGGCTAGCCTGGAACATGCTGTGTAGACCAGACTGGCTTCAAATTCAGAGAAACTGATGTGCCTTTGCCTCCCCAAGTGCTGGGATGAAAGGCATGTATAACCATAACTGGTGTTGTATTATGTTTTGTTTGGATATAGGGTCTTCTATGTAGCCTTGGTTGGTCTGGTGCTTGGCTGTGTATTTCAGTCCTGCTTCTCAGCCTCCTCAGTGCTAGAATTGCAGGCATGAGCCCGCAGGCCCAGCTCCAATGATTCTTGAATATAACACACTGATGTTAGAGCTTCTACTCTCCTGAGAAACAAACCAAGTGATGCCGCTTATAGTGAATCTGAAGAGCAACAGTAGTTTTGTGATTTCAGATCCTTGACTTGAAATATATTTGAGGAATGAAGACACAGACCAAATATACCTGTTAACAATATCTCAACATTATTTCTTACTATTATCCGATAGTTTTATTTTTCAGAAGGGAGGCTTCATCCTACCCTCTTTGGGAAAGCAAATTCTACATTAGTAATCCTGTTTTTTTTGTTTGTTTTTTTGAGTCAGGGTTTTCTTGTATCCCCAGCTTGCCTGGAAATTAACAGAGATCTACCTGCCTCTGCCTCCTGAGTGCCTGGCACAGTAATCCTGTTTTTGGAACATTTATTATAGATAGAACTTTACCAAGCATTCTCTCAGATTTTTTTTTTAATTTCCTCCATCAGTTGATATTTGCATATGTGTGCAATAATCTGCCCTACTTCCAAGACAGAAGCACTTCAGGGCCAACAAGCACCACAAAGCAGTGGTCCCAAATCTTTACAGACTGGCAGATTTGAATTTGGGGAGAGGAGGTGGTTTGTGTGTGCCATCCCACCTCCCCATTCCTCCTCCCTCCTGCTCTCCCCCACACGTACACCCTTGGGTTTTTGTTTGGTTTTCTATTTAGTTTTGCCTAGCCCTAAACTAATGATCCTTCTGCTTCTGCCTCCCTAATAAATACCTGCATTGCAGATGTATACCACCATACCAGCTTTCCTTGTTTTTGTTTTATGAGATAAGTTACTGTGTAGCGTAGGCTGACCTCCATCTCAAAATCCTGCCTCACTTCAGCATTCCTCCCAAATGCCGGCATTATGATAGGGCCTATAGAATTCTGAGTTTTAATGCTTGCCTCATCCAGAGTCACAGGTTTCTTACTTTACTCAGGAATTGGAGCTTGTTACCTAGACTGGGCCTTTGAGTGTATGTCCTGAGTGACATAAAAGCTCAGGAGGAACAAATAGGAAAAAGGTGCCAGTTGTGAGAACAGCAAGAGTCATGAGATGACTTCCTGACTTAACTCAGTTTACCAAATTGGAAGTGTTGCTACCATTTTGAGCAAGTCAGGTTGGGCCTGGTGTTTTCATCACACTGTTCCCATGTTTCTGTTGGGGAGCATGCTGTTAATTCCTATCCTGTCTTTAGTCTTCATCTTTTTCACATTCATTGGAAAACAGTTAATGGGCAGTTACCTGCCCTAGGATTGTCTGCTCCAGGTTGCAAGGTTGCTGCTTCCAGGTCCAGTGATGTTTTGCTCTTGTTCCCACAGGCATAGAATGTCAAGCTAACCAGGCATCCGCTACTTCCGAAGAGTGTACTGTTGCATGGGGCGTCTGTAACGTAAGGAACCGTCTTTACCTATCAGCATGGCTTGTGCTCACATTGCCACTTTCCTGCTTTGCCAGTCTTGAAAATTATTAGGGAAACAGAGTAGCCCGTCCTTCTCCCAAAAGGTATACGAATAGTAAAAGCAGATTTCAAACCCTCATACCTATAACCAGATAGATAGCAGTTATTACAAACAGGGACTACTTTGTCTTATTAAGTGGGTTCACTTTTCTAAGCAGAGTTTGGGTATTCACCTTCAGGAGTTGTCTCCAAAGCCTAAGGCACAGTCTTAGAAGATTCTCCTCTTCACCATTATGATTTTTATGATATTTTATTTATGTATGAGTGTTTTGTGTGCATTTATATAAGCGCACCTGTGTTCAGTTCCCATGGAGGCTAGGAGAGGGTGTCAGATCCCCCTGCAACTGGAATTAAGGATGAATGTTAGCCACCATGTGGGTGCTGGGAATTGAACTGGAGTGCTCTTGAGAGCAGACAGTGCTCTTAAAGTCTGAGCCATCTCTACAGCCCATCTTTACCTTTTAAAAAAAAATTTTATGTGTATGAGTATTGCCTGTGTATGTGTAAGTGCACCCATGTCATGAAGTGCCCAGAGGTCAGAAGAGGGCCTTAGTTCCCCCTGAACTGGAGTTACAGGTGATTATTAGCTGTTATATGAGCGCTGAGGACTAAACCTGGGTCCTTTGGAAAAGCAGCTAGTGTTCTGAGTTGCAGAGGCGTCTCTCCGGAGCCCTCCCCCACTCAACGTTTGAAAAGACTTTTAAGGGAAATATCTATGAAACTGAGTTTGGAAAATTGAGTGGTGCGTTTTAAGTTAGGTTTAGCAGGTGATTTTTTTTGTCTTGTTTGTTTTTCAAGTACGGCTCCTGCCAGAAATGTTTCGTGCAGCTTTGTTGAACAAGTGTACAATCTTGCAAGGTGTGACAGCTGTGAAGGATAGCAAACCAAAATATGGGTTATTTCTGGTGTGTGTTTAAAAATTCATCCATAGAGCCATATAACCCCAGTTACATGTGCTAAGATTATCTTGGCCAGTCAGGCCTCCTGGCCTATGGGAACAGGATCCACACATTACAGCATGACATAGGAACCATAGGTTCTGGGGTCAGATCACTATTCTCAGTCCTGTCTTGCCTACTCAGTGACTTCAGGGCCTCTCTCAAAGGCAGCTAGTAGTAAATCTGTAATCAGGATTGAATGATTTACTATTAAAAATTGCTTACCTTAGAAGGACAACTAGATGTCTCAGTGGGTAAGGTCTCTTGTCACCAACCTGAAAGCCTAATTTAAGCCCTGGAACCTTCATGGTGGAAGGAAAGAACTTGTTTCCACAGATTGTCCTCTGACCTCCACATACAATAAATAAATAAGAATAAGTAGGGGAGGCCCAGCAATTGGGAGGCCAAGGCAGGTGATCAAGGCCAACTTACTATATATAGCCAGTTCCTGACCAACTATGGCTAGAGGGAGACTCTATTTCAAAAACTAAAAAAAAAGGTACTTAAAATGGCAACCAGTATATAGTAAGCTTTAGTACTTGTTAAGAAAACTAAATGAAGTGGACTGTGGTGGAGCACGACTTTGATCCCTGAGCTGAAGGCTGAGGCTGGCAGATCCCTGTGAGATGGAGGCCAGCCTGGTCTACATAGTGAGTTCAAGCCAGCTAGAGCCACATGGAGACCTTGTTTAAAAAACAAACCAAAAAAAAGTTTAGCTAGAGATGAATTTATATTTAGAGTCTGCCATAAAGGAGAGCTTGTGTGCTGTGCCAGAGGCTTCCAGGCTAGTCTGCAATGCTAATTCTGAGTCTTCTATAAACTAGCTCTATCTGTGAATTAGGCAAGTCACTTGTTTGGGGTTCAGTTTCCTGTCTGTAAAGTACAGATAATAATATCTGACATGCCTGCTTCCAGGGATGTGGTAAGGCTCAGAAGAGGTAGAAGATGTCAGCATCTTCTATAAACTTGGTACTGTAAAATGGGCCTCTATTGTACATATTATGCTAAATACACTCATTAGTAAATCTTAAATTATTAGCAGGAAGAAAGCTAGGATTGAAAATGCTCCGGATGCCCTCACTTGTACTGAAGCCTCATTCATGGCCCTCCTGCCCCTCAGCACTTGATACTCTGAGGAGTTAGGGCACATATTGAGCCTGTTCAAAGTGCTTGGCAGGAAAGGTGTTAGCTAAAGATAGGTATCTTGTCTCCCTTTGGGTGACTGTCCCAGTCAAATACCTAGAGATTATAAAAAAAATATCTGAGGTTCTGCATCTTGCAAATTCTAAGTGGTTTGGTTGATTGGCTGGTTTGAAATAGCTTCTCATATAGCCCAGAGTCTGAAGGAAAGGGATCTTCCAGAACACTGGTTCCCAGGAAGAATCATTGTCCTGATGAGAACCCATATTTTACTAGCTGTGGATTCCATTCTCTTTTCTTTTTAAGGTTTAGTTTTGAACTGTGTGTGTGTCAGTGTGGGGTGTGTGATGCAGGTACCTGTGGAAGTCAGAGGTGTTATATCTAGAGCTGGAGATACAGTTGCTTGTGAGCAGCCTGATGAGTATACTGGGGATCAGACTTTGGGCAGTATGCATTCCTACTGCTGAGCCATCTCTCCAGTCCCCTGGTTCCATTCTTAACTACCGAATTATATACATTTTTTTTTATTGTCAAGACAGTTTTTTTTTTGTTTGTTTGTTTTTGTTTTTTAAGGCAATTTAGAGCTGACTTAATAAACATGAGGTCCTAAGTTTGATCCTCAGTACCCATGCAAAAAAGCCCAGCCCACAGCCAGGTGTGGTGCACACACCATTAATCCTGGCACCTGGGGGACAGAGGGATACAGATCTCTGAGTTCCAGGCCAGTCTGGTCTACTTATCTAAATCCAGGACTACTAGCACTACATAGTGAGACTCTGTATCCAAAAAAAAAAAGCCAGGCCTGGTGGCATGTGCTTATAATCCCACCTCTGAGGAGGCAGAGACAGGTGATTGACTGGCCAACCAGCCTGTCTTACTCAGCAACCCAAGCCAGTGTTAGGCTCTGACCCAAAAAATAAGGTGGCCTGTGTGGTGGCTTACACCCTGGATTCCAACATCTCTGGCAGAAGCAGGTGGATCTCTGATTAATGGAGGCTAGCCTGGGGCTATAGGGAGACCCTGTCTCAGAATTTCAAAAACCAAAAACTCAAGATGATATAAAAGTTGTATATTTTTGTTGGGAAGAAATAAAGGGTGACAGCTCCTGAGAACTGACAGTTGAGGTTGACCTTGCCTCCCCATGAAGTGACACCAGTACACATGCATCCTCACACACACAGGCCCACACATATGCACGGATACACACAATACAAAAGAAAGGTCATTTACAGTTCCAAATCAGCATAGGCTACAGAGCGAGACCCTGTTTCAAAAAGGAACACAGTAGTTCAGGATATAGTAAATAATGCCTGTCATGTGGTTCCTGAAGTTCTCTGCCCATTTTGAGAGGTACAACCTACTTGACCAGGTAAGAGCACTTACTGCTCTTGCAGAGGACCTGGGTTTGGTTCCCAGCACCCGCATGGTGGCTAACAACTGTCTGTAACTCCAATTCCAGGGGATCTGATGTTCTCTTCTGCCCTCTGTGGGCATTGGACAACACGGGTGCACTTACATATATGCAGGCAATAAACATAAAAATAATATATATATTTTTTAAGCTGCACATATGTCTTTGTTTCTTTAAATCTAAGCCAGTGAGCCAGGGCCTAGCTTCCTGGCAGGTACCAGTGATCTTGGGACTCCTGACTCTTTTCACTTGCTGCCTTGATGAAAATTGCCCCTTGATAACTGAAAAAATGTGTTCCTTTTAGGGGAGAGGGGAGAAGGTCTCACTGTGTAGACCAAGACCAAGGGGGCTTTCAACACACAGAATTCTGCCTGTCTCTGATTCCTGAGTGCTGGAATGAAAGGCATGGACCATGATATTATACTTGCTTTTTTAAAAAAAATTTTTACTTTTATGTGTGTGAAGTTTTTGCCTGCATGCATGTAAGTGCACCCATGTCTTGCAATGCTCACAGAGACCATAAGAGGGCATCAGATTCCCTGGAACTTGAGTTTCAGAAGGTTGTTAACTGCCATGTGGGTGTTGGAATTGAACCCAAGTCCTCTGAAGGAACAACAAGTGTTCTTAATCTCTGGTCCCCTATACTTGCTTTTTTAAGACAAAGTCTCCTCATCCAATGGAGGCTTATTAAGTTCTGAGCTCTCAACAGTGTGTCTTTGAATAAATCTAGAAGTAAAGTCCTTTTTTTCAGTCTGGGTCAGTGTGGGAGGTTGCCCACACCAAGTGGGTGGTCACAGTGAGTGCTGTCCAGCAGGGTGGAGGAAGAGATGTAGTGTAGTCCTGGGGTCCTCATTTTGCAAGGGCAGGAGGGAGGGGGAAGGCTGGAGGTGGGTAACCCAGAATGGAGAATTTGAAGTCTCTGTGGTCAGGGCCTCCTTTCTCAGATAGTAGAAACGTCCTGTTTACAAGCTGTGACACCGAGAGCCACATTCTGTGTTCCCTTAAGGAGCCGATACCTCACTGTCAGAGTGCATCTGTGCTCCCTAAACCACTTCTTCTCTAGTACTGTTGGCGTGACAGATGTTTGGGTTGGAAACACCCTTATCTATAAGACGGGTTCCAAGGTGTAATCACTGTTGTGGGGTTTTTGCCTTTCACATGCTGCTGTTCTCTAACCTGCTGTCTCCCTGCTGCACTGTCTCAGAGGTGTCGGAACCTGGGATGATTTTTAACACAGTCTTTTTCTTTCAGCATGCTTTCCACTTCCACTGCATCTCTCGCTGGCTCAAAACACGGCAAGTGTGCCCTTTGGACAACAGAGAGTGGGAATTCCAAAAGTAAGTGTCTCTTCCTTTTTGAGGTCACAAGTCTGGGCTTTGTGGTCGGTGTCATTTTCTGGTTTGTCTTGAGCTTAAAGCAACTGGGGTCATGGAACATCATGGAACATGTCCTGTTTTTAAAATAGACTTTGAGTAGTTAAACAGGACTTACCTATAGGAAAAGAATTAACCAGCATTAAAAGTCTGCAACCCAGTAGGTGTGTGAAAATATGGGTTTCCAGGGCTGGAGATGCAGCTTAGTTGTAGTGAGGCTCCCTGGTATGGAGTCTCCCTGGTTCGGAGTCACTGTGCTGCCTACCACCCAGCAGCTTCCCGTTTTCTTTTTTTGCAGGGTTAGGGGAGGTTCTTTTTGATATAATCTATATATCCCTGGTTGGTCTGGAACTCAGTGTGTAGACTAGGTTGGCCTGAAGCTTGTGGTGATCTTGCTGCAACAGCTATGGGCACATGCCACCCACAGCTAGCCCCTTTTTGTTTGGGACTTTTTTTTTTCACCCTTTGAGACAAGTGTCTCTCATTTTATAGCCCAGGCTGGGCTCAAGCTCATGATGCTCCTCCTACCTCAGCCTCCCAAGCCAAATGCTCCACCTATCAAGTTCCATTGGTTTTATTACATGCTAAATAATCATGATACATCATTTTATGGTTAACTCAAACTTTTATCAAATATGGGAGTGCACACACACGTATGTACGAATGCATATGCTTCTCCCCATAATAATTAACAAGAAGAATGTGTACTTTTTCTGAGACAGGATTATCACTTAGTTGGCCTCAAACTCGTGGTGATCTGTCTACCACAGCCTCTAAAGGGCTGTGATTACAGTAAAGTACCATCCCTGGCAAGAATATGGGCTTAAGAGTATAACATTTGGGGCTGCAGAGATGACTCATTGGTTAAGAGCAGTGGCTGCTCGGTCCCAACACCCACATGGTGGCTAACAACGACCCATAACTCCAGTTCCAGGGGAATCCAGTGCCTTTATCTGACCTTCAAAGGCATTGCATGACACGGGTACACTTAAAAGCATGCAGGCGATACACATAAAATACTAAAAAACAAGAGTAGACCATTTGACTTGATAAATTGTCAAGTCTTTCCTTCCCAAGAACATGTCATTTCCATTCACTCCAGAGAATGTCAGAGCATACCCCTTCATGTCAGGACAGACAGAGTGGTCTGTCCGAACCTTTGTTCTCTGGCCTCCCTCATCTATACCATGGCACACAATAGTACCAACTCCCCCCCCCCACACACACACACAGAATGATATAAATGTCATTTTTCTGTAGCTTGTGCGTGTGCATGTGTGTGTGTGTGTGTGTGTGTCCTGGCTATTTGAGTACCAATCTGTATTTGTGTTTTTGTTTTTTTCCTTTAAAGACAGGGTCTCTTTGTAAGCCTAGGCTGGACTTGGTCTCATAGAGATCCATCTGCCTCTGTCTCCTATATTTTTTATATTTGTTAAGTATATAGTTTTATGTGTATGAGTGTTTTATGTGTTAAGTGCACCTGTTTTCTGCAGTGCCTATGGAGGCCAGAAGAGGGCACTGGATCCCCTGGAACTGGGGTTACATACTGATGTTAGCTGCCATGTGAGTGCTGGGAATCAAAAACCATCCTCTGCAAGAGCAGCAAGGGCTCTTAATGACTGAGCCATCTTTCCAGCCCCATTTAATAAAATACACTTAGGTTTTAAAAACAACAGAAGGATTTTTTTTCTAATGGCCATACCTGAAAGACAAAATAAATTATGAATTCCTTGGTAAATTATTGTGTAAAATATTTGGAAGTCTCTTATTTGTCCAGTAATTTTTCTTTCAGATCTGGTCATTTAGGAGAGTGCTGAAGAAAAACCTTAGTTGGTAAAGTGCTTACCTTTCAAGCATGAGGACTTGAGCTTGAGTCCCAGAACCCACATAGGAGTCCTACTATGCGCAGCTGCATCTTTTCAGAGTTCTAGCTGAAGTTGTTCATGTGAGGTAGGTGAGGTGCCACAGACCTATAAACCCAGCACTTGAGAGGTGGTGGCTGGAAAGTCAGTTCAGGGTCATTCTTGCTACCTAGCAAGTTTGAGACCAGCCTAGGATAGACAGGAGATCCTGTCTCAAATAAGTAAATACGGCTGGGCATGGTGGCACAATCTCTTAATCCCAGCACACCTGAAGTGCAGGCAGGCAAAACTGTGGTCCACATAGGGAGTCCAGGCCAGCTGGCACTACAGGGAAAACTGTCTCAAAAAAATTAAAAATACATAAATAAATAATAAAAATGTCTTACATGTTTAAGCAGGTTTTATAGTCTCAAACAGGAATTTACCAAGGAATTAATAAAGTAATTTATTTTGTCTTTCAGGTACGGCCATTAGAAAAAAAATCCTTCCATCAGGCTTACCCGTTTTGTTACTCATTTAGTGACTTGCCTTCCTGTTAGTTATAAATAAGATAGAACCATGTTTTCTTATTGTGTTTTCGGTTTGCTGTTTCACAGCCATATTGTATTTTGTGTCAAATAAAATGCAGTTGAAGTCTAAAATGATTGCTGTCTCATATATATGAAAACAGTGGACTTGAGTGAAGGGGAACACCCCCCCTTCCAGCTCCAGAAAGCCAGCCTTCTAAAGTGAAGTGTCGATGAGAACCTGACAGACTGCCCTACCAGTGCATCACTTAGTTACAGAGCACCTGACAGAGCGGGGGAAGTGTGGATCACTGGCACCCAGAACTGCCGTCAGCTCCGTCTTCCTCCAGCTGGATGAGGGAAGGACTTGGGACTCGGAGCCATCAAACCCAACTCCAGCCCAGCTCCATAGCCTATTCCAGTAGCAACCAGCTTTCTTCTTCCTTATGTAGAATTCTAAGAACTAGGAAATCTGGTCAGGTGGGCTCAGAGAAAGGCTGTCTAAGGTGTTAAAATATTACAAATGTTAACTATGTATGACATGTTGCTTTCTCTAGCTTAGAAAAAAAAAACAAATGTAATCTTGTCTGGCAATAGAGTAATTTTAAATTCAAGTTAGAAAGTGTTTTGCCAGTTTTGGTCCAGACTTGGCATTCCAGGTTCTTGGGGATCTGAAGGAGGAGGATCTCTTGAGCCTAGAGCTCAAGGCCACAGGCAACTAAACAAAACTTACAGTTGTTTGGGGGCTGGGGTGTAGCTTAGTGGTAGAGTATTCACTCACCCATGACCCTGGGTTCAATTGCTGGCCAAAAAAGGAGAGAACTGTTCCAATTTAATTAACAGTTCAAGATTCCCTTAAACATGTTGGCCATGGAAGGAATTGTTACCCTAAAACTAATTCAATGGCTATATAATATCTTATTAACAAACTCTGGTTAATTGCTGTGGTTTTCATATGGAATTCATGGGCTCCCCTCCAACTGCATCTCCGTTGGAAAGGACTTCTTCAGTCAAAGCAGCATGTCAAGTGAAGCAGATCTGAGACCCCCAACTATCTCTTGTCAGATTTGCTAACGTGAAAGTATTTGGTTTTGTTGTGAAAGTTAATTTTAATAAAGGTATTTATGTTAATACACGATATTTCTGTTCTTTTAAAATAATTTTCCAGATTTCTTGGTGCTTCTGCTATGTAGAAAATACTCATTTTGGAGGTTTGTCTTTTTTTTCTTATGGGGGAGATGAGATCCCCATTAGGTGTCTTCTTCAGTGACCCTCCACCCTTTTGGGGGTGTTTTTTGAGACAAGGTCTCCCTGTAGCCCCAGCTGGCCTGGAAATCGAAGAGATCCGCCAGCCTCTGCCTCCTGAGCACTGGGATTAAAGGCGTGCGCCACCACACCTAGTTTTCCACCTTATTTTTTGAGACGAGGTCTCACTGAACGCAGAACTTGCCTGGCCAGTGAGATTTAGCTTTGCTCTGCATTGTATCAATCGATCGGGTAGAATGAGGTCCCCTTAGGGAATAGCGTTGGGGTCATTGTAACTCTACCTGAGAGTCCAGGTCTCCTCTAGCCATTTAGACTTAATTATCCTCTAATTGCATGTGACTTGGGTCTCTGAAGATGGTGGAGTGTACACCTGGGGGAAGGGCTTCCATCCTTTACAGAGCAACGACTTTGGGGGTCACCCCATTCCTGCCTGTATCTCCCCGCTCATGCTCTGTGAGTAAGCCCAATAAACTCAGCTAGTTCTCCAGAGGAAGTTGAGTAGAATCGTATGTTATTATCTGGAGTGAGGAAAGGTTGACTATGTCTCCCCAGAGAAGGGATTTTCAAAACATGACTGAAAATTCTGGTTCTCAATTTTTAAGCTTTGGGTTGGTCTTTGTTTTTGTTTTTGTTTTTGTTTTTTTTGTGTGTGTATGAGTGTATTGCCTGCATGTATGTAAGTGCGCCTGTGTTGTGCAATGTCCACAGAGGTCAGGAGGAACTTCGTTATGGATGGTTGTTTGTTGACATGTGGGTGCTGGGAATCAAACCCAGGTCCTCTGTAAGAACAGCCAGTGCTCTTAATCCCTGAACCATATCTCCCACTCCCCCTTTTTTTCGACAGGGTCTCACTATGTAGCCCTAGCTGACCTGGAACTCGCTATGTAGTCCAGAACAGCCTTGAATGGCCTCTTAATTCCCTGAGATCCTCCTGAATTCGGAGATTAAAGTTGTGTGCAATGGAACCCAGCTTTTTTTTTTTTTTTTTTTTAAATGCAAACCCCTAGTCTTAGTAATGAGCTCCTAGTCTAACCTGGATCAGTTAAACCTGTCTTCCTCTATTAGCTGCCATGGGCTGGTGGTATACAGCAAGTGCTCAAGCAGAGGCAGCTGCCCAGTTGCTGTTAGCATTTCCAGTGGGCATCAAGCTGCATAAAGAGTTTCTTGGAGCCAGATGTGGTGGCATACTCTTTTAATCCCAGCACTAAGGAGCCAAAGGCAAGCGGATCTCTTTGAGTTCAAGGCCAGCCTGGTCTACAAAGCAAATTCCAGGCCAACTGGGGCTACAGGGAGACCCTGTCTTGAAAAGACCAAAAAAAAAAAAAAAAAAGGTTCTGGGGTATGAACATGTTGCCCTTGGCAGGGATGACCTATCTGGAGCATTCTACTCCTGCTTGGGTGTTAATCAGGATTCTTTTTTTTATTCCTTTTTGAGACAGGGTATCCCTGTAGTTCCAGCTGGCCTTGATCCCAGAGAACTCCCTGCCTCTGCCTCCCCATTACTGGAATTAAAAACGTGAACCACCATCCCTGGCATTAATCAGGATTCTTGGTAAAAAAGGACAGAATCTAGCTTCTCCTTGGGCAGAGGGGAAGTTTCTTGGAGAGCTACGAGGCTCTGTGGTGCAGCAGAAGAAAGCACCAAGCATCCAGCTGGAGCCGTTGATGTGACCAGGGAGTCCAGCTGGCCCAAATTCTCTTCTTTGCTGACTAGTTTCATACGTAACAGAGTTGGTGAAAGATGACGCTGCCTCTGCTGCCCTTTCTTCCCCAAGAGAGGAGCTAATGACAAGTTCTGATGCCAGAAATCCAAGATGGGCCTGGAGCCGGTTCAGGACTAAGTGGTAGTTTCATACAGAAACAGTGATTTCCAAAGAACCTCATAGTTGGGACAGATGGTGGTCATTCCCAGAAGGGCAGGGATCCTATGGAGCAGACAAAACAAGTGTCTAAGGTCTAGGAAGAATTCTATTCTGTAGAGCCAAAGTGTCTCCTAGTAATACGTATCCAGTTGTTATGTTGCCTGTCCAAAGAAGCCATTCAAATGAGCAGAACTAATGTGGCTCTTCTCCATACCCCAGGTTCTCCAAACCACAGTCCCGTCCCTCACCATTTTCTCACATGCTGTGGTTTCCCAGCCTTTTGTTATTCTCCCTGATCTCCCCTAAAAGTCCATCTATTGGCCAGTAGCTTCCTAGAAACAGTACCCAAAGCTGACAGTTGCTTCTTAAGACATAGGAGAAGCTAGGCACATATCTGTAATCCCAACATTCTGGGTGTGGAGACAGGAGGATCAGGAATTTAAGATCTTCCTTGAGTACTTAATTGAGTTCAAGGCGAAGATCGCCTATGATAGTCACCGTCATGAAACAAACTGGGCTGCTAAGATGGCTCAGCTCCACCTGGAACCCACATAGAAATGGATAGAGAGAACTGACCCCATAGAGCTGTCCTCTGACCTCCACCTAGCATACAGTCACACTAATAATAACAATTAAAATTAAAAGCAACAAGGTGGCATATGCCTTAAATCCCAGCACTCGGGTGACAGAGGCAGGAGGATCTCTGTTAGATGGAGGCCAGTCTGGTCTACATAGTGAATTCCAGGCCAGCTGGGGCTACAGGGAGACCCTGTTAAAAGAAAAAAAAATATCCTCAAATAATAAAAATATAGCAACTCTTTCAATGAAGCCTCTTAGACTCATGATTTTCAAACTTGTTGGTGAGATCAGGATTGGAGGTAGTAGCCCATGATGCCAGAACTTGGGAGGCTGAGGCAGGAGGATCATGAGTTCAGGGAAGCCTGGGCTACATAGCAAGACTGTGTCAAAAACAAAACAAAAGAAACAATGATTCCCAAAAGCCTTGGGCATCACTGGAGGAGTTTATCAGAATACAGATTCTGGCCGGGTGTGGTGGCACTGGGGAGCAGAGGCAGGTGGATGCTAGTGAGTTTGAGGCTAGCCTAATCTACACTGTGATTCTAGGCCAGCTACAGGAAAACCCTGTCTCAAAAATCAAAACAACAAAAAAATTAGATATATTCTTATTATTTAAGATTGTGTGTGTCTGTGTGTGCATGTATCTAAGTATATGCACATGAATGCAGGTGCCTGAAGAGACCAGCAGTGTCCATTCCCCTTGGAACTGGAATTATAGATGGCTGTTTGCTGCCATGTGTGGACTAGAAACTGAACCTGGAGGGGAAGCCATGCTTTCAACTGCTAAGCCAATTCTCCAGGCCCTAAGATTTCTATTTTATTTTTTGAGACGGTCTTATTATATAGTCCCGGCTGGTTTGGAACTTGCTATCTAGACCAGGATAGCCTCAAACTCACAGATTCCACCTGCCTCTGCCTCCTAAATGCTGGGATTGAGGGCATGTGCCACCCACAGCTGACCTCTGAATACTCTTTTGGCTTTGACGTAGAGTCCCTTCCATAGGCCAGGTTGGCATGGAATTCTCTTGTATAGCTGAGGATGACCCTGAACTCTTGATTTTCCTGCTTCCACCTACAAAGTGCTGGAGATACAGGCGTGTGCCCTGCGCGTGGCGTTTGTTGTTGCTTTAACATTTATTAGTAGATAGTAAGTACACAGAACAGGTTTCATCATGATGTTTTCGTACATGTTGATGCTGTGTTGGGTTATGTTGCCCCATTGCCCTCTCTTGTGTCCCCACCTCATTTCCCACCTCATTCTCCCTCCTCCTTGAAGTCCCTCTCATCAGACTTTGGTGTCTTTTTCTTTTTTAAAGCCCAATAAATTTCATTAGGCTTCCTTATAGAAGGATGGGTGAGGGATTATGGGGACGTGGACACTTCACCAGTGGCTACACCACTGAAGTAGAAGCTCTCCCTGCCCCCGTACTCATTAACTGCCTGTAAACCCTCAGGGATGGCTGGTGGGCCTCGGGTTGACCCTCCTCCCTCCAGAACTGCATGTCAGGAGCCCTGTCTTGCATAGTCTGTGTGTGGGTAATCACAGCTGCTGGGGGTTAATGTAGCTCCCCTCCCCCTTGTCCTGGCTCTTGAATTCTGCCCCCTCATCCCTGATGTTCCCTGAGCTTTGGAGGGGTACCTTTGGTTTTTTGATGGTTTGTTTTGGCTTGATTACTTTGTTTTTGCTTTTTTTGTTTTGAGATGAGGTCTCTCTGTGTAGCTCAAGTCACAGTCCTGCCTCAACCTCTCGAGTGCTGTGACTTCTGCCGCCAAACCCAGTCTTCCATCGGGTTCTTTTCAATGGAAGAGCTAATTACCTGTCAAGTTACAGGAGGATTTTGGTTTGGGTTTTGGTTTTGAGACAGGGTCTCCCTGTAGCCCCAGCTGGTCCAGAACTCCCTATGTAGACCAGGCAGGTCTTGATCTCATAGAGATCTGCCTGCCTCCGACTCCCAAATGGTGGGATTAAAGGCGTGTACCACCATGTCTGACTCATGTGGTTTTCTTTAGATATCCTGGTCTGGTTAATTTTACAAGGCAAATTGACCGGATTAAGGAATACTTAGATATTGTAGATGTGGCTCACTTAGTAGAGTGCTTGCCTAGCAGGCAAGATTTTCCAGGTTCATCCCAGCACTGGGCGTGGTGGTGCACACCTGTGCGGTGCACACCTGCAGTCCCAGCGCTTGGGAAAGGTTATCTTTGGCTACATTGTGAGCTCTAGGTCAGCCTGGGCTACATAGAGACCTTGTTTCAAAACTAAAAAACAAAGCTAACAAAGGGAAGGGAAGGGAAAGCAGAACTCTACCAGCATGGGGAGGCAGCCGTAAGTGGAAGAGCTGTGCCCAGCGTCGTCAATGCTGAGTTCCAGCTCCACACCAAAGGGCAGAAATACAAAAGCCACAGGCCTGGAGAGCTGCCCTGTGGTTCCCAAGACCCTGAAAATGGTGAACATTTACTTCCTGTGGCTGGGGAACTCATACCTGAGTTTATTTTCTTTCTTATGCCATTAATGTTTTATTTATTTATTTAGGTTTTTTTGAGACAAGGTCTCCCTGTAGCTCTAGCTGGCCTACAACTCACTAGATCAGGTGACTGACCTCCATATCACAGAGATCTGCCCACTTCTGCCATCTTAGTGCTGAAATTAAAGTTATATGCTGTTTTATTATTTTTCAAATTATGTGTATATATGGATGTCTGTGTGTGGATTTGTTCACTTGAGGGCAGTGCTGGGAGCTGAACTCAGGTCCTCTGATATAGCTGAGTCATCTCTCCAGCCCCTGCATTAATGTTTAAAGCTCACTGGATCTTTAATGTATTTTTTTATGTATTTTTATTTGTTTTTAACTTTTACTCATTACTGGGTGAGTGTCTATGTGTATACAGGATGTGTGTGTTAGGAATAAAATCTGAGGTGTAAGAACCCCCACAAACAGCGCACAAAGAACATGGACAAAACAAGTTTTACTATTGTAAAAGGGTGTATTATGTGATCATGCAGATCCTGCAAGCTCACAGAACTTGGAAGTTTTATAGCTTTTTATCCCCAGTGCAAGAGTATAGTGTTTTTCTTCCCTCAGAGACTGGAATTTGACCCAGTCTTTCCAGTTGGCTCGTTTAATAGAATTGTTGCAAAGAGGGGAAGGGTTGGTGAAAGGTGTGCGGTGGAGGGAGAGACTCCGCCACAGGCCACCGGATCCCGGAGATGCATCAGGGCCTTTTCATAAGCAAAAGTTTTACAGCGTATGTGGGGAGAGTGAAATATTAGAATCCCTCGTCATAAACCAAACATTTTGTAAGTTTGAAAGAAAAGACTAATATTTAATTTCTTACATGTATGTGGGAATGCTTAGGCCACGGTGAGCATGTCGAAGTTAAGAGGACAACTCGTGGAGTCCATTTGGGCCTTCCACTTAAGTGTGTTCTGAGGCATCCAATCAGGTTGCCAGGCTCATTTGGCAAGCACCTTTACCCACTGAGCCACGTAACCGCCCCATTGTTTTATGTGTTTTTTGAGATAGGGTTCCTGTACTCTAAGCCTGAGCTCAGGGTCGCGCAGGCCTCTGCCTCCCAAATGCTGGTGTGTGCCGCCACATCCATCAAGGTTATGTTTTTGGTTTTGTTTGCTTATTTGAGAAAAATGGTTTCAGTAAGTGCTGCCTGTACTGGCCTGGAATTCATCATATAGAACAGGCTGACCTCAGGCTCTAAGCAATTCTGCCTCAGTTTCTCAATAGCTGAGATGATAAGCATGAACACACGTGGCTCCTGTTCTTCTGTGATAGTAGACCACTGTGCTGTGCAAGTGTTCACCACTGAGCTTATGCCTAGCCTGCTTTTAAAAAATCTTTTATGCCGAGCCAGGTATGGTGGCTCAAGCCTTTAATCCCAGCACTTGTGAGGCAGAGGCAGGCAGATCTCTGTAAGTTCAAGGCCAGCCTGGTCTACAAAGTGAGTTCCAGGAAGGCTGGAGCTACAGGGAGACCCTGTCTCAAAAAAAAAAAAACAACAACAATAACAAAAAAAAGAAACCTTTTAAGCTGAGGCAGGGTGTCAATAAGTTATCCAGTCTCATCTTGAACTGGACAAGTAACCCTTGTGTGTCCTCCCTGAACACTAGGATTACAGTTCATGCCAACACACCCAGCTGTAAAGAGTTACTAGCTTACATTTTTCTAATGAAGTTTTTAAAATTCAGTGGGATTTGGGCTATGAGTGTAGTTCAATATTACATGAGACCCTGCCTAAAATAAAAATTAAATAATTACTTAAATAAGTTTTGGATGTAGCTCAGGTGGTAGACTGCTTGTCTGACTTGCAGAAAGCCTTGGGTCGGATCCCAAACACTGCAGAAATAGACAGGTCGGTGCACACCTGTCATCCCCAGACGCAGGCAGCGGAGGAAGGAGGGTCAGTGCCACAAAGTGGGATCAAAAGCAAAGACAAACAACAACAAAAAAACAACCTCAAACAAAATAGAAAAGCCAGATGTGGTGCATAAAAGACATCCCAGCCTTTAGGAGAGTGAGGCAGGACCATCCAGAGTTCACGATTTCCTTGGCTACATAGTGAGTTTGAGTCAAGTTAAGCTGCATGAGACCTGTCTTGTTTTTTCTTAAAAAAGTCTGAACCAGGCAAGGTGGCGCAAGCCTTTAATCCCAGCACTCAGGATGCAGAGGCAGGCAGATCTCTCTGAGTTTAGGGCTAGCTGGGGCTACAGGGAGACACTATTTTGAAAAAAGAAAAGAGTGAAGGGCTGGAGAGATGGCTCAGTGGTTAAGAGCACTTGCTGCTCTTGCAAAGGACTGGGGTTTGATTCCAAGTTCCCACATTGTGCCTAACAACCATCTGTAACTCCAGTTCCAGGAGATTCGATGCCTTTTTCTGACTTCCTTGGGCACTGCATGACACAGGTGCACTTATATGCATGCAGGCAGTACACTCATACACTTAAAATATAAATAATAAATTAAAATTTTTTTAAAAACTAAATATTTTAAACCTAAAGAAAACTTTAGGCCAGGCTTGATGGTGCACCCCTTTAATCCCAGCACTCTGCAGCCAGAGGCGGGTTGGTCCACATGGAGATCTGGGCCAGCCAGTGCTACATAGTAAGACTATGGCCCCCCGATTTTTTTAAATCCATGGCAGGGCTGGGCTTTGGACCCAAGTTTTTCTGTTTCCAAGATTACCCGTTTTCACCAGCCAGGATGGCTACTGAGAATCACATGTGATGACTGAGGTAAAGCCCTCTGTAAACAGTTACCAATTGCACAAATGTCAGGTCTCCTTAGTAATCAGGAGCCTGGCTATTCTTCCAACCCCCAATTTAATGAAGTGTTTTATTATTATTGACTTAGACACTCAACTCTGACCTTCAGTATATTAAGAACTGGGGTTCTAAAAAACAAAGCAAATAAACAAAGCAACAAGGACATTCGGATCTTCATTCCTCCCTCTGCAGGTCAAGCCTTTTCTGGAGAATTGAAAAGGTCTGGCTTGTGTCTAAACTGAAAAGATTGCCCACTTTGGATTACCTATGATGTTGCTGCAGGGTGTAAAGAGTGAAGAGAGGTGGAGTCAGCATATCAAAGACCTAGAGATCAGGCTGGTGAGAGGCTTGGAGTCAGCTAGAGATGAACATCATACCAGCTTTGGAGTCAGGCACACTCTGACTCAAATTCTGCCCCTGGGTGCTGGAGAGATGGCTCAGCAATTACAGGTAGTAGTTTCTCTAGCACAGGACCAGATTCCATTCCCAGCACCCACATGGCAGCCAACAACCTTCCATAACTCCAGTTTCAGGGACCCGACACCTTTTCTGACCTCCTTGGACATTGCATAACACAGGTGCACTCACATACATGCAAGGCAATACACTGATACACATAAAATAAAAATAGTTCTTAAAAAATTAAATTCTAGCCAGGCATGGCAGTACACGCCCTTAATCCCAGCACTTGGGAAGCAGAGGCAGGTGAATCTCTATGAGTTCAAGGCTAGCCTGGTCTACATAGGGAGTTCCAAGATAGTGGGATGCAGGGAGAGCCTGTCTCAAAAAAGACCAAAAATAAATAAATAAATAAAATTCTGCCTCTGGTGGCTCATGATCATGATCTCAGCACTTGAGAGGAGCAGGAGGTTCAGAAGTTCAAAGTCATCTTCATCCTTGCCTACATAGTAATTTGAAGCCTGTTTGGATTACGAAACCCTGTCTCAAAAAAAAAAAAAAAATTCTTGGGGTTAGAAAGATAGCCCAGCAGTTAAGAGCACTTACTGCTCTTGCAGAGGACCCAGGTTCAGTTCCCAGCACCCACAAGGCAGCTTACAACCAGCTGTAACTCCATTTGGGGGATCTGATGCCCTCTTCTGGCCCCCTATGGGCATTGCATATATGTGGTACACATACATGCATTCAGGCAAACACTCATACACATTAAAAAAATTAAAATCTTTAAAAAAACTCCTAGCTAGGCATGGGGGTGCAGACTTTAATCCTAGCACCTGGGAGGCAGAGACAGGCAGATCTCTGTGAGATCAAGGCCAACCTGGTCTAAATAGTGAGTTCCTGGCCAACTGGGGGCTCCAGGGAAACCGTGTCTCAAAAATACCAAAAAAACTTGGGGCTAGAGGTCAGCTCAGGGATTGAGAGCACTTGCTGTCTTTCCAGAAGACCTGGGTTGGTCTCCCAGCACCAGCATGGCAGCTCTGGTCCAGCTGTCCATCACCTTGTAGATGCTGGGGATCCAACCTGGATCCTCTACAAGGATATGCAGTTCTCTTAACCACTGAACCATCTTTCCAGTCCTCCCCATATCTTTTTTTTTTTTTAAGTCACAGTAGCAATAGTACAGAAGATAAACCATTGTCTGTACCAACATCAGCACAAATAAGGGAATGAAACATTTACTGCCAGATCACCATGGCTCCGACATCACTAGGAGATAGGAATTTTGTTTTTTTTGTTTTGTTTTGTTTTTTTGTCTCATGAAGCCTAGGCTAGCTTCAAACTCACTGTATAGTCCAGACAGGGCCTGGAACCTCCGTTCTTCCTGCCTCCACTGCCCCTGTGTCGGGGTTAAAGGTGTTCACCACAGTGCTGGCAGTGGGCACTGAGAGAAAGTTTGTCTCCATTGTAGTCTTGTTTTTCTTCTTTTTGTTTGTTGTTGTTTGGTCTTTTTGCTACAGGGTCCCCCTGTAACCCCAGCTGGCCTTGAATTCACAGAGATTTACAAGATCCTGCCTCTGCCTCCAGAGTGCTGGAATTAAAGGCGTGTGCCACCAGGCCTGACTCCATTTTAATCTTGTAGGTCCATTGTCACATATACAATCAGTCTGTTGTGGACTGGATATGAAGTGTCCCATCCCCATAAACGCTATTGAAGAGCTCTGAGCTAATCAATAGATTAATTCACCCATGGAGTAATAATTTTTATTACATTTTTATTACATTTATTGTGTGCGTGTGCACGTATTTGTCACTCTGTGTGTGTCTGTGTGTGTGTGTGTGTGTGTGTGTGTGTGTGTGAGAGAGAGAGAGAGAGAGAGAGAGAGAGAACATCTTACAAGAATCAGTTCTCGCCTCGTTTCCTCAGGCTGGGCAGCAAGTACTTTCACATGCTGAGCCATCTCATCAGTCCTTGATTCATAATTTTCTGGTATTGAGGTAAAAATGTTAGTGGGTAGTTAAAGGAAATAGGCCATTGGTGTTCTTTTGAAGAAATTGTTTTTGAGACAGGCTCTCCTATTTGTCCTAGGCTGGACTAGAACTTGTGATCTTCCTGCCTCAGCCACCAAAGCAGTAATGTGTCTTGTCACTTTCCCACACACCCATTTCATGGTATTCTGCTCACTCAAGCCTAAAGCAACGAGTTCATCCAACCTAGGACTAGGAACCTCTGAAACCAGAGCAAATATTTCCTCTTTTTTTTTTTTGAAGCAAGGTCTTACTGAGTAGTCCTAGCTGGCCTGGAACTCACAGAGGTCTGCCTGCCACTACCTCCCAAGTGCCTAACAGCAATTTTTACAATCAAACCTTTGAATACAATACAATTCAAATATATTTTAATTTGATACAAGCTGATGAATGACAATAGGAAAATATTTTTTAAATGCCTGCTTTTGGGTCTGGAGAGATGGCTCAAAGGTTGAGAACACTGGCTGCTCTGGCAGAGGACTCGAATTTGATTCCAGCACTCACATGGCAGCTAGCAACCCTCTGTAACTCCAGCTCCAGGGAAATCAGTGCCCTCTTCTAACCTCTGTGGGCTTTGTACGACATGGGTACATACATTTAGGCAAAACTTATACACATAAAATAGAAAATAATAAGTATTAAAATAAAATAAATGTCTGTTTTAACAGGGGTGGCACATACCATCAATCTTAGCACTTGGGAGGCAGAGGCAGGAGATCTCTGTGAGATCAAGGTCAGCCTGCTCTGGTCTCTGTACTAAGTTTCAGGTTAGCTGTGGCTATAGGCCTGCCTTGTAAACTTCAAAGGGAACTAAAGACTCTACGGGGCTATTTGTGTGGAATTAAGAAGTTTTGAAAGTGAAGCCTTTTGTGCTTTATTGGGACAACTGATGCTCGTTAGCTGGGACTGAAAATCAGCTGTGAGTAGCAAGAAACATACATCCTCAAGGTGAAATCTTCTGAGATGTATCTCCTCAGGGTTACCACACAGAAGTTGTGGTCCAGAGGGGCCCTGAGGCTCCATTTCAAGCTGAAAGTAGGACTTGGTAATGTGTAAGAGTCTCATATATGGATCTGGTTTTGAGGTCATGAAGGGTTCATAGATAGGATCTGAAGCTTGGCATCATGTGGGGCCAGAAGAGGCCCTTGGTAAGGGTGCAGCCTTGGTTGCAGAGGAGACCCTAGCATATTGGAGATGCCAGGACCATGGCACGACCACCAAGGGCAGTGGCAGTGTGGAGTAGGGTGAGCCTATGAGACAAGCTGGATGTGCTCTGGACAGCAGAGCCCACAGAAGAGGAGCTGCCCAAGCCCTTTGGAGCCCAGAAGATAGTGAGTGGAGCCCAGATGTCCAGCCTTAAGCTACTTTGCTGGATTCTGATTTTGTGTAAGTGTGCTTGATTCTTCCCTTTTGAAATAAGACAGTATTTAACTTGTTTGGATTTTACGAGTTCACAGTTAAGAGGCATCTAAAAGAGAATTTGAACTTTTAAAGTGCTTAAATTTTTAAGGACTATGGGACTTTTAAAGTCATACTGTTTTATATTGTAATATTAATATTAATATCTTGGGGATAAGAAATGGAAAGGCTGTGGTTTTAATAGTGACATGTTTGTGTGTCAAGTTGACAAGGGGTCAATTGTGCTGGATAACTTTAGTTGTCAACTTGAAACATCTGGGTAGAAGGACCCTCAGCTGAAGAATTTCCTCCATTGGACTGGCCTGTAGCCATATCTGTGGGGCATTTTCTTGATTGCTGAGTGATGTGGGAGTGCCCATTCCATTGTGGGTGGTGCCACTCAAGGGCAGGTGCTTCTGTGCTGTATAAGAAAGCAGGCTGACAGAGGCTGAAGTGATGGCTCAGTGGTTAAGAGCACTGACTCTTCTCACAGACAACCCAGGTTTGGTTCCCAGCACCCACATGCTAGCTAAGTACCATTCATAACTCCAGTTCTAGGGGAATCCAGTGCTTTCCTCTGACCTCTGAGGGCTTTGCATGACCCAGGCACACTTATATACATGCAGGCAATACACTCATACGTATAAAAATATAAAAAAAAAAAAAAAAGCAGGCTGGACTGGAGAAATGGCTCTACGGTTGCTCTTGCAGAGGACCCAGGTTCAGTTCCCAGCACCCACACAGTGACTAACAACCGCCTGTAACTCCAGTTCCAGGGAATCGGATGCCCTCTTCTGACCTGGCACACTTACATACATGCAGGCAGTACACTCATATATATATATAATACAAATTAAAAAATATATTTATATAAAGCAGGCTGAGCACAGGCCAGAGGAACAAACCACTAAGCAGTGTTCCTCCATGGTCTGTGTTTCAGCTCCTGCCTCCAAGCCTGAAACACACTCACTATGTAGCAAAGGATGACTGAACTTTTTCTTTTTGAGACAAGGTCTCACTTTGCAGCCCTGGCTGGTCTGGAATGTTTTATGTAGATCAAGCTGGCTCAAACTCACAGAAATCTGCCTGTCTCTCCCTCTACCATGGCAAGCTTTGAACTTGTATTTTTTAAAAAGATTTATTTTTATGTATGTAGTGCTGTGTGTGTGTGTGTGTGTGTGTGTGTGAAGGTGTACATGTGAATATAGATGAACTCAGAGTCCAGAAGAGGGCTTCCTCAGAACTTGAGTTACAAGTGGTTATGAGCTGACTGACATGGATGCTGGGAGCTAAATTCTAGTCCTTTGTGAGAGCAGCAAGCACCTTCACCACAGAGCCGCCTCTCCAGCCCAGACTTTGAGTTTCGGATCCTCTTACCTCCATTTCCCAAATGCTAAGATTGTATGTGCCGCACTCAGCTTATGAATTAGCTATGTTTCTGAGACAGAGTCTTACTACATACCTCACAATGCCCAGCCACATATTAGTTTATTTATATTATACTGTATTATATATATTTGAATTATAAATATATTTAAATAAAATATAAATATATCTATTATTGATATTATAAATACAGTTATATAAAGTATAAGTATATATTTAGGGGGAAATCTTTTTGAGACAGGGTCTCCCTGTTGCCCAAGCTAGCCTGGAACTCACTATGTAGATCAGGCTGACCTTGAACTCACAGAGATCCAGCTGCCTCTGCCTTCCAAGTGCTGGCGTTATAGGCCTCTTCCACAATTCCTGGCCCTTTAAAAAATTTTTTTTAAATATAACTATATTTATATAGCAATACAAGGTCTCATTATATAGCCCTGTCTGTTGTGGAACTAACTTTGTAGACCAGGCTTACATTGAACCCACAGAGCTCAACCTGCCTCTGCCTTCCGAGTGCTTGGACTAAAGACACATGGCACCATGCTTGGCTACAGATTAGTACAGATTAGATTTTAGTTTTTATTCATGTGTGTGTATGTATCTGTCTGTATAAGTTCTGGAGGCAAGGGGGCATGGAATTCCATGGAACTGAAGTTACAGGTGGTTATGAAGCACCTGCTGTAGGTGCTGGGGCCCAAACAGGTTCTCTACAAGAGCAGTACGCATTCTTAACCGCTGAGCCATCTCTGCAGCCTCCAGATTAACTTTTTGGGTTTTGTTTTGTTTTGTTGTGACAGGGTCTCCATGTAGCCCTAGTTGGCTTAGAATTCCATATATAGTTGATCACAGAGATCTGTCTACCTCCGCCTCCTAAGTGCTAGGATTAAAGACCTGTACCACCACACCCAGCCAAATAGGTTTTTAATATAGTTTTTTTTTCCTTTTAAAAGATTAATGAGGTTTTTTTGTTGTTGTTGTTGCACCTTTTTTTTTTTCTTATTAAAAAGACAGGAGAATTGTTAGAAGTTTCATGCTGACTTCAACTATATAGCAAGAGTTCATCATAAAAATGAGAGAAGGGCTGGAGAGATGGCTAAGCAGTTAAGAGCACTGGCTGTTCATGCAGAGGACCGGGTTCAAATACCAGCACTCACAAGGTGGCTAACAACCACCACTTCCAGAGGAATCCAATGCCCTCTTCTGACCTCCTCAGGAATTGAACAATGTGGGTGCATTTACATGCATACAGACAATGGGCTCAGACACATAAAATAAAAATAATAAATAAAATCTTTTTTTTTAAAGCCAGAGAGAGAGCTGAGGAAATGACTCAGTGGTAAGAGATCTTGCTGTGTGCACATTAAAAAGCTGGGTGTGGCAATGTGACCGTCACCACAGTACTGTGTGGAGTGGAGACAGGAAATGGATGGTGCTTGTCTACTGCCAGGTTCAAGGAGTGATCCTATCTCAAGTGAGTAAGTTGGACTGTGAGAGATCAGGATATCCCATGTCCTCCTCTAGCCTCAACATCTACACATGTTAGGTTATATGTACCCTAACACACCACACACACACACACACACACACACACACACACACACACAGCACTGGGGAGGCAGAGGCAGGAGGATCTCTGTCAGATCAAGATCAGCCTGATCTACATAGCAAGTGCCAGGCCAGCTGGGGTCACGAGAGATTCTGTCTCAAAAAGACCAAAAAGAATTATTTTCTTTTTTTACAGGCAGGGGCTTGCTATAGAGTCAAGGCTGTCCTGGAAGTCACTATGTAGTCACACTACACATAGTGTAGCCTCCGGAATCCACTTTTCAAATGCCAGGAGTGTGCCACAATGCCTCATTCTTTGTGTATGTGTGTACATGTATGTGTACGCACATACATGGGGAAGCCAGGGGTTTCTATCTGATGTCTTCCTCAAGAGCTTACTTTTTTGAGACGGGGTCTCTCACTGTGCCTGGAAATCACCAAATCAGGTAGAGTAGATAACCAGCAAGCCCAGAAATTCTCCTGTCTCAGTGTCCCCAGTGCCCAGCTTTTATATGGGTGCTAGGGATGTACACTCAGGTCCTCGTGCTTGCACAGCAAGCACCTTGCCAAACTTAGCCATCTGCTCATCGGCAGGGACATGCTCTTTTGGTAGGAATGGGGCAAAGACGAGAAGAAACACCAGGCCCATTTTTCACTCCCCCTAAGTGGGGGGCCACTGGGAGAGCTTTCCACACTCTCCTCTGGCATAGTCCCTAATCTGAGCACCCAGTTCCGGCATCACTACCATTTACTGGTTCATTTTGGGTTGCTGCTGCAACTTGTTCACCAGTCTCTGGCTGGCTAGCATTTCCACTCAGACCCATCCTTCTGAAGCCCAGTTTCCATTATGTCTTCCTTTATTTGGGACTGGAGTTGGCAGACTTTAGACTATGGGCCAGATCCAGCCTGCAGGCTGAATTCAATGTTTGTATAGGCTACGAGCTAAGAATAAGTCTTTACATCTTAAATAGTGGTTGTCAGTCAGATGTGGTAGAACAGGAACCTGCATGATCATGAGTTCAAGGCTAGCCTGAGCTATATAGTGAGACCCAATTTTACAGAAATACAAAAAGAAAAGGGAGAAAACAATTGAAGAAGACCAAGAAAGCATCAAGAAGTTAAAAGCAGAATCTAGGGGATATGCAGGAGAGGACAGTCCCTAGATGGAAGGACAACCTGAATTTGGGGGCGATGGTGGGTGTAGTCTGTCAAGTAGGTCTCATTGTGTTAGGATGACCTGAGAGCATCTGTCTGAAGGTTTCCAATTTCTGAAGGTAATTCAAGGAATGGAGGCTGTGAGAGCAGGGAAGGTTTTCAATGGTCATGGTGAAGGATCACGGGGCGGATGAATAAGGGCTGTCAGGTCTAACCAGGCCTGCCTTCAGTGGGAACCATTCTTTGAATTTTGATCTTTTCCCAGGCAAACAACATTAAGTATAACTCAGGTGAAGCCGGGGTGTGACAGGATGCACCTACCTACATTCAGGCATGATAGGCATACCCATAAAATTTAAAACAATGATAAATAAAACATCTTTAAAAAGAACCTGAATTCAACTTCCCATGTTGGGCAGCTTAAGAACTGCCGGCTGCTCTACCTCCAAGGGATCTGTCGCTCTCTGGTGGTCTCCACAGGCACTGTACTCTCACAGGTATACAAATAAGTAAATTATAAATAAATACAATCAATCTTTATCAGGACACAATCACATTGTAAGCCAGGTGACAGCTATAATATGTTAGTGTGTGGTAGTAGAAGCCCAAGTATGGTTGATATCTATTAACGAACAATATCAAGATGTGTCGTGATATGGTTTTCTCCAGCAGAGCCTGAGACCCAGGTACAACCAAGGACACTTCAGACTGCTTCTGAACCGGGGTTTCGGGATCTGTGCAAAGTCAGGATGTTGTCATGACAGTGGTCAAGTGGGGAAATGTAGAATGCACATAGCAAGGAGAGCAAGTGAAGAAGGAGAGAGAAGCCAGAAAAAAAGTGCTCAGAGATCATCTTGCCCTAAAAGAGAACAGGAAGTGTCAGACACAGCTGGCTGGAAAGGAGAAGGCTATGAGGGAGGGAGGAAGGGCTGCCTAGAATTCAGTAGATCAAAGGTGAGATGCTAAGGTCAGGATTTGGCCCTAGGCTCATAGCACAGATGGAGGGAGATGAAGTCATAGGGGAGGGAGGAGGCTGTCACGGCTCCAGCAGACAGGTGGGTTGTTGTGTGGGCCACCCATAGACATCAAAGATACCAGAACACTGGGGTGGGTGTGAAGAGCAGAGCTGGACCTACTGTAGCTGGTAACTGAGTGTAGGAGGGAAGCAAGAGCTTCAAGATAGGTCTGTGAGAGTTAGCCCAGGAGAAAGGTCTGGAACAAGCCTCAGGGCTGGCTGCAGGGGACAGGAAAGAGGGAGGAGCAGCTTTGTGAAAGGAGGAGGTATGTTTCCCAGGAGGAGTTTGCTTCAAACTAAATTGTTACTTGAGAAGCCAAACTCAGGTTTGCTTTGCTCAGAAACTAAGCCATTATCAAAAACTATCTGGAAACCAGCCATGGTGGCACACACCTTTAATCCCAGCACTTGGGAGACAGAGGCAGGCAGATCTCTGTGAATTCAAGGCCAGCCTGGTCTACATAGCAAGTTCCAGGCCAGCTGGGACTAGAGGGAGACCTTGTCTCAAAAAAAAAAAAAAAAAAAAAAAAAAATCTAGATGTTTCTCACGAAGATTTTATTATATGTATGTCTCCTTTTTTTGGAGACAGTCCCCTTTTTAAACTAGGCTGGCCTAGAATTCCCTATAACCCAGATTGGTCTCAAACTTGATATCCTCCTGCCTCAGCCTCCTAAGCTCTGGGATGACAGGCCTTCTTTAATTTATCATGTGGGTCTTTGTCTTGTTTTATTTGTTTTTTTGTTGTTGTTGTTTCATTTTGTCTTAGGGATTCTTGGAGTGAGGGGCTTTGTGTGACGTATGTTTTTTTTATGTTTTTGTTGGTAGTTGTTGGTGGGTTTTTTGAGACAGGGGCTCAGGGTAGCCTGGAACTTACTATGTAGACCAGGATGGCCTGGAGGGATTCACCTGACTCTGCCTCCCTAGTCATGCACCACCTCACCCTGTTTGTTTTGGGGTTTTGATACATGATCTCACTCTTTTAGTCCAAGCTGTCTTGGAACTTGCTGTTTAGCCTAGGCTAGCCTCAAACAGTGATGTGCCTGCTTCTGAGTGCTGGGTTAGGTAAGCTATCTTCTGAACTCTACCTGGTACTTTGGCATGTACACTGGAGCAAATATACACGCATATACAAAATAAATAAAGTATTAAAGGGTCATGGGGGAGTGGACAAAAGCCAGGCATGGTAGTGTACTTTTTCTTTTTTATTTTTTTTGGTCTTTTTGAGACAAGGTCTCGGTATAGCCCCAGCTGACCTGGAACTCACTATGTAGACCAGGCTAGCCTCAAACTTGTGGAGATCCACTTGCCTCTGCCTCCCCAGTGCTGGAATTAAAGGGTATGTGCCACTATGCCCACCATCAAACTTAAAATTTTTTTTTCAATTATTGAGTATAAATGATATTTCTTTTTCAAAAAATTGTATTTATTATTTTTATTTTAGTGTGTGAGTGTATTGCCTGCATGTATGTAAGTGCACCCATATTGTACAATGCCCACAGAGGTCAGAAGAGGGCGGTGGATTCCCCTGGGACCAGAGGTTCGGGCAGTAGTGGGTGCTCGGAATTGAACCCAGGTGCTCTGCAAGAATAACCAATGCCACCAACCACTGAGTGGTCTCTCGAGGTCCATAAATGTCAGCTTAATGTGGTTTTTCATTTAAGTGAACCTGAATATCTTTGATATATTTGAGAGTGATGTTAATTTCCTTGTCGGCAAATATTTGTTACTGGTCCTTGGCCAGTTACAGAATTTGGAGGTTTTACACTTTAAATTCAAGAGTTCCTCCTATGCTATGGAAGTTAGTCTGTCATATATGTTACATTTCTGATGTTTTATTATTTTTTCCATGGCGAAAACCTGGTGGGGGGGGCATTGAGAGTGCCTCACTGTGTGGCCCAGTCTGGCCTCAAACTTGTAGCAATCCTCCTGCCTCAGTCTCCAGAATGTTGGGATTTCAGATACGTACCATTACAGCTGGCAGCCATGGCTAATTTTAAGGTATCTACTGTGGTCAGGGTTGATCATTTCTGAGTTTGGAATCATGATTCATGATTAAAGCCCATATATAACACTTCAAGCTGATTCTTTTTTTTTTTTTTTTTTTTTGGTCTTTATGAGACTGGGTCTTCCTGTAGCCCCAACTGGCTTGGACCTTGCTATGTTAGACCAGGCTGGCCTCTAACTTACAGAGATCTGAGTGCTGGAATTAAAGGCCTGCACTACCTTTCTGGGCTTCAGGTTTTTAGAGACAGGGTGGAACTGTAGCCCAGGCTGGCTTCCTGGTTCATTACTGGCCTCCAACTCAAGGCAATCCTCCTCCTTCAGCCTCCTGAGCTCTACTGAATTTTTCTTTATCTTCACTTCTGTTTTGCTTTCTACTTTATTTGTTAATCTGTTACTTCTGTGTTTTAAAATTTCTTTACTTATTCTTCTTTTGTGTATGAGTATTGTTTGAATGTAAGTGCACCTGTGTCATTGCAATGCCCTAAAGGTCATAAGAGGGCGTCAGATCCCCTGGAACTGGAGTTATGGACAGTTGTTAGCTGCCATGTGGGTGCTGGGAATAGAACCAGGTCCTCTGCAAGAGCAGCCAGTGCTCTTAACCACTGAAACATGTCTCCAGCTCTTGTTTTTAGATTTCTGTCTTTGGCTCTTTGGAGGTTTATTGCAGTGTAATCAGGAAGGGTGCAAACACATTTGTTTCGAGATGACTTCCCAACACCCTTAGAGCTGTCTATTGCTTAATCCACTTTCTAGCTGGTGTGTATTTGGGTTTGCTTCTGGACTCTTCTTTTAAGACAGTGTCTCCTGCAGCCAAAGATAACCTCAAGCTCACTAGGTAGCTCAAGATGACCCTGGCCCTCTGATCCTCCTGTTTCTACTTCCCAAGCACTGGATTGCAGGCATGCACTAATATGCCTATTTTATAAGGTATCGGGAGTGGAACCCAGGTGTTCATACATTCTAGGCAAGGACACCCTAACCCTCTGCCTATATATAACACCCCTCCCACTCCCCCCACCCTACCCCTCTCCCCTTTGGGTCTTTTGAGACAGGGTCTCCGTACAGCCCCAGCTGGCCTGAAACTTGCTATGTAAACCAGGCTGGTCTCACAGATATCTGCCTTGAGTGCTAGAACTAAAGGAAATTCATCACCACACCTGGATTTGTACTATCCACTTTTAAGTTAAATTTTTAAAGATACTTATCACTTGTAAATAATTATTTCACTTTTTATTTATTTAAATTTAATTTTGAAACAGGGTCTCACTATGTAGTCCTGGCTGGCCTGGAGCTCACTACGTAGACCAGACTGGCCTTGATCGCATAGAGATCAGCCTGCATCTGCCTCCCAAATAATGACATTAAAGGCATATGCCATCACACCCAGATTTTTTCTCTTTTTTTGTCTTTTTTGAGACAGGGGTCTCTGTAGCTCCAGCTGGCCTGGAACTTGAAATGTAGACAATGCTGGCCTGGATCTCATGTAGATCATAGATCAACCTGTCTCTGCCTCTCCTACACGCTAGGACTCAAGTTGTACACCACCATGCTCAGTCCAGATTATTTTAACCAGGCTGACCTCGGACTCACAGAGATCCAGTTGCCTCTGTCACCTCAATGCTGGGATTAAAAGTTTGTGCCTCCACACCCAGTTTTAGATGGTGCTGGGGGCACAAACCAGGGTTTCCCCGAACTCTGGGTAGGTTCTTTATCAAATGAACTCCAGACTGAGGCGTTTTTTCACTTTTTTATGACAGGGTCTTGCAATGAAGTGCAGACTGACCTTGCCAACTTCCTGAGTACGGAGCCTGCAAACTCGCTCCCATTCCATCCACCCCAGGAGCTCTGCAGTCCCCTCCCAGGCTGAGGGCGTGGCTCAGTGGTAGAGACCCGCCTAAGCTGCAGGGGGCCCTGGGGGCCATCCCAGCACTTCAGAAAGTAAAACGAAATAAAGCCTCCCTCAGATCTGGGACCCTCGGACTCTGGAGGGTCAAACATGGGACCTTTGAAGCCTTTTCACCCCAAGTTGAACAGACCCGGAAGTACAGGTTCTCTGGACACCGCAACCCCCAGACACAGGTTTTCCTGGGCTGGGCTGATTTCAGCAGGGACTTCCATCCTTGTCAGACCAGATTTCCTGGTTTGAGGTTTGGGAAATCCAGTTGCCCTCAACTGGCCTTGCAGGGGACAAGTCTTTTTGCTTCCTGGGCTGCTGTGCTCCTCGGCTTAAGACCCCGCGTTGGCTGGTCCTCGCCCCTGACTGATATGTTCCTGGAGAGCAGCTGTGGGAACTGCCCTGCGTGCTGGGACCCCGGGAGCCTGGGCCTGGGCTTTGCACATGTTCCCCCACATGCACCTCTCTCTTCCTCCTCCAGTCCCTTCGTTCCACATTTGTTTTTGTTTTTAGTTTTGCCAGTTGCGGTGGCGCAGGCCTTTAGCAGCAGGCAGAGCTCTTCGGGCCTTTCTCTGTGAGATGGAGGCCAGCCTGGTCTACAAAGGGAGTTCCAGGCCAGCTGGGGCTCCTTGAGACAGGAGACCCTGTCTCAAAAAAGACCCCAAAATAAAAAAATCAATCTGGGGGCCTGGAGAGCTGTCTTAGCGGTTAAGAGCACTGGTTGTTCTTGCAGAGGACTTGGATTCAACTCCCGGCACCCACGTGACAACTAACAACCTGCTGTAACTCTGGTTCCAGGGGATCCCACACCTTCTCCTGCCCCCTGAGGTCACTGCAGCACACATGTGCAATATACTCATACACATAAAATATTTTTTAAAATCTCCTGCCTGGAGAATAATCCCTGACCGGCCTTCCTCAATGGCTGTTGTAAAAATCAGGTTCAGGGGGTGACTGCTCTTCCAGAGAATTCTTTCAGTTCCCAGGACCAAGGGCTTTCATACACATGGTGCATTTACATATATGCAGGCAAAACACTCCTACATATAAAAATAAATAGAAATATATATTTTTTTAAAAGATCAAGTTCAGGAAAGGGGGAAAAATCGTCACAAATATTCAGCTATCCAACGCTGGTTCTCAAGCTTTTGCAGCAAGCCCTTTACTAACAAAACTACTCCCCAGTTACATTTAATCATTTTTTAAAAGAGGGTGTGTATGTGTGAATGTTGTATATGTGTGGGCACCCACAGAGGCCAAAAGGGACTATTGGAACCCCTGAAGCTGGAGTTACAGACAAGCAATTGTGAGCCTACTCATGTGGATGCTGGGAGCCAAATTCCAGTCCTCTAGAGAAGGAAAAAGCACCAAGCACTCGTAACCACTGAACCACCTCTCCAGCTACCCACATCTGAATCTTAATACCCCAAATCCAAACCTATTTATTTATTCATTTATTTACTTAATGGGTTTTTTTGAGACAGGGTCTCCCTATAGCCCCAGCTGGCCTGGAACTCTATGTGTGTTTGGGGGGGTGGATGCACCTACCTCTGCCTCCCAAGTGCTGAAACTAAAGGCATGTGTCACCATATCCAGCTTCTTTTAATTTTTTTATTACATTTATTTATAGGGAAAGGGGTTCATGTGGAGGCCAGAAAACAAGTTGGGGGAATTAGTTCTCTCCTTCAACCATGTGGGACCCAAGGATGGAACTCAATTAGTTAGGCTTGGTGGTAAGTGCTTTACCCAATGAACTGTCTACCAACCTCCGTCTGATTCTTTAAGGACATCCAGCTAAGTGCTAGAACTCTTACTTAGCATGCCGAGGCCCTGAATTCAACCTCAGCACAAAAATAAAGGTCCTAATGCATCAAAGATTGTACTGAGCTCTCGAGTCTCCGTTTTCTGCCTCAGACGTGTTTCATGTGCCACCTGCTCCATCATGGTTGGTGACATCCAGTTTCTTCCATTTGTATTCAAACCCGTGAAGTCATTTGGTCTTTGTCTCTGTCTCCTTGGTTGTTTTATTTTGAGACCCGGGTCTCATTTAGCTCTAGCTGGCCTTTCTGGTCTTCCTGTCTCCAGCTACCAAGTCCTGGGATTACAGGTGTGCTTCCACAGTAGTGGTGTTGACAGGAATATTCTAAAGAGGACACTTGTGCCCCTCCCTTGGCTATGAGACTGCTCAAACAATGGTCCTCAGGAAATTGGAATTTCAGCTAGGCTAGGTAGCCATGTGGCGCATGCCTTAGTATTAGCACTTGGGAGGCAGAGGCAGGTGGATTTCTGTTAGATCCAGGCTAGTCTGGTTTCCATAGTAAGTTTCAGGCCAGCTGTGGCTATAGGAAGACCCTGTCTCAAAAAAATAAATAAATAAAAAATAAAAAGAATTGGAATATTGGAATTTCCCCAGGAAGCTTATGCTAGAAGGGAAAGGTGGAAGCCTGGTGCCAGCCAGGAGGAACTTGTCTCCCAGGAAGAAAACTACCAGATCAGCCTGAAGGAGAGAATTGAGCCATGGGTTGCTTCACCTGTGGACCAGGACTGGGCAGCTATGCATACAATTGCTCTTTATTGAAACCAATCTTTTCTTTTTGAGACAGGGTCTCCCTGTAGCTACAGCTGGAACTCACTATGTAGACCAGGCTGGCCTTGAACCCAGAGATCCCCCTGCCTCTCTGGCCCCCAAGTGCTAGGACTAAAGGCATGTACCACCACACCCTGCTTAACCCAAATCTTATGTTAGGACACCCCAAGATGAACTTGGGGTGGGGGTGGAGGGTGTCACTGGACCTCTTTGTTTCTCTCCCCAAAGTGATCACATTGGATAAATCCCCCCTTCATCCATCTCTTAGTGTCTGGTGTCTCTGTAAGAAAAGCCTCCTGAGAAGCTTCCCGACACCAGTTACAGGGTGGTTTTTGTTAATTACCTTCCCCCCATTTAAAAAGCCCACCAAGCAGCCAAGGAGCTGCTAGCTTCCTCATTGCTGACCTGGAAGGCTAGCCCCATATCCCAAGAAGGGGGCTAGCTCCTCTACTCCCAAGTTTGGAGGCTAGCCCTGTGCCCTTAATAAATCGGTCTAGTTAACACCCATGCTGGAGTCTCTTGTCCATTTCTGCTGGATCTCACAGGGAACCAAACCTTTCAGTGTCCTCCCCGTCACCATACAGAATAGCTACGTCCTGTGTATTTGGTGAATTAGTAAACAAGTGGCTGCTTTTTAAAGCCATTATGCTCCAAACACACAGGCATTCTAGGTATATCTCCTGGATGAGGTCAAGGTTGTTCTTTCATTTTACAGTTAAGGAGCCGGAGATTCATACTGTTTTAGGTGATTTGCCCAAAGCCACATAGCTATTGTACATGGCAGAGAAATGCCTGGAGCTCTGGTCTGTCTGCTTGGCTCTGGAATTCCTTCTTTCCTGCTTTGGTCTCTGGTAGCTGAAACTCTCCCATTCCTGGTTCGGTAAATAATTTCACAAGTCCTCCCCACCCCTCCCCCACCATGACACCAAGCCTTGTGCTGAACGCAGAGGCTTACAAAGGACAGCAGGTCGTGGACCTTGCCCTGGAAGGACTTAGGTCCCAGGGCCTGTACAATTGTGTCCCCATGAACTGTAAACTCATTGAGAGAGGCTCCCTCCCCTAGTAGCCCCTCAGCGATGGCCCCTCAAGCAGGATCTCCCTGCAGTTAGGGTACTCCATCTCCAGGGCTTCCCAGGCCTGAATCCCGATCTCCTAGCTGGCAGCCTCCCAGAGAGTGTAGGTTGGGTGAATCAGCCTGGAGGAAGGAGGCACCATGCCGGCCTGGGCAGCTGGAGCACACAGGCGGGGTCAAGGCAATGGCCAGGGGCGCTGCTCAGTGTGGAGTTATCCACAAAAGAGGACTCTGGGCCAAGGTGCTCTCATCGGGCCCAGCATACCCCGAGCAGCGCGAGGGCCTACCTCCCTTCTCCATTCTCTACCTCTGACTGTGTCCTGCTCCCAGCTGCCTGGGGATTTCACCACAGCCCTCCAGGCGGGCTCCACTTTGCTCCTCCTGCCTGAGAACTTCCCAGTGGTTTATGTGGGGTGGTTTTTTTTTTGGTTTGGGGGTGGGTGGGTGGGTGGGAGTTCCCTGTAGCACCAGCTGGCCTGGAACCCACTATGTAGACCAGGCCGGCCTTGAACTTATCAAGTGCTGGGCTTACACATACAAATCACCATGACTGACAGCTTCTTGCTGGATCTCAATCCCTCTCTCTCTCTCTCTCTCTTTCTCTCTCTTTCTTCCATCCCTTGCTCCCTCCCTCTCCTATTTTTTAGGATGGCCTCAAAAGAGTTCTGTAGTCAAGGATGACCTTAAAGTTGTCATCCTCCTGCCTCTACCCTTACTGGGATTAAAGGTGTGAAGCAGGGCATGGTGGCACATGCCTTTAACAGTCAGGGCTGTGTTAGATGGAGGCAAGCCTGGACTACATAGAGAGTTCCAGGCTAGCTTAGGCTACAGGGAGACCCTGTCTCAAAAAGACCAGGGGGAAAAAAAAGTGGCCAGTTTTATGTGGTGTTGGGGATCAAAGCCAGGACTTCATGAATGCTAGCAAATAATGTGGATCAGGGTTGAGACTGGGTCTCACTCTGTAGCCCAGGCTGGCCTGAACTCATGGAAACTCTTGCCTTAGCGTCCTGCAGAGTGCTAAGATTACAAATGTGAGCCACCATGCCTGGCAAGCTTTTGGTGGTGGAGGGGGAGTCTGGGGGATGAGTGACTTATTGTAGTTCATGCTGACAGCCATCTTGCTGTGTAGCTAATGATGGCCTAGAACTCCAGATTGTCCTGTCCCTGCCTGCCAAATGTTGGGATTACAGGCTTGCATTACCCACCATACCTGACTTGCCTCAAACTTTTGTCCACAATTTTAGTACCCATTAGTGGGTCTTACCCACCTTTTAGTGAGGGTCCTGTTATGTTACATAGGTTAGCCTCAAACCCCTGGGGTCAAACAATGGTCATGCCTCAGACTCATGTAGCTGGGACTTTGAGCACGTTCCGCTGGGCTTAGAGTTGCTCATACTTATTTTATTATTGATTTATTTATAGTCTTTCTGTCTCCCTCTGTCTCTGTTTCTCTGTCTCTCTCTCTCTCTCTTTCTCTGTGTGTGTGTAGGTCAGAATACAACCCAAGGGAGTCAGTTTACTGCTTTTACTATGTGGGTCAGGGGATCAAACTCAGGATGTCAGGCTGGGTGGCAAGCGCCTTGCCCTGCTGAGCCATCTTGCCAGTCCTTCCACACTTATTACTGTATGGTTCTAATGAGTTTCCATTTCCTTCAGTGCTTCTGTGTGTAGTAACTGCAGTTCCTCTGCAACAGAAACGTGCTCCTCATTCATTCATTCAATCATTCAGTCATTCAATCATTCAATTATCCCTTTAGATCGATGTAGATTCGTGGATGTTTTATTCTATTGGTTGTAATCTCATACTGTTGTTAGATTTCCTCCTATTTATTTATTTTTAACTTGTGTATGACAGTTTTGTGTGTGCTTGTAGGTAATTGCACCTGTGTGCACAGAGACCAGATGAGAGTATAACCCCTGGAACTAGAGTCATGGATGGTTGTTAGCCTCCATGTAGGTTCTGGGACCTGAACCTTGGTCCTTAGTAAGAGCAGCCAGTTCTCTTAACCACTGGGCCATCTTTCAAGCCCCTTCTGCTAGATGTATAAAGGTTTTTGATAAATATTTCTTGAATATTTCTAGAAGGCAAGTGGGGCGAGGCAGCAACAGAGAAGTCACGCATCACGCATGGCACCGCAGCCCTGTAGTCCCAGCACTCGGAGGCAGAGGCAGAGGCAGGAGGTTCTGGAGCTCAAGGCCGTACCTGGTTACTCACTGAGTTCTATGCCAGTCTGAAGCGAATGAGACCCTGTCGCAAAAGCAGAAAAGAAAGTGACGGGGCTGGAGAGATGGCTCCAAGGTTAAGAGCACTGACTGTTCTTCCAAAGACACAGATTTGGTTCCCAGAATCCACATGGCAGCTAACAACCATCCATAAGTCCAGTTCCAGGGGATCAGATGCTCTCCTCTGACCGCTGCAGGCATTGTATAGCATGGATGCACTTACATTCATGCAGGCAATGCACTCATACATATAAAATAACAATAAGTAAAATATTAGAGAGAGAGCCAGGTGTGGTGGTGCAAGCCTTTAACCCCAGGGTTTCCTCCCCGCCAGGCAAGCACTGACACACACACACACACACACACACACACACACACACGTCTGTACGTGCATGTATCTCAATGCTGCTATGGAGTCGCAGAACAGCTGGTGGCAGTTGGTTCTCTTCCACCGTGTGGATGAATTCCATATATCAAACACAGACCATCGGGCTTGGCAGCAACACCTGTACCCACTGAGCCATCTTGCCCATAGAGACTTTTTTATTTCTGTTAAAAACTTGCATTTACTGGGCTGGAGATGGCTCAGTGGTTAAGAGCACTGGCTGCTCTTGCAGAGGAGCCAGTTTTGATTCCCATCACCTTACATGGCAGCTAACAACTGTCTATAGCTCCACAGTTCTAGAGGATCCAATGTTGTCTTCTGACATCCTCGGGCATTGCATGACATGGGTGTACTTACATGTAGACAAAACATTCATACACATAAAAATAATAAATAAAAAAATAAAATTAGCTGGGTGTGGCAGTGTATAGGTTTGATTCCAGCACTTGGGAGGCAGATGCAGGTGGATCTCTGTGAGTTCTAGGCCAGCCTAGTCTATATAGTGAGTTCCAGGACAGCTGGGGCTACAGGGAGACCTAATTTCAAAAAAGACAAATAACTAAATAAAAATAAAAATTGCAGTTATTATTGATCTCTGTGTGTGCACATGGAGGTCCCAGGACAGCTTTCGCAAGTCCATTCTCTCCTTCCTCTATGTTGGTCCCAGGAATTGAATTCAGGTAGACAGGCTTGGTGGCAAATGCCCTTACTCACTAAGCCATTGCCCTGGCCTGATATGTATTTAATTTTTTAACCTGCTTGTCCCACAGGGGTTGTTTAATAGGAAGGCAGGTTATCTGGAGCCACTAAGGTTTGAGCATTGGAAGGAATGCTCTCTGACGGGCGGAGTTTTGGGGGGTTAAGGAGGATTGTCTTTTGGATGTGGTGTCAGATACTAGGCACTTGGGTCTGGGTGGGGTAGGGAGACCCATAGCATTGGGACCCTCCAGGGTCTCACTCATCTTCCTGGAATCCTAACAGGTGGGGCTGGATGTCCAGCCTCTCAGGTTCAAGAACTCACCTACAGCAAGAATGCTGTTGCCATGGTAACAAAGCTCCTTGGCAGGTCCCCTCAAACTCTTGTAAGCCATTCTGCAAAGGAAGACCAGTGTAGACACAGTGCTGTTGGCCCCTGCAAGCCAGCAAGCCCAGATAAGCCAGGTACTCTTTACCCTTCATTGAAGTCACAGCATTGACTTCACAACCTCACTCAGTTCAAACCCTGGCTCTGACATTCTGACCCTTTCTGTCTTCAGAAGTCCTTGAACTCCTATTCCTCAACTCTAAAATGGGAACAGGAAAATTCGATGAGATTATCCATGGAAAGCCCTAACTCGTTCCTGGCCTGTGGTAAATGTTAGCTCATATTAAATCACCTCTGAGAAAAGTTTGATGGAAACCCAGAGGTGTTGTTACACATGAGTGTTTTCTGGAACTGTCTAGCCTAAAAACCCAGCATGGTACACATACCTGCAGTCCCAGTTCGTGAGAAGTAGAGGCAGGAGGATCAGGAGTTGAAGATCATATCCAGTTCTATAGTGATTTCCAAGGCTGGCCAGGACCACATGAGCCCAAAAACCGCATAGCTTAAGATTGTAACTTTCCAGGCAGGAATGAAGATATTCTAAAACTATTTTATGTATTATTTTTATTTTATGTGTATAAGTGTATTGCCTACATGTGTGTAAATGCACCTGTGTCATGCAATGCCCCTGGATCTCTTGGAACTGGAGTTATGGACTGTTGTTAGCTACTGTGTGGGTGCTGAGAATGGAACCCAAGTCCTCAGTCAGTGCTCTTAGTCACTGAGACATCTCAGATCCTTGTGCCCTCTGCTTTGGCTATCAGACTATTGGCACAGTGATCCCCAAAGAATTGAAGCCCCTTCCCCAGTCTCATGCTGAGAGAAGGAAAAGCCGGAAACCTGGGGCTAGCCAGCCAGGGGAAGAAGTTGCCTCCTAGGAAGAGATTTCACAGTTCTAACAACTTGTCAAGACACCTTACAGGAGACACTGGAGATGAGACAGTGAGCCTTGATCTGGGGTAGGGATTGAGACAACAGCTTCATTTAGAGCTAAGGCCTATGCGACCCAGACTGGTTTCTCCTGCCTCAGCCTCCCAAGTGCTGAGATTTGTTGCATCTTTAAAGCCTATTGTGGCACTGATGGAAAAAAAGACTCTAAATGTCCAGGGCCACTGGTGTGAAGGCCATATGATGACATCAGGTCTACCTCTCTAGCTCTTCACCTTGTTTGTTTGAGACAACATCTCCCAACTGGCTGGAACTCAACATGTAGACCAGGCTGGCCTCAATCTCAGAGACATTCTCCTGTTTCTGTCTCCTGAGTACTGTGACTAATGGAGTGTGCCACCACACCCAGCTGTCTTCACCTTATTTTTTGAGACAAGGTCTCTCACTGTACCCAGAGCTCACTGATTCAGCTACACTGGCTGCCAGCAATCCCTGTCTCCACCTCCACAGCGCTTGGCTTTTTATATGGGTGACGGAGATCCAAACTCAGGTCCTTATGCAGCTAGTGCTTTAGCCTTCCACCACTTTAGGGTTTCTGAGGATGAAATTTAAATTTACAAGACATTGGTATAGGACCAGGTATGGTGGCACATGCCTTTAATCTCAACACTTGGGAGGCAGAGGCAGGTGGATCTCTGTGAGATTGAGGCCAGCCTGGTCTACATGGCAAGTTCCAGGTCAGCTGGGGCTACAAGGAGACCCTGTCTCAAAAAGACCAAAAATAAAATAAAAATAAACAAAAAAAGAAGTCGGTATAGGGTTATATTCAAAACTGAGAGCTGGCACTCCTCAGGGACTCTGTGTGGCAATGTGGGGACAAATAGCGATCCCTAGATAAATCTGAGGAATACTAAGGGACGGAAGGAACAGGCATGGGATGCTGGCTAAGCTGATGGTCTGTGTGGGAAGTGCTAGAAATATCAAGTCACTCAAGTATCACTTTAAAAAAAACCTTTGTGTGTGTGCTTGTGAGTACGGTATACACACACCTTACCACATGTGTGAAAGTCAGAGGACTGCTTCCAGTGTCTATACCTCTCACCTTGTTAGAGACAGGATCTCATCCCCTCATGGGTAAGCCAGGCCAAATGCTTCTGGGAATTCTCCTGACTCAGGTTAGGAACAATGAGATTATAGACATGTGCTGCAGAGTCTGGCTTTACTCTTTACTCAGGTTCAGGGAGTCCACACCCCTGTTTTCATGCCTGCATGACAACTGCTTTGCCCATTGAGCCATCTCCCCAGCCCATCACTCAGATTTTGAGTGCTCAAAAGAGCAGGGTGGGGAGCATTCAGCGAGAGAGATGGAAATGTCTTTCGTGTAGTCACCACTAACCACTCTTGTTCCAACTCCATAGCTGGACAGAGAGTATAAACAGGACCCATGAAGCCCTTAGTGTCATTTTATTTAAATCAATTAATTTGTTTATTGAGATAGGATCTTGCTAGGTGGACCTGGCTGACCTGGCCGTCTACATATAGAGCAGATCAGTTTGCACTGATCCTCTTGCTTTCCTAAAACTGGAATCACATGCATGAATCCCCAAGGCTGGCTTCAGTTATTCATCTTTTGAGGCTGAGTCTTGCTATGAAGTCCTGGGAATTCAGAACCTGAAATTCTCCTGTCTCAACTTCCTGAGTGCTGGGATTACAAGTAGTGAACACCACACTCAGCTACACAGGACCTTTTAAAGGTTTTAGCATGCATGCTCTGTACTTAGTACAGAGCAGTGCCTAGAGATTCTGGGCACTGGGCCCTCGAGATGGTTCAGTGGGTAAATGTCTTTGGCAGCAAGCCTGACAGACCCGAGTTCGATCACCACGACTTACAGTTTGGAAGGAGAGACGACTCCGGAAGGTTGTCCCCAGAGTTCCGTGTAAGCACAAACACAGAAACTAAGTAAATGTAATGATTAAAAAAAAAAAAAAAAAAAAAGATTCTGGGCTCTGACCCAGGAAGTTCTGGCCAGATTGGTATCTGGCATCTTCCAGGACCCACTTGTGTGACCACACCTGCTTCCAGGGGAGTTGGTGTCTCCAGGTCAAGATTGCTGCCTTCTGCAGTGGAAAGCTTCAGATACTTGGAAGAAATTTTTTAAAAAGAGAGAGAGAGAAATCAGGGCAGCACAGATGGTTCAGCGGTTAAGAGCACTGGCTGCTCTTGCAGAGGATAAGGGTTCGATTCCCAGTACTCACATGGTGGCTAAAAAAAAAACATCTATATCTCCAGTTCCAGAGAAATTCGACGCCCTCTTCTAACCTCCTTGGGCACTATACAACACGGGTGCACTTACATGTATGTAGGCAATACGCATGTACATAAAATAAAATATTTAAAAAATTCTCTTGATTGGGTTTAAACCATACCAAGGTACATTATGGGGTACTCGCTGGGTGAGTTCTGTCCATTAGGGAACAACAAACCCAGGAACTGAGTTTTTCCTGCTGAGCACCTCAGGTGCCAAGGAAAACTGCCACTCCCACTAAACAGAACAGGAAACCCAGGCTTGGAGAGTTCATTCGCTGAGGGGTGGCCGCGCCATTGTCCGGCCAGCCCTGTCGGGGTGCTTTCGACCGTCCCTAGTTGAGCAGAGAGGTGAGGGCTGGAGGCGGGAGGCCCGGGAGCCTGCGGCCGGCCGCACCGGATGACTCAACAGCCCCGCCCCGCTGGCCCTGGGGCGCTGCAGCCACCCCCGCCTGGGCCGGAGCCCCGGGCTGTCTCCTCCAGCACCCAGCACCCAGCTCTGAAATGCAGGCGGGAGGCGGGAGGCGAAGGGCCCGGGACTCCGCCGCGCACTTTTGTCCCCCCTGCTTTGCCGTCGGGCCGGACGGCCACACCTGTCTCCAGCTCCTGCCCTGGCCGGAGTCGGGACACCGGCGCCATTGCTGGAGGCGGCGCGTAAAGGGGACGCAGCCGCAGCGGTTTGGGTCTTTGTTACTTTCCCTTGTTTTGTTTTGTTCGGGCCAAGTCTCCGTAACCCAGGCTGATCCGGGATTCACCAAAGGAACCCAAGCCGGCCTCGAACTCGTGGCAATCCTCCTGCCTCAGCCGAAGGCTGGGATTGTGAGTCTTTGAGCCACCACGCCCAGCAACGCATTGGGTTTCCAAAGGAAAATACTCTTTTTCGTGGACTCCCAGGGCGTCTGCCTCGCTCGGCGCCGGAGCTGGAGGCGGACAGTAGGGTGCCCCAGGGGTGCGAGCCGGTGGCCGGGAGCCAGGGGCCTGGAGAGGGGGCGCGCACGGGCAGAAGCGGCCGGAGACCAGATAGGCTGCCGGCCGCCCCAGGGTGGCAGACACAAAGGCATCCTCGGCCGGCCACTTCCGCAGAGCAGAACCGCCCAGGGCGCGGGCTGGGTCCGGCCACACCCAGATACCTGCGCCCTCGGCGTCCGGCGCGCTGCACGGTTCCCTGGGCGCGCGGGTTCGGGAACCCTCCCCTCTCGCCCTGCACCTCTCTCGGGACCCTAGTAACACCCAAAGACCAGATCCTGGAGGCCCCAGGGCACACCCCCGTCGCAGGGCTCGGCCTGGACGTCTCTCCAGCGTTCAGGCTCCTCCGCACGCCATCCCCGGGATAGCGTCCCTAGGCCCGTCTCCCCTCCCCGCCAGGGGCCACAGGTCACGTGCCGGGTGGGGGCGGGGAGGACTCGCTACAGCCGGAGGCCTGCACGTGCCGAGCCTGCGGAGGGCGGAGCTCTCCGTCCCCCCACCCCCCTCTCTGTTCCAACAAAGGTGGCCTGGCCGGGCGCTGGCCTTGCAGGGCGTGGTGCTGCAAGTCGGGTACACTGCTTTAGAAAAAAAAAAAAAAAGCAAACAACCCCCCCGCTCCCCCGCCGCCTCCCTGCTTGGCGGAGCCTCAGAAAGGTTTAGCTATCAGGCCCGCACGCCTAGTTACAGAACAGTGCGCCCTAACTAAATTGTTAGTGTTGCAGACCGCAGAAACTAGGTCTGACCCTAAGAGTCCAATACAAAGAGTTCCTGTCCGCGGAGCCTCGGGTTGCGACAGAGCAGTTATTAATCTCCGGCTTTCTTTGGGACTGGATTATAAAGAATTTTGAACAGAAACTAAAGTCAAGATCTTAAAGTGAGCCCCCAGTTGCGCATCATCCCGATAAGATAAACCATCCACTCCTGTTAATCTGGTTTTGTCCATCTCCCTCCTACCCCCACCGCTGCCCTTCCTTGCGGTTGTGAAACAAATCCCTGACTTCATATTTCAGCATCCGTCCTGAACGATTGCTGTGTTCTGATGAAAGTCTCATTGTGTAGAAACTTTTCTTCAAAAACTTGCTCGATTAAAAAAAGGAGTTGAAATAAAGATGTGATAGGAGCGGGGAAAGGGAGAGATAAAGTATATGAAAATCAAAGACCGGAATCAAGAGAGATTTAAGTCATATCAGCAAGCCAGACAGTGTTTTCTGGGACAGCAGATGGCCAGGTGGGTGCTGGAGCTGGAAGTGGGCAGAGCCTGGTGGAGAGAAGTTGGATTCAAACTGCTAGTTGCAGACCGAACTGATCAGATTAGGGGCTGGAGAGATGAGCTCTACACTTTAAGAGCTCTTGCAAAGGACACGGCTCTGTTCCCGGCTCCCACGTCCTCGGATGGCCCACAATTGCCTGACCAGCAACAAGCAAATCCAACATCTTATGAACTACAAAGGCACCTTCATTCATGTGCACATACATACACGCATAATTAAAAATAATAAAAATAAACCTTTCAAAAAGGTGGCCAGATTAGGAGATAGACTGGAGTATGGGTTTAAGAAGAGCTTCAAGGATGAGAAACCGAGGGCAGTGTTTGGACTGTAGTGGGACCAGAAATACTGGGGAGGGGGCAGATGTGGAGACACTTATCCTTCACTCTTTTTTCCGTGAAGTTGTTTTTTGATAAAGATTTGTTTTTAATGTACTATGCATGTGAGAGATGAGAGAGACACGGGAGGGAGGGAGGGAGGGAGGGAGAGAGAGAGAGAGAGAGAATATGAATATGCAGGTGCCCGCAGGGGTCAGAAAAGAGCTTTGGAGTTCCTAGAACTGGAGTTACAGGCAGTTGCACTCAGTACAGCATGGTGCTGGGAACTGAACTCAGGTCCTCTAGAAGAACAGTAACTGCTTTTAAACTGCTGAGCCATTGTTCCTGCGGTTTTTTTTTGTTGTTGTTGTTTGATTAGTTTTTTGTTTTGCTTTTACACGTTTATTTATTTGTGCGTATGTGTTCACGTGTAAGGCTGCCCATGTGCCACAGTGCTTGTGTGGAGGTCAGAGGACACCTTATGGGAGTTGACTCCTCCTACCGTGTCCTTCCTGGGGATCAAACTCTGGGCCCTAGGCTTGGCAGAAGCACACCTACCAGATGAGTCATCTCATCCCTGGCTCTGGTTATTTTTTATTTATTTATTTATTTATTTATTTATGGGCAGGTTTTAAAGAATGGAGGCTAGCTTTGACCTCTTTCTTAATCCTCCTGCCTTCCCATTTCCTGTATTGTGATTACAGGCATAAGCCACTGTGCATCCTGAACTGCTTTCTCCCTCTCTTTTCTTTTTTCCTTAGTTTTTCTTTCTTTCCATCATCTATCTCTTCTCTGTCTCTGTCTCTGTCTCTCCAGGGTCTTCTATGGCCAGGCTGGTCTGGAACTTGATGTACAGCAAATGACTTTAACTTCTGATCCTCCTGTTTCTACCTGTGTCTACTACCGTGCCTAGTTTGATGAGTTGCTGGGGATGTAGCTCAACTGGTAGAGTGCTTCACTAGTCTGTGTGAAGCCCAAAATTTGGTCCCCAGCAACAGTATTGATCTTTAAAACAGTATTGGAATTTAATTTCAATCATAGATTCTAGGAGATTAGGATTTAGTCTTTAGTAGTTAAGAAGCTTGGGGTTTTGTTTTGTTCTTTTTTATTCAGTACCCAGGGAAGACAGCAGGGCTACAGATAAAAATGCCAGAGCTGAGAACACAGAAGGCATCCAAAACTCTAAGCTTGGGTGTTCAGCGAGGCGTGGTGGTGCACACCTTTAATACTAGCACCCGGGTGGGAAAGGTAGGTGGATAGCTGTGAGATCCAGGCCAGCCTGGTCTAGGTCTACATAGTGAGTTCCAGAAAGATCAAGAGAAAGTTGAATTCTGATCTCCACCAGTGCGCTAGGAGATGAATGTATCCACACACAATACACACTATACACTACACACTCACACAACAAATAATAAATGTAGTTAAAAATCGTTTTTCAAAATCATGGGACTAGTGGTCATCAAGGCTGAAGGACAGGTAGGAGAGTGTAGTCAATCTGAAGCCAATGAAAGAAACATGCACTCCAAGAAATTAAAATAAATAAATAATAACTAAAAGTAATAGCATATAATAATAACTAAAAGGAAAAGTAAATCTTAAAGCCATATCAACAATACAATTATACTTAAAAACAAGCAATTATTTTTTAATATCCAGTCACTGGTGTTCATATTTTCCTGATTGTCTAATCAATATTTTATTTTTATCTTTCTTTTTCTTTTGGTTTTTTAAGACAGGGTTTCCCTGTATCCCCAGCTGGCTTGGAACTTGCTATGTAGACCAGGATGGCCTCGATCTTAGAGATCCTGCCTGCCTGTGCTAAGATTAAGGGCCTGTGCCACCATACCTGGCCTTAGACTCAGCCCTCGTGCGTATAAGAGCACCCATGTCATGGGGTACCCTCAGAGATAAGAAGAAGGCCTTGCATCCCTTGGAAATGGAATTGTGGACAATTGTTAGATGCCATGTGGGTGCTGGAAACTGAACCCAGGTCCTCTGCAAGAACAGCCACTGCTCTTAACTGCTGAGCCAACTCTCCAGCCCCTTAAAACATGTTTTATTTATAGTGTGTGTGTGCATACATCCTACAGGCCAAGTGTGGAACTCAGAAGACAAGGTAGTTCTCTCTTTTCACAGAGTAGGTCCTGGGGACCCCAATGTAGTTTGTCAGGTTTGGTGGCAAACACCATCACCTGCTCAGTCTTCTTGCCAGTTCTATTTATAGGTTTGTTGTTGTTTTTAGAGACTGAGTGTCCCTGTAGTTCCAGCTGGCTTAGAACTGACTTTGTAGAACCGGTTGGTGGTTGGCCTCGATCTCACAGAGACCTCTCCTGCCAACCTCTGCCTCCCCAGTTCTGGGATTCAAGGCATGCTCTACCATACCCAGCTATGTATGCTGTTGTTGGCATGCATGGTTGTTTCTAAGACAGAATCTTTCCAGTAGCCTAGGTCAGCCTTGAACTTGCTATGTAGTTGAGGTTAAGAGTACTGACTGCTTTTGCAGAGGACCAGGTTTGATTCCTAGCACCCATATGGAGTCTTACAACTGTCTGAAACTACAATTACAGGGGAATCTGACGCCCTCCTCTGACCTCCGAGGGCATTACACAACACGGGTGCACTTACACGCATGCAGGCGGTACACTCATACACACAAAATAAAAATAATAAAGTTACAGCAATAATTAATAATAATAATAATAACAATAATAATCATGCAGGCAAAACTCTATAGATATCAGTCAGCCTTTCCTAGCTACCGTGGGGCTCATTCAGTGGATTCTTGTGGTAAGGATGGAGGCTCTGCATGAACCAGACAACAGTAACACCCCTTGACTGACTTATCTACTGTCATTTCTAAGCGTTTAGCCTCCTAACAACAGTGATCAAGACTGGCTTCATCCACTACAAGATGCCAAGGTACCCCAAGAAAGTCAGCATCTACCTGCGGGTGGGTCAGTTATGCTGAACCCCTGCCATCAGGGAGGGTGTAGTAGCTTACATTGCTAGGATGAACAGTCTGGAGAGGATCTGGCCTCCGTCCACTGCTCGTTCTAGTATCACTTTCAGACTTAGGAAACCCGTATGTCACAGTCTGCTTTCTGCTGGCGTGATAATACGCCTACAAAATTAACTTGGGGAAGGAAGGGTTCATTTGGCTTACAGGTCATAGTTCAGCCAGGGCAGCCAGGGCAGAAACACAGGCAGGAGCTTAGAGGCAAAAGCTAAGCAGAGACCATGGAGAAATGCCACTTACTGGCTTGCTTCACCTGTCTTGCTTTTCAAAAATATTTTATTATTTTTAGTTTATGTGTATGAGTGTATTGCCTACATGTGTGTAAGTGCACCTGTGTCCTGCAATGCCTGTGGAGGTCAGAAGGAGGCATCAGATTCTCTTGGAACTTGAGGTAAGGGACATTTGTTAGCTACCATGTAGGTGTAGGGAATCGAACTCAGGTCCTCTGTTCTTAGCTGCTGAGCAATCTCTCCAGCCTCTCATCTATCTTTCTTTGTCTGGTCATTTTGAAATAGGGTCTACTTGTAGCCCCTAGAACTCACAGAGAGCCACCTGCCTTAGATTCCTGAGTGCTGGGGTTAAAGGCATGCACCACCACCAGGCCCAGCCTATCTTTCTTTTTCTAAAAAGTAATTTATTTATTATGATTTTTACTTTCTGTGTATATGTGTATTGCCCACATGTAGATAAGTGTACTCAAGTCATGAAATGCCTGAAGTGGTCAAAAGAGAGTGTTGGATTCCCTAGAATCAGAGTTATAGAAAGTTGTTAGCTGCCATGTGGGTGCTGGGAATTGAACCCAGGTCCTCTATAAGAGCAGCCAGTGCTCTTAACTGCTGTGCCATCTCTCCAGCCCTTCATCTCTTTCTTAAACAGCCCAGGCTCACTTGCCTAGGGATGGCACCAACCACAGTGGGCTAGGCCCACATCAATTTGCAGTTTTTCAAAAACCCCACAGACATGCTGTGGTGGTTTGAAGAAGAATGTCCCATAGTTTCCAAGTACTGGAACACTTGGTCCCCAATTAGTACTGCTGTTTGGAGAGGGTCCTGGAATCTTTAGGAGGTGTGGCCATGCTGGAGGAAGCACATTGCTAGGGGCAGGCTTTGAGAGTTCTCAGCTTTGTCCCACTTCCAGTTGCTCTGCTTCCTAGGCCTTCGTAAAGACAGGAAAGCTCAGCTTTCTGCTCTCACGCCATGCTGCCCTCATCCTGATGGACTCTTGTTCCTCCGGAACCATAAGCCCCAAATACCCTTCCTTCTATAAGTTACCTTGGTCATGGTGCTTTATCACAGCAACTGAGAAGTAACTAATACACATGACCAAGGCCAGTCTGTTGGAGAAAATTCCTCAGTTGAAGTTCCCTCTTTCTAGGTGACTCTACTTTGTGTCAAGTTGACAAAGATTAACCAGAACACCACACACCTATGCTTTTGATCCAAAAAATAATTTTGTACTAAAAGAATAGCAGCAGTTAGCATGTGTATATGTAATTTACTCATAGTACCCTGTGCCCATCACCAGAAGCAGCTATTCTGAGACAATGGAGGAATAGCCCCTTGGAGATTCCATTCTGATACCAGGTTGTATGGGGATATTTGAAAGGATTGTTACCTATCTTTTATACAGTGCAGTATATACCGTGAGAACCGCTGACCAATATTTGAGGCCGGAGCTGGGGTGAAGCTCAGTGGTAGAGCATTTTCCCAGTCTGTCAGACTGTTCTTCAGCATGGCAAAGCGAAACAAAACAATCCATACATAGGATGCTGCATGAAGGTTTGGAAGTAGGAGTAACTCTTGTTTTTATTACATCTGTTTTTGGTTCCTGTTCCCACAACACTGAGCTCTGATGAGAGGTCTTAGTTCCCAACTGTGGAGTATTTCCTAATATCAGGGGACACAACTATGGTCCCACTGAATTGGGAACTGGGTATTCAGCACTTTTCAATTAGTGAATAAAGAGATTACTCTATTGGCTGGGGTGATTTGTACCAATTACTAACTTCCTGTTTTCATACCACAGGGGCAGAAAACTGTCTGAAACACAGAAGGCTCTGTGTGGCACTTCTTAGTACTCTGATGCGGGGGTGGTGGTGGTGTGTGTAGAGGGTTGGAGATGTAGCTCAGTTGGTAGAGGGCTTGCTTAGCAAGCATGAAGCCATGTGTCTGATCCCCGGCGTCACATAACCTGGGCACGGTGGAACATGCCTGTAACCCTAACACTAGGGAGGTAGTAATAGGAAGAGCTGGAGTTTAGGGTCATCCTCTGCTATATAATGAGTTTGTAGTGCTACTTGAGACTGTCTGGAAACAAAAATAGTGAATGGGCAATGGCAGAAGGCAAACGAATGATGAAAGAGCGTGTAACTACTAGCCAGAGCTTTATGAAGAGTGAAAACCCCAATGCAGGGGACACAGTGACAACCTACTTCTACTTTTGTTTTAGAAATGGTGCCGACACTATCAGACTAGCAGCTTCGGAGTGATGAACCATAGTACAGAATCATGTCAAGTTGATGAAGGTACTTTGGACCAGACTTTGTGTCTATTTTTATTTTTTGTTTTGTTATGTTGGAGACTGAACTCAGGGCCTCACTTACTCTAGGCATGTTCACCACCACTGAGCCGCACCCCCAGGCGGGGGATGTATTGTGCTAGAAAGCGGAGAATTAGTCCTGACCTGGCTGAGAATGTGTGCTGCTGTCTGTCCCAGATGACTGTAATCAGCTTCCAGCCTTCTTCCCGGTAGCTAGATCAAAAGCCACAGACCAAGTACTAGAGGTTGCGTTCTGTCATAGACAAGATAGTCCATCTGGCATAGCAGCTGTGATTAGGGGAACCACGTGGCTAGATCATGGCAGTGTGCTGTCGGCTGCTACGATCTAACTGGGAACGGCCAGAGTTCTATTCTCTGCTATTTACCTACCTGGGGGTTTGATTGCTTCCTCTAACAGCAACTCATCCTCTCTTTCCCCCTTCTCTCCTCCCTCCTCTTCCTCCTCCTTTTTCTCTTGCGTCCTCTACCTCTTTTAAAGTGCTGGTAAAGTTTTAGGGCTGGAGAGATGGCTCAGTGGTTAAGAGCACTGTTGCTCTTGCAGAGGACCTGAGTTAGCCATCTGTAACTCCAGTTCCAGGGGATCCAACACCTTCTTCTGACCTCAGAGGGCATTGCCACAACATGAGTGCACTTACACACATGAAGGCAATACACTCATACACATAAAATAAAAATATAATTAAAATATTTTTAGAATTAAGTGCCAGGCATGGAACCTAGGACCCCACACAGGCAAGGTAAGTACTCTACCACTGAACTATACCCCAGCCACTGTACCATTGTTTCTAATTGAATGTATTAGCCCAGATGGGCTCAAACTGTTAAAAGATTTGGGTTTTCATTTGTTTCGAGTTTTGTTTTGTTTTGTTTTATGTGTATAAGTATATTGTCTACATGTGTATAAGTGGACCTGTGTCATGCAATGCTGGAGGAGGTCAGAAGAGGGCATTGGATTCCCCTGGACCTGGAGTTTTGAATGGCTGTTAGTCACTATGTGGGTGCTGGAAATCGAACCCAGGTCCTCTGCAAGAGCAGCCAATGCTCTTAACTGCTGAGCCATCTCTTCAACTCCATTTTTTGGAGGTTTTTTTTTTTTTTTTTGATAACTTCTCTCATAGCCCAGACTGGCCTCTATCTCACTAGGCAGATGAGGATGACCTTGAACTCTGGATCCTCCTACCTTTACCTCTCACAAGCAGGGATTATAGGTGTTTCACTATACATGGTAGTTTGTTTGTTTAATATTTATTTTACTTTTAATTATGTGTATGTGTATGTCTGTGTGGAGGTGTGTGAACATGAGTCTGGTGCCCACAGATACCAGAAATGTGGTATCTGTGGAGCTGGAGTTACAGGTGGTTGTGAGCTGGGAATTGAACTAAGGTCCTCTGGAAGAGCAGTAAGGGCTCTTGAGTCACCTCTCCAGTAGCTGCTGTTATTTTAAAATAGTTTACTCATTAGTTTTATTTTTTGTGTATGAGTGTGTTGTCTACATGTATGTACGTGCACTCCCTGAGTAGGTCAGAAGAGGCCATCTGATCCCCTGGAACTAGATTACTGATGGTTGTTAGCTGCTGTGTTGGTACTGGAATTCGAACCTGGGTGTTCTGCAAGAATAGCCAGTGCTCTTAACTGCTGAGCCATCTCTCCAGCCCCGCCCCCGTCATAACAATTCTCACTCTATACATCAAGGAATAAATGTGTTTTTTCTTTGTTTCCTCCTTTCCTTTTCCTTCTCCATCTGTGAGACAGGGTCTAGCCAGTCTGGTACCAACTATGCAGTCCAGGCTGGCTTCAAACTCCTTGTGGTCCTCCTCCCTCAGCCTCCCAAGTTCTGGGATTAAAGGCATTTGCCACCTTGTCCCACCAGTCTGTTCAAAACACTTAATCAGAGGTCTGAAAATGATCAAAGGACCTTAAGTTTGTTTGTCAGCAGCTTCCACATGTCCATGTCCGCAGAGCGCTGCATTTGACCCTCATACTGGTGACGACCGAGGCTTACATCCAATAGAGAACTGGAATTCCTCTGCAGAATCCCTTCGGAGAAGCTGAGCTGCCTCTACTGCATTGCCTACCTGGTGTGATGTTGCAGATCCTTCTGGAAGGGAACCTGTTTTTCCCTTCATCTAGTGGGTTTTGGGTGTAAGAATCAGCTCATGCCTGCCAAGGAGGTAAGACACTGAGATTCTCCAATCAGTGGCTGAAATCAGCCATCTACTGAGGCTGTCACCGAAGATCTATGTTAAAGGCTACCTAATTGCCATTCCAGTTTTGTTCCTCCTTACAGAAATTGTGTCTACCTTGCCTTTGATAATTAAGTGTGCTCATCTGACCTCTGATACTTCCTCTTTGTTGGTACTAGGGAGCTCAGCTATGTAACAGTATCTACCCTCTGCCTTTATATGCCTAGTGCTGAGTATTGAACATGGGGGGCCTCACACATGCTAGGCAAGCACTCTACCCTGAGCTATGCCCCCGACACTGTATCTTTTGTGTGTATATTGGCCCCCATTGACTTTCTCAACAATGTTAACCTGTACTCGTGCATTCCGGACTGCCCCAGTACACAGTGTTTTCCAGAGAGTGAGGTCAGCTGGCAAGTTCTTTGGTTCTACAGAATAAATCCATTCTAACATGCTCACCTCTCTCAGCTTTGTGGCCTCCTCCTACTGCATTGCCCAGGCAAGTACCATCTACTTTGCTGTAGGCTTTCAGAGGCTATTTCAAGAGGGCTGAGAACTGACTCCCAGGAGTGTTTGCTGGGATGTTTGACCCTGAACCCAAGAGGCGTCCTCCAGATCAGTAAGCTGTCTTTAAATTTTTTAAAAAACTATATTTATTAATTTGTGTGTAGGGGGAGGATGTGAATATATTAGGGGAGATGTACAGGGGTCAGAAGTCAGAGGAGTTGGTTCTCTCCTTCCACCATGTGGGTCCCAGGAATCAAACTCAGTTCATCAGGCTAGGTCAAAGTGCTGTCCACCCAGCCATCTTGCTGGCCCTTTTAACCCTCCCTCCTGGTCTAGTGCTCTACTCTCAATATCCAGCCCCAGGTGTGCTGGAACATGCTAGCCAAATTCTGAACCTAGCATGTGGTTGAGAAGCCTTGAGGGTCAAGAAAGGCCCTTCAAGGAAGGCATGTAGGACATCTGTCTCTCCGGAGCACTTTGTGTGGCCTCCAGGTAATGGGGGTGGGGAGAGGAAGGTGAGGTGCTTACCCCTGTGGCAAAGCTAGTTCAGATGAATCTGGGCACTTTGGTTCTCATTCACATCTACTCAAATGTCATACCCAGGCCAGCACAGCAGCACATGCCTGTAATCCTAGCACTTGCTTTAGAGGCATGAAGATCAAGAGTCAAGGCCATCCTCCACAACATAGCAAATTCCAAGTTAGTCTAGGATTCATGAGATCTACCCTCCCACCCAAAAAAGTGAGATGGCTGTGAAGCCCGATGACCTGAGTTCAATCCCCAGGACCCATATGATAGAAGGAGAGAACCAGTTGCCACAAATTGTTCTTAGAACTCCACACAAGCACTGTAACATTCAAGTGCACACACATAAGGTTAGATTTTAGGAGGGAAAAGGAACAGAGTTTAGAGTTTGATAAGGCTTGCCTGTTGACTACTTTAAGGAATTTATGACTTTTTTATGGCTTCCTCTAATGGATCGCATAACTCTGCTGCAATTTACACATTCTATCACAAATATACATGCATGCACCAAATAAATAAAAAACAAAAATGAGGGGATGAAAGAGTGTCTGTCACAGTCCATCACACAGACTCCAGGAAGCCTCAGAGCCACTCATTACCAGCCCTCCCCCTCCCCCCATTGAGGCTTCTAGGGCTTCCTATCACCCTAGACTCTTCTCTCTGTCCTTCCTATTCCTGGGGCAGTAGTGCCATCATGCCCCTTGGCTGTGCAAGCGTGTGAATGGCTCCTGGTTATGCTGTTCTTTCCCTTACTGTCCTCTCTCAACTTTATTCAGTAAGCCATCCTACTCACGATCTTGCTGTCTGAACTTTAAGACTGGTTTGAATCTTCATGGGTAGTGATTTTAGGCATCTCTATGTATCACTTCTGCTCCATTGATCTTCCTGCTCAGGTGTATCACAGTTCCATACCTCAGGGCCTGGGATGTCCTTTACTCCAAAATACTATTCCTCCTGTTTCTTCCTCCTCTTCCTCTTTTGTATATTTTATTGTCTTTGTTTTATTTTGCTTTTTCTCTTCCTCCTCCTCGCCTCTTCCCACTCTTTGTTTTATTTACTTATTTCTTTTAACATTTATTTCTTCATGTGTATGCGTGTGCTGTAGTGCCTGGGGTGGTCAGAGGACAACTCTGTGGAATTGGTTCTGTTCTTCCATCTTTATCTGGGTTCTAGGGATGAAACTCAGGTCATTAGGCTTGCATGGAAAATGCCTTTACTTGTGAGTCATCTTGCTGGCCTTCTTCTTTTGAAATAGGGTTACATGTTACCTAAGCTGGCCTTGAACTCTTGATCTGCTTGCTTCCACCTCTTCTTGAGTTCTGGGATTACATGAAGCAGTCACCAGAAATGGCGGTGGCAGCTGCGGCTCCCCGTCCCCCACTTCCTTCTCCTATTTGAGATAAACTATTGATGTGTGATTCAGGCTAGCCTCAAAATTCCTATATAGGGCCAGTGAGATAGCTCAATGAGTAAAGGTGCTTGCCATGTGAGCCTGGGGACCCGAGTTCGATCCTTGGAACCCACATAAATGTAGAAGGAGAGAAGTGACTTTGTTTGCTTGCTTCCTTGTTTGTTTTGAGACAAGGTCTTCCTATAGCCCCAGCTGGCCTGGAACTCCATATATAGACCAGGCTGGCCAAGATCTCACAGAGATCTACCTGCTTCTCCCTCCCTGGTGCTGAGATCAAAGGTATGCACCACCATGCCTGGCCACATTTTTTTTTTTAATTGCTATGTAATGTCCTGGCATGGTAGCACACACCTTTAACCCCAGCACTGAGGAGGCAGAGGTAAGCTGGTCTCTGTGAGATCAAAATCAGCCTGATCTACATAGTGAGTTCCAGGTCAGCTGAGGCTGTAAGGAGACCCTGTCTCAAAAAGACAAAAAGAAAATAAAATTGCATGGTAGTCCAAGCTGACTTTGAACTCTCTACCTTCTTGTGTCAACCTCCTGAGTGCTGAGACTGTAGAAATGTGCCAACCAGGACTTGCTGTATCTTGTTCTACTGTCAAGACCTAAATGAACTAATCCCCTCCCTTTTGTCTGACTGGTTTTTGTAAACCAAGTGACTTCCGCATCTTTTGTGGACTCTACTAAACTCTTTTGTGTGTATCTGCTTTGCTGCCCTCTTTTGGGGTCCTATTCACCCCTGTATCTTCTTTTCGGGCCCATTCACCCCTGTATCTTCACTCGCTCATTCATTCATTCAACAAATCTTTTTTGAGTGCCTACAGGTCCTGGCGTGGGAGCAGCTCAGTCACTGTCTGCTGAAAGGATGAATGGATACTGGGTTGCTAGGTTACAGACTCTGGAAGGCGGGGGCGGAGCTGCGGCTTTGTGAGAACAGTATGTGTCTACACATTTTCATGCAGGATTAGGGCAAGTTTGTGGATAGAAATTCCATGTTTGTGCAGTTTATTGTTTTGGTTTTAGCTTTCTGTTTTTTGTTTTGAGACAGGATCTTGCTGTGTAGACCAGGCTGGCCTTGAACTCTCAGAGATCTGCCTGCCTCCAGCCTCCTGAGTGATGAGATTAAAGGAGTGTGCCACTACACCCAGCAAGCTCTGGTCATTTGTTTATTTTTTGAGACTGAGTCTCCCAGTAATGCCAGCTGACCTGAAACTCGAGATGTAGACCAGGCTGGCCTTCATCTCACAGAGATTAGCCTGCCTCTACTTTCTGAGTGCTGGGGTGAAGCTTTGGCTTTTTGAGACGAGGTCTCTATAATTTGTGGACAGTCTTCTTGGCTCAGCGTTATTCACCACATCTGCCTTTTTATTTTATGTTTCTTTGAGATAGGGTTCTCACATTGTAACCCAGACTGATCTGAATTGAAACCTACCATGTAATCGAAGCCTGGCTTTGAACTCATAGCAATCCTTCTGCCTCAGCCTCATGAGTGCTAGGATTATTTGAGTGAGCTACTCTGCCAGGTCTCCGATTTTTCAGTGCTGAAAAATAAACAAAAGTTTTAGAAAGCCAGGAGTTATCAGGTACTGGTGTTCCCTAGTTGACTTAAATGTTCTAAGAAAATCCTAAGGGGCTACTTTGTAAGTGTCCTACAAAAAGAACGCTTTATCATGGATGTCATTCCAACACCAAATAGCTCCTGGTCAACAGTAGCTGAAGGAAGTCTCTCCACTCTTGCTAGCTAGTTTCTACCATGTGTCGGTAGGTGAAGAGTCTGCCTTAGCTCTGAGCTTGCCTTTTTTGTTGGTCTCTGTGTCTCCTGATGAGCCCCCCCCCCTTGCCTGTGAGCACCCTGAGGTCTCAGTGCTCAGATTTCCCCAAGACCTAGAACCAAGAAACATCAATATCACAAAATAAGAGGGGATCTTTCTTTCTCCTGTGGTGCTGGGAACTGTAACCAAGGTCTCCAGTTCCTAGGAAAAGGCTTTGCCAGCCAGCCACACCCTTGGCCTGTGAGATTGGATTTATTAGAGGAACCGGCTCAAAGTCTCAGGAAACGCTACCTAAAAGCTGGAGATCTTGGAAGGTTAGTTGTATGGCTCTGTCCCAGTCCAGAAGCCTCAGACAGACCCAGGGAGTCCAGGGGTATCCTTCTCACTCTGAAGAGGAAGGCCTGAGAACCTCTGGAGAAGGGTACGTCTGTAAGTCCTGGAGAGCTGAGGCCTGAGAGCTTGGGGTTCAAAGTCCAAAGGTCAGAATAGGAAGTGTCCCTACTCTGGGAGAGAGAAGGTATTTGTCTTTTTTTTTTTTTTTTCTGTCCTTTTTTGTTCTCCCCACAAGGAAGGCACATTTTTCCCACTCAGTACCACTCTCCTCCAGGAGCACCTGCACAGAGCCAACCAGTAATAGTGCCCTACCATTTCCCTGGGCACTCTTCATCCCTCCACTCCTCAAGTGGACAAGGAAGATAAACCATCTCAAGGACAGTTAATACTGACCATTCTTATTTTTTTATTTTAAAAAGTACCTAGGCCTGGTGGTACATGCCTTTAATCTCAGCCCTCAGGGAGGCAGAGGCAGAGGAATCTCAGTGAGTGAGGGCCAACCTGATCTACATAGTAAGTTTCAGGCAGGCTGAGGCTAGGGAGAGCCTGTCAAAAAACAAAAACAAATAAACGAACAACAAAAGAGAGTGCCAGGTGTGGCGTGCTAGGCATGGTGCCAGCGCACGCCTTTAATCCTGGCACTAGGGAGGCAGAGGCAGGTGGATCTCTGTGAGTTTGAGGACAGCTTGTTTTACATAGCAAGTTTCAGGCTGGTCAGTGCTACATAGGAAAGCAGCCCTGTGTCAAAAATAAGTAAATAAATAAAAATAACTGTTCACAATGAGGCCTCTGGGAAATATAGGCCCATGTAAGTGAAAGTTTTGTGATAAGGAATGAAGATTACTTAGGGGTAGGAGGATAGAACCAGGACTTTATAGTCAGAGATCAATTTATTAAAAGAAAACTTTCTCTCTCTCTCTCTCTCTCTCTCTCTCTCTCTCTCTCTCTCTCACTCTCTCTCTCTCTCTTTCTCTCTGTGTGTGTGTGTGTTCTGTATCTCTCATATGCGTATATGTATGGCTTTTTAAATTTTTATTTTTAGTTTTTTGGTTTTCTCAGACAGGGTCTCCCTGTAGACCCAGCTGGCTCGGAACTCCATCTCACGGAGATCTACCTGCCTCTGCCTTCCAAGTGCTGGAATTCAAGGTATGTGCCACCATGCCCAGCTAGCATTTATTCTTTTGTGGCCCAAACACAGAGGTAAGCCTCACTGCTGGCTGTACTGCAGAATGCTTGCCTGGCAGGCTTGAAGCCCTGGATTCAATTACCATTGCTCCCTAGAAACTCAGTGTGGCATAGACCGCCACACCTGGCCCTCCATCTTTGTTGCTCTTGGTTTCTGCAGTGTTGGGGATTGAACCCAGGGCCTCTCGACATGCTACCTGCTAGACACACTCTTTATTACTAAACTGAACTGCAGAAGAGTCCTAGCCTCCACCTCTTGTTTCTTTTTCTTTCTTTCTTTTTTTTTGAGACAAGGTCTCAATAAGTTCCTCAAACTGTACTCCCTCTGTGGCCCAATCATGCTTAAATTTGTGATCCTCCTGCCTCAACCTCCTCACTAGCTGGGATTAGAGGTCTGTATCACCAGAGCTCTGAATGGCCATTCCTTAATTTTGTTCATTTTGAAGGAAGGGGATTCAGTAGCACAAAAATTTATAAAACCACCAAATACAGTTCCAGACTCCTGTCACTGACGGCAGCCTAGGTGGATGCGTGTTAGGAGACTATTGCATGGTTGCTTGGCAACCAAATTTGTTAGTGACAAAACCTCAGAACCACAACAGAGAGAATGCCTAAACCTCTGCCCTGAGCAGGGGTTTGTCTAGTAAAGTAAAGCCATGGGTCTCTGATTGGATGCCAGAGATTTTCTTCAATACAAGGACCCGGGTGTTAAGTATCCATTCACTAGTGTGGCAAAGAAGTCATCCACCTGACAGGCAACCTGCTCAGAAGGAGGCAACCCAGGTGGAAAAGGAGTTGCATGGCACAAGCTGGGTAAGTGCTACCAGAAACACTGTGGATTCATTTACAGTTTGTCTTCGAATTAAATTTTGGCTGTTATGGGTTCAGAAACCTTTGGTTTGCGTTACATTTCCACCCGCAATCAATTATCCCCATGTTGGGTCACAAGCTGTAGTTTAAGAAGCTGGTCTTGGGGCTGGAGAGTTGGCTCAGCAGTTAATATAACTCCAGCTCCAGGGGCTTTGAAGCCCTCTTCTGGCCTCAATAGATAGATGCATGTGCATATACATACAGAGAGAGAGACACACACACACACACACATATACCTACACATAAATAAAAAAAATAATAAATCTTGGGGCTGGAGAGATAGCTCAGCAGTTAAGAACACTGACTGCTCTTGCAGAAAACCCAGGTTCGATTCCCAGTACCCACATAGCGCTTATAACTGTCAGTAACTACAGTTCCAGGGGATCTGATACCTTCTTCTGACCTCTGAGAGCACCGCACAACACGGTGCACTTACATGCAGACAATACACTCGTACATATAATATAAAAATAATAAGTAAAATATTTTAAAAATAACAAATCTGTAGAAAACTTTTACAGTATGGGAATAAGGAATCACCCATTATCACAACCAGTTGATTCAAGTGTTTTGTGCTACTGGACTATGTTTTGGTGTCATAATTTTGAGGTCATAAATTGGATGACCTCTAACATAGTGAGTCCCTTCAGATCTGTCCTCACTGAACCCAACCTTCGTTCTGCTTTGTCTTAGTACAGGTAACAGGATACTGTTTAGGCATTTTTGAAACTGATTGAACTTGGTGAAGTTCATTAGCTGCTGAGTATTCCCAAAGGGACGTAGTTTGAACAAATTACTACACAATAGATTCCAGAAATTCCTTCCTAAGTGTTCTGGTTCCAAAATCAGAGTTATGATTTCTCTCCTTAAAAATTATTATTTTGGGGCTAGAGTGATCAAGGGCACTGACTGCTCTTGCAGAGGACTCAGATTCTATTCTCAGCGCCCACATGTTGGATAATAACTGTCTGTAACTCCAGTTCAGAGAAATCTGACGCCCTCTTCTAACCTCTGTTGGCATTGCATGACATGGGTGCACTTACATATGTGCAGGCAATATACACTCATACACACAAAAAATTAAAAACCAAAATTTTTTTAAACTATCATTTTCGTTCTTTATTTCTGTTTTCATTCTAAAACTAACATTAAATCAAAGAAAATATGATAGCATACTTTTTTTTTTATTAGTATATGACAGGGTCATATACTAGCCTAGACCAGCCTTAAACTTCCTCTCTCCACTCCCAAGTGCTGGAATCGGGCATACACTACCATGTCCAGATAAGCTGTTTCTCTCTCTCTCTCTCTCTCTCTCTCTCTCTCTCTCTCTCTCTCTCTGTCTCTCTTATCCTTTGGGGAGAGCAGTTTCTCCCTATAGTCTCAGCTGACCTGGAACTCACAGAGAACTGCCTTCCTCTGCCTCCGAGTGCTGGACTTAAAGAAGTGTGCCACCACGACTCTCTCTCTCTCTTCCTCTCTCTCTCTCTCTTCCTCTCTGGTCTCTGTCTCTCTGTCTCTGTGTGCCTCTCTGTCTTTGTCTCCCTTTCTTTCTGGGGTAGAGTGGATCTCTATTGTGAGTTCAAGGCCAGTTGGTTTACAAATACATAGCAAGTTCCAGGTCAGTCAGGGATATAATAGTCAGACCCTGTCTCAAATAAACCAATCTATCACCAACAAAGAACAACAAATAAATAAGATAGAGAGCAATGAAGGAAGAGACCTGACATCAGCCTCCAGTCTCTACACACACACACATGCATGGGCACCCAGATGCACTGACATCTACCGAAACATGTACACACACAAAGAGAATTAGGAATCAAGAATGAAAGTTAAAGGTAAGCCCAACCAGTGTTCACTAAGTGACCAGAGAAGTTACTCACAGGTTTGGAGAAGTCTGCCTACGGCTCAGATTTGGTTAACCATTGTCTCTTAGAGAGTGCTTGTCTAAGAGTTGTTCTGCTGTGCAGAATTCAGGTGCTCCCATCCTGTGAGAGTTGGTTACATGATCACCCCCCAATACTGTGGTAGATTTCACCTGCTCAGTTAGGTTGGGAGTCTCATACAACTGGGGGCCACTTTTGTCAGTGGTTAGTTTGCCGTTCCAGTAGGGACGGAGCCACGCGACTCAGAGGTAGCGCACATTCCATGGCACTCAGCCACTCTCCCAGGGCCACAGTCTGGTTTCTTGATATCCAGCAGAAAGATTCCTTCACCTCATGACCCCACAGCCTTGTCAGTTTCTCAGCACTTCCCTGTCCTTCAGACTGGTGAAGAAAGTATTTGGCCAAGTACTTCAAAGCCACATCATCAGGGCCCAAGCAGAAAGACACACGGGGGATCACTGGCATCCTGTCAGTCATGGCAACAGCTGGGCAAGCTGAGATTGTTATAGATTGTTGTCAACTTGAATCGATCTAGAATCATCTGGGAGCTGGGCCTCCGGGCATGCCTGTGGGAGATTATCTTGATTATATTAAGTGATGTGGGAAGACTTAGCATGGCTGTAGGTGGGGCCATGTTCTGAGCAAGGCATTGTGGACTGTGCAAGGCGTTGTGGACTGAGAAGGGGGTTGAGCTGCAGCAGGTACTTCCTGTTCTCCTATCTGGGAACACCAGGTACTTCAAGCTCCTGCTGTCCTGACTTTCCGACCGTGATGGACTGCACCTGAACTGTGAGTTCAAATAAACCCTTTCTCGATTCGCTTGTTTCTGCTAGAGCATTTTATCCCAGCAAGAGGAAATGAAAGTAAAACAAGAAGCATGGTGGTGGGGCATTGAAGCCTAGGGGTGGTGCCAGGATGCAGTCAGGAGGTGGTGGTGATGGTCTGGTTCGAACAGGCCAGCTAGGATGGGGGTGGGGTACTGAATTCTGTTCAAAAAATGTTTTAGTAGGAAACTACAGCAACTTTCCGTGAAGGTTTTCTGATTTTGTTTCTGAGACAGGGGTCTTGTTATATAACCCAGGCTGGCCCTGAACCTATGATTCTCCTCCCTTTGACTCCTAAGTGCTGAGATTACTAATCTGTGCTACTAAGAATCTCACTATGTAGTTCTAGCCTGAAACCGGCCAGGTGGACCTGGCTACCTGGTCTTAAACTTGCAACAATCCTCCTGCTTCTGCCTCCTGAGTGCTGGGAACAATGTCTCTAACCGCTGCCCAGCTGTGCTGGTTTCTTTTTCTTCTTCTTGCATGGGTATGTTTGCGTGGTATGTATGCATTTGTGGGTATGTTTGTATGTGGGTAGGTCAGAGGTTGAAGATGGTTATCTTCATTGATGAATCTCCCCTTCATTTGCCGAGTCAGGGTCTCTCACTGAACCACTGAACCCGGGACTTCCAATCTGACCAGTCTGCCTAGGCAGCTTGCTCCCCACCACACCTACCACACCCACCTCCGACTCTGCTGGGATTACAGGTGGGCCACCATGCCTGGAACTCCAGTCTTCACATTTGTGTTTCGAAGATTTTATCCACTTGTCTGTCTCCTCATTTGCTTCTTCAGTTGCTTTCCGAGGAACAGGTTACACTAAAGAGTGTCTATTGACCGTATAATGTTTTGTTTTGTTTTGGAGGAGTGTGGGAAGTCTGGAGATCAAAGCAGGTTATAGGCAGCATGTACTACTTTTGGTCTACATCCCTAAACCCCAAATGACATTTTTCTGCAGTCAAGAAAAATGCCATAAATTTCCACTTGTAATTCTAAATTATGGATGGATGCTGTTTTCACCAAATGGGTCGTAGTTATGGACTGTGTAGGACACGGCATAGTCTCTACTATCTTAAGCAAAGCTGTTGTGATAACTTGCATGAGACCCTCAAAAGAGCAGACTTGTTGAGGTTTCCTCATAAGAGGAAACAGTAGATCCACCTACCCTGGCTCCTGGGCTCCCATCCTAGCTGCATGGAACCCTGTTGCTCAACTGTGGTCTCAGAAGATGCTAAAAAGAGATGATGAAATGGCTTGGCAGGTAAAGGCTCTTGCTGCCAAACCTGACGACCTAGGTTTGATCCCCAGGATTGACAAGGTGGAAAGAGGGTACTGACTCTCACAAGTTGTCTTCTGACCTCCATGAACGTGCTCCCCATAATCCCACAAACAAACCAGCAAATAGTAAATGCAATTTTTAAAAAAGATGTTAGAGTATATACGATGTGGAAAGGAACTCTGTCTATGCAGTTTTGGGGGTCTTCATCCATGGTGGGGTGGGACTTTTCATCGATGTATCTGTTTTAGGGTCACCCACACTCCCATAACTAAGTAAGCCCTGACCTGTGTTTCTATAAGCAAGCTCAATAAACTCACCGGTTCACCAGGATAGACTTGGATGGAATCATTGCTTTGATCTGTTGTGTGAGCTATTGGGGGTGATAGATGTTTGTTCACTTTTTCCATGGAAAGAGTTAACTGGAAAGCAGTGGGTTCTGCTGTGTGTGTGTGATACATGCTCCCTTCAGAGCCTCTAGTCAGCCCTGACTTTTGTTACCCGCTATGTCATAAGGCAAGCATTTTAGCTACAATGACTGAATATTTATGAATATCTCGGGAATATTTATTTGGAGTTAAGGTAAGAGATGATTCACAATGTCCATGTAAGTATTTAAGTATTTTAAATTTATTTTTGAGACAGGGTCTCAGTATTGAGACCATGCTGGCCTCTAAATCTCAGAGATTTAGAGGCCTCTTAGAGGCCTCTGCCTCCTAAATGCTAGGATTAAAATCTTATGGCACCATGCCCAGAACAAAGAATTTAATTTAAAAATGGGCATCATTTTCTGGGCACAGTGGTTCGCACCTGTATTGCTAGTTCAAGACCACCCTCAGCCGAGCCTGAGAGATGGCTCTGTGAGTAAAAGTACTTGCCACCGAGCCTGGTTCAACCCTCAGAGCTCATGTGGGCAAAAGGAGAGAATAGTCACTTATTTGTGTGCTGTGGCATGTGTACCCACATACATACACATATGCAATAAATAAATAATAAATAAGTGTAATTTTAAAATACCACCCTTTGGATACATAGCAAGTATGGGGCCAGCCTGGCCTACAAGACAAAAAAAACAGTGCTGAGGGGGTAGGGAAAAGCCAGGCGTAATGGCCCAGGCATATAACCCAGTATTTACAGGCACTATGAGCAGGAGAATCATTACAAGTATGAAGACCAGGCTGGCCTCAGTCTCTCAGAGATCCACCTGCTTCTGCTCCTGAGTGTTGGAATTAAGGGCATGCACCACCACACCTGGTTAATTTTAATTTCAAAGAAATAAGTTTAATTTTTTAAGACAGGCTCTGGAATAGCCCAGGTTAGCCTCAAACTCCCTTTGTAGCCTAGGATGACCCTGAACTGACCCTAAGTTCCTAAGTTGTGTGTGCGTGTGTGTGTGGTATGTGTGTATGCATGTGTACAGGTGCATGACTTTGATTCCAGCACTGGGAAGGCAGAGGCAGGCAGATTTCTGTGAGATAAAGACCATCTGGTCTACACAGACAGTGCCAGGCCAGCAGGGGCTACTGGGAGACCCTGTTTCTATAAACCAAAAACCAAACAAACAACAACCAAAAAAACTAAAACAAACATAAAACTTTGCCTTTGAGTTAAACTTCTAATTCTAGGAACTTTTCCTATAACCTACTACTTTATGCAAAGTTACATGAAAAATCTAAATATTGTAGTATTAATGTAATGTGAAATTATCAGAAATGACCTAAATGTCCAAAGCCAGGGACTTTGCTTTCAAAAGTCCACTCAAAGGAACATTCTGTAGTCTTTAAAAAGGCCAGAGGCTAGGGATATAGCCCACTGGTTGAGCACCTGGCATAAATTCAAGGCCAGCATGAGGGGAAAAAAAAAAAAAAAAACCTGGCTTGGTGGCTTCTATTTATAATCCCAGTACTTTCGAGGATGAAGTTTAATCTCTGCAGTGAGTTCTAGGTCAGCCAAGGATATATAACAAGATCTCTCAAAAAGGAAGAAACAAAAAGACAGACTCTGCCTTCCCAGTGCTGGAATCAAAGTCATGCCACCATGCCTTTATGTCTGGCTTATGTTTGTCTTTGAGACAGGCTTATTCTGTAGCCCAGGCTGGCCTCCAGTTCGCAGCAACCTTCCTGCAGCTACTTCTCAGTCTCTTAGGTTACAGGCACATACCACCACACCCAGTTCAGATTTTTAAGTAAAATTTAAAATAAAGATGCTAATATTTTCTGGGTGTGGCAGGTAGCTGGGGCTACAGGGAGACCCTGTCTAAAAAACCAAAACAACAAAAAGAGTTAATATTTACAATTTTAATTTAGGAGAAATTAAATTTAGGAAGAAACAAAGGGTGACAGCCAGGCTTGGTGGTAAGGGCATGCCTTTAATCTCAGGAGCTCAAAGCCAGCCTGGTCTACATAGTGAGTTCCAGGCTGGAGCTACGGGGAAGGAGATCTTGTTTCAAAAAGACAACGAAAAACAAAAGAACATCGAAAAAAAAACAAAGGGTGGGCAAGATTGTTTAGTTGAGCCCAGCTGGCTGGCCCAGCACGCCAGTGTTAGAGGTAGATAAGTCTCTGAGTTCCAGCTTTGTCTCCATGTGAGTTCCAGGCCACCGGCTGGGGCAACACAATGAGACCTTGTCTTAAAAATAAAAAAGTTCCAGGGGCTGGAGAAGAGATGAAGAGTAGATAGATAAGGACCTGGTTTTAGTTCCCAGGATCTGCGTGGCCGCTCATAACTTTTCCAGCAATGGTTTTCCAGCACATGTGGTTCATTTAGACACATTCAGGCAAAACACGCACACACATAAAATAAAAAGAAAATCTTAAAACAAAGAGTTTGCTTCCAGTGGATATGTAAAAAAAAGAAAAGATGGCTCAGCTAGAAAAGGCGGTTGCCTCCAACCCTAGTGACCTGAGTTCAATCCCCAGGACCCACATGATAGAAGAACAAAGCTGAATCCTCTGACCTACTCCCCTCCCCCACAGTGGCATGCTCAGCCACACATGTACGTACCTGCATGCATGCACATACACAAAATAAGACAAATAACTGTAATTTAAAAGATTTAAAAAACAAAAACAAACAAGGAATGGAGACTGAGTCTTTCAGTTTTGGTCCCAGCACTGAAGAAACTGAGGCAGGAGAGTCAAAGGTTTGAGGTTAGCCTGAGATAGATAGCTAGAATCTATCTCAAAAACATCAATAGCCCTGCGTGGTGGCACTTGTCTTTAATCCCAGTGCTCGGGAGTCAGAGCAGGTGGATCTCTGTATTAAGGCCAGCCTGCTCTCCAGAGTGAGCTCAGGCCAGCCAGCTCTCCAGAGTGAGCTCAGGCCAGCCAGTTCTGCCTACAAGGAGACCCTGTCTCAAAGAACGAAAACAAATAACTCAAATAAGAACAAAAACAAAACCAGCAACAATAGAGTCTGGAGCGATGACTCAGTGCTTAAGAGCAAAGTACTTCTCAGACAGAGGACACGAGTTTAGCTCCCAGTACCCATATCAGGCTGTTCTTATCTACCTGTAACTCCAGCTTCAGGGTTTCCAACACATCTGGCCTCTGAGGGCAGCTGTGCTCATGTGCATATAACCTACAAACAAATACATTATTTTGGAGTTTTTTTATTTTTATTTTATGTGTATGAGTGTTATGCCTGCATGTGTGTAAGTGTACCCGTGTCATGCAGTGCCCTCAGAGGACAGAAGAGGGTGTCACATCCCTTGGAACTGGGGCTATGGACAGTTGTTAACTACCATGTGGGTACTGGGATTTGAAACTGGGCCCCTGAGCCATCTCTCCAACCCCACTTTTTTGGTTTTCTTGTTTGTTTTGTTTTTGCTTTTCTGAGACAAAGTCTTACTACCTAGCCCTGACTGGTCTAGCACTCACAGAGATCTGCCTGCCTCTGCCTCCCAATTGCTCAGATTAAAGGCATGGGCCACCATGCCTGATCACACATACAGATAATCAAAGGCAGCAGGATCTCTGAGTTTTAGGCGAGTGTGGTCTACATAAGCAGGCCCAGGCTAGCCAGGGGCTAAGGCTACATAGTGAGACTGTGTCAATCCCCAGCCCCAAAGTCTTAAACAAAAAAAAGCTTGCCCGCCCCCCCAACAAAATACACACAAATACCTCACTAAGATAACAGCCCTTAAAATTTTTGTTTTGTTTTGGAACTGGAGAGATGGCTCAGTGATTACAAATACTTACTGATCCTGCAGACCCTGGGTTCAGTTTTCAACACCTAAGTTCGGCGTCTCACCACTGCTTGTAGCTCCAGCTCCAGAGGATTCAGCATCCTCTTGTGGACTTTGTAGACATTACCACTCACATGCACATATTCATAAGCAGACTATGTGTGTGTATGTGTGTATATATATATATATAATTAAAAATAAAGCAAATCATTAAAGTAATTTTATTTAGTTTGAGAAAGTGCATCATGTAGTAGGCCCACGGGGGGTTTGTAGCATGAGCCCCCTACCCAGCTTCTTTTGTTTTTGAGACAAGGTCTCCCTGCAGCCCCAACTGGTCTAGAACTTACTACATAGACCAGGCTGGTTTCAATCCCACAGAGATCTGCCTGCCTCTGCCTCCCTAGTGCTGGGATTAAAGGCATGCACCAACATGCCAGGCCCCAGCTTTTTAAAAAATCTGGAACACTGAATGAATTTGTGTTTCATCTTCACACGAGAGCTATACGAATCTTCTCTGTGTCATTCCGATTTTAGTGTGCCTGGTGTGAAGTGAGCACTCCAGCTTCTTTCTAAAATCAATAAAATTGGGCAGAGGATGTAGCTCAGTTGGTAGAATGCTTGCCTAACCTATATAAAGCCCTGGATTCTGTCCCCAAAACAGTATAAACCAGGCCTCGTGGTCCATATCTGTAATCCCAGTACTTAGAAGGTAGAGGCAGGAGCATTAGATTCAAGGTGATCCTCAGTTATGTATAGAGTTCAAGGCCAGCCTAGGTTACATAAGATCCTGTTTCAAAAACCAAAACAGAGGCTGGCAAGAAGGTTCATTTTGTAAAGCACTCGTCTTGAAAGCCTGACAACCAGAATCCACGTAAAGATGAAAGGAGAGAACCGACACTTTATAGTGGAGTTCTATGTACACACCCACATACCTCTGTCTGTCCGTCTGTCTGTCTCTCTATCATGCACACACACACACACACACACACACCAAGAACACTTAAAAACTAAAGAGAAAGGGCAGAGAGTCTGGGGAGAAGATGGCTCAGATGGGCACTTGTGAGAGCCTGAGGCAGTTCTCAGCACCTAAGTAAGAATCTGGGTGTGGCTGCAGATGTGCTGTAACCCTAGCACAAAAGCTCAGAGACCAGACATGGGGGACATAGGAGTGGAGCGCTGGCTGCCAGCCTACTCCAGGTTCAGTCAGAGGCCCTGTCTCAAGAGGATAAGGCAGAATGACAGAGTAAAACACTCCCCATCCCCCTCTGGCCTCTGTGTGTGCTGGGCACCCCTCCCCCCGTGTACGTACACCACACACACTAATAAAAAGACAGATAGGGCGAAACTCAGTGGTAGAGTACTTGCTTAGCATAAATAAGGCTTAGCTTAAACCCCAAGTGCCTCAAAATAAATAAAATAATAAAAATCTCTAAGCTGGATGTTGTGACACAAGCCTGTAATGCCAGCACTCAGGAGATGGAGGCAGGAGGATCAGGAATGTAAGGTCTTTCTCCTCTGCTACTTAATGAGTTCAAGGCCAACCTGGGCTTCTTGAGATGCTGTTACAAAAAAAAAAACAAAAACAAATAAGTAGATAAAATTAAAAATAATAAAATCATGGCCCTGGAAAAGGTTTCTTAATTCTGCCCCATGGAGGTGGTCTGGTTTGGGGCCCTCATCCCGGTGCCTCTGATTCAGTGCACAGCAGTAGCAGCAAGACAGGAGTTTATTTCATTTCACGCACACAGGGCACTTGTATATGTGGAGGTCAGAAGACAGCTTTCAGGAGTCTGTTCTCTCCGTCCACCATGTGGGTCCAAGGATCAAACTCAAGCGTAGCAACAGGCACCTTTACCCACAGAGCCTTCTCACAAACCCCTGGTGGGAGAATTTTGAGTGAGACAGGACCTTTCTCAGTTCAGATGTGCTTGACCTAAGCACATAGGGTACTGAACACACACAGTCACCAGGGGTGGAACTGAGGCAGTGTCTCCCAACTTCTTTGTCTCGTACCAATGAATATTTGAGAAGATCGTGTGCAAAGAGGTAGGCTGGGCATGGTGGTGCACACCTGTAATCCCAGCACTTGGAGGCAGAGGCTGATGGATCTTTTGAGTTCATTGCCATCCTGGTCTATATAATAAATGCCTGGGCTGCATAGTGAAATCCTGTAATCCCAGTACTTAGAAGTGGAGGAGGAATATATATATATATTATTTCACCAGCCTGGGCTAGGTGAGATCCTATTTTTTTTAAAAAAGGCTGAGTTGGTACAACATTACTATAATCCTAGTACTTGAGAGGTGGAAGAACATTGCAAGACTGAGATAGCCTAGTCTACATGGTGAATTGCAGGTTGTCAAGGACTATATAGAAAGACACTGTCTCAAAATAATAATCACATAATAATAAAAAAAAATTAAAACAAACTGGAAGGAAGGGAGGGGGATGGTAATGTGTCAAAACATCACATGGTACACTAATATGATATTTAAAAAATAAATTTAAATAAAATGTAGAAAATAAATTAAGAGTACTGGCTGCTCTGGCAGAGGACCTGGGTTCCATTCCCAGCACCCACATGGCAGCTAACAACTATTTGTAACTCCAGTTCCAGAGGATCCAAAGCCGCCTTCTGACCTTTATTGGTACTGCACTTACATACATGCAGACAATATACTCATACACATAAAATTAAAATAATAAATGAAATATTTTTTAAAATTTAAAGAGACAATTTCTTTTTAGTGTTTTGAGATAGGATCGCCCTTGTAACCCTAGCTGACCTGGGACTCACTATTTAGACCTGGCTGGCCTTGATCTCACAGAGATCTGCCTGCTGGGATTAAAGGCATGTGCCACCACACCCAACAAAAGAGAAAATTTTAAACCCTAGAATTCCAGCACTAGGGAGGTATCATTGGAATTCAAGGCCAACCAAAGCATCCTAAAACACCTCCTTGCATCTTTCTTTCCAGTCTTTGGGTTTTGTTGAGACAGGGACTCATGTAGCTCAGATCGGCCTCAACTCACTAGGTAGCCAAGGATGATCTTGAACTACCAGTCTTCCCACCTCCTCCAAAGACTGGGATTAGGGACACATACAAGAAGTAAGTGTATGTGTGTCCCTGAGCTGTAGTTGACTGCGGCTATGCTAACCCTCATAAATCTGTGGCAGAAAGCACTTCCCTTCCCTCCGTCTATTACAATATTAAAGGGAAAAATACCATTATAGACATTTCTAGGTTCATCACACAGGAGCAGGGTGAACCTGGAACCAGCTCTCATCAGATAGAAGAAAAATCCAGCCTCCTGGTGTCCTGCAGGGAAGCCACCCTCTGGCTGAGTTTCCCAGTCTTCTTGGTTGGAGTTTCTCTGGTAGCCTAAGACTGTGGGATGTGGCTGGCCAGTAGGTGGGCCTGGTCTCCAGGCTCCTGGCTCAGAACATGTGTTTTGAGCATTAGTGCAATCTGTTAGATTAGTTACTTCCGGCTCACACTGGCTTTCTTGGGAGGGCGCTGGCACTGGCGAGATGATGTGGGCTTGTGGTCTCCCTTATCAACCATAACATGTGACGAAGGACTCAATCAAAGACCCACTTCCCCCCAATTTTCCAGCATAACTTGTGTATTTTACTGCTTCTGTTGTGTAGGCTACAGGCCTCTGGTTATTGAAGAAAACATTTTCACAACAAAGACTCAAAGTTTAACCACAAAGGTACCCCTGGCCTGGATGCAATGGGGTGGTGGGAGGAACAGAAGGGGTTCTGAGCCTCTGCCTCCTCTCCACCCCCACCCCTACCCCAAGGAGCAGTGGCTGATCATACTGAGCTGATTGGCTGGCGTCTTGGGTGATTTATGATCCTACAGAACCCAGCTGTTAGCCTTGGATGGCAGCTGCTCAAGGTTAAGCAGGCCCTGGGAGAAACTTGACAGGGAATGGGCCCAGTTGTTCCCTCTCAGGGTCACAGGGGTGATCACATTGCCAGTGCAAGCTAAAGATGACACTTGTGTTCCCTCTGCACCCCTCCACATACACGCTCAGCACCCCAAGCAGATCTAAAGTTCCGCCCTCCATCTGAATTTCCCGGGTGGTCCTCTATTGCCAGGTTGGCTTTGCTGAAGACCCTGGCATGGTGCTGCAGAAACGGGCTGTGAAAAGCTGCTCCCTACACTGGATGGGTGGTGCTTGACTCTGACCCATCCCAGCACTGGGGAGGTTGCAGGAGGATCAGGAGATCAAGGCTGTCCTCAGCTACATAAAGGCCAACATAGTGAGTTTGAGGCCAGCCTAGGCTACATGAGACCCTGTCTTGAAATAAAACAAAAAAGGCTGCCTGGCTTTTTCTCAGGCTAGCCTGGCCTCAAATTCACTATGCAGATGACAGATGAACTTGAACCCTGATCCTCATGCCTCCATTTCCTCACTGCTGGGATTACAGGCATGTAGCTTTATGGAGTGCTATGGTTTGAACCCAGGGCTTTGTGCATGATAGGCAATTTTATTCTCATTTAATCTGTGTAACTAGCCTGTGGGGAGAGGAGGGTAGATTTGACTACTATTCTCGTAAACCTTTTAAAAGGGGGCTTCCAGAGAGGATAAACGAACTGACCAAGTCACACATCAAGTTACCTGTCTGGGAGTTAGAGGTTTTTACAATTGCTGTGCCTACTCTACTCCAGGCAGCTTGCATGGGTTGCAGTACACACTCTGCCACAATGCTGAAGAGCCAGCAGGACTGTCCCTGTTTGGAAACTGAAGAAGCAAATTAGGGTCTTTTCTAAGGTCACTTGGGCTGTGAGGGGCAGGGCTGCGATGGTCCCTGGTGTGTGTGACACCAGATACTGCTCTTTTTCTGTAGCCTTCAGCTTACTTCTATTCCCCTCTGGGGTACTACAGCTGCACCCACTGTTCATTTTTCCAGGCCTAAGCTTGGCCCTGTGTCGTCCCCACAGCCCCACTCACTCAATTGCCCTAAGTCTGTGACCTCCTTCTCCTTCCCCACTTTCTTTCTTGGCTTTTTTTTTTATGACCTATTTTATTGAGCCAGAGGTGGTGGTATATGCCCTTAATCTAGAGGCACTCTAGAGGCAGAAGCCAGCAAATCTCTGTGAGTTCACAGTCAGCTTGTTCTACCTAGTGAGTTCAGACCAGCCAGGGAGACTGTGTCAAAAAACTCCCCACAAACAAACAAACAAACAAACAAACAAACAAAAAACCATGGTGTTGAAGAGATGGCTCAGCAATTAAGAACACTGACTGTTCTTGCAAAGGACCTGAGTTTGGTTCCCAGCATCCAAATGGCAGCTAACAATCATCTGTAACTTCAGTTCCAAGGAATAAGATGCTCTCTTCTGACCTCTGCAGTTACTTATATACATGCAGACAATACACTCACACATAAAATAAAAATAACAAGATATTTTTAAACATGAGACCACTACTACTGGCTTCAAAAATATTTTATTTTATCATTTATGTGTGTCGTGTGTCTGTCTGTCTGTTTGTCCATGCAGGTGTCTGGCGAGACTCAGTCAAACTTAAGCAGCTCAAGCTGGCTTTAAACTTGTGATCTTCCTTCCTGGACTTCTAAAGCGATGGGATGGCAGGCCTGTGCCTCCACTCCAGTTTCTCTCTGGGCTCTTCTCTCTCGTAAGGACCCTGTAATCATGCCAAAACCACTCAAATAATCCAAGATAAACTTACTTTGACAATCTTTAAAAATTTTTTTTAATTTTAATGTTTTATGAGTATTTTGCTTATATATAAGTACACCACATGCATGCAGTGCCCACAGAGGCCAAAAGAGGGTGTCTGATTCCCTGGAACTGGAGTTACAGATGGTTGTTAACTGCCACGTGGGTGCTGGGAACTGAACCTGGTTCCTCTGGAAGAACAGCAAGCATTCTCCACCACTGAGCCATTTCTCTAGCCCCTCATTTTGACATTCTTAATACATTTACAAAATCCTTTGGCAATGTAAATTGATATCAGGACATAGGTATCTTTTGGGAATCATTCTCTTTGTTTTTGAGATAGGGTCCCGGTAGCAGCTGGCCTGGAACTTCCTATCTAGACCAAGGCTGGCCTCATCTGACAGGGGTCTTCCTGCCTCTGCCTCCTGAGTGCTAAGATTAAAGGTTTGTGCTACCATTAGTGGCTTTGGGAATCTTAATTCTTTGAATGTTGGATAGACTTTTACGTGTTAGTATGTTAGTGAATATGAATATGATAGTGAAGATGGGGAAGCAACTGAGGCCCAGCCTTGTGGAAGTGTTTTTTTTTCCTCTTAAAAAATTGTTAGTTTATTTATTTCTATGTAGGGGGATGGCGCATAGCATGGTGCTTGTTTGAACGTCTGAGGACAACTTATAAGAGTCAGTTCTCTAACACTTGGGATGTAGGAGGCAGGCAGATTTCTGTGAGATTGAGGTCAACCTAGTTTACATATCAAGTTCCAGGCCAGCTGGGGCTACAGTGAAATCCCGTCTCAAAAAGATCACCCCAAGCCTCCCTCCCAAAGAGAGTCAGTTCTCTCCTATCATATGGGTCCTGGAGATTGAACTGTTTGTGGGCCTTTTCCCATTAGCCCCCCCTTTTTTTGTTTGTTTTCAAAATTTATTTACTTGGGGCTGGAGAGATGGCTCAGTGGTCCAGAGCACTGGCTGCTGTCGCAGAGGACCTGGGTTTGATTCCGAGAGCATTGCACTCTGTGAGAGTACCCACCTACATGCAGTCATACACATTTTAAAAAATGTTTACTTGTTTTTATTTTATGTATATAAGTGTTTTACACATGTATGTAAGTGCACCTGTGTTATGCTGTCCCTCAGAGGTCAAAACTGGACATCGGATCCCCTAGAACTGGAGTTATAGATGGGTCTTAGCTTCCATGTGGGTGCTGGGAATGGAACCTGGGTCCTCTACAAGAGCAGCAAGTGCTCTTAACCACTGAATCAGCTCTCCAGCTCCCCAACATCTTCCTCTTGGCTTTTTTTTTTTCGGGGGTGGGTTAGGGTTCCCTGTAGACTCTGCTGTCCTAGAACTCGATATGTAGACCAGACTGGATCTCACAGAGATCTGCCTGCCTCTGCTTCCCCGCTTTTCCTTTTGTATAGTTTAGGATTTCATGTGGCCCTAACTGGCCTTGAATACAGTATGTTCCTGAGGGTGACCTTGAACTCCTGATCCTCCTGCCTACACCTCCTAAGTGCTGGGATTATAGGTATGGGGTCACCATACACAACATTCATTTTTTAAATATACGCATTTATAGTTACACATTTTCCTCTAAACATTGCTTTAGTTGAATTCTGTTTATTTTGGTCCTTGACACATAAGAGCTGTTGTTCTATAAAGAATTGAGTCCCAGATGCTGCAACTCAACTCTCTGGCTTGAAATTCGGGCTGTACTGCTTATTAGCTGGTCTTTAGCCAAATCAAAACTCCTCTGCCTCACCTGTAAAATAGATGATAGGAATAGTAAAAGTCACAGAACTGTTATAAAGGTTCTGTCCATCTATCCATCCATTCACATAAAGGAGAACAATCCCCAGCAAGTAGAAAAGACTCATTAAGTCTAGTTTTTTATTTACTCAGTGAATACCCATTGCATACTGACTGGACCTGGTGATTCAGGCCTGTAATCCTAGTTACTCAGGAGACTGAGGCAGGAGGATCTGGAGTTCAAATCCTGCTACAGAGAGGATTCAAGGGCAGCTCGGGCAACCTAGTGAGACTTTCAAAATAAAAAGCACAAAGCTAGAATTGAGCTCAGTGGTCAGAAGCAGGCCTAGCATGTGTGAGATCCTAGGTTTAATCAAAACCAAAAACCTAAAAGAACGTTTATTGGTGGTACACAGCTTTAATCCCAGCAAGTGAGAGGCCCAGGGCAGGTAGATCTCTGTGAGATTGAGGTCAGGCTGGTCTATGTAGTGAGTTCCAGGTCTCCTGCTGGGGCTACAGGGAGACTGTCCCTAAATTAAAAAAAAAAAACAAAAAACCCAACTTACTGAATCCTCAGTAGGCAGCAGGCATAGCTTTCTTCATCAGGGACAGAATTCTAAATAAAGCTAGAGTGCTATTCTCTTAACATTTACGTTCTAGTTGAAAAATATAGACAGAACTTACCTACCCCCCCCCCCAAAAAAATAATGCTATCTTTTTTTAATGTATTTTCAAAAAACTTTATGTGTACAAGTGTATGTAAATCACCCTTCTCATGCAATACCCACAGAGGTCAGAAGAGGGCATCAGAATCCCCTGCAACTGGAGCTACAGACAGTTGGTAGTTGCCAGCCATGTGAATGCTGGGAATCAAATCCAGGTCTTCTGCAAGAAAAGACTGAGTCATCTCTCCAGCTCCTTTTTGGTCTTTTATTGCAACAGGGTCTCTTTGTAGCCCTACCTGGCCTGGAATTCACTATGTAGACCAAGCTTGCCTTGATCTCACAGAGATTCACCTGTCTTGGCCTCCCAAGTGCTGGGACTAAAGACATGCAGCACGCCACACTCGGCTAAATAATACTGTCTTGAGTAATTAGACATGGTGATGTACTAGAGATTGACTGGGAACCTTTCCCTTTAGACTTGGGGAGCAAAGTCAAGCCAATAGCTAAACTGAGCTCTGCTGGGAACAGGCCATACCAACATGAAGGAGGAATGTGTGTGGAGGTCTCCTCTTAGGAGCAGGAGGAGCATGTTTGGTGTTTGATACCCCTTAGAAAGGCTGCTGCCCTGGAGCATGGAGAAAATTGTGTAAGAGGAAGTGAATCAGTCTTTGTTCTTTCTCTTCTCTCTGCCAGATAGACCAGAGGGCCTCACACCCGCCAGTGCTCTCACTGAGCGACACCCCTAGCCTTGGTCTCTTGTAGAGTGTTGCTTAGTGGTAGAAGGCATGCAAGAAGCCCTAGGTTCCAACCTCTGCAGCACCAAGAATGAACAAATGAAAGAATAAGTCATTTCATAAGATGCTAGACTCCAGCTAGGTATGGTGTTGCACACCTTTCACCCCAGCATTGAGGAAGCAGAGGCAAGAGGATTGCCAGTCTGGTATATTTAATGAGTTCTAAGCCAATAATTCCTTGTTTCAAAACACCAAAACTCCCAACTTGAAAAAAATGAAAGCAAAAACATTCCAGAGTCTGTCTGTCCTCTAATAATACAGTGTGCTTCATCAATAGCAATTTCTGATTTGTGGCTACTGCACATAATGCCACGAGGTACATCTTTGTGTATCTGTTGAAGTCTCTCTATGGATAGATTCCTAGAGCTGGAATTGTTGGGTTATATTGTATCCATTTTTAATGATTTATTTTTAGTTATGTGTGTGTGTGTGTGTGTGTGTGTGTGTGTATGTGTGTGTATGTTTGAGCATGTGTGTGAGTTCTCATAGAGGCCAGAGGCATGGCATCCCTTGGTACTGGAGTTACAGGTGGTTTTGAGCCACCAGACATAGGTATTAGGAACTTTGGATTCTCTGGAGGAGCAGGAAGCACTTTTACATGCTTAGCCTTCCCTCACCTTTTATTTTTGGACAAAATATTTAGCCCAGGCTGTTCTCAAACTTGTGATCCTCCTGTCTCAGCTTCCTGGGTGCAGGAATAACAGGGATGTGCCAACTTGCCTGGTAAACTCATTTGTTTGTTTTGAGACAGAGTTTCACTATGTAGTCCTGACTTGTTCACTATGTAGGCCTGGAACTTGCTATGTAAATCAGGTTGGCCTCAACCTAACAGAAATCTGCCTGCCTCTGCCTCCCCAGGGCTGAGATTGAAGGCTTGTACCACCACATCTGGCATCATGCCTAGTAATGTATTACTTTTTTGTTGCTGTTTATTTAAGATAGGATCTCATGTAACTCAGGCCAGACATTTTAATTAGAAAAGTGTTGTTAAATGTTAAATGATCTTAGCCACAGAACCCTTTTTCTAGTTCTTGTTTTATTTTGGAACAGGGTCTCACTATGCAGCCCTGGCTATCTAGGAATGTTCTACATATAACAGGCTGATTTTGAACTCAAAAAGCTCCACCTGCCTCTGCTTCCAAAGTGCTGGGATTAAAGGTCAGGTCTAACAGTTACATTCTGATAAATCTCTTGTAAATTAGAAATATCACTAACCAAATTCATTTATTACTCCTTACCTACAACATGTAAATCATAATCCAGTCAAGCCGATCTTCTATTTCGAGCCTATCTTCTTCTTCTTCTTTTTCTTTTTTTTTAGCTGGCAAGATGTCTCAGCAGGTAAAATTCTGGCTGAGTTCCATCCTTGAATCTCAGTTAAAGGTGGAAGGAGAGAATCCACAGTGTTGTCTTCTGACCTTGGCACACATACCCACACATACACAGCACACAGCACACACACACACACACACACACACAGAGTAATAATAAATACAAATTTAAATCCAGGTGTGGGTATGTGTGTCTACCTTTAATCATAGCACTCAAGAGACAGAGGCAGTTGAATTCAAGGCCAGTCTGGTCTAGTGAGTCCTAGGCCAACCAGCATTCCTACATAGTCAGACCCTGTCTCAAAAAAAACAAGTCAACCACAAAAAAATCTATTTAAAATGATAATAATAATAGGTTTCATTATGTTATTTTCATCCAACAGAAAACTTAATGGTTTATTTAGTAGTAGTAGCAGTAGTTATGAATAGGTGCTGTGCCTCATGGTGCCTATGTAGAGTTTCAAGGACAACCATAGGAGCTGGTTCTCGCTTTCCAGCATGAGTTCAGACTTGTGTGGCAAGTACTTTTACCTACTGAGCATTTTCTTTCTGAGATCTTTTCTTTAAGTTGTTGTTTTATTATATTTTTATTTATTTTCCTTTTACATATATATTTGTAGTTGGTGGTGATGGTAGTTTTTTGAGACAGGGTCTCATATAGCCCAGGCTGGCTTCAGATTCACTATATAGCCAAAACTGGCCTTGAACTCCTGACCCTCTTGTCTCTACCACCTTCCAAAAGCTGGTATCATAGGTATGTGCCACTAAGCCCAGCCTTGCCCATGAGGTGAGACAAGTCCTTGCCATTTCCCTCCTGCACCACCTCCCAGCTGCCTCTCAGTGCAGTCATCTGCTTGTGTATCCCTTGGTTTCTGAGGAAGACTAGGGATGCCGGGGCGTCTTGTCTTACTACTCAGGTGTCAAATCTTGGGCATTTCCTGTATATGCGTGTTTTCCTCAATCACTCTCCAATTTATTTTTTGAGACAGGGTCTATTTTGGTGAGACTATGCACACCTCTGCAGCCAGCTTTTAATGAGTTCTGGGGATTTGAACTCCTGCCTACGCAGCAGATCTTTTGCCACTGAGTCATTTCCCAGCTACTTTCCTCTTCCTTTCAGTCCCTTTCTTTCAATCAGAGTTGGAACTGTTTCACTTCCTAGTAACGAAAGGACAAATTCCACTTATCACTGTGGAATTAAGTTTCTTCCAACCCTATAGTCATAAAAAATATTAAAAAATTTTCCTCCTGTTGATAGGATTTTTTCCTTGTTCCTTGAAAAATGACAAAGATTCCCTGGGCTTTTGATCCCAACAAAACATTTTCCTATTCTCCATAGAAACACTGAAATGATCAGATGTCTCTATCTGGGCTACCAGGGAAGAGTGACTGTCTTGGTCTGTGTTGCTGTCACAATAAACAAGAAACTTCAGCTCAAAAACTTTCTACAGTAGAAGTTTGTTGGGTTCACTGTTCTAGAGACTGGGATGTCCAAGATCAAGGGGCTACCTCTGGTAAAGGCCTTTGTTCTGTTATAACACAATAGATCTTACAAGGAAAGAGCTAGAGGGAGAGGAAGAGGAAACAAAAGCAAGAAAAGGGGACTGAATGTGTCCTCCTTTATAACCAGCCACTTCCACGACAGCAGCCTTAACCCAGTGGTCAGGTGGTGTCTCTAATCATCTCTTCTTTCCCCCTGTGGTCCTGGCTGGGCTGGAACTCACCACATAGACCAAGCTGGCCTCCAATTCACAGCAATCCTAACTGCCTTTACCTCCCAAGTAGCTGGAATTAAAGGCCAGTGCCACGAAGTCCAGATCCTCAGAACACATTTCCTGGGACTGATTCACTTTGGCTCCGGTCAGAGGTTAGGTGATGTCACTCAGAACAATGGGTCTCCGTCTCTCTTCTCTTCCCAGGCCTCGGCTTTCTCTGGCTCCACTCTTATATTCCTGACTCTCCTCCCTTCCTGTATCCATAACTTTTGTATAACTAATATCAGCAAATGAAAGATCTTGACAATGAAATTTACTGGCTCTGGGTTGCCAGAACTCTATCTTGGGTTACAGTGTTCAAGAGTGGAAGGGGCATGGCAGCTCAGGCCTGTATTTCTAACACTCAGGATGCTGGGGTAGGAGGATCAGGATATGAAGTCAAGCCAGGCATGGTGGTTCATGTCTGTAATTTCAACAACTGGGAAGCTGAAGCAGGAGGATTGCTGTGAGTTTTAGTCCAATCTGTGCTACATAGTGAGTGTTAGACCATCTTGTGCTACATAGTGAGACACTGTCTAACACTGCCCCCACTCTAACCCCCCCAAATGGGGGGAGGGGCTACCGAGATGGTTTAGTGGTTAAAATGCAACCTTTGTATATACCTCTGTTAATACAGGTAACATTGTATTATCTTAAGGACCAGAGTTGGGACCCCCAGAAGCCAAGTAATGCCGTGTGGGCGTGGCAGCTCTATGTAATTTTAGCCTCTAAAAGCAGAGACAGGATTCCTGGAATAGGCCGACTAGCAAGACTGGACATTTCTGCAGACTCTAGGTTTGACTGTGAGACACTACCTCAGAACAGGTGAAAGAACGATGGAGGATGATTCTTGACAGCAATAGCAGGCTTTGACATGTATGAGCAGACACATGCTTCTACATACATGCAAAACATGTGTACATAAGTACACACCACACACATGAAAATAGAAAAGGAATAAAAAAATTTTTTAATTAAAAACGGGCCGCCACAATAGCTATGTATTTCCAAGTGCTTATACTGGAAGCCAGAGACCCATCTTTGATCCCTGGAACCCAAGTAGAAAAAGAACTGACTCTGAGTATCACAGGAATGCTTTGGCACATATGTGTCTCCACACTTACACACATAATAATAATAATAATAGGCCTGGTGTGGTGATGTACACCTTTAACTCCAGCACTTGGGAGGCAGAGGCAGGTGGATCTCCGTGAGTTCCAGACTAGCCTCAACAACCTAGTGAGTTCCAAGCCTGCTAGGACTACATAACCAGACTCTGCCTCAAAAACTTGATAGAAAGTAAATACGCAGGCAGTTGGTAAAGTGTTTGCCTTGGTTTCACCAAGCTGAGCTTGATCCCTAGGACGGAATAAAAACAGGCATGTTGGCAACTTGGAAGGCAGAGGCAGGAGTAGACAGGGGGTAATCAGGGGGTTTAGAGTCATCCTCAGGGACATGACTGAGTTTGAGGCCAGCCTGGGATACAGAAGACCTTGTCTCAATCAATCAATCAACCAATCAACCAATCCATCCATTCATCCATCAAAAGGTCTGGGGATGTAGCTCACTGGTAGAACACTTACCTAGCATGTAAGAGGCTCTGTACCCAATCCCCAGTACCAAAAAGCAGGGCCCAGCTGACCTGGAACTGGCTATATAGACCAGGTTGGCCTTGAACTCAGAGATCCTCTGCTCCCAAATGCTAAGATTAAAGGCGTCACTACCATAAATAATTTTTAAAGATCAGTAGTTTATAGCCCACAGCCTTGCAGCTCCCTGAGTCTGCTCACTCTGAATTACTCAAAGTGTAACTTCTCCTTTTCTTTCCATTCCCTTCTCATCTTTTCTAAGCATTCTTTCCCTGACACTTTGCCCCACCCCCCGCCAGCATTCGGGATTCATTACTCTTTTTATTATTTTTAAAAATATTTTTATTTTTATTTTTATGCATGAGTGTATTACCTGCATGTAGGTAGGTGTGCCCATGCTATACAATGCCCTCAGAGGTCTGAAGAGGGTGTTAGATCCCCCAGAACTGGAGTTATAGACAATTAGCCTCCGTGTAGGTGCTGGGAATTAAACCCAAGTCTAACTAAGCTAGCGGCAACTAGCTCTTAACCATGGAGCCATCTCTCTGGCCCCATTATTAATGTTATTATTTTTAAGGTAGTCTCCCTGTAGTCCTGGCTGGTCTGGAACTTATTATTATTATAGACCAGGCTGGCCTCAAGTTCACAGAGATCCACCTGCCTCTGCTCCTGTGTGTACTGAGATTAAAGGCCTGCACTACCTGGGTAGGGTGTTCTTTGTGAAGCTCCCTCTCCACCCTGAGGCCATGTCTCTGGCCTCCCTGCTAGCTCTGGAGGAAATCCCCCTAATAAAACTGTCCTCAAACTTAAAAAAAAATTTTTTTTAGGTCTAGGTCCCATACCTCTACACTTGGGGTAGATGGCGGAAAAAGTTTCAGCCAAAGCGTACAGACTGAAAGTGAGGGAACTACAAATCCCCCAAACCAAAATCAAGGCACCATTTCCCATGAAGGTAGATTTGGCTGGGCAAATCTACCCAACAAATGTCTACATGACGGCGTGCTTTTCTGTTTTATTTTTAACTTTTATTTTCACATGTGTGTGTGCTTGTGGTGTGGGTATGTGCAGGCATGTTTGTGTACCCCGGGGTTTGTATGTGCACACATGCCTGTGGGTGCATGTAGAGGCCAGAGGTTGACATCAGATGTCTTCCTCAATTGCTTTCAACCCTGAGGCAGGATCTCACACTTGAGCCCAGAGCTTGTCAGTTCAGCTAGTGTAGCTGGTCACTTGCTCCAGGGATTCCCATCCCCACCTTGCACATCTCCTGCCAATGTGCCACACCTACCAGCTTGGTAGGTGCTAGGGATCCAATCTCTGGTCCTCATGCTTTTTTAGCAAGTGCCTTACCCACTGAACCATCTTCCCAGCCCTTCTCTTACTTGAAAGGTACCAACTTCAATTTAATTACCTGAAGCTTAAGGTGGTCCATGTCTATAATCCTGGCACTTACAGAGGATCAGTTCTACAGCTGGCCTTGGCTACACAGTGACTTCAAGTTCAACCTGGACTACAAGAGACCCTGTCTCAGGCCTGGAAAGATAGCTCAGTGGTTAAGAGCACTAAAGAGAGGTGATGTTGTGACTAGGACTATTAATCTGTGAGAATGTATTTAAGATGGTTCCAGAATGAAAAGCTGTGTGCAGCTGAGTGCTATGGACCCATAGTTAAACGGCAACCCTCAAGTAACATGAGTACAAAGTAAGAATTTGTTATCATATGCCATGAAATTGGAAGTGTTTTTCTTATGCAGTGTGACTTGAAGAAAGCTGAGTCAGGCACTGTCCTTATCTCTGCCTGAGTGGCTGCAGCACCCCCCACAGCTGGCCCTCCCCTGCCTATCCTCCACATTGCATCCAGGGATCTTTCTAAAGGACAAATTTCACCCTATTCTTGAGAAGTTTAACGTCTCCTTGTAAAGCACAGCAAGCTTTTCAGAAACTTATCCAAACTTCAGTCTGATCTCTGATCTGTTTTCTCTCCCTCTCCTCTCCTCCTCGCCCCGTCCCTCCTCCTCCCTCCCCGTCTCTCCCTTGCCCCTCCCGGCCCCTCCCTTCCCTGCCTATCTGCAGGGGTTCAAACAGAGATGACTGGGCTCTGCCTCCCAAGTGTAGGGATCACGGTGGCACACTACCATACCTGACTCTATTCTTTTTCCACACCGAAAGCTTCAGATTGAATCCTTTGCCTCACTAAAGTCGTTCCCATGTTCCCCTCGCGGCCTGCTCCGCCTCCAAAGCTCCACCCATAACTCCTCTGTCACCAATTGTCCTTCTGCTAAGGAAATTGTCCCCTTTCTCCCTGCTCTGCTGTGCCCTGTGCCTAACCTATTTTTCTTTCCAGTTTTATTTATGATTATTATGTATGTTCATGATGTGTGCGTTTGGGAGGGATCAAATGTGTGACTTGTGTGGAGGTAGGGAGCCAACTTTTTGGAGTTGATTCTTTTTTTTCCTTTACCTGGGTTCTAGGGATAGAACTCAGGTCTTCAGAATTTCATAGCAAGCATTTTACCCACTGAGCCATCTCTCTAGCTCCCAACCTATTTTTCTTCCTTTTTTATAAAAATACTTTTTAATGTTTATTTTATTGTTATTGATGTGTTCATATGTGACTCCATGTCTCCATGTGTGTACAGGTACCCTTGGAGGCCAGAAGAGGGTGTCAGATACCCTGTACGGGTGGTTCTGAGCTGCCCAATGTGGGCACTGGGAACTAAATTCAGGTCCTCTGGAGGTACAGCAAGCTCTCTTCACCACTGAGCCATCTATCCAGCCCCACAGAATGTTCAAAGCTGGTTTTGTTTGTTTTCATTTTTCAGTGTTTTTGAGAGAGGGTCTCCCTGTAGCCCCAGCTAGCCTGGAACTCTTATGTAGACCAGGCTGGCTTTGAACTCACAGAGATCACCTGCCTCTGTCTCCCAAATGATGGGATTAAAAGGGTGTTTCACCATGCCTGGCAGAATGTTCATAGCTGTGACAAAGGGAGGAAAGATTTATTTTTCCTCGTGGTTTCACTCCATCATAGTGAGGAAGGTATTTGTTCTGAAGCAGAGCATATCACAAAATTGCGACCAAGAGGTAGGGGAGGGGAGGGATGGGAGGAGGAAGGAGAGGGAAAGAAGGAAGAGGGAAGGGGAGGAGGGGAGGGGAGGCAGGAGGGGAGGGGAGACGGAAAGAAGACCCACCTGGGCTTCTAGTCCATGGAATGCCCACATCCAGAGTGAGTCCTTGCCTCATTCATTAATCCTCTCTGGACTCACCCTCACCTACACACCCAGGGTGTGCTTCACTAATCTCCTGGTAATGTTTCGATCCTATCAAGCTGAGGATGTAAGTTAGCCCTCACAGTGGACCCTGGCACAGAAGGTTTGGTAATACCTGAAGGAATGACCAAGAGCCTGTGTGAAAGCATGAGATATGGGCTCTCTCTCCACCTCTCCCTTGCAATCCACTCCCGCCCTCCCTCCTTCCCTCACCCCTCCCTCTCCCCTTCTCCCACTCGCCTCATTTCCTCCTTTCCCTCTCCCCTTCCCCTCTCTTTTTTGACACAGTGTCTGACTATGTAGCCCTGGCTGTCCTGCAATTCACTATCTAGACCAGGCTGGCCTCAAACTGACGGAGCACCTCCTGACTCCCAAGTGCAGGGCTTAATGGCATGCACCTACTACCTGCTTTTCCAAATCAGTCTTCCAGGTTGCTGCTGGAGTTACCTTCCTACAAACAACATTTCACTTTGGAAGCCACACTTACTAAAAGACAAACAAACAAAACACAACCCTGCTTTGGCTTTTTCTTCAGTCTTCATTTATCACAGTTTAGTCTCTTCCACTCCTTGGACTTCAGGCATTGTTGACATGCTGATGGCACCCAAAGTCACAGTTTCGCTCCCCATGATCTCTCCATCCTTTTCTTTCTCTCACTGTATATGCATATGTGCAGGCATGTGCACACACACACATACACCTCTTAATCATTTGGATGTCTTGCATAAACTTTAAGTGTTCAAATGCCCGGTTTGCTTTCTTTTTTTCCTCTTAAATAACTTTTGGATTATTGCCACAAAAATGCCTGGTGGGTGTGAAGAAACACATAGATGTCATCTGTGGACCTCTACATGTATGAGTACATATGTATGAGCATGCTTACATACATGCACTCACATCACACACAGACACATCAAATATCACCAACCACTGAGTAGCTCAAACTTGACACCTGGATGCCTCCCTTAGGATATAGGTCACGAGCCTGAACTTGGCAGCTAGACAAATGGCTTTGAATACTATTTCTGAATTACATAAATAAATACTATCTCTGCCAGATATTATAAGCAAGACCCTTAACCTCTTTACCTTTACCTTTGTTATATTTTGGGTTTTGTCTTTATTTGTTTGCTTTTCAGTCTTTTGAGACTACAGGGTTTCCCTGGAGTCCCCAGTTGGCCTGGAACTCTCTATGTAGACCAGGCTGGCCTTGAACTCACAGAGATCTGCCTGCCTCTGCCTCCTGAGTGCTGGGACTAAAGGTGTATACCACCACCATCCCCAGCTAATCAATACTATCTTGAGGAATCAGATAGAGTGATATCCTAGAAATTGACAGGGGACCTCCTCCTTTAGATGCCTAGCTTGCTATGTTTTTTTTTAAAGTATTTTATTATTTTTATTTTAGTGTATGAATATGTTGCCTGCATGCATGTAAATGCACCCATGTCATGCAGTGCCTGTGGAGGTCAGAAGAAGTTGTTGGATCCCCTGGAAATGGAGTTATAGACAGTTGTTAGCTGCCATGTGGGTTCTGGGAATCAAACCCAGGTCTTCTGTAAGAAGTGTTCTTAACCTCTGATCCATCTCTCCAGCTCCTGATATGTTCTTTGTTCTTTTTAATTTTAAAAATATTTAATTATTTAGTTAGTTCTTTCTGAGGCAGGGTCTCCCTATACCCCAGCTGGTCTGGAATTCTCTATGTAGACAAGGCTGGCCTTGATCTCACAGAGATCCACCTGTCTTGAACTCCTAAGTGCTGAGACTAAAGATGTGTGCCACCACACCCAACCTTAAAAATTTTTTGTAAAAGATTATTTGTAAGTGTGTGTGTATAGATGGTGATGGAGGTCAAAAGGGGAGCATCAGATCCCTTGAAACTGGAGTTACAGGTAGTTGTGAGCTGCCAGATGTGGATGCTGGACTCTGAATTCTGGTTCTCTCATAAAAAAGTAAGCATTCAACCACAGAGCCATCTCTCCAGCCCCTTTATTAAAAATTACATTTATTGCACACATACTTCTATGTGTGTACGTGTGTGCGTGTGTGTGTGTGTGTGTGTGCGTGTGTGTGCAACTCACTATATAGACCAGACTGGCCTCAGTCTCACAGAGCTCGGCCTGCTTCTGCCTCTCCAGTACTGGGATTAAACACATGCCCCATCACACTTTACTTGCCCTCGTCAGTTTTAGATTCTGTAGCTATCATCAGGACAGTACCTCTTTTCTGGATCACAGAGAGCACTGGTGACAGAATCACAGCTCATGAAGGTGCTGTACATAGTAAATATAAGCTTTCCAGGGACGGAGATGTAGCTGGTAGTCATGCTTGAAGCCCAGGGTTCACTCTCCAGCATGGCATAGAAACTCTGAGTTTGGTTAGCAGCAGGGAATAAACTGGCTGTGGCAGTTCCTGCCTATAATTCCAGTTTGGGAGAGGTAGAGTCTGGAGAATCAGAAGTTCAAGGTCATCTTCCAATTAATGGCTAGTCTACAGCCAGCCTGTAGTAATCATCCTTTATGCTCCTCACCCCATCATCCAATCACCACATCTCTGGATTCCACATTCTTGGGATTCCTTGAATTTATCCATCCCAAGTTTTCTGTCCTGCCTGCCACTTCCTTAATCCAGCCTCCTGTCCCCTCTGGTTTGGTGGTTATAGAAGCTTCCTAACTAGAACTCACTATAGAGCGCAGACTGATCTCAAGCTCATGGCTATCCTCCTGCCTCTGCCTCGTCACCACACTCAGCTGCTCTTGCTCCCTTCAGCCCTTTTTCCACATTCTGGCACCGCTTCTTGCTTGATGTCTTCTAAAAGCCAGCTTGACTCATGTCAACTTCCGGCTGAACAGAATTTCTTTCAGTTCCTCAAATGGACTTTACTCTGTTCCAGCCACACATGCTGCTTCCTCTGCTGGGGCCTTCGGCTCTTTAAGCTACTTTCATTGATTGGTTCTCTCTCTCTCTCTCTCTCTCTCTCTTTTTTTTTACCTCCCCCAAGTAAATTTTATGCTGCGTGCCCACCTCCAAGACTCCTGTCTTAGCTACACAGAACTCTGTGTGTCCTGTCACAGTGCTTAACGCTACTCTGCTGCATTGCTGGATTCAGTATCTCCAAGCAGGAGAACAGAAGCCTTCTAAGAAAAGATCTATTTTGTTCACCCTGTCCCTTCAGAGCTTAGTGCTGACCATGTCTATAATAAGAATTCAACACCTTTTTTGTGCCAGGGACTCATGTAGCCTAGGTTGGCCGCAACCTGTCTATATAGCCAAGGATGACCTTGAACTCCTGATATTCCTACCACTACTTTGTCAGTGCTGAGATCACAAGGGGTTTGGTACCACTTCTGGTAAGTTCAATACCTTTTAAAATCATTTAATTAAAAAAGAAAAAGAAGGCTGGGCATGGTGGTAACATGCACTGGAGATGAAGCAGTAGAAAGGCAGAGGCAGAAGGATCTCTGTGAGATCGAGGCCAGCCTGGTCTAATAGTGAGTTCCAGACTAACTGGGGCTACAGGGAGATCCTGTCTCACCTCTCCCAAAATAATTATTTAATTTACCTAAGTGCAAAAGAATATACAGGAATAAAGAAGTAAAATCCTCTCTACTCAACTCTCCAATAACACACTCACTATCCAGCACTTTGTTGTTGCTGTTTTGAGATAGGGTCTCCCTGGAGCCCTGACTGCCTGGAACTCACTATGTAGACCTGGTTGGCCTCGAACTCACCAAGATCCACCTCTGCCTCCCAGGTGCTGGGTCAAAACATGCTTGGCATGGCTACACATCTTTTCTTAAGGGTCCTTCCAAAATACTCTACGTGAATACAACTCTACATGAACATATACTCTGGATGTGGTAGCATATTCTGTGCAATATTATTTCTGGGGTTTTCTGGTTTTGTTTTTCAAGACAGGATTTCACTGTGTAGCCCAGGCTAGTCTGGAACTCATTATATAGACCAAATTGACTTCAAACTCCTAGTGGTTCACCTGCTTCTGCCTCCTAAACACTGGGATTAAAGGAATGCTCCACCATGCCCAGCTGCGACAGTCTTTGTATGTCTGACAGTTTTCTTCTTTTGCAGTGCTGGGAATTGAACCCAAGGCCTCATACATACTAGGTAAGTGCTCTGCCACCAAACTGTACGGTCAGTCCTATTTGTCCTCCTAACCATGGATCTGGGAAAGGTATTCCTTTCCTTATATGAAATTAATTTGTGGGTAATCCTCATGCCAAGGGTGCAGATGGGGGACGTGGAGATAGACAGATCCTTAGAGATGACTGGCCAGCCAATCTGGCCAATCTGTGAGCTCCAGGATGTGAGAAACCCTGTCTCATAAAATAAGGTGAAGAATGATAGATTAATACACCTTATGTGAACTGCCAGCTTCCACAGGACACACATAGGCAAGCTTACCACTGCAAACATACACACACACACACACACACTAAGCAACAAACAACTGATTTTTGTTGTCTTTATTACATTTTAATATGTGGGGTTTGTGCCATGTGCCATGTAGAAGTCAAAAGGGCAACTTGCAAAAGTGAGTCTTCCTTTTCTCATGAGGGACCCAGGAAAACAACTCGGCTTGTCAGGGTTGAAGGGTGGGTGCCTTCCCCTGCTGAGCTATCTCCGGCTTCTGTTGTTATTGAGGGTTTAGTTTGTTTGTTTTACATTTTTATTTCTTTTTTATTTTATGTGTACGAGTGTATTGGCTGCATGTGTGTAAGTGCACTGGTGTCATGCAAAGCCGGAAGAGGCTGGAAAAGGGTTGTCAGGTCTCCTGGAACTAGAATATGGGTGGTTGTTAGCAGTCGTGCGGCTGCTGGGAACAGAACCCAGGTCCTCTGTAAGAGCAGCCAGTGCTCTTAACCACTGAGCCATCTCTCCAGCCCCTGTTTTTTGTTTGTCTATTTTGAGGCAGTGTCCTCCTGTAGCCCCAGCTGGCCTAGAACTAGCTATATAGACCAGGTTGGCCTCAAACTCAAAGATATGCCTGCCTTTGCCTCCTGAGTGCTGGGATTAAGGGCGTGTGCCTGACCTGTTTTGGTTTTTTGAGACAGGGTTTTACCATATATCCCAGGCTGGCCTGGAACTCACTATGTAGACGAGACTGACCTCAAACTCACAGGGATCTGCCTGCATCTGCCTCCCAAGCACTGTGCAGTGGGGTGGGGGGTGCTGGAGAGATGGCTCAGTGGTTATGAGCACTGGTTGCTCTTGAAGAGAACCTGGGTTCTGTTCCCAGCACCCACCTGTTGGCTAACAACTGTCCATAACTCTAGTTTCAGGGAATCCAACACCCTCTTCTGACCTCTGAGGGCACTGCATGACATGGGTGTATTTACATACATATAGGCAATGTACTCATGCACATAAAAAATAAAAAGTAATAAAACATTTTTTAAAGGTGTGAGAGGGCTGGAGAGATGGCTCAGTGGTTAAGAACACTGGCTACTCCTGCAGAGGACCCAGGTTTGACTCCCAGCACCCACATGGAGGCTAACAACTATCCAAAACTCTAGTTCCAGAAGAATCTGATGTTGTCTTCTGAACTCCTCAGCATTGCATGACACAGATGCACTTACATACATGCAGGCAATCCACTCATGTACACAAAATAAAAATAAATAATTTTTTTTTTAAAGTGGTGGTGTATGCCTTTAGTCTCAGGACTTGGAAGGCAGAAGCAGGCTGATCTCTAGGAGTTCAGGGCCAGCCTGATCTACATAATGAGTTCCAGGCCAGCTGGGGCTACAGGGAGATCTTTTCTCAAAAAGACCAAAAAAAAAAAAAAGAAGATATTAATTATTCAATGGCTGTTGTTATTGTTTTTGAGACAAGCCATGTAATCTGTTTTGAATTTTATATCTTCCTACGTTCGCCTCTGGGGTGCTAGGATTGCATACCACTACGACCATGCCTGGCTTGAAACAGATTTTTTGAGGGACTGTAAGATGTCCCAGCAGGTGAAAACACTTGCCACAGACGCCTCTACTTGAGTTCAAGCCCTAGAAACAATTATGAAATTGAGAACCAACTCTTGAAATTTGTCCTCTGACCTCCATATGTGTATCATGGCATGTATGTGCCTGCACTCAACACATACACATCATATATACAAACACAATAATAATAATCATAAGTAAATTTTAAGGTATCTTTTAAAACCTACAAATAGGATTTTTGCTATTTAAAAGAGTTTTTTAGACAGGGTCTCACTGTGTAGCCTGGGCTGTCCTGGAACTCACAGAGATCTGCCTGCCTCTGCCTCCTGAGTACTAGCACTCAATATTACTTTGATTATTCCTAAACATGTCATTTTATGCTGTTATAGTCTGAATTTCAAATGTCCCCCTGAAATTGATGTGTTGAAGCCTTGGTCTTCAATGCAATGTTCAAAAGATTCATAATTAGATGTCATAAGTTGGGAGGTATCAGAAACTTGAAGGTGGGGCCTAGTTAGATGAAGCACTTCAATCAGAGAATATCCTGGAAGGGTTCATCTGCTGCCAATTCCTCTCTTTCCGTCTGCTTCCCGACTGCCATGACGTGAGCAGCTCTGTTCCACGGCACCGTCTGTGCCACAATGCTCTTCCTCAGTGTTGGCCCAGAAACATGAAGCCAAGTGACCCTGATATGAAACCATGAAAGATAAAGCTTTCTTCCTTTAAATTGTTTTTCTCAGATTTTTTTTTTTTTTTTTTTTTTTTTGTCACAGACATAAAAAGCTGTCTCTCTTTTTCTCATACACACAGATACACACACATACCCACACGGGAGCATACTTTTAGAATAAATCCCCCAAAATGAAATGGTTGAATCAAGCTATACACCCTCATTTACTTACTTGTTTCTTTAATAGTGTTAATGCGGCAAACTAAGCTCCAGAGAAGTTGAGTCATCTATACTGCCACATTGTGAACTCTGAGATTGTCACATTGTTGTCAGACCCCTTGATCTCTGGCCAGTCTGATAGATAAAAAGAATGTCATTACAGATTTGTCAAATCACTTTCAATAATTGATTATCTATGTTGCACCTTTTGCAAAAGTTAAATAGCAGATGAGAAGCCAGGTGTAACCCCAACGCTCGGTAAATGCAGGCAGGAGAGCTACAGTGTGACCTTGTCTCAAGAGAAAAAAAAAAGAGAGAGAGACAAAATGGGAACTACAGAGGAGATGAGCAACAATGACAAGCAGATCCACAGAAAATTGAACAAGTCAGACATGGAGGCTCATGCCCAAGATGGCTGAGGCAGGCGGACTGCCACTGACTTGAGGCCAGCCTGGGTTACAGAGTGAGCCCTATCTCAAGAAAAAAAAGAGAAAAAAGGCAAAACTAGGTCAGGGTTCTTGGTCTTGCTAAATCTGTTCACACTGCCATGGTTTGATCTGGAAGTAAGGGCTGAGGTCATGCCCTCGGCGTTTCCATCAGTACCTGAGAAACATGGCTTCATTAAGTTGAACTAAGGATCCTTTCTTAAATGGATTATTATTCCCAGTAAAAGAGATGAGGCACTGGGAATGGTGGCTCGTCTTTAATCCCAGCACTGGGGAGGCAGAGGTAGGTAGATCTCTGTGAATTCAAGGTCACTCTAGTCTACATAGGGAATTCCAGGCCAGTTGATCATGCTAGTCTTTGTATATATGTGTGTGTGTGTGTATATATATATATATATATATACATATATATATATATATATACACATGTATATATATTTCCAATTTTATTTTTAATATTTTTTGAGGCACGTATTCCTGGCTGATCTGGCACTCACTATGTCAAACAGACTGACCTTGAATTCATAGAGATCACCTGCCTCATAAATAAAATATTTTAGCACTTTCAAAAAAATTTAAAGCCTTTAATCCTAGCACTCAGAAAGCAGACACAGGTAGATCTTTTTGAGATAGAGGTCAGCTTGGTTTACATAGTAAGTCCATTAAGAACTGGGTCCTCCATGGTGGTATACACCTTTAGCCCCAGCACTCAGGAGGTGGAGGCAGGTGGATCCCCATGAATTCCAGGCCTTCCTGGAATACACGGTGAATTCCAGGCCATCCAGAGCTACACTGTGAGACCCTGTTTAAAATAAACAAAGAACCAGGCATGGGGCTGAGTTGGCAGAGTTCTCCTCCAGCAAGCACAGGTCTAGGTTAGATTCCCCAGAACAGTCTTGACCAGGCCTGGTGGTGCACACCTATAACCCTAGTACTAGGGAGGTACTGACAGGAAAGTAAGAACTGCAAGTTCATCTTTGGCTACAAGAGACCCTCTCTTAAACAGTCAAAAATAGCTGGGTTTGGTAGCACTCGCTCTTAATCCCAGTCTTCAGAAGGCAGAGTTATGCAGATCTCTGTGATTCAATACCAGCCTGGTCTACCAAGTTTCTTGTCTAGAAAAAACAAGAACATAAAAATCACAGTAAGGTACCTCTTCAGAGGGGTTAAAATGAAAGAAATTGGACAATTCTAACTGTTGTAGAAGTGGAGCATCCAAACTCACATGGGCCATTGTCTGCTGTTTAAATTGATAAACTCCTCAGAAGGTTGGCATTATCTAGAAAAACTAAAGTTGTTCATATCCTGCATCCCAATAATTCTGCCCACAATGTATGTACTTCTAGAGTTATGTAAGTTAATGTTCGAAGTAGGACAATCTCTAATATGACAAAAATGGAAAACATCTTCATTTAAGTTTGGTACAGGGGAATAGACCTTGGACCCAGGGTCTTGTGCATTGTATGCATATGCTTTACAGTATAAAGAATATGTCCACTGGACAGCATAATTTTGGGTTTTTGTTTGTTTATTTATTTGTTTTCTTATTTGTTTTTAAGCAGAGTCTTCCTGTAGTCCCAAGTTGCTATGTAAACCGGGCTGGCCTGGATCTCACAGAGCCTGCCTGTCCCTGCTGCGCTAGTGCTGATATTAAAGGTGTGTGCTAGGCCCGGGTTGACCCTGAGCTTCCGATCCTCTTCCTTGTTGAGAATAAGGGTCTGGTGAACATTCCCAATGCTCCCTTTAAGTTTTTCCTTATTGACCAAGAAAATAACTCTTATTCTGGACTCAGTCCTCGGTTCTCTTTACAGGAGTACCAGAATTTCCAGGCCAGGTGAATGATGACAACATTTTCGTGCAAACCTCTGTTTTACTTGTTCATTGCAGAATACTGTAACTGATCTATTGTGTTTAAACTTCTATCTATAGCAATGCATGACAGAGTGTACCTGTCTATCTTCAGTACATAGCTGGTCTATATAGCTGTCTATGATTGAATTCCATAAGGATGCCCTACAAACACATCACTATGTCCAAAGCTGAGTCAATCTGAAGTACTCCAAGTACTAAGTCCCTATTGTACCAAGTCACTATCACTTACATCAATTATTTTTAAGCTAGTTTATTTTATGTGTATGAGTGTATTGCCTGCATGTATGCAAGTGCACCTGTGTGGTACAATACACTTGGAGGTTAGAAAAGGGTATCAGATTCCCTGGAACTGGAGTTACAGACAGTTGTTTTCCACCATATGGGTGCTAGGATTCATATCCCAGGTCCTCTGAAAGAGCGGCTATTGCTCTTAACCCCTGAGCCATCTCTCCAGCCCACCAACTATCTTACGTTGTAGCTTCCCATTTGTGAATCTGTTTCTCTCTCTAACTATTGAGCAAGGGAAGATGGAGACCACATGAATTTTATTACCTTTGAATCTGGATCCCAACTTATGAGTTTACAAATGCCCGTTGAATTAAACTGGATATTTTTATTTTCAGAGCCAGATATCATGGGGTTTACTGAGGCTGCTTGCCAAAGGCATTGGGCTGCATTTCCTGCTGCCCAAGATGGGCTGAGGACATATTTGTTACATGAGATTCTAGCCAAGATGCTCTCCCCAAATCCTCTGCCCACCCTTCCTCTCTGGCAGGCTGAGATCAAGACAGGCGAAACCAATAGTTTGTCACATAGCAACAATAGTAAAGAATGAGCTACTGCCGCATGAAGCAGACGCTTGCCTGCCGCAGTGAGCAGAGCAGAGCTATTTTCAGATTCTTTAGGTAGAATCCCTGTCTGATAGCTCCACACACTGTGGCTATAGTTACCATCCATGGCCTCAGCTAAAGGGCTACAAGGCATAGAAAACACTTATCTGCATATCTGTCTCTTACTATCCTTTAGAGATGCCTTTTTGAATATAAAGGAACAATTTGCAGTCATAGTTTTGCTTGTTTGGAGTTGATTAAAATGTATTTGCAATACTGTTAGTATATTGCATGCATTTGTGTGTGGTGTATATACATGTATGTGTGTTGATGAGGCATTTATACATATGAGTGGATGGAGGTCAAAGGTTGATGAGTCTTCTATCACTCACCATCATTTTTTTATTCTCTTTCTTTTTTTGTCTTTTTGAGATATGGTCTCTTTATAGGTGTGGCTGGAAAGGAAATACCTATAGATATAGAGACCAGGCTAGCCTGGATTTCACAGAGATCAGTCTGCCCCTGTCTCCTGAATGTGGGGGATTAAAGGCATGTGCCACCATGCCTAATTTTTTTTTTCTTTTAAAGGGAGAAAGGGTTTTGTTTTGCTTATAGTTCAGAGGGATACATCCATTATCTTGGCAGGGCCATAGGAGCAGGAAGGTAGCTGGTAGATCGTCACATTGCCTCCTCTAGAATTTACTTTTTGAGACACGATCTCTCACTGAACCTCAAGTTCACCAATTGGGTAGACTGGGTAGCCAGTAAGTCTCAGGGCTCTTCCTGTCTCTGCCTCCCAAGTGCTCAGACTACAAGAGTGCCACCACACCTGGCTGTTAATGTGGGAGCTGGGGATCTGAACTCAGGTCCTCATGCTTGTGCATAAGCACTTCACCCACTGAGCCATCTTTCTAGCCCCATTGTTAACAAATTTTAATATTCTACTGAGTTAGCTAGGCTTGGTGATATATGCTTGTAACCCCAGCACTTAGAAGGTGAAGAAGGCATGAAGCTCTAAAGAGATGGCTCAAGGGATAAAGGCACTTGCTAGCTTCAGGCCAGCTGAGGCTACAAGAAGACCCTTTCTCCAAAAAGACCAAAAAGAAAAATAAACTAAAATAAAGCCACAGTCAAAATATCTCAGATTCTAGGACAGAGACAGAAAGTCGACTGGTACTCTGATGGATAAGTAAAGTAGAGCATGTCCTTTACACAGCCAGAAAATTCTTGTTGTAGAATGGGTGAGGTTGGGGCATGAGACCCACTGACCCAATCTAGACTTAAAAATGTCAATGGTACCCAGTCATTGCTTCAAGAAGTTGTTGATCTTGTTTCCTCCTCCTCCTCCTCCTCCTCCTCCTCCTCCTCCTCCTGCTCCTGCTCCTGCTCCTCCTCCTCCTCTACTACTTCTACTACTACTGCTACTACTGGGTTTGAATTGGGAGTTAAGGAGAAAGGGCAGGATAACAATCAACTATGACTGTTTCAAGAAAGTCTGGAAGGGGCCTGTCATGACAGCATACATCTTTAATAACAGCACTCAGGGAGGCAGAGGCAGGTGGATCTCTGTGAGGCCAGCCTGGTCTACATAGGCGGTTCGAAGCCAGGTAGGAATATAGGGAGACTGTCTCCAAAAAAAAAAAAACAAAAGTCAGGAAGAATCTGAACTAGAATGCAGGTTATGATGTGAGGTGATTCAGAAGTATAGGGTGCTCACTGGGAGGCCATAAGACTCCTTGTTGTTAGGATCAGAGTGGGCATTTTAAAATACTTTTAATTAGCATTTATTAATTATTTTATTTACTTTTTAGAGACAGGGTCTGGCTTATAGCGTTGGCTGGCCTTAAACTCTCTATGTTGACCTGGCTGGACTTGAACTCACAGAGATTTGCCTGCCTCTGCTTCTTGAGTGCTGGGAATGAAGGTGTGTAGCACCAAGCCCAGCTATACATTTTGGAAAAAAGAGGGTGAGTACCTGGATGTGGTGGCACACGCCTTTATCCCCAGCACTCAAGAAACAAGGTAAGCAGCCTGGTCAACATAGAGAGTTCTAGGCCAGCCAGTGCTACATAGCAAGACCTTGACTCTAAAAAATAAATAGAGGCCATGTATGGTGGCAGTGAATCTCTATGAGTTCAAGACAAGCCTGATCTACATAGTGAGTTCCTGGCCAGTCAGGGTCACATAGTCAGAGCTTGTCTCAAAAATAAAAAACAAAAACAACAAGCAAGTATTTAAAGTACAATGTTATTTTGCATGTGTTGGAGAGGGGCAGGGATTTGTGTGTGGCATGCTGGTGGAGGTCAGAGGACAACTTTTGGGAGTCCGTTTTCTCTTTCCACCGTGTGTGTCCTGGAGATCAGTCTCAGGTTGTCAGACTTGGTGGCAGGTGCAGTACCTGCTCAGTCATCCTGCTAGTCCCCTGTACTCGTACGCTTGTAACCCCAATAAACTCACTGGATCATGAAGCTGGACTTGAGCGGAACTGGAATTGTTTCTTTGGTCTGTCCTCCATGCCATATCTGGAGTGAGTAGACGTTTGTTCACATCTTCCCAGGAAAAGTCACACAACAGCACCTCATCCATGAAGAACCATGTCCACAGTTTTTCATTTGCTTTTTAACCACTCACATACAGAAGAGTCATTATTTTCCTTTATTAGGATACAGGTCACTGCAATGCAGTGGGAAACAATTTCACACACATCTCTGTGCACTTGTGGAATATGTCCTACAGATTCTGGGATTTTCAAAGGCTGGAATTTATACCTTTGGTACGAGACCAAAAGTTGTTTTTAGTTCTTAGGGGTTTTTGGTTTGGGTTTAAGACAGCATCTCATTCTGTAACTCATTCTAGCCTGGAACTACATAGCCTATGCTGATTAGAACTCATGACAATCTTCCTGCCTCAGCCTCCTGAGGGTTGCGATTACAGGCATCAGCCACTATGGTCAGCCTAAAACCACAAGTTTGTACCACACTCTGTTCCCACTAACAGAAGTGCATGCCCACTTCTCTTTATGCTTGGCAATGCTGGCAACTGAATTCCTTTCCAAGCCAGGCATGATTATTTCAGTCCCATGATCCCAGCACTTAGGAGACTCAAACAGGAGGATCTTCAGGATGAGGCTGGCCTGGGTTACACAGCAAGTTCCTGATTCTATTTTTTTCAAGAACTCATTAAATTTCATACAAGTAAATGTGTTCTTACAAACACTGACGTCATTCTGGAAGAGTACAGAAATCAGTAAGTCCTTCTAATGGACATGCATTTCCTTTCACGACCCAATGGCCTTCACCTCTATAGGAACAGCCCAAAGGCATGACCCATTCTTCATTTGGCAAAACCACTGTTGAAGCCACATGGATACAAGTCTGTTTTCTTTCTATAAAAAAAATTGAGACAAAGTTTTTCTGTAACCCCAGCTAAGCTGGAACTTGCCATGTAGACATCACGCTGGCCTCAGTCTCACAAAGATCCACCTGACTCTGCCTTCCAAGTGCTGGAATTAAAGATGTGTACCACCATGCCTAGCTCTAGTAACACTTTTGACTTGTAGTCTTTTAGTTTCTCTATATAATCCCAGCTGGTCTTGAACTTGAGCTCCTCCTGCCTCAGTTCCTTTTGAGTTTCATAGGATGACTTGAAATCGTGATGGAATCAAGTGGTTGCTATATACAGGCCCTATGGCGTTCCTATCCCCTTCTCTCTGATATTGGGGATCAAGCCCAGGGCCTTGCACATGTTAACCACACACTGTACCACCCAGCCATATAATAAAATAGGCTTAATCATGAAACCCATCTTACAGATGATTAGTTTGCCCAAGTCACATGGCTACTAAATATTAAAGCCAGAATTTAAGTCCAGCCCTCTCCGACTTCATTGTCCCTACTCTTACCTGCCGGTCTGTGCTGTTTCCTGGGTCTCCCAGTTGCCAACTGATGACTTCTTTTTAAAAATATTTTATGTGTATGAGTGTATTGCTTGCATGTATGTAGATGTACCTAGGTGGTGCAACGCCCTCAGAAGAGGGTGTCAGATTCCCTGGAACTTGAGTTACAGTTGTTAGCAGATATGTGCATGTTGGGAATGGGAATGGAACTTGGATCCTTTGCAAGAGCAGCCAGTGCTCTTAACTGTTGAGCCATCTTTTGGGCCCCCAGATGACTTCTTTTTCATAAATGCAATTTTATTTTTTGCAATGCTTAGTATGGACCCCAGGTCCACATGTTAGGTATGCACTCTTCCACTAAGCTATATCCCCAACCCTATGATCACAATCCAATCTACACACAAAACCCCACAATTGATCACATTTTCACTTGATTAGGTTAGACAGAATCTCACTTTTTTGTGTGTGTGTATGAGTGTTTCCTGCATGTATGTTGGAGCACCTGTGTTGTGCAATGTGTGTGGAGGCTGGAGAGGGCATCAGATCCTCCTGGAACTGGAGATCATATAGGTGCTGGGAACAAAACCTAGGTCCTCTGCAAGAGCAGCCAGTGCTCTGATCTGTTGAGCCATCTCTCCAGTCCCATAATCCCACTTTTAAAGTCCTGATTGCTCTACCTCTAACTCCAGTCCCTCCCATTGTTCATGTGCTAAGATTCAGGTGTTTATGAACCATGCCAGTTTGTGTGACACTGGGGACTGAATTCAGATCCTCATGTATGCTAGGAGAACACTCTCACAACTGAGCCATATCCCCAACCCCATCCTGAAACTGTTTTAAGGAGGCCTAGGCCTGGTATGGGGTCCCACAGCATTCAGGGAACTGAGGCAGGATTGCATGATCATGGCTAGCTTGGGAACAAGTTCCACAGTAGTCTGGGCAACTTAGTGAGAGCTTGTCTCAAAACTAATGTCCAAAACAAAACAAAAGGTTGGGGAGGTAGTTTAGCAGTAGAGTGCTCACCTAAGTGTGCACCAAACCCTGGTTTTCATTCCTAGTAGCTATAAGAAGAAAGTACTATCCTCGTCACTTGGCCAGCTTTTCTCCACTAGTCTGCCTGAACTTCGTTTGAAGATCACAAGTCAGAATTCATGACAATTTGAGTTTCTTCAGAGCATCATCAGTCCTGGGTGTTTTTTCATCCTTATTACATTTATTTATTTATTGCATGTATCTCCACGTGCAGGAGGGGGTCATGGGACAACTTGGGAAGTGGTTCTCTCTTTCCCAGCATGGGGTCTTGGGCATGGATCTTCAGTCTTTACAGCAAGCATCTTAATCTGTGACCCATCTCATCAGCTCCAATTCTAGGTTCTCAAGTTATTTCTTCTCTTCATTTTAGAAATAACTTGCAAAAGAGCATGAGATATGAAATATGAGAAAATAGGGCCCAGTGAGATGGCTTAGCAGGTGTAGGCACCTACTGCCAAGCCTGGGTCCCCTGGATTGGATCCCTAGCACTCACAAGTTGGAAGGAACTCCCTCCTCCCCCGACCTCCAACTAAACAAACAAATCTGAGGAAAGTTTTTTTTTTTTTTTTTTTTTTATGGCAGTCCTGGGAACTGACTTAGGGCCTCAGGAATGGTAGGTGAGCCTTCACTGCTGACCTGCAGCCCCAGCAAGTAATCTTACCCATATTAGACCCCATATTAGACGGTAATAGTTTGAGGGTTTCCTTCAGGGGCACTTACAACCTTGCCACCTTCTGCTTACAAAATGCCAAACATCAAGAAGACGAATCTTGTCTTGTGAAGGAGTGTAAAAGCATGCCCTCTCTTTCTGCAGCAAAATCCGGCTCACAACAGGACGGCATATTCGAGCATCTCTGCTCATCGTTACATTTCTGTTTTCTATAGGCATTTTACATTTCTTCTTTCCCCTGTTTACATGATATTTAAGGCACTACTTAACGTGGTGGAGATGGTGGAAACACCCCCAAATGCCTTGAAGTTTCAGGCAGGTTCAGAAAAGCGTTTCTCAAGGTTTCTTCAGTAAGAAAGATACCTGGCAGGGGTGTGTAGACACGTGGTGGATAAAGACGCAGGTGGGGTCTAGTTCTAAACATCCTCCCACGATTGAGATCCCTCCGTTTTTCGAATTATCAAGTATTACATATTTTCGTTGTCCAAAAACTTTTTTAAAAATCGGACAACGCAGGTAATCAGAGTGATTTTGGGAATGGGACGCAGGAAGATGAGGATGCACTGGGTCTCTATGCTGAAACATCAGGTTCTCGGGGGATTTAACCGGGTTCTTGGTACCCGCAGAGCCTGCCACCTGCACGGTGACTTTGCGCCTCCCGGTAGCAGCTCCAGAGCTACACTGCCCTTAGCGCAGAGACCCAGCCCAGGCACCTTCTCCCGTAACTGTCCACCGACTGAAAATACGTTCCGAGTGCGCCCCCAACCCCCTTGGCAAATCCTCCCCTTTAAAGGGAGCCACCGAGTGACGCCGCCGGGGGAGTTTGCGGAAGCGCCTACCGCGTTGGGCTCTTGGGCGGATCCCGTGATGGGGAGCGACCCCGCCCCCGCGCCGCTTCCCCCATTGTGTGAGCGCCGCGGCTGAAGCCCCGCCCCAACCCCGCCCCCGAGGCACGACCCCGCCCCCTTCCACCTCCCCTTTGGCTCATTTCCGGCCGCCGTCGCTACCGCTAGCCTGTAAGGAGGATTCGGCAGAGGGAAGAAACAACAGCCGCCATCTTGTTTGTGTGCTAGGCTGGGGGGGAGAGAGGGCGACAGGGAGCGGGCGAGAGTGGGCGAGCGGGACGCCGGGCTGAGTGCGGACTGTGGGAGTAGCGAGTGCGGAGGGGACCGGGCCGGAGCGCAGCGGCCGCGACCGAGACAGTGGCGGGGGGCCCGGGGCGCACGGGCTGAGGCGACCCGCAGCCCCCTCCCGCCCGCACACACACCCACCGCGGCCCGGGCCCGCGTCGACGCCTAAGGGGGGGGCCCATTACATAACCCCGCACCCCGCGGCGTCTTCGCCCGCCGCCCCGGGCGGCCCTGAGCCGAGCCCCGGGCGTGGGGGGGGGGCGGGAGCTCCCGGCACCTGGCGGCCGGGGGTGGCGGTCCGAGCGGCGGCCGCACTGCTCGCTCTTCCGCGGGCCGAGGCGGCGCGCGGAGGCCGCGTCGGTGGGCTCGGCGTCGGCGCGGGCTTACGGGAGGCGCGGCCCGGCCCCCCGGCCCCCGGGGCGGGCGAGCTCCACGCCCGGCGGCGTCGCCGCGCCTCCCTCGGCCGCCGCGCGATGTGAGGCGGCGGCGGCGCCAGTCTGGCTCTCGGCTCGGCGGAGCTCGGCGCGGCCATTTGGGGCCGGTGCGGCGGCGGCGCGGAGCGCGGCGGCGGGAGGAGGGGGACGAGCAAGAGGAGGAGGGTGCACAGGGTGGGGGCGCAGGCCCGGGCGGGGGCCCCGGGAGGAGGTGAGTGTCTCTGGTCGCCTCCTCCTTTCCCCTCTTTTCGCCCCCGCCTCCTGCTGGCGATGCGAAGGAGGAGGACAGCGCCGAGGAGGAAGAGGCTGATGGCGGCGGCGGAGCTCCGGGAGACCTTGGCGGGGCAGGGGCCGGCCGCGGCGGGCCGGGGACTGCGAGTCTAGACTAGAGCCGTGGTGTTCGGCGGGTCGGTGTCGGTGAGCCGTCGTTCGGGCCTGGCTGGGCCCGGCCGCTCCGCACTTGCCGTAGCCTTTCTGCCGAGTCCGCATCCCTCTGCGGGTGAAGAGGAAAAGGAACTTCCCCACCCCCCTCGGGTTGCGGCGGAGCCCCCCGAGCCCACGGTCGCAGCGGGGCGGGGACCCCCGGGCCGAAAAGGAGCTTTGCTGCGGATTTGCCTTTTGCTCGCCTGTGTCTCCGAAAGAATTAAAAATGGCCGAGAATGTGGTGGAACCGGGGCCGCCTTCAGCCAAGCGGCCTAAACTCTCGTCTCCGGCCCTCTCTGCGTCGGCCAGCGACGGCACAGGTTAGTCTCTGGACTCCCGGCCTTGCCGGTTTCCCTTCATCCTCACTGCTCGTTGCACCTCTGTCCGTGTGTGCTTCTCGGCCCCTTCCTAGTTTCCTGACCTGGGATGAATTTTAAAGGTGTTTGAATGGGTTGGTGGACGACGTCCAGTGGCCCAACCATTTTCTTTGCCTTCCGATACGTTTCATTGCAACACTATGTCTTGTCACTCCGATGTGTGTTCTGGAATTAGAGCTCGGAAGTGGGTGCTGCATGGGCCTTCATTGTTGCCCCCGTGCTGCTTTACTTTTAGCATTTGTTAATGTTGTTAACTGGCACATGGGTTTCAAATTAATCTTCTCGGTTTCACCGTAATTCTGTTTCCTTTACTTTCCCACTTTTAGAGATTTTGAACTCCTGTGCACAAGATTTTCTGTGGAGGAATTGGGTAGAAGAAAAATCTTGATTTGTGGGTGTGTGATTCCGGATTTCAAGTGTACCATGAAGTTTAGCAGAATTATTTTACTTTGCCTGCCGTTTTTCGTCTCCTCTCCCTAGCCTTGCTTTAAGTGTAGAAAGCAGATTATTTGACATTTTTCAGTTATTTTCTGTGAAACCAGAATGTCTCAAACTGGGTTTTCAGGTGGGGAGAGCAGGAGGCATGTTCTTTGCAGGTTAGGTTTTTCTGGTATTAGAGCTTTAGAAGTGGAGAGTACAAGTTGAAAGAGCTCCTGGTACAAGTTTTCGAATGTTTGGTAGCTTGTGTGTGTGCTTCTACTCTTAAGAGCTTTAAGGTTGCAGTTTCACAAGGTCTAGGAATGCTTTTCTTCCCTCAGCCTCTTTGTTAGGAGAAATTCAGGGAGACCTCTTGCATCGTCCGATCTTTTCCCTGCTTACTGTTCTTTAATGTTGTTATCCTGATGATCACCGAGCTCCTCTTTTACTGTCTTAGTTGAGATGCCAGAATAATAAAGAAGAATGGCTGGCCATCTGACAGTCCACAAGATGTTCCCCCTTACTACAAGCATCTCTTTAACGCTGAGAACTGACTCCAACGTCATCCCTCCATCTGCCAGTGGGAGTGCATAATGGAGTTAAATGTACCCTTTAAGTTTGTGGAGAACTTCTAGACCATGCTTCTAAGTAGGCTTTGTTTTAAAAGAGTATGAAAATAGGAGGATATAGCCAATGCTTTAGTTCGTTACTTTTATAAGATAAATTTTGAACTATGATTTAGTTAACCTGCAACAATTGGTAAGTGTTGGTTGAGTCTTTCGGTGTTAGCTACCTGAGGCTCTAACATGTTCTACATGAACTTTCAGCCTTGAAGTTTTGGTAGTCTTAAAGGATTTTTTAAAATTCCTTTTTCTTCAATATGTATATATATGTCTTTTTTACCTTTTGTAGATTTAGACATGTCTGCGTGTGTGTGTGTGTGTGTATGTGTGTATTGTATAGTTTTTGTGCAGAGTTGTGCTCTTTAGTTTTTCTGTAATACCGTAACAGGTTTTACATTTGATTTAACCAGTAACATGAATTAGCATAGGTAAAACTTTTTATACGCATTATTTGATGAGTCCTGATTTGAGCAGCTTAGTCTTGAGGTTCAAACGTTTCTGTTCAGGTGAAAGACTATGTTCTCTACATCTATCTGGTCTGTGTACTTGGCTAACTTAGTTAATGTTGGCTAACTTACTTACTTGATAGTGTCTTACCTTGTTGATAAGCAAAACTTGCTTTGCTCCTTGGAATACCTGTGAGCACAATTATTATAGTCCTACGTGGAAAATACTCAACACTGAGTTCTCTATTGCACTCAAAGTTTACATTAGTAATAGTTATTTTTCTCTAAAAGTTTTGGTGAAGGTTAATTTTTTTTTCTCTTCTCAAATTTATGTTTCAGTAATTCTTTGGAATACAGTCTTTAATTGCAACCAGCCTGGGTTTTGGGGGTGGAGGGCCTAAGAGGTGAGTGCTAAGAAAATGCTGACTCTCTGTGAAAAGTGTGTAGTCTGAATACACCTACCAAGTTTGTGCTTCCTTTATAGGAAAGAAAATTTAAAACTAGTGGGTTGGTAAGCTAAAGTATTACAAACCAATTAGTACTTAAATCTCAGATTCTGAACATCTAAGGTTAGGTATGATTGCAGAATGAAGGTGACCTCACAGGTGGACTAAAGAAATTTTGATGTTGATTGAAATAAGTTGATTTAGATTCAAGTTTTATGTGTTGAGATGAGGAGGGGAAAATTGAGGGGAGGTCTTGGTACATTCAGAGATGTAACTCTAATATAAACATATCTAAAAAATTAAACATAATGAAATCCATCGAAGTAAATCTAGTTAGGATGGTAAGTCATTACACAATGTTATTTTGAAAAAATAAACGATTTTCTAAAAACCCTTCCTGGCCAGGGGTTTTATTTCAGTATTTGTAGGTTTGATCCAGTGAATTTGTTTGGTAAGGTTCAGGCAAAACCTAAAAACAAAACTTTTTGTCCTACCCATTTTCCTTTAAAAATTCCAAAAGCTGTTTGTAAACAATTTTTTGGTAAGTTTTGGAGATAACCTGTTGAGTCGATTTCTGATAATCTAGGTGGCAGTGAAGAGGATGATTTGTTGCCTTCCTTGCTCAGTGAACACATTCTCACTGCTAGGAAGTCAGTGCTGTGTGCACTTAAAGAACATGCTCTGGAAACATGGGACCTGACACAATTAAATAGGATAAAGAGTCCTTTTGTGGCTCTTGTGTAAGGGTCTGGATTGGCTTGGGTTTATGCCCCCAAACCAGTAGCCTGTCCCCAATTTCCAAGGCACAGAGCAGAGAGTATATAAGTGCCCTTTGGCCACTGGATTAATGTGCATGTTGGAGAAGAGGTAAGGATGGCTTTTGTTTTGAAATAGGTTCTGACTTTGTAGCCCAGGCTAGCTTGGAGCTTGCTACTGCTTTCTTACCGCCTGAGTGCTGAGATTACAAGGGTGAACTACTATGCCTTGGCCAGGAAGGATTTTTTAATGTCGGTTTTATTTTCTCAAAATAATATTGTATAGTGACTTACCATCCTAACTAGAACACTTGTGGAGTTTATGTTTTACGCTTACTTTTTACATATGAATATTTACATTAGAGTTACATTTCTGAATCAGATACAGCCCTTTGGTCTAGTGAGGTATTGCTGACCTCTGTGCATGAAGCAGAACATTTTGCCTAGTACTTTAAATTTCTCTCACTGTAACTCTTTCCCAAGGCCTTGTAAATTCATTGATAGAACCTCAAGATGGTTGTTTGGTTGACAGTGAGATAAAGTGACTTTCTGCTAAGTTGTAAGTCCTGTGTATTATAATGCAGGTACCCTTTTCAAGCAGGAATTTGTGTTCTTTTGAAGAAATAGAGACTGTATTGGCATGTCCAGTGAATTGATGAAATGGACAGAGAAGATGGTTCTGCCGTAGATGCCTTTTGGCATTTCTTTTCCTAGTCTGTTCCATTAGAAGAGGAAAATTTCAAATGCTTGAAAATTGATTTGTAGTGGTGTTTGCAGATAGATTAAGTGGTTAAAAGGGAAAGGGAGTAAGTGTAAGAACACATTCAGTTAGATTCAGACCCCTCTTCCTGGTAAATTCACAGAGACAGTCTAGGAGCTATTCAGCCAGTTCATATACAGCAGTTCATCTATTAATAGAAAATAATTCTTCTGTGGTTTACAGTTTCTGCCTCTTTTTGAGGGGTCTTGCCATGTTGCCTAGGTGATCTGAAAACTCTAGGGTTCAGTTGACCTTCCCAAATCTGCCTCCCTGGTAGCTAGCACTATAGGTCTGCAGTATTACACTTGAAATTAAATACTTTGACTGTGGTAACAGAACTAATTGCCTGTAATTCCAATTCCAGGGGATCCGACGCCCCCTTCTGACCCCCTCTGGCATTGCATGACACAGGTGCACTTGCAAACGTGCAGCCAGTACAGTCTATACATAAGTTTTTTTGTTTGTTTGTTTGTTTGTTTGTTTTTTTATAAATTTTGAGTTGGGCATGGTAGTTCATGCACATCTATAATCCCAACACTCTAGAGGCTGTGGCAGGTGGATTGAGAATTCAAGGCCAGCCTGGACTACAGTATGGCCCTGTCTCAGAAAACAAAAGCAAGCAAAAAACAACCAACAATAAAGCTTAACAACATTGACATTGATTTTTGTAGATGACTTGTTTTTTTAGACGTGGTCTCATTATGTAGCCCAGGCTGACCTGGAAATCACAAAGATCCTTCTGCCTACTGAGTGCTGGGATTAAAGATGAGTTTTGTTTTGTAGTTTTTCTTGTTTTGCTTTTTAGGGTTTTTTGTTCTTGTTTTGTTTGTTTAATTTTTGTGTATATGCTTTGCCTGTGTGCCTCAGGCTCAGGTTGGCTTTCCTGTGATAAACCAGTAGTTTCTGGATCCTAATGGTGTTCTTTGTTGTTGTTCATTTCCTCTAAAAGGGTTAGAAATGGTGCCCCAACGTGGCTCAGTGGGTAAAATAAAAGCACTTGCCGAACAATTCAATCCATGTTCAATCCACTCAACCCAGGTATAGACCAAAGGAGAGAATGAACTCCATAAAGTTGGCCTCTGACCTCTACAGCATGCATGCTATGGTATTTGCATACCTGCATGTGTGCTCACATATACAGTTAAAAAATGGGAAGCTAAGAGAATAAATATTAATTGATTAAGCCTTTTCTGAGCAATTTGGATATAATTTGGGGTTTAGATAGAGTTTTCAAAATAAATGCCCCAAAGAGTAATTAGGAGTAATTTTCTTGAGAGTAAGTTCAATCACAGCCTGGTTTACAAAGTGAGTTCCAGGCCAGCCAAGGCTCCATATATAGTGAGACCCTCCTAAAAACCGAAACCAACCAACTACTGAACAGAAAGGTGATTGGTTAAGAGAATGGGCTTTGGAGTCGACTACTAGAATTGAGATCCATTCCATACCTTTAATAACTATGAACCTCAGTCCAGTTACTTTACTTGCATCTCATCTTCCTTTTTTGTAGTGCCCATCTTAATAGGGTTGTAGTGAGGAATAAATGGAATTCTCTGTAAAATGCTTAGGAAAGCTAGATGTGGTGGTACATACCTCTAATCCCACAATTCCAGAAGACTAGGGCATGATTGTGTCCAGTTTGAGACTAGCTTGGGCCACAAACTTTATATGTAGTATAAAGCCAGTAAGGGATACTAGAATGAGTCTGACTCAGAATAAAATGAAAAAATGCTTATGGCAGTATTTGCTGTTGAATAATATATGCACGGTAAATGTTAACTGTTTGTAACTGTGGTAGGGTTGTTATGTTGTTTTGAGGCTAGGTCTCTAGGTAGCTCCAACTGGCCTGGAATTTAGTATGTAAACCAGGCTGGCCTCCATCTCATGAAGGTCCTCCTGCCTCTGCTTCCAGAGTGCTGCGTATAAAAACATGGGCCACCACACCCATGTATATCTTTTTATTTTGTTTTAATAGACATAGATAAAATGGATAAAGACCAAGAAAAATACATAAAGCTTAGAGAGTATTGTTAGAGTAAGCATCTTTATATCATCTACCCAGAGACTGTTTTAGAAGTGTAAGAATATGGAAGTAGGGGTAAATACAAGAATAAAAGTAGTATTGAGTAGAGTGGCCCCTGCCTGTAATATTTTCACTTGGGAAACTGAAGCAGAAAGGTGTTTGGAAGTTTGAAGCTAGCCTGGCTAGAGTGAGGTCCTGTCCTCAAAAACAGAAGGAATAAAAGTACTGTGTCTGCTGCTACTCGGAGTGTTTAGTAGCTGGAAGTAACTCAAGATGAACAGATAGGAAAACTAGAATAGGAAATGGAAAGCATTGTTCTCCTTGGCCGTGTTTAAAAAACGAATGACTTTTTGTGATTGAGGACTATATTTTTCTAGTTTCATGTGTTTCTCTAGATCATTTGTTGTGTGAGTTTTTTGTCTGGTTTTGTTTTGCTTTTTAGTTAAATTTCTTAGGTCTGTTTAATTTTTGTGTGTGTATAGAGTGCTTTGTACTATGTCTGTGTGCCTGGTGCTTATGGAGGCCAGAAGAGGTTCCCTGGAACTGGAGGTACAGACAGTTGTGAGCCACTATGGGTGTTGGGAACTGAACCCTAACTGGGTCCTCTACAGTAACAGCAAGCGCTCTTGACTGCTGAGCCATCTCTAGCCTGTCCTACACATTTTTTTGGAGACAGTCATACTCTTGTCATGCAGGGAAGTAGGAATGCACTATGTAGCCCAGTAGCTCATACTTGGCTTGAAGTCTGTGAAGTGTCTCCTGCCTGCACTGAGAGGTGGGATTACAGGAGTAAGTTACGAAGTCTGGCCAAAAACACTTTGAGAGTGCTGGGTTCACAGTCTGAGCCATCCTAGCTTAAGAACTACATTTTATGTCTAGAGCCAGAAGGTTTTTGTTTCCACATGTGAGTGAACAATACTTACCCTTATTATTGGCATATATGTATTTGTGTGTCTGTACACATGAGTGTGTGAAGCAGAGGTTGATGTTGGGTGTCTTCCTCAGTAACTCCCCACCTTGGTTTTTTGTTTTTTATTTTTAAGTTTTTTCAAAATTTCAATTTTATATATATCAGTGTTTCACCTGCCTGTATGTATGTGCCTGAAATGCCATCCAAGGCCTGAAAGGGGGTATTTTTTTCCTTTTGTTTTAAAAAGTTTTTTTAATTTATGTGTATTAGAGTGTTGCCTTCATGTATAGAAGGTCACTGGGTGTGCAGTGCCTGAGACCAGAAGAGGGTATCAGATTCCCTGAAACTGGAGTTACAGGTAGATAGTTGTTAGCTGCCATGTGGATGCTGAGAACTGAACCTGGGTCTTCTGCAAGAGCAGTCAGTTAGTTGACATGTCAGGTGTGCTATGTTGTGCTAATGTTTTCTGTTCTGGGAATTTATTCTTGATTTAGGGACCTCTTTGGTAATTCAAACAAACATGGTCCCATCTTGTCTTCCTAGATTTTTCAGAGGCAGAGAGAAGACTTGATATCTGACAGTGTGATCGGCATTGTGTTTAGGAAGTACAGGGCAGATGGGTGAATAAAGACATTTTAATTTAGTTCTAGACATTGATGACTATGTTTGAGGAATTGATGTCCTGTCTTGGAATCTTATGAATAGATAGTGTTAATAAGAGAGGCTGGACCAGAATAGGGAGTACAGGAGACAGAAAATGTGATCTTTTCAGAGAACCTGACTGGAGGATAGCAAGACATATGGCTGTAGAGGTAAGCAAGGGGTTAATCATGCCGGACTAATAATGCTTAGAGAAGTTTAAATTCCCATTTTAGCCATTTTAAATGGCTGGAGAGTTTTATACCATAGATGAATAAAGTAAGGAGTGATTTAGAAACAGGTAGAGAGGGTTGAGACTTTTAGAGGAGTCCACCTATAGTAAAGGTGGGCTTTATCAAAGAGGATGGGAAACATGGAAAGGTTTGAGGGAAGATGGGTGATTGATGTAAATTCGTATTGATTCCAGCCCAAGTGGTCAAATGGAGAAATCTAAGATAATTCTGAAATTTCAAGTTGGAATGAGGGGGTAGATAATTCACTGAGAGAATATTGGAGGCGAGGAAATGACACACAGGGAGAGACAACACGTGCTGGGGGGAGTGAGTTAAAATTTGGCCATTTTGAAGTTTCTACTGAATGAAGTCAGGCATTGCTTTCCTTTGGTTGAGTACTTTCTAGGTACCCATATTAGGATAGGAGATAAGGATAAATTAAGGTGGTTTCTTCTCTCCATGTTCAGAGTCTGGTGGGGTTGATATACATGTACATGTACACACAATTTCCCCATAAATTATGCTTTGTTAAATGGGGGGAGGGTTGTTTTGTTTTGTTGGGTTTATTTGTTTGGGTTTTTTGAGGTAGGGTCTCTGTAGCCCCAGCTGGTCTGGAACTCACTATGTAGACCAGGCTGGCCTGCCTCTCCTTACCCAGTGCTGGGGTTAAAGGTGTGTACCACCTTGCCTGGCTGTCCTGGGTTTTTAAAAATATTTTATTCTTATGTATATGCATGCATTGCCAGTGCGTATGTAAGTGCACTTGTGTCATGCGATGTCCTTGGAAGTCAGAAGGTATCAGATCACCTGGACTGAAGTTACAGACGGTTGTTATTCTCCATGTGGGTAGTAGGAACTGAGCCAGTGTCCCCTGCAGGAGCAATCGGTGTTCTCTGCTGAACCATCTCTCCAACCCTGTTTTGATAAGTTTAGCAGCAGCTGTTAGGGATCATTTCACATGATAGGTCTTGGTTGTTGCTGGAAATTTTCATGCAGAAAAATGTGTATTTGAACAAAGTTGTTAGGGCTGAAAGTAACTTACCTTTTCTTAGAAGTAGGGGAGGGTATTTTATGTGTAGCAGATATAGATGATGTGGCTTGAACATACGTTAGGAGGTTGTGGTGTTTGCATGTGAGACAGATGGAAGGAGGGATAGTGGGGTCCTGTTATGGAAAGACAAAAATATACCACGGAATTTGCCATTCATTTGTCTGTAGGAGAGTCACTGGTGAGCAGGTCTGACTGCAAGAGGCCAGGGGATGGTATTTATCCCTTTGGAGAGAACTAGTTGCCTTGAAATTTTATTATAAATTGTACTTAGCAAAATGAACTGTTTGATTTATTTAAGAACTAGAACTAGGTTTTGCCTAACTGTAGTACATGATTGGAATCCCAGCTACTCAGGATGTTGAGGTAGAAGGATTAAAAAATAGTCTACTATGTTCACAAATTATCTAGCTACCATATCAATCCCCTCATATTTTGCTTACAGTTGTCATGAATATAGAAAATACAGCAGATGCCAATTCAGACTGTCCTTTGTCAACTTTGTCATTATAGATAACACAGTTTTATTGTGGGGCCTCATGCGTGTCAGGCAAGCACTGTACCACCTGAGTCTTTTGGAAGCTTTAAAAACATTTATTCTGTACATATGTTATATATTTACTTGTGTAGGTGAGGAGGTCAGAGGATAACTTTGTGGAGTCGGTTCCTTTGCCTTTACATGAACTTGGGTCATCAGGATTGTGGGGCATCACTGAGCCATCTCTTTGGCCTCTCTAGGAAATGTTATTTTTTTGAGACAGGGGCTCACTATGTAGCCCTGTCTGGCCTGAGATTTGCTATGTATACCAGGCTTGTTTTAATCAGAAGTGGTAGGTTTAAAGGCCTCTGAGATTTTTTATAAAAAAGGGATACCTTCTCTGTCTATAAGTCTCTGTAGGCATTCCCTTGGACCAAATTCTCAAGCTTGCTCTTATTTATTTATTTGTTTATTCATTTAGAGACAGGGTCTCCTGGTAGCCCCAAATGACTTGGAACTTCCTCCATCAGCCAGACTGGCCCTGATCTCTCAGAGATCCACCCACTTCTGCTTCCTGCAGTGCTGGGATTAAAGGGGTGTGCCACCATGCCCAACCAGTGCTCTTTAAGATTTGTTAATTTTATGTTTATATTTCAGTGCCTGCATGTATATGTGTGTGTTTGTGTGTGTGTGTGTGTGTATACAAAATATATACAAAACACTTTATGTGTGCAGTTGCCTGAGGAGGCCAGGAGAGAGCATTGTAACTGAAGTTCTAGGTATTTGCGAACCACCATGTAGGTGCTAAGTGCTAAATCCAGGTCCTCTTCAAGAGTAGCAGGTGTTTTTTAACAATACTGATCTATCTCTCCAGTCCTCAAAGTATATTAAAAACCATGAAGTGTTCATTTAGTGATGATGTTAGCACACAGTTTAGATTTACTGTAAAATAGATCATCAGTTTATTCCTTTAAATTAAAAAGAAAAATTGTGTGAATGTGTGTGTGTGTGTGTGTGTGTGTGTATGTGTATGTATGTACATGGGGGAGGAGCTCCCAGAGGCCAAAAGAGGACTTAAGATCCCTTCCAGTCACAGGAGGTTGTGAATTGCCTAAGAGTGCTGAACATGCACTCTTTGCAAGAGCAACAAGCACTGTTAACTACTGAGCCATCTCAGTAGTTCATCCCATTCATTTGATTGTTAATGTGCAATTTTAATAAAAGTGTTGAGAGTATTTTGAGTCTTTTCTTATTGTTCAGTGGGGATTGCACTTTTGGAGGAACAGTCTCTACAACTCACTATGTAGACCAGGCTGATCCAACCCTACATTTCTGCCTCTACTTCCTGAGTGTCAGGATTATTGACCTGAGTCACTATGTCCAACTTTGTTGGATTTTTCAGACAGGGTCTTGTCTTACACTATATAGCCTATGCTATCCTAAAACTCACCATGTAGCTAGGTGGCCTTGAATTTGTGACAGTCCTCCGGTTTAATTTGGCCTTTCTAGTGCTGGGATTACAGGAGTGAGCTACCACACCTGGTTTTATTGTGTTTTGTTTGTTTAAAAGATTTATTTTTGTTTATATGTATGAGTTTTTTCCTGTATGTATGTTAAGTACATCCATGTTGTGCAGTATCCATGGAGGCCAGAAGAGGGCTCTGAGTCTCCTGGAACTGGTATCATGGATGGTTGTTGACTGCCATGTGGGTGCTGGGAAAAGAACCAAGTTCCTCTACAGGAGCAACCTGTCTCTTGACTGCTGAACCATCTTTCCAGACCATATTTTTAAAAAATATTTTTTGTTTACTGTTTTTATATGTATGAGTTTATTGCTTGAATATATGTAAGCACACCCATGTTGTGCAATGCCCATGGGTGTTGGAAACTAAACCTGCATCCTCTGCAAGAACATCTTGTGCTATTAATTACTGACCCATCTCTGCAACCCCTTTGTATCTTAAGTTCATTGCTCATGAACTCACTACCAGGTTTTATCTGGGAACCTCTTGAAGAAAGATTTAATGGAAAAAAAATTTAATTTTGGTAGTGAAAATAAAATTCTATTAGAGTTGGTGATTTAAGAGATTTAGAGTAATTTTTCTTAGTCTGAAAATATTTTATGTTCTCAGCTTTAAAATATTTAGAAAAGTTGTAGATTTTCATGTTTGATAAACATTGTGTTAATTACCTCTCTGTTGCTGTAATATATGACTAGAAGCCACTTAATGGAGGAAAGTTTATTTTAGCTTAATGTTGCAGAGGAATGAGAGTCTATCATTATGGGGATGCAGCAGGTATGGAGCAGGAGCAGGAAACTGAGAGTTCACATCTTCAATCCTAGACACCAAACAGTGTGAACTGAAGTGTGGTGAGGCTGTGAACTCTAAAAGCACACCCCAGTGGCATACTCCTCTAGCAAGGCTACATATCCTACAAATTCTATGACCTTTTCAAACAGTGCTACCAGCTGTATCTAAATGTTCAAATGTGTGAGCCTATGGGGAACTTTTTTTTTTGGTCTTTCTGTGATGGGGTCTCCCTGTAGTCCCAGCTGGCCTGGAACTCAACAGAGATCTGCCTGACTCTGCCCCCTGAATGCTGGGACAAAAGGCTTGTGTCTCCCTGCTGGCTAGGAACTTTTTTAAAAAAATACTTTACTTTTTTATGTGTGTGAATGTGTTCCCTGCATGTGTGTAAGTGCACCTTGTTGTGCAATGCCCATGGAAGTCAGAAGAGGGCATTGGATCCTCTGGAACTAGAGTTAGGGATGGTTATTAGCCGCTGTGTAGGTGCTGGGAATCCAACCTGTGTTGTCTTGGGCCATCTCTCCAGCCCCAAAGGGGATGTTTGTTATTCAAACCATCACAGTAAAAATGAAGACTGTTTTCATACAAAGAAAGTTACATTTGGATGCAAGAGGTTTGAATATATCCCGTAATAAAGTAGTGATAACTTAGGGAAACCAGGTTAGCATAGGTTTCTTTTATCAACTGAGTTACATTTCTAGGACCTGTTTGTTTGTAAACAAATGGTAATGAAGACCTCTTTGTTCTGCCCCTAATTAATATGTAACATTTTGTTTGTTTTGTGTTTTAATTTTGTTTTGTTGTGTGTGTGTGTGTGTGTGTGTGTGTGTGTGTGTGTGTGTGTGTGTTTGGTTTTTTTTTTTGCTTTTTTGTTTGGAGACAGATCTCATTGCGTAGCCCTGGCTGGTTTGAAACTTGCTATGTTAACCCAGACTGGCCTCCAGCTCTGAGATCACCTACCTCTGCCTCCTGATTACTTGGATTAAAGGCATCTTCCACCTTGCCTGGTCTAATATATAACTTTTAAAAGATAAAGATCACACATGTGTTCGTCTAGCCCCAACACTGAGGAAACTAAGGTAGGAAGAACTCTGCGGTGTCTTAAGTGTTTGAGTTCAGCCTGGGTCACATAGTAAGACTCTTGTCTCAGATGGAAAGATGGAAGGACAGGAGGGAAAAGAGAAAAGAAAACCAACATCAACCAGTTCTGTAGTGCTTCAGAGCCTAAGAGCCATCGTTTTTAAAAAGATTTATTTTTAATTATGTGTGCATGTTTTAAGTATGTGCACATGAATGCAGGTACTAATGGAGGAGGCATCTGATCCCCTTGAACTGGAGTTGCAGATGATTGTGATGCTGACGGGGTTGCTGGGAATCCAACTCAAGTTCTGTCCTAGAGCCCTATGTTCTCTTAACCCTCATGAGGCATCTCTGCAGGCTCTAAAGAATCATCTAAGTGGCGTGGTGTTACAAATCTGTAATCTTAGGACTTGGGAAGCTAAGGCAGGAGGATCTTGAGTTGGAGGCCAGCTTGGACTACATAGAGTCTGTGGGGAGAGAGACAGAGAATGAATGAATATAAAAATCCCATGAAGTAGAGTGAATTTGTAAATTTTAATAACTTTTTGGTTGTGGGCTTGAGTCTTTAACCACTGCACCAATTCTTCAGCCCCAATTTTAATAACTTTTGATAGCAGAGGTCACTAAAGTTTACTGTCAGTGATATTTACAGCAAGGTGAAGATAGCTTGTAATATTAGGTTTTTATTCAGATGGTTAGACTCCATGATCACAGATGATAGTATTTGAAATTATAATGCTCAAAACTTTGAGGTTCAAAGTTTGTGGTCAGAAAAATAGGATTCTAGGGCTGAAGAGATGGCTCAGTGGTTAAAGAACATTGACTGCTCTTGCAGAGGACCCAGATTTCAATTCCCAACACCCACATAGCAGTTAACAACCGTCTCTAATTCCAGGACCAGGGGATCTGACACCCTCTTCTGACGTCTGTGGGCATTGTGTATGGCAATACACTAGTACACATAAAATAAAAAACAAAATATTATAAAACAAAAAATAAAAATACGATTCTAATTTGACAGTGATACCAGCCAAATGGATTTGTCTTTAGCATTACAAAAAGAATTTGATAGGGGTCAAAGTTTATATTAGTTTTCCATGTAATTGTCAGAATTTAAGTACATAAATGTAATTGAAATATTTTAAAATAGAAATAACATAATGTTAACCAATTATTAAGTATGCAATTTTAGAATTTCTGAAAACATTTTAAGTATATGTGTATTCCTAAATACTAGTGAATTCTCTAGGTATATACTGTGCTGTGGGGAAGCTAAGTATCTACTAAAGGAGATCTTTGTCATTCAGATGTCTACAATTTGATAAGAGCAGGATGATATACACAAATACCTATAAGAAAAGACAGGCATTGAATACCCCAGGAGCTGGAGTTACTGGCAGTTTGAGCCACCTGACATAGTTGCCAGGAATTGAACTCAGATCTTTTGGAAGAGCAACATGTGCTCTTAACTGCTGAGCCATTACTCCAGCCCTCAAAACTTTTTTTTTGAAGCAGGACCACTTGTGTAGCCCATGCTCCTCCATAAACCAATTAGAATGACTGAAATTCTCATACTTGTGTCTCTCTCCATCTTCAAGTGCCAGGATTATAGGCTAACACCGTAATTCCTGGTAGTGCTGGGGATCCAACCAAGGGCTTTGTGCATGCCAGGCAAGCACTCTACCAACTAAGCTATATCCCCAGCCCTGCCAAACTTCAATTTTTTGGTCTATTGTAAACTTCTCTTGCTTCACAGTGGAGCTTGATTGTGTAATGTGATAGTAGATGTTTGCATGAGACATACAATCAAGCAAGCACAGTAGATTTAGGTATAGTACAAGTTCAAAATCCTCACTGTAGAGTCTAAACTTAAAAGATTTAGTTATTACAGAAGCTGGTTCAATGTGGCTACCCACTACTTAGGAGATTGCTCAGATTAATGAGAATAATATCTGAGGTGCTAAGTATACTGCCTGACATTTTGCTGACCTGGATCTCACAGTCCTGCCTGCTTCTGCCTCTGTCTTCTGAGTGTTGGAATTAAAGATGTGTACCACCATGCCTGGTCCTTACTGCCTATCTGACATCTTAAAAATACTTGATAACTGTTTTTTCTCATAATCCAGTCTGTCTTCATTATAATAGAGTGACTTCATTGAATAGTAACAGTAAGCTTTTATATATGTATATTCAGTTGCTCCTCATAGATAGCATATGAAGTTGGTACTTTCCTATTATGTGGAGGTAGAAGCCAGGTTGGTTATAGTATATACTTCAGGGTCATGTCTGATGTCTTAAAAAACTGTTAAGAGCTTTTTAGATTATGTGTATTTGTGTGTGTGTGTGTGTGTGTGTGTGTACGTGTACACGAGTGCCTGTTGAAATCAGGCACTGGATCCCGAAGATGGTTGTGGGTGCTGGGAACTGAACTTTGATCCTCTGAAAGAGCAATAGGTGCTCTTTAACCACTGAGCCATCTCTCCAGTCTTCCTTAAGATCTTTTAGTTAAGTAATTGTATATATTTATGGAGTACAGTGTGTTGTTTTGATGTCTCCTATGAATTTCCTGTGGCAACAGGTAAATCATCTGCTGAGAAATTTTATTTTTCATTTGCTTTTTGAGACGGGGTCTCTGTCTGTAGCCGTGACTGGCCTGAAGTGCTTATTCTTTCTGTTTGTGTCAGGCTGTCCCCTGCCCCTATCTCAGCCTCCTAAATGCTGGGATTATTGAACTACTACTGCCTTGGGTTTAGGTCTTTGTTCTTCCCTCTTCCCCCTTGCTAGGGTTGGATCTAGAATCTTGTACATGCTAGGCAGGCATTCTACCACTCACTAAGCATCTAGCCCCTTGCTACTCACTTCCCAGAACCAGTGCCTAGGTTTTTTGATACTCTCAGTTGTATTTTTGTTTTCTCTTTCACTTATAATTGCTTTTATTCTTCCTCTCTATTTCTCCAGTCTCAAGTAACCCAGGATGACCTTGCTCTTTTGACCCTCCTACCTCCATTCCTAAATGCTGGGGTTAACCAAGCAGGATTTATATAGTAGACAGCGTGTTCTCTCTTTTCATCACGTAGGACCTGGGACTCAAACTCAAGTTTTTCGGCTTGGGGGCAAGTGCCTCTACTCCTGAGCTACACACACAAAAACACACACACACTAAAGAAATAAGTGTGGTTTCTTATCTCAGTTTTGTAAATTATGTAGAAAAGTAATATAGTGTTGGTATATTAGGTTGGGTGTGGTGGTGCAAACCTTTAATCCCAGCACTCAAGAGGCAGAGGCAAGTGGATCTCTGTGAGTTCCAGGCCAGCTGGGGCTACTGTCTCCAAAAAAGTGGCAGTATATTAAGTAATCATCTTTGAACAATGACATTAGGTCGCTTTTATTTGAAACCAGGTTCTAAAACTGTCCATGTTTTATTACTTGTTTTTCTGGTAGAAGGACTCATGAGGAAGAAAGAAAAAATACTTTAAAAAAAATCTAGACTCTAGATGCTGGAGAGAGGCTCAGCGGTCAAAAACACTGACTAATCTTGAGAGAAAATCAGGATTTGAATCCCAGCACCCACATGGTGGCTAACAACTGTCTGTAACTCCAGTTCTAGGGGATCCAATGCCTTCTTCTGTCCTCCAAGGGCACTGTACAACGTGAATGCACTTACATACATGCAGGCATAACACTTATACACATAAAAATTAGGAGTTGGAGAAATGGCTCAGCTGTTAAGAGCATTGACTGCTCCTGCATTGGACTCATGTTAGATTTCCAATAGCAACATGGTGGCTAACAAAGCATTCATAGCTCCAGTTCCAGGGAATTTAGAGTTTAACAAGCAACAGGTTGGCTCCTCTGGGTACATTTGGTGGTGACTGGAAACCTAAAACCTCATTTAATATAACCTAGCCTGGCCTTGAACTTACTGTGTAGCCAAGGATAATCTTGAACTCCTTACTCTCACACCTCTGCTTCCTGGGTGCTGGAATGACAGGAATGTACCACTACATTGGATTAAAACCACATTTTGTTGGTGAGTGGGTATACTAAGGATTGAATCAAAGGCTTCACACAAGCTAAACTAGTGGTTGGAAACTTGGTTAGCACCATGATTTTGTGTTAACATGGAGAAACATGAGCTTGCTGAGTCCCTTAGAATCATAAGATGTTTTCCCTTGTGCTATAACAAAGTGGTGTGACTCTTAATACTCTTAGTTTTGTACCTTCTTGGTTAGGATGTGGAGGGGGTTTTAATGTACTACAGAATTTAGTTTGTGTTTTCATTCTTCTAAGGAACCATGGAATAGCCCAATTTAATTGCAGTTTTTGGTGTTTTAAATTTTTTAATTTATTTTTACTTTATGAGTGTTTGGCCTGCATGTAAGTGTCTTGCAGTGCACATGGAAGCCAGAAGAAGGCGTTGGATTCCTTGGAACTGGAGTTATGTACAGTTACTAGCCAGCCATGTGGGTGCTGGGAACTGAATGTTGGTCCCCTGCAAGCAGCTTACCATCTTGCTAGTCCCAGTTTTCTTGCTTGGTTTGGTTTTGGTTTGTTTTGAGATAAGATTTCATCCTATGGTCTAAGCAGGCCTGAAACTCAGTATGTAGCCAGGTTTATCTTGAACTTACAGTAATCCTCCTGTCTCAGCCTCCTGAGTGCTAAGATTATAAGCATGAGCCACCATGCTTAATTTACCTTTCCTGTGTGTGTGGCGGGGGTGTTCTTTGAGACAGGGTCTCCCTGTAGCCCCAGCTGGCCTGGAACTCACTATGTAAACCATACCATTCTAGAAGTCCCAGAGATCCGCCTGCCTCTGCCTCCCAAGTGCACCTCAAAGGTGTGTAACCTCCTTGCTCAGCAACCATAACTTTAAAAAAAAACAAAAAACAAATTTTAAGGAACTAGAGAGAGTTAGTGGTTAAGAGTGTTTCCTGCTCTTCTCAAGGGCCCAGGTTCAATCCCTAGCCACCCATGTTGGGCAGCTGTAACGTACGTCCGGGGAATCTGATGCAATCCTTGGGCCTCTGAGGGTATACACACTTGGTGGCATACACTCAGACACACATAAATTTAAGAATTTTAAATAATATTTCTTACATTCTATATTTGTGGAGTGCACATGAATGTGTGTGGCAATCACAGGACAACTTTACGATTCTCTTTCTACCACATGGGTTCTTTTAACCTGTTTGTGTAACCAAAATGACCCTTTAAAAAATACATTACTATTTTAGTATGTGAATAGCTGTAATACAAAAGCTAAGCGTGTAGTATTCCATGAAGAGGTTTGGATATAATAAATTGATGCTTACCAAGAACCAAAATGTCTTAGAGCTTCTGATTTTGGTTGTATCAAATTTAACTTTTATCTTTTCTGTTTGTTTTTAGATTTTGGCTCTCTGTTTGACCTGGAGCATGACTTACCAGATGAATTAATCAACTCTACAGAATTGGGACTAACCAATGGTGGTGATATTAGTCAGCTTCAGACAAGTCTTGGCATAGTACAAGATGCAGCCTCTAAACATAAACAGCTGTCAGAATTGCTACGGTCTGGGAGTTCCCCTAACCTCAATATGGGGGTTGGTGGCCCAGGCCAAGTCATGGCCAGTCAGGCCCAACAGAACAGCCCTGGATTAGGTTTGATAAATAGTATGGTCAAAAGCCCAATGGCACAGACAGGCTTGACTTCTCCCAACATGGGGATGGGCACTAGTGGACCAAATCAAGGTCCTACACAGTCCACAGCAGGCATGATGAACAGCCCGGTGAATCAGCCTGCCATGGGAATGAACACAGGGATGAATGCTGGCATGAATCCTGGAATGTTGGCTGCAGGCAATGGACAAGGGATAATGCCCAATCAAGTCATGAACGGTTCGATTGGAGCAGGCCGGGGACGACCAAATATGCAGTACCCAAACCCAAACATGGGAAATGCTGGCAATTTATTGACTGAGTCACTACAGCAGGGCTCTCCCCAGATGGGAGGACAAACAGGATTGAGAGGCCCCCAGCCTCTTAAGGTGAGTTCTCTTTCCGTTTGTGTGCAGTTGGTAATACCCATTTGAGTATTTCAGTGATAAAGGAAGGGCTTAAGGTTATTCATTTATTCTTTACTGTTCATGATCAATCTTATATTGTCTAGCATTTCCTGTGTATTTATCTGTCACATTGGCACAGATTTTAAGAAGCATTTAGACTAAGTATATATGAAACTTTTAATTTTATATGTACCCTATGCTTTCATGATTGTTCCAAGTGGTTGACTTTGAATCTTCCTAGCTTTTAACTATTGGAATATTTTCATCTAGTTTTATTTCTTTATTTTTATTTTATGTGGATGAGTGTATTGCCTGCATGTAAGTACACCCGTGTCCTGCAATGCCCATGAAGGCCATAAGAGGGCATTGGATTCTCCTAGAACTGGTAGTTGTTAGCCACCATGTGGGTGCTGGGAGCTGAATCCCAGTCTTCTGCAAGAGCAGCCAGTGTCTTTTAACTGCTGAGTCATCTTTCCAATCCTGTTTTTCTTTTCCTTTTCACCAGGAAAGCTCAACTAGAATTTTGGGTGATTCAGTAACTAGATGTTGGCAGTTTGAGTTTTGAACAAAGAAGATGCTGAACACAATAATTAAATTTTTTTTTTTTAACTGTTAATACATTGTAAGGATGCTGGAGAGATGGCTCATTGATTGGTTAAGAAGGCTTACTGCTCTTCTGAAGGACTCAGGTTCAGTTCTTAGCTCCTACTGTAGGCAAATGTCTGACAACTATAAGTCCAGCTCCAATTCCAGAGAATTCAATAGCTTCTGGCCTTAGAAGGCATACACTCAACAGATGCACATACACTTACATTTTAAAGGGGGGAGATATATATGTTGGGGAGATGGCTCAGTGTATAAAGGTACAAGCCAGACAACCTGAATTCAGTCTCTGGTACCAACATAGTAGAAGGAGAGAACCCTGGAGAGTTTACCTCTGCCTTCACAGGAGCCCACACATGTGTATACACACACAAACAGTCAAATACACCTTTTCAAGACAATATAGGATGGGTGTGGTGGCTCATACCTGTAATCTCTGCATTTGGGAAACAGAAGCAGGTGCATCTCTTGAGTTTAAGGCCAGCCAGGGCTATACAATAAGACTGTCTGAAAAAAAGGGGTGGGGAGAGGCAGACATTATAAGTTCATTTTTAAAAATTTATTTTGAAGATTTATTATTGTCTTTGTGTGTATGAATATATGTGCAGCCTGTGTATGGATCCCATAGAGCTTGAGTTAGAGCTGTGTAACATGGGTGATAGAATTTGAACTCTGATCCTCTGAAAGAACATTAGTGCTCCCAACCACTGAGCCATCTCTCCAGCCCCTTGTTTTTTATTTTTAATATATTTTATCTTTATTTTTAAATGGGAGCATACTGTTAAGTCATCAGCACCTTTTTTTAACTGAGAGATGGCTACGCTTGAAAGATGCCGTTGGAAATTGGTAAGATTTTCACATGGAGCAAGGGGCAAACTTTCTGTATCACTTGGATCACCATTGAGAGTTGTGTTCCAACAATACATGGTAGTGCAAGCATACCCCAACATAACAGACACAGGGGGGTGGTAAATTTAAAGCCAACCTGGGTTATATATTGATACTCTGTCTGAAAGAGTTCTGTTTTCTGAATAACTTGATGAGGAGAGGCTACGAATATGGATTTAACATAAAGGGACAAATTTGGGATGGGAAGACTGTGGCCATCTGTAGAAATGAGAATCCTGGGGCTAGAAAGTTGGCTCAGAGGTTAAGAGCACTGACTGCTTTTACAGAGGACCTAGGTTCAGTTCTCCAAACCTTCATAGTGACTAACAACTGTCTATAACTCCAGTTGCATAGAAATCCTATGTCCTCTTCTGATCTCCGTGGGCATTGCATGACATACATGCAAGCAATACACTCATGCACATAAAATAATTTATAAAAAAATGAGAATCCTTAAAACCTTTGCTTATAGAAAAAATATTAACAATTTAGGAATGGATTCTGTTTATCATAATTAATTGCGCCCCAGATTCTCCCTTTCTAACACTTCTGTTTCTGTGTCAGTGTGGCTGACTTACTTGAAGAACTCAAAATATGAAGACAAAACATTGTCTCTTTAGGTATTAGAAACTATTTTTTTAATTCTTTTTATTTTATGTGTCTTAAGTGTATTGCCTGCATGCATGTAAGTGCACCTGTGTTGTGCAATTCCCAAAGAGTCAGAAGAATGTCAGATCCTCTGGAACTGGAGTTACTGACGATTTTCAGCTGCCATGTGTTGCTGAAATTTGAACCCAGGTCTTCTGCAAGGGCAGTCAGTGGTCTTAACTGCTTAACCATCTTTCCAGCCCCATAATACAATTCTTGTAGGGAGAAGAACTCCAGAACAGATTGAAAACCCTCCTTGATTGATCCAGTGTTTACTTACAAAGTCTCTAGTCCCTCTAACTTATTTTTTAATTACATATCTATAATTTTTAATACTTATGTTTTGTGTGTGTCATGTGTCAGTGTGTACATGTTTATATGTTTGAAGGTGGATGTGCTTGTAGCGGTCAGAGGACAACTTTCAGATGATCATCTTCACCATTCTACCTTGTTTGAGACGTGGTCTCTGCTGCTTTATAAGATAGGTTCCTTGGCCTTCAGAGGTTCTGGGAATGCTCCTGACCCTGTCTTCCCTTTACTGTAGGCATGCTGGGGTTACAGGTCTATTTTAGTAGGCTTTCACTTGAGTTCTGGGAATTACACATTCAGGTTGCTGGGTATACAGAGGCAGGTGATCTCTTTGAGTTCATGCCAGCCTGGTCTACATATCTAGTACCATATTGGCCAAGACTACATAGTTAGACTGTGCCTCAAAATAAAACAAAAGTCCACTCAAGTGATCAAGCTTTCACAGCAAATATGGAACCCCTGAGCATCTCACTGGCCCCTTAATTATATTTGTATTTAGCTTATAGGTGTCCAGATACTTTTTCATAAATCCTTAGTTTTGATTACTTCCCTGCCCCCCCACCCTTAAACTAGCTTTCTGCCCCCTACTTTAGTACCAAATTATTCTAATATTACTCCTACTACAAGGCCTGTCCCCCATGACTCCTAGCCTCCTGGACTCTGCAGACACTCTCAAGTGTTAAACATAGAAATCTAAATATTTGAAGCTAAAACCCACAGATGAGAGAGATCGCAGAGTGTCTTTCTGGGCCTGAGTTACCACTCAGTGTATATTTCCACTTCTGTCTTTTTTCCTGCAAATTTAATTTTTCTTTAAAGATTAATAAAGTGCCATTGTGTGTGTGTGTGTGTGTGTGTGTGTATATATATATATATATATCTTTTCATTATCTATTCATCAGTTGATGGACATCTAGGCTGTTCCATTTCCTTGCTGTTTGGAATAGAGTAGCAGTGAATATGAATAAATATGGAACTTAACTTGCACAGAGAAAGATAAGAGGTTCACTGGCAGGACACTTAGATTAGGATCTGTCACTATTAAAGTTTTCATCTCACACATTTCTACTTTCCACATTGATTCAGGAACTGAATTAGCGAACAAAACACAAATCCTTTACCTTGTAGAGCTTAAATGGGAAGTTTAGATACTTTATGAGGTGGGGGCTGGGGTGCAGCTCAGTTGATAGAGGCCTTGCCTAGAGCTCACAAAGCCCTGAAGTCTATCCCCAACACCATGTAAAATCAGGTGTAGTGGTGCATGCCTGTAGTATCAGCACTTGGGAGGTAGATGCAAGAGCATTAGAGATTGAAGGTTAGCCCCTGATGCAAAAGGACTTAAAAGACCAGCCTGTGTTACATGAAAACTTAATACTAAAAGAAAAAATTTGACGATAGGGAGGTGGTTCAGTTGGTATAGTGCTTGTTGAGTGAACATGGGGACCTGGGTTTGCATCCCTAGCACTCAATCAATATGTGTAAGTACATAAGTTAGTGTTAAACTCTAAATGCTGAGAACTTGAATGTTAATAAATATTTAATATGTGTCAGGGTCATTGATCATACAACTAATAAATTGATAGTTTTATTGCCATTATATGGAAAATAAATAGTCTCAGAGTTATTAGAGAACCCTTGTCTTTGTGACTTCCAAGTTTGTTTTTAATTGTTAGAAACTTAATGTCCTCCTATTATGATGATTCATATATAGACCTAAAACTCATAGCTGAAGACAAAATTGGTATGCTTTTGCAGCAGCCTTTGCCTCTTGCCTTACAACTTTATATACAGCTGATCATTACTAAAGCGACAGTAAGAGCTAGTACCATCTGAGCTTTCTGTACTTCTCCATTCATGCCTTACTGATCCCTAGGCCTTTCATAAACAAAGTCCTGAAATATCTTTGTGGTATTTTTCTCTTTTACTTTTCTGGTTTTTCTAATGTGGTAGTCTCACACTGTCATCTATTGTTACCCCAGAACTTACTACATCTTAGCCTGAGTTTGTCTTAGACTTGTGGCAGTCCTCCTGCCTTAGCCTAAGTGGAAAGTTGTGAGCCACCACTTCTGGTTTGACCTTTGTTGTACTTGCAGTTCTTTTTTATTCTGAAGTCTTAGGTCTAAGGGGAAAGGAATCATAACCTGTCTTTCCTCTGATTATGATTACTTCTACTTGCTACCTAGATCCAGATAGCTTCATGCCCAGTTTAAACTAATGAAATGGTACTTTAAAAAGACATTTAGGAGCCAGAGAGATGGCTTAGCGGTTAAGAGCACTGGCTGCTTTTGCATGAGGATCTGGGTTTGATCCCCAGCACCTACATGATGGCCAACGACTGTGGGTAACACCAGTTCCAGGACAATTTTTATGTGTGCGAATGTAATGCCTGTATGTGTATAACAATGCACCCATGTTGTGTAGTGCCTGCAGGGATACCCTGGAACTGGAGTTCTGGACAATCGTTAGCTACTATGTGGGTGCTAGAATTTGAAATAGGGTCCTCTGCAAAAGCAGCCAGTGCTCTTATCTACGAGCCATCTCACCAGTCCCTAAATTTTTTTTTTTTTTTAAAGAATTCTGCATATTGGCACCACTTGAGATGTGTGCTTAGCTTACTCGAGATACTCCTGAGCTTCATTCATTAAAATGAGTATTGGCCTCAAGAGTAAATTCCCCTCTTAACTCCTGAAAATAGGAGTGTTATGTTATTTTTGGAACTTCCTCTTAATACCACTTTGTAATAACTTTTTTTGTGTAATGTTAAACAATTTGGGGTTTTGTTTTGATGGGTTTTGTTTTTTGTTTTTTGGATAGGATCTCACCAGGCTGACCTCATTATGTAATAGAGGATGACCTTTAACTTTTGATCCCCCCCCCCACACCTCTACTTCCTGAATGCTGAAATTGCAGAAATGCGTTACACTCTTAGTTTATGGGGTGCAGAAGGATCAGCTCTGCATCTTAGGCAGCACTCTACCAACTGAACTGTATCCCCAACTCTTAGAGTCTTTAGTCTTTAAAAGTTTTGGATTAAGAGTTAATGTGTTGTAGGCCTCAAGAGTTGATATCCCCAGAAAGAGCTTGTACTGCTCTTGCACAGGACCCAAGTTCAGCCCCCAGTACCTGTATATGGTAGTCCACAAGCCTCTGTAAATCCAGCCCCAGGGAATCCATTGCCTCCATTCTCAGACCATGGACACCTACATGCAAGAAGCACCCATACATTCATTCATATTCTCTTATAATTAAAATAATTAGTGAGTCATTGCCACCCACCAGCCTGGGAGCTGCTGCAATAAATCAGCTGGCATTCCCTGTGCCCCAGGTACATCCCCCCCCCCCCCCCCCCTTTAGACAAGAGTTCCCTATAGCATTGGCTGGCCTGGAACTCATTTTGTAGACCAGGTTGGCCTTGAACTCACAATGATCTGCCTACCTGTGCTTCGCAAGTGCTGGGATTAAAGGCATCATTATGCCTGGCTAAGGTTTTCAGTGTATTTTTGTATGCATGTTCCCTAGCTTTCTTACCAAAGCAACCTGAATGTTAACAGGTATTTAATGTGTTGAAGCTATATTTTAGCCAAGAAAGTATAGTGCCCATAAAACTATTGGACTGTCTAGAGCTGCTTGTGACTTCAGTTTTAAGTCGATATCTGTATGATGGTAGGTAATTAAACTTCTGGAACTCATTAACTACAGAGAAGGAAACAAGATCAAATAACTACAGTGTAGCAGAAATTAAGTACTGTGTATTTCCAACTGATTTTTATTTGGTGAGGGGAATTGGAAAAGGGTTCAGGAGGCAAAAAGGGAAGTAATGGGAAATTAGAATTCTGAAGGACGCAGGAAAAACAAGACGAGCGTGTTCGCTGGTTAGAATGGCCAAAAATGCAAGGGATAAATTACTGCCAGCCGACCAGAAATCTGTAGTTTAAGACCATAGTTTGCTGTAGAATAAGACTGGTATTTCTAGGTGTTGTGTTAGAACTGAGGGGACAGGTAACACCAAGAAGTAGATGAAATTTCATTCACTGAGGCAGTGGAGGGCCATGTATGCAAAGTCATGAAATACCAAATTTTATTGGGATATAGCTGAAATAGACTTTCAGACACTAAGGCAGCTTACAAAAAGTTCTTCATTTTATTGACATTAATGAGCTTTATAAGCATTTATTATCTCTTGTTCTAATTCCCCAAAGTATAGGCATCAATATTATTAGAATTTTTGCAGCATAAATAATAGTACTTTAAAAACAAATAAGCCAGGGCATGGTCATAACATTCCTATAATTCAAACAACTTTGGAGGCCGAGACAAGGAGATACATGTCCAAGATCTGTCTGGGCTACCCAGTGAGACTGTGTATCAAAAAGAAATGTAGACACTGCAGTTATGTTTGGTGATGCCCACCAAGGAAGCCCAAAATAATTTATTTGCATCTTTGTGATCTTAATACTTCCTTTACAAACTATTATCTGTGTGTTAAAGAGAAAAAGGAATGTCCCCATGCTCATTTGCAGGCAAGAAATTCTTAAGCCAGATGTGAGAGGTTCTTGTTTTTGTCTCCCCTTATTTATAAAAAGGAAAGGTAGAGGGCACAGACGTATTGATCTCAGTCTATACAAGATGTGATGAAGAGCTTGTGAATTAAGACAGCAGCAGTGGGCAGGGATCCATGGCAAGGATTTGTCTACATGTATTTCTGAAGTTAGAATTGAAGAACCTGTTGATAGTATTGTATCCGACAGAGTGCAATCTAGTACCTCTTGTTTTGTGGAGTGAGTACGGGGACTTGCTAATAATGCAGGCTGATCTAGAACTTACAGTCCTTCTGTGTCAGGAATCCTGAGTGTTGAAGTTACAGGCACATGCAGTCACGCGTGGCACGACTCCTTAATTCTGCAGCAGCTGGAGCATTCTAATTGTTTGGTATTTCTAAGAGTTGATTGACTTAAAATGTAGTGTATAAAAGGGAGAAAGTGATTTCTTTAGGAGACAAAGTTGACATCAGTTTGAGTAAATTGTTTATGTGTTTTAATATATTTCCTGGAAGTATATAAGTGCACCCATGTCTTGCAGTGCCTGCAGAGGTCAGAAGAGGGCATTGGATCCCCTGGAACTGGCATTAATTAATGTGGTTCTTAGCTACGATGTGGGTGCTGGGAATTGAATCCGTGTCCTCTGCAAGAGCCGCCACTGCTCCTAACCACTGAGCCATCTCTCCAGCCCCAAGTTAATTTTAAAACATGTATTTTCAGATAGGGTCTTGAATTTCAGGTTCTTCTACTTTAAGTTCCTAAGTACTGTGATTATAGTAGTGTACCACTATCCCTGACTGTAATTGTTTAATGAAAAAGCTTTTTATGTTTGTTTCTACTGCTGCTGTTTTTTGTTTTGTTTTGTTTTAAAGTCAGGGTCTCCCTATTTAGTCCTGGCTGGCCTGAACTCATAATTTAGAACAGGCTGCAGACTGGCCTCAAACTCACAGAATTCTGCCTGCCTCTGCTTCCCCTTGCTAGGATGAAAGTCATGCACCACCTCACCTGGTGATTCTGCTGTTTCTGAAGCAGAATACTACCAGATGGGTCCTTACAATTTGATGATGCCCTTGCCTTTGCCTCCTGAGTGCTAGGTTTACAAGGTGTGACTCTGCATACTTGGCAGTTTGGTGGTCTTTTAAAAATGATGTTTATCTATTTTTTAATTTTTAAATTTTGTTTTTATTTTATGTGCATGAGTGTTTGGGCTGCATGTATTTAAGTGCACTTCTGCATGCAGCGCCCTCAAAGGCCAGAAGAGGGCATTAGATTCCCTGAAACTGGAATTAAGGAAGATTCTTAACTACTTGTAGACTGGGAGCCCAACCTGGGTTTTCAAAAAGAGCAGCCAGTGCTCTTAACTGTTGAGCTGTCTCTCTAGCCCAACAGTCTTTGGTCCTTTGAGACAGGCTCTCACTGTAGTTTAGTTGGCTTGGAATTGGTGATTCTTCTGCGTAGCCTCTCTTTTGCTGAGCTTACAGGTCTAAACTGTGTCCAATATGAAAATGCATTTTGGGCGTCTGAGAAGATAGACTAACTGATAAAATGTTTCCATAGGCATACAAGTTCAGCCTCCAGTACCCATTAAAAAGCTGAGTGTGGTGGCACCCACTTGTAATCTCAGTTCTTAGGAGGTGAAGAATAGATCTCTTATCAGTGAGATCCAGGTTTAGAGATTCTGCCTGTGAGATATCTCAGCAGGTAAAGGCATTTGCCACCAAGCCTGATGACCCTGTAACCCACATGGTGGAAGAAGAGCATGAACTCCCCAGGGTTGTCCTCTGACTTCTACACAGATGTTAAGGACCCATGAACACACACACCCACACACCCCTACCCCTATTTATAGCATTCTTCATTTAATTGTCATGTAGTAGAGTGGCTCCAGATAAATTGAGAATGAATGGAGAAGATACTTTTTTTTTTTTTTTTTGAGGTAGTCTTATGTAGTCCTGATTAGCCTGGAACTCACTGAGGGTGACCTTGAAATTCTGATCCTCCAGCTTCCACTGCTGTCTAGAGTTTTGGTGGTAATGGTTGTTTTGAGACAAGGTCTTACACTGTAGCCATGGTTGGCCTGGAACACAACTCACAGAGATCTGCCTGCCTCTGCTTCTCACTTACTGGGATTAAAGATGTATACCACTTGCCCAGAGTACTTTATTGTTACTGATATTATTATTTTCTTTTATGTGCGTGTATTTTTTGCCTGCATATATGTAAGTGCACCCATGTTGTGCAATGCCTGCAGAGGGTGTTAGGTCCCTGGAACTGGAGTTATGGACAGTTGTTAGACCCAGTGTGGGTGATAGGAACCCAATGCAGGTCCTCTGCAAGAGCAGCCAGTACTCTTAACAGCTAAGTCATCTCTTCCCCCTCCCCAACCCCCAGCTTTTTGAAACTTTTGTTTCATATGCATGATTTTTTATTAACTGAGGTTGGAGGGGTTGTTCATAGATTTTATTTATCAGTATGACACACATGTACAGGACAACTTTGTACAACTGTCTATTCTCTCCCAACTGTACATGGGTTCTCGGGATCTAGCTCTGGTTGCCAGGCTTGTACAGAAGGTACCTTTACCTGCTGACCATCTCATTGGCCCCTTCAGTATGGCTTTCCTTTAAAATTGTTTTGTAAAGTAAAACATGAAATAAGGAAATGGTAATGTCTTAGTAATATGGAGAATGAAATTTAACTTAAATTTTGTTTCTAATCTTACTTAGATGGGAATGATGAGCAATCCCAATCCTTATGGCTCACCATATACTCAGAATTCTGGTCAGCAGATTGGAGCCAGTGGCCTTGGTCTCCAAATTCAGACAAAGACTGTACTACCAAATAGTTTATCTCCATTTGCAATGGACAAGAAGGCGGTTCCTGGTGGAGGCATGCCCAACATGGTAAGTACTTACAAACTTTTCTTCAGAGTAACATTCTCTTTCTTCTTTCATATTTTTTTATGTGTTTGTGCATGTGAAGGCATACAGTGGTGCACATGTGAAGGTCTGAGGTCATCTTGTAGTGTTAGTTCTCTCCTTCCAGAATATGGGTCTTAAGAACTGGACTCCTACTGTCAGGCTTGGTAATGAGTGCCTCTACCACTCCCTAGCCCCACCCACACTGGCATTTTAATTGAATTGTGCTACATAAACATATACTGATTCCTCCTCCTACACATCAGGATTTGTACACACTAGGACCCTGAAGGTATATGATGGATGAATCCTGAGGAGGGGGGATTGTGCCTTGCCATTTAATGTGGAACTTTATTTCCCATATAGTTCTTGATCAGTAGGCATACTGATCCAAACAAGAACGTGCTACAGTGGAGTTTCGGGGCCCTGCCAGCCTTGACTGGTGAGCTTTCTCAGTGATAGGAAAGGGTACTAACCCATCTTATTTATTATTAGTACAACTTAATTTCTCAAAAATCAGTTTTGTTGCATTCTGTTGGGAATGAAACCCAGTTCATTCTGGACATGGACTGTGCTATTGAATTTTACAGTTGTGGAACATGTTTAGCTGTTTCTGCTGTTCATCTTTTTGTAAAGGAAAACTATTTCTAGTTGTAAATTTGCCAATTAGTTTGGAATTATATTTGGAAAATTTTATTTTTCTTTTAGGTGTTTTAGTACTTTGTGTTGTGTTCATTGCCTATACTTTAGAAAGCACTGTGGTACAGGGATAAACAAAATATGTATTCAGTATCTTCAGAAATACTTTGGAAAACTAATTTTTGCCAGGCAGGTGGCACAGCCTTTAATCCCATCACTTGGGAGGCAGGGACAGGTCAAGACCAGCCTAGTCTATATAGTAAGTGCCAGGCCTGCTGGGGCTACAGGAAGATACTGTCTCAAAACGGAGTCCTGCATACAGTAGACCAACAAATAAGGATTTGATTTGTAAATACCTAGGTCCTTATTAAGAGATGGCACACTGTGATACTGTTAAATGTATTTCACTATGCCTTTTAGGGCCAACAGCCTGCCCCACAGGTCCAGCAGCCAGGCCTAGTGACTCCAGTTGCCCAGGGAATGGGTTCTGGAGCTCACACAGCTGATCCAGAGAAGCGCAAGCTCATCCAGCAGCAACTGGTTCTCCTTTTGCATGCTCACAAGTGCCAGCGCAGGGAGCAGGCCAACGGGGAAGTGAGGCAGTGCAACCTTCCCCACTGCCGCACAATGAAAAATGTTCTAAACCATATGACACACTGCCAGTCAGGCAAGTCCTGTCAAGGTAAGTAGCCATGTGGTGATCAGAATGTGTGAATTAATTTTGCTTTTTAAAATTTTTTATTTTTATGGTTATGACTATTTTGCTTGCGTGTGTATAAGTGCACTGTGTTCATGCAGCGCTTCCAGAGGCCAGAAGGAGTAGATCCTCTGAACCAGAGTTATAGACAATTATAAGCCTTCATGTGGGTGCTGAAAACTGGGTCCTCTGAAAAAGCAGTAAATGGTCTTAACTTCAGGCCATATCTCCAGGGCCTGCCCCTCCAAACCCACCCACCCCCCTTTTGTTTGTTTAAACAAAGCGATTCAGTTTTCAGCCTGTGTCCCAGGTGAATAAAATCACAACTGCTGGGCATGCATTTGTTCATTGGTTTGTTTGTACTGCTCTTGGAATTTGATCCCTGAGCCTTAGGCGTGATAGACTGGCACTCTACTACTGAGCCACATCAGCAAAATTTCTGGGAAATGGGAGATCTGATACAGAGGTGACCGTGAAGGATTTGGATCCAAGTCTTTACTCATGCACAGCAAGCCTCCTGCCATTGAACTAGCCTCCCACCTCTCTTTTTTGAGATAGGGTCTTACTATATAGCCCCAGCTACCTTTGTAGACCAGGTGGCCTCAAATTCAGAGATCCAATTACAAACTCCACCACCACACCCAGCTAGCCACCTCCCTTTTGTTTGTGTGATGTATGTGATTATGTATATGTATTGACATGTGTGAGTCTGTGTTTTTTGCAGACCAGATATTGTCATATACTGGCCTTGCTCTCCACCTTACATATTGAGACAACATCTCTCACTTGAACACAGAGCTTACTGAAATAACTAGCTAGCTGGTTTATTCTGAGGTCTCCACCTCACAAGCACTATATAACATTTCTGTGTGCACTAGGGATCCAAACTCTGATCTTCACACTTGCACAGCAAGTGCTTTACTCACAGAACCACCGACACCGTTTGTGAAACATTATACTTTAAAAAACTGCAAAGTAATACTCCATTGTCTAGATGGAATGCAGTTTGTTAGTCCTGGTAAAGAATATTTTGATTATATCCTCCTTTGGAAATCATAAAGAAAGCTGCTATATAACAGAATATTATTTTAACGGGATAGGGATGTAATAGAAAAGTAAAGGGGTTTTTTTGACCTTGGTTTTGGTTTTTTAAGACAGGATCTCCATGTAGCCACAGCTGGCCTGGAACTCTCTTATGTAGACCAGACTGGCCTGGATCCCAAGTGCTGGAATTAAAGGCATGTGCCAATACTCCTGCCTAAATGGAAGTTTTAAAAGGTTTCTCTTTTGTGATGAGACTAGTTGATTTTTTATTTATTTTTTTATTTTTTTCCTCATCTAGCATCCTTTAGATGCTGTTATTAAAGGTTTAGCCGTGTGGAATATATTCAGTATAATACAGTATTATCCAATAACTTTTACCCAGTTGAATCAAATAGCTTATGGATGGAGTCATTAAAAATTGTTTTATAGTCATATCTTTCTACACTATTAGCTTGGAATACCTCTACTTAAACAAGTTAACATATCTGCAGCTCTTTTTAAGTGAGTAAGTTAGCTGTTATTGGTGTAAAAAAATTAAACCTCTTGTTTTGTTTTAGTGGCACACTGTGCATCTTCTCGCCAAATCATTTCACACTGGAAGAATTGTACAAGGCATGATTGTCCTGTGTGTCTTCCCCTCAAAAATGCTGGGGATAAGCGAAATCAACAGTGTAAGTGATTAATTCTTTTGTAGCTTTATTCTGAGAATTACACGAGTGCCATTTGATATCATTTAGAGTATCTCTTGATTAAATGAGCCTCCAGTAACAAGCTGGTGCCAATGCTGTTGCACCATATTGCAAAAATTGGTTTTTTTCCTTTCCCTCCTTCTGCCTCCTGTTAACCACACATTAATGCTACTTTATTGGTAAAATAAGAACTCAGGACTAATTATTTACAAAAACAGCATAGGTAAATTTGTACCTTTTTTTTTTTTTCTTTCTTTCTTTTTTTTTCAAGACAGAGCCTTACTATGTGGTCTGGGCTTGCTGGCTGCTTCAGCCTCCAAGGTGCTGGAGATATAACTTGTGACCAGAGTAGATGGTTGAATTTTACTTACTTAAAAAAGTTGAGGTTATTTTTATAATTTCTTGGAGAAGATACTTTTCTTAGAGATGTTGTAAGTAAAAATTCTACATTTAAAAGCGTATTTACTACATCTTTCTATCCAAAAAAATATTAAGCATTTAATGTTAAAAGACAAATTTGGAAGTACATATAAAGCTGATGAAAGTTGAATTAAATTCTGTAAATTAATAAAAATCAGTAGATAATGTGCACAGGAAATAGGTAATTTAGTAGAGAAGAGGAAGCAACAGCATTCACTATTAAACAGTGAAGTAGGTACCATTTCGCTCCTCCACAATAGCAGAGCTGTTCCTACCTGGTGATGGTGAGGATGTTAAGGCAGCTTATGTGAAGACTTTTAGATATTCTGGATCAAAGCTTTTTATGTCAGTGGTCCACCTTTAGCCCCAGTTGTTTCTAGAAATTTTTTCACATAAATAATGATAGGCAAGATACGTGTACTTAGATGTTTAACATGTAACAATTTTTTTTTTTATTCATTCCAGCATCTTAGTCTCTCTTACTCAACAAGTATAGTATTATAATACCGTGTCTTTTGTCTTCTCTAGCAATTTTGACTGGAGCACCTGTTGGGCTTGGAAACCCTAGCTCTCTAGGGGTGGGTCAACAGTCTACCCCTAGCCTAAGCACTGTTAGTCAGATTGATCCCAGTTCTATTGAGCGAGCCTATGCTGCTCTTGGACTACCCTATCAAGTAAACCAGATGCCATCGCAACCCCAAGTACAAGCAAAGAACCAACAAAATCAGCAGTCTGGGCAGTCGCCCCAAGGCATGCGGCCCATGAACAACATGAGTAAGTGTGTCTTCTAGTCACAGAGGCGATACTGGTTGAGTGTGTAAATGGCACCTATAAATCAAGATTAATCTGATTTAGTTTTCTCTCTCTCTTTTTTTTTTCCTTTTTGGCTAATTGATTTATTGAAGTCTAAGATTTTTAAATTGCAACAAAAAAGCCTCCTTTATAATCCATGTGCCAGAAGTAATTGCCAGTGCTTCATGTCATTTTGATCACTGTTACTGCATGTGAGTTTTAATTTTCCAGAAATGAGATGCTTTTACTCCATTACCATGTGGGTCCTGGGAAGCCATTCTTACCAGACCCCACCCCTTTTTTCCCTAAAGATTTAATGTATATTTGTGCGTGTGTGGGTGCGTGTGCAAGTGGGTGCCCACAGAGGCCAGGAGAGGGCATCAGATTCCTGGGAGCTGGAGTTACAGGCAGTTATAAGTTGTCCAACATGGCTGCTGGGAACCAAACTCCAGTTATCTGAAAGAGAAGCAAATGCTCTTAATGGTTGAGTCATCTCTCCAACCCCACCCTTTTAAACATTAAGTTTCTTTAATTGATTGTTATCCTTGTGGGTAGTGTCTTGTGCCACTGGGCACTTGTGGAGATCAGAGGATAACTTTCAAGTGTCAGTTCTTTTCTTCCACAGTGGGATCTGAGAGTTGAACTTAGGATTTTGAGGCTTGTTCAGTGAGTGCTTTTATCTACTAGGCCATCTCGCCAGCCCCTGGCTCACTTAGTAAATACACCTTGTATTTTGGTTCTGAGGATTAAACCCAGGATCCTGAGCATGTGCATATTCTACCTCTAAATTCTTAGACCGTTATAAGCAGTTTTTGGTCTTTTTTGTACTGATACTGTTCATCTGGTTAGTTCATTTTTATTTTTCTGTTTTTTCTTTCTTTTTGAGACATGGCTATTATAACTGTGTAACCTGGCTGGCCTGCTTCTGCCTTCCAAGTGCCAGGGTTAAAGGCATATGCCACCACACTGAACAATATTTTTTAACTTTAAATATTTTATAGATACAGGTACTTGAGGTTTTTCAGTATTGTTCTGGATGGACATGGATCCCTAAATTTATGTCCTCTTTTTGTCTCCCATGTAGCTGTTAGTATAGGAATGTGTTCCAGTGCCCTACATATGTCTTGTATAATTTTCTTTCAAAGAATAATTTTTGTTTTTAATTTTATATATATATATGTGTGTGTGTGTGTGTGTGTGTGTGTGTGTATAAAACTGTATATGTGTGTGGGTATGTACCTGTGAATGCAGTTGTATGCAGAGCTCAGAACAGGACAGTGGCTCTTTCTGGAGCTGAAGTTACAGGCAGTTGTGAGTTGCCTAATATTGGTACTGGAAAGTGAACTCCAGACCTCGTCTAGAGAAGTACCTGCCCTTACGTTGCTCAGGGAAGCTGTCTTTCCAGACCACATCCTATATGTTTAAAAAATTCCACAAGATTTTCTTTTTCTCTCCCACTTTCTTTCAACAATTAAGTTTAGATTTGGACCTAATATGGTAGCCCAAATCCGTGAATGAAACTATATTGTATCCTAAGGATATAAGAAACTATTCTTTAGAAAACAAAAGTAACTTACTTTAGTGTGCAGGAACTTCTTGTTGGGTTTTTGTTTCATTTTTGTGGTTTTTGAGAGTAAAATAGGGCTTGTGCCCTAGACAAGTAAAACTCGGCCGTGCACACTAGACAGGCGCTGTTCTGTTGAGCTGCACTGTTGGAGCACATCATTTCTCAACCTAAAATGCTTGTCTTCAATGTTTCACCACAGTGAAGCTCAGTGGTAGTGCTGTCAGGCATCATTTATAAAAATTTTAACTTAAAAGTATTCTTGGTGACCATGACTTGGTCAAGAGTAGATTTGGTTAGATAAGTATCCACCCTAACAGTGAAAGTCCTCTGAGTTCTCCCTGTTGTCATCAAACATATTTGAGGCAAAAATAATAATTTGATGAGTGTTTTGCCTATGAGTAAGATTTTTCTCTTAAATTGGAATTTTTAAATCTATATAATAGGCAATTGATGAGCATACCCATACCCTCTAGTTTTCCGTAATTTTGACATGAGTGGGTTATTTCTGTATGGATTGGGGGCATACTGACTGATTCTTAACCATATTTCAACATATATGGCCAAATATAATGTTACTGCATATTAACTGTTATTATCAAGCTTCCAAAATCTAATGTCCAGTAATGTCATTGTCCTAACTTGCCTTCAATTGCTGTCACAAAACACTCTAACCAGTACCAGCTTGGGGAAGAAAGGGTTTATTTGGCCCACATCTCCCGGGTCACATAGGAGTCCAAGGTAGGAACTCAGGGCAGAAATATGGAGGCAGGAGCTAGAACACAGCTCATGCTCACTGGCTTGCTCCTCTGTCCCATGCTTTCAGAGTGCTTTTTTATACAGTACAGAAGAACCTACCCATGGGTCGCACTGCCATATCTTCAATCAAGAAAATACCCCACAGACATGGCCACAGGCTAGTCCAATGAAGGAAACTCCCCGGTTGAGGCTCCCTTGACCCAGTTGTGTCGAGTTGACACTAAAGCTATCCAGCACAGTCATCTTTATTTTTTATTTTAAAATTTTTCTGCTTGCTTCAGTAACTTGAGGGTTGTATGTTTGTTTTTATGAATCTTTTTTTTTTTTTTACTATTTTTAATTTTTGAGTATGAGTGTCTTGCCTGCGTATAAGGGCATCACGTGCAGTGCCCACAGAGGCTAGAAAAGGGTGAAAGATCTCTCTAGAACTGGAGTTGAGACTGCCATGTGGGTGCTGAGAACCAAACCCAGGTCCTCTGTAAGAGCAACCAGTGCTTTTAACTGCTGAGCCATCTCTCCAGCACCCAAAATTTCTTTTTAAAGCACTTTTTCCATTAGTTTCATTAGTTTAAGATCTTAATATACAAATCATATAACTAGACCATTCTTTCTATGTTCATTACATTCTTCTGATGATGGTTGTTTTTTAATGTTAGGCTTTTGTGGGTGGTTCAAATAGTTGTGGTATATGTATATATGATCACATTCTGTTTTTAGCTTCAGAACAAATATTCCTTTCTTGCACTCATAATTTTTTTATGCTAGTGTTGCTGTCAAATTGCTGGTTATCTTGCAAGTGTTTTTGCAGAATTCTAGAACTATTATCAAAAAACTTGGATCAGTATGTCGATTAATTGATGGCTCAATTAATAGATTGCCAAAACAGATTTTTTTTTCCCTAAGTACTGCTTTTTTTTGTTTTTTCCCCCCGCTCAAGACATGATCTGTAACTTAGGCAGGCCTGGAATTCTTGTCAGTTCTTCTGCTTTAACCTCTATAGTCCTGAGATTGTGGTACAGGCCACCATGCCATGTACTTAGTATGCATCTGTGTTATGCCATCTACCTGAAGTATACATTACTGGGTATGGTAAAGAGCCTAAGCTAATAGTTAATGCTGTCATGTGAAAAATGTGTTTTGAGTTCTAACTTGGGGTAACAAAGATGTCTCTCTGTGGCCAGCCAGCTGTAACTCTCTCAGGGTAAAAATTTGAAGTATCTGTGGTGAACAAGGTAGTGAAACAAGTGATGATCAGGATTTCATTCAGGTGCACCTGTGCAGGGCAGGTGGGAGTGAAAGTTCCCCACATTGAAACATCGCCAGTCTGACTCAAGATGATAGGCACATGAACATGTAAACAGGACCATAAGATTTCCCTTAGGTATGCCAGATAATTAGGTTCTGTACCAGTGAGGGGAAGTGAATCCTTTCTAATGCCTGGGATTTAAAAAATCTAGGCCATAATTATAAACCAGCCCCTTTTCCAATTTTTGTGCATATTTGTTATATACACGGTTTATGCATGTTTTTGTATGTGAATCAGCACATGGAGGCCAGAGGTTGCTGTCAGGAATTAGCCTCATTACTCTTCTACCTTATTCATTGAGATGTGGTCTCTGCAATCAAACTCAGCGTACAGATATGCCTGGTCTTGCCAGCCAGCTTGCTTTAGTGATCTATATCTAGCTTCTGTGATCTGGAATTACAGGTTGGCCTCTGTGCCCATATGACATTTATGTGGATTTCTGGGGTATCCAAACTCTGGTCCTCCAATGTTCTTAGCCACTGCATCATCTTCTCAGCCTCAAACTATATTATTTTACTTACTCACTCTGTCACTTACCGTATTGGAATTGTTTACTACTGATTAAAGTTATTCCATATTTTATTAAGGTAGAATCCGTTCTGTGACTTACAGCACATAAATATATTCCATTGGTAGTTTTTAGGTAAATTCTCCACAGCCCTTGTCCCCAAACAGTTGTTTTCTTTTTGCTGATTTCTTGGCAGTGCTAAGAATGTCAGCGCCTTCCATTACTGTTCTCTCAAGTGAATGCTATTAGCTTAACAGTACTGTCTGTGTATCTCTGTGTGTGTGTATAAAATAATGTTTATGATCAAGTCATTGCTTAGAACCAAATTAAATGAAGCTCGAGAATTTGGAGAGAATTTTTTTTTAAGTGCACCTAAATTCTGGCAAATACAGAATTCTAGCTACACAGGTCTGTTTCAATGTGGTGGCACATTCCTTTCATATTGTTACTTGGGAGACAAAAGACAAGTGAATTTTTGAGATTGAGACCAGCCTGATTTAGGTAGGGACTTGAAGGCCAGCTGGGGCTACAGGGAGACCCTGCCTCAAAAAAAAATTTTTTGTATGTTTACAGAGTTAGCTAGTTGTTTCTATTGTGAGAGGTTACCAGGTTTTCGTTGTTGTTTTGGTATTTTAACATGGGGTCTTGGTATTTAATCCTGGCCAGCATAGAACTTAAATGTGTACACTAGGATAATCTTAAACTTAAAGCAATCCTCCTACCTCACTACCCTTGTACTACTGAGATTACAGGCATATGCTGTTTTTAGCTAAAATAGCATATATTAATAGAAATGTGCATTAAAAACATTTTAGCCTTAAAAATCTGGTTTAGTGTGAATATTGCTGTTGGGTGTTTAGAAATAAATAGAACATTAGTTCAAACTGTTCATTGAGAAAATGCAAAGCTTATTTAAGCATTTTGGAGGCGTATTCCACAAAATGTGTTTTCTTTTAACTCAAAGCACTGTTTCTCATCCCCTCCTTTTGGGATTGCTGTATTCAGGGTCTTTAGTTTTTCTTTAAATTCCTGTGCTTATAAAAGTACATTTTCCTATAGATCAGTCCCTAAACAATTTAGTTTATGGTTTTTAATAATTTTTTGGCTTCTTTTAATATCGTTGTACATAGATAACTATAAGACAGATCACCAGAAGTTTGATTTCTAAATTAAAGAAGGGCTTTTCATTTTATACTTCTGCATTTGTATCCACCATGATTTCTTCTCAGCGCATGCCTTTAGTTTTGACAATTTCATACATTACATTTTTTAAGTTTTTTTATATTACTATTTTAATTTTATGTGTGTGGGTATATTGCCACATGTGTATAAATGCACTCATGTGGCACCATGTCGTGTAGTGCCCTTGCAGTCAGAAGAGTATATCAAATTCCCCTGGACCTGGAGTTAAGGACAGTTATTAGCTGCCTTGGTGCTGGGAATCTAACCCTAGTCCTCTGCAAGAGCAACTAGTGCTCTTGACTGCTAAGCATCTCTCCAGCCCCTCATTTAAATTTCTTTAATGTTACTTTAAACTATCAGAATACTTAAGTACATTTGTGTTTTTGTTACTGTGTTTTGTGAATCGCCTGTTCGTTCCTATTGAACTGTGTTGCTGCTTTAAAAAATAGTGTTTATGGTATATGTGTTAATGAAGGTGGGGGTGTGGTGAGAGTGGGATACACATGCACATGGCGTTATCAGGGCCAAAGGTTGGTGTCTGTGGTCTTCCCCACTCACTCTTTACCTTATTTTTTAAGACTATCTTCTCACATTGCCTGGAGCTGACCAATTGAATTGGCTAGACTGTCTGGCCAGAGAGCTCTAGAGATAGTGCTTGCCAGCCCTCCCTCCACCTTAATTCCCAATCCCCAAGCAGTGGGGTAACAGATGAGTACTACCACATCTTTGCTTTACAGAGTTGCTTGAGATCTGAGCTCTGGTCCTCATGCTTGCACAGCAGACACTTTATACCAATTCAGTCTTCTCCCCAGAATCCACACTTTTTTCTTACTGATTTGTAAGGTTACTTTGTATATTAGCTTTGATGTGTTGTTAATTGTATTGCTAATAATTACACGTGCTGCTCATTTTTAATTTTTCTAATTTCTCATTTCTCTTGACTTTATAGTGTTCATTGCATGGTAGCTATTTTATTTATTTCTGTCTTGTTATTTTGCTTTATTTTGACTTAGGTGCTAGTCCTATGGGTGTAAATGGAGGTGTAGGGGTGCAGACACCGAACCTTCTTTCTGACTCGATGTTGCATTCAGCCATAAATTCTCAAAAGTAAGTTCTGTCTCTCTCTATGCACTCAAATCACTTCAAATACTAAGAATTCTTTGAGTTTTTGATATAATTTTCTTGATTTAAAGAGAGCTTTTAGGAAGAAAGAATGTGCTTCTGAAGCCTTTCTTGAACCTTCTATTAGTTGTTTGGGATAACCTATTCTTTTCTAAAAGAAATAGGAAGTTGCAAGACTGTAGATACAGCTCAATGTTAATGGTGTTACTAACATCTATGATCAAAACACATTGTATCGAAGTATCAAAATTTCAAAGAAGTATATATACAATAACTCATTGCTCAAGGTACTTGCTTTGTAGCACAGTTGATGACATGACTTGGCTCTAGAAATACAAGAGTTTGCCCTCCTTTATACGGAAATATAATCCTTTCTTCACAGAGGTACAGACACACACACACAGAGTATAGTCATACCCCTTAAACAAATAGATTGATTCTTCATTATAGGATATTTGTGCCATGGCAGTAATCACTCTTAGCTCTAATTAATTAAAGTGCAACCTTCTTTATCCCATACCTTTTCACTAAAACTCTTTTATGACTAATCTTCAAAGCCCAATGATGAGTGAAAATGCTAGTGCGGCCTCCTTGGGTCCTATGCCTGCAGCCGCTCAGCCGTCTAGTACTGGAATTCGGAAACAGTGGCATGAAGATATTACTCAGGATCTTCGAAATCATCTTGTTCATAAACTGTAAGTAAGATTTTGGGTTTGTCTCATTCATAAGAGTTGTCGTGTCAACATGCTTCTAGTATATTAGGCATGTTACCGTCAAAAGAATGATAGTGGTTAGGTTTTTGTTTGGTTGGTTAGTTTGGATTAATCTGAATTGGTTTTGTTTAGTTTTATTTGGTTGGTTTGTTTGTTTTTTAAGTCTTCATTTTATGTTTATGAGTGTTTTGCCTAAATGTAAGTACACCACGTGCATTCCTGGTACCTGTGGAGGCCAGAAGAGGGCATCAGATTACCATAATGGATGTTAGGTAGCCTGCCATGAAGGTACCTGGAAATGAGCCCGTGCCCTTTGTAAGAGTAGTAAAGTGCTCTGAACCACTGAGCCATTTGTATTCTGTGCCTCTTGCTTTTCATCTCTTCTCACTGTTATTTGTAGGAGTAGTCTTTAACATTGCAGAAACTATTCTGTATATTTTCAGTAGTTATAAAACTCTGATTATACTTATAATGGTTTGAGAAATATCTACTGTTTTATTTGTTGTGAGGTTTATATGTGCCAAGTAATCCTTGCAAATTCCTTGTTATTTAAACTAAAAATTTCTTGTCGGGTAGGTAAGTACAGCAATAAGGAGTGATAAGATATTAAATGACAATGGTACTTAAAACAGGGCTTACGATATGGAAATTAGAGTTTACCTTTGAAAAGCATGGAGCATTTATTTTGGAGAAAGTATCCTCTCCATATCACCCCCACTTAATAATAGAGTCTGGTTTATACTGTGCACATAAACTCATGCAGGAACACACACATACATTTTTAAAAATCTGAAAAGTACTGTTGTCACATGGAGCATTGGCAGAGTGGAAAAGTTTGGTGTTCTTTTTCTCCCGCTTTCAAGTCTTTATTGTTAAAATTTCTTGAGTAATTACTGGCTTTTGTTTTAATAAACAGAGAAAGTTAGTAGAACAGAAAGGTCTGTAGGCTCTAGATGCTATAACAAAAGACGGGTTTTTCTCTCTTTATGTGGCACAGTATAAGTTTTTGCTCTATGTAGAAAGTAACATGGACCTGGAAGCATTTCTTTATTTATTTGCCCTTTTTTTTGTTTTTGTTTTTGTTTTGTAATGTGTGTAAGTCCATGCTACTTAATGAAGACTCATGTAAAAACCAGAATAGGTTATCTGAGCCCTGGAACTGGATTTAAGGCCAGTTGTAAACTGCCCAGTGTTTAGGGTAGACCCAAACTTGAGTCCTGGAAGACCAGGAAGTGCTCTTAACCTCTGAGCTATCTCTTGAGTCCCCAGAAAGTATTTTTATGGAATTGTTGTTTTTAATGCAATCACAAACCCTTTTGTCTACCACTAAAAAATTAAGTTTATATTCTTTAAAAATGTATTAATTTATCAATCCTCCCCCCCCCCCAAAAAAAACATATGTTCAGAACAAGTCAGGGGCAAAAGCATGACTTGAGTTGAAGCCAACATAGGCTACATGGTGAATTTCAGCCCACCCAGAGTTACAGAGTAAGACTCTTATCTTTAAAAAGAAACAAAACTGGGGCTGGAGAGATGACTCAGTGATTGAGAGCACTGGCTACTCTTGCAGAGGACCTGGGTTCAATTCCCAGCAACTACATGGCAGCTAACAACTGTAACTCTAGTTCAAAGGGAATCTGATGCCCTCTTCTAATGTTGATGGGTATTGCAAAGCAGAGGTGCATTTATATACATGCAAGCAATACACTCATACACAGAAAATAATTTTTTCAATTAAAAGAAATATGTTCAGTGAATAAAATGGGTAAGTACTTTTTTGGGAGAAAGTTTTCAGGATTCTATGTTTCTGTAATGTGAATGTAAAGCTGACATGTTATTATAGTGGTACAATTTTCTGTCTCCAGTGTGCAAGCCATATTTCCCACTCCGGATCCTGCTGCTTTAAAAGACAGACGGATGGAAAACCTTGTTGCCTATGCTCGGAAAGTAGAAGGGGACATGTATGAGTCTGCAAATAATAGAGTGAGCATGTACTTTTTTCTTTTCTCCTGATAGAAATGGGTCTGCCTGTATTTAGATTTACTTATCTTCTAGAACACAATAGTGTGCTTCCAAGGATGACTCCCTGTGGCTTTTGCTATCCTGTCCTGTAACTGAGTACAGAGTAACAAGGTCCTCTCCTTTTGTTTATTTTTGACAAGGTTCCATGTAGCCTAGGCTGGCCTCAAACGCTTGCCTTGAACTCCTAGTCCTCCTGCCTCCACCTCTTTGGTGCTCTGACTATAGGTGTGCATGCCATAATACTTGACCAGCAAAGCATTTCTTCAGTGTATATATGTCAGTCAGTCATGCCTCATTATATTCATGTGGATCTTGATCTTAATTATCTTTGGTAAACATAAAATGTAGCTATCTTCTATAGTAGGTGGTAAACAAGCTACTTGATATTTTTGTCTGTATCAGATGAACTTTTAGAAATTGGTTCTGTTTCAAAATGTAGGCTATTCTGTCCTATAAATTGCCAGAGTTGCTTTATTAGTAAGTTCATAATAAAACTAATGATCATATCATTACAAGTATGAACTCACTTTTTAATGATTTAAGATACTTTATCTACTTCCTACTTTTAATTCTTGCTTATTCTTCAAATGAAACTAATATTTGTTCTTAGTTCACTTTTTCTTCTATTATTCAATGATTCTTGTTTTCTCCTTTTTTACTTCTAAAATTTTAAAAGGCGGAATACTACCACCTCCTGGCCGAAAAGATTTATAAGATCCAGAAAGAACTAGAAGAGAAACGAAGAACTAGACTACAGAAACAAAATATGCTGCCAAATGCTGCCAGCATGGTACCCGTTTCCATAAATGCAGGTCCTAACATGGGACAACCACAACAAGGAATGGCTTCTAGTAAGTGCTTTTCATCATACTTAATGGGAAGAAAATAGTACATCAACTTGAAAAGGCAATATTGGTAGAGTATGTATAAGGTTTTGGGGTATGATAATTGACATAACTTGGTAATCTAAAATAATTGTTATAATCCAAGAAGACCCTTTTCAAATTATGACAGCCTACTTGTTTTTCACCGCCTTTCTTCAACATCCACTGGCTTGTAGGGGAAAGGTGACCAATAGATGTTGGTAGACCAGCTAGGCTTAGGGCATCATTGTCCTGTGATTTTTAAAAAAATTTTATTTTATGTATTTGAACGTATTGCCTGCGATTCCCACGGAGACCATAAGGGGACATCAGATCCCCTGCAACTGGAATTACAAACAGTTGGTAGCCAACAAATGGGTGCTGGGAATCAAATCCAGGTCCTTTGCAAAAACAGCCAGTAATTTTTTCTCTTATGTGTATTTAGTGTATTGCTTGCTTTTATGCAAGTAAACCTTTGTCATCCAATGTCCTCAGAGGCCAGAAGAGGGTGTTGGGAGACCCCAGAACTGCAGTTATAGATGATTCCTAGTCAATATGTGAGTGCTAGGAATCAATCCTTAGTTCTCTATAAAAGTAGCCAGTGCTCTTAACCACTGAGCCACTTCCACCTGTGATTTAATCATAGATCCAAGGCTTTCGTATTGCCTTATTCCCTGTTTATTGCTAGGTTCTAAGTAGAAAAGTATGTATTTGAACACAGTTGTGAGAAACAACGCAGGCTGCTTAAACGTTGTGATAAAGCCATTGATGGGGAATATCAGTGTTTGTTGAGTTAGAAAAAACTGACTACATGTGGAAGGTGCCCACTGATCCTTCAAGTGGTGTGACCTCTTACATCTTCTGTGGTTTGATAATAGATGGAGAAATTTGTCTCCCAAATCCTTGTAGTAAAGACAAGAACTGTTGATTGCAACCCCATTTATTGGTGGCAGCTTGCCACCAATAAATAATAATAGTAAGAAAATATAATAATAATAATAATAATAATAATAATAGTAGTAGAAAAAGAATTGGGAGGAGCAGCAGTTCTGGCAGAAGAAACACTTATACATAGACAGCAGTAGAATAAGGCACCTGTAGTTTTTGAGCAGATAGGAGAATATTCAGAAGTGAAAAGGTATTGAATTAAAGTAATTGAAAAAGAGTTGAGGAGATTGTCTAAGCACATAATATTTAGGGTAGAAACAAAGGCAAGCAGATATGTTTGAGCCCCTTTGGTAGCACTACTCAAATAATTTAATGTCAGAGTGAAAACAGTATGATATCGGCACTGGCAGGAATAAGTATTGCAAATTTATCATTAGCTCATCTTTATCCTACATATAGAAAAATAGAAAGTATTTGTTGAGTTAGGGAAAACTACATGTAAAAAGTGCCACTAATCCATCAAGTGGTGGTATGGGGGTGGGGACTGGAGAGAGAGGAGTTATGAGCACTTTCAGTATTCTCAAGTTCAGTTCCCATGTTAGACAACTCACAATCTCCTGTGTGAGTCCAGCACCAGGAGATCCAGTGCTCTTTCCCGGCCTCCATGGCACCTGCACTCACATGGTTCACACACATAAATCAAATCTTTTAAGATATTAGTAAACAGAAGCCAGGTGTGGTAGCAATACACCCTGCCTTTAATTCCCAGCGCTGGGAAGGCAGAGGCAAGCAGATCTCTGAGTTCAGGGCCAGCCTGGTCTACATAGTGAATTTCAGGCCTGCTGGGGCTACAGGGAGAGAGACCCTGTCTCTAAAAGATACCCTCCTCCCAATAAAAAAGATAATTAGTAAAAAGAAAAAAGATGGTAGTTTGGAGTTTTGTTTTGTTTTAGAGTAAATGAACAAGCATCTGTTTAAAACCTATTTACTGTCAGGTATGGTGGCACATTCATTTAATCCCAGCTGTCAAGAATCAAGAGGCAGGAGAATCTCTTATGAGTTGAAGGCCAATCTGTAAATCTTGGCAGCTGCCTGGAGAGGAAGATGGAAAACAGGAAGAAAGAAAGCCATGCCTCTTACAGTGGACTTCAGCAGTCACAGGCTTGCCAGAGGGTGGGAGAATGATTGTGGAAGGTCCAGAATACCAGGGAAAGTATGCTTAGGCTTAGATATTTGGCTAGTATGCAAAAGTAAAAGAGATAGAAGGAAAAGTTATACTTCTGAGTTAAAAAAAAATTGTAGATTCCACAATGCTGCACAATGGAAACTGTGGAAGCTGCTGCCTTGTTTTATTTTGAGACTGGGTCCCACACTGTTTCCAGGCTGGCTTGAGCTTACAGCATTCCTCCTCTTTCAGCTTCCTTAGTGCTGAGATTATAGGTGTGAGCCCACCTCTTGCAGAAAATTGTCCAGTCTTTGTTTATGTACACATGTGTAGGAGTACCATAGTGCCCATGTGAAGGTCAGAGGACAGTTTACAGAAGTCAGTTCTCTCATTCCAGTGTGTTAGTCGTTGGTCCCAGTTATTGAACTCCAGTACCAGGTTTAAAGGAAACTACCTTTACTCACCAAGTCATCTTACTAGCCCCCAAATACTGTTTTTTTTATGTGTATCTTACTGAAAATGTTTTATTAGATGTATAGATATTCCAAGAAGACCCCAGAACTTAGATACTTAGATGTATCTGTTTTCTTTTCTTTCCTTTTTTTTTTTTTTGGAGACATGCTCTCCCCATAAGCACAGCTAGCCTGGAACTCACTATGTAGACCAGGCTGGCCTCCCAGGTATTGGTGTTCGCCACCATGCCTGCCTATATTTCTGTTTTATCTCATTTTTAATTTTATATTCAAGAGTCACAAAGTGAATGTTATAATGTGGAGGCAGAATCTTTAGACTTGGTCTAATTCAAAGCTTGTTTTTTGAGATTCAGGTTATATTCTTTAAGCTATTAGTGATGGTTGGTGAGTTGCTGGTTTTCTTTAGTTTCATATTTTTGTTTTCAATGAAAAGTGGCTGATAAAAGGATATTTAACCATTTCTGTCTTGACTCCAGATGGTCCTCTACCTGACCCAGCTATGATCCGTGGCAGTGTGCCAAACCAGATGATGCCTCGGATAACTCCACAACCTGGTAAATTGTGAAAAAAAATCCATGGTCATTTTTAACAGCATCTTTGATATGGAACAAAAGTTATAATTGCTTGCTTTATTCTTTACTCCAGCAGTAGGTATCATAGTCATGTGCTTTAGAAATTGAAAAAACTCTGGGATTTCAGGCCTGTCAAGGGGGTAGGAGGAGATGGCCTGATTGGCTGGTAGATCAAGGACCAGATATCAGTAAATGAATAAACATCCATTTAAAAGCCACTTTACTGGCAGACATGATGGTACAGCCTTAATCCCAACTCTGGGGAATCAGAGGCAGCCAACCTGTTATACATAATACAACCCTGTCTCAAACAAAACAGCTTACAAAGAATTTACTGCATATTGTAAAATTTAGTTTAGAAAGTATTACTAATTAATGCCTTGCCACCACTGCTGTGAATGAAACATTCATTAGGATCTATGAAGGTTCCTGTATTAGTCTTAAAAAAAAATCTGTAGAACAAGATTTTTAAAGTCATGTCTTGTTCTCCTGTTCATTTAAAAGTGTTGAGATGTAATATTTTCCATGTATTTACAGGTTTGAATCAGTTTGGCCAGATGAATATGCCCCAGCCCCCTATTGGACCCCGGCAAACCTCTCCTCTTCAGCACCATGGACAGTTGGCTCAGCCTGGAACTCTAAATCCAGTTAGTTTGACCTTTGCACATTCAAAAAAATCCTTTTTTCTTTGTTGCTACTTCAGAAACAAAAATTTTTATGCTTACATGAGCAAACCATGAGACCTGTTCTTTTAAAATTATTATTCCATTTATTTATTAGTGTCTGCTCATACCTGGAGGTCTGAGGACCATTTGTGTGAGTTAACTCTGCCCTTCCACCATATGGGGTTTCAGGGCTCAAACACAGGGTGACAGGCTTCTCAACAAACACCTTTCTTTGCTGAACCATTTTGCTGCCCATAGATTGTGTTCTTGGACTACATTTGCTGCATTTGGTCTTTAATGTAGGCATAGTTAAGGCTGTGGCTGTAGATCAGTGATGGAGTGTTTTTATAGCATGAGTGACTGTGTAAGTTTAATCCTTACTACTACAAAACAGCATAATTACAGTTTAGTGTTCTGTGCTTTCAGTTGAGAATATATACAGGTGATTGCCTTTTTGGTTTGTTTCTGTTCTGTTCATTTTTTCTAGACAGTCTTAACTGTGTAGCCATGAGTGGCCTAGAACTTATGGTGTTGATTGTGCCTTCTTGAGTGTCTTGTCTTTTTGGACACTCTGTCAATCATCAAACTCTCCGCATTAAACCCATCCTGCTGGCCTTGTGTTTTAGGTTCTTGGATACTTGTCTTTCTTGAGTCTTTCTGGAGTTCTTTAGCATTAGTGTGCATTTCCTAAATCTGCCATGTTTAACCAGGAGTCTTACTTGTTTTAACTTAAAAACACTGCCTTTCCAGGATTAGAGAAATGGCTCAGCAGTTAAGAGCACTGGCTGCTCTTGCAGAGGACCTGGGTTCAAATCCCAGCACTCACATGCCAGTTGAAAACCAGTTTCAGGGGATCTGACCGCCTCCTCTGACCTTTGTGGGCATTGCATGGCACAGATGCATTTATATGCAGATAGGACATGCTTACACATTAAAAAAAATTTTTTTTTAATAACTGTCTTTCCTAGATTATGAATTTCTGGCTTTTGGTTTGCCATATTTCTTTTTATTAAAGATCTGGATTTCTGACAATTTTAGAAAGGAAATAGAATACTCTTACTTAGCACATTTGCATGTCATGAATACTACCACATTTAGCCAGTACTCCTAAGATTTGTACTTATTTTCGCCCTTTAAGGAACCTTCAGTTTGTGCTATTAATAGTATCCCAGTCAAAATCATAGCTCTCATGCAGTTGTAATACACTTTCCAGTCTGAGGAAATATACAAGCAATTGCTTCTTCCTTGTCAGAGTTCTAGATGTATTTGTTTGCCAAGTGAATATGCATCTGTTTGTGTCCTCTTGTTCTTGAGTGCATGCTTTGGTGATCTTAGATTCTTAAGTGTTTAGTACTCTATAACTCTTGTTTCTCTCTGTACCTCCTTATCCAACTTACTGTCTTTTCCTCTCTAGTCAAGTAACTCGACTGCAGAGGAAGAGTAGCTGCTCATTTCAGTAATAAAATAATTATACTGAACTCATGCATTTTGTTTGTTTGTTTCCAGCCTATGGGCTATGGACCTCGCATGCAGCAGCCTTCCAGCCAGAACCAGTTCCTCTCCCAGACTCAGTTCCCATCCCAGGGAATGAATGTAACAAATATGCCTTTGGCTCCATCCAGTGGTCAAGCACCAGTTTCTCAAGTGTGTATCACAGATGAATTTTTATTGATTTTATTTTTTGAATTTTAAAAATTGGGGGGATAGGGGCGTAGTCTGGTATGACATGGTGCACATGTAGAAGTCAGGACTACTTGGTGAAGTCTGTTCCCTCCTTCCACCTTTTTGTGGGAATCATGGGATTGGACTCAGGTTGTCAGGCTTACACAGAAGGCACCTTTACTTGGTGAGATTCATACTTCTTGGTAGAAGTTTTTATAAGCATGACATTAAACAGTAGGCAAAAACTGTTTGTTTTCTTTTGTTCAAAGACAGGTCTCACTATTTAAGCCTGGTCTTAAACTCACAAAACAACTGGTCTGAGGCAAAGAGTCTTTAATTGGAGAGGTCTCACTGTCTGGTATGGCCCTGGCTGGGCTAGAACTCAGTATGTAGACCACCAAGCTGGTCTTGAACTGAAAGAGATCCACCTGCCTCTGTCTTCCACATACTAGGATGAAAGTTGTATGCTACCACATCAGCAGTTTTTACTTTTTATTTGAAATTTTGTGACAGGGTATCATGTAGTCTTGCCTGCCTTAGAACTTACTATATAGACAAGATAGTCTCGAACTTTGGATCCTCCTAGCTCAGGCTCCCAATTACATGGGATTGAGGATGTGCTCCACCACACTTGCCCTGTTTTGTATTTAGAGTATCCTGAGCATGAAGTGAGATTATGTGATATTAAATTGGTAATTTAAGGAGTGAACACTCCCTTCCCCCTTTTGGACGGTAGTGGTTGGGGTTAAACTCAGGGCCTTGCCCATGCTCTACAATTGCTGTACCGTTAAACTATAGTGCTAGACCTTGACTTTTTGTGGAGGAGGGGTGTTCTTTTTTGAGATAGCGTCTTCCTTTTGCCACTGCTGGCCTAGCGCTCACTGTATAGACCAGGTTGGCCTCTGTCTCACAGAGATCTGCTGCCTCTGCCTCCTGAGTGTGGGGAGTAAAGGTTTTTACCACCTTTGCCATTACACCTGGTACTAGTCCTTGACTTTTGAAAGAATCTCAGTATGGTACTTCAGGATTTCAGTGAGTTCCGTGCCAGCCTGGTCTATATAGTGAAAATCTATGGGGGGGAAGAGGGGAGACTTCCTGTTCAATCACTTTGTGTCCTAAATGCATATCCTATATGTATACCATATATTTTTCATTTCAACAGGCACAAATGTCCAGTTCTTCCTGCCCGGTGAACTCTCCTATAATGCCTCCAGGGTCTCAAGGGAGCCACATTCACTGTCCACCTCTTCCGCAACCAGCTCTTCATCAGAATTCACCCTCCCCTGTACCTAGTCGTACCCCCACTCCTCATCATACTCCTCCAAGCATAGGAACTCAGCAGCCACCAGCAACAGCAATCCCAGCTCCTGTTCCTACACCTCCTGCCATGCCACCTGGGCCACAGCCCCAGGCTCTACATCCTCCCTCCAGACAAACCCCTACACCACCAACAACACAGCTTCCTGCCCAAGTTCAGCCTTCTCTTCCTGCTGCTCCTTCAGCTGACCAGTCCCAGCAACAGCCTCGTTCTCAACAAACTGTGACAGCCTCTGTTCCTACCCCAACAGCACCACTGCTGCCTCCACAGCCTTCAACTCCGGTAAGCAAATATGGGACCAGGCATGGTGGGGTACACTTTTAGTCCCAGTACTTGAAAAGCAGAAGCAGGCAATCTCTTGTGAGATCAAGGCCAGTCTAGTCTACAAAGTGAGTTCTAGGCCTGCTGGGCCTATAGGGAGACTCCATATCGAAAAAACAAAAAGAAGTTATGATTGAGCTGTGAGTGTGACCTAGTAGTAAAGTAACTGCCTGTCGTTTTCAAGGTAAAAATGCAAATTTTCATGTGGTAGTTGAGTATTTATTAATATCACTGATTGCATTATCTTATGGGCTTAGACTTTTTGTCCTAAACAGTAATGTTAATATTTTATCTCTTGGTCATGTTACTTAAAGTCTCAGCTATCTGATAAAAAATAGCATTCATCTGTTTCTTTATTGCCCTTTAATAAGGAAGGGCAGAATACAGAAGGAAAATTGATCTGCCTGGTTTTTATTCTTTATAGAATAGTTCTAGGAAGTCTTTTCATAATGAAATTGTTTCAGGGCTGGGGATTGATCTCAGTACCTCAAGTACACAGAACTATATCCCTAGACCCTGTGAGATCATTGAAACTGAAAGACTTAGGAAGGGGCCTGGAATGATGGCTCAGGGGTTAAGATAGCATGTACTGCTGTTCTGAAGGACCTGAGTTCAGTTCACAGAGCCCATATGGGGCAGCTCACAAGAGACACAGGTGCATAGACATTTTAAAGAATAATGGTAAACTGAGCATGGTGGCAGATACCTTTAATCTGAGCACCCAGGAAGCAGAGGCAGGGGGATCTCTGAGATCAAAACCAGCCTGGTCTACAATAGCAAGTTCAGTCCAGCTGGGGCTACAAGTAGATCCTGTCTCTTTGATATTAGTCTTCTTTGAAACTTTGTCCCTCATCAGAGAAACACTTGCTATTTGTTTCATAAACAACCTGCCACCCAGTCCTTAATCTGATGTTCTTTCAGTGAGCTTCGTAAGAAGAAGCACAATAATGGGTATGGTGATACTGCTCCCAACACAGGTAGCCTAATCCTGTGTAGTTTAAATTCTGATTTGTATAATAAGCTGGCTTTTTATGTGCTTTCCCTTTTTGCCATCCAGCTTTCTCAGCCGACTGTAAGCATTGAAGGCCAGGTATCGAACCCCCCATCTACTAGTAGCACAGAGGTGAATTCTCAGACCATTCCTGAGAAACAGCCTTCACAGGAAGTCAAAATGGAGGTCAAAATGGAAGTGGATCAGCCAGAAGCAGCAGATGCTCAACCAGAGGAGAGTCAAGAGGTGAGAGTAGAGCCGGTTAGGTACTAAGATTTCATTTAGGACCCAGTCTAAGAAGCCAGATTTGACAGGATGTACTGTAGGAAATGCTTTGATAATTAGGGTGTTTGTTTTGATAATTAGGCTTTATTGCCTTGTTTTTGAACAGAGTTCAGATATCCGTAGTAGAAAGTAAATAAGGTTATGATAATGATCTTGTTCCCAGCTTGATGTTTTTAAAATCCTGAAAATTCTTACCTTGTCTTTAGGCTAAAACTGAAGATTGTAAAGTGGAGCCTGTAGAAACAGAAGATAGGGGTACTGAGTTAAAAACTGAAATAAAAGAGGAGGAAGATCAACCAAGTACTTCGGCTACCCAGTCCTCTCCAGCTCCAGGACAGTCGAAGAAAAAAAGTAAGTTAGAGTTGGAGAGAGAGTTTAGTTGGTAAAGTGCTTGCCTCACAAGCATGAGCACATGAATTTGGTTCCCAGTACCAGGTAAAGTGGTGGTTGTGCACACTTTTACTCACAGCCAGGACTTGGTAGTGAAACATTGTCTCCAAAACAGGAAAGTAGACATAGTTGCACACTTGTGGTCCCAGCACTCTGAAGTTAGATACAGGAAGGATTCCCTGGAGTTTAGTATTAGTGAATCCCAAATCCTAGTAAGACAGCCTATCTATAAAAACACAGTTGGTGACCCATGAGGATATTTCCCAAGATTGAACTTCCTAGAGTGTACATAACACACAAAGTAAAAGAGAAAGTCTCTTAAGCTGTGTTCAGAAGTAGCTGAGAAAAATCAAAGACCCAGAGTAGAGTGGGATTCTGTTTCCCAAGCTTCAGAAATGTTCATTAACAGGATTTCTTTGAGTTGAAGCCCTGGATCTGGTTTCAGTTACTACTAATGTTAGGAAAGAATTTTTCATTCCTTACATACGTTGACTTGCTGCACCCATTGGTCTGTCACTCCTTTCATTTCTTCAGGTTTTAGTAATTAGTTCATTCCAAAAGTTACCTAGTTCTAAAAAATTGGAACAAACTTGCAGAAAAGAATAGCAATAATAGCAGCATGTCTGCTTTGCCTCCTTTGTGTCACACATCTGCATAACTCGTGACAGCTCTGGGATTACTGACCCCCATCTTGAGTTTTTAAACAAAGTCTCATGTAGCCCAGGATAGCTTTAAACTCCTGATTCTCTTGCCACACACTGTTCTAAAATTATAGGTTTGTGTCACAGTACCCTAATTGAGCCCTCCTTTACATACAGGAAACCAGAGACTCACCAAGATTAAGGAACTTGCCCCATTTAGTCAGGCAAATAAATAGTGCCTGGCCTGCGATGCCTGCCCAGACCAACTGCAAAAAAATCTGCAGAAAATGACTGGATCAAGCTAGGCAAATAACACTGCTGGACAGTGACTCCACTCAAGGAGTTCCACAGCAACTAGTGGTCTGATTTATATTTATACAGTTAAGATAAGAACTTACTTTATAGCACAGGCTGACTTCAAACTTCTGATTCTCCTGCCTCATCCTTTGAAATAATAGGCTTATTCGGCTTGAATCTTACTTTGGGACTCTCCCAGAGCATAATGGTGCATGCTTTTACTCTCAGCACTCAATAGGCAGAAGCTAGCAGGTCTCTAGGAATTCATGTCCCAAGTGGTCTCTACCTAGTGAGCTTAAAAAAAAATTAAAACATGAGGGACTATAGAGATGTCTCAGTGGTTAAGAACACTGGTTGCTTTTGCAGAGGACCCAGTTTTGATTCTCAGCCACCCGCATTGTGGCTTACAACCATCTGTAATGCCATTTCCAGAGAAATCAGATGCCCTCTTCTGACCTCCGTGAGCATTACATGACATAGGTGCAGTTACACACATGCAGGCAGTCCACTCATACACATTAAAAAAAAATTTTTAATGAGCTCAGGATATGACTCAGATTAAGAACACTGGCTATTCTTGCAGAAGACCTAACTCTAGTTCCAGGGGATCCAACACCCTCTTTTGGACTCTGATGGCATTACATACAAGGGCACACTTACACACGTACAGGCAAACCACTCAGACACATTAAGTCAAAATTCAAAAATTAAAAGAAAAATTTAACAATTGTTTCTTGAACTATATGTAGCTAGAATTCCATTTGCAACGTGCCAGCAAATCTTGTTTAACCTAAATGTAACATTTGCCATTAGAATAACAAATGTATCTTTCCTCTCTAATCTATAAAGTATTGAGCATTTTAATGAATCTTTCCTTTAGTTCCTTTAGGTGTAATAAGCCAGATCTTTTTCTGACTTGTTAAATACTGATTTCAAAGGGAGGGCATTTCCTTCCTCCTTTTTTTTTCCCTGTATTGTTGGTCAGTGTTTTGAGATAGGGTCTCAAACCCTCTTGAATTCCAGCTGGCCTGGAACTCAAGGTATATACCAGATGATCCTTTTGCCTCTGCTTCTTGAGTATAAGGATTATATAATGATGTCCTGCAATTTTTTAAAAAAAATAAAGTCTTGCTTTGTAACCCATGCTGTCCTTAAACTCTGAATCTCTCTCAGCGTGACCTCAAACTCTAGGTCTTTTTGCCCCAGCCTTCTACTTTTAGGAATCCAGGCATGTGCTACCATACCCAGCTCAGGAAGAACATTTTCAATTCTGTTTTGACAGAATCCTTGTCCTACCACTAATACCTTTTGGACTGTACATTTGGGGATTCTCTTCTGCATTTTTAGAAGACTTTGATTCTTTTTCATCTTTGGCCAAATCTTTTCAATTGAGTTTGACTGGAAAAGTAATGGTGCTAGTAAGGGTTGTGATAAGATTCTGTTTTATATGTAGAGTGGGAACTAGAATCAGAAAATATGAGTCCTCAGTTAAGTTTCTGACAACTTACTATTTTGTGATTCTTCATAGGCTTTTAGAAATTAAACGGGTTTTTTCTCTTTTTTTGTAACTCAATTGATAACTGATTTCTTATGTACTCTCTTTGAAGTTTTCAAACCAGAAGAATTACGACAGGCTCTGATGCCAACATTGGAGGCACTTTACCGTCAAGACCCAGAATCCCTTCCCTTTCGGCAGCCTGTCGACCCTCAGCTTCTAGGAATCCCTGTAAGTATTTCGTATTTTTGTATTTCCTTTTTAAATTAGTAGTTTAGCAATTTTATTTACGTATAATTCACGTACCATACAAATTACCTAATTTCATGTGTATGTGTGTCTGCATGAATCTAGTAGTGCACTACATGCATGAGGTGTGTAGAGGTCCAAAGAAGTCAGATAACACTGGAACTAGAGTTACAGATAGATGGCTGTGAGCCACCATATATGGGTGCTGCAGAAGTACTATGTGTATTGTGTATACTATAACAAACTGTCTAGAGTAAGTTCAGTGATGGTAAGCCTCTGGAGAACTCATATATGTGTAGACAAATAGTTTAAAGAAGTGACAGACATCAGTAACTTCTTAAGAAGTAGGCATATCAAAACATAACACATGGGGGGGCGGGCCTGGAGATACAGTGCAGAGGTTAAGAGCACTGACTGCTGTTGTAAGGTTCGGTTCCCAGCACCCAAATAGTGGCTATCAGTCATTCTTAACTTCAGTTTCCTGGGGATTGGCCACCATCTTCTGGCCTTTTGGGGCATTGCATGTTCAGGTGCACTTATACACGTGCAGGCAATACACACCTACACAAAAAACAAAAACAATACAGTGTTTTTTTTAAAAAATAAATCACATGATAATTAATGGTGATAATAGAAAATTAATCCCATCTGCCCTCCATCTAGTACCTAACACTGTATAATGTGGCCTCACTTGTACTTCTAGGATTACTTTGATATTGTGAAGAGCCCCATGGATCTTTCCACCATCAAGAGGAAATTAGACACTGGACAGTATCAAGAGCCTTGGCAATATGTAGATGACATTTTACTCATGTTTAACAATGCCTGGTTATATAACCGCAAAACTTCGAGGGTCTATAAGTACTGTTCCAAGCTATCTGAAGTGTTTGAACAAGAAATTGACCCCGTCATGCAAAGCCTTGGATATTGTTGTGGCAGAAAGGTAAGAAGTGGTTTTCACAGCTGCCTTTACCTAGAACATAGGACTTCAGTTAAAAGTTTGTTTTTTAACAAAATTCAAAAATTAAAAGAAAAATTTAACAATTGTTTCTTGAACTATATGTAGCTAGAATTCCATTTGCAACGTGCCAGCAAATCTTGTTTAACCTAAATGTAACATTTGCCATTAGAATAACATCTCTTTAGCACTGTTCTCTTTTCCCTTTTCTCATAGTGCTAGGGACCAAGGCCTAACCCATATTAAGCAAGCACTTTACCACTGAGTTAGCCCAACCCCAATAGATCTTCTTACTGTGTTTATTCTTTCTTGCACACACTACAGTAATATATATGTGTATATACGGAATGTATTTTCTGGATAAGTGAAATTTATCTGGCAGAGCTGACCACTTAGAATATTGAATCATCAGGCTGTGCTCATCTGGAGGAACATTATGTTCCCCTGAAGATTGAACTTGCTCCACAATTAAAGACTTTCCTGTACATACCACTTCAGAGTGTTGAATTACACATGCCCTCTAAATGTCTGTGGATTAGTGCTGGAAAGAGTAAGACCACCCAACATATCCCAACCTTGTGAAATTATGTCTTCAATTGGGGTGATTTTTAGTAACTGAAGTGGCTCAATGTGATTTATACAAGTGAGATTTAAGATTTCCATTGGCTTGATTTTGATTTGCCCATTTGACCATCCTCCCTTAGGCTTCATGTCCTTGTGCTCTTAAACAAATAACTTTCTTTTGCAGTTGGAGTTTTCTCCACAGACACTCTGTTGCTATGGCAAACAGTTGTGTACAATCCCTCGTGATGCCACTTACTACAGTTACCAGAACAGGTAGGTTCAACCACATGTGGACCATGGTCCCTGTGTCCTTGTATAGGGAGTACATGCAGGACAGATGGACCAATGCACACACATTGTGGTGGTTCATTTATGTATCTTGCTTGAAAACATCTGTACAGCACAAGTTCTATTGTTTGCTTTCTGCCTTTGTTTGCAGAATTACATTTTTTAGTGAAAAATGCCCTTAGGTCACTTTTCTACATATATGCTAGGGATTAAATTTAGGGCCTTAGACATGCTAGGCAAATGCTCTTAAACAGTTTTTCGGAAATTGTTTCTTGTTATGAATGATATATCCCTAAGTTCTCATTCTTTGAGCATAAGTACATTAGTTACTTTTTCGTTAGTGTGCTAAGATACCATGGCCATGAAACTTAGGGAAGAATTTATTTTGGCTCTTGGTTCCAGAGGATAAAGGGTCCATTATGGAAGGGAAGATGGTAGCAAGTGACAGGCAAGAAGCAGTGAGCTCCCATCTTGACCCACAGCCATGAAGCAGACAGAGCAAACTAGAAATGGGGCAAGCCTGTGAACTCAAAGCCCACCCCCCATATTTCCTTCAGCAAAGCTACACCTCCTAAAGGTTCCATGAACTCCCCAAACAGCACCACCAACTGGAGACAAAGTAATCAAATACTTGAGTCTATGGGGGAGATTTCTCATTCAGACAACCACAGAGTGAAAATAGCAATTCAAAGACATGCTTTTAGGACAGGAGTATAGCTGGTTGGTAGAGTGCTTGCCTAGCATGTATTAAACCCTGGGTTCAGCCCCAGCACCATGTAAACTAAGCCTATTACTTAGCATTCAAGAGGTAAAGAAAGAAGGATCAGAAGTTCGAGGTCTTCCTTGGCTGGCTACATAAGCAAATGTGAGCCCAGGCTGGATTGCATGAGACACTGTCTCAGAAAAGGGGAAATTTTTTCCAAAATACCTTGGTACCTGATTTCCCTAGAGACATCAGTATATCAAAGAATGCAGAGTTCTCTGCCTTAGGTCTCTCATGCTCAGTCAGTGGCTGTGATCACACACATTGTATTCACTAATGTAGCCATTAATGTTTTCAGTAACCAGCCTTGATACGGCTTACATCCAGTGCTTCTCTCAGGGCCCTGGAGCAATAATAGCCAGGCTGAGCTATGAAGTATCTTTACTTGCTTAATAGGAGCCCTGTGTTGTTCAATTTTGCTGAACTTGTGTGCTACAGATGCGTTTTCAGCTTTTAAGAATTCACCTAATTTTTGTGTTATATACCAAAAAGTTGAGTTCACTCCCGATGATGCTACTTTATAAGCATTAGAATACAGTTTTTTTACTTATTGTACCCTTAAGAGGAACAAAAGTTTTATAGTGCTTTATATTAAAACATGCAAGTAACAAGGCTGAACATGGGGGTGCACAGTTTAATCAAGCATGCTGGAAGCAGAGGCAGACAAATCTCTTTGAGATAAAGGCCAGCCTGGTCTACCATTTTTTTATTTTTATCAACAGTTATACTGCTGGTTCATCTTTGTACAAAGATGTATTTAATCACGTACCTGCTTACATTACTTTGCCTTTTCCTGTGCGCCACTCTCTGGCTGTAATTGGTACTTAACTGCTTTGTCTAAGGCTATTCAGTAGCAAGACAGTTTTTGTTAATGACTTCCTCAAGAAAATCAGGTTTTCAATCCCAGGTTGTTGGATACTAATTCCCTGCTACTGTATCAATAGTGGGTGGATTTTTTTTTTTAATTAAAGAAAGAAAACGTATTCTATCCAGTAGCACTGATTAATAAAATGAAATATGGTTCTAAGTGGAATGTGTTTGTTTTTATTTGCTGTAATCATTTGTTATTTGTGATCCCATTGAGATATTTAATGCTAATCTGTGCTTTGCCTTGGCTTTCTGCTTTGTGTTGTCCTGTCTTGCTTTTGTTTTTTGTTGTCCTGCAATCCCTCATTTCTTCGTTTGTTTTGTGTTTTTTTTTTCTCCCTCATGCTTGTCGTTGTCTGCACTTGGCTTTGATTGCAAAAAACAAAAACAAAAACAAAAAACAAAAAACTGTGGGGCCCATAAATCTGCATCATTGAATGTCCTTGTCGCCGTTGATGACCTGCTCTCTGCTCCCGTTCCCCTCCTTGGCCTGCTGTGATTGGTGGCTTCGTTGCTTGGCTTTGGCTGTGTTGTGTGAACGGAGCAGTTCACCCCAGTATGGCCTTCTTGCCGACAGGTATCATTTCTGTGAGAAGTGTTTCAATGAAATCCAAGGGGAGAGCGTTTCTTTGGGGGATGACCCTTCCCAGCCTCAAACGTAAGTAACTACATTGTTCTGAAAAGTACTGTTTTTGTTCTCAGTTTTCAGGTGACTGTTCTCAGGCATTTCTAAGTGAGTGTATCCTATGTTGTCCAACACTGTATACATCAACTGTAGGCAGATATTTAAATACAAATTAGTTAAAAGTAAATAAAGTTGGGAGTTACTTCCTTACATTTTCATGTACACCTGCCCTTTGAAGTCATCTGTGGCTAGTGACTGCTATACCAGCCAACCTAGATCATGTCAGCAGAGCCAAGAAGTTCTGTTAGACGGTACTGACCTTGAGGGTATGTGCACAGTGGATGTTATGAATTGTTTCTTCTATTGGAAAATAACTTCTCTTTTAAAAATTCAAAAGTTTTATAATAACTGTATTAAATTTGAAGGAGTTTGAACTAATAATATCCTTATACCCTTCTCATCGTTTAAAGAATACCTTCATAAATAGAATGAAATGAATAGGTATAGGACTTTATGGAAAAAAATCTCATTGGCTTTGCCATCCTATAAGCTCTTAGTGTTTGATAAATGCAAGAAAATTCTCAAGCATAGAGCCTAATCTGCCTGTTAGTACTTTAATATAGTTTGATCAAGGCCAGCCTGGTCTACATAGTTCAGGCCAACTGGGACTACAGGGAGGCCCTGTCTCAAAAAGACCAAAAAAACAAATAAATAAACAAAAAAAGATACAGCTTGAAACTGTATTTCGTACTGGGACAACTTAACTTTTAAGAATAATTTTAAATTTTCACAGGATCATATTTACCTGTAATAAACTGTTTGAGAGCATTGAAGAAAATAAGATCTTAACAGTGTTATTAAAACAGGCTTTTTAGGCTACCCGGTTAATTTCTAGATTGTGTTGTAAAGCATTACTGTCATCTTTCAGTCACTTGAAATGCGATGTAGTGGGCTCTGACTACTAGACTAGGAGAAGAGAGGATAGAAACCTTGAACTCTAAAGAGAAACATTCTGACTCTTAGCTAAGCAGAAGTGAGTTGGTCACCTTGCTCTTGGAACTATTGAGTGATTTCTCAAATGTTCTCAACCTCAAAGCAGTAAGCCTCTTAGTTTGGGAAATATGGAATTATCTTCTAGGTCTACAGGAAGAGTCGACATTTCTCACAAGCTCCCAGATCACCCTGGGTGTTAAGGGTCTCAGGTCACAGTTTTCATATCAAAGTCAGGCTGTTTAGGAAGATAGATAAATCTTGAGGCTTTTCTTTGTGTAAGAAACATTTTTTAATTGGGTATGTTTCTGTGAGGAAAAAAGCACAGTGTCAAAAGCCCTTGAGCAGTGTGATTTCAGGATGGGAGGTCTCAGAAATTTTTTAAATACTATGAAATGAAGAATTTTTGTCCTCCAAAATTAAGCTTTTGGGGTAACCATAAGAACCTGGAGTGTGTATTAAGCCCTCTATTTCTACCATGGCTTAATAATAAAGTACCTGATACCTGCTTCCTTTAACTAACCTTTCCTCCTGCTTCAGTGAGAACTTGGAGTACCAGTGTGCATTACCACACCTGGCAGCTAAATTCTTTGGGATAGCCTGGGGTAGAAGCTTATTCTCTAGCCAAGTGCTAGGATTATAGTTGAGTGCCACCATACCCAACTAAAGTATTCTTAAATAAAGTTTATATCTCACTGTGTATACACTCTGGGAACCACAAACCATAAAAATTTATTTTGTAAGCCAGATTTTAAAAGAGAAATCACTGGGCATGGTGGTGCATGCCTTTAATCCCAGTAGAGACAGGAGAATCTGTGAATTCCAGGTCAGCCAGTGCTACATTATGAGACCCTTTCTCAAAAAGAGGGAGCGGGGAAGGATAATGAGGATAGGATGACTTTAGTTGATTCTTTGTCCCCCATTTCCTCTAATGGAAAGTGTGTTAACTATGAAGTATTATAGAGCTTTCCTTTGTATAATTAGGAATTTTCTGTAACTTAGGAAATCACTCAATTCATAGAGAATGAATTTTGTTGCCTTTTAGAATAGTACTCAGGTTGCTCTGTATTCAAGTTGGCATTCCTTCTGTGTTGTTTTTTTCTCACTGTGTCCATTTTCTTTCCTTAGTACAATAAATAAAGAACAATTTTCCAAGAGAAAAAATGACACACTGGATCCTGAACTGTAAGTCATTTCTCATGAAGTCACTGACTCTGACTAGTTTCTTCTTTCATTCTCTTGGTTTGCCCAGACAATCAGCTAGCTGGCTTAATGTCGTTAAGCTGAAACCTCTCTTTCATACATCTGAATAACTCCTGGAAACCTGCAAATATTCAGCAGCTATGACTCTCATCTTTAAAAGTAGTGATCATGGCACTTTGCCAAGTCCATTTAGTGTTTTGGTATTTGATTGGCTCAGTGCTGTGTGTTCCACACTGCATTTCTAGCACTTGCTTGTGATACCTTGGCTTACATTGTCAGCTTTTGGAGCCCAGAGCACTGAAACACACAAGTTTCTGGGTGCTTCTAAATGGAGTGGGTATGGTATCAGACTCACTAGTTTCAACAGCTGAACCAAATTTAAAATAGTCGGTAACTGAACTTGATTGTTTTTGAAATTTACTTTACCTGTAATACTAAAAAAAAGTGTGTAATGTTAAACTAATTTTTCAGCTCTTGGTATGATAATTGATTGCTTTTGAATTGGTAGAAATCATAAGAAATTCTGAAATTGGTTGATATTTCTAGATTAATTTTAGGATTGACCTTGCCTTTACAGGTTTGTTGAATGTACAGAATGTGGAAGAAAAATGCACCAGATCTGTGTCCTTCACCACGAGATCATCTGGCCATCTGGGTAAGGCTTAGAGCAGTATTTGCTCCAGATTTTTTTTTCCCATGTGCATTAAGGGTTTTTTTTTTTCTTATATTGCATGATTATATCTTCAAACTTGTGTGTGTGTGTTTCTCTGGCTAGCCAAGAATTCATTATGCAGACCAGCCAGGGCTATATAATGTGACCAATGATGGAACCTGGAGAGGTGGCTCAGTTGAGAATGCCCTTCGTTCTTGCAGAGGACCTGAATTTGGTTCTTAATACTTACGTTGGATAGCTCATAACTGCTCGTAACTCCAGTTTCAGGGGATCTGATGCCTTCCTTTGGCCTCTATAAGCACTTCCACTCATGTACATGTACACACAGTCATATAAATAAAAATCTTTTTTAAAGACAGAAATTATTACAAAATTAACTTATACCTGAAGTAATCTTATTTATGATGCTGAGCAGGAATATTAAGATGTAAAGACCCTTTAGGCTGCATAATGATTTCAGGCAAAACCTAAGCTATTTAAGGGAAACCCTGTCCTCCAAAACAAGAAGAGCCAAAAGAGCTAAGGATGCAGTTCAGTGGTAGACCACTTGCCTAACATATATGACAGCCTGGATTCCATTCCTTTACCACATACAGCACTCTTTTAGAGATCAGAGGGAGGACTGGAACTGGAGAGATGGCTCAGCGGTTCAGAACAGTTGCATTTCTTTCAGAGAAGCCAGTTTCAAATCCAACACCCATATGGCAGCTAACAACCATCTATAACTCCCATTCCAGGTGATCCAACGCCCTCTTCTGGCCTCCATGGGCACTGCATGACACAGGTTTACTTAAGCACATGCAGCAGTGCCCTCATACACATAAAATAAAAATAATGAGTAAAATATTTTAAAAAAGAAATGAGTGGGAAGGATAAAAACAAATGTGAAGAAACACGAAGGGTGTGTAAAGTGGCCGTACACAAGAAGTTCGTCGAGGTTACAAGATGAGACAGGATTGTTTTCCTGACCAGTCACCAGTTAAATGGGTTTCATGCATTATAAATCCATTAAAATTGCAGTGGACCTAAGAACTTAGAATAACCTGCAGAAACTTAACAAAAGAAACGAGTCAGTAAGTGGTTATTTGTAGAATAATTTGACTAAAACAATCCAAACTGCTGGCTGTGGTTATTCCTGTTGTGAGTTCAGGTTGAGGGGAAAGTGAACATTATACTTAGTACTTTATAAAAACTGTTTTTGAGACAGGACCCTGAAGTCCTCATATTCTAGTCTCTTTCTCTCAAAAGCTGGTGGTAAAGGCTTTAGCACAACTGATGAAGAAGCATGAACTGTTCCTTTTTTGTTTTTTTTAAAAAGACAGGGTCTCACTGTGCCCTGGATGGCTGATCTTCCCCCTCCCTCCCTGGTGCTGGGGTGTAGCTGTGTGCTGCCATTTGTTGGAATTACCACATCTGGCTTCAAAAGCTGTTTGTGCATTGGTTAATTTGCTTATAGAATTACTTGTACCAAGTTGTCTTTTAAATTTTAACTTGATTTGAATGACAGATTTTGTTACATATTGCTTTAAATACCTCTCTCTGTGTTGTATAAACAAAGTCCTGGTTGACGTTTTAGGTTTGTCTGTGATGGCTGTTTAAAGAAAACTGCACGAACTAGGAAAGAAAATAAGTTTTCTGCTAAAAGTAAGTTTCATTCTTAAAGGTAAATCTTAGTAAAACATGTCTGAATCCTAGTTTAAAAAGAAACCATAGAGTAATGAATTAATCAGTTTTTAACCAAAATAAAGTAATTCTGTAACCTACTAAAAGTTGAGTTTTAATGTGCTTTTTGATGGGAGAAGACAGTTCTATGGAAAAGGACTTGTGAATACATGTTTTTCCTTTTTCTTCTATTTCATCATATTTTTGAGCATGTCATAATGTGGGCCAGATGTGGAATTGATTGGCTGTCACAGGAGTGATTGCCCCAGTTTGGTCTGTGACATTTACAGAGACTACCATTAAGGGGAGGTTGTTAATTCAAAAGAAAAAAAAGCATGAGATTTGAGGTTGAACCTTAAGACTTGACAGTAAAAATTTGAGCCATCATAACTTTTCTCCTACCCTTTAATCCTAGGAATTAAATCCAGGCCACACCTGGTAACTACTACTTTTATGTTCCTAGGGTTGCCATCTACCAGACTTGGTACCTTTCTGGAGAATCGTGTGAATGACTTTCTGAGGCGACAGAATCACCCTGAATCAGGAGAGGTCACTGTTAGGGTTGTCCATGCTTCTGACAAAACTGTAGAAGTGAAACCAGGCATGAAAGCAAGGTATCTAATTCCTCCCCTTTTCTTCCCATAGAGATGTACTTGCTCATACACCGTTCAATGTGTTGGTGATTTCAGTCTGAATGACATTGTGACTTTGCCCCACTCTGAATTGTGTAGGTTTGTAGATAGTGGAGAGATGGCAGAATCCTTTCCCTACCGAACCAAGGCTCTCTTTGCCTTTGAAGAGATTGATGGTGTTGACTTGTGTTTCTTTGGCATGCATGTTCAAGAGTACGGCTCTGACTGCCCCCCACCCAACCAGAGGTAGGACTCATTAATATGGTCATTACGCTTCTCATTGCGGGGGCGGGGGGCTGGTTGGGAGGGCAAAGGGAGAAAATGATTAGTATAGCATGTAGCAGGAAAAATACTATGAAGCCAGAGGCAGTCCAGTTTCCTACGATCACCATCCAGTTTTCTTACAGTAAGTTAACATGACATAGCAATGACAGTGAGCAAGCAGCACAGCAAAGCTGGAAGATGTTTCAGTGCCTCCATATGTGATGTGACCTTTTCTCTCCATTTGATATAGGAGAGTATACATATCTTACCTCGACAGTGTTCATTTCTTCCGCCCTAAATGCTTGAGGACTGCAGTCTATCATGAAATTCTAATTGGATACTTAGAGTATGTCAAGAAATTAGGGTAAGCATATTAATGACTATCTTTTAAAACAGTGAGTATTGTGGTAACGAAGTGAAGAGTTAGTCTCAGCTGTGTTAGAACTGAGGTAGAAATGAAGGTGATGTTTCCATGTGTTTTCCCTTGTTCATCAACCCTTTAATTCTGTTTAGTTAAGCCACTTTGTACAGTTACCTTAATCTTACTTGATCCTTTTATACATGGATATAATGACTAAATCCAACTGAACATGGTGATACTCCAGGCCTGATGCTAGAGAATGCAAGTTCTAGGCCAACTGGGCTATAAAGTGAGACCATGCCTGTGTTTTAAAACACCAGAAAATAGGGGCTAGAGAGATGGATCAGTGGTTAAGAACACTGACTGTTCTTGCAAAAGACCTGGGTTCGAAACCCAGCACTCACATGGTGACTAACAGTCATCTGTAACTCGAGCTCCAGGGGATTCAACACTCTTCTGTCCTCCATGGGCACTACACAACACATGCAGGCATAACACTCATACACATTTTTTTTTTTTAAAGAAAAGAAAATGAAGTAAATTGAGATCTGAAGGTATTCCTTACGTTTAAAATACATACATCCCAGGAATATTTTTGCCACCTAACTGGTAGGATATTACTTCTAAGAGTTCATCTTGCATTTAGCTGATCCTGTTAGGATGCTTCCATGTCCCTTTGTTAGTCATCTTTTGATCTTAAAGTACAATTTGGGATTTGGGGATTAAGAGCTAAGTCAGCCCCTCTGTAAATGAAATTCACAACACTCCTCCATGGCCTCCCAAAAGAAGTATGTAGTGTGGGATCGTTATTAGTGCTTAGATTTTGCATATAATCTTGATTTCTGTGTAGTTCCACCATGTGTTTTAAAGTGCATGTTTTCTCCAGGTGCAGTAGTGTGCACCCGTAATCTCAGCTACTACTCTAAGATGCCCAGTGCAGTATCCTCTAGGTGATCTCTTGATGTTCCTTCTGCTTGTGGTGTTAGGTACACAACAGGACATATTTGGGCATGTCCACCAAGTGAAGGGGATGACTATATCTTCCATTGCCATCCTCCTGACCAGAAGATACCCAAGCCCAAGCGCCTGCAGGAGTGGTACAAAAAGATGCTTGACAAGGCTGTGTCAGAGCGTATTGTCCACGACTATAAGGTCAGTTGGGACATAGAAGTGGTATCAATTTTGCTACTTTGTCTCATCTTTGAATCTTCTGTTCTACTTCATACTATGTAAATTGTTATAATATACTAATTTGGTAAAGTGCATTTTGAATACATAAGATTTTTCATAGAAAGAAAAGCATGTTAGATGACTTATAGATAAGCCAGACATCTTAGCTCATGCTATGTGTGTGTGTGTATTCCCTGCACTCAGGAGACTGGGACAGTGGGATTAGTGGTTCAAGACCAATTTTGGCTACATGAGATTCTGTCTCAAAGAAAAAAAATGTGTTCTGAGTATCTCTGATGTGTAGTTGGGTAACAGTCTCCTTGCTTGCCAGCCTTCAGAGGACATGTTAATTTGTGTCATGTACTAAAAGATTTCTTTAAAAAGAAATCATAGGCATTTCTGTATGTGCTTGGGTATTTTTTACAGGATATTTTAAAACAAGCTACTGAGGATCGATTAACAAGTGCAAAGGAGTTACCATACTTTGAAGGTGATTTCTGGCCCAATGTTTTGGAAGAGAGCATTAAGGAGCTTGAACAGGAAGAGGAAGAGAGAAAGCGCGAAGAGAACACCAGCAGTGAAAGCACTGATGTAAGGATACTCTTTGCTGTGTCCAAAAGAGAGTTGAACTTCAACTTTCAACTAAGTGTTAAATAAAATAAGAGTTCCATGAATTTTACCAGGTCTGATACCCTACATTGTAATCTCAGCACTTAGTAAAGGAGAAGAATCAAGAGTTCAAGACCAGCCTGGATAATAGAAATCCTGTCTCAAACCAAAGGGTTACCACAATTCTAAATGGTATCCCTTGGACTTTGGGTAATATAATTTGTTAAAAGAAATAGGAAGAAGTCCTGAGAAACTGAGCAGAAATGCCTAAGAGGCTAAATTATTACTTATAAGCTACATACAATCTGGTATATATTTTTCCGGTGCTCGGGATCAAGCCCAAGGGTTCATACATACTACTGAGCCAGGTGCTTTGCCCCTCAGCTGCTGCGTCCCTGCCATTGTAGGACATGCCTCCCTGTGCCCCATGTGGAATCTAGCTTGCTAACTTAGTCTGATGATTCCCCAAAGCACATCTAGAATTACCACTGAATTTTGTGGTGGTGCATGCCACAGAATTAGATCTGACACTCAGGAGGCAGAGGCAAGTGAGACCAAGCCCAACCTCGTCTCAGCCTCAAAGAAAAGAGGATCTCTTTACCTTCAGTGTTGTTTCCAGATCTCTTTTTAACAACTTAGATTTATTCTCTTGTTCATGCCCTACAGGTAACAAAGGGAGACAGCAAAAATGCTAAAAAGAAGAATAATAAGAAGACCAGCAAAAACAAGAGCAGTCTGAGCAGGGGCAACAAGAAGAAGCCTGGCATGCCCAATGTGTCCAACGACCTGTCTCAGAAGCTGTACGCCACCATGGAGAAACACAAAGAGGTGAGATGCAGCCTCCAAGGTAGGCGGGCCCTGGCAGGCGGAGTTCTAAACTGCCCACACCAACTGACTGACGCTCATGATAGGAATGCTGGCCCCCTGGAGATGCAGAGGGAAGAATGGAGAGTGCATAGAGTTGGTCATAAGGAAATGTTTTTCTTTAGCTGTGTTGCTATTATGGATTATTATAAATTTATATATTGTTATATTAGTGTAAGCATGGTTTATCTTGTTAAGTATTAGTCCTGGTTTTGTTTTGGGTTTTTAGTTAAGAAGTTTGGGATCCAAAGTCATTATTGGTAGGAAAGAAATAGTCTGTGTTTTGTTGTTGTTTTGAATTGGAGTTATATGTATCCTAGCCTGGCCTCTAGCTCACTAAGTAGCCTTGAACGCCTGATCCTCCTACCTTCACCTCCTTGGTACTAGGATTAAGGGTGAGCTACATCCCCAGCCTGTGTATTTTCATATTACAATTCACCTTTATTTTCAGATGTAATCATAACCAGATCCTTACAGGAAGTGGCAGTTATGCAGGGAGAGATCTGAAGGCAGAAAGAAAATAGTATGTAGAGCCTTCTTTTGAAGAGAGATTTATTAACAGGTCTCCAAAGCATCATCATCATGTGCCACTAGTCTGCCTTCTTTCCCACTCTTATTCAGTAGTAACAAACTGATATATATGATCAAGGTTAGCCTAAAATCTTGAGGCCTAATGCCATTCTCTCAGTCATGCTAATGACATGAAAGGGCCTCCTGAGTTCTGGTGGGCACCACTAATTAGATAATCAGATAACAATTACTACCTTTCTTCCACTTAATGCTGGTATATATGGCTAAAGCAGTTACAAAAAGCTCTTGGAGAATATTGTGATGAATTTGACTAAACATTGGGTATAGTCCATGGCTTTGTCTAATCTTTGGAGCTAGAACAATTTTAGGGCTGTGGAGATACATTATGATTTGTGATTATGATTATGATTTGTGATACATTATATATTTGTGATTTGGGGGGCTGGAAAGAGGGCTCTGTGGGTAAGAACACTGGCCGCTGTTGCGGGTTCCATTCCCAGTACCCACATGGCCGCAAACAACCATCTGTAATCCCAGTTCCAGGAGAATCCTACACCCTCTTCTGACTTCCACAGGCATTTTCACAACATGGGTGCACTTACACACACAGGCAATACACTCATACACATCAAATAGACAACCTGCTACAGAGTAACCTAAGCAAATGCCTGCCCCATTGTATTGTAGGTCTCGGTACAGAGATTTTCATTCTGCGGAGAGCTGGCCTAGAGGAGAGGGCAGGGCCTGGCATCGTCATATGTACCTACAGTCCCAGAGCCTGGGAGGTAGAGGCAGGATATCAGGAATTCAAAGATGACTAGGTTCCATGAGATCCTATCTTGTTTCTTTTAATTTCTAAAATTCAGAGCCATTTGCTTTATAAGTTTGTTTTCCTGTTTTAGCAAGTACCTTCCAAGAAAGACATCCAAGTGATTGAGTTATGTTCATTGCATGTCTCAAGTCATGAGAATGTTTGTTGAATCCAGCCTGTTTAGATTTTTCTGATTACTTTCTAGTACTTGTACTTAGATTTCAAGCTAAATCATGGATTGCATGTTTTGTTTTGTCTAATGTATATGAGTGTTTACCTGCATGTATTTAAGTGTTCTACTTGTGTGTCTGATATATATGGAGTCCAGAAGAGGGTATCAGATTCCTTGAAGCTAGTTACAGAGATGTCAGCCACCATGTGGGTGTTGGGAATCAAACTCTGCTCCTCTGCAAGAGCAGCAAATGCTCTTAACCACTAACCCATCCATCTCTCCAGCCCCTTGGATAGCATCTTAATACAGACTTTCTGGAAGCAACACATCTACACCCTGTTTGCTGGATCTAGATGGATGGATTTTTGTTTGCTTGAGAGAGGATATCACTGTGCCAACCTGACTGGCCCAGCACTTGCTGTGCAGACCAACGTGGCTCAAACTCATAAACATCCTCTGCTTCTGGAGTACTGGGACATATGGCTTTACCTGGAAACCACCATGCCCAGCCCTAGATTGGAGTAGAGAGAGTCCCTGTTGTACACCAACTCTTCAGCCACCTGCCCCCCTGTAGTGTCTCAGTCCATTCTACCTCAGTTGCTCTGGAGTTCCAAAGTCACAATGAGCTTATCTGTTTCACAGGTCTTCTTTGTAATTCGTCTCATCGCTGGCCCTGCTGCCAACTCCTTGCCTCCCATCGTTGATCCAGACCCTCTTATTCCCTGTGATTTGATGGATGGTCGAGATGCATTCCTCACCCTTGCAAGAGATAAGCACCTAGAATTCTCCTCACTTCGAAGAGCCCAGTGGTCTACCATGTGCATGCTGGTGGAGCTGCACACACAGAGTCAGGACCGCTTTGTCTACACCTGCAATGAGTGCAAGCACCACGTGGAGACACGCTGGCACTGCACTGTCTGTGAGGTAGGCCCCACAGCGTGGGATGCGCAGGCCAGGCCATACTGGTCTTATCTGAGGAGTGGCATGGAAATGTGTTGCATGGGCCTGGCCTCATGCTGGAGTCACAGAGAAGAAACAGACTGGTTTTGTCTCTTTATAAAAGGAGCTTTTCTAGCCAGTCAGGATATCTAAACTACTTTTGACATACTTAACCTGGCTCTTTTTTTTCCCTCAGGATTATGACCTATGTATCACCTGTTATAACACTAAAAACCATGACCACAAAATGGAGAAACTTGGTCTCGGCTTAGATGATGAGAGCAACAACCAACAGGCTGCAGCCACCCAGAGCCCAGGAGACTCTCGCCGTCTGAGCATCCAGCGTTGCATCCAGTCTCTGGTACATGCCTGCCAGTGCCGCAATGCCAACTGCTCCCTGCCTTCCTGCCAGAAGATGAAGAGGGTTGTGCAGCACACCAAGGGCTGCAAACGGAAAACCAATGGTGGATGCCCCATCTGCAAGCAGCTCATTGCTCTCTGCTGCTACCATGCCAAGCACTGCCAGGAGAACAAGTGCCCTGTGCCATTCTGCCTCAATATCAAGCAAAAGCTCCGGCAGCAGCAACTACAGCACCGGCTCCAGCAGGCTCAGATGCTCCGCAGAAGGATGGCCAGCATGCAGCGGACTGGTGTGGCAGGGCAGCAACAGGGCCTGCCATCCCCAACTCCTGCTACTCCAACCACACCGACTGGCCAGCAGCCAGCCACCCCACAAACACCCCAGCCCCAGCCCACCTCCCAACCTCAACCCACCCCTCCCAGTAGCATGCCACCCTACTTGCCCAGGACTCAAGCTGCTGGCCCTGTGTCCCAGGGTAAGGCGGCAGGCCAGGTGACCCCACCAACCCCCCCTCAAACTGCTCAGCCCCCCCTTCCAGGGCCCCCACCTGCAGCAGTAGAGATGGCGATGCAAATTCAGAGGGCAGCAGAGACACAGCGCCAGATGGCCCATGTGCAAATTTTTCAAAGGCCGATCCAACACCAGATGCCCCAAATGACTCCCATGACCCCTATGGGCATGAACCCACCTCCCATGACCAGAGGTCCCAGTGGGCATCTGGAGCCAGGGATGGGGCCCACTGGAATGCAGCAGCAGCCACCCTGGGCACAAGGAGGATTGCCTCAGTCCCAGCAAATGCAGTCTGGGATGCCGAGGCCAGCCATGATGTCAGTAGCCCAGCATGGTCAGCCCTTGAACATGGCTCCACAGCCAGGATTGGGCCAAGTAGGTGTGAGCCCACTCAAACCGGGCACTGTGTCTCAACAAGCCTTACAAAACCTTTTGCGGACTCTCAGGTCTCCCAGTTCTCCCTTACAGCAGCAACAGGTGCTCAGCATCCTTCATGCCAACCCCCAGCTGTTGGCTGCATTCATCAAGCAGCGGGCTGCCAAGTATGCCAACCCTAATCCACAGCCTCCCACCATGCCTGGTCAGCAAGGTGTCCACCCCAGCCCAGCTCTGCAGAACATGAACCCTATGCAGGCAGGTGTCCAGAGAGCTGGCCTGCCCCAGCAGCAGCCCCAGCAGCAGCTCCAGCCACCCATGGGAGGAATGAGCCCCCAAGCGCAGCACATGGGCATGAATCACAACACAATGTCTTCACAGTTCCGAGACCTCCTAAGACGACAGATGATGCAGCAGCAGGGAGCAGGGCCGGGAGTTGGCCCTGGGATGGCCAACCACAGCCAGTTCCAGCAGCCCCAGGGAGTTGGCTATCCCCCACAGCAGCAGCAGCAGCAGCAACGAATGCAACATCACATGCAGCAGATGCAACAAGGGACTATGGGACAGATGGGCCAGCTCCCCCAGGCCTTGGGAGCAGAGGCAGGAGCCAGTTTGCAGGCCTATCAGCAGCGACTTCTTCAGCAACAGATGGGGTCTCCTGCTCAGCCCAATCCTATGAGCCCCCAACAGCATATGCTTCCAAACCAGGCCCAGTCCCCACACCTACAAGGCCAGCAGATTCCTAACTCACTCTCCAATCAAGTGCGCTCTCCCCAGCCTGTCCCTTCACCACGGCCACAGTCCCAACCCCCCCATTCTAGCCCGTCCCCAAGGATGCAGCCTCAGCCTTCTCCACACCATGTTTCCCCACAGACCAGTTCCCCACATCCTGGACTGGTAGCTGCCCAAGCCACCAACCCCATGGAACAAGGGCATTTTGCCAGCCCGGACCAGAATTCAATGCTTTCTCAGCTCGCTAGCAATCCAGGCATGGCAAACCTCCACGGTGCAAGCGCCACGGACCTGGGACTGAGCACCGATAACACAGACTTGAATCCGACCCTCTCACAGAGTACACTAGACATACACTAGAGACACCTTGTAGTATTTTGGGAGCAGAAAAATTATTTTCTCTTAACAAGACTTTTTGTACTGAAAACAATTTTTTTGAATCTTTCTTAGCCTAAAAGACAATTTTCCTTGGAACATGTAAGAACTGTGCAGTAGCCGTTTGTGGTTTAAGCAAACATGCAAGATGAACCTGAGGGATAATAGATTACAAAGAATATATTTTTGTTATGGCTGGTCACCCAGCCTTTTTTCCCCCTGTGTGTGTGGTTCAAGTGTGCACTGGGAGGCGGCTGAGGTCTGAAGCCAACCGGATGCTCCTGCCTTGCACCTCCAATAGGTTTTATTATTTTTTTTAAATTAATGAAAATATGTAATATTAATAGTTATTATTTACTGGTGCAGATGGTTGACATTTTTCCCTATTTTCCTCACTTTATGGAAGAATTTAAAAAGAACATTTCTAAAACCAGAGGACAAAAGGGGTTAATGTTACTTAAAATTACATTCTATATATATATATATATATAAATATATATAAATATATATTAAATACCAATTTTTTTCTCTGGGTGCAAAGATGTTCATTCTTTTAAAAAATGTTTAAAAAAAAAACAAAAAAACAAAAAAAAGAAACCTCCCTTTCCTCAAGTCAACTTTTGTGCTCCAGAAAATTTTCTATTCTGTAAGTCTGAGCGTAAAACTTCAAGTATTAAGATAATTTGTACATGTAGAGAGAGAAATGACTTTTTCAAAATATACAGGGGCAGCTGCCAAATTGATGTATTATATATTGTGGTTTCTGTTTCTTGAAAGAATTTTTTTCGTTATTTTTACATCTAACAAAGGAAAAAAATTAAAAAGAGGGTAAGAAACGATTCCAGTGGGGGATGATTTTAAGATGCAAAGTGTCCCTGGGGTCTCCTCGCTTGCTTTCTTTCTGACTCTGCCCCCACACACACACATACACTTTCTGTAAAACTTGAAAATAGAAAGCAAAAACCCTCAACTGTTGTAAATCATGCAATTAAAGTTGATTACTTATAAATATGAACTTTGGATCACTGTATAGACTGTTAAATTTGATTTCTTATTACCTATTGTTAAATAAACTGTGTGAGACAGACAGCTTGGCTTTGTGTCACTGCTTCAGGGCCTGTATTCGTCTTGGAAAATACCAGTTGAAGGGGCTGGAGAGACGGCTCAGTGGTTAAGAGCAGTGACGGCTCTTGCAGAGGACCAGGGTTCGGTTCCCAGCACCCACTGGTAGCTAACAGCTGTCTGTAACTCCAGTTCCAGGGGAGCCAGCACATTGCCCAGCATACACATAATGTGCCTGCAGGCAGTACATTCATACACATAAAGTTATATGTATTTAGAAAATAAAATACCAGTTTAGGACCGGGAGGTGTAACTTCATAGAGTGCTTGTCTACCAAGCACAGGGAGGGCTGGCAGAGGCAGTTGGATCTCTGAGATGGGGGCCGTCTGGGATTACAGTCCACAGTTTCTTCAGGCCAGCTGGCTACATAATGAAACCCTGTTTCAAAAAAAAAAAAAAAAACTATTTAATGCCTTTGCTACACGACCTGTCTTGTAAAGATGCCTTTTTATTATTACTACATTTATTTACTTGGTGTGTGTTATTGTGCATGTATACGTACACACCATGGCTCATGTGGAAGTCAGAGAACAACTTGGAGTCAATTCTCTCCACCATGTAAATCAGGCTTGGTAGCAAGTGCCTTTACCACCGAACTGCCCTCCAACCCATAATCAAGTCGTTGGTTTTATTCCAGAGATTCAGTGATGGTCCATCATAAGTCAATAAATGAAATAAATCATAAATGGACATGGTCACCTCAATAGAGAAGGCCTTTGACAAAATCCAACATGCGTTCATGTTAAAAGTCCTAGAGGGAATTGCACTGGAGGGACTATACCTTAACATAATTTAAACAACAGCCCACAGCAAACATCATTCTAGATGGAGAAAAACTAGAAGCATTCCCATTAAAATCAGCAACCAGACAAGGCTGTCCACTATCTCCTCTCCTTTTCAATACAATGCTTGGAACTCTTGCTAGAGCAGTAAGACAAGAGAAGGAAATTAAAGGAGTAATAATTGGAAAAGAAGAGGTTAGATACCACTATTTGCAAATGATATGATATACATAAGAGATTAAAGTCTCAGGTTGCAAAATCAATTTTAAAAATCTGTAGCCTTTCTGTGTACCAATAACAAATGGAAGAAGATTCAAGGAACTTCCCATTCACAATAGCCTCAAAAAAATAAAAGGAATAAAGCTAACCAAAGATCAAAGATCTCTATACTGAAATTTTTAAATCTGGAAGCCACCCAGAGATGGAAGGACCTGCCATGCTCACGGACTGGTAGAATTGGGGTAGAATTTTTTTTTGTTTTGACACAGGTTCCTGCTGCATAGCCCTGGCTGGCCTCAAACTTGCAATGATCCTCCTGCCTCTGCCTCTTTGAGTGCTAAGATTACACGCATCTGGTACCACTCCTGTTCAAGCAATTTCTTCATTTTACAGTCTCAAAATAGGCAAGCATTCTCTTAATATGAGGTGGACTTGACATTCGAGGGCAACCCCAGAAAACCCATCAAGTTCACCTGCCCCAGTTCTCCCACCTAGGAGACAGCGCCTCTCTGGGCCAAAGCAGTGTACAAATCTGATGTATTCCTGCCCTTGAGCTAGCTGGCTCTGCCCTGTATTAGGAAAATGCAAATGCATACACAAAGTAAGAGCAAAGGGCTGGGGCTGGATAATAGCTCAGCTGGTAGAATGCTGGCCTCAGAATCATAGACTCTCTATTCATTCCTCAGCACTGCCCCAAATGTCTCTTATGAGACCCTGTCTCAATATAAATTTAAGTAATGTAACCTGAGCACTTAGGAGACAGGAGCAGAAGGATCAGGAGTTTGAACGCTAGCCTAGGCTACATTCCTAATTCAAGGCCAGATTGGCCTATATGAGACAGTCTTAAAAGAAGGAAAACTAGGTGACAATGCAGTAGAGACCTCAGAGAAACCCAGTTGATGGGTGCTGGGTGAGTTTGTGGAAAGGACGGAATTGAAACTGGCAAATGAGTAGGGACAGTTGGAGGAACTTGTCAAGATAGCAAAGACCCAGGTCCACTTTGTAGAGACCTGAGCAAGGAAAGCAATGAAGGTCTCCAAATCAGCCACCCACCATCTCCTCAACTGACCTGAATCCCTAAAAGGGAAACAGAGTTCCATCCAACTTCCAAGCAGTCAACTCCAGGCAGTCACAGATGTCGCTGTCTAGGGTCAACAAAAGTGTTAGGTACAAGAAGGAAGTAGGATAGAGATTATTACCATAAAAGATTTCTGAGTCTCGGTATGGTGCTGTGCCTTTAATCCCAGTGCTGAAGAGAGGAGGCAGGAGAATCTCTATGAGTTTGAGGCCAGCCTGATCTACATAGAGAGTTCCTGACCTGCCAGGGCTACATAGTGATATCCTGTCTCAAAAAAAAAAAAAGGTGCTGGAGAGATGACTCAGTGGTTAAGAGCACTGGCCGGCCCTGCAGAGAAACCTGGTTTCATTCTCAGTACCTACAACAGCGTCTAACAACTGTCCGTAACCTTAGTTTCAGGGAATCTCTCCAGCTCCCCATTGATTATTATAGAGCTAACCATATTTGCCTTTTCTCTGATCCAGTTGATTATTGTATTTAACACATTTTTTGTCCACAAAAACATTGTTCGTAGAAACTTTATTCAAAATAGCCAAAAGCATAGAAACTGGGCTGGAGAGCTGGCTCAGCAGTGAGGAGCTCCGGCTGCTCTTGCAGAAGACCTGGGTTCAATTCCCCGCAACCACGTCGACTAACAACCATCTGTAACTCCAGTTCCAGGGGATCTGATGCCCTCTTCTGCCCTCTGCAGATATTGCACACATGATGCAGTGCACTTACATACATGCTGGCAAAACACTCATACATATTAAAGAGAAATAAAATAATTTTTAAGAAAAGACTGGAAACAATTCAACCTTCTACAGATGATGTAACGAAGTCAGTTCAGGGGCTTTGTTTGTGTTCTATATGAGACAAAACATGTGTTTATGTTACTTTTGGAAATGATCCAGTAGAAAGTCACAGGCTAGTCAGTGACACAGAGAGAATCCTCTGAAGAGGGGAGGGACTAAAGTTTGTGTAGAGCCACAACTCAGACTGGCCACAAAGGACACCTGACACCAGGAACTCCAGACAGAAGAATGAGATGCTGTTTGGCATGGCCACTGTTGCTTGGCAACCTGTTTAATAAGAAGTCTCGACTGAATTCCTAATCCATTTCAGCTTATGCTAACGGCTCCTGTCATGGTGGGTGCGGGGACATCTCTTCTGATTGACAAAGTGGAAGCTCAGGTTTCTATTTTTGTGCGGTGCCTTGAGATGAGAAAGATCATAAATCACAGAGGAGACAGGTTTAAGACAGTCTTAAAGGAAAAATGCCCCAAACTGCACCATTTCCATCACCAGTTTGGGAGAAACTATAACCATCAAAACTACGGGTTCCCTCACCCTTCCCAGACTCTCCACCTGTCTGTTCAGGACTCCAAACCTTGTCTAATGTACGTACTGTAGCGAGAGTCCTTAAACTTTTCTGATACATGGGTTCAGTCATGTAGCAGGTTGCCCGTAACTTTTCAACTTCCAGTGGATCTGAGACCATCTAGACACATGGGTGCCAGCTGTCAGCTCAGAAGACAGCTCTAATGAGCTCTAAACATACTGAAATGAACCTTGATTTGTTTTTCTTTCTCTCATTTTCTTTGGTCATATTATCTGTTTTTTAAAAATTATTTTTAGGGAGCTAGAGAGATGACTCAGTGGTCAAAGCTCTTGCAGAGGACCCAGGTTTGGTTCCCAGCACCCACATGGCAGCTAACAACTGTCGGTGTAACTCCAGTTCCAGGGGATCTGGCACCCTCTTCTGACCTCTGTGAGCACTGCATGACATGGATGCACTTACATACATGCAGGCTTTACACTCACACACATAAAATAAGCATATAATTTTTGAAAAGGAGCTGTATTATTGGGAATAAAAGTGCAATACCTTCCAGTAAACATAACACCAGCACCCTTTTGTGCTAGCATCACATTGAGTGCGATCCTCTCCCAGCCTTTGGGCAAGTAGCATCCAGCTGGCTACTGTTGTATAGGACTGTCCTACGAGTCTGATAGACAGATATCATTTTCCTGAGCTCAGCTGCATCCAGTGTCAAAGATCCTGGCAGCTGGGCTTGTTGACTTCTGATACCCCTACACAGAAGGAGGGGCAGGAAGTATCATGGGAGTATCCACCAATATCTCCTAACTCATGGTGGGCAATTCAACTCTAAGTGCACAGGACCTCAGGGAAGAGCTAGAGCACAAAGCTGGGGAAGACTGAGGGCGGGGCTGTCAATGCAGCTATGGGGAAGCCGTCCTCCACGCTTGGGTGAAGACTTTCCTGTGCAGACTTGGTGGGGAGCACCCCCCTCCTCTAAGTAACCCCTCGCTCGTTGCTCTTTAAGTATGCCCAGCAAGTTCATTAGTTTCCCAGAATGCACCTTGGTGATATTGTACTTTGGAATGGTCCTTGGGGCAAAGGGAGGAGGAAGACATTGGTTGGGGATAAAAGGGAAGGCGTTTCAGTATCACTCAACATTCCTTCAAGGGCATCTCTGGTAAAAATGATAAATTTTTGTTGATTATAATAGATATAGTAATCCAGTCTACATTCTTGTTTGCTGTTGAGCGCTATTGATTGATCCATAGCTATTAGATTTCTTGCTTTAAATACATAAACCCCCATGGGGGCTCTTAATTTTTGGATTTATTTTTATTTTACATGTATGAGTGTATGTCTGCATGTTTGTAAGTGAACTGGTCTCATGCAGTGCCCGAGGAAGTCATAAGAGGGCATTAGATCTCCTGGAACTAGAATTACAGGTGGTTGTTAGCTACCATATGAGTGCTGGGAATCAAACCCAGGTCCTCTGCAAGAGCAGCCAGTGCTTTAAACGCTGAACCATCTCTCCAGCCCCTTCCCTATGGGAACTCTTATAGAGTCAGTGTACACATGTGAGTCAAAGGACCCATGTATTGACCTCTTAGTCCTGGGATTAGCTTCGCTAAGAGGAGGAACACTGGCAACCAGGGTAGAGTTTGTGCTACCATGTTCAAACCTAAGGCCCAGCAAGCACTCTACCAACTAAGGTGAATCGCCAGTCATCTATCCATCTATCTACCATCTGTCTATCATCTATCTATATCTATCAATCATCTATCTTCTATCATCCTCTATCCATCTATCTATCATCTGTCTATCTATCTTCTATCTATCATCTATCTACCATCTGTTTATTTTCCATATGTCTATCATCTATCTATATCTATCACCTATCTATCATCTATCTTCTATCATCTATCTATCCATCTATCTACCATTGGTCTATCTTCTATCATCCATCTATATCTATCTATCTGTCTATCATCTAACTATCATCAATCATCTATCTATTTTTATTGCGTGTATCGGGGGGATGCATGCAGGACACACATGTGGAAGTCAGAGGACAACTTTCAGAGTTCCAGGGATCAAACTCAGGTCATTTGACTCATTCTATAAGTGCTTTCACCTACTGAGACATCTCTTCAGCCTTCTATCTTTTTGTTGTTGTTGTTGTTGTTTGCCTTTTTTTTTTTGAGACAGGGTCTCCCTGTAGCCCCCAGATGGCCTAGAAATCACTATGTAGACCAGACTAGCCTCAATCTCAGAGATCCACCTGCCTCTTACTCCTGAATGTTGAAATCAAAGGCATGTGCCACCATGCCTATTTTTCTTTTTTGAAATGAGAATCTCATATTGTAACTCAGGATGGCCTAGAAATCACTATGTAGCCCAGGCAGGCCTCAAACTTGAGACAATCCTGCCTCAGCCTCCTCAGTGCTAAGATTACAGGCATTAGCCACAATGCTTTGCTTATTTTTGTTGTTTTGTTTATTTTATGTATATGAGTGTTTTGCCTGCATGTATGTAAGTGCACCATGTGCAGGTAGTGCCCACAGAGAACAGAAGAGGGCCTCAGATCACCTAGAACTAGAGTTACAGAACCTTGTTAGCCACCATGTGGGTGTTGGTGCTGGGAACTGAACCTGGGTCCTCTGAAAGGGCAATCAGTGCCCTTCACTGCTGAACCGTCTCTCCAGCCCCTTGCTTAAATTTTTAATGATGTCTTTTGTTATATCTTGTAGGTAGGCAGGGCTCACAGTTCTCTCTACTCCCCACCCAAACTGGTTCATTCCTCCTACAGTTTTGCTGTTTATTTGCCTAAAGTCTTATGTAGCCCAGACCGGTCTCAAACTTGGACAGTTGACTCTGGACTTCTTATCCTCCAGCCTTCACCTCTCAAGTGGAGGACTACAGGCATATACCACTACATCGCCAGCCTCAGCTTCTTTAGTTTAGTTTTTGATCCTTATGTACCATGGCCCCCGTCCCTCCATTTAAGGTCTACCTCACGAGCCAGTCTGAAGCTGAAGATGTAGTTCATTTGGCGGAGGGCTTATTTAGGCACACTCTGGGTTTCATCCTCAGCGTCATACAAAACATTGGGTATGGTGTTGAATGCCAGTAAACCCAGCCTAAGGGAGGTAGGGATAGGATCACAAACTCAAGTCCTCTTCTGTTATGTAGTGAGTTCAAGGACAGCCTGGGATACATGTGACCCTGTCTCAAAAACAACAGTCATTTCTAGATTCCTGCCTCTTCCAAACCTGCCCCATACAATTCTCATCTGCCCTGGCCTGAGGTACTACCATCCTTTATAAGAATTATTACAGGAAGCTTTTAACTGCTCTTCCTTGACCATCTTCAATCTATTCTCCACACAACAGCCAGAGAGTGATGTTTATTTTCATTTTTAATTTTAAATATTTTATTTATTACTTTTATTTTATGTGTATGAGTGTATTGCCGGCATGTAGGTTAGTGCACCCATGTCATGCAATGCCCTCGGAGGTTAGAAGAGGGCATCAGATTACCTGGAACAGGAATTATGAATGGTTGCTAGCTGCCATGTGAGTACTGGGAATAGAACCTGGGTCCTCTGTAAGAGCAACCAGTGCCCTCAACCACTGAGTCATCTCTCCAGCCCCCTTAATTTTTGTCTTTTGAGACAAGGTCTCATGAATCCCAGGCCAATCTCAAACTCACTAAACAGAAGAGGGTACTTTAAACTCCCGAGCCTCACGCCTCTACTTCTCAACTGCTAAGATCACTGGCTTGTGTCACAGGCCTAGTTCAGAGTGATCTTTTAGCAAATGGAGGTATTAACTTTATGGAAAGTATATTCCATCTAGTTTCCCTCTTTGGTTCTCACAATGCAAGTCAATTTACGCTCTGTAATTCAAGAAATAGGGAGTGAAGTGGTAGAGAAAGAGCTCAGCGGTTCAGAGTACGCACTGTCCTTCCAAGAGACCCGAGATCAAAGTATGCACTGTCCTTCCAGGAGACCTGAGTTCAGTTCCCAGCACCCACATCGGGTAACTCACAACCACCTGCAACTCCAGCTCCTGGGGAAATGATGTCTCTGGCTTCCACAGGCACCTGTACACATGTGCACATGATCCCCCCCGCCCACATCCACATGCACAGTGAAAGACACAGACACATAATTAAAAATAAATCTTTTAAAATTAAGAAGGAGAGAGTAGATAGACAGAGCAATGATGGAGATCATGGTGCCAGAGGTCAGAAAAGAAACTGGAGCCAAGTCCTTTAGGGTCTTACAGAGTATTTGAATTTTATTCTAAGTTAAGGAGAACCTATTAGAAACTTTAAGTTTTGGTGTTTTAGATGGGGTCTACCGTTAGTCCCAGCTGGCCGGGAAGTCACTATGTGGACCCGGCTGGCCTTGAACTCACAGAGATCCTCCTGCCTCCGCTTCCCAAGTGTTGGCCTAAGGCGTGTGCCACCAGACCCAGCTATTAGGAGTTTTAAGCAAAAGAATGACCATATTAGTTCTGTGGGACTTAGAATGTAATTCAATCTTTGAACTCTTGTTTAATGTGTGAAGCTCTGTACCAAACATCAAAAGTTATATATATATGTATATGGATTGAAGGTGAAGATTCAGGTCTAGGAAGATGGCTCACTAATAAAACACTTGCTGTGCAAGCACTGAGACTTGGCTCTCCAGTACCCACATAAAGGCATGAAAGTACACTTCTGTAATCCCAGAGCTGGGGAGGTGGAGACAGAACAATTCCAGGACTTGTTGGCCAACCAGTCTAACCAACTGGTGAGCTCCAGGTTCAGAGAGAAACACTGTCTCAAAAAAGTAAGGTGGGGCACTGAAGAGATGGCTCAGAGGTCAAGAGCACTGGCTGCTCTTGCAGAGGACCCAGGTTCGATTCTCAGCACCCACATGGAGGCTAAGAACCTTCAGTAACTCCAGTTCCAGGGGATCCGATGCCATCTTTTGACCTCTGTGGGCATCACACAACATCAGTGCACTTATGTACATGTAGGCAATACACTCATACACGTAAAATAAAAATACTAAATAAAGTATTGTTTAAAGAGTAAGGTGGGATAATTAAGGGAGATATCCAGTCTCAACCTCTGGCCTCCACACAAACCGTAAACATAAATGTGCACACACAAAAATAATAGAAACTCTAACACTGTGGGTAGCAGAAATCACATCCATATGGAGAATCTCAAATTTATGAGTGTTTTGCCTGAATACATTTAAGTGCATTGTATGTGTGCAGTGCCCACAAAGGCCAGAAGAGGGTGTCAGATCCCTTGGAACTGGAGTTGCAGGCGGTTGTTAGCTGCTTTGAGAATCACTGCTCTTATCTGCTGAGCCATGTCTCCAGTCCCACTAGAAATCCATTTTACATATATTCTATATTCACATTTAGAATCTTAATTAATTGGGACATGGCATAGCAAAAAGGAAATAACTGGCTAAACCTAAATTCTAATCCTGTGTGATCTTTGAAAGCCCATTTCCTCTTCTTTAAAATCTTGACTAGGGGCTGGAAAAATACTCATGTACATAAAATAAAAATAAATGAAACACAAAACTCCTGACTAGTGTTGGGCATGATATGCACACCTTTGATCCAAGCACTTAGAAGGCAGAGTCAGGTGGTTCTCTGTGAGTGTGAGGCCAGTCTGGTCTACATAGCAAGTTCCAGATCAGTCAGGGGTACACAGTGAGATCCTATGTTAAAAAAAAAAATCCAATGCTATTTGCAGAAACTCACAATTGTTCAAAGTGCAGAGAATAACAGTCAAGGGGTCAGCCACAAATGGGACATCTAAATCACCCTCTACCCTACCAAGCCTCAGGGATCATCTCAGAAGATGGAACAAAAAGATAACAGCCAGAGGTCAGGGAAGACCAGAGTGAAACACTGCATTCATGAACTCAGAACAGCTGTGGTTACCTGCAAAACACCTCCAGAAGATCTAGACAGTCAACACTACAGCGTGGAGGGGAACAGGGTTCATCAGCCTCTGCCCTCACTGAGAAGCAATGAACAACTGATGGCTTCTCCAGGGAGTAAGTTTTTTGTAGGATGTGATTCCTGATAGGCTGACCACGCTCCAGTGGATGACTCCACACCCAGCTGCATATTGGCAGCACAAACTGGACTCAGTGGATAGGAAGCTGGGGGACTGAGAAGTGTAGATCTGGGCAGGGGAGGAGTGGGCGTGAATAACATCAAAATATAGGGTATGAAATCCTCAAATAATTAAAATATTTTTTTAAAAACTTGACTTGGCGGGAAGCTGGAGAAGGCTCAGCAGGTAAGAGCACTGGCTGCTCTTGCAGAGGACCAGCATCCATATGGTGGCTACCAATCATCCATAAGGACATACATACATGCAGACCAAACACTCACACAATAAAATAAAAACTAAAAACAAACCCAAAAATTTAACTAAGCTGTGGGTGCAGTCAATGGTAGTGCACCCACCTAAAATGGTGACTGAATCCCTTTGGACTTGGGGTGTTTTTAAGGCTCCACAACAGTCCCTAGAACCTATGATGTGGAAGGTGAGCATTCCATGTTTGTGAGTGTGTGTGTGTTGTGTGTGTGTGTGTGAGTAAATTGATTTTCCCTGTTTTACTCAATCCTGGCTGACCAGCAAGACACAGGGATCCTTCTGTCTCTGCCTCCCCATCACTGGGATTATAGGCCTGGGCTCATCAGGTGCTGGGGCTGGAATTCAGGTCTTCCTGCTTCTGCAGAAACCATTTGACTGAAGGAGCCATTTCCCCAGCCTGAAGATGTAAAAAGTGATGCTGTCTTTTTTGAGTCAGGGTCTCCCTGTAGCCCCAGGAGGCCTGGAACTCACTATGTGTTTGTATGTGTGTGTGGGCATGCATGTAGTGGTCAAAGGACAGATTTATGGAGTTGTTTCTCTCCTTACATTTTCACGTGAGTTTCAAGGATTGAACTAAGCTCACTAGGCTTGTTCAGAAAGTCTTTTACCCACTAAGCCATCTCACTAGTCCCAAGCACGAGGATTTTGAGAAAGCAGAGCATAAAAGCATAAGCATATTCCAGAGCATAAGCGTATTCCAGTTTCGGGGCTGGAGCATGGCTCAGCGGTTAAGAACACTGGCTGCTCTTGCAGAGGACCCTCGTTCAGTTTCCAGCACCCACATTACAGTTCACAATCGTCTTAATGCCAGTTCTAGGGAATCCTTCGCTGTCTTCTGACCTCCTTGGGCACTGCACTACATGGGTACACTTACATACATGCAGGCAATACACTCATACACGTAAAATAAAAATAAATAAAAAAATATCCGGATGTGATGGCACGTGTCTTTAATCCGAGAACTCAGGACGCAAAGGCAGGAGGATCTCTAGCCTGGTCTACATAGTGAGTTCCAGGCCTCCTGGGGCTACAAGGAGACCGTGACTCAAAAAAGACATAAATAAATGAATAGACAAATAATAAAAAAATTATAAAGGGATATTCCAGTTTCTAAGTTGGCAGTCCCAAGGACAGCTGACATCACTAACCCAGGATGCCTGGACCTGCTGATCCTAGGTGCTCAGTAATGGTTTAATAAGGAAGGGGCCGAAGGGCTTACTGAGAACAGCCAGAGGAGCATCCCTGAGATTTCCCCATTGCTGTGGCAACTCCTTCCCACGTGCACCCCGAGAAAAACTACAAGTCCCAGCAGCGCCCGCGGGACCCAGCTCCTCCCGGATGGGGGCGGGCCGCGAGCTGCCGCGGAACCGGCTTTTCCTCTTACCTGCAGCGTGATTGGTCCGCCGCTCGGGAGCGCTAGCCAATCAGCGCGTTCTGGAGAGCGGCGAGGCCAATATGGCTTCCTGCTGCTGCTGACGGTTGAGGAAACTTGAATTTGGTACCATGGAGAAACCGCGGGGCCCTGAGGTGAGATAGAAGGACTTGAGCCCTGCTGGGAAAGGGAACCCCGAAGCCTCGCTCGGTGGGCGTGCCTGTACGCCTCCTAGCGACGCCATGAGGGTGGGGGGTTGCAGGATGGGTAAACTGAGGCAGTACGCCCAGTCAGAGCCAGAGGCGAGCCGCGGTGCTTTCTCCTGCGGTAGTTCACGTCGGGAGAAGAGTTAGGAAACGCCTCATAGCCTGAGACAGGGCAACCAGGCTGTGAACTAAGTTCCAGCATCTTCTTTGTCCTGTGGTCGTGTGCTTTAGGGACTGTGAGGCCTGTTACTTCCAGGTGGGAATCAAAGGAAATGAAAGTCTAATGTTACTCCATGCCTGGAACCTTAACGTGCTTAGTCTCCCAGTACCCTCCCAGCCATCCCCTTCAAGGTTAATGGTTACGGAGGTGCTGGAGTCCCCAGGAAGTTCACACAGCTGGAAATCAGGAGGTGGTCACTTGTGCCTTTTTGAGAGTACCCACCTGCGTATAGCAACCCAGACCCACCTGAACCCGACATTTGAATTCTATTTCCTTTTTAGGGTGCTTTCATGTGTAGTCACAGATACACTAAAAGTGCATCGCTGAAAAGCCCAGCAAGGGTAAATCTTGTGAAGAAAATTCTGTGACAGAATTGCAAAGTGGAAAATAACAGCTCACATCTTCAGAGCTGTAGAGGCGACTAGGAGTCTTCAGAACACTTCTTGAAAGGCTTATCCCATCCAATTGGTGAAGAAGCTAGGGCAGCAAGATGAAACACCAGTATCTTGCATAAAAGTCCCAGTTTATAAGTAATAAAATGCAGGACTCAAGCCTCGGAGAATTCAGTTTGAAAAGCCATACAGTTTGTTTGTCTGTCTTTTTGTTTGTTTTCTGAGACAAAGTCTCCCTGTGGCCCCAACTGGCCTGGAACTCACTATGTAGACCAGGCTGGCCTCCATCTCATAGAGATCCACCTGTCTCTGATCTCCAGACCGAAAAGCAAAGCTGTGGTAAATACCTCCACACCATACTATCTGTGTGTCATCTGATCCAAATCCTCCTGCCGCTTATTTCTTTTTAAGAAAGGATGCATGTTGAGTACACAAGGGACAGTGAGCGGAACAGTTGTGATACCAGTACCACCCTTAAAATTGTATGTAGGTTGAACAAGGATGCGAGAGCATCAGATACCTCCCAGCCCAGAAAGTCTGTCTGAAGCACTGAGGACATTTTCACAGTGTTGTCAGTAGTTTTTCTACTTTACAAAGGTGTGAAAGCAATTTATATTCAGTCTATACTGTACTTTGAAATTTGAATTTTATTCTGTTCCCAAGGTACCAGTGTGTGGTATGATCTTCTCATGGCTGGGCAGAGGCAGCAAGCCACAGCTTCTGGTTAGCATGTGATCACACAGTACTTATTGTATGCTGTGCTTCAAAGCTGGGGTGTCTGATACCTGTCTTAAATGCATGTTCAACTTACGCTATGTTAACTTACGATGGGTTTATCATTATGTAACCCCACCCATATTCTATTTCATCCATATTAAAGTATCATCTTTGGGAGCCAGGCATTGTAGTACATGCCTTTACTCCAGCACTCAGGAGGCAGAGGCAGACAGATCTCTATGAGATCCAGGCCAGCTGGGGCTACAGAGAGACCCTGTCTCAAAAAGAACCCCCCTACAAAAAACAAAAATCCATGGGACGAGAGAGATGGCTCAGTGATTGAGAATGTGTGCTGCTACACTTGCTGAGGACTGGAGTTTAGTTCCCAGCACCCACATGAGGTGGCTCACAGCTGCCTGTAACTCCAGCTCCAGGAGATCTGATGACTTCTTCTGGCCTCTCAGGGTACCTGAGGTGAAAACACCCACACGAATAACACTTGAAAGTCTTTAAAATAGCATCCTTCATAAATCTACACAGGAGCCTAGTGAATTGTCATGAGCTGTTCTGTTGAGTTGTGGAGACACATGTGCTTGCTACTAGAAGAAATGGGTAATTAGAAAGTTCCCAAGAGTGTTGATTTGACAGAAGAACCAGGAGAGGGTTAATTGCAGATTTGCAGTTCCTCTACCATACACTCAAGCCAACCATGTGTCTCTCTGCCTGGCTTGTGTCATTCTTCTAGGAGACCCCATCTTCAGAACCAATGGAAGAAGAGGAAGAGGACGACTTGGAGCTCTTCGGTGGCTATGACAGTTTCCGGAGTTACAATAGCAGTGCAGGCAGCGAGAGCAGCTCCTGTCTAGAGGAGTCAAGTGAAGCAGAAAATGAGGATCGGGAAGCAGGGGAGCTGCCCACCTCCCCTCTGCATTTGCTCAGCCCTGGGAACTCACGCTCCTTGGATGGCAGTGGTTCTGAGCCAGGTGCCTTTCCAGTGTCCTTGAAGTTAGAGAGGAGTCAGGAGGCTGTGGGAGAACAGGGAATCGTGCTGTAGGCAGAGCTATCCAGATGCCTGAGGGTTTGGCCACAAGGGTCATTTACTCTGTACAGTCTGGTTTCAACATAGAATTCTACTCATTCTCCCAGTTAGTACATGTTAGATGCCAGTTAGCAACTTGGTACTGACTTTATATTAGTGTGAGTAGGCTAGGGATTTCTGAGTCTGGATGTGGAAATGAGAAACTTTAGTATTTCCCTGAAAGGATGAGAAATAACTTATAAGTTAGAAGCTGGAGTTGTAAGGGGGCTGGAGAGATGGCTCAGTGGTTAAGAACACTGGCTGCTCTTGCAGAGAACCTGGGTTTGATCCCAGCACTCACATAGTGGCTAACAACCGTCCATAGTTCCAGTTCCAGGAGGTCTAACACCCTCTTCTGACCTCTGTGGGCATTGCACGACATGGGTGCACTTACACACTTGCAGGCAATATACTAATACACATAAAAATAAAAAATTGGACTTTTGGATTGGGTGTACAGGATAAAATGACCTCCAGATAAGAGGATGAGATGGAGATGGGCAGGTGGGAGTAGATCGTCAGGAATTCAGGTGACTTGAAAGAGGTCATACTGGGATAGTTGCTAGATGCTATGTCAGGGCTCCCAGTGAAAAGAGGCAGGGTAGACAGTCTGCCGACACCCATCCTCGATGCTAAACCTTTTAAAGAGTAGGACTCTGCCCATCGAATCTTTCTCCTTCTGTCTTCTTCCTACACTTCTCTGAGAATCTTAGAACTTGAGAGCTAGAAGGAATCACTAGGGAAAGCAGCTGGTCTAGGGATTCATGACCCTAGCTGTAAAATAGCCCAGTTCATTAAAATCCCAGGCTGCAGCATTGTGATCCTAACATGAAGTCAGAGCTTATCTGCTTGCTATTTATATGAGAAAACAGAGCTACAAAAGTTAAGTGAGGAACTTACTTAGAGAGATGGCTCTAAGTAGAGATGGCTCAGCAGTTAAGAGCACTGGCTGCTCTTGTAGAGGACCTGGGTTCAATTCCCAGCACCCACATGGTAGCTAACAGCCACCTGTAACTCCAGGTAATCCAGTGCCCTCTTTTGGCCTATGCAGGCATTGCATGCTTGTGGTACACTTACATACATGCAGGCAAAACACATAAAGTAAAAATAAGTAAGCAGGGTGTGGTGATACATACCTTTAAAAGTCCCAGCACTCTAGAGGCAGAGGCAGGAGGATCTCTGTGAGTTCAAGGCTAGTCTGGTCTACAAAGTGAGTTCCAGACCAACTGGGGCTATAGGGAGACCCTGTCTCCAAAAGATGAAAATCAGTCAATAAATAAAATTTAAAAAGTTAAGTGACTTTGGCACCTCTCACTTTCCTCCCTCTTAAAACTAGCCAACCTGTTTTCCAGACATCCATGTGTATTTCCAATCCCTTTGGCCCAGATGTTGATAGGAAGCGAGTGTAGCTTGTATGGAAAGATGTACACCGGTAGTCTCAACTACTGGAGAAGCTTGCGCAAGAGGCTTGCTTGAGTCTAAGGCTACCCTGGGCACATAGTGAGGACTTAGTCTTGAAAAGAATAGCCAACTCTACATACTTCCTCCTCCTCTGAGTCCGTCAGCCTTAGTAGGGACTAGGGCCCACATGGTTGATGCTGTGCCCTGAGATTTGAGGCACCCATCATTACATTTGACATAAAGTGGTTGTATTTGGAAGTCACATGCTAAGTTTTCTTCCTAGCCGTCTGTGAGATGTGTGGTATCGTGGGCACAAGAGAAGCTTTCTTCTCCAAGACCAAGAGGTTCTGCAGCGTCTCCTGTTCCAGGAGTTACTCCTCCAACTCCAAGAAAGCCAGTATCCTGGCCAGGTTACAGGTGAGAGGTGGATCTTGGGCACCAGGGTGGAACATTGTGTATTTGAAGGCAGAGGGTTTAGTTGACTTGAGGAACTTGTTGCTGGTGCCATCTGGGTCCTTTTGTAGAGTTTAGGATGCCCTCACATTTTAGGAGACAAAACTCTATCCCTGGGGCTTTTTGGACTGTAGATTCCTAGAGCTGCCCTCTGCTCCTCACCGTCATCCAGAATATGATGTCCCAGCAAGTTTTGTTTGTTTTGCTTTTTTGGAACCTGCTAGTAGACTGGGTTGCCCTGTCTCTGCCTCCTGAGTACTGATGGCTCAAACCTTTAATCTGAGTACTTGGAAGGCTGAGCCAGGAAGATAGAGGAGTTTGAGGCCAGCCTGGGCTACTTAATGAGACCCTTTCTCAAAAAAAACCCTAAATAAATAAATGTTTTTAATTCCTTTTTTTGGGCAGCAGGGTCTCACTACTTATTCCTGGCTGGCCTGGGACTCCCTGTTCTTAACCATCAGGCTACTTTCATCTCTTCTTGTTCTCCAGGGAAAACCACCTACCAAGAAAGCCAAAGTCCTGCACAAGGCAGCTTGGTCTGCCAAAATCGGAGCCTTCCTCCACTCCCAGGGGACAGGGCAGCTAGCAGACGGAACACCGACAGGACAAGATGGTAAGAAAGTAGAACCTTGGGATGGAGGCCGGGTGGGGATGGCCTTGGAGTAGAGACTGCTGAAAAATGGGGGACCCAGGCCCACCATGAATCCTGTTCCCTCACCTGCTGGGTGTTGTAGAAATGACCTTAGGAAACCCCTTCAGTGACCCTCCAGTTGCTGGAACCCTTACCCTTAATACCCAGAAATCAGCAGTCAGCTGCTTTTGTTCCTCTTGCCTTTATCCCAGTGCATTCTCTTTCCCTGGTGCTGTGGAGGACCAGGGTGTGTAGAGCGGATGGTAGGATCCAGAACTCGACTTTCCCTTTTTCTGAGTGTCATGATCGCTGAGCAAATTAATGAAGCTCCAAATCTATCACCCTGGATAGCCGGCTTTGGGCCGAGATGTGCTCTCTGCAGCCAGGTGGGTGGCAGGGGCCTAGATGTTCCGTGGCTTCTTCTACCCACGCAGATTAGGTTGGCCAGTGAGAAGGTGAGGGAGAGAACTTTAAGTTAGGGGCATTTGCATTTTCCTTTCTTTGGGAGAAGCTTCTCTCTGGATGATCCTCTCCGCCACAGCTATGATTGATGGCCACTGGTGGGTAGATGGGGTGACTAGAGAAAGGGACTTGTTTCTGCATCTCCACAGCACCCCCTGGGTTCAGATTCCAACATGGCAGCTGCTAGATCCCCATCTCAATTCTTCTTTCTGCTCCGCAGCTCTGGTCTTGGGGTTCGACTGGGGGAAGTTCCTGAAGGATCACAGTTACAAGGCTGCTCCTGTCAGTTGCTTTAAACACGTAAGTGCTCTGGCAATGAGGGAGAGACAGCCAGGGAAGCTCAGGTTGCCCACTTTATTGCCTCCCACCCACTTCAGCAAAGTTGCCCCAGGCTGGGGCAACATCCCTGAGAACAGTGGGGAAGTTTTCATAGCTGAAGCCCAGTTTTGCCATTCTCAAAAAATTCTGCCATTACCTGTTAAGAGCTAGCTAGCACCATGTACCACTTCACCTGCTCTCTGAGGTTCCTACCTGTTATTTACATAATCGAACCCTGTACTAGTTGACTTTTGGTTTGAGTTTGGGGTAGGAACAGAAGTTATTTTTTACCTTTTTGTGTGTATGTATGTGTGTGTATGTTTTTTCCTATCTATAAAAAAATTTTTTTTTAATATTGTTGTTTTGTTTTTTTGAGACATGGAGTTCCTGTAGCCCCATCTGGCCTGGAACTCACTATGTAGACCAGGCTGTCCTCCGTCTCACAGAGATCTTCCTGCTTCTGCCTCTCCTGTGCTGGGAGTAAAGGCGTGTGTCACCTTGCCCTGTTTGGTGGTTTTTTGAGATAAGGTCGTACTGTATAGCCCTGGCTGTCCTGAAAATTACTATATAGACCACGTTGGCCCAGAACTCACAGAGATAGATCTACTTGCCTAGGCCTCCCAAGTAGTGGGACTAAAGGTATGCAACATCACTCCCAACTTGTCTGGTTTGTTATTTATGTTTTGTTTTGAGAGACCCGGTTTCATGTATCCCAGGTTGGTCTTTTAACTTGCTCTGTAGCTGAGAATGGCCTGGAACTTCTGCCTCTACCCGCTGAGTGCTGGGATCACAGCCTGTGCTCCAGACCCAGCCTGTGCTTGTTTCTTCTAAGGACCCTTATTCCTTTGCTGGTTGTTTTTTTTTTTTGTTTTTTTTTTTTTTGGTGCTAGGAATGTCATGCACTCATTAGGCTGAGCCACACACTCAGCCCTTTTTCTATGGGCCTTTGTGTACTGAACAACACACAATACACATCCACAGGAGAGTCCCTGCCAGCTGTTCCTGGGAAAGGAAGGGTTGAGGCCCTGTTTGGATGACTTGAAGTCAAGAACTTAATACTCCTTCAGGCCAGGAGTCATACCTACAGCTGTGTCTTTTTTGTTGTTTTGTTTATTTGTTTTCCTATACAATCTCTGTATAGCCCCAGCTGGCCTTGAACTTTCTATATAGACCAGGCTGGCTACAATCTCATAGAAATCCACCTGCCTCTGTCTCCTGGATGCTGGGATTAAAGGTGTGTCCCAACCTGCCTGCTTAAGTTACAGCATTTTTATTATAGGGAAGTTAGATCTTATTTCACGCCAGTTTCACTGTACTCTGTGAAGAGCCTGCCCTGTGTGCCTAGGCCATACCAAGTGCTCTCCAACATCTGTGTGGGCCAGTCTTTGCCTAGGGAGATGGATGTGCTACTGTAAAGCTTAGGTCAGGACTGAGGATGAAAGAAGGCAAATTTTCCTAATGGAAGATCATTGGCACCAGAGCCAGGATTAGGCATTGTGAAGGTGGCCAGCAGCAGCCCAGTGTTCTTCTCAGGGGAGGACTGGACAGAGGATGTGCCAGAGATACCACCAGCTCTGTGTAGACGAGGGGTCATAATACCACTCAGGTTAGATAACGTTAAAGCTGCTGATATTTGTGCTAGAGTACTGTTGCACAACTGACACCTAGGTATCCAAGATGATATAGTCAGGAGATGAAAGCTCAGGTCTGTGTCTCTGGCCCTCCATGGTTCATGATGTGAGAAACTGAGGTGCAGAGGACATAATGGCTCAGGCCTGAGGCAGTTCCTCTCACCTCCATGAATGCTCTTGATACCATACAGGTACCCCTCTATGACCAATGGGAAGATGTCATGAAGGGGATGAAGGTGGAAGTCCTCAACAGTGATGCTGTGCTTCCCAGCCGGGTGTACTGGATCGCCTCTGTCATTCAGGCAGCTGGTGGGTGTTTCTCTAGCCAGGGCAGGGTTTGGAATGTGTCTACAGAGTCATAGGGAGAAATTAGTTTCATAAATCAAAACCTCATGCATTGGAACTGTCTTTCCCTCCTTCTTGGATTATCCTACCTTAGAGGAGACCATAGACCTGGAACGAAGGTGTAGACAATCTCACCACCATGCCAGGGTACTTTCTGAATAGGCAGCATAGATTTGTTTTGTTGTGTACATTAGAGACCTCACCTGCCTGGAACGAGTTCCTGGAGCAGGAAATAGGAAATCTGGCAGAGGCTAGAGAAGAGGGAAGGCCTGAGAACAGACCTTGCCCATCCATCCCCCTTGGCGCTTTGCCTTTCCTTTCAGGGTATCGGGTGCTGCTCCGATATGAAGGCTTTGAAAATGATGCCAGTCATGACTTCTGGTGCAATCTGGGAACTGTGGATGTCCACCCGATTGGCTGGTGTGCCATCAACAGCAAGATCCTTGTGCCTCCTCGGAGTGAGTTGAGAACTTTTCCCTGTCCTAGTTCCTGTGGGGCCCTTGGTAGAAGGGAAGCCTTCTGTCTTAGATTTAACCCAAGAACAGAACCTGGTCACCCTCTTCCTCCTTCCTCTCCCATTCTAGAGGCCTCTGGGAAGTTCCCAGTTATAGAGCCTGGTTCTATAAGGTGAAGTCATCTCTGGCCTAAAACAGTAGAGATAAATGGTTCAGTTCCCTCCATTGATCTCTGGGCTGGTTAAAGGTGTTATCAGTCTGTGTGACCAGCTGCTGGTGTTTCCACAGCCATTCATGCCAAATTTACTGATTGGAAGAGCTACCTCATGAAGCGGTTGGTGGGCTCCAGGACACTTCCTGCAGATTTCCACATCAAGGTCTGCAAGAGCTCATCTCCACCCTTCCCTCCCTTCCCCACTTTTCTCTGTCCTTCATGGGATTCATCGCAGGGGTTTGTTTTTGTTTTTGTTGTGGTTTTAGGGCTTGAACTCGGGACTCCCACACACTAGGCACTGAGTGATGCTTCCAGCTCTTAGTTACAGTGCTTTTCTAAGACCCTTGTTTGGTCTTCAGCGGCTCCGCATTTCTGCTGAGCGAGTCTGACAGCCGCCTCGGCGGCATCACTGCCTCCCTGCCTGACCTGGTCTACCAAGTGCGTCGCGTTGTTTTCGCCTCTCAGATTCTTGCCCTTGCTTCTAGAAATTTCAGGAATATTCACTCAAAAGATGTTATTATGTGCTCGTAAAAAGAAGGTGCTGTGGGCTGGGCTTAACAACGCACGCCTTTAATCCCAGCACTCAGGAGGCAGAGGCAGGCAGATCTCTTGAGTTCAAAGCCAGCCTGGTCTGCATAGCAAGTTTCAGGCCAGCCAAAGCTATATAGCAAGACCCTGTCTCAAAAGAAGAGAAAAAGAAAGAAGAGGGGGCACTATGGGAATACAAAGAATTCTGCCATCCTAGAATCTCTGACCTGGCAGAAAAGAAAGTCATGAACACAAGTAGCAATGCAATGACGAGCCTCACTTCTGTACCAGAGCTGCAGCTCACAGTTACTCCGGGCGTTTAACTTTTAGAAAGCTGCCTTCCTTAACTTAAGGTATGTGTGTACATAATAAGCAATCAAAATGATTAGAGGGTCTGTAGAACGACTGTCTCTCCGGCCCCTGCAGGCCTCTTACTGTGGGCCCTCCCCTAGAAAGGTGCCTTGGCCATTTGTGTTCTCCTGGGCTAGGTGCTCATGTTAGTATTCACCACCACCACCCCCAGCCAACCGCCACATTGGCTTCTCTGCAGGGTGTGGGAAGGGTAGGCCAGTTGCTGCCAGGACCTGGCCTTGTAGTCTCTAGGAGCAGACATCAGACAGGCTTCCTAGAAAGAGTGGCTTTTGGATTATGTCTTAATGGGCATGGTCTGGGTGGTGTGGAAGCCAGCTTTGGGAAATAAAGATGAAATGGAAATTGGGGCTGTCACACCTGTGCTACTGACCAGATGGAACAGCTGTGCATCACGGGCTTTTAGCTGAGGAGTGGTCAGTGCATGGCAAATAAGCATCCCCTGGCTTAGAGGCAGTAGAGGTTATTCCTTTGTTGGAACTGACCAGGTCCTACTCGTCTCTCTGGTCTTCTGCCATTCTCCATAGTCTTGAGCAAAGCTAAGTTTTGTCCCCCTGTTGCGTGCAGTGCCTTCAGTTAACAGGTTTAGTGACTGGAGACACCTGGTCACTGTCTCAGCCTTATTTTAGGATGAGGTCTGTGGTGTGGACACACTCAGGACATGCAGGCAGAAGGACACTGCTCCCACTCCTGGTTGGGCAAGATGATGAGGAAAGAAAACGTGCTGTGAGAGCAAACTAATTCTAGAGGAGTTCCAGAAGCTCTGAGATGAGGGTGGCGAAGACGGAATGGAAGGGTTTACGGAGAAGCACCCGTCTGACATGGCCCTTTGCTGTCCCTAGTACAGCAAGTGTACAGTGTGTGTTTGGGGTTGTTTTGTTTTTTAATTTTTGTGTATGAGTGTATTGCCTGCGTGTATGTAAGGGTATCTGTGTCGCGTGATGCCCGTGGAGGGCAGAAGAGGGCGTCAGATACCCTAGAAGTGGAGTTACAGATGGTTTTGAGCTGCCTTGTGAGTACTGGGACCTGAACTCGTATCTTCTAGAAGAGCAGCCAGTGTTGCTATGTATGAGTTTGAGGGGTTTTGTTTGATTGATTGGTTTTGGTCTTTTTGAGACAGGATCCAGATTCGAGGTAGTCCCAGCTGGCCTGGAACTCGCTATGTAGATCAGGCTGGCCTCAATCTTGGAGAGACCTGCCTCCTGAGTGCTGGAACTAAAGGCATGCACAACCATGCCTGGCTTAAACTTTCTTTTTGTATTGTATTTATTTAGGGGAAGGGGAACGTGTACCACAGTGCGTGTGGCATGGATAGAGGTCTGAGGACCACGGTGGGAGTCGGTTCTCTCATTCTGCCAGCTACCGTGTGGGCCGTAGAGATGACCTCAGGTCATCAAGTTTAGTAGCAAGAGCCTTTACCCCCAAGCCATTTTGCAGGCCCAGCCTAGAACTTCTAATCTTCCTGTCTCTGCCTCTTGAGGGCTGAAATTACAGGCATGTACCACCGCAGCTGGTGCGCCTCACCCCAGTGAGGTGTGTATGCACGTATTTATTCACTCATTCATGTGAGGAATTGCATTAACTGTGCCTAGTTCTGTGCTGTGGGCCAAGAATGTGGAAATCCGCCAGTCCACCCTGGCTTCAGCAATCCCGTGTTATCCTAAATAGACAAGGGCCTAGAAGGGAATGTGTGTTGCGAAAGGCCAGGTAGAGTCAGTGGCCAGGGGTCCTCCCATGGCCCTCCTGCATCATGTCACTCTCCAGAATGAGCTGCTGCCATCGGTAGTTGGTGGCAGGTTATATTCTAGCCTTTGGGCTTTGGAGCTTCAAGTCTGTCTGGTTTAGGGTAGTGGGCTAGCTCTTTCTATTGGCTGTTTTGTCACCTCTGAGATCCCCTGCTCTTGTGTTGGGCATAATGCAAGGTGGGCCTAGCCAGGCCACCTGCTAGGAGGAATAGAGGCATGGCTTCTGTGGGTGTGGCGTTCTGCTCTGGCTAGTTGTAAGACCAGCACCTGGAAAGAACCTGCCTACCTGGGGAAAAACTTACTATTGGCTGTGTTTGGGACCCCACCCCATAAGGTCATTGGCTATCCAGGCCTATAAGAGCTTGTGCACCTATTCAATAAAGGAGTTGGAGGTGCCACGAGAGTTGGCCTGCTTCCCATCCAACTCCCAAAGTCTGCGGCTTGACTCTGCGTCTGCTCACCCCCAACCCCCGGGCTGGCCCCGTAAAGTCCACTTGGGCTGGCCCAAAGTGGTGAGACAACAACGGTAACTGACACAACTATATTCTTTGTCTTTAGAAAGAGCCCTGCCCAGTCTTGGCATCAGTAGGCCAAAGCTGGGGCTGCGCTCCCTGAGCCAGGTGTGCCCTGAAGCTGGAAGAGCCCTGTACTCTACCTGTTTCCCACTCTTCCTTGCTACCTTCTCGCTGCCCCTCACTCATGCCCCACCACCAGGACAGGTGCTCATGAACATCGTAGTCACTGTCCCTGGCTCAGAAGGTATGGGTTGCTGTTCAGGGGCACTGTCCTTGGAATCAGCTGGAGTTGGACATGGAAACTTTGGTTTTTTGTTGTTGTTGTTGTTCTTGAGACAGGGTCTTCCTGTAGCCCCAGCTATCCTAAAACTTGCTATGTAGTCCAGGCTGCCCTTGAACTCAAGAGATCTGCCTGCCTCTGCCTCCCAGCTGCTGGGGATTAAAGGCATGTACCACCATGCCCAGCTGTTTACTTTTTTTTTTTGAGCAAGAATCTCTCCACGTAGCCTAGGTTGACCTTGAACTCATTATGAGCCCAGGCAGCCCTGAGTCTCACATTTGCCAGGATTACGGGCATGCACCACCATACCTCCTGGATGCAAATCTTGCATATGCCATCCACAAAGGGCCAGGAAGTCAAGGGAGTGTGAGGTGCCTTGAAAAGCCCAGACTGGATAGCAGGGCCCAGGTCCAGCTCAGAACTAAGTCCATGATGTTCGATGTCACCCCACCGTTCTGGGTCATCTGTTTCCCTGGTCTGACTTGGGTTCCATGATTCTCATCCTTGTGACCGCAGGCTCTGGTGGGAAGTGGTGAGCTCTGTGAGAACGATGTGCCTGCCCTCCATGCTGTGCTGGGCTGGACAGGACAAGAAGGCTCACCCGACACTCCTGACTGTATCTGGAGATTCTACCTTCCTTGTCCTCTGCTGACATGGAGCAGCAAGGCAGGGGCCAGGTAGCCAAAAAAGCCCTGTGCCCTGGTGTCGTTGCAGATGGTAGAAAGCATGAAGTACCCCTTTCGGCAGGGCATGCGCCTGGAGGTTGTGGACAAGTCCCAGGTGTCACGGACCCGTATGGCCGTGGTGGACACGGTAATTGGGGGTCGCCTCCGGCTCCTCTATGAGGATGGTGACAGTGATGATGACTTCTGGTGCCACATGTGGAGTCCCCTGATTCACCCAGTGGGTTGGTCACGGCGTGTTGGCCATGGCATCAAAATGTCAGGTTAGCAGAGCCCTGTACTGATCTGGCTCCAAATTGCCTCCCCAGAGATTAGTGGGAACACCTTCCCTGTACCTCACAACAGTGAGGGGGGTACAGCTTACTATCATCACCACCCTGCAAATGACAGCTCAGAGAGGCCAAGCAGCTTAACTGTGGTCACTCAGCTCAACATGTAAATAGCAAAGTCAAGATTTAACTCCAATGTTCCTGGCTCAATACCAGGGAAAGGGACTGGTTCTCGGGGGCTGAATAGTCCTCACACAGGGCTCCAGGAATCTGGGCTAGTCCTGTCTGCTTTCCTGTCCACCGTGGGAAGCTGAGGCACAGCCAAGAGCAAAGGTAGCCTGGCCCCTCATTTCTGAGGGAAGTGTGGCAATGGCCTTGAGCTGTCTCAGCTTCCTCCTCTTCCTCCCTCCTCTGCTGTCTCCAGAGAAGCGAAGTGACTCGGGTCATAATCCCACCTTCCGGAAAATCTACTGTGATGCTGTTCCCTACCTGTTCAAAAAGGTGAGGCCCAGCCTGCGGGCTCCTCTCCTCTTGCTGCGATCTCTGGTGGGCTGGAAGGACCTGACTTCTCTTGGGAACTGTCCTATGCTCATATTTTTTTCTTTTTTAAGATGTGTTCTGCATTTCTCAACAGAACCTTTCTGTAGGAGTAGATTTGAGGCAGGGTCTCACTCTGTAGCCCAAGCTTGCCTTGAACTTGGGCAGTCCTCTTGCCACAGACCCTGAGTGTTGGGATTTACAGGCTTGTGCAGCCACAGTCAGTGGGACTGCCCCCGCCCCTCCACTCCGTTCTGGGCCTATACCATTTGAAGCCGCCTCCTCTCCCTGAACCTTCCCAGAATTCCCCAGCTGCCTCATTCCTTTAAGGTACGAGCTGTCTACACAGAAGGCGGTTGGTTTGAGGAGGGAATGAAGCTAGAAGCCATTGATCCTCTGAATCTGGGCAATATCTGTGTGGCAACCATCTGCAAGGTAAGCCTGAGCCATTCTACCCACCTGCAGTGTAGCTTTCTGAGGGGACTCATGGCTCAGAGCTGTTGGGCTCTTGGGGCCTGACACTGGCTGCTCATGTTGTACCCAGATTCTGTTGGGTGAGACAGACTATTCCTGTGCCTTGCTCATAACCTGCCTGCATGTCAGGGCCTGGAATACATTGAACACCTAAACCCGTATGCAATTTATCTTATGTGCATGTACCTGGAAGTCAGAGGACAATTTGCTGAACTTAGTTCTCTTCTTCCACTGTGTGGGTCCTGGGGATTGGACTCAGGTCATGCCTGATGGCAAGTGCTCTTACCTGCTGAGCCATCTCGCTGGCTTCTCCTCCAGGTTCTCTTGGATGGTTACCTGATGATCTGTGTGGATGGGGGCCCCTCCACAGATGGCTCGGATTGGTTCTGTTACCATGCTTCCTCCCATGCCATCTTCCCAGCCACCTTCTGCCAAAAGAATGACATTGAACTCACACCCCCAAAAGGTAAGACTTTGTAAGGTGAGACCACAGCTCAGACTCCTGAGGTATGAACCTGAGGGTGAGAGAATGCCAGCCACACTAACTTTTACAGGCCTATAGTTGGGAAGCAGAGTTGCTGCTTCTATCTCAGGGCAGTAAACCATCTGTGCAGCAGGGCCGTGGTCCTAGAGCAAGGGAGAGGGAAGCAGGGAGCTATGCTATGGAGATGCCAGGCCGGGCCGGACCTGAGGTCCCTACAGTGCCTGCCCCTCCCCCACCTGCTGCCCACTTCCCGCCGTTTCCCCTCTCCTCCACATGTAAATTCTGTCCCTCCAGGGTATGAAACACGAACTTTTGACTGGGAGATCTACTTGGAAAAGACCAAGTCGAAAGTGGCCCCATCGAGGCTCTTTAACATGGTGAGGGTCCTCCAGCCTGGAGCTAAGGAGATGTGGGGCCTTGGGGCTGGCTCTGCCCACTGACTCAAGTGGTAGAGTTTCAGCCTTCTTCAGGCTCTGCTGCTGGCGTCTGCCCCTTCTAGCCTTGCTGTGACATGGGTCTTCAGTGGGTTTCATTGTGGTCTAGTCCCTTCTCCACAGTGGGGACTTGGGAAAGGACTCAGGGTTGCTGTCCAAAGGAACCCCCAGTGGCCCCCTTCCCCACCCTGGGCGAACCTGCTGGGTCCTGAAACCAGCTGAGCAACTGCTTTCTTGCCTCCACCAGGACTGCCCCAACCATGGCTTCAAGGTGGGCATGAAGCTGGAGGCTGTGGACTTGATGGAGCCCCGGCTCATTTGTGTGGCCACGGTGAAGCGGGTGGTACACCGACTCCTCAGCATCCACTTTGACGGCTGGGACAGCGAGTACGATCAGTGGGTGGACTGCGAGTCCCCGGACATCTACCCTGTCGGCTGGTGTGAACTCACCGGTTACCAGCTACAGCCACCTGTGGCCGCAGGTCGGGTCGGCACCCGCACAGCTCTGAGGAGCTCTTGATTTCTGGCCTGCCTTTTTCCTTCCTGCCAACTGCTCCTCCCCGTGCCCAGCTCGGTCCTCTGGCGTGAGATTGAAAAGCCTCCAGGCTGCTCTAAGCAGAGTGTGCCCTGCCTCTCACCCCGCTCCTGACCTCTCTGTCTCCCTCTCCCTCTGGCCTGCAGAGCGCCCTCCTTCATCTTGCCCACTCTGTCCTATGCCTGGGCTCTTGTGCACCCAGGTAAACCACCCAGTCCCCTTGAGCAGCCCTGGTGACAAGGGGGAGGACGGGACAGCTGTTCTCCGGCCCCTCCCCCACCTGTTCTCTTCTCAGTGTCCAACTCTGGCTTCCCTCCTCCGGGTCCCATATCTGAGGGCTCAGGATCTCAGGAGGTGCTCTGTTCCCTTCTGGAACTCTGTTCTCTTGTTTTTGTCTTTCAAACATTAGAACCAACCACACCTCTGAAGGCCAAAGAGGCCACAAAGAAGAAGAAAAAACAGTTTGGGAAGAAAAGTAAGTGAAGCCTCCAAGCAGCCGAACTCCTGGGCCGCTGCCCAAAGTTTAGGTCCCTCCCCCGGAACTCTGGGTTCATGGGGAGGGACCCTCTGTCTTAGGAGATCCAGAAGACTCGAAGGGAGTTTACTCTGAGCTGAGATTTGAGAGAGAAAGGAATCCCATTCCTCCTGCTGCCCGACTCAGCCTGGGTTCTGAGAGAGAGGCATGGAGAGAAATAGACACTGGCTCCCAAGGCTGCTCTTCCCCTACACTGTCCTGCAAGATAGCAGACAGCTGCTGGGTAGACAGACTCCATCTCAGCAGATCTGGAGCCCAGGGAGGGCTCAGTGCCGGGAGCTACAAGAAGGCAGGTGATGACACTGTCCTTAGCTGAAGACCCATGGTCAGGAGGCCACTGTGACAGGGAACCATGCAGGGAAGAGGATGTTCTGAAGTGGGACAGAGCTATAGCAGGGACCCAGTCCCTGGCTGGAGTGACAGCTTGTGAGAATATGGGAGGAACAATCTGGTGAAGGCTTTACTGCTCAAAATGGTGGGGACTGGAATGTGTAGCAACACAGGTTAAATCAGACGTTGAAAAAGAAAGCTGACAGCTACAGCTGCTCCAGCCTCAGGCACCTGCCCATAGGGACTTCCAGAATCAGAGTCCAGGTTCACTGCCTCCTGGCACGCTGCCTGGCCATGCATGCATGGGACCTAGTCTTGTAGGCTTTGAGTAGATCCAGTTCTAACACTTGGTTTGATTCTGTTTTTATTCATAGGGAAAAGAATCCCGCTAGCCAAGACCCGGCCCCTCAGACAGGGGTCCAAGAAACCCTTGCTGGAGAATGACCTGCAGGCTTTGGGCGTCTCATCGGAGCCGGTTTCTGATGAGAGTAAGCTGCTGGGCTGGGCTGAGGCAGGGCCATCCTGCTCCATTCTCAGACGCCACCTCTCTCTCTCTCCACCTGGGCACAGAAGAGTAGAGTCAAGTCTAAAGGGAGTTTCCAGGCACCAAGAAGTTCTTGAACCACTGGACCTGGAAAAACCCCTAAGCACCCCACCCAACCCTGAGCAGAGCCAAGTCGCTCTCCAGCCGGCTGCCTGGCTCACTTCCTCCCTTCTGAACTTCTGTCCCACACATGCTCAGCAGGGTGGGCGGCAGACTGGCAGGTACTTCCAGGTTGTAGTGTGCCAGCAGCGCTCGTCCGCTCTCACACACACATTTATAGCACATATGTGGAGGTCAGAAAACCACTTGCAGAAGTCAGTTCTTTCCTTCTACCATGCAGGTCCCAGGGATTAAGCTCAGGTCATCGGGCTTAAGCACAAATACCTTTATCTACTGAGCATGTCTATGGCTGGGCCTGGGGCCTGGGGCCTTCTCTGCTGAAGTCTCTGGGAGGGTGAAGAGGATGGCAAGGCAGTCGGTCACCTGGGCCCTGCCGCCCCTGAAGGCAAGCAGCTCCTTCGTTGGCATCGTACACCCCAGTGCTCACTCTCTCCTCTCCCACTGCCTTCCCTCCCTCCAGTTATTGCTGTGTGTGTCAAGGAAGAGCATCAGGACCTCGCCTCTCCTGACAAGTCACCAGGACCGCAGCTGCCTGTCCCCATTGAGAGCATCAAGCAGGAGAGGGAGCACTGAGCCTCCCTGGGTGCCAGCCTGGCCCTGATTGAAGCCAGGCCCGGTCACAGAGCAGAGGGCGAGCCTGGCTTCTTTACTGCTGCCTCCCCCACCCCCCAACACACACACTTGAGTTTGAAGATAGTGCTTCCACATAAATCCTCCTCATGGGAGGACTTTGCAGTGAAGCAGCAGCCTGGGCTAAGGGCCTACCTCTGCCCTCTGGCCAGGTCTATGTGACTGGGATTGTCTGAGGCCCCCAAACTGGTTGAGTGACCCTTTCTGCCGATGCCGAAGCTGGTGCACTTGCCCACTGCCCTTCCACACCCACCACACCCTTGGCACAGGAGTGGGTGCTATTCTTGTTGCACTGGAAAACTGAGTCTGATTTGTGTGCGTCTGCTCAAGTAGGTAGTACAAATAAAATGTTGGAGCAGCTGTGAGCAGGAAGGTCCCCTGGCTGACACTGGGTGGTGGGAGAGAGCAGCCTCTGCCTGGAACCAAGTGGAAGGGCTCATGCCTCCTGTGTGGGCGTACTACCTCCTAGTGCCCTAGGGACCCCACTGTGGCAGATAGGTGACTTATGAGGTGACCTTGACCTCCTTATTGGAATGCTGGCTCCCTTTCCTAGATGGAACAGTAGGCCAGTACCCCCAAGGGAACTTAAGGCAAGGCTACTTGTTGCCAGAGCGCAGGGTTCAAAAGTATCTTGGCCCATGTACTGTAGGGGCCCCTGCCTGAGTCCACCCTGCTCTGGGGCCTAGCTTGAGTTGGTCCTAACATTTCATTCCTCTGCCTAGGTCAGGTATGACCTTGACCCAGGATATGGCCATCCTTGCTAGCTGAGATGGGGGGCGGGTTTCTCCAAAGTGAGGTGAACTGGAAGTCTAACAAGTGCATTGTTGGCTAGCTTGCTTTACTGAGGTTTTTTAAAATTTGGTGGGGAGGGTGGTTGAGATAGGGTCTCCCTGTAGCCCCAGCTGGCCTGGAACTGGTTATGTTGACCAGGCTGGCCTTAATTTCACAGAGATCTACCTGCCTCTGCCTCCCAAGTGCTGGGATTAAAGGTGTGTATCACCACCCTACCTGCCCCCCCCCTTTTTTTTTTAAAGACAGGGTCTCGCTATGATGTAGGCCTTTTTAAAAATTGTTATGTGGACCAGGCTGGCTTTGAACTCAGAGAGATCTGCCTGCCCGGTGCTGGGATTAAAGGTGTGTGCCGTCACTCCTGGCATCTGAGTCTTTTTAACTCTATTTTGATTGTCCCTACTCTAAAACTAGACTCTTAAAACTTCACCTCATATCTGCCCATGTTTCAGCTTTTATTTTTTCCCATTAGACATTCCTGAAACTAGTCTGTCCAACGTCCTAAAACCCAGGAGGAGGAAGCAGAATTGGCCCTTTCCTTCCGTGTTTGGAGAGGCAGTATGGCCAGTGGGTCCCTGGTCTTCTAATGGCGACAGCTGTGCTGAGGTGTGCAGGCTAGTTTGCTTAGGAACCAGGCTAGGTACATCCTTGAAATGGGATGTGAGTGGCCAGTCATTAGAGACTTGGTGTAGATATCTGAGCAGATCAGACAGAACTGCTTAGATAAAAGTACCTGGTAGCCCCACTCTGCAGAATCTAGGGCCAGGAAGTGGCCTTTGGCACAGCCTGATTTCCTCAAAAGGTAAAGAGATTTGGAAGTTAAGTGGAAAAGCAAGTAGTGAGGCAGGTGTCAGTTCAGTGGCAATGCCTCCCCATCCCCTGCTCTGAGACATGGTGTGGGGCTGGAGAGTTGGCTCAGCAGTTCAGAGCACATACTGTTCTTGCAGAGGACTGGAGTTCAGTTCCCATGTCAGGCATCTTACAACCATCTGTAACTTAAGCTGCAAGGGGATCAGATGCCTCTCGCCTTCATGTGCACAGGCACACATACATACATAATCAAAAATCTTAAGAAAACAAAAAAAGATGAGTTGATATAACCCCCCAGGACAGGATATTGGGAGGAAGATGGCCTGAGCACATCAGCTTTGCTCCCTGCCCGGAGCCCAGCTAAAGAGAATTCATCTCAGCTTCCGTAGCAGCTAAGGGATCCTTCTGACAGAAGATTCTGGGAGAACTGGCTTGTGTGCCATTTGACTTTTGTTCCTGAATTAAGAAGACTGGACCCTATAACAAAGGGAGACAGTACTGGAGGGCATGTTGGGCTGCCATTCCAGCCCTGGCCTAGCCTCCCAGAATCCTCGTCCTGTTTTAAGACAGCTCTCTTGCAGAAGTCCACTTGCCAGATGCAGATTGCATTCCGACATGCTGCATCAGCCTCCCGTGTGATCAGTTACCCCAGGAGGAGGGCAGAGCAATAAAGAATGCTGCCTGGTGTCACCTCTGATGCCCAGTCTCCTTAACAACCTCAACTGTAGTGTTTCTTCTTTCACGCCCCCTTCCCAAAGCTGCAAGTTTCCCAAGGGTTAACCTGGGCCTCCCTCATCTCAGTAGCTTTGGGACCTGACCCTCCCACCCAAGGGGCAACCTGGTCTGCTCCTTGCTGTCTTCTGATAGGGCTTCTCCCGGAGGCTGGTGTCCGCTTGGCCTTTCTGGCAGTCCCGCCTGGGCAGGCTTCAAGGATAGCAGCAGCAGCCTTCACCTTCTGTCCGCGGGCACCGGGAGGGGAGGCGCAGGTGGCACCCACCCGCAGGTTCAGCCCAGTGAGCCACCTGAGAAAGAAAGAGCTTGGGGAGCCCGCTGCGGAGAGTGGGTGAGAGTCTCCTAAGGTGTGTGAGGAGAGGGGTGGGGTCAAGAACCTTGAGGCAGTGGGCAAAGGAAGAGGAGCAGGTTCTGCTGGGAAGCCTGGTTTGGTGGCTCACCAGGAGGTGACCAAGTCACTTCAAGCCTCGGATCCCTTCTATATAAAAAGAGGGAGGATAAAAATAGTAACAGAAATCTGGGCATGGTGGCTTATGTCTTTATCTCAGCATTCAGGAGGCAAATCTTTGTGAGATCAAGGCCAGCCTGGTCTACATAGTGAGTTCCAGGCCCGCTGGGGCTACTGGGAGACCCTATTGCAAAAAGACAAAAGAAGAAAAGTTACAGAGAGAGTTTACCAGACCATCAAATCAAGTTATGCCTGCTAACTAATATAACTTTAATTCTCCAGCAGGCATGATGAGGTGGATTGTGGACCGATTGCATCCTTTTCACAAAAGGCAGAGGGCAGAGAGAGGTTATGTGGCTTAGTTGGTAAAATTTGCCTTGCTTGGAGGCTGGAGAGATGGCTCAGTAGTTAAGAGTATTAACTGCTCTTGCAGGGGATCTGGGTTCAATTCAGCACCTGCATGACAGCTTATAAATATCCAAAACTCCAGTTCCAGGGAATCTGATGCCCTCTCCTGAACTCTGCCAGCATTGCATGACATGGGTGCACTTACATACTTGCATGCAATACACTCATACACATAAAATACGAAAATAAAATATTTTTACAAAATTTGCTTTGGCTTCCAGTTCTGTTATTATTATTGTTCTTGTTAAAACATAGTCTCACATAGCTCAGGCTGACCTTGAACTCCTGATCCTCTTGACCCCACTGTTGAATGCTAGGGTTACAGATGTACACTACCATATTCAATGTTTATGAAATGCAGGGCTTCACAAATGCTAGGGAGGCACAATATTTCCTAAGCTCCAGGTCTTGTTTTTTTTTTTTAATTTATTATTTTTATGTGTACGAATGTATCGGCTGCATATGGGTAGGTGTACCCGTGTCGTGCAATGAATGCCCTCGAAGCTCAGAAGAGGGCAGGACATTGGATCCCCTGGAAGTAGGGTTACAGGTGGTTGTTAGCCATCATGTGGGTGCTGGGAATCAAACCTGGTCCTCTCTAAGAGCAGGCAGTGCTCTTAACCATTGAGCTATCTTATCTCTCCAGCCCCTGTGCCAGCCCTGGTTTTTGGTTTAAGGCAGGGTCTCTTGTAGTCCAGGATGTCCTTAAATTCCTAATCTTTCTGCCTCCACTTCCCAAGAACTCGGACTGCAGGCATAACAAGTATCACCATGCCTAGTTTTTGTTGCTTTCTTATGTAAGTAAGCCAAATGTACATGTGCATTTATTAGGTCCCAATCCTCCAGCAAGGAAAATGTCATCTCTACTTTATGGATGAAGGAACCAAAGCTTAGTCTACCCTAGGTACACAAGAACAGTAATACCCTAGCAAGGGCTCATTCATGTTTGGGTAGCTCTATGGTGCACAGCCATGGTACCTCTAAGGAGATAGCTGGACTTGACTGCCAGCAGCTGGTACACTTCTGGCTGGGGTCCTGGCAGGGGTGACTACCTGTGCAGGGGGAGCAGCTGGCAGTCACAGTGGAAGGGATTACCGCTGAGGTCGATGAGTTCCAGCTGGCTGAGACTGGACAGAGCAGGCAGAGACTGAAGTTGGTTCTTCTGCAGATACAGGCTCCGGAGTCCCAGCCCCAAGCCTGAGAAGGCTCTGGGGGCAATCTGCAAGGAAGTGTCAGGCCCTGTTGTGAGCTTCCGCTAAGTGTGCTGCCCTTGGTCTCAGGGGGAGATGGAATGCCCGTGTGGACCCAGGTAAGAAGTGCAGTGCTGTGGTTAAAACCAAGGGTGATCTCCCACCCAACTCATCCAGTGCCCAGATTCTTTCACTTGTGCCCGAATCCCACTCTTCTAACAGCAAAGCTTCTTAGAGACTCAGATTCCTACAAGCCCTTGAGTAGTCAAGCTGCATAGTCCTGGATTTCACCTGACCCGTGGCCCACACCTGAACTCGCTAAGGGCCAGGGGGAAATGCTTGGTTTCTCCTTAGGGTTCCCATGCCCTGCCCGCACCGCTTCCGGAGGAAATGCATTCCTTCTGAGGCCTTGTGCTTTGCTTCCTCCCTGCACCTCATCTGGTGCCCACCTGCTCCAGGCCACTGCTATTCAGGAAGAGGTGCTGCAGCGACTGCCCCATAGGCTGGAAGGCCGCATCTGGCAGAGCCCTGAGTGGGTTCCCTGAAAGCTGCAGCTCCAGAAGGCCGGGCAGCCCTTCCAGGGCTCCAGTCGGCACCTCTCGCAGCTGGTTCCTATCGAGATACAGCTTTTCTAGCTCCCGAGCTGGCCCCAGGGCCCCAGGGGACACCTGGGTGATGTGGTTCCCACTCAGGTAGAGCCAGCGCAAAGCCCGGGCTCCCGCCAGATCCCCAGGTGCCAGGCGGTCCAAGGCATTGTGCTGAAGGTGTAGAGAGAAGAGGCTGGGTAGGGCGCGCAGAGCCGCCCCTGGGACCCTCAGGAAGCGGTTGTGCTCCAGGTACAGGTAGCCAAGGTTGGGGGCCCCTTCCAGGGCCGCGGCGCTGAGGCCCGAGAGCTGGTTGTCAGAGAGGTAGAGGTAGAGCAGGCGCTCCAGGCCGGCCAAGGCGCCCGGCTCCAGCTCGGCGATGCCGCAGCGTTGCAGGTGCAGCGACACCAGTCGGCCCAGGCCGGGGAAGGCCGCCCGGGGCACCGAGGGGAAGCGGTTCCGCCTCAGGTCCAGAAGCTGCGTGTCGCCGGGGAAGCCGCGGGGCACCGCCTGCAGGCCGCGGCCCTCGCAGCTGCTGTGCCGCGTCTCGGAGGCGCAGGCGCAGGCGGCGGGGCAGGGCGCGGCCGCCGCGTCCCGGTCGTGCCCCGAGCGCGGAGGGGCGCGGGGTGCCGCCGCCGCCCGCCGGTCCTCGCCCTCCTCGGCCGCGTCTCCCGGGCAGCGCAGGTCCGAGGGCCGCAGGGCGCCCAGGGCCTCGCCCCGCAGCCGCCGCGGCCCCCCGCACGCGCCGTCCGAGCGCACGCGGGCGCGCACCAGCCACTCGAGCAGGGGCCGCGCGTGGCAGGCGCACCACAGCGGGTTGCCTCGCAGCCGCAGGCGGCGCAGCTGGCCCGGGCCCTGCAGCGGGGGCAGCGTGGCCAGCTGGTTCCCGCGGAGGTCCAGGGCGTGCAGGCGCGGGCAGTGCGCGAAGGCCCGCGGCCCCAGCGCCTGCAGGGACCCGTGGTCCAGCGCCAGCTCCCGCAGGCCTGGCAGCGCCAGCCCGTCCTCCTCGCCCGTGTAGGTGAGCGGGTTGTGGCCCAGCTCCAGACGGACCAAGCTCCGGGCCTGGGACAGGGCGGCCCCGGGCAGGGCCTGGAGCTCGTTGTGGTGCAGGCTGAGGCGGCGCAGGGCGGGCAGGCCAGCCAGGGCCTCGGGTGCCAGCACGCTGAGCGCGTTGTGCGACAGCTGCAGCCAGCGGGTGCGCAGCAGCCCCTGGAAGGCCATGGGCGGCAGGTAGACCAAGGCGTTATGGGCCAAGTTCAGCGTGGCCAGCGCCCCCAGGGCCCCGAAGGTCCCGGGCCGCAGCTCCTCCAGCCTGTTCCCTTCCAGCTCCAACCGCCGTAGCGAGCCCAGCCCGTCCAGTGCCTCCTGGGGCAGCGAGCTCAGACGGTTGGAGGCCAGGTTGAGGAGGAGCAGGCGGCCCAGGCCTCGGAAGGCGCCCTCGGCCACCAGCTCCACCTGACAGTGCCGCAGGTCCAGATGCGTGAGGTAAGGCAGGTCCTGGAAGGCGGCTGGAGGAATCACCTTCAGCGTGTTGCCCTGGAGGTCCAGCCTCTGGGTCAGCTGGGGGTGGGAGAGGAGGCTGAGGTGAACTGGGACCCAGGCCTCTCCTCCCTCATCTGAACAACAGCCTTCTCTCCCCTCACATCTCCGTTTCTCAGTCTGGAAGCTTCCCCAGCCACTGAGCATCCCCCACTAAGGCCTTTGCAGTCTTGTTACTGTGACTGGCCTTCTCTCCCATTCACTCCTAACTCTATAGGGCAGAGAAAGCATCCCATTCTGCCACACTCCCAGGTTTCCCACACTCCAGGGTCTGTGATGAACTCAGTATTTTTCTATAGGTCACCTAGTAGATCTCAATCACATAGGAGAGATTTTTAAATAGATTGTATTCCTGTTTGTTACTGGAAGTGTTTGGTTGGGTTTTGGTTTTGAGGATAGAATCTCATGGTGTAGCCCTGGTTGGCCTGGAACTCACAATGAAGACCAGGCTGGCCTGGATCTCTCAGCAATTTAGCTGCCTCTGCTCCCTAGTTGCTGGGCTTAAAGCCCTGTGCCACCACTCCCAAATGTTAATATTTTTCTCCCTATTTTGGAGATGTGAATACTGAGGTTCAAGGAACAGTAACTTTGCCAAGCCAGATAGCAACAGAACTACTCGTGCCAAACTCAGGCTCCTGCCACCCAGCTCCTCTTGCCACACTGCCAACCCATGCCGACATTCCCGTTTCCACTCTTCTGACCTCAGGGATGGTATCTGGCACTTCAGTGAGGTTCTGGTACTGGCAGGCAACATGCCGCCTAGAGTTGTCGCAGATGCAGGTCTGTGGGCAGCCAGCTGCATGCCAAGCTGGCCCCACTGGCAACAGCAGCAGCAGCCGCAGTGTGAAAAGGATGTGTGTGGAGCTCTGGAGCCTGGGAGAGGGAGGAAGAGCTGGTTGTCCACAGGACCCTCCACACTGGCTCACTGAACCCCAGCTCCAGCACAGTTTCTGCCCCCAAGCTCTTCCAAGCCTTAGTCCTTTAGGCCCAGAGAGGTGCTGTGCCTTGAGCCTCTCCCTCCTCCCACTCTGCTGCTTCTCTTGTCAGCACTGGATTACTCAGAGAAAACCAAGATGCAGAAAATCCTCCTGAGAGGTCCTGTCTCCTCCCAGTGGCTCTGTGAGGACTGGCTGAATGTAGGAATGGCTCTGGGTTTGAGAAGACAGTTTGGCAGGAAGGAAGGCCTCAGGTCCAGTCCAGGGCTTAAGTGAGACTGGGAGGTCCAGATGTTGGAGGTCCGAGGTCCCTGCGACAGTCTTACTAGCTGGTCAGAGGTACATTGTTAAGGGAGGTGGGCAGCACAGGCCTCTGCTGTCCTCTGGGTTTACTTCCCTGTTGTCACCTTGGCTAACTTGGACTGGGATAGGGGAACTAAGGCCGTGGGTTTCAGACTGTGCTCGGGACAAGGTGTGTCTTACCTGCCTACTCCTTCGTTGATCCGTCCTTCCCTCCATTGGATACCTCCTAGACTGTGGCTACTGCCCACTCCTTCTTAAGGATGGCTGCTGCCACAGTGGCTCTTTACCCAGCAGCTAGATAGGATCCCGACACTAACTGAAAACTTTCTAACATCTAGCTAGCCTTTGGTGAAGTCCTGACTCCAGTCTTAAGCAAAATCTGCTCACTCTGTGCTCATGCCTAGAATGGCTGTGGCCTCACTGTACAGGCCGAGCTCCCTCCTTGCTGCCCACGTCATCTCTTCCTTCTCTCGGCCTGGGTGGCACATGACCTCCCACCCTGGTGCCTGGCTGATCCCCCACCCTGAGGACTTCCCACATTGTTGCTCCCAATATTGTTACTGTCTGGCTTTGTCTCCTTGAGTTCCAGAGTACACTCTTGTCTTGGAGCTGGTGGCCTTCTCTAGAATCTGTGGCTCAGGAGGCAGGACAGAAAGGTAGGATGTGCCCATCAGGCACATCCCTGAAAGGATGAAGGTCCAGGCCACAGAGAGCTGCCACGGAGCCTTCCTCACAAGGCCCCAAAGGACTCACCCACAGGAGTATATCAGAGCAGTGACATTCCCGTTTCTTAAGGTTCTATCTCTGGAAGAGCTCTGGAGGGTCTCTGCAGCCAGCCTCTCTGAGGCCCAGAGAAAAGCAAGGCTTTGCTTGCGTCCACCCAGCTCATCTATCACTCCCCTGCACCCTCAGGGTCCCAAAACTCACCCCTCCATGCCGACTTGAACTGGCAGCCCTGTCTGGACGCACAGTACAAGGGAAAGGCCAGCGACGGTCCCTGCCTGGATATGGGCAGGAGCCCCTCCTGCTCCTGCAGGCCTGGCAGCAGGGGCAGGGCTGAATGGGAGGCATTGTCGGCAGCAGCGCCGGGCTGGGGCTTCCCTGGGCTGCGGGCAGGGGTGGGGACAGCGGCTGGAGTCACAGACTGCCTGTCTAGCACAGGCTCAGGAACATGGTCCAGGCCTGAGTCCTCGCACTGGCACAGAGGAAGTGTCATGAGGAGCCGACATGTGGGTTAGCATCTGTGGGTTCCCTCCAGACTCTGGGGACCTTAAGTAGGGCTGGTCCTTACCAACTCAAAGGTAGTAACGAGCTTATGGGGTTTCTACAGCAGGAAAAGCAGGAAGCTGGAATACAAGTACTCGGGAATGGTTAACTCCTTCCTTCCTGTTTGTGCTTGCAGATACGACACTTCACATGCAATATGCAACTTTTAATTTATCATCAGATTATTTATTAAGGGTTATCGAAGTTGATATCCATCCATCTTGACTGTTATATGGTATTCCATTTTATAAATATACTTAAGCACGACAGTTGGTGGCTATACCTGTAATCCTAGCACTCTGGGGACAGGCAGAAGGATCATGACTTATAAGTCAGCCTGGGCTATAATGCAGCAAGATTCTGTTTCAACAACAAAATAGTGCTAGACTTACTAGTTCACCTTAGATATCCCGATTGTGCCCCTTCTCTCCAGTAACACTGCAAATATATTCTGAGGCAGAGGCAGGAGGATCAGGAATTCAAGGCCCACTGTAGTTACAGAGCAAGTTGGGGCCAGACTGGGATGAGATCCTATCTTGGAAATAAGACATATTCAAACACATCTTCCCTAGCATGTGTGCCCCAAAGAATGCAATACACAGCACATGTGGGTCACAGCAAACATTTGTGCATCCTAGGAATTTTTAGACCCATGTTTCTGATGAGGTTGTAACTTTATCAATTATCGTTTGCTTAGCTTTTGTTTAAGGCAGGGTCTCCACAGCCAAGGCTGGCTTCAAACTTATGTAGCTGAGATTGTCCTTCAACTGCTTTTCTTGCCTCAGTTTCCAAAGTGCTTAGGTAACAGGTATGTGCACCACGCCTGGCTAATTCAGTTAGCTGTATTTTTCTATTCCATTTGTTTTGTGTGAGGAAGAGGGAGAGAATGAATGGATATGACTATGCCGTAGCTTGAGTGTGGAGGTCAGGATTACTTATAGGAGTCCATTCTCCTACCATGTGGGCTCCAGGGATCAAACTTGGTGGCAAGTGCCTTTACACCCACCCAGTGAGCCATCTCACTGACCCTGATTGGCAGTATTTTGAGACTGTCATGTAGCCCGGGATGATCTTAAACCCCTGATCCTCTGGCCTCCATCTCCCAGGTTCTGGGATTGCAGGTGTGTGCCACCCTATCTAAAGGGGGGAAAGAGTAAAGAACAAAACAAAAAACCTTGCAGCTACAAGGTATTGACTTCAGGCATCTGCACAGCAACATTAAGCAGAAATTAAGAGCTTCAATCTTTTCTTCCAGGGCTTTGAAAATGTTCACCTATCCTATCTGCTTAGACTTCAATAATTCTTATGATAAACTTTTCTTTCTAAAACATTCATAACGTAAAATGTCATTTTAACATGCTAAGTGTACAATGACATCATGAACATCCACAATGCTTTGCATCCAGTATCTACTTCCAGAATGTGAAAAGACTGTCTAGAGGACCCCTCCCCCGTCCCTGCTTTGTCTCTGCATTAGTACCTCATGTAAGTGGACACATTTGATCTCATCAGTCCATGTTTGCCTTGCTTCACTTAATACATTTTCATGGCAAACATCAGAATCTCATTCCTTTCTAGGCCAAATCCTTCCTGTGGATCTGCCATAGTTCTGATGGACACTGGATTGTTCCTACCTCTTGACTATAGCTATTGGGAATGCTACAAATTCTGGTATACAGCATCTGCCTGCAGCTCTGCTTTTACTTCTATGGGGCATACAGTCAGAGGTGAAATGACTGATAAAGGGTAACCCTGCAACCATTAGTTCTAACATGTGGGGTTTTTTTGTTTATTTTTTTGAGACAGGGTCTCCCAGTAGCCCCAACTGGCCTGGAACTTGCTATACAGATCAGGCTGGCTTCCCAAATGCTGAGATTAAAGGTATGTGCCAACACACCTAGCCTAGAAGCCTCAACCTTTGTGTGTGTATATAGTCTGTATGTAGGTAGGGACACCCGTGTTGTGTCAGGAGAGCAACAGATACCCCTGGAACTGAAGTTACAGCTAGGTGTTAGCTGCCACGTGGCTTCTAGGAATTGAACCTGGGTCCTCTGCAAGAGCAGACAGTGCTTTTAACTGCTGAGCCATCTCTCCAGCCCCAGAAGCCTAAACATTTGAGCTGAGTACCACCCCAAACAAAGGCCAGGCGTGGATACCTGAAGTTTCCTGAGGTAAAGCTATATACAGATTAGCCTAGGAGAGAATGCAGGTCAGCCCCAAGTAGTCTAATGAGAAGGTTAAGCCAGGCTGGAGGACCTTGGGCAGGCTCTTCCTCGGCTCAGCTTCTGTGTCCACATACTACCCCACTGGCACCCCACCTGAAACTCAAGGCTCAGTTTAATTACATTTCAACACATGAAGGTTTCTATCTTCACTGCCCACAGTATGCACAACTGTGACATCTTGGGGCCAGAATGAGACGTTCTCACTGAGGTGTAGACAGGCGAAACCCGCACCAGCTCAGCCCCAGTGCGCAGGGAGACCCCCCACCACTCCGCACCCCTGCACTGCAGAGGCCTGTTCAGGAGTGGGTGGCGCAAGGCTGCGGTACTGGCTGCCTCTTCGACAGGTAGCAAGCCTCACACCGGGTCTCCCAAACGTCCCACTTTGTGTGTTAAATATGCCTTTGTGTGTGCACATGCATGCAGCAATGCTCAGCTGTTTACATGACTGCTCGGGATCTGAACTCACCCACTGAGCAACCTCACCAACTCCAGGGTGTCGTAACTTTACATAAAAGAAAGCTGCTGGGCTCTGCAGCTACTACAGGCAATTTTTATTTGTGAAACTCCCAGGCACAGCCCAGATACACACAACACAAAGGAAAGCACATGGTGGCTCGGCAGCCATCAGGAGTCACAGGGCATCTCCTGCCCAGTCCAATCCCCACTACCCTTTCCTGCCCCAGAAAATCCTTGAAGAGCAGCCCGACCCACAGCTTAGGCAACAGGGGGACCTGCCCTTCCCTCCCCAGGCTGAAGAGTAAGTCTGAGCCTGCCAAGGTGCCCCGCTGGGTGTTGGAGCCAGGAAGCCCAGGCACCCCCTACTCCCAGACTATCTGGAGCAGCACCCTGGCTCCTCTCTTGGGCCACATGGGTTGGAGCCAGTGTTTCAACCTCTGACAATAGCCATATACCCCACCTGACAGTCTCTGTTCCTTAGACCAAGAGTCCGCCAAACCAGGCACGAACAGGGGAGGGCGCAGGACGCTGAGAACAACCCCCAGGCTTTGCTGCAGCCCAGAATGGAGCAGGAAGGCAAGGTGGGTGGGACAGCCATCAGGTCCTGTAGCTCAGATGGTGGTGAGTTATTTAATAGCAAAGCAGCTTTCAGCCCTTTCCCCTGAGCACCAACACCCCACAGTGGACCAGTGCCAGTCCAGCAGGGAGAGATGAGAATCTGAAATCCTGACAGGAACAAACACAAACACCTACACATACCACACTGACACGTACAGTCAGGGAACCAATATGACACACGAGACAAAGACCCTCCCTGCCGCTGGTCGGAGTCCTATCCAAGAGGGACACTGGGTGGCGCTCGGTTCATTCACGTCCCTCGAGGCGCTGGTGCAGGCTGAGGGACATGGAGGCTTTGAGCCTAGACCTTGTACAGTGTCTGCAGCAGATTGTGGCGGGCAAAGGAGCAGGATTCAAGGGCACCATTGGGCCTGTGGAGAAGACGGTTCAGTGAGTGCAGTGGATACCAGGGAACCCCATGTCCAGAAAGGTCTGCCTCTCAACTGGAGGGGGCTAGGTGGGGAAGGGGGACATTTTTGTGTCAGACTCTCATTTTCACAACTCTGCAGGGGAGATAGTAGCTCCTCTAGCGTTTTGCACATTGGGGGGCCATCCTGTGACTCTTGGACTGGTACCTCCTGACCAGGCCAGGGATGCCTCAGCCAAATGGGGCAGGAGCAGATTTAGAAATCAGGCCCCTTGGAGTACAGTGGGATGTCTTTAATTCTAGCACTCAGGAGGCAGACAGCCAGCCTGATCTACATAGCAAGTTCTAGGCCAGCTCAGGATACAGGGAGACCCTGTCTCCAAAAAAAAAAAAAAAAAAAAAAAAGCCCTCACAAAAGGACATCACACTTACTTGGTCACAAACGCCAACAGCAAGGGCACCAGGGCCTTGGGGAAGTAGTCCTGCTGCACCACATGGTTCAGCACCATCAGGGGCCCAAATAGGTTGGGAATGGCCTTGATCTTGTCTTCACTCTGCAGAGGAACAGAACAAAGGTGGTGTGCTCCAAGGTCACCTGGGGGATCCTAATCCCCACCACCCAGGCTGTTGAAAGTCCTATAACCTGAGACATCAGTGTGAGGTAGACCTAGACCTCAGGGCCTGGGTGGGAGCAACAGGGGCAGCTGCACCCCTCCCAGGTCTGCCACTCCTTACAGCCTCACCTTGAGCAGACCCATGTGGATTAGCAGCCTGGTAAGGAAGGTGTTGGGGTTGAAGGATGAGGAGCTGAAGGCCGCCTTCATGAGAGCATCTGTGGGGCAGAAATGGAGTGTGGCAGGCTACAGGTGGCAGCAGAGGGGTTAGCTCAAGCCAGGGGTATCTGCAGCCCCTTAAACCCACAAGTGCAGCCATGATTCCTTGCCCTGTAAAGAGGGACAGCACAGGGACACTGGAGGTTGACTGGGAGGCAGCTGGCACCAAGTAAATACTCAGTTTCCTAGCTCTAACAGCTCCCCTGTGGCCTCCTATGAAATGGATGTAGTGACAGGACCTATTATGCCTACCTTGCACAGTGGTGACAAACTATGAGGGAGATCCCTAGGAGAAGCTTCGGGTTTAAGGCCACATGATATAAAGGACCCAATGGGACTATACCAAAGAAGTCAGGCCTCACTTTCCACAGATGAGCCTCCACCCAGCTCCATCTCCTCTCCAGCCTCACCTCCTACCTCCTGTTTCAACTCCTCCCTCTTGCCATGAGCTCTGCCCTCCCAGGGCCCTTGTCTCTCCTCTGCCTAGCCACATCTGGCCCACACCTGGAGGCTCAAACAGATGTGACAAAGCAGAAGGTTACAGGGCTGAACTGGGGGGTTCTGTGAGAATACAGCAGGTACGGGTCAGGGTGAGGCCTGGGGAAGATGGATGGAAGATTCCAGGAAACCTCACAAAGGAAGGTAAAAGCATCCTTAACAGGGGACCTCTAAGTGGAGGGGGCTGCATGTGAACAGGCCCCTACATAGGCACAAAGGCTCAGCTCTTACCTGACAGGACATGTCCATGGGGCCTTCCCAGATAGGTAGGACCTCATCCTGCCTGGCCTGAGTTCTAACTACATATAACCATGAGGCTTTGGGAAAGGACTGTTTTTTTAGACGTAGAATACAGTGAAAGCATCCAGGCCCACCAACCTCACCCAGCTCAGGTTACCTATGGCATCCAGTACCGATGTCCTCACTGAGGCTTCATCCCTGAACACAGATGCCACCTTCAGGAAGGCGGAGACGACCTTCTCAGGGTCGGAGGTGTCGGTCTGAAGACAAGAGACAATGGCTGGTCTCTTGTTGGAGACTAGCTAGAAGAGGCCCTGACAACATGTGGGACTCTGGTGGGTGAGCAAGGACAGGCCCTGACTTGCCCCAGATTGTCCCAAGTCTGGCCTGCAGAAATGCAGGAGTCAATGAGTGGGACAAATACCCCTGTTCCCAGCCAGGTAGGTCATCGCCATCTTGTAATCTACCATGAGAAACCTGCCAAAGGCAGCCAACATTCACACACAGAAAGGTTTACTTTTACTTCACTAACAATGGAGAAATGTGGAAAAATGTCAATTCCAGAAACAGTGGCTTGTTTTCAAGTGTGAGATCCCCTCGCTAGAGTAGAAGCTTATGAGTTCTACTGAGCCAGAATATGCAGAACAGTGTGAAATAAAATGTTAGGATGAAACTTGCTATGTAGACCAGATTGGCTTCGATCTCAGAGATCTGTCTGCCTCTGCCTCCTCCCTCTGTATTTTTCTCATTTACCATGAAAAGACAATAGACTACAGATAAAGAAGGAAATTGTTGTGGCTGATATCTACTGAGCTTCAATATTCTCATCTATAAAACAAGCAGGGCTAGCATAATGGCTCAGTGGGTTAGGGTACTTGCCACTAAGTCTAATGACCTCAGTCCAATCCTTTGGATCCACATGGTAGAAGATAGTCGACTCCTGCAAGTTGCCTTCTGACTTCAACCCCCTATATCTCCAAACACAAATTTTTAAAAAATAAGAGCAAGGAGCTGGAGAGATGGATTAGAAGTTGGGATCACTGGCTGCTCTTGTAGGAGACCTGGGTTTAGTTCCTAGCACCCACATGGCAGCTAAACAATTGTCTAACTCCAGTTCCAAAGGATCCAACATCCTCTTCTGACCTCCTTGGGCACTGCATGACACAGGTACACTTACATACATGCAGGCAAAACACTGACACATGTAAAGTAATAAAAGAGCAACATGGCTTTCATTTCAGGTTGTCAAAAAGGTTAATTAGAACCATGTTCAAGGCTGGTGTGGCGGGACACACCTCTAACCCCAGCACTTGCAAAGCAGGTGGATCTCTGAGTTGGAGGGCAGCTTGATTTACAGAGTGAGTTCCAGGTCAGCTGGGGACACAGGAGATGCTGTCTGAAGAAAATACCTTGCTCGAACACAGAGCCAAAAGTGGCAGTGTACACAGGAGGCAGAGGCAGGCAGATCTCTGAGATCGAAGCCAATCTGGTCTACATAGCAAGTTTCAGGCCAGCTGGGGCTACAGGGAAACCCTGTCTCAAAACAATCAAACCATTGCCAATCTCAACCATCATCCCTGAATGAATCAAGTAATCATGTAAAGCTGGCTGATCTCCACAGTGGCCCTGGAGAGGGGATTTGCTACAAAGGCAGAGCCCATGGAATGCGCATCGAAGGAGTACACAAGCAGAAATCCTGAGAAAGCTCTCTAACCCCAGTTTTTGCTGGGGTATGGCAGGAACCCTTACCAAGGGGGATTCCTACTGAAGACTGACGAGATGTACTAGTCTTAGCATATTTGTACTTTAAAAAAAGGGAGTGGGGAGGTCAGGACCCAGGTGACAGCATCCTCTCTCAACTTGAGATGGGAGTCATGCATAGCTGGCACTCCAAGTGCTCTTACCTGCTGGACTATCAGGACCGAGACCTTGGGCCCGAGGCGAAGCAGCTTCTCTGGAGAGGGGAACGACAGGAAGGTGGAGAGGTCTGTAGGAGGCGGGGAGGACAGCACGGGAGCTGGCTCCTGAGAAACAGGTGACACAGGGGTCTGTAGATTCCAAACCCCAGATCCTGCTACCTGGCTGTGCCTGTTCCCCATTCCAAGAACATCCTCTTCCCTCTAGCAAGTTCTAGGGTCCTGAGCCCTTTGGGGGAGGAGACAGGCCACCTCTCACAATTCCAGGTGGATCTTTGCCATGACATACTCCCATGAAGTGACTGAGAAGAGGCACCTGGGGTCTAAAGTGGTCCCACCAGGAACAGGGTGTAACCTGGGTTAGTGCCCCGAGCATCAGGTGCCCAGAGAACACCTATCCTGGAGGAGTGCCTTGCCAGTTAACGAAGCCCAGTGCCAAGGGAGTTCAGGCAGCCCTGTGGGTTCACCCTGAGCTCTCTGGGAGCTTTATTTTGGAGGTGAGACACAAATGAACAGACTATGGTGTGGCAGTCCTGATGCTGTGTCAAGCAAGGAACACTGAGTCTGTGCCAGTCCCAGTCCTCTAGACAGAGGACTGTCCCTAACAGCCAGTAATATAATCCACTGGTGGGTGAGAAAAAAGCTCTTAATTTATGTTTTTTTCTTTTTTTTACTTTTGAAGATAAGTGGTTCACTCTATAGTCCAGTCTGCCTAGAAATCATTATGTAGTCCAGGCCTCAAACTTGTGGCAATCCTCCTGCCTCATCTTTTCAAGTCCAGGGATTACAGACATGAGCCAGCAAGCCCAGGTATGCTTAATTTTTACTGTTGAGTTTATGCATACACTGATGGCATTATGTGCTATAATTCTTTTATGATTTATAGGAGAATAAACATATCTACCTACCTTGGATATATACAAGTACAGATAAAGGTCTACACTGGAATGGTTTACTGAGCAAGCTTCTTATCCAAAGTCCTTGTGGCTACTGAACTTGGGAGAGTCCACACTCCCCAGGTGAGGATGGTTCAGGATTTCAGGAGACCAGGGCTCTGATCCCAGCAACTGACAACAAACTCACCCCACTGTTAGGGTCCAGAATCTTCCGTGGGGGTGTAGGTGACGCTTCTCCTTGCCCTCGCTGCTGTGCTTCCTCCTCCTCCTCTTCCTCTTCCTCCTCTTCCTCCTCCTCCTCCTCCTCCTCCTCTTCTCCTTCCTCCTCATCCTCATCCTCATCATCCTCACCCTCATCATCACTGCAGAAAAGAGCTAGATAAAGCCCAGCAGCCATGCTGACAGAGGTATGGTTCTAGGAGCCTGCAGGCTCTGGCCAGGCAGAGGAGCACTGCTCTGCCCCTAAGGTGGCACTCATGGGTCATTAGAGAGCCTGTCATTTGTTTTTATCCCCCAGGGAAACCACCCGTACTGTGGACACAGAATAATCAGAAATGGTCCCTATCCCAAAGGAACTCCATGACCCACATGGAAGCAGATAAAAAGGAGTCTGGCAAGGCCTGCCTAGGCTGGGATGCCCAGGAAGTGCCACCTACGTCTCACTCGCCCACAGGAAGCTATGGGGAAAGAGTATGGTTCTAGTTCTGGACTCTGAGGAGGTTGAGTCCACACTTGCATCCCCGAGGACAGAGTGTTCAAAACACATGAATGAAGCCTACCTGGAGGCTGCCTACCTTCCCCGTGTGCTCACCACACCCTGGACATGTCCCCCGTGCACCAATTCCTCTCCAGCCTGTGACGTAAGAGCTAAGTCATTCCCTCCCACACTGTCACCCACAGGCCTCAATGTCTTCTCGACTTGCTGTTTCTGGATCAGATCTGACAGCAGCCTCTCAACAGCACAGTCTGCAGGATGGCTAAGCTTAGCCATTCATGTTCCTGAGTATACAACAGCCCAACTGTTCTGCCTGCGAGCTCTAACTGCGAGTTAGAAATCTTAACATCTCATTCTTTTCTCTCCTGCCCTAGCAGAACCTGGCAGGCAGCAGAAGATAAACAGAGTGACAATCCAAGTAGAGAGAAGAGTAGGCCTGATCTCTGCCACCTTCCCAGAGGCCCTACCTGAGGGATGCCAGCACCCTGGCCATATTGAAGCCATCCAGCACCTCCTGAAGCTGCTCGCAGCCTTCTTCTCCCAGGGCATTGCCTGATCGGAGATGGCAAGGAAGGTCAGGGCATTGTTGCAACCAGCTGGCCAGGGCCAGGCTGAGGCTTACCCACCCAGCCTACCATTGAGGTCCAGTCTCTCCATTTCAGGCTTGTCAGCCATGGCCTCGGCAACAGCTAGGGCAGCATCTCTCTTGATTTCACAGAATGACAGGTTCAGCTCCTAAAAGCAGAAGAAGGGGTGGAGACATGCAAAGCCCGGGCCAGCAAGCAGCCCCGCTGGAAAGTCGCAGTGTCCCCATGAGAGGACGGCAGGCTTAGTCTTCCAGATTGGGCTTAGGGGTGGGAAGAAAAACACCAACAATAAAAACACCAACAATAAAAACACCATGTACCCAATGAATAGTACTTGACACATTTACACAAATGAAAGGCTGAGACCTGGCCTATGCCCACCCACCCAGGCAGGAACCCTGAGCATGGGGCAACCTAGACCCCAGAAGGAAGATGGCAGGGGAAACGCTAGTACCTTCAGCTTGGGCAGGCCCATGTGGACAGCATCTGCGATGGCAATGGCACCCTTGGAGCGCACCAGGCAGTCCCCGAAATTGATCACCTCCACCTGGCGCAAGGTCTTCAGGGTCTATGAGGAGGAAGCAAGGTCCCAGATGATGAAGGCCTCAGTCGGCCTGAGCATGTCACATCCTAGGTCAGCGGTCACACCATCAGCTTCTACACCCTATTCTGGCCTCCACAGTGAAATTAGATCTTATCATCCCCTTGTTAGTTTCAGGATGACCCTCCATCACCCCACTACGCCCATGTTACAGACAGCTCTCTCCCTGAAGCACTAATCCAACCAACTTCCAACCTCATCAAATCACAACACCCTAAAACCCTCCGCGGCTCCCTTCTTTTTCCCCTCTCATGTCCCCCCCTCACCCCCCTCCCCCGTTCCTTGGCTATTTCAAACTAGGACTGATCCAGGAAGGTTGCTTCCTGAGTCTGTAGGCCTCCCACAGTCTGTTGGTCCTTTTGCCCAAAACACACATCCCTATCCTCTGTCAGAGTCCACCCATCTTTTATTCTTAGCAAAAAAAAAAAAAAAAAAGCTACTGCAGGAAGCCTGTCTCAAGTCTAACAGGAGACGCACAACACCTGGACATTTGTAGCCACCTTTCCATGAGTCTCTCTCCAGCCAGTTACAGTGTCCAGGTCACCTCTGTGCTCAAAGCCTGCACAAAACTGGTCAGTGATCTCTTCCCTGCCTGTACAAGAATCTCCTTGAGGGACCCTGCTCAGCCAAGCCTGCACCTGGCACAAATTGGGCGTGGAACACAGGCTCAATATGCAAGTACTGAATGAATCAACAAGGAAACTGATGGGGCCAGAGCAGCTTCCTCCTGTGCGGCCTGAACAGGACTAGCACCAGCCACTGAGGGCTCCGAAGCCACTTAGCACACAAGTAGCAGGGATTTGGAGTATCCCTACTAAAGACACAGAGACTTCGTAACACAAAAGTGTTCCGTGTAGATGCAGACGTCTGTGGGATACACCCTGACACGGAGGGGTGGAGAGATGGGACCAGAGCCATGCCTGCCAATGGAACAAGCAAACAGCTAGACCCTGACTCCCAGGCCCCCCCACAGCACCCACCACATCCGCCCACCTCAGCCATGGCCACAGCGCCCTTCTCAGTGAAGGTGTTGTCGTTCAGATTGATGACCCGCAGCAGGGGACTGATGGCGAATGCCTGGGCCAGGGCCGTGACACCAGGGTGGTTGATCCCATTCTGTGGCATGTGGACCTCCTCCAGAGTCCCAATGATCTGTGGGGACAGGAAAGAGGGGTGCCCTAGTGCCAGCGGCCTTAGTGAGTGGGCAAGAGGGCAGCAACAGACAAGAGTTAACTGTGCGCTCCAGAGCACAGATCTCAAAGCATGCTTTTAGACACGGCTGTTTCTGATCCAGAGAGAAAGACTAGAGGTCATCGAGCCTGAGGGACTACCCAGGTTCACAGAGTTCTCAGGGAGATTTCTTAGTTTGTTGTCTTCTGCACTGTGGGGACCCTGGGCTTTGGCGAGGGGTAGAGGCCTTTCTTTAGATGAGGCAGCTCCACTGGGTCTTTCCTTCTGAGGACTGTCTGTGAACCTATCTGTGGTCTGAGTACATCTTCCTAGGAGGCGAGGAAGGCCTTCGGCTCATCGGGCCCACTTTTATTCTGTCTCTTTGCCTTAAGTCCCACTCACTATTTCCTCATTTGTCTCAGGAGATGCCAACCCACATTCTCACACTAGGCCACAGCCCACTGGCACTTCCTTGACAGGCTATTTCTCATTCACCCCACAACACTGCTTTAGGAAACCACCTCCTCTGGAGCTCTGGTTTGTTCCTGTTGCTTTGACAAAATACCATGACCATAAACAATTTAAGAAGGAATGAAAGGGCTTTTTTGGTTTCGTTGTTTTTTCTTATAATTCAAGTTATAGTTCATTACTTCAGGGAACTGAAGCCACTAGTCAGGTCACATCCGGTCAAGAGCCGAGAGAATATACACACCTGCTGCAGCTGCTGAGCTCATTTTCTCCACACAAGTACTTCAGGGCCCAGCCCATAAAATGCTGCTGCCCACATTTGGGGTGGGTCTTCCCATCTCAATTAACAATCAAGACAATGCCCCAAACAGGCCAACCTGATCTAGATGAACCCCTCACTAAGACTCCCCCTCAAGATATTTCTAGATTGTGTTAAGCTGGCCATTAAAAACTAACCAGTACACCTGGGAAGACTTCTTGGACCCTCTTCACCAGGAACCTGTGTCCTCAGAGCAGCAGTCCTGCCCTATCACTGGGGTCTTCTTTTCTTTCTGGAGTACCAAAGCCTACATTCTTGGCTATACTTCATTAGCCCCAAGCTTTTATGTGACTGAGTGTACTGCCTATATGTGTGTTAGTGCACCCATGTCCTGAAATGCCAGAGAAGTCAGAAGGTGTTGGATCCCCTGGAACTGGATTTACAGGAGGCTTTTAGTTTGTCACATGGGTGCTGAGAATCAAACCCAGGTACTCCTCGAGAGAAGTCAGTGCTCTTAACCACCAAGCCATCTCTCCATACTCAAGGCCCATGTCTTCAGGCAGAGTAGAGCATTTCACACAGAAAAGTACAGCACTTGTCCAATAAGTGTGGAGCCCTGGCTTTAAACCCACACCTCAAAAAACAAAACCCCTAAACTCAAAAGGAGGGCTGTGGAGATGGCTCGGTCAGTAAAGTCTTGCCTTACCAACAGGAGGACCCAGGTTCCATTTCCAAAATCCACATGAAAAGGCCAGACAAGGTGGTGTGCACTTGGAATCCTAACACTGAAAGGGATCCCAGGGGCTCACTGATCAGTCAGTCTATAGCCTCAAAAGTGTCTAAAAGGCAACCATGGACACACCATGAAGATGACACCTGAGGTTGTCCTCTGGCCTCCACAAACGCCTGGACACACTCAAGCACACACATGAACACACACCAAACAAACCCAGAAGGTATGTATGGGTTTGAAGGTGTACATGGTAAGTACTCCTAAACGCCACACTACCCAAACTTTACTATTTTACCTGTTAGCTATAATCATTTTCCCATCTTTAGTGAAAGACTTCCTGAAAGACTGGGGTGGGATCCTGTTGAGCCAGATCAAGACTCCAATCAGAGGGCTGGTCCTGCAGGCTCAGGGAAGTGTATCTGAGAACAGGCAGCTCTCTGTAATGGGCCACTTCTCACCAAGGGTGGATGACAAGTCCCTACTAGCAGGCCAGCAGACAGCCCACTGTGAGTGGCCCACCTTGGTGGCTGCTGCTCTGGCCTGGGTTTGGTTAATGCTGGTAAAATATTGTTTGCCAAGGAGCAGGGGACAGAGACCCAAGCTTCCACGCCTATGGAGACACATTCAGCCCTCATAGCAAGAGCACCATTGGGACCAACAGTGTCCTGGGGCATGGGGACATGGGAAGAGAAGGCAAGGAGGGGATAAGGTTGGCAAGGAGTGCTGTGAGGACCACAGTAGTAGCTTAGCAGGTAGAGACCGTTGGTGCACAAGCTTACAGACTCCAGTTCATGCCCTGGAGCCCGTGTAAAGGAGAGAAGAGACTCTACACATACACAAATAAGACTTTTAAAAATAAAGAGTACTGTGAATGGCACCCGGGCCCATCAGGTGTTCTGCCTGGGTACAAGAAGCTGTGGGGCTATGCCTACTTTTTACTGATAGGGCATCTCCACCCTGCCTGGCCTGAATACTCAAACTTCTCCAAAAGCATTCTAAGGACTTTCTACAGACTCACTTGCGTGGTGGCTTACATGCCATTCCAGACACGGATGACAGGAAATGGCCTACCCTAGGTCTCTCAGCTGAACATGTTAAGACCTACTTCTGTGTCTGGCACTACAGGCTGGAATGAAATGACTCACCCCAAAAGCTTCTGCCAAAGCAGTGGCTCCATCGTTCTCCAGGCGGTTTCTGCCAGCCACAAAGACTTTCAGGGCTAGCGGCTTGCCTTGGGCACTAGACTTGAGGTGACACTCAGTCAGAGCTGCAGCCAGGATCTGCAGGGAACGACACGGGTGTGTGCAGGCCACAGCCATAGCCTGATCCCACCTGCCTCTGAACTGCTCTTCAGTGCTCCATGCCTCCACCAGCAGCAGATTGGGGCACTGCTAATATACCATGCTCACAACGCAGGGGCCCAGTACTCGGTACTCTGTACTTCCTGCTGTGTTACACTCACGAAGACTGTTACAGCAGGGAGACTGAGGTCTGCTGAGGGGAGGTAGAGAGATGAACACCATGGGTGGATTTTAAGTCACATGCAGCGATTGGCTATGGTACCGTCGCCTCCTCTGCTGGGTGGGACTAACATGACTCCTAACTTCTGGGGGAGGAAACTCATGCAAGGAGAGAGTCTGAAACTTTTTTTCAGGGAAGGTCTCACTACACAGTTGAGGCTGGCCTTAAACTCATGTTGCTTTTACCTCAGCCTCCTGAGTGCCACATCAGACTTACTGTTTTATTATTTTGAGATATTTTTGCCATGTCGCCCTGGCTGGTGATTTCCCCACCTCAACCTCAAAAGTAACTGGTAAACAACGGGACAGAACACAAACCGTGGAGCTTCTCTCTCAAACTGCACATCTGAGGGAGCTCCCGGTCAGGAACTTAGTCCCCCTAAACCATCTGAGTACTTGTATTAAAAGTAATTTTTATTTCACTTAAAAATAGCCCCAAAGTGTAAGAGGGATGATGCCAGCCAGCAATCTGATTGTGTCAAACCAAAGGTGTAAACTGCTTTCTTTGGCTGGGGATGTAGCTTACTTGCTAGAGCATGGCCAAAGCCCTGGGTTGCATACCCAGCACTGTACATGAGCATGGCGCCACGAACCTATGATCCCAGCCCTTAGAAGGTGTTGGTGGAAGAATGAGAGGTTTGAGGTCAAGCTCAGCTAAACACTTAGCTTGAAGGCCAGACTGGGCTACAAAAGACCTGCCTCATTGGGTGTGGTGACACAAACCTTTAGTCCTGGCACTTGGGAAGCAGAGGTGGGCGGATCTCTGTGAGCTCAAGGCCAGCCTGATCTCCATAGTGAGTTCTAAGCCAGCTGTGGCTATAGGAAGATTCTGTCTCAGAAACAGAAAAAAGGCCATATAAGCCTGGTCATACAGGCCTCTAATCCCAGCACTTTCACTTGGGAGGAAGAGGCAGGCAGACCATGGCATAGGACAGAGGTGGTAACTCTGGCTCCTCAGCCTGAGACAAAAATCAAGCCTCATTTCAGCTCTTCTTCTTTTTTTTAATTAAAGATTTTCATCATTTTATATCGTGTGTCTGCATGTAGGGATGTGCATGCGTACAGGTATACTTGGAGATCAGAGGCTTCAGATTCTCCGTGGAGCTGGAGTTAGAGGCAGCTGTGAGCTCCCGTGTGGGTGCTGGAGACCACCCCTACAATAACAGTACCTGCTCTTAACCTCTGAATCATCTCTCCAGCCCCACTCCAGCCTTTCTGCTGCTATGCATGGAGTGGAGACGTAGCTCGGTGGTAGAGCCCTTGCACAGCATGTCTTGAGGCCCTAGATTCAACCCCAGCACAATTAAGAAAAAAAAAAAAAAAAAAAAAGAACCTCTGGGTGAAGGCTCAAATTCTTTATCCCTCTCAAACTGCCATGTGAGCCACTCACTCTGCTTCTCCAAACCCTGAGTGGGAAGATGGGGCAGCACCAGCACCTCGCGATGTGTTCCACGTCCCAAGCCTTCTGCTACTGTAGTCAGAATGCAGACACCCAACTGGGTCTGACAGACAGCAGGGGAAAGGAGGGCCAGTCGGCTGGGGGTGGGACCCACAGCAAGGCCCTATCTGGGAATAGAGGTGCATCATGACTGTCCTCCAGGAGGAGCACATTTCTCTTTCTGGGCTCTTTCCTCAGCTCGGCTATGCCAGGCATTCTGAGTGACAACAGGGACGGTACAGGGATATCCCAACCCCAAATTCTGCACAACAGGCAGGTCATGCTGCAGTACTGCCTCTGTGTTGCCAAGGCAACTCAAGAGTTTGGAGTGGTTGCTTAGCAACTCCGTCCTCTGGACTCCTTCCCCCACCAGCTGCAGGATGCTGCCTTTGTGACATGCCTTTCTTTGAAAAGTGACAGGCAACAGCCCCAGATGGTAGGGCTGGAACACACAGACAGATGTGGATGCAAGGACCATTCAAGGCTGCTGACCCACCTTGCCACCGCCGATGCCCATGCCACAGTTGTTAAGTTTGAGTTCGTGCAGGGTGAAGCAGGCTGGGCTCTTGAGGAGGGCCTCGAAACCTCGCACACCATCAGGCCCAAATGCATTGTCGCTCAGGTCCAGCTCCACCAGTTGGGCCCCTGCAGTAATAAGTCCCTCTCCTAGTGAGATCTGAACATGGAGAGAGCTCAGGTCAGTGTCAGAACCTGCCAGATGCCAGGTCTGTGACAGGCCCAGCCCTACTCAAAAGTCATACCTAGGCCAGTGGGACATGGAAAACACTGGCTTTAAAAAAAAAAGTATGTGTGTAAGTGTGTGTGCACACGTACCATGGCAAGTGTGTGGAGGTCAGAGAACAATTTTTGAGAATTAGTTTATTGGTTTTCTCCTTTCACCAAGGGATTTGTGGATTGAGCTGTGGTTATGAGGTTTGTGTGACAAGCACTTTTGCCCACTGAGCCAATTTGCTGGCCCAGACTTTTATAGCAGAGTTTGTGTATCCACACTGGAAACCCTGCATAGGGCTCCTTTCCAATGGTGAGTGGGGCCTAGTGGGAGAAGGGTCTGGGAAGGTTCTCTGCAATGAACTCAGTGTGGATGAGCGTGAGCCCGTCAACATGAAAGAATTCCAGCAGAATGGAGCAGAGACACAGGTGTGAGTGAGGAGTCAGGCAAGAAGCCTGGACCGAGAGCTGTGACCCTGACCCTCAGAGCAAGGCTTTGAAGTAACTGACAGAAAAGGGACTGTTCCTGGAACAAGACGAGTCCAGTGGGGGAGAGAAGGGATGCAAGCCACATGCCACCGGAGTGAGGCAGAAACAGGCGGACGGGGCTGCCAGCGAGGCAGGAAATGGACGGGAGAAGTGGAGTCTGCTCAGACAGGAGCCTGCCAAACCTAGGGGGGTCAGATGTGCAGGAGAGAGGCCCCACAGGTGCTTCCATGTTTCGGGGGTGTCTGAAAGTCTTTGCAAATATGGGGGTGGGAGAGCAGATACCACCAGATGTCCCCAGCCCAGGAGAAACAGTCAGATGCAACTCTGTGATAGGCAGGGATAGGGGAAGAGGGGCAGGTGGCCTACAGCGGCAGTAATTCGAGGAGACATGTGGCCTTCACCCATGTCATGGACAAGGGGCTGAGGACTCTACTGTCCTCCAACCACTCAATAATCAAAGGCACGCATTCTGAATCCTAGACTCACCTGTCCTGCTTTTATCTTTCGAGACTAGGAACTAAATCCACCATCTCTCTCTCAGAGGGGACAGTCCTACATACGGGGCCTTCTCCGGGGCCATTAGGGACTATCACCCTGGATGAGTCAGCGTCCCCTGGACTGAAGGGAAAGTGATGCAGAGGCTTCTCTGGAATCCTCACGTTGACTGCCACGATGCAGCCCGAGGCTCCAGCAGGACCAGCGCAGCTAGCCTGACAGCACCACCATCTGCACCCTGAGAGCCCGAGACCTTGTGCCAGGAAGTCAGACCTGGAGTGGCCCACTGTCAGCCTTGAAGCTCCTCTAAGGCCCAGGCAAGTCTAGCTCTGTTCTATGTGATATTCTTACACACACGTGCACTCAGAGGCTGGGAATGTGACCCTAGCCGATCTGAGTCTCAGGTACTCGGATCTAGAAGCCACGACTGAATCTTACAGCAAAGGAGCAGCATAGAGGAAAGGGAGGGTGATGGGACAGTCACCAAGGGCTGGACGCAGACGGAGGTCATGGAGGACGCAGGTCCCCGCGGTGCTGGCAGGTGACGCTAGGAGAGAAAAGGTCACGGAGGGGAAAATGCCATGTGAGAGCGGGGATCTCGGGCTCCTGGCTCTAAGCAGCACCTCCTCCCACCTGCGCTCTGGTCCTGCGGCTCTTTCATGCTTTCACCTGCCTGTCACTGCTGAGGACATAGGCAAGTACTGGGTTTGCCTGGCTTCCTTTAGCAGCTCAGTCACTTATGGAGTGAGAGATATTACATCTCCAGAGAAAAGAGGAGTGAGGGGTGTCTGGCAGTGGCTGGCAGGGTGCCTGTGCCTATGGGCTAGGACAGCTTGCTCCTTACCAGAGCTGGTGGGATCTCAGACCGAAGCCTCCCAGTGAACATGTCGCTCCAGTGGCATCGCTATGCAGGAAAAAGGGAAGTGTTAGCTGGACGGAGACCCCAGGAGGCAGCCTGAAGCGAAGCTCCACAGTAAGCGAGGCTCAACCCCGAGGGCTTGGGACCCAGAGCACTGTAAGACTTCCAATTTTTAGACCAGTTCTGACTGTAGCTTTCGGAAACTGGAGGCAAAGTGTCCTCCAAGGGAGGCTTCTGTGGGAGGGGAGGGAGGAGGGGGCCATGCTCAGGAATATATCTGCTCTGTTCAACCCTCAGCAGGGACATAGGACATGATTCTGATTGACAAAGAACAAAGTAAACAGAGGACTTAGCATGGAGAAGTACCTCTTTTCAGCCCTCTGCCCCTTCCCAGGAGACCACCTTTGTCTGGGGCTGGTAGGTCCTGCCTGCCTCCACTGCTTGCTTGTCTTATCTTTTCTTTTTGTTCTTGTTTTTGAGTCTCATGTAGTTCAGACTGGCCTTGAACTCCTGATCCTTCTACAGCTGGGATACAGGTATGTGCCACCTGCACCACCACCTTTTGACTTTTAACACAGGGAGAACAGGACTTGGCTCAGAGCCTTTAGGTGGCAACAGTGTCACGCTACGTCACTGTACTGTTTTATTTCCTTTTTCGAAGGCCTGACGGCTTTCCAGTTAGAAGTTGAATTACTCAAAAAGCTAATTTAGTGAAAAACGATTGGGTAATTCGCAACAGTCCTAGCCATATAACTTGGCTGTGACAGCCCTGTCCCTAGCTCTGGTGGCTACAGGAGACAGCCTTCAATGTAAGGCAAACATGGTGGAACTGTTGGGAGTTTAAAGCCAGGTCACCAAGACAGGGCTTGAGAGGTTCTAGACCCAGGTAAAGGTCATGGCTACGGGAGGGGAAGCTGTCCTACATCAGCCCAGGCCTGCTCCTCCTGCAATCTCACCTTCAACTCTGATTTCTTCTCTAAGGCCTTGGCGATGACTTTGGCAGCTTCCACACCCACTGTGTTGCCTTCCAAGCGCAAAGCCTCCAGGCCGTTGAAGTCTTCAATCTCCTTAATAACATCTTTAGCTGCCCAGAACCAAAGAACAAAACATTAGGCTTTGGAGTCATGAACAACTGGGGCAGGGGCTCAGCAAGCACCTATAAATCATCCACTTCAAGAGCTCAATGCAGATCCCGAGTGCTAGGCCCTTGCTCAGCGAATCCAGCAGGCTCACAGCCTGACAGAGCTGTGTAGACAACTCCTCTATAATGTGCTCAAGAGAGCACAGGGCATCACCGGTTGTTAATCAGTATCACTAGCCACATTACGAATGACTTTGTTTTGAGACAGGGTCTTAATATGCAAACCCTGGCTAGCCCAGCCTGGAACTCAAGAGATCCACCTGCCTCTGCTTCCCAAGTACTGGGATTAAAGCTGTGAACCACCATACCCAAATTTGTGAGTTTTTGTTTTTTGAGACAGGGTCTCTTATAACCCAGGCTGGCCTCAAACTTACTATATAGTCAAGACTAACCTTGAAATTGACTCTCCTGCCTCCGCTGGGATTACAGACATGTGTTATCATAAATGTGCACACAACCCTTAAAAGGAGCAGAAATGCCAGGGCATGAGAGAAAGACTCCTCGGAACCTGTGACTTAAGTAGATTCTGGGAATAGTGCTTCCCAGATTCAGCCCTGGAAAGAGACACAAAGGCAGCCCATGCCGGGAAGGAAACACATCAAAAGGGAGAGCAGGGTGAGGCCACATGTGTGCTTGTTCCTTCTGGTGATTTTCAACCTAAGCAGTGTTCTGAGTGACTAAAAAACACCATTCCTCTCATAGCAAGTCAGGGATGGTGTCAATAATCTCTTAATAATCAACCCATTACAGTCAGAAGGCAGTCTGGTGGGACTTCTTTGCAGGCTGTATCAGCTCACAGAGTAACACATTTGGGATGCTTGCTGCTCTGCCTAAAAGCAGAAAGGCCTTTTTTGGTCCTTAAGCCACTTACAGGGAAGAAAAGGAACCTGTTCTAACCACCAGCTCTACAACCTCATTGCACACTGACTCACTACCAGCAGAAAGCCCTTCCAGGCCATGGCCTCTGCCCTGGGATCCCTACGGGACACATCTCTCACAAGTTCACCTTTGAGATCTCCGTTCCTGTGCCTGACTTAGGGTGGCTCTCCCTGCCCACAATGCTCCTCTCCTTTAGAACAATTCAAATACCAGCTCATCCTTGAAGACTTCCTGGGCTCCCTAAGCCAAAGTGAGCTTCTACTTCTCAGGTCGTTTTGTTCATATCTCACAGATGCTTATGTTCTATGTCCCCAGCACCTCATCCCCTGCCCCACCCAATGTAGGAACTTATCATATGCTGGGCTGTAAGCTGGGCTTTCCTGATGATCTACGTTACTGCTGGTGAGGTAGAAAAGTTAGTTGCACAGATGTCAAAGCAAACAAACTCAGGGTTTTTGTTTTTGGTTTTGGCAGTCCTGGGCATCAAATTCAGAGCCTTGTACACGGCAGGCAAATATGCTTATCATCAAGCTACATACTTAACACAAAACCAAGAGTTCTAATCCTTCCTCCGCTACTGATGACAATGCCCTCAGGAGAGGTATCACCTCCTCAGTCTGTTTCCAAGTCTGTAAAATGTGATAAAGCCTTTCAAATGTTTCCTTTCAAAGACAACATCTTGACATGTAGCCCAGCCTGGTCTACCTATGCCTCCTGAGCACTGAGATTATAGGTATATACTACCATGCCAGGGTTGCTTGTGGGAATTTTAAAAAATATTTTATTTTTATTTTATGTGTATGAATGTATTGCCTGCATGTGTGCACCCATCATGCAATGCTCATGGAAGCCAGAAGAGGGCATCATACCCCCTGACCCCCTGGAACTGGAGTTATGGGCAGTTGTTTAGGCACCCTGTGGGTGCTGGGAAATCAATTCAGGTCCTCTGCAAGAGCAGCCAGTGCTCTTAACTGCTGAGCCATTGCTTAAGCCCATTTGGTATTATTTTTATTTTATGTGTGTGAGTGTACTGCCTGCTTGCACATGAATGTACTCATGCCATGCAATGACTGCGGAGGTCAGAAGAGGCATTGGATTTCCTGGAATTGAAGTTACAGATGGTTGTTAGCTGCCGTGTTGGTACTGGGAATTGAACCTGGATCCTCTTCAAGATCAGCCAGTGGTCTTAACAGCTGAGCCATCTGCCATCTCTGTAGCTCTGAAAATTTAAATAAATCTGAAGATTTAAATAAATAAGTTATGTGTTATGTGTGTGTCTGTACATATGTCTGTAGGTACCCTTGACGACCAGAAGAGGATTCTGATTTCCTGGTTGCTAGAGTTTAGGTGGTTGTGAGACACCTGACATGGATGTTGGGAACTGGATTTGGGTCCTCTGCAAGAGCAGCAAATGCTCTTAAATGCTAAACCACCTCTCCAACCCGTAAATTTTCTAAATTTACACCTTAAATTTTAATTTATTTATAGTGTCTTTGTGTGTGCATGTAGTGAAAGAGAGAGGACAACTTCTAAAGCTAGTCAGTTCTCTCCTTCCACCTTGTGGGTCGTCAGGCTTGGCAAATGCCTCTACCCACTGAGTCATCTTGCCAGCACAACAAACGGCATTTAATATCTCTGTGTTTGCTGAACTAAGCTCAGTGTCTACTCAGAAACACGGGAGCTGGTAGACCTTAGCTGAAATCCTATATCTGGCATCTAGGAGATGTGTGAACTGAATGAGCTCCTTAGTCTTCCTTTACAGAAGAGCAACATTTCCTCCTCTTTCCCAGAGATGATGCAAGACTCAGAGTTAGAAAAGAATGCCAGGTATGAAGTGCACACAGGAGTAGGTGCAAGAGGATTGGGAGTTCAGCTACTCGGCCGGTATGCGGCCAGCCTGGGAAGCTTGAGACCCTGTCTCGAAAGACCCAAAGAGAAGACAGGGAGGGTATCCAGGGATACATCTGTAAATTTCAAAGTCCTATGGAGAAGTTAAAAATGGGTATTACCACCATCCCAAGGCTCAGAGAGTCCTCTGGGGGAGGGGAACAGGCTGACTACACATGAGACACTACGGCAAGTGCTAAAAAGTATTTCTGGTTGGGTCAAAAGTGGAAGAAGCCTCAGAAGACCGAAGCAGACACCACTCATTTCCAGGGCCAGGAGATTCAAGGTTGTCAGTGCAGCCAAGATCTGGCCATGGATGGCTATTCAGGCCCCTATCCATCTCCCAGGGACATCTGATTACAAGGACGGGGACTCCCACGAGAGCCTAACACTGCAGTTTTAATGCAGCAACTCCAGGTCCCCAGTCCTAGAAGATATTCCTAGACTAGCTGGAGCTGGGAGGGTGAACAGGGGAGGGAAGAGCCTAGCTTTCAAGTCAGAAGTCAGGGACGGCAGGACCACAGCTTTGAGACTAGCCTACACTATACAGGTTGCCCCTCCTCAGAAAAAGAAAAGAAAAAAAAAAAAAATCACATATGCAATACACATAGAAAAAAAAAATAGTAGTCAGGGCTGAATCTGGGGGTGCCAGTAACTGTGCCCTTGCTCACCACCAGCTTTGGGGAGATAAAGGGACAGTGAATAAAGGGATTCCAGGGGACAAGAACACCTACTTGTGGGCAAGTAAATGCCTGCTGGGCCTCACTGTAAGAGTGGACTGATGATGCTGGCCTCACAGCCCTGCCTGGACAAATGAAGACTGAAGACTGGTAGCCCAGAAAGCCCAAGCACCAGTCCACAGGCCTCGCTCACATTCTCCTCCCTCACAGCCAGCCCAGGACTCACCGTCTTCTGCAGTATTCAGTTTGAGACTCTTGCCCTTAAAGCTCAGCTGTCCTCCTGCTACTTGGGTTTTGGCCAGGGTCTCTGCCAGTTTGGCAATGTCTTCAGAGGCCATGGTGGTCACGGTGGTGGGATCCCCTGGAGATCTGCAAACTGAGACCACCAAAACTGCATTAAACAGGAGTTGTCTAGGAAGCATGAGGCCCTGGGACTGATCCCTAGCACAACCCCTAAGGGGAAGTCTCTGAGGGCTCCTGATCAGGAGGTGGGTTAAGACAGACAATCAGCCACCAGACCCCTGCCATCAAGTACCCAAGAGCTAAATATATCAGCTTAATATATCAAAAAGTAATGAATCTAGAAAAGTGAAAAATGACCACCTCCATGCAAGTCCTCTGCCAAACTGCCCAGCAAAGGCATCCAGTGAGGAACAATCAGGTCCCAAACCAATGGTACCCCCAAGAATCAGCCCATCTCATGCACACACCTGCCTGGTCATCTTGGCAACACCCTGTTTGAGGGCCCTGTTCTTCAAACTGGACACGGACAGCTATCGGATCCAGGTCATCCATCCCAGGGAATGCCCCACTGCCCATGCTGGCATGACTTTGGGGAGGGTGGCACACAGGGCTAAGGCCACTGCACGACTGGTTTCAACCTTGGGCACAGGCGACACTGGCTACTCAGAGGTTCCTAGGAGACCAGGGATCTACATCACAAGGGCCACCATCACAATAGACCAGTCAGAAAAAAAACCGCTTTTCCACTGTAGTCTCACAACACTTCTAACACTGCCTCAAGTGAGCAACTGAAGCAGGGCGTCCTCTCCTCCAAATTTGACACTATCAGATCCTACGTCGAGGCATCAGTCCACAAGGCTGCCCCACATTTAAGGCTAATGTGAACCCCAGGTAGTTTAGCCAGGGGTTCTACCCACTATGAACTCCAGTTACCATGACCCGCTCCTTGGGTTCCATTAATTTGGTAGAACAGCTCACAGAACTCAAGGAAAACACATTATCTACTGGTTTATTATAAAGAATCTGTGGTATGTGTATGTAGAGTACTGGGAATGGCACCCAGGCCTCACACATGCCAGGCAAGCACTCTACCAACTCCAAACAAAGACTATTTTAAAGCATACAAACGACCAGCCAGATACAGAGCACACAGGGCAAGGTACGAGAGAAGGGCCAGAGAAGGGCTCTCTCTAGGCCGGTTACTCTCCCAGAACCATCCCATGCCGAACTGTTTGGAAGCCTTCCAAACCTTATCCTTTGGAAGGTTTATGGAAGCTTTGTTACATAAGCATGCTTGGTTAAATCACAGGTATTACTGATTAACTTTGGAGGTTGGGATACAAGGCTAAAATCCAACTCTCTAATTCTGCTTGGGTTTTTCAAGTGACCAGCCCCCAACCATCCTCATCCTAGCTAGGGGACTGCCAGCCAGAAGTCAGCTATAAACATACAAAAAGACATAACACGGGGCAAGGCATGGTGTATACCTTTAATCCCAGCAATGGAGAAACAGAGGTAGGCAGATCTCACATCATGTTAGAGGTTGAGAAGTTTTCCATGCTAGGAAGTGGGGCTATGGCCAAATATGTATTTCACAGAGTTGCTTCCAACTTGGAGCTCAGGTTGGCAAAATGTACAACTCAGGCTAGTGGTATGGTCCAGTGGCACAGCACCTGTCTGGCGTGCAGGAGGCTATGGGCTCAATATCCAGCACTACCACTGAGATGAGACAGAGGGAGCACAGCGCGGAGAGGACACAGCAACTAGTCAGGGGTCACCAGAGAGCAATGCTTTGACAAACTGCAAGTCATTCTTTGAGCACCTTCTGAATTCAAGACTTCAATACAGTCCCATTAAACATAGGTCAGACAGAGTACGTCTCCTCTGCAAAGAACCAGGAGGTGTTATCCCAAAGCTCTTCCAATCTCCTGATCCTCAGCTTCCCTAACACCAGGGCTTCCTCTGGGCTCAGTGGAACTCCCTGTCCTTATCTTACCCCTGAGCACCCAGGTCTAGCTACAGTCCATCAATAAGCATGAATTATCAGGATAAGGCATCAAAGTCAACAAAATACTTAACTCCATTAAGCACCATGTACTGAACACTGCTCCAAATGTCTGGAGTACTACAGTAACAGCCCCTCTTGAAGCTTATGTTCCAAACAAAGTACTTTGTATGCTAACAAAACAGCATGGACTAGAGAGATGACTCAGAGGTTAAGAGCACTGGCTGTTCTTGCAAAGGACCTAGGTTTGATTCCCAGCACCCACATGTTGGCTAACAACCATTTGTAACTCCAGTTCCAGGGGCTCTGATGCCCTCTGACCTCTGAGGGCATTGCATGACATGGGTAACTGACAAACATGCAGGCAGTACATTCATACAGATAAATAAAAATTTTTTAAAAAGGAAACAGAAGTGGTGGAAGGACGGTTCAGTGGAAGACTCCCAGCTAGTATTTGTGAGTCCCAGGATTTGTCCCTACCACAAAAATAAAACAAACAAGAAAGGTAATGGTACATTCCTATAATCCAGCACATGGGAGATGAAGCAAGAGGACCAGGGGTTCAAGGTCATCTTCAGCTACCAAGGGAGCTGGGAGACTGGCCTGGTATACCTGAGACCCTGTCTCAAAATACACACACTCAAAACCCCATAAACACAGGAAAGGGGACAAGAAAGGTGGGGTTGGCTTTTTGGAGGGTGTAGGGATCCAACCGAAAGTAGAGTAATTACAGAATGTTCTTAGGACAGAAACGAAGACAGTAGAGCATCACAGCTTTGACCAGACATCTGAAAGAGCTCGTGCAAAGGCTCATGGGAGAAGATGAGGAACTGCAGGCTAGTGGGGCTAACCCCTATACAGAGGGGTTAAGAATGAATGGGGGGTTCAGAGAAAGCTCGGTTCCCAGTAATTCCATGGTGGCTCCAACCATCCAGGGGTTCTGAGGCCCTCTTCTGACCTGTGTGAGGATTGCTACAAAACACAATGCATTTACATACGGGCAATACACTCATACACACAAATAATATCTTTTTAAAACAAGAATGGATCCAGGCAAGATGCTGCACTCAGAAGGCAGAGGCAGGCAGGTCTCTGTGAGTTCAAGGCCAGCCTGGTCTACATCACATAGCAAGGTCCAGGCCAGCTAGGACTACAGGAAGACCCTGCCTCAAAAAGACAAAAAAAAAAAAAAAAAAAAGGAGATAGGAGGTAAGAAAGAAGGAACTCAAGTGCAAAGGCCATTTTAATAACTGTCTTTCATCTCAGTGCCTCTAATCCCAACACTCAGGAAGCAGAGGCAGAGGCAGAGGGATCTCACAGAGATCCAGGCTAGTCTGATCTACATAGCAATTTCAGGCCAGCTGGGGCTACAAGGAGACCCTGTCTCAAAAAAACGTCACTATAGAGGCCTCGTATTTAGATGTTCAAAGAACGATTACATCGAGTTAAAAAAATAAAACCTATTCGGAGCTCAACCAGTTCTTTACAGTTTTTAGATGGGGCCAACTGAGGGTAAAAAAAAAGTGGTTCCTTCGGGAGGAAGAAAGGACACGTTCTCATTCCAGGGGACATACACGCAGGCACAGAGGCGCACACACACACGCCCTCCTTCATTCACTTTAAAGATCAAGCAAAGTACAGTGGGATGGATTGATCCATCCAAGGTCAGCAGGCAGTCCAGACACAAACGGTTATTACACAAGTGTCCTCCCTCTCCGGGCGGCCGTGTGGGACGCGTCCTTCAGTGCACATCCCGGGGGCCGCGTCTTCCCGCGTGGGCGTGGGCGGACTGGGGGCGGCGGAGACGGAACTCAGCACGAACGCAGGCGGTAGGTGACCGGGCCCCACCCCGAAAACCTGGCGGCCTCGCACCGCCTCGGGATGAGACCGACGCCCACGGGAGACGCCACTGCACGGAGGGGGTCAGCGGGAGCCGGGCTGATGCCCTCTGCCGGCCTCAGTTTCCCCTCCTGCAGCAGGGTCCGCGCCGCCCGGTACCAGGCGCGGCCGTGGTGGGCAGCAGGTGCTCGCTGCGCCCCGTCCAAGCCTGGGGACCCCCGAGGGTGACGCGGCCAGCCAGCGGGACCCCGACCTACGGTAAACAGGCGGCGCCGCCGCGTGGGGCGACCCAACGGCGCGCGTCCTCCAGGTGCAGCGGGGACGGCTCGAGGGCCCGCGTGAGGGTCGGTGCGGTCACCGCTGCGAGTCCGCCGGTTCGTCCTCGCTAGCGGGGCTGCTCGCCTCTCGAGTCTCGCCTCTCCCACACCACCTGCTCCACGAACCGCGGCGGATGATGGCGGAGGAGGAGGATTTTGAAAGCCGGCAGTTTCTTTCCTTCGATTTGATTTGTTCAAGCCCAGGCCGGCGTTTCCCGGCCCCGCGCGCGCGGTCCACCGGGTAGGGAAGTCCCGTTCTCAGGCGTGGGCATGGTGGGCCGCGCGCTGAGAACTACAATTCCCATAGAACACCGCGCTCGGAGCAGACAACCCTCTTCTCCGCCCGCCCTCTGGGCTTCTGGCTCTTTCTAGTCCCTACTCTACAAGATCCAGGGTGCTCGGAGCGCTCAGAAACTACAAATCCCGGCAAGCCATGCGGCAAACCAGCCACACCCTTCCGGGAAAGGTTTGCACTCATGTTCATGTAACTTTATTGACGGAGGCTGATCCCGCTAAAGGGACACTGTTGATCTCTTGGCCTTATGTAAAGGTCCGCTTGCTGAAAGAAAAAAAAAATCTTCGATATTTAAAAAATAAATCTTATTTATTATTTTATGTGTGAATGTATTGCTTCGTGTGTGAGTGCATCCTAGTCGTGAAATGCCCGCGGAAGTCAGAAGAGGGCGTCGGAGTTACAGACGGTTGTTAGCTGTTCTGTTGCTGATGGGACTCAAACCTGGGTTCTCTTAAGTCAGTGCTTTTAACTGCTGAGCCATCTCTCCAGACCTGATCCTTGATATTTTTGTCTCATAAAATTGGAAGGACATTCCAAGTTTTAAAAATGAGAAATAGCCATCTTGTAGTAGAGAAAACCAGCCTGCCTATGTTAACATCTATAACAGGACAAATACAGCCATCATAGCGTCACAATGTGGGCATCGAGGACATATCATCGCTGTCCATTTTGCAAGGCTCAAAATGAGTCAAATTATGAGAAAAGCAAGAGAAACAAATCGTAAGGTCGTCTTTCAGAATAATTGGTCTGAACCCTTCCAAAACTGTGTGTGCCTGACAAGTTGAATTATTACTGATTTAAGGAAATGAAAGATGGTTGGTCTGGGAGCACAGCTCAATGGTATGTGTATGCACAAGGTCTTCGGTTCATCTCCAACATTGAAAAGTAAATAGAATGAAAAAGACATGACAACTAAGGGCACCACATGGTCCTGGACGTCTTCCACCAGGCCAGAGAGATTTTCTACTAAGGACAATACCGAGATGTTGGGCATAATGCAAGGTGGGCCTAGCCAGGCCACCTGCTAGGAGGAATAGAGGAGTGGCTCCTGTGGGTGTGGCGTTCTGGTCTGGCTAGTCATGAGACCAGCTTCTGTCTAGCAGCTGGAAAGAACCTGCTTACCTGGGGAGAACCTTACTATTGACTGTATTCAGGACCCCAACCCATAAGGTCATTGGCTATCCAGACATATAAGAGCTTTTGCACCTATTCAATAAACACACTTGCTGTGCCACCTGCTTGGCCTGCTTCTGGTCCAGCTCCCAGAGTTTGTGTCTTAATTCTGCGCCTACTCGCCCCCTCCCACATGGCGGAGTTCCCCTCGGTCTGCTCAGGCTGGCCCCAAGTGCTGAGACCCCTGACCAAGGTACTTAACAAAATGTACCTGTATATAAAGATGATAGATCAATAAGAACTTTATTTCTTTTGATGGTCGGGTGGGTTATGCCTGATATTGTGAAATAAAGGTCTTTATACTCTCCTAAAGTCCTGGGAGGACATCCACTTGGTGCATAGGAGAAAACTTTCATCCAAGAGGAATCACAAAAGTATTCTATGGTGTTATTGGTCAAGAGATCGGGGTGGGGAGACCATATATTTTTGTCTATATTTTCAGTGTAAGACTACCTTTGGTTTTGAGGAAAATGCCCAAAAGGTTTGAAGCAAAGGGGCATGGTGTTTATAACATTTCAAAGAGTTTAAAAATATGTGTTTATGCACGGGAGAGACTGAGCAAATACTGCTGCTCCAGAGGACCAGAGTTTGGTTCCCAACACCCATGTCAGACAGCTCACAACTGTGTATTACTCTGCACAAGGGAATCCATAGCCTTCTTATGACCTCTGAGGCATTTGCACTCATAGGCATATACACACCCACAGACAGGCACAAACAACATGACTAAAAATAAAATAAAAAGGGCTGAAAAGATGGCTGAGCAGTTAAGAGCACTGGCTGCTCTTACAAAAGACCTGGGTTTGATTCCCAGCACCCACATGGGGGCTAACAATCATCCATCATTCCAGTTCCAGGGAATTGGATGCTGTCTTCTGCCCTCGTTGGGCATTGCACAACACAGGTGCACTTACACACATGCATGCAATACACTCATACACATAAAATAAAAAAAAATAATAAAGGACACACACACACACCTAAAAAGTATTATGTGTGTGAATATACACGTATATGAAGAAGGGCTGGGAATACAGCTTCAGTGGTAACCCTGCCAAGCACGTTCAAGGCTCTGGGTTCAATACTTCCATGAAGCCACGCTCAAATTCTTAGAAAATATTTACCCATTTTCAGGAAAGACACACATTTAAAGGGCAGTAAGTGTGATTAAATGTACATTTGTTTTGCTTTGTTTTTGAGACTCACCTACACACTCAGCAAAATGCTAGTAAGTGAATCTGGGTAAAGAGTGTGTGGGATATTCCCCGTGCTTAGGGAGCCAGAGCAGGAGGTTCAAGAGTGAGGCCAGCCTATCTAAAAAAATAAACAAACAAAAATAGGGCTGGAGAGATGGTACTGCAGTTAAGAGCACTAGCTGCTCTTGCAGAGGACCTGGGTTCAGTTCCCAGTACCTACGTGCTTGCTGACAACAGTCTGTAACTCCAGTTCTAGGGGATCCTATGCCCTCTTCTGGTCTCTAGGTCACTGCACACCACACATGGGTACACTTACTACATGCAGGCAAAACACTCATACACATAAAATAAAAGTAAATAAATTGTAAAAACTTTTAAAAACTTTTTAAAGAAAAAAGAGAGCTGAAGAGATGGTTCAGAGGTTAAGAGTATTGGCTGCTCTTGCAGAGCACCCAGGTACAATTCCCAGCACCCACACTATGACTAACAACCATCCTTAACTCTAGTTCTAGAGCATTTGATGCCCTCTGAGGGCATTGCACACATGTACTCCTGAATAAATCCAGACAAAACACTCATCCACAAAATTAAAAAAACAAATAAAAAGAAAGGAAAAAAATTAAAGATTTTTTTAAGTGGAAAAGAACAATAACTTTTTAACCACTATATAAATAACTCTGACATGTCAAGATACTGATGATTCAGGCAGCATTCTTTGGGAAGTTACTCTCAGCTGGGCGTGGGGGCGCACACCTTTAATCCCAGCATTCGAGTAGCAGAGGTAGGTGAACCTCTGTGAGATGGGGCCAGCAAGTTCCAAATCAGCTGAGGCTACAGGGAGACCTTGTCTCAAAACAGCAACAAAAGATTGAACAGACTATGGACCAGATACTTTCACTCACAAAAGAAGTAGGCATCGCTAGGCCAGCAAGATGACTCAGTCAGCAAAGGATCTTGCTGCCAACCCTGATGACCTGCGTTCAATCCCCAGGACCCACATGGTGGAAGGTAATAACTGACTCCTATGGGTTGACCTCTGACCTCCTCATGTGCACCATGGCACATGCACACACGCATAAAGGTAAATTTTTAAATGTTATGTTTATCTTTATTTATGTGTCTGCCTGTCTGTATGTTCACCACGTGCATGTAAGTGCCCACGGGGGTCAGAAGAATGCGCTGCAACCCCTGGTACTGGAAGGACAGCTGAGTATAGTCAGCAGGGTGGGTGCTGGGAACTGAACTCGGGTTCCCTGGAAGAGCAGCGAGTTCTCTCAATAGCTGAGCTCTAACTCCAGCCTTGTTAAAAAAAAATTAAAGACAGGCATTCTAACTTCCCCTCTTAGCCCAAACAGGCGAAAACTAACTCCATGGTAGCTTCCATGGTCATAAAACCTCTGAGTGGTGGGTCATCTCTACCTCCTCCTTTTCTGCTTATAAGGCTCACATAAGAAGACACTGAAACGACACACCTCATCCAGGGAATCCAATAGACTTTGTCTCATCCTCCTGAGTGCCCAGGACAGGCTATAAACTCCTACAAGCAGGGAGAAGTTCCACAAAGAGAGCCATACTCTTGCCTCTGTCTCAGGAGGATCTCTGGGGCAGGTCTGTATCCGTTGTACAGTATCTTCTGTGGGCCTGAGTTCTTGTAGGTGCTTCACATTTCCTCATTTTTAAGAAGTGTGTGTGCGTGTGTGTGTGTGTGTTTTATGAATGTGTGGGTGCATGAGAGGAAGGTGTGGGGTCCTGCTGTGCATCTCTCAGTGTTATTCCCTTAAGGCAGTCTCCCTCTTAGACCTAGAGCTAGCCTGGCCCACAAATCCCAACAATCCCTGTGGACCCACCCCCCACCCAAGTACCAGGCCTTTTTTTAGGTCTGTGTGTGTGTGTGTGGACCCAGTTGGCCTGGAACTTGATGCATAGACCAGGCTGACCTTGTTCTCACACAGACCTGCCTGCCTCTGCCTTCAGAGTGCTGGGATTAAGGGCTATGTCACCACACTTGGCAGCACTGGGCTTTTTACCTGGGTTTTCAGAGACCTCAGAAGGAAAGAGGTGGAAAAATCCTCCTGTATGTTCTCCTTTTCCTTACTCAGTTCTGTCTTTTCAGAAGTGACATTTGTTATCTTCTCTCTCTTCTCCCATATCTTCTTTTTCATTTATTCCTTTATTTTTATTTATTTATTTACATGTGTATGTGTGTAAGAATGTCTGTGTGACTGTATACCATGTATGTGCAGGTGCCCCTCTGTCAGGTTCAGGGTTCGAGAGACGCAGCAGACAGAAGGGACCAGACTCCGCTGACAGCTAACAGGACCCGGCTTTATTGAGAGAAGACCAGATGGGACTAGCTCCTCCACACCCACGAGTGGAGAAACGCTAGCCCCCCTTGGGGGTTAGCCTCCCCGAAGAGATGGGGGGAGGCTAGCCCCCTCACCCCCATCTTGGGGCTGGGGCTCCAGGGAACTGGGCTGCCGTGATCCCCAGGGGAGCGAGCTCAGCCCAAGTCTGAGTCTCAAAGCCCAGTGCAGCGCCAGCACCAGCACGTTGTCCAAATCCTCAAAGCCTTAAAAACCTTTAGCCCCCTCCTGGTTTTTAGGGGAGGGGGGTTGCCATAACATCTAGTTGACGTTTAAGGCAAGCTTCTGGCCAGGAAGTATCCTTTTTCAGAGCTGTTCGTGAATTCCTTGAGTCCTGAATGTTATCTGCCAAGGAAGCCCAGTGTCCTTTGTGAATTTGGGATCTGGGATCTTATCTGCAAGGCTTAGATAAGCTCTGGCTCCAGGTTTCTTCCTGAGTCTGAAACTGTTGGGGGTTTCATTCACACCTTACACCCTCAGAGGCCAGAAGAGGATGGTGGATCACCTGGAGCTGGAGTTACAGGCTGTGGTGAGCTGTCCTTCTTGGATATTAGGAACAGAAATCTTGCCCTCTGTAAGAGCAACAAGCCCGAAAGCCCTCTGGACTGCTGAACCATCTCTCCAGCCCTTTTAATTAATTAATTTGACAGGGTCTCATGTAACCCAAGCAGGCCTTGAAGTAGCTATGTAAGGATACTCTTGAACTTCTGATCCTCCTGCCTGTACCTCCCAAGTGCTGGGATTATAAGCTTCATAACCCTGACCAGTTTTTTTATTTGGTGCTGGAGACTGAATCCTGGGCTTTGTGCATGCTAGGCAAGTACTTTACCAAATAAACCATGACCCCAGTCCTCGGCAACTGTCTGTCTTTGCAGCCATCACCTGAGAAGCAGAGCCAGCTTTGGGCGGACAGTAGAGCCATCCTGTTCCTCCTCTCATCTTTTTTTTTTCCTCTTACCTTTTTGGTTGTTTTTGAGGCAAGGTCTCTCCTCTTAGCCCAAACTAATCTCAAACTCACCAGGTAGCTCAGGCTGGCTTTGAACTCATGGTAACCCTTCCTTGGCCTCCTAAGGGCTGAGATAATAGGCGTGAGCCCTGCTGTCTTTCTTCGACAGAGTAAAAACTGAGACCTGAAGAGGCCAGATTACACGATGATTTAGACAAGAGGCTGAACATGTCAGGTAAGTGGCTTTGTGAGTATGAACTGATCCTCAATAAGAGAGAAATAAAGGGCATGTGTTACCATTTCCAGACCTTTTTCTCATGTCTTGTGCAGTTGTTTAGGGTTTTTTTTTATGTGTGTGAGTATATCGTCTGTATGTCTGTAAGTGTACCTGTGTCATGCAGTGCCCAGTGAGGGCAGAAGTGGGTCCTGGATCCCCTGGAACTCGAGTTATGAACGATTGTTAGCTGCCATGTGGGTGCTGGGAATTGAACCGGGGTCCTCTGCAAGAACAGCCAATGCGCTTAACTGCTGAGCCATCTCTCCAGCCCATATGCAGTTTTTCATTTACTTATTTATCTTTTAAAAATATTTTATTTATTATTTTATGTGTATGACTGTCATGCCTGCATGTGTGTAAGTGCACCCGTGTAGTGCAGTGCCTGAGGAGTCAGAAGAGGGTGACGGCTCCTCTGGAACTGGAATTAGGGATACTTGTTAGCCACCATGTGGGTACTGGGGTTCGAACCTGGGTCTTCTGCAAGAACAACTAGTGCTCTTAACCTGTGAGCCATCTCTCCAACTCCTTTATTTCCTATCTGTATTTTACATGTATGAGTGTATTGCCTGCATGTATGCAAGTGCACCACATACATACAGTGCCCATAGAAGCCAGAAGAAGGTGTCAGATCCTTTAAAACTGGAGTTAGGGATGGTTGTTAGCCATCATGTGGGTGCTGGGAACTGAACCTGGATCTTCTGGAAGAACAGCAAATGTTCTTAACTGTTGAGCCATCTCTGCAGTCCCCTTATTTATCTTTAAAGAAATGTAGAGAGGAAAATCAAGCGGCCTTTGATTAGTCTGGTTTACTTAACTGCTTTAAGCTCTATTCTGGGGCCTGAAAGCAAACTTAATTGCTGATTGTAAATGGAATAAATAATATTTATGCTGTTTTTTTTAAATATTACCAAGGCTGTGGACTTGCTATTCCGTATGATCAAAAACAAGTGATTGGGGCTGGGACTATAGCTCAGTGATAGAGTGCTGACTTAACAAGCATTGGGCCTTAAATTTAAGCCCCAGTAAAAACAAACAACACACACACAAACACACACACACCACACACACACACACACACACACACACACACACACACACACACACACACACGGAGCATTGAAGTATGCCAGACATGTGAGGAATGTGGAGGAATGTGGAGAGGAACTCCCAAGGCCCAGGGGGTGATGTCTGAGAGAGGCGGGTCAGCTCACTAGCCATAGCAAAACAGCATCAGGACAGTCTGGTTTCTTCGCCTCTCCTGGGAAGAAGTGGCTACGTGGTCTGAGGAGGGTCCTCAAACCATACTCTGTTTCAGGACCAGGACTCCCAATTAAAAAACATTCTTTAACTTTGGTAAATAATCATGACTGAGATAATTTATTCATTCCACAAGCATACATCAAACATCTACTCAACACAAGCGCTGTCCCAGCTTCTGAGAATCCAGTGATATATGAGGCAGACAAGGGTGGTATCTGCACAGGGGCTGAAGTTCTGTCCTGACGCTAAATGCTTTTGACAGATTATCTACTGGTTTCTCATTCCTTCTCACTCTGTGTATGCAGGCATGTGTGTGTGTATGTGTGTGTGTGTATGTGATATATATGAATATATGTTCATGTATGTGCACATGAGTGTGAGTGAATGCACTCAAATGTGGAGGCCAGAGGCTGATATCTGGTGTCTTTATCACTGTCCATCTTATTTAAAAAAAATTTTTTTTTCTGCTTTTTTATTTTGTTTATATGAGTATATTGCCTGCATGTATGTAAGTGCACCTGTGTCATGCAATGCCTAAAGAAGTCAGAAGAAGGCATTGGATCCCCTAGAACTGGAGTCAACAGACTGTTGCTAACCATCATGTAGGTGCTGGGAATCGAAACTGGGTCCTTTCTAGCCCCTCTCCACCTTAGTTCACCCTTTTTTTCCTCACTGTGCAGTTCTGGCTGGCTTGGAACTTGCTATGTAGACAAGGCTGGCCTCAATCTCACAGAGATATACCTGACTCTGCCTCTAAATGCTAAATGCGTGTGCGACCATGCGCACTAAATGCGTGTGCGACCATGCCCAGTTCTCTACCTTCTTTTAAAATAACTTTTATTGTGTTATTTTATTTCTATGAGTGTTTTACCTGCCGTGAATGTAATGCACCACATGTGTGCAGTGCCCTCAGAGGCCAGAAGACGGTGTTGATCCCCTGTAATTGCAGTTATAGACCCTTGTTAGCTGCCATGTGAGTGCTGGGAATTGAAACTGGGTCCCCTGGAAGAACCACAAATGCTCCTAACTGCTGAACCATCTCTCCAGCTCCCCACTAACTGTTTTATGATAGTTTTATTGTTTTTCTAAAACAAAGAAGTAAGCTTGAGAGTCAGTCTCTGTGGAGGAGCTCTTCATCCTGGACTCAACCTGCCACACCACAAAATGTAATTTTTATTAATGAAAACTAATATTGATTTTTTAAAAATTAGTATAAATACAAAACAGCATAAAGGAGAAAAAGTTACTTGTTTGGGGCAGGGGTAAGGTACAGTTGGTGAGTGCTTACCTGGCCCTGGGTTTGAGTCCCAGCAGCACATGGACTGGGCTTGAGTCCCAGAATTAGAGAGGTGGAAGCAGGAGGACCAGGAGCTCAAGGTCATTGTCAGCTACATAGTGAGTCTGAGCAGCCTGAGACCCTATTTCCAAAAAATAAATAAATGACCTTTGTTTGTTTTGTTTATTTGTTTGTTTGAGTTATGGTCTCCCTATAGAGCCAACTGGCCTGGAACTCACTATGTAGATCAGGCTGACCTCAATCTCACAGAGATCAGCCTGCCTCTGCTCCTGAGGGCTAGAATTGCCACCACACACTGGCCCTGTTTTGTTTGTTTGTTTGTTCAATAACAGATGGGCAACGAAAGACTGATAAAACAAGTGCAGCAAGTGTAAGCAGCAGAACAATCTAGAACATGCAGGTGCTTGCTGTACAACTTTTTGTATGAACTTAAAGTATTTTATTGGTTATCTTAATTTTATGTGTATGGGCGTATTGTCTGGATGAATGTAAGTGCACTTGTGTCATGTAATGCCCAAGGAGGTTGAAGAGGACATCAGACTCCCCTGGAACTGGAGTAATAGATAGTTGTTAGCTGCCAGGTATGGTGCTGGGAACTGAGCCCAGGTCCTCTGCAAGAGCAGCCAGTGCTCTTAACTGTTGAGCCAGATCTCCAGCCCAGAACTTAGGATCTCTTGTCTCAGCCTCCTGTGCTGAGAACAAATGAAATCATATTTTACAACTTGTATTTTGTCTATTGCAGTACAGTTGTCTGTAACTAGTTTATTTATGCATGAGGCTCATGGAGACTCCCCCTCTTTTTATGAAGAAAAAATTTATTTATTTATTTATTTATTGTGTGTGTGTGCACGCGCGTGTGTGTGTGTGTGTGTGTGTGTGTGTGCCACAGCATGGGTATAGACTTCAGGCTTGGTAGCAGACACTTTTTCCTACTGAGCCACTTCACTGGCCCTCTGGTTTTTGTGTGTTGTTGTTCTAAACTTTTTTAAAAATTCATTTTTGTTTTATGTGTCCGAGTGTTATGCCTGTGTGTGTGTAGTTCACCCATGTCCTGCAGTGCCCACAGAGGACAGAAGAGGATGTCAGATCCCCTGGAACTGAAGTTAGGGATGGTTGTTAGCTGCCGTATAGGTGCTGAGATTCAAACCCAAGTCCTCTGCAAGAGCAGCCAGTGCTCTTAACTGCTGAGCCCTGGTTTTATTCTTTTTTAACATCACTCTCACATTGGAGAATCTGAAATTCTATGAACTTTATCCTAGAGAATATGAACCAAAGGTGACATTGAACTCCTGATGCTCTTGCCTCCGTGTCTCAAGCACTGGGATTACAGATGTGCTCCATCATGCCCAGCTAATTCATTTGAGGCAAGATGGAGTAATCCAACTGATGCTAGTATCCTCATCCATCAAATGAGAGCATTATTATCAGCGGAGCCTAATGTGTAAGTAGAATAGTTTGCTGTAAACTGCACAGGGGGTGTGGGGGCTAACATTTGTTCAGCCTTTATTGTGAGCTAGGAACCACACTACATGATTAACAGGCATTATTTCATTGTAGTCCTTTTAAAAAAAGATTTATTTATTTTAATTTTGGGTGTATGAGTGTTTTGCCAGGGCCTTGGATCTCCTGGAAGTGGAGTTACAAACGGTTGGGAACTGCCAAATGGGTGCTGGGAACTAAAGCCAGGTCTTCTGCCACAGCAGTCAGTGCTCCCAGCTGATGATGTCTCCAGCCCCTTATTGTAGTTCATGTAACAAACTTGTTTTTGTTTTTTAAGTTTTTAGAATTTATTTTGTTTCATGTGTATGGGTATCCTGCCTGCATGAATGTTAGTGCACCACGTGCATGCAATGTCCACAAAGGTCGGAAGAGGGCATCAGATCCCCTGGAACTGGAGTTAGGGAACAGTTGTTAGCCCATGTGGGTGCTGGGAACTAAACCCAGGTTCTCTGCAAGAGCAGTCCTCCTAACCATTGAGCCTTCTCTCGATACACTTTTTTTTTTGAGAAAGGGTCTCATGAAGCTCAGACTGGCCTCAAACCCACTGTGTAGCTGAAGCCGGCCTTGAATTCCTGACTCTCCTGCCTTCCAAGTGCTGGGATCACCAGCATGTGCCACCATGCCTAGCTGGTTCAATCTTTTAATCTTAGTTTTAGAAATGAGGAAGCATTCTGCATGACTGCCTGGGGAATGTGTCAGATAGCAATTGGCCGAGCAAGAAATCTTGGTATGCCTAATGTTAGCTAAGGGATGATCTCACATTATCCAGATACCACCACTTGCCCTCACTGACACACCCCACACCCCTACACACCCCCACCCCCGTACCCCAGATGACCCAGGGGTTGATTTCCCATAAGCACCAGTGAGTCTGAGAACCACTGGATTCTGCTTTTGTTCCTGAGATTGTCCATCCACTTCATCCCAGAGCCTGACTTAACAAGGGAGAAGGCAGCCACGTGGGGAAGAGCTGAACGTCTGAAAGTACAGGACCATTTGTTCCCCTGGAAAGCAGAGGTAGTAGAAATAGCCAGAGGTTGATGTAAGACAGAACAGACTGGGGAGTCAGAGCGGCCTCCCTTGTACAGCTTAATCTCTGAGCTTCAGTTGCACATCTATGAAATGGGCATACTAAAACAAAAGTTGCAGGATTATTTTGAGAATTAAATAAGTAAATACAGCACCAGATTCTTGTTCCTCTTGGCATTTCACTGTTACATCCCTAGTTCCTAAGGGTATGTCTGGCACAAATGTTTGTGGAAGAGATAACATTTGTAAAGATAAAGTCTGCCAGGCTCACAGCTGATCTGCAATAAATTAAATATACATACACATGCATGTGCATAAAATAAAGAGGAGAGAAGAGGGACACTGCTCTCCAGAAGGCAGAGTTGTTGTGGAGGATGAACACTATTTGGAATCAGAAGTTCTGGATTCGAATCCAGCCTGACCATTCCCAGCTCTGAGACAGCACCACGGGTGCTTACAGACGATCTGCTTGGTGAATCTCTCTTTTAGCTTGGACCTCTAAGGAAACTCAAATCCCTTCTGGAAAGGTCCCTGACATAGAGGTTTTCTTTGACTGAATTCAACTTGGGCTCCCACTGAACTTTCCAAGTGGGCCTGGACTTTTGGACTTGTGTGTTTATCTCTGTCCCATTTTAGCAAGAATCTTGCTAAGCTGGTATAACTAGAAACCCCTGGCTTCCATCTCTGACCACCATCAATATTCACTCAGGATCCTCATCCTCTTATTGGTTCCCAAGTGATGTCCCAGTATCCTGGCCTGTCTTCAAGAATCCTGCTAGGTGGGTTCAGCCGGAATCACCCCTTACCCTTCTTAGTTTTCTGTCCATTGACTCTGCCTTGCTGCTTTGCTGTAAATTCCCAGGTGCCCATGCTGAGTTCAGGATTGAGCTCAGGAACTGCACCACTGCAAAATCCCACTGCAGTGATCCCTCTCCCTCCACGACGTCTCCCCCTCCCCCCCTTAAAGTCTGCCTCGCTTTCTTGGACAAGTGTCATTGAATTTTTTTTCCCTTTAATGTCCCATATATAAAGTCTTGGGAAATGAGATATCGATTCAGTCCTCACCCACGAAAAGAGCACACCACGCAACCGCCGTCTTGGGGGAACCCTTCAAGAAAGCACCTAACCTGAGGGGGGCTTTTGGTTCGGATGGGGAAACGCAGGGGCTCTGGGTTGGTCCAGCATCCACCCAGAACTGCCAGAAGAAAAGCTCGGAAAAGGAAGGTAAATTTAAAAGAAAATAAAGGTGTTTAGACATGAGCTGTCCACCAGGAAGGGGGGCTTCTTGACTCCCCACCCCCTTCTTTCAGGTGCGCAGCCCGCACCGCCCACCCCAGCGCGGACGGGCGAGGAGGAGCTGCGCTCTCTAGGACCCGAGGAGGAAGCGCTGCAGGGAGACCGAGCCTCCAGCGGGTGCTGCCGCGAGCGGCCGGCCGAGGGGGCTGGAAATGAAAGTAAAGCGCTCCGGAGCCACATGGACCGAGCTGCCCGGGCGGCGGCGCCGGGAGCAGGATGCGGCCGCCCGTAATTAAATAGCATTTACTCTTATTATTACTAATAATAATAACGTAATCATACCTCTAGTCATAGCATACCATTTATCGGGCTCGGCGCCGGCCCGCGAGGAGCGCAGCCCGGCGGAGGTGAGTGCTTGCAGCGGCCCGGGCCCCGCGGGGCAGAGGCCGGGGCCCCGCGTCCTCCCGGGCGCAGAGCGGGGGCTGCGGCGCCGGAGCCGCGCGGGGCCGGGGAGGAGGCGCGGGCAGCCGGGGCCAGGCCGGAGCGCGCGGGCCGGGAGGGGCGGCTGCAGCCGCAGAGCAGCGGCAGCTCATCCCCGTGCACGCCTTTTGGGGGGCTCTCTCTCTCCCGGCCCGCGTACCCCTGCCCTAAAGTTTCAAAGTTATTGTGTGTCCGGGCACCTGCCGCCGGGGAGGTGGGAATCCCCCCCTTGCATCCCCAGGCGATGCCTTGCGGTTTCCTTCTGTGCGGGGGCTGTCTCCTCGGGGTCTGGAGCTTTGGAGGTGTACGGATACTTTGACGATTCCATTGCAAGAAGGGGATCTGCGGCTGGCAAGGTGTGGGGGTCCCCCCCCCCACTTTTGTGTTCTCCTGGGCTCCGCAGCGCTGGAATTGGAGGGGCTGCGGAGAGGGCCAGGGACGATGGCCGGCTGATGGGTCGCCCCCGTCGGTTACAGCGGCCACGCGAGTCCGGGGATCCGGGGCCTGCGGGCCGGGCCCTGGGGGAGGGGGCGGCAGGAAAGGGGGGCGCGGTCTGGGTCTGCTGAGCAGGAGGGCATTTCCGGTGCTGGCATCCGTCACTGGGTTCAGAGGCCTGCCTAGTGGCCAGTAGCCAGGCAGGGGGCCTGTGAGGCGCGCGGGCTCTGGTGCTTGGGGGGTTCCCTGGCAGGGCTGGGGACCCTGGATATGCTAAACCCACCTCAGACACCCCCTCCTATGCCCATCGAGCAGAATACCCCTCTGGAATGCGTTATCCTTTTCTTCCTCCCTTAGAAACCCTCTGTCTTTATAAGGTGCCTGTATTGAGGGTCCTTTACTGAGACAAAGCCCTCCACCCCCACCCCCAGGTGGAGGAATCCGGTAGAAAGAGAGTTCATTCTTCACAGCAGGATGGCTGGAGGTGCCAACAGGGCATTAATGGGGAAGTCTGGGGGCTAGAGCCACCAATGAGTTTAGGGGGCTGGAGGGGCCTGGGTGTCCAGCGCGGGTGTGGAGGGCCCACGCACAGGGTGATCAGGAATTTCATTTTTTTGCTCGCTAGCCAGGACTTAGGTGCTTAGACACAAGATGTGGAACTCCCAACTTCTTACCATTTTCTTCAGCGCCTGCAGCTCATCCAGTCTGATGAAAATAGCAGAATGCAGATCCCTGAATTTTTACACAAATGCAATAATTATAGGACATTTAGCAACTATATTGGACACAGAATTCTAGTGGAATCGTTCCCTCTACTACCAAAACTCCCCCTAACAGCGTACAGCCGCATCCTCCCTGATGTCTTCCCTAGAGGTCTGCTGCAAGCACCCAACCCTGGGTGGAGCAGGTTCCAGGCTGGGTGCGTGAATCTGTGTGCTGGGAACTGGGGCATAGGTGGGCTCATCTGTCCTTCATGGCAGTTACCCTAAGTAGACATTTTCAATCCTTATTTTCCAGACGAGGAACCCAAGATTAAGAGAATTGGTTGTCTTGCTGGAAATTTTCACAGTAGAGTTAGAATTGCCACCTAGTTTTTCTTGCTCCAAATCTTCATCTCCAGGAGGGTGGAGCTCTGAGGATGAGAAAGGGGCTTTGCAATTCCTGAGGGGGTGAGATCTGTGTTTCATTACTGCTGTGAGGTCTAAGTGGTATAAGGTAGGACAGTTTCAGAGTTTGACTTGTTGAATTCTTTGAAGGCTGAGAAGTTCAGTTAGATGAGCTGGTTTCTCTAGTTCAAGGTATGGGCCAGTGCAATCATCAGTAGGTGTGAGACCCTGAAAATAATCCTTTTAAATAGCAGTGTGTGTGTGTGTGTGTGTGTGGGTGGGTGTGGGTGTGGCTTTTCAGTTTGTAACAAAAGAACTTTCATGTATGTGGGCTTATCTGTCCTTCATAGCATTTACATCTGGTAGATTTTTTTATTTAAAAATTTTTTCATATCCATTTATTTATTGCGAGGAGGGTGTGCATGCGCTATGGTACGCATGTGGAGATAAGAGGGCAGCTGCTGGGAGGGAAGTCTGCCCTCCTACCCTGTGAGTCCTGAGGATCAAACTCAGGTCATCAGGCCTTGCAGCAAGCCCCATCAAAGGAATAAGGAGAGAGAGATAGAGGAGGGCACCTGGCACCCTCTTCTGGCATCCATGTTTGTGCACAGGTGTGTGCTTCCACATGTGTACATACACTGACACAGACACAAAAATAAATAGATTTAAAAAAAAATAGAGAGAGCTTGAACAAGAAAGAAAATAACACATTCAACTCCAGTTAGTGTACTGGGAGAAGAGACAACTCGGCTTCTTGTAGGAGGAAGAGCTTCGGTTTGAAATAGTGGGGCACTTAACCACAGTGCAGAAAAGGAAGGGAAATTTTGGGTTAGCTCCTGTACTGTATTTTCTCTTTTTAAAATTTCTTTAATATTTAAAAAATACCTTTTGACTTACATTTTCCCTCATTGTAGTTCATGAAGGGTGGGCATTTATGTCTATATTTCATTGAGGAAACTGAGGAACTCAAGATTTGTGTGGCCACCTCAGGGTCACTTGACTGGGCTTGAACCCAGGCCTTGATGGTCCTGACATGAAGACATGGGACTACGAAGTCTGAACTCGCAAATGCAACAGGCATGAGGGCTCACTCTGAGAGGTCAGCAGGCTGATCAAGGAGAGTTCTACTGAAGGGGTTCTGTGCCTCATGCCCAACTAAAGGCGGAATGGCTGTAGGAGGTGGCTAGTTCTGCCTGTGGAAATCCGAGTAAATTTGGTTTCTTAGTTGCTGCCTGGGGGCCTGGCTTACCACCCTGGAGCAGCTTGGAACTTGGGCACAAGATGGATATGGACCATTAACCTGAACTTCCCAAGGACAGGAACTGGCTGTGATTCACCCTCTGCCTCCAGCCCTGGTGGACGTGCCAGGAGGACACATTCCGCTATTATGTTGTCAAATTGAATTATGTCCCAATGTGGAGGAGGCAGGCTGATTTTGCCTGGAGTGGAAGGTCTTCCTAGAAGAATTGCTAAGTAAATGCTTGAAAGATAGGGCAAGAGAGGCCATTCAGAGCAGAGGCAGAGATGGACAACAGCAGGGGCTTGTGAAGCCAAAGGACTAAGTCACCTGGCTCTGCCATAGTTAGGGCGCAGCTGTGAGTTTGGGTTCAAATCAGGCTCTGTCACATCCTTTCTCTGTTTTGATTTTCTGAAAGTGAGTTCTGAGAGTACTTGTTTGTTTTTAACTTTTTTCACTTTTGAAATGGGGTCTCACTAAGTTGCTCTAATCTCCCTGGAACTGGTTATATAGACCATGCTGGCCTCAGTCGTGCGTGCAGTGAGCCTCCTGCCTCTGCCTCTCAAGTTCTGGGATTACACGCATGTTCCATCACATTCCTGCAAGTCCTGAGATTCGATGATGATTAAAGGTAACCCAAGAAACTTAAATGAGAGAAGCTGGAGGGCTGGAGGTGACTGGGCAGTTAAGAGTGCTTGATGCTCTGGTAGAAGACTCGAGTTGTTCTCAGCACCTACCCCAGGCTGCTCACAACCATCTGCAACTCTAGCTCCAGGGGATTCAATGTCCTCCTTCGGCTTCCTGGTCACCCACACTAATGTGCACATACCCACACATATACATAGAATTACAAATAAAAATAAACCTTTAAAGAAAAAGAACCTAAGGGGGCTTTAAAATTTTTACTAATTTAGTAACCTCACCCAATAATTTTCTAGTTGTCCAACCTAGGTGTCCTAGATTAGTTTATTTAATCCCCAGAACAGTCCTATGGTTAGTTACCATGATTGTACCCATTTTACTGATAAAAAAAAAGAGGTCAGATAGAGAGTTCAGGTGATGTGACATTGCTAAGTCACAGAACTGCAAAGCAAACCCAGTCTATTTCCAGTAGGGGACCGCAAGGGGGAGGGGAGTGTCTGGTGGGGCCGCAGCGCAGTCCTGAGGCCAAGGAAGGTGGGGGTGTCCACCCAGGAAGGCTGGCCACAGTCTAATGGGAGGCCCAGCGGACTGATGAAGTGACTTCCATGTCAGCTCCTGGAGTCTGCACAGAAGCGGGCTCCTTTTATCACATTTAATGGCCCATAGCAAACGGGCTCGTTTTCCTTCCTCTGTCAGCACCAGCCACAGGGCTCCTTCCCACCTTATTTATTAACCCTGGTGAGTCTGTCTCTGTGCAGGCATCGTGATGGCTTCTGCAGGTGTTAGCACTGCTTCCCCAGCAGGCTGCGGCCCCCGGGGAGGGAATGCAGCATTTCTGTCTTCAGAACCCATCTTCTCTTCAGAGCCTTCTAGTTGACTTCCTCAGTAACAATTCCTGAGCCCCATAGCAAAGGCTGAGACACGATATTATGGAATAAGGATATCTACCACCATATATCTAATGCCATTGTATGCCAGCACAGTTCTTGGTACTTTCTGTGCCTTCTGGTATCAAATCCATTTAACCTCTCTGTGAAGTAGAATAGTAGTAGTTAATCACCAGCCTCATTTTGCAGATGAGAAGATGGAGGCTCAGAGGAGTGAGGAACACTTCCAAGGTCATCCAGCTGTAGTAGAGCAGGAGTTAGATGGACTTCAGTGCTTAAAGTAATTTGGGGGGCGGTCTCATGTAGGCCAGGCTGGTCTCTCAGTCACTGTGTAGCTGAGGTTAGGCTTGAATTCCTAATCCTCTGGCTGCCATCTCTCAAGTGCTGGGGAGAGATAGCTCAGTTAATAAAGTGCTTTTCTGTACAAGCATGAGGACCTGAATTCAGTCCCTACTAACCCAAATAAAAAAAGCTGGACAAAGGTGGACTGGTGCCACACACCTTTAGTCTCAGCTCTTGGGAGGCAGAGGCAGGTGTATGTATCTGTATGAGTTTGAGGCCAGCCTGATCTCTATAGCCAGTTCCAGCCCAGCCAGGGCTGGATAGTGAGACCCTCTCTCAAAAAACAATGACACGAAGCTGGAGAGATGGCTCAGCAGTTAAGAGTGCTTGCTGCATGGCCATGAGGACCAGAGTTCAGATCTCAGTACCCATACCTGTGACCTCAGCTCCAAGGACGGTGGAGACAGGAGGGTCACTAGGCTTCCAGCCTAACTAAGAAAATGTGAGCCCCAGGTTTAGGGAGAGACCCTGCCTCAAAGGTATAGGCAGAAAGTGACAGAGGAGGGTCCCTGACAAGCATGTGCGCACACAGACACACAGATGTCAATCTTTAACATTTCGGGTAATCCCAGCCCTGGGATTCAGGGGACATGAGGACCCCTGGGGCTTTCTGGCTAGCCATTCATGAGCCAGGATTCCAGGCATGTGTACCATACCCTCTGAGAACCCGAAGTCCAAAGTCCTTAACTGCCATGTACAAGATAATCTCTTTCTTTTATTTGGGGTGTCACAAGTAGGAGCCTCCAGTGCCTCACACATGTTAGGCAAGGTCTCTACCACTGAGCTACATCTCCAGTCCTAGCCCACCCCCCTTTTTGAGACAGGGTCTCCCTGTAACTCCTGCTGACCTGGAACTTGATATGTAAGCCAGGTTGGCCTCCATCTCACAGAGATCTACGTGCCTCTGCCTCCCAAGTACTGGCATTAGCCCCTCTTTGTTTTTGAGACAGAAGCTCATATTATAGCCCAGGCTGGCCTGGAGCTCGTGGCATTCCTTCAGCCCCCTCAGAGTGGTATGAGCTGCCACATCTGCCCAGCCCAGTTATTTTCTTACCTGTCTGGAAAGGAACCATTCATTTTTCTATCACTAATATTTAATTAATTAATTATTAATTTAAAACCAGGTCCGAGGGACCAGATAAATGGCTTACTGGTTAAGAGCATTTGCTGGTCTTCTAGAGCTCTGTTCCCAGCACCCACATATGACGGCTTACAATTGCCTACAACTCCAGCTCCAGGGGATTTGATGCTTTCTTATGGCCTCCACAGGCACCTACATGCACGCACACACACACACACTCATGCTCCTACAGTTACACACAAAGAAATCTTAAAAAAATAAAAATAAAAAGGACAGGGTCTGAGGTGAGTACCGTGCTGTGTCTAGTCTTAATAATTCTGTGCCGATCTTTCAAGGTAAGAGGCATCCCTCATTCTCAAAAGAAAATGGATACTATCATTATTCCTGTAGCTTCTCCTCTTGTCCCCAAACCGTGGCTCTGAAAGAGCAAGGCATCCAGTTCTCCATATCTTGTTAGCCTGTTTCTGAAGTATCAGTGTCAGCCAGTGAGTGCCTCTGAGCCCCACAGTGACAGTCTAGGCTGTGACCAGCCCGTCTAGGGTTTTCCAGACTTGCCCTGGATCAACTTTGCTCTTATTCCATTCCATGTTGTGAGCTGCCCCTCCGCAGGTGGAGGAACAGGGCAGAGCAGGGCACCCTGGCAACATGCACTCATGTAAGCCTGTCAGTCATTCCTGGCCTCCACCTCCTAGTCTGGGGTCCAGTTGGGTTTGCCCTGTTTGTTTTACCGGCCCAATGAATGATTTTGAAAGCTTTTAAAGACCACCCAGTATGCAGTGATGTTGAGAGTATGTAATAACATCCAGAATGTTCCTGAATCTTCTCCATTCTCTACCTTGATGCAGGCCTGGACTATTGCCATCACTTGTTTGTATTCTGGCATCCCGCTGGTCATCCATCCTCTAGGCAAAAGCCAAAGGGATCTCCTTGATCCTGTGTTTCCTGCCAAGTAACCATCTAGTGACAGACACAGAGCCCAGCCTGGCTTTCCAGTAGGGCCTGTCCTCTCTGATCAGCCTCAACCTGCCCCCTGCACCTTACCTTACTTCCTCCTTGGCATGCCCTGACTGTGGGGCTGTATCTCAGCAGCCTGTGTTTTCTTTGAACACATTCAGCTTGTTACTGCTCTAGGTCTGCTGCCCTTTCCCTGCCCTCTGTTGAGTACACTCTTGCCCCCTGTTATTGTGCAAGGTTGGTTCCCTCTGTCTCTTAGATGCCACTTCTTCTTTAAGGCTTTGCTAAGCTTCTGCTCTACCTCTGTCACGCCCCACCATGTTTCCTATTTGTTCCTTACTCTTACCTCTGCTTGTCTTGTGCCTTTAGCACTGGTCGTGTGTGTGCGTGTGTGTGTTCATGTGTTTACAGATGTACATCTGTGTGCAAGCGTGCATGCGTGTGTGTTCACATGTCCACCTAGAGGCCAACCTCAGGTGTTGTTCCTCAGGAGCTATTCAGCTGGTTTTTGAGATGGGGTCTGTCACTGGGCTGGGGAGCCCATTGAATGGATTAGACTGGCTGATCCAAGGATCCACCTGTTTCTGTCTCTTCAGCACTGGGATTATAAGTGTCACCACTGTGGCCAGCTTTCAGTGTGGGTTCTGGGCATGGAACTTGGGTCCTGTGCCTGCCTTGCATGCACTTTACCCACTGACTCATCTCTCCAACCCAACACTTAACTGTGTTTACTCACCCAAGAACAGCAGGCTCCTCAAGGGTAGGGGCTTTACTAACCATGTTTCCCAGTATGGTGACAGCTCCTCGAACATAAAGTTGCTCCACGGTTGAATAAATGAATAAAAATAGCAAGTTTGCCATAGAATAGCCTTTACCAAAAAGGGTTGACCTAGACAGAAACTACAAAATCCAGGTTGACTGACTGACCACCCAGGAAAACCGAAGCATAGATTCTGATCTGCTCTTCGGGAGCATAATATCCTCACCAAGTGGATTCAGATAACAAAACTCAAGTTCAGAGGGATTCCCCTGAAGGCCATTGTGGGGCAGTGTTGGATCTGAACCCAGGGCAGATGGACTTCATGAACACAACCCTAACTTGCCTCCCTGTAGTCACTGGCAGTGGAGTAGGCGGTGCCCTACGGGGCTGTTCCAACTCCTGAGCAAGAGCAGTAATTAGCCAACTGCTCAGGACAAGAGGGTCCTGGGTGGTGCTCAGCTGTACTCAGAGTGATAGGTTTTGGGTGAGTCTGTTTACTTTGTTCTTCACGCTTGCTTATGATTCCAACAGTAAACTTCTGCTGCCCTCCCTCCTTCCTTTCCTTCTTTCCTTAAATGGAAACCTTATTAAAAAGTTGTCCTATTATCAAAATTTCAAGTTCATGTTAGATAAAATTTAGAAGACTGCTCATGAAATAATTTAAACTTTTTCTAAATCTTCTGGTAAACAGGTAAAAGGCACTTTAGTTTTTTTGTTTTGTTTTTGTTTTTTAAAGTAGGTTTTGGCTGGCTATGGTGACAAACATCTTTAATCCCAGCACTTGTAGTATGTGTGTGAATGCACATGTATGTATGGTATGTGTGTGGTGTATGTGCACATATGTGTAAATGTATGCCCTCCTGTGTGCTCAGAGCCAGAGGACATTGGGGGTCCTGTTCCATCATTTTCTGCATTATTCCTTTGAGACAGAGTTTCTCACTGAACCCAGAGCCAGGGCTGGTGGCCCCAAATCCTCCTGTCTCTGCCCCTCAGAGTACTGATGTTATTAAGGCTCAGGCAGGCACATCAAACTTTTTATCTGGATACACAGGTGGGGAGATGGAGCTCAGGTCCTCATGCTTGCACAGCAGGTGCTCTTGCTGAGTGACCTCCTTATCTCCTTGCTTTTTTTTTTTTTTTTTTGAGACAGGATCCATGTAGCACAAGTTGACTTTCAAATCCATATGTAGCTGAGACTGACTTTGAACTTTTGATCCTCCTACCTCTTCCCAAGTGCTGGGATTATAAGTATGCCCAGCATGTTTTTTTATTGTTTGAAAATTTCATACCATGCATATATTATGTTTTGGTCAGATCCTTTCCCTCCCCTTCAGTCCTTCCACTATACGCCTGCTATTCCCCACCCCCTCATGTGTGCTATTTTATTTTATGTGTATGATTGTATTGCCTACATCTGCCCCCCTTCTGCAATGATCCCTGAGCTTTGGGTGGGGGGATGGGATATATCTGTTCCATTTAGAGCTGATACCCAGTGTTATTTTTTTATGTCTTATGTTATCATCACATCTAAAGTCTTCTCAGGTCTTTTTTTGGTGATTTTTTTTTTTTTTTTTTTGAGACGGTCTTACTATGTAGTTCTGACTGGAACTCACTATGTAGATCAGGTTGGCCTCAAACTTGCAGAGATACACCTGTCTCTGCCTCTCATGTGATGGGATTAAAGGCATATGCACCATCACACCCAGCCTGGGTGTTATATCCAGACAGGGTTTCACTATGTAGCCCAGGCTGTGTAGACCAGGCTGACTTCAGACTTGTGACAATCCTGCTGCCTCTGCCTCCCAAGTGCTGGGATTAGAAGTGTGTGCCATCACACTTGGCCTATTTCAGTGGTACTTTATGGGGAGACTGGACCTTAAGCCTGTAGAGGCAGAGATCAGGTTTTGAGTCATTCCTGTGTAGTTCAACCCCAAGTTCTTGGGAGAGTGCAACAAGATTATGAAAGTGAAAGTGCTCTGTAGACAGATGGCTTTGGGAAGGAGGATTGAGTTTTCTGCTGATACGTATTTTGCTGAAGGAGGGGGCCTGGGGAAACTTCCTGAACTGTGATTTCTCCTGAAGGTGGAGAGTTAGAAAGAAAGCAAACTCAGGTTGCCGAGGCCTGTGGGCATGCCACCTCACACGTCTTCCTAACCTGCTTTCCTGGTGGAGCTCGGGGCAGCGCCAGCAGCATGGTCTTCCTCAGCAGCAGTGTTGCCTTGGGTTGGCCACCATCCAGTTGAAGCCCTATTTTTCTCTTAACAATGGGATGATAACACCTACCTACGAGATGATTGTAGCCATAAATGATTCCTCAGAGCACAGCTTTTCTTTTCAGACCTTTCTCAGACCACAGAATGGCAAAGAAAACCAGTTCTCCAGTTCTGCAGCTGACTTCTTTTCTGTATGTGTTCATGTGTGTGTGTGGTGTATGCATGGGTCTGCATGTGAACTAGAGGACAACCTCAGGTTCATTCCTAAAGAGATGTCCACTTGTCTTTTGTGACAGGATCTCTCACCAACCTGGAGCTGACTGATTAGGCTAGGGTGCCTGGCCAGGAAGCCCCAGGGATCTGCCCAACTCTGTCTCCCTAGTACTAGGGATTACAAATATGTGCCACTGTGCCTGGCTTTTTTATGTGGGTTCTAGGGATTGAATTTAGGGCCTTGTATGTGTAAGACTTTACTGACCAAGTCTCTTCCCAGCCTTGAACTTCTATGTCAGTTTATTCAACAAGATTTGCCAGTGAGTATCGTAGTAGTTACTATAACTTTGAATTTGTGATGAGCGTGGACATCTTGTCATCTGCAGCTACAGTAACTGAAATGTGAAGGAAAAGACCGCCGGGTGCTGGCCATGTGGACCTCAGGACATGGCTACAGTGGTTTGCCTCTATTCAGAGTTTGAGGGACAGCTGGGGGTCAGTGGGGTGTTTTCTCATCCATACTTAGAGCCCTTGAAACCTCTCCATTCAGAATCCCTGCGGTAGATCATACTTGACACCTTGCAGATAACATGCGGAAATAAAATTTGACCCACCCTGGCTCCCAGGGAACAGAGGATTTAGGAGTGGGCAGACATCCCTTACAAAGGCTGTGGGAACGGGATAAATGTAGACCTAGGATGCTGACTGGTAAGGCTGAGGATCGTAAAAATTAAACCTTTCCCAGGTAATGGGTAGGTGGTAGGCAGCCAACCTGTGTTCTGGATGGATTGCTGCTGTTTCGTTAAATCTGAGGCCATGTGCTCATGTGAACAGGGTGAAGACAGGGTGGGGCTCTGTTGAGGGAATGACAGAGTGGACTCCAGAGCCAAGTGCCAGGGTACAAACTCCAGCTCTGTCCATCCTTACAGTGTGACCCTGTTTTCCCGTCTACAAAATGAGGGTGTGATTGTTCTTTCTTACACGGTGTTGTGACAACTAAGGTTAGATTTAAAGCTTTTGGGGCAGTGTGTGGTGGGAGAAGGCGTTTGTCCAAGATGATGGATTGCAGACACCTCACTCTTTACCTCGGATTCCTGACGCCTCCTGAGTAAAAGTTCCTGAGCACTGTTTCTCTGAGCTACTCCAGAGAGCTTCTGCCTCCGGGCAGCTCATAGTTTCGGAGAGAGCAGAGACATGTGTACATAATTAGAATCATCTGGGACAAGCTGTTGCTTGGGATGGGCTTGGGGTGCTGAGCTTGGCTAGGGCTTGCGAAGAAGGGCTTTCTGATGGGGAAGAAGACATCTTATCTGAATTTTAAAGCAATCCTGAGTATGGAGGATGTCCCATGCGAGCAGTTAGCCTGATGGTCAGTCGGTGCTGGAGTGTAGATCCCAGGCCACAAGGCCAGGGGAGGCCAGGCCTTGCTGTGCTGTAGGCACCAGCTAAAGAATATGAACTTTGTCCCCTCGTTAATGGTGTCGTGGAAAGTTTTGTTTGTTTCTTAATTTTTTATTCACAAGAAGTTGCAAAAATTATACAAGGAATCTTCACCCACCTAGCTCCTAATAGTGGGATTTTTATATAGTTGATGTTCATTATTAAAATCAGAGAATTGATCTTGGTACATTACTAGAAAGCTTTTCAGGCTTCTCTCTGTCTCTCTCGCTCTCTCTCTCTCTCTCTCTCTCTTAAAGACAGAGTCTCCCTGTAGCTCCAGCTGGCCTGGAACTTACTATGTAGACCAGGCTGACCTGGATCTCACAGAGATCTGCCTCTGCCTCCCGGGTGCTGGAATTAAAAGGCATGTATCACTATGCCTGGCCTTACATATACATTTTGAGGGTATGTGTTAGACACCCCTGACCCCAAATGGGAGTAGATTGGATGGAGTTCATTGGGGGGTGTTGGCAGGAGATGAGCATGGCTTGTGGATACCTGTGGTTGTGGAGAGCAGATGGGAGGAGCCGCAGAGCAGAGGGATGCTTAGGAGGTAAAAGTGGAGGAACTGGGGCTTACTGGAGACCAGATGACAGTCAGGGCTGTGAATGGAAGGGCGGAGATGGAGGGGCAGAGGGTGAGGGCCGGAGTTGCCAAGTTTGGTTTGAATTATGTTCAGTGGGAAGAGACCCAGAACAGCTGGGATGTACATTAGGGAGGACTTTGTGGACTCAGAAGCAGGTGTGAAAGGGTGGACAGGAGTTGGCTGGGTGTGGGAGCTGAGATTCCAGGTGGAGGACGTGGGATTAGGAAAAACATGGACGTAATGGCAGCCTGGACATTGGAAATCCAGGTATCATTATCCAGAAGAGAGAGATGAAACGCGGAAATGCTGAGGAGGGGGTGCACCTAGTGGGAGGATGGATTCGTGAGTCATCGGTATGACTCATGAGATCATGAAATGCAGGGGCTCATCTGGGGAGGGCAGAGGGTGAGGACAGCAGCAGTACTGTCCCTTCCACGGACTCTTGAGGCCTGGACCAGGAAGAGCCCCAACAGAGACATCAGGAAGACTCCCCAAGGTGGGAGGACAGGCCAGGAAGAGGCACATGCAGCCTAGAGTCCAGGAAGAGGCGAGTGAATAACTGTCCTTCACCCAACCTCAGCAGCAAGGAGGTCCCTGGGCTGGGAAGCCCCTTGGCCAGGGCAATGGGTAGAACAGCAGGGTAGGAACTGGTTGCTGTGTGCCAGGAAGTTGAGGGAGGGAAAGATATGTTGTCAACTTTTGCATTAACTCTAGTCGAGAAGTGGGGGACATTCATTGTGTGTTCCCAAAAGGAAAGCAGGAGTGGAAATTACTACGGGCTGGGGAAGACTGGAGCATAATGATAGATGGAGAGATCTTGGAGTCGGGTCTGCTTGCTTAATGACAGTAAAGGTATTGGTGATGGGTGTAGCTTCGGCCAGGCTCTGTGACCATAGCCAAATCAGAGAACTTCTCTGTACCTCTGATTCCTCTGCAAATGGAGACGTTATCAGTATCTATCTCATAGAGCTGTTGTGGGGCTTCAAGGAGGTAAAGGAAGGGGATTGTGACACCCCTGGCCCAGGGTAACTGCTCAGCAGGTGATGGTCATTATTATGCATTGTTATGATTTTCATCTCCTGGTGTCTTTTATTTATTCATTATTCATTCATTCTAATCTGTAACATAGTTGGGTTGGATAAGTTGCTGTTATTTCTTCTCTCCTTCCCTCCCTCCCTCCCTTCCTCTTTCTCTTCCTCCCTTCCTCCCTCTCTTCCTCCCTCCATTTCTTCCTCCTTCTTCCCCCTCCTCCTCCCTTCCATTATTAGCTTGTTCTGTGCCAGGCACAGAACCACTGAGATTTTTCACAAGGTAGCACAATCCCTCCTGGGCTAAGGACGACTGAGCCTATTAAGTTTTGTGGTATTCTCTCTCTCATCCATCCCCTGCCCTCTGTGCTGGGAATGGAACCAGAGTACTCAGGTCATTGGTTTCCACCTGGTCCCTGCCTTTCTAGGTTGGTCCCAAGTCAGTCATCTCATTTTATACGTCAGATTGCAAGAATAATACTTGCTCTGTGGGAAAAATGCAAGCTCCGTGAGGAAAGCATTCTGTGCCCTTTGATCTTTCGCAGATTCCAGTCCCCAGAGAAAGCAAATCAGAGAATATTCTTTCAAATTCCTTCTCTACACATAAACACACATCTCATAGAGGTGATCATACTGTATACGGTATCCTGAGATCTGTTCCTTCTAGTGTCCCTCAACCATGCCTGGAGGCATTGCCATAACCATAGGTTTAGATTCAATAGCTGTGTTGTATTCTGTGGTATAAGTGATCCTCGATAGCTAGCACTAAGATTGCTTGAGTTTGTCAGGCATTCTTAAAAAATAATACATTTGAGGCTGGGTGTGGTGATGCACGCCTTTAATCCCAGCACTTGGGAGGCAGAGGCAGGCGAATCTCTGTGAGTTCCAGGCTAACTGGAGCTACAGGGAGACCTTGTCTCAAAGACAAAACAAAAACAAAACAAAACAAAAAAAGAATATTTGCGGCTGGAAAGATGGTTCTAGGGTTAAAATTCTTACTGTGCTTGCAGAGAACCCAGGTTGACAACCCAGGTTGTTCCCAGCACCCTTACTGGGTGGCTCATAATCACCAGTTCCAGGGGAGCCAAAGCTTTCTGGCCTCCATGAGCACCTGCATGCCCATAAACTCACTCAAGCACACACACACATACACATAGATAATAAAAAATTTTCAATGTGCTTGATGAGATGGCTCAGCAGGTAAAAGTGCTTGCTGCTGAGTTCAGTCCCTGGATCCCATGGTGAAAGGAGAGAACTGAAACCTGAAAGTTGTCCTCTACTTGCCACACTGGCACATGTATGCCTACACTTCGACATACAGTAATAATAAATGAATTTTAATTTAAAAGTAATACATTTCATGCCAGGTGTGGTAGCACATGCCTGTAATTCCGGCCCTTGGGAATAGAGGCAGGGAGATCAGGAGTTTAAGGCTAGGTTCAGCTACATAGTGAGCTTGAGTCTAGACTGGGCTATAATTTAAGACCCTGACTCATTAAAAAAAAAGTCAGGCATAGTGGCATGCCTTTAGTCCCAGCACTCAGGAGGCAGAGGCAGGCAGGCCTCTGTAAATTCGATGGTCTACATTGCAAGTTCCAGGTCAACCAGGGCTATATAGTGAAATCCTTTCTCAAAACAAAAAACAAGCCAGGCGTGGTGGTGCACACCTTTAATCCCTGCACTCAGGAGGCAGAGGCAGGCAGATCTATGTGAGTTCAAGGCCAGCCTGGTCTACATAGCAAGTTCTAGGTCACCTGGGGGGACCCTGTCTCAAAAAGTCCAAAAAAATTAAAAATTTAAAAAACAAAGTAAAACAACAATAAAACCACCAGCAGCCACAGACAACAGTAGAAGCCCAAAGTAAAACCACGCTGCGACTCAGCCTAAGAATATAAAAACATGTTTGGCTGGGCTGGAGAGATGGTTCTTCGAGTAAGAGCAGGCACTGCTCTTGCAGAAGACTCTCAGGTTCGATTCCCAGCACCCACATGGCAGCTAACAACTGTCTATAACTCCAGTTCCAGGGGATCCAACACCCTTTTCTGATCTCCTCAGGCATTGTCCAACACAAGTGCACTTACACACATCCAGACAATATACTCATACACTTAATAAAAACAACCTGTTTGGTGTGGTAGCACACACCTTTAATCCTAGCATTCTATGAGCCAGAGGCAGGTGGATCTCTGTGAGATGAAGGCAAAAAAAGTGTTCTTAAAATGTAATTTGGAGACTTGTTTATAATGTTATCCTGTAGATTTTGTTTACAGCAAAGAATGATGGGAATGTTTCTCAAATTCATGAGTCTGCGTAATGGGAACTGGGTAATACATACTTTTAGGGGCTGGAAAGATGGCTCTGTGATTAAAAGAGCCTACTGTTCTTGCAGAATCTGGTCCCTACCATCCTCCTGGGGCAGCTCACAACTGCCTGTAACTCCAACTCCAAGAGGATCCAGTGCCTCTGGTTTCTGTAGGTACCTGCACTCATGTGCACACACACCCCCACAAAGCTAAAAAAGTAAAAATATTTTTAAATACTTGAAAAAACAAAACATCAAAAGTTATACACCCCTCTGCAATATAATGGAGTACTTCAATAAGGGTTTGGGGGAGGGACATTTTAACATTTGGAAAGCTATCAGCTGCAAGGATCCTACCTCAAAATAAGAGTTTTATCACACAGAAATGAGGAAGCACAGTACTATTTTGGAGTCAGGCCGCTTTGTATCGTTTTTGCTTTTTGTTGTTTTTGAAATAGAGTCTCACTGAATCCCATGCTGACCTTGAATTTATGAGGATCTTCCTCCTGCCTCTGACACCAGTTCTGGGATTACAGGCCTGCACCGGCCACAGCGAGCTGGAGTCAGGTTTGTTGCTAAACATCTTCAGTCTTTCTGCTGTGCCATCCAAGCGTGGTCATCTTACGCATCAGGACGCACATGGCAGGCTAAGGGAGTCTTTCTTTTGTCCTGTTTTTGTTACTGTTGATTTGTTTGTTTTTTGAAACGGTTTCCCTGTCGCCCTAGCTGACTTGGAACTCTCTATGTACACCAGGCTGGCCTCCATCTCAGAGATCGACCTGCCTCTGCCTCCCAACACCTGTTTTATATGAACAAAAACCTTTCCTACTTAGCCATTTGCTGACTTCTCTTTCCTGATTGGCCAGCATGGTGTCACATGCTGTTGCCTAAGCCAGTAAGTGATGAGGGACAGGGACTGTTGTGATTGGCTAGAAGCCAGCATGTCTGGTTCCGGTTCCTGAGACATGAACTGGAAGGGGCTGGGAGGATAGGTGGAGACGGTGCTGAAGGCTTCCACAAAGCTGCTTCCTGTTCGATCTCGTCTTTGTTCAGAGCTTACCCAGCCTCCTCCCTCCTTCGATTGCCGTGGGGGGGGGGGGGCGGTAAGGGATGGGGGGGAAAGTGGTGGCTTGGTTGTTGTTTGTTTTTTAAAGATGTTACTTTTATTTTATGTCTATATTCTGCTAACATGTATGTAAGTGCACCATGTATGTGCCTGGTGCCTGTGGAAGCCAGAAGAGGATGTGGGGATCCCCTGTAACTGGAGTTAAAGACGGCTGTTAGTTGCTGGGAACCTGGTCCTCTGCAAGAGCAGTCAGTGCCCTCAGCCTCTGAGCCATCTCTCCAGTCTCATGGCCTCTTGTTTCAACATGTGGTTCTTTTTTCAGTGACTTAGTATCTTTTATTAATTATTTATGCTTCCCATTTATGTTCTTTGTCTATCTTTTTAATAATAATGATTTTTAAAAGTCAATTAAATGTCTAGCATGTGCCAGACATCTCATTTAACTGTCATAACAACTCTGAAAAGTAGATATTATGATTCTTGTTTTCAAGATGCAGAGAGTGGCGCTGAGAGATTGAGTAATTTGTATGTAATTGATGAAAGAGACCTTGATATTTACCTGGCACAAGAGATATCATAATCAAAAAATACCCGGGGGGAGTGGAGGCTTGACCTTGAAGTTGAACCAGAAAGGCACCTCAGACATTGAAGAAATTGTTTCCTGCTGGTTCCTTGTTCTGATTTTTTGTTTGTTTTTGGCTGGTGTACAACTTGCTATGTAGACCAGACTAGTTTTGAACTCACAGAGATCTGCCTGCCTCTGCTTCCTGTGTACAGTTATTAAAGGTGTGTGCCACCACCCTTAGCTGGTCGGGCCTTTTGAGACTTGGTCTCACACTACTCCTGGCTGGCCTGGTATGTACTATGTAGCTCAGGTTGGCCCTAAACTCTGCACAGTCTGTGTCAGCCTCCTGAGAAGTGGGATTCTAAGCATGTTCCACTACACCTAGGTTCCTGTTGATTCCTTAATTCACAGCTGTATTACTAGGGAAAGCCCACATGAAGCAGGTCCAATATGGAATTGCTGAGTCATTAGAACTGGAGTGGAGTGGAAGGTGTGGGCCTAGCATCAGGGTCCTAGGCAAACCTGGGTCTCTCTTTCCTAGGCTTTAAAATTTTAGGGGTGAGGCATGTATTCCATGGTGTCTATGTGGAGGTCAGAGGAAAACTTATGGGAGTTCATTCTTCTACCATGTGGGTCCTGAAGACTGAACTCAGGTTGTCAGGCTTGGTGGCAGGAGCCTTACTCACTGAACCACTTCATAGCCCCTTTCTTAGTCCTTTTAATTAAAGGAGGAAGTGAGTCTGAGCCAGGCATGATGGTGTATGTACACAGTTCTAGCACTCAGGAGGCAGAGGTAGAGGATTCTTGCAAGTCTGAAATCTGCCTAGTCTACGTAGTTAGTTCTAGGCCACCCAGTACTATATAATGAGGCTCTGTCACAAAGAAATAAAGAGAAAGTAGATCCTGGAGCTCCACTTTTGCATGAGGTATCCTTTGAGATCTGCCCAGCTTCACTTTCAAAACAGCAAGCTGGTGTCTTTTACAAGAACACTAATCCTATTGGATCAGCACCCTGCCCTTAGGACCTCATTTAACTTTGATTAGCTCTGTATGGGCCGATCTCTGAATACAGGCACATTAAAGTCAGAGCTTCCATGCATGAATTTGACAAGGACACAGCATTCCACCACTGGCTTCTCCAAAACTCATCAAATACATTAACCCAGGCTGGAAAGATGACTCAGTGGTAAGAGCACTGGCTGCTCTTGCAGAGGACCTGGGTTCAGTTCCCAGCACCCACATGGGAACTAACAACTGTCCCTAACTCCAGCTGCAGGTGATCCAACACCCTCTTCTGACCTCCGTGGATATTGCACAATGTGGGTGCACCCACCTACATACAGGAAAAATACTCATACACATGAAATAATAATAATACATATATATATTTTAAAACACATTCAGTCTACCTCCAAAGCCCCCAAACCTTACCTTAACTCATTTTGGCATCAACTGTCAAGTCCAAACACACATCTAAGTCAGATATGGGTGAACGTGAGACACATCACCCTAAGGCACAGCTCCTCTCCAGCTGTGACGTGAGACAAGTTCTGTGCAATTCAGTGATGGGGCAGCACAGGGTAGACATTCCTAGTTGAAAAGGGAAAAATCAGAAAAGAGTAAAAGAATGGTGGGAGCCAAGTACACCTAAAAACCAGCAATGCAGATTCCGTTTGATTTCCAGGCTTCTTGGCTCAGTGGTCTTCCTGTAGGCCACTGGGATGGCAATACCAGCCTGTGAGGCGGTTCTGTTCCCATGCTCTGGGTGGCAGCCTGGCCTGTTGAAATGGAGGTGGTGATCCTACCCCTTTAGAGAAGGAGGTGGCCTGATGTGAAGGGTTCATCTTCCCTTTTATTTTATTTATTACTTTTGTTTTTTCATGTATAAGTGTCATGTCTGCATGTATGTGAGTACACTCGTGCAGTGCCAGCCGAGGCCAGAAGAGGGTATTGGATCCCCTAAACTGGAGCTACAGATGCTGGGAACATATGTGTTGTGGGTGTGTGTATATGTATGGGAGTAGGTGCACGTGTGTATTTGAAGGTCAGAGGATCACTTGTGGGAGTTGATGCTTGCCTTCTACCACGTGGGTGCTGGGGACTGAACTCAGGCTTGACAAGCACCTTCACCTTCTGAGCCATCTTGCTGGCGCTGGGCTAAGCTTTTGCTAGCGTGCACCTCAGTTACCTCCAGGCTCTATCACATCACTCAGTTCCAAGGTCCCTTCTCTGTGTACCAGGTGTCTTTTATGGCAGTAACCTCTTTCCAATACCAAACTCTGTATGAGTCTGCTCAGGCTGCTGTAACAGATGCCCAGTCAGGACCTCCATCCTCATGACCTCATTTCCTCATAACCACTTCCCCATAGGCCCTGTCCTCATATGTAGATAGGACCTTGGAGAAGACACAAATGTTTACAATAACTGCCTTTGAGGAGGGAAGGGGTAAGTTGGGTTCAAATGCCAAGTTCAGAACTGAGGGGCTTTGCTCTCGGCGCATGCTTGAACAGGCTACCTGGTGTCTATGTCTCCAGTCTCTTTGAACTCAGGCTTGAGCAACCTGCCCGTCCTCTTGATATATCGTTTTTCTGCCCATCTTTAGACAGTGGTGAGCTGTAAATACCTCTCAGCTACTTAGTGCCAGTTCTGTTTCTGGTAGACCAAAGTCAGGCTGGAGCCACACTTTTGTTCAAAATATAGAGCAGTGGAAGCCACTGTCCTTGCTGTACCCAAATCTAGGTAGAGTCTCTACTGTTTTTATGTGTATGAGTGTATTGCCTGTATGTGTGTAAGTGCACCCTTGTTGTGCAGTGGCCTCGGAGGTCAGAAGTGGATTGTTGGATTCCCTTGGAACTGGAGTCAGGGATGGTTGTTAGCCATCATCTGGGTGCGGGAATCAAACTTGGGTCCTCTGCAAGAGCACCTAGTGCTCTTAACCGCTGAGCCACCTCTCCAGTCCCTCCACTATTTTTTCTGACCTGTGCGTTCACTGTTCCCTCCGCACCTTCACTCCACCCACGCGGCCCCTTGCTCCTTAGATACACCGTTCAGGAGCCAATCTCAGGACCTTTCACTCACCAGCCCCACTGCCTGGAGCGCTTCCCACACCCAGATGGCCACATAGCCCATTCCCTCACTTCACTGAACCGTGTTCTCTGCTGCAACACTCAGAGCCCATTACTCTCACTAGTTCCTTGTCCACTGTGTCCCTCTTGCCTTACAGACCCTCCAAGAGCAACACTGTCACCTTTGTTAATAACTAGATCCCAGCTAGCTGAGCACATTGAAGGTATTCCTGTCAGGAAAGCAGCTGAGCAGAGCTCCTGCTTACTACTAGAAGAAAAGAAGATACAAGATATGCTTGAAAATGTTTTCCATCCTTCTGTCATCTATCATCTATCGATTGATTGATTGATCAATCTTGTGTGTATGTGAATGGGGGTGCTGGCATGCCACAGTTCACATGTAGAGGTCAAAAGACCTCCCTCTATCATGTCAATTCTTGGAGATTGAACTCAGGTCATCAAGCTTGGTGGCAAACCCCATTGCCCCTTGAGACATCTCACTGGCCCCCAAAAGTGTTCATCTCATTCATGAATAGATGGATGGGGGGGTGAGGGGTGAATGGGTTGGTGATGCCTCCATTAAAGCTCCTATTCATCACATTGTACCTTTGTTTCAGTAGTTGGGTTCCCCAGTACAGGATGACCTCTTTGAGGACAAATTTTTTTTTTTTTTTCAGGAAGAAAGGGAAAAGAATTGAGACAAAGTTTCTCCTGTGGGCCAGATGGCCTTGAGCTTAACTGTATAAGTGAAGCTGGCCTTGAACTTCTGATTTTCCCACCTCTGCCTCCCAGGTGCTGAGATTACAGGCTTGAGTGCAGGGTTTTGTATCCAAAGGAGAACTCGAGTAAGCCGAGGGGAAGCTGTGGTTCCCCCCTTGCCTGGCTCACAGTGGGTGACTGTCGAGGTCTGGTGGCTTTCTTCCAGCTATCCGCTCCTCCATGTGGCTTTGCCCATTCTTAGAGTGCTCTGTCTGTTTGTGGTCGTGGACAGACCAAGCCAGATGCAGAGCCACCCCGGCAGCCCTTTGGGTGCTGTCTGTGCCTCTTGTCCTCAGCAGGGACAATTGGGCAGTATGAGAAAGCACCTTGGGAGAGGTGAAGCGCAGTACCTGGTGCAAGGTAGATGCCTCTCATGTCTGCATCTCTCTCCTCCTGTTGCAACTTATCTGTGCAGCTTTCTCCTGGTCTTGGGCCCAGGGTGCCCAGACTTTGCAGCTCTGGAGGAACGGGAGACCCAGATTTCTGTCATCAAGGCTATGCAAATTCTAGGATGTCTGAGGAATTGGAGTGTCATGCTGGGCCTGCTACACATCCTTAGCAGGCTTCCTGTTGGGACTTGCTATTTTCCTTGCCTAGGAGCCCCCAGGCACCACTTCCTGCAGCAGCCCCTCTCCCCGGAAGATCTCCCCTTTGCCACCTCACTGTTTCTGGCCCTGTACCTCACAGCTCTCCCCCTGATCAGAGTTCTCTGAAGGCAGCCCTGGGCCTGAGCAAGCCCCAGCCCATCCCCAACTAGTATCAAGTACAAAAGTGTAATGACTGTTACTGGAGCTGAATGAAATTCTCTCCAATTTTGGAGTCACAGATGGTTGTTAGCCACCATGTAAGTGCTGGGAACTGAACCCAGGTCCTCTCCAAAAGCAGCCAGTTCTGTTAACTATTGAGCCATCTCTCTAGCCTAGTTTAGGGAATCTTGAAAGAAGGAAGTAGAATCATCACACAATAGAAAATGACAGGGGCAGACAGAGTCAAATCTGTGGGTTTGTAAGACTCCCAGACTATACTTGAGGAGGCTGGGGACTTGCCCATTATCTAGGGACAGGTAATATCACTGGAAGTACGAAGGAACAGAGGCTAGTTGGTGACTCAGGTTCACACACTGGGGTCTCAGTGGACATGGGTCTTGGCTATGCCATGTGGTGCCTGTGGTCAGACAGAGGCCTCAGCTCCCCACAGCTCCCTTTGCATGGGCTGGGCCGCACTGCATGGTGACCAGCATGCCCACGCCTCTCCTCTTCAGTTAGCACTTCCAGAACAAGGGCCGGCCCTGACCCTTGAAGTTACCCAGGCTTCTGGCCAACACTGGATGAATGAGTGGGGTGGGACTGCTTCAGGGCCTGGGGAGGGACCAGTACAGGAGAAGGTTCTGTGGTGAGAACAGGAAGGAACATGGCTGTGTAAGTACAGGGAACTGCAAGAGCCAGCAGCAAGGGCCTGCCAGCCAGCCCTGGGTCTCTGGGTCAGAGCGGGGTACAGGGAGGAGAGGCTCATTCTGCAGACAGAGAAGGGACCTCCACCTCAGGCCTGGATTGCGGCCAGGTGTCTGACCCTAGAACCACATGTAGAGTGCCTTGCAAGACAGAGGAGCAGTTTGGGTAACACATTTTCCAGTGATGGTTGGACTGTCATCTGCACCAGGCACTTTTTACCTGTCACCTCCTAAACCCTCAGGACAGCCTGTGTGGCAGGACCTGCCATCGGCCCCATTTTCCCTTGGGACCCAAGGGAGGGTCCCAAAGCTACATATTAAGTGTAAATTCTGAGCTCACACCCAAGTTTGAGTCCAGAGCTTTTTTCATGTCCCCTTGAGGCCAAACAGACACATACTTGACAAATGTCAGGGCCCCATAAATATGCACACTGGCTTCTCTTTGGATGGAGGACTCCCTGGGTTGGCACTGTGTCCCCGTCACTTTGGACATCTCCAGACCTGCTCAGCATGGGCCTCATCGCCTAGTGAGATGTGGAGAGAGGAAGGGAGCAGGCAGACCCCCAGGTCCCAGGGCCTCCCTGGGCTGACTTCTTTGCTCTGGTCAGGCACAGGCAAGAGGTACTCAATGCTACCTGGCACTCTTCCTAGGCAGTCATCACCAAGGTCATTAGTGGTGCCCAAAGGGACTGCTGGCAGGCATGACAGAAAGCACACGATGGGTTCAAATGCGGCCCAGGCCACCTGCTGGCTCATGGCTGGAGCTCCTGAGCGTCTGCTTCCTGCTTGTATGTGGGGGTGAATGGGCACCTGCCTCTCACTGTTGAGTGAACAAGAGCCTGAATAAAGCAAGACTCGGGACCAGAGGCCGGTACTTGCTTGTTTATGTGATCACCAGCCATGGGTTTGCACCTTGTGTGCTCCTTCTCCTTGGTAGTAACACAGACTAGTTATATGGTAAAACAAAGCTTTTCCTTTTAATTTGAGATTGTTCTTGGTACTACTATTACTCAGGCCATCGTACAGTGAAGGACAGGTGGCTCCTATACAGCCCTTGTCCATCAAGAACACCACACAGACGAGTCCAATGGACTCTGGATCTGCAAGGTGGCAGTATGGTCTGAGATCCATGTAGTCTCTGAGATGGTCCATCACCTTAGAGAGCTCTTCCCATCTCTACAGTAGGATGAGTGGAAGTGAATGCACCCCGCTGATGACGTGGGGCAGGGTGAGAATAGCAGCTTCCGGTCCCTGCTGTCTAACTGACAGACTGTACTTTTCTCTGTAGACACTGATGGAGAGGCAGAAACGGAAAGCAGACATCGAGAAGGGGCTGCAGTTCATTCAGTAAGTGTGCTGTGAAAAGGTTGGGTCCTCCACGAGCTGCTCTCCAGTTCTTTTCCTCCTGGCTGAGCCCCTTGCTCTGTGTGCAGTGTGATGTGGAGGGGTGAGATGTAGGGCAGAGGCCATGAACTCCACATGTATATATGCAAGTACTCTCTGATCCTGGTCGCCCTTGGATCTTATCGGGTGTATTGCTGCCTGCGTTCTACATTTACACATATACTCCCTGTGAATTCTCTTGAATGCCTGTACGCACCTTCTCATAAGTCAATTAATCCCCACTTACTGATGCCTACTATCTCTCAGGTTCTGTACTGGGTCCTTCACATCTACTCATTGGCTTTCTAGATAAATATTTTTAATTTGTAGTATATGAGTGTATTACCTGCATGTGTGTAAGTGCACTGATGTCATACAATGCCCAAAGAGGTCAGAAGAAGTTGTTGGAGTCCCCTGGAACTGGAATTACCGATGGTTGTTAGCCACCATGTGGGTGCTGGGAATCCAACCCGGGTTCTCTGCAAGAGTAACCAGTGCTTTTAACTGCTGAGCCATTTCTCCAGCCCCTGTACACTGGCTTTTTAATCTTCACAATAACCCAATAAATAGATGGGCTTTATTCTATTTTACAGGTAAGAAAGCTGAGGCTCAGAGAGGTTTAGAAATTTATTTAGGGTCATACAGCTATTGAGCGACAGGATTCCAAACCAGGTCTGACCGGAAAGCCCATGTTTCTTTACATTAGATAACCCTGCACTCCCACATTGTGCTTCTTTGTTTTTGTTCATAATTTTCCTTATATAACATATAAAAAATATTTTATCACCATCTTTCCAGCCCTCCCTCTCTCCCTCCCTTCCCAGGATCACAAGCCTGCGCCACCAGAGCTGGCTGCTGCTCTCCTTTCTTTCTTGAATAAATTATCAGAGGCGTCTTTGTCATGAGGCTCAGAAGTACAGGCTTCACATGCCCTTCACTTGCGTGGCTCCTTCCGAAGCCCCGGGAACTGCACAGCCTAGTAATTCCCCACAAAAGATTTTGCATCGTTTTCCTTAAACTGGGCTCCTTATACAACTAGAGTCTGCCTCTGCAAACCCTTACACGTTCTCTAGCTTTCTTCTCTCGTACACTCCTTTGCTTTTTCTTCCCCACATTCTCACCACAAATTGAGGCCCTTTGCACACACACTTGGGATGTGGCTCTCAAAGCAAGTGTTTATGTTAATATAATACACATTTTCTCCATTCTGAGCTCTCAATCACAGGGCACCCAAAGCATACTAATTTATTTATTTTTATTGTATGTGTATCTGTGTCTACATGTATAATATGTGTACTATGTGTGTGTAGATACCTGAGGAGTCCGTAGAGAGTGTTAGATCCCCTGAAATTGGAGGTACAAGTCTTTGAGCAGCCACCAGAGGTGGGAACAGGGAATTGAACCCCCAGGTCCTTTGGAAGAGCAGCCAGTGCTAGAGCTGTCTCTCCAGCTCCTTGATACAGGATTTTTGAGAGCACCCAGGATTGAGCCCAGATGTCAAAGCAATGGCTGCTCTTTGCTCTTTGCTCCCCGCTGGGGCAAAGATTGCATTTTTGAAGTGCTTGCTAAAGGTCTTGCTGATTTTTCCCCAGTCCTCTAATTCTTAGTAATCATTTGTGAGGCACCTCTGGGTACGAAGCACTATGGGAACCCTAAGGGGAACTTGGGTGCTAGGTCAGTGCCGGCTCACAGAGGATCTAAACTGTCAGGTCTCAACCTATCTGGTTTTTGTGGTGGATGAGGATTCTGGAACCCCAGAGCAGCTGTTGCTGCCCCTGTATGAGATGACATTGATTCTGCCTTGACTAGAGTCTGATTTTCCTCCTCTTGTGCTGTTCCAAGCTGGGGTGTGTGTGTGTGTGTGTGTGTGTGTGTGTGTGTGTGTGTGTGTGCGTGTGTGTCTCTGTGGTGTGCGGCGGTGCCTCCTAGGCCCAGCCATGGCTCTCCTGCCCTTGTAGCTTAGAGTCCTGCTCTCCTTAGGAAAGGGCTGGGTGGATAGCAGAGGACAGCTACTGGAGCTGAGGCTGCTGCTGGCCAGTCTTGCTCAGCATCCACCTCTGGGAAAGCCAGGGGAAATGCATGTCCTTCTATTAGAACTAAGTGACCTTCGTGCTGTCCCCTCACCCTAGTCCACAGGTGACTGTGGTATGAGTGTGAGGAGCCTCCTCTGGTACAGCCTCAGACTTGCAGTGTCAGTCATGGGACTTGACAAGGTTGGACCTGTCGGCTCACCCAGACCTTGTCTCTCTTCCTACCAGGTCCACACTGCCCCTAAAGCAAGAGGAGTATGAGGTGAGTGTCCCCTTGGCAGGCAGTGACGGCTTACTGTGTCCAGGTGGGGAGCTGTGGGGCCTGGGTGAGGGCTGTGGTGTCCAGGCTGTGGGGGCTGAGCTAGGCTGGATGAAGTCTTGTTGAGTGCCCTGTACCTGCCCTGCATAGGCCTTCCTGCTCAAGCTTGTGCAGAACCTGTTTGCCGAGGGTAACGACCTGTTCCGGGAAAAGGACTATAAGCAGGCTCTGGTGCAGTACATGGAAGGGCTGAACGTAGCCGATTACGCTGCCTCTGACCAGGTGGCCCTGCCCGGGGAGCTGCTGTGTAAGCTGCATGTCAACAGAGCTGCCTGCTATTTCACCATGGTGAGCCTGCCTCCTCCCCCTGCCTGACCATGCTCCCTGGATGCCCCTTCAAGACAGGCCACACCCATCAAGTTCATCGGCCTAGGCTGGCCTCATCTACCTCTTCCTATCTGAGCACAACTGCCTCAATCCCAGACACACAGCAGAGAATAAACAAGTTTTTAACTACATTTATTTATGTGTATTTGTGTGTGCGTGCATTTATGTGCCTGTATGTGTGCACACATACACATACAAGTACCTCAGCACTCACGGAGAGGTCAGAGGACAACTAACAGCAACCAGTTCTTTCCTAACACCATGTCAGTCCCAGGGATTTAATTCAGGCTCTCAGGTTTGGCAGCAAGCACCTTTCCTCACTGAGCCTTCTTGCCATCCCCTGGAGAGCTTTTGAAAAAACAGATGAAGAGGCAGGTGGATCTCTGAGAGATCAAGGCCAGCCAGGTCTACATAGCAAGTTCAAGACCATCTTGGGCTACAGGGAGACCCTGTCTCAAAACAAAAACAAACAAACAAACAGAAGAAAACAGCCGAGCTGGGCTTGGTAGTGTGCATCTATAGTCCCAGGTTGGGAGGCTGAGACAGGAGAATCACTTGAGTCCTGGAGTTTGAGATGAGCCTGGAGCAACCTAGTAAAACCACTTCTTTAAAATATTTTACTGTTTTTATTTTATGTGTATTAATGTTATTGCCCGAATCTACGTAAGTGCACCCTTGTTGTGCAGTGCCCACAGAGATCAGAAGAGAATGTTGAACTACCCTGGAACTGGAATTATGGGTGGTTGTTAGCTGCCATGTGAGTACTGGGAATCAAACCCAGGTCCTTTGAAAGAACAATCATTGCTCTTAACTGAGTCACCTCTCCAGCCCCAAACCAATTCTTTAAAAACATAAATAAATAAATAAATAAATAAATAAATAAATAAATAAAGGGGAAGGAGAGGGCTCTGTTGGTAAATTGCTTGCCCTGTTGCCTTGCAAACTCAAAGGACCCAAGTTTGATCTCCAAGACCCACATCACACATGTAAAAAACAATCTGCACAGGCGTGTCGTTGCACACGTTTAATCCGAGCACTTGGGAGACAGGAAGGTGAAACTCTGAGTTTGAGGCCAGCTATGCCTACATTGTGGCTCTGTCTCAAAATAAATAAACATACAAACATAATTCGCTGGAGCTCACTGTCTAATCAACGAAACCAAACATCTCCAACAAGAGATCCTGCCTGGAAAAAATAAGGTAAAGAGGGCTGGAGAGATAGCTTAGCAGGTAAGAGCACCCACATAACAGCTAACAACCATCTGTAACTCCAGGGGATCTGATGCCCTCTTCTGACCTCCACAGACACAGTGCATACATGGTACACTTGTATACATGTAGACAAAGCACTCATTTACATTAAAGTTTTCCTTTGATTAAAAAACAAAAGACAGCTTTAGTGCAAGACCCTTGAGATCAGCCTCTGGCCTCCACACGAGCATATGTGGGCATACATATCAGCAAATATATACACACACACAACAAAAACAACATCAAAAAACATTCAGCCTTTGTCGTGCCCCAGATGAATTGAGTTAGAATTTCGGTGTGGCCCAGATTGCACCTCTGTGAGCTTCTGCCGTGTCTCTTAGCCCATGGTGTTGAGTTAAGGGCAGACAAATGAGCATGCGCGTTACTGACCATGCAACTGCTGTAGAACCTTAGCCTTCCCTGCAGTGTCCCTCACACCAGGAATCAGCGCTGCCCTCTCTCCTTGAACTCCCGAGCGGAAGCGCTTCAGCCTGGTCCATGAGCTCATCCTTCCTGCAACAGCAGAGCTCTGCAGAGCACTGAGGCTGCATTTCATTCTCAGTCAAAGGTGCTGACCACTGGGCTGCCTGCTTCTCTCCCATAGGGCCTGTATGAGAAGGCGCTGGAGGACAGCGAGAAGGCGCTGGGCCTGGATGGTGAGAACATCCGGGCACTGTTTCGCAAAGCACGTGCTCTCAATGAGCTGGGGCGCCACAAGGAGGCCTATGAATGCAGCAGCCGGTGCTCGCTCGCCCTGCCCCATGTGAGTTCTAGCTCTTGATCTCTGCACTGGCCTTGCTGTGGGCCAAACCACCACATCCCTGTGAGCCTCAGCTTCCTTCTCTGCCACACGGAGTTGCTGATACTGGCGTAATGTTAGTAGACCTTCTGGGCTAGATTGTGGGCCAGCATTGCTAAAACTGTGTTGTGGGCTTAACTCACCTCACCTGGTAACAGCCCTGTGAGATTGATGCTCTTATCCCTGTTTTAAAGATGAAGACACAGACATGGAGAGAAAGGAACTTAACTGGGTAGATTACACCAGTCAGGGGACAGCAAAGTGGAGGCCTGAACCCCAGGAGTCCAATTGTCCAATTCTTATGTCTGTATTCTTGACCTCAACACCCTGAGGTTTAAAGGGGTGTCTCTCTGCTGGAGTGCTAGGGTTAGGGCTGTCCCTGGGGGCGGGGATGACCATGAGAAATGACCAACAGAAACCCTGCGTATTTACAGCTGACATGTGTTCTCACCCTCCCCACTGCCATTTATTCACTTAACAAGCATTTACTATGTGCCACCCTCACAGGCACAAATCAAGACCCACAGCTGACTGCCGACTAACTGTAACAGCCGGGGTCTAGGTGTCGCACCACCCAACCCCCAGTGTGGCCATGGACAGAGTGCCTCCTTTTTCTGCACATCAGTTCCATGTGTATGAAATGTCCTTCCTACCTTGTCTCTGGTATAATGGCTGTGAAGTACTCCTGTCTTCTTATTTCTAAAACAGATCTGGAGGGAAACATGTCAGAATGACTATATGGTTCTCTCTGGGAGGAGCTGGAGGTGAGGGTGAACGTAGTCAAGGAGCAACCACACTCACTGACGGCTCACCCTCCACAGTGACACTATAACTGACTGAATTTTAGAAATTAAAAGTTAAGGGCTGGACATGGTGGCACATTCCTTTAATTCCAGCACTCCAGAGGCAGAGGCAGACAGATTTCTGGGAGTTCAAGGCCAGCCTGGTCTACATTGTGAGTTTCAGGCCAGCTGGGGCTACAGGGAGACCCATGTCTCAAAAAGACCCCAAAATAAATAAATAAAAATAGGGGGATGGAGACATGGCTCAGAGGTTAAGAGCACTGATCATAAAAGACCTGGGTCCAAATCCCAGCACCCACAGTGCAGCTAACAAGCATCTGTAACTTCAGTTCCAGGGGATCTGAGACTCCTTGGGCATTGTATGACACGGATGCACTTACATACACTCATACACAAAATAAATAAATAAATAAGAAGTTAAAAAGTAAATAAAAACAGGTTTTGGTCCCCTAGCACTCCTAAAAGTAAATACAGAATTAGAAACAGCCAGGTACCATAGGGAGCACCTGGAATTCCAGGGATGAAAGGCCAGCCTAAGCAGCACAGCAAGATTCTGTCTTGAGATAAATAAAATAGCATAAAATAGAAACAAACCTATTAATATCTTTACCTTCCCAGAAACGAGAGGAAAAACAAAAGCGTGATTGAGTTGCTGGTTCCAGACCCGCGGTTCCCAGCCGGGGACTCGGAAAGCCAGTGTCACTGCCCAGGCTCTTACTTGCTTGTCTGTGACGTGCTGTAACTGTGGCCCTCTGTGCAGGGCTACACAAGTTGTCCACTGAGCGCTTGGGTAGTCTGACCCACCAGCTGTATCCAACCCATGTCTCACCTTCTGCAGGATGAAAGTGTCACTCAGCTGGGTCAGGAGCTGGCTCAGAAGCTTGGGCTGCGGGTGCGGAAGGCATATAAGAGACCCCAGGTAGGTAAAGTGTGGGCACTGCGGTGAGGGTAGAGAAGAGGTGTGAAGAGCAGGGACCTGAGTTAAGGTAGCCAAGGTTGGCTGGGTGAGGGCAGAGGGAGTGACAGCAGGTGACCTTTCCCCTGCTGGCTGAAAGCCCTGGAATGAGAAGCAGGGACCTCGTGGAAGAGGCAAGAACGGCCAAAGCCCACAGCTCACCTTAGACACCAGCTATGAAAGCATGCCCCCCGCCCCGCCCCAGCCAACCAGCTATGAAAGCATGCCCCCCGCCCTGCCCCAGCCAACGCTAACCACCCTGGAGATGGCCCACATAGACTCTCCTTTGGCTTTGTGCTCTCAGATGACCCCCTTACGGTGCCTGTTTGAATGTCGGCATCTGTCAGACCTTCTTCGCATCCATATTTCTTTGGTACCTGCTGTGTGCTGGATGCAGGCAGGAGAGCATATGGGTTAAGTGTTTCTGGCACAACCTTGAGCAACTCTCCACCTCAGTTTCTGCATCTAGAAGACAGATAATGCCCACCTCGGGCTCATGGGAGGATAAAAGCAGGAGGATATGTGAGATGGTGCCTGGCCCACGGCAGGTTGCATGTGTTCAAGTCTACTGCCGGGGTCAGAGTTGGAAGAAGCAAAAAAATCAAGCTGATCCTGGGAGCAGGGCAGGTGATAGTGGGAGGCTTGTGGTCAGAGTGCCTTGAATGACACCAGAGACCCCCACAACTGGTGTCAGGGCCTCTCTGTTGCCCTCACTGGTGGGAGGCTGTACATGTTTCTAGAATCTTGATCTCTTTCTACCTTTCTCCAATCTTTGGCAGGAGTTGGAAACCTTTTCTCTGCTTAGTAATGGCACCCCAGCTGGCGTGGCAGATCAGGTAGGATGGGGCCAGGACCCCAAACATTTCCCCCATGTTCCTAACAACCTGTCTGTTTTCATCCATCCCAAAAGCTTTGGATTCACCTTTTGGTATATAGATGACCCCAGGCAGCACAGCAGCCTACCCACCTGGAGCCAGTGGACCACAGATGTCATCACATCTGGCACTAACCCCTACCTTCTTGCTGGTATGCTCAACTACATGCCCAGAGGTCAGGATTCCTGGAGGTCTGTGAGAAGCCCAAGCAGGGTGGAATTCCTCACGGAGAGGATAAGGCCAGGCCTGCCTCAGTACAGCTCACAGTTACCCGAGAATGCATAAGCTATGGGTAGTGTCTAGGTAGAGCCCCGGGATCCTGTGGATCACACACAGTCATGTCATTTTTTGGATTCTCTATAGGCACCTGCACCATGGAAGTCATTTATCTGACCAGGTGGTCACTCCACAATTGTGCCTTGAAGTAGGTGGCCTGGGCTGTGCTCCTAAACCATTCTCAGAATGCAAGGTGCAGTATCTGCATAAATTGAGCTTAAGGAGCAAGAAACAGGAAGGGCTGGAAGTCCTGGAACAGAGAACCCAAGGCAGCCTTGTTGGGAAAAGGTTTCACCCAGTCAGAGGAGTGGGCTTCAGCCAGGCAGATATGAAGGAATGGTATCATAGGCAAGGGAGCAGCCTGAGCAGAGGCTGGTAGTCCGAAAAGGAGGAGACAGCCCCTAGACCACAGGCCTAGAATCCTCAGAGGGTTCAGAAGAGTTAGGGCTCTGCACCTGGACATGTTGGGGGTCAGATCCTGAATGTACCCTTACTCTGAGGTGACCACTCTAGCCCCTCAGGGCTTTGGCTTTCTTAGGCCTTTGTGACTAAGTGAATGTTACCAGCAGGACTTCTGTGCAATAGGCCAGGGAGAGAGGAGCCTGGACAGTCTAAGCCGCAGGAGGTCCTGGAGGTCACTTTGTCCTGCAGGGCTGGAGGAGACCTGGGCAACACTGACCAGGAGAATCACTGCTGTCTTTAGAAGTATTTGTCTGGCACCTCCTTTGTTATCCCCTCAAATATTTCCCATAGGTGCTGTGAGAAAAGCAGCTCTTAGATCCAGCACTATGGCCTTGGTCTGTGCAACTTATCTTCCACTCACAAGCACTCTGGGGAAAGGAAGTACGTGCATTTACTGTCTGTTCTGTGGACAGACTTAGAGGTGGGCTGGGAGATCCAGGCCCAAGGGACAGGATCAGGGCAGGCGCTGGTCAGTGCTTGGAACACCTCGTGGTATGCTGGCTGAACACTGCAGTAGGTGTAAAGGAAGTGCTGACCCAGGGCCTAGCATGGGCAGGGTGCTGGATATATTGCGTTGCTGTTATTGCTACTACTGACCCTTGAAGAAGGTGACTGTGGTCTGGGCCCTCTATCCCCACAGAAACATGAAGGAGACAGGGGCCATCCATGACCTCACAGAGGAAGCATGATTCTGACAGACTGTGAAGGGATCAGCAAAAAGGGAGAGTTCAGGCAGAGGAGTGACCTCTGTCCCACTAGGGACGGAGAAAGGAGGCTGGTGAACTCAAGGCCTAAGCCTTCCTTCTAGTAGCTCACATGTGCAGATGCATATTATGCCCATAATAAATATACAGATACAGAGCATTTCTTGTTTTCTGAGTTGTTTCAGCTCTATAACAGTTCCATGCAGTAGTGGCTGTGTGTTTTTATTTTACAAATAGGAAACAAGTCCAGACAGGCCAAGAGACTTGACTAGGCCAGAAAGCAAGTTCAGATGTGGCTATCCCTCAGCTCAAGGGACACAGTGCTGATGGGATCCCTTCTTGGATGACTTGCCCCTTTTCTGTTTTCTAACAGGCCTGGGGCTTAGCCTAGGATAGGGCACACTTTTGTCTTTGAGCTATAAAACATCTGTGGTGTGATGTGGGGGGCTTGTTAAAACCTTTGCCACAACCTGGTGTGGTCATGTATGCCTTTAATTAGGAGGCAGAGGCAGGTGGATCTCTCTGAGTTCAAGGCCAGCTTGGTTTACATAGTGAGTTCCAGGTAAGCTGGGACTATAGGGAGACCCTGTCTCAAAACAAAAACCCCAAGCCTTCTGCCTCTTCAGTATATGAATTCTAACCCTTTCTAGATGAGGTAACTGAGCCTCAGAGATATATCCCTTCCCTGGGGCCACTGCTCCTCCGAAGTGTATCTGCTAAGCTAGTCTATTCTGTATCCCTTCTGACCCATGACTACCCAGACCCTGGCTGAAACACCAGGCTGAATGTGTGGTGGGTGTTCAGTGCCTGTCCTGGGCAGCTCTGGTGTTCCTCATTGAGTGTCTATCGACTTAGCCATGTGGGAATGCTGCTGGGCCCTATGGCCATTCCATCCCTTATCTCTAGCATGGCCAACATCTCTGTGTCCTTTTTCTCCACAGGGAACCTCTAATGGACTAGGATCCATAGATGACATTGAAACAGGTAGTGTCCCTCATCATGAGGGTGGGAGTGGGTTCTCTGGTAGGGCTCAGTCCCTTATCCAAAAGTAGGAGGAATCAAGCATCTCCCTCTATCAGTTGTGTAGGCAGGGACACTGGAATGGCTTCCCTAAGGTGGGATGGGGAGAAGAACTTCTCTCCACTAAGGCATTGTGGAACGCTTCCCAGCGGGTCCCTGTCCCCCATCCATTCTTGCCACGCTCAGGCATCCACATCTTTCAAAGCTGTCCTCTCCCGTCCTTTCACTCATTGGCTTCCAGGTTATATCTTAGAAGTCCTTGAAGAAGGTACTGCTTACCCCAGAGAAAGGTGATGATGGTGGATGTTTGAGTGGAGCCAGGGCCATCAGCTCCAGGCTGCCTTCCTTGACTACCTCTGAGCCACTGCCCCTGGGCAGAAGATAGGGAACCAGGCCCTTGGTGGAACTGAGGAAGAAGGGCAGGTGTGGGCACAGTGCCTGGGCCCTGGGACTTTCCCTCTACTGTCACCACACAACAGTCTTGCAGCTACTGAGCCTACCCCCTCCACAGACTGCTATGTGGACCTACGAGGCTCCCCGGCCCTGCTCCCCTCCACTCCCACGATGCCTCTGTTCCCTCATGTTCTGGACCTACTGGGCCCCCTGGATGGCAGCAGGACACTCTCCACCTCTGAGTGCCTGGATGACTTCTCAGACGGGGACGTGTTTGGTCCAGAGCTGGACACCCTCCTGGACTCGCTGGTGAGCTATGCTGCGGCCTTCCTGCTCCCTCTGAGCGTGTCTCTCACTTTGAACCCCACTGCCCCATAAGGAGGGGAGGGACCCCCATCTCCCTATCATAGTTGGGAAATAGAGGCCTTGGGAGGGTCTGGCTGGGATGAAAAACGGGGCTTCAGGACAAACCCCCAGGAGGGACAGAGAACTCCAGCTCAGAAGTTGAAGCTGAGCTACAGAGGAGCATCTGCTGGTTTCCTGAGTGTGCCATGCTGCCCAGGGCTGGGTGGTCATGTCCTCTCCTGACCCCTGGCTCTGTCCGCACCTCACAGTCTTTGGTCCAGGGTGGCCTGCCTGGCAGCAGTGTGCCTAGTGAACTGCCCCAGCTGATCCCCGTGTTCCCCGGCGGGACTCCACTGCTACCACCCGTAGTGGGCGGCTCCATCCCTGTGTCCAGCCCACTGCCTCCTGCCTCGTTTGGCCTCGTCATGGACCCCTCCAAGAAGCTGGCTGCTTCTGTGCTGGATGCCTTTGACCCTCCAGGGCCCACGTTGGACCCCCTAGACCTGTTGCCGTACTCTGAGACCCGGCTGGATGCCCTCGACAGCTTTGGGTCGGCCCGAGGCTCCTTGGACAAGCCTGACTCCTTTGTGGGTGAGGCCTTGGTGGGCACATTCTCCCTCTACCCCCAGTGTGCAAAGTACTGCTGTGTCTCTGGTCTCTGCAGCTCTGTACTGCCCAAGTGCATGCCCCAGTCTCCACCACAGTCTAGAGCAATGCATGTTGTCTTCTCTGCTGTGTTCAGTACCATTGAACCTGAGCCTCGAGCAGGGTATCTCATTCTAGATCAACAGCAGAACTGCACTAGTGGTTCAGTTTGGTGCTCTGCCCAGCCCTCCAGAGCCCTGGATCCCTCAGGCTCAGGGTCCCATGCAGTTGACCCTGATGCAAGGCCAGGGTACGAGGTCATGAGTTCCTTCAGCACTTCTCTGGGCTGGGAACCAGGAACCTAGAGAGAAAACTGACCAGGCCTTCCTACAGTTGGCTTTTGGAGGCCAGATATAGTCCAGGGCACTTAAGACCGAGGGATCCATGGGGTGGCTGGGCAGAGAGGAGCAGAAGGGATTCCTTCTCAAAGAATTGATGGCTGGGCCAGTCTCAGAGGAAAAGTTCATCAGTGAGGTAGAGAAAGCAGAGACATAGGATCTGCATGGTTGAGGGTCAAGGACTGGTTCATGGTCAGAGGAGAGATTCTCAGGGAAGTGTGGCTAGGCATGGTTTCTCTGTGGACTGAGCTAAGAGTCTAGGCTTTCTTCCAGGGGCAACAGGGGGACTTAGAAGGCTTAAGAAACAGTCGATATGCTGGAGCTGCAGCCGCATTGCTTCAGGGCTGTGGTCATGAAGATAGGAGAGAGGGCCTGCTGAGAAATTCCAGAAAGGCCTCTCATGCCCATTGTATCGAGACATGTGACCCCTGTGTCTTTTCCCTGCCTAGAAGAGACCAACTCACAGGATGCCCGTCCCCCAAGCAGTACTCAGAAACCAGCCTCTTCGGTGAGTAACATGAATGAGGCTCCCAGACCAGGCCCCTTATTCTTTCTGGGGTTATGGTCCCCAGACTGGGGAGGAACTGAGCCCTCTGCATGAGTGAGGTGCTGCCTTTTCCAAGGAGGGGCACCTTCAGAGTAGATGGGCTCCAGGCGATCTCCTGGCACTACCTCAGAGGCTGAAGGGCACACAGAGGGCTTTCTACCCCGAGAAGCCTTAATTGATGTCCCTAGTGTTGGTCACGCCTCTCATCTCTAGGCAGCCTGTTCTGGGTCTAGAAGAGCACTTGACCATGAGTGAGAAGCATGCACTCTGTCTAACTTAGACACTAGCTGTGTGACCCTAGGAAGTCCAGTTACTGGTTCTCTCTGAGTCTTCTTCGACTGCTGATGGCTCGGACACCTGGATGTTCACGGCAGAGCCCTCAAACAACTCTACTGCTACTTCTCTGCTTTCACGTTGAGCTTTAATTCAAGGAAACATTCTAGGCCAAGATCATTTTCACTCACAGACCTCACTAGTCCAGGAGCTTCTGAGGCGGGTACTGGTATTCTAAGCTCTTAGACCACAATACAAGGCCTGGGAGGATAGAGAGAAGGGACCCTGGGCTACAGTTTTGCTGCTGGGTAGGCTGGATGGAAGGATCAAAGAGCACCTACCCTTTCTGCCCAGGCTGGCCCTGGTCGTCCCAGGTGTCACTCAGGGCCCAAGATGACCAACATTCTCCCATTTATAGCCAGAGCCCTCTATGCCCAACACCGCCTTGCTCATCAAGAACCCTCTGGCTGCCACCCATGAGTTCAAGCAGGCCTGCCAGCTGTGTTACCCCAAAACAGGTAACCCCCCAAGTGCCAGTGCTAACCCTTTGCTCTGGAGATGTTTGGGAATCTGAGGAGGGTGGAAGCTCAGAATGAAAGGACCCCAGTGTATCAGTAGATTCATGCAAGAAAATAAGGCCCTCCGGTGCAGGAACGAATAGGGTAGGCCTGGCCCTGGATGGGGCCAGCCTTATGCCAAGCACTGTTTTCATAATTTTTTCTAGAGAAAGCCTAGGATGGGTAGGCTCACCACAGGTCTAGACCCATCAGGGTAGTCAGGTGGTGGGTTCCCCAGTTCTCTCCTAGTAAGCGCATAGCAGGTTGGTTGGAGCTGCAGAGGCCCAGATGAGGATTCCCATGTCTTCCCTCTGTCAGTGTCACCCTTCATGTCTGCCTGGAGTCACATCCCTGTGCACCCTGCCCACAGGCCCCAGAGCTGGCGACTACACCTACCGTGAGGGCCTTGAGCACAAGTGCAAGCGAGATGTCCTTCTCGGCCGACTGCGGAACTCCGAGGACCACATCTGGAAGCGTATCCGACCCCGGCCCACCAAGACCAGCTTCGTGGGCTCTTACTACCTGTGCAAAGGTCGGTCAGTCGTAAAAAAGGCTGGTGTCCAGGACCCAGCTCTTCCCATGCCTGCAGTAGAGCGGTTATGATCTTCATGACCTCAGGAGAGATGAGGGTACTCAGATTCTGGGGCCCCTGAGGCCATCGACCTGTGTTTCACATGAAAGTGAACATCTACGCTCCTGACCTGTGGATCTTGACTCCCACAGTGGCCTGTGCTCTTGTATGTGAAATTCCTGTAGTCGTGGGCAGAGTCAGTTTCCTACCAGGCAGGATTCCAAAGGGAAAAGCACAGACGTGCTTGTCAATGTCAGTTGTTTTTAATGACTATTATTTTTCTTGTCCTCACTCTTGGTTCATAAATTTAGTCACTATCAAATAGTCACTTGCTGTGTACCTTATTTCCTTTCCTCAGTTTCCCTACTGAGTCACTGGGCTCAGCCTATGTGACCTGAACAGTCAGTCATGAGATTAAGCACATCTGCATGCAGCCTGTTGTACTCACCACCAAGCATCATCCCAGTTCTAGCCATGAGGAGCTGAAGCCTCTAGCATTTGCCCCAGGCTCTACCTGTCCTTTCACCCAGCCCATGGCTGGTAGGATGCAGGCTACCTCCACATCCTCACCCTTTGCCTAAATGTTCCCGAAGGACACTCACCCTCTCCCCTTTGAGTCTGATGGTCCAGATCTTGTAAGCCATTCCCTTACTACTCCCCCAGACCCCACTCACCTGAGGATGCTTACATATCCTCCTCCAGGTCTGTGGCCCATGTTCCTTGTGCCTGGAGTCCTCTGCTCATGGAAAAGATGGCTGAGGCTCAGGAAGTAATGAGGAATCCCTACCACAGTCCGTAGGACTCCAGAGTCCATGATCTTAGCCATGCAGTTACTTCCTGAATGATCATTTTTAAACCTCCTCTTTCTGTAGAGGCTTGTGCACTCTGCAAAGCCCTTTTCATGTTTTTTGTCTTATTTGACCTGCACAAGACACCATGGGGTAAGTGGCATGTATTGGGTACAGAGGAGCCTGGACCTGGTATTTGGAAAAGTGTCCTCATGGGGGGATGGCAGCCATCATGGGGGCACTGCAGGCCGCCATCCCTGCCTGGCAGAACGCGTGTCCTATTGCCTCTTTGCAGACATGATTAACAAGCAGGACTGTAAGTACGGGGATAACTGCACCTTCGCCTACCATCAGGAGGAGATCGACGTGTGGACAGAGGAGCGGAAGGGCACCCTCAACCGAGACCTGCTCTTTGACCCTCTGGGGGGCATCAAGCGTGGCAGCCTCACTATTGCCAAGCTCCTTAAGGAGCATCAGGGCATCTTCACCTTCCTCTGTGAGGTACCCACCTGCCCACCTCCTCCACCACCTCCACCACGGTCCCAGGCACATGCTGGGTTGCGGCTGCTCCCTAGTACTAGCCATCATGGGAGTTAGTCCTGGCACCACGGGGTATGGGAGGTGTAACCTTGGAATCACTAGCTCTGTAGGCTATCAAACGTTAGGCCCCAAGGTTCCTATCTTGTTAGGTCCCAGATCCTGTCTAGCCTTCTCATTTTACAAAGGTGGAAACTAAGGCCAGAAAGAAATTCATCTGTTCTTCCCTGATAGCTGGTAATATGCCAGGATTTTGATCTTCATCCCCACCTTCTGGGAGGTTCCAGCACAGCTATTTGGCTCATTTACTGGTGATACTGGGGCATGAGGAGATGAAATTGAGCCAGACTGTGGCTAGTTGACTAGTTCAGAGCAGAGCTGAGTGTCAAGCCCCAGCACGCACGCCCACATCCCATTGCCAACCACCGCTGGTGATCCTCATGGCCAGGCCTCCTGGGACCAGTCAGGTTGAGAACCTTGTCCAGTGTTGCCCTTGTCGTGTGTGTGGTACATTTTGTGCAGCTCGGCTATTTCAAGCAAGGTGTCCCTGGCCTGCTTTTCACACGTCCCTCATGTGCTCCGTCTGCGCCAGTTCCAGCACTTCCTGGTGCGTCCTGACTATGCCTTCTCCCTAGAGTGCCCTCTCAAGTCTCTTCATTTTTCCCAGGCTCGGTTCTGGCCTGTCAGCTTCACTGACTTGTTCCAGAAGACGGCTCCGGCAGTCTTGAGCACACTTGGCTCTGTAGCTTGCTGAAGGCGGAGCAGCAACTCTTCCTCTCTGGGGAGCAGGAGCGTGGGCCAGCGAGAGAGGGGCTGGTGAAGCTCAGCCCACCCTGATCTGCTGACTCCTTGGAGCAGGGGAACTTGTGCAGTTTTCCCTAAGGGAAGAGCTGGCCTGGGAGTCATTTCTCATGGCCAGAAGGCAGAAGTAGTTTAGAGTTCCTGAGTTCATTTTTGTCTTTGTTGACCTGGACAGTGAACCTATGGGACAAAGTAAGTTTGATTATCTCCAGCTTACATTCGAGTAAACTGAGGCTCAGACACATGGAGTGACCCCTTCCCCAGGCATTTGGAGTTGTGTGATGAGAGAGAAGGAGGCAGGGGAAGACATAGCTGAGGCCCAGGTCATCTATGAGTCAGACACATGGGGATCCAGAGCCTGGGATCCCCCTTCCACACTCCCCCACCAGGGCAGGCCTTACAGGAACCAGCTGTCCTTCCCCAGGTGGCCATGTGGAGCTCTAGCCCAACCCGTCCCCAGGTGGCCTTGTGGGGTTCCCAACCCATCCCTTCTCTGGACAGATCTGCTTTGACAGTAAGCCCCGGATCATCAGCAAAGGCACCAAGGACTCTCCGTCTGTCTGCTCCAACCTGGCTGCCAAGCACAGCTTCTACAACAATAAGTGAGTGGGTCCTGTAGCCGGGTAGTGGACTTGACAAGGGTGGGAGGCTCCTTGAGGGCAGCTTGATGGATGAGGAAAGGCCAGGCTAAAAGGATGGAGGATGGCGATGCGTCCACCTGGAAAGGGCAGGAGCCACACTCATTGATCACTTTCTGGGTATTTGGTGGTCTCAGCGGTCCCCCGGAAGAGGAGTTATGTCCTTCTCATACAGAAGAGAAAGCTTGGTCAGCAGGCAGGTGTGTCCCCTCAACTCTTGACTCCCAAAAAGCACCCTCCACTCTCACGATTTCAGTGTCAAACAGGGCAGGGAGGCCCTAGGTCTGACTGGCACCGCTCACCGCCTTTGTTCTTTCTGGTTCTCTGCTCTGCCCCAGCATGGGTGATGGAGCCAGGACCTTGGGTTCCACAGGTCCGGGTCCACATCCCAGCCTAGCCAATGGCTGGTTGTGTGTTGGGGCCACTAGGCACTGTAGCCTGCGTTTCCTTCTTCTGAGGGTGATGGGACACCAAGATGGAAATGCCCCTCCACTCATGGCACTCCTTTCTACCAGCCTGGTGACAGGTGGAATCTGGCACCCTCGGTTTGTGTATAGCTCCAAACTGAGCTGACCCCAGAAGTCCCCATAGGGGGCACCAGGAAAGCAGAGCTAGGACTGAAGCCCAGGACTGCCCAAGTGCTGGATCCCCTTACGTACTGTGCCATCCACTTTCTGGGATCAGTTAATAGGGCAGGAGGTGCCCAGGAAGAAGGCTGTGCCCTCAGGCTTGCTTAGCACTGGAAGGATGATAGGGACCACAGTGGGCCTCATGCATGTCCCATCTATCCACCAGGTGCCTGGTACATATCGTCCGCTCCACCTCTCTCAAATACTCCAAGATCCGCCAGTTCCAGGAGCACTTCCAGTTTGACGTGTGCCGCCACGAGGTGCGCTACGGCTGTCTGCGAGAGGACAGCTGCCACTTTGCCCACAGCTTCATTGAGCTCAAGGTCTGGCTGCTGCAGCAGTACTCAGGTAAGGGGCAGGCAGAGAAGGTGAAATGGGAACACAGTTGGCTGGGGGCAGATGTTCCAGAGCCTAATAGGGACCTCAGGTGATTTCAAAAACAGGAGACTTCTGAGAGCTTTCTGGAGTTGCTGGTGCACCCTGGACAACACACAGGAGACAGAACTCTGCTCTCGGAGAGCTGCCAGGCCTAGCAGCGGAGGTTCTCTCTGGCCAGCACTGCCAGGGGAGCTCACATAGGTGAAATAGGGAAGCAAGTCTGAGCATGGTTACCGAACTGGACTCCTGCTCCAGCAACTTCACCTCCTGCCAGTCCCTCCCCTCCCTGAACCTCCATCTGCTTGTCTGGAAATTGGTGATCTGGATTCTAGACTTACAGATGATTCCACATTCACCCATCTGATTCCCTGAGTACCTTCTCCATGTCAGGGATTCAGCCTTGAGCAAGTTGAGGCCTTTGCTCTAGAGAACTTCCATGATGCAGATATGAATCCAAAGGCAGTACAGTGGCAAGAAGAAAATCCTGTAGTCCATCTGACCAAGGCTGCATTTTTATCTCCACTGGCTGTTATGATTTCATTAGCAGCATGTGGGACCTGGGTGGAGGCACAAAGTATTGTACATGTGGCAGCCAGGGTCCTCTTAGAGTCAGTGGTGCTATGACTTCATGTGTAAATCAGTGATACACAGAAGCAAATGGGAGAGGGCCCCAGGCGAGCATTTTCGGCCTGGTGGTAGGAGCAAGCCTGTCAAGGGAAGAGCAGGGAACAGCAAGGCTAAAGGACTTGAGAGGTTAAAACAGTGAATGTGGGAGGGTTAGAGTTGAGACCCAAGATCAGCAGGAAACCCAGGGTGTAAGAGTCTCTTGGCCTTAAATAGAAATACCGTCATGTGCAACATAGTGAGGCTTTATGCAACAATGTGTCACAGAGGACAATGGTCCCATAATATAATAGCGGGTTGAACTGTGCAATGAATACAGTGAATGGGCAGCCCTGTTACTCGACCATGGCCTTGCTGTACTGTACTTGATCCTAGAATGTGTCAAATATGTCCCCCATTTAAATTTTTAAAAAAATTTTTTTTAAAGCTGACTGTGAGGCCAGTGAGATGACTCAGTGGGTCAGTGGTAAAGTGCTGGACGTCAAGCATGACAGCTCGAGTGCGATCCCTGGGACCTCCATAGTGGAAGGAGAGAATCGACTCCTGCAAATTATCCTCTGACCTCCACATACCTGCTGTGCTTGCATGTACACATACACATACATATGCAAAGCAATAAAGAAGAGAATTGTTTTAAAAGGCTGTTCACAGCTGTCACATCAGCCGCAGCCCCACCCTTCTGTTTACAACATCTCAAAAGACCACATTTCTTAGGACAGAGAGCATCATTAACAGGGCGCATGGCTACCATTGGCATTGTAAATTCAATGACCACGGATTGCTCTAAATCTATGTACAGTGCCAGGAGGGGTTTTAGGTGGAGTGGAATTATGGAATCGGGTCAGCATTTTCCAAGCCACACTGGCTTCTGGGTGCAGAATAGAGGAACAAGGCCTGTAGTGGAGACACGGGGGAGAGCATAGCTCAGACCAGGTGGCCAAAGTGCTCAGATGGTGGGTATATTTGATGGTACAACCCACAAGAATTGCTGAATCCAAAGACGGTGTCAAGGTCAACTCTGAGGTCAGGGTGCCTGGAAGAGTGGGGTTCCATGTGGGAAGAGTGGGTTTGGGGGGGTAACATCAGGGCTCAGGATGGGATGTGGGCTCTGAGCTCTCTCATTCTTCAAGTGGTGATGTTGAGTGGGCAAGCGGGCATGCTAGACTGGAGGTTGATGTGGTGTGGGCTATGGATACATACTTGGGGGTCATCCACAAGAATCTGCATGTCAAGTGCAGTATGTGGTCCAGGGTAAGCACTGGGCTGAAGGTGGCTGCTGTGGAGCAGTGTCCAAAGAACAAGCACACAGCTAATTGGAAGGAGGCAGGACTCAGGAAGAGGTACTGAGCTGGACCTAGATGGCTGATAGGGATCTGACTGGTAGTTTGGGGGCCATTGTGCTGGCATGTTTGTCCTTTGGAGGACTGGCAATGAAGAGCCATGCGCCTTGGTGAACAAGTGAGCCAGGCTGGGACAGGCCCAGAGTCCTGTCCCTTGGACTAGGCTGCCAAGCAGGATCAGGTCTGAGTCTGCAAGAGAGGCAAAGCTTCAGGGAAGCATGCTGAGCAGCTGGCTTGAGAAACGGGGCACTGGCTTGGCAGTGAGGGAGCAGACTCTCTTCCCATGGTACAGATGAACAAATGGGCCCAGAGAGGATGAGTGTATTCCCTGGGGTACCCTAAGTCTTACTGTGGCTGGGCGTGGCGGTGGGGCTCCTCTGCTCGGGCCTCGGGGTGCACCAGCATCCCAATCCTGCAGATGCTGTGCCTCACCTTTTACCAAACCCGCTCAGGGACACCTGTCCTCTCCCACCTCCGCAGGCATGACCCACGAAGACATCGTTCAGGAATCCAAGAAATACTGGCAACAGCTGGAAGCACACGCAGGGAAGGCCAGCAGCAGCTTGGTATGGATTGGATTGGCACTGGGGGTGAGGGCGGGCCCCACGAGGGCTGCCTGTGTCCTTTTGCTAGGACATAATTTCCTATGTACCAGCAAGGTACACCCTTTCCTCTACTCACATTTTATCACTTACTGAATGAGTGTGTGTGTCCAAACATGTTTTCATGTGTACACAGTCATTTATATACATACACCCTTTTTTTTTAAACCATTTGAGAATAAGTTGTCCTCTAACCATGCCATGACCACTTTCGTTGTATATCTTTAAAACGAGGACATGGGTTGGTGAGATGGCTCAGTAGGTAAAGGTGCTTGCTGCCAAACCTGATGGCCTGAGTTCAATCCGAGGGACCTCCACACACACAGTGTGGTATGCACATGCCCACACACATATACACAATAAATAAATAAACAAATAAATAAAAACTAAAAAAAGAAAGGACAAACGTCCATTCCACAGAACCATCAGGGAATTCGCATTGGTGGAGGACTGCCATTCCACTTGGGTGACTTGTACCCCAGGTTCCAGGCATCATACTGTAGTCCATTGCCACGTCTTTGCCTCTTTTCATTTAGAATGGCCCTTTTGTTGGTCTCATGACGTACCCATTGTTGAAGCCTGTGAATGCCCTTTCCCTGGGGGAGTGTTCTCCTTCCTGTTACCGAGGCAAGAGGCCAAGGTCTCAGTTTATATACCAGGAATCATGTCATCTTCAGTTATCTCTTTACTGGTGATTACTTGATTTAACTTTGATAGTTTGATTAAAATGCCTCTGCTGTAGAAATTTCTGTACAGTAAAGTTCTATTTTCTGTTTTGTTATTAATGAACACTTCCTGGATCAGTTAAGCATGGTGGCATATGCCTGTAATCCCAGTATAAATAAAATATAAGAGTTAGGAGGATTAAAAATTCAAAGCTAGGGCTGGAGAGATGGCTCAGTACTTAAGAGCACTGGCTATATAGTGAGGACTCAGCACACTGGCGCTCGGGTCCTGTGAGCCTCACACCCTCACTTGAAATGGTTGGCAGGGCTTTGTGGAAGAAGGGTCTGAGGGGAACCAGGTGAGAATGGCACAGGTACAGAAGGAACAGGGCACATTCTGGTCACTGAGCAAGCCTCCGTGCCTCTGTTTCCCATCTGTAAATGTCCCGATGTGATAGCGAAGATCAGGACGGAGAGAAGACAACAAAATCAGTGTGTACCAGCATGAGCTTACATGGACATTCACAGGGTCTCCAAGCCTCCCCAGGAGGCTTTTTGAAGGGGAAGACAGGTGAACCAGGGTCTCATATGGCTCAGTCTGGCCTCAAACTATGTAACAGAGGCTAGCTTTGAATTCATTTTAAAATTTTTTCTTTATTATTTTCTGTGTATGAGTGTTATGCCTGCATGTATGTAAGAGCACCCATGTCATGCAGTGCCTGAGGAGGACAGAAGAGGGTGTCTGATCCCCTGGAATCACGGATGGAGTTACAGATGGTTGTTAGCCACTATGTGGTTGCTAGGATTCGAATCTAGATCTTCTGCAAGAGAAGCCAGTGCTCTTAACCAATGTGCCATCTCTTTAGTCCCTCGGACTGAGTAATTTTAACACAACACCACATAAGTAGGTATATAAGATGGGTATATAAATTAAAAAAAAATTTTTTTTTTTAATGTTTGGAGCAGGTACTAGGAAAGATGGCTCAGTGATTAAGAGCATTGGATGCTCTTGCAGAGGACCTGGATTTGGTTTCCAGCACCCACATGGTGGCTAACAGTTGTCCATACTCCAGTTTCAGGTGATCTGATGACCTCTTCTGGCCTCTGAAGGCACTGCATGACTTGGGTACACGCACATGCAGGCAAAATGCTCATACACATAATTAAAAAAAAATTTAATCCAATTTTTTAAATATTTGAGGCAACACATTCTCTTTTTTTGTTTGTTTAATTTACTTTCTTGGCCTTTTTGAGATGGGTTCTACCTGTAGCCCAGCTGGTCTGGAATTAACTAGGTAGGCCTGGTTGGCCTTGATCTCACAGAGCTCTATCTACCTCTGCCATCTGAGTGCTGCGATTTACTTATTTATGTGTATATCTGTCCCCATGTGAGTTTATGTGTACTCTGTGTGTGCAGGTGCCCACAAGGCTGGAGGGCATCTTGAATCCCCTGGAGCTGGAGATTCAGGTGCTTGTAAGCCACCTCACCTGGATGTTGGGAACCAAACTCGGATCCTCTGGAAAGAACAAGTGCTCTTGACTGCTGAGCGTCTCTCCAGTGTGCCCCCACTATGTACCCTCGGCTGGTTTCTTAACTTGTGGCAATCCTCCTACCTCAGCCTCCCAAGTGATGCAGGACTATATGCATGCAGGCATGAGTTATCATCCCCAGCTATAAATCAAACATTTACTAATAATGTCATAAATGTCTTTGAAAACAACTTAGTATAAATATAATTTTTATCATGCATTAAAAATGAAAGAAAATTTACGTGCTGCTAAATTGCCTGTGTATTTTTGCAGAAAGAATTAAGACTTGGATGATTATTTGAAACGGCAGGAGGTAGCGTGCCTTCAGTACTTCCTAGAGTTGATCAGTGTTTGGTTTTATAATCATCAATGCTGAGAACATCACCTCCCATAATAATATGTAGTATGAAACGGCAGAAGTATGTTTAGAGTCATGTTGGAAATTCATCCTAATCCTAAGCCGAAATTCATTTAATGATTTTTAAAAATGTAACTCATGTGAGCAACTCAATGGCAATTTTTTAAAAAGATTTTTTAAAATATTTTATTATTTTTATTTGTTGTATAGGAGTGTGTTGCCTGCATGTAGATAAGTGCACCTGTGTCATGCAGTTCACACAGATATCAGAAGAGAACATCTGACTCCCCTGGGACTGGATTTACAAAAGTTAGCCACCATTTGGGTGCTGGGAACTGTACCTGGTCCTCTGCAAAAATAGCCAATGCTCTTACCCCCTAGCCGTCTCTCCAACCCCAAATTTCAAGACTTGAGGATCTTTTTAAACAGTGACCTTTTTATTTATTTGTTTATTTTTATTTCATGTGTATGAGCATTATGCTTGCACGTATGTAGTGTACCCATTGTCATACAGTGCCTACGGAATCCAGAGGAGGGCATCAGATCCCCTGGAACTAGAGTTTTGGATGTTTGTTAGCCATATGGGTAATGGAAATTGAACCCAGGTCCTCTGCAAGAACAGCCAGTGCTCCTAACCACTGAGCCATGTCTCCAGCCCCCACTTTTGAGGATTTTTAATAATATAGTCCAGATGAAGAGGTCAAATTCATTTTCGCTCCTTTGCCAAGCCAGGGGGCAGGAGCAGTTTGAGCCTCTCTGCCTTCTCTGTGTCTGTGATGACCAGGACAGAAGGTACCTGCTGCAGAGGCCTTTGAGCTTCACGTTGTGCTTGTTTTTCTTGGTATTGGTGCATCTGGCATCCTTTCAGGCTGGCTGTGAGCAACTGTTTTCTGAGGCAGAACAACTGGGCACTCAGAGCTAGTGTCAACATCTAAAAATCCAAACAGTATTCCCAAAACTTTTTTTTTTATGCGTATGAGTCAGTTTCATGCATGTATGTAAGTGTCCTTTGTGCCCACAACACCTGAGGGGACCAGAAAAGGCTGTCAGATCCCCTGAAACTGGAGTTATAGACAATTGTGGGTACTGGGAACTGAACCTGGGACCTATGTAAGAGGACTATGATCTCAACCACTGAGCCATCATTTCAGCCCCACAACAGCAGTTTTTTAAAGTCAGATATTCTAACACAATACATATAATCCAAAGATACACAAATTTGATACATATTGAGGATTGACAGTAGGAAAATATTGCATTGTTTTCTGCAAACCATTATGCTCCAGAGACTAGAACAGTTTTAATGTACAATAAAACCCTGCAATTCATAACATACAGGAGTGTGGAATCGGGGCTGAGGTGTCCTGGCAGCATTTGTGGTGCTGTGTGGTGTAATGGCATGCATAGTACATGTTGTGTGTTCAGAAACCCGCAACCCCCAAATTCAGTCACACGACTCCGTATAGAGTTGTGTGTTCAGAAACCGGCAACCCCCAAATTCAGTCACATGACTCCATATAGAGTTGTGAACCACATTTTACAAGTTAGGTGTGGTGACACACACCTTTAATCCCAACACTGGGGAGGAAGAATCAGGCAGATCCCTGTAAGATCGAGGTTTACATAGCAAGTTCCAGGTCCACTGGAACTACACAGAGACCCTCTCTCAGAAAAAAAAAAAAAAAAAAAAAAAAAGCTGTGTTCAATGAAAATGTTGCCCTGACCAGTCCTCCAAAGAGTGAGGAGAGGTGAGAACCAGCCAGAGAAGGCAGAAAGAGCTTCTGGTCAGGAGTCAGGAGGGCCTGTCCACCACACCTGGCTCCCCAACTAAGAAACCATAGAACCTGCAATGGAGTATCACTGTCAGTGGAACCAAGGAGTAAACTAGTCCATCCCAAGACTCAGTGATCCTAGGATTTCCAGAGCTGTGACAGACCCAAAGTGTAAGGCCTGGTGTCTACACTTGCACCAACCCACTCCCCATCTTCCAATAGGGTGCACCAAGGACACATGGGCCCAGCACCTTTGACCTGCAGATGAAGTTTGTGTGTGGTCAGTGCTGGAGGAACGGGCAGGTGGTGGAGCCGGACAAGGACCTCAAGTATTGCAGTGCCAAGGCCCGGCACTGGTAAGCAGGCACTGGATGGATGCCCTAGAGAGGTGGGGACCCACCAGTGCACCGTGGGGGAGGAAGCCAAGACCTGCAGGCCAGGGCTCTAAGAGAGGAAAAAGAGGTCTCACAACCCTGAGGCTTCACCTCCAACTCTCCAATGACTCTCATCTCTGACCTACAGCTGGACCAAGGAGAGGCGGGTCCTTCTTGTGATGTCCAAGGCCAAGAGGAAATGGGTGTCGGTGAGGCCACTGCCGTCCATTCGCAGCTTCCCACAGCAATACGATGTGAGCACCTGGGGTGAGAGGGTGCAGGGGGCTTTGGGCCCCGGCGGGCTTCTGACTGGCTAACACAATGATGCAAGCCTTGAGGACTCAGAAGGCTCGCCTTTGCCCACCCACAGCTCTGCATCCACGCACAGAACGGCCGCAAGTGCCAGTATGTGGGGAACTGTTCCTTCGCACACAGCCCTGAGGAGAGGGACATGTGGACCTTTATGAAGGAGAACAAGAGTGAGTAGCAGATTCGCCCACAGCTCCTCATTGCCAGACACCCCTTGAGGACCTGCTGTGGCTATTTGTTGTACTGGGGTGCTTTCCCAGTCTCAACAGGCCCTGCCTCACTCTGGGCTTCCTGTGAGTGAGTAGTCCCCTGAGGCAAGACAACTCAGCAGCACTCCCTAGGATGTCTGTGACTCCCAAGTACAGCAAGGATTGTGGGCAGAAAGGATGGGGAAGCCCCCCTCACCAAGCACTCTGCTCCCTGTCCAGTCCTGGATATGCAGCAGACCTATGACATGTGGCTGAAAAAACACAACCCAGGGAAGCCTGGAGAGGGAACCCCCATCAGCTCTCGGGAAGGGGAGAAGCAGATCCAGATGCCCACTGACTATGCTGACATCATGGTAAGCCCTGGCCATGTGCAAAGCCAAGGCCAGCTGGGAGGGCAGCCTGGAGGGACGGAGTGGGGCAGAGGTGTGGGAGCAGGCACCCATGCAGCTGTGCTCCCAGATGGGGTACCACTGCTGGCTCTGTGGTAAGAACAGCAACAGCAAGAAGCAGTGGCAGCAGCACATCCAGTCTGAGAAGCACAAAGAGAAGGTCTTCACTTCCGACAGCGATACCAGTGGCTGGGCCTACCGCTTCCCCATGGGCGAGTTCCGGCTCTGTGACAGGTGCTGGGGATGGCATGACGGGACAGCACAGTGGGGCAGGGGAGGGCAGGGATCAGTGGGCCTAAGGACAGGGATGCTGTGACCCGCTCCAGCACCTCTCCTCCTGCTGCACTGAGGATGTGGGTACAGTGCTGGAGGTGGGGGTCAGATCCGAGGGAGTGCTGCCGTGTCACCGGCTCCCCAAGCTGGGACCAGAGCTGCCTGCCAGGGAGAGGCCCATCTCAGGGAGGCTGAGTAGCCCCAGGTGGGAAGGCATAGAGCTCGGGCAGTGAGTCCTCTGCCACCCACAGGCTCCAGAAGGGCAAGGCCTGCCCAGATGGGGACAAATGCCGCTGCGCGCATGGACAAGAGGAACTCAACGAGTGGCTGGACCGGCGTGAGGTGTTGAAGCAGAAGCTGGCCAAGGCCCGCAAGGACATGCTTCTGTGCCCACGGGATGACGACTTTGGCAAATACAACTTCCTGCTGCAAGAGGATGGGAACACTGCTGGTGCCACCCCAGAAGCCCCTGCTGCTGCCACTTCCACTGGGGAGTAGGGCCAGGTCTCAGCTCTGGGCGAAATTCTGGGGGCTGGGGTGGGTTGGGGACAGAATGGCCAAGGCAGGCCAGTCAGGGGTGGGAGTCGACACCGTCAGGCAGCCCGCAGTCCCCTGGGGCCCTGTCTATCCTTTCCACCCCAACCATCCTAGATGTGTGTACCCAGGTCATGCGCTGTTGTCTCAAGTGATCCCGGGTTCTTGTCCTGTAAAAGGGGGCAGCCTCCCCAACTCTGGCTCTCCTGGTTGGGGAGGAGGGACCTAGCCAACCCTCCAGCTTCAGCCTGTAGCTTTAACTTCTGTCTGCTCCTAAAGGGGGCCCAAAGCTCAGGGCTGGGGAGCCTGGGGTCCCCACTTGAATCTGCAGCAGGAGGGTCCTTCTTCCTGTCTACCCTTCACCTTCTCCCTTTCCCTGGGGGTAGATCAGGACACGACAGGGGTAAGAGGTCCTGATGAGCTTTAAGATGCAGTCTGAGACAGAGCTAGGGACACTGTGCTGGTCACTTACCACCTGAGGCTTCAGTTCCCCACTGTCCTTGAAAGGGGCAGGGGCTGAGTTAGATATCTGAAGTTGGACTAAGAAGCTGGATGTCCTAACAACCACCCCACCCATCCCTCTCTCTCCCCTGTGAGCCACTAGTGTAGACTGTTCCTAAGCCTTTGTAGTTAATCCAGCCCAATCCCATTTTGCAAAACAGGTCTAGTAGGAGCAGAAACCTGCACGGTTTTCCAGCTCCCTGCTGGAGTAGGGCCAGTTAGCTCCTGGAGCCTCTGGGCTCCTCAGCCCCATGCAGCAGTTCCAAGTCAGAGGAGAGCTGGTCTTGTCAGCACCCCGTGGAGACACAGTCCACTCCTGAAGATGGTATGGAGAAAGCAGAAGAGGTTCTGTCTCCATGCCCATTCATGGAGAGGGTGGCAGAGGCGGGCTACCAAGAATTCAGGCTCTGCACAAGTCTCAAAGCATGGGGAGGGGTTGGGTGATGCAGAGAGCAGGGAGAGGGAGGACCTTGAGCTCTATGGGCCACTAGGGGACACAGCCCCCCTTTCCTGGGGACCCAGTATAGTCCTCTCCCAAAACCCAAATATACTGTTATGCTCATTTATCCCAGCCCCACCCTCTATCCAACCCTGCCAGCTGCCTAGGACCCTAGCTGACCCCCAGCCCATGCCCCCACCCACCAAAACCTCTTCCATTGTCTGACATATGTCTGTGCACCCCTTCATCCCACCCCCCATGGGTAGACTCAGCCTCCCCTGGTTCCCCAGACATTCCAGAATGCTCCATGCCATTGGCACAAGGAGTGGAGTACCCCAGGAAAGAGCCAGGGACTAAGGCTAGTGGGGAGTGAGATGGAGAAAACAGACACCCTGTATTTCTCCCCCAGCCAAGACTGCTAATGCTCTGACATAATGATGGCGCCCAGGCATAGAGGACCCTGTTCCTCATGTTGCCCTTGCCCAGCCATCTCCCAATAATGGCATGCATCCTTTTCTCTCCCCGCCCCTTTTCCCTGCCCCCAGCAGGCCAGCACCACAATGTTTGCGTGCTGGTGGCGTGGCTGGTGGGGAGGAGAGACCACACCCAGGGTGGGAGCTGTGGCCGTGAATGTCAATGATACTTGTTCTTCTGATACGTGGTGTTGCAGTTTGTTGTCACCAGCCTTGTTTTTAGTGTGTATATATGTTGCCCCTGTAATACATATATACACAGGTATTAAATATATCACTCTATATAATATTATATATGTGTGTGGTATCCAAGGAATCTCTTCTAATGAGGGCTAAAGATAAAGAATTTAACGAGAAAATGCAGATATCCTTGTGAGCTTTGGGTGTTTATCAGGGATCATCTGGCTGTTTAGGAGACTAGAACTGGAGTCATGGCTCAGAGATGATTTGGGCAGAAAGGGCACAATAGCCCACACCTGGGCCCTGCTCTGCATACAAGTTTTCCACACACCCATGTCTAGAGGGGAGCACCAGAGTGCTCAGGAAAAGAAAATAATTGGTGTTTGTTTCCCCACCAAAGGAGAAGGGTGAGCCTGTTTAGCCTGTTCGTCTGCCCAGGGGACCCTGGGATCCAGAATCTGTGGGCTTCCAGACCTGGATCCCCCAATAGGAGAGAGAAGAGAGAGTAAGACAGGGAGGACCTGGGGTGGGAGACAACAAAACACTTTTAATGATGAGTATAGTTCATTCAGACATGACTGCTCCAGGGTCTCTCACTGGGATGCGCAGAGTTAAATCTGGACCTGGACAAGGTGGCATAGTGGGCACAGGGCTGGGGCAGTGGGGAGGGATCCTGCATTTCTCGCTGGGCAGTAACCAATCTAATGGTCCTTTAAATATGTCTGTGTATTAAAATTTTAAGAATACCACACTTTAATATTAAATATCATAAGTTCTAGTATCTTGATAATAATGTAGATGTTTTAATAACAATTTTTGTCCTTCTTAAAATAAAATGAGAGAAACTCGCTTCTTTTAGCCTTTGTTCTAGAAAATAAATGTATGCACTTTGACCTTTGTCCCCCAGGTGTCGCTCCTGTCCCTCCCCACCTGCTGCCTGTGTTCAGGGGCCTGAACTGCCTGGAATTCCTGGGACAGAGCTGGCCCCGGCTGGCTGTGCCTCAGGCAGACATTCCAAGGGATGAGGAGCAGGCCTGTGTACACAGAAACCCAGCTGACCCAGCTTAGGCAGCACCTTCGTGGCAGGGACAGGCTGTGCTCTGTAAAGTGGCCCCAGGAGCCACCCTTTGCCAGATTTTCCCTTCCTGTGGGACTACCCAGGGGCACCTGTGCCTGCTCTTACCAACATGTGCCACTCTGGGTTCTGTGCCCTTTCCGGGTGTAGCCTGTCCAGGGAGGTGAGGTTTAGGGTTATGCTGTGCTTTGCAATGTGATCCAGTTTCCTCTCCTTCCTTCCTTTCTCATTTTTGAAACAGGGTCTCACTATGTAGCCTGGCTTGCACCAGCTTTGAGCTCCTGATATTCCCGCCTCCGCCTCCTAATGCTGTAATCATAGGCCTATGCCACCACACCCAGGAGTTTCCTCAACTTTAAAAGATCTGGTCTTTCTGCTGTGGGGGGTCAGGGAGTACCTTTTCAAAGCCAGAGTATGTTTAGTCCAGACTGAGACTGAGTGCTCACTAGTTAACCATGTTTTGTTTTGAGACAGGGTCTCACTACAGAACTATGGGTGGCCTGGAATTCTCTATGTAGATCAAGCTGGCCTTTGCATTAACCCTCCTGCCTCTGCCTCTAGAGTCCTGGGATCACAAGTGTACACCACCATGTCTTGCCAGTTAGCTTTAAACTTCAGGATGGAGTGGCCTGGGACAGAGGCTCTGGGCCTATGTATTGCCTGAAGAGAGAGTCCTCGAACTGATTAATGTTGGGATGGGGATGAAGAACGGAAGCAGTCCGCTCTTGGGTACCTTGCTGGTGCCAAGCATGGTATATAGTACCTTGGTTCTCCACAACCCTGTGAGTTTGCTATTCACATTTCAGAGCCCACAGAGATTCAGCAAAGCTCCTAGAGGACTCAAAAGGAGATGAGAAAGATCAAGAGCCAGTAGGAACCCAGTATTGGCAGAAGTTTTTGGCTTTGTTCTGGGGTCCTTGGCACTTAGACCTGCCCTTAGGCTCAAATGCACATGAGCTTGCGCCAGGACATTTCCTAAACCCCAGAAATTAAAGAGTAAGCAAGTAAACCTGAGACGCTGAAGAGCAAGTCAGCAAATCTGAGAGGCCGAATTACCAACTGCTATACATTCCCTTTAGTTCTTTTCTGATCCTCCATTTGGCTCAAGTTAGACTTGAATAAGCACCTACCCCATCCAGATCCTTGGGATACAAGACTGTTGAAAAAAACTAGTCCTCTCTGAATCTTCGGTTGTCCAGAAGACCAACATAAGTTAGGTTTTTGTATTGTTATGATCAGTGGGCACTTCTTATTCTGCATTTTTTCCTCTTAATTTTATTTCACTTGTAGTTCCATGTGGATTCCATGTGCCACTGAAACCTGGACACGCATAATATCTGACATTTGTGCCATTCGATGGCACTAATGGAGCAGAATCACACTGCACTGAGCAGCACTGATACAGGGAACCGGCTCCTCTACTCTGGGGATGGATGCTCCTTCTTGGGCAAGTGTAGGGCTTAGCAAGGACTTGTAGGCCATCCTGCATCTCTCCAGCAAAGGCCTTTGAGGGTTCTGCCAAAAACATCTAATCCTCAACTGGGGGAACCTATGCAGCTTGCTGGGAAATACACTTTAGCCTCAGGAAAGGGCAACCTCAGCGTCTGAATCTGGTTAACGGGCAGTAAATCTGTATCAGCCTCTTCTGACATCTTTGTTTTTGAGCCTGGATATTAAGTGTACCCTGTTGGCTAAGAACGGAGGATGACAACATGAAAGTCCTTTTATTTTTATTTTATGTGTATGAGTATATTGCCTGCATGTATGTAAGTGTACCCATGTTGTACAGTGTCCACAGAGGTCAGAAGGGAGCATCAGATCCCATGGAACTGGACTAACAGATAGTTGTTAGCTGCCATATGGGTGCTGGAAACTGAAACTGGATCTTCTGGAAGGGCAGCCAGTGCTCTATCTTAACCACTAAGCCATCTCTCCAGTCCTCATGAAACTTCTTAACCAAGTCTTTCCTGGGACTTCACCTCCCAGCTGAACCATGAGGCCTCCCACAGTTTCTCTTTAAACAGACATAGCTGTTGTCACATAAAGAACATCTTGTTGCTAGGGAATTAGAGGAAAATACAATCAGAAAAATGATGTGCCAAGAAGATGGACTCAGTGGAATCAAGAAAAAAATCAACAGGCCTAGACCATTCACAGAGGGCTTTGAACCTTTGAGCCCAGGGCCCCAGGAAGTATGGACAATCCGCACCTACTAACCCACTCCTCCAAATGTCTCCAGGTATATGATACAGCCTTACCATCTCAGTACTGCTGCCCTCCCCAGCTCCTGGCCCAGGGGTTTTCTGATGTGGTTCCTGTCTAACCACTGGAGATGCTGCCAGCTGAACAACCTGAGTACAGGACAGTGTGTGTCAATGTGGACTTTAAGCAACAAGAAAATTCTCTAGGTTTAAGACCTAACTAGGTATCTTATTTAGCTTTGAACTGCCTGCAAGATCTAATCTGCTCCAATATACACAGTGTGTTAATCCCAAGGAGCAGACTCGGGTTGTCAGGTTTGGCAGCAAGTACCTTTTCCCATTGAGCCATCTTTCTGGTCATAGTTTTAATTTTTGTGTAAAATCTCAAAGCTCAAAACTGTTCATGTGTGGAAAGACCCAATTCCCAAGCTGTCCTCTGACTTCCACATGTGTAGCAAGGCACATGTATCCACACAAATACACATGCACATATACAAATAAATAAATGAAAATTTAAAATTAAAATTACCCAGACCTGATGGTGCACAGCTGTAATCCCAGGGCTCAGGCAGTCAAGAAAGGAGGATCAAAAGTTCAGGACCAGGACTGGTTATGCAGAGGGTAAATGTGCTTTCTGCCAAGGCTGATGACCTGAGTTCAATCCTTGGGACCCACATGGTAGAAGGAAAGAACTGACTTGCAAGTTGTCCTCTGACCTCCACATGTCACATTGTATGCACCCACATTTATACACAGGAAATAAATGAATGTAATAATTTTAAAAAATGTTTTAGGTCCAAGACTAGCTAGAGCTCATAGAAACTGTCAAAAATAAAACCCAAGGAACAACCAGCTTGGTAGGACCCAGGTTCGATGGTCAGCAAACTGTAATTTCAGTTCCAGGAGATCTAACGCCCTTCTCTGGCATCCAAGAGCATTGCACACACAGACAGATGTAGGCAAAACACTCATATGCATAGCATTATATTTAAAAATTTATCAAAAACAAAACATAAAAAACAAGGGATATTGGTTGCTGGGGGAGAACAATGGACGGGAGAGACGAATGTGTATATGTGAAATTGTGACAGAACAATTTTTTTTTAAAAAGGGGTTGGGGCTGGGGATGTTGCTCAGTTGGTAGAGTGCTTGCCTAGTATGTATAAGACCCTGAGTTCAAATCCCAGTAATGAGGAGTGGGGGAAATAAAAAGGAAGTAAGCCTTTACAGAAAGGAAATGGGGGCAGGATGGCATTCACCTTTAATCCCAGCACTAAGGGCCATGGGGGCAGAGGCAGATGGAGCTCTAAGATTGAGGCCAGCCTGGTTTACATATAGGCTGCTGCTGCTGCTGCTGATGACAATGAAGGTACAAGCCTGAAATCCCAGCTACTTGGGAGGCTGAACAGGAGGAACATCTGTTCAAGGCCAGCCTTGGCTACAGAGCAAGTTCGGGGTTGTAGTTCCATGGTATAGGGTTTGCCTAACATGTACAAAGGCCTCAGTTTAAGCCTCAGCATCCAAAAAAATGCAGACATATTTGCTGTGTGATGATGCATAGCTTTAATCCCAGCATTCAGAATGCAGATGCACGCAGATCTCTGTGAGATCAAGGCCAGCCTGGTCTGCATAGTTCCAAGCCAGCTGGGACTATAGAAAGAGACTCTGTCTCAAAAAGACCAAATACATATATATATATATATATATATATATATATATATATATATGTAATTAAATTACTTTTCATTAATTCAAGAAAATAACACAATTTGGGGATGATTAATCAGGAGGAAAGAAAGGTGGTTAGAGAATAAGCCAGGGATGGGGGCAGGAAGAAGGCAGGAGGGGTGCTGAGACAGTTCTGATTCTGTGCAAACTGTGATTTGGAGAAGCAGCAAAGGCTCTCTGTGGAGATCAGCCTCAGGACAGAAAACCCAGAGCTTATCACAGTCAACCCAGAACCTCAGTGCCCTGGAAGAGGAACTAAAAGGGACCTGAGAGTCACTGTGTTCCATTATTTTGGAACTGAGACCCAGAATTACCACCTGGCTTATTCAAGATTCCACATAAATCGGAGACAGACTTGACAACTTGACATCCTCTGGCTAAATCTGACCTCTCTGGTGTCACTCTTAGAAGGATGCCGCCACACAGGTCCTTGACTTAACCCACACATGAACGGGGGATCACAGTGTCCTGGTGGGAGCACAAAGGACTATGGCCTGCAGCCAACTGCCACTGAAATCTCGGTAATGGACTAGGAAGCAGGGTTTGTCATCGAGGACCAGCCTGAGCTGAGTCAGCAGGGCTGTCCCCTCTCACTAGCGCCCCCCCTGCCAGCCCTCTGAGTGCGCACATGCTAGGGTTCTGTCTCCTCTCCTGGTCTCTCTGAAAGAACAACACTTCCCTTTGGAAAACAGACTTCAGGTTCTGTACATAGCATAAAGCCCCAATTATGTATGCCACTTGTGCACTTACATGCCTTGCGGGGCACATACACATTCAAACATGCCCAATCCTTATCAGCCCATGAGCTCCCACGTCAATGTACAGTGCTGCTACTGTCTCTGTAACTGCCACACCGTATCTTCTGTGCTGAGCTGCCCAAGGTACTTGTCTGGGCTGCCACCCTTCTTTCCTCTGCCCACCTCCCTGCCCAGCCCAGGCTGATTCCCACAGAGTGCCTTGCCCTCCACTGAGCCTGGGCCTCCAGGTCCCCTCCATGCCTCAGCTCCCTGTGTGGGCCGGTGCTTCCTTCCTCGTGGTGGGCTTGGGGCTCTGCTTACTGTTCTCATCTGGCAGCCCTGGTTATGGTTCCCAGCCTGGGGGAGAACTTCCCTTTGCAAAGTTAGATAACAGGCCGGGTTCTCTGTCAGAGGATTGGCGAGGTGGCTCCACGTGCTGCAGCTGGCACAGGGCCAGGCCCGCCCTGCCAAGCAGCGGGAAGGGAAGGCCTGGCTGCAGCCGGAGCTGGCAGGTGGCCGAGCCGGGGGTGGACAGGCAGGCTAGGGCTGGTGCTGCCCATTGGCTGCCTCAGGCTCCCACCCCGCCTGCCTCCCTAGCCTGCGGCTCCCTGGCCAACCCCTGCCTCTCCAGTTGCTTCTAAACTCTCGGAGCAATCACCTCCTGCTGGGAGGCATGTCGAGCTGCAACCAGATTGGAGTGGCCCCTGCCATGGACATGCCTGAGGTCCTTAAGTCCCTGCTGGAGCACTCTCTGCCTTGGCCGGAGAAGAGGACAGGTAGGAGCACAGGTGATCTGTGTTGGCTGGCTGCCTAGGTGCCCAAGGGGTGGGAGCAGACACAGGGACAGCGGGCAAAACAGGTATGGAAGGGTCCCCAGATGGGGTCTACCTTTGGTGCTGTGCTGAGTAGGGGACGGGCAGCAATGAAAAGAAGTACCTGAGGAGGTATGTGGGTGCCACACCAACTCTAGAGCTGCCCCCGTGCCTGCTGGCTTTGGGGAGCCATGGCCAGCATGCAGCCACTGACAGGTGCTGTGCTCACGTGGGAAAAGGACAGGACCAAGAGTGCCTGAACGAGTCCAGCTGAAGGCTGGCTGCTTCTTAAGCACCCTCCTCTGCACACTGGGGGTAGACAGAGGAAGTAGATTTGGGCAGCAGGAGCCCATGTCTAGGGAAGAGGCTTTCAGCGCCTGCCACTTGCTGCTGGAGGGCTGAATTCGTGGACAGCACGGAAGCTGTTATGTAACAGGACCACAAGCCCTGTTCCTAGGATACCACAGGCAGACCCAGGGTGAGGGGCAAGCAAAGGAGCAGAGTGGAGAGGGTCTGAGCAGGGCAGCTTGGGTAGCCAGCACCAGGTATCTTGTAAGTCTTCCCCGGGAAACTCAAGTGCTCAAAATGCTTAGCTGTGGCGAGTTGGGAACCTGCTTGATGGACTCCCTCCTGATAACCTATTTCTCCAAGTCTCTCAGGCTCACCTCAGGTCCTCATCCCTTTATTAATGTTTTTCCCACAGTGCTGGGGATTGAAGTCAGGCCTTTTGACTGTAAGCATAAGCTCTGCTGCACAGCTGTACCCCAAGCCCCTCCTCCATCATCCACCATTACCACGTCTGCTGTCAGTGTGACAGGAGCTCAGGGTACCAGTGAGGGGACCTTTTGCAGACATCTACCTCTCTCTGTGCTGGCACTGGATCCATCCCATCACCGTGGCAGCCTTTCTTCTTTCTGCAGGGCTCTCCCAGCTAGTTCCCAAACTTTGGTGTCAGAGGATAGTCCTTGGCCTCCTCTCACTCCCCTGGGGCCAGATATGGGTTTAATTTCCTTAACGCCGAAAAGTCAGGGCAGCAGGCTCCACTCCCTGCAGAGAAGGGTTTCCCCATACTTCATGGCAAGGTTTCCCAAGGGCTCTAATGGATCTTTGGACCCAGGACCCTTAGACAACAGCCTATGGTTTCTAATGCTAAGGAATCCAGGCACCCTCTAAGGCAGGCATCACCAGAGGGATTCCTGTGCTTTATAGTACATAGGATACCAGCTGCCAGTCAGGAGAAGGCCACCTCCTTGGGAAAGCCCACTGTTAGATGGATGAGCCTCAGCTGGAGTTCACATGCATCAACAGGCAGACCACAGACAACTTTCTGTCAACTCTAGACGGCCTGCATGGGTGGGCCCAGCTCAAAGGTTTTCCAAAATCTAAAGTAGAGCCTTCCCTTCCTGACCCAGGTTCCAAGGAAGATGGTGCAATCTCCTCCTAGCCCTATCCAGGTACCCCAGGATTTCTACTGATGGAGTCAGCTCCCAGCTGAGCAGGGAAGCATTCTGGGCCAGTGGGGAGTGGGGGGCAGCTAATGACACTGCTTCTTGCATAATGCTAGAGGCTAATAACGCCTTTGAAGTTGGTAGCAGCTACCCCGGCACTGGCTCTCAGCTGGTCTGTAGAGCCCTGAGACAGCTGAAGAATCCCTGTCCCTTGCTTTGGACAGGCAGGCAAGGTCCAGCACTTAGAGAATCTGTCAGAGCTTTGCCAGAGCTGGGAAGGTCTGATTGAGGATTAGTTATCCCCATATAGTCGAATCCTAGGCCAGAGTCTCTGGTTATCTCCTGTCATTTCATTGAAAGTCAGAGCATGAAGTCCTATGGGACTGAGAGTGGCCTGTGGTCAACCGGGAAGAGAAACTGAGAAGAAGGTAGTGGAAAAGTCACAGGTGTCCAACAGCACCATCTCACATTACTGCCCCCTACCTACAATCACCACTCCCCAAAGCACCCAGACTTTCCAAACCATTTAAAGGAAAATGTCTGCCTAGAGCACACCCCTACACTGAACCAGAATTCTAAGCAATCCTGTGGCAAGTGCTGAAAAAGTTCCCGTTGAAGCAGCGTCTTCCTCATTTCCCACCATTCGGCACTGGCCCCTGTGGGAGTCAGCAGAGCCAGTGGCTTGCCCTTCGCCTCCTTGCAAGAAGTGGGTTTCTCCTGGAAGACGTTGCAAACACCCCACTTTGCGTGTTCTTTCTTTAGCTCAGTGACTCTGCACAGTTAAGTCACATGCAGGGTGTAGCTAGATTCCAGTGGGAGGAAACTTTAGAGGAAAGCAAGCAGAGTGTGAGAAACTCCAGGTGTACCCTCAAGACACCTCTCTCTGCAGCTGTTTGCTCCATTTTCTAGTTCAAAGATACTTCCCCAAACCTCCGTGAAGTCCTCTCTTCTTGAAGTGCTGGAGACAGCATGGGTCTGCCTCTCTCCTGTCCCTAAGTAGTTACATATTCTTAAGCAGCCCTGACCAGATTTAAGACTGCCTTGGCTTCCTATGATCGCTACCCTGAGCTATCAAGTCAACCAACTTCCCTGTGGGCAGAGAAATCTACGCACAAAAAGGTACATGTGTACCCTAAGCTCTAACTCAGTGTCCCTGAACCTTGATCCCTACAAACTATTCTGCTGTCTCTGCTCTTACTGCTTTCTCCCAAAGACCCGCTTCCACGGTTGATTATCCTCCAATGCTGCTTCCTCTCTAATTCTAGAAAGATCCCGAGTCTCTAAACTGTCCAGTTAGCTCTTTACATCCTGCCTTCCTTGGCTATGCTCAGAGGCACCCCTCTCACTCTTCTGCTGTCTTGTGTTTAATCAGGCCTCCATTTCTAAGAGCCTAAAATCAGGCTTTAAAGTCAAAGCCTTCACGCTGAGCTGGGCAGACAGGGTCCTGACGTCCAGGGAACTTTTAAACCCCAGGCACTTCTGCACAAGGCAGCAAGATCTGGAAACACAGCAAAGCCTTAAAATTAGAGACAGGATGTGACTCCTGCTTCTGCAGCCCACTGTGCAGCCTGGGCTCCACCACCTCCTTGTCTTCATCCCTAGTCTTTAAAAAAGGGAAGAGGAATACCTGTTCCACAGGCTCACTGCCAGGACTAAATGCCTTGTCCCATGCGGAAGTGCTGCCAACTGTGACTGCCATGCTGCTTTCTCTTAAAGACTAAGAGTGGCGTGGTTTGGCGCTTGCTCCTTCCAACTGTAATCCAACCCACGTTCCCTTCCCTCCTGTGTTGGCAATCTATCTAATCCTCATTCCCTTGTTTCCATCTCCTTTAAAGAACTGGATCTTGTAAGATCGTGCACACACAGGATTGTCTCCTTGGAAATGTGTTAAGACTCTTGGGGCACGGTACCATCAGCCCCTTCAAACAGGGCAGCCCTGCTATAGCCAACGGAAAAATTCTTAGGGGGACTTGCTGGAGCACAGCAAGGGTTATGGGGAGAGGAAGTCACTCTGGACTTCTTAGTGGACTGAGGATAGACAAGCTGGGCTGTCCCGAGATTGGCCTTATGGAGTTTGCTTCAGGAGGAAACAGGATAGGGCCTTCTACAAACAGGTTAACTGGCTCATGTGCACCTCACTTCAGCCCTCCAAGAGGTGTATCTTCTTGGGAGAAAATGAACTCAAAGCTCAGCCACCTCAGGGCCAATAGGTGAGCTGCCTCTGCCCTTCCCTTTTACTCAAGGATCCCAGAGCGTTGTTCTCTACCCTGTTTATCAGAAACATGAGAAACTCAGGTTTATCAAGTGCCAGACAGTGGAGGCAGTGTGGATGGGTGCCCCTTCCAGGTGGCTTTATATCCAGCCAGACCCCCAAGCTAGGCTGCTAAGGAATGCCTCAGATGCATGTGTCGGGAATTGTGCCACTCACTCCTGTGTCAGTGTTTTAGTGGCATTGCAGGCAAGGTCTGATCATCCACTCTACCAATGAGGAGACCAATGATCCTGGGTTCGAGGGCCACACAGTTGTGGAAGTGGCTGCAACTTCCAGATGCCCCCAGATGCACATGTATGCATGGAATTCCCTGGTCTCTGAAGCCACACTGTATTTCTTGGTCCCTTGGTTATTCATTATGTGCTTAATGAGCATCTGCTGTGCTTGTGGCTCAGGCATGAGACAAACTCTGCCCTTGCTCCACTAGAGTTGGCAACCCACCGAGGAGAGACAGTCAACAATCAGGGGACCAGGACTGGCCTTTCCAGGGAGGACATTTAAGCTAAGGCCTGGAAAGTGAGGTAGAGCCAGCTCTGTGAGAAACTTTCAGGCTGTGGGGAAAACACCTGCAAAAGGCCTTTCTTTTGTCTGAAGAAAAAAGACCACTGTAGCCAGAGAAGATGAGCTATGGGAGAGAAGTGTGTGGTGTGGTTAGAGAGACCCCACAGATACGCCCTCAGGTGCTGGGCCTGGGTCCTGACCCTGGTACTGTATCACCAATAGGGTTTCAGCGCAGATTGTCAGGCCATGGTGGTTGAACCACTGCAGAGGCTAGCGGGGGCTTTCCTCTGTGGTAATGGCACGCATCTGTGATCCAAACCCTGAGAGTGCAGGCAACTTAAGCCAAATAGGAAACTAGGACTCTTGAGAGTATGGAAGGGAGAGGCAAGAATTTAAAAAGAGGCTCCACCCACCACTTCTGCCCCAGGACACACTGAGACCAAAGTACAAACCACAGGCCTAGAATTTCCCAGTCAAAGGTATATGAGCTAGGAGAGAGATGATTAAGTTCAGTGCTAGGAGCTTGCCAGAAGAATGGCTCATGCCTGTTCTTCCAGATTCCACCCTGAATCAAACACATGACTGTTATTTCATGTTAATAACATTCCCAGTATGTGAGACATGACTCTGAAAATTTTGTTAACACTCACACTGGCCCCAACCAAAGCCAGCAAGCCAATGAATATTAACCGAGTTGTTGCTCTAAGCAAGGCATTGTGTGCCTTTGGTACCGGAAGGGACGATGAGTTTGGGTTTTGCTAGAACTCAGTAGAATCCGTAACATCAGTCTATCCTTACATATTCAAGGTTTGGGTTTGTGAGACCTACCAGATGTAAGTAGCTAGGAGATCACTGTGGGGTGTCTGATCAAAGCAGTCTAGGCTAATGAAAATCACTTACTCAGCATATCTCAATTCAACAGAGTAACTTGAGTTTGTCAGCAAGTTTCTGGTTCAGGAAAGAACAGAATTTAGAGGGAGTCCAGTTCTGACAAGCAAACATTTCTCATTGTGCTCTGGCCCTGGGGTACATTGTATAACCACCCATGTGTTCACAGCCCCATCCATACCCCAAACCATGCAACTCTTGAAACAACATACCCTGAAAGGGAAGGAAGGGGCTGGGTGGATGCCTACCCACTCCATCTCACATACTACTATGTAGGTGGGCATCTGACATTACCTATCACAGATCACCCTCAAAATCACCCAGAGGTGGACTCTCCATTTTTTTCCCAGAGGGAAAGAGCTGAGGCTCAGAAGTCAATCACCCAATGCTTTAAGCTGGTCTGTGACCGAAAGGAAAGTCTCCTCAGGTCCCCCTCTAGAGCCCACCAAGATAACCACTATCCCACACTTTCCTCAGGAAGCCATTATATCAAAAAAACTATAATTGGCTGTCAAGATCGCTCAGTAGGTAAAGGTGCTTCCTGCCAAATCTGACAACCTGAGTTTTCTGTCTGCAGGACCCACATGGTAGGTGAGAACCGACTCCCAAAAGTTGTCCTCTAGCCGACACACTTGAGAAATGGCACGTGCATGTGTATACACACACAATAAATAAGTGCAAAATAAATAAATAATAGTAAAACTATCATTAGAGGCTAGGAATGCAGCTCTGTTTGTGCTTTGTCCAGCATTCATGAAGCCCTGGGATCAATCCTAGCAATGCACAAATCCATGGTGATAGTACGTGCCTGGAATTCCCACACTCAAGAGGAGGTGGCAGGGGGATTAAAGTTTAAGAGCATCTTCATCTACATGTTGAGGCTAGCACAGGTACATGAGATTCTGTCATCATACAAACAAACAATCAAAAACTTACAGAACACTACGATGCCACCTTAAAAGTCTAAACCAGGTACTAGCATGTTCTTCTTAAGGAGTCTATTCCTTTGTAGGACTCTCACACTACAGTAATGACTTCACAATACTTATTCCTCCACTATGGGAAGAGTCAAGGTCACAGTTTTTGCTGTGCCACTGACAAAAGACAATACCGAGAAAAGCAGCTAGGGTTCTTCTGGGGTCAACTGGAGGAAAAGAACACAGTGTTCCTGCCTCCAGGAAGGCAGTGCTGACTTCGGCGAGTATGCAATCATAGCTATCCTCAGACCTTGCAATGAGGCACAAAAACAGGCCGGCAATGCTCTGAGGGACCCAGGACATGCCATCTACCCTTTGGTTATCCAGGGAGAAAACCCCCCTCTGGGAGAGTCAGTAAAGAGCAGACTCAAAGCTAGGCTTTGGAGCCTCAACCTGCTACCTTCATGACTCCCTGTCCCTAGCTTGTTAGGTGAGCTACTCCAGGCTGGCTGACGGATGAGAAAGGCATTATCCATGTGGAAGCTGCCATAGGAGAGAGATGGGGTAGGAGAGGAAGAGGGAAGAACATCTATCTGTAACTCCAGTTCCAGGGGGTCTGACCAGCTCTTCTGGCCTCCACAGGCACCAAGCACACACTTGGTACAAATATATACATACAAACACTCACACATAAAATAAAAATAAATAAATCTCAGGGGCTGGAGAAATGGTTCAGCGGTTAAAAGCACTGGCTGCTCTTGCAGAGGACAGGGGTTCAATTCACAGCACCCACATGGTGGCTAACAACTGTCTATAACTCCAGTTCCAGAGGATCTAATGCTCTCTTCTGACCTTGGTGGGCACTGAACTTACACACATGCAGGAAATACACATAAAATAAAGTAAAAATAATATTGAAAAACAAATCTTTGAAAGGTTACATTAGCCATGAAAATATGCATTTGTCTAATCCAGCGATCTCTTCCATAGCCACATTACCTAGGGTTTCATTGTTCTTTAAAAAAATTTTAATTTTAGGGGCTGGTGAGATGGCTCAGGGATTAAGAACACATGCTGCTCTTGCAGAAGACCCAGGTTTGGTTCCTAGTACCCACATGGTGTCTCACAACCACTTAACTCTAGTTCTAAGGGATCTACCCCTCTCCTCTGGCCTCCACCAGCACCAGGCATGCATGTGGTGCACATATAATCATGCACCAGTCACACATACACATAAAACTTAAAAAAAAATGAAAATAAATTATTTTGTGTCTGTGTGTGTATGTATGTGGGGGTCAGAGGACAACTTGTGAGAGTCAGTTCTCTCTTTCCATCATACAGGACCTAAGGATAGAACTCAGGTTAGTCAGGCTTGGTGGCAAGCACCGTATATCTGCGGAACCACCTTGGGGTTCTTTTTCAAAGCTCCAAATATTGCTTAATGTCCTTGGACATTTGAAATTTGTTTCTAAAACCCTGTAGGTTAGTTTCTACAAAAGATATCTTAGACGCATAATTCCTGCCAACAACCCTGCAACACTGGGGTTTCTATGCATAATCTTTTCCCCACAATGGGTTTATAGCTATCAATTTTAATTAACTTAGGAAAGCTACCATTTGTAGCAGGGATGCAATTAGGTACTTGTTTGGGAACACTGTAGGGTGGATCCTGCCTTATCTCCATTTGACAGATAAAGAAAAGGAGGCCGGAAAAGTGAGGCGATGGGCTAAAGGACTCAGATTCGGGAAAACTTCTAATTAATGAGGCAGCAAAACCCTGCATTTTGGAATCAGTTTCATCACACTGTCCCTAACATTACCCGCTTCTTTCAAATCTCTTGCTTGTCCAGGGCCTATTCAGGTGCTCAACTTCTTTTTCCTCAGCTCCCAGAAAAATTCTCATTTCACTAACTGTTGGCTAAGCTGCTGCTGCTTCCCCAGGAACCATAGACCGTCATCCTGCCAGACTCCAGCCCCTTCTACGAAGGGTAGGGAGTCATGGGAAGGTCACAGGACAAACCAACCAAGTCCCTGACCCTCTGGGAGTTAAGTATTGAATCTAGTATTGTTTGGACTTGAAGCTGAGTATGATTTTTAACATAAAAGAACAAAGTTTTGCTTGCTGTCTATGAGTTTCCTGTAAGGTCTTTACATCTGTGAGCCTCTTCACCTCTTACATTTCCTAAAGAACGCAGGACTCACCAGTATTTTAAGAGTGGTCTTGTCGCCCACAAATTCAAGAGCAGTAGCTTGTGCAAAGATTTTTTTCTTTTTTCCAATTATAAGAAAAGGAAAAGAAAGGGAAGAGAATTCGGAGCTGTTCCGGACCAGAAAGACTCTTTAGCCCAACCTCTTTAATTTTACGGCTAAGGAAATGGGCTCCAGTGGAGCAGTCGACTATCCTCAAGGTCACCAGCCAGCAGCCAGTAGGACGGAAATGCTCTGGGCTTGGTCTCAAGAATGCTCCCTCCACGATAGTGTTTACCGCGCATCCACGCCCGCTGCAAAACCCCAGACCAGTGGGCAACCCGACACCCGCCGGGGCACTCACGCAGGCCGCCTGCCCTGGGCCGACCTGGCCTTGGCGGACCTCGGGGTCGCGTAGGAGGGGCGCTGGCAGAGTCCCACCACCCGGGCGGAGTCTGCCCACCACCCTGCTCCTCCCCTGCGCTCCCCGCCCTGCGCGCCGCAGCCACACGTGCAGAGCCTCGTGCACCCGCGCCGGCCCCGCCCCCGCGCCCCATTGGCAGCTCCCCGCGCCCCCTCCCCGCGCGGCCAGACTCGGCTGTCGCTCCACGTGACCCTCGGGGCCCGGCCGCCCCGCCCCCCTCCAGGCTGGCTTCTCCAAGGGGGCCTGCGGGAGGCTGGAGAAAGCGGGGACCCGGCCACAGAAGGAAGGCGCAGCCGGCAGACGCTGCCACTGTGCCCACCAGACGGCGGGGCGGCTCACCTGGCTCTGCACGTGTCCAGCCCGCCTGGCCGCACAGCCAATCCCGGCTCGAGAAGCTGTGCCCGCCCCCTCTCGGCACCGACCAATCAGAAGCAGCGCTGCAGGGCCGCCGGCCTGGCCTCATGAATAATAAATGAGACGGAGCCCTTCCGCGGGCGGGGCGCGGGCGGAGGGAGGCGGGGGCGCGGCGGCGCGCCTGCGCAGTGCCGGCCGTGTCAGCAGCTGCGGCGGGTCGCGCGGCTCCGGCCCATCTCGGGGTGCGGGCGGGGGAGGCAAGGCGCACGAGCGGGGCGCAGGGCACGATGTCCGAGGCGGGCGGCGGGAAGAAGCCGCCTGTGGAGCCGCAGGCGGGGCCGGGCCCGGGGCGCGCTGCTGGGGACCGGGGCCTGTCGGGCTCCTTCCCCCTGGTGCTGAAGAAGCTGATGGAGAACCCCCCGCGTGAGGCGCGCCTTGGTGAGGGGGGGACGGGCCGCGCGTATCTGGGGGCGGGGCCTCTGCAAGGGCGGGGCCTCGTGGGGGCGGGGCGGGGCAGAGGTCAGGGTGAAGTGGTCCCGCGGAAGGGGATGCGAGCCTGGGGATGGCTAGGGGCCTGCAGGACAAGGCCTGTGGTTGGGGGAGAAAGTCGGGGGGCGAGCTGGGAAGGCTAGGTCGGTGAAACTTTGCAAGGAAGCGTCAGGAGAGAGAGGGTGGGCTGAGGGTGAGAGAAGGCGTTCTTTTAGATGGAGCTCCAGGGCCCCTCTCCTAGGCCTGCCTGCATCCAATGCCCGGGATGCTTCTTGTCCACAATGCCTGTTCCTGGGCCCCACCCAGTCTGCGGATCCTGGGACAGGAACCTGCATTTTCAGGAGCTCTCCACCGCACCCTATTGGGTGCAAAGTCCACCACCAAAGTTTGCAAAGTGCTGATCTATGTAGCAGATGGCCTTTGCGTATGTCTTTGCCCCTTCCTGGGGGAGAACGATTCTTCCTCGCTGGGAGTGAATTTCCAGCTATTTGGTCTCAGGGCTTGTGCTAAGGTGCAGATGGAGGAGGCAGTGTGGGACGACAGTCGGTGGTGCTTTTAGTGGAATGGAGGGACATGAAGTTGGGCTGGGATGAGGGTCGGAATGAGACCACTGAGGCCCATCACCTGGCTGTTTCGAACCACAGTGGCAAAATTGGGCTTTATCGTTTGCCCAGGTCATAAGGGTCCCTGGGGCCTTTGTGGAAAACGGTTTGGCCTGGTAGATGGGGTTCCAGACAGCAGCAGGAGTGCCACCTATTGTAGAGTTTTAGGTACAATGATGTGTGAGTCTGAGCTTTCAGTCTGAGATCTTTGAATTTTCGAGAGATCACTGTGATTTAGGTATTTGTGAATTACCTGTCCCGGGGAATTAATTTTTATTTTCTAAATTCCGTTTCTGCTTTTCCGGGGTGCCTTCTGGAGGTTGTCACTGTAGATTATAAATACCTTCAGCACATCAGGTGAGGCCAGGTTCTTTCCTCCTGCTCCTGGACCTCCCTTGCACAAAGCCTTTTGTTTGTACAAAGATGATGTTTTGTTCCTGATCTGAGATTAAAACAAGCTGTAGACTGGTGTTCACAGCTGGTAGGCTCTTAAGATTATCAGAATAGTCCATAACAGTGATTTTACTTTACATTGGCATATGCTTACAGATCGCATTGACATAATCTTGTCTTGTTTAAAGTATTGTCCCCACTTTGCAGCTGAGGTAAGTTGAGGCACAGAAGTGTGGATGCTTTCTCGAGGTCACATGGGTAGGCCTTCTGGCTTTTAGTTTGGTGCTCTTTCTGCTTTATCCAGCTGACCACCACAGGTGTTGGAACCTATGATCTTAGTGATGGACATGACAGTTCTTTGTCTTTTACAGTTTATTTAAAACTCTACCTTATAAAAACACTGAATTAAAATAGCCTTACCAGTTATGGTGATACTTGCCTATAATTCCAGTAGAGGCAGGCGGATCAAGAGTTCAAGGTCATCCTCTGCTGCCTTTTGATTTTAAAGTCAGCAGAGCTTACATGAGATCTCCTCCTCCTCCCCAAAAAAGTCTTACTTGCTTTGGCCAGGCAAAATGTGGAACTTAGATTTTATCTCTCCCTTCTGATCTCAGATGACCCCACTGGACGGATCTAGTCATTTCTAAACAAAATATGGAATCAGAGAGACAAACATGGAAACCATCCATTCCCCCAGCTCACAGATTTGGATTTTTTTTTTTTTACTTCCCTGTTGGTTTTAAATCAAAGCCTGCTACAGAAGCACTCATAGGAAATCTAGTTAATCCATATTAGAAGCCATGAGCAAGTTCTGCTTGTCAAAGCCCCATCATCTTAACTCACTGCGGGTGTCCATTTTTATTGGACTAATAGGCTTTCTTTTGGCTGTCTGTGGTCTAGGAGCCCGTGCATGACTGATTTATCTCCAACATAATCATTTTTGATTTCTCTTTTCCACTTCTAAATCCAGAGTTCAGAGTTGTCTCCCTCAATTTTGAAAACCCATTATAAACTTGTCATGATTTTATCTCCCACTTCTTTGATTAGCCTCCTTGTCAACTTTAATTTCCTTCTAGTCTTGTCACATTTCGCTTGTCTTTTCTTCTTAATTGCCCTCTCTTGGTATCCATGTGCATAACTTTTTGACTAAGGTAGTTAGGTGGGATCTGATCTTTACTAATTGATTAGTTTTGCTTTGACTAGGAGCACTCTTATTCTCCATCCCCCAGAAAAATCTGCCTCCAGGCTTTGCTGCCTATTCAGGCATAAAGGTCTCCTGAATTGGTTGCCCTGACAAAGTGCCCTGAAAAGACACCTAACTCCAGTTTCTTTGCAAATCCAGTATTGTCCAGCCAGTAAACAGATTCCTATAGCCCATACACAGCCTCTGTGTTGCCCCTGAAATCTAGAACTGACTTAGATACAGTCCCTACCCTCCATGAGCTAGCTCACACTAATAATGAATACCTACTATGTGTGCCATTTGCTTTGTGGTTTACAGAGTGTTTTCAAACATTATCACTGATCTTCACAAAAGAGGTGGTTTTATTCTTACTGATAGTGAAACACACTGAGGCTCAGGTTAAGTTAACAAGGCCAAGATCACAGATCACACAGATAATGGGTCACAGCCCTGGGTTGCTATGGAAAACTATGACTGGAGGGAACAGGGCAGAACACACCTTAGCCTCTTCTATACTAAGATATCTGGAAAGTCAGAAACTCTACTTCCTTGTCACCTCTCTCTTGTAGATACCAGCCATGCCTAGTCTGCCTTAACTCTGACCACACATGAAGCAGAGTGTGTAGTAGCATTCCAGAAAGGACAGACACAGAAGAGGGTGTGATGCCACCTCTAAAGGAGACAAGCCTGTCTGGTTCAAGCAGCAGGTTATAATGGAGGACAGTGTACTTGTAAATATGGGATTTAGATGGAGACAGGCCTCTGAGAAAGCTAAATCTCCTCTGAGACTCTGCCCCTTTCTTTGGGATGAGCTGCTCTTTCATGTGGTGTCTCATTATAGATTTTGTTTGCAGATAAGGAAAAGGGGAAGGAAAAGCTGGAGGAGGATGAGGCGGCAACAGCCAGCACCATGGCTGTTTCTGCCTCCCTCATGCCACCCATCTGGGACAAGACCATCCCCTACGATGGCGAGTCTTTCCACTTGGAGTACATGGACCTGGACGAGTTCCTGCTGGAGAATGGCATCCCTGCCAGCCCCACCCACCTGGCCCAGAACCTGCTGCTGCCTGTGGCTGACCTAGAAGGGAAGGAGTCTGCCAGCTCCTCCATAGCCTCTCCACCATCTTCCTCCACTGCCATCTTTCAGCCCTCTGAAACCGTGTCCAGCACAGGTTGGTGACAGGCCTTTGGGCAAATCTACCTGTCTGATCCAGGAAACCCACTTACCACTGAGGTCTGCTGTGTCCACATTCCTATGTGCCCCTTTTCTGAACGAAGTTCTAGAGAGCTGCAAAATGGAGGATCTGTTCCCCCATTCTTCAGTTCTGTCTGTGAATCTCAAGGTAAAACCAGCCAGGAGTTAGATCAACAGAAGTCAGAATCTTTTTCTTGACGGGGAGCTCTGCAGATGCACAGGACAGTGGAATGTGCCATATAGTCTGGATTTCTGCAGTAGAGAAATTGTATTTTGCATTTCTCTCATGCTGCTCTTTAATCATCACTGGTATTTGCCACAGATTTTTGTGAAGTTTAGGCAGTCCTATTAACTGCTGTTGGTGTTATTGGTGTCTACCATAAGGACATTTTCTGAGCACTTACTGGGTGTCGGGCATTAACACAGAGTTAGCAGAATAACCTTCCACTGTTAGCGTTGTTATCCCTGTCGGTGAGGAAACAGCGGGTCGGTACTGGAGGTAGCACTGGAATCCAGGGTATTCGTCCCCATAGGCAGGTACTGGCCGGGCACTAGCACAGAGGGCATTCCCACTGCCCTGAAAACTTTAGGGTCCCCCTCATCCTCTTGTTCTTTTCCTGTTTTGGTTTGGAGCTGCTGTGCTTGTTTTCATGTCCCCTGAATGTAAACACACCAGGGGAAACATGGCTTCTGTTTCAGTAACTCTGTAGAACTTTCTGCAGACTGAGAGGCAGACTGGCAGGTGTCTCCTGGAAACCACACCCAGGATATCTGATGGTGTGTTTATGTTTAACTTTAAACAGGAAAAAATTTTCAAATAAAGTGACAAAAATAAGGATTTGGAATGTAGTTCTTTGACCAAGCATGTGCTTAGTGTGTATAAAACCCTGGGTTTAACCTCCACCACTAGAAAAGGAAGCAAAATAATAGTAAAAGAGTTATCATAATGTGTCTTCAAGCAGCCATAACCCAACCTAGGCGGTTCTTAATTTAGGCCAAGTATTTCCAATCACATCATAGGTATTACACTATTTCACTAATGAATATTTTAATATATACCTAAAATACAAGGATTTTCTTTATATTTGTTTTTGTTATTTTTAGGTATGTGTTTATGTCTGTGTGTGGGTATGTGCACATGAATGTAGGAGACCACAGAGGCCAGAAGAGGCCTTTGAATCCCCTGGAGCTGGAGTTACAGACAGTTGTGAGCCACCTGATATGGATGCTGAGAACCAAACTCGGGTCCTCTGCAAGAACAGTGGCCAATTTTAACTGCTGAGCTCTCTCTCCAGGGCCAATACAGAGTTCTTAAAAAAATTCATAATCCAGTGTTGTGTTTCGTGCCTTTAATGCCAGCACTCAGGAGGCAGAGGTGGATCTCTGAGTTCAAGGCCAGTTTGGTCTACATAGTGAGTTCCAGGTCAGCTGGGGCTACAGGGAGACCCTGTCTCAGAAAGACTAAAAATCAAAAAAAAAAACGTATGCCTATAATTCCAATTATTTGGAATGCTGATGTAGAGGGTCATGAGTTCAAAGCCAGCAGTGTGACCCTATCTAAAAAGTAATAAAATGGGCTAGAATGATGACTTCAAAGTTAAGAGCACAAATTGCTCTTTCAGAGGACCCAGGTTTGATTCCCAGCACCCACATGGCAGCTAACATCTGTCTGTAGTTCCAGTTCCAGGGGATCCAATGCCCTCTTCTGAACACCAAAGGGATTGTACAACATGGGTGTACTTACATCTATGCAGGCAATACACTTATAAATAATAAATTTAAAACATTTTTAAGTAATAAAACATAAAAGAGAAGGTCTTCAAATGTAGCTGAGTGGCAGAATACCTGTTTAGCATGTACAAGGCCCTGAATTCCATCTCCAGCATTGCAAAAATTTTAATGAATTAAATAATAGTTTAGAATAGGGGAGTTGCTCAGTTGCTCAGTTGCTTGAGAACCTGAGTCCAGATCCCCAGCACCCATGTGAAAGCTGGGTGTGCCAATGTATGTCTGTAAACCCAGCAGGGATTCAGAGACTGACCAAGCAATCATCCTAGCCAAATAAATGAGCTCTAGGTTCAGTGTCTTAAAAAATGAAGTAGAGGGTATGGAGAAATGACCCAGTAGTTAAGATCACTGGCTGCCCTTACAAAGGACCTGGCTTCAGTTCTCAGCACCCATATTGCAGGTGACAACTGTCCCTAACTTCTGTTCTAAGGAATCTTTGACACCATCTTCTGACCTCCATGGGCATAGCACATATAGGTGCACTCACATACATGCCGGCAAAACACTGAGATACAATAAAGTGAAAAAAATTTTTATTTTATCTATATGAGTGCACTTCCTGCATGTACATAGGTGCACTTGTGTCGTGCAGTGTCCACGGAGGTCAGAAGAGGGTATTGGAGCCCTTGAAACTAGAGTTACAGACAGTTGTTAGCTGCCATGTGGGTGCTGGGAATTGAACCCCAGTCCTCTGCAAGAGCAGCTAGTGCTCTTAACTGCTGAGCCATCTCTGTAGCCCCAGTAAATAAAAATTTGAAAGCTTGGAAGAAAAATAAGGAGTAGATTGCTGAGGTGGCTCAGCAGATACAGGCACATAGCATCAAGACTGAGAACCTGAATCCCATCTCTGGAACTCACATGATAGAAGAGAACTAACTCCTACAATTTGTCCTCTGACCACCACATATGTACTGTGGCACATGCACAAAAATAAAAAAATGTAATAAAAATTTAAAAAAATAAGATGGAGAACAATTGAAGGAGACACCCAACACCCATCTCTGACCTCCACATGCACTCCACACACGTATACACACATGCACACACATATGAACATATACGTACACGCATAGTTTCTGGGTATGTGTATGTGAATGCAGGTATCCTCAGAAGCCAGAGGTGTTGGATTCCCCAGAAGCTAGAGCTATAGGCATTTGTACAGCCACCCTCACAACTAGGATTTGAACTCTGGTCCTCTGAAAGAACAATGTATGCTCTTTATATAGACCATCCCAGACTGGCCTCTATCTCACAGAGATCTGTCTGCCTCTGGCTCCCAGGTGCTGGGATTAAAGTCATGGTACCATTATGCCTGACCTTTAAAAAAATTGTACATTTACTTTTACATGTGGATTTGATAACTTGATCAGTGTTCAGATTTCCAAAGGTATCTCATCCATGCCACTATTTTATAGTTTGAATCAGGATCTATATAAGGTCTACACATTAAATTTGCTCTGTGTATCACTTACATTGTAATCTTTCAGCTGCCTTCTTTTTAAAATTATCTTTTCAGTTTATTTGTTGATAAAACTGAATGGTATGTCATGGGGAGTTTCCAGTGAGCTGGATTTTGTTGACTATTTCCCAGTAGTGCCATTGAGCATAGTCCCCTTCTTCTCATTTAATTTGTATAACATTTATTTATATGTGAGTATATGTATTTGTAGCCATGTGGATGCACAGCGCAAATGGGGGTCAGAGGACAACATGCCCAGGAGTCATCTCTCCTGCTTTGTGGGGTTCCAGGAGTCAAATTCAGGTTGTCCTGTTCCTTGTCTGCTGAGCCACCTCATCACTGGATCCTTTGTTGATTTTTTTTTTTTTTCTTTCTACGGGTTAGATCTAGAGACTTTAGCACATTGTAGCATTCTCACTTCTCTGATGGTTGAACTGTCCTAGAAGCCTGATTCCATGTATGGGTAGAGGACAGAGAAAAGACCCCCTGTTGCATACTGTGGCCACTTTGGTGGCGTCTGAGCGTCTTTTTTTGTTGTTGTTACATTTCTTGGTTTTTTGAGTCAGGGTCTTACTCTGTATCCCTGACTAAACTGGAACTTGCTATGTAGACTAGGCTGACCTTGAACTCACAGACATCTGCCTGCCTCTGCTTCTTGAGTGCTGAGATTAAAGATGTGTGCCACCATGCCCAACAAAAATACTTTTATTTTATGTGTGTGAATGTTTTGCCTGCATGTATGTAAGTGTACCACATGTGTACAGTGCCTTTGGAGGCCAGAAGAAGGAGTTGAGTTCAAGGCCAGCTGTGGCTACACAATGAGACCATGCCTAAAAAGTACCAAAAAAACAAATAGAATTGTGCAATATGACCTTTCATTTGTTTTTATTATTTTATTTTTTAATTCTTTTTATTTGTTTCTAAATATTATAAGTGGCTGCCAGTACTCAGGAAGCAGAGACAGAAAGATTGTCACTATTTTGAGACTAGCATGGTCTACAAAAGGAGTTCCAGGACAGCCTAGGCTACATAATGAAACATTATCTCAAAAAAATTGTTTTTGGCATTGTTGTTGAGATGGCTTATCCGTAAGAGCCTGTGCCACCAAGCCTGATGACCTGAGTCTAATCTCCACAACCGGTGTGGTGGAAAGAGAGAACTGACTTCCCCAAGTTGTCCTCTGAACTCCATACTTGTACTGGTACTCACTAAATAAACACATAAATAAATAGATTGCTTTAAAGTTGAGTGGGCTGGAGAGGTGGCTCAGCGGTTAGGAGCACTAACTACTCTTGCTGAGGACCTGGGCTCAGATCCCAGCACCCACATAACGGCTAGCAACCATCCATAACTCCAGTTCCAGGGAATCCAGCGCCCCTTTCTGACCTCCACAGGCATTGCACACACAGGTATACTTATATACAGGAGAACCACTCATATATATAAAGTATAAATAAATAAATTGTCTTTGAATTTTAAGTTGAGAAAGAATTATAGCTCAGTGATAAAGTGTGTGTAACATTCAGGAGACCCTGGGTTTGATTCCTAACAGTACACACAAAAAATAATAATTGTAAGTTGACTATATTTCTCTTACATTTATAGCTTTCTATAGTTAGTTTTATGGTGCACATAAATTATGCAGCCAATATTATCAAAGTAGTTTTATAGAACATATTTATGTAAAGCTGGGTATGTTGATATATACCTGTGATCCTAGTACTCGGAAAGTGAGGTAGGAGGATTGTCATGAGTTCAAGGACTTCCTAGGCTTCATAGCATGGTAGAAACAAAAGTTGAAGTTTTTAATTTTTCTATTCATTTTGTAGAAAAGGCATAAGTAATGTGTTTTCTATTGTGTCTACAGTGGAAGGGCAGTAGGGTGTTTCTAGTTTAGATTATGAACATTTGTGTGCATGTTATCCAGTAGAGACACGTGTGCATTTCTCTTGGGCATTTACTTAGGAATACACTCGCTGAGGCGGTAGACATGCATATATCCTCCTTCTGCAGATCCTGTCAAATTGTGTACAAAATGGGTTTATCTACCAGTTGGTTGTTGGCATTTGGTTTGAATTTTGTCATGTTTTGTAATGAGGGATCTCAGAATACTGTTTTAGGAAATTTCCCAACAGACCTATGGTCTTTCATTCTTCCTCCAGCAGTCATCTTTACAATTGTTATTTTATTGTTTGTGTGTGTGTGTGCACACACATATGTGCCCCTGAAACTTAACTGCCCCTAAGCATTGGGTTGCTGCTGATGGTACCCATACCTGGATGAACAGCCATGTCGTGAACAGCTATGAACAGCTTTGTCCTGCAGTGGATTCCTAGACATAGCCGGTAAAGAAGTATTTGTATAGTTGTCATGTGGGCTTCTGCTTATTGGCACCCCTGGTGGCTGGTTTCTTTGTGTTGTAGCCTCCTCAACTAGGGTACAGTGTGCCAGATCCAGCTGGTTGTTTGTGTTGTTGTTGAGATGGGGTTTCACAGCCTGGTGTGGTGCTGAGTGAGTTAGCTATCTAAGAATGCTTCTGTTCCTCCGACATTCTGAGGTTACGGGCCTGCCGCCACCATACCCAACCTACTAATCCAGTTTAAAACCTAAATTTGCTCATGTCAGCCTCTGCCCGAGCATGCCATAGTGGCTTTCCTGTCTCCAGAGAAAGTCTGTGTCCACGTCATTGACATTTAGGCCAGATAATTTTTTGCTAGAGTTGTAGAGGAGTTTAGATTTTAATTTTGATGTCTTTTGCACTGTAGGGTGTGTGGCAGCCCCAGCCTGACTTCAGCACACAATGTGTCACTTGCATCCTCTAGTCTTGACTGGCCATTTATCCCCTGTAGGGCCAAACTGCTCCCTGTTGAGAGCCATGGCTTCATTGGGTTCAAAGGCCCAGTACTTTCCGCTCCAGTCCCATCCTGTTGTTTTCCCTCTTTCTCATTCACTCAGCCCCCTTACTATTCTTGGAACATAGCAGCCCAGGACCTGCCTCAGGGCCTTTGTACTTGAGGCTCACATTTCCCAAAGTGTTCTCCCAAATAGCACTATGACATCTAACTTTTTTTTTGGAGACAAGGTCTCTCTGTGGCCCCAGCTGTCCTGGAACTCACTGTGTAGACCAGGCTGGCCTCAATCTCGCAGAGATCTGCTTGCCTCTGCCTCCTGAGTACTGGGATTAAAGGCCTGTACTACATTGCCTGGATGGCATCTTAACGTTTTTAAAGATACTTGTGTTTGTGTTTGTGTTTATGTGCACATGCATTTGAAGTCAGAGGTCAACCTCAGGTCTCCAGTATCCCTGACTGGCCTGAAACTCACCGCACTATGTAGACCAGGCTGGCTGGCCTGGAACTCACAGAAATTGACCTGCTTCTGCCTCTGCTGGGATAAAAGCCTAGCCTACATCCTGCTTTTTAGGTGGGTTCTGGAGATCGAATTTGAGACCTCATGCATGGCCAGCGCTTGACTCTTTCCACAGCCTTTTTTGTATTTTTGGGAAACAGGGTCTTATATATGCCAGCCTGACCTCAGCCTCAGTACATAGCCAAGAATGCCCTTGGAGAACTTTGGATCCTCCTTTCCCCACCTCCTAAGAGCTAAGATTACAGGTGTGTACCACCATGACAGTTTTATTTAGAGCTAGGGCTCAAACCCAGGGCTTCATTCATGCTAGGCAAGCACTCTACTAGCTGAGCTACATGCCCAGCCTTGTTTTTATAGGCTTTTCTTTTAACAGTTTATCTTGTATAATTTCAGCCATCTCCAGCAGTTAGAATAGCAGTTTATGAAGGCAGAGAGTTTTTATTTATTTCTTTATTTTTATTTTATATATATGAGTGTTAATGCCTGCATGTAAGTATACCCATGTTGTGTAGTAGCATGGAGGACAGAAGAGGGTATCGGATCCCCTGGACCTGGAGTTATGGACAGTTGTTAGCTGCCATGTGAGTGCTGGGATTGGAACCTGGGTCCTCTGCAAGAGCAGTCAGTACTGTTAACTGCTGAACCATCTCTCCAGCCCCATGAAGGCAGAAAATTTTAACTCTCTGTTCCACTGAGTTGTGAACTGTTATACCATCTTGTCTTTGCCCAGACATTCGTAGCTACTAGCTGAATGTTTTGTGTAGTAGCAGTGAACAAGTAGGCCAGAGGTTCAGTTTTCTTTTAACACAATCTTATCTCAAATAACACACAACCTTTGAACTCCACAACTGGTGTTAATATAATGTTTGACTATAAAGCAACCAGCCATATGGGGCAGGGAAGAATAAGGAGTCAGTCAGCCAGACCAAGACTACATTTTAGTACAGTTACCTATATGTGTGACTCTGAGCCTTAGTGCCCTTGTCTGTAAAATAAAGTTAACACCTATTTTCCATTCAGAGTTTAAGATCAAGTGAGCACAGTGTCCTATCTTAGGGACTCAAACATGGAACCCGTATCAGCTTCAGAGCCTGTGTCCCAAGTTGCTCATGGAAAGGTTCAGCTGTTTTTCATTACTTAAGAACCTGAGACACAGGAATTTGAGGGGGGTATAGTGATTTAGGGTTTTGCAAACCATTTCTTAGGGAAACAAAGACTTGGAAAATTCTGTATTAAGGGCTTCTGTTTCCCTAAGAGCATTCTGTTCCTAAGAGGAGGAATTCTTGGACTTGAGGAAATATCCCAATGGTTGAACACATGAGTGTGAAGCCCTGGGTTTGATCTCCTAGCACAGAAAAAAGTGAAGAAGATTCTTTTGAACTGAACCATGTGTGCCTGTCTGCCTTCAGGACTGGTGGTGTGCTTTTCTTCTAAGTGGTAATGGTTTGTGCAGTCTCAGAGTTATCTTGGGGATGATGTGTATTTCCTCTGTGCTGTGAATTCCTTCTAGCCTGCCCACCTCTGTCTTTCAGAATCATCCCTGGAAAAGGAGAGGGAGACTCCAAGTCCCATCGACCCCAACTGTGTGGAGGTCGATGTGAACTTCAACCCTGACCCTGCAGACCTGGTCCTCTCCAGTGTGCCTGGGGGAGAGCTTTTCAATCCTCGAAAGCACAAGTTTGCAGAGGAAGACCTAAAGCCCCAGCCCATGATCAAAAAGGCCAAGAAAGTCTTTGTCCCGGATGAGCAGAAGGTACCTAGTATGATTCATCAGTAAAGGGGCAGCAGAGATTTAAGAGTCTAAGGCTAAGCAGGGGTGTGTTCAGTGACGTAGCACTTGCCTAGGACACATGAGAGCCTGAGCTCATCTTAACACTTTAAAATGGAAAAAAAGTAGGGCCTGGGCTCTTTAATAAACAGTTTTATCTGAAGAGCCCTCTGTCCTTGTGGACACCATTTAGAATTCTGTGCTTGGAGCCACAATTTGGTGGGAATAAAGATGGTCAGGTATAGGCCAGGGGTATCGTGGCACATTCCTTTAGTCCCAGCACTCAGGGGGCAATAAAAGGGAGAGATCTCTGTGAGTTTGAGGCCAGCCTAGTCTACATAGGTCCAGACCAGCTGGGGATACATAGTAAGACCTGTCTCAAAACAACAATAACAGAAAATGGTCAGGAGGTATGGGTTGGCTCCTGTAGTTTTCCATTCTTTCCAGGTCTTTGTGTCTCACCTCTCTGAAATTAGCCTGCCATCAGGCAAGAGGTCCCTAGAGCACAAGAAGTGGGGTTGAACAGATTTAAAAGACAAAAGACACTTTTGGGATGGGGAGATGTCCTCAGTGGGTAAAGCACTTGCCACACAAACATGAGGACCTGAGTCAAATCCCAAGAGCCCATATAAAAGTGGGATGTGGTAGTACATCTCGGTGGCCCCAGTGCTCTTACAGAGAGATAGATTGAGGGACAGGAGGATCGCTAGAAACTTGTAGGCCACCTAGTCTGGCATCCACAGCAGTGAACAACAGAGACCCTGACTCAAAAAAGGTGGAAGGCAAGGGCCAACACCTGAGGTTGCCCTCTGACCTCCACACATGCACTGGGAAGCATGCACCCACACTTACTATCCTAAAAAAAGACGGTGTATGTTTCCATCTTCTGGTAGGAGCCAGCAGCTCTCAAGCTGATGGTTCTGTAAGAAGGCAGGAACAGGAAACTTGGAAGTTTTTTATGTTCTCTGAAAACCTTACAGGAAAGACTTTTCATTTGTACTTTGGTGTCAGGCAGACCTGGGTCCAGACCCCATTTTACCAGTAAACACAGCCTCTAGTTGTGCCTCAGGTTCCTCATCTGTAAAATGGGAGTAACTACCTGCCTCACAAAGAAGTTCTTAGGATTAATGCTGATGGGGCTAGTAAACTTTTTTATTTTTATTCTATGTGTAAAAGTGTATTGCTTGCATGTAGGTAGGTGCACCCGTCTTGTGCTGTGCTCACAGAGGTCAGAAGAAGGTGTCGGATCCCCTGGAAACTGAGTTATGAATAGTTGTTAGCCACCATGTATGCTGGGAATCGAACCCTGGCCTTTGCAAGAGAAGTCAGTGCTGTTAACCTCTGAGCAATCTCTCCAGCCCTGGAGCTAGTAAGCATTTACTTGGTGCTTACTTTGGGGCCTCAGGCACTGTGTACATATACTAATTCAATCCTTAATAACTATGAGGCATTTATCTTATTACTCCCCCTTGGAAAGCTAAGGACCCGAGATACAGAAGTAAGGATTTATACCATCCCACTGATAATAATCTTGCAGAAAGATTCAGGGAACTGTAGCCAGGTTATAGGCCTTTACATCACCAGTATGCTTAAGTGAGGCATGGGCATCTTGCTCGATTAGCACACAGCAGGCTTGGTAAGGCAGACTCATCCCTCCAACATGCAGCCTGCCAGAGGATCTTGTTTCTCATCCTGCCCCTCTGAAGACAGGGCCTGTCCTGCAGTGCTCCTTCTGTGGGGTCCTGACTTGAGTTCTTACCTCGGCAGAGAATTGGGGAGGGGAGTAGATTTGGGTGGTGGAAAGGAAAAGTTTGGTTCCCTCAGGAGGAATACCAGGACCCACAGACGATTCTTCACCACAGGATGAAAAGTATTGGACCAGACGCAAGAAGAACAATGTGGCAGCTAAACGGTCCCGGGATGCCCGGCGCCTGAAGGAGAACCAGATCACCATCCGGGCAGCCTTCCTGGAGAAAGAGAACACAGCCCTGCGGACGGAAGTTGCCGAGCTTCGCAAGGAGGTGGGCAAATGCAAGACCATCGTGTCCAAGTACGAGACCAAGTACGGGCCCTTGTAACCTGTGCCCCGCCCGGCAGGGCACTGCCTGCACCTCAGACCTCTGCCTGGGGCTCCCTGGACCCCACACTCGTGTGGAGACTTAGGACTTGTCATGAGCGCACAGTGGCGCACCTGCTCCAGGAGCGTTCACGTCTCAGCTTCATTATAACATGGCCAGCGCACGTGGTGACTTCTCCAGGGGACCAGCCTCCTCTCTGATGGGGAATGTGAGCGAATCTATGTAGACGGGTGAATGGCCCAAGTTTTTTTCTTCTTGGATGTCCCAGCCGAATCAGAGGGGACCTCTGGAGTCCAAGTGTCTCCTTTTACAGAGTGCTCAGGCTTCCCTAGCCTCTCCCTCAGTCTCCAGTGTGGGCTGACAAGGGCTGTCTACAGAATGAGTCATGATTATTGTCACCCAAATGTCGTCTCAGGTAGCAGGTGCATTTCCACTTGGGGTATGTCTGTCATGCCCCTCCCCCTCCCCCTCCCCAGAGAGTCTTTGAGAGAAACATCCATTCCTGTCTGTCTCAGAGGCAGGACACATCAACTTCTCTGTTAGTGCGTGCAGGGTATCCAGCAGTGGGAGCATGGTCTCTGCACAGTCTGGAATGGGGCTGGGGTTTGGGACTTGCAGCAGAAGTACACCCAATCATTTGCTCCCATGTCCCTTTTTTCTTGTGACTCTTAAGTCCTGAGAAGGTCTTAAGTACTGAGAAGGTCCCGGGGATCAGCTCCCTCTGCATTCCACCTGCTGTGGAGGAGAAACTCACAAGATGGCTGGTCTCCAGGCTCTGATTGCCAACACCAAGGGAGGCCTTTGTATCTCCTTTGCAAGCCAGTGTTTAGAGGCCCCTGACTCCCACTAGCCTGGCCTCTGGTTCTTTTCACCGAGTAACCATTCTCAGATCTTAGATTTAAAAGAAACCCCACCCCACCCCCACCTTAGGAAGCTTGAACTTCCTAGTCCCAGGGTACCACTTTTGCATGGTGTTTAGGAAACTGGCCTCCATGGCCCCCTGTGCTGTGGGCACCAGAGCAAGGGGCTGTCTTTTCAGAAGCTCTGTTGTTGTCTTGCTCACCAGTGTGTCCCAGGCCAGAATCCACAATCCCTGAAGGCAGAGAGGGCCTCCCAGTTCTCAGATCAGAATCCCTCTTGTACAAGCCTCCTAGGGGTGCCAGCGGGGCAGGGAAACTTTCTTGGAGTTGCCTAAATCACACAGCAGCTCTCATGGGATGGCAGGCTCTTGAGACACGGACACTGGCATAAGTCCCTCATCTTGATCCCAGGAGTCTGGCTGCCCACACAGGCCTGCCTCTGGGGTAGAGTGAGCCTTGCAGCTGTGGCTTTCTCTACTGCACATTCTCCCTGTCCCTTCTGTTTGGTTGGGCTTGTCTTCTTGTTCTAGTCAAGGATTGACTGAGGAAAATCATGGAACCCTCTGCTCATTTGGGTCAGTTGGAGCACCCTCCAGATGGATGTGTTTATTTGCTCAGGATGGCCATCTGTGTGAAGAAGAGACAGAGGTGATGGGGTACTTTGTTATGCTTAACACTGGCTTTATTTTAAATGGTGCCTCTGTCTGGGGCCCAATCTCTCAAGACGTCTCATAACGGATGTTAAGACCAGGGAAGGCTGTCTACTGGGCCATGGACTGCAGCCAGGAGATGCCCTGGCCCTCCTGGGACCTGCACACTCACCTCTCCAGGGGACTTGACAAAGGTCCCTGAGGCCAAGGGAGCTCTCCTTCCCACTAGGCCCCTGACTTTGACTTTGTGGTTCTATAGAAACCATGTGCACACTTGTCACTCTGTTGTAACCACACAGGGCAGTTGCACCCAGCATGTCCGTGTCCTGCCCGGGCTGCCTGCCACCCACCTGGCGCTCTCCTCTGGGCTGGCTGCTCACCCAGAGGGAGCTCTCACTTTGTTGTTGGTGGACAAGCCTTGAGCTGAAAAGCTCTTCATTTTCTTGGTCTAGAAAATGTAAGGTTTGTGTTTTATAAGTTTTCATTTTTAAGGGATGGATACTTTATCTCTGGATGGCATCTATGTTCTGACCCCATGGGTGGGATGGGGTTTGATGTCTCCTCTTGGTCCCACCTTCTGCTTGTGGTGCCCTCCTTTCCTTCCAGCAGGCAGGGGTATCTGGTTCCTTCCCAAAGTGCTTACTTGGAAAGAGTGCAGCTACTCGCTTCTTCGTAGAGACCCTTTGAATCTGAAGCCTGGCAGGGACAGGAAGGAGCTCGTCTGGAAGTTGACATCTTGGGGAAGAACATGATCAAGTAAGCTTGGCTCCTCTGCTAGCCTTAGGAGCCAAGACCATGCTGAGAGGGTTGGTCCCTGCTGTGTATGCTTTGCCATGAGTCTCCTGACTCGCTCTGAAGCCTGAGGCCCCCTGCTCGGATCTTTGACATCTGAAGAGCACCCAGAAGCCACTTCAGTCTGGCTTTCTGCGAGTTTACCTTAAGTTGAGAAGTGATGTCCTGTCTTCAGCTTCTTGGCAGCCTTGTTGCCACATCAGAAAAGACGAATGAATGAGCTAGAAGGCTGCCAGCATGCTCATAGAAATGTCTAGATAAGGAATGCAGACATTCAGAGAAAGCAGCAGTCCCACAGAGGACCTGCCTGGGTAACGGTACCCTTGGCCAGAGGCCCAGCTTTGTCCGCCTGGCTCCTGTGGTTGACTAGGCAGTGAACCTGACTCCTGATCTGCACTTCCTGCTGAGAGGGTGCTGTGGCCTGCAGCTCCTGCGATCCTCCAGCCTGGGGGCAGATGGAAAACTCTCCACATGGCCCTGGGGGGAGGTTGTTCCCTGTAACACAAAGGGCCATGAAGCTTCTGGTTTTTCATGGTAAGCTCCATTCCAGAGCTTCTTTAACATCTGTTAATTAAAGTGCAATAAATTTTTCTAGAAAATGGCAAAGATGATTTCCAGGTAGAGATTGCTATCTTTTGGTGTTGGGATGCCAGAACACCACTTGGTTTTATTTTTCTAAGTGCATGTGACGTGATAGCGTGTGTGGGGCTCTGCATCCTCCCTGGGAGCCGGCATTCCAGTGGCCCCTCTCCCTGCCTTTGTTGGGGGAAAGAGGCCAGGAGCAAACCCTTAACCCAGCTACAGAGGCAGAAGCAGACCGCAGCCCATTGGCCTTATGTGTGTGTGCGCGTGCGTGCGAGTGTGTCACTGCTGGTGGGCCGGAGTGATGTGGTAGGGAGGGAAGCCGGGAATGTATCCTTTTCAAAACAAAATTAAATATTTTGAGACGAGAATTTTGTGATTGTCTTTTATGTCATCCCATCTTGGTTTCCTCTCTGCACATTGGCCTGAGAATCAAGCCAAGAACTTTTATCTGCGTTGAATCCCATCAGTGGTGCCACTTTTGTCAGTACTCCCACAGATGCCCTCAGCGAGGTCCCCTAACTCCTCTGTGCCTAGTTTCCTCACCTATCAGATGGAAGTTAATTCCTGCCCTGTTTGTCCTGACAAATAGCAGACCAAAAGTAGTTTAAACTCAGTGTAATACAGCCAGTAGAGAGACCAGGAACTCATGAAAACTGTCCCAAAACTTACTTGAAGGCAACTATGTTTTTAAAAAAAAGAGGGACTGGCCACTATGGTGCCCGCTGACCCGAGTGCAGCCCCCACGTAGGGCGGCTCATCATCCCCTCCAGCTCCAGGGACCCCGTGCCCCCTCCGGCCTCCATGGCACCACACGTAACATGCACAAACCTACACAGAGACACGATTAAAAAGAAAGGCTTGGAGTTGTGGCATTCACCCTTAATCCCAGCATGCAAGAGGCAGGGTCAAGCAGATCTCTGAGTTCCAGGCCAGCCTGGTCTACTTAGTGAGTTCCAGGACGCTTGGGACTACAGGAAAACTGCTTTTAAAAAAAAAGTAAAGGATTTTGTTTAATTTACAAAAATTTTTAATTAGTATTAAAAGGGGAAGGGGTTGGGACTAGCTAGCCTGGCCTTGACATAGCAGGTTCCAAACCAGAGAAGGCTACATAGTGAGACCCTGCCTCAAAAAAAAAAAAAAAAAAGTTGGAGAGATGACTCAGCAGTTAAGAATACTTGCTTCCCAAAGGACCAGAGTTCAGTTCCCAGCACCCACATCAGGTGACTCAAAACTGTCTATAATTCCAACTGACCACCAAGGGTTGCACACACATGCACATACATGTCAATAAAAGATAATTTAAAACAAAGGGACCTGTGAGATGGCTCAGTAGGTAAAAGCAAAAGCCTCATGGCCTGAGTTTGATTCCTGGAACTCACATTAAAAAAACCAGATGTGTGGCTACATGTCTGTTATCCCAGTGCCCTGGTGAGGTTGGGAAACTCTGGAGCATACAGCCTAGCAGAAACTACAAGTGAGACCCTCCCTCAATTTAGCGGATGGTGAGAACTCGAGAATGTTGCTCTTTGATCTCCACATGTGCACCATGGCATGTGTGCGCCCACATTCTCGATCTCTTACACCCAACAATAATAATACATTTAAATTAAAAAGGTGGCTCATCAAGGAGAGCGTTTCCCGTGGAGCGAGAGGATGCTAGCTCACAAGGTAGGAGACGGGAGAAGCTCTGTAAGCTCAGGGCCAGCTAGCCTGGTTACGCAGTACTGAACGAGACTCTGTCTCAAAACAAGGTGGAAGGTGAGGACCAGACCTAAACATCTGTGTGCCATGGCTTGTGTGTACTCACACTTACGTGCATGAACATACACATACACAGAATGTCATACAGAAAAGATAAATATATTTTTTAGGGAAAAAAAGCCATTTGTAGGGTGCAAGATTATAATTCTATCTACTCTGGAGGATCATAAATTAGAGGCCAGTCTGGGCTACACAGCTATGTTCTTTGGGGCTACAGGGCTGTGTTCAGGGCAATCTAGCAAGACCCTATTTCAAAAATAAACAGCATGAAATCATTAGGCTTGGGAATGGGTCCCTGAGAATTTTCTGTTTCTCCTTTCGCCAAGTTTTCTGTGTTCGTGAGAATTTCACAATCAAAAGGCAAGTCTTATAAACAAAGAGCTGCATGCAGGTGCAGGGTCCCAGCACTCTCATTGTTGACTGGCTCTGCGTTGGTGCCGGGCCCTGCTCTGGCTAGCCCAGCTCCTCCAGGAGTTCCCATCCACAGCGTGGAGGTGATTTGGGGTGAGTGTGCTACTCTAAGTAGTGCCTACATTAGATCTTTCCTCTCCCTGCCCTCCCTCCAGACTATTTTTCCTTCTGCTCCCCATGGTACCTGCTCTCTCAGTAGACCTAGACCCACTCTTTTATAATCAAAAGTTGTTAATGCTATAGGTCCCTAGGAACCATTTATAATCTGGCTTATAAGGAGGAAAGATGTACCTGAAGTTTGGCCAAGTAGGCTTCAAGTTTTGGGGGTGGGAGAGGATTAAAGTGTTTATTTTTATTTTGTGTGTATGAGTGTTTTACCTGCATATATCTAAGTGTACTACATGTATGCAGTGCTCATGGAGACCAGAAGAGGGCTTCGGATCTCCTGAAACTGAAGTTACAGATGGTTGTTAGTCACCATGTGGGTAATAGAAGCTGAACCTGGGTCTTCTGAATGAGCGACCATTGCTCCTAACCACTGAGCCATCTCTCCAGCCCTGTGTTTTTGTTTTTTGAGACAGAGTCTCACTATGTAGCCCTGGTTGCCCTGGAACTTGCAATATAGACCAACCTGGCCTTGAACTCAGAGATTTGCCTGCCTCTGCCTCTGGAGTACTGGAATTGAATGTGTGCGCCACCACACACAGCTGTTTTTTTAAAGATGTTATTTGTATGTATGCAGGTGTGTCTGTGTGTATGTGCACATGAATGCAGATGCCTGAGGGGAACAAAAAATGTCAGATCCCCTGGTACTGAGTTACAGGCTGTTGTCAGCTGCCAATGTGGGTGCTGGGAACCGAACCTGGGTCTTCTGCAAAGTCAGCAAGTGCTCTTAACCACTGAGTCATCTCTTTAGTCCTAGGCTTTTAAAAATGCCATTTCTACCTGTTAATTCATAAAGAAAGGCAAAGCAGTGTGTCCTAAATCAGAGTTTACAAGCCACGCTCAGAATGGAGAATGAGATAACAAATCCCCAGAACGGAAAGTGCCCTGAGATCAGGGCCTTGTCATACAGCCTTTTGACCATGTGCCCACCTCAACTGACAAAGCTTCATCTGGTGCCTGAGTTCCTTGCAGGCACCCAGCTCCCAGCACTGCAAGTGCTTCTATGGCATCCCAGGCCTCAGATGGTGCTTCAAGGCACCGTCTTATTTAAACTTCACAAGGGAGGAGGTTGTCGTCCACTATACATGCAGGAAAATCAAAGTTTAGAGTCATCGTCATCACGCAGCAAACACTGGCTATTGTGTATCAGCCCTGCTCCCTGTCCTCAGTGTATGAAGAAAGGCAGATGAACACAAGTAGAGTGCTGTGAGTGGTGTGGTGGGAAGTGGTTTTCTATTTTTGGTTTTATATTCCAGTCTCGGCCTCACTATGTAGCCCATGATGACCTTGAACTCTTGATCTTCCTGCCTTCCCCCCAAGCACTGGGACTACAAGCATGGACCAGCACACCCAATTTATGTAGTGCTGGGGACTGAACCCAGTGCTTTGTGCATTCTAGGCAAGTATCCTACCAACTGAGCTACATCTCCAGCCCTCATGTGAGAAAATGAGGTCAGAGAGAGGTTGGGTGTTGGTACCCACGCTTGAAGCCTGTTTGATTTCCTCTGCTCCTTCCTTCCTCCTATCCTCTGGCTGGCAGCTCTCCCAGATTAGCGGCTGACATCAGTTGTCAGCTGTGCTGCATTGGCACAGTCAGGGGAAGGGCTGTCTGGTAGTGGAGCAGTCAAGGAGTGGGGTTTTAAAAATATTTTAAGTTTTATTTTATGTGTATGAGTGTTTTGCCTGCACATATGTAAGTGCACCATGTACTTGCAATGCCCACGGAGCACAGTACATTAACATAGAAGAAGACCCAGACACCCACCACTCAGACTCAGTACATATTAAAATTTTCTTCTTTTTTTGTTTTGTTTGCTTTTTGAGGCAGGGTCTTCCTGTAGCCCCATCTGGCCTGGAACTTGCTGTATAGGCCAAGCTGGCCTTGAACTCACAGAGATCCATCTGCCTCTGCCTCCTGTGTGCTGGAGCCAAAAGAGTACACCACCACTGTTAGTGTGTTTTGTCACTGTTTTAAAAAATAGGAAAACGTCGGAACTGGAGAGATGGCTCAGCGTTAAGAGCACTGGCTGCTCTTGCAGAGGACCCAGGTTTGATTCCCAGCACCCACCCGGCAACTAACAACCATCTGTAACTCCAGTTCCAGGAGGTCCGACACCCTCTTCTGGCCTCAGTGGGCATTGCACGACACGGGTGCTCTTGCACACAATTGTAGGCAATACACTCATATACATAAAATAAAAGAAGATATTTAAAAAAAGAAAATATTACTGAGACAACTGAATAATCTTTGCTCCTCAAGCTCAAACCCAGCCTTCATTTTGCCCCCGGGTTAACAGGTCTCTATTTTCCCTCCTCTGTGTAATTTTTATTCTACATATTATCTGTAATATGTAATAGTTTGCAATATACTATTTTTGAAAGATTTGCACAAATTCTTAAAATTTTTATTTATTTGGGAGGCACACACATGCCACAACACACGTGTGGAGGTGTAAGGATGACTTAGCTGGAGTTAGTTCTCTCCTTCCACCATGTGAGTTTGAACTTAGGTGGCCACTCTTAGCAGCAAGCATCATTACCCACTAACCCATCTCACCAGCCCCTAAGTTCTACATAGTATCATCCTGCAGCATGTGTCTGTGATATATAGTGCTGTTGAAATACTTAGATCTAGTGTTCCATTCTATTTTTTTAAAGATTTGTTTGTACTTATTTGTGTATATGTATTGTAGTGCACATGTGGAGGTCAGAGGACAACTTTGGAGGACCGGGTTTTCTCCTTGCACCTTGTCCTCGAGGCAGAGTCTCTCTTGTTTTTTTCTGCCAATGTTCTGTAAATGCAAGCTCCTCCAATTTAGATGTAAAGGGTGCTGGAGCTGGGATGACCAAAAGGAGTCTCCATATTCAGCATTTCTTACATGAGTTCTAGAGACTGAACTCGGGTCATCAGGGCTGTGGGGCGAGTGCTTTTCCCACTGAACCATCTCACCAACCTCCCATCCTCGTTTCCTTTGTTTGCTTGTTTTGTTCTAGATAGAATGTTTCTATGTAGCCCAGGCTTACCTGAAACCCACAGTCCTCCTGCCTCATCCTTCCAAATGTTGGGATTAGAAGTGTTAAGTTTTTTTCAAGCCACAGCATTGCTATATAACCCAGACTGACCTCTGCTTACACACAGTTAAGGCTATGTATTACTACATTCAGCTAGGAGTGCTTTTTTGAATCTGTGGTCCAGGTAGCAGGTACTGGAGCACCCTGTGAGCCTCTGCATACCTTCCCTGGCTACTGTGTACTCTAGGCCAACTTTCAGGGGTTCACCTCAGTGGGAGAAAGGGTTTTTAGGACCTGTTCTGCTGTTACCAGCCTCTGAGTATAGGAAGCACTTCACTGCCCCACGTAGCCTTAAAGCACTCTAGGACAGACATCCTTGCTTAAGGAGGAAGAAATCAGGACTAGAGATGTATCAGTGATAGAGGGCTTACCTAGCATACTCCCTGGCCTCGGTCCTCCTGCCACAGCTTCCTAAGTAGCTGGTTGGTGTTACTGGTGCATGCTCCCATGCCTTCCTTCCCATTTCCCTTCACAGAATAGCTGTTGAGACCCAGCTTTAGCTCATAACTCCATCCCATCCAACAGCAATCCTTTCCAGAACTCGCCATTTCCATCCAGCCTCCCTCCCCTAGCCACGGTCATCTTGCTGCCTGAATCCAAGCATCCTCCTAATTCTGGGTGTACACCGTGCAACCTGACCTCATGGAGGCCTTTCATTCACTCAGCATGCCCCGTGGATGGCTCTCAGTATACTCAGAACCAAGTCTGAGCTCACCTTGGAGACCCTGCAACTCATGCCAGGTTCCCACTGCTCACACTCCTGGCTCATCTCCAAGTCCAGCACCTGCTGCTCTGCCGGGGGTGGAGGGGGTCCTCTGCAGACCTCCTTAGACTCCCCCTGTTCTCGATGCTTGCCTGTGCTTGGCTCATACTAACTACCCACTAAACACCCCATGATCCTATGGGGGGGGCAGGCATCCTGCCCTGTGGTGGCAGCAGTGCCATACCACCACTAGGTGGCACTTCAGACACTAGGCATGTCCTGGGCAGTGACCTGGGATCCAGTAAAGCCTCCCCCTATACCCCACTTTCTGTACCAGAGGAAGCTGTGGATCACCAGCTGACCAACTGTCCACGGTGCTGGCCCTCCAGCAGCTGTGGTAGACACAGTCTAGGGGTGCCCATTGAACCTGCCTACTTCCCACAGACTGGATTTCTAAGCAGCTCAGTCATAGCACAGGGTCTAGGATGAAGGGCTCTAAAAGGGGAGAACTCAGCCCAAATTTGTACCCCATCTCTCCCAGTCCTATAAATGCAGTTGACAAACTGGGCCTCAGTTTCCCCATCTGTCAGAATGAATGATAAATGAGGGCATGAACTGAAATTCTGAGGGGTGCCCAGGGGCCCCATTGTGTCAGACAGATGAGGCTGAAGGCCCTGAGGTGGATGCTGTATGCAGGCAAGCAGTATATGGTCTTGGGAAGAGGAAGGTGGACAGGAAGCCAGGGGCCTCCATGTCCTGCTCTGTCACATGGGGCAAGGTCTCTGGGGCCTCCCTGCCCTGAGGCCTGTAACCTGAAATGTCTATATGTCTTCAGCTGGGTGTGTACCATTGTGTGTCTGCAAATGTCCCTGGATATATGGGTGTGTGTGTGTGTGTGTGTGAGAAGGGTGAAGGTCTGAGAGTATGTGTACGTCTACACCAGGGTCCCGAAGAGAAGGGCCTTTCATCACCATACGGAGGATTTCCCAGAGGAAGATGGCCCACTTAGTCAGCAATGTGGCATTCCCCTTGGGGATGACAGGACATCCCACTGCTGTTCTAGCCCACACTGCCCCATCCCTGGTAGATGGATCTCTGTCCTTCTTACTGCAGTTCTTCTTGATTTACATGTACTGCAGGCTTTTCCAGTAGGCAAGGCAGTTGATTTTTACCTTTGCCCTCTCTCTAGTCAAGAAGGCCTGGGACCTGCTTAGGATGAGGAGGGCCACTTTCCTGGTCCCAAAGTCAACCTGGATGATTTATGTGGAATTTTATACTTATAATAGGCCTTTATGATTTTTGGGGGGTGCTGGAGATTGAACCAAGGCCTTGGGCATGTTAAGCACGTGCTCTGCCACTAAGCTACACATTCAACCCCCTCCAAGGTATCTTTATTCCCTCCCATTTTACAGGTAAGAAAACTGAGGATCTGAGAGACTAAGCTCACACAGTTTAAATCCCAGCTCTGGGGACCTTCTGCTGACATACTGGAGAACAGTGGTAAGGAAGGAGCCTAGGATTCTTCTCTTTTGGCCCCTGCCCTCTGAATAGGAAACCCATGTGCCTGCCTACCCAGCCCTTGCTCTTTTGGTTCCAGGGACACTATGTTCCCTGGGGAGATAAGGGGGTGACAGCAGAAGATGAAAAGACTCCTGAGGTTTTGAGGACCCTGAGTAGATGTTGGACTTTCACCACACACCAGATGGGGCTGCTCTGCAGTTCTCTAAGAATGCTGAGCCAGACTGCTCTGGTGGCTAGTGGCCAGTGCCTTTAATCCCAGCACTCTGGAGACAGAGGAAGGTGGAGCTCTGGGAGTTAGAGGTCAACCTGGTCTACATAGTAAGTGCCAGGCTAGCCAGGACTACAGAGAGGTCTTTGCAAATGGCTAGGCCGTTTGCCCACAGTGAGTCCTTCCAGCCCAGCTTCAAGACTACTTTCTTCCAGAGGCTTCCTGAAGGCCCTGTGAGAGCTGCCCTCTTCTCCCACCTGAACTTCTGGACTTCTGAGCCACTGGGGACAGGAGCCATGTGGAATTCACAGGATGCACCACCAGGCTGTCAGAGATTCAGTACTGACTGTGTGGGAATGAAGATGTGGGTCACTGGCTGAATATACCTAGGTTTCAGACCTCATGCTCAGTGCTTTTTGGGTGTGTTCCCAAGCAGTCTTTCCCAGTGCTCTCCCTGGGAAGTACAGCCTATTGTTAAGTCCATTTTACAGGTAATGAAATAGAGGCACAGAAAAGTGAAGTAACTTGCCCAAGTAATGTTGCACAGCTGAGAAAATGCCATACGCGGGATTCACACTGAGATCTGTTGAGGTTCAGAGTCTGTGTCCTTATCTTCCTGCTGCTCTAAATTGACCTGTTAAGGAACAGAGGTTCTGAACCAGGGTTGCTGACTCACGCTTGTAATCCTAGCACTTCAGAGGCTGAGGCAGAAGAATGACCAGGAATTTAATGAGTTCAAGGCCAGCTTTGACTACAGAACAAGACCCTGTCTCAAAAAACTGAAAAGAATGGGGCTGGAAAGATGGTTCAACAGTTGGTTAAGAGCACTGGCTGCTCTTGCAAACGACCTGGGTTTGATTCCCAGCACCAAAATGGTGTCCTGTAGCCCCTCACTATGCAGACCAGGCTGACCTTAAATTCACAGAGCTAACAAGTGTAGGAATTAAAGGTGTGCACCACCATGCCTGGCGTTTTTTTTTTTTTTAGTCTTAACATAAATTTCTAAGCTCAAAATAGTGACAAGCCCTATGTCTAAGGTCACTCAAGGGGAAATATGTGACATATACAGTGAACACACATGCTGTCCAGGGTGCACATGAAGGCCCTGGTGCTGCTGGGAACTCAGCCTGTCTCTCAGGTGTGGTGATGCATACCATTAATTCCAGTACTCAAGGGGTAGAAGCAGGTAAATCTCTGTATGAGGCCAGCCCTATCTACATAGTAAGATGCAGGTTAGCCAGGGCTGCATAGTGAGAACTTGTCTAAACAAAACCAAAACAAAAACAGTTTTATTAGCTGCTCTAAGTTCCAGCCAGGGGTTTCTGCTATCTATAGAGTCCACCTGCTTGCTAACTGCTAGTCCTGGCTGTGGGATCCTGGGAGAGCCCCTTGTACTTTCTGGGCTTTGGGGTCCCTCTGGAGGTATAAGCATGGTTGGTGGGACCCTTCTCAAGAGACCCATCTGTTTACCTAGACAAGCCTGGATTTTTTGACCACAGACACTTAGCCATCGGCCAGGCCTCTCAGAAGCCTGGAGGGCAGCTATCAGGTCACTTGATGTGTATATGCACAGGCCTTTAAGACTGGCCCAGGGACTACTTTGAGATGTGGGAAACAGGACAGGGAGTGTGAGGTGGGTAGGATAGGTGGGGGGTAGGGGGAGCTGGCCAAGACCTGAGAGTTTAAAAATATACCCTGGGTTCTCTAGTAACATCACTGGGGCACTGGATGTCCCTGGCATGGCCTGGAAACAGAAGAGGGGACATGGCAGGAGAGGGGAGAGGGGCTCCTGATTGACCATTTCTGTGTCTGGAAGCTGTGTTTGGAGAGAGCCTGCCTGGCCCAGGGTAAAGGGCTGGCAGCCACATTGTCCAGCACCTCAAGACATTCCATTATGCATGTGAGAAAATGAGGCCCAGGAAGGTTGTGATGTGCCAGAAACCCCACTTTGAGAGATTTGAGGAAGTTTCTGGATATAAGCCAGCAGTGCTGGCTCACCATTTGTGATCCTGGAAACCTGGTAGACACGGACAGGAGCAGAGGCACCAAATGGGCACATGGTAGAGCCTTTGTAGGCTATGCAGAGCAAGCTTGCTGCTCCTCCCCCTGGCCCTGGGTAAGGAGTAGCCATGTCTTTTAATACATGAGAACACAGAGACCCATGGAGGAAAGAGTGGCCCACTCCAGGTCCCACAACAAGTACAGTATGCCCAGATGGGGTGGAGTTTGGTCTCCCCAGGTCAACAGCTGACCAGCAGGGAACCAATTCCACTGCAAAGCTGGAGCCTGAGGTGGGGGTTGTAACAAAGAGGTAGAAGAGAGGCTTGGGGCTCATCCCTCCCCCCCGCTTCCTTTTCTCCCAGCCCCCTTGTCTGGCCAAGACCCTCCTTAGGGCAGTGTCCTCTCACTGAATCATTGCATCTGCATGCTCTGTCTCAGCCTCACCCAAGTGCTCATAGATCCCTAAAGCTATTGCTATTTCGGGCCTCTGAGCAGCTGAACAAGCTGTTCCAGCTGCCTGGAATGACCCCACCTGTCTCGGGCTCATCCTTCACATTTCCTGAGCCATCACTGCTCCATCAGCCCATGATCATGACTGTGTGATTGCTGGGTGTCAGCTACCTGTGGGCCCACAATGTTTTTTGGAGTTTTAGTCGTCTCTTTACTCCCTGTGTCTAGTGAATGCCTAGATAAAGCAAATTAAATTAGGTCTTGATTCTGTCCCTTCCTCAAGGGGGTTTTGTCCAAGTCTCATGTCCTCTCCCAGCCTTTTAAGTGGGGACAAGTTCCTCTTTGTAGGCTTGCTGGAGGTTGGGGTCTACTGCATCCTTTAGTAGGACAGTAAAGGACTTTGAGGGGTGTTGCTGTGGGAACCACTAGGCCACCAATCCCACTCTATCTTCCAAGGAGATCCTCATCGCTGTCAGCCCCTCCCACTCCCTTTGTTCCCAAGTCTCAGAAACTCGGGGTGGGGGGGGATGCATGCTTCAAATGCAGAGGCTCAGGCATGTTTACGGGACCCTCTCTGAGGGCACTAGTGTGGAACCCTGAAACCAGCACTGCTAAGCCATCTCACAATGGCCCGGCTAGGGGCGTCTCCTGGGGGCAACGCGGAGGCGCAGGGCGACCCCTGATCCCGAGAGGGGGAGTGGGTGATGGTGGGGCTGCGCCCCTTCCTCCTTTTACGAGGGGGAAGCAGCGGTGCCAAGCCAGGAGCTGCCCGGGCCCTGGCACCTGCCCAGCTGGCTCAAGCCGCGCGCCCGGGAGACGCACCCGGGTATAAATAACGCCCAGGCGAGCGATGAAATCATGCGGAGCCGCGCGCCAGGAGCGGCCTCAGCGGCCTGCCCGAGCGGACACCCGGCGGGGCCGGTGCGGGGACGCCCGGGATCTCCAGGCTGCAGGCTGCAGACCCAGCCCGGCGCCCCCGGCCCGCGCCCCCGCCCCGCCCCCTCGGACCCACCCCCACCCCCGGCCCGCGCCCCCGCCCCGCCCCCTCGGACCCACCCCCCACCCCCACCCCCGGCCCGCGCACCCGCCCCGCCCCCTCGGACCCACCCCCGGCCCGCGCACCCGCCCCGCCCCCTCGGACCCACCCCCGGCCCGCGCACCCGCCCCGCCCCCTCGGACCCACCCCCGGCCCGCGCACCCGGCACCCCGCCCCGCGGTCTCTGCGGCCGGCACAGCGAGCGCCGAGGGGGCCGCGGCTGCGGCCGGTCACGCGGAGGGAACAGCCGGGCTATTCATAGAAGGGCGCCCCGGCCCTCGGCCCCAGTTACGTAACTCTCCTTCCCTCCTTCCCGGGGCCGGGCCTCTTCGCTTCCCCTACGCAACGGGGAGGTGATGGGCGTGGCTGCCTTGGGCCCCCACAGGTAGGTGTGAGCCCCAGCCCTGGCCTGAGGCCACTGCCTGACTTCTCGGGTTTTGGAAGCCTTCTAACAGCCTCTCTGCCCCCGCAGGGAAGCCCCACTGGTGGCTGATTCCTAGCTTACCGCTGGGTGACCTTGGGCAAACTGCCTCTGAGCCTCAGTATGCCCACCTATAAAATGGCCCCATCCATTAAGCAGAGTAAGGAAGTTAAGAGCCATGTCACCTGGTGCATATAGCCAGATGACTGGGAAATCTCCTTAGTGGCCCCTCATGCCCTCTCAGAGAGCAGGCAAAGGCCCAATCCTGGGCGCCTGGAGCGGTCAACTCCCAGCAGACCTTGGTCTTTGCCCTGGACGCCTGCGATCAGGCTTGCCTCCTGGTGGACTCTGTGCAGCTAGGCGGAGCTGGAACCCTGTGGGTGGTATCCCGGGGAGCAGATTGTCCAACGTTCCCTTTCTATGTAGCTCAGGCTGGCCTCAGAGTTGAAGCAGTCCCAGGCCTGGCTCCACCACCTGTTTTGAGCACCTACTAAGCTTAGCCTTCTAGCTCGAGGAAAGCATCTACTCAGCCCTCTCTGACACTAGATGCTTTCTGCCATCTGCGAAGTGGTCACATCTACTTCCCTTCCCTCTGTTTGACTTGCCAGCCTGAGATGAAAGCTATTGTCCCTGCCCCCACCGAGTGGCCTGGAATAGGAGCTGAGAGCTTTATTCTCATCTTACCTTCAAATGGCAAGGTGAGGGAGAGTGTTAGTGTCCGTTTACAGCTGAGGGAACCCAGATGGAGAAACTCTATGTGATAGCCTGGTTTGCCCAAGATTGGGGTTGGTGCTGGAGCATGTGTCTATTAAAGCCTTTGGGTTCTAGCCCCAGCTTTGCAAAAGAAAACAAACAAAAAAAAGACTGTCAGGTGGAGCTGAAGAGACCACTCACAGTTAAAATGCTTGCTGCTCTTAGGCTGGACTGGAGTTCAGTTCCCAGCACCTACATCTAGTGGCACACAAATCACCTGTAACTCCCAGCCGCAAGAAATCTGATACTCTCTTCTGGCCTCTGTGGGCACCTGTCCTCACATGTACATACATGCAGATACACAACACACACATAATTTTTATTTTAATGTTAAAAAAATAAAGACTATCAGAGGGGAAACTGGGAGTCACAATCTCCGCAAACTTCAAAGTTTGGCTCCCGACCCACATGTGGCAACACGAAACTCTACTGCTCCCAATAAATGTTTCTGAATGAGGGAAGGAAGCCTGCAACCCTCTGCCCCTGACTCCACCTGTTCTGAACACTCTGCTCACTTGCCTGGGACTCTGCTAATAGTGTCTTTCATGAGACCAGGCATCTGAGGTCAGTTGCTGTGTCCCAAGGAACCCCTTAGCCCCGCTCTGCTGCGGCCTTAGCCTTTGAGAATCCCGTAAAGTCCACGCAGGCCTTACTCTCCTGCCCACAGGGGAGGGGGATGCCCGTCCCTGCTATCAGCTGAGTGGCTTTGGACTTATCCCGTTTACTCTTGGCACTGTCTCTTCACATGTGGCTTGGGAGTGATGGGGAGCAGGCTGTGACATTTAAGACAATGCAGGTAAAGTTCCTGGCACACAGGAGCCTTCAATTAACAAATGTCATCATTGTTGCTTATTAATGTGCACATACAGCAGTTTATGCCACGAGTGTCACCATCTTAAATGAACACCATTTGTTTCAGATAAAGAACTGATTTTCAGAGAGGTTTTAACCTAATCAAGGTCACATAGCTAGTAAGGGGCCTCGGCCTGTACTTTTGGGGGTTCTGCACTTATAGAATTTTGCTGAAATGATGACAGTTGGTGATATGGGAAAAGAGAGGTATGAGGTAGAGTGGATTGCTGAGATCCCCACAGGCTCCTGCCTCCAAAGATCTGGCCCTCTCTTTGGCCAAGGTGGCAGAACAGGTTGTAAGAACAGGCCCTTTGCTCAGTCCAGCTGCCCCCCCATCCTGTTGTCCAGCTGCCCACACCCTCTGCCAGCCACTGTTCCCTGTCAGTCAGCCAAACCGTGAAGCAGTCTAGGACATTGTGTCCAGAGAGAGGTCCTAGCAGGCTCCTTACATCCCCGACCCATGGCGTTGAACTGGCCCGCCCCTCTGGGCCTTGGGCCAACATGGCCTTGTCCCTAGCCCCAGCATGAACAAGGCCAGAGCTGCCCTCCCCAAGGCTGAGATGGTGGCTCAGCTAGTTCTGCCCACCTTGCTTCTAGCCTTGCTTAAGATGGGTGCCCTCTTCCAACACATGTCCTTTGCCTAGAGGCCAGCCTCAGACAAGTCTCATGGGACGGGCTCCCAAGGTGCTTGCTGCTCAGGGCTCAGGAGAAGCCAGCTGGGCTCCTGAGATATCTGTTTTTCTGCCCTTGGCATTTTTTTTTTCTTTGCCTACCTCAATATGCCAGCTGATCCAAGGTGAGAGGCCCTTTTGGATAGAGAACCAACTGAGTCTGGGCCCTGCGGCTCTGTGTCCTGTGAACTAGGTGTGACCTTGTCTCCCCACTGTGCAGATAAGAAAGCCAAGATACAGAACAGCCAGCTTCATGCAAAGCCTAGCAGCATAAACTAATTCCAGTGTCAAGCAGAGTAGCAGAAAAGCAGGGATGGCTGGGGGAGGGCAGTCCCACAGAGGTGTGGGCAGGCGAGGCTGGGCTTCTCCCTCCCTACCCACCTCGCCCTGGTGGAGGAAGGCTCCTTCCTACTTGACACTGTCCTATTGCTCTGTTGAATAAGTTGCTTTCCTTATAAATTTCCTTATAAAATTCTAAGCCAAGCAAGGGAGGGACTTTGCCTAATTCCTCTGCATCTCCAGGAGTGGGAACAAGGTCCTGCACACAGTCGGGGCAATAAGTATTTGTTGGATGAATAGTTAAATGTTGTATAGCATTTTAACCCTTTGGTACCTGTGAGCTTTTTTTTGGTCGGGGCGGGGGGGAGGCAGATATACTGGGCATGGAACCCAGGCCTTCTGTGTGGCTAAGTGAACCCTCTACTGTTTTTAACAATATAGAGGAGGCCTGTCGGATATCATCACACACAGTTAAGTTTGTACCGTGATTATCGATTTATTTTGCCTTCTGAAATACGGTCTCATGAAGGCTGGCTTCAAACTCCCTGTGTATTAAGGGTGGCCTTGAACTATGATTCTTTTGTCTCCACCTCCTGAATGCTGGGATTACAGGCATGTACCACCACGCCTGTCTTTAACATGATAAATCTTAACTAATACGCATGAAGCCATCACCAACCATAATCAAATCAACAGATCTCTGTGCTACCCCTCAGAGTTGTCCTTGTTCCTCTCACTTGGCCTGCTTGGCTCTCCCCACTCCCATCCCCGGGCACCCACTAATCTGCTGCTTTTAGATTAGTTGACATTTTCTGTAATTTTCTTTAAATGGAATCAAACAGTGTGTGTTCTTCCCTTTTTGATCTGGCTTTCACTTGGTGTTTTCATTTTGGAATTTGTCCCTGTTGCTGCATATCATCAGTGGCTCCTGATTTTTTGTCACTAATAGTCCATAAAGTTGCTGTATCAAAAGTTGTTCAACTACCCAAGGACATTTGGATGTTTCTACTTTGGGATTATTAGAAATAAATGCTAAGAACAGTGTGTGCAGCTGCTCTTGTGGACATACATTTTTCTTTTCTTATGGGAAATACATAGGCCTGAAGTAGCCAGATCACTGGGTAGACACAAGATCATCCAAGATCTCCTTTTTTGTTTGTTTTTGCTGTTGTTTATTTTGCTGTATAGCTCTGTCTGGCCTGAAACTGGCCATGTAGACCAGGCTGGCCTTGAACTTTCAACAATCCTTTTGCTTCTGCCTCTTGAGAGCTGGGATTACAGATGTCACCCCATACCTGGTTTTCTTATTTTCTTTTCTTTAACGTTTCTTGTATTTATTTATTTTTTGTGGGGTGTGGTAAGGGGCACATTTGCACAGCACACTTGTGGTAGAAGACAACTTGTAGGGTTTCTCCTTCCACAATGTGGATCTTAGGGGTCAAATGCAGGTTGTCAGGCTTGGTGGCAGGTGCCTTTACCGGCTGAGCCATCTCCTGGCCCTCCTATTTTCTTTTAGAAGTTTTCTAGTTTGAAGTTTTACATTTTTGTCCTCTGAATAGCTCTGGTGGCTCCTTGGAGTCATGTATGCTATGCTCATGACTTTACCCCCTCCCTTTCTTCTGACCTTGAGTCTTGTGCTCCTCTGGCTTCCCCACCAGCCCTCCTGGGGTCTCCTCAATACCAAACCCAGGGGACCTCCCTCCTTTCTCCGGTGGCACCTGGCACATGTGCTGCCCCTGGCTCTCCCACTCTACTGGCTTCTATCCATCGTCTGAAAAGCATGCCAGGGCTGGGTAGGAGGAGACTGAGCACCAGCGTTTTCCTGGTGTAGATCTGCTCAGGGTGTTGAAGGCAGAATAACCTGGCTTTGTTTCCATTCCTCTCCTCCATCATAGTACTTCCCACCCGACCCTAAAGACAGGGCCTGGGTCTACTCCCTCGGCCAAGGAGGGGTTCTGCAAAGATTTGTGAATAGAGTCTGTGTGAGAAAAGCCCAGTATTAAAGAGGCAACCTGGGAGATTAAAGAATATTCCAACTTCCCAACTGGACCACAAGGCCTGTGATGTGGCTCTGAGTACTTCATCAAGGTCATCTTGGGCTTTGGGCTTCTCTGCCTGGAACACACCAGGCTTAGCCCTGTCTTTCCCCTCTGAAGCATCTGGTCTCTCTACTGTTAGGCATGTGACAAGGGATCTTGTAATTCAGCTTGGAAGTTCAAAGGCTGTTCCCAGGGCAGTCTTCTCTTGCCTTAATCATCTGGTCAAAGGAGTTACTTGGTCACTAGCTACCGTCATTGACTGTGGTTATTTATTTATTTGCTTTTTAAGATTCATCATTTTTAATGAGGTGTATATGTGTGTGGTGGGGGGGGAGTGTGCACATGCTTGCAGGTGCCTTAGGAAGTCAGAGGCATTAGGTCCCCTGGAGCTGGAGTTACACGCAGTTGTGAGCCAAGCCAATGTGGGTGCTGGGCCCTTGACTACTGAGCCATCTATCTCTCCAGACCTGGCTGTGAGCAACTTAAAGGTGCATTCTTACTATGTCATTCTTTAAAAATTTTGTTTTTATGTGTGAGTTTTTTTATTCTTACTTGGTTCTTTTTTTTATTGCTTTGTTTTACAATTTTTATATTTATTTATTATGTTTGTGGGGGTTGCAAGTGTTTGGAGGTCAGAGGACAACTTGCAGAGGAGTCAGTTTTCTTCCTGTAGCCTCAGCTGGCCTGAAACTTGCTATATAGACAGACTGGCTTCAATCTCACAGAGATCTGCCTGACTTTGCCTCCCCAGTGCTGGCATTAATATGTGCCACCATACCTGGCTCTTTTTTTTTTTTTTTGAGACAAGGTGTCATGTAGCCTAGGTTGGCTTCAAACATAGCCAAGGATGACCTTGAAATCCACCTCCCAAGTGCTGGAATTACAGGCCTGCCATCATCTCCCCGTTTATGTAGTGCTAGGGCTGGTACCCAGGCCTTCATGAATGTGAGACAAGTGCTTGAACTACATCTCCAGCCCCATAATTATTATTATTATTATTATTTTTTATGGTCAAGAGAATCACACTTCAGGAGAGCAGGAATTTTGTTCGCTGTCCTGCCAGCTTTGTGGAGGTCCATAAATGTATGCCGTGCTCTTTTGGTGGTTCTGTGGCATGCTAGGCAAGCTAGGCAAAGACTCTGTCACTGAGTTAGTGACATTCCTGGCCTCAGTGTTCTGCGATGAATGTGAATAGAGTGGATCGGGGCAGAGCTGGAAGAACTAGATGTCCAGGCTTCAGGGCCGGTTTTCTCTCCTGGCCAGCCTTTCCTAGTTCTGCTGCAGCCCAGCAGTCATTTGATTAGGTTCCTGTGCATGGGGGAGAGGTGGTGTCCCCGCTGTATCATGTGGTGCCCAGGAACCAGGCTGTCATTTCACTGTATCCACTGCACAGGGTCCTCACCAGAGCAGGGAGAAGCATTGACTCAGGGAGCGGTTCAAATGGCCCAGTTGGAGAGGGCCTGGCCCTAGTGTTGCTTGTTGTACAAATGGGATGGATGTCAAGAGTTTCAAGGTCACACAGTGAACTGGCAGTTTCCAGGACCTAGAACCCATTTCTTTTGCTGGCAGTGAAATTTCCCAAATGGAAAGTCAGAGGATCCATCTTGCCCAGGGGCTTGGAGACTTTCGGGCTGGGCCCAGGCAAGACTTGGCTGGGCCGCTCAGGCCCAGAGCAAGGAGGAGGTATACCCCTCTATGCTGGCCCACCTATTGGAAGGTGGCAGTGGTAGGGACCAGAGAGTGGCCATCTCCTTGGCTTAGGGGCACTGACTCAGGCAGGTAGTACAAGGGAGCAGGGTTCACTGTGTGAGTCACTCCTAATTATCACAGTCCTCTCCAGGGAGAAACTCCCAGGATGGTTCAGGGACATATGTCAAAGGCCCATCCCATCCAGAGGTGGAAGGCTGGGCCCCAGGAGAAGAGGGTGGAGCTCCATAGACCTCACTTCTTGCTGAGCCAAGCAACCTCCCACCTAGGCAAGGGGCAGGGGAGGGGCAGCCCAGCTCTGCTCCTGGAACCCAGTTTCCTTTTCCACCCCAGCTTTGGTTTCGGCCTGTTTGCTGATGCAGGGAAGCATAACTGGACCGGGCTGGCTGGAGCATGAGGACGGACAATAGAGCCACGATGAGGAAAATGATACTCACCTTGTTTACTCCAGACCAGGCAGTGTGCTCACCAGTTTCCACCCATTATTTAATTTTCACAAACAATTAATTATTCTCCCTATCTTCAAGGAGAAGGAATAAAGTACCGAAGTAGGTGATTTGTCCAGGTCACCCAGCTTGAGCGTGGACCCTGTGTTGAGAAGGGTCCATCTTTCCCTGACCAGCTCCCCTAGAGACAGGGGTGGGCCTGCCTTCCTCTTTGTGGCTAGCTTGCATCCTTTCCACGGCTTCAGGAAGCCATCTGGGGCTGGGTTCTGCCAGTTGCCTTGTGCCTGCTCTCAGTCTGTATTCCAGGACAGAATCAAATGCATAAGTGAAGTTTGTTTTGAGGATGAGGTTTTTGGAGGAAGAACTCTCTTCTGAGTCTACCAGAATATTCGTTTTCTTCTTTAAAAAAACAAAAACAAACAAACAAAAAATGGTTTGTGGCAAGTGTCTTGACCCTCTGAACCATCTTTTGCAAGCCCCATAACGTTCTTTCTACCCCAGCTCTGCTCCTGGAATCCAGTTTCCTTTTCCACCCCAGCTTTGGTTTCTGAATGCAGAGGGGCTCTGGGCAACCTTCTCTGCCAGGCCTCCCTCTCCTCTTCTTCAGAGACAGGGCTCCCTCTGGTCCACAGGCTCTGTGAAGGGAAAATGGAACTTGGATGTTTGGCTTGAGAGCTTCTGGGTACAGCTCACATGATTGGGTGGGGAAGGCTGTTAAGACTGTAAAGTGTGGGTCCTGAAGACCACCCCCAGCACTGATACCCCAGAACTTGGTTGTCCCCAGATTCAAAGTATCAAAATGTCCATGCTTTTTTTCTTCCCTAGTAATCAGTTATAGCAAGTGTCTGAGATGTTGTTTGTGGAAAGATGGGCACTGTGATTTCTTCACTGGGCAAGAGCCTGACACGACTCATCAGCACTGGGTTGAATGAAAGAATCAGACACAAATCAAAAATCTCAGCTTTACCACTTAGCTAATTTTGCAAACTTAAGCAAGCAACCTCACTTGGAGTCCATTTTTCAACTCTAAAATGGACAGAATTTCTTTATCGTCAAGCTGCTATGGGAGTGGAAGAAAATTTGACACCTTCTCAAATGCCCTCCCCAGTCCAGCCCAGAGGACTTGGGCAGCTTCATGTGCACTAGCCTGGAGAAGGAAAACCATGGCTGCAGGCGCTGGGACAGGGAGGAGGTGGCTGAGTGAGATGTTAGGGAAATCAGTCCAGGGCAGAAGGTGGCTGCTTTCCAGCCCTGGCTTAGGCAAGCCATTTCACCTCTAAGGTGAGGCATTCCAGTCAAGGAAACAACAAAACAACAGAACAAGTATCAAGGTGCTGACCAGAACCTGGCTTAGAGGAGCTCTCTCATTTCTGCCCACACGACTGGATCCAGAGCAGGCTGGAGGACATCCTTACCCACTCCCTCCTCCAAAGGAGTAGATCACGCCTACAGAAATTCCTTCCAGTCCAGGCCATACCTTACTAGCCTAGGGACCTGGGGCAGCTAACCTTAGAGCAATTTCCAGTGAGGTAGTGGACACATCAAAGGGATTCAAGGTCAACTGTGTCCACTCAGCCACTGTGAAGATGACCAGAAGTTTCCTGAAGCCCAGACAGAGCAACAGGGCCCACTCCTCTTCTCTGCATCCCCAAAGTGACCCCAGAAACAAAACAAGCTAGGAGCAGACAGAAAGCTATTATATATCATGCTTTTAATACAAACTTAAAAAAATCTGGAACAATATAAACTGTACAGATTTGATCAATCTTTTTGTTTTGTTTTTTAAACTAAATCTCTAAACACACCAATGTCCCATTCCAAAATATTGCACAACATTCTGAATACAAAAGGTCTTGATTGTATTCTTCCTTCACTAAAGCAGGTCATCACCCTGCTCCCCTGGCTCCTCTCTACCACGGCCTCAACACCCCCTTCCCATCCTTAGGGAGAAAACTAGAGAATCTACAGCTCACTGCATTGAGAGAAAAACCATTCTGGACAGCTTCCATTCTGGACAAGGTAATCCACCTTCTGATTTGTTCCTGGGTCGGAGGGAGGAGAAAGAGGATGGGGAAGGGGAGAATAAGGTTTCACGTTTCCTATTTTTTATTTTAAAGTTTGTTTTTCCTGAAAAAATATTGGTTTATCTCCTCTTTTTAAGAAAAAATCTTGAAAAGAAAAAATTACGTTTCTTACGTTAGAAATATACATATATTATATATACCTCTGACATTTTACAAATGTAGCAAATTATTTAATACAAACGGACACCAAAAAATGTAAAAAATAAAAAAAAAAAGTTTTCCTACGAAACCAGGTAATTAGTGCAGAGTTCTGTTTTCTTAAAAAAAAATAAAATCGAAGCAGAAATGCCTAGATTTGCAATGAGACACTGAACTGGGCCCCAAGAGCCCAGCACACAAGTCATGTTTCTGAACACACATTTTTCTTCCTATTTCAAAAGACACAAGGGGCTGGGCTCTGATCTCCCCGTGTGTGAGAAAACAAGCTGGCTTGGGTGCAGGGTACCTGTGTTCATGAGCATGGGAGAGGAAGTGGGGATAAGGCAACACCCAGCCTGTCCCAGAGAGGTTATTTCCTGGGACTGTCACCTGTGTGGGCGCTGAGGACAAGGGAACAAACAGCCCAGACGGGGCCGGTTAGAGAAGACTAGGGGACAGATGGTGCTGGGCTGAGAACTCAGGGCTTTGCCCTGCTGGGGAGGTAGAGCTAGTGCCCATTGCAGGGAGGAGGTTGGCAGTGTCTGGGCTGGACTCACTGCCACTGCAGGTTCCACTTGGGTCCCTAGGAAGGATGGAGTAGGGTGGGTGCCAGGGGCTTTGGTGCTTTCTGGTGATGGGGCCCTTGATGCAAAGCGCCTCTTTAGTTAGCCCAGGAGACCACACCTCACAGCATCAAGCTCCAGTAGTTCTAGGTTAGGGAAGCAATAGGGCAAGGGAAGGGCCGGGTGCTGAGCTCTCAGAGGGGTGTGTCCAATGTACTGATGTCTCAATTCAAGGCTCAGGACTGCCCATGACAGGGGCTGACTCTAAACTTTGTCCCTGTCTCTCATAGGTGAGGGTGCTTAGGTTAGTGGCTCCCACCCTGGGCTAAGGTTACACGACAGTGGCAAAAGTCGAGGGACTTCTCTTAGGCATCAGGTCTGGGTGTTTCTCCCGCCCTTTAGGGCTTTTTTTTTTTTTTTTTGGTTAAAAACAAAAGTGCAGATCCCTCTGCAGTCTGGAAACCAGTTCCTTCTTTAGTGCTCCCCTCAGGAGTATCTTGGGCTCAGCCACAGTGTCCCCCACCACATATACTGCCCTAACAAAGGACTAACAACCCACCCTGGGCCCATCTCCCAACCTTCTATATAAATAAGCACTCACTGCAACCTATGATCACATCCAGAGGGGGAAGTTCCACATGGCTTGGAATCCTTTAGAACAGGATAGCAAGCCACATGCACTCACACAGGCATGAACAGGCGTGTGCACACATGCACACGAACACGAACACGAACACGAACACACACACACACACACCTCTGCACTCTATCCGTATCTCCAGGCTCAGGGAAAGACGGCATTGGAGACAGATAGGCCACATCTATCATCAGGTGAGTCTCCAGGGCTGTGAAAATCGTCTAGGCCAGGAGCGGGTGGTTGGATGGGGCCACAAGGTGGAGATGAAAGTATTTCAACTGGAAAAAGTGTTAACCTCCTTAGAGTCAGACATTAGCTTTAGTGGGAAGCTCTCAAGTGACCAGCCAGCAGCTCCCTGTGACCCAGCCTGAGAGGGAGTGGAGCCCAGGGTTGGACCTATTTGGGTGGCAGGGCCTGGGGCGTGGGGGCTGCTGAGGTTGGATGGCTTTGACTGAGGGGACAGCTGGGGAACAGAGGCAGTGGACTCGAGGCCAGCCTCTCTGTGCTACAGAGAAACATCTGGCTCCAGTTGCTGCTTTCCCTTTCCTGTGAGCTTGAACATACCAATCCTAAAGGAGTGTGAAGGAGGGAGGAGGGAGTAGCAATTCACATCTGGACCATTCTTAGTGCAGGAAGCCACTAATTAAAGATGTTATATAGAAAACTACATGTAAAAAAAGAAAAAATTACAAAACCCAAACCAACCAAATTAAATCAAAGGCAGGCAGGAAAACAGTCAGGGCTGAGTTAAACATGATGTGGTGCTTTGGGAGCCCCTCCCATTCCATGCCCGGGCTGGATCTTTTTTTCTAGAGAGACTGAGTAGATTGGAAATCTTTTTGTAGAGTTATCTTTTCCTCCTTCTTTGGGCCTTTCCTCTCCCGTCCTTTCTCTTTTCTTGGTCCTGGGTGCTCCTGGCCCAGCAGGCAGGCCGATGGTCAGTTGGCCAACACGACTGGCTGGAAGGGCTGGCTGGGATACTGCATGGTGTTCAGGTTGTAGCTGAGGCCTTCCACGAAGGGCGCCTTCTCTAGGAAGAGGCTGTTGGTGCCACCTCCAAACACCTGCGACACGTCGAAGCTGTTGCTGGTGCGAGTGCCAGCTCCACTGCTACTGAAGGGGGCTGAAGTGCCGCTGCCCTGCCCATCCGCTCCGTCACAGAGGCTGGGTGAGCCACCACTGTTGTACACAAATTCCTTGGCATTGGGTGAAAGCTGGGACTGAGGAGCCGGGCTGGCCGTGATGAAGTTCACAGAATGCATAGACAGAGAGAGGCTCTTGTGCTTCAGCAGGCTGTTTGTGGGTGAGCGGGCCATGCGAGGCTGCTGCTGAGGTGGCTGCTGGCCACTTGCCCCACTGCCAGCCACAGCTACACCACCCGATGCCCCACCACCCTTCTTCATCTTGGTGGAGCCAAATTTGGTGGCAGCAAAGGAGGCAGTGGTGAAGGTGATGGGCTGGGCGGAACGGGGGATAAAGGTGGGGCTGGGTGACTGGCCCAAGGAAGGAGATGGAGAGTTGGACAGGGAGCTGTCCTGGCTGCCAACGGGCACAAACACCTGGGCATCCGGGTTGAAGCTGCTCTTGATCTCTTTGTCCAGCTCTGGGGCACTACCCCCTTCACTGTCATCCAGGTAGAGCACTTTCACGGTTCCCTTCTCGCCAATCTGGTATGACACCTCGAAAGGGTCAATCCAGACACTTAGCTCCTCAGGCACGTTGGCCCGTACATCCTCCACAGCCAGGCCACTCCGCTTGGCGGCCAGCTCTACCACGGGGTCTACCATCTCCCCAATGTGGACACAGCGGAAGCCAGATCCCTTCAGAGGCTTGTCAGGGTACCAGTGGCCTTCGTATTTCCTTTTCAAAAGCCGCTCTAGCTCTTCCCCAAACAGGTCTGCCCGGCGTCGGGGCAGCTTGTTGTATAAATAGGAGATGATGAAGTTCAGGGCCACCTTGAGCTCCAGCTGCATGTTCCTTTCTGAGGCAGAGAATCAGCACGGGGCACGTACACAGGCCAAGGGCAGTAGCAAGAGATAGAAGATGGCAGCCCTGGGTTCTGGAGGGTCCTAGGAAATGAAAAATAAAGGTACCATGAATATATCTGCAGAAAAGTAGTAGTGACCAATGACAAAGGACAGACAACCGTGAACTTTGGATCACAAAGATCTAGTGGCTCATCTTCCCCTCCCGCCTTTTGAGCCTAGGCCTTGCTATGGTGTTCCTGCTGGACTTGAACCTGCAGTGATCTGCCTCCCAAGTGCTGGGATTACAGGGCATCAACCACCACTCCTTGTTTTGGACAAGTCATTTTTTTTTTAAAAATCTAGTCTCCTCATCAGTAACCTAAGGGTATCATGAGGTTCAAGGGGTGAAATTATATACTATACTTGCTAATTAGTGGGCATTTGGTAAAGTCAGATATCATCTTACATAATTCTTAAATGGGGGTGCCGTGCTTTCTACCATTTTGAGAATTCAGGATACTGAATGAATGACAGTAAATAAACCAAATCAAATCAAATCAGGTCCTTAATTCAGCTGGAGACCAGAAAGCCCTTGCTGTCTCCACAATATCTCCATCAAGTTTGTGTCCCCAAACTGTCACAGGCCAAGACATAAGTTTACATTGTTTTAGCTGTCCTCCTTAACTTGAAAGAGATACAGGTCACTGAACACGAAGCACTGCCAACTTCTCACTGGGGCTTGGACACTAGTCACATCCATCTGTCATCCTAGGCCCCATGGGTGTGCATGCTTTGGAGCTCAGTCTGGGTTTACAGAACCAATTTAAGAACTCTATAGTGTGACCAAAAGTTGCATTTCCACCCAGAGAGCCTCCAGTAATAGGGACAAGGCCAGGCTACGAGCCTCCAGAAAAAGAGAAGATCCATCACAGCGAGAGATGTGGGCCCACAAGGGAATTAGACCAGGGGGTGCCTAGAGAGGGTGCAGGAAGCAGGACATTAGGGGCTAGCAGAATATTAGCAGAAGAGCAGCATGGCTTGAGAGTCTCCATAGTTTCTTCCTGGCACAGTTCAAAGTGATGAGGATGGCAGAAGGATGAAATTTTCCATCACCCTCCAGCCTCTAGCTGGGGACCTGTCATCATTCAGTCTCCAGGGGACTGTCTGACCACCTGTTCCCGGCACCAGATCAGATTAATCAAGTGTTTGGAGAGCCCTACAGAGAAGGCAGCTCAGGATAAACACTCAGATTGTTATTTTGGGATTCTCTCATAGCCAGATCCCACTGAGGTCAAAAAGCTTTATTCCCTAGGTCTGGGCAAGCCTCATGTTTCAGGAAGATGATCTGTGAGGTCTTGGAAGCCAAGGATCCTAATCTCATTTTTCCTAAAAGGGTGGCTTCTAGACTCCTGGTCAGGGAGAAACTGAACTGAAAAGGACCACTTCAAAGGAAGGCAAAGCCAGAGTATGTCCCTAATAAGACCTTTGGGTAAGGCTATGCTGCTGAACTCAGCAGAGACAGGATGGATCTATGACCTCCCAAGGGCATCTTTTGTCTGTGTAGGGACTCAAGCTGGATTCTGATTAAAATTCTTTCTGGTTCCAACATGAAAAACCCAGGTATCAACTCTAAGCTTAAGAATCTTGAGTTTTCTGAATACCCACCCTAATACATTTCCATGTTAATTCTCAGGCCTGGGCCCAGAGCCCTATCTTCAGGAAGATTTCTGGGATAAATATACCTGAGAAGATACATGGGGTCTATCTGGAGCAGCAGAGAATAAGTAGCCTCCATCTAATCTAATCCTTAGTCTAGGTCACAGAGAATCAAAAGAGATATTAAGACTACACCCTTTCCCCCAGGCCACCACAGATCACTAGCATTCAAGAAACCCTGATTTTTCCCTCAGCCCAGCCTCCAACACAGACTTGATCTGTAAGTTTCTTCAAGTGTCTATTCATGATCAAAACTAGCCAAATCCAGAGTCCTTTTAAGTTTAAAGAGAAGAATGGCTAAAAAGAGTAACAGGCTTGGTTTATGAGGCTTGGAGTCATCAGCAGACACAAAGTTAGCTACTTTGTGCAGAAACTCTTAAAATGTGCCCCTTAGTTTTCCTACCTGAAAGGGCTTCTATATCTTCACTTTGACATAGAATTGTCTTCTAAGTTTTGATCCTTGAATAGTACAGCCTCAAAATGGGGCACGCTAAATGTAGGCCAAAGTCATTGGGAAATAAGCCTCCCACCCCAAAATACAATAGAACTACTGTCATCAGCCCTGCCTAGAGAACCATTTTCTGCAGCATAAGCAACTAAAGCCACACATCAATTTCTACCTCAGTGATGTTGCTGCACAATAAGGAAGCCTATAATGCCACCTTTGCCTCTTTTAATTGGAGAACTGGCCAGGCCAGATGGTGGTGGGGTGGAACCTTACAAAAAGGCCAGATGACTAGGAATGGGATTTTCTGCTTTATCAGCTCAGGCTCTAATTTTGACTTCAAGAAGCTTATGGAACAGAAGATTAAAGCCCTGATTGTGTCTTGTCTTCAGCTAAAGATACAAGTGACCATTTGGATGAGTTTGTTCATTTTTCAGAAAGCAATGCACAAATTATAGAGCTTATATTTTAAAAAGTCTCTTTAACAACGTATTAAAAAGTTGCAGGTGAGGAAAGGTGTGGTGACCATGCCTGTAATCCCTGCAAGTGGGAGATGGAGGCTTGGAGGCAGGAAGGAATTCAAGGCCAACCTAGGGTATAGGAGCCTGTCTCACAAAAAAACAAAACAAAAAAACAACAACAACAAAACAATATATAAATTCTATCCTCATAAATTTATCCTCCTTCACTAGTTTAGTGCCAGCCACAAGGTTAAATCTTGATTCTGATTCCTTTTGCTGACCTGTGTTTTAGAATAAGTACTTAGTGAAAAGGAGGCCTTAGTCACTTTAGCTTCCGGAGAAACTCTGACGAAGATGCAAAGCAGGTCTTTTTTAAGAATAACACTAGCAGTTTTGAACACCGGGTGTGGTGGCACATGCCTTGAATCTCGGCACTCTGGAGGCAGAGGCAGGTGGATCTCTGTGAGATTCAGGCCAGCCTGGACTAGAGAGTGAGTTCCAGGCCATCTGGGGCTACAGAGAGACCCTGCCTCCAAAAACAAACTGCTAAAGAGATCTGGGATTTGTGATGAGTGCCCCCGGTCTAGAGCGGAACAACATCTTCCTGAAACGCTCAGGCCACCTGAGACCAGCCCCGGAGTTCTGCCCAGGGCCAGGCGCTCCAGGCTCCGGGGACCGGGAGCTGGACTCGAGCACCCTCAAGGCGGATGCTCGGCCCGCTGGGAGCCGTAGTTCTCAGGCCGCTGGGCGCGGACGCATGACCTACTTTCCAGGCACACCGCACTTCCCTGAGCACTCTAGGAGGGCCCTGCCCGCCAGACCGCGCATGCCCCGCACCAGGACCTGGCCTAGGGTCCGAATCCGGAGAAAAGTTTCCAACGCACATGCGCGTTGCGGCGGGTGAGCGCCCCCTCCCATCGCCCAAGACCTTTGGCATAAATCTGCCCACAGGGCCCCTCACCCGACACCCGTCCTCCCCACGACCATGCCCAGACTTCCTGGGGGCTGAACTTTCCCCTTCCCCTTCATAACCTCCCAAGCCTGCGGATTAGGGATCTGCTACTGGGTTGAGGGGATGGGCTGGGCAGTTACAGCCTAGGGTAGCTCTAGCGTGGACTGCAAGAGAATCGAGTCTTTTTTCACTTAATACCTAGTGGGCTCGGCTCCAGCATCCCTACAGCCAGGAAGGGAAAGGCAGGAATCAGACCTGTTTTTCCCATCCTCTCCTTCCCAGTTAAACTGAGGGGAGGCGCCCAGTCCACAATAAGAAGGCCGAAGCCAGCAGGGGGGCCCAAGCCTCACCCCACTTCTAAGAGAAGTCTGAGAAACCAGACCCGGGCAAAGGAAATGGTAAAAGGTTCCCAGGTAAGGAAGGAAAAACCGCACATCTGAAACCTGGACATCTAATAGTCACAAATTCCAGTCTCCTCCCACAGCAAGGCCTACCTTAGGACCAGACTTACCAGATCCTCCGCAAAGCTCCCCTGCAGGGTGTTAAACCTCTCTAATCCTTCCTCCCACACCAGCTGCTTTTCCCAATGCTTCAGCGAGAGACGGGGGGGGGGGGGGGGGGGGCAGGCGCCCAGGAAAGCAAGAAAGGTGATTTTTGCTAGGGAATCAAAGAGGGACCCACTCCCCACTCCCCGGGCAGGGAGGGTGGAAGGGCGGAGAGGGGGCTAGACCCTGAACAGGCACCCGAAGCCCAGTCTGCTGATCCCTAAGTGGACTGGAAGCCCGCTGTGTGAGGGTCTAGTTGCTCCCAGGGGAGGGAAAGGCCTGAAGGCTGTTCCTCCGGCTGCTTCCCTCCTCGTATTTTGGTCAAGGGCGCAGTCCATCCTCCTGGACAGAAGAGGAAGGAGCTTAGGAACAGAGGAGCTCAAGCAGAATCAATCCCTGTCAGGCTCTTGGGGGACTTCTTTTTTCCGCCCAGTTCCCCCTTAAAACACAAGAGTTCAAAGAGCTCAAGCTGCAGTGGATTCTAGTACAGCTGCCCAAGGGCAGTCCCCTCTAACCCATCTTGTCTCCATCCCAGACTCCAAGGGGCCAGAAACAAGCCGAATCAACAACCACACGGGAAAAGCAGCAGAAAAAACAAGGCTTGGATCCCCTTTCCTCTCCCTGATTTAGTTAACGCAGGTGCGAGTTAGGTTTCTTTGGGAAACAAGGAAAATCTAGCCAGAATGTGGGGCGCGAAGACGCGGAAGGAGGTGCAGGAGGAACAGCACTCCGCACTCAGGATCGAGGTACCCCAGGATCAAAGGCCCTGCGCGCGCGGGGGCAGCTCCGGACGCGCGGCGCCCAGCACGCCCGGGCGGAGGGGCCTCGGGCCCGCGCACTCACTCGGATCTCCGCGGCGGGGCGGCTTCTGCGGCCAGGGCGGTCCCGGGCGCGGGGCGTGGGTCCCGGCGGCCGTGGTGTCTGTCCTTTGGCACCGTCGGGGGCCGGGGGCCGCACAGGGCGCTGGGTCCCGAGGTGGAGGCCGGTCCTGTCCGGTTCGGGCCCCGCGGCTCCCGCGCCACTCTCTGGTCTTCGCTTAAGACCCGCTCCTTCCCGCGCCCCGTCCCGAAGTGTGCAAAGTCAATGAAAAGTTTCACCCTTAGCAACCCTGCGCACGGATCCGCTTTCCCCACCCCTGCGTGATGCGTCCCTCCGCCCAGCCGGGGCGGGGCCGCGCCGGGACTACTTTCCTCCTGTGGCGGCTTTAACCCCTCGCAGCCCCACGGCGAATGGGTGGGCGGTGGGGTGCAGGGCTCTGGGAGGAGTGGGGTGATGACCCCCTCAGGGTGTCTCCCCTGGATCCTGCCCCCTCCTCATTAAAGCTGCTCGCCTTTCCTTTCCAGCCTCGGGGCCCTATTTCTTTTCTGCAGGCTCCAAAAGCACTCTCTGAACTCAGTACTTGTAGTGTAAGGTGCTTACCGGTAGACTGGGCTTGGTGAACTCAGTACCAGTCGTTTAGGGTGCTTACCCGGGTAGACTGAGTACGGTGAGGGTAGGGACCGGCTTGGGGGTAAGGCGAAAGGCCAGGGACTAGTCTGGGGCACAGACGCTTGCTGTGGTTGTGCGGGATGGGCGGATGTCATGGGGAGCGCTGGCATCACCGGACCCCTGGGCGCTCCCTGCATCTGCCCCTCCGCCGACGAGCCGCGCACGTTTTTACGAATCACCCCTCTCCCCGAGCCCACGCTGGCGTGTCCCTCCATCGCTTGACTGTCCTCGCGGTTCGCGCCGCCCGGATTCCGGTCTGTTCTGGGGTTGGGGCAGTGGGGCATGACGCCAGCTCTAGAAACGTTCGGGATCTGAACTTGGGTTAACCAGAGCTTTCTAGCGCCGTGCGCCTAGTCGAGGAGGAAATTCACTCCACCTTGGAGAGGGCCACTCTTGGAACTAGGTACCTCAGGATCAAAGAGAGGGGAAGAGGGGCGCCGTCTGGGACTCGGGGCACTAAGTGCAGGAGGAAAGACCAGCTGAGATCCGAGGGTCAGGAAGAGGAGCCGAGTACCGCGCTGCAACCATCCACTCGCCCCTGGGCGCCCGGGGTCTGAAGGCCAGCGCCTCGGCTCGGACCTCAAGCTCTCCCCGCCCGGCGACCCCCCCCCCCCCGCCCATGGGGTAGAAGAGAGCCGCGTTAGCAGTGGCACGATGCGCAGAACTTGCACACCCGACGTACGGAACCTCGGCGGGTAGGAGAGTGCGCCCAGGTTCCCAGCCAGAGCTTTGGCCATGCAGGTCGCTTTGAGACAATGTGGGTGCCGAGTGGGAGTAAGGGGACCTGTGCTGGGTTCAAGTCACGCGAGGACTGGACTGCCAGACCTCGAGCACGGAGGTGGGGTGGGGCTGGGGAGGGTCTTGCGTATAGTCTTGTTCCCAATTCCCCAACCCTGGCCCTTTATTCTTTCGCGAGGATTCAGGTCCGGCGCCAGCCTCCGAGCCCACGTGAGGTGGGGAGACCGGAAAGTTTCCAGTTACGAACAGTGAGCGTTTTATTTTCCTTTGGCAAGGGCAGAGGGCATCAGGAGCACGGAGATCTAAACGCGCTCTCCTTGACAGAAAGAGAGGAACGCCGGGCTTGAGGGCAAACTCCACCCGGACCGGGAGGGGGCAGGGAAGCTAAGCCAGAGTCCCCATCCCTTCCATCCCGAGCGCTCCAGCACCTTTGCTGCTGTGGGCACCTCCAGGGACTACTTGCCCCGTGCGTCAGCGAGAGGCGGAGCGTCACACACACGCCCTCGCGGCCACACCCTTTTCTTCCCCACTCCCCGCCCCAACTTCCCCCGAGAGTATTCCACCTCCGCCGTGAGCCCGCCCATCAGACTGAAAGCTAAAAATAACAGACCTGTTAGCAACAGCTCTCCCATTGGTCTCGAAGCAGGGAGAGGCGGCAACTGATTGGGTTTTGGATGCACATACTAGGACTGGGCTCTGGAAGGGTGCGTTTGCGCATTGGGTTATCGTAAGAGATGTTGGTATTTGTAGTCCATAAGTAGAAGCGGCTATCTACTGTGTGATCTTGATTTAATGCAACAAGTATCTTTACATCGCCAAGCTAGTTTCTTCATGTATTTAAAAAGGGGGGGTGATTAAATGATACTGTATGTAAAGCCTCTCACTGAAATGGTTTCCTTTTGTCCCGCACATTGCAAAACAGTTTCTATTTTTCTTCATGACAATTTGTCCGAATTACATCTTATAGACTGGTGTGTATTCCCTAGTGGGAAACCTTCCAGGACTTGAACAATGAGAAAGGCTAGGATGAGCTGGAACAAACTATCGAAGAGTGTTTCAAGGAGGGATGCGCATATGTAGATAAAAGGCAGAAGTCTCCTACCCTTCCCTGAAAGCAGAGGAGGGCGCTGAGTCTGGGCACATTTGTGCTTTTACTTGGATTAGCCCTGGGTAGCACCACCTCACCACAATTTCTGAAAAATGTGTTGTTTCCTAGGCAAGTGGGGTTTTGGGTAAAGCGTGAGCCATTATGAATAAAGATAAAAGAGGGGAAACTAATCACCCTTCTTAACTGCTGATGTCTCAGTTTATCCTGTGGTAATTTCATCTTGCCAGGGCTTTAATTGTACGCTAAATGACTATCCCAGCATTTTTGATTCCCCTCCCATTTTGTATAATCGTATGTTGAAAGGTATATGCCAGGCTTTCACAATGGTTAGTCCTGGTGAGTGCAGAGGGGGCAGGGTGGGAACAACTCCCTAGAATGAGAGTAAAGCAAGTTGTGCTAGATATTTTGGTGCCACTGACAAGGCAGGACATAATTGGCTCAGTTAACTCAAGATGAGTCAGACTTACAAGTCAGGATGAAAATTTTATAGTTTCTTTGAAGTTATCTAAAAAGTTATCTAAGACAACAGTTTCTCAGTTTGATCTTTGATATCTGCGGCCTAGGCAAGAGCAAAGATGGCCACGACAGAAAGTCTCAGGCTCCCCTCCCTTTTCTTTTCCAACACTAGTTCTAATAAACAAGAGAACAAACCTGTGTTTTGCTAGCACACCAAAAAGAAAGTAACATTTTAATTTTGGTTGTGACTACTTGGGGCTACAGTTAATAAGGAATCAAGTATCTCAGAAATGATGGAAATAAGTTTTTTTGGGGGGGCAGGAAGATTACTTCAAGGCAAATAATCTTTCACATTTACATCCTAGCTTGAAGCCATACTAAAAAGCTACAGGTTAAAACAATAACACAGCCTCTCTGAAATTTAGCCAGTTTGATTTCCTGAAAATTTTCTTAATTTAGTAGTTGTTAAGTAGGGCTGGAGAGAGGGCTCAGTGGTTAAGGGCACAGGCTGCTCTTACAGAAGACCCAGTATCCACATGGTGGGTAACAACCATCCCTGACTCCAGTTCCAGGGGATCTGACACCCTCTTCTGGCCTCCTCAGGCCTTGCACCATGTGATGCACTTACATGAAGGAGAAAACACTATACACATAAAAAAATTTAGAAATAAAATAAAGTTGCTAAGCAGAGTGTAGTAGTGGCCGCCAGCCTGTAATCTCAGGGAAAGGCAGGAAGATTTCCACAAGATGTAGACCAGTTTGGTCTATATAGCGAGTTCTAGACCATCCAGGGCTACATAACAAAACCCTGCTTTAGAAAAAGTTGCGGTCTGATTGAAATATATTGTGTGTGTCCATTAAATTCTCAAAGAATAAATATGTTGAAAAAAAGATGCTAGATTTTTTTAATGTATCGCTACATTGTAATCTAGTGAACATCTGAATATTTTTTCCTGATATTGATACATTGAAATGTAACAGTATGCTGATATGTTACAATGTAATGTCTCCTTGTGTTTATATATACATACTAGTTTATAAAATTTTTTCATTACGTTTGTGTGTGCTCATTTGAATGTAGCATGCAACAGCCTGATACCTGTGTTTATGTGTGTGTGTGCGCATGTATGTATAGTGTAGTTCAGAGGATAACTTGCTGGAGCCCTCTCTGACCCTGGTGTATTGTTTTTAAAGGTGAATCGCTAGCACTGCTTAAATTGGAATATTGCACAAGTGTCAGGTTTATTTTTAAATCATCTTGGGGGCTGGAGGGATGGTTCAGTAGGTAAAGGCACTTGCTGCCAGGCCTGACAACCTCAGTTCAATTCCCGTGACCCACAGGGTAGAAAAGAACCGATTTTCATAGGTTGTCCCTTGACCCCCACAGATGCGCCAGGGGCGGCCTGTGCACACAAAATAATTAAGAATTTTAAAAAAATCATGCTTGGGGGGCTGATGAGATGGCTCATAGCTAAGTATATTAAAACTAAAGATAAAAACTGAAGTTACTGTCAGGCACGGGATGCATACCTTTAAACCCAACACCTGGAAGGCAGGCAGGTGAGCTGTGAGCCCAAGGCCAGTGTGGCCTACATAGTAATTCCCAGTCTAGCCAGTGCTACACAGTGAGACTTTGTCTCAAAATAAAGTTACTGAAAAATCAATTACAAGCTGGGCAGGGTGGCTTATGTCTATCTATAATCTCAGCACTTGGAAAGATGAGGTTAAGAGAACCCATAAGGCCAGCCTAGACTATTTGGTGAGTTTCAGCTTAGCCTAAGATATATCAAGACTGTCTCAGGAATAATAAAAGTCAATTACTACTTCTAGTCTGAAAATGATTTGGTTTTCTGCTTGGTATTTTAGAACTGCTTCAAGCTCCCCCAAGCCCCCTGCCCTTCAGGACTACCTTTCCTCAAACTGCTTCCCATCACCAAAGTACCGTTATCTGCATACACCTTCACTGCACGGGGCCCACAGTTCCTTCAAGGCTGTTTACTATCACTCGACATTGAACACCTGACATTTGCTGGGAAGATGGCAGCCTAGAGGGTGACAGTTAATAACCACTAAATGCTTTGGGAACATACAGAAGGTACCATGTGGGAGTCAAGGGGAAGTTAGATTGCAGGTTGGGAGACATCTGAGGACTTATTTGGCTCAGGTCTGAAGGATGAGTAGGAGTTAGCTAAGCAAAGCATGGGAAGGAGGAACACACCAAGCGATCAACAGGTTAAAAACCACTTGAGACAGAAGGGAAAGCAGCAATTGAGAACTGAAAAAGAGCTCCAGTGGTCACAGTGGAAGGAGGAGCACCTGGGAAGCCTCCAGGATTATCTGTAGCCCTGCGGCCGAGACCTTGTCCTGCGGTCCCAAGCTGGCCCAAGCCCCCTTCCTTTGTGCTCTTGTGGGTTTCAATAGGGCTGTTTCTGTCAGGCCCTATTCCATTCCCTTAAGACAGAGTCTTAATTGTACTCAGCACATCACAATCAAGGATTTCTATTGACCAAACCAAAACTCTAAGAGTTGTCTCACCTTGGCTTTGCTACCAAGTTGCAGTGTAAACTAGCCCAGTCCCTGGATTCCTCAGGACCCACATCTTCTCCTTTGGTATTAAAAGATCCTACTTGACAGGACATCTCAGGCTGTAGAAATGCCCCCACAGGGAAAATTAACACCTCACTAAGCAGAAATGAAGTTTAACTTAGTAAATGGTTATGTCTGAACTTCTCTAGTTTTGAGAATTTAAATACCCTTCATGTAAGTTAAATGTGTACTTTAAGAAACAATTACAGTATTTCTAATTTATCAATTTAGTTTTATATCGCCATTACTGTAAACCATTTAAGTTAGAAAGCCCAGGTATGGTCTCACATATGTAATCCCAGAACTATGGAGGCTAAGGCAGGGAGGCAGCTGCCAAGATCCAGGCCAGTCTGAACTACTAAGAAAAAAAAAAAAGTTGGCTAGGAAAGAGAAAAATACTAAGCTTCTGAAAAGGACCGATTTGCCTGAAGTGAAAGAAAGGCATGCGTGGCCTCTGAATTTCCTCCAGTGGTGTTGAGAGGACAAGGCATTTCATGAGTTCTACTCCCTCCTTATTTTCAGTCACCAATACCTGGGCGATTAAAAGTAAACTCCCGAGTTAAGTCAAATGAGGAATGTAACTGACTGCCAGAAAATAAACACCTTTATTAGAACAGCAACAACAGAAAGAGTTTACAATTCCTTCAAAGGAAAAACCATGAAACCTGTTAAGCTTTTCATGACTAAATGGTCACACCAGGTTCACTGTTCTGATGGCCCCTGCCACACTGAGGGTTTTCAAGGACAACTGCCATTAGAGCTGCTGCAAAAGCAGGCTTTTCACTGGGGAGGCTCTGCTGTCAACCCTCAGATGGAGGGCTGAAGGACATTATTCCTGCTTTGAAGCTCTTGGTTTAGAAAGAACACATCGATGTGAAGAGCAGAGCCTTGCGTCTTCAATTAAAACTAACAAACTATAAACTAGCCTATCAAATTTTCTTGGGTAGTCTGCCAGAGTGCTCTGCAGAGAGTCCTTTTTCATCCTCACTGACTTGGTAAAGGAAAGAAAGGTGGCAAGGGGCCAGCACGCTAGCAGGCAGTTCTGGCGACACTCTGGGCTCTGCTTCCTTTCTGCTGGTAGTGGTAGGCATCTTTTCTGGCAGCTGCAGCAGCTTGGTGGGGGAGGAAGGAGCCACCCACCAATCACCTCTTCTTGAAGCCGTATTTTTTGCGTTCATAAAACAGGTCTGTCTTAGAGCTCCCCAAATTGACAATCTTTGGGCAACCATCTCTCTGGAAAATACAATACAGAAGTTGTTTAAGTCTTTAAAATGGAATCAGGAGAGATTTAAAAGTGTAGTCACACAAGAAGGAAAAAACTCTTCTCCAAAAGGGCTGGTGAAAGAGCTTTGCAGTGCAGTACTTGGCCCCTGTGTCTAATTCCCAGCAAAGAAAGAAATAAAAGAAAGAAAGGACGCCAATGAATGAGTTTGCAAATGTGCTCAAATGCCTCTACCTCCTTAAATGGGAAGAGGTCCCCAGATCAGTCAGTAATGTTCCTTTTTATCTCCTAGAGTTTTCCCAATTTTTTTTTTACATTTACTTAATGTGTTTACGTGTATCTGTGCACAAGTGTGCCACGCCATACATGTGGAGGTCAGAGGACAATTTTGGGGCATTTTCTTCTACCACCATGTGGGTTCTGGGGACTGAACTAAGGCCGCCAGGTTTGGCAGCAAGTGCTTTTACCTGTTGAGCTACCTGGCTGCCCTCAAAGACCATTTTAAAGTTTTTGGGTTAATGGTTTATTCATCTTTCCTGCTATCCTATTTGCATGCATTACCATTAAGAATTTATTAGCCAAAGCTAAGTGTGGTAGCTTAAGTCTGAAATTTCAGCACTGGGAGACTAAGGCAGAAAATTGCCACAACTTTGAGACACAACACACTGAGTTCCAGGCCAACCTGGGCTAGAGAGTCGAAGTCAAAAACAAAACAAAAGAATTTACTAGCCAAGCATGGTGGTGGGTCACAGCTATAAACCCCACATTTAGAAGGCTGAGACTTCTAACCTGTTGTGAGTTCAAGTCTAGCCTGCTGGGCTACAGAATGTGACTGTATCAAAAAAAAAAAAAAAAGAAAAAAAAAGAAAAAAAAAAGAAAAGAAAAAGCCCACGTACTGGTACATGCCTTAATTCTCGCACTCAGAAGGCAGAGGCAGGTGGATCTCTAGGGGATCAACGTCAGTCTAGTCTACATAGTGAGTTCCAGGTCAGCTGTGGTTAGAATCCAAATGATTCTAAATGAAAAGGTAGGTAATAATCTGCACAACTAGCTCCAGTCCTCCCACACTACTTCAAGGAAAGAAAAGAACACAAAGCTTTAGGAGATACTCCCTCCCCCTTTCAGTCAAGGGATATAACTCAGGGCTTCATGCATGCTAGGCAAGCACCTACTAACTACCACCCCCAGTTCCAGTACCCTCATTTTTAATAGCAACTGAGAATTCTGGGTTTTTAATGTGTCCTCACTAATTCACTTTAATCCTGGTCTTGGGCAGGGGAAGGGAAGTGCTCTACTGCATTAGGTAGCTATTGTCACAATTCTCTGATTTGTAAGGACAGGCTGCCCTGGCTATTATGTGAGGCCTAAGGGTTTTCATGATGCCCCCGGAAACAGTGTGCTCAGGAATGATTTGGGACTACGGAAGGAAAGCTGGGGAAGCTATGACTGGAGAAACTTCCACAAGTCCCTTGATTTTGTTGGGTACTCCTGCCAGAGTGGTGGGTCCCTGTGGAACCAGGCTGCAGAATGAATTAACCCGTCCTTAGCTGTGTCACCTCTAATTCCGCTCTTTTCTTTTGGGGGCTGACATCAATACAGTTTAGAAAACTTTAAATATAAACACACAAAGCCAACTGTAGCATCCTATTTCACAGAAAATAAATGACCACAAATTACATGGAGGTCTCCTAATCTGTGGACTCTGGTGTATGAGGAAGCCAGCCTCCCTAAGAAAGCTATGAATCTAGATTTAGTATCCTCATGAAGATGAAGGATCAAAACAGGAACAATAAAGAAAGAACAATAAAGTCAAGAATGGGGACTCATATCCCACACTTCAGAGGCTGAGGCAGGACTGCTTGAAGTTCCAGGCCTGCCTGGGACAGAGAGACCATATCACCAAAACAAACCAAACCTATACCAACAAAACAAAGAGGAATCAGCTGCTTTTACCTGGTTTAAGAAGGTCTGATTTTAAATGTGGCAAGACTTGAAATTCTTCAAGACATCACATACAACCCCATGGTGTGATGACAGCCCAAACTGTGCCCACTGACTCATGTGACCATAGGAGACCCTGTTCTGTTCTTTGGACTCTATCTCTCAACAATCAAACTACAGAATGGGGCTAGTCAGTGTTTACAAACCCTAGATATTCCTGGGAAATACAAGGCTCCGGTGGGACTTATTCCTGTCTGTACTGCTGCTCCCCATGAGCTTAGATGAAGATGGCAGGCTGGGAGCCAGGCCACCTGACTTCCAATGAGTTACTTAACCTTTCTGTACCTTTGGTTAGTCACATATAAAATGAATAGCAGGGAATTAAAAAGATTAAATGGTTCAATAGATAACGGTGCCTGACACAAAGACAATCCTCAATAGCTTGTAAGAAATTGCTCAAAACAAATATTGGTAATTTTCTGATGATTCAACCTAAGTCCCCCCGACCTCCCTAGGCTAGACTTCTGTAAAGGGTATTTCATGAAGATAGGTCTCTGCACTGCTAAGATCAGAGTCTGATCCTAACTCAGAAAAAAACAGACAACTGGGCCCAGTATGGAGCTGGACCCTCCCTTATTTGCTAGGCTTCTCAGCATTCCTCTCCGGTCTCTCTCTGACTCCCGGCTTGTTCTTCTCTGCATCTCTCCCAAAGCTTCCTGGCTGTTCGCCAGTTCCTCTAATGCCATGAGAATTAAGAACGTATGGGTCTTTCTTACTTTTATGTGTATGAGTGTTTTACCTCCATGTATATAAGTACAATGTCCCCAGAGGCCAGAAGAGGGAATCAGATCCCCTAGAACTGGAGTTTTGTATGGTTGTTAGCTACCGTGTGGGTGCTGGGAACTGAACTGGGTCCTCTGCCAGAGCAACCGGTGCTCTTAACCACTGAGCCATCTCTCTAGCCCACTTAACTAATTTTGAAACAGGGCTTTGCTAGGTCACCCTGACTGGCTCTGAACTTACTGCAATCCTCCAGCCTCAGCCTTGAATGCTGGTATTGCAGGTAGGTGCCATCATATCTGGCTAGGGCATGTGGTTTTACAATGGCTGGCTTATGGGGAATATGTCTGCGAAGAAAGTGAGTGAAAAGGAAGATGGGAGATGACTGTTGGGAGTGGAGGATGGTAGAGGAAGCTCCTTGTGAGTGGGAGAAAGACAGAGATACACACAGACACTTTTCATTTTTTCGTACCATCACCACCACCATCAAACTGGAGAGATGACTCAACAGTTAATGGTACTGGCTGCTCTTCCAGAAGCAACCAGGTTCGGTTCCTAGCACCCACATGGCAGATATCAACCACCTCCCCTCCAGTTCCAGGGGATCCAACACCCTCTCTGGCTTCCATGAACACTGTCCGCACAGGTACAAGCAAAATGCTCATACACATAAACAAAACAAAACAAACAACACCAACATCGTCACAACAAAACATTAAAACAAAAAATACTAAACAAAACCCAAAACCAAACCCTAAGAATTTCTAGCAATACTTTAAAAAACACATACCAATTATATACTAAAATGCAATATGCCAAAGAGAAATTTGAACTGAAATATAAGAAAAGGCAATTAAAAAATACTGACACACACACACACACACAAAAAATATTTCCGGAAAAGCTCTATTTTTTCACTAGTGGTAACAAATGATGAATGGGCAGGCAGTGACCAAAAGGGCTTTAGAAACTGAGAAAAGTTGAGACCTATCAACCATGTACAATACAGACCATGTAGACTGGTTGTAAATCTTAACAACAGTATTGCATTTTCTGTTTCTGTTTTTTTTTTTCCTCCCTTTTTTGAGACAGAAACTCAAGGAGCCCAGCCTGGCCTTAAACTTACCATGTAGTCAAGGCTAGCTCTGAAACCTGGATCCTGTGATCTCCACCTTTCAAGTGCTGAGATTACAGGTGTGAGCCACATGCCTGGATCTAGTATAACACTTTAATCTGGAACTTCTTTTATCTAACTGCTCTGCTGTTCATGGAGAAAATCAGGACAAAGCTAGATAGGGCTGTAATCCTGCTATGGGAAGGCAGAGGCAGGAGGGAGGACCTCAAGTGTAAGACCTGCCTAGAAGCAAGTTCCATCCTAGCTTGGCTAAATTAATGAGACCCTTCAATCCCTCTGGAAATGCAGGTCAGTAGTAAAACACTTGCCTAGCATGTGGGAGGCCCTAAATCCAATCTCCAGTATTGAAAAATGACAACAAAAATCACACACCCTACTATAAGTAAAATAAATCAGAAGAGCTAGGTGGAAACAGTCAGAGAACAAGACAAAGGCACATCTTTCTCCGTTTTGAGAAATGACAGTTAAAGAGGAAGTGCACGCGTTAGAGTCACTTTGCTTTTGAGAAAGTAACATCTGTCCTCAATATTACAAAGATTTTCAATTTAAAGTTCACTCCTACCCAACATCATCTTATTCCTGAATACTTAATCCTCGTTAGAAAATTTTGTTTTTGGATTTAATCCCCAGGACCAGAACAAAATAAGGAAACAATGAAAACCAAAACCAAAATACAGCTGAGTAACATGAAGGTAGACAGAGCTGTCACATACAAGGTAAGTGGCCTGGGTCCAGGGCTTTAACTTTTCTAAGGCCACACTTCCTCATCCCAGCTTTTTTTTTTAAAAAAAGAGACCATTCAGCCTAGTACTTCCTAGTACTTGGTACTCAGCAAGAAATTCCAAATATATACCTTACCTGAAAGCTAGGGGAATGGCTTAGTAGCCAAGCAGTTGTCTACTGTAAGGCACTGTGTTCAATCCCCAGTGATATCCCTCCCCTCCAAAAGCATGTGTAAGATTCCAGGTTTAATCCCTGCACTGCAAAAATAAAAAATGCTTCTAAACTCAAAAGCTCCCTAAATGCTATTTTTCTTATTCTACGGTTGAGAGAGATAAGGAGATTGGCAGGTTAAGTAGAAGAATCAAGGATCAAAGGCATTAAAACGCTGCCACAACATGAGAAAGTTCTAAGTACTAAGCCTCCTGAGTGCTGGAATTATAGGCGTGCACTGCCATGCCCAGCTCCTAATTCCTGGTCATCCTTGAGGCTTTGAAAACTATAAAGGAAGACACACAGCTTAGCTTACTGACCTAATTACCTTATAAATTATGAAAGCTGTAGAATAGGACAATAACAGGGGTTGCTTTTCTTGTGGTTAGATTTCTGCATAGGAAAAAGCACTGGGCACTTAATCTACATGATGATCTATCTGTAATGATGAGAGGCTGGATCATTTCACGGGACTGCTTTGTGTTCCTTGGAAATGAGTACTGAGTAAATATGAGCTAGATCTCAAGTATCCTCAGAACTTTCCCATTCCTGCATAATGTGGAGGAGTGACGTCTGAAATACTTCTCAGGGACAGAATGAGGCATAAAGATCCAAGGGTATCAGGTCACACATCCCATGTAGACAAGTCAGATGGCAATTACTAAACAAGGCTGCAAGCTTATGCCAGATGCAAACTCTACCATGTAAAAGTTCAAAAAAGTTCTGTCCTCAAATGGACTCTTTAGCTATCTCAAGAACTGTGTGCACCTTATTTTTACATTTATACTTTCTGTACACCAGATGCTCTGGGGTTTTGGAGGGGATGGGACAGACTAGTCTACTTCCTTTTACTTTGTCCAAGAAAAACAGTACTCTCTTAGTACTATCTAAACAGGTAACTTGCCTTTAGCTGGATCTGCAAGCCTTCCCTCTTGGCCTCTGGCTCAGATAGTTGAATGACACTACCTATGCATTATCACCACACAAAAGACAAAAACTAAGGAAGGCCAACAATCAATTCTGTTATATTACACACATATCCCCCATTCTTTAACCCCTTAAGTCTGAAATCAACTAGGATCGGATCACCTCCAATTCAACTTCACCATAGCCACCCAAACCGTCCTTTATCATATGTGGATTCAAGAGAACTGAGCTGGGCACAGGGGCTTACTGCTGTGGTTCTAGCACCCAGGAGGCTGAGGCAAGAAGACTGCTCTGAGTTTTAGGTCTCATGAGTACCAGGCCAGAGAGCAAACGACCTCAAACCCCTCCTTCAGACCCCTCCCCGCAAAGAGAAAGAATTACTGACCTGGGTGTGATGGCACTCAAGGATCTGGAGTTCCAGGCTAGTGTGGGCTACACATTAACACCCTGTCCAGAAAGAAAAAGAGTAAGAACACAAGAGGAAGACAGCAAGCATTAGTGAGTGTCTTCTATATACCATCTGAACTCAAAAACTCAGAATGTTTATTGGTAAGAATAGTCAGTGCTTGAGCATGCCTGCCTTGAGGTCCAATACTCAGGGAGCAGAGGCAGGCAGATCTCTGTGATAGCAATCAAGGTCAGCCATGTCTACACAGCAAGTTCCAGTTCAGCTGGGGCTACAGGGAGATCCTGTCTTAAAAAATAAAACAGTAACAACAACAAAGTAACAACACAGGCTGTTGAGATGGCTCAGCTTGAACTAAGAGTTCAATCCCCAACTTCTGCAACTTGTCCTCTGATTTCTATTTAGGCACTATGGCATACACATGCCCACACACAAGCACATTTACTTGTATGTAATTTTTACTTATTTATTTATGGTGTTTTTAAGACAGGGTCACCCTGTAGTCCTAGCTGGCCTGGAACACACTAAGTAGACTAGGCTGGACTCAATCTCTCTGGGAGATCCACCTGCTCTGTCTCCCAAGTACTGGGAATAAAGGCATGCGCTACCATGCTTGGCTTAAATTCTTTTTAAAATAATCATCATCACAGGAAACATTCGAAGAAGAGAGAAGGGTACTCTCTAAGCTGCTGGTATCAACAGATTTGCTTCTCTTGCATTCTGCCCTTGATACAGAATAACTACTCTTTCAAAGATCACATTCAGTCTGGCTCCCAAACCTGAAGAAATTACCAGGATGACTAGTGGAACATTACAGCTTCTATAGACCAGAGGCGATGGCCATGGATGGCAAAATGGCACAAAGTAAAAGGGAGAAAGGTCCACTGCAAAGTTCAGCATGCACTTACATCCTTCTCCTGAATGGTGCACTCTTTACAATAGTAGGCATCAGAGACTCCAGGACCTCCACAGATCACACAGCGGCCCTGGTAGGATCCATAGTTACACTCATCACATATACGAACCAGTGTGCAGGGACGTACGTAGGAATCACAGATCACACATTTGCCATCACCTGCAAGAAAAGGAGAAGAGTTAGGTTCACTAGCAATTACTTCCTAAAGATCTTTGCTTTGTTCTATGGGGAAATAACTAGTTTCCTTTGGACAGTAACTTTAGGACCTTCCTCTATCTTGACACCTTAGGACTTAACCAGAGTCTATCACAATGCAATGCCCTTTAATACAGACAAAAAAGTTAATATATGAAGAGTTGACGGCTCAGGGATTAAGAGCACTTGCTGTTTCTGCAGAAGACCTGGGTTCGATTCCCAGGACCCACATGACAACTAATTGTCCCTAACTCTAGTACCAGCCGAACCTGACACCCTCTTCTGATCTCCACACACTGCAGGTCATGGGTGCATTTACACACATAAAGGTAATACACTCATACATATAAAAGTAATAACCACAACTTTAATTCCGGTACTTGGGAGGCAGAGCCAGGTGGATCTCTTTGAGTACAAGGTCAGCCTGGTCTACATAGTGAGTTGCAGGACAGTTGGGGTTACAGGGTAATCCTGTCTCAAAAAAAGACCAAAATAATAAAAATTAAAAATATTTTTTAAAAAGTGGGGCGTGATGGCACACAACTTTAATCCCAGCACTTGGGAGGCACAGAGGCAGGTGGATCTCTGTGAGTTCCAGGCCAGCTGGAGCTACAGGGAGACCCTGTCTCAAAAAGACCAAATAGTTTGGAACAGCATCTGGGTGCACACATACACACATAGGGGCTGGGAGAGGAATCATGCCACTGCCAATTCTGGCTGTCTAAAGGTAGAGATTTTGTCTAATCTAAATATATAGTGTTTGAACTGTGCATGCTTAGTTCAAAGATGAAGGGGCCCTTGAGTTCACAGGCTCCCGGGCCTATCTTCCAAGGCTTCTTTATGGTTCCTCTGAAAGTAACGGTTTACTGACTCTCCACAGAGTGCGCTGGGAGGGCGAGGTGTGGGAGGGCAGGCTCCACTTACATTTTTCACAGAGTCTTCCGATAGCTGCGAGATCAAAGATGACAGAAAGTACAATTAGAATGAAGTTCTTTTATTATTTGACTCAGAGACTCACAGTGTAACCTGGGCTGGCCTGGAACTTCCGAGGTAGCCCATGCCGGTTTCAAACTCGCGGCAACCCTCCGGCCTCGGCTTGGGTGCTGGGAATACAGTAGGCGTGAGCCACCACGCCTGGCCCATCCTCTGGGGTACCGTCCTGAACCCCCCGAACCCTCCCCACCAAGCCGGAGCAATCCCGAACAGTTTCTTGCACCAGAAACGGACGCTCCCGCCAGCCACCGGCCTCTGGCCGCGAGTCTCCGCCCTCTTAGCCGCCACACGTCTGCGCGCGCTCCGGCAATACCCACGCACTCCGAAACGCAGGGTGCCCAAACTAACACCCCCAGGACCCCCAACTTCTAACCCTACTCAGACAGCACGGTCAGGACGCCATCTCACCTACACCAGCCTGCTTGCGGCAGAAGATCAAATCTGGGTGGTGCTTAGCCATTACGCTTCCCCGAATCTGGTGACCGGAAGCTTTGGGGAAAACGTCCGTTCGACCTTTAACCGTCTGTTCCCGCCTCCACTAGACCGTGGTTGGTGAGCAAAACGTCCATCAACATTTGCAGTCGGCACCAAATTCCGCAAGCTCTCGCGAGAGTTTCCTTCGGCACACCGCCTCCCCCTCCTACGCCAGGTCCTAGCAGGTGCATTTGAAGGCTTTACTACAAGATCGGAATATAGCTGAAGTTCGCCCTTAAATAAAATTTCTGTACGCAATTTTCTTTTGTGCTGAGGCTTGAACTCAGGGCTTCACGCGCGCGTCCACAAAGTGTATGGGTTTATTTTTATTGTTTTGAGACAGGGTCTCATGTAGCCCACGCTGGCCTTGAACTCTCAGTGTAGCGCAGGGTGACCTTGAATTCCAGACCCTTCAGTTTCCACCTCACAGGAACGCGCCTAAGCGCCAGGCTGGCAGTGCCTCCGCGGCTTTTAATGCTCAGACCCACAAGCCCCGCCTAATGCTACTCACCACCACCACCACCACCACCCCCGCTCCGCCCACAAGCCCCTCCCACCGCGTTCGCGCGAGCACGAAGGCCCCACCTCCGCCCTGACGCACTCCCCGGAAGCCACGCCCTCGCGCAGACTCTTTAAAGGCGCTCTGTTGCGCGTCATTTTCACGCGACCTCATCTTTGTCAGTGCACAAAATGGCGCCTTACAGCCTACTGGTGACCCGGCTGCAGGTGAGCGCGCTCAGACGTGTGGGTTATCTTGGGGCGGGGAGCTTCGTGCGCTGCCTGCGGCGGGAGACAAGGCCAGGCAAGGCGGACTGGGCCTCGGGCCGACTCTGGGGTGCACCTGTCCCGGTTGCGGGCCCAGCGCCCTTGTCTGCGTCTCCAGTGCCCTAGGTCAAGGCGTCCCTGCGCAGCCAGCGGCCGCTCCCTGTCCCCGCCCCGCGGGAAGCTAGAGTGTGAGCAGCGATGGCCTGGCGAAGGCTGAGGCACCCCTTTTTTTTTCTGAGGGCCGCGCACCCTGCTCCCCTAGGATGGCTTTCTGGTCCTCAAGGTGAAGACAAGGTGACTGGGGGGGCGCTGATTGTAGGTTCCTCTATACCGGGTGTCTGAAGCCCCCTTTCCATCACAGCAACAGAGACTTGCCAGTCATAGGATCTGCGGTTTCGGGGGGGCCCGGAGTCTGCAGAAGCTGTACCCAGTACCACCTTTTAAGGACCCTAGGGAACATAGGGCCAAGGAGTTTGTGTTCTGTGTCCCAAACGTAGTAAATAGTCATGTTAACAGTGATTTCTCACCTTCCTCCCAGATTTCAACACTATTTGATTACCCTCCAACAAATATCATTTGATTTACATATTCATCTGGTGAGACAGATGTTAGATGGTTCTTCCAATTTGATAGGTGATGGAAGTGCAGGAGAGTAGATGAACGTTGTCTTTTAGAGTGTCACTGAAGTGCTGTAGCTTGAGTGGTGACCCGACAACCAGTCTGTTCGCGTTCTCATCAGCTTTATATTTGACAGAACGTTCTAAAGCAGGGTGTGGTCATTTGTATTTGTCAGTGCAAAGTGTAGTATTTTGAGTTCACTATTAGTTGCTTTTCAGATACTAGGAAAGATGAGGAGAGTCATCAGTTTGACCTTGACTCTCCTGTTAGGGGCCATCTAGAAAGTTGACTAGAACTGTCAGATGACTTTTCACTCCTAACTTAACTAGGAAAATACCATATTAAGTTTACTTTGAAGTATGTATTTTGTCAATAAAAAAGCAATAAAATATCTGTAGACATTTTTTGCCAACCTTTTATGATTACCTTTGTGAATCTTTGGATCAGTGGCACAACTTTGAAGGTGGAATTAATAAAGAAGTTGAGTGCTGGACTCTCAGTATGCAGTATTATTTGAAACTTTTTAATCACATTGCTTAAAATTAAAGTAAAAACTCATCATTTGAGCATCTCGTTTAAATTCTGGACAAAGGCCAGGGATTTGCATTTAAATGATCTCTTCAGTTCTTTTGGTTCTTTAGGTCAATAATATAGATAGCTGTTTCTTCCTGATCCTGTCATCCTATGAGTTAATGGAATCTGGCAAGATTATCAACAAGAGAAATGATTTTGAGCTTGGAAGAAAGGAATAATGTCACATTTGGATCTTGGAAAGTGTGAATGTTAGAATAATGTAGATAGAGATCTGGACTGTAGTTTATGTTTGACCCCAATCCTGTGACCTTGAGCATGAAACTTTCTAAGTCTGTTTCCTATCAGTTGGGGATGACTTTCATTAAATAAATGTTTATTGAGCACTTGGATTGTAAAGATTTAGTGTCTGTTTGCAACCATGTAGTCCAACCTCCTCTTTTATAATCCAAGACTTTGAGAGCCTAGGTGTTGGCTGCCAAGTGGGTGCTGGTCATTGAACCCGGTCCTCTGCAAGAGCAGCCAGTACTCTTAACCCCTGAATTGTCTCTCCAGCCCCCTTGATTTGTTTCTGAGGCTGGTTCTTTCTGTGTTGCCCACCCTGCCCTCGTAAGTCTTCTGCCTCAGCCTCCTGAGTGCTGGGAGTACAGGTGTGTGCTGCCATGGCCAGTAGGAACATTGAGAAGAAGACAATCCCTGTTCTTGTGGAGTGGCTGCTGTAGTCTAATGTACCCTTGGAGATCTTTCTCAGGCTGAGTGTTTGCCTTCTCTCTTCTCTCAGCCAAAGGCAGAGAAAAGTAACAGAACAACAGCTGTTCATTGCTGCTACTTAATAGTGACATTTGTCTTACTCTATATCAGTAACTGCTGTTGACTCTGGGATAAGACAGACCTATGAGTACTGTTTCAGAGGAAGAAACAGAGAGAGAATATAGTGTAGAGGGTAATAGCATAGGCTAAGACATCAGATTGCCTGGGTCTGAATCCTGGCTTTAAGTAAGAGTTTTGTATACTTAAATGCACATAAGACCTTATCACTAGTTCTTGGCAGCTGCGATTCCAAAGCCGGAGGGCGGGCAACTGGCGCTGTGCTGCTTCCCTTTGGCATCAAGACTCAGCTGTGGACAAAGATGCTGCTGGCTCCCTAATCTAAGAATAGTGCTAAGTTCAATACATTCTGTTGTTTCCGTCATTACTTGCCACCAGGTTTTGGAAAGATGAGAGACAGAATGAAGAAAGTAGGAGGTTTTGAAAAGCCATATTTACTATCTCTTTTTAAAATGTATTTTTATTTTATGTGAGCTATCCCTCCAGCCCCCCTCTCCCTTTGGTCTTTTTTGAGACAGGGTCTCCCTATAGCCCTAGTTGGCCTGGAACTAGCTCTGTAGAAGAGGCTGGCCCTGATCTCATCAGGACTTCAGGGACTAAAGACATGCTCCACCACGCCCGGCTTGCTCTTTGATTTTAATGTTTCTTTTTGTGCAGATAACCATAGATGGTAAATAAGAAGATGGGCACTTCAAATATATTTCCCAGGCATTTGGTTTTGGCTTGATGTACTGAGGTTTGCTTCTCCTGTGACCTTGGGGAACTCGTACAATTTCTTACATGTAATTCTAGGACTGTAGTTAACTACAAAGAAGTCTGACTTTTTCTACAAAATTTTGTGTTTAAAATAAATCTCTCTTATTTTGAATTTTAAGTAGGTTATTCTGATTGTACATTCACTATGATGCCTTCTGGTGTGAAGCATTGATTTAAACTTCTGAGTTTGTGAATAAGCTAGTGAACAAACTTCTGGTCTCACATTTTTACGTAACAAGCATACGTAAAAATCTTGAGGACTAGCCTAGCATTGCTCTCTGAAACAACCACTCCTAAAGTGTTTATTGTGAGCTCACTGTGTAGCCTTGCTCTAGACCCTGGAAATGCCGAAGAGAGTAAGCTTAGGGAAGCTCAGCCAGGCACAGTGGCACATGCTTGTTTTGGAGGCTGAGGTAGGAGGAGAGACCAAAAATAACCAAGAAGACCAAGTTGTGACAGTTGAACATTATGAAGACGAAACAGAGAAAAGGTAGAATAAAGAGGAATGAGGGGCTGGAGCAACGGCTCAGCGGTTAAGACCACTGGCTGCTCTTGCAGAGGACCTGGATTCAAATTCCAGCACCCACATGTCCATTAACAGTCATCCATAATTCTAGTTCCAGGGGATCTGACACCCTCTTCTGACTCTGCAGGCATTCCACGATGTTGGTGTACTTACATACTTGCAGACAATGTACTCATACACACAAAAATAATAAAGAAAATGTTTTTTAAAAATGAAGATAGAATAGAGGTAAAGACGGCGGGGTGGGGAGGTTACCCTGAATTAACTGAGATGTTCGGAGAAGACTGCAGAAGAAATGACCTTTGAACTGAGGCTTGAACTTCAGCATTTTCTAAGAAGAGACTTCAGGTTGAAGGCGTGGCAGGTACAGAATGCCTAGTACAGGTCTGAGCTTAGTGTGTGGAGAATAAGGCATAAGACCAGAGTGGTTGGGCTGTTGTTGGGAGGGCAGAGTCTGAGAGGGAAGTGGGGGTCATGCAGACTTTGGTAAGGAACTTTGGTTTTACTCCCATAAGAGAACCCAGAGGAAAGTTCATTGAGTAGTTTTAAGTCAGGGAGTAATATGATCACTTTATGCTTGAGGGAAGTAGTCTGGGTTGCTGTGTAGGTACTGGACTATGGAGGATCCAAGAGGAAGCAGGGGGATTTGGGGAGGCTTCAGGGGGTGTGGGCAGTGGTGAAGGAATCTGGGACTAGACTTCTGGTAATAGGCAAGATGTTTTCACAGTCATGACCTATTTTGGAGGCAGATGGGGAACAGGAGGAATAATTACTTCTAGATTTGAAGTTCCCTTGCTCTATATTTGGGGTGAATGTGTGTGAGTACGTGTTCATGTGTTTGTTTGTAGGTGTATGCGTGTGCAGGTTTGAGAGACCATTCTGGGATACATGAGACCCTGTCTCAAAAAAGCAAGAAAAGGAAAAGGATTTGAAGTTTCTTCTTTCCTTCCTACCTACTTACCTACCTTTTTTTGTTTTTATATTGGGAGGAAGCTGTATGCATGCCACAGTGCATGTAGAGTTCATAGGATAGCTTGTGGGAGTCATTTCTCTCCTACCACGCGGGCTCTGAGGATTGAACTTAGGTCATCAGGCTTGACAGCAAGCACCTTTATCTGCTGAACCATCTTGCCAACCTGTTTCTTATAAATATGTCCTTCCTAACATTGAGAATAGGCACAGAATTCTCTAGGATTGTCCCACAGTACACCTAAAGAAGCTATTTTGCAGTTCCTGAAAAACATGAAGAATAGTTTCCTTGTGTTCAGTTTACAAAGCTTAGACCAAGAGAAAGATCTCTAGTTTTGGAGCCAGGTCTGGAATTCCACCTTTGCTATCTGACGCGAGCAAAGTAGTTAACAGTCCACACCCTCAGTTTCCTCCTCTGTAAAATGGGCACATTAGAGTCTCACAGGATAGTAGTGGCATTATGTGTGTAAAGTACCTGGGACAAATCTGGTCTGAGGTTTTGGCACATAGGATGTGTTAACTCTCTTATCTCTAGCTCCTCCCCTCATTGCCTCCACCAGACAGTTGAGAGCCTCAGTTGTCCAAGCATTTATCTTTAGCTCCTTCATGCAAAAGACAGGTTGTAGGCTGCAGGTTCGTCTCAGGGGCAGAGCAGTTCTCTAGCATCACAAGGCCCTGCTCTGCGAGCACATGCTGAGACCTGGAGTGTTGGCTGCTTGCTTGGTCCTCTTGCAAAGGTGGAATTCCAGACACACCTCTTCTCAGGCCAGCACCACAGGTTTTAAAGAGATGGGTTCTGGGACTCGTCTCTCATGGTCTCCTACATGCGTATCATTGTTCAGGAAAAGCTTTTTGTTATGACAATTCCAAATTAGTTCCAAATTAGTTGGGGAACAAAGTAGAAATGAATCTGCTGGTTCTTCTTTTTCTCCCCCAGGCAGGGTCTCCCTGTGTAGCTCTGGCTCACCTGGAACTCGCCTTTGCTGTGCTGGAATAAAAGATGTGCACCACCATACCTAGATTGGTTCTGCTTTTTATTCCCCATGTAGGAAATGGGGGGAATTGAGGTCAGGAATTATATTTGCCATATTTTCATAGTTAAATATTGAAGTCTGGGTGCTTGATGAGAGCAAGAAGATTCGAACTGAGAGCTTTAGTTCTGTGGGCATTGTGGGAGGTGCCAAAGAGCTATCAGGAGTGCTTTTATTTATTTATAAAAAATTTTTATTTTTTGTGTATGAATGTTTTGCTTGCATGTATGCAAGTGTACCACATGTGTGCAGTGCCCACAGGGGCCAGAAGAGGGTATTGAATCTTCTGAAATTTGAGTTACTAACAGTTGTTAGCCGCCATGTGGGCCCTTTGGAAGAGTAGCTAGTGCTCTTAGTCACTGAACCATCTCCCCAGCCTCTTTCCTCCACCCCCTTGTTTTTGAGACAGAGTCTCTTATTGGCCTGGAACTCTCCATGTAGGCCAGACTGGCTAGCCAGTGAGCCCTGAGGATAATCCTGTGTTTGCCTCCAGTACTGGGATTGCAAGTGCTCACCATCACACTGTACTTTTTAATGGGGCCTGTGATTCAGGTCCTTACTGACTAAGCTATCTTTCCAGCCCCCAGTAGTTATTTTAAGTCTTATTTGAAGCAGGGTCCCTTCATTTTCTTCTGGGCATTTGTACTGTTACTATTATTCGTAAGTGATCTCTGTGACATCACTAAATTCACCGAGGGAGCCATAAGGGCTGACTTAAAACGAGGGCCCACCTGTGAAAGACTTCTCTTGCTGTGAGGGAGAATGTAAATAACTCTAAATAGGGCTGAAGCAAGAGGCTGATGGATGTGCTAGGGACTCAATAGACTCAGCCCTCTGATTGGCCCTTGGATGTGGTAGTGGATGTTTGTGTCCACTGTGGTTGATGTTGAAGCCACTAAACCAGGCATTGACCCATTTGTCCTTCACAGCAATCCCAAGATGTCAGCATTACCAACCTGTTTTCATAATGATGAAATTGAGACCCAGGGAGGTTAAATAATTCATCTAAGGTCATAGCTAGCACACTGCAGAACCAGATGTTGGCTGCAGAAGTCAGCTTTTTACCAGTCAGTCAGCCTGTTTCCCCAGAGCCTTCCCTGGGGATAGAGAGCAGAGCTAGTTCTCTGGAGGGTAGGCTGGTTATAGCAGCTGCAGTGCAGTTGGCCCCAGCTAGATCAGTGTATGTCTCTTTGGGGCTGTGATTGCTTCCTTCCTGCCCCAGATACCAGTGAGGTAGAGTTGTGGCTCTCACAGGGGCAGCTTTGTTCTTGGCTGAGCTCTAGGCTGCGTTGGGGGCATCTAGAAGATGCCCTCCTCAAGTGTGTTGGTTCAGAACTGCTGCTTGGTCTCCAAGCTAGACTGAGGCTCAGGATTTGTATGCAGCACATAGAGTGCATGCAGTCTCCGCTGCTGAAGCCAGGAGCAGAAGAGAATTAGATGTGTGAGTCCGTCAGCCTGTTTTTAAAGGACCCTGCTGGCTTTGGTGTCCGTTTAGAGGTGGTGACCTGGGAGCTATGGCTCAACCATTCTCCCCAAGCCTCTGGGAAGGACTGCACCACTTTTGTTCTTACCAGTTGCATAGCAACCAAGCTAGCTGATTACCTGCTGGTAGGAGGGAATTGTGTCCCTTTGGATTCTTAGGAGAGATGCCAGGCTTTGCCTACCACTGGGGGTTGTTTGAAGCTGGCGCTGTGGGAAGATGCCTCTACTCCAGAAGATGTTGACAGGCATTCCTGGGTTGCCCATCTAGAAGAAGCTCCATCCTCCAGGTTTCCCTTCTAGGAAGGGCTGAACAGTTACTGATAGCTATGAGCTGAAGGCTGCCTGAGGTCACAGTCAGAATAACCTGGGACCTTACCCCATCTGAGTCTCTGAAGCCATCTTTGTGTAGCAGACTGCCTCATAAGGTTGTGAGTTTCTACCTCTGGAGATGGCTCATAGACGCTGGGGAAGGGGATGTGTTAGGCTTTCAGGCACGGAGTGAGTGGACAGGAAACCTCAGCTCCATTTCTATTAGGAGAGGTGAGCTGTTCCCGTGCTTGGGACTTGCTCGGAGCTTCTGGTCTTTGAGAAGTGGAGTTTATAGTGGGAGAACAGCTGTGGTTCCCCAGGGCGCAGAGAGACTGGACTCAGGACAGCCACTTACTCTCCCTGGAGGACTGAGGCAGAGCAGCCCATACACTGTCCACTGCCCGCAGGAACCCTGCTCTGTGTGTTCCATGTTTTCCACCAGTACAATGCAGTATAGCCTTGAAGGTTCTCTGGTTTCCCCTCTTTTTGGTCTCCACTGTGAAATTTTCTCATTCCAGACCTTCTGTGCTAAAAATTTTTTTTACTTATTTTGTGTGTATGAGTGTTTTGCCTACATGTTTATAAGTACACCTTGCTGTGTAATGCCTGCAGAGTCCAGAAGAGAGTGTGGAATCCCCATGGAATTTGAGTTTTGGATGGTTGTTAGCTGCCTGTGGGTGCTGGGAACTGAACCCGGGTCCTCTACAAGAACAGCCAGTTCTCTTTTATCACTGAGCCAGGTCTCCAGCCTTCCTCTGCATTTTTAAGCTATGTGTTTTTTTCTAACCCTCACAGTCTGCTATTTTCCCTTTATGTTACAGAAGAGGACATTGAGGGTTAAGTCAAGAATTCTGAGGTCTAGGGGCCAGAGAGATGGCTCATTAGTTAAGAGCACTGGATGCTCTTGCAGAGGACCCAGGTTTGGTGTCCAACACCCACATGGTGGCTAACAACTGTCTGTAACTCCTGTTCCAAGGGATCCAAAGCCCTCTCTGTCCTCCATGGGCATTGCATGACACGGGTACACACACACACACACACACATATATGCACATAAAATGAAAAAAAATAAGTTTTAAAAATAAATAAAAATAACATTGTGTCTATACCTAACATAAAGAGACATTTAAAAAAGAATTCTGAGGTCTAGCACTTGGTAGTCAGAGGTAGGTGACTGTGAGATTGAGGCCAACCTGGTCTGCATAGAGAGCTCCAGGCCAGTCAGGACTACATAGTGAGACCCTGTCTCAAAACAACAACAACAAATAAAAAAAAAAAATCTCCAGGTCCCACAGCTCAGGTGGCTGAGATTCTTAATGGGAGCCTTCAGATGTAGAAGGAAGCCCTTCTGTATGTGGCACTCTGGCAAGTGCCTGGTGACTTCTCTGTTACTGAAACAAGTCAAGAGACCTGGCCTGCTCCAGGACCCTGGAACCCCTTAGCTTACTGAGTACCAGAGCCTTCTGACTGTCGGTTCAGGAACATGTAGTTATGGTGTAACCTAGGCATGACAGGATGTGAGGAGTCTGTCACTGTACCACCTAGGCACTCTGAGAGTGGAAGGTGCAGCCTGGACTGTGGGTTCTGTTCTCTATGCTGTGTTCCTTTTGAAAACCACAGTTTGGTGGCCCTGTTTTAGGGTAGAAAGTCACGCCCTTTCTGGGCCTACGTATCTGCAGGCCTAATCTCCCATCTTTTCTTGCCTTTTGCCTGGTTGTATTTGTTTTATTTTGAGACAGAGTCTTACACTGTAGCCTCAGTCTGTTCTTGAACTTTGAATTCTGTCTCAGTCTCCCTGGATGCCAGGATTAAAGGCCTGTACTACCAGGGTTGGTATCTGTTTTGTCTTTTACACTTTCATGGGCCTTCTTCCTCTGAATCCTTGGTCAGCATGCTAAGTAGTGCTCATTCCTGGGTTGACCACTGAAAGGTCTCCTTTTTGTCCTTTGCAAAGGTTACTTTGGGCTTTGGCTGTTCTTGGTCCAACAAAGATATATTATTATGATATAATACAGGGACCTTAGGGACTGTCTTACTTTTCCTGCTACCTGTCATATTTCTTGGCACATAATAGGTGCTTATGTGTTAAAGAGTGTTCTAGCTGTGTGAGAAGCTGCCATCAACATGTTCCAGTACTTCTGCCCTTTCCAAATGCATTTTGTACACAACTGCAGTGATTTTTTTATAATGCAATTCCGATCTCATGATCTTGTTTATACCCGTGCTTCCCAGTGATTTTAGGGTCAAATTATACATTTAACATGTCCTGTCAGGCTTATGCAAGACAAGGCCATGGACTGATTACAGTAGTTACAGTGATCATTTTCACATTCAGGTGCCAGCTCTCTGAGTCCTTTTCCTGCACCCTATGAGGGACAGGTGACACCTGTGCAAAAGGAACTGACGACTGAGCCACAATTTGTGGACTGTCCTGTGCTGAGAGTCAGGTCTAGACTATGTACCAGTGTTCAGAATCTGTAGCTCTAGTTTTAGGCCAGCCCTGAAAGTTCCACATTACATCAGATCTATGAGAGGAGAAGCTTCTCTTGACCTCCCATGGTAGACAGGAGGCAAGTGGGAGAGGACCTGACCTACCAGAGGCCTCCCATCCTGTTCCATTCTGAGCATGGAGTTCACAGAACATTCACCAAGACTTAATAATATATGGTCCAAAGTCAACAGGGTGTTGTGCTGTAGCTTTTCTCTGCACCTACAAAATCCTTCATGATGCTTGATTTTTTTTTTTTTTATTCCCTTTGCTTTTTTCCCATTGTGTGTGTGTCTTTATCTGTGTTGGCCACGGTGTGCATGGAGGATAGAGGACAACTTTTGAGAGTAGGTTCTTTCCTTCTATCATGCATGTCCTGGGGATCGGACTCAGGTTGTCAGCCCTGGTGGCAGTGCCCTTGCCCCCTGATGAGCTCCTTTGTATTTCTTTAGCAGTATTTTTAACATTTCCACATGTTGACCACTTGGCTACAGCCAAGTTGGTTTTCTCTTTTTCAGCTTGTGTTTTTTATAAAAGTCACAGGGCCCTTGCTTGTGCTGTTCTCAGTTGGCTAGGTTCCTGGCTCTTTCCTGTGAGCCCCATCTTATTAGCTTGGTGAATTCCTAGTATGTTTCAGCAGTTCTCACACTGAATATCACTTCCTCAGAGAAGCTCTTCCCCAGGCTTGCTGAGGCTGTCCAGGTTATTCTCTCATAGCTACTTAGTGTTTTAGTCACTTACATAGTCCAGTGAGTCACTGCCTGATGTCTCGCTGCTCCAAGTTCCCCCTGGGTGGCACTGTGCCCATCTTGTTTACCTCTTCAGTTCAAGAACCCCTGTACAAAGTCTGGGACTGGATGAATGTTTAGTTAGTTAGTCACTCCCTCGTTTAAATTGGGGAGGTCATGTAGTGGAAAAGCATTGACTTGAGAACCGAGTAGCTTGAATTCTGCAGTTTAGGATTATTGACTGGACATGAACCTGCTTTCATCTGTCAAACCAGGAAAGTACTTGGTGATCTGGGGTCACCTTGGGCTCTACTAACTGATGATGGGAACTGAACCACATCATTTGCAGAGCTCTAGAAGGTTGGGATGTTGAGTGAGAGTCCCATCTGACTGCTTGATATCCTCATGTGGATAGCAGATGCACCAGTGTTCATAACCAAAGTCCTGTTCTTGCCCCTACAACCTGTCCCTGAGGCCACCCCCATTTCAGTGTAGAGCAGCTCCATTCTTCCAGTTAGTGAGGCCTCAAACCTCAGTGGAGCGCTTCATTCCTTTCAGCATTCCTTGGCCGGTTTTGTCAGCCAATCCTGTTATTCCCTACCCACTTCTCAAGTCTGTACCAGTATGACTACCAAGCCAGACTGGTTTTGTTTCATTTTGTTTTGAGACAGGATCTCACTTTATAGCCCAGGCTGGCTTCATTCAGTCCTCCTGTATCAGCTTTCCAAGCTGGGGCTGTAGATGCCATTCCACACAAAATTGATCCATAATAATCGTGTTTTCAATTTGAATGAGTGAATTTAAGTACATAGCAAGCCAAAGTAAAAGAACAATTAACAGACAGCAGATAGATAGAAACAGCAAATAGCAAAACATTAAATCAGATGCTTTTGATATCCAATAGGAAAACTTAGAAAAGAAAAAAGAAGTGACTGGGGAGCCTTGCTAAAACTGTTGTGCTGGACTTCCTGACAGACTTCCAGGCACAGCAGAGTGTCCTCTCCATGAATGAATGTCCACTTCCTCTTCCCACCACAGGCATTTTATACCATGGGATAAAAGATAGTAACCATTTCTAGAAATGGCTAACCTAGCTGTTCTAAGGATGCAATTTCTTTAATTTTTTTTTACATTTATATTCTGTGCACATGCACACACACTAACAGTTTGAGGTCAGGGCAACTTCCAGGAAGGTTCTCTCCTTCTACCATGTGTGTTCTGGGGGTTGACCTCACGTCATCAGGCTTTGTTGCAAGTGCCTTTCCCTGCTGAGCCATTTCACCAGCCAGCCCAACCCAGTTGTTTTGTTGTTGTTGTTGTTTTGTATTGTCTTAAAGATTCATTTTATTTTAATTATGTATGTGTGGGTTATGTGCACATGAGTGTAGGGGACCACAGAGACCAGAAAAGGGCATTGGATTCCCTGGAGCTGGAGTTAGCAACGGTTTTAAGCCACTTGACATGGGTGCTAGGAACTGAATTTGAGTTTTCTGCAAGAGCTATCGGTGTTTGTCCTAGTTTGTTTCTTGTTGCTGATAAAACACTGACCAAGTTGGGATGACAAGAGTTTATCTGGCTTATGGATTATAGTCTTATCAAGGGAGGTCAAAACAGGAACTGAAGCAGAGACCTTGGAGGAATGCTACTTACTGCCTTGCTCACAGCCCAGGCCTACCTGCCCAGGGATGGCACCGCCCACAGTGGGCTGAGCCCTCCTACATCAATTAGCCTACAATAAGGAAGTGCCTCACAGACTTGACCACAGGCAGTCTGATGTGGGGGATGCTTTAACTGAGATTTCCTCTTCCCAGGTGACTCTGGTTTGTGCCAGATTTACAAAAATCAAGCAGCACAGCCAATCTGAACTGCTGAGTCTCTCCAGCCCCTCAGCCAGTGTGTTTAGTATGCTAGCTGTTCACTGGTTTCCTGACTGCTGTCACAGAGTTAGGGAGCCAGCCTGCCTGCGGACACTTGAAATAAACATGTTGGAGTCTGAGACAAGACAGCCCTCCTCGCTCCCAGAGTCAGCTTTCAACAGGTGGAAGCAGCACGGAGACAGCTCGCCGATGTAACATCCACTACAGGTGTCACCACTGTGCCTCGCTCCAAGCCAGGTGTTCATAAAACCTCTCAGGTGATTTTGTTTATTTAAAAAAAAATTTTTTTTGAGTATTTTGCCTGCATGTATGTAAGTGTACCATATGTGTGCCTGGTGTTCATGGAGACCAGAAGGGGCATCTGACCCCTTGGTACTAGAGTTAGAAATAGTTGGGAGCTGCCATGTGGGTGCTGGGAACCAAACCCTGGTCCTCTGCAAGAGTAGCAGATGTTCTTAACTTACGGAACTCTATCTTCAGCACTATGTTTTTGTTTTTTAAGATAGGGTCATATGTTCCTGGGCTGGCCTTAAACTTGCTATGCACCCAGGGATGACCTTAAACCTTTGATTCTCCTCTATCTACCTTCCAGGTGATTTTGATGCATCTGAAATAATCCAGTTCTCCCATTTTTTAAGAAATGGAAACCAAGTACAAAAAGGCAGAATTTTACATAATGACATAGTGAGCAAGGAGGCCAGATCTCGGCACTCCCAAGCCCAGAGTTCCCTACCATCTTCTGCCCCTCCATTATCCACTGAATCACATAGGCAAGTGACCCCGCCTGGCTCTTTGACTTTCTGGGTGGTGCTCTTAACCATAATGGCAGGATGCAGAATTGGAATTTAGGACAAAAACACAGTAGAGGGCTATAGCTGTCTCTAGACTCACTGAAATCAGCTTCTGCCAAACTTTTTCGGACTACTCAACACAACCTTAATATAATTGTGGGTACTCATGATAGAATATAATTTTCCATTTTAACTCTAAATTTTTTAGACATACTAGGGGTTGAACCTAGGACCTTATTGGGCAAGTATTCTTACTACTGAGCTATATTCCAGGGATATGCCAGGGATGATCTTAGACTCCGATCTTTCTGTTTCTACCTCTCACGTGCTAAGATTACATGTGTGCACCACATCTGGCCCCCCCCCTTTTTTTTTTTTTTAAAGAAAGAGTCTGGGGCTGGAGAGATGGTTCAGTGGTTAAGAGCACAGAGCACTTGCTGCTCTTGCAGAGGACCCAGGTTTGGTTCCCAGTACCCACAAGACTTCTCATAACTACCTTAAACTCCAGTGTTCTGACAGCCCCCAGGCACATTCATATATGCAGGTACTCACACATACACATAAAAATAAAAATATTTAAAGAAATAAAAGTCAGGGTCTTAGCCTAGGTTGGTTTGAATTCATTATATTGTCCAGGTTGATCTTGAACTCAAGATCTGTTTTCTGCACTTTGCCAAGTGCTGGGATTGTATATGAGTACCATCATACCCTCTCTAACTCAAACATTTTAAATTATTAAGTTCATGTCCTTTTAGGCTTTTCTCCCCCTGTGAACCTTAGTTCGTGATATTGTAACCAATGTGCATATGACTTGTATCTACTTGTATAGATAGATGTTCTGTGTTGTTACTCAGTACTTAACACCATTATTCTTCAAGAGTGTGGTTATGTATCCACAGCACTATTGTGTGTATGGTGTGTAGGTGTGTACATTTGTGTGGGTCTGTTCACTCACCTGTGTGTGCATGTGTGTATGGAAGCAAGAACTTGGTGTCGAATGTCTTCCTCGGTCACTCTCCACCTTATTTGTTCAGCAAATGGTGCTGGCCAAAATGGATAGTTACCTGTAGAAGAATGAAACTAAATCTCGATCTCTCATGTGCACAAATTTCAACTCCAAGTGGATCAAAGATCTCAACATAAGATCTGATACTTTGACTATGATAGAAGAAAAAGTAGGGAATACATTGAAATTTATAGACTCAGGGGAAGACTTTCTGAGCAGGACTCTGATAACACAGGCATTAAGTTAAAAATTCCCAAATTCGACCTTTTGAAACTTTAGTATTCTTAAGAAAATGGATAATCTGAAATACAAATAATTTGAACTTGAATACTTAAAACTGAATTTTTTTTCCTTTACCCTTTCAGTTTATTTAGCAGATTTATATAGTTTCTATAATTAATTTATCCAGTTACAGCTACCATGATAATTAAACAAAAATCCTACACTAGATTAGGTGACATTTAATTCGTTTCTCACATTTGGGAAATATTTTAAATATCATCTTTGAGCTTAATTTCCTCTAAAATTACCAAGGACTAAAAATTGTCAGAATCAGTGTGTGTGAAATTCCATTTAAAACGTAGGCTCACATTTTGTCTCTGTGAATCTCCGTGTCTAACTGTGTCTAACCCTACTCAATAAGGAAGAGCTGGTGGTACAGTAAAAACATTCCCTGGTTCAACTAGCGTTATTTATGTCCCATTTATGTGCACCGGACTTGGTGTTCAGACATGGAGAATTTAGTTATGAATAAATAGACGTGATCTCACCACCACTGGAACTTACAAACCAACGTAGACAAGCATTACTTCACGGATAAGTGTCAGGAAGTAAATGGACAGGAAGCTTTTCTGATTAATCTTCAAGTTCAGGGAGGAGTTACTGATGATGTGAAATGTACTTGGAGTTTGGAGGATCAATGGAGGTTACCTAGCCAAAGGGCAGATTGGGGTGATGGTGAACTTAGAACATTCTAAGCAGAAACAGTACATGTGTAAAGGCCCTGTGGTAGCTCTCTTTAGAATTTGTACTGGCCAAGGAGTTTCACTGTGTTTGATATGCTTGAGAAAAGCAGCTTCTGAATTGGAGCCCCAATAAACGAGGAGCCCCACTGCAAGGACCTCAAGCATAAGGGATTTTAGAAGGATGGGAGACTTCCAAAGTAAACTGGATCAACTGGAATACTTCAGAAGTGACAACTCCCCAGAAAAAGTACACAGCCTTACCACCTTGGACTTACCCATCCCATCAATGAAGGGCAGTACTGCAGAACACATAGTGAACACCTACATTGTCAAACAGAGTCAGTGCTAAGCCCTTGGTGTACACTATTCCATTTAATATCAACACTATGGAGTTTATCTCCATTTTTACTGTGGGTTGGGGAAGAGATTAAATAACTTGTTGAGAATCATAGCAGGTAAATGGTGCAGCCCACCAAGGCAATGGGTGTTCAGTGTGAGCCGTCACACAGGGATGGGGAATGGAAGAAAGCTCTGGCTTCAAAGCTAGAGGTAGCAGAATCCAGGAAAATGGCCATCTCAGTCTGGCCACCACTCAGTCTGGCCACCACTCAGTCTGGCCACCACATCTTTGAGATGAGAATAACAGTTCCTTGCACTGTTGCAGTGGAAATTGAAAACAGGCCCAGGAAGTGCTTGGCATAATAATGAGGTACATAATAATGAGCTGTGGTGATTTTTATTCTGAGTGTGGAATGGAGGTGTAACTCCCATAGCCAGTGTTTGTTTTGTTTTGTTTCATTTTGGTTTTAGCATCTGAGAGACAATGTGGTCCATGAATGAATGATGCATGGTGTCCTTACTCCTGTCAAACTACAGGCAAACCTCTTCAGTTTACACATAACATTCATGCACTTCATTTTATTTAAAAACAGTGTCTTGTGATGTAGTCTAAGCTGACTCAAGCTCACAATCCTGCTCAGTACTAGACAGTGCCACCACACTCTTGCATTGTAAACCTCTCCTGTGTGGCTCTGAAGCAAGAGCAAGGCCCAGAAAACATACCTGGAGTTCTGCGAATTGCAAAAAAGCTGACTTTTTTGGTGGGATAGGTAGGAAGACAACAGTGGGTATTGATTTCTGTGGGATGTTTGGTAGTCAGTGGTTAAGAGCACTTTCTGCTCTTCCAGAGGACTGGGCTTTGGTTTCCACCACTTACGTAGTAGCTAACAACTGACTGTAACTCCAGTTTCAGGGTATTTGACACCCTCTTCCAGCTTCCATGGACATGCATGTGGTGCATTTTACATACATGCAGGCAAAACAGTCATATATGTAAAATAAAAATAAGTCTTTTTTAAAAAAGAAAATCTGGGGTGTACAAAATGACTCAGCCTGAAGACCCAAGTTCCATACCCACAATCCATGTGGTGGAAAAAAGAGAACCAGCTTTTGTAAATTTCCTCTGATTTCCACATGTGTTGTATGGTACACATGAACCCATACACATAAACACAAAATGGATATTAAATATAAAAAATGAATAGTAAAAGTGCTGTGCTTCATTTGCAGTAGCCACAGTTCAGGAATGGCTAATGGCTGCCTCATTGGACAGTACAGACTAGGGGACTTCTAGCCTGCCAGAAAGTCTTCATAGACAGGCTTGGCCCTTATGAGCAGATATTTTCACACAGAAAGTGATCAGGGCAGGATTAAGAATTTTTTTTTTTTCTTGAGACAGGGTCTCACTATATAACCCTGGCTGACTTGGAACTCCTGGTGTAGACCAGGCTGGCCTCAAACTTAAGAGATCTGCCCATGTGCCACTATGCCTGACAATTTTTTTTTTTTAAACCAAGACTTATGTAGCCCAGGTTGGACTTGCATTTGCTATGTACCTGAGGGTGACCTTGGACTCCAGCTTCTCTTGTCTCCACCTCCAAAGTGCTAGGATTACAGGTGTGTGTTACTGTGCCCAGCCATGATTAAGAATTACACATGTAGATGATGTTACTTGTCTTTAAAGTTGGCGAGAGCTTAGGTAGTGGGCAGCAGCAGACAAGTGGGTTAGTGGGGTTGAGTTTGTGTCCCACCTGCTACTGTGTGGCCTTGGTCACTAATCCTCCATGCCAGCCTCAGTTTTCTCACTGTGGTAGTCAGATCACAGGAGTTGCTTCACTGAGTGACTGTGAAGAAGAGAAGATGCGATAATATATTCAGAACTAACATGATGTTTGTCTCATACATGGTGGGTACCCAGTAAATATCCTACCTTTACCCATAGGTTATATTCTGTATCAACATTTTCTTATTTTTATTTAGTGGTGTTGGGAATAGAAGCAAGGCCTCGTGAATGCTAGGTCTCAACCACTGAGCTGTGTTCCCAGCCCTTCAGTAAATGGTTTGTCCTTTTTTTCATATTATTATTTGAGAGAGGGTCTCACGTAGCCCTGAGTCTCCTGCCTCCTTTCAAGTGCTGACATTACAGATGTGCACCACCATGCCCTATTTATGCAGTACTAGGAATGAACCAAGAGCTTGATGCATGCTGGGCAAACACTCTATCAACTGAACTACATCCCCAGTCCACAATCAGTATTTTTTCTTGTTTTTTTTTTTTTTTTTTTTTTGAAAATTATGGTTATGTGCACATATATGTGAGTGCCTGTGGAAGTCAGGTGTCAGATTCCCCCTGGAGGTTACAAGCTGTTGTGAGCTGCCTCAAGTGGTTGCTGAAAGATGAACTCAGGTCCTCTGGAAGAGCAGTACATGCCCTTAACTACTGAACCATCTCTCTAGCCCCCACCTCCTAAAAAATTATTTCATGGGCTGGTAAGGGCTCAGTGGGTAACAGTGCCGACCACCAAGCCTAATGACCTCACTTTGATCCTTGGTGGAAGAAGTCCGAGTTATCCTCTGACATCCACATGTGTGGCTCCCCCAACACAGTAAATGAATCAATTAAAACAATTTTAAGGACTGGAGAGATGGTTCAACAGTTAAGAGCACTTACTGCTTTTCAGAGAACCTGAGTTGAGTTCCCAGCACCCATGTCAGGTGTCTCACAACCGGCTGTAACTCCAACTCCAGATCTGATGTCCTCTTTTGGTGTCTGCAGGTGCCTCCCTAACAGACAGACAGACAGACACACACACACATGTCATTCACTCACAGAGATACATATAAAAATCTTTAAAAGAAATTAAATTTCTCTCTCTCTCTTTCTCTCTCCCTCTCTACCATGGTACATGTGGAGGTCAGAGGACAATTTTTGGAGCTCGTTCTCTTTTCATCATGGGTTCTGGGGATTGAATTTAGGTCATCAGTTTGCACAGCAAATGTATTCACTGATGATGTGTCTCTCTGGCCCTCGATATTATTTCATGAAGTCTTTCCCAGTGTTGGTGCTGCTTTCTTGCTCTTGGCACTGGAATTACAATTACAGTTTATGGTTTTGCCTGATAGGCTAGACACTGGTATTATTTCGTCTCTAAGGTAGCTGGTGCATAAGCAGTTAATTTGTAAAAATAGGTCTATGTGCAAATGGGAAAGACATCCCGCTCAAAGCTGTATTAGTGAAGGTGCAGAGCAGTTTGTATAGTTTCTCATTTTTGCGTTGAGCATAGGGTTTTCAGTGCACACCAGTGATAAGAACCTAAGGTACTTAGAGCTAGATGTCTCTCTCTCCTGATTGCCACAGTAACTGTGAGGAGATGAGCTTAGAGGTTAAATCATCTAAACTTGCTCCCACTGGAAGTGGCTGTGCACAACACAAACCCAGATGTCCTCCACTCCACCCTGTGAGCAGCTGCAGCTGAACTGCAGAAATGTAGTTCGTTCTCCATGCCCAGGTGGTAGAAGATCCCTTGATGTGTCCTGAGGGAAGAGGGTCTTTTCGCACCTACCTAGTGAGGCAGAGAGTGGGACCTCGATGGTGGATTTTGAGCTGAAGGGCAACTAGATCTGAGCTCTGTGTTGGGGAGGGGGCTCTGTGCCATTAAGTAAGGACAGATAGTGGTTGGAGGTCACTTCGGAAGGTAGCCTGTTCTCAGCACAGAGTGACCTTAGCAGGGTGGCAGCCGTGGACCTGTACTGAGTTCTCATACTAAGACTGACAGGGTTTCCATCAAATTCTCCAGGTAACTGCAGAAAGGAGTCTGGGTCAGTGGCTTCTCTTCTCCCTTCTCTAGAGAATACCCATAGGAGACGCCAGCTGTCTAGAAAGAAAGTTATTCTTCCTTTCTTACTGCCGTTTCTTCTGATTCATTTAGTCTTTCCCGGTCACCTCCTCTATGAAGGTGGTCTCCACAGTTTTAAATTAACTGGTGCACACTTCATCCTGGTACATACCTCATTCTGACAGTTAACTGGTGTACACCTCACCCTTAAAATTAACTGGTACACCCCTCATCCTAACAGTTAACTGCTACACACCTCATCCTAATGGTCATTTACTCATTGCTGTGTAACAAGCAGACCTCAGATTCTAGGCTTAAAATAATAGCATTTACCTTTCAGGGTTTCTGTGATCTAAAACTTTAGGGCGTCTTGCCTGGGTGGTTCTGGTATGGGCTCACTCAAGTCGTTGAGCTAAGCATGTTGCAACATGACTTTAATTCTAGCACTCTGGAAGTAGAGGCAGGTGGATCTCTGAGTTCAAGGCCAGCCTGGTCTACATAGAGAGTTCCTAATCAGCTGGGCTACACAGAGACCTTGTCTCAAAATAAGATAAAAAAAAGTTAGTGGTCAGGACCAGTGGTATAGTTCAATGGTACAGTATCATTTGTCTTGTATCAGAAGTTAGGAAGCACACCACCTTTGGAAGGGACAAGGAAACACCCAAAGCCTAGGCCAGTCTTTCCCCATTCAGTCTTCTGTCTAGGAATCACATATTTGCTGCAGCTCCAGGATGTGTCGAGGCTGAGCCTTACTAAGGTGCAGATGGAATTCTGGCTGTAACTTGAGCAGTGCTTCACAGCTGAATGAGCTTTCACACGTGGCGGCTGACCTCCCAAGAGCTAAGGAGAATACCTTTGCTGGCTCCTCTGCTATTAGTCAATGGGGGATTTTTTTCAGCTGTTAAAATTTACGTGGTAGACCTTGACTATGAACCCAGTGATTCTGCTATAAATTCCTTCCATTTCCTCCCCTTGCACACTGTTCCCGTGACTGCTAAATCACCCTGTGCTTCAGATAAGGGAACTGAGGCTGTAGCCTCTGAACAGATCATGACACTTGAGTTTCTTGGTATCTTTCCTCCATGTGGACCTGTCCTTTAGACATAGGCACTTGAGAAGTCCATTGACTGTGCTTTCTTCTGTTTTGCAGAAAGCCTTGGGTGTGCGGCAATACCATGTGGCCTCTGTCCTGTGCCAACGTGCCAAGGTGGCCATGAGCCACTTTGAGCCCAGCGAGTACATCCGCTATGACCTGCTGGAGAAGAACATCAACATTGTTCGAAAGCGGTGAGGCAAGAGTGGGTGGTGCTGGCTGGGAGCTGCTGTCCTGCCCTTTCCAGAGGCCTAGGCAGGCTTGTTACCGTTAGCAGGATCAGGATTCGGGATTCGAAGGCCCCACAGAGGAAGCTCTTTCTGGGTTGTAGAACTTCTGTCCCTTCACCAAGGCCAGGCATGGTACTGCATTTCTGTAATCTCAGCACTTAAGGATTTATTTTTATTTTATGTCTCTGAATGTATTGCCTGCATGTATGTGAGTGCACCAGTGTTGGCAATGCCTGTGGAAGTCAGAAGTGGGCATCAGTCCCCATGGAACTGGAGTTATGGGTGGTTATTAACCTCTGTCTGGGTGCTGGAAACTGAACCTGGGTTCTCTGCAAGAGTAGCCAGTGCTCTTAATCACTGAGCCATCTCTCCCGTCCCAGGAGGTAGGTTTTAAAATTACATTTATTTGTTTATTTTGTGTGTGTATATGCATATGTATGTATGTGCTGGGTGCCTGTGTATCACAGAGCACATGTAGAGATCTGGGGACAGTTTGCAAAAGCCAGTTCTCTTGTTCTACCATGTGGGCCTCAGGGTTGTCAGACTTGGTGGTAAGGGCCTTTACCTGCTGAGCCATCTTGCTGCCCTCGCCCCCCTCTTTTTTTTTGTCAGGGTCTCATAAACCAGGCAGGCCTTGAACTTACTTTGTAGTTTATGATGACTGTATGACCTTGAACTTGGTTTTTCTTTGAATGTTTGGTCTTCCTACATGGCCTTGCCTGCCTGGAATTCACTGTGTAGACCAGGCTAGCCTTTAACTCACAGATCTGTCTGCCTCTGTCTCCTTAGTGCTGGGATTAAAGGCCTGCATCACCATGCCTGACCTCTAGAAGGCTTTTAAAGCTACCAACCCCTGTTCACCACTTCTAGCAATTTAGATTCAGATGATTTTAGCCTTGCTATTCAAAATGTGGCCTTTTGACCTCACTTGGGAGCTTACTAAAACCAGTAATCTCAGATCTGACCCTAGTCCAACTGAGTGAGACTTTGCTGTTCAATGGGATCCTCTAAGGATAGATGCCATGAAAATGTAGAAGCACCAGGCAGTCTCCCAGCTGTTTCTACAGGGTGGTCAGAGCCAAGCCACTGTCTCCACCAACACAATATCTTGAACAAATACTTTTCTCCAGGAAGCAATGTTTTAGTTATTCTTGGGGCTCTCAGGCCACAGCTCACTGGAAAATGATGGATTTTCCCTCTGATCTGTGGGCTTCAAGGAGACCCAGCCAACAAAGTGTGTTTTATTGCTTAGCTTTCACTTTAAGCAATTGGTCGGAACAGCAAAAAGAACCTTTTATATTGGTGGGAGTCTTTTGGATTTTAGCTTTATCAATAAATTAGGTAAAACAAAAATTTCCATTGCTTATTTTTTCTCAACCCTGTATTCACCAGAGTCCAGTAAATTCCGCATGTTCCAGGTAAATGCAAACCAGCTTGTTCTGTTTTCACTGTTGCCATAGAGCAATGGTCCTCAGTGAGGCAGGGGTTGATTTTTGCCCCTGGGGTTTTAGATATATCTTAGCATTGTCTTGGTTGTCATAACTTGAGACAGAGAGTTGCTGTTCCCTAGTGGGTAGGGACCAATGCCACCATTAGAAATCCCATAGTGCCCAGGACAGCCAGACCCACAGCAGAGTCACCTGGCCCAAGTTGGGAAACCATGACATAGAGAAGGAAGGTGGAGGTGAGGCTGTTCTGGAGCTCTATTCCAAAGAACTGAAAAGAACTTGTTTTGAGAGTTTCATACCTGAATGTAATGCATTTTGATCAGACATGAACTCACAGCAGCTGTGACTGCATGTATGAAACCTATACAAGGTCAAGCCAGTCTAAAGAACGTTTTAGGCATGTTGTGGTGGCACATGTCTTTAATCCTATCTCTCGGGAGGTAGGTCAACCTGGTCTGCATAGCAAGTTCTAGGCCAGCTAGGGGTATAGGGAGACCTGTCTAAAAAAAAAACCAACCAAACAAACCAAAAACCTGAACATTTTAGAAGGCTAGAATAACGTTGCCATGGTCTCTCCTTCCACCCTTTGCCTGTGACAGAAGGGATCTGATTCTTAAGAACTTGGGTCTTTGCCACCAGAACAACAAAGGGACAGATGAAGATAGAAGACCCATTTTGCCCTCAGTCTGCGAGGAAATGTAATGATAAACTATCCCAGATTTTGTCATTGAAGGGCTTTTTTAAAATTGCATTTATTTATTTTGTGTGCATGCGTGTGTGTGTGTGTCTGTTAATTTCAGTGATCAAACTCCAGTTGTGAGACTTAGTGGCAAATGCCTTTACCCAGAGCCATCTCTCTGGCTCCTTGTCAGACATTTTTCTAGCCCTTCAGGCATTTGCTTTTAAGGTCTTGCTGCTGTTTCTCAGTTCTTTTGGGCCCAGAAAGAGAGGCTGTGCTCCACTAAGTGAGTCATTGCCACCCACCAGCCTGGGAGGTACTGCTGCAAATCAACAGACAGACCCTGTGCCCCAGACTGTTTTATGGGGCTGTCATGACACAGATCTAGAAATTCTTAGAACCACCGGTTAGTCTGCTTCAGAGCCAGAACCTTAGAGAAGAGCTTTTAGTTCCAGGGCTTAGGAGACTTTGGGGTGAGGAGCTGGGACCCAGGCAGGCGGAGGAGAAAGAAGAGCCAGCGTTTCTAGCAGTCATATGGGAGTGCCAGTATGGATGGCGGAAGGCCTCCTGGTGCCTCACTTCTAGTTTTGCATTCACAGCTTTGTGCCCTGAGGAAGCTCACTGTTTTTCTCAGTGCCTCATTGTCCTCTTCTGCTTAAGAAATTCTGGACTCCAGTTCCCTTTAACCTTCTTCTGTAGTGACAGAAAGCAGGTCAATGGCAGACTGGAAATGGCTCGAGAGGGTTATTCTCAAAGAGTGGAAGACAACTGGAGGTGAGGGGGGGTAAGATAGCTTCTGTATCTTTTTGTTGTTGAGACAGGGTCTCACTGTGTAGTCCTAGCTCACTGTGTAGACCAGGCTGGCCTCAAACTCAGAAATTTCCCTGTCTTTGCCTCTTGACAGTATCTTTTTGTGTTTGCTCCCAAGGACTGAGTGGTGGGCCTTGCACCTGCTTTGTGGCTGAGCTGCTTACTTCTCCAGCTCCAAAAGTATACTTTAAATATATGCAATTTATCAGTGTCAATTTTACCTCAGTAAAGCTATTTAGGGGAATGGTTTTTGTTCTTTTGGGATTTTTTGTTTTCTTTGAGACAAGGTCTCATGTTTTAGCCCTGAATGACCTAGAACTCGCTATCTAGACCAGGCTGGCCTCGAACTGACAGATCCGCCTGCCTCTTGGATTTAAAGGCATACATTACCATCACTTCCAGCTTTGGGGTAATGTTTTCTTTGTTTGTTTGTGGGCACAAAGTCATGTATCCTGGCTTGGTACTTGCTATATAGGCCAGGCTGGCCTTGAACTGACACTAATCCTGCTTCAGCTTCCTGAGTGCTAAGATTATAGGAGTGTACCACCAGACCCCATACCCAGCTTTAATAAAGCTGTTTAAAAACAAAGAAACTGTGGCAAGCGTGGTGGCCCCCCGCAGATTCTAGCACACCTCTAATTCTGGCACTCAGGAGGCTGAGACAGTAGATTCTTGAGTTTGAGGCTAGTCTGGGCTGTGAGATGAAATCCTACCTAAAACAAACAACAACAACAACCCACATAAAATTATCTAGGTTTGGAAGTACATGTCTGTAATCTTGGCATTGGGTATGCAGAGATAGAAGACTAGGGCCGGGGATCATGAGTTAGAGGTTAGTCTGAGCGTTATAGCTAGACTCTGTCTTAAAAACAAAACACATAGCTAGGCCTGATGGCACACTGATTATAATCCTAGCATTCAGGAGGCAGAGGCAGGATGATTATCTTGAGTTTGAGGTCAGCCTGGGTATCAGAACAAAGGAACTGCTATTGAAGTGCAGGCTGTTGTCTCCTTCCAGTCTCCCTGTACTTCCAGACATGCAGATGAGGGGAACAGCATGAGGAGGGCTGTTCATTTGTGTGGTCCTGAAGTAGGTTTAGGAACAGGATCACATACAAACCCAGAGCTTCTGGTTCCCGGTCAGCATCCTGAAATGATAGAGCTTGCCCTCGAGGCTCTGGGTGAACTCTGCTGCTTCCTAGTCTTAGGTTTGTCCTGGGTGTCTGGAATGGTTAGAGGCTGGGTGAGAGTCTATTGGGGTGGCTGCTGTGTTTGGGAGACAGAGTCTCTAGGATGGTAGGTGGAGAGTTGAGCTTCCGTAAACTCTACCTTAATCTAGTTGGGTGGGATGCTGGTGAGGAGGTAGTCGAGTTCTGGCAGAGGCTGTGCTAGCTTGAGGAATTGGCTTGATTGCCATACTTATCTTGATATAGAAAGGAGAGATGAGCCTGTAGGGAAATGGGTCTAGGAATAGAAGACTAGTGAGGTCGCACTGGGAGCTGATAGCCAGGTCTCTCAGCTAGGTGCAAGTACTCGAGACTAATGGGAAGACCTTTAATATAACAGGGAACCAGGACTCCCATGTGGAGTGGAGAGTCGTGCATGGCATGTGCAGCAAGTTGAGTGAAGGCAATATTGGTGGGGTTCCCTGTTTCTTAGTGTGGCTGAGGACACAGGAGAAAGCCATCTCTCCCAAAGTAGGGGATCCAAGTCAAGACTCATATTTTGAGCTTGAGCTGTTAACATTTCTCTACTGAACCTGTTTCCATTGGGTTATTTTATTAAATGACAAGAATATAGTCCATATTAGAGGATGATAGGTACTTATTAGGTAGTTGATTAGTATAGTAGAAAAACAAATCCTTGATCCTGTTATCTTGTATGTTTATTTTAATTTGTTTTGTTTTTTATTTTATGTGTGAGTTTTGTCTGCATATATGTAAGTGCACTCATGTCATGCAAAACCTGAGGAGGTCAAGAAGAAGGTGTCGGATCCTCTGAAACTGGAGTTAACAGTTACTAGCTGCCATGTGGGTGCTGGGAACTGAGCCCAGGTCCTCTGTAAGAGCAGACAGTGCTCTTGAAACTGCTGAGCCATCTTTCCAGCCCCAATTTGTTTTGTTTTTATTTTTTGATCTTAGACTCCTGACATTCCTGCATCCATCTCCCAAGTGCTGGGATTGTAGGTGCCACCACACCCGGCCTATGTAGTGCAATGCTGTCTTTCACCTGTTCTTCAGATAATTTCAAGTACTTAATAAATGCCTGGCACTGTCCCATGTGCTGAAGATGCCACAGGGACCAGGACTGATTTGTGTCCACCTGAATGGAATGTGAAGTCCTGCACAGACTCTCCTCTGCCTGCTCACTGCCATAAACACTGAGGGAGAGGTTCACGGCAGGCCAGAGTCACAAAGCTGTGGCCTAGCTACCTTCTTCCTTCTGCCCACAGATTGAACCGGCCTCTTACTCTCTCAGAGAAGATTGTGTATGGTCACCTGGATGACCCAGCCAACCAGGAGATTGAGCGGGGCAAGACATATCTGCGTCTGCGGCCTGACCGGGTAGCCATGCAGGATGCCACAGCCCAGATGGCCATGCTGCAGTTCATTAGCAGTGGACTGCCCAAGGTGGCTGTGCCATCAACCATCCACTGTGACCATCTGATTGAGGCCCAGGTTGGGGGTGAGAAAGACCTGCGCCGGGCCAAGGTGAGCCCAAGGTGGGGAGGTGGCATGTGGGTGATGTGGGTATCGGGGAGAGGCTCCTGTCGTGCCGCGGTCAGCTGGGGCATTGCCTTCTAATCCTGTGAGCTTCTTGATTTAGTCTTTTTCTGTGGTGCTGGAATCTGAGGGTGGAGTCCAGGGCCTCACAAGTCCAGCTGATGCTCTACCACTGAGCTGTATCCCAGCTCTGAGGGGTAGCTATTTCTAAACAGGCTTTTAGCCGGGCATGGTGGCACACACCTTTAATCCTAGTATTCGGGAGGCAGAGGCAGGTGGATCTTTTTGAGATCGAGGCCAGCCTAGTCTACATAGCACTCTAGGCCAGATACAAATATGGCTACAGGGAGACCTTGTTTCATTTAAAAAAAAAAATGCTTTTTACCCTTTTCTAATACTAGAAATACTGTCTGGGCGCTGTGAAGGTGTTAGGAAATATAGAGCAAGGCCAAAGGATAATAGCAATTGTCCTCAGTTTTAGCACAGGAGGCATCCTTTGCTATTCTATAGGAAAGTGCTGTAGATCCAGGTGCTGGCACACGCTGCTGATGCCCTGGAGTCAGAGGTTTTTCAACCCGAGCAGCCCATCTCCATGTATCTTTGTCCACATCACATGTGCCCTCTCTCCTACTTTGATCTGACTTCTGATGACCTGCCAGGGAAAAGGGATGGAGGTCCTTGTGTGTAACAGCACTGTGTAATTGAGTCCCACAGCCACAGGAGTACATGCCTATAGCTAGAACTGATCTTGCTCCCATTCTAGAGCTGTAATGCTGACATCTCCTTTGGGGCCCTTCTGTGAGTTTTGCTTAACTAGACTAAAATGGCTGTGTGCCACTCACTGCTGCATTCCCCATTTTGCTATGATGTCTAATCCCTGCTCCTCCCATGCCCCAGGCTTGTGGCACCTCTGTGTGTGCTACTTAGACCTGACCCTCTAAGCTCTGGGCCTCCCTGCTCTCCACCTTAAGCAGTGAGAGTGGGTGCTCTTTGGGGGACATTGGCAGAGGCTGAATGCTGGCAGGCCTAGAGCCTGACTGGCACAGATTAAAAGTGATTAAAAGTGCTCTGGCTCCCAGAGCCTCTCAGATCCTTGGGAAACACTCAGGGAAGCCTTCCCATTCTAGCCTTTTCTCTTCACACTTACCCACCCTGGGTGTCCAATAATAGCTCTATCCACTCAGCTAAAATCAAGTCCTGCCTGCTGGCTGGCAGCTTCCATGTTAGCAGCAGAGGGGTGATCATGTTACGTGCCTTATAGGATCAGGAGCTATAGAGACCAGGGGCCTAGGGCCTCTTCAGCCCTGGGAACAATGCCCACAACAGGGCCACCATCTTTCCTTGCTTTACAGATTCAGAATCTACGTACTAGAGATATGGTTCACAGAATCATAGATTTCAGATCTCATCCCATTTTTATTTAATAAATGTTTATTGAATATTCATTACATGCTGTGTGCTATATTGTGAACTGCTGTTCAGTGTGAATCAGACAAGACAAGGATCTGGCCCTCGTGGATCTTAGTATCTCGTAGGGAGAACAGAAACTTGCAGTGGTAAGGGGAAGTACAGGCTGTGAAAGTTATAAGAAGCCTGCTTCAGATTCGGGGAAAGGAAAAGGGAAGGAACAGCTTCTTTGAAGATGGGATGGGACTGTCAGTGGAGACTTAAACAACTGGAGGAGAACATTCCAGACAAAATAGCAAAGCCTCGGTATGATGGGACATGCCTGTAATCTTAGCACTTGGGATTTGGAGATCTCAGCTATGTGGCAAGTCTGAGGCTAGCCTGGGCTATGTGAGCCCTTGACCCTGTCTTTTCACACCCCATCTTCCCCCAAAGGCATATACAAAGGCCCCAAGTAGGAAGAAACTTGATACACTTGTAAAATGAAGAGGGAGGCCTGAACGCTTGAACTCTGTGGGAAGACAGGGTGGTATGAAGCAGGCAGGGGCAGGCTGGGTCTTGAGGGTTGTGAGAAAGGCTGTTTCTCCCATCCTAGGAGCCATAGAAGGCCCTGTCTTAGTCTGTTCCTGTTGCTGGACAGAGCATTGCAGACTAGGGAAATGATACACTCACTTCTAGGGGCTGAAAAGTTCAGGGCACCTGCTAAGGGTCTTTGTGCTATATTATAGGGTAGGAGGGCAGGCAAGCATGGTTGGAAAGAAATATCAGGCGGAACTTACTCCTTTTATTGGAAACAAACTCCCAGGATAACCAACCCACTTCCCAGATAACAGCATTAATGCATTCATGAGGGCAGAGCCTCTGAAAGATCTTATATTTTAACACTGTTACCATAGCTCAGTTTCAAGGGGTGTTGAAGGGACATTCAGGTTTAAGAAGAGGAGGGATATGTTCAGATCTACATAGGTTGTAAGTCTCTGGCTAGGGCCCAGAGAAACACAGTGATCTATCTAGAGTCAGAGAGAGTTCCAGGCTGTTTAGGTTGAGACTATGGCATCACTTTGTGGTGGGGCCACAGAATGGGAGAGGCCATGCACCCTCCCACAGACATGCATATGCACATTGTCTCCTACCCTGGGCCCCAATTTCATGACTAGCTGATTTGTAAAGTAAAAAGCCAATGTGTTAATTATTAATTTGAAAGAGATTCCTCTGAGGACACAAGTTATTTGTCTGTCGTTCTTTTACCTGGGGGAATCAAATGGGCATGAGAAAGGTGTACCAGCTGATGGGAGTTTAGATGAAGTGGTTTTGGAGTATTCCTTGAGAGTCTATGGAGCTGACAGCACATCCCTTTTCCTACAGGAAGCACAGCTGTGCCTGAGGATGGCAGGTCTCATCTCCTAGTTCCTCCTTTGTGACACTAGAATCTACCATGGTGCTGTCCCTTTTGTCACTGGTCAGTCTGACTTGTTCAGGGACATGAACATCATGAACACATCTGAACACATCTTCAGACAAAGCCTTGCCTCGCATCACCTGTGCTTTGCAGCCTGCAAATGACAGGCTGAGCAGGAATAGCTAATTCTGTCTTTTTCGAGCTGGTGGCACAGTTGGCAGCCTTTCATTTGGGCCCATTGAACATGTCACCAAGTACTGAGCACCTATTACATGCTGACACTGGCTAGGTACTCTGAGGTAGAGTCTTAGATCCTTCTCAGAGGCAGCAGCTTTCGTTTGTCAGATTATAGCTCTCCAGTTCTTTGGTTGGATAGGCCTCACCCATGCCTCTGTTTTTGCATCTATAAAATGAATTTGATGGCAGTCTCATCCTACTTTTTGTTTGTTTGTTTGTTTTGTTTTGGTATTTTTTGAGACAGGGTCTCCCTGTAGCCCTGGCTGGCCTAGAACTCGCTATGTAGACCAGGCTGGCCTTGATCTCACAGAGATTCACCTGCCTGTGCCTCCTGAGTGCTGGGATTAAAGGCATGTGCCACCAAGCCCGGCTCCATCCCACTTTTCAAGTGGGTTGTGAGGCTGATTAGGTGCCTTTTCCATGGCTGCTGAGATAAATGAATAAGATATGGTCAATAAGGGTTAGCTGAGATAAGACAGTACTCAAGGTTCAATGAAGAAGCAGCAACCTCAGAACCATAGTAAAACCAGGACGTCCACTAGAACCCATCCTTCCTTTAGACAGTCTCTTCACTCCCAGTGCCCTCCCTGTTCTGTGCTAATATGCATGGCACACCCTTCACTGCTGACCTTGGCTAGAGACCTGGGTACCGGAGAAGCCTCTGTCAGTTATTTGGCCCAGTTCCTTCTATGAGGAAACTTAGGTATAAAGCAGGGCAGGGACTTGTCCCAGTCCTACCTTCTGGCCAGGTGTCATGGAACTGGAGCTGTCTCTGCTCCCTAGCTTCTTCCCTGGGCCTACCAGCTGAAACTACAGGCCAACAGTCAGACCTTTCTGGAGGTGCTTTAGAAGCTCTGCAAGAGAGGACCTGTCTTCATGGTGGCAGTTCAGCACCATGGGGAGGGGTATGAAGAGGCGAGTTTGGAGGGTCACCCCAGATCAAACTGTGGTACTGATGCTCTGGTTATTGGCTTATTTCAATAGGACATAAACCAAGAAGTCTATAATTTCCTGGCAACTGCAGGTGCCAAGTATGGTGTGGGCTTCTGGAGGCCTGGATCTGGAATCATTCACCAGGTAAGGCAGCACTCAGCCAGTTTTTGCAAAGGCTCTGAGTCTAGGCTGCAAGCATGTAACCAGACAGCACGTTCTAGGCCTGCAGAGGAAGAGGGATGCTTGAATACATGCCATGGGGAAGGTAGAGAAGTTAGGTGTAACGCACACCTGTACTCCCAATAGTATTTTTTAATGAGGTGTTGAGGAATCCAGGATCTCTGGCTGAGCTACATTCACTGATGTGTTACTTTTATGTATGTTGTTTTTTCCACAAGTTGCATAGGCGACTGCTATTTGATGCTGTGCTGGGTGTCAGGTGCTAGACCTGGTGCTTTGAAAATAATAGTGCACTGTGTCAGTGAAGTAGCTCAGTGGTAGAGCATTTGCCCAGCATACATAAGGTCTTGGGTTCAATCTTCAACACTACCAAAAAAATTAAAATAGTAACTCACAGGTTGGCCAGATGACTTACTGGGTAAAGGTGCTTGTCAAGCCTGAGTTCAGTCCCCAGAACCCACGTGGTGGAGAGAACTGAGTCCTGCAAGTTGTCCTCTGACCTCTGCATGCACACTGTGATATAAGTGCATGTGTACATGCACATACATTCACATACAGTAAATATAATAAATATTTTTTAAAAGATATTAACTTAGGCTGGGTGTAGTGGTCCAGGCTCTAATCCCAGCACTCTGGAGGCAGAGGCAGGTGGATCTCTATGAGTTCAAGGCCAATCTTGTCTACATAGTGAGTTCTAGGTTTGGTGGGGCTACAGGGAGACCCTGTCTCAAAAAGACCAAAAATAGGAAAGATAATAACTCAGAAGTAAACTGAGCATGTTGGTCATACAGTTTCAGCAGTTGGGAGACTGAGGCAGGAGGATTGCTGTGAGTTCAGGCCAACCTTGGCTGCAGTGTAACAAAAACAAATAAACAAATAATTACAAATAAAAAATATAATTGCAATAAATTTTTATTATGCTAGAGGTTGAATCTGCGGCCTCATAAGTGCAAGGCAAGATTGTACGACTAAATTATTTCCATAGTAAATTTCAATTTTTTAAAAATTATTTTTATTTTTACATATGAGTGTTTGCCTGCACATATATATAAATGCATTCATGTTGTAAAATACCCATGGAGGTCAGAAGAGGGTATTCAATCCCCTAGAACTGGAGTTAAGAATGGTTGTTAGCTTGCCTTGTGGGTGCTAGGAACTGGACCCCAATCCTGTGGAAGAGCAGCCAGTACTTTTAACTGCTAAGCCATCTCTCCAGCATTCCCCTCCCCTTTTTATTAAATAATGTTTAATTAAAAATAATAAAAATGTTAACTTACTAGTATTTACCATGGCCCTATGATGTAGGTTTTAATAAAACCCACATTCAGAAGAGGAAACAGGAAGATTGTGGAGCATACCTGGCACCACTATGGTGCTCTGCCACCTCAGTCAGCAGGGAGTTCTTCCCATCCTGCCCAGAGCACTGCTCTGTTCTTTTTCCCATGAGAGTCCATAGGATGGACGTACTGAAATGAAAGTCTCAGGCCATGTGAGTCAGGTGCTTCCCCAGAGTTTCCCATGGATGGAGTTTAATGTGGTAAACTGTTCTGTCTCCAGAGCCGTGTGTGGTTGGGCATACCTATAATCCCAGAACTCAGGAGGCTGAGGCAGGAGGTTGCAAAATTTGAGGGTAACCTAGGCTACATAAATGAGTTCTAACTAGCCTGAGATGTTGTATGAGCCCCTTTCTAAAAAACTAAAACCAACTCTGTAAGCGCCTGTCTGTCTCTCTCTCTGTCTCTCTCTCTGTCTCGCTCTCGCTCTGTGTGTTTGTGTGTGTGTGTGTGTGTGTGTGTGTGTGTGTGTGTGTGTGTGTGTGTCCAGGGAAGTAGGTGCTTTTCTTCCATTAAATGATACTGCTGGGATCTCAGCCTGCTGTATGTTAATTAATAATCATCCTTTATGTATGAGACCTGCTCTGAGTTTCCAAGATGACTCTCCTTCCCACCACCATTCAGGCCTTGGGGCCTACTTCCTTGCAGAGGGCTGACTCAAGCTGTCATCTGACCCTGCTCAAGCTCCCAGCTTTGAGACCAGAGTCAATGCTGGACCACTGCGTTGCCCTTACACACCATGCCCTTACTAGAAGAGGGCTGCAAGGTGGAAGGTCACACAGCCTGCAAGAGCCAGAGAGCCTCTCTGCAATAGGGTACAAAGGACCCAGTCTTGACCTTTTTTTCTGGAGGGTACCCCAAGCCAGCTGTCTCCCATTCCACTTCAGTACAAAGGCCTGGGCCTCTTTGATAGCTCTTAGGCCAAACTGTGGGGCTGTGATGGCTGCTCACATCTGCCCTTAGCCATCTACTATGCATTCAGTATGTTATTTAAAAAGAACATTCTCCGAGACCGTGTGCACGCTGTCGCTTCACTTTTCTATCCATCAGTGTCACGTTGTGGGCAGCTTTCATCTAAAATGAACCCCAGACTTTGTCCCCTGTTAGCCTGGCAGATCCTGTTTCTCTGCATTGTAGCTTTCTAGCTACCTGTTAGCTTCCCTGGCTTTCCCACTTTGCATCCAAACTCTCCTTGTGATCCTCCGTGGACCCTTTTGAATTATGACTCCAGCATATGCCCAGTACTTTCTTTGCTGTGTCATGTGCTCTCTAGACACTGGCTCTGGCTTGCTTATATTCTTTTTGACCTTGAGGTTGGGACCAGGTGAATACAGAATTGGTCCTTAATGTTTGTGTGTGTTGTGTGCATAGATAGTTGAATTCTAGTGTTACATTCTAGATGTTAGTCCAGCCTAAAATATACTTCTCTGCTGGATATGATGAAACATGTCTTTAAGGAATGAGGCAAGAAGATTACAAGTTCAGGACCAGCTTGGGCTACATAGTAGGACTTTCAAAAACAAAAAATATACACTTCTCCTCAACTCTCACTCCATCTGTCCACTTATATCCATAATCTGGTGAGGTCACTGTCAGCCAGTGTATTCTGATGCTGAATACTGCCTAACCTGGACAGTTTACCACATGAGGCGAAGAGCATGCTACAAGTCCTCCAGTCTGCATAACTTCTCCTTATGAATGTCGCCTACACATGTGTCTACACCATGTTCACCACCCTGAATTCCATATATTGCCCCTTTGTGACTCCAGCTTTTACAATCTTGGGGAGTGTTAGGGATTAACTAGTCTCAGATCTTTACATATGGCTGGTACACATGAATGGCAGAGTGGTGACGTGGGTTAGCAGTGTTGGCCTTTTTCTTCTAGCTGCCGTACTCTGGGGGAAGAACTAGGTTTTCCAGCCTTTTCCATGGCCCTTCCTGCCATGCTAAGTCCACAGGCAAATGCTTCACTATAAGCAGAGATCTGGGTTTCTGTGATGTTACAATGAACTGCCCACAGTCAGTGCTGATAGTTCATAGAGCCTTTCACATCTCTGATCCCCTTTGTTCTTCCTAGTATCCATAAGTGGGCTATGTCACTGTCACATGATGAGCAGTGAACCTCAGATGAGGATCTTGCTGAAAAATATTAAATACTGCGCCTCCCTTAGTGGTCACAGTCATCTGTCAAGCTGACACTATTGCCAGCTGTTTTTATAGAAGAGGAAGCAGAAGGTTGAAGAAATGAAATGTCTTGCCCAAGACCTCACAACTACTAGTAGGTGATGGGGCCAGAACTCAGGCCTAGGGTATGCTGGACACTTATCCTAGCTAGAGGGACCTTTTCTGCACCTTAGAGAGGCTAGGACAGGGATGAGCAGGTTGCTTCAGTTCTCAGAGCTCTCTCAGGTGCTAAGGTTTTAGAGGCCCCCTGTACTTCTTGGACAGTGCAGAAGCTCATGGCTTTGTGTGCTTACTGCATCCCAGTACATCATCTGTAGGTGTCCTGTGGGGATGGAAACCAGTCCATGACAGAACTGTCTGCCCTGATGAGAAGTCAAGATGGTTCACCAGCCCTGACAATCACAGTCGGGCTGTCTTTTAGCTCTGACTCTTGTTCCAGGCCCATCACAGGACACGCTTTTGTTTCATTTTTGTATTTTGAGACAGTGTCTCTTATAGCCCCAGCTGACCTGGAACTCAATATGTAGTCCAGGCTGGCCTTGATCTCACAGAGATCCACCTGCCTTTGCTTCCTGGGTGCTGGGATTAAAGGTGTGTGACACAATGCCTAGCATAGGACACATTCTTATATGCCAGTATATTTGGTTCTTACCGCATCCTGGGATGTGGGTCTGGTTGTTTTTATTACTATACTACAGTGGGGAAACTGAGGCACAGGAAGGCATCTACAGGCCAGAATCACACAACAGGAACTATCAGAGTTACTCATGAGCCCAGGTTGCAAAAGCTGGAGTAGACTGTATTAAATGAGGTTGCCTCACCTGCTACATACTTGAGGGATACCTGGGCATGGCTGGATGGCCTTGTATCAGCGGGGGCAGCTCTGTACATCTTCGAGTCCCACCTCCACTGTGCTGAAGGCTTAGAAGCTTAAGATCTTGGATTATTTTTCAGATCATTCTGGAGAACTATGCATACCCTGGAGTTCTTCTGATTGGTACTGATTCCCACACCCCCAATGGTGGAGGCCTGGGAGGCATCTGCATTGGAGTTGGGGGTGCTGATGCAGTGGATGTCATGGCTGGAATCCCCTGGGAGCTGAAGTGTCCTAAGGTAAGGGTAGGGAAAGACTTGTTCTGGATGGGTGGGGGACTCTGGGTTCAGAATGATTGAGGTCAGACACAAATCTTTTGTGGGAGGCAGGGTGAAGAAGAGAAGCAGGAATGCCAACAGCATGATTGAATGCCAGCAGCATGACTCCTTGAAACCTGGCTGGAACTTGGCTTATAGTGCCTGGCACCTGTAACTGTCTCTCCTGCTTTTTCAGGTGATTGGTGTGAAGCTAACCGGCTCCCTCTCTGGTTGGACCTCACCTAAAGATGTGATCCTGAAAGTGGCAGGCATCCTCACAGTGAAAGGTGGCACGGGTGCTATCGTAGAGTACCATGGGCCTGGCGTAGACTCCATCTCCTGTACCGGTGAGGAGGATGGCCCCATGCAGTGGCCTTCACCTTGGGCTGGGCCTGCAGCAGAAGCAGCAAGTGGTCTTTCCTTGGGGCTGTCCAAGCAGTGTGTGGGCTGGGCATAGACAGGTAGAGGTGGAAGGCGGGCTCAAGACAACCTTAGAAGTTGTCTAGGTCCCTTGTTGATCCAGTAGAACAACTGAAAACTTCTGTAAGGAAGCAGTAACCTCTGTGGCCACTCTGAATTGGGAGCCCCACCAGCTTTACCTTCTGCTAATGGGGCTGGTCAGGCACTGGGCTGCCTTGAATGATCAATAAGAATCCCAGAGACTTTATAGTAGCCCCTCAAGTAATGAGAGCTCACTTTTACTGCTGTGGCCCAACTCATCCATGAGGTTGAAAGAAGCCCTGATAGAAGCCAAGGCATCTCTGCGTCATGCCAGTGTGACAAGATGCTCTGGTTCAATTAGTGGGTACCAGTCCACTCTCTTTTTGAGATGGAGATTCACTGTGTTACCCAGGTGGTCCTTAAACTCTCGGGCTCCAGCAGTCCTCATGTTTCTACCTCCCAGATAACTGGGGCTACAGACATGTATTCCATTCTCAAAAGAAACAACATTCATGTTGCCTCATGGTGTGACCAGAAGAGAACAGGATACAGGTCAGACCAGCCTTGGCCTGAGTGTCAGTGTCTGTGTTTTATTTATGTGTGATCACCTGTGAAGCAGACAGTAACTGTTGTGGCCAGTGGTTAACCATGTCCAGCTTCAGCACACGGCACCTGTCTCCTTTGCCAAGGAAAAAAAGCCTGAACTAGCACCCTGCTTGTGGAGACTGAGTCTTGTAGACCCCTTCACTGGCCTCATTTTTCACCCTGGGCTTTGAAGAATGAGATTTGTGAACCAAGAAAGAAGTAATGTAGGTCCCAGTGTGAAGAGGTGGGTGCCCACCTGGCAGGTGCCAGGTCCATGCAAGCTCAGCAAGTCCCATGGCGCTCCCATTTCTCCACAGGCATGGCAACAATCTGCAACATGGGTGCAGAAATTGGGGCCACCACATCAGTATTCCCCTACAACCACAGGATGAAGAAGTACCTGAGCAAGACAGGTCGCACAGGTGAGCTGGTAGGGCTGTGTGGCGTGGCTGTCATGCTGGGCTCCTGTGAAGACAGGAGTCCTCAGCCTGTGTCTTCAGGCTGGCTGCCATATAGAGGCCCTCACTACACCCCGAGTGGCCTAGCACCCTAGGTTGAAGACAAGCTAGATGTGTGTGGCTGCTTCTGATTATGGTGTCTCCTACTGTCTTCCGCCTCTGGAAGGGTCTGACATCCAAGTTCGACATTCCTGCCACAGAGTAGGAATTTAGTTTCAGGTGAAAAGGTGACTGAATTCTGGTCCTTTTTGACCTACTCCCCGGTGCCTGCCACTGGAAGTTCCAAAATGGCATGGCTCTCTGTATACCTACCTCTTACAGAAGGAGGAAAACACTGGCCAAGAACCAGCATCTCCCAGCAACTTCCCTTGAGTTCTGGCTTGGTTTCTTTAAAGCTCAGAGGAGGAAATATGGGCTAGAGTTTGGAAAGAGGAGAACATGGTGAGTGGTTAGAGACCAGAGCTTAGGGGTCCTCGTGAGCTGGTAGCCCCCAGAGTTCTCTACCTGAAGCACCCTTTCTTCAGCCTGTAACTTCTTCAACATGCTGCTTTTCTAGCAGGGCATGGTGGCACATGCCTGTAATCCCAGCACTCAGGGAGCTGTTGCAGGAGGGTTGCTACCAGTTGGGGCCAGCCTAGAATATATAGACGCTGCTCCTGATATGAACTTCAGTGTTTCCCCTCCACCCCCCATGCTCTGTGTGTCTCGTCATCCTTGGTTCACTTCCAGCCTCTTCAGGAGGCTGAGCTCCTGGCAGGCAAAGACAGCATCCTGTGCTGTTAGATTTGTTGCTCTGATGGCTTAATCAGTGCCTGGAGCCTGGTGTTCGGCAGGTGGCTCAGGACAGATAAACAAAATCTCAAGACTAATTTCTCCTTCACTCTTCTCCCTTGTTGATTCTAGACATTGCCAATCTAGCTGAAGAATTCAAGGATCACTTGATGCCTGACCCTGGCTGCCAGTATGACCAAGTGATTGAAATTAACCTCAATGAGGTGAGGAAGGCAGTGGGGTTCTAGGGATTGTTGAGGGTGGAAGTTGGGAAGGGAGGTCCTGCCAGCACATCTAGCAGGGCTCATGGCCTTTGGTTCCTAGAGCCTAAATCAGGCAGGAATGGGGATAGAGGGAGCTGAGGTACAGCCACAAGGCATAAGTCCATTACTACCTCTGCCCATCCCAACTCCAGTGGAGTCCCAGAGATTTTGCCCTGGGGGCTCACCTTGTTATGAGTTCAGAGGGCAAGGTTGTGGATTTGGCACCCTAAGTCCTGTAGACCAGAGCAGAAGCTCAGAGAGCCAGAGGAAAGCCCTCTGGGGCAACAGAATCTAGACTGTGTGAAGTTCAATTCCAGTCCTGGTTCTGTGGCTCTGGTCAGCTTCTGTGGGTCTCACTTTACCATGTGGGAAACCTAAGGCAGGTGTGAAAATTAAATAGGACTCATTCATGTAATAACAGCCACCCTGGATGATTTCTGTGTACCAGGCACATTGCTATGCACTTCATGTTTATTAGTGAGTGCTCCCACATGAAAAGCATCTGGCCATAGTCTGTGTTTGTCAGAAGATTCCAACAGTAACATTTTTGGTCTGACTCAGTTCCTGCATACCATGGTTTGAATTTAGGGCCTCTCAAATTAGAGGGAAGCTCTCTACCACTTAACTCTATCCCCATCTCTCTTTTTGCTTTAAGACAGGGTCTCACTAAGTTACTCAGGCTGACCTTGACCTTACTCTGTAGCCCAGGTAGGCTTTAATGTTTCGATCCTTTTGCCTCAGCCTCCCAGGTAGCTTGGATTCCAGGCCTACACCACCAGGCCCAACTTGTCCAAAAGCAGTATAGTTTGAGAGACAATGAACCTGCTAGACAGGTAGCCCTGATTTTTTTTGCCAGTGCCATCTCCTAGTTATGTGACCTAGAATGGGTCTTGTCACTTCTGTACTTCAGCTCCTGTGTGTACAGAGTGGAGATAAGGCAAGCCTGGTCAGGGCGTTCCAGGTGCTGTGTGTGACTATTACTGCCTACTTGTTTCCCTCGGTAAAGTTTGAGCCATGAGAACAGGAGCTAACTCCCTCTGTAAAGACCTGGGGAGTCTGTGAACTGAGTCTGTCCTCACTTGAAGACTAGTTTCTCTTTGTTCCTTGTCCCTTGTCTCTTCAGCTGAAGCCGCACATCAATGGGCCCTTCACTCCTGACTTGGCTCACCCAGTGGCAGAAGTGGGCACTGTGGCAGAGAAAGAAGGCTGGCCTCTGGACATCCATGTGGGTAAGTGCCTTCCATCTGGTTGGGTAAGAGATGTCTAGGCTGGCAACTCTGCCTGGGCTATGGACAGTCACCTATACATATGATGCAGTATTTCCTGAAGCAGATGCTGTCTTCAATGATTATTCAGATGATTATTCAAAAACTGTGCCTCTGTTTGGTATAAAAAGAATACATACTCACTGTGGAGAATATTCATAAGAAGACTTTTAAAAACATCTCTACCCTTGACCCTTAACCAGAAACAAGTACCAGAGCTGTACAGTGTTGCTCTGTATGTGAACCTGCACATTTAATCTATTTTAGGGTCAGGCTCTCACTATGTAGCCCTGACTGGCCTGGAACTCACTATGTAGACCTACCTAGCTGGCTTCAGTCTCAGAGAGGTCCACTTGCCTCTGCCTCCTGAGTGCTGGGTTTAAAGACATACACTCCCATGCTTTGTGAGCATGAACAGTTTTATATAAACATACTTATTTTTCAAACACGAATCATACCAGCATGCTGCCTTGTTTTATATGTTTTATGTATGCTTACTGACTTGCATGCTGGTGTTCCTGGCATTGGCCATTGTGTAGAGTAGTACAGCGTGGCCATGCAGAACCTGGAGCCTGGAATCACAAGTTCGAATCCTGATCCTTCCTGCCTGCTTCCTCTCTGCCTGGTTCCCTATCTGTAAGTCAAGAATGATTATCACCCTTCAAAGTTTTCTGAAAGAATGAGAAGAGCTTTCTAGAGTACCTGACATTAAATAATGTTCTATAAAAGGCTCACTCTTACTAGCTTGAAGTAAATTTTTTAAAAAAATCATTGATGGTATAATAATTAGAAAATAAATTGTTCCATTGATAAAAGGGGCTTTTGATATCTATAGACAGTATGCTATCATTCAGTCTTACTGATTTTTTAACAAGCTTTTAAAAGATCTCTTGTTTCTCAGTATAAAGCAATAAAGAAAGCAGAAAATGATAGAAAGAAAAACTTAGCCTACTCTTAGCCTCCACAAAGCACTACTCATTGTTAATATGTTAGTGTTAGTTCTTTGAAGCCGGGTGTAGTGGTGTCTGCCTATAATCCCAGCATTTAGGAGGGGAGGGAGGCAGGAGGATCAGGAGTTCAAGGCTAAATAGTGAGCTCAAGGCCACCTGGGGCTACATGAGCACCTGTCTCCAAAATTCAATCAGTAGATAAAGCCTTTGGGTGCACAGGATTCATGAAACTGATGTGAAAATGGACTAATGGTCTGTGTTCAGTGTGGTTAGTGGCTGCAGAATGACTACCCTATCAGTAGCCTTAGGTCAGTCCAACATGTTTATTAAAAACCATCTCTGTCCAAGATCAGTTGGCAAACTCTGTACCAGGTCATTATAGTTTGAGGTCAGGTAGAAGCCTCTGGTCACAATCTCCTCCTGACCTCTGACTCTACCACCCACAATATATCAGGTTTGATTGGCAGCTGCACCAATTCGAGCTATGAGGACATGGGGCGGTCAGCAGCTGTGGCCAAGCAGGCACTGGCCCACGGACTCAAATGCAAGTCCCAGTTCACCATCACACCAGGCTCTGAGCAGATCCGCGCCACCATTGAGCGGGACGGCTACGTGAGTGTCACTTGCACCTGCCTCTGGCTTCCTACCCCGCTGCTAACGTGCTTCAGGATGGAACAAGCCACAGCCTATTGGGCCAAGGCAGTGCAGGCACAGCTGTTCTTCCTTCAGGCTGCTGCCTTACCCTTTCCCATCGTCTCTGTGCTTACATAACAGTTCCCTGTCCTCTTTTCTCCCCTATAGGCACAGATCCTGAGGGATGTAGGTGGCATCGTCTTAGCCAATGCCTGTGGTCCTTGTATTGGCCAGTGGGACAGGTGAGCAGTGCATCTCTGAGTTATTAGCCTCTGTGTCTTGGGGCATAGAGCTGCAGGAATAAGGAGAGATAATTGGGATGGAAAGAAGACTCCAGGCCAAGGCCTCAGGCTTTGGGGGCTGCTGCACATTAGAAGCCCTTGCCAAGCATGGCTGAGCAGTCAAGCAGAAGGGAAAAGAGCCCTACAGTGGCCCTGAGTGACCAAGAAAGTGAAGCCCAGACTGGCAAGAAGCTAACAAGGGTACATCCTAGTGGGCATGCTGGTGACTCTGAGGGAGCCCTGTACAAGCAGACAGCTGCCCAGGTCAGGGGCCTCAGGGGGTCAGCCTGGGCTGCCTTTTTTCTGTGTGGTTTCTGGTGAGGCCCAATGACTTTAAACTTCCCTCCTGTTCTAGGTGCATGAGTGTCAGAAGGTGGCCTTCTTGGGGCATTTCCATTCGCCTCGCCCTGTCATGAGCATGCACCATAGGAACCCAGCCCTCAGGACAGGCCATGAGACAAGGTCAGGCCCCATATCTCTGACTTCTCTTCTTTGCTCTGTCAGGAAAGATATCAAGAAAGGGGAGAAGAATACAATTGTCACTTCCTACAACAGGAACTTCACAGGCCGTAATGATGCAAACCCTGAGACCCATGCCTTTGTCACATCTCCAGAGGTAAGACTACCTGGCCAGGCAGTAGCCTCAGACTCCTTTGGGGTCCTGCTCCTTGTGGGTCAGAGGAAGAGATCAGGAGGAGGTGGGCTGCTTAGGATTGGTATTAAAGTCCTGGAAAGTACAGAAGAAAAAAATCAGCCTCTCCTTTCACTCCCCACCCAGCAATGACCACTGCTATTGAGTTACCCAAGTAGCAGCCGGGCTCTTCTGTCTTCAAACATCATGCTGTCTTGCTGATTCCTGCCTGCATCTCCCTAGCTCTTGAGGTGTTTATTTAGTAGTTAGTGGTCATAAGCATCTACTGTGGAATCTTTCTTCACCTATCACCTAACTAGTTTGGTGAAGTCACTTACTTCAGGGTCATGTGAGAAAGTATGTAGAATACTTGATTGCAGTTCTTCCTTTCCCCTTTAGAGTAGCTGAGATCACAGGCATGTGCTTTGGCACCCAGCACTAGATTCTGGGTTCAGTGAAAATGTGGGCACTGAATCAGCTGAAATGTCCTAAGTATCAAGTGTGTTTCTCCCTCAGCTGTCACCAGCACAGGGCCATTCTCTCTTGACTTTCCTGAGTGTTCTGGAAGTACTTGTACTTGCTGAGTGGCTCCTCTTGTTTCTATGCTGAGGCATTTTCAGCACTACAATTATTTGTGTGCCAGGCAACCTGTCTGTCTAGGACACATGTGAGGAGCAGGAGAGTGTTGTGATAGTGCTGGCTTAGTCTAGGCCTATTCAGGCCCGGGCAGCCACGGTAGATGCTAGGTGACCCTTGGGTTCCTGATTCCTCTGCAGGATCAGTGGCCCATGATCCCAAAGACAGTCCTTTATCCAAGGCCTTGGAAGGGCCTGGGAGTGGGGAGATAGCCCAGTTGATAAACTTTTGGGTATATAATTGTGAGGACTTGTTTGATCTCCAACGCTCATATTTAAAAAAAAAAAAAAAAAAAAAAGTCAAGAGCTGGAGAGATGGCTCAGGGGTTAAGAGCACTGGCTGGGTTCAGTTCTCAGCACCCATATGGGTAGTTAACAACCATCTGTATCTCCAGTTACAGGGGATCTGATGCCCTCTTGACCTTCAAGGGCAATGTATGACACACATACTTACAGACAATATACTCATACACATAAAATAAAAACTAAAAATTTAAAAAGCAGGGTGTGGTGGTGATACACGCCTTTAATTTAATTTAATTCCAGGCAGAAGCAGGTGGAGGCCAGCCTGCCTGATCTCCGTAGTGGATTCTAGGCCAGCTGGGGCTATAGGGCCACCTTTCTCAGGAAGGAAGAAAGAAGGAAAACAGCACCTACCGATAACTCCATGCTGGGGAGGCAGACAGGAGGATCCCTGGGGCTTGCCGGGCGGCCAGCCTAGCCACATCAGAGCTCCAGGTTCAGTGAGAGACCCTACCTCAGAATAAAAGGTGGAGGGCCAGAAAGATGGCTCAGGGGATAAAGGCGCCTGCCATAGAAGTCTAGTGGCTTGAGTTTGATGCCAGGAACCTACATAAAGAAGAACTCCAGAGTAGTCTTCTGACTTCCACATAATGCCCACAAACATCATGTCCATACACACAATATTTAAAAAAAAGGGTGGCTTGGGTGGATAGATGTGGTGATTGGTGCTAACTGGCAAAACGGCATTGTCCATTTCAGATTGTCACAGCCCTGGCCATTGCAGGAACTCTTAAGTTTAACCCAGAAAGTGACTTCCTGACAGGCAAGGATGGCAAGAAGTTCAAGCTGGAGGCTCCAGATGCAGATGAGCTTCCCCGATCGGTGAGCATATAATGCCAGTTTGTGGGGTCAGTCTCTGCAGACCTACCCTGGCCTAGCTTCATGGGACCAGGACCTGACCTCTTATGTAGGGTGGGAATGAGTGAGGTTTGGAGCACGGGGAAGCTTGTCATCTCTGAGATATCCACATGGAGACTGAGGATTCAGTGTCCAACATGTCCCCGTCTTCTTCTGCAGGACTTCGACCCAGGGCAGGACACCTACCAGCATCCCCCCAAGGACAGCAGTGGGCAGCGGGTGGACGTGAGCCCCACCAGCCAGCGCTTGCAGCTCCTGGAGCCTTTTGATAAGTGGGATGGCAAAGACCTGGAGGACCTTCAAATCTTAATCAAGGTTGGTACAGGAACCCTGTCCCTGTATGGGTCAGCACTAGGACCCCGCAAAAGCACGAAGTGAAGCTGGCTGCAAGGAGGGAGGGATCCCAGCAGCCTAGGGCTCTCTTTCATGGGCCCAGACTGGGCAGAGCTGGATCTAGCCAACTGCTATCAGGACATCTGGTGTGGACCGGTAAATGCATCATTTGTGACTCAGCACAACTCTGGCTTGACAAGCAGATTCCCATTGTTGGCATTACTGGATTGGGAGCTGAGCCTTTACAGTGTGGTCAAGGCCTTCAAACTTATGCCAGATATTAATTTATGGGATTACTAGAGGGCGTCCAGGCATGGCCATGACAAAGTCAGCTTTCAGATCCGGAGACAAGAGACAACATGATCCCAGGCTTCTGTGTCTGGTGCAGAGTTGGTTGATCTTCCACTCTAGGCAGTTTCATTGAATGAGGCAGCAGATCTGCCTGTGTGCTGTGAGGGAATAGCCTGCATGGAGACTGAGTAGCTTGAGGTTGTGAGTGGGCAGGGGTGGTGGTGATGGCTTGCTGTAACCAGTGGAGCACAGTAACACACTTCATGTCGTAACATGCCTCCTTTGTCTTCTTTGTTCTGGTCACTGCTTCCGAGGGCCTCTCCCTTTATCCACCACTCACTAGCTCACCCTGGCCTCTGTCTTCTCTGCTCACCCATCCAAGGTCAAAGGGAAGTGTACCACTGATCACATCTCTGCAGCTGGCCCCTGGCTTAAGTTTCGTGGACACCTGGACAACATCTCCAACAACCTGCTCATTGGTGCCATCAACATTGAAAATGGCAAGGCCAATTCCGTGCGCAACGCTGTCACCCAGGAGTTTGGCCCTGTCCCTGACACTGCCCGTTACTATAAGGTGGGACAGCATTGGTGGAAGCAGTGCTGGCAGCGTCTCGGGCCAGGGGTGGGAGGCTGGAGCATGGAAACAGAGGAGCCAGCTGTGCCCAGAGTGAATTGTTATTCTAGCTCAGTGAGTGCAGTTGGATTCTGGAACCCAGGAGTCAGAGGAGTGTCTCAGTGGGCTTCTGGCCTAGTCAGGAAGGGTATCTTGGAGAGGAGGATTGCTGCTTTAGGAATTCAGTGGGGATTAGACTGAGAGGAACCACAAGGAGCAAGCAGCGAGGGTCCGAGACTAAGGGGGCAGGAGAGCCAGGATCCCACTTGTTGAAAGGCTCTAAATCTTTCTACTTTGAGAAACCAGCAGGACAAAGTCTGACCTAGAGTCCTAGAAAGGGTCACCTGGCACCACGTAGTGGCTGAACAGGGGAGTGCAGATGCTCTAGGGAAGGGAAATGATCCCTTTATTGGTGCAACTAAATGATCCCTCTGCTGTGGAGGCAGTGACTCTTCTGCCCTCATGGCATTTACTGCTCTGTTCCCACTAGTGGCCCCACCCAGCTGCTGCTGCGCTGCTCTATGGAAAGTGACAGCTCCTATGTCCACTGCAGACAGAGCCCATGCCCATCCTACCCACCGTCCTCCAGGCCTAACCTGGCCTAGTTCATCCCAAATTCAGTAGTAAACAGCCCCTCCATTCTTCAAGACAGGGTGGCAGCACGCCCAAGACTAGGCAGTGTAGGGAGTGCCTTACTCTGCCTTAGCACTTTGCCCCTGCTTGCCTGACAGAAACATGGCATCAGGTGGGTGGTAATTGGAGATGAGAACTACGGTGAGGGCTCAAGCCGGGAACACGCAGCACTGGAGCCTCGCCACCTTGGGGGCCGTGCCATCATCACCAAGAGCTTTGCCAGGATCCATGGTAAGCTACAGTCCATGCCCGTCCATGTCTGCTGCCCTCAGTTCCTAGGTTACTCACTCAAATAGTGGCCAGTGCGGGCCTGAGGCCATGCCTATGCTTCTGTATTCTACCACAGCTGACCAGCTTCCCAGTAACACTGGTGTTACTTCCAAACTTGTCCATCTGAGCAGCAGATGTCTGCATCTGCACTAATACACTGCTGCTGGGGAAAAGGTCACTAGGATCCAACAGACTTAGTTGGACTTTGTGGTCATCCCTGTGTGTCACCAACAGCAAAACCAGGGCTCTTCCAGCTGGCTTTAGGGTCCCTAAGTAGAGGTACCACCCTGTTGACTGTATGTTCCTGTCTTTCAGAAACCAACCTCAAGAAACAAGGCCTGCTGCCCCTCACCTTTGCTGACCCATCAGACTACAACAAGATCCACCCAGTGGACAAGCTGACCATTCAAGGCCTGAAGGACTTTGCTCCTGGCAAGGTCAGGGGACCAGGAAGGGCAGACAGACCAGGGTCCTCCTAGATGGGTGGGACTGGGCCGGCCCATGTTCCAGCCAGAAGGGCCTATAAGTTGTTTAGGTAACCCCTAGATAGGAAGAAAAGCACCCTTTCTCAGCTGAGGGAGAGCCAGCCAGGCATGAGTTCCCGCCTGGTACGCAGTGCCCAACAGCCCACATGATATCATGGAGTGGGCCTCAAGAGTCCCCAACTGAGGACTGTGCTCCCAGGGCGTCTTCCACTCACACCCTTCTCCCCTTGCAGCCCCTGAAGTGTGTCATCAAGCACCCCAACGGGACCCAGGAGACCATTCTCCTGAACCACACCTTCAACGAGACTCAGATCGAGTGGTTCCGTGCAGGCAGTGCCCTGAACAGGATGAAGGAGCTGCAGCAGTAAGGAAGGCCCCGATTCCGCCCTTTCCCACACTGGACCCTGCTGGGCGTCACAGGTGCAGTTCCAAGTACATTGTCAGAGCTGAATCAGGTCTTCCCAGTGTGGCCTCCTGCTCCAAGATGGTGATGAGACTTGCTTCCCACTCTCTCCTCCTCAGCCCACCAAGTGAGCCACTGTGGAGGGCTGCTGATATTCCAGTCCCCGCCTTCCCTTTTAGCTGGGTTCATTTCTCGAGCAGCCCATGCACCTGTATTTATTTTTGATGACAGCACTCCCCTTCTAAAGTTTTTATTCTGCCTAATCATTTCACTGTGGCTGAAGGATTTTAGAGAACCTTTTGTTCTTATAAGAAAAAATCAAGTCTAAGTCCATCGACCGTTCTTGTGTGTGTGATTGGTATCTATCAGTTTGTGTTCAGCGAGGGGCTTCTAACCGTAGTCACACCTGGACTTCAGTTACTGCAGTGAAGATGGGAGCCACAGCAGCAAACTGCTCCATCAACCTCTGCCCTACTTGACTTGCTTGGGCAGGGTAGCCCTGTGCATGTTCCTTTGGTGGGACAGAACTTCCCAGAGGGCAAGAGTTTCCACTTTCCTCTCCCTTTGAACTGCCACACTAGACATGGTTGGTCTCTGACCACCCTGAGAGTAAGCACTGCACCCATCTAATAGGCATGTGCACCCTGGAAAGTGAATGTACCACAAGTCACAGGTAGCATATGCTATATACTGTCCCATCTGCAGAAGGCTGTGGAAGGAACAGGCTCCACCTTATGCAGCATCAGCTGACACTAGCTGGCACTCAAAACTAGTGACCCCCCTGTAAGCTGAAAAGGCCTGGGCAAGCTCCAGGGAGGCTCACCACAGGACAGTACTTACTGCACAAGTATCTTGATGCCAATGGGAGAAGACAGGAGGACTTGGCACAGCATTCTGCTGAGTGACTGTCCCAGACCTGGATAATTGGCAGCAGTACCACTGGGGTTCGTGGCCATAGCTGGGGAGGCAGCAAACCCCAGGCTTCCTATACTATAGACCTTGGGACAGCAAAGCTCACAACTTTCGTTTTCTTGACAGGAAGCTGGTCTGATTCATTTTGGGAGCTACCCCCTCCAAATGCTGGGGGAGGTTGGCTGCTGCTTAGTGCTCTGACTCCAGAAACCCCAAGTATTTCCCTAGGGTGGCCTCACTACCTTTATCTCAGCCAGAGGCATCCTGGGTTCACAAGCCCCAAGACCTACCATTTGAGAGCTTGGGAGTGGTCATCTCTAAACGTAACTTGGCATGAGGCAGGACATGCTGTCTCAGGCTGGCAGCTCAGTGACCTTGAACCCCGATGCCCAGTTTGTTAGGATGAAGGGAGTGGGGCTTTTCTGTGGATGTTGCCATTGTTTATTAAATGTCTGCTGTGAAGGATGGAACTGCAGGCTAGCTCAGTGGTAGAGCTTTTGCCTAACATGAAAAAAAGACCCTGGGTTCCATCCACAGCAACTGAAGGAAAACGAAAAGAACACAAAAAATATCAGTCCCTGGGCTGTTTAGTCAGTAGAATGCTTGCATGGCATGCATGAAGCCCTGGGTTCCACCCTCAGGACCACGTAAACCAGACGTGGTGCATACCCATAATCCCAGCACTCAAGGGTAGAGTCAGTTGGATCAGAAACTCAGTGTTATCCTTGGCTATACAGCAGATTCAAAGTCCAGAGGATTTGAGGGATGGTTCCAGAAAGTGCAGAGCCAGGGAGGGACCGTGGGTGGCCCCACCCTTTAGCACTTGCAGAGTGTCTTCACTGCCACCTGCCCCACTTTCCAGGAGGGGCAGGATCTTTTGGGTAGGCCATCACTGTCAAGCTGCAGGGCTAGTTGCTGGTCCACCAGGAGAGAAGGCCCAGGCCTGGCTCACTGATGGATCCCTGCCAAGGGCAGAGAAAGAATAGGCATACTCATCAGTCATCAGAGCTGGACTGCCTCAGACAGGAAGGAATGGTGACCCGGCAGGCCCAGCACAGGCAAGGAGAAAGACTGAGAAGCATACACCAGCCAGGAGACTGGGAGCCAAACCAGCATTCCTGCAGTACCTCTCCAGGGCCCTCAGGAAAGTACTGGTTTATAGGCCCCAAGGCCTCAAGTGGGGTCAGGTAACCCTCAACTCTGGCCTGCCCTCTTGAGCCAGTTGCAGATGTCCATGAAGCCCAGCCCCGAAAGACACACAGAGGCAGCAGCCCAGAACCAACCTCCCTGGAACCCTGCCATGGTCTTAAGTCTGATCTCTCTCTAGTCCCTTCTTTGGCTTGTTTCTTCCTTAAAAGACCCTTCTGACCTTAAAATTCACTCTGAGCTCTGACCCACTTTCAGACATGGGATGAACTTCCACTCCACCCTGCCCAGCATCCACAGCAGCATTGTCACCTCATGGCCCTAGCCTGCAAAAACAGGCTCTCTAGGGAGAAGTGACAGGCCACAATCAGACCTGGACCCTGACCTGCTAGGGAAGGGGTTTGGAATGGAACCTCAGGAAACCAGCTGCCCACCCACTGGGATCTCCTGTACCTGGCTGCTCCAGATATACTGCCTGGAGCTTACCACAAGTGTGTACGGCGCCTCCTTCTTTGGCATTTCCTCGCTGGAAGAAGTGGCCTCGACTGAGCTGGGCCCCGTGGGGGACGTGTCCACAAAGCTCTCATCCACCACTCTGAAGCGAATCTCCTCACCCGTGTCCATGTAGAGGTCATGTGCTCCTTCCTCAGTCTCATACTCCCACACCCACACCTGTTCCGTTTCGTCACTGGAGACCAGGGTCAAGGCCACAAAGAGGCCATGAGCAGCATGAGGCCAGTCCTCTGAAGGTGCTTACCCAAGCGAAAACCAACCCCAGATGGAGGAGTCACAGAAGAGTAGAATCTGGACACTCAGGGAGAAGCTGGTTTCTTTCAGGACACAGGTTAGGGTGTCACAGCCAGTCCCACCTCTGGCAAGTGACATGGTTGTCCCACACTTCTCATCCATGCCACATAACTAGTAAGGCAAGCGGGCAGCTCAAAGGCTTGCCTGGGCCTCACGAAGATGAGGTACATCTGGAGGTCACCAGCCCGAGGACTGAGAAGGCCAGGCCAGATTTGCCTAGGAATTCCAGGGTCTCCTATAGACCCTGCCACGACAGGCTCAGGTGCAGGAACTGAGCCAAACAACCAGAGCAGCCCCTCTTCCCCTGCCACCCTGAGCTCTCCCTGGCAGCCATCCTGTGCCCTAGTGGCACACCTGCCCCTGCGTCCTGATTCCTCCGTGTCATGCTACTGCTGGGAGCTGTGGGTACAGTCACCATGCACCCGAGTTTCTCCTGACACTAGAGACCACCCGCTGAAGCAGCCCCAGTGCAGCACAGCTAGAGCTGGGGTGAGGACGGGGGCTCAAGAGAGACAAACCCTGCCCAGCCCGTGCCCAGCATACCACTTCCACACCCTGGAAAGCAGGGAGGCAGTCAGCCAGGGTGAAGCTGTCCTGGGGGATGAGGCGGGGGGAGGGTATCTCCGACTCCTTCAGAGACAACTTAAGTAACATAAGTGACCAGGAATGGAGCCGCATTGGTGTGCCATACTTAATTACATCACCCAGACTTTTGGACACGGTCACCTTGGTCAGTTTGGGAAGAGAGGCCAGCAATGTCTGGGCACAGGCCCTGGGCCAGCACAGGAATGGGGACCTCCACTATGACCCACATACACTTCGGAGGATACAACTTGGCAGGCTGCTGCAGCGACTCTGGGGGAATGAGAATGTCATCAAAGAACCCTAGAGAGACTGAGAAGAAACGAAAGTGATGGTGTGGGACGGGCACTCCAGGGGACGGTGCAGCAGACAGCTGGGTGCTCTGAAGGCAAGCCCCTTCTGCAGGGCTGCTGGTGTCCCCACGGCAGCCTGGCCCTTCCCACCTCAAAGACCTACAGTACTGCCTGTCCACCCACAGGGCCGAGAGCCTTGACAAAGCTCCGAGCACCGAGTCTCCGTACTGAGTGGTCACTGCACACAGACACCAGTAGGCTCTATGGAACTTCAATACCTACCCTCAGGCCCTAAGCTGTCACCTCAGAGGGAAACCTGACAGCTGACCGAGGGCTTCACCCGACATGTGAGCACAGGGGACTGGGGTCTCCTTCACTTAGCCTTGCGGCTGGCCGGCTTCTCTGATGCCAGGGACAAGCCAAGTGGACACCTGGATCACATGGTCAGTACACACCACCCACCCCATCACATTCCAGTCTCACCTGAGAGGTCAGGGCCACCTTACCATGCACACCCTCTGGGCTGCAGCCTTTGATCTTCCCAATGAGAATCTCATCCAGGAACGGATGGAATACCACACAGCGGAAGTGCACTGCAAGGGGAGGGGCACATTAGGGACAGGCAGGCCTCCAGGACAGCCGAGGAGGCTGACACACCCATACTTGCCAACATCCACCTACCCAGGGCTCCATGTTGAGTCCTCCTGCAGACCCAGACCTGTCAGCTGAGCCAGAGGAACCCTCACTCAACCCTGCAAGGTCACACCTTGGTCCCTGTGAAGGACCAGCAGCAGCTGCCCCTGAACGGAGGGCTGACTTCCAAATCTATCCCCATCACACCTGAGCCTCGGTTCTGGAGCCAGCAGTGACTCCAAAGTCAATTCCAACCTCCCCACAGGCTCTCCTCCAAATTCAAGGACAGAAGCAACTGACACAGAAAGCCAGACTCGGCAAGAAGTTCCTGTCCTCCGCTGCTGGGCCAAGATCGCCCTGGGCACAGCTCTGACCTGGAACTGGATGCTAACAATACCAAGACTGCAAGTGGCGAGATGACAAGCAGGGAGAGCCCCCCTGGCTTCTCAGGCCCTTCCTTATGTGCTCCCCACTCACCTGACCCCCAGAAGGCCAGCGAAGGCGTGTGCCACATTAGAGTGACTCCTGACCCTAGCAGAAGCCATGCCACACAGGTCACCTGACCACTCTCACCCCCAACCCCTCTGCCATGCATTCACCTGCTCCCTGTGTAATCCTCCTGTGCCAGAGGCCATGTTTCCACTATGGGGAGGAAGAAGTGGTTGAGAGAGACTGGGTGACCTGCTGTAGCTGCACAGTCCTGCCATGGTGAGCCACTGAGTACTTCCTGAGAAAAGGCCATCAAGTTGAACCCCATCTTCCTGAGATGAAGGCTTCTACCAGGGCCCCTTCAGCAGCCTACTCGGCCAGCAGGGCCCACCATGCCCTGTGTCAGGCCTAAGGGCAGGACAGCATATAATCCAATGCCAAAGGAGTTGTCTAAACACCACTTCTGAAAGCAGTGGGCATCCTGCGTCCACTAATGGAGAAACAAAACAGGTCCATGCACAGAACATTAGTCAGCCTGGAACAGGAAGGCTAGAGATGTGGGACGGCAGGCATGTGTAAGTAGCCTGCACAAGGCCCTGGTTTCCGCCCCAGCACTATACTACCCACCCAAAATAGACAAGAATTTGTTCTTAGTTACAGGCTTACTCAAAATCTGTCCTAAGTAAGTGCTCCATGGCCCTTGGAATGTAGTGGGTTTCTATAAAAAGGGCAAATTCCCCATGATTCCACTCACAAGAAGCACTAAAGTGGTCAGATTCTCAGAGTCAGAAAGCAGAAGAGAAGGTAGAAGAGGCTGGGGTGAGGGAAGGGGGTGCTGTTTCTGTTTTTAATGTGGTGCTAGGGATGGAACCTGGGATCTCACACATGCTAGCTCAGCATTGCTCTAGCGTGGCCGACGCCCCAGCCCAGGAGTTAGCGTTTCACGAGTGTGAAGCTGAAAGTCATGCGGATGGGGACAACTGCACAACCGTGAATATATTTAGTATCACTGAATTACATGCTCAAAAATGGTTAAACTGGGGCTGGAGAGATAGCTGAGCAGTTAAGAGCACTGGCTCCTCTTGCAGAAGTCCTGGGTTCAGTTCCCAACACCTACATGGCAGCTAACAACTATCAGTAACTAATTCTAGGGGATGTGACACCCTCTTCTGGCCTCTGTGGGCACTGCATGAATACGGCACACTTATATACATGCAGGCAGAGCACTCAAACACATGAAATAAAATGACAAAATGTTTAAGGGGCTGAAGAGATGGTTCAGCAGTTAAGAGCACTGGCTGCTCTTGCAGAGGCCTTGAGTTTGGTTCCCAGCACCCACATGGTGCTAACAATCATCCATAACTCAAGTTCCAGGGGATCTGACACCCTCTTATGACCTCTGTGGACATTGCACCAGACAGGTACACTTAATTACATGAAGGTAATAGTCATACACATAACATAAAAATAAAATATTTTAAATACATATATTTTTTAAATACTTTAAACGTAAATGGTTAGAATTTTATATATATTTCATCATAGACACACACACACACACACGCCAGTGAGCCCTGGAACTGGGGCAATGTTCCAGCCTGGAGCAATGGGAACAGAGCCAGAGGGAAGGCTGGGCTCCAGGCTTCAAGAGTACTGGATAAAAGTAGTCTTAAGTCACCAGGAATAAGGCCGGTCAGCCAGGGCTGGGGGCGACCCACAGTGCTTCTCACGATACCATGCAGAGGCTGCTACGTGCCCTCCCACAACTTAACGAGGTCAGTACCAAGGGTGCTCAGACAGGGAGCAGGGTCTGAGGGAGACAAGGCAGCCTGGTAAAGAATGTACTGCTCAAAGCAAAGGAGCCCAGCATGGCCCGGTGCCCTGAGCCCCACTCAGCACTAGCCACAGCGCAGCCCTGGGGCTGGAGTCAAAGGTCAGACTCAGAGCATCACCGTGACTCCTACCACAAAGGAAGGACTCATCCTGCATGGTACAGGGTACTTAAGCCAGTGCTCAGCACCTCATCACCCCAAAAGAAACAGGACACCCAGATGGGCAGGGTGAGAGGACAATGACACCCAACCCTGAAGACCTCACACAAAGTACCAAATTGCAACGGAATGGCCAGCTTTTCTGTCCCCTTGTCTTGTTTCTGTTTTCCCTCAAGTTCAGGTGCCTATTACCACTTGTCTCCTGGACAACCAGGCACTCATCCAGTGGCATATCCGGGCTCGACTCAGCAGCCTTCTCTGAGAACAGAGGTCCTGCCCCTGTCCAAGCCTGGCACTCTTCTCTGAGAACAGAGGTCCTTGTAGATACTTCCATGCTGAGCTTATTTTTCTGCTCGTGGAAAGGCCCCTAGTCCACACAAAGGCAGCCTGTTTCCTGGAGCTCTCTGCAGAGCACACCACCATGTGAACTAATTAAATCTCTGATGCCAGCAGACCCTTGCAGTCTCACAGCATGCTACAGAATGCTCCTTCAGACTTCTCCGGGCCAAGAGGCTGACCAGCATGGACAAGGGCAAGGCTCCCCCACAGTGGCCTTGTGTGTTGCCACAGGACACCTTCTTGAAACACTGCCTCTGTCCCCATTCCTAGGCTCGGCTGCAAGCCTGGTACACTCTGCCAAACTCCTCTGAGCCATCTCGAAGGCCCTCTCCATCTCTGCTTCTGAGGCTCAATGTAGGCAACACCATACACCCTCTAGGAGGGCGCTAGACTGGCCTGTCCAAAGGGGCCCTCGCTACCCTTCTTCTCCATTCCCCCAAGTTCTGCCCACACCGCCCCATCCCCTCCACAGCCCTTTCAATGTGACTGCACTCTCCCCACCATGGGGTGGAGTCTATTTCTCCATCCCTTGGTCTTGAACAGGTGACATCTTCTGGTCAGTGGCATCTAGGTTCAAGACATGTACTGAGCTTCAGACCTCTGAAATCACCAAGCCTGGATCCTCCAGCCCTAGCCAAGTCCTCCCAGAATACCACAGAGACTCACAGAACAAACACAATCCATGTGACTGAGTGCTCCCACAGTGCCAAGGTCCCGTCCTAAGAGCTTTATTCATATTAACTCCCTAATCCTTACAGAAGGATAGACTCTACCATTACTGCAAGATAGCCCAGGCTGGCCTTGAACTTCTAATCCTTCTGCCTCTACCTCCCAAGTGCTGGAATACAGGTATGTGTCACCACCCCTGGCTCAGAGGTCAAATTAAAAAAAAACAAAAACAAAAAAACTGTGTGTGTGTGTGTGTGTGTACTTTGTAGCGTCATCTGTTCTCTCCTTCCATCTTTATGTGGGTTCCAGAGATCAAACTCTGGTTACTAAGTTTCCATGGCAAGCTCTTTTACCAGCTGGGTTATCTAACCAGCCTCACTTTTTTTTGGAGACAGGGTTTCCCTGTAGTCCCAGCTGGCCTAGAACTTGCTATGGAGACCAGGCTGGACTTGATCTCACAGAGGTCCACCTGCCTCCACCTCCGCTTCTGGAGTGCACTGCCATGCCAGGCTTGGCCCCACTTTTAACTGTCCTGTCCTCCTGCCCTTCCAGTTCCACTGGATCCAATGAGCCTGCTCTTCCCCTGCCCTCTGCCTCAGTCCAGTAACAACTGCCCCTTTGGGTCCTCACCTAACTAGCCTTCACCCCATGAAGCAGTGAGTGGCCTTCGGGCTAAGCAAGGAACAGGCGGATAGCAGACCAAACCTAAGAGGCCCACAGGGAGAACCACAATCTCAGTCTTAAAGTTTGAGAGACCTTGAAAATCACTCATCCTCCTCTGCTGTCTTACAAATGAGGAAACTGAGGCCCAGAGAGGACAAGAGTCTCCACTGTTACCAAAGTCAATTCCTGGCAGAAACAAGATTGGGGCCCAAGTTTCCCACCCAGACCGGCACTCCTGCCAACTGGAGAGCGCTGCGGCTTGATCTGCTCTAAGAAACGGAATACCCAGGAAGAGAAGACACCCACCTTTGGTGTGTGATGCGCCATCCCCTGGGAACACATAGGCATCTTCCAGCTTGGTGATATCAAACAGACAGATGCAGAGTCCCACGTTGTACACGACCTGTGCACACATGGATACACACATTCATTGTACTTCTGTCAGTCTCAGACACAGAGCTAGGTAGCCCCAGGGACAGAGCAGGCACACTGACACATAGCCAAAGCCCAGTGACAGAGCAGAGCCCCCACACCTGGGTGTTCTAAATGATTGGCCGCTCCATGTCAGCACACCTGCACCAACCTCACTGCACCCACGTCACAGACCTTACAGGAGCTGCCCAAGGAGTACAAAGATGAGCCGAGAGCTTAAGAGCTGTGGGTAGAGGGCTGGAGATGGTTTAGCAGTTAAGAGTGTGTTGTTCTTAAAGAGGAGCTGGGTTCAGTTCCCAGCACCCAAGTCAGGTGGTTCACAACTATCTATAACTCCAGCTCCAAGAGATCTGAGGCCCTTCTATGGCCTCTGTGGGCACCTGTATTTGCAGCCCCATACAAACACACACATAAATAAAAATATGTCTTAAAAAAAAAAAAAAGAGTTGCTGGGTGTAGTGCCGCATGCCTTTAATCCAAGAACTCAGGAGGCAGGGGCAGGCAGATCTCTGTGAGATCTAGGCCAGCCTGGTCCACATTGCAAGTTTCAGGCCAGCTGGGGCTACAGAGAGACCCTGTCTCAAAAAAAAAAAAAAAAAAAAAAACAGACAGGGGAGGGGAGGCTGAGAGAGAAGAGAAAAAGAAAGGCAAGGCCTGTCTTATCAGGACCTGTACACACAGGGACTATCTTCCCCTCTCTGAATTTTCACTCTCCAAAATGTTCAGATCCCTTCCAGGCATGGTCACCCCAACCTCATAAAATAACCAGAAGTCACTCATCAAGGACTCAGCAAGGGGCCATCAAGAGACTTGGCAGATAAGGGCACATGCTGTAAAACCTGACAACCTGAGCCCACATGGCCCCGACCGCCACATGGGTGCCATGGTACACGAGAGTGGAGGGGGTGGGGTGTGTGGGTGGGGTGTGTGTGTGTGTGTGTGTGTGTGTAGAAATGGTTCTGTAATTAAGAGTGCATAAAGCTCTTCAAAAGGATGGAGTCTGATTCCTAGCACCCACATCAGTTGCATGACAACCAATCCCCAGCTCCATGGGATCTGATGCCACAGGCACTAGAATTCATGTGCACAGACACACACACACACATGCACGCATGCAGATTAAAAAGAAAACCTTTAATCCCAGCTCTCAGGAGACAGATCTGGGAGTTCAAAGCCAGCTGGGTCTATATGGCAAATTCCAGGCAGCCAGGGCTACTGAATGAGGCCCTGTCTCAAAACAAACAAACAAACAAACAACAACAACAAAAAAACAAACAAACAAAAGACCAGATAAATAAATCCTCAGTAGATAGATAAATAAATAGTAAAAATTTTAAGTAGGGATTGGAGAGATGCCTCAGTGGTTAAGAGCACTGGCTGCTCTTACAGAGAACCTGGGTTCAGTTCCCAGCACCCACATGGAGGCTAAGAATCATCTGTAACCTGTTCCGGAGTATCTGAGGCCCTCTTCTGACCTTTGTGAGGATTGCACAACACAGGTGCAGCCAATTGGCTCATACAAGTAAAATAAGAGGGGGCCAGATAACTGGGCGCAGTCACCCCCCCCCCCGGGGGGGGTGGCGGGAGGAGGGCGGAGACAGGCCGGTGCTCCACAGGTATGTAGAGTTATTGAAAGAATGAAAACTTAAACCTGACAGCGTCAGACTACCACAGCTGCCCACCCTCACAAAAACAGGACAGTTCCTAGGAAAGCAACTATTCCCATCTTACAAAAGGAAACTGAGGCCCAGAGAGGGTGACTTGGCCGAGATTGCAAAGTAACTTGGAGTGCGGAATCGGGCCCCTTTCAGTTGCATGCCCTTTCGCACGCCCGTTTTGCTCTCTTTATCTCTGTCAGTTTTTTTTTAATTGTTTTGTTTTGCTTTTGGCGATACTGAACTCAAATCTAGGCCTCACAAATCCTAGGCAAACTCTTACCACCGTGTTACACTCCCGACCTTTTGTATTTGTTTTGAGACAGGGTCTTCCTATGTTGCCGGGGCTGGCCTCGAACACACCATCCTCACGTTTCAGCTACCCAACTCACTGGGATCCCAGGTGTGCGCTACATCGCTCATACCATTTATACTTCTGATGCCCTCTACCATCCCAACTTGGTGCAGAGTACCCTCATCCCGGTTGGAAGTGCAGATCCTGCGACATTAAAGCGACTTCGGTGCCCCAGCCCGAGGCAAGGCCAGGCTGTAGCTGGCGGCCGCGGATACCTTGTTGGCCAATTTCTTGTTGAGCTCCTCGGCAATGGACTCGTTGAGCTTCCTCTCAAACTGCCAGGGGGGTATGCGCACGGTGTCCACCATCTCCACCAGGACGAACATCCCGGCCTGCGCGGGGCCTCGGGAGTCCCACGCCGAGGTGACGCCGCGGCCACCGGAGGAAACTGAGGCCGGACGGGAGTACAGCCCCGTCCGCCCCGCCGCACGCTCCGTCGCTCCACGCGCCCGAGCCAGCGAGTACCACTCAGCCAGTACCACTCACCAGCATCCGGAGCCCCGAGCCTGCAGCACCGCGCGCGAGAGCCCGACTCCCTCCGCTTCCGGGGAGTCGACCAATAAGAAGCCTTTGCCCGCCCGGTCTCCGGGCGACCGCGCGCAGACTCCGGCGCGCCGTGGGGGCGGGGCCGAGCGCTGAGAGGGCGGGGCGCTCTCTGTTTATTTGGTTGTTTGTTTGTTTGGTTGGTTGGTTGGTTGATTGGTTGGTTTTTGTCTTTTTGAGACAAGTCTCCCTGTAGCCCCAGCTGGCCTTGAACTCAGAGAAATCCGCCTGCCTCTGCCTCCCGAGTGCTGGGATTAAAGGCGTACACCATTATATCCAGGTCTTTTAAAAATATTTTATTATTTTTATTTTACGTGTATGCGTGTCCTGCCTGCATGTGTGTGTGTAAGTGCACCTGTGTGTACAATGTCTACGGAGATCAGAAGAGATTCCCCTGGAACGAGTGACAGACAGTTGTTAGCTGTCGTGTAGGTGCTGGGAACCAAACCTGGGCCCTCCACGAGAGCAGCCAGTGCTCTTAACCACTGAGCCATTTCTCCAGCAAGCCTTGACAGGCAAACCTAAGGCAATGCATGGCTTTCTGATTGCTAGGTGACAGGTGTGTGCCTCAGGCCTGGTCACAGGTCACCGGGACAGTGCCTTCCCTTCTTGCCTGTGTAAAGCTCCGCTCTGCACCACGCCCGAGAGAGCACATTATGTGCTTTAAAACCCGCGCATTGTCCAGATCAATACCCGAGAGAGATGGCAAGAATGGGTCTCCCAGGAATTTCTGAATGAAGAAAACTTTGTGGACCTTATTTTAGGTGATGGTAACCTTGGTGTATTCACCTAACAAAACTCAGTGCAATCCGAGATTAAGTGGCAGTAAAAAAAACAGTGCATTCTGGGCGCTTGTAATCCCAACACTAGGGAGGTTAAAGCAGGATAATTGTTGTAAGTTCAAGATCAACCTGGGCTAAAAAATGAGGCCCTCTCCTGTTTCACTCCCCACCCCCCCATAAAATAAAAAATATTTGGGGGAGTCAGGCAGGGTGGCCAACACCTGTAACCCCAGCATTTGGGAGGTAGAAGCAGAAGAATCAGGAGTTCAAGGTCATCTTCAGCTACTCAGGGAGTTGCCACCAAAGCTGTCCAGCACACCAGGCTTTCGGATTCCTAGTCCTCTTCTGTGGTGTTCGGCTCAGTGACTTGTTCTCACAAAGGTTCATAGACTGGGAAAACCAGATCCAGCCTCTACTAATTTTCTGCCTCACTCCACAGATGATTTAAGGTGGTTTGCAAACACACACGGTGGATTTGGTCTGCCCGCTTCTTGCAGCAGAGCACGCTCCTATGGTGTTCCTCCATGACCTCTGGGTCTAGCCCAGTACCTGGGACATGGCCAGGACTTGTCTGATGGACAAAAGGGCAACAAAATTGTGACTGCTAAGGGTAAAAGAGGGAGGAAAAGAGCTGGAGACCAGTGAGGGGTAAGGAGAGCTGCGGCGATGGGGCGCAGAGCACTGACCGAGCACTGCGGTGACGGCCCCTGGGAGCTGGCCTCAGCGCCTCGTACTGCGCTGCAGAACAGGGTAATTACACAACTATTTCGAGAAGCTTCTAGCTGAGTGTGGTGGTAGACACCCACGGTCCCAGCAGTGAGGAGGACTGGACAGAGGGATCAAAATGTTAAGGGTGCCGGAGAGATGGTTCAGTGGTTAAGAGCACTTGCTGAGTTCCCAAGCACCCACATGGCAGTTGACTACTCCAGTTCCAGGAGATTCAATGCTCTCTTCTGGTCTCCAAGGGCATTGCACTCATGTGGTGCATTTATATAAATGCAGGCAAAACACTCATACACATAAAATAAAAATAAATAAGTCAAAAATAAATAAAATAAAATGAACTCATAGTACTTACCTTGGAGCATTATTTGAGTAAAACAGACTTGGAGGGCACTTTGTCTCCAGAGCAAGGACCTAAGTGGCTGAGGCGGGGGATAAGGGGTGGTACAAGGAGAAGATTTTTTCTTTGCTTGCTTTAAAAGCAGTAATTAACTAATTTTTATTAATTAATTATTTTAATATTTTATTATTTTTAGTTTATGTGTGTGTATGTAAGTGCATCTGTGTCATGCAAAGACTTTGGAGGTCAGGAAGATAGCTTCAGATCCCCTGGAACTGGAGTTACAGATGGTTGTTAGCTGCCATGTGGGTGCTGGGAATCAAACGTAGGTCCTCTGCAAGAGCAGCCAGTAGTATTCTTAACTGCTGAGTCATCACTCCAGCCCCAACTATTTTTTATTTAATGAGTATGAGTGTTTTGCCCATATGTATGTAAGTGCATGCAATCCCCAAAGAGGCCAGAAGAGGGCGAAAGATCCCCTGGAACTGAGGATACGGATGGTTGTTAGCTGCCATGTGGGTGCTGAGAGCTGAACTTTGATCCTCTGCAAGAGCAGCCAGTGTACTTAGCCACTGAGCCATCTCTCCAGACCCCCTTTTTAAACTTTTTAACATTATTTATGGAAGGTTTTTAATCATTTTTTTTCACAATCTCATAATTATAGACCTGGCACAGTGGCTCACCCCTTTAGTTTCACTACTTGTAGGTAGAGTCAGGAAGATCTCTGTAAGTATGGGGCCGGCCTGGCCTACATAGTTCCAGGTCAGCTAGGACTGCATAATGAGAGGCCCTGTCTAAAAAAAAAAAAAAAAAATTGATCAACTAAAGATATTCTTGGGCTAGAAAGTTGGCTCAGCAGTTAAGACTACTTGCTGTTCATGCAGAGGATCTGAACTCACTTCCTAGCACCCATACCAGATACATCACAATCACTTGTATCTCCAGCTTCTCTAGGCTTCTGGAGACACCTGCTCATGTGTACATACCCACAGACACACATACACACACACACACACACACACACACACACACACACACATAAAGCTGGGCATGGTGGTGCACATCTGCAGTCCCAACACTTGGGGGGCAGAATAGGCAGATCTCTTGAGTTCAAGGTCAGTTTGGTCTATATTGAGATTTCTAGGTCAGTCAAAAGCTACATAGTGAGATCCTGTATCCAGAAAAAGGAGGAACCAGATTCAGCTGCCAGCATCCAATGGTCAGTAACTCCAGTTCCAGGTGATCTAACACACTCTTTTGGCCCCCATGGGCACTGCATGACATAAGGGCACTTACATACATGCAGGTAGGTAAAAGGTTCATTCGTATAAAAATAAATAAATCATCTAGGCATGGGGATGCACTCCTTTAGCTCCAGTACGCAAGAGGCAGAGGTAGGCAGATCTCCTTGAGACCAAGGCTAGCCTGGTTTATATAGCAAGTTCCAGGCCAGCTGGGGCTACGGGGAGACCATGTCTCAAAAACAAAACAACTGTGGGGCTAGAGAGATGGCTCATCAGTTAAGAGTACTGGCTGCTTTTGCAGATGATCCAGGTTTGGTTTCTAGCACCCACATGGCGGCTAACAACCATCCATAACTCCAGTTCTAGGGGAGTTAACCCCCTCTTCTGACCTCTTGGGCATTGCATGACACAGGTACACTTATAAACACGCAGGCAAAACACTCATACACATAAAATTTTTAACGGTAAAATTTTTTTTAAAAAACAAACAAAAAAGTCCAATAAATAAATGAACAAATCAATTTCTAAATAAATAAATTACTAAAATTAATGAAATAAATCTTTAGAGAAAACAAGAGGAAATTCTCACTTCTTTTTTCGTTTTTAGATAGGCTCTCATACAACTCAGGGTGGCCTTGAAGTCACTATGAAATGAATGAATGAATGAATTTGAACTCCTGATCCTCCTTTGTCCTTTTCCCAAGTGCTGGGATTGCAAGTATGCATCACCACACCCTACCTTGAAGTTGGGATTCTGGAGGACATCTGGGTTCATAGTCCTGCGACCTCATCGCTCAGGAGGTAGGGGAGGCAGCCAGATGGGGAGTGTGGGGCCAACCTGGGCTACAATCATGAGATCCACAAAAAGCAATAATAAACAAAGAAAAAAGAAAATCCCATTCCCGGGCTGGGGGTGTAGTTCGCTGGTGGAGAGCAGGTTTATCAGTTCAAGTAATAAACTGAACTCCCAGCTTCCTCTCCCATCCTGTATTGCAGTGTTTCTCTTGAAGGAGGAGCCTGCCTATATCAACCTTCATCTCCTGTTAAAATCACAAGCCACACACTGCCATCCCTCTTCCATTTAATAGTCCTCTCTAAGCTTTATTACCTTCTAACATGATGCAGTGTAGTTACTAAGGTTGTTTTATTGCCTCCTTCCCCCACCTGACTGTCAGCTCCATGGAGGTAAAGAGTTCCTGTTTCATGGATTGTGGATTCTCCAGAGCCTAGAAAAGAGCCAGGCCTGGCAATGTAGGCCCAGAATTCCCAGGATTTAGGAGGCAAGAGGACAAGATCACCTTCAGCTACACAGAGAAAAACGTTCTCAGTGTCAACATGGAGCCCACTAAGCCTGGAGTAGACCTGGGTGCTCTTTTTGAAAAAAATATTTCGTTTTTATTTTACTTTTACGTGTGTGAGTGTGTTGCCTGCAGGTATGTAAGTGCACCCGTGTTGTGCAATTCCAGGGAAGGCCAGAAGATGGTGTCAGATCCCCTAGAATTGGAGTAAAGGACAGTTGTGAGCTGCCATTCGGGTGCTGGGAATCTGACTGGTCCTCTGCAAGGGCAGCCAGTGCTCTTAACCACTGAGCCATCTCTCCAGCCCAACTTTATTTTTTTGAGACAAGACCTCTTACTGGGACTTGGAGCCCCCAGTTTCAGCTAGCCTGGCGAGCCAGTGAACCCCCAGAATCTCTGAAATCCTCCTGTCTCTGCCCCTCTAGCACGGATGTGCATTGCTGTATATAGCTTTTTCTGTGGGTGCTGGGAATCCAAGTTTAGGTCTTGATCTTTGCATAGTAAGCATCTACTCTCCAGCCACACTGAAGCCATTACCCATTCACCTTGTTTTTGAGGCAGCGTCCTGCACAATCCAGCACCTTGAATTTACTATTCAGTTGAAGACGATCTTGAACTCCTGCCTCTACCACCCAAAGGGTTGGATTACAGGTGTGCTCCATCGCAGATTATAGCTTTCTTATTTTTCGTACTAGGGATCAAACTCAGGGCCTCTAGCACGAAAGGCAAGCTCTCTACCACTGAGCCACAACTCCAGCCTTCTGGCCCTCATTCTGCTCCCCCATCCTCCAGCCACATGTGGCCTTAAGTTGTTTGGACACATGGACTCTTTCCCGCTTCTCAGTTTGCCCGTGCTTTTCCTCCTCAGTAAACACTGATCCTCTGTTCTTGACAAGTATGCTCTTTACCCCTTTGGGTTTATCGTTCAGGGCTCTATTCTTAGAAATCATTCCGTTAGCCCACAATCCCAGCAGCTGGATTCAACTCTGCCATCTCAGCCTACCTCTTTGTATATCTTGTGATATCTGTGTTTAGAGGAGTGAGCATTTTGAATCTAAGGAACAACACTGTTTTGTTCACTGCTGTTTTGTTCACTGCTGTTTTCCCTGAGCCTGGACCATTCAGCATGGAATGAAGGACTAGATGAACAAATGACGTGGAATACGGCCAGCGAGATGGCTCAGTGGGTAAGGGCACTTGATAAAGGTGCTCACCACCAAGCCTGACAACTTGAGGGATTTCCATGGTAAAAGGAAGGAACAGATTCCCAAAAGGTGTTCTGTGACCTCCACACATGTGCCATGGTTTATCCAGCTTTAGTGGCAACTTGGCACATCTGGGTTGAGGGGGCCTCAATTGGGGATTGTCTCCATTGCACTGGCCTGTGACCATGTCTGTGGGGTATTTTCTTGATTGTTGAGTCATGTAGGAGGGTCCGGCACACTATGGATGGTGCCACCCCTGGGCAGGTTGATCTGTATTGTAGAAGAAAGCAGACAGACTGAGACTGGGCCAAGGGACCAAGCCAGCCAGCAGCGTTCCTCCATGGCCTGTGCTTCAGCTCCTGCCTCCGGGTTCCTGCCCTGAGTTCCTACCTTGGGCTTCCTCAGTCATGAACCTGGAAGATGTAAACAAAATAAACCCTTTCCTCCCAGAGTTAGTATTGGTCAGAGTGTTTTGTCACAGCGATTGAAGGCTAGAACACATGGAGTGCATGCACACATATACACAACAAATAAATAAACACCATACAAGGTTTTAAAAAGAACTACTGAAAAAGATCTTGTCTGACAGAAGGGTGGCAGTTAGATTAGAGAAGACCAGGGGAGGGGAGGGAAGGACCATCCTAATTCACTATGCAAAAATGTTAGTGCAGGCCGGAGATGAGTCCCGTGGCAGAGGAGATGGGTGTCCAGGAACTGAAAAGATGTTTCAAAGGCACTGTGGTATAGCAAAAAGAACAAGCATAACAAGGCCAGAGCGAGTGTCTTTTTCCCCTCTCCAGGATGAAGTCTGACAACAGACAGGCCTGGAACTTGCTCTCTAGATCAGTTCTGGCCTTGAATTCTAGACAATCCTCCTATCTTAGCTTCCCAAGTGCTGAGATTATAGCCATGAGGCACCATGCCTGGCTGGGCAAGGTCCTTAACTTCTTCTTAACCTGGGCTTCTTGATTAAAGGGTTAGTTTGGTCAAGGCCTAATCCATCCAAGCCTGGCCCATTGGTTGGCTAACCTTAGATAACAGGAGTGAGAATTAGTATCCACCTTGCCTCTCCTCCACAGAGAGAAGGACGCTTTCGAGGAGATAAGCTTTTGAATTCTCAGCTTTTCACAAAAATAGCCTCCATGTAGAGCCCCCCGCTGCAAGCAGAGGATTTCTTTGTTACTCAGCTGCTGGTGGGTGGGTGGGTGTGTCCCGGCTGCTCACTTCCTGAATGAACAGCTGTGCCCTCGCTGCGTGGGGGATAATCATCACACTACTTCAAACCCAGGGCAGCCTTCTTCATTCACTGTACCCGGCTGCCAGCTTGTGTTTACCAGTGGCAGGGACAGGCCTCTGAGAAAGGAAACTGGAGTTGAAGGGAGGAATTAGAACCTTGGTCGACCTTAGCCTGTTCCACAAAGGACCAAATCCCAGCCTGCACCTTTGAGGCTGAAGACCCCCACTCTGTTCGCATTCTCCGTTCTCACCGGTGACCTCCTCACCACATCGCCCCTTTTCTGGTGCTCTGCTGATGGATGCCCTTGCCCACCCAAGCTGAGGGACTCACCTCATCACAACTGCTTTCTAGGCTCAGGCAAGTCTGGTTCCTTCTTGTCACTTGACGCTCAGAGAAATCTTCCCTGGCCACTCCCCTCTGCTGAACCCATCACTTAGTTCAAGGCCACTGGGATCACAGCTGGCCTGGGTACCAACATTCCAGCCCTAGGATCCAAGCTGGTTCTGAGAAGCCAGGCTGAGCCAGGGGTCCTGGTACTGAGATGGGAGAGGACTCCACCAGGTGACTGCAAGGAAGCAGGTCCCTGTAGAAGAGAAAACGGACGGTAGATAAGGAAACCACAGCAGCATCCACTCCAACCCTGACCGTTCTTTGGTGGGAGCAACTTGGTATGGTTGAAAAACCTGGGTCAAACCAGGCACCGTACACCCATCTGTAAGCTCAGTGCTCACGGAGGCAGAAGCAACAACACTGCTCTGAGTTGAAGGCTAATTTGGACTTCTTAATGAGCTCAAGGCTAGCTCAGGCCTCTGTTCCATCCCTCCATCGTTTCTGAGCTGTAGGACAGTGAAACCCATGGGGCGGGAGCAGGAGGAAAGAGAAGAAAAGAGAAAGAGAAAGAAAGAGAAGGGTATAGCAACTATCCACCCTTGTAAGGCCAGCGTTTGCAATACAGAAGCAGGAAGCTTAGGGTTTAAAAATCATCCTCTGTCAAATAGAAAGTTCAAATCCAGCCTGGGCTATGTGAGACCCTGTCTCAAAAACAAAGACATCAAGCACAGACTAGATAGCACATGCCGTTCAGGAGGCTGGTGCAGGAGAATCACAAGGTCTGGGCTACACGAGACCCTGTCTCAAAAGAAAGCTATAATTAACTAATTTTTTTAAAAAGGAGAGGAACCAGGCTTGGTGGCTATACCTTTCATCTCAGCACTGGGGAGGCAGAGCCAGGTGGACCCCTGTGAGTTTTAGGCCAGCCAGGGCTACATGGTAAACTCTGTCTCAAAATAAATAAATATAAGTACATTTTAAAAATTAAAAGGAGGGGCTGGAGAGATGGATCAGTGGTTAAGAGTACTGACTGTTCTTGCAGGGGACCTGGGTTCAGTTCCCAGCACCCACATGGAGGCTAATGACCATCCGTAACTCCAGTTCTAGGGCATTCAATGCTCTCTTCTGATCTCCATGGGCATTGCATGACATGGATGCACTTACACACATGCAGGCAATACATTCATACATGTAAAGTAAAAATGATAAATAAATATTTTAAAAATTAAAAGAAGACAAAGACAAACAAGGAAGTGGCAGGGGGGAGCTGGAGAGATGATTCAGCGGTTAAGAGCACTGGTTGTTCTTGCAGAGCACCCAGGTTCGATTCCCAGCGCCCACATGGCAGCCTTACTCCAGTTTTAGGATCCATGCCCTCTCTGACCTCCGCAGGCACTGAACGGCATGGGTCCTCTTACACATATGCAAGTAATACACTCATACACATAAAATAAAAATAATAAAATATTTTTTAAAAGAAGGAAGTGGGGATTTTAAAGGGAAAGGAAGGTTTCTCTGTGTGGTCCTCAGAGCAGGACTAGAACAAAGGCTTCCTAAAACCCCAGACAGCATCAGCACCAGTCTCTCTTGTTGGGAATCAAGATTGAGCATCATTGTTCTAAGAAGTTGTAGGAAGGCAGTTGTGTGTCAGCCTTGGGAGCAAACACCCCTATAAGCACGTGAATAATACAGGCAGCTTCTTCTTCCCTATGGCTCCCCTCCGCGCCTGTTTCCTCTCTAGTATAGTAAGATAGACAATGATAATGGAGCTGTCCTGAGGTATTAACAAGGATGAAGCACACTGCCTGCCTGGAGGAAATCTCAGTACATCCTATTTTACTGTTCCCATTAGTTTTGTTTGTTTGTTTGTTTCTTTCTTTTTTTTTTTTTTTTTTTTCCTCTAGGATGAGGACTTTCTGTAGCCTCAACTGGCCTGGAACTTACTATGTAGACAAGGAGGACCTCAGTCTCACAAAGGTCCACTTGCCTCTGCCTCCTGAGTGCTGGGATTTAAAGACATGTGCCACCACACCCTGCTACATTAGGTTCCCCCGCCCCATGTTTTTAATAGTTTATTTTTCATTTCCATCTCTTTTTATTTTACTTTATTTTTATCATAGTTTTGTCTGTTTGCTTTTGTTTTTTAAAGATTTTATTTTATTTTATTTATGTGAATGTATGTGTCTGTGAATTTATGCCACAGAGACCAGAAGAAGGTGTCAGATCTCTCAGAGCTGGAGTTACAGAAAGACATGAACTGCCAGACATAGGTACTGGGAACTGAACTTAGGCCTCTGGAAGAGCAGCAAACCCTTTTAACTGAGCCATCTCTCCAGGCCTGTTTTGTTTTTTTTAGATATAGGGTCTTACCATGTAGCCTAGGCTAGTCTCAATTTCACAGTAATCCTCCAGCCTCAGCCTCCTTCGTGCAGGGATCACAGGTATGTACCACCACACCTGGCTTATTTATTTGATTTCTGAGATTGGATCTCTCTAGGTAGCTCAGGCTAGGCTCAAACTTGTAACTTTCCTGCCACATCCTCCTGATTTATAAGTCTGTGCCACCACACTTCATTTCAGGCCTGCCTCAGTAGTACTGTGGTGATTCAAGAGGAAGACTTCTTTGAAAGCTGACCGAGAAGGGATAGGAAGGAGGCAGACTTGAGCCTTCATGGAGGCCCCCACAGCCAGGCCCTGGGCTCACTGATGCTTTGTAGTTGGGCCTCAGCTGCCCTCTTGGAAGATGACTACATTCACAAGGATTTGCCAGAGGTTGGGGAACCTGGGGTTGATGGTCAAATCCAGGGCTTTCTGAAGTGGGCTGTGGTCTGGGGGGGGGGGGGAATTAAGCTCAGTATTCCCTTACTGTTTCTTCCCTGGATCAGTAGCCCCTCTCAAGAACTTAATGTGTGCCAGAGATGAATCCCTGTGACTTGCCCATGTTCTTTACTCCTGGAGATGGCAGATCCTTATGGGGGTAGGGAGCTAAGTGCCGTGAGCGGAATGGCCGAGGCTCCCGGGAGATGTCTGGAAGGCCAGAGGAACCTGGCTTCTTCTCAGAGGGTCTGCTCTCTGCTCTGATCTCCTCCCAGACTCACTCTCCCACTCTGCATGACCCCTAGGGTGTGCACATACACCTAGCACCACCCCCAGCACCCCACTGGCTCTCCAGTCACCAGAAATGCAGCTCTGGCCCCAGCTCTTCCTCCCCAGCTACTCTGGTCTGGCAGGGCAAATTATACCTTGGCCCAGCAATAAAAGCCACTTTCCAGAACAAGAAGCGTTCAAGCTCTGACAGACGCAGATAAGTCATGCACCCAGCACCGCCTGGCTCAGGAGGTAGCGTCTGGGACAGAGGGGACAGAGCCTTGTGTCCCTTTAAGCAGGGAGTACAAATTCCCATCCCAGTCCCTCCCTCCTGCTCATCCTGACGTCAGCAGGAAGGCGTGTGTGAGTGAGTGAGGGGCCGCCTGCGCATAACACACACACACACACACACACACACACACACACACACACACACACACACAGGAGCGCATCTTTCAGACCCATCCCCTACCAGCCAGCTCCACAAGCAGGTAGGGTGCTGCCCATTGCGGGAGGCAGTGCCTGGACCCCAGCTGCCTGCCGGCCGAGGTAAGGAGCTGCATGGGGGTGCTGGGACAGCTGGGAATTGAAGCTGTGGTAGGGGTGGGTATGTGGGGTGAGGCTGGAAAGGTAGGTGCTGGACCATCCTAGTCTGCCTTTAGAGGGTGCCCAGCATGTGGAGGAGCCCACTGCCCCTCCCTTCTAGCCACTTGACCCTGAGGGAAGCTGAGGTAGAGTGGCTCCTGTGTCTGTAAATGCATGTGTGTGTCTGTGTCTGGGACTCGTGTCTGGCTCCGGAGGCAGAGAACAGCAGTTTCCTGCCAAGCCGCAGCCTCCAGTCTGGGAACTGGGTGAAGGAAAGCCAGTGGCGGCAGGAACCAGGGCTCCTTCCAAGATGTTGAGAGGAGACTGCAGCTAGGAGCATGGCTGGTCTTTCCTCTGGAATCTGGGCTGGGGCTGGGGACGGAGGGGAGGGACCACTGAGATGAGACAGATAGCCAAACCCCAAGCAGCTGTCTTCTGACTCTATTTTCCCCTCATGTAATGAGGATAATTGTGTCAACTGGCTTCGTGAGGTGGTTCCGTGTTATTTTTTGCCTGATGCCACCCCACTGAGTCCTTGCCTCTTCCCAGCCTGCTGGGCTTGTTTGTTTGGATCGACACCCCCTTGCCCGCTTGCCTTTGCCTGGGTGTAGCCCACCACAGGGCAGGGGTGATAAGCTGGCCGCATGCTAGGCTACCTTCTGTTGTGGGATGCCTGGAATCAGGTTGGCCTCGGCTGGCATCAAGTCCCTGAGTGGTCTGACCCTGGCACAAGGAGACAGAGTGGAGATAAGGGGCGATGCTGGCACCCACAAGGAGACAGCAGGTTCCTGCCAGGCTGGCAGGCTGGCAGGCTCTTCCCAGAGAGAAGGAGGGGACCGGAGGGGAAAATAATAAATACAGAGTGTGAACTGCTGCACCCGCTGGCATGGGGGAGGGGAGGAGGAAGTGCGCCCGTGGGGGGTGGGCACCCTCTGAGAGCCTGGCACTGGGCCGCCTGGATGCCATCCAGCCAGAGCCTTTCCCTGGGAAGGAGGATTTCCAGACCTGTTTCCCACACCTCACTCCATTCCAGAGGCCTCTGGACCCTCCAGCCCACAGTGTTTCCTGTTCGCAATCTCCCGTGTTTCCTTAAAAGTCTTTTCCCAAAACATCTATTTTCCATAATTTCCCATCCTCATCTGTCCGGCCCCTCCTCCAAACACCATGGCTGGTTCAAACAGGAGTTAGCGGCAGCGCAGGGTCCCGGGAGGTCACCCTACATTGTCCCAGGCTGGGAGACAGAAGATTGGCTGGATGAGGATTGAAGGTGCTTATTGGCTAAAGGGAGGGCTCCCTGGGGGCCCGCAGAGGCTCACATGGATGGTTGGATGATGAAGAGGGGACATTTGCCAGTCCACCTACAGACAGGACCCCCCCCCCGCCACTTTGTAGGTGACACCTAACAGAGTGGGTCGGGCGACGCCAGTCATATCCAGTAGTTACAAGCCTGGTGTCCAGGGCCCAGACTGTTGGAGCAGGAAGCTTAGTGGAGCTCACACCTTCATCCATGTGACACAGCAACCTGGGGATAAAGCAGAGGGGTGGGGTCCTTCTTCTGTCTTTCCCTCCCAGCCAGAGAAATGGCAGTCACCTGGCAGGGGTGGCATATCATCCTGGAAAGCTCAGGCTCTGACTGTACTCTGCATTCCCGTTCAGCCACTGTGTGTGACTTGGACCAGAGTGAGCCTCTTTCCAGGGCGGACTCAGAATGGGAAGGTGACTTGCCTCAGGTCACAGGCCAGGTAGAGGCAGAGCTGGTACGGAACTTGGTACCCGGCTGCCCACTCCCCAGAGCTCTGATGAATGATGGCCTCAGGACAGCCTGGGCATGTGACCAGGAGGGTAAAGGAGCTCTTCAATAATGTCTAGTATTGTCTGGGGTAGACCTTACACACACACACACACACGCACACACAGTGGGAGCAAAGGGAACCAGGTTTAATTAGGTCACTGCCAGCTCCAGCTTTTGCCACTGATGTATTTTAAAGAACATTTGGGGAACTCGGGGGGAGGGGCAGGAAGGCTCCACTTCTCTGTGGTGGTCCGGGGTGGTCCTGTCACCTCCCTAGGACCCAGCACACACAAGCCCCAGATGCAGCATGCAGCATGGTTTCTTCTGCTCCCCACCTTTCTATTCTGCAGCAGCTACATGCACACCTCCCCAGCGGCGCCCCCATAATGGGGACTTGCGGCTGGGACAGTTTTATTGGGGGAGTTGTTTTTAAGCTTCACAAAGTTGGCAAGCGATTCACCCAAGGTCATGGTCTGAGTCAGCGAAACACCAGAAATAGAACCCTGAGTCCTGGCTGCCGAGTTTCCCCTCGCCCCACACTTTTCTAGGAGAGACAGGAAGGGTTTTTTTCCAGGGGACCTGGGGTCTGCCCTCCTTACCTCAGCTGTACATCTCTCCTCTACACATTTCCAAGGTGCAGGACAAGCCTCTTCACCCATCTGGGCCTCAGTTTAGTCTTCTGAAGAATGGGTAAATATTGAGTAAGGTTCTTATGAGGCCCAAATAGATGGTAGCAGAGATTCGACAGTCATGCTGTATTTGAATCAGTGAGTCTCTTACCCATCACTGGAGGGGATTTTCTAAGGCCAGGGTTGTCCCCTTTGTGTGTACTGTCCCGGTGTGTGTAGATGCATGTAAATTTTTTTATTGGCTTGCAGGACATGGGCTGGTAACTGCCTCTTTCGGATATATCCACGTGTGTGTTTTTGACAGTCTCAGAGGAGAGTTGGTCTGACCTTCATCGGTCACATGCCCAGCAATGTAGCTGGGAATAAAGGTGAAGGCCAGAGAGGGACAGCTGCTTATCCCAGGTCACACAGTGCTGGCGCTCGGGCCACTTGCTTTCCCTGACCTGCCCAAGTTGAAAGGGATTTTATGGTCAAGATGGCCATTTCTTTTCTTTTCTTTTTTGAGACAGGGTCTCCCTGTGGCCCCAGCTGGCCTGGAACTTACTGTGTGGACCAGACTAGCCTTGAACTCGCAGAGATAAGCCTGCCTCTGCCTTCTGAGTACTGGGATTAAAGGCATGCGCCACCATGCCCAGCTCAAGACAACTGTCTAGTCCATCTTTTCTAGGGGGCGGTGTTGCTTGAGAACGTGAGCCGAGTCCCAGCTGGCTCTGGACACCTGCTGCCAAGGCTGACTCATGGTCCTGAATGCCCTGGTCCTGTGGCACTGCGTCACACTTTGAGTTGCCTCTCAGCAGCCTTGATGTTCTGCCTTCGCCTTCCCGGCCTTGCACTGCAGAGCAGTCTGTCGGAACTTGGCTTGCAGGGAAATGAAGGGGCGCTCATTGAAAGGCCAGAGCGCAGCTGCGTGGCCAGGGAGATGCCTACTGGTGGTGAAGCTGGCACAACTCCTGGGCTCCTCCCTCGCCCTCATTCCACGCAGGAAGCAAGGGAGGCCCATCAAGGAAGCCACCGAGCCAGGTCTCAAACTCAGGCAGCCTGGGTCCCAAGTGAGCTTTTAAAAAAACATATATTTTATTATTTTTATTTTATGTGTATGAATGTATTGCTTGCATGTGTGTAAATGTACCTGTGTCATGCAAAACCCATGGAGGTCAGAAGAGGAAGTCGAATCTCCTGGAACTGGAGTTATAGATGGCTGTTAGCCACCATGTGGGTGCTGGGAACTGAACCCAGGTCTTCTACAGGAGCAGTCAGTGCTCTTAACCCCTGAGCCAACTCTCCAGCCCTGACCTTCTTTTTTTCATTATTTTGTTTTGTTTTGAGACAGAGTCTCACGTTAGTCAGACTACTTGAGGTCCTGGGTTTGATCCCTAGCACCACATAAGCTGGGTCTGGTGGTACACACCTACAAAATCCAATACTGAGGAGGTAGAAGCAGAAGGCTCAGGAGTTCAAGGCCAGCCTTGACTACAGGAGACCCTGCCTCAGTTCCCCCCCGCCCCCAAAAAATAAACTGATTTAAAACAAAACAAAACAAAGGCTTTTTGCATAGTGTGCCTGCATTCAAACAGTGAAAGCCTTAGTTCATTGGCCCTTTCCTGCATCAATATTCTGGAGAGAAGTTCTGAGCTGGAGGCTTGCTTGATTTTCTCTATTCTCGTCTCCCTGGTCTTCCTAGGTGTTACATAGCTCCTCCAACCCCAGGGCCCTGCCTGGTCCTAGAGAGGGTAGGCCCTCACATTCTTGTGCATACTTGTAAGGAGGAGGGAGAGGATCAAAAGTTCAAGGTCACCCTTGAATGCAGGACTACATATCCAGCTCAAGGCCAGTCTGGGCTACCTAAGACCCTGTCTAAAGTAAATAAAACAGTAGCAGCCAGATGTGGGGGAACCTATGATCCCAGCACTTGGGAGGCCAAGGGATTACAGTTTAGCTAGTTTGGGTGACACAGGAAATTCTAGACCAAACTGTATTAGTGAAACTCTGACCTCAAAAAGAGCATAAAGGGGGCTGGAAAGATGGCTCAGTCTATGAAGTAACTGATGCACATGTTTGGGGACCTGTTTGTTCCTCAGCACCCACAAAAAAGCCAGACCCAGCAGTGCGGACCTTGATCATCTTAGCACTGGGGGACAGGGAGAGGGGAAAGGCAGGAGGACCCCTGGAGCTCCCTGGCCAGCCCCCGACCTCCACATGCCCCCCCCACACACACACACTGACAATCTATGACAATAGCAATGCAGGGCCTACGTCAGTAGCACTCCTGATTTCCCACTTCATAGCCAAGAGTCAACCTGTCTTCGTTTAAATCCTGCCTCGGACACTGTCCTTGATGGAGTCTCGGTTTTTCTGTTCTGCAAAATGAGGTAATAGAGCTTAAGGAGCTGTTGCAGGAATTTATTTTATGTGGATGTATGCTTTCCTTGCATGTATGTATGTGTACCATGTGTGTCTCTTGTACTCTTGGGGCCAGAAGAGGACATCAGAACTCCTGGAACTGGAGTTATTGGTGGTTGTCAGCCACCATGTGGATGCTGGGAACTATAACCACTGAGCCAACTCTGCAGACCCTTGTTGAAGGAACTAAAAGGAAAGGTCTGGGGCAGGGAAGTCATCCAGGAGCGGTGGGGAAGTCCTTACGGGAGCGTTTGGGGATAGAGGTGGCTGGTCCTCCATCTCCATTTAGAAGCCAGACCTGTGGTGGCGGGTGGGGCAGCGTGTCCAGGGTTCAGCACCTGCCCAGCACGTCCCCAGCCAACTCTTTCCGTCTTCAGCAGAGCCCTTGAGGAGAGGAGTCCTCTTGTTTCCAAAGAGCTGGGGAGACGGGACAGGGCCTGAAGAAAAAAGCCAGGCCTCTGAGGCTGCCTCTGGCCGGCTGGGCCCTCCAACGGCTCCCGTCCTTTCTTCGGGCCAAGAGCCCTGGGAAGGCCGGCTCTTTCCGTCAATCGTCTCCACACCCCTGCTCATCTTGGAGAGGGGAGGCAGGGGGACCACCCTACCCCTAACCCTGGTGGCCTTGACTTCCCTCTGCGAAGTTAGCACGCGTCTGGGAGCAGTCAGCTGGTTGGTGGAGCAGCTCCGTGCAGCGCCCGCGTCTCCCGGTAACCGCTGTGGCTCCTCCCCGCCCACCCCTTAGGACCTCCCGCCACTGTCCCTGCCAAGCACAGGGCTAGGCTTGGAGGACCTGCAGTGGGCCCGGCCGCCCTGGTTCCGGGGGGGCTCTGTGCCCGCCGTCTTCAGGAGGCGCTCCTGGGGAAGGCCCGGCTTGCGGCCCGGGACCCGTGCACCTGGAGATAAAATCCACAGATCCTGCATTTCCCTGGGGAGGGGTCTGAGGTGGCGCGCTTGCGCGGGGGCCTGCCAGCCGCCCCAGCCCCCGTCACCAGAGCCACCGACGGGCAAGCACGTTCGCACCCAGCTCCTCAGAAGAAACGGCCGAGCGGCCTCAGGGACTCTCGCTCCCTGCCCGCTCCTCGGAGCGGCTGGCCGCCGACCCTCCGGCCGTGTGGCTGCTCTGCTGGACCGCGCCCGAGGAGAGGAGCCACGGGCCACGTGCTTCTCGAAACTGCTTCTTCCGTTTAGCACGGTGGTCTCAAGGCGCATCCGTGTTGTGCGTGGATCAGTACTTCCTCCTTGTTCCGCTGGCGCCCTCCTCTGTGGCTAGACTGTGTTTTATATTCATAGTTGGGCTGTCGGTGATGGAACTTCTTGGCTACTGTGAACAGTGCTGCCATGAACATTCAATGTGCGAGCGTTTCTGTGTGACGTCGGGTTTGCCTCCCTCCCTCCCTCCCTCCCTTCCTTCCTTCCTTCTTTCCTTCATGAGTTTTGTTTTATGATAGGGTCTTACTCTGTGATGTAGGCTGACTTGGAAGTCTGCATGTAGCCCAGGCTGGCCTTGAGCTTTCAGCCTCCTAGAATTCTTGTCTCAGCCTTAGGTGTGCTGGCTGAGATTACAGGTATGAGCCACTATACTCAGAGGAACCCTCTGTTTTTTTCTCTTTAAAGTATGCATGGCTGAGGGCTGGGCGGGGAGGGGGCCAGTGGAGGCGTGTGTAGCTTAGCACTAAAGCACTTCTGAAGAAAAAGTGAGCCCCTGGTTTGACCAGCATTGCAAAGCGGGGTTGGGACGCTTGGGGATATAGCATGGGTGAGGCTTGGGGTTCAATCTCAAGTACTGGGAGGGAGGGAAAGAGAAAGAGCAATAGGAAAGGCACTGACCTGGGCAATATAGTAAGATCTTGTCTCCTAAAAAAAGAGGACAAGGAGCCAAGGGTATATCTCAGTGCAAGGGTAACGCCATGCATTCAATCCCTAGTGAGAAAAAAAATACAAATACAAAATTAAAACCAGTGATGAAAATGTTCAGGTTCACCTGCCTCCTGGAGTGAGCTCAGAGACATAAGGCCCACAACGACAGGTCGAGGGCTGTGAGGAGAGTCAGGCCCTGTCCTGCAGCTCCCCCGACTGGAGAGGAAAGGGTTACTGGTCACCACCTCCACCCCCAGGGATAGGGATCCAGCTCATCATCTTGGCCCAGAAAAGCCCCACTTGCTGTGTGACTGAGTGACTGTGTCAGACCTGCTGCAATGACTCAGCTTGGACAGGTGGGCGACTCCATGCTCTTCACGTAGCTTGGGCTCTGGACTCCCAGGAGATCTTTTTTCAAAATACTATGTTTATTACTTTTATTTTATGTGTATTAGGGTATTGCTTGCATGTAGGTCAGTGCACTTGTGTGGTGCAGTGCCCGTGGAGGTCAAAAGAAGGCATCAGATCTTCTGGAATTAGAGTTATAGATGTAGGTGCTGGGAATTGAACCCAGGTCCTCTGCAAGAGCAGCCAGTGCTCTTAACTGCTGAGCCATCTCTCCAGTCCCCTTAATTTTTTTCTTTTTCTTTCTTTCTTTCTTTTTTTTAAAGACAGGGTTTCCCTGTAGCCCCAGCTGGCCTTGAACTCACAGAGATCCACCTGCGTCTGCCTCCTGAGTGCTGGGATTAAAGGCCTGTGCCACCATGCCCTGCCCTTAAATGTTTTTATTTTTATTTATATGTAAATGTATGTGACTATTGAGGGGATGTGAATGTATGTGCAGTGGGGGGCTAGAAGAAGACATTGTATCCCCTGGAGCTGGAGTTACTGAATCATCTCTCCAGCTCCCCCAAATATTTTTTTAATGCTAGCATTGACCAGAGCACTACGTTTGGTATCTATTGAGGCTCAGAAGATACGCATACATATTGTATTGTTCTCTACACCACCTCTCCAGGGACTGGTCCATCTATTGTGGCTGTTCCCCTGCCTCACCTGATGGAGACAGAACCCAAGGCTTTTCACGAGTTAGTCAAGCGTTCCTCCACTGAGCTGCCCTTCAACCTCATTCTGAGAGACAGAAACTGGGTTAAGGAAAAATAGACCGTGTTCCCAAGAGCTCATGGTATGCTCGCCGCTCCTGTTTTATGCTTGTCAAATGGCATTTATTTTTCAGAGAAACCTGGATATAGAATTTGGAACTGCACTCTCCCATAGTACAGAGTAGGAAATGGCATCAAAACTCAAGAATCACTACCCGAGATCACAAGACCAATAGGTGCAGGTGCCAATATTCAAAGCTGGGAACCCCCCTTTTTTCTTACCTTGTGGGCACTGCTGGGGGGTAACCACGTTATGGGGAGCAAAGCTGAACCCAGGGCTGTGAATTTGAAACAACTAACATTTATACCAAATCTTGGCCGTTGTACGTCCCACCTTCCAGATCCCTGGAATTACAGAATTTAATTTAAACTGAAAGGATTAAGGGATTCTAAGACAGGTTTTGTATTACTTAACAATGTCTCATACAGCCCAGGCTGGCCTCAAACTTACCATGTAGTCAAGGAGGACCTTGAACTGCTGATCTTTCTGCCTCCACTTCCAGAGTGCTGGAGTTCCAGGCATGTGCCAACATACCTGGTTTTATGTGATGTTGGTGATCACACTCAGACCTCATGATACAGACAAGTACTCTGCCAACTAAGCTACAGTCCCAATCCCTTTTTTTTTTCTTTTGAGATAGGATCTCTCTGTAACCCCAGCTGGTCTAAAACTATGTAGACTGGGCTGGTCTCAGTCTCACAGAGATCCGAGTGCCTCTCCCTCCTGAATGCTACCAATCCCTTGTTTTAGTGCTGGATAGTAAATCCAAAGCCTCACACGTGCTCTGTATGTGATTGTTTTGTCTTTCTGGTGAGGACGCTCACGCAGGGAGGGGCGGTAAGTGGCCTGAAGTCATGCTTTGGGAGTGCCAGGAGGGAACAGTCCTAATTTGTGCCCAACTGCAATTAATTATGACTTACCTGTATTTCTCTCTCCTTGCAGACGGAGTCCGTAGCTGGTGAGACCACCGAGCAGGGCCAGGCCGGGCCCTGCCCGAGAGAACACCAGGGTCCTTCACCGGCCCCTGTGCCCCAGAGCCCGCCAGGCTCTCCTGCTGGCCCTACCATGACATCAGCGCCCACGTCGCCTCCAGGGGTGCCGCCTCTCCACTCCCCCAAGTCTCCTGTCTGGCCCACTTTCCCGTTCCACAGGGAGGGCAGTAGAATGTGGGAACGGGGTGGGGTCTCTCCGAGGGACCTGCCCAGCCCTCTGCCTACTAAACGGACCAGGACATACTCAGCGTGAGTACCCTAACCCTAACCCTAACCCTTACCTAGGTCCTGTGAACATTCTGAAGGATAGGGCCGAGCCTGCCTATCCTCTGAGGACTGGTGAGCTGTGTGTGACCTTCCAGTAACTGTAATGTCCTGCCTTTACTCATCCAACATTCCACAGAAGCTTACTGAGCTCCTGACTAGGGGTCTAGAGAGAAGACATGTTTACATTCAAGAGGGAATTTGAACACCATCCCTTACTCCCCTGCAGGGACAGGGGTGAGGACTTAACTTGAGTCATGGCAAAGAGGACATCCTACTGATGTATGAGGTGAAGAAGAGACTGGGGTGTTCTGGGTAGAACAGTACGGAGGAAGGGTGGAGGGCTGTTAGGGACTAGCCTCGGACCTCTGGGGGAGGGTTGTTAGGGACTAGCCTCAGACCTCTGGGGTAGGTCACGGGGTGAGACCAGAGGGAAAGGGTTTGTGGGAGCCATGTGGAGATAGGCTTGACCAAAGGGTTGGTTTTGGTTTTTTCGCTTTTTACATTTATTTATTTGGCGTGTGTGTGTGTATGTGCACATGCCACAAGGTGTGTTGTACATGGAGGTCAGAGGACAACTTGTAGGAACTGGTTCTCTCCTTCTACCATTTATGTGGGTTCCAGGGTTAAAGTCAGGCGGTCAGGCTTGACTCAAGTGTATTTACCTGCTGAGTCAGCTGTTTGTTGTACTTTTTTATTTTAGTTTATGTTTATAAAACTTTGCTATTTTTATGAGTGTATTGCCTGCATGTATTTAAGTGCACCTATGTTGTGTGATGCCCATGAAGGTCAGAGGAGAGTGTCAAATTCCCCTGGAACTGGAGTTACAAATGGTTGTTAGCCACTGTGTGGGTGCTAGGAATTGGACCTGAGTCCTCTACAAGATCAGTCAGTGCCCTTAACTGCTGAGCTATCTCTCCAGCACCTACTTTGTGTGTTTAAGAGAAGGTCTCACTATGCAGCCCTGACTGCCCTGGAACTCACTGTATAGACCAGGCTGGCCTCAACTCAGAGACCCCTAAACGTCTGCCTCCCGAGTACCAAGATGAAAGGCATGCACCACCCCAGCCTAGCTTTTATTTGGATGGCAAATGTTGATTATCCCTATGTCTGACACAAGGCCAGGACAGATGCCTAATAGATAACAGGTGCAAATGAGGACTGATGAGAATTCAGTTGCCATAAGAGTGAGTGAGGTCTGCTTCTGGGAGGTATTCAAACCCAGGCTGCACACACAGTCTTTGCTCAGAAATCTTTTAAAAAAATTATTTTATTTATTTATTTTGGTCGTGGTAGGCAACTCCTGTACCGTGGAGCTACATCCCCAGCTTGACTCAGAAATCTTATAAGTGGAACCCATTTCAGCCTCAATAACATCTGGAGGGAGGCTGCCATTCAGAGAGGGACATTGGCCGGAGATGCCCTTGCTGTGCCTCACTGGGAGACACAGAGCAGGCCGGTGTGTCCTGCTCTGGGCCTGAGTCTTGTTACCTGTCCAATGAGGATGCTACGGGAACCCAGAGAACATAGCTGTGAGGTTTATGGCCTGGGGTGGCAGGATCTACAGGCAAGGTGCAGGGGTGGGGGTTCAGAAAGGGGGTCTCCAGGTCACATTTCTAATCCTTCCACCTTATCCCCAGGACAGCCCGAGCCTCGGCTGGCCCCGTGTTCAAGGGCGTCTGTAAGCAGTTCTCACGCTCACAGGGCCATGGCTTCATCACCCCCGAGAATGGCTCCGAGGACATCTTTGTGCACGTATCTGAGTGAGTCCCCTCTCCCTCCGGTGCTGGCTGGGCCCTGCCCAGTGTCCAGTCTCCCCAGGCCTCTCTCCTAGTTGCTGAGGTTTGCATTCCTGCTAGCTATCCCTGCTCTTAGGACGGTTGCGAGGTGGGCTAGGATCAGGTGGGGGACCAGCTCGCAAACCCCAGAAGCCCTGGCAACCACTTCTGGGGCCCTGTGGTCTTGTTTTAGGATCATGAGTATCCTTAGAGAGCTAGACTTGCTTCTAGCCTCACATCCTAGAAGGGATCTTGGGTTGGAAGGGTAGGCAAAGAGAGGTGGGTCTAGGCCTGTCCCCACGCACCCTAATACCAGAGAAGACAGGGAAGGCCCCTGAATTAGAGCTTTAGGAACGTCCTGGTGACCTCTCACATCTGTCCCTTAAAAGAGGAGGGTGTGTAGAGTCCCGTTGTATAGCCTGGAAAGCCAACGCTCTGAGCAGTAAAGCTGGCCAAGGCTCCCCCGCCTCATAAGCTAGGGGCCACGCTGCAGCGGTGTTTGGGGACTGAGCCTGCTGTTGGGGTGACCTCACTCTTTTGCTTACTAGCATCGAGGGGGAGTATGTGCCCGTGGAAGGTGACGAGGTGACCTACAAGATGTGTCCCATTCCACCCAAGAACCAGAAGTTTCAGGCTGTGGAGGTGGTGCTCACCCAGTTGGCCCCCCACACTCCTCATGAGACATGGTCTGGCCAGGTTGTGGGTTCCTAGGTGGGGGGTGATCCCCATGGGGAGGGCAGGCAGCAGCCAGCTCTGCGCTCCCACATGCTGCTGACCAGCCCTGGGGTGTGCACATTTGTCAGTATGTGTGTGTTTGTATATCCCTCTGTGCTCGTGGCTGTGAGCGTGCTTCCATCCACCTGTGACCCAAGACTGTTGTTGGATGGAAGGGTGGCCGCCAGCCCCACCTTGGCAGCTCTCCTTCCTCCCCGCCCTGCCATGTACACACAGGACCCTCTTGCCCACTGTCTACATACTGAGTCTCTGCAAGCCTGTGTCATGTCAGGTGGAGACTCAGGGAGACCCCTCTCCTATGAGCTTGCTCCTCACTGCTGTCCTGAGTCCTCAGTCCAGTGCCTGCCCCTGGCCAGACTCTGCTTGTGCTCCTGTCTCCTGCTCTAGACTGGGGTGTTTGCCATGGCCTGGATCCTTCCTCTCAGAAGCCAGGCCCGAGTTACTTTGTGGGGGCCTCTTCTTCAGGGAGGGGAAGAAGGCAGAATGTGGAGGCTCACAGCTTCCTGTTAAACAGCATCCCAGCTTGTCCTCCTGCCCCACCTCTCTGTGCACTGGAGAGACAGCAAACAGGGCTGTGGGCAGAAGGGGGAAGCTGTTTTGTTGGCCAATCCTCTCTCCTTAGCTTGGCTGAGGCTCTTTTGAACCCCACAGAGCTGGGCGCTGTCCCCTGAGCTGAGGGGGACCTCACTGCCTCCCTCTGAGGTGAGCTGGGGACACATCTCCACCCAGCTTGGATGGAATCATCTCCCACACTTTGGTGCACAAACCCCCCGTGTGTGTGCTCTCTGCCCTGTGCTGGTCATGACAGCGGCTGAGGATGCGGCGATGGACTGGCAAGGCCAGTCCAGGAACCCAAAGGACAGCCCGAAGCCTGGGGGACCACTGGCCCTGCAACTCCAACACTGGACCCTCTTCCTAGAGCTGCAAGACAATGGCTCCCATAGGTCTCTGACAGGACAGCAGCTGAGGCGGCTCTCATCTTGTCCATCTCTTACGTGTGACTGTCCCTCTTACCTGTGTCTCTTCCAGACAGCCCATTACCTGTCAGGAGGATAAGTGGGGTCACAGGCTTAGGGAAGGCTTGCCAGGACAAGATACTTAAGAGACCCAGTCTACCAGTAAAACTGGGGCTCAGGTGCCCAGGATGAGGGGGTCAGTGACTGTCTAGGTATCTTGGTAGGTGTCCCAGGATCACAGGGTAGAATCATTTGGGGTGTCTGCATCCCAGCTTGTCCTGGTACCCACTGCAGGGGCCAGCAGCCCAGAGCTGCTAGGGTGCTGGCCTCTCCCTCATACTGGGAAGGGCCTGCCTGACACTCTACTAGGAGTTAGGCTTCTCCAACAAGGCCTGTCCCTGAGAAGTAGAAATACAACACTCCTGGCCCCCTTGACGGGGACCGTGGTACCGGTTGACCCTGGGGCCACCTAGGCTTCTCTCCTGTGTACAGGTCCCTTTTAGGCATCAGCCTGGGGCCTCCTGGGTGGCCAAGGACAGATCCCCTCCTCCCTCTTGGGCCCTGCAGGGCCCAGGCAGAAACCTCCCTAGAGCCCAGCCACGGACTCCTCATCCTTCCTAACACTGGCAATAAACTCAACTGTGACCCACCCTGGCCCTGAGTTGCCTTTGTCTGGTGGGGACCTTGGGGCTGAGGAAGAACACAACATACTGGCCCTTTGGGAGGCTTCGGTGGATCAAAGACCTCCAGGGGCAAGTCCCTGGCCCTCTACTTCCTCATCTGTAAAGTATGGCTCTAAAGGCATATGACAGGGACCATTATTTCTTTAGACACATCTGACACACCTTGTCTTGGGAACTTTAATAGAACATAAAGTGACAAAGTCCTCTGAGAAGTGCACTTCCAGCTCCTCTGGCCCTTGTCTCCCTATGGCGGGTGAGCAGGCTCCATGGAATAACTCACACACACTTCCTTCCAGGGTAGATGGTGACCTGGTCTGTTCCAAAAGACCGGGAACGTCTGCGGCCAGGGCCGTCCAGGCAAACGACAGGAACCCATTTTGTCAGGAGACACCAGGCTGGGGATGGTTGCCACAAACCCTGGTCCTGTGCAGCTGGGCCTCGGAGTGGCCCATAAGAGCTGCATTCTCACCTGAGCAAGGAGCACCCTGGCACCCCAGTTCTCCCTTCAGGCCTGGGCACAGCTATGGAAACCGTGATGCTCTGCTACAGACACCATCAAGCTTCATGGGCCGTCTCTGGGAAGAAAAGCTCTCGGCATCGTTGCATGGTGTCCTGAGGGGAGACCACACTGTGGCCGACAGTCCGGGGATCAGCGTAGATCTCATAGTCGTTCCCACCCTGCGCTCAGGAAGGAGAGAGATGGCGTGGTCTTAGGTGATCCTGCAAGAGTGGCCCGGGAGCCACCCAGACAGGCCTGCCCCACTCAGAACCACCAGGAAGCCCACTTTCCAAGCCCATCAGATCTGACTTGCTGGGTGACATGGAACAAGTGTCTATCCCTTTCTGGCCCACATCATCTGATCTGTGGAGTGGGGCTGGCAAATATTGACTGTCTTCTAGGTGGCCCCCAAAAGTCTGTTCTATTGCCCCGTGCCCTAGCCTTGACCTCAGGTGCTGTGGGTTAAGAGGAGCCTGGGCAGGGTCCATACTCACAGGACTGGTCTCGTTCCCAAAGAAGTGGATGATGTCAAAGCTGTCTTCATCCAGGCTGTCTAGGCAATAGCGCTTATCCCAACCCTCAGGGAAGACATCAAAGCTGATCATGCCTCCTGTGGGGGAGGGGTGTTGTCACTCAGCTCTGGGAGGGCAGCGGGGCTTACAGGTGAGCTTGGGCAAGGCTTCATTGTTTTTTAAAGATGGGGCATCATGTATCCCAGTTTGCCTTTGGACTATGTAGCCCAGACTGCCCTTGAGCTTCTGGTCCTTCTGCTTCTACCTCCCAAGTGTTGGGATTACAGGTGTGGGCCACCATTGCAGGCCACTTTGTTCTTTGGTGCCGGGCCCACGGCAGACTTGGCATCTTTAGGGTCTTATCCAAATGGGAAAACAGATGGGAAACATAAGACCATCAAGAGCAAGGGTGGGCTCACCAGCCAGCGTGGCCAAGGAGACCCAAGCCAACAGTGAACTGGGACACAAACCATAGTGGTGGGGGGACCTAGGGAGCTTCTGAGCACAAGTGTGACAGGACTGCAGGCTCTACATGACCTTGCAGCTGGGAAATCAGATGGTCAGTCAGAGCCTCAGGGGAGCAGCAAAGGTAAGTGGAGGCAGCTTCGGAAGCCTCCGCAGAGTCCTGGACTTGCTAGCCAGTCGGACTTGGAGGTGGGGGGTTGGGGGTCACTTAACAAGGTGGGCTAAACTGGGACACAGCTGAATGGTGTTCCCCTGCTGTGTGTGAGCGGGGTTCCCTTGTCAGACTCTCAGGCCCACCACAGGGAAGACACACCTCTGGAGAATCTCAGTCCCTTCCCGGCAAACTCTGTCTTCAGGGCGTCCACAAACTTCTCCCGGATCTTCTCCTTCTGCAGAGAGGGAGAGTGGTTGAAAGGCCTGTTGTACACCAGGTTGGTGCCTGACACACCGCCCACATCAGCTCACCGTCCTTCAGGGAAGGGCAGCTACTCAGGCAGCGCCAGGCCTTGCTCAAGGCCTAGCCTCAAGAAGCAGTGCCGGGGACTAGATCCAGGTCTGTGATATTTCCCAAAGGGGGTGTGGGGAAGAAAGGTGGAGGGACAGGGGGTCCTGAATCCCAAGTCACAGTGCCCATCTCAGGGCAAGGTTCATGTCAACGACTCAGGCAACAGAAATGAGGCTACAGAGGGCAAAGTGTCAGGCCTGGCCAGATCAACAACTTTTGCATTTTCTGGGAAAGCGTGGGGCTGGGAGTTTAGTGGGGCCGAGCACAAGCCCTCTCCGCAACCAAGCAGCACATCTCCAAACATAGAACTCAAGAACATTCACTCACCCAGAGATCTCTCTGGGTCTGACCCTGCTGAGGCCACTGGGGCAAATGGGCAGACTAGGTCTGTGGGACAGAGGAACACACGAGCCAGCCCAATCCGATGTCTTGGGTGCTGAGCTAATGGAAGCCAGCCTCATAGGAGGCCGAGAGGGGAATAACCCCATCTGGCTGAAGCAGCAGTGAGTTCGGGATACATAATGGAAGAATGGGGTCACTGAGTCATTCAGGACCTGGATGCAGGAAGTATGCAGCCTGAAGAGCTGGATGAAAAAGGCCATGAGATAAAGCTAGATAGAAACCAGCCTGAGATCTACAGAAGTTGATTGGCTTCTAGGCCTGGTGGCTATGTTCCTTAGCTGTATGACGCTGGGCAAGTTATCTGGCCTCTTTGGGCCAATTTTCCTGGACTAAAAGAGAAATAATTAATGGACATTGTCTGTTTCTCCCCCAAAGAAAAGCAGATGAGAGATGGGAGCCACCTGCCACCTTGGCCTTGCCTTCCTATAAGGTAGGTGTGTCCTGGAACCCTCATTAGGTCCAGGAATAGCACTGTGCATGCCCAAACTCTGAGGAGATGTTTCCACGTGGCCTGGGGAATGGGGCTGCACCTCTCCTGTCTAGCAGACAGGCTGATCAATGAGAGCCTGAGGTGCTAAGTCTTGTAACCTTGAGCTTCTCAGTTACCCTTTGGTGACAAGGTCCTCCCTGGAGTCTAAAACACTGAAACAGATTTAGCATGTGTACAGGATCTGGATTATACAGGACATAGAATAGAAAACACTCACATATCTCAATCCCAGAAGGGGCTGAGCAAGAACCACAGACAAGGGAAGAGGCTATAGACAGTGGCCAGGGCTGGGCATACCATCCATATTCCAGCCTCCCCTACCGGTCTGGTCCTCAGGATAGCCTGTGAGATAGGACCAGTCATCATCCCACTTCACAGCTGGGAAAACAAGACGCATAGTAGCGAGCTTCCTTTCACCTTATGAGATAAGCAGGAGGTAGAGCCGGGCTCAGAAACCTGAGGAACATGGGGAGGGCGCTCGTTCTTCGTCAATGATCAGTCTTTACTCCTGTGGCTACCGTAGGCCTTTGTACACTGTCAGGGTCCACCCACTCTCACGGATAGACCAGAGGGCAGTCAGTCAAATCAAAGCTATACTCTGCAACCAACCCCTATGCCACCTGGGGCAAGAGTCATCTTCCCTCTGAGCCCTGGTCTCCACATCAGTAGAACGGCAACAATGCTACATGTCATTCATTCAAAAGCAGTTCATGGCAGATGGGCATGGTGGGGCCTGCCTGTAATTTCAGCACTTGGGAGACCAAAGTAAGACGGTAAGTTTGAGCCTGGCATGGGTGACATAGGGAATTCAAAGCGAGTCTGAGCTGCACACCAACAGTCCTAAAAAATAAATAAAGGAACAGGACATATACAGGGTTTAGGGTCGAATGTAAGGAGGGTCCCACTGAGAAGATGGCATCTAAGCAGGGTTGAGGACAAGCCTGGTCTAGGGAGGTGTGCTCCAGGCAGAGTGTGATGCTGAATGGGAAACTGCCAAGTCTAGAATGAGCAGAGACTACAGCTGCCACAGGGGACAAGGAGAGAGTAGCCAGTGAGTCAGAGCGAGAAAACTGACGAGGCACGAAGACATGGATGGACCAACTCCTCACACCCCCGAACCGGTGGTAGCGGCAAGGGAGGCAAGCAGAGTGCACGGTGGTGCTCAGGGAGGTGGTGTGTAACCACTGGTGGCACATACCTGTAACCCTAGCATTCGGGAAGCTAAGGCAGGAAGATCGCTAATACATGGCCAACCTGGGCTAATACCAACAAACCAAACAAAACCTTGGGTGGAACACGTAATGGAACTTGGTGTGTTCCAGAAGAAAGAGGGGTGCGAAAGCCAGAGGCCAGAGGTGAGCAGATGACTCAGGGCTGGGGGGTTCACAGCAAGACTGTCACCAGGAAGTGCAACGGGCAGGTGTGCTTTAAAGGCTCCACAGGCCTGTTGGGGAGCAGAGGGGGCAGGGGGCAAAAGAAGGGACCTGGGCGCCCAAAGAAGTGGGGTTGCAGCGTGCAGATGAGCTGACAGGAGACTGCAGTTGTCAGATGGAGGTGTTGGCTTGGGTCACCGGGGACTAACGGTGCTGGAAGGAGACCATGTGCCTGCAGCCATGACACACAGTAGGTGCCCAAGTCTGGACTCCTCCAGAGCTCCTCTAACCCTTTGGACGGATGAGAAAGTAAGGCTTGGTGTGGTGTGGTGACTGAGGCCTCCAGTCACTCAGTGAAGGGCACCTTGTCCAGTTCAGAGAACTCGATCCTCTCCTCCAGGGTGCAGCTGCGGCCAATGGGCGAGATGTTCAGCATGCCATTCCGGAATTCAATGAAGGTCCCGCTGGGAGTGAGGGAAGAGAGGTGTGAGTGGGGGGCATGGCTCTGAACTCAGATCCTGCCAAATCTAGAACCACAGTCTTCCTGGACTTCACAGGGAGTAAGAATATTTATCCACTCTGGGTGTGGTGGCGCATGCCTTTAGTCCCAGCACTTGGGAGGCAGAGGCAGGTGGATCTCTGTGAGTTCCAGGCCAGCTGGGGCTATAGGGAGACCTGTCTCAAAAAGATAAAAACCATTCACCAATAAGTTAGGGTCCTGGGCCTGGGGGTGTGGCTCAGAGACAGAGCACTTGCCTCTGGATTCCAACCCCAGTTCCAAAAGAAAAAAACAACCACAACAAAGTCAGGGGCTCCATGTAAAGCACCCCGGCCTCAGATTCTGGAACCCAGGCTGGTGGGGCCTCACCGCTTCTTGGGCAGTCGGAGCAAAGCCATGTAGCTGAGGCAGAAGTTGATCAAGTCCTGCAGTAGCTCCTCCCCCAGGTGGTTCTGGATTGTCTGTGCAAGGAATACAAGGCTCTCAGTGGCATGCACAGGTCAGAAGGAACTCAGTGTGGAAAACCGGAGTGGTCCCGCTCAGCCCCTAGGGGACACTGACCTGCTTGGAGAGCAGCCGTCCATGCTTGTACTGAACTGTCCCATTCTCAGCAAACACATAATCAAAATTCTCAATGACTTGGAGGCCATGGAGAAGCCAGGAGAGAAAGAAAGCAATGAGACCAGGCCCCACCGTCTCCCAGAGGCAGAGTGGACAAAGGCCATGCTATTGGGTTTGGTGGTCAGAGTACGTTTGTTCTACCCCAACCCGGCTTCTCCAGTCACTGATCCTTCTGCATCCCTGTTTTCGTCTTCGCTACCCCTCCTCTAGGCCATTGCTCAGGCAGGTCCTTCTGCCTGGGACACCCATCCCCTCCACTCATCCCCAAGATCCAGCTCTTTCCCCTGGAAGACCTCCAGAAATGCCCAGCAGAGGGCGCCATTTCCACTGTGTTCCGGCCGCCTCCTGTGTGGAGAAAAGTTCCCTTTCAATTGATTCTGTCCCCCAAATGGGCTGCACAGCAATTTTCAGCTTTAGCTGCCACAAGCAGCCGCCACAGTGAAGTGTGGCACAGGGAGCAAGGCCAGGATGTCCTGCAGGATCTGGGTGGTTGTGATGATCGCCTGGCTATGCACGTGGTGGACGCGTTTGGGGACTCAGTAATGGATTGAACAAGGAAAATTCAAGGAAGTTTCTGATTTGAGGAGCTGTGTCACCTACTAACACTGAGATGAAAGCAGGACTTCCAGGCCCAAATGACCTTCAGATGACTTGATTTTCACTGTTAAAAGTAGGATAATCCAAGCTAGGAGTGGAGGCAGAGGATCTCTGTGAAACTGAGGCCAGTTGTGGCTACAGGGAAACAAGGTCTCAAAAAAAAAAAAAACCCAGACTGCCCTGGCAGGCATGGTGGCCAAACCTTTAACCCCAGCACTCTGGGGCAGAGACAGGTGGGGATCTCTGTGAGTTCAAGGCCAGCCTGGTCTACACAGTTAGTTCCAGGCCATCTGGGGCTACGGGGAGACCCTGTCTCAAAAGACCAAAAAAAAACCCAAACCAAACCGAGCAAACAAACAAACCACAAACCCCAAACCAACAAAACACTGCAAAACCATTAACAAAAAAAGGTTGATCACTGGGTGTGGTAGTGCAGAGCTGTGATCCCAGGACAGGAGGCTGAGGCAGGAGGATGGGCTCTCACTCTGGTCTACACAGTTCAAGGATAGCCTGGGATACACAGTAAAACCCTGTCTCAAACAAGACAAAGGAACTGAATGTGGCGGCTCATGCCTGTAACCCCAGCACTCGGGTGGCAGGGGCAGGAGGATGGTTGTACATTCAAAGCCAACCTGGTCTACACAGCAAGTTTGAAGCCAGAGCTACATAGCAGGATCCTGTTTCCAAATCACAATAAACAGGGCTGGTAGAAGGCTCACAGTGAAAAGGCACTTGCCACCAAGCCTGACAGCCTGAGTTTGATGTCTGGGACTCACATGGTGAAAAGACTTCCATGTATAGGCTGGCACCTCTCCCTACTCCACCAACACACCACAAGGCGGCTCGCAACCACCTGTGACTCCAGTTCTAGGGGTCCACCGCCCTCTCTGTCCTGTAGGTGGTGCACACACACATGTGTAAACTAACTAAATCTTTCTAAACAAATGATGAAAAATGATAAAAATGCTCGTTGGCTCAGTCCGAATCTTCTGACGGCTCTTTCTCTATTTCTTATGCCCCACAGAAGCAGGATGAAATCTTTGTGGTGCACCCCTTCCACCCCCACTAGAATAGATGTGGCTCACACCTACCTTCATCCCCATCACCCAGCTGCTCTGCAATCTTAGAGTAGTCGGAGCCGCCCACCACACCGATCTGCACCCTGCTCCGAAGCTTCTGCAGGAAGGCTGAAATCTCAGGGTCAATTTTCTGTGGGAGGCAGGAAAAAAAGGAAAGGATTCTGGGGCTCCTGCTCAGCCCTTAGTGTTCAGAACCCAGGGCGTTCTCATTCCGCCCGAATCTGTGGCAGGAGTGGCTGAGCATCCCTAACTAAAAAGCCATAAATGTAAGATGCAAGAAACATTCAAGTACTGACAGCGCCAAAGAGGAAGACTGCACACCTGACTTCACGCGGCGGCCGCAACCCAGACGAAAATACACTAAAAAATATTGCACAAAATTGGGCTGGGCATGGTGGCCCAGGCCTTTAATTCCAGCACTCTGGAGGCAGATGCAGGTAGCTCTCCATGAGTTCAAGGCCAGCCTGGTCTACATAGTGAGTTCCAGGACGGCTGGGGCTACAGGAAGACACTGTCTCAAAAACAAAACAAAACAAAAAAAAGTGTGGGACGTGGAGTTAGGCTTAAAATGAGTTTGCCTTGAGTTTTTAAAAAAGGGAAAGAATTAAAACAAACAAACTCATGTAAGCCCAATACAAAGCTGGCAAGGTGGCTTGTTGGATAAAGGAAGCTGGCGAGAGGCCTAACAACTTGATTTCGAATTCTGGGACCCACAAGGAAGGGGAGAAGCAGCTGGCGCAAGCTGTCCTCTGACAGGTGACTGTGCCTCACACAACAAAGAGAAAAATGTAAACAACAATAATAAAAAGACTCCATAGGCCTGGGCAGGTGGCTCAGCATTTAGCCCTTGCTGCTCTCCCAAAGGTCCTGGGATTGGTTCACAACACCTACAAGGTGGCTCCCAACTGTCTGTAACTCCATTTCCAAGGTTTCTAAAGTCCTCTCAGGCCTCCAAGGGCCCCAAGTCGTGTATGTGGTAAGCATACTTACATGCAGGCAAACACTCAAATACAAACACACAAAAAACCTAAAACAGCCAGGCACACACCTTTAATCCCAGCACTCCTGAGGCAAGGCAGGTGGATCCTAGTGAGTTTGAGGCTAGCCTGGTCTACATAGTGAGACCTGGTCTTAACCATAAGGCAAAACAAAACAAAAACCCCATAAAATTGCCTTTAGGGTGGAGCACGGGGAACAAGTGGGCACTGCACACACTTGTAATCCTAGCAAGTGGAGGCTGGGCAGTCAGGAAGAGTTCATCTTTATTTACACGGTGGGTCTGAGGCCAGCCTGGGCTATTTGACACAGCCTCAAAGCAAACAAGATGCCTTTAATCCAAGCATTCCAGAGCTAGAGATCTAGGCCAACAAGGGCTACGAAGTGAGAACCTATCTCAAAACAGAAACAAAACCAAACCCAAACAAACAAAAACCCTGATAAAAAGAGTAGGGCTTCCAGGTACAAGCCTGTAATCCTAGAACCTGGGAAGCCGACCTGGAAGATTAGGAGTTCAAGGCCAGCCTGGGCTACATAGTGAACCCTCACCTCAAAACAAACATGAAGCAAATAAAAGTTGTCTTCAGGCTGTATCTGTATCAGGTATACATAAAATATACATTAATTTTGCTGTTTACATGTTGGTCCCATCCCACTGTATTATTAAAAATTATGCTTGAAATACATCAAGTACATGGGCCTGACAGTGGTCAAACTAACAGGAAATTATTGCTTAGGCCTTGCAGAGTGAGAGCAGGGTCGGAGGGAGGCATGCCTAGCCTGGACCTCCCTTTCTCCAAAGAGTCCTTATGTTCCTCCCTGATCCATCCCTCCTGGAAGGAAGCATGGCTGACCCTTTGGGGGATGGGAAGGGATATTCGGAGCCTAAAACCTAAGTTCCCATTAGCATCTGCCCAGTAACATAATCCCACTGATCCTATTATGGGAGAACCCAGGTCATTCTTCTGGCCCCAACCCTGAAAAGGCGGACTCTCAAGGATGGGCAAGAATGAAGTCTGCTTATTCGTGCATCTAACTGCTGAGGTAGCTCTGAAGACTCACTCGGGATGAGTGAGAAACGGGAGAAAAACTAGGTGTGGAGCAAAGACAGGAGGGTGAACCCAGAAAGTGGGAACAGAAGAAAAATGTACTCCCACTTTTATTGGGCCTGTGTCCCGGTAGGAACCAGACTAGAACCTCTACCTGCTGGGGGTGGGGTTGGGGAAAACTCACCAGAAAAGCAGCTCTCTCCCCAACACCCCAAGGAGGAAGGTAAAAAGCCCTTGGGAGGTTGGGAAACCAAACCCAACACTAGGCCTTCAGTTGCAGGGTGCCTCCACCAGAGGGCGACTGCCGCTAGGACGAGCGCCGAGCCCTGCGGGGAACGCCGGGTTCTGATGCCAGCTTGGAGACTAGTGCCGCATCCTAAGACAGGAGCGGGGAGGCAGCCCAGGCTGGCCCTGAGGAAGCCAGGGATCGGGTACCACCTGGGATCCCGCCCACAGGACTGGATCCAGCCTGAGGGTCCCCATCCCTCCGATGACAGGGGCCGGAGCCGCTGCGGTCCACGCCGGGTGGCGGCGCTGGGCGCGGTCACGGCGCTGCAGGCCGCACGCTAGCCCACGGGTGTCCTCGTGACACTCGGCGGGGCCTCCCGAGCCCCAGGGTCCTACCTGGCGAGCCGGCGTGAGGGTCCCGTCCACGTCGAACAGACAGAGGATGCGCTCCTTCCTGCGGGCGCCCTCGGCGGTGACAGCCATAGCTGCAGCTGCGCGCGCCGGGACCTGTCACCGCTGCGCCGACGGGGTCGCGCGGGACCGAGGGTGAGGGGAGTGGCCAGGGGCGTGGCTAGCGTCCCGCGCGTAGAGGGGGCGGGGCCATCTGCTTCGCGGGAAGACGGGGGAGCGAGGCGGGGACAGCGGACCCCGCCGGAAGGGGCGGGACCAGAGGCAGGGGCCTTCTCTCCGCGCGCGGAGCGGGCGGGGCGGGGTCAACTGCTTAGCCCGGAGAAGGGGAATGAGGGGCGGGGCCAGTGTGACGCGCAGAGAGTGGGTGTGACCAGAGGCGGGCCCAGGTGTGCCGGCGTGATGGGGCGTGGCCAGCCGCGGCCCAGGTGAAACGAGGCAGAACCAGAGCCTCGAATCCGCGGGACTGTGCGGGGCGCGGGGAGGAGGCGAGGGAGCGGGGATCGCGAGTGGGAGGGGACCTCGGGCGGAAGGGGGCGGGGCCTGAGTCAGGGACCCGAGGGGAAAAGAGGACTGGCAGGTGGCAAGGCCTTCACCCTGCAATACTGAACCGGGCTGGGTGAGGGCGGGAGCCAGAACCGGGCCACTCCTGACTCTCAGGGTTTGTAGGGTAGTCTCTTGGCCCAGTAAACCTTGAACTTTAAGAAATCTCCTGGAAAACCCGGGTGTGGTCCAGCACGCCTTTAACCCCAGCAATTGGGAGACCAAAACCAGACTTTCCCAGTAAGTTTGATGTCACCTTGATCTGCAAATTGAGTGCCAGGTCAGCCAGGATTACGTTTAAAAAAGCAAAAAAACAAACTGAAAACATAGCCGGGTGTGGAGGCTCATGCCTTTAATCCAGAGGCAGAATGGAGGCCAGCCTGGTCTACATAGCTGGTTCCAAGGCAATCAGGAATGTACCAAGTCTGAGCAACAAACTAAAGAAGGAAGGAAAGAGACAGCGGGGAAAGGGAGGAAAGAAGGAAAAGAGGGATCCAAATGGTAAGTAAGAAGGGAACTACGAATTAAAAATTACCAACGGGAGGGCTGGAGAGATGACTCAGCGGTTAAGAGCACTGGCTGTTCAAGGAGAGGACCCAAGTCGGGTTCTCAGCCCCCACATGGTGGCTGACTCATTCCGAACTCCACTTCCAGGGCACATGGGTGCACGTCATATGTGCAGGCAAAAACCTTTGTCAACAACAAAGCATTTTTTTAAGAATTAGTAACTGGGTCGGACTGAGCACGGTGGTAGTGGCCTTTATTCCCAGCACTCAGGAGACAGAGGCAGGCTGATCTCTGAATTTGAGGCCAGCCTCATCTACAAAGACCCTCTCTCAAAAAATAAACAAAAAGCACAAACAAAAACCAGAGAAAGAGAAAAGAAAGCCCATCTCTTGGTAGTTTTTACTAGTTTTGCCAGGCTCCCTTGGACTCCTGTAGTCCAAATCCTCGCAAGGCAGAGGCAGGCAGATCTCTGTGAGATTCTGGCCAACCTGGCCCACAAGGTGAGTTCCTAGTGGGCTTGGGCAACCTTGTCAAAATAAATAAGTAAATAAATAAATATCCTACGTGAGAGAATTCACATAGTACCTAGCACAGGAAGCCTGTCAGCAATGAGGAGACAGAAACACCGCTTCATACTCCTGTCCTCATCATCCTGTAAGAAAGCAGTAGATATTAGTCGTTTCTTTCAAACTGTAAAATTTGAAACTTGATTTATGACAAGGAATTCTAATCCTTTAACCACATCACACCCAGTAAGACTTTTGCTTAAGGAAAGGCCCTGATGCATGCCTGAGCCGAGCCTGGTGGCCTGGAGTAATGGATCTCTTCTCCCTTCGGGCTGTTTCTTTAACTTAGCCAACGGGGAAAGACTGTGGAGTTGGGTCCCAGCCAGTGGAGCAAGGACACAGTTCTCTTGGGTTAGGGCTAACAGCCCCTCAGACTTCTGTGTCTGGTGTGTACTTGCTGCATCTAAGTGACCATGCAGGTCATCCTTTTGCAAAAGTAAAATCTGCCTTGCTGAGGAGTTACTTTCCACTTTGACCCAAAGAGGAGTCGCAGAGTAAAAGTGTCAACGAGGAGAGGAGTGTCTATAGCATCAGCCTCGTGTATACCATCTTGGCGGCTCTGATGGCAATACATCTGGGGAAGGAAAAACACCGTAAGTAGTTGTTAATTGTGCTGCAGTCCTTTGCTGCTGACAAGAGGCTTCAACCAGCTTTCCAGGTGAGGGGTTCTTCTAGCATCCCCAGAATTTTTCCCACTTTTCTATGATGCCATATTGTCCTCCTTTGAGACTTCAGTCCCTAAATGTTAAGGGTTGCTCAAGGCAGAAGGTCTATTTTCTTTATTTTTTCAAAAAAAATATGGGTATGAGTGTATTGCTTACATGTGCGAGTGCACCTGTGTCACGTGCAAGTGCACCTGTGTCACGTGCGAGTGCACCTGTGTCATGCGGTGCCCACTGAGGTCAGCAGAGCATCAAATGCCCTGGAACTGGAGCTGCAGATGGTTGTTAGCTGCCCTGTGGGTGCTGAGACTCAAACCCAGGACCTCTGCAAGAGTAGCTGGTGTTCTTAACTGTGGATGTTTTGAGTTGGGTGGCTAATACACACTAATTGGAACTGTTGGAATTGGTTTTTTTTTTTTTCTGCCTTTATTTCAGTTTCAATATGAGCTTAAAGGAATTTAGACTAATTCGCAATTTCAATTTATATGGACCTTCGCTCATAAGCCAACTTGGTACCAAATAAATGATAGAAAAACAGAAGCACATATGGACAGTAGATGATTTTTTAAAAAAATATTTTATTTACTATTTCTATTTTATGTGTAGGAGTATATTGTATGCATGTGTGTAAGTGCACCCATGTCATGCATGCAGAGAGCTCAAAAGAGGGCATTGGATCCCCTGGAACTGGAGTTATGGATGGCTGTTTGCTACCATGTAGGTGCTGAGAATTGGAGTCCAGTCTCCTGCAAGAGCAGCCAGTGCTAACCACTAAGTTATCTCTTCAGCCCTAATAGGTGAATTTTTTTTAAACTGATTTTGGTCTAGTAAGATGACTCAGCAGGTAAAAGTGCTTGCTGAGTTTAATTCCAGGACACACATGTAACTGACTTCTGCAAGTTGTCATCTGACATCTACATGTATGCCATGGCATGTGCCCATACATACACACACAGAATAATAAAAAATATAATAAAAATATTTTGTAACTCTCATATAAATCTAACACTTGTTAAAGTTAGTCTGTTGATCTGATATTTTTCATAGCATTAAGCAGCCATTAATCACAAATTGATATTATTGTTGTTACTGTAGCTCCAGCTGGCTTGGAACTTGGTGCTGTAGATCAGGCTAGCCTGGAACTCACAAAGATCTGCCTGCCTCTGCCTCCTCAAAATGGGTACTTTTCAAGGTATGACTTTTCTTAGAACAAGGTAGAAAATGAGCACCTAAAGACAAAGTCTAATCTGATTGCCGATAATGTTCAAGTAGATAGCCAATAAAAGCAGAAAGTTAAAATGTGAAGCTGGTTCTGCAGACTTAAATCATTATCTTTCCTTTGTTCTAGTGCTATCGAAGAGGGAGAGACCCCTTTATTGATGGAAATATCTTCCTCAATGTTACATTAGGCCAAAGCAGTTTACTCTTCTAATTCATAGTGAAACTAAATTATATTTTTCATGCTTGCCAGTATCTAAAAGAAAAGGAAAAGGAAACATTAATGACCCTAGATGGCTTGTTTAGAGAAAACTTGGGGAAATATTCCTTCCTAGATCAGTCTATGTCATGGCAACCATTAACATTACCAACTGGGGTGATAGTTTCCCCTCCAAGCATCCCTGGAGGTCCTTGGATCAGAAACTATTCTGTCTGTAGGAGTTACTGTTCTGTTGCTGTGATAAAGTGCCATGACCAAGGCAACTTATAGAAGGACGTTATTTGGCTACAGTTCCAGAGGGATGAGGGTGTCTCGGTAGGGGTGGACAGGGCAGGAAGCAGCCAGAGCTGAAAGCTGAGTGCTCACACCTTTAAGCAGGTGTAGGAAGCTGAGAGCAACCGGAGGTGGGGCAGCTTTGAACTCTCAAACCCCGCCCCTGGTGACATGCTTCTTCCAGCATGGCCACACCTCCTCCTAAACCCTCACAAACAGTGCCATCTCTTGGGGCCAGGATTCAAATATTTGGTATTAGGAATTATGAGTTTTAACTTTCTCCTGGTACATTGAGAACTCTCTCCGAGGTTTTGTGTACTAAAATGTTAGGAGTTTTAAGCAGAGAGATTAAGCTCTCTCCTGGTGAATGTTAGGGTGAGGAGTAGAAAGAGTTGCAGATAGGAAAGAAAAGCAACAGCTCATACACCCCAGACTGACCTTTATTAGTCGATGAGGGGTGAATACTGACCAAGGGACGCCTGTGGCCGCCACACTGGCCAAACAGCAGAGGAGCTTAAGTACCTTTGCATATGTAATTATCCTGGGAGTTAGGCAGAGGATCTAGGACCTGCACTCTTCCCCAGTAAGGGTCTTGAGGGTGCTTGTGGGAGAAGATTTAGGGTCTATGTTCTTTTCTCAATAAGGGTCTTGGAAGGTCTCCTTTGTAGAACATTATGGTTGGAATTTATGGAAGTCCCAGTTGGGTTTGTTTGCAAAGCAAGAATTACTTTAAGATTTGGGGGTGATGGAGCTTATTGGGGCATTCAGTCGCTATAGTTACCTCTTGCTGAGTTCCCCTTGGATCAGATATCATTGCCCAACCAATGTACAGTTTAAAGACATGTATACACAGCAGCTTTAAAAAAAAGAAAAAAAAATGTCTTGGGGGCTGGAAGATGGCTCAGCAGTTAAGAGCACTGACTGCTCTTGCAGAAGACCCAGAATCCCAGCATCCACATGGCCGCTAACAGCAATCTGACACCCTCTTCTGTCCTCCAAGGGCACTGTACAACAGGGATACACTTGCATACATGCAGGCAATACACTCATACACAGAAAATAAAAGTAAATTAAAAAATAAAATGAGAACACATGGAGTTTAAATAGAAGTTATAGATGCCCCTTCTTGAAATCTCATCTAGTGAGAGTGCTCAGGGAAAGGTGGTTAGAGTTCTCCTTTGCCAGAGGCGTCATGCATCGCAGAGAACAGGTAAGATGGTGAGAGCAACAGGAGTTTCAGCAAGTATGTTGAGAAACAGAGCATCTTTAAGATTTCAAGTTGAAACCAGTGCAGTAGCGCACGCCCTTAATTCTAGCACTTGGGAGGCAGAGGCAGGCAGATCTATGTGAGTTCAAGTCCGCCTGGTCTACATAGTGAGCTCCAGGCAAGCTGTGGCCACAGGGAGACCTTGTCTCAAAAGACAAAAAAAAAGAAGATTTCAGATTGAGGGAAAGTATGCAAGTGCCCATTCCTAATGTGTTTTGGATCCAGAATGTGCCTCTGTAAGTAGCAGCATGTGTATCATGTCTTAGACTGCATTATCTATGGAAGTCAAGAAGGTAGCTTAGGCCATCTGGCAGATCAGTTATAAGATGGCGTCCCTCAGGAAAAGTCATTCCCTCTGACCTAGGAATGGAGTCTGGGTAGGTTTAGAGGATTTTTATCTTTAGTGGTATTTATTGAACACTCAATGGGTTTCTGGTCCAAAAAGCAAAACAAAGAAACCAAGATAAGGAGTTGGTGAGATGCCTCAGTGGGTAAAGGCACTTGCTGCCAAACCTATAATCTGAGTTCAATCCTCGGAACCCACGTGGTGGAAGGAGAGAACAGACTCCCTCAATTTATTCTCAGACCTCCACATGCACACCATGGCTCGCGAGCACGCGCGTGCGCACACACACACACACACACAGTAAACAGATACTTAAACATTTAAACAAGAAACCAAGATAATACGCAAGCCATGCTCACCAAGGTAGATTATCCAAGCAGGGAACCCACTAACAAAGCTTCAGATGGATCCAAGCCCCAAATGGCAGCAGCAAGGGACGGAGATAGAGTTTCACACTGTCATTGGCAAGCTGAGGAGTTCTTGAGAAGTTTAGGGGCCTTGACTCAGACTAAACAGATTTGTGGCTTTGACTGAGAAGCATTTTAGGACTGGCTAATTTTTGAAGAAGAGCTGGAAATTTTGTTAAAGATGTTTAAGCTTTTTATTACATTTATTTGTGTGTGTGCGTGTGCGTGTGCGCGTGCTATGATGCACATGTGGCAGCCAGGGGACAGCTCGCACAAGCTGGTTCCCCGTTCCACCACGTGGCTCATGGTGACCGAATTCAGTCCCAGGTTTGATAGCAGGACCTTTACCCAGCAAGCCATCTGGTCTGTCCAAAGGTATTTTAACATAGGCCTTAGCACTAAGGTTAAGAGAAAGAGGCACTCAGAAGAAAGACACACCCAAGACCATGGGCTTCTCAAAGAAGGTTCACAGAGTAGGACTTATTATCCTGTGAGAAGAGTCACAGCTGTCTAAGCATTAGCCGTATTAGCTGTGTCCACCATCTTGGTGGCTATCAAATTACATCTTTGCCCCTCCCCCCATTTTTTTTGCTTTATTTTTATTTTATGTGTATATATGTATTGTGTACATGTATGCAAGTGCACCCGTGTTGTGCAGTGCTGCAGAGGACAGAAGAGGGTGTCAGATCCTCTGGAACTGGAGTTAAAGACCGTTGTTAGATGCCATGTGGGTATTGTGATTCAAATCCAGGTCTTTTGCAAGAATAGCCACTGCTCTTAATCGCTGAGCTATTTCCCCAGCACCCTCAGATTACATCTTAGACCACTGGTAAGATGGGCATGGTGGTGCAGGCCTTTAATCCCAACACTCAGAAGGCAGAGGCAGGCAGATCTCTTGAGATTAAGGTCAGGCCAGTCTACATAGGGAGTTCCAGGCCAGCTGGGGCAGGGAGACCCTGTCTCAAAAAGACAAAACAAACAAGCAAAAAACAACAAAAAAAACCCAAGAAGTTTACTAAAAACATTTTTATTTCTCTTTTCTTCCTCTTTTATTAAGAGAACTAAGGTGGTTCTGCCTTCTATGGAACCATAATCTGATAAGGTAAAGCCAGGAAGCTTGCGCAATTACACAAGGGATTTAGTACATGTCCTTTCCTTGTAAATGGTGAGATTCCTAGAAAATAGGAGGTTTATAACTGGGAAGTGAAAAGGGCCTAAGTGGTTGTTAGTTATGCTGAGATTCCTTCTTTGCTACTGGCAAGAGGAATCAATTGGATTCTAAGGTAAAAGATTCCTCTCTAGTCTCACATCCTCAAGATTTTCCTTGATTTCCTGCCTCAGACCTGTTCCAAAGGAGAATCCATGTGGACTGTCTTGAAGTTAATTTTTCAGTATTTTATTATTTTTATTTTATGTATATGGATGTATTGTCTGAACGTAAGTAGTGCACCCGTGTCATGCAGCGCCCATGGAGGTCAGAAGAGGGTGTTGGATTCCCCGGAACTGGAGTTACAGATAATTGTTAGCTGCCATGTGGGTGCTGGGAATTGAACCCAGGTCCTCTGCAAGAGCAGCCAGTGCTCTTAATTGCTGAGCCATCTCTCCAGCCCTTCTTTCTTTCTTTTTAATAAAAATATTTTATTTTATATATATGAGTGTACTGCCTGCATGTATGTAAGTACATGTATGTACTCGTGCTGTACAGTGCCACAGAGGTCAGAAGAAGGTGTCGGATCCTCTGGAACTTGAGTTACAGACAGTTGTTAGTTACTATGTGGGTGCTGGGAACTGAACTTGGGTCCTCTGCAAGAGTAGCCAATGCTTTTAACTGCTGAAACATCTCTCCAGGCCCCTCCCCTGTTTTTCTGAGACAGGGTCTCTCTGTAGCCTCAGCCAGCCTGGAACTCCCTAGGTGGACCAGGCTGGCCATAATCTCACAGAGATTTTGAGTGCTCCTGAGGGCTGGAATTAAAGGTGTCTGCCATCATACCCAGCTCCCTTTTTAAGAGAGGGTCTAAATATATAGCCCATGCTGGCCTCGGACTCTCCACCCTCATGTCTCACCTTCCCCTTCCTGAGTCTGAGACTGAAGGCAGACCCCAGGATGTTCAGCAAGCTTGCTAAGATCTAGCTACAGGATAAAAATAAAGCCTTGAAAAGCCACATGATACAATAAACATGAAGAGAAAGTAATTCTTGTGCAACAGAAAAGTAGCAGACTGTCCCTGAATATTGGTATGGCAAATTTCAAAATAGGTTGACTCCCCAGCATGTTGGCACAGGCCTTTAATCCCAGAATTCAGGAGGCAGAGGCAAGCAGATCTCTGTCAGTTCCAGGTCAGCTTGGTCTACATAGTGAGTTCCAGGCCAGCCAAGACTACACAGTGAGACCCTGTCTTAAAAAAATAAACCAAAGCACTCGGGAGTCAGAGGCAGGTGGATCTCTGTAAGTTCAAGGTCATCCTGGTCTCCATAGCCAGTTCCAGGTCAGCTGGGGCTATCAAACACACAAGCAGACAGACAGACAAGCTGAGAACATCTTCCCTCTTCTCCAGGCTTCTTCCTTTCTCCCTTTGCACTGGCCAGAGCCACGGGCTCTCCTCTGCTTCCCGTGCACTCAGATGTTCCTGAGAAAGTCAGGGCTTTTGCCCGTTCTACCTCACCTAATACCTGTGGTCCACTTTGTCAATGTCATAAAATTCCAGGAGGCCATTGTTTTGGACTGAGCTTCACTAGGCCCCAACAGGCCAGACTGAAACCTGAAATGGAGAACTGGGGGTACATCTCTGGGGCAGAGTGGTTGCCTAGTATTCATCAACTCAAGTTTGAGCTCCAACACTGCAGAGAAACTGAGAGACAAACAAGAGTAGAAATAGAGTCATTTAAGGTAAAGCTTCATGTCACCCAAGCTCTTTATCTGCCCTCCAAAGGATGAGTTACAGATTCTGGCCCAAGTTCCCAAATAGGCCACTTTTAACTGCATGAACTCTCCTCTGTCTTAGCACTTACACAGAAAATACTAACCTGAAACACTGTTGTTGACCAATCGATGATTTTATTATTCTATTTTCTCCCTATATTTATTTATTTATATTTTCTCTCGATATTATCCCCCATCTCACAAGGAAAATGATTTTAACCAACTTAATTATTGTTTTTTGTTCCTCTTTCTTCAGCTCTTTTCTATCTATACAAGCAAAGGTCTAGCTGGGCGTGGCGGCTCAGGCCTGTAATCCCAGCACTTGGAAGGCTGGGAGGATGGCTCAAGAAGATATAAACAGAAGAGTTCAAGGCCAGCTTGAGCTACATAGTGAATTCAAGTTCCAGGTAGGAATGGTGGTGGACACCTGTAATCACAGTACTTACTGGGGAAGCTGAAGCAAGAGCTTGTCTCAAGGCTGTGGTGCGCTGCAGTAGTGAGTACCAGGCCAGCCAGGGACGCAAAGCAAGACTCCGTCTCCAAAAACAAAGAATCAACAGAACAAAGCCCAAGTTCCTCAAGCCAAGAGCTGACCACTGAGAACCTGGTCCTTCATAATTCTCTAAGAATTATGCTCCTGAGCAAGGGCTAGCTTGTTCTTTTATTGAAACAGTATATCCAGCATGAAATAGGGAAGTAAAAGCTGGAAGGTTTTGTCTTCTATGAAGATTATGTCCCTTCTGACCCCTATTGAGTTAGAATACACACATACAACCACAAGCAGACATGATGAATTGCAAAAAAAATGGAATAATCTTCATATTGATATTTACCATGGACACACACCCATGCATATTATTCTAGGTCTAGAGCAAAGGAGAATCATGATTAATTAAAATTATGTTTAGGTTACAGGAGTAGCTGAAGGAACTGGAGAGCTGGCTCAGTGGGTAAGCACTGGCTGCTCTTGCAGAGGACTGGGTTTGGTTATAGACAACCGTCTATAACTCCAGTTCCAGAGGATTTGATGGCCCTTTTCTGACCTCCAGGGGTCTTGCATGGCATGTGTGCACTTACATACATACACAAAATAAAAACAAATTAAAAAATTCAAAAGAAGAGGCGCTCAAGACTCAGTGTCTGCATTATAAACAAGCTAAGATAAGATTATCTTTTTGTTTGCAATGTTAGGTAAAAGTCCTTTGTCCAGAGTGTGTCCATATTGTAAAAGTCATTTCTACAATGAGATGAAATGCTAACCAATTCTAGAATAAAAAATAAAGCCAATTAATACCTTTCAACTGGCCATGAGACAAACACCTGTAATTCCAGCATCTGACTGGGAGAGTCAAGAAGATTAAGAGTGCAAAGGCCATTATCTGTTATGTAGCAAGTTCAAAACCAGTCTGGGCTGGATAAGCTGCTGTGTCAAAAGACAAAACCGGCTGGACAGGTGGCTTAGTAGTTGAGAGCACTGGTTGCTCTTGCAGAGGACCTGGTTTGTTGACATAGGTACACTTACATACCTGCAGGCAAAACACTCATATGCAGAAAATAAAAGTAGTAAAAAAAAAAAAACTTAAAAGCTAAATTGTTGGTGGATGTGGTGGTGTACACCTTAATTCCAGCACTGGGAGCCAGAGGCAGGTGGCTCTCTGTGAGTTCAAGGTCAGCCTTGTCTACATAGTGACTTTCAGTCCAGCCAGAGATACACAGACTCTGTCTAAAAAAGGGGGAAAAAAAAGGCTAAGTTGTTATAGTTTTGTTCTCTGACGGTACATACTGTATCATGTGTGCACTGTTGTTTTTTCTAAGTAGCCCTAGTGTCCTGGGCAGATCTTCAGTTTGATCTCTTCTGATGTTAAGGATGTGGACAGGTTCCCCTTCCCTCCCTGCCTTCAATTTTGTAATCTGAATAATGGGCGTCACTTGATAGGTCAAAGGTGAGAGTAGTAACTGACAGCGGTCTCCTCCTGCAGGCGGGCCATCCGCAATGAGAGGCTGAGTATTTTCAGCTGCTCTCAACAGCAGCTCTGGGAGGTATTCACTATCTCCTCTTTTTTCCTTAAAGTTTTAAAAATGAGCTTTAAAAAATATTTATGTGTATTTTATGTGTATGAATGAGTGTTTTGCCTGCATGTATGTTGAGTGCATCATGTACATGCAATGCCCACAGAGGCCAGAAGAGGGCGCCTGATCACCTGGAACTGGAGTTACACTGGGCTGTAATCCACCATGTGGATGCTCAGGACCAAATGCAGGCCCCCTGCAAGAGCAGCCAATGCCTAAGTTACTGAGCCATAAGTTAAGCCATATTTTATATATATGATAAATTAGGGGGCCAGAGAGATGGCTCTGCAGTTAAGAGCACTGGCTGTTCTTACAGAGGACGTGGACCTGGGTTTGAGTCCCAGCACCCATATGGTGCCTAACAATCATCCATAACTCCAGTTCCAGGGGATCTGACATCCTTTTTTGATGTCAATGGACATTGCACAAGATGGGTGCACTTGCATGCATGCAGGCAATATATTCATATACATAAAATGAAAATAATAACTAAAATATTTTAAAATATGATAAAATTAGATAAGGGGTTACGTACTGGACATTAGCCTACCTACCATGTACTCAATAAGCTTTTCTTTTGATCTCAAAGAGACTTGCTGGCCGCTGCCTCCTGAGTTCTAGAATCAAAGGTGTGGGCTGCCATGCCCAGCTCCAATGAACTTTTCAATCAAAAAATTCAAAGAGTCTGGCATAGTGGCCCATGCTTTTAATCCCAGCACTCAGGAGGCAGAGAGAAGTGAATCTCTGTGAGATCAAGGCCAGTCTGGTCTACGTAGTGAGTTTCAAGTTATCTGAGGCTACAGGGAGACCCTGTCTCAAAAACATAACAAACAAAACAAAACACAAAAACAACCCCTTACCCAAAAACTCTGCAGAGCCCCCCGCCCCCCCCAAAAAAATTCAAGGAGCTGGCACGTCTTTAATCCAGAAATTAGAAGGGAGAGACAGGTGACTGAGTTTAAGACAAACTTGGTCTAAATAGTGAGTTCAGGGCTGGAGAGATGTTCATTGGTTAAGAGCACTGGCTGGCTGCTCTTGCAAAAGACCCGGGTTTGAATCTCTGCACCCACATGGCAACTAACAACCGTTCATAACTCCAGTTCCAGAGGATCTGACACTCTCTTCTTTCCTCTGTTGGCATTGCATGACATGATGAATTTACATACATGCAGACATAATAGTCATATATATTAATTAAAAAAAATCATCAATCAATGAATCTAATCAATCAATAGTGAATTCTAGGCCGGCCAGGGCTACACAGTGAAATATAGTCTCAAAAACAAAAGAATGAATGCAAAGCAGATTCAAGGGATGTAATTTGTATTAGAAAATTCCTTATACAGTGAAAATAATTAATGTGATAGACAGGCAAGGTATGCCACATCTATAATCCCGGCACTCAGGAGGCAAAAGCAGGATTACCATAAATATGAGGCTAGCCTCAGCACTGTTCCTGTCTGAGGCTAGCTTGGGCTATGTAACAAGGTTCTTATCTATGTAGACTGACAGCCCACCCCTTATCACATAAAGACCCATCAGTGGTGCCCGGTGCTGACCACCTGCAGACAGACATCAGACCCCATGGGTCTCCGCAGACCGTGCGAGTGGCTCCTGCTAGGAATCAGCACTGCTCCTGTCTGGATGACAGGTGATGGTGCAGGTCCCCAAGACACTGAAGAGCCCTGAATTCCTAGGAGGTCTCACAGAAGCAGAAAAGCGGCTGCATCACAGCCCAGGCTGACCGCAGTGAACACACAGGGAACGGCAGCAGCAGGTAAAGGTGGCAGGCAGAGCCCAGGCACTGGGACCCACAGGCCCCGCTGTCCTGCTGGTCACATCTGTCAGACACGGGTCGGGACTCGCAGGCACAATGTGAAGGAGGCTCACCGAGCCCTGTGTCCAGGGGTCTGTGGGTCCCATAGTCAAGGAGCACCCAGATGGCTGACCTTAGTCTCTACACCCTGCAAGGCCAGACTCGGGCGTCCCAGCCACTCAGCTGAACCCCACTGCTGACATAAATGGCATCGAGTGGCCGTCAGCCCCGCTGTGCAGACGCTCTCCTCTGCGGTTCCCAGGCCTTAGACAGGTGTCCCCACAGCCCGAAAGGAGTCAGGCAGTTGTTCTGGATGTCCTGTGACTGAACTCTCCAAGCTGAGGCGGCTCTACTCCCCAGGCCACACACTGAAGGCAAATCGGTGCATTTGTTTGAGCATCTTGTTGGTTTTATTTTGTAAGGCAGAACTAATATTGACCAGACTTACCATTTTATTTCCCTTGGTGCTGGGAACTGATCCCAAGGCCCTTTTCAGACTCAGCCAGTATCCGCCAGTGGACTCCACCCCAGCCTTATCCTAACCATCCGCAGTCCACTGTTCAGGAGTATCAAGTATGTAGTGATGTCGGCTATAGCCATCATCTACCCCCACATCTCCTCATCTGGAAACTGAACCTCTGCACCCCTTGGACAGCAGCTCCCGTTCTTTCATTCTCTCTTCTGACAGCCGCCGCTCTGCTTTCTATTTTTGTGCATCCAAACACTGCTTGTCTCTTTGTGATTGGCTCTTTTCACTTCCATGTTCAAGGCATCACACCCCTCTTCAAAGCCCCGTCATCCTCCGTGCCTCGAGTAGACAGGCGTCTCCAACTCCGTTTCTCTTTCTCTGGTTTTCATGACCCACAGATAACCACGGTCCAAAACGTTACATGAAAAATTCCAGAAACAAACCATTGATAAATTGTGAGTTGTGTTCCATTGGAGGAGTCTGATTAAACCTTGTGGCTTCCTCCTCTGTCCCGCTCGTGTTACAACACACAGGACGTCTTGGTCCAGCACATGCTGACTCTATAGGGGTCTGTGCTGTCAGATCTACTTTGGCAGTGTTGCAGTCTGTGTGTTCCAGGAAGGGGATGTTAGCCCAATGCCCTGTCAGGATGCCCTGCTCCTTCTCTCTCTGCCTCCCATCCTGAGGGCACTGCACAGTGTCATAGCATCCAGAGGTCATATTGTGTCTGGTACAGAAACACCTGAGAGCAGGGTTCCACACTGAAATAACGTTCACTGCAGACTTTGTTAGAACTATTATTTCTCATTAACAGTCTCTTACTGGGCTTGATTTATAAAACAAACAGTAAGCTATTTATGCATAGAAAAAGCCTGTATTTTATGGTTTGTTTTATGACCTGTTTTAAGCATGCTCTGAGGTCTTTGAATGCACTCCATGTTTTTAATCCACTTGTCCATCAGTGGACACTTTTGCTCCCTCCTGTGTTGTGAATGATGTTGCTGTGGTCTTGGGTGTACTCTAATGTAGAGTAAGAAACACCATGAAATTTTGGATTGAATCAGGAGTTCTTTATTAGCTTGTGGTCAGAGAAGGGACCCAAAGGAACACCCAAAAGAACTCTTGACCCTGAGGAGAAGCAGCACAGAGTTTTTAAAGGTTAAAAGCACAATTACATCATGCCTGGGGTAAAGCCAGTAACCATGGTTACACCAGACCAGGAGCAGGTCAGCAAAGAGGTTTTCCTTTAACAAATGTTTCCATAAGGAAAACACAAGTTTCTTAGAATTGTAGAAATAGTGGGCTCCATGGAGAGCAGGTAGAGCTGGGAGGGAGGATGTGCTGTGGAGTTGTTATGCTACCTGACTGACTACTCGTAAGTTTCCCAGTATTGTAGAAGCAATGTACTCCCTGGAACTGCCTGCAGGAGACGTTCTGCCTGGCTGGCTGCAGTGGGAATGGCTGGGTGGAAACAAAGGGCAAGGCAAAGTTCAGCTGCAGCAAATTGGAGTTTGTTTGCCATTTCAGCACAATTACCTCTTTGAACCTCCTTATAACTGTGTGTGTTTGGTGTACCAGTGCTTGGGAGGGGAGGAGGTGTGCTCCACCTTAGCCCTGAGTGATAACTGGAGCTGGCCTCTACCTCACTGAGCAGAACAGAAATCCCGATAAGTAGGGGAGACATTTTTTAACCCCTGCCCTTAAGTCTGCTAAACCAGTGCTCTGTCACTGGGGACGCCCTCGGCTCAAGAGTAGTCTTTCCTCGTTTCGATGGAGGTATTAACAGCGTCACGTCTCCCTCTAGTTATTAGGCTATATCCAGTTTTTTTCCCCCCAGTTTTATTATACTTCATTTGCAGTACTGAAGGTCAACCCAGGACCTGACCCATGCTAGGCCTGTGCTCTACCTCTGAGCCTCACCTCTAGTTTTTAGTTTTGTTTTCTTTTGTTTGGTATACTCTGTTAAATTTTCTCATTTGCCTCAAGTTATTTTCTAATTTCATCTTCTTCTTCAACCTTTTGGCTATTTAAGAATGTGGTTATATACATTATAATGTGTTGATATACTTGTCAAGTTGCCATTTCATCCGGCTGACGTATGGGCTTATTCCATAGACTCTGTTGATGATTCTTTTTTTTTTTTTTTTTTTTTTTTAAGAAATGGCGACAGTTGAAACTTCCAGAATTCCTTCTGCCTCAGCCTTTCTGGAGCTGGGATTAAAGGCGTGCCCTGCTGTACCCAACACAAGGTTCATTTTTCAAAGAATATTGAAATTGGTTTTGCCTAATGTGTGACAGGTCTGGGAGCTCCTAGGCACTGGGAAACCTGCTTATGGTAGTGCTGAGTGTCCTCCACATGTCTGCTAGGTCCAGTGGAATCACAGTCCTCAAGTGATTCCCTTAACCAGCCTCTGCATGACTTTCCTGTCCTGTTCATGAGGACTTAGCCATTACTGTCTCTTCCTTCTGTTCTCTCCACTGTGTTCCATGAGCTTTAGTGTTCTCTTCTTCCTTATTTTTGTATATGTTATGTATCACTTAAGGACAGGATTGGGCTGAGAACTGCATTGTTTCAACATTGCATTCTTGTGCAAGAATTATAGGCTCTTTACAGAAATGAAGATGACCCTGATGAATTCTCTAGGACCACAGCTGTCTACACTGTCATGAACTGAGTCATCCTGTGCTGTGTTTTTACAGTTTTTATTCGTTCTTCTGGAACTAAGCATGTTCTCACCCTTTGAACTGTAATGTAATGTAATGTAGTGTAGTGTAGTGTAGTGTAATGTAGTGTAATGTAATATAGTGTAGTGTAGTGCAATGTAATGTAGTGTAGTATAATGTAGTGTAATGTAGTGTAGTGTAGTGTAATGTAATATAGTGTAGTGTAGTGTAATGTAATGTAGTGTAATGTAATATAGTGTATAATGTAGTGTAGTGTAGTGTAATGTAGTGTAGTATAATGTAGTGTAATGTAGTGTAGTGTAGTATAATGTAATGTAGTATAGTGTAGTGTAGTGTAATCTAGTGTAGTGTAATGTAGTGTAGTGTAGTGTAATGTAGTATAGTGTAGTGTAGTGTAATCTAGTGTAGTGTAGTGTAGTGTAATCTAGTGTAGTGTAATGTAGTGTAGTGTAGTGTAATGTAGTATAGTGTAGTGTAATGTAATGTAGTGTAGTGTAATGTAATGTAATGTAATGGAGCCTCACAGGCTGGCCTACTTTTTGCTTGGAATTTCTCTTCCCGTCTCTTTAGCTTCAGCTTCTTTCGTTTTGCTCTGATGAGGTCTCCTGGAGTCAATGCACCTGGCTCTCACTTCGTCACCTGTTTACCATGCTCTGCTTTCAGTGAGAGTGCTTAACCCAGGCACACGTCTGTTAATCAGGGGCAGGAGACATTTGCCTGTTTTGAATGTTCTTATTTATTGTATTTGTTTATTATTTATTACTTCTGAATGTCCTCACTTCCCCTTAATGCCTCCATCTCTGCCCTTTTGCAGATGTTCTTAGTAATTCCGGTTTGATCCTCTTTCCTGTCCTTTTTATACGTTTTTGTTCTTCTCTTATCTTGGGGGTGAATTTAACATCTTCTAAATTTTCTGCATTTTCTTACCTACTATGTGTGCCCCGTCTCAGACACTGGTACTATTTATAGTTCCGTAGGTAACATCCTATTGTAATGATCGCAGTGCGGCATCACGTGGTGAGGCATGCAGAAACTGTTCAGGAATGGAAGCTCCCCAACTGCCATTCCCTTGGCCTTCCTTTGCCCAAGCTTAGGCCGTGCTCACGGAGATTCTCGGTCATTCTGGTTGTCTTCACAAGCCGACTGTGCCAGCGCTTTGCACTGCTGAGTAGGAAAAAGACCCACAGACTAGGGAAAGACAGACAGGAACTGCTGGTAAACTCACTGCCGGGCTTCACCACGGTGCAGCAATACACAATGAACTCAGCAAAGGTAAACGGCTCACAGGGCAGAGTCCTAGAGTGGCAACAGTCCATTTCCAATTGCCCTCTTCCTGTGGAGTCCAAAGGACTATGATTATTTATTGACATGTGTAAATGTACACCGTTCACGTGTACAATCCGGGGGTACCTCTGCCCCATGGTGGCCAGGGACTCAGTTCCGGCTTCCTGTTGTAGACGGGACCTAGCAATGCAGCTGACATTAATATCAGGACCCTAGTCTCTTTGTAAGTCACACTGGTTCCGCCAGACTCCCCAGCTATAAATCACTCAGTTCACTGTGAGCGAACTGAGGCTGAAGGAAGTCAAACGGTGCCAGCAGGCAGAAGTTGACCGAGTATCCAGATGAAGGCCAGGCAATCCTTTGCAAGGCACAGGGTGGGCATCCCAGACCTGCTGAGTGAGCTGTATACACCTCATGGGGCTCATTAGGCTGAAGGAAGGTAAATCAGGCCCCACTCAGCCCACCCACACTGGAGGCCAGCCCCAGTCAACAGCATTGCTTCCCCTTCATGACTTCGTATGTGATGCCACAAACAGCTGAAGAACTGAGGGAGACAAGAAGTGATGTGGGGGTATTAAAACCCAGGGTTAACCATCAGACATCAGATGTTACCCAGGGAGTACCCCGTGGCGGCCCGGGAGGAAGCCACCTGCCTGAGCCTCTGGGTGACCGGAGCACAGCTGTCTCCCTCCCCCACTCCTGACCCATGTTGGTGTCCTGGTTCTTCCTCGGTGTGGAGTTTCCATTCAGCCCAAGACGGAGCTAGAGGAAGACTCTTGTCTGTTCCCCAGCCTAGGGTGGCACCCCATCATAACTGGATTGGGCAAGGCCAAGAGGCATGGACAGGTTCCTGTGTGAGTCCTGTAGGCTGGAGTCACCAGGCAGGGAGTCACCCCCAGACTTCTGTGACAGAGGTGGACAGATGGGAAGGCAGTGGCCTGGGCAGCTGAGAGGAAGAGGCCAGCTTCTAGTCCCTGCTGTGCTGCAACAGGTGATCCTGGGCTCATCTCTGCTAGCCTCGGCTCTTGCTTCCCTCCTGGTGCACCGAAGCGTGCAGTAGAGAGACGCCTTACCTGGATTCTGCTGGGACATTACAAGCCTTTCTGGATCCCCAGCGAGGACAGGGACTGCTGCCTTACAGCCCTGGCTAGGAGCGTTGAGTTGGTATGTGCAGGGAGACCAGCAGTGCCTGGCACATAAGGGCCAATCGTTGAAGGTCAGGCCTCCATGTGACAATTATCTGGACAATCTTGCGGGCCTCCCATGATTCTCTGACAGTTTCAGGCCGAGAGTTTAGCAACTTTCTCAGGCAGGACGTTAAGGACCCATCCTGTGACGGGCCTTCCTGATGAATGGAATGATCTCAGATCTGTGCTGGTGATGAATGGAGCGATCTCAGATCTACTGGTGTCCCTGAGCTCCAGTGGCCTTTTTCCCAGTGCCCCTCAATTATAAACACAAACCAATCTGCGACACTGGCTCCCACAGCCACGTCATTTGGCCTGAAGTCTCAGTCAGTTCCATCGTGTTCTGCCAACAGAGTGTTCCATGAGGCCTCCACAGAGGTCTGATTCCATTCTGAGGCAATGTCTTCAAGCTCCCCAAACCTCTGCCTGTGTGGCATGTTAGGTAACTGACTTTTCTGTGCACCTTTGATCAAGAACCACTGCCGTGTTCACTGTGCCCAGCCCAACATAAGCACTATGCATAACTCATGTAGAGCTCAGTCAGGAGGTGTTGCTGGCCCTCCACTGGTTAAACTCCTGGAGGGAAGAAAGGGCGAGGACATCCGAGGCCGCCCTGCCATGACTGTTCTGGCCCTTCCCTACACCCTCTGGTTGAACAGTAAACACAGCAGCTTGGCTGGAGGCAGAGCACAAAGGGCAGCCTTGGCTCCTTTATAAGAGATGGAACGCCCAGGATGTGGAAAGCCAGTCCTTAGAGTGGCTGGAGTGAGGACCGTGAGGTATTCCAGAAGAAGTCTGGAGAGGAGTGAGACAGTCATGGGGCTGCTGACTGGGGATGGACTGTGGTCTGTGGCCATATTCATGGCTATTTTTCTGTTGTTGGTGGACCTGACGCACCGACGCCAGCTCTGGGCCGCCCGCTACCCCCCAGGCCCTCTGCCACTACCTCTACTGGGCAACATGCTGCAGGTGGACCTCAACAACATGCCATACAGCTTGTATAAGGTGAGAGAGATGGTGGTGGCAAGGTCATGGTGGCCAAAGCAGCAGAAAGTGACTCCCCAGACCAGTCCCTCAAGAGGAAGGACTGTCAGGCTTTCTGACGGAGGGCACTGCGAAGCTGAGGGTGAGAGTAAAGTTACACGGGACAAAAGCCGGGACTATACAAGGACTTGACAACAGGTTTGGGACACAGTTGGACAAAAGCCGGGACTATACAAGGACTTGACAACAGGTTTGGGACACAGTTGGACAGGGCAGAAGTCAAGGAGGCCCTACGTCCCTGTTGAACCATAGGTGAGATCTTGGGTATGGCGGGAGATGTCAGGGTCCAGCGTGGTATTTCAGTCAGGAAAGCAAGTGGCGGGAGGAAGGCCCTGTCTTCTCAGTTCCCTGGCTGCTGTGTGTTCTTGGGCTTCCTGCTCACTTCAAGGAACCTGAGTCTCCTTTATAATGGGATGTCAAGAGGCCAGACAGATTACTGGTTCTGACAGGGTCACATTCCAGTGATCATGTTTAACATGAGTCCTTTGTTGAACCTAGAAGATGAGCTGCCCCCAGCCACAGGGCACCAGATCTTAGACTGAGGGAACAGATCAGTGGTAAAGTGTTTGCCCCGCATACATCAGGCCTAAGGTTCACTAACAATCGATACACAGACACAGACACAGCCACAAACAGACACACACACAGATGCACAAGACATCATAGATTATGTGGTGAGCCTGCTTCTTGCATTTTCCTGGAGATTTCCACTCTGTAAGTGCTCTGACCCTCCACTTTAGTTGAGGCTTCGCTTTGGTGACGTGTTTGGCCTGCAGATGGCCTGGAAGCCAGTGGTCATTGTCAGTGGACTAAAGGCTGTGCGGGACGTGCTGGTGAACTGTGGAGAAGATACCTCAGACCGTCCACCAATACCCATCTTCGAATACATGGGCCTGAAGCCCAGATCCCAAGGCAAAGGGCTGGGGTGGGGAGGGGACAGAGATGGAATCAGAGCCAGGCATGGGGGATGGTGAGCGGAGGAGGAGGAGGGGTGGGGCCTAATGAGGGCGGTAGAGTGGTCAAGCCGTTAAGCAAAGAATCTGAAATCTAGTGCAGAACTATATAAGGAGCGTGTGCTGCTGTGTGGTCGCAGAGTTGGGGTCGCTGATAGTTGGGGCTGAGCCCATAGCAGGAATGGAGTGTTGGGAGCAGAGAACATCACAGTCGGGTAACCTTGGCTACACACAGATTGCCTGTCTGCAGGTGTGATCCTCGCGGCTTACGGGCCTGAGTGGCGAGAACAGCGGAGATTCTCTGTGTCCACCCTGCGAAACTTTGGCCTGGGCAAGAAATCACTGGAAGAGTGGGTGACCGAGGAGGCCGGCTGCCTTTCTGCCGCCTTTGCTGACCTGGAAGGTGGGTGGTGGGTGAGGGGTCCAGGTGGCACAGCGAGAGAGGGGCATATCTTGACTTGCATCTCTGCTCCCAGGACGGCCCTTCAATCCCAAGACCCTCCTGAACAAAGCCGTATGCAATGTGATCGCGTCCCTCATTTATGCCCGTCGCTTCCAGTATGACGACCCTCACTTCATCAAAATGCTTCAAATACAGGAAGAAAGCTTAAAAGAGGCCTCCGGCTTCATTCCTGAGGTTTGAGGTTCAGGGCAGTCTGCAGGGCCATGTCTATGCTGCTGATTCTCCCAAAGGACTCTATCTGCATGCAGACTAGGGAGCGGGCTTCTGGGAGTCCCCTGCAGGACAAAGGGTTGGAACTTAACAACACTCACACAAAAGAAGGAAAGAAGTGAATCAAGACCATGGACTCTGGAAAGGGTCATGACTGTGTCCTCTGCCTCCATGGAAGTACCCAAGCCTGTGAAAGCACCAGGCTAGAATATTTTTTAGGCTAAGCTAGAGCTACAGGAATGCCTAAGGCCTGGAACTGAGGAGGAGGCCATGATGGGTGGGACAAACAGGCCCTGGGTCCACTGTGGAGGAGAATGGGAACTGAGACAGGTCCCGGTGATCACTGAGCAGGGGAAGCACCCAGGGGCCAACAAGACGGTTCGTGGGTAAAGGAGCTTGCCAAGCAATATAACAGGATGAGTTGGAACCCTGGACCCATGTAAGGTTGAAATCACTAGCTCTACAATTTGTCTTCTGACTTTCATACACACATGATGACACATGAGACCACACACAATAATGATGAAATCATAAATAATTTTTATTTATTTATTTTTAGTTCTTAAGTGCTTGAGTGGTTTGCCTGAATGGATGTAGGTATACCAAGGCATGCAATGCCTATGGAGGCCAGATGGGGGAGATAGATCGCCTGGAATTGGAGTTAAAGACAGTTGTTAGCCACCATCCAGGTGCTGGGAACTGAACCTGGGTTCTCTGCAAGAGCAGCAAGTGCTCTTAATTACTGAATCATCTCTCCAGCCCCAGTAATTAATTTGTACTTTTTAAAAAAAGCACCAAACCAGGTGTGGTTGGCACAAGTCTTTTGTCCCAGCACTTCTGGAGGCAGAAGCAGCCAGATTTCTGTGGGATCAAGGCCAGTCTGGTCTGTATAGCAAGTTCCAGGCCAGCTGGGGCTACAGGGACATCTCGTCTCAAAAAGACTAAAAATAAATAAAGAAATAATAAAGTAAAAATAAAAAACAGAGAATTCCTCTGTGGCTGTCACAGGTATTGAATACATTCCCGATGCTCCTGCATATCCCAGGACTGGCTGACAAGATCTTTCAAGGGCAGAAGGCTTTCATGGCTGAGATAGATAAGCTATTGGTGGAGCACAAGAGGACCTGGGATCCTGCCCAGCCACCAAGAGACCTGACTGATGCCTTCCTGAATGAGGTGGAGAAGGTGAGGGCACCTGTAAGAGATGGGCCTGTGGGCTGAGATGTCCTGAGAATTGAAGCCAGGTATGATGGGATCTGTGAATCACCCAGTGACCCAGCACCTGGGCTGCTGGAGACAACGGGGGATCGTGTCTGGCTTCCTCTTCCTCTCCCCTGAGCTCCCCATCTCTGCCCAGGCCAAGGGGAATCCTGAGAGCAGCTTCAATGATGAGAACCTGCGCATGGTGGTATCTGACCTGTTCGCTGCAGGGATGGTGACCACTTCCACCACGCTGACCTGGGCTCTGCTGCTCATGATCCTGCACCCAGAAGTGCAGAGTGAGCCTGGATGGGGCTGGGAGGGATGTCCAGAAACGAATGGTAGATACATACTTCCTGAGCTTAATTGGAACACTTGTGGCTCTCAGCACTGGCTTGACCGAACCTCCACAGCCCTTAAAACAGAGATAGAGGGCAAAAGGGCGGTCCTTTAGGACTCTGCTGAGGGGCTTCTGTTCCCCCAGGCCGAGTCCAGCAGGAGATCGATGAAGTCATAGGGCAGGTGCGGAGACCAGAGATGGCCGACCAGGACCGCATGCCCTTCACCAACGCTGTGATTCACGAGGTGCTGAGATTTTCAGACATTGGCCAACTGCTTTTGCCACGAATCACATCCCGAGACATTGAAGTACAGAGCTTCCTCATCCCCAAGGTAGGCCTAGGCTCTCCTACCTCAGCCATGCAACTCCTCCTACACAGAGAGAGAACAGACCTAGATCACCACAACCTCCAGCGTACTGACAGAATGGACCTGGGTGTGTGCACTAGTCAGCTATTGTCCAGAGTCCCCAGGGAAGTGGATGACAAATGAAAATAAGCCACAAGGGACATTTGGAACCACAGCACACAGGGAGAGGTGGCTTGGGCACGCATGGGAGGCTTGTTCTAAGGTTCATCCATGGCGTGAGTAAAGGTGTTGAGAGACTCTGGGCTGCATTGCAGGAAAGGGTCCAGGTGTGTGCAGGTAGAGGCTGTGCGTGTGAACTTAGTGGCCAGGGTCTTGGGGTCTCCATCCCAGTTCATGCTCACACCATGTGTCTCCTGCCAGGGCACGACACTGATCACCAACCTGTCCTCGGTGCTGAAGGACGAGAGCGCCTGGGAGAAGCCCCACCGCTTCCATCCCGAGCACTTCCTGGACGCCCAGGGCCGCTTCCTGAAGCCTGAGGCCTTCATTCCATTCTCAGCAGGTACCTGGGGAGTAGGGGCTGGATCCCTGCCCCCTGCCCCGTGTGCCTTGGAGGGAGGAGCCTGGATCAAGCTTCAAGCTGACTGAGCCCCACTTCCACCCACAGGCCGCCGCGCATGCCTCGGGGAGCCCCTGGCCCGCATGGAGCTCTTTCTCTTCTTCACCTGCCTCCTGCAGCGCTTTAGCTTCTCTGTGCCCTCCGGACAGCCCCGGCCCAGTGACTATGGAGTCTTTGCAGTGCCAGTGACCCCACAACCCTTCCAGCTCTGCGCAGCGGCACGCTAGCTGTGACAGTTCCAGTCCTGCTCCCCAGCTTGAGCTGAGTGGTGTACAATAAACGAGTCTCGCGGTTGCCTGGTCAGTTTCCTGGTTCAGAGTCTGTGCTGGATCCTCAGACAACAGTCTCTAATCAGTCTTTAACCACTGCCTCATCCTTCCCGAATGGGAAACTCAAATACTATGAGAAATGGCATACAGAGCCAAGAGCCGTGGCCCAGGCGTGCAATTTCAGTACTTCATGGCCTAAGACAAGAGGATGACAAGTCTGAGGCTAGCCTGGGCTATGTAACAAGGTTCTCATCTATGTAGACTACATAATGAGGGGAACGTGTATCATAAAAACAAAACAAGAGAGAGAGACATAGAGAGACACAGAGGTGAAGAAGAAAAAAGAAGAGGGGAGGGAGAAGAAGGAAAGGGGAGAGAACGAAGTGGTGTGTTGAGGCTCAGCAAGGGACAGCTCACCCCTTATCACATAAAGACCCATCAGTGGTGCCCGGTGCTGACCACCTGCAGACAGCATCAGACCCCATGGGTCTCCGCAGACCGTGCAAGTGGCTCCTGCTAGGAATCAGCACTGCTCCTGTCTGGATGACAGGTGATGGTGCAGGTCCCCAAGACACTGAAGAGCCCTGAATTCCTAGGAGGTCTCACAGAAGCAGAAAAGCGGCTGCATCACAGCCCAGGCTGACCGCAGTGAACACACAGGGAACGGCAGCAGCAGGTAAAGGTGGCAGGCAGAGCCCAGGCACTGGGACCCACAGGCCCCGCTGTCCTGCTGGTCACATCTGTCAGACACGGGTCGGGACTCGCAGGCACAATGTGAAGGAGGCTCACCGAGCCCTGTGTCCAGGGGTCTGTGGGTCCCATAGTCAAGGAGCACCCAGATGGCTGACCTTAGTCTCTACACCCTGCAAGGCCAGACTCGGGCGTCCCAGCCACTCAACTGAACCCCACTGCTGACATAAATGGCATCGAGTGGCCGTCAGCCCCGCTGTGCAGACGCTCTCCTCTGCGGTTCCCAGGCCTTAGACAGGTGTCCCCACAGCCCGAAAGGAGTCAGGCAGTTGTTCTGGATGTCCTGTGACTGAACTCTCCAAGCTGAGGCGGCTCTACTCCCCAGGCCACACACTGAAGGCAAATCGGTGCATTTGTTTGAGCATCTTGTTGGTTTTATTTTGTAAGGCAGAACTAATATTGACCAGACTTACCATTTTATTTCCCTTGGTGCTGGGAACTGATCCCAAGGCCCTTTTCAGACTCAGCCAGTATCCGCCAGTGGACTCCACCCCAGCCTTATCCTAACCATCCGCAGTCCACTGTTCAGGAGTATCAAGTATGTAGTGATGTCGGCTATAGCCATCATCTACCCCCACATCTCCTCATCTGGAAACTGAACCTCTGCACCCCTTGGACAGCAGCTCCTGTTCTTTCATTCTCTCTTCTGACAGCCGCCGCTCTGCTTTCTATTTTTGTGCATCCAAACACTGCTTGTCTCTTTGTGATTGGCTCTTTTCACTTCCATGTTCAAGGCATCACACCCCTCTTCAAAGCCCCGTCATCCTCCGTGCCTCGAGTAGACAGGCGTCTCCAACTCCGTTTCTCTTTCTCTGGTTTTCATGACCCACAGATAACCACGGTCCAAAACGTTACATGAAAAATTCCAGAAACAAACCATTGATAAATTGTGAGTTGTGTTCCATTGGAGGAGTCTGATTAAACCTTGTGGCTTCCTCCTCTGTCCCGCTCGTGTTACAACACACAGGACGTCTTGGTCCAGCACATGCTGACTCTATAGGGGTCTGTGCTGTCAGATCTACTTTGGCAGTGTTGCAGTCTGTGTGTTCCAGGAAGGGGATGTTAGCCCAATGCCCTGTCAGGATGCCCTGCTCCTTCTCTCTCTGCCTCCCATCCTGAGGGCACTGCACAGTGTCATAGCATCCAGAGGTCATATTGTGTCTGGTACAGAAACACCTGAGAGCAGGGTTCCACACTCAAGTAATGCTCAATGCAGAATTTGTGGTAACTATTAGTTATCATTAGTATCTCTTACTGGGCTTGATTTAGAAAGTAAACATCATAGGTATGAATGCATGGAAAAAAGCCTGTATTTTCTGGTGTGGGTCTATGGGCTGTTTTAAGCATCCACTTAGGTCTTGGAATGTAGCCCATGTTTTTTCATTTAATCATCTCTTGTCCTAGTTTGCTTCTTTATTGCTCTGGTAGCACAATAACCAAGAGCAACTTGGGGAGAAAAGGTTCATATAGCTTATGGCTCACACCTCCAAATCACAGTTCACAGTCAAGGGGAGTCAAGGCAGAAACCGGGGGGCAGAAACTAAAACAGAGACCACAGAGGAACACTTCTTACAGGCACTCCCTCTGGTTTCCTCAGCTGCTTTCTTATACAGTCCAAGTCCACCAGCCTAAGGATGGCACCACCCACAGTGGGCTGGGCCCTGGTACATCAATTAGCAATTATGACCATGCCTCAGAAGACTGGCACCTCGGTGCACACCTTCAATCCCAGCACCCAGGAGGGTCTCTGTGAGTCTGAAACCAGCCTGGTCTATATAGCAAGTTGTAGGCAAACCAGGGCTGCATAGACTACCCCCTCCCAACCAAATAAAAAAGAAAAGAAAAAGAAAGACAAGAAGGAAAATGTCTCACAGACAACGTGACATGGCCACAGGCCAGTTCAATGAAGGAGATTCCTCAGTCAAGGTTGCCTCTTCCCACGCACTTCATTTTGTGTCAAGTTGACAAAACCAACAGGGCGCGTTCCTATGACAATGGTCTCCCTGCCTCCTTCGTGGTGACTGATGCTGCTATGGTCATGGGTGCATAATTACCTGTAAGCCTGTTTTTCATGCAGGCATGTGCACCTGTAGAGACCTCTGCTGTTCTCTATCTTATTTTTCAGTTGGGGTTTCTCACTGGAGTTCTCCTATTCGATAATACTGGCTGCCCCTCCGAGCTGGGGTTTCAGACATATGTTCTCATACTCTTACATAAGTGCTGGGGAATCTGTAAGAAATAAAGTTTAAATGGCACATTTCCAATACTAAAAGTGCCAAGTCTCCTGCTCACAAATATGCAGGAGGCTCTAGGCCCCTGTCCGCGAGGTGATGCCTGTTTCCCTAAGCATTTTTATCTTAGGGTGGGAAATTACAGACAGTCTGCTATGTGACTGAGCCCATGTATCAGGGAGCAGGAGGGATTCTCGAACCCCAAGGTATATAGTAGATATAGCTCTGCCTCCTCAGAATACTACATTTACCAAAACTACAATTTACTCCAAACAAATAAGACGGGGGAACTTAGGGTGGGGACTGTCCCAGGTGACTGGGAAGAGTGTACCTTTCCAAGTACCCAGTCAGCGGTGGCGGAGAGAAGACGGCAACCTGCTCCTCATGCTTTCTTAGCTGGTGCTCAGTGGTGCAGGATGGTAAAATAAGCTGTCTCGCTTCCACCACTCTGAGGCTCTGATGCATATTATTCAGAAGTGGGATTCCCCTTGCCTCACCCTCTGTGGACTGGTCCTGTATTTCAGGAGCAGGCCTCAGGCTCTGGGCGATGGGAGATGTGCTCCACTCTGCTTCGGGTAGCCTGCTCTGGCCCACTGTTGTCTCTCCCCAACACTTTAGAAAGTTCCCAAGTTGATTCTGAGAAACGTGATACTGGTGCAGATGGACTTGGAGTGTGCATCACTCTGGCAACCAGGCAGGCTCATGTACCAGCCAAGGTGAGAAACCTAGGACGCCTTGGCGATTGGGCATTTTCACAGGGCGAGACGGTGTGACTGAAACCTGCCGAAGAAGTGAAGCGAGTACAAAGTTCCAGTCTGCAGTTCCACAAGGGACAAGGTCAGAGAAGGACAAAGGGAGTCCAAAATGATGTAAACAGCTGGCGTGGGGAGCTGACAACTCCGGAAGGGCCCGGGTGCCAGGTGCCCTTTGGGACAGGTGTGGTGATGCAGGCCCTTTTAGAAGACCCCTTGGGTCTCACAGAACAACTGGACCAATTTCTAGGTCCTAATTTTTACATTTGTGCAGAAATGGGGTCCTTTTTGCAGGAGAAGAGAAGGTATTACTTAGGAGAGTTGCCCTGAATATCTGGGAGAGACAGCATCTCTTTGGGGAGGAAAAATTACTCAATACTAACTCCAAATGGAGTAATAATAACCTTATTGATTGGGCCTGAATGTGAGCTTTTAGGGAACTGATTATTCAGGATATTAGGAAATCTGCACCTAGGTCACAAAATATCTCTAAAGCATCTGCAATTCAACAAGAAAAGGAAGAGTCTCCCTTTGCCTTTCTACAAAGGCTTAAGGATCCAATGAGAAAGTACTCTGGGTTGGATCCTGAAGACTCACTGGGGCAAGGTCTCCTCAAGGTCCACTTTATAGCTAAGAGGTAGCCTGATTACCAAAAAGTTACATATAGATTACCATACAAAGATGGATGATTAGAATAAAAATCTACTGAGGAATTATTGAGAGCGACTCAGAAAGTATCTACAAAGCGGGGAGAAGTCAAGACAAAAGGCTTGGATCAGGGTCTCTGTGGTAGAGGAGGTAGTCAGAGAGGCAGAACCAGGACTGGAGAGACGGCTCAGCAATTAAGAGCCCCAGCTGCCCTTGCAGAGGACCGGGGTTCAGTTTCTAGCACCGACATGGCAGCTTACAACTGTCCATAACTCCAGTTTCCAGGGGATTTGACATCCTCTTTTGACCTCTGAGGGCACTGAATGACAAAGGTTCACTTACACTCATGCAGACAAGACACTCAGACACGTAAAATAACAGATACAATATTTTAAAAGGAGATAGGCCAATGACTCCTCTAAGAAGAGACAAGGGGAGTCGTAGACCACTGAAGAATGACCGAGATGACACACAGATAAAAAAGTCCTGAAGTGCAAAATGACAGGCAGGACTCAGGAGAGAGGCCGAGGCAGGCAGTCTGTGAGTTTGAGGCCCCCACGAGCTATGAAGTGAGAGCTATGAAGTGAGAGCTATGAAGTGAGACCACATATTGCTCTTGCCGGCACCCACACTGGGTGGCTTTTAACCACCTGCAATCCAGCTCCAGGGGATCTTTTACCCTCTTCTGGACTCCATGGGAACCTGTAGTCAAATGCACATAACCACACAGACACACATTTATACAGATAATTTAAAAATTAAAAAAAAAAAAGACTCTTTAGAACTGGGTGTGGTGGCACCTGTCTTTTAATTCCAGCACTTAGGAGGCAGAGGCAGGCAGATTTCTGTGAGATTGAGGTCAGGTTGGTCTGTAGAGTGAGTTCCAGGGCAGCTTTGCGTACAGGGAGAACTTGCCTTAAAAAGACGCCCCCCACCAAAATATATATATATATATATATATATATATATATATATATATGTGTGTATGTAAAACTTTAGAACCTTGTGTTGCCTTATATCCTCCTAGTTAGTAAGCCAGATGGATCAGAACAGTTGCTTCAAGATCTGAGAGCTATTAATCAAATGTCTAGGTTTGCTGCCCTACGGTATCCAACCTAGACTCCCTGTTAAGCAAAATTCCCCACCATCACAAATGTCTTAGTGTGGTGGATCTAAAGGACACATTCTCGATGTGTCTTCTGGAGTCTAAGAGAAGAGATCTCAAGACAGAGACACGGCTCAGTAACTAAGAACACTTGCTGCTCTTGTAGAGGATCTGGGTTCAGTTCTCAGCACCTGCATCGTGGATTACAGCCCTCAGCAACTCCAGTTCTGGGGAATCCGATGCCTTCTAGCCTTCTCAGGCATGTAGTGTACTCATATATATGCAGGCAAAACACTCATGCACATAATTTTTTTTTTAAAGAAAGAAGAGACGTCTTTGGTTTTGAATAGGAAAATCCTATAGCTGGAAAGAAATTACAGTATCAACGGAGGGGCTTGCCATAGAGCTCCACAGGGGCCCTGGGTTTATTCAACCAGATCTTAGAAAAGGTCCTTGAAGGTTTCAGCCTTTGGAGATGATTCAATTATTATAATATGTGAATGATCTTTGGGGTTTGTTTGTGTAGCCCTGGCTGGCCTAGAACTCACTATGTAGACCAGGCTGGCCTCAGACTCACAGAAATTCATCTGCTTCTGCCGCTCAAGTGTTGGGTTAAAGGTGTGTACCAACATGCCCTGTGTGGAAGACCATTCACTTTCTGGAAAAAGAAAAGATCAGTCCCCTAGGGCTACTATAACCGCCATAACTTTTAGGGGAAGGGATTACATCTCTAGAACCGAGCTACAGTGTAGAAAAGAAGTCAGGTTCCTGGGTCATCTGATTAGGAAAACAAAAAATCAACCCAGAGGGGATATCAGCTATGGCGAGCCTTCCCTTGCCTAAGACAAATCAGGAGCTCTGACAATTTCTAGGGCTAATTGCCTAGTGTAGAATAGGGACTGATTCCCCTGCCCAGAGGACAAAGCTCTTATACCTTACACTACTCAAGGAGGAACTTGATGCACTACAGTAGCCCAAAGAGGTAGTTCAGATGATAAATGAACTCAAACAGGCCCCAGTACTTGCTTTAGTGCTCACGGCCCTACTATTTGCTCTTGTGCTCACAGCTTTTGTACTCACTAGGATCTAGGGAGGGGTATCATGAATTCTCTCATGGTGAGGCCCGGCAGTCAGCCTCACCCCACCTCCAGGTTTTAACCGATGAACGGATAGAGAATGATCTTTAGAGAGATTAGTTAATTCCATGTTACTTACAAGGAGTTCATCCCCAGAGAGAGGGAGAGGGAGATTTCCCATGGTGGAGCCTGAATTTTGATCACAGGTTCCCCCAGAACTCTCGAACATGCACCCAAGATGGACACCTGGCACCATGCCCACCTCTCTCCTTCCCAGCCTTCCCTGCATTCCCATTAAACCTTCCCGCTTAAGTCATTGGTTAGTTGGCTGTCAGTCATATTTGGAAGTCCATCCCTCATAGCAGACAGAGAGAAAAACTGCTTTTCTATGCAACGTCCCACCCCTTTTTCTCTCTGGTTCTCACATACTTTCCGCTACCTCTTCCTCGATAATCCCTGAGCCATAAGAGCAAGGGGTTTGGGGAGGGAGAATAACAGGTATAGGATGATGTTCTTTCCACTGTGGCATGGATTATCATCTTGCTTCAGTGATGCTCCTTCTACTGTAATAACACAATAATTGTAAAACAGCAACAACACCAGTAACAACAACAGCAAAAATAACATCCACACAAATACTGAATGACCTAACCTAGGCAATTAGGCAATACCTAACTAGGCACATCATATTTATCTTGTAGCTTTTTTGCGGGGGTTTGTAACTCTCCCCTTCACCATCGGGAGTCAACATCTTTTTCCTAGTATCAGATGTGTGTGTGCCCTCCCTGAAGAGCAGGCCCTGAATCCAATTTTAAATATGCTGGGGATGCACATACCAGATGAGCCTCTATCACACCTGTGGAGACATTTGACAGTGAAGCACACAAGATCTATCCTTAAGCAGAGTGTTTCAGGACCATTCCCCCATGGCAGCCTACATAGCGCCATGAAAGCCAGCCATCCATTTGTGAGGAGTTTTCAGCTCGGTCCCAGCTAGATCTCTTTCCATGCTCGAACCATGTCACATCTTCAGTAATAGGGCCTTACCATCCAATTCCAGTGTGCAACCAGCATTATATTGTGGCAATTGCCTTTTGTTTGATAGAAAGGGGATTCCAAGGCTCCCTTGGCCAACAGCTCATAGGGGGAGCAACCCACACCTGGTACCGGAATTGCTAGTTAACAGTCATATAAAGTATCCTTTTACTCTTTGGCATCTAAAGGTCTAGACCCATAGAGCTCCCAGAATTTCACAGCTGTACTTCACCCTTGTACCCTGTATGAGTCACATTCCATTCTTGTTCCTTCAGGTGTACTTGATGTCTCTCAACTTGGTTTCATATCTGTAAAACACTCCAAAGTTAACATTACATACACACACAAGGTCTAACATAGCAAGGAAAATAACTTGTCATTTGCATCAGCTGTTTTTTCAACAGATCCATGTTGGGTACAATGACATGTAATCCATTTAGTGTCCTGGATTTCTCACGTGCAGCCTCCATGCATCCCTTTATCTTTTCCAACCTCATTGGTGCTGGCCCAAACTGCTTGGTCCTACATAGGGCCAAGGAGGAATAAGGTTTTACTTGCCCCTGTCTCACTTGTTGATTCCTAGGGCCGGGGAGACCCTGGATCTGATTCCTGACCCTAGCCACACCTGTGGTCTCTCTATTGTTCACACCTGGCTGTTGGGAGAGGCCCTGGCTGGGCAAACTGTCTCACCCCTCAAATAGCCAGTCACAAGAGAGAAATGTACCCTGTTTATTCTGGGGGCGGGGGTTAGTATCCAGCCCTGGGATAAGCTTCATCCTCTGTGTACCTTTTGTGAACCGTTTCTCAGGGTTCAAAGCCTCCCAGAGCTGCTTTAGCACAGAATTTGTCTTTTTATCAATTTTTTCTTTAGGAACTTGGGCTAAACACAAGTCTCTCTGCATTTGTCTCTGAGTAACCCAAACAGACCTCCTTTTCTGTTTTGCCTCCCTTACACATCTTTTAGGTTCTTCTATTTTTCTATAGACATACTTTACATGCTGGTCCAGGTTGTTTAAATCTGTCAAAGCATCTCTGGCCTTGTAAAGCTCTTTTTCCATTAGGGAATCTAGCAGGGACACTAAACCTCCATAAGCAATGTCGAGGTCCTTGTTCAATGAAGTCCCTCATTAAATCTCTAGTGAACACAGCCCTATCAGGCCCAGTGAAAGGGCTACTGTATATTGCTTTCCTCATGCCCAGTTCTCTTAACAGCACCTGTCCTTCTTGTGTCGCACTCCAGCTCCTGGTATTCATGGGGGTCTCCACTGGTGATGACCAAGTGTCTCCTGTGGCGTGCACAAGCCAGTTCATCAGAGACTGCTTTCCCTTGTATTGTGCCAGGTTATGCAGCTTAAGTCTCAAGGAGGGACGAGTGGTTATGTTGCTCAGCTGTCTTGCTTCTGCAGCATTGAAAATAATCTCATCTGCTCCTATGTCCCACAGCCTTACAAGCCAGGTAGCTAAGGGTTCCCTCCTGGTTTGTTTGAATGTCTTTCCCAGCTCCAGCAGTTCTAAGACCAAGAACCCTTTAGGGGCACTTTCAGCTCCTTCTGGGTTGCTTGCTTCTTCCCAGGGGTTCCAGGTTTTAGGGTCCCAAGATGGGTCCTGCATTATCAACCTAACCCTTCATTCCTTTCTGACTTCCTATCTGTAAAAAGTGGCAGGCTAAAAGCTCCATCTCCTTTTCTCTTTTATTCAGTTTGATAGCAAGCTCAGTGGCTAGTAATGAAGAAGCAAGGCTCATATCTTTCTCTGGATTTAATTCGCCTCTCACACTTTGAATTTCCTTTTGTGCTAAGACCTCAGTCTGAGACTGCCATCTCAAACTGGACTGTGTGCCATGGCCTCCTCCATGGAGTCTCCAGTGTGTGCCATCACCACTGATATTTGTCCCACCGATCTCATCGTCTTAGGCAAGTTCACCTTAATTACATATTTCACTATAAACTGTCCCAACCCTGCAATGGCCGCCATACACACCAGTCCCATGGAGATAACCCACCATGTCAAAATTTCTTCTGCCCATACTCTTTCTTTTGCTGATTCCCATATTAAATGAGGCTCCATAACTTCTTTTCATGGGAGCATTCTCTTTCTGTCAGTCGGTCCTCCTCGACTACGCCATCTGTATCTGAATTCTCTCATGGTGAGGCCCGGCATTCAGCCTCACCCCACCCCGAGGTTTTAACCGACTGAATGGACAGAGAATGATCTTTAGAGAGATTAGTTTATTCCATGTTACTTACACGGAGTTCATCCCCAGAGAGAGGGAGAGGGAGATTTCCCATGGTGGAGCCTGAATTTTGATCACAGGTTTCCCCAGAACTCTGGAACCTGCACCCAAGATAGAGACCTGGCACCATGCCCACCTCTCTCCTTCCCAGCCTTCCCTGCATTCCCATTAAACCTTCCCGCTTAAGTCATTGGTTAGTTGGCTGTCAGTCATATTTGGAAGTCCGTCCCTCATAGCAGACAGAGAGAAAAACTGCTTTTCTATGCAACAGGAGGGAAAAAGGAGCCAGTGACCTCCGTTTGCAAATCCCTTGATCCTGCCTCTGGGGGACGCCTGACTGTTCAGGAAGTGGCAGCTGCTGCCTTGATAGTGGGAGAAAGAGGGAGACTGACCTTTGAAAAACCTTCATAGTGAACATTCCACATCTTAAATCAAAAGGATGGGAGATGCCTAGGTGATTCTGGATTTTTAAAAAATATTTTATTTTTTTATTTTTATTTTATGTGTATGAGTGTATTGCTTGCATGTACTTATGTGCACTGTGCTGTGCAGTGACAGTGGAGGTCAGAAGAGGGCATCAGAACCCCGGAACTGAAGTTATAGATGGTTGGTAATTGCCATTGGGTGCTGGGAATCGAACCTGAGTCCTCTGTAAGAGTAGCCAGTGCTGTTAACCACTGAGCCATTTCTCTAGTCCCCTAATTCCAGATTTTAAAGTATGAAACACTATTACTAGAAAACGATGCTTTGATCTTGACTGGGGATTCCTGGCAAAATCCAGCAAGTTTTTATGGAGAGATTATCAAGAGCCTTTAGATTTCAACTGCTTTAATTTGATAGACTATCAGAGGTCAGACTGGAATTGTGAAGGACTTTTCTTCATGATAGGATCAGATTCTAAATGACTGAGAAGAAAAGACATAATAGTTATTCTATGATAGAAATAAACAATCTTTATGTGAGGGAGGCACACTATCTAATAACTAGTTAGCCCAAACTTGTAAGTTGTATGCTCTCAGTTAGGTCTAAGGGTTTCTAGAAAAACAGAAAGGTACTAAGTACACAGACTTTAAATGTGCATATAGAATCGTACATATCTTTGGAAAATTTTGCACAGACCAAGGTTGTTAGTTTTTTTTTTTTTTTTTAGTATATGTGTATGAATATTTTGTCTGCATATATATATGTGTACCATGTGTATGCTCAGTGTCTATGGTGGCCCAAAGAGGGCACTGGATCCCCTGGAGCCACAATGTTGGTGCTGGGGACCCAACGCAGGTCTTCTGCAGGAGTAGCAAGTGCTCTTAATGTTGAGCCATCTCTCCAGCTCCCAGACTTATGATCAGTGCAAGAAAAGAATAAATACAGTGGGAAGTAATGAAACAGGTCTTAGGAAGCCTTGCCCTCCCAGTGGCCGCGGCTGTGGCCCGTATGAACGGGCAGCAGAGAGGAGGCTCCTGGAAGGCTGTGGTGACGGACTGAGAGCGAGAAGCTGCTGGATGGGTTTCTCTTGAGGAAGCAATTAAGCTGTTCAATTCAACTCCAAACATTGATAAAGTAGCATCTAGACCTCAGTTTACCTACTAGGAAGAAAGGGAATTGATCCAAATCAGGGTCAATGTAAACTGAAGATGGGAGGTGAATACTTCCTTATGGGAGATAGTCAACAAACCTATTATGAAAGAATTAATATGCATCTCGAATAAAGGGAGCCTCTGAGGTCCCAGCCTATATCTGATACAATACGTAGGAATTCTGGATGTCTGGGCATTTATACAATCACCAAACAAGTGTGTGTAAGATGTGGGACTTGCCAAAAGATAAACAGAAAAGTCATGAGGTGAGTGACTTCAGGTGTGAGGCCTCTTGGACTAAGACCCTTGCAAAGAATCCAAGTGGACGTCACAGAAATGCCTAAAATAGGGAGACTGAGATATTTACTAGTGATAGTGAACATCTTTCTGGATGCGTGGAAGTCTTCTCTCTTTCAACTGCTACTGATGGCAATGTTGCCAGGATAATCTAGAACGGATCATATCACAGTTTGGTCTTGTAGAAAACATAGATTTAACAGTGTCCGCCATTTTACATCCAAGGTATTACCAGGAATCAAGGAAGGTTCAGACGTTAATTGGGGCTGTGATACTCCATGACAATCCCGCTCCAGCTGGGAGAGTAGAAAGAATTAATCAAACCCTTAAAAAACATATAACTAAGCTCATCTTGGTGCTTGGACCAAATGTCTCTCTATAGATCTTCTCAGAATTAGAACAGCTCCAAGGGCTGTGAGATTGTCTCCTTATGAGATACAATATGGCCTCCCACATCTGGGCAGAGGAACTGAGCTTCCAACAATGGGAACTAAAGATCAGTTCTTTAAAAACTATACTTCTCAGCTGAGTATGGTGGTATACACCTTTGGTCCCAGCATCTGGGAGGCAGAGGCAGGCAGATCTCTGTGAGTTCAAGGCCAGCTTGGTCTACATAGTGAGTTCCAGGCCAGCTGGGGCTACAGGAGACCCTGTCTCCAAAAGACCAAAAACAAAACAAACAAAACCCCTTACACTTCCCATATCTCTCTCTTTGTGATCCTTTAGAGTTAAAGGACTTCCTGCTCAGACCCCACGGGCCCTTACTAGTGATAGTGAACCATCTTTCTGGAGCGGTGAAAGTCTTTAGTTCCAAGGTGGGGACTTGATGCTAATAAAGATCTGGAGAGATAGCAAGCTTCAACCTAGCTGGGAAACCCCTATCAAATGTCTCTGACCACCAAGACTGTTATAAGGACACAGAAAAGGAATGGACCTATCACACTCGGGTAAAAGGACCAGCTAATATGAACCAAGGAAAGGGGGTGCAAAGTGATTAGATATCTTGGGAGCCCCTAAAATGAACTCTCAGAAGGAGCTATGAATCTCTTACTTCTAGTGATAATGAATGTTCTGAGTAATTTGACGTGGGACATTAGGGAAACAGGTTGAGAGGTGGAAGATTTCTGGTGGCAATCTGGATAAACATCACCAAAGAGAACGAGACCTAAACTATAAAAGTAGATACTTTCCTGCTTTTCTTTAATTTTTATTTGTTGTTTTCATTTTATGTGCATGAGTATCTTGCCTGCATGTATGTAAGTGCACCATGTGAATGCAATGCCCTGCAGAGGTCAGAAGAGGGTGTCATATCTCCAGAACTGGATGGATGGTTGTCAGCTACCATGTGGGTGCTGGGAACTGAACCCAGGTCTTCTAGAAGAACAGTGTTATTAACCACTGAGCCATCTCTTCAGCCTTGTACTTGCCTAATTTTAAACTGTGGAGGCATGTAATCAGAGAGTTCTCAGTGGTCCAGACAAATACTTCAGTCCTGAGTCCCAAAATCCTAGCTGTAGGTTACCCCATGCCTTGGGTGGTCTAATGTATGGTGGACTGCTATGAAAAATGGATGGACAACCTCTTATTCTCAAGAAAAACCTCTTACTCTAAAACCAAATTCCTAGAAGTATCTGTAGCCCCAAGAAGTGGTCCCCAACACCGTAACTCTCTCCTCACAGATGAAGACATTAATAGGACTTATAGATTAGGAGCAGACATACCTGGATTTGATCCAACAGACCAATTCCGATACTTTGTCAGGTCATCAGCCTCTCCTAATCAAATCATTACCAAAGTCCTCTTGAGGGCCAAGGAGAAACACAGAGGGGCCCCTTAAATGACCCAAAGAGGGCAGAAAGAGTAGAAATACAGGATTTAAGACAGATAAAAGTAGAAGCTGGACATAAAGAATTGAATGCTTACATAGAATGGGTCAAACTTACAGCACAGGTGCTCGGCGAGAGGGAGTGTTGTGCTTATGCAGCAGGATGCCCCCAGGCACAGGTGGGTACCCTGTCTCTTTGAATGGGACCGAGACCCCACTGCAGTAAGATGCGTGCTCTGTTGCAGGGTAAAGATACCTGGGAAATGAGACTTGCCCGTCTGCTGCTCCTTTTCCTAGTCACACAGGCCAGTTCACCTGAACCGTCTCCTTTCTCGTGGGGAGGGTGAATTAGTCTTTCTCTCTCCTAGGACAGGAGGACAGATTCTCTCCCCCAGTGGAGGGTTTTAGAGCAGGACCTGAATGCCTCAAAAGACAGAGAGGCAAGTAGCAATTACCCTGCACTGTAGGTCTCTGAGCTGACGCACACTGACACTGCGGACAGGGAGGCTGCTTGCTGCTTCCTTTACCCGGGCTTCAATTCTCTTAGCGAAGCTAATCCCAGGGCTAGGAGGCCAGTTTCTAGGTCTTTTGACTCACCCTGTCTACACTGACTTTCCAGGAGTTGTCAGTAGAGTTACAAATGAATTTAAGGCTAAAAACCAAATAGTTGCAGGATTTAAATTGTCTTTTAACTTTTTGTTTACAACAGGAATTCATCCTTTTAAAACATTTTTTGCTTTATTTTTATTTGACATGTATGCATGTATTGTATGTACGTATGTATGTGCTGTACAGTGGCTTCAGAGGACAGAATAGGGTGTCAGGTTCCCTGGAACTGGAGTTAGCTAGTTGTTAGCTGCTATGTGGGTGCTGGGATTTGAACTCAGGTCTTCTGCAAGAACAGCCAGTGCTCTTAACCATCGAGCCATTTCTCCAGCCCCCACAACCTAATGTTTTTAGATACTAGATTGAACTATTGGTTCCATGGTGAGGGGACTCAGTCCCACCCTCAAGTTGCCAGTGGAACCTCTACCTTGCATTCTGTACCTTGCATTGTGCTTGTCTTTGTTCTAGCTCAGAAAAGCATAACTGTTCCATTTCTCCTTTTCATTTCATTTTCTTCCTCTCAGATGCTTGCAAAGCTTGGGCATGTTTTCCCTGATGTTCTGGGCCTTCTTACTTTTCCTCTGAAGTGCCTCCCACCCTCACCCCCTGCTCCACTTTGCCATGGGATGCTTATCCAGCCCCCACTGTTCACCACCATGTCTAACTCAGAAGGCATGACTTGCTGAACATGGGGCTGTTCCCCTTTAATTTCAGCACTCAGGGGGCTGAGGCAGATGGATATCTGTGAGGCTAGCCTGGTCTACATAGTGAGTTCCAGGCCAGTTGGGGCTATAGGGAGACCCCGTCTTATAAAAACAAAAACAAAAGGCACGGCTTTCTTTCTTGGCAGTGGCTAAAACTTGCAGCTTGTCTGCCCTATTATGCTGTTGTTGTTTTAAGACTAATAAAATTGTCTTTGAGCTTTCCCCAGAGACCATTCTTAAATTCTTTTATTAATGAGACTAAGAACCCAAAGAAGGGACCATGATTACCCTGGTAACAGAATTACCATGAAGTTAGAGGTCATCTGACAATCACTCTGGCAGCCATCTTAGATTCAACCAGCTTTGGCCAGCACATCTGGAGAACTTCCAGTCCTCAGACATACTGTTATCAAAGATCAACAAGATTAGGGTGGGGTGGACCTTCAGTTAGGACAGCTAGGAAGTACTCAGTGTTACCACAGGCCCTCTAAGTGCGCCGAGCTGAGGAGCCATAGTGGAATCTGAGGGGAAGGGAGGACTCAGTTTTTATTTCTGAGCCCTGTTATGGTTTGCTCTTCATCCAACAAGTATGTTGTGTCAGACACTGCTGCAGACCCTGAGCGCAGCACAGAGAACAAAATAAAGGTCCCTGATCCGTAACTATCCTGGGCCTACAGGAGGTGCTGTCAATGCAGCCCCAGCCCCGAAGGCAGCCAGCCATGGTGTTCAGAGTCGTTTCTGTGTAAGGCAAGTTCTAACTCTCCATTGTCCCTTCTGTTTGGTTGACTTGATGAGGAGAAAGTTAGATTCTCATAACTGTGTTCTTACACCATGTCCTGGTCAGCTCCGGCCATTTGGAGTTTCCTTCGTTTTACTTACTGCGTGGAACCTTGAACTGGAACCCTGGGAGCTCAGAGATGTTTTATTGCTCTGTAGTGTTCTCACTATACCCTGAGATGTTTTGTTACTCTGTGCTAATGTCTTGAAGCTCTATAATGTTTAGCACCATGTCTGACTGATAAAGATGTAAAACTTAGAGAATGGAAAGTTCACCAAATGGTTTAATGAGGCATCTGGCCCAATAAGTCCAAGGAAAGGGTAGATCAGACATGTCAGAAATCTAAACTTCTGCTGATGATACCTGTTTCTCTAAACTGAAACGACCCTTTGACCCAGTTCTAGCCCAGTTAGCCTGGCCTAGTTGTGCATCAAAAGGGAGCAGATGTCCTGACCCTTGCCTGGAATATCTACTTTGAAAACTACATTGGCCCAGTGAGCTAAGAAAGGAATTTCCTGAGATAACATGGGCCAGTGTGAAAAGAAACATAGGGCCCAGGTGCTAAACATAAAATGATGAGGCTAAATTGACTATATAACCCTCACCTGGAGTTCAGTTTGGGGCTGCAGGGAATCTAAAAGCCTTTGCTTTTTCTGGGACCTCTGCATGGGAAGGGAAGAAACGAGCTTCCCAGCTCTCTCCTGGGTGAAAACTTGGTCTCTTCGCTGTTCGAAGAATTTTTCCATAACAGACTGGTCTCTGGGACTTGGTATCACAAAACCCAAAGCTCTTCAAGGATCCACTTTCTCTAGTGCCAGTGGGAAGAAGGATGGAATCTTCCAGATCAAGTGTCAAGGGTGATGATGGTTCTATTGCTGAAGAATTCCTAGAGAACTGATTGGGTGCAGATTCCTGGGCCTTGGGATTAGAGCTGTGGGATAAGTTTTGTCTTCTGTGATCTGGGTATGGGCCACTGCCAAAGACAAAGATAAGTTGTCTTCTCTCAAGCAGCATGCATAAAGCCTCTTGTTTAGATTTGTAGTGAATTGTTTTGTTGCTTTCTTTTTGAGACAGGGTCTCGAGTAGCCTAGGCTGGACTCGACCTCTTTATGCAGCCAAGGATGACCTCAAACTCTTGATTTTCATGGCTCTACTTCCCAAGAGCAGAGGTTACAGATATGTGTCACCAAATCTGGCCTTTTTAAACTAAATTAATTTTTTTGGAGACAGGCTCTTGCTATATACTTCTGGCTGGCCTAGGCTCCTCCTGCCTCTGCCTCCAGAGTATTGGGAGTAGTGAGTGCCACCATGTCCAGCAGTAAATTAGTTTTACAGATGTTTTCCCTCTAGCAATCTGTGACTTCTCACCACAGCCCTTCAGGGATGAGGCCACTGAGACCCAGAGAGGGTCTGACTTGCCCTGAGACACAGACCCAGGGAGACCTTGTGTGGGCAGACCTTGTGGCCTCTAGTGTGTCCCTTTAAGAGGAAGGCTTGTCCCTAGTAACTGGTACTCAGATCGGGACCTGGGGAGCCCTGGGGAAAGGAAGGAACTAGACAGGGGAGGGGTGATGGGCCAGCGGGGGAGAGCACCACAGCAAGGCAGGACTGTAGGCAGAAGGCCTGAGACCTCACTGGCAAGATGCTGAGCCCTACGGGTCAGAAACAAGGCCAAGGTTCCGTAGTGATGGCTCATACCCGGAGCGTTTTCCTTACTGTGCTCAACAGTTCCCTGAGGTGAGCACCCTTATACTCAATTTCCACAGGTCAGTACTGACACCAGAGAGGTGAGCTGTCTTTCTGAGGTCTCAGACACAGAATTCCCACCCAGGTGGGTTCTTCTAAATCCCAAGCTTTCTCCTGACTGTTGGTAGCAATGTTAACGTATCCAAAGAACAGAGGGGCTATGGGCCTTCTTTTTCTCTACTAGAGTTTGTTATTTTGAGGGTAGACATTCAGGCGTGAAGGGATTTGGGGATGGACAGTTCACAAGGCTAATCTTTTCTCCCAGGTGACCTCGGGCAGGTAGCTCCCTCTCCGGGTCAGTGCTGTGGATGCGTCAGCAGTGCCAGCCTGGGGCTGTCGGGAGTGGGGGTGGGGGAGGAGCCTGGGTGTTTATAGAGTCTCTATAAGACCAGCTGGGAAACTGGAGCTGGGCTATTTCACAATAGTACGGTCCATTGACTTTCAAGGAGCGAAGGGTGGACACTCAGAGTTGGCGTCTCCTGGAATGGAAGCTGTTGCTGGGTTGTTGCTGGCCCCTATGGGGCTCCCTACACCAATGGGGACAGAATAGTGGTCTCTGTGGATCAAAGCTCAGCCCCAAGAACAAGGGACTCTCCGCCCTGCTCAGGCAAGGCCCAGAGGGAATAGTCACACTGGAGGGATCTTAGAGATGTCTGATCCAGTTTGCTCTCCACAGATGAAGAAAACGAGGGGAAAGCCTTGACCAAGTTCTGTCAGAGGGTCAGTCTACATCCACAGGAGTTCAGGTCTAGAGGTGGCTTTTGTTTTGCTTTAGAAATGTTGTACTTTTAATTTTATTGTGTGGAGGTGGGCATACGTGCAAAGGCTCAGGAGTTGAGGTCAGCTTTGGGGAGTCAGTTCTCTCTTTGTTTTTTTTTTTTTTTTTAACTTTTTGAGACAGGGTCTCGCTGTAGCAACAGCTGGCCTGGAACTTGCTATGTAGACCAGGCTGGCCTTGAACTCACAGAGATCAGCCTACCCCTGCTTCCCTAGTGCTGAGATTAACGATGTGTGTCACCATGCCCAGCTACTGTCCCTCTACTTTTGGTTGGGTTCCAGGGATGGAACTCATTCAAACTCAGGAAGTCCAGCTTCACAAGCAAGCACATTTTTCTGCTGAGTCATCACACTGATCCTAGAATTTGTTTTAAATGACCTACCCTATCCGACCATAGTGATTTAGGGATGCTTGGAGAAGTGCTCCTGGGGCACCCTCCGCAGGTGGGCAGCTTTTGTGGGGAGAGCTGAGGAAGGCGGTGACACTGGGTCTTTGGTGTTGGGTGAGGTCTGGGGAAGGGGACCTAGATGGAGCAGATGTGAACTGAGGCATGGAGATTGTGAAACTACTGCAGCAAGGGACCAGCCTGCATCAGGATGTGGGGGTTGGACAAGAGAGTGTCCTGGGAGAAGTTTCATCAAGGACAAAAAGACTGGCTGTCATCCTGCGGGCGCTTGAGAGCCCAAGCAGCCTGCTCAGTTGCCTGGCAAACCTGGTGGTTGTTGGTGGGCAGGGTCCGGCATGCAGGCTCACAGCGCCTCCTAGTGGCCCTATTTCACACTGCACTGTAACGCTGCCATAGCATTGTGACAGGTCCCTGCAGGACTCTCTGCCAGTCCTTCCAGAGCCTCTCAGTGATGGTGAGGAGGCCTACATCTCACAGTTTAGCTCTTAACTAGTGTGGCAGGCTCATTCCACACCATCATCTAATTCTGCTGCAAGTCCTGTCTCCACACACTGGCACTTAACCGCTCTCTCAGAACTTGGGGAATTTGCTGGAACATTCTCTTATTAGGGTCTCCTGTATGCCCACCCCATTTGTGCTCACCCCTAGGCTGTACAGATCTTCATCATATGTTGGAAGAACAAATGTACCAAAGAGTGTGTGGTCTTCAAATGCACTGCAGCATTTGCAAGATTGTTCATAAAATGGTAAACAGTTTCTTAGGATGAGGGAATTTCATGTGAATTTTTCCTTTTGTACTGTTATTGCTTAGTTTTCAATACATATTGTCTTTATCACAAATTTTTGTTTGAGACAGGGTCTTGTTCTGTAGCCCAGGCTGGCCTGGAACTCACTATATAGTTCAGGCTGGTCTTAAACCAGTGGCAATCCTCCTGCCTCAGATTCCCAAATGTTGGGATTACAGGCATGAGATACCACACCTCACACAAATTTTACTTTGTGAAAAAAAAACCCTTGAAATTAAAGTATATGTACACCTTAAATCAAAGTTGGGTTTTGTGAAGCGCATCTCGTAGACAGGACAAGTGGCCCCATGGTCCCAGAGCTGGTCTTTGTTTCATAGGGATTGCTAAATCCCCCTGCACTCTGACCTACAAACTCACGTACAGTTTCTCTATAGATCTAGGCACCTGGCAGACACAGATAGCTGCACAGCCTTCCTCACTGCTTCCTGCTGCCCTGTCCTCCGCCTCATCAGAGCTTTCCGTTTCCTGCCCCCAAATCAGACCCCTGCTCACTCTCCTGAGCTGCTCCAGCTCTCCCCCTTTTCTCTTCAGGATTGTCATTTGCTGTCCTAGCATCCTGGAATGACCCCCACCCCGAACCCGTCTGTGCTCTGCATCACTGAGGCTTCAGGTTACACATCACATCCTTAGAGACGCCTCCTCCAACCTCCCAGTCCACCCTCCATTACACACTCCGCAGCCACCAGGCTTTAGTCTCCCCGGCATCATTTGGGATCCCCTGCTGCTTCCCAAATACGACCCACCTGGGCAGGGCCTTGCAGACAATGCTGGCAGCTGTTCCAGGCAGCACCCACCACTGCTTCACAGTGGCTTCCAGAGAACTGGCTATGTGGTGAGAGGCCTGGAGCTGGGGGTTCAAAGGAGACACTGAAGTTAAATGACCTGACCCCGGATTGGCCACGCCTCAAAGCCTAGGGAAAGACATCTTTGGCCATTTTTCCTCCAGAAGGTGGCAGCTACACATCTGCCCTGCCTCACTGGGGCTTCAGCAGAGGCCTTGCTGCCTGACATTTACTGAGCATCTGATCTGCGCCCAGCTCTGGATGCAGGTACTGTCCCTGTACTCTTTGCCACCACCCTAGGAGGTGGGTACCATTTCTCCCACAAGTGGCAAAACTGAAACCTAAGCCTGGACTGTATTATCTGAGTAGGGATCTCAAGTCTCCTGTCTGGTGAGCTCTCAGGAAACAGGTGTGTCAGAGAAGCCACCCACACTGTGCCCTCTGGAAACCAGCACGCTGGAAAAACGTACGCCTCAATGATGCGGTGAGACTGTGACCTAGATTCAAGGGTGGCAGCCACCTGGATGTTTCTCTGCCCTTGTTTCTTGCTGTGAAGCGTGATCAGTCCCCATCCCACTGTTGTGTGGGAAAGCAGCAGAGCAGGCTGGGCCCATGGGAGCTTCGTACTGGATTTTGTAAATCCATCCGGTCTGGCCTGCAGGCAGGAAGTACCAGGTAGCACTCAGAAAGCTGGCCACAGGCCCCTGACATTTGTTCCGCATATAATGTTTTGTGACAGGGTCCTCAATGTATAGCTGAGGCTGGGCTACAAGGCTGCTCCTTCCTCCCAAATGCTAGGATCACAGGCATGCACCACCATGCCTAGGCAAAGCCGTATTCTCTTGGGCCTCCCATTTTCAGAATGGTGAAAGCCACATATCTTTCTTTCTTCACTACCCTCACTTATCCACAAGGCTTTCAACTACGTAAACATGGCTCTTTCAGGCTCTGCCAGGTTAAACTCAGACAGTCAGGGTTGCTATATGCTGGACGTACACCCAGAGAGGATTTAAGCACCACAGGAAGGCAGCAGGCAGAAATGAGTTTATTGCATTAGAAAAAACACCAATGAAAACTGGCAAATGCCTCCATACTAAACATAATTATTAGTTTGACTTCAAGGAAGTCATGAAGGAATCTCAAAGGTACAAGCTTTATTTCTTCTGGGAGAGGACGATGGTCTCATGCATCCACTCCCGTCCCTTTAGACCAACAGACCTCAAGCCTCATGAATGTCCACTGTGTGAAATGAGCACGATTCATTTCCCACATGAAGTTAGCTGGTCACGATTAGTGATAACTGCTCCTGAGATACTGGGACAGAGATGTGTGGTGGGATGGGGGTCCTGTTCTCTGCCTCCGGTGACACAGGGCTTGCAGCAGGGAGGGATAGCTTGCCTTCCTGCAGAGTTCTGGAACATTGTCCAAGCCTTCCTTCTCTAGCCCGAGGGCAGAGGCATGGTACAGAAGGCTGCTGAGCAGGAAGGGGGGGGGGGTATTCAAGTGATCCAGTGACAAACTCTCTCAAACAAACTTCCCAGAACATTACTGGATCTGAGAATCACTGATGGAAGGAAAACCAGATGAATCTGGCATTGGGACAGGAAAGCCCTGCCAATCTCAGGATAGAACTGAGAGCACTAGGTGGAGGTTGGTTGATGGCCTGGGCCAGAAAGGAGAGGGCAAAGGCAGGCAAACTGGAAAAAGAGGTGCTCTCAGGCAGAAAGAGTGATGGTTTCCCATCAAACTGCACCTTCCCAGAGGCCCAGCCTTGGACACCCCAAGCTTGAGGGTTCCATTCTGCCAGAAGACCAACACTACACAGTTCTTGTTGGTCTCCACTCTGATTCATCATCACCATGCACACCTGCAGACCAGTGGTCTTCAGAACTGAACTGCTCACTCATCTGACCTCCAACCTTCCGTCCCCAAACGTCACCTGACATTGCAGGTGGACTTGGCTCTGGTCAGGTCATGGGCAAACACTAAGGCAGAATGACATCTATTCTTCTCGCAGAGATCCTGATGATGCCAATTGCTATGGTTATCAGCAAAGACAGCAGGCGATGGGCAAGATGGACCAGCAGTAACTTTTCATGGAGGAAAGACCCTGCCCCAGGACAGCAACTGAGTTCAAAGTTCAAATTAAGAGTGGCAGGAACCCATGGCAGGAGAGTCCAAGGATGTGGAGTGACTCTCAGATATCCGCTCTCAGTCCCTTCCTCCACACTCAATCCCCGAACTAGCTAGTGGAAGGCTCAGGTGAAGAAGGAGTCCGAACGCCTGCCTGGATCAGACTTCCAGACTGTTCCCTTTGTGAGCTCCAAGCGCACATCATCAGGAAAATGCCCACTCACACCCTAACCACATCTCTTTCAAGCCAGAATGATGATGGAGACAACATCATGTTCAAAACACATTTAGGAAAGTCCCCATGGGAGGCAGATACTCTAACTTTTCTTGCCACCTTGATTCTGTACCATTATTCTTTTTGTATCAGAGACTTGTTCCTAGAGGGGACAATCATGTCCCCCCACCTCAGTCCCTAGATGAACACTTCATACTAGTTTGGGTGGCTGATTCTAGTGACATATAAATTACCAACATAATTATTTGTAGACAGAAGGCCTGGGTCTCTATTGCTTCAGCCCAGACTTTCGTTGACTGTGACAGGTCAGCTATGCTGAGGAAGAGTGGCTCATGGGCAGGCAGAGAGGCAGGCTTTCCAAAACTGGTGGTAGATTGGCACTTCGTCTAGGCAGGAGGAGAAATGGCTTTATCCTGTTTTCTCTGGCCTGATCCTTGCTGTCAATCTCCTTTGATCCTGAGACTCTGGCTGCTCCAACTCTGGCCCTGGGGCAGGCATTGTTTGGGGTAGGGAAGGGAAGGTCAGAGTTGTGGCTAGAGAGTTCACTTGGGTTGAGTTAGTCATCCTACAATGGTCCTATGTGCATCAAATCCTTTGGTTCATTTAATGCTTCAGGTCACAGATGTTATAAAATGCACTTGGGTCGCACAGGTGTGGAAACCTGGGTGGAGTGTGGGTATTCTCTGGAAAAGGGTCCAAGCCAGGATTCTCCCAAACTGTGCCTCCTGCTTTCTGTCTAAACAAATGCCCTCCCTTTCTCCACTGTAGAGGACGCTTAGGAAACAGCGTCAAAAGTGAACTCACAGACAAGACAGCCTTAATAAATTAGTATAATACTATTAGAAGGGATGGCATTTTGTTCTGCTTCTTAGGAGCATTGTCCTACATGCAGCCTGGTGATTTCCTTTCCTGGGAAATTTAAAAAGCCGTCCCCTGGTTGTTAGCTCTGATGTAAAATTATAAAATAGAAATCTGGTAGGGTTTGTTTTGTTTAAAAAGGAAAAGCCCTGGAGAGGCGGGCGGTCCCGTGCAGTCCGGTTAGCTTTGGCCGTTGGGTCTGCCTACAGAGTTCCCTCCTGGTGGCTGGATCTGGATGGAGTCCAGGAGGGGCCGAAGTGCCTGTCCAAAGGGCCTGTGGAGAAAGAGACACGAGCTGGGCAGTTTTGAAGTGCATCTTGTCCACAGCTCGGAAGTGGGTGAGAACAGTGGTTTTGGCAGCACCACCAAACCACCACACACTGATTTTCTTAAGGGGGCTGGCTATAGTTTGCTAAGTTTTCCCAAAGGCATGCATGTTAAAAGACTTGGTCCTCAGCCTGGGAAGCATCTGAGAAGTGGTGAAAACTTGAGAGGGAAGGCCTGCTGGAGGTCTTCCAGTCTTTGGAGGCAGGCCCCCGGAAGGAGAAAAATGGGGCCCTGGTCCCTCTACCCTATCCGCTCCCAGGCCACCAGGAGTCATCAGCCCTGCTCTGTCATGTGCTCCCTGATATAAGTGTCTTTGCCACAGGCACAAGGGGAACAGGGCCAAGTGACCATGGACTAAAATCTCTGACGCTGGGTGCCAGAACAAACCCTTCCTCCTTATAAGCTGATTATCTCATGTCTTTGTTATAGTAACAAAAAGCTGATCAACACAGAGTACCTCCAGACAGGCTGTTTTATATTTTTACTCCCAGCGTCCCCTCCTCTGTGGGCACCTCCATGTTATTACTGACCCTTCTAAGGCCTGTTGATCTGTTGCTTGGACAGACTGATTACCCACAGGGAACTAGAGATTTTTGATCTTAATGTATTTGTATCTTTCACTGAAGGAGTAGGTTTGAGGCAGGATCTCATGTAGTCCAGGTTGGCTCAGACTCTCTATACAGTGGAGGCTGACCATGAACTACTGAGGCTAGTGTCAAGTGGATTCTAAGTTCTGTGGTGGCACTTGGGCCAGTACGGAGTTAGTCTAGGTCCAAAGAGGGTGGAGCACACACTGGCGGTGCGGTGCATGGGGACGTCCTGCGGTAGAACCTGCCGCCAGACAGGGCGTTCTGGTTGGGAGGATTTGACTACTATTAGGGGAGGGGCGCTGAGCATGAGCGAGGACTTTATTTTTCTTTTCCTTTTTTTTTTTTTTTTTTGAGATAGGGTCTCACGCAACTCCCGAGACTTGCATAGCTGAAGCTGGTCTAAAACTCCTGGTCTTCCTGACCGTGCCTTGAATGGTTAGTTAAGGCAGGGCTGGAAACAGAAAGGTCACACTTACGTGGAGAGAACTTCAGAGGGCAGGTCGGTGATATAGGAAGGGATCTTCCGCCCTGTCAGGAACTGGGCCACTTCGTTGCTGAAGGTGTTACAGTTGTGTTCAAAGAGGTTGTAAGCCTCGCCTCTGTGCGCGTGGGAGAGAGTTAGAGAGCAGTTGAGAAAGCCAGCGAACGACTATGCGGAACACCTGTGACAAGTGGGAGGCGTACATAACGTGAGGGCTGCGGCTGGCCTCAAAACCTGCCAAAAGGATAGCTCAGTCTGCAGCTGCGGACCTCTTAAGACGGGACTGACAAGGGAAGGATGAACTGGAAACATATGGTTTCCAGTTTCAGAATTTTTACTTTCACAGGAACAGGACTAGGGTTAGAGCAAAACCCTGAGATGAGCTGCTCTTTTAAAAGGTTTTTACATTTATTTAGTATATTCATGTGTCTGTGTGTGTGTGTGTGTGTGTGTGAGAGAGAGAGAGAGAGAGAGAGAGAGAGAGAGAGAGAGAGAGAGAGAGAGAAAGAAAACACATGCATGTGTGAGGGCAACTTGTGGGTGTTGGTCCTGTCTTTCTTCAGTGTGAATCTTGGGGATCAAATTCAGGTTGTCAGGCTTGACAGCAAGCACCTTCACCTGCGAAACCATCTCTTTAGTCCTCAGCTAAAGTTTCTTTTATGAGACAGGGTCTACTAGCTCAGGCTGACCTCAAACTCTATTTGTAGCTGAGGATGACCTTGAATTTATAATCTTCCTGCCTCCACCTCCTAAGTCCTGGGATTATATGTATTCAACAACATACCAGTTTATGCAGTGCTAGGGATTGAACCCAAGGGCTTTGTGCATGACAGGCAAGCACTCTATCAACAGAGCTACAACCCCAGCCTGAATAAAACAAAGAGAAAATCTATTCAAGATTATATTTCATCAGATTCCTACTAAAAACCCTGTTTTTGATGATCAGGAAAAGCACAGGCCACTGGAGGTGGAGAAGTTTTTTAATCAGAAGGAATGAACAGCCTGAACTCTACGTTTCAGTAGAAAGCATGCAGGGATGGAATATCTGCTTGAACAGATCTGGGCTCTTTTGGTTGTACAGTAACTGATTTCTCTTCAAATTTATTAGCAAAGACTGGATCAAGCCTGTGCTGAGTGTGTCAGGGATGTGGGCACAGCCAACCTTCTAGGGGCTGATTCTCTAGTTGGGGAGACATACAGCCAGCCATCACCCTGACTTTACTCACCGGAACAGAGACTCCCCCAGAGAGGACAGGTATTCCAGAAAGATTTCCTCTGTGACTTCTGTGCTCCCCACATCAACCACAGAGTCTGGGGGCCCAAGCAATGTCCCTCCCTGAAAGAACCAACCCAGAGAAAGTCAGTAAGTCACTAGTACTATTGCTTTTTCTTATTTTAGCTGTGTTAGGGCTCAATCAATCCCAGGACCTTAAGCATGCTAGTCATATGCTCTATCATTGAGATACTCTTATGAATGCTGTTGACAATTAAAAACAATATTTTATTTTTTATTTTATATGGGTGCTTTGCCTGAATATATATAAATACATTACATGTGTGCAATGCCCTGGGAGGCTGGAGGAGGGCTATGCATCCCCTTGGAACTAGAGTTAGGAATGGTTGCTGGCTACTGTGTGGGTGCTGGGAACCAAACCTGGATCCTCTGGAGCAGCCAGTACTCTTTAAATGCTGAGCCATCTTTCTAGCCCCCAAATTTTAAATTTTTGAGAGAGTCTTGCTGTGTACTTAGTCTGTCCTCGAACTCACAACCCTTTTGTTTCAGTCTCCCTGTTGAAAAAAAAAATTGTTTGTTTGTTTGTTTGTTTTTGAGGTAAGGTCTCATTATATATCCCTGGCTGGCCTGGGACTTGTAGACCCAAGTTGGCCTTGAATTCTGCCTCCTAAGTGCTGGGATTAAAGGTGTGTGCCACCATGCCTGGTCTAAGGTTTTTGTTTTTAAATGTGGCTTTCCATACAAGATCACAAAAGGTCTGTTTCAAAACTTGATTTTTCACTTTTGGAGTACCGTTGGCAGATGAGGGCTATTTCCCGTTTGTGTCAAGGTTACAAAACGTAGAGTTGGGCTTCTTGTTGACGGTGAGGCCTGGGAAGCTGATTCTTTTGCAGGTCCAGTTCTTTACACCGTTCATTCTCTCTGCTGCTAAAGAGATAGAAACCCAGACTGTGTTCTCCTTTTGTCCCTAATAGGCCTGATCACAAGGGTAGAATATGACAACTAGACTGCCACAGGAGACTAAGGAAGCAGGTACAGTAGCCAAAGTGGAAGCAACGGGGCACCACGGAGGAGACAGAGCGGCCCGAGAAAGCCGCTGACTGACAGGGCGCCAAGCACTTGCTGTGAGGCTGCTGCTGTTCTAGGCGTGGTGAGCAGGATTAGAAATTCTTCAGAGTATATGGTGTACAAGGTCACTGCTGTACATCACTCACATAACAAATACTATGCCTCACCTAATGCGAGACTCTGGGGGTACAATGTACGAAGACCAGTGAGATTTCTGCCTTCATGGAACTTAAAGTCTATCCAGAAAGGCAGACAAACAAATCTCTGTAATGAATCCCCTGAAATAAGGGCTGTGCTGGAAAAGCACAGAGTGCCATTAGTGCCTCTGATTTGAAGGAGAGGCACATCTGAGGCCTACATGGGTGAAGAGTCAGGGAGCTTTACTGAGGTTGCAGTACAAGTCAGCCTATACTTTGGTGTGCTCAAGCAGTAAGAAAGCAATTAGGGAGGATACGAGCTAGATAGAGGCTGGTTGGACAGGGAGCCAGAGACCGGCTCAGTGGCATCTCAGAGGCCCCTCTGAGTCCCCTGGCTAAAGCAGAGGAATACTTCAAAAAAAAAAAAAAAGAAACACTGAGAAACAGACCAAGATGGCATATACCTGTAATCCCAGAATCAGTAAGATGGAGAGAGGAGGATCAGGAGTTCAAGACCATGCTTGACTATGAAGTGAGTTTGAGGCCTGCCTGAGCTATAATGTGACCCTGTCTCAAAAAAAAAAGGAAGGGAGGGATGGGGACGGGAGATGGTTCAGCGGTTAAGAGTACTGGCTGCTCTTGCAGAGGACCCGAGTTCTGTTCCCAGCATTCACATGGTGGCTAACAACCATCTATAACTCCAGTTCCAGGGGATCCAGTGCCCTCTGGCCTCATGGGCATTGCACACCTGGGTGCACTTACATGCAGGCAGAACAAACACAGTAAAAAACAAATAGTAAGAAAATCACTTGTTTCCTCCATGGAGGACAGAGGGAGATCAGAGACTATCATTACACAGCCAGACTAGACAGGAGGGCAGTCAGGACTAGGGTGAAGTCTTTGGAGATAGAAAGAGATGGGAGAGAGGTAGACCGACTTAAGATGCAAAGACAGGGTAGAATTAACTAGGCTTTTTGGGGATGGGGACACACACCTGTAAGTCTAGCACTTGGGAGGTAGAGGCAGAAGCCGAGACAGCAGGGGTTCAAGATTACTCCCATTGAATTTGAGGTGAACTTGGGCTATGTGACCTTTTTTTCAAAAAGCAAACACACAAAAGAATTGGCAAGGCTTAATGAAGGATTTCTTATAGGTAGGGAGGCCAGTGAAGGAGATCAGGAGTAGCTCCCTCCCTATGGTACCAAAGTGAATGCTTGTCTTTGCTTGAGGATATCTCTTGACAACTTCAAAAAAATATTTCATTTATTTTTATTTTATGTGTATGCATGTATTGCCTCCATGTATGTAAGTGCACCTGTGTGATGCAATGCCCAAGGAGGTCAGAAGAGGGCATCAGATTCCCTGGAACTGGAGCTGCAGATGGTTGTTAGCCACCAGGAGGATGCTGGGAACTGAACCCATGTCCTCTGCAAGAGCAGCCAGCGCTCTTAACTGCTCAGCCATCTTTCCAGCAGCCCCTTGACAACTCTTAGATCTGACAGGAATGTTCCGGAAAGGAAATGGGTTTTAGACTCAGAGACCAGGTAAGAGAGAGAGAGAGACCCACAGGAGAGGGCCGAGAGGAGAGGAGGGCAGCTGGCTGGGTCATCTGGTACGGGTCTTCTTGAATGACTCAGTCTCTCTCTCTGGGCCTCAATGCTAGGCAACTGCTCTACCACTGACACCCCCTCAACTCTTAAAGGAGTCTTAAGGTCTTGTTTTCTTTTTTTGGTCTTTTTGAGACAGGGTCTCCCTGTAGACCCAGCTGGCCTGGACCTCACTGTGTAGACCAGAATGGCCTCTATCTCACAGAGATCCACCTACCTCTGCCTCCCAAGTGCTGGGATTGAAGGTTTGTGCTATGATGCCCAGCTTTAAATTCTTCTTTTTACATTTATTTATTTTGTGTGTGTGTGCACATGCGCACAGAGGTCAGAGAACAACTTGAAGGAGTCAGCTCTCTCCTTCTACTATGTGGGTCCAAGAGATTGAATTTAGGTCACCAGACTTGTGGGAAGCCAGCAACTTTTATCTGCTGAGCCATCTCAGCAGTGTGAGAGAGAGTGCACACTATTCAGCATGTGCATATACGCCATGGTGCATGTGAAGTCGGACAATTTGTGGGAGTCAGTTTTCCTGCTGTGTAGGTGCCAGGGCTCAAATTCCGGTTGTCAGGCTTGGTGGCAAGTGCCTTGACCCACTGAGCCATCTCACCAGCCCCCAGTTTTTGTTCTTGCTTGCTTTTTTAAGATAGGGTCTCATACTCATGCTGGCCTTGAACTCAATACTTAGTCAGGGATGACCTTGAACTCCTGCTCCCTCCTGTCTCTACCTTTCAAATACTGGGATTACAAGCAAATTTAGCTTGAATGTTAGGGTCTATATGAGGAACTAGGCCACAGGCCTTCATACACTGAGCCACAGGGCAGAGGAAGACAGTAGAAGCAAAGTTCTTGGTTTACAGGAACCCCCCTGGAACCAGAGGCTACAGGTCAGGGGAAGACACTCACCGGGGGACAGCTGGAGATCCCGCCACTGCCGAAGAAGAACTCATCCCTGTGCACAACTATGGAGGTGTGCCTGCCACACAGAGAGGGACGGTGAGCCAGAAACTTACTTCTCCAAGAAAAAGCAAGCACCACACTGCAGTGAGAATACTTTCTGGCCAAATATGTGACTGTAGTAGTCAATCTTATAAGACTCACCAAACAAAGGTGTAAGAGAGATGCAGTGTTCCTCTGTATCTGGGAGGAACTGATGTAGGACTGCCCCTCCATCCAAATCCATTATTTGCTCAAGTTCCTTATATAAAACAGTATAGAATTTGCATAGAACCTGTACATATCCTTAAGTACACTTTGAATCATTTCAAGATGTCATATAATTCCTAATAAGACTATAACACTATCATGATTTTGAACACTGCTTACAAGAGACAGCTTATATATATCCACAGGAAATTAGACAGCACTTGGTATATTCACTTTCTGAGTATTTTTAGTCTGCAGCAAGTGGAACTCGGGCCAAGGTATCCACTATGTAGGCTCTGCTAGTTAGGTGACGGTGGGAGTGAATTGTCTCCTTCCCTGTAGATGACTCTTTGCTGTGGAAGCATTACAGGATATTGAACATTCCTAACTATCCAGGAGGCACCAGGAGCACCCTCCACTTAGCTGGGACACAAAAAGTCTCTAGCACTGCCAATATCTTTTGGTGGAGGGACAAAGGCATCCTTGTAGAGAATTGCTATTTTGGGATGTGGAAATTAACAACAGAGAGTTAGGTTTCTGGCTGGGAGCCACACTATACTGAATTGTGTAGGGAGCGGCTCTGTGCATAAAGCAGTCAGTACTCGGGGCCCACTTCACTTACCAGATGCCCTCCAGTTGTTTCCCTGTGGAAAAAAAGAAGAGATTTAGCCACTTGGGACTAGACCAAAGAGTCCCCCTCAGCCTGAGCAATTCAGCCCTCACTCAAACCAGGAGGGAACTGTTACTGGACACCTCTTGGAGGACTTTCTTAGTGATGCAGCTTTCTTCACACCTGTCATCTGGTTATGACAAGGGTACACTGCACTCAGTAAGTTCAAACGTAATTTTGTAGGCCAGCTGGATGGCTCAGCAGATCATGGGACTCGCCACCAAACCAAACAGCCTAAGTTCACTCTCTGAGACAAAGATGGTAGAAAAAGAACCAATTCTTGCACGTTGTCCTCTGACCTCCACCTGGGTACCATGTTTATGCTTATTTCCCTTTGGGGGTTAAATCGACACAGAAAAACAATGAAAGCAGTTACCTATGAGGGGTCAAACTAAATTCTGTGAGTTGTATTTTACTTTTAATTAATTATATTTTGTGGAGGTTATTTTTATTTTTATTTAATTATTTTTATTTTATGTACTGCCTGTATCATGTAAGTGCAGATGGAGGTCAGAAGAGGGAGGGTATCGGATCCTCTGGAACTGCAGTTATAGGTAGTTGCTAGCCTCCAAATAGGTGCTGGGAACTGAATCTGGGTCCTCTGCTAAGAGCAGACAGTCTCCTTAACCACTGAGCTCTCTCTCCAGACTCCTTCATCTTTTTGAGACAGGGTCTCCCTGGTGTCCCAGCTGGCCTAGCACTCACTATGTAGACTAGGCTGGCCTGGTTCTCACATAGATCCACCTGCCTCTGCCTTTTGAGTGCTGGGATTAAAGGCGTGGGCCACCATGCCCAGCTTCCTGTGCATTTAAACTAGGCAATGCACACATCTTTACTTTTGGTGCTGGCGACTGAACCATAGTCTATGAACATGCTAAGCACATGCTCTCCCATTGACCTACTCTTACAGCCTATTATTCTATACCTGTATGTGTCAGCAATGTTAGGTGTCACAATGTAAACACAAAGATTATCCTCACTCCAGAAGCTCAAAGTCAAGTGGAAAGACACACATAAATAATTAATTAAAACAATGCTGAGAGCTCTGTGGCGGTGGTAAAACCTGTGTGTCATAGTTAGTAAAGATAAAGCATCATCCTCATGAGCCTGAATTCAACCAGTGACCAAGCAAGCAGGGACAAGGCTGGGTGCTACTGCCTGAGAAAACAGTGCTTGCAAATGCACAGTTGTAAAGACAGGGGTTGGCAGGCAGAGGGCAAAAGCACTGACAGTGGCATGAGGAGCAGCAGCCAGCAAGGCTATGGCAAGGCAGAGCGATGGACAGGAGCAGAACACTTCCATCAGACCCACTTTAAAAAATGTTCAAACTGTGTGTGTGTGTGTGTACAAGCATGTATGGAACTTAGAGGACAACTTGTGAGAATCAGTTATCTCCTTCGAGCATGTGGATTCTGGTAATGAAACTCAGACTTGACGGCAGGTACCTTTATCCATTGAGCCATCTCACTGGCCCAAATATACAGCTAGCATTCTATTTTTATTTTATTGAGGTACTAGGAATCAAACCTAGGGCCTTGTGCATTCTAGACAAGCACTCTACCATTGAGCAGTGTCATCAGCCCTGTTTGGTTTTGTTTGAAACAGGACTTACTACATAGCCTCAAATTCACAGCAATTCTCATGTCTCAAATTTCTGAGTGCTGAGACGTATGTGTGGAGACCAGAGGTTGCCATGAGCTACCTCCCCAAAGGCTCGACACAGGGTCTCTTCTTGAGCCTGGTACTCATTAACCCACGTAGATGGTTGGCCAGGAAGTCTCCAGAGTCCCAACACTACCTCCACAGTGCTTGGATTACAGGTGTGTGCTGTGACAATCAGCTTTTGACATGGGTCTCAGAACTTGGAACTGAAGTATTCATGCTTGTGTAGAATGCTCCTTACCAGATAAGCCATCGCTCCAGTCCACGGACTCATACTTTAAATATTTTATTTATTATTTTTATTTTATGTGTATACATGTATTACCTGCGTGTAAGTACAGAGTATCATGCAATGCACACAGAGGTCAGAAGAGGGTGTCAGATCCCTTAGAACTGGAGTTACAGACAGTTGTGTTAGCCACCATGTGGGTGTTGAGACTTGAACCCAGTCCTGTGCAAGAAGAGCCAATGCTTTTAACCACTGAGCCATCTCTCCAGGCCCCCCAGACACATACTTTTAAAAAGGCTGTGATAAGGGCCAATGAGATAGCTCAGCAGGTAAAGGAACTGCTGCCATTGCCTGATGACCTGAATTTGGTCCCCAGGTCTTGAAAGTTGTCTTCTGACTCCCATGCTGTAGCACACAAGAGGACACATGTGTATACACACACACACACACACACACACACACACACACACAAAACATAATTTTAAAAAATATCTTTAAAGTGGGTATTATTATGCACACCTTTAATCCCAGCACTCTGGAGGTAGAGGCAGGCGGATCTGAGGCCAGCTTGGTCTATACAGAGGACCAAAAAAATTATTTTAATTATGTGTTAAGCTGGGTGTGGTCACATGCCCATAATCCCAGATAGCACTTGAGAGGCAGAGACAGGAGTATCAAAAGTTCAAAGCCAGGACTGGAGAGATGGTTCCTCAGTTAAGAGGAACTCTTAACTCTTGTAGAGGGCCTGGGTTTGGTTCCCAGCACTTATATGGTGGCTAACCACTGCCCTTAACTCCAGTCCCATGGGATCCGACACCTTCTTCTGACCTCCGAGGACACTGCATGTACAGGTGTACTTACATACATGCAGGCAAAACACTCATACAGATAAAATATAGTTTTTTTTTAAGTACAAAGCCATCCTTAGCTATATAGCGAATCTGAGACCAGTCTGGGTTATAAAATGCCATAGGAGATGTAGAGATGAATTTGAGAGAAGAACTGAAAGAGTAGATTAGAGGTCACAGAGAATCCCTGGGAGACAACACAGCATCGTGTTCAGAAGGAAGAGGAAGCAGTGAAAGGGGTGGGACGTGGGCAAAGCTCACTCACCTGGAATTATCAGTTCATGTGACTGCTTACAGACTTGCTGAGTGCCACCTCTGTTGGCTAGCACGAAAGCAGATGGCATCTTGAATTTCTGCCCGTGTTTATATTATACATTTTCCTTTTCTAGGTCAATTATAGAACTTCAAATATGTATTTTGTCTTTGAATTTGTTTATTTACTTGTACTGGAGAATTAATTCAGAGCCATGAACAGGTTAAGCACGTGCTCTACTACAGAGCTATAGACACTCAGGCTCTAGAAAACTCTTTCTGGGACAAGGTCATACATATCTCAGGTGGCCTATAACTTGTTATGTGGCCAAGGATAACCCTGAATTTCTGATCCTCCCTGCCTCCACCTTTCAAGTGCTGGGATCAAAGGTCTGTCCCCTCTACACCATGCTTGGTTTATGTGGTACTGGGGATGGAACATGGGACTTTGGTTGTTTTATGATCTTTTTGAGACAGGGTCTTTCAGTAACCCTACCTGGCCTGGAACTTGCTATGTAGACCAGGCTGGCCTTGAACTCAGACATCTGCCTACCTCTGCCTTCCAACTCCTGGGATTAAAGGTGTATATCACACACCGCAATGCCCTTTTTTCTGTTCTTCTAATGTGTATTAGTGTGTTGCCTGCATGTATGTAAGTGCACCTGTGTCGTGCAATGCTGAAGAAGGTCAGAAGAGGACATCAGATCCCTTGGAACTAGGATTATGAATGGTTGCTTGTTGAGTGCTGGGAACTGAACCTGGGTCCTCTGCAAGAGCAGCCAATGCTCTTAACCACTAAGCCATCTCTCGGGGGCCCCAGAACCCAGGGCTTTGTACCTGCTTGGCATTTTATCACTAGAGCTCCGTTCCCAGCCCTATTCTCACACATTTTAAAGTGGTCTGTACAGGGAAGATTTTATCTTTTTTATTTTTTAAAAGATTTATTTTACCTGCATGTATATAAGTGTACCATGTGCATGTCTGATGCCCAAGGAGGTCCTGGAACTGGAGTTAAGGATGGGCACTAGCTGCTACGTGGGTGCTACGTGGGTGCTGGGGACCAAATCCAGGTCCTCTGCAAGAGCAGTAAGTGCTCTTAACTGCTGAACCATCTCTTCAGCCCCAGGCAAAGATTTATTCACACCAGTTTCTGCATGACGAATAAAGGTGCATGGTCTGTCTAATACAAAGAAAAGAGCAAGACTTTTCCAGCAAAGAAAAGAACAAGGACTATGGCCTTGACAGAATGACAGACAGTAGAAACGGGGACTGCAGTAAGGTTGATGAGAGTAGGTGAAGGAGTGGTATGTGAGATGGAAACAGGGCACAAGGCCATCTGGGAACCTGAATTAGGCTCAATGGATATTAGCACAGTGTAGAAGCAGATTATTCCCCACTGTGAGTCCGACAGGCTGGAGAGTGGGCAGTCACATGGCAGCATGTTTCTAAGCCCATTGGCACACCTCATACGTTCATTCTGAGGCTTATGAAGTATGAATATGGAAAGTCAACAGAAGCTGAAAACATCCGCTCCACTGTGAACAGCAGAGCGCGCAGGTCAGAGTGTGCTGCGGAGCTGGAAGGACTTTCTGCATACAGACTCAGGCTAGTCACCTAGTCACCACCAGTAGACGGCAGCTGTGATGCACACACCTACTAATGAGAATTAAGTGGATGGCAGTGATGGGACTCTGGAGCAGGAGCCTCTGTGCAGATGGCATCTTGTCTCAAAAGTGGCAGGGAAAGGAAGCACTCTAGCTCATTGGTAGATGCCATATGCAGCCCCAGTTCACTCCACACACTCCTCCCCTAGCAACAGTGTTTTAATTGGCACTTCACCAACGATATGAGAGGCCTACCTACTGTGAACTTGAAAAATTTGCTTATTCTTCTCTGAGAAAATGCAAAAGGAAACATTTGTTTAACCTAAGTAGCCCTCTGCAGTCAAAAGTATAAGAAAATGCCTTCTGGCTGAAGAGAAGGGCTTACTTCCTGTGAGGGAGTACTGAGAGGTCAACATGAACAGGGCTGGGGGTGAAGTCAGGAGTAGAGCATTCGCTTATACCATGTGCAAGACCCTGGGTTCTACCCTGAGCACTACTAAGTCAATAAATCAATCAATAATAATCAATAAAGGTAAGTTTAAAGCTACTTTATAGTACAGTGTTGGGTCAGTTAGAGTTAGTAGAGGATTCTTTTTATTTCTTTAATTTTATGTGTACAAGTGTTTTGCCTACATATATATGTGCATCATGTGCATGCCTGGTGCCCAAGGAGGCCAGAAAAGGGTGCTGGGTACGGTACTGGGGTGACAGTGGACTGTAAAGTAGAATGTGGGTGTTGGGAACCAAACCTGGGTCCTCTACAAAAGGAGCAAGTCCTCTTAACCACTGAGTTGTCTCTTCTGCTCCAATGATTCTTTTAGTGTTTTTTTAAAAACAAAACAAAACAAAAAAACCCCACAGACTATAGCTAGGCATGATGGCATGCATCTGTAATCCCAGAACTTGGGGAGGCTGAGGCAGAACTGCTCCAAGTTTTATAGAGCAAGAAGACCCTATCAGAGAGCAAGAGAAAGAGGATAGTAGCATGTACCTCTTGTTCCAACACTTGGGAGGTGGAGGCTGGAAGGTGAGTGTTCAAATCCAGCCTCAGCCAAATGAAACCCTGGCCAAACAGCAGCACTGAGAGGTCTCTTCTTAATTACTACCTACTACGATTAGCCAGGTATTCTAGCAAAGAGTGTCACTTCTTACCACTCACCCAGTCAGTGTTTCAGCAGACTGTGCTGGATTCTGGGGATACAACTGACAGTTTTTGCCTCATGGAGCTTCCAGTCCAGCTGGTGGATGGGGAGGGTTTTGTGGACACAGAGAAGATAAGCACTTATAAAAGGGGTTAATGATAATTTCACAGGAGCACACAGGATGCAATCAGCATATAGGAAGGGCATGGGGCAAGATTTAGGATGTGGAGGTTACTAAGATGTCAAGCACGGACAAAGTAAGGAAGGCTAAGGGATGGGAGAGAGGTGCCCCCAGCAGGGGTCACAGCCTGGGAAGCCAAGGTGAAGAGACCCGAAGACATTCTGTGCTGCTGGGGTGTCAGGCAACCTTTCCCCAGAGGTTCTACATGAAGTGAGCCCTGATGTTTGCAGGCACCTACTGGGGGAACAGAGGAAACTGTTACTTAAAGTTCTTTCTCACAGGGCAGAATTTGTAGAACCCAGCAGAGAGACAGGTGTCGGGTGTGCTATGAAACATGCGAAGGACAGAGGTAAGGGCACAGGCAGGACACAGGAGCAGGCAGTCCTGAAGTTACATTCATCCTCAGTCTGCCATCAAGTACTGCAGAATCGCTTCATTCATTCGTTCAGTGGAAGCCAAAAAGCAAACACACAAAGAACAATAAAAATGGAAACAAAGCACAATAGATTGCATGAAACATAAAAACGTCCCTCAGATCTGAATAGATTCTATCTAATCTCCAAGCCGGAGCCATCCCTATGATCGGTACTGGGAATGAGGCTACGGCTCGGCGGCCCTGGTTCCCACCCCACACCATGCACCCCGCACGCTCCTCATCTGAGCACCTGCTCTGCAGTTACTGGGACACTCTGAGGGGTTCGCGGCTCCTGCTGAAATGGTTGCTGCATCACTCACTCGTCCGGACGAATCATCACAACCTCTTTACACTGCTGCCTCACGTTTTTAGGGAAATTAATACCTACCGAAGAGTTCCTATTACTATTTGTTCTGCCGAATTAAAGAACCAAGTATAAAGTCTCCAACAGTCACCGTACTGCATTCTGCCAAGACACGTAGAGATTCAGCATTGTTTTTCCAAACTTTGGGCTTCATACATGCTAGGTAAGCACTCTACCACAGAATTCTCCAAAGCTTTAAACCTGAGAATAGTTTTGACATGAGCTTTTGAAGAAAAATACATGTTATGCATGCATATAAAACTTCAAATCAGAAAATACATATGAAGCACTCGTTAGCCTAATTAAAAACACTCACCATGCAAGCATGAGAACCCGAGTTTGAATCCCCAGAAACCACCTAAAAGCCTGATGCATAGTGTCTGTAAACCCAATGCATCTCTAGAGAGATGGCAAGCAGAGGCAGGAGAATCCCTGGAGGCTCACAGGCCAGCTAGCCTGGTGTACAAGGACACATGCATACCCCCACACCCTCACATATATACACACTCATACAAAAACCAAAACAAAACCAAACAAAAACAAAAACAACCCCCTCAAAGGCTCAGAATACTGAGGCAGGAGGAACAAGAGTTCAAGGATAGCCTAGGCTACATTGTGAGATCCCATCTCAATCCCCTGACCCTCCAAAACCTCAGCATTTATCTCTACTTTTTCACAAAAGAACTCAAGAAATTTAAAGAGTAGCTGACATTGCTACGAGAATAAATGGAAGAACAATTATTAATAGCTAATTATATTAGTCACATGGTAATATGGGAAAAAAGAACCAATTAAGCTGTCTCCTCAATCGGAATGCTAAGGAAGGGCTGGAGAGATGGCTCAGCAGCTAAGACCCTGGTTGCTCTTGCAGAGGACCCAGGTTCAATTCCCACACCCACATGGTGGGTAACAACCATCTATTAACTCCAGTTCCAGGGGATTGGATGTCCTCTTCTAGCCTCCATGGGCACTGCACACACATGGTGTACTTACATACATGCAGACAAAACATTCATCACAAAAATTAGAAAGAAAGCTAAGGCTAATTGTAAGAAGTGACAGAACACACATAGCCATCCTTTTTGTTTTGTTTGTTTTTTTTTTTTTCTTTTTTTTTTTTTGAGACAGGGTCTCCCTGTAGGCCCAGCTGGCCTGGAACTCGTTATGTAGACCAGGCTGGCCTTGAACTTACAGAGATCATCTGCTTCTGCTTCAAGTGCTAGGATTAAAGGCATGTGCCACCACGTCCAGCATCTTTTACCTCTTTTAAAAGATTTTATTTACGTGTATGCGTGTGATTGTACATTTCTACCCTTGGAGGCCAGAAAAGGGTGTCAGAGTCAGATCTCCCCAGAGCTGGAGTTATAGGCTGTTGTGAGCTGTTAGATGTGGGTGCTGGGAACCTAACTCCAGTCTTCTATAAGCATAGCAAGTACTCTTAGCCACTGAGCCATCTCTCCAGTCTCTTGATTTTATTATTTATCTATTCATTTATCTATCGGTCTGTCTATTTATTTATTTATTTTTGGGGCAGTGGCTTCCTAGTCTTAGCCCACCTGGAAGTCACTATGTGGACCAAACTAGGCTTGATCTCCCAGAGATCTGCTTCCTTCTGCCTCCCTCAGGATGGGATTAAAGGCACGTGCCACCATGTCTACCATACTCTGGTTTATTTTTAAAGACTAGTTTATTGAGTACAGCATAAGGAAGAAGTAGGATGAGTATTAACTAGACTGTTGCCTGCCTTGTGTTAATTTTTTTGAGAAGGTTTCACTCTGTAGCCAGGTCTGGCCTCAAACTTGTGGTAATCCTGCCTCAGAGTGTTGGGAGTTACAACTGTCATTCTCTACAAGTCTTTAACTTTATAAAGTAATGACTGTGGTGCTGGAGAGAAGATGGCTCAGTGGTTAAGAGCACTGGCTGCTGTTGAGGAGGACCTGGGTTCAGTTCCAGGCACCCACACGGCCCTTAAACAAGCACCAGCAACTCCAGTTGCTCTCTTCCGGCCTCTATGGCCATTTTATGACACAGGTGCACCTACATACATGCAGACAAAACACTCATACACATTTACAAAAAAAGTAAAGACTGAGTTTTACTAGCTCTCCCTTCATCAGTCTTGCAAAAAGTCATAAAAACAATATAAAAAGGAGAATTCGATTTGTAGGTAAAGTTATAGCCTTATGTGATGTACTGGATTAGTGGTTGCCATGACTGGCTGGGACTGAAGACTTCACATCTATTCAAAAGGACAGGGGCGCTGGGTATGTAGCTGGGTGGTAGAGTGTTTATCTGCTGCATGTGAGGCATCTAGGTTCAATCCCCAGAGGTTAAGGGGGCAGGTCTATTACTTCTCCTTCACCTACTATCCTCCACAAAGGCCTTCTTTTTAGTACCACCAAGAGCCAGTCTTTGCCACATAAATTGGCAGGTCAATCCTTTTATCTAAAACATTCTAACTCCTCATCACCCTCTATGGACCATGGTTGCTTCTTTCTCATCCAACATTTCCAGCTTAAAAGTCACTTCCTCTGATGCTTTGATTTAAAGCAGGTCTCCGGTATTATTTTGTCTTGGCATTCAGTTTGCTTCCTGTACAGCACAGATCTTTCCCATACTGGCTAGCTGCATGACTATAAATAATACTTTGTCCATTCTTCCATCCTTCGTTAAACATTAACACATACTAGGCATTCAAATGTTTGTTCAATGAATGAAAGAATTATGAAATAGAACAATAAATTGCCAGTATAAGAGGGGAAGGCTTTGATTTATGGGCCCAGGAAACAAATGATGCCTCGATGTGATCAAACAAAACAGAGGCTGAATTCCAGGGAGTTTAGTTAGAACTTGACTGATGTAATCTACTAGTGACTAGAACCTCCCCCAAGCAAAGCAACAGTGACTCTGTAAGTTTTGCTTTCAGATTTGCCTTAACTTTTTTCTTGTAGGTGTGTTGGAGACTGGCCCTAGGGCCTAGTACGTGAGACGGCTGAGCCACACCTGGAACCTAAGCCTTGCTTAGCCTTTTTGTTTTGTTTTCAAAGACAGGGTCTTCCTGCAGCCCCAGCTGGCCCAGAACTTGCTAGGTAGACCAGGAAGGCCTCAATCTCACAAAAATTTCCCTGCCTCTGCTTGAGTGCTAGGATTAAAGGCATCATTTCACCGCACATGGCTTTTGCTTACTCATTTTAACAACCCCTGATCTAGGCCCAAACCTCTCTCCAGTAATGGGTTGGCTACACAGGAATTATCTGTACAGCTTATAAAATACAGATTTACAGAATCCTGGTTTAGTATTAGTTAAGTATGGCTCTACAATTCATATATTTAAAGCTTACTTTGAAATGTGCAGTTATTCAAGCTGTAAGAAAATGCTTAAAGTTTGCCTTTCACTCCTGTTGTTTGCTTTCTGTCAGTTTGCCTGCCAATAAACCATTAATTACCGATTTCTTTGACAGAAGAGTTGTTTTAATCTAATTTTCTCTTTGAGGCAGTCTTGCCTTGAACTCACAATTCTTTTGCCTCAGCCTCCTGAGCACTAGGATTACAGTTGTGCTGCACCACAAACAGCTCTAAGACAGTCCCTCCCTGCCCCCAGCACCCCTGCAACTCCACTTAACAATGTATGTCAGAAATCAAAGTGTGGTTTTTATTGTTTTAGAGTTGGAGAACAAATGGCTTGGAGCATGCCAAACTCTCTCAGTGAGCTAGGTCCTGAGCCAGATATAGGATCTAGATGGTTCTAATGTGAAGCCACAGACAGAAACCACTCACTGACCCAGGGTTGAGGGAGTAAGTTCAACTGAGTTTAACACATTACAAGGGTGAGGACATGAAGGCACCTTGTGTCCTTGAGCTCTGTCTACTGGTCTCCCAGAGACGAACTAAGCCATTTCCAACGTTTCCACAGAAGGAAATATTAGCCATTCAAATGGATGTTGCCAAAATTCGGTAATTTCTGAAATCCTTTCCTATGCATTCTTACCCGAAATTGCAGACCTGACAAGTCCTATGTGACACAAGGACATTTTGGCATTTGGATTGAAACGAGGTTTGACCTACTCTGAAGTGTTGCTTTTTTTTCTCCCAGCACTCAAACAGTTTCATTCAGCACAACCCAATACTTCCTTTACTAATCTTTAACGAATACAACAGTGTCCAGTCCTCCCCCGGAACTGCTTTCTCACCATGCCAATTACTTAGAAACCGTTGAGCCAAGACTGCAATGTCAGGCAGGATGTGATGTATTTGAAGTTCTAACTCAAGCTGACCCGACTTGACCTCGACCCTGTGGGCGAGGGCTGAGCCCCTCTGCCGCTCTAGCTCTCCTTCCCATCTACCCCAGGGACTGCAGAGCTTTCTTTTGGCGCGGAGGGCTATCACAAGCTCCTCCGCAGTGTCCCTTCTACCCGAAAGACACTTCACTTAACCTACTTCGTGCCAATGAAGGCGTGTAAGAGGGCTCTCTAGGGGGCCAGGGAACCTGCCAAGATCAGTTTAGTTGAAGGGGCCGGGAGGGCTTGTTCTCAGCCCAAGCCTCCTGGCAACGGGAACGTGAGACTCCTCTGTCCCTCCTCCCTGGATTCAAACACAAAATGGGAAGGGGGCTCAGCGAGCCCCAAGCCCATGTTCTGCGCCTCAAGTCCATGCTCCAAGTTCATGCTCTGAGTTCCCACCAGGTGCTCAGAGCTCCCACCCCCGTGCTGAGCTCCAAGCCCATGCTCAGAGACCAAAGTCCATGCTCTGGGCCCCAAGCCCATGCTCTGAGCCCTCACCCCATGCTCTGAGCCTCCATCTCATGCTCTAAGCCCTCACCCCATGCTCTGGGCCCCCACCCCATGCTCGGAGCCCCCATCCCATGCTCTGAGCCTCCACCCCATGCTCCTCCCTTCCCTGCCCCACTCGGTCTTTTCTTCCATCCTCCACCCGGCATGTCTCCCAGTTCTTGCCTCCTCCGCCCGCTGCTGCTCCCTTCCCACCTGACCCCGGCCCGCTCACCCAGCATGATGGGGCTGAGTCGACGGGCCAGGCCCTTGGACAGATCGTACACGTAGAGCTTCACCGGATAGAGGTTCGGTGGCTCCATTAGGACCCGTGGCGGCGGCCACGATGGCCCTCGGGCACCCGGCAGCGGCTTGGACCTTCCGGTGCCCGACCAGGGCTGGGGAGAGGAGGGAGCGGGGGACGGTGCGGGGGACCGAGCCGGGGCCCGGCCTGAGGGGCCGGGGGGAGAGGCCGCCCTGCGCTGCTCGCGCCCCCACACTTGCTACCGGTAACGACTACTGTGAGGTGACAGAAAGGGAACCGGGAGGGACCTCACAGAACAGAGGGCGGGGGCGGGGACTCATGTCTGCGCATGTGCACACCGCGCTGGTGAGGCGGGGCTTCGATGAGGGGCGGGGCCTCGAGAGGAGGCGGGGCTTTGCGGATAGCGTCAGTTTGAGAAGAGAAACATCTAAGGAACCCCGGTGGGAGTGGGCGTGTCCTCTTGACGGGCAGACGGGGGTGCTGTGCGTGATGACGTTTCGGGAGTTGATTGGGCGGGAGACCTGGCGCCCGCACGGACGTGGAGCCAGGTTTCTGTGCTAGGTGGTGTCCTACCTGCTGCAAAGGTAGGTCGACTGGGCTCGGTTCCTGTTGACTGTGGGCCAGGGCTAGGGTGGCCTCTTGCCTGGCTCCCCTCGCCTCGCCGTCGGAATTGTGCAGACGCTCTGAGCCGCGCTCCTTTCTCCCCAGGAGACGGCCCGGGGCCTGGTGGCTGAGCCTTCAATGGGAGTGACCTGCGGGAAGTCTGGGGAGACTTGGGGACCGGAAGGATGGGTGGTTCAGCTGGAGAATCGACTCCCATCCCACCCAGTAGGATCTCCAGGGCTGCTCCAGCACCACCCGGAGCACTTGGTCCTGCAGCATCTTCAGGGATAGCCACGGTGATGCTGCTGCTGCTGCTGCATGACCCCTGTGCCGGTTATCTCTGCACTCAGTAAAAAACCGAGAGCTCTCCAAGCTGCAGGAGCCATCGTTCACATTATTAGTGGTTACCCGACCAATTAGAGCAGATCTTAATGGAACCTAGAAGGCAACCACTTTACCACCGAGTTGCACCCCTCAATGATATTTTTTAAAATTATTTTATGTGTATGAATGTACTGTCTGCCTGTGTGTAAATGCACCTGTGTCTTGCAATGCCCACTGAGGTCAGAAAAGGACGTCACATTCCCCTGGAACTGGAGTTTCAGATAGTTATTAGTTGCTAGGTGGGTGCTGGAACTCGAACCCAGGGCCTCTGGCAAGAGTAGCCACTGCTCTTAACCTCTGAGCCATCTCTCCAGAACCTAGAAGGAAAGCATTTCACCGAGCATCCCTCAGTAATATTTTCTTTTCTATTTAAATTATCTTGTTATTATTCAATACCTTCTTTCACCTAGTGAGCAAAACCTAACATGTCAGGGTGGGAGTCCTACTACAAAACCGAGGGTGAGGAAGAGGAGGAGGAGGAAGACGGCCCCGACACCCGTGGTGAGTGACTTTGTGGGTATTGGGGTCTGTGTGGAAGAAAGCCCGCTCCAGCCTGTTTCTGCCGGAAGTGCTTTGCTGTCGGATTGTCCTCCCTTCACTCCCCAGATGATCTGAAACATTTTTTGCTTTTGAACTTTACAGATTTATTTTTATTCACATCCTGTTCCAGTCCATGAACATTTCTAAATCTGACTTCCTCTGGTCACTGGTAGATGATCTGTTGATCTTCAGTAAATGTCCCTGTCTAGGGTCTTTTTTGGGTCTATTTATGTAGTTTTGTTTTGTTTTTGAGTCAGGGTCTCCTCTAGCCCTGGTTGGCCTTGAACTCATTAGGTAACTGAGATTGATACTGAGTTCCTTATCTTCCTACTTATATTCTCTAAAGGCAGGCACCACCACCCTAAGGCATCTTTTGTCACCTTATGTGACTCAGATAAGACCCTTCCTTACCCAGGAAGGTAGTTTGATTCATTACAGGACTTTGTGTACAATGCCTCCACCTTCCAACACTTAGAGGATGATTCCCTCTTGCTATCAGCTGGCACAGTGACACATACTACACAGGAGAAATAAAGGGCAAATGTCATCCAAATAACGTATAACAGCTTGTAGAAACATCTTAGTGGTTTGTATATTAAATGTGAGAAACACAGGGAAGCATAAATAAAGTTTACTGCAATCTGTACATCTATTACTTAACACAGCTACCACCCCCAATTTGGCTTTACTTGTTTTGCTTTGTTTTTATTTATTTATATATTTATTGAGACAGGGTTTCCCTGTAGCCCCAGCTGTTCTAGGATTCACTAGGCTGCCCTCGTTCAACCTGTCTCTGCCTCCCGAGTGCTGGGATTAAAGGTGTGTACTACCACTCCTGGCAAGATAATAGTTTTTGAGAAACTTAGACATGGTAGTTGAGAAGGAACATAAGAAAAACTTGTAGGGTGCTTGGCAAGACTCAGTGTCCTGACATGAGAGGTAGGTTTAGGTGTGTTCACCTAATACTAATACTAGTTTAGGTTTTACTTTTGCTTTGTGGGCTCTTCTCTGTTTGTTTTGCATGAATGATAAGCATAAGAAATATGATTCAGGAGGTAAACATTTTCTTCCTCTGTAGGAGAATATAAATATTCAGGAAGAGATAGTTTGATTTTTCTGGTTGATGCCTCCAGGGCCATGTTTGAATCTCAGGATCAAGATGAAGTCACTCCTTTTGATATGAGCATCCAGGTAAGGCTATCTTTTTATTTCATTTTCAAAAGGAAAATTTAGGCAGAAGCCTATGGAGCAGAACTTGGGTGCTGTTTGGGGATCAGGTCAAGAACCCCAGGGATAGCCTCTCTCTTGACCAGCTGGATGAGCCTACAGCTCCCACACTGGTCAGAGCACTATCAGATTGTTTCTCATCTAAGCTCCTCATATGGGGTCCAGAATCTCCTCCTCTTTGGTGACACTCATACTTAGTTTGTAGCTATGGCCCAATCTTTTATCTTTTATTTTTTTTTAAAGATAGGGCTGGAAGTAGTGGTATATATCTGTATTCTGAGCACTTGGGAGGCAGAGGCAGGCGGATCTCTGTGAATCAAAGACCAGTCTATCTACATAGCAGGTTCCAGGTCAGCCAGGGTTACGTAGTGAGAATGTCTGAACACACCCCCCCAATTTATTTATTTAGTTTTATTTTTTAAGTTGAATATCTCATGTAGCTTAGGCTGGCCTTGAATTTGCTTTGTATCTGAGGAAGACCTTGAATTCCTTATCTTTCTCTCTAAGTGCTTCTCTTCTAAGTACTAGAATTACAGACCTGTATCAGCCCAACAAATGCCACTTTTTAAAACATAGACTCTTTAGAAATCTGTGTGGATAGTAAGTGATGGTTAGCTTCCCAGGTACTTATCTATACTTGGATCTGAAAAGAACAGTAGTGTTGGAGAACATTCTTCATTTTATTGTGGGCTTGAATATGGCACCCTAGGAATACCTTGCTCCCGCCTTCTGTGTTAGCCCTGGTAAATAGAAGTGGGCTTCTTCTTGGAGTTGGAATTATAAAGTCAAAGACTGCTATTATAGTGTGGATAAGGTCCTTTGGGGGCAGGCTCTGTGGTCAAGCCCAAAGTTCAGTCCCTAGTACCACCATACAAAATGTCCTGGGTTCCATCCCCGGCACAGCATAAACATACACGGTGGCACACAGCTGTCTTTTCCAGCACTTTAGAGATAGAGGCAGGAAGATCAGAAGTTCAAGGTCATGAAGGCCTACCTCAAAAAACAACAACAAAACCCCTCAACCAAACAACCTCCCCAAAACAACAACTGCCACCACCAAAGAGGTACTCAAATCCTGATTATTATGAACTACAGGTGCAGCTGGTGGTGTTTCGTCATCTGTAAAATGCAGAGTAATAGTACCTACCTTATCAGGTGGTGTGAGGATTAAATGTTTTTATTTTTTTAAAAATTTTTATTTTATGTGTATGAGTGTATTGCTTGTCTATGTGTAAGCGCACCTGTGTCATGCAGTGTTCAAGGAGATCAGAAGAGGGCATTGGATACCCTGGAACTAGTGTCATGGATAGTTGTTAACTACCACGTGGGTGCCGGAGCGGGACCCAGGTCCTCTGCAGGAGCAGCCCTCTCCAGCCCCTGTTTTTGTTTCTTAATATAAGGTATAATTCAGAGAATGTAAAATTAACTATTTTAAAGTTATACACACATTACAATACTTAGCTATAAAAAAGCATGAAGAATGAATACATGAGGGAGATAAACCTTGGAAAGATTAAACGAAACAAACTAGACACAGTTACCTAATTGTAATTTCATTTATATAAAATATCCCGAATAGTTAAATCCATAGGGAATGTACGTGGATAGTTACTAAGGGCAGGAAGGAGAGATGAATGGGTCCTAACTGTTTAATTGGTATGGGATGTGTTTTGGGGCAATGAAAATGTTGGGGGGTGGGCTGGGGCGATAGCTCAGTCATTAAAATGCTGCCTCATTAGCATGAGGACCAGAGTTTGACCCCTGTCACTCACGTTTAAGGCTAGATGTGGTTGTGTATGTCTATAATCCCAGCCCTGGGAGACAGAGAGAGGAGAATCCGTGGGGCTCTCTGGACAATCAGGCTACCCTAAACTCCAGGCCGTGAGACCTGATCTCAGAAAACAACATGAGTGGCTCCTGAGGAATGACACCTGAAGTTGTCTTCTGTTCTATACACACACACACACACACACAAACACACTCACACACATATACAATTAAAAAAGAGTTTGAGTGTTGGCATGGTGTTGCATGGCTTTAATCTCAGCACTTGGGAGGCAGAGGCAGGTGGATCTCTGTGAGATTGAGACTAGCCTGTCCTGCATAAGAAGTTCTGAAGCTGAGGCTACTGGGACACACTGTCTCAAAACAAACAAAACAGTTTGGAAACTACATAGAGGTGTTTATAAAGTACAGTGAATGTATTAAGTGTCACTGAGTTGTTCTCTGAGATGATCGCTTTGGAGGCTTCAATCTCACAGAGATTGCCTGCCTCTGCCTCCCAAATGCTGGGATTAAAGGCATATACCACAGCACCCAGCTTTGAAATGAGTACCTTCTAAAAACAATTTATTCATTTTTATTTTATGTGTATAAGTGTTGGCCTGCATATATATATGTGTACCACATGTATATCTGATACCCTCTAAGAGCAGAAGAGGGCATCATATCCCCTGAAACTGGAGTTACAGGCAGTTTTGAGCTGCCATGTGGGTTCTGGGATGTGGACCTGTGTCTTCTGCAAGAACAGCATGTACTCTTACCCTCTGAGCCATCTCTTCTCTTTTGAGACAGGGTAGCCTTGGCTGACCTTAGACACACCATATAGCTGAGGCTGCTCTTGAACTCCTGATCCTCCTGCCTCTGAATACTGGGATCATACACCTGGTTTATGTGATGCTAAGGATGGAATGCAGGGCTTCATTCATGCTGGGAAGCAGTCTACCAACTGAGTTATATTTCCTAGCCCTTAGCTGGTACATATTAAGTGTCTACTATGTCAAGCATGACCAGAAGTTTAGTGTTAATTTTTATTTTTTCAGTGTATCCAGAGTGTGTACACCAGTAAGATCATAAGTAGTGACCGAGATCTCTTGGCAGTGGTGTTCTATGGTACCAAGAAAGACAAAAATTCAGTGAATTTCAAAAATATTTATGTCTTACAAGATTTGGATAATCCAGGTCAGTAGTATTCTAATGTCACTGTTCCCCTTACATGAGAACATCAGTAAGCTGAGCAAAAGGGCTATTGAGGAGGAGGAGGAGGAGGAGGCAATGTTGATCATGTCTAGGGATGTGCTTTTCCATACAGAGGTCCCTGTTGGAAGACCTCCCCTCTGGGTGTTATGCCAGGGTTGAATGAGGAGGGTCCCTGTCCTTGTGTTGTCATGGTGAAGAAGGCTCTGCCATTCTTCTGGTTTCTTTGCCCCTTTGACTCCTGCCTCCGATCAGGTGCTAAACGAATGCTAGAGCTTGACCAGTTTAAGGGAGAGCAGGGAAAAAAACATTTCCAAGACATGATTGGCCATGGAGCTGACTACTCATTGTGCGAAGTGCTGTGGGTCTGCGCCAACCTCTTCAGCGATGTCCAGTTCAAGATGAGTCATAAAAGGATCATGCTGTTCACCAATGAGGATGACCCCCATGGTAACGACAGTGCTAAAGCAAGCCGGGCCAGGACCAAAGCCAGTGACCTCCGTGACACAGGTGGGCACTTTCTCATTCTTTGAAGGCTTCTGATGTATTGCTTGCTTTATAGCTGAGGTCAAGCATTTCCTTTTCTGCATCCAGAGTCAAGTGAAAGAATGAAACAAAGCCCGGGGAAGGCCCTTGTGTAGGGTTAACAGTGAGGATGGCCCTGCCAGGCGTCTAAAGGGCTGTTCCACAGCAGTCTTGTCTTGCCTTCAGTGCTGCTGTGAAATGGTGGTTATTGGAGTGTGTTGCCTAAAGGGCATAGAGCTGATTGACACAGCCACTTTCTCCAAGTTCTGAAAACATTCATAGTCAATCCAGATTTTTGTGGGGTGTTCCTTTTGTTTGTTTGGGGTCTTTGATTTTGGTTTTTGGAGACAGGCTTCAAGCGGGCAGCCCTACTGTCTCACTCTCCCGGGTGCTAGGATTACCAGTGTGTACTGTCAGGCCCGGCCCAGGGAGGTATATTAAAGGGTATTTCACTGTGCTGGTGACACGTGTCTAAAATCCCAGCGCTTGGGAGGCTGGGCAGGAGGGATATGAGCTTGGTCTTTTTGAGACAGGTTCTCTCTGTCACCCCAGCTGTTCTGGAACTCACTATGTAGACCAGGCTGGCCTTGGACTCACGGAGATCCACCTGCCTCTGCTCCTGAGTGCTGGAATTAAAGGCCTGTGTCACCATGCCTGCTTATTTCTGTATTTAAAAAAAATATTTTTAATTATTTTTTATTTTTATGTGTATGAGTATACTGCCTGCATGTATGTAAGTTCACCTGTGTCATGCAGTACCTGAGAAGGTCAACAGAAGGCATCAGGTCCCCTGAAACTGGAATTACAGGTGGTTGTTAGCTGCCATATGGGTGTTGGGAATTGAACCCACGTCCTCTGGAAGAGCAGCCAGTGAGCCATTAACCACTGAGCCATTTCTCCAACCCCCTTTTTTTTTTTTTTTTTTGTATTTTTTAGATTTAAAAACATATTATAGCCCAGAATGGTAGTCCCCCTGCCTCAGCCTTCCAAGTGCTGAGATTACAGGGATGAACTATGATACCTGGTTTAGATATGGTCTTGATCTCTCTGTGCTGGATAACTTTAGTGTCAATTTGACACACCTGGTTGAAGGAGCCTCAATTGGGAAATTGCCTCCATTGGACTGGCCTGTGGCCATCTCTGTGGGGTATTTTCTTGACTGTCGAGTGATGTGGGAGGGCCAACAATCCCTTGGCAGGTTGTTCTGTATTGTATAAGAAAGCAGGCTGAGACTGGGCCAAGGGACCAAGCCAGTAAGCAGCATTCCTCATGGTCTGTCCTTCAGTTCCTGCCTCCAGGTTTCTTCCCTGAGTTCCTACCTTGGGCTCCCTTAATGATAAATAAACTCTGACCCAGAAGATGTGAGCTGAGTAACCCTTTCCTCCCCAAGTTGGTATTGATTGGTCAGAGAGTTTTGTCACAGTAATTGAAAGCAGACTAGAACTCTCTCTTGAGACATGTCTTACTACATAGTGCTGGCTGTCCTGGAACTCTCTGTGAAGACCTTATGAATTTGTAACTTGTAGCAGTTCTCCGGCCTCTGACTCCCACCTGGCCTCATACCATCTGCTACTTGTAATCTCGGCACTTGGCAGCTGGGGGTTAAGTGGGGGATGGAGGGGACAGAGGGGGAGGATGGAAGGGGTGGAGGAGGGGGTGGAGGGAGATGGGGGGATAGGGAGGTGGGGGAGTCGAGAGGTGGTGGAGGGGAGGAGGGGACAAAGCAGAGGGATTTCCATAAGTCTGAGATCAGTCAGCTCTACACAGTCAGTTCTGGCCCAGCGAGGGCTACATAATAAGACCTTGTCTTGAAACAAAACAGGAACTCTTCCTCACTGAACTTTGTTTCCTCCACACTTTAATTTCCTTGCACCAGGTATTTTCCTTGACTTGATGCACCTGAAGAAATGTGGGGGCTTTGACATATCCCTGTTCTACAGAGATCTCATCAGCATAGCTGAGGATGAAGATCTCGGGGTTCACTTTGAGGAATCAAGCAAGCTGGAAGACCTGCTGAGGAAGGTTCGAGCCAAGGAGACCAAAAAGCGAGTCCTGCTGAGGTGGGGACCAAGCCTGGGCCAGCTCCCCGGGTTTTCCCTAACAAATCACACACAGCATGTGTAGACCTGCCTTCCCGCCTGTGCTCCTGCCTCAGTGTTCCTCCTCTTCCTTACCTTCAGAAGAGCATGAGCTTTTGCTTCTCTTTCTCTGGCAAGAAGTGGTACAGTGTTTCTCCTCAGTGAAACCTTTTCATTGCCTTGAGGTTCACGTAGGCTTTGCTGCACTCACTAGGACCTTGTTTGCTTTCTTTGCTCTGTGGCAGATAGACTTAGCACCTGCCTCATTGGATTATTGTGAGGAGTAAATAAATACCAACAACAGGCGGTATGGAGCAGAAACACAGCAGATGTTATCACTGTAAAAACTGTATTATTATTGGGCCAGTGAGATGACTCAGTAGGCTTGCTGCCAAGACTGATCACCTGAGCTAGATCCCTGCAACCCACATGGTGGAAGGAAAGAACCAACTCTGGCAAGCTGTCCTCTCACCACACAAAGGCCATGGCATATATGTGCCCTCTCCAACCCCAAATAAGTAAGTAAATGTGGTTAAGAACACTGGCCATTCCTGCAGAAGACCCAGATTCGGATTCCAGCACCCACATGACAGCTAACAATCATCTGTAACTCTAGTTCCAGGGGATCTGACACCCTGTCTGTCCTCCACAGGCATGGCATGACATGAGTGCACTCACATCCATGCACATGATACATATATACACATAAAATAAAAATAAAGCCAAGAAAATTGTATTATTATTCTTTTTGGTACTAGCAATTGAACCCAGAGCCTCATGCCTGCCAGGCAAGTGGTCTACCACTCAGCCACAGTCCTGGCCCTTAAAACTGTAGCATTCTGATTTCTTGCAAACTTGAGATCAGTAGTAGTAACCAGTCTGTTAGATTATCTTTTTGAAAATCTCTAAGGTGTGCCTGGAGAGATGTCTCAAGGGTTAAGAGCACTGGCTGCTTTTGCAGAGGACCCAGGTTCGATCCCCAGCACCCGCATGGCGACCAACAACTGTCTATAACTTGAGTTCCAGGGGATCCGACACCCCCTTCTGACTTCTGTGGACATTGCACAACATGGGTGCACTTGCAGATATGAAGGCAAGCTATTATCCACAGATAATAAGTAAAATATTCTTAAAAACAGAATCCCTAAGGTAGGACAGGCATGGTGGCATATGTCTTTAATCCCAGCACTTGGGAGGCAGAGGCAAGTAGGTCTCTGAATTTGAAGCCAGTCTGCGTAACGAGTTTCAGTCCAGCCAGTGCTACATAGTGAGACTCTGTCTCAGACAGACGTCTCTGCGCTGGCATCTCAGATGCCCGCTTGGCTCGGCTTGGCTGTGCTCCTTTTCTTCATTTTTTTCTACCCCTCTTCCATTTATTTTTTTATGTCTCTCTTTTTTTTTTTTTTTTTTGAGGCAGGGTCTTGCTGTGTAGACTTGCCTAAGCTGGTACTTACGTTGCCCATGCTGACCTTGAACTCATGGCAATCCTTCTGCCTTAGTCTCTTTAGTGCTAGGATTACACAAGTATGCCATGGTGCCCAGAGGTGCACTCTGTTTATAGTCTACAAGGTATTTGTATTCTAAATTCTAATTATTGAAAAGAACACAGCAAATGTGTGTGCTGTGAAGACATTTTAAAATCAGAAAACACAATCCTCCAATCCGTGTTCTATTTTTTTTCCTCCCTTAGGTTAAAGTTTAAGCTCAGCGAAGATGTGGGACTCACAGTGGGCATTTATAACCTGGTCCAGAAGGCTAACAAACCTTCTCCCGTGAGGCTCTACCGAGAGACAAATGAACCAGTGAAAATCAAGACGAGGACTTTTAATGTGAACACAGGCAGTCTGCTCCTGCCTAGTGATACCAAGAGGTCTCAGGTAGGGAGCTAGACCTGATGGAGTTCTCTTCTGTTCAACAGGTAGGAGGGAGGAGACGCCTTGAGCAGCCCAACCTGTTACGTCACTCTTTGAGTGCATCTTTCTAGATAAGCTGTTAAGATCCAAAGCTCTTTGTAACCATGGTGTCGGACCAGTGCGGGCAGAAAGTTAAGCAGGGCCAGGTGTCAGTGGAAACTTTGGCCTTGATTACTCAGCACACAGTGCTGTGTTCCTTGCTCAGCTGAATTCCTTGCTCAAGTACAATGAGAGGAAGTTCAGGTGTGAGTTAAGACTTTCTTAAGGATGAGGATTTCTTTCTGCTGAACTAGTCAGATTTTTATTGTGCTTTAAAATGACACACACCTATCTCTCTGAACTGAAAGAGAACACAGAATATTATCTCTTCTGATTCCTCTCATATATTCTGTAGAAGGGCATGACATCGAAAACTGAGTATCATCCTTTCTAATTTTGTCAAATGTGAGAATCAGATTTCTGTATAAGTTCAGGACTAAAATGTTTTTATTGAATCCATGAGCTTGTTTTCAAGTACAAATTTCAAGCCAGAGTGTCTTGTTTGAAGGGTGAGAAGATACTAAACTTTCTTCTGTTTTGTAAGTAACCAGATGTTTGTGTTGGATTATTGGATCGGACACAGACTTTCTTCCTGCTTTCCGTGTGCCTACATAAACTGGAGTGTTCTTTTTCAGTTGTTCATAAACCCAAATTTGACTTGACTACTAAGCTCTGATAGTGATCACACTCTAGGATCAGAATTCAGACAGTATTTGATCAAGGAGATCAAGGTGCCCTTTGACCCCTATTTTTCTTGAGCTCTGGCTCTTCACCTTTTATGATTCTATGACCCTTTAAAGAAGAGAAAGGCGATTGTAGGGTTATGCCAAGGGATCACCAAGGAAAGAAGAGCACTTCAGGATTCAGGCCACTGTGGCATTTCTTTCTTAGGGAGCTCAATCTTGAACTTGAATTCAAACAGTAATTCCTTAGTGGTGTGTTTGTTTGCCTTTCCAGTGAAACCTAGACCCAGAACCTGATGTAGGTCTTCTCGTTCCATAGATAAGGGTAAGCCAGCAAGACAAGTGCTCTGCTGTTGAGCTGTGTATACCCAGCCCTTGGTTTGCATATCTTGTGTGTGTCAGAGATGGTGCTATGAGCTCAGTATATGTTAAATAAGAGGAAAATAATAATTTCTGAAGAGTGTGGCCTTTGGTGTACCAGAAAGGTCAAATTATTGTTGTTTTGTTTTGGTTCTTTAAGACAGGGTCTCTCTGTAGCCCTAGCTGGCCTACAACTTGCTATGTAAACCAGGCTGGCCTAGATCTCACAGAGATCCACCAACCTCTGCCTCCCTGGGGCTGAGACTAAAGGCCAGTATAGTTGCATAATCGACCAAGTTGCTCAACCATTGATTGTCCATTTACTCATCTGTTAAGCAGGCTTTTTCTTTTCTCTTGATTGTTCTACTCCAGGTGAAACTCAGGGCCTCCTCTATGCTAGGCCAGCACTTTACTGTTGAGGTGCATGCACCCTGCAGTTCCTGTGACAGTTTTTAACATCTATCTTTACAAAAGGATTCTTACAAAAGACAAATTGGATGACAAGTGTAAATTACCTGGCATGCCTTAAGTAGATGTTAATTCCTGGTTGTATGAGGATGCCCCTGGTGAGCCATTCTCCTGCTCCTTGATGAGAGCTATGTGTGTGTGTGGTGTGTGTGCAGTGGCCTGTGCACTCACCTCAGGCCAGAGGTGGACACTGGATGTCTTGCTCTGTCACTGTTCAGGTCACCTTATTCCCTTGAGACAGGGTCTCTCACTGAACTGGAGCTTGTCATTTTTTTCAGCCAGGCTGGCTGGTCAGCAGGCTCCCGCAGTCCTCCTGTCCGTCCCTTCCCCCAGTGCTGGGGTTGCAGGTGCACTGACTTTTATCTGAGTTCTGGGGGGTGGGCGGTCCAGATTGAGGTCCTTATGCTTACACAGCAGATGCTCTTTCTCATGGAGCCATCTCCTTAACCCCTCAGAGTGGCCTCCATTTTGCACTTCCATGTAGCCCTTTTGTGGCCTTTGATATTCCTTTCCTTTCTTTAGACCTATGGGAGTCGTCACATTGTGCTGGAGAAGGAGGAAACAGAAGCACTGAAGCGGTTTGATGAGCCAGGTTTGGTTCTCATTGGCTTTAAGCCCCTGGTAATGCTGAAGAAGCACCACCACCTGAGGCCCTCCCTGTTCGTGTACCCCGAAGAGTCCCTAGTCAACGGTGAGTGTGTAGACCAAGGGCAAATGAGGGACTCTTCTCAGAGCTTATTGAGCTGTACGCCCTAAATGGGTGCTGCTTGGACCCCATACAGGAGGTGCCGAAAGTGTCTCATGTTTAAAAAGAAAACAGAATGTTTTCTGTCCAAATTTTGGAAGCATGGGACTAAACAAAGTTAAATTTCTTTAGGAACCTTAATAAACTGACATGACTTATGCAGATTCCAGGAGAGGACTGTGGAATTCGAGGTTTTAAAAGCTCTTACCCTGTGGAAGTATGTGAGAGACCAGACAGTAAAGCAAAACCCAAACCTAGGACCCTCCACTCCTTTTCTTTAGTGCTGGCAGTTGGTGATGTGAACCTTGCCATTGTGTGTTGTGCACTCCAAATACCTTAATGGTTTTCCTTAGAGCCTGAGGCTCATGCTATTAGCCTGACATTAGTACAGTGAGCTGATACGGACCACCCCACTCTCAGGCGGCCTGAGAGCCTTCCAGGTCTGACTGTGTCTCCTCCTCTCTGTGCCTCTTCCACCCCTACTTTTCCCTCAGTTCTGGGCCTTTGCCGTTTACTTATTGACATCATGGCCCTTTAAAGAAAATGGGAGATTGTAGGGTTACGGGAAAGGATAAGGTGGAGAGCACTTGAGGATGGAGTTCACTGTGACACTTGTTTCCTAGGGAGCTCAACTTTGTTCAGTGCGCTGCTCACCAAGTGTCTGGAGAAGAGGGTCATAGCGGTGTGCAGATACACACCTCGCAAGAACACCCCACCTTACTTTGTGGCTTTGATGCCACAGGAGGAGGAATTGGATGATCAGAACTTTCAGGTGACTCCACCAGGTATGTGGTGGAGAGATCCAGTGCTCTTGAACCTCACCCATGCTTAAAATACTTTAGGAGTTGTAGTTCAGATCTACTAAACCATAGCCTAGAATCAGATCTAGGAAATGTCCAAGTGTTTTTTGAGACGGTCTCCCTGTAGTCCCAGCTGGCCTGGAACTTGATATGTAGACCAGGCTGGCCTTGAACTCACAGAGATCCACCTACCTCTACCTCCTGAGTGCTGGGACTAAAGACATGCACCACCACACCTAGCCTCTAAAGTCATCGCTTTACAGTCGTAGTTGGCCTGGAACTCACTGTACACCAGGGTGTCCTCAATCTCATAGAGATCTACCTGCCTCTGCCTCTTGAGTACTGAGATTAAGGGCCTACTCCACTATCCCTAGCCTTGATTTTGTCCCTTGGGGCTTTTCTTGGAGCTAGCCTCACTACAAAGCCCAGGCTAACCTTGAGCTTGTTATCCTCCTGCCTCAGAGTATGAGCATGTACCCCCACACCCCACTTTGACTTTATCTTATGCTATGTGTCTGAGCTGTCTTTTGTTTCAGACCCATCTGTGCCATCGGTTAGCTGGCCAGCTTGGGCACAGAACTTAACCTTTCTATTCTTTGCCTCAAGTTTGGTTTATATTTAAAATGTGCTCATGCCTAACATACAGCTGTCACGTGTGGTAGTCCTTCTCCTCTAAGCATGCTAATGAAAATGAACTTTATCAAGTTTCCCTGGAGACTTTTGTAACTGTGGCCATTAGAACGCTTGGTTATTGAGCACTTACCTCTCAGGTGCAATTTACACTGCCATGCTGCACAGGCTGCTGTCCAGACCCAGCTGACTCAGGTCTATGTCCACAGGTAGCAGGGGAGGCCAGAGAGCAGAGAGACAAGGCCCTGCTGGTACTGTTTGCTCAGTGCCTGCTGCACTGCCACCAGGGCCCTTCACCTGGCAGCAGCACCAGTTACAGAGGCTGGATTTTCTCAGTCCTTCTAGAACCACTCAGTAACTCAACCAAGATCTGCATGACACATACCCCTCTTTCTTTCAATATATGCTGGAGGGTGGAGTTAAAATGGAGAAGGAGAAGGACAGAAGCTCAGGAGAGCCCAGTGGAGTTGGGATTTAGCGCCCCAAAGAGAGACACTGGCCAGCTGCTGCCACCTGGTAATGACTCCCTGTTGGGGCAATATGGACAGAAAGAGCAAATGCACATGAAGAGGCACCCTCCTCCCTGTCAGACTCACCATGCATCCCCACCCAGAGAAAGGCCTGCTTTCACGAGTGTTCTCTGGTAAGGAGAAATGGGATTTTCAGGGCCCTTGGTCCAAAATCCTAGGATGTAGAGGGGTAAGTTTGAGCTGAAAGATAAACAGCTGTACCACTGAGTCAAATCTCAGAAGCCCTGTCTGCTTTCTTTAGGCTTCCAGCTTGTCTTCCTCCCCTACGCGGACGATAAGCGGAAGGTGCTCTTCACTGAAAAAGTGATGGCCAGCCCAGATCAGATAGACAAGATGAAGGCTATTGTTCAAAAGCTTCGCTTCACATACAGGTGAGCTGTGGGTGAACCACATGCTTTCTTCTGGAACTGCCTCCCAACTTGAGTCCTGTCAGAAATTCAAGGTAAACGTGGACTAAGAGAATGTGATTTTATGTTCAGTTAGTCAAAAAGAAGAAATCATTAGATCATTACTTATTTTTTGTTTGTTTCTTTTGATTTTGAGACAATGGTCTCCCTGTAGCCCTAGCTAGCCTGGAACTCAGTGTATAGACCAGACAGGCCTGGATCTCACAGAGATCCACTGCCTCTGTCTTTATATGTATGGGTATATTGCCTCTGTCATGGGTATGGGTAAGTGAACCTGTGTCATGCAGTGTCTGTGGAGGTCAGAAGAGGGCATCAGATCCCCTGGATCTGGAGTTACAGATGGCTGTTAGCCGCCATGTGGGTGCCAGGATTTGAACCTCAGTCCTCTGCAAGAGTAGCCAGTGCTTTTAAAAGCTGAGCCATCTCTCCAGGCCCCACCAAGAACTTCTTTAAAAAAGTATGTAGAGCGGGGCGGGTGGTTTAGAGCACTGACTGTTGTCACAGAGGACGTAGGTTCAGTTTTTAGCCACCATGTGAGTGCTAGATGAGGGTGTCAGACCCCCTGGACCTGGGTCCTTTTCAAGAGCAGCCAGTGCTCTTAACCACTAGGCCGTCTCTCCAGCCCGTAAAATGTATATATTTTAAAGTACATAGAGGGGCTGGAGACATGGCTCAGCAGTTAAGAGCACATGCTACTCTTGCAGAAGTCCAGAGCTCAGTTCCTAGCACACATACGGCAGCTCACAATCATATGTAACTCCAGCTCCATAGGATCCAATGCTTTCTTCTGGCCTCTCCAGGCACCTGCAAACACGTGCACATATAGACACATACAAACATATAAATAAAAATAAAATCTTAGGGACTAGAGAGTTGACTTGGTGGTTAAGAGCACTGGCTACTCTTGTAGAAGGTCCAGGTTTGGTTCCCAGCATCCACAAAGTGGCTAACCACTATCCATAACACCAGTTTCAGGAGATCCTACATCCTCTTCTGGCCTCCTTGGACATTGCACCCACACGGTGCACTTAATATACATGTAGGCAAAATACTCATATATATAAAATAATAAAACTTTAGAAATTAAAAAAATCTTTAAAAATAAGTACATAGAGAATCGGAGTTCTGATTATATTGGTGGCTCTCAGACGGCGCTGGTGGACCTAAAAAGGCGATTAGAACCAGATGCGGTGGTACACACCTGTAATTCTAGCACTTGGGAGGTTGAGGGTGAATAATTACTCATTTAATGCCAACCTGGGCTTTGTGTGTCTGTCTAACCTATCTGTAGTGATGCCCTCTCTCAAAAAAGAGAGGTTTGTTAGTTGAGCAAATTCAAATAACACAGTAGCGAATGATTGTTTGGCTTTTTTCTCTGTTTATTTTAGACAGAGTCCTACCCCCACTCCAAGCTGCCTTGAACTCACAGTAGTCCTCTGCCTCAGTATTTTGCGTGCTGGAATTACGGGTAGGCACCACATCTAACAGGAAGATTCCTAACCTTGATTGTATTTGTTGGCAGTGAGTGAAAATAAATAAATTTCATTAACTGTTACAGGCTTAAAAGAATGATTATTATATGTAATTGAAATAATTTAAAAAGAAATTGTTTTTGAGACAGGGTTTTACTGTGTAGCACTGGCTGGCCTGGAACTCCCAGAGACCTGCCCACTGAGTGTTGGGAATGAAGGTGTGTGCCACCACGTCCTGCTTAAAACTTTAAAAAATTAATTTACTTGTGTGTGTATGTTTGTGCCCATTCACCTGTGTCACTGAGTGTGTGGAGGTCAGAGGACAATTTGCATGAGTCAGTTCTTTCTATCATAGGAGTATCAGGGATCCAACTCAGGTCTTCAGGCTTAATGGCAAGCACCTTTACCTGCTGAGCCATCTTGCTGGCCCTCATTTCACTTTTCACACACAGAAGACACCCTTTTAAAGCCTGTATAGCATGACATCAGGCCTAATTGTTCACATGCTATCTTTTAGGCTGCATTTTATTTTGGAGAGAACCGCAAACATGCACTCTATCTTCTTGATGACTTCTCAGCACACTCTGACATTATCGTAGGAAGGATGTAGTCTTCAGTCATCCCACATACCTGGAACATAGTGCCTGTTGATTAGAAACTCGCCTCACCCAGCCCTTGCCCTTGGCATCCAGCACTCTGCTTTTGAGAGTTTATTTGCTTTAGATATAAGTGGAATCATGTAATACCTGTTCCTCTGTAACTGACATCTTAGCATCATGTCTTCAGGATTCAGCTATGTTGTTGCATGTCTGGATTTTCTTTTTTCAGGATGAATAATATTCTAATGTGCTTCCTTCATTTTTTAAGGCATATTTAGTTGCTTTTTTTTTTTTTCTGTATCTTGGCTGTTGGGAATAGTAATGTAGTGAAGATGAGGTCATTAATATATCTTTAACATCTTGATTTCAGTTTTGGATTATTCTGTTTTTAACTTTTCAAATTTTTATTTGTGTGTGAGTATGAGGGAGATCAGAGGACAACTTGGAGGAGTCACTGCTCTCCTTCCACGGTGGTTTCCAGAGATTGTTCTCAGGTTGCCAGGCTACAGAAGCAAGTGCTTTTACCTGCTGAGGCATCTCACCAAAAGTGTCAAAGGTTCCAGTTTCTCCCCAGCCTCACTACACTTGTCATCATCGTCTCCTCCCCGTCTTCCCTGTCCCCTCCTCCCCACCCTCCTCCCTGTCCTTGTTCTTTTTTAGGTCACTATCTCCTAGCCTGGTGTGGTGGCTCGTGCCTGTATTCCCAGTATGAGTGAGGTCAGGGCCGGAGGCTCAGGAGTTTGAGGTTATTCTCGATCACACAGTGAGTTCAGGGCTAGTCTGGGATACATCAGACCCTGTCTGGAAAACAGGAACAAAGAAAAAAAGAGAGGGTCTCAATAAGTAGCCCTGGCAGTCTGGAAACTTGTGACTGACTGGCTCTGCCTCCTGAGGGCTAGTATGGAACTTGCTTTGTAGCTGAGGATGAACTTGAGGTGTTGATGATCCTTCTTTGCTTCCCCAGTGTTGGGGTTATGGGCAAGTGCCATCAAGCTTGGTTTATTTGTGGAGCTTTCTGTGTACTTGCTATTTTTGTGTCTTCTTTGGAGATAGCTTATCAAGTTCCTAGTTGGTTTTTGTTTTGTTTTGTTTCAATTTTTGAGACCATACCTTGATATATATATATATAGCTCAGTGTGTCGTGGTGTTGGGATTATAGGCATACATCACCACACCTGGTTCCTAGTTGCTTTTAAAGTCAGTTTATGAGGCTCATGGCTTTTCACATTCTGTCTCTTGTATCTGTGCTTCTTCCTCTGGACACAAGGTACCTTTCTTTGGGTGTGGGGCTGTGTGCCTGCAGTCCCACCGCTTGGAGAAATAGAGGAACAAGCTTCAGAAGCGCAGTGTAATGAGTTTGAGGCTAGATGAATACATGAAACCTTGTCTCAAAAAGTCTTCTTAGCCACAACTTCGTAGTCCTTTACTGGGCCAATGGGAGTATTACAGATCTACCATGTAGGACTGGGGTGCATTTTCCCAGCATGTGCAAGGCACTGGACCTGATTCGAGGTACGCACACATGCAGTTTTTAAAATCTGGAAAAGGTTGATCATGCCCATTTAAAAAAAAATACTAATTTTGTTTTCTGTGTATGAGTGTATTGCCTGCATGTGTGTAAGTACAGCCATGTCATGCGATGCCTGTAGAGGTCAGAAGAAGGTGTTGGATCCCCTGGAACTGAAGTTATGGGTGGTTGTAAGATATCATGTGGGTGCTAGAATCGAACCCAGGTCTTAGACAAGAGCAGTCAGGGCTCTTAACTGCTTAGCCATCTCTCCAGCCCTCAGTTTGTGCCCATTTTACAGATGAAGCAGGCTTAGATGCACAGGGTCCCTTTCTCAGTCTCATCAAACTAGAAAAGAGGTGGAGACAGGATGCAGCTCCACGTGTGCATGACTGTGGGTTCACACTCTCAGTGTCTCTACCCTCTGCACAGAGCAGCTCACTCAGGGTTCTGAATCTCTCCATCCCCTCTGTCCATCCTTCATATTTTCTACTTTCTTCTTTTCGTTTTTCTTATTTTGAGACGGGGTCTCCCTGTAGCCTCAGCTGTCCTGGAACTTGATATATAGACCAGGCTGGGCTTGATCTCACAGAGATCCACCTGCTCTACCTTCTGAGTTCTGGGACTAAAGGCGTGCGTCATCACGCCAGGCTCCTTCTTTTCTTCTGTCATTCTGTTTGTTTCTGTCTCTGCCCACAGCTTCTAGTGACAGGTAAGTACACAGGTTTGCTCTGCATTAACTTTCCAGTCTCCAGCAGTAAATGAAACTAGAGAGAAGTTGATGTGAAGTTTCTCTTTCCTCGGGGTCTTCTCTGATTGATCTTGGGCCTGCCGGATATTTGCTATTTATGTATTAGTGTCATAGTTTTCAATGTCATCATTTTAACAGGAACGACAGCTTTGAAAACCCAGTGCTGCAGCAACACTTCAGGAACCTGGAGGCCTTGGCTTTGGATATGATGGAGTCTGAACAAGTGGTAGATCTGACACGTAAGAAACTTGCACCAAGCGGAGTTTTGTTGTTCTTATTCGGCAGAACTGGGGCTTGAGCCCATGACCTTACACATAACTATATACTAGGCAAGTGCTCTACCTCTGAGTTCACTGAGCTACAGCCTCAGCCCAAGAAGGTATTTTAAAATTTTAAATCAGAGACCTGGCTTATGCATTGAGACCCTGTCTCAAATATCCATAGGATGGGGGGGGATCACAATGGAGGATTGTTTTTGTTATGTTACCGTATATTCTTAGGCAAGGGACTGGCCCTCTGACCAGTAATGTGGCTGCATTTTTCTACCCTCCTTGTCCAGACTGTCTCTGCTTGAGAGAGTCTCTAGATCAGCTTAGACTGCCTAGAACAGATCGGGCTAGCGCTACAGTGACAAGAGGAAAGAGTGCCTTTCTGTCAAGCTGTGCTCTGGTCTGAGAAAAGCCGCCTTATCACCTAGAATAAGAGAGCTTTTGGCCTCCTAGGCCTTGGCTTCTCTGGCCCTGCTACTTGACTCTCCTCCCTCCCTTCCTCCCTCCCTTCCTCCCTCCCTCCTTCCTTCTGTTTTACCTGTATTTGAGTGTACCTGTGTCATGAAAAGCTCACAGAGGACAGAAAGAGAAAGCATCAGATCCTCTGGAACTGGAATTATGTACAGGTTGTCAGCTGCTGTGTAGGTGCTAGGAATCAAACTTGGACCCTCTGGAAAAGCAGCCAGTGCTGTTAACTGCTGAGCCATCTCTCTAGCCCCTCAACCCCTTCTTAGTTATGATGCTCTTACACTTTTATAAGAGGACATAGGCAGTCACTGGGAAGCAGATTGGATGTAATAAAGATCCTTTTTTAAAAAATAATTATTACTTTTATGTGTATGAGTGTATTGCTTGAATGTGTATAAGTACATCCATGTCGTGGATGCCCAGGGAGGTCAGAAGAGGGTGTTGGATCCCTGGAACTGGAGTTAGAGATGGTTATTAGCTGCCATGTGAGTGAGTGCTGGGAACCAAACCTAGGTCCTCTGTAAAAGCAGCCAGTACTCTAACTGCTGAGCCAGCTCTCCAGTCTTCTGGAGATCCCTGTGAAGGTTATAAAGATCAGAACAAGTAGTTTGACCTGCTTAGCTTGCAAGTTATTGATGGCCCCCTTTATACCAGGCAGAGTAGATACGTTGAGAAAGCGCTACCGTGTGACTATCTAGCCAGGTCTGGCAGAAGAGCACTGTGTCTTTCCGTTCTGCATTCAGGCAGACAAGGAAGTACGACCTCCATGTCCGCGGCCTCCGTCTGAAGTATGAGAGGGTGTGTGTAGGATATTTGCACATCTACACCATTTACATAACGGACTGGTGTCTTCTAAGGAGGTCTCGGGACAGTCCTCACACATGCTGAGGGACAGCTGTGCTCAGTGGATGCCAGGATTCTGCTGAGTGTTCTCTCGGCCTGTGAACTGCTTGTGTCTGCCCCTCCTGCCAGACTTGGTGCTCTCCCATTTCCAAGAGCTGACTAGACAGGGCACTGGAGTGACGTATTCATCTGCCACTCTTCTTTTTGTTTTGATTTTCTAGTGCCCAAGGTTGATGCAATAAAGAAAAGACTGGGCCCCCTAGCAGATGAGTTTAAAGAACTTGTCTACCCACCAGGCTATAATCCCGAGGGGAATGTCACCAAGAGAAAACAAGGTGAGGTGCTGGGTGTGAACGGGCAGTGGGTTCTTGTACGAAGTTGCTCTTTATGGTCTGATCACAGAAGGTAATGTCCTGTCAGAAATTTTTCTCATGGCGGGGTGGGGGCACTGGGGGTCAAACTCAGTACCTCACAGAAGATAGGCAAGCACTGCATCCCGGAGCTTCACCTCAGCCTTTTCAGAGATTTGTATACATGTGGCTTGCTGTTAAAATACTTGCCCTAGAAATTTCTATACAAATGTACCTATTTCAGCACAGACAGGATATTTATTTTATTTTTATTTCATGTATATGAATCTTTTGCTTGTGTTTGTATGTATATATTCATCACATGTACAATGCCTTTGGAGGTCAGAAGAGGGCATCAGATCCCCTGGAGTTGGAATTATGGGCAGTGGTTAGCCACTATTTGGGTGCTGGGACCCAAATCTGGTTGTTCTGCAAAAGCAGCCAGTGCTCTTAACCACTGAGCCGTCTCTCCATCCCACAGATGGAACATTTATATTGTTTTCTGTCTCTCTCTTTTTTTTTTTTTTTTCTTTTCTTTTGAGACAGGTTTTCCATAGCAGCCCCAACTGGCCTAGAATTTTCTATGTAGACCAGGCTGGCCTCAATCTCAGAGATCCATCTGTCTCTGTTTCCTGAGGACTGGGACTAAAGGTATATGGCACCATACCCGCTTAGTGACTTTTGTGACTTAACTTTTTATGTGGGATACTTATATCCACGTTTACATTTCGATTTCATTTTAAACCTTATTATTGTGTATGTGTATATGTGTGCATGCTATGTGTGTGACAAAGCCTTTTATTCAGTGAGTCAGTTAGCTGACACTACCCCATTTTTTACATTAGGCATCCAGGCATGGTGGTAACATACTTGTAATCCCAGCCTTCCAGAAGCGGAGGCAGGAGCATCTCTGTGAAGTTGAGGCCAACCTGGTCTACACATGAGTTCCAGGTCAGCCAGGGCTATATAGTTGAGACCCTGTCTCAACCTCCACATCCCAGAATTAGGCTACAGAGGGCAAATGAGATAGCTGGTTGAGTAAAGGAACTTGGCTTGCAAGCCTGGTGACCTGAGTTTCTAGTCCCTGATACCCACGTAAAGGTGGCAGGAGAGACCTGCTCCACAGAGTTGTCAACTCTGCTGCCCACATTCACACATATACACACCCCAGTAAAGACATTTTGTAACAGGGCTGCAGGGTACATTAGAGTGTCTCAGTGACTAGATGTCCTTGCCCCAGATCATTTAACAAGACCTCTCATTGGTGCATATACTACAGTGAACACAAACAGTCATTTTGTATTTGTGTGAGCAGATCAGTAGGACAATTCTTAGCAGTGGAGTTGCTAGGTCAGGAGATAGACATTTAAAAATCTGTGGGGATGGGGAGATAGCTTAGTAGGTAAAACCATTCGCTAAAGCCTGGCATGGTGGTACACCCCTTTAATCCCAGTACTTGAGAGGCAGAGGCAGTAATCTCCCTACTGCTTTGGAGTTGCTGGCAGTTAACCAAGGCCTTAAGGGTGCCAGGCAAGCACCCTACTACTGGGCTCTATTTCCAGCCCCTGAAAGTGTTTGCAGGAAGGAAGAAATGAGTGGCTCACATAGAATGGGCAGCTGTTTTAGGAAGCTGGCAGTACATGGTTAGCTGTAGCTCCTGAGGGCCCGGTCGTAGCTGGGAAAGCACTGCTGGCGTTTCCAGGTCACTCCTTCCTGCCCTTTCTCTCCAGATGGTGAAGGTTCTGGAAGTAAAAAGCCCAAGGTGGAGTTAACTGAAGAAGAGCTGAAAGCCCATATTGTCAAGGGCACACTGGGCAAGCTCACCGTGCCTGCATTGAAGGAGGTCTGCAGGGCCCGTGGGCTGAAGAGTGGGCCGAAGAAGCAGGACCTGCTGGATGCTCTTACCAGACATTTCCAGAAGAACTGACTGGAGGTCACTCGCAGTCCCCTTCCCCTGCTTGTGCTCTCACCAAGGCAACAGGTGTTTCTCCTTACTGAAAAGAGCTGACTGACAGAAGTGCAAGGACTTTACATTTATGCAACCTCTTGTCGCCATGGAGACTGCCCCCCCCCCCCCCCGCTGTGCCTTACTCTGCTGTAAATAAACAGCTCTAACTTTGTACTTTGTGCTGTGCAGTGTGAAGGGTGGAGGGATCTGCCTCCCGTCTAGAGAGGTCAGTCGGCATGACTTGTAGCTTAATTCTCTCTCCCACTGGAAATACATATTACAGTGGGAACAAAACATACTGGTGAGGTGGGACATTAGGGACAAGTGAACACAGTGGTACTTCAGGAGTGGCAAGCCGCCACAGGATTGCATTTGCCAGACCCTTTGTCCTTCTGCCTGCTTCTTTACAAGTGTCATGTGAAGGTGCAAATTCAGATTTCTGAAGCAAAATGAATGTAGCATTTCTGATTCTGATAGTGGGCTTCATTAGTCAACAGCAACTCCTTCAGATGGTGCTGCTCTGAATGTGACTTTGAGAGGGAAGTTGTATCCATTTCTTTTTCAGAGGGGGTGTAGGACGTTAAGAAGATGAGGGAAGTGTCTTTCACTTGGTGTGCTGTCCTGTCCCTGCTCCATCTCCTCCTTCCTTGAAAGTTTTTGGAAGGCTTTGTATGGTGTGAGGAGCCTGGAATTCAGTGTAAAGAGGGTCTCAGCTTGTTTTACTTTTTTATATTATTTTTAATTTTTGAGACAGGGTCTCCCTGTAACCCCAGCTGTCCTAGAACTTGCTGTGTTGACCGAGCTGGCCTTAGTCTCAAAGATCTGCCTGCCTCTGCCTCCTGAGTGCTGGGATTAAAGATGTGTTCCACCACGCCCAGTCCATTAAAAAAATATTTTATTTTCACTTGATGTGTCGAGTGTTTTGCTTAGACAATGTATTAGTGTACCGTGTGTGCAGGTGCAGTGCCTGAAGAGGCCAGAAGAGGGCATCAGATCCTTGGAACTTGACATATGGACTGTCATTAGCCACCATGTGGGTGCTGGGTCCTCTGCAAGAGCAACAAGTGTTCTTAACTGCCAAACCATCTCTCCAGCCTCCACCTCCCCAACCCACCGTTTTTTTAAAAGACAGGGACTACTGTAGCCTAGGCTGACCTAGACCTTGATATGTAACCAAGAATGACTGAACTTCTGATCCTCCTTCCTCCACCTTACAAATGTTGGTAATGCATGCCTCTGATCCCGTGTTTGGTTTTATGAGGTGCTGGAGATTTAATCAGGGCTTTCAGTGCACCCAGGAAACATTCCAGGTTGAGCTACATCCTCAGCTTATTTGAAGAAAGGTTTCACTCTTTTTGCAGGTTTTTGAAAGGGAGGAGGGAAGTAATTCTCCATTATAAAAGCAAAGTGCTTGTTGAGCTCCCAAATTATTTTGAGACATTACCCCTTAAATCATATGTGGAGCTCTGGATCTCAGGGAGGGTTGGTCTACACAGACAGATTAAGATCATATTCATCACAGGCAGTCACCTGAGGAAGGAAGGTAAGAAAGTAGCATCAGGGCCGGTGAGATGGCTGGAGGGGCCCGGGGAAGCCCTTGCCACCAACCCTGTCAGCCTGAGTTCTATCTCCAGAACCCACGTGAAAGGAGAGAACCAAGTACTGCAAGTTGTTCTTTAACCTCCACACTCAGGCTGTGGCTTGTGTGCGCATGCACACGCACACACACACAAAATGTTTTAAAAAACTAAAAGTATGGGGGTCTGAAAAGATGGCTCAGCAGTTAAGAGTATGTACTGCTCTTGCAGAGTACCTGTGTTTGGTTCCCAGCATCCACATCTGGTGGCTCACAACTGCCTGTAACTCCAGTTCCAGAGGAATCTGATGCCTCTGGCACTCTGTGACACCTGCACTCATGCACAAACACACACACAATGTACACATAATTAAAAATAAAAATATGGAACTGGAGAGATGACTCAGCAGTTAAGAATACTGGCTGTTCTTGCAGAAGACTTTGCAAGCACTATACAACATGGGTGCACTCATGTATACAACATGGGGTAACACTCATACACATAAAAAAATTAATTAAAAACTATTACCTTGCCCTGTACTCAACCCTGGGTATCCTGGGAGGAGGAGCCCCAGAACCCATCCAGACTGGAAACATGGGCCTAAGTGGGTGCTCCAGCTCCATGTCTGGGGACGTGCCTCCCTTCGGGTCCTGAATTCAAGTAGACTGGAAGAACCACAAGGGTAAAGAGAAGATTCAGCAGAGACTGGACCAAGCATAAACTATCGCTTATTTACTCCGAACCAAATGCAGAAGGAACTAAAGCTACAAGAAAAACAAGGTAGGACATAAACTCCAGAGAGATTAGTCATCCATTTCTTCTCATTCAGAAATTCTAAGATCAATCCATATTGGAGGGCAAATGCCCCTTGCACTTGTGGGAGCTGTGATGACTACCCAGACTTCATAGTTTGAGCCCAAGCTGCCCCTGGACGAATGTATCATTCTTATACCCTTGACTGCTTCACACAGGAAAGCGAATGCTATGCGAGATTTACTCCTGACAGTGTGAAGCAGCTGAGAGCAGCTCAGAACAGCTGGGAGCCAGGCCAGCACTTGATGTGATCACACATCTACTGTTTCATCATTTCTATTCTTCCATTCCTTTTCCAGTTCTATCAATTGCTGTCTAACAAACTACCCCAAAGCTATTCACTTAAAACTGTCTAACAAACTACCCCAAAGCTATTCACTTAAAACAACATCAACATTCTCAACATCTTTGAAGATGAGATGATCTGTTGCTGCTTAGTTCTGATTTAAAGTCAACTATGATGTGTACTCAGAAAGATGCTGGCCAGGGGCTGCAAGGAGACTGTATTGCATGAGTCAAGTTTATTTTCTGAACCATGATTTTTTGTTTGTGTTTGTTTTTGTTTTGTCTTTTTGAGACAGATTCACCCTGAAGCCCCAGCTGGTATGGAACTGCCTCTGTAGACAAGGCTGGTCTTGAACTCACAGAGATCCACCTGCCTCTGCCTCCTGAGTGCTGGGATTAAAAGCGTGGGCCACTAGGCCCAGGAATTTGACATCTGTGTGCATGTGTTTGAGAGAGAGAGAGAGAGAGGGGTTTAGGAATACTCCTGGGACTAGCTCATCCCTAAAGATTGTTAATATCGCTCATGCAAGTCAACCACCTTTTATCTTTTTATTTTTTAATTAAAATGGGGACTGGAGATGGCTCTACGGTTAAGAGCATTTGCTGCTTTTGCAGGTGACCCAGATTCAGTTCCCAGCACCCATATCAAGCAGTTCCTAACGTCCTGTAGCTCTAGTTCCAGGGGTTCTAACACTGGTTTCTGGTCTACACGGGCTCCTGCACATATGTGGTGCACATACAGACAAGATAGCATACATACATATATTTCAGAAATGTAAAAACCAAACAGAAAAAAGTTAAAATTACTTCTCATCGATTTTATTTCTTACATTTTCTTATGTGTATGCATGTGAGCTTTGTTGTACATGCGAAGACCAGAGGACAACTTGTAGGAGTTGGTTCTCTCCTCTATATGGGTCTGGAGCTGGAACTCAGGTCGTCAGGTTAGAGGCAAATCCCTTTACCTGTTAAGCCATCATTTACCTAATGCTCACATGCCAAGCCCTTCTGGCCCCTGGGACTGGGTACCAGGCAATTAGAAATCAACCCAGAACCCAAAATCTGCAGGACTTATTCAGACTAGCCAGTCCTAAACCATAGGCTTGTGCAGCTATGCCCAGGTCAGTGCGTCTCTGAAGCCTTGACAGTCACTTCACATTTTGCCATACTCCAAGTCATACAGACCTGCTCTGAGCTGGTCCATGGGAGTCTACACCGGGGCCACCCTGGAGCTGGCTGTCCCAGGGCCTTATGGAAAAAATACTGATTTACTGCTTAAATCTTTTTTCTTCCTTCACGAGAGACTAAACCATTATTTCCTACCACAACCCTACGCAGGCACATCTGCCAAAGCCAGAGGCATGTATCTGATTTTTGGAAACATAACCCAGCTGATAATAGAAAGTTGGGTTAGGGGTATATATGTCCCCTAAACAAGCTCCTTTTCCTTCCGTAGCTAGGTTTGAGATGAAAATAATAGAAACGCATCGTTACGAATATAAAAACACCACTGGGTGTGGTGGTACACACCTTTAATCCCAGCACCTGGGAGGCAGAGGCAGGGTGGTCACTGTGAGCAAATGGAAGCCAAGATCTCTCCAAAATAAATGTTTACATGCATTTGCAGCCAGCTTTGTACGTGGTTGGATAAAATGACCAGACCTCATCCCTGCTGCCTCATCTAGGCTTTAGAAATGAGCCAGCCTTCACTTCTGCAGAGTGTCTGCACAAGACCACTGCTACATGCAGGTTCAAGGGCACTCACATTCTGCTGTCACAGATCAGGAAGCCAGGCACTGCTTAACTTCAAGTTTAGAAACTGTTTTAGAGCTGAGGGAAAAGGAAAAACAGAAGGGTAGCTTGCTGTATGTGAATCACGGTCAGAGTGAGAAGCCAACACACTGTAAGAACATCAAGTGAGTGTGAACAGCTCAAGGTGTGCACACGACACTGAAGGCGAGCTGGTGAGCTTCTCAGATGATTACGTATCCATGTCTCACCCTCCAAACAATCAGTGAGAACTGAGGAAAGACCACAAAGCAGACTGGACAGTGGGAAGTCTCAGGAGCTCCAGCCTTATCGCCCTTGTCAGGGCTCCTTTATGTAGACCTCGGTTTCTATGCAGGTTGAGGCCTGTCTTGTTTTGGGGACTATTGGGGGTGTTGCAAACCGAGCAGATATTCTACCACTGAGCTGCATTTCCCAAGGTTGGATTTCTTCAGTCCCACTCTTCACCAAATGATTTGGATTATGATTATACAACAAAAGAACTTACAAAGTGAGAACTCCTACCACAAATAATGAACCAACCCCACCAACACGGTAGCAATGCGAACACTAGAGATGACTGGCCCCGGAGGTGGACAGATCCTCTTCAGGGAAGATGGTTCTTAGGTCACCTACCTCCCAAACAGGTCAATGAATGTAATCTGACCCCATTCTATTGGCCTCAGTACCCAGGGTCTTGCACATGGGAAGGAAATTTTCGAAACTAAGGTGTTAAAAGTTCATGATCCAGATGCCAAGAGGCAGGAGGTGTGGCAGTGAGTGGCTATGGTCACCAACTAACACTGCCTGTGCCTGACTGCAGTGGTTTTCAATCCTGGGTTCAGTGAGGTGTGTTACTGCCACCTAGTGAGCACAGGCCGCCAAGCACCCTACATGAATACATAGGGTGGTCCCGAGAAATTAACCAGTCCAAAATATCGAAAGTATCAAGAAATCCTGTCTTAGCCAGGCTGGTCATGGTGTAAAACACCTTTAATTCCAGCAGAGGCTGAAGAGATCTCCATCGGCCTGGTCTAGCCAGGGAGTTTCAGGCCAGCTGGGATTACAGGGAGACCCTGTCTCAATCAACAACAAAAAGAAATCCTGTTCCAGTGATAGCAATACTTCAATGCCAGAGCAGAAACTACTTGCTAGGTGATAGTTTTACATAGCCCTAGTGAAAATTTAAATAACTGATCTGGGAGTGCAGCTCAGCAATAGGTTTGTACTTGGCTATGAAGCATGTCCCGGGCCCTGGGTTCAATCCCCAGCACCAAGTGAAACAAAGGGTTAGTGATAGTCCTGGGCCTGATCTCAAGAACCCACACATATAAAGTAGGTGTGTTAGTGCATGCTTTCAATTCCAGTCTGCGAGGCTGAGAAAAGAGGATTTCTGACAGTTCCAGGCCAGTATAGTCTACACAGAGCCAGAACATGCCTCAATATTCCTCACCTCCAAAACCTTGTAACTACTCCAGTACTGCTAAACACTGCATCTCATATATTAGCTGATACAAACTGCGAATCAGGCACGGCCACACTTCATTTAAAGGTATTTATTACGATGCTCAAGAATGAACACACTAGCACTTCATGTGACAGAGAATACACCTGACCCAGGCCGTGGCAGGAAAGGGGTAAGGGTTCCCAAAGTTCTCGGCAAGAGGCTGCACAAGAAATCCCCACTCACTAACGTTTCCTGGATACCACTGTCTCTGCTGAAGAGTCCAGTCAAACAGCCATGATTTTCCCAGAATCCTCTATTCCAGCACCAACACTCTTTTGCTCTTGCCACTTCTGACTCTCCAAGACCCAGGACAACTGCCCTCCCCTCAATCACACTCACCCAGGCTGCCCTGGGGAGCATCCTTCTGATGTGCTACTGCTCCGCCACCCTTGGTAGGTGGGTGAGAAGATAAGCTCACATCAGACATACACAGGAGGGCGTCAGTAAATGGCACTTGGATCTAAGCCTAACAACGTCAAATACTTCCTTGCCAAATGATGGGGCTGGGGAGGAGCGAACTGCATACCCAAAGAAAATCCCTGTCATGGTAACATGGACATTCTTGTATACAAGGCATGATGGAATCAAAGCGGCCTGGGGTTTACTGTCACCCTGCCCTGCACACAGAAGGGAGTTCGCAGGTGAAGTGCAGGATATCCCTGGCTTAATCAGGTTTTTCCTGGTTCTGCCTGCTGATAAATGGTGACATTCTACCTATGGCCTTTCTGTTTCAGGTATTAGTCCATTTTTTTTTTAAAGGAAGATTGAATGGTAGCCAGGGAAAAACATCTCTGCAAGACAACACAAAAATACAAAACCCAGTTTAGTACAATAGTTTATAACAGAAAGCTGCTGAAAACACTACATGCTAACACAGACAATAAGATACACAACTGGGGCTGGAGTCAACGGGGAAAACAAGGCAGAGGCCACATGCCTACACCAAAAGCCTCTCAATAGACTGCTGAATGGACTGGATCTGCTGTTTTAGCTGAGAGCCTTCTTTGATGGTGACAGAACAGGCGATGACAGGCCTGGAGACCCCGCAGGCCCGTCCCAAGGCCTGCTTGGAGCGCACAAACACGTAGGGAACATTTTTGTCTTCACACAGCAGCGGGAGGTGCAGGATGATCTCCAAGGGCTCAGCATCTGCTGCCATCACAATGAACTCAGAGATGCCTCTGTTGAGGGTTTTGGTGGCTGTGGAGACAACGACATGAAACCAATAGATAACACAGACTCAGGCAGAGCGGCCACGACAAAGCACGGAAAAAAATAACAGGTCCAAGGAAATGGCATGGCCATTTTCCGCCTGGAACAGCCCTGATATTACCAGGGAGCCAGATATCAATTACTCACCCTACTGCCTTTCCCAAACCTTATGCCCCAAATCTGATCACTTCTTTACTCCCCTCTAATACCATACATGTCCAAATTGCCACCATCTCTGTCCCAGACAACTGTAACAGCTTCCTCATAGGCCAGCACGAAGCAATGCTCAGAAGACGGAATCTAAAGATTCAGCAGACCCTGCCCGCACTCTATTTTCCTTTACAGCACCCATTACTACCAGATATATCAACTAAACCTTCCTTCACTATAAAATCTGAGAAGAAAGGTCCATCTGTGGTTTTTCTCCTCAGAGTATCATCACTATGTAGACATGTGCTATGCATGTATTCATACATTAATGCAAGAGGGCAGGAGATGTAACTCAAGGCAGTAGAGTGCTTGCCTCATATGCGGCCTAGGGGGTTTGATCCCTAGCACCATGACAGAAGCACAGACAGATGGATGGAGAACACGGCAAGACAGAAGGTACATGCACGGTCTTCCTGTCAACAGGTAAAGGAGACTCTCACTCCTGTAAGATCTTGAATATGATAAATGCTTGATGTTTCAATGAATATCCTCAAAGACAAAACAACGCTCACAGAGAAAACTATTTGGTGTTATATATCTTCTTTGGGCAGAAATATCATGGCATACATAATTATTCCACTGAACAAAAGGAAACCATGGTAGTGTACATTTTTAACTCCAGCACTTGGAGATGGAGACAAGAGGATCAGTTCAAAGTAATCCTTGGCTACATAGTAAATTTATAAGGCCAACCTAGGCTCATGGGATCCTGTTTTAAAGAGGAAAAAACAAAGCAAAACATCAGAAACCCACCCCCCAAAACCACGAAAGGGAAATATCTCTGGGAACCAAATGAAATTCATTAGTGTCGTGGTGTCAGATTCTGAAAAACATTAATATACCTTTTTTTTTGATCGTTCCAAAGAGAAGGCACAAATCAATATACAAAGTTTAAAAATTTATTTTATGAGTGTTTTTGACACCATGTAAGTGCACCCATGTTGTGCAGTACCCCCAGAAGCCTGAAGAGGGTGCCAAATCCCCTGTAACCTAACATACTCTAATGCCAAAATGTGGCTTTCATTGGTCAGCCAGGAATATCTGAGGTGCAGTGGTAGCCCAGCTATTTAGAGGCTGAAATAATACTGCTTAAGTCTAGGAGTCTGAGGCCACTCTAAGCAACACAGCAAGACCTGTCCCCCCCAAACTAAAAATGATTGGGAAAGAAGCTAGGGTGAGAGAGACAATAAAAACACTAAAATCCAGACCCTCTTTCAAAGTAGAACTCAGAAGAGGCCTAATGGAAAGGTGCCAATAGCATCTCCCAGCAGCTTCCTGAGGCTGCCTTACCCTCGTTGGCTCCTTTCCGAAGCTGCTTGTAGTTACATGACTGCTGAACAAGGTCCAGTAGTTTCTTGGTGAGGTGAGCATCTGCAAGGGGATAGGCCTTCGGATTAACATCAGCCTCAGTCTATGGGAAAAAGACACCCATCAGTCAAACTGGACCAGAAGCTGTTTTAAATAAATTACAAAATATCACTCAACAACAAACAACAGGCAGCTTGATTCCCTCCTGCCTCATCTCCAAATGCACACAATATTCAAGTTCAGTCTGGGGTATATGAGACCCTGCTTCAAAAAACCCCACAAAAAACCCCAGCACTGGAGCAATTGAAAGTGTATACTGCTCAAATTTTCGGAATCAAAATTAAGGTAAAATCCAATTCCACTCTCCATTCCCTATTCCACACACTTATCTACCCCCCCTTTCTCAGTGAGAAATTGGTTTCTAACTCATTAAAATACTTCCTCACTTAGTCAATGCTACAACATACAAAAAATATTAATTGCTATACATAATACCACTTCTAACAAACTAACGAGGCGAAGATTTCCCACCACAGACATTCAGAGTATTATGCTCAAATGTTACTCAACTTAACTGGATCTCAAACAATTTGTCTATTTTACTGCTTCTATGGCTTATTTGTTAAAAATACTTTATTTTTCAAATACATAAAAAGCATAGTCAGAAGTCAAACTATGCAGGCTGGGACAGAGGTCAATAAAAGTGACTGCATGGCTTGTATGTGGGTGAGCCAGCCAGGGCTATTTAGTGAGACTAAACAAAAACAAAGATAAGGGGGCTGGCAGTTGGAGAGGTTGGTTTGTAGGGGTGGGTGGAATAGTGCCCCTCCCCCAGTTTTATTTTTCCTATATTTCATTACATGAAATGTAGGAAAAAAAGAAAATCAAGCTGTGCTATGGCTATGAGTGCAGCGTTTCGTCTTTTATCATTCTGAGCAGGAGTCTCCCTGTAGCTCCAGTTGGCCTGGAACTCTCTATGGAATGCATATCCAGCCTCATCTTTACATTCTTTATTTTTTTGATAGGGTCTCACTATGCAGCCCTAGCTAGCTCACTATGTAGACCAGGCTGAACCTGAACTCAGAACCTCATGCTTCTGCCTCCCAGTGCTGGAATTAAGCACGTATGCTGCCAAGGTGCCCAGCTTACCCTACTTCTTTTAGAGATAAGGGTAGTCATATAGCCCAGGCTAACGAACCTAATCCCCTAGCTTGATCAATTGGTCTGCCTGTTTATCTAACAGTCAAGCAGGCAAGATTTTTCTTGAAAGACAAAACGGTGGTCCCATAAAACCGAAATGGAGCTGAAAAATCTCTAGGTGCGGCAACACTGGCCATTTTAAAGTTGTAGCATAATATCATTCATGTTTGTGTAAACAATCTACTATGCTGGTAGCTGTATAAAAGTACAGAACATAAAATTACACAACACATAAAAGAACCAGCGACCATGCTACTGGTGTACCCTATTTACCACAGTACACCTTTTATTCTTACACAGCGAACTGTTAGGCCAGAAGTATCCTTTACTTCTTGTGTCTTGTGATTGAATCAAAAGGCCACAAGAGTGACTGACAAATCTGTACCGTGACTCCGAAAAGGAGGTAGGAGGATCTCCCGTTCAAAGCCAGCCTGGACTACATAGATTTGGCTAGCCTTCGCTACAGTACTTTTCCTCAAAAATGCAAAGGACAAATGTAGTATACATTAATATGTGTATTCACGCATATTCACAAAAATTCAGTACCAGCACACAACTGTCCTTAAGTGAAGCACGACGGCACCGCACACCCCAAATACCACAGGTAACTCATTTTCTCATCAACCCCACCTGGCAACGGATTAAAAGGTGTTGCAAAGTTCATCCCGAGAGCACCCTATTCCAAGACTTCACTGATTCTGTTAAGCGCAGGGTTAGAAAGTTCTAGACTCGGAGCTCGAGAGATACCTCAGTGGTTAAGAGCAGAGGACCCCGGTTCGATTTCCAGCACCCACATGGCAGCTAACACTCCACTCCAGCTCCAGGGAATCCACTTCCGACCTCCGGGGGCATTGCACGACACAGTCGCACTCACACACGTACAAGCAAAGCAGTCATACACACGAAATTAAAAACAAGCGTGGAAGTGGGGGCGGGAAAGTAAATGCATCACAAAGAGAGATCCAAACTATAGGATTAACCCTCAAATGGAAATGGACGCTTTGCAAAACTCTTACCAAGCTCCAGTCCGCACTAGCTACAGCAGGAAACACAAGCTGGAACTCACACGCTGGAGGCCAACACACGTGGAGCCTCCAGAACCCCCTATCTCGGACGCCAGTCTCACACAGTAGGAGCTTTCCCGAGCCCCGAGGTCACCCCACATTCCCTCTCCTTCAGTCCCAGGGCTGCATTAGCTCCCGCAGGGCACGGGGAGCAGACGCATGGCGGGATAGAGGACTCCCTCTGCTGAACCCCCAAACACGAGCGGGGGTGTGTGTTTAAGCAGGTCCGCGTCCCACGATCCCGCGTCACCCTACAGGGGTGGCTTACAGAGAACACTAAACAGAATGGAGACCGGGATTTTGCACACCTCCCACGCCCTCCCATGTGGGCGGCCGTGTCCTCCCCGCCCACGCCGAGGCCTCGGACCACGCGCCCCGCTGCAACGCGGCCCGGCCCCGGCACTGAGGATCTCCGCCTTCCGAGTCCTCACCCGGGCGCCTCCGGCACCACCTCGCGGTTCTGGCTCCGGGCCGGCGGAGGCCGAGATGGCGCCCAGCCGGGCCCTCCGCCCCGGCCAGCCCCGCCGGCTCCTGGCGCGCACTCACCATGGCTGCGGTCCGCCCGCCTCGCTGCGACTCTACCACAGCTAACCTCCGAGGGGCCCAACGCTGCGCAGATAGGAGCGGAAGTCACCGCCCGCTCGGCAGGAAACGGAAGTGGCGTCAGCTAGAGTGGGCAGGGACGCCGTGCCCCCTAGCGGGCGGAAGCAACATACTCATTTCTGAGTGAAGGATCCTGTTTTGCCATTTAAAAATTTTTATTTTTTTTTAATTTTAAATTGAATTTTTATATATCTCATACACAACATTCTTAATCTTTTAAAATATTTTATTGTTATTTTATGTGTATGAGTATATTGCCTACATGTATGTAAGTGTACCCATATCGTGCAATGCCAGTGTAGGTCAGGAGAGGGCGGTGGATCCTTTGAAACTGGAGGTATGGACGGTTATGCTCTTAACCACTGAGCCATCTCTCAGCCCCCCCCATCTTAATCATCTTTAATCCATCTATATCCCATCTGCACCTCCCATAGTCCCTCCCCTGGATTTCATGCATTCTATCGTTTATGATAAGGCCTATCGAGTCAAGTTAAAGTACCCTGATGTCCTTCAGTGCATGTTCATCCACGGGGGTCTAGTCAGCCTATCTAGAGTCCTTCCCTTAAAGAAGATCTGATCTTCCTCACGTGTTTGGCTATGTTTATTAGCATTCAGCTGTAAACAGTTGGACAAAATTAAGCATTGGGAAAGTAGCACGTCTGTATGGAAGGTTTCGTTGCCAGTTCACTTTTCAGCACATTTTGTGCTGTCAAGTTATCCTTCAGAACAGGTATAGTGGTACACGCCTTTAATCCCAGCTCTCCAGAGACAGAGGCAGGCGGATCTGTGAGAGATGGAGCCCTGTCTAGTCTACATAGCAAGTTCCAGTGCAGCCTCTCAGGCAAGTTTCATGCCTGTCATCCTGGCATTCGGAAAGTGGAGACTTGAGTGGTTCATGGCTAGTATGTTACATGGAGAGTCAGAGGCCAAGTAACATGAGACCTTGTCTTCTGTCTCAAAAGAACAAAACAAAAGCTCATTTCTTTGACTCCACACTATTTAGAGAATGTAATTGCAGTTAAGTATTTTCTTCATCTTCAGATATCCCTTATCAATGTTTCTGGCATGGAATTAAGAATCCTTTTCTTTAATGTGTGAGTGTATTACCTGCATGGAGGTAGGTGCACCCATGTTGTGCAATGTCTGTGGAGGTCAGAAGATCCTCTGGGCCTGTACTTATAGATGGTTATTAGCCACCATGTGTGTGCTGGGAACCAAACCCTGATCCTCTACAAGAGCAGCCAGTGTTCTTAACTACCAAGCCATCTCTCCTGCTCTCAAATCCTTTCAGTAGGTGATTCCAGAAAGGCAGGTTTGGAGTAAGAGGGATAGTGATTTAATTACAGGGAGATTGTGTTCAGAGATACTTGACTGCCCCTGCTTTCTTCTGTCTAGGTTCTTGCCTTTGTCTCAGTGCAGCTCTGAATCTCCATTATGTAAGGGTAAAGTCATGCCTCAGCCCTCCCAAGAGGTCCTTGATTCTCATGGTCTTATTTTTCTCTAAAGAGGCCACACACATCTGTGGGGACATTTTTATTTAACCCAGACTAAACCATTTTGAGACTATTCCAGTTAACTGCTTTGGAAATGTAGAAGTGAGACTTTTAAGAATCATGCAAAAGGGTATCTCTGTGAGATCGAGGCCAGCCTGGTCTACATGGTGAGTTCCAGGTGGGCTGACAGGGAAACCCTGCCTCAAACAAAAGAAAAAAAAAAACATGGAAAACAGTTTCTTGTTTTTACAGATAGGGAAACAAGAGAAGGGAAGCTTGCCCAAAGTCAAGAGGGAAACACTGTCACAAGCTAAAACTGCACCTTGAGATTTTCAATAGCTATTGACCTGGGCTATTTCCACAATATGTAGTCACTCTGAGTTGTATTATAATGGAGGAAGAGGCACAGAAAAACCCCACATAGTGATGGTCAAATTAGGAGTCCTTTATTTGTAGCTGGTGGTCAGAAAGAAATAAAAGAACTCTTGACTCTGAGGAGAAGTAGTGTAGGATTTATAAAGCTTAAAACCACAGTTACATCATGCCAGGGGCAAAGCTAATAATCATAGTTACATCAAATCACCACAGTTATGCCAGACCAGGGACAGGCCAGTGAACAAAGAGGTTTTCAGTTAACAAATGTTTCCATAAGGAAAAAAAATGTCTCAGAATTGTAGAAATAGTGGGCTCCAGGAGAGCAGGTAGAGCTGAGAGGGAGGACGTGTTATGTGTAGGTTTCTCAGTATTGTAGAAACAATGTACTCCCTAAAAGTGCCTGCGTGAGACGTTCTGTCTGGCTGGCTGCAGTGGGAATGGCAGAGCAAAAACATGAGGTAGAGCAAGTCAGCTAGAACAAAATGGAGTTCCTTTTGTCACTTCAATATTAGAAGGAGTTGAGATGCCTTCAAAGTGAACATTTGGGGCTGGAGAGATGACTCAGCAGTTAAAGGCGCTTGCTGTTCTTGCAGAGGACCCTGGTACAGCTCCCAGCACCCACATGGCAGTTCATGACTGCCTATAATTTCAGTTCCAGGGAATCCAATGCCCTCTTCTGGCCTCCTCAAGCACCAGGCACAAACATGGTGCACATACCTGCAGGCACTCACACGTACATATACAGAGTATAAATAAGTCTTTCTAAAAAACGAGTGAACATTTATTATATCAGGCCCTCCTCAACCCCTCATCAGACTTCATTTCATGCAAATCTGATAGAACTTGTCAAAAGAAAAAAAGATCTCCAAACTAAAAAAAATGCCCACTGATGATCTGAGGACTCTGTTCCCCATCTCTGTTGGATCCTGTTTTAAAGAATATTTTATTATTTTTATTTTCTGTGTACGAGTAGTGTTTTACCTGCATATGTATAAGTGTACCATGTCATGCAGTGCCCTCCGAAGTCAGAAGAGGGCATCAGATTTCCCTGGAACTGGAGTTACAGACAGTTGTTGGCTGCCATGTGAGTTCTGGGACTTGAACCAGGCCTGGTTCTCTGCAAGAGCAGCCAGTGCTCTTAACCACTGAGCCATCTCTCCAGTCCTGGATCCTATTTTATATCTGCATATTGTTTGTTTGTTTGAAATGGCCTCCCTGTAACCCCAGCTGGCTTGGGACTCCCTATGTAGACCTTGAGCTCCCAGGGATTCACCTGCCTCTGGAGAGCTAAGATTAAAGGGGTGAGCCACCATACCCAGCCTCCATGTTGTTTGTAACTATGGGTCACCACTGTTGGGCACAAAGCCTGCTCATTCCATTTTACAGTCATAGGTATGTCCTTATTGTTTGCTTCTCAGATATGTTTTATGAAATTTTGTGATTATTTGACCTACCTCATATCTTGGATCACCACTTCCCAGATCTCCCTAGTAATATCTCATGGTTTTGTTCAATAAAATTAAGTTTAATTTTATGATTATAATATATTCAGTTTACGTAATGAGTTTTATTATGACATTTTAATATATGCATATAATGTATTTTGATTATATTCACTCTCCTTACCCTTTTTTGTTCCCTTCCACTGCCACTGATTCCCATCTTCTTCCCAAATAGTAACCCTCCTGTGGCCTGGGTGGAGTCAGGTGTTTTCAGGTTCTTTGCTTGTCCAGATTTGCAAAAGTAGCAGAGAAACTTGTTCAAAAGTAAAGCAAGGGGACTAGAGAGATGGCTCGACAATTAAGAACACTTCCTACTCTTTAAGAGGACGTGGCTTCAGTTCCAAGAACCCATATGGCAGCTAATAACTGTCCATAACTCCAGTTTCAGAGAATGCAATGCCCTCTTCTGACCTCATAGGCATTTCATGCACATGGTGCACTTACATACGTGCAGGAAAACCACTCATACATGTAAGCTAAAAAATAAGGGGTTGGAGAGATGGTTCAGCTGCTAATAGCATCAGCTGCTCCTGTAGAGGACCTGTTTGGGTTCCCAGCACCCACATGGAGGCTAACAACAGTCTGTAACTCCAGTTGCAGGAGATCTATTACTGTCTTCTGGATTCCATGGGCACTGGACTCATACACCCCCCCCACACATACACATAATTGAAAATAACATGAATCTTTAAGAGAAGGGAGCAGAGGAAAGGATGGCTCTTGTAAGTACAGTGCTTACTGCACAAACGAGGACCTGAGTTCCCAGCACCCACTTAAAAGCCAGGAAAATATAGTATGTGCTTATCGCTCTAGCACTGGGGGGAACAGAGTCAGGTAGATCTCAGGGCCCATTGGCCGGCCAGCTAGTCTAGCCAAAATGGCAATAAGCTCTAGGTTCAGAAAAAGACTTGTTTCAACAAAACAAGATGGAAGGCAGGTGAAATCACTCCGCAAGTAAAGGCACTTGCAACTAAACTGACAACCTAAGTTTGGTCTCTGGGATCTCCATGATGAAAGGAGAGAATTGACTCTCACATTGTCTTCTGACTACAACAGGTGCCACAGTGTACACACACACACACTAAAGGTTATAAAAAAATTGAGTTTTTGACATGGCTCAGTTAAGAGAGTACAGTTCTCTTGCAGAGGACCTGGGTTCAGTTCTAAGCACGCACATCAGGAGGTTCACAACATATAACTCTAGTTTCAGGAGATCCAGTGCCCCATTCTGGCCTCTTCAGGCACCTGCATTCACATACACATGCTCACAGAGAGACATACACACACATACCCATAATTAAAAATAATATTTTTAAAAGTTTAAATGAAAACCAAGATGGAGATTCATAGAGAAAGATACCCAGTCCACCTCTGGCCTCTATACACATACACTGGTGAGCATGCCCAAACACATGAGTACATACCATATCATACACACTGTGTGATAACTTTAGTTGTAAACTTGACACACCTGGTTGAGGGAGTCTCAACAGGGGAATTGCCTCCATTGGACTGGCCTGTGACCATGTCTGTGGGGCATTTTCTTGATTGTTGAGTGATGTGGGAGGGCTCAGCCCACTGTGGGCGGTGCCACCCCTGGGCAGGTTGTTTTGTATTGTATAAGAAAGCAGGCTGAGTGGGGGCCAGAGCAGCAAGCCAGTAAGCAGCGTTCCTCCATGGCCTGTGCTTCTGCCTCCAGGTTCCTACCTTGAGCTCCTCAGTGATGAACTTTGACCCAGGAGATGTAAGTCAAATAAACAATTGAAAGTAAACTAGAACGCATACACACACATTAACACACACACATAATGCATACATTCCACATAATGTTCAGTGTTTGATAACCAATAGACAAATGGATGAATGATCTAACAGAAGAAAACAAGCATGCTGCAGGTGACATCACCCCATCCATCATGGCAGGATGGAGGGAACATCATCTTTTCCCAGAGGACAGAAAGGCTTAAAACAAAGCACATGTGGAGATGAATAGCATGTTCCGCTGCAGTCTTCCTCTTCCTGAGCTTTCTTAGGGATAAACATCTCTTTCTCTAGACTGTTCTTTTATGACTTCATCATCCTGGCTGTTGCCAGGATACAACTCAGAGTCCTACCTTCCTTGTCTAGCAGAAGTGAGAAATTCGCAACGCAAAGCAGGAAGGCTCTAGTATTCTTTATCTCTAGAAATTGAATTTTACTTTATTTAATAAAAGCCTGTTGGGAGGCTAGAGAGATAGCTCAGCAGTTAAGAGCACTGGCTGCTCTTCCAGAGGATCTGGGTTTGATTCCTGGCACCCACATGGTGACTAACAACTGTAACTCCAGTTCCAGGAGATTTAATGCCCTCTTCAAGCCTCCATGGGCATTGTACACATGGGTGCACTTACATACATGTAGGCAAAACACTTGTAGCTGAGAGAGAGAGAGAGAGAGAGAGAGAGAGAGATGAGAGAGATAAGAGAGAAAGAAAGAAAGAAAAATAAGAAGCCTGGTGACTTGTACCTGTAATTCCAGCACTTAGAAAATCTGAGACAAGAGAATTGTTGTGAGTTTGAGGCAAGCCTGGGCTATATAACTTTTTTCCCAGCCAGAATTTCAGAGAAACAAAACTAGAAGAGGGAGAAGAGGAGGAAAGAGGACTTGAGGTTGGGATTTTTGTAGATACAGTTCGTCAGGAGCCTCATTGTGAGTTGATGGAGCCTCACCCAGATAATTTTGCTTCCATGGGCTTCTTAACCTTAAAAAAATTACTCAATTAGGTGTGTTGGTTGCATACCTAAAGTTCCAGCACTCAGTAGGCTGAGGCAGAAGGATCAACGTGAGTTTGAGGAGATCCAAGACTAATAAAAAGGCTCTGCCTTGGGTCTGGAGAGATGACTCAGCTCTTGCAGTGGACCTGGGTTTGATTCCTAGCATCCACTGGGCAGCTAACAACTGTCTGTAGCTTCAGTCCTGGGAGATCTGATCCCCTCTTCTGACTTTTGTGGGCACTGCATTATATGGGTGCACCCACCTACATGCAGGCAGTACACTCTTACATTATATATATATATGGCCCTGCCTCAAAAACAAAATGAAACAAACAACAGTTCAATAAGTTGTTGTCCATCATGATTATCCTGCTGTACAGTAGAACATTAGAAACAATTCCTTCTGTCCAAATGCACGTAACTACCAATCAGTAAATAAGTTTTTAGTATCACCAATAAGTTCCTTTAAATTTAAGGTCCTCTACTTGTTCATAGTTTCCAAACATGGTCAAGGAATCACCCTAAAATATTTTCCAGTCACTACTGGAAAAAGCCACTACTTCGGCATAGATTTCTGTCTGTGTGTCATGAATGCTCAGACTTCCTCATTGTCCTTGGTGATGACTCTGGGACGGAAAGTATAGATAGGGTCCAAGGTCAGTGTAAGCTGGTACAGGCCTGATTTGCACCCAACCTGCTATTTAGTCATTTGCTCACATGAGGCATGGCATACCACCCTGGTCTAGCAAGAGCCTGCTAGCGGAGAGGAAGGTGCAGCCCCAGGCAGGCCCATTGTGAGGTGGCCTCAGACAGGTACTGTGACATGTGGGGTACCCCGCCCTGCTGGCTGAACCAGCTGCAGCAGCTCTGCCTTCCCACGCCTAACACCATCTGCCTGACCTAAGCTTCGTCATGTTGCTGCCACTTCTGGGAGCCTGTGCAGTAGTGGGGCCATTCCAGGGCCCTGAGTGGGAGCCGGTACAGGGCCTGCTGTCCCAGGATCAAAGCTGCAGGGATCCCCGGTGCTGTGGCAACCTGCTTGTCTTCTGCCTCTTTCTGATCTGGCAGATCCAGCAGTATTGGCACCAGATCACCAGGACTAGCAAGAGGAATGTTATCAAGGTACAGGGGCCCTTCCTTAGCACCATGATTGTTAGCGCTTGCTACATGGACCTTGTTCTAGGCCTTGTATAACCAGAGGTGAACCAAAGAGCTCAGACTAGTTAGTGTAAGCCTCATCCAGGCCTCAAGCCCTGGACTCATCCTGGGCTCATTTCTGTTCCTCACTCCACACACTCAATCCATCTGCAAGTCCTAGGAGCTCCACTTGTAAACTATATCTCAAGATTGATTACTTCTGGAACCCTCATTACAGCACCTGGGCAGAACCACCAGCATATCTTTCCTCAGCCATAGTAACAGCTGTCTGCCTGGTATAGCCTTCTTTTTCTTTATGTTTTAAAGACACTTTCATCCGCTCATAATATGCACACATGAATTACAAGTATACAGGTCAGTGAATTTTTGTAAACTTAACACACTCATGATGAAAAAAATACCATTCAGTTCTGGTGAAACGGCTCAGTGGGTAAGGGTGATTGCTACCAAGCCTGATGGCTTAAGTACTATCCCTGAATCTACATGATGGAAGGAGGAAGCCGGCTCCTTCAAATTGTCCTCTGATTTCCACATGTTGTAACACACACATATACACACATACACACTAATAATAATAATAATAATATTAATAACAAACACCATTAGCTAAACATGGTAATACAAGCCTGTAATCTTATCACTCAGGAGGCAGAGGCAGGAGGATTGCCCCAAATTTGAGGCCAACCTGGTCTACATAGCTAGTTCTGGGCAGTAACAGCTTTATAACCCTGGTTGAAATACTATAAAGGAAAGATGAAAGAAACAGACCATTAGGTTACAGGTGCAGCTTAGTGTCACATAGATCTACCATGTATAAAACCCTGATTTCAAATGCCAGCATGGTAACTCATACCTGTCATCCTAGCACTTGGGACACTGAGGCAGGAGGATTACTAGAATGAGATCCTTTCTCAAGCCCTGCCACAAAAAGTGTACGTGTGTGTGTGTGTGTGTGTGTGTGTGTGTGTGTGAGAGAGAGAGAGAGAGAGAGAGAGAGACCAAACTCAAACCCTAGCACTACATGATCCTGGCTCCAAAATCCAGTACTAAAAAGTATTTCCAAAAGCTCCAAAAGATGCACTCACAACTCTGCTGATAGTACAGACCTGTGTAAAATCACAAGCTGGGCGTATGAGTACACTCCTTTTATCCTGGTACTCAGGAGGCAGAGGCAGGTGAATCTCTGAGATCGAGGCCAGCCTGGTCTACATAGTGAGTTCCAGGCCAGCTGGGGCTACAGGGAGACACAGTCTCAAAAACAAAACTAAAACAAACACAAAACAGGACATAACTCTTTCCTACTCAAATCGTTGCAGTGACTTCTGTGAGTAAACGTCCAAACTTAGAATAAAATCAAAACTACCACAATTCTAAGACCTGAGGTGATCTGCCCTGCTTGTCTCCAACCTCATCTCCTTGTTGGCACCACTCTGACCATATGAATGCTCCTCTTCCCTTCCCTTTCCTGTTCCTGCTCTTTCTCCTCCTCTACCTCCTCCTCCTCCTCCCCTATTCCCACCCCTGTCCTCTAGTCCTTCCTCCCCTTTTTCCAAAGCTGGAGGTAGAACTCAGGGCTTCACCAAGCAGACTATGTGCTACACCACTGTACAACACCTCCAGCCTTCACCTGGGCCTCTTCAGGTTCCCGGGACCTTTGCACTTAATGTCTTCTCTGTCTACAATACTGTTTCCTCAGACATCCATTGGCTTGCCCCTCACTTCATTCAGTTTTGAAACCAAATATCACCTCCTCTGAGAGGCCTTCCCTGACCAGTTAGTACCAGTTAACTCCAGTCCTATCTTCTAACTTATTTCCATCCATATGCTGTTTTGATGCCTAACATTATGGGTTTGGGTTTGTTTAGAGACAGTGTCTCATAGAGCCCAGGCTGGCTTCTAACTTGCTGTGTTACCAAAGATTACCTTGAACTTCCAATCCTCCTGTGTTCACTGCCAAAGTGCTGAGATTATAGGAGTGGGATGCAGGTCTACATGCATTCTAGGCAGGCACTCCACCAATTGAGCTACATTCCTGGCCCACATTATATCATATATTTGGTTACTGTCTTCTTTGTGTCTAGACTATATCTCCTGGCAGGGACTTTGACTTATTCACACTGAATGAATTCATACCAGTACACAGAATGGTGCTGGCTCAGTGTAATCTTCAATATTCCTGGAGTCAGTAAGTGCTGTTTGCCCCTCCCCTTTGTGGAGACAGGCACCTTGACCTGGAGAGTGGGATGTTTCTTCAGATCTATAGGGGGCATGTGAGCTAATCTGTGTGCAAGGACTTTGCTTCTCAGTTCTCACTTTACAGGTGCCACTGCAGAGGTCGGTAGTGCCCCCCATCAGACGTGAATCTTTCTTCGGGATGATTCTTGACTTCTTCTGGATGATTCCTGATTTCTTTAGTCATGGAAAAACCAGGGGCCTGGATGATCATGTCCAACTGTGGGCACAGAAGCAGAGGTGGGGATATAAGAAGATCCTCAGGCAACTGTGGCCCACCCAGTACCTACTGCCTCCACAGAGCACGTGTCGAGACCCGCCCTGGGTTGTCCATACCCACTCTGAACCTCTCTTTTCCACCTCTTCCTTTTCAAGAGCCCCTCTTCTCCCTCAGAATCATTCTTGGGAAGCATGGCAGGGACCCTGGTGTCCTAGGGATGGCCAGACTCACCCTTCCATGAACATGTGCCAAAGAATGGAGCAGCTGTTGGCTCCCTCCCAGGAGAAGGTGATGCCAGGAGAGCCTGTTAGCGTGAGATGTCACCCCACCTCCACAGCCTTAACTATCTCTTTTCCAAACTTCCCTTCAGCTCAGAGACCTGAGTTTGGTATCAGAGAGTTCCCACCTGATCCTCCTAACCAACAATTGGAAATACGTACCTGGAATCCCTGGAATAACCCACAAGATCCCTTAGAACCATTGGATGAAACTCAGACAATAGACAGAGAATACAGTGAAGATACTCAGGCATTACAATGCACAAAACAGAGAGCGAGGAGAAGGGTGGACGACTGGGAAACACAAGCATCTGGAGGCCAGCTCCCAGTAGGTTTTATAATGGAAGATGATGCAGAGGCTACAATTCTGGGATTCACAAACCAAATGTTATTAATAAGGAAAACTGATGATGAGATCCCTATGCCAACGTGGAGGAACCAGGACCAGATGAGAGTTAAAAATAGAGTCAAAGCTGAGAAACTATGGAAGGGAAACCAGAGGGAGCCTAGAGATAAGGATCCTTTTACCCAGGCTCCTATGGGGAAGAAGCAAGAACACTTCAGATGTGAAACTGACATAGTGACTCAGACACCAGAGTGGGAGAACCAGGACGATGCTGTGGAGACACAGCCACTTGAGAAGGAAAAGGAGAAAGAGGCCAGATGGGAGGAAGGGGGAGAGGTCCAGGCCCAAGGAGCACTGGGGACACAGGGCTGGACCGGGAGTAAGAATACAGAGGTGTCCCAGATGCTAACGTGGGGGACTCAAGAGCAGGCTGGGGGCAATACTGGTGCAGAAAGCGAAGCACAGGAGGGAAGTAGTAAAAGCCAGACTGGAGGTGAGGATGAGCTTCAAATCCAGGCATCTGGGAAGGAGAACGTGGGAGAAGTCAAACAAGATGAAGCAGAGACCCAGGCCTTGGAGTACAACCAACAGGGATGCCCTAGAGACGAGGGTGCGATCCAGGGTTCAGTAGAGGAGAAGCCAAGACAGAACAGAAGTGAGGAAGCTGGGGTGACCCAAGCATCTAAGAGAGAGGAGCAGAGGCTGTCGAGACCTGGAGTTCAAGAGGGGATGAGGAAACTCAGGGAGATAAGAGAGGAAGACTGGGTGGTGATCCAGGCACCGTGGTGGGGAAACCAAAGACTGGTTGTGAGTGAAGTAGACAGAGACTTCAAGACATCCTGTCGGAAAAATAAGAACCAGGTTGGAGGTGGATACACTGCAGAAATTCAGTCACTAGGGAGTGACCGAAGAAAGGGTGGAGATGAAGATGCTACAAATCACCTGACAACTGAGGCTGAGAATCAGGGACAATTAAGAGGTAAGACTGATACGGAGACTGACCCAGGAAGGAGGAAGAACAAGGACAAGACTGAAATGGAGAATGGAACCGACAATCAGGTGCTAGAGGAGGAAAACTTGAAAGAGGTTAAAGGCGAGGATGATGCGCAGGCCCAGGAGCTTGGGCAGGAAAATCAGGGTCAGTTAGGAAATGAATTTCATAAAAACATTGACATATCAAAGCGGAAGAATGAAGAACATATTTATGGCAACAATGGTACGGATGATATCCCATCATCTGAGACGGAGAAAGGGGAAGAATTAACAAGTAATATTGATGATGTAACAGATGCAGCAGGCGGGCAGGAAGTAGAGAAGGCTAAGGGTGAGGATAGTACAGAAATTCAGATAGAAGGGATGATGACCCTAAGAGGAGCTGGAGAGAAGGAAGGGGCAGAAGAAACCAAGGCCACCCCTGAAGAAAGCCAGAGCTGGTTAGGGAGTGCTATTGGTGTGGGTCTCCATTTACCAGAGTTGAAGAACCAGAAGCAGATGGGAGGGCAAGAGGGAACAGAAGTTCAGGCCTTAGAGAAGACACACCAGAAAGAAGCTGGAGATGATGCTGTAAAGACCAAGAGACCCAAGAGAGAGAACCAGCGTAAGTTAAAGAGTAAAACCCGAGGGAGCCATTCTACAAGGTGGAGGAGTCAGAAACGGGCTGGAGGAAAGAATGCTTCAGAAAACATGGCATCGAGGAGAAACTGGAGGAGGGAGCCTGGAAATGAGGATGTGCGGCAGATACAGAGACTCAGGAGAAAGGAGCAGAGGCTGTTAAGAAGTAAAGGTCTTCGAAAGACCTATTCATCACAGTGGGAGGACCAGAAAAACGGTGGAACTGGGAATGGAGCCGAAATTCAAATAGAGGAGAAGAGAAGTCAGAGAAGTTCCACAGGTGGTGATGGCCCAGAAACCCAAGCCTCTGCGGGAGATGACCAGGGACAGTCAGTGTGTGAAAGTTATGGGGAGATCCAAACACAAGGGCAAAGGATCCAGAACCAGGATGGAGGTGAGGATGCTGTAGGGGACCAGAGAGAATGCAGGGCTGAGGATGCTGGACAGTCTCTAGCACCAAGGAGAAGAGACAAGGGCCAGGTCAGAGGAAAGGATGATGCCCTGAACAATCTCCAAGGTGACTCTTTTGGGGCTGTGGGGTCTACAGGTAGGAAGTGTAGCCTAGCTCAGCCCCCTGCCCTTGCTGTCTCTGGCTATGGGGCCCCTAGACACAAGCAGCCAGTGGCTGTGGATGGTGTCAACTCTGCTCCCTGTTCCAAGACAAAGCCTCACCCTCATTGTGGTGAAGTTTTCCCACTGGGGGAAAAGCGTCTGGCCAACCAGGGCACCGCCCCTGCCAGCCAGCACAGAGCTGGGGTCAGTGAAACCTCCCAGCAGGCCCAGCCTGCATCCCAAAGACAAAGACAAATGGACAAGGGGATAGATCTAGGAAAGGCTTCCAGCCTGACAGGGCAGCCCTGGTACCCACAGTCCCAGACACTCTCTGTCTTTCCCTCTCTCCTATGTGGCCAAGTTTCCCAAGCTGCCATGGCTCTGGCGAGTTCGCCCACTGCTCTCCCCACTGTGTCCCAATGGCCAGCCCTCAAGAAGAGCAAACGACTGCTGCTGGAGTCCCTCATGAAGCGGAGGATTGCACACCTGAGGTGGGGCCTCCCTCGACGAATCCTGGAATCTTACTTGCTTTTCCATTTTTTAGAATCCTTCCCATCCATGGCTGGGGTTGGACTTACGGAGCTCCAAAGGCGTCAGGAAAGACATTGTGAGGCTCAGGGCTCCCTGCTAGGCCTTAAATCTCCAGAGAGGTCCCAAAGCTTTCCAGCTCTTGAAAGAAAAAGTTCAAAACTTCCGACTCAGGCCAGGGCACTAGAGAAGTGTAGACCACTCAAATCAGAGCCACTGAGCAGTTCCATTCCACCTAAAATGCCCAGGAGAATCAGGCCAGCAGGGGGAGCAAAAGAACCACAGATCCAGGAAGAGGCACCTAAGGCCAAGATCCCTGCTCCCAGAAATCCCAAGCCTGCAGCAGGGTCTAGGAGCTCGTGTGGCCCAGGAAGCGCTCAAGAACTTTCCAGTCAGAACAGCAGGGGCAGAAAAATGATCAGGCTAGGGGTCTCCCAGATGGCAGAGAGGGCTTCCAGCAGAGTGAGCGCTTCATTCTCTACGTCTCACCACAACTACTGGAAAATGGAACGCGTACCCTGGGAGACCTCTGAGTCCCCCAGACTCAAATGTCAGCAGCCTGTGTATTGCAGAAGTGGACGTGCAGAGCCTGTAGAGAGTAGAAGGGCCTGGCAGCAGCCCTCCTCCTGTTCCACACATACTCCCAGCTTCAAAGGGAATGTTCACTCCGCTGCAGCCAGGCTGAGCATGACCATCCTGAACAAGATGCCCTGGCCTCCACAGCCCCAGCACTCAAACCCCTATCTAACTCTAAGAAATCCTACCCTGCTTCCCCACGTGGCTGCTCCACATTCAAAGAAGGACAGCATCCGAGTCCACACTGCTGTGGAGACCGACCTTCAGTTCCCAGGGGATTGCTCTCCTAAGACGGAGAGCTACCAGGGACAGGAGGTAGCTGGGAACCCAAATGGGGTGCCACGAAATCCACCAGTCCAACCAAAGTTTGGTTTGATAAAGCATTTGAGATGTTTTCTCAGACAGTGTGGCTTTAAAAAGTAGGCCATAGGCCCAGAGGGCTCAGGATATTTCAGAGACGGCATGAAAACAGCTTGCTTACCCCCAGAGCCTCTAATAAAATTATTTGGGCCCTGAAGGGCCTCAGATTATTTTAGTGTGTTTTCTGAGTGTTCCCTTTTGGTGTTTGTGATTTTTTATGGACAGCATTAGAAGCCATTTTTACACTGTAGTTTTGAAAGTTTGGAGAATGAAGTTCACCCAATGTCATTTGCTCCCAGGGTCTCATAGTAGGGGTCTACTGAGGTCTTTGTCATGGTTTTGTTGTGCCTTCTGCCCAAATGAATCCTGGTTGAGGCAGGACATTAGGCCTCAGTTGCTTGGCAGGGGAGAAGAGGGGCTGGTTGGTACTCTACATGGGACAATATTATTCAGGCCCCTTTCATTCATTACAAAGAAGGGAACATTCACTGGATAGCTTCAGTTGTCAACTTGACACACTTAGGAAGAGGGTACCTCAGTTTGGGAATACTCTCTATTAGACTGGCCTGTGGCCATGTCTGTGAGACATATTCTTGATTGTTGAGTGAGGTGGGAGGGCTCAGCCCACTGTAGGTGGTGCCTCCCCTGAGCAAGGTGGTCCTGGGTTATTTAAGAATTCTTAGCAGGCTGAGCATGGGTCAGAGGAGCAGGCCAGTAAGCAGCGTTCCTCCATGATCTCTGCTTCAGCTTCTGCCTCCAGGTTCCTGTCCTGAGTTCCTGCTCTGACTTCCCTCTGTGATGGACCTGGGAGGTATAAGATAAAACAAACCCTTTCCTCCTCAAGATGGTTTTGGTCAGCTGATCCCTGGGCATCTTGCTCTGCTGCCCATGAATAAAGTTCACGGGAAAAACATTCATGTCCCTTCAACTCTCTCGTACTACCCACCATAATTATGTTTTATTGGTCCCACTGTAAGATTTTGGAGAACAGGAAAGGAATTTAGAATTTAGAATGTAGAAATAAGAACCAGAGTCAGACCTGCAACAGGTAAGGAATGTGTTCTTTATTTAGGTATCTTCTGTGGGAAGAAAGCATCTGCATCTGTCTTAAGAATTCTACTCTTGCAGTGAGGCCCGGCGTTCAGCCCCGCTTCCCTAGGTCTGAATCAAATGAGCAAATGGAGAATGCTCTCCAATGAGAGAAACCAGGTTATTCTGGGTTACTTACAAAGGATTCATAACGGAGAAAGACAAAATTTTGTATGGGGGAGTCAGCATTCTGATCAGAAATGCAGTGGACCTCTAGCACACACACCCAAGATGGAGACCAGCCACCTACTCCTGCGTCTCCTACCCACCTTTCACTGCTTTCCCGATAGACCCTCCCCATCAAGTCACTGGTTGGTTGGAAAGTAGTTGACTCTATTGCCTTCATTTCTGTCAATCACATTCTTGGAGCCATGTCCCTCGAGGCAGAGAGAAACACTATAAACTTACCCCTACAACATCTAAGGAGGTGGGTGAGGGTTTATATAGGAAGTCTACTGAACACAACTGTAGGGGTTTACTTGGTGCCAGGATGTGGTGTCCTTGGATGACTGAAAGTCTTCCAAGATTATTTTCTCAGGCAGGGCAGGTGAGCTAGCTAGCTATCTAGGGCACTAAAGGAGATAGGTTGGCTCCACAAACAGTCTCCTTCAGAGCTGGGAGTGACAAGTTGATAAGGCTTGAGCAAGGCCAGCTTGCCAATTTAGGGCCAGTTGGCCACTTTAAGGGATTTATGGTTTTATGACTTCCCTAATGAAGTCATTATGACCTTCCTATTTGCTCTCCTGCAATTCACACATTCTATCACCTACCATAGGACATCCCAGAGCAAGTAATTTAATCAAGTATGAGATGTCTGAGCCAATGGGTGCCATATCGTGTGGTGCTTCCCATGCTTCTGTAGACAGCAGGTGGAAACAAGCTCTCAGAACCTAAGTGCTGGGGTGGGAATGCAATTCAGACTTTTCTCCTCCTTTCTCTCCTCCCTTCTCCTTTCCCTTCTTATATTTTTGAAAATTCTGTTTTGTTTTGTTTTCTGAGATAGGGTTTCATATCATAACCCAGGCTGATCTAGAGCTCACTATGTAGCCCAGGCAGGACTCCAAGTCATGACAATCCTCTTGCCTCAGCCACTAGAGTTCTAGGATTATAAGTATGTACCACCATGTCCATCTTTTTCTCTATTAAAAATATTTTATTGTTGTACAAATACATGTATAATATACAAAATTTATCATTTTACACTATTTTTTTAATTGTTGTTGATTTTAAACAAATTCTGACTATATAGCTCATGCTGGTCTCAAATGAGTCTTCTGTCTCTGCTTCTCTAGAAATGTATTACCATGCCTAGCTATTAAAATAAATAAATCAGGGGCTGGAGAGATGGCTCAGTGATTAAGATCACTGGCTGCTCTTGTAGAGGACCCTGGTTCAGTTCCCAGCACCCACATGGGGGTTAACAACTGTCCATAATTCCAGTTCCAGGTGATCTGATGTCCTCTTCTGCCCTCCATGGGCATTGTACAACATGGGTGAACTTACAGGCAATATATTCATATACATAAAATAATAAAATATATTATTTAAGTAAACTACAATGTCCCCCCAGTTTTGTTATGTTTTACAAATCCACCCCCCCATTTCCCTCCTTTTTAGAATCTTACACTATAGTCATGATGGCCTTGAACTCACTATGTGTAGCTCAGGGCTGGTCTCAAACTTGAGCCAGTCCTCCTTCAGTCTCCCAAGAGCTAAGATTACAGTGTCCCCTACTACACCTGTTAGAAATTCTTTATGAAGTCTAGATATTAGTAAGACCTTATCAGATACATCTGATTCCCAAATATTTTCTTCTATTTTTGGGTGGCCTTTTTACTTTAAGTGTCTTTTTAAAAAATATTTTTATTTTATTATTATTTTTATTTATTTTAATTCCATGTGTTTGAGTGTTATGCCTGCATGTTTGTAAGTGCACCCACCTCATGCAGTACCCAAGGAGGACAGGAGAGGGCAGTGAATCCCCTCAAACTGGAGTTAGGAACAGTTGTTAGCCACCATGTCAGGGTGCTGGGATTTGAACCTGGGTCTTCTGCAAGAACAATCAGTGCTCTTAACTGCTAAGCCACCTCTCCAGTCCTTTTATTATTTTCATTTAATTTTATGTGTATGAGTACATTGTATATAAGTGCACTCATGCCATACAGGGCCAGCAAAGGTCAGAACAGGGCACTGGATCCCCTGAAACTGGAGTTACAGTTGTCAGCTGCCATATGAGTGCATGAGTGCTGAGAATCAAACCTGGGTCTTTTGCGAGAGCATCCAGTGCTCTTAACCACTGAGCCATCTCTCTAGCTCCAACAGTGTCTTTTATTATTGTCTTTTTGTTTTTGAGATAGGGCCTCATGTAGCCCAGGCTAACAGAGAACTCCCTATGTAGCCTGGGATAGCCTTGAACTCTGGCTCCTCTCACTTTCATCTCCTGAGTGCGAGGATTACAGAAGTGTGCCACCACACTTGGCTGATAGTGTCTTTTGATGAATAAAATTTAAGAATTCAATAATTTTTATGAAGACCAATTTGTGTGCTTTCTTATGTCCTCCCCCCCTCTCTCTTTTCTTTTCTTTCTTTCTGCATATGTGTGGTACTGAAGATCAATCTAGGGCCTTCTTGCATGCTAGGCAAATGTACTCTGAACTATTAGTCCCTACCTACTACTTTAATTCATTATTAAAGTTATACATGCTCATTAAAGAGCACTTAGAAATTCAGGAAAGGTAAGGAAGAAAGAAAAATAAAGGTCGGACTATGTGGTTTCACAGGCCTGTAATTCCAGCATTTGAGAGGGAGAGTCAGGAGGATCAGGAGTTCAGTTGAGCTCATCATTAGCTACATAGCCAGCTCTCAGCAAGAGGAAGGAAGGAAGGAAGGAAGGAAGGAAGGGAGGGAGGGAGGGAGGGAGGGAGTGAGGGAGGGAGGGAAAAGAGAAAGAAGAAAAGAAAGCTCCCATTATCTGTCGTCCAGGTAATTTTTATTGTTCTTTGTTTTACCCACTGCTGCCTGCAGGATGTTCCCCCAGCAATATCACAGCACTCACACTGCTTTCTGGGGTTCATGCCTGTGTAAGTCCCTCTCCTCGAGTGTGATCTGACTCTACTGACTTCCAACAAATGGGATCAGCAGAAGAAACAGAGCAGTCCCCCTGCCTTAGTCTCAGGAGGAACAGGAGTTTAAGGTCATCTTCGGCTAGGTATCAAGTTCTAGCCTGAGTTATGTGAGACCCTATTTTGAAGGGGGGGCTGGAGAGATGGCTCAGCGGTTAAGAGCACTGGATGCTCTTGCAGAGGACCCAAGTTCAATTCCCAGCACCCACATAATAAGCTAACACTGTCCGTAATTCCAGTTCCAGAGAATCCGGCTCTCTCTTCTGACCTCCTCGGGCACTGCACGATTCAGTGCACTTACACACACTCAGGCAATACACTCATAAAATAAAAATAACAACAACAACAACAAAAAGACTATTTTCTTTCCTTCTTTGGCAAGGACGACAGCTTTAAAAATACTTTACAACCTTAAATGCAGTCAACACCAATTCCTGAGGGCTCCGGGCACAGGCTTAGAGTTGAGTTGTACACAGTGCACTACGGCTGGCTGGACCACCTGCTGTGTGCCTGTGGGGGCCGCGGTTTCAGTGCGTGCATGCGCAGGCACCTTCACCACACCTGCGTGCACGCGCGCGCCGGTAGCGCACGCTTCCCAGTGCGCTTGCGCGCAAGCTGCGCGGGAAAGCTGGAGTCGCTGAAGACCCGAGCGACGAGATGGCTGCGAGGCACACGGTGGCTGCGGACCCTCTCGCCTTGGGAAGAGATGAGGAGGCGGTTCTGCTGCTCGAGAAGACCCATTACCGCCATGACCCGCGCTGGCTGCTGCCGGTGTCCCCGCACCTCTGCCTGGCCTGCGCGCTGGAGCTGCTGCCGGAGCCCGGAGTGTCGGTGCGAGCGAAACCGTCCTCAGGACCAGGCAATTCCCTTACCCGCAGGACGCCCCTGTAACCGGCCCCAGCCTCAGTCTACCCCGCAGCCCGCACCCCACCGTGCACAGTGAGCCCCTGTAACCGGCCCCAGCCTCAGTCTACCCCGCAGCCCGCACCCCACCGTGCACAGTGAGCCCCTGTAACCGGCCCCAGCCTCAGTCTACCCCGCAGCCCGCACCCCACCGTGCACAGTGAGCCCCTGTAACCGGCCCCAGCCTCAGTCTACCCCGCAGCCCGCTCCCGAGCCGTGCACAGTGAGCCTCTGTAACCGGCCCCAGCTTCAGTCTAACCCGCAGCCCGCACCCCATCGTGCACAGTGAGCCCCTGTAACCTGGCTCCAGCCTCAGTCTACCCTGCAGCCCGTCCCCCAATCATGCATAGTGAGCTGGAACACTACCCCCAATATTAGTGTTCCTCTCCCCTCCTCGCTCCATTCTCCACCTGCCCCTGTGTTGGCTGCCCCGCAGCTTTTCTCTAGGAATCCTCAGCTCCCCGTCACCTTTTAGTCAGTGCTAAGTCTGTGGACCACGCACATGTGTGGAGCCCTCATTCCCCAGTTAACTGAATGTCAAATGGGGAAGAGGCTGTTTTGATCTCTGTGATGGTGAAAATGACAGGCCCAGGATTCTGCCTGACAGAAGTGGAGGACACAGGAAGCCCTTTCTTTATCTTTTAAAAAACATTTTATTAATTGTATTTTGTGTGTATGAGTGTATTGCCTGCATGTGTGTAAGCATACCCATACCCATATCATACAATGCCCATGGAGGTCTGAAGAGGGCATTGAATCCCCTGGAACTGGAGTTACAGACGGTTATTAGCTTCCATGTGGGCGCTGGGAACCAAATACCCGTCTTCTGCAAGAGCAGCCAGTGCTCTTAACCACTGAACCGTCTCCCCAGTCCTTTTTGTCTTTTCAAGACAGGATTGCCCTAGAGCCCCAGGTGACCTGGAACTCACTATGGAGACCAGGCTGGCTTCCAGCTCACAGGGATCCTCCTCCATCTGCCTCCCAAATGCTGGGATTAAAGGTGTGCACCACCACCCTCAGTTTAGGAAGTCCTTTCTACGAGGCAGAGTTGACTGAAGCATGATACTTACCTTAGTGGTAGGTGTCTATTGGTTGGTTGGTTTTGTTTTTTTGAGACAAGGCCTCACTAGGTAGCCTGATTGGGCTTAAATTCACTATGTAGATCAGACTGGCCTTGTACTCGTAGAGATCCCCCTGCCTCTCCATCCTGATTGCTGACTTTAAAGGTGTGAACCACCATGTCCAGCTTCTAACTTTTTTATTGAAACGCACTTTTTTTGCTAACCTCAACTGTCACCCATTGAGGGAGTGATGGGATAAGGTAGCCAGTTTTCCCCACGTTTCTGTCTTTGGTGTTTTTCTCTTTTTATGAGTTAATTTTTGTCTTGAATATTTTCCAGTATAGGGAACTGGCTTGATTGTGAAGATTTGTGCTTACGTTGGATGGAAGGATGTGATCTGTCTACCTTCCACATGAATTTCCTAGTGTGAATGGTGCCTTGGTCCCATAGGGAGTCTGGATCTCACTGTAATTAGATCACCATTGCTGTGCCAAGTTGCAGTTATGTCTGGAAATTGCAGTTGTTTGGATTCAGAATGACTGTGTCTTGGTTGCTATTGAATATGTCGTCTTTGCTTGCTCATAGTTGGTGCGTAAGAAGCATGTGGTGTTCTGCTTCCAGGACGCCCTGGTGAGACACACCTCCTTGGTCACACAGCTCGTGGCTCAGGACCAGAGAGTCTGCATCCACTTCATAAGCATGCTTTTTGGTGAGCTCTAAAGGGGACTGTGGCATGAGTTCTGCAAACGTAGCATACAAGCTTCTCTTGGGGGTGCTGGAAAGATGAGTTAAACTTTTATATTATTGTAGCAGTTTACTAGTAAATTGCTTTGTTATAATCATAGAGGTATGACCTCCTTTCTAAGCTACATGAATCATTTTATGGTGACTGTCCTTATTAAACCTAAGAGGTTAATAAGAGTGTAAAGATGAATTTAGGAAGTAGGTGATTCTTCTGAGTCCAGTGTAGATTTTGCTTAGGATCAGAGGCCTGGAATGGAGTCTGCCAACCCTGGTGGGATTGATCAAGTTAGTTTCCTTCTCATGTGCCTTAGTTTCTTCATGTATAAAGTGAGAGGGTTCCTCCTTATTTACTTTTTATGTTTAAATTTTATGTTTATGAGTGTTTTGCTTGCATGTATGTGCGTGCACTACATGTGTACAATGCCCATAGAGGCCCGAAGAGGGCATCAGATCCCCTGAAGCCAGAGTTATGAACTGTTGTTAGCTGCCATGTGGGTGCTGGGAACTGAACCTAGGTCTTCTGCAAGAGCAGCCAGTGCTCTTAACCACTGAGCCGTCTCTCCAGCCTTGGTCCTTTTCATAGGATTACAGTGTTCTGTGAGGAGGACAGTTAACTTGTACTGGTTAGCTGCCATCTTTTTAGTCCCTCTCTGTGCTGAGGTTTCTCAGGCTTCCAACTCTGGGATAGTGCTTTATGGGAGACAGGGTGATTCCCGAAGCTCAAGGAGGTTATAGTGAACAAGTGGCAGAGCTCATTGTTTACTTTAGAGCTGCCCCAGATTCCAGAGCACAGTCCTGCGGTCCCACAGTGACATTCATCTTTTTAAAGCTAGAATGGTCATTGAAAATTTAGGTGTTTGTGTTGCGGGTAGAATTTAACAAGGTCTTCGTTTGGGATGATTTTTGCCTTTGTGGAATTGTTTGTCTTAAAAGAGAACTGTTAACCACCCTTTCATTGCCTTCCTTTGCTCCAAGGCCTGTTATGCAAGGTAGAAGATGGGAGTGTAACAGACCTCTGCATTGAAGGTAAAAAGAAACGGTGTTTCTGTGCACATTTCAACAGTGGTGCCAAGACAACGACGTTTCCTTTCGAAGGAAGTGCCACCAGCATTCAAAGCTGGAAGTATTAGCCTGGATTATAATTCTGGTTTCTTGAGACTTTGTTGAAACTCCCCATTTAGAAACATATAAGGAGAACTTAATTAGTTCACAAATAATTCTCCATTTCTTCCTTTGGCATCTATTCTTTGCTAGGTACTACATTAGATATCAGGGAAACGTAGATGGATAAGATGTAGGCCCTGCCCTCTGAGTGTTCACAGTCTGGAGAAGAGATTGGCTGGTAAATAACTGGGGTTGACACGCACCATTACAAAGGCATGGACAGCACTTGGAAGGCAGAGGTCGGGGAATCTGTGAGATCAAGGCCAGCCTGGCCTCTATAGGGAGTTCCAGACTAGCTGGGGGCCACAGGGAGACCCTGTCTCTAAAAAATAAAATAAACAAAAAACACAAGCAGAAAGCAAGGCATGAACAAACCTGGGTGTTTTTTGTTGTTTGATTGTGGTAGCTTCTGCCTGTAATCCCAGCACTTGGGCAGTGGAGGCAGAAGGACCAGTAGTTTAAAGTCATCCTCAGCTAGTTCAAGGCCATCCTGGGCTACAGAAGACCCTGTCTCCAGTAGACTACAACAATGACAACTCTCCAACCTAGAAACAAACTTTTCTTTAAAAGAATTACATTCATATAGATTTATTTTTTAATTTTTTATTAAATTTTATTTACTGAGAGTGTATGTGTGCAGGCCACAGCACCCATGTGGAGCTCAGGGGCAGCTTGTGGGGAGTCAGTTCCATGTGGGACCTGGAAAATGAACTCAGGTTGTTACACTTGACAGCAACCCCCGCTGGTCCATCTCACCAGCGCCCATATAGATTTAAAATTTTTTGACTTTATATGTATGAATGTTTTGCCTGTGTGTATGTAAGTGTATCCTTGCACATGGAGACTGGGAGAGGTCGTTGGACCTCCTGAAACTGGAGTTAAGAACAGTTGTTAGCCGCCATGTGGGTACTGGGAACTGAACCTGGGTCTGCTGCAGGAGACCCTCTGTAAGAGGATGTACCATCTCTCCAGCTCTCCCGTGTTAAGGCTTCTCAGGCTTCCAACTCTGGGATAGTGCTTTATGGGAGACAGGGTGATCCCCGAAGCTCAGGGAGGTTATAGTGAACAAACGGCAGAGCTCATTGTTTACCGTAGAGCTGCCCTAGACTCCAGAGCAATCCTGCCTTGCCACAGTGACAGTCATCTCTCCAGCCCCCAACCTGGCATAGATTTCTTGAAGCTTTTCTGCACATACTCAGAGGTTAAAGCCATGTAAGTACATGTGTGTTCCTGTAAAGGGCTTGTGGAGATGGAAGGCAGGAGGAGTGCTGGGTAAGCAGATTCTTGCAAAGACTGAGAAATGTTCCAAGTAGGATCCAGGGACCATACCAGTGGCGTGAACAGAAAACAAAGCTTTTAAAGAATTTCAAAGTAGGGAACAGAGGAGGTGAAAGGAGAGCTAGCCTGGTGTCTTGCGCTCCTGGTGCTGGGGAGGCGAAGGGAAGAGGCTAGCAGTGTTAACAGAAGTTTGGAGGGCGGGTCCTTTGTATGCAACTCAATGTGCCTCTGAGATGCCGCGGAGTTGCTGAGCTTGATGGGGTCTAGGTCTGGGGAGGGGTGCTGGCTAGAGACATCACTGTCAGTTGTGTCTTCTCGGGGAGAAGGATGCAAAGAAGCCAATTTTAGAAAAACTACAAATTACACTGGGCGCCTTTAATCCCAGCATTCGGGAGGCAAAGGCAGGAGGATCTCTGTGAGTTCAAGGCCAGCCTGGTCTGCATAGTGAATTCCAAGCCAGCTGGGGCTACAGGGAGACCCTGTCTCAAAAAGACCTAAAAAACAACAAAAGCCCCCTACGAATTGAATTCAAGTCTTGTTATGGATGGACATTGTTAACCCCTAGGATAAGAAAATTTTTCTACTTCTAGTACACTTTCCTATTTATTTATATACTTGATTTCTGGTGTTGGAGATTCAGACTCAGGGCCTTGCACATGGTAGGCAAGTGCTCTAACACTGAGCTACATCTCCAGTCCCTGGAAATTCTTTGTTAATTTCCATTTTATCTATCCTTTGCCTGCATTGGGAATCTTAAATGGTCAGGGTTTTTACTTGGTTGGATGACACAAAGCTTTGTTTCTAAAAGGTCTGAATCTTCACTGACAGTTTATTTTTGGTTGCTGATGTTTTCCAACAACATACTTTTTAATATGAAGGTATTAAGAACTATCCTAGGTAATCTCTGGTTGCAGACACCATCCTCCAGCTTCCTATTGTTGGTAACAACAGAGATTCCCTGGGGATATTAGGATCAATCATTCTAAACAGTAAAATAATCCCTTCTTTGTCTATTATTCAATAGTATAAGGAGTTAAAAACGACCAGAGGACGGTTACAATTTTCAACTCAGTGATGTCATTGATGTTTCATGGAAACATTTCTCCCTAAGGAGCCAAGACCTTTAAGCTAGCAGAACTCAAAGTTGTAGGATAGGATATATTGTGGGCTGGATTATGTTACCCCCACCCCCGACTCCCAAATGTGTATGTTAAACAATGAATTCCTATTACTTCATGTCTAGTTGGAGATAGGACCTTTAAAGAGACAGTCAAGCTAAAATGAGGCTTGTATGTTGGGTCCTAATCCTATCTGATTGGTATCTTTATAAGAGGAAATTTGAACAGATACTCAGGGGGCACATACACAAGGAGAAGACCTCACGAGAAGCCAGATCTTAGGTTCTAGACTCTAGAACTGTAAGAAAATAAATTTGGTTGCTTGAACCACCCAGTCTGACATTTTTATTACGGAATCCCTAATAGATACCACAGGATGAAAAAATTCTCTAGGTATGTTATTAAGTGTAATAAGGAGCGATTCTTACTTGGCCCATTGATTCCTGATCAGTGTCTTCTTCTATGGTAAAGACACTCCTTTATGTTGACTCCTGACTTATAAACACAGCACCTGTAAGCGAGGAGCCCATCCTTTCAGAATGGTGACTTCTAAATGGTGCTGTAACTCAGTCTTCATAGGCCCTTTCACATTCTGTTGGCTGGTTCCAGGGATGGCATATAGGACAGCACCAGTCCATTTTGTGGACTTGAGTCTCTTTCTGCACTTCCGTTGCTGTGAAATGAGTTCCTTGATGAAGTATTTTTGTGAGATACACAATAACAGTGAGCAAAGTACTCTATTATATGGTGAGAGAAGGTAAATCCATATTTAGAATACACATGTGTTCCTGTGAGGAATATATACAGTATATAATCCACCTAACAGCACATGACAGGTCTCCTCGGGGAACAGTGCCATACTGTGGACTTGGTGATGTTCTCTGCTATTGATAGGTTAGGTACTCAGTGTTAACAATAATCTGTTCAGCCTTCATGAGGGACTGTCCATGTTGAGCCCATTCATTACTTCCATAGCTGCCACCACAACCACTTTGTAAGTGTGCCCATTAAATGAGCTCTGAGTGGCTCAGGAAAGAGGACTAATAGCCACAGCCTGTGCTGTTCTATCTCCTTGATTGTGCAGAACTTTCTCTGTAGTAGGTGTGCCCTAGGAAGCATTTGCCTGGGACACATACCTTTTTAAAATAATTTATTATTATTTTATGTGTATGAGTGTACTGTCTGCATATATATATAAGTGTACCCGTGTCATGCAAGCCCCTCGGAGTTCAGAAGAGGGCATCAGATTTGCTTGCAACTGGGAGGTAGAGACGGGAAGATTAGAAGTTCAAGGTCATACTTGGTTACAGAGAGTACAAGGCCAGCCTTGGCTACATTAGACCCTGTCTCAAAACAGGCTAACAATTAACTAATAAAGATACTTGGGTTGATTTAATTGGTCTGGAGTGGGACTTGGACATTAGTATTTTCCTTCTCTCTCTCTGTCTCTTTCCGTGATGTTGAAGATTGGACAGAGGATGCCACACATGACAAGCGAGCACTTCACCCCTGAGCCATAGCCCCAAGCCCATATTAGTGTGTTTTTAAAGCTTCCTGGATGATTTTCCTGTGCCCTTCATTGAGAACCACTAATACAAAACAATGAAGATGGGCACATACAATTTAGTAGAGATGATAGACAAGACTGGTAGCATTTGCCACAAGTAAATTACAGTCATGCCTTGACTTTGATAAGAGGCTGAGAGCTGAATTTGTGTGTGTGTATGTGTGTGTGTGTCCGTGTGTCTGTCTGTCTGTCTGTCTGTCTGACTGTCTTCTGGTAGATAATGCTATTGTGTCTCTTCAGTCCTTATCCAGCTTACCACTCAGCTGAAGCTGGAACAGACCACCCACTGTCTGCTGGACGAGTGCCACAGAGAGGTCGGTGCCTAGCTGTGTGTTCTTGTGACCCCTTCAAATCCAGATTCTCTCAGAGCTAAGTTAGCCCTCTGGGTGAGTGGTAGGAGGGAGACTGGAATTCAGAGATGAAGAGGGGTTTGCCTGAGGTCCACAGCTGGTGACGGCACCAGAGCTGGGCTTCTGCGCAGCTCGGTGGAGTGCTGCTTCTTCCCATTTTCTGGATCCCCAGTTCTTCCAGGCAGCAGAGTCTTCTTCTTCCCAGTGTAATCCCCCAGAGCCTGTTCTTGGTATCTTCCAAATACAGCACGTATTTTGTTGATGAATTTGTCAAGAAAATATATTCTATATCTAGATTTACTTGGTTTTTGAGTTAGATACACTGCTTATATCTAGATTTACTTGGTGTTTTTACTTGGTTTTGAGTTAGATATACTGCTTAATGCTGAATGCATTTGCTTTTTTACCAGCATCTGAAGTAAATATTAGTTTTCTGGGGTTTAATTGGGGGAGGGTCGATACAGAGTCTCTCTGTAGCCCCAGTTGACCTGGAACGTGGTATATAGACCAGATCTGCTTGCCTCTGCCTCCCAAGTGCTGGGATTAAAGGTATGCCCCTGAGATCTAGCTTAGAATCACTTTTATTTTTCAAAAGGATGAAAAATGTTCTTTTTGACCTCAAGAACAATGTTTAAATTACATATGACATTAAAATTATATTGTAATTATTTGGCTTGAATTAACATTTTAGATTAAATTTATAATATATATCAGTGTTTTCATTATGATTATACCATTAACATTACCTGTGTGCTCTGCTAGGCACTGTGCAGTGAGTTATATGCAACACCTTTTTCTTTTTCTTTTTCTTTTTTGAGATGCAACCTCTGTGTGTAGCCCAGACATTGAACTTGTGATTTTCCTGCCTCAGTCTTTCAACTGTTTGAATTACAAGCCATGATACCCAACTTATATGTAAGGGTTTATCTAGTCTTATCAACAACTATATGAAGCTACTGCTATTATTTTCCATCAAAAGAGTTTTGACTCTTGCCCCAAATGTATAGTCAGTCATTAGAAGAGTGACTGTCCCTGTAAAACACAAAACTTAGTGTTTTTTGGAGTGTTCAATAAAAGCTTGACATAGTGGTGCAGCCTATAATCCCATCACTTGTGAGGTAGAGGCAAAAGAATCAGGAGTTCAAAACTAGCCTCAGCTACTTAGAGAGTTTAGGTTAGCCTGGGCTACATGAGACCCTGTCTCAAACAAACAAAGAAACAGATTCACATGCATCAGCAAAATTAAGATGTTCCCTCAAACCCTATGTGACATTCAGTTCATTCCCCAGGACCATATCCACATACACAAAAAAGTTAAATCGAGGGGCTGGAGAGATGGCTCAGTGGTTAAGAGCACTAACTGCCCTTGCAGAGGATCCAGGTTTGTTTCCAGACACTTACCTGGCAGCTAACAACTGTCTAGACTCCTCTGACCTCTGTGAGCATTGCTTGTCCAACACTCATACACATAAAATAAAAATAACAAAAAATTTTCAAGGTTAAATGGAGAATGGTAGCTAAATCTATATGTTTATATATTTAACAGTGAATCAGGGTTTTATCTTTATGAGGTTTCATCCCCCAATTTCCCATTCTTAGCTGAAGATGCTGATTGTGGTGAGCAACATCCATAGTATAGGCACTGATTTGGGTAGGGCAAACTCAGTTTTAACAGGAGATCTGTTGTGATTCTGACTTGTTCACTTTCCGTAGCTGTGTAACATGCCCTCGATGCGAGGCAGCCTGGCCACCATGACTCTTCTTGGCAAGTTGGTGGATGCCATTCCAGATTTGGCAGATGAACTGGTAATAAAGCATGGTGAGTTTCCTGGGAAGAGCCACCCCTTCCCTTTGCTTGTCATATTGCTATCTGGGTGCCCTTTTTGCCCTATTCACTACACACTTGGGAAGTGTGCTGATCAACTTGACACACGTGGGTTGAGAGAGCCTCAACTGGGAAATTGCTCCATTGGGTTGGTCTGTTGCCATGTCTAGGAGGGTATTTTCTTGATTGTTGAGTTCTGTGGGAGGGGCCAGCCCACTGTGGGCCGTGCCATCCCTGGGTTGGTTATTGTTTATTGTATAAGAAAGCAGGCTAAGCCAGGGGAGCAAGCCTGTAAGCAGCGTTCCTCCATGGCCTCTGCTCCTGCCTCCAGGTTCCTGCCCTGAGTTACTACCTTGGCTCCCTCAGTGATGAACTGTGACTCAGTAGATATAAGCCAAATAAACCCTTTCCTCCCAAATAGGTATTGGTCAGAAGGTTTTGTCACAGCAAAGGAGAAGCAGAGTAGGACAGGAAGGCATTACTGTCCTTCTCTATACTTCAGTTTGTATATCTGCAAAATGTGCTCCACAATGGTCATTTTGAAAAAGGCCAGTTTCTGGGGCTGGAGAGATAATTCAGTGGTTAAGAACACTGGCTGCTCTTGAAGAGGACCTGGGTTCGATTCCTAGCACCCTCATGGCAGCTAACAACCATCCTAACTCCAATTTCAGGGGATTTGATGCCTTCTTCTGATCTCCACAGGAATTGTATGGCATGGGTCCACTTACATACATGCAGGCAATGCACTTATGCACATAAAATAAAAATAAGAAATATTTTTTGAATGCCAGTTTCTTTTTTTCTTTTTAAAATATTTTTATTTTATATGTATAAGCTTTTTCTTGTATCTATGTGTGTATATATGTGGACCACATGTGTGCTTTGTGCCCATGGAGGCCAGAAGAGGGTATTAGATTCCTTGGAACTGGAGTTTCAGACAGCTGTGAGCCACCCTATGGGTGATGGGAACTGAACCCAAGTCGTCTTCAAGAACAGTTCAGTGCTCTTGACCGCTGAGACATCTTTTTAGGCCCAGTGCCAGTTTCTTAACTTTGGTTTTGGGCTACTGCTTTTGTTTTTTTTCTTAGGCAAGGTCTCGATGTAGTCCATCCTGGCCTTGATCTCACAATTCTGCCTCAGCCTTCTGAGTACTGGAATTAGACTACAGTGTTTGACTCTCCATTCTTTTAATATACATGGTCTAAGCACCTATTTTTACCTTCCTTTTTGGGTGGAAGGATGAATTAATTCTGGGGCATAGGAACAGTTTTAACTAGATTAAATAAAAAGTATTCATTTAGAGTGTGTATATGTGTGTGCATACTTCATAGAACAATTCAGAGGACAGTTCTTGGGAGTCAGGGCTCTCCTGTTACATCATGGGATCTGGGGATCAAACTCAAGTCATTAGACTTTCAGGCAAGTCTCTGCCTGCTGAGCCACTTCCCTACCCCAGAAGCACTTTTTTAAAAAATCAGTGAAATGCAGATATATATCCTCAAAGATGTATCCTTTAAGCTTTGACTTCCTCTTTTGGTTAAGCACTTAGAAAGCGTTTATTGTAGGGAGTTATAGGAAATCACCATCACCTCACTGGGATAAGAGTTTGGAGTTTTTTTTAAAAAGTAATATTTTATTTATTATTTTTATTTTATGTGTATGAGTATATTGCCTGCATGCATGTGAGTGCAACCGTGTCGTGCAATGCCCACAGAAGTTAGAAGAGGGCATGGGATCCCCTGGAACTGGAATTACAGATGATTATTAGCCACCATGTGGGTGCTGGTATTTGAACCTGGGTCTTCTGCAAGAGCAACTTCTACTTTTAAGTGCTGAGCCATCTCTCTAGCCCAGATGGTGTTTTATATGGCAATTGATGTTGTAAGATTTCTTCTTGGTTCTTGGTTGTTTATGTGGACAGGCAACTTGATGGAACACCTGTTGAGAGGCCTGGCGTACCCCCATGAGGGGGTGCAGGCTTCTGTCTCTTACCTCTATGGGAAGCTCTACTCCTCACCAGTGGCAGCGGAGATGCTTTCGGGCCATTTCCGGGAGAAGCTGTGTCCCCTCTTCCTTTCCACCCTGCACAGTGCCCAGACGAAGGAGCTCCAGATCAACTGCTTGGGTAAGACAATGGGTCGGAGAGAAAAGAGGGCCAGCCTTTGGAGCTATACCTGAGAATCTGTGATACTAGCTGCTCCAGTTGTGTGATTTGCTGCACTGGAGCAGCTAGAAGTTTGGACGGTAAGATGCATTGATTTGGTATTGCTTCTGAAGAGCTCTCTCTGTCTTTAGGGGGAAAAGAGGAAGGGCAGCAGGACAGTTTTTCCGTTTCAGTCTTTACTGCCTGAATTTGCTGTCAGGGTTCATTTCCATACTCTGCATCTTCTATTTATCTCCCAGCACCCACATGGCAGCTAACAACCATCCAGAATTCCAGTTCTAGGGGATCCAGCTCCCTCTTCTTGTCTTCACAGGCATTGTAAGCATGTGGTGCACTTACATACATGTAGGCAAAACACTCATACAAAAATAAAAATACATTTTTAAAGTAAAAAAAGAGGAAATAATGGTGGGGTTAGAAGGAAGGGGATGGACCAGGGTCTCAAATTACTAGACTCTCTTAACTCTAATATTCTTTCTTAAATTTTTTTAATTAATTAGTTTTTTGACAGTCTCATGTAGCCCAGGCTGGCCTTTCTTCATTCACCATGTGGTTGAGGCTGACTTTGAACTCTTGATCCTCCTGTCTGCACATCCTGATAACTAGGATTCCAAATGTGAGCCACCATACCTTGTCTTTTTTTTTTACACTATTTAGGATTCATATTTAATACTCTGTTTGTTTAACTGTCGCATCATGCATGATCTGCAGTGCATTGCTGGCTTCCCATGACTTCCAGCGTAAGGACTGGCATCTTTAATATTGCTTGTATGGTCTTTCGTGGTATAACTACTTCTCAAACATTTCTGGACTTTTCTACTTTTGTTTTCAACTATTCTGGCTTTTTAACTTTTTGGAATGTTGTTCCCTCTTCCTGCAATGCTTACCAACCTAGACTTGCTGGTTGCAGTCTTGACTGATGCCACGCTGGGTTAGGTCCTCCCATATACATTCCCATGTGTATCTGGAAATCCCTCATTTATATCATTTAAAATAATCACAAGTAATGATAATTGTCATTTTATTTGTCTGTTGTTTTATTACCTTTTGAGATAGGGTTTACTGTGTTGCTCAAGCTAGACAAACTTCTGGACTCAAATAATCCTGCATCAGCTTCCTGAGTATCTGCGTCTTTAGGCTTATACCATTGTGACTGGTTTTGTATGTTTTTTTTTTTAATGTCTGTTTCCCCTATACAATTACCTGCTTCACTTATCAGTCAAAATATATTACTGGGGGCTGGGGAGATGACTCAGTAGGGAAAATGCTTGCTGTGTAAGTATGAGGACCTGAGTTTGGATCCTCAGCACCCATGTAAAAGTTGGACATGATGGTGTGTGTCTGTAACCCCAGTGCTGGGGTTGGGGGCAAATCCAAGGACTCACTGACCAGCCAGTCTAGTGAAAACAGTGAGTTCTGGACTCAAAACCCTGTCTCAACAATAAAGTATAAGCTGCACAAGTTTAATCCCAGTACTTGGGAGGCAGAAGCAGGCATATCTCCTTTGTCTGTGCCTGCCTTCAAGGTGTACACCACCATGCCTGGGACCTATGTCATCCTTTAAAAATGTCTTTTTGTTTATTTTATTTTGTATGTTTATTACACACGCATGCTTATAAGTGCATCTGTGTGTGCAATGCCTGTGGAGGTCAGAAGAGGATGTCAAATCCCCTAAAATTGGGGTACAGATGACTGTTAGCCAACATATGGATGCTGGGAATAGAACCTGGATCCTCTGTGAGAGCAGCCAGTGCTCTTAACCACTGAGCCAGCTCTCCAGCCCTTATGTCATTCTTTTTCAGACTTATTTATTTTTTTAAATTTTATATATATTTCACCTGTATGTGTGTTGGTGTACCAGGTGAATTTAGTGCCTCTCCTCTGGAGGCCAAAAGGGCATCAGATCCTCAGGAGCTCACATTACAGAGGGTTGTGAGCCACCATGTGGATGCCAAGAACCTAATCCAGGTCCTCTGCAAGAGCAGTCAGTGCTGCTGAGGCGCCATCTCTCCAGCCCTCAAATAGATACTTAAAAGGTGGGGAAGTGATTGAAGAAGATATCTAGACATCAACCTCTGGCCTCTATACCTGTTCACATAAATGAGCACACCACACACATGCATGCACATATATACTACACACAAACACACACACACACACATGCACGTACACACACACTTACTGAGTTCTTGCTGAATATCACCAGCTGTGTCAGGTGATGGACAATACACTAGTAATCTTTCCCCAAGAAACTCAGAGGTCAGTGGAATGATGACAGCTATGTTTGTTTCGCCTGCTGTTGAATTCCTGGACTCTTAGGCCTTGCAGATGGTAGGTTTCCCTCAGATCCTGTCAGGGGAAGGTGGGTTGCAGAAAAGAAGCTGGTGCTTAATCATACATATCTACAGAGACCTGAAGTTTCCCAGGGGATGTCTGAGGAGTGTTCTGGAGCCTGTGCCCCTTGCCTCACTTCTCTACGCCTTGCTTCCCAGGTCTTCTCAGGCAGCTGCTGAAGTATGATCTCTTTGTGTCCGTGATCATGAACAAGTCTGTGCTGGCGGAGAGTGCAGAGAGGCCATCGGGAGAGACATCACTGCCTTTGGTGCTCAAAAAGGTACTTAGGTCAGGGATGGCGCTCAGTTGTAGAATACATGCTTAGCGTGTGAAAGACCTATCTGGGTGATCCTAGTACCAAAAGAAGTTTTCTTGTAATTTGTAGTTTCAAGGTTCAAGAACATGGGAACCCAAGTGCTTCTTGGGCCTCTCTCAGGGTTTTTTCTTAGATCGAGTCTGATGTAGCTCAGGCTGCCCTCAAACTTGCTACATAGTCAAAGCTGGCCTTGAACTCCTGGTCCTCTTGCCTTCACCTCCCAAGGGCTGGGATTATAGGCATTCACCACCATGCCCAGCTCTGGGCCTTTCTTGTCTTAGCCTGACACTCCTGTGTGGGACTTTATTATTATTACGATGATGATGATGATTTTGAGACAAGGTCTCACCATGTGGTCCTGGCTGGCCTGGGACTCACTATGTAAACCAGGCTGGCCTTTGTCTCAAGAGTGCTGGAATTAAAGGCATGTGCCACCATACCCCACAAAGCTTCCTTTTTCTTTTTTTTAGTATTGAAAAAAGCTAGGACTTTACGCACAAGAAGCATGTACTGTACCACTGAGCTATAGCCCCAAGCCTCTACCTAAGATTTCTAAAAGAACCATATGCATTTTTTTTTTAGTTTTGGGACAAAGTCTAACTGTGTAGCCTAGGCTTGTCTGGAACTTGTTAAGTAGACCAGCCTGGCCTCAAACTTGTATTGACCTTGTGGTCTTCTTGCCTCAGCCTCGCAAGTAGCTGAGATTATAGGCTTGCCTAAGTATTATTTTTAATATTAAAAAGTAATGCAAAAAATGTTAATGAATTAAATATCAAAATATAAATAATAATAAATTGGTATGTATCCTTATACCTGCATGAGGTGATTTTTAATTTCCAGAGTCTAATGCTATTCTTTTCTGCTTTTGTATGATGAACAAGCTATTCTCCTAAAATTCAGATCCACATGGGGATAGGTTTTTAGTGTTTGTGTGTTTGTTGTTGCAATGTTGATCCATTTATTTTGCCAAATACCTACCAGGCCCGAACACGACGTGTCATTGACTGTGTTAGGTACTGAAAATACTGTGGTATATAGACATACACATTTTTGTTGTTGTTATTTGTATGTGTACATGTTCATGTGTGTTCACATCTATGTGTCAGTGTGTGTGAAGGCCAGAGGCTGATGCTGGGTATCTTCCTCAATCAATCTCCATCTTTCTATTTATTTTTAAAGATTTATTTTTATTTTAAAAATTATATGTATATGTGGGGGGTGGGTATGTACATACAAGTGCAGGTATCTGTAGAAGCCAGAAGAGGGTGTCAGATCCTCTGGAGCTGGAGTTACAGGTTCTTGTGAGCCACTGACATGGGTTCTGGGAACTGAACTTGGATCCTCTGCAAGAACAGTATGTTCTCTAAGTCACCGAGTCATTTCTCTAGCCCTTCATCTGATTATTTGAGCAGGATTTCTCATGTTGCAGACATGTGCCATCATACCCAGCTTTCTATGTGGGCACTAGAGCTGAACTGGGTCCTGGTGCTTGTGTGGAAAGCACATTGTTTACTGAGTCACTGTACCAGCTCTAGTTGTTGCTGTTGAGATAGAGTATGGCTGGGTAGCACAGATTGGCCGCAAACTCTTCCCACCTCAGCCTCCCAAGTGCTGGGATTTCAGGTGTGTGCCTCCATGGCACTGAGAGAAGTTGGGGTTTTTTTGCCTTTGCAGTTTATAGACTAATGAGGAAGGCATAGAACGAACCAGTGAATCAGCAACTATGTCATTATGGGTTGTGATAAGAGCTCTGGAAGAAATAATGGGATTAGATAATAGTGGAAAAAGCCATTTACAGGGTGAGTGGTTGGGCAGGGACATTCTGAAAGGTCAGCATGTAATCTGACACATGAAGAATTAATATGTAGTGACATGAAGAATGAGCAGAAAGAGCAGCAAACAGAGGGAGATGACTTGATGTGGCAGAGACAGACGGAGCTGGACAGTGGGTGGGCGACCTCCAAGCAGGGCATATCATGCTGGCAAGTCTTGGGGGAGGTCATCGTGAGTAATTAGAATTTTTAAAAGGTCCAGTATAAGCAAGAGGGTTTAAGAACGCAGACCTCAGATGTTTCTCTACTAGACTTGACTGTGACTTGGTCCTTTTCCTTAAAACAAGACACGTGCTCCTTTTTCTTTTTTTTAAAAAAAAATATTTATTATTTATTATCTTTATTTTATGTGTATATATTGCCTGCATGTGTGTAAGTGCACTGGTGTCGTACAATGCCTCTGGAGGTCAGAGGAAGGAATCGGATCCACTGGAACTGGAATTATGGATGGCTGTAGCTGCCATGTGGGTGCTGGGAATCAAACCCAGGTCCTCTGCAAGAGCAGCCAGTGCTCTTAACTACTGTGCCATCTCTCCAGCCCAAGACCTCTAGATTTAAATGGAGTTGTCTGACCTGAGTTTCTGCCTTAGCCACTTTTCATCTATGTAGCTCGGAGCAACTTAACTTTGTGAAAGGCTGTAAGGTGACTCCCAAGATCAATTTGCTGAGACTCATAGAACAGGGTATTCAGTTGTGGTTAGGGCAACGATTTATTACAGTGAATGGTTATAAAACAAAACCAGTAAAAGGAAAAGACACTTGTGGTGAGGTCCAAGGGAAACCAGGGACACATTTCTAGAGCCCCCTCACAGTGAGTCCTCTCCACAGGATGCACATACCTCCTCCAACAATTCACTCTGACCACAGATGTGAGCCACCTCTTGCAGAGGAAGGTTGTTAGATTCTCACTGTCCAGTGTTTTTTCTGGAGCCAGGTAGTTGTGAAGGTTCCCTTTGCTCAGCACATACCAAAATTTTAGGCTAGGAGAAGGAAAGCCGGTGCTCAGCACAGATACATTGTTTGTACACATTGTTTATTCATGACCACACTCACCTGTTCTGGGAGTAGTAGGGACCCTCCTGCAAACCCAAATTCCAAACTCAGCCAAAGTCCAGCTTTGTAGACAGATCTCTGCAAGAACAACAGCATTAGGATTGTTATGTTTGTTAAATTGCTCTGACACACTGGGAGAAGTGAGGATCAGAGGGGACTATTCCCTTGTTATGTCACGATTGTTGCAAACGTCTAAGCCAGACAAAGGCTGTGAAAGTACTTTTGTTAACAAATGCTTGTATATGACTTGGTGTTGGTTAAGAGTGGCTTCATCATCGTTGATAGATTTCACATTGCGTTCTTCATTCTCCTTTTAAAGTATTCTTTATTTTTATTTTATGTGTATGGGTGCATTGCCTTCGTGTGTGTAAGTGCACCTGTGTTGTGTAATACCTGTGGAGGTCAGAAGAGGGCGTCGGATTCCATTGGAACTGGAGTTACCGATGGGTGTTAGCCACTATGTGGTGCTGGGGATCGAACGCTATTCTCCGCAGGAGCAGCCAATGTTCTTAGCTGCTGAGCCATCTCTCCAGCCCCACTTTTTTATTTTGAGTTATGCTCTTCAGACCCCTTTCTGTAATTCCATAGTTATTCCTGTCTGCACTGCCATGTGCCTGGCTCTGTGTGGTATAGGCTCAATGATGATTTGGGCTTTTTCTCTGAGACACTTAGGCTAGGTCCTCAGGCCTACCCAGTGATGTGACAGGCACTTTTTCTGTCTGTTTCTCCAGCTTCTGCTCTCCAGAGATGAGATCCTACAGGTGGCCAGCACCCACTGTATAACTGCAGTGCTGGTCCACTCCCCTGCAAAGCACGCCCCGGCCTTCATTCATGCCGACATCCCAGGTACGGAGCCCTCATGCTTTCCTTCCTGGGGACTGTAGAGTTATGCTTGAGAGCCTTGAGGGTCAGTTACAACAGCAACTTTGTCAGGTCTTTGATAACTCACACTGGACAGACAGGGTGGGAGCAACATCAGTTGTATGTGAATTAGGCCTCCTAATGTCTGAGTTCTTTTGCTACTTATTTCTTTAAAAAAAATTTATTAATGTGTATGAGTGTTTTGCCTCCATGCATGTAAGTGTGTCCATGTTGTGCAGTGCCCATGGAGGTCAGAAGAGGGCATTGGATCCCTTGCAACTGGAGTTACAGACAGTTATTAGCTGCCATGTGGGTGCTGGGTATCGAACCTGGCTTCTCTGCAAAAGCAGCCGCTGCTCTTAACAGCTGAGCTGTCTCTTCAGCCCCATTACTGTGTATTTCTTGTATGGCCTTGATCAGTTCGCTACTGATCTTTGTCATTCGTTTGACCTTTAGAAAATAAAAATATAGTACAGAGTGGCAGAAAAACCTGAAGAAAAGGAAGACAGATATGTGTCTAGATGCTATTAGGAGCCAGGAAGTACACCTTGCAGAGGTCACCATATTTAGGTACTCACCTTGGTTATTTCCTTTTTCCTTTTCTTTCTTTTAAAAACATTTTTTAAATGTATTTATTTTTATTTTATGTATGTAAGTGCACCATATGTGTGCAATGCCCACAGAGACCCGAAGAGGGCGTCAGAGTCCCTGAACTGGAGTTGGTTGTTAATCACGATGTGGTCCAGGATCCGAAGCTGGGTTCTCTGCAAGAGTAGGCAGTGCTCTTAAACACAGATCTCCCTCCAGCCCCTCATTTTTGCTCTTTTATTTATTTATTTATTTTTGTGGATCAGGCTTTCAAATCCAGGGCCTTGCTCATGCTACGAAGGCACCTGTCCCTGGGCTTTATCTCCAGGCTATTGTTGTTATTTTATAGCTTAAGAAATTGATTCCTTTCTTAGAAAAGACACAAATTTATCATGTGTTTGGAGGCAATCACATAGTACAATTGCCCGCCAGCCAAATATGATTTTATACCCCCTTTTCTATAGGGGGAACGTGAGAATGGAGAATGTCTACAGTATTTGAAGGGTTGTAAATTATTATTGAGGAAAATTGCGGCTCAGAGGAGAGAAATAACTGGCTCAGTCAACAAGGCTAGTCATTGGCAGAGATGTGATAGTGAAGTTTTTTTGTTTGTTTTTTTTTTTTTTTTTTTTTTTTTTTTGAGACAGGGTCTCATTTAACTCCAGCTGGCCTGGAACTCACTATGTAGATGAGGCTGGCCCCAATCTTACAGAGATCTGCCTGCCTCTGTCTCCCGAGTGCTGAGATGAAGGTGAGTGCCTCCACCGTGCTGGGCTAAAAACTCTGTTTTTCCTGCATCATGTTGATGCGCATTTGCCCATCCCCAGAGTTAGATTGGCAAAGCTCCAGTCTCTGTCAAGCAGGAAGGACTTCTACTGTTTCTAACTGTGTCTCTCTCTGGGTCTCAGTTTCTCCATCTAGAGAAACTCCTCAGCGATTAAGAGCACATACTGCTCTTCCAAAGGACCTGAGTTCAGTTCTCAAGAATCATGTCAGGTGGCTCACAACTGACAGTAACTCCATCTCCTGGGGATCCAGTGCCTCTGACTTCTGCTGACACCTGAATTCACGCCTGCACGCTTGCGCACATGCATATAATAAGAAATAACAAGTAAATCTTTAAATATACGTTTAAAAAAGTAAACATAAAAACTACAACAAACCTTTATGACTCCAAGGACACTAATCTAGGTTTATCTGTGCATTGACCACTTCTTGTGGAGGTTTTGTGAACAGATGAAAGAAGAAAGAAGTTCAAAGAGTAAGTTCACCTTAAAGGGTCATGATCTCCGGCTGTCATTTACTGTTTCTCTTCTCCCTGGCCAGAGTTCCTCTTTGAACACCTTTCCTCCTCCCGTGAAGTACTTGTCTGGTCCAGCTGCAACTGCCTGATCCTCCTGGCAGAAGAACCACTCTTCTTTTCCAAGTGCCACACAGTGTATGGTTGGTTGTGTGGGCCTTGTGCTGGGTTTCACGGACAGGAGTTCACAGTTGGGTAGCAACAGCAGCAGTGTTGTCGGTGGGGCTGGCATTCATTTTAGGAACAGAGCTTGAACTCATTCCATACGTAAACATGGATATCCAGATGCTTCTGTGGAGACTCTGTCTAGGGAGGACCACTGTTACTAACCACTGAACGAATTCTGGGTTTGCCCTAAGCACAATTCCAAACAGTTACACTCAGCCTTGGATTCAGTCCCTTCTATGCCCTGGGTCTCTGTCCATCTACTTAAGTCTGTTAAGATTTTCTAAATTGTCCTTCAGTGTGTTGTCACAGCCCTTTCCCCTTCCATACCGATGATCTTTCCTTATCTGGAATTTCTAATATTGTGTCCAGATTTTTAGACTGGAAATACTCAGACTGGAAATACTCAAATCATTTTGTATTCTATGACTCTAGTCTGTGTCACTTGCCAGGCTAGGGAAAATTTAGAAACATATGTAACATGGCCTCTGCTCCTAAGGAGAGATGTGAACAGGTGATTTTAAGACAAGCTGACCCTAGTTCTTCTAGGCAGAAGAAAAGGAGCTCACAGCTTTCCTGAAGGGAGCAGGGAAGGTTTTCTGAGGAGCAGAGGTTGGACCTGATTCTTTAAGAAGGAGTAGAAAGCAGTATGCCAAGTGGAAAGATGCGGATTGGTCAGGAGGTGGTTCCTAAACACTATGTCTTATACCTGAGCCTGTGCCATGGCTTGTGCTCGGCGCTGGGAAACAGTGAATCAGATGGGGGTCTGCACTTGAAAATCACAGTTGGGTCTCTTCTCATTCCCCATCCATTTTCCGGTGCTGAGGATCAAACCCAGGGTCTTATGCTCGTTATATAAAACAGGTAGAGTGCACCAGCTTTTTAGGGTCTCTCAGCAAGGGGCCTCTAGCTAGTAGGTGCTGCTTAGAGTGTGTAACCCCTCCTGGGTGGGCAGTGCAGGAGCAGGAGTACAGGGCACTGATCCCTTGTCTGTGGTGTGCTTTCCTGAGGTAGGGATCGAGGCAGTGCTCAGGAGCCTACAGGGAAGCCTGAGGGTGACCAACACGGAGCTGCAGAAGCAGGGCCTGCTGCTCTTGACTGAGATCCTGACTCGGTAAGCTAAGAAATGGGACAGCAGACTGTTACAGGAAAAGTCTGCTTTTTTTCCTGTTGGGACCAGAATAATGTACTCATTTCTCATCTACCATTTCAAAGGCAACCGGAAGAGATCAGGCTGTTCACAAGTTCAGCCATGTGCAGAGATGCTGGTCATGCCCTCCAAGAGGCAGTGAGCAGTCCTGTGTTGGATGTGGCTGCTGAAGCAGTGAGGGCTATCTCTGCTTTCCTGAGGTGAGAGACTAGCAGACCCCTGCATGTACCTGAAAGCCTGTCAAGGAAGGGCAGTTTCCAAGGACCTTTTCTATTATTATTGTTATTATCGTTATTATTATTTATTGTAGTTGTAATTGTTTTATTGAGACAGATCCACATAGTAGCCAAAGCTGGCTTGGAACTCTATGTAGTCCAGGCTGGCCTCAAAATAATCTTTCTATCTTAGTTTCCCAATGCTAGAATTATAGGCCTGACCTCCTCACCTGGCTTCTTCAATCCTTTCTTTTTCAAAAAATTTTTATTGAAAATTTGAAGTTTTACAAATTTCATGCAATATATTTTGATTTTATTTAGACCCGTCAGTCTGCACGCTCCTATTGCCCCTTGCCTGATTTTGCATACTCTTTTCTATCATCTATCTACCTTTCTATCTATTTTTTTGAGGCCTATTGAGCCAAGTTTGTGTCGACAAATGCTTTTGACCCTATCCACTGGAGCCTGGTCAACCTACCCAGTTACTCATATGAACTCATAGCAGTGGTGACTACATGTGTAAGTCCCGTGTTAACTCAAGACAGACAAAATCCCAACATAAAAGTGATGAAGAAACCCCAACCCTAACCCTAGCTGAGGAACTACTGGCAATTGATAGCTTCAAGGAAGAGCAGAGTCAATCTTCTTTATTTTTGAGAGCAAGGTCTCATGAAACCCAGGCTGTCCTTAAACTTACTGTGTAGCAGAGGATGACCTTGAACTCCTAATCATCTTGCCTCAGCTTTCCAGTGCTGGATTATAGGCACGAATCACCATGCTCAGCTATTTTTTGTTTTTTGAAGCAATATTTCTTGATTGTCATTCTTTTAGCAGTCCCCCACCCCCCTCCCTGCTCACCCTCTCTCCTACTTCTCAAAGTCAGTTAGCTGTACCTTTAATTCTACATTATAAAGGTTCTTAACATTTATAGTTCCTCCCTTCACTATATTTAAGTCCTGTGACTCCATTCCAGATTGGTTCTAACAATTGAAACAAAAATAACCTTTACATTACGATGACCTGAGTCAGTCTCCTTTCCCCTTTGTTGTTCCTGGCTTTGAATGTCTAAATCTGGAGTGTGAGTCCCAGAGTCGGTGACAGGAGCAAGCCAGCAGATGCTTAAGAGTAGAAGTGACCATCGGAGGTCCTGTGCAGAGGCAGAAGCCTCCCACGGGAGTCTGTGCCGAGGGTGGGGGTATTGGAGCCGTGGGATGAGGGAGTATAGGCTTACAGAAAGACAAGGTTGGAACACATAGGTGGGAAAACGTAGGGCTCCGAGGGTGCAGTAGCAACGGCTCACATAAGCGGGTAACTCCTGACGCTGGAAGCTGTTTGGGTCAGACTTGTGGAGAAGGGTAGGGAAGGAGAGGATTCCACATTTGACTTTATCTTCCCAGAATGCTTACTGCGAAGTCCCTCTGAGGTGGAATAATTCAGAGGCTGTCTGGGAAACACAACGAGAAAGAAATGAAAAAGAGGAGAATCATAAAAAAAGTACAAATAACAGGGCTGTCCTTGTAGGGAAGACAACTAGAGGTCCTAGCTGGGTGTGATGGTACATACCCATAATCCCAGCTACTCAGGAGACCGAGGCAGGAGAGCCGCTTGAGCTCAGTGGAAAACCAGTCCGTGTGGGTTGGCAAGATGGTTCAGGGGATGGAAGCACTTCCTCCACAAGACTGTTGACCTGAGTTCAATCCCCAAAACCCATGTCAGAAGGAGAGAACCGATTCCTGAATGTTTTCCTTTGACTTCTGCGTGCACGCGCACATGCATGCACACACACAATGACATGCATGTGGGCCCTCACACATTTGTGCGCCCACGCATTCATCATACAGATGACAACAATAATAAATAACTTAAAAAAAAAACAGTGCACAACATACCAAGACCCTGTCTTAAACAAAACAAAGAAACAGCTTCCAGGAATGAAGAACAAAAGATACTGAACCCAAATTACATGCTGAAACGAGGAAGGATGCTTCCCAAGATGGCTGTAGACTTACAGGGGTGCCCAGCCTTTTGACATTGTGACGCAATTGTGATGATGCTCAAAAACTACACAGTTGAGTTATAAACAAAAATCTCATAATGCCTTAGGTTAGTGTTGGGCTCCATTCATAGCTCTCCTGGGACATGTGTAGCCACGGGCTGAACACACCTGCTAGATGGACACTTCTGTTTTGGATTTCTAGGCCCCAGAACTGTGAGAAAATAAACTTATGCTATTTTAAGCCACTGAGTTTGTGACAATTTTGGGGGGGATATAGTCTCATATAACCCAGGCTGTCCTTGAATTCAGCCACATGTGCACCTGTAACGTGGGGGAAGGAAACAGGAGGAATCGGGGTCTTACCAGCATCACGATTTGATCCTGGCTTTTCCCATCGAGGTCTGCAAGACAGAGCAAGGCTGCTCTGTCTTCCCAGGAGAGTCTATCACTTACGTGAGAGCAATGGTCACTGCATATCAGTTCTAAGCAGAACTTATTTCAGCGGGAAGCCGTTTGTGGTGAGGAAGCCCTCCGTGCTCTATAATAACAGATAGAGCTAGTGTTTAAGGGTCTGCTATGTATTGAACATTGTGCTAAATGTTTGACATATATTAACCAATTTGATCTTCAGAGTTATTCTTTGATATTGTATGCTATCAAGCTCCATCCACAGGTGAAGGAACTTGTAGGCCCAGAGGGTAGACTTGTGTAACATTGTGCAAGTATGTAAGAGCTGGGATTAGGATTTTTAAAAATATGTTATTTCTTTTTTAATATTTTGTTTGTATGTATTGCCTGCATGTATATAAATGCACCCATGTCCTGCAGTGCTCATGCAGGTCAGAAGAGGATGTTGGATCCCCTGGAACTAGAGTTACGAATGGTTGTTAGCCATCATGTAGGTGCTGGGAATTGAACCCCAGTCCCCTGCAAGAGCAGCCAGTGCTGTTGACCACTAAGCCATTTCTCCAGCCCCTGGGATAAGGATTTTTATCAGATCAGACCCTATCAACTGTCACCTGTTGCACAAAACCCTGGAGTAGGGGATTTTACCTCTCTCTGAGCCTCTTATCTCTCTGAATGCAGAAAGGACCATCTGAGCTCTCCACCTGTGCAGTACAGAGCACTGCGGGCCTTGCTTGAAGCCATGCTGAGTCGATGTATGGAGGTTTCCCAGATCCCATTGACCAGGAGGACCCTGGTCAGTAAACTGCAGCCTGCTTCTTTTGGAGCCTTGCTCTGATGTGTTTTTACTTTATTCATCTGCTTTTCTATTTCCTTCCTTCCTTCCTTCCCTCCCTCCCTCCCTCCCTCCCTCCCTCCCTCCCTCCCTCCCTCCCTCCCTCCCTCCCTCCCTCCCTCCCTTTTGGACGTCAGATATCCCATGCTGACCTCAGACTCACTTTAGAACTAAGGATGGCCTTGCTTTCCTGACGCTTCTATCTCAACTTCCCAAATTCTAGGACAACAGACTTGAGGCCCTCTGCTCTTATTTTGCATTTTTTTGAGGCAGGGTCTCACTGTAGCCCAGGCTGCCCTAGAACTGAATGTATAGATGAGAACAGTCTTGAGCTCTTGATCCTCCTACTTCCGGAATGCTGGGATTACAAGCATGCCCCACCATTCCTGTCTTAATGGTTTTTGTTCCTATTTTCTGCTACTGATGTTGAGCCTAGGGCCTTGTGTATGCTAGGCAGGCACTTTGCCACTGAACTACCTCTCCAGTGCTCCAGTTTGTTTTTAGAAAGACAATTTGTACATTGCTTTACCTCCTATGTCAATTTAAAGATTTGTCTCAGGCTGGAGAGATGGTTAAGAGCACTGACTGCCCTCGCAGTGGATTCAGTTCCCAGCACCCACTTGGCGGTTAACAACTATCTGTAACTCCAGTTTCAGGGAATCTGACACCATCTTCTGACCTCCATGGACATTGTATGACATGGGTGCACTCACATACATGGACGAAATACACTCATACATATAAAATAAAAATAATAAAATATTTTTTAAAAAAACTTATTTTCTCTCTGGGCATGGTGGCACACACCTTCATTCCCAGCACATGGGAGGCAGAGGCAGATGGATCTCTGTGAATTGAAGGCTAGCCTGGACTACATCATGAGTTCCAGGCCCACTGGGGCCACAGGGAGAACCTGTCTCAGAGAGAGAGAGACAGAGTGAGAGAGAGAGATAGTGTTTCTCTCTTGAGTATACCTAGAATGATGTTTTTCTGAATGCAGAACCTTTAGGCTTAAAGGTAACTATCTTCATTTTGATATATGAAGGAACTGAAGCCGAGGGGTTGAAGAGTTTTCTGTAAGGATCAAAATTCTAAAGTTCTTAGCAAGCAGAGTTCATACCTGCAATCCTTCCACTGGAGAGGCTGAGTCAGGAAGACTGAGAGTTTGAAGCCATCCTGGGCTAAGTAATGAGACCCTGTCTCAAGCAGTTTGACTAGTTCCTGAGCTTGATTAGTTAATTACATTTTGTTTCCTTTTTGTTTTGTTTTTGTGCTGCTCAGAATCAAACCCAGGGCTTAATCATGCAAGGCGAGTACTGTTCACTAAGCCACACGCCTAGCCCTACATTATCTTCTTCATATCATCCAAGCAGGATGGTAAACAGGTTCACATTATTTAAGGCTGGATGATTTGGGATCTTAGAATCTGACCAGTGTTCATTGTTCTGTAATTACTGATTTATTGGTTGATAGACTTAAGATCAGGAAAAATACTGTCAGAATGAGTGTTAAGTTTTTCAAGATTAAATTCTTCATACCTGATGGGGTGAGGATTTTCTTGTATTATGGAGCAATAATATAAACATAGCCAAGAGCTAGCCATTCTTGTGATTTTCAGGGACATGGGAGGCTGAAGTTTTTCCCTCCACTATTTTTAATTTTTACTTACATATTATATAATATTCTATATTTATATTATTTATATTTATTTTATTTTATGTATATGAGTGTATTGTCTGCATGTATGTAAGTACATTATGTTCATGCAATGCCCTATGGAGGCCAGAAGAGGGCGTCAGGTACCCTGGAACTGGAGTTGTAGACTGTTGTTAACCTCCGGGTGGGTGCTGGGAACTGAGCCCAGGTCATCTGCAAGAGCAGTCAGTGCTCTTAACCGCTGAGCCGTCTCTCTAGCCCTTCCCTCCACTATTTTAAAGGAGCTACTCTATTAGAACTTTGAAGATACAAGCAAGATCCCTTGGACAGTTTGGTATATACAAAAGCAGAGTGCATGCAAGTGGAGGTGGTCTGTTATATCCATGTATTGACGGGGACACAAAGTGGCCTCTTGACTCATAAATGCTCCTCTCTCCTCACCTCAGGGCCATTTCTGTAGAAATTCAGGGAAGGCAACTCTTCAAAAGGGAAAGTTCCTTCTGAACACGCTGGAGGGATTTAGGAATGCCTGCAGGTAAGGGCCGTCCGATCCAAAGCACTATCTTGGAGGGTCAGGGTGGCAAGAGTTCAGACAAGGGATGAAGCAACGCTTGATTTCTGATGCTCTGTTGCATCGTGATAGGACTTTGGCTGGGGCTGGGGGATGTGGGAGAAGTTCGAGGATAGTAGCTTGGGAGGTAGCACCTTTCTGGATTCCCTCCTGGTGAAGCCTCTGCTTCTATGCCATGCCACCTCTGTTCCTCCCTGAAATAAAAGAATACTCACTCTTCAGTAAAGGCAGTTCACATTAGCAGATGTTAGTTGTATCTGCTGTGTGCCAGACAAGGTGCTAGCCAGAGGGGATAGAAAGATGAGCCCATAAGCCAGAGTGATTCCTGCCCTCGAGGAGCTTGCAGTAGATACCATTTTGAGTCTATATATAAATTTGTTAAATTGTTGAGAATCCAGGAAAGGCATTCCGTGAAGAGAGCAGAAGTGGGAAAGGCAAAGAGATGTGAAATGGCAGATTGCATGGGATGTTCAGGGAGGTGCACATAGGATGTGGAAGAATCATGTGTGACGGGGCTGCAGAGACTTAGAGGGGTAGGTAAGGGCCTGGCCCTCTTCCCATGTGGAATCTCTTAAAGTTTCCCCAGTGCAGAGTGGGATGATTTCCCTGAAGCCTGAGTGCAGGCTAAGAGGGTGCTTTGACTCCCCTGTTGCATGGGTGATGGCGGAGTACATGTTGATTTTCTTAGGTTGGCTGTGGAATTCCAGGGGGATCCTTCTGCCCAAGAGAATCCCTTCACAGCTCCCAGTGCCGAGAAGGAAGACACCTTGGAGGCCTTTTCAGAATTTCTTCTCAGTGCCTGTGACTCCCAGTGTATCCCCATGGTGATGGTGGGTCCCTCTCAGCCACGGGCAACAGGAAGCTAGGGGCCCATTTACTAATATCATTCTTGCAGCCACCTTTCCTTTGGTTTTAAACATAAAGTATAGTGTTTCATTATAAAACTAGTACATGCCTCTGAAGAAAAAGTCAAAATCAGTAACAACAAAATAACATAGAAGTATTGTCTATAGCATGACACATGTCTTACAGTCATTATGGGCGCCAGACTTTCCCCAATATCTTCCCCTGTCCCAGGCCTTGCACATATTAAGCAAGCACTCCATCACTCAACTACTCGAAACCCCTTCCTTAATTAAAAAAAATATTTTATTTACATGTATGTGTATATGTGAGTACAGGTGTTCAAGGGGTCCAAACAGGTGTCAGATCCCCTGAAGCTGGAATTATAGACAGTTTGTAAGCTGCCTACATGGGTGCTGGTGCAAACTAGGGTCTTTTGTAAGAGAAGTACAAGCTCTTAAACACTGAGCCATCCTTCCAGCCCCTGATCTTCTTTGACTGATTAATTAATTAATTGGGGGTTTTGAGATAGAGTTTCACTCTGTAGCACTGACTGGAACTCCCTATATGGACCAGACTGGCATATATATATTGTTTTTAAACTGAAGGGCTGATATGTCTCCAGAGTTAATGGCTGTTTACACTTAGGGAATGAGACCCAGAGAGGAGAGTGGGTGATTGCCTAAGGACATGCAGAGATGTCCCTGTATAGAGCTTGAACTCAATAGAAGCCAACATCTTAGCCTTTTTTTGGTTTTGTTTCATTTTGGTCTTCTTGAGACAGGGTCTCCCTGTAGCCCTGTCTGACCTGGAACTCTATGTAGACCAGGCTGATCCTGAATTCACAGAGATCCACCTGCCTTTGCCTCTCCAGTGCTGGAGATTAAAGGCGTGTGCTACCACACTTGGCCCCAACATCTTTAATCTTAATCCAGAAGTACCTGTAAGTCTGCCTCATGACTGTCCAAGGATTATATGAATAAAAAATGAAGCCAGTTGATTCTATACTACCATGACGGTATTGCTGCAGTAATAGAAACATGAGTGCCACCCTGTATTAGGGTTTAGAAAGCATCTTTTGTACAGTAGAGCTCCTAGAAGGTAGGTGTTCCTGTTCTTCTTATTTTGGGGAGGGGATAAGACGGAAGCCCATGGAGGTGAAGTATATGGTCCATTACGTTGACAGATTCAGTCCTTAGGAGTGGACTTGTGAGTTCAAGTTCCCTCAGTTCTCCTGTGTCCTTCAGGTGGTTAGTCTGAAGTTGCTGGACTTGATGCCAGATTTTGCAGATGCCTTTTTTCTTCGTCAGAGACTCAGTCCTGGTATGATGTGTTCTCCCTTCTGGTACTTTTAGAGACACGTGGAACAGGCCACTCATCCCAACTTGATGGAACTTTTCTTCTCAATTCTGCACAGCCTCTTTGTTATTGTTCCTCACATGAAGGTGAAGTTCTCCAGGAAGCTCGGTAGGTGGCAGGCCAGTGCGGGAGTTGGAAGGGAGGTGAGCACTGTGAGCAGCTGTTCAAGATGGAACAGGAGGCATCAGCCTGAGGATAGACGTTTACATATCTGTCAGGAGATATATCCCTTCCACCATCTGGCCTTGAGTGGAAGGAAAAAAAGTATGTGACAACCACAGCTATTAAAGGCAGCTTTATAATTGATTGATATTTTTGGTGTTGTCCTGGAGGTTTGGGCATTCATAACACCCCCTGCCCCATTCCTCTCCTCCCTGAGCCTGCCTGCAAATGATGTTTAGGGTCTCTGATTTATCTTTATTTTAAAATTATATATATATATATATATATGTATATGTATATGTCTGTGGGGGTGGGATATTACACAAGGTACCCTCAGAGGCCAAAAAAGGGTACCTATTACAGAGGACTGGAGAGAGGCTCCCAGAAACTATGTTGGGTGGGTTACAGCACCTGTAATTCAGCTCCAGGGGATGCAGTGTTCTCTTTTTGCCTCTGTAGGCAACTACACTCACAGGCACATACCCCACATAGGCACGCACACACACACACATAAACACACACAAACACTTTGAAAATAAAAAGGAAACTTAAAAAAGAAAGCCCTAGAGCCATGGTCACTGGGTTTGAAGCCAATCACATCACTTATAGTGTAACCTCTGACAAGTTATTAACTTCTCCAATATTCAGTTTTATTCACTGCTTCAATAAGGATCATTTCTATGGATTTTGAGGCTACATCAATCAATATACGCAAAGAATTTCAAATAGTGTCTCACACAGAAAGAACTTAAGTTCTAGTTTATTAAAGAGTGAAGAAGGTTAAAGAAATCAGAAACCAGAACAGTGAGATGGTTTAGCAGGTAAAGGCACTGCCAAGCCTGAAAATCTGAGTTTGATCCCTAAGACCCGCATGGGGAGAAAACCGATTCCTGCAAGTTGTCCTTTGACATGCACACACATACACACATACGCACATGCGCACACACATGCACACACACACTAAGTAAATAAAATCATCAGGCACTTGGGCTACTCAGCATCAACTTTCACACTCAGTTGTCACAATGACTAAGGGTGCTCTGGGACCTACTGTTCATCAATCAGAGATCCTGAAGCTGGAAAGACATCTCAGTGGACAAGAGCACACATACTGTTCTTGCAAAAGATCCAAGCTGAGTTCCCAGCACCCATGCTGCATGGCTCACAACTGCCTGTAACTTCATCTCCAGAGGATCCAACACCCTTTTTTGGCCTCTGAGGGTACCTGCTCTTAATCACTAAGCCATCTCTCCTGCCCCTAGTTTTCTTTTTCTTTTTGACTTTTTGAGACAGGATCTCCTGCAGCTCCAGCTGGCCTGGAACTATGTAGACCAGGCTGGCCTTGATCACACAGATATCCACTGCCTCTGCCTCCTGGGATTAATGGCATGCACCACCACACCTAGCTTTTTTTTCTTTTAAGATTTTTTTCTTTTATTATTTTTATTTTATGTGTATGTATGAATGTATTATCTGCATGTGTGTAAGTGCACCCATGTTGTGCAGTGCCCGTGAAGGTCAGAAGAGGGTGTCTAGACACCCAACTAGAGTCACAGACAGATATTAGCAGCATGTGGGTGCTGGGAATTGAACCTGAGTCCACTCTTAACCTCAGAGCGGTCTTTCTAGCCCCTTGTTGAGTCTTAAAGAAGAGACTGGACATGTTTAGATTTCTACCCCCTTAGCTTTGAGGGGCAGGCAAGATGGCTCAGTGAGTAAGAGCACTTGCCTCTAATACTCATTACGTGAGTTTGATCCCTGGAACCCACATGGTAGAATGCCCCGCCCGTCAGGGCATCAACAGAGCACGAGTCCTCAGAAACCTGGAATGAACGAGACAAAAGGAACACGGAGGGCCAGCAAGACCGTGTTTTCTGATCAAACTGGCAAATCTTTATTTTTTACAGAGCTCTTATATACTGCAGCTGCAAGGGGCTAGGTGGGGTGTGGTAGACTAGGGTTGCTAAGAGACAAATCACTGGAAGATCCAGGAGCCAAGGGCATGTGTAGCCAAGGGCGGCTACAGGTGGGGAACTTGTCTGTTTAGACAATAAGAAACTCTAAAAGGCACTTAAGAGACTCCAGGTTAACACAATTGGTGTCAACAAGGGTCAGGATGTTTTGCACCGAGTCACAAGATGTTACATTTGCAGAAAGGCAAGACAGAAGGAGAGAACTAACATCCCCATATTGTCCTCTCTGCCACACAGGCACCACACACACATATATGCATGCGCGCGCGCGCGCACACACACACACACACACACACGCTAGATGTTAGAAAGATTCTCTTGAAAGGAGGCAGAGGAAGAATTGGAAGAGAAAGCTGCAGACAGGGGAGAGAGGTGGGGGCATCAGGGGAACAGGGGGCAAGATGGGAGGCTGAGCCTCCTTCATGAATGGAGATTGGTAAATGTTGAGGGAGCACCTTGGGTGTTGGGTATATGGAAACTGTTCAGGGCACCGCCTTAACTTCTGCCTGTCATCTAGGTGGTGGTGGCATTTTTGTTGAGAGGGCCTGCTAGAGGAGGGTCTGATGGGGGCGGGGGGGGGAGGGTGTGACTGACAGGGGAGGCAGTCGAGAATGTGCTCCATTGAGACGCATCCGTGTCAGTGTGAGATGCCTGTGAGATACCTCGGTGGCGGTGGTCGGTGTGTCAAAGCAAGGGGAAGGTCTGGGCTGCTTATATGATCTCTGTTGTATTATTTAGTGACAGGGTCTCTCTATGAAGCAAGCCCACGCTGGTCTCAATTGCACTATCTTCCTGTGTCAGCCTCCTGAGTGCTGGGATTACCACCACACACCTCCCAGATCTGGTTATTAGCTCTAAGTACAGATGTCTTCATCATCCAGCCTTTTAGCTATTCTGTTGTGTGGCTTCAACATGCAAGGCACTGTCCTAATGCTGAGGACATAGCAGGGACCAAGACACTGCCCTGTCCTTAATGGGGCAGATGCTTCAGTAAGGAGTGGCAAGGACTCCTGCCAGGGTGGGGCAATGAGCTAATTGATGGGGCCAAGACAAACTCAAGATCAGCATGTAACAGTCGGGATGAGGAGGGGATTCCAGAATACCCTGGGAAGGAGCTGTTGGAATGTAGGCAGGAAGCCAGGAGGGGATGACATTAGGGTGCCAAGTGAAGAGGCTTGTGGAGTAGGGAATAGTCAGGGTGTCAGATGCATCCCTGAGGTAAAGAAAGGTGGACTTCATGCTTTTTACTTTACATAGAGGCTACTACTGTCCACATGCTGTTCACGAGGGAGGAGGTAATTTTCCTCCAATGACACTTAAGTCCCTAGTTCACCTAATTACCATGGTATGTGTGGTATGTGCCTATCTCCTCTGGCTAGTCTTTGTTTTAGCTCCTCTCAGCACCATCTTGCCCAGGCCACAAGGTGCCAGTCAGACAATTAGGATTTCTTAAGGCCCAACACTTGTGGTTTGTCCAGTGAACTGTGAACTGGGATTCCCACCTCAGCAATTACTTGTTCATTAACATCAGGCAAAGTAACATTCTTATCTCCGATGCTTTCAGCCTGAACACAGTGCTAAAGTCAAATGAACTGGGTGTGGTGACTCATTTGAAGTCCCAACCCCAGAAGGCTGAGGCACCTGGAGTTCAAGGCCAGCCTGGACTACAGAATATCTCAAACAAATTAAATATTTAAATGAGGGGCTAGAGAGATGGCTCAGTGGTTAAGAGCACTGATTGCTCTTGCAGAGGACCCAGGTTCAGTTCCCAGCACCCACATGGCAAATAACAATCATCTGTAACTCTAGTTGTAGGGAAGCTAATACCTTCTTTTGGCATCTTCGGTTCCTGTGAGCACATGGTGCATTTACATACACACATGCAAACAGTTCATACATATAAATAGATAAATAATAAATCAATTAAATGAGGCAGTATATTTAGATATCCTGAATAGCTGTACCCCCTCAGACATGGTGATGGCCTTACAACATTATTTCTGGGGTCATACTTCAAGATACAAGAGGACCTCATCTTGAGGTGCTGGATGTGATAGAGAAGGGGGTCTCTGGGGGGCAGTGGTGGGAGGCAGGGTGTGTAGGGGAAGGCTGTGGGAACTATCGGGAGATCTGTGTAGTGTGAAGCCAAGCAGACTAGGATCAGATACCCACCCTGTGAGAGGGAAGAGAGACGCAGTAGGCACTGTCAGCCAAGACATAGATAGGGAACTGGACTGGTTTGGTGGGGTGGCAGACCTCAGGATTCCTGAGGGACTGGGCCAAGGTCTCGTTGCAGGACATGATCTAGGTTCCTTTCCCTAAGGGTGCTGTGGTTAGATTGTTGTCCCAGAGGGTGTCTGTGAGCCTGGAGGTATTAATTCCCCGTCAGAAGCTTTATCCTTGTAACATCAAATACAGATGAATCCAACCCTGGATCGGTGAAATGGGGGCTTCTGTTGTCTGCCTATCTAGGGTTCTGCTTTTACAGGGCCTGGAGTGGACAGGACAGAGATTAGTGTTTATAGACTTAGAGGGGAGACTGAAAGAACCAGGCAGTGGAGGGGCCTGGGCCAGTGTTGAAAGCTAAGGCAGAAACTGTAGTCATAACGCTGGTCTGAGAACCAGTCTACTTCACACAGACAATTTAGAGATAGGAATAAAGCAATGATGCTTCTCTTCCCAAATCTGAAAGTAGACTATTTCCTACAAAATGGGACAAAGGATAGAAGTGACAGTGTCCTTCCTAGGACCTGTAGAATGTACCAGAGAGTGGGGGAGCATAATTCAGAGGAAGATGAACAGTTACACAACACTTACACAAGTACTTGTTAGATGTCCTTGTTCACAAGTCTATGAGGTACAGATATCACAACACAAGTTCAAGTCTCACTACTAGATATACATTTTGATTTTTGTTGTTTCATTTTTTAAAATTATTTTATGTATATGAGTGTTTTGCATGCAAGTATGTAAGTGCACCCGTGTTGGGTGCAGAGGCCAAAAGAGAGTGTCAGGTCCCCTGGAACTGGAGTTATGGATGGTTGTTAGCTGCCAGGTGAGTGCTGGAAATTGAACCTGGGTCCTCTGCCAGAGTAACCAGTGCTCTTAACCACTGCACCATCTCTCTAGCACTGTGAAACATACTTTGAACCAAGGATATAAGACCACAAAACCAGCATCGTGTCACACACAGACTTGGGAATGTCTGTGGAGAGTGGTTTCAGTCACACCCCTCTTCTTTCTTTCCACTTCTCCTAAGCTGACTCATCGTTCATACGACTGACCCTGGAGCTAAAGACCAGGTTCTGCAGTTGCCAGAGGTATGTATGGTGTTAGTTTCTGATTGGTGTTAATCATGGGACCCTGGTTTATTGGGAAGTGTCAGGATTGCCCAGCAATTATCGTACTGACTGGAGGTGCTTCTCTGCTGTAGAAAGGCTGCTGTCTCAGGAGATATGTGAATGAGCACCTGTCACATCAAGATCAGGGAGCTTTCACAGATGGTCTGTGTAACCTTGCTTAAGTGGAGAAACTGAGGCCCTCAGAGGGGAAGGGATACAGGACTCGTCTAGTTTATTGCTGTCAGCCCAGCAATTTCAGGGGATAAGTTTTTGTTCTCAGTGGGCCACTGTTTTAGTGTCTAGTCTTGTTTTCTAGAGCACCTGTCTGTACCTTTCTATTTGTGATTTTTCTCCTGTCCATCGCTTACAAAGTGACTCCAGTGTTATGTAGGGCTCTCCTTCCTTAGCTCTGAAGGAAACACTAACATTTGAGAATATTCAAGGACCTATGGGGATTCAACGGCAAAACTGCAGTTCAGTTCCATGTTTTTTTTTTGAGACATGTCTAGCTCGGGATTGCCTCAAACTTGTGGCAATCCTCCTGCCTCAGTCTCCTGAAATTATAGGCATGAACCACCATGTTTGGCAGCTTCTTATCTTTTTATCACACCTTAGCCTCTTCTTTTTTGTTTCTTTGGGAGCCTTCTCAACTTGTTTTTTTTTTTTTTTAAGTGACTATCCACGTGGGCCAAGTGTGTGAGTTAGAAGTGTGGCTCCTGGTTCCATGTTTACTTTTTGCAGCCACCTTAGGACCTCCCGTACTGACTGTAGCTACTATAGAATTCGCTGGGCTCTGGTGCGGTGATGTCTTAGCTCCTGGCAGGGATGATGCTCTCAGAGCCGGAGGAGCAAAGTGGCAAGGTTGTTCCTTCCACTCTCTTTTCTCTCATTAGCAACATGGCCCTAAATCACGTATGTTCCACTTTCCTCTACTACATGTGCCTCAACCTTCTCTCGGCTCCAGAGACGACAGAACCATCCTCCCAAGAAGGTAAGATGGTGCTCACTTTGACAGAACATACCCTAAAATTGGAATGATAGAGAAGCTCAGCATGGCCCTGTGTAAGGATGACATGAAAATCTGCGAAACATTCCATTAGAAAAACATAGGGAGGTAGCTGGAGAGATGGCTCAGCAGTTAAGTGCACTAGCTGCTCTTGCAGAAGACCCAGGTTCGATTCCCAGCACCCACATGGTGGTTAACAACCATCCTAATGCTGGTTCCAGAGGATCTGACACCCTCTTCTGACCTCCGCAGGAATTGCACAACATGGGTGCATTTATACACATGCAGGCAGTACACTAATACAAGTAAAATATATCAATCAAAAAAAAAGGAAGAAGAAGAAGATGATGTAGTTTGACCGCTCATGAGGCCTGCGGCAATCTTTTGTCTGGATGCTGTGCTGGTTGGTGATCATAGTGAGGTGATGCAATAATATCTCTTTATTTGAAATTACAGTGATGGAATTCTAGAATGTTCCTAAGGAAGGGAAATAATAGTACCAGAAAATGATAGAGTCCATAGCTCCTGGGACTTAAGAGTCTTGAAGGTTGAGAAGGAGCCTAAAGTTCATCAGGTCCAAACTGTGTCTCCCAACTGTACTCTCTGCCTCACCCTCACACACTGTTTTGCTCATACACCTCTGGAGGCCAGCACTCACCGTAGCCTGTTCCATTTCTTTGTTTACTCACTCATGAACTGTTTATTGCACATCACATCCATTTTGACCCTGTTCAAAGTGCTGGTGACGAGACAAATCCCTTCCCTCCTAGGGTGAGAAAGGCAGACGATACACCAATAGATACAAGCCAGGAATGGACAGACTATGAGTGAAAGAAAAGTGGGCAGAGGTGCCGGGCATGGTGGTACATGCTTTTAATCTCAGGGAGGCAGAGGCAGGCAGGTCCCTGTGAGTTCAAGGCCAGCCTGGTCTACATAGCAAGTTCCAGACCAGCTGGGGCTACAGGGAGACCCTGTCTCAAAAAATAAAAAGCAGGCAAAAGGATAGATGGAGAATGAGGGAGGAGGCTATGCCAGGCAGCAGAGCCTCTGTGAGGAGGTGGCCCGAGCAATGTCAGAGCCAGATAAAGGAGAGCCATGCAGAAGACAGGCAGGAAGAAAAAAGGGCCTCAGAGTTTTTTCTTTGGTTGCATATTCATTGAGTTCTTCCTAATGCCTGGGAGGCACAGGGAGACAGAGTGCTGACTGCAGCATGCCCTCTGCCCTGTGGAACCCCCTGCTCTGGACTTCTCATTTGTCAGTTATTGTTTTATGTGTTTACACAAATATGAGCCTGTCTTGGTAAGTTACATTAGATGAGGACTGTCCTTCCTTTTTTAAACTTTGTGGAGACTTTCTGTCATCCTTGCCTCCCCATCTCTCATCTTTCTGACATGTCGAGAGAGCAAGCATTCCTTCTAACATGACTTAGGCCCTGATTCTTTCATTACACTGACTACTCATTACTCCAAGTCTCCCTGGCAGATGTAGCCTGGCCTACAATCACTACAGAGTGACTTTGCTGTGGTAGCCCGAAACTCTGTCTGCAGCAAAAATAAATCCCTGTGGCCACCTGCATTTATTCTTGTGTGAGAACAAAAGGAATCCCTTCACACCTCCTCCCTTGGACACAGATCTTGTCAAATCTGAGTGCCAGGAAGAGTCGCAGACCTGCTCCTATACTTGATTTTTTTTTCTTTATATGTGTCAATAAAAAAAGGCAGATGGATGTGTGAGGTGAGGACATTCATCTCATTATTACTATATTCATGTGGAGCACACTGCTGGTTAAAGGACTGAACTGGAATTATAGGATCTGTTAGGGCTGTGCTACCATATTGCCTTGGGAGATTTCCTGTCCATACCGTCTACTTGTCCAGGATGTGGCCCTGGTCTGCTGCCTTGGCAGGGTTGCTTGCTCTGGGTGACCTTCAGCTTGGGCCTCTGCTTCCGGTCTCTAAGTACTCTCTACTTACTGCTAGCGCACCTGGAAAGTTTTAGTCTCTTAATTCCTCTGCTCTCTGCCGTGGTGCCCAAACATCAGTCTGTGTAGCAGTGTCAGGCCATGAGGAAGAATTTTCTGGTCCTTGATGAAATGTGGAAAATAAGGATAATGTGAATTTTCAAAAAAAAAATTTGAAAAGCTCTGAGGTCTATTCCTTTGCTGTGAGTATACCTTTTTTTTTTTTTTTTTTTTTGCAAAATAGGTTTGAATCTTTGCTCTCAGAATAAAATACAAGTTTGCTTTTTTGTTTGTTTTCTTTGAGGCATAATCAGGCTCTGTAGCTCAGGATAGCCTTGAACTCTCTGTTCTCCTACCTCATCCTCCTGAGCACCTTCCTGTCAGATTGCCAGTACGCAGAGGGAGCTTCAAGTGCTGCCTCACCCTGCTAATGTACAAATTCACCCTGCTAAAATCCAGTCCATTAAGCAACATTTGAGATATTTCACATTTTAGCTGTGAATTGTCTCACGTAATTCTGCAGTTCCTGACGCCACATCTCCGACTGTCCACACTGAACAGAAACATAATGTGTCCTCTCATGCCTCTGGGCCTCCGGACACCTTGCTTCCTGACCCTTGGAATTTTCTCCTTCCCTTCCCTGCCTGCTTTTTACTAACCCTCTGTGATTCTCTGCCTGTATTAGATTGCTTTCTGTTGCTGTGATAGACACACTGACCTAGGAAACTTATAGTTTATTTAGGCTTCCAAACGGGCAGGAGTCCATCATGGCGGGCGCATGGCGGTGGAGGTGGCTGGAGTAGAAGCTATGTGTTAGGTCATCCTCAAGCAGGCACAGGAAGCAGAGAGTAATTGGAGATCCAGCAAGACTTAAGAACTCTCTGAGCCTGCCCTGGTGATGGGCTTTCTCTAGCATGGCTGCACCTTCTAAGACCTCCCAGAACAGCACCACCAACTGGGGACAAAAGTCCCAATACTTAGAGCCTATGGGGGACATTCTTATTCAAACCACTACACTCGCCTCCATAGACAGCCTGACTTACTCTGCACACTGGTGCTGACCATATGTATTGCAGTTGTCTATCTTTTAAAAAATATTTTATTACTTTTAATTTTATGTGTATGAGTATGTTGCCTGCATGTGTGTAAGTGCACCCGTGTCATGCAATGCCCGAGGAGGTCAGAAGAAGGTGTCGGATCCCCTGGAACTGGAGTTACAGATGGTTGTTAGCTGCTGTGTGGGTGCTAAGAATTGAACCTGGGTCCTCTGCAAGAGCAGCTAGTGTTTTTAAAGGGTGTGCCATCTCTCCAGCCCCAGCAATTGTCTCTCTTATCTCTCTTCCAGCTCTCAGAGGGAGGACTGGGGTTTCATAGTCTGACCTAGAATAGCACTCTCAGTGACTGTATATCAGGTAATGAAAGGATCAATGAATGATAACTTTAGTCTTTCCTGACAAGATGAAAGCTGCAGTGTAAATGTAGAGAAACCTCTGATCACTTCTAGACTAGCCTTGTGCCCTGTGCAGGGTTTTACATGGAGTGGTTCTCAGATGCTCAATGCCTACTTTCCTATGTTCTCTTTGTGGCCTCTCCTTGACTGTTTCCTTCTAGAACTCTCCATAGTATCTGAGTTCCTGCAGCATGGGCTGCCCCAGATAAGCAGCAGCACCCTAGAAAGTCTCACCTTCCTGTCAGATCGCCAGTATGTGGAGGCAGCTGCTCGCCATAGACAGTACTGCATCCTGCTCCTCTTCTACCTGGCTCACATCCACGAGGACAGGTCAGTGCGCAGAGCCGCTGCCTGGTGGTGCGTCCTGGGACCTTCATCTGTAGTCTAGTTCCACGTAATGAATATTTGCATGTGTTTGTGTGTGTTTGTGCATATTCTTGTGTATGAGTGCACCTGTGATGTAATTTATGACATTGCTTTAAAGACTACCCAGCATACTCATGCTTGGTCTTCTTAAACTGGGGTCATGCTGGGACAGGACACTGGGCTGAGGGAGGAGGTGGCCAGGCAGAACAGGAGGCTCCACTGGCCTCCTCACTCAGCTTCTTCTTGGTCAGCAGGTTTGTCCCTGAGGCAGAGTTATTTGTTGCTGTGCAAAGCCTCCTCCTGTCTCTGCAGGACCAGGGGGAGTGCCCGCCACCGGTGGTCTGCAGAGCCTGCATCTATCTGCTGGCAATGTGCCAGAACAAGGACAATGCCCTGGATGAGGTATGAACCCGAATGCCTGGGCTCTCCTCCTGCACATCTTTACAGTAATGTTCCTTGGGAGAACAGAGAATATATGTGGAGTCAGGGATGACAGAGAGAGACAGCGCAGAGGTGTTAAGGAGAAGAGAGGACAGTGCTGACAGAGCCATAAATCAGCCAATTCTCTCACCAGTCCTGGGAGGTGGAAATTATTTCCATTTCATACATAAGAAAATAGAGGCAGAAGTGTAAGTAACTAAGGTAGACGTGGTGGCCTGTCCCTGTGATCTCAAGAAACAAGAGAATCAATCGGAAGTTAGGGACCATCCTGGGTTATAGGGGACTGTGCCTCAAACAAATACAAACCCCCTAAAAAGAAGAGGAAGTGAACTTCCTGTAGGGCACATAGGTTCTTTTCTTGGTACCGCTTCTGTGCAGGAGGAGACCTCTGAGGTATCATATTTCCTTCTGATAACAGTTTGTCAAGCAAAGTGGGTGATGATTAATCAGACTGATTATGGATGGCTTGTGTGTGTGTGTGTGTGTGTGTGCACGCGCTTTACTGGGGATTGAACCCAAGCCTTCCACATGCCAGTAAGCTTCCAGTCACTGAGCTACACTCCCAGTCTTTTTTATTTTTACTCTTATTTTGTTTTAAGACAGGGTCTTACATAGCCCAGGTTGGCCTTAAACTTGCTATGTATCAAAGATGACTTTGAACTCTTGCTCCTCTGCCTCCTGAGTGACGGGATTACAGATGTGACCCACCATACTCAGCTCTCTCCAATTATTAACTGGAATACTTATGCAAAAAGCAACTTTTTTTCATCCACCATATAGTTACTCTGAGAGATAGACTGTAGCAAACACATTGCTTTATTTTTGGTGAGTAGAAACTAACTCAAGGAGACTCCTAGGCGTTTTGACCTGTGCTGTTTGAGTGAATCTGGGATTTTTAGTATGATATGATCCTTTGAGCTTTTAAAAAAATAAATTTTCCTATGGGCTGGAGAGATGGCTTACTGGTTAAGAGCACTGGGTTCAGTTCTCAGCACATGGTGGTAACGACTGTCCATAACTCCAGTTCCGAGGGATCCAACACCCTTCTGGTCTCTGTGGGAATTCCATGCATGGGTGCACTTACATGCATGCAGGCAAAATACTTTTACACACAAAATAAACTAAAAGGCTTAAAAAAATTTGAAGCAGGCTACACAGGAGGACCCTATCTCAGAGATCCTAAAGCAAACCAAGCATAATAGCACACACCTGTAATCCTAGCACCTAGGAGGTAGAGGCTTGAGGATTTAGGAGGTAAAGGTCATCCTTGGCTGTGTATGAGGTTGCACTTGGGGTTGGCTTGGGCTACATTTTGTTCAGACAAAACAAAACAATCCTGAAATAAACCAAACAAAAACAAATGATTGTTGGAGTGAAAGACTGTGGTTGATGCTTGAATTAGGATCACTTGGGAGGGCTCAGTTCCTGGTTATGACACAGTCTAGGGACAGGACCAAGGACATTGAATGGCTGAGGCAGGTAGGAAAAATGGAAGGAAGTGAAAGAACAAAGTCTTGGAAGTTGGAAGAGGGACCGTCTCCAGGTGGGAGGGTACAGGCCACACAGTGCTTTGGAAGAGAATCAAAACAAAACAAAAGGAAGGAAATACTCAAGGAAGTGAGAGAATATGAGGAATTCTCCAGTAGCCGTGGGTTCCAGAAGGCAAGGTGGAAGATTTGGAGAGCTTAATGAGACCGGGTGGGAAGAATGGGAAAGGCACTTCCTCAACCTCATGGGGATGATTGTGCTGGACAGCTTTAGTGTCACATTGATACACCTGGGTTGAGGGAGGCTCGATTGAGGAATTTCCTTCATTGAACTGTCCTGTGGCCATGTCTGTGGGGCATTTTCTTGATGAGTGATGTGGGAGGGCCCTGCCCAGTGTGGGCAGTGCCACCTCAGGGTATGTTGTTCTGTATTGTATAAGAAAGTAGGCCGAGCACGTTCAGAGGAGCAAGTCAGTAAGCAGACTTTACCACATACCACATAGGGTGTTTCCATTCCTCTGCTTGGGGCCAGCCCAAGGAGGACGAAGGGTCTCTGCCGAGACGGGGTGAGAGGTGTGGAGTCAGAACACAGACACCAGGAGCTGGGAAGAAGCATGCGGAGGGCGAGCCGCTGCAAACTCAGTTTATTTAAGGAAGTGCAAGGGGTTTTATGGGTTTTGTTAGACAGTCTCCCTACGGCATGGTTCCCAACTGTGGCCAATGGTAATCTGTTCCCAGGTAAATCATCTTGGTGTAGGTTCTCTCCGGACATGGGGTAGAAACTGGTGTCATGCCTGGCCAGAGCAGAACACCACATCCACAGGAGCCATTTCCATATGCCTCATGGCAGGAAGCCATTTCCTTGTTCCTCATGGTGGGCGGCCTGGCTAAAGCCCACACTGCACTACACCATACAATAGGGAGCAAAGTCACCCCCGCCCCCGGTTGAGAACTGCCATTGTAAGCCTAGCTCTGTAGGATTTTCTGATAGTGCTCACTGGGATGAGCAGGGAGGTATTCTGGGATGCTGAGATGCCAGAACATTTTCCCCAGTTGTTGGTTAAGTTAGAGTTTCAAGTCCTTTGCAAGGTGCATTAAGGTCCTTTCTTTTGTCTCCAGGCTGTGGTCAGTGCAATCAGAAAATTCCTGGAGGGCATCTCAGACCTGCGCCTGGTCTACTCTCATCACCCCCTCCTACTCAGGTTCTTCCTGGTGTATCCAGGCTTGATGAGTAGGTTTGGGCACCGTGTCCTGGAACTTTGGTTCTCTTGGGAAGAGGGCTGCTATGAGGAATTGGGTGATGACTCTTCTCCTGGGCAGCCTACCCTTCCTGCCAATGTAGCAGCTCTGTTCCAGATGCTCCGAGGCAGTCCCAGTACCCTGCTCATTTTGATGGTAGGTGACCCATTCAGTTGGTTCTGCATTCCGAGATGACAGGCCTGAGAATGGGGGATGCAACTTGGTTGGCAGAGCTTGCCTAGCATGCAGAAAGTCCTAGGTTTCATCCTCAGTACTGCACAAATGCAGTGTGTGGTGCACACCTGTAATCCCAGCACTTGGGAGGCAGAAGAGTCATAAATTCAGGGTCGTCCTCTACTATATAGTGAGTTAAAGGCTAATCTGGGTTACATGAGACCCTGTCTCAATGAGAGAGAGAGAGACAGAGACAGAGACAGACACAGACACAGTGTGAGCCCTGCCAGTCTGTCCCAAGCTGCTCTGTGGGTTTTCATCCTGGACCAGGTGCTCACTAGTCCCTACCCTCCTGTTCTTTTCCACTCTAGTTTCTTTGTACAGCCCAAGTCATAGAATTGTCTGCCTTTCACCTCTGTCTCATTATTATGTCTCCCCTTCGGCTTCATGCATTATTGCTCCTTAAAACTACTGTCACTGAGCTCAGGTAAGGGTATCTTTGTTTCTCATTACCATGACCTATTGGTTTTTCATCTTAAATGATATTGATGGCATCCATTTTCCTTTTAGAGACACGTGCTTGGTTTTAGGTATGCCGTCTCTTGATTTTCCTCATCCCTGTCTTGATGCTCCTCAGCCTCTTGTACCTTTCCCCAGCCCCTGAGTAGCTCTTGAAAGGCGGTATTCCGCAAAGGTCTGTCCTAGGCTGCCCTCACTCAGTGCATCCTCCCCCTTGGGTTGGCTTACCTGTCCAGGCTCTGGTTGCCTTCTGCCTGTGCGGGTCTTCAGTCTCCCCCTCACTTTGACCACTCTGATTTCATAATGCCAACCATCTACCTAGCAATTTTATCCAGCATGGAGTTCCTTGGGATGGAGTTTGTAACTCAGTGTTGGAACATTTGCTTGAAATATGTGAAGCGCTGAGTTCAATCCCAAGGATGAATTAATGAAACTAGAAGAAGGTGCACCTCCTTATCTCCTCTCCAGAGTTCCTTTTTTCAGTCTGAGCCTTGTTAGGATAGAGCTAGGTAACTGAAAACTGTCCCAGGCCACCAGTTTCAAAGGAAATAAGTACTGAAAAGAAGTAAGCCAAAGACAAAATGACTCTCAGAAGACCATGTCTTTAGTCCCTGTTCATAGAGAGCTAGTCCTCATTTCATCCTGCAGGTTCTGATCTTGACCTTGAATACATGCCATCCTCATCTCCTTCCTGGCTTAGGAGCCTTTTATTTCCCTTTGCCTAAGCTCAGCAGGAAGGAGCTAGCCCTGGTACTAGGTGCTGTTTAGAGATCTGGAAAGAGAGGCTTCTCCGAGTTTTCAGTGTAACATGGAGATGACATGAGGACAGAGGAGATAGTATGTAGGAACAGTCATGGTATACTGCACACAGTAGGTGTTCACTTACTATTTATTGACTTTGACTCTGAACCAGATAAAAAGTATTCATGTCAGAGAGGCCAGTATCATTGCCCAAGGTCAGATAAATATATCTAGTAAATATCATGGTCATTATTGGAAACCAAAGTTACTTCTTACTAAATTAGATCCTAGAAACATCAGTGGTAAGAAAGAACAGCAAGGAACAACTTTGTTTTCTGTTCACATATATAATTCCCACCATTTCTCCCCAGCTTCTAGCCACAGGAGGGGAAAAGAGTCTAAAAATATGTGCTGGTACCAATTTCTGGTTTTGATATGGGTAATTAACAGCTGAAAACAAAGCTGTTAATTGCCACTCTTACCAATGGGTGGTCTTTCACGTAGTTGTTTAGATGTAAAAAACAACAGTATCACAGATGCTCTGTTCTGAGTCTGGGCATCTATGGGCAGCTGAAAGTGCACAGTGGGCCATGGTTCCACCCAACACCCCCTCACTCACCCAAGCGATCATCCTCCAGCACTTACTGTAGTCAACAAAGACCAAGTAGACCCTTTCCACAAGGACCTTTAAAATTAATTGACTTAGGCCAGGTGTGGTGACACGTGCCTTTAATCTCAACACTGCAGCAGCACATGGATCTCTGTGAGATCAAGGCCAGCCTGGTCTACATAGTGAGTTCCAGGCTAGTCTCTGGTTACAGGGAGACCCTGTCTCAAAACCAAACAAAACAAAATTCATTAGCGTATTTCTGAGGTACCAATTTTATGGCAATGGAGCAGATATAGGCCAGCTAAGAACAGGGAAACTGGCTTGATCTTTGGTTTCATGATCTTGAATAAATCAATTCTTCTTTAGATTTTAGTCTTACATGTTATAAAGTAGAAGAGTTGGAGGAACTATATTTGTTGTTATTATTTTTATTGTTTGAGACAGGAACTTGAACACCTTTCTGTTTACTACTTCATTTTTATTTGTAATTTTTTTTTTTTTTTTGTCTTTTTGAGACAGGGCCTTTCTATAGCCCCAGCTAGCTTGGAACTTGCTATGAAGACCAGACTGGCCTTGAATTCATAGAGCTATCCCTGGCCTTTGCCGCCCAAGTCCTGGGATTAAAGGTGTGCACACCATGCCCGGCTATTTTTATTTTCAGTTTTATTTTATGTGTATGAGTGTATTATCTGTATAAGTGTGCCTGTGTCATGCAATGCCCAATGGAGGTCAGAAGAGGGCATTGGAGTTCCCCAGAACTAGAGTTACAGATGGTTTTTAGCCACCCTGTGGGTTCTGGTAATCGAACCCGGGTCCTCTCTAACAGCAACCAGTGCTCTTAACCGTTGAACCATCTCTCCAACCCATATTTCTTTTTATTTTTTAATAAGACAAAGAAAGCTCTCTCTTTTTTAAAAATATTTTTGTTATTTTTATCTTATGTGTATGAGTGTATTACTTGCGTGTATGAAAGTGCACCCATGTCATGCAATACCCTAGGAAATCAGAAGACGGAATTGAATCCATTGGATCCTCTGGAACTGGAGTTACAGACCGTTGCTAACTGCCATGTGGGTGCGGGGAACCAAACCCTGGTCCTCTTCAAGAGCTGTCGTGCTCTTGGCCGCTGAGCAAGCTCCATCCTCTCTCCTACTTCCTCGATGGACAGTCTCATTTTCCCACTTAAAAAGCTGGAGGAGTTATTAGGAAGATATAAACAACATAAAAACAAACTGTAGCTACTATATAAAACTGACACAGCACCTGACTTCCTTAGGATCTAATTGATTGTAACTGTGCTCAATTGCTGTTGATAATGTAGTTGTTCCTCCGAGAGCCAAACCCAGTGCTCTTGCCTCTGCATCCTTCCCTGTCTGCCCAGCAGTCAGTACATCAGGGTTTGTTTGGTTAAAATGCCCTAGAGCTATGTTCCTCTGTGCTGGGAGCTGTCCTTGCTCAATAGGGAATCTTTTGTGACCTTGGATTCATAGCACCCTCTCCTAACTGGCCTGACACATTAGCTTGTCCAAAGGAATTGACTTATTTGAGCTGGTAGGTGCCAGGAGCGATCAGAGACAGCCACTGGGTGCCACTTCTGGCTGGTTTTTGCTTTTAACATACACTCATTAAAGTAACTCTGAAAGCAAAATAAAGGCAATGTCCTTTTCCATTTTCTGAATTCAAGACCTTTACAGCTCGGGGCAGGGAGAGACAGATACCATGGTAGAGAAGGGCCCTGACCTGGTCCTCACGTCCCTTGGTGTGCCCCAAATCTGTCCCAACCTATCTTTTCCCTGGCCTATAACATCTCTGTCCTCTGTGCTCTCCTTCCCCTTAAGGCAGACTCAGGTTCCCTGTCCTAAAAACTACTTCTTGACCCTAATACTTTCATTTACAAGAGAGAGACATCTTGGAGTGCACAAAGAATTGAGCTTGGGGTTCAAAGACCTCCATTCACACCTGTCATGCAAATCATGTAACCTCTGAGCCCATTTGCTTCAGTTGGGGATGAACTTAGTAGGACGGGGCTCTTCAGAATGTTGAAGGAGCCAGTGCGGCCACCAGAGTCTCTGCTACAGAGAGAGGAATTTACTCAGCTTTTGTGACACCAGCTTCGCAGGCACTTTCCCCACCTCTCTTTTCTTTACTCTCTGCCTGTCTCTGGCTGTGATGCCCTCTGAGCTCTGCCTCCCTCTTCTCTCAGGACCTGGTCTATTCCAGTCCAGTGGACATTGCCCGCAAGGTACTGATTGTCCTGAGGACCTTCCTGAGGAAGCATGAAGATATCCAAGTGGGCAGTCTCATCCGAGGCCACTTCCTGCTCATCCTGCAGCACCTGCTGGTGGAGTACGGGGCTTCCCCCCAAGGAGGTCAGTTTGCAGGTGCTTTGGACATGTTTTGACCCAGCTCTATCTTGGTGAGTGAGGCCTGCTCTAAAAAGAATCAAGTTTTGCTGCAAAAGAAAAGGCAAGGCAGTACAGCACAGTGTATTTGATCATGTATGTTTACCATGACTGGATGTGTTTGGTGACTCTGTGCATGTTCCTACTCTGCCCAGCATGTGCTGGGCATGGCAGCCCTCGGTGGGAAAAAGAAAGTGGAAATCTGGGGGAGGCTGGGAAGCCAGCAGGGCTGTGGGAGTAGGGTGGATCTGTGATGTGTTGGACTCTCCCACTGAGATCCAGGAGGATAGTTGCTAAATCTAGAATGGGATGCTTAGAGTCAAAAGAGCTTAATGTTCGGCAGGAAGAGAACAAAAATTGGGGGTTGGTTTGTCGTTAGCTATTTTTTAAAAAGTGAGATTTATTTTTTTTCCTTGAGAATCTGATTTTTTAAAACTAAATTTCTAAGCCATCAAGAAGAGGTGGGATGAGATTCATGACTTCCTGGTCATAGAGGAGCAGAATTCTTCCTTTGTAGGGAAGAACAAACCACATCTGAATGATAATGCTGTTTAACAATCAAGATTTTATGGGAAATGGCTCAGCAGGTAGAGCACTTGCTATGTAACCTGAGTTCCATCCCTGAAACCTACATGAAGGTTGGAGAGAACCGACTTCACGAAGTTGTCCTCTGACTTCCACACATGCACCATGGCACGTGCTTCCCTGTCATACACATGTACAATAATAATAAGTCTTAGAAAAAATTTAGCAGAAATTTATGGTGGAAAGGCCATGGGTACTGGATTCAGAATTCTGTTCACGTCCTCCACTTGTATCTTAATCTGTTTCAGTTGTTATAACAAAGTACCATAGACTGGGTGACTTATGAAAAATAGAACACTCCTAACTGTTGTCGAGGCCAGGAAATCCAAAATTCAGATACCAGGAGATTTGATGTCTAGAGAGAATCCATTTCCTGGTTCATAGACATCTTGTGTCCTCATGCAGCAAAAGGGGCAAGTGGATCTCTCGAATTTTTGGATCTCTGTATAGCACCCTTTTTAAGGGTGCTAGTCCATACATGGTGGCTTCATCCTCTGATCCAGTTAGCTGCCATCACATTGGGGATTAGGAGTTCAACATAGGAGTTTGAGGGGTTACAAACATTTAGGCCACAGCAGTCTGCCCTTTACTAGCTGTGAGACCTTTGAAAGAAGTCACTCAACCACTATGAGCCTCATTATCTTAACTGCGAAATAGGAGTTGCTTTAGGACTGGAGAGATGGCTAAGCATTTAAGAGCACTTGCTGCTCTTGTAGAGGACGTGGGTTTGACTCCCAGCACCCGTATGGCAGCTTATAACCACCTGCAACTCTAGTTCCAGAGGAATCCGATGTCCTCTTCCGGCCAGCCTCCTCAGACACCAGGCCCCCATGCAGTGCACTTATAGTTACATGCAGGCAAAACACTAATCATATGTAAAGTGAAAAATAAATCTTTTTTAAAAAATTCCTGCTTCACATATTTTTAATGGACTTTAGTGAAATAGTGAGTTTCTGACAGCAACCTAGAGTTGGCGTTCAGCGTCTTAGCTACTACTGGAAGACAGCGGGATGTAGGGGTAAATCCCAGCAAACCATCAGATCCTGTTTCCTTTGAAAGTAGAGAACTCATTTGCCCCTTCTATAGGGTTATTCGTGGCAGGGAGGGGTGTCCCACTCCAGGCGCTCTGAGCTCAGGCTCTCTGACCAGCCATTCCTGTCCACGGCCTCAGGAAACCTGCCAGTGCTGCTGAACCTCCTCTCCTTGGTGCAGCTGAGGAATGACACAGAGCAAGAATTGGACAGTGTGACCATGAAGCTACTTCACCAAGGTGCCTTGGCTAATGGGGGCTTGGTGTGTGGTGGGGCTCACCTACTGGAGCTGGGGTTCCATTCCTTTGGAAGAAGTGAATAGGTCACTCTGCTCCTGGGACTTCTTGCTGAGAATTTTCTTGTAAAAAAAGTTTGAGAGATACCATCTCCTCCCTAATGTAAGTGTATGACAGGCACAGGCAGGCCTGTAGAGTCAGAAAGGCTCTTTGCAATGTCAGTCAGTGGTGTAACCTTGGACAGCCTCCTTGTCTGTATTAAGCTGGTAGGTAAATAGGTGGACTGAAGAGATAGCTCAGTGGTTAAGAGCACTGGATACTCTTGCAGAGGACCCCAGTTCAGTTTCCTGGCACCCACATGGTGGCAAACAACCATCCAGAACTCCAGTTCCATGTGATCTGATGCCCTCTTCTGACCTCTGTGGGCATTGCACGACATAGGTGCCCTTACATACATACAGGCATTACGCTCATACACATAAAATAAAAATAATAAAAAAAAATTTTTTTAAAGATACAAATAGGCAATCTGGTAGCCATGCAGTAAACACCTTCAGTTGATACTCTGTGTCAGTTTGTGCTTCCCAACACTGGTCAGCTGTCTTCCCTGTCCCACAGCTGACTCAGCTCTCATGGTCCAGTTCACAACTCTCTGGGCATCTCTCTTTTAAAAACAGTTATTTACTATTATTGTATGTGTATGAGCATGGACACGCATGTACTGTGACGTGCATGTGAAGGTCAGAGGACAACTTTCAGGAGCTGATTGTCTTCAACTGTCTCTCTAGCCCAAGGCAAACATTTTATAAAACTCTGTTCTTCAGTGTAATAACTGCTTTCTTTGGGGCCAAGGCACTCAGAAGAAGTATCCAGTCTTGTCGAAAGCCTAAACTCAGAGTGACAGCTTCATAGAGGAGATAATCTTTCAACAAAATATTTTTTTTAATTTTTAATTTTAAAAAATGTGGGCCTGGAAAGATGGCTCAGTGGTTAAGAGCAGTGGCTATTCTTACAGAGGACCTGGGTTCAGTTCCCAGCATGCATATAGCATCTAACAACCATCTGTAATTCTAGTTCCAGGGAATCCAACACTTTCTTCTGACCTCTGCAGGTACTGCACAACATGGGTGCACTTACATACATGCTGGCAATACACTCATACATATAAAATTTAAAAAATAATAAGTATTTTTAAAAATGGTTTTTATTTTTTATATGTATGTTTTGCCTGCATGTATGTAAGTATACCATGTATATGCAATGTCCACAGATGCCAGGAGGCATTAGATCTCCTGCAACTGGGGTTACAGAGAGTCATGAGCTGCCATGTGAATGCAGGGAACCAGAACTACGTCTTTTACAATGCCATCTTTCCAGACCCCCATTTTTTGTTTTTGAGACAGGATCTCAATAACCCGTAGTAGCCTCAAACTTGGAATTGTCTTGCCACAGTCCCTGAAGTACTGGTTATCGCAGACGTGTGCTCCCTTGTCTGGCCTGAGCTGGATCTTTCTGAACCACTGCTCCATCTCATCCTCTTACCCATTTTTCTTGCCAAATCAGAAGGTAACATGGCGGACAGCACTCTTATGTCCTGTTCCTGCTGTCCTTCCTCAAGTGGACAAGCTCCTCCAGCAACCTCTGTTGTATATCTTATTCTTCATGTGAGAAGCCACATAAAAAATATGTATTTATGTTGGGCATGGTGGTACACACCTCTAACCCCAGCACTTGAGAGACAGAGGCAGACAGATCTCTGTGAGATTGAGGCCAGTCTGGTCTATATAGTGAGTTCTAGGCCAGCTGGGCTACAGGGACACCCTGTCTTAAAATCAAAAATGATAAAAAATATTATTTCATGTATGTATGATTTTATGGGGGGGCTTGTCTGTGCCACAGGACATGTGTAAAGGTCAGAGAATAATTCTGTGGAGTTATTTCTCCCCTTTTATGTTTATTTGGGTTCCAGGGATTGAACTCAAGTTATCAGTCCTTACAGCAAGTGCTTTGACCCACTGAGCCATCTTCTTTGCTGTTGTTACATGTTTGAGTGCTTGGCCTGCATGTATGTAAGTACACCTGTGTGGTTGATGCCCATGGAGGCCGGAAGAGGGTGTCATAGCTCCAGGAACTTGAGTAATGGACGGTTGTCAGCTGCTGTGTGGGTCCTGGGAACTGAACCTGGGTCCTCTACAAGAGCAGCCAGTGCTCGCAACCGCTGAGCCATCTCTCCAGCCCCTCCCCCGCCCCATTTCTCAGTTCCCACTGCCACAGTTTTCTTACAGTCTCATCCTATGGGTGTTTTCAGGGATTGCAATAGATGGTCAGCTGTTTGAGGGGCACCCCTCTACTCACATGGTGGACCACACTCTTGAAGGACGCGTGCCACCCCATGCCACATGGAGGCAGATGGCCAGGAAATCTCTCCATTGATGCTCTACCCTCACATGGCTCTACCTCTGTTGCATGACTTCTTCACCTTCAACAGAGAATACACAACTGTTCCACCCGGAGTGGTCTTTGGTCCTGTAATGTTCGCTGGGCACCAGCTGTTGTATGCCTTTTCCTGGGGAGATGTAAGGAAACGCCTGTCCACCTCAGATAGACGGGGCTCTGACAAACCCAAGAGAGTCGAGCTTGGTGACCAGTGAGCTTATCGGAGTTATTTACAGGAGCACGAATGACTCAGCTATATCACTAAGTCCTATCCTCAGCACCAGCAACTCGGGAAAAGCTGCACCACTAAAGAATCCACAGAATTTGGATTGCTGAATAGGAAATGAGTTAGCAGGAAGGAGATGATGGAAGAAAGGGAGCACATAGGCTCGAAGGTGTAGGCCTGCAACCCTGGCTTTCTAGAGGCTAGGGCAGGAAGATTGTAAATTCAAGGTCATCTAGGACTATATAGCAAGATTGTTTCAAAAAATTAAAAGAAAGCCTGTTGTGGTAGTGTGTGCCTATAATCCCGGTGCTGGGGAAGCAGAGGCAGGAGGATCAGGAACTCAAGACAATCCTCAGCGACACAGTGTATTTGAGGCTAGCCCAGACCACCTGAAACTTTGTCTCAATAAAACTAGAGAGAGTGCTCCTGCAGACACAATAAATGTTCTTAAAACCTGCAGGACTTCTGAAATGAATGTGGTAAGCTGTTACCCCCCCAAAATGACTCAGTACAGAGGGTAAGGATGTGGTGGAAAACAGAGTGGGCGTGGTGGGCAGGCTAAGCCTGGTTTCCACAAAAAGGCTGAATAAAGCTATAAAGATTGTTCTAAGACTTAAATGTGTTGAGCCCAACTGCAGCGTTAAAAGATGCATGCACTTTGAACAGGGAGTGCTAAGAGAAAGGGCTAAGTGATCCAGTTCTGAGCTGATTTTGTTACAAAGACAATATGATCATGACAGTATGTTCACCTTGAAGGAAAAATAAAAAAGAGAGAGAAAGAGAAAACACGATGAGTATGGGGCAGTTGTCCGTGCACCGTCACAGAATTCCCTTGTGAATATGGCCAGGGCTCAGTTTCTGGGAATGTGAGGCTGTGTGGTCTTAGGAAACCAAGCACACTGGTAAGGAAGCAGGTTGGCATCTGCATGGTAGAGGATGCTCTTAACCAGCAACTCATACAGTTTGTCCAGGTTGCCATGTAGCCTTGTTCAGGTGGAGGTTGTGAACAAACCTTTAAGTTTGTCAGTGTTTCTTTCTGCTGGATGGAACAGAATGTATGTGCTGTCCTGAAGACATCTGAACTTAGCCACTTGTGGGTCAGCACCTGTGTGACATGAGAGTGGACTTAAACCATGGAGTGCCGGGCTATCAGCCACTTGGGGACTCTGGATCTTTGCAGTGAGCAAGCTGTGTGGGAAGTGTGGCCCTGCCGATCTGGACATCCTGCAGCCCTCCTTCAATTTTCTGTACTGGAGCCTTCATCAGACCACACCCAGCAGTCAGAAAAGAGGTACAGGGGGTCCAGGCGGGGTCAGTGAAGAGGAAGAATGCTGGCTGGTGTCAGGGCCCCTTGCTACTGGTTGCTTTTTCATCTTAAAATAACTAGGCTAGGGGCTGGAAAGATGGCTCAGTGGTTAAGAGCATTGGCTGCTCTTGCAGGAGACCCGGGTTCGATTCCCAGCACCCACATGGTGGCTAACAACCATCTGTAACTCCAGTTCCAGAGGATCTGATGCCCTCCTCTGACCTCCTCATTCAGAACACAACATGGGTACACAACATAGGTGCACCCACCTATATGCAGGCATTACACTCATATACATAAAAAATAAAGATAGTAAAAAAATTAACTTGGCCAGGTGGGCATGGTTGCACACCCCTTTAATAACTAAGCACCAGGAAGCAAAGGCAGATGGATCTCTGTGAGTTTGAGGCCAGCCTGGTCCACATATGGAGTTTCAGGCCAGCTGGGGCTACACTGAGAGACCCTGTCTCAAACAAATAAACTAGGTGTTTATGTGTGGCTGGTAGTGACGGACCCTCTCTAGTTCTGATAACTTGAGATCTGTCACTAGGGGCCCCACACCGATGCTTTGGCAGGTGCTGGCATCACAGGGGCATCGAGCTGGTGCTCTGACCTAACTGTGCTGCCCCTCCCCTGCCTCTTCCCTACAGCCGCCGCTCTACTGCTGAGCAACAATGCCTTAATTGAGCTTTTGGAGAAGATGCTGGCCCTCACCTGGACAGAGGCTGGGTCTCCCGGGGCCTCACCGCTCTGCTCGGCGTGGCTGCTCACTGCCTCTTTCTCTGCCCAGCAGCACAATGGCAGCTTGCAGGTTAGTCTCTAGCTCCATGTCTTTGGCACATGGGATGGCACTCAAGGAAGGGATCGAAGTCCTCAATTTTATCTCCAGTTCTGTGGCTACAGATGTGTGACTTTGGCAAAGTATTTAACTATTCTGGGTTTCAGTGTTCTTACCTACAGAGCAGGGGAAAGGTCATGACTGGACAGGGTAGTTTACATCAAATAGTTTTAACCATTTGGACTACTTATGTCAGGATATATTCTCGGCACAGCATTTCCCCAACCTTGGAGGATACGTAGTCTAAGTAAAGCCTTAAAGTAAGACTCTATCCAGCAGAGACTGGAAAAGGCATTTCAGGCAAAGAATACGTTATGATCAAATTTAGGATATGGGGCCCATCATTAGGGCCAGATGCCATGTGTGGCTAGAATGTGGGGGTGAATGAAATAGATGAGATTAGACAGGGAGTCAGAAGCCAGCTGTGACCTTGTAGTGCCCAGTGGCAAGATGTGAAGTGCCACACGTAGTTAGCTGTCTTTGCTACTGGAGAGAGGATGCAGAGAACATAGGAGCAGGGCACAGAGTCACAGAAAGCTTCCTCTCCTCCTGCCGGACCTTGTCATCACAGTGCCCTTTGTGAGCTCCCCTTGAGGCTATTCCACATTCAAGCATCTCTCTCCCAAGACTAATCGCTCCTCGTGGGCAGAAACTGTCTCTGAGCTTCGACTCTATTCGCACACTGTCCCAGCCCTGTGCCAGTCTAGTGATGGCCACACAGTTCATTTTGTTAGAAGGGAAATCGGTTTTGAACTTTGGCTCCTTTGGCAATGACAAACTATATGCTGGTATATGCTGGGGTGGACCCTGAAGGATGTTGTCTGTGGTTGCTTTTATTTGTTTTGAAAGCGATTGATTGATTGATTGATTGATTGATTGATTGATTGATTGAGGCAAGGTTTCACTGTGTAGCTGTGGCTGCCTGGATCTTGCTGATTGATTGATTGATTGAGGCAAAGTTTCATTATATAGCCACGACTGCCTCAGGTCCTCTGGAAGAGTAGCAAGTGCTCTTAACCACTAAGCCATCTCTTCAGATTCTATATATCTTTCTTTACAATAGTCTATTAAAAATAAATGGCCAGGTGTGGCGGAGCACATCTGTAATCCTGGCACTTGCGAGGTAGAGGCAGGAGGATCAGGAGTTCATAATCATCGATAGCTACATAGTGAGTTTAAGACCAGGCTGGGCTATGTGAGACTCTGTCTCAAATTTTAAAAAAATTAATAAACAAAAAGTAAGGGTAGATGAGATGCTGCAGGCCTTTAATCCTAACACCCAGGAGGCAGAGGTAGTGGTAGAGACTTGGTGAATTCAAGGCCAGCCTGATCTACATAGCAAGCCCTAGGGACCCTCCTGCATCTTGTAATCCAAGTGCTAGGGTTACAGATGCACACTGTACCTGGCTTTTAGGTAGGTGCTGGGGATACAAACTTGGGTCCTCGTGACTGCACACACAACAGCCACTTTACACTCTGAGGCATCTCCTCATTCCCAAGGCCCAGACTTCTTAAGGGATTTCTTTGTGCTAGACTATCAAAGCCAAGCAGAGAAGTCATCCTTGTCCTCAGGCAGCACGTGTTCTGGTGGAGAGCAAAGCTTTGAACTTGTCACCCTCTTAGTCCTGCAGTTTGGTCATTGGGCTTGTGTTTACTCATGTTGCACCTGAACTGTTCCTCAAAATACTTCTGGAGGGAATGAAAGTAAGAAGCACTGTTTTTATTTCACAGGTGAAGACTGTGAGGCAGATTTGAGAGAGAATCAGTGACTTATCCAGGGTTACACAGATGGCAAATAGTAGAGCCAGGACTGACTGGTTTTTATATATGCCTCAATATGTGATTCAGGCTGGCCTCAAACTCACAGTCCTCCCACCTCAGGGGGATAAATAGGCATGTTCTACCACACCTGGCTCAAGCCAAGATTTTGATTTGGTCTGTCTGACTAACCTGAGTTAGGTGAGTGGTGCACAGAACCATAGACTACACCACAGATGAGGTTTGATGATGCAGCAGGTGTGTGTGTTTGGGGGTTGGTAGGAGAAACATAGGGGTAGGCTGTTTGCTGCTCATGCATCCACATCATTGATTGGTTGATCCTTCTACCTCCGTCCCTGCCAGGTTCACCAGACGTTATCTGTGGAACTAGACCACGTATTGAAGGCTCTCAGCTTTCCAAAGAACAAGGATGCCCTGCTGTCGGGTATGGTATGGAGTTCCCAGAAAGAGAAAACAAGCTTTTCTTCTAGATTCTGGAATAGGACCACCCACAAGCCCATAATTGTTCATCAGCACTTTTTCCCTTCCTGGGTGGGAGATGGGGAAGGAGGCAGAACCCATGTCAGGAATTTCCCGTTTCCAGCTGCCATCCTTCGATTCCTGCGGACAGCTCTACAACAGCGCTTCACCTCCGCACTGGTGGTGCTGGTGCCCTCGGGGGCTCAGCCACTGCCGACTCCAGAGGACACTGTCCTAGCTCCACTGGGAACGTCGCAAGTGTTGGCCCTGGTCATTGGACTACAGAACCTTCTGGTCCAGGTAAGGCTCTTGCTGAGTAGGCCCCTGGCAGTGAGAACTCCTCTCAGGACAACAGAGAGGTGGCTTCCTCTCAGAATATTAGTATTTCCAGCAGTGCAGCTGCAGTGATAAGCTGGGCATGCCATCACATACCTATAGTTCCAGCATCTGGAAGGAAGAGGCAGGAGGGTCAGGGTTAGAGTTCTCTAGAGGAACAGAACTGGCAAAATAAATGTGTATTTAGAAGCCATCTATTGCGGGCTGTGGTGGCGAACAGCTTCAGTCCCAGCATTCTGGGGGCAGAGGCAGGTGTATCACTTTGAGATCAAGGCCACCCTGGTCTACATTGCAAGTTCCAGGCCAGCTGGGGCTACAGAGAGAATCTTTCTCAAAAACAAAACAAGGGGCTGGAGAGATGGCTCAGCAATTAAGAGCACTGGCTGCTCTTGCAGGGGACTTGGGGGCTAAAAACCATCCATAACTCCAGTTCCAGGGGATCTTATGCCCCCTTCTGACTTCCACGGGCATTGCATGACACAGGTGCACTTACATTCATGCAGGTAAAACACTCATACACATAAAATAATAAATATAAAATAAATAAATTAATTAAAACAACCCCCCAAGCCATCTAGATACAGTCTAGACAGTCTAGCAATGGCTATCTTTACACTAAAGAGGCTGAGACTTGGTAGCTGCTCAGTCCATGAAGTTTGACACTTACCAGTTCCAATGTGGTGCTAAAGGCCTGGAGGATTCCTGAAGAGTCACCAGTCTTTGGTCCACATTGGAAGGCTGAAGATTCTGGTTCTGATGTCAGCAAAGGATGGCAGCAGCAGCAACAGTGCAGATGAACTTGAGACACAAGGCTGGTAAGCAAAAGGCAGAGCCGTCCCTGTGCTGCCCACTGTAGTGAAGAGAACCCCTCACAGCTATCCCTAGAGGCTTGCCTCCTAGTTGATTCTGAATCCAGTCAGGTTGACAACCAGGATTACCCATCAGTTATCCTCCATAGACAGAGAATTCAAGGCTAGCCTGGGCTATATCAGACCCAGCCTTAAAACAAAACCAAACAAAATAAAAACACTACAATGACCATGCTTAAATTGGTTCCTAACTGGGAAGCCCCAGATGCCCAGACGATGCTGCTGGAGCTTTTTCCACCTTTCAGCTACGTGCTCCTCACTGTCAGCAGCACAGTCATGGGATGAACAACAACAGCTCCGGGCTTCTGTCCTCACAATGGAAAGAAACCCTCTTTCTCTGAAGCTCCTGTAACTGAGTCTCCGCAGGCTCATGTAGGTAATACCATCACCATAGCTGGGGCATAGGGTGCTCTGACAAGCTTGGCCGGGTCAGTGCCTCCTGGAGGCTGAGGATATAGTCAGCTCTGTACAGCCCTTCATGGACTGAATCTGAGTGCGATGCTTCTCCAAACTAAAATTGTTTCCAGGAAGAATGGATCCTAGCCAAGCAGAACAGATGTTTTCCCCGGAACAGTTTGTATTTCACAGCCAAGAGGACTATCAGAGATCACTGTTTTTCCAGTCATCGCATATTGAACCTATAAACTCTGTATCAGGGCCTGTGGAGGGCATTTGAGACCCTAGGAATTTCAGGGTGCTAGGTTAGTGATTGCTGGATCTTGTCCTATGGCATATGTGTCCACAAGGCTCTGAGCTTCTTGGGAATCACATATCTGCAGGTCACCACCCTCAGTTCTCTCCATTTTCATGTCAATCTCTCCCTCCAGACTGAGATCCTTAAAGGGTAGAGACTGAGCTGAGTCTGGTCAACTTTGTGCCTCTTTCCCTCTTTTAGGTTAAAAACAATTAAGAATTCAGGAGTCAGATGAGAACCAAAATATTATGTTTCTTTATGTGCGTGTGTGTGTGTGCACATGTGTTCTGGTGCATGTGTAAGCAGGTACACATGTGTGCTTGCATGCATATGGAGGCCAAAGGACAACCCCAGGCATCATTTCTTGGGAGTTTTCTACTTTTTAAAGAATGTTTTAGTATCTTTATTTTATGTGTATGAGCGTACCACCTGCATGTGTGTGTAATTGCACCTGTGTCATGCAATGGCTGCAGAAGTCAGAAGAAGGCATTGGAACTGGAGTTATAGACAGTTGTTAACTGCTGTGTGGGTGCTGGGAATCAAAACCAAGTCCTCTGCTAGAGCAGACAGTGCTCTTAACTGCTGAGCCATGTCTCCAGCCCCTATTTTGTTTTTTTGAGACAGGGTCTCCCTGTCAACCAGCTGGCCTGGAACTAGCTAAGTAGACCCAGCTGGCCTCAAACTCAAAGAGATCCACCTACCTCTGCTTCCTGAGTGCTGGGAGGTACACTCCCTCAGCCTTTAAATTCTTTGATCTGAAAGTTTTCAAATACATAGCAAAAAAAATAAAAACAGAATTTTACAGTAAACATTCACAGATCCCCCAGATTCAAGCATTAGCATTGACTATATTTACTTCATCATGTCCACTTAAAATAAGCTTTTAAACTATTCTATCTCCCCAGTCAGTCCACAGGGGTCACAGGCAGCATTATGATGCGCGATGGCCAACTGGCCACCATCTTAAGTTTAAGTTTATGGAATATGACCCTCAATAACTTAATCTTGCCCTGATGGCAATGGTAGTGTTAAGCTTCTGTCTCACAGTTAAATAAAACCCTCTTTGGATGAAGAGGGCTACAGAGAAAAAAAATCCTAAATTTGAATCCTGAAATTCAAGTCAGCACCTCAAATAGCAACTTTTACATCAAACATTCTAACATGATAAATCCAACAATATACTAATTTGATTCATGCTGAAGACTGGTAGGGGAATATTTAAAGTCTCTGTTTTCTGTAATTAAACTATTAAGTTCCAGGAAGAGCAGAAAACTTTGTATGTACAGTTAAAACATTGCAGTTCACAAAACAATCAAACAGCATTCATTGGTGTAGTGTGACGTGGTGGTAAACTGCAGAGTGGTCTGGGCCATTCAGAACCAAAGCTGCAGTGGAGTCCTTCACTGCGGCACAGGACTCATTGTGTTGGCTGGCTCATGCATTTGGGTGGCATTTTATTCACTGTGGCTGCTCCTTAGGTAAGAAGGAATGCCTCAGGTTTGTGTGTTTGTAACGGGCTCATGTTGCCTAGGCCAGTCACTGTGTATTCAGAAGCCTTTTAATGTTGCCAATTTTTTCTACAACCCTCATATTCAGTTATGAGAATCCTACATGGAGTCTTCACCCACATTTTAAGCAGCTGTGTTATAGACAAGAAAACAGTCCCAGAGATAACAGTCCACCACCTATCACTGTATATCTTTAGATTAGGATTCAAACTTAGGGTTTTTAAGTCCACAAAATTCATGTTATATCTGTGTCCCAAGAAGTACATCTTATGAAGAGAAGCCATTGCTACCTGAGTGACAGTCTCTTTTCTCAGCACCCTGGCTCCTCTACCCACCATTAAGAGGTTCCTGCTGGTTACATGGGCACAGGTGAGAGAGTGGCAGAACCACTTCTTACTGCGTGGGAAAGCTGCAGCATGCTGGCCAGTGCCTGGGTGGTCTTGGACACCTGGGAAGCTGCTGGATGTGCCCACTAGTTAAGAGTTTTAGATTAGAGAAGAACCAGAAATCAGGGTTCTAGACCTGGCACCTTGTTACCCTCAGATCAAGCGTTTTCTCTGTGGATGTTGGTTTACTTGGTTGTAAGGCAGGGATGGGCTCACTGTGTGCCTTGGAGGCCTGTGGAGTTCTATGAAGGCACTTGGGGTTGTTTAAAGGAAGGAGACAGCTCCCGTTATGAATTTCATGAATCGGCCATTTGTTGAGCATTTATTTTTTGCCAAACAGTGCTAAATTCTACATTCTTTTCTCGTGTGACCCTCTCATCAACACAGACAATCTTTCAATCTCACTTAACAGGATAAAGCAAGCTGCCCAGCTTGGTAAGGACTTGGCCCTACCCAAGCCTGTCCCATACATTTAACCAACAGATTGTACTGCTTTCCAAAGAATAGCATTGAAGAGAGCATAGGACTGTTTTTAAGATTGCTTTAAAAAACAATCAAGGCCAGCTAGATGGCTCAGCGGGAAAGGGCACTTGCCACCACATCTGACAACTTGAGTTCAAGCTTTGGGACTTACAGTAGAAGAACTGACTCCAAGTTGTCCTCTGACCTCTCTGCGAATATGTTGCAGCCTGCACATGGCCCTTCCCACAAATAAACAAGTAAAAGTAATTTTTAAAAATCAACATTAGCTGGGAATATGGTTCGGTTGATGGACTGCTAGCCTGGCATGAACAAAGCCTCCTGTTCCATCCTGCGTAAACTGGGTGTGGCAGCACATGCCTGTAATCCCAGTCGAGGAGAAAACAGGATCAGAAGTTCAAGGTCATCTTCAGCTATATGGTAAGTTGCAGGCCAGCCTGGCTATATAGGAAACCTTTTAAAACAAAACAAAACCGTGTTAGTCAGGTGTGTAATCCCAACATGTGGCAGGAAGATTGAAAATTAGAGATTAGCCTAGACCACACAGCAAGATCTTACCTCAAACCAAACCAAAGTGAAATTGAGCTGTAACTTATGTATAATCAAATTCCCCAGTTGTAACTGTACAACTGGATGAGTTTTAACAAGTACGTGGTTTTGTGAATTCCCCCACAGTCATGATCTAGGATGTTCTTGTCCCTCAGAGCATTCCCTCATTAGCAGTCATGTCTCCTACCCTGACCTTTACACATACTGTCACTATGCTTTTACCTTTTCTAGACTTTCATATAAATTAAATCATGCAATCAGTGGTCTCTCATATCTAGTTTCTTTCATGTGTCTCAATGCTTTTGGGAGCTACTCATTGTGTCAGTAATTCCTTTCATTGTGAGGTGGTCGTCCTTCAATAGCTGCACTATTTAAAGGCTGGGATTGCAATTTATCAATTCACCTTCTGATAGAAATTTGGAATGCCTAAATTTCTTGGCTATAATGAATAAAGTTACTCTTTATTTTAGAAATTGAGGTGTGGGGTGGGAGACAAGGGCTCTGTCGTCCAGGCTTGCCTTGAACTCCTGACACTTCCTGCCTCTATTTCCCAAGTGCTGGGATTTCAGGCATGTACCACCACTCCGAGTTCTGAATAAAGTTGCTCTTAATACCGAAGTACAAATCAGTATGTGGATATGTAAAGGTTCACTTGATGTGAGTAGATACCCGAAGGTGGAATTTCTGGGTCAAATCATATATTAGCGATCCGGTGCACTGTAACAAGTCACTGCAAAGGTAGTAGCCTAAACAATCCTCATTTATCACCTCCCTGTTCTGTAGGTCAGTGCTCCCATGTCATGGTGCCCATGGAGGTCAGAAGAGGGCAGTTGAATCCCTGGAACAAGTTACAAATAGTTGTTAGCTGCCATATGAGTGCTAGGAATCGAACCTGGGTCCTCTGCAAGAGCAGTTAGTGCTCTTAACACCGAGTCATCTCTCCAGCCCTCTCATAATAGTTTCATCCCCCTAATGACAGTTGATAGTGAATTTTTTTTCATGTGATTATTCATGAATGTGAAGTTTTGTTCATAAAGGCTTCTGATGTTTACAGAACAGTTGAAACTCACTGGTTTGGACAAACGGTGAAGTCTTCTAGTGTCTGTAACTTATGAAATCTCTCAGCAGGTCCTAGGGTCCATATCCTTTTCTAAAACAAAACATTCTTTTAAAAAAAGATAAGTTACAGCTGAGTGCCATATTACTTCCCTCTAATCCTAACACTTGGGGAGCAGAGGCAGGAGGATTGCCACAAGTTTGAGACCAATCTGGTCTACACAGTAAAATCGAGGACAACCAGGTCCTTAATAGCAAGACTTGTTTCAAGAAAAACAAACCAAAACATTGGGCCTCCTAAAAGATAGGGCAATTAATAGAAGCATTATGCTCAATATGTGAGAGGTCAAAGAAACATTTTATACTTATCTACAGGACTAGGTCCCATATCTGAAAAATTGAAATCTAAGTAACTGAGAAACAATTTTTCTTTGTTTAACCTAACTGGTGGGAAAATGTGACCCCAGAGTTTGAAGCCAGCCTGGGCTACATGAGACCTTGTCTTTCTCATATACACATACACATACATACACGGTTTGATTCCCAGCACCTACATGGTAACTAACAACCGTCTATAACTCTAGTTCCAGGGAATCCAACCCCTGTTCTGACCTCCATGGACACTGTACACCACAGATACACTTACACATATGTAGGCAAAATACTCATATACATAAAATAAAAATAAGATATATTTAAAGATCCTGATCCTAATATCTGTTTTTGTTCTTGTGACTTTTTGATTGCAGAAGGACCCTGTATTGTCTCAAGCCTGTGTTGGCTGCCTGGAAGCCTTGCTCGACTACCTGCATGCTAGGAGCCCAGACATTGGTAGAAATCTCCATTCTCTGATGTCCCATGATTGAGATTGGAGGGAGACAGCCCCTATCTTAACTGCCACAGTGCTTTAACAACCCTGCAAGGGCACTGTCATGCCAGTTATACAGATGTGGGCACTGAGGATCAGGGAGGGCAAGCCAGCAAGTTCACTATAGTCACGTGGCAGAGCCCTGTCTGTTGCCTACCTCGCACAATCCTGGGCTATATTGTTCCACTGAGTGAGTCTATATGGGCGGACAGAAGCCCAGGCAAGAAACTTGTCCTATTTCCTGCTGTAGCTGAATGGTCTTCTTTAAGCCAATAGGAAATACTCTTCTTGGGCCCTGCCCCCCCCACTTAAGTCTGGTGTTTCTTACAGCACTCCATGTAGCCTCCCAGCCCTGGAATCGGTTTTTGCTGTTCACTCTCTTGGATGCTGGAGAGAATTCCTTCCTTAGACCTGAGATACTGAAACTTATGACCCTGGTAAGTATAGAAAAAGTCCTGTGATCTGAGGAATATCCTCAGGGTGGTGCTAGAGGTCCAGAACACAGTCCTCAGGTGACCCTAATCCTCTAGAAGCTAGAAGGACTGGGTGTCCTTCAGCCTACAAGAGACCTGTTCAGAGAATTCCGGGACACATCTCACCCCAGGAAATCTGGACACATTTTCTATTTTTCTTATGAAACGCTGACCTAGGACCTACTACCATATGAGGGTCTGCTAGGTACTGAGGACGTTGATGAGCCACATGTTCTGCCTGTAACAGACCCTAAACCTAGAGAAAGACAAGTAAACAGATGAGTATAGCATTTGAGTAATAAGGGTGTTTGACACACAGTAAATGCCCACTGAATAAGGAACAAAGCAGTAAGAGCCCATGGATGGTGGTGAATCAGTGGTCAGTGTGAGAACACAGCAAAACAATTGCTTCTGTGCAGTGAAGGTAACATTTCAGCTGAGGCTTGCAGGTTAACAGCAGAGAAGAGGAAGGTGTTCTAGGGGAGGCAGGAATGAAGGGGTCAGTAGAGCCAGCTAGCTCTCTCAGGGTCTCGTCTCCCTCACTTGCCCATTATCCTGTGAGACAACTCCACCCATTCCTCCTAATGCAGGGAGGGCTTAAAGGCAGGCTCTGGGCTTTAGAATGGTGTTGCCAGCCTAGAGCTGAGCACAGCGGGGCACAGAAACCGCATCTCCCTAGTCACTGAGTGTTTGGGGCTTTTCTTCTGGGTTAGTTTGTGCAGTACCGGAGTAACAACATCCTGTCTCACGAAGAGGTGGGTCATGTTCTGCAGCATGCAGCTTTGACTGACCTGTCTACTCTCTCAAAAGCCACACTCCATGCTCTGCACAGCTTCTTCCTGCAGGTGAGTGGAAAGACGATGGCATGCAGTCCTGTGAAGCCAGACCCTGAAGACCATCTTCTGTGTAGAGGGTGGGAACTCTGGCCACTTCAGCCACTGGGAAGGTGAGAGTGCTGGAGATAGGGACAGTCAGAGAGCACCTGCTTTCCCTGTCCCGTTCCCTGCAGGTCCAGAGCATGGGCCTCCTGACTGACCACAGCATGGCCCAGACCCTACAGTCCTCTCTGGAGGGCCTTTGTTCCAGCACCTTCTCAGCCCAGCCACCCCCTCAAGACATGCTGTATCCTTTTTTGGATCTGGGAGCTTTGGCCTGGGCAAGATCACCAAGGCCATGGAGGCTGTAGCATCATGCTTTCCTTAGCCCACATAGGGAGAGTTGGTGACTGCTAAGTCCCTTAGAGAGCTTGGGTCTGGGGCTGGTCATAGTAGCCCACACCTGTGATCCCAGCACTCAGGAAGCTCAGGAGGGAGGATCTTGAGTTTTCAGGCCAGCCTGGGTGTGGAAAAAAATGGAGAGTGGGAGGGAGGGAGGGAGGGAGCGAGTGAGGGAGCCTGGGCTGTAGCAGTGGCCAGACTTCCCCGGCGCTCTCTCCTTCCATGAAATAGTTCTCTGTTTTAGAGGTAGTTTAGGTGTTCAGGTCCCAGTTTTGGACTCCGTGCTCTGGAAGTAGGATCTCCCTCCCTTCCCCCTTGGCTCCATGTTGTCATCGGACCAAGATGGGCTGTGGAAACGGGATCTCCCTCTCCATTTGGCTCTATATCTCTTCTGTTCTCCTCACATGATTCCTAGCAGCTGCCTTGGAGGTGTGGCTGTGTCCCTATCCCACATCAGAGACTGAGACTCAGAACATAAAGGCCCCGAAACAGAAGCGAGACTTACAGACAAATCCAGGGCGTAACTGTTGGGGAGAAGGATGACAGTCTCACTTTTTCATCTGTACCAATTTACTCTACTGTGGAAATGGAGTCAGGAAATAAAACAATACGTTCACATTCTTTCATGGGCTTTGACTTTGAACTCATCTTGTCTTCCTGGTGCTTGTTCCTCAGCGGGCCAGAGAGATAGTGGGTTGTTTCAACAAAGAATGAAGCCGGGTGGTGTGGAGAGCAGATATGATATTTAAGGAGCATGCCTCAGCTGTATCTAGAGAACATGAATCCAGCCCCTGAGCTGGGAGGGCAGTGAAAAGCCTCCTGGTTGGAGCTTCTCTGGTGCTCAACTGCTTTGAGAGCACTTCACTTTGTGGAGATGGGAGGGGTATAAATCTCCCACAAGAAAGCATAAATCCCTCTCAGCCTTCCTAGCCAAGCAAACCCGCCTCAGCTCCCCTGACTAAAGTCAGCCCATTTGAAACTTACATGCCTGGATTACCTTGACACATCCTCAACTTGACATATCTGGGTTGAGGGAGCCTCAACTGGGGAATTGTCTCTATTGGACTGGGCTGTGGCCATGTCTGTGGGGCATTTTCTTGATTGTTGAGTGATGTAGGAGGTGCCACCCCTGGGCAGGTCATTCTGTATTGCATAAGGAAGTAGGCTGATACGGTAAGTAGCAGTGTTCCTTTATGGTCTCTGCTCCTGCCTCCAGGAGTTCCTACTTTGGGCTCCCTCAGTGATAAATTGTGACTGAGTTGTAACCTCCCCAAGCTGGTATTGGTCAGAGGTTTGACACGGCAACTGAAGGCAAACTAGAATACCCACATAAGCAGTTCTTACAACATCTGCCTGCGCTGGCTGCTGGCATGTAGGTTGTGCTGTACAACTGTGCCCACACCTGTTCCTATGACAGCCCAGCCTGGGCCTCTGCGTCCTAACTGGCCATGTCACCTGTCTTCCTGTCTAGCTGTCCTGACACTCTCCCGCAACCCCCACTCGAAACTGAGGATGACGAACAGGAAAACTCTGCTTTAGAAACTGGTAGAATGGAGGTGCAAGTGGGGGATGCCTACGCTCTGCGCTGAGGGGTCTGCTAGTTCCTTACACACACACACACACACACACACTTCAAATCTGGTGAACTGTGGTTTCACACACACTGCTCTCCTCTCCCTCTCCCTCCCCCCTCCCTCTCTCTCTCCCCCCTCCCTCTCTCCCACTCTCCAAATCTGGTGAACTGGTTTAAAGAAGTCATAAGCCGGCGTGGCGGGGGGCGGAAGTGAGGTCACGGCGCGCGGGGTCGCGGCTCGCTCTCATTGGCCGGGAGTGGCGCGGTGGGTGGGACGGCGCGCGGCGGTCTGTGAGCACCGGAGTTCGGCGCGAGGGTCCGTGCGTCCTGCGCCCGAAGGCTGTCCACGGCTCCCCAGAGCCGTCGCACCCCTTCTTGCACGGGTAGGTGATGGCGGGGGACGCCGCACTGCAGGGTCCTGGAGGGGCGTGCGGGGACTCGGACCCCAACTGTCCGCGGGTTTGGGACTGGGGCGCCCCTTCCTTGGAAGAACTTGGAGGACCCGCAGCCCTCCAGGCGCGGACCCACTCCCCGGCCGGTCACCCCCGAAGGCCCCACTCACTATAAAATGAGCTGTCTCAGAGTGCCTGGAAGAGCTGGGGACGCGCGGGACGGAAACGAGATTGGGAGGCTGAATAATGGAGTTTCAGTAAAGAAAACCAGACCGGCTCTTCTGGACTTCCTTCTTCATTGTTGCCCTGCCTGAGTGGTCATGCACTGATTCTGTTCCCCCAGGTTCTGCTGCAGCCTGGGTCAGGTTCCCCAGGGTCTGGAGCGTGAGGGTGGAAGGTGGAGGAATCTAGATGAACTTGGACCCCTCCAGGCTTCAGGTGTCTGGTCTGCGTGCGGGCACAGAGCACCGCTTCTCTGAGGTGGGTGTTGTGGACCAGCCCCAGCTATGATATGGGTTGGCCTATGTTTATTTAGAGAGGAGCGGAGCACTTAACTGAGAGACTTTTGACTCAGTCTCGGAACAGCTGTGCGACTCTGGGCACCTCACTTTATTTAGTTAATATTATATTTTGTTTTAAGTGTTTGAGCGTATTGCCTGCATGTAAGTGCACCCGTGTTGTGCAATGTCTGTGGCTATCAGAAGAAAACCTTGGATTCCCTGGAATTGGAGTAAGGCTGGTTCTTAGCTGCCTCGTGGGTGCTGGGAATCGATCCCAGGTCCTTCAAGAGCTGCCAGTGCTCTTAACCCACTGATTCGTCTCCCCAGCCCTCACCTCACTTTTTTTGTGTGTCTCAGTTTCCACTTTAGTAAAACCAGTTAGCTGTCATCTGAGTGTGAGGCCTCCCTTATTCTCTCTCCTGCCGGTCCACCCCTCACGCTCTTTTTCATTCTTATCCTTCCATTTTGTTTTTTTTTTTTAAGACGGGGTCTGACCGTTTAGCTCAGATTGGCCTCAAACTTAAGGAAGTCCTGCCTCAGCCTCCCCAGTGGTGGGATTACAGGCATGAGCCACCACTCTGGCCCACTTATTTAATGTTTCACGTGATCAGCTCCCTCTCCTACTACCCCAACTTTGTGTGTGTATGTGTTCATGTGTGTATACCTGTGTCATGCAAATGGAGGCCAGAGGTCGATGTCAGATGTCTTCCTCGATTGCTGCTCGAGACAGGATCTCTCACTGAACCTGGAGTTCCCCGATTTAGTCTGATTAGTTGCCTAGCAAGCAATCCAGGGATATCCTTGTCAGCCCCCCCCCCCCCCCCCCAGCCTTAGAACCACTGGTATACACTACTGCATCCTGTTTATACATGGATTCTGGGGATTAGACCCAGGTCCTTGTGCTTGACCAGCAAGCACTTTACCAACTTCAAGTATGTCCCCAGTCCCCTCATCTTTCTACACTTGCATATTTGTTAATTGCCCCTTACCCATATTTGCTTGTCGTACGTATTGTGAATGCATTTCCAGCTCCAGAACTGTCTGGAACGTAGTATGTACTCAGTCAATAATTGTGGGATCTTGCTAGAATAGGAATAGATGTTGCATGTGGTACCTGTGACTCCCAAGTGATGATAATCTCTAAGACTGCCCCGCTCCCACCGCTCTGCCCTGCTTCTCTTCCCGGTGTAGAATCTGAGGGAGGGAGAACACACAAGCTTCATGTACTTTCTCGCTGCCTGAGAACCCTTGTCTGATTCCTTCCTGGGAGGCAGGGGCAGGAGACTGAACAGGCATCCTATAGACCAACCCCTTTCTCCAGACAGTAATACCCAGACCTCCCTCTATGCGGGAAATGACTTTCTGAACCCTATTTTATAGGTAGGGAAGCTGAGGTTTAGAGAGGCTGAGCAATTTGCTCATTAGCATAGGCAGAGAAAGACAAGATTCTAACCCAGAGCTCCAGACCCCCACCCACATCCAGTTGTAAACAATGCTAATATCTATCTTTTCTTTCTCCTACAATCCTATGGGCCTGCATTGTGTATCTGTTGGTCACAAGCCCTGGTTAGACCCTAGGGCTTCCCAAAGCTGGGTTCTTATTGTTTGAAGGTTTGGCCAGGCTAGGGGAAGCTGGGTTTTCTGCACTCTCTTTTATTTAATGACAGCCTTGATCTCATTCTCTTTCTTTGGGTTATCCCTCTAGTTCCAGGGTCTCAGACATGGACCTTCTCCTGTTCTTGGCTGCCTTCTTTGTCTCACTGCTCTCTGGAAAAGAGATCACAGGCACCCTAAGCACCTCCCTGGACCCAAGTCTAAAGATTTGTATCTTTTGGGGTTTGGATAGGGTTGATGAACTGTCTTTGATGAGCCAATAAATGAGATCTCTCAGTACCCATAACTCCTTGGGGATTCTAGGGATGAGCAGACCTAGCTGGTGAGAGTAGAAGATGGATAAAGAGTAGATAGAAGATAGAGAGGAGATAGAACATAGAAGATAGAGAGGAGATAGAAAACAGAAGTAGATCAATAGGAGATAGAAGATAGAGGAAGGATAGATAGGTAGGTAGGTAGGTAAGTAGGTAGATGAAAAAAGAAGATAAGAAGCTCTGGCCAGACACTGAACAAGTCAGTCCTCTTCTGAGCCTGTTTCTTCCTATGTTAAGTGGGAAGGGGTTGGGGGGCGGGCATATCTCAGATCTGCAAAGGCTTAGGACTGTAGGTGTTTTAGTGCCTGGCTGGTAAGACCCCAGGGAGAAACTCAGGAACTTTGAGTTACTAGCTTGACCCAGTACTCTGGGCGTTGCCCTGGCAATACAAAGCTGAGTCAGGATCAGCCCTTGGTTTTGAGGCATCCACAGGCCTAGCTGAGAAAGAGCATCTAAATAAACGGTCCTTGTTTTCCATGATCAGTGCTCCAATGGATGCCAGAGGGTTGGGTGAAGCATTGTGCAGCAGGTTCTTAGTATGGTCTAGAGAGAACAGAAGCTGGAGAAGGACGGGACTTCCCAGCTGGAGGACACAGCTTAAGCTTCTGGATCAGTGAATGATTGTGAGAGATGCCAGGAAAACATGGGGAAGAGAAGGCAGGAGCCAGGTGTTGGGTTCAAGCTTTTTGGGGGGTGTGGAGTCTCTGAGAGCTAGAGACATGGTACATTACAGGACCTGTATACTTGTCAGTCAGTCCGTCCATTCCTTCTCAGGCTATCTGTGACTCTTACTGGCAGGCGTTAGGAGTGGGCCCTCTTGAGTCAGGACCATTGGATTGTCGGAGTAGAGATATTGGTGCTATTCCCTTAACTTAATGCTGCTCAGACAAGAAGATGTTTGAGATGAAGCGGCGGGAGCAGCTCATGGCACTGAAGAACCTGGCACAGTTGAACGATATCCACCAGCAGTACAAGATCCTTGATGTTATGCTGAAGGGGCTCTTTAAGGTGTGTGTGGGCACAAGGCAGCCCACAGCAGACCGGATCTTTGATCTGGGCACTGGTGGATGAGTAGGAGTTCAGCCGTAGCATTCAGTCAGAAAGTGAGCTGTGTGCAGAGTGACAAGTGGGAGTAGGTAAACGGGACTGGGCCAGGTTGTGAAGGGCTCCACAAAGCCGCTCAGCCCAGATGGGCTTCCCTCAGGTGCTGGAGGACTCACGGACAGTGCTCATTGCTGCTGATGTGCTCCCAGATGGGCCCTTCCCCCAGGACGAGAAGCTGAAGGATGGTATGGCCTCCCAACACTCCCCTTTGCTCCCTGTGACCCTGGGATTCACTGGCTCCTTCTTTCCTCCTGTTCTTCTTCTTCTTTATCTCTTGGGAATCTCCTATGATACCCAGGTAGTTTCCCTGCGGGCTTGGTCTGTGGTCCCCTGAGCATTTCTGGGTTTCAGAGCTAGTTTCTGTGTCCTTAACACATTTTCCTTTTTGCTGTCCTATGCTTGGGATGGGAACCAGGGAAGAGCCTCTGTCCAGCATCGCTGCAGGGGCAGTCAGTCACCTTTTGGTAAAGTAGGTGGGAGTTTTTCCTCTTTGAAGGAGAGAAGACTGAGGCCCACATCAGATAGCCAGGCTAACGATACCCAGAGCCCCAAACTCCTTAAATCCTTTTTCAGACAAGATGAGAAGAAGGTAGAAAATGAAGAAATGTTTTCTGTTCCTCTTCTAAGAATAAGTCTTCAGTGGTAATACCCCCCTCCCCTGGCATAGTAATTGGTTGCGTTTTAGCAATGTTTCTCACGTTTGTTGCAATGAAGTAAGCAGCTCTTGTGTTTGGTCGATGGGCATCTCCAGACATCATCTCTGCATACCTGAGTCTCTTCATTTGCCAGTGAGAAGAACAGTGATTTGCTTTGGCTCTCCTTTCTGAACCAGACTGATGAGTTCTCTGAGCTTCAAGATTATTCTGAAGTCCAGGGGTCTTTGGCTCTGATGTCTATCCAGTGCTGAGCAGGGCTGTGTGAGTCCTTTCTGCTCCAGGACTGGGAGTATGGCTACTCTTCATGAGTGACTTGCCACTGTGGTGGACACACTGACCCTAGTCTAAACTGACCTGTTGACCTCATTAGAGGAAGGATTGTAGAAGGAAAAGTGGCAAAATTCCAGTAAGATTGGTAGGTCAGTTGATGTGTTGCTGTTAATTTCCTGGTTTAAATAAAGTTGCATAAGATTATAAAGCTAGCAGGAGCAGAGTGAAAGAATTTTGTGTTGTACTATGTAAACCTAGAACAAGATAAGAACTTAAAGCCAGGACCGGTGGCTCACACCTAGGATCCCAGCTCCGGGGGACCAAGACAGTAAAGTCATGAGTTTGTGGCCAGCCTGGGCTACATACTAAACCAAGTTCTAGGTTCTAGCTTTTGGACACACACACAGCCTGGTCTACATACCAAACCAAGTTCTAGGTTCTAGCCTCTGTCTACACACACACATACACACACACACACAGATTGATTGATTGAGTACTTAACAGAAAATTAAAAAGGGTTCTTCCATGCTTGTAATCCCAACACTTGGGAGGTGGAGGCAGAATCAGGAGTTCAAGGTCATCCTCAGTTACATAGTAAGTTCCAGGCCAGGCTGAGCAACATGCAACCCTATCTCAGCAAAAAGAAAATTAAATGGAAAGACTATTTTAAACAAAACACTACAACTCCAACCTCTTTGCTGGCCATCCTGACAAAACTGACCCCACTAGGATACTATATTAACACCAGGACACAGCTCTGGCACTTGGATGGGCATCCAGGGAGTTGAGCTCTTTTTCTGGTGGGGGAGAGGGGGTGTGGTCTTTTTGAGACAGGGTCTCCCCGTAGCCCCAGCTGGCCTAGCACTCTCTATGTAGACCAGGTTGGCCTTGAATTCACAGAGGTCCATCTACCTCTGCCTCCCAAATGCTGGGGTCAAAGGCGTACGCCACCACGCTTGGCTTTGGGAGTTCACCTCTTTGTGTAAAGTGGCACCAGTCTCTGGTTCACAAAGTAAATGAATCCTTTATTAAGAAAGCAGGAGAGGGAGGGAGAGAAATAAAAGCCAGAATTTCCTGTATCCCAGCCTGACACACAGAGAGAGAGGGAGAGACCGAGACTAGAGTCTCCTCTATTCCAGCCTGACTTCATTGCTCTGTAGCCAAGGATGACCTGAACTCCTGCTTCTACCTTCCAAGTCCTGAGATTACAGACATGGCTTTAACAAATGGGTCGTTCAGCAGCACATGGTGCCTTGGACACACACTAGACTTAGGGCCCTAGACTTGGCACTCAGGTGTTACACCGCAGTTTTCTGTTTGTAAAACATGAACTGCAGCTATTTCTCCTAAAAGATTTGGCTAACAGGGCCTTAAGGTGCCTACTATCCTCTGCACAGGTGGTAGCACCCTCTGGGCAGTTGGTACCGTTCCCTTCTCTGACTGGTGGGTTTAGTGGACGCCTCTATTCTCCAGAGGAGATCTGAGACTCGCCAGATGGACAAGAGTATAGCTACCCTGACTGCTCACTAAGATTCTCTTGCCAGCTTTCTCCCACGTGGTGGAGAACACAGCCTTCTTCGGTGATGTGGCGCTGCGCTTCCCAAAGATTGTTCACCACTACTTTGACCATAATTCCAACTGGAACCTCCTCATCCGCTGGGGCATCAGTTTCTGCAATCAGACAGGTGTCTTTGACCAGGGGACTCACTCACCCATCCTTAACCTGGTAAGGCTGGGTCAGGAAGGTCAGGGAGCCCTCTGATGGTGGCTGTGAGCCCTGCATTTGTCTGCAGTTGAGTCCGAGTGCCCATTATCCTTGGTTATGAGTGCTTGGTTATGTTTTCTATGAATTTCAGGGCACTTTTCAATGGATTCCTTGCTCAGGGCCCCTGGAGGGCCCTTAGGGATTGTCACCTGGCCCATATCTGCCCAGAGTTTGGAGTTTATATCTCTTAAGTAGTGGGAATGACTTAGGTAAACAGGAGGCGGAAGGCAAAGGATGACTGAGCTTTTCCTTATCCACAGATGGCTCAGGAGCTGGGGATCACTGAGAAAGACTCTGACTTCCAGAACCCATTTAAAATAGACCAAACAGAGGTAAGCTGCTGTGTTTGTTTTGTCTCTGCTGGGTGTGGGAGGCTGGGTCTTCAGGGATAAGGCCTAGTATAGAATGAGAGGACTTTGAACTGGGAGCCAGACATACCAATGGCTCTGACTCCAGAAGCTATCACTTAGTCACTGGAGGCTTTAGGCAGGCCACTGCTCCTCTCTCAGTTTAAGGCTCTCTGGTCACAGAGTGTACACCACCACTAGGGCTGGGGGAGGACTCAGGGAACCCCTGAGGCTGTGAGCATATTTATTTTTTCATCTATTTGCCCCAGGTTGTTGATGTCAAAGAACCCAGGTGAGGTCAGTTTCTTCCCTCTTGGAACCTTGGATGCTGGTACCTCAGGGCTTCTGTTCTTGCTACGCATTTGCCCTAGAGTTCTGAAGTGGGCTCAGGGCTAGAAGCTGCCATTTGAAGACAGATGGCGACACATACCGTACAGAGAGGAAGGGATCAGAGGGAGCAGGGCAAGGCCAGGAAGGGTTACTCGGGTGGCTGGGAAACCAGGACTTTCGAATCACAGGCGAGTGCCTGGTATAGGGAAGAGTGTTGAGTGTCTGTGTGGTTTTACCCTGCTTGCAGGCTGACAGTGGACAGCTACTGTTTCGTAGATGCTGGCAAGTCAAAGACATCAGTCTATTTCAACAAGAGCCCTCTTCTGCTAATTAGACTGTTAGCCCTGTCATTTTGGATCCCCTTGTTCAAGTTCCTGGGGACAGCATGGAGGGGCCAAGCAGATGCTGTGCATACAGTGGGCTTGCATTACATTTGTGCATCACTGAGCTTGGGAAATTTACCATCTTGTAGTGAATGAAACAGACCTGGCTTTGGGAGGGGAGACGGGGGCACATTACCTCATCCTTCAGATTTACTTTCTGCAAAAACAATCCTGAAAAATGCCTGGGTAAAGAGTTGCCAGAGGGCCGGTATGGCGGTACATGCTTGTAATCCCAGCACTCAGGCGGCTGGAGCAATAGGATTATTAAGGCCAGCCTTGGCTACCTAGTGAGTTCAAGGCCAGCTTGGACTAAAACTGTCTAGCGGTCTGACAAACAAAAGAATGCTCAGGACTTTACATTATTGGTGTACCCACCAAGTACACACAGAGATGCCCAGGACCTTGGCAAACTGCTTACACTAACAGCCTACCCAACCTTTATGTATTTTGGATTAACTCAAATTTTCACATGTATATACTATTTAGTCTGGTTAATCTGCTTATGGAAGCTATGCCTGAGTCCATTGTGTGTTTCTTGTGTCATTTTTGATTTTTTATGTGTGAGTGTATTGCCAGCATGTATGCAAATGTACCCATGTCATGCTGTGCCCACAGAGGTCAAAAGAGGACATTGGATCCCCTGGAACTGGAGTTATGGGTGATTGTTACTGCCGTGTGGGTGCTGGGACTCGAACCTAGATCTTCTGCAAGAGCAGCCAGTGCTCTTAACCACTGAGCCATCTCTCTAGCCCTGTTTGTTTTTAGAGACGAATTCTCATTCTGTAACCCAAGTTGATCTCAAACTCACCACATTCCTGCCTTAACTTTCTGTGTAGAGAACTACAAGCATGAGCCACCATAGATCAACCATGTTCTTCAGGGTCCTTGACTCAGCTAGCCACTATGACCAGGTCTTAGGAGGACCAGTGTGTTTCATTTTGAACCATCAGAACATGATCTAAGATCAGTGTATTATCCATTACACCCACATCAGAGAGGTGGACTTATACCTGCCAGTCTTACTGAATGTGTGTGTTAATAACTATGAGAGGCAGCCATCATCCACCACAGAGAGATATTCTCTGACTTTTTCTCTTCAACTTGACATTTTGAATCATTAGCACGTTGTTTGGCTGAGTCCTGAGGGCAGTGTTTAACTAGAGTTTGAACCCCAATGGCCCTGAATGGAAATAATCCAACACTTCTCAGGTGTCAGAAATAAAAGGTAAGTTTGTCTGTCAGAGTAAAACAAGGTTGTGCCATCCTGTGTCTGCACAGATTACCTTCAATATCTCCTTCGATGTTGTGAGGGACAGCAGAGTAGTTCAGTAGTGACTGACTCTGTGAGTTTTCCCATCATGTGCGGGGAATGACACACTCAGCAGCAGGTTGTCCACACCACCTGCCACTGACCTCGGGCAGACCCTAGGGTTCTTGCCAGGTGGTATGCTAGAAGTCAGAGGTGAAGAGAACAGTAGCATCGCCTCCCTGCGCCTTCCAGAGTCGTCACTCCCTCCCCAGCTCCTTGGATATTGACGCACTACTCATTTGTCTTGGTACCTATAATTTCACTGTTCTCCAGTCACCCCCTGTTTTTACCTAGGCCTTTCAGAAGGTTCAGGTGTGAGGAAGACAAGCGAATTTTTACAGCTTTATAGGCTAGTTGTGGTGGCACACATAATCATGGCTGCTTGGAAGACTGATGCAGGAATTTGACACCAGCCTTGGCAACATGAGACCCCCATCTTGAGTGTGTGGAGGAGGAGAGAAACCCATTATATCTTTGCTTGTGTTTACCACTGTAAAAAAGTTGGGTAAGAAATATGCTCAACCAAGTGGTCATAGTTTGTATCGTCCCAAACATCATCCCAGCCCAAGACTCCATTTGGCTGAAACAGAAGTATCTGCTCAGTGCCTGTCCGTGTTAGTGGGCGGATACTGTGTCAGCTGCGTACTGCATGAAGGTGACAACAGCAGACACCTGGAAGGTGGAGTTTTGCTTAGCTTCAGGGTTCCAGTTAGTCTTGCCAGTGGGACTCATTGTGCTTACTGAACTGAGTGACCCAGACTATGAGCCGCCCAGACTGGTTAGTTTGCAACTGCAAGGTATTTTCAGTCTGTGGCCCCAAAGAGGAGTAGCTATCTTTGAGCTGGCAGTTTCTAGTCTCCCCAGTACCCCATACTAGGAGTTGAATCCAGGCCTTCACATATGCTAGGTAAGTACTCTGTCACTGAGCTGTACCTAGTCCTCTTTGGATTATATTTGGAGACAGGGTCTTGCTAAATCCCAAAGTGGTCTTGAACTTTGATCTTCTCCCTCAGCCTTCTAAACAGCTCGGATTTCAGGCCTGTACCCCACAGTTGGCCTCTATGTAGTCTTCTGAGAGGCAGACCAGTTTGCTAAGATACTGACAACAGTGAGAGGAGTGCCACATCTGGTTATTAGGAGTGTCGTCTCAGGCAAGGGTGATGTGACGGCTTTCATTTAGAACATTATAGATCACCTTTATGGCAGTTAGTCTACCATCGTGTTTATTGGTACTAAATGACTCTTGCCCCCTCAGTCATCTGTCCTCAGATCCGTCACAAGACTTGACACACAGAGAATACTGGGGAAATATTTCAGTCAGTAAAGCACTTGCCATGCAAGTCCAAGGACAGTTCAGTTTCCAGCATCCACACGTTTGTAATGCAAGCGCTGAGGAGGAGACAGGCGGATCCCTGGGGCTTGTTGACCAGCCAGCCTAGGGCATGCTCCAAGTCTCAGTGAGAGACTTTGTCTCAAACAAAACAGCCACCTGAGGAGAAAGGACACTCAAAAGTTGTCTTCCTGCTTTCTCCCACAGGCATACACAGAAGTACATATTATGTACCTTCCTCCCACCCCACCCCCCAAACACACATGGGATCCAACATCTAGCTGTGTTTGTGCACTCTTTTACTGCAGAGAAGGTTAGAAAGCTAAATCAGCAAAGGTTTGAAAAGGCACAAGGGACAAAGTCCAGGGCAGCCAACTTCCAGAGTCCTCTCCCAGTAGGGTCACAAGTGTTGTAGCTTCACCTTCCCAGGAACAAGGTGTAACAACATGTGTGAGCTTCCCTGGCAGCTCACTAGAGTCCTAGTGCCCTGATTTTTCCTGGGAGCCACTTGTGAGTACCTTAGGCTTAGCTAGTACCCAGATTCCAAGCTCCCAGAAGGAAAGCCTGCATTTATCATAACAATGGTTTAAGTACACTGAATCACTCTTATTGGTTAAGATTGTGAGAACTCTTCTAAAATGTATATTTCCAGATGCTAGTTAAGGGCCAGCTTAGACATACATGCACACATAAATAAAAAAAGAATCAAAATATTTTAAGGATGGGGTTTCTCCAGGCTGGTCTATGAACTCAGGATACTCCTGGTTAGCCTCCCAAGTGCCAGGAGTAACACTGGCACCATGCCCAGCCAGGCTGATCTTTTTAAAGTGGCAAGTCAGGGCCTGTCCTGTCTCCCTGCTCTCCATTGCCTCTAAGGCCTGCAAAGCCCCCTGAGCATTCTGGGATCTGAGCCACAATCCTGACCTCGTCTCTTCATATTGCCCAGCCCACTGAAGATGCTCCCTGTTCAGCTGATGCACTTCCTCCTCCTTTAGCCTAGAAACTTCTGTGTGTAGGGTAGTCTGGGAGCTAGATGGGAGCCAGGGCAGGCCCGAGTCAAACTGTCAAACTGAAAGAAGATTTTTTTTTTTTTTTTTTTTTTGCTGAGCAGTGGAAAAATGAGCTTCCTTTTGCCCAGTCATTGGAGGAGGATGTGTTTGTGTACTTGGTGAGCACCAGATTGAGGTGAAGGAGTGCTTAGATATATGACTTTCCAGGTGAAGAGGTGGAGTATCAGACGTGGGAGTCATGCCCACATAGAAGGCATTAAAAGCCATGGGATGGACATGGTCACCTGAGGCTGGTTGATGGAACAGCAGTCCGAGGACTGAGGCCTGGAATGGGGCTGCTAATAGGAGTCGGGAATGAAAAACTAGTGTAGTACAGCAGCCCCAGAAGGAGCAGTGGGTGTGAAGAGAGTAGCTTCCCAGAGGCTTCTTGAGATAGCCATGAGGAGGAGTGGTGACTTGTCAGACCCTACTGGGAGTTCAAGAAGGATGGCTAAGTATATATTGCTGGATTTAGACTCCATTAATGAAGAGCATTGTTAGGTTTGGGGTTTTCTTTTAAAGGTTTTATTTATGTTTTAACTTATATGTATGTATATGTTCCTGCAAGAGTTTATGTGTACCATGTGGGTGCAATGCCTATGGAGACCAGAGGGTCTCAGATCCTCTGGAACTGGAGTTACAGGCAGTTGTGAGCTGCCTGATGTGGGTGCTGGTAACTGAACCTGGGACCTCTACAAAAGCAGTAAGTACTCTTCACTGCTGAGTCATCTCCTTAACTCCACTAGTAGTCCTGAGTGGATTGGAGGGTCAAGAAATTGGGCTTCAGGAGAATGAGGAATGTAAGTGGGTGAGGGAAGTACACAGTCCTTTTACAGAGTTTGCTTTTGGGGAGCGCAGACCAATGGCAGAAAAGCTGGAGGGAGCTCGGGGTTTGTATTTGAGTCAGAAGGCAGTGAGGACCAGGTGTTAGTTTGTTGATGGGACATCAGTGGGAGGAGTGTGGTATAGGGCTCGCTAACCTGGAGCCCTACAGGAGGAGGGCTGATCCCATGGGTAGCCTGGAAAGACTTCCTGGAGGAGGCACCTAGGATAAAGAAGTGTGAGGAGGGATAGGTATGTTTCTTTTCACCTGAAGGCAGCTGGCCATGCTGGGGTCTCTTCATCTTCTTCAGCCCAGGTCAGGGAGTTTGGGTTTCTCTGTCACCTGAGTTTCCCAGATCCGGTGGGGAGGGGCTTATTGAATTAGTTCTAGTTGGGCATTGCATTTACTGTTTGACCTAAACACATCACTTACACTGGCCACTCTTGTGACTTCCGTCTTTCCCCAGAGGTGTGGACCCCTTACCTGGTAGGTAGATTATGCCACAAGGTGGAGCTCTTAGTTTGTTTTTACTGCCTATCTTAATCACATGTTTATCAGTTTGTCCTTAGAACACATAAAAGGGACATATTTTACAACCTGAGTTTTGGATACTTATTTTAGTTTTGAGACAGGGGTCACTATTTAGGTGGTCTAGAACTTATTTTGTAGATCAGACTGGCCTCAAACTCAGAGATTCACCTGCTTCTGCTTCCCAAGGAGTGCTGGGACTAAAGGCATGCACCACGGGTGAATTTTATATTCTGATGAGCCCATCCAGTTTTTAAAATGCACACTGAATGCTGTTGAGAAGCAAGCAGGCACTGTGCTTGGGACACAGTGGTACAGAACACTGGACACCATCCTTCCCCTTCAGGAAATGTGCTGTCTAGTGGGGTAACCACAGAAGAGAAGCACAATGAATAAATTAGCTCAAAGTTGAAGAGTGGTGCCTCTAGAGAGGCAGTCCAAGAGGCTGCAGCCCTGAGGAGATCCCAAGGGCAGTGGTAACTGAACTAGAGCTAATGTAACAAAAGCAGGCAGGCCGGGAAAGGGCATTTGGGGCCTAAGCCACCACATGTACAAAGGCTGAGAAGAGGGTGGGCACAGAGAATTGAAAAATAGAAAGGCTTTGGAAGTAATGAAGCCTTGTCACGTTGGGTGACATTCTGCTGGAGGTGTCATTTATGGGGACAAATAGACACAGAGATGTCGACTTGAGAGCTCATTGGCCATAGAGGCCAACAGAAGCTATGAGTTAGGTGAGACTTCTGGAAAGAACAGAGGGAAAAAGAGTGAAGGGCCTGAGAGTGAAGGTAAAGATGCCTCAGTCTAAGTCTTTCCCTCTGCCCATCTCTGCTTGTCCTGTGCCCATGTCTTTGACTTCGTACCTCAAGAGCGATCAGTTGTATCCCTGTTCCACTCCACCGCTCACCCAGTAATTGCTTCTTGTTCACAAGCAGGTCTCCTAGCCCTTGTCTCAGAGTCCTAGCCTGCTTCCTTCCAACTGAAGGGTATGTCAGAGCCACTGTGCCCACCTTCCTAGAGAATTTCTCAGATCACACCTTGCCATCTGTCTCCTGGCCTAGAATCTCCCCATCTCCCCTGTTTCCTGGCCAACTCTGTTTATCTTTCAAGATCCTGTCAGCAGATTTTCTGAGCCCTTTCTTTATTCTGTTTTCTTGTATGGGACCCCGAGGGCAGGTCTGTGTCCAGGCAACCTTCCTGTCCCACCTGCCATGGCTTAGCTGGGAAGAAACTGCAGCGATCCCTAAACTAAACCACACTACTGTCTGTCTCAGTTCATTCCTAGCACAGACCCTCTCCAGAAGGCCCTGAAGGAAGAAGAGAAGCGTCGGAAGAAGGAAGAGAAGCGGAAAGAGATCCGAAAAGGCCCAAGAATCTCCAGATCCCAGTCTGAGTTGTAGCCCTGGAGCATCTCAGGGCTTAAGAGATCAGCAGGAGACCAGTCAGAAGCAGCAGCAGCCACATGGCTATAGGATATCAGCATCAACTATGGAGCGCCAGCCACTTCCAGATGGGGACCCTATAACGCTGGGTCTTCAGCAGTCAAGCCAGCCGTGGCCATAGAGACTGAGTCTCAGGAGCTTCAGAGTGCCCCCAGGGGGCCGTGAGAGGACACTGTGTTGCAGTCAGGACTTTGTGGGGAGACTACTGGGGGAGGGGCTTCAGGAACCCCTGGCCTGGACCCTCCTAGTGAGTAAGCTGGTGGCTGGCTGGCTGCTGTCCTTTATGGGGAAGTAGCTGAGTCACAGGTGAGGGTGCCATGCTTGCAGCTGGCCCCACCATGTTTCTGAGCTGCCTGTCACAGGTCCCCAGCCCTCTTCGGAGCAACAATAAAAGCCAGCAAACCCATTGGCCCCACTAAAGCTGGTGAGGGGCTGGAAGGAGCCAGGGGATCTTAGAGACGTTGAGACCAGCCTGGAGTCCATTTTTGCCTCTTTAGGAGGGGGTCCCAGGTCCTTGTGGGGCAGAGGGACAGGGGCTTGGCTTAGGCCTCTTATTCCTGTTCTGCTGCTCTTAATGAGGGGTCAGCTTTGATGAGGGACTTAGAATTGTTCTGGGAGGGTGCTTATTTCAAAATGACCTTAAAATAACATCTCTGTCCTCAGATGCTTGGGGACAGTCAACTTGTCTCCTCTGGCAACTGCCTCAAGACTTCACCTGTGCATGGGGATGGTGAGAGGAGCAGGCTGTAGGCCACAGGCTACAGGAGGCTGTGCTTTGTAATGGGGCTACCCTGAGCTGGATTGGTCAGACAGCTTCCTAGTTCAGGACTTAAGAGAGTCCTGTGTCCACAGGCCTTAGAAACTGTGGAGGGGGTTAGACCCTCCATGGGCAGCCTGGCTTCTGTGAATCCCAATGAGGTGGCTGTCCTTTTGGCCTGCTTCTTCCAAGTAGAAGAGGGAGGGGCTCCAGTGGATTGTAGCTCTGCTTCTAGCTGTACGTCTTAAAGGTATGGAATGGAGACACAACACCATCCCTGAATCCTCCCCTCCCCTCCCCCATACACTCTGCCTCCTGTTACCAACAGTGCTCAAGTGAGACCTGAGTCTTAGCCATCGCCGTAGCTGACTGACCCTGGCCTCCTCTTTCCCTTCCCTGTGCTGTGTCTTCATTGGCAAAGTAAATTTGATGTCTGACCCCTTTGCCAAGCTCTAAACTACTTTCTTTGAGGCTTGCCTTCCTCTTGGCAAGGGTGGCAAAAAGAAGCCAGGTCTTAGAAAAGCTTCTTGAAAGGGCCCAGATTGTCCTGTACCCCAACAGTCACTCAGGAAAAGGGGGTGGGCAGGAGTTTTCCTATCAGAACTGCCAGTAGCCCCCTAGTCTCCCTTGCTGGGCAGGGGAGGTAGGACCAACTGATCTGACTTGGACTCCATCCCCAGCTCTGTCCCTTCCTGACTGCCTCCCAGCCCATTCCTGTGGGGATCATGTGAGGTGGAAACATGAGAATTTATAAAAGGAGCGGCATCTACTGAATCCCAGTCGCTGGGAGGCTGGAGAAACAAGTACCTTCCCTCAGGTCTTTATAGCTAGAGAGGGGTATTTGTGCCTGTGTAAGATTCAAGGGTAGACTTCACAGAGCTCCTAACAACAGTCAACATTTGGCAGCAAGGAGAGAAGACAAGCAAAGTAGCTCTATTCATTTCTATGAAGCCTGTGGAAGGAAATCCTCAGACTCTTAAGGCAGAAAGAATGGAAACCAAGACAGGCCAAGGGTGTTAAGGGAGAGAAAGGTCCCAGTTATATCACCATAGCTCTGCCAGTTGGATGCACTCGGCCTGTTTAGTGCTGGTGGTGGCTGCAAGTAGCTCAGGTAACAGGGATAGGGACTCTGTGTGTTTTCTAGTGATCAGTCTAGTGATCATTGCCAGCAGTGCACATGGTGTAACAGTGATGCTGTTAGTGTGGTCTTGGGCTTTGTTCCTGTCTGCTGGGCTTCTAGGTCCAGTCTGTGGCACTCCTAGAGCATCTGGGAGCCCCTTAATATCATTTAAGGCAGTGTGTCTCAGGAATGTTGATGTTTTAAGCCATTTAACTGCTGTCTATGATATGGGTGTTTAGCAGTATTGCTGTTCTCTCCCTACTAGATGACAGTAGTGATCCCCCGGTTAAGACAACCAAAAATGTCTCCAAGCACTGCTCAGTGCCTCCCTTGGGTCAACAGCCCTTCTCCCTCTCTCCCCGTTTCCCTCTACCCTCCTCAGTGATTGCCCAGAGAGATGCTGTTAAGGGTTCTTGGGGTGGTCCTCCTGGGCTGTTCTTGGTCTAGCTCTGCTCTTGATCTAAGGCTGCTCTGTCTCTTCCTGTGCCTCACCTATTCTTTAAGGGAAGAGGTATTTGCCCTCGCCTCTCCTCGTCTTGGGCAGCCACACCCGCTAAGACTTAAGAGTTGTAGGCATCTGCCCTGACAACTTATTACTTATGATCATTTCATTCCAGCCAAACTTGTTCTCTTCTATTTGTGACACCACTTCCTCAAGCTCTTAGTTAATCCCTTCAGCAAGTTTCCTGGAGCAAGTGGCCTCTGAATGGAATCCTGAAAGGGTGGAGGAAAGAGACAGGTACTGGGAGCTGAGGAAGGGAAGGAGCTCCATTCCTTTCTGTGACATGCAAGCTGCCAGTCCATGGTAGAAATCGTGGCATAATGGCCTCCTAGTCCAGCCTCTCCAGATGAACCATCCAGATCATGAGGAGCAGCTTTGGAACTGTGAAAGACTGTCTTCCTAGCCAGAGCCAGTGCCAGCTAGAAGAAACATTCAGTTATGTGGGCAAGGCCAGAGGGAGAATGGCAAATGTTTGGTGGTGGTTTGAGACCAGTGCAGCCACCATTTTGTTATTTCTACTGAGCCTTCATTTGTGTACCTTCAGGCCACTTGGCCAAGCACTGAGGCCTGGGGCAGCCCTATTGGGAACGCTCTAGTGTAGAAAAACCTTCCCCCAGCGAGTCTTGACATCACAACTCAGGTCCCTTGTTAGGCTCATTATACCATTGCCTTTCCTCCATGGTTTTTTGTACCTTCATGTTATTTTCATGTTCAGGATCTCTTCTGTCTCTCTGACACACACACTGGAAGCTCCTAGGGGCAGGAACTGTTTGCTTGGCACAGAAATCAAAGAAATATGGAAATTACCCACTCTACACAATTGTGGTGGAATACTAGATTAGAGATGACAAAATCGAGGCTGTGAATGTTAACCATCCCTAGGTCGATAACTTGGAGATCCACATCTTTCCATCTAGTCTGTATACACTTAAGTTCTGACCCTAAGCAATAGCTGCCCCACAGACACAGGCATGCATTTAAATCCCTCCCCTCTGTATATGACGAAAGTCTTCTCATTGTCAATAAACGTCCATTCATGTCCCTATCTTTTTATGTCCGTTATTTTTAAGGATGTCATAATTTTTAAGTGTGAAGGTAATTTACCCATTGCCCTCCTGAGCTTCTCAAAGTTTTTCCCAGTTAAAGGAACATTATGATGGATGTCTTTGTACGTATTTCAGCAGTTCTTTGGGCCCTCATTTTTTTTTTTAATCACTCAGGATAAATTCTTGGAAATTTGCACCTTTCTGTACAATGTGGCCGCCTGCAGAGGCGCTTGCAGGAGTGGGAGTTGGTGGGTGAGAGGCTCACCAGGATCCCCGCAGAACTTTCCAACTTTGGGAGGCCGTCGGTGGCCCTGGGCAAAGGACTTTGTTTAAGGCGGTAGATGGTTAGGTGCCCAGGACCGAGCCAATGGCCGAAGCGCGTGGTCGCGGCAGGCAGAAGGCGCAGAGGCTGATCGCGCTGAAGTCCAGACCGGTTCAGCTGTTGGCTTCCGCATTTTGAGGAGCGATCGTCCAGTTCAGGATGGTCTATCCAAGAAGCTAACTTGGCCCTACACAGGGCGAGGGTGACAAACGGCCTCTGGGAAGATGACGTAATGCGCTCAGCCGACCCGGCTGGTGCTGGACAGCAGCGTCGGCGCCACGGTGTTAACCCTTCCGTCCCACGACTGATGACGTGCTGCTCTGGAGCCGAGCCAGTGGAAAATGCGGCTCCTTTAAACTGCGGGAAGGTGGGACCCAGGACCCCAAGGCGACTCTCCCCCGCGGCTGCGAGGCTGCGGAGGGCGGGGCCTCTCTATGCAAATCGGAGCTGCTGATCGATGACGCGCCATCACCCCACGCGCCGCTCCGCGCGCCGATTGGTGGACAGGAGCCTGGTCCCATGGACAACAAACAAAGGGGCGCGTCCGGGGGCGGGGCTGCGGGGGGCGCGTCCGGGGGCGGGGGAATCCCGCCCCGCCCCTTCCGCGCCGAGCCGGGGCGCAGCGCAAACATGGCGGCGGCTGGCACGGGCCGGTGAGGCGGTACCAGGTGGGGGCCATCGGGTGTCATGGGCGGTGGCGGCAGCACCGCCCCCGCGTCTCCCTGAGCCGGACCTCACGGGACGCCTGCGCCGAGCCAGGCGATGGACGAGAGCGGCGAGCTGGTTGGTCTGGAGACCATGGAGACCCTCACGGAGCTGGGCGACGAGCTGACCCTGGGCGACATCGACGGTAAGCGCGGGCTGGGCGGGCGTGCGGGGGGCGCGCGGGGAGGAAGGGGTTACGGCGGCGCGCGCCCGCCCGCGGGGGCGCGCGCGCCCACCCCGCCGCAGCCCCGGCCGGCCGAGTGCGATCCCCGGGGCCCGGTGCGCACCTGTCGTCCGCCCCGGGCTGCGGTTCCGGAGTTTTCCGACTCTGGGCCTCCGGCTCCGCGCTCCTGGGTTCGGCGTTCTACTCCTCTGGTCTTCTCGGGCTTGACTGACAGCCCGGGCTCCTGGCTCTCTGGAAAACTTTGGGCTACAGCCGCCAATGCAAGTTACTGATGGAGCGGGCAGCGGCCGAGGTGCGGGCGCGTCTCCCGGGTCGGGCACCCGTGCGCTGCCGCTGCCCTCTGCGGAGGGACTTGGAGTGCTGGCCCCCGGGTACCGGCTGGGGAGCGGGTGGCCTTTGTTTCTGCGGTTTTAGGTGCCAAGAGACCAGGGGTCCTCTCGTAGTTTGCTTACTTTTCTACCAGGTTTGGAGAGGGTCCCAGACTTGCCGGTGGTCATGATGTTGATTAACAAAGCCCAGTTCTCTGTCTACTCCACCTCTGGGGATGTGAAGTCCAGTGAATAGCCTAGGAATTTAATACTTCTCAGTAGTTGGGCACTTCGTACGTTCTAGGCTCTAAATTGTTTTATTTAATGTACTCCTCTCCACAGTTGTGCAACATAGATATTACCTTTTTTTTTTTTAAACGTTGTCTGAGGTCACTCACCTTAGGGTCCAGAACTTCTAAACAGTGACTCATCAGGGGCATTGTGCTTTTCAGTTTACAACGTGTTTTTACATCCGAAATCTCACTGCAGTCTTGCAGGCAGCTATGGTGGCTACATCCTCATTTTGCAGATGAAGAAACAGGTAGAAGACTCTCTTTTGGAGGAAGAGATCAGTGTGAGAACGGCTGTTTGAAAAAGACCTGTTTGCCTCTTTCTCGCCTATTTTGTGCTTGGAGCATTTCCCCCCTTCGTTCATTATTTCAATGTGGTCATCCAGACCGTGTGACAAGACCCTGTAATTAAGTCCTACTTTTAACCACGGATTCTTCCACCCGGTGTTGCTAAACATGAGATGGTTAGCAAATGGGAGGAGTTCGTTCTTGGAAGAGTAGCTAACATGTTTCAGAACTCCGGAGTCAGGCACTGTGTTAAACACTCATCCGCAGTACTCAGTCCTCGGCCAGCCCTATCAGATAAAGATGATAGTTGCTCTAGTCATCTGACAGGTCCTGAAACTGAAGCCCAGGGCTATTCCCTAACTCTCCCAGCATTCTGTCAGAAGTAGGCCTAAAACTGCTGGCTAAAAGGGCGCAGAAAGAAATTGCTGTGTGTTTTGTATGTCTTCCTCTGTAACTGATTCTTACTGAATTTTCAATTATTAAATTATCTAGTGGTTAATGTTTATTTCCATAAATTATTAAATAAAATGTGTACCTTGGAAACTATAGCAGTGGTTCAGTGGTTTGGAGAGCAATAGTAAGTCAAGTGTGGGCCTTGGTTTCTCACTTGTAAGGAGCCATGGAACATAGGAAGGATGGAATTTTATGGCCCCTGGAGATGTGATGAGTAACAAACCATGATGCTGAGCAGACAGTCTGTGTTCACACTGGACAGCTAAGTGAAAGTCACGGTGAGGAAGCTTGGGTGAAGGCAGATGACCAGGAAAACCACACCAAGGAGATAGCCTTTGACCCTTGAATTACAAGAAGAACCAGTTGGCCAGATTCAAGGCCAGTGGTCTACAGATAGAAGTGTCCCTTCCCACTTACCTCTTCTCCCTCTGGCATGTTACCACAGTGAGGGCAATAACCTTTCCTTTTGTTCCCATAATTCTTTGCACCCAGAACAGTTCTTGGCACAGTGAGCATACTCACTATTTTGTTAGGTTTGGCTTTTGTTTGTTTGGTTTTGTTTGTTTGGTTGGTTGGGTTTTTTTTTGTTTTTTTTTTTGTTTTTTTTTTTTGAGAGGGTCTCCTTGTAGCCCCAGATGGTCTGGAACTCACTATATAGACCAGGTTGGCCTGCCTCTGCCTCCTGGGCACTAGAATGAAAGGTGTGTACCACCATGCTCACCTTCACTAAGTATTTGTGAAATGCCTGTGTGAATACCTGGGACAAGATATTAAATCGTATTAGACAGAGTTTTCAGGATTGGATTAGATCGGGGTGGCCAGCCCAGGTGCTACTGGGAGCCAGTCAGATGAGGAAGGAAAGAGATTATATGAGTACATTTGATTTTATATAAATGGTGGGGATAAAGGGAGACTTACAACCTAGAGATCTTATGCTTTTCTCTAGGAGGTACTTTTTAGAGCTAAGAGCCTAAGGTAACCAACCTATTTACTCATTTAGCACTTTTCTTGTGTGACTTCTAAGTATCCCCAAAATGGACATAGTACTGAAGACACTGTTGCACAAGACCTACAAGGGCCTCTTCTCTCTCAGAGAGCTGAAATTCTTTTAAAGTAAAATAAATGATCAGTGGGCTGGGAATATATCTCTGTGGTAGCATGTGTAAAGCTCTGGATTTAGTACCTTGCACTGCAAAAATGAACATAAATGAACAAGCTAGGTATTTGTGGGACATGACTGCAATACCAGGTACTACTCAGAATGAGACAGAAGGATTGCTGCAAGTTCAAGGCCAGCTTGGGCAACTCAGTGAGCCACACCCCATGAACCTCAGAATAAATATAATAAAGAGGGCTAGGAGCGTAGCTTAGTGATAGAGCTCTTGCCTAGCATGTGTGAGGCCCTGGGTCCAATCCCAAGTACTGAAGAAAAAAAAGAAAACAATGTTAGCAGAACACTATGAAAATACAATGGGGCTATATTATAGAGGGTCTAGGGTAGCCTGGTTTAGATTAGATAATCCAGGGAGGCCTCTTGGAAGAAGAATCGGTGTCTTTCTTTTTAAAGAAATGCCCTAGTCTGGACTTCTATGTGAAATCTCCAGGTTTAAATTTTTTTTTTTAATGTTTGTGTTTGCCTGTATGTATATAAGTACACCATATGTGTGAGGTACCCACGGAGGCCTGAAGAGGGCATTAGATCCCCTAGAACTAGAGTTAATGGATGATTGGTATCTACCATGTGCTGGCTGGGAACTGAATCTGGGTTCTCTGCAAGAGCCATCTCTCCAGCCCCCAAAATCTCTGTATTTTTAACTGTTGACTAGATTGTTCCATGTTTTTCTTTGTGAGTGTGTGTGCATATTTGTGTGAGTACAGGTGCCCATGTGCCATAGTGCTTGTATGGAAGTCAGTACAACCTCAGGTGTCAGCCCTGGGCTTTTGCCTATTTTGTGACAGTGTCTCTCTTTTTATTGTTTGATACTTCATTTAGTCTCCGGCCCTGGGTTACTTTTCCACTTCACATCTCTCTGTAGGAGCACTGGGGTTACAGATGCACACTTTCACACTCAGCTTTACGGAGGTTAGGTTCGGGGGATTTGAAATTGGGTCCTCACACTTCCATGGTAAGCACTTTGCCTACTGAACAATCTCCTAAGCGCCTCTTATTTAATTAATTTTTTTACATTTATGTTTTTGTGTGTATGCTTGAGCCACAAGTGCCATGACTCACATGTGGAAGTTAGAGAACAACTTGCCAGAGTCAGTTCTATCTGCCATGTGGGTTCCAGGAATTGGACTCAGGTCATCAGCCTTGGAGGCATGCACCCATACATGCTGACCCACCATGTGAGCTCATCTCCATTATTTTTTAAAATGTATTCTTCAGTATTTTATATATTTTTATGTATATATATATATATGCACAATGTATGTGTTTTCTGTATACAATTTCATATGTATATGCAGTGTATGCGTTCTGATTATATCATCCCCCACTCCTTCCTCTCACTTCCTTCAAGACCTCTCACTCGTCCCCCTCCTCCTCCTCCTCCTCCTCCTTCTACCTGTCCTCCTTTTTCTTCACCCACTGCATCCAATTAGTGCTGCCCATATGTAGTAGCCATCCACTGGAGCATAGGCAACCTACCATGGCCCATACCTCTGGTGAGAACTGACTCTCTCTTCCTCACCAGCTATCCTTGTTTTTAATGATGGGAGAAAATACCTAAAACCAAAGCTTTTGAAGAACCACTTACTCTTGCTTGTTTTGTGCCTCTCAAAATTGACCACGGCCTCCCATCTGACCTTGTGTGTAAGGGCAGGGTCTGGGAAGACACCCTTGTTGATAGTGTTTTTCAAGGGGGCATCCTCAGAGTACCCTGCGGACATGAAGCCAGTATAATTAGAAACTTAGACAAAGAACTTGATCTTTGACCTCTTTGTGATTTTCTTCTTGCCCTGGCAGGTTGCACTTTGCAGGCATAGCTGTCCATTTTTGCCTCCAGAGCACAGCTCTGAGGATAGTCTGAGTTGCTGTCACCAAAGTTCTTCCAGTTATGACTTCGTCCTGTGGTAGTGGCCAGTCACGCAGCACCACTTTCCTGATTCTGTGAACTCGCCCATGTTGACAGCAACCAGGAGACGCATGGCATTAAGCTTTGTTTTTGTTTTTACATTTTATTTGTTATTTTAACTTTTATGTGTAAGTGTATTGCCTTCATGGAGTGCCCATGGAGGTCAGAAGGGAGAGCATCAGATTCCTGTGGAACTGGAGTTAGGGATGATTGTTAGCCGCTATGTGGATGCTGGGAACCAAATCTGGACCCTCTATAAAAAAGAGCAGCCCGTGCTTCTAACCCCTGAACCAGCTCTGTATCCCCTGGGTTTTTTTTGTTTTTTTGTTTTTTGTTTTAAGAAACATATTTTAGTTGATCTCCAGTGTTCTGCTGCAGAATGTTCTGTTGTCCTAGGCTCCTGTGTTTTACCTGTAATTATACTGCCTTCTGTGATATAATTTCTGGATTTTTAGGAAAGGCTTTGGGCACTAGTGTAAGCCAGGTTTCTATAAGGGCAGAAGGATAAAATCTTCCACTGGACTCAGGAAAGGCAAAGTCAAGGTGGTAATCTTTGCTAGGCTCAAAAGACTCAGTGTCAGAAGCAGCATCTACAAGCATAGGAAAGAAGAGCCAAGCTGCCTTAGAAATTAAAAGTTTTTTTGTAATGTACAATATGAAACTAGATGAAGTCCAAAAGGTGAGTTGGAACCAAATTGCGCTCCAGATACAGATGCTTTGTGGATTCATAGGAAGGGGATTGTTGAACATTTTCAAGTAGAGATAACCTTTACTTATTTCTATTTTTATGTGTATGAGTGTTTTGCCTATATGTATGTTAAGTGCACCTCTGTCATGCAATGCCTACAGAGACCAGAAGAGGGCATCAGATCCCCCCGGAGCAGGGGTTACAGAAGATTGTTAGCGGCTGTGAACCGAACCCAGGTCCTCTGAAAGATCTGTCAGTGTTCTTAACCTCTGAGCCATTTCTCTACCTCCCCCAGCCCCCCCCCCCCCCGTTTTTTTCTTTAATTTTTGAGACAGGACTTTTGCCTGGCTTGGAACTGTGGTGACCAGGCTGACATCACACTCTCAGAGATCCACTTGCCTCTGTTTCTTGAGTGCTGGAATTAAAGCCATGCACCACCGTGCCTAGCTTAGAGATAACTCATTAATTATGGGTCTTTAAGAAAATTCAGTTCTGTTAATAAGAAACTTCCAGATGTGAGCTAATGGCCTCTGAAAAGTTAGCCCTGAAGATAGTGTATAGGTGGAATTCTAGGATTCCATTGAAGGCTCTGAGCATGGAGCTTTGAGGAAGTTCAGAAAGGAGCTATATAGAAAAACTGGCTGGGGAGATGACATTTGTCTTAAATGGGCTGAAATTGAGGAGGGGAGTAGTCCCCCAGTAGGAAATGGGAAGCATACTTAAACATCAGTGCTGACCGTGGAGATTGAGATCCATCCAGTTACTGGTAGAGGAGAAACGAAAGAAGAAGTGTTGGGAGTGAGGGAAGGGAGGCAACCTAGAAGAGCTCTTTGGAGAGCAGTCAGCCGATAATGGAGACAGTGCTGCAGAGGGCAGCAGGGATTTCAAGGCCATAAAAGCTGTCAGGAATCAGGCAGGAGGTCCACCTTGGGTAGAGCAGTCAGGTGAAAAAGGAGGGATCCGAAGCTAGATCGACCAGGCAGAAGTCAGAAGGGAATGGGTGATGGGGCAAGCTGTTTTCTTTGGAGAGGGTTGAGTGGTTTCATCAGTTCATCTGCTTTGGGCCTTTTTGTTGTTGTAGAAGTTGAACCTGGGGCCATCTTAGGCAAACACTCTGCCAGTGAGCTACAACCCCTTGTCCACTTTTTACTTTGAAACAGGGTCTCATTTTGTTGTCCAGGCTAACCTTGAAATTTTGATCCTCCTGTCTCAGCCTCCAGAGTAGCTAGGATTACAGACCTGCCACTACCAAGCCCAGCTTTATTCTTCTGTCCTTCTGGGTTTGCCTATTGTGAACATTTCATAGAAATGGAATCAGGGTCTGGCTTCTTTGACTTAACCCAATGTTCAAGTTTGTCCAGGTTGCGGTACAGTGTTTCAGTGCAGCTCGTTTTGTTGGCTCACTTGTCAGTTGACAGGTATTTTGGCCTTTTTCCCTTTGGCTTTTAAGAATGAAGCTCTGTGAACATTTGTTTTTCTGTAGATGTGTGTTCATTTCTCATGGGTAGACCATCGACATTTTTGGTTGTTTGCATTTCCCTGGGACTGAAAATAATTCCACTCGCTCACGGGCATAGTTTCTCTGGTCAATTCCTTTGCTTCCTGAAGCCCTGTCTTTGTTCGCCCTGTCTTCTGGTTAAGTGCTGCTTGTAACCACCCTGTAGGGTGACGTTGAAGTTCCTGTTACCTAGTTCTTGGTTTTGTGGGGTTTTTGTTTGTTTCCTTGGAGCACATCCTCTAGTAGCTATTCTGGAGGTGTTCTGTTGTTTGAGATTGGGTTTCATGTACACCACACTAGCCTCAAACTCACTGTGTGACCAAGGCTAGCTATGATCCTGATCTACTCTCTTTTGACTCCTGCTTGGTCAATCTTGCTTTGAATCCACCTCTTTCCATCTGTCTGCTCCAAGGTTGACCTCCCAAACTCTATAGGCAGACTTGGTGATCAAAGTTTTGAGGATTTGACTGTTTAAAAGTACCAGTATGAACAGGATATGGTTGTGCACACCTTTAATAATGGCACTTTGGAGGCAGAGGCAGGTGGATCTTTGTGAGATTAGGTCAGCTTGGTCTACTTAATGAGTTCCAGGCTACATGGAGCTACTGGAAGACCCTGTCTAAAACAAACAAAACAAAACAAAACCCTATATGAATTTCACTCTATCTTAATAGTTTAACTTTTTGAATTTAGAATTTTAGGCAGAAAAAAATTTTCTGTAGCCACAGCTGGCCTGGAACTTATATGTAGACTAGCCTGACCTTAGTCCCAGAGATCTGCCTGCCTCTGCCTCCCAAATGCTGGGATTAAAGGTGTACACCACCACACCTAGTTTTCTCTCTCTCTCTTTTTTTTTTAAAGACAAGATCTCACTATGGTGTAACCCTGTCCTGGCTGGCCTGGAATTGCTATGTAGACAAAGTTGACTTTGAACTCGAGAGATCTGCCTGCCTCTGCTTCCCAAATGCTAGGATTAAAGGTGTATGGTACCATGCTTAACTGAACATAACTTTTAAAATATTTATTTACTTATTTATTTTTTATGTGAATGAGTGTTTTCCCTGCATGTATTTAAGTGTACCAGTCGTGTTCAATACCCCTGGAAGCCAGAAGATGGCATCAGATCCCCCAGAACTGGACTTAACAAGTCATTATTAGCCATATGGGTGCTGGGAACCCACCTGAGTCCTCTGCAAGAGCAGCCAATGCTTTTAACTGCTGAGTTATCTCTCCAGCCCCTGAACATTTTTATTTTGTACATGTGTATGTGCCTCTGTGTGTGTGTGTGTGTGTGTGTGTGCGTGCGTGCGTGCGTGCGTGCGTGTGTGTGTGTGTGACAGCATAGGTGTGGAGGTCAGAGGACAACTTGTGGGATTTGGTTCTCTCCTACTGTTTGGGTCCCAGGGATCTAACTCAGGTTGCCAGACTTGAAGGCAGGTGCCTTAAACCACTGAGCCTTCTTGCTGGCCCTAAACAAATATTTTTAAGACTAGGTCTTATAGTAGAGAAATTTGATACATTACCTAGCCCAAGCTAGCCTGGAACTCATGTCCTCCTGCCTCCATGTCCCCTCCTGAGGCTGGTATTAGAAGCCTGCACAGCCATGCCCATTCTGCCATTCTGATATGATGGGGATTGAATTCAGGGCTTTGTGCATATTGGGCAAGTACTTTACCACTGAGCTGCCTCTCCAGCTCCTACATTTTGATCTTCTAGAAGCTCTTGAGATCTTGTCCTTCTCTCTTCATACTGTTTTGAATCCCATAACAATGTTCTTGATGTGATTGGCTCTCATTCTCTCTTAGTGGAGCTTTGGGAAGCTGAGTATGTCTGATATCTGCATTCGTGCAATGCTTTTAGCCTGCCCTGCACCCCAGCCTGCCGAGGAACTTCCACTCCTGAATCCTGGCTTCTCCCTACAGATGGATACTTGGCTTCTCCTTTGGCAGAGGACACTGAGAATGCTTGACAGTAAACTAAGGTGCTTTGTCTAATAGGGACGGGAAAGCACTTCAAGTTCAGGATTTTGAGCGGTCCGCAGTCTGATGTCCATATCTTTCAGAAGGTTGGAATGTCCGCCCTGGTAAGCCAGGATCCAATGTTGGCGTGGATGTGGTCAGCATGCCACTGGGAAGCAGAGGTGAGGAAAAGCAGAAATTACTGCTTCTCAAGAGTGGCACTTTGGAAAACTGCTCTGTGAGGTAAAGCACGCCTCCATTTTTGCCCCAACCCAGAGCTTTTTAAGGAGTGTTTGTCAGTGGCATTGACACTTGGGTTAAAAGAGCTGCTTACCCTCATGTTTTAAACGCCTGGTCTCGTTTAGCTGTATTCTCCTGGTCATCGTTTCTGAGTTCTCTCATCGTAGACCCGAGTCCCCTTGCTGTCCTCCTCCTTCTATCTGCTGTCTTCACCCTCCCTTGTTAAGCAGTCTCTGTTGACACCCAGGTGTTTGGCCTAATGTTCTTGAGTACTGCCTACTTCTCATTGGGGTCGTTTTTTAATCTTTTTTTTTTTTCCTGTAGTTTTCATAGCTCAAGGTTTTGCCATTTTAAAAAAATTCATTCTTTTGCTTCTATCTCAAGTAGGTGTTTTTTCTTGTTAGCAACTGAAAAGGAAATTTAAGCAACTTTATTCAATTAGAATTTCCTGGAGCTGGTAATGTAGTTCAGTTAGGTGCACTTACACACATACAGGCAATATACCCATACATGTAAAATAAAAATAGTAAATAAAATATTTAAAAAGCAAATATAAGCAAATAGCAGATACGGATTTTCATTTCTGCTCCTCCTTTCCTTTTGACAGGGTGACACTGTGCTGTGAGTCGTGTCCTTTTGTGGGCCCCTTTTCCCCACTTTATAATGTAGAATTCTCTTCAGACTTTGCACTGACCTAGTGGTTTTCTGTTTCTTTGGGGGGTTTTGTTTGTTTGTTGTGGTTTTTTTTTTTTTAATCTTTTGAAACAGGGTTTTCCTATAGCCCCAGCTGCCCTGGAACTCATTGTGTAGACCAGGCTGGCCTTGAACTCACTGAGATCCATCTGCCTCTGCCTCCCTAGTGCTGGGATTTATTCTTTGGTTTTTTTGAGCCTGGGTCTCACTCTGTAGACCAAGCTGGCCTTGAATTCATGGCAAAAATCACCCTGTCTCCACCTGCTGAGTATAGGCATGCAGCACAGCCCCTACTTCCAGTCCTATGCTATTAAAAGCAGTACGAGGAAGCCCGGCGGGCTCGCATACCTTTGATCCTGGCACTTGGCCAGCAGAGGCAAGTGGATCTTGGTGTAATGAAGGCCAGCCTTGTTTAGATAGGGAGTTCGAGGCTAGTCAGTGCTACATAGTGAGACCTTGTCTGAGGGGCTGGCTCAGTGATTAAATCATTTGCCACACAAGCATGAAGACTGAAATTCAGATCTCTAGAACCCACCTAAGTAAGTACAGGGTGAATGTAGTGCCTGTCTGTAATTGTGAAGACAACCCCAAGAGCACAGTGAACTCTGAGCTCACTTGAGAGACCCTGGCTCAATGAATAGAGTGAGTGATCAAGGAAGGCTCCTTGCCCACACACATGTGATAAAAAATTGTCATGGATAGGTTTGTAAAGTCATCATTTCGTTCATGTACAAATGTAGGGGGAATTATAGGAAATGAGATTATTGGGTCAAAACAAGGATTGTGCTAAGTCATAGATGCCGCAGAAGTCTGGTGAGAGTAAACAGAGCATAATGGTGCAAGCCTGGAGTCCCAGCCTTGCTTGGGTGATGTAGGCAGGAGAGTCAGAAGTTCAAATTTATCCTCGGCTATAAAAGAAGTTCAAGAGCAACCTGGGCTACATGAGAAAAGAAAAATGTAGTGGGCTAAGTTATAAAAAGGAAGGTCAGACATTATCATTTGGACATTTTCTCCTAGTTCTGTGTTTAGTAGTTCTGCTAGAGTGCACTGACAGCTCTCCAGTGAATGTAGGGTTTCATGCTCCCGCCAAGGCTCCAGCTGGAATTCTAATCCCTTTGTTCTTCCTGCTTCTGCCATACTTTGGCCAGCTTGAAACTGAAACCCCTTATCCCCAGTGCTCCTGGTGTGCAGACCTCTCTGTCTTGACCTAAATAATACTTTCCAGTTCCTTGGATGACCCTTCACTTGCCAGGACGCTAGTGGTTGGGGCTGCCTTGTAGTTCTGCTGCTTTGGTTTCTTGGGATGACCTTTCATCTGGTTTGCCTCTTCTTTACTTTTAACTGCGCTCCTTAAGTTACAGTCGCTTGTTTTAGCTCTGTGCTTTGGGGGATTTAGATAATAGTTTCTTGGTTTCCGTGTTCTCTTCCTATATTTTCACCACTTGGGACTTTTCACCACTGTAAATGATGTAGGGAAGTTGATTCTTTTCATTGTAATTTTCTCCAGATCACTTTTCACCAAAACCTCCCAGTGATTTTTTTTTTAATGTCCTTTTGTTAGAGTAGTATCTTTTCCTACAATACTTTTAATTTTTTAATTCTAAAAAAGTAGTCTTAATGGGGCAGAAGAGAGGGCTCAGCAGTTAAGAGCACTGGCTGACAGCTCTTGCAGATGACTCAGATTCAATTCCCAGTACCCAGTTACATGTCAGCTAACAGCCATCTGTAACTCTAGTTCAGGGGATCTGACGTCCTCTTCTGACCTCCATGGGCATTGCACAACCTGGGTGCACTTACATATATGCAGGCAATATACTCATGCACATAAAATAAAAATAAATAAATTTTTAAAAAAAAAAATGTTTTTTAAAAAAATCAGTCTTGATAGTGTTTTCTGGACAAGCTCTTTCTTTGTTTCTTGGGCAGACCAGGACTTCAACTTAAGATAGCTGTATTTCTTTGTGTTTCTTTTTGTATATAAGTGTATACACATAATAAATGCAGGATGACCATTTCAATGATTTAAAAACATTTTTTATTGTGTGTACTTAGTGTGTATGTGTATAGGTGTACATCCCATAGCACTTGTGGAGGTAGGACAACCTATAGGACAGCCTGTGGGAGTTGGTTCTCTCCTCTAATAGTCAGTTCTCTCATTCTACCATGTGTGTCCTAGGGATCAAATTCAGGTTGTCAGGTTTGGTGGGAAGTGCCTTTACCATGCCAGGCCATCTCACTAGACCAGGACTGTTCCTTCTTGATCTTAAATATTGACATTAATGTTCCTCGAGTAAATGTTACTTGATTTGTTCTTTGTTAGTTACTAGCTATCTCTGCGATCACCTCTTCTTTTCAGTCTTCCAGCACTGCATCTACTCACACCTTTATAGAGGACTTATTTTGTCCTAGGATCCCAGAGTATAACACTATCAAATGTAAGCAGAATCCTTGAGTGTGATGGTTTTGCGTGCCAGACACTGTTCAATACCATGAACATAATTCTTTTTTTTTTTTTAATATGTGTATGAGTGTATTGCCTGTATGTATGTAAGTGCACCCATGTAGAGCAGTGCCTGTGGAGGTCAGAATAGGGTGTTGGATCCCCTGGAACTGGAGTTTACAAACAGTTGTTAGCTGCCATGTGGGTGCTAAGAATCGAAATCGGGTCTTCTGCTGGAACAGCCAGCTCTTAACCACTGAACCATCTCTCCAGCCCCCATAAACCTAATTCTAATATAATTTTTGTTTTTAATCTTTTCTCCAATTCTGTAATATACTATAGACTTAGAATTGGAGGCCCATGTCATACAACTAGTAAGTGGTAGGGTAGGATTAAGTGGCCTAAATCCAGATGTGTCCAATTCTAAAACGTGTGTATTTTTCCTCTACTCCCTGCCACATCCCTGTCTGATGTAAGCAGGCTTCTGAATTGCAGACATAAGGTGGTGTGACAGAATTTGAAACTAGAGACTTGCTAGATTCTCTGCCAAGTTTCACTTACGGGGGATATGAGTTCCCTGGGCACTTACAGTGACTTCCCCCTGGGTCCCATAGCTCTTCTGTGCATTAGTTTTTTGTGTAACGTGGGGTTTGGGGATGACTAGTCTTGGGTGCTTCAAGAATTAGGTGAGCTAGCACATATATTTGAAGGGGGCCGAAACTACTACTCATTGGCGCTATCAAGAATCAATGAGAGACTGAATGAACTTCAGTTTGTGAGTTGACTGTAGAACCAAGGGGTGTTTTTAGCAGTTTTGGAAATTTTTTTTTCCTTTTGAAAAGGTCTTTTGTAAGTGTAATGGGTGGTACACAGGAGCAGTCAGAATGTGGTATGAAGTATTCCAGTTTCGGACCACAAGACTCAAGGGTTAAAGTTTGTTGACATGATACAAGTTTTTGAAGAGTAGCCTGGACTCAAGGTGAAGTTTAGTTTAGAAACTAATCTCAGTATGTTGAAGGGCTTGCAAACTTAAATATAGAGCCTTTCTGCATCTCTCAGGCCTTGGGAATTGCTAATGTCCCTCAAATCTTACTCTTCCATCTGACCTGGGAACAGGTCTTTTCAGCTCAGAGTCTGGTTTGGAACAATGATGAAATTCTAAGCTGCTGAACCAAATGTGGAGCTGTCTTGTTGAACTGACTTCTGCTGAACCCTGGCTCTTTCCATTCCACAGCTACAAGGGAAATAATGCTGTTTCCTAAGTGCTGACATTTCTGTGAGATCTTATACTTCATGAAAATTCTCCTGGTAACATTTGTCTTTCTACCAGTGCTGTGAGGTTGGTATTTGATTTTTATCCTCATTTTCCATGGGCATACATAAAGATTCCATAAAAGAGTAAGACAGTAATTTACCCAGGATTCCCTTGCTGAGTTGAGCATGTGATATATCCCCTTCCCTGTCCTGTAAAAAATGAGGTAGGAAATACCTTGATTTAGGAAGCCTGATTGTCTACGAGCCTTTTCTGTGGTTAAAAGTTGTTTGGGGGATTGGAGAGATAGTTCAGCAGTTAAGAGCACTGGCTGCTCTGGCAGAGGTCCTGGGATTGGTTCCCAGCACCCGCATGGCAGCTAACAACCATCTGTAACTCCAGTTCCAAGGGATCCAACACCCTTTTCTGGCCTCTGAGGGCATTGCATACACATGGTGCGTGTACATACCTACATGCAAGCAGAACACTCCTACACATAAATTTTTTTTTAAATCTTTTAAATCTTTAATTTTTTAAAATGTTTTAAAATCTATTTATTTTATGTGTATGCATATGCCTGAGTGTATACATGTGCAACACATGCATGGAGGAGGTTATGAGCCACCAGGTGGTGCTGGGAACTGAACCCTGATCCTCTGGAAGAGCACAAGTGCTCTTAATCGCTAAGCCATCTCTCCAGCCACCTTGATTTTTATTTATTTGTTTTTTTAAATCATTGCTTCAGCACTAAGGTAGCAGAGACAAGACACTTTGCAGGCTGTCTGGGTTCCATAATGACGAATAATACCATCTGTTCGCTGCACAACGCCAGCTAGTGTTAGAAGTTCATGAAGCTCTCCCTATTTTCAAGGAGCTTTGTCTTCTTGATTACTTCACTAAGAGCCCAGGCTTAACATCTAGATGTTCACTCCTCACACAAGGAAACAAGTAACAGGCCATAACAGGATGGAATTCTAAAAATTTTGAAGCACTCAGGAAGGGAATTAGGAAAGTCTTCCCGAGGACTTTGGCATGTGTGAGGTGAGTGAGCAGGTGTGTTCCTAATGAGCTGCATTTTCCTCCTCAGACATCATAGTTCTGATCAGGTTCTTGCTGCACTGTGCTGCTTATCAGTCTGATTTTTTAGTGATAAATTCCCAAAGCTGCTTCTGGCAAGCTTGAACTGAAAGTAAGGACTTTGTGGGGCAGGGTTAGTAAATGGGTTGGCCAAAGAGAAGGCAGAAAGCTGGGCTTTGGAACTGGGTCAGAGGAGCTCAGAAGCAACCTGGTTAGGATCCCACCATCTTGATGATCTGTTGTCTGTACCTTCCAGGTACACCAGTCACTCCCTGGTGGGGGCATGCATTCATCAAATCTGACGGGTAGGAAGCCTTCCTTCTCACCAAGACGTGCCTGATGGGCATTCTCCAGAGGTGGATCGGGGTGCTCATAGTAGGGCTCTGACTTGATGTTGGGCAAATTAAACAAAAATGGAAGCTTCCATTGTGCTTCTCCTCTGTGATGGCACTAAGGCCTTTCCCATTTGAACTGTACGCAGCTCCATCTCTACCTGCTCCGTAATCTCTGTCAGCAGCACATTTCCTGGTGTTATGTGTTTTGTTTTTGTTTTTGTTTTTTCTCAAACTTTCTTTGGCCTGAACCCCCCATCCCCATGCCCACCTTAACACAGGCCTTTTTTTATCCTGGGCTAGCTTTCACTCTCTGAGAGAATGGACTCTTCTCTCTGACAGAATGGATCCTTCACTCTGACAGAATGGATCCTTCACTCTGACAGAATGGATCCTTCACTCTCTTGACAGAATGGATCCTTCACTCTCTGACAGAATGGATCCTTCACTCTGACAGAATGGATCCTTCACTCTCTTGACAGAATGGATCCTTCACTCTCTGACAGAATGGATCTTTTCTTTTTGTTCCATTTGCTCTCACTTGTGTTGAAGTTGGTGGAGTTGGTTGGGTTTCTGTCTTCTTGGAGATTTTCTTAAACTCAGGGCCTTGCTTATGGTAAGCAAGCATTCTGCACTCACACTGCTCAGCTATACTTCACCCCACCCCCTCTTTAAAAAAAAAAAAAGACAGTGTCTCAATGCAGCCCCAAATGGCCTCAAATTCACAATCTTGCTTCAGTCCCCCAAGTGCTGGACTCACAGGCATGCACCACCACTGAACTCCTGGCTGGTCTTAAAATAGAAATCCTCCTGCCTCAGCCTGTCTGTTGAGATTATAGTTTGAGTCACAGTGCTCAGCTCAGTACTTTTCATTTCTTGCTCTGTACCAAGTCCCACACAAGGCACTTAGGATCTTACAGCTCCCAGCACATAAGGAAGTACTGAGCGGAGGTTTATATATGATTTAATAACCTTGCACATCTTTTTCACCGCTAAGGTGAGTTAGGGAGTTTGGAGTGTGGTAGTGACTGGAGGAGTAGGATGGTAGATTCTGGTGTCTCGTTTTTATGAAATGCTTTCAGGTATACTCTGCCCCCAGGAGTACAGTTCAAGTGAAGTGCTTTGTACCTGACTATGGACAGTGGTCATCTGTCACTGTGAAACATGAGGCCCTCTTACAGAACAGGATCATGCAGGATCAGTTCCTTGAGTGTCTTGCTCAACTTTCAATCTGTTGTTTTGACACCATGTGATGCTCAGGTGGGGGCAGATAACAGGCTGGGAGAGGCAGGAAAGACCTGGGATGACACAGGCTTTCCTTCCTGAGCGAGGGGTGTTTACTCGCTCATCAGTGAAGTACTCACTGGGTCTTCGTGGTGCCAGACTTTGTTTGGTGATATCCGCATGGTAATGGAACCAAAGCATCCACATTGGGTGGTAGCCAAGAGCTTGGTGTTAATCGAAGCTCTATGCTCCCTGCTGATTGTGTGACACTGGACAAGTTACTTAACCTCCTGTGCCTCCTTTTCTTGAAGTGCTGTAGAGACTGCATGAGAAAAAATCTGTGTGAAGTGTTTAATGGGATGCTGGCCTATGATAAAACCTTAGTTAACAGTTACACTATTTGATTGCTACTAGTCTTCTTGGTTGTTGTACTCAGAGTACAGAGTTTCAGAGTAATAGATGGAACATCACGTTTTTGAAATGGGTGCCAAGAATTTGATGCCTCCTAATAGCGTGAGGTAAGGACTGGAGTTTCTGAGTAGGGTTCTTCATGGGTAGGAATTCCTTTGACACATTCTAGAAACTAGCCATTGTGAAATGGGGCAGCCATAGTGAGGGATTTCTGTGGGAGTTGAGTGACTTCTGCAGGGTGCTTGGTGAAAAAAACAAAGCAAAATACAGGTCAAAATACAGGACTTCTCCCAAGAAAGGCTCCCACCCATCTGCCTCTTTTCTCATACATATGCTCAAGACATGTGCACGTCTCCTCTTCGGACTTGGGCTTGCCAAGGTACAGCAGTCAGCTCCATGTTTTAAGCACTTAGGAGCCAGGAAGTGCTCAAAATGCCTTATATAAGAATGCCGAAAGGGCTGCCTCATGGAGTGCTTTTAGGGTTATAACCTTGTGTGTGAAAGTGCCCAGCAGTGTTAAAAGCAAAATGAAGAGCAGCAATGCTGAAGAAATTTTCTGATGAAAGAATGATATTTATACTTTGTTAATAAATAAATGCAACACAGGTAAATCCCAGTGGAAGTAGCAACATCTTTTCTGGTAACCAAGCCCAGCACGTGCCTCCTATGCCCCTCCCACTTTAAATCCTAGTGTTACACATACCACGCCTAGCAGATGTGTGCCTAGCAGGCTATTTTCCATGCAGTGATATTTATTTTTGATCCTGACATATGGTAGGATCAAAATTAATGTTTATTAAATGCATTATCTTAAGGCCCTTTTAATATCTTTATTGATTTGTTCTTTATTAAAATGGAGGGATTTCAAGCGAAACTGCTTTGGAAAGGAGTGTCTTGTTGAATTTTTTTTTACTTTAAGTTTTTATTTATTTTTATTTTATGTGTATGAATATATTGACTGCATGTACATAGGTACACCAGTGTCATGCAATGCCCAAGGAGGTCAGAAGAGGGTGTCAGAGTTATGGATTGTTATTAGCTACCATATGGGTGCTGGGACTTGAACCCAGGTCTCCTGCAAAAGCAGCTAGTGCCCTTAACCACTGACATCTCTCCAACCCCTGGAAAGGAGTACCTTGTCAAAGCAGAATGTCTCCTTTATAGAACAATTTGGGTAGGAAAGTACAGTTATAAACATGCAAAAATAGAAGCAGCCAGACAAGAATATCTCTTCTCCATTTTCTTGGATGAGTCAGTTACATGCTTAGCTAAAATTGATCTTCCATTAGCGTTTTGCTTGGTTTTTATGGTACTGATGTGTGAACCCATGGCTTTGCACGTGTTAGACAGGCTGTCTACATTCCTAGGCCACTTCCATTAACATTGAAGTTAATATTGAAAACAGCAAGACAGACTACGGCATTAGTGCCCATCCAAACACACCTTGGTTTCTTTTTAATTGTCACTCCAGATCTGTTTGATGAGCACACCGGCAAAATAAAAGAAATGTGTGTGGCATGTGGCATACACTTGTAATCCCAGTACTTGGGAGGTGAAAGCAGCAGAAACAGGAGCTCACTGTCATCATCAGCAACGTAAGGAGTTCAAGAGTAGCCTGGGCTACATGAAACCTATCTCAGTAGTCTCCCATATACATAAAAGAAGAAAGAAAAGGTTTGTTTCCATAGGGGTCAGGGGAGGTAGAGGTGAAGGAAAAGATGACAGGCCTGAACACAGTTCCAGATTCCGATCTCAGCTAAGCCTCTTCGGTAGCGCTTGGAAGAGGCTTGGGCAAGTTATCTAAGTTTTTTGGGCCTTAGTTTCCTTACTAGTAAAGTATAATAACACTGGTTTCATATTGATATAAAGTGGGAAGTTACTATCAGTGCTAACATTATCTACATAAAATTAGTATATTGAATTGGGTTTCTATTGTAATTCCCTTCCATACATTTAAATAAAATACAAATATGATTTCTAATCAGAAAATAAATTCATTAGCTTTGTCACCGAGTTGGTTTTGGTTTTAAGCATGAATAGTGTAATGGCTTTTTAGAAAATTGTTTACCTATTTATTTATGGGATGTGTAGATCAGAGGACATCCTGTGGGAGTAAGTTTTCTCTTTGTACAGTATGGGTTCCAGCGATCAAACTCAGGGCACTGTGTTTGGCAGCAAGCACCTTTACACACTGAGTCATTTTGCTGGCCCTCCTTCATTTTTAAGGAGGTGAGAGTGGCCAAATTCATTATCATGGTTTGTAGAACTCTTTTATCTGCATCCTGATTAGCTTTCAGAGGAGCAGCATCTGTCTGCACTTTCTGGGTAATCTAGAGTGAGTGAGTGACTGATTGGTTTTGAGACTGGGTCTTCCTGTAACCCCAGCTGGCATAGAACTCATTGAAATGCATAGACCAGGCTGGCCTGGATCTCACAGAGATCTACCTGCCTCTTGCCTCCTAAGTGCTGGGATTAAAGATTTGAAACCACCACTAGATTACTCGACATATAATCTGTCTAGACTTTAAAAACATCTTTTTTCCAACATGACTTGATATGTCCCTTCTAGTTTCTATTTCAGAAAGTATATGCACCCCCTCCCCTTTTTTTTTTTTTTTTTCAGTTTTTTGAGACTGGGTCTCACTGTCTAGCTTGGCAAGCCCTGAATTCACTGTGTAGACCGGGCTAGCCAGGCTTTCACAGAGATCCGCCCAATTCTGCCTCCTGAGTACTGGAATCAGAGGCAGAAGACACTATGCCTGGAGTGTTTTTTCTTTTTCTTTTCCTTCTTTCTTCCTTTTTTTTCGGTGCAGGGGGAGGTGGGCAGCTCTGGGAATTGAACCCAGGGCTTTTTGCCTACTAGATAAGCAGTGGACCACTAAGCATTATACATCTCCAGTCATCACCATTGCACAAGTTGTATGAGATCTATTTAGGGAATTGGTACCTGTTTGTCTGTCTGAACTACCGGGGTACTTGGTGCTTAGAGAGATACAGAGAAGCCAAAGATTGTGTTCATATGTATGTAAAGCATGAGATGGAAGAAAAGCATTTAAAAGTATAATGTATTGTATATAATGTGGCAACATAAGAGTAAAGTTAAAAACATGCTCTTGGCCCAGGTGTGGTGGCACACACTTTTAATACCACACTTGGGAGGCAGAAGCAGATAAATCTCTATGAGTTTGAGGCCAGCCTTGCCTACCTAGAGAGTTTTGGGCCAGCCAGGACAACATGATGAGACCCTGTCTCAAAAAAACAAAAAGAAAAAGAAAAAGCACAAACAAAAATCTCATCTATTAACAGTACATACCAGAAATTTTTTTCAGAAAAAAAAATTTTAAATAGTTTTGGACTTATTTTTTTTATTTTATGTGTATGAGCATTTTGCATATGAGTGGGTCTGTGTTTCACAATGTTTGAGGAGGTCAGAAGAGGGCATCCAATGCCTTGTTAGCTGCCTGTGGGTGCTGGGAACCATATTCTGGTCCTCTCTGCAAGAGCAGCCAGTGCTCTTAACCACTGAGCCATCTCTCCAGCCCTAATTTTAGAAAATTATTGACATTATTAATGAAGGAATTATAATAGCAATTTGTCAAAGCTGAATCTAAGGAGTACTAGGAAATACATTTACATAGAAAAAGATAATGTAGAAAGAACCAGGCTGGGAAGCTGGCTCAGCAGTTAAGAGTACTTGCTGCTCTTCCAGAGGACCTGAATGCAGTTCCTAGCACCCTCATCAATCAGGTGGTTCACAACCGCCTGTAACTCCAGTTCCAGGGGATCCCAGGTTCCCTCTTCTGGCCTCCTCAGGCACCTGCACACAGGAGCAAGCACATACACATGTAGATAAAATAAAAAATTTTAATGTAAAAACAACATCTTGGGTTGGTGGTGTGGTTCAGTAGGTAAAGGTGCTCCTAAAGTTGTCCTCTGACCTCCACATGCATGCCTTGACATGCACGTGTGTGTGTGCATGTATGTGTGTACTTCAATTAAAAATTTGGGGGCTGAAGAGATGGGTCAGCAGTTCAAAACACTTGCTGTTCTTTCAGAGGATCCAGATTCAGTTCCCATCACCAACCTGGTAACTCCAGGTCCAAGGAATCTGATGCCCTCTTCTGGCTTCTGTAGGCATTGCATGCACATGGTGTGCTTATACACATGCAGACAAAACACCCATACACATAAAAGGAAATGAATAAATAAAATATTTTAATGTTTTCTGGGTTTGGGTTTTTTTGTTTTTTTGATTTTTATTTGATCTCTTTGAGTCAGGGTCCCAGCTGTACTCTGCCTCCCAAGTGCTGGGATTAAAGGCATGTGCCTTTAGATAGAGGCTGGCAGATTTCTGAGATTGAGGCCAGCCTAGTCTACATAGCAAGTTCAGGCCAATTGGAGCTACTGGAGGACCTTGCCTCAAAATAAATAAACTTTTTTTAGTGTTTTGCTTATTTTATTTTATTTTGTTTGTTTGGTTGGTTTTTTTTTTTTTTTTTTTTTTTTTTAGACAGGGTCTCCCTGTAGTCCCAGCTGGCCTGGAACTCACTATGTAGACCAGGCTGCCTTGAACTCACAGAGATCCTTCTGCCTCTGCTTCCCAAATGCTGGGATTAAAGGTGTGTGCCTCCACACCCGACTTAAAAATGTTTTTAAAAGAAACAGATTTCACCTTTAGGTGCAGAACTGGTTAATATCCTATAGAATAATGAATAATGAAAACCAACCTTGCAGGTTATCTTTCCTACCAGACAGAAATCATTAGCAGCTTACCAAGTTTTGCAAAGCATCTGACTTTACAGAATGTGGACTCTAGTCAGTAGTAAATGGAAGGCCAGACAAGGTTGTGCTCTTGTGTAGCCTTAGATTTCGTGAAAGCAGGCAGGTGGGTGATGGTCTGGTAGAATTTGAAAGCCTGTTTTGTTTTTCCTTTGGGGGAGGCTTTCCAGGTTTTAGGGCTTTTTGTTTGTTGTTTTCATAGGGATTCTTGCTATATACCCCAGGCTGGTTTGGAACTCTTGCCTTAGCCTCTTGAGTGCTGGAATTACAGGCATGTGCCACCTCACCAGGCTCTCTTCCCCAGCCTAGATTCTTTCTAAAGTAAATCTGATTTGTGCTCAAGAGCTAACGTGTGACTAGTTCTAAGGTGAACGGAGACCTTAGAAAACGTAATGAAGTCATGGTGGGATGACGAAATTCAGAGCTTAGAGAAAGGACAGTGGTGGTCTCAAGCAGAAAAGGCAAGGCATGGCAGTCATGTTCTGAAAATATTGCCCTGCCCAGCTGGACTAGATCTTGCTATATACACCAGGCTGGTCTAGAACTCATGGAGATTTCCTGCCCTCCCCCTCCCAAGTGCCAGGATTAAAGTGTATGTCACCATGCCCAGCCTCTATGGTATTTTTTGGGACAGTCTGTCACTGAACCCGAACTCACCATTTTGGCTAGACTGGCTAAGCTCCCTAGATCTGACCATCTCCACCTCCAGTGTTAGGGTTATGAGAATCATACTTGTGTGTGAGGGATCAGAACTCAAGTCATGATATTGTACAGTAAGTATTTTACCCACTGAGTCATCTTCTCAGCATCAGTAAAGGGTCCTCTTTTTTAATTCCCTGTATTTCTTTCTTTTAATTTTTTTTAGTTTATTAATTTTAAGTACCCTCTCTACTTGTATTAAAAAATATTTTTTATTTCTTTGTATTTTATGAGTGTATTGCCTGAATGTAACTGCACCTATGGTGTGCAGTGCCCTCAGAGGTAAGAAGAGGGCATCAGATCCCCTGGAAATGGAGTTATAGATGATTGTTGGCTGCTATGTGGGTGCTGGGAATCCAGCCCAGGTTCCCTGAAAAAACAGGCAGTGCTCTTAACCACTGAGCTGTCTCTCCAGACCCACTTCTTGCATTAAAAAAAAAAAAAAAAAATTATTCATGATCTTTGACTATTTTTCTATTGAGATATTTATCTTTTTACTAATCAGAAAATTTTTCTATGTTAGTGTTTGTCTTTTCTTATATGTATGCAAACATTTCATAAATTTTGTTATCTCTTTTATTTCGTTCAGAGAACATGGTGATTAAAAGTCACCATGTCCCAGCCCTGTATTCCGGGCTAAGTGCTAGTGTGCTGGGCTGCAGTTTTCTCATGGGCAAGAAAAGCTGACCACTGTAGTTATGAGGCGAACCCCTACAGAATCTGAAGCAGGACTTGTGCTTTTAGGCAGTACATATTCCTCATTGCAGGTTTTCTTTTCTTTGAAGTTTTAACTCTTGTTTTGAAAGATGATTGTTGCAACATAGCAGATGGATCGAGAAGAATCTGTGTACGATATAAATTTTGCACTTGTTTATGTATGAAAGACCCTAGAAAACAGTGCTGGGTAAGGAGGTCCACACCTGCAATCTCAGCACTTGGGAGGATGATATAGGAGGAGGCTAGCCTAGGAGGAGACTAGCCTAGGCTACATAGTAAGTTCTAGGCCAGCTTGGGCTACAGAATGAGACCCTGAAGCGGGTGGAGGGAGGACAGAAAACTATATATAGCTGAAACGAGCCATCTTGGAATGCACAAAAATGCACACATATAGGACTATGAACATATTTCAGTGTAAGGCCCTAGGGTACAACACCATTGCCAGGCATGGTGTGCATGCCTTTGATCCCTCCCCGTGTGGTGGGGAGGGGATAGGCAGATCTCTGAGATTGAAGCCAGCCTGGTTGACATAGGGATTTCTAGGCCAGCAGGGGCTGCAGAGAGACCCTGTTGCAAACCACCACCACCACCACCACAAAACAAACAAACAAAAAAGATTAAGTTAAAGATTTTTTTATGCACACAAACAAACTTCTTAAATACCTGGCAGCTTCGTCAGGTCACTACTCTGCTATTTACAAATGTCTATTCACAAATGTTAAGACTTTCCACTACACTTCAGATGGCTCTTTCTACCACTTCACAATAAATCATAAACTCTAACCTAGTGAGAACCACTTCCATAAGCAAATCTCAGCTCTTTTTCAAGGTGAAATGTTTTATTTATTGTAGTTATGTGTGTATACATATATATATATATATATCCTAATATGTAAAGTTATGCTATTATTGTTACATATATTGTATATATATTTAAAAGATAGGAACAATTAGTCCGTATTTATGATGGGGTTTTTATTTTTGTTTTTTACTAAAATCTGTGTATAGAGGCTGGAGAGATGGGTAAGCAGTTAAGAGCATGTACTGCTCTTCAGAGGACCCAAATTCATATTGGGTGGCTCACATTTGCAAATCCAATTCCAGGGTGATCCAACTCCTCTACCTACACACACACACACACGAATAAATAAATAAAAATAAGTCTTAGATCAAGTTCAGCCTGGTCTACATAGCATGGTCCAAGCCAGCTGGGGGTACAAAGACACGCCGTCTCAAAAAACAAACAACTACCACCAAAAGACTCCCAAACCAAAACCAAATACAGAGTTTATGGGGAAAAGGACGTAGGGTCACAACGTTAAAAAACATGATAAGCTAGGTGTGGTGGTGTATACCTGAAACCTCACACTTGGGAAGTGGAAGGAGGAGGAGGACTTTAAGGCCAGCTCCTTACCTCAGTGAGTTGAAGGCCAGCCTGGGCTACAGAAGACCCTGCCTCAAAAACAAAACAATACCCAAAAAATCCACCATCCCCTAGATTACAGGCATGCTTACATTTTGCTCCTTTATCCTTCAAACTAGAGCTGCTCCACAGCCACAAGAGCGTAGAAGTAAAGACGCACTGTGCTGGATGTGCACAGGCTCTATGGAGTGAGTGGTGGAGTGGAGCACAGTCACTGACCCAGAGAGGCAAGGAGATGCAGCAGCCTCCCCACAAATCCCTTTCTGGGAAGATTTCTTTCTAATCACTAATCAAAAAATCAAATGTAGACTAGGGTTGACTCCAAAGGCCAGTAGTGAGTTAGTTTTTATGTCTCTACAGCGTTGTTATCTGTACCAGCATGGCTTTCTCCAGAGCCACTGATGTCACCCAAAGGGGCAATTAAGGAATTGAGCTCAATAGTCCACACCCTCTACATGGAAGTCTGGGTCAGAAGCAGCAATGTAGGAATGGCAGCGGGCCATCCACAGGCAAACTGCTTTCTCAAGTCAGGGGGACACCAGAGCCCAGAGCCCAGGGATACACTGCATCATTCTACAAGGCGGAGTCTGGATCGCCTTCTTGGGAAGAAGAGTCTGGAGGAGATGCTGAATGACATAAGATGACAAACTGGTGACTCAGCCCTCTTGTATTTTAAGTAATGGATGACTGACTGAATTCTTTTTTTACTGGCAAAAAAACCACAAAAGAAAATTGGGTGGGGACTCAAGGTTCTCAAATGCTTCTGTTTTATAATGTGAACAAATGCACCATAAATTCCTTTGCATATACCTAATATTACATAAAAGTAAAAAAAAAAATTGGGAGGAACAGGACTGGCTCAGTACCTGAGTGCTTCTCTGCAAGTGTGAGTACCTAAGTTCAAACCCCTGGCACCCATGTAAACAAGCAGGCCATGAATGTGTGTGCTTGTTACACCAGTAGTGGGGGCAAAGACTGGTAAATCCCAAGAGCTCCCTGGCCACCAGGCAGCCCAAACAGTGAGCCTCCAGTTTAGGAAGAGACCTTGTCTAGGGCAATAAGGTGAAAAGAAATAGAGGAAGATACCATCCTGCCCTGAATCCCACGTAACACGCACACGCACACACACACACACACACACACACACACACGCACGCACACACACACACAGACAAATGCATGCATGCACAGGCAAAATAGGAAAAGTGGACAAATAATGAAGGGAAGTCCAGGCTTCTCTAGTCTACCACAGTACAGGACCCGGGAGAGCACCTTCAGCACCACTGTCAGTGCTTTGATTTCAGCGTCTTCTACCCAGAGACAGTCACCTCTTACTGGTATGACCTCAATTACATCAAACTTATTCCTTCCCTTCCTCCCTTTCTTTCTTTTTTGGTCTTTTTGAGATGGGGTCTCCTTGTAGCCCCAGTTGGCCTGGAACATACAAGGCTGGCCTTGAACTCAGAGAGATCCACTGGACTCTGCCTCCCAAGTGCTGAGATAAATGGCATGTTTTGCTGTACCTGGCCAGATCGTATCTCTTAAATATAACCTCCAGAACTTCCTACCAATTGCTTGCTCCAACTCCTTTTTCAAATTCCATTTTAGTGTGTACACACGCATGTGGGTACGCGCATGCCACAGTGTGAGTATGGAGGTCAGGAGTCAGTTCTCTCTTTCTACCACCTCAGTCCTGGGAAGTTTTCAGGCTTGGCAGCAAGTACCTTTCACCAAGCCATCTCACCAGCTCTAGATCTGCTTTTATCTGAGCACAAGTGTGTGTGGGTGCCTGGGGGAGGGGTCAGTTGGATTCCCCGGAGCTGTAGTCACAGGTGGTTGTGAACCACCTGACATGGGTGCTGGGGACCAAATTTGGGTCCTCTGGAAGAGCAGTAAGCACTCTTTAACTGCTGAGCATCTCTCCAGCCCCATTCTCTCTACCTCTTAAGAGTTTTACCTCCCACTCACCTGAGGCTTCTCACTGACCCTTGAAAGATACCCGCTTTCTTTTCTGTACATAGTGAGACCCTGTCTTTAAAAAAGATTAAGGAGGCCAGGCATGGTGGCATACCTGGCATTTTTTAAAAAGGACATGGCGCTTCATTTAGTACAGACTTGTAACACACTCCCACGAGGGATTTTTGTCTGCTATCAGAGGTGTAGAAGTAGATGGGAAAACGACACTGAGGACACAGGCTGCTGCAGTCTTTTGGATATTTCCTTATATGTGGTCTTGCTCTGTGTCCTAGACTAGTCCTGATTGTATGGTTTTTTTGCCACAATCTCTCAAGTGTTGGGATTACAGGCATGTTGTCTGGTGGGAGCACAGACTATTATGTACAGCCTTCTCAGACCACATTGCCTCCCCTTGAGCCCATTGTGTTTCTATGGATTTGTCCTAAGAAAATTCTTGTAAAGATAAGTATTTTGTTCAAAATTTTTAAAATTGTCTGGCGGGGGGCGGGTGTGGTAGGAGGGGCATACATGCTACAGCATGGATATGGAGGTCAGATGTTGGGGTCCCTCTGATTGGGGCTGGCCCGAGCGGGATGCAGGGTCTCCGCCATGAGGGGTTGAGAGGCACAGAGTCAAAACACAGATCCTGGGAGCTGGGTGGACCCATGCAGAGGGCGAGATGCAGCAAGCTCAGTTTATTCAAGGAAGTGCAGAGGGTTTTATGAGTTTGGTTAGCCAATCATCCTATGGGGTGGTTCCCAACTGCAGCCACTAGTGTTCCTTCTCTTAGGTCATCCAGGTGCGAAGCGGAAGTTGGTGTCACGCCTGACCAAGAGTGGAGCGCCTCGTCCACAGAAGCCATTCCCTTATTCCTCTTGGCAGGTGGCCTGGCTAAGGCCCACACTGCATTACGCCATACAGTCAGAGAGCAGCTCTGTGGAGTTCGTTCTCTTCTGCCTCTACATGGGTTCTGGGAGTCGCGAGAATTGCATTGTTGGGTGATAAGGCCTTTATCTAATAATCTTTACTAAGTAGTTGAGTGAATTCTAATGCACCAGTACTATACAATGTAATTCCATGAAATTTTTTAAAAGATGAGGGATAGGGGCTGGAGAGGTGGTTCAGGAGTTAAGATCATTTGATGCTCAATAATGAGGACCAGAGTTCAAATTCTAACACCCACATCAGGTGGGTCACAAATGCCTGTTATTTCAGCTCTAAGGAATCCAGCAACCTCTTCTGACGCTACAGGCACCCGCACAGACACATACAGGCCTAAGTCAAATAAAATAATATAATTAAAAATAGATGTAATAAAATAATTTTTAAAAAGAAAGGTGAGGTAATAATCTATAATGTTTGACATTGAATATTCTTCATTTTTTAATATTTTATTTATTATTTTAATTTTATGTGTGTGAGTGTTTTGCCTGTGTGTGTATAAGTGAACCCATGTCATGCAATGCCCTTGGAGGACAGAAGAGGGCATCAGATCCCCTGGAACTGGAGTTACGAATAGTTATTAGCCATCATGTAGGGATTCGAACCCAGGACTTCTGCAAAACAGCCAGTGCTCTTAACCACCGAGCCATCTCTCCAGCCCCTCTTCATTTTTTTTTTTAAAGCAAACTATTTTGTAACATGTTGAATATGATCCCATCTAAAGTTTACTGTAATGATGCATTTCTTTCATGATTTACTACATTATCCAGGGCTTGTGAGATGTCTCAGTGGGTAAAGGCACCTTTTTCCAAAACTCTAACGTCCTGAGTTCCATCTCCAGAGCCCACATAGTGGAAAGGAAGAACTGACTCCTGAAAGCTGTCCTTTCACTTCCTCACACATAGTGTAATTTAAAAGTCAATAAATATTGTCTAACAAAAATAGGTCCATAGCGCATATAAAATGTAAGACCTTTGTCAACTGTGCCCTTTAGAGACATTGTTACCCTTCTGGGAGCTTTGGACTCTTAATTTCTAGTCAAAACCCAGGAACTGGGTTTAGTGGTGCACACCTTTAATCCTAGCACTTCAGAGGCAGAGGCAGGCAGATCTCTGAGTTCCAGGCCAGTTGGGGCTACAGGGAGATCCTGAAAAAAATTAAACTAAGCAGATTCAGATTATTTTGTGTGCAGTAGATGCAACATGGCTACACTGGGCAAGATGGTTTATGCTACCTCCGGGTCACAAGCTCCATAGCGTACACGTGACCTTGAGATCTCTTTGAATAAGGCATGGAAGTGCTTGTGCTGCTTGGATGACAAGCAGTGCCTTTAATTTTGTTTCCTTGCTTTTAAAGAGATCAGAACCCAAATAAAGCTTCCTGGTGCCTCAGTTTTAAGCAACTGAGCTCTAAGTTCAGAAATGCTAAAGATAGGAGCGTGGTCAAGAGGGAAGAAGGGGAGCCTGGTAAAGGAGCCTGAGGTGCTGGCCCAGCTCCTGGGAAGCCTCTTGGCCTTGTGCTCCGTGAACTGCAGTAGGAACATGAACTCCATTTTCAAAGCCCCATAAAGCATTCTCCCAGGCCTCCCTTGCTAGGTTTCACAGCTCTCTGTGGAAATGAGAGCCTGTGTAATTGCCTGACATAAATGAACAGAGCAGGGACTGTAAGAAGACCAAGATGTTCCCGCTGGTGGAGCTGAGAATTAAAAGAGCGTGGCTGTGCCCCAGCTCACTGCGTCCCTCTTGGGGCCTCTGCATGGAGCTCCTTCCCACAAATGCTCATCTTAACTGGGTCCTTCCTTACCAAAACTCAGCAGGGCCTGCTGCCTTTCTATCTGGAGATGGCTTCACTGGGACTTTCTGTGTGAGAGTTAGATATTACAGTTTAATTCCAAATGTTTCCACAGTCTTAACCTGCTTTGTGTGTGACCTTTGGACACCAGCGTATGTCTTTCCCAACAAAAGTGTTTTGAGAATACTTGATAAGATAAAATAAGTGAGCCCAAGTGCCTATGTAGTGGGCACTCTAGAGGAACTACCAATAAGGGGCTTGCTAAGGGCTGCCCCTTACCAGCATTTTTCATAAATTATCTTATTAATCCTCAGATCAAAGAGTCAAGTGTGTCTTTTGTGGTGAGGAAACTGAGGCATATAGAGAGGTGACTTATTTATATTCACACAGCTGGTAAGGCTGTTGTCAGAGACCCAGACTCACCCCGCATCAAAGCCTGTACCCATCCATCCGGCTACTCTGGACTTCTGCCCTCTTCAGCTCTCCATGGGGGAATATAGATGGCCAGTGAGGGCTGCTGAAAACAACAGATTTCTGTTTGAATTTATAAGAATTGTGAATGGCTTAATAAATTATTAGGTTTCTCTTAATTGTTTTCTTTAATTTCCTGTTATGAATTGAATTTAAGCACTAGATTTATGTTTTGTTTAAATTTTGTGCTAAGTTTAAGAGCAGTTGTTAAGCCATGTTCAAAGAATTGGACTTAGCATGAGTTTTAATATCTGTGACAATCTCCCCATTTCTTCCTCCCACACACAACAGGTTGAGTAAGGGCAGAGCCAAATGACAAGGTGTTCACACGTAGCCATACTCTCAGAATTTAGCTAGTTAAGACAGTTTTGCCTAACAGGTTGGACTGACTGAATGCCTACAGTGCTACAGTTGAAGTGTCAGCTCCAGTTTTTCCACATGAACAGCACACTAGATGTCTCCAGTAACTTCTCGTTTCCCCACAGCCAACTCTTCACAACCTCCCACCTTGAGAGATTTGGAAAGGACTTGCCAGGAGAGGTTTGGGGGAAGGAATGGAGTTGGTGGTTTTTAAAAAAATTCTTATATATTTAATTTGTGTGTGTGCATGCACTCCATGGTGTGTGTGTGGAGGTCAAAGAAAACCTTGCAAGAATACTTTCTCTCTTTCCACTATGTGGGTTCTGGAATCAAACTCAGGTCATCAAGTTTGATGGCAAGCACCTTTACCCAGTGAGCCATCTTGCCAGTCCTGGTGGCTGTTTTTTTGTTGTTGTGGTGGTGATTGGTTTGGTCCCTGTATTGGTTACTTTTCTGTTTCTGTAATAAAACACCACAACCAAAAGTGACTTAAATAAATAATTTATTTTGGCTCACAGTTCCATAGGGTCGAGTCCATCATGGTCAGGAAGAATGGCAAGAGGAACAGAAAGCTCACATCTTCAAAGACAAAGCACAGGGGTGGGGGGACTAGAAGTCGGGTAAGACTGTGAGCTCTCAAAGCCCGGCCCCAGTGACATACTTACTAAAGAGTCCATGACCTCCACAAACAATGCCAACAACTTGGACCAAGTGTTCAAGTACTTGAGCCTGTGGGGGATGTTTCTCATTCAAACCACCACAGTGTCTGGGTCAAAGCATCTGATGGCCTTGGAAGTCCAGAGTGGGCAGTGGAGAGCTCCAGAGCAACCAGAAGTGGATAAAACCAGGGTTCTAGGTTTTGGGGAGAGAGTAGCCCCAAGGAAAGGAAGGAGTCCTGAGAAAGGAGTTAGCCCTGGAATATGCCGTTTAGGTGAGCTTTTGTGGGCTTGAAGCTCTTTGGATGGGACTCAGGAGCACTTGGGAGTGTGATCTCGAAGGTATAGCATGGTTTCTAGGTGGACACACCTTGGCTCCATAGACCTCTTCCCATAGGGGAAGGCCCTATAAGCATGGGCTCTAGGACAGGGCCATACTGTTATGTCTTGGCCTTCTGACAGTGCCCTGTAGTGCAGTAGAATGAAGTGGGGTGACAGAGACCTGGCTGTGGGCTGAAGTGTAACCGTGCTGTAGTCATTTCCTGCTCACGTATCATCTTTCTGTTCTTTCTTCCCCTAAAGATCCTTGACTTGGGGCCATCAACTTCACTGTCCCTGAATGAAGCCTACGCTGCCCTCACACTCATGATTCTCCTGCCTCTGCCTCCTGAGTCTTGGAAATACAGGCTTGTTACCACCAGGCCTGCTGCTTCTGAGGGCACCAGTGATATCCAGATGAGTGCCTTGATTGGAGCAGAGGACTACCGCTTGCCAGCTGAGGACAGAAGGAACTAGGGAGGAGTAGTGTGCTGGTGGGTTAGAGCAGACCAGTGTGGCTTGTGCGCTGCCATCAGGAACAGTGCCGAGATTGGAGGTTGCTTTATGACCAAGGCTGTTGAACTCCAAAGCTCTGTGACAGTGATAACCCATGTTCTGCCTCAGTATCCCCTGAACATTTCTGCCACGGTCTTAGAAAAGCCATTGGAGAGCTGGACGTAATAGCTTATGTCTGCAGTCTCCATACTTGGGTGGCAGAGGCAGGACTGATGCAGATTCCGGGCTAACCTGATCTAATAGCAAATTCTAGGCCAGCCAAGGCTACATAGCAAGATCTTGTCTCAAAAAAGAAAAGCCATCATATTTTCATGTCCTAGTTTTTCTTTAGTTTTGTTTTGCTCATGGTACCAGAAATGGAACCTGGGCCTTATGTGTGTATGTCACCAAATAATTAATATCCTGACTCATGTTAAAAAGAAGCTGACTCTCCCCTCACTTGTTATTCAGTCAAGGATACTAGACCCAAGATTGCTTCTGTCTGTCCAGAAATTGTATACAAATCCAGAGGAGCCATTTGAAAAGAATAAAATTAAAGATCCTGTTTCATGAGCAGGGTGTAGCACATGCCTATGATCCTGAAGTAGAGGATTGCTTTGAGTATCAGGCCAGCCAGGTCTGTCTACCAAGACCCTGTCTCACAAAGACATAACAAAAACAGTAAAATTACTCCTCTTGTTTTGTTGGCAGAGATGCTGCAGTTTGTCAGCAACCAAGTGGGAGAGTTCCCTGACTTGTTTTCAGAGCAGCTGTGCAGCTCCTTTCCAGGAGGCGGTGGCGGCGGTGGCGGCGGCGGTGGTGGCGGCAGTGGCGGCAGCAGCAGCAATGGCAGGAGCAACAGTGGTGGAGCTGCAGACCCCACTGGACAGCGGCCATTCAACCAGGTCCCGTTATCTACCTTCTCTCCCTCGGCTGCCTCCCCTCAGGCTCCAGCCCTGCAGGTCAAGGTCTCTCCTTCCACCATGCCCACCCCACCCCGGGCAACGCCTGTTCTCCAGCCCCGACCCCAGCCCCAGCCTCAACCTCCAGCTCAACTGCAACAACAGACAGTAATGATCACCCCAACATTCAGTACTGCTCCACAGACGAGGATCATCCAGCAGCCTTTGATATACCAGAATGCAGCCACCAGCTTTCAAGGTGATTCAGAAATCAGATGTAGAACAGTTGATTGGTTCCAGAGCTTGTGTGCCAACCTGCAGACACTGCAGATTTGTCCTCCTTGAGGATGAAAGAATATGTCAGTATGGTCCTATCTGGACAAGTTTCTGGTCATTGGCAGTATGAACTGGTGCAGAAACAGTTCTGCTTCCTTAATACCTGTTAAGCCTGCCCCAGTGGCTTCAAGAGTCCAGCAAACATGGCAGGTACAGAGCTGTCCTGATAATTAGAGGTCAAGGTTTGAAATTTCCCTAGTTAGCTGCCAGATGTGGCTACCTGCGGATGAGAGCCATTCCTTCAACAAACAACTCCTGAACATGCACTGTGGAAGTAAATACAAGGTTTAAAATAGGTGCTCCATCTTTGAATAGCAGCCTCATGTGACTGAGTGTGCGCACAGTGAATGATTAGCTGCCGCGCTGGTCCTTCCCATGGAGCTACATCCGCTGACTGCGGGGAGCCCTGGGTAGGATGAGTAGTGCTCTCAGTTTGAGGACATTCATAGTTTTCCGTGGGTTTTGAGAATTTGGAGGAGGTGGTGTAAGGCAGAAAACTGAGTCCACAATCCCAGAGCCCATTTTCCATCTAGAAGGGATGGGAGCAAATGAAGCTCTGGGGAGTTGTTGCTTCTCAGCATCTATTAACTCCATTGCGGGTGCACCCATTCGCCAATGAGCTTCCCTTACCTTCGCTCCAGCACCCAGAGTAATAAAACAGTTTGTACTCATTCTGTCAGAAATTGATGCAGCCCTTATGGGATGTTCTTATTCTCTAAAGCAGCTTGTAAATGGCTGTGCATATTTTCCTCAGCAGCAGGTGGGGAGCTGAAGTCATTATGAGACACTCTATCCTTGGGTTATTGCTGCAGCTGTAGTGACAGCATGCAGTCCTTATCCATGTAACTTTTTTCTCTTCTTCCTCAAAGTCCTTCAGCCTCAAGTCCAAAGCCTGGTGACATCTTCACAGGTACAGCCAGTCACCATCCAGCAGCAGGTGCAGACGGTCCAGGCCCAGCGGGTGTTGACACAAACAGCCAATGGCACACTGCAGACCCTTGCCCCAGCCACAGTGCAGACAGTTGCTGCACCCCAGGTGCAGCAGGTCCCGGTAGGTGGCTTAGAAAGGGTTTAAGGAGGAACCAGTGGAAACTCTCAACTGGTCCTTGATCGAAACTATGGTCTGCATGCTAAGAAGGGCCAGCAAGAGTGTGCAGAGAGCAACTGGGGGGGCTAGGAAGGGTACCAGGATGCATTTGTAAGCGGTATACAGAGATCCAGCTGAGCCTCATGTGTAGATCCACACTGGCATCCATGGAAAAGGCTGGTATAGTAACACATATAATGGGTATAAAACTGGAATGAGGGCCAGCAAAATGGCTTAGTGGGCAAGGGTGCTTGCTGCCAATCCTAATGACTTGAGTTCAGTCTCCAGGACCCAGATGGTAGAAGAGAAAACCACCTGTACTGTGACATGCATGTCCCTCCCCCCACCTGCAAATAAATAAAATGTAAAACTGGAAAGAAACACTCTGAATTGATCTCTCTCAAATAACTTTCTTTTATCTTCTGTTTTCCCTGTTTTATAGGGACACTAAGTGTGTATTTGGGGTAGAATAAGTGCGTTGTTTTTGTAATGAAAAACCATGTTTTGGGGGAGCTAAGGAGATGACTCAGTGGGTAAGAGTGCTTACTCTGTAAACATGAGGACCTCAGTTTGAACCCCTAGCACTCAGGTAAAAAGCCAGGCATGGCTGCTTATTCCTGTAACCTCAGCTTTGGGGCATGGGGGTGGGGTGCAGAGACAGGTGGATCCTGAGAGCTGCCAGCCTCGCTGAAAGGGTGATGGCCAAAGCTTCTGGTTTAGTAAGAGTCCAGGCTTCAAGACAGTGAAGCAGAGAGCAGGTCCTTAAGGACAGGTGCATCCATATGTGTGCATGTACCACACAACACACACACACTCTAAAACATGTTTTATGTGATATAGCATATGGACTATATTTTTTGGCTAACTAATTCTTTAATTACATTTTGTTTTTTGTGTGTTTCTGTGTGTATGTCTGTGAGTGCACCTGTGCCAGAGTGCATATGGAAGGCAGAAGACAACTTGAAGGAGTCAGTCCTCTCCTTCCACCGTGTGGGTCTTAGAGGTCAAACTCAGATCATCTAGCTTGGTGGCAGGCACATTTACCTGCTGAGCCACCTGCAGCCCAGCTTCATTGGGCTTATTGCTTTTGCCATGTTCCTGGCTCTTGAGTCTGTCCAAAGTCAGACCTCACCCACCATCCACAGTGAGGTATCCTTGCTGTGCTCCTGCCAGGTCACCAGCATTGCCATCCTCAAAGCCTTAAAGTCTTCTCCTCGTTCTCTCTCCTCCAACCCCATATTCAAGCTGTGAAGAATCTATGCGGCAAGAAACAAATGAAAAAATATGAAAAATAACATCACTTTTTTCCTCCTCTTTTAGGTCCTGGTCCAACCTCAGATCATTAAGACAGATTCCCTTGTTTTGACCACACTGAAAACAGATGGCAGCCCTGTCATGGCTGCAGTCCAGAACCCAGCCCTCACTGCCCTCACCACCCCCATCCAGACAGCAGCCCTTCAAGTACCAGTAAGTTTTATTCTCTCCTGCCTTTCTCTGTCCACAGCACTTCTGCGTGCTTTATAGAATATGTTGGTCAAATTGTAAATGTCACTCCACACTCCGCTTTTAGCTTTGCTTTCCCTTGGAGGAGTATTAATAGTGTGTGTTATAGGAAGTCTTGGGATCTGCAAGGGGGTAGGAATGAGCACCAGAGGAACCTTGTTGCTGGGAACAGCTCCACAGAGAACCATCATCATCTGGTAGGTCCTATTGCTGATGAGGTTTGGCCTCTAAAAGGTTCCAGGGCCACCAGACAGGAAGAGGTGCCAAGATGAAGGATGAAAAAAGCACCCATCCTTAAATTGAAGGATCTTGGCCACCTTGAGCATCCTGTGACAAGACAGTCTGAGTAAAAAATGATTAAAATTTTGGAAACACCAGCTTTGTTCACAGAAGCCAAAAACTGAGGTTGGGGTGTAGCCAGTCAATAGAGTATTTGCCTAGCATGCATGAGGCCCTGGGTTTGAGCCTCAGTACCACATAAGCAGGGCTTGAACATACCAACCTGTAATCCCAGCACTGGAGAGGTGGAGGCAAGATCAGACGTTCAAGGTCAGATCCTCAACTTCAAGTTTAAGGCCAGTGTGCAACAGAATAAGCAGTTTACAATAAAACTCATCAAGTAAAGTGTGCCCCACTTTTAGTTTAATAAAAAAAGAACTTTTGGAACATAAATCAACATGACTAAACCCGAAATGCTGAAATGATATAGAACAAAAGAAGTCTGTTGACTTAATCCCAGCACTCAGGAGGCAGAGGCAGGTGGGTTCCTGAGACTGAGGCCGGCCTGGTCTGCAGAGTGAGTTTCAGAACAGCTGGAGCTGCGGTCTCAAAAATCAAAACAAAACAAAGCAAGCCCACTGCCGTCGCAGAAGAATCTACACTAACGTTCCATTGATAATGTTCCAGATACAGAACTTGGCTGCTGCAACAGATTGGTGATTACGTGGACTATGGAAATAGGGTGTTCTATGTTAGGTTCACATGTAAACCTTCATAGAAATCTAAACTTTGGATTTCATGGTTGTGGGGGGTGGGTTGTGGCTATGCTGCCATGCCTGGCTTTGCATTATTTCTTGTTGATTACTGAAGTAAAGCAGTTTTTTGGTTGTTGGCCTTTTGGAAACTGAAGCCATCTATGGAAGAAAAATAAAAACTGAAATTAGTAAACATAGAAGCAAGGGGAAGCAGAAATAGAAGTAAAAGGAGAGAAGGCTTCTGTGGCTGACCTGTTTATTGAATAAAATGGCTCTGAATAGAAGTATCAGTTTTATCCTTAGCTTCTTGATGGCCAAACTGTAAAAAAAATATATATATAGTAATTTACTTGTCATTTGAGGGGGAAAAATGATGTCACATACCCAGAGAAAGTTTTCTCTGGTGCCAACTAGCATAGTTGGTAGTATGTATCCTTAGAGGCAGCTAGCAGTTTGACAGCAAAATCTTACAACTTGTTTCCAGCACCCTGTAGATGAAGAGTTCAGCTATCTGTAGCCAACCTAATCCTTTAGTCATGTAATTTATCAACGGTGCTTCTGAAAGGAAGATAGTAGCTGAGGTGTCATGGCTCTTGAGGGGCTCAGACCACATGGAGCATTATCGGATGATACCATATATCCAGGAACAAATCACTTTGTGTTGTGAGGTTGCTTTATTTAAACTAAAAGGATAATTCTGTCCTTTTTCTAGACTCTAGTGGGCAGCAATGGGACCATTCTGACCACAATGCCTGTAATGATGGGCCAAGAGAAAGTTCCTATCAAGCAAGTACCTGGGGGTGTCAAGCAGCTAGAACCCCCCAAAGAAGGAGAAAGGCGGACAACACACAATATCATTGAAAAGCGGTACCGCTCCTCTATCAACGACAAAATCATTGAGTTGAAGGACTTGGTCATGGGGACAGATGCCAAGGTGAGTGCCAAGAAAAATGTATCGCGCCCCACTGTCTCCCCTCTGTCTTTATCTTGGAAGTTAGGCAAGTCCCAGCTTTAAGTTGAATGAGCACAAGAATGAGTTAGAGGTCCATTCTTATTGAAGTATCTTGGTGTTTGACAGGATTATAAAATATTGGTCAGGTATGGTAGCACATACCTGCTTATAATCCCAGCACTTGGGAGGCAAGGCAGGTAGAGTCTAAGCCCTAGACCAATCTGGGCTACATAGTCAGTTCCATAGATAGATGATAGATAGATAGATAGATAGATAGATAGATAGATAGATAGATAGATAGACAGACAGACCAATCTGGGCTACATAGTCAGTTCCATAGATAGATGATTGATTGATAGATAGATAGACAGACAGACAGACAGACAGACCAATCTGGGCTACATAGTCAGTTCCATAGATAGATAGATAGACAGACAGACAGACCAATCTGGGCTACATAGTCAGTTCCATAGATAGATGATTGATAGATAGATAGATAGATAGATAGATAGATAGACCAATCTGGGCTACATAGTCAGTTCCATAGATAGATAGATAGATAGATAGATAGATAGATAGATAGATAGAGTTGACAGACAGACAGACAGATAGATAGAATTGGTAGGACAGTGACCTGGGATATTTGACTCCTTCAGCTGTGTTCTGCTCTGGCTGTGGGCTCCAGTGTCAGGTAGGGAGATACTACCTCTTACTCGGTGACCAGGTACAGGACTGTATGTCCTACCTTGGAAGCAGCTGAGGACATTCGAGATGTATTTTCACAGTGTTCTCTTTTAGGGAAGCTGAGGGCTCCACTCCTGCACTTTGGGGCACTGCTTGCTTCACTCCAGCACATGCTGATTTTACTGTCTCACCTGTCTTCCTTTCCAGATGCACAAATCCGGCGTTCTTAGGAAAGCCATTGATTATATCAAATACTTGCAGCAGGTCAACCACAAGCTGCGCCAGGAGAACATGGTGCTGAAACTGGCAAATCAGAAAAACAGTAAGTCTGCTTGTTGAGAAGGTGCTATCAGCCCTCACATGATGGGCACAGGGGAGAGAGTGCTGATATACACGAGGCCCAGCCTCGGGGGACTTTGTAAAAATGGATAGTTTCCCGGCAGAGAATTTTCTTTACAGAGCTCCTGAAGGGCATTGACCTTGGCAGTCTGGTGGACAGTGATGTAGACCTGAAGATTGACGACTTTAATCAGAATGTCCTTCTGATGTCTCCCCCGGCCTCTGACTCGGGGTCCCAGGCTGGCTTCTCTCCCTATTCCATTGACTCTGAGCCAGGAAGTCCTCTGTTGGATGATGCAAAGGTATGAGCTTTTGAATTTTTCTGACCCTCAGAATCTCTTCTGTCTCCCCTAATTAGGAAAAGTATGGCCACAGAGAAGTGGCTAGACCAGTTGTTAAAGCATTGTACAATATAGAAGGACAGGAATTCTGACGTTGGCTATAACTGAAGGGAGAAGAGAAAACAGGCTATGTGTGGTGATGCGTGCCTGTAATCCCAACACTGGAGTTCCAGGCAAGCCTGAGCTACAGGACATATGTAGTGGCACACCTTTAATCCCAGCACTCTAGAGGCAGAGGCAGGCGGATCTATGTGAGTTAAAGGCCAGCTGGGGCTACAGAGAGACCCTGTCTCAAAAAGACCAAAAGAAAAAAAAAAGTATATACAACAACACACAGAAAGGGAGAAAACTGACTCTTGAGTGAGGATAGCCACTCAGGGTTAGCCAGTCCCCACTGAAAGGCCCCATCAGAGAGGAATGAGTACAGACCTTAAATGAGGACACAGAGCAGCTGTCAGGCGGTGGGCCCCGGGCATTGCTAGATGTGCTCCATTACTTCCTCTGCCCATGATAGGCCTGGCACGACCACTTTCTGAGGCTGCTCATTTAGTAGGACAAGGCTGCCTCTGGGTGCTCTTACAGTTTGTAATCTAACAGATAACATTCCAACCAAGGGCTTTTAATTGTCCCTGAAGGGGTGGGGGCATGCCAATTGAAGTTTATTGGAATCAGTTAAAAGCAGCCCTAAGTTTAGTGATTTTCCTAGGAATTTTTAGACCACCAGATCCTATGTTGCATCTTGACATGGCAGTTTCTAGCCTCAAAAGCAGATTTCATTCTAGTGTGTGATTTGATCGGTTTAGTTTGTTTGAAATTGGATATCTTATTTCTTTGGCTAGCCTGGAATTTGTTATTTAGTGAGAGTAACCTTGAATCCCAAGTGCTAAGATGACAGGCCTTGTCATGCCTTCCCCCACCCCACCCCGCTTTGTGCATGCTAGGTGAGCATTCTTTTGAAATGTTTTTATAGATGTGATTCTGTTTGGTAACAGTAGTCCTATGACATACAATTTGAAATATATGCTTCAGGTCTCAGAAAATCTGGCCCAAACTTCCTGCGTCACTCCTTGTAAGTTCCCTAGGGCCTCCGATTCCTATTCTATCAAAAAGCATGTGCTAGCCAGATGTGGTAGTTCATGCCTTTAATCCCAGCACTCAGTTGGCAGAGGCAGAGAGATCTCTGTGAGATCAAGGCCAGCCGGGACCAGGAGGGAGAACCTGTCTCAGAAAAACAAAAGCAAAAAAAAAATCCTATTCTAGGTTTCAAGTAAGCAGTCTCAGTCATACTCCTTTAGATAGATAAACTCACCCTTAATTGTCTTTATTGAGATATAATTTAAATGCAGAGAAGTAGCCAATTTTAGGATCATTGAGATGTCCCAATTAAAAAAAAAAAAAAAAAAAAAAAACCCAGAGTAAAAATGTGCTTGCCACACAACTCTAATGACCTGAATTTGATTTCCAGAATCCATGTTTAAAAGCCAAACGCCAGGGTGGGAGAGCTGGCTCGATCCACATGAGGGGGCTTTACACACCTGTAATTTCCACCCCAGAAGGATCCAACACTCCCTTCTAGCTTCTGTTGGTACTTATAGACACGTATAAATAAAATAAATCTTTAAGATAAAAAATAATTAACTTGATCATAAAAAAAAAAAGCCACAGCACTCTTGCCCATATACACAGAACAGTAGCAGAAATAACCAGAGACCCCGCCTCATAAAGTTTGGGTTTTTTTGCAGTGATTGAAGTCAAACTCAGGGCGAATGTTCCACCACTGAGCCACATCCCCAGCTCCACTGTATTGTCTGTTGTTGTAAAGCTCCATTTTAAAAGAAAGCCTCTCTACTTTCGTTCTTTGGAACATAAACTTTCATTTAGAACATAAGCAACAATAGAATGTACCCATGTTTGAGCATAAGTTTGTGAACTGTGGACTTCTTGGGTCCATCATGGTTTTAGTCCTTTCTAGTGGCTTGAATTTAAACATCACTGTCTATTTCTTGGTATGTATATAAAAATAAACTGCTGTATAGTGAGAGGCCCTCTCCCCAGGGGTGGGAGGGGGAGTTGGTGTGGTAATCCAAATGATATTCATTCTAACCCTGAGCTACTGTTTTGAAGGTCAAAGATGAACCAGATTCTCCTCCTGTAGCACTGGGCATGGTGGACCGCTCTCGAATTCTGTTATGTGTCCTCACCTTCTTGGGTCTCTCCTTTAACCCCCTGACTTCCCTGCTGCGATGGGGAGGCACCCACGACGTTGACCAGCACCCGTACTCAGGCTCTGGCCGTAGTGTGCTATCACTGGAGTCAGGTATGTGGGTCTCCTGATGCTTACATGAGTTAGGGAGACTGCTGAAACATTAGGAGTGTACCTCCCTGCCTGCCTGCTTCTGGTAGGGCTGGCCTGAGTTACAGATGATAAGACAAACCCAAGTCCACTTGGAACAAGCGAGACACATCAGAGCCTGCTTTATTATAATTACCATGTAAGGAAAGGGGCTGAAAAGGTAGGGGAATTATTTGTTTGAAAGGGTCTTTGTGGTATTTTCTTACCTTAAGTGTGAGGCCTATGTCCTCACCTCCTTTGCTAGCTGAGATTTTTATAGGATGCAGGTCCGTGGCACAGGGGATATAGGACCCATTTAGGCTATAAAATTGTCCACTTTTCCTTCTGAAAATGATGCAGAAGGCTCTTTGATCTCATACCTCTGGAGTCTGTCGGGTACTTGGCTATTACACAAGGCCCTTCCTGACAGTCTCAGCTGTGATGCTCCTCTTTAGGTTCTGGGGGCTGGTTTGACTGGATGATGCCAACTCTCCTCCTGTGGCTGATAAATGGTGTGATTGTCTTGAGCGTCTTTGTGAAGCTGTTGGTCCACGGGGAGCCAGTGATCCGGCCACACTCACGCTCCTCGGTCACCTTCTGGAGGCACCGGAAGCAGGCGGACCTAGACCTTGCCAAAGTGAGTTCTCTCATCTGTCTTTCTTTATCCTTGAGGCTTGATCAAGACACTCAGTGAATCCAAGTCATGTTGGATCCCTGGTGTGTTTAAAGTTCTGTGGCAAGTACCTTGGTGACTGAGAAGAAAGAAAAGGACCCTGTACCTATAACAGACCCAGGGCCATGAAGGAGAGGGTACCTATACCTAGATCATGACATGGACACAAGATGATCCTTGTCTGTATTATGGCATACAGTGCTGTGAGTCTCGGTGCAGAAGAGATTAGTTACAGCTGTGAGTGGAGCAGATAGGCAAGCAGATAGGCAAGCATGGCAGAAAGACCTTCCAAGCTGATAGTATCATAGTGTATTAGTTCCTTTTCTCCTTGGAGAAAGGAGACCAAATTGGGTCTCTCCTTTAACCCCCTGACTTCCCTGCTGCGATGGGGAGGCACCCACGACATTGACCAGCACCCGTACTCAGGCTCTGGCCGTAGTGTGCTATCACTGGAGTCAGGTAGGTGGGTCTCCTGATGCTTACATGAGTTAGGGAGACCAAATACCTCACAGAAGCAACCTACGAGTGTTTATTTGGGCTCATAGTTCCAGTCTGCCATGGGAAAGACTGGAGGCCACGGGGGCAGCAGCTTGAGGCATGGCTCCTTTCATATCTTGGCAGATTAGGAAGCAGAGAGCTCAGGCTGTAACTAGAAGTGGCTCTGTTCGCCTTCAAGACCTGCTGCCAGCAATCCATCTAGGCCACAGTCCCAAAGGGTCCACAGCCTCCCAAGCCTGTGCTACCAGCTGGAGACCAAGCGTTCACATATGGAGCTTGTGGGGAACATGCACTTTCAAACCGTACCAAGCAGACAGGCTATTTTGGGGACCCTCAAGTTCAATGAGTGTGCCAAAGTGCAGGAGATAAAAACGAAGGCTGGGAGTGTGACTAGTCTCCATGTGCAGAGGCCTTGACTCATAGCTGACTTAGTTCTCTGGAGAATCAGGGAAAGTTTTTGAGCAGGAAAATTAGCTGAAAGTTTTCATTTGAAAGCGGTATAAGAGGATTTAGGGAAAGGAAGTTAATGCACGTCTTAAGAGAAACGTAAATTAACATCCCTGAGCAACAGTAACATGTGCTTACTCTCGTTCTGCAAGCTATAATGCCTGAGTCTTAGTTAGCACACCTGATTAGCACACCTGACTGCCAAGCACGGCTGGGGCTTTGGGTCCCTAAAGTATAGATGTTCACAGGGATATCCTAGAGGCAGGTTGGGGGGTGTTTGACAGATGTCATTCTGGTAGCTATATGAGGGATAGGTTGGAGAAACATAACATGAAATGTACAGAAACAAGGTAGGAGGTCCTGGAATTGAACAAAATGGTAGAACTGAAGAAATATTTTGAGTTGTAAAATATAAAGGAAGTAATGGTAACTCAGAGAACCATACTCTTTCTAGAAAAGGACTTTTGGAAAGCATTGGACTGGTTGAGGCAAAGGAGCAAAAGCCAGAGATAGCCTGGGAAACAGCCAGCCTTCCCAGGAAGTGAACAGATGATTCTTGTGGAAGAGAGAGGGGCTACCAGCGTCAATAGGGTGCCGTAGATTTTCTGTTGGACCCTCTCAGATCGACAGAGATCTTGTTAGGATAATATAGCAATTTAGTTGTGGAGTTTTCTTCTTAAAGCCATGGTTCTGAAACTTCAGCAGGCAGCAGAATCCCAGGCCCACAATCTTAGAGGTGGTGATTCAGCAACTCTGAGGTGGAGCCCAAGTATTTGCATTTGTAATACTTATTAACTAGCCTCTGGGACTACATTTCCAGAACCCAAAGGAGTATGGAGTTCATCTAAAACCTTGTTACTACCTTTTATATAAAAGCTCCTGTGGGGTACTGCCAGCATTTGCTCAGTTCAGTTTAGTAAAAAGGTTGGGGAGCCTGGCATGGTGGTGCACACCTTTAATCCCAGCTCTCGGGAGGCAGAGGCAGGCAGATCTCTGTAAGTTCACTGTCTGCATGGTCTACGTAGTGAGTTCCAGGACAGCTGGGGCTGCAGGGAGACCCTGTCTCGAAATGACCAAAAAAGGTTGAGGAATCTCATAATGTCAGCAGTGATTCTTTCTAGGGGATGAGATTACAGGTGGCTTCTTTGTACATTTTTTAATGACTATTATTCTGATAATGACATGGGTAAATTAGAAGTCTTTTAAAAGAGAAAAGCCACAGCCTGGCCTGTGACCATTATTCCCATTTGCTGCTGCATTAGGGGGATTTTGCAGCTGCTGCTGCCAACCTACAAACCTGCTTGTCGGTTTTGGGCCGGGCACTGCCCACCTCTCGCCTGGACTTGGCCTGCAGTCTCTCCTGGAATGTGATCCGCTACAGCCTTCAGAAGCTGCGCTTGGTACGCTGGCTCCTCAAAAAAGTCTTCCAGCGCTGGCGTGCCACCCCAGCCACTGCCGCCGGCTTCGAGGATGAGGCTAAGAGCAGTGCAAGGGATGCAGCCCTGGCCTATCATAGGCTGCACCAGCTGCACATCACAGGTGAGACTGTAACTGCTGCTGCTTGCTTGCTGCAAGGAGCCCATACCATCTCTCCTTAACTTGGTTTGCTAGATCTCCCTCTTGACTGAAGCTCCTTTACACTGTTTTAAACCAGCCTTGAACCTGCATCATTCATGGCTGTAGTTTACAATTCCGAAGATGAACATTTATTTACAGTTACACCTCTGTATTCTCAAGCCTGGCGTGGTGGTGCACCAGGGAGATAGAAGTAGGAAGATTAAGAAGTTAAGATTGTCCTTGGCCAGCCTGGACTACATAAGACCCTGTTTCAAAAAAAAGGGGGGGTCAACAAGATGGCTTGGTGCTTTCCACCAAGCCTAACAACCTGAATTCAGTTTCTGAGACCCACATGGTAAAAGGAGAAAACTAGCTCCCATAAGTTATCCTTTGATTTCCCAGGCAGGCCCACATGTACACACATTAAATAAATGTAAAAAAGTAAAAAGAACAAACACTTTAGACTAGTTACAGTGATACTTGATGGTAAGAAAATCAGTGACATCTTAGATTGAGTGAGATACAGCCCTTTATTTCGTTTAGTAAGCTACTATAACAGAAAGGCAGGCAGGCTGACATATAGACATTAGTTTGGGAGTGTGTTAGACTGAGCAAAAACATGTTTTCATTTGGCTGAGGGGAGCACACATGATAGGGGACCTTCAAGAAAGACTTTGCAGAAGGGCTGGGGAAGCAACTCAGTCTGTAAAGCACTTGCTATGCAAGTCTGAACACCTGAGTTCATTCCCTAAAACCCATGTGGAAAAAAAAGGAAAAATCCAGGCATGTACTGACAGTCCCAGTGCTGGGAGGTAGAGAAAGGAGGCCCTGGCCAGCCAGTCCAGCCTACTTGGTGAGGTCCAGGCCAATAAGAGACCTTATTTCAAAAAACACTCCTTAGGAATGATACTTGTGTTTGACTTCTGGCCTTCACTTGTACATGTGTGCACACACACACACATACATATGTATACACGTGAGCATAAGCGTTCAAAAAACACTCTTGGGGCTGGAGAGATGGATCAATGGTTCAGAGCATTAGTTGCTCTTGCAGAGGACCAGTGTTTAGTTCTTAGCACCTACATTGGGTGTCTCACAACCCCCTGAAAATCCAGCTTCAGGGAACCCAGCACCCTCTATGGCCTCCAGCAACACCTGTGCAACATGTAGATACACGCATCCTCATAAGTAAAAATAATTTTTAAATGGCTTTCTTCGGAATAAAATCTTGACTCCTTGAAGAAGGGGCCACGAGGTCAACAGCTCTGCCAGAAGTGGGCCCTCCAGGCAAAGTGGTGTTCAGGAGGAGCCCCACCTCAGGTAGCTCTTGAGAGCAAAGCTCTAGTAGTTGTAAAATGGGCCTTGTAAGGACCAGATGATGGATCCATGGTTTGGCGGGTAGGGTGGTGTCTGGACAGAACAGAAAAGTAGGCTCTGAGTCTCCAGGAAGAGTGAGAACAAAGGGAGCTGATGAGAGAGGACATCCATGCTCCTGTAAGGACAGACAGAACACAGGAGTTAGGGAGGACATTGCCAGGGAGGTACTGTCAAAGGTCAGGGGAGAACAAGAGATGTGGTGGGGGACAGGGAAAGGGTGAGGGTTGAGAGGGTTGTGCTGTGGTAGCCAGCAGTTGTAGGATGAGGGCCAGAAGGCACTTGTAGGGCTTGATGCTGAGAAGGTATGGAGCATCTCTAGTGGCTTTGAGCTTTAGCCAGCAGGGGAACAGCCGTGGCCTTCAAGGACAGAGGAGTAACCAGGAAATGAGATCATGGGACAGTTGTGCAGCTTTAATAGAAGAGCTTTAGCAGGTGATTGCTGTCTGCCAATCTCTCCCAACTTCTGTGCTCTTCATTATGTCCTTAGATCAGACAAGCCCCACATCTACATCTCAGTGCAGGAGACTAAGTCCTCTTCACTGTTCCGAAGAGTTCCAGCCGGGAACGTCACATCACTCATTCTCTTCACTTTCTCTGAGTATTCTCTAAGTTGGGGTGGGGTAGGGCACTAATGGGACAGAGGTGACTATAACATGGCTTCGGCACTGTACTCTCTCCTCTTCCCGAAGGAGAAAGTGTAGCGCTTTATGGGGAAACAAACACTCCCATGCAGAATGAATTGCTCCCCATGCTGATAAGACAAGACGGGTGAATAGAAAGAACCCTCAGCTGAGGGAGTTTGGAAGGGTTGGGCTGCTACCTAGACCCTGAGGTGAGACCGCTAGCCCTCATCTCTTCCCAGCCTCAGTATAAGGACCAAAGTAGATGACAGTAGGAAAGCTTCAGGGCAGCCATGATGGGTTCTTGGGCCTATGCCAGGGGCACTTTGTCCACTGACCTCATGCTTCTTCTGTATGGGCTGCTATGCAGCTTTTATAGGGGAGGGCTCAATGTAAGCCTTTCTGGTCTTCTAACTACTAATCCAACATGTGTCTAGCTGGCATTGCTCAGTGCCACGTTATCTTCCTTTCAATGAGATATGGGGGGGCAGAAGTAGATCCATTTGTTTTGTGTGTTGTTCTCAATATTCAGAAACTCAGAACTTTATCAGTAGAATGTGGCCATGCTATTGACAGCTTCTCTGGAAAGTGTTACACTGCATACCACCAAGTCTTGTTCAGTGACCAGTGGTCATAACAGTGGTTTGAACCATTGATCCATCTATCCAGCCCCAAGAGTCTTTTTTGAAAGCTTCTGGTCATAACAAACATACAGGAGTGTTTGTTTCCCCATAAAGCGCTACACTTTCTCCTTCGGAAAGGGAAGAGAGTACAGTGCCGAAGCCATGTTATAGTCACCTCTGTCCCATTAGTGCCCCACCCCACCCCGACTTAGAGAATGCTCAGAGAAAGTGAAGGGAATGAGTGATGTGACCCGTTATAATAGCCAGATGCCACATCCCCAGCCAGTTTGAGAGGTAGCAGCACATAGCTAGTAGCTTACTGAGCCTGTATCCCATGTACATCCATCTGATCACTCCTCTTCTGGTACCACTGTTCCTTATCATTGTGACAAAATACCTGACAGAACGAGAGAGAGAGAAAGAGAGAGAGGTTTATTTTGGCTCAGAGCAGCCAAAGGTAGGAAGCAGAGAATTAGACTGCACCTGGAGGTGTGCTGTAACCCTCAAAGGCTCACCCCTGATAGCTTTAGCTGCAGCCTAGGCCCCCCTCTAAAGATTCCCCAGTGGCCCAAAACAGCAGCACCGAGAGGGTGCCATGGATTGGCAAGCACAGCCTATGGGGACAGTTTGCATATAAACTGGAGCATTGTTAGTGATGTGCTAGAGAAAAGGAGAGGTTTGGGGAATGTTTCAACACTAGTGTCTTTTTCTACCTGCCCTAGGGAAGCTTCCTGCAGGATCTGCATGTTCAGATGTCCACATGGCTTTGTGTGCTGTGAACCTAGCTGAATGTGCCGAGGAGAAAATCCCACCAAGTACACTGATTGAGATCCACCTGACAGCTGCCATGGGGCTCAAGACCCAGTGTGGAGGCAAGCTGGGCTTCTTGGCTGTGAGTACCCTTTGGGTCATCTGTTAGTATCTTGGCTCTGTGGTAAATTCCTAAAAGAAGCAACTTCAATCAGAAAGGGTTGATTTGGGAAAGGGTGGATTCCATCATGGCAGGGAAGGGAAGGCGGCAGGAACAGCTCATGCCCAGCTGTGTCACAGCAGGAGTTAGGAATCAGAGAGAAACCAGAAGCAGGGCTGGCCTATAACCTTCAAAGCCTACCCCTGTGTTCCTCCATCTGCCAACTAGACCTCATATCCAGAAGGTTTCACAGCTCCCAGAACAGTACTGGGATCCAAGTGTTCATACATGTGAGCCTGTGGGCAACATTTCGCATTCAAACCATAAGTTTTCTCCCACAGCTCTCTGCTGACCACCTTCCCAACCTGGGGCTGAGCAGCACTATGTGCCCAGCCCTCAGGTGCCCAGCATCTACAGGGTAGATCTTTGCTAACTTGTTTGGTCCTCAGACACTTAGAGCAGTGAATGAGATAGACCAGTCTCCCATCCTGGGTTTGCAGTATAAGCTTTGGGTGTTCTGGTGCACTAAGTAGATGTCAGCTCATTCCTGTATGCACATCTGACTGTGTGTGGGATCCATACTCTATTCTTCATTCTTAGAATGTTCTCATTACATCTCCTGATTCTTTGACTCACCCAAAAAGTATATGGGGCTACCTTCTATTGATCTCAGCACTGTAGATCCAAAAATGAAAAGCAGTACCTCTCTGCGAAGGTCGAATGGAGGGAACTGAAGGCATGAAGTGCTTCCTTCTTGCCTGGCGAGGTGCCAGCCTTGGTTGTTCACAGATGGCTAATTCCCAATCTGTGTTATCAGCTCATTCACCGAATCCGCTGACCTCAGACTTTCTTTTACTCTAGCAGAGACAGGCACATTTTACTCAGTGCCCCACTTTGCATAGATAACTGAACACATTAGATACACTGAAAATATATTATCTCAGATGGTTGTGGAATCAGAGTAATGGAGGTGGTATCCCAGGAATGGACCAGGAGCTTGCTGTGTGTTAACCCATATTCTTCCTTGGGTATATCATGTAGCCTGACCCACAAAGGATTCAAGGAAACCCAGCATCTATTCTCTGTCTCCACTCTGGTTCTTCACCATAAGTAGGATAACCATTGATTGATTTCTTGAGCATATTTTACTGAACACCTGCTATGGGCCAGACAGGCTAGAGCAGACAGTACATAGAAGCTTACTATCTGGTGGGGAATCCAGAGGGGCCAGACCTTGAGGAAAGCACAAGGAGGAGCTAGGATGGGATTGTCTTGTTACCCCCAAAGCCCCACTTGGGTTTCAGTCGTCCTTGTTGCCAAGATGTAAGAGACTCAGAGAACCTATTGGAAATAAGCATGTATGTGGCAGCTAAGGAGTAACAAAATGGCTCCTTTCTAGCTATCTCTAGAAGCAGGACAATCACTAGAGCCCAGGAGTTCAAGGCTAATCTGGACCACATAGCAAGATCTTATCTTATAAGAAGAGAAAGAAAGAAATCATCCCTGCATATGTATCTCCCCACCCCCCCCAAAAAAACATTTTGTATGCCTAATAAGCAATTAACACTCTAGTGTGTATTTCCTCAAAACTTTTTCCTACATATACTAACATACATTATAATCTGTATCCTGAACCGATTGACCTCTTGATTTAAAAAAAAAAAAATTTAATGAGAGAGCTTGAGTATCTTTCTTTGTAGTCTTCTTGTTCTGCAGAAGTAGGTACCTCTGAGGAACACTGGAGTCATTTCCTGTGTTTACTGTTAACAAACCGTGCTGCAGAGCGTTTTTTATATATTGTCTTCACCTACCTCGGAGAACTTCCTCATAGTAAATCTCTAGAGATGATAGTGGGGGTCAAAGGATATAAATATTTGAAATTTTAATAGTGTTGCCTAATTTGCATAGCCAGTAAGGTAGGAAAAGAGAATAGCTGTATTATTAAAGGTAGCCCCTTTCTGTTCACTTCCTTTTGGAGCAGAACAAGATTAAGAACCCAGACAGTACTTTATGAGACTGACATGCTACCTACCTTGCTAACGAGGCCCCTAAATTTCTCTAAAAGGAAGAAGTTTTGATTTTAGTGAATTAGATTTAGTTAGCAAGTAAGCCAGGTGTTGGGAGCAAGTAGGGCCCCACTTTTCTAGGTTTGTGTAGCACTGCCTCGCTGATCTTTTTGTGGTAGCCCTCTGTCAAAAGAAAAACCTCATAGTTTTGTTAGTGCTCAGAGTTCAGTTTTGTTTTTTTTGGTTGTTATCAGTGGTTTGACTACCCTAAAACATATTTAAATCTTAACAGCTTAGTAGCCCTTTGAAAAAAAAACTTAAACTGAAGGAAAGCAAATGGTTTGTTTTTTTTTTTAAGTTTTTGAGACAGTCTTACCATGTAGCTTAGGCTGGCCTCAAACATAATGGTCATCTTGCCGGAGCCTCCTGAGTACTGGGATTATAGACATGTACCACCATGTCTCAGAATCAGATTGTACACAACCCTGCTATTTCCTAGTCCGTACTTATTTTTACCCACTAATTGCTTTTTTTCTCTCTCTCTCACGCAATTTCCCAAACTTTAGCTTTGCAAAAATATGATGTAATTTAAAGGAAGATAGCATGGACACACTTTTGCAGTGTGAACCACCTCAGTTTAACTGATGTTGAGCTTTCCTGTTTTCCCCAAATGTTCTAGGTATCACTGGACTCTAGAGCACTACTGTGTCACTTAGGGCACTTGGCTTGAAATTTGAAATCTGTAATAGCACAAACCCAAGCTGGGACTGGCCCAGGAGTACTGGGCAGCTCTCAGGATCTCAACAATGCTCAGGCTCCCGCCTACCTCTGATATTAGGCACTTAGCTATATAAGCTATAAGAGAGAGGCTTCTACACCACAGCAGAGGAAAGGGTTGGTATCTATAAAAATCTAGCAGAAGTATTTTTTAAAATTTAGGAATATTACCATAAGGCTATAATGCCAAGAAAATTAAAAGAACAAAAGATATTTTCACAGTTTCCTGTCTAGAAGCTAGATTGTGGCTTCCATCTCAGATTTATATTTCTTATTAAGTTCAAATCACTGAAGTGCTCCCACCAGCCCCCATGCATGGAGCTTTGTTACCACCACTTAAGTTTTGTGTTGTTGTTTTTTTTTTTTAAAGAATGCAGGTGATGCATGCCTTTAATTCCAGTACTTGGGAGTCCATGAGGCAGGTGGATCTCAGTGAGATTGAGGCCAGCCCTGTCTACATAGCAAGTTTCAGGACAACAGGGGTGATAGGGAGCTCCTGTCTGATAAAAAGAAAAAAAGCAGGTGTGGGACTGGAAAGATGACTTGGTTAAGAACACTGGCTGCTCTTACAGAGGACCCAGGTTCAGTTCCCAGCACCCACCTAGTGGCTAACAGTTGTAGATAATTGTAGTTCTGAGGGGTCCAATGCCCTTTCTGACTTCTGCGGGCATTGTGCAACACCAGTGTACGTACACGCGTGCAGGTATTATACTCATACAATAAAATAAAAATAAGCCAGATGTGGTGGCGCACACCTGCAATCCCAACATTCAGGAGACAGAGACAGGCAGAACTGTATGAGTTTGAGGCCAGCCTGGGCTACATAGTGAGTCCAGGCCAGCCAAACCTACACAGTGAGACCCAGTCTCAAAAACATAAAACAAAATAAAAATAATAATTTTCTTTTTTAAAGGGGAAAGACGGTATCACACGTTAGACCTTTCTCATTCCCAGGCACCCAAGAGGTTTTCCATCATCTTTCTGTCACTCTTCCACAGCCCCAGTGCATCTTCACCTGGGACCAACAGAAAATGTGAAGCACCTAATTGGACTTCTAGAGATAAAAATCAGTCTGGGAAGTTAAAAAACTTTTTCAAGTACTTTAATAACTAAGCTGATATAATTCTCAAACTAAAAATATGCAGTTGTATTTTAGGATACAATTTGCAGTTCTATATGTCTGCTATAATTTTTTAGGGTTATTTTCTGATACAACTGTACTACTAAATTTCAGCAGTACTGTGAAATTCCAAAAAGAAAAAAAAAGACCCTGTCACTGTCCCCATGGTTAGTGAAATGTCCTCTCTGCTCCATGAGTTGCCACAGAAATGTTATTATGTGTGGCAGTGTCACTAGGAAGCCCTCATCATTGAGGCGGGCATCTCCATGTTCTCCGGGAGAGAGATGCCCATCTGTGTATCTGAGTGGTGGTTTTGCTGTGGCTGTGCTATTTCCAACTCTGGCATTCAAGTTTTCTGAAGCTGTTACATTAGCTGTTGGCTGCTTAAAGTCTGTTAAAGGTCAGAACCATCAGACTACCAGACCATGAGACGAGTGTCCTCATTGTGGAGGCTCTGCCTGAACTGGAAAGGGGACATTCCCAGGCAGTAGCTCCCTCTTCCAATAAGTCTGTATTGAGTAGTTTTATGGATCAGAAATCATGGGTTTTACAGTAAAAGCTATTATCATTAAGAAAAAAAAAAGATGGAAATTCTGAAATCATAGCAGACCGTATTGTTCTTGCCATTCTTGTCACTAGGGCCCTGAAATGATGTTCTCCTGGCTAGGACACTGAAAATTATTAAGCATAATAATCCATCCTCAGAAAGATAAGCACCTCATGTTCTCGTTCATGCAAATCCTAGCTTTTAGTGTTGGGGGCTCGGGGTAGGGTGGGGTATTGGTGTCATTGTGGTTATAGGCTATGAAAGTTGAAAGGGAACCCCAAAAAGGGGGCGTGAGGAAGGAGGACAATAGAACATATGTGACATGAAAGCAGAAAGGATGCTTCTGAAGGTGGAAGGCACTGTGGGGAAAGCAAGATGCTGGGAAAGCAGTCGAAGAGAATCAGTAAAAACAAATTCTGTTTTAAAATGCCATAATGAGGGGCTGGAAAGATGGTTCAGCGGTTAAGAGCACTGACTGCTTTTGCAGAGGACCTGATTTGGTTCCCAGCACCCACATGGTAGCTAACAACTATCCTAACTTCAGTTCCAGGGGATCCGACGCCCTCTTCTGACCTCTGTGACCGTTGCACAACATGGGTACACTTGCACACATGCAGGCGATACACTCATACACATAAAATAACAAATAAAAATGCCTTTATGAAACTTAATACTTTGTATGCTAATTTAAAAATTAAGAGGGGGCTAGAGAGATGGCTCAGCAGATCAGGACACTTGCTGCTCTTGCAGAGGAGCAGGACTTAAGTTCCCAGCCCTCGAATTCAGCAATTCAGTCTCCCGTAACTCCAGTTCCAGAGGATCCAGTACCTTCTGGCCTTTGCACATACACTCAGGCATGCAAAAACATACATATAAAACTTAAAAGTAAGTTATTTTTGTTTGTTTTTGAGACAGTCTCCTTGCAGCTCTAAGCTGGCTTAGAATTCACTATGTAGGCCAGGCTAGCCTCAGTCTCACAGAGGTCTGATTGCCTCTGCCTCCTGAGTGCTGGAATAAAGGCAATTGTCCCAACACCTAGCTATAAATAAGTCTTTAAAAAAAAGAAAGTTACATTTTAAGTTTGCCTTGGGGGTGGGCCTTTCTGGTCTTTCTGCTCAGGTTGGGGTTCATGCAAGGAAAGCATGAGAGTTTCTGTCGAGACCTCCTTCATAGGGGCTACACATGCACACAAACATGCCCACGGTCCTGGGCAAGCCCCCATCCCTTTGCTCCAGTGCTGCCTGGTACAATGCTAAAAGCTGGCTCTGTGCTGGATACTATTCTATAAACTTTATACGTAGAGCTAAGAGAGCTGAAAAATTAGTCAGAAGAATACATTGGGGGTGCTCCCAGACTGGCATTGGCACTCACAGTGTCATGATGAAGTTAGGGACTTCTGAGACCCTTTCCAGAATAAACAACTCCTAACCTACCCTATAGGATGACTACCAGCACTGTGGAAAAGTAGATTCCAGAAATACTATGAAAAGCCAAGCAGAACAGGATTTGTAGGAACCTACATGTGCCTTGGGCCACTCCCTGGTATGTTTGACAGAATTGCCAACACTGGCCGGTTCCCCAGAACACAGCTGCTTTTCCTAGTTCCCATGGTGGATTTCCTTCTAAGGATTCATGTAGGGCCTGGCTGCCGTTGACCCTCTTTCCCTGACTTCTACCTGGTGCTTTCTGATGACGCCTAATAGCTGCTCCAACATTCTGTCACTCCTGGCCCTTGTTTTTCACAGAGCTACTTCCTCAATCGTGCCCAGAGTCTGTGTGGCCCAGAGCACAGTACTGTCCCTGACTCCCTGCGCTGGCTCTGTCACCCCTTGGGCCAGAAGTTTTTCATGGAGCGAAGCTGGTCAGTGAAGTCAGCAGCCAAGGAGAGCCTGTACTGTGCGCAGAGGAACCCAGGTGAGTCCTTTCACCGCTGCTCAGAACTGGGGACCGTCGTTGCTGGGATGTGGAGATGCTGTTAATCTCAATCAGCTGGTGTTGTCTCCACTGTATTTAATCTTTTTCTTTTTTTTTATCTTTCTTTTGGTTTTGCTGCTGTTGTTTCCTGAGGTCTCAAGCCTGGTCTGAGCCTGTCTGTGGCTTCGCTCAGTTTACAGCTCTGTTGTCGAGGACAGTCAAAGCCTGTGGTCCTTGCATCACCATGCCACACATGATAAGTTGTGATTGGCACTTGTTCTGGGCACTTTGGAGACACAAAAGATGTGTGGGACTTGCTGTTCCCTGGCCCCTGGGCCTTCTGCTCCCATGGGGAAGCAAAGAGACATATATGGAGCAGTTAGGAAACAATAGGCATCAGGCAGTCATCAGTGCTCAGAATGGTGACAAGAACAGAGCTCCAGGCATCAGGACGAGAGGCAGGCTTTCTTTCCCTGGCACTTGATAGTGATTGAAGTTGACTCACTTGGCCTTGGAGCGGTAGCGGCTAACAGGGTGGACTCAGAGGTGAATGCTGGAGCAGCTTTCTGCTGGGTGGGGCATCTGTGGGTCAGGGAGTCATGCTCTATAAGTACAGAATGAGTGTCATCGCCAGCTTGTTTTCTTAAATAGCTATTGCTCAAGGTAAGAATTATGTTTCTTTTATTAGGGGTTGCAGATATGAGACAGATCTAAATAAATATGTTGTATGAAATTCACAAAAATTCAGTTTAAGAAATTTTTTAAAAGAATTATGATAGATACCAAAAAGCAAAGACTGAAAAATGAAAACAGAAGTAATCCCAGACCCGAGCCCCCGGCTCACGACTCTTGTCACTCTCGGGTCTGGACTTTGCCACATAGAAATGTTCATAAATATCCCCTCCTCATCACAGCAAGGCCCACATGTCTCCTGTATGAGGGAGGAATGGAAGAGCTGGTGAGGTGATTTGGGCCAGAAAGGGAATTGGTCAGTGAGAGCTGTCATAGCTTTTCAGGGGCCCAGCCAGCCAAAGCATTGCTCCTCACGGGGCACATGAACAGACTCTGGAGAAATAGAGTTCTGTCTAGTCAGGAACTCCACAGCCACTACTGCTGTCTTCTCTTGGCTAGCAGTACACACACACATGCACACATACACACACACACACAAAGAAAAGCAAGACAGCCTCTCAAACATTGCATTGTGTATGCCTTTCTATTTTCTGTTTTCTATTGTGTCTTGGAGCCATTACCTCATAGCTCCAGCCCTGAAGTTCTGAGGACTGTATCAAAAGATGCCAGTACACACACGCACACACACACAGACACACGCACGCACACACACACACACACACAGCCTCGGTGCTGTTTCACAGGGTAATTATTTTGTGTATATGAGAGGACAGAGGACACACACACAGTGCATGTATGGAAATCAGAAGACAGCTTGCAGGAGTCGGTTCCTTCCTCCAACCACATGGGCCCCAGGGTTGAACTCAGGTCATCATGCTGAGTAGCAAGGCAAGTACTACTGAGCCATCTTATCGGTCCAGTAATTTTGAAATTTGACTGAGGAGGATTTGATTCATATTACAAGGCAAAGCTATTTCTAAAGTTCTCCTCTATTTTCTTTTTTTAAACCATAACAACCCTCCACAGCACCTATTTTTTGTCATTTTGTTTTGTTTTTCTGAAGCAAGGTCTCACTATGTAGCCCTGTCTTGTCTGAAATTCTGCTGTGTAGACCAGGCTGACTTTGAAGTCACAGAGATTCACCTACCTCTGCCTCCTTCCTGTGTGCTAGGATTAAAGGTGTGCATCACTCTACACTCAGCTCTTTCAATTTCTAACTTTTCAATAATAGAAAAGGTGTCACATGTTCTAGACATGGACTCTGTCACTAAACTCTAAAAGGACTCATAAGTAAGACCCTTTTAACCCTTCTTTCTCTTCAGCTGACCCCATTGCCCAGGTCCACCAGGCCTTCTGCAAGAACCTGCTGGAGCGAGCTATTGAATCCTTGGTGAAACCGCAGACCAAGAAGAAGGCAGGAGACCAGGAAGAAGAGAGCTGGTAAAGTCCCCGGGCCTCTCCCCTACCCTGGCTCGCTACTAGCATTCCTGGACTGAAACAGGGCCTGATGTCAGGTCAGCCAGGAAATTGGCTAGCAGTACACACACACACACACAGAGGCATGCACATACACACACACACACACACGAAGAAAAGCAAGACAGCCTCTCAGACATTGTGTTGTGTATGCCTTTCTATTTTCTGTTTCCTATTGTATCTTAGAGCCATTACCTCATAGCTCCAGCCCTGAAGTTCTGGGTTATTTCTAAAAACAAAAAAATAGAGCCCTAGTCTGGAGAGATACACCTCCGCTGTCAAGAGCACTGACTGTTCTTGCCGAAGACCCAGGTTTGATTCTCAGCACCTACATATTGGCTACCAGCTGTCCTTAACTCCAATTCCAAACTCCAGTTCCAAGAGATCTGATGCCATCTTCTGGGCTGCGCAGGCAATGTGTGTACATGGCACTTGCACATATACAGGCAAAACATCCATACACACAAAAATAAACCCAAAAGCTGTCTTTTAAATAGCTCTGGCTTAGACTACAGTGTCCCTTCTTTTGCGTCCCTTCACCAAGAGGAGCGAGTCAAAAATTGGATTAAGCCAGGTGTGATGGCACATGTCTTTTAATCTCAGCAATGGGGAGGGCTCTGCATAGGCAGTAGGAAACTTCTGGAAGACTATGGCGTTTGCATGGGGCCTGGAGAGGAGAAGTAAAGGTTGGCCAGTGAGGGAAGAAAAACAAAAGCTGTCTCTTCTGGTGGCCTCTCGATAGAGAGAGGAGTGGCGGTACTATGCCAGAGACAGCCCCCATCCCCGCCCCACCCCTGACAAAGGCCGGCCCGTGGAGCCTGTGTGTGGTGTGCATGGGCAGGGCTTGCCTGTACACCTGGAGGTTGGGAAGATGAGCTGCTCAGGCTGTAAATGTGGCCTTGCTGTACATTTTGACATTCATGGGACCCCTTCTTTTCTTTATAGTGAATTTTCCAGTGCTCTAGAGTATTTGAAATTACTTCATTCTTTTGTGGACTCTGTGGGATTTGTGACCCCACCGTTCTCCAGCAGTTCTGTGCTCAAGTCAGCCCTTGGTGAGTATCTGTGGGTGTCTCTCCAACCTGCAGAATGTTTAATCCACTGTCCAGCATTCCTATCTGGGTTCAGGGTTAGTTAGGAGCATATATATGGTGAACCATCTTCTGGTAGGCCTATGTTTGTTATTTATGGCCTCCAGGTAGCCCCAACCCACTGTTACCCTCATGGACAACATTCTTTGGATAGGAAATGACGGTCTTGTGCAAATGGAGCAGTCAGTGAGTGTCCCACTGAAGTCCTGGCTGGGTAGCCCAGGTCAGGACCCCACCCAGATGCCCAGGACAGTTGACAGTGGATCCGAGTACTTGGGTCTAGTGCATATTTACCATCTAGATAGAGGGCCGCTGGGGTTGGGCTATACTGTCCCTCCTGAGAAGACTTCTATCAGGACATCTGGACCATCACTGGGGACTGCCTCAGGTGCGCTCAGTTCCTGCTGACAATGTAGCTAGGGTTTCATATTTCTCCCTCTAAACTGCCACCAGAGTGACAGCACATCAGCTGCCACTCCTGAGCTTCTAAGGCACTTGGGGCATAGGGTGCCAAGTTGCCCTCAGTCTCTTCTCCCTAGGGAGAGGGGATCCCAGTAAAACAGCCACTCTGGTGTGACCACTGGCCTCGTGTCCTGTTGGTTTTGGAGTGCAGAAGAAAGCTGCTCCCATGCTGTTTCTTGTACATGGCTCTCACCTCACTGGTTTTGTGAGAGTCCTGGTTCATAGTTTTATAGTTGAGAAGCTTGAGCCTCAGAGAAGGGAAAAAAAGAAGAAAACATTCTACAGTGGGCCTGTTTTTACACCTCTTTAAGAAACGCAGTGCCTATAGCAATTAGAAGTTTAGGTTATGATCAACTCTTAAAAACAGCAAGCTCAGGACTGGAGAGATGGTTCAGCAGTTGAGAGCACTGGCTGCTTTGCAGAGGACCAGCACCCCAATGGTGGCTAACAACTGTCCTAACTCCAGTTCCAAGAGAATCTGATGCCCTCTTCTGATCTCAGAGGGCATTGCATGCCAAGGGTACACTTACACACATGCAGGCATTACACTCTTACACATTTTTATATATGTATCTATATGTCAAGTTGTCCAGACATGATATTCACCTTTAATCCCAGCACTAAGGAGACAGAAGCAGGAGAATCTTTGTGAGTCAAGGCCAACCTGGTTTACATATAGTTCCAGGCTAGCCAGGGTTACATAGTCTCAAAAAACCAAAAAACTGGCATGATGGCTCATGTCTATAATCCCAGCACTCAAGAGGCTGAGGCAGGATGGTCACAGATTCAAGGCCAGCCAGAGCTACATAGTAAGACCTTGTCTCACGAAAACAAGCAAGCAAGCAAAAAACCCATAAATGCCATAAGTAAATTTAAAAAAAATTTAACAATGCAGTGAACATTTTTGTTAAACCTCTGTTCAAACCAAATATGGGCTTACTAGACTAATAAGAATAAACAGTTTAAAGCTTGTTACATGCCATACAGGATAGCAGCCTCAGAGCTCTGCACTGAGTTCCTGCAGGTGCTGAAGTACGCTTCTGCTATGTTCTCCTCTAGGTCCAGATGTCATCTGTCGGTGGTGGACATCTGCAGTCACCATGGCCATCAGCTGGCTCCAAGGAGACGATGCAGCTGTGCGCGCCCATTTTACGGAAGTAGAGCGTGTCCCTAAGGCCCTGGAAGTGGTCGAGTACGTAAGCTCTCCACTCGTTTGTCTACTTTTCTCCAAGGGAGGTGGAGGAAAAGAGCAGGTCTGAGTAGCCATGTTTATTGATCTGGGGTCAAAACTACATGAGAGCCAGAGGAGGGCACAGAGCCTCATGGAGAACTGGTGACGCAGCCTTCGTGTAAGTGTGCTCTGCACAGCGCAGTCATCCAGCAGCTGTCATTGGTGCTTATGGGTCCTCCTCCTTTCTACTTCCCTGGTGCCATGTGCTGCAGAGGAGTTGAGAGCAGTACTGCTCCTGGCAAATTCAGAAACGGCAGTGTGATGGAGTTCTGGCCACTGTAGAAAAGTTCTGCAGCCCGTGTGGGCTCCAATTCCAAGTTCCTTTCAGCTACCCTCCACTCCCCATCAGCCCTGTCTCTCTTAGAGAGAGAGAGAGAGAATATGTGTGTGTACATGACAAAGTGCTTGTATAGAGGTCAGAGAACAACTTGCAGGAGTCAGTTTTTCTCTTTCCACTGTGGGTTCTGGGGATCAAACTTGGGTCATCAGGCTTGGTGGCAAGTGCCCTTATCTGCTGAGCCATCTTGCTAGCCCCTTCTCTGGTATTTTGTCACAGCAGTGGAAACTGCCTAACACACAGCCATTATTTGTACATATTCATTAAGTACCATTCCCCCAGAAGTTAGATGTTAGTCTCTTAGCCGGGGAAAGGAATGAGAAGTGATAATGTTGGGTCAGAGGTCTCTATCCATCATAGTCCTCAAGAGCGGAGGAAGCCAGGAGCTGTGGGGTAGAGATGTTTGCATGCAGAGGCCCTCTGCTGTTGTTGTACCTCCACAGCTTAAAAGTGAAGAAACTTTAGCTAACCTCCCTGTTGAGCCTCAGTGTCTTTGTGTGTGTGAGGTAGACTCATTCAGCTGGGAATGCTGGTGCGGGGCTGGTACAGGGCCACATTGTTTCCTGGTTAGAGTTTTAAAATAGAGCTATACTCAGAGTTGCAGAGATGGCTCAGTGGTAATGCACACTGGTTGCTTTCCCAGGGGACCTTTGTTCTAGTTCCCAGCATCCACATGGTGACTCACAACCATCAGTAGTTCCAGATCCAGGGAATCTGACACCCTCATCTGACCTCTGCAAGCACAAGACACACACATGGTGCTCATATATGCATACATGTAGGCAAACACTTCTACACATAAAAATAAATCTTTGGAGCTAAAGAGATAGCCCAGTGGTTAAGAGTACTGACTGCTCTTGCAGAGGACCCAGGTTCAGTCCCAAGCACTCACATGGCAGCTAACAACCATCTATAAATCCAATTCTGAGAAATCCAATGCCTTATTCTAGCTTCCCTGGGCACCAGACACACATGTGATGCAAATACATATATACATAGAAGTAAACACTCATACATATTGAAAATAAATAAATCTTTATAAATAAATAAATTTTTAATAGTGCTGCTTAAAGAAATGAACAGCAGACCTGCTTTATGAAACACAACTACTTGTTCTGTTTTCAGCTCCTTCCTGTGATCTAGGTAGAAAGTCTCATTAGCAGAAAATGTTCTTAGCTTTCGAGACAGGACCTATGGAAACTTGTAACATTTTATAATTTCAGGATCACCTAGATCCAACCAGAAACAGCCAGAATGTCCGCCAGTAGGACTGCATGTTACTAGAGGGCAGACACCCCCAGGGTCCTGACACAGTATCAAAGGGGAGTGGCAGATTCTCTGCCTGTGCCTCCTGCCACGGGTGCTTTAAAACGAAGGCTGGGTAGGCCTAGCAAGATAGCACGGCTTGTAAAGGCTCTTTCCACCACACCTGATGACCTGAGTTTGATCCCTGGAACCCGCAGAGTGGAAGGAAAGAACTTACTCTTGGAAATTTTAACATCTGTATACACACTAGCACGTGATTACACACACACACACACACACACACACACACACACACTAAATGTTTAGGGAAAAATACCTGAGAAAAACTACTTAAAAGAGGAGAGATTTCTTCTGGCTCCCAGTTTCAGAGGTCTCCATCTCCTTGGGCATTTGGTTCCATTGTTTTGTGCCAATGGTGAGACAGAGCATCATGAAGGGGCATAGGAGAACACAGTTGTTTATATTATAGCAGCCAAGAAGCAGAAAGAGGCCAGAGATAAAATATCCCCTTCAAAGGCATACTGTTCTCCAGCCAGGCCCACTTTCTGATTTCTGTCACTTCCCAATAGTGCCATCAGTGGATTAATTTATTGATTGTATCCAAAGTCCAATCTCTGAGCATTGCAGTAGACACCAGCCTTTCAATACCTGAGTCTTTAGAAGACATTTCATATCCAAGCCACAATCAGGGCCAACGCGTTGCATTAGCATAGGTAGTGAAGTGACTTTATGGAAGAGGACACTGAGATATGGATTTCTTGAATCTCCATGCTGAGTAGACCTTGTGGTTAAGCCTGGGTCTCTGGTCGCCTTCAGCACCAAATGAAGGAGACTCGAACAGGGAGAGGCTAACTTAGCTCAAGGCCAGTGCTTCATATCCGGAGCTGGCTATCGGAAACCACTGTAGCAGTGACAAACGGGTGCTGCAGTGGGTGGGGCGCGATAATCACCGTCTGTTGCCTGTTACCCAGTTGACTCGCTTCTCACCTCCCTGTCACTGCTGCAGAAGCCCCTTGGTAAAGGCCGTCTTCTACGCATGCAGAGCCATGCATGCCTCGCTCTCTGGAAAAGCGGATGGGCGACAGAATTCCTTTTGTCATTGTGAGAGGGCCAGTGGTCACCTGTGGAGCAGTCTCAATGTCAGCGGAGCCACCCCTGATCCTGCCCTTAACCACGTGAGTCGGGGCTTAGCTGACCTCTCTAGGAACTGCTTAGTTCTGGTCTATATGAACACGCCCACCTGAAGCTTACTGTCCTTGTGGGACTGTCTCAGAGACAGAGATGCCAGAATAGCAGCCTCTTCACCAAAATGTAGCCTGTCGTCATAGGAGGACATGTGTTCTGGTCCCTGGGGCAAATATGCTTGTACCTGCACCTCTGCCCGGCTCCCCTAATCCCAGATCCTTCTAACCAGCAGCTTCTGGAAAGCCTCAAGGAAGCAGGGCTAAGGGCTCTGCATTTGGTTGAGACAGTTTGTGCTACTTCTTCAAACACTGGAGCCCACTAGGAACCTGCAAAGGGGCTCCTACACTCAGGCCTGAGGCATCTGATGACCCCAGTGCCTTGTGGCCAGCTGCACCCTTCCTGGTGGGCAGCTGTGGTGCATTGTAGTTGCATTGCATGTTCTGGCGATACCCGTGCAATGTTTCCACAGTGCATCACAGAGGCCTGCCCAGCCCTCGAGAGACTTCCCACTGTGCCCTGACCAAAGGCCCCATCACTTGGAGAGAGGACCCTGATTAGAGAGCCCTATTGAAGGCCCAGCCATCCTGGGAGAAAGAAGGGGCTAGAATGTAGCTGCTGGCAGTGAAGTATCAGCTGGCCCTGGGGAAATGTGTAACTGCAGAGGGCGAGGGGCCAGGAACTCTTGAGAGGTTAGAACTAGCTGCCCTCTGAGGCTCAGTCCCAGGTGGCTGGGTTGGAACTTCAAGGTAGAAGTCGTCAGTGGGACTGGGGGCTGTGATAGTCAGAACAGCAGGTCAACCCTACAAAGATGGGTATTGTGTAGAAAAGGTCAAGGTGGGGAGCCACTTGAACTTTCTGTTGTTCTCCCCTGGTATGCATCTTCATGAGAAAACCATCATCAGCCACATTTAAGGAACTAGGTTTGTGGGGGCCACCCTTAGGGCTGAGGTTCCCAGGTTAGCATTTTAAAGGTAAGAGAATGGTCCTAGAAGAGCTTGGTCTGAGAGCAAAATCAGCCCTGGCCCGCTTTCCCATGCATAAAGACACTCTAGCAATTAACATCTTAGCGCTGTCGGTTTTCCTTTGAAAAGAGAATTCCTCCTCCATGTCCCCTTGAGACTGTTAGCAGCCAGGAAATAGTGTGGTCAAGGGTTAGGGCCTTGTGCAGGCCTGGGGCAATGTAGTGGGGAGGGGGGTGGCAGAAAACTAGCTGGGGGAGGGAAGGAATGGCCTGACTGTCTAGGCCCGCTCTCTCCCTGCTGCTGCACATGGTGCTAATGGGCTGTTGGGAGCCGAGGAGTGGTTGTCAGTGGTTGCAGGTACATACAGTTCATGCTTCTGAAACAGTGCCGCTGCACATGATGCTCCCTGCAGCCCTGCATGAGGCTTAAGTTGAGTCATGTACCAAGGTCGTATAGCTAATAAGTGGGAAAACCGAGAAACCAGGTCAGTCAGACAAGCACTGAACTGCCGTGTGTTCTGCCTTCATGCTCTCCCTCCTCCCCCTCCTCTTTCCACTGCCTTCAGGCTCTGCTGCCACTTGTGACAGACCTTTGGTTCCTCTCAAGGAGGAAGGAGTTTGGCACCTTTAGGTGACTCAGTTCTCCAGGCCAATCAGAAGAGTCTTCCCATGAAATGGAAAATCCATACCCTCAGACCCACAAGGGTTTTCTCCCCGCCCCCGCCTGTGCTGTGTCCCACACACAATCAGCTTTCCTTTTTAGAGCCTTAGTTTTCTTAACCTGCAGAATAGCAAAAGTCAGTTCCGCACCTCGTGGGGCCGTGGGAAGGATTACTGTTCCCCTCGACTGTTCTTTCAGTCCCAGGGTCCCCGGGTTCTGTACCTCCCCCTGGCTTAGCCTACAGAATTTGTACTGGGATCCTTGCCTTAGACATGGGCCAGTCACCTGTCTCTTTCCTCTGGGTTTGTCCCACAGGTGGTCCAGCTGCTCACCTGTGACCTGCTTCTGTCACTTCGGACAGCACTTTGGCAAAAGCAAGCAGGCACCAGCCAGGTCCTGGGTGAGACCTACCATGCATCAGGCACTGAGTTGGCTGGCTTCCAGCGGGACCTGGGCAGCCTGCGCAGACTGGCTCATAGCTTCCGCCCAGCATATCGCAAGGTGAGGTCCAGCAGGCTGGTGGGATATGCAAATCGGAGCATGTAGGGTCTCGGCCCTAGGCCCTTCATACGCATGTGTGGCTATGATGTTGGCTCTTGGAACACAACCAGACAACCTGTCAGAAACCTTAGGCCCAACAGTAGGCTGGGTGTCATGTGTCCTTTGCTGGGTGCACGTTGCTGAGTGTCTGCTGTGTGCCCAGCCCAGAGCCATATGTCTCCAGGCAGACACTAGGTGAGAGTTCAGAGAACAGGAACGACAGGTAAGGTGCTCCTAGTCTCGGCCAGAAGGGAGTCACTCGGCCGTTTATGAAGACAGACTTGCCCTAGAACCATATTTAAAGGGAAATTCACTTTGTTTTCTGAGCCACTTGGGGACTTTAGTTCTGTGGCCTTACTCTCACAGGAGGATGGCGCCTTTCCCAGTGCAGGAAACGTCTCTGCTCCCATCCATGTTTTGGGGCATAGCTCCTCCTCACCCCGTGATAGAGTGCTAGTGAGCACAGTCTCTTGCAGGTCTTATGCAGGTAGCACAGCTACTACAAGTTCCAGTGCACCAGCTCTGTTACCCAGAAGTCCCTGTTCCATACCACTTCTCCCTTCCTCTGTTCACTAAACTTGTCATGTCTTTGTGTCGAGATCAACATATGGACACCAGAATCCTTTTAGGAAACTGAGTGAGGAATGGGCAGTGCTGGAAGTGTACTAAAAGCAAAGACTGCTCTGGGGAATGTTCCTCTACCCCAAGGTGTAAGGACAGCCTCAGAATCAGACCTACCACCCTATGCAGCAAACTAAATACAGACACAGCAGAGAGATGGTCATCAGAGAACAAGCCCTAACTATGGAAAAGAAAAGTACACTGCACTGGGGATGTGGTTTGATTAGTAGAATGCTTTTCTAAAATACACCAAGTCCTGGGTTTGACCCCTAGCGCTACATTAATCCAGTGTGGCACACACACTTCGAATCCTTACACTTGGGAGGTGGAGGCAAAAGGATCAGGAGCCCAAAGTTATTACCCTTGCCTGCATGGTAAGTTTGAGACCAGCCTGGGCCACATGAGACCTTGTCTCAAAAAAAAAGAAAAAAAATGGGACTGGAGAGATGGCTCAGCAGTTAAGAGCACTGGCTGCTGTTGCAAGAGACCCAGGTTCGAATCCCAGTACCTATATGGCAGCCAACAACCAATGTAACTCCAGTTCCAGGAGATCCAGCCCCCTCTTCTGACCTCCGCAGGCATAAGATTTTAAAATAAAGTTTTTTGTTTGTTTTGTTTTTAAAGAAAAGAAAGTGTTCCCAAGATTTGGACTGTACTGCTACTTATGAGGCCAGACCTGGTCTCTCATAAATTGGCTGCATCAGAGATCTCTAACATACCCTCCCTGTCATCCTGTCCCTGCTCAGGAGACTTCAGTTAGCTCCCCATTGCCCCCAGCATCACTGAAGACAGAGACCTACTTGAGGAGGCTGAGGCAACAGGATTGCAAATCCAAAGCTAGCCTGGGCAGTTTAGCAAGACTGTGTCTCAGAGAAAGACTGAGGAATAGCTCAGTGCCAGAGAGCCTGCCTCGCACGTGTGAGGCCCTTGGTTCCCTTTGTAACACTGAGGGGGGAAAACATTAGAGACCTACCCCTGGCCCTCCACCCACCAGCAACTTCTATTCACCTAAAAGCTGCTGACTTGGGCTGACAAGATGACTCAGCAGGCAAAGACACTTAGTAATGACCTGAATTTAATCCTCAAGACCTACATGGTAGGAGGAGAGAAGCGGCTCAAGGAAATTGTCCTCTGACCTTCATACGTGCAGCAGAGTACATGCACATACTCAAATGAAAGATAAATAAATGTAATAAAACCTTTGTTTTAAAAAGCTGCTGTCCCCTGGTAACTTCTATAGCCTGGCCAGCCCACAGCGCACAGGCCACGTGTAGCCGAGGGGGCGATGGCTGTGGCCTGTGTGGGATCATAAGCTGAAAATAGGAGCTTCTGTAACTCAGTTTCAGTTCTCAAGAGTGAATTTTGTAGGTGACAGCATTGTATTACAATGTCAAAGGTTGAACATGCCTACGAGTCTAGATCCCGAACTTGATACCAGCCTAGGTGTCCCCCTTCACCCCCTGTCTCTCCTCTGCTTCTGTCCTTTTGTCAGCCTGGAAGCGGCCTCCAAGGACTTCATCCAAACTACTCGACCCCAGAGGGTGCGTCAGAGTTTTGGTCGCCAAAGCAGTCCTTGCCTCTGGCTCACCTCCCTCTGCTCTCCCCCAGTACCTGGCCTGTGCCTTGCTCCCCTTCCTAGTGCGCATCCAGGTTTCTTGCTTGGATTGATATGACACAGGCTGCTCTCCAGGAGCAAGAAGAGCAAAATGGGATGGAGAGAAGAGGGAGGGAGGGAAGCATCAGGTGTCAGGTGAGATTGCTTGGGGAGAAGTACCCATGGTTGTTAGAACAAACCAGGACCCAGCGTTCGACTATGCACCCCCATATCTGCCAGGTGTTCCTGCATGAAGCCACTGTGCGCTTGATGGCAGGAGCCAGCCCCACCCGAACTCACCAGCTGCTGGAGCATAGCCTGAGGCGGCGCACCACTCAGAACACCAAGCATGGTGAGTCCATGGTACAGCCTTTCCTTCAGAGGGACCAAAGAGAACGGAGTCCGTCCCCGACATCTGGCAGGTTACACTTCTGCATACTTCTTGCCACTGTAGTGGGGTGGGAATGAAAGGAGCCAGAGCTTGACTCTGTGGACTGTAGGGATGGTGTTAGCTGAGTGGCTATGGGTCCAGCCTTGAGCAAAAGTAGGGCTTACGATGTCAGCCCAGTGCAGGAGCAGGGTAGAAGACTACATGGCTTTAAATATCTCTGCCCTGGCACACACTTGCTATGGCTCAGGTTCATCTCCTGTCATGTAAGGCCAGAAGCTGCCTCACAACTTAGTTCAACTAAGGAAGCCATGTGAAACCCTTGGGACAGTGCTTACCTAAATCTCATCCTCCCACAGGAGAGGTGGATACCTGGCCTGGCCAGCGAGAACGGGCCACTGCCATCCTACTAGCCTGCCGCCACCTTCCCATCTCCTTCCTGTCTTCGCCAGGCCAGCGGGCAGTGCTGCTGGCCGAAGCTGCCCGTACCCTCGAGAAGGTGGGTGACCGGCGTTCCTGCAACGACTGCCAGCAGATGATTGTCAAGCTGGGTGGGGGCACTGCCATTGCTGCCTCCTGAAGCTCAGTCCGCCTTCCACCTTGTCTCCCGGACCTTCCCTCTGTCTCTCAGATCCTGTCTCCCCATCTGTTTTTCTCCCTCTGAGAGCTGTGAGGATGAGGGTGAGCCTTATCTTCTGAGCTGTCACCTGCCAAGGCTTTTGATCACTTCAGGCCAGTGGGTCCATGGGCAGAGCTCCTTAAAGCTGCTGTCAGTAATTGTCCATGGCCCAGGCCCAGGTCAGCTGAGAAGAAAGATGGCCTGAAAGGGAATAGGGGTGATCTCACTTGCAAGCCCCTGCCTCCAGCCCTCCAGAGACTTAGCAGCTCCCTTTCTGCTTTCTGTTTTGTTTTTGTTTTTATCAGGATTCTCTCTGGGAGGACTGGGTCTCTGAACACCAGAGAGCATTTTGCCTTCTGGACTTATCTGACATTCCCCTCCCCTTTTTATATGAATGTTTTTATATGTGTGTGCTCGGGTCTGCCGGGATGCAGGGTGAAGTCGCTGTGGCTTTATTTCTCCCTGGGTCCGCATTTCCTCTCCTGCACCTGACTAAGCCAGTTCACTGTCTTCTCGTTATTACATGGCACAGCCAGGGGAGGAGGGAGGAGGCAGGGCAGGCCTAGGGATGGACGAAATAACGTTGGCATTGTTTTTTAATTTTTTTTTTAATAAATGGTATCTTATTTAATTGTCCTGTTCCTTCCCACTCCCTACCCCCTGGGATGGTAGCTGAGTTCAGGGTAAGCCCAAGGGGCTGGACAAGGATGAAACCACCATTGGGCCTGGGGCTCGGGGTCTTCAGCATGGTTTCTTTGTTTCTTCCTGCCCCCACCCTAGCTCCTACCCTCATTGGTATGTATTTTTATCCCTAATTCTTGTCCTGTGATTAAGACAGGGTGGCAGATACCAGTCCCAAGCCCTCCCCAGCACAGCCTCTCTTTTTCAGGGTGGGCACCATCTATCAGGTCTCTTGCCTTGAGGTGCGGGGAGTCCTAGGAGAGAAAGTGGTCCCCCTTTTCCAGACCCATTAGCCCAGGGCTTCCAGAGAGACTTGATGGAGGACCCTCCCTCCTGTGTTTCTCAACCGCTTCAAGCTGGTTGGGCCAGAGTAGACAGGAGCCCCAGCAGAATCAAGTACAGCAGGATCTCCCTCCTGCTTGGACCCCACCTATTCTATCTCCTGCCTCATCACTGTAATTTATGGCCCCTGCCCATGGGGCAGCGTAGCCCTGTAACTTGTGTATATACTGTGCCTTTTCTCTTTGGTGTTTAGGGGTGGGAGGGTGGTTTTTCACTGAACAAGGGGATATACCTCACCTATGGCTTCCTTGATGTTGAGTCATCCACCATGTCCTGGACATAGGTTATTCAATAAATACAAATTGGTACCACTTAACACAAGGCGTGTGTGGGTCTGTAGTATGGCAGTTAGCCAAATGACTGAATAACTTGATCATCAGGGAACTAGGGCCTGAGAGCAGACCATCTTTCCTTGACCACAAACATATGGCACACATTGTAGAGATGGGTGACAGCCTGGGATAAAAAGCTGTTGAAGTCAAAGGTGGTCATTTGGCTCCTGGATGGCTGGTAACAGCAGTGCTTGGGGTTTGAGGTGAACTTGCTGTTCCTTAGCGAACTCCTCCATTTCCTCTTCCCCTCTTCCTGTGTGGGTGTGTGGGTGGGGGGTCCTCCAAGGCAGCCTACCAGCCGCTAGCCAGATAGAAGTCCAGCCCCTACATCCCTAGTTGGGTCACTTTGGAACTGGCCCCTGAGCTCCTACTCCCAGTATACAGAATAGAATTGCTAATCCCTGACTTTGACTTCAGCCTCAGGCTTGTTAGCCAGGTTTACATGACATGACACACATGAAGTGCCATGTATGATAAATCTTTGTGAAACTGGTGAGAGGCCAGGGGCTAAGCCCACATGGAGTATGCGCCTGGGGCTGAACTGCATCATCTATGACTGCGTCTAGTTCATCTGGCCAAGAAACACCTCTGAGCCACAGTCTTTCCTGAAGAGTGACAACAGCAGATCGAGCCGTTCAAAGGTTTAGAGCAGCCAGGAGGGTCCCACTTCCGTACCGTCACAGTCACAATCCGCACTTTCAGCAGTGACCCACTGCCCTTGGCTTTAGCCAAGATCCAAGGCTCGGGACTGAGAATGCACAACCAAGGCCCACATCACCATGGAAGGTGGCCTGAGTCTCTGCAAGCTCTGACTCAGCAACATCCCCTCCAGTTTACCAAGTTGTGGGTCAGAGACAAAGTACCCTACCACTTCCAGACTGATGTTGTGAGCGCAGGAGGCTCTCCTTTAAAACCATAGAGGCCCTGGCTACCTGCAGCAGGAATATGGGCTCTGGGCTCTGTCCTGGAGCTTTCTAGACTTTAGTTTTGGGCGTATTTTTTCAAGAGCCTAAAGGGCAGGGAGATGGATCCTCCAACACATGAGTAGCTGACACCACCAGACGTGGCAGGTTTAAGGGCTTGGCACAACTCAGCCAGCCAGAGAAAGTACAGGTGGCAGGCATGGTGTGCATGTCTTTAATCCCAAGAGTCTTGGGAAGCAGAAGTAGGTGGAGCTGTATGGGTTCTAGGCTAGCCTGATCTACATAAGAAATTCCAAGCCAGCCAGAGCTACATAGTGAAACCCTATCTCAAAAAATAGGAAGCCAAGTGAGGTGGCACACACCTTTAATCCTAGGCAGCGGCAGGTGGGTCTCTGTGAGATTGAGGCCAGCTCAATCTACAGAGAGAGTTCCAGGCCAGCTGTAGCTACAGGGAGACCCTGTCCTGAGAAACAACAAAAATGAATAAAGAGGAAGATCCAGGACTGGACAGTGGGAACAGGGCCTTTCCCTGCCAACAGTGTTCCCAGCCCTTGCTTACCTACTTTGGCTGGCACAGTCAAATTCCGGAAGGCAGCACATATGGAAGGACTGTAACCCGGGGGTCAGCGAATGACCCTAGCAGGTTACTTAAGTCCCATGGCCTGATTTCCCTATCTGCAGACAGTCCTGGGGGCACTTAGGGTTAAGAAACAGCAACTAGTGGTGGCTATTATTAAGACAGCATGCCACCCTGGAAACACTGGAGAAATGGCTTTGTTGAGGTCATGTACCTCACCTGACTGCAGCTAGGGTACCCCCACACACCAGAACCCGGAACAGAGGAACTTGGGAAAGATTTAAAAAAAAGGGGGGGGGGTGGTACTAACAATTCCCTGGGCTACAGCCAGCTACTGGAAGCCCTCTGGCAGGAAAGGGGAGAGTTGGCAGGGCCAACCCTGTGCAGTTTGAACACGGTGAGGGGGAGGGGGCATTGCTGAGCTCCCATTCCAACATGTCCACCCCCCCCCCCTTTACCCGGGAACAGCTCCTGCAAAAAAGCTCCTCTATCTGAGACCAGATGTCCTCATGGCCCACACTCATTAGGGGGGTGGCCCTGAGCCAATCTGGCCAAGCAACCTGCAGGCCAGGGGCCGGCCCAGGGCCAAACTGTCGGTGAGGATCAGACAGGCTGAGCCAATTCAAGCCGTAGAGTGGGAGATCAGTTGGGGAGGGTGGGGGGAGACGTCACCGCTAGTCAATCAATGAAGTCCCATAGGGGTCAGGGGACCAATAAGCCCACCCCACCCCCACCGCCTGGCCACCCAGAACTTAAGATGACTGAGGCCTAATTGCCCTGGGCCATGACTCCCACTGGTGTGAGCACTGAGCTTGGCCACCCTCTCCAGCCACTTCTCCCTGCCCTCGGACATAAACATTCCTCTTCTCTTGCCTACCCTGTGCCCTCTGCCTTGCACGGCTGTCTGTATAGTCAGTGATGCCCCCACCAGCGCCTCCTGGGACAGGAACCATCAGAGGGTTTATTTACACAGGTAAGGAGAGCCCTACATCCCAAGGACAGAACCACAGCCCCACCGTTTTGGCCCCTTAGCCCTACAGGCTCCAAAGGCCCCCAGTCCAGCCCAGGCAAACGCCAGCACTCTGCTACTCAGGGCCCAGCACAAGGTTCCGGCGGTCCCTCCGGAGCCCGCCCACTTCATACGGTGACCTCGGCTTTGCTGTTGGTGCTCAGGTGCCGGGGTCCGCGGCCCACGCTGCTGTGAAGGCTGCGGGGCTGCGCGCCGAAGGCTTCAGGCAGCTTCTCCACGCTGAACTGACGCCGAGGCGCGTGGCCCGGCCGCCGGGGCGCCGGGGAGGCCTGAGCGACCAGGTGCCCCCGGGGGATCGGCCGCGCCGGGCGGCCGGCGGTCCAGGCCGCGTAGGGGGCCGACGGGGCGGGCCCGGCGGGGGGCACGTAGCCCGGCGGGGCCCAGGGGCAGGCGTCCAGCCGCGCAGGCCAGTCCTCTCGGGGCCGCGGCGCCCGCGCTGGGAGGGTGCGCGGGGCCGGCTGGGTGGGCGGAAAGCGCTGATGGACGTCCAGGGGCGCAGCCTCTGCGGGGGAGGGCGAGCGTCAGGCGGCCCCGGCCCCGGGCCTCTGCGGCGGGCGGGGCCGCGGGCCGCGGGAAGTCAGTTTCCCCGGGAACAGACGCCCGGGACGCAGGCCCACTCACCCGCGGCCTTGAGGGCAGCTGCTTTGAGAGCGGCGAACTTGGCACGGTCGGGTTGCAGTGTCCCGCTGCCGCCGCCCTGCAGCCGCGGGCCGCGCGTGGGACCCGGGGTGGCGGACCCTAGCGGTGCGTTATTGAGGCGTTTCTTGTCTGGAGGGAGGAGGGGCTGTCAGGCAAGACTCCACAAGTCGACCTTACGTGTGCCACCACCTCTTCTCCGCCCCCTCCCCAGCAGCAGCTCAGTGGGAAACTGGGGGATGGCGCTATCATAGTGTCCAGGCTTAGCTCAGAGAAAACCTTGACCAGCAGCAGGCCCTTGGGGGCGGGGGTGGAGGGTGAGGATGGGGGTTGCCCTAAAGGGCTCACCAGCGAGGACTGCGCCCTCAGGAATGGCTGCTGGAGGACTGGGGAAGGGCTGAACCACAGAGCCCTAGATGTGGGAGCTAGGGGAAATGCCAAGCAAGACAGAGAGGGGTTCCAGACCCCAAGCCACAGAGCCAGAGCTGTGGAACCGCATATTCCGGCTTACAGAGTCATTACTCAGGAGACTCAAGGTAGCAGGAGGGTTCCTCTCGCCAAAGGCAGCCCGACTGGCTTGTCCAGACCCCACTCACACAGGGCGCCGCATGGAAAGCAGCAGCCCACCTCCACTCTCCATCCAGCCATCTCTTACGGGTCCTACCCCTCCCCTGTCTTGCTATAGCTGGCCGACCACTAGCTACTCACCGGTGCTGTTGTGGGGGGACTCCCGGAGGCCGCCATCACCCATTTGTACCTGGACACAGTTACCCAGGGGTGGACCCAGAGGTGGAGGCAGTGGTTCCTGGGGGCTTGGCTGCTTTAGAAGTTCAGTCAGTGTCCTGTGGAGATAGAAGAGGAATGAGGGAACTTTCAGCCTCTTGCCTCTCCGTCAGCCCTAGACTGCTGCCTCACCTTGTGTCCCTCAGCAGATCTTTCAACCTCACTGGGCCTCCTTTCTGTACTTGATAGTGACTGCCTCACACATCAAGTTCCCCTGCCACTAATGGCCTGTCAGCTTCACCTGTGGCCCCGAGACTGCCACCTCCCAAAGCAGGCCAGGAAAACTAATGAGGTCGTATGTGACCAGGACCACTTGTTTTCCAGAGGCTTCTTTCCCTGTTCATTCTCCAAAACACCCCCCCCCTTGAAACTCCTGTCCTGACACAGCTCCCCTGTCTTCAATATCTGCTGCCTCATCTCCTCCTATAAACCTCCAATAAACCAAATGCTACCAGAGACCTTCCTCAGGAAAGCCATTAAACCTGCACTTCTGCATGGGGGCTCCTGCTGGGCCTGGGGCCTGGCTGTCAGCAGAGGCAAGCAGACAATGAGGGAGAAAGGGGAGCCACAGACTTCCTCCGTGGCGGCCTAACACCCAAACGCTATGTGACCTTGGGCAGCTGCCTTCCCGGGTGCCCAGAACACCCAGCCCCCACCCAGCTGTGACCATGTCTGACTGAGCCTTCTCCATAGGCTGCCCAGCCTCAGCCTGGCTGCCGGCAGCACCCAGAACCATGACCTTCTCGCACTCTGCCTGACCCTCCTACTGGAACTGGGGCTATAGCTGATAAAAGCAGAACATTAGAGGACATCTGGGGTGGCCACAGATTAGCTGCTGTGTGGCAGGGACGGAAAGGGTCTACGGCCTATCTTAGCTAAACATTCCCTTCACTAGGGAAGTGATCCCTTCACTAGGCAAGTATCATTAACCCAGCTCTCTCAAACAAAGGAGTAATCATGCCTCTGGGCCTTTGCGCAGATTCTCTTTAGGCCTCACTCCAGTCCTTTCCAAGCCCGCTGAGAAGTCTTTCCTAGTCATCAGCGTGGCAGAATTAAAGAGTGAGACCTGGGCAGTGGTTCAGAACACACCCACCTATGAGCCCAGAGAAGAGAGTCAAGGTACATTGTTATGAGCATATAACCAAACCTGAACCTGCAGATGAAGAGTGAGCCAAATGAATTCCCAGCTCTAGACTAGGCCAGCCACCCCACACCCCCATGGGCCTTCCCTTCTCCAAGACATACTCTGACCTTCCCAATGCTACCCTCGCCCAGTGTGAGGGACCCAAAACTCACCACCCTACGCCATTCAAAACCCCCGCTAAAGCCCATATGGGCAATTTAGTGGTTCAGGGTGGGGAACAGAGTCCCAGTCCCAGCTTTCTGTAATGGGGTGGACTAAGGTCTAGTGGCAAGAAAGGTTTCCTGCCCTGCACCCCTATGATGTCACATCTGGTCCACCAGGTCACAGGAGCTTCTCTCGCGTCACTTTCAGTTAAAACCTGTTGCATGTGGGCCCAGCAGTCCACGTGCCCAATGAGGCTGGGACCTGGGTACATGGGGAAGGCACAAGTAGGACATGCAGGTGGCGGGGGCATGAGAGGGGGTCTCGGTGCCCCACCCAGGGGAAGAAGGGGACAACCTCAGAACTCGACCAGCCCCCGGCCTATCCTCGTTTCGGAGTCCTGTTTCCAAGCAGAGGTCCTGACCTTTGCTGAGGTGGGGGGAGCCTGGGGGTGCGCTTCTGAAACTTGAGGGAATGAAGGTCAGGCCTGAGTCACACTGGGTTAGGAAATGGGTGGGAGGGAGAAGGAGGGAGGGAAAAGTAGGCGAAGCAGCAGGGGAACTAGCCAAGCCTTTTCTCTTCTCTCTGTCCAAGACCACCCTCAGTACTGCTCCGCCCTGTGTCCCGCAGGCCAGTGCCCATGCCCCCTCCTCTGGACACCAACATTTTGTCCTCTCCAGAGGAGACTGGAGCCTGGAGGAGAGCAATCCGGCGCCCAGCATAGGCCAGAAGGTCAAGGAAAGCCAGCGATATCAGGTGTCTCCTTCCGTGATGTGGATGCAGGGGGAACAGAGACGGGGGCGGGGGTGCTGCTGGGCGGACGCAGCCCGCAGCGAGAGGTGGAGGCTCGGGGCCGGGGCTGGCGGGCGCGCTCACCTGGTCACCGTGCGCCGCGCGCGCGGGCTGTGCGCTCTCTCCAGGCCCAGGCGCGCCCCGATGCCCGCCAGCACGAGCAGCGCGGCGACGCCGCACACCGCGTAGACGGCCGTGTGGCTGCGCTCGCGGCCGGGGTCCCTCGGGGCGGCCGTGTCGCGGGCGCGGGCGGGCGGCCGGCCCGTCTGCACCCAGGCCGGCGTGTCGTAGTTGGAGCAGCGGCTCTGGTCCAGGCGCCGCGGGCCGTCGTGGCAGCAGAAGCGGTAGCCGCACGTGCCGCAGCAGAAGCTGTAGACGCCCGAGCTGCAGTTGAACGGCGGGTCCCACTGGCCCATCACGTCGTAGTAGCCGCGGCAGCGGTCTCCACCGGCCGGGGCCGCCGTGCCGGGCGCGGCGGGCTCCGGCACCTCGGGGGCCCCCGCGCGGCACCACGGCGACCCGGCCAGCAGCAGCGCCAGGCGGAGCGCGAGCGGGAGCCCGGGCCGACGCCGGCCGCCGCGCCGTCCCCGCGCCCCCGCGCGCTCCATGCGGCCGGCGCCTGCGGCTACTGCGCCCCGCGCATCGCGGCTCCTCCGCGCCCTCCGGGCCCGCGCTGGCTCCCGGCCGACGCCTCCTCGCGCGCCCGCGTCCTCAGCCCGGCGTGGGCCCCCAGGTGGGGTCTGGATGCGCGGGGCCCGGAGGGCGCGGCCTCCTCCTCGGACCCGCGCGCTGGTGTCCCGCACCCGGAGCGGGGCGGCGGGTCCTCGGCTTCTCCCTGGCGCCGGCCTCGCGGGGGCTGCGCCCGGGCGGCGGGTCGCCGGACACCGCTGCCTTCCCGCCGCCGGCTCCGCGCTGCCCGCGCTCCGGCTCCGGCACTGGCTCGGGCTCCGGCGCGGGCTCGGCGCGGACTCCGGCGGGCGGCGGGGGGTGGGGAGCGAAGGGAGGAGGGCGGGAGGAAGGGAGGCAGAGCCGGGGGAGGAGCGCGAGGGCAGAGAGAAGAGGGAGGGGCTCCGCGGGGCCAGTACGGCCCGGGCACCCCATCCGGGACCCTCCGAGGACACCCTGAAAGAGTCCTCGGAATTGGGCCCCCAAGAGGGCTCAGCTTACGGCTCCTGGGACTTTCACCGGGGACATCGGGGGCCCGGGACGAGTGCTTCCAGGCCTTGTAAAGGGAACAGAGATCAAAGCAGCCCCTGAAGGGGTCGGCACCCACCGCCCCCAACCCCCACCTTTCCGTCCTCTCTGTCCCTTCTGATTATGCTAGGCAGAGGGCACCGTCCCCTTCTATGGGAAGGACTCCCGGCACAGTGGCAGAGGGATAAGTCTGGATCTCCTCAGCTCAGGTCTGCCCCAGAGCGTGTGCCCTGGTTCCAAAACCTAGCCGTTTGGCCGGGGTACTCAGACATCACCTTCCTGCCATTGCGGCGGCCAGAGCCTTGTTGTGCTGTGCTCCCCTCTCGACTTATGATGGGGAGGAGGCAGGTCAGCTTCTGCCTTAGAAGGCTGGATAGGTGTCCAGGGGACAGGGACAGTTGCACACCTCCATTGGTTCGATCCCCCTCTCCCCACTCCCAGGTCTTTTCACAAGACAAGGGAATGGATGGAGGGAAAGGAACCAGAACATGGCCTTGGCCAATGCTTGGTTGAGGTATTTTCCCAGTTGAATTTACATGGAGAATGTGACCCTGAGGCAGCGCCTTGCTTTCCCAGCCTCGGTGGTCAGGTTAAGGTCAAAAGCCCTTCCTGGTGCCCACGGTGTGGTAGGACTGTAGTCTTAGCTGCTTGGGAGGCTGAAGTGGGAGAAGGGCATGAGACCCTGCCTCAAAAAACGGAAAAATTCTGCTGGGAGCAGGGGCTCACACCTGCAATCCCTGCACTGTGAAAGTGAACAGGAGTGTGAGTGTGAGGCCAGCCTGGTCTACAAAATGAGTTGTAGGCCAGCCTAATCTTTATCAGGAGACCCGTCTCTAAATAGATTAACAAATAAACAGATAGATAGATATAGATAGATGATAGATAGATAGATAGATAGATAGATAGTTAAATAAATAAAATATCTGGGGAGGTAGACAGGAGGATCAAGAGTTTAAGATCAGCCTCAGCTATGTAAGGAGTCCAAGGTCAGCCTGGGCTACATGAGACCCTGTCTCAAAGTAAAAACCAAAGCAAGTGCCATGCATGGTGGCACCCACCTGTAGACCCAGCACTCAGGAGGCAGAGATGGGTATGTGCGTTCAAGGCACATAGGCAGCTTTAGACCAGCCAGGGCTATATAGTGAGACCCTATTTCAAACAAAACCAAATCCAAAAACAAACCAAAAGAAATTTTTGTAATAAAATAAACAAGACTTTTCCTGAAGGACAGATTCAGAATCCATTCCTTCCAGGACATAGAGATTAACAGGACACCGCTCACTGTCCAGACGGGAACACCAGGAGGGTGAGGACTGGGTTTCCAACTTACCCCAGTGTCCCTCTGTCCCCAGCACTGCTCAGGCCTGTGTCAGTATTTACTGACAAGAATGGAGGAAAGGATGCCAGCCTCTGACTTCTGAAGGAGGAAAAGTTTAGTCACCCCAGGGGCCTTTCTGCTTCCCCTTCCCATCTACCTCCCTGGAGCCCGGATGCTTCTGAGGTAGAGGACGAGGGGGAAGAAGAGGAAGGATTTACATTTTCAGGAGTATCAGGTCCTTCAGTCGCTGAGCTGAGGAGCTGACGGGCTAATTTCAGGTTTAGGGCTTAGCCTTTAGGGCTAAGGCAGCAAGGAGAGACATCCCCCCTCAGGCTGTGCCCTGGCTAAAGACAGCCTGCCCCTTCCCTGTACACGTGCACACACAGCCACATGATTCATATGTATTGACACCCACAAAGTCCCATCCAGTCCTGAAGACCCTATCTTCAGAAAGACTTTCCACACTGCAGTAGAGCCGGGAAGAGCCAGGGAATGCAGTGACACCCTCAGACAGCCTCACCCTGAAATCTACCTTTCACTTAGCAGCCTGTTTTTCAAACTGGCTTTCTATTTGCTTTCTGCTGCCCTCAGCCTTTTGATGCTCTGTTTGGAAGTTTGTAGCTGTGCTTTCTGAAGCATTCTTTTCTATTTCTTTCTGGGTTTTCCTAAGGATGGGATCAGTGTCACAACTGTGCTAGGTGAATTAGGCTCCTGCCATCCTCTGCCAAACTGACTTCTGGGTGGCAAGGGGCTCTGAGAATGCCCTCTCTCCACCCCGTTTCTGAGCACTGTGTTAAAGAGGCTTGTCTCTGCCCACTTTGGAACTGTGGCCTCTTCCTAAGGAGGGTAGTCCTCCTCCGGGTTACATATCTCCTGGCACCTCCTCTTGCCCCCACTGTCTTGGCATCTGCTCAGCACCCACCCCATGATGACCCCTATCGGGACCTGCAAATGTGTGTACACTAGTCAAGCATTTGTCTAATAGAGGAGTTCATTCTAGCTCCCCATCTTGTGCTTGGTTTTGTGGATTTGTGGTCAGCTGGAAACCGCAGGTGCCAACAACTATCAGGTGGGTGTCAGACACTCAATGCCCTGTCTGTGTGAACGCTTGGCCTTAGGATGAGGCACAAACAGGAGGGCAGCTACAAGGTACACTGTGGCGGTGCTCTGGGGTCTGACCATCCATGCACTGACGCCTACACACCCGCTACGTGGCCATGAGCTGGACAAGGGACTCTAAAGAGATGCAGTCCGATCCAGGGTGAACACCTTTGCTTTGGACCTTTGGGGTTCTGACCACAGCAAGGCTCCAGAGCACCTGCCCCTTGTCTTTTCTACCAGCCCCTTCCAAGTCTGTGTCACCAAAAATCGTCCATTGATCTAGGCTTAAAATAACCCCTGGCATCTGCAGTGAGCTCTGCAGGGCGGGCAAGAGGAGCGAAGTGTCTGCCTGAAGGGCACCACCCCGCCCCCAGCTCCCAGTGCTGGCAGCTCAAGTGTGCGGGTGTCTAAGTGTGCTCCTGGGTGTGAGCGAGAGTGCATGTCAGGGGTGAGGGTGAATGGAAGGGCCCTCCCTGCCCTGTGAGCATGCATGGGCACCTTGCTGTCTAACTCTGGCTGTGGAAGCCTGGGGCATTCTTGAAACCCCATAGACATCAGCACAAGTTTGTGTTGGGCCTCAGTGTCCCCATTTTAGATGGTAGGTGACTGACTTGTCTGTAGGTCTGTGCAGCCTTAGACAAGGTTTGGAATTTCCTAGACAGAAACCCGATAACAAGAGAGGAAGTGGCTTGCTAGGACTGGCCCACAGCCAGCAGGGCCAGGGTCTGGCCTGGAGCCTGCACTGTGAGCCCAAACCTGGGGCTGGCCAAGTACTTCCTTCCCTTGACAGCTGCCCCAATGCCTGACCTGCACATCTAGCCACAGCAGGCCTCTTCTTTCCTCTCTAGAATGCACTTTATCACCATCTCTGTAAGGGAGTTTCCAGGAGGATCCTGCTTATTCTGGAGCCATCCTGACTAAATTGCAATTCCTGCCCTACTAGGGCCTCTCAGCCTCTCTAAGCCTCAGTTTTCTCATCTGCAAGATGGGTGGCTAGCACCTTTTTGGCAGAGTTGCATGGAGAAGCCAATAGGGCCTGGCTGGGAAACATGGCACAGGCAGTCACCTGGAACTTCCCCTACAGATGGTGATTGTGACAAAAGATACCACTCAAGCTAGAAGGCCAACATTCCTACACTCACTTTCCTCCATTTCTCCCAGAATGGCAGCTTACCCCAACGGGTTCTGGGAATGTTGGACTCCCTGCTAGAGCAAATGCTGGCACCAGGAGGGGGTCTGGAGGGAGGGCCTGCGGCTGCCTTTGTCTCTTGAGAGGCAGCTTGTGACTCAGGCTCCAGCTGCCTGTGGGAGGGAGGGGGTGCCCAGGGCTCCTGAGGTCTCAAGGAAGCAGTGGGATTGGGGGGCTGGGAACTGAGACTCGGCCTCCCCGTCACAGTCTCTGTGTACCATCTCCTGCCATGCCTTCATGCCTTCCCCTGCCAGGGACCCCAGGTAACCCCTCTCCCCTCTGCTTGAATCCACCCTGTTAGTGTCCTTCAAGAACCTCCAAAGGCTGGAACTGGTGAGGCTTGATGGAGGCTGCACAGTGTGGCCACCAGGTCAAGCACATCCTCCTGCCACAGCCTGCCCACCAGGAGTCAGTTCAGAGGGTGGGGCTGGGGGTGTCGTTCACCCCCTCCTCACCTTCATCCTAAAGTTGGGCAGTGGTCCGCATTCAGGACCCTCTTGCTCCAGCTGCAGTCCACTGAAGGCACATGAGAACATGAACCCCTCCTGAAGAGAGCTAGACTGGGGGTTTGAAACAGCTGTGGAGCACCTGCCTGGTGTGCACAGGGCCCAGGATTCCACCCTCAGCACCACAAAAAGGAGGAAAAGGAGGAAGGGAGGGAGGAAGGGAGGGAGGGAGGGAGAGGAGAGAGAGAGAGAGAGAGAGAGAGAGAGAGAGAGAGAGAGAGAGAGAGATCCCATGTGACAACAAATACCATCACTTGTGAGGTATGCACAGGAAGCACAGGGTGTAGGGCCATTCTCCCATACACAGCAAGTCTGAGCTCTGCCTGGGCTCCAGGAGACCCTGTCTCAAAACAAAGGTGTGGTGGTGCATGCCTTTAATTCCAGCACTCAGTTGGCAGAGGTAGGTGACTCTCTGAGTCTACATAGTGAGACTCATAGTGGCCCCAACCAGGGCCACATAGTGAGACCCTGTCTCAAAACAAACAAGCAAACAAAAAATCATTGGGGCGGGGGCGGGGGGTTGGAGCTGCTCTTGCAGAGGACCCGGGTTCAATTCCCAGCACCCATATGGAGGCTAACAACCGTCCAAAACTCCAGTTCCAGTAAGGCTCTTCCGGCCTCTTCAGGGCATTATATACACGCGGTACATCTTACATACAGGCAGGCAAAACATACATATACATAAAAAATAAGTGAAATAAAATAATAATAATGGAAGTGGATTTAACCTGGAAGCGCAGGGTACAACAGTCTCAGTCCCGCCCCACCCTTCCCCTGTCCGCCGGGTTTCTTCCACCTGGGCTTCGATCGGCCTCTCCCGCACCCTCCGGGCTGGGAGCCCCTCAGCCCCGCCTCTGTCCCCGGCCCGCCTCTAAGGGCCCGGCCCCACCCCTCCATCCGGGCACCGTCTGGAAGCTGGGGGCCCGTCTGGGCCCGGGCTGCCAATGCACAGACGACTCGGCGGTCGCGGACCTGGATCTACGGCCGGAGCCCAGATTCTCTGAACCTCGTGGGAGTGGCTGCGCAGGAGCGTCACCGTGGGTCCACCCGTCGCTGCCCCCTGCTCCCCGACACCCGCGCCGCGTCCCTCAGTCTCAGGAGGACTCCTGCGACATGTGCTCTTTACTCTCGAAGGGCAGCTGGGTGGTCCTCAGGAACCCATTTTGGTTTTGATTTTCGTTTTGTTGTTTGAGACAGGGTCTCATGTATCCTAGGCTGGCCTTGAACTGGATATGTAGCTGAGGATGACCTTGAACTCTCGACCGATCCTCCTGCCTCCTGCCTCTACCTCCTGAGTGCTAGGATTTCAGATGAGCCACCATGCCCGGTTTTATGCGATGGGAGGGGTGGGGGCGGGGGGATTGGAACACAGCTTCAAGCTTGTTATGCAAGCACTCTAGCAACTGAACTCCATCCCTGGCCGGGAGCCCATTGTGTAGACGTGGAGGCGGGTCCTGAAGTAAGCCAGCAGCCGTCCTTACCGACAAGGAGGGGGCCAGAGGTCCGCAGGGCTTCCCCCTCGGCCTGACTAGTTAGGTCTCCCCGCCTCCACCATGAGCCCCCAGCCCTGGAGCTGCCGGGCAGGAAGTGAAAGGGGCCTGCGGAAACACCAAGAGGAACCGAGACTTAAGCCTTCTGCCCCCACCTGCTTGTCCCTGGGGACTTGGGGAAACCAGACCCTCCAAAAGGAAAAACTAGACCAAAACAGACCAGGGGAATGCTAACCATAGGGTCTTCCAGAGTCTACCTTAGGTCAAAACCAAGACCAAAGGCAAACTTCTGAGTAGTGACGGAGAGGTGGGCCTGGTGTCCATTCCCTGAATCGGCCGCGCCCACGGAGGAGCCTGGGCACATTCGTAGGGGCAGGAACTCCAGCCCAGCCCAGACCCATTACTAATTGTGATCTGTCTCTTGGGACCACATAACCATGGCTCATGGATAGGAAGTGGTCTCAGGAAAGCAACTCCGTCAACGGGAGCCATTAGAAAGGTCAAGACCTTTGGTGCCTCTGTCCTGGGAAACAGAGACTATTACAGAGGATTCAGTGGAAGGCTCTTGCTCTGTGCCTGTTACCACAGCAAAGCCTAAAAATGACCAACCTGATAAACGATGAAAAGCCCTATTGGGAGTGTTTAAAGACAGAAACCTACACATATGATGGGGAAAAAATACACACACATATATATATATATATATACACACAGTGTGTGCGCGCTTATGTGTGTGTGCATCAGGGGAGGGTGGCGCACATGTCATTGCACACTTGTGGAAGTCAGAGGACAACTCCTAGGGAATTGACACTTTTCTTCCATCATGTGGACTCCAGGGAATTAACTCAGGTCTCCAGGCTTGGCTGCAGGTGCCTTTGCCCTCTGAGCTATCTCAAGCCAAGATGGGAATTTTTGTGTCTACAGTTACAGTGATGGACGTTCATCACACCTTCCAGGTTAGTGCCACTGGCTATGGTCAGTGTACCTTAGCCTCTGCTCTGATTATCACCGGGAGCTCTCCAGTTCATATTCAAGAAGAGTATCATGATTTTTTTGTTTTTAAGTAGGGTCTTCTGGTAGCCCCAGCTGACTTGGAACTCATTATGTAGACCAGGCTGGCCTCCATCTCACTACAGAGATTCACCTGCCTCTGTCTTCCAAGCGCTGGGATTAAAGGCCTGAGCCACCATGCCTGGCTTTATTTTTAACGGAACAAGGATCCCTCCCCCACTTCCAGCTGTTGTTGTGAAGATCAAGACAAGACTCCTTAGAAAGTCACACCTATGTCAGAGAGCAGACTCATTTTACAGCCGGCCAGGCAATACAGCCTTTTGTGAGGAGGAGACACTGCTGCTCCTTGTCCCCTGCTCCACTGGCCTTTTCTGCCTTTCCTCCTCCTACTGGATTCTGTCGATAGGACTTTTTCCTCATCTGTGAAAAGTGTTCCTGTAAATGGAATTTCTCTAAGGCTCCCTCCAGCCTTTTTCCTCTGGGAGCCATAGGCCATGGAGAGAGCTTTACATCCATCCCCTCATTTTCCAGAAGAGGAAACTGAGCGTGAAGGGAACCCATGCCTGTGGGAGATCTGGCTGGGATGGAGAGGGTTCCATGCCTGGCCCCCACTGCCCTGTGACCTTCAGAGCCTACATCCCGGCTGCAGCTAAGAAGGTGGGGCGAGAGATGGGGGTGGCCCAAACCAGCTCAGACTCCCCTAGCCCCAGCATAGAGTGGGCAGTGGTGACTGTGCTGACATCTGCTGCCCACTGCTTACCACGGACCTCACCCTCTCACCTGGCACCCTGCCTGGGAGAGGCATCTCAGTGGGGCTCAAGGAAAACGTGGCTGGGGAGATCCTTGGATATGGTTCGCCCAGGTTCTCCAAGTGCCACCGGCTGCTGTTTCTGAACTGGGAAAGGGGTGGGCAAGAGGGCAGGTGCCCGCCAGGCAGCAGTGGTGGCCGCTCAGAGACAGGCAAGCAGGAAACCTCAGGTGAATGGAAAGGAACATGGCAAAGACCCTACATAGGGATCCCATCGTCTGACTCCTGGTTCAGTACTCTTCCCAACAGTGACAAATACCAACGAAGCCACCCAGGGTAGAGTTGAGCCACAGCCTGAGTAGGAGGGCAGACAGGAGAGGTGACAGTGTGCTCCAGAACTGGAAAGAAAGGATTTGGGAGCTCCATGGCGCGGAGCATGGGGCTCCACTGTCGCAGGGCAGCTTCCACTGGTGGGGCAGTGAGCCTGGGGCCAGTGCAGGTTTGCCAAGGGAGCCCAGTGCAAGAGGACAATCTACAGAGTAAAGGAGCTCAAGGGACCTCAAGGGATAGGTCTGTCGGCTTCAAAGCCACAGCCTGACCTGGCCTCTCTACAAAGGGGCCTCCTGTGGGTCCCCGGCCCTGTCCTACTCAGGGCTCAGTGGGCCATGCCCAGGTGACTGCTGGGCTCCAGGTGGTCTCTGAGGGACCTTCCCACTGGAGTATTCCTTCAGCTTGAGTTTAGATTCCAGCCCCAGAGATTGTAGACCTCCTCCTGTGCATCCTGAGGTTCTAGAAACTGCTATAGGGTAAAGATAGCATCTTAGATCCTAGTAGACTGGGCCACAGAAATCCAGAGCTGGTATGGGCTACAGATGCCAGAGAATTAGCACAACACAATCTTCTTTTTCTTTCTCCCTGGTTATTTCTAACAAGAAGAACAACAACAACAACAACAAAAAAAACCCGTCTTACAGCTGCTGGTCTAGATCAGCAGAGAACACTTGCTTGGCATGATTCTGATCCCCAGTACCACAAAAAATAAAATTTATATTAAAAATTTGCAAAGAGGGTCTGGAGAGATGACTCAGTAGTTAAGAGCATTGGCTGTTCTTGCAGAAGACCTGAGTTCGAATCCCAGCACCCACATGGTGGCTAACAACCATCTGTAAGTTCAGTTCCAGGGGATCCAACACCCTCTTCTGACCTCCACAGGCATTGCACGACTGAGTGCACTTACACACATGCAGGCAACACTCATACACATAAAATTAAAAAAAAAAAATTGCGAAGAATCTTGTACTAAAGCCCAAAGCGAAACCATCAGCTAGCTATTCACTGTTTCCATTTACATCAGATTAAAAGCAGGACAGCTCTGAAAGCAAGTACTAAAGAAATACGACACCCAGCCACATACTAAGCACCTTCCCACTTATTTTTAAAGATTAATTTTGACTTAATGATACCTTTTCCTGCTAAAAAAAAATCTCTTAGTCATAGTGCTGCATTAGTCTGTTCTGCATTACTGTAACAAAGTGCCTGAGGGTGAATAACTTTGTAAAGAAATGGGATTTGTTTAGCTTACTGTTCTGGAGGTTCAAGGGCCCACATCTGATGATAGCCTTGCTTTTGGAGTCCAGGGGTGGCCCAGGACATCACATGGCAGGAGACAGGAAGTGCTCATTGTGTGTGCCCCCTTTGGTCACTCTCCTCCTTAGGAAGCTATCAATTTTGGAGGCTTCGCCCTGAGGACCCTCGTCTGATCCTAGTCACCTCCCAAATATCCCACTTCTAAACACCATATAATGAGATTGTTTCCAAAAATAAGAGAAAAAAAAAATTGTAAAGATTTTTAAAAAGATTTTATTATTTTAAATGTATTTTTATTCTTTTTTAATTATATGTATGTGTGTGTACGTCTCCATGTGAATTTGTGTCTCCATGAGTGCAGATGCTTGCAGGCCAGAGGTCAGAGGTTTTGGATCCCTTTAAGTGGGGGTTAGAGGTGAGTGACCTGATGTGGGTGCTGGGAACCAGGACTCTCTGCAAGAGCACTCTTAGCCACCGAGCCATGTCTCCAGCCCGTATTTATTATTACTGTTATTATTTTTGAGACAGGGTCCCACTATGTAGCCTTGGATGGTCTAGAACTTGCTGTGTATACCATGCTGGCCTCAAACTCACAGAGATCCACCTGCCCCTGCTCTCTAAATATTGAGATTAAAGATATCCATGCCACTGGCTAGGATACTTTCATTATTTTTAAGTATGTTTATTTGGCGTGGTGGGGGTATGTACATGTGAGTGCAGGTGCCCTTGGAAGCCAGAGGCATCAGATCCCCTGGTGCTGGAATTACAGGCAATTGTGAGCCACCTGTAACCTGGCATGGGTGCTGGGAAAACCAGCTCTGGTTCCGTAGAAGAGCAGCACCTTCTCTTAACTGCTAACAGCCGTCTCCCCAGCACCTGCCAACCCAAAACAACTCAAAAATTTCATCCTCTAAATTATCACAACAGGGATTGATCTTGAACCCTTGAAGCCCATCTAGTCAATCGAAAACATAAGAACTTTAAAACAATCTCAAAGGTGGGGAATGTTCTCCAGCCAAAAGCTAACACTAAAACAACTCCATGCTTGTGGGACCCTGTGTTCTGTAATGTCTGTGTCCTGCAGGGGTCAGCTAGGAGCAGCCTGGCTCCAGGGCAGAGGTTTTGGTCACTGAAGCGCTGAATTCCTTTTCCAAGCCCCTGACTGTGTGTCCACAAACCCCAGAGGGGTTCTGTCCAGTGCTACTGGAGCTCAGGGCCAGCTGTCTTTGTGGTTACCAGCTCCGTGGAGCCCAGCTCTGTGGCTGGCACAGGAACACTGTGGCCTGGCAGTGTGGTGTCTGCATCTTCTTTGGGTAGAGGCCAGACGGGAGCTGAGGCTTGAAGGCTTTCTGAGGAGGGCAGGAAGACATTTTCCACCGGATCTGGAATGGTTGGAGGGACCAGGTGAGAAGGGTCAAGAGTGAATCACAGCCTTCCCCCACCGCCTGTTCTAGAAGCCTCCTCCGGAGCAGCCCTCTGTGGAGGAAGTGGGGCAGCACATGACAGGTCTTCAGGACAGGAAGTGCTGAGTCCAGAGACCTGACAGGTGGGGGTAGTGGGGAGAATACTGAAAGAGGGAGAGGGGGTCTGACTAGCCCCCTGGGCCTGACTAGGACCAGGGCCCCCAGACTCCCAAAGGTGGAGGCAGACACCTGTAGAGGCATACATCTCTTTCTGGCTCTGCGTCGCTTACTTGGACCAGGGTCTCCGGCTCCCTACCTCTTCCCTTGATACCCTCAGAGCCAACTCGAGACCCCCTCAGTCTGTCACCTCTTAGTCCTGTCTTCCCGTTGACCTCCCTACTCCCCAGGGTTTGCGCCCAGGTCTCAGGCCACCCCCTTCCCCTGTCCGCGGCGCTCACCATCCTGGCCTCCGTCTGGGGTCTCTGGAGAGGCCATCCTGCGCTGCTGCCGCCACCTCCAGCTCACCAGGGCCACCAGGGCCAGAGCCAGCACCAGGCCCAGGAGCGCCGGGGCGCCGAAGAGCAGCCCGGGCAGCGGCAGCACCGCATCGGGCCCCGAGCCCGCGCCCACCGACTCCTGCGGCTGCAGCGCCGTCCCGGGCGCCTGGCTGCTGCGCGCTGCTGGCGGGGGGGACGGGGAGGGAGGGCGCGGGGCCGAGGGGAGGGACGGCCGAGGGTCGGAGGGGACAGAGGCTGGGCGGGCAGAGGGCGGGAGGGAGGGGCCGGGAGGAGAGAGAGGGGCGGTGAGCCACGCAGGGCCGCGGGTCCCTACCGGCCGGGCCGGAGATGCCGCGGCACTGGCCCAGGCGAGCTGGGGACGCGGCGGGTGCCTCCCCTTCCCGGGGGATGCCGCGGCACTGGCCCAGGCGAGCTGGGGACGCGGCGGGTGCCCGGCCTCCTTACCGTGCCTGGGGTCCGGCGTGCGCAGGAGCTTGCAAGCCACACAGAGTCGTACCAGCGGGTCGAAGCACTGGGCCTGGACGCACGGTGTGGGCACCGGCCCGTCCCTCCCCCTCCGGCTCCTGACTCGGCGCCTCGTGGCGCCCATGCTGCAGGCAGCTGGGACTGAGTTCTGCGCTCAGTCTCCGTGGCCCTCGGAACGAAACCCCCGGGGCACCATCCTCCGCCCCGCCCTTGCCTGCTGGGGTGGGACCATTGGGGTGGAGCCGCGCTGTAAAGGGGCCTGGAACCCCAGACCTTCCTCACCTGTGGTTCCTCCACTCAACCACTCAACCGTCACCTTAGACGACAGCTGGGCACTGTCTGACTGGAGGGTTAGACCAGAGTCTGCACCAGGACAGCCAAGGGGATGGATCCTAATGTCACTTCCCGTAGCCCTGGGATCCCCTGTGACCTCTGCTGTGCCTCATCGGAGTCAGCTGTCCACCCCCAGTCTCTCCTGCTCTGCCCTCCCCAGGGTCAATACATCAAGCCCTCCTGAGTGGTCACTTGGGACTCTGGCTGTGGTGATGGAGGGAGACAGACAGTTGTTAACAGCTGAGTCAGTCCGGCCTTCTAATCCTCCTTATCCCTCCCCCTTGTCTCCCTGGCCCGGCCGTTGTCAGTAGTAAGACAGCAGCCAGGCACTCTGAGCTCTGTAGGAATGGGTAGGTATGGGGCTTGACCTGAGGACCACCAGCACAGATCAGCATGGAAGGAGACAGGAAGCCTTTGTGAGGCGCTGGTAGATGAAGCCATGTCTAAGGGAGCTTGATGGGGTAGAGTTTGGGCAAAAGCCTGGTGGCCCAAACAGGAAGGGCCAAAGAGTGCTGGAACCAGAGGGACAGGCTGGGGCCTTGTCGGTATCATCAGGTGGCTTGGGACTGGCCACGGGATGCTAGGGAACCACCGGCTTTCAGTAAGCAGAGCCCCAGTAAGATTTGCAGATTAGTGAGGGACCTCTGCTCACCCACCCCAAAACTGTCCCCAGGGCTGGTGTCTGGTCCAGACACCTGCTGTGTCGGGCTCCACTCCTCAGAGCCTGTCCCTACTTGCCACTCTCCCACCTGCATCTCTCTCAGACCGAGTCAGCCCCACACACAAGCTTGGGACATATGCACCCTCCTCCCCAGGGTCCAAAAGCTAGAACGTGCCTGAAGGAGCTCCCAGCTAAGTGCGGAGCCGGGAAAACACTGTTGACTCGATGGGCCATAAAAGATCTCTGAGTACTAAGGACTAAGGGTCTCTCAAAGCACACAAGAAGGGACAACTGTCCAGGGCCAGGAAGGGCTTTGGGCAGAGAGGGATCTTAGCAGCCAAAGAGGCAAGGAAACACGCTCTCCAGACAGGGCCAGTGGCATAGGAAAGGTCCGGACAGTGAAGAGCTTCGGGCTATGCGGCAGGCACTGGTCCTGCTGTAGAGGATGCTGGGAGAAGAAGATAGCACCCTGGCTGCAGATCCAGCTGGAGCATCAGACCAACAGTGAGGAGCTCTGGGGCTTTGAGTGTGTGTGCATCTCTCTGGGTTGTGCTTTATTTAGGAACGTCTTTTGGCTGTTTCAAGTTGGGGACCTCATGGAGCAGCAAGGTTACTGGTGTTCTGGCCCAGGGCAGGAGATGATGCAGCCGCTGACCATGGAGTGAGGGGAACAAAGCTGGCCCCAGGAGATCCTGAGGACCCCCACTTACCCAGCTTGGAGGGGCTCTGGCCTGCCTCCTCTCGGTCCCCTGCCCCTGGCCAGCAACTCCACAGCAGGAAGGTGTAGGCGGAGGGGTGGCTACAAAGGAGAAGTGGGGCTGGGGAGGTGGGTGTGGGTGTGAGTGTGGGTGTTTAGTGAGGCGAGCAGGCAGGAGCACGGAGGAGCCAGGGCAGGGAAAACCCTTCGTATAGACCAGAAACCTGGGCCACAACCTCTGCCCGCTCCACTCTGATCAGTGCTGGGCTGATGCTATTCGGGCCTGTGGAGGTCTGCCTATACTCCAGGTGTGTCAGCCCTTGTGTTAGACACTGGGGCTGAGCAGTCGCTGGGGCTTGTGGGAACCCAGGAGCAGAGAACCTGGCTCTGGGAGAGAGCGGACAAGTGGATGGAGGCTGGATAATTTCTGGGAGCTGCACCCAGGACGCCGGCCTGTTAGGCTTCTCACAGTAAGCCGAGAGACTCACTGCTGCTGCTGGCTCCCCCAGCAGTGATAGGAAAATCATCCTCAGCGTCCCAAGTGAGAGGGTTGTAATTCCTGCCCTGAATTACAAGTCCCTTCACCCTAGACAGACAGGGAGGCTGGCAGCCTGGAAGGACAGAAGCCAAATTAATCAATTGACAAATGATTATTGGGCACGTCCTATGGGCTCCACTGAGCCAGATACCAGGATTAAGCCAGAAGCAGTAAAAAGCCTGTGCGATTCATGTCTGTGGTGTGTACAGGTACCTGACCTCAGCCAAATGTTTTCCCTTGGGCCTCCAAAGTGGGGTGGGAGCTGGGGTTGTGGTAGACCTTGAATCTCTGCTTGGATGGTTTAATGATTAAGAAGAGAAATTTGGGGGCTAAGGATGTGGCTCAGCTGACAGAGTATTTACCTAGCATGTTTAAAGCCCTGGATTTCATCCACAGCACAGCAAACATTAGACATAGTGGCATACATCAGGAGGAGGCTCAGAAGTTCAAGGCTATCTTGGGCTACATAGCAAGTCTGAGGGGGCTATATCAAGCCTTGTCTCAAAAAAAAAGAGCCGGGCATTTGGAACACATCTTTTACTCCAGCACTCAGGAGGCAGAGGCAGGCAGATCTCTGTGAATTCAAGGCCAATTGAACTCTACATAGTGAGTTCCAGGCCAGCTGGAGCTACAAGGAGACCTTGTCTCAAAAAAAAAAAAAAGAAAGAAAGAAAGAAATTTTAAGCTACACTTCAATGTATTTTTTAATACCTCTTAAATTGAGCTTATTATTGTTATTATTTTGATTTTGAGACAGGGTTTCACGATGTAACTTTGTCTGACCTAGAGCTTGATAAGTAGACCAGGCTGGCCTCAAATTCAAGAGATTCCCCTCCTCTGCCTCTAGAATGCTGGTGTTAAAAGCATGTGCCACTGAGCCTGGCTTAAGCTTATTCATCTGCCAAGCCATCTTCTGCGTCACTTACAGAGTGCTAGTTTATTGTTAAGGGAATCAAGTCAGTATGCCTTGGATGGGGAAGCAGCTCAGGGTATGGAGGAGGCCTTGGCGCTCCCCTGGCCTCCCTGTGCCAGGATACCATCTCAGGTCTCCTCATGTCCACCAGCCCAAAGCTCCTCCTGAGAGATGGCTCAGCTCTTAAGAGCACTGACTATTCTTGCAGAGGACTTGGTTCAGTTCCCAACACCCACATGACAGCTAACACTGTAACTCCAGTTCCAGGGGATCCGACGCCCTCTTTTGATGACCTCTGCGGGCATTGTATGACATGGGTACCCCTACCTACATGCAGGCAATACACTCATAAATCAAAATAAATAATTAAATTTTTTTTTCTTTCAAAAGGTGGAAGCTGGGCTGGTGGGGTGAGCCTGCATTCCCAGCTATTCAGGAGACTTGTTTGAGGCCAGTCTTTACAACATAGTAAGACCCTGTCTCAAGTAAGTGCATAAATAATCACATGGGGACCAAAGCAAAACAAAAACTGGGTAAAAGAAAAAATTGCAAGAGCTGCTCTTAATTTAGAAACTCCTTGTCTCAGAAGCGACAGAGGAGCTTGGGCTGGTAGACATGAGGAGACCTGGGAGGGTGGCCTGAGGTGGTGTCCTGGCACAGGGAGGCCAGGGGAGCGCCAAGGCCTCCTCCATACCCTGAGCTGCTTCCCCATCCAAGGCATACTGACTTGATTCCCTTAACAATAAACTAGCACTCTGTAAGTGACGCAGAAGATGGCTTGGCAGATGAATAAGCTTAAGCCAGGCTCAGTGGCACATGCTTTTAACACCAGCATTCTAGAGGCAGAGGAGGGGAATCTCTTGAATTTGAGGCCAGCCTGGTCTACTTATCGAGTTCTAGGTCAGACAAAGTTATATCGTGAAACCCTGTCTCAAAATCAAAATAATAATAATAATAATAAGCTCAATTTAAGAGGCATTAAAAATACATTGAAGTATAGCCTAAAATTTCTTTTTCTCTCTCATTCTTGAAGCAGGATGTGGTTGTACCAGCATTTGGGAGGTGGAGACAGGATAATCAGTAGGTCAAGGCTAGCCTGGGCTCTACAAAAACCCAAATTTAAAATTTTCATTTATTATTATTACTGTGTGTGTATGATATGGTTGAGTGAAGACCCAGGTCCCACGGTGCACATGTGGAGGTTGGAGGACAACTTGTGGGAGTTCCCTATCTCCACACTGGTTCTGGGAGGTGTACTCAGGTGTCAGGCTTGTGAAGCAAGTGCTTTTTGCTGGCCTGCACTATGATCTTGATTATAAAATAAGGGACTTTGTTGCTCAAGCCCCTTCTAATCAAATTTTTGTTGTAATGTTCTTAACATTTTCATTTATAATGTAGTTGAGGATGACTCTGAACTGATCCTACTGCCCCTGCCTTCCAAGTGTGAGGATCACAGGCCTGTATACCCCTAGGCCCAAACCAGACTGGCCTCAAACTCAGAGATCCACCTGCCTACCTCCTGAGTGCTGGGATTAAAGCCATGTTTCATCATGCCTGGCCTTTTTTTTAAAAGGTGATTTATTTGCGTGTCTGTCTGGGAGAAGGAATTCTTGAGCTTAAAATTTCCCCAAACAGCCAGGTGTAGAGGCAGAGGCAGGCAGATCTTTGTGAGTTCAAGGCCAGCCTGGTCTACATAGTGAGTTCCAGGCCAGCTGGGGCTATAGGGAGACCCTGTCTCAAAAAGACCAAAGGGGGGAAAAAAAAATCCCCAAACAGCATCAGCATCCGCAAATCTTTGAGGGACTAAGGGGCCTTTCCAGGATGATCCAGCAAGAATGGAGCGGCCTGCGTGGGGCCTGTGTCCACCTGACTGTGAAGCGTGTCTGGTGTCCTTCATGCTTCAGAGACAGGGTTGGGGGAAGTGAGGCCACTCTGGGTCTATGGAACAAGTCCAGTGGGGGGCAGAGGAGGAGGGACAGTCTCTGAGGGCAGAGAGGCCCAGTCCCCCAGATCTGGATGTGAAACTGTTCTTTGACCCAGGATGTTCTTAAACGTCAGATTTAGCTTTCGTTGTAATTCTGTCAGGAATACCTACCCAGCAGTCTGAGTAAGAAGGGGCTGCCCAGCAGCCCCCAGTGTCAGCCTCAGCTATGCAAGCATAAACGTTTTTGGTGTTTCTATAGCATGCATTGTTTTATGGGCCTTCCTGGTCTGGGTTGGTCCTGGGGTTGGTCTCAGGGGCTTCCTGTCAGCTCTCTCACTCCACCCCATTTTGTCACAGGGCCAGGTTCTCAAGGTTGAGGTTCCCTTGGCCTTTTTCTTTTTTTCTGTATTTAGTTCTGAGAAACAAGGATGCTATGGACTGTCCCCTTCACTGGGGACAGTGCTGGGGGGATGGTGAGGGATCAGCACCAAGTTCACAGGCCTGAGCAGCAGGACCCAGAGGCAGAGCAGCTAGCGACCAGGGCGTCCCTGTTCTCCTTCTCTGAGCCCAAGCGAGACAAGGACAGGTCACCCCCTTCCACTACACAGTTAGAAATCTCCAGCCTGCTTGCCCTGGCCCCCACCGTCCCTGTGTGCCCTCTGTGAACCTGTGCTGCTTGTGATTGGGTTGTAAATGACAGAGAGACCACAGAAGCAGAGTCCCCACCACCTGGGGGCTGGCGGGCAGTTGTGCATGGCACAGGGAGGCTGTGAGGCCCAGGTCGGAGAGGCGCAGGATCCTTCTTAGCTTCATGTAGACAGGGACAAGAAGCCACTGGGTCATCTAGGTCTCCTGTGGGCTTCTGGCCCTGTGTACGCACATGGATAGACCCCACACATGGATACCTCACCATGCACCAAGCACTGTCTGGGCACCAGACACCATTTTAACTTCTGGGGCAAGCAGCAAGTGATCAGGAAAACAATTTGGTTAAAAGGGAGGGCGCCAGGGAACAAGGAGTACAATTTCATTTTTAAACCTTTTATAAAATTTATGTATTTATGTATACATAAATATATCATGTAGCTCAGGTTGGCCTGGAATTGCATTCTGTTGTTGAGTATAGCCTTGAACTCCTGATCCTCCTGCCCCTACCTTCCAAGCACTGGGATCACAGGCAAGTACCACCAAGTCCAGGAGAGGGGTAGTTTTTTTCTGTTTTTACATACTTGTTTTATGGGGGTGCACACGTACCATGGCACATTGGCACATGTGGAAGTCAGGAGAGTTTGTGAGTCAGGTCTCTCTTTCCTCCATGCGGGTTCCTAGGATCCCGCTCAGGTCATCAGGCCTGATGGTAAGCGCCTTTACCTGCTGAGCCATCTTGCAGTAGGTTGATTTTTATTTTTATTTTTTCCTGGACAGGGTCTCTAGCTGGGCATGGAGGTGTAAGCCTTTAATCTCAGCAGTGGAAGGCTGAGACAGGTGGATCTCTCTGAGTCCAAAGCCAGCTTGGTCTACATAGTGAGACCCTTTCTCAAAAATACAAAGAGAGATAAGACCTCATATAGCCCAGGATGGATCAAAGTTGCTTTCTAGCCGAGGATGACTTTGAACTTCTGTTATTCTTGGCCTCACCTCTGACGTGTTGGGTGCCACCAGGCACATTGGTAAGAGGGCAGCTTGTGTGAGTTGGCTCTCTCCCTATCCTTATGCATGTTCTGGGGAACAAATTTGAGTCATCAGGCTTATGAGGCAAATATCTCTACCCACTGAGCCATCTTACTGGCTCTTGTTTATGAAACATGCTCTCACTCTGTAGTCCAGGCTGGCCTGGACTTTACAGTAGTCCTCCCACCTGTCTCCAAGTACTGGGATTATAGGTATGTCACGTCTAGGTGGGTGGATTCTTGGCACACATTGCAGTTCCTTTCCTTACAGAAATGTCCTACCACTGATACCTTGGCAGGGACAGGAAATACCACCAGACAGGGGCCAGGACACTTGGGCCCAAGCCACCTCCTGTAGAGAATTCAAGTTTTGTGGAGGGAATACAAGGACCCCACAGCTGGGTGCCCCGAGGGACAAATGAATCTGTGACCAGGAATAAGCTCTGCCCCTGAAGGCCTTAGTCACCTATCCACATGGCAGGGACCTGGGAGCCTCCAGGTTCAGCTGGAGTTTCCTACAGGGTCTTTGAGCCATCAACCCAATCAGACCTGTGGCCCAGGGGTCCTTGCCTACCTTCAAAACTTGTGTCTCATTAGCTTGACCTTGTTCTGCCAATGAGGGGGTAAAGGCTAACCCAGGATAAGTAACCCATCAGAGGTCAAGCCATCAGAATGCAGCCACATCAGGTGGCTCCTCCTTCCCCGACCTCAACACCAAGCCCTAGGCCCAGTCCTACGCTAGTTCTTCATAAAGCCCTTAGACCTCCCAGTACAGTGCTGGGGACCTCCGGACAGGATGAAGCAACCGTTCCCTGGCCACTTGTCTCCAGCCTTCCGGAGACAGCACGTCTGAAGGCACCTGACTGCCATTTAAGTGTCACTCAGTTCTGCTGTGCGGCAGGGACAGACCAGCCCAAACCCCAGAGAGGCGCCTCTTGTTCCAGGGTTCCTGCCAAGCTTGGCAGGGAGCTGGCAGCAGCCTCAAGCTCCCCGGCACTTGGAAGGCTCCCAGGTCCTCGCTGGGGGATGCGATGCCACCTCTCTTGTTAAATGGCACCAGGTGGCAAAGAAAATGTGGCAGAGCCCGGAGGGAGAGGAGAGGTGTGCGCTTGATGCTGGCGAGGGCCAGGGTGAGGGGTGAGAAGGCTGTTTCCGGCAAAGGTGACCCAGCAGGAAGCAGTGGCTGTGTCCTTGCAGCCTTTCTCCACTCAGGGGCGCTCCCCCAGCTCCTGAGCCCCTCCCCCACTTTAGGGCCCAGGATAATCCCTAAGAGGCTGGCCTACCAGGACTGCCCATCTCTTCAGGGAACACAGGAACTATCTACAGCCTTTCTTTGACCTGGATCCACCTTGGCTGACCTCCCTGACCAAATGCCCTGGTGGGGTTGCTGAGGCTGAGGCCACAGTATGGGCTATTCTCCCTGGAGCTCCAGCAGGACGCCCCAGCACTCTACTCTGAGGCAGGGTCTGCAGCTCAGAGCAGACTGCGGTGCTCTCAGACACAAGGCCTGTCTGTGCTTTCTTCCCAGCTCAGGTCCTGCCAGTGGAGACACCACACCACACCTTTGGCCAGAGAACCAGTCTGCCACCCATTAGCTGTGGCTATGGCAACACCTTCCATGATATGTCTCAGGAACCCTGAAATGGGGAATCAGCAACCCTGCAGGTCTGCTGGGAAGGGGACAGGTACTCCTGCTCTGTGAGAAGAGCTTTGTGAGAAAAGCTCTGTGAATTGTGAAGTGGCCTGCAAGTGTCAGATGACCCTGTGGCCACAACTGGAATTTATAAGAGCTGAGGCCCCAGGGGGTTGCCTTGAAGCCAGCTAGGTGTGCCAAACCTTACTTCACGGGGGTGGGGCCCTGGGATGTTCTGGAAGGTAGTTACAGAGCAAGCAGGCAGGGCCCTGTCCTGTGATATCCAAGCAGAGGCTGGCTCTGCTGCAGCAGAGGGGGCCATCCCAAGGGTGGGGAGGGCAGGCCTGAGCATAGGTGGGTGAGAGTTAGGACCCTACTCTCCTGAGCTTCCATGTAGCACTGGGGACCCGACTGAGCTGACAGGATCTCTATGGTACAATCCTGGACCTTCTATACATTTCTGACCAGCTGCAAGGGGGAGGGCCGGCCTCTCCCACAGACCCAAAGCTCTGCAGTCTTCTCACGTCTCACAAGCTCTGGTCTCACAGGTGTCATTCCTATGTGTGCTAGTTTTTAAAGTCAGCTCAGTGTGATTTCAGATAATAGTTACTGCTCATTGAGTGCCTCCCCCGGTGCCGTACGGGGCGTGAGGACCATGTGTGTGCTCTATCAGGCAAACAGACAGGCCCCAGGGAACACAGACTTGGGCATGTCACCTGCCATTTTATTCAGTCCTCACAACTCAGAAGCATCTTCGCTTTCACTGGAGGAACAGGCTCCAGGAATAGACCGAGCAGGGCTATAGTCCCACCTGGGCTCCTGGAGGCCGAGCTCTGCCCCCTTAATTGTTCTGACTCAGTCTCCTCATCAGCAAAACCAAAGTGGCAGAGGCCAGTGATTTTCAGCTTTTTTAGCCAGGGCTCAGTTGCCTCAAAGCAATCTTAGGTGGAGATGAACAGTGCCAGGTCGATGAAACACAGGCCTCTGTGGAGTGAGGGGGGCAGGAGGGTGCTGGGGACCCACAGCTGGGCTCCCTCCCTCCCCATCCTGCCAAGCACTCCCCACTGCAGCAGAGGAGCCCTGAAGGGAGCAGGCTGCCCAGGACCCCTGACTGGTCTTTACCAACAGTGATTGCTAATGGAGCTGGCACCAAATGTGGGGAGGGGCGGTAGCCCTCACAGCTCCTCCAGTGGGGTGCTCTCCGAGCTCCTCAGCAGGAACGGCAGGTTTAGCGCTGAGACTCCTGGGACGTGGCCGGCACAGATCTGCAGCATGCGTACCAGGCGCTGTGCCATGGTGGCTCGAAAGCTCTCCATCTGCAGGGAAGAGCAAAGAACAGGGGCGGTGGTGGGGCAGGGCTGGCCCTGTTGCCACACTCAAGAGTAGATGCCCAGAGCTGGGGCCCAGACGGTGAGGAACCTCAGGCCCACCCCATGTTTGTGCCACACCTCACATGCACAAAGCAGTTTCCTACCTGGTCCTTCAACATCTCCAGAGACACTCAGAGGCTGAGAGCCCTGCCCCACAGGAAAGGAAGACTTGACAAGCAAGAGTAGCATGGTTTGAGTACAATGTCCAAGGTCACATACAAGAGTGACTGCAGAGCTGGCACCTGAGCCAGGGCTAGTCCCAGCACTGACAGGCACCTCAGGAAGACATAGGGACAGAAGGGAACATGGACAGAATGGCCCTCATCACAGACTAGAATGTGTTAAACACAGGTAATCCCTTGATGGGGCTTGTGAAGGACTGGCAGGCACAGAGGAACTGGGGTTTAAGAGGACAAAGCTGTCCTGCCATCCTGCCTGGCAACAGCAGTTGAGAGCCGCTTACAGACATTTGCTGAAGACCAGATAATGATACTCAATGTCCTCTCAGCAAACAGGTGGCCCAGAAGCAACCAGTCTTCTTTACCCTCTTTAGCTGGTGACTAGGGACCATGGTCAGCCTATCACAGATCCTTCTTCCTGTCACACCAGCTCGCCTGGCCATCTACACATTCTGTCCTGGAAACAGCTGTGGACCATCCCATGTCATTCTTCCCCGGCCACCACTGAGTCCAGGCCACTCAGCTCTTCTAGAAAGAGCTCTAAAGTGTCTGTTTCTGCGCTCATCTCCCTCTCAGTCTACCCTCCTCCAGCTGCTCCAAAGCCACATCCCTATCAGACCACGAACTCCCAGCAGCTCGTTTTCCTCCTAAAAGCCACAGTCTTTGCTGTGACCCAACAACCTGACTGACCCCTGTACGCTTGAGAGTTCTCATTGATCTGCCCTAGCCTCCCTGTAGGACCAGGCAAGCTCTAGGCCTCTGAATTCGGCATTGTTCTAGCAAGTCCTCTTCTGTTAGGTAGAGTGGTTCTCTCTGAGACACACTTGCAGGTAAGCCTTCCGGGTGACTGCTTAAACTTTACGCCCTCGCCCTCGTCCCGTTGTCTTCCCGTCCTGTTCTGTCCTCCCTTCTTTTCCTTTTCCTTCCTCTCTATCTCTAGATATCAGTCTATCTGACTCTCTCTCACACGGAGGCTCTCTCATAGCCCAGGCTGGCCTCAAACTCACTGCATAGCCAAAGATGACCGTGAACTTTTGGCTCTCTTGTCATTACTTCCCAAGTGCTGGGATTCCAGGTGTGAATCACACCTGGTTCAGACTGTGCCTGGGGATTGAACCCAGGGCTTTGTGCATGCTAGGCAGGCACTCTACCAGCTGAGCCACACCCTTAGTCTCCCATGCTGTTTTCATCCAGCCCACCTTTTCACTTTGCAAACAAAGGCACAGGAAGTGGCCTGGTCTCACAGGCACTGACCTTGACTAGAACAGCACAGGACTTATTTATCTATTTTACTGTTTTGTTCTGTGATGTCTCTAGTGTCTAGAACAGTGCTTGGCACAGTGGAGGTACAGGAAAGGTTCTTTGAATAACTTCCTGCTCTAAGGTCTGTAGCCTTTGGCCTCCCCCCCACCATCCATCTCCAAGCTTCTGCTGCTGTAGCTAGAGTTCTGCAGCTGCCTCCTGCCAGCTGGCCTCCTCCCACCCACCCAGCACACTGAGGCAAGGCCCCCAAACCCAGTTCTGACCATAGTCATGATTTTTCCCATGTCCTATGGGAAGAAACGCCAGGCTTCCAACCCAGCAAATTCTGCTGATCTGCAAGTGTTATCTCCTATCTCCCCACTGGATTCCGAGAAGGCCTCATTTGTGTCTCCAGGAACCAGCAGAGGCCCTGCCGGCCAACAACCGTCACTGGTGACTCTCACCTCTTAGACTGTTTCCAGTAAAGTAAGTCTTTTAGATTTTATGTGCCATGGGTATTTCGCCTGTATATATGTAAGTGCACCCATGTTGTGAAATGCCCATGGAGGCCAGAAGAGCATCAGACCCCTGGGAGCTGGAGTTAAGGAGGGTTTTTAGCCACCATGTGAATGCTGGGAACTGAACCTGGGCCCTCTGCAAGAGCAGCCAGTGAGTGTTCTTGACCACTGAGTTGTTTCTCCAGCCCAAAGAGTTGGCAGTTCTTGTCACAGAGAGGCCTCCAAGTACAGAGCTCAAACTTGATAAGGCAAACACGCAAACACAAACACACACACAGAGGACAACTCAGACACACTGGATGACCTATAGTGCAGAATGTGTGGCATTTGAAGGACACAAGTCTATGTTCTGAGCAGGGATTTCTGTAGCCCTGCTGCTGGCTAGAAACAGACTGGGACCTCTTTCTATACAGTTGGTACCACGTCTGACTCCCCTCTCCCCGCCTCTGTGTTTATGTGTGTGCATGCATCCACACATGAAGGTCAGAGGACACTCGAAGGGATCATTCTCTCCTTCCACCATGTGGGTCCCAGGGATCAAACTCAGGTCATCAGTTTTTATCTGCAGAACCGTATCACAGCCTTCCTTACTCCAGACCTTTTCCAGACAAAAGGGCTCAAGCTCCATGAAAACCCAAAACCTGGTGTGGCCTGCCACCTCATGGCCACTTATAGGACTGCAGCATCGTCAGGAGGCTAGCAGGAACCATAGCCACCTTCCAGGACCTGAGTTCTGGGGCAAAGATGATTGATTCTTCAGTAAGAGACAATAAAACCAAGGCAAAGTGGGGTAAGGTGACTACCCAAAGCCGCACGGTCAGCAGGCTGCGATGGAGAAGCAGCGGTACACTGGCCAGCGGGCCCTAACGCTGTGTGACGGAGGAGGTGCCCCTTTTCTGAGTCTCTACTCAGAGGTTTGCTGTGAGAAAAGCCTGGCAGAGAGGCACTTCAGGCCTGCTATCCACATCAGAGCTTGGCCTAGTTAAGGACTCTTGAAATAGTTGTTAGACATGAAAAAAGACGTGGGACAGAGCGGCGTGTGCACCTGGACTGATGCCTCGGTCTAGCACTGACCTCGGAGGGCGTTTGTAAGCAGCGAGGGGTACCCCCACCCCATGTCATGAAAACACCACGGTCACCACACCTCAGACACTGCTGTTCCCACTCACTCCGCTACATTCACAAGCTCAATTTCGGTCGGGAGGGTGGAGGGGGGCGGCTAACTTCTATTTCTCTAAGTCCCTTGAATTTTGTTGTTAGATCAGCAATGGACTTCGGAACAGGAATCCACGGGCCACGTGATGTGAGGGATTTTGTTCTAATTCAGTTTTTGGGAACAGCCAACAGATCCAGAAGAGATAATAAACATGATTCTTCAAAATGAACCTCAAAACCAATAAAACGGATCCTCAGAGCAACTGGGCAGGCCCCGTGCATGGGTGAGGCAGTGCAGGCTCTGAGACCTCTCAGTAGACCTCTCAGGGAGATACATCGATTCCTACTTAGCAGTCTCAAAAAAGGTGTAAGAGTCACCCTGCACAACAAAGTATATCAAGAAAATGCATATCTGGGGCTGGACGGAAGGCTCAGCGGTTAAGAACACTTGCTGCTCATGCAGACAATTTGGGTTTGGTTCCCAGCACTCATGTGGTTCACAACCACCTGTAACTCCAGTTCCAGGGACTGGCACCATCTTCTGGCCTCCCTAGGCACCAGGCACACACGCAGTGTGATATGTACACATGCAAAAAATTCACACACTAAAATAAAAATAAATATTACAAAATCTGCTTTGTTCTGCCCAGATAGGACTCACCTATGAGAACACAAACACAACCTAGTCAGGCAGAGCCATATGCATGGACCCAACTATCTACCTGACCACCTAACACGCTTCCCACTGCCTGCTCTGTGTCCTGCCTTGTGCAGTCCAGGGATGTTGAGGTTTCATCAGGTACTCTGACTGCTGGGGAGACACCTGGTCTCATAAGCACTTATCCCCAAATTCGAGAGGGAGATATTCATAGGGATTTTCAAATACACACACAAGTCTTCAAAGTCTCAGACCAGGATCATAGGTTTCCTTCACCAGGAGCCACCTCCCCTGGGTACTCAGATTCTTCAATAAGCACCTCTGTGCTTCAATAAGACATGCCAGCTGTGGGCTTAGTGCCTCCTCATACTCAAGCACAACACTGGCCACATGATTAGTGCCCTCACCTCCAGGTCACAGAAGAGCAGGGGGCATCGGTAGGTGTGAGCCAGCTTCACCACTGTGCTCCGGTGAATGCTGCAGTGGCTCTCCCGTCCAGCTGCAAGGAAGCCAGGCATGCTTAAGGCTGCGTCCCCAGGAAGCACTGGGGAGAGCCATCCCCCACCCCCCACCCCCCATCCCCCATCCCCCAGGGGCTGTTTCTTACTAGTTAATGGAGTGACAGTCCTGTTCTATATTTTCTGGACAGTCAAGACCATCACATTAGACTGTGAGGCTGAGGGGCTAAGAGTGTGCTCTATGAATATGTGAGTCTCTTCACTGTTAAAATGAGGACAAGGACTCTCACTGCAGAGCTGCTACAGTGAGCTGATCCCTCGAAATCACAGCCATTCACTCCCTCACTAGTGTCCACCGAAAACTGTCACTGTCATCGCCATGACCACCATCACCACCTGAGGGCCTCAGTTTAGCAAGGGAGGCGGGCAGACCAGACTGTCACTGATACTGAGTGGCACTGTGTGGTACTTAGCCTAGGGTTTGGCAAGACATCTGAGAGAGCCCCAGGATCTAACTATGTGGTCCAGGCTGGCCTTGAACTTTTCAGTAATCCTCTTGTAGGTGGGGCCCAGACACCTGATCCTCCTGCCTGGCTTGGAATGTGCTGGGATTACAGGTCTGTGCCACTTCCTGTTTTACTTTGTATCTTTAGAGATTTGAATTTTTCTCTGAAAGCCACAGGGAGGCTGTCAGTAAGTCACTCTAAGAGCAAAACTGCCTGCTGAAATTCAGTTAGGGAGGTGGTACAGGCACCTCAGCAGAGGCTGCACCTGTCACTGCTCTCACCGGGAAGGGGTGCTGCAGGCCGAAAGGAACAACTTACCCCCGGTGACGAGGAAGCACACCTTCCCCAGGAAGAAGCTGCTGTCCACGTGCTGCAGAGACCCCTCTATGTTCTGGAGACTGGGGTGGCCAGGCCAGGACAAAAAAACAAAGCACAAGACATTTTACAGCACAGAGCCCTCTGACCCAAGATGCCGGAGAATGAGCAGGAAACGGGAACTAGCTCTGGAGAAACAGGCCCCTCTGATTTTTAGATAAATAATCTTGGGGCTGGAGATATGGCTCAGCAGTTAAGAGCACCAGCTGCTCTTGCAGAAGGCTTGGGTTCCATTCTCAGCACCCACATGGCGGCTAACAGCCATTCATAAATCCAGTTCCAGGGGAACCCAGTGCCCTCCTCAGTTCTGTGGGCGCTGCACAAGACAGGTACACCTACCTACAGACAGGCAGCACACTCATACATATAAAATAAAAATAAATATTTTTTTTAATTGACTTTTAGGGCCTGGAGAGATGGCTCAGCAGAGATGGGCATTTAATTGACCTCTAATTTCTCATCACTATAAAGCAATGTCAGAGCTCAGCCTTTCCTCCTTTTCCCACTGTTGAATAGTTCCAATTGGCCTGGCAGTGATGTCCAGACGGAATCCTCATGAAAAGCGGTGCGCCACACTCCAGGCTCCCTGTGTTTCCCTCACAGCATTCTATCCCATCCCCGAGTCCACTCTGGTCTCCGCTGGATGCTGTCACCTCAAAGGCGCTCACGCCCATCTTCACCTACCTAACTCCTCCTTTCGGGGGCTGGTCCACTGGAAACTTCCCCGACCTCCTGACCTGATGCCTGGCTGTCACTGGTCTGATTTTTTTTTTTTTTGACAGGGTCTCAAAGTAGCCTAGGCTGGCCTCAAACTCATTCTGGTTATGTAGCTAAGGATGACCTTGAATTTCATTTGTGTTTGGTTGTCACAAGACATCTTGCTTGCGCTCCCAAAGCCCAGGACAGTATATACTCTGGGTACTGTTATAGTTCAAAGGTCCAGCCTCCCCCTAATGGACTAAGAGTACCTTAAGGAGAGGGGTGTTTCCTTCACCCCTCTGCCTGCTGTCAGGCACAGAGTACATTTCAGAAAATGTTAACTAAACAGACAGGTGATGCTTCCCTCTTCTGGCCTCACCCTCTAGATTGACCCCAGGCCGCCTCTCATGGCTTCCTTTCGACCCTTCACAAAATAAGGTCACTGTGTTCTAGCATATTGTTCAAGCTAGGTCATCAGCGTCCAGTCCTCTGGCTCTCACCTGTATTTGCTGTGAAGGTTAATAACAAACACGATCAGGTCAATTCGGGGCCGGTTCACACTGTAGGGCAGAGGGAGGGACTTGGCCAAGTGGCTGAAAAACAAGGAATTGCAGGACTAGAGGTAAACATACCCACCTCACAGTGACTGTTTACAGGATGTCCTCTGTAAACAAAAGGCCTCCAAGCACTCCTCAGAGCCCTGCACAGAGGCAGGACAGAGCCAGTCCTGCCCAGACCTCTCATCTAACTCCCTTTGCCAGAAGAGGCTGCTTAGTAAGCACCATGGAGACAGGGTTTAGAATGGCTGGGGCTAGCCCCTCACCCTGCATGCTTCGAGGGAAACCGGGCTCAGAAGAGAGGTGCTAGACTGAACCTCTGTGGAATGAGACAGATATGGGCTCGGTTCAGTTCTGTCAGATGCCAGCTCCGTGATCTCATCTGGCCTGTCCCTGGTTGTCAAACGCCCACCCAGAGGCTCTCTTTCAGTGCCTTACTCCTGCCAGTCCCTATTCTTTCTCAGCTTATAATTCAAGAAATACTGAAAAAGTGTAAAAACTATAAAAATATTTTTCTATTTTGAGACAGGGTTCCATGTAGCTCAGGTTTGGCCTTGAACTTGCTATGTAGCAGAGGCTAGCCTTGAACCCTGGATCCTCTTGCTTCATCTCCAAGTGCTGGGGATTACAGGCCTTGCTATCATGCCTGGCTCAAACTACAAAGACGTAAAACATATCCAAGAACGTAGTCACCTAGGAACTGCTACAATTAACATTTTCCTGGTGTTTCTTCATCTATACAATGGATGCACACATTCAGATGACAGATAAAAGAGGGTAACAGTGGCTCTGAAAAAAATGGGTGAACCTTTAAAACTTTATTGAGACAGGTGTTCACAATACAGCCCAAGCTGGCTTGGAACCTGAGGTCCTATGCAGCCTCCTCAGTGCTGGGCCTGCCCTATCAGGCCTGACTCAAAGTAGAACTGTGGATAAACTATATAAATGCACGTTTATTACTATATACTATGCTTGTAGACTCTTAACTCGAACCCAGGCTGACAAAGCTGCCGTTTTGGACCACGGCTGGCCACTATGCGGGAGGGCGGTTCCACAACGAGATGCTTCAGCAGTGAAGAAACAATCACCTTCCCTCACAACTCATTGGCTGGGACTAGTCACAAAGCCCTACACAACCTTAAGCGGCCAAGACACAGTGCTGAATCAGACACAGTGCTGAATCAGACAGTATACTAGGACACAGAGAGCTGGAATCAGGAGGCAGCAGAGGGAACAGATGGCCCTCTGCTTTTCTAGCCTGAAGCCTAAAGGATCACTTACTCTTCAAGTTCGGTAACTCAACTAGGATGTATGATACCGAGGTTCTGTATCCTTTGTTCCTAGAACAAAATATATCCCCAGGCCAGGTGAGGTGGTACACCCCTTTAATCCTAACACTTGGGAGGCAAGGGCAGGCACACCTGTGAGTTCAAGGCCCATTTGCTCTACCTGGCAAGTTCTAAGCTAGCTAGGACCACACAGTAAGATCTTGTTCCATAAAACAAAACAAAGATACACTCCCCTTTTCAAAGCCAGACCTGGTGGTACATGCGTGGTACATGGTACATCCCATCTCTTGGAGACTAAGGCAGGAGGATCCCAAGTTCAGAGCCCTGTTGTGGCTAAAGAGGGAATTTAAGGCCAGTCCGGGGTAAGAGAGATCCTATCCTATCTCAAAATAAATTATGAAAGGGCTGGGCATCTGGTTCAGTGGTAAAGTGAGTTAAAAGAAAGAACGAAACACACACACACACACACACACACACACACACACACACACACTCACACACACACACACATATATATGAGGTAAAAGCAGGAAGATCTCTGTGAATTAGAGGTCAGCCTAGTCTACATAGGAAGTTCCAGACCAGCTAGGAGTACATATTGAGACCCTGCCTTAAAAGAAAAATTTTTTTTGAGATAGAGATTCACATAGTCGAGGCTGGCCTCAGACTCACTGTACAGCCCAGGCTGGTTTTGAACTCCTGATCCTGCCTGAACAGAATGGGATTATAGGTGTGCATCACCAGGTTCAGTGGATTTTTATTTACTGATTTACTTATTTAAAGAGAGGTTCTTCTCTCTGGATGCTCAGACAGGCCTTGAACTCTTGGGCACAAGCAAACTTCCTGTTCCAGTTTCCTTAGTAGCTGGGCTTACAGATACACCATTCAAGGGTAAATGAATTTTTAAAAATCCCTTTTCATTTCTGAGTCACAGGTTTGTTTCTGTTTCTTATATTCTCTTATATAACCTGGTGAGGTTAGAAAAAAGGAAAGGGAAATACATGTAGTTACCTCTTCTCCGAACCTGGGAGACCAAAGAACTCTCAGAATCTTGGAACAGGCATATCATGAGAACCTTGACGATCTTTCCTACTTTCCAGTTCATTTCACTAGACTGGGGAGAGGAAAATGTTCATGATTTGGCTTCATTTCACTGCTGTCTCTGAAATTCTTGCCCTGAACTTCTAATATTGAGAGAGTACAAGCAGCCCCTCTCCTCAAAAATTGTCTTGGATCTTGAATTAACTAGATTAGCTGAGCATCTATTCTGTGCTAGTTACTGCTTATGGCCTGTAAACAGGAGTCAAAGTCCTTGTCCTTAGGGGCTGACAGTGTGTACATACAAATCAGAAAAAAAAGTGAACAGTTGGATGACTTCGTTTTCCATTTTGTTGAGACCTGGAACTCCCAAGCCTCCTACCTCATGGGTGCTGGGATTACAGGAGTGCGCCCCTAGCTGGGCTTTAAATGGTGTTTTTTCTGTTCTGTTGTTTTTAGTCACCTCCTCCCCCCCATGACAGCTACTTTTGTCAATTTAACACAATCTAGACTTGCTGGGAGTCTGAGGAACAGTCTAGATTAAGCTGGCCCATGGGCATGTCTTTGAGGGGTTTTCCTAATTGAGATGGGAAGACTGGGCTACCATGGGTGGCATCATTCCCTGGGCAGGGGATTCTGGATTGTCTAAGAGTGGTGAAAGCCAGCTAAGCCCTAGTGTGCAAGCATTAATTCATCGGCCTGGGTTGACTGTGTCTATAACATGAGCGGTTGCTTCAAGTTTTTGAGGCCTTGACTTCCAGGTGTGATGGGCTGTAACCTAGAATAGGGAGCCAAATACACCCTTTCTCTCAAGTTGTTTTTGTGAAAGTATTTTAGTCAAGCAACAGGAAACGAAACTAAGATGCACACTTCCCTCGGTTTTCTGTGCTGGGGACCAAACTCAAAGCCTCAATTTGAACATTTAAAAATATTAAGTAATGTGTGCATGAGTGCATTGCTGCATGTGAGTCAGAAGAGGGCGTCGGATCCCCTGGAACTGGACTTATGGACGGTTGTTAGCTGCCATGTAGATGATGGGAATCGAACCTGGGTCCTCTGCAAGAGCAGCCAGTGCTCCAGCCCAATTCGAACCTGTGTAAAGGACCCCGCTCGGCAAGGTGGGCAGATAGGGCAGGAAGAGGGTAGCTTGCAGGCCAGCCTCCCGCTAGGCGCCCCATTACTTACACCCTCAGCTCGGACGCGCAGTCCTCCCGGAGCATCGCGTCCGCCAGCTGCTGCAGCAGTGCATCCTCGGTACTCACCAGCTGCGCGGGGAGGGAGAGCGGCGGGCTGAGACCCGGTCCGGGCAGCACTCCGAACCCCTCCGGGGGGAGCAGCGTTTCCCACGGGCGGCTCGGGGCGGCCTATCGCCCGAGAAGGGTCATTGCGAGACGCTACAGGCGGCAGGTCTGAACCGTTCCTAGGGATGGCCAGGCCTCCTCGGAACCGGAACACCAAGTTCCCGCTTCAGCGCCCAGGGCACCACGCCCACTCATCCCGCCAATCAACGAGCTGGCTCTGAGCCGGCAGCGCGCCTATTGGTGGATGTGTCCCTCGGTCTCCCACAGCGGCTGCGTCGATTGGTCCAGAGTGACTCGCCCCGCCCACCCCGCATCTCCGGCCCCGCTCATCCCGCCCACCGCCCGCCTTACGGCGCGCTCAGGCCTGGGCGGCGGGGACTCCACGGCGCGGCACCTACCAGGACGGTGGCGCGGTTCAGATCAGGCAGCTTGTCCATCGACCTCAGCACCGACATCCCAGCCGCGGCCTCCGCACCCAAGTCCTAGCCGCGGAGCTCTGCGCGCGCAGACCTTCAAATGCCTGAGCCCCGCCCCCCAGTGGGCGGGGAGGCACGCGCGTCTGGGCGGAGCTTCTGCGGGCCTGCACTCTTAAAGGAGCCGCTGCCTCTCTGCGTATGTGTGTCCGTGTGTCCCGTCTTTTAATTTATTTAGAAGTATTTTTTGTTATTTTTAAATTTTATTTTTATTTGTTTTATGTGCGCAAGTGCATTGCTTGCATGCATGCAAGTGCACTCGTGTTATGCAATGCCTGCAGAGGTCAGAAGAGGGCGTAGAACCTCCTGGAACTGGAATTAGGGATGGTTGTTAGCCGCCATGTGGGTGCTGGGAACCAAACCCAGGTTCTCTGCAAGAGCAACCAGTGCTCTTAACCACTGAGCCCTTTCACCAGCTTCCATTTAAATATTTTTAAATTTATTTTTATGTGTATGAGTGTTTTGCATTCATTTATGTAAGTGCACCCGTACCTTGTTAGATTTACTTTATTATATTATTATTATAATTATATTATTATGTGTGTGTATATATGTCACATGGGGGGTGTGGAGGCCAGAAGAGAACCAGGGATCCCTTTAGAGCTGGAGTTAGAGGTGGTTGTGAGCCACCTCACCTGGATGCTGGGATCTGAACTCAGATCTTCTCAAAGAGCCCCAAACTCTCTTAACTGCTGAGGCATCTCTCAAGCCCCAACCCCCCTTTTTTTGTCCTTTTCAGTCAGGGTCTCTCTGTAGCAGCTCCAGCTGGCCTGGAAGTAACCATATAGACCTGGCTGGCCTAGATCTCACTAAGATCCACCTGCCTTTGCCTCCCGAGTGCTGGGATTAAAGGCGTGAGCCACTGTGCTTGCTAAACTCCATCCTTAAGGCTGGTCAGAATAAAAACTTAGAATGACTGTTTTTAGAAAAATTCTATCTGTATTAGACTGGTCTTAATTCACTATGTAGCCCAGGATGGCCTCAAATTCGAAATTTCCCTGCCTTAGCCTCCTGAATGCTGGGATTACAGGTATGCTCCACCATGCATAGGTCTTGGGATGATTCTTGATTTTCTCTTTTCTTTTGAGACAGGGTCTCACTATGTAGTCCTGGCTGGAACTCATGAATATAGATAGACTGTGCTGGTCTCAAGCTCACAGAGATCCATCTGCCTCTGCCTCCCAAGTGCTGGGAGGAAAGATAAGCTAGTTCATACCTGTTGGTCTTCTTTACCTACAATGTCAGCTTTCTTCTAAAAAGACATCTGCTTCACTATCACAGCCAGGCCCACCTCTGTCATCTATCACCATCTCACGGGCTCCTTGCTCTCATCACTCCCAGGGCAGTCAGCTAGTCACACAGAACACAACTTCCCCTCATCAAACCAGCAGGAATCCTATCTCAGCAAGCCTGGCGTGACCTGGTGTGTTCTGGTCCCTGACTTTCTCCCTCACCTCATCTGCTCTTTGCCAAGTCCCCTACCATCACACCAGTCACTAGGTTCTGCTTTAGGGCCTCCGTGCCTGCCGTTCCCTCTGGCTGAAATGTTCTCATCCCACATAGTCACAGAATTTGTTTTCTCCTCTGCTCCAGTTTCAGCTTTTCACAGAGGACTTGCTGGTTTTTCTGTTTTATTTTGAGACAGGGTCTCACTATGTGGCCCTGACTGGCCTGTAACTTGCAGTATAGACCAGGCTGTCCTCCAACTCACAGAGATCTGCCTACCTCTACCTCCAGAGTGCTGGGATTAAAGGTGTGTGCCATCATGCCTAGCCGTTTAAATTTTTTTTTATTAGCATATACTAATGATACATAATAATGGATTTCATTGTGACTTTTCATAAATGTGTATCATATATTTTGATCATATTTGCCTCCCATCATTCTCTCTTGTCAGCCTCCCACTCCCCCTGATGCCTTCCTCTCCCCGGATAGTCCTTAGAGGGGGCTTTCTTAGGATTTTACCCAAAATAGCATCTCCCCGCAGCTCCCTATTTTCTGTCTCTGTTTTCTCCACACTACTACTCTACATCATTGCCAAGAACTTCCCAGCATCCAGGAATCTATCCTCCTTTCAAAAGATGAGCTAGCTCATTCCTGTTTCTCAGATGCTGCCAGAAGACAGGACTTTCTGCTTTATTTATTCATAAAAGAATGTGGTCTGAGGCTTTAGCTCAGTTTGGTAGAGTGTTCACCTTGTATATACAAAGCTGAGTCCAGTCCCCAAAACTGCAGAAACGGGGTGTGCTGGTCTCAGCACTGGGGAGCTGGAGGCAGGAGGATCAGAAGATCAAGGTCATCATCAGTTACAAGGTGAGTTTGAGGCCTGAGATACATGAGACCTTGTCTCAAAAATAAAATATAAAAGCAGTAGCTAGAGCTTCACGTGGCGGCATTTGGTTTTCTTTATTTTGCTTTTCTCTTCCATGTCCTTAACGCTCCACAAAGGGCCCATCTTGGTGCTCTGCAGCTAGTGGGTGGCTGCATAGTGAGTGGTAAGCATGTTTGTTTTTTGTCTTGGAGAAGACATCACCTTATCCCTTAAGGTTCTCATTGCGAACACAATGGTGAGAAATGGCCAGGGTAAAGAGGTGTCTGGGCTTTCGTTTCTTTTTCACAGTCTCTCTGTAGCCCCAGCTGGCTGGAACTTGCTGTAGAACAGGTTGGCCTCAATCTCCCAGAGACCTTCCTGCCTCTGCCTCCCAAGTCCTAAGATTAAAGACATGCCCAACTAGGATTTGCTTTCTTTTAAAAAAATATGCATTATTTTTATTTTATGTATATGAGCATATTGTCGCATGTGTGTAAGTACACTGTATCATGCAGTGTCCATGGAGGTCAGAAGAGGGAATCAGATCCCCTGGACTGGAGTTAGGGACGGTTGTTAACTGCCATGTGAGTGCTGGGAATCGAACCCGGGTCCTCTGAAAGAGAAGCCAATCCTCTTAACCCCTGAACCACCTCTCCAGCCCCAGATCTTCCTTTCTTAGGCTACCCAGCAAGAAATATTCTAAGATATCCAGGGTATATAGCAGATTGCTTTCCTAACAGTATAATTACTTGTCCATTGTCTATCTATCCTACTAGAGTGTAAGATCCAAGAGTCAGAGACTTTGCTAACTTTCTATGTCCAGCATTCTAAAAGGAATACATAGTTGCTATTACATATTTGTTGAATGAATGAACTAATTTACCATTCATTCATTCTTAGCAGCCAGTCATTCATAAATTCCAGATTGAATGTCTGCCCTTGGATATGCAGACAAAGCAGACATCATTGATCAACACTGTGATGGGCAGAAACAATGATGACCTTGTGTTTATAGTTATGGTATCTCAGGGAGCTCAGGACTGACTCCTTGACTACCCTAAGTCACTTACTACAAACTAAACTAGCTGTTCTATTCAGAGCAGGAACTAAATGACTTCATGGAACCTCTGCCCCCTACATGAACAGTGCTTGATCCTAAGGGCTCCTGAAAATAAGCCATTAATAGGTACTGTGAAGATAAAAGTAAGGCAGGCCTGGGAGTGTGGGATGGTAAGAAGCAAGGCCCATTCCTGCCTCTGAGAAGGAAGAGCCCAGTAAGTCTAAAGGAGAAAAAGGCTTCTGGCAGAAGGACTTGAAATGCATAGACCCAGTGGGGGGTGCTGCTGAGAATTTATCTTGGAGGCCTGAGCCTACAGGGGTGGAGGGAGGGAAAGTGGGAGGAGATGAGGCTAGAGGGGAGCCTGAGGCCAGCGATGCTGCCCCTTGAGTCACAGGCCAAGGAAAGACTTTAGATTCTGGCCCTGGCTTCCCAGGGGTGCCAGGCTGGGAGCCATTCAATCAGCAGGTGTTGAGTATCTGCCTTGGTCAGGTCTAGTGCTGGGCATGGGGAACCCAGGTCTCAGGGGTGTCATTAGACTCCAGGAAGTCATTGGCAAAACCAAAACCAGCAGTTGTACAGAAGATGGAGGTCATCAGGGAGCCACCAGGAGCTACAGGTGAAGATGTCCAGATGAAGGTGCCTTAGGGGTCCCTGAGGAACTGCACTTCACCAGAGAGATGACTGTTGGCTGAGAAGCCAAAGGAGAATTGGTGCTTGTCACATGGCCAATGGCATGGACCATAGTTATATATAGGTTCTATACTGGGATGAAGGTTCAGGACTGACTGGAAGGCCACACCAAGCCTCAAGAGACTTATGGCATGAATACTCGGAGCTGGCAGAGAATCTTCTGAGTCAATTTAAAAATCAGCTTCCAGGAGGCCCTGGTGGGATCCGTTGGCACACTGTGAGAGATGGGGACATCTGAATGTTGGGGTTCAGAGATCCCCTCTCTTACCAGAAGCGGGGTTTGCTTCTCTGGCTTTGCTTCTCTTTCACACTGAATAGCCCTTGAAGCTTTTCTATGAATAAGAGAACCAGTGACTAAAACAATACCCATGGACCAGTTATCACATGCGCCACAGATCTGTTAGACATAACTGACACATAAGAAGCTTCTATACAAGCCAGAAGTGGTGGTACACGCCTATAATCCCAGGACTCCAGAGACTGAGGCTGGAAGATCTTGAATTTGAGGCCAGTCTAACTATACAGTGAGACCCGGCCACCAAAAAGAAAGGGAAGATGGAAAAGCCAGGTGGGGTGGCTTAGACCTGTAATTCTACCGTCCAGGAGGCCGTGGCAGAAAAATTACCACAAATGTGAGGCCAGCCTGGGCTACCTAGTGAGTTTGAGGCCAGCCTGAGCTGTGGTACAGGCCAGCCCAGAATATAGAGTGATGTCCTGCCTCAAAAACTAAACAGAAAGGGAACGAGAGAGAGAGACAGAGAGAGAGAGAGAGAGAGAGAGAGAGAGAGAGAGAGAGAGAGAGAGAGAGATTGATTGCTGAGGCAGGAGGATTATTGCTGGAACCTAGTTTCAAGGCCAGCCTGGGCAGCACATCTGCAAGAATGTGATGTTAGAGTCTAGCTTCTGCTTTTCAGCAGCTCTCTCCCTTTTACAGATACTGACTGGTACCCTCCTGGGACACTGAGTCCTGAGCTAGCCGACCTGTTGGTGCCACCACATCTCACCTGGGAAGGAAGTTTACATCAAAGGGGTGCCACATCCTGTTCCCCACTGCTCCACTGCCTCCTGCCTGGCAATCAGAGAACCCCTCCGCACCACGCCACCCCTGCCACGCTGCTGGCTCTGCTTGTCATTCACTGGCATTAGTAACTCTTCTCATATACTCCTTAGTCCCCAGTAATCTGTCTTAGTGTCCTCTTGAACTACCTGCCACATCTAAAACCTAACAATATCAAGACTCCCTCTCCAAGACCAAACCAGCAAGTGCACGCTATTGTTCACAGATCTAAAGTATAACTGGGCAGATATCCTGGTGCCTGTCTGTAATTCCAGCAGTAGGGAGGCTGAGGCAGAAGGATACTGTTACTTTGAGGCCTGAGCTGCATAATGAAACTGTCTCAACACCACTCCCCCCTAAAAGTGCAAACTGTGAAATGCTTTGACATATGTATGTGCCTAGGGAACCATCATCACATACATATGTCATATCTAAAATGTTTTTTCTGGTTCTATCAGATTCTTTCCCTCAACCCTCCTCTGCCCTCCCACCCCAGCTGTTAAGATACACCTTGAGGGGTTGGGGAGATGACTCAGTGGTTAGGAGCACAGGCTGCTCTTACAGAGGACCCAGGTTCAGTTCCCAGCACCTCCATAGTATCAAAAAACCATCCATAACTCCAGTTACAGGGGCTCTGACACCTCGGCTCCATGGCCAAGTTCCAGCCTCCACAGGCATTGCAAACATGCGATGCCCTTACAGGCAAAACACTCATACATTGAAAATGAAGACATAAATAAAAAGAACACTTTGACAGCTTTACTCATCACCTGAAAACAACCCAAATGCCCTTCAGTGCTGAGGAGATAAACAGGCTTCAGTAGGCAAACCCGTGTAACAGTGTGGGTGAATCACAGAGCCGAGCAAGGGAAGACAGACATAAAAGAGTAGGCTGTCATTCCATTTACATGATGCCCAAACACAGGCAGAATTCATCCATGGTGACTGGAGTCAGAGAGGCGGTGTCTTTGGGTATGGGCTACTGACTAGCAAAAGGTACAAGAGACCTCTGGCTGAGAAAGCATCCTAGGCTTGAGATTTACGGATTTGGGAGCGACCAGACAGCTCAGTGGGCAGGGCGCTCGTTGCAAGCCCAATGAGTGGAGTTCCAGCCTTGGAATGATTACCACATGTACCACATGACACATGGGCACCCACCCATACACACACACACACACACACAATGCAACCAAAAATATAACATACAATAAAAGAAATAAAAATCCAAAATTATGAGTGTTACTGGTGTACCTTACCTGAAGGTGTGTTTATCTGACACGCCTGAATTTTATTTCTGAGGGAGCCTCAGATCACAACCCCCTTTTGCCCGCCCCCAGGACACCTGCAGAGCTCGCAGATGGCAGAGAATGGTGGCTGAGGGACTGAAGGCTCCCAAGTCATCTCGCCCAGGGCCTTTTACCTCTGCCTGTCTTCAGGTTTCTAGGAATAGACTCTGGGGAACTTGTCCTTGAACCCTTTTCTCTGCCCTATGGTCCGCTCTGTCACTGCCAGTGGTAGTTTTGGAATTCTCACTGGATGAGACACCTTGCAGATGACATTCTCCATATAGTTCACAGGGGAGGATCCAGGCTTAGTGCATGGGTCCCACGCTCCCAGCTCCACTCCTTGACTTTGAATTCCAGCTCCTTCTCTGAGTACCTGAGTGGCCTGAAGGAGGTAAGCAACGTCACCTCTCGGAGCCTCTATAGGCTCATCTTCATGTAGCCCCCAGTACCCACTCCACGGGAGGGCCGAGGGAAGCACTGTGTGGGGCCAAACCAGGGGGGTGAGGCTACTCAGTTTAGGGACCTGTGGGGCTGGTGAGGTGGAGTGGGGAGGGGAAGCTGCTTTCTGAGGGGCCCCAAAAGCAGGCCGGGGCTTCACCTTGGCTCTGTGTCCTCGGATGAAGATGAATTGGATTAACAGAAAAAAAAGGACTGAAAACAGTGTCTGGAGCAAGGCAGCAGTTCCACTGAGTCAACACATCCTGACCCTCTATCTCACTTCTGGGTTTTCACTCTGTAACAGGTGACCTCATTAGCTCTGCCTATTACTGCTGGTGTGTCCTTGCCCACTTACCAGAGACTCCAGTGTCTCCCTAATAGCAGTCAGAAAAGTGCCAAGTCCTTTCCAATACCAGCCCAGGCCTCCTCCTCTCTGCCTATCAACCTCAGGCCTGGTGCCTGCTGAATGACTCTCATCCCTCCCCAAATTCTGCCCTCCCTTTCATTTGCTGAACCACGTGTACAGTAAAGGGATCCAGAAAAGAAGGCTGGTTACCAAGGCAACAAAGGATAAAGCCTTTGCACTGCCTGCCTGCTGATTGGCTGAGACAGGTCCCGCCTCTTGTCATCCTGAAAGTGGGGGGCAGAAGGAAGGGTCTCCGATGGGCAAGGAGAGGTACCAGGGTGCTGAGCCAGCCCTGGACTGCCTCCTCTTGGCCCATTCAGAGGCCCCTGGGGCAGAGAAGCTCCCGTAGGAGCAGTGGCCTGTCATTGTCTGCCTCCAGCTCCCACGGTGGCCACAGATGGCAGTGTCTCTGGGGATGGCAGCTGCGACTGAGTCCAGCGACTGACACCGAGCAGTTCAGGCGTGAGGCAGTGTGCTTACAGAGATTCGGAGCAGGCATCTACGGGTATGAGGTGGGTCTGTGGACATGCAGTGTGGTGCCACTGGCTTGGGGAGATAGGGAGTGGGGCTCTGCAACCTTCGTGTTGGCCCAGTCAGGACCTTGACTGAAGCAGGTTGAGAAAATTTCTTAGGGATCATCCGTCTGGTGATCTTCATCCCCACATTATCACTGTGCACGGGGTACCCTGCAGTCTAGAGAGGGTGAGGACCGGTCCAAGGTCACAGAGATGGCCTGTGCTTTTCCTCTCCACTATGCCTGTCTCCTGAGACACAGGAAGAGATCTGGGAGTCCTCTGCTGCCCCAGAATGCATGGGCTTTTGTTTAGAGGGTTGGAGAGGTTAAGGGGATCCCAAACTCTGCTTCATAGGTCTATGGTATTTTAGTGAAGTAGATTCTGTTTGGTTTTAGACTCTTATTCTCCTGTTTAAGTCGTGTCTTGTCCTGTCCTGGGACTCCCTCCTCCCTCCCATTGTAGCAGCAGCGCCGGACAATCCCGAGCTCTCTTTGGTTCTCCAGAAAGGCCAGTGTGTAGGAGGACTGTGGGCCTTGCGCGCTGTCCCCACCTCCGCTGCTGTAGTCTTGACTCTGGACAATGAACTGGCTTTACTTCATTCATCCACAAATAGGGCACCTTTAGATGTTGGCTGTATTTCAGGACAGCCAACGGGGACTCGGGAATGGGGATCCAGATAGATGCAGGACCAGGAAGTACATTCTCTCCCTCTGCCAAGGTCACAGACCATTTAGGAGTAGGGGACAGGAGGAGCTGGAGTTTGGAGGACAGAGTAATGGCACTTGTCTGCAACGTGTCCTGGAAGACATTCTGTCCATCCCTCTGCTTTTCTCCCCAGAAGCCAAGGTGATTCATTTCACCTTGCGTGGGCTTCTTTCCCTGCCCCAGAGGACTCAGGCCTGGGGTCGTGCCCTAGCTCTGCCTCTTGCCAGCTGAGTAACCCTTGGCAAATGAACCTGTCCAGGCTTCTGTTTTGTCATCCGTCTATGGACAGTGACCCCTAGCTAATATGCCAGGGCTGAGGTCTGTAGGCAGAAGGGGGCTCCTTGGACCATGCTTTCTTAGACCTAAGGAAGGCTTAGGGATGGGTTAAATGAACCTTGCATCTTTATATCCCTGGAGCAGGTGATTGGTGACCTAACTTTAGAAGTCTGAAGGGGAGTTTGCAGTCAACAAGAATGCAAAAGGCATTCACAGAAAAATGAAAGCAAAGGCAGACAGGACTGCAGTACCTGCAGGTGACTGGGAATAAGGTCCAGGATGACACACAGGGTAGGACAGTGAGGTAGGGATGCCGGCAGAGAGCAGATGGGGGCAGATTCTAAGGTGTCTGGTTTATATAACTTTTGTGAAATGCGTCTCACCTGCTACCTTCCACGTTCCTGATTTCTTCCTCTGTGTTTCATTGGAAGTAACAAGTATTTGTTGAGTGATAAATCTGTCCCAGGCAGGATAGTGTGAATTATTCATTAGACATTGTTTAAAACTCATAGTTGTGGGGCTGAGGATGTATTAAGTAGAGGGCTTGCTCAGCATACCTAGCATGAAGCTCTGGGTCCCATCCCCAGAACCACATAAACCAGGAATGGTGCTACAGTCCTATAATCTCAGCCCTGTGGGTGGAGGCGAGAGGATCAGAAGTTCAAGATTATGTATTGTAAGTTACATTGCGAGTTTGAGGCCAGCCTAGAGTATATGAGATGCTGTCTCAAATAATTTTCTTTTACAGTGCACTTAAGAAGTGAGTCCCATATCTACATCTATTTTACAGATAAGGAAACCGAAGGTCAGAACATGAGGACAAGTATGTAATCACTAATCGCATGCCAGGCATTGAACTGGAGAATTTTACAGAAACTGGCATACTCAGCAGCCACCAAGTCCTATGACTCAAGTGATGTTATTAATATTTTACAGCTCTAGAAACCAAGGCTCTGAGCATCTTCCCCAAGTTCTATGGTGCTGGTGTACAAAGCCTTATAATTGTAGAAGTAGGCTGTGCAGACTCTGTTGATACAGGTAGGATGCTCTGGGGATGCCTGTTTGATCAGCACACTTTCACCAGAGCACACGTTGTCAGAACATAGAGGTGGCCAGGGACCCACGCATATGTGTGTAGGAGAGCAGGGCATGGCAAGGAGCAACAGAGAACAGAGAAAACAGGAAGCTCAGCTGGGGGCTCAGAAGTACAAGGAGACCAGAGGAGACTTCTCCCTACCCTGTCCTCTTTCAGTGAGTAAGGCAAAGGCCCTCCTGCAGACATTAGTCACCTAATTAAATTCTCACTATCACCTGTGTTGGGGCTGTAACTTCCACAAAGAGGAAGCTGAAGTACAGATTTAGGCAACTTGCCCAAGGGTACACAGAGAGGAACTGGAGCCAGCACAGCTCTTGGTTATCAGACTCTTTCTTTTTAGAACATATTTTATTTTATGCGTGTGAATGTATTGCCTGCATGTGTGTAAGTGCACTCATGTTGTGCATTTTCCTCGGAGGTCAGAAGAGGGAGTTGGATCCCCTGGAACTGGAGTTACCGATAGTTGTTAGCCACCATGTGGGTGCTGGAATCAAACCCAGGTCTTCTGCAAGAGTAGTCAGTGCTCTTAACCACTGAGCCGTCTCTCCAGCCCTCATCCTCTTTTGTAAAGGATGAGTGGGGGCTAGATGTCCCCATATGATGGGTGACTGTGGTGCACAGTGAGGAGGCCTGCGCTGCAGAGTCACCCTGAGGTCTTTTCTTTAAAAGAATATAGATTTGTAAACTTTTAAATATTTTATTTATTTATTTATTTTGGTCTTTTTTGAGACAGGGTCTCTCTGTAGCCCTAGCTGACCTGGAGCTCACTATATAGACCAGGCTGGCCTTGAATGCACAGAGATCTGTCTTCCTCTGCCTCCTGAGTGCTGGGATTAAAGGTGTATGCCACCACGCCAGGCTATATTATTATATTTTATGTATGTGAGTGTGTTGCCTGAAAGTAGGTAGGTGCGCCAGTGTCATGCAATGCCTGCAGAGATCAACAGAGGGCATTGGATCCACTGGAACTGGAGTTATAGGTGGTTGTTAGCTGCTATGTGGGTGCTGGGATCCGAACCTGGGTCCTCTGCAAGAGCAACCAGTGTTCTTAACTGCTGAGTCATCTCTCCGGTCCCAAGAATATTTATTTTTATTAAAGAAAAATTATGTGTGTGTGTGTCTGTGCACATGAATGTGGGTGCCCCCCCGGGAGGCCAGGGATGTCAGATCTCCTCTCCACGAGCTGCAGTTACAGGTGCGTGTAAGCTGCAGACTTGGGTACTGGGAACTGAACGCAGGTCTTCTGCAAGAGCCGAACGCGCTCTTAACTGTGGAGTCAGCTCCCCATCCTCACTATGAGGTCCTGCCAGGTCTTCCGCTCTGCAAAATGGATGCTTGGTCTTCCTGGCCTGCGGGTCTCCGGGGGTGGACTACAGAGGGGATCTCCAGGTCCTCATGACTGTGTCTTGACAGCCACAGCCACCGCGATGCCGCACTTTCTGGACTGGTTCGTGCCTGTCTACCTGGTGATCTCGGTCCTCATCCTGGTGGGCTTTGGCGCCTGCATCTACTACTTCGAGCCTGGGCTGCAGGAGGCGCACAAATGGCGCATGCAGCGCCCCCTGGTGGACCGTGACCTCCGCAAGACGCTGATGGTGCGGGACAACCTGGCCTTCGGAGGTCCCGAAGTGTGAGCCGGCTTGGGCACCCCGCGACGACTGTCCGCGCAGATGGAGGACGACCCCTGGATCCTTCCAGCCACCGATCTGAAGCCCGGGCCTTTCCAGCTGCAGCTGGAGAAGCCAGGCACTTGAAAACCTTGACTCATCGTTGCTGCTGGCGCCGAAGCTATGCATCAGGCTAGCTCACCCCACGCCTTCTTCCTTCGGACCTGAGGACACCCTCCACTGACTCCTCAGTGCCTTGGGGCTCCCCAGCTCTCTGCCCCTCCATCTGGAGTCAGGCATGGCTGTCCCTGTCTGTTCTGAGTTCCTCAATGCCTCCTTCCACACCGAATTTCCACTTAACTCTTAGCTGGCGGTTCCACATAGAGGCTGCACCTTGCAGCAACACTGGACAGGCTCCGAAGCTAACCCGGGGAGAGGTCTCATTTGGAAGGATGCTAGCCTGGTTCAGCCCAGCCCCATGCTCCCCTGGGCTCAGGCTTGGAATGAGTGACAGTGTATAGTGGGGGTGCGTAGAAAGGTAAGGTTTTGTGTGTGTGTGTGTGCAGCGACTGAGTGGGGGCTAGAGGCCAGGCAGGGAGTGGTGGGGGTGGAGTGCGCTCAGGACTGTCTACAGTAGGTTCCAGTCCCCCTCTTTCTCCTGGACTCTTCCACCCTGTCCCCTTCCCCTAGGCCGAGGTAGCTGGCACAAACCCCTGACCATGCTCCCTTTCGTCCCATGAGGCACTTCCGGGGCTGAACCTAACCCAGGCAGCCCACCCTGGAGGCTCCTTGCCTGACTATGCACAGATCTGCAGCCTGCCACTCTCCTCTGCGGGGGCTTCCATCTTCGTTTATTCAAAATAATAAAGGCTTCGCCGCTACCTTTGAGGGGTCCTTCTTCCTCAAAAGTAGGTTTGTGTTTGTTTGGGGCCCTGTGGGAAGTGCGGTAGTGAGCCCCATGTTGGGGAGGAGCTCCAAATCTCAGGGAAGGTTGAAAGGGTTTCTCAAATGCGAGTCTGGACCAGACCACTTCTGTTGCGGGGGGAGGCTGTCCCACGGACCCTAGGACGACGTCTGAGGTCTCTGCCCCTGTGGAACTTGCGCTTCCTCCACGGTAATCAAAACCTCTATTTGTACATATTTAAACTTAAAAAATATTTTATTTATTATTTTTATTTTATGTGTATGAGTGTATTGCCTGCATTTGTGTAAGTGCACCCATGTCATGCAGTGCCCACGGAGGTCAGAAGACAGTGTTGGATCCCCTGGAACTGTAGTTACAGACAGTTGTTAGTCACCATGTAGGTTCTGGGGATCAAACGTGGGTCCTTCACAAGAGCAGTCAGTGCTCTTAACCACAGAACCATCTCTCCAACCCCCATAAGCTTTAGTTTTTAAAGGCAGGGTCTTTTGTAGCCCCAGCTGGCCTGGAACTCTCATAGAGATCCACCTACCTCTGCCTCCCAAGTGCTGAGATTAAAGGTGTGCTCCACCACTAACTTGGTATTGTAGCAAGGCTGGCCTTGAACTTCTGGTCCTCCTGCCTCCCTCTCTCAAGTGCTAGGATTACAGGCATATGCCACACACCTGTCTCTCAAACTTCTCTAAAATTAATTTCTAAAATTAGCACACAAAGTACTAGGCGTCATTATGGCACTTTCATATGTATACATACAAATATTCTAACTTGTCTTCCTGCCCTCTGCCCTCTCTGCGCCACCTAAACCCGCCTTCCCTTCCTTCTCCCAGGCTTCTCCGCTCCTGCTTTTAGGTCACATATATTCCATTCTCTCTCTTGCTCCCTTTCCTTCAGATCTCTTCCTCCCCCTGGTGGTCCCTCCTCTAGTTTCATGACCTAGACACACATGCACACATCACACAGAGCATACACCATACACTCCACACACCATACACAAATTATACACACAACATACAAATTATACACACAACATGCACACTATACACACAATATACACTACACATACATACATATACACACTACACGCTGTACACATACTATAAACACAATACATGCTATATACACACTCTACAGAATACACACACACTATATACACCCTGTACACACATTACACACAGTATACACACACTATGAACACATATACACTAGGTACACACACAAAATTTGAAATTTAGGTTCTGCATAGGAAAGAAAAAGTAACGTCAGAGCACCGAGGATGGGGAGACAGGCAGACCCCCGAGCCTCCCTGGCCAGCCAGCCTGGTCTGTGAGAGACCTTGTATAAAGAACAAGGTGAGAGCTGGGTCAACGGCTCTGTGGGTAAAGTGCTCTCTGTGCAAGTATGAGGACCTCAGTTTGGGTCCTGAGCACCCACATACAAGCTGGAAACAGTGTTGTGCATTTGTAACTCAGCACAGGGCTGGGAGAGACAGGCAGATCACGGAACTTTCTGGCCATTCAGTCTGCCAAAATGGTGAGCTTCAGGTTCAGTGAGACTCTGAAGAGTGATGGAGGAGGAGGACACCCAGTGTCAACCTCCAGTCTCCACAAATGCATGCACAGGCATGCACAGCTGTAAGAAACACACATGCATGCACATACCACTCACACACACACACACACACAGAGAGAGAGAGAGAGAGAGAGAGAGAGAGAGAGAGAGAGAGAGAGAGAACAAAACAGGTAAGATGGATGGATCATAAGGAAGAACCCCTGAGGTTGACCTCTGGCTTCCACATGCATGTATGCACATGTACACACACACACACATGCATATGCGAGTGCACACACTCACTCACAAAGTGATATCAGGACACTCAAAATGTTAACGAATCCCTGGTGTAGAAGACCAACTAGGATATAAACTCAGTCACTGAAATGCAAAACTCAGGGTCTTAAACCAGGGAGAGTGTCCAGAGCTGGTCTAGGCGCCATTTCCACTCAGGGACCCCGTAGCTACCCTTGCTGCTTTGCCATGCCTGCCTGGGATGTTGCCTGCTTCACACAACCTGAGCTGGCTCATCTGCATCCTAAGTAGCAGGCAGAGCAGAAGGAGCTTGGATGCCTGTAGCGATTAAGTTCCTCTGCTCCTTAGTCACATGGCTATCCTAGCTGCAAGGGAGGCGGGGAGTCATGTGTCTAATTAAAAAGCCCACCTCAGGAAAAGGCATCTATTGCCAAGCCTGACAACCTGAGTTTGATCCCTTTGGTGGAAGGATGTCATCAGGATCCTCCATCTCTCTGTGTTTGCCTCTCTCCCTTTCCCTCAATCCAGTTTTCCTTTGCATAGGTTTCATGTAGCTGCCAGGTGCCCATCCTCAATAGTTCCAGACTTACACAGCCTTCAGTGCCTTGATTTCAGAGGAGCAAGTCTCAGTAGGCAATCCTCTAGTCATTCCCAAGATTCTCCAGCTCCCTTCCACTGTACACAATAAAGTATTCTTCAAGAGGGAGAGGAGAAGGAAAGGAAGGAGGAGGAGGAAGAAGATGGGGAGGAGGGGAGACAGAAGACGAGAAGGAGGAGGAGGGGAGGAGGGAAGGAGAGAGGAGGAAGAGGAGGAGGAGAAGGAGGAGGAGGAGAAAGAGGAAGAGGGGAAGAGGAGGAGGGGAGAAGGAGGAGGAGGAGGACTCTTAATGGTGGGAAAGTTCAGAAGGTGAGCCCTTACTGGCCCCCAAAGCACATGAGCTCTGGTTGGCTTCCTTGATTGGCCCAGAGCACTCTTGTTTCCACCCTGAGACCAGCAGGGGAGTTGGTCCTACAGTCTGGAGGTGGAGTGGGTAGTGGCTACTACTGAAGGGAGAGGGATGCCGGGTGACTGGAGAGAGATGCTGGGTGAGTGAGTGAAAGACACCGAGGTCACTGTTTTCCAGAGAGGGGGTAAGCTTGCAGAGGAGGAACTATGCACTTAAGGTCACTTGTAATCACTGCTGTCTGGGTTTGGGACTGGAATTTTGAGGGCAGATCATGTGGTGAACATGGGAGTTGGGGCTCTGAGTATGGGCCTGCTGACAGGCAGGATGCGGCAGGTGAGCGGTTCTTTAAGGACTCACGGGAGGGTGCCTTTTTATCATTTCTATTTGTCTATGAGTGTTGCCTGCATGTAGATAGGTGCACTCCTGTCTTCAATACCTGTGGAGGTCAGAACAGCGCTTTGGATCCCCTGGAACTTGAGTTATAGGTGGTTGTTATCCATCATGTGGGTGCTGGGAATGGAACTCAAGCTCTCTGCAAGAGCTGCCAGTGGTCTTAAACACTGAGCCATCTCTCTAACCCAATAATGCCTTTTGGATCACCCCACCTCACTGGATGGCCGAGCCTGTGTTGCACCCATTTCTCTTACTATTCCAGGCTCCAGTGTATTCTGGAATCCCGCCCTATAGACCAAACTGAGATTTAAGGCTTTGAGCTTCACAAGCGCCTCATGACATTGTTCTTTTGTTGCTAATCTAAATGACAAGACTAGAAGCTGTGTTAACCCAGTCCATCAGAAAACTTTCTCAGCCATGGTCAAAGGCACAAAAAGGGTCCAAGCAGAAGCCATGTGCATGAGGAGTGATGGCTGCAGTGAAGAAACCTGACTCATCTAGCATGGGCAAGAAAGTGGAAGGTACTTCAAGGACATTTGAAGTTCTGGACCTTTTACATGCATGAGTGTTTTGCCTGAATGTATGTAAGTTCACTTGTGTATGCAATGCCTGCCGAGGTCAAAAGAGGGTGTTGGATCCCCTGGAGTCAGAGGTAAGGATGGTTGTTAATCACCATGTGGATTCTGGGAACCCAACTGGTCCTCTGCAAGAATGGCCAGTGTTCTTAACGGCTGAGCCATCTCTCCAGCCCCGAGTTCTGGGCCTTTTTAAAAAATATATTTTTTATTTATGATTATTTTTTAAGTATGTGAGTGTATTGCCTGTATGTGTGTAAGTGCACCTGTGTCGTGCAATGCCCACAGAGGACAAAAGTGGGCATTGGATCTCCTTCACTGGAGTTAGGGATGGCTGTTAGCCACCATGTGGGTGCTGGGAATTGAACCTGGGTCTTTTGTAAGAGCACGCAGTACTCTTAACTGCTGAGCCATCTCTTCATCCCTGAGTTCTGGGCCTTTAAAACAGGGAAGTTAAGGGGTTCAGCACCTCTAGAATCAGGCAGGATTTTCTCTCACCTAGAGATGGGACTCAGGGCCTTATGCATTCTAGGAAAGTATTCTACCCCGAACTATACACTTAGATCTTTGCAGCCACATTCTTCTCTCTCTCTCTCTCTCTCTCTCTCTCCTCTCTCTCCTCTGTCTCTCTCTCTTTTCTATGGGTCCCATACAGCCCAGGTTGACCTTAGAACATGTAGCTGATGCTGGCCTTGAACTCTTGGTCCTCCTGCCTCCACCTCCCAGGTGCTGAGATCATAGGCATGCGCCACCACCTCTGGAACTCAGGGCTAACACATTTTCTACCTTGTATCTACAGCCGCTGTGGACAGAATCTCCTCTCCCTGTTCTGCTGGAGCACAAATACCTCATTGGAAGGATTCATCCCTCATTCAAGTCAAGGGGCCATTTTAAACCAGTCACCCAAAGGTGGGCAGGGTCTGATGCATGGCCTATCGAGGGTCAGGGCCTACCTGGACCCTGGGCTTGAGTTATCTCTGAACAGGGCAGTTCTCTCTGGATATTTCAGGGGAAAGGTAGGTTCCAGAAAGAATACCAAATTCACTTCCCTGGGCAGCTAGCCATACCGAAGAGATCCTTTGGGGGTAGGTTGGGTTTGACCGACTGAGCTGAGGCAGGCCTTGGGCTCTCATGAGGCCTTAAGTCAAGTGTGGTGTATCCTCACAGCATTTTGAAAAAATGCAGACTGGGTCGTCAGCATTTGCAAGTCAGGAGATTTCACATTAAAACCTCCCTTTTGACTCCTTTAAAAATAGAATTCAAGCCACTCTGGGTCCAAAGTGTGAACACACTCATGATTATGAGCATCACACTGTGACAGAGAGTGTGTTGACCATGACCCTACCACAGGCGTTGAGGTAGGCAAGCCCCACAAGCCCCACATGACAATTGCCTCTGTTCAATGTCTGCCAACAAGGAGCCTGGGTCTGGTGGGGGGAGGGGGCGATGACTTACCAAGCCTCTGCTCTCAACCCTGAATCTTTTCCCAGTCTCACATAAATGTTTATTGAAGATTTCAGATGATGGCCACTCTCATGTTTGTAAGAAGGAAGTACAAGTGGTCCTCAACTTTGTGGCTCAGCTTGACAGTTTTTCAGCATTATGATGGTGCAGAAACAGCACACGGGCTGGTAGAGCGGCTCAGTCAGCACAGCGCTGGCCTGGAGTTTCTGAAGCTTGAGTTCACTCCCTAGCACGCCATAAACTGCACAGTAGGCCTGGCACTCAGCTGTACTCCCTGGAGGCTTGCCAGTTGGATGAACGGGACAGTTTCTTCAGAAGTCTTGGGAAGGGCTGCCCTCTGCTTAGAGACCAAAGTTTTTGGGAGGCTCTGTGGCCTCCTCTGGGAGCTGGGCCAACAGTGGGTTTTTTAAATGTTTTAGGGCCAGGTGTGGTGGAGCACACCTTTAATCCCAGCACTTGGGAGGCAGAGACAGGTGGATCTCTATGAGACTGAAGACAGCCTGTCTATATACTGAGTTCCAGACCAGCTGGGGATACAAGGAGGTACACATCTCTCTCTCTCTCTCTCTCTCTCTCTCTCTCTCTCTCTCTCTCTCTCACACACACACACACACACACACACACACACACACACAGACAAGTTTTAGGAGGTTTTGCAGAGTTCTGAGATGAGAGCTGACGGGACCCGGCAGGGTGGGTGTGTCTGGGCTTGGAAGAAGGAATGGGAATATGAGGGTCCTGCGTGGGAATGACTGCAATGTTCCGACTGTGGCTGGGAGGGCAGCACAGGCTTCTCTTTGTTCCTCCCACTGTTCTTCACGCTGCCTGGGAGCAAGGGCTAGAGGAGGCCAAAAGAACAGTGTAGGGAGAAGGGCAGAAGTGCTGGCGTCCTCAACAGCTAGCTGGGGAGATGGTGCCATTGGTGAAATGCTTACTGCACAAACATGAGGACCCGAGTCGGGTGCCCAGAATCCTACAGATGCTGTGATCCCAGCACTAGGGAAGCGGAGACAGGGGTTCCCTGGGGTTCCCTGGGCAGCCTGACTAGCCATACCAATGAGCTCCAAGTTCAGTGAGAGACCCTGACTCAGAAAATAAGGTGAAGAGGCTGGAGAGATGGCTCTGTGCTTAAGAGTGTTGGTGGCTCCTGCAGAGGACTGGAGTTCAGTTCACAGCACTCACATGGTGGCTAACAACCATCCATGACTCCAGTTCTAGGGGATCCAATGGCTGTTCTTGCAGAGGCCCTGGGTTCGATTCCCAGCACCCACATGGCAGCTAACAACCATCCACAACTCCAGTTCCAGGGGATCTGATACCCTCTTCTGACCTCCACAGGCACTATATGACATGGGTGCACTTACATGCAGGCAATACAATCATACGCATAAAATAAAAATAAATAATTAAAAAATAATTAATTAAAAATATAAAGAAGTCAGGCATGGTAGCACATGCCTCCTTTAATCCCAGCACTCAAGAGGCAGAGGCAGGTGAATCTCTGTGAGATTGAGGCCAGCCTGGTTGACATAGCAAGTTTCAGGTCAGCTGGGGCTACAGGGAGACCCTGTGTCAAGAAGAAAATAAAATTAAAAAAGAAAATAAGGTAGAGAGTGACTGGAGATGATATTGAACACGTCAGTGATGTACAACCCCCAGCTCCACACGATGGTGGCGCTATCAGTCAGCAGTCTTTCTGGAGGACCCAGATAGGCAGACTTTCTCCCTCTCCCCCGATAAAGGGCCAGGGCTTGAAGTCTGGAGATCTGGGGTCTAGCCAATGACTCATGTGCGATCCATGGCAAGCCCATTTCCCTTTCTGGCTCTGCAGCTTTCAACAGCTTTTCACAGCTTTGTGGAAGTCAGAGGAAACCATAGGGGTGGCCAGCCATGGAAATAGGAATTCCAAGGTCACAATGAGCATGTGGGTGTCTGTATGTGTGTTTAAATCTGGGGTCTCACACAATGCTAAGCGCCACCACCAACCTAACCCTACCTCTAAAGACACTGATTTTCAAGGCTCTGAGTGCTGTGTGCACTGCTCACTAACAGTGAGGAGAGGCTGACACTCCCCATGGGTTCACATTCTTTTAAAAAAAATGTATTATTTTTATTTTATGTGTATGACTATATTGCCTTCGGTGTGTGTAAGTGCACCCGTGTCACAAAATGTCCGCAGAGTCAGAATAAGGCATCGAATACCCAGCTAATGGTTGTTAGCTGCCATGTGGGTGCTGGGAATCGAAATCCAGTCCTCTGCAAGAGCAGTCAGTGCTCTTAACCACTGAGCCACCTGTCTAGCGGGGGTCACATTGTTAAAGCAGTTTGGGAGTGGCTCCTCACTACAGCCTACCAAGTATTTCTGGCTCTCTGGCTCTTAGGATGTGGTAAAATTTCACCTCTTCACCTTCTTGCCATGGGTTGGGGGTGGGAGAGCCAATCTCTCCTCCGAGAGGTGCTGCAGAGGGCAGTTGCTCCATCAGGATGCGTCCTAGAGTGAAGAGGACATGGAACAGAGCTGTAGTTGACTCACAGTATGACCGACAGAAGGCACAAACAAGAAATCAGAATTGGCGTTATAAGCCCCAGGATTTTGGAATGGATTCTTTTTACTTTTTTAAGATTTATTTTTATGGACTGGATATCTGGCTCAGTAGTTAAGAGCACTGGCTGTCTTTGCAGAACACCTGGGTTTGGATCCCAGCACCCACATGGAACTCCAGTTCCAAGAGATTCAGAGTCGTCTTCTGTTCTCTGCAGGCACTGCATGACCCGGTTGCACTTATAAACATGTAGGCATAGCACTCATACACATAAAAAAGATTTATTTTTATTAGTGTTTTTATTTATGTGTATGTGTGTGGGGGTGGGGTGGGTGGGCTATGCCACTCCTGTGTGAGTGCCTGCAGAGGCCAGAAGAGGGCTTCGGGATCCTGTGGAGCTGGAGTTACAGATGTTAATCACCTGATGTAGGCACTGGGAACTGAACTCTGGTCCTCTAGAAGAGCTGAATGTGCTCTTAACAGTTTAGCCTTCTTTCCAGCTGCTGGAATGGTTTCTTATTGCAGTGTAAGTTAGCTTATGCTGCTGATCATGGCCCCATCTTACCGAACAAAGTGGAGCTCAGAGAGATGAAGAGGAGTCAACACCACATGGCTGGGGCTGGAGAGACGGCTCAGCGATTAAGATCACATATTACTCTTGTAGAAAACTAGTACTGAAGTCGAGTGGCTCACAACTGCCTGTAACTCCAGCTCCAGGGACTCTGACACCCTCTTCTGGGTTGTACATATTCCCACACAGACACACACAGGTACACACACACACATAATATATATTAAAAAAAATCCTAAATTACACAGTTTTAACAAACAGATTTGACAGACCCCTGGCCCGTGCCCCTTGTCAGGAAGGCAACTACGATGACTTTGTGCTTGAGTGGAGGCCTCCATCCTTTGAGAACTCTTGTTAGCTCATCAGTCTTTGATGGAAAAAGATTAGAAGGCATTATCACCTTAAGGCCACTAGAGGGCAGCTGGACCCAGCACTGTTAGAGTGGGCAGGCAGTGTAGTCTGAGTTTCAATGTAAACTGTAGGTTACAGTCAGAAACCAAATGTGGGAGTGATGAAAAACTGAGCAATAATAAAAGGTTTATGAATGCACAAAAATAAAAAAATTAATTCAAAAATCAAACACGTAATGAACCTGGGGTGTTTCTGCCAGCATTCGCCTGTCACGGACGGAGCAACTTCCCTGTGGCCTCGGCCTTGAACATGCAGCATGCACACTTGGTTCTGTGCACGCCAGCGCTCAGTGTACCATCAGTGAAGGCTCTTTCATAGGCACATAAATGTAAAGTTAGTTCATTCCCTGGCACTGATGAATCAGGTGTGGTAGTGTTCACCAGTAATCCCCGAACTCCCAGAAGCAGGAGGATCAGAAGTTCAAGGTCATTCTTGCAAGTTCAAGGCTAACCCGGGATACCAGAGAGGCTGTTTTTAAAAAAAGCTGCTTCAGTTGCTGACTTGAGTTGCATAAGAATCATTAAATGTGGGGCTGGAAGGATGGCTCAGTGGTTAAGAGCACTGATTGTTGTTACAGATGACCCAGATTTGGGTCTTAGCACCTACAAGGTGGCTACCAACCACCTGTAACTCCAGTTCCAAGGAATCTGATGCCCCCTTCTGGCCTCTGTTGGCATTGCCTGCGCATGGTGCACTTACATATGTGCAGGCAGATCATTCATTCACATAAAATGAAAATAAATAAATCAGCCAGGCATGGTGGTGCATGACCTCCATCCCAGCACTCTGGAGGCAGAGGCAGGTGGATCTCTGTGAGACCAGCCTGATCTCCACAGTGAGACCCTGTGTTTCACCAACTTCTGAGCAGACTTCTCCCACTGTGTCAGTCTCAGCGCTGACATTCATAAAATAATTCTGCAGAACACTGAAGGTACTTTACACTCTGCAGCACCAAGTATTCAACCAGGGTTTAGTTCTTTATGTGAAAGTAGACAAGTACCTCATTTCTATGCAATTTTTAGTCTTTAATAAATGATTCAATTCTATATACACCATATAACTGCTTCAAAATAAATTTGGTTTTTAATTTTTAGTTTAGTTATTTATTCTTAATTTATGTGTATGAGTGTCCTGCCCAGATGCATGTAAGTGCACCTGTGTCGTGCAACATCTGTGGAGGTCAGAGAGAACACTGGATCCCCTGGAACTGAGTTACAGATGGTTGTCAACTGCCTTGTGAGTGCTGGGAACTGAACCTGGTCTCTGCAAGAGCAGCCAGGGCTGTAACCACTGAGTCTTCTCTCCAGCCCCACATTTCGTCTTAAAAGTTACATTTATTTATTTTTTATTGTGAATTTTGGGGGGTGTGGAAATGTGTAGAGGACAACTTGCAGAAGCTGGTTCTCTTCTATCATGTAGGCTCTGGGGATTAAGTTCAGGTTGTCAGGCTTGGGGGCAAGTGTCTTTGCCTACTGAGCCACCTCAGTGGCCTTTAAAAAAAATGAACACAGGCACGCCCACTACGTGAGGCTGCTTTTAGTGTTTCAAAAGGTAGAGAATATCCTTTTAGTATCACAACAGAAACACGAAATGTTCTCATCCAGACAATTCCACCCAAACAATGTTTCATCCAAATAACCTCTTATTAAAAATTTGTTTTCAAATTTTTATTTATTTTTAAAATTTTACGTGTATACGTGCTATGCCTGCATGTGTGCAAGTGCACCCGTGTTGTGCAGTGCCTGAAGAGGACAGAAGAGGGGTCAGATCCCCTGGAACTGGAGTTATAGACAACTGTTAGCTACCATGTGGATGCTGGGATTGGAACCTGGGTCTTCTGCAAAAAAGAGATAGTGTTCTTAACCGCTGAGCCATCTCTCTAGTCCCACAAATAGTTTCTTAAATAGAAATTTCAAAAGACTGAGGTCAGCCCTTCACAATCAAAGCTCAGTGTATTTTAGTCTATTGAAATGAAGGTTTCCTGAGGGAAATGGCGGTAGGCAGACAATATTAGTTCCTGGTTCTTCAGGTAAATACGTGGGACTACTGGTGTCTCTTAACAGGCAGTACTAGCTCGGGATTATTTGATTCATCTTGGTTTTATTTGCTGTTGTTCTTGCTCTGCTTTGTAGCCACATAAAACTCTGTGGGAAAAATACATTTCGTAGAGAATTAAGAAGCATTGTGAGATGTATTTGTAATCTATTTGTAATACATTTGTAATTTTAGTAATCTATATAGGTCATTTTACAAACCTATCTATAGAGGTAGTTTATTTTGACTATCTCACAAATATATTCTGGGTCACAAGAAAGGGGTAACCAGGCCAAATAACCTTGAATATTTAAATGAGATCTCCCTCTCTTCATGTCTTTGGTATATATATTTGGTTTTTTGGGGGACAGGGTCCCTTGTTAGCCTGGACCTCACTATGTAGACCAGGCTGGCTTTGAACATTGTGATAGGTGCTTTAAGAGAAATATATTTTCTAGAAATGGCTTTATAGTGAAATCTAACGGCAGCTTTTACATTGTGGTGTATGAGCAGATGGTCTTATTTGGGATACTAGAATATCTAAATGTTTCCTAAAGAGAATGTTGTAAGGTTGTAAGATTACATGGCAGAGAGAAAGAGATGAACATGAATTTCTAGTTGGTTCATTTTCTTATATATTCATCTGTCTAGTAATTTACATACATATAATTAGCTTGTTTTATAGGAATATGGGGTGTGTAAAATATTCACCAATTTTCCAGGGTGAAAAACAGGAGTAAATTCTTAGCAGAGAAATAGCAGTTCCCTAACTTAATACTTCTGGTCTTTGCCTGGCTCCCATTTGGAATGTATTTACTATTCATTTTATTTTATTTACTATTGTTTTCATTTTTCTATGTGTATGAGTTTCGCCTGCAGCTACACATGTGCACCCGTGTCGTGCACTGCCCACTGAGCTTAGAAGGCGTCGGACCCCTTGAAACTGGAGTTACAGATGGCTGTTAGCTGCCATGTGGATGTGCTCTGTAAGAGCCCAACTTTATTTATTTTTATTTTTCTTACCTATTGACATCCTATCTCATTAATTTAAAAAAAATCAGGAAATGCTTTTAAAATTCCACCAAATATTTGATTTAGTTCTTTACAAACAAGGGAAACAACTGAGGAAAGCATTTCCCCGTGCAGACGGAAAGAGCTGATCTTAGAATCCTGATGACCATCATGCACCGCTGATATGCCGTCCTTTGCACACTGATCACTATCAGCACTTGAAGACTTATGAGCTGAAACTGCATGTAACTTGAAGGATCTAATTTTGATGCACAACAGTTGTACATGATTTCATGTTTATGTCGTAAAATGTCTTGAAGTTTTCTAGCACTGAGGGACTGGAGAGATGGCTCAGTGATTAAGAGCACTGATTGCTCTGGCCAAAGACCTAGGTTCAACTACCAGGACCCACATGGCAGCTAACAATCGTTTATAACTCCAGTTCTGGGAAACCCAATGCCTTCTTCTGACCTCCTCCAGCATTGCATGACATGGGTGCACTTACACACATGCAGGCAATACACTCATACACATAAAATAAAAATAATAAAAAAATTTAAAATATATTAGTATTGAAACACAAATGTAAAGACAGTTGTGAAAGTCTGTTATATTTTCCTGGTGTGTCTCATTCGTTTAAAACATAACATTTCTTTCTCAGTTCTTCTAACTGAGTAAGGCTAAACGAATACTACAGCTGAAAAATATTTAAAATTTTTGTCATGAGTTTAAAGAAGCTGTTATAAACTGTATCATTCCTGATTAAACAGAACTTTGTGGGTAGTTTTAAATTTTATGGTTCTAAAAAAAATGAACATTATTATTATTATTAACTTTTTGTGGTTACTGGGGTTGAACTCAAGGTCTTGCACTGGCTAGGCAAGTGCTCTATCGTTAAGCTACATCCCCAGGGAAAATGAGTTTCTTCATGAATTGTTATCAGTAAATGTTTGATCTATATGCCTGTTTTATATATATTATATAGGTGGGGTTGGGTCAAAGTTTCTTGGGCTACAAGGAGGCACAGGTAGAAAAAGTCTACGAAGACCTACCCCAAGCTACTGGACATGGGAAGGAGAGGACAGGGACAGAGGAGACACAGGCCCTGCTTGCAAGACAGAATTCTGTCTTCAGACTGGAAGAGACCACATGAAGGCATCTCACCTTTAATAGAAACCACAGCTGAGGCCTAGGAGGCAAGTGATTTGACAGGAGTCACTTACTGAGTGGCTGGGCCAAGGGAAGAGAGCCCAGGGCCCCTGACTCTGGCTCACGGCTGCTTTGTCGCACATGTCAGGTAACCCAGAGGGTGGGCCACACAAAGCCCCCTCCCTCATCTATCCAGCAGACTGTGAAGTGTCCTCCTCCTCTGCTTCTTTCTTCCTTAGGGCCTCAAAGAACTCCAGATAATTCCCCTCCCCCCTCCACTGGGATTGCTAGCAGGTTGCCCTGGTAACCAGAGCACAGCCAACTTTGAAAACCTAAAGCTTGAAGGAGAATGAATAAAGACAGGAGAGGATCCCAGGCCCACATATTGATCATTCACTCATGTATTCACTGTATAGACACATACCATATCCAAGTCTTACCAGGGCTGGGACCCAGAGACGAATAAGATTCAGGTCTTTCAGAACCGTGCAGTCCAATATGGTAGACACACATTAAAATAAAATAAAATAAAAACTCCAGTTTTGGGGGCACCATTAAGTGCTCAGGAGTCACCTGTGGCTAGTGGTTATTTTATTGGACAGTACAGATATAGAACATTTCCATTATCACAGAAAGTTCTATTGGCCATCACAGGCCGGAAGCTCACTTGCCAAAGAGAGCAACACACAGGAAAGTAGGCCAGACCCCACAGAGTTGCGGGGTGCAGTGTTCTCGTTGGCAAAAAGTAGGCGGCCAAGTGAAGATGAGAGGACAAAGCAGGAGAACGCTTAGCTTGGTTCCTGGTTCACAGTGACTGGGGTATGTCTGTGTCACTTGCTCTCTGACCAATGCTGTAAGGATCTCCTCACATACCTGTCTTCCTGACTGTGCAGGCTGTGAGCTCCTCTGGCCTGGCACGCAGTAAGTACCCCAGTCAGTGGTGGTTCTTCCTATCGCTGTCATGACAGAGGCAGCCCAGGGCCGTGGGATGGAGAAAAGGCACCTATCTCAGCCCAAGAGCCAGAGTCTACTGAGAACCTGCCTTATCAGAGTCGGAGTGGGTGGCTTTGTGCATCTCTTCGAGGCCAGGCTCAAGTCTGGGCTATCTACACACTCTTAAGGTCTTAGTACAGGGTCTCACTGGAGCAAGCTGGGGCTCAGCAAATAGTTTTGAAGGGTGCAGACTCAGGAATCCAATCTGAGGAAAGATCTCAGAAGCATGGGCACAGATGGCCTGAGGGTCGTTAAATTCAACAGGCTGAGGAGGGTTGCAGAGGGAAGGCAGAAGGGAGGCTGGCATGGAGGAAACAGAGTGACATCGTCTTTGGAGTCCCTCTTCTTACTGGTGATCTTTCTCCAGGGGCCATGGAGATTACATGGGTGTTGGAAGTGGGCTGAGCATCAGGGCATCCCTTCCCCAGGTGGCCTTGAATTCAGAGTGGCTCAGCTGGCTGACTCCCATAACTCTGTAGGATTCCAGAGACTAAGAACAGCCATTCACGGCCACCACCCACTCTCGAGGAGTCAGCCCCTCCCTGCCAAGAGCCCAGCCCAGTTGCTGGGGATGTGGCTAAAGGGACAGGACGGGAGACAGTTGGGTCCTAAGCCTGGGGACTGGGTCCAGGAGTCTGGGTAAAAGCCCAGACAGGGAATCAGGGAAACAGGGCTTCTGAGCCAGGCCACAGGGCCAGCTTCTGTGTGCAGAGGAGGTGAGAGGGTCTGCATTTGGTTCAGCTTCCCTGACTGAGAACCACCAGCCTCTTCTTCCTTTTCTTCTGATCAAGGTAGGTAGGTGTTTGTATGCGTGCATGAGAGGGGTGTGTGTGTGTGTGTGTGTGTGTGTGTGTGTGTGTGTGTGTGTGTGTGTGATGGAAAGGCTAGACCAAAGAGTTCACGGGACCTGGGGCTCAGCGAGGTGGTGGGGATCTGTGACACAAGAACAAACAGGTATCAGAAGTTCCATCTTTGGACCTGCTGTCTGTGCACACAGAAGGCAGACATTTGTGGCTAAGTGTAGATTGAATGTGGTGCATGTGGTGACTAGAAGGCAGAACAGCAGAGCAGCAGAAAGGAGACAGCCTTAGATACCTATGTGTGGCTAGAGAGAGATGAGGAGCTGGGGACATCACTGTAAGGCATGATGAGTACTCTGTTGTCTGGCACCAAACATCAGAATGATGGATGTGAGATCATTTCCCTCCATCACCGGCCCCTGACATTCAGAGATAGCCCTTCCCACAAGCGCTGGCTTGAGTCTCCCAGCAGCCTGTCCAGCCTATAGTGTTGAAAGCAGTGAACACAACTTTGTCCCAGAGGATGTGTTATGTGGCGCTCAGAGAGGCCACCAGCCAGCCTCCTGGGTGCTTTGGAAATCTCCTCAGGGAGTGTGGCCCACCCTCTGAAACTAGCAGGCAGCACTGGAGTATCATACTAGGTAGCCTCCTCCTTTCCCAACTCCCTGCCTCCAGGTAGCCTTCTCCAGTCCTATCCCTGGTCTACCTCACAGTCAACAGAGGCCTTTTCAGCCATGGATACAGGTTTCCCAGTTTCAATTCTGTTCCCCACAATCTCCTTATCACCTTTCCAGTGAGTGGCTGTTCCCAACAGCAGCTGAGGCCAGGTTATCTTTCAGGGCCTGAACAGCTTTTCAGCCTGACCTGGACTCTACTTGCCTGCAGCCTTATCTCTACCCCTCCAGGTACAGCCTGGGAGCCTATACTGGATTTTTAGTAGGAGACTATACCTTCTCACCTTTGGGCTATCCTTAGAAACCTCTGTGGATATCTAGACTGGGCTCAGACTTACCTCTAAGGTCTGTCTCCCCACCAGTCTAACCCAGGGATGTTTCCTGGTTAAGGGCAGGAGTCCCTAATTCAGACTTTGCTCTCAGGCCATCTGATTACCTCCTGGCCTTTGACCCGGGCACCTGGATTCTTGTTTTGGCTGCTGAGGGTGGCTCTGAAAAAGAGAGACAAAAGGATCTTCTGTAGTCACTGCCGTCCTCCAGAGTCCCTGAATGTGCATGCAATCTTCACAGAGCTGTTCATGGACAGCGACCATACTCAGGCCCAAGAAAAGAGAGGAGTAAACTCCACCCTGGGTCTCTTGTGTAGGGGAACTTGCTCATTGGCAGTGCCTGTATCTCTTTATGTGTTTGCTGACTTGGTATGTGTTTGAGGCATGTGTATGAAGCATGTGTACGAAGCATGTTTCCATCTGTAGCAGGTAGGAACTCCAGAATTGTAGGAAAACACATACGTATTCCACTAAGGACTTGACAGTCTTCCAAACCGAGTTCCTTCAGACTGGCAGTGCCATCTGCTGGTTGGGGGAGGCTGAGACCTTGTCCCTGTTGGCCCTCTTCTCTGTGATTGCCTCAGGGAAAGCCAAACAATCGGATGGACCACAACTTTGCACCTGCTCCTCCAGAAATGCAGCCACACAGAGCTCCGGGTCCCAGAACTTCCTTCTCTCGAAGCCACATGCTGGGGCGCCATACCCACCCAAGGCTCACTGGAGAAGTATCCCCACTCATCCCTGTCATCAAGAAGACTGTCCATCTGGATACCTTCTCCCAAAGCCATGTCCTACAGACTTCCAGCCAACCCAGCCTTAGAGGAGCCAGGGCCCAGAGCATACCATCACAGGGTACTCCCATTGTACCAGGGGCTTTCCTGAGCCCCCTGCCTACCAGTAACCTTATGCCCAGGAAACTCAGCTCTATCACCTTAACGATTCGCCAGAATGTCCAAGCACGGCCCATAGACTCCCCACTTTCTCAGTGGGATGAGTTGCCCAACTTGGGCAAGGAGGCTGCCACCCACAGAGAAAAGAGGCTGTCTACTTCACGCTCACCCCCCATGGCTGCAGTGCCAGAGGTCAGGGCCTCCTCTGAGAGTCGTGGGAACCAAGGCTTTACTAAGTCCAACAGGGTGCCTACAGGAGAGAAGCTCCTGGTGAGTTCACACTTGGCTTTACCTTTCCAATCTCAGCTTACTCAGAATCCATCAGGCATTGCAGGGTCAGGCCCTGTGGGTCAAGCCCACATCAGAGTTTCTCCAGGAAGAGGCAAGTCCCGGTCTCGGGGTATCCCCAGATCCCGGGCGTGCCTTCAAAGGGCTACTCCTGCTATGGATTTGTCTGCTGTGGGCACAAAACTAGATATAGCCAGAAATTTAGGCACAATGGCCACCAACAGATCAGAGCTGCCTATCAGTATGGACACACCAAACCCATCCAGACTGGTCATAGGCACAGAGCTTCCTACTCTGGAAGCCAAGATGGGCATAGAATTATCTACAGCAGCCAAGTCAAGGAAAGCCATCAGCTTGGCTATGGTAGGCCCTTCCAAACCAGGCACAGCCATGAATTTGACTAGAATAGAGTCAACCAAGCCAGGCAAGGTTATGAATTTGGTAACCACAGACCCAGACAAGCTGAGAAAAGTCGTGGTTACATCAGGGACAACTAAACTAGACTCGACCCCAGCGGTCTCAGCAATGGCTTTGTCAGTACCCAATACAGTCAGCCTGGGTACAACCAGGTTGGACACAGCCACAGCTTTGGCTGGAGCAAATCTAATCAAGCTGGGCACAGCTATGGACTCTCTTGATTTGGACATAAGCAGCCTGGACACAGCCATGGATTCAATTGCGATGGTCTCTCCAGAGCTAGCCACTAGTGAAACCAAGCTAGATAGTGCCAATAACCTGACTGTATCAGATGCTGCTGCTTACCCCCTGATGCCGAGCAGAAGTGCAGGCCCAGTCCAGGACCATGTCACTGTGGATGCTGCCACAAACAGAGCCACGGAACTTGCCTCACTGGACCTGGACAGAGAATCCAAAGGTAAATGCAAGAACTTGGTTTTGGTGGTACTGTTTGTTGCTGGGGGAGGAGGGGTGCACAAGTCTCCATAGGCTGGAAATGGGAGTAGGGAATTAGGGTCAGAACTGAATAGATGGGAGGGGTTGGGGGGCTTAACAGAAGGGATATATACCCTGAGTAGGGTCCTCACCTTCAGGGAGTCAGCCTGACAGAAGCTGTCAGAAGGAAAGTTTATGGTGTAACTTGTGGAGAAGCAGATATGCTGTGGCTTCTCTTGAGCATCACCTCTGTTTGTTTCTTTGTTGTCTGAAAAGCCAAAATAAGTAAATGGTTAACAGGTGAGCCCAGCTTTAAATTGAGCCTACTGCATGGGAGTAGAGACTAGCACGTCAGTAAGTGGCGATTTAGCTGACAGTAGTCTGACATCACGGCGATTCTCTGAAAGTGAGATAAAGACCTGGTCTGAGACTTTCTATGTCCATTCACACATAAGATTTGTCAATTTGCTACTTAAAAGGTACATGCCAGCGTTTGGGGGAGCAAAGGTAGGAAGTCAGAGGTTCAAGTTCAGCCTTACCTGGAAGCATTTCCTGGCTTCAATCCTTTAATCCAAAATTAAGTTGGAGACTCTGTGTGTGTGTGTGTGTGTGTGTCTTGTAAGTCCTACACAGACATACAAATAGGTCATCACAAGGGCTAGAAGTTCCAGGAATGTCTCAGAGAGGCTGTGGCATGCCCAAGGTCACACCACAGCTGGCTAGTGGCAGTATATCAACTGGACCCCAAACCCGGCCATTCTACTTTTGGTAATCTTCTCCTCAGCACGACAAAGGCTCAGACTCTGGTTCTGGAAAGTGGCTTGGAAAGTATCCAGCCCAGAGTCTGAACTGGGTCCTTGGCTAGTCAGTACCCTTTCCAATCTATCCCATACCCACTCTGCTGTGTGATCTCTGCTCTTCCTCCGTCTTCAGCCCACCTGGATGTTTCCAGGCCAGGTCGAGGGCGGCCAGCTCCTTTTCCCACTGGACCAGGTCCAAGCACACCCAGTCTTCCTCTCTCAGCTGCAGGCACCACACACTTTTGTCCGGTGATTGGATCCCGGGCACTCTGTCTTTCTCATCTTCTCTCTCTGCCCATAACATCCCTTAAGTCTACCGATTGGCCCGCTTTACCACCTTCTTAGTTGGGGCAATCCGGTCTGTTAATCGCTCCTAGCACACCTTTCTGAGAGTTCTAAGTTGTCACCAGCACAGTGCCCTGCCACCTCGGAGCTTACCTGCCTCGCTGCCCTTCCCTACAGAATGCCTTTCCATTCTTCTCTCTCATCTCCACTTGCCTTTCCACTTTGGCTCTCAGCGCCTCCAAACCTTTCATACTCCCATCAGTTCCCCCGTGCCCGCCAGCCCACACTCCACAGAACGCGGTGTGATCCAGCTTTGTTTCTTCCGTTAGACTCAGCACCTTTGAGGGCAGGGAGAGCTGTCCCCAGGGTCTGCCAACATTCCGACCAGCAGTTTTGACTGGATGCACGGCAGATATCTCGCGTGGGTAAAGCGAGGCTCGGGGAAGTCCCGAGCAGTTCAAGGTTGTGGGATCCGGCATCTAGGCGGGGAGCCGGGCCTGGAACCCGGGTCCTGACTCAGAGCTCTATCAGCTCCTGCGCCTGGGCAGAACCGCGGTGAGCCAGCGCCAGATCCCAACCACCGCGTGACTCACGCGCGCGCACGGTCGCCCGCGGCTGCCACCGGTCCCCGCGCCCCCGGCCCGCCCCAGCCTAGAGGGTAAGGGGCCGGGGACCGGACCTAGCGGGGTCACCGGCGCTGCGGGGCACACGCCTTCCCAGGCCCGGCATCCCGAGCGCACCGGCGGAGCACCCCGTGCGTCTGCCGCGCGGCCCGCAGCCCGGCTCCGCCGCTAGCTCCCGCGTGCGGGCGCGGGCGCCGCGGGAAGGGGCGGGGCCCTCGGCGGGCCGGCGGGTCACGTGGTGCGGGTGGCAGCGGCGGCCTCGGTGCGCGCGGGCAGGGGCGGCGCGGCGCCGAGCGAGCCGAGGCGAGGTCTCGGGCGGGCGCGGGGCGCAGGGGCGGCGCGGCGGGGCGCAGGGGCGGGCGCGTAGGCGGACGGCGCCGAGGGGCTGGGCTCGGCTGCAGGGGCCCTCGGCCCAGGGGGAGCCCGCGTCCCGCTCAGCCTCGCAGCCCCGCGCCCTGAGCATCTCCCGGAGGAACGGAGACAAAGGAGGATTCATGTCCAAAGGTAGGGCTGTCGCCTGGACGCCCCGCGCGGGCCGGAGGCGCTGCCAGGGGGAGGGTGTGCTGCGTCGCGGACCCCACGCACGGTGGCATATACATGGACACACGCACACCCGGTGCACACACTTGGAGGCATGGTCTTGCAGAAAGGCACACGCAGGAGCCTGGGGAGGTACGGAGACCCAGATGCTTAGAGAAAGCCGCACGCTGGAGCACACCAAGACACGCACACACATGCACAGCAGGCACTCCATGCCCAGGTACCAGGCCACCTACAACCGGTAAGAGACCTGGGCGCTGACACATCCGTCAGCCCCCTTCCCCCACGCAGATGGACGCACGCACGCTGAGGCAGGCACCAGCTGGTGGTCTCCAAGGGAACTTGGCCTCCTGACTGGGATGGGGGGAGGCGGAAGGGGGTATCCCGGGCCCTCTGCTTCTGCAAATGGGGAAAGGACTAAAATGTCTGTTGTCTTCCCTTGCTGAGCGGCCCAGGGTTGGAGCTGGGATGGCCTGGAACTGCCTCTGCTGGTGGGGGGTGGGGTCATAAAACTTGCGGGGTATTTGGAGGCTGGGAGGACCATCCGCTTGGGAGAGGAGGAGGAGGGATTCTGCCATTAGGCCAGGGAGGCAGGTGCTATTCTAAAAAGGGTCCCCTCCTCCTAGTGCCACCTTTTCAACAGAGGGGTGGGGTCTCTGGACCAGACAAAGACAAAGCCATTCATTTTCCGGTAGGAGAAAGCACTGGTATTCTTGCTTGCTTTGGGGATGGAGGGTGCTGTTCCTGTCAGGCCAGAGCTGAGTCAGGCGGACAGTCTCTCTTCCTGGAACACTGACCGGGGCAGGTGGTTCCTGGCAGGGGGTGCTGCAGACATGCTCCTCTCTGGGAGAGCTGGGAGCTTAGGAGGGGCCTCCAAGAACCCTCTACTTGCATTTTGCTGTGACCCCTGATGTGGGCTCTTTTCCTGACTCTTGGGAAACCTCCCACCCCCTGCCAATCTCTGTTGCAGGGCAGGTCTCTCTTGATAGGTGAACTCCGTGACTGTGGTTCATACAACAGTTACTTGCTGGTGGCAGTGGGCTGGGGTCCAGGTGCTCTAGACTAGAAGCAGCATCTGAGGAACGAGAATGGCACCTGCAGGGACTCTTGCCTTCTGGGGTTTTCGTTCACTACCATCTATTCATTTACTGTTGACTGTCTGCTGATATCCAACGTACCCTGGGCATCAATAAGACAAATGCTTCCTACCTTAAAGAGGGGTGGACACACCAGTGTATCTTCAGGGACAGGCCATTTACATTCATGATTTTGTATGACTTTCATGATATCCCAGACATTGTGATGCTGTCCTCGCTTTTCTGAAAAGCACTCAGCACTCAGCCAAAATTCCTACTTGTGTCAGCTGCCCATCTGAGGTTGGCCTGGTGGAACTGAGGGTTGTGGGAAGTGGGGGACTGTAGGAGCAGAGGAAGATCTACAGCGTCCAACTCCAGAGCAGTGTTTGTTCTATGCCCTGGTATGCCTGGAAGACACCCTTACCAGACTGTGGGCCCTTGGGGGGCAGTGACCTTGTCGAGGATACAAGTATGTCCTTGGCATTTAGTATAGCACTTGGCTGAATCAGGCTTGCATTTGACAGCACATGGAATGGCCTGGGATGAATGCGTGAATATGCTAAGTCCTGGTAAACCCACAGGGGTGTACAAGAAGGGCAGCCACATCAGGTGGGAAAGCGTTGAGAGCGGAGGAGTTAGCTGGGGTTTGGAGGGGTACCGAGTGTGGCAGTAAAGATTATGGCAGTGAGCCGCAGCACGTTTGTGGTTCTTGTGGCTGATTAGTGGCTGTTGTTAGCCTGGGCCTGGCGTGTAATTGGCCTGCGGTCAGGAGGAGGCTGACTTTCCAGCAGGTGCTCTGTACCTTGCTCTATGATGCTAAGACTGTTCTATGGAAGAATAGAAGGGAGATCTACCCATTCTCCAGACTTGCGTAGGCATGCCGTAGCCCCTAGGAATTATTGGGAGCCTAGTCATCTCCCTCTCAATCAGGGTCTGTGTCTTAGGAGTGCTTTCTTAATGGACAGCAGGTGACAGGGCTTCCTGAGGACACATACTTTATAAGAATACTTATAGCCTCTGTATATACAAGTGCAGGTCTATAAAGCGAGAGTAAACTCTTCCCTGCCTCCTAGAGGGCAGCACTGTATCACAACTCATGCTTGTAGGGATATAACTGTCCAGGCATGCAGGAACCAAAAGGGCCAACCTGTGTGAAGAGCAGGTAAGAGAAATGGGGCATCGACTCCCAGGACAGATGTGCTGAAGCGGGCTGTGAGCCACGTGTTCGAAAAGCAGGACCAGGCTGTTGAGAGCCAGCTGCTGTAGGGCTGAGCCAGTCTTGCAGCCCTCTGGAGTCTCCTGGCTGGCAGCAGCTTCCTGGGAAGCAAGAAGGAGCCACATCAGGTTCTGGGGAGGTGCCGAGACTCTGTCAGATTTGGCTGCGTCTGAGAGTGACGGGAATACAGAGTTTCCCATTGGAGGAGAGGGGTTTGCCAGTACCAGGGAAGGACCAGGTGGTGAGGGAACAGGAGCAGACTCCTGGCTGTGGTTGGGTGTGGGGAGTGAGGCATTCCTCTCCCATCTCCCTCCTGCCCATCTGCTGCTCCATTCGTCTTTCCCATACGGCTGAGACTCTGCAGTGTGGTAATCATGAACTGTAGGATTCCAAAATGGCAGAGCTTCTCAAGAGAGCATGGAGTCGAAGAATCTGCTTGTAGAATTAGTCCTTGGGGTACCTTCCTTTCCCATGCAGTGCTTTATTTTCCCTGCAGACAAGCTAGTGAACTTGAAAGGAGCAGGGATGAGAGGGTGTGGGTCTGTGAGCTGTCCTGCTCAGGGCTTGTGAGCATCATATCTCATGTGATGCTCACCACAGCCTTAATCATGACCTTAGCATTCTACAGAGGAGGAAGCAGGCTGGTCGAGGGGAAGTGGCCTGCTCAAGTCCACAAGCTGACAGGCAGCAGAGCCAGGCTCCTTTGCTACCCCCCCGCCCACTTTACAGAAAGGGAACTGCAGTTGCTCTCTTCTAGAACCTACTCTGCTGGGTAGTGGCCTGCCACATTTCTCCTGTGTATGAATACACTGATGATCGGCCAGACCCAAAAGGACTTTTGCCTCTCTTCTTTGGAGAGAGCCTTCCCTTTCTTCTGCCCACTATTCTAAGGGTATTGTGCAAATAACAGTCCTCACTTGGGTCTCATTCCTTCCTCGATGCTTCCAAAGACTCAAAACTATGTCTGAGAGGCTGTCTGGGGCTTCTCTACTGCACCTACTCCAACTTTGCAATTCATGGCACAGAGGGGACACTGAGGCTGAAGGTGAGGTAATACTTGCTTTGCAAAGATGGACAGTCCTGTTCATTTCTAAAAGATAAAGTAACTGAATTCAGTGACAGTCAGTGTATGTTAGGTCTAAGATCCTAAAGGTTCTCTGTCCCATATTTGGCAAGGCAAGAGGCAGTTCTGAATGACCTCAGACCGTCTGAGACCAGTAGTTCTCTTCTGGGGTGATGTTGCTCTCCCAGGGCATTTCTTGGTGGTCAAATCTGAGATACTCTTTCTGGCAACTAATGGAGATCTTGGATGCTATTGAACATCCTACAGACACAAGATAGCCCCCTACAGTAAATTATCCAGGAATTAGTCCTGCCAAGGTGAAGGAACCCCTGAATTAGATACATAGATGCGCCTTGGAGTGATGTGTATTTTGAAAGTTGGAGAACCTGGTACTGGTACAAATTTTGCATCTTCCTGCCCTCTGTTCTTGGGAAAGTCCTTTCCTCTGAAGGCATCAGTCTCTTCTATGCAGTAGGGACCCAGACTGGATGACATTAAGGTCTCTTAGTCCCAACTCTACATGATTCCATATCGAGATGAAAATATTGTGTCTTCCACGTGACCACTGTTCTCCTCCCATTCACTCTACCTGCCCCTCCCACCTTGGCTTTTTTTCAGGGTTCCCAGAGACCAGGACAGACTCAGCCATGTCAGAGCTGGTGCCTGAGCCCAGGCCTAAGCCAGCAGTGCCCATGAAGCCGGTCAGTATCAACTCGAACCTGCTAGGCTACATCGGCATCGACACCATCATTGAGCAGATGCGCAAAAAGACCATGAAGACCGGTTTTGACTTCAACATCATGGTCGTTGGTATGGAAGGCCGTGGGGTCACTGGAAGGCTAGTGGTGGGCAGTGCCAAGGGCCCCATTTCTTTCCCCAGAATGGCCTGGCTTCTCCAGGGTGAGGTCTTTTGAGGAGGGAGGACTTCATCCTGTTGATCGCAAAGGCCTGATCCCTTCCTCTCCTCTGACTGACTGATTCGAGGGAGCTTTGGGTGGATGGCCAGCCTGGCTTTACCTCTAACTGGGTTTAGACAGGCAGCCTCTTTACCACTGAGCACGCTTATAGGTTTGTAGAATGCGGTAATCGTCAGCCCTTTCCCACCCCCAAGAGCTGTGAGTGGAGGGGATGAAAGATGGTCTCACTGTTCATATGTAGTACTTTCAAGTTTTGAGAAAATTAGCATCACTGAGTCACAGAATGTAACAGGAAGGGACACTTGCCCAACCGGAGTGAATTCTTCATGCACTGTTGAAACAGGAAGTGAAGAATTATTCTTCCCCCCCCTCCAGTCTAATTAGCAAGTTCTGTCCCTTTAACCTTGTAAACTTCTAAGTCAGTCTAAGTTCATCTGCCTGCCCCTCGTTGCTACCTTAGGCTGAGCTAGATCTGTAACCTGGATTGCCACAGCCCCCTGATTCAGTGCAGCTCAAATTGCTGACCTGCAGTAAAATGAAAGGTTTGGACCAGGTTGAACATCTTCCGGAACATCTTGCTATGAAAACACCAGAGGAGCTGACAGTGTGCTCAGGGACACAATTGTTTTACTTTCTGGTATACAAGTCTTAATTCAAGAACCAGAAACAGTTGGTTCATGGCCCCTCGAAGCGGTTGGAATGACATTGACCCTCCTGGTCTCCTTCTCCAATTTGCTGTCTTTCCATGCAGACATCATTAAGTCATCCATTCTATTTCTGTAGCTCTCCTTTAACCTCAGGACGAGTTTAGACTTCTGTCCTGGCCAGGAACTGTTCCTGCTCAATCCCTACCATGTTCCATTTCTATCCTACTCATGTGTACAGAATCGTCTACTTGCTGTGTTCTTACCTCTGAGACTTCACAGATGCCATTCCCCCTGTCTACAGTTTATTCTTATGTCTTTTTTATTGTTATTTTTTGTTTTTATTGACCATTTTATTTTACGTGTATGAGCATTTTGTCTGCATGTACATGTGCCACATGTGTACAGTACCCAAGGAAGCCAGAAGAGGGCATCAGATTCCTGGAACTAGAGTTACAGGCAGTTGTGAGCTGAGCTTCCAGGTGAGTGCTGGGAGCCGAAACTCAGTACTCTGCGAGACTAGCACATGCTCTTAACCACTGAACCATCTCTCCAGCTCCTTGTTGATTTTGAGACAGGGTCTTACTATGTAGATCAGGATGACCTTGAACTTATGATCCTCCTGTTAAATACAGATGGGACAGATGTAGGCCACTTTGTCAGGCTCATTCAACATCATCCTTTATGGTTCAATTTCATTATGCTTCTTTCTGGAAGTTCTTCCTTTATTCCAGAGAGACTGCACTGGATTCTCTTTGCAAAACTGTTGCAATACCACTGCAATGTTTGGTTCCTTTGTGGTGTTTATTGCAACATAGTGTAACTGTCTGCTTGCAATTTGTCTGTCTCTCATACTGAAGGTAAGAGGTATGTCTGTGTCTCTCACTCAAGGCGGGCTAGATGGCTCAATGGGTAAAGGGCACTTACTGCCAAACTTGATGTCTTGAGCTTAATCCTGGGGACCCAAAGGTGGAAGGACAGAACCGTTCCCACAAGTTGTCCTGTAATTTCTACACTCAAGCCATGGCTTCAACATATCCCTTGTAAATAAATAAGTAAATATAAAAAAATGTTAAAGAGTTCTAAATGGATAAATAACCTCAGAGAGCATCCTAAATAAAAATGGCCAAGAGAGGTGGAATATCTCTTATCTGAAATATGTGGAACAGAATACTTTGATTTGGGATTTTTTTTCTCAGTATTTCCCTATTTTTTACTGGTTGGACATCTTTAATCTTAAGTTTGTAATGCTCCAAAATGCAAAAAAAAAAATATTCTTTTTGATATTTTTGAGATAGGATCTTTTTGTAGCCCCAGCTGGCCTGAAACTTGCTATGTAGACCAGGCTGACCTGAACTCACAGAGATCTGCTGGCCTCTGCCTCCCAACTGCTGGGATTGAAGTTGTGCACCACCATGCCCAGCCAAAATGGAAAAAAATTTTGTCATGTGAGCACTCAAAAACATCAAAGTTTGGAGCGTTTCAGATTTCTGCTTCTTGAACCAGTTCACCCTGTACGTGTGTGAGCCGTCTCCTCCAGTAGTGTCCGTGGCAGACACTGTTGGTCATTCTTAGCATGTGCTAAAATTGGACCTAATCCTGTGTCATGGCCACGCCTGTAATCTCAGTTTTGGGGAGGTAGAGTCAGGAGTATCAGGACTTCAAGATGAGCCTCATAGTGAGTTGGAGATCAGGTTGGACTTCAGGAGATCCTGCCTCAAACAAGCACACACATACACAACAACAGAAACATCGAGCCCAGGTATGACAGTTCCCATTTTTTTACATTTTATTTGTTTGTTCGTTTGTTTTGGGGGTGGGTTGTACATAAGCCACAGACAACTTGCAGGAGTCTGTTCTCTCCTTCTACCATGTGGGCCCCAGGGATCAAATTCAGGTCATCAGGCTAGCCTTCATTTTACAGAGGTCTGCCTGCCTCTGCCTCCCAAGTGTAGGGATTAAAAGTGTGTGTCACCACTCTCGACTTCTGCCTGGTCTTTTTTTTTTCCCAGTAGACAGCACAAATGCTCTAGACCAGCATTCTTGGACTTTACCATCCCTGTGATTCCCCTGGAAGCCCAGTTAAATGACAAATTCTGAATAGTGGATCTGGGGTGGCCATCTGCTGCAAACACCCAGGCAATGCTCAACAATCGCAAGATTTTCTGGTGTGATTCTTGTATAGTGAGAAGCGCTGCTCAGACCTGTGGTTCTCCAGTGCGTTTTAGCTGTGGGGCTCATCTTTGAATGCGCTCTGTTAGAGAACTACACAAATAGCACAGTCGAGGAGGACAGTAAAAGAGGCAGAGGCAGGGGCTGTGGCCCTGCCTGCCCAGCTTCCCCTCCCCTCCTAGTGCCCTCTCTGCTGTCTTCTTCAGCAGGACATCAGTCCTTCAGGAAATGGGCCAGAGACATGGCTCAGCAGTTCAGAGCACTTGCTGCTCTTGCAGAAGACCTTGGTTCAATTCCCAGCACCCACATGGAGACTTACAGTAACCTGTAACTCCAGTTCCAGGGCATCCGATGCTGTCTTGTGCCTCCGTGGGCACTGGACACACAATTGGTGCACATATACGCATGCTGCAAACACTCATAAACATAAAATAAAAAAATAAGTCTTTAAAATGCTGACAATTCTGGGGGCTGGGGAGATGGCTCGGTGGGTCGGAGCACTTGCTGTGCAAACACAAGGACCTGAGTTTAAATCTCCAGTGCCTGTGTGAAGAAGCTGGGTGTGACTTTTCTTGTGTCTGTGATCCTAGTGCTGTGGGGAACAGAGGCGGGAGGCTCACTGGGGTTTGCTGACTGCCAGCCTCGTTCTAGCTTCCATCAGAGACCCTGTATCAAAAGAAGATGCAGAGTGGCAGAGCAGGTCACCCAGTGTCCTCATGTGGCCTGTGCACGCACTGGCATGCTCACATGCGCATACACACTGCACACTAGATGCTAAAAAAAAAAATGGTTCTTGGGGTGTGAGCCTGGTTTTTCACTTGCTACTTATGTTGCCTCACACACATTTTACATTAGAAGAGGCCATCTCAACTAGACAGACAGATAGGTCTGCCTTGGGACCCGCAGGGACCAGTTTTGGGGGTTGGTGACTTAGCTCAGTGTTAGAGTGCTTGCCTAGCAGGCGCCATGCCCTGGTTTTCAGTCCTGGGCACCAGAAGGAAAAGAAAGAAAAAAGAGAACAATTTTACAAACAGACATGGCAGTCTTCTGGTACTGTGAGACAGTATCTGAACACAAAGTAATTGCGTTCTTACTTTTAGTATTATTAAAGACTGAAAAGCTAAGTCAAGCAAAAACCCAAGCCAAATCATACCAGAAAACATCTACTTTATACAAATGCGGAAGTTGTACCCTCTCCTAATGGTCCTCCAGGAAGGCTCCAGGAAGGATGGAATCCAACTGCCATTTCCCAAGGCCCCTCTCCAGGAAGCAGACAGTCATTCTTGTCCATCTTCCAAACAAGGGTTGTTCAAACCAGGGTTGGACTGAGTTATAGCTCTGCAATTTTGTAAGCTCATGGGCGAGCTTTGAGGCTCGGGAGGTAGATGTGGGGCCTGTCTCCCTCTTCCTTCTCCTCCTCCTCCTCCCCTGCTGCAGGCCAGAGTGGACTGGGCAAGTCAACGCTGGTCAATACACTCTTCAAGTCCCAAGTGAGCCGCAAGGCCTCCAGCTGGAACCGGGAGGAGAAGATTCCCAAGACGGTAGAGATCAAAGCGATTGGGCATGGTGAGGACTAGGCTAGGGTCTTCTCTGGGCAACATTTGGAGGGGTCCTGTGCCAGCAAGGAGAAGGAAGGGGGCTTTCTTACATGTGAAAGAATCTAAGGACACAGTTGAATTAAGCCGAAAACTTGATGAAGCCAATACTTCAGGCTGCTGGGCTAGGAAAGGGGGACAGAAAAAGGGGTCTTGAGCTAGGTCATCAAGCCCAGGTAGGACTTTGACAGACTAGAAGCTGAAAGAAGTAGTGAGGGCCCTCTAGGAGTAGAGAACAGCATACATAAAGTTCTGAGTCGGAAGGACCATAAACTTGGCTTTTCTGATAGCTGGCCCTGAAGGAGAGGTGTGGGTGTTCTTGGTTGGGAAGCTGCCGTGGCCCTGGGGTCAGCTGTAGGACTGACCTGTCTGATGAGCTTTCCGTTCACCTCCCAGTGATAGAGGAAGGTGGTGTCAAGATGAAGCTGACGGTCATCGACACCCCGGGCTTTGGAGACCAGATCAACAATGAAAACTGGTATTTGTCTCTGAGATTTCTGCCCCAAATACTCTCCTAGGAAGATGGGGCTAGGGCGTGGGTTCATCCCCACCAGAACCAGCAGCATCCTCCTTGCTCTGCAGAGTCTGGGACTCCCTGAGGGAATTCCACCCTTGCCAGGCTATCCCATGGGGGAGATGAGAGCGCCAGTCAACAGGTAGAGAGAAGGGAGGCTGGGTGTGAGGAGACTGCAGCGTGTGTGTTGCCGAGGGGCACTCTGGAGTCTTGTCCTTACGCTCTCACGTCTGTTCTGTCCCATCCCTCAGCTGGGAGCCCATCGAGAAGTACATCAACGAGCAGTACGAAAAGTTTCTGAAGGAGGAGGTGAACATCGCCCGGAAGAAGCGCATCCCTGACACACGTGTGCACTGCTGCTTGTACTTCATCTCTCCCACAGGACACTCGTATGTACCGGCCCCACACACGACCGGGCCTGGCTCTGATTTAGCTGCTCCGTGCCAGTTCTGGGTTAGATAAGCAATACCTGGGCTTAGCCAGGTAGGACCAGACCGGCTCAAATAGCGTCATGACCGGCTGACCTTGGGTTCCCCAGATGTCCTGTAAGTGAGTCTGACTTCCTTGCCAGGAAGAGTAAAGCTGACCATTACCTCCATAATCAGAACCATCTTAGAAGTGAGAACCCAAGCAGAGGGCTCGGTTAGTCAACAGATACTTGCTTTGGCCAAGGCTCAAGCCTTACCCAGAGATCTCAAGGTCTGGGGGCAGCAGAAAGGTGACATAAAGAGGATAAGGACTGCTTGTTTGGGGCTAATATTTTGACAGGATATGGGTATCTGGACAGTGGCCAGCCCAGCAGGAGGAGTCAGACGTCTAGAGATGAAGGGTGTGCTGGGAACTTAGTGAGCAGCAGATGGGTCCCTTGATAGGCAATGGGGGCACAGGCAGAGAACCCACTGGTATCTTCAGCCACCTTCCTCCGGGGCTGTGTGCGTAGCTCTACGGCAGGTCCTGAAGTTTGAAGGAGGCAGGTACTCAGTGGTGCCGAGTAATGCAGGGGGCAGGGTGTGAAATGAGCACCTGGACCAGGCCCAGGACCTCAATAAAATGGGGTTTCTCTTTTGAGGGGAGTGTCATGGGAACTGAACCTAGGACGTCACACATGCTAAGTGAACACTCTGCCGCTGAGCTAGATCCTCAACCCTCATTTTTTATTTTAAGATAAGGTCTCACTAAATTGTTCAAAATTGCCTGGAAGTCACTCCATAGCCCAGGCTGGTCTTAAATTTGAGATCCTTCTGCTTCAGCTAAAGTGATAGTTTTATCTCTCCCTGGATCTTGACCTTCAGAGGGAACTATGAGATAATCTGACTTAATTAATTCTCTAGATGGCAAACTAGAGTCAGATTGGGGCTCTAGATCCTGATTGGCCCTACAAAATAAAATGTAAGGCCTGGAAAGAGGCCATTATGAAGAGTTGCTCTAGAGGCGCAGTCAGTGCCACATATGTGCTACGAAGAGAGGTGGTGGGGGACCATCCACATATGTCTCCAAGAGAAAGAAATCCTTAGGTCAGAGAAGGGGTCATGAATGAAGTTGCCTAAGGAGAGGGGAGCCTTGCGTGCAAGCTGAGGAAGACAAAGGGAGCATGATTGTGAGGGGCTGATTTGAGGTTAGAGTTGGGGATATGTACCAGAAAGTGAGGGACCAGACATGTCAGAGACAGAGACAGTGGCTTCATTGCCTCAGCCAGATTCCCAGACCAGTGCTCTCCCAAGGGTGTCCTGGGAGGTGGCAGGGGCTGAGTGGGGAAGGCAGGTGGCTCTGACATTCCCACCTTCTCTGGGCCCCAGCTTGCGACCTCTTGATCTTGAGTTCATGAAACACCTCAGCAAAGTGGTGAACATCATCCCTGTCATTGCCAAGGCTGACACCATGACCCTGGAGGAGAAGTCTGAATTCAAGCAGAGGGTGAGCAGGCCCCATTCTCCTTCTTGTCTCCAGCATTTCTTTTTCCTTCTCTGGGTCCAAGCTATTTCCTACTTGCCTCTATTTCCCCTCTGCAACAGTGCTGCACCCTAGCTCCTACTCAACCATCTTGAAGGCTGGGGCTCTAAGTACCTGAGACCAAAGGTAAGTCTGCTACCCTTTCTCACCCTACGGACTTGCCTGCAAAGGCCTCTGGATGTGCTGATCACTGTGGACCTGTGACCTCACTGTTCCATTGTCAGTTTACTTTACTTGAAAGACTAGACCAATGGGTTAGCCAACCAACACTAGTTCTTATTGGAATGCTCTCTAAACTAGATGGGTGCTGGATGCAGAGTTGCCAGAGCGTATGGGCATGAGTCAATAGTGAAGATAGTTACCTCCTCTCAGAAACTCACAGTCAGGCCAGCGTAGTGGCCCGTGCATATAATGCCAGCATTTAGGATGCAGAGGCAGGAGGATCACAAGTTAGAGGCCAGTCTGGACTATATAGTGAGACCCTATCTTTAAAAACTTAAAAGAAACAAAAGAAAAAGGAAGAAACCAAATAGAAGACTGAAGAGGCCCTGGAGGAGGTGAGACTTAAACTGGTCTTAAAAGTGGCAACAGAAGACTGAGAGGTGGGGGCTTCACCTCCCTTCCTTGCAAATCGGAGCAGAGCGTGGCCATAAGCGCAGCTTAGGCTCTGGACTCAGCTGCTCTGCTTTTCCAAATCCTAGGGGCCTGAGCCTGCGCTGAGACACTGCCTCTTCTCTCTCAGGCTGCGGTAATTGTGTAATGCACTTGTCTTTACTTGGGATTTTCCTGCTTCCAAAGGCCTAGAGACCAGAGATAACTGGTGTATTAATTCTTCTCTGTTGCTGTGATGAAGTACCATGACCAAGTACACTTATAGAAGGAAGAACTTATTGGTCTTTCAGTTCCAGAGGGATAAGAGTCCATCATGGCGGGGAGGCACAGTTGTAGAGGCCACCAGACCAGAAAGCTGAATGCTCCTATCTTCAAGCAGGAACAGGAAACAGAGAGAAAGACTCGAAATGGGCAAGACTAAAGCCCACTGTCAGTGATGTGCTTCCTCCAGCAAGGCCACACCTCCTAACTCTCCCAGAACAGTGCTACAAAGTGTCCAAATACCTGGAGCCTGTGCCGGACAGTCTCATACAGTCTCATTCAAACCACCGGAACTGCCTGCATTTCTCTGACTTTAGGACACAGACATGTACACACCCCTTCCTCTCTGGTGACACTTGATTACTTTGCTTGTCTAGGTTCGCAAGGAGCTTGAAGTAAATGGCATTGAATTCTACCCTCAGAAGGAATTTGATGAGGATCTGGAGGACAAGACAGAGAATGACAAAATCCGGGTAGGTGCACGTGCTTTAGGCCTTCCCCCCTCCCCCCTCCCCGCCGCCCCGCCATGTCCTCATGTCCTCATGTCCCTGTCACTCTCACCAGACCCAGACCAGGAGACATATTGGAGGAGGAGATAGTGGCTCTCACTTCAACTCTGAACCCACAAAAGGGCTTCTTATACCTCAAAAGTTGGTGCTTCCTTCAATCCCCAGACCACATGAAAGCTTCCTTTTCCTTCCCAGGACCTGTCAAAACCAGAGTGGGCTGATGGGACACCAGGCAGGGAAAGTACTGGGCTAGAGCATAGGGGCATCTGTACTCAGGTCAAAGTCTGCCTCAGCTTCTCCCTCTATAAAATACAGAAGCCAGATGAGGTGGGCGGCTCACAGGCTTTTTCTCTCCCCAGAAGAACCATTTAAAAACCGAACAAGGGGCTGGAGAGATGGCTCAGTGATTAAGAGCACTTGCTGTTTTTGTAGGGGACCCAAGTTCAGTTCCCAGCACCCACATCGTGTGGCTCACAGCCATCTGCAACTCCAGCTCTGGGGAATCTGACATGCTCTTCTGGCCTCTGTGGGAACCTTCACAAACACACAGACACATGCACAGAAATAAAACTTTTAAAAAGTGATTATACAAATCTTAAGTGTCTGGAATAAATGTTTTATGAGGGCGAACTGTCTAACTCTCCTAATGCATTGCATCCATTGACCTTTATATTTTTGTGGTGCTGGGAATCGCGTCATCACATCTTTATTACATAGTTTTATTTGAAAGATTTATTTTTATTTTATGTGTATCAGTGTTTTTCCTGCATGTATGTATGTACATGCCTGATGTCTGTGGAGGCCAGAAGAGGATAGTGGATCCCCTGAAGCTGAAGTTACAGATGGTTGTGAGCCACCATGTAGGTGCCAGAAACTGAACCTGTGTCCCAGTGCTCTTAACTGCTGAGCCATTTCTTCAGTCCCTAGTTTTCATTTTTTCCAGTGCTGAGGATCAAACTTAGGGCCTTGGACATAGGGGTAAGCACTACATGAGGCTGTACCACCAGCCCAGTTTGTTCTTACTGCCAAAGCTGCTTACTTTTATGGTCTTTCTGACACATTTGGCTTAATTTTCAGAGAACATCTTATATGTGTCCTCAACTTACCTGACATAATCATGTGCTGCATAGAGACTGGTCAGTGAAGGCTGCACTTCACTGCCCTACAATTACATCACCCAGTGGCATTGTAGCTGTCATATTAGTTTGTGTAATTATACCCCATGATGTTTGTCCAATGACACAATCTCCCACGAACTTTTCTCAGAACTCATTCCTGTCACTAAGTATCATGTGACTAATTTGTCCAATGACCACAAGCATACATCAGGTAAAGACATATAGGAGCTTGGTCCCTGGTAAGAGCAGGGTGGCCCAGTGCTCTGTTAGTTCAGTATCTGGGAATCTGCCAGTGCCTTTGCCACTAGTTAGTATCACTGAATGAGCCACAAAGTACGCTGTGCAGAGCGAAGACATTCAGGGCCATTTGCTGAGCTGCCCTTGCATGCTCAGGCCCAAGATGATGGTGCACGTGTCTGCTTTATGTTTCTCCCTATCCAGCAGGAGAGCATGCCTTTCGCCGTGGTGGGGAGTGACAAGGAATATCAAGTAAATGGCAAGAGGGTCCTCGGCAGAAAAACACCCTGGGGGATCATTGAAGGTAACTGGGCATATCTGGAAGAAGTGGCTTCTGACCCGTTATCCATCAGGCAGCTTTCACACATCAGCAGGTCAGAGTGCTGTTTTAGAATATGTAATATGTAATGAAGACCAGCCAGACTGTGCCCTGTGCAGAAGCCTACAGTCCGAGATGAGAGTCCCAGGCAGGAAACAGTGAGACCCACTTAGCATGTGATCAAATGGCAATGGCTTGACCTGTCAAAGGAATTCAGAACCTGGAGACTGAGGTGTGGAAAAACCAGAGAAAGGTTTTCTCATGACGGCAGATATGACCTGACAAAAGTACCTAACGGTGGTTCAGACGTTGCCCTTCTCCACTGTATTAGGAATGGATGCCTTCAGAAAGTTTCTGCAGGCGTTTCATCCAGGGCTGGGATGCGGCTCAGTGACAGAGTACTTGCTTAGTATGTGCAAGGCTTTGCATTCCATCCCCTGCACAGCACACACAAAACCAAACCAAGACAAAGCAAACAATAAACCAACCAAACAGCCCTTTATTCAATATGGTAACCCTAAAAGGGAAGCAGGGCAGGTGTTCCTGACCTCACACTGTAAGTCTCAGCTTAAATGCCTTGCCAAAATCCCAGAGGTCCCCTCTCCCTTCCCCTCCACCGCCTCCTTCCCTCCTTTCTCCTCCTCTCTTCCTTCTTCTGCTGCTGGTGCTGGAGATGGAACCCAGAACTTTTTACAAGCTAGGCAAGTGAGAGGTAGGTGTTTCTCTGTGAGATCAAGGCCAGCCTAATCTACATGGTAAGTTCCAGGCCAGCTGTAGGCTACAGCTGTAGCTGAGGCTACAGGAAGACCGTCTCAAAAAAAAAAAAAGAAGAAGAAGAAGAAGAAAGTTGGGGGCTAGAGACATGGCTCAGTGGCTAAGAGCACTGACTGCTCTTACAGAAGAACCAAGTTTGAATCCCAGCACCCACATGGTGGCTAACAACGTCTGTAACTCCAGTTCCAGGGGATCCATGCTCTCTTCTGACCTCCAAGGGCAAGCAATACACTTGTATACATAAAATAAAAATAATAAATAAAGAGACTGAAACAAGCTAGGCAAATGGTCACATATTTAAGAGTGAAGCTTAGATTTCAGATTTGGATATTTTGATTCCCAGATCTGTTTGCTCCATTGTCTTGATTGTGTGAGTCATCGTTTTGCAGTGCGGGTGCTGGAGCTCGAGGCTTTGCCTGTGCTAAGCCAGTGCCCACCACTGAACTACATCCCAACCTTGTTTTCTTTTTTGAAACAGGTTTTCATTGTATAGGCCAAGCTGGCCTTGAACTCATGATCCTTCTACTTCTACGAACGCCCAAATGCTAGGATTGTAGGGACAGGCCACTATGCTCAGTGCCTTGAAAATTTAAAAGCATTATCTCATTAGTTGCCTTAAATTAGATTTGTGAGAATGTTTTATACACATTGTAAGACCAAAGAGTCATGTCTTAGTCTGCTCTGTTCCCACGGTCCCTGGTGAGTCGTTTGCAAATAATGTTTACTCCATCTATGTAAAATTGGATTTATTGTATAGAATGTAACCTTTTAAAGCTGTCTCCATTGCTAGAGTCTCTGTATATTTCTTTCAATCAAATTCCTTTAGAATGAGCACTGTATCTTAGACATTGACAAGTTCTTATCTTTATTATTGTTTGGAGACAAGGTCTCACTATGTAACCCTGGCTGGCCTTGGATCTCCCTATGTAGATCAGGCTGGCTTCGAACTGAAAGAGATATGCCTGCATTTGCCTCGCAAATATTGGGATTGAAGGTGTGTGCTGCCTTGCCTGACCCTTGGCAAATTTCTTGAACTTCAGAGTTAGTTTTCTTTACTGTAAAGTGGGGGACAAAACCAGCCCATATTAGGTATTATTCCAAAATGTCTAGAACAATATTGTGCCCATTATAACTGATTGATAAGTATTTGTTCAGTAAACAATTCAGTACACCAAAGTAAGCAGACCTCAGGAAGGGTTACAAAACAACCTGTCCCACGTTCTCTTTAAACAACCCAAGTTTCCTTTCCGAACACCGTGTTAATGAAATGCCACCTGTTTTCTCTTATTTTGTTCATAGTGGAAAACCTCAACCACTGTGAATTTGCCCTGCTTCGAGACTTTGTCATCAGGTAAGATGTTCTTTCTCCCCCTCCCCTATCTGAGATCAAGGGCGATCTGTTAAGATTCACTGGGTCTCTAGATCTCTCTGACAGAGCTTCCTGCCCCAGTTCTAAGCCCCTGTCTCAAAGCAGAAGGGTTGAAGAGTATCATTGGCTTTCTGGAGTGGGTCTGGTCCACCAAAGAAATGGGGTAGCCTCAGAGGTGGCTTCTTCCTCTTCCCGTGCCAACTGACTTCCCCTCTCTCCTCACCCTGTGTCCTTCAGGACTCACCTCCAGGACCTCAAGGAAGTGACACACAACATCCACTATGAGACTTACAGGGCCAAGCGGCTCAATGACAATGGAGGCCTCCCTCCGGTGAGCGTGGATACAGAGGAAAGCCACGACAGTAACCCATGATGACTGCTTCTCTATGTCCTCACACATACCTTACTTCTCCACACACACACACATACATCCTGAATACCACCTCCAACCACCTTCTTCCTTTCAGCTCTGTCCCACAGGCCTGTCTGGTATTTGTGGAATATTTTGTCTACATTGTGTGTGTGTTGTGTGTATGTATGTGTGTGTGCATGTGTATATATGTGTGTGCGTATGTGTGAGTGCACATGAGAGGAAGAGAGCGTGCCTGGGTGTGTGCACTCGGGTGAGGTATCTTCACTGCCCTCCCTGGAAGGCCCCTTGTAAGTCTGCTTCCTCCATGACTGTCCATTCTGTCTCCTTTTTCTTGTGCTCCAGAACAAAAAGCTGTGCGCCTCACTCAAGAGGTCTGGGGAAGGTTTTATTTTAAAATGCTGGGAGCAGTTGAGCCACAGGCAACTCTTTCTTACATCTCACCCACCCACAGACTAGGACTGTAAAGAATCTCCAAGGACAGGTGGCTGAGCTAGCCCGAAGTGGGGGATGGGAGTTCAGGATAACCTTTACCGTAAGTTGAGCTGATGGGGAGTTAGGCTAGGACTTCCTGGAAAGATGAAAGGAGAGGTCACCGGCCAGTAGAGAAGTATGTCTGAGCTGTGTTCCTGCAGAAAGAATTAGTGTCTGAAATGGAGCTTCACCCTTGGGTCTATGTCGCAGTCACTGTCCAGTAGCCGTCACCTCTCCCTGCTGCTCTCCACACTTACCTTGCCTGTGTTTCCAGGCTACTTGCTTGCCTCCTCTTCCTGCTCTCTCTTCCTTTTTCTTTTCCCTCCTTCAAATATTTCCTCCCTTCCCCTTTCCTCTGCCACCCTGCCTCTGACCTTTCACCTCCTTTCAGCATGATCTACTTTAGCTTCAGTTCTATATTTAGAAATTATACCTCGTCTACTTCCTAAAAATGACTGTACATCACCCTAAAATACAACCACAACTAAAAGTAAGGGACGGTACACATGAGATGACAGGAGCCATAGAGAACCAAGAGCCAGATTCTGCAGCTGAGCACCGAAGCTGGCCCTGAGCTTGAGAGCAGCCAAGCAAAGATGGCAGTGTGAGGGAGGCAGTCCCCAGTGCCCCGTTCATGGAAGCACACAGGCTGCTTAAAAGTGAAGCCGCCTTTGGGGTGGCGGACCTTAAATTCTAGAACTAATTCTGAGGTATCAGAAACAGTGTGAAGTCTTTCTTAGGTTTGGCTTCGGAGGGCGGATTCTGGGACACATGCCTTGTCTGTTAGGCTGGCTTCTCTGTGGCTTCCTTTGTCTCATATACCTGACCCTTTCTTTCTCTGTTCTCTCTTTCTTTTTGCTTTTCCCTGATTCGTGCTCCTTCTGACTCCTATAGTTCCCGGGGATACTCACAAGCATACATTTAGCCTCTTACCTATCTTATCAGCCCTGTATTCATGAATGTGTACACTTCTCTTCACTGCACAAATAAGTTGCTCTTTTTCTAGTTTTAAAGGCTGATCCGAGGGAAACAATTTAGCCTTAGGAAAGGGAAACACCAAGTGATCCTGTTTACAGTCTTATTCACTATTCCAGCTCCTGGTCCAGCCGAGGGATTGAACTGGCCCTCTCCGAATGCCAGCATTTATAATCCCAGTCCTTCATCACTCAGGTGCTAGGAAAAAACAAAAGAGACAGAAGATCCATGATTCAGTGGACCAGGAGAAAGAGGAGGGCTGAGCTGATGACCAGTAATCCCAAATTTATGGCTCAGTCTTTCCTGGAGACTGCTTAACCAGTCCAGACCTCATCCCTCTTTGCCCAGAAAGTTACTCCCAAGTAGACACCCATCAGGCTAGAGCAGTGTTTTAGGGCTCCCTGACTTAGAGTGAACTGTCCCATATGGTGACAACATGGGACTAGGTACCTAGGGCCAGCAGGAGTCCTGTGGGTGAGGGTGGTGGGCACTGGAGAGGCTGAGTAGGCGAATGGTGCCTGGTACCCCTAAACCATGGTCTCGCTTTCCCTGGAGAAGCTGTTTTATGTATCTGCTGCCAACTGCTGGTCTCCGTACCCTCAACCGTTCTCAACTCCCCCTGCAGGGAGAAGGCCTCCTGGGCACTGTCCTTCCACCCGTGCCAGCCACCCCCTGCCCCACTGCTGAATGAAGCCATTTCAAGCGCTGCTTCTCCCTCATTCCTCTCAGCTGCTATTGCTGCAGGGCCAAGCCCCTTTAGTGCTGTGCTTATCGAGCCTGCCACCACAGGCCCTCTCAACCCTCAGAGGTGGGAGGGGCTGGCTGCCTCTCTAGGACAGTTGCTTCCTCCATTTAACCAAACGACTCCTCTCCTCCCAGTGGAACAGAGTTCCCACCAGCACTGCCCTGCTCCATCGTCTGTGTCTGCGGTCCCAGCCCATCTGTAGGGAGAAAGAACTCACCAAGCGCTTCTCCTGCCCTTGCAAACCCATCCCAACTACTTGTAACCATCTCCCAGGGAGCAGCATTGCTCCCTAGCCATTTAACTGCATGAGCTGCTCTTGGCTTCCTTAGAAGGTCAAGAAAGCAACTTTTCTGCTTGTCAGGTTCACTGAGGTCAGTTGTGTGAGCCCCAGCGTGGGACAAGGGTGTCTCCTTCATTGCTTAAAGATGTTTGTAAGGGTGAGACAGCACAGATGTTGGGGAGCAAGGGCTAGCATCATTTTTTAAAAATCACCACTGGTGGCCGGCCCAGTGTGTGTGAACACACCCTCTCTACCCCATAATGCAGCTGTTTGAAAGATTGCTGGAGTTGACTTCCTTTTCCACAAACTAAAAAGGTGAATTAAACACATACAGGAACCCCCCCCCCCGCTCAAACCCACAAGCTATACAGTCTAGGAAGAAAAATAGCACCCTTCTGTACACTTAGCAATAAGAGGGATCTCGTCCCACGCCCCCATATGATTCCCACTCCCATCCTCCACCTCGTTAATGTGAGTAATGCTTTAGCCTGACCACAGGTGGTCACTGTAGGCTAATGGAAAATATTCAGTGGAGGGCAAAGCCCCCATCAGATGCATGAATGTTTGTGAATGTCGGCTGCCACTGCCCTTACACTGTATCTTTATAGAACCCACCCTCGCCCGCCCCCACCCGCCATCTCCACCTGGACACAACTTGCTCAAAGGCTGGTGACTTGTGGGCCATTCATCTACAACCAAGTCTTGATGGAACAAGAGGCCCGAGCCTAGGGGATGCAAGAACAACCCATTTTGAAAATGTTGCCAGTCACAGCCAACCTTTTGGTGACATTCTGGTTAAATTTCCCAACTGAAAAACAAGCCAACAGACACACAAACTGTTCGTGTAAATGTTGCTAGACTTTATGTGTTGTACAACTAAACATTGCTGTTTGAACAATAACTGCTTGGCTCTGTACTGTGTAGTTGCTCCTTGATCAGATTAGCCATTAGTGACATCATCTCACCCAGGTGTGAGCTTGGGACCATCTTGGTGAGCATCAAAGATCAACTTTGTAGATCAGGTCATCTTCAGGTGGCATGAGGTCACACCACAGTTGCAGTCTTTTCCTGGGACAGCCATCTGCTCTTCTCTCCCAAAGGAGTGGGAGAGCTCTGACCTCAACCTCAGGGAAGCCATGCTTCCCCAGAAATTGGTGATTATTTTACTTCATTAACTTCTTAGCTTCCCCCTCCTTTTCTCCTGAAGGTAAAGGACTTGTCATGCCTAGAAAACCATTTTACAGTGAATATGTTAAGATTTAAATGGGGGGGGGGGCTGGAGAGACAGCTCAGGAATTAGAGCACTGGCTGTTCTTGCAGAAGACCCTGGTCTGAATTCCGGGGGGTAATAACCATCTGTAACTCCAGTTTCAGGGTATCCAACGCCCTCTTCTGTTCCCTGCAGGCATTGCATGACACAGGTGCACTTACATACAGGCAGGCAATGCACTCATACATATAAAAAAAAATGGGCCAGTAAGATGACTCACCTGGTAAGGGTACTTGCTGTCAAGCTGGCAATCTTGAGTTTCATCTCTAGATCCAACTTGGAAGAGAATCGACTCCCAAAACTTGTATTCTTAACCTCCACATATGTTAACTTGCCCAAAGTTTCAGGCACCACGCAGGAGAGTCTAGATGGCGATGCTTGTTCCCCTGCTGTGTACTATTCCTGCTGTATTTCATTTTCTGTTCTAGTGAGTTGGAAATAGGACACATCTTACACACAATCGGGAAACACTTCAAAAGGATCTAAACACTGGAGCTATGGAGGTAATTCAGCAAGTAGAGATGCCAGCTGTACAAGCATGAAGACCTGGGTTTGCCTCCCTAGCACCCACATATGCAGCCAGGTGTGGCTCCAAGCCCACCTGTAACCTCAGCACTGTGGATGGCCACCAGCCCCCTTCTGGGTTCAGTAAGGGAATCTATCTCAAGAGAATAGAGGGCAGAGTGATGTCCTCTTCTGGCCTCTTGGGAGCACACACACAGGTGTGTGCACCCCACCCCCCACGTGTACATACACCACACCATACATACACAGAAATGAAACACTAGCCTGTATTTTTCTTGAACTTAATCCAATCCTTTCCCTCATCTGTAGCTTAGCAAACAGCAAGACTCTACCTGTACTTTATTTCTCTGACTTTGAAGGCGACAACTGTATTGCAATTCTGTTTGGGACCTTGATTTTCTGGGAGGTGAACGCAAGGGATAGATGAATGGTGGGAAATGGTCTGGAGGGACCAGGATGGAAGGTAGATGAGTCAAGAGGCTCAAATAAAATGATGATGGCTACTAGACTGGCAACACACAAACTAAGGGGAGATGTGAACAACAGAGCAGTTTGGTGGATGTTGACTATTAGAGTACAAGAAGCCTAAGCACTTTTCTAGCTCAGTGTCGCCACAAAAATCCAAAAACTGAAGTCCAGGGAACATAATCTTGCCTAAGATTGCATTTACCACGGCAGGAGAGTCTAGATGGCAATGCTTCTTCCACTGCTGCATACTATTCCTACTGTATTTCATTTTCTGTTCTAGTGAGTCAAAAATCAGGATGCATCTTACAACGACAGCATGTCAATCCACTTGGTAACTTTTTCTCCAGTGGCACATTAGTGAATGGTACATCTTATACTTGACTTCTTCAAGAAGTCAATAGGGAAGGCTATTTACATCTCTTTATTATGGTGCTATTCACAAAGCATCCACAACATTCTAGTCCTCAAAGCAACTGGCTACAACGATCTCATCAGAGCCTCACCATCTTTTGGAGGAGACAGGGCAGAAAGATATGATGTGTGACACAAAGGCTCAGTGGATCTTGGAAATGGACTCACTCAAGGTTGAAATGAGCCTTTCTGGATGACCTGACAAGACCACTGGTTCTGGTTCTAGGTCTTCCTTGGTGGAAGAACATCTTGCTGTTCTTGGAAGAGACAAGGAATGTAGACCTGTTTCTCTGAAAGAGAAGCTTCCTGATCTGGGTTGGCTTGGGATATCTGGGAAGATTCTGGAGATGATGGCTGCTTTTATGTCCTCATCCCTGGCAGGACCAGCCTCTGTGCCCAGTGCTGGGTAGTGGTGGGTCTCAATCAGAAGTCCATCTTGAACCAAACTTGGGCACTTGATGCCTTGACCAAGCTGTGGGCGGGCTCAAGAGAAGCCATTCACTATCCCTCATCCCCGCCCCGACGGGGAAGAGCAAATTCCATGGACACGCCCCATTCCCCCGTAGGTCCATTCCTCCTTGACTCCGCCCGCCCCTCTTGTGACAGCTGCCCCCTCATTCTCGCTTTCTGCGCCATAATCTCCGCCCTCCCCTCGGGCCCCGCCCCGCCTCACAGGCCCCGCCCCGTCGGGCAGGCCCCGCCCCTGCCCATTGGAGCGGCGGCGGGAAGGGACCAAGAGCAAGATGGCAGTGAACCAGAACCACTCCGAGGACCGCCGTGGGGCCGTCATCCCTCGTGGAGAAAGGTGCCTACGGGGAAGTTCAGGGCTGCTGTCAGGGAAGGGAGGAGAGGCTCGGGTAACTGTGCGAATCGAGGGCTTTCCCGCCCTTTCTAGGAGCTGCTCTCTAGGCCCCGCCCTTTCCGATGTGGGCGTACCTTGTGGCGAGGCCGCCCGCTGGAGCCCTTGCGCACGCGCAGAGCGGAGTCGGCGTCCCTTCGGGTGCGGAGTTCCGTGGCCGTGCGCGTGCGCGGGAAGGAGGTGGGCGTCCCTGAGGGCGGAGACGCGTGGGCGGGCCTGTGCTCATGCGCGGAGTGGAGCTGGCGCCTCTGAAGCTGCGAGATGCTGTGGCTGTGCGCATGCGCATGCGCGGGGCGGGGCGGGAGCGCGGGTACGGCGAGGCTTCTACCGGCTGCCGCGTCGAGGGGCTGTGCGTGCTGATGGTGCGGTGCGGCGAGGACGCGTGGGTCCTCCCATCCTCCTTCCTCAGACGCTGTGGGTCATGCTCTGCTTTCTGCGCCCGTTTGCTTTTTCTCCCCGTGAGCCGGGAGACTCCCATCTAAGGATGCGCTCCCCACCAGGGTCGCTTTGAACGTTGGTTAGGAAGGCCCACGTGCTGATGGTCTTTGCTGTGCTGTTACTCCCCCACCTCCAAGTGGTGCTCCTCCCTGTCGGTGCTCCTCCCTGTTGCCTTGTTCGTCTGGTCCTGGATGACCCAGAACCCGACCTGTGCGTCCGTCATTCCCAAGCCTCGCAGTCTGTTTCAGGCTGGCAGGACGCTGTTGTATATTACAGGCGGACTCCGAGGCTCATTACCAAATCAGCTAGGTGGGGAGAACTGGTTTTTGTGTACCCTTCAGTTATTATTATTTTTACTTATTTTTTATGTGTATGAGTATTGTCTGAGTGTAGGTAGGTGCACCCGTGTCGTGTAGTGCCCACGGAGGTCAGAAGACGGCGTCGGATCCCCTGGAACTGGAGTTCATGGACGGTTGTTAGCTGCCATGTGGATGCTGGGATTTGAACTCAGGTTGTCTGCAAGAGCAGCCAGTGCTCCTAACTGCTGAGCCATCTCTCTGCCCATCCCCCCTTTTTGAGAGTAAGTCTTGCTTCCCAGTGGATGTTTACTGTAACTTAAAAAGACAACAACACAAAACCTGACCGGAATAGCTCAGATTTGGGGTTGAGCAAAGATTTGTGCACGCTGGACACCTAACCGTCCACAATAATGCTGGTATTGGCAAATGAGGAAAGTATGTTACAAAGCAGTTGGTCAGGGGGTGGGGAAAGCACATTAGTGGTTAAAATTGTGTGTTTTGTTTGTTTGTTTGTTTTTTGTCTTTTTGAGACATAGGCTCTTTGTAGCCCCAGTTGGCCTGGAACTCACTATGTAGACCAGGCTGGCCTGGAACTCAGAGATCCGAGTGCTTCCTTTAAAGGTGTGTGCCAGCACGCCCCGCATGTTGAAGAGCCCATTATAGCCAGATGTAATGGTGCAGTCCCGCCAGGACTACAGCGTGTCATAACCTGGGCGTGATCCCAGCTGAGAAGTAGAAGTGTGTGGGCCCGACCATAGGGTAAAATGGAAAAAATTGAATGCTTTTATTTTATTCGTTGTTTAAAACTTGTGCAGATGATACTATATGTCAGTGTAGAAAACTTAGGAAAAAATGGATTACCCCAAATTCCAGCATTTAGTAGTTGTTAGCTCTTGTTGTGACTTTCTCTGAGCTTTTCCGTGTGGAAACACACACTTGTACCCCATCACCACCTGCTTTGTAACTTCTTTTTCTTGTTTCCTAATATTGGGGATATTATCTAGCATCAACACCTATATTATTATTGTCAATGACTGACATTCTAGTGTGCTTAAATCTTTGGTCAATTCTAAGTCTGAGATATTCTGAGTTTTTTCTCATTACCCTGAACATTACTGCTTGAAATTAAATTTAAAGATTACATGTGTTTGCACACGTGTAGGAAATCCACTGTAGGTATGCCATGGCATGCATTCAAAAGTCAGGACAATCTGCAAGGATTGGCACTCTCCTTCCAACATGTGAATCCCAGGCATCAAATTGAGGTCATCAGGCACAGTGGCAAGTACCTTCACCCACTGAGCCGGGTCTCCGGTGCCTGCTTAAATGTTTTTGAAAGCGTATCTTTACCTGTCTACCAGGACATATCTTTGAGTCTGCTCCCACCTGGCTCTGTGCCTTATACATCTTGTGCATACCTTGTGATGCCAAGGACGCTGTGAGAGGATTGGAAGACGTTGGGTTGTGCCTCTCTTTTGGTCTCCCCAGATGTACCTCTTCTAAAGAAAGGAGTAGTGACTCAGTTTCCAGTAACAGCACAGTGTATATATCCAGTTTGTCTCCCTGAAAGATGGACCAATATTTCCCAAGTATAGCAAAGTTGTGAAAGTTACTACATCGACAGATAGAGATGCCAAGAATCACAAAGGAATCGCATTTATCTTATTTTTGGATAGACTGCAAAGTTGCACCAGAGCAGTAAATGACAGTTACTTGGGGAGCGATAATGGCAAGAATTGCTGTTGGTAATAGTCGAGCAGCTGAGTTCATCAGAAGGTGACATTGCCTTCATAAATCTCTTAGGGCCTGTGGAGGAAAGTGGACTTTAAGTTACTGCTGTCTAAAAATACACTTGGAGCATGTCAGCCTCCAAAAAGAAAAGAAGGAAGGAAAGAGGGAGGGATAGGAAGGGAGGGGGAAGGAGAGGAAGGCACTCCTGTTAGTCAGGTGGTAGCACTCCCACAAGTCCAAACAAGGAAAACCAGTGCAAGGGGCTCCTCAATATGCCTAAGGGCAGAGAAAGCCCTAGACACGATCATAAGGAAGAATGTAGTGACCAGCATCATTAAAGTAAGAAAGAACTTTCGGAGTACGGAGTTCGGTTGGGTAGTCAAAATTATTTTTAGTATTTGAGCATAAGAGCACTTAATACCGAACAGGTTTGTGTTTTTTTTTTCTAACGGTAAAATGGTTCATAGGAAATAAAGTTTCATGCTTCTTTCTTGCCTTAACGCAGTGTAGGTTAAACATCCCTGATCTGAAAATCCATAATCTGAAATGCTCCATTAAATTCAGATGTGATACACGCCTACAATCCTAGCACTCAGGAGGCTGAATCAGGAGGATTTTGAGTTCCAGGCCAGCCTAAGCTACCTGACAAGATTATATCAAAACACAAAACAAGTGCAACGGGATACCTCAACTGGGAAACATCACTCCATGATACTTTGTCTTACAAAGTATAACACTGATGAAAATATTATAAATAATCACCTTCAGGCTGTATGTATAAGGTATATATGAAACGAATGAATTTCATGTTTATACTTGGGTTTCATTTCCCCAAATCTCATTATGTATTTACAAAAATCCAAAGCCAAACCACTTCTAATCCTAAGTGTTTTATTAAGAGATAATCATTTCATACAAAAAAATAAGTATTTGTTAATTATAACTAACCTTGCATTTATTTATTTTTATGTGTATGAGCATTTGTGTGTATGTAAGTGCACCTGTGTTGTGCAATGTCCATGGAGGTCAAAAAGGGATGTGGATCCCCTGGAACTGGAGTTCATCGACAATTGTTAACCACCATGTGGGTGCTGGGAACTGAACCTGGGTCCTCTGCAAGAGCAGCCAGTGCTCTTAACCACTGAGCCATCTCTCCAGTCCCATAATCTTAATTTAAAAAGAAAACAATACTATTAGTTATCATAGTAATGTTATTGTTACCCCATTATAAAAGCTTTATTCATATCTGATTAGTTTAATTACAGCTTTGTTTGTTTTGTTGAGACAGGATTTCATTATACAGCTCAGACTAATTCTCACATAAGTCCAGGCTGGCCTTGAATTCTGTGTGTGTTGTGCTGGGACTGTGGTGTATGCATTCACATGTGTGTGCCTTACTTTGTGCACAAGCAGAGGCAGGATGTCAGGAGTCAGAGACTCCTGACACTGGATGTGAAGTTCACTGTTTGGCTGGGCCGGTTCCTGTGATCCTCATGTCTTTGCTCCCCAGTGCTGCATTTACAGGCACATGGAGCCATGTGCAGTTTTTACGTGGATGCTGAGGATCTAGACTCAGGTCTTACTGCTTTCACAGCAAGTACTAGTACCCACTAAACCATCTCTTCATCGCCCCCTGACCTTTAACTCTTGACCTTCCTGTCTCGGTCTCCTTAGTAATGGAATCAGGTCCAGCAGGCAGTTATAGGGTTTAATTCATTTACATTTAATGTACTTGCTGATACTTAAGAACTTCTGCAGTTTTACTGTTTTCTACATGTTTCTTTTGTGTTCCATAACTCCTTCAATATTGCCCATTGTATTTGAAATTCCTGGTCTACAATTTAATTCCATCCCTTGTGTATATTTTAGTTAACTTCTTTGTGGTTGCCCTGCAGATTATGCTTAACACCTTAATTTACAATAATGCATCAAATCAATTCCAACTTAATTTTTTTTAATTATTTTTATTTAACGTGTATTACTGTTTTGTCTGCATACATATAAGTGTACCTGTGTCATGCAGTGGCTGCAGAGGCCAGAAGAGGTTATTGAATCCTCCTGGAACTGGAGTCAGAGATAGTTGTTAGCTGCCATGTGAGTGTTGGGAACTGAACCCAGGTCCTCTGCAAGAGCAGCCAGTGCTCTTAACTGCTGAGCCATTGCTCCAGCTCCCAACTTTTAATAATATACAGAATCTTTGGTCCTGTATAGCTTTGCCCATTACCATAATATTTCTGTCACAAATTGCATCTTTATATATCATGGCCTAGCACTGGAAACACATCATGACTATTTTGTCATATGTCTGACCCTTCGGTACTTCCTCCCTGGAGAGGTGATATAGAGAGTGGTTTTCACAGCTGCTGCTAAGCTGGGACGTGGGAGGTGACGGCATCTGAGGTGTAAAGTGCTGTGAGGCTCAGGTAGTTCACTTCCACTGCTTTGTTGCTGTTGTTTAAGCCTTCCCTTAGTTGTCAGCCTTTTTAAGTTCTGGAAATCGTCTAAACTTGTTTTGGAAGCTCAAAGTCATGTTGGCATTGGCTAAGCTTCGGTGTGGACTCTCTCATAGCTGTGTGATGTGGTGAATTGCAGGTGGTGGTCCGGGTGTCCTGGAGACTGTAAGCTTCAGATTCGATTCAGTGTTCTGACCAAGTAGATTATGAGTCTTTTTTATTTTGTGCAAGTTTCTTCATTGCTTTTGAGGCTAAACTGACATTGCAAGTTTCCTGTTCCATGTTTTGTTTTCTCCCGACACCCTGACTTTCCATAGCCACCCTCCTTGCATCTGTGTAATACCAGCCTAGTTCCAGTGCTCATCACCTGAAAACAGGGCTCTTTCAGGAGCTCTTAGGCTGACCCTTCTAATATATCACCCCACCTCAGTCATGCAGCTTCCTTGCTGAAAAGGCCACAGCCCACAGTTCCTCCCCCCTGTGCAGTGGTTTTTCCAAACTGTAATCCCAGGGTGACTTTCCTCCTGGGTCCCGCTATTCCTCCTAATGTCACTCCATGCTGTGACTTGATTAATCCACACAGCCAGGCTTCTTCCAGGCACGCAAGCTGACTCTCCATTACGTGCACCTACATCTTCATTAATAACATTGATTCCCCATCTGGATTGTCCCCTATGCCCTTACCTCTGCCTTACCTGTTTCTTAAAAACCAGCTGTGGTTGCAGCCTTTCTGTGAAATCTTTCCTAATTATTTATTATATTTTCCTTCTGTTAAATTTCTGTGTTATTTTTTGTGCCATTTCCATGATGTATGCCACCTGCTTCTTGCCTTGTTCTATAGAAGTTCTATGTTCAACTTCTCCTTTGTAAAGTTACTTAGTAACTTCTTCTTTGTTAAAACTGTATTAGTTGAGTCATCCCATGTGCCTCACCTTCTTTACCAGCAGCAGTAAAACTTCTCCATGAAGCAGTTCTTTACAGGTATTGCACTAAGAAGTGTAAGAATTAATGACCAACACTGAGAATAAGAAGTTTTCCAAGGAAAAGAAAATCCAGTGATAAAAAGGGAAAAGAGGAGCAGCAGTTGAGAACACTTCCTGCTGCCAGAGGACCCAAGTTCAGTTCCCAGCACCCACATCAGATGATTCACAATCACCTGTAACTCCAGCTCTGGATATGCTTGATATGATATCTGGATATATTTGATATGCTCCTCGGGCCTCCATGGACACAAATAGCATGCGCTCACACTAACACACATACACATAAATTAAAAAAAAAACATAAATAATTTTTTTGAAGCTTTAGGACAATTTTACTAGAATTTATAGAAAAATCCTCAGGGCAGGTAAGCTGGGAATCTCAGCAACTACCTTGGGAGGAGAATGAAGGGAGAAGAAAAAAATTCATGAAGCCACGCATGTCTAGAACCTGCATGGAGGTCAGACACCTGGCCAACTGGCAGCCACGTGTTGGGGAAGAGGAAGTTTTAGAGATAAAGAAATGCAAGATGCTCGGACAGCCCAGAGCATTAAAAGAAGCATGTTTGAAAAGGGACATGAGGAAGAAAAGGAGACTCAGAAAAGCAGGCGGGCTAACAGAGACCTACATGTCTGTGACCGGGTCCAGAAGCACTGCACTGGGAGGTGGGATTCCAGTCAGGAAAAGTTCACTATCTCATTAACACACTAGGTAGTCTGACCATCGATTTAGCATGATTTAAGGTAAACCCACCTAAGACCAGGTGGTTGACCCGTAAAACTGGAAATGTGGATCTTCCAACAGAGATTTTACAGTCTTGACCAGTTCATTTTATGGGGCTGTTTGCTAGTCTAACATCCCCCTCTGAAGAGGTGACCCTAAAATATTTTAGGAATTAGATAAGAGCTCCCAAATACTTTTGGGCATTTCTAGCCTTTGGCACAGAGTAGGCTGCTAAGAGGCCGAAGGACATAGCTTTTAGCCATGAAAGAAACTGGTTACCTTTCTTTGGGGTCTTTTTACCCTAAGCTGCCAAGACCATTTCTATCTCCTTATCACAACATCCTCTGAAGAGGTCACCCTTATTTCCAACAGAGAACTGGGGCTCTGGCCTCTTCCATACTGAATAGAGGCATAGGTTGTAATTGGGCTACCTCTTCAGTGCATCTATCTAAAAGACCCCCAGATTGTATAACTGTTAGCTGTAGGAAGGAAAGAAAGTCCTTGACTGATGCCTGGGATATGTGAAGGAGGGATAAAGACAAGAGTATCTGGCATTACAGATTCCCGGCAGGGAAAAAGTCAGAGCAGGAAAAATTCGAATGTCCAAGTCAAAGTCCATTAGAATTTCTTACTGAGGACTTCTAAGAGCACCCATCTGTTGGGTTCCTCCTTGTTTTTCTTTTGGCTGCCAAGACTGGCCTTGGGAGTGATGAAGTCAACAGTTGTTTTCAGACACTTTGGGAGCTATGAGTGTCTAGAATCAGTGTGTGTTTCCTCCCAGACAGGGAGAAAGAAATTTAGCCATTTAATTTTTAGATTAGAACCCTAGTGGGCCTGCCATTTTTGGCTGCAGATAAGTCACTACAGTGTTGAATTAGGCCAAGATTTGAAGTCTTATATCTGACCAGCATTTTCTTGTTAGGAACAAAATTAGTGAGAAATTGTGCAAATAGCATCCTTATATGAACTTAAACCTAATGTCTGGGAAGTACAAACCTTTGCACTCTTAATGAAGCATACCAGTTAATCTTTGGTTATACTTTTCTTTGGGTTTTTAAGACTATGCAGTTGATCCAAATAAATTTATTTTTACTCTTAAGGTCAGTTGAGGATCCCAGTGGTCACATGGGATTGGCAGGAGCCTCTGGCTCCTCAGGCCTTTCTTTTTATCAGTTCTATCTATATGAGAATAAGTCAGTCAAAGGTCCTGCTTGGCCCTGACTTTTCTTGGAAGCATTGAGGAAACATTTACTCTGTGTTGACCTTCCTCTTTGTAGACTGGACATTGGTTTTAGTCCATCTAGTATGATTTCCATGTCCTTCCTGAACAAGAGGACAGGTGACTCATCACAGTTACTGGACATTTCAAGAGATGCCCCATAGTCCCCTAGGATTTAGGTGACCTTGGAGGACAAGGGGCAAAAAATTTTCCCTTGAAGTTGCTCTGACCAGATTAGTATAAGGCCTCTAAATATGGTTGTTAAACACCCAAGATGGTTAATTGCACCAATTGGTATTTTTAATTACCATGTGCTATGTAGATAAAGCTTGAGCAAAAACTAAACATTCTTAAATAAACATTGACAGATATATACTTTGTTTCCTGAGCTAGTTGACTGAACTGTGATCTTAGAAAATTTAAGATTATATGCTATCTCATCCTTTACATATCATAACAAACCTACTCAGACCTTCATCACTTTCATATTTTTTCTATTCTGGAAAATCCAGTCATCATAATCTTTGTCTAACATCTTCTTTCACCTTCCCATTTTCCTCCTTAATATCATAAGACATAATATTAAGAAATAAATATTCCTTCTGTTTTGATAATTCTCTTCCTGGGCGTACTAAGCAATGTTTATCCCTTCTAAGCTCTAATGTCAAACCAATGTTTTATTAAAGTTCACTCTGGGGAACCAATGACTTTCCTCATAGAGATGGGTGAGGTGCTACTGACAGGTATGTGGATGACCTGAGAGTAGTTGCACTGTAAAGTCTATCCAGCATGGATGTTGACTTTTCTTTAACCTCATGGGTCAAGTCCTCTCTTCTAGTCTTCCTCAGATTTCCTCCTCAAATCCAGGAGACCATTTGGTATTAGGGTAGAATTGCACACAACTCACCAGGAAGAGTGACTATATACTCAGGTGAGGGTCTGATGACTTGCTTACCCCTCCTTTTGAAGGAACACACAGTCAGCCAACCCAATTATGATGATCTTTTGCAAGTAGGCACAGCTAAAATCATAAAAATGACAGTTCTTTGGCTCAGAAGAGTGCTGTGCATCATCATCTTATTAAGATAACATGGAATACAAAGTACACACATAGATGATGTAATACCTGCATAGACACTGTGTTTTGTAAGTTCCCAGGTAAACCTTACAGAAAACACAAAGCTGTTAAAATCCTTTTTACTGTATGTACTTGAGTGGTTCACCAAAACCTTGCTTTAGGTTTTGAAGGAGTGTAAACACTAGATTGAGAGAAGCAACTGGTACAGAGCAGAACATTGCAAATTGAGTTCACAACATCCAGCATATCCACATAGGGAACACTGTAATGCTTTAGTTCCTGCCTGAGGAATTTTAGGCAGAGGGTGCTCTATCTTCTTCATGGACTGTGAGTTGTCCTTTTAAAAAAGTCCATCCTGTTGGTTCCTTCATTAAGTAGTTGAATATATCTTTGTACTTACTATACATTTGCGTTGATCTGTGTTGGTGACTTTCCTTATTGTTGTGCTAGATTAGAGAATCCCATTAGATACTTTTAGTATAGACAATAATAACTGTTGAAATAGTTTATACCTTAGCTGTTTTCAACTGCATATGCCTTTACCCTGAGGCTGTTTGGTGGTTCTCTTTTTACCCTGTCCCAGGGCCAGGGGGCCAGCCTGAACCTTGACAAGCGTCTTGGTGAACATCTTGAGATAACAGGTGTTAGGCTGAATTGTGAGGGCCAATTTGATCCCCAGAGTCAGCTTCTCTGTGAGCTCAAACAGCACATGACAATATACCAATATGATTTACACAAAAAGGCATTTATTTTTCTTTAGAATTTAACTTAGTGGATTACATTGGACAGGAGAGCTGTTGAGTCCAGTGACTACCAGCATGGCTGAAACCATGTTCTTATAGCCTGTATACATTTGCCTAGCTAGTCTTCTCATCTGCTGGGTGTAAGGTTTGGGTTCTTGTTTGATTTGGAGACCCAGCAGAAATGGACAAAAGACTCTGGCCTGGGTATAAACAGAACCATTTCATTAAGGGCATGAAGCTAGCTTCCAAACTCAGGAGTGGAGGAGCTAGCTGCTCTTTCCTGCTTGGGGGGCTTTTTAAAGAGAGGAAGGAAATTAACAAAAACAAGCCTGTAATTGATGTCAGGAAGCCTACCTTCTCAGGAAGTTTATCATATCAGTGTTAAGGCTGTGGCCAGTCCCTTTTCACAAATGCTTGTGAATTCTGGAAGTTAAGCTGGAGTCACCAAGGTGTCTATCCTGAGTCCTGGAACTGCTTGGGGGGTTTCTCTTCAGTCACATCTTACCCTGGGTTCTTTATTGGGAACAGGGGTTGACAAGAGAAAGAACATTTGATTTTAAGAGGTCATGTTGTTTGATATTTCTAAACTTTATGAAGCCATGGGTACTTGGTGGTGAGCATCCATGATCAAGCAGGACCAAGCTCACAAAAGTTTCTGTCTTTACCAGTGTCAGAACTGAGATTCTCTCTGGCTATATTTGAGGTGATCAGATGCATGAAAGTTTATATCCATAATCAGTTTGTGTCTATTATTGGAGACGACAACCTGCAAGATTTAGTCAGTGCCCTCCTCCCCTTATATTTCCAATTACAGGTCAGATGTCGTCAACTACTGTATATTTAGATCAGGTCTGAGTGCAGAAAGACAGTCTTTCCTTTGTTGGTTCTCACTCTCAGCCCAGGGGACTCAAACCCCTTTAGGCTGCCTGAGAGCCAACCTTGGGGGGCCTCACCCCACTCCCACTCTCAGCCTAGGGGACTTGAACCCCTTCAGGCTGCCTGAGTGTCAGTCCCAAGAATCCAGACCGTCAGATGCAAGCAGCATGAGGAGTTTATTACACTTGTACAAGTGGGTGACTTGGCCTCGGGATGCCAAGCCCCCCCGGCCCTGCTCGGACCAAGCTCTTATAGCAAAAAACCACAAAATTATCATATATTGACATACAGGGTATAGATTGGCACAAACCAGGGTTACAAAAAGACAACTTTTACATAGTCCAACCTTTTTCTCAATAATGCCACAAGCATTGTGATACATTACAAATTGTTGACTTGACAAATGGCTTGACCAGGAGTCTATTTTTACTAGAAAAGGGGCTTTTTCTGTTATTATCCCAGACATTATCTCACCTACCACAAGTTGTTGACATGGCTTTTGTGACAGGAGATGCTGACATAGCCCTTATGACTTTTGGGACTTTTCAGTTAGGGAGGGGTAAGGTGACAAGGAGGTTTTAATGGCTAAAGTGAGGGTCCTGTCTTTTAAGAAAAATGAAGGTCCTACACCTTCTTAAGGTCTGTGACTCAAGGAGATCCAAATGGGTAAGGATACAGCCAAATGGAGCCTTTGCTGAGGACAAACAGCTGTCATCTGTAAGACAAAACATATTTTGAGACATCTCCCAAAATCATTTTTCCATCTTCTCCAGGGTGGTTCCAGACATTCTCTGATCCTTTTGCATGAGCAACCATGACAAAAGGTGACCCTACCAACCTAGTCACTATCCCTCATCATCGGCATGCACTGGGGCACCTTCTTTGCTAGTGACCCTAAAGAAGGGGGAGTCTGTTTGGAATTATTCACTCTTACTGATGTGACTCTCTAATGCCCCATGACCTTAATGGAGTCTTTCTGCATTTTATTTGGTTCCTGTGCAGGACCCATCATACATAAACTCTCTGGAGCAGACATTGGCCCTGATGCATTAGGGAAATTGGTCAGCTTCTAATGGTTATATATGTTAGGGAAGGTTTCTTGATCTGACTCTCTTGTAGGTTGAACCTTAATATCCCCTTTAAATGTTCCCTCTGACCCTTTCCCTAAAAGTTATAACTCGTCCATCCAAATTATATGTTGTAAAATGAGATAAAAGGCAAGACTATTAACTCTCAGGGTGATTTCTTTTAAAGATGGCTCTCAGTCTGTCTGATCAGAAAAACCATATTACAATGTACCATACATAATTTTGAATTAAATACCCATAAGCTGGAGAATAAGGAACACAGGAAACATTGGTACTAAAAGAACCTAGAAAGAGTTGATATGAGAATGTCCTTTCTCTTTACTCTCTCCAGGACATTGTAACTAGAAAGTGAAAAGCAGGGGTGCCCAGGGCATGAAGGGGCAGGAACAAAAGCAAGCTTGGAGCAACTGAGTATCAGAAAGGAGCAAAACAGGTTTGGGGTCACAATGGAGAAAGGGCAGGAATTAAGACCAGTGGAGGCCACATCTTAAGTCTCCCGTCCAAGCAGGCTATTCCTCTTTACCTCCCTTTGTTCTAACTATGTTTTGGTAGTAGTTTGTCTCTTGTAAGGTTTGGCCTCGAAGTATTGCAGATTCACATGAGCTTCCCAGGTCTAGCCATCACAAAGTGGCAGCTCACTTTGTACCTGGCTAGTCCCAGAGCCTCATGGCTATAAAACTTTAAGTTCCCTTTAGAAACTGACAAATATATTATGCAAAACAATGTAAGAATTCAAAATAGTCACTTTTAGAAAGTAACAAATCCAAAAAAATCCCTAAAAAATCGGTAAATGTTATGCAAACAATGTCAGACCCCAAAATAGTTCCTTATGAGAACCAGTAAATAAATATATAAGACAATGTAAAAATGTTAAATAGTCATTTTAAAAACCTGTAAATATGCCATACTAGAAGTTAAAACCCAAAATAATCCCATTTAGAAACAAGTTAAAACAATGTTAAATTTGAACTACCACCATGGAGGAGTGGTATTACCTCCTTAGTCTGACATAAAAATGCATAGACCTTGTTACAAAAGACTGTTTCTCTGTGATTCCATCAAAAATCTGAGAAGAAAGCCAAAATAAAAATAAGTTTACAAGAGGATTAAATACTTGCAGTCCTGGGAATTCCCAGGTTGTCATGATCCCCTAGAGTTCAGTAGTACTGGTTGTAAGGTGTGACTGAAACCCCCAACAGTTTCAGACTCAGGAAGATGGAAAGAAATCTGGAGCCAGAGTTTACAAAAAGATGAATGAGGAAAGACCAACTTTTACAACTTCTCAGAGATCTAACTAAGCCTTGCAAATAGCTCAGATAAGACTCCAGATCCCAAATTCACAAAGGACACTGGGCTTCCTTAACAGTTAAAAGTTCTGGACTCAAGGAATTTACAAACAGCTCTAAAAAAGGGCTACTTCCTAGCCAGAAGCTTGCCTTAAACATCAATCAGATGTCATGGCAACCCCCCTCCCCTAGAAGCCAGGAGGGGGCTGAGGGTTTTTTAAGGCTTTGAGGACTGGAACTAGGAGGGAGCTTCAAGACTTAGACTTGGGCTTTTGGGCTGAGCTCGCTCCCCCGGGGAGTTTGCCTGTTGCACTCTCCCTGAGGGAGCTCCTCCATCCAGATCTGGAGCCTGGCACAACAGCCTGGTTCCCCCGGAGCCCCAGCCCCAAGATGGGGTGAGGGGGCTAGCATTTCTCCACTCATGGGTGCAGAGGTGCTAGTCCCATCTGGTCTTCTCTCAATAAAGCCAGTTCCTGTTACCTGCCAGCAGGTCCCTTCTGTCTGCTCCATCTCTTGAACCCTGACCTTACACTGGTAAATTCCTGGGTGTTGCTATTTTGAATTATGCCATATGGTTGGATTAAGAAGGTGGCAAGATCACATGGGCTATTTTGAAAATGTTACTGCTTAAGATGGCAGCCAAGCCATGTGACTGTCCCCATATTGATGATGTCATCACCCAAGATGAAGACCAGATCAGATGGTTCCCTACCTCTTGGTGAGGTCACTGGCCATGGTGGCGACCAAACCACATGGTTACCTTAGTGAAGTGAAACTCATCATAAAATTGAGCCTATTCCCCACCAGGATACATACCCTGTGGGAGTCACATATCTCACAGATTAAATGTGAATAGAAACCCCTTTTTACTTTTAGCACCCAGTGAAGTCATACATCTAGCAGGAGAAAGTACCCTCGGATGTGGAGACCCCAAATAAAGCAAAGCAAAGGAACTCATGGTCTCAAACCAAGGAAGGGTCCATGTCTCCCATCAGCCACTGCAACTGTGAATGTGAAGCAGATCCAGAGGATCTCGTCCTTCATCGATATAAGATGTTGCTAGAAAAGAAACTCATGAAGGCAGCAGAGAAAATGGGGGAGAGGGGGAAGCTATGTCCATTGCACACATCATTGGGCTGTTGCTCTGAGAGCGCGGTCCTTGTCCGAGCACGACGTCTGACCCTCCTTAGTCACGAAAATTTAAAATGCTCACATCTAGTTAGAACAGCAGCCACCTTGGGACCACATAGTCTAAGCACTGCTTCATTGGTGCCCAGTGGGGACTGAGGTCCACATGGGCCCCTCAGACGGTTCTCCTTTCCCCACCCATGGAGAGAATCATGGTAGAGAAAAATACCCTGAAAGCCTGTGAAAAAGTCCAGAAAATAAATGGCTTTTAAAAGCTTTATTTTCTTTTCTCTGAGAAGCAAGTGGTTTACAGCCTCAAGTGCCCTGAGGCAAGACAAGTTAGATAAGGGAGCTCACCTGCTTAGCAGACAAATGCAATGCACATGTGAAAAATCACCACATAGCCACCGAATAAATAAGTTCATAAGAATTTTGGGGTCCCATCTGGGTCACCAATACGAGACAGGAAGAAAGAGTATCCCTAGAGGGTTCTTAGTCTTATTCATAAAAGAATTTAAGAATGGACCCAAATGGATGCTTTACAATAGTTTTATTAGAATTTAAAGAAAAATCCTCAGGGCCAGCAGCTGCCTCAGGGAAGAGAATGGAGGGAGAAGAAAAAAGTCATGAAGCCACACAGGTCTAGAGCCAGCATGAAGGGCAGACATGGGGCCAAATGGTAGCCACATGTTGGAGAGAAGGAAGTTTTAGAGACAAAATAAAGAAATGCAAGATGCTAGCACAGCCCAGAGCATTAAAGGAAGCGTGTTCAGAAAGGGTACAAAAAAGAAAAGGAGAGACTGCGCTTTTCTGAATTGTTCAGAGACCTACATATCTGTGGCTGGGTCCAGAAGCACTGCACTGCGTGAATCCCCATGTATTTCATTAAAGCCTGAGAAGTAGTAGCTGATGTTTATTGACTGACTAAGAGCTTCATTCCTGCCATTTGGACTCATCTTTGGCAGCACCCGGGATTGAATTTGGCTTTGCACACATTAGACAAATGTTCTATCTCTGAGCTTATCCCCAGTCCCTTGTCTTTTTTGTGTGTGCCCTTGTAATCAGGTGCTGTCTATCTTTCTTTTTCTGCAGTCTCTTGAAGCAGTGTTCAGATGTGGAGCTCTCCTTCCCACAGCCACCACAGGGCTCCAACCTCTTCAGTGGTGCAAAGAGGGGAACACTGTTTCTCACCTCATATCGGGTAATTTCTACTTCTTTGATTGGCTGATTAGCTCTACATTTGTTTTCCTAGACAAAAGTTAAACATTGACTTTTAAAGTGTTTTTATTTGTTTATATTTAGTTTTGTTGAATTTTAAATTTTATGTGCATGAGTGTTTTGCCAGCATATATGTAGTTGTACCACATTTGTGCAGTGCCCATGGAAACCAGAAGAGGGTGTTGGATCCCCTGGAACTGGAATTACAGACGGTTGTTGGCTGTCATGTGGGTGCTGGGAAATCAATCTGCATCCTCAAGAACAGCCAGGGCTCTTAACTGTTGAGCCATCTCTCCAGCTCCTTAAAAAAAGAAAAATTTATTTATTTTTATGTGTGTGCGTGTGTGTGCACGTCTGTGTGGGGATGTGTATGTGTCTGTGGGGATGGGTGTGTGCCCGTGTGTTGGTGCCATTTTAGTGGCCAGAAGAGGGCATCAGATACTCTGGAACTGAAGTTATAGGCAGTTGTAAGCCACTGGATATCAGTGCTGGGAACCAAATCTGGGTCCCCTGCACGTTCTCTTAAATACTGGCCCATCTCTCCTGCCCCCTAAAGTGTTTTAAAACATTTTCACAATGGGCTTGTGGTGTATGTCTTTAATCCCAGCACTCAGGAGGCAAAAGTAGGTGGACCTATATGAGATAAAGGCCAACCTAGTCTGCATAGTGAGTTCCAGGTCAGACAGGGAGATTCTGTGTCAGAAAATTTTACAAACCAACAACAACAACAACCAAAAATCCCCCCCCCCCCCATTTTCACCATGAGAGTTTTCCATTTTTGAAGAGGGATAGAAGTTTCTTAATTAAGCCAAACTGCCAAAGTGGCCTTGACCTGGTTCTTATAAGTATCTATCCATGGACACATTCTGTATTCCTTTTCCAAAGTTTCTTTCCTCACTTAGGTGATTTTTGTGACTTCACGCTCAGACAATGATCCCATGTTGTCTTTTATGATGCCATTTAATCTGATGAATAACTTCACTGTTGAACAACCAGTCTTTGGTGCGAACTACATTAAAGGGACTGTTCAGGCAGCTCCAGATGGTAAGTATCTCCCTTTAGAAAAAAATTCCCCCCTGCAAAAAAATTCCAGAAAGGTTAAGATTCAGATGTAGTTCATCTTAGAATACAAACAGAAGCTTCCCTGAGGTTTTGAGTAGTGCTGCTCTTTGTGTTTTTCTTTCTTTCCCCAGGTGGCTGGGAAGGAAGGGCTTCTTTTAAAATAGTCTTCAGGAAAGGTGGAGCCATCGAGTTTGCCCAATTGCTGACCAAAGCTGCATCTGCTGGTGAGTGATACTGATAAACATTATAAATGTCTTAGGAGTTTAAGGAATTGGAATAGGACTATTTACTCTGCCAAGATTAGGGGACCCTGCAGTTGGGCATTTGGTATTTCTACATGAGTTCAACAGGATTTCTACCAACTGATAAGCCCTCTACTATGTGCTGAGACCATGAAGATTATTCATCTCGATTTGTTCAGAGGGAACTTGTCAGACACCTGCATGGTTACAGCTGATGTCAGACACCTGCAGGGCTCCAGCCTCTGTCAGATACCTGCACGGATGCAGCCAATATCTGACATCTTCATGGTCACAGCTGATGTCAGACACCTGCATGGCCACAGCTGAGAACATAGTCCTTCTGAGCTGGTCTCATGAATGCTGTGAGCCTCTTCCTTTAGTCAGGGAGCCCCAGGTGGTTGCCTCTCTCTCTGCTGGCTGGATTTTGGTCTTCTCTCCTCTGGACTTTCTTTTCTCGGGTTTGCTCTCATCTTCCATCAGAGGGAAACAGAGGCACATACTGTCCTGTATCACTGACCCCATGGCTGTACCAGATGGCGCTTTCAGACTTTGACTACAAGTATGCTTTTATGGTCCGTTTTTGTTTACTCTGGCCTCACCTCATGCTGCTTACACACTCACTTTTATGCTCCAGTCAAACTGGACCTTGTGCCTTGTTCCTTCTCTTCTCTGAGGCATCATTTTTGCCTTGTCACAAATGCACCTCCTTTTCTTACAGTCCACCCCTAACTTCAGTCTAGATGAGACAAACACAACAAAGCAGCTTTGATAAAGAGATTAGTTCCCATTGAAGAGAAACCTTCACTTGACACTGGGACAGCTAGATGCCTTGAGGGCAGGACTCCATGTCTCAAAAACTTCTATTTGTAAAGGTGCAAATTTATGTGAAAGGAGAAAACTTGACCTGGGAATACAGCTTAGGGGTGCCTTGCTTCTCAAAAGTAACTGCCTAAGAGTGTTTTTCAGAGTCAGTACATAGCAGTGCGTGCAGCTGTGGTCCAAGCAGGCCAGGCTCCCTCCTGGGCTGGCAGCAGAGCGTGGCAGTATCCATGTGGTATTGGTCTGGGAAGCTTGAAAGATGAGAGATTGAGGATGTCATTGAGTCTTGCTCTGCAGGTTCAGAGGACATCTAAGACTAGGCAAAGTATGGCTGAATCAGAGCCCCTGCAGAGAGGCCTTAAGAGGCCAGTGTGTCAAGTTTTGAAGGCGCGGCTCAAGTTGCCTGTGGTGGTTTGAATGAGAATGTCTCCTGTAGGCTGGGAGTATTTGGACATTTTGTCCCCAGTTGGTGGTGCTGTTTTGGGAGAAGGTGTTGGGAGGTGTGGCTGTGCTGGAGGAAGCAGGCCACTGGGGGCGGCCTCAGAGAGTTCCTAAGCCTTTAGGGAAGTCTCTCTCTGCTTTCCCTGCCTGCTTGAAGATGTGAGTGCTTAGCAGCATGCTCCTGTCAGCCACCTCACAATGCCTCCCACCTGCTAATTCCTCTGGAACCGCAAACTCTACTCAACTCTTCCTTCCATAAATTGCTTTGGTCAGAGTTTTATCACAGCAACGGAACAGTGACTAATACATACACACATGTGTACATATATTTGCTATGATAGAGGCATGAATATAGTGCTAGGGACATACAGAAGGATGGTGTGGAGTTCCCAGCTTAGTGTAAGGAATGGACTGTGGGCTGGAAAGATGGCTCAGTGGTTAACAGCCTTGACTGTTCTTGTGGAAGACCCAGGTTCGAATCCCAGCATCCAAATGGTGGTCTACAGTCATTGAAACTCTAGTTCCAAGGGAGCTGAGTCCTTCTTCTTTCTGACACAGGCAGGTACTGCACAACACAGGTGCATCTACACACATGCAGGCATAACACTCACAAAATAAAATAAAATGAAATAAAATAAAATAATAAAACCAGAAAGAATATCACAATGAATTCCCTAGTTACCTAGACTTATCCAGCTTCAGCATTTTTTCTCCATTTGCTTTATCTACTGTGTTTTAAAGACTTTTCTTTGCCTATAATTTTGTAACAGAAGTAGTTTTTTTTAAATTCTGAACCTTTAAGTGTAATCTCCTCAGATATTCTCTTATCTAACCTCACTGTGCTTGTTACATTCAGATCATTTAGTATTTATATTGTAATTTAATATATAATCTATATTCAAATTCAAGTGACTGTTCCTAATTGTAATAGCAGTAAGTACCACCTGTCCCTGCAATCCAGAATCTAATCCTGGATCATACAATGAATTTAGTTGTCTTTTTATTTTGGTTTACCATAATCTGGAACTCAACCTTTTTCTATCTTACGAACATGATATTTGAGAAAGAACATAAGCTTATTGTTTGTACAGTGTCCCTTAATTTGGGTTTCTGTTTTCTCATGATCTTATTCAGCTCCTGCATTGTGGCAGGAAGACTACATAGATGCTGTTGTGGCCTTTTAAACTCATACTTTGAGCCCTGAATTTTATTAAATGTGTTGTATCTGGGACAGTAGAGGATATGGACCTGCAACTTGGAGTACAAAGATGGGCTCTCTCTGTAGACTGACTTGGAAATCTTCAGCACAGAGGTTGTTACTGGAGCCATGTGTGCAGTGAAGTCACTTAGAAAACTGAAGATAGCAGTCCCAAAAGCTCCCACATTTCAGGAAGAGAGGAGAAGAGAGGATAGGAATGAGCCTTCAGTGGAGGCTGAGAAGGGGTTGAGTGGCACAGAGGAGGAGAATCAAATGACTTTAGTATCCTGAAGCCAGGGAAGAGAGTTTCAAGAAATATGGGGTGGCCAGGAACTTCAGAGATGTTTGGCAAGAACAAAAACTGAAAATTGCACGATGCATGTGAACTACTAGAGAAGGGCAGAGCGAGGGCTGCACTGCAGGAGGTCGAGGGTGAGAGTAGTTTGACAGTTACTTGTAATGATGTGCTATGTCTAAGACAGAAAATTTAAGAAGTTCATAGGCTGTACCCAACACCCGCTGTCTGGTAATTCAGAGGGAAAGACAGTTTGTGGAGTTGGAAAATAGGGTGTCCTAACAGGCAAAGGGAGTACAGCTAAGGGAAACCCAGGGCCAGGGAACTCTTGGAAATCTAGTCCATTGCTACAGATGTTTAGGGAACTCAGAAAATTACACGTTGGGTCTTGAGTTCCTTCTTACTTTTGGCCTGCCAGTACTAAGAGAGGGTTCCTTTGGAATTATGGGATGAGGGTCAGGCAGCTTTAGGGCTTTCTTTTGTGCTCTCATTAAAATTTGCCACTTGGCCTCCAAAGATTCAGTGTGACAGTTACACGATGCCATGTTACAGAATGCTTGAATAAAGACAGCCTGACTCTTAGCGTCCATTTTAGCGTCCTGAACTGTTCTGAGAACCAGTTCCTTCAGAATTCTCTTGGAACTGTCTTCTAGAACAAGGACTTGGTCTTTATTTTTTTTTTAATATTTAATTTTTATTATTTTTATTTTATGTGAATGAGTGTATGGCCTGCATGCATGTAAGTGCACTCATGTTATGTATGCCCGAGGAGGTCAGAAGAAGGCATCAGAATCCCTGGAACTGGGGTCACAGTTATTAGCTGCCATGTGGGTGCTAGGACCTGAACCCAGGTGTTCTGCAAGAACAGTCAGTGTTCTTAACCACTGAGCTATCTCTCCACTCTCCCTTTGTTTATTGAAACAGTGTATCAGACATGAAATGAGAAAGTAAAAATGGAACAATCTTGCTGGGCGTGGGGACCCATACCTTTAATCCCAGCAGAGGCAGGTGGATCCCTGTGAGATCAAGGCCAGTCTGGTCTACATAGGGAGTTCCAGCTGAAACAAAAAAAAGCATCTGTCTCAAAAAAAAAAAAAAAAAAAAGTGGGGAGGGAGGGGGACTGTCTTATCAGAGGACTGTGCCCCTTCTGACCCTTATTGATCTTGGACATGCACAATCACAAACAGATGCAGTAATTCATCCCTGTTGCTTGCAGCATAGATGGGTTAAGTTTCCTTGCTTCCACTGAATGTGCAACACACACATCCAGACCTTATTTCAGGTCAAGGGGAAGGACTGAGGGATTGAGGCCATATGCCCAAGTCACAAGAGGAGCACATGGGTCAGTGAACTTGTCTACATTATAAACAAGCTAAGATAAGATTGACTTTTTGGTTGCATGATTAAGGATAAGATTTCCAGAGCATGTCCATGATGTAAAAGTCATTTCTGCACTTCAGGGGCCCAGAAGTTACATCAGCAGTAGGAAAGATTGAGGCAATTTCTCTGAAGTTGATTCAGTATCTGGAAGTACTCTGGGTCTGATCGTATGATTTGGTATTAGACCTTCCCCTGTGAAAGTCAGAACTTCCAAGTTGGATATTCTCAAGGCCCTCAAAGTTAGCTACAGAGCAAGCTTCATGATCTGATTCTATGGCCAGGGAGGATTTCCTTTTCTTCTGCAGAGCTCATATGTCAGGGCTCTTGACTTTATGGTTTTTGTAGTTTAAAAAATTTCACTTTTATGTTATGTGTATGATTATTGTGCCTGAATGTGTATAGGCACACCTATGTTGTGCATTGCCTGTGGAGGCCAGAAGATGGAGTTCACTACTGACACTGCAGTTAGTGAGTGGTTGTCAACTACTCTGTGGATGCTGGGAACTGAACCAGGGTCTTCTGCAAGAGCAGCCAATGCTCTTAACCACTGAGTCAGCTCTCCAGCTCCATTGATTTCATGTTTTGACACAGAGATATATTGAGTACCTATTGTGTATAAAATCTAGATGAGACAGTTGAAAACCCAACAATAAATAATATATCATTGTCTGTGCCTCTATTAAAATGATAGTCCCTAGTGATAGTCATGTAAAAATAAGAAAGCCTATAAGTGAATAGATAATTACTTGTTGTGAGAAGTACCATAAAGAATACTATTAAGATATTGAAAAGGGGCTGGGCACATGGCTCAGCAGTTAAGAGCACTGGCTGCTCTTGCAGAGGACCCAGGTTCAATTCCCAGCACCCACATTGTGGCTAACAACTGTCTGTAACTTCAGCTGCAGGGGATTTGATGCCCTCTTCTGACCTCCTTGGCCATTGCCTGACATGGGTGCACTTACATACATGCAGACAATACTCATACACTTAAAAAAAAAAAAAAAAAAAAAAGATATTGAAAAGGAACTGGGTGTGGTAGTGCATGCCTTTAATCCCAGAGGCAAAGGCAGATGGATCTCTGTGAGCTTGAGGTCAGCCTGGTTTACAGAGTGAGTTCCAGGCCAAAACATTTGAAAAGGAAGGGAACTGAGTAAGGAGGAGTCTTAGTAAATCTGCTAGCGTAACACTGCTAGATGCCTGTGCACTTTCCTTGTAGCTGGAGTGTCCTTCAATCCCTGTGACAAAACACTCCGACCAATACCAACTTGGGGAGGAAAGGGTTTATTTGGCCCACATCTCCCAGGTCACACAGTTCATCAGGGAGTCCAAGGTATGAACTCGGGGTAGAAACCTGGAGGCAGGAGCTGGAGAACAGGACATGGAGGAACGCTGCTCACTGGCTCACTGGCTTGCTCCCCCGGCCCATGCTCAGCCAGCTTTCTTATATAACACAGAACAACCTACCCAAGGGCGGCACTGCTCACAGTGGGCTGGGTCCTCCCGCAGCATTCAATAGTCAAGAAAATGCCCCAAAGACATGGCCACAGGCCAGTTCAATGGAGACATTTCCCCAGTAGAGGCTCCCCACCCAGATGTGTCAGGTTGACGAAGTTATCCAGCACATGTAGCCATACTCCTGTCAGTAAGCACTTTAAGAGACATAGGGTTTATTCCGATACATTCTGACGTTCAGTGTTGTCACCCGACAGAAACTAGCTGGGCCTCTGGGCATGGCTGTGGGGAGCAGGTCAGTTACCTTCATTTCTTAGTTGAGGTACAAAGACCCTCCACTATGGGTGGTGCCATTCCTGCTCTGATCTTGGCTGTGGGAATGCAGAAGGGAAGCTGAGCGCATGCATCCTGTTACATGGCTGTGAGGCGACCAGGTGCTCTGATCACCCAGTCACTTTGGACTGGCCTCTGGGACTGTGAGCTGAAATAAACTTTGTGACCTTTAGGTTGCTTTTATTAGAATATTTTGTCACAGCATCTGGAAAAGAAACTCAGACACTCATGGTCTGAGGGTGCATTCATCACAGTTGGGGAAGGCACTGCGGTGGGAGTCTGCCCTTTTTGGAGCAGAAGCTCAGGTTTCCTGTTTGCATTTCCATGCATCAGGAAATAGAGGGACAAGGCCAGGATATCTGCCTCAGGGCCCACCCTAGAGAATCTCTTCTCCCATCTGGCCCCACCTTTCACCACAAGCGCCATCAGCTAAAGACCAAGTGTCAATGATGGGACTGTGGGTGTAATTTTATTTTATTCTGGGCTTGGAATTCACTATGTAGACCAGGCTGGCCTTGAACTCACAGAGATTCTCCTGCCTCTGCCTTCCGAGTGCTGGAATTAAAGGCATGCACCACCACACTTAGCCCTGTATGGAAAATTTTAAATCTAAACTCTTAACAGCATTGAAACAGATGGACCTCAAGTCATTAATGCTTAAAACAGTAGATATTACTGCTTATATAAAGATTAGTCAGCAAGGACAGGAGATGGGTCCTGTTCCACATAGTCATTCAAAGATCCAGTGTCATAAAATCTTTTTTAAAAAAATTACATTTATTTATATTTTCGTGTATAGGGGAGGTATATGTGTGCCAGAGAGCAACCTTCAGGAATTGGTTCTCTGCTTCTACCATGTGGTTCCTGAGGATTGAACTCAGGTAGTTAGGCTTGGTGGCAAGCTCCTTTACCTGCTGGACCATCTTACCCAGCCCTCTGGCTTTGAAAAAAATTTTTTGGACTTATTTATTTTTATTATTGTGTATGAATATTTTGCCTGTATGTAAGTGTACCACGTGTGTGCGATGCCCTCAGAATGAGAAGAGGGCATCAGATCCCCTGGAACTGAAATTAAGAGCTGGTGTTAGCTACCATGTGGGTGCTAGAAACCAAACTTAGGACCTCTGTAAAAGCAGCCAGTGCTCTTAACTGCTGAGCCATCCCACACCCCCATTTTAAGTAAAATTTTAGATTTGTTTGATTTTTTTGTTTTGTTTTTTTAAAGATAGAGTCTTACTGTGTAGCTCTGGTTGGCCTGGAACTTGCTGTGCAGACTGGGCTGACTTCAAACACAGATCCACCTGCCTCTGTTCTGCCTTCTGAGTGCTGGGATTACAAGCATGCTCAACCATGCCTGACTTCTCTGGCTTTTTTTTTTTTGAGACAGGGCCACTACCCCCAGATGTGTTGGTGAGTCTTACATGCTGCCACAAGTGTTCTTATAAGAAGGGTGCAGGGGAGACAGAAATGCTTTCCTTTCTACTGTACTGTCCTTATAATTGTCCTTAGTGGATGTGTATGGCCAGTGTAGTTTAACCTTCACTTGCAGGTTCTTTCTGAATATCTGTCATGATAAGTATCTTGGTGGCTAGTCCTGAATAGGCTATGAGAATCAAGAAGCACGCAGTTTAGGAAAAGGGCCATATGTATTTTTAAATCTGGTATCACAGGAGTATTGTTGGCTCACATGTAAGGTGACAGTTAATTCTGTTGATAGCTGCTATATATCTGAGTGAAAGGAATAAAGAGTTCTTATTCTGCCAAACTTGTCTTCTCAGCTGCCCAAGGAGTTCCACTTGGAGTCACAAACTGCTGGATCAGTCCTACAGGTATTTACGTCATCACTGGGGAGAGGAGCATATGCACTCCACAGACATGTCAAAGTGAGGGGAGGTGAGGTAGAGAAGATTACTCAAGATTATTCACCCATAGCCTTCTCTCAGCCCTGCTGTAAGAGAAGAGGTCTGGGAGTTGTGAAAAGAGCTGATTTTATGACTTTGTTTCCAGGTTGAAAACCAGTAGTAAGTCATCAAATGACTGGACTTACATTTCAGACTTATTTCTATTCATTTTTAATTTTGTGAGACAGGGTCTTGCTAGGGGCCCAGACTGGCCTGGAATTGGTTATACCACCTTGCCTGAGTGATGAGATTATACACGTGTGTGGCATTTCAGACCTGCTTTAGTGATAATGTATAGACACAGCATACCTAAGCACTTCCCATTAGTGAGAGCTTACTTGCTAGGAATAGTCTGAGCAGACGTAGCTCTGTCCACATCATCTCTTACTTACATCATGGCCATCAAGCCTGTGTCATGCCTTTCAGACTCCCTGAGTTCTCAAGCCCTGGGCTTCATGTCCTGTGCGCTTAAAAAGTGTACTTGTGCATGGCTGCTAGGCCAAGTTTCTTGGAGTTGATAATTACGGACCAGGTATGGCAGGACACACCTTTTATCCCAGCACTGGGAAGAAGAGGCAGGTGGATCTTTGTGAGTTCCAAACTAGCCCAGCCAGGACTCTGCATCTGCTGTGGGACCTTGTCTCAAACAACAAACAAACAAACAAACAAACAAACAAACAAACAAACAGTGACTCTCAGTGTGGTCCATTACCTAGTGGTAGACTGCAAGGGGTCTCTTAAAGTGGCCAACAGATTCTAAAATGTTGCTTCTTCTGTGAGGTCTCATTGGAGCATGATGTATATATCCGAAGACTTTGAGTTGTGTTTTCAACTAAAAATTACTTATCTGTCATCAGTTACCTTGATTTCTAAAGATTACTAAAACTGACATTTGTAATCCAAAAGTAGTATTGTTAAAGTTTAAAACTTTTTTTATGGAGATAAAATTCATATAACATAGATTAACTGAAACTTTAGTGGCTAATTTCTTGCCATTAAGTATGCTATTACATGTGTGCATTTATGGGTTTAAAAAGGATCAAATGGGTAGTGTCTGTCTGTTCTAAAATTAGATTTTGTCAAATGTTTCCTCTGCATCTGTTGATATAGTCTTGTGATTTTTATTCTATAGTCTTGATATGATGGCTTACATTAATTTTCAAATGTTGAATCAAGTTTGCACACTTGGACTAGATCGTGCTTGGACATTCTGTATAATTATTTTCGACATAATTGATTTCATTTGCTAATACTTTGTTTTGAGAATATTTGCAACTATGTTCCTGAAAAGTATTCTCATAAAGTTCTCTTTTTTATTATGTCTTCATCTAATTTTAATATTACTTTTATTAAGAGAATTGGTTAAAAATGTTCCCTCTGCTTCTATTTTCAGGGAGAGAGATTGTGGATAATTTATGTAATCCCTTCTCTAAATTGCTGGTAGATTTAATCAGTGAGCCCTTATGGGTCCACCGCTATTTATTTACTTGTTTGTTTGTTTGTTTTGGTTGTTATTTCTTTGTTTGATTTTTTTATTTTCCTTTTCTCTTTGGTGCTGGGGATGGAATCTAGGGCCGCATGCCACCAGGGCTCTGTCACTGATCCACATCCGGAACCCTGGAGTTCTGGTTTTTGGAAATTTATCATTGTTGATCATATTTAATAAATATAGGGTTAGTGAAAACGTTAAAAACTCCATGAGTGAATTTTGGTAGTTTGGACCTTTTTTTGAGAGTTACTTTATGTGTGTGAGTGTATTGCCTGCATGGAGGGTAGGTGTACCCATGTCATGCAGTTCCTGGAGAGGGCACAGAGGCTGTGGGATCCTCTGAAAATGGGGTTAAAGGACACAGTTGTCACCTGCCATGTGGGTGCTTGGAATTGAGCTAGGTTCTCTGCAAGAGCAATCAGTGCCCTTAACCACTGAGCCATCTCTCCAGCCCTTATCATACTTCTTTAAAAGGATTTTCAGTGGTTGCTTTTGCTATTGCAATATAAATTTACAAGTACATTTTCCAGTTTCAAATAATGTTGTATGGCTTCTTGGGTAGTATATGTGATAATAGCAGAGTATTTCCTCCTACCCTTCACCTGTCAAAGTCTTCAGTCACTCACTCATGCAGTGTAATCACCTGACTTGTTGGCCCTGCTGTTCCTTTGAAAAAGTCTTGTCTATTAAATCTATTAACTCTGACATGAAAAACAGGGCTGGAGAGATGACTCAGTGGTTAAAGCACCTGATGTGCAATCATGAGGACTGGAATTCAGAGCCCCAGAAACCCATACAAATAAATGCCGGAATGGCCAAGCTGTAATTTCAGCTCAAGACCATGGAGATGGGAGATCCCCAGAGCTAGTTGGCTAGCAAGACCAGCCATATCAGTGAGCTCTGGATTTGACTGAGAGACTTGCCTCAATGAATAAGGTAGAAAAGTATTGAGGAGTGTCTCATCATCAGCCTTGGGCCTGTGTGTGCATGCACACATGTGTTACATCACCAAAGAAAATGTCTCTTCCAGGACTGGAGAGATGGCTCAGGGGTTAAGAGCACTAGCTGCTTGTCCAGAGGAGCTGGTTTGGTTCCCAGAACCCATATGGCAGCTAACACCAGTTGTTAACTCTAGTTCCAGGGGATCTGATACCCTCTTCTGGCCTCTGTGGGCATTGTACAACCTGGGTGCACTTACATGCATGTAGACAAAACACTAATACACATAAAATAAAAATAAATAATTTAAAGATTATATGTTCAATATTATTGTGATAAAAAGGTATTCACAGAGATTCTACAAAGAAACATGTTAAAATAGTAAATGTTTGTTATTTATTACATTTAGTGTGCATGTGTGTATCTATGCCATGGCACATGTGTGGAGGTCAGAAGACAACCTACATGAGTCAGTTCTCTCCTACCACCACGTGGATCCCAGGGGTCAGGCTCAGGGAATGGGGCTGGACAGCAAGTGCCTATACCTGCCGAGTCATCTCACTAGCCTTAGATTCACCTTAAAATTTTTAATTAAAGAAAATTGTGCACCCATGTGTGCAGTGCCCACAGAGGCCTGAAGAGGGCCTCGTATTCCCCTGAACTGCAGTTATGGATGGTTGTTAGCTACCATGTGGGTGCTGGAATTTGAACCCATGTCCTTTGCAAGAGCAGCCAGCGCTCTTAACTTGCTGAACATCTCTCTAGCCCAGATTGACCTTTAAAAAAAAAAAATCACTCTTTTCCCTTTTATTTTCCAAAGACTATTCCTCATTGAGTGTGTGTTTCTCTATTCATGACCACAACAGACTTACCAAATAAAATACGTATATCTGTACAACTCTAAGTGAGGCCCATGCAACCGCAAGGCGGTTTGTTTCACGTTCATTCAGATCTGCTTACAAGAGGAAAAACAAAAAGGCCTTCCTTCACCTGGTGATGGCTGAAGAAAAGGCTTTAGCATTTTGTCTAAATCCTCCTGTGTCCGCATCCTCCAGTACTGTTTATGTCCTTCCCACTTATACTTCGTCCACAGGCTGACTGAAATGTTTGTCCTTCTCTTTAGCATTCCCGGTTGCTGTCTGTGGGGTCCCACTAACGGGATATGTAGTCCCTCTGGCAGGCTATGGAGCCCCGCCCCCCGGCTACAGGGTCCCGTCCCCAGGCTATGGAGCCCCGCCCCCAGGCTACGGGGTCCCGCCCCCCGGCTACGGGGTCCCACCTCCTGTTTATGGGGCTCCACCTGCGAGATACGGATCACCGCCTCCTGGATACGAAGCTCCCGCGTTGGGCTTTGGAGCCCCACCTCCCGGATACAGAGCTCCACCTGAGAGGTATGGATCCCCGCCTCCTGGATACGGAGTCCCATATCCGGGATATGGAACTACACCTGGGGGATCCGGATCCCCACCTCCCGGATATGAAGCCTTGCCGGTGGGATATGGAGCCCACCCTTCAGGATATGGTTCCACACCTCCAGGGTCCAGAGCCCCACCTGCAGTCTATGAGGCCCCGCCTCAGCCACCTGCTGGGCCCGGAGCAGGGCATCCCATTTCTGTGGCAGCCCAGACTCCTGGATTTCCCTCTACCTCATCTCCACAGGCCTATCCTCCCCCTTCTACGATGTAAACCTTGGAGTTTCACCAAGCAAAATGGTACCTAACATTGAAGTCAAGATAAGGTGAAGCATTTGGGTATATGATGATAGATCATCCTAGGCCGTGGTCTCAGCCCTTGGAAGGGCAGCCCTAGGGAGAAGCTAAGCTTTATTTTCTTCATGCCTTCATTTTAGAAGCAGAATCAACTCTGGATTAGCCAGGCTAACGGGGGAGCAGCACTGTGGGACTAATTCCCCAGTAACTTGGTTGGCATCGGATGCATTTTAAAACATGCATCAGTGTAAATTTGGAAAAGGCTTCCTGCCTTTCTCATCTATATCCAGGAAACACTTGCTGTGCTGTTTGTTAAATACTAAGAAAGATGTCTGCTAAAATGTCATATTGAGAGCTGGGTCTTGTGGTCCAGGCCTGTAATCCCAGCGTCCAGAAAGGATGAGACAGAGGATTGAGAGTTCAAGGACTACCTGGACTGAAAGTGGAGTCAGGCCAACCTGGACAACCTAGTGACTTCATTTCAGTATTTAAAAAGGAGAAGGGATGCAGCTTAGTGGTAGTGCTTACCTAGTATGCCAAAGGTTCAATCTCCTGTCCTGAAAATAAGATCAGTTGATTCATTAATTAAAAATCAAGCCAAACATGGGGCAAATGCCTGTAATCCTAGCACTTGAGAGGTGAAGGCAGGAGCATCAGAAGTTCAAGAGCACTCTTGGCTATATAGGGAGTTCAAGACCAGCCTGGGCTACGTGAGACCCTGTCCCCAAACAAAAACAAAAACAAAAAAACACAAGCCCATAGAAACCCATCACATTGAACACAGTTGTTTCTGCAATACTCTTCACATCAGTGAAAGTATGAAAAAGCCGAAATCTGTGGGTGAGAGAGGTTCTTCTAAATTATGATATGCGGGGCTGGAGAGAGGGCTCAGTGGGTAAGAGCACTAGCTGCTCTTGCAGAGGACCCAGGTTTTGTTTCCAGGACCCACATAGTAGCTAACAACCATCTGTAACTCCATTTCCAGACATCCTCTTCTGTCCTCTGCAGACATTGCACAGCACAGGGCAATACACTCATACACGTAAAATGAAAATAATGAAATAGTAAAAAAAGTTGTATATGCTATGCATACAATAGAATATTATGTAGCTGTTTGAGGTATAGAAAGAAAAAAAAAAAAAAAAAAACAGCCTGTAAGAAGACCAAAAGAAGGAAGCATTAGAGGAAAAGTATCACAGGCTCAAAGCAGCAGACTGGGAGAAAGTGATTTCAAACACATATATCAACAGTCTTTACTCAGAATATGTAAAGAATCACAAATCAAAGAGAAAAGAAATGGGGTGTGGGGAGATAAAATGCTCACCTCATAAACACAGGGACCTAAGTTTGAATGGCAGCACCCATGTGAAAAACCGGACACACCAGCACATGCCTGTAATCCCAGTGCTGGGGAGGCAGAGAACAGAGGATCTCTGGGATTTGCTGCGAGTCAGTCTAACCGAATCAGTGAGCTCCTGTCTCAAAAAAATAAGGTGGAGTGCAGCTGAAGAATACATCCAGTGTTGACCTCTGACCTCGACATCCACATGCACACACAGGCATGTGCATCCACACACAAACACAACAATAATTTTAAAATATTTTTTAAAGGGCAAGAAATTTGTTAAAGAAACGAACTAGTAATTATCTGCGCAGTAGCATTAACTGAGCCAGTAACATTTCTGGAAAATTATTTAAAAGAACACTCAACTCAAATAGTATTAGAAAAAGTCCATTTGAAATGAGAAAATATTTAATCTCTAGAGATTTCCAAATGTTGTTTTTTTCTGCAGTGCTGAGCAGTGAGCTCAGGACTGTGCTCACACTGGGCGTGTGCTCTGCCACCGAGCTGCGTCTCCCACCTACTAGAAGGCTTGAGGCAGTACTTTTGCATCTGAGGTCTATACCACAGGCAGGATGTTTTCTTTATATTCTTCCCTTCTAACAGTCCAAAATTAGAAATATCTGGTGCTTGATTTCTGTTGTTAACGTGACTGGATTAAGAAACATCTGGGCATACCTTTGGGTGTATCTGAGGGTGTTTCCAGAGAGATTTGCCTGAGAAGGGACGATTTACCCTGAATGTGGGCATCACCATCTCGCGAGCTGGGGTCCTGAACTGAATAAAAACGGGAGAAAAGAGAGAGCCAGGTAAGCACTGGTGTCCCCTTCTGTGCTTCCTGACCTCTCCAGCCCCCAGTTTACACTGTTTAAAACTTTGGCCAGCTTCTACTACATCAGAAAACAATGAAGTCCTCAGGTGCTCACTCCACTCCATATAGATTCACTGTGATATAAACATCAGCCATGCTGACTGATGTGAGTCTGTTACATTGATGAATCAGTGCTTCTGGCAATTCTGTTGTCTACAATGGTAAACAATCCTGAACATTTTTCAAATAAAAGTTTAATTGTTCTTGTTTTACACAGCGTGATGGTTAGTGTTGAATGTCAACTTGACAGCATCTGGAATCAGGAGATGGGCCTCTAAACATGCTTGTGAGGGATTTTCTTGACTGTGTTGCAATGGAAAGACCTGCCATTTTTGGTGGCACCTTTCCCTGGCTGGGTTCCTGGGCTGTGTAAATAGAGCACTGAGCAGCCAAACCCATTATTGTTCTTTGCTTTCTGACTGTGGACGTAATAAGCTTCTTCAAGCATCTCCTGTCACCCTGACTTCCCCACTATGATGGACTTCATCCTTGAGCTATGGGCCAGAAGAAGTCCTTTCTCCTTTAAGTTGCCTTTCTCAAAATAGTTTCCACAGCAACAGACAAAAATTGGTGTTGAGAAGTGAGGCAGTTGCTGTGGTAAACCTGACCATGTAATTCTCAGGCCTTTAGAACTGGGTTGTGAGGGGAACGTGGAAGACTTTGGAACTTTGGGTCAGAAAAGTCCTTGAATGCTTTAAATAAAGCTTTTTTAATTTTATGATTTACTTTTTAAAATTATATGTATGAGGCTTGGCTTGATGGCATATACTTTTAAGCCCAGCACTTGGGAGGCAGAGGCAAGTGGATCTCTGAGTTTGAGGCCAGCCTGATCCACAGGCTAGCCAGGGCTATATAGTGAGACCCTGTCGCAAAATACAAACCAACCCCAAATTATATGTATGGATGGGGCTAGAGGTTGCATGTTAGTGCTGGTGGCTGCAGGTGCCTATGTCACTGAATCTCTCTGGAGCTGGACTTACAGACATTTTTGAGCCACCTGTTGTAGGTGCTGGGAACTGGATTTGGGTCCCCTGCAATAATACATGCTCTTAACCACCGAGACAGTTCTCCAGTCCCTGTAAGAAAGCTTAACAGACCATTCTGGTAGACAGTTGGAGCCTGATTCATGAGGTTTCAGAGGGAAACAAAGATTCTACAAAGAACTGGGCTAGAGACCATTATTTTTATATTTTGGCCAAGAAACTTGACCTGGGAATACAGCTTAGGGGTGCCTTGCTTCTCAAAAGTAACTGCCTAAGAGTGTTTTTCAGAGTCAGTACATAGCAGTGCGTGCAGCTGTGGTCCAAGCAGGCCAGGCTCCCTCCTGGGCTGGCAGCAGAGCTTGGCAGTATCCATGTGGTATTGGTCTGGGAAGCTTGAAAGATGAGAGATTGAGGATGTCATTGAGTCTTGCTCTGCAGGTTCAGAGGACATCTAAGACTAGGCAAAGTATGGCTGAATCAGAGCCCCTGCAGAGAGGCCTTAAGAGGCCAGTGTGTCAAGTTTTGAAGGCGCGGCTCAAGTTGCCTGTGGTGGTTTGAATGAGAATGCCTCCTGTAGGCTGGGAGTATTTGGACATTTTGTCCCCAGTTGGTGGTGCTGTTTTGGGAGAAGGTGTTGGGAGGTGTGGCTGTGCTGGAGGAAGCAGGCCACTGGGGGCGGCCTCAGAGAGTTCCTAAGCCTTTAGGGAAGTCTCTGCTTCCCCTGCCTGCTTGAAGATGTGAGCCTTTTTCTGCTTCTGCTCCAGCCACCTCTGCCACCATGCCTCCCTGTCATGACAGACTCTAATTCCTCAGGAACCATATGTTCACGTCACGGTGTTTTACTACAGCCACAGAAAAGTAACTAAGACAGGGAGAGATAGGGATGGACTTCTGGGTTCTCAGTGGAAAGCAAGCTTCCTTCCTGAGTGTGTCTAAGACAAGAGAAACTGAAGTAAGGAGATTCTTAGATCACTCTGGCATTATACCTCAGTGAAAGTCTGCTGCTCTGCCCCTTTCCCTTGGCTTTGGTTCTCCTGTTCCTGAGGAGATCTAGGTTGTGCGTTCTCTCTTGCTGGCTCCTGTGGGGTGTGGCTGAGGCCCCGTTTTCTGTCTGGGCTCTGTACTTTCCTGCTCTATTCTTGGTTCAGAGGGGGATCTTGATATTGGTGACCCCTGAATCTTAATGAACACTTCCCTAAGTAGGGAAAAGTCACTGTCCACATAGACAGCAGGCCGCACACTTGTCTATTGTGATGCCTAGTGTGGTCTGACAAGGATCCGCTCGATGAAGCTGTACTGAGGCTGTTCTACTCCAGGAAATCCGCACTGAAGACGCAAGCACACTGATCTTGAGAGCGCGTAGACCCCCTAGAGACATTTCAACGGCGTTTGTCAGTGTCCACTCTGCCCCAGGCGACACCCATTCTGAAGTGTAGACCAGGAGCACGTGGAGACTCTACTACCCTTTGTGTGCTTCTCTGGGGAGATTGTCGAGACCTCCTGTTGGATGCTCTGGTTTTCCTCTGCTGCCCTTTGTCCTCAGACCTCTATCTTGATATATCCCAACATGAAGCCTGGTTTAGAAATTCTTTTTTGAAAAAGTATGTGTGTGGGTGGGGGGTGCATGTTTGTGTGGAGGCCGGGGACCACCTCAGGGATTGTTCCTCAGGAACTTTCTATTTCTCAATAGTGTAGGACTCATGGATTAAGCTAAATTGACTGGTCAGCAAGCCCCAGGGAGCCCTCCTGTTTTTGCCGCCCCAGTCCTGGAATCGCAGGCATGTCATGCCTGACCTTGTTTGTATTCTAGGGACCAAACCCAGGTCCTCATGCTTATGAGGTGAGCACTTTTTACTGGCTATGCTATCTCCCCAGGCTCTGTTTTGGAAATATTTCTGTCCAAAACTTGGGCCTCTCTCTTAAACCCAGTTCTGTTTTTATACCTCTGGCTTTTACCTGATCGTTGACAGGATAGATGCTCCTGATCCTTGATGAAAGAACAGTGTCAGTGGTCTACACAGAGTTCAGAGACATAGCTTCAGACCAGCTACAGTAGTCGAGGGGCCTCAAAGCACCTGCATTAATTATGCCCCCACCCTGAAGGTCTTTGGTCTAGACACCTGACCCAATCTTGGAAAGACACCAGTTGGTCCTTGGCAAATCCTCTTGCTTTCTGTGTATTTCCCACAGGAAGATGAAAGATTTCTGATCCAACATGTAAGAAACTTGGAAGTCAGTTACCATACAAGAAAAAAGTCTGAACAAATTAAAAAATCAACAAATTGGGGCTGGGAAGATGGCTCAGTGGTTAAGAGCACCGGGTGTTCTGGCAGAAGTACCCATGTGGATGCTAGCAACCATCCATAACTTCAGTTCCAGGGGATCTGAATCCCTCTTCTGTTTTCCTTGGGCATTGCACAACACGGGTGCAGTTAACATTCAGACATAACACTCATACACATAAAATAAAACTTTAAAAACTCAACAACTCCTAGATCTATCAGAGTGTTGAAGTCGTAGGGTTAAACTTATGTCAACAGCTTAGCAGGAGCCACAGCTCAGAAACAGAAACCCGCCAGTGATGCCAGTCAAAAAGCAGAACAAATGATACTTGAGTTGCTGGAAGCTCAGTGTGGACAAGCTAGAGAGCTAATTCCAGGAGACCCACTTTCATGGGTTGTCCAACAATTTTGTGTTTCATTCTCAGAAGCACTATAATGTCCCTACACTGAATACTGAGAGGGGAAAAAAAATCTCTGTATTAGACCAAGTTCTCTAGAGGAAAGGAGTGTGTGTGTGTGTGTGTGATGAAAGGGGAATCACTGGATTGGTTTACATAGTAGGGCATGGGTTAACTCAGCAATGACCATTTATACACCAGAAAGACTGAGAATTCTGCCTCCACAGTCTCAGTCTGTTGCTGAAGGCCTGGAAGATTCCTGGTGCGCAGCTGGTCTGCAGTCCATGTTGGAAGAGCTGAAGGAGATGAAGCTAGATGCTGGCGCAGGGTGTCGGCAGCCCCAGCAGCAGTAGCCAGGGCAGAGGGAGGGGATGCTTTGTCCTGGATGTATTTATTACTTGCACTACTCACCGGAAGGCGCCTCGAGCTCTGAGGCGGCATGCTGTCACCACCCCACAGTTAATACTCTGGAAGCGGTCTATCTCTTAGTTAAGATCCCTTCAAGTGACAGGATTGACCATCAGAATCCCTTCGTGTTTTCAGAAGTGGGGAAGCAGCATTCTTTAGACAGGACTGTCCTCAGGAGAAACTACTCCAGATGACCCTGAGAAGGGAAGCAGCCATCTCCAGCTGCCAATAGCTTTCTTGTAAATAAGGGAGAAAACAACTGAGAAGCATTTGTTAAGTCAAAGTCTAGGATGGAGGTTCTTCAGATGACTGAGTTTGGGGGCTGGAGAGATGGCTTAGTGGTTGATAGCACTGGCTGTCCTTCCAGAGGACCCAGGTTTGGTTCCCAGAACCCACATGGCGGCTAGCAACTGAATTAGGATTCAACTGAATCTCCTGTTTCAACTGAAACTCCTGTTTCAGAGGATTCATTGTCATCTTCCGGCCTCTGAAGTCACTGAATGTGCAGTTACATACATGCAGGAAAAACACTCATACACATAAAATTTAAAGATATTTTTAAAAGATTAAGCTCCTAGACCTAATCTGTCAGCTACACCCCTTCCTCCTTCTTATCCCCACACTGATAATGTAATTACATCTGAAAGAATCGTGCATCTCAGCATATATTTAAGATGCCAGTCTCAGAACCCGAATGGAACACACCTGTCATATCGGCTCTCAGGAGGCTGAGGCAGGAAGATTGCAAATTTGAGCCCAACCTGGGCTACATAGAGACTCTGTCTCAAAGCAAAAGCAAAATTCCTAAAGCACTAACAAAACAAAAAACAAAAGAAACCTCAGGCAAGGGGTTAGACTCAGCAGCAGAGTGCTTACATAGCATGTATAAGGCCTGGGTTTTATCTCTGGTACTGGAGAAAAAACAAAATCCCTGGGGAAATCCAGAGACAGAAGGAGAGGAGAAAGCAAGGACACAGGGAAAAGTTTGGTCTAACCTCTGCAGCCGCAGAAAGTGAATAGCCGGAGGCCCCCTCGCCAAGTAAACATGAGACATGACACTAAAGGCTTATTTATTGCCATTTATTTCACATATTGCATCACATCATCATCATTATTGCTATTGTTAAGATTATTATTGACAGGGTCTCCCTGTAGCCAAAGCTAGCCCAGAACCCCCTATGTAGACCAGGCTGGCCTCAATCTCACAGAGATCCATCTGCCTCTACCTCCCCAGTGCTGAGACTAAACGTGTGCATCACCTTGCCCAGCAACATCACATCATTTTTTAAAACATTAAATTATAAGGTATACTGAGGCATACCGAATAGATCAACAATAGGACCAAACTCAAGCCGACACAGATGTTGGAACTGTCAGACTGGGAACTCGAATATGATTAGTTTGTAAGGACTCTAATGGAAGCAGCAGGCCACATTCATGAACATTCATGAACGACATGAGCAAAGTGATGGAAACTGGGAAATAAAAAGGGAAATGACAGGGAATAAGCATGAGGACCACAGTTCAAGTCTCAGCACCTCTGTAAAAGTTGAGTGTTGTCTCTGTAACTCCAGTGGAGACAAGATCACTGTGACTTGCTGGCTGCCAGCCTAGAAGAAAAAGGTGAACTCTAGATTCCGGGAGGGCCTCTGCCTCAAAGCTACAAGGCAGAGACACATCCTCGAACACACACACACACATACCACACCCCTGTGCACAGGCCTGTGTATCTGCACACAGGTACACATCCTCCCCCCCACACCTGTGCACGGGCAATGTATCTGCACACACATGCCCATCCTCAACCACACACACACCCCTGTGCACAGGTATGTGTATCTACACACATGTGCACAACGTTATACCACACACACACACCCATGCACAGGCATGTGTATCTGCATACATGTGCTTATCCTCCACCACACCACACGCAGAGTTACCACCAAAACTGAAATGTGAAGACCAAAAAAAAGAAAAGAATAAATTGGGCTATTTAACAGTGAGAAGGTCACAAAGGTGTAACATACATAACAGGAGTCAAAACAAGCAACAAAATGACGAATATCTTTCTGAGACCAGGAGACCACGGATCCAAGAAACTTAAAGAACAGGAAGGAAGGTAAATCCGTCCCTCCCCAGCAAATCACTTCTGAATACAACCACAGTCAAATAGCCAAAAAAAAGAACCCAGGAGTGAAATAGGGAAGATCTTATCTGCAGAACAAGAGCTACATCAGACTTCTCTTCAGGAACGCAACAAAAGCAGAACAAAGCAGAACAGAACATTTAAAGCCTCTGTGTCTATATTCAGTGAAATTATTCTGGAAAATATTTTCTCAAACAAAAATTGAGTTTGTCAGCGGTAGAGCCTTCACAGGTGGCGCCGACTCTGAACTGAGTACCTTAAGGAGACACCAACTGGGGAAGGAGCTTCCTCTGGTGACTCAGCCATCAGAGCAATCAATGTGATGGCCTAATCAGCAAAGCTGTTGTCATCGTACAAGATGTGATGGTTGGCTTTACCTTATGAGTGTGTTGCCTGCATGGATGTCAGTGCACCCGTGTCGTGCAATGCCCGGGGAGGTGAGAAGAGGGTGTAGAATTCCCCTGGAACTGGACTTACAGACGATTGTTACCTGCCACAATGGGTCCTCTGCAAGAGCAGCCAGTGCTCTTAACTGCTGGGCCCCCTCTCCAGCCCCTGTGGTAGTTGGTTTTAAGTGTCAGCTTGTCACAGCCTAGAATCACCTGAGCAGGGAGCCTCAGTTGAGGAATTGTCTACAACACGTTGTCTGTGGGTATGTCTACTGGGAATTGCAATGACTGCCTGAAGTGATGTGGGAAAACCCACCCCAAATATGGGCGTCCCCTTCTGGTAGCACTCCAGATAAAAAGACGTGAAAATGGATGTTCGCCTTTTGCCCTCTTGGCCTTCGCCACCACCACCCAGTTAATTTATCCCCTGTTGCTGCTGCCAGTTCCTTGGTTGATATCAGAACCATTTTTCTAGGCTTCCAACATGGACTGAAGACCGGTGGAGCCCTCCAGGCCTATGAGCCCGAGACTGGGTCCGCTGAGGCACCTAGCCACGTGGACAGCAACCACTGGGTTCTTGGCCTCTCTTACGTGAGACAGCTGTTGTTTAACTTCTCTGACTGCTGAAGCACCCAGCCTCTCAAGGACTGAGCAACTATGGGCCTTTCAGGTGTGAGACAGCTGTTGCTGGACTACTTTGCCCATAGTTCATAAGCCAACTTAATGAGCCCTATCCTACTGATTCTATTTCTGTAGAGAACCCTGACTCATAATATTACATTGTCAAATGTGCACTTCTATTCTTTACATCCTACTCAAAACCTTAGGGGTGGGGTGCAGATCTACCTGGAAGACATGCCAATACCACAGGGCACGATGACATAAGGCCTGCAGCACTGCATGTCCCTGCATTTAAGGTCTCAGAAGGACCTAGTTAGCTTGCTCTGTCCCTGCTCTGAATGGGAAAACGAGACCCCAGATGAGGCAGGTGTCTCCTGTCCTGGGCTTGGGAGATCAGATCCAATAGCAGAGTAGTCACATTTGCCATTCTTTTTGTTTTTATGTGTATGAGTACATTGCCTTCAAGTATGTAAGTGCACCTGTGTCATGTTATGCAATGATTGTGAAGGTCAGAAGAGGACGTCAGATTCCCTGGAACTGGAGTTACGGATGATTGCTAGTAGCCATGTGGGTGCTGGGAACTGAACCTGGTTCCTCTGTGAGAGCAGTCAGTACTCTTTAACTGCTGAGCCATCTCTCCAGTCCCTTTTTTTTGAGTCTTTTTGAGACAGGGTCTCCCTGTAGCCCCAGCTTGTCTGGAACTCACTATGTACACGGGGCTGGCCTTGAACTCATGGGAGATCTGCCCGACTCTGCCTCCAGAGTGCTGGGATTAAAGGTGTGCAACACCACGCCCACCAAGCCTGCTATTCTTTTGACTTGCTATTCCTGTCCTTGGGCAGAGGAGGAGACAACAGATTTCAGGATAGAAAAAAAAAAAAAAAAAACAAACAAACCCAAAACTTGTTTGTGAACTCTGCTGGGGAACTTGAACCTCTTCCACTGTAGGGAGAGAATAAAAGGAGAGGTTAGGGTGTAGACCAGCAAGGAGCTGTAGACAGCTGTAGACAGGCTGAGGAGCTGTGGTCTGGGGACACTGTGGGGCAGAGCTTGAGCTGTGGAGGCTGGGAGTATGGCTACCCCAGCTCACCACGCTGCTCCCGACCCGTGTCAGGCACGCCAGGGATGGCCGCCTGGCATGTCCAGGAAGTATAATACGGGGGAGAAGGAAATGTAAAGGAAATCACATCCAAATGTCACCCTAGGTAAGGGACAGAAGATGACATCCATCCACGAAGCCAGAGTCCTGGGTGATGCCACCCAGAGTACCTAACTGAGAGTGCCCGTGGCCCCTGGTCCATATTACAACTACTCGACTAAAGAACAGTTTATTGGTGACCTGAGGGAGCTAAGGTCTCCTTTCCGACCTTCACACCCAGAAGGTATCAATTGCAAGGCCTTCTCCTCTCAAGGCCAATCACATGATTCATGAGATTCCCGGCACAGAGTCAGATCTCCACTCCTAATTAGAAAAATTCCCAATCCTGATTTCAGCGTCAGCAGTAAGGTCAGTGGCTCAAGTCCGATGGGCACCACGCCCTGCCTGTGGGGAGCTCAGGAGGCTGGCCAAGTTGTTCAGCAACAGCTGCACAGCTGTGGAGACCGAGGCCAGGAAGGCCGCAGGAAACTCCCCTAGAGGTTGGCAAGAGGGCCCATGCTCCGGCAGGGCATGGAACCTGGTCCTGCAATTGTACTTTGAGTATGATGGGTCACATCACCAAGCAGCTTGAGGAGGACAGAGCCCCGCCCGTTTGTCCTCAGCATGCCAAGGCTCCGTGGTCTAGGCTCAGTGGAGCCGCCAAAGCCTGTCATTCTTGGCTCCTCACAACCAGGACTTCTGCTCGGGTATCTCAACATTCTTGACAGGATACAGGTACCACATCACCACCCCCGAAGGGTTGATGACCACAGTAAAGTTGTTTTCAGTCCAAAGACCACTGATGACCTCATCTGAGAAGACATTCTGGGCCTGCAACGGGAAGGGATATGTCACTATCAATGCTAGCATGGGAACAGCCATGCAGAGAGCCCCTGGGAGTCCCTGTCTGTGCTGGGCTTCCGGTCCAGCGGAAGCTGAATAACGAGGAAGCATAAGCTTGGGCGGTCAAGTAGTTCCACCCGCATAGCTTGGAAACACCAGGGCAGAGAACACTGCCACCAGAGCTCTGGGTGCTCCTGGCTGCCTAGGCACCTTCCAGAGGCCCCAAGGCATGGGTGAGGCTATATATGAGTAAGGACCACCCCTAGCAATGCCCTTCTAGGGAAACTGATGCCAGAAGCCTGGGCCAGGGGCTGCAGGTGCAGGTGACAGAGTACTTACCTCATACACATGGGCTCTGGGGAACTTCAGCTTTAGAAGGGAGCAGTGGAAGAGGTAAGGCATGTCTGTCCTGCGGCTGAAGAAGACCAGGGCACTCGCCTTATTAGACAGGGGGCGCTTGAACACTTCAATTTGGAATTTATCCTGGGAGTAAAAGATGACCACTGGCTGGAGTCTCTGTTCAGTCTGGCCTGATGTCCCTGCCTGGCCCTCCCCTTCCTTGTGCTCTGCCTCCAAACCCCAGTCCACAGATTGGTTCCACAGAGGTTTGAGGACGGATGCCACAGCCTTCTAGCACTCACATTTTTCTGACAAATAATGACACCTAGTCTTTGCCAGGCCCCTTGCAAGGGGACAGAGAAAAATGCTATGTGAGGCCCTGCCTCAGAAACCTACAGGATGACAGGAGACACAGAGAACCAGGACACACCATGGGTATGCTATCTAAGACCCCTGCCAGGGCTGCTGTGGGGAGAACTATCCAGCAGGGACAATTCGGGGAGGGTGTGCAGGGTGCTTGCCTTGAGTTGAGAGGTAGTGTCATCCTCTAGAAGGTTCTCTAAGCCCAGCTCCACCATCAGCATCTCTAGCAGAGACTATTTATTTCCTCTGGGTATCTCTAATTCAAGTGCCTTTATATAGCTAAATCTCGTGTGTGTGTGTGTGTGTGTGTGTGTGTGTGTGTGTGTGTGTGTGTGTGTGACATGGGCCATGTTATACATGGTGAGGTCAGCAAACAACCTGTAGCATTTAGTTCTTTCCTTTTACTATGTGGGTCCTGGGGATTGAATTCAGTATTATTAGGCTCGGCAACAAGTGTCTTCAGCAGCAGAGCCATCTCACAGGCTCTCAAGATGTCTCTTCTCTAGTTTTTGATACATATCTTTTCACTAGAGCCAGGAATTTGTGCAAAAAACAAAGGCTTTGGGGTGATGCTACTGAATTCAAGTCTTTATACAGATGTGAAGCCCTGGAAGAAAGCTGCTTAGATTCTCCAAGTTCTAGTTTCAGGAAAACGGGCAAGAGTATCCACCTTGCTGAGAAAATGTACCCAGCATGCCCATGCCACAATAGGTGCTCAACTAACAGTAGACACCATTAGTAGTCTTTCTAAAACAATCCATAGACTCTGGAAGGAAGTGTGCATTTTCTGTGGGACATGACCTGGGACTCCACTCACTGACCTCGTCCTCTCAAGAGGACTACCACTGCTGGCTCCTGCCAGTTGCCTTGTTAGAGGCCAGGCCGGAAGCCAGCAGCTGCAGTTCCCAGCAGAGCCCCTGACCCCAAGCAACCAGGAGGGAACCCTGGCAGGGTATTCCAGATGTCCTCCAGGTTAGCAGCCCCTTTGCCCCCAGCTCTGGTCCTCCACATCCCTCCTGCAGTACCTTGTAAATCCTTCGTCCCTGGATACCTAAGGGGTCCTGGTTGATTTTGATCATGAGTGGATTCTGAAGAATATCCATGTTCTGGGGGGAGATGGTGCGTAGGTCTGTAGATATGAAGAGGGGGGCTGCGAGCACTGTCCACAGAGCCATCTGGGCCTGAGATTCCTCAAAGCTGAGGCCAAAGTTCCCAATGAGTAGCTGGGGGCAGAGGAAAGGAGTGGTCAGTGCCAGCCTCCTCAGACGGGTGGGCACCAGGGTCTTTGCCAAACATGTGGCCAAGGCAAAAGGAAGAGATCGCGCAGATAGCTACATGTGGGGGCCTAGCTTGGCACAGTCATGTGGCCTTGGGGTGAGCAAGCCCCTTTGTGTCTAGCATCAAGAAGAGTGGAGGTGACGGTCTTTGGCTGTTCAGATGACGATAGGATCCTGTGGCCAGAAAGCTTCTAAGTAGGGACATGAAGGTTAAGAAACACACCCAGGGGCCAGGCCTAGTGGCACAGGCCTGTAATCACAGCCATTTATGAGGCTAAGGCAGAAGGATCACAAGGTCAGTGCCTGCTCTAGGTCACAGAGAGTTGAAGGCCAACCAGAGCAATTCAGTGAGACACTGTCTCAAAACAAAACATATAAAAAGGTTTGAGTATGTAGCTCAGTGTAGGGTGTTCTCTCTCTCTCTCTCTCTCTCTCTCTCTCTCTCTCTCTCTCTCTCTCTCTTTCTGTAGCCCTAGGTACTGGGGGGAGGGAGAGAGAGGCCAGGCTCTGTGGCTCTTGACTGTGATCCCAGGAGTTCAAAGTCAGCCTGTGCTACTTAGGGAGTTCAAGGCCAGTCTGCATTAAAAGAATCCTTGATTCAGAAACAAGTGAAAGAAAGGAAGGAAGGGGAGGAGGGAGAGAGGGCAGGATGGAGGAAGAAGTCCTCAAGGATCTCTGCATTAAATGAGAGCCTGTGGTAAAAACGAACAAGCATGATGCCGCACCTTTAATCTCAGCACTCGGGAGGTAGAGGCAGGTGGATCTGTGTTTGAGGCTAGGCTGGTGTGCATAGTCAGTTCAAGCCAGCCAGGCCAGCCACAGAGTGAAGATCCTGTCTCCAAAAAACAAAGCAGGGGCTGGAGAGATGGCTCAGTGGTTAAGAGCACTGGCTGCTCCTGCAAAGGACCTAGGTTCAGTTCCCAGCACCCACACAGCGACTGATAACCATCTTTAACTCCATTTCCAGGGGATCCAGTACTCTCTTCTGACCTCTGCAGGCACCGCACGACACGGGTGCACTTACACAGATGCAGGCAGAACACTCAATATACATAAAATACAAACAAAATGAGTAACACAGAGCAGTTTCAGGCTGTGAGACCCTGTCTCAGAAACAAAAAAGAAAGAGAGAGGGAAGGAGGGAAAGAAGGAGAGAGGGAGGGAGAGGTGGTGAAAGGCAGACCTGGACAGGGTTCCTGCAGCTGCCGCAGGCCATCCTCTGCTGGAGCCACAGCTGGAAGGGCCCCAGGGGATTCTTGACCTAAGGCAACCCACCAACCCACAGTCAGGACATAATTATGGTTAATGCTACATGGTATCCAGAGCACTGGATATGTGCCAGACACTGTGCAGGCATCTTAAGAGTTATTTCACTGAGGCCTCAAAACAGCCTTATTCTCTTTCCAAATTATAAGACCCAGGCAAAGAAACCACTAAGGACTGGCTAAGTCAGGTCCCAAAGCTTGAGCAGGACCCCAAAGTAGGCAAGCTCCTCTCTCCTGCCTCAGTGCTGGCAACAGCTGTCTTTGTCATTGGTAATAAATGCTTGTTTGCTAATTAAAAGAGAGAACTGTAAAACTATTTTTAAAAGTCACCTGGGCTATGACTGAGACCAGACAGAAAGGCCAGAGGCAGGATGGAGAGACAGCTGTGCTGGTGGAGAGTGGGGCAGGCCAGCAGGGGCTTTGGAGGGTGAGAGGGCACAGTCCTGAAAGGAGGCGGGGGCGGAGGCAGAAGGGACATTAGGAACAGCGGGACAGTAGGGAACTGCTGATCCTCTTGGTTGCTACAGATGGGTTCTCAGATCTCTGGCTTTGACATCAGATTAGCCTACAGAGGTGGTTAACAATGGGCATCCCAGATCCTGTTCCTGAACATTCTATGCAAAAGAAGGATGGGGATCAGAGGCCTGGACTTCAGCTGCGAGCAATCTTAGGAGAGCCTGTTAGACCCCAACGTACCCAGTCCAGGGACACATTTCAGTGCTGATCTAGACCTTGGAAAGAAGACAGCACAGAGCAGCGGGGAACAGGGATGGCACGGATGGTGGGGCGAGGGACCTCCCCTTCCATGCTGGTACCATGTCTGGGTCATTCCAGTGCCCAGGACCGGCCACTGGCTGCAGTATGTCCTGGTGTTTCACAAACCAGTCTACGATGGAGAGTACACTGCTCCAGGAGTCCTGGATGTCATCATAATTACGCCAGAGATTGCAGATGTTGGCCAGCAGACTGTAGTTCACCTGGATGTTGGGAAAGGCAGGAGCCAGCATCAGTCACACCCTGGTGCTCAGGGATACAGAGCAGCGGGGAGGCTAGCAGGAGACGGAGGGGTGGGATGAGGCAGAGAACAGGTTCCCAGGCTTATGTAGTACTAGATGCCCTCTGAGAAGGTGGCCCCACCCACTCAGGGGCTGCCCAGGCCCACCTTTCACATAGGTCGGTGCGCCCACCACCCTCCCCGCCATGTGCATGTGCGTGAACGCCACCACATACTGACATCTTCTCTCAGTAACACAGCAACCCCTACCCGCATCCTTCATGCGGGTCTGAGCCCTTCTGAGGCTCTGCCTGGCTTCAGCAGCCTTCTGGGGTTCTGGTCCCACCCAGGAACTCGGTGCCACCCAGGATTCTGACCACCTGCTGGGCACTGTGCTGGCACCTTGGTTCCCCTGCCAACCCCATCAGCCCACCCGATGAGCTGGCCTCCTCTCTAATGCCCCGGGGGCTGGTTGAGGCTTTATTTGAAACCTTAAACGTTTCTTGGTTTCTAGATACCCACAGATGGACACACTGGCTTACTATGAGGACAGCAGCTCTGGCTCTGGTGCCGGCCTCCCTCCGCTTGCCACTTAGGAAACAAGGGAGTTGGAAGCATCAGGTGCAGAGGATGGCTTACCTTGGGGGGGAGACCTCCTTCATAGGCTGGCCAGCTGCAAGAAAAGGCGATGGGGCGCCCTGTGGCATTCAGGGCGGCAGCCATCTTGGGGTACCCTGCAGAAAGATCAATTTGGGAATTGAGCAGGCACAGGAAGCAGCCTGGGATCTTTTCCCACCAAAATGAAGGCACTGAAGTTCCAAAGAGGAAGTGCCTGACTATATTTACAGCCTTACTTCCCAGGTGCCAGGCCTCAGGGTACAGCTACAGTGTCCTTTCATCTGTAGGGAGCCTGGGAGCCACAATCAGGGGCTGAGTGGATTTGGGAAAACCATCGCCACTGTAGGCTCTATAGATAAAGCCAAGTGCGTCGGCCACCCCTCCCTGCCCGTGTGATGGCCCAGCCAGCTGTGCACTCACCCAGTGTGCGTTCTTTGGAGGTGGAGAAGCAGCCATCCAGCTTTAGCATGTCCACCTTCCACTCGGCGAAGGTTTGGGCGTCCAGCTCCACTTTGTCTAGAGTGGTGCCGGGGAAACCCATGCAGGTCATTTTGCCCATGTCCGCATAAATGCCCAGCTTCAGGCCCAGGGAGTGAGCCTGTGGGGGTCGAGGGAATATATAATGGCTCAAGTGAGACCCTCAGAAGCCTCTCCTCACAGACACAAGTCACAGGGCCCATGAAAACAATCAATGGCTCCCAGAGCCAGGGATGTAGCTTAGTTGGTAGAGTGCTTCTCTAGCATGCACAAAGCTCTGGGTTCAGTTCCCAGCACTGTAAAAAATGGGCATGCTGGCGCGTGCCTAGAATCCTAGCATTCCAGAAGTAGAGGCAGGGGGATCAGAAGCTTAAAATTAATCTCAGCTATTGAGAGTTCAAGGTCAGCCTCGACTACAAGAGACCGTCACAATAAAATAAAATTAAAAAAGAAAAAACTTTCAGTGGCTCCAGAAGACAGGCCCTGTGTGCTGGCTCTCTGCCTTCTACTGGCAGTGACCACACTCCCTCAATTGCCTCTTGCCTCTAGGTCTTTGTTTCTAAACCTCAGAGGCCTTGTTTCTGGGAGCTCAACTAGATGCCTCTTCCAGGGGACCTTCTGAGTGTTCTAGGCTCACTAAGTGCGATTTCTGCCTTCAGTTCAGGGGGCCAAAAGTAAGTTTGTCAGTTTCCACCACAACACTGAGTTCTCAAGTGGAGGTTGCAAATGCACCTCAGGCAGATGGAGGGGAAGGAAGGGTGCGGCCCTAGGGCCAAGGCGCAGGGCTGGGGCTCACATAGTCAGCCAGGAAGGCAATGCCCTCAGGGAAGCGCTTGGGATCGGGCACCAGGCGGCCTTTGTAGTCACGCCCGCCAATCCAGCAGTCATCAATGTTGAGGTACACATAGCCGAGGTCTCGCCATCCATCCTGGGCCAGCCGGTCAGCCATCTCCATGAAGAGCCGCTCACTAGCAAGGGACAGACGGACGGGACCGTTCAGTGCCCCAGCCTGGCCTCACTTCCGCCTTCTTCTCAGTTCTGGATGTGAGTCCAGATGAGGCCTAGGCCAGGTAGCAAGCACAAATGACCTCTCAGGACTGTTGAGAGTCATAAGATGAAAGGGGTAGTTGGGACCCTAGGTCAAAGTGAGGGAAGCATATGGAACCTGGGCTTTTTATCTCTTTTCTCTTGGTCCACACCAAGATCCCTCCCCAACAGAGGCCCCAGGTAAGTCATGAGGCTAGGTGTCAGATATCCCTCAAGTTACTCCTGCCTGCAGGGTTCCTAGGATTGGTGGAGACCTTGCCCTTTTTGCTAGTTAGTGCCCTCTACTCCCTGCCCCGACTCTACTGGCCCTGGGTGAATCTTGCTGGGTGTGGACCTCACTCACCTGATACAGTTCTTCGGGTCCTCTTCACAGTCGATGTTGCAGCGGAAACGTTCCCAGGCCAGCCAGCCCATGGGTGGTCTCCGCAGGAGCCCATTCTCCAGCGTCAGCAGCTGGACCACTAGAGCCAGCAAGAGCACTGAGTGGGAGGTGGATGACGGAGACTGTGAGTGACTCCCACAGCCTTGATTATCACCCAGCCTATCCATAACCCAGTTGGGAACCAGATTTCCTGGTTCAGGTTAGAGCTGGCTCACCCTGTAAGTGCAGTAATGTGGAGATGGTACCTGGGGGGCACGGCAATGTGTTTGAAGCCCCATTTGCTATTGCCACAGGAAGAATTAACAGAACTGACACCTGAAATCAAGTCCTTCCTATATGTCAGACCAGCTTCTGCTTCCCCTCTCCCCTACACAGAAAGCAGGGGTACACTGCAGTAAGACTCTTTGCTCTCCATCATAGACTCCCAGAAGGTCTCAGGAGGCCAGGCAAAGTGGCACAGGCCTTTACTCCCAGCAGGAGGAGCTCTGAGAGTTAAAGGCTAGCCTTGTCTACACAGCATGTTCCAGGCCAGCCAATGTGGTAAGACTCCTGGCCAAAAAAAAAAAAGTTGGACACACAGGCATGGGGGCACACGCCTTTAATCCTACCTAGCAGGCAGGGACAGGCGGATCTTTGTGAGATGGAAGCCAGTCTAGCTTGGTGAGTTCCAGGCTAGCTGGTGCTACAGAAAACCATCTCAAAAAGACTTAAAAAAAGAAGGTCAGCGCAGCTGCTCAAGCACAGGAGCCCTTTCCAGTTTGGACTTCAGTTTCCTTATATGTGGATTACTGTGCCCACTTTACAAGGCTGCTGCAGGCCACAGCACACACTGGTATCACATATCACGGGAAGGACGTGGCCTCTTTGGAAGAGAAGTGATTCCAGGGTGGGGAGGACATCTTTCCCGTGTATGGCCCAGCTCCCTTCTCTCCCATATACCCATATCCGAGAGCTGGAGCCCCACCCCCAACTCCCGGCAGTCGGTACCGCCCCCATTCCGCTCCCAAAGCCGCCCCAGTAGGTGCAGGTACCTGTCTGCTGCAGCAACATTGTCTTAAGAATCAACTCTCAGGACCTGACTGAATCTTCTCTGCTCTTATTAGCTTTATATGTTGAACTGTGGAAGTTAAGAATGATTATAGTTCCCACAACTCGGTCCTCAAGTCGCCCTCAATACCCGTCACTCCACGCCCCAAAACACATCTTGGAGCGTGGGCTCTTCTTTTAGAAATATAAGTGTTGGAGGGCCTAGAGGTTCATGCCTTTGGCCCCAGCACTTGGGAGGCACAGGCAGGCGGATCTCTGTGAGATCGAGGCCAGCCTGGTCTACACGGCAAGTTCCAGGCCACCTGGAGGGACAGGGAGACCCTGTCTCAAACAAAACAAAACCCCCAAAGAAATCAAGGTGTTTAGGACGTCCGACCTCACCCCAAAGACGTCCCTCTGCCATGCCAGGGCCGGAAAGAGGCAGAGACTGGCTGGAGGACACCCAGGAAGGGAAGCGCCGGACCCCACCCAGCTGGGGCTCCCCATCGGGACCGGGTTCTCCGCCTCGGCCCTCCGCCATCGCGGGCCCAGCGCCCCAGGACGCGGACTGCAGACCCCGCTCCGCGCTTACCCTCGCGCGCCCAGGCCTCCTAGCTCTTCAGCCTCCGGAGCTCCGCCGCGGGTCACGGGACGCGCTGAGAGCCATCCAGGGGGCGGGGCATCGCCGGGCAACCCTTCCGAACAACCTACCAGAATCCCCCTAGCAACGCCGTGCCCCGCCCCCTCGGGCCCGCCCTCCGGAGCCTTCCAAGCCCCGCCCAGGTGGGCTGGAGCTGCGCGCGCCCTCCAGGAGCGTTCTAGTGGCCACGCTGGTCCCCTCAGCCTGGGCTAGGCCCCGGCACTGCGGATACTCGGTGAGCGACCGGGCGGTGACACCCCCTGAGGCTTTGTTAAGACAAAACGCGACACGGCCCAGAAACATGGCTCTTGACACCACCCCCCGACGGTAGTGGAGATGAGTTGGGGGGGTGGGAGCGCACAGCCTCCGTCTGACACCCGAGTTACTGTCCGCCCACGCACCCTCATTCATTCAAGTATTTATTTTTTAAATATTTTATTATTTTTGTTTCATGTGTATGAGTGCATTGCCTATATGGGTGTAAGTGCATCAGTGTCATGCAGTGCCCGCGGAGGTCAGGGGGCGTCGGATTCCCCTGGACTGGAGTTATGGACGGTTGTTAGCCTCCATGTGGGTGCTGGGACTCGAATCCCGGTCCTCTCGCAAGAGCAGCCAGTGCTCTAGGCATCTCTCCGGTCCCGTCATTCAGGTATTTATTGAGCATCTGCTAGGTGCCAGACATTATTCAGGGCGCCTCTTCAAGGATGGCCACCAGATTGCAGTCAAAGCCGGCCCCCAAGGGACCACCTGCCGCCTTCCAGATAAAGGGAAGCCTACTTTTGGGAGCTTCACCCAAAACTCGGAGTTCTCCCTGCCTCCCCCTTTCCTCAGCCTTTACCTGTAATCCTTCAGAATCCCGGGCGCTCTGCCTTTCAACTGCCTAGCTCACTGCTCGACCCCGCCCCCTCATATCTTGCCTGGATGATTGGCAGCAGCTCCTCACTGGCTTCCGGCTTCCATCTGCATTTACTCTTTCCACAGCAGCCAAAGCAAACCTTGGAAACGCAGCTCTGGTTACTCCTCTCCTCAAGCCCTGTGATGGAAACTCAGCTTGTAGTAACAGATGTCCTAAGCCCCACTCTCCACCAGACTCCATTTCCTGCCCTCACCCTCCTCATTGGCCCCCTTCTGGTTCATCAAACATAGCCAGGTCTACTCTGACCACTCTATTTAAAACTGCGACCTCCCCACCCTTCCATTTCCAATCTTCGTTACTGGATTTCCTCACACAATCATCGCCTCCTGACACATCTACTATAGCTTGTTCTATTCATTGAAGAAAATTCAGTGACGGAAACACTGAGCAAAAGTAAGTGTAGAGCCAGGCTTTTAATCCCCACACTCAAGAGGCAGAGGCAGGAGGATCTCTGTGAGAGGGAGGCCAGCCTGCTCCACAGACTGAGTTCTAGGCCAGCTGGGGCTACAGGGAGACCCTGTCTCAAAAACCAGCACCACCATCCACAAGAAAAATAAAACAAAACACGAGTGTAGGGGAATTTACCACCGTGGGTAATGCTACAAAGGAATAGAACCCAGAACTGTGATAGAAACCCAAGAATAGGCTACTGTACATTGTGAGGTCAGGGGCGGAATCTCAGAGAGGACATAAACGACGTGATGGGGCCCCGAGGCAGGGCAGAGCTGGGCGGGGGAGGGGGGAGGTACGGTGTGAAGGAAGAGTGGTCTGAGCTGCAGGCCTGCAAAGGCAAAGGCTCTGAGGTTGGGAACCCGCAAGGTTATGGGCAGACACATGAACGACTTACTTCCAGGCCCCTGGGGAGCCCGGGCCTCCTGCCTCGGTGATCTTGCAGTCTTTACTACGGGCCAATGGGTGGACCGGCTCCTGGCAGAGCCTGGGGACCAGCAGCGGGTTGTAGACGGCCTGGGAGATAGAAGCTGCCCTAAGGATCTAGTTGAGAAGCTGGAGAGGGCTTTGCGGTCTGTGTAGGAGCTCGCCCACCCTTAGGACGAGCTTGCCAGGCTAGGGGCTGGGTGGGAAGTGGGGACTTCAGGGGCAAGAAGCCTGAATTCTCCAGCATGGGCTGGATGGGAGGCCTCTGGATAACTTGAGTTGGGGAGGACCCGGGTTCGAAGCCGTCCCCTCCATGAACGAGTTCTGTGGTTCAGGCCGGTCTCCACCCTCCTGGGCCTCAGTTTCCCTCCGGTGTGCATGCCGAGGCGGCTTCGCCGATCCAGAGCCTTGGTAAGTACTGGGCGGGGAGAGGCCGGGGCGGTAACTCGAGCCTCCCGGGCGGGGTCTCCCGGCTCCCGCGGCCACGTTCGCAGCCCGAGCGGAGGCGCGGGGTCCGGAGCGGGATCGCCGCCTTGCACCGCGCGGGTCAGGCTCCGGGGCTGCAGGTGAGGGCGGTCCGGCGGGCTCCGGGAGGAGGTGGCACCGAAGGGCGCGGTGGCCGGGGAGGGCGTGGCCGCGGGACGTGGCGGGAAGAGCCCGGGCGACACCTCGGGTTCCAGGGACGAGGGGGGATCCCGGGAGAGAGCAGCGCCCCTCCGACCCCCTCCAGCCCCAGCCGCACGCCGGCTGCAGACCGTGCGCTCCACCAGCCTCTGCGATCCCCTCCCGGGCGCAGCTAGACGGGCCTTCCCGCTGGCGGGGCCTGCTCGCTGCTCTGCGCAGCCCTTCCCCTTCCCGGCCTGCACGCTGGCTGCAATTTCATCACTCTCCGCCTCGCTTATTATTTATTTAATTGTGTTTGCTTACAGCGTGTCTCTCCTGCTGGAATGCAGATTCCAGGAGGCTGGGGAACCTTCCTTTGTCCCGTGATGTATTCTCATGCATAGGGCTGATTATTGGGGGCTACTGGGTAGCCTTAGACATCTCAGGACTGGGAGCGGCCATGGTACACAAATATATACTGTAGGGTGAAGGAGGCAAAACCTGAAATCGGGTACTGCCGGCCGGTTGACCTTAGATCAGGCCACTCGTGTAAGGCCATCAGAGCAGGTTTCTCTTAGGTGACTTAAATAAATATTGTAGTGACAAGTGCTGGAAGGGAGAGTGGGAAGATCTGAGGACACTTAGCTCTGCCTAGCCTCAGGGGGCCCAGAGTTGGGACTGAAAAGTGAAGTCCTGACTGCCCTTTGGTGCCTGTCCTGGGGGATGAGTGGAGGGGAACTCGAGCAGGGTGGGAGAGGACTCCCTCCCAGAGGCTGCAGCTCCACTGGGCCCCAAAGGCAGAGCAGATATTTTCACCCCTTGAGAACTGTTTTGCAGACTGTGGGAACCATGTGATGAAACTGTGAACCAGACAAGGGGCCCCCATTCTCCCTGGGTGAGCTCTGCTACCGAATGTGTCACCCACAAGACTTCCACCCAGAAGGTGTGAGCCGACGTGAGACACCCTCCTGCAGCATCTCCCGGGGCAGGTCTCTTTCAGCACTCCTGGTCCATTTTTCCTTGAGTGACTATGACAGTTGGATCAAGTGCCCAGTTCCTTAGGGTACCAGTGTGTGGTGGGTGTGGTTATCTTCAGTGCACCCTAGAACATGCCACTGGAGTTTACACAGTAGATCCCATCTGACCCCTCATTGGCCTGCTCCTCCCTACCCCCATCTGACCCTGAAATCTTCAGGTTCTCAGTGATTGACACCTGAGCAGTATACTACTGAGAAGCCCATTGAGGCCCAGGAGGGCTTGACCTTAGTCTTGGGAGAGGGAGGCTCCCCTGTTAGGGATGGTCAAAGCACAGTAGTTTATTTGGGCCTGGGGTCCCCTTCATTCCAACTGGGGCCTATTTCTTTGGGTTTTAAAAAACACATGTCAAAAGCATTAGGAGGTTAGCCTGAGTTACAGTACCACCTTGGCTCAAAACGATGACAAAAAGGGCCAGGGATGTAGTCTAGTTGGTAGAGTGCTTAGTGTGCCTGAAGTCCTGCTTTCAATCCCAGCACTACGTAATTGAGCACCGTGGCAGGCCTGTAACTCCAGAACTTGGGAGGTAGAGATAGAGCAGCAGCTCAAGATCATCCTTGGCTACATAGTGAGTTCAAGGGCAGCCTGGGCTACATGAGACTGTCTCAAAAAAGAAAAGAAAAGAAAAAAAAAGAAAAAGCCATGTCAGGTTTCTGCCTTTTATCATCTTTTGATACAATCATTGTCCTTTCTGTTACAGTCTTTTACTGTCCTCTTTTCTTTGTGACCCTCATGTGACCTTCAAGAGAAAAGGCAGAGGTACTAGTCTCTTTCACAGATGAAGTCTGAGAACCTCATGGACACAGCCAGTCAGTAGGGCTCACAGGGCTGGGCCACAGGTGGTCTCCTGAGCCAGGACCCTTCCCCTCGGAGACTGCTTCCTCTCCACCTCACAGCTCTCCTGTGAGCCATGAAGCTGAACAAGAGGAGTGTGGCCCACTATGCGCTGAGCGATTCCCCAGCCGACCATACTGGCTTCCTGAGAACTTGGGGGGGACCAGGGACCCCACCCACCCCCAGTGGCACTGGCCGAAGATGCTGGTTTGTCCTCAAAGGTAATCTGCTATTCTCCTTCGAGAGTCGAGAAAGCCGGACTCCGCTGAGCCTGGTGGTGTTGGAGGGCTGCACGGTGGAGCTGGCCGAGGCTCCCGTGCCTGAGGAGTTTGCTTTCGCCATTCGCTTTGACGCCCCTGGAGTGCGCCCACACCTCCTGGCAGCAGATGGGCAAGCCGCGCAGGAAGCCTGGGTGAAAGCACTGTCCCGAGCTAGCTTTGGCTACATGCGGCTGGTGGTACGAGAACTGGAGAGCCAGTTGCAGGATGCCCGCCAGAGCCTGGCTTCGCATCGCTCTGCATCCCAGAAGGCCATTGCCAGCTACCGCAAGCCTCAGGCTTCTGACCGCCGGACCCCAGGCTCTGAGAATGGTCACCTTCTCCGCAGGGACTGCAGCCCCATCAGCTCTGTTGAAGAAAGGGGCAGCAGGCCAACAGGGCGGGATTTAGCTGAGTGGGAGTTACAGGGTCCTGCCAACCACCTTCTTCTAAGCAGGGGGCAGAGCCCCGTGTCCCCTGAGACCTCCTCTTTCTCTACCCTGCATGACTGGTATGGGCAGGAGATCTTGGAGCTGAAGCGGGGGTGGCAGCGGAGGGCTAGGTGGAGCCAGTCAGAATTCAAGCAACAGGATAGGCCTTGACCCTGGACCCTTTGGGCTCTTGTCTTGTCCCGCTGGTCGGGACATTGGGGCCAGTTCTTCAGGAGTTAAATGTTTGCTCATTTCCCAGTTTGCTTTGGATGTGTGTGGGTTCTCTTCCTCCTTCTCTCTGGGCCTTCTCCAACTTCCAGATCTTGCTCTGTGCCTTGAGTGGACTGAGGAATCACCACTTCAGACCTCTTTATTTCTAGAGGCCTGGAGAGGACAGGTGGCTCGTTCAATGTCCACAGCAAGTCCTTGACTGCACTAGGCTGCCCTTTTCTCCGGGGACACAATGGAAAAAAGGAAGGGGGCTGTACTACCCTCCCCTGCACAGAACACACTGTAGCCATAATTTCCAACACAGGAAGTCTTGTGCATCTAAACGCCTGAGGGCTCACACTGAGGTCATGCCAGCAGGACCCTTGAGAGGAGAGGGCTGTCAGCCAGTAAAGAGGATTTCTTTTCTCTCCTGCCGAAAGATGGTGCTGGACGTTGCCCGGGGAGGGGCTGGTAGCTTTTATAAATCAGTAGAAACCCTTCCTGTACTCTGTCCTCAGCAACCAGCTCGTGGGGCTGCCAAGTGGGAAGTTGAAGACGTGGGGAGGCAGGATGGCTTCCTTGGGAAAAGCCAATTTATCGCTTTGGTTCTCAGACTTGGGCACTAAACACTTAGACATGAGCTAAGGATGAAGCTTGTCATCGGGAGACTGAATTGTATGTTTCCCAGGGTCAGGACCTGTTCTGCGCTGCCCAGTGTGCTTAACCCTTCGTTATTGCTCCACTGCCTTTGATATACACAGATGCCTCTGCTAACTTCCTTGTTATAGTAGTTTATTGTTTTTAAATTGTTACAGTTTTTAGGTTTTATTTTTGGATACAGGGTCTCACTTTGTAGATCATGTTGGCTTGGAACTTAGGGCAATCCTCCTGTCTCAGCCTCCCAAAATTGGGAGTATAGACTTGGGCCATCACACCGAGCTTGGTTTTTTTCTTTTTTTGAGACAGAGGCTCAGCAGGGCCTGGTGAGGAAGGCCTGCCATCCATCACTTGTGCTGCCACATCTGGATGTGTTTTTTAATACACTTTGAATAGTAAAATTGCAGGGTCTGGTAGCAAAGACGGTGGAGGTGGTAGGCCCAGGAGTTCGGGGTCGTCCTTGACTATGCTGTTTCTAGACAGCCTCGGCTACATGAATGTCTCAAAAAAACAAGAGTAAATGTTTTTTAAAAATATTATTTATGGGGGCAGGAAGAGCAGGAGTTTGAGGTCCTCTTCGGCTACATAATGAATTTAAGGCCAGTATGGGCTACATGAGACCTAAAACCATTAGTCTTTTGGTTATTACAATCAATGTTTTTACAGGTGAATCAGGGGCGGGAGCTGCGAAGTCAGTATCCCAGGGTAGCATCTGAATGAGGTGTGGGAACCCGGCTCCGCACTGGTGCGGCCTCCAGCCAGGCCTGTTCCCTGTCTTGCAGCCTGCCGCACCTATTGCATATACTCGTGGACAGCACAGGCTTCTGTGAACTTTTAATGAGCTTTTTATTGTTACCGTGCCTTTTATACATTTAAACACTAAAGTTTGTCACTTCTCATTTCGGTTCCTTCGTATTTATTTCACCTCTTCCAGAGAACGGGCGTGAACAACCAAGCAGAGGTTTCGGGGCCGGGCTCACAATCCCGCCCGCCAACCAGGGGCGAGAGGGGCGGTGGCACCCCGTGACGTCACCAAGCAGACGGGTGCACGCTCTACAGCGTCCCCCGGCACTGCGCAAGTACGAGTGCTGCAGTCCGCGTGTACGTCAGCAAGTCTCGCGAGACTTGGAGCGGCGCTCTCAGAGGGCGGCAGCGGCGGCCGGAGTGTGGATCCCGGAGAGGGGCGGAGCTGGCCATGGCGTCCGCAGTGGCTCGCCGGTTGGCGATGACAGCACTCCGACCCGGGGCTCTCCGGAGCGGACCGGGCGAGAGGAATGGTGGCGCCATCTCCACCGTGCCGGGTAACTCTTGTCGGAGCCTGGTACCGTCGAGGTCAGTCACCGTCACCCGCAGCGGCGCCATTTTGCCCAAACCCGTGAAAGTGAGTGTCTGCTCGGGGGAGGGGCGAAGGGGTCGAAGCCAATCACCGTAGGGAGTGTGTGCGGCTCTGTGCTGATTGACATGAGCTGAGGCCAATCACAGGTGGGCATGGACTGGAAGCCTGACCAAGGACAAATAGTGCGCTGTTGGGGTGCAGTCTTCGACGGCTGTGAGGAAATGCTTGGATTACCCTTCTCCCCAGCCCCCGCAGCAGGGTTCCTGGACACCGAAGCTTCACAGTCTTACGGCCGGCGGTGTAGTGACCCATTCCTCTAGGGGCAGAAGACGGGACTGTCCGTGTCGAGCTTATACAAGTTATGCGATCTCTGCCACAGAGTTGATGGAGTAAAGTAATGATATGTACAGGGAACGAAGAAGCGAGATACAGAGGGAGTTGTCGGAAGAAGGGACGAGAATCAAGACCCAGTACTGAGAAGTGTGCCGGGAATCTTTAGGGGTTTTACAGGTGGATCAGGGCGGAGCCATGGATCCGCCCGAGGCCGGCCGCTGAGGCAGGTCGTAGCATCCGCGTCCTGATTTTCCGCCACTGAATCCTGCACTTACTCTCCGTATCCTTGGGTAGTTTCTAAAGGATGTGGAAGGACTCCAAAGCTGTGCATTTAGCTGCACGGCTGTGCGGAGGCAAACCAAAAAGTTCTAGAGCTAGTCTTTTTTTTTCCTTATATTTTATTTTGTGTATATAAGTGCATTGTCTGCATGTATGTAAGCGCACCCGTATTGTGTAGTGCCCGCAACAGTCAGAAGATGGCGTCAAATTCCCTGGGACTGGAGTTACAGTAGTTAGCAGCCATGTGGGTGTTGGGAATCGAATCCAGGTCCTCTGCAAGAGAGATGCCACTGAGCCATCTTCTCCAGCTCCTTAGTCTGACGTGTTCACTCACAATTGACTGCAGTCTGGTTTCACAGCAAGAACAGGAAGGTACAGCTGCTTTACATATATGTCTATATATGTAAAAGCTCCAGAAAAATATAGTAAATACTAATGAACTTTTACTGACATCCCTCCAATCCATGTTGTCTTTTTCCATAAAGACATGCTCACATTTCATACATATTTCTAACATTTAAGATGAAATAAAGTTTCCCAGGCAGCAAGGAACCAATTACTTAAAGATGTTGAAGATCCCTTCACAGCACATTTTTTTCTAATTCACCTTTATGTGTGTTGAGCTGACCACAGTCCAGCCCAGTGTTTTCTTACAGGGCTGTCTGTAAATACTGGCAAGTAATTAGCCGATTGTACCCTTTAGTTGTTTAGTTTTCTAATTTTCGTTTAGTCTTAAGCTTTTCTTGTGGTATCCCGGTTTGATACCCACAACACTCATTTTGTCTCTGTTTTTTCTGAAGACTGTAAAATCAAGTGGTTTATGGGTATCTGGAGTCCACTGGAGGAAATGTCCTTGAGGGCCAGGGCATGAGGTCGAGCTGCTGGGCCTGGCCCACAGCAGCACTCTTAACTCTCTGCAGATGTCTTTCGGCCTGCTCCGGGTGTTCTCCATTGTGATTCCCTTTCTCTACGTTGGGACACTCATTAGCAAGAACTTTGCTGCTTTGCTTGAGGAGCATGACATTTTTGTCCCAGAGGATGATGACGACGATGATTAACAGGTAAGATTTGCTTTTCCCTTAAATGACAGGAACAGGAAATGGGATGACACCCGGTCCATGGTATTCTGGCCTAGTAGAAGCAGCAGTGAATTGACCCACTTGTGACTTTTATTTTGTCCTTCTCCTGGGTGGGGATAATTTGACTTACAGATTCACTGGTATCTCTTACAACTAGGTTAGGGTCTAAGCCTGCCTTTCAGTTGCCCCTGATGAACCTTCATTCAATCCACTCATATTTTCTTCATGATATTCACTGTCATTAGCTTCATTTTAGCAGCTCCATACTGAACTTTAGAAACTGGCAAGGGGTCTGCGGTTGAGAGTACTTGCTGCTTTTGCAGAGGACTGGTTTGGTTCCCATCACTTAGGTTGGTCAGCTCAGAACCACCTGTAACTCCAGATCCAGGAGATCTAGATCTGGCACCCTCTCTTGGACTCTGCAGGCACCTGCACATACATAGTAAACACACCATTCACAAATAAAACTTCAAAGAAACTGGCAAGTCCTCATTACCGTCAGCTCTTCTAAAACTGTGAACTGGTCCACGGGCATGCACAGCTCACAAACTCTTGCCCTGGGGTTCCCAGTGCCCTTCCCATTCAGCTTTCCTGTGACTTCCTGCTCCACTGTGTGCCATATAGCTGGACTTCTATTGGAGGACACTTCTGACTGCCTGGCATTCCTGTCCTGACCTGGTCGTGTTTCCTAGCCCATTCTTACCTTTCATATTCTCACTCACAGGAGGAAGTAACTTTGAGAGCTTTGGGCTCCATGATCCTGCCAGAGAGGGCTGTCTGCAGAAGTCATCTTTTTCTTTTTTTAAAGAATTTTTTAAATTTTATTATGTGTGTTTTGTTTGCATGTATGTATATGTACCACATGTGCACCTGGTGCCCACCTAGACCAGAAATGGGTATTGACCCCTTCTGAGCTGCCATGTGAGTGTGGGAACCCAACCCAGGTCCTTATAACTGCTGAGCCATCTCTGCAGTCCAAGATTTTAATTTTAATTATATATGTGTGTATGTCTGAGTATGGGTTTGTGCACACTGTGGACAGAGGCCAGAAGAGGGTCAGATCCCTGGGAGCTGGAGTTGAGGTGGTTGTGAGCTAACTGATGTGGGTCCTCTGCAGGAGTAGTACCTGTCCTTAGCTGCTTGAGCCTTCTCTGTAGCTCCACCATAATTTCCTGAACTGCTCTCATTCTTCCTCATCCCACGTGTGGCCCATGGTTCTTCCCATCACTCTGTCCTAATTCCACCATTCTTCAGTTCTGTGATGACATCTCCTTTCTCCTATTTGTAAAGCTTGATGTAGTAACACCATCCTCCCAGCACTCAGGAAACTGAGGCAGAGCTCAAGGATAGTTCGTAGGGCTGGAGAGATGGCTCAGTGCTTAAGAGCACTGGCTGCTGTTGCAGAGGACTGGCGTTCAAGTTCCACCAGCACGAACATGGCAGCTAACAACTGTGTGTAACTCCAGTTCTAGGGGATCTGATGGCTTCTTCTGAACTCTTCAGGCATTGCAGGACACAGGTGCATCTACCTACATGAAGGCAATACATTCATACACACAAATAATAAATATTTTAAAAAAAAGATAGCCTCATGATTGGCACATTGTATCCAGCCAGGCTTGACAAAAGACCCTGTCTCAAAAAGGACTGTTCTAGGCCTGGTGGTACATGCCAGTAATCCTAGCATAGGGGAGGGGGAGACAGGAGCAACACAGGTTCAAGGTCATCCTTGGCTACACTGAGTTTGAGAGCAGCCCAGGCTACATGAGACTTATCTCCGAAACAAGTGCCCCCTTCTCCCCCAAATCCCACCTGACCCTTTCCTTTCTTTCAGAGCGTGAAGTACAGAAAGGAGAAAGCAGGATTAGAAGAAATGGTGACTGACACTCTCAGCTTGTCTTTCTCCATCAGCTGAAGTGCTCAGGGAACGCCTTCAGGCTGGCCGTCTTTGTGGTCCTTACCACACCCCAGAACCCTACACCCTCAGATGTGCTGTCCCTGAGCACTGGAAATAATAAGCAATCAAATTATGACTTACGTAATAAACATGATGTGTGTTACTGAGGAATTGTGGAGGTTTCTCAGTCCTGACAGGCTTCTTGTTGCAATTTTTTGTCTCTGGGCTCCCTTCCCTAACCAGGAAACATCTGAGTTAGAAGTCAGGCTACCCAGCAGTTGTGGAGCCACAATTGTAATTGAGAATCTCACTTTTATTTTTGAAGATTTTCAATTTTACATTGTACGTGGACATGCCCATGAGTTTGTGTGTTCTTGGAGCTAGAGTTACAGGTGGTTGTGAGCTTTCCAGTGTGGGTGCTGGGAACTCAAGAGGATGTTCTGCAAGTGCTTCACAAGCGCTTTTAACTGGTGAGCCATCTCTCTAGCCCCTACGACCTCTTGTATAAGTTTACAAAAGCCCCTAAAAAGAAACTTCTATCAAAGCTACACAGGTAACTAAAGCCTCAAGCTTGGCTGGTTACCATATGCCAGTCATGAAGAGCTTTATTACTACCTAAAAAATCTTTAGAATAATCTTGTAAAACTTGGGTTTCTAGGTGAAAACACAGTAGGAGGATCTCTGGTGCTGAAAAGTGATTACTCAGTGGTTATACCTACAGTGCTAAAGTCCTTTTTCCAGCACTTGGGACTGTCCCGAGAAGGAACAGTGAAGACCCATCCAAAGCAAACGGATCAACTCTTTAACCTGATGGCAACAGTATCCTGATATTTAGAGCTACACTTGGGAAGTAGGAAGTAGGGCAAGAGCATCAGTAGTTCAAGGTCATTCTTGGCAACAGTGAGTTTGGAGTCATCCTGGGCTACATGAGATCCTTTTTCAAAAACAAAAGTGCAAAAGTAGTTCTATTTTTGTTCTCTGCTTGCATTACATAGTCATGCCCCAAGAGCATGCCAAGTGAGTAAGATGTGCATTTCATTTGAAGGACCAGTAGTTGTAAGTGGGTCTAGGTCCTGGAGTATCATTTTCCAGGGGGAACCTTGTCAGTTCTGCTCTGATCCCTTACAGGAAGGACAGCTAACTTGGATCACCTGAGCCCTGACTCTGTGGTGCCCAATCATGGAAGCTGTGTAAATAACTCATCCAGCCTCATAAGCACTCTTTTGAGTTTCTGACAGCCCCATCCCTTTATGCTTACTGATATATAAGGATCCCATATAGAGACTCAAACACCACATTTCAAGAAAAGGAAATGAACAGACGGTATGTAAAGTAAGACCCCATTTAAGAAAGGAGACCATAGAAAATCGGTTCCCCAATGCAATCTTCTCACAAAGCAAACGTCAGTGAGTTTATTTAAACTCTAAAATAAATATCAACATGCATCTTTCCATTGAGTGACTTCATGGGTCGTGGCCAACATAGAACTTAGATAGGAAGTCCTTTGGCCTTGGTGTTTCTGTTTCATGAAAGAACCGCATAATATGTGTCCGCTGCTTCCACACTTTAATGGTTTCCTCCAGCTCCATCTTTCCCTGCACAAGTGAGGGGAGAGGTAGTCAGTCCAGGTGATCAAACTGACCGACACGACACAGAAGTCCAGTATTCTGTTTCTGCTTGGCACAACTTGTTAATGACTCTGGACAAGTACTCTTCTAAGACGAGTTTCTGCATTTGGAAGTTGTGGGTGGTGGCTAAATAAACTGAAGCCTTTCAGATATAACTGGCTAATGGATGTCAGGAGACTTCCAGGTCCCCATGACTGCATAACCTGATTGCTTTAACTTACTGTTTCTACTGAACTGCCTCCCATGAGAAGCTACCACTAATGCCATGTGACTGACCTGGGACACATCTTGCCTACCTCTTCTTGTAGGTGGGATACAGGAAATATAGCACTGTCCACTGTTGGGTTCCACAAGCACCCAAACTTTCTACTTGACGTTGTTAGAGTATAGAAAGAATATAAAATACAGGCCTAGGCTGCCAAAATGGATCAGTAGGTAAAGGCAACCTGAGTTTGATCTCTGGTACCCACACGGTAAAAGGAAGGAGCTCTCCTGACTTTCACGTATGTGCTGTGGCACATGCACTCCCTCCTCTGTGTTAAAAAAAAGAAAAAAACTTCAAGCTCCCAGTAGATTTCCCCTTCAATAATCTTACAGCCTTATTTGGAGGTGATCGTTGAGTTCCAGTCTAGGCATAGTGAGACTTGTCTCAAAAAAGGTGACCTCCATGTTCAGCTGCTGAGTCAATAGTTGCTTTTCAAACAGGGTAGACATTTCTCACCTGACAAGATTCAGGAGCACAGGACAAGTTGACCAGTCTGTTAAGTTGGCTAGTGAGGGTCAGTTACCTTAATGACCAGAAGATCAACCACCCTGGGGTCTGTCACGTGGGCATTCTTCTGAAACATTTCTCGGACTTTATCTCGTCCCTGTTTCACAGTGATATCCAACTGGAATAAGTGCACTGAAGAGAAACATGATTCAGGGTACAAATTAGACTGTTTAAGCATGTCTCCAAAAACTGGTTAGGGCACATGACAAGTGGTTCATTCATTCTTTGTCCTAAATATTAGCCCACGCCCAGCCTGGTATTGAGGTTACGAAGTGTGTGAGGGAGCTCAGTAAGCTTACATTTCTGTTTGGGGAAACCCAGACAAACATCTGTGCAGTGTAGTCTGAACAACCTAGGTTTGAATCCCAGCTGCCACCTGCCATATGATCATGCCATAAACAAGGTGGTTCCTGAGCCTGAAATGAAAGCAGTCCCCTCGTCCCAGGGCTGTTGTGAGGGTCCCATTAAATAGAAAATGTTTATAGTAGTATCTGGCATTGAAAAAACTCCATGTTAACATTATTTTTTAATTTATTATTAGTTATACAGGTCTTAAGTTGTCCAGCCTAGAACTCAGTCCTTTGCCTCACCTTCCTGAGTAGCTTGGACTATGGGTAAATGCCAACTGGCCTTTTTGTGGTTGTCAGGGATAGAACCTAGGACTTTTCACCTTTCACATCCTAGGCAAAGCTCTTCAGAGGAATGTTTGTATTACTTTTCTGTGGGATAACAAGCAAAGTAAGATAAGTTGAAGTGTATGGGAAGGCTTTAAGTGAATGATCAGGTTACCTGTGGGTAGGAGAGAGGTTTGAGGTGTGGATTCACTCCTCTAGGTTCTAAATTCTGATTGGAGACAGTCATCTGTGACTGCGAACATAAACTGCTCTGCTCTGCTTCCTGGGCTAGGTGCCATGTGAAGAGCTTTGCACACACTCCTGTATCATGGAGCCACAAACTACTCCACCAGGCCTTCCCCAGAGGGACTGGAATCCCTCTGGAACTTAGGAGCCAAAATAAAACTTACTTCCCTAGGAGGGGGATGTTGGAGGCGGGAGAGGGAACACATTCAGCAATTCCTTAAGTCACAGCCTAAAACAGTGGTGTAAACTCAAGTGACCAAACTTGGTATTAAGCTGGGCATAGTGGTACATGCCTGTTACCCTAGTCCTCAGGAAGCTGGGCCTGGAACTTCATTGTACCAGGTCTGCTATGGTTTTATAGCAAGAACCCAGTTCAAAAGAAAACGAGGATTTATCCATTTTCATCCCTTGACACCTGGGCTTCAGTAGGTTTGCTGATGATGTCAAGGATTCAGAAAGACTGTAAGTACTGGATGGAAGGCCAGGGTGAGAGCAGGGCCCCCAGCTAAGGGGACAGCATAGTGAGATTTGTAAGGATGCCAGTACATTCATTTGACAACAGCCTTTATTGTGGCCATTCTTGTGCCATGTCCCACTTGGATCTATACAACTATTACAACTAGCCAAGCATGCTGACACATGCCTGTAATCCCAGCTTTGGCTGAAGGATCAAGGGCCTGAGGCCAGCCTGGGCTACATAGTAAAATCCTATCAAAATAAAAAACACAAAAACAAAAGTCATAAAATCCCAAAACACCAAAAGAACCCTGTTGACCCTCCAGCCTCAGCTTCCTGAATGCTGGAATAGTGTCTCAAAAAGTATTTGAGGGAAAGACCTGGGGAAAGGGTGGTTCAGATAGCTGAGTCCTGAGGGTTCAGACCTTCAATTCAGACACTGATTTAGCCCTTCCCAAACCATCTGACCTGACTCTGGGCTTTTTTCTCTTTCTTCACCTTCTTTGCTCAAAAGGAAGTTACAGGAATTTATAGAAGTGTTCTTAGACATCTGAATGTGAGTGTAGATATCCCACTTCCTGTGATACTGCCGCACACCTACTATCTGCTTGTCTCCTAGGGCCTTTGGATTTGTAGTCCCTACAGAAACAAACACATCACTTCCTCATAAGTTCCTCCGTCTATGGGAAGTATGTTTAAATTTTGGTGACTAGCAATCTCTCAGAAGTCAGTTTAAGAACTGGCAGAGCGTAGTAAGTTTGCTTTTAATCCCAGCTGATGCAGGAGGATTGGGAGACTGTCTCCAAAGAATGTCAGTTTGAGGGCAGGCACCCCATGGCTCCTTTTAGCTTAAACCCTGTAAGCAGCAATAAGTAATACTAGTAATAATAAAAACAGTAACAGGGCTGGAGACATGCTCAGTGACTGCAGAGAACCAGGGTTCAGTTCCCAGTACCAACATGGAAATGTAACTCCACTTCTAGGCTAATCTGATGCCCTCTTCTGACCTCCACTGGCATTGCACAACACAGGTGCATTTACACACAAGTAGGTAATACAGTCATATACATAAATAAAACATTAAAAAAAACAAGAAATAGCAATAATACCAATATTTAATGAATGTCAACTGTCAGGCCCTGTTGTAAGCATTTTTACTGCCTTAAGAAGACAGTATGCCCATTTTACAGATGAGGACACTGCAGAGATGAAAATTCTGCACAGCTAACAAAGGGCAGAACCTGGAGGAGAGTGCTGGCTCTTTGTACATTCTGCTGCGTCTCAGGCCGCTCTAAGGCGGGCCACGGTGCTGTCATTCTTCTAGCAAGCTGACTAGCAAAAACAGTTCCTGCCACCGGTACACTCTGACTCCCCCATTCACCCCTTTTTAAACCCAGACAGTTCTGAGGGAGAGCTGAGATAACAGTCTGCAATCGGGAGCTCACACAGGGCACAGGTTAGGTTCTCGACCAGTAAGGAAGAGGAGTGGTGGTGATAGCAGCAGCAGCAGCAGGGACCTCAGGAACACTAGCTAGGGTGAGCGGGCTGGGGCGCAAGGCCAGCGAGACCATTTCAAAGCTGGTTTCTCTGGCTAAGCTACCGGACGACCTTGGGAGAGTCACTGCCCTTCTCTGGTCCAGCTCGCTTTCAGGGTGTGGTCTGCCTAAGTGCTCAACGCCCTCGGCTCCCTGGCGCAGACAGGAAGTGTCGCTAACAGCCCTGCCCCTGCCCCCGGGCTCTACGCCACGGACCCGCTTCCCCTCCGCCCAGCCCCAGGCGGTGACCTGCGCTCGCCCCGGGTTCCCTGGGCAGGCGCCACTGCGCTCACCGGTATTCGGCACCTCCCGATACCAGGCGCGGTACAGCTCGCGCACCCTCCGCCTGGCTTCGTTCATATCCCGGCTGAAAACCGGCTTCACCGAGCTGCTAGCTGCAGCCGCAGCCCGCCGCAGGCCGCTGGCCGCCATCTTGCCGAGGAAGCCCCGCCCCTCTTCGACGCGCGTGCGCCGTTTGCGCTGGCCTGGACGCCGCGCCTTCCTTTCCTCGAGTGGGCGGGAGGACGGCGCTGGGGGGTCTCTGATTGGCTGGGAGCCGCCTCCGCTGGGGACGCGCAGGCGCAAGCTCCTTGGTGGAAAGCCGTTATGTGAGCCAACGGTGGCGTCGCCAGGGGGCGCTGTGTGGAGGCCGCTGTCTCTGCAGTTCAGGGGCTTCCACCCCGCGCCTGGCGAGCTCTGAGACCATGGCGCCTGGCTTGACGCTGTAGTAGTGTTCACTGTTCCATGTACTGCACAAATCTGTGTAAATCTTCTAAAAGCCATTTCTTCCAGGGCCCGGCCCCGGGGAGGCAGATTGCGATCTCGGCTCCACTCTTGCCTTTTTATTTTTATTATTAGTATAGTTGCGTTTTTGAGACAGGGCATGGCCATGTAGCCCACGTTGTCCTCGTACTTATGAGCTCCCTGCCTCAGTTTACCTAGGACACACTTCACCCAATCAGCTCCGATTTTGATAAGGAATTTTGCATCACAAATCATGAATTTCTCAAAGGCAATTCAGAATTTTGAGCCTGGAAGCTTAAGTCATCCGTTTTTTATTTGTTTTTTTTTTGAGACAGGGTCTCCACGTAGCCCCAGCTGGCCTGGAGCTCCCTATGTAGACCAGGCTGGACTTGAACTCATAGAGATCTGCCCGCCTCTACCTACTGAGTGCTGGGGTCACAGCCAAATCATTAGTTTTGAGCACCTCTGCCTGCTGACACTTCACTAAGGTTATTGCTGGACATCAAGGGGAACCTGTAAGTGTAAACAAAACGGAAACCCGACAGGTGGTGCCCTAGGTACTGAATGTGGTTTAGCACAGGTGGGGATTGTTAGCTTGTCCTAGTAATCCCATCACTGACAAAACATTCTGATCAAACCCAACTTGGGGAGGAAGGGGTTTCTCTGGCTTACACGGAGGAGCCTGTTTACTGACTTGCTCCCCTGACCTGCTTTCTTATACAATACAGGACCACCTGCCCATGGGTGGCACTGCCCACAGTGGGCTGGGCCCTCCCACATCATTCAACAATCAAGAAAATACCCCGTAGACACGGCCACAGGTCAGTCTGATAGACAATTCCTCAGCTGACAACTGAAGCTACTCAGCATAGCACCCCTGTTTTACAGGCATGGAAACATGGCACGGAATCTGGGCCACTTGCTGCCCTAGGTTACCTCTCTGCCTGATTCCTGACCAGGAGTCACTGTCTTTTCTGAACGTTGAGTTGATGGGAACTTTGAAAATTCTGAGGAAGGGGCAAAATTGAGCTTTGCTGTGTGACCCCCAGCTGGCTCAGGTGTGGCCCAGCATCATCCAGTTTTTTTCCTTTTAAATAGATGTCTATTGTTTTTGAGATGTATTTGTATATCACTTTATTTGTGTGTGTGCTTGTGTGTGTGTAGGTCAGAGGACAACCTGCGCCGTGTTCTGGAATTGAACTCAGGTCATCAGGCTTGATAGCAAGTGCCTTTACCTACTGAACCATCTTGTTGGCCTCTTATTTGTATATTTAAATGGGTATACAACAGAATGCATACAGGAACTGGGAAGATAGTTCAGTCACTAAAGGACCAGCCATGCAAGTGTTGAGGACCTGATTTCTATCCCCAGCACCCACGAAGAAAGCTGGGTGCGATGGCATGCTGGGGAGGTGGAGACAGGCAGATCCATGGGGCTCGGTTGCTATCCACCACCTCTCACCAGGAAACCCAGGTCCCAGGACGGCTCCTGAGGAAGGACACCAGAAATCCACCCTTTATTTCCATCACACCCTCACACACAAATGATTGCAATAATGCCCCAGATACACGATGCTATACAGTATAACAGCTGAAAAATTACTACTCAGTGACCTCCTAATGTCGGCTTTGTGGTGATGGTGATGTAAGCCCGCAGTACTGCCACTTAAAGACATAGAACTGTGCACTGTCACAGCATTTAATAGATATGGTTGATGTATTAACGACTGATGATTTTTGTTTTCTTTTATCTCTGTTCATTTTTTTTCTTTTTTGAGATAGGGTCTCACTATGTAATCCTGGCTAAGCTAGTATTCCTTTAACCTTCTTGCCTCTGTTGAGTCACTTTCTGTTTTTGCTGTAACTTTTTTTTTTTTAATGTGTATGAGTGTTTTGCTTGCCTGTATGTGAGTGCATTATGTGCATTCACTGCCTGAAGAGGTCAGAAGAGAGTGTCGGATCTTTTAGAACTGGAGTTATGGGTGGTTGTTAGCTACCATATGGGTGCTGGGAACTGAACTGGGTCTTCTGTAAGAGCAGCCAGTGCTCTTAACCACTGAGCTGTCTCTCCAGTTCTTTGTTACTTTTTAATGTTTTTTAAAAAATGTGCATGAGTGTTTTGCCTCCATGAATGTAAATGCACACCATAGGCATGCAATGCTGCATGCAATGCTGCATGCAATGCCCACAGAGGCCAAAGGGCAGGAAAGGGCATCAGATACCATAGAACTGGAGTTACAGATCATTATAGCCTCTTCCCATGTGGGTGCTGGGAATTGAACCTGAGTCCTCTGTAAGAGCAGCGAGTGTTCTTAACGGCTGAGCCATCTCTCTAGCCCCTAGTTTTTAGAATTTTGTGTATGTGGTGGTGTTGGTGTTGTTTTCAGTGTGTGCATACATGGAAGTCAGAGAGTTAGCTCTCTCCTGCCACTTTGTGGGGTCTGGGAGCCTTTACCCCCTGAGCCTCTCACTGGCTCTTGTTATATTTTTTTGTGTCTGATATAGATTCTCAGATATAATGTCCTTTTGAATATTGTTAGTCGTATAAACTAGAAGATTTCTGGTTTTCTCCCTTTTTGAGGGTAACTTGCATAGGATGCTCTAAATCAGCCAAATTCCTCCTTTCAGACTGCTGTTTCCACAGGCCCTTTTCATCCTTATCTTCATAAATATCTGAAATATCTATGTTCTCTGTTGGGAGTTGAGATGGGTTCTTTTGTAGATTATGTGAGGACTTGTGAAAATGTTTCATATTTGGAGAAAAAGAAAACAGCTTCTGTACCACCTGACTTTCAGCGAGTGCTGGGGTTCCGCCCCTCAGATCCTTATGCTTGCACAACAAGCACTTTACTGACTATAGGTGTGTCCATAGCTCATACCTTTAGTATTTTATGATTTACTTATTTTTATTTTGTGTCTATGAATGTTTTGCCTGCATGTATATATGTGCACCACATGAGTGCTGTGCCTGCAGAGGCCAGAAAACAGTTTCAAATTCCCCTGGAATTACAGTTGGTTGTCAGCTGTCATGTGGGTGCTGGGAACTGAACCTGGGTCCTCTGCAATAGCAGCCAGTGCTCTTAACTGCTGAGCTATTTCTCCAGTCCTCCCACCTTTACTATTTTGAGTCATCTTTATGGACACATAATGGACATACAAAAACTGCACCTGTTTAATGTGAGCAATGTGATAAATTTTAGCATGTTACATACCTGTGAATTCATCATTACAGCAATAATGAGCATATTATCCCCAAACTTCCTCAGGTCTCTTTGGAACCTCTCCTTCCCTACCACTGAACTTCTGTTTCAACTTGGGTGGAACTGTCAGCTATGTTCCATCATCTGATCAATCACCGTAGTATATTGCTTTGTTTATTTGGGTCATTTAGTCCTCTCTGTAATGTTTTGGAGATTTTAGCGTATGAATTCACACATGTTTTTGTCAGAGTTCTTCCTAATTATTTTATATTTTGGATTCTATTGTAAGTGACTCGAGTGTTTTTATTCCCAGTTTTTACTGGAATTGCATGAAAAAGAGTTGTATTCTTTTTATCATTCCCTATAATTCTTTATTTTTAAAATATCTTACTTATTTTTAATTATGTGTGTATGTGTATGTCTGTGTGTGGTGTGTGCCCATGAGTACAGGTGCCTGTGGAGGCCAGAGATGTTGGATCCCCAGGAGCTGGTGGTTGTAAGTTGCCCAATATGGTTTCTGGGACTTGAACTCGGGTCCTCTGAAAGGGAAAGGGGTGTTATAGCCAGGTGTGGCGGAGCACCCCTCTAATCCCTACACTTGGGAGGCAGAGGCAGCCATATTTCTGTGAGATCCAGGCCAGCCTGGTCTACATAGGGATCAGGTTCAAGAGAGAAGCTCTTCACTTTTCATGGGAGAGATGAATCATGTGTCAGTGTTGATGAGAACGAGCCAGAAAGAGAGAGAAGCAGAATCCGTTGTGGAGAAGGCTCCCTGGATGCTCAGACTGAGGGAAGAGCAGCTGAGGGGAGTGTAGGAACCTTGGGGAGGGCAGGCAGCTCCTTCTACTGGAAGAGGAAATGGCCTTCGGGAAGTGGGTGGACAGGTTGAGGGAACTGCCGGTGTCTGTGTTCTTGGCTCTGCAGAATACGAGGAAGCGACATGGGGCTGAGTGTTTACAGACAGAATCTGAAGCAGTCTGTGGGGAGAGGGAGCTCTAACTGAGGTGGAGCCTTGCTGGGCCACGCAGGATCCATCTCCCGTTGGAGACCTTGACTTTACAATGACATCAATCTGGGCCAACTTTTGATCTGTATGTGGGCTTCAGACAAAAAAGTCATCTTAAGAAGGCCAGGAAATCTTTCACAGCATTCTCCAAATTATTTTTAAATACTGCATAAAACAGAAAGCATGTTAGAAATTGATTAGTAGTTTTAAACTATTTTATTTGCTATTGTTATACCTATCCTCAGGGACATTTTACACCAAATGCTCAGTGGAACTGCACCTTTTCCCACAACCCTATTGCCATCCTGCTTTCCCATCTCAGTTCACTAGGGCCTACCTCCCCAGTTCTGGGTCATTGAAACTAGCTTTCTGTTGGCGCTTCACAGGTCCTGGGAGAAACTGCTGAGCATTTCTAAGCTCCTGGTAAGTTTGGTCTACAGCTGGGATGGGTAGGCCCTGCCCTACTTGCTCCTTGTGAGTGTAGGTCCTGGCCCTTGTGCCAACTGCCTCTAACCTGTGGCCATCCCTGCCAGCCACTGATGAAGTGCTGGAGTCTCAGGCTTGTGTGGCTCACTGAGTGTCACCCTTCTTTTCTTCTTAGACTGAAAATGGTGTTTGGAATATGCTGCTTGAAAGAAAGGTAAGTTTATGTGGGTTCTATGACCTTCTCCAAAGAGAGGTGCCTATTTGGGCCTAGTGGTAGGAGAAATTGGGTTCTCTCTTCCCCCCCTTCTCCTGCCTGTTATAGTCCTGCTGGGATTCAGAGTCAGAGAAAGAAGGAAGTGTGTAAGAGAGCAGCAGAGTAGAAGTTCTAGTCCTGGGAAGTGGGGCACAAGACTGTGTATATGCAGATGTGTCTGCTGTGCGCTGCTTGTCCTGGAGAAGTGGGCTGGGCTGTGAGATACTATTTTCAGTCTGGGTTGTATGATCTTGTCAGTCTAGAGCAAAGAGCTTTGAGGGCCGGAGGGAGAAGAGCTACCTAATGTGAAATGAGGAGCTGTGGCCATCCAGCCAAGGACAGGAGCCTCCTTTCTCCATTCCGATTGGGCTTGCCCTTTCAGCCAGATAAGCCCATGTGAACAGTTTTTAAAATATATTTTTATTTTATGTGTATGGGTGTATTGCCTGCATGTGTGTAAGTGTGCCCACATTGTGCAATGTCCACGGAGGTCAGAAGAGGGTGTCAGATCCCCTGGAACTGGAGTCAGGGACCATTGTTAGCTGCCATGTGGGTGCTGGGAATCGAACCCGAGTCCTCTGCCAGAGCAGCCAGTGCTCTTAACTGCCAAGCCAGCTCTCCAGCCCATCTTCATTATGGAAAGCAAAAAGAGGAAGGAGACAGGAGTTCTTTGTGTGATGTACACTGCAAGTGTGGAGCTGGAAGGAATAGAGGGAGGCAGGGACTCACGCCTGTCGATCAGCAGAGCCTCACACAAGCCTTGTTGCAGCCGAGTTGTGTTCGTGCACACATTTTGACAGGCTGTGTCATGGTGGAGTAAGTTTTAGGGCCTGGAAAAGGTGGAGAGGAAAACCTGTACCCCCGGTGAGGCCGGGGAGACCCCGCCGCACCCTCGTCAGTGCTTTCCCTTCCAGGCGTACACCTTCCTGTACATAGCATTCATCTTCATTCTTGCAGGTAGGGACTGGCGTGCTCAGTTGGGTTGGTGATGGTACAGGACCCGGGAAACTGATTTCCACACATCTCTGCTTGTCCACCAGGGTTCCCGCAGTGCCCCACCAAAGGCTGCCATGTACCTGGCTCCCAAAAGGACCAACACATTTCTCAGGTCTAAGGCTTCCTTTATCAGTTTCTTCCCTTTGGCTTCATAGTGAAACTGGGATCTGAACCCTGTTTCTTCTAACCCTCCTGCTGCCCTGTCTCCCCAAACAAAGAAGCTAAATCCCACACAACTCACTCAAGCCCTGCAACAGTGGTCTTTCGGTTTTTGCTTGCATTCCTTTGGAAAACTATACATCCTTTCACACATTAAATTAATACTTAGTATTTCTCACCATAAATTTGGATGGCTTAAAAGAATATTTTTTTGGGTATGATGGCACATACCTATAATCCCAACATTTTGAGAGACTAAGGCAGAAGGATTGCTGGGAGTCTGAGTTTGGCCTCACCTACAGAGTGGGACCCTGTCTCAAAAACCAATAACTAAATAAGAGACAAATAATGAAAGTTTAAAGGCTATAATGTGCTATAATGACATTTGGAAATATGACTTTCGCCAGCTTGCAGGAGTGGCGTTTTACTATTTCCAGAAGTCTGTGGGGAAAACAGTCCTTGATTGTGAGATTGCTGAGGAGCCATCATAGGTAGGGAATGAATGATCTCAACTCCATGTAACCAGCTGCCTATGTTATCAAGATAATGTGTGAATGTAAGAACTCTGGAGAACTCCGTGTCTCTGGCAAAGTTCAAAGCAGATCCTTAAACCCTATCACCCAGCTATGGGCTGGCTCTCCATGGCAGTGACCAGTGGCAGGGTCACAGATCCTCTCTGATGTCCTAGATCTGATAACCACCAAGAAGCTTCTGTTCCCAGCTTTGGCTCAGAACAAAGATGGAGTCTGAGTGTCCACTGGAGGACACACAGGCAGCAGGCAATGCCCATTTGTAAACCTGTATAGCCCGGTAACTCTCCCTTTACAGACGAGGAAACTTGGGTTCCAAGACAAAAGTGACACACATGCAGGCAATATACTCATATACATAAAATAAGAAATAGTAAATAAAAAAGTTAAATTTTGTTTTTTGGCTAGGAATTGTGGGCTTGTAATCTCAGTAGGAGGATGGCAACCTCCAGGCTTGGAGCCTCAAAAACATCAAAGCTGTATTTTGTTGTTTTGCTGATATTCTTTGACTTTAAGGTTCTCCTCCCACCACTGTGGTTTTTTTTTAAATTCATATTTTTTAATCAGTTAAATTACATAAAATTCAACTTTTCATTACATAGTTCTGTGAGAATGCAGAGTATGTGACCACTGCTGTGGTCAAGACACAGACAGTTCTGTCACTTGAACACTTTAAGCTGAATGTTTTGGTGCATGCCTGTGATCCAGGACTGTGGAACCAGAGGCAGAGGCAGGAGGATTACAAATCTGAGGCCAGCTTAGGTATATAGCAAGATACTGTCTCAAAAAAACCAACAAACCCCAAACTCCCCCACGCTCACAGCCCTCACTCCTGCTTCCTGGCAACAAGTGAAGATGTCTGTTTCTATAGTTTTGTCCTTGAAGGATTGTCAAACATATATGGCCTTTGAGTTTTTGTTGTTGTTGTTTGTTTGAGACAGGGTCTTCTGGTAGCCCCATCTGGCCTAGAACCACTATGTAGACCAGGCTGGCCTCTGTCTCATGGGGATCCTCCTGCCTCTGCCTCTGAAGTGCTGGGATTAAAGTGCTGCACCACCATGCCCTGCAAGTATGGTTTTATTTTGTTTTACTTCGCATAGTTTATTTAGGTCCCATCCACTTGTGTGTGTCAGGCATATGGGCTTTTGTTGCTGAGTGGCGGTCCATTGTGTGGATGTCACAATCTGTTCATCTATTCACTATTTAAGACATGAGAATTTCTAGGTTTTGTCAATTAAAAATTAAACTCATAAATAGGGACTGGAGAGATGGCTCAGCAGTTAAGAACGCTGGCTGCTCTTGCAGAGGACCCAGGTTTGGTTCCCAGCACCCACATGGCCGGTAACAATCATCCATAACTCTGGTCTCCATGCACACGTGTGGTGTACTTACATATGCAAGCAAAACATTCATACACATAAAAACATAAAACAAAAAACTCCATAAATACCATATGCAAATTGTGTATGAGCTCAAGTTTTCTGTTCTCTTGACTAGATATCTAGCAATGGGATTCTGAGACTTATGCCAAGTCTAGTTGTATGAGGAACTCAAAGCTTTCCAGAGTAATGGTGTGTTGTAGACATGCAGACATGACCGAGAAGTTCCAGTTGTTTCATATCCTAACCACCTTTGAACAAGCTGTTCTAACAGGTGTCTATCAATTTTATCAGGTAGTTATTGAGTGTGTACATAATTAAAAGTCTGTAAGGAGCTGAGGAGATAGCTGAGTTAGTAAAATGCTCACTTTGCAAGGATGAGAACCTGAGTTTTATTACCAGCACCCATGTGAAAACCAGGCGTTGTGGTGTGCACTTAAGACTCCCAGTTTTGGGAAAGGAGGAGACAGGGTTTCCTGGCCACTCATCCTAGCTGAATCAGTAAGCCCAGGTGGCAGTGAAAGACCCTGTCTCAAGGGAATGGGATGAAGAATGATAGCACGGGACACTCACTGTCCTTCTCTGGCCTCTACATGTGCACATAGGCATGCACACCTGGACATACATGTGCACATGCACTATATACTCTGTTGTTACAGGCATGCAATACTAGACCTGGGTATTCTTTCTGAATTACTTGTTTATTTTGGTGGGGGACAACCCCAAATAGTCCCCTTAGGGACAGTCTTAAGACATCATTTATCTGAAAAAGATCTTAATGCATACCCAATTCTTTTAATTTATTGTGTATGCACGTATGTGTGTGTATGTATATATGTGCCACAATGCATACCTGGAAGTTAGGAGACAACCCTCAAGAATCGGTTCTTTCCACCATATAGGTCCTGAGGATGAAAGTCTGGTTGTTAGTCTTGGCTCTGAGCACCTTTGTTTGCCCCTAATCCGTACTTGACTAAGCACTTGACTAGGTGTCGAATTTGCAACAACCTGTCTCCTTCCACACTTTGGAGGTTCTCATTGTTGTCTAGTCTCAAAGGCGGATTTTGAGAAAGGATGAAAATTGAATCCCAGCACAAGTTTTACACTCTTCCCTGTCTTTAGTGTTCAAAGTTTACTGTGATGAAGGTCTGGGGCTCCAGGCCCTTCTTCATTTGTTGTTGTAGCTGAACTTAGGTCTTCAAACTTGGTAGCACAGACTTTGCCCACCAAGCTGTAGCCCCGCCCATTTACTCCCTCTTTTCAGAAGTATCTGTGATTTAGTCGTTGAAGCTAACTTTTCCTTCTGCTTTTCTGTTGAAAAAATATTCTTTTTTGAATATATTTTTTTCAACTCGATCTTCTATGCTCGATAGATTTCTTATTCTCCTTATCGTTTTTTTGAGACAGGATCTCCCTGTAGCCCCAGCTGGCCTGGCACGCATTACATAGACCAGTAGCCTCTATCTCACAGAGATCCACCTGCCTCTGCCTCCTGAGTGCTGGGATTAAAGGTATGTTCCATCATACCTGGCCTCATTATCACATTTTTATATTTCAAGAATTTAGTGGTGGTGTTCTGAACATTTATTTTGTGTGCATGTGTGTTGTGTCTGTGTATATTCATGTTCACATGTGTAGGCACATTTGTGTGTGGGTACACCTGCGTGTGGAGGTATGTGGAGGCCAGAGGATGACATCAGGGTCTCCTCAGTTGCTCCTAGATCTAGTGAGTCTAGCTAGCCAACTTGCCCCAGGGATTCCTGTCTCTACCTCATGAGAGCTGGGATTACAAGAGGTTGCCACATTGCGTTTACATGGGGGCCAGGAGTCAGAACTCCAGACCTTATGCTGGTGCAGTAAGTACGTGTTCCGTGAAGCCAGTCCTCCAGCCTATGAATGTTTCTTAGATCCACCGATTCTTCTTTCATGACTATCTTGCTGAGGCCCCTAGGTGTCTGCTTACAAAAGCATGGACGGCAGATTTCACCTCAGCCTTCCTTCTTTCCTTATTATGCAGCCCACTGGGGAAACACTAAGGCCAGTGTGGGGGCCGGTGGATGAGTGCTACCCCATGATTTCTCAGGTGGGTATGGGTTGGGGATGCCTCTTCCCTTGGAGTTAGGTGGTGGCCCTGTCTGCTCCTGGCAGGCACCTGGAAAGATGACTCCCAGTCACTCCTAGCTGTGCGGTACCTCTCTCGTTTCCTTGTGTAGAGGCTCAAAGTCAAGAGTGGGAAGAAGCCAGCTTCAGGGGTACGTGAGTTTCCCTTGGAAAGGCTGGGGTACGGCTCCCAGCTCATGGCAGGAGGGCCCAGGCTTAAGTGCAGGTACCCTTGGGTGGAGCTCAGCAATTTCCACAGCTCAGGACATCTCAGGGTAAACAGGATTCTAACACCTCAAGCATAGGGATAGGAGGGATAAGGCATTCTGAGGACCCTGGTGCTCATAGTCTGCCTTCTTGATTCTCTTTTGAAGGCTACAACCATCAGGGAAATGGGAAGATGGAGTGATACTGCCCCAAGGAGGAGACTGACATCTTGTCTCAAGAGGAAGGGCAGGTGAGGTCATCTAGGGAGGAAGCAAGTATGCTCATTCCTAGTGAGGATGCTGGACGCTAGACTGGGAGGAAAGGAGAGTCGGAAGGTCTCAACCAGGACATCTCCGGGGCAGATTCTCCTGATGCCACTGAGCACTGTAGGGTGTGGAGGGGGCTGTGGGATGAGGAGTGCTAGGACTAGCTTGGTACTAAAACCACCAGGCCAAGATGTCATTTTGGTTGACCAAGGAGTTCTGTGTGACACTGAGAAACAGCAGACCTGGCATGGGGCGGGGGAGCGGAGGAGCGGAGGTGAGGGTAGGGGCGGGGACTGAATCCTGGCTTCTCATGACTTCCTGGAGAACCAGGCCTCAGTTTTCCCATTCGTACAACACAGACTCTGCCTCTTCCTACTGCTCTGTCCTTCCTCCATCCTAGGTAAAGAAAAACATGAAACAGGAAGTTGCAGCATATCCATCTGGTAAAATGGCTGCCCAATCCTGTTGCAGCAGGACTGCCTTGTCCCCCATCTCAGAGATCTATAAACCCTGTCAGGGATACGAGGCCACTCCCTTCCCAAACCTCCCTGAACTGGAGGGGAGTGGGAGAAATACCAGGTAGTTAGATGTCTTGACCTTCTCGAGTGAGCCTCCCCTGGCCTGCTGCTTCCTCCCGGGGCTGGCTGGACTCATGATCACTCACCCTAGCTGGTTACACATCTACCCTTTAAGCACAGGACTAGTCCCAAGGCATCAGAGGGTGCTTGGGGCTTAGTAAAACTTCCTCTCAGCAAGAGACCGACAGGCCCACCTGTTTGTGTTTTAGAGGCTTCTGTGGTAGAGAACAAGGGTCTGGGGGCTGGGTCCTGGATTTCCTGAGAAAGTTCTGCTAGGGGCTACCAGTCACGGACAGCTCCAAGGTGAAGAACTACAAATGAGAAAGGATTCAATAAATCCTTTATTTGCAGCTTCTACAAGCCTAGTGCTTTATTTTCAGGACCCCAAGGCTGCCTCGGACATCCACTCTCCCACCAGCTATGGGTGCACACTTATGCTCCTGAGTCCTGCCTCGACAGTGGGTACATTAGCAGGCCTCAGGGCCCAAGCCAGCCTTTAGAATAAGTGCTCCGGGATGTTGTGAGCTGCAGGACTCCCTCTCCTGAGGGCACTTAGGAAAATGGTGGCAGGAGCCCTCATTGGGATACTGCAGGGTCTTGGGGGAAAATAGGATTCAAGGTGCTCTTTGCTTTAGATGTCTGGAGTTCTCTGTTCTAGATGCTTCCTAGAGGCACTAAAGTCTCAGGAAGTGGTGGTTCTAGACCCTCTGGGTCGCTACCCTTGTAGCTAGCTCAGATCAGTCACCGCGGGATATGGACAGAGGCGAGGCAGCAGCACCTGCCTCAGCAGCTCTGTTAGCGACTTAACCTATTGCTTAGGACAAAATGCCGGACGAAAGTAACTCAAGGAAGGAAAGGTTTATTTGGCTCCTAGTTTGAGGTGTAGGCCCCCATGGTGGGGACCTGGCAGTGGAGAGCAAAACGGCTGGTCACACGGTGTCAGAAATCAGGAAGCAGGGAGAGGTGAATGCTGGTGCTCTGCTTGCCTGCTCCTTGTTATCCTCCATCCTCCCACACTGAGCCCGAGTCTTCCCATCTCAATTAACCCAGTCTAGGAACTCCCTCACAGACATGCCCAGAGGTCTGTCTCTAGGAGATTGTAGATCCTGTCGAGCTGATATTCCCTAACGTGATGGGGGACCACAGGCTGGCGAGGGTCACAGTCCTCAGAGTCAGAGCAGAGAGGCAGACATTCTGGTGCAGCTTTCTCTAGCAGAAGAGAGAGGGAGGGACGGGGTCAGAGTCTACTGTGTAGAGGCACAGCAATGTTAAGGCAGTTTCTTTTCCTCCCTGTCTATGGACCCCAAGGTTGACTCTGCTCCTTTGCCAGGCCTGTACCCGTCTGTGCTCAGCCTATGGGCTCTTTCCTCAAGCTTCAGGGTTCTGCTCAAACTGGCCAGAGAGGTGCCTTACTGTGCAAGGAACCAGGACATTAGCATCCCTGATGGGCTGTGGAATTAGACCAGTTGGTGACTGAGCAGTTTGGGGGGTGGTCCCCTCCTGGGCTCCCATCAGGCTTCCTAGGGAAACATCTGGCACTTGACAGCTAACCCTGGGTGCTAACCCTGACATACCCCTTCCCGCCTCCCTGCTTTCTCCATTACATTGGGGTGTCCTGTAAAAAGTTAGGCACTAGATGTGATGATGCTGCATGAGTTTGCCACTGCTGTATGGCAGGTGGAGATGGGTCTGAAGTGAGGGAGGGGTCCTGCCCTTTGCGACCCATCTGGCCAACACGGTCATCTCTCAGCAATTCACTTTAGGCCCTCCTGCCAGATGCTAGGATCTGCGTATAAGCTTTGCCATTGATTTGGGCAGAAAGTTAGGGTTAGGGGCAGGGTAAAGAAAAGGGTAGCTGATAATCTCTGAGGTTCAACATTCCAGTCCCTTGCACTGAGGTCCAGTGGTCAGGTAAGGATAAGAAGGGAATGAGACTGTCCTTGGGGAGGCCCCATTATAGCCTGGGGATACTGAGACGGTTTAGTTCAGAGATAGTAAAATAAATTGTTATATAGTAGGACCCCAGCTAGGCTGTGAGCGGGATTTGACACTTCCTTCCTAGCGGTGCATAGCACAGAGCTGGTAGGGGGATGGTGCTGTCAGAGCACCAAAGACCCCACGGTCACTGGGCCGGGGCTGTCCAGGGGGCACCGAGAAGGTAAAGCGCTGCAGGAGGCAGGTGAAGAAGAGGAAGAGCTCCATGCGGGCCAGGGGCTCCCCGAGGCATGCGCGGCGGCCTGTGGGTGGGAGTGGGGCTCAGTCAGTCTGGGCCAGATCCAGGTTCTACCCACAAGACACTCTGAGATAGGAACAGGGAGCCGGGCCCCCATAATCACCTGCTCCAAATGGCATGAAGGCCTCGGGCTTCACGAAGCGGCCCTGGGCGTCCAGGAAGTGCTCGGGATGGAAGCGGTGGGGCTTCTCCCAGGCGCTCTCGTCCTTCAGCACCGAGGACAGGTTGGTGATCAGTGTCGTGCCCTGGCAGGAGACACATGGTGTGAGCATGAACTGGGATGGAGACCCCAAGACCCTGGCCACTAAGTTCACACGCACAGCCTCTACCTGCACACACCTGGACCCTTTCCTGCAATGCAGCCCTAAAAGCTTCTCAGCGTCCTCTTGGATGCTCTGACAGGGACAAACGGAACAGGTTTACTACACTGCCACCTGTACCTTATGTAGTGGCAGCCATATGTTTATGTCGCTGCCTTTGTAGCTGGGGGTTCTGGTGCACAGGGTTCACTGCTGCTGCTCTGCTTCCCACACTTACACAGGCTGGGGAGGTCGGTGTCTGGAGTTGAGAACTGAGTTGCCTAAATTCTAGTCCTCCCTAACTGGTAGTGGCTATGCTGAGGCCATTAGCTGACTGGTGGCACTGAGTGCGCATCGGAGGGCCCCATGCCTACCTTAGGGATAAGGTAGCCCTGAACTTCGATATCACGCGATGTCCTGTGAGGGACACCAAGTGGAACGATGTCGCCAAAGCGCTGCACCTCGTGAATCACAGCGTTGGTGAAGGGCATGTGGGTCTGGTCGGCCATCTCTGGGCGCCGCACCTGCCCTATGACTTCATCGATCTCCTGCTGGACTCGGCCTGGAGGGACAGCACCCCTCAGCAAAGCAGCCCTAGGAGACTGCTTCCCAACTTTCTCGTACCTTGTTGTTAAGGGTTGTGTCCAGGTAAACAGGACATTACACGTGCTGGAGCTTGGGGTCAAAGCCAGTGTTGGAAGCCACAAGTGATCCAAGCAAGCTAAGAGGGTGTGCCTCCCCCATTCCTCCCTAACCCTCCCAGCCCCAGACAGGCTCACGCTGCACATCCGGGTGCAGGATCATGAGCAGCAGGGCCCAGGCCAGCGTGATTGAGGAGGTCACCATGCCTGCAGTGAACAGGTCAGATACCACCAGGCGCAGATTTGCATCATTAAAGCTGCTTTCAGGGTTCCCCTTGGCCTGAGCCTGGGAGAGAGGGATGGTTCAGTGAAGAGAAGGAGGAAGTCTCATAGCTCAGGTGCTGGATAACTGAGTCATACATAGGCTCCATCCTGCCTGGATGTACAACTCACAGGACCATGCCCACAGCCCAATATCTTGCAGCTGCCAATCACCTTCTCCACTTCAGCCAGGAAGGCGTCAGTCAGGTCTCTGGGTGGCTGGTCGGGGTCCCGGGTCATCCTGTGCTCATCCAGCAGCTCATCCAGTAGGGCCATGAAGCCCTTCTGCCCAGAGAAGACCTTGTCTGGCAGTCCCGGGATGCGCAATAGTATCGGGAACACATTCAGGAACTGTGACAGAAAAGGGCCCGAGAGCTTCCCGTGTTTAGTGTTTACCTGGTCCCAGTTTCCTCTAGGGTAGACCTAGCTCCTGCCTCTCCGAGCTGGAGTCATAACCCCTAACTGCCAGCTTCCAATCTTTCTCCTGGCCCCGGGCTACCTGAAGGGGCTATCTACCATGGAAATTCAGATATGTGTGGCTTCCATGTGGAGAGGGAGCGCAGGGGGCTCTGGACCTGGGTCTGCAGCTCCCCTCTTGTTGCTAAAGTTTGTCCTGCTCTAGGCCTTTCCTCTCACAGGGACTCTCCAGAATGTCCTCTGTCACCTCTGAATGCAGATCCTTTTCCTGGGGGGCCCCATGGCATGAAGTTATCGAGGTTCAGAAACCCCTGAGCTCTATACCATGGGCAGGAAGCCAGATTCCTCCTCCAGAGTGTCCTTTAACAAGTCCAATAGCCTGACGAAGCGTGGGTCATCGTACTCAAAGCGTCGGGCGTAGAGGAGGGATGAGATCACATTACACACTGCCTTGTCCAATAAGGTGTTGGGGCTGAAAGGGCATCCTGAGGGGGCAGAGATGCCAGTCAGGTGTTTCTCCTATCCCTTGTCCTCAGCTGTATCCCCAGTCCATCACGTACCAGCATTGTTGGTGAAGGCAGCACAGAGGCATCCGGCCTCCTCAGTCACCCACTGCTCCAGCGACTTCTTGCCCAGGCCGAAATGACGCAAGGTGGACACAGAGAAGCGCCGCTGCTGAAGCCAGGCAGGCCCGTAGTGCGCTAGGACCACACCTAGAGGCAGGTGGTCACTTGGCCTGAGAAGTGGTTCTCCGGCCCCACCCCCCATCGTCTTCCCTGTCACCACCACAGAATCCCTTTCCATCGTCAGCCACCAGGCTTTGCTGTCTTTTTTTCTGAGCCTGCATTTTGTAGCTGCCCCCCATTAGGTCCTGAACAGTTTTCAACCATGAACCCCTCCAGTCCCTGCTTCACTGCCTGCCACTATCTGCATTTGCCTTGGGAATGGGGTCCAAAGCCCAAGTGGTCAACGGTGTGCATCGGTGGTCGGTCAGCGGTGTCCTCGCTGTAGTTCACCAGCACTTCACGCAGGGACGCCAGACCGTTCAGCACAACCACAGGCTCAAAGGCCAGCTGTAGGCTGAACAAGTCCCCAAATCGGCATCGCAGCTGTAGGCCAAGGGGCAGTGCATTACTGGCGAGTCTGGACTCTCGGTCTTAGCTACACCATGTAGAACGTGTAGCGGAGGCCGAGTGGTGAGCCTCTGCAAGGGTGAAATCTGGGATGGTCACAGAATCACTGTGGACTCAATCACTCAGTTATAACCTTGCTACCGTCATAAATCTGCCAATAGGTCCCATTAGCATCCCAGGGTATGGATGAAGAAACGTGGGCTCACAGGGAAGCAGTGAGACCCTAACCATGAATAGCTAAAAGATTTGAAGCAGTCACTGTATCTCTCAATTGGGATTTTCTGGCTGAAACTGTTCAGTGTCATGACCCTCAGTCCCCAATCCCATCCCTATGATGGAACGAGAAGGGGTGTGAGACCCACATGACTCTATTTTCCTTTTTAAAGTGCTTAGTTTTTAAAAAGTTTAGTTTTTGCTATGTACCTCTGGGTGGCCTGGATTTTATAATCCACCTGCCTCAGCCTCCCGATTACAGGCATACTGGAATTCTGATGTGCCCTGTGACTCCTGTAGTATTTCTGGCCTGCTCAACTGCATCGCAAACTGGCTGCTAGGTCCTGCCCCGCCTTTGCCCTTGGAAAGTGCATAGGTCCTGTGGTGCTCTCCCCAGGAAGCCTCTTAACCCGTTTTCTCCTGTGGACGCAGCTCCCTGTTCAGCATGCAGCTTTACCATCCACTGTGTTCTGCTGGGGGGTCACCATGACCTTTCCTGCCCTTCAACAACTGCTTCACCTTTTGGAAGCCTGCTGGCATGTTGCTGAAGTCCATCTGCAGCAGGTTGCCCAGCAGAGGGAGCGGCACCGGGCCGGGGGGGCTGCGGGCGGTCCAGCTCCGGCGACGCTGCATCAGGTCCACCAGCAGCAGGAAGATGGCCGTGAAGATGGCCACAGACCACAGTCCGTCCCCAGTCAGCAGCCCCATGGCTCTCTTGCTTCTCTGGGATTCTGTGGGAGCACCTCCCTGTCTTCACTGCAGTCACCTAGGACCAAGAAGGACAGTATTATCACTCCACCAGCCTGTGCTCCCTTTTAAAGGAACTGAGGCCGCCCTTTGTCCCCTGCCTTAAGCCAAACAAGCTGTGGTGTTGACTGTGCACACTGGGTGTGCAGAGATGGGCCGGAGCTCTGGGAACTGAACTCCACATGAGCTGGGTACACTGGTTATGTTAGGCTGGCCACTGAGGGTTCCATGGGCAGATGACGGGTGGACCTCCATTCAGGCACATGATGAGGAGGAGGCACAGACAGCAGAGGTTTGAGAAACATGAGGGTGCCGCCTCCAGTGGGAGTGGGATTTAACTCCCCGGAGGACTTTGCTGTCAGGGACTGAGGGCCTGACCAGCACTGCAGGCCACTAGGCTGTGGGGCCTTGTGCCATTGAAATGGCCTCTGCAGGTGAGTGAGTGTGGGGACTGGGTCTATCGTAAAAGGTATTGAGCAAAGCCAAGCAAACCCGGATACCCTGAAGGGACGGTAGGAGCCTGGCCTGCTTTGCCTGATGCCATAACCTGGCCCCAGGGAGCCACTGTAGATACGAATCTTCTTTTCCCCCACAAAGATCACCCCAGACCAGAAACAGGTTTCTGGGTTTCATTTCCTTGTTCCTAATTTCCACATCAGCCCTACAACCTTCCTGCCTTTACCTAAAGGCCCCACCTTTAACTTTCCCGCCTTTTGTAACGGTTAGAAAGGCCTCCCTATATAAACCTCTGCCTTGGTTTTAATAATTGAACTGCCCACCGACACAGTATCCCGGGAACCCCTCCCGCTGCACTCTGAGCTACCTGAAGCCCTGTTCAATCGTCCTCCATTCTCTGGGATGGCTGGAGACCCACCCACAAGTGAGGGACACTGGGAGGAAGGCAGTCGTTGATCACTGGCGTCAGTGCATCAGGGGCTCCAGGAGTAACTAATGGTCAAGGCCAGGCAACAACTATGTATCCCTGGTCAGAGCCCACCCACAGCTGCCTTGCTGACTCAGGGCTCATGGGGGCACACAATGGCAGCCTTCAACTCTTCAGGCAGCTGGCACCAGGTAGAGCACTTACTGACCCAGGGTGCTTTGAACACCTAAAACCATTCCCTTCTAAAGGAGCAGAGGCTGCCCTTTGTCCTCTGCTTTGAGCCAACCTACCATGTAGCCAGATGCTACACAGGGGCATCTACATAGGCCCTGGCCGCTCTCGCTTTCTTCCGGTACTGCACAGGCCAGGGAGGCAAAGTGACAAAACTGCTCCACATTCTATCTCACACTGAGGCCAGTCTAAGCTCATAAGACCACAGTCTACAGCTCACAGCTGTAATCCTAGCACTTGGGAGGCTAAGGCAGGAGGACTGCTGTGAGTGTGGGGCTAGCCTGGCTACTGTGTGAAGCCAGTCTGGGCTACAGTGTGAGAAGCTGTCTCAAAAAGACTAAACATGTAAAAATAAAAACCATGGTCTGAACTGACCCAGTCTGCCTCCTCTCTCATTGACTCATAGGCCTTCAAATTTTAACTACAGAAATTTTATGTCTGAGTGTTTTGTGCCTCCATGTAAGTGCATCACATGGTATGATACTCTCAGAGGCTAGAAGAGGGCGTCAGATCCCCTGAAACTGGAGTTAGGGATGGTTGTAAGCTGCCATGTGTATGGTGGGAACTGGATCCTGGTCCTCTGGAAGAGCAGTAAATGCTCTTAAACCGCTGTGGCTCACAGCTGTTAAATTCGCACAGTACCTCCCCAGCATGTCCACGCCCTCACTTGCCTGCCACCCTGAAGGGTCTTCACTTGGCCCATATGTCATTCACCAACTCTTACATGGGTTCTTATGGAAACCCTGGCAATCCGAGAGACCATTTGGCAGGAAGCAAAGGGGGAAGAGGAACTTGGCTATATTAGTACATCTGTGGAAACTGTGACAGCACCCTTAAAGCATGCGACTTTATTAAAAGAGGGGCTATCAAGACGGTTCAGTGGATAAAGGCACCTGCTTGCTGCCAGGCCTATAGACCTGGGTTTGATCCCTGGGACCCACACGGTGGAGGGAAAACCACTGGCCCAAGTTGTTCTCTGACCTCCATATGCACATGTACACACAAATAATACAATGTTTTTTGAGACAGGGTCTCCTTCTAGTCCCAGCTGCCCTAGAACTCTATGTAGACCAGAATGGCCTTGATCTCATGGAGATCTGTCTGTCTCTGCCTCCCAAGCGCTGGGATTAAAAAGAAGTTTACTGGTTTTCTTTGGCTTATGGTTCTGGAGGCTCACATCTGGTGACAGAGTCTTGGTAGAGGTGGCAGATCTGAGGCATCACATGGGAAGAGACAGTTATCTCAATATTGCCACCATCCAGGGAACAAGCCTCCAATGCAGGAGCCTTTTGAGGGGTTTGCTTCCTGTGCAGTCTCCTCTGGCTGGAGTGATGTTCTTGTTTCACTTCTTAGTGACTTCTCTGTGCTCATTTGCAGAGTCCTTTCTGCCCCTGTTTTGTTTTGCTGCTCTAGAGCTTCTCTCCTGATCCGTCAGATGCGGGGATCAATCTAAGTGCTTGCTGATGGACTCGGTGTCCTCAGAAGCATACCCCAACACTCAGCAAGGGACTTTACAACACCATTTCAGTTTTCAGTTCTCGTTTGCACAGGATCTCCAGGTCAGAAGAACTGAGGACCCCCAGGCCTTCTGGAGTACACAGTCCCCTACACATGCGCACCGGAGTAGGTTAGAGCTTTTGAGGCCCCTATGTACAACTTAGGCCTTTGAAGTTTCTAGCCTTGTGTAATTTCCCTAACCATGGCCATGTCTCACAGGCACCTCTGATTTTCAACAATGTCTCTGATCACTTCCAGTAAACTTTCTGGGGAAATTCAGTTTGCATTAGTGGAACCCTCAGGGTGAGAATCACCGACAACTCAGGGACAGAGGCTTTGATGAGTCTCCAGGAGCACATGCCCCCTCGATGGCTGGGGGAAGGGAGCTTCCCTGTGGATGCAGGTTGTTTTGGGTTTTCTTTTTGCTTTGAAAAGGTGACTGCTGAGTTGGAGCATGAGCTGCAGAATGACAGCTGGTTAAAAGGCAACAAGGCTGGCCATTCTTGCCAAGATTCAGCCATTTTTTTTCTGGAATATTCTTTTTAGTTTTGAGATAGGGTTTCCTATAGCCCCAGCTGGCCTAGAACTCACTATGTAGACCAGGCTGACTTTGATCTCACAGAGATCTGCCTGTCTCTGCCTCCCAAGTGCCGAGATTAAAAGGAATAAATTCCCATGACTTCTTGTGATATTTAATTTCCAGACACATGAGACAAATGACTATGATATTTTGGAGGGAGGGTGGTGCTGAAGATTGAATTCCAGACTTGCCAGTGGTAAGCATGTTCTCGATCACTGAGTTACACCCACATTTCTTAAAGTCTGATGATTTTGTTGGACAGTTTCGCATATATCTGGTGCTATGGCAAACTTTTGGAATGGTGCCATTTTCCCTGAAATTACAGCTCAAAAGAATGGATTAGTGAATTTCAGGTGATGAGGAAAACTGAAATTATTAACAAAGAAAACTAAAAACTGAGGAAAACAAAACAAAACAAAAACAAAAAACCCAGAGCAACTAGTCATAGAAAATAGCCCCCACTGGCTTAAGAAAACAAATCCTAGCTACCTAGGAAACCAGCCCTCTTGCCTGCTTGAGATCACAGGTGTATCTTTATTTTTGTTAATGTTCTTCCCCAGTTGGAATTGCAACCTACTGGTCATAAAAGAACCACGGGACCCGCAGGTTGGAGACCCATGCATGGTTCACAGGCACATAGGCTGAAAAGCTCTGTGATCCCAACACCCCCCAATGCTGGAGTCGTTCTGAAACAATGCTAAATTGTCAGTGTATACTGAAAAGGATGGTTGCTTTATTGCTCAGGTTTGTAGATCATTCCCCTGGGCCTACTGCCTGCAGGGTCGGATATAAAGCTCTGACTTTCCACTGTTCCTGGGTGTCTGATTTGAAAGCCTCGGTTTCCGATACAGTTTTTCCTATTACACAAGTATCCATTATGTTAAGCAAAATGAAAAACAGTAAAGAAAAATAAGTGGACACCGAAGAGCCGTCAGGCATACCCATTTGTATCATATGTTCAAAGGGAGAAAAAAAGAAAAAAAATGCAAATAAACAATGGCCAGAATGTCCGCGAATCTGATGGGAAACGTCATTATGCCCATCAGAAGCTCAAAGGTCTCCAAGTAGGGTAGACTCAAGCAACCCGCACAGACACACTGCATGGTAAACACAAAGCCCAAAGAGAGAGAACATGGGATATGACTTTACTTAACCAGTAAGCATCAAGCACCCACTGTGTTAAGGTACTTTCCTAGGAAGCAACATCTGTCTTGATAAAGCTTATTTACATTCTGCTGCGGGTGGTGTGTGTTATGGGTCTTCTGTAAAACATGTCATATATATGTAAAGCATAAAATATATACCAAGTCTAATTTGATGTATGCTGTGAAAAAAATGAAAGAACAGGCAGGGAGAGCTGCAATTCTAACCGGGGAGGCGCACCGAGCAACACTTGGGCATAGGTTGGGAGGAGGTAAGAACGCCCCATGCTCGGAGTGTAGAAGACTCAGGCAGAGAAACGCAAAGTGGAGGGCTGCTCCAGACCGCTGGGGCAGTGGCTGACAGGGTGGATGCTGGGAAAGTGGGAGGCAATGAAGGCTGGGAGGAAGTTGGGAGGCAGAGTAGCCTCCCTCCTGCTTTGACTTTGAGCTGGGCGCTTTGGGTGGGCGTGAGAAGGCAGGGTGGCCCATGATTGTCCACTTTTGGATTCTGCCTGTTGTGCTGACGTGGGACCCCTTAAGTTCCTTTAGTGAATTGGTCCCCCAGAGGTGGGGACTCCAAGAGTCCTTGGCACTACCTCCAGCAGGTGCCGGTGCTTTTCAGCCAGTTTAGTAGGGCCACAGGGAAATGGGTCACCATGTGACCATTGTCCAGGTAAAGAACAGAAACACACATAGAAGAATGTGAGCCTAAGTGCACTGGAGGTCGGAAACTAAGGTCTGCCCCTGGAGGAGACAGAATGCCTGAAAAACTGGAGACCTGAGGCTGGTCACCTCAGGCTTCTCAGGTGAGGGTTCTTAATACCGGAGGCTGAGACACTGTGTGTGTATGAGAGAGACAGAGAGACAGAGAGAGACAGAGAGAAAGACAAGAGATGGAGACAGAGACAGAGAGATTATGTGTGTGTGTGTGTGTGTGTGTGTGTTGTTTTCGAGTGCTGGAAACTGAGCTCAGGGCTCATACGCTAGACAAGAGCTCCACCATGCCTCCCATCCTGGGAGAAGTAGTTTTATATTGTGAAGCTGCCAAGATCTAAGTTTCTTTCTGCCCTTTGTTTTCTGTTATGGCTTGTTTGAAAAAACCCAGAGACAGAAGGCCACAGCTTAGAGCAGGGAGGTCTGCAGACTTGGGGGGTAGAAAGGGTTCTTCAGAAGGAATGATAGAAATCTGTAGGTCCAGGCCACTCAGAGTCTAGGAAATTAGAAAGTCATGATCAAGCGCTACCACCCAGCCAGACCTACAGTGCATGGATGTCAGGAACACTACTTAGGACAGTTTTTCTACACAAAAAGTGGAACATGAAATATGAATGAGTCAGCAGACAGCCACCAAGGCCTGGCTGCTGTTCCTGGTCTCCACATCCCTCAGGCTCTACTCACTCACTACTCCCTACTGACCAAGTGGAGAGCCAAAAGACTGTTCATTCTCCTGAGTGGGCCAACTGTACTAATTTCATGGTTTAAAAAACTCTCAGGACCACTATCTCATTTAATTATTAAAATTATTAAAACATCTGGACTTTGCTTAGGGATTCAGACCTACCACTGTCTACTCAGCCTCAACAGAATGCAGTTCCTATTTGTCGGAGCCATCCGCACATGTCTGTGAGGCACTGAGTTGGGCCTTTTGCTTGGATGAAAGCTGTGTGCCACCTTGCCCAGCTTCAACGACTTTTGACCATTCACCTCTGTGGACTTCCTATGTAACTCCTAACCCCAAAGTTCACTACCCATAGTCCCTACAGCAGGATACAGCCACAGCCAAGATGCATTCATGAAAGAGCTTTTGTTTGTGGGCAAAGATCCAAACAGGAAAAAAAAAACAAGCTTCTTGACACAGAAATCACAGGGCGGCCCGCTCAGGGGGCCGCTCACGTTCCCTCCTCTCTCCCTTCAGCTCCCGCCTGTCAGGACTACTCCTGAATTTAGCAACCAGAAGACAATCAGAAACTCTGGCTGCTTCCCTAGCTGGGAGAGTCTGCTCCCTGCACACTTGCAGAAGGCCCCTCTCCACCTGGCCCACTCGGCCCCACAGCCCAGCTGCTAGGCAGCTGTTCTTGCCTCAGTTCACTTGTTTCCTGCAGGAGGAAAAGGCTGGGGTTCCTGCAGTCCTGCTCAAGGCACTGTTGCATCTCTTTACCTGCTTCTGTCTGCTCTGGCCTCTATTTACTTGTATTTTTATTTTATGTGTACCAGGGTTTTGCTTGCATTTAGGTAGATGCACCCACATCATGCAGTGCCTGAGGAGGTCAGAAGAGGGCATTGGATCTGTGGAACTGAAGTTACCGATGGTTGTTTGTCACCATGTGGGTGCTGGGAATTGAAACTGCATCCTCTGTAACAGCAGCCAGTGCTCTGAACTGCTGAGCCATCTCTCCAGTCCCGCTCTGGCCTCTTTTTCTCCTTGAAGGAAAAATTCAAATACAGAAACTAGATCTGGATTCAGAGGGAACTGACATTTATTGAATAGATCATGTCAAACATGCTCACAGTTTTTACTAAACACTCACGACACCTCACTGCTGTAGCAATGCATGGCACTACATCACTCAGTGGGCAGACCAAGTAGGGGCTCATAGCACCCACAAATCAGGGACCCCACGATGATAAAAAGCAGTGTTTCTGGGAAAATGACCCAATATTATCAAAATATGTCACAATGGCTTTCATGAAGAAAATCAGACTGTCGCTGCCCTCCTCACTCCTCCCCAAAGCCAGGGGAAACCAGTCTCTCCAGCACATAAAGCAGACACAAGTCTTCATCTGGCCTAAGTGTCACTCTGCCTACCACAGATGTGGCCAAGGCATCTCTAGGAAGGCACCTGCTTGTCAACAAGCTTCACACTGACAGAGAGGGACCTCATGCTCGGTTTGTTAGCTCTGGTCCCAGTTCCCTACTTTGAACACCAGAGTGCCGCTTGGCAAGTTACGGAGCAGAACAGGTAGAGATAAGACCCAGCACTCACGGTGGACCTGGTGAGTGTCTTCCCTGGGGGAGCAATGTCCTGGAGTACAGGGTGGCCTTGCCACAGGCTGCAGGCCAGGAGCTCACTCTGTGCAGCACTGTATTCCAAAGCTGCTATCACCACCACCTGAAGTCACCCCATCTGGGAGAACGGTGGGCAGAGATGGAGACAGGCTGTGTGGTGTCCTAGAAACAGGACCATTTCCATTCTGGGCTCAGTTCCTTGAGCCACAAGAGAATTCCAATGCCAACCACCGAACAGGCTCTCTTCTCCCCACTTAGTGGGCCCACAGCCATCCACGGACCTCCCTGCGCATGCTGCCTTCTCACAAGCCTGTCCTCCACATGCAGGACACAGACAGCAGAACATGCCATGACTCTCACTGTCACATCGCCCCAACTGCATGTCTATGAGGAAATTATGACCATGCCCTCTGAAGAACGTTTTGGATGGTGCAGATGAGTTTCACAGTTTGGTCTGTTTTCTCCCACTCAGACAGCTGAACAGGGGGAGGGGCTGGTGGTTTGTAACTATAGAAGAAAGTACTTAGATCCAAGGTCTCGCAAAGCTGTGACCGCTAATCCATCAGCATCATGAGCCTGCCAACTGCCATAGAGCTTAGAAATCACACATGGAAATAGCAGGTCCAAACCAGACAAGCTTATAGCATAAAGGCCTGCCATAGTGAACACAGGCTGATGACCCACTTCAGTCATTGCCAACATGGTTGCCCAGGCAACCGGCTTTCGGAAAACATCCCATTCACTCCTTCTCAAACATTGTGTTCCTAAAGTACCATTCCAAATCTTTTTGTTTTTGAGACAGGATCTCCCTGTAGCCCCAGCTGGCCTGGAGCTCACTCTGTAGTCCAGGCTGGTCTATCTCACAGTGATCCACCTGCTGCTGCCTCTCAGAACACCAAGTGCCAGTGTTTCAAAAACATCTTGTTCTTTGAAGTATTATTTGTACATTCCATGTTTCTGTTGTTGGGATTGAGCTAGACCACAGACAGCTGTGCAGGTACAACTCCTCTGAGATTCCACAGACCTACCATGCAGAAGAACATCGAGACCCCTTCAGATCCTCAGGACTGGGAAGCAGACATAGTTTCAAGCACTCAAGGCTGGGTTCACATGGTAGGTCATACCTGTAATCCCAGCACTTGGGAGCTTTTGGCTGGAGGACTGTAAGGAGTTTGAGGCCAGCCTGGGCTACATGGCAAATTCTGGTCAGCCTGGGCCCCAGTGTGAGAAATCTGTCTCAAAAATCAATCCAAACAAACAGCCTGAAAGGAAACCAAATACCCAGTACTTCTGTTACTTAGCAATAAGCAAGATGAATTCTAAGACTCTGGTTGATGAGATGCATGTGTGATTATTTCCGAGGGGCGTATACTAATATCTGCCACTGACTGACATGCACACACATTCTTGCAGGCGCGTGTGTGCACATGCACGCACACACGCACGCACACACTCTCTCTCTTCTGGGTGGAGAGAGCCATGAGAAAGTACCATCAAATATGTATTGTACATTCTAGGTGGTCTGTGGGTTTTTACTGTAAAAGTCCTTGCATGGTAACTCTAGAATTTTTTCAACTCTTTCCCCCAGTTAGATGTGGGTGGGGGGTCCTCTAAGATGGCCAGTGACTGAGATGGCATTCTGTTGTAGAGAGTGCATGCAGAGCTGGCTCCCTACAGGTCAACTTTCATCCCCCCATCTGTCCTCCCTCCACAAGGGGCAGAGTCCAGGAAGAGCAGTCATTTACCTAGGCACTGCCTGTCTCATGGAGGCTGGGCAATCCATGGAAAACTAAAAAGTCACAAAGCTCCAAGGTCAGTGCTCACTAAGAGGCAGAGGTCCTCAATTCGAGAAAGGCTGAGAGTTACTAGGGAGCATATTGCACAGAGTCTGGGGCCACCCTCCCTAACTTTCCCAACTTTTGGGGGTGCGCCTGGGGATGTACCCTTTAATGAAGCCAGGGTGGTTTTATCAATCTCAGGTTCTCCCTGGGACAAAACTGGCCCAGTCCAGTCTCTAAGGACCAGAGGTCCCTACGGTTCCTCTCTGCCAACCTTGGGAAGGCTGGAAGCCCAGCGTGTGGCCTCAAGGGCAGAGGACCAGGGTCCGGCCAAGGTCAGGCAGCTCGGGATCTCACGGCACTCCCCCCCATCCCCCATCCCTCCAGGACTGACCACATTCCCGCAGGTAAGAGGCCACCCCGCTGTCCTCAGGCCTGTCTCCGCAGTGGCAGGGGCTGCGGAGAAAAGGCATTTACCTGAGCAGCTGGGAGGACGCACCCGCCGCTGGGAAGAGGGCAGTCTGCAGCTCCCAGCGGGACCAGCTATGAGGGAGAAGGGCGGCTCCGAAGAGGAGGGTCAGCTCTGTAGAGGAGGAGCAACTCGGAGGAGGGGGGGCGGGGGGAGGAGCAACTCGGAGGAGGGGGGGAGGGGGGGGAGGAGGAGGAGGAGGAGGAGGAGGAGGAGGAGGAGGAGGAGGAGGAGGAGGAGGAGGAGGCGGCGGCGGCCAGGCTTCTGAGGGAGGGGTCAGTTTTGGGGAGCAGGGGTAGCAGGAGGAGGAGTCTGAAGGCGGTCTTTCTAGGTAGGGCTCTGCTCCGGGGAGGAGGAGGAGGAAGAGGGGCAGGAGTTCTGAGGAGGGTCAGCAATGAAGAGGACGGTGGCTCTGAGGAGGAAAGTGTGGAGGAATCCCAAGTCCTTTCTAGCAGGGCAAGTGCTTTGAGAGGTCAGAGGTTCCAGCTTTGCAGGCTCGCTGAGCGCCCAGAGCACTCTGGGACTTGTAGTCCAACCCTATTACCCACAGCCCCCTTGGGCTTCTACTTGGCTTACCCTCCCTGAGGGGCCAGGGGCTTACAGCGGTCCATGGGTTGTCCTTGGGACAATCTGAAGACAGGGAATTGCAGTGAAAATGTAAAAGTAGTAAAGAGAAGCATTCATCACATACACACAAGGAAACCAGAGAGATTAACAGTTAATTTGCCATCAGAGATGGTGGAGACAGAGGAATAACACATGTAAATCCCGAACGAAGAATGTCAACCAAATTGTCAGGAAAAGCCACCTCTCAGGAATTAAGTAGAAATGAAGTTATTTTCAGATAAGCAAAAACTGAAGGGGTTCAGCATCAGTGGACTTGACTTGCAGGACGTGGGAGAGGCAGCAACGATACTAGACTGTTAACTCAAAACCATAGAAGTAAGCAGAGGACAAGGTAAAAACATTGTGAACATGTAAGTTAGTGTTGTTGTATTTTGGGCTTGTAATTCCAAATTCTTTCTTTTTTCCCTATGAGTGAAAACACCAGTGCATAACACAGTAATTAAAAATCGATATTCCTGATTTTAAATGTATAAATATGTAATCTGTGACAACTGTAATATAGTGCTGGGAGGAAACAGATGAACAGAGTTTGTATACTAATGGAAAGTTGTTATTCAAGCAAGGTTTTGACCATGGTTATCTGCGGGTCATGGAAACCAGAGAAAGAGAAACGGAGTTGGAGACGCCTGTCTACTCGAGGCACAGAGGATGACGGGGCTTTGAAGAGGGGTGTGATGCCTGCTGAAACATGAGCCAGCCTCGAACATGGAAGTGAAACGAGCCAATCACAAAGAGACAAGCAGTGTTTGAGCGCACATGTCAGATTCACAAAAATAAAAAGCAGAGCGGTGGCTGTCAGGGCTGGCAGAGGAGAGAACGGGAGCTGCTGTCTAAGGGTGCAGAGTTTCAGTTTCCAGATGAGGAGACGTGGGGATGGATGATGGTGATAGCTGACATCAGCACATACTTGATACCCCTCAACAGTGCACTGCCAACGGTTAGGGTAAGGCTGGGGTGGAGCCCACTGGTGGATACTGGCTGAGTTTGAAAAATGCCTGGAATCAGTTCCCAGAACAATGGGAAACAAAATAAGTCTGGTGAATGTCAGTTATGCCTTTCAAAATAAAACCAACCAGGTGCTCAAACAAATGCATTGATTTGTTTGTTTTAAGTACCAAGGACTGTGACGTGGGGAATAGGCTACCTTAGCTTGGAGAGTTTTGTCATGGCACATTCTTGACTCCTGTTGCGCTGTGGTGACACCTTGTCTAAGACCTGGGAACATGCATCAAGGTCAGACTTTGAACAGATGGGGATGAGGGCCATTTGAGAGCAGGAATGGGGTTTAGGCGAGTGACTAGGATGGCCTGAGTCTGGCACTGCAGGCTGTGGAGACCGAGGTCAGCTGCGTGGGTGCTCCCTGTGTATAGGACACAGAGACACCTGGACATGAGGCTCGGTGAGTGTCCTTCACATCATGGCTGGGAGACCTGACTCATGTCTGACAGCTGTGACCAGCACAGACAGGTATTGTAAATGGACCAGGGAACCGATCGATAAACACACGACAGGTTTATTGTACATCAATAGCCTGAGCCGGGGGAGCAGGACCGGAAGTGGTATCTCGGCTAGCGTTCCACTGCACACAGCTGGTAGGGTGATGGGGCAAACAGCGTCATAAACACCGCACGGTCACTGGGCAGGGGCTGTCCAGCAGGCACCGAGAAACTAAAGCGCTGCAGGAGGCAGGTGAAGAAGAGGAAGAGCTCCATGCGGGCCAGGGGCTCCCCGAGGCATGCGCGGCGGCCTGTGGGCGGAAGTGGGGCTCAGTCATTCTGAAGACTTGACTCCACCCTAGGAAGAGAGCAGGAACCAGTCCCTCCCCTCACACACCTACTGAGAAGGGCATGAAGGCCTCAGGCTTCACGAAGCGGCCCTGGGCGTCCAGGAAGTGCTCGGGATGGAAGCGGTGGGGCTTCTCCCAGGTGCTCTCGTCCTTCAGCACCGAGGACAGGTTGGCGATGATTGTCGTGTCCTGGCGCATGGTAGGAACATGAACTGGGGTGGGGCATTCAAGACCCTCTCCAGTCATTCACATGCACAGGTACTACTGCGCACACCTGGGCACCGCCCTGCAACCTCAGCCCAGAGCCTCTCACCATCTTCACTGCTGCCATGGAAGGGCCTGGTGAGGAGGCTCCTGTGCACACCCAATCCTCCACATGCCCCTGTGCATTGGGTCCGAAGTCCCCTGAGGCCCATTTTCACCTGTCATCGCACTTCCCTGGGGACTCTGTGAGTGGTGGCTGCCTTGTGCACACGCAGGTCCCTCCTGTCAGCTAACGTATGGGAACGTTGGTGTTTCCTGTTTGTTCGGTAGAGGTCGCACTGAGGTAGAAGAGCCCATGCCTACCTTGGGGATGAGGAAGCCCTGAACTTCAGTGTCACGGGATGTCTTGTGCGGCACGTTCATTGGGACGATGTCTGCAAATCGCTGCACCTCGTGAATCACAGCGTTGGTGAAGGGCATGCGGGCCTGGTCGGCCACCTCTGGTCTCCGCACCTGCCCTATGACTTCATCGACCTCCTCCTGGACTCGGCCTGGAGGACAGCACCCTGTGAGCCTTCGCTCCTAGGACACGGCATCTTGACCCTGACCTACCTTTGTGTTGAGGTCTGGGTCCAGGTGAAGGGATGGCTGTCACAGTGTGGCATCTGGGACAATCCAATGCTGGGAGCCACAGTTTCTCAGCTGAGCCCAGAGTGTTCCCCTCCCCCACCTCTGTTACCTCCATCCCAGACCGAGCCAGACTCACGCTGTACATCCGGGTGCAGAATCATGAGCAGCAGGGCCCAGGTTAGGGTGGTTGAAGTGGTCACCATCCCCGCACCAAACAGGTCAGCGACCACCAGGCGAAGATTTGCGTTATTGAAGCTGCTCTCAGGGTTCCCCTTGGCCTGGCCCAGGAGGTACAGTGAGGCCAGAGGAGAGGGAGAACTCAGCTTATGATCTAGTGTCTCCCAGCATGAGAGCTGCGGGGTTGGTGGGTCATGTCAGGCCACACTGTCCCTGACCTCACATCACACAAGAGCAGCCCACATTCCCTCACCTTTTCCACCTCAGCCATGTAGGCGTCTGTCAGGTCTCGGTGTGGCTGTGCAGGGTCCCAGGTAATCTTGTGCTCAGTCAGCAGTTCATCCAGCATGTCCATGAATGCTTTCTGCCCTGAAAATATCTTCTCAGCCAGGCCTGGGATGCGCATGAGCAATGGGAATGCGTTCACCATCTGAAAAAGCCAGATCAGAATACAGGGAGCAGCTTCTTTCAAAGGAACCATTTCGTCATTGTTGTCATTTTTATTAATGTGTGTCTTCTGGGTCGGTTGTCTCTGAATCTTGGGTGGGAATAGAGGAATCGAGCAGGTCATTGGATTTGCGAAGCAAGCTCCTTTCCCCACTGACAATATGAAGGCCCTGGGTGCTTCTCCTGCTCCATATCTAGCTGGACATGTCTCAGTTCCCACTCTCCTTCAAAATGGACTCAGGTTCTGCTTTCCAACTCCTCACCTGTCACCTCCTTAGTTCCATCTTTGAGTGCTAGGTTAATGAAGGAGTGCTCTGTACTGGAAATCTCATAGGCATGTGAGGCTTCCATGTGGACACAGAGCACACGTTCTAACCATTTCTAGAACTGGAGCTCGGTCCACATTGCTCCTCCTGTTCTCTGAAGTTTGTTGAGCTGCAGGCTTGTCTGGTGTGCTTGACTCCCAGTAGGCCCTCCCCCATCACCTTTGCATGCTGATGTCTCTCCTGGAGTGTCAAGAGCAGGAGGAGGCCCTAGGGTTACCCAGCGCTCACACCTCAGGAAGGAGGCCAGCACTGTTTCTCAGACTTTCTTCTAAAGTTTTCAGCAGCTTGCTGAGGAAAGGGTCGTCATACTGGAAGCGGCGGGCATAGACGAGGGACGCGATCACATTGCACACGGCTTTGTTCAGGAGAGTGTTGGGGTCGAAGGGATGTCCTGGGAGAGGAGATGCACATCAAGACAGAGTTCTTATCTCCGTGTCCCCACCTCCGGGGTCACCCACCACCCACCAGCCTGGTCGGTGAAGGCCGCACAGAGGCAGCCGGCCTCCTCGATGATCCACTGCTCTAGGGATTTCTTGCCCAGGCCGAAGTTGCGCATGGTGGACACAGAGAAACGCCGCTGCTCCCTCCAGTCAGGCCCGTATGGTACAAGGATCACACCTGCAGACGTGCAGTCTGTGTAACCGAAAGTCCTTGGCTGGTTGTCCTCTGCTTCTAACATTCATCTCATGTTTGGGAATCAGTCTCACTCCTGAACCCCCCAAACTTTGCTGCCACACACTAGCATTGGCCCATTTTGTGACCTCCATCGAGGATTTCAATGGTTTTTTTAAAAAAAGTACTAGATCACATCACCATTTCGGTCTCATCCTTCTGCTGCTCTTCCCACTACGTCTGCCCCCCGATTCCACCTCTGTCCCCACACAGTTCCTTGCCCTTAGATTTGGGCCCAAAGCCCATGTAGTCAGGTGTAGGAAATGATGGTCGGTCTGCAGTGTCCTCTCCACAGGTCACCAGCGCCTCCCGCACAGCTTTTGGTCCGTTGATCACAACCATTGGATTCCAGCCCACACTGACTCTGAACACGTCTCCGTAGCGCTGTCGAAGCTGAAGAGGACAGTCAAAGCTCTTAAAAATTGAATCTCCACAGAACACTGGAATATTCAGGCTCATCACAGGAACATCGTGGTGTGTGTGTGTGTGTGTGTGTGTGTGTGTGTGTGTGTGTGTGCGTATTGCTTCTTATAGAACTCAGGGCCACACACTCGTGAGATATATTCCCAGCCTGAGGCTATGGGCACCTCATCTTCCTGATTCAGCAAAGACGCATACTGGATGCGATCTCACCAGTGTGACTCTGCAGAGCTAGATTCTGTTCTCAGGCTCTTTGCTCTCCACTGCATGGAAAGGAATGCAGGTTTCTGGAAGTGCTCAGTCCTGAGATCAAGCAGCAGCAAGAGATTTGAGCACCCACAGTGCTCTCTCCCCGCACTTTCCTGACTACAATGCTGCACGGTATTCTGACCTCTGTCCCCCATTGCCATGATGGGATCAGAATGGAAGTAGGGACCGCTTGACTTCGGTCCTTGTCCACTGACTCCCAACTCCGTGGCCACGTCCAGCTCCCTCTCGTGCCCTTTGCTAGCTAAATCCCTCAGAAATTTCAGAGTGTTCACAGAGCCTTCACCCACCACCAGAAAGCTGCTGGGCTGCTTCCTCCCGAGGGCCCAGCTCCTTGTCCACCCGTCCCTGAGCACTGCCACATGCTGCTAGGTTCAGCTTGACCTCTGCTGTGCTTCCTTAACTCACCTTGTACAAGGTGTAGGGCATGTTGTCGAAGTCCATCTGCAGCAGGTTGCCCAGCAGAGGGAGCGGCACCGGGCCGGGGGGGCTGCGGGCGGTCCAGCTCCGGCGACGCTGCATCAGGTCCACCAGCAGCAGGAAGATGGCCGTGAATATGGCCACAGACCACAGTCCGTCCCCAGTCAGCAGCCCCATGTCTGCCTCTCTGCTCCCCACACTTCTTTGGGAGAACCCCTCTCTCCTTCCTCCAGCCGCCTCTGATCAGGAAGAACGCTCTGAGCAGATTCTGAGCACCTGTTGCTTTATAAAGGATCCCAGACTGTCCTTTGTCCTTTGAGTCCAGCCAAGTTGTCATGTTTCGTGTTTAATGAGAAGCTGTAAGGTGGATCCAGAGCAGTCCATGATGGTTGGCTCGGGAGGTTCCTCCCTTTTTTTCTCTCCGGATGTTTACCCCATGGAAAGGCATCAGTATCTGGAAGCTGAGCTCTTCAAGGCCTTACATAGTGGTTATGTTTTGCTGCGTCCTGTCAGGCGCTGCACATGTGTGCAGTGACTCCTGTTCCAAGGGGCAGGATGCTGAGAGTCAACAGTCTGTGAGCCCTGTGTAATTTCTTTGAGACTCAATCTCTCTGCGGACATTGTGAACTATTATTTTGTTCTGTCAGGACTAGTACGACTTCCCTGTGGTGTTTCATCCTGGTTAGTGTCAATGACAGTTGGAAGTTCCATTGTCATCAACAGCAAGTGGAACCGAGTCCCTGACCACCGTGGGGCAGAGTTTTCCATAGTTTGGTAATACTGGATAAACACATCAATAAATGCTTAATCACTGTCCGTTGGACATTTGATGGAACAACTGGAAACTGATAGTGTCAGTCCAGGTCTTTTATGTATTTACCTTTGCTGAGTTCATTCTGCAACCTTGCACTGCGCTGAACCCCAAGAGTGAGTCCATCCGCAATTCCCTCGTCTGTGAGTCTTTCCTGCTCGTTAGTGGGAAGTGCCGTCACACTCGGCTTCTGCTGTGTGATTCTCTAGACGGTCTGGGATTCTCTGTCAGTGCTGCATTCTCAAAACTTAGTTTGGCAAGGACGGCTGAGCAGGTGGTAGTTGGGGAATCTTCCCTTCTTACACATGCACTGCACGCCTCTTCTAAGATGCCATGGGTGTACTGTGGTCAGTTTTGCCGGTTTGGCTGTGCACTTGTCACCAAGAGAATGAATGCTTACGGAGTGACATACTGTCCAGGGTTTCCTCTTATGAAAGACAAATTTATTTATAAGGAGAGAATCTAAATTAAGAATGTCGTGGAGGGTTTCCTGATCGTCAAAGTAACTGCCCACAGATGTGGTTTCCCAGGGTCCAGGCACAGAATCTCAAGCAACTATTGTGTAAGGGGACCAAGACCCAGCTTGGAGTGGAATGAGAGCTTGTAGTATTGTCCACACGGAACTGTGTTGTAGGAATTTAAGACACAGTATTGATGGATCATGCAAGTTTGGACCTTGGTTCCACTGAGTCAGTGTGGTCAGGCTGTGTGTGTCTGGGTCCCAACAATGAGGCCCTAAGAGTTCACTTTGTGAAGCTGTGAAGCTGAAATCTACGAAGCAGTGGAAACTGCAGCAGGTTGACAGGTAGGGGCTCGTGACATTTAATCAGGGGAGGGGCAGGCATGGGTGGAGGCTAGTTCAGGGAGAAGTGATTGCACAGGAGGTAGAGTGTGAAGGAAGTGGCTACGTAGGCCCTTTGGAGCCGTTATGACTCATGAGCCCCAGGTGCCAGGCAGTGCCTTGCAGCATGTGGGTTTGCTCTGCTGGGTTTGGGTCTTCGTAGTCTGCTCGTTCCTTGTTAGGCCTTGTTCGCCTTTGGAATGGGAGTGCTCACCCTGTGCTCTTGTACGTAGAACGTTCAGTGCCTCTTTCTGATTTCATAAGAGTTCAAAAATAAGTGGTTTCCTTGGGACCCAGGTGAGGTTTTGAGTTTAGACTTTCATCTATCTATCCACTCTCTCTCTCTCTCTCTTTCTCTCTCTCTCCCCATCTATCACTTCCTTTATTTCATGTATGTGAGTGTTTTGAGTGTATGCAAGCACAACAGGGTCTTCGTTCAGTGCCCTTGGAGGCCAGAATAGGTCATGGGACCTACAGGAACTGGAATTACGGACAGTTGTTTGCTGCCATGTGGGTGCTGAGAACCAAACCTAGTTCCTCTCCATGAGCATATGGTGCTCTTAACTGCTGAGCCATCCCTCCAACCTCCATTTGCTTATCTTTAACACTTTTTCTTCATGTGTATGTTCATATGTGTCTCTTTTCGGGATCCATTTCCCTGCCTTGAACTATGCTCTAATTTAAGGTTAGGCTGAAGTCAATCTTGTGCACAGAAGTGCTGTGTGAACAGAATGTTTTGTTATGCAAACAATTTACACCTGAGGGGAAGTTTATCTTATGCCCAAGGCTGAAGAACTTTGAAGGAAGATGTGATTGGCTTAAGGTATTTTGCCTGTGTCAACATTGATTTTGTATTGAACTTTTGACCCGTTGTTTGGTTCCTCATTTCACAAAGTATAAAAAGGGTACTTGATTAAAGTTGGGCTGCTTCCGCATTGACTGACAGCCCTCCTGAATCTATCCTTTCTCTCTTGCTCTCTGTATCTATATTGCTCAATCCTCACTCCCCACTTCAGGTATGGTTGGATTTCTGCTAGCGGGCTTTGGCAGTCTCTGTCAGTACATGTACAATTGAGTGACCAAGAGAGCCAGAAAAAGGGGGGCCAAATCCCTGAGGCTGGAGTTATAGGAGGCTGTGAGCCACCTGATTGGGTACTACGGACCAAAGGAGTGTCTTCATCAAGAATAGGGAGCTCTCTTAACCTGGAGACACCTATCTTAACCCATGTTAGGTTTAAATGGTTCTGAATCTATTAAAGACTAAGCCAACTTTTGAAGATGAGTGAAAGCACTTTGCATTCCAAAATCCCCATTAGGTATGGGGAGAAGAGGGAGAAGGTTATATCTTAAACATGATGCAATCAGGCAGGCAGATGATGTAAGGCATGTTTGTACTAATTCCAATTGAGACAAACCTGAGACATGTGGCCTTATCTGCTAAATCATTCCTAAAGCTAAAGAACCTGGAAGTCCAGTATGGGCCCTAATATGCCCTACAAAACAGGACTGAGAATGGGCATGTAAACACCTTTGTATCTGACCAAATAATTCCTGGAATTGTGTGTTAGTTGCCTCGAGGTAAGATACAGTTTTAAGCATCTGTAAGGCTCCAGTCCATCATCCTGGTGTGTCAGGTTGACAATTGAAGCTATGCAGCACACTGGTGAATGTTAGTTCTCCCTTACAGAACAAAACCTAACAAGAAGCTCAAAAAAAATGCTTAGATTTACCTTCACCGTCAGGGATGTGGGCCGGGAAATAGAGCTACTTCAGCTTGCCGAGTTGTCCTGGATCATTCCAGGAGGAATGCGAGGACACCCTGTGTAAGACCTGGGAACCGCAGAGAGGAGAGTCTGCACAGCTGGGGCTGAGGGCCACTGCATGCTGTTTATATCAGCCATGAGGTTTAGTTGAGTGGCTGGGATGGCCTGAGTCTGGTCTTATAGGGGCTGGAGATGGAAGTCAGCCATCTGCGTGCTTCTTGACTATGGTATCCACAAATCGTGGAGAGAGAAGTTAGGTGACATTCCCTTGCTGGGGACCGGGAAGTCCTGACCCTTGTCTGACAGCTGTGATGGGCAGGACAGCGGGTCTGTGTGTTCCAGTCCCTGGGCTCTGCCTGCCAGCTTTACCCGCTGCTGCCGTTCCCTGTGTCTCTTCACTGCAGTCAGCCTGGCCTGTGAGTGCAGCAGCTTTTCTGCCTCTGTGAGTCCTGAGAATTCAGGGCTGCTCAGTGCCTTGGAGAGCTGCACCATCACCTGGAACAGTGCCGATTCCTAGCAGGAGCCACTCACACCTGTCCGAGGACACCCATGGGGTCTAATGTCTGTCTGCAGGTGGTCAGCATCCAACTGTACCGATGAGCCTTTATGTGTGATAGAGTGAGCTTTCACTTCCTAAACAGAAGAGCATCTGTATTTAGTTTTTCTGTTCTTTCTTTCTTAGTTTCTCTCTCTCACTGAATCCTTTTCTTTCTATGATTCAGTGTCTCCTCAATACGTAGTACAAGCAAAACAGGACATTGTAACATAGCCCAGGTTAGCCTTACCTCAGCCTCCCTAGTGATGAAAGTGCAGGTCTCTTTGGTTGTGCTTGGCTCAGTACCCCTTTCTTAATAACATTCAAACTTTCCACTTGGTAGGAACCAGGCAGGGGCTAAGTGCTGACTGTAGAATGCTGTGTGAGGACTCAGCACAGACAGGTATTGTAAATGGACCAGGGAACCAATTGGCAAACACACAACAGGTTTATTGGACATCAATAGCCTGAGCCGGGGGAGCAGGACCGGAAGTGGTATCTCGGCTAGCGTTCCACTGCACACAGCTGGTAGGGTGATGGGGCAAGCAGAAACATGAAGACCCCACGGTCACTGGGCAGGGGCTGTCCAGCAGGCACCGAGAAACTAAAGCGCTGCAGGAGGCAGGTGAAGAAGAGGAAGAGCTCCATGCGGGCCAGGGGCTCCCCGAGGCATGCGCGGCGGCCTGTGGGTGGAAGTGGGGCTCAGTCATTCTGAAGACTTGACTCCACCCTAGGAAGAGAGCAGGAACCAGTCCCTCCCCTCACACACCTACTGAGAAGGGCATGAAGGCCTCAGGCTTCACGAAGCGGCCCTGGGCGTCCAGGAAGTGCTCGGGATGGAAGCGGTGGGGCTTCTCCCAGGTGCTCTCGTCCTTCAGCACCGAGGACAGGTTGGCGATGATTGTCGTGTCCTGGCGCATGGTAGGAACATGAACTGGGGTGGGGCATTCAAGACCCTCTCCAGTCATTCACATGCACAGGTACTTACTGGGCACACCTGGGCACCGCCCTGCAACCTCAGCCCAGAGCCTCTCACCATCTTCACTGCTGCCATGGAAGGGCCTGGTGAGGAGGCTCCTGTGCACACCCAATCCTCCACATGCCCCTGTGCATTGGGTCCGAAGTCCCCTGAGGCCCATTTTCACCTGTCATCGCACTTCCCTGGGGACTCTGTGAGTGGTGGCTGCCTTGTGCACACGCAGGTCCCTCCTGTCAGCTAACGTATGGGAACGTTGGTGTTTCCTGTTTGTTCGGTAGAGGTCGCACTGAGGTAGAAGAGCCCATGCCTACCTTGGGGATGAGGAAGCCCTGAACTTCAGTGTCACGGGATGTCTTGTGCGGCACGTTCATTGGGACGATGTCTGCAAATCGCTGCACCTCGTGAATCACAGCGTTGGTGAAGGGCATGCGGGCCTGGTCGGCCACCTCTGGTCTCCGCACCTGCCCTATGACTTCATCGACCTCCTCCTGGACTCGGCCTGGAGGACAGCACCCTGTGAGCCTTCGCTCCTAGGACACGGCATCTTGATCCTGACCTACCTTTGTGTTGAGGTCTGGGTCCAGGTGAAGGGATGGCTGTCACAGTGTGGCATCTGGGACAATCCAATGCTGGGAGCCACAGTTTCTCAGCTGAGCCCAGAGTGTTCCCCTCCCCCACCTCTGTTACCTCCATCCCAGACCGAGCCAGACTCACGCTGTACATCCGGGTGCAGAATCATGAGCAGCAGGGCCCAGGTTAGGGTGGTTGAAGTGGTCACCATCCCCGCACCAAACAGGTCAGAGACTACCAGGCGCAGATTTGCGTTATTGAAGCTGCTCTCAGGGTTCCCCTTGGCCTGGCCCAGGAGGTACAGTGAGGTCAGAGGAGAGGGAGAACTGAGGCCGGGATGTAGTGTCTTCCGGCTTCTTTGCTTTGGGGTCCTTGGGTCATGACAAGACACACAGTCCCTGACCTCACATGGCGCTATAACAGCCCACATTCCCTCACCTTTTCCACTTCAGCCATGTAGGCATCAGTCAGGTCTCGATGTGGCTGTTCAGGGTCCCAGGTCATCTTGTGCTCAGTCAACAGCTCATCTAGCATTTCCATGAATGCTTTCTGCTCTGGAAAGACCTTCTCAGCCAGGCCTGGGATGCGCATGAGCTTCGGAAATGCGTTCAAAATCTGTGAAAGCCAGAGCAGAAAACAGGGTGCTACTCTTTAAAAGAAATAATTTCGTTATGGTTGTCATTGTTATTAACTATGTCTTTTGGGTCGGTTCTCCCTGAACCTTGGGTGGGAACAGAGGAACCGAGCAGGTCACTGCGTTTGCCAAGCAAGCTCCTTTGCCCACTGACTATTCGATGGCCCCTGAGTGCTTCTTCTGCTCCATGTCCAGCTGGACAGGTTTCAGTTCCCAGTCCCCGCCACAACAGACTCAGGTTCTGCTTTCTGACTCCTCACCTGTCACCTCCTCAGCTCTATCTTTGAGTGCTAGGTTAACGAAGGAATGCTCTGTACTGGAAATCTCATAGGCATGTGAGGCTTCCATATGGACACGGAGCACACGTTCTAACCTTTTCTAAAATTGGAGCTCAGTCCACGTCTCTCCTTCTGTTCTCTGAAGTTTGTTGAGCTGCAGGCCTATCTGGTGTGCTTGACTCCCAGTAGGCCCTCCCCCATCACCTTTGCATGTTGATGTCTCTCCTGGAGTGTCAAGAGCATGAGGAGGCCCTAGGGTTACCCAGCGCTCACACCTCAGGAAGGAGGCCAACACTGTTTCTCAGATTTTCATCTGAAAGTTTCAGCAGCTTGCTGAGGAAAGGGTCGTCATACTGGAAGCGGCGGGCATAGACGAGGGACGCGATCACATTGCACACGGCTTTGTTCAGGAGAGTGTTGGGGTCGAAGGGATGTCCTGGGAGAGGAGATGCACATCAAGACAGAGTTCTTATCTCCGTGTCCCCACCTCCGGGGTCACCCACCACCCACCAGCCTGGTCGGTGAAGGCCGCACAGAGGCAGCCGGCCTCCTCGATGATCCACTGCTCTAGGGATTTCTTGCCCAGGCCGAAGTTGCGCATGGTGGACACAGAGAAACGCCGCTGCTCCCTCCAGTCAGGCCCATAAGGTGCAAGGATCACACCTGCAGACGTGCAGTCTGTGTAACCGAAAGTCCTTGGCTGGTTGTCCTCTGCTTCTAACATTCATCTCATGTTTGGGAATCAGTCTCACTCCTGAACCCCCCAAACTTTGCTGCCACACACTAGCATTGGCCCATTTTGTGACCTCCATCGAGGATTTCAATGTTTTTTTTTTTAAAAAAGTACTAGATCACATCACCATTTCGGTCTCATCCTTCTGCTGCTCTTCCCACTACGTCTGCCCCCCGATTCCACCTCTGTCCCCACACAGTTCCTTGCCCTTAGATTTGGGCCCAAAGCCCATGTAGTCAGGTGTAGGAAATGATGGTCGGTCTGCAGTGTCCTCTCCACAGGTCACCAGCGCCTCCCGCACAGCTTTTGGTCCGTTGATCACAACCATTGGATTCCAGCCCACACTGACTCTGAACACGTCTCCGTAGCGCTTTCGAAGCTGAAGAGGACAGTCAAAGCTCTTAAGAATTGAATCTCCACAGAACACTGGAATATTCAGGCTCATCACAGGAACATCGTGGTGTGTGTGTGTGTGTGTGTGTGTGTGTGTGTGTGTGTGTGTGTGCGTATTGCTTCTTATAGAACTCAGGGCCACACACTCGTGAGATATATTCCCAGCCTGAGGCTATGGGCACCTCATCTTCCTGATTCAGCAAAGACGCATACTGGATGCGATCTCACCAGTGTGACTCTGCAGAGCTAGATTCTGTTCTCAGGCTCTTCGCTCTCCACTGCATGGAAAGGAATGCAGGTTTCTGGAAGTGCTCAGTCCTGAGATCAAGCAGCAGCAAGAGATTTGAGCACCCACAGGGCTCTCTCCCCGCACTTTCCTGACTACAATGCTGCACGGTATTCTGACCTCTGTCCCGAATTCCCACGATGGGGTCAGAATGGAAGTAGGGACCCCCTTCGGCCCTGGTCCACTGACTCCCAACTCCGTGGCCACGTCCAGCTCCCCCTCATGCCCTTTGCTAGCTAAATCCCTCAGAAATTTCAGAGTGTTCACAGAGCCTTCACCCACCACCAGAAAGCTGCTGGGCTGCTTCCTCCCGAGGGCCCAGCTCCTTGTCCACCCGTCCCTGAGCACTGCCACATGCTCCTAGGTTCAGCTTGACCGCTGCTGTGCTTCCTTAACGCACCTTGTACAAGGTGTAGGGCATGTTGTTGAAGTCCATCTGCAGCAGGTTGCCCAGCAGAGGGAGCGGCACCGGGCCGGGGGGGCTGCGGGCGGTCCAGCTCCGGCGACGCTGCATCAGGTCCACCAGCAGCAGGAAGATGGCCGTGAATATGGCCACAGACCACAGTCCGTCGCCAGTCAGCAGCCCCATGTCTGCCTCTCTGCTCCCCACACTTCTTTGGGAGAACCGGTCTATCCTTCCTGCAGCCGCCTCCGATCAGGAAGAACGCTCTGAGCGGATTCTGAGCTCCTGTGGCTTTACAAAGGATCCAAGGCTGTACTTTGTCCTTCGAGTCCAGCCAAGCTGCTCTGTTTGGCGTTTGATGGGAATCTGTAAGGTGGAGTCAGAGCAGTCCAGGACGGTTGGCCCAGGAGGTTCCTCCTCTTTTTTCCTCTCCGGATGTTTACCCAGTGGAAAGTCATCAGTATCTGGAAGCTGAGCTCTTCATGGCTGTACATAGTGGTTATGTTGTGCTGGGGCCTGTCAGGCGCTGCACATGTGTGACTCCTGCTCCAACAGGTGCTGAGATGGAGGCAGAGTGTTGAAGACCTTTAGAACATTGCCTCAAAGTGGTATAAGTCTTTCCTGGAGACTTCGTGGAGCAGGCACTGGCCGTCATCAGGGCCTGCCTGGCATGACAGGCCACAGCACCTGGCTGTGGAGACATGTGCTGGAGAAATGGCTTGTGGAGGTGAGGGAGTGTCAGCAGAAGGAAGGCAACTGCAGCCTGTGGAGTCTTCACCTCCACGATCTCCAGGTTAGAGGGTTTAGACCCTTGTCAAGAGTTTTCTTAATGGGGGATGGATGGACATCCTTCTGACTCCAGAGGTCTGTCTAAACATGAGGTGGCCCTGATGGGGACTGTAAGAATGAATCAGCAGCCTTCTGATCTTGGCTCTTGTGTTTGTATTTCTCAGGCTGTGTGTGCTGATTTATCATTCCTTCCTCGAGTTGTTCAACCAGCAGCTCCTGTTCTTGCTAGGACCAGATCTTCAAAGTCCATGGCTCAGAATTTCCTCAGAGTTCACACAGAGCATCTGGTCCATTCCAGTGTGGAGGGCCGGTGTTAGTAGAGAGTGGCTCAAGACCCGTAGTGCAGCAGCGTAGTGAGGACAAGACCTGGTCTCCTCTCAGGTGCCCAAGCCACCTACTTCTCATTACCCACATCTTTGTGACGTGATCAAGGTTGCCCCCATGTCTAGTGCTCTTCTCCAGTCCATAGGACTCACACCCAGCTCCTGTCCATACCTCAGTTGTTAATAGCACTGACTGCTCTTTCAGGGGACCCAGAGATTCCCAGCACCTACATGGTGGCCAACCACCATCCTTGTCTCTAGTTCCAAGGGAACACAACACCCTTTTCTGACCTCCGTGGGCATTGCATGACACAGGTACATTTAAACGCTTGAAAGCAATATACTCATGTACATAAAATAAAAATTTTAAACTATGATTTATCAAGATATCTCTAGTTCAGGTGTGTTTAAACATAAAGATACATGTTGAAACAATATAGTACATTAACTTTCAGTGAGATTTTATGCTATTGTGGGAGTGACTGCCTTTTTTGATACACACTGCCTGGTGCATGTAGGAAACAGTGTGATTCCATTTTAGAGACTGACTTCCATTATACAGCTTGGTGATGAGAAACAAGACTTGAAAGAAAGTCTTGTGAGTATGTGAAGTGCAACTTCCTGTCACACAAAATTATCCTGTATATCTACTTTTGTATAATTTCAGGAACTGGGGAATAATTATTGCGGTGTAAAATTTTATGTAGGAACTGACTATAGGAAGTACCAGAATGAACACTGCTTTATACTTTTTATTAATTGTGAAATATAAATGAAAGTAGTCAGGACCCCAAATTTCTGAGTTTGAGTAGAGCAGAATTGAGCCCTTTCCACCTCTGGTGATTCACATGGACTTTTCTTCAACCAGCTCGGAACCTCAGTTGTTTTCATTTTGAGACAGGCTCACTCTGTAGCAAACTCAACTTTATTTTTCTTATCATTTTTAAAAAATTGTATGTGTGTGAGCATTTGCGTACATGTATGTAAGCATACAGTGTCATACAATGCCCTCGGAGGTTTGAAGAGGGTGTTGGATCCCCTGGAACTGGAGCTACAAATGTTAACCACCATGTGGGTACTGGGAATTGAACCTGGGTCCTTTGCAAGAGCAGCCTGTGCTCTTAACTTATTGAAATGGGGTGAAATGAGAGTGTCCCCTAGAGGGTTCTTAGTCTCATTCATAAAAGAATTTAAGAATGGACCCAATCAGAAGCTTTAAGACAATTTTATTGGAATTTGAAAAAAAATCCTCAAGACAGGCAAGCTGGGGATTTCAGCAGCTGCCTGAAGGGAGAGAATGGAGGGAGAAGAAGAGAAGCCAAAAAGTCATGCAGGTTTAGAGCCTGCATGGGGTCAGACACGTGGCGGACTGGCAGCCACATGGCTGGGAGAAGGAACCTTAGAGAAAAAGTAGAGAAATGCAAGACGCTAGGGCAGCCCAAAGCCTTAAAGAAAGCATGTTTAGAAAAAGGATGTGAAGAAGAGAAGGAAAGATTCCGCTTTTCTGAAGAATTCAGAAAAGCAGGCAGACTTACAGAGAGCTACATGTCTGTGGCCAGGTCCAGAAGAACTGCCCCGGGAGGTGGGATTCCCAGCAGGAAAATTTCACTGCCTCATTAACACACTCTGTTGTAGGGCCTGGCTTCCTGACATGCCTTTTTCCCTGTTAGGTTCCCGGGCAGGAACTAGCTTCAGTTTGTCAGCTGCAGTTGCTCAGAGGACAACTTGACCTTTAGAGGCCTAATCACAATTGTTAACCAGGTGTGGTCTGAACCAGGTGTGGTCACATACTCGGATGATCCCTGGGTGGGCCTGAACCTTTGTCCCCTCCCAAACCCTCCATGGAGTTTCCTGCAGGAAATCACTGACAACTACTGGGTGTATATATATTGAGCATCTTGCTGGAATAAATCGGAAGCTTCCCCACCATTTTTGGTGTCTGTGTTGTGTGTGTCTTGTGTGTTTGTATGTCTTGTATGTCTTGTGTGTCTTGTGTGTCTTTCATTCCTCAGCCCTCGCCAGACAGACTCTGGCACAGTTTTAGCGCCAGACCGCTACAAAGTGGAGGTTCCCACCGAGATATCCGGAAAGAAGGAAGAAGCTGAAGGAACGCCCGGAAGGCTGGCCAGCACTTCAAATTAAAGTAAGGGGAGACTTTAAATGGGAGCAATGGGCTCTCGTGATCTGCTGACAGATCTATTGGTTTCACTTTTGTGGAGACAGGGCACTGGCAGGAAGCATAAGGCTGCCCGGGATTTTATAAAAAACAAGGATTTTATAAAAAATAGGAAGGAACAGATGACTAAAGAAATAAATACCCTAAAGAAAAAACTTAAAAAATGGTCTCTGGAACCAGGACCACGTCCTCCAAACCCTCTGCCCCCTATGGAGAGGAGGGTCCTTTAACAGGAGGAGCATGTATTAAATAATTAGTTTGTAAGTTGTAATGATGTAGACCCATAAGTTTATAGGTATGATTTTATGTGTTAGATAGATAACTATTTATAATCATGGATGTGAGAAGCACGTGCTAAGTGATTAAGTCTTGTAAGTTTACTAGTTTGTGGGTGTGATTGTGTGGGCCCATGGTTTTGTAAGTATGGAGTATGTGTGGTGGGCAATTAGCTTATAAGTAGTGATGTTGTAAACCCATAATGTAGTAGGTTGTGATCTTTTTTCTTCTTTCATTTTCTTCTTTTTCTTAATTGTTTTTTTACCTAATGTGGTGGCCTAGTGGAAGGATAAGATCTTTCCTAGCATTGGTAGCAAGTAGCAGGATATTGGTTCTCTAAAGTAGGAAATTAATAAGTAAAATGAAAATAAAATGAATGGAAGAGAATAGAAAGAATACTTCGGGATTTTGATGTTCATGGACCAAGTGGGGTCCCAGTGGCTACCTTTGGTTTTGGGACTTTAATTAGGAATAGTTTAGATCTTAGAAAAAAAAATGCAAATGGGATCTGGGATCGAACCTCAAGTGGACGAGGAAAACTAAATCTTCCGCTCCACTGGAGGAACCAGCTTTTATGGAACCTAAAATCAAGCAGTTATTCCATAGTCTTTAGATCCCAAAGAAAAAGAGGAGAGAAAAGGAAACAGCTAGATATCTGAGAGAGGAAGATTTTTCACCATTTGTTGCCTAAACAAAGCCTAAGGCTGAGCGGAAGGAAAATTATTTAGAAAAAATGTGGCATTTACAGGGCGTGGTTGAATCTCTATCTTTAGAAATGCTCGTGGTCAAGGAGGCTAGAGCCTGGAACATCAAAGGACCATGATCGCAGGTTTTGTTAATTACTCTTCACACCTTGCCCTAGGGTGCTTTGCTTTACTGAAGGCTGTGAGCTCAATTCCCACCCACATCTCATTTGTTTAGTTGCTAGTTACTGAACTCAGCAGCTCTTCTGTCCCATGCAAACTCTGAGTTAAAGGGAAACAGACATTTTTGTGTCTATGTGTAAATCATATTGATAACACTGAGAGGTTGACTCTGGAGCGTGACTGGCCATCTCGCTTCAGATTCAATCCTGTTTACACAGGATGAGGCTGGCCACCTAACCCTGTGCAAAGCAACCCCAGAGTAAGGACATTATGCTGTTGAGAGTAACTGAGCAATAAACTAATTTTAACAGAGATGGTTATTCATTTTATCATGTAACATGTTTATAGCAAAACTAGCTCACGGAATTCTGTATTTTCTCACACCAACAAAAAGTCACTAATACAGTTTACAATTCTTGGAGAAGATAAGTGGCAACCTACTTAAAAACTTCTCAGTGATTATGCTAAAGATTATAAACTTCAATTTGATAATATGTTCCCCAAAACTGTTTTGGGTATGAACAAACAGGACATCAAGTGAAGAAATGTCCTAATAAACAAAATGCCAATGCTCCTAAAAAGAAGTCAGGCTTGTGTCCCAGATATAAAAGGGAAAAACATTGGACCTTCACCTGAGTCCAATCCTTCACCACAGCCAATCCTCCTAGTCAGTTGTATGTAATTTTTCCAAAATTAATTTCTTAATATTATTACATCTTATGGTTCTAAGAAAATAAAAATGTAAAAGATGATGCTAAAAAAATATGAAAATGAAAATATTTTTAAACAAAAAAATCTATAAAAATAATTAAAAATCTAAGTCTATACGTTATAATGTATAAAAAATAAAAGAAAATTGTGCACATGTAATCTTAAAATTTCTTAGGTAATAGTTCAAATAATCTAAAGAACAAAATCAAGAATGTTTGGTCTTTTAGGAAGAAGCAATGCTACTGTGAAAGGGATTAGGGTAGCCCCAGGAATTGTCGATACAGATTTTAAGGGAGAGATAAAGATCATGACTCATTCTCCTGATGGGATATCTATGATTAAGGAAGGTCAAAGACTCACTCAGTATTACTCCCTCAAATTACCACTAAGAATACAGTAAAAAACCCTAAAAGAGGTGATGCAGGTTCGGGTTCTCAGATGCTTATTGGATACAGGCTATAGGTGCCAAAAGACCTGAATTAAACATTGTCTGTCAATGGGAAAAAATTTCAAGGCCTATTAGATACTGGAGCTGATGTTTCAGTGCTCACTGCTAACCAATGGCCCTCATCATTTTAGATTTAAAAGATTGTTTTTATACTATTCCTCTTGTGCCTCAAGATTGTAAAAGATTTGCATTTAGTGTCCCTTCAATAAATTTTAAGAAACCCATGAAAAGATTCCAATGGAAACTACTACCGCAGGGTATGGCAAATAGCCCCACCCTGTGTCAAAAATTTGTGGCTCAAACAGTTACAGAAACTAGACAAGCTTATTCTCAAGTGTATATGGCTCATTATATGGATTATATACTTTTGGCTCATAAACAAGAGGAAATTTTACTTGTAACCTATGCTCACTTACAGCAGGCTCTGAAAGAACAAGGGCTAATTATAGCTCCTAAAAAATACAAACAAAATCTCCATATTCATTTTTGGGTCATAAGTTATATCCTAAAACAATTTTACCTCAAAAAATTCAAATGAAAAAAAAATGGGTTAAAAACTTTAAATAAATTCCAAAAATTGTTAAAAAATATTAATTGGCTTAAATCTCACTTAAAAATTGCTACAGGAGAACCATTCCAATCAGTGAACAGTTTGTGTTCTATGACTGACAGCTTTCCTTTTCTGTTTTTCCAGAGATTTATTTAGCCATATTTGAGAGTAAAGTTAAAGAATTTAAAGAATTCTCTTAATCCTTGTGCTTAATCTGTGATTTGATGCTTTGTGAGGAAAGTATATCCCTTTGGTCATGGAGACATAAACAGGACTCTGCTCCCAAAATTTCCATCAGGTTATTTTAGTTGTGAACCTTTTTTAAGGATTAGGGTAGAAATTAACCTATGGTTTACATATGTAAAAGTTTAATATTTTCAGTGTTTCAATTTTATGTATGTTTAAATAGGTTTTTAAGGTTACAGTTGGGCATGGCATACTTTTTCAAAATTGATGCAATATCTGTACACAATGACAATTTGGTATTAGTACAATATGCAATTATCAATTTGAAATAATTAACTTATCTTCTTAAGCATTCATTATTTCCATGCTGTGAGAATTTATCTTGGTATTTTGTTACTCTAACAAAGTACCCGAGGCTGGCTAATTTGTAAGAAAGAGCATCCAAGTAGCTCACTGTTTTGGAAGTTCAAAAATGTAGTTTTCTCCTTACCTATGGTGATGACTCCATTGGCCACATCATAATAAATGAAATCATGACAAAAACACATGACAAACTAAAAACCAGATAGAATGGGAATAGACCATCCTGTTCATTCATTGTAACAATATTTTGCTTGAAAGCTAAATGAGGTGCTGTGGGAACTGTATTAATCTCCTTAAGAGCAGTGCCTTGTGACTGAGTCATCTTGCTTTAGAATGCAGAGCACATGCTAAAGATCCCACTGTCTCTAGCATTGCCGTTGCAAGCTTGGAGCATCTACCACATGAAGTACTGGTATACATATGCAAACCAAATCCAAACCACAGCAGGAAACTTTGGATTCCATAATTATGTTGAAATATATAAATACATTCTTGTAGACTTCAGTTATACAATTGTGTTATAAAACACTAGAACTAATTCTTTTTAAATGTATTTTGGTAGCTGATTTCTGACCACGATTTTCTCCTCTGTCTCTTCTTCCTAACCTAGTTAGTACTGTTCTGTTCTCTGCCTCTGTTAGAGCAGCCTTTTCAGTCGACACAGCTGAGTGAGAAGGTGTGAGATTTGTCTGTCTATTCCTAGTTTGTTTCATTTACCACAATGGCTTCCAGTTCTGTCCACATTGCCATTAATACTGAGGAAAGGGAAACTCTTATTTGTGTTTAAAAATATGAAGAAGTTCAGCCTTTTTATAAAATATTAAAAAGTATGTTGTTGGATACTTTTTACAGTCATTGATTATATTATTTACAAAAATAATTTTATTCTTTACAATTTGGTATTAGTCTTGAGTACTTTCTCTTTATTTTTTAAATTTTAGGTTTTTATTTTTATTTTATGTATATGAGCATTTTAACTGCATGTATGCAAATGTACCATGTGTATACAATACCCATGGAGGCCAGAGGAGGGGGTCTGATTCTCTAAAACTGGACTTGGGAGTGGCTAGCTGCCAGGTGGGTGCTGGGAACTGAGTCTAGGTGCCACGTAAGGCAGCCGCCTGTGCTCTTAACTGCTGAACCAGCTTTCCAGCCTGAGTACCTCCTTTTTAAGGTAAACCTCTGTGACTTACACATTCTTCAAGATTTTGTCTCTGATCAGAATTTGGCATCAGTGTTTGGCTGCTTATGTTGGTGCATTATCTATGGATGTATTTTCATTTATTTTTATTTGGAAAATTTTTGTCTGATAACCAGACATGCCAAAAATACTAAGAATCATCTGAAACATAACAATTCTTTAAAAAAAATTCTTAAGTCACATTTTCCTAGAGTTTCTGTTATGCTTAGTACATGCATTGTTAGTTCCTTTACACTGTAAGATAAAAGTTCATCTAATGGCACCAGAGTACCAGCTTTCAGAATGGTCTTTTTAAAATTTTTATTTTAAATAAACCATTCCTGTAATAAAGTCTATCTTTGGAATAGGCTGACTTATGTATATACATTAGCTCCTAGGTTACATATTTTTATGCCTGTATTTTAAAAGGTGGTCCAGATCCTAAATTAGCTAGAGGCTTGACAGAGAAAGCCTACATCCTTGGTGACCTAAGACAGGCGCTCATTTACTAAAGGAAAAAGGGGGACATGTAGGGCCTGGCTTCCTGACATGTCTTTTTCCCTGTTAGGTTCCCGGGCAGGAACTAGCTTCAGGTTGTCAGCTGCAGTTGCTCAGAGGACAACTTGACCTTTAGAGGCCTAACCACAACTGTTAACCAGGTGTGGTCACATACTCGGATGCTCCCTGGGGGCCTGAACCTTTGTTCCCTCTCAAACCCTCCATGGAGTTTCCTGCAGTAAATCACTGGCATCTACTGGGTGTATATATATTGAACATCTTGCTGGAATAAAGAGGAAACTTCCCTACCATTTTTGGTGTCTGTGTTATGTGTGTCTTGTGTGTCTTATGTGTTTGTATGTCTTGTGTGTTTGTGTGTCTTTCATTCCTCAGCCCTCGCCAGATAGACTCGGGTACAGTTGTAGCGCCAGACCGCTACATCCAGTGACTTGTATGTCTTCCTCCTCATGCACTTCCCCTGGCTCTACAATCCTTCTGCCTTCTCTTCCACAATGGTCCCCTCACCGTGGGTGGGTGAGGTTTAAAAAGGAGTCCTACCAGGACCACACACTAGGCAATCTCTTCTTCTCTCTAGTAGATCTGCTGTGAATCATCTGGGTTTTGTACTCAGGATGTTTTGAATTAATTTTTCCATTTCCCAATTTGTGATGTGACTTTTTAAGCTGATGATCTCCTTTTGGTTTAACTGCCGATTTCCCTCCCTTCTTTCCCCCTGGCTTATCTTCTGTCCTTACATCTTTCAGTTGTTTTGTTTTGTGAGTCAGGGTCTTACTAAGTTGTCCAGGCAGGCCCTGTACTCTATACTTCTATGCTGGTCCTGAACTGGCAATCTTTCTGCCTCAATCTGCCTCTGCCAAGGGCTCGATGTGCATGCCGGCGACTCTGCTTTGGGCTTAGTACAGCATTTTCTGATAGCACTTACGTTTTCTATTAATGAGGGATGAGGCAGTTGGTGATAACTGTAGACTATTGTCTGAGGACACAGTACACAGACGGGATAGTGGCTGGATGACAGGAAACCTCATGGTTGCCACAAGACTGGTTTATTGTGCACCAGGATCCAAGATGGGGACATTCCTGGATGTCCTACTAGCGGACCACCGCACAGAGCTGGTATGGCACTGGGGCTCTCAGAACACCAGAGACCCCATGGGCACTGGGCCGAGGCTGTCCAGTGGGCACCGAGAAGCTAAAGCGTTGCAGGAGGCAGGTGAAGAAGAGGAAGAGCTCCATGCGGGCCAGGGGCTCCCCGAGGCATGCGCGGCGGCCTGTTAGTAGGAGCTGAGGTCAACTGGGGGACTCGCTCCACCCTCCAGTCGCCCTGGGTAGGGGTCCTGAAGCCTGAGCCTGATCCAGGATCCAGGTCACCCTCAAAAGGGGCAGGAAGGAGCCCGTCCCCTCATTCACCTGCTGAGAATGGCATGAAGGCCTCAGGCTTCATGAAGCGGCCCTGGGCGTCCAGGAAGTGTTCAGGATGGAAGCGGTGGGGCTTCTCCCAGGCGCACTCATCCTTCAGCACTGAGGACAGGTTGGCGATGAGTCTTGTCCCCTGGCAGGAGACATGTGGTGCGAACATGGACGAGCATGGGAGAAACTAAGACCATGTCCACTAAGTTCATAAACACAGTGGATACCTGCACACAATTGATGCTTTCATGGAAACTTAGTTCTAGAAGCTTCTCAGCACTTTCATTGATTCTGTGGAAAGGCCGCGTGTCACAGCTTCCGTGAGTGCCCAGACCACAGCTAGTCTCTGTGTACAGTGGTTCCTACACTTTCTACTGGCTCATTTTCATTTGTCAACTCACGTCCCTGGGGACTCCGGACAGTGTCTTCCTTGTACACACATCTAGGTCAACCATGTCAGGATGTTGGACACACAGGATGTGGTAGTTTAAGTCTTTCCCCTACCAGTTTTTTCTGGCCGTGCTGAGGTAGGAGAGCCCATGCTTACCTTGGGGATGACGAAGCCCTGTATTTCAATGTTCTGAGATGTCAGGAATGGATTAGTCAGCGGGGCGACAACAGAAAATCGCTGCACCTCGTGAATCACAGCGTTGGTGAAGGGCATGCGGGCCTGGTCGGCCATCTCTGGTCTCCGCACCTGCCCAATGACTTCATCGATCTCCTGCTGGACTCGGCCTGGAGGGACAGCATCCCCTCAGCAAATCAGCCCCAGTGCACGTGAATCTCTCCTGTGGTTTTAAAGACCAGAACCATGCGAGATAGACAGACATCACCACAGTGGGCGTCTGGGTTAATGCAGTGTTAGGAGTCACAGGTGTCCAAAGGAAGGACGAATGTGCCTCTGCCTTGTTCCTTTCCCTCCCTCCCAGCCACAGGAAGGCTCACGTTGTACATCTGGGTGCAGGATCATGAGCAGCAGGGCCCAGCTCAGCGTTGTCGAGGTGGTCATTGTCCCGGCTCCAAACAGCTCACCTACCACTATGCTGAGATTCTCATCATTGAAGCTGCTCTCAGGGTTTTCCTTGTTCTAGAACAGAGAGGGTGAGTTCAAAGGAGTGAGTGGGGAAGCCCCACAGTGTCCTCCAATGTCTGTAGGCGGCCCAAGTGCTGGGTCACTGGATCATACCCAGGCACCGTCCTGCCAGGCCTCACAACTGACAGGACCGTGTCCCATCTCTCGCAGGCGCCCTCACCTTCTCCATCTCAACCAGGAAGGCATCGGTCAGGTCTCTCGGTGGCTGGGCAGGGACCCAGGTCATCTTGTGTTCAGTCAGTAGCTCATTCAACATTGCCATGACTGTTTTCTCTGCTTGAAATACCCTGTCAGTCAGCCTCGGGATGCACAGCAGTATCGGGAATGCATTTAGCACCTGTGATAACCAGCGGAAAACCGGGTGCTTCCTCTCATCTAAAATAGCCAATGACTCATTCATTTATCATGATGGTACATGTCATTTGTGTGGCCCGGTGCATGTGTGGTTTCAGAGATGGTTCTCTCTACCTTACGTGGGTGCAGGAGTCCACATCTGGTTACTAAGCCTGCTTATGTACTGACCAACAAAGTGGACCCTGGGTGATTTCTTGCGCAGGGAACACTTGAATGTCTCTGAGCTCCCAGCCTCCTACACAGGGGACCCAGGGCCTGTTTCAGCTGCTTCCTCTTCCCTTCCAGCCTTCCGGAATGTCTAGCAACCTTGAGTCTTAAGAATCAATGTTCTATCTCAGAAATCTCAGAGGTGTGTTTCCATTAGGTGAAGACGTGAGAACACGCCCTAACCCTTCTCAGGGCTTGATCTTAGTCCACAACGCTCCTCCTGTTGACTGTCTCTCAGCTCCAACCCCTCATCCTGTATAAATCTCCCAGAAGCCCTGTCCCCTACTTCCTCTGTGTACAAATTCCCCGGGGAGGAACAACATCATAGAAATGACCTCACAGACCTCTGTGAGCTTCGTACCTCAGGAATGAAGCCAGAGACCACTTGCACACTTTCATTCATTACTTTCAACATCCTGATGAAGTTAGGGTCTTCATACGTGAAGCGACGGGCAAAAATCAGGGAACTGATCACATTGCACACGGCCTTGTTGAGGAGGGTGTGGGGACTGAAGGGCCGTCCTGGGAGTGGACATTTGGGTGAAATTACTGCTCCTGTCTTGATGTCCCCACCTGGACCCTTCACCCACCACCCACCTTCCAGGTCAGCAAAGGCGGCAGAAAGGCAGCCGGCCTCCTCGGTCACCCACTCTTCCAGTGATTTCTTGCCCAGGCCAAAGTTGCGCATGGTGGACACAGAGAATCTCCGCTGTTCTCTCCACTCAGGCCCGTAAGATGCGAAGACCACACCTGCAGACAGTCAGTTTCTGTGTGTTTGAGAGTGTCTGCCTAGCTGTCCTCTGATCCCAATATTCCATTCTTTCTTTCCTGCGTCAACCTTAGCCACGAGTCCCCTGAAATACTGGGACCACAGGACAGCTCCTGCGCCTTCCTGGGCTCCACCTTTCATCTCAGAGTTGTTAATTGATCAGCTGAATCATCACCCTGTTAGAGTTTATCCTCTCTCTGTTCTCAGCTCTCCAAGCCTTTCTCTGCTACCATCTCTGCCCCCACACAGTCATTTACCTTGGGATTTGCGCTTCCTGCCCGCATGTTCAAGGACTGGCAGTGATGGTCGGTCTGCGGTGTGCTCTCCACAGTCCACCAGGGCCTCCCGCACGGCCTTCAGTCCGTTGATCACCACCACTGGCTTCCCAGCCATCTGTAGGCTGAAGACGTCCCCGAAACGTTGCTGCAGCTACAGTGAAATGAAGAAAAAGGCTGCCAGCTAGTCTAAGTACAGAGTCACTAACGGGTGCATGTGTGAGTGTGTGTGTGAGTGTGTGTGTGTGAGTGAGTGTATGTGAGTGTGAATGAGCATGTGTGTATGTATTGCTTCTTATTCAACCTAGCTCCTCACACTAGCTGACCTAATGCTCTGATGCTGAGCCTGAGATGGCCCTCATGGCTGATTGTCACATTGTCTAAATTCAGCAATATCTTCCTACGAATATCACATCTAGTTGTCATCTGGCCAGAGCATCTCATCGCATAGGACAAGCTCACGTACCCGAGGTGAGCTCTGTGGATGGGACCACACAGCAGCAAGGGATGAGATCAACTGTAGCTCCTACCTCCACCTGGGCTTCTTGACTGAAATGCTACACTGGATGCTGACATCTTTCCCGGTCCCTAGGACCTCAGCACTGACTGGATCAGAAGGGATGTGAGGTCTCCTTGACTTCTGCTCTGTCCAGTTGAATCCCAAACCTGCTTTCCATCTTGCTGGACCTTGCTTTGCCTGCCACAGCATTGCCCTTGAAAAGTCTAGAGTGTCCTCTGGCCTTGCAGGTCCTTCCCATAGGAAGCCTTCCACCTTTCCTCTTGGGGACTATTTGTGGACTCACTATGTGCTGCTAGGACCACCGTGGCCTCTGCTGCCCTCCACAACCACCTCCCTCACCTTGTACAAGCTATATGGTATGTCCTTGAAGTCCACCTGCAGCATGTTGCCCAGCAGAGGGAGCGACATCGGTCCTGGGGGGTAGCGGGCAGTCCTGCGCTGGCGCCTGCGCATCAGGCTCACCAGCAGCAGGAAGATGGCCGTGAATATGGCCAGAGACCACAGACCATCCCCAATCAACAATCCCATGGCTGCCTTGCGTCTCTCCAGGCTTCTTTGGGAGACCCTCCCTGTCCTCCTCCAGCCTCTGCAGTAGGACTCTTACCACAGGTGAGCACTTGTTGCCTTATAAAGGGTCCTAGGCTGCCCTTTGTCCTCTGCGTCCAGCCAAATTGATGTGTTTACTCTTTAACTAGAAGGTGCAAGGAGGGACCAAATTGGTCAAAGTTTATCAACCAAGTTGTTCCTACCTTTTCTTTCCTCCCATGGGGTTTAAGCATTGGAGGTGCTTCTATCCCTGGAGACTGAGCTCCACAGTATCTGTGCCTAGTGTCTAAGTCATGTTGGGCAGAGTGAACATGAGAAGAAGATGTCCAGTGACCACCTGCCCCAGTGCTCATGACTGTGAGGTACCGAGTGCTCTGAGAGTCACCATGCCACACAGAGCTTTGAGGATCTTGATGACATTGCCTCAGACTGAACGACTACCTTCCTGGATGTCTCTTGGGCCACTGTTTGTCAGGACATGAGGGACTGAGTGAAATGCAAGGCCAAGGGACCTTGTGGAAGCAAGAGCCACTGGGTGGTATCTGCTTGTTAGAGCTGAGGAAGGCCGGCAGGTGTGGGGTTTGGAATTGTGTTCACAGGTCTGAGGCCACTCAGTGGATCAGGCAAAACTCATAAGCTGGTTCTTCAGATGTGGTCCGAGAGCACTGGGACAGTGCCTACAACTCTCTGACCATCGTGAGGAAGATGGCAGTTTGGATCAGGTATTGTCCCACGGAGGCCACTGTCTTTTATTCACTCTTTTTCTTGCTGGATCACGTCCTCACACAACAGTCTTCTTAACAGAGATATAAAGGACAGTGCTGTCTCCATGTCAGAGGTCTGTGGTTAGGATGGGTCAGCCATGAGGAAACCGGAAAGGGGAGCCTTGAACCTTCCAATAATGCGCCCTCATGTGCCAGGACCCACTGGTCTCCCTGCACATGGAACACTTGTGTTATCAAAGTCAGCTCTCCCTGTTCTTGGTGGGGATTCAAACCTACGAAAATCACAGACCTCAAAGTCCCAGCAGATTTCAGGCAGGGAACCTCTTGGTGTCCTAGAGTGTGGCAGACAGATAGGGCCGTTGGGGAACTTGGGATCACACTGCAGCAGCAGAGCCGGGCTGGAAACTTGGCACCTCCTCTGGGTTTCAAAGGTGGCCTCTTCCTCACAGATATCTGGGCATGACTCACTGATAGTCTGCCTCTGGCCTCATGCCAGGAGTAGGCTGATAAACTTCTGCTTCATAGGACTGTTTGTTTCGCTTCAGCCTGAGTTCACGCCCTGTGGTCTATGTGAGCCATCATTATTGTCTGTCAGAATCATTGTGACTTCCCTCGGTTCTGTCTAGCATCTTGGGTAATCTCAGCCCATCATGTGCCCAAGCATGTAAAAAGCAAGATGAAACTTAGTTCCTAATTATCGTGGGATGCGGTTTCTCAGTTTGTCAATACTCTGCACATGTGACCATAGATATTTAATCGCTGGCCTCTGAACTCCACTGGAAGAGGACACCAGAGATCGCGTGTGTCTCTGCAGGACTCTGACTGTGGCTGCTTGATCTCTGCTGGGTTCATTCTGCTTTGTTGCACTGTGGTGACCCCTGACCGGGAGTCTAGCGGCAATAGGTTAAGTGTGTGTGTCTTTTCTGTACTCATTAATGGAGATGATGACATGGCCACTTGTGAGCGGTGACTCACTGGAAAGACTGTCACTTTCCGGGAGTGCAGCCCTCTCAAAGCTTTGTTTGGACAACGTAAGACTAAGAGGGTGGTGCCTGGCAGAGCTCTGGCTTCTGTGCGGTTACTGATCCCTCTCGGTACGATGCCATGGCTGCACTCTGCTCCGCCTTCTATATGGAATTATCAACAAGAGAACCAAAGCTGATGTAGCACAGCACTACGATTCCTCTAATGAACGCAAGTTGATTTGACAAGAGACGTCCTCATTGGGAATGAGGCTGATGCGTTCCTGTTCTTTCAAAGTAACTGCCTAGGGAAGTGGTTTCTCCTTGGCAACACTCATAGTCTGATGCAACTGTGGTCCAAGTGTACCAAGAAGTACTCTGATCTGGAATCAGTACTTGGCCGTATTGTCCACATGCTTACTGCTCTTCAGGCATTTAAGATATAGTATTAGGCGGCTTGGGAGATGGCTCAGCGGTTAAGGGCACTGACTGCTCTTGCAGAGGACTCAGGTTCGATTCCCAGCGCCCCCATGACAACCATCTGAAACTCCAGTTCCAGGGGATCCTATGTCTTCTTCTGACCTCTGTGGGCCTTGTACGACATGCGTGCACGTAGACACATACAGGCAATACATTCATACACATCAAATTAAAAATAAATTTGACAAACGATAGGATTGAAGGGGTCATGGAGGTTTGCACTTAACTCCAGTGAGCCGCTATAGCCAGGCCGTGTGTGGCATGATCTGAATCTTTGCAAGTGAACCTGTGAAGGTGAAGCCTATGTTGCAGTGTGACCCCAGCATGTGGGATATATCAGGAACATGTGACAGTTGCCTAGGGAAGTCTCCACTGAGAAGTGTGTGCTACAGGTAGAGCTAGAGGGAAGTGGCTCCCCAAGTCCTGTGGAGTCATGGTGTGTCCGTCATCAGCCCAGATGCCAGCCAGTGCCCTGCAGAACTCGGCATCTGCCCTGCTGACTTTCGTCTTGTAGAAGTCTGACCAGTCTGTCCAGACCGCTCCTGTGTCTTTTAGATATGGGAATGTTCCTTCTCTTCTATGCAATGGAATGATGATGGAACTTGTTTTTTAGTTTAAGGAGTTCAAGGTAAGAGTGTGCCTCGAGTCTCCCATAGACTTGGACGTGAAAACCGTATTGATACTATTAAAGAGTGTGGAAACTTGGAAGATGGGTTGGACACGTTTTCATATGAGATGCCATGAAACTATTAGGTGAGAGGTGGGAGCTTATGGCTGAAAAGTCATTGTGTCAGGTTGATAAGTGGTTGAGATTCAGTGATTAATTTTTTAAAGGTTAATTTGGGCTTTTGTTTGTGGAGAGCTAAGCGTCTATCATGACATAGAGACATGATGACAGAGGTTGTTGGTCTAGAAAGCTATCTGTTCACATCTTCAAGCACACATAGAAAGAGGAGAGAGAGAGAAAAGAGAGAGAGAGAGAGAACTGGAAACGGGAGCAGGCTATGACCTCGAAACATATCCCAGTGACTGGCTTCCACCAGCAAGCCTGCACTTCCTGAAGATTCCATGACTTTCGGGACTGGAGAGATGGCTCAGTAGTTAAGGGCAGTGGCTGATCTTGAAGAGGACATGGGTTCTATTCCCAGAACTCACGATGCCTCTAGGAACCGACTGTAATTCCCGTTCTTTCTTCTGGCCTTCAAGGACATTGTGTGCATAGGTGCATTTTCACACATGCAGGCAAAATACGCATACACATAAAAGTAATTAAATGGAAAAGATGAAAGTTTCATGACCTTCCCCAAACGGTGCCAGCAACTGACCAGGTATCCCAAGATTTGAGCTTATCTGGGAAACTTCAAGTTCAAACCACCATATTCCGCTCCCAGACGCCGAGTTTTGGGCACACATAGAACAGCCGGAACTCAGGGACCACTGCACACGGGACACCCACATGTTAATGGCCATATCATAATGGAAATTGTATTTACTCTAACTTTTAAATGTCTTCATATCTTTAACAGTCTCAACACTTTACAGAAGTCCAGAGTTCAAAGTCTCCTCTGAAAGTCAAAACACTCTCTTCATAGTGATCTCTTAAAAATCAAAAGCAAATTGCACATTGCAGCACAGAAAGCAAACAGTGTGCATTCTCGTTGTAAACAGAAGGCGTCGAGCCTTGGTGGAGAAATGAGGGACCCCAGCAGGGCTGGACCCCGCAGTACCACACCAAGTCCGGTGCCTCACGCCAAAATCTGAGACTTTAGTTTTGAAGGGATGAGGTGTCGGAGTTCCCACACCTACTGAGAAGGGCATGAAGGCCTCAGGCCTCACGAATGGCCCTGGGCCAGGAAGTGTTCGGGATGGAAGCAGAAGGCCTTCTCTCACCTGTTCTCGTCCTTCAGCACCGAGGACACTTTGGTGATGGGTGGCGTGACCTGGAAGGAAACACATGTCGTGAACGTGGACTGGGATGGGGACACTAAGGCTCTATTCGCACGCCGCCCATCTTCACACCTGGTCCCTTTCATGCAGCCTCGGCTCCTTCTCAGCATCGTCAGTGGCGCTCGGAAAGAGCTGTAACCAGCCTTCTACGTGTGCCCAGTACACGTGTCCCGTGTAGAGCGGTCCCTGAGGTCCCGTCGGCTTCTTTGTCTCCTCTCCTCACATTCCCAGGGGACTCTGAGGACAATGGATGCCGTTTGCCTTACTCAGTGCTGTCAGTATGTTGGAAATCCAGGACGTGGTTGTCTTGTCTTTCCTGACTTTGTTTTTTCTTCGCCATGCTGAGGTCGAATGGACCAATGCTACCCTTCATGATGAAGAAGCTCTGAACTTCCATGTCACTGGAAGTCATATGGTCCCTCCTATACAAAACCAAAGAGAGAACCTGAAGCCTGGGCCAACCACCCTTTCATATCCAAGAATCAAGCAACAAGGCACATCAAGTACAAGAAAATTGTCTTCGATACAGCCAAGAAGACCTGAGGTTCATAGCAGAATCACTAATAAAAAGAGAAATCCATATGCCAAAATCTCAACAAATAAATAGTAACTCGAAAAACCCAAATCATATGTCCCCAGTAACCCCCTCTGGTCCTCCAGTAGAGGTGTACAGGGAGAACCCCCTGAGATAACCTAGGACACAGAATTTAAAAGAACAATCATGAACATGATCATTGATGTCAATGAATTTATAGAACACTCATAAAACAAATCAAAGAACTAAAAGAAGATAGGGATAAACTTCTGTAGGACTTCACAAAGGAGACAGAAATATTGGAGAACACACAGGCTGAACTGAAGAAGGAAGCGCAACACTCAGCAAGCCAATTGGAAAGGACAGGAGAAAGTCTCGCCAACAGAATGAATGAAATGGAAGACAGCACATCAAGACTGGAAGATAAAGTGGAAGAATTGAAATGCTCAAGAAAGATAAAGAAAAAAATTTCAATCACAGGAACGGAATAGGCAGAAATTGTGGGACACCAAGGAAAGAATGAAATTACACATCATGGCATCATAGCGTAGAGGAAGGAGAAGAATCTCAGGATCATGGTATCGACCAGATCTTCAACAGGATCTTCGAAGAGCATTTCCCCGCTTCAGGAAAGACACGCCCATACAAATACAAGAAGCACACAGAGCACCAAATAGACAGGACTTGAAAAGAGACTCCCCAAAGCATCTCACAGTGAGAACACTAAATGTGCAGAACAGAGAGAGAATACTGAAAGCTAGAAAAGATAAGCAACACTTTACATATATAGGCAAACCCACGAGGAGCACAGCTGACTTTTCAATGCAAAGTATGAAAGCTGAAGAGCCTGGACCAAAGTGTTCGCAGTCCACCACAGATGCCAGGCCTGCATACTCTGCCCGGGATATTGTCTGTTACAGTTGGAGGGGAAGGAAAAATCTTCCATGACATGAATAAGCTGAAAGAATTGGTGTCCACACACTCCCTCTCTAGGGAATACTTGGAGCGACACAAAGAGCTGACAAAAGGGACAACTATACCCACGGGACAACAGAAGGTAACCAAACATGGCATACATGAAGAAACACAAAGTCAGACCGAGAATGAAAACAGAAATTAAAATGTGAGCAGCAATACACACCTTTCAATCACGACTTTAAATACCAATCACTGAACCCTCCAGTCAAAGACACAGTCTAGTTGAATGGATTAAGAAACAACATTCTTTTTTATTTTCTCTGCAAGAAATCCATCTCACCTTCAAGGACTGGTGCTACCTTAAGGTAAAGGGATGGAAAAAACTTTCCAAGCAAACGGTATTAACAATCAAGCAGGATTTGCCATTCTAATATCTGACAAAATCGACTTCCAATGAAAAGTAATCAGAGGAGAGGTGTTGGTGTTCTGGGCACTGTCACCCTGCTGCACAGGTCTGTGGTGACTGCTGCTCCAGGGACATGATGCTGAGACGCAGGCAGAGTGTTGACGGTCTTGAGAACACTGCCTCACAGCGGCTAAGTCTTCCCTGGAGGCTTTGTGGAGTAGGGGCTGGCAGACATCAGGGTCTGATTGGCACGGCAGACCACACCACCTGGCTGGGGAGGCACGTGCTGGAGAAATGGCTTGCGGAGGCGAGGGAAGGGCAGCGGAAGGAAGGCGACTGCAGCCTGTGGAGTCTCAAGTACTGTCACCCGGTCAGAAAGACAAGACTCACACCAGGGCTCCTCAGATCTGATCTGAGAGCGCTGAGACGCTTTCTGTCCGAAACCGCCGAAAATGCTGGTCAGGCCAGCGGAAGGGTCCAGGGCCTTGTCACCTGCTGATCACAGTCTTCAGTACTCTCTCAGCCTCTCACTGGATCTAGGGCTCTGTGAAGAGACATCCATGTTAATGGGGGATGGATGTCTGTGCTCGTGCCCTGAGAGGCCTGTCCTGGCATGAGCCAGCTCTGAGGTGAATTGTAGGCAGGAGTTTTCCGACTGGTGTCGGCACTTCCCTGCAGGCTGCACGTGCCAATTTATCACTCCCTCCTGAGTTGTCCAAGGCTGGGCTTGGTTGGAGCTAGCCATCCAGATATGCAAATTGAGGGGCTCAGAATTCCTCTCAGATTTCAAGCAGGGCATCTGCCACATCGCTCAGGGTGGCGGGGGAAGCAGGGCCGATGTCAGTAGAGAGCAGCGCAACATCACATGGTACAGCAGCAGAGCGAGGACTAGACCTGGTCTCCCCCTCTCAGGGCCCACGACACCCCTGTCTCTTTGCCCACATCACTGCCCACATCACTGGAATGGGCTCTCGGGTGACTCTACACCCAGTGCTCTTCTCCAGTCCACAGGACTCACACCCAGCTCCTGTCCATGCCTCTGGTCTCTCCATCGCAGGTATGGTAGGTCAGCACGCTAAGCACAGAGAAGCCTCTCCCCAAGCTCCATCCGGGCCTGAGAGGAAACTCCACACTGCTCTGGAGCCGGGACAGCAGCCTGGGTGTTGGTCTTGAGCTCTGGTCCGGGAGAGGCTCAGGGCTGGCTTCCTCCCTGGCTGCCACGGGGCACTCCCAGGCTGCTTTCATACGTGACACTTTCTCTGGGTTTTAAAGCTTGCACACCGCGTCATGCCGTCCTCGGTTCTCTACCACACTGTGGTGTCATGTATGAAGTCATGTGGAGAAGCAGTGTTGGTGAAGGCCTGGACTCCAGTGTGTGCTGGGCTGATTCGGCTGATTCTCCTGCTTCACCCTAACGAGCCCCAGTGAGGCAGAGCGCACTCAGCAGGTTTGGGATGTCACAACTTGTACCTTGTGAAGGTTAGCCTGGTGTGTCCACAGGTAGTCGGAGATGACCCATATTCTCTGGGAACCTTCTGTCTGCCAGCATCAATCTCAGTGCTGTGGTTTCCATGAACAGTTACTATGGTCTGTCAGGACTAGTGTAACTTCCCTGAGGTTTCCATCCCAGCTACTGTCAACTGCACAGATGGATGTTCGTTGTCCTCAACAGCAAGTGCAACAGAGTCCCTGGACACCGTTGGGTAGAGGTGCCCATATTTTCGTAATACTTGGTAAACACATCAATAATTACTTAATCATTGTCCTTGGTAGACCTGGAATCTGATAGTGTCTGTCCATTCCACTGCCTGTGGGTCCTTTCCCTTTGCTGAGTTCATTCTGCAACCTTGCACTGCACTGAACCCCAACAGCGAGTCCACCCGCATTTCCTCAGTCTGCGGGTCCTTCCCTGCTCATTCGTGGGAAGTGCCGTCACAGTCGGCTTGTGCTGTCTGCTTCTCTAGACGGACCGTGGCTCTCTGAGAGTGTGGCCTTCTCTAAGCTCAGTTGGATCATGTGAAGGGTGAGAGGGTGGTTGTTGGGGAAGCTCTCCTTCCTGGACGCCAATCGCAGCCCTCTGTATGACTCCCTGCATGTACTGTGACAATTATAGCACTGTTCCACGGAATTCTAAAGACAGTGCCGATGCGTGTGGATTGGCACACCATCCAAAGTTTCTTCTCTAAAGACAAATTCATTTAAAGAAGAGACTCTACTTTGGGAATGCAGCTGAAGGAGTTCCCTGATCCTCAGAGGAGCTAAGGACCTGACGTCCCAGGGCCGCCTCACAGGATCTCACGCTCTGTGTTCAGGGGACCGAGATTCAGCTTGATTTGTAATGAAAACATTGTATATTGTTCATAAGGAAGTGTGTTGCAGGGATTTAAGACAGTGTTGATGGATCATGGAGGGGTGTACCATGGTTTTATGAAGTCAATGAGGTCAGGCAATGTGTGTCTGGGTGCCAGCAAAGGGACCCATGAGTCCAGTGTGTGAAGATGAAATCTATGATGCAGTGGAAACTCCAGCACGGTGACATCCTAGGAGCACGTGACAGTTGCTCACGGGAGTGGCAGGCAGGCTGTGGAGTCTAGTCCACAGGTGGTGTGTGCTACAGGCGGTAGAGTGCGAAGGAAGTGGCTACGTGGGCCCTTCGGAGCCACGATGACTCTCAAGAGCCCCAGGTGCCAGGCGGTGCCTTGCAGCACATGGGGTTTGCTCTGCCAGGTTTGGGTCTTTGTAGCTTGTGCATTCTTTGTTGGGTCCCGTTGTTCCCCTTGGCATGGGAGGGCTCACCCTGTGCTGCTGTTTGTAGGAAGTGTGGAGCCTGTTTTTGGTTTCATAAGCGTTCATTAGTAACAGCTTTCCTTGAGTCTTGGGTGAGATTTTGACTTTAGACATTCAAACGATTTATTCGTTCCTTTGTTATTTTTTTTTTATGTGTGTGAATGGTTTGGCCCCATGTATGTGCCCCAAGTCATGCAATGCAGTCAGAGGCCAGAATAGGATTTTGAGTCCACTGGAAGTGGAGTCATGGATGGTTTTTCACATCCATGTAGATACTAAGAACACATACCATGTTGTCTGCAAGAGCAGTTCTCTTAATTACTGAGCCATCTCCCCGGTCCCCCAAAATATCTACTTGTAAAAAAAAGCTTATGATTTTTGTGTATGTGTCTATATGAGTGAATGTCTTATACACTGGAGTGTCCGAAGGTCCTTAGGTCCAGTCCCCTGGAGCTAGATTTACAGCAGGTTCTGACCTACCTGACATGGATAATGGAAACCAAATTAGAGTCCTCTGGGAGAGCAGCAAACACTCTTAACTCCTAGGCACCTCCTAGACCGGCTTTTCACCTTTAAATGATGTTCAAACTATAACAAATAAAACCTGGTCAGGAGCCATAATCATCACAGATCTGCCAAAAGATGTTTGCTCAGGTTGGGACCTGGTGTCTAGTTCCCCAGGTCTATGCTGGGTTTTGTGTGATTGAGTTTGCATGGTGCATGCTGGCTGCATTGCTGTGGGTTCATATGAGCAAGGTCCCAGGAGCCTGTAAGACTGTTTCTGCGGGTGAGGGAGGGCTGATTGATCTTCTTTCAGGGAGTGACTCTAGATAGGTTGACCAGACCTAAATGAATCAAGTGGCATCGAGAGGAGTCTGGGTACCAACTAGACTGGATAGGCCTTGATGTCAATGATGTAATGCACAACATCCGGTGGGGAGGAGATGGGGGAATGTGGTTCGGGGAGTGGGAATAGGGGTGATTAAGATGTTTTGTATTAAATGCAGAAAAATCAAATGAAGAACCGAGAACACGTGAAAATCAACAGAATGACAGCAACTAACACATGTTTCATTAATAAATCTTAATATTATTGGCAACAATTTTGCAATAAGGATATCCAGACTAACATTTGATTGGAGAACAGATTTATCTTTTTCCTGCCACACCATCAACTATATCCAAAACTTTAGAGTAAAAATATGTAAAAAAGGCTTCTTAAGCAGATGTAACTATGAAACAAGCAGGTGTAACTCTTCTAGTACCTGACAAACTCGACTTCAAACTGAAACCAGTCAGAAGAAATAAAGAAGGACTCATTTGCTCATTAAGGGGAAAGTTCACTAGCAGATTATTACAATCCTTAACATATATGCACCAAACATACCTAGATGACTATCAACTGATGAGGGATAATGAAATAATGCTACATTTACATAACAGTCTTATTCAGCAGTTGAAAAGTAAATTATGAAATTCAGAGGTTCCTGTATGTAAGTGGAAAACACCATCTTGAGAGAGTTGACTCATTTCCTGAAACACCAGTTACATGTTCTCTTTCATATGTGGATTTTAGCTTTGAATATTTAGGTATGTGTGCTTCAATGTGAAAATGTACTGTTGTAAAAAACCTAGTCATGGGCCATGGTGGAGGGTCTCCAGGGACAGAAGGAGAATGGAGTGTATGAATGTGAACTTGAAACAATGGGATAGGCAGGGTTAAATGTAGTGGGCAATGGGCGGGCAGGGTACAGGAGGGAGAGTGGGAGGGACAGCTAACGCTGAAGGCCGTTTGAGAAAGTCCAATGGAAACCACTACTGAAGAAGCCTCGTGAAACATACACATGTTTCGCTGAGTGTGGTGGCTCATGCCTTTAATCCCAGCACTCAGGAGGCACAGCCAGGTGGACCTCTGTGAGACTGAGGCCAGTCGGGTCTACACAGTAAGTTCCAGGTTGCTGGAGTTACAGGGAGACCCTGTCTAAAAAAACGCCAAACATATGCTCATAAACATATATAAACAGGGTTTTCATGGAGGTACCCTACATATCACCACAGACCAGCAGATAGAAAGCCTAGGAATGAACCCCCATGTGGGGTCGTAGACCAGGAAGATCCACAGACACTCAAACATCAATGGCTACTGCCACTGCTCTTGGCTGCCCTCCAGAACCTGATCACAAGACCCGATTACTGTCAGCACTACGTATGCGAGTCAGAGAACAAACCAGAGAAATCAAGCTGGTGCTGACCTCAAAGCTTCGCCCTACAGCCTGGCTTTCACAGTGCAGGAAGGCGCTGTGCACGCTACCAGAAGAAGAAAGTAACCATCAGCTTACCCAGCTGAGAACCCTGTGAGCGACAGAACAAGAGGCCTGGCAAGCTATGCCCACCCATGCCATGTGGCATGTGTTTGATGGACGTGACCACCCACTTTTTGATTGACTTTAAGGCCTGCTGGACAAGACATTGCTCATACTTGACATTGTTGTCAGAGCCAGGAAGCTGTGACCACATAGATCAGAGGCTGTAGTTGAGCTCCTCCTCCTGTTAGCATGGAAATGTGTGGACAGTATAGAACAGACTCCTCGTGACGTACTACACACCTGGATCAGTGCACCTTTCAACTCCCACCAGAGAAGCTTCTTCTCACAGTCGATGGCAGTTAACACAGAGACCCACAACTTCTCACACTGTAGAAAATCAGGGACCGTGGAGAGCTCACTAAATGGCACATGCATATCACATCCTATCCTATGAAGTCTCAAGAGACTTTGTAGATGAAGGGGCAGGAAAACTATAGGAGCCAGAAAAGGATGATCAATCCAAGGAAACCATGTTGTTTGGACACAACAGGACAGTTGCTTATATGAACCCACAGTACTTGTGACAGCACGCAGAAGATCTGGAAAGTCCCAAGCCAGACCAATAGCCAGTGTGGAGAGAGGCAGGTGCCTTAGGAGACGCAGTCTTAACAGAGGAACTATTGATCGGTCTCAGCTGTTGAGAGATGGAGAGTCAGTTTCTTTTAAGGATGTGATGCTTGGTAAGTTGATCAGATTCCAGGGATGTACCCAATCGAACAGTATTCAGAAAACACAAATTAGACGTGATAGGCCTTCACAGCAGTGTAGAGAACATGCCATGAGGGGATGTCGGGAGGGGACTGTGGATCTGAGAAGAGATGGAGGAGGGAGGTCTGAACATATTCCCAATACCTTATATGAAATTATCAAAGTATCAACATAACCGTCGTTTAAAAGGAATTGAAGATTAAATATATAACTTCCTTATGACACAACTATTTCACCGCTGTGCGCACAACCAGAGAACTGGATTCTGTACCGTAAAGTATTTCCACTCCACGATCCTTGATGCTGTGTTCACTACAGCAAAGACAGAAGCAATCTAGTTTCCATCAACAGATGGAGGAAATGTTGGTACATATTTAAAGTGAAACTTTATTCAGTTTTCAGAAAATGAAATTCAAAATGCACCAAAAAATGAAAGGATGTGTTTTATTATGGGAGGACACACAATTGCATAAAGAAAATACACATGTTCTCTTCCTATGGGGATCCTGACCTGTAATGTACACATGTACAGATGTCAACAATGCACGTGTGGGTGCTCTCTGATATTTAGAAAGGGGAGAAAGAAAAATTCCATTAAAAAGGCACACTACTGAGCTTCTATGTAGACTATATTTTGTATAAATCCTTTAAATCCTAAATGAAGACATAACATATTTTAATGCAAAAATAAGTGCTTAAACTGCCGCGTCTGAGTATGATTTCATGAGAGGCATTTCCTTACATGGGTGGACTTTAAATTCTAATTGTGTTTTTTATTCATTTTTGAGACTTCTGTATGCTATGTCTTTGGTAATAGTAATAAACTTTAAATAAAAAAAAACCCAAAAAATTTAAACACAACATCAGCACTCATGCAGTTAGGAAGAATAATTTACATATTTATAGTAAATACTGCATCTGAAATCTTAGTCAATGGCTGGGGAGATGCCTCAGTCAAGAGGCTTGCCAGCAAGCATGATGTTGGTCCCCCATGAGGGTGCCATGACACATGCAAACTAAACAAATGTAAGGAATATTCTCTATAAAATCTTAGTTAACATCATCAGTGGGAGAAGACTTAAACGTCTACATTAGAATCCGGACAAATCAAGGACGAGTACTCAGCAGAGTACCAGACACCTAGTCAGAGCAATCGGGAAGGAAAACAGGCATCCCCGCTGGAAAGGAGGACAGAACAGAGCCGAGTGTGACAGAATCTTATAACTCCAGAAGCTAAGATTCCACAGCAGCAGTCTCAAAACATAGGAACAAATTTAGGAAAGAAGATATAAAGACAACACAGGAAATGTGAGGTGCTTATCAGCGACACAGACTCACCTGAGCATCAGAGTACAAACAGTATTCTACTAAAACAGCATCCACAAAATGAACTGTTCACGGGCTAGGAAATGGCTCAGACGTTCAAGGCTTCTCGGATAGGCCTGAAGATCTGAGTCAATGATAAGTGTTTATGTGGGATCGAGGGTCAGCTGTCACTTGCTGACCATCAGCACAACATTCTCTCTTTCCTCTTACATTTTAAAAAATACTTTATTGAGTATTTGTTAACTTCATATAGCAGTTCTTAATTATATATGGAGCCACTCACACATCCACGTCCCCACATAAGCCTGCCCACAGCAGATTTCATGCATTCTGTTATATATGTTACGTCCTATCTGAACGAGCACTTGTGCCCAGGTGTCCCTCAGTGCAAGTTCATCCACTTGGGCCTAGTGAGCCTGTCTAGAGAATTTAAAGACTATAAAAGAATTTATAGTCTCTGTCATGCAGTAGTGATCAATTGCAATAGTTCCCGGGCTGGGTTTGGAGCCTGCTGCCGACTTCTCACATTCTATGCTGGGTTTTTGTCGGATTAAGTCGGTCTGAGACTCATGTATTTTGTGCATTGCTCAACTTCCTATGAACACGTTTCCAGTGACTTGTATGTCTTCCTCCTCATGCACGTCCCCTGGCTCTACAATCCTTCTGCCTTCTCTTCTGCAATGGTCCCCTCACCCTGGGTGGGTGAGGTTTAAAAAGGAGTCCTACCAGGACCACACACTAGGCAATCTCTCTTCTCTCTGTGAATCATCTGGGTTTTGTACTCAGGATGTTTTGAATTAATTTTTCCATTTCCCAATTTGTGATGTGACTTTTTAAGCTGATGATCTCCTTTTGGTTTAACTGCCGATTTCCCTCCCTTCTTTCCCCCTGGCTTATCTTCTGTCCTTACATCTTTCAGTTGTTTTGTTTTGTGAGTCAGGGTCTTACTAAGTTGTCCAGGCAGGCCCTGTACTCTATACTTCTATGCTGGTCCTGAACTGGCAATCTTTCTGCCCCAATCTGCCTCTGCCAAGGGCTCGATGTGCATGCCGGCGACTCTGCTTTGGGCTTAGTACAGCATTTTCTGATAGCACTTACGTTTTCTATTAATGAGGGATGAGGCAGTTGGTGATAACTGTAGACTATTGTCTGAGGACACAGTACACAGACGGGATAGTGGCTGGATGACAGGAAACCTCATGGTTGCCACAAGACTGGTTTATTGTGCACCAGGATCCAAGATGGGGACATTCCTGGATGTCCTACTAGCGGACCACCGCACAGAGCTGGTATGGCACTGGGGCTCTCAGAACACCAGAGACCCCATGGGCACTGGGCCGAGGCTGTCCAGTGGGCACCGAGAAGCTAAAGCGTTGCAGGAGGCAGGTGAAGAAGAGGAAGAGCTCCATGCGGGCCAGGGGCTCCCCGAGGCATGCGCGGCGGCCTGTTAGTAGGAGCTGAGGTCAACTGGGGGACTCGCTCCACCCTCCAGTCACCCTGGGTAGGGGTCCAGAAGCCTGAGCCTGATCCAGGATCCAGGTCACCCTCAAAAGGGGCAGGAAGGAGCCCGTCCCCTCACACACCTACTGAGAAGGGCATGAAGGCCTCAGGCTTCACGAAGCGGCCCTGGGCATCCAGGAAGTGCTCGGGATGGAAGCGGTGGGGCTTCTCCCAGGCGCTCTCATCCTTCAGCACTGAGGACAGGTTGGCGATGAGTCTTGTCCCCTGGCAGGAGACATGTGGTGCGAACATGGACGAGCATGGGAGAAACTAAGACCATGTCCACTAAGTTCATAAACACAGTAGATACCTGCACATAATTGATGCTTTCATGGAAACTTAGTTCTAGAAGCTTCTCAGGACTTTCATTGATTCTGTGGAAAGGCTGCGTATCACAGCTTCCGTGAGTGCCCAGACCACAACTTGTCCCTGTGTACAGTGGTTCCTACACCCCCTACTGGCTCATTTTCATTTGTCAACTCATGTCCCAGGGCACTCTGGACAGTGTCTGCAGTGTACACACATCTGGGTCAACCTGTCAGGATGTTGGACACTCAGGATTTGGTAGTTTAGGTCTTTCCTATACCGTTTTTGGTTCTGGCCATGCTGAGGTAGAAAAGCCCATACCTACCTTGGGGATGAGGAAGCCCCGTATTTCAATGTTCTGAGACGTCAGGAATGGCAGAGTCAATGGAGCGACAACTGCAAATCGCTGAACCTCGTGAATCACAGCGTTGGTGAAGGGCATGTGGTCCTGGTCGGCCATCTCTGGTCTCCGCACCTGCCCAATGACTTCATCGATCTCCTGCTGGACTCGGCCTGAAGGGACAGCATCCCCTCAGCAAATCAGCCCCAGTGCACGTGAATCTCTCCTGTGGTTTTAAAGACCAGAACCATGCGAGATAGACAGACATCACCACAGTGGGCGTCTGGGTTAATGCAGTGTTAGGAGTCACAGGTGTCCAAAGGAAGGACGGAATGTGCCTCTGCCTTGTTCCTTTCCCTCCCTCCCAGCCACAGGCAGGCTCACGTTGTACATCTGGGTGCAGGATCATGAGCAGCAGGGCCCAGCTCAGGGTTTTCGAGGTGGTCACTGTCCCGGCTCCAAACAGCTCACCTACCACTATGCTGAGATTCTCATCATTGAAGCTGCTCTCAGGGTTTCCCTTGCTCTAGGCAAGAGAAGGTGAGTTCAAAGGAGTGAGTGGGGAAGCCCCACAGTGTCCTCCGCTGTCTACAGATGGCCCAAGTGCTGGGTCACTGGATCATACCCAGGCACTGTCCTGCCAGGCCTCACAACTCACAGGACCTTGTCCCATCTCTCTCAGGCGCCCTCACCTTCTCCATCTCAACCAGGAAGGCATCGGTCAGGTCTCTTGGTGGCTGGGCAGGGACCCAGGTCAACTTGTGTTCAGTCAGTAGCTCATTCAACATTGCCATATTTGCCTTCTCTGTTCGAAATATCTTGTCAGTCAGACTCGGGATGCGCAGCAGTATCGGGAATGCATTTAGCACCTGTAACAGCCAGAGGAAAACCAGGTGCTTCCTCTCATCTAAAATAGCCAAATACTCATTAATTTGTCATGATGGTACATGTGATTTGTGTGGCATGGTGTATGTCTGGAGTCAGATACAGTTCTCTCTACCTTATGTGTGTGCAGGAGTCCCCCTGGTTTTTAAGCCTGCTCAAACACTGACCAACCAAGTGGACCCTGAGTGATTTCTTGCGCAGGGAACACTTGAATGTCTCTGAGCTCCCAGCCTCCTACACAGGGGACCCAGGGCCTGTTTCAGCTGCTTCCTCTTCCCTTCCAGCCTTCCGGAATGTCTAGCAACCTTGAGTCTTAAGAATCAATGTTCTATCTCAGAAATCTCAGAGGTGTGTTTCCATTAGGTGAAGACGTGAGAACACGCCCTAACCCTTCTCAGGGCTTGATCTTAGTCCACAACGCTCCTCCTGTTGACTGTCTCTCAGCTCCAACCCCTCATCCTGTATAAATCTCCCAGAAGCCCTGTCCCCTACTTCCTCTGTGTACAAATTCCCCGGGGAGGAACAACATCATAGAAATGACCTCACAGACCTCTGTGAGCTTCGTACCTCAGGAATGAAGCCAGAGACCACTTGCAAACTTTCATTCATTACTTTCAACATCCTGATGAAGTAAGGGTCTTCATATGTGAAGCGACGGGCAAAAATTAGGGAACTGATCACATTGCACACGGCCTTGTTGAGGAGGGCGTGGGGACTGAAGGGCCGTCCTGGGAGTGGACATTTGGGTGAAATCACTGCTCCTGTCTTGATGTCCCCACCTGGACCCCTCACCCACCACCCACCTTCCAGGTCAGCAAAGGCAGCAGAAAGGCAGCCGGCCTCCTCGGTCACCCACTCTTCCAGTGATTTCTTGCCCAGGCCAAAGTTGCGCATGGTGGACACAGAGAATCTCCGCTGTTCTCGCCACTCAGGCCCGTAAGATGCGAAGACCACACCTGTAGACAGTCAGTCTCTATGTGTTCAAGAGTGTCTGCCTAGCTGTCCTCTGATCCCAATATTCTTTCCTTCCTGCGTCAACCTTAGCCACGAGTCCCCTGAAATACTGGGACCACAGGACAGCTCCTGCGCCTTCCTGGGCTCCACTTTTCATCTCAGAGTTGTTAATTGATCAGCTGCATCATCACCCCGTTAGAGTTTATCCTCTCCCTGTTCACAGCTCTCCAAGCCTTTCTCTGCTACCATCTCTGCCCCCACACAGTCATTTACCTTGGGATTTGCGCTTCCTGCCCATGTTGAAGGACTGGCAGTGATGGTCGGTCTGCGGTGTGCTCTCCACAGTCCACCAGGGCCTCTCGCACGGCCTTCAGTCCGTTGATCACCACCACTGGCTTCCCAGCCATCTGTAGGCTGAAGACGTCCCCGAAACGTTGCTGCAGCTACAGTGGAGGATCAGAGCACAAATGAAGAAAAAGGCTGCCAGCTAGTCTAAGTACAGAGTCACAGACTGGTATGTGTGAGTGTGTGTGTGAGTGTGTGTAAGCGTGTGTGTGTGTGTTGCTTCTTGTTGAACCTAGCTCCTCACACTATCTGACCTAATGCTCTGATGCTGAGCCTGAGATGGGCCCTCGTGTCTGACTGTCACATTGTCCAAATTCAGCAATGTCTTCCTACTAATATCACATCTAGTTGTCACCTGGCCAGAGCATCTCATCGCTTAGGAGAAGCTCATGTATCGAAGGTGAGCTCTGTGTCTGGGACCACACAGCAGCAAGGGATGAGAGCAGCTGCAGCTCCTACCTCCACCTGGGCTCCTTGACTGAAATGCTACACTGGATGCTGACATCTCTCTCCCGGTCCCTAGGACCTCAATACTGAGTAGATCAGAAGGGTTGTGAGCCCTCCTTGACTTCTGCTCTGTCCAGTTGAATCCCAAACCTGCTTTCCATCTTGCTGGACCTTGCTTTGCCTGCCACAGCATCGCCCTTGAAACGTCTAGAGTGTCCTCTGGCCTTGCAGGTCCTTCCCATAGGAAGCCTTCCACCTTTCCTCTTGGGGACTATTTGTGGACTCACTATGTGCTGCTAGGGCCACCGTGGCCTCTGCTGCCCTCCACAACCACCTCCCTCACCTTGTACAAGCTATATGGTATGTCCTTGAAGTCCACCTGCAGCATGTTGCCCAGCAGAGGGAGCGACACCGGGCCTGGGGGGTAGCGGGCAGTCCTGCGCTGGCGCCTGCGCATCAGGCTCACCAGCAGCAGGAAGATGGCCGTGAATATGGCCAGAGACCACAGACCATCCCCAATCAACAATCCCATGGCTGCCTCGCGTCTCTCCAGGCTTCTTTGGGAGACCCTCCCTGTCCTCCTCCAGCCTCTTCAGTAGGACTCTTACCACAGCTGAGCGCTTGTTGCCTTATAAAGGGTCCTAGGCTGCCCTTTGTCCTCTGCGTCCAGCCAAATTGATGTGCTTACTCTTTAACTAGAAGGTGCAGGGAAGGACCACATTGGTCAAAGTTGATCAGCCCAGATGTTCCTGCCAGTCCTCCCCTCCCAGGCCTTTAACCAGTGGAAGGGCTTCTATGCCTGGAGACCAAGCACCATAGTATCTGTGCCTAGTGTCTAAGTCATGTTTGGCAGAGTGACCATGAGAAGATGTCCACTGACCACCTGCCCCAGCGCTCATGACTGTGAGGTACCGAGTGCTCTGAGAGTCACCATGCCACACAGAGCTTTGAGGATCTTGATGACATTGCCTCAGACTGGAAGACTACCTTCCTTGAACCTCCTGGGCCACTTTTTGTCAGGACATTTGGGATTGAGTGAAACGCAAGGCCAAGGGACCTTGTGGAAGCAAGTGCCATTGGGCGGCCTCTGCTTGTGAGAGCAGAGGGAGGCCGGAGCTGTGGGGTTTGGAATTCTGTTCACAGGTCTGAGGCCACTCCGTCGATCAGGCAGAACTCATAAGCTGGCTCTTCTTAGATGTGGTCTGAGAGTTCTGGGAAACAGTGCCTAAACTGTCCGACTATCAGGAGGAAGATGGCAGGTTGGACCAAATAATTGTACCATGGAGGTCACTGTCTTTTATTGATTCTTTTTCTTGCTTGGTCATGTCGTTCCCCAACACTCATCTTAACAGAGATAAAAAGTACAGTGCTGTCTCCACATCAGAGGTCTGTGGTTAGGATGGGCCAGCCATGAGGTAACCGGAAAGGGGAGCCTCGAACCTTCCAATAATGTGCCTTCATGTGCCAGGCCCCACTGGTCTCCCTGCTCATGGAACACTTGTGTTATCAAAGTCAGCTCTCCCTGTCCTTGCTGGGGATTCAAACCTGCGAAAATCACAGACCTCAAATCACAGACCCAGCAGATTTCAGGCAGGGAATCTCTGGGCGTCCTAGAGTGTGACAGATGGGAAGGGCTGTGGGGGAACTCGGGATCACACTGCAGCAGCAGATCCAGGCTGGAAGCACATACCTCTTCTGGGTTTCCCAGGCTGCCTCTTTCTCACAGAGATCTGGGCATGACTCACTGACTGGTGCTGGCACTCAGTTCCTGGCCTCATGCTGTGCTCTTGACCATGCCCCTTGACCCTAATCAACCCAGTTATGGCAAGATGGCACGCTTGGTTGTGGTTCATGATGGCTGCTTCTAGCTCCATCCTGACCTAAAAGGAAACCATACTGCCTAGGAGCCAGGGCACCAGCTTGGGTCAGGATGGACTAGAGAGACTATTGTGCTCCCATCACCGGGAGCTCAAGTGTGTGGCTTCACTTGGGCTAACATGGGGTACCCCCAAGGGAACTCTGAGGCCTGAGGACTGACTGTGTGGTCATATGGTGACATTTCTGCCTTCCCTCAGTTTTTCCCTTTCTTAGAGGGTCAAGTATCAAGTCACAAAAAAAGAAGCAGAGGCTCTGTCTGTGGCTGGCCTCCGGTGTGGGCCGCGCGAAGTCAGGCTTGAGTCACCTGTCTTCAGGGTAAGGAGCCCCAATGTGTGAAAATGCACTAACAGATTTGGCGTGTCCACCCAGCTACCTTGTAAAGGACTGCCTGCCTCCTGCCACCTCTGGGGGTGACCAGGAAGTAGGCTGATAAACTTCTGCTTCATAGAACTGTTTGTTTCTCTTCAGCCTCAGATCACACCCTGTGGTCTTTGTGAGCCATTATTATGGTCTATCAGAATCATTGTGACTTCCCTCGGTTCTGTCTAGCATCTTGGGTAATCTCAGCCCATCATGTGCCCAAGCATGTAAAAAGCAAGATGAAACTTAGTTCCTAATTATTGTGGGATGCGGTTTCTCAGTTTGTCAATACTCTGCACATGTGACCATAGATATTTAATCGCTGGCCTCTGAACTCCACTGGAAGAGGACACCAGAGATCGCGTGTGTCTCTGCAGGACTCTGACTATGGCTGCTTGATCTCTGCTGGGTTCATTCTGCTTTGTTGCACTGTGGTGACCCCTGACCGGGAGTCTAGCGGCAATAGGTTAAGTGTGTGTGTCTTTTCTGTACTCATTAATGGAGATGATGACATGGCCACTTGTGAGCGGTGACTCACTGGAAAGACTGTCACTTTCCGGGAGTGCAGCCCTCTCAAAGCTTTGTTTGGACAACGTAAGACTAAGAGGGTGGTGCCTGGCAGAGCTCTGGCTTCTGTGCGGTTACTGATCTCTCTCGGTACGATGCCATGGCTGCACTCTGCTCCGCCTTCTATATGGAATTATCAACAAGAGAACCAAAGCTGATGTAGCACAGCACTACGATTCCTCTAATGAACGCAAGTTGATTTGACAAGAGACGTCCTCATTGGGAATGAGGCTGATGCGTTCCTGTTCTTTCAAAGTAACTGCCTAGGGAAGTGGTTTCTCCTTGGCAACACTCATAGTCTGATGCAACTGTGGTCCAAGTGTACCAAGAAGTACTCTGATCTGGAATCAGTACTTGGCCGTATTGTCCACATGCTTACTGCTCTTCAGGCATTTAAGATATAGTATTAGGCAGCTTAGGAGATGGCTCAGCGGTTAAGGGCACTGACTGCTCTTGCAGAGGACTCAGGTTCGATTCCCAGCGCCCCCATGACAACCATCTGAAACTCCAGTTCCAGGGGATCCTATGTCTTCTTCTGACCTCTGTGGGCCTTGTACGACATGCGTGCACGTAGACACATACAGGCAATACATTCATACACATCAAATTAAAAATAAATTTGACAAACGATAGGATTGAAGGGGTCATGGAGGTTTGCACTTAACTCCAGTGAGCCGCTATAGCCAGGCCGTGTGTGGCATGATCTGAATCTTTGCAAGTGAACCTGTGAAGGTGAAGCCTATGTTGCAGTGTGACCCCAGCATGTGGGATATATCAGGAACATGTGACAGTTGCCTAGGGAAGTCTCCACTGAGAAGTGTGTGCTACAGGTAGAGCTAGAGGGAAGTGGCTCCCCAAGTCCTGTGGAGTCATGGTGTGTCCGTCATCAGCCCAGATGCCAGCCAGTGCCCTGCAGAACTCGGCGTCTGCCCTGCTGACTTTCGTCTTGTAGAAGTCTGACCAGTCTGTCCAGACCGCTCCTGTGTCTTTTAGATATGGGAATGTTCCTTCTCTTCTATGCAATGGAATGATGATGGAACTTGTTTTTTAGTTTAAGGAGTTCAAGGTAAGAGTGTGCCTCGAGTCTCCCATAGACTTGGACGTGAAAACCGTGTTGATACTATTAAAGAGTGTGGAAACTTGGAAGATGGGTTGGACACGTTTTCATATGAGATGCCATGAAACTATTAGGTGAGAGGTGGGAGCTTATGGCTGAAAAGTCATTGTGTCAGGTTGATAAGTGGTTGAGATTCAGTGATTAATTTTTTAAAGGTTAATTTGGGCTTTTGTTTGTGGAGAGCTAAGCGTCTATCATGACATAGAGACATGATGACAGAGGTTGTTGGTCTAGAAAGCTATCTGTTCACATCTTCAAGCACACATAGAAAGAGGAGAGAGAGAGAAAAGAGAGAGAGAGAGAGAACTGGAAATGGGAGCAGGCTATGACCTCGAAACCTATCCCAGTGACGGGCTTCCACCAACAAGCCTGCACTTCCTGAAGATTCCATGACTTTCGGGACTGGAGAGATGGCTCAGTGGTTAAGGGCAGTGGCTGATCTTGAAGAGGACATGGGTTCTATTCCCAGAACTCACAATGCCTCTAGGAACCGACTGTAATTCCCGTTCTTTCTTCTGGCCTTCAAGGACATTGTGTGCATAGGTGCATTTTCACACATGCAGGCAAAATACGCATACACATAAAAGTAATTAAATGGAAAAGATGAAAGTTTCATGACCTTCCCCAAACGGTGCCAGCAACTGACCAGGTATCCCAAGATTTGAGCTTATCTGGGAAACTTCAAGTTCAAACCACCATATTCCGCTCCCAGACGCCGAGTTTTGGGCACACATAGAACAGCCGGAACTCAGGGACCACTGCACACGGGACACCCACATGTTAATGGCCATATCATAATGGAAATTGTATTTACTCTAACTTTTAAATGTCTTCATATCTTTAACAGTCTCAACACTTTACAGAAGTCCAGAGTTCAAAGTCTCCTCTGAAAGTCAAAACACTCTCTTCATAGTGATCTCTTAAAAATCAAAAGCAAATTGCACATTGCAGCACAGAAAGCAAACAGTGTGCATTCTCGTTGTAAACAGAAGGCGTCGAGCCTTGGTGGAGAAATGAGGGACCCCAGCAGGGCTGGACCCCGCAGGACCACACCAAGTCCGGTGCGTCACGCCAAAAGTCTGAGACTTTAGTTTTGAAGGCATGAGGTGTCGGAGTTCCCACACCTACTGAGAAGGGCATGAAGGCCTCAGGCCTCACGAATGGCCCTGGGCCAGGAAGTGTTCGGGATGGAAGCGGAAGGCCTTCTCTCAAATGTTCTCGTCCTTCAGCACCGAGGACACTTTGGTGATGGGTGGCGTGACCTGGAAGGAAACACATGTCGTGAACGTGGACTGGGATGGGGACACTAAGGCTCTATTCGCACGCACGCCGTCCATCTTCACACCTGGTCCCTTTCATGCAGCCTCGGCCCCTTCTCAGCATCTTCAGTGGTGCTCGGAAAGAGCGTAACCAGTCTTCTACGTGTGCCCAATACATGTGTCCCGTGTAGAGTGGTCCCTGAGGTCCCATCTGCTTCTTTGTCTCCTCTCCTCACATTCCCAGGGGACTCTGAGGACAATGGATGCCGTTTGCCTAACTCAGTGCTGTCAGTACGTTGGAAATCCAGGACGTGGTTGTCTTGTCTTTCCTGACTTTGTTTTTTCTTTGCCATGCTGAGGTCAAATGGACCGAGGCTACCCTTCATGATGAAGAAGCTCTGAACTTCCATGTCACTGGAAGTCATATGGTCCCTCCTATACAAAACCAAAGAGAGAACCTGAAGCCTGGGCCAACCACCCTTTCATATCCAAGAATCAAGCAACAAGGCACATCAAGTACAAGAAAATTGTCTTCGATACAGCCAAGAAGACCTGAGGTTCATAGCAGAATCACTAATAAAAAGAGAAATCCATATGCCAAAATCTCAACAAATAAATAGTAACTTGAAAAACCCAAATCATATGTCCCCAGTAACCCCCTCTGGTCCTCCAGTAGAGGTGTACAGGGAGAACCCCCTGAGATAACCTAGGACACAGAATTTAAAAGAACAATCATAAACATGATCATAGATGTCAATGAATTTAAAGAACACTCATAAAACAAATCAAAGAACTAAAAGAAGATAGGGATAAACTTCTGTAGGACTTCACAAAGGAGACAGAAATATTGGAGAACACACAGGCTGAACTGAAGAAGGAAGCGCAACACTCAGCAAGCCAATTGGAAAGGACAGGAGAAAGTCTCGCCAACAGAATGAATGAAATGGAAGACAGCACATCAAGACTGGAAGATAAAGTGGAAGAATTGAAATGCTCAAGAAAGATAAAGAAAAAAATTTCAATCACAGGAACGGAATAGGCAGAAATTGTGGGACACCAAGGAAAGAATGAAATTACACATCATGGCATCATAGCGTAGAGGAAGGAGAAGAATCTCAGGATCATGGTATCGACCAGATCTTCAACAGGATCTTCGAAGAGCATTTCCCCGCTTCAGGAAAGACACGCCCATACAAATACAAGAAGCACACAGAGCACCAAATAGACAGGACTTGAAAAGAGACTCCCCAAACATCTCACAGTGAGAACACTAAATGTGCAGAACAGAGAGAGAATACTGAAAGCTAGAAAAGATAAGCAACACTTTACATATATAATCAAACCCACGAGGAGCACAGCTGACTTTTCAATGCAAAGTATGAAAGCTGAAGAGCCTGGACCAAAGTGTTCCCAGTCCACCACAGATGCCAGCCCTGCATACTCTGCCCAGGATATTGTCTGTTACAGTTGGAGGGGAAGGAAAAATCTTCCATGACATGAATAAGCTGAAAGAATTGATGTCCACACACTCGCTCTCTAGGGAATACTTGGAGCGACACAAATAGCTGACAAAAGGGACAACTATACCCACGGGACAACAGAAAGTAACCAAACGTGGCATACATGAAGAAACACAAAGTCAGACCGAGAATGAAAACAGAAATTAAAATGTGAGCAGCAATACACACCTTTCAATCACGACTTTAAATACCAATCACTGAACCCTCCAGTCAAAGACACAGTCTAGTTGAATGGATTAAGAAACAACATTCTTTTTTATTTTCTCTGCAAGAAATCCATCTCACCTTCAAGGACTCGTGCTACCTTAAGGTAAAGGGATGGAAAAAACTTTCCAAGCAAACGGTACTAACAATCAAGCAGGATTTGCCATTCTAATATCTGACAAAATCGACTTCCAATGAAAAGTAGTCAGAGGAGAGGTGTTGGTGTTCTGGGCACTGTCACCCTGCTGCACAGGTCTGTGGTGACTGCTGCTCCAGGGACATGATGCTGAGACGCAGGCAGAGCGTTGACGGTCTTGAGAACACTGCCTCACAGCGGCTAAGTCTTCCCTGGAGGCTTTGTGGAGTAGGGGCTGGCAGACATCAGGGTCTGATTGGCACGGCAGACCACACCACCTGGCTGGGGAGGCACGTGCTGGAGAAATGGCTTGCGGAGGCGAGGGAAGGGCAGCGGAAGGAAGGCGACTGCAGCCTGTGGAGTCTCAAGTACTGTCACCCGGTCAGAAAGGCAAGACTCACACCAGGGCTCCTCAGATCTGATCTGAGAGCGCTGAGACGCTTTCTGTCCACAACCGCTGAAAATGCTGGTGAGGCCAGCGGAAGGGCCCAGGGCCTTGTCACCTGCTGGTCATGGTCCTCAGTACTCTCTCAGCCTCTCGCTGGATCTAGGGCTCTGTGATGTTAATGGGGGATGGATGTCTGTGCTCGTGCCCTGAGAGGCCTGTCTTGGCATGAGCCAGCTCTGAGGTGAATTGTAGGCAGGAGTCTTCCGACTGGTGTCTGGCACTTCCCTGCAGGCTGCACGTGCCAATTTATCACTCCCTCCTGAGTTGTCCAAGGCTGGGCTTGGTTGGAGCTAGCCATCCAGATATGCAAATTGAGGGGCTCAGAATTCCTCTCAGATTTCAAGCAGGGCATCTGCCACATCGCTCAGGGTGGCGGGGGAAGCAGGGCCGATGTCAGTAGAGAGCAGCTCAACATCACATGGTACAGCAGCAGAGCGAGGACTAGACCTGGTCTCCCCCTCTCAGGGCCCACGACACCCCTGTCTCTTTGCCCACATCACTGCCCACATCACTGGAATGGGCTCTCGGGTGACTCTACACCCAGTGCTCTTCTCCAGTCCACAGGACTCACACCCAGCTCCTGTCCATGCCTCTGGTCTCTCCATCGCAGGTATGGTAGGTCAGCACGCTAAGCACAGAGAAGCCTCTCCCCAAGCTCCATCCGGGCCTGAGAGGAAACTCCACACTGCTCTGGAGCCGGGACAGCAGCCTGGGTGTTGGTCTTGAGCTCTGGTCCGGGAGAGGCTCAGGGCTGGCTTCCTCCCTGGCTGCCACGGGGCACTCCCAGGCTGCTTTCATACGTGACACTTTCTCTGGGTTTTAAAGCTTGCACACCGCGTCATGCCGTCCTCGGTTCTCTACCACACTGTGGTGTCATGTATGAAGTCATGTGGAGAAGCAGTGTTGGTGAAGGCCTGGACTCCAGTGTGTGCTGGGCTGATTCGGCTGATTCTCCTGCTTCACCCTAACGAGCCCCAGTGAGGCAGAGCGCACTCAGCAGGTTTGGGATGTCACAACTTGTACCTTGTGAAGGTTAGCCTGGTGTGTCCACAGGTAGTCGGAGATGACCCATATTCTCTGGGAACCTTCTGTCTGCCAGCATCAATCTCAGTGCTGTGGTTTCCATGAACAGTTACTATGGTCTGTCAGGACTAGTGTAACTTCCCTGAGGTTTCCATCCCAGCTACTGTCAACTGCACAGATGGATGTTCGTTGTCCTCAACAGCAAGTGCAACAGAGTCCCTGGACACCGTTGGGTAGAGGTGCCCATATTTTCGTAATACTTGGTAAACACATCAATAATTACTTAATCATTGTCCTTGGTAGACCTGGAATCTGATAGTGTCTGTCCATTCCACTGCCTGTGGGTCCTTTCCCTTTGCTGAGTTCATTCTGCAACCTTGCACTGCACTGAACCCCAACAGCGAGTCCACCCGCATTTCCTCAGTCTGCGGGTCCTTCCCTGCTCATTCGTGGGAAGTGCCGTCACAGTCGGCTTGTGCTGTCTGCTTCTCTAGACGGACCGTGGCTCTCTGAGAGTGTGGCCTTCTCTAAGCTCAGTTGGATCATGCGAAGGGTGAGAGGGTGGTTGTTGGGGAAGCTCTCCTTCCTGGACGCCAATCGCAGCCCTCTGTATGACTCCCTGCATGTACTGTGACAATTATAGCACTGTTCCACGGAATTCTAAAGACAGTGCCGATGCGTGTGGATTGGCACACCATCCAAAGTTTCTTCTCTAAAGACAAATTCATTTAAAGAAGAGACTCTACTTTGGGAATGCAGCTGAAGGAGTTCCCTGATCCTCAGAGGAGCTAAGGACCTGACGTCCCAGGGCCGCCTCACAGGATCTCACGCTCTGTGTTCAGGGGACCGAGATTCAGCTTGATTTGTAATGAAAACATTGTATATTGTTCATAAGGAAGTGTGTTGCAGGGATTTAAGACAGTGTTGATGGATCATGGAGGGGTGTACCATGGTTTTATGAAGTCAATGAGGTCAGGCAATGTGTGTCTGGGTGCCAGCAAAGGGACCCATGAGTCCAGTGTGTGAAGATGAAATCTATGATGCAGTGGAAACTCCAGCACGGTGACATCCTAGGAGCACGTGACAGTTGCTCACGGGAGTGGCAGGCAGGCTGTGGAGTCTAGTCCACAGGTGGTGTGTGCTACAGGCGGTAGAGTGCGAAGGAAGTGGCTACGTGGGCCCTTCGGAGCCACGATGACTCTCAAGAGCCCCAGGTGCCAGGCGGTGCCTTGCAGCACATGGGGTTTGCTCTGCCAGGTTTGGGTCTTTGTAGCTTGTGCATTCTTTGTTGGGTCCCGTTGTTCCCCTTGGCATGGGAGGGCTCACCCTGTGCTGCTGTTTGTAGGAAGTGTGGAGCCTGTTTTTGGTTTCATAAGCGTTCATTAGTAACAGCTTTCCTTGAGTCTTGGGTGAGATTTTGACTTTAGACATTCAAACGATTTATTCGTTCCTTTGTTATTTTTTTTTTATGTGTGTGAATGGTTTGGCCCCATGTATGTGCCCCAAGTCATGCAATGCAGTCAGAGGCCAGAATAGGATTTTGAGTCCACTGGAAGTGGAGTCATGGATGGTTTTTCACATCCATGTAGATACTAAGAACACATACCATGTTGTCTGCAAGAGCAGTTCTCTTAATTACTGAGCCATCTCCCCGGTCCCCCAAAATATCTACTTGTAAAAAAAAGCTTATGATTTTTGTGTATGTGTCTATATGAGTGAATGTCTTATACACTGGAGTGTCCGAAGGTCCTTAGGTCCAGTCCCCTGGAGCTAGATTTACAGCAGGTTCTGACCTACCTGACATGGATAATGGAAACCAAATTAGAGTCCTCTGGGAGAGCAGCAAACACTCTTAACTCCTAGGCACCTCCTAGACCGGCTTTTCACCTTTAAATGATGTTCAAACTATAACAAATAAAACCTGGCCAGGAGCCATAATCATCACAGATCTGCCAAAAGATGTTTGCTCAGGTTGGTGGAACCTGGTGTCTAGTTCCCCCGGTCTATGCTGGGTTTTGTGTGATTGAGTTTGCATGGTGCATGCTGGCTGCATTGCTGTGGGTTCATATGAGCAAGGTCCCAGGAGCCTGTAAGACTGTTTCTGCGGGTGAGGGAGGGCTGATCTTCTTTCAGGGAGTGACTCTAGATAGGTTGACCAGACCTAAATGAATCAACTGGCATCGAGGGGAGTCTGGGTACCAACTAGACTGGATAGGCCTTGATGTCAATGACGTAATGAACGACATCCGGTGGGGAGGAGATGTATTTTTCCATTTCCCAATTTGTGATGTGACTTTTAAAACTGTTGATCTCTTGTTGGTTTAACTGGTGATTTCCCTCCCTTCTTTCCCCCTGGCTTATCTTCTGTCCTTGCATCTTTCAGTTGTTTTGTTTTGTGAGTCAGGGTCTTACTAAGTTGTCCAGGCAGGCCCTGTACTCTATATTTCTATGCTGGTCCTGAATTGGCAATGTTTCTGCCTATTCCAAGAGCTCAGTGTGCATGCATTGACTCTGCTTTGGGCTTAGTACAGCATTTTGTGATAGCAATTATGTTTTCTATTAATGAGGGATGAGGCAGTTGGTGATAACTGTAGACTATTGTCTGAAAACACAGTACACACATTTGATAAAGGCTGGATGACACAAGACTGGTTTATTGTGCACCAGGACCTGCCAGGTTCTCACCGGCAGGTAGGGCGGTAGAGAAGCCAGTCCAGCCAGCCTCCTCCAGGGGCTGAGCGGGATCGTGAGTGTCGACAGCCTGTACCCTTCTCCACTCTGGAGAACACCACCACACCAAGCCGGGAGACTTGTCGAGGCAGGAACTCGTTTTATTGCATCAGGCACAGTCTTATATAGGGTAGGGGTTGGGCTAAAAACATGGGAAGTGAACGACCAATCATTTTTCACCACGTAGGCTGTAGCCAGGTAGGGACCATTTTGTTATGCCTTGCTGAGTCACTCCTCTGCAGAAGTGGAGTGTCAGAGACAGGCCACAAATCTTGAATGAGGCTTGGGAGGTTGCACTAGGCCACACATCTGGACCCATGAGGCCCAATATCTCCCCCTTCTATTTTAATATAAACAACAGAGGCACGTGACCCCTGTCTTAGGTGGTCCCCTACTTGGAGACCTTACCCGTCATTGGGTGTCACGCAGCATGCTTATTATAGCAGAGGCGCATGACCCCTGTGTTGGGTTGTCTCCCACTCGGAGATGTTACCCATCATTGGGTGTCATGCATCATGCTTATGATGGATCCACTCCATGACCTGTCTTAGGTCACCTCAGTTCATCTGAGATCTTACCCGTCATTGGCCAAATGGAGGGCAGGGGAGGGCCGTTCATTAGAGGACAGGCAAATCACTCTGAGTAGCAAGCCTCCGGTACTGGACCTTGACCTGGTAAAATTGCCTTAAGACGTTGGTGAATAGATTGTGATAATTTGTTAAAAATACAAGGTCCTTCGGTCAGGAGGAAAAGGAGAACAAGGAGGGGGCCAAGCAGGGGGAACAGGAAAGATAAAATATCATTAAAACTAGCCCATAAAAAAATTATCTTGAAGTTCTCGCCGCCTTCTCTTTAAGATCATCCCGGATCACACAAACAGCACTTTTCCTGTGAAAACAAACAGATGCCTCTCTTTTTGGCAGTTAGTAAATCAAGACCTAGTCCTCAGTTGTGAGACACTCCCTCAAAGGGTGATTATCATTATCCTCTGATAGAGGCAGGTGTTTTAAATCTCTTGCAGGCACCTAAACCGGCCTCTTTTCATTTTGAGGGTAGATACATCTGAACCCTCTTCCTGCTGTGAGAAGTGGGTCTGGTCCTCTCCAAGCTCCGGTTAGTGGATCTCTCCATTTGACCCGGATGGAGCTGTAACAGATGAGGACCAATGTTTTTGAAAAGCGGGTAAGTGTGTCTTCCTTAGAAAAATTTAAAATATTTAGGGTAAAAAATGCCTTTTTTAGCTGATCATGTGGGGGTAGAGATTCCCCCTTTTGTTTTTGTAATTGAGATTTAAGTGTTTGGTTATATCTTTTAACAATAGCCTGACCTCGAGGATTATACGGGATGCCTGTGGCATATGAAATTTTCCAATTTTGGAGAAAATTGGTGAAGTCTTTGCTTACAAAGCATGGGCCATTGTCTGCTTTTACCTGGCCTGGCAGTCCGAGGATGGCAAAGCATTGAAGCATGTGACTAATGGCATGTTTTGCCTTTTCCCCAGCATGTGCTGATGCCCAACAGGCATGGGAGAAGGTAACAACTGAGAGGAAAATGTAGAGGAGGTATTTGGAGAAAGGGCTGGCAAGATTTACAGGTTCTAACTATATTTTTTGAGGTCTTTATCTGAAATATGTGGAGAAGGTTGACCACGTAAAGGCTGTCAGAGAACAGGTTAAAAGGTTCTTTAATCTTGTCTAGAGCTGAACCTCACACCTACTGCCTAAGTAGGCTATTCCTCCTTATCTCCCATTGTTGTAGTTATAGCCTGATAGTAGCTTGTTTTATTTACATGTTATACCATGGCATAGGTGGGAACAGAACTCACAACCTTAAGTATGCTGGGCAAGCACTCCAGCAGTGAGCTAGTTTCCCAGCCCAGCAAACTGGGAAAAGGAATCCTACTCAGTAATTGTTGTGGAAAGCAAAGCGCCCCAGGGCAGGGTTCAGAACTGGTGGAATTTGAATGATCCACCTGGTTAATTAAGGAAACGAAACCTGGAGTAATTAAGGGGCATGTAGAGCCTCCTAACAGTGGAAAAAGGGGTCTTCATCTCCATTTCCAGTAGTAGTAATAACAGTACCCATTTCCTCAAAAATATTTCTGCCCCAGATATTTTGGGGTACATTGCCAAGATAGGATTAATTGTGTCTTTATTCCCATTTAAAGCTTTCCACTGAACTGGTAACTCGTGAGTCCTGCTGGCTCCTCACACCTCTAATGGGGGGCCGGGCTTAAATTTCCAGTGAGGAAAACAGAGTGCCTTGGTCTGTTAATATGGTAGCATTTGCCCCAGTATCAACAAGCCCCTTGACCTGCTGCCCATCTGAAATTATGGTCATTATATGGGAATGATGAAATATAGGCAGAGTCCAAAGAAACCTGTGATGGTTTGGGGTCTCCTCTTACTTTCGGGGCTGAGGAGTGCCCCGTCTCCCGTTTAAAGGAGCAGGGTCTGATGGGGAATGGCAGTCTTTGGCTCAATGAAATCCCTTGTTGCACAGAGGGCACGGGGTGGAGGTGTATCGCTAGGCACAGGTGGGGCTCTTTTTAGAAGGTTGGGGCATTCCCTCTTAAAGTGCCCTTCTCGAAACATGTTCGTCCCTTGCCTACCGAGACCTGTTGGAGGGCATTTACCAGGGTAGTCATCTCCTCCTGTCTGTTCAATTATAAGGCAGCAAACCATGTCTCGGGTTTGGTGGGACAAGGACCCTACATCCCTAGAGGCCACTAGGTCCTTGGCCTCCCGGGGATACCAGGCTGCTGGACAGTTGCCACCAGGGGCTATGTTGATGGCAAAAAGGTTAGCAGGGTTCCTGAGGGGGGGACCACCCCACCATAAGGTGGGGGCCGAGGGAGCACGGCTCCCCTTCTTGATCCAGCAGTGCGGTGCGGAAGGTAATCCAAACTAGGGTAAACACTCCTCCCCAAGACAGGTGAAGGGTTGGGTGTGGGCTGGGGCATCTGAGATACAGGTACCACGGGGGCCTCACTAGGTCTCTATCAGGTGACATGTCTCGGGGTTTTGGGGAGGTGGGCTTAAAGAAGGACTACCCCAAAATTTATGGGAATACACTCACCTGCAGACCAATTGGCCCGTCAGTGTTCACCTAGCGAGCAGCCATTTATCACGTCGGGTTCCTCACATGGGGCACCAGTCTGCCGGGTTCTTACCAGCAGGTAGGGCGGTGGAGAAGCTGGTCCAGCCGGCCTCCTCCAAGACCTCAGCGGGGTGGTGAGTGCCGAAAGCCCGTACCCTTCTCCACTCCGGTGTAAAACACCACACTGAGCTGGGAGACTTGTCAAGGCAGGAACTTGTTTTATTGCGTCAGGCACAGTCTTATATAGGGGTTGGGCTAAAACATGGGAAGTGAAGGACCAATCATTTTTAACCATGTAGGCTGTAGCCAGGTAGGGACCATTTTGTTAGGCCTTGCAGAGTCACCCCCATGCGGAAGTGGAGTGTTAGAGACAGGCCGCAAAACTTGAATGAGGGTCGGGAAGTTGCACTAGGCCACACGTCTGGACCCATGAGGCCCAAAAAGGACCCGAGATGAGGACATTCCTGGATGCCCTACTAGCGGACGACTGCACAGAGCTGGTATGGCACTGGAATTGTCATGGCACCAGAAACCCCACGGGCACTGGGCCGGGGCTGTCCAGTGGGCACTGAGAAGCTAAAGCGTTGCAGGAGGCAGGTGAAGAAGAGGAAGAGCTCCATGCGGGCCAGGGGCTCCCCGAGGCATGCGCGGCGGCCTGTGGGTGGGAGCCAAGGTCAACTGGGGGACTCGCTCCACCCTCTAGTTACCCTGGGTAGGTGTCCGGAAGCCTGAGCCTGATCCAGGATCCAGGTCACCCTCAAAAGGGGCAGGAAGGAGCCCGTCCGCTCATTCACCTGCTGAGAATGGCATGAAGGCCTCGGGCTTCACGAAGCGGCCCTGGGCGTCCAGGAAGTGCTTGGGATGGAAGCGGTGGGGCTTCTCCCAGGCGCTCTCATCCTTCAGCACTGAGGATAGGTTGGCGATGAGTCTTGTCCCCTGGCAGGAGACATGTGGTGTGAACATGGACGAGCATGGGAGAAACTAAGACCATGTCCACTAAGTTCATAAACACAGTGGATACCTGCACACAATTGATGCTTTCATGGAAACTTAGTTCTAGAAGCTTCTCAGCGCTTTGACTGATTCTGTGGAAAGGCCACGTAGTGCCTTTCACGGAAAAGCTTCCGTGAGTGCCCAGACTACAACTTGTTCCTGTGTACAGTGGTTCCTACACTCCCTACTGGCTCATTTTTATTTGTCAACTCACGTCCCTGGGGACTCCGGACAGTGTCTGCAGTGTGCACACATCCATGTTAACTTGTTAAATATGTTGAACACAGGATGTGGTAGTTTAGGTCTTTCCTATACCGTTTTTGCTTCTGGCCATGCTGAGGTAGGAGAGCCCATGCCTACCTTGGGGATGAGGAAGCCCTGTATTTCAATGCTCTGAGATGTGAGGAATGGCATAGTCAATGGGATGATGCTTGCAAATCGCTGCACTTCATGAATCACAGCGTTGGTGAAGGGCATGCGGTCCTGGTCGGCCATCTCTGGTCTACGCACCTGCCCAATGACTTCATCGATCTCCTGCTGGACTTGGCCTGGAGGGAAAGCATGCCCTCAGCAAATCAGCTCCAGGGGAACTTGAATATCTCTTGTTGTTTTAAAGGCCAGTTCCATGGGAGGTAGACAGCTATCCCCATGGTGGGAGACTGGATTAAGGCAGTATTGGGAGTCACAGATGTCCAAAGTAAGGACAGAGTATGCCTCTGCCCTTGCTCCTTTCCCTCCCTCCCAGCCACAGGCAGGCTCACTTTGTATATCTGGGTGCAAGATCATGAGCAGCAGGGCCCAGCTCAGCGTTGTCGAGGTGGTCACTGTCCCGGCTCCAAACAGCTCACCTACCACTATGCTGAGATTCTCATCATTGAAGCTGCTCTCAGGGTTTTCCTTGTTCTAGAACAGAGAGGGTGAGTTCAAAGGAGTGAGTGGGGAAGCCCCACAGTGTCCTCCAATGTCTGTAGGCGGCCCAAGTGCTGGGTCACTGGATCATACCCAGGCACCGTCCTGCCAGGCCTCACAACTGACAGGACCGTGTCCCATCTCTCGCAGGCGCCCTCACCTTCTCCATCTCAACCAGGAAGGCATCGGTCAGGTCTCTCGGTGGCTGGGCAGGGACCCAGGTCATCTTGTGTTCAGTCAGTAGCTCATTCACCATTGCCGTGATTGCCTTCTGTGTTCGAAATACCCTGTCAGTCAGCCTCGGGATGCGCAGCAGTATCGGGAATGCATTTAGCACCTGTGATAACCAGCGGAAAACCGGGTGCTTCCTCTCATCTAAAATAGCCAATGACTCATTCATTTATCATGATGGTGCTTGTCATCTGTGTGGCCCGGTGCATGTGTGGTTTCAGAGATGGTTCTTTCTACCTTACGTGGGTGCAGGAGTCCCCCTCTGGTTACTAAGCCTGCTTATGTACGGACCAACAAAGTGGACCCTGAGTGATTTCTTGCTCAGGGAACACTTGAACGTCTCTCAGCGCCCAGCCTCCTCCACAGGGGACCCAGGGCCTGTTTCAGCTGCTTCCTCTTCCCTTCCAGCCTTTAGGAACATCTAGCAACCTTGAGTGTTTAGAATCAATGTTCTATCTCAGAAATCTCAGAGGTGTGTTTTCAGTAGGTGAAGACGTGAGAACACGCCCTAACCCTTCTCAGGGCTTAATCTTAGTCCACAACGCTCCTCCTGTTGACTGTCTCTCAGCTCCAACCCCTCATCCTGTATGAATCTCCCAGAAGCCCGGTCCCCTACTTCCTCTCTGTACAAATTCCCCGGGGAGGAACAACATCATAGAAATGACCTCACAGACGCTGTGACCTTCGTACCTCAGGAATGAAGCCAGTGAGCAATTGCAAACTTTCATTCATTACTTTCAACATCCTGATGAAGTAAGGGTCTTCATATGTGAAGCGACGGGAAAAAGTCAGGGAACTGATCACATTGCACACGGCCTTGTTGAGGAGGGCGTGGGGACTGAAGGGCCGCCCTGGGAGTGGACATTTGGGTGAAATCACTGCTCCTCTCTTGATGTCCCCACCTGGACCCTTCACCCACCACCCACCTTCCAGGTCAGCAAAGGCAGCAGAAAGGCAGCCGGCCTCCTCGGTCACCCACTCTTCCAGTGATTTCTTGCCCAGGCCAAAGTTGCGCATGGTGGACACAGAGAATCTCCGCTGTTCTCGCCACTCAGGCCCGTAAGATGCGAAGACCACACCTGTAGACAGTCAGTCTCTATGTGTTCAAGAGTGTCTGCCTAGCTGTCCTCTGATCCCAATATTCTTTCCTTCCTGCGTCAACCTTAGCCACGAGTCACCTGAAATACTGGGACCACAGGACAGCTCCTGCGCCTTCCTGGGCTCCACCTTTCATCTCAGAGTTGTTAATTGATCAGCTGCATCATCACCCCGTTAGAGTTTATCCTCTCTCTGTTCACAGCTCCCCAAGCCTTTCTCTGCTACCATCTCTGCCCCCACACAGTCATTTACCTTGGGATTTGCGCTTCCTGCCCGCATGTTCAAGGACTGGCAGTGATGGTCGGTCTGCGGTGTGCTCTCCACAGTCCACCAGGGCCTCCCGCACGGCCTTCAGTCCGTTGATCACCACCACTGGCTTCCCAGCCATCTGTAGGCTAAAGACGTCTCCGAAACGTTGCTGCAGCTACAGTGGAGGATCAGAGCACAAATGAAGAGAAAGGGTACAAGCTAGTCTAAGTACAGAGTCACAGACGGGTGTATGTGTGAGTGTGTGTAAGTATGTAAGTGCGTGTGTATGTAACTGTGAGTATGTGTGTGACTCTGTGTGTGTGAGTGTGTGTGTGTGTTGCTTCTTATTGAACCCAGGTCCTCACATTAGCTGACCTAATGCTCTAATGCTGAGCCTGAGATGGCCCTCATGGCTTACTGTCACATTGTCCAATTCAGCAATGTCCTCCTATTAATATCATCACCTAGTTGTCACCTGGCCAGAGCATCTCATTGTATAGGACAAACTCACGTACCTTGAGGTGAGTGCTGTGTCTGGGACCATACAGCATCAAGGGATGAGAGCAGCTGCAGCTCCTACCTCCACCTGGGCTTCTTGACCTCAATGCTTCACTAAATGCTGACATCTCTCCCGGTCCCTAGGACCTCAGCACTGACTGGATCAGAAGGGATGTGAGCCCTCCTTGACTTCTGCTCTGTCCAGTTGAATCCCAAACCTGCTTTCCATCTTGCTGGACCTTGCTTTGCCTGCCACAGCATCGCCCTTGAAACGTCTAGAGTGTCCTCTGGCCTTGCAGGTCCTTCCCATAGGAAGCTTTCTACCTTTCCTCTTGGGGACTCTTTGTGGACTCACTATGTGCTCCTAGGGCCACCGTGGCCTCTGCTGCCCTCCACAACCACCTCCCTCACCTTGTACAAGCTATATGGTATGTCCTTGAAGTCCACCTGCAGCATGTTGCCCAGCAGAGGGAGCGACACCGGGCCTGGGGGGTAGCGGGCAGTCCTGCGCTGGCGCCTGCGCATCAGGCTCACCAGCAGCAGGAAGATGGCCATGAATATGGCCAGAGACCACAGACCATCCCCAATCAACAATCCCATGGCTGCCTCGCGTCTCTCCAGGCTTCTTTGGGAGACCCTCCCTGTCCTCCTCCAGCCTCTTCAGTAGGACTCTTACCACAGCTGAGCGCTTGTTGCCTTATAAAGGGTCCTAGGCTGCCCTTTGTCCTCTGCGTCCAGCCAAATCGATGTGTTTACTGTTTAACTAGAAGGTGCAGGGAAGGACCACATTGGTCAAAGTTGATCAGCCCAGATGTTCCTCCCAGTCGCCCCCCCCATGGGATTTAACCAGTGGAGGGGCTTCTATCCTTGGAGACAGAGCACCACAGAGTCTTTCCTAGTGTCTAAGTCATGCTGGGCAGAGTGAACATGAGAAGATGTCCAGTGACCACCTGCCCCAGTGCTCATGACCCTGAGGTACCCAGGGCTCTGACTTTTGGCATGCTGCACAGACAGATCTTTGAGGATCTTGGCGACATTGCCTCAGACCGGAGAAGAACACTTTTCGTCAGTGCTGAGGGACTGAGTGAAATGCTAAGCCAAGGGAACTTGTGGAAGCAAGTGCCACTGGGTGGTATCTGTGTGTGAGTGAGGGCAGAGAGAGGCCGCCGGCTGTGGCGTTTGGAATTCTGTTCACAGGTCTGAGGCTACTCAGTCAATCAGGCAGAACTCATAAGCTGGGTCTTCTCAGATGTGGTCCGAGTGCGCTGGGAAACAGTGCCTAAAACTGTCCGACCATCGTGAGGAAGCTGGCAGGTTGGTCCATGTATTTGTCCCATGGAGGCCACTGTCTTTTATTCATTCTTTTACTTGCTGGGTCATGTCCTCCCCCAACACTCATCTTAGCAGAGATATAAAGCACAGTGCTGTCTCTGCGTCAGAGGCCTGTGGTTAGGACTCACCAGCCATGAGGAAACCATAAATGGGAGCCTGAACCTTCCAACAATGGGCCCCCATGCGCCAGGCCCTGCTGGTCTCACTGCGCATGTCACGCAGCCCCTGGCCTCATGCCGCACTCTTGCTACGCCCCTTGACCATACTCAACCCAGTTATGGCAAGATGGCGCTCTAGGTCGCGGTTCATGATGGTTTCTTCTAGCTCCATCCTGACCTGAAAGGAAACTCCACACTGCCCAGCAGTCAGGACACCAGCTTGGGTCAGGGTGGGCTAGAGAGACTATTGTGCTCCGGTAACCAGGAGCTCAGGATGTGGCCTCACTTGGGCTAGCATGGGGTACCCCCAAGGGAACTCTGAGGTCCGAGGACTGACTGTGTGCTCATTTGGTGACATTCCCTGCGTTCCCTCAGTTTTCCATCTTCTTGGAGGGTCATGTACCAAGTCACAAGAAAGAAGCAGAGGTTCTGTCTGTGGCTGGCCTCCCTTGTGGGCCGCACTAAGTCAGGCTTGAGTCACCTGTCTTCAGGGTAAGGAGCCCCAATGTGTGAAAATGCATTAGCAGGTTTGGCATGTCCCACCCAGGTACCTTGTAAAGGACTGCCTGCCTCCTGCCACCTCTGGGGTTGACCAGGAGTAGGCTGAGAAACTTCTGCTTCATAGAACTGTTTGTTTCTAACACAAGCACACTCCCAAATTATGGGAGGAGGAATTCAGACCCACACTTAGTTTCAGTTTCATGAATCACACGGTTTATTTGGGTCTAATACAGCCAATCACTAAAGTACCTCCCGTGGCACGAGAGCCGCAAGTCCACCTGAAGTTCGCATCGTTCAAGTTCCTCAGGGATTGGATGCCTCTCACAGGAAATTCACGAGGGCTGAGGGACGGCAGAGTCACCAATGCGGCGATGGTTGGCAGGTCCCAGGTCCGGAACGCAGAGTTGGTCCAAGGCTTGAGGGCTCCAGGGCGGCCTCAAGTGGTTACAAGCTGAGCCTAAGCGAATGACCGGAGATTTTGGGCACTCAGACTTGTCCGCTGGATTCCCTTGGACCTTCGGGACGGTCCTTAGGTTTCTGTGCGGGGGAGCGCAACTGCTTCCAGCCCAGTCCACAGATAGGTTGGTAGAAGAGAGATCCGTGCAGGGGAGCGCTTCTGCTTCCAGCCCAGTCCACAGGAGCTCTGAGGCTAAGCGCTCCTGCTTTCACTTTTATAGAGTTCAGACCCTGGTGGTCTATGTCATTGATAGATAAGCAGATGCGAGTGTTTATCTATCTAGGGGATTTTCAGTCACAGCAAAAAAACACTACAAATCTTAATCTTAGTTCCACAGCAAGCTTGTAACTTTCCACTCTTAATCTTGATTTCACAGCAAACTTGTAATTTTCCACTCTGGCATGTTTTTTACTTGTTTACTTAAATTTCCTACCCTCCAGGCTCCATTTTGTATAGCCTGTTTACATCCTCATTACAGTTTCTCTTCAGCCTGAGTTCACGCCCTGTGGTCTATGTGAGCCATTATTATGGTCTGTCAGAATCATTGTGACTTCCCTTGATTCTGTCTAGCATCTTGGAATTAATCTCAGCTATACAAGTGTCTGATTGTGCAAATCAGAATAGTGCTCTTATCTCCCTGTCTCCACCTGTAGGGCTCACCCACAAGCCACAAGCCTGATCAGTGAAGGCCACACAGAGGCAGGCAACCTCCTTAGTCACCCACTGCTCTAGTGAGTTCTTGTCCAGGCTGAAGTTGCGCATGGTGGACACAGAGATTCGCCTCTGCTCCCTCCAGTCAGGCCTGTAATGTGCAAGGATCACACCTGCAGACATGCAGTCTGTGTACCCGAGAGTACCTGGCTGTGGTGTCCTCTGTCCCAGCATTCATCTTTTTTTGGGATTCAGTCTGAATCATGAGTGACCCAAAACCTTTATAGTGCACTCTGGGATATGTGCATTTTGTGGCCTCCACTGGATTCCAGTGCTTTTTAAAATGACTTACTAGACCACATCACCACCCCCATCTGATCTTGTCCTTTCCCTGCTCACTGCCCGCAAAGTCTGCCTCAGATTCCATCTCTGACCCCACACTGTCCTTTCCCTTAGATTTGGGACCAAAGCCCAGGTATTCCACAGTGGGCACGGATGGCTGGTCCGCAGGGTCCTCGTCCCAGATTGAGTATAAAGTCGTCTCCATAGTGCCTTCGAAGGGAAAGGAGACAGTGAAAGCTCTTAAGAATTGATTCTCCACAGAAGACGGGCACAGCAGATAAACTTCCCACTCTGTGTGTATGTGTGTGTACTTCTTATAGAACCCAGGCCACACATGAGCTAGGGAATGTTCTCCCACTGAGCTACAATCCCAGCCAGGATCGGTGCGCTGTGACAGGGGCATTTCATTTCCTGGTTCAGTGAAGGACTCGTACTAGACATGTTCAGGCAAGTGTGACTTAAACAGAGCCAGACATCCATTTTCAGGCCCCTTAGCCTTCCACCGCACAGGAGAAATGGCTTGTGGAGGTGAGGGAGGGGTAGCGGAAGGAAGGCAACTGCAGCCTGTGGAGTCTCAAGTACTGTCACCCGGTCAGAAAGGCAAGACTCACACCAGGGCTCCTCAGATCTGATCTGAGAGCGCTGAGACGCTTTCTGTCCACAACCGCTGAAAATGCTGGTGAGGCCAGCGGAAGGGCCCAGGGCCTTGTCACCTGCTGGTCACGGTCCTCAGTACTCTCTCAGCCTCTCGCTGGATCTAGGGCTCTGTGAAGAGACATCCATGTTAATGGGGGATGGATGTCTGTGCTCGTGCCCTGAGAGGCCTGTCTTGGCATGAGCCAGCTCTGAGGTGAATTGTAGGCAGGAGTCTTCCGACTGGTGTCTGGCACTTCCCTGCAGGCTGCACGTGCCAATTTATCACTCCCTCCTGAGTTGTCCAAGGCTGGGCTTGGTTGGAGCTAGCCATCCAGATATGCAAATTGAGGGGCTCAGAATTCCTCTCAGATTTCAAGCAGGGCATCTGCCACATCGCTCAGGGTGGCGGGGGAAGCAGGGCCGATGTCAGTAGAGAGCAGCTCAACATCACATGGTACAGCAGCAGAGCGAGGACTAGACCTGGTCTCCCCCTCTCAGGGCCTACGACACCCCTGTCTCTTTGCCCACATCACTGGAATGGGCTCTCGGGTGACTCTACACCCAGTGCTCTTCTCCAGTCCACAGAACTCACACCCAGCTCCTGTCCATGCCTCTGGTCTCTCCATCGCAGGTATGGTAGGTCAGCACGCTAAGCACAGAGAAGCCTCTCCCCAAGCTCCATCCGGGCCTGAGAGGAAACTGCACACTGCTCTGGAGCCGGGACAGCAGCCTGGGTGTTGGTCTTGAGCTCTGGTCCGGGAGAGGCTCAGGGCTGGCTTCCTCCCTGGCTGCCACGGGGCACTCCCAGGCCGCTTTCATGCCTGACGCTTTCCCCGGGTGTCACTTTCCCTTGCACTGAACCCCAACAGCGAGTCCACCCGCATTTCCTCAGTCTGCGGGTCCTTCCCTGCTCATTCGTGGGAAGTGCCGTCACAGTCGGCTTGTGCTGTCTGCTTCTCTAGACGGACCGTGGCTCTCTGAGAGTGTGGCCTTCTCTAAGCTCAGTTTGGCAGGCGAAGAGTGAGGGGGTGGTTGTTGGGGAAGCTCTCCTTCCTGGACACCAATCCCAGCCCTCTGTATGACTCCCTGCATGTACTGTGACAATTATAGCACTGTTCCACAGAATTCTAAAGACAGTGCCGATGCGTGTGGATTGGCACACCATCCAAAGTTTCTTCTCTAAAGACAAATTCATTTAAAGAAGAGACTCTACTTTGGGAATGCAGCTGAAGGAGTTCCCTGATCCTCAGAGGAGCTAAGGACCTGACGTCCCAGGGCCGCCTCACAGGATCTCACGCTCTGTGTTCAGGGGACCGAGATTCAGCTTGATTTGTAATGAAAACATTGTATATTGTTCATAAGGAAGTGTGTTGCAGGGATTTAAGACAGTGTTGATGGATCATGGAGGGGTGTACCATGGTTTTATGAAGTCAATGAGGTCAGGCAATGTGTGTCTGGGTGCCAGCAAAGGGACCCATGAGTCCAGTGTGTGAAGATGAAATCTATGATGCAGTGGAAACTCCAGCACGGTGACATCCTAGGAGCACGTGACAGTTGCTCACGGGAGTGGCAGGCAGGCTGTGGAGTCTAGTCCACAGGTGGTGTGTGCTACAGGCGGTAGAGTGCGAAGGAAGTGGCTACGTGGGCCCTTCGGAGTCACGATGTCCCTCATGAGCCCCAGGTGCCAGGCGGTGCCTTGCAGCACGTGGGGTTTGCTCTGCCAGGTTTGGGTCTTCGTAGCTTGTGCATTCTTTGTTGGGTCCCGTTGTTCCCCTTGGCATGGGAGGGCTCCCCCTGTGCTGCTGTTTGTAGGAAGTGTGGAGCCTGTTTTTCAGTTATGAGTTCAAAGGTAATAACTTGCCCTGAGTCTCAGGGGAGATTTTTACTTCAGACTTTCAAACGACTTATTTTTATTTCATGTGCATGAGGGTTTTTCCTGTATCTGGGTGCACCCTTTGGCACAATGCCTGCAGAGGTCAGAAGAGGGCACTGGATCCACTGGAACTGGTGTTAGGAATAATTGTTACCTGCCATGTGGGTGTTGAGAACCAAACCCCTGTCCTGTGTAAGAGCAGACAGTTCTCTTAGCTGCCATCTGTGTCCCCATCTATTTCCCAAATATTTATTGTATAAAGTGATTACTATTTCTGCATATGTTTGTATGTGTCTGTGTGAGTGAATGTCATGTGCGTTTGAGTGTCCAACAGGGCAAGAGAATGTGTTCAGTCTCCTGGAGCTGGAGTTGTAGGAGGATGTGAGGTGCATGGTTGTGGCACTGAGATGAATTAGAGTCCTCTGGAAGAGCAGCAAGCCTTCTTAAACCCTGAGCCACTCTGGCCTTTTAAACAGTGTTAAATCCATTCCAGGCCGTGAGGACTTTGAAGATTTGAATGCACTTTGCCTCATGAAATCTCCCTAAACCTTTGGAGATAAGTGGTGAAAGGCTATGGCTCTGAAGTGATGTGATTGGGTGTCAAGTTGACAAGGGGTACAGTTGTGATGATTAATCTTTCAATTTGATGGGATTTAGGATCACCTGGGAACATATCTCTGTGGTATTATCTCAATGATGCTAATTGAGATGAGAAGACCCATTCTAAAGTGCACAGCCCCATCTCGTGGGCTGGGCTACCAAGATGAATAAGAAAGAAGACAGGGACCTGTGCAGGAGACTAACATTCTCAGCTTCCTGAGTAGATTTACGTGATCAGTCGCCTCCCATTTCTGCCCCCATGACTGAGGAACTCCCCTGGAAGATGGAGCCCAACTTCACCATCCAATCCTCAGCCTGCTGTTCTTGAGGGTTTGTTTACAACAATGAGACAAGTAACTAGTGCACAGAGTCCCCTTGTCAGGGCTCTGCACAGAGCTGGTGGGCTGGACCACAAGACACAAAGATGCTGTGGTGTGATGGGCTTTGCAGGGGTACCTAGAAGCTTTTGTGTTGCCAAAGGCAGGTGAGGAAGAGAAAGGGCTCCATGGGAATTTGGAGTACCCTGATGCTTACATGGCAGCCTGTAGGAGGAAGCAAGGCTTAGTCTGGGCCAGATTTCACATTCCACAGAACCTTGGGAAGGGGACAGCAAGCCAGGCCCTTCCACACACACCTACTGAGCATGGAACGAAGGCCTCAGGCTTCACCAGGCAGCCTTGGGTGTCCAGGATGTGTTGTGGATAGAAATGGAGGGGCTTCCACAGGAGCTCTGATCCTTCAAGCCCATGTACAGGTTGTAGAAATGTGTTGTAACCTGGAGGGGGCACATGGTGTGACCATGGACTATTATAGAGACACCAAAACTGAGGACCCAGTTCACATGCACACTCCATCGCCTGTTTTAAAGGACCTGGATTCTAGAAGCTTCTCAGGACACTGGTAATTTGGCAGAAAACACGAACATCAGAAGAGCCTAGTAAGATATGCTCCAAGTCCTGAAAGACCCCTACAGTGAACCCAGATCATGAGACCCGGAAGAACCGCCTATTAATTTGAAGAAGGAATAAAAACTTTCCATGGTAAGAACCAAGAACTTTATGACAACGAATCCAGCTCTACAGAGGACACTCGAAGGAATACTTCAGACTGAATATAAGGATAAAGCACAGACGAGGTCACAGGGGACAAATAAAACCTGGCCAGGAGCCATAATCATAACAGATCTGCCAAAAGATCTTTGCTCAGGTTGGGACCTGCTGTCTAGTTCCCCAGTTCTATGCTGGGTTTTGTTTCATTGAGTCTGCACGGTGCATGCTGACTGCATTTATATGACCAAGGTCCCAGGAGCCTGTAAGACTGTTTCTGCGGGTGAGGGAGGGCTGATCTTCTTTCAGGGAGTGACTCTAGTTAGGTGGACCAGACCCAGATGAATGAACTGGCACTGAGGGGAGTCTGAGTACCAACTAGACTGGATAGGCCTTGATGTCAATGACAGAATGCATGACATCGGTGGAGAGGCAATGGGAGAACCAGGGGGGAGTGGGAATGAAGATGAATAAGACGTTTTGCATGAAATGCACAAAAACCGAATGAAAAGACCCAAGCACACTCAAAAATCAACAGAATGACATCAATTAACACATATTTCATCAATAAATCTTAATATTATTGGATCAATTTCCAATAAGGATATCCAGACTAACATTTGATTGGAAAACAGATTTATCTTTTTCCTGCCACACCATCAACGGTATCCAAAACTTTAGAGTAAAAATATGTAAAAAAGGTTTTTTAAGCAGATGTAACTATGAAACAAGCAGGTGTAACTCTTCTAATACCTGACAAACTCGACTTCAAACTGAAACCAGTCAGAAGAAATAAAGAAGGACTCATTTGCTCATTAAGGGGAAAGTTCACTAGCAGATTATTACAATCCTTAACATATATGCACCAAACATACCTAGATGACTATCAACTGATGAGGGATAATGAAATAATGCTACATTTACATAACAGTCTTATTCAGCAGTTGAAAAGTAAATTATGAAATTCAGAGGTTCCTGTATGTAAGTGGAAAACACCATCTTGAGAGAGTTGACTCATTTCCTGAAACACCAGTTACATGTTCTCTTTCATATGTGGATTTTAGCTTTGAATATTTAGGTATGTGTGCTTCAATGTGAAAATGTACTGTTGTAAAAAACCTAGTCATGGGCCATGGTGGAGGGTCTCCAGGGACAGAAGGAGAATGGAGTGTATGAATGTGAACTTGAAACAATGGGATAGGCAGGGTTAAATGTAGTGGGCAATGGGCGGGCAGGGTACAGGAGGGAGAGTGGGAGGGACAGCTAACGCTGAAGGCCGTTTGAGAAAGTCCAATGGAAACCACTACTGAAGAAGCCTCGTGAAACATACACATGTTTCGCTGAGTGTGGTGGCTCATGCCTTTAATCCCAGCACTCAGGAGGCACAGCCAGGTGGACCTCTGTGAGACTGAGGCCAGTCGGGTCTACACAGTAAGTTCCAGGTTGCTGGAGTTACAGGGAGACCCTGTCTAAAAAAACGCCAAACATATGCTCATAAACATATATAAACAGGGTTTTCATGGAGGTACCCTACATATCACCACAGACCAGCAGATAGAAAGCCTAGGAATGAACCCCCATGTGGGGTCGTAGACCAGGAAGATCCACAGACACTCAAACATCAATGGCTACTGCCACTGCTCTTGGCTGCCCTCCAGAACCTGATCACAAGACCCGATTACTGTCAGCACTACGTATGCGAGTCAGAGAACAAACCAGAGAAATCAAGCTGGTGCTGACCTCAAAGCTTCGCCCTACAGCCTGGCTTTCACAGTGCAGGAAGGCGCTGTGCACGCTACCAGAAGAAGAAAGTAACCATCAGCTTACCCAGCTGAGAACCCTGTGAGCGACAGAACAAGAGGCCTGGCAAGCTATGCCCACCCATGCCATGTGGCATGTGTTTGATGGACGTGACCACCCACTTTTTGATTGACTTTAAGGCCTGCTGGACAAGACATTGCTCATACTTGACATTGTTGTCAGAGCCAGGAAGCTGTGACCACATAGATCAGAGGCTGTAGTTGAGCTCCTCCTCCTGTTAGCATGGAAATGTGTGGACAGTATAGAACAGACTCCTCGTGACGTACTACACACCTGGATCAGTGCACCTTTCAACTCCCACCAGAGAAGCTTCTTCTCACAGTCGATGGCAGTTAACACAGAGACCCACAACTTCTCACACTGTAGAAAATCAGGGACCGTGGAGAGCTCACTAAATGGCACATGCATATCACATCCTATCCTATGAAGTCTCAAGAGACTTTGTAGATGAAGGGGCAGGAAAACTATAGGAGCCAGAAAAGGATGATCAATCCAAGGAAACCATGTTGTTTGGACACAACAGGACAGTTGCTTATATGAACCCACAGTACTTGTGACAGCACGCAGAAGATCTGGAAAGTCCCAAGCCAGACCAATAGCCAGTGTGGAGAGAGGCAGGTGCCTTAGGAGACGCAGTCTTAACAGAGGAACTATTGATCGGTCTCAGCTGTTGAGAGATGGAGAGTCAGTTTCTTTTAAGGATGTGATGCTTGGTAAGTTGATCAGATTCCAGGGATGTACCCAATCGAACAGTATTCAGAAAACACAAATTAGACGTGATAGGCCTTCACAGCAGTGTAGAGAACATGCCATGAGGGGATGTCGGGAGGGGACTGTGGATCTGAGAAGAGATGGAGGAGGGAGGTCTGAACATATTCCCAATACCTTATATGAAATTATCAAAGTATCAACATAACCGTCGTTTAAAAGGAATTGAAGATTAAATATATAACTTCCTTATGACACAACTATTTCACCGCTGTGCGCACAACCAGAGAACTGGATTCTGTACCGTAAAGTATTTCCACTCCACGATCCTTGATGCTGTGTTCACTACAGCAAAGACAGAAGCAATCTAGTTTCCATCAACAGATGGAGGAAATGTTGGTACATATTTAAAGTGAAACTTTATTCAGTTTTCAGAAAATGAAATTCAAAATGCACCAAAAAATGAAAGGATGTGTTTTATTATGGGAGGACACACAATTGCATAAAGAAAATACACATGTTCTCTTCCTATGGGGATCCTGACCTGTAATGTACACATGTACAGATGTCAACAATGCACGTGTGGGTGCTCTCTGATATTTAGAAAGGGGAGAAAGAAAAATTCCATTAAAAAGGCACACTACTGAGCTTCTATGTAGACTATATTTTGTATAAATCCTTTAAATCCTAAATGAAGACATAACATATTTTAATGCAAAAATAAGTGCTTAAACTGCCGCGTCTGAGTATGATTTCATGAGAGGCATTTCCTTACATGGGTGGACTTTAAATTCTAATTGTGTTTTTTATTCATTTTTGAGACTTCTGTATGCTATGTCTTTGGTAATAGTAATAAACTTTAAATAAAAAAAAACCCAAAAAATTTAAACACAACATCAGCACTCATGCAGTTAGGAAGAATAATTTACATATTTATAGTAAATACTGCATCTGAAATCTTAGTCAATGGCTGGGGAGATGCCTCAGTCAAGAGGCTTGCCAGCAAGCATGATGTTGGTCCCCCATGAGGGTGCCATGACACATGCAAACTAAACAAATGTAAGGAATATTCTCTATAAAATCTTAGTTAACATCATCAGTGGGAGAAGACTTAAACGTCTACATTAGAATCCGGACAAATCAAGGACGAGTACTCAGCAGAGTACCAGACACCTAGTCAGAGCAATCGGGAAGGAAAACAGGCATCCCCGCTGGAAAGGAGGACAGAACAGAGCCGAGTGTGACAGAATCTTATAACTCCAGAAGCTAAGATTCCACAGCAGCAGTCTCAAAACATAGGAACAAATTTAGGAAAGAAGATATAAAGACAACACAGGAAATGTGAGGTGCTTATCAGCGACACAGACTCACCTGAGCATCAGAGTACAAACAGTATTCTACTAAAACAGCATCCACAAAATGAACTGTTCACGGGCTAGGAAATGGCTCAGACGTTCAAGGCTTCTCGGATAGGCCTGAAGATCTGAGTCAATGATAAGTGTTTATGTGGGATCGAGGGTCAGCTGTCACTTGCTGACCATCAGCACAACATTCTCTCTTTCCTCTTACATTTTAAAAAATACTTTATTGAGTATTTGTTAACTTCATATAGCAGTTCTTAATTATATATGGAGCCACTCACACATCCACGTCCCCACATAAGCCTGCCCACAGCAGATTTCATGCATTCTGTTATATATGTTACGTCCTATCTGAACGAGCACTTGTGCCCAGGTGTCCCTCAGTGCAAGTTCATCCACTTGGGCCTAGTGAGCCTGTCTAGAGAATTTAAAGACTATAAAAGAATTTATAGTCTCTGTCATGCAGTAGTGATCAATTGCAATAGTTCCCGGGCTGGGTTTGGAGCCTGCTGCCGACTTCTCACATTCTATGCTGGGTTTTTGTCGGATTAAGTCGGTCTGAGACTCATGTATTTTGTGCATTGCTCAACTTCCTATGAACACGTTTCCAGTGACTTGTATGTCTTCCTCCTCATGCACGTCCCCTGGCTCTACAATCCTTCTGCCTTCTCTTCTGCAATGGTCCCCTCACCCTGGGTGGGTGAGGTTTAAAAAGGAGTCCTACCAGGACCACACACTAGGCAATCTCTCTTCTCTCTGTGAATCATCTGGGTTTTGTACTCAGGATGTTTTGAATTAATTTTTCCATTTCCCAATTTGTGATGTGACTTTTTAAGCTGATGATCTCCTTTTGGTTTAACTGCCGATTTCCCTCCCTTCTTTCCCCCTGGCTTATCTTCTGTCCTTACATCTTTCAGTTGTTTTGTTTTGTGAGTCAGGGTCTTACTAAGTTGTCCAGGCAGGCCCTGTACTCTATACTTCTATGCTGGTCCTGAACTGGCAATCTTTCTGCCCCAATCTGCCTCTGCCAAGGGCTCGATGTGCATGCCGGCGACTCTGCTTTGGGCTTAGTACAGCATTTTCTGATAGCACTTACGTTTTCTATTAATGAGGGATGAGGCAGTTGGTGATAACTGTAGACTATTGTCTGAGGACACAGTACACAGACGGGATAGTGGCTGGATGACAGGAAACCTCATGGTTGCCACAAGACTGGTTTATTGTGCACCAGGATCCAAGATGGGGACATTCCTGGATGTCCTACTAGCGGACCACCGCACAGAGCTGGTATGGCACTGGGGCTCTCAGAACACCAGAGACCCCATGGGCACTGGGCCGAGGCTGTCCAGTGGGCACCGAGAAGCTAAAGCGTTGCAGGAGGCAGGTGAAGAAGAGGAAGAGCTCCATGCGGGCCAGGGGCTCCCCGAGGCATGCGCGGCGGCCTGTTAGTAGGAGCTGAGGTCAACTGGGGGACTCGCTCCACCCTCCAGTCACCCTGGGTAGGGGTCCAGAAGCCTGAGCCTGATCCAGGATCCAGGTCACCCTCAAAAGGGGCAGGAAGGAGCCCGTCCCCTCACACACCTACTGAGAAGGGCATGAAGGCCTCAGGCTTCACGAAGCGGCCCTGGGCATCCAGGAAGTGCTCGGGATGGAAGCGGTGGGGCTTCTCCCAGGCGCTCTCATCCTTCAGCACTGAGGACAGGTTGGCGATGAGTCTTGTCCCCTGGCAGGAGACATGTGGTGCGAACATGGACGAGCATGGGAGAAACTAAGACCATGTCCACTAAGTTCATAAACACAGTAGATACCTGCACATAATTGATGCTTTCATGGAAACTTAGTTCTAGAAGCTTCTCAGGACTTTCATTGATTCTGTGGAAAGGCTGCGTATCACAGCTTCCGTGAGTGCCCAGACCACAACTTGTCCCTGTGTACAGTGGTTCCTACACCCCCTACTGGCTCATTTTCATTTGTCAACTCATGTCCCAGGGCACTCTGGACAGTGTCTGCAGTGTACACACATCTGGGTCAACCTGTCAGGATGTTGGACACTCAGGATTTGGTAGTTTAGGTCTTTCCTATACCGTTTTTGGTTCTGGCCATGCTGAGGTAGAAAAGCCCATACCTACCTTGGGGATGAGGAAGCCCCGTATTTCAATGTTCTGAGACGTCAGGAATGGCAGAGTCAATGGAGCGACAACTGCAAATCGCTGAACCTCGTGAATCACAGCGTTGGTGAAGGGCATGTGGTCCTGGTCGGCCATCTCTGGTCTCCGCACCTGCCCAATGACTTCATCGATCTCCTGCTGGACTCGGCCTGAAGGGACAGCATCCCCTCAGCAAATCAGCCCCAGTGCACGTGAATCTCTCCTGTGGTTTTAAAGACCAGAACCATGCGAGATAGACAGACATCACCACAGTGGGCGTCTGGGTTAATGCAGTGTTAGGAGTCACAGGTGTCCAAAGGAAGGACGGAATGTGCCTCTGCCTTGTTCCTTTCCCTCCCTCCCAGCCACAGGCAGGCTCACGTTGTACATCTGGGTGCAGGATCATGAGCAGCAGGGCCCAGCTCAGGGTTTTCGAGGTGGTCACTGTCCCGGCTCCAAACAGCTCACCTACCACTATGCTGAGATTCTCATCATTGAAGCTGCTCTCAGGGTTTCCCTTGCTCTAGGCAAGAGAAGGTGAGTTCAAAGGAGTGAGTGGGGAAGCCCCACAGTGTCCTCCGCTGTCTACAGATGGCCCAAGTGCTGGGTCACTGGATCATACCCAGGCACTGTCCTGCCAGGCCTCACAACTCACAGGACCTTGTCCCATCTCTCTCAGGCGCCCTCACCTTCTCCATCTCAACCAGGAAGGCATCGGTCAGGTCTCTTGGTGGCTGGGCAGGGACCCAGGTCAACTTGTGTTCAGTCAGTAGCTCATTCAACATTGCCATATTTGCCTTCTCTGTTCGAAATATCTTGTCAGTCAGACTCGGGATGCGCAGCAGTATCGGGAATGCATTTAGCACCTGTAACAGCCAGAGGAAAACCAGGTGCTTCCTCTCATCTAAAATAGCCAAATACTCATTAATTTGTCATGATGGTACATGTGATTTGTGTGGCATGGTGTATGTCTGGAGTCAGATACAGTTCTCTCTACCTTATGTGTGTGCAGGAGTCCCCCTGGTTTTTAAGCCTGCTCAAACACTGACCAACCAAGTGGACCCTGAGTGATTTCTTGCGCAGGGAACACTTGAATGTCTCTGAGCTCCCAGCCTCCTACACAGGGGACCCAGGGCCTGTTTCAGCTGCTTCCTCTTCCCTTCCAGCCTTCCGGAATGTCTAGCAACCTTGAGTCTTAAGAATCAATGTTCTATCTCAGAAATCTCAGAGGTGTGTTTCCATTAGGTGAAGACGTGAGAACACGCCCTAACCCTTCTCAGGGCTTGATCTTAGTCCACAACGCTCCTCCTGTTGACTGTCTCTCAGCTCCAACCCCTCATCCTGTATAAATCTCCCAGAAGCCCTGTCCCCTACTTCCTCTGTGTACAAATTCCCCGGGGAGGAACAACATCATAGAAATGACCTCACAGACCTCTGTGAGCTTCGTACCTCAGGAATGAAGCCAGAGACCACTTGCAAACTTTCATTCATTACTTTCAACATCCTGATGAAGTAAGGGTCTTCATATGTGAAGCGACGGGCAAAAATTAGGGAACTGATCACATTGCACACGGCCTTGTTGAGGAGGGCGTGGGGACTGAAGGGCCGTCCTGGGAGTGGACATTTGGGTGAAATCACTGCTCCTGTCTTGATGTCCCCACCTGGACCCCTCACCCACCACCCACCTTCCAGGTCAGCAAAGGCAGCAGAAAGGCAGCCGGCCTCCTCGGTCACCCACTCTTCCAGTGATTTCTTGCCCAGGCCAAAGTTGCGCATGGTGGACACAGAGAATCTCCGCTGTTCTCGCCACTCAGGCCCGTAAGATGCGAAGACCACACCTGTAGACAGTCAGTCTCTATGTGTTCAAGAGTGTCTGCCTAGCTGTCCTCTGATCCCAATATTCTTTCCTTCCTGCGTCAACCTTAGCCACGAGTCCCCTGAAATACTGGGACCACAGGACAGCTCCTGCGCCTTCCTGGGCTCCACTTTTCATCTCAGAGTTGTTAATTGATCAGCTGCATCATCACCCCGTTAGAGTTTATCCTCTCCCTGTTCACAGCTCTCCAAGCCTTTCTCTGCTACCATCTCTGCCCCCACACAGTCATTTACCTTGGGATTTGCGCTTCCTGCCCATATGTTGAAGGACTGGCAGTGATGGTCGGTCTGCGGTGTGCTCTCCACAGTCCACCAGGGCCTCTCGCACGGCCTTCAGTCCGTTGATCACCACCACTGGCTTCCCAGCCATCTGTAGGCTGAAGACGTCCCCGAAACGTTGCTGCAGCTACAGTGGAGGATCAGAGCACAAATGAAGAAAAAGGCTGCCAGCTAGTCTAAGTACAGAGTCACAGACTGGTATGTGTGAGTGTGTGTGTGAGTGTGTGTAAGCGTGTGTGTGTGTGTTGCTTCTTGTTGAACCTAGCTCCTCACACTATCTGACCTAATGCTCTGATGCTGAGCCTGAGATGGGCCCTCGTGTCTGACTGTCACATTGTCCAAATTCAGCAATGTCTTCCTACTAATATCACATCTAGTTGTCACCTGGCCAGAGCATCTCATCGCTTAGGAGAAGCTCATGTATCGAAGGTGAGCTCTGTGTCTGGGACCACACAGCAGCAAGGGATGAGAGCAGCTGCAGCTCCTACCTCCACCTGGGCTCCTTGACTGAAATGCTACACTGGATGCTGACATCTCTCTCCCGGTCCCTAGGACCTCAATACTGAGTAGATCAGAAGGGTTGTGAGCCCTCCTTGACTTCTGCTCTGTCCAGTTGAATCCCAAACCTGCTTTCCATCTTGCTGGACCTTGCTTTGCCTGCCACAGCATCGCCCTTGAAACGTCTAGAGTGTCCTCTGGCCTTGCAGGTCCTTCCCATAGGAAGCCTTCCACCTTTCCTCTTGGGGACTATTTGTGGACTCACTATGTGCTGCTAGGGCCACCGTGGCCTCTGCTGCCCTCCACAACCACCTCCCTCACCTTGTACAAGCTATATGGTATGTCCTTGAAGTCCACCTGCAGCATGTTGCCCAGCAGAGGGAGCGACACCGGGCCTGGGGGGTAGCGGGCAGTCCTGCGCTGGCGCCTGCGCATCAGGCTCACCAGCAGCAGGAAGATGGCCGTGAATATGGCCAGAGACCACAGACCATCCCCAATCAACAATCCCATGGCTGCCTCGCGTCTCTCCAGGCTTCTTTGGGAGACCCTCCCTGTCCTCCTCCAGCCTCTTCAGTAGGACTCTTACCACAGCTGAGCGCTTGTTGCCTTATAAAGGGTCCTAGGCTGCCCTTTGTCCTCTGCGTCCAGCCAAATTGATGTGCTTACTCTTTAACTAGAAGGTGCAGGGAAGGACCACATTGGTCAAAGTTGATCAGCCCAGATGTTCCTGCCAGTCCTCCCCTCCCAGGCCTTTAACCAGTGGAAGGGCTTCTATGCCTGGAGACCAAGCACCATAGTATCTGTGCCTAGTGTCTAAGTCATGTTTGGCAGAGTGACCATGAGAAGATGTCCACTGACCACCTGCCCCAGCGCTCATGACTGTGAGGTACCGAGTGCTCTGAGAGTCACCATGCCACACAGAGCTTTGAGGATCTTGATGACATTGCCTCAGACTGGAAGACTACCTTCCTTGAACCTCCTGGGCCACTTTTTGTCAGGACATTTGGGATTGAGTGAAACGCAAGGCCAAGGGACCTTGTGGAAGCAAGTGCCATTGGGCGGCCTCTGCTTGTGAGAGCAGAGGGAGGCTGGAGCTGTGGGGTTTGGAATTCTGTTCACAGGTCTGAGGCTACTCCGTCGATCAGGCAGAACTCATAAGCTGGCTCTTCTTAGATGTGGTCTGAGAGTTCTGGGAAACAGTGCCTAAACTGTCCGACTATCAGGAGGAAGATGGCAGGTTGGACCAAATAATTGTACCATGGAGGTCACTGTCTTTTATTGATTCTTTTTCTTGCTTGGTCATGTCGTTCCCCAACACTCATCTTAACAGAGATAAAAAGTACAGTGCTGTCTCCACATCAGAGGTCTGTGGTTAGGATGGGCCAGCCATGAGGTAACCGGAAAGGGGAGCCTCGAACCTTCCAATAATGTGCCTTCATGTGCCAGGCCCCACTGGTCTCCCTGCTCATGGAACACTTGTGTTATCAAAGTCAGCTCTCCCTGTCCTTGCTGGGGATTCAAACCTGCGAAAATCACAGACCTCAAATCACAGACCCAGCAGATTTCAGGCAGGGAATCTCTGGGCGTCCTAGAGTGTGACAGATGGGAAGGGCTGTGGGGGAACTCGGGATCACACTGCAGCAGCAGATCCAGGCTGGAAGCACATACCTCTTCTGGGTTTCCCAGGCTGCCTCTTTCTCACAGAGATCTGGGCATGACTCACTGACTGGTGCTGGCACTCAGTTCCTGGCCTCATGCTGTGCTCTTGACCATGCCCCTTGACCCTAATCAACCCAGTTATGGCAAGATGGCACGCTTGGTTGTGGTTCATGATGGCTGCTTCTAGCTCCATCCTGACCTAAAAGGAAACCATACTGCCTAGGAGCCAGGGCACCAGCTTGGGTCAGGATGGACTAGAGAGACTATTGTGCTCCCATCACCGGAAGCTCAAGTGTGTGGCTTCACTTGGGCTAACATGGGGTACCCCCAAGGGAACTCTGAGGCCTGAGGACTGACTGTGTGGTCATATGGTGACATTTCTGCCTTCCCTCAGTTTTTCCCTTTCTTAGAGGGTCAAGTATCAAGTCACAAAAAAAGAAGCAGAGGCTCTGTCTGTGGCTGGCCTCCGGTGTGGGCCGCGCGAAGTCAGGCTTGAGTCACCTGTCTTCAGGGTAAGGAGCCCCAATGTGTGAAAATGCACTAACAGATTTGGCGTGTCCACCCAGCTACCTTGTAAAGGACTGCCTGCCTCCTGCCACCTCTGGGGGTGACCAGGAAGTAGGCTGATAAACTTCTGCTTCATAGAACTGTTTGTTTCTCTTCAGCCTCAGATCACACCCTGTGGTCTTTGTGAGCCATTATTATGGTCTATCAGAATCATTGTGACTTCCCTCGGTTCTGTCTAGCATCTTGGGTAATCTCAGCCCATCATGTGCCCAAGCATGTAAAAAGCAAGATGAAACTTAGTTCCTAATTATTGTGGGATGCGGTTTCTCAGTTTGTCAATACTCTGCACATGTGACCATAGATATTTAATCGCTGGCCTCTGAACTCCACTGGAAGAGGACACCAGAGATCGCGTGTGTCTCTGCAGGACTCTGACTATGGCTGCTTGATCTCTGCTGGGTTCATTCTGCTTTGTTGCACTGTGGTGACCCCTGACCGGGAGTCTAGCGGCAATAGGTTAAGTGTGTGTGTCTTTTCTGTACTCATTAATGGAGATGATGACATGGCCACTTGTGAGCGGTGACTCACTGGAAAGACTGTCACTTTCCGGGAGTGCAGCCCTCTCAAAGCTTTGTTTGGACAACGTAAGACTAAGAGGGTGGTGCCTGGCAGAGCTCTGGCTTCTGTGCGGTTACTGATCTCTCTCGGTACGATGCCATGGCTGCACTCTGCTCCGCCTTCTATATGGAATTATCAACAAGAGAACCAAAGCTGATGTAGCACAGCACTACGATTCCTCTAATGAACGCAAGTTGATTTGACAAGAGACGTCCTCATTGGGAATGAGGCTGATGCGTTCCTGTTCTTTCAAAGTAACTGCCTAGGGAAGTGGTTTCTCCTTGGCAACACTCATAGTCTGATGCAACTGTGGTCCAAGTGTACCAAGAAGTACTCTGATCTGGAATCAGTACTTGGCCGTATTGTCCACATGCTTACTGCTCTTCAGGCATTTAAGATATAGTATTAGGCAGCTTAGGAGATGGCTCAGCGGTTAAGGGCACTGACTGCTCTTGCAGAGGACTCAGGTTCGATTCCCAGCGCCCCCATGACAACCATCTGAAACTCCAGTTCCAGGGGATCCTATGTCTTCTTCTGACCTCTGTGGGCCTTGTACGACATGCGTGCACGTAGACACATACAGGCAATACATTCATACACATCAAATTAAAAATAAATTTGACAAACGATAGGATTGAAGGGGTCATGGAGGTTTGCACTTAACTCCAGTGAGCCGCTATAGCCAGGCCGTGTGTGGCATGATCTGAATCTTTGCAAGTGAACCTGTGAAGGTGAAGCCTATGTTGCAGTGTGACCCCAGCATGTGGGATATATCAGGAACATGTGACAGTTGCCTAGGGAAGTCTCCACTGAGAAGTGTGTGCTACAGGTAGAGCTAGAGGGAAGTGGCTCCCCAAGTCCTGTGGAGTCATGGTGTGTCCGTCATCAGCCCAGATGCCAGCCAGTGCCCTGCAGAACTCGGCGTCTGCCCTGCTGACTTTCGTCTTGTAGAAGTCTGACCAGTCTGTCCAGACCGCTCCTGTGTCTTTTAGATATGGGAATGTTCCTTCTCTTCTATGCAATGGAATGATGATGGAACTTGTTTTTTAGTTTAAGGAGTTCAAGGTAAGAGTGTGCCTCGAGTCTCCCATAGACTTGGACGTGAAAACCGTGTTGATACTATTAAAGAGTGTGGAAACTTGGAAGATGGGTTGGACACGTTTTCATATGAGATGCCATGAAACTATTAGGTGAGAGGTGGGAGCTTATGGCTGAAAAGTCATTGTGTCAGGTTGATAAGTGGTTGAGATTCAGTGATTAATTTTTTAAAGGTTAATTTGGGCTTTTGTTTGTGGAGAGCTAAGCGTCTATCATGACATAGAGACATGATGACAGAGGTTGTTGGTCTAGAAAGCTATCTGTTCACATCTTCAAGCACACATAGAAAGAGGAGAGAGAGAGAAAAGAGAGAGAGAGAGAGAACTGGAAATGGGAGCAGGCTATGACCTCGAAACCTATCCCAGTGACGGGCTTCCACCAACAAGCCTGCACTTCCTGAAGATTCCATGACTTTCGGGACTGGAGAGATGGCTCAGTGGTTAAGGGCAGTGGCTGATCTTGAAGAGGACATGGGTTCTATTCCCAGAACTCACAATGCCTCTAGGAACCGACTGTAATTCCCGTTCTTTCTTCTGGCCTTCAAGGACATTGTGTGCATAGGTGCATTTTCACACATGCAGGCAAAATACGCATACACATAAAAGTAATTAAATGGAAAAGATGAAAGTTTCATGACCTTCCCCAAACGGTGCCAGCAACTGACCAGGTATCCCAAGATTTGAGCTTATCTGGGAAACTTCAAGTTCAAACCACCATATTCCGCTCCCAGACGCCGAGTTTTGGGCACACATAGAACAGCCGGAACTCAGGGACCACTGCACACGGGACACCCACATGTTAATGGCCATATCATAATGGAAATTGTATTTACTCTAACTTTTAAATGTCTTCATATCTTTAACAGTCTCAACACTTTACAGAAGTCCAGAGTTCAAAGTCTCCTCTGAAAGTCAAAACACTCTCTTCATAGTGATCTCTTAAAAATCAAAAGCAAATTGCACATTGCAGCACAGAAAGCAAACAGTGTGCATTCTCGTTGTAAACAGAAGGCGTCGAGCCTTGGTGGAGAAATGAGGGACCCCAGCAGGGCTGGACCCCGCAGGACCACACCAAGTCCGGTGCGTCACGCCAAAAGTCTGAGACTTTAGTTTTGAAGGCATGAGGTGTCGGAGTTCCCACACCTACTGAGAAGGGCATGAAGGCCTCAGGCCTCACGAATGGCCCTGGGCCAGGAAGTGTTCGGGATGGAAGCGGAAGGCCTTCTCTCAAATGTTCTCGTCCTTCAGCACCGAGGACACTTTGGTGATGGGTGGCGTGACCTGGAAGGAAACACATGTCGTGAACGTGGACTGGGATGGGGACACTAAGGCTCTATTCGCACGCACGCCGTCCATCTTCACACCTGGTCCCTTTCATGCAGCCTCGGCCCCTTCTCAGCATCTTCAGTGGTGCTCGGAAAGAGCGTAACCAGTCTTCTACGTGTGCCCAATACATGTGTCCCGTGTAGAGTGGTCCCTGAGGTCCCATCTGCTTCTTTGTCTCCTCTCCTCACATTCCCAGGGGACTCTGAGGACAATGGATGCCGTTTGCCTAACTCAGTGCTGTCAGTACGTTGGAAATCCAGGACGTGGTTGTCTTGTCTTTCCTGACTTTGTTTTTTCTTTGCCATGCTGAGGTCAAATGGACCGAGGCTACCCTTCATGATGAAGAAGCTCTGAACTTCCATGTCACTGGAAGTCATATGGTCCCTCCTATACAAAACCAAAGAGAGAACCTGAAGCCTGGGCCAACCACCCTTTCATATCCAAGAATCAAGCAACAAGGCACATCAAGTACAAGAAAATTGTCTTCGATACAGCCAAGAAGACCTGAGGTTCATAGCAGAATCACTAATAAAAAGAGAAATCCATATGCCAAAATCTCAACAAATAAATAGTAACTTGAAAAACCCAAATCATATGTCCCCAGTAACCCCCTCTGGTCCTCCAGTAGAGGTGTACAGGGAGAACCCCCTGAGATAACCTAGGACACAGAATTTAAAAGAACAATCATAAACATGATCATAGATGTCAATGAATTTAAAGAACACTCATAAAACAAATCAAAGAACTAAAAGAAGATAGGGATAAACTTCTGTAGGACTTCACAAAGGAGACAGAAATATTGGAGAACACACAGGCTGAACTGAAGAAGGAAGCGCAACACTCAGCAAGCCAATTGGAAAGGACAGGAGAAAGTCTCGCCAACAGAATGAATGAAATGGAAGACAGCACATCAAGACTGGAAGATAAAGTGGAAGAATTGAAATGCTCAAGAAAGATAAAGAAAAAAATTTCAATCACAGGAACGGAATAGGCAGAAATTGTGGGACACCAAGGAAAGAATGAAATTACACATCATGGCATCATAGCGTAGAGGAAGGAGAAGAATCTCAGGATCATGGTATCGACCAGATCTTCAACAGGATCTTCGAAGAGCATTTCCCCGCTTCAGGAAAGACACGCCCATACAAATACAAGAAGCACACAGAGCACCAAATAGACAGGACTTGAAAAGAGACTCCCCAAACATCTCACAGTGAGAACACTAAATGTGCAGAACAGAGAGAGAATACTGAAAGCTAGAAAAGATAAGCAACACTTTACATATATAATCAAACCCACGAGGAGCACAGCTGACTTTTCAATGCAAAGTATGAAAGCTGAAGAGCCTGGACCAAAGTGTTCCCAGTCCACCACAGATGCCAGCCCTGCATACTCTGCCCAGGATATTGTCTGTTACAGTTGGAGGGGAAGGAAAAATCTTCCATGACATGAATAAGCTGAAAGAATTGATGTCCACACACTCGCTCTCTAGGGAATACTTGGAGCGACACAAATAGCTGACAAAAGGGACAACTATACCCACGGGACAACAGAAAGTAACCAAACGTGGCATACATGAAGAAACACAAAGTCAGACCGAGAATGAAAACAGAAATTAAAATGTGAGCAGCAATACACACCTTTCAATCACGACTTTAAATACCAATCACTGAACCCTCCAGTCAAAGACACAGTCTAGTTGAATGGATTAAGAAACAACATTCTTTTTTATTTTCTCTGCAAGAAATCCATCTCACCTTCAAGGACTCGTGCTACCTTAAGGTAAAGGGATGGAAAAAACTTTCCAAGCAAACGGTACTAACAATCAAGCAGGATTTGCCATTCTAATATCTGACAAAATCGACTTCCAATGAAAAGTAGTCAGAGGAGAGGTGTTGGTGTTCTGGGCACTGTCACCCTGCTGCACAGGTCTGTGGTGACTGCTGCTCCAGGGACATGATGCTGAGACGCAGGCAGAGCGTTGACGGTCTTGAGAACACTGCCTCACAGCGGCTAAGTCTTCCCTGGAGGCTTTGTGGAGTAGGGGCTGGCAGACATCAGGGTCTGATTGGCACGGCAGACCACACCACCTGGCTGGGGAGGCACGTGCTGGAGAAATGGCTTGCGGAGGCGAGGGAAGGGCAGCGGAAGGAAGGCGACTGCAGCCTGTGGAGTCTCAAGTACTGTCACCCGGTCAGAAAGGCAAGACTCACACCAGGGCTCCTCAGATCTGATCTGAGAGCGCTGAGACGCTTTCTGTCCACAACCGCTGAAAATGCTGGTGAGGCCAGCGGAAGGGCCCAGGGCCTTGTCACCTGCTGGTCATGGTCCTCAGTACTCTCTCAGCCTCTCGCTGGATCTAGGGCTCTGTGATGTTAATGGGGGATGGATGTCTGTGCTCGTGCCCTGAGAGGCCTGTCTTGGCATGAGCCAGCTCTGAGGTGAATTGTAGGCAGGAGTCTTCCGACTGGTGTCTGGCACTTCCCTGCAGGCTGCACGTGCCAATTTATCACTCCCTCCTGAGTTGTCCAAGGCTGGGCTTGGTTGGAGCTAGCCATCCAGATATGCAAATTGAGGGGCTCAGAATTCCTCTCAGATTTCAAGCAGGGCATCTGCCACATCGCTCAGGGTGGCGGGGGAAGCAGGGCCGATGTCAGTAGAGAGCAGCTCAACATCACATGGTACAGCAGCAGAGCGAGGACTAGACCTGGTCTCCCCCTCTCAGGGCCCACGACACCCCTGTCTCTTTGCCCACATCACTGCCCACATCACTGGAATGGGCTCTCGGGTGACTCTACACCCAGTGCTCTTCTCCAGTCCACAGGACTCACACCCAGCTCCTGTCCATGCCTCTGGTCTCTCCATCGCAGGTATGGTAGGTCAGCACGCTAAGCACAGAGAAGCCTCTCCCCAAGCTCCATCCGGGCCTGAGAGGAAACTCCACACTGCTCTGGAGCCGGGACAGCAGCCTGGGTGTTGGTCTTGAGCTCTGGTCCGGGAGAGGCTCAGGGCTGGCTTCCTCCCTGGCTGCCACGGGGCACTCCCAGGCTGCTTTCATACGTGACACTTTCTCTGGGTTTTAAAGCTTGCACACCGCGTCATGCCGTCCTCGGTTCTCTACCACACTGTGGTGTCATGTATGAAGTCATGTGGAGAAGCAGTGTTGGTGAAGGCCTGGACTCCAGTGTGTGCTGGGCTGATTCGGCTGATTCTCCTGCTTCACCCTAACGAGCCCCAGTGAGGCAGAGCGCACTCAGCAGGTTTGGGATGTCACAACTTGTACCTTGTGAAGGTTAGCCTGGTGTGTCCACAGGTAGTCGGAGATGACCCATATTCTCTGGGAACCTTCTGTCTGCCAGCATCAATCTCAGTGCTGTGGTTTCCATGAACAGTTACTATGGTCTGTCAGGACTAGTGTAACTTCCCTGAGGTTTCCATCCCAGCTACTGTCAACTGCACAGATGGATGTTCGTTGTCCTCAACAGCAAGTGCAACAGAGTCCCTGGACACCGTTGGGTAGAGGTGCCCATATTTTCGTAATACTTGGTAAACACATCAATAATTACTTAATCATTGTCCTTGGTAGACCTGGAATCTGATAGTGTCTGTCCATTCCACTGCCTGTGGGTCCTTTCCCTTTGCTGAGTTCATTCTGCAACCTTGCACTGCACTGAACCCCAACAGCGAGTCCACCCGCATTTCCTCAGTCTGCGGGTCCTTCCCTGCTCATTCGTGGGAAGTGCCGTCACAGTCGGCTTGTGCTGTCTGCTTCTCTAGACGGACCGTGGCTCTCTGAGAGTGTGGCCTTCTCTAAGCTCAGTTGGATCATGCGAAGGGTGAGAGGGTGGTTGTTGGGGAAGCTCTCCTTCCTGGACGCCAATCGCAGCCCTCTGTATGACTCCCTGCATGTACTGTGACAATTATAGCACTGTTCCACGGAATTCTAAAGACAGTGCCGATGCGTGTGGATTGGCACACCATCCAAAGTTTCTTCTCTAAAGACAAATTCATTTAAAGAAGAGACTCTACTTTGGGAATGCAGCTGAAGGAGTTCCCTGATCCTCAGAGGAGCTAAGGACCTGACGTCCCAGGGCCGCCTCACAGGATCTCACGCTCTGTGTTCAGGGGACCGAGATTCAGCTTGATTTGTAATGAAAACATTGTATATTGTTCATAAGGAAGTGTGTTGCAGGGATTTAAGACAGTGTTGATGGATCATGGAGGGGTGTACCATGGTTTTATGAAGTCAATGAGGTCAGGCAATGTGTGTCTGGGTGCCAGCAAAGGGACCCATGAGTCCAGTGTGTGAAGATGAAATCTATGATGCAGTGGAAACTCCAGCACGGTGACATCCTAGGAGCACGTGACAGTTGCTCACGGGAGTGGCAGGCAGGCTGTGGAGTCTAGTCCACAGGTGGTGTGTGCTACAGGCGGTAGAGTGCGAAGGAAGTGGCTACGTGGGCCCTTCGGAGCCACGATGACTCTCAAGAGCCCCAGGTGCCAGGCGGTGCCTTGCAGCACATGGGGTTTGCTCTGCCAGGTTTGGGTCTTTGTAGCTTGTGCATTCTTTGTTGGGTCCCGTTGTTCCCCTTGGCATGGGAGGGCTCACCCTGTGCTGCTGTTTGTAGGAAGTGTGGAGCCTGTTTTTGGTTTCATAAGCGTTCATTAGTAACAGCTTTCCTTGAGTCTTGGGTGAGATTTTGACTTTAGACATTCAAACGATTTATTCGTTCCTTTGTTATTTTTTTTTTATGTGTGTGAATGGTTTGGCCCCATGTATGTGCCCCAAGTCATGCAATGCAGTCAGAGGCCAGAATAGGATTTTGAGTCCACTGGAAGTGGAGTCATGGATGGTTTTTCACATCCATGTAGATACTAAGAACACATACCATGTTGTCTGCAAGAGCAGTTCTCTTAATTACTGAGCCATCTCCCCGGTCCCCCAAAATATCTACTTGTAAAAAAAAGCTTATGATTTTTGTGTATGTGTCTATATGAGTGAATGTCTTATACACTGGAGTGTCCGAAGGTCCTTAGGTCCAGTCCCCTGGAGCTAGATTTACAGCAGGTTCTGACCTACCTGACATGGATAATGGAAACCAAATTAGAGTCCTCTGGGAGAGCAGCAAACACTCTTAACTCCTAGGCACCTCCTAGACCGGCTTTTCACCTTTAAATGATGTTCAAACTATAACAAATAAAACCTGGCCAGGAGCCATAATCATCACAGATCTGCCAAAAGATGTTTGCTCAGGTTGGTGGAACCTGGTGTCTAGTTCCCCCGGTCTATGCTGGGTTTTGTGTGATTGAGTTTGCATGGTGCATGCTGGCTGCATTGCTGTGGGTTCATATGAGCAAGGTCCCAGGAGCCTGTAAGACTGTTTCTGCGGGTGAGGGAGGGCTGATCTTCTTTCAGGGAGTGACTCTAGATAGGTTGACCAGACCTAAATGAATCAACTGGCATCGAGGGGAGTCTGGGTACCAACTAGACTGGATAGGCCTTGATGTCAATGACGTAATGAACGACATCCGGTGGGGAGGAGATGTATTTTTCCATTTCCCAATTTGTGATGTGACTTTTAAAACTGTTGATCTCTTGTTGGTTTAACTGGTGATTTCCCTCCCTTCTTTCCCCCTGGCTTATCTTCTGTCCTTGCATCTTTCAGTTGTTTTGTTTTGTGAGTCAGGGTCTTACTAAGTTGTCCAGGCAGGCCCTGTACTCTATATTTCTATGCTGGTCCTGAATTGGCAATGTTTCTGCCTATTCCAAGAGCTCAGTGTGCATGCATTGACTCTGCTTTGGGCTTAGTACAGCATTTTGTGATAGCAATTATGTTTTCTATTAATGAGGGATGAGGCAGTTGGTGATAACTGTAGACTATTGTCTGAAAACACAGTACACACATTTGATAAAGGCTGGATGACACAAGACTGGTTTATTGTGCACCAGGACCTGCCAGGTTCTCACCGGCAGGTAGGGCGGTAGAGAAGCCAGTCCAGCCAGCCTCCTCCAGGGGCTGAGCGGGATCGTGAGTGTCGACAGCCTGTACCCTTCTCCACTCTGGAGAACACCACCACACCAAGCCGGGAGACTTGTCGAGGCAGGAACTCGTTTTATTGCATCAGGCACAGTCTTATATAGGGTAGGGGTTGGGCTAAAAACATGGGAAGTGAACGACCAATCATTTTTCACCACGTAGGCTGTAGCCAGGTAGGGACCATTTTGTTATGCCTTGCTGAGTCACTCCTCTGCAGAAGTGGAGTGTCAGAGACAGGCCACAAATCTTGAATGAGGCTTGGGAGGTTGCACTAGGCCACACATCTGGACCCATGAGGCCCAATATCTCCCCCTTCTATTTTAATATAAACAACAGAGGCACGTGACCCCTGTCTTAGGTGGTCCCCTACTTGGAGACCTTACCCGTCATTGGGTGTCACGCAGCATGCTTATTATAGCAGAGGCGCATGACCCCTGTGTTGGGTTGTCTCCCACTCGGAGATGTTACCCATCATTGGGTGTCATGCATCATGCTTATGATGGATCCACTCCATGACCTGTCTTAGGTCACCTCAGTTCATCTGAGATCTTACCCGTCATTGGCCAAATGGAGGGCAGGGGAGGGCCGTTCATTAGAGGACAGGCAAATCACTCTGAGTAGCAAGCCTCCGGTACTGGACCTTGACCTGGTAAAATTGCCTTAAGACGTTGGTGAATAGATTGTGATAATTTGTTAAAAATACAAGGTCCTTCGGTCAGGAGGAAAAGGAGAACAAGGAGGGGGCCAAGCAGGGGGAACAGGAAAGATAAAATATCATTAAAACTAGCCCATAAAAAAATTATCTTGAAGTTCTCGCCGCCTTCTCTTTAAGATCATCCCGGATCACACAAACAGCACTTTTCCTGTGAAAACAAACAGATGCCTCTCTTTTTGGCAGTTAGTAAATCAAGACCTAGTCCTCAGTTGTGAGACACTCCCTCAAAGGGTGATTATCATTATCCTCTGATAGAGGCAGGTGTTTTAAATCTCTTGCAGGCACCTAAACCGGCCTCTTTTCATTTTGAGGGTAGATACATCTGAACCCTCTTCCTGCTGTGAGAAGTGGGTCTGGTCCTCTCCAAGCTCCGGTTAGTGGATCTCTCCATTTGACCCGGATGGAGCTGTAACAGATGAGGACCAATGTTTTTGAAAAGCGGGTAAGTGTGTCTTCCTTAGAAAAATTTAAAATATTTAGGGTAAAAAATGCCTTTTTTAGCTGATCATGTGGGGGTAGAGATTCCCCCTTTTGTTTTTGTAATTGAGATTTAAGTGTTTGGTTATATCTTTTAACAATAGCCTGACCTCGAGGATTATACGGGATGCCTGTGGCATATGAAATTTTCCAATTTTGGAGAAAATTGGTGAAGTCTTTGCTTACAAAGCATGGGCCATTGTCTGCTTTTACCTGGCCTGGCAGTCCGAGGATGGCAAAGCATTGAAGCATGTGACTAATGGCATGTTTTGCCTTTTCCCCAGCATGTGCTGATGCCCAACAGGCATGGGAGAAGGTAACAACTGAGAGGAAAATGTAGAGGAGGTATTTGGAGAAAGGGCTGGCAAGATTTACAGGTTCTAACTATATTTTTTGAGGTCTTTATCTGAAATATGTGGAGAAGGTTGACCACGTAAAGGCTGTCAGAGAACAGGTTAAAAGGTTCTTTAATCTTGTCTAGAGCTGAACCTCACACCTACTGCCTAAGTAGGCTATTCCTCCTTATCTCCCATTGTTGTAGTTATAGCCTGATAGTAGCTTGTTTTATTTACATGTTATACCATGGCATAGGTGGGAACAGAACTCACAACCTTAAGTATGCTGGGCAAGCACTCCAGCAGTGAGCTAGTTTCCCAGCCCAGCAAACTGGGAAAAGGAATCCTACTCAGTAATTGTTGTGGAAAGCAAAGCGCCCCAGGGCAGGGTTCAGAACTGGTGGAATTTGAATGATCCACCTGGTTAATTAAGGAAACGAAACCTGGAGTAATTAAGGGGCATGTAGAGCCTCCTAACAGTGGAAAAAGGGGTCTTCATCTCCATTTCCAGTAGTAGTAATAACAGTACCCATTTCCTCAAAAATATTTCTGCCCCAGATATTTTGGGGTACATTGCCAAGATAGGATTAATTGTGTCTTTATTCCCATTTAAAGCTTTCCACTGAACTGGTAACTCGTGAGTCCTGCTGGCTCCTCACACCTCTAATGGGGGGCCGGGCTTAAATTTCCAGTGAGGAAAACAGAGTGCCTTGGTCTGTTAATATGGTAGCATTTGCCCCAGTATCAACAAGCCCCTTGACCTGCTGCCCATCTGAAATTATGGTCATTATATGGGAATGATGAAATATAGGCAGAGTCCAAAGAAACCTGTGATGGTTTGGGGTCTCCTCTTACTTTCGGGGCTGAGGAGTGCCCCGTCTCCCGTTTAAAGGAGCAGGGTCTGATGGGGAATGGCAGTCTTTGGCTCAATGAAATCCCTTGTTGCACAGAGGGCACGGGGTGGAGGTGTATCGCTAGGCACAGGTGGGGCTCTTTTTAGAAGGTTGGGGCATTCCCTCTTAAAGTGCCCTTCTCGAAACATGTTCGTCCCTTGCCTACCGAGACCTGTTGGAGGGCATTTACCAGGGTAGTCATCTCCTCCTGTCTGTTCAATTATAAGGCAGCAAACCATGTCTCGGGTTTGGTGGGACAAGGACCCTACATCCCTAGAGGCCACTAGGTCCTTGGCCTCCCGGGGATACCAGGCTGCTGGACAGTTGCCACCAGGGGCTATGTTGATGGCAAAAAGGTTAGCAGGGTTCCTGAGGGGGGGACCACCCCACCATAAGGTGGGGGCCGAGGGAGCACGGCTCCCCTTCTTGATCCAGCAGTGCGGTGCGGAAGGTAATCCAAACTAGGGTAAACACTCCTCCCCAAGACAGGTGAAGGGTTGGGTGTGGGCTGGGGCATCTGAGATACAGGTACCACGGGGGCCTCACTAGGTCTCTATCAGGTGACATGTCTCGGGGTTTTGGGGAGGTGGGCTTAAAGAAGGACTACCCCAAAATTTATGGGAATACACTCACCTGCAGACCAATTGGCCCGTCAGTGTTCACCTAGCGAGCAGCCATTTATCACGTCGGGTTCCTCACATGGGGCACCAGTCTGCCGGGTTCTTACCAGCAGGTAGGGCGGTGGAGAAGCTGGTCCAGCCGGCCTCCTCCAAGACCTCAGCGGGGTGGTGAGTGCCGAAAGCCCGTACCCTTCTCCACTCCGGTGTAAAACACCACACTGAGCTGGGAGACTTGTCAAGGCAGGAACTTGTTTTATTGCGTCAGGCACAGTCTTATATAGGGGTTGGGCTAAAACATGGGAAGTGAAGGACCAATCATTTTTAACCATGTAGGCTGTAGCCAGGTAGGGACCATTTTGTTAGGCCTTGCAGAGTCACCCCCATGCGGAAGTGGAGTGTTAGAGACAGGCCGCAAAACTTGAATGAGGGTCGGGAAGTTGCACTAGGCCACACGTCTGGACCCATGAGGCCCAAAAAGGACCCGAGATGAGGACATTCCTGGATGCCCTACTAGCGGACGACTGCACAGAGCTGGTATGGCACTGGAATTGTCATGGCACCAGAAACCCCACGGGCACTGGGCCGGGGCTGTCCAGTGGGCACTGAGAAGCTAAAGCGTTGCAGGAGGCAGGTGAAGAAGAGGAAGAGCTCCATGCGGGCCAGGGGCTCCCCGAGGCATGCGCGGCGGCCTGTGGGTGGGAGCCAAGGTCAACTGGGGGACTCGCTCCACCCTCTAGTTACCCTGGGTAGGTGTCCGGAAGCCTGAGCCTGATCCAGGATCCAGGTCACCCTCAAAAGGGGCAGGAAGGAGCCCGTCCGCTCATTCACCTGCTGAGAATGGCATGAAGGCCTCGGGCTTCACGAAGCGGCCCTGGGCGTCCAGGAAGTGCTTGGGATGGAAGCGGTGGGGCTTCTCCCAGGCGCTCTCATCCTTCAGCACTGAGGATAGGTTGGCGATGAGTCTTGTCCCCTGGCAGGAGACATGTGGTGTGAACATGGACGAGCATGGGAGAAACTAAGACCATGTCCACTAAGTTCATAAACACAGTGGATACCTGCACACAATTGATGCTTTCATGGAAACTTAGTTCTAGAAGCTTCTCAGCGCTTTGACTGATTCTGTGGAAAGGCCACGTAGTGCCTTTCACGGAAAAGCTTCCGTGAGTGCCCAGACTACAACTTGTTCCTGTGTACAGTGGTTCCTACACTCCCTACTGGCTCATTTTTATTTGTCAACTCACGTCCCTGGGGACTCCGGACAGTGTCTGCAGTGTGCACACATCCATGTTAACTTGTTAAATATGTTGAACACAGGATGTGGTAGTTTAGGTCTTTCCTATACCGTTTTTGCTTCTGGCCATGCTGAGGTAGGAGAGCCCATGCCTACCTTGGGGATGAGGAAGCCCTGTATTTCAATGCTCTGAGATGTGAGGAATGGCATAGTCAATGGGATGATGCTTGCAAATCGCTGCACTTCATGAATCACAGCGTTGGTGAAGGGCATGCGGTCCTGGTCGGCCATCTCTGGTCTACGCACCTGCCCAATGACTTCATCGATCTCCTGCTGGACTTGGCCTGGAGGGAAAGCATGCCCTCAGCAAATCAGCTCCAGGGGAACTTGAATATCTCTTGTTGTTTTAAAGGCCAGTTCCATGGGAGGTAGACAGCTATCCCCATGGTGGGAGACTGGATTAAGGCAGTATTGGGAGTCACAGATGTCCAAAGTAAGGACAGAGTATGCCTCTGCCCTTGCTCCTTTCCCTCCCTCCCAGCCACAGGCAGGCTCACTTTGTATATCTGGGTGCAAGATCATGAGCAGCAGGGCCCAGCTCAGCGTTGTCGAGGTGGTCACTGTCCCGGCTCCAAACAGCTCACCTACCACTATGCTGAGATTCTCATCATTGAAGCTGCTCTCAGGGTTTTCCTTGTTCTAGAACAGAGAGGGTGAGTTCAAAGGAGTGAGTGGGGAAGCCCCACAGTGTCCTCCAATGTCTGTAGGCGGCCCAAGTGCTGGGTCACTGGATCATACCCAGGCACCGTCCTGCCAGGCCTCACAACTGACAGGACCGTGTCCCATCTCTCGCAGGCGCCCTCACCTTCTCCATCTCAACCAGGAAGGCATCGGTCAGGTCTCTCGGTGGCTGGGCAGGGACCCAGGTCATCTTGTGTTCAGTCAGTAGCTCATTCACCATTGCCGTGATTGCCTTCTGTGTTCGAAATACCCTGTCAGTCAGCCTCGGGATGCGCAGCAGTATCGGGAATGCATTTAGCACCTGTGATAACCAGCGGAAAACCGGGTGCTTCCTCTCATCTAAAATAGCCAATGACTCATTCATTTATCATGATGGTGCTTGTCATCTGTGTGGCCCGGTGCATGTGTGGTTTCAGAGATGGTTCTTTCTACCTTACGTGGGTGCAGGAGTCCCCCTCTGGTTACTAAGCCTGCTTATGTACGGACCAACAAAGTGGACCCTGAGTGATTTCTTGCTCAGGGAACACTTGAACGTCTCTCAGCGCCCAGCCTCCTCCACAGGGGACCCAGGGCCTGTTTCAGCTGCTTCCTCTTCCCTTCCAGCCTTTAGGAACATCTAGCAACCTTGAGTGTTTAGAATCAATGTTCTATCTCAGAAATCTCAGAGGTGTGTTTTCAGTAGGTGAAGACGTGAGAACACGCCCTAACCCTTCTCAGGGCTTAATCTTAGTCCACAACGCTCCTCCTGTTGACTGTCTCTCAGCTCCAACCCCTCATCCTGTATGAATCTCCCAGAAGCCCGGTCCCCTACTTCCTCTCTGTACAAATTCCCCGGGGAGGAACAACATCATAGAAATGACCTCACAGACGCTGTGACCTTCGTACCTCAGGAATGAAGCCAGTGAGCAATTGCAAACTTTCATTCATTACTTTCAACATCCTGATGAAGTAAGGGTCTTCATATGTGAAGCGACGGGAAAAAGTCAGGGAACTGATCACATTGCACACGGCCTTGTTGAGGAGGGCGTGGGGACTGAAGGGCCGCCCTGGGAGTGGACATTTGGGTGAAATCACTGCTCCTCTCTTGATGTCCCCACCTGGACCCTTCACCCACCACCCACCTTCCAGGTCAGCAAAGGCAGCAGAAAGGCAGCCGGCCTCCTCGGTCACCCACTCTTCCAGTGATTTCTTGCCCAGGCCAAAGTTGCGCATGGTGGACACAGAGAATCTCCGCTGTTCTCGCCACTCAGGCCCGTAAGATGCGAAGACCACACCTGTAGACAGTCAGTCTCTATGTGTTCAAGAGTGTCTGCCTAGCTGTCCTCTGATCCCAATATTCTTTCCTTCCTGCGTCAACCTTAGCCACGAGTCACCTGAAATACTGGGACCACAGGACAGCTCCTGCGCCTTCCTGGGCTCCACCTTTCATCTCAGAGTTGTTAATTGATCAGCTGCATCATCACCCCGTTAGAGTTTATCCTCTCTCTGTTCACAGCTCCCCAAGCCTTTCTCTGCTACCATCTCTGCCCCCACACAGTCATTTACCTTGGGATTTGCGCTTCCTGCCCGCATGTTCAAGGACTGGCAGTGATGGTCGGTCTGCGGTGTGCTCTCCACAGTCCACCAGGGCCTCCCGCACGGCCTTCAGTCCGTTGATCACCACCACTGGCTTCCCAGCCATCTGTAGGCTAAAGACGTCTCCGAAACGTTGCTGCAGCTACAGTGGAGGATCAGAGCACAAATGAAGAGAAAGGGTACAAGCTAGTCTAAGTACAGAGTCACAGACGGGTGTATGTGTGAGTGTGTGTAAGTATGTAAGTGCGTGTGTATGTAACTGTGAGTATGTGTGTGACTCTGTGTGTGTGAGTGTGTGTGTGTGTTGCTTCTTATTGAACCCAGGTCCTCACATTAGCTGACCTAATGCTCTAATGCTGAGCCTGAGATGGCCCTCATGGCTTACTGTCACATTGTCCAATTCAGCAATGTCCTCCTATTAATATCATCACCTAGTTGTCACCTGGCCAGAGCATCTCATTGTATAGGACAAACTCACGTACCTTGAGGTGAGTGCTGTGTCTGGGACCATACAGCATCAAGGGATGAGAGCAGCTGCAGCTCCTACCTCCACCTGGGCTTCTTGACCTCAATGCTTCACTAAATGCTGACATCTCTCCCGGTCCCTAGGACCTCAGCACTGACTGGATCAGAAGGGATGTGAGCCCTCCTTGACTTCTGCTCTGTCCAGTTGAATCCCAAACCTGCTTTCCATCTTGCTGGACCTTGCTTTGCCTGCCACAGCATCGCCCTTGAAACGTCTAGAGTGTCCTCTGGCCTTGCAGGTCCTTCCCATAGGAAGCTTTCTACCTTTCCTCTTGGGGACTCTTTGTGGACTCACTATGTGCTCCTAGGGCCACCGTGGCCTCTGCTGCCCTCCACAACCACCTCCCTCACCTTGTACAAGCTATATGGTATGTCCTTGAAGTCCACCTGCAGCATGTTGCCCAGCAGAGGGAGCGACACCGGGCCTGGGGGGTAGCGGGCAGTCCTGCGCTGGCGCCTGCGCATCAGGCTCACCAGCAGCAGGAAGATGGCCATGAATATGGCCAGAGACCACAGACCATCCCCAATCAACAATCCCATGGCTGCCTCGCGTCTCTCCAGGCTTCTTTGGGAGACCCTCCCTGTCCTCCTCCAGCCTCTTCAGTAGGACTCTTACCACAGCTGAGCGCTTGTTGCCTTATAAAGGGTCCTAGGCTGCCCTTTGTCCTCTGCGTCCAGCCAAATCGATGTGTTTACTGTTTAACTAGAAGGTGCAGGGAAGGACCACATTGGTCAAAGTTGATCAGCCCAGATGTTCCTCCCAGTCGCCCCCCCCATGGGATTTAACCAGTGGAGGGGCTTCTATCCTTGGAGACAGAGCACCACAGAGTCTTTCCTAGTGTCTAAGTCATGCTGGGCAGAGTGAACATGAGAAGATGTCCAGTGACCACCTGCCCCAGTGCTCATGACCCTGAGGTACCCAGGGCTCTGACTTTTGGCATGCTGCACAGACAGATCTTTGAGGATCTTGGCGACATTGCCTCAGACCGGAGAAGAACACTTTTCGTCAGTGCTGAGGGACTGAGTGAAATGCTAAGCCAAGGGAACTTGTGGAAGCAAGTGCCACTGGGTGGTATCTGTGTGTGAGTGAGGGCAGAGAGAGGCCGCCGGCTGTGGCGTTTGGAATTCTGTTCACAGGTCTGAGGCTACTCAGTCAATCAGGCAGAACTCATAAGCTGGGTCTTCTCAGATGTGGTCCGAGTGCGCTGGGAAACAGTGCCTAAAACTGTCCGACCATCGTGAGGAAGCTGGCAGGTTGGTCCATGTATTTGTCCCATGGAGGCCACTGTCTTTTATTCATTCTTTTACTTGCTGGGTCATGTCCTCCCCCAACACTCATCTTAGCAGAGATATAAAGCACAGTGCTGTCTCTGCGTCAGAGGCCTGTGGTTAGGACTCACCAGCCATGAGGAAACCATAAATGGGAGCCTGAACCTTCCAACAATGGGCCCCCATGCGCCAGGCCCTGCTGGTCTCACTGCACATGTCACGCAGCCCCTGGCCTCATGCCGCACTCTTGCTACGCCCCTTGACCATACTCAACCCAGTTATGGCAAGATGGCGCTCTAGGTCGCGGTTCATGATGGTTTCTTCTAGCTCCATCCTGACCTGAAAGGAAACTCCACACTGCCCAGCAGTCAGGACACCAGCTTGGGTCAGGGTGGGCTAGAGAGACTATTGTGCTCCGGTAACCAGGAGCTCAGGATGTGGCCTCACTTGGGCTAGCATGGGGTACCCCCAAGGGAACTCTGAGGTCCGAGGACTGACTGTGTGCTCATTTGGTGACATTCCCTGCGTTCCCTCAGTTTTCCATCTTCTTGGAGGGTCATGTACCAAGTCACAAGAAAGAAGCAGAGGTTCTGTCTGTGGCTGGCCTCCCTTGTGGGCCGCACTAAGTCAGGCTTGAGTCACCTGTCTTCAGGGTAAGGAGCCCCAATGTGTGAAAATGCATTAGCAGGTTTGGCATGTCCCACCCAGGTACCTTGTAAAGGACTGCCTGCCTCCTGCCACCTCTGGGGTTGACCAGGAGTAGGCTGAGAAACTTCTGCTTCATAGAACTGTTTGTTTCTAACACAAGCACACTCCCAAATTATGGGAGGAGGAATTCAGACCCACACTTAGTTTCAGTTTCATGAATCACACGGTTTATTTGGGTCTAATACAGCCAATCACTAAAGTACCTCCCGTGGCACGAGAGCCGCAAGTCCACCTGAAGTTCGCATCGTTCAAGTTCCTCAGGGATTGGATGCCTCTCACAGGAAATTCACGAGGGCTGAGGGACGGCAGAGTCACCAATGCGGCGATGGTTGGCAGGTCCCAGGTCCGGAACGCAGAGTTGGTCCAAGGCTTGAGGGCTCCAGGGCGGCCTCAAGTGGTTACAAGCTGAGCCTAAGCGAATGACCGGAGATTTTGGGCACTCAGACTTGTCCGCTGGATTCCCTTGGACCTTCGGGACGGTCCTTAGGTTTCTGTGCGGGGGAGCGCAACTGCTTCCAGCCCAGTCCACAGATAGGTTGGTAGAAGAGAGATCCGTGCAGGGGAGCGCTTCTGCTTCCAGCCCAGTCCACAGGAGCTCTGAGGCTAAGCGCTCCTGCTTTCACTTTTATAGAGTTCAGACCCTGGTGGTCTATGTCATTGATAGATAAGCAGATGCGAGTGTTTATCTATCTAGGGGATTTTCAGTCACAGCAAAAAAACACTACAAATCTTAATCTTAGTTCCACAGCAAGCTTGTAACTTTCCACTCTTAATCTTGATTTCACAGCAAACTTGTAATTTTCCACTCTGGCATGTTTTTTACTTGTTTACTTAAATTTCCTACCCTCCAGGCTCCATTTTGTATAGCCTGTTTACATCCTCATTACAGTTTCTCTTCAGCCTGAGTTCACGCCCTGTGGTCTATGTGAGCCATTATTATGGTCTGTCAGAATCATTGTGACTTCCCTTGATTCTGTCTAGCATCTTGGAATTAATCTCAGCTATACAAGTGTCTGATTGTGCAAATCAGAATAGTGCTCTTATCTCCCTGTCTCCACCTGTAGGGCTCACCCACAAGCCACAAGCCTGATCAGTGAAGGCCACACAGAGGCAGGCAACCTCCTTAGTCACCCACTGCTCTAGTGAGTTCTTGTCCAGGCTGAAGTTGCGCATGGTGGACACAGAGATTCGCCTCTGCTCCCTCCAGTCAGGCCTGTAATGTGCAAGGATCACACCTGCAGACATGCAGTCTGTGTACCCGAGAGTACCTGGCTGTGGTGTCCTCTGTCCCAGCATTCATCTTTTTTTGGGATTCAGTCTGAATCATGAGTGACCCAAAACCTTTATAGTGCACTCTGGGATATGTGCATTTTGTGGCCTCCACTGGATTCCAGTGCTTTTTAAAATGACTTACTAGACCACATCACCACCCCCATCTGATCTTGTCCTTTCCCTGCTCACTGCCCGCAAAGTCTGCCTCAGATTCCATCTCTGACCCCACACTGTCCTTTCCCTTAGATTTGGGACCAAAGCCCAGGTATTCCACAGTGGGCACGGATGGCTGGTCCGCAGGGTCCTCGTCCCAGATTGAGTATAAAGTCGTCTCCATAGTGCCTTCGAAGGGAAAGGAGACAGTGAAAGCTCTTAAGAATTGATTCTCCACAGAAGACGGGCACAGCAGATAAACTTCCCACTCTGTGTGTATGTGTGTGTACTTCTTATAGAACCCAGGCCACACATGAGCTAGGGAATGTTCTCCCACTGAGCTACAATCCCAGCCAGGATCGGTGCGCTGTGACAGGGGCATTTCATTTCCTGGTTCAGTGAAGGACTCGTACTAGACATGTTCAGGCAAGTGTGACTTAAACAGAGCCAGACATCCATTTTCAGGCCCCTTAGCCTTCCACCGCACAGGAGAAATGGCTTGTGGAGGTGAGGGAGGGGTAGCGGAAGGAAGGCAACTGCAGCCTGTGGAGTCTCAAGTACTGTCACCCGGTCAGAAAGGCAAGACTCACACCAGGGCTCCTCAGATCTGATCTGAGAGCGCTGAGACGCTTTCTGTCCACAACCGCTGAAAATGCTGGTGAGGCCAGCGGAAGGGCCCAGGGCCTTGTCACCTGCTGGTCACGGTCCTCAGTACTCTCTCAGCCTCTCGCTGGATCTAGGGCTCTGTGAAGAGACATCCATGTTAATGGGGGATGGATGTCTGTGCTCGTGCCCTGAGAGGCCTGTCTTGGCATGAGCCAGCTCTGAGGTGAATTGTAGGCAGGAGTCTTCCGACTGGTGTCTGGCACTTCCCTGCAGGCTGCACGTGCCAATTTATCACTCCCTCCTGAGTTGTCCAAGGCTGGGCTTGGTTGGAGCTAGCCATCCAGATATGCAAATTGAGGGGCTCAGAATTCCTCTCAGATTTCAAGCAGGGCATCTGCCACATCGCTCAGGGTGGCGGGGGAAGCAGGGCCGATGTCAGTAGAGAGCAGCTCAACATCACATGGTACAGCAGCAGAGCGAGGACTAGACCTGGTCTCCCCCTCTCAGGGCCTACGACACCCCTGTCTCTTTGCCCACATCACTGGAATGGGCTCTCGGGTGACTCTACACCCAGTGCTCTTCTCCAGTCCACAGAACTCACACCCAGCTCCTGTCCATGCCTCTGGTCTCTCCATCGCAGGTATGGTAGGTCAGCACGCTAAGCACAGAGAAGCCTCTCCCCAAGCTCCATCCGGGCCTGAGAGGAAACTGCACACTGCTCTGGAGCCGGGACAGCAGCCTGGGTGTTGGTCTTGAGCTCTGGTCCGGGAGAGGCTCAGGGCTGGCTTCCTCCCTGGCTGCCACGGGGCACTCCCAGGCCGCTTTCATGCCTGACGCTTTCCCCGGGTGTCACTTTCCCTTGCACTGAACCCCAACAGGGAGTCCACCTGCATTTCCTCAGTCTGCGGGTCCTTCCCTGCTCATTCGTGGGAAGTGCCGTCACAGTCGGCTTGTGCTGTCTGCTTCTCTAGACGGACCGTGGCTCTCTGAGAGTGTGGCCTTCTCTAAGCTCAGTTTGGCAGGCGAAGAGTGAGGGGGTGGTTGTTGGGGAAGCTCTCCTTCCTGGACACCAATCCCAGCCCTCTGTATGACTCCCTGCATGTACTGTGACAATTATAGCACTGTTCCACAGAATTCTAAAGACAGTGCCGATGCGTGTGGATTGGCACACCATCCAAAGTTTCTTCTCTAAAGACAAATTCATTTAAAGAAGAGACTCTACTTTGGGAATGCAGCTGAAGGAGTTCCCTGATCCTCAGAGGAGCTAAGGACCTGACGTCCCAGGGCCGCCTCACAGGATCTCACGCTCTGTGTTCAGGGGACCGAGATTCAGCTTGATTTGTAATGAAAACATTGTATATTGTTCATAAGGAAGTGTGTTGCAGGGATTTAAGACAGTGTTGATGGATCATGGAGGGGTGTACCATGGTTTTATGAAGTCAATGAGGTCAGGCAATGTGTGTCTGGGTGCCAGCAAAGGGACCCATGAGTCCAGTGTGTGAAGATGAAATCTATGATGCAGTGGAAACTCCAGCACGGTGACATCCTAGGAGCACGTGACAGTTGCTCACGGGAGTGGCAGGCAGGCTGTGGAGTCTAGTCCACAGGTGGTGTGTGCTACAGGCGGTAGAGTGCGAAGGAAGTGGCTACGTGGGCCCTTCGGAGTCATGATGTCCCTCATGAGCCCCAGGTGCCAGGCGGTGCCTTGCAGCACGTGGGGTTTGCTCTGCCAGGTTTGGGTCTTCGTAGCTTGTGCATTCTTTGTTGGGTCCCGTTGTTCCCCTTGGCATGGGAGGGCTCCCCCTGTGCTGCTGTTTGTAGGAAGTGTGGAGCCTGTTTTTCAGTTATGAGTTCAAAGGTAATAACTTGCCCTGAGTCTCAGGGGAGATTTTTACTTCAGACTTTCAAACGACTTATTTTTATTTCATGTGCATGAGGGTTTTTCCTGTATCTGGGTGCACCCTTTGGCACAATGCCTGCAGAGGTCAGAAGAGGGCACTGGATCCACTGGAACTGGTGTTAGGAATAATTGTTACCTGCCATGTGGGTGTTGAGAACCAAACCCCTGTCCTGTGTAAGAGCAGACAGTTCTCTTAGCTGCCATCTGTGTCCCCATCTATTTCCCAAATATTTATTGTATAAAGTGATTACTATTTCTGCATATGTTTGTATGTGTCTGTGTGAGTGAATGTCATGTGCGTTTGAGTGTCCAACAGGGCAAGAGAATGTGTTCAGTCTCCTGGAGCTGGAGTTGTAGGAGGATGTGCGGTGCATGGTTGTGGCACTGAGATGAATTAGAGTCCTCTGGAAGAGCAGCAAGCCTTCTTAAACCCTGAGCCACTCTGGCCTTTTAAACAGTGTTAAATCCATTCCAGGCCGTGAGGACTTTGAAGATTTGAATGCACTTTGCCTCATGAAATCTCCCTAAACCTTTGGAGATAAGTGGTGAAAGGCTATGGCTCTGAAGTGATGTGATTGGGTGTCAAGTTGACAAGGGGTACAGTTGTGATGATTAATCTTTCAATTTGATGGGATTTAGGATCACCTGGGAACATATCTCTGTGGTATTATCTCAATGATGCTAATTGAGATGAGAAGACCCATTCTAAAGTGCACAGCCCCATCTCGTGGGCTGGGCTACCAAGATGAATAAGAAAGAAGACAGGGACCTGTGCAGGAGACTAACATTCTCAGCTTCCTGAGTAGATTTACGTGATCAGTCGCCTCCCATTTCTGCCCCCATGACTGAGGAACTCCCCTGGAAGATGGAGCCCAACTTCACCATCCAATCCTCAGCCTGCTGTTCTTGAGGGTTTGTTTACAACAATGAGACAAGTAACTAGTGCACAGAGTCCCCTTGTCAGGGCTCTGCACAGAGCTGGTGGGCTGGACCACAAGACACAAAGATGCTGTGGTGTCTGCGATGGGCTTTGCAGGGGTACCTAGAAGCTTTTGTGTTGCCAAAGGCAGGTGAGGAAGAGAAAGGGCTCCATGGGAATTTGGAGTACCCTGATGCTTACATGGCAGCCTGTAGGAGGAAGCAAGGCTTAGTCTGGGCCAGATTTCACATTCCACAGAACCTTGGGAAGGGGACAGCAAGCCAGGCCCTTCCACACACACCTACTGAGCATGGAACGAAGGCCTCAGGCTTCACCAGGCAGCCTTGGGTGTCCAGGATGTGTTGTGGATAGAAATGGAGGGGCTTCCACAGGAGCTCTGATCCTTCAAGCCCATGTACAGGTTGTAGAAATGTGTTGTAACCTGGAGGGGGCACATGGTGTGACCATGGACTATTATAGAGACACCAAAACTGAGGACCCAGTTCACATGCACACTCCATCGCCTGTTTTAAAGGACCTGGATTCTAGAAGCTTCTCAGGACACTGGTAATTTGGCAGAAAACACGAACATCAGAAGAGCCTAGTAAGATATGCTCCAAGTCCTGAAAGACCCCTACAGTGAACCCAGATCATGAGACCCGGAAGAACCGCCTATTAATTTGAAGAAGGAATAAAAACTTTCCATGGTAAGAACCAAGAACTTTATGACAACGAATCCAGCTCTACAGAGGACACTCGAAGGAATACTTCAGACTGAATATAAGGATAAAGCACAGACGAGGTCACAGGGGACAAATAAAACCTGGCCAGGAGCCATAATCATAACAGATCTGCCAAAAGATCTTTGCTCAGGTTGGGACCTGCTGTCTAGTTCCCCAGTTCTATGCTGGGTTTTGTTTCATTGAGTCTGCACGGTGCATGCTGACTGCATTTATATGACCAAGGTCCCAGGAGCCTGTAAGACTGTTTCTGCGGGTGAGGGAGGGCTGATCTTCTTTCAGGGAGTGACTCTAGTTAGGTGGACCAGACCCAGATGAATGAACTGGCACTGAGGGGAGTCTGAGTACCAACTAGACTGGATAGGCCTTGATGTCAATGACAGAATGCATGACATCGGTGGAGAGGCAATGGGAGAACCAGGGGGGAGTGGGAATGAAGATGAATAAGACGTTTTGCATGAAATGCACAAAAACCGAATGAAAAGACCCAAGCACACTCAAAAATCAACAGAATGACATCAATTAACACATATTTCATCAATAAATCTTAATATTATTGGATCAATTTCCAATAAGGATATCCAGACTAACATTTGATTGGAAAACAGATTTATCTTTTTCCTGCCACACCATCAACGGTATCCAAAACTTTAGAGTAAAAATATGTAAAAAAGGTTTTTTAAGCAGATGTAACTATGAAACAAGCAGGTGTAACTCTTCTAGTACCTGACAAACTCGACTTCAAACTGAAACCAGTCAGAAGAAATAAAGAAGGACTCATTTGCTCATTAAGGGGAAAGTTCACTAGCAGATTATTACAATCCTTAACATATATGCACCAAACATACCTAGATGACTATCAACTGATGAGGGATAATGAAATAATGCTACATTTACATAACAGTCTTATTCAGCAGTTGAAAAGTAAATTATGAAATTCAGAGGTTCCTGTATGTAAGTGGAAAACACCATCTTGAGAGAGTTGACTCATTTCCTGAAACACCAGTTACATGTTCTCTTTCATATGTGGATTTTAGCTTTGAATATTTAGGTATGTGTGCTTCAATGTGAAAATGTACTGTTGTAAAAAACCTAGTCATGGGCCATGGTGGAGGGTCTCCAGGGACAGAAGGAGAATGGAGTGTATGAATGTGAACTTGAAACAATGGGATAGGCAGGGTTAAATGTAGTGGGCAATGGGCGGGCAGGGTACAGGAGGGAGAGTGGGAGGGACAGCTAACGCTGAAGGCCGTTTGAGAAAGTCCAATGGAAACCACTACTGAAGAAGCCTCGTGAAACATACACATGTTTCGCTGAGTGTGGTGGCTCATGCCTTTAATCCCAGCACTCAGGAGGCACAGCCAGGTGGACCTCTGTGAGACTGAGGCCAGTCGGTTCTACACAGTAAGTTCCAGGTTGCTGGAGTTACAGGGAGACCCTGTCTAAAAAAACGCCAAACATATGCTCATAAACATATATAAACAGGGTTTTCATGGAGGTACCCTACATATCACCACAGACCAGCAGATAGAAAGCCTAGGAATGAACCCCCATGTGGGGTCGTAGACCAGGAAGATCCACAGACACTCAAACATCAATGGCTATTGCCACTGCTCTTGGCTGCCCTCCAGAACCTGATCACAAGACCCAATTACTGTCAGCACTACGTATGCGAGTCAGAGAACAAACCAGAGAAATCAAGCTGGTGCTGACCTCAAAGCTTCGCCCTACAGCCTGGCTTTCACAGTGCAGGAAGGCGCTGTGCACGCTACCAGAAGAAGAAAGTAACCATCAGCTTACCCAGCTGAGAACCCTGTGAGCGACAGAACAAGAGGCCTGGCAAGCTATGCCCACCCATGCCATGTGGCATGTGTTTGATGGACGTGACCACCCACATTTTGATTGACTTTAAGGCCTGCTTGACAAGACATTGCTCATACCTGATATTGTTGTCAGAGCCAGGAAGCTGTGACCACATAGATCAGAGGCTGTAGTTGAGCTCCTCCTGCTGTTATCATGGAAATGTGTGGACAGTATAGAACAGACTTCTCGTGACCTACTACACACCTGGATCAGTGCACCTTTCAACTCCCACCAGCGAAGCTTCTTCTCACAGTTGATGGCAGTTAACACAGAGACCCACAACTTCTCACACTGTAGAAAATCAGGGACTGTGGAGAGCTCACTAAATGGCACGTACATATCACACCCTATCCTCCGAGGGTGGATGAAGGGGCAGAGGACCACAGGAGCCAGAGAAGGAAGGTCAATCCAAGGAAACCATGTTGTCTGGACACAACAGGACAGTTGTGTGCACCCACTTCTGACAGCACGCAGAAGACCAGGAAAGTCCCAAGCCAGACAAAAAGCCAGCGTGGAGAGAGGCAGGTACCTGAGAAGCCCCAGTCCTAACCGAGGAACTATTGATAGGTCTCAGCTGCTGAGAGACAGAGAGTCAGTTTCTTTTAAGGATGTGATGCTGGGTAAGTTGACCAGGCTCCAGGGGATGGACCCACACCCAAGAGCATTTAGAAAACACAAATTAGACGTGATAGGCCTTCACAGCGGTGTAGAGAACATGCCGTGAGGGGATGTCGGGAGGGGACTGTGGATCTGAGAAGAGATGGAGGAGGGAGGTCTGAACATATTCCCAATACCTTATATGAAATTATCAAAGTATCAACATAACCGTCGTTTAAAAGGAATTGAAGATTAAATATATAACTTCCTTATGACACAACTATTTCACCGCTGTGCGCACAACCAGAGAACTGGATTCTGTACCGTAAAGTATTTCCACTCCACGATCCTTGATGCTGTGTTCACTACAGCAAAGACAGAACCAATCTAGTTTCCATCAACAGATGGAGGAAATGTTGGTACATATTTAAAGTGAAACATTATTCAGTTTTCAGAAAATGAAATTCAAAATGCACCGAAAAATGAAAAGATGTGTTTTATTATGGGAGGACACACATAATAAAGAAAATACACATGTTCTCTTCCTATGGGGATCCTGACCTGTAATGTACACATGTACAGATGTCAACAATGCACGTGTGGGTGCTCTCTGATATTTAGAAAGGGGAGAAAGAAAAATTCCATTAAAAAGGCACACTACTGAGCTTCTATGTAGACTATATTTTGTATAAATCCTTTAAATCCTAAATGAAGACATAACATATTTTAATGCAAAAATAAGTGCTTAAACTGCCGTGTCTGAGTATGATTTCATGAGAGGCATTTCCTTACATGGGTGGACATTTGAATTCTAATTGTGTTTTTTATTCATTTTTGAGACTTCTGTATGCTATGTTTTTGGTTATAGTAATAAACTTTAAGTAACAAAAACCAAAAAAGTTTAAACAATACACCACCGTCCATGCAGTTCGGAAGAAAAATCTACATATCTGTAGCAAATACTGCATCTAAAATTGTAGTTAAGGGCTGGGAGATGGCCCAGTAGGTCAAGAGGCTTGCCAGCAAGCATGATGTGCTCTGTTAAATCCCCAGGACCCGGAGTGGACAGAGAACTGACTCCCAGACTTGTCCTCGGTTCCCCATGAGGGTGCCATGACACATGCATGGCCACACAAGCAAAATAAACAAATATGAGGAATATTCTCTATAAAATCTTAGTTAATATAATCTGTGATAGAAGACTGGAACGTCTACATTAGAATCAGGACGAAGCAAGGATGTCTATTCAACAGAGTACCGGACACCCGAGTCAGAGCAATCGGGAAAGTAAACAGGCATCACAGGTAGAAAGGAAGACTGAACAGAGCCTTGTGTGACAGGATCCTATAATTCCAGAAGCTAAGATTTCACAACAGCAATCTCAAAACATAGGAACAAACTTAGAAAAGAAGATGTAAAAACAACACAGGAAATATGAGGTGCATTTTGTCAGTGACACAGACTCATCTGAGCATCAAAGTACAAACAGTAGTCTACTGAAACAGCATCCAAAAAATGAACTGTTCGGCGGCAAGTGAATGACTCAGACGTCCAGCGCTTGTCGGATAGGCCTGAAGATTTGAGTTCCATGCCCAGCATCCAGCTACAAGTCTGGCATGCCGCATACATGTATGATCCCAACACTGGGGAGGCCGAGACTGGAGGGCCCTGCTGGACACCCTCCCCGACTCAATCTGCTAACCCCACTGGTTCAGCAAGATTTTTTGTCTCAAAAATGGTGGACAGTAAGCCGGGCGTGGAAGTTCACACTTTTAATTCTAGCACTTGGGAGACACAGGCATGTGGGTATTTGTGAGATCCAGGCCAGCCTGGTCTACATAGTGAGTTCTAGGCTAACTGAGGCTACAGAGAGACCCTGTTTTAAAAATTACCAAAAAACAGTGACGATTGATTTAAGGAAGACAATTTTGACATTTGCACTTGCCACACACTTACACAAATGTGCTTGTACACCCACAGGCCCTGTGCACACGCACTTGGAAATATGTGCACAGATACACACATACACAAAATAAAGAGACCTAAGCATAATATGCAGTTCAATTCCAAAATTCGTTGAGGCAAATGGAAAACCCATTTCTAAAACACAAAAGAATGTCAGGAGACCACAAATATCCCCAAATGGCAGTAAAACAAAAATTTGGCGCTGGGGGGATGGCTCAGTTAGTAAAGTGCTGGCCCTGCAGCCTTGAGGGGCGGAGTTCAGATCCCCACAGCACATGTGTCCAGCCAGCTGCGGCCCTAGTGCCTTCAGCGCTGTGCCTTCAGCGCTGTGGGGCAGAGACAGGACCCCTGGGGTTCCCCACGCATCCAGCCAGGCAAATTAGTGAGCTTTGGGTTCATGAAAAGAGCCTGCATCCAAAATAAATGGAGAGTGGTGAGGGAGAAGATCGATGCCCATTACAGGCCTCTCATGCACACACATACATGTACACATGAACCCTCTGAAACACACACACACACTCTCAGAAGATGGAGCACATACAACTGTGTTTTCAGACAGCACCACAACATCTCCTCATGATGGGACTCAAAGAACCCTTGTAAATCAAAAGACAGTTTCCAGGCTCCCCCATCACAGCAGCACTGCACACTCCCTCGCCAGCAGTTTACTCCTGAGACTGCGGCACTACCTGCATCAGTACCCGGCAGCCTCTCCTGACGTCTTCCGTGTCTGCTCCCTGCAGTCAGCCTGCTGTGAACGCGCCTCTCTTCTAGGTATGTGGATACTCTCTGCAGTTTGTGACAGCTGAGAGCGTTGGGGTCCAGCACTAACCTCTGTCCCCAACCAAGATCTGCTGATTCCTAGAGATTCAGACTCCCGGGAGAGGACACAGTACACACACGGGATAGAGGCTAGATGCCAGGAAACCACAACATTGCCACAAGACCAGTTTATTGTGCACCAGGACCTGTCATGGGGACATTCCTGAATGTCCTACGAGCGGAACACTGCACAGAGCTAGTATGGCACTGGGGCTCTCAGAACACCAGAGACCCCCCAGTCACTGGGCCGTGGCTGTCCGGTGGGCACCGAGAAGCTAAAGTGCTGCAGGAGGCACGTGAAGAAGAGGAAGAGCTCCATGCGGGCCAGGGGCTCCCCGAGGCATGCGCGGCGGCCTGTTAGTAGGAGCTGAGGTCAACTGGGGGACTCGCTCCACCCTCCAGTCACCCTGGGTAGGGGTCCAGAAGCCTGAGCCTGATCCAGGATCCAGGTCACCCTCAAAAGGGGCAGGAAGGAGCCCGTCCCCTCATTCACCTGCTGAGAATGGCATGAAGGCCTCAGGCTTCACGAAGCGGCCCTGGGCGTCCAGGAAGTGCTCGGGATGGAAGCGGTGGGGCTTCTCCCAGGTGCACTCATCCTTCAGCACTGAGGACAGGTTGGCGATGAGTCTTGTCCCCTGGCAGGAGACATGTGGTGCGAACATGGACGAGCATGGGAGAAACTAAGACCATGTCCACTAAGTTCATAAAACACAGTGGATACCTGCACACAATTGATACTTTCATGGAAACTTAGTTCTAGAAGCTTCTCAGCACTTTCATTGATTCTGTGGAAAGGCCGCGTGTCACAGCTTCCATGAGTGCCCAGACCACAGCTAGTCTCTGTGTACAGTGGTTCCTACACTTTCTACTGGCTCATTTTCAATTGTCAACTCATGTCCCTGGGGACTCCGGACAGTGTCTGCAGTGTGCACACATCATGTTAACTTGTTAAATATGTTGAACACAGGATGTTGTAGTTAAGGTCTTTCCTATACTGGTTTTTTCTGGCCATGCTGAGGTAGGAGAGCCCATGCCTATCTTGGGGATGAGGAAGCCCTGTATTTCAATGCTCTGAGACGTCAGGAATGGATTGGACAGTGGGACCACAACTGCAAATCGCTGCACCTCGTGAATCACAGCGTTGGTGAAGGGCATGCGGGCCTGGTCGGCCATCTCTGGTCTCCGCACCTGCCCAATGACTTCATTGATCTCCTGCTGGACTCGGCCTGGAGGGACAGCACCCCTCAGCAAATCAGCCCCAGTGCACGTGAATCTCTTCTGTGGTTTTAAAGACCAGAACCATGCGAGACATCACCACAGTGGGGGTCTGGGTTAATGCAGTGTTAGGAGTCACAGGTGTCCAAAGGAAGGACGGAATGTGCCTCTGCCCTTGCTCTTTTCCCTCCCTCCCAGACACAGGAGGCTCACGTTATACATCTGGGTGCAGGATCATGAGCAGCAGGGCCCAGCTCAGGGTTTTCGAGGTGGTCACTGTCCTGGCTCCAAACAGCTCACCTACCACTATGCTGAGATTCTCATCATTGAAGCTGCTCTCAGGGTTTTCCTTGTTCTAGAACAGAGAGGGTGAGTTCAAAGGAGTGAGTGGGGAAGCCCCACAGTGTCCTCCAATGTCTGTAGGCGGCCCAAGTGCTGGGTCACTGGATCATACCCAGGCACCGTCCTGCCAGGCCTCACAACTGACAGGACCGTGTCCCATCTCTCGCAGGCGCCCTCACCTTCTCCATCTCAACCAGGAAGGCATCGGTCAGGTCTCTCGGTGGCTGGGCAGGGACCCAGGTCATCTTGTGTTCAGTCAGTAGCTCATTCACCATTGCCGTGATTGCCTTCTGTGTTCGAAATACCCTGTCAGTCAGCCTCGGGATGCGCAGCAGTATCGGGAATGCATTTAGCACCTGTGATAACCAGCGGAAAACCGGGTGCTTCCTCTCATCTAAAATAGCCAATGACTCATTCATTTATCATGATGGTGCTTGTCATCTGTGTGGCCCGGTGCATGTGTGGTTTCAGAGATGGTTCTTTCTACCTTACGTGGGTGCAGGAGTCCCCCTCTGGTTACTAAGCCTGCTTATGTACGGACCAACAAAGTGGACCCTGAGTGATTTCTTGCTCAGGGAACACTTGAACGTCTCTCAGCGCCCAGCCTCCTCCACAGGGGACCCAGGGCCTGTTTCAGCTGCTTCCTCTTCCCTTCCAGCCTTTAGGAACATCTAGCAACCTTGAGTGTTTAGAATCAATGTTCTATCTCAGAAATCTCAGAGGTGTGTTTTCAGTAGGTGAAGACGTGAGAACACGCCCTAACCCTTCTCAGGGCTTAATCTTAGTCCACAACGCTCCTCCTGTTGACTGTCTCTCAGCTCCAACCCCTCATCCTGTATGAATCTCCCAGAAGCCCGGTCCCCTACTTCCTCTCTGTACAAATTCCCCGGGGAGGAACAACATCATAGAAATGACCTCACAGACGCTGTGACCTTCGTACCTCAGGAATGAAGCCAGTGAGCAATTGCAAACTTTCATTCATTACTTTCAACATCCTGATGAAGTAAGGGTCTTCATATGTGAAGCGACGGGAAAAAGTCAGGGAACTGATCACATTGCACACGGCCTTGTTGAGGAGGGCGTGGGGACTGAAGGGCCGCCCTGGGAGTGGACATTTGGGTGAAATCACTGCTCCTCTCTTGATGTCCCCACCTGGACCCTTCACCCACCACCCACCTTCCAGGTCAGCAAAGGCAGCAGAAAGGCAGCCGGCCTCCTCGGTCACCCACTCTTCCAGTGATTTCTTGCCCAGGCCAAAGTTGCGCATGGTGGACACAGAGAATCTCCGCTGTTCTCGCCACTCAGGCCCGTAAGATGCGAAGACCACACCTGTAGACAGTCAGTCTCTATGTGTTCAAGAGTGTCTGCCTAGCTGTCCTCTGATCCCAATATTCTTTCCTTCCTGCGTCAACCTTAGCCACGAGTCCCCTGAAATACTGGGACCACAGGACAGCTCCTGCGCCTTCCTGGGCTCCACCTTTCATCTCAGAGTTGTTAATTGATCAGCTGCATCATCACCCCGTTAGAGTTTATCCTCTCTCTGTTCACAGCTCCCCAAGCCTTTCTCTGCTACCATCTCTGCCCCCACACAGTCATTTACTTTGGGATTTGCGCTTCCTGCCCGCATGTTCAAGGACTGGCAGTGATGGTCGGTCTGCGGTGTGCTCTCCACAGTCCACCAGGGCCTCCCGCACGGCCTTCAGTCCGTTGATCACCACCACTGGCTTCCCAGCCATCTGTAGGCTGAAGACGTCCCCGAAACGTTGCTGCAGCTACAGTGGAGGATCAGAGCACAAATGAAGAGAAAGGCTACAAGCTAGTCTAAGTACAGAGTCACAGACTGGTGTTTGTGTGAGTGTGTGTAAGTGTGTAAGTGCGTGTGTATGTAACTGTGAGTATGTGTGTGACTCTGTGTGTGAGTGTGTGTGTGAGTGTGTGTAAGCGTGTGTGTGTGTGTTGCTTCTTGTTGAACCTAGCTCCTCACACTAGCTGACCTAATGCTCTGATGCTGAGCCTGAGATGGCCCTCATGGCTGACTGTCACATTGTCCAAATTCAGCAATGTCTTCCTACTAATATCGCATCTAGTTGTCACCTGGCCAGAGCATCTCATCGCATAGGACAAGCTCACGTACCCGAGGTGAGCTCTGTGGATGGGACCACACAGCAGCAAGGGATGAGAGCAGCTGCAGCTCCTACCTCCACCTGGGCTTCTTGACTGAAATGCTACACTGGATGCTGACATCTCTCCCGGTCCCTAGGACCTCAGCACTGACTGGATCAGAAGGGTTGTGAGCCCTCCTTGACTTCTGCTCTGTCCAATTGAATCCCAAACCTGCTGTGCATTTTGCCGGATCTTATTTTGACTTGCCATAGCATTGCTGTTGAAAAGTTTAGTGTGTCCTCTGGCCTTGCAGGTCCCTACTATAGGAAGCTTTCTACCTTTCCTCTTGGGGACTCTTTGTAGACTCATTATGTGCTCCTAGGGCCACCGTGGCCTCTGCTGCCCTCCACAACCACCTCCCTCACCTTGTACAAGCTATATGGTATGTCCTTGAAGTCCACCTGCAGCATGTTGCCCAGCAGAGGGAGCGACACCGGGCCTGGGGGGTAGCGGGCAGTCCTGCGCTGGCGCCTGCGCATCAGGCTCACCAGCAGCAGGAAGATGGCCGTGAATATGGCCAGAGACCACAGACCATCCCCAATCAACAATCCCATGGCTGCCTCGCGTCTCTCCAGGCTTCTTTGGGAGACCCTCCCTGTCCTCCTCCAGCCTCTTCAGTAGGACTCTTACCACAGCTGAGCGCTTGTTGCCTTATAAAGGGTCCTAGGCTGCCCTTTGTCCTCTGCGTCCAGCCAAATCGATGTGTTTACTGTTTAACTAGAAGGTGCAGGGAAGGACCACATTGGTCAAAGTTGATCAGCCCAGATGTTCCTGCCAGTCCTCCCCTCCCAGGCCTTTAACCAGTGGAAGGGCTTCTATGCCTGGAGACCAAGCACCATAGTATCTGTGCCTAGTGTCTAAGTCATGTTTTGCAGAGTGACCATGAGAAGATGTCCACTGACCACCTGCCCCAGTGCTCATGACTGTGAGGTACCGAGTGCTCTGAGAGTCACCATGCCACACAGAGCTTTGAGGATCTTGATGACATTGCCTCAGACTGGAAGACTACCTTCCTTGAACCTCCTGGGCCACTTTTTGTCAGGACATTTGGGATTGAGTGAAACGCAAGGCCAAGGGACCTTGTGGAAGCAAGTGCCATTGGGCGGCCTCTGCTTGTGAGAGCAGAGGGAGGCCGGAGCTGTGGGGTTTGGAATTCTGTTCACAGGTCTGAGGCCACTCCGTCGATCAGGCAGAACTCATAAGCTGGCTCTTCTTAGATGTGGTCTGAGAGTTCTGGGAAACAGTGCCTAAACTGTCCGACTATCAGGAGGAGATGGTACCAAATAATTGCACCCCCTGCTTCTCCTCCCGACAGCCTCTGGTGTGTCCGTTCACCGCAAAGCCTGAGCAGTGAATGCACCTGCTTCTCCAGGTGTGTGAATCCTTCCAGCAATTGTGATACCTGAGGGTTTGGAGGTCCAGCTCCAGTATCTGTCACCTAGGAGGGACTGAGTTTATTTGTAGCACAAGCCCATTCTCACTTTTCCTCTTGGACCAATGGAACGCTGACTTCTGTCTTCAGTTTGTCACCAGCCCAGCAGTCACTGATGGGCCTTCATGTGGGGTACAGTGTCAGTTGCTGACCGTCAGCACACCCATCTCTTGTTCTTCCTTCTTTTTCACGTTTTCCATCCCTCCCTCTCTCCATCCCTCCCTCTCTCCATCCCTCCCTCTCTTCATCCCTTTCTCTCCATCTCTCCCTTCTCTCTCTCTCCCTCCCTTCCTTCCTTATTATCTTTCAGGATTTTGTTCTGTTGTTTTTTCAATCTGTATGTGTTTTACTACAACCACCCAGCCCAGAACCCAACTACCAGTGACAGTCCTAGAATTATCTCTACATCAGGAACGTGTTAATAAATCTGGGAAGCTGTCATCTCTGAGGTTTCCTTTATCCTTAAAAAAGAAACACCTGTCTCCACAGCAATAAAAATATTCTCTAGAACCTGTGTAGAATGCAGAATATAAGATTGTTTTGTTAAGTCTAATGAAAATAATGTTGGAGAGGAGAGCACGTTCTTAATTCTACAAACAACACCCTTGTCCATACCTGGTTAGGAAAGTGGAAAATTGAGGTTAAGGTAAAATTATGGCTTTGACCACTAAGCATCAAACTTAAATAGCCAAATGCTGTGTTGCTGCTGTAATAGAAACAACCAATCTAGAGGATTATGCTATGGTTTGCACCTAAATGGTTAAACTAGAACCTTCTTTAGTTATGTTTAATTTTTGTACACATAAAACCTTTTCATCAGTTTATTTTAAAGTTAAAAATAGTTTTACTGATTCTTCGAGAATTTCATACAATATATATTGATCATATTCAGATCCCTTTTGCCCTCCCCATCCCCACTCTGACTTTATGTCCATTATCATCATCATCATCATTATTATTATTATTATATATTTTTTGAAATATAGTCTTTCTGTAGCCCCAAGTGGCCTAGAACTTGCTATGTAGACCAGGCTGGCCTCCATCTCACAGAGGCCTGTCTGCCTCTACCCTCTGTTGGATTAAAGGTGTGCACCACCATGCTTGGCAATAATTATAATTTTTAAAGGCCTATCAAGTCTAACTTTTGTTTCCCCAAATGCTTCTGGGTGTGGGTCCATCTCTTGGAGCCTGGTCAACCGACTCAGCATCACATAAAGAAAACTGACTCTCCCTCCCCAGAAACCGTTAATTGCCGATAGTTTCTGAGCTTGGGCCAGGGCTTTGTGCCTGCCCCCACTGCCTGCTGGGTTCTTCTCTGGCTTGGTTTTGTGCAGGCTGTCACATGTGCTGTGGGTTCATCCGTGCAAGTGCCCTGTTGTGTCTGACAGCAGTTTCCTTGTATTCGTCCACCACCCCTGGCTTCTGTGATCTTTCTTCCCCTTCTTTCACAACGATCCCTGACCTTGAGAGCGGAAGGTGTGGCATAGGTGTCCCATTTAGGGCCAATAACTTTGCAGTCCCTTCTTAGTTGCTGTTAACCACTTGAAGGTCTGTGTAAATTGCCATACACAGCAAGAAATAGCTCTTCTGCTGAGAGGTGAGAAATGCACTAATGTATGGGCTCAACGGTGAGTCACTTACTTTTTTGAAGACAAGGTCTCACTACGTAGTCCAGGCTGCCCTTGTACTCTCAATATGGCCCAGGCTGGCCTTGAACTTACGATCTCCCTACTTCAGCCTCCCAAGTGTGGAAAGTACAGGCCCGTGCCACTGCTCTGGAATCAACACACCCTTTTCTTATCAAGTTTTCCGCTCAGGAGGGATGAGACAGGTGGTAGGTGTTGACGGTAGACTGTTGTTGGAGGGCCCAGTACAGACAGAGCATAGGTGTCGGACCTGGAGCAAACAGTACAAGAACGGTTTATTGCGTGTCGGGGCCTGAGCTGGCGACATTGCTGGGGCTTGTGTCCCCACTCTCGGGCCACTGCCCAGTGCTGGTGGGGAAACTGGGTTGTCAGAGTGCCCAAGACACTGTTGCCCCTGGGCCGGGGCTGTCCGGCGGGCACCGAGAAGCTAAAGCGCTGCAGGAGGCAGGTGAAGAGGAGGAAGAGCTCCGTGCGGGCCAGGGGCTCCCCGAGGCATGCGCGGCGGCCTGTGGGTGGGATCAGGGATCAGTCTGGGGCCCGACTTCACCCTCCAAGGTACCCTGGGAAGGGGACAGGTAGCCAGGTCCTTCCACAGGCACCTGCTGAGAAGGGCATGAAGGCCTCGGGCTTCACGAAGCGGCCCTGGGCGTCCAGGAAGTGTTCCGGACGGAAGTGGAGGGGATTCTCCCAGGCGCTCTCGTCCTTCAGCACCGAGGACAGGTTGGTGATGAGTGTCGTGCCCTGGCAGGAGACACATGCTGTGAGCAGCACAGCCTCTTCCTGCACACACCTGAACCTTAATTCAAGAAGCTTCTTAGCACTGTCACTGATTTCCTGGAAGGGCCCTGTAACAAGCCTCCAAACCATCACCTGTCCCTGAGTGCAGTGGTCCCTAAAGACCCCTGTGGCTTATTTACATTTGTCATCCCATTTCCCTGAGGACTCTGTGGACAGTGTCTGCAGTGTATACCCCCTGGTCAAACCTGTCAGTATGCTGGGCATACAGGATGTTGGTGGTAGCTTAGGTCTTTTTTTTTGGTTCTGGCCTTGCTGAGGGAGAAGAGCCTGTGCCTTCCCTGGGGATGAGAAAACCCTGCACTTCAATGTTTCAAAACTTATTGAATGGCAAAGTCGACGGGGCGACATCCCCAATTCGCTGCACCTCTACCCGTTCCGTAGCCCTGGATCTAGTTCACTTCTTTCCTCCTGTTGTCTGAGGTTTGTTAAGCTCCAACCGTACAACCTGTACTCGACTCTCCAGGAAGGCCCTCAGCCCACTCTGCATACAGATCCTCTGGGAGGATTGGCATCGTAGAGGTGGCCCTACAGATTATCCTGGCCTCATACCTCAGGAATGAAGCCAGAGACCTCTTTCAAACTTTCTTCCAATGCTTTAACATCTGGGTGGAGTAAAGGTCTTTATACTCGAAGCGACGGACATAAATGAGAGACACGATCTCATTGTACACAGCTTTGTTTCAAGGGGGTGCTAGGACTGTGGGGACATCCTGGAAGTAGACATGTAAGTGAAATTGCTATTCCTATCTTCCTCTTCCCAGCTGTACCCCAAACCCATCGCCCCCCGCCCATCCCCTTCCGGATCAGCCAAGGCAGCGAGCAGACAGGCTGACTGCCTTCTCTGCCACCTACTGCTCCAGTGATTTCTTGTCAGGCCAAAGCAGCTCAGGGTGGACCAGGAAGGCTTTTGTTCTCTCTGTTCCTGTCCAGAAGGTGCATAGACAACACCTGCAGCTAGCAGCCGGCATATGGCCAGGAGCGCCTGACTGTGCCTCCCCCAGCCTCTGCACACCCTCCTTCTCATGCCCATTCTCACCCATGAACCCCGGAAACCTTTGGTACCACACCCCAATACATGCTCCCTTTGTGAGTTCAACACCGGGGTTCAGTGACTTTTGTTGAATTGCTTGACAGCATTGCTACCCCCACTGGGCCTTGGTCTTGCTCTGCTCAATTCCCCCCAAGCCTGCCTCGGATGGCATCTCTTTGCCTTTAGATTTGGGACCAAAGCCCAAGTGTTTAAAGATGGGCATTTATGAGCAGTCTGTAGCGTCCTCCCACAGGTAACCAGCGCCTCCTGCACAGTCAGGCTTTAGTCCATTATGACAAGTGTCTTCCAGGACAAATTTCTCCACAGCATTGTGGAAACTAATGAGGAGAATCAGAGCACTTACGAAGTAGACCTACCTAGCCAATGGGAGAACTAAGCTCCCACACCAGTCTTTCTGTCTTATGTGTGTGAGTGGTGTGTGTGTGTGTGTGTGTGTGTGTGTGTGTGTGTATTAGTTACTGAACCTGGGTCCTCACATATTCTCACAAATCTTCTACCGCTGAGCTATATCCCCAACCTGAGGTCTGATGTCTTGTAATTGGAGTATCACATCTTCTAAGTTCTGACTCAGACTGGATGTGAGCACACAGATGTGACCTTCCCAGAATCAGGAACCTCAAGAATCCATAGTCAGGTCCTCTTAAGATCTCATCATACAGAAGGAATCCCAGGTTTCTCTGGCCCAAGACCACACAGCAGCTACAGATTCCAGCAGCCCCTGTGTTTCCCTGCACATGAATTCCAGACTGAAATGTTACAGTAAACTCTGACATCTCTCCCCAAACCCCCAAGACCTCATCCTATGGGTCAGAAGGAACTTGGGACCTCCATGATCTTTGCTCTAACTAGATCCCCAAACTGCTGTCTCTGTTCGCCTCCCTCCTGACCTTTGCTATCCTTAAACCTGTGCTCTTGGAAAGTCTAGAGTGTTCACAGACCCTGCAGTCACCACCAGCAAGCTGCTAGCCGGCTTCCTTTGATATCTCAGCTCCCTGTCCAAACTATGGCTTGAGAACCACCATGTGTTGCTAGGTTCGGCATGGCCTCTGCTGCCCGCCCCCACCAGTAATTCATTCATCTTTTCAAAGCTGTCCATCTGGCATATTCTTTGAAGTCCACCTGCCACAGGTTGCCCAGGTCAGGTACTGGCAGAGGGTGTGGAGGACAGCGGGCGGTCCAGCGCTGGCGCCAGCGCATCAGGTCCAGCAGCAGCAGGAAGACGGTTATGGATGTGGCCACAGCCCACAGTCCGTCCCCAGTCGGCAGTACTGTGTCTCCTAGCTAATCCCTGGCTTCTCTGGGAACAATGAACAGAACTCACTATAGGCAGCTAGGTCCAGGAAGTACAGTCTAATCACAGCCTGGACACCTGCTTTCTTCTAAAGAGCAAAGGCTGCCCTTTGTCCTCTGCCTCTAGCCAAAAGGCCGTGCTTTGTTTAGCCAAATGTAGGGAAGGGCAAGGATAACCAGACTTGTGGTGGACTACGACCTCCAGGGCATACGCCCTGTGCCTGTCCATGCCTCTTGGCCCTGCCCAACCCAGTCATGGTAAGATGACACCTTAGGCTGGACAGACAATGGCTTCCTCCAGCTCTATCCTAGGTTGAAAGAAAGCTCCACACTGCTTAAGAGATAGGACACCAGCCCGGGTGAGGGTGGAGGTAGGGAGACAATCAGGCTCTGGCTACTGAGAGTCTCAGGAGGGTGACTTCCTCCTGGACTGACATGGGCCACTCCTAGGACAAGCCTTGATGCCTGAGGGGTGACCCTGGGTGTGAACACTGGCACACTACTTCCTTCCTCCCTCCGGTTTCCACCTTTTTGGGATATGATATGTGAACTCGTGAAGAGATGCAATGTTGTTGGCTGGGCGCTGGTCTCCAGTGTGAAGTGGTCTGAGTCAGGCCTTACTTCCCTTTACTCACAGGCTAATGAGCCCCTGTGAGGTAAAGTGTACTCAGGTTTGGGATGTCGCATGCTATATCTTGGAAAGATTGCCTGGTCTGTCCCCAGCTCTTGGGAGATGACCTGGACGCTTGGGTAAGCTGACTGCTGGCACTGTTTGGTACCCTCAGTCTCAAGCCATGCACAGCGTCTACGTGAACAATTATTGTGGTCTGGCAGGGTTACTGCTTCTTCCAGAGAGGTCGGGTCTTGGTAATAATGTTGGCCGCTCACTGCTGGATGTCTGTAGTAGTAGCTGGAGTCAAGTCCCTGGCCTCAGATTTGTTATGCTCTGAATGCATCAATAGCTGCTTAAGCACTATCCTTTGGACTCCACCAAAGAGGACAACTGGAACCCGAGTGTGTCTGCCCAGGACTCTGTCCTGTACGCTGTTGAATTTGCTGGCTTCATTCTGAATCGTTGAATTATACTGAACCCCTACAGTGAGTCTACCAGCAATTCCTACATCTCCAGGTCTTTTCCCAACCAGGCCTGGTGTAGCAACAACCAGGCCCAGTACATAATTCCTTGATGATTGTTTTGCTGATCAAGGAAGTGATAGAGACTGCTGAGCTAGATCATGACACTGGGCCAACGTGAACTTCAGCTTCCTGAGTTATATAAGCAGCTGCCAGTGAAATAAAATCATTCTGGAATATCGATTGGGCCTGTGACCTCTGGTCCTCAAGAACACAGCCCACGGGGTGGAATGAAGGGCAAGAGCAAGGAACCTTTGGGACCAGGGTGTGGGTGTGGAGTGTTTCCTGTGTGTGGGTCGACATCAAACCATCAGTCTCATGGAGAACTTGAACTCAAGTGCAATGTGACAGTGAACACAGTGGGGGGCCTCTCGTGCTGAGTGCAGAAGTGTGAGCATGTTTGTGAGACACGGACCACAGCTCATCGTGGGACACACAGGTACTGGATACCTAGCCAGGGACCGTTACTGTGCAGACGGCTTAGCCCAGCGGACGGTGGACTGGTTCTCCTCCTTTGAGTGTCCAGTGGAACTCTGGATGCAGATTAGATGTGTTTCTTACATCTGCCTCACAGAGATGGTATCACGGTGATCTGGAGACTTGTGTTTTTGCAACTCTTGTCCAGGGCATGGCAGACACTGAACACAGGGGTCTCCTGTTGCTTGGTGGGTGGATCAGTGTGCTTCACATGGAGTCCTGAGCTTGAGCAAGTACTTTTAATTTTTTTAATTTACTTTTATTGTATGTGTATGAATGTTTTGGCTACAGCCATGTAAGTGAATCATATGTGTGCAACGCCCATCAAGACATAAGAGCATACTGGATCTTCTGGAGGTGTGAACCATTATATGCATGCTGGGAATTGACCCAGGTCCTCTGTAAGAGCAGTCAGGGCTCTTAACCACTGACCCATCTCTGCAGCCCCTTGAGCAAGTTCTTAAAAGCCTCATCCTGATCTCTGAGTTGACTCCTTGATTTCTTGCAGGGTGATTTCACCTCTCACTCCAGTATATGCTCCTGCCATCGGGACAGCATGTGCCATGGGGTTCTCATCAGAGCCCAGGCCAAGGCTGGCACCAGGCTTCAGAACCTAGTAGAACTGCAAGCTGGAAAAACCTCTTTTCTTCATTATATAGAGTGTCTCTGGTGTTCTGTTATAGTGTCAATAAAACAGACTATACATACGGAATGGCATGAACACATGTTGAATTTCATCTTCCAGTAAATATTAGGTCTGGACATTACAGGGTGCTTAGGTCCCAAGGACTACACCCTCATGTTTGAGTTTTTGCTGTGTTGTTACTAGGTTAGTTGTAAAGCAGTTCAGTCCAGTCCCTCTTCTCTGCCTCCACGCTCACTAGCACCTCCATCTTGTTATGACGCAACAGGAATGCACTCACCCGAGATAGCCCATTGATTGTGGATTCCTGTTTTGGAGAACTGCAGGCTACGTAAATTCTCCGATTTATAAATGGCCCGATCTAGGACACTGGGCTGTAACAGCAGCAAACTAAAAAAGAAAAGAGACAGATTCAGCCCTCAACAAGAATTCCTGCAGAATGTGACAACTGTCCTTTCAGATTTGTCACAGTATAGGCCAACTGGGGTTACAGGGAGTTCCTGTCTCGAAAACAAAACAAAAAAGATATTAGCACAAGAAATTGGGGAAAAACGAAGTAAAGGTTATGGTTTAAGACTGTGTGTCAAGTTGATACAGGGTGAAGTGCCCTAGTTAGATTTAATTGCCAGCTTGACACAGCCCAGAGTTGCCTGAGGGGAGATCAGTTGTGGAATATCCTGGATCTCCTAGAACTCTAGGCATCTCTGAAGAGCATTGTCCTGATTATTCATTGACGCAAGAGGGCCTGGCCCTCTGTGGGCAGCACTATCCATAGGCAGTTAGACCTGTGTAAGAAAGCCAGATGAGATAGCCTGTAAGTGAGCCAGTAGGCTGCTTTCCTCTGTGGTTTCTGCTTCAAGTTCCCACTTGAATTCATGCCCTGTCTTCCTTCAGCGAATGATTGTGACCTGCAAAGGAAAGCCAAATAACACTTTCCTCTCTCAAGTTACTTCTGGTCAGAGTATGTTATCACGGCAACAGAAAGGGAACTCGAACACAGGGTGTCATTCCCATCATCCCATAAGAAGCAGGTTCAGTATACCATGTAATTTGAAAGAAGACCTCATGTAGAAACATTTATGGTCATCTATTGCTACAATTAATCCTTTTAGTTTTGCTATTATTTGTTTTGTTTGCGTCGTGTCTCACGAGGAGTCCAGGCTGCCCTTGAACCCTCTATTATAGGCCAGGTTGGTCTTGGACTTACAACCTTCCTATTTGGACTCCTGAGTCCTGAGCTGCAGCTTGCGTCATTGCTCGTGGTTTGATACGCTCAGTTACGCTCTTTCATAGCATTCAAGTCATGCACTACAGAGGGAGAAGGTAGTCATTCTAAAGGCTGATTATGCTGTTTTGAGGACCCAGCACAGAGATCAAGGTTGGCATGAATGGGCAATCAGAAGACTGGTTTCCCCATCAATCAGCCTGAGCCAGGGAGCAAGACAGGAATTAGGGTCCCTGAGTGTGACGCACAGAGCTGGTAGGGGTTGGATAATTGCTGCGGGCACTGGGCCGGGGCTGTCCGGCGGGCACCGAGAAACTAAAGTGCTGCAGGAGGCAGGTGAAGAAGAGGAAGAGCTCCGTGCAGGCCAGGGGCTCCCCGAGGCCTCGACGGCGGCCTGTGGGTGGGGGCAGGATCAGTTAGCCTGGGCCTAATCTAGGCTTCAACCTCCCAGGCCTCCAGGAATGGGAACAGGAAAAGGCCGTCCCCTTGCACACCTTCTGAGCACAGCAGGAAGGCCTCAGCTTCAAGCAGCCCTGGGCATCCAGGAAGTGTTCTGGCCGGAAGCAGAGGGGATTCACCCAGGTGCTCGCATCCTTTATCACCGAGGACAGGTTGGTGATGAGTGTCATGCCCTGGCAGGAGACACATGGTGTGAACATGGACTAGGATGGGGACCCCAAGACCCTGGCCACTAAGTTCACATGCACAGCCTCTACCTGCACACACCTGGACCCTTCCCTGAAACCCCAGCCCAGAGCTTCTCAGCACCTTCACAGGTACCATGAAAGGGCCCTGAAACAAGGCTTCCATGCGTGCCCAAATCACTTGTCCCTGTGTGCTGTGGTTTCTAAAGTCCCCTCTGGTCCATTTTCATCTGTCATCCCACTTCCCTTGGGACTCTGTCAGTGATGGCTGCATTGTACACACGCAGGTCCCTCCTGTCAGCTAATGTATGGGAATGTTGGTCTTTCCTGTTTGTTCGGTAGAGGTCATGCTGGGGTAGAAGAGCCCATGCCTACCTTGGGGATGAGGAAGCCCTGAACTTCAGTGTCACTGGATGTCTTGTGCGGCACATTCATTGGGACGATGTCTGCAAATCACTGCACCTCATGAATCACAGCGTTGGTGAAGGGCATGCGGGCCTGGTCGGCCACCTCTGGTCTCTGCACCTGCCCTATGACTTCATCGACCTCCTGCTGGACACACCCTGGAGGGACAGAAGCCCCTCAATGAAGTACTCTCCGAGTACTGCCCCATGCCCCTCTCGTACCTTAGTGTTAAAAGGCTGGTTCTATGTGAGAAATTGCCATTATTCTTGTGGACGTACCAGGAACCACAGACATCCCAAGTGAGCTTGGAGAGTATGCCTCCACCATTCCACCCTTAACCCCCTCCCAGCCCCAGCCAAGCTCCTGCTGCACTTCCGGGTGCAGGATCATGAGCAGCAGGGCCCAGGTCAGCGTGGTGGCAGTGGTCAGCATCCCTGCAGTGAACAGGTCACACACTACCATGCGCAGGTTCTCATCACTGAAGCTGCTCTCAGGATTCCCCTTGGCCTGGGCAGAGAGGGGGAACTCAGGGGAGAGGAGGAGGAAGCCACACACGATCCCCCGTTGTCTCCGGCAGCCCAGGTTCTGGGTCACCACCCTGCCTGTTCGTACAGCACACCAGACACCACAACCAATGTCTGTCTCCTTCTCCACCAGGAAAAGCATCAGTCAGGTCTCTGGGTAGTTGGGAAGGATCCCAGGTAATCTTGCACTCAATCAACAGCTCAGTCTAGTAAATCCATGACTGCCTTCCGCTCTGGTAAAGCCTTGTCTATCAGTCCAGGGATGTGCAGGAGCATCAGGACTACATTCAGCACCTGCAACAGCCACAGAGAAGACTGGGTGAGTCTTCTCTTCAAAATTATAATTAATTTATTATTGTTCTTATTACTGTGTATATGTGTTTACCATGATATGTGTTTAAAGGTCAAGGATCACGTGAAGTCGGTTCTTTCCACCTTACCTGGGTTCCAGGGATCCAAGTCATGTTTCTCTACTTGATTGGCGAGTTCCCTTTCCCACTGACCGCCTCACGGGCCCCAGGGTGTTTTTCCTGCTAGATGATCACTGGGACTAGTCTCAGATCCCAGCCTCCTCGACAGTGGAGCCAGGGCCTGTTTAGTCCTACCCACCAGCCTCCTCTTCCTCAGTTCCAGCCTTTAGGCTTTCTTGTAGGTCTGGGTTGACAGAGGAATATACTACCCAGGCTCATGTAGCTTCTGGTGGACAGAAGACACAAGTTCTAACCCTTTCTAGATTCCTTGACCTTGCTCCACTTCCCCCTCCTACTCTATGAGGTTAGTCAAGCTCCAGGCCTTTTTTTTTTTTTTTTTTTTTTGCAGTTGACTCTCCCAGAAGTCCTTCTCCCCATCACCCTTGCATGCATCGATTTCTGTCTGGGAGGATCAACTTCATAGAGATGGCTCTGCAGACTCGAGCTCACACCTCAGGAGTGAATCCAATGTGTTCGCCTATATGTTCTTCCATTGTTTTCAGCATCCTGATGAAGAAAGGGTCATCATACTGGAAGAGACGGGTGTAAATGAGGGACTCAATCACACTGCACACGGCTTTGTTCAGGGGGGAGTAGAGATGCAAATCAAGGTATTACTCCTGTCTCCCTGCTTCTGCTTGTACCCACTAGCCATCACCCGCCAGCCTCAGTGGTGAAGGCCGCACAGAGGCAGGCAGTCTCCTCGGTCACCCACTGCTCCAGGGATTTCTTACCCAGGCCGAAGTTGCACATGGTAGACACTGAGAATTGCCGCTGCTCCCTCCAGTCAGGCCCAAAAGGTGCAAGGATCACGCCTGCAGACGTGCAAGAGTACCTGGCCAGGTATGGGCAGGGGGCCTGGTGGGCGGCAGGCGGTCCAGCTCCGGCGCCGCTGATCAGGTCCACCAGCAGCAGGAAGATGGCCGGAATATGGCCAAGGCCCACAGAGCATCCCCAGTCAGCAGCCCCATGTCTGCCTCACGTCTCCCCAGGCTTCTTGAAGAAAGTTTCACGGTCCTCACTCGTTAGCTCTGATCAGGAGGAATGCGATTACCGCAGCCTGAACAGTTGGTGCCTTATAAAGAAGCCATGGCTGCCCTTTGTCCTCTGCCTTGAGCCAAGCTGTTGTGTTTACTATTCAGCCACAGGGGGTAGAAAAGGGCCAGAGCAGTCCAGTATGTCAGTCTCAGAGGTTGCTGTTTATTCTTCCTCTGCAGGCACTTAACCAGTCCAGGGTTGTCAGGTTCTGGGAGATGAACTTCACACAGCCTGTCCATATGGCTATGTTGGGCTGGGCACTTTGAGCATGGTGTACAGATGGCCAAATGGATCCCTGTTCCAAGGGATGCACTTCTGAGGTATAAAGTCAGTCAGCTGACATGCTACGTGGGCAGAGCACTGAGTGGCTTGAGGACATGGCCTCAGAATGAAACAGGATCTTCATGGAGTGCTTTGTTGCCAAGACACAAAAGGATGACTGATGCTACAGGCCAAGCCACTTACTGTGGCAGCAAGTGCCACTAAAACAGGTTGTGGGAGTGAGTGCGGAAAAGTTGGGGGAGGGTAGATCCAGGTGCAGATCTGAGGTCGCTGAACTCATCAGGAAGGTGAGACTCCTGGTGATTTCTTGGTTCTGATCTGAGGATACTGAGAAGTTCTCCTGAAACTGTCAGAGAATCCTGGGGAGGCTGGCAGGTTGAGCCAGGTGCTTGTCACATGATGGTCACTGTTTTCTATTTACCCTTTGCTTTTTGATGGGCATCTGCCTTATGACTTCGTCTGTCTCTTGTTGAACAGAGGCTACAGCAACACCATTCCCTCAGCAAAACAGACCCAAAGGACTTCCCCTTGAATGTACTTCTGGGTTAAGTGATGGTTCCACGTGAGAAAGACATCCATCACCTGTTGGGAGTCTGAGTCAAGTCATTGGTGGTGTTTTGAATAAAAAATGTAGTCTCAGGTACTTGAACTTGGTCTCCAGTTGGTGCTGCGATTTGGGGAGGTCATAAAAGCTTTGGAAGTGGAGCCTTGCTAGTGGAAGTACATCAGTGGCAGCCAGTTTTGAGGGTTAGAGCCTCACCCTGTTTTCTGTTCTTTCTCTGCTTCCTGTATGCAGGTGCAATGTGATGTCTCTTCTTCCTGTTCAGGAAGACAAGGCTGTGTTTTCCCTGCCTTGATGGACTCAGGGCCCAGGCCAGCATTGTCAAAGTGGTTACCATCTCACATTGAACAGAGTCCACCAAGAGCAGATTTGTATCACTGAACCTGCTCTTGGGGTTCCCCTTAGCCCAGGCCAGTAGAGAGAGTGAGCTCAGGGGAGAGAAAGTCCCACAAAAATGTCCCATTGTCTTCAGGCAGCCAGGGGGGTGGAGTCACTGGGTGATACACAGGACCATTCTCCCTGTGCATCCCATAACCCACCAGACACTACGACCAAGTTGCTCAACGCCCCCCACCCCCCGAAAGTATCAGTCAGGTCTCTGGATGACTGATCAAAGTCCTGAGTCACCTGTGCTCAATCATCAGCGTATTCAGCAGGACCATGAAGACTTCCTGCTCAGTGAAGTCCTCTCCAGGCCGTGCAGGGTATGCAGAGCATCAGGAATGCATTCAGCACCTGGAATAGCCACAGAAGAGGTCTGAGAGCTGGCTCTTTTTAAGACATGTTTTATTAATTAGTTAATTAATTATTGTGAGTCTGTATGTGTACACGTCTGTGTGTGCACAACGATTGCCACATCACAGCTGTTGGGGTCAGAGGACAGTTTATGGAGTCAGTCCTCTCTTCATTGCACACGTTCCTGAGACTGAACTCAGGTTGCCAAGCTTGCATGGCAAATTTCTTTGCCCACTGCCCATCTTACCAGCCCCTCGGTGCTTCTGATCTGTGTTCACCTGAACCTGCCTCAGCACCCAGCCTCTCCACAATGGACCCTGGGCCTGTTTGTCCCCACTCATCACCTGCCCCCTCCTCAGTTCCCAGCTTTCAAGTTCTCTTGTAGCCTTGGGGTAGCAGAAGGCACATGCTGCCCTGGACCTCTCACAGGATTATGTGTGGACAGAAAGCATAGGCTCTCACTCCTTCAAGAGCCCATTGTGTATGGACCACTTCCTTGAAAACTGTGGACAATGGCTGCATTGTCCACGAATCCAGGTGGGCTCTGCAAGGATGTGGAAATCTAGGATGTGGTACCCTTTGTAAGTCGTGGCAAGGCTTGGGTAGGAAGATCCTCAGAGAGAAGGCAGCCCTCTACTTCAGTGTCACAAGATGTTATGTGTGGCAAATGTATTAGTGTTATGTCTCCCAAATAATGCACCTCATAAATCATAGTGTTGTGAAGGGCATATAAGCCCGTTTCTCTGTCTCTCGATGCTACACCCGCCCTGTGACTTCATGGATAGTCCTGTTGGATGGGACAGATAGCAGCGCCTCAGTGTTAAGGGCAGAGTATATGTGAGAAAGAGATCCATCTCATTTGCTGGAGCCTGAGTCACACCAGGACTCAGGAGTCATGCCAAAGGCGTCCCAAGGAAGTTCAGGTGCCCTGCTGGAACTAGAGAAATTTCCTCTTTACCTCCACTTCCAGCCCTGCCCAGGCCAGCGCTGCACATTTGGTTGGAGGTTCATGAGTAGCAAGGCCCAGGCCAGCGTGCACGAGATGGTCGCCATTCCTGCATCGAACATGCGCGGGTTCTCGTCGCTGAAGCTGCTCTCAGGATTTCTCTTGGCCTGGGCCTGGCGGAGAGGGTGGACTCCTGGGAGAGAAGGGTTAAATTCACAGTCATCTCCCATTGCTTCCAGGCAGCCCAGGTTGGGGGCTACTGGGTGATACGCAGGCTCCACCCTGCATGACTTCAACTCAGTACCCATGCTCCCTTCTGTAGACAAACATGCCCCAACTCGGCAAGGAAAGCATCTGTCGGGTATCAGGCTGGCTGGGCAGTTCAACCGTCAGAGCAGAAGAGGACAACAGATCCCCAAAGCTGGACTTACAAGCCGCTCTAAGCCACCAGACAAGGCATGGAAATTGAAATTTGATTCTCTGTAAGATCAATAGGGCCTTGTATCCACTAAGCCACCTGTCCACACCCTTATCTAGCTCATACACCTCAGTATCATCTCCCTAGGGAAGGTAACACACACAGTGGGTGAGTTCTTGCTACCTCAATAATCAGGACAATCCCACAAAGACATCCCAACATGACAATCCCACTTAGGCAATGCCTCGATTGATGCCATCCTCTCAGATGACCCTAGACTGCGTCAAGCTCACAATTAAAGGTGTCTGGGACACACAGCCTGAGTGACGAGGTGAGGGAAAGGAGGTGGACATTGTGATGTGGCATATGTCTCCTGCAGCCTTCTTCCTTGAAAGCAGGGACTGTGATCTCATAATATTTAATCTGATAAAAGATCCCTCTACGAAGTGCAAACTGACGTATGAGCTGGTAGGCTGAATACGCTGTAGCATCTCGTTTCTGTCCACAGACAGTGGACAAGCTGTGAGAGACGTTAGACATAATCGTGCGCTTTAGTGAAGCTTGAACTTTAAAGCATAATTGCTCAAATTAATGACATATGATTTTTGGATGGTAGATCTCCACACTAATAAACTGATGAAAGAAGGAAAGAAAGGAAGAAAGGAAGAAAGGAAGAAGAAAGAAAGAAAGAAAGAAAAAGAAAGAAAGAAAGAAAGAAAGAAAGAAAGAAAGAAAGAAAGACTGAGTATGGGTGAACTACTATATAACTATACAGCAGAATGGTATTTTGCCCTTAAAGAAAGTACTGACATCTGCTACATAAAATGGGAATGAACCTGCCGACACCTTGGGTGAATAAAGCAGGTCACAGAAGACAAATAATGTAGCACTCTGCTCTGCCTAATTCACAGAAACAGAAAACAGAATGGTAGCTGTTAGCTTTTGAGTGGAGTCCAGAGTGAGGGGCTGTTGCTTAAGGAGACCAGATCTATACTCCTATGTCTCTATGGGTGTGTCTGTATGACATGGGTAAGATGTCTGTCTGTGTGTGTGTTTGCATAACATAAATAACCTGCAAAAACACAAGTGGAAGTGAGCAGGATGGGTGTGAGGGGCAGGGCCTCCTCTTCCATCTTCCATCTTCCATCTTCACGTGTTCTACAGATGGAACTCGGGTCAATAGGCTTACGCCTGAGTCTTCTGACTGGATGAGCCGCCTCACTGACACACAGCTTTTCAGGCTGGAAGATGGAGAGATACATGGATGGACCACAGCGATGCTTCCACATTATGAATGGACGTGATATCATGAGTGTGAGGATGAAGCTGACTGTGAACTTGAGTACAGTGAGAAATGCCTTGGAGATGTGTCAACAGTCCTGGTGTGTCTGCCACGGTGTTTTCACAGGGGACTAGATCATAAGGGGTGTGATCCACTGAATGGATATATCCCTGGATGGAATCACAGAATGATGGATTTCTAAGTAAATGGTGAACAGAATAACGTGGGGCCTAGAGGAATCAGGGTCCTGGAACCAAGTCCTGGGGGACAATATCTTGCATTGGCCACTTCTTGTGTAGCATGAAAAGTCTCTTCCTCCACATGCTCCACACACTCTGGCCACCATGATGTAATGACCCAGCATATGCATAACCAAAAGATAATGAACAGAGGCCTCTGAAACTGAACTAAGGCAAACCTTTCCTACACTCGGCGTTCTCAAGTATTTTGGTTGGAGCTACCTGAAACTAACACAGGAGCCTGGGGAGACTTCGCTGGAGAGAGGCCTGCTGCACAGGTTCCTCACGTCAGGCCTTAGCTCCAGCACCAGAATAAGCGGTTGGAGCAGGGCACTAAAATGATCCTAACACATAGGCCACAGGAGAGTAGTTCCCAGGAGAGTTCCCTGTGCTGGGGGGTCGGGGAGCGGGGGAGAGCTTTGTCTTCCACACTGGAAACTACATACCTGATCCCTCATGACTGTGGGGAGATTGTCTCTACCATTCTCACTGATAAGAGAGAAACATCTGGTGGAAATTTCTTCAATAAAAAGCATATCTGTCCATAGCATGGCTGTGTCCATGAAATACCATGAAATGATGTATAAGTCAGTGCCTTGGGATGCTCGAGTCTGACCTCAGAGTATGTGGAGACTAAATCAGCCTAGTAAGGTGCTCCATCCCTGCAGAACTGATCACACCACCACTCAACCTTTGCTCAGAAAAAAAATCTTCCGAGAATCAATACTCCCCAAAGGTCCTACAATGAAAAAACACAGAGAAGTGTCTCCTGGAAGCTGCAACACATTGCATCTCTCCTCTGCACAGATGTTCTCAGGTAGGACTACTGAAAACATGACATCTCCATTGCTCTGATCTGCTGCCTTTATTAATGCTGAGGTTCCTCTACCGGTTCAAGGCAATGTGATCTGTGAGTTTCACTTTTCTCGATGTGTGAGTCTATTCAAGAATTTGTGGAACCTTGGGGTCCTGAGATCTGACATTGGTATATCACTGAAAAGGGATCGTGTTGAAGCCTAGCTCAGGACGACACTTTCCTGAGACCCAGTGGAACTCAGCCCGGCTCTCTCATTCCCCATGTTCACTCCCCTTCTCACTGTCCTGGCTCCTCTATCCTCTATCTGGGTTGCTTCTTTCCTTTTCGCTTATTATGACACGGATTCCATTGTATGCTCTGTATAACCCATGATAAACTCCATATTACATTCTTTCACCTTAAGTCCTGCAGGTGTTGACGTGGCAGGCCTGTCTTGGCTCAGTACTCCCTTTGAAATAAGAATCAAGCTGTGTACTGGGGGAGACTAAGCTAGTGGGTACAGGTTGACTGTAGAATGTTCTCTGAGGATCCCACAAAGACAGGAGGAGTTACCACACAAGTAAGGGGCAGCCAACAATGGGTTTATTGTACATCTCTCAGCTGGTGCTGGGGAAGCAGACTGGAATTAGAGTTCAGGCTGGCGAGGAACTGCACAGAGTTCATAAGGCTTTGGGACAACTGGCAAGGTGAAGATGCCTTGGGCACTGGGCCGGGGCTGTCCGGCGGGCACCGAGAAGCTAAAGTGCTGCAGGAGGCAGGTGAAGAAGAGGAAGAGCTCCATGCGGGCCAGGGGCTCCCCGAGGCATGCGCGGCGGCCTGTGGGTGGGAGTGGGGCTCAGTCAGTCTGGGCCAGATCCAGGTTCTACCCACAAGACACTCTGAGATAGGAACAGGGAGCCGGGCCCCCATAATCACCTGCTCCAAATGGCATGAAGGCCTCGGACTTCACGAAGCGGCCCTGGGCGTCCAGGAAGTGTTCCGGTTGGAAGCGGAGGGGATTCTCCCAGGCGCTCTCGTCCTTCAGCACCGAGGACAGGTTGGTGATGAGTGTCGTGCCCTGGCAGGAGACACATGGTGTGAGCATGGGATGAGACGGGCACATCAAGAACCTGGTCACTAAGCCTCTGCCTGCACACACATGGGTTCCTTCATGAAACCTCAGCACAACAGCTTTTAGCACCTCCATCCATGCCACAGAAAGAACCTGTAATAAGGCTCCCGTGGGTGCCCGACCACCTGTCCGGTGTGCGGGGCTCTCTACATGCCCTGGTCTCACTTTGGTCATCCCTCTTCCTGGGGACTCCTCTGGCAATGGCTGAATTGTTGTGGGCCAGGCTGGTCAGGTCTGTTCTGTGTGTTAGAATGCAGAGGGGACACTTTTATCTTGGGTGTGGCCATGCTGGGTGGAGGACCCACACCTACCTTGGGGATGCAGAAGCCCTCTACTTCAATGTCACGAGATGTCATGTGTGGCACATTCAAGGGGACGATGTCCCCGAATCGCTGCACCTCGTGAATCACAGCAGTCGTAAAGGGCATGCGGGCCTGGTCCTGCATCGCTGGAGTCCGCACCTGGCCTATGACTTCATCAATCTCTTCTTGGACACGGCCTGAAGGGACAGTACGTCCTCATCAGAGGAATCCCAGAGGACTGTGTTTGCCTCTGTCCCACCTCTGTTTGCAGGTCTGGGTGCATGGGAAAAGCACTCTCACTCTGTAGTAGTGGGAGTCGAGCTGAAGTGCCCAGTGTGTCAAGGAAACTTGGGGATATTGCTCCACCGTTCCTCCCATCACCCGCTCCTCAGCCCCAGCCTGGCTCACGCTGCACTTCCGGGTGCAGGATCATGAGCAGCAGGGCCCAGGTGAGCGTCGTGGAAGTAGTCACCATCCCTGCAGTGAACAGGTCAAACACCACCACCCGCAGGTTCTCATCACTGAAGCTGCTCTCAGGATTCCCCTTGGCCTGGGCCAGGAAGAGGGGGGAGCTCAGGGTAGCAAAGGAGGAAGCCCCCATGACCCCCTGTTGTCTCCAGGCAGCCCAGAATCTCAGTAACTAGATGATTCCCGGGACCCAGCCCAACTGGCCTCAAAACTCAAGGACCCTGCAGCCGACAGCCACCGCAAATCTTCTGCAGGTCATTCTTACTTACCTTCTTCACTTCAGCCAGAAAGGCCTCAGTCAGATCCCGGGGTGGCTGGGCCGGATCCCAGGTCGCCCTGTGCTCAGTCATCAACTTATCCAGCAAGTCTACAAAGGCCTTTTGCTTTGGGAACACGGTGGTCGACACCCCAGGGATGCGCAGGAGCAGTGGGACTGCGTTCAGCACCTATGACCAACACCCCAAAAAAGTTCAGTCGCCTTGAGCTCACATCTCTTCTCCGCTATTGTGCGAAGTTTTCCATGCTCCAGGCCTTTCTTCCTGCAATTCACACCCCTACATGGACCTCACAACCTGTAGTGGGAGCAAATTAAGTGCATGGGAGAATCAATAGCTTTGAGCTGATATTAGGGGGCCTGAGAGACAGCTCAGTGGTTAAGAATACTGACTGCTTTTGCAAAGGACTCGGGTTCAAATCCAATCACCCACATCGCAGCTACCAACGGTCAGGTACTCAGGCTCCTAGTGATCTGATGCCCTCTTCTTCCCTCTGTAGCCATTGACCCGACACGGCAGCACTTCCATGGAGGCAGTACGCTCACACACATAAATAAAAAGAATGCATACATTTTTCAAAGAAGAGAGAAATGACCTTACAGCCTCCCCTGAGCCTCATACCTCAGCAATGAAGCTCGTGTCCTCTCCAAAACTCTCTGTCATCGTTTGCAGCAACTGGGTGTAGTAAGGGTCATCATACTCAAAGCGACGGGCATAAATGAGAGAACCAATAACATTGCACACGGCTTTGTTCAAGGGGGTGTAGGGATTGAAGGGCCGTCCTGGGAGCAGAGATGCCTGTCAAGATAATGTTCCCCTCGGCCTGCCCACGTACGAACCCCTCACCTATCACCCACCGGCCTGGTCGGTGAAGGCCGAACAGAGGCAGGCAGCCTCCTCGATGATCCACTGCTCCAGGGATTTCTTGCCCAGGCCAAAGTTGCGCATGGTGGACACCGAGAATCTCCGCTGCTCTCGCCATTCAGGACCATAACGTGCAAAGACCACACCTGTAGACATGCAGCATGTGTGACCAAGACTCCCCAGATGTGTTGTCCTCTGCTCCCAGTGCTCACTCTTACCTGGGATCACTCTCAGCCATGAGCCCCCCACATCTGTTGCCATTCACCTGCACCATTGGTCCAGTCTCTCTTGGACTTCTGGGACCGATTCTTGAGATTCCTGACCACCACCCCTGTCCCCCCACCCTGCCTAGGACGCCGTCTCTGCCACCAGGATTTCAGCACTTTGCCTGGGGATCTGGGCCCATAGCCCAGGTGATCATATATGTGCATTGGTGGGCGGTCTGAGGTGTGCTCTCCATAGGTCACCAGCACGTCCCGTACGGCCTTCGGTCCGTTGATCACCACCACTGGCTTCCAGGCCAACTGTAGGATGAACACGTCCCCAAAGCGGTGCCGCAGCTACAGTGGAGGGTCAGAGCACATGCGAGGTGAGAGTGACAGCCGTGTGCGCCAAGAGCATCACTACACATGATGACTCTGTGTCAGTGTGCGTGTGTGTGTGTGTGTGTGTCCATGCGTGCTGATTGTTGTTTGCCTTGGCACTGACATAGCTGCCCAACTGCTTTACAACAGACTTCCATCACCACTCTGAGGTTCAACCTCATGGTTGGAGCATTACATCTTCTAGGTTTAGCTAAGGACTCCTATTGAAGATGGTGATTCAGATGTGACCTCGCTCGCATAGCCAGCAGTCTGACTCAGAACTGTTAGCGGCCCACATCTCTATAGCAGGGAACTCGGGTTCCTTGTGGCCTGCGGTGTCCTTCAGCCATCACAGCTCATGAGACCTGAGCAGCCACAGAGCCCTCTCGGCCTTGCGTTCTGGACTAAACAGGAAACCGGCCCCTGACTTCCCTGAAACTGAATTCATCCACTGCTGGGATCACAAGGGATTTGGGCCTCCGTGAATTCCACCCTCTCCAAAAGCCAAAACTGCTTCCATCTCCTGACTGGATCCAGGCCCCTGCCCCACCACGCTTTTGCTCTTACAAAGTACAAAATGGTCCAGACCTTGCAGTCCCCTCCCACGGGAAGCCAGCTTAATACCCAGCGAGTTCCTCAGAGCCACTGCCCTCAACATCCCTCTCACCTTGTATAAGCTGTATGGCATGTTCTCAAAGTCCACCTGCAGCAGATTGCCCAGGCCAGGTACCGGCAGGGGCCCGGGTGGATAGCGGGAAGTCCAGAACTTGCGGCGGCGCATGAGGTCCACCAGCAGCAGGAAGATGACCATGAATATGGCCGCAGCCCACAGTCCATCCCCAGTCAGCAGCCCCATGGCTGCTTTGTAGGCTTCTGTGAAAACTTCACGCAGGCACCAGGACCCTAAGGGCCAGTCTTACCACAGACTGCGTACCCGGTGCCTTATAAAGGAACCTAGGCTGCCCTTTGTATTCAGCCATGAGCCTAACTGTCCTGTTTACTGCTAATGCATGAAAAGGGCCACAGCAGGACAGAGAGGTCAACGTCAGAGGGTTCTGTCCCTTCTTCCCTCCCTGGATGTTTACCCAGAGCACAGGCTATAGGTGGGGAGCTGAGCTTGATGTGCCCGCCTTTCCCTGAGTGAGCCTGGTGAGGCAAAGCAAATACCAAAAGGGACGTCAGGGACTGCACTTGTATCGATTTGCCTGTTGTCACTTGTGCTCGGGAGATGACCTGGATATCAATGCACCTGTGTCTACCAGCACCCATTGCTTCTCCGGCTTCATTTCGTGCCCTGTGGTAATGCAAATGTCTGTTTTGTATTGTCAGAGTCAGTGTCCCTCCTGAGGTCGTAGTAGCTTCATCCTAGTGCTCACAACTCGGGAGCTCCACGTCTAACACTTTGACCTAGAACTGAGCCCCTGGCCACCTTGGCAAAGACCCCTCAGATTTGTGAGATTCCCCATGCATGTGTCAATAGAGGCTTAAGCACTGTCCTATGGACTCGCCTGAAGAGGCTGGTGGAACATGAGGGCGCCTCTCCAGGACTCCGTCCTCTGCGCTGTTGACACTGCTGGCTTCGCTCTGCACAGATGAACTACATTGAACCCCAACAGCGAGTCTGTGTGCAAGTCTGTGTGTCCTTCCCTACACAGTAGTTCCAAGTGCTGGCGGGGTCAACGCGTGAAGCTTCCCGCGGCATGACCGAGGACCTGTGAGTGCTGCCTTCTGAAGCCCAGTTTCGGCAAAGGAAGACTGAGGGGATGAAGCCTGGGGAGCTTCCATTCCTGAACAGCTCCTGCACCCCTCATCGCGTAGCGCCACGCCCCCTGCACTGCCATCAATTACATTAGGATGATCCCTCTGGACTTATGAACAGAACCAGGGCCTGAGTCAGGGCACACGTGGTAGGTAGGGACCTGCAAAATAACGAGAATCAAGCCTGGTGTATGCTTCCTTGATGACGGTTTTCTTTATCAGCTAACATGAAAGTAACGAAGAGGGCCGTGCTGGGTCACACTGATCCTGCTCGAATTCCGCTTCCCAGGTCAAAGATGTAGCTGTCAGAGGAACATGTGTGCTGCAGATGGGTCCTGTGACCTGAGCACCAAGACCAGGGCCCTGCTAGGATCATTCTCTGAACGGAGTGTTGTCTTCTTGAATGTGAAAACAGTGTGTGTGTGAAATTGTTTCCTGTGTGGCTGGGTCAGGTTCATAGCCTACGTCTGCTGAAGAACTTCAGCTCAAATGGAATGTGACAGTGACTCAGTGAGGTCTCGTCCCAAGTGCAGACGTGAGAGCCTGTCTGTGAGACCCAGGACCAGGGTCCTGAGGGACCATTCCAGGTCAGAAAGAAAACCAATAAAAGGCCCAGCAGTGGAGGAGGAGGAAAGAACATGATCTCTGAGCCCAGGTGATGTAACTGCGTAAAGAAAACAAACACCCAAGTTTCACAACACCGTGCTCAGGACACAGGAGAAAATTCAGCCAAGATGGAAAGTCAACAATGGAAAATCACTCATTCCTTTGTAAAGTAGCAATGATAAACCTGAGAATGAAATTATAAACAGGATTCTGTACAAGACAGCATCAAAAATTAAAATGTTTACCAGTCGGGGAAAGGCTCAGACCACACAGTGCTCCTTCTATAAGCGTGAGGACCTGAGGTACAGGCCCTGTGTGCTTTCCCACGTCTGTAATCCCATGCAGGGAGGCACACACAGCAGGGTCCCTGAGGTTTGCTGTGCCCGGTCAGCTGCCTCAGTGGGCTCTGGGATCAGTGAAAGACCCTGCCTCAAGAAGCAAGGTGGAGACTGATTGAAGAAATGATTGAATGATGAGCTCTGGCCTCTGCAGGAAGATGCACATGCATGTGCACATAGGTACCCACATGCAGGGGTGCTCACATGCTCCGACGTGTACAAGTATTAACACAAATAAATGAATAAAATATGCATACAACAAATGCTACAAAATGTCACTCTACTAAAATAGGACATAAATGCATTGTGGAAATAAAAATTGAAAGAAAACACTAAAAATGGTTATACTTCATTTTCAAAGTATGAAATTCTGGTAAGAAGTCTGGATTACCCAAAGGGATCCAAGTTTTTAATGCACCTCTTACCAGGCTCCAAATTACATAAAGAAAGATAAACACCACTGGGCAGAAAGCCTAGAAATAGGCCCATGGACACTCACGTGTCCCATACAGTCCTTTCCGTGAGAGACAAGCCACGTATGCGTGGATGGCATGACAGGACCATAATGGTGCTGAAACATTTCTATCACCCAGTCAGAATGTAGCCACTGCATCTGAATGTTTATGGTACTCAGTGCAGTGACATGCGCTGAGCAACAGGCTCCTCTGTGCACAGTAAGCAAGCTAGGGGACCTACCATCTCAGTTTGAATTGGTAAGGCTCTGTGTATCCCAACAAGGATTGCAGAATGTGTGCTCCCTGGAAGGCACGGGGTCAAATGATGAGCCCAATACCATTCCATGCAGAAAAGATAGTTCTGGCAGGGATGGAGCTTGGTAACCTGAATAACCATAGGTACAAGAAGAAGCTTGGAAAGTAGCTAGTACCATACCCAAAAAATTAGGTTTAATGGATCAAAGACGCAGAGGTATGAGTCACCTATACAGCTCTGACAAGGATGCACAGGGCAAGAGCTTCAAGACGGGTCTGTCTGGTAGTGGTAGTTTTCAATAGGACACTGTGCTGGATAGCTTCAGTTGTCAATTTGACACAGGTGGACAGGGGAATCTCAATTGAGGAATTGTCTCCTTTGGATTGGTCTATGGAAATGTCTGCTGAGTGATATGGGAGGGTCCAGCCCACTGTGGGCGGTGCTACCCTTAGGCAAGTTGTCCTGTACTGTCTAAGAAAGCAGGCTGAGCATGGGCCAGAGGAACAAATCCTTACGCAGCATTCCTCCATGGTCTGTGCTTCAGCTCCTGCCTCCAGGTTCCTGCCCTGAGTTCTGGCCTTTGCTTCCCTTGAAGATGAACTGTGCTGTAAGGCAAATAAACCCTTTCCTCCCCAAGTTGGTTTTGGTCAGTGTTTTTTAATCACAGCAAAGGAAGTAATGAGGATAGACACCAAAAAATGTTAGCAGAACAAGCATCAAAAAAACAAAGAAAGAAAGAAAGAAAAAAAGGACTAAGTGAGTTTCTGAAAAGTTATGAACAACTGTGCATGAAAAGTTGGTGAAATGGCTCAGTAGACACTTACCATCCACCCTCTAAATCTGAACTTGATTCCCAGGAGCTCTGTGGCATTAATGGGAATTCTAACTCCTTCATGCTGTCTTCTGACCCACCATCTTCATCCTGTGACACAGGTACCCATACACATTAGTTTTCAAAAGAGGGGAAAAAAAAAACAATGAGAGAAAATAATCACAAGCCATAGATCAGACAAAACATTAAAACCTAGAATAGTCATAGCACCACAAAAATCAGACATCTCAATTAAGAAATGAACCAAGAAATTAAATAGATATTTTCCCAAAGAACATACACAGCCAACAAGCTCACAGCATGATGCTCACACCTCTCATTATTAGGACAATGAGGCCTCAACCACAGAGACATTGTGTCGAACTCACTGTGGTGGATTCTACCAAAACAGCCCTAGAAAATCAGGGCTTGTGAGAAGTGATTGCTATGGAGGCTTGTGCATGCTTAACAGGAATGTCAGGTGGCAGGACACTGCACACATCAGTAATTCCTAAAAAGAACTAAGAACTACGTGACCCAGGACGGCCCTTCTGAGAATACATGCAGCTCTCAGGGTCACTGTACAGCCATTGCAGTTACATCATTCATAGAGGCTGAAAAACCAGACCTGCCAGAAATGCTGACAGGCGAGTGTATAAACAGGAGTCTGCCTTCTGACGGCCAAGTTCTAAGACCACCAGTAGATGCCTATGATGTCTGACAGAACCAAAGTGTAAAACATACTGTGTTTCCTATGTACATATAACTATGATAATATGAAGGTACATATTAGAGAAAGGAAAAGATCAAGAGCAATAACAGATTGTGACATGGTACATGTTCTGAACATGAGCTCTCAAACTGCATGCTATACTGCACACACATCTTACGGGATGATGGAAGGTGATGCACTGCCTACGGGATGAGATGAGGGACATGGGAATTACGAACTGGTACTTGTCTACTGCAGTCTTCTTCCTTGAAAGCAGACACTGTGATCCCCTAACATTTAGTCTGATAACAGGGCCCTCTACGGAGTGACTGCTGAGAACTGACCTGAATACGCTGGAAAAACGTCATTCATGTGCATAGTGAGGGGCTGCCGAGGAAGTCAGAGTCCATCAGGCTTCAGTGTGGCGTGAAAAGGAAAATTCATGATTTCTCAAATTTTCCATTTTAAGTTACTGAACAGTGGTTGTCTACTCTTACCTGAATAAAACTAAGGGAAGAAAGTTTGTAAGGGTGGGCAACTATGTATCTATGTAACAGAATGTCATTTTGCCTTAAAAGGAAGTACTGACATCTGCTACATACACGAATGAACCTAGAACACCTTGGGTGAAATAAGCCAATCCCAAGGACAAACAGTGCAGGATTCCACTCTGTTATTCAGAGAGACAGAAAGGAGAATGGTGGTGGAGAGTGGCTCAGCGGAGTGGAGAAGGGGAATTAATGTCTGAGGGGAGAGTTCAGTTTTTAGACAATTGAGTGTGCATCTGTAAAATGTGTGTGCACATGGGAGGTCAGAGGACAGCTTTGAGGAATTCTCTACTGCCACCTCTACGTGGTGCTAGGGACTGCACTCAGGTCTTTAATCGTGTACGGCATACTCTTTTACCTGCAGAGTCGCCTCACTGGCCCACAGCTTCTGTTTTGAAGATGAAGAACTCTGTGGATGGACAGCAGTGACAGCTGCATTATCAATGGACTTGACAATAGATGGATGTGATGGTTCATCTTGTCAGCTTGTGTCGAGAAATACTGCAGAGGCTTGCCTAGCACATGCCTAGGTGTGTCTGTGAGGGTCTTTTCACACGGGGTTAGATCATAAGGGTTTTGGTCTAGTGAATGGATTAATCTCTTGATTGACTTACAGTATGACAGTGTTATAAGGCGGTGAAAAGCAAGCTGGACTAATTAGAGGAAATAGGTCACTAACGGTACTTTCTGGGGAATCACATCGTGTATTGGCCCCTTCCTGTGCATCACACTGTGAAAACAGTTGTTTCCTCCACATGCTCTGGTCATTATGATGCTCACCCCAAGCACATGTACAACCAAGAGATAAGAGTCCTCTGAGAGTGAATAGTTTTTCTACTCTGAGTTGCTATCTCAAGTACTGTGGTGAGAGCTACCCCAAACTAATACAGCGATGCCAGGGTACAGTTTACTGGTAGGACGCTGCTGCACGTGGTGCGCATAAAGCCCAAGGTCTGGATCCATGAAAAGGGGGAGATGAAGGCTAAAAAGATGTGATCACTTCTGTGGCAGTACGGAAGGTAGTCCACGCAGTAGTTACCTCAGCTTGGGGAGTCTGGACATGTACATTACCAAATATCGGAATCAAAGATAGCTGTGAGGAGACCTTCCTTTATATTCCTGGTGTCTGGGCAAAGCTGGGACTGTGTTACATATCACACAGCTTAGGGACTTGGGATGTTGGAGTCTGACCTCAGAGGGTGTAGAGACTAAGGTCAGCCTGGTGGGGTGTTCTTGCCTCCGGAAGTGACCTTCCTGTCCCAATGCTGAGAGCATGCCCATCTCCCACTCTGCCCTGCAGCCTTTATCACTGCTGATTCCCATGTCATTCACAGCAATAAGCCGGATCTGTGAGTACAACAGTTTTTCTAGGCAAGTTCTTTCAGGGACTCATGGCACCTCAGGGCCTCAGGGTCCACCACCAGCATGTCCAGCCAGGAATCCTGAGCTGATCCTTAGCACAAGCCCTCCACCCCCACTTTTCCCCTGGAACCCAAGGAACTCTAAATTCTGTCTAAAGCTTGTCACCAACCCAGTATCCATCAATGGGCCTTTATGTGTGATATAGGGTTAATTACTGAACATCAGCACATCTTTTCTTTCTTTCTTTCTTCTCCCTCCCTACAACATTCCCTCAATCGATTACCTTCGTGTTTTTTAGACAGGCCTGTCTACGTAGTCCAGGGTGCCCTTGTAATCACTATATAGCCCAGGCTGGTCTGGGATCTTGCAATCTTCCTGTCTTAGCCTCCCAAGTGCTGTAATTAATTATGGCCCATGCCATGTTCCTGGGCTCAGTACACCTTTTTTCAGAATATTTGTTGTCCACTGGGGCTTCTACAAGTGCTCAGAATGGAATGGAAATGACAGGTTTTCTCCTGGGTGTTCTTATCCTTCGGCATCAAGACAGGTCGGTGAGCCACAGAGTGTGAACAGGACACACCGGGGTTCCAAGCTCCAGGCACATATAATATGTACTTAGGACTAGAAACTTCTCAGTACCTTCAGATACCTTGGAACATGGCTGCCATCAGTGCCCATCCACTGGTCCCTTTGTGTGCAATAGCTTCTAAAATCCTATGTGGCTCATTTCCCAGCCTACTTCCCGGGGACTCTGGGCAATGACCGCATTGTACAAGCAGCCTGGTCGGTCCTATCGGTAGTGGAAATCCAGGATATGGTAGCCTTTGCTTGACAGTGGTCATGCTGTGGAGGTGAGCCCACCCCTACCTTGGAGGTGAGGAAGCCCTGTCAGTGTCACAGTAGGTCATGTGGGGCACAGTCAGTGGTATTCTATTCCTGAAGTGCTGGACCTCATGAACACAGAAGTTCATGTTCCTGAAGGGTACGCAGGCCTGGTCTACCATGGATGGATGCCCACCTGCCCCGTGGTTTTACTGATCTCTCGTGGAACCTGGTCCAGAGCGGCAGCACCCCTCAGAAGAGCAGCTCAGGAGACATTGGTGTTGAAGACTGAGTCCATGTGAGAAAGATGTCCATCACTCTTGCAGGATTCTGGGCTGAGCAGTGCTAGGAGCCACATGAACACATGGACTACAACAATGCTTTCCCCTCCCTCGCAGCCCTAGCCCCATGGGGCACACCTGGGTGCAGGACTGAGCGCATCAGAGCCCAGGCCAGCATGGTCACCAACTCTGCAGTGAGCAGGGCAAACACCACCATGCAGAGATTCTTCTCACTGAAGCACTCTTAGGGTCCCTCTTGTCCCGGGCCAGGCAGAGACAGAAGGAAGCCCCATAACAACTTCTCATTGCCTCCAGGAAGCCCAGGTGCTGTGCTACTGGTGATAAACAGGCCTTCAACCCACAAAACAGCCCACAGCTCCTTAACTTCTCTTCTGTACCTTGGTCAGGAGGGCGTCAGTCAGGTCTCAAGCTGGCTGGGCAGGGTCCCAGGCCATCCTGTGCTGTCATCAGCTTACCTACAGGATCATGAATTCATTCTGTCCTTGCCAGGCAGCCCTGGGATGCACAGGGGCAAGGGGAATACACTCAAGCGCCAGTGACAGCCACAGACGGGGCCCAGGTACTTCCTGTGCTCACTGTTCACCTGGACCTGTCCTAGTTCCCAGTTTAACCCACAACCGAACCAGCCCTGTGTCCCCATCACCTACCTCTCTCCAGGGCTAACCTATAGGCTCCCTTACCACTCTGTGTTGTCAATAAGACCAACCTACCCTGGAAATCTCACAGGTTTATGTATTTTCCACACGGAAGGAAGCACAAACCCTCACCGTCTCTGAGGCCTTGGACTCTGGTTTGCCTCACTCCCCAGCACTCCTTCCACAGCGACACCTCCCGGGACACCTTATCGCCACCCTGCAAGAAGCTCCAGGGCATGAAGCTAGCACTACAGACTCCAGTTCCCTAGTTCCCAGGGATCTTCCGAAGGATCCAGCATCTTAATGAAATATGGGCTCTCACACTCTAAGTGGTGGGAGAAATGAGGGACGCAACCACACTGTGTACCACTCTGCTCAGCAGCGTGCTGGGGGAGAAGCGGGCTCTTGGAAGTGAGGAAGCACATCAAGGGGTTGACCTTATCTCACATGCTAGTGCCTCTCTTGTCCCTTCCCATGTTCCTCAGTCCATCATTCACAGGCCTGGTTGGCGAAGACAGCACAGAGGCAGACGGTATCCTCAGTAACTTGGTGTTCCAGTGATTTCTTGCCCAGGTAGAAGCTGCACAGGGTGGACACAGATCCTTATTGTGCTCCCAATGAGAGCACACCTGCAGTCACGCAGTGTGCACATGACCTATACCTAGCTGTACCTTCTCTGTTCCCAGCCGTCCTCCTCAGGATTCAGTGCCCCCGAGTGCCACCCCTGCAGTTCCCATAGCACAGGGGTCTTGAAGGCTCTACGGCACAATCCAGTGAATTTTTTCTGTACCGATTATAACAATCCCCATTAGTCTCTGTCCTCCTCTTGGTCACTGTCCCCAGAAAGCCCATCTCTGATGCCACTTCTGCACCCCACCTTCAGCCTTTGGCTTTGTAACTGAAACCTAGGTTCATAGATGGGAATTGACGGAGAGTGTGAGGATTCCTCTTCACAGTTCACCAACACCATCTGCACCGTTTCCAGTCTGTCAATCACAACCAGTGGCTTCCAGGCTTCCACAGGCTGAAAACATCACCAAAGCAGTGCAACAGCTGAAGTGGAAGGCTCAGAGCACATAGATTTGGAGGTCTGCGGCCAACCGCAAAACCAGGCTCACAGGTTAGGCGTGGTGGTGCATGCCTTTGATCCCAGCACTTGGAAGGCAGATCTCTGTGCAATTGAGGCTAGCCTGGCCTATAGTGCAAGTTCTAGGCCAGCTGAAGCTACAGGGAGACCTTGTCTCAACAACAAAAACCAAAAACATAACAAGAACTAGGCTCACCAACAGCAGCTGATCCACATTCCCAGTCTGAGAGCTGGTGCCATGGGGCTCATCCCATCTTCTAAGTTCAAGAGAAGACTCATACAATGATCATCCAGCTGTGACTTGCCAGAGTCAGAAGTCTGTAGTCAGGCTCTTAGCATCCCTCCATACCCGAGGAAACTCAGGTTCCTTGAGATGAGCACTGTGGCTGAGACCACAGGGCAGCCACAGCCCCTCTCCCTGCTTGCTTTCCTGACTCAAGTGCTGCATCAGATCCTGGCATCTCTCTCTGAGTCCCAAGATCTCATCCTCTGATGGAATCAGGAGGGACTCGGAGGCCTCCACAATCTCTGCCCTGTCCAACCAGATACAAATCTGCTGTTGCATCCTGCTCTACCTCCTGGCCTTTGCCTTCCCACACCTTTGCTCTTGTTAAGCCCAGACTGTCCTCAGGTACTGCAACTCCTTACCGAGGAAATTCCTCAACTCTTCCTTTTGGGGGACCAGTCTATGGACTCACCACATGCTCTTAGGGCTACCATAACCTCTACTGCCCTCAACCACCATCTTCCTCATGTTGTACAAGTCATATGACATGTTCTAAGTCTACCTGCAGCAGGATGCCCAGCACAGGTACTGAGGAAGGGTCTGGTGGGTGGTGGGTAGTGAAGACCTGGTGTTGGAGTATCAGGGTCACCAGCAGCAAGATGCTTGTGAATACAGCCACAGGCCTCAGTCCGTCCCCACTCAGCAGTCTCCTTGACTGCTTCCTGGCCTTCTCTGGGAGCACCTTGGTCTTTACTCCAGTTACCTAGTATCAGGAAGAAATGAGTACAGCAGCCTGGGTGTGCGGTCCCTTATCAAGGAGCCAGGACTGCCCGCTTGTCCTCTGTACCAAGCCATGAAATCTTATTAGTTGTGCTGCCCCTGGAGGGTACAGAGATGTAGGGAGGGGCAGAGCAGGACAGGCCAGCATGGCCAGCCTCAAAGGCCCTGCTTCTCTTGCCCTCCTGTTTGCAGGAAATGAGAGGTTGACAGGAAACGTGGTCCAAGTCACCTGGTTGTCGTCACTGAAATGGCCGGCGTGCGTGATTGGAAGGCAGTAGAGGACCTGTGCAATCTTGAGAATAGGTTTTTTAAGTCACTCAATAGACCAGGGAGACAAGACTCAACCCTAGGGATTTCTTAAATCCAGCCTGAAGACATTTCCTACTTGTCACCGTCTGAGGACTACAGTGAGGTCCAGGACGGTCCACGTGCTGGTCACACGGAAGCCACTTTCCTCATTCACCCTGTGCTTCTTGCTCCAAGTCACTATAATGGAGAGACGGAGAGTAGCGTTCCCCTCATGCCAGGGGCCTGTGGTCAGAACGGACCGGCCGTGAGGAATATTAAAGAACGAGGCCAGTGTCTTCCAAGGACTGGTACTCACAAGCCAGGTACTGCCGTTTCCACTGCACATACCAACTCCTTAGTCCTCCCCAGGGTCCTTAAAGGCAGGTGCTTTCATGTTGCTAGGGCAGGAGAGATGTCAAGTAACAAGATGCACGTCACAGTGCAGCATTAGGGTGCACCTGCAACACCCCATGCTTGGAGCCACAGCTCTGCATCATACACACATGATATGCTACTGATGGCCAATACACGCATTTATTATTTTTGGAAAACTCATGCTGCCCACCCTCTTCCAACAGAGGGACCAACCACGTCACACGATAAGATGCACCATGCACTGGTGGGCCCTCTGGACACTATCACGAGACACTGACCTTAAAAATGTAGCAACAAAGAGGTACCATTGGGTCTAGGTCTGCATTCCTACAGTGGGCTCTACATGACCCAAACAGCTTTGTGGGAATTCTAGAGACCATTGTTGTTTCCAGATGTCCCAGGCAGCCCGGGCCCAGGAAGAGTAGGAAGGTTTGCTCATTTTCTGCTGTTTTTTCCTCTTCCTGTCAGGTACAACTGTGCCGGTGGGAGAAAATGTCCAATTCTCAAATCCTCTCCACATAAAGAAAGAATGGGACCTATACCCAAATTTCTGGCTTGTCCAGGCTGGCAGCCTTTTGAGCTGCAGTCCCACAGATGGTCACTAGGGGGAGCAAGAGATTGCGGGCAGTGGAACACTAGGAAAGGAGCGCTGTGGCAGAGTAGGACCAGCTCTTAGGGAGTTTAATAAGGTGGCTTCAGTTTTGCAAGATGAGAAAGTTCTGAATATTAGCTGCAAAACAACATGGGTAAATTCAACACCCATGAATCACAGTTAAAAATCATGGCTGCAATGTTGGGCTGGACAGGATTCAGCGGCCAGCCATGAAGAGCACTGGCTGCTCTGGTGGAGGACCCAGGTTCAGTTCCCAGCACCCACATGGCTAATTCCAGTTCCAGGTGATGCGACTCCCTCTTCTGGCCTCCTCGAGCATTGCACATCACAGGTACATTTACATACACACAGGCAAAACCTCATACACATAGAAAACGCTTTAAAAAAAACACGGTTACAATAGTCATTTCACGCTTTAAAAAAATTATAAGTCTGAAAGTTTTAAATCTGTTGAGAAGACTCTACTACATATCTATGGCACAGCCGAGATCAAGAAGAGAGACACCACCAAGGGCTGTTGAGAATGTGGGTCAACAGCAACTCTGGGATATAAAATGGTACATCCACTTTGGAAGGCAGTTTAGCCATTGCTTACAATAAAACATATTGTAAGAGAAACCTGCACAATATTTACAGCAGTTTTGCTCATAATTGCCCAAATCTGGAAATAACCAAGATGTCCTTTGGCAAACAGGAAGCTGGAAAAATGGTGGCATATCCAGGCAACAGAGTATTTTTTGGCAGGAGAAACGAGCCACGTAGCCATAAATACATTAAGGAACCACAGATATGTGTCACTAATTAGGAGATGATTACATGCTATGACTCCAACTATACGACACTCTGGAAAAGGCACAACTACGACCATTAAAAAAAGATCAGTGGTTGTCAAGTGGTTACTTGAGGGAAGGGGTGCAGGATGAGTGATTGGAGCAGAGTTGCTTTAGAGTAGAGAAACTATCCAGTATGAGACCATCATGGAGATTATGTTGTCATAAGTGTCCTAATCCACAAAATGCACACAGCCATACAAATTCTGGATGTGATAGGTGAAAAGGCATCATGTGGGTTCACCATTTGCAATAAATACCCCATACTCTGGTGGTGATATCGATAGTGCAGTCAGGGCTGTGTATGTGAGCGGGGAGGAGCTACAAAGGAACGTTATCTTCTGTTCAATGCTACAGTGAACCTAAAACCGTCTGTAAAAATCTATTAAAACGCACACTGACCTTAGAAAGTGCAGGAGTGGGAAGGTACAGTCAGCTAGTCAGCTAAGGTGCAGCTGAAGTCAGGAAGCTTGCGCCAGGAAGCTTGCGCCAGGAGGGGAGGGAACAGGGCCACTGCCCACCCCTGGTCATTTCTGAATCCAGTTACGAAAGACGAAAAACAACCACAATGAAGACCTGCTCAGGTATCATCAGCAAACAGAAAGGGGACAAAGGCACAAAAGGCATGGTGACAAACATGTGCCTTGGGAAAACGCTTCCCTCAGACTCACGCTTTCTAAGTTCCGTGGCTTGTTCTGTGGCTTGGTCCTTGACACCCAAACTCTGTTGCTTTCATTTTGACTGTACTAATCCAAGTCACCAGTAACAGATACCAACCAGCTCAAAAGCCATCGTTTCTATGCAGGTCTTGTTCACTGCCTGAGCAAAGCCCCATGGCTGATACGGCACACCCATGCAGGCACACTGCCATCCAGGTGGCGAGACAGGAAACAGACCGCACTGCTTGATGTAGCTGTTAAAGCAAAATTAATCTGCCACTTCTGCAGTCCCAAATTGCTGAGCACACAAGAACTTGCTTATAACTGCTTGTCTCTACCTCACAACATTACTTCCAACATTTCTGTTCTCTAAAAAGTCCATATAACACTGCATCATACCTTTAAGACCTTTAACGTTGGTGCTCATTGGGAGTCTGTCTTCCCATCAGGAAGTCTGACTGACCCCAGAGCAGGCAGAGAGGAGCGAGCCCTGGGGGTGGGCTTGGTTCCTGGCTCCTGCCAAGGGGGCCTAGCCAAGAAGAGACACAATCACTTAGAGTAAATGGAAAAGGGCACAAGGTTAAAATGAAGTTTATTGTTGTTGTTGTTTTTTGAATTTCTTTTTTGTTTTTGTTTGTTTGATTTTTTTTTTGTTGTTGTTGTTTTAAATAAAACTGTTTGGGAAACAGCTATTTTATCCCATGGCAGAGTGAACCCTGAAAGATGCACTAATCCCTTCTTAAGGCCTTAACAAGATTTTTTTTGTACTTTTTTCTTTTTTTAAAACTCAGATATTTAAAAATTATACAATTTACAAAACAAAACAATACAACATAAGGAATCACACAACGTGGGGCTACATAACTGACAAGCCCCTTTTCATTATAAAGATGAAAGCAGTAAGGGAAAGAAGGGTTAGATGGATAGTTCTGGCCGACTTCACCCACCCACGTGCTCACACCACTCTTCTCTCCCTGTCCTGGCCTGTTCGAGTAGCAGATGCCTGGGGCTCCCTCCGTGGGTTCTGGGATCCCATGGGTGGAAGTGGAATGTGCCGAGGAAAGCGGCACCACAGTCAGGCCGTCCTTTAAATGTGCCTGTTGCTGGAAGGCTCTTCTATCCACCTGGTGGGCCCTTGGGTATCTCATCAGCCACAGTGACAGGACACAGCTACGACCCTGGGCACTTGCCAACGCCCTCCCCCGATAAAAAATTTTAAAGTAAATAAATAGTGTTTCTGGAAAGGAAAAGAATTTATTTTTATGTTTAAACATCACGACATCCCCACTTCCCTCCCCCTATGAGACAGCCTCTGACGGGAAGAGCAGGTGTGGTTTGCTTGCTCCTTTAGTCCTGGGTCTAGTGTTCACTGAATTGACATGAGACAGGTTAAAGATCAAAGCCACACCCCATCTATAATGAGATGAGTTTGCTCAGGTCAACTTCACATTTAAATTTCACTATCACTGGAATGAATTTGGATTTATCTAGATAATTTTAAAATAGAATCAAAGGGATAACGCACCTTTCATTTAAACAAAGTCTTTCCAGACTAAAAATAGATTTATATATATATATTTTTTATCCCTCCCTTTTAGCCCTCCCTTTCCCCACCAACCCACCCTCCCCCCTCCCCCACATTGTCACTATGGAGATTGTGTCCATGGAAACAGCCATTCCAACATCTTGGGTCTTTCTTTCCTCTGGTGTCACCAGTTTGAGTGATGCGAGAACATAGGAAGGAAGAGCGGGCAGGGCGGGGCGGGGCGGGGCGGGGCGGGGCGGGGTGTGGCCGAGCGGCAGGAGGACTCCATCCCATCCGGCTCCATCACCTTCTTATCTCCACAGTCTCACCTGGAAAACAAGTAGCAGACACTAGGTGTTGGGAGCTCCGTGTGGCCACAGCACCAACACTGTGGTACCACTGGGAATGGCTGCCAGCAGGGACCTCAGGCTCAGACCTTCCTGCGGAGTCACTGCTGTGAGAACGTAGCCAGGATCAATGCAGGCACTACCATGTGGCTGTGGACCTGAAACACCGGGCAAGGAAGACATGGAAGGACAGCACAGGACAGGACTCCCTAGAGACTGGTCCCTACAGGACAAGGCCAGAGTGTGGTTCTTCGCCAGCCAGCACGGCAAGCACTGAGGCCTGCAGCTGAGCTGGGCACCCGTGGCAAGGCATGTCCTCACAGACAAGCTGAGGGCACCTTACTGTCACTGAACCCTGTATCACCCATCCAATCTATGGAAGGATCTTTTCACAACTACTAGATGACAACCAGTTCTTTATGGGGGCCTCTGAAGGGAAGGAGAAGCAGGCCTCGGTCTGTTTTCTGGAACTCGCATAGAGTGAGAGGTGTTAATCCTTCTAGGTCCTCCGGAATCTGGTACCCAGGCCCCTGGGCTTCTCTCTTTTAACAGCTGAGGTTTGGGGAGGTGGGCCTTATGACCCATGTTGGGCAAACAGACTGTTCTCAGGGCCTCTCAGGGGTGCTTCATGGTCTCATACACAAAGGTCTCCGACAGACACCACTGTTTTCAAGCAATCAATCCAGAGAAGCTACACCAGAAGCTGCTGTTGACACAGCCACTCCCACCCTTGCTTTCTTAGCACCGCTGTTCTTGGGGTCCTGTCTCTCAAACCTCTCTTGCTCCCTCCAGCAACAGATAAACTTCTGGAAAAGCCATGATCACTGTGTCATACCCGCTTCCACAAAGCTTCCTGGTAACCAGGTTAAGCAGGCCGGTATGTGTGCAGAAGCTAAGACTGTACCATTCATACACATACATGGCTTTGCTAAAAGGAGGCTCCTCAGTGCTTCACAGGAAACCCCAGAAGGCAGCCAGACATGTTGCGGGAATAGCAGCACACCAGGCCCGGCACTGAGAATGGAGGCCAGTAGCTGAACTATCCTGCCGCTCGCACCATGTGCATGGTACATGCTCTAGGCTTCTTTCTCTCCCAACGGACCCCTGTCCTACACTAGGCCAGGGAGATTCTTCACTGCATTTGTCACAGGAAAAGAAAGGCAGTACCAAAGGTCTTGGGCCATCTCTGATGCCACCCCCAGGAACCGGAGGCCCTTTATAAACAGCACCAGGTCCAGAGCCAGAAGTACAAGGTATTTTATGGTGGCACTAAGATACTTGAGCCCATCTTCAAAATGAGGAAGCTGAATTCAGGGAGGTGACCCTTGTCGCCCAAAGCCACATGGCTAGTTCAAGCTAGGATTAGAGCTTATTACCAGCCAGGCCTTTCCTATCTAGGCTACAGGGACCTATGTCTCTCTGCATGGGACCTGGCTGAGAAGAGGGGCTGGGCCTCAAGCCTAGATAAAATGAGGTCTCTCCGTTCTAAGCTAAAGACCCCTTGGAGTGCTGGTTCTAGGAACACACAGCTAGGTAGCCTGTGGCAGCCAGCATGCTCAGCACTTGCTGAGGCGTAGCTCTATTCCCTTTTATAGAAGTGACCAAAGCATACAGTAGGTAGCCTTGGCCTCAACTTTTTACACCATTCTGTGTGAGAAAGTGGGGTGCCAGGAGGCCAGGACACAAAGGCACATCCACTGACCCTTCGCTGTATTGTCTAGGCCCCCAATAATGGTGGTTCTCTACCCTGAGCCTGGTGAGTGCTCCTTGGGTGATACGTTTCTGTCCCTGACCACTGAGTCTTCCACCATCCTGTGGCATACTGTCAGCCTGAAGAGCAGTGACTGACCTCAGTGTAACAGCTGGACTGACAAACTGAGAAAAGGATTTGCTGCGGCAAAAGCATAGGAAGAGAACCTTCCAGATGCGTGAGATCAGACACAGTGTCTGTCTTTCACTTGAGAGTGACTTCTAGAACCTCAACAGATTTGAAGCCCACTCTCATGTGATTGGATCAGGTCCAGGTCCACTACGTTAGGTACCAGCCTGGGAAGGTGGGAGGTGAAACCATTCTGCTCAAAGTCCAGGGCTATCAGCTGGGAAGACCCAAGAACGAGGAAGGATGATGGTCAAAATCCCCAAGTGATCGGTTTGTTGTTAAACATAGGCAGCAATTCAGGAAAAAAAACACACTCCAAATGACAATTGTATTTTTCTGTAGCTAAGCCCTCTAGGAGACACTCACTTCAGGAAAGTAACTCACGGCCCCTCAGAGTTTGACTCTGATCAACAGGGCCAACACAGAGGCACAAGAGGGATGGCAAAGCCTATCTAGGCACAGTTGACAAGACTGCCAACCCTATAGAACAGCCCCCACACAGAGTTTGAAACCATCCACATGGCACCTTTTCCTGAGGTCCACAGCACTAGACCAGAGAGACAGGCATGCAGGCAGCACAGCCAGCGGCTTCTAGAAGTGCAGAGCTGGTGACACAGGCTTTGCTGCCAGTCCATAAGGCTCCACACATTGGGTTCTGTACTCTCAAGGACAAGCAAAATGGCTCCCATTCACCTTTCACACACTCTGCTAACCCCACTTCCTGGAAAAGGCAAAGAAGAAAGAACTGTAACAAAAGCACTCAGCACCCCACCAGGAAGTGGGGGGGGGGGGCATATCGGAATCCAGGCCTACTCCACAGCAGAGCACAGCCAGCTTTCTCTGAAGTCAGTGTGTGAGCCACCTACAACACAAAACATTTCTTGGAGGAAGCAAACCAATTAACACTGATTATTCCAGAAAAGGACAAAAGCCCCCTGCTGTAACCAGGGGAAGTGCACATTCCATGGAGAACAGTCAGGGTTATGGTCTTGTCCAGGAGGAACAGGATTAGAATGGCTGTGGGATCCAAAGGCCCCCAAGTAGTGAATGGATCCCTCAGAGGCACTTGCACAGCTGGCACCTCTGCCTACTGCAGCAAGGCCCCAAGTCACATCAGCCTCTCCTCACAGGCTACGTTTCCTCATCCCTCAGTGACAGAGTAGGGCAGGAAGAATAAAGAGCTGAGCTTGGGAGAGTTAAGACCCTGCTTCCAGAGCCCCAGGTCCTCTAATCCCATTCTTGCGGATGCATGTAGTGACAGTCCTGGCCACGCTCCATACACTAACAACAGTAGGCTCAATCACCTGACACTGTAGTAAAACAACGTTAGATGATAAAGTCTACTGACTCTCTGTATCTTCCTTCTCTTTGCACTTCTACACAAAGGAATTCTCTGTGGTACTAGAGGGAAACATTTCAAGTAATAAAATTTAGAGACTACATTATTCCTTAAAAGATCGACTACAAGCCCTACAGCAATGCAGTAAAGAAGCGACCTCTGGTTGGACTCCTCTAACAGGGAAAAGCAGACTGCCGGCAGATGTTCCAACCACAGGCCTGTTGGTCGTCTTCACCTCCAGGACCTTCACTCATAGGGTGCAATTACTAGCTCTTCCCTGAAGGGCCAACTGTACCAAGAGTACTTACTCCCTACTCCCACCGGCAGCGCGCAGTCCTGATGCCCTACTACCTTCCTGAAACATTCAGGAAGCTAATAAAAGAGGGGAAACCAGTTTATCCTTTGTGACTGACTGATCCACAAGACCAGATGCAGTAGTGCGGCCTGGGGCCGGCAGGAAGCCAGAAGCCATGACGCACAACGGGGAGCCAGGTAAGGGTGGTGGTGGAGCCCAGCAGGCCCCAACTCACCTGTGCTTGCTGTCCATTCCCACGTGCACACTGCCCCCTCACCCCCGCTCCGACTGCTCTGTGCTGAGGCTGCCTTTCACGGTCTTGTTCTGCAAGGGGGGAAGAGGACACGGAAGGGGAGGCTGATGCCGGCCAAAGCCAAGAGGAGACAAGAGGGACAAGACAGAGGACAGAGAGTGGGAACCAGGGAGGGCGGAGGTAAGAACAGGAATAGAACATGGAAAAGGAAAGAAAAAGCAGAGTCAGTGCTGAATGACAAACAGGAGAGGCCTAGACAGGCTTTCAGAGGCCAAACGTAACCATAAGTAAAAATTAAGGGGAACAGTCAGATCCTAAGATATAGCTCTGAAAATTGTTCTTAAAGAAAAGCATAAGAATCTTTCAGGAGCATTTTGAGGACACACCTCTACAGACAACTCTCTTTAGTACTTTCTGACACTACTTGGGGGACTGAATAGCCAGTGACCACCAGGTGTCAGTGTGACTTCAGCTAGATAAGGCGTGGCTGCAGGACACATAGGGCAGCAGAGGGCTCCATTCTGATCGTCGTCCTCCATCCCATCTCATCCTCCTCTCCTTCTGTAGTTATCTCAGAAATAGATTGTTGGTCTCACTTTTCCACCCTTCAAAAAGGAGGTGACCAATCAATCACCTAAACACACTGAGAAATGGGCCGGTGGCAGCCGGGCAGTTATGTACCGTTGGGTTGTCTCTGCTACACTACAACCTAGGAGAGACAGGGTGCAGAGCTTCCCCAGATCTTTGGAGCTGGCTCTCTACTTTCTTAGTCTGAGAACTGTTTCTATACTAGGCCTTGTACAACTTTGCAGGGAATCAACCCACGAACTAGGGTCAATTCTATGAAGCACAGGGGGAATCCGCAGTTTTCACAGAGTCAGACCTTTGAACTTCTCTTAATGAACAGACACACCTCTTTAAACCCTCAGCACCCCTCTCCACCCCCGTATACTGGGAAGGATGCTGGCACCGTGCCAGCCGCAGGCCAGGAGGCAGCTAGTGCAGAAAGTGCAGGCGCGGATGAAGTCCTCCAATGCCTGGGGCTTTATATCTTTCGAAGGGAGCTGCCTTATGTCCGGCTCAACAGCCGGCCCCACTGGGAGGGCAGGCTTCTGGGGCCTTGTGACTCACCTTGTGCTTGGGGCACCTCACCGAGAAGTTCTCCTCATGAAGCAAACAATCTGTAAGACAGAAGAGATCATCCGATGAGCCTGAGCGACCTTGATGAGCCTGTGCGAGCTGTACAGCTGGATTGACGGAAGCATGGACTGGCAGACATGAACTCAGGGGCCCCACACTGCAGGAATTTCTTTCCTTGCTTCCTTCTTTCCTTCCATATATTTTCAATTTTTATTTATATGAAGAAAACCAAAAGTACTTGTGGAAAGCCAGACAGGAGATTACACGCTCACAGCTTCACGTCCCAGCTTTGCTACGTTTAGTGCATCACCCAGGAGACTACCAGGTGCTTGCACAGCACCTGGATTCAGACCCTATCAAGCTATCTCTCCTCCACTCTCAGATAAAGCATTTCCCATAGCTTCCGATCTGGTTTCCTTTCAAGTCACTGAATATTAAAAATGCTACAGCATTTTAATCTGTAGCTTAGATAAACAGTAGTTCTTCTGTTTCTGTTTTTATTCTTTCTTGAGCACACAGTGATTTCTAACCAGAAAACATTAGTGACATCCAAAGTAAACCATGGTAACATAATATCTCACACAAAAAACTAACATTTTAAAATAGTGAATGATATGGGTAAAGATTCATGACACAAAACTTCTCCAACAGCCAGGACATACATTTGTGTAAGTACACTTCAAATTTCAAATTTATGTACATTTTTTAAAAATCTGTAAGAAAATTATCAAAATATATCTGAGGCTCTCTATATAGAAATATGGTTGATTTTCATTTAAAATTTTTTTCTCTGTATCTAAGATGCTGACATATTTAACAATCAAAGACAATCTCCTGTAAATTGCCCAAGTCTAGTGGCACATCTACAATGCAACCTCTACACTGAAGGCTCACGGAGCACAGAACAAGGAGCAAAGAGAACACTGATGCGTCTCTCAGTTCTTATCAGTGAAGCTCCCTCATGCAACAACGGGCCAGAAACACCAGAGGCAACACATAGGGAGGGAGAGTCTGCACAGTGTGGGTCCTTCAGGACTCCAATATTAAATTACACTCACTCAGGGCTCAAGAATCATTGTGAAGAGGGGGTGAAAAAATAAGAGCCAGGGAGGAGGTGCATGATCATATGGAAATAAAGTCCTACAGGTTCCCAAGACCTTGCTCATATGAACCCAGAGCAATAATGTCAACATGCACAAGACCCATGCAAATGTAAGCAGACAAAAACCCAGCAAGAACTACAGAAATGGGCAGCAGACTCCAAATTATTGGCAACTGATTACTGCAGGTGAGGAAGAGCCGATCTTCTTAAAGGGAGACACTCTAGATGGGCACTGAGGGAATCTGGGGACACTAACTTGACATGGTAGGCCCTAACACAAATGACAGAATGAATGAATTCTGGAGAGTGTGTGTGTGTGTGTGTGTGTGTGTGTGTGTGTGTGTGTGTGTGTGTGTGTGTGTGTAGGGGTAACTATGGGTGGTGCCAATAGGGATGGGGTACAGAGGTGATTAAGATGTTCTGTATGAAATACACAAAAAATTCAATTAAAGAAATAATCAAAGACAGTCTCCAAAATGTTCAAGTAATTCTATTCCACAGGTTCAATGCACAGCCTACTTGTAAAAACACTTGAAATATAGAGACCCCCCCCCCCTTTTCTCCTCTATACAAACAGCCCAAGTGTGACAGAAAAGTGGCCAGGCCTAAAAGCCCTGCTGTCACCTGCATCCCAGAGACACAGCATGATCACATGATCTGCAATGAACATCTCACAAGAGTGAAGTCCCCTGAGAGTGCTTTTAACCCAGGAAGGAAAAGTCATTCATTCCAGTTTTTAACATGGTGACAGTACTCTTGACAGAAAGGACATACGTGCTTTTTGGTAAGTCGAGCTCCAGGGCACACGGGTAGTGTGTGGAGCAGGGCAAAGAGATCTACTTAATGCGTTCATTTTGTACAGTACAGCTGACAGCCAGGCCACCAGGGCAGGATGTGGTAACAGATATATTAAATACTGATCACACAGTATACAGCACCTGCAGCAGGAGGCTGTCATTATACCTACCTTTATGACGTTTACTACTTAGTCCATTTACACTGAGATGGAGATCAGCAACCTGTGCATCCACAGACAAGTCAAACATTGTATAATAAGCAAACGAACACACAGATGCAAACAAGTAAGGTCTTCCATATCCTGAACAAATCAAACACTTCAGATGGCACGCTCAGCACTATCTAAGGGTGGGCCAGCAGCTCCTTTGATGAAGGCCTAAGCATTCAGTCAGGTGTCACCAACCTCCAGGCCCCTCCTCCAGCATGCAACAAGCACGGCAGTAAGTGAAATGTGTTAATTTAAAACCCACAAATACATGGCATGACCAAGACTCCTGCTGTTCCAATCTGCCAGCGAGTTTATGATCAGCAGGAGACAGACAACCAGAACTTGGGGAAGCATTTTCTCGTTACCTGCTCTGGCTGCACTGCACTGCCCGTCTCCAGCCCCAGTCAAAGAGAAATAACACTGTATCTATGGAGCCGATTCACCTCGAGGCCACAGGCTACACAACCGGAGATGGGAGCCATGTCACTTGCAAAGGGCACCATTCAAAAGGTACAGGTGGCCCATTTGCCCTCAGAGTCACAGAACAGTGACCAGCTGTGACAGACCATTAGTAAAATATGCTTCTATTATCAAAAGTTAGGAGATGTCTTTTCTGAGTTAAAAGAAAAAAAGAAAAAGCAAGAACGAAAACAATGTAAGTTCACATTAAGGGCAACTGGATCAATGCCAGGTACTTCTAGAAATGAAAGTCTCCGTAAAGAAGTCTTCCAGACAGGGTCTGCCTTTGCCCTTGCAGAAATACTATACAGACAAATGCTCTTTACTAATCTCATAAAGATCTGCAAGCCATCAGAAACTGTTGGAATTTCATTCCCAGCAGGAGTTAGAACACAGCTAGGAACCTACAAGGGCACAGGGAAGGCTTTTCTCTGTCACATCTACCCACGTGCCACTGAGGCAAAAGCAAAGAGTGGAAGGAAGTGCAGAGTCTGACAGGTACCTGGACCCCACATGGTCGGTCAGTCACAATTGCCTGATCTGTTTTCCCCAAGGGCCTGTGCCTGCTCCGCACAGTCTGCAGGGCCTGGTCAGTATCCCTACAGGGTGAAATCAAAGCGAACAGCTTTCTGGATCACCGCATGAGCTGGGACAGACTCATAAGGTGACCTAATCAACAAGATGTCTTCCAGAAACAAGTGTCATTCCCTGCCACCTCCAACAGAGCATGCTACTTTCACTGCTCGCTAAGCTTAAAGGCCAGGCAGACTTTGCCAAGCACGTAACACTCCATGAAGCTCAGGCGTATCGTTCACACTGGTCCCAGACTGAGCATGGTGGCCTCAGGATGAGCTAGAAGAAACAAATGGCTGACAGCAGGCCCTTTAGACTGCTGACACCGGACTTGGTCACCAGCTCGGCTACAGTCTACCGTAGCCCTATAACCCCTTACTAACATAAGACAGACAGCACAGGCCTGCTGCCACGCCCTAGAAATGGTCTCCTTGATTGATGCAGGCAGAAGCACCTTCCAGGAGAGGCCAGGCCCCTGGGTTTTGTAATGACCCACCCTCGGCTTTGACCCGGCCATTGCAAGATCAAAGTGTGCAGGAGAAAGAGCAGCTTTGGAACGCTGCTGCAGGGTGGCTGCAGAGAATGAAATTCCCAGCTGTGTTTCTTCATGGGAGCAAAAGAAAAATCCCTCCAGGCAAGATTCTTTATGCATAGTGGAATTATTAATGAGCTACCACAGCGCTTTTTTTCCAGCTGTCTTAATTGTTGTGTGGCTCATTGCATTAAATACATTAAAACATTTCTTCAAAATCAGAGCTCATGTTTGTTACTGCAACCTGTTCTTGGAGCCAAACTCTCCAGCCTGTAACAACAACCAGCAAAGGAAAACTAATGATGATGTCAGAAATGTGGGACTCCATCAGGTGAGGGAGTTGCAGGAGTCGCAGATCCTCTGGAGACAAAGACTCTATTTCCATGGAGACAGCTCAGCAATCAGAGTTTTCCCTGAGACATCAAGAGCTCCTTAAAGATTTGGTTGTGGGCAGCAAGAGAGAGATGAAAATGTTACACTGTTCCATCAATAGATTAGGGCCTCTTAAATCCAAGGACTTATCTTGATTATGACTAGAAATCAAGCCAATCAATGAACACCTTCCCTTGATATAAAATACACCCAGGTCAGAATTCTTTTTCAAAAAAATATTTTATGTGTGTGACTATATTGCCTGCATGTGTGTAAGCACACCTGTGTCATGCAGTGCCTGAGCAAGTCAAAAGACGGTGTTGGAGTCCTTGGAACCAGGGTTACAGTTGGTTGTTAGTTGTCATGCAGGTGCTGGGAACTGAACCCAGGTCCTCTGTAAGAGCAGCCAGTGCTCTTAACCACTGAGCCATCTCTCCAGCCCCCAGAACAGAATTCCTGAAAGGACCATGGAATAAACAGACATTCAATCCTGTAGAGCCGTGCAGGTGTCTGGGTCCCTACAACTTGCATCATTAAAAAGATTGAAATGCTTACAGCTTATGAAGCTTCTCTGGTCCCAGCTCTGCACTTAGGAGAGGGAGAGTGCATTAGCTGGGGTAGCAAAGCCAGGGGACCAAGAGCTATTATCTTACCTCCGAACCAGAACCTCTCTTGCTGAATACTCAACTAGCTCCTGTTAAATAGAGATGCTATCAGCTTAACCAGACAGCAACACATGATAGGCTGGAACAGAAAGCTTAAAGGCATCATTTACCCTCAGGTACCATGACACAAACACCACCTTCTCATCTCAGGGGAGATACAGAGCCCCTGAGTCACAGGAGAACTTAGGGGTGCTTTTTGGTTGACAGATATATGGAGTGGCTGGACGATGGTGCACCTTGGAGGACATAGAAGCTCCATGCCCCCTCCCATCTTTTCCATCAGGCTGCTCATCAGTGTGTGTGTGTGTGTGTGTGTGTGTGTGTGTGTGTGTGTGTGTGTGAGAGAGAGAGAGAGAGAGAGAGAGAGAGAGAGAGAGAGAGAGAATACGTCTACACAGTTGTGTGCACCTGTGCTGGGACTCGAGCTCAGGTCCTCACTCTTGCACAGCCAGTGTTCTTACTCACTGAGCCTCCCTTACCCACCTCCCCCAATTCTTTACATAGGTAATTAAACACAAGTCAGTGTTTCCTGGAATTCTGTATAGGCCTCCAGCACATCAAAGAAACCTAAGTAGGGGCTCCTGGGAAACTTGGTTTATAGCTGTTCATTTTGAAGCATAGGTTACAATGTGAAGCTTGAGACTAGTATGTGAGGTGGGGTCAGTCTCATGAGACAAGCCATTAATCTGTGGGGGTCTGCCCTTATTCTGGTTAGTGTCAGAATTCACTTTAAAGTGTAGGAAACACAGCTGGTATCCACTGAAGACGGGGATGTGTGTGGCAAGTGGTGTGAAAGGCTGGTTCTTTCCATCACACACAGCTTTCGTGATAAAAACACTCCACAAATTGAATGCAACTCTCTATCAAGAACGCCTAAGGACAGCCAACTTCTATTTTATGACAGGAACTGAGTAAGGAGGTCAGTGCTTCCTATTTCTAGCTGACATTTTACTGGCGGTTCTATCCAATGTAATAAGGCAAGAAAAAGTAAGGTGAGCACGGTGGTACACACCTGCAAACCCAGTTCCCGGGAAACTTTGAGGTCAGCCTGGGCAATAATAGCAAGACTCTTAAAACTTCAAAAAAGCCAAGGCATCAGATTAGGAAGAAGCAAAACTCTCTATTCACAGATACCATGGTCTTGTGTGTAGAAATAAACTGCGAAGTACTAGAACTAATCAACAAGTAACAAGTATACAAGACCAATATACTAAGTCCACTGTATCAATCATACAAAAATTAAGAAAATTCCATTGACAATCACTAAAAATAACATTTAGGAAAAAAATTAACTGTGTAAAAATGAGCACTTTGAAACTATGAAACACCTGAAATGACCACGGGCTGAAAGACACAGAATTGTGAAGATGAAAAAGTGTTATGGAGAATGTGCCATCCATCTTTGTTGTCTTTTTAAATTAGTAAAGTTGGGGCTGGGGAGATGGCCCAGTGGTCAGAGCGTGTGCTTGCTATACAAGCACAAGAACCCGAGATTGGGTCCCCAGCACCCACACAAAGAAGATGGGTGTGAACGAGCACATCTAACAGCAGCTCTACAGCAGGGATCATGGCGGCCAGAGGTCCCGAAGACACTGCTGCTGCGAAAAACCGCGAAGTCTAAGCTCAGGAGCGAGGTGAGGCATGATGGAGCAGGGCAGCCCGACTGCCTCCTACCTCCACGCAAGTGCACTGGTGAGCGTGTGCACACACATGTGCACACACACACAACGGGCAAAACAATGGCACTTTCTTACCTGCTTTGTTTGTGCTGACCTCCCTATCTCTCTGCTCCTATCTGTTCCTTCCCTGCCTCAGTAGCCCTACTTCACTTTCCCATCACAGAAATGGGTAAACTGACCCTAAATTTCATATAGAACAGCATGAGACCTAAAATAGAACAATCTTAAGAAAAAGAAAACAAATTTTTCCAAATTTCTTTTTCATTCACCCCCTCCCCCTCACCCACTCTCTGCAGTATCTGGAGACTGAACCCAGGTCTTTGCACATACTGATGCACTTTAACATTCCCAATGGTGAACCTACTGCAAAGCTACAGTAATCAAGACAGTGGAATACTGGAGACAGTCTAGAATTAAGTTCACATATCCATCGTCAACAAAGGCGCCAAGATCATTCAAAGAAGAAAGAACAGTCACTTCTATAAACAGTGCTATAACTGGACAGCCACTGGAGAGTGATGGAGCAAATTTCAACTGCTACTCCACAGACAAAACTTAAAACAGATCAAAGACAAGGCTGGAGAGATGGCTCAGAGGTTAAGAGCACTGGCTCTTCTTGCAGAGGACCCAGGCTTGAGTCCATGACACAAGTGCACATACATATGTGCAGACAATACAGTCATACACATAAAACAGAAATAATAAATGAAATATATTAAAAAAACAGATCAAAGACTAAAACTCTTAGGAAAATGACATAGCCATCAATCTTCATAACTCTGGATTAGGCAATGATTAACCAAAGGCAAAGGTAACAAAAAGTAAATTAGATTTCATAAAAAAACACATTTTTTGCTGGGGAAGTAGCTCAGTTCGTAGAGTGCTTGTTTGGCACACATCATGTCCTGAGTTCTAGTCTCCATACCACACAGAGTACTTTGTGGTACACACTTATCATCTCAGCACTAGGGAAGGCGAGGTAGGAGGCAAGGTCATCTTTGACTACATAGCAAATTAGAGGTCAATCTGGGCTATGTGAGACCCTGACTCAAGAGAGGGAGGGGAGGGGAAGGAGGGAGGGAGGGAGGGAGGGAGGGAGGGAGGGAGGGAGGGAGGGAGGGAGGGAGGGAGGGAGAGAGGCCTTCAAAAAAGTGAAAAGAAAATTCAGAGTAGAAGAAAACGTTGCAAGCCATGTATCTGATAAGGGAGTCTGAATACAGAATTTAAGAAAAAATTCTTGAAACTTAACAATGAAAAGATAAAATAACTAACACAACTAAGTTTAATAATAGACAATTCCCTGAAGAAGGTTACAAATACCAGTAAGTGCACGCAAAGCTCTCAACATCATTTGCCACCAGAGAAGTACAGATCAAAACCATAGTGACATCATTTCACACCCATTGGGCAGCTAGTGGTAACACACACAGATTATAAGTATATCAGTAAGGACATAAGAAACTGAAACCTAATACATTGCAGGTGGGAATGCAAAATATATGTCCAGTTTGGAAAATCACCTGGCACTTCCTCAAACAGTTAAACATGGAATTACCACACTCAGAGAGTCAGAATTCTATGTCCATACAAAGCCTTGCCTGTGACTACTCTTTAGCAATACTGCTCCTAAGAGTGAAAAGAGAGAGGCAACCCCATGGCCGTCAGCTGAGGCAAGCATAAACAAAGCACAGTGCACCCTTTACAATAAAATCACTCTGGCAAAGAAAATGGAGCACAACTATGTGCTGCTACGTGGATGAACCTTAGAAAAACATGCTTCTAAGGCCAAATACTATATGACTCCATTGACATGAACTGTCTCCATGGACAGATGTGGCTCAGCAGCTGCCGGCGGCTGGAGGGAGGCGGAGGAAGGTGCGTATGTATTAATAGTCTACAAGATCATGAAAATCTAATGTGTGAAGAAAGGGGTGAGGACGAGTCTGCATCTTCCGCCCTGTGGGTGCTCTTAACGCAGCTGTGATGCCTGCCAGCTTACCTGCGTCGAGGGCACACGGGTAATGGTACCGGAAGGAGCAGCCTTTGCTGTAGCAGCCCAGAGTGGCGCCGGCCTCCTGGCAGTGGGAACATTTCTGAAAAGAAGGAAGAAATAAACATGTCAGTATTCCAGACCTGTCAGTCTCCTTCAGGCCTTCCCTCCACCGCACTGCTGAGACCTCAGCACGGCCTCTGTGGCTGGAGGAGACTGTGGTGGTAGGACAGGTTGGTCGGTCTCTAACCGCCGTTCCCTGACCACACCATTTGAAGATCTCCAGCAGTATGTTTTCAGACAGGCTTCAAGAATGACCTCAAATGAAACGCAATGACACCTAGGACAAGATAAGTACCCCTGACACACCACAGGCTATGGCACCCAGGCCTGCCTCTGGGATCTACCCACTCACACGCTCTAGTGTAAATTCCTCCTGTTACTCGGAGCTGCCTGCAGATCCTGAGTCTACTTCTGCCATGGAAATATGGTGTAGAAGGAAAGAGGTGTTGCAGTAGACACACACACACACACACACACACACACACACATACACACCTTTATGTATATATTTAAAAGTAAAATTTGGTTTGTAGTTTTTAATAAGGTTTTTATCTACTTATCCAAGTGCCCAATATAAGCATACTTCTCTTTTCAGAAAATGTGGGCTCCCGTATGCAAATGTTTTTTTTTTTAAAAAAATACATGAACCCTATTTTAAATTCACTAGGAAACCTGCCATGAATTTCTGGCTAAGTGAGACATCATTCTGTAATTGTGATACTCCTTCTTAGTACGTAGGGTCAGGGTTTCTTAAAGCGGGGTACATTGCTGCTGTTTCTTTGATGTGGCCTGTGAGTACTCATCCTGCTCGTACAGGAAATTAGTGTCCCATCCACAACATTCACAAGCTGCAACCACACGTGGCCCCACCAAAGAAAGATGCAGATTCTCCAGCCTTCCTGGGTGTGTCACAGCAACTGAAAGACACGGACACTCTTCCCTGCTTCTATAGGGAACAAAGTAAGCGTGTTCCTCGAACCACCCCACCTGAGCTGGCAACAGAGGAGCCGACATGCTCAGCATGTCTCAAATGGCTACGGACATGGATCAATTCCTCCACCTGGTAGGTACTTCTAACAGGTCACTGCGCAGATGGAGGAGGCTCCAAAAGGGGAGGTACCTAGTGTCAGGGCAGAGCTAAAATACTTCTTCCAGGGATAAAGGTGCAGAACCGGGGTGTGTGGCCTGTCTGCCGGCCTCTCAGATCAAGCCCCTTTTGAGTGCTGATCATCAGTCAATGCTTGCCCTCAGACCCCTGCGAAGAAAGCCAAGATCACTTAGCCTGGCATCAACCCAGCACATTAAAAGCACTTCCAGCAGCTCTACATTATCTACTTCTGTCTATGCCACAGAGCACCTTTCAGGATAAAAGGCCCTGTCGCTAACCCAAAGGAACAACGTGTGGCCGGTCAGTCTGTCAGGACTGGACTGGCAGCTGGTCCTGCTACTGACGTTTCCTACTCAAGGTGCCCAAATATGCCACTCTTCAGAGTTTGAGTTTCAAGCCTTCTCCATCCTAGAGGATGGATTCAAGTTCACAGCAGTCCTGTAGGAATGAGTGTATCAAACATTTTTGAGAACTGGGCATGGCGGTGCACACCTTTAATCTTGGGAGGTAGACAGGTAGATCTTTGTGAAATCGAGGCTAGCCTTGTCTACCTAGCAAGTTTCAAGCCAGCTGTGGCTATAGAGAGAACCTGTCTTGAAAAAACCAAAATAGTAACAAAAGGAAACCGAACACTTTTCAAAGTCTATAAGAAAATGGGCTTCTGCACAGCTCTACCCACTTAAATAGGGACAAGGACAGTAGCAATTGGGAGGCAGAGACAACCAAAGTTTATGAGTTTGAGACCAGCCTGGTCTACTTAAGTTCTAGGCTCAGGCTAAATAGTGAGACCCCCTCTTCTCGACCTCTGTGAGTACAGGACAGCAGGGTCTATGTTCACAAGAAACTAATCCCGACAAAGCTCACCTGATGAGATCAGAGAGTGGGAAAGATGGGAGGGGCCTGGACACCCTGTGACACTGCTGAGCACTGAACTAACCAATCCAAGAACCACCCATCTCCAGACTTGCTACAGGAACACACACACATGCACCCCCCCCTACTGCTTTGAAACTTAATTTTATAATTTACAGTCAAAATATGCTTATTGATGCAGAAAGGAGACTACTCTCTGAAGTGCTGCTGTCAAGAAGGGTCTGAGTATGCAGACTCTGCTTTCGAAGTGGCTCTACCACTGTCTCACATGCCTTCGCTGCCCAACTCCTAACCTTTGTTCAGCCAACCTTCAAGGCTAGTACTAACAGCTCTCACCTCGAAGAAGAAATGTTCTCGGTGCTGAATGCATTTATCAAGCTTGGAATAATGGCTGCATCAGAACTGCTCAGCGATGCCACCCCAGATGACCACAGGCCAGAGACAAACACATCCTACATGAGAACCCTAGAGTAGATCTTGCTGCCACTCATTCACAGACGAGGACAGAGAAGATAGGGAGCTGGGGTGTGAACATCTGCCTTGCTACCTCAGCACCCGCTGCTCTTGTCCCCCTGCAAAGCAACTCACTCTGAATTGGCCCAAGCCACCGATCTCACCTTTTCCATGAAGAAAGCAAACTCACCACTCAGCAGGAAATTATATCTATAAAAGGATGCTTTCTTCTTTCAACTAAAAAGGCCCGATTCTGACTACATTATATCCCAAGGGAAAACACCAGGCAGGGTTTGTTAGGGCCTCAGAGAAAGCACCTTACAGATGCTTTAGTTCAGTGATTCCGAAAGTGTAGTCTCAGGACTGGTAGCACCAGAAGCAGCTGGCAATTTGGAAATGCAAATTCTCAGGCTTCCACAACCTGTGTGTTCTAAGCAATTATGATATAGACTGCAATTTCAGAACCACTGGTTAAATTCAATTCCCTAACATTTTAGACGCATAGAACACAGACCAGGGAGATACAATGACTGGCTAGAACCCAAGTTTGGTGACAGCCATTTAATGCTTTCCCTGCTAGACTTCTGTTCCCTGCAGAATAATCTACAGGTTGTGGGTATGGAGGCAGAAACAAGGCCTCCACCATGCATCTGAATCCACAGAACCAGAGACCTTGAACACTTTTCCAAAGACTCAGATGGCAAGAGCATCTAATTATCGGGGATTGGATGTCTCATCACACACACTGAAAGGCACAGAGTTGTAGGCTTCAGGGAACGGAAGTAGGTCATAGAGATGCAATAAAGGGCCACAGCCAAGGAATATGGTGGCTGTAGAAGCTCAAAATGGCAAATGAACAGAATCTTCCCTAGGCCTTGAGATAGGAGCTGACATCTCAGTTCCAGCCCCATGGGATGTATATTGCTTGAAACCTGCAGAACTGGAAGGGAAGGGTGCAGCGCTGAGTCCCAGTGACAATGGAAAACAAACACGAGGGCTCCTGGGAAGACTCACAGCAGAGAGGTGACCGCTCGCTCCCCCTAGGCTCCAATGTGACAGATTTCTCCCTTGTGACAAAAACTACAATTTCATTTCCTTTCCACGAAGTCAATTTTGTCATCACAAGATCCCTGACAAAGGGACACTGAGTCTGTCTCCAATGCTTTAACTAGTTCAAGAAACAGGCACTAAAGCAAAGGAGCTAACAAGAAATAAACATAATCGCAGCCTTTTCTCCTTCCGACTACAAGGTCGACACTCCTCACCAGAGCATACTCCTTGTGGTCCCCTTCATTCATTCAACCATCCCATATTTTAAAAGTACCTCTCAGGCCAGGCATGGTGGCGCACACCTTTGATCCCAGCACGCAGGAGTCAGAAGTTGGCAGATCTCTGTGAGTGAGGCCAGGCTGGTCATCAGGGTTACACAGTGAGACCCTGTCTTAGACAGACAGACAAGCACACACACATGTATCAACTGTCAAGGACAGAATATAAAAATCTGCTTCTATAAAATCTTCCATATTTGTCTGTACTATCCCCAAACTTATACCAACCATGTTTTCATTCTTGACTTTTTACCTGAAAGGGGAAAAAAAAAGGGGGCTTATCTTCATCTTCCCGTATTACAAATAACTGAAGTTAGCACACGGCAAATGCCTTTGGTCTCTGGCTGCACGACCACCAGAAGTTCAACCATTTCCTCCCTGGGGCGTGTAGGAAGGGACTTCGGCATCATTACAAAATCTAGACCCATTTTTTTTTTCTTTTGTTTTTCGACTTTTGAGGCAGGGTCTTCCGTAGCCCAGATTAGCCCTGAACTCTGATCCTCCTGCCTCCACGTCTCACGCGCTAGGATTACAGGCACGTGGCACCACACCCAGCTAGCAATATTTTTCAAATAGGTTTCTGAGGTAAGAAGGGAATTTTTCATTTTCTTTTAACATGAGAATAACAATTGTATGCAAGCAACTCTAACAAAAACCTTGTATTTCTGGACACTGTGAACTTGGGAAGTGAATGTATTGTTAGTTTCTAGGCAAGTTTAAATAGATGCTTGGCCTGGCCTTGCCTTTCCCAAGCATTCACCAATGTCTCAGAGGCAGGACTTGGTGACTTGAAGTGGCAAACTACAGGGACTCAATCAACTGGAAGCCAGCCAATCCTTCTCGGAGGGACACTTAGAGAATGCCACATGCCTCTTCACTCCCAGAACAGCACTTTCCTCTGAGAGGTAACCATGACCTGAATAATCATGCTGCTTAACGAACATAGCGCAGCCCCAAGTGCTGAAGCAACTGGGTCAGAGCTTTATGAGCACGTCAATGAGGATCAATTTTGTGTGAGCCTTAAGAACCATACATCTGCCACACCATACCCCATGGCTGCCATGCCATGCTTCTGCTCATGCTTACAGTATTTTCTGAGTCATATCTACTCACTCCCTAAACCGAGAGGCCCAGCATCCCCTGGACCAAACACACGGAAAATACGGACTGATGGAAGGAACTCGAGGTTTGACACATTTGAGACTTGGAGAAAATGAACTAAGTGACTCTTCCTATTTGAGTTAAAAAAGCTGGTGCTTGGATAATGTGGGACAAGGTGCTCATTTCTAGCCACCAGAAAGAAGTTTATTTCCTTTTAATTCTACCTTCCATATCTAGGACAGAAGCCTCTGCTGGCCTCACTACGTACTCCTGCTACATGGCAGTAATGGTCTCCATCCAAGGACCCAAGGACCTATGTCAGTCTTTATGGTTATAAGCCCATCTTCCTTTGACACAGCTCTTCCCCTGTCTTTCGAGAGTACTTTCTGGACTGGCCTGGACAGTGTGTGTTTCACTCTTTCTGGAGCAAGACATTTGTTGGGTTTCTTCATGGAAGTCCTTAACTGGAGCACAGTGTTGTCTGTCATTTTCACTGACTCTTAGGAGATTGCATCTGTGCCAGTCCTGGGACTGTACCACAGCCTACAACCACTAAGGCCTCACAGCCAACCTCAGAGAACCCAGAGCTGTGTGTAGGTCAGGCCTTGGGAGCTTCAGTGCACAGACAGCTAGGTATCAATGTCCAGACAGCTGATCTAGCAAGTGTCAAGGTCAGAACCTGAATTCACTAACTGCACATCTCAATAAACCATCGTCTGAGCATAAAACATCAGCTAGCCAGGCATCTGCAGTATTCACTTGCAAAAGGCTAGCCTGCAGGTAGGACAAAGTTTCAAGGCTTGCGTATCCTTTTGGAATGAACATGGTTGGTCTAATGTGACAATTATACAGGGCTAGTGGGAAAAGGCCAAAGATGTCAGCACAAGCGTGAGAGGCAAAGTTGCTCATATCCTCCTTCCCTTCTGTAAAATGGGTGACTTGCTTTGCTTCCCTCACAGAGTTGTTGTGTGAAATAGCAAAGCATTTCATAAACTAGAAAGGAATATAAGTATTTTGATTTATAAGATATGTGAACTATATCTATATATAAACGTCATGTTCTTGGCAATTACTGATGTCAAGATCAGATACAGTGTACACCAAACAGCTTATTAAATTAAGGCAAAGTAAGTTTTACTATTGTGTTTTGGTTTTCGGCAACTAAGGCCAGTTTCCAAAGCGAGGGGTGGGAGGGAGTCACTTCTGTCACATAATTTTCCTGAGTTAGGCTGCCGTGCGTGCTGCAGCATTTCACCACATGGGTGAGACGGGCAGCTCCTGCATGCCCCACACTTCTTCTATTTCCTCTCCCACAGTCCTGTGTTGACTGGTATAGGCTAACAGGCTGCTTTCTCAAGTTTCCTGAAGCATTTTGCTTTTAAGATGCTCAATCAAGAGGACTGAAATACATATCAACATACACTAATCAAACACGAGCAGGAGTCTACAACACTGGGTAGCCCGGTGAGCTCAGCCTGAGGAGTGCCCTGCAGGCTCCTGTCAGGCTCTGCAGACGGTGGCTGAGTGCCGTGGGTTGAGCAGACCTCCTGCGCCAGTGCTGTCCCTGCCCCTGGCCACACTTCCTCCGCCCTCCTCACCCCTGTTCTATATCCCTACTCACTAAAGCTAGACTAATCAAACATAATCTACAGCTTCTGGGCACCCTGCTGCCCCAGGGGTCTGAGCCCAGCAGAGTACTGCACACATTCAGGAGCCTAGGGACCGCTTCTTGAAAGGCATCACAAAATGATCAGCAGAGGAAAGTATACATGCAAACTTTCCTAACTTTAAAAAATGTATGTATTTATATTTTTTATGTATATGAGTATGGTGCCTGTGTGCATGAAGTACACCCGTGTTGTACAATGACCGTGGAGGCCAGAAGAGAATTATCAGATCCCCTGGAACTGGAGTTACACTACCATGTGGGTGCTGGGAACTGAACCTGAGTCCTTTGCGAGAGCAACCAGTGCTTTCCCCAGCGCTATCTGCACTCTCTTACTCTGACCATCACCTTTCAAAAATAAAAATAAGGTCAGGATGGTGACACACTTACAATCCCTGAACTCAGGACACTGAGGCAGGAGAAATTCAAGTTTGGCTAGCCTGAGCTACAAAGCAAGACCTTGTTTGAAAAGACAAAAGCAAAAAAGAACAATCACACAGAACAACTCAAAGATAAAAACAATCTTTAAAAATAAAACTAACTATCTGGACTACCATCCCACTCCCACCAAATTTGTAATCAAAAGTGGTTCTGGGTCCGGACCGGCACAGGGGAAGGAAAGGACTCCTGCAGGTTGTATTCTGACCTCCACGTGCGTGCCATGGCACACATCCCTCCATTGCCCCCAAAACACATGCACAAATAATGAGTGTATATAGTTTTTTTTTTTTTTTTAAAGAAACTAACAGTGATCCGGCTGAGTTTGGTGGCACATACCTGTGATCCCAATACTGGGAAGGCTGAGACACTAGGACTGAGTACAAGGCCACTAGACCACACAATCAAGAAAGTGCTTTGTGGTACTGAGGCAGAAAGACATTTCCAAGCTACATTACAAACCTCCCACAGTTAGTGTCTCTGTGGCTGAGGGATCGGCGACTGGGTGAGAGGTTACCCCAGAAATGGTGCAAAACACAGCAAAGTAGAACCAAAGCCAGTCTGTGGGCTGCTACGCTGGCAGCATCTCCCCAAGCATATCCCCTGGCCTCCACTGCAGTCCAAGAGGAGAAGGTATTCCCCAACCCCGTCTTCTTGCATTTGCACCTACAGACAACAGCCTGTCCTGAGTCTATAGTGGAGTTATGGTGTTCTGAGTCAGAGCAGGAGGCTTGGGATTAAGGCACATTTTTCTTCTTTCTTTCTTTCATTTTCCTGAACTTCAACTACACGAAGATGCCAGAATTTAGCTTCAACCGTGAGCAGGTAAGAATCAACTTAGAATAGAAAGAACTTAAACAATATATGTTTCCATTCAGCAAATACATAGTGAGAAGCTACTGGCTCTAAGACGCCAGAAGACTCTTCACTTGAGGGCTCTACGCACCTCTTCCGCTCTTACTGCACTTTTCACAGCCAATCTTCCACGGCCGCGTGCTGAAAGTAGTATTTGTATACTGTACAGATGTGTATCTGTAGTCTTTGTGTACACTAGTATTGTGTACGGATGTGAGGACTAACACAGTAAAAAGACCCAGGCTGATGCCTCTTTAGAGACTCATGAAATTCAGGTTATTCTATGGACTATATGCAGAAAGGACTTAGGCCCCCTTCTCAGCTACAGTTTGGGATGTTTCATTTGCCTTACTCGAGTGCCTTTTATTCTCAGTAGTCTTTCCTTTAATACAAAGTCGCCTCATGAGTTGGTGGTACCAATTTCATAAGTATAATCTATTTTTATTCATCCAACAAATTTTTACTGTGTATCTATGTGCAGGGGCTAAAGTGAAGAGTTAGACTCTTAGGGCACCCACAGTGAAGTCAGAGGAATAGCTCTGAAGGCAAAGCAAAACCTGAACTGTGTACAAAGGGTGCTTTGGGGCCCGGAGGCAGAGTCCTTAACCTGGCTATGGTGGCAAGGAAAATATTACTGACCAGGACAAATGAATAAGGTTCCTGGGATTCAAGGAAGGTCTGGGTACTGGCGATAGACATGCATAGAAGAAGCTACAATAAGACACTTTCGAGATAATGACTAAGGGTTATAGGGCTCATGAGATGTACTGTTGGTCAGCCCTGGCATCTGGTAGTGTGGGTGGGCATGGTGGAAGGGAACCCTTTTAGGCACCAGTGCAACAGGATCCTAAAAGGCAGCTCTCACATACCAACCGCTCTAGATACTTCTTTCTCTTGAAAAATTCAATTTCCAAGTAGAACAATTTGGACTTGGGAGTAAAATCTCAATGAGAATGGTCAGAAATGGATTAAATTTCAAGTGAGACTTTGTGGATAACTGAAAGTAAAGCTAAAAACACAGTCTGCCTATCTTAAAATATATGCTTGGTATTTTAAATTAAACTGATTATTTTCTGTTACCTCATGGTTATGATTCTGTACTAGGAATATTCTTATAAGAGGACAGATTTTATTATGAAAGTGATTCTTAAGATATCACCTAAAATCAGCCAAGTACAGGGGTTCACGCCCAAATCCCAACAATTTAGAGGCTGAAGTAGGAAGTTGCTCAAAGCTTGAGGATTTTGTGGGATATTCAGTGAGCTCCAGGCCAGCCTGTGCTCCAGAGTAAGACCCTGCCTCTAAATTAATCAATTAGTTAAATACTTCTCTTTTCCTCCATGATCTGCTCTACTGAAGCAGAAAGGCTCCCTCCTCTGCTTCTGTTCCTTAACCGACATTTCCTCAGGGACGCATCCTCCTTGCCTTCTACCTCAAATAGAGTGTATGATCAGACAAACAGAATGAGGATCTGGGTGCACACGGGAGTGGGGAGCAGAGGCAACACCTGGCCCTAACTTTCTCCGGCTCCATGACCTCGGTGTGTGAACATGTCATCTGTCTCTAAGTCAGTAACAGAGATAAATATCCAGGTGGGAGAAGTGAGGCAGGGTCTGCTATTTAAAGGCACTGATCGAAGTAAAAAAAAAAAAAAAAAAAACTATGAAGAGCAAGAAGTCTGTTCATTTTTAAAAGACAGAGAGTCTCCCTGTAGCCCCAGCTGGCCTGTAATTCCCTATATAGACTAGGCTATCCTCCATCTCACAAAGATCTATCTGCCTCCGCCAAGATTAAAGGTGTACACCACCAGACCCAGCACAAGACTTTTTCAAAGGCCACTTAGGACGTTTAGTCATTTTCTGTCACTCTCCATGGGGGCAGCTGGCGGTCAGGCAGCCCAGGAGGGGCCAGTTTGTAAAGCAGTGTGTGCCTAGTGACTGGGCTCCAGCAATCCTACCCGAATGCACATTCCTTTGTGGGTTAGACATTTTAAAAAATATTTATTTTATTTTTATTTTTTATGTGTATGAATGTATTGTCTGTGTGTATGTTAAGTGCACCTATGTCCTCCAATGCCCGCAGGTCAGAAGAGGGCATCGCATTCCTCTGGAACTGGAGTTATGGACAGTTGTTAGCCATCATGTGGGTACTGGGAATTGAACCCAGGATCTCTGCAAGAGCAGTCAGTACTCTTAACTGCTGAGCCATCTCTCCAGTCCCCGGTGTTAGTATTTTTACAGAGTACATTTCCCCATTCTCAACTGTCTGTTTCAGTGTGAACAGTTCTTGAACGATGATAAACAAACATGAGGCTATGGTGGGTACAGCTAATTATTCCTAACATTTGTCCACAACAGGGACAGCGGAAAACCATCATCCACAGACGAAATCAAGCACAACTGTGCAAGCACAGGCGTAGCCACTGCTATGGGTTTTAAAGGCTCTGCAGTTCGCTAACTCTAAACTCCCCCGTTTATAGCGCTCAGGTAATTTAAAGAGATAAAACAAAGCAGTCTAAAGCATTTTCACAGATGCATCCACTCGCTACAGTTTAAGTTGCCAATCTGTTTCTTTCTAGATATTAAAACATTACTCAAAAAAGTTTAATTATATATACATACAGTTATGTTACTACAGTCAGAACTGCGTTTGTCGAAATGTCAGCACAAGTCTCACTAATGATACTCTGTAGGCTACTCAACTTGTTTTTAATTACAGTTTGTCTTTTACCTTACACACACATATATAAGGCTATTAAAATCATTCTAATCAGAGGGTTTAAAAAAGCAATGCAACTTTGTTAAAATATATGTTTCATCTAAGGAAGTTTTCTCACGTTAAGAAACAAGGACCACTGTTCTTTAAGAGGTTAAAAAAGAAGGCTCAGAGCACTACAGACAGGCCAGGACTAGGCTTTAGGCAGGAATTCACACTTTCCCACTGACTAGAAGCTGCAAGCCTGAGAGAAAGCCAAACCCAGCAGAAGCAAGAGCCCCAAATAGCGGGCTGCCTGGCAAGGAAGAGACATGATGCGTCTTCTCTAAGTGCAGAGATAAATGCCTAGAGACAGAGTTTAAAACATCAAATTTTAAATTACATAAGACCATGCATTAGTCTACTTTTACTTTACTCTTTGCTCAAACAATGCATTGGCTGGATAAAAAGAAATGGTTACATTTTGTGCTTTGTGAATCTAAAAAGCCATCCTTACGCTGACAGTACCAGTCAGGGAAGTAACTTTATGGCACTGCTCTTGTCCAGGGCTAGTCCTACCTGCCCAGAAAGTCTATTACTGAATTGCTTATCTGTGAGGCACCCACACTAATGTGTTAACTATTTGACAAATGGCTGCCACACTCATCTAACCTATGTTAATCACACTATTGAAACACAAATCTCCAAAACTGGTCCCTACCTTTGGCTCTAAGCTCCTCTCGCTTATTTTTACTAACACTACGCACTTAGATGTGCACTTGTACTCCCCTCTCTTGTCCAGGGCTTTGCTCCCCAACACTCTTGTCTGTGTAAACTTTCAACTGAACTGAGAGATGTTGTGGGCAGAGGCAGACTGAAAGGGGCAGAGAGAGAGGTGCTGTTATAGGGCAGATCTCCAGTAGAAAGGAACTTATTTTGACTCATAGTTTTGGAGATTCATAAATCCACCCGTACTTAATCGTTGAGAACCACCCTAAGGCCCAATGAATCCTAATCACTTTCTAAAAGTTTCACCCCTAAACAGCACAGAAGGATTAAGTTCCCATACTCTCCATTTCAACACTGAAAAGCTGGGGCACACTCTGCTGTATTCCAGTGACGGCAGTCTGACTACATTTCAGGTCACTGCGACGCCCACGAGAGTTGCCTACCCGAGGGCTTTTTATTCCTGGAAACTGTTCTGGAAGGCAAAGCTCAAGTCCAGATCTGTAAGAGCACTGTGGCATCCAGGTCTGTGACAGGCTCACCAACACTGCACTCTCTGAATAGATACCTCAGTTTTTCTCCAAGTAAATTTTATCACTTGTAGCTGCCCCCCACCCAGACTGAAAGGTTGTTACAAATATCAACTAAAGACACACTGGGAGACAGTGCTCAGCTCCAAGTTTAGCAATTACTGTTTCAATCTATCCTCACCAACTCTGCAACTTCATTTCTGTTTTACACTCTCCAAAGAGGAAGACACTCAACAAGAAGCCAAGGTTGGCTTCAGCAACAGGTGACAAAAATGGAGCTTCCGAGTAACATGACCAAGATTAGAACCTTTGAATGATTAAAATGCTTCTCTCCTAACTTGAAATTTGTTTCTTTCATCTGTCATGTATCCATGTATTCACGTTTACACATCAAACACATGTACATGTACATAAGCCAGAGATCAACACTGGGTATCTTTATTGCTTTTCACCTTATTTTGGGAGACCAGGGCTTTCATCAAACCTAGAACTCACCAATTCTGCTAGACTGTCGGCCAGTGAGCCTCCAGGAGCCACCTGTTTCTGCCTCCCCAACATCAAGACACAGGTGAGTGCCATTGCACCCAGCTTTTTATATGGGTGCTGGAGATCCAAATCCAGGTCCTCATGTTTGCAGGGCAAGCACTTTACTGACTGACCCATCTCCCTGGCCCTGTTTATTTTTTGAGATAGGTCTCACTTGTAGCCCAGGCTAGCCTCTAATGCTTCAGCCTCCAAACTGCTGGGATTATAGGCATATGCTCCTGTCTCCAATTTGTGTGTCTACTGACTTGTCAAAACAAGACTCCTCTAACAACCCCAAAAGGCAGGTTTAAGAGCTGGCTGGGAGTCTCTGTGACATGGTTTTCTAAGAAGCTAATTCCTTGGAGAATCTGTGGACAAAGCTAATCTGAGGATCGAAGATTCTGTAGTCACTATCAACAAATCCTCCAGTGTCTTGTGCCTCTCATTCTGGTCACTGTCTCTGGGTGGTCATTCACTTGGGTAAGAGGTGGTACAACTGTAGGAATTTTTCTTTTCCTTTTCTTTTTGTGAGACAGGGTCTCACTACAGCTCACTCACTATACAGCCCTGGCCATGTAGACCAGGCTGACCTCAAACTCAAGAGATCCATTTGCCTCTGACCCCCAAGTGTTGGGATTAAAGGTGTGCACCACAAGCTTTCTTTTATAAGTGAGATTAAAAAAAACCAGAGGAAAGAACTAGTCAAACTGTCAAAATTAAAAGTACGCCAACGAATAAGGAGCTTCAAATTGAAGCGCTGAGGGTTACATGTGGTCTCGCTGGTGGGAAGCACCACAGTGTACCCATGCGCCTAGAGTTCTCCACAGGTAATCTGAAGGGTTCGAACATGGTCTAGAGCTGAGCACTAAGATCGTGTCCATATTCACCTTAATGAGGACCCTCCCTACCTCCCCAGAGAAAAGGTAGGATAACGGAGGTCTGGGAGAATGGAATGCTGGACCAGCAATCACTGAGATTCCATTACTGAGAAGCAATTCACATTTATGAGAAAGGGTTTCTGCAGCATTGCTGAAAGCCAGCCCAGCCTTACGAGGAGGTAACTCAAAAGCAACAGTGCTCTATGAAGATACTATCAACAACCACAGCAAACCATGACTACTCTGAATAATGTTCAAGAGTGGGCTCTCACATACGACCTTGGCCTGACACTGTCTTTTGGGATTGAGTGCCTGGCCCACTAGCTAACTACTAAAGACTTTGCTTCTGTGTGGAATACAAGTGGAAGGGGGAAGCAGTGATATCAAGTCAGGCAAAGTGCCATTCGAACTGAAGAACAAGCTCTTGGTGGATCCAAACTTCTGAGGTCTCGGCTGATATGCGTCTATTTCTCCTGTCACTTCATCACCAATGGCAGCAGACCTCTAGGCAGGTCAAGCCTGAGGGCTTTCCCACTTACCCTTCCCTTCCCAAGTCAGGTAAGCTTCTTGGTTCTTCCCAGACTCACAGCACCCATGCACCAAAGCCCCAGAGCGTGTATACAGGTGCTAAGCTAGAGCTGCACTGCTTTGGGGAGGAAGGAACTGACCCTTCCAAACCCTTCAACTGGAAGTGGTCACACCTTCACACTTTACTTAAATGTCTAAAATAAAGTTTGGGCTTCTTACACATACAGGATATAAATCCTTGTTTCCTTACCAAACCGATCTTCCTCCACGACTCCCTGCAGGCAGGTGAACCGCTTCCACTGCGGGCCCTCAGAGGCAAGAAGCACTGGCCTTTGCCCACCTTTCTGACTGCGCTGCGCTCTTCCCTCAGCCACCTCTGCTGCACCAAGCCTTTCTTCCTGTTCCTCAAGCCACCAAACTTAGTCCTGCTCAATGGCTGTACCAGTTGTTTTCTCTAAAGTGTTCCCTGACCTCAAGGCTGGCTCTGTTTAACACCCCCATCTCAGCCTATGAGGAAAACTTTTATTTGGTCCCAATCTAAAGCAGTTGCCCGGGCACTTCCTCCCATGGCCTTATTTAACTTAGCTGGTTTGTTCCTGGCTCGCAATAGATGCCGACTAGATGTTGGGTAGATGAACTGAACTTGGTGCTAGTGAAGCAGGGTAGCGAGACGGGACGGGTGTGCAAACCTGGGTTTCAGAAAGATCGCCTCAGAGTCTGGACAGGTAAGTCAGCAGTTAAGAAGGCTTGCTCTGCCAAGATGAGGACTAGAGTTTGGATCCCAGTATCCACATAACAAGATGGGCATTTCCTACAAATGCTTGGAACCCCAGCACCATGCAGGTGGAGACAACGAGAATCCATGGGACTGGCTGGCGTCTACATGAGTGACGAGCAAGGGTTCCGATACCTGCATACATATGCGCACATACACTCACACAGGTAGACACACACACACACACACACAAATCTTTAACCAAAAAAAGGGAGAAGAGGGGCTGGAGCAATAGCTCATTGGATAAGAACACGGGTTGCTCTTGCAAAGGACCCAGGTTTGATTCCTAGCACCTCCATGGTAGCTAACAACTCTAACTCTAGTTCCAGAGGAATTCAACACCCTCTTCTGACCTCCATGGGCACTGCATAACACAGGTGCACTTACAACATGCATGCAATATATCATACACACTAAATAAAAATATTAAAATATTTTAAAATTTTTGTTTTAAAAAAGGGGAGAAGATAGATCATCTCAACATAGAGGATGGGCTGAATGAAGCAGTCAAATTAAAGAATAAGGAAACCAGTGAAGACACTCTGATATGAAGGGTGATGGCTTGAAGACAGGAGATAAGAAGATGAGTTAGAAGCCAGGTATGGTGGTGTACATCTTTAACCCCAGCACGGGTGGGGGTGAGGGTGGGGTGGGGTGGGAGGGCATGGAATCTCTGTGAGTTCAAGGCCAGCCTGGTCTACATAGCGAGTTCCAGGCCAGCTTGGGCTACAGGGAGACCCTGTCTCAAAAAAAACCAAACCAAAACAAAAGGGTTGAGTTAGGAAACATTAATCAACAGAATATAGTGTCTACTGGATGAGAGAAGTCTAAGATAGCCACAGGATTTCTGGATAGTGAGGGAAGAAATGACAAAGGACACTAGTGCCTGTGCATCCTGGCTCTCCAAGGCTGCAAGCAGTTGGATGCGCAGACTGGAGTTTGAGTTCAGGATGTCCTTAGCCCATGCTTTTACGGGTAAGTCCCTCTGCTGCCACCGCAGCCACCATCTTAGGATTCAGATGTTGCAAGAGGCAGATACTAAAATATATATACAAAACCTTGCACAGATGCTTTCTTCCAGAGAAGAGGAACTTGTGGTGAGGTCTCTCACATACTAAACACCCACAAAGTCAAGGATGTAAGATTACCATTGTCTGTCCATCTCTTTGTTTTTCTGTAGATTACAAACTATGTGTGTATATATGCATGCATACACACACACACACACACACACACACACACATATATGAAACCTTTTCATATCATTACCAAAACACATCTTACCATCTCTTTAGGAATGACCCTAGTTCAGTTTGTCATCACCAGGAAGCAGCTCCTGACTTGGACCAGAGCCCAGTGCAGCTGGGCCTACAGCTACTAGAGTGATCTAGGCACTAAGAATAAGGACTAAGCATATGTGTAACGAATGCTAATAAAATGAGTGTGCTAGAGCAGCAGTTGCTGCCAAGAATTGGGGCTGGGGATACCAAGTTAACTGAGTTTTGAAGTTAATGTGCTTATTTGGTTTTGATTAGTTGTCTGTCTACTAATTTTTTAAGATCAGGTCTCACTATATAGCCCAGGCTGACCTCAAACCCATGATTCTCTTACCTCAGCCTGTCAGGTGCTAAGATTATAGGCATTACAGGCGTGTGAAACCATGCCCCAACTTCAATGTGCTATTCAAGAATAAAGATGAATTTAAACATCCAGTCTGCTTTCTGAGATAGGAGGTAAAAAAGCCTCAAACCAATAAACAAACACATCTCATTTTTTGAGGGGCTGTCTGGCTTTCAGAGTATTGGTACATTTTTATTCCTTCAATACAGAACTCTAGCTCTAGCTCACAAAGGGAACCAAATGCCAATTATCCTTTGGCTTCTAATTAATTATTGCCCTATTAAACCACTTTTAAATAGCAAAGTTACAAAGTAACTTTTACATAAAACCTGACACCTGAACCAGTATATCAGTTTTCAAAGCCTAAACTCACCCAGATACTTTCACAGATTCAGGCCATATCTGAGACTTGTTAAATGAACAGCACTGAACTCAAAAGCATTTCCTTCTACTGCTACTAAGTAAAGCATGTGAGAGATGTAATGGCCCCAAAGCTCCCAGCACAACAGTGGGGTCCACGCCCATCCCAAAGGACTTTTACCTGATGAGACTCGGGCCAGCCTGGGAATGTGAACCTCTGTACAAATCATGTGTATTTCTTCAGCTCTGCTGGCCTAAGGCTAATTTCTTGACAACACACTATCAACATTTTCTTTCTTTTAAATTTCTCTTTGATAGTAAAATGTTTATTACATATGCATGTTTTGCCTACATATACGGAAGTGCTCCCATATCATGCAATGTCTGCAGAGGCCAGAAGAGGGCATCAGATGTAGATACTGGGAACCAACTCTGCCAAGCAGCCCAGCATTTTCTAATTAGGCACACACAGCTTTTGACCATCACTGTTAACAGGTATGGTGAGCAGACATCATGGCCAGGTGTCCTGTCTTGTGCATTTTCCCAAATCTCTCGTCACTTCCTGTGAGCAGAACTGTGTAAGGCCCTCAGAGAAAGTGTAAGTCCACAGCGGCAATCCTCACTTCAGATCCCTCTCGACAGTGAAGTGAAGCGCGTTGTGGCTTCAGTTCAACACAAATGCCTCAAGCTACCACAGCTTGAAGAGGAGATGCAAGGCCAGGAAAACCACAGCTTCACCTCAGTGTCTTCACACAGTCAAATGCAATCTCAGTTTCCTAATACTACACTGTGAGCTATCTTAAGAAAATTACAAAAAAGAAACCTACAACAGCAAATCTTTTTGTTTTTCTTTAGTAGCCAAGGTTAGCTTCAAGCGTGCCATGTAGGCAAGATTGATCTTGAACTTCCTGATGTTCTTGCTGCCACCACCTCCCGAGTATCACAGTTACACACATGTGATACCATGCTCAGCTTTTCTAGGCCCCTTTTCCAATCCGAGTTTAGACGAGAATTTAAATAATAACTTAAATTCCTTGGTATGTGTTCGGGGTTCTCGACGTGGACCTCCTGTTGAGTGACACAGAGCTTGGTGTGTGTTCAGGGTTCTCGATGTGGAGCTCTTGTTGAGTGACACAGACCTTGTGATTCCTACTTTGCTTCTTTCAACTTGGATTTTTAAATTTACTATTTTGGGGCCAGCAAGATAGCTCAGTTGACAAAAGACACTTGTTGCCAGGCTGGATGACCTGAATTCAATCCATGAGACCCACTCACTAGAAATAAAGACCCGAATCCCACAAGTCGTCCTGATTTCCACACAAGTGCCATGGTCCACACGCATGCACAAGCACACACAAATAAATAAAATCTAAAAGCAAAAATTAAGTTTACTATTTTTACATCTATTTAAAGCTAAATAAAAATCAGTTATCAGTTCTTATTTTAAAACCATGCTAAAACCTGGTGCTGTGTCTCTCAGGCTGAACTGCTTCTAATGGCTTCGGTCCACAGCACATCCACTGAAACTTTACTCTTCTTCTCCATTAGTGGTATCTTGTTGTGTGCCCTCTGACCCTCACCATTTGTTTGCTAAGACAGAACCTTAGCAGCTGTCCCCCGAGCACTCCCCATCACTTATCTATCGTGTTTAATCTGTGTAATCTACACACTATAAATCCTGAAATGGCTCCCAGACCTGTCCCCACCCCGCTTCCCCTTTCCACTCCACAGTCAAACTGTATCAGCTCCTGTGCGCATTAATTCCAAATGTTTTGCTGGCTGCTGTTTCCTTATCTACCTCTTTCCTGAGGTTCTTTATGTAATGCAAACCTGGTCACAGGATTCATATGCTTAGAAATAGCTAGTGGTTGGGAATTGCCCATAAATTAAAAGCCTGATCTTTAAAATACAGGAGCGCCACCTAGAGTTCAAATGACTGGTTGTGCAGAAAGCAATGGAGTCTGTTGGAGAGGTATCAACCTGAACCACTCCATGGGTGTATCATATACTCTTAAATTAGTTTGAGTCTCCCTTACAGTGCTAACGTGTCAAAAGAGTCTATGAGAACAAAGAACTTAATGGGCTGGGGATATAGCTCACTGGTAAAGCACTTGTCTAGCATGTGTGAGGCCCTACGTTCAATTCCTAGAACTGCAAAGAACAAACAAATAAAAACAAAAAAGCAAAAACAACTTTATTGCCAGGTAGACTTTCCTTTGTCCTTAGGTAATAATCACTGTCAAAAATTAACCAACTCGGGGCTGGAGAGATGGCTCAGCTGTTAAGAACACTGGCTGCTCTTCCACAAGACCTAGGTTCGAATCCCAGCAGTCACATAGCAGCTAACAACTATCCATAATTCCAGTTCCAGGGGATCCAACACCCTCTTCTGACCTCCATGGGCACTGCACAGCACAGGTGCACTCATATACAGAAAATAAAAATAATAAATAAGAGAAAAAAATTCACCAACTCACAAGAATACGGGGAGGCGGGGATAACCTGGATCTGATACAAACCAGGCAAGTACTCTGCCACTGAGGCTTTTATTAATGCACAAAGCATATTTCACCCTCTCCTTCTGCCTCCTATGCTTTGAAGAACATAATTCCTGAGAGTGTCCAGATTATTGCCTAAGGAACAGATCAATATTTGAAACTGCACCAGAAAACCACACTCTGCTCCCTCCCAGCCTAAGTTCTCACATGGACAAAAAGGAGGAGAAAAATGTTTACTATACAAATCACTTCTAGCAGTGATTTTGTCCTGGAGATTTCTGGGAGGATCTGCAGAAATACTAGGGTCTACAGGACTGCCGAGTGAGCACACTAACTGCAGCATGTCTTTACTGAGGCCATGTTTGAGGGCAAACACCAGCTTGGTGTCACATTTTCCTTTAAAGCCACCTTAACTGTTAGGATATGCCAAGCATTTTCCAAAGAGTGATCTTTTTTGGGGGTCAGGGTAGGACTGGGGATATAACTTGGGGTCTTGCACATGCTCCCACAAAGCTAGATCTCCAGTCCCCAAAGAGCAATGTAATGCTTATGGCAATCTGCTGTACAGCAAGTGCTATGAGTGCTGCATGTTTTGTAGATGAGAGAAGCACAGCGAAATGAAGTGACTTAGGAATGCAGTCAGCACAGTAAGGCCAGGAGCCGCAGGAAGCAGAGCGATTCCAGCGCTCTCACCCAGGTCTTCTCACCACGGCTGTTGAGCAGACTGGCAAAAGCCAGAAAGTAGAACTTTAGGGCACCTGTTAAATTGCCTTAACATTCTCTGATTTTGTTTCTTTTCAGCAAATAGGAAGATGAGAAGAAATTTGTCAGTAGACATAAGTCTTCAAAGTCCCACAAACCTGTACTAGACAGAAAGAACCTCCATTTTCTAACTGGATAAAGGAAGCTGTGTCTCCTAGGAAATTCAAAGTCCTCCCACAGGACTTGCTGGGTGGCAAGATAGTACTTTCTGCATAAATATCACAGACCTTCTGGCAAAGTCCCGAGCCTTCATCCAGTGCCTCTCAAGACACGTGCCAGCTTGGAGGATCCAGGCTTAGGTCAGCTCACCTGCAAATTCCTCAAGCACTCTAACTTCAGACTGCCACCCTCACAGAGATCCAGCGTTAATGTGAGGTGTGGCCGCCAGGTCTTCTCGTGGACCAGCATCGCCCGTACATATCAGGATCACCTGTTAGTTTGATATACAGCAACTTGTTTCTGTGCCTTGTCTCTCAATATTCATGTTTATGGCCTTTCAGTATTTTAGAGAGTACTGTTTTTTAGAAGTTTCCTTTTAAAGTGAGCTCTAATGTTCTACTAACATCTAAAACAAAATTTAAAACTAAGAAACTCACCTAAAATCCCAGAGAATTTGGGAGGAAAAACTCCTGAAAGTTAGCCCTTTCTCTCAATGTTTGTTTGGTGCTGATACTACTACGAAGAAACAGATATAAAGAGATATATACAGTTTTAGGGGAAATAACAAAATAATTATACAACTTTTGCAATAGGCTCAAAGTAATGGGAACAGAGAGATAAGCAGGTCTTGGACCCGCACTTAAAGAGATCTAAGTTATGAGACCAGGAAAGAAGCACACACTGCGCTAACAAGAGCAAGAGAATGTCAGAAGGAGGTGCGGGGAAGGGGGCACACAGCAGGGAAGTCACTAAGAGCCGGGTGTGCAGAGATGCAGAGTTAAACTGCAGTCGGGATTGGCAGCAACAGCCTTGCCAGGACAAGACCCCAATATTAAAAAGAACGTAGGCAGGAATTCAAAGGGTATGCAGAACAGTGGCTTTATTTTACAGTCAACAAAAAAAGCTAACTTTCTGACTTGATTTGGTTTTTTTTGTTGTTTTTTTGAGACAGGGTCTTCCTACAGCCCCAGCTGGCCTAGAATTCCCTATGAAGACCAGGCTGGCCTTGAACTCACAGAGATCCACCTGCCTGCCTCCCTAGTGCGGGGACTAAAGGTTGTGTACCACCACATCTGGCCTTCTGACTTGATTCTGATGTTTTAGTATGCACTTTTATATTTCATGTAATTAATACTTTTACATTTGTCAAATCACGTTCTCTGGTTTTTGGTTATTTTTTAAGGAAGTGATATTTAAATTTTTTATTTACTTCTTTAAAAATTTTATCTGTATGAGTGGTTTGCCTGCATACATGTAATGCACTCCATGTGCATGCAATGCTGGCAGAGACCATGAGGGCATCAGATCCCCCTGGAACTGGAGTTATGGGTGAGCTGAGCGTTAGCCGCCATGTGGGTGCTTGGAACCAAACCTGTGTCCTGTGGAAGAGCAGCCATGCTCTTAACTGCTGAGTCATTTCTCTAGCCTCATGTTTTCTGTTTCTAAATTTTCAATTTTGTTTTGGCTTTTTTAAATAAAAGATTTATTTTTGTCAGGCATAGTGGCACACGCCTTTAATCCCAGCACTAAGGAGACAGAGACAGGCAGATCTCTGTGAGACCCAGGTCAGCCTGGTCTACAGAGCAAGTTCCAGGAGAGCTGGGAATCAGAGAGACCCTGTCTTTAAAGAAAGAAAAAGAAAAATTAAATTATTTTTATTTACATGTGTGAGTATGTGCACATATATATGTGCAGGTGCCCACAGAGGCAAAAAGAGGGCATTGGATCCCCTGGAGCTGGAGTTATAGGAGGTTCTCCACAGGCAGATGTGGGTGCTGGGAACCAAACTTGGGTCTTCTGCAAGACCAGTCAAGTGCTGTTAACCTATGAGCCACCTCTCCAGCCCCTTGATTTGGCTTTTTGAGGTAGGCATCCCATGTAATCCAGATCAGCCTTGAACATGATCTTCCTGATTCTGAGATTATAGATGTACCCCTCCATGCTTGGCCTAAATTAACAATTTTTAAATCATATTTTAAAATGCACACTAGAAAGCCAGGTAAGATGGTACACATCTATAATCCCTACTACTCAGGAGGCTAAAGAAAGAGGACTGTCAGAGAATATGAAGACCTATTTCAAAACAGTAACAAAAAATTAATAATTCAAAGGAAATTTTTGGTTTGTTGCATAGGGGGAAGTAAATTATCCATTACTTGAACTTATGTTAAAAATAAAATTTTAACATAAATTAAAATTTATGTGAGATGGCTCAGCAGTTAAGCGTATTGCTTGTTCTTGTAGAAGACCCAGATTTGACTCCCAGGACCCACATGGGGCTAACAACCATCCACAACTCCAGTTCCAGGGGATCTGATGCCGACTCTGGCCTCTGAGGGTACTCTATGCAAGTGATTTACTTAAATGTATGTAGGCAAAACACTCATACACATAAAATTTTTAAATCCATAAAATTTTTATTTATGGGTTTTGTTTTTCTGTTTTGTTGTTGTTTTTGTTTTTTGAGACAGGCAGGGTTCTCTTGTCTATAGCCCCAGCTGGCCTGGAACTCGATATGTAACCAGAGATTTGCCTGCCTCTGCCTTCTGAGTACTGAGATTAAAGGTGTGTGCCACCATGCCCAACTTAATAAAATATTTTTTTTAATCTCAAATATTATCTTTAGTATACTGATTCAAATTTTTATTAAAGGCTCAAGTTTATTTTATGTGCATATTTTTATTTTATTTTGTGGCATGTATGTAAGTGTACCACATGTGTGCCTGCTATCCGTGGAGCCTGGAAGAGGGCGTTAAATCCCCTGGAAGTGGAGTTACAGGAAGTGATCCTTTGTGTGGTGCTGGGAACTGAACCCAGGTCTTCTAATGTTCTTAACTAGTAAACCATCTCACCAGCCCCACGGATTCAAATTTAACATTCATTTGTTTGTTTATGTGGAGGGTAGGTGTATTTCACGCCACACATGAGGAAATCAGAGAACAACTTGCAGGTCTTCTCTCCTTCCACTGTGTCAATTCCAAGGATCAAACTCAGGTCATCTAATCAGTCCACTAGAGATGCAGTCAAAATGACCAGTTTATGCTATTTTCCTAAAATGAAGCATTTTAAACTTTATTAGAGAATAAAATTAATGTAAAGCACTTCTGAAACAGTTGAGATTGCAACTTTATTCTAAACAGAAAGTACTTCCAGTGTTCGTTTCCTGAAATATTGTTATTCTTTTCATTTTTATTGCATTTACTTAGCTATTTACTTATTTATTTATTATGTGTACATGTGGATGTGGATGTGCACGTGCCAGGGTATACATGTGGAGGTCAGTGGACAACTTACAGATGTGGGAACCGTGGGGGTCTTTGGGCTTGAAGACACCTTTACCACTGAGCCATCTCTCAGGCTCTGAAATGCTCTGTTCTTTTAACTGTTCAGTCACTGAAAGTTCTAAGAGGAAGGAGGTTAAGAAAGACACTGACCTAATGCACTCGGTATATTTGTTCTACGGATAACATTCTAGATTTTATGTCAGGATCAAATCTGACACACAGGAAACTAAACATTTTGAGTAACATTTTAAGCAGCAGGCTCACTGTTCACTCTCTGGGAAAAAACTGTGACTTAGGGTAGCTGTACCACTGTAAGGTGCCTTTAACTTTCTGTAACAGACATTTAGGCTTAGCGTCTAGGGATTTAGCCTGATAACTGGATGCCAATATGGTAGACTGAAAACACACCTATAATCTATTCCCTCCCCCAGGAGGGGTTTGGCTAAGAGGACATGGCAAAGGTAAGGAAAAGTCCTCACATTCTGAAGCTGGAATGGGGAAGAACACCGGAGGAACCCCTAGAAAGAACCTGGGGAGGCCCAGGTCCAGAGAAGGGGGTGGGGTGAGGCGGGGCTAGAACATGCAACATGAGCTCTCAGGCTGCAAGAGGACTTAAGATCCCTCCCTCAGTCCAAGTAGGAAAGCTGTCCTCACCAAAGGGGGATGGGCACAGGGCACACTGAGAACAAGTGAAGGGGGTTGAAGTCCACACAGTGAATTCTCTGTTCACACTGCGACACCATTTCAAGTAATTAGGTTTCTTATTTTTTGTGCAGGAGTGTTTGTCTGCATTTATGTAAGTGCACCTGTATGGTGCAAGGTGTTTGGATCCCCTGGAACTGGGAGTTATAGACAGCAGTTTGCTGACATGTGTTTGTTTATTTTGGTCTTTTTGAGATGAGGTTTCCCTGTAGCCCCAGCTGACCTGGAACTCACTGTGAAGACCAGGCTGGCCTTGAACTCATAGAGATCCGCCTGCCTCTGCTGGGATTAAAGAAGTGTGCCACCAGGCCCAGTCTATCAAATAATTCTTTTTTAGCATCTCTTTTTCTCTTTAATGGACATCCAAGGATAACCAGATGTTTTTAATAATCTCTAACAACAAAGGAAACAGAAAAGGATTTTTGAGTTAGAAAAAACTTAAAAGGTACTCAAAAATAAAATTATACCTGTAATGAAGCTGTTTTTTTTAAACTGTACGAAGAATTTCTTCAAAATATCAAAAATAAGTAAAAGGTTAGATGATGAGCAGAAGCATGGTAAAATTAGAATGAAACAGAGATGAAGAGAAAGCAGAGGAGAACAGACTCAGCAAGGGCGTGAGAACCTTACCAACAGGACTCAAACCCGAGGCTAGAGAAGGGGGAAGGAGGTTGTCAGAGCAGAAACAGGACAAATTTCCCCAATGAAAGATGTGAGCACAGATGGAAAGATATCAGTTGCCAGTCTGATGGATGAGGAGACCTACCCAAAGCCTCGTTGTAAAAGTGCACCCCTGAGAAAACAAGATGATCCTCAAAATCTTCGAGGAAAGAAAAGCAGAACTTAAGACCCAACATTGGAAGGCTCCAGGGATCTCCAATGCCAACACTGGAAGCCACAGGCCAAGTGAGGATCAAGGAATCCAAGAAAGTAAAAGAACTACAAATCCAGAATCACATACCCAGCCAACTCTCAAGCAAGCACAAGCATGGACCACAGACTCGGCCAGGGACAAAACATAAAGTCCTACAGCAGAGGGTTAACACAGAAGTGATGAAGGTGAGGGTGAGAATGAAGGTGAGATGATGACGAGGATGAGGGTGAGATGAGGGTGAGGGTGAGGGTGAGGGTGAGATGAGGGTGAGGATGAGGGTGAGGGTGAGATGAGGGTGAGAGTGAGATGAGGGTGAGGATGAGGGTGAGATGAGGATGAGGGTGAGGATGAGATGAGGGTGAGGGTGAGGGTAAGATGAGGGTGAGGATGAGGGTGAGGATGAGGATGAGGATGAGGGTGAGATGAGGATGAGGGTGAGGATGAGGGTGAGGGTGAGATGAGGGTGAGGGTGAGGGTGAGGGTGAGGGTGAGGGTGAGATGAGAGTGAGGGTGAAGGTGAGGGTGAAGAGGATGAAGAGCCACCCCAGGATAAGAATCATAAGACAAACGTAGAAGAATAAAAATCCCAGTTTCAAAATGTGGCTTAGAAAACGGGACTCAAGAAAATAAGCAAATGAAAACACAAGTCAATAACCTAAAGCTACACCAGGTATGGCAGTAAATACCTGTAATGCAAAGAGGAGAGCAGAGCCAAGACGGTGAGATAAAGGTGAGACCTTGTCACCAAACCAAATAAAACCAAGCCAAACAAAATGTAATCATAATATATATTGTGGATATCACAAACACTAAAGAAGGATTTTAAAAATCAACGACTAAAATAAATAAAATATCACTCAGAAACTACCAGAGGCCACTTCTGTAAGCTGCGCTGTCCTATGAATGACCCATAGACGCAGGGATCAAGGTCGATGGGGCAAAACAGAGACCCTTATTTCCTAAGACTTTATACCGAAAACCAAATTTGGCAACCTACAGACACATTACTAATAACAATAAAAGCTCCATCTCCTAAAATACTATTTTCTGTCCATCACTTGGGCCAAGGAAAGAACTTGTGATACATAAGAATAAAGACCAAGATGTAGGAAACAAAACCAAAATGAAGAAACCCCAACCCAGGCTGCTGTTCCTCTTACTCACCATCTCCCTGGCCATTTCCAGCGCCTCCTGCAGACCATAGAGCCTGCCGCAGACCAGGTAGATTCCATTGGCCCAGAGAATACAACCCTCATGGACCCAAAATTCGTTGCTGTCAAGAGGTAGTTCAGGGATTTGTAACTCCAGCTCAGGGCCACCTTCGGAAGTGGTGGGTACAGAGGGCTTTGTGTCCAAAGCAGTCTTTTCGCTGCTGCCCTCAGTGGCTGCTTTTTTACAAGGGAGCCCCCTGGACAGGGACCGAGGACCTCCAACACAGTCTTCTGAGCGGTGACGCCGCTTGAACCGAGGATGTGCGGCCAGGCTCCTCTGCTCCTTCTGCTGCTGCTGCTCCTCCTCCTCCTCAGTGTCTGTCTTGGAACCATTGGAAGCACTTTTGTGCCGAACCTTGACCTTGCTCTGCATTTCTGTGGCTCTCTTAGGAGGTGGATTCTTCGGGAGAGTGGCAGCATAATCTTGAGGATAAAAGGGTCCAAAGAGGTCACCCATGTTCCGGTAACTGGCCCACTTGCCACAGAGACAGCAAACCAGGTGTCCCATAACAGAAGACTCTGTTACAACGGGCCCCTGCAGCATGAAGGACGAAGCTGGCAGAACTTTGCTTTCGGTACTGCTGGGGGGAGGAGTCAGAGATCTCTGACCCTTGCGGCTCCTCACCAATTTGGTCTGTTCTTCTTCTTCAGCATTGATGATTGTGCAAACAGCTCCAAGTTCACACTTATTTACTACATGGATGTAAGGAAAAAAAGACTTGTTCTTGACATCAGTCTTATCTAGCGGCTGGGTGGCATACTTGAGCTTGATCTCTGGCTCCTGTGGCTCCACAATGGGAACTGCCTGTTTGGTCTTCCGCTTCCTTGGCTGGGCCCCAGGCTTCCTTCTCTCCCTCCTTTGCCTCTGCTTTTTTGGTTTTGGCTCTCCATCTGCAGAACCTTCTGGTATCTGAGGGGGTTGGGGTGGTGGAGGTGGTGGCGGCTGCTTCTTTTGCTTATTCACGCTGCCGATGGGCCTCCCCTTCTTCTTTCCTGATGGGAAATACCCCTTTGGGGGGAAACTTTCTTGTTTGGGAGAAATCGTGACTGTGTCGTTCTCTTTCTCTTCAGCCTTAGGGTTGGCCTCAGGAGCCAATGTGCCCACTGGAGCTACATTCTTTGAGTCCGGGAAGATTAAAGGTGCTGCCTCACTCAGGGAACCATCAGGTCGTCCTTGGTTACCACCAGGCTTCTGTGAGGTTGTGGATGTCATGGTACCAAGGGGTTCCTTTCCAGTGGGAGTCGTCTCTGTGTGTGCTTCCACCTTCACTTCGTCATCCCCACCTCCACGCCACTCTTCTGAAGGCCGGGCGAGAGGCTTTTCAGCATCTGACTCCTGGTTAGTTGCACTGGCCAGGTCAGATGTCATCTCACCTTTTCTCTTCTCCATCTCGGCCTCCTGAGAAGCCGCAGTCCCGCCCTCAAGAGGCCCACTCTTCAGAGACAGTATGTCGTCCAGCGTGACCGTGTCTCCCCCAGCCTCGGTACTGTTTGTGGATGTGCTTCTCCTAATATTCGGAGACGTGATCTTCTGAACTATAGCTTCCAATTTCAATCCCCGTCCCTTCCGTGGAGGCAGGATTTTCGTCTTGGCAGGGCTAGTGAGTGTGACAGCAGGACGGTTTCTATTATCCGGGTTTGGAAGATCCTTGGAAGAATCTCTCTTAGGGATAGACTTGATATCCTGACTGTGAGAAAGATGGGCATAGGAATTGTATGCTTTATCGGCACCTTCTTTGGACGGGTGAAGGAGGCGCCCTTTATCTTCAGTGTTACTGTTCTTCACATCTTGTGACTGTCTCTTACTGGGAATGGGGGAGATAAAAGAGCGGACACGCCTCCGCATGATTAAGGGGTTTTGAGAAGAATGGTCCTCTTGACCTGGAAGCCTCAACATTACATTAGGTTTGGATGACTGTGCAGACTCAACTAGCCCATGTCCATCTGTCTCATGGGGTGGGCCATACCGCTTTTGATTAGATATTCCTGGAGGACCACTGCTTTTGGCCGGAGAAGTTTGCCGAGAAAGATCCCAACAAGACTCTTGTAATTTCTGAGGGCCATGCTTCAATTCCATGCCTTTGGAAGGCAGACCATCGTTCGACATGAGACAGCGCCCAGCTTCCTGACTACTGGGGTCATGGTATGTCCCCACTGGTGGGCCATACATCATGCCATCTTTGTCGTTTTTCAGGGGGCTCCGTACCCTGTCAAGAAACTGCTGCTGCCGTGGGCTCTTCCGTGACCCTTCCTGCCGGTGCTGTGCAGCAGCAATCACTCCCTGAGCAGAACTGCTGCTCCAGTCTTTATACTCCTCCTGCTGTTGGTACATCTGCCTCTTATAATGGAGCTGAGAATTCAAACCTGTATTAGGGTCCCCATAAGCATGAGCCCGGGTGTTTGTGTGGTAAGCAGAAGCCAGGCTTTCTGAGTTGGGAGAAAAGGGAGTATGTAACGAACTCTTGTTGGCCCTCTCTGAAAAAGTCATGTGGGGGTTCATGTGGTGAGTCTCTCCTCCTGGGCCTCTGCTCCTGCCAGGAGACACCTTCAGCTTTTCTGCAAAGTCCTGGTACTGAGAAGGGGATCGACCCCTCATGGCCTCCCTACTACCAATTCTACCAGGGACCCGCCTCATTGGCGTGGACCTGCTGTCTTGAGGGCCATAGTCTGAAAGGGAATCATGGGCTGCTCCCGGACTGCCACTGCCACGGTAAGACTCGTGCTTGATGCTCGCAGGGTGGCAGTGGTCTCCGGATTTCTTGTTGAAACTAGCTTGGGACTTGGATGGTTCAAAGTCTTCCTCTTTTATCTGCCCACTCTGGGATTTCAGCTTTGTTTCCATGGACACTAGCCCACCTGGAAGAATGACCGACTGACTTAAACTTGGGTTGAGACGTTCACTCCTCCCAATTCTGGTGTCGGCACTCAAGTGCCCCAATGAGTGAGCCCCCGGGTCCCTGACAATCTGTCTTAGTGGAGAAATATCACAGATCACTGATCTCCTTTCAGAAAGGGAGCCTCCAGGTTCATGGGCCGATGAGGGAGGTTCTATTTCAAACTTCCTGGGAATGGGGTAGTCAGCCAAATTGATCTGTTTCATCTCAGGAGCTGAGCTGCTAGATTTCCTTTCCCAGGGGCCCCAGTGGGGATTGTCTAACAGGGATCCAATGCTCTTGTTCAGAAGGCCCCTGCTGGCTAATTCATTGGTTTGACTGACTAAAATGTTGGGCCTCGCAGCTGCTTCCAGGCCACCAGCCATCCCCTGATGGTCCTGAGCACTCCTAGAGTACCTCCTGTCAGGGTGGTGGTGGTAGCCCTGAAGTACTTCCTGCAGGAGGCTTGGGAACTTCTCGTTTCGACCCTTGCGTTCCCCGTGACTGGCAAAATCCCCCTTTTCTTGCCCTGTAGGGTACTGAGGAAAACCACTGACATTTCGTGGCACAGCTGACCCAAAGCTTTCTTTGTAACTGTAGCGCAAGCTTCCAGGAGACTTGTTAGGCTCAGTCCTGCCTGTGAAACTCGGGCCCCCTGCAGAGTGGCTGCTCTGGCCATTTCCCTCTCCGTTATGATTAGAGCTGTTATCACCATTCTTGCCTCCTTTGCTCCCTCCTCCTGGAGGGTCGGGCTGTGGAAGTGACGTGTGGCTGGCATCCTTCACCCCACTGTTGCTAGGTGGCCTCTGACTGGAAGCAGGATCTTCCTCTTGGGAGCCTTTATCTTGTCCACCAGGTTTTTCTACCCGACCCGTCATGGCTTCCCGGGAGACAATCACCCCAACTGTCTTCTCGTTGACTTTCATGTTCCCCTCAGATGACAGTGGTGTGTCCTTAGCACCCGGCGAGGCAGCTTCTTCTCTAGCTGCAGGACTGTCACTGAGCCTGGGAGGTTCATTCTGAGCACCTTGTGCAGGTGAGGAGCCGGCTTTCTCTGAGGTTCCACACTTGTAAGTGGCATCAGAGCTTGTGCTCTGGCCACTTAGCTGCCTGACTCTCTCACCTTGATCTTCTGAACTGCTGGAGCAACCTCCATCCAATGACTCTGCCATAGGAGACTTCAGCTGCTCCTCAGGTTGTGAGGAGCCTTCCGAGTTTGTACAGCTATCTGCTTTCTTAGATGAGGAGGAGGGCCTCTTGGAGGTCTTCTTCTGAGGTGTCAAGGCATCAGAAAGTAGCATGTGCTGAACAGTATTAGGAAGATTGGCCACCTGAGTACTCAGAGCACTCAAACTACTCAAGCCAGGATCCGTTAGCCGCTTTTCTGACACCCCTTCTAGCCCAAACCCTTTGAAGCCTCCGGCATGAGAATTTGGACTGGACATCATTGATGGGGTTGGACTGAGTTGAGGCATTAGCTGTAAAATTCGGTTTCTGGAACCCATGGGCACACTGCCTTGCCCACACTGGAGATTCTCCCCACTCTGCATGAGAGGAGAAGGGGTAGAGCTACAGCTTGGTGACTGAACCACGGAGGCAGCTGGAGAGGGATTAGAAATGGGGCTGAAGTTCTGGTGGAACTGCATAGGGGACCTCACAGGAACCTCAGGCTGGTTGTACTGCCCCACCTGGCCTTGCAGGGGCAGTTTGGTGGCAGCATTGGTGTACTGCATCACATGCTGAGAGGGATGTTGCTGCTGCGGCTGCTGCGGCGGCGGTGGCGGCTGCTGCTGTGGTGGCTGCTGCTGTGGCTGTGGCTGCTGCTGCTGCTGCTGCTGCTGCTGCTGCTGCTGCTGCTGCGGCTGTTGCCCTTGCTGGGATGCTTGTGGAATCTTTGTCTGTTCAAAATTTTTCATAGACTGCGGTTGGTAACTATAATTTGACTGTGTTCCATAAGCCTGTGCATTAGAGCCCACACTATGCCCTTCATACTGGGGTCCAGCATTCACACTATAACTGCCGTCGTAGCTTTGTCCAGACTGACTGAAACGCTGTGGGGAAGGAAAGGAGGAAGAGGAGGAGGAGGAAGCAGAAGACTGGTAGTGTTGGCCAAACTGACCCACTCGTAACTGGTACCCAGCAGCAGAGGATGGCAGGGTTGAAGTCCGCTGCATTGGCTGTAAGTGGGACGAGCCAGAGGCTGGCTGTCCGGTGGCTTGTGGCAGAGGCTGATGGGACTGGTAAAGCTGTTGTCTCAACTGCTGTACTTGCTGCTGCTGCTGCTGCTGCTGGCTGGAGGCCTGCTGCTGGTACTGAGCACTCCCTGGAGAGAAAGGCCCTGTGTAATCCTGCTGATAATGAGACACACCACCAAGGGCAGAGTGCTGCGCTTGAAATTGGCTCACATGACCCTCACTCCCATACTGATTGCCAAAGCTGCTCCCCTGGGGAGGTCCATAACTCTGCACAGGCCCAGAAGGCCTTCGCTGAGGCTGTGGGGCTCCTGCTGCCACGGGGTCTTTGTTGCCTGTCATGTAGTAAAACTCTCCAGCTTCTTTTCTGAAACCCTGGTAGCTCTGATGGCCGGAGGTCTCGCTAGCCATTGCTGCGGCGGCTGCTGCTGTTCCTCGCCGTCCACCACCGCTGCTGCCGGTGCCACCACTGCCACCACCTGTGCTCCCGAAATTCTGGAACATCTGGGCCTGACGAGGGCTGAACTCTTCTATACGGGATGAGCTGTGTACCTCCTGTGGGTAGCTCTGCTGGTTTCCGTGGTAACTGCTTTGCTCCCGAAAGGACTGCATACTGTTCAGCAGCACAGCAGCAGGCCAACAGCCCTCCTGGAAAAGGAAGAGAAGAAAGAAACTCATGAGACACACATCTGCTCCATACAAACAAGACCAAGTCTAGGACAGCCCGGATGACCAGTTAGAGCTGACTGACTTGAATTTCATCTCGTTTTTACTTATTCTATTTCGGATAATGTAGAAAAGCGGAGAAATGGGATAAAGAACGAAGCAGGAGCCTGGTACAATGAAAGAAATACTAGGTGTATAAGAATTCCATACGGTCTTTAAAGAGTTTCATTATCATTTGGTAAGTAAGCCCCTGGCCGCAATTCAACTGGGTTAAACATCAGGATGTATTATTACTGGCAATGAAACACAACTTTTAACTAATCTTTCAATTAAAGTGGGGAATAGTGAGAACACTCATTTCTTTGCTTTTGTTTATCACACTGACCAAGAGCCTCAAACAATGAGTCAGTTCTTCCACTGCCCCTCAAACCAGAAACAGAACTGCCCCAAAGCCAAAAGCCAGTGCATTGGGTCCAAACACACAACACTGGGGGTTACTACCAAAATTCCTGTGCTGATTCATGACTCTGGGACACTCAACTCCTCACTGTAGACTCCTCACACCAGTCAACTACACCAACATCAGAGCTGACCTTTTCTTGCCAATAACTCTATCCAAAGTTATTTCTCAACCACTACCCTCACTTCCCAGGTACAGAGAGCTACATAAAGGCAGGGTCATTGTCACTACTCTTTCAGACTTTTTTTTTGGGGGGGTGGGGTTGTAAGAAGTTTCAGTACCTCTAATCTCCATATGGCTTTTCACTTGCCAATCAAATATTCAGTTACTACTGCTATTCCTCTGATGGAGAACTCTGGAGAATAGCGAAACTACAGCTGAAAAGACTATCAAGGGCTAGAGGCATGGCTCAGAGATTAAAAGGCCCTGCTGCTCTTGCACAGGACCTGGGTTCAGTTCCTACCCCATATCAGGTAGTTCACAATCGCCTATAACTCCAGTCCCAGAGGATCCAACACCCTCATCTGGCCTCTGGAGAAACTGAGCACTCATTGGTATACATATATACATGTAGCAAACACTTATAACACATAAAATATAAAAATAAGTCATACACACACACACACACATATCTATATCTCAAGTATAGGACTCAAATTTTCAAGAGGAATCTGACTGGGCCATCACTTTTACAATCTCTTTGCTAATGTACGCATCATCTTCTGGCTTAATCAAGAGCCATTTTCCTTTTTGCTTGGACTTGTCTTCTCCCCAGAGTCAAAGAAGAGGACAAGGCCTAACTACTCCAAATGATTTTAAAAATCAATTGTTGGGACTGAAGAGATGGCTTAGCAGTTAAAGAGCAATGGCTGCTCTTGCAGAGGATCCAGGTTCAATTCCCAGCACCCACATGGAGGCTACTAACCCCCCAGTTCCAAGGGATTCAATACCCTCTTCTGACCCTGACCTCTGAAAGCCCAACACACTTTTGAATACCTTATGTCTGAAATAGCTAGTCTGGGTCTACTTCTTTATATCTGATTATAAAGTCACAGAACTAAAGCTTTCCTTTTAATATTCATAAACAAAAATCTCAGTGCCTAAAGGAAACCATCTCTTCACCTTCAAATGTCTCTTCAACAGACAACCAATTCTCCCAATGTTGCTGGGCAATAGTGTACATCTACTTAGGTGCTCAATATAATGCTTGGCGTTGTTCCAGTAATTACATGGACTAACTCAGTCTTCACAAGACCAGCACCTTCATTTCACAGATGAGGAAACTGAGGCTCAGATTTCATGAAGTTCCTGAGGGCCCAGTGTGGCAGCACAACAGGCCATTTTTGCCACATACTGTATTACCCAGAGGATATTTTACAAGGTCAATAACACGTCAGAGCTCGGCCTTGAAGGCAGGTAGCTGCCAACAACACTTGTTTGTTCCTTCAGAACTGCCCTCTCACAGGACCTCTAACACTGTTCCGGCTGATTCTCTACCTCCTCCAGCTCTTCTAGGACTGTCAAGAACAAGTCCGTTTACATATGAATTTCTCCTGTTCTAGTTTAGTGCCAGTGGCCCTCTCTAGATAATCAAGTAAGGCTGATGTGAGCTAAAATGAAAGAAAACACTAAGTTTAGCAGTTGTTAAAGAATGAAAAGCTGCCTTCAGAGATGACCTCGCTACAAATACTTTACATGTTATTTAGTTACTTCTGTAAATAAAGCTGGCCTTCTGAAGGTTTAAGAGCTAAAGACCCCTCCTGACACCAGCAGTTTGGCCTGGGCCTGCCTGGTTACTGAGAACCCCATCTCTACTGGGAAAACAGCCATGGGAAGGAACAATTCCTCTGCAGGCTGCTCCTAGCCCTTTTCTGTACACTTCTTTGCAGTGACTTTCTTCTCTCTGTAGTAATAGCTTGTGAACTTGAAGAGAAAAAAAAATCCATGGTTGGGTGGGGGGATCCATCCCCGAGAGTACAAGGCGACCTATATATGGTTGGCACAAAGTGTGAGTGCTGAAAAGTGGTTCCAAGTTTATCTTCTGTAGGCGTTTCAAGTAAAGCAGAAAGAAAAAAGTGCCAGAAAAGAAGATGCACACCCAAGTGTGTCTTGTAACCTCATCATCAGATACGGAACAACAAGCTAACGAGAGCACCCCAATACTGGCCTACCAAAAAAACAGCATCTGTTTCAAAGAACTGCGGTTACTTATGGCAAATGCCTAGATTCCTTTGCCTGACTGAATATAAACATGTACTAAAGGAAACTCAATCTCCCACAGTCCGTCCATCAGCAACGAGGAATTTTCAGACCCAACTGGAAGAGGTTCGCTGACACACTTTTCTCCCATCCCTTTCCTGACTTTCTCACTTAACGTGCTTAACTTCACGTTTCAGACAGGACATGGAGGTGCATGAGAGAAGTCCAGGACTGAAACCTATACAGGCCTATGGACTGCTGTCCTGAAGGAAGGCTGCTGTCCTTGTCTGTCTGAAAAAAACAGCATCGACTTCCACTGTCCGTCACCATCATCCTCCCAGTCCGTTCTTTTCCCGCAAAGTCTTCTGAACTGTCTTCAAGAAAGCTCCCATCTTTCCACAGCAAGCAGGTTTACCCTGCTGACAGAAGGACAAGAGAACAGCACCCTCACTTTAAAAAATGTTACAGTCGTTAAGACATTAACAACATATACAGTTCCAGGTGTGGCCCCCATGGGAACATACAGTCTATCTTCAGGCTTACCCACCTTCAAACTAGCCCATGCCCTGGGAGTGCCACCAGAGACCAAGGACAAACTCTGCCACCCTCTGGCTTTTGGCCTAGTTTAGAGACAGTGAAGGAGATCTGCTCTCCTGGTCCTGACCCAGCAACTACTGAGGTTGGTGGAAACTTTCCACCAGCAGAGAGAGTTTTGTCAGGTGTCTGGCAACCTAAGCATTTAGCCTGTTTTCTCTGAGTTCAGAAACTCCTTCCTCTTGCCCTTCAGGCTCAGGGTGTAGTTAACAATTCCCTGGGATTTCCAGGCCAGAAGACGCTACTTCCCTGGTTTATTGCTCTAACTCTGTTCACCCTTTACAAACAACCCCGTCTTTACTCTGCTGCACTACAATCAAATCCACATCCCCTTTCCATGTTCTCTGCTGCAGATCAGAGACTACCTTCCAGAGCCTTTTCCAGCACTTAGTATACAAAGAGAAGCACGAAAGAGATGGCGACCTGAGAAAAGGAAAGGTCGATGTCCCCCAAGGCATCTGCAGCAGACAAGGACTCCCAGCAGCGTCCTTCCTCCCCCCAACAAGCTCCTGAGAATAACCTCCTTGGCAGTTCCGTTCCAGGTCATCAGAAGCAGCCAGACCTCTCTTCCAATCTTGGTTCTTCCCAAGTTGGCTCAACCCTTAATTCCTACATCAAACCCTTCATATCTGAAATAGAAAGCTGCTCTTACTCTGAACGCTACAATATTAAATGCTCCTCGAGTCACTAGTTTGAATGATCTGTTTTCTACTGGGACCCTCACTGATAAAGGTCTCTCATTCCCAGGATTTCAGAGTATACTACTATCACTTGGGGAGTGAGACTTCTATTCCATGCAATATAGTATACAACAGGGACGAAAAATCCTCCCAACAAAACACCTAGAAATGTCAGACAAAGTACACAGCAAAACTGCAAGGAATACCCAAGATTCAAGAGTAGCAAACACAAGGGTGTGAGAAAGGCAGAGCTAGGGCCTGGTCCTCTTCTGTTGGAAATGGTGAGACACATCAGTCACGTAATGATTCCAGCCAGTGTTACGTGTGGTAGAAACAATTTATGTAAAGATGATAGCACGTGTTTACTCTTAGGCAGTCACCAATGTATTTTCTTTCATTTTTCAAACATTTTTATCAGGCAGAGTCTCACTCTGTTGCCCAGACTAACCTGAAACACACATCCTCCTGTCTCAGCCTCCTGAGAACTGGGATTATAGACATGAACCACCAAATCTGGCTCAATTTCTTTTCAACAGCAAAGATAACGCCGTTCTCTCCTCACCCCTGCTTTATAATCAGCCCCAGCTCATCTCTTGTGCACATAAGGTGTTGTCTAATCACAACCCTTGCATTTCCTTATTTGTCTCTCTGGTCCTGCAGGGCCATTTCCATTTTCCTCACCCAGCAGAATGTTCCCTCAAGTTCTCTGTCCCAGGACCAGTCAACGGAAAAGGGAAACATCTTCCTTGACTTGCCTGCCACTCTGACAATGTAGTACTCCCATAGTCCTACATGGCCTCTGGCATCTTTTGACAGTTTCTGCTTTTCTCATCCAACAAGCCTGTTCAGAAGTCCCCCTGAGCCATCATCCCTCTCACCTTGGAGCCTTCTCTGAAGCATCCCAGGTCCACAAATGTCTTCCTAATCTATCAGGTCACATGGGCCCCAGGACCCCCAAAATCATTGAAATGTGATCTCTACAAGCTTTCCTTAAAGCACAGAATTTCTTAGTTTGATTTCACTTAGTGAAACTAAACAATAAAGTGCATGTACCTTTAACCAGTACCTAAACCCATGAGCTATAAAATAGTAATAATCATTTACTAAGCAACTTCCCCATGCCAGGCTATCTTGTTTTCAAATGTGTGTTATTAATAATGGATGAGGGGGGAAACTGCTAAATTATGACATTCTAAGTCATTTTTCTAGGACAAACTGATAGTTGATAACTCCAATCTTTTTATTCTACAACTCATGATCTTTTTACTAGATCACATATTAAGCAAAAATACCTCCAAAATCCATAATTTTTGTTGTTGTTGTTGTTGTTTCTTCTTTTAGAATTCTGACGAACTACTTGGGTCAAATCTAAATCAATGGTGGCTATTGCTTAGTTATTGCATGCCTAACCCATGCTATGCCTGCTAAGTAGGTACTGTATATACATGTTAATACATTCACTCTTTACCATGACCTGCTGAAGCTCAGAAGTAAAATAAATAAAACACATGTCTCATAAATAGAAAGACAGGCTACGAAATGCCCACTCCAGATTCCAGTCTACATTTCTGGCAGAAGCTTTCTCTAAAGCAGCCAAGACAAGGCTGCTATGCTCATAATGAGAAGCATTAAGAAAGCAATCTTGAAGTCTGCTGAACTGGGCCTGGCCTCCTTAAACCTCTGTGCCATCTGCTTTGCATGGAAACAAAGGCACATGCATCTGTCCAGTGACTGGTCTGCTTCTCCATTGTCTACACCCAGCTTGCACACATATAGACTCCAGCCTGTGCTCGGTGTGACCAGTCTCTGTTCAATTTAGGGCTTTGGAGCAAGCTGATATACTGAGACCACTGGTGGCTTGAGAACTTTACAGGAGCCCAAAACAGCTTAAGGAACCAAGACAATGGAATTCACAACTCTGTTGATTATCTAGCGGAAAGGAAATCTACCACAATGCTGTAGGTTTAAGAATTTTGCTCTCCAGAGTCAAAAAACTTTATCATGTCAGTTGTGTAAGCTCTGTTTTTTTTTTTTTAATCCATCATGATCAAATACATGCAGATCAAAACTGAAACCATTAATTTATAGTTATTGAATTTGTTGTTGTTGTTGTTGTGGGTTTATTTTGAGACAGGGTCTTGCTGTAGCCCTAGATGACCTGGAACTTGTTATGTAGAGTTCCAGGCTGGCCTCAATCTCACAGACATCAGACTGCCGCTGCCTCCTGAGTGCTGGGATGAAAGGCTTATAAGCCACCATGCCCCTCCTGGCAATATTAAACTTTTAAAACATAAAGCCAGGCCTGGTGGTACAACTGTAATCCCAGTACTTAGGAGGTTGAAGACGGAGGATCAACACAAATTGAAGCTAACCTGGACTATATTTGGAGACCCTATCTCAGAAAGCCAACCCCAATTCCTTTTTCTCAAAAAAAAAAAAAAAGAGAGAGAGAGATCATATCCCATGTGGTGAGCTCCAGTGGAGGGTGGTACAAATGCAAAAGGCAGCACATGATACTACAACTTTTTAAAACAATAAATTGGTAATAACTTTCAAAACAAACAAACAAAAAAACCAATAGACTGCTCCGGTGGAATCTGTAAAAAGAAAAAGTATCCTACAATCGGAGCCTTTTTATCACTTGGAAATGATTAAGCAAATTATGGTGCATCTCAGATACTTAAACAGTACAAGGGGCTGGAGAGATGACAGCTGTGAAGATCACTGGCTGCTCTTGCAGAGGACCCCATTTCATCTCCCAGCACCAACATGGTGACTAACAGCCATCTGTAACTCCAATTTCAGGGGATCCAATGCCCTCTTCTGGCCTCCATGTTCACTGCAATGTACACTTACATACATGCATGTAAAACATTCATCCACATAAAATAAAAATAAATTCATAAAATAGTGAAAAATCATTCTTAATAACTGTGATGATTCTAGCAAGACATACTTATTGTTAGCATACCTGTGCCGTGATTATATCTGAAAATTAGGCACTCTTTTTTAAAAATAATTTATTTTTATGTTATGTATATGAGTGTTATGCCTGCATGCATCCAAGTGCACCCATGTTGTATAGTGTCCAAGAAGGACAGAAGAGGGAATGCAGCCCCTGGAACTGGAGTTATGGGTAGTTGTCAGATGCCATTTGGGTGCTGGGATTGGAACCCGGGTTCTCTTCAAGAGCAGCCTTTGCAGTTTCTAGCTCTGAAATTAGGCATTCTTAAAGTTGGAGACTAAGGCAATGACCAAGAAAGGTGGCAACCTTTTGACTACCCAGCGACAGGACTGTGGGTACACTTTCACCCTATTTCTACTTACATTAGCACTTGTAGATAAAATACTCTCTAAAATTTTCCCATTAACTTTAAAAATTTGGACCTGATGAGGGACTCAGCAGGTAAAGACGCTTGCTATGCAAGCCTAATGACCAGAGCTCAATCCCCGGAATCAACATAAAGGTAGAAAAGAGATCCTACTCCAGGAAGCTGTCTTCTGACCTCCACAGGAGTCATACCAAGCAGGCGTGTCTCCACAGGCAAATAATAAAAATTAAATTTTTTTAAAAAGTACACTCCTTACATTATTGAACCTTTCACTATCCCAACAATACCTGTGTTTGATCTATCCCCATGGACAGCAAAACCAGAACCAACACTCATACACCTTAGCATTGTCCAAGCATGTATGCTTAAGAATCACTGGCTCAGAGCTATCTTTTAGAACTACACTTAAAAACAGCTGAATTCCCTCCCCCACCATAACATACAGTGGGCAGGCCTATTTTTATGCATAATCCCCAAAAGCCCACAGGCTGAAGCATTCTATCATTGACCTTCTCTTACCTACACAAAATCAGCTCCTGGACTAACTGCAGGAGCTAACTGCAGGACTAAGCACGACCATAGCTCTCTTACAGGGGCATCCCAAGGTCACATCACATAACCACATCTGAGCTAAGGATGGCTCCACAGTGGGGAGAGGGGAGCACAGACTGATGGCACCTCGGACTAACTGAAGCTCCCTTCCTAACTTTCTTAACTGTTGAACCCCAGGGCTTCAGGAATTTTCTTTCTCTGTTAAGGTTGTTACAGCTTAAGTTTTCGGACAAAAGCATTAAGACAGTGAGAGTGCTGTCACTTATAGGCCAAAGTGCTTCATTCTATAATTTCTCAGTATAACTTTGCTTTGGTTTTTTTAAGCTAGGGTCTCCCTGTAGCCCCAGTTAGCCTGGAATTGGCTACACAGACCAAGCAGGTCTCAGTCTCAATGAGATCTGCCTGCACCTGCCTTCCCAGTGTTGGGATTAAAGGCATGTGTCACCCTGAGCAGCTTCAATATAGTTTTGAATTAAAAGTCTAGATACGAAGGACTAATCCAAAATACAAGTGGGCAAGGGAACTGGAGAGATAGTTTAGCTGTTAAGAGCACTGGACCCGGGGTTCAATTCCCAGCACCCACATTGCAACTTACAACCATGTATAACTTCAGTTCCAGGGGATCCTATGCCTTCTTCTGACCTCTGTGGGTACTGCATGCACATGGAACACATACACATATGTAGGCAAAACACTCACCCACAAAAAAATACAAACAGATTTTTTAAATTTTTAAGTAGAAGCAGGCAAAAGCTTTATGAGGAAAACTACAAACTTTCATGAGACGCCCAAAAGAAAATGAAACTAAACTCAAAACAATCTGAAGAGTAACACGGCCAGAGAAAGAGGACCAATGTCACAAGTCAAGATGCCACCGCTTGGCTTGATTAAGCCTACTCAAATTCCAGTCAAAATGACAAGAGTACTGACTTCATTTTTAAATCATTTCAAACATACAGGAATGTTTAAGAATTGTTCCAAGTGCTTACATATCTCCTTCAGGAAGGATGCCCAATTTGGTGCTTCACATCATGGGCTAAGTTTCCTACACATCCAATGCCACAAGTCTCATCCTGATCCCTTTGAAAAAACTAAGGACATGCTCCTACAAAACCAACATGCTCAGCAGAACCTCCATATCCAAAGTCAACACAATACTGTACTACCAACTCAATCCACAGGCCCCATCTGAATGATGTCAATGGCCCCAAGAATGTCTGTCCCCCATTCTCCAACTCCCCTACCCCTGCTTGCTGGTCCAACATTTCATCCATTTATCATGTCTCTACCAATGCCTGTCAATCTTCAGTAGCTCATCAGTCATCGCTGACTTTTATGTCCCTGCCGGAACACAGTCCTTTTATCATACAGGGTCACGCCTCAGCCCAAGAGAGGTCTGTATTTCCTCATGACCAATCATTTTGGGTTTCTAAGTGCTGTATCTACTAAGTCAAACCTGGGTTTCTTGGGGGGCGGGGGGGCGGTAAAGTACAAGGTACATGCCTGCAATACTTTACTCTGCCAGAAAGACAGGATATGCTTTTTATCTGATGGAGATGAGGCCAGCCAGCCTCAGGAAGTACTTGTGATTTTGTGGGACCAGGGTGTGTGTGCACATGTATGCTCGCACATTTACTGAGTTAACAACGGGATCGTTCCAAACCAGTTCTCCAGCTGGGTGTGGGCAAGGACAAACCTCATGAACAATGTAAGTGAAAAGGCATGGTATCTGAAGTGTGTCTGAGTAGGGAACGAGGGGACTCAAGAGTCAACATCTGTAACACCTCAAATCTGGAATATAGGGCTGAAGATGAATTGGCAGTTTAAGAGCACTGGCTGCTCTTGCAGAGCTCATGTAGAGCTAAGTACTATCTGTAACTCCAGTTCCAGGGATCTGATGCCCTCTTCTGACCTCAGTGGCCACTGCATGACACAGGTGCACTTACATACATGCAGGCAATACACTCATACAAATAATAAAAACTATAAATAAAATTTTCTTTTAAAGTTTGGAATATGGGTTCATAGATGTTGGGGTAGCATGCTACTTTTGGTAGAAAGAAAATTAAAAACTGTTTTTTTTCTATGTTTAACATATCTTATTTAACACAAAAAAATGGCTCCCTATGTAATCAGATTGAGAAATCAGCACAATTCACAGAATTTAAGACACTTTCGCTTCTGCTGCCACCTTCACTTCTCCAGGTCTTCCTTCCACACCTCGTGATTCAGTTCCCCAAGCCCATGTTGCCCCACATCGTGACTGCTAGTGCCTTCCACATTTCCTTAGAGAGCAATGTCTCAGTGAGTTCATCACTCCCGTCAACCCCAGAGCCCTGGCAATGGAATCTGAATCACACATATTCATAGTCTGAACTCAGTTCCTCAGCTCACTGCTAGTGAAATCTTCAACTTTTTATGCACTTTCTTTAATGCTCAGTTTCTTCAAGCACAGAACAAAAATGCCCTCTGATATGCCCTTGATAAAGCAAATGGTAAACTCCATGAACCTCAACTGTGTGGCCCATGGACAGGGAGCACTGCTATTCCCTGGAACTTCACTGCAGGCTCTCGAGCTCCACGGGCCTACAGAAGCAGATTCTGTATGTTAACCAGCTCACCGGTCAGTCACATGTACAGAACTGTTTAACAAATACTGATGAAAGGCCTTGAGGAAGTAAGGGCCACATTCCAAATCTACTAGAAGTCTTCACAGAGTTTGGAGCTAGTGGGTGACATGTTCCAATTTCAGCTTCCAGATGGTTCTTTGACTGTGTTGTGGAAAACAGAATATGGGAAGGGCAGAGCAGAAGCAGAGATTCAGAGAAGCAGCTATTTTAGTAATCGGGGTAAAGGATGTTGACTGTACAGATGAATGTGGTGGTGATGGATGTGGTGGTAGGTGGTCAAATAAAGGACACAGGTCTAAGTGAGAGACAAGAGACACTGCCAGTGGGTCAGAAGTGGATGTGAGGATACAAACAACAGCATTCTAGATGAGCCATGGAAACCCTGCTCAGTCAGACTAGGCGGGTGCAGCAGGCAGCCCACTGGTGTAAATGATGACAGTGAAGCAGACAGAAGCAGTTAACTGCCCAGACCCCAACCCAAGTCATCAGGTCTGACTGGCAGTGGGCTTGTGCGCCAGGACTCCAGCACCACCTACTACAGTACAACCAAAAAACACCACACTATCCTGGAGAGGGAAGAGACCTAGGAGCGCAACAGGACCTGTCCTTTGCCTGACATGTTACCTTTGAGATTCTTGAAGGACGTCCAAGTGGAGGTGTCAGAGAGACAGTGGACATGACTGGATCTCAGGCTGGGGTGGGGATAAAAAATGGTTAAGCTCATCGGCAAAGAGAATTCAAAGCCAAAGGAACAGACGAGATCACCTTCAGGAGGCTGTGAAATGAGTTTAGAGGGTCTTAAAAACACTTTTAAAAAAGGAAATAAAACGAGATGGAAAACAAGAGTCCATAACTCACAATAAGATAAAGAATGCAAGCCCAGTGTGGTGGTGCACAGCCTTAAACGGGAGGCAGAGACAGGCAGATCTCTCTAGATCAAGGCCAGCCTGCTCTACATAGCAAGTAGGCCAGCTGGGGCTAGAGGGAAATCCTGTCTCAAAAAGAGATCAAGTATACAAACCAGTTTATGAAATCTGTTTCACTTTCAAAAACTTGTGTAATGAATTATGCTGGGCTGGCATTTGGTGAAGTTTAAAAAAGAAAGGTTTAAAGGCTTAGCACTGGGTCTAAGGAATAGGATTTGTCCTCAAATCACTCAGGTTAAGAGGAGGAGAAAAAAAGCCCAAATGGGGAATAAAAGAATTTAGTGAGGGAGGGAACAAAATATGCTTCAGGGCAAACAAACGTGAGACAGCAAATCTGACGTGTGTTAGAGCCACACAGCATGTATACAGGAGACCTACACATAGATAGCTATGGGATGGTGAGAAAAGCACACACTGCTCAGGGGCAAAAGATGACTTCCTTATACCAGCACAAGTGACACGCAGGAGAGAGGGAAGGTGACTTTTTGGACTCAGGGTTTGAGGGAAGGCAGGGCACACCATCTACAACACCTATAAAGAGCAAAATCAAATTGCTTGGGGGTTTGTAGCATCTTCTATGTGCTGTGACCTTTACTGGGCCTAGGAAAATACTAAGACACTGCTCTGTTCTGAAAAGGTTTCATTCTTCAGGAGAACCACAGTGCAGTGACACGAGGCTCACAAGGCAGTACGTGACAGGTTCAGGCAGGGTAACAGCAATTTTCTTTTCCAACCATAGTGGTCAATCCATATCCATGACTCTGTCTAGACCATGTGTTCCTTGTCTGTACTCCTACCTCTTTGTAATCTGGCTCTCTCCCAAAAGCTTGACAGTCACTGACTATCTGGCTTAGGCCTGAAGTCTCCAGGAACAATTTAGCTTGGTGATCTTGCCTTACGTGACCTTTCCAGTTCATATACCACTATGTGGGGTCCAGTCTTCTGCCTTTGCCTTGCCTTTCCCACTTCATACATGGGTCTCACCTCCCCAGTCAGGAGCATTTAACAAATGTGTCTGACATCTACAAGATTCTCTAACAGCAGCCAAGTAAACACTTATTGACCTTCTGTAAAGACTTCCCTTCAATTCAACTTACTCAAACAGGTCTGATGCATTCACTCCTAACCTAAAACTTCTCACTGTCTCCCAATCATCTGCGCAGTATGAAGCCTGCTCAGTCTTGCCCCAAGACCGTCAACAGCCCGCACTTTACCAGCCTCTTGGATACCCTAAGGCTAGGGAGATGGACCAGAAAAACTCAAGAGATAAAAAAAGATAAAACAGGAGACGGCTAGGCATCAAACTGTTGACAACAGATGTCTTTGGGATGGGATTAGACACAGCATTAGCTGTCATACCTGTCTTGGCTCATTGAATCTTAACAATCCTATGATGCGATTAGCCATTTTACAGATGAGACAACCGAGGTTAGAAAAGCTTAAGTAAGGTTCACAGCCAGTCAGTGAGGAGGAGAGGCAGGGGTGGATGCCTATGTCTAATACAGAATGTGCCCTGACCTCTAATGTGCTCGTAGCATCCTTGGTCTTTCCTAGAGTAAGCAGTACGCCCTCTGCAGCCTTGCTTCTGTTCAAGTTGGTCCTTCTGTCATAGTAATAATGATTTTGCTGACATGCCATTTACTTTCAAAATCCTGTACAAATTCTATTCTCCAGCCTTTATGCATCCCAGAGAACAAAGCATGATGCACACTGCCAGAGTTACTTCCTCCTCCACTTTGCCCAGAGTGCAGCCTGGTCCTCCTAAGGCTGCATATAGAGCAAGCATTCAGACACTGGGTGAACTGAGCTGACAATACCATTCACCTTTCTGACAAAAAAAAAAAAAAGTAACAGATGGAAACTACAGTTTTCAGAATGGGATTTAACTCAGCGGCAGAGCAGTGGTTGGCATGCACAAGCCATGGATTCAATCCACAGCAAACAAACAAAAGTTTTACTTAAAACTGGGGAGGAGATTAACAGGGAGAAGGGTTTCTATGATCCCCGCCTCCGTCCTCTGCTCAGAACTGAAGTGTGGGAGGCAAGTCGGTCTTCTTTCGCCTTTTCCACAAGGTGGGTGAACAGAATAGGTCCCCCTTCCTGATGAGTAAAACCAGCTTCATCTACTACTAAAACATTCATAATGCAAATGTAAATCTAAGGTGCTTTTCAAAGCTTTTTTTTTCCCCTTAAAAAGAGTTCTGAAATTTTCCAAAGGCTCTGACCCTCAAAAGGAAGCACCTATGTATAGAACAAAAAAGGTGAAAACACCCAAGACACCAGAATAAGTGAAAGCAGACATTTAAAATTCAACCTCTTAACACCAACTGACCACATCTGAACTTACAAGATGCTGAATCCAAACTACACACCGTAAAACAGAAGTGCCAGCATGCAATCTCAGAAAGGAAACATAAGGTGGGGCAGGGAGATCTGAACGTACCCTTGGCCTCTGGACCAAGCCAATGAGAAAAGCTGTCAACCAAAGCATCCGGCCCTGTTTTACTGAAAGTACCAAAGCCATAAGTCTATCTGTCAAATGAAGCAAAAGGCACCTAGTTCCACAGGTCTAGTCCACTCCAGAAAAAAGCCAGTGGACCTTTTTACAGTTTATGGGGTCCTCTTCATACGGCTGAGGTTGCAGGCAACGGTGGAATCATGTCTGGATGATTAATTCCTGTGAAATGACAGAAGCTCAGAGTAGAGGTAAGTAGCTCATCTTAAAATTCTACTGTTACCACAACTCCAAAACAATGTGTTAATGCTTGCTCTTTTTTTTAGGTTACGCATTGTTGTGTGAGATCCTGTATGTGGGTGTGCATGCACAGCTGGCATGTGGAGGCCGGACCACGTCAGGCATCATCCTCGGGAATCTCTACTTCTTTTGAGCTGAAGCTCATCAATTAGGGTAGACTAGTTAGTTGACTAGTCCGCCCCAAATATCCTTCTGTCTCTACCTCTCCAGTGCTGGGATTACAATGGGGAATTCAGCATTTTTACCTGAGTTCTGGCGATCAAACTCAGGTCTTTGTCCTTGGAAATCAAGTTGTTTTACTGAGCTATCCCCACCCCAGCCCTCTCATTTTTAGGAACATCACTGAATTAAACTTATATCTAAAAGATTACGCTTACCTCGTTAAAATAACAAAACTCAAAAATACAAAAGTCCACACACACCTATAACTAGTTCAAAGAAATTATTTCAAGCACATCGTAAATGTGAAAAACAACTCTTAACTAGGAAGAGTCTTTTACAATGTCAAGAAGACCATCAAGAATTAGCAAGGTGGGGGTTGGGGGAGGGAGCTGGAGAGATGGTTCAGCTGTTAAGAGCACTGGTTATTCTTGCAAGACCTGGGTTCAAATCCTAGCACCCACAATGGTGGCTAAAAACCATCTCTAATTCCAGTTCCACTGCACAACACAGGTGCACTTACACACATGCAGGCATATATAAAAGAACTGGCAAGTGGGGGGGGGGGGTGAAGATAAGAACACTTGCTGTTTTTGCAGGGGCCCTGGATTCATTTCCCAGCACCCACATGGTGGCCCACAACCACTTGTAACTCCAGTTCCAGGGGATCTGATGCCCTTGGACCCTACACAGGCAAACATACATACACATAAATTAATTTGTAATGAGTGTTTTGCTGTCAATGTATGTAAGTGCACCTGTGTCATGCAATGCCTGTGGAGGCCAAAAGAGGGAGCCAGATCCCCCTGGAACTAGAGTTAGGGATGGGTATTAGCCATCAAGTGGGTACTGGGAACCAAACCTGGGTCCTCTGCAAGAACAGCTTGTGCTCTTAATCACTGAGCCATCTCTCCAGCCCCTGAATAAATAAATCTAAGAAAGATAGGAAGGGAGGGAAGGAAAGGAGAGGGAACAAGGGGATAGAGGGAAAGGGAGGGAGGGAGGGAGGGAGGGAGGGAGGGAGGGAGGGAGGGAGGGAGGGAGGGAGGGAGGGAGGGAGGGAGAAAAAGGCAGGGAGAGAGAGAGAGGAATGCAGAATGAATTAGCATGTTGGGAGCATGAGAGATGGCTCAACAGTTAAAGAGTACTGTACTGCTCTTGTAGAGGACTGTGTTGGGTTCCCAATAACCACATGGAGGATGGAAGAGCACCAGTGACCTCACAACGACCTATAACTCCAGCTCCAGAGGAATCTGATACATTTGGCCTCCATAGACACCTGCACTCAGATGTACAAACCCACCTCCCCCACACATCCATAATTAAAAATAAAATAAACATTTTAAAAATTAGCTAGTTGCTGGGCATGGTGGTGCATGCCTTTAATCCCAGCACTTGAGAAGCAGAGGCAGGTGATCTCTGTGAGACCAAGCCCAGCTTGGTTCACAGGAAGACCCTGTCTCCAAAAAGCTAAACAAAACAAAACAGCTAGTTATGGGTGCTGGAGAGACGATTCAGGGTTAAAGAGCATTTACTACTCCTACAGAGGACCTGGGTTCAGTTCCCAGCAGCCACATAGTGACTCCTGACCATCTATAACTCCAGTTCCAGGGGATTCAGCATCTGGCCTTGGCAGGCACTGGGAATGCACATGGAGGTAACAGTCATACATATAAAATAAAAATAAGCATTGTTTTAAAACCTAGTTGGAGAGATGGCTGAGAGGTTGTGAGCATACACAGTTCTTGCAGGGTTCCCAGCACCCACATCAGGAGTCTCTCAACCACCTGGACCTCCAGTTCTAGGGGGATCCGATGCTACTGGCCTCCATGGACACCTGAACTCACTTACATATATACACATAATTTAAAATAAAAGTTTTTTAAAGAAAGGAATTGAAGGCTAGGTGTGGTGGCATGAACCTTTAATCCCAGCACTCTGGAGTCAAAGACAGGTGGATCTCTGTTGAGTTCGAGGTCAACCTGGTCTACAAAGCAAGTTCTAGGCCAGTCAGGGCTACATAGTGAGACCTGGGGTTAGAAGATTCTAAAGACACAAAAGAGGCCAGCAAGATGGCTCAGCTGGTGAAGTGTACAGTGCCCAGAACTGATCCCGTATGGTATTCTCTGACCTCCACACATGCTATGGCAGGCGCAGGCATGCACATGCATGCACGCACACCAAATAAATTTTAAATGTAATTTTTAAAAAAAGAAACAAAAGGCAGATCAACACAGCTGTGAAAGATCTCTGATGGTGTGATCTCTAGATCCTGCTTTAGATTTGTATCTCATTACGAAGGGATGGGAGAAACAAAGTCCTGACAACTCTTGGCCGTCTTTCTCAGAGATCAGAAGGGGAGGGGCGGTAACCATAAATCCAGCATCTCCTCCCCCAACTAATAACTCCTCTAATGTGTGGGGAGAAAAGCAGGCAGGTACTGGGCACTATTAGTCAGGACACACCACCACCTTCCTCACAGGACAGGGAGTATGGAACACTGCTTTCTTACCTGGAATCAAACTAAATGAAGAAAGAGGTCAAGAAAAACAAGTTTTAAAAAAAACACCTATAAATAGAATTTCACTTTGGTAAGCAAAATGAGAATAATATACTTTTATTTCAGCAAGGCACAACTGCGTCTCTCACGAAACTCGTCTTCTATTGACTCTCCTGGATACAACTTGGGAAAGGCACTATATTTATGATCAGGAAACCAAAGTTTAAAGACTTCCTTCTTTTACCATTTACTGTGAGGCTTGGACAGTTATCTAATGCCATGTGGTGCTTTCTCATTTGCGATGATGAAATTAACCTACCCTGCTGCTTCCCAAGGAGCTGCAGCGTCTCTGTGCACTAGAAGAACCACGTAAATCATCATCATCATAGTACCCCATCTTTATCTTCACCCTCTCCCAGGTAATTTTTGAGACAAACACAAAATAGGTAGGAGATCGGCATCAAGGGTAAAAAGCAGGAAACAGGTTAGCTGTGAATCAATCAAACAAAGCCAACCCTAAAAACAATCTATGGCCAAACTGCCCAACAGCAGTTAATTTTCAAGTCATTCTCTGGCGAGGCAACCTCCCCAGCTTCCCTGGGCTCCTACAGACCATTCATAAAAACATGTTGGAGTCAGGTCCTCATCAAACCTCTCTATCAGTTAAGAACACCAAGAGCCATGCCACCCCACACAATGGAGCCACAGCAGTATGACTCGATGCACCTCTCTGCATCCAGGGACATGGCCTGGACACAGAGTCCCTCTTAGAAGCAGGTGGCCTCTCAAGTGCAAGACTTTCTCTTCCTTCCTGACTATAGACATGAAGCTTGTGAGTATCTGAACCTCAGTCATTCAGAAATATGCCCAGAGAACAAATTAAAAGGCAACACCACCATTCAAGGATAAAAGAAGAGAGCCAGAAAAAAATATTTCTTAAAAGATGGAGGGAAAGGTCGGGTAGGTAGTACACACCTATAATCCCAACACTTGAAAGCAGAGGCAGAGGCAGGAGGATTGTGCTACAAATTCAAGGCCAGTCAGGGCCACACAGCAAGACCCGATCTCAAAAAACAAACTATTTTTTAAACCAGGTAAGTGACCACTGACTGCCACTGTGCAGTTTACTTGACCCATCCGGCCAGCTCTACTCTGTCTCACTAAAATGCAACGGGAATACATTGTGGTGTCTCTCACCTTGGGGTCACTTGTTTTGAGGTTAATATCACTGTATCTTAAGTTCACAAAAATAGGAACTCATTTTCAACTACCAAAATAGACTAATTTGAAAAAAAAAATGTAAGTAAGATATAAAACATGTTCTTTAAAATACCCAAACATTAACAAAATAGTGATGATCTGCCAAGTAAATACCTTGGAAAAAGTGGAAATCCAGAGGAAGAGGAGGCGAGACCTGCAGGCATCTGCACACCTGCTAGGTGTGGTACCTCCCTCATCCTGCACTATGACATTTAGTGAAGAGGAGCCCCAAAGGCTGCTTCCTCAGAGTATGGCAGAGTATGGGTGAGCTGGAAGTCCCATGAGTAGAGTTCTAAATCATCTGGATGGTTCTGAAAACCTCAAAATCTTCAACTTGGATTAAATGATCCTGGTTTGCTACTGTCCTCAAGCACCTGAAAAAGCATCAACAGTCTCATCCTCTAATTATTTCTATAAATAATGTTCCAAATACCATCTCTAGCTCACAAGCAGGAATACACGAAATACTGTAAAAAGAAAGCATTTAGGAACCAATCCAGAGACATTCCAGACACTGGAATTATCAGGGGCTCTAAAGCAACTGTATCAACTATGTTTAATTTTTCCAATTGTTTGTTAGGCAGCCTAGGTTGACCTCAAGTGCAAAAGCTTCCTGCCTCATTCTCCCGAGTGCTGGGATTACAGGTATACATCTTTGCCACCACACCCAGCTCATATTTCCTATGATTTAAGAAATGAAACCCATACTAGAAAACTTTAAGAAGGAACAAGAATCCATTAAAAAACAAAATAACCAATTTAAAATATGCAAAACTGGAAAATGCAATGACCTACCAATTCAGCTTCTTAATCACGATTAAAAGCAGGTCAGTTGAAGAACTGGCCAAGTAGAAGACTGGTCAAAATAAACTACCAGGAATGGAGATGCAGAAAGGGCACAGCAAGAAAGCCCCCTGCTCCCGACTCCTCACCAAAGAGGGTACAGCTAGACAGCATGAGGAAAGAACCACTGGCAATGTTGGGCAAGACAGGCTAGGGCACAGACCAAGCAGGTGAGTACACAGAGGGTGTACACAGGGTGATGAGCCCTGATTTGAACATTTAAAAGAGGCAGTCAGTGGACGACCCCACCACCTATGTACTATAAAAGAGAACACAACAGTGCTGGGGCAGTAATTCTTTAAGGGACTAAAGGTACAATCTGAAAGGCAGCCATGGGAGTGCTGACAGAAGGACCAGAGCTAACCCAGGTCCAGGACCTCAGCGGCTGTTTGACCCGTACCCCAGTGCGCAGCTGTATGCCCCGTACCCCAGTTCTTGGGCATGAAAAACTCAAAAAAAACCAACCTTCTTTAGTTTCCTTTATCCCTGCCTAATAAAGGATTAAGAGCCAGCAACTGAATAATTTTTGTGGGAGGGGTTAATAAGGATTTTTTAATATAGATTTAAGGACTAGGTAGGGTGAAGGGAGAAGGAGGCTGAAAGACTCCCAAGACCATGGGTTTTGGTTCCCTAAGGGTCACCAGAAAAGATAAATCTTACTTACTCATGATGACGTAAGTCATCTGAATACCTTTTCGTCTGTTACCTGAACATCGTGGAGCACCTGAGTCTTACAAGATTAAAGTAAGAAGAGGACCCCACCCAGAACTAGTGAGGGAACCAGCATTCCTCTGGGATGGGACAAGACCCACAGCAGACACTCAGGAAACAAGTGCACAGAACACAGGATCCTAAGCTACATGCAATCTCATCTTGTCAGATGAATTCTGCTGTTACCCTCCCCTTTACAGTTTCAGTACCACTGCAAGGCACCAGAGAGGCACTCAGGTGGGAGAGGATCTGGCTGGGATGAACATTTGTTGACAAAATCTCCTAAGAAGGGCCTGTCCTCAAAAAGCGAGCTGGGAATGCATGTACCAACGTGTTTTGGAAGCAGTGTCTTTCTCATTTCAAGATAGGCTGTTTGTCACTGAAAAGTGTCCTGAAGCTCTAGGCTTAAAATAAGACCTTCAGACTACAACACAAGATGCACAGTCAATAAGTAACTCTGAATGTCTCTCTTGGGAATAAAGTTAACTTATAAAGTGTTATTCATACTGAGACTGACTCTCAAAATTTGGTTTTCCCTTACCTCTTGGATCTTCGAGCTATATAGGTTTGTTTCAAAGAGACCTGAAGGAAATACAGTGACTAGAAATACAAGCACCTAAACAAATTTCAAAATATTTAACAATTTCTTCTAGCTCCAGGATTCCACTGTGGCTCAAACCTGCAGATGACTCATTCGTGAGGCCCATGACATAACTCAACAGGTAAAAGTGCCTATCTGTGCAAACCTGACTCAAGTTTAATCCCCAGAACCCACTTAAAAAGCCAGATGTGGGACAGAGCATGGCAGCATATACATTTCACAGAGGTAGGTGGATCTCTTGATTCTGAGGCCAGCCTGATCTACAAAGTACGTTCTAGGCTACTCAGTAACTATATGTTACCTGACAAATCCCTGTCTCACTCAACAAAGCAAAAGCCCAGATGTAGCACTGCACATCTGTAGTGCTGGCACTCCTCAGTGAAATGGGAGACAGACAGGAGAACTGGCCAGAAGCTGGTAAGCCAGCTAGCCTAAAGTGACATGGCAGAAATGAGAGACCTGCATCAACAAGGCAGACACTGAGCACAAACCTCCAAAAGCTGCCCTCCAGAAATTCCACACAGGCCATGGCACACACACTCCTGTATTCACATTCGTATTCTCTCTCTCTCTTTCCTAATGACTAATTCATACTTAAATGAACTTACCCAAAGGACACTGGTAGAAAGAATACAAATTCCTAGACAATGAAAACCATATAGTTCCTGATACCTGAGACAAGGGTCTAGAATCCAAATTACACAGAGCTCGTATAATTCAACAAAACACAGCCCAATTTATGTAAAGAAAAGCTAGGCATGGTGTCATCATGTGCTTGTAATTCCAGCACTAAGGAGGCAGAGACAGGCACAGACCTGCCAGCCAGCCTACTCTAATCAGCAAGCCCCTGGCCAATGAGATGGTCTCAAAAAGCACAGTGGAAGGCTCCTGAGTAATCAAAGAACTTGAAGACATTTCTCTGAGGAAGGAGGAAACACAAATGGCTTTGGGGTTTTATTTAGAATTTAGAAACACAAAGATGTTCAACACCACTGGTTATTATAAAAACACAAGTCACAATGAGACATGACTTCATACCCACTAAGACCAGCTATAAGAAAATCCTAGAAAATTACAAATGCCTGCCAGAGTAGAGAGAAACTGGAACTCCCATACAGTCATTGCTGGTGGGAAAGTAAAACAGTGTTTCCACTTTGGAATACCACGCAGCAGTTCCTCAAAGATCAATAGTTACTATACAATCAGCAGTTTCACCCTAGGTATAAACACTCAAAAGAATTCTAAATAAAACCCCAAAGCAGATACTTTTTTTTGAGACAGGGTCTCATATAATCTAGACTGGCCTCAACCTCATATATATAGTAACAATCACCTTTCTGATCTCTGATTCCATGCCCTAGTACTGGGATTACAGGTGTGTGCCAACACATCTGGTGTATGGCGTACAAGGGGGTAAGAAGGAAGCACTCTACCAACATCTCCAGTCGTAAAACAGACATATACGCCAGTTATTCAAAACAGACCAAAGGTGAAAACAACACAAGTACATATCAACAGATAACGGGCAAAGTGGGTCTACAGCACACAAGTCCATGAAACATGACTCAGTCATAAAAGGGTTAAAGCTCTGTTATAGCCCACAACATAGATGAACCCTAAAAACATACTAAGTGGAATAATCAGAGACAAAAAGGACAAACATGATTCTACTGACATCACATATCCAGAACATGCAAATTTAGAGACAGAAAGTAGATTCGGGGTTACAAAGGCCTGAGAGACAAGGAAATGGGGAGTTATTGCTTAATGCCTAGAGTTTCTGTTTGGGCTAATGGAAATGTTTTGGAAACGGTGCTAATGATTGCACAACACTGTCAATGTAATTAGTGCCATGTAACTGTATTCCTAAAAAGGGCTCAAAGGACTAACTGCAATCTGTGTATTTAACACCATGATTTAATTTTTTAGGAGTAAGGAAAAGTTAATGTATAGACATGTCAGAAGCCAGTATTGTCATTTCTTACACAGCTAGGTCTGCTCATCTGATATAGAAGACATATCTCTAGTTACCTACCCAAACGAGTAAAAAATTTAAGGTAGAGGTGGGCTTCATGGCACATGCCTTTAATCCTAGCCCATGGAAGGCAGAGTAAATGGATAAACTAGTATATCCTACAATGAACCAATGTTCAATGATTAAAAAATAAGGTATTAAGAGCTGGTAATCCCAGCACTCAGTCTCAAGAGGCAAGTAGATCTCTGTGAGTTCCAGACCAGCTGGCGCTACAGGGAGACCCTGTCTCAAAAGGCAAAAAAGAAAAAAAAAAAAGGATATGAGCTATCAACCTACAAAAGGAGGTAGAATAAATTGGGTGTGGTAGCATAAGCCTACAATCCCAGCACTCAGGAACAAAGGCAGGAGGATTACTACAAGTGTGAGGACAAGCCAGGTTGCACAGCAAGACTCCACCCAAAACAGATGAGGATGATGAAAACAACAGAACAAAATCAACACTATGGGGGAGGAGGGGACGTAAATACACTGCTGCATGAAAGAGGCCAGTTTGAAAAGACTAAATTCCAGCTATCTGATATTCTAGAAAAGGCAAAACTGCCAAAGATATGGGGGGAGAGGGAGCACAGTGACTAAGCGGACAGTCCTTTATCCCGTGTGATGCCACCATGGTGGAGTCACAAATTTATGCATTGACAAACTCCAAAGAATAAACACAAACATGAACCATGAACTTTCATCAACACAAGGTCATCCATTGTAGCAAATACACCACACAAGTACAAGATGCTAACGACAGGGAACAGAGAAGTCAGTCAGAGCTGGGGAGGGGTGTACACAAAGCTGTTCTAAAAAATATAAAGTATTTTAATAAGCATCATATCAGAAAAAGAACCTCAATGAGATACCTCTTCAAGCTAGCTATAACTAAGTGTTGATAAGGAGACAGTTTTATAGGTTTTTAACCAGGTGTACAGCAGTTCACCAGCAGCTGTCAGATGTGGTAGGTCCACAAAGTTAGACAGGGAATTACCACCACTCAACAGTTCTACACCTATAACACCAAAAAATAAGAGAAAATGCCTGAACACACTTTTAGCAGAACTACTGAAAATAACCAAAAGCTGGAGTGAATTGCAAAGCCCAATGACAGCTGAACAGATCGTGGCATCTGCAAGCAATGGGTTACTCTGCCAAGGCCAGAATCAAGCACTCACTCATGCTACGATGCCCATGAACCTCAAAGTGTTATGCTCAGAGAGTGAAACCAGAGATGAGAGGTCACAATATACTGCATGATTCCATTGTTAAACAGGAAGCTCAGTCCTCAGATACAGAAAGCAGAAGGGGCCTTGCCAGGAGCTGAGAGAGAAGAGAAAGGGAAGTCACTGTTGCTAGTTGCCAAATTTGGGGAATGAAAATACTTTAGAACTAGACAGGGGTCATGGGTGTGTAATATTTTCAATGTACTGAGTGCCACTGAATTATTCACTTAAAAATGACTGGTTTGGGAGCTGGAGAGATGGCTTAGTGGTTAAGAGCACTGGCTGCTCTTGCAGAGGGCCCAAGCTTTGGTTCCCACAAGGCGACTATCAACCGCCTGTAACTCCAGTTACAGGGGATCTGATGTCCTCTTCTGTCCTCAGCTGGCACTGGATGACAAGGGTGCACTTACATACAAGCACTCATGCAGATAAAATAAAGGTAAATTTAAAAATTAAAAACACAACTAGTTTTATTATGTGAATTTCACATCAACAGAAAAGAAACAAATCTCAAAGAAGGTACCTTAACCTGAGAACTCCGGACACCCAAGAGCGAGCACTGTCCTGACTTCTCCTTTTCCCTTGCCCTCTTACTCCTGGCTCACGCTTAGGGCTGGCTCAACCAGCGTCGACCCTGGGTCAGCCTCCTCCTGAATGCTTCCTCTCACCTGCTTGAGATCATGGCTCTGACTTGCTTTTCTGACATCAACCAATGTTTCTTTCTAGCATCCTCCCTTCTTCATGGCCACGTTCATACAAAATACTATCTTTGACCTAGCTGCTGTCTCCCTCATTAGACAGATGAATATCCTGGGAGGTTCTGGAGCTCATCTCTGAAAAACAGCCATACTTGACTGGTGAGTTCCCTCCCTATCTGGTTGACTTGTCTCCCCAAAACCTGCGAAAGACCCGCTATACTTCACTCTTAGCCTACATGTTTCCTCCTGGCTTCTTTTCAAAAGGCTTTTGATCATCTGAATGACCCAGGGCTGAGCACTATTCATTCTGTTGCCACATTTGTTCTCAGCCTCATAACTTTTGGGTTTGTCAACAAGCTCTATGCACTGCAGGACTCAGTGATAACACCAGACTCTTTCCTCAGCCCAGAGTGAGAACAAGAAGACATTCACCGCCACATTTTATTGTGTGTGACCATACATGATGTGTGGGTATGCACACATGGCATGGGTATGGAAGTGAGGATGACTTTGTGGAGTTACAGAGATTCTCTCCTTCCACTTTTACATGGGTTCCAGAAACAGAGTCAAGTCACCAGGCTTCCTTGGCAAGCCATCTCACTGAGCCATCTTGCAGGCCTTTAAAAGCGAGGTATGATGGCGCACACCTGATCCCCAACCCCCAAGAGGCTAAGACAGGAAGACCATGAGCTCAAGACCAGCCTCTAATGAGATTGTCTCAAAAAGCAAACAGGGCCAGCAAAATGGCTCAGCAGGTACAGGCACTTGCCCCTACGCCTGATGACCCAAGTGAGTTCCATCCCTAGGACCTACCTGGAGGGAGGAGAGAGCCAGCTTCCACACGTTGTCCTCAGACCTCCACAAGTTTGTTGTACTTAGCATGTGTGCACCCACCCACATTGGTAAAAAGTGTCATTAAAAAATTTTAAACCAAAAAAAGGGAGAGGGCACAAAGACTGCCAAAGTCAGAGGGTGTGGTTGTGGCAGAGCACCTGACTCACACACAGTATCGGGCTCCAAGTTCTGCCTCCAACATGGAGGAAAAGAAAAGCACAACCCAAAGAAATGCGCCATTAAAGAACTGCTGGCTTCAGGGAAGAATAGCTGAGAAAGGGAGGCCTTGAGAGATGACAGCCTTGTGAAACAGTTCATAGACATGGGCACACAACTGGGAAAGGGGACCCTTCTGGGCACAGAGCTACGGCAGAGGACATTATGTAAGGAAGCTCAAAGATGGTGCTGCAAGGCAGAAAGGTACCCACACTCCATCTACACACAAAGGATGTGGGCAAGGATTGCATTTGGGAGGCTTTCTGGCTATAGTTAGGAAGAAACTGAACAGGAGGCTGGAACAGCTTTGGAAGGTCTTCCTCCATGCTCGTTTAAACCATTCACAACTATGCCTGTCTTGAGTTACCTCCCGCCTGGAGGGCTCCTCAGCATCTCTGCAGGACACCTGTCTTCAACTCACTTAAAATCCATCTAGAAAGAAAGTAACAGTTTTCCCTACAAAATCCATTGTTAGCCAGTATCACAGAGGAATAGATATAAACCATAAGGCATATATTCCAGTAAATATGTGAGCTCCCAGTGTGTGCCAGATACTATTCCAGGGAACAGGGATGAAGATGTTTCTAACCCATGAAGCTCACTCATATTTTAGGGGAGGAAACAGATAAAAGACAAAAATGTCAGGTAAGGCTCCAAGGAAGCACAGAGCAGAGAGAAAAGTGTGGGAAACTGGAGGCTATCTGGGCCTGGGCAGGCAGAGAAGACATTTCTGCATAGGAAGGACGTCCACATGGCATGAATTTTTTTATTACATATGTATTTTACATTAAAAAAAAAAAAAAAAGGTCTTGGAGCTACACAGAGCTAGGTTCCAGGCCTGGCTCTATCACTTAGTGGCTGAATAATCTTCCTGAAATTATTCAAGCTCTCTTTATTTTTTCATCCCTATTTTTGTTATGGAGCTATTTGTGAGAAAAGTGAGTACAAACATTGTGTCTGGAACTTGGAATGAAATTCGTGTTAACCAGTGACGTACTGTATCAATGGTTTAATATACATTGAAATTATCTTGCTATGTCTAAAAAACTATACTTTTTTTTTTTGAGACAGGGTCTCACTATGTAGAACAGGAACTCAGAGAGGCCTGCCTCTGCCTCTAGAGTGCTGGGATTAAAGGCATGGACCTCCAAGCCCAGGCCTAAAAACTGTACACAATTTAGCCTATTGTCTGAAATAAATATGGTCTCCCTCAGTACCAATGGAGAACCACTTCCAGGACCTCCATGGACACCATGCGGCTTCTCAAATCTCTTACATAAAATACCAGTTTTTCTATAACCTTAAAATAACCTTTCATATAATTTAAATCATCTAGATTATCCAAAATATGCAATAGTGTGTAAATGTTATCAAAACAGTTGTGTCATTCACAGAATGAGAGGGAAATTTCTACATGTTCAATACAGATAGAACTTTAAAAATTATTTTTCATCTGTATTTGACTGAATCAGGGAATACAGAAATCACAGAGTCAAACCTAATGAGCCCTCTGTTCTAGAAACATCAAGAATCACCTTCATTTACATGACAGTTCTTAAAAGTTTTAGTTGAAATACTAGGGGTTAACAATCATGAAATTTTTTCTTATATAATTATTTCCATAGAGCTATTTCAGTGAAAAACTATTTTCTTATGACCTTTTATTGAGGCATGGTCTCACTATGTAGCCCTTGCCACCCAAGTGCTGAGATTAAAGGCGTTTGCCACCAGATCCAGCTCATATGACCACTTTAACTCTAGAATAAAAGTACTATTCTCACACTACTTTTCACTTTTTAGTTAAATCCTTTTTGAGGTCTGTATTTTCAGTTATGTCACGCAGGATGGGGAGAATGTGCTCCTGAGTGCAAGTGCTCACTGAGGACAGGTGTTAAGATTCCTGTGCTGGAGTTCCACGCAGTTATGAGTCAACCAACTTAAGTGCTGGAAGCCAAATTTGAGTCCCCTTTAAGAGCAGTGTGCACTAAACCACTGAGACATCTTTCCAGCTCCTTAAACCCCCATCCCTTTTTATTTTTTGAGTCAGTGTCCCACCTTGTATCCCTGGCTGACCTGTAACTCTCCACATACACCCTTGGACCTCACAAGAGATCTGCATGCCTCTGCCTCCCGATTAAAGGCATGTGTCACCAGGCCCAGCCTTTAAATCTCATTTTTAACAGTGAAATAAATCTATTTTATAGGTCAACAAATAAGACACTGGCTGTGAGACTAGGTCTTTATTCACTCATAAGCGGAAGGAGATAGGGTCTCATTCTCCTCTCAAAGGATGCAATTTAGGATGACCTAAAGCAGAGAAAAGAGACCGTTCCTCCTTAGGGATCTGTATCACCGATTTGCTAATGAAATCAGATATATGACTTCTACATGACCAGTGTTGTGACTTAACATGAGCAAAGGCAATTCTTGAGCTATAGTATCACTGGGTTCCTGGAAAATAATTTCCTAATGGACCACTAAGGAAGTCTTTTCAGCAAATACAGATGGGCCAGTGTCAAATCTGAGGAATACTGATATAAAGGACAGGGGGAATAATGGTCTGTTGGAGCAATGTTTCTTAAACTTCTCTAAAAGGGGGGCTGGAGAGATAGCTCAGCAGTTAAGAGCACTGGCTGCTCTGGCAGAGGACCCAGGTTTGGTTCCCAACACCTACGTGACAGCTAACAACTGTCTGTAACTCCAGTTCCAGGGGATCTGACACCTTCTGACCTCCTCAGGCATTGCCCAACACAGGTGTGCTTACATATATGCATAAATAAAAACTTAAAAATATTTTTTAAAAATAAACTTCTCTAAAAAAAGACTGTATCAGTATCAGCCACTATCACAAGAATTCAATTTCTACTAATTTTGTTTGTGGTGTATGCACTTGCACGTGTGGGTGGTAGTGGTCAGGCATGTGTGTATATGCGTGTGGAGGCAAGAGATTGATGACAGGAATCTTCCAATTCTACTTATTCTTCGAAACAGGATTTTCTCATGATCCTGGAGCTCACGAACTTGGCAAGACTAGCTGGCAGCCAAGCTCCAAGGATCCTTCTGGATCTGCCTCCTCGGGCCTAGGATTACAGCATTCACCAATCTAACTTTGTACTGGGTACCAGAGATCTGAGCTCTGCCCTCATACTTGCACAGCAAGCACTTTACAGAATCACTTCTCTAACCCTCCAATTCCTTAATAACATCTTCAATGTTAAACCAAAAGCATCACTAAGAGAACTTAGAGAAGATTTCTACTGACATCACAAAGCCTGATGCTTTGATTTTGGAAAAAGTTGATTTTTTTAATCTACTACTACAGCAGATCGAGCAGGCCCTCTCTGAAACTGAGCAAGATAAACTTAGCAAAAACAAGCAAGTAATAAACTCATCACTTCCTCAAGGACCCTGAACAATAAACTGAAGAGAGAAGCATTTGCAGCTCCCATGGAGGGTCCCTTCAAGAGCTGGCAGCAAAATTCTACTTTACTTATTGGTTCACTCTAAAAATATTTGCTGAGCAGCAACTATGCCCCAAGCACCACTGTACATGCTGGGCTTACAATGGTGACAGACAGTCCTTGACCTCTCACCGCTGATAGAATCACAGGCAGGTCCTAGGAGGCTAATTCTCCATTCGACTTTTTTACAATTCCAAACCAAAGCCTTCCCCTTCAAAGGGGTCATGAACTTACTCAGCAAGTTTTCATCCACTCACTCAAATTTAATGCAGAATCACACCAAGTACAGTTAAGGGCAGAGTTCAGACTCAGATAGCCAATTCTGAAAGTTGGCTCTGCCACATTTAAGTTCTGCCACATATAACTTGAGTGACCTTGGTCAAATCACAACTCCTCCAAGATTCAGTTTGTTATATGAGAGATGACATTACTTTCTAATATTCCTAATTAAGTGACAACTTTTATTATAAAATTTCTAGCACTAGTATTATATAAAAAAATTATGTTATTCATAACCTAAGCTTTTGGTAATTGAAATATCCTTGTCTATCTGTTCTGACACCAAAGTTCAAATCAATTTGATGCCAGGATCTCCTACAAGTCCATCTGATTTAAACAGTCACCATTTCCCGGCTTCCTCTTATAGAGTCTTAATCTTTGGGCCTGGCAAAAATCAGAAGACGAACAATCATTTCAGCATCTGGTTCAAGCCCTGCAAGCCCTCCACCAACAGCCCTCCTCTCAGTGAGAAAAACCCTTTCAATCATACATTAGACCTCACTTCCCAAAACCTGTTTCTATTTATGGGAATCAAGTGCTCAGGTTCAAGGCCTGTCACCAAGCTATCCCCACCTCACTCTTGAGCTGCTTGGTCCACACTCCCTTCTGACCACCCCGCTCATCATCTTCAGGCCACACTCCAGGCCACACTTTGCTATATACCACACTATAAAAAAGGTTTTTTTAATATTTTTAAAATTTTATGTGTGTGAGTCCATCGCCTGCATGTATGTAAGTGCACCCATGTTACGCAATGCTTGCAAAGAACAGAACAGAGTATCTGATCCCCTGGAACTGGAATTATGGATAGTTGGTTAGCCTCCATGCAGGTGTTGAGAACCAAAACTGGGTTCTCTGCAAGAGCAGCCAGTGGCCTTTACCACTGAGCCATCTGTCCAGGCCCTGTACCACACACTCTTGAGCCTTGGTTCATGAAAACCCAGGGTTGGAGTGCTCCTCCGTCATGGTCCTTCCTCGCCTATCCTTAAGTGCCCATCAGAGGTCTCCTCTTCTGCAGTCTCTTCCCTTACTTCCCTTGCTCTCATGATGGCACTGTTTGAGCCTTACAGATCCATTGTCAGTTTCATAAATGTACATTTTCCATGTCTGGCCTTCTGACCAACACTTAAACTCTGGGAAAGGGGAGAGATTTTGGCATGTTTTGTGCCTAGAATCTCAGCTGAACTGTTTTCTCTGATGCTGTTCATTTCCTTAAGCTTCAATGTGATCTGTGCCCTTTGTCCTGAGGAAGGTTGTAACAACTTTTAGCCAGGTAACAAAGTTTTGCTTTTAATAGAAACAAATAATATATAATGTCCTTTACTCCAACTCAGATTTCTCATTTAGAGCATGCTAGAACTCAACTTCACTTCCACAAAGTCTTGTTCAATCAAGATTAAAATCCAATTCCCGTTATGTTTATTTTTACAGTGCTGAGATAGAATCCAGGGCCTTGTATATGCTAGGCAAACACTACCACTGAGTTACATCCCCAGGCCCCTCTTGTGATGTTTAAACTCACATATCTACCAGGAAAACAGAAACAGCTCTAAATTCAATGCAACATGTACTTTTTCAATGTCTGCTCATAAATGTGTAGGTATCTGTAAATCTGTTTAGGCTGATTCACTGCTGAGCACATTGAGTTTACAGGAGTCATTATACTCAAGGACATCTTCCTCCAAACTGCTATCATGAAGTAGGAATTACTAAACACAAATTAGTCCAAACTATGTAAACTCTAAAATTCTCCAGAAACTCCTGGCTTTCCTCACAGGGCAGGGAACTCCTCAGTATCTTCACTTAAACCACTAACGTTCCCATCTGACTTTGTGCGGTCATTTATCAGAGTTGTCAGCTGGCCACTGTTCTTCATCTTACCCCAGGACTGAGATTTTCATCAACTGATAGGCTAAATTAACTCATCTTCAATTCCTTCTCTGGGTTCTTCTTCATCCTTAAGTTTAGTTCCTCTTAGGAACACCTTGTAAATTTTCTACAATGAATTCAAATTCAACATTAATACCTATGTGAAAGAGGCAAAGACCAAAAGCTTAACAAGGCCATCTTGACCCTACTACACAAATTCGTGGAAAAAGACATTCAGATTATCTGACATATGGCCTATACTGGCCAGAACACGTGGGCAGGTCACAACAGAGCAGGGACTCATGAGAAAATGGTATACTCACTCTCAGTGCACTCAAGGCAACAAGCCAGAGGCTATATCAAAAATAAAATAAAGTGGCTCTGACCAGGACCTTAAAGTCTAGTAGTGTTTGAACATATTAGGAAGACTTTTGCTTTTTAAAGCAAAAATTTTATGTAGAGGTCCAAGAGATAACAGAAGACCAGAGCGGCTCTGCTGTGACTGGATGACTTCACTTCTGTCCTGCCCATGCTGCCTCTGCAGACTGGAGGCAGCCCAGTGCCAAGGGGACACAAGTGACCCCCATCTCACTCCAGTCATTCTTTCTTGTATGCACCCTCACAAACATTTGTAAAGGGGTGTGTGTACATACATGTGTCTGTGGAGGTCAGAGGACAAGTTTGGGTATAGGACCTCAAACATCTTCCACATTTTGTTTGAGGCAGAGTATCTAACTGGTCTGGAACTTGTCAAGCAGAGAAGGCTAGCTGGCCAGCAATCTGAGAAACCCTCTTGTCTCCAACTCCCACCACAGCATCACTGAGATTAAAACACTCACACCCAGCTTTGTACATGACTTCTGAAGAGCCAAACTCAGGTCTTCACACATGCAAGGCAAGCACTTTACCAACTGAGCCCTGTCTCCAGATCCCAACTTGTGTCTTGTTTTGGTTTTGGTGCATGTGTGCACACATGCCTGTGTACATGTTGTACATGAGGCCAAAGGTGGGTATCCTCCTTAATCGCTGTCCACCTCATTTTTTGAGAGAAAACTGGCAAGTTAGCAAGACCCAGGGATCCTCCTGTCCCCCCAGCACTAAGATTACAGACACAAACTGCAGCACCTGGCTTTTTTTTTTTTTTTTTTTAAGGGAAAGGATAGAGGAAAATGGCTTGGGAGATGGCAAAAACAAAGGGTAGGAAACCAGTGAGAAAGACTAGTCCAGAGAACAGGGATGATGCTTGAAGTGAGAGAAAGTCAGAATCCATGGTGGAATCTGGTTTAATCCCAGATTGTTTTCAGATATAATTTACTTACAACACAATTACATACAGCATAGGATCTAATAGTTTTGACAAATGCCTATCAAGATCCAGAATACTTCCATCACTCTAGAAACTTGTGTCTCCCTCCTAGTCAATCCTCATCCACCCAAAAAGCAAAATCAAAGCCAGGCATTGTGGCATAGGCCTGAAATCCCAGCACTTGGTTGGTGGAGGCAGGAAGATCAGAGGTTCAAGGCTAGTCTCAGCCACACAGCAGGTCTGAGGCCAGCTTGCCTCTAAATTAAACAAAGCAGTCTCAATCCAGTTCCAAGTATTATGGTTTAGTTTTGTCTTATAATAGGATGACCCATCTTCTGTCTAATTTTCCACGCAGTGTTAACATCTGAGAGTCCTCTTTAGAACAGGCACCAGTAGCTTGTTCCTTTTTGTCATGCAGCCTTCCGTCACACATACATGCTGCTTTGGTCATCCTGCTGACGGACATCTGGACTGTTTCTAATATCTGCTCTTATGAGGACAGCTGCTATGAGAATTCCTGCATATGGCTTACTTGCACGCACTTTCATTTCTTCTGAATATCTAAAAATGAATGTGCTGGGTCATAGGGCATACATGTTTAACTTCTTAAGAAACTGCCAGTTTTCCAAAGTGGCTACATCATATTATACACTCCCCCTCACTATCTGGAGTTCCAGTTGCCTGACTCCTAAATGTATTGAGAAACTTTACCTGGGCCACAACTGAAGTCACATTCTCTCAGCTGTCTAGTTTACAAACTTTGTGGATGCCCTCCAAGAGTGCTTTCTTCTTACTCCATTCCCTTACTGCCTGTCTTCTGATAGGAATTCATTCAGCAAATACCTTGAAGGATGAGAATACGCTAGGCTACTCGGTGTTCTGGACAGAGAAAGGAGCATATAAAAAGGAACTAAAGGAGAAAGAAGTCAGCTGGAAGACAGCAAAATCGTCACGAGAGGCATTCAAAAGTAGCAGGAGCCAGGCTGTTTGGGGCTCTGTGAGTTACAGGAAGGAATCTGGATTCCCTACAGGGTTTGATGGGAGCCCATTAAAAGATTCTAATCAGAGACAGGTGACTCTTATGCTCTAGGCAAGGTTAAATAGAGGCGGACTACTAGCAATGCAGAGGCCCGTGTCAAAAGGCAACCATTGGCGTTCCCAGAGATGAGGATAGATGTTAATATGACCATTACCAGCTATGGATAACTAAGAAAGCCCAAGGCTTCTTGACATTACCAGGGAGATTATGCTGAAAAAATGGGTCCAAAGAACACCAAGCAGAAGGGGAGGAACAGGCAGAGGTGGACAGAGAACCAAGAGAGAAAGCACAGGTGGAGTACACGGCTCTCCCTTAGAAAAGCCGCCGATGGAGAGTCAGGTCAGAGTGACTGGTTGGCAGAGCCCTCTGTACTCACTCTCCCTGTCAGAACACTTCTGATAGCTCTGTTTAACTCCCTTCCTTACTGGACAAACATCGGAAGCTGTAAAATCAAAAGCATCAGCAAACAGCAGCCTTCCTCTAGTTCAGCATCTTGGTAAATACCACAATATGGAATGCATACTGGATAGCCACCACTCACCGAGCACCACCTGCCACAGATTTGTTCCTACCTTAATTCCCAGAGGAAGTTAGAACTTCATTTCACTGATGAAGACACTACAGCTCAAACAAAATACCGAAAGCCACTGCTAAGAGCTGATTCACCCTTCTTGTGTTCTGCCACCTCATAACCTGGGCTTTCTACAGTAAGTGCACCATCTCCATTACTGCCAAAGACACACACAAAACCTGCCCCCAGTGAAATCAGGGCTCTCCTGCAAGGGAGGTACGGAGTAAGAACTTAGGACGCAGGGACATTAACTCTTTTGGATTCTAGAGTTCAATTTTAGCTGCACGTAAAAAGTTATCAATACATCTAAAAGGCCTGACTCTACCTGGACTATTAAGGCTGATCATGACAAAACCAAAGTTCTCCCTCCATCCACTGTGGAAGACACGATCAGATGAGAAGCCAGTGGGGCCTAGGAGGCTAGCATTACATATCCATGTGCAAAGTAACAGTGATGACATTTTCTTGGTCCACACTGCTTTATATTGATGTGATGTCTCTCTTTTAACTTAAGACTGGAACTACAGGGCTGGAAAGCCGGCTCAGTGGTCAGGAGTACCTGTTCTTTCAGAGAACCCAAGTTCAATTCCCAACAACCACAACAATGGCTTGGTCATAACCTCCTGTTAATACCAGCTCCTGGGAGACCTAACACTTCTGGCCTCCACAGGCACCTGCACTCACATGCATATTACCACACACACAGATACACATACCTAAAAATAGATATAAAATTGGGGGTGGGGACTGCTAGTGAGATGACTTACCAACTAACAGCATTTGCTGCTCCAGCAGAGAAGTGAACCCGGGTTGGGTTCCCAGCACCCACATGGCAGCTAACAACCACCTGTAACTCCAATTCCAGAGGATCTGATGCCCCTTCTGGCCTCTGCAGGCACTGCATGCACGTGTACTTACATGCAGGCAAGACACACACATAGATAAAAATTTTAAATAAAATCTTTAAAAAAAATTTTTAAAGATTAGACGTGCATTTAAAAAAATCTGAGTACATGATCATACAGACTTGTGTGTGTGCACGTACACACATGCAAGTATACATGGTTTTTTTCTGTGTATGGAGACAAGAGATTAGCATGCTGCAACAAGCTTCTGTGTGGGTATCAGGGCTGGAACTCGGGTCCTCATGCTTGTTTGTGGAGCACTTTATCAACCAACCATGGGGTGCGATGGGAAAAAAAACTAGTCTGGCAAAGAGCAGGGTTCTACTCTTGACTGTGTCCACGTAAAGACCACATCCTTCAAAATCAAAGGGTTAGACTACAAATTTCTTTCCTAAAGATTTTATTTTTATGGGTTTTTTTGTTGTTATTGGTTTCTTTGTTTGTTTTGGGGGTGCTGTTTTGTTTTGTTTGAGACAGGGTCTCCCTATAACCTAGCTAGCCTAGAACTATGTAGACCAGGCTGCCTCCATCTCAGAGATCCACCTGCCTTTGCCTCCTGAATGCTGAGATTAAAGGCATGTACTACTATGTATGGCTTGAAGATTTTTAAAAAATTTTTATTACTTATTTATGTACATCTCTGTGTGTGCATGTGTGTGTACACGTGCACATATGTAGATGCCTTTGGAGGCCAGAAGAGGGTTATTAGAGATACCCTGGAGGCCAGAGGAGGGAGTTAAGATCTCCTGGAGCTGGAGTTACAGGTAGTTTTGAGTCAACTAATGGGGGTGCTAAGAATCCAACTCAGGCCCTCTGGGAAAGCAGCAAGCAGTATTAACTGCTGAGCAGTCTCTCCAGCCTCTGCTGGGTGATTTCTTAGGTTTCTCCTGGCTTTAAAATACACAGTCACAGACCAGTGAAAGAGAAGAAGGCAGGCTAGACACCAGCTAGCTGAGGAAGAGGATGAACCCCCTAGCTGTCTCACCAATATTGCTTCACCCTCTGCCAGGGCCTCTTAGAGCCACCCTCGCCTCTCTAAACATTTAGCCCCTTGGCCCAAGGTCCACTCAGTCACTTGAGATCCTCTATGTGAATCAATACTTAGCAAAATGCCCTACATACAGAAGTCCCTGTGCTTACGACCTTCATCTGAAGCTTTAAACAAAATAAAACCAAAGGATGTTATCTGCATTGTCTAACACATCTGTCTGTTTTGTTTTGAAGTAGGATCTCATTCTTGAAACCCACTTGGGCCTTGACCCTGAAGCAGAAGCCACATCTACCATGTCTCAGCATGTTTTATTAAACAATTAAAAACACAGATATTTCTCCTTCTTGGACTTTACAAGGTACCACCAATGATCTCCCAAAGTTCTTCTGACTAGTCCCTACCCACATGATTAAAAACAAGAAGAATCTCAGTTCCCTGGTCTGCTCACGAGGACTGTTGCATGCCCCCAGACTTGAGAGCTCTCCCAGACCTGCAGTGAAAAATGCATCTCTCAACTCTCACTAGAGAGGCCTCCTTATGCAGCAGATGCTGATCAACACAGAAACCCACACTTGTCAACACGCAGAGAAAGAGGTTGCAGAGAGCTTATTCCTGAATACACCTATATCAAACTTCTGCTTCCCCACCTCAGGGATCACTGTGGAGGAGGAGGAGGAAGAAAGACTGTAAGAGCCAGAGTTGGTAGATGACCACAAGGAAACAAGAGTTTTCCAGAGATGGTCACAGCAATCGTGACAGCATGCACATATCCCATGTAAGCTCAAGTCAGACAAAATCCCAGCACAGATGTGAGAAAGTAGGTGAGAAACCCCAGCCCGACCTGAGGAATTACTAGCAACCAATGGCTGCTGGGAGGGGAAGGTCAGTCCTGTTTCTGGGGTGAGACTCTCGGTAGGTAGGCCAGGCTCCAGAGGACGGGCCCGTACAGAGGTGCATTTGGGGACACAAATTTGACTCAACAAGCTTTATACATGTATGTACACAGATGTACCTGTGTGTGTGTGTGTGTGTATATATATATATATATATATATCTGTATATGTGTGTATATTATATATGTATGTATTAGTATAGCAAGGGTATATAGAGTACATAAAATTGGGTAAGGAGCAGTAAGCGGGCTTCAGCTAGAGGAAGGGATCTAAATAAATCAAAATATATTGTATGAAATTTGCAAAATTTCAATTAAAAAAAAAAAAAGACATTCAGCCCACTTTCATCCTTTGGATTAACATCTCCAGAGCTTCAGGGTGAAAATACTAAATGTTTTTATTTGCCCCACAGGTCAAATCTGACAGCCCTGCTGACAGAAAAGTCTTCAGAACAGGAACAACTCAGAGACACTCTGGAGTAGCATTCCAAGTTTCTATTGTACTGGGCTTCTTTTCTTTCCGAGACTCTCATCATGTAGCCCAGGCTGGCCTTGAGTCCACAATCCTGTTTCTGCCTCATGAGTATCAAGATCATGAGCATGCACCACCGTGACCACCTATAATTTTTATTCTCTTCACTGCTGTTACCACCTGACATTCTTATTTACTATTTACAATCTGTCTCCAGAGCTGGTTCCTTCTCTCTCTGGGCACCCCTGCATCTCACACACTTAAAGCAGCTTATAAACACTGGTTAATGAAAGTTACAACACATACACAAGAGGATTTTAATCCACATTCTGGGATGTGATGTTCAAACAAGGAAGCCGTCTTCTAATCGTACTGATATTTAAGTGTCCCAAGGAATTTCTACCCTTTTCCTACAGTGCAGCACACATGTAATCAAGCTCCAATACAGAGTCTCCCTAGTAGTTAATATTTTCTCTGTCTTAATTCTACACACACAAAAAAAGCATCAGATAGAAGACCAAAGATTACCAACAACTCATGTTATATAGAGATCTTCCTGGTGATCACCAGCATCACCTACAAAGCAAACACAGCCCTAAAGTAGAATGCTGATTTGTACTTACTGTCATGGGAATCTTTTCACCTAGGCAATAGGTGCAATAGACATTAGAAGAGTCTAGAAGGTTGGAGATGTAGCTCAGTGTCAGAGCACTGTCTAGCACTAATCAGGCCCTGGTTTCAATCCCTAGCAATACCTCTCCAAGACATGCAGGAGCCTAAAAATTAAAACTACTCCCAAAGAGAAGTACGCTTAAGGCATACTGGGAAAAGAACATATGTTCATAAATGTATGTCAAATGAGACCCACTTGGTCAAAGTGAAAGTAATCAGGTAATTCCTGTACACTGTAAACCAGTAACACAGGCAAAAAGACAGCCATTATGTCTTCTATCACTCTTTCAGCTGATACATGTTTCAGCTCAAGACAGAACAGCAGAAGTGAAAGAAAAACCTCCTACAGATTAAATCTTAGGCATACCAGCAAAACTGGCTAGGCACAGCAATCTCAAAGTTTAGAAAACAACGGGTCACAAAGAATAAGCAGTCACAAAAATCATACTTTCCAGTATTTCACCCAAGTCCCTACTGCAGATACATCACAGCTTTTGGGGGGGGGGGGAGGAAGAGGGAATGAACACGAACGAACAGGCAGACAGGGATTCCAGGGCCACACCTACCACTGGCTAATCTGTACCTGCAGCAGGTAATGAACTGTAAGGGGCTTAGTACAAGCCTTGGCATCTTGTTAGGGATCTCTGAGGAGAAGCCATGATGACCAAACTCTCAGGTTTGCTGGGTAGACATTTTTAGACAATTAACCAATATGTTAGATTCTAACAGAGTGTATGGCGTTTTAAAATACAAATGTTAGCACCCTCTCCTATCTCTGAGAGGAGAAAGTAGAATTTATTAAAAGTACAATTGTAGGGGTTAGAGAGGCAGCTCAGCAGTTAAGAGCTCTTGCAAAGGACCTGGGTTCCGTTCTGAGCACCCATATCCAGGCAGCTCACAACCACCTGTAACTCCAAATATAGAGAATCTTCTGAAGCCAGGACATCTGCACACATGTGACCCACAGAAACTCTCACAAGCAGACATACACCCACATAAATTTTATAAAACAGTTTTTAAGTCCAATGTTCACTTCTTGGTCAAAATAGGTATCATTTCAACCACATACTATTTTATTTTACAGAGTTAAGAAAAAGTATACTGGTAAAATGACAGGTCTAGTACTTTAACAAGTCTTTTTCTCTCTCTCTCACACACACACACACAGAATCAAATTTCATAGTAATTTCTCTTCCTAAGTTATAAACAAGCATAATACACGAATGACTGTGATAGAAACTTCCAATTTGAGTAACTGGAGTTTTTTTCAAATCATACACTAAACATCAGATCATAATTCAAATTCTAATAAAACTGCCTATTTTGGAAAATCCCAAATAATTCATCTGTATAATGATATCAAAGTGTCTACTTATGTGACAGGCCTGATGGTATTATTTTTTAAAAAACCTCTATAACACATTTCTAAGATTGATATTACGTGCACATCCCCATCCCCATCCATGTTGAAACCATTTCTGAAACACTGCAGACTGAGTAAAAATGCTAAGCAGGACATAGTGAGCTGGGCATGGTAGTACAGACCTAGGAGAGTCCCAGGGCTCAGGAGGCAAAGGCAGGAAGGAGCTCGAAGTTCAAGTCAGATCAGGACAACATATCAAGACTGTCTCAAAAACAAAACAAAAACCACAGGGCACCACTTTAGGTATGCTTTCCTCAAACATCACAGTACTGAAAGTTCAAGGCAAAGCCAAATTCTGAGGTTGGTCTAGAAGTATTTATCAGTCCAAAGCATGGCCTACACTATAAAATCATGAAAACTAACTGGGGTTCTTCAGCATCTGCCAGGAGGCATCCTGCTACCATTAAGGAATAAATCGGGGATGCAAATAATTAGCGCACCCTAGGTGACAGTTATTTCCGCTAGCCTACTACTTCACATGACACCTTGTTCTACCTCATCCCCACTCGGAGAATACTAAGTTGAACGTTGCAAAAAAGTTAGCCAAACGCTACCTGAAATCAGAACTTTAAATAGCATCCCTTCAAAATGCTCGGGGAAGGGCTGTCAACAAAAACAAAACCAAACACCCTACCCGCATTTCCCAAGTTGCCAAACATTCTCTGAAATCTTTGTTCTCAAAAAACTCTCCCACAAGGCAAGAATAAGTCATGTGCACTCAACACAGGCTAGACTGTTAACAGTATACACTTTCCATTCAAAAGTACAGAAAAGCGCTGGGAGTTTTAAGAACTACCCTGACCTGGTGCTAAGTTCTGGTGAAGAAGACACTCTTCAAAACCAGGAAAGGCAGATCTTGTATTTCTCAGAAAAGTTGCCTTGGGTCAAAATGCGAGCACTAAACAGTGGGAGAACCGCCAAACCAAACCCAAACAAATCTGTGAAGGGTTTCATCTGCTAGATCGGTAATGGAAGCCCTGACCCTGTAGGTAGCTTGCCCTGGGCTAAGGTTTATTTGATGGTAAAGCCGAAGTGCATTCCCGGTCTCCTAGATTGGAATTTAGTGCAGTTTCCCCACCCGACAATGCCACCCCGTGTAAGATGTTTTATAAAACTTCACTAAGGCTGTTAACATAAGGGTCCAATTATCATTCAAAGATCAGCCCGTTAGATAATAGCTTAAAAATTCCATCCATTTTCCAGCATTTGCCAGTCATCTACTCTCTGGGAGAAGGGGGAGGGGGAGGGCCGAAGACGCGAAGGAACCCCTAATTTTGTTCCGTCCCTTAAGGGCAACCCAAAGCAGCACTAGTGTCCCCACCCACAAACCAAGGACGACTCAGCGCCGCTCCCCCATCACTAAATTCCACTCCCATCCCGGCGCACACAAGACATTCCACCTCCCGCCGCAGGCCGGATGGCCAACTCTCCTCTGCACCTCCACTTTCCCGGCCAAGAAGGGAAGAGGCGCTCAGAGCCTAGGGTCCCCTTCCCCAAAGCGCTTCCTCGTTGTGGGACCCCACACCCCGCGCTGCTCGCCGTCCTGGGGGGGAGTGGGGGCCCACACAGGAAGTGTATCCTGCGCCCTGAGTTCGCGCCCTCCGACGGGTACCTGCCCCGCGGCCAGCAGCCAGGCGCCCTGCAGCCGCATCCACATGGCCCCAGGTGCGTGCAGGGCACTCCCAGGCCGGGTCCCCGCGCGGCTCTCGGGCGCCCCGGCCCCTCCCCGCCCGCACCAAGCCCGGCCCTCCGCCGGGCCGCGCCGCCGCTCCCCGCGGGGCCGCCCGCAGCGCGGACCCCGGCGCCTCTGCACCTCGGGCCGCAGCCCGCAGGCGCCCGCGGTCGGACCGCTGTCTCCCGGCAGCCCAGCCTCCAGCACCCCGCGCCGGTCCCCTCCGCACCCCCAGAGCCCGCTCCCGAGGCACAGGCGCGCGGGTCGGGCCGGGCGCAGGGGCCGCCGCGCTCCCCCGGCCGGAGGCGGTTACCTGCGGGAGCCCCCCGCCCCGTCCCTCGGCCTCCGCCGGCGCGGGGACTGGAGGGGGCGGCGGCGCGGCGCGCGGTGGGGGCGGGGGAGCCTCCACCGCCTCCAGTTCGGACCCGGGCGGACGGCGGGGCGGGCCGGGGCCCCTCGAGGCTCGCTCCGGCCCGCGCGCTCGCTCCTCGCTCCTCGCCCGGGCGCGCTCAGGGCGGGCTCCCCCGGCTCAGGCCGCGGCCGCCGCGCTGGGGCCGAGAGCCGCTGGGCTCGGGGTTTTTTCTCTCCATTCTCCCAACACACAGGAAATAACAGAGCGTCAGGTGACGGCGCGCGGCCAATGGGGCGGCTCGGGGCCGCGGCGCGCGGGCGGGCGGGAGGGCGCGCGGCGGGGCGGGGCGCGCGGCGGGGGCGGGGCCGCGGGGCGGGGCGCGCGTGCCCACCCGCGTGCAGCGGCGGGGAGTGGAGGCGAGTGGCGGAGTCCCCCGCCCCGCGGCCCCGGTCGGCGCGGAGGTTCTCCGGAGCAGCTACCTGGGGTCCTCCGCTTGGGCGTTCTGCACGCACGCCAACTTTCGGGGGAGTTGGTCACCTAGAACCTTCCACTAGGATCTCTGGAGTTGCCCCCTGCGCCTCCAAAGTCCAAGTCGCGCCTTTGGCAGCTTGGGAAACCCATGTTGGGGGAGGGGGGGAGGACGGACGAACAGGGACCGGGCCTGGCCTGCGCCTGGCAGCTTGTCTGTGGGGGTGAGGGGTGGCTTCGGCTTCCCAAACCGCACTCTTCCCCCTCCCTCCCTCCCCCACCAGGGCAGCCGTTGGGCCTCTCCAGTTAGCCTGGCTTTCCGGCTGCCTCTGCCCATGGTGCTTGGCTGGTGTGGATGAACAACTTAGTCCCTGAGCCTCAGTTTCCTCCATAATAAAAGAGACGACGAGAGCAGGCCTGCCTACCTCACAAAGAAAATAAGAGGCTGCCAAGTTAAGTGGTCTGCAATGACACCAAGATTCTGCACTCCCTGGCTGGTGGGAACCAGGCAGAACTTAGAGTGGCAATGCCAGGCCTCAGCCCCTAACCAGGCTGCTTTGGCAAACCCTTATGTTTTTGCAGAGCAAAGGCCTTGACCTTTTTTTTCCTTTGACAATCTAATGTAGAGCCAATATTGTGTAGATAGTGCCACCCCCCCCCCACACACACACCCATGGGCAGTGAGGACAGAATGGGTTTGGAATGTCTATATCCTGCCTCTGACTCACCCAATGACCTGTCCACTTTGGGCCTCAGTTTCCTACTGATTAAAAACAGGAGACTTTGGAGTAGATGTCCCTGCTAGTGAAAACTACTGATTGCAGATTAGGCTTGCATCTGTCCTAGATGATATGGGAATGTGTGGCTTCCCTTCCTGAAGCAACCCAACTTGAGAGTCAGCTGAGATTTAGCAAGAGTTTTAGGTGTGAGGTGGAAGCTGACAGGAGCCAGGTATGGTGTAGGGACCTGGTTTGGGTAGATTTTGGGGTCTACCCCTCCCTGAGGCCTAGCACTCACCCCATCACCTTTCCTTTATTTAGCCAGAGCACTTAATGCTTTGTCTCGCCTCAGGCCACCCACAGAGGGTCTGGGGACCCCAGGCAGGGCCCCCTGGCAGAAGGATGTGGTAGAGAAGGCAGCAATTTCTCCTGGCTTCTGCCCCACCTCATGAAGTGGGGGCTGGCTCCATTGCAGGTCAGGACTATTCCTGGGGATTGGATTCCCCCATACCTCTTGCATGCCAGGCAAACTGCCAGGCTCTTCCGGGGCAGAGCCGAACAGGCCGCTAGGCCCTGCCCTCTGGCTTTTCCCATTGTTCTGTGTTTCATTTTCAAATTCTCAGGCACTAAGGCTTTTAAGAGACCAAAACCTGGCTCCAGCTTGTGTCAGGACTGCAGAGAGGTGGGAAGGACTCTCAACAGACCCAAGTCTTCTAGACAATGGGGAATGAGGTATGCCTCCCAAAAGTTGGGCACTGAGGGCATCCCCAGCTTCTTGAACCAATTCATGAAGAAAGGGGAAAACATTTCCTCCTCCAGCCTCATGTCTCCCTTCTTCCTGGGTTCACTTTGTCTCGGGTTAGAGGCAAGGGGGACAGGAACAAGCTACAGCAGCTCATTAGACAGGAAAGAGTGCAGACAGATCACTGGGTCCAGCCCTGGGCTGTTCCTCCTTTCCTGAGGTTGCCTCCTCCCTTACTCTTTCAGGCCCTAATAGACCATTGGCCAGTTGACCTCTACATGGAAACTTCACCGGGTCTGCTGGGGCTTTCTTAGCCCTTGGTGACCTACCATGTTCCTTTTCAGTGCCACTTGGAGGAAGAATATTCACTGGCATCGTGACCAACAGATACAAGTATTCTTGTCCTGTGAAGCCAAGGACAAGTCATGTCTCTTGAGTGCCAGTGCCAGTCCTCAGCCCGACATTGCCTCACTCACAGATACTGTGAGGGATCTGAAGAGACAGGAATAAAGAATTCATACAGTACCAGACACATTAACTCTAGCTACTCAGCCAGGCATGGTGGCACCTGCCTGTAATCCCAGTACTCAGGAGGCTGAGGTAAGAAAATCACTGAGTTTGAGGTCAACCTGGGCTACAAAGCTGAGGGCTATAGCCAGCCAGGGCTACATAGCAAGATCATATTTCAAAAAAAACAGTTCTTTGACAAGACTAACACACTGAGCAGGCCAAGGCTCAGAGAAATTAAGTTACCCCCCAAAGTCCTACAACCTGGAACCCAGTCATCTTTTGTTATATGTTGCTTTTTTTCTTGAAGGGGGATTTGTTTTGTTAGTTTTTTTGAGACGGGGTCTCCCTGTAGCCCCTGCTGGCCTAGATCTCACTATATAGACCAGGCTGGCCTTCATCTGACAGAGATCTGTGATTCTACTGGGATCAAAGGCGTACAGTTGGGTTGGGTTTTCAGAGTCTCGCTATGTAGTCCAGTCTGACCTCAAGCTTATGATCCTCCTGCCTCAGTCCTCTGAGTGGTAGGATCACAGCCCTGGACGCTACAACACTCAGTGTCCAGCTTGTTTTATCCCCCATTATCTCAAACATATGGATCTTGGTTTTCCTTGCACAGTCTGCTCTTGTAAGGAATGGAAAGTAGATTGGCTATTCTTCTCTCTCTACCTCTCCTAACCCAGACCACTCCAAAATATTTATTGAACTGAATCACTGTGTATCAATTCCAGAAGAAAATTAATCCTTTCTCTCCTCCTCTGGCTCAGAGATGGCTTTTGGAAACCCTGTGTCACTCCTTCCATTACAAACTCCTCAGCCCTCCTCCAGGCGCCTGGGCCATTCTGGGATTACAAATGGAGCCTTCTGCCTCTAGGTCACTGATTCTGCTACCATCTGTCAGCACGGATTGATTGAGGAGCCTGGCCCTGCTCGGGAGATCAGTGACTTGTGAGAAGTGAGGCAGGGTCTCGGTGCCTTCAGCTGCAGGCTGGTGTCCTTCCCCTCCATTGCTGACTCTCTTGAGCATACAAACAGCCTTCACCTTTATCCTTCAGCAGGCCCCAGCTCTCCTCCTTCTTGGGAGGAACGACATGCTAACAACTCTAGCTCACCAAGGAGGAGGCCTGGAATCCTTGCTCGCAAGCCTGAGGCTTCACCTCCAGACTTCCAGAGGCAGCTTCCAAAAATCTGGTTGACAGAAGGGGAAACCCCTCAGAATCCTGATGAGCCTGTCTGTCCTAAGCCAGGCATTTTCCCCAGGCAAAGTATAGAGCTGCTGACCACTCACAGTCAGTCAGGAGTGGCCTGGAGTGGCCTGGTGCATTGTGGGCATGCTGTCATTCCATAGGAGCACCTGCTGTCTGGGGATGGAGCTGTCCAGAGGACGAGACAGTACTGAAATTACAGATGGAGGGAACAGCTGCTGTTGTGCCCAGAAGAGCTGTGCCCAGTACAATAGCAAAGAGAGGGGCAATGTTGCGACCCGCAAGGGCGACACGTTTGACAGGATTTGTTCCAGAGTCTCACCAGCTTGCTCCTCTAGGATGGAAGTCATGGCTCCTACTGATCCCACTGAACGGTTGTGAATATGTCCATCTTTCTCACTGACCTGTGAGCATTTGGAGGATAATGACACTTCACCTCCCTCTGGTGTCTGGCATCCTGTGCAAGGGAGGGCAGCATGTCCACAAAAATTGCATGTTAATGGTTCTAATACAGCCCAAAGAATGCCAAATTTATTATGAACCACGCACTGTGTAGACTTCCCTTTACCAACCTGATTAATAATGTTCATGACCAACCTGATGAGACTGATACTGGCACCATACCCCACTTTACAGAAGGGGCCTCCAAAGTGCAGAGAGCATAAGTAACTTGTTCTGAGTCATGCAGCTTGAAAGAAGCAGAGCTGGGACAGGAGCCTAAGCCTCAAAAACTGCATTTCTTCTACCAAGCTCCCCAGTACTCAGCAGCCACTGGAAAGATGGTCCTGCACACAGACCTTTGATGGGTCCAGAGTCTATGGCTGAACAGGAAAAGAGACTTAGAGAACAGCCTGCTCAGCTGCAGTCTTCCCCACATGTGTGCTCATACCCTGGAGACAGTCTGGGGCCTCACACCCTCAGGCTCCACAACTTGAGGACCCCAGCCAGAGCATCAGCCAGCCAGTGCACTTGCCTTCCTGCAGGCAAACAGGGACCACAATCAAGCAAAAGTCAAGAACTGGAGGACCCTGAGGCCAGGTGGTAGGGGACACCACCCTTCCATCCACCTTGATACCTGCCATCCCCCCAGGCTGGACTCTTTCTGGGGAGCAAATGGCATAGGGGTAACAACACAGACCACTGAACTGGGGGCCAGCCTGACCTCACAGCGTGTGAATCATCTAATGATCTCGGGGATCCGTTTCTTCATTTCTAAATTGGGATTTAGGGTGTGGGGGAGACAGGTGATTTGCCTGCCTCCAAGGAGTAAGGTCTCTTTCCTAGGTGATGCTTTTCATTCCTTACTGTAAGCCTGTGAGGCAGAGGTTGCTACCTTCACTGCACAGAACAGGATATAGGTGCACAGAGGTTAAGTGACTATTTCCACGTCCGGCAGCCAACAGCAGGCAGAATTGGGATTCATACCCAGCCTTTGGGCTTCAGAGCTTCCACTAAGTCACTCAGAGTATTACAGAGTTAAAGACAAAATGATTTGTGGGACGTGGTGACGCACACCTTTGATCCCAGCACTTGAGAGGCAGAGGCAGGTGGATCTCTAAGTCCAAGGCCAGCCTGGTCTACATAGGAGTTCCAGGCCACCTGGGACTACAGGAGACCCTGTCTCAAAAGGATCAAAAGAAAAAGGAAAAGAAAAGATCTAACTGTAGGAACATTCTCGGCTTTTAGCTCATTTACTTCTCATGGCAAACCTACGAAGGAGATACTGCTCTTCAGCTTGCAGGTGAGGAAACTGAGGCACAGGGCAGCTAGGAGGGGTCTAGCCTGTGAGTGGGGCTGCTCAGCCCCAGTATCGTTTCATCATGCAGTAACGATGGGAGGTTCCTTTCCATTGGGATTATTTCTGCTTGAAAGCTCAAGACTTTTAGCCACATCATTGTCTGGGCGCCACAGGAAGGCAGTGCCACATGCTGAGGCATGCTGGGAAAAGACTTTGTTCCATCCTGTTTTGTTGACATGCTCTTCATTTTTAAGCCTGAAACCCAAGTTTCCTGCTAAGAATTCAAACCGTGGAGAAAAACTACAGCCATGAGCAGCCATGATAACGGCCACTACTTCCTGAGCTGCCACTAGTCCCTGGACTGGGGACTATGTATGTGTCACTTAACCTCAGCCTTCAGCTCAGAGCTGAAGACGCCCAAGGTTGCTAGCAAGATGTGCACAGGTACACAGCTGCTAAGTGATGGAGCCAGGAGTTGCCCTCAAGTCCTTCCTGCAGATCCTCACTCTTGAGCACACTGGCTGCGCCCCCCATGCAGGCTCCACCAGAATCTTCTGCACTAGGCATAATGACAGCAACATTTCTGAGTATCTCCCACCCTTGGCTAGCCCCTCCATGTTGCACCAGGTGTGGAGGGTACAGGGCTAGGTGCTGCCTTCTCAACAAGGAGGGCTCAGAAATGGGGACACCGATGCACCCCTCCAGGAACTTAAGAATGGATTGGCTGCCCTGCGCCTCCCTGAGGATAGCTGTCAAAGCACAGGAGTGATGCCTCGGGAGCAGAAAACAGCAGGAGCCGGGGACTCTCCAGTGTGCAGTCAGCCCTTGATGCTTTGAGCCCCAGGTTCAACTCTGCTGCCAGCTTACTGCACCAGCCTTCGCTTGACAGTTTCCAGTGGTTGCTGAGCGGCTGAGGAAGTCCCCTCCTCCTGGATGCAAAGCCCTCCCATGGCTTAGCCGGCCTTGCCAACCTTTACTCCCATGTCTCGCTCTGTCTCTGCCAAACCAAACAAGTTGTGCTCCTGTCCTGTGCCTGCCCATTCCTGGGGGCAGAGGCGCCTGCTCCTCTTCCCAGTGGCTGAAATTATACCTTTCTAAAGTCTGACTCAAACGATGCCTCCTCTGTAAAGCTCTACCTTAACTGTTCATGCATGCATTCATTCATTCAACAAACACTGACTGAGCCTGTATCCTATGCCAGGCACTGAGCAAAGAGTAGCCGTTGTCATGATGTTTGTGGTCCCATGGGGCTCTGTGTTGAGATTGGAAGAGCTCCAGGGAGAGGCACCACATGGGCAGAGTGCCCTGAGGTGGGAGGAAGCCACTAGACCAGGAGAGAGGAGGCAGGGAAGTTTAAGTGAAGAGAGAAACTGGAAGTGCAGCTGGAGCAGGAAGGTTGAGGTCACAGGATTTGGGACTTTATCCCAAGGTAAAAGGAGAAGTAGTGGGGCCTGAACAGAAGGCACAAGCCACTTCTATCTCTCAGCCGTCTTTCCAGCTGCCCTGGGGCAGATTCTTTTCTGAGAAGTCAGAGTCCTACTCAGGCACCCTCTATCCTCCGATCTCTATCTCTGATCTTTGGGAGTAATTTTTCAAATCCTTCTTCCTGAATTGAGCTCTTAAGCAGGGTTGACCTCTGGTCATTTGGCTTCGACCCCATTAGCTGACCTAGTGCCCAGCACACAGAGCTGTCCAGAGACCTCTGTGGCATGAACTAGGTGCAGCAAATCCCCTGGGGGCAAGGCTGCCTGAGGGGCCTTCCACAGTCTCTGCAAGTTACAGAATTCAAGGATTTCAATGAGGCCGATACTCTGGGAGCCCTTGAAAGCAGAGCCAGCTTTGCCTTGACACCCATGCTCAGCATCAGCATCCTGAGTGCACAGGACCTGCCCGTGGTCATCATGCAAAGCACCAGAAACAGAACTGAAAGGTGCTTACAGGCACATTTCCCACGATTCCCATAGAATCCACCCTCTGATGTAAGCTCAGTTACTGTTCCAATTTCAAATGAGGAAAAACGAAGGCCTGGAATGGAGGACCCCTGGGAAGTCACAACAAAGCCAAGATGGGCACCTGATGGAGTTCAGGCTCCCCATGGTCCTATGGGGTTGAGAGACTTTCTAGACATTTCTTTTACAACTGTTTCCAACCGACGTATTTCATCAGGATGCCAGTCACACCAGCAGTGGGAGCCAACACACCAGTTCTCAGAAACTCTCCCTCTTCTCTCATCAGACTCACATGCTCAGCTCCCAGGCCCAAAGCTGGCCACTTAGCTTAGGCAGAGAGGCTGCTCCTTGGTCCTGCAAGCCCCTGAGTGAACAGAGGCATCTGAGCCACTTTGAGAGAATAACAAAGGACAGCATTCCTAGCTGCCATGCCAACCCGCAGCATTCTCTCAACAGTACTGTGAGGTGGCTCCAATACTGACGCCCACTGGCAGGTATAGAGACTGAAGCAAGGCTAAGGCCTTAGCCTGTGGTTGCAAGCTCACAAGTGCCCAAGAAAGGATTTGAACCCATGCAGTAGCCTTAAGCAACCCCACCCACAGGAAGGTAGGCAGAAACACTTTGGGCAGAGGGAACTGTGTTCCTGAAGGGCCACAGCCATGTCGGGCACCCATCTTCCCACACATATGACCCCTGCTCCCTCTGGTCCATATCTCCCTATAGCCAGTGATGGCAGACGCGCGGCACCAAGCTCTGTGCCTCCTCCCACTTCTCACTGGTCTCTGGGCTCCCAGCATTACAATCTGTGTCTGCACCTTTTTGGCAGTTGGTGGAGTGTAAGAACCTTCAGCAAGATCTCTCAGCTCTGGGACCCTCAGCTTCTTCATCCCTAGAATGGGAAGATTAATGCTGCTCATTGCAGAGGGGTCCCTCACCGTGAGCTTCATCAGTGACCTCTTGTCAAAGGCCGTTCCCATTATTCTAACCTCAGGCACTCCAAGGGTGGAATCACTCAGCTTGTGAGCCAGCAGGCTCAGGGAAGTGAGGTGCCACAACCACCCAGCACAGACTCAGTGGAGTTGAGTGGCTGATTCCAAAGCTTGTACTGAGGGGAGGAGGTAGCACTAATGACTTCTGGAATCCTCCATGGCAGTCAGCCTCTCAGAGTCAGCTGTGGGCTGAACATGGCTTCCAAATCCCACAGGCACCCCTTTAGATGTCATCACAAGTGGTATGTGGCAAGGTGTTCTCTCAGGAGGTCTCCTAGAGGCTGCTCCCTTACTAAACACTCTGGGCCCATCCCCTAGCCTAGGTGTCAAGCTAGTGGGGAGCAGCAGGAAAGCCAGGCACAGAGGGAGCCCATCTGCAGGCTGCCTACAGAATGAGAGGGAAGAATATATCCATTCTGGAAAAACCAGTGGGCAGATGATACTGCCCAAGGCACAACCTACATGGAGACCATCTGAGAAAATCAGCACCAGGAACATCAGAGCCCTTCAGAAAAGCAGAGGACCTGAACAACTTCCCCACTGTCCAGACAGGGAAGCCAAAGATCCAGGATGGGGAATTGTGACATGTTCAAGGCCCCACCATATGTGGCTCTGCCACGTATCCGGCCCCTTGCTGGTCTTCAAGCCTCACACTCTGACCACCTCTGGAGCTCTTCCCCTGCATGCTTTCAGCTCAGGGACACCAATGCCCTCCACCTGCCCTCACAAAGAGCTCAGAGCAGGGAGAGACTATTAAATAAGCTGACTACTTAGGCAATCAGACAGTGTCTGACCAGCTCATCAAGCATGATAACCACACCCATTGTACAGCTGGGGGAACTAAAGTTTGGAGGGATCGATGCTGCGAATGGTACACAAATACCAGGTGGTGAGCTGTCACTCTTTGGGCTGTTCTCTCTTCAAATTAACAGTTACTAAAAGTCCACAAAAGCCGGGCTCAAGGCTGCCTGCTCTGACAGGATAACTCCTGTAACCTTCATCACAGCCCTATAATGTAGGCATAACTATTACCCCAGGGCACTGAGACTCACTGGCAGGTGACTCCCGAGGCCACGCACAGACTAAATCCATGCAGCCTGGCCCCGTGCTGTTGGCTACCTACCCTACCATCTTGGTCGAACTAGGGCTGGGACCCTAATCACCCCAGCCTCTGCAGGAGCTTTGGGTCACCTCAGCCTGGAGGCACTGCTCCAAGAACCTGCCCCTGAAGCAGGCCCTTGACTAGGCCCCTAAATCCTCCAAAGCACCTCCCCCAGAAATGTTGCCTCTTGCTCAGAATGTGGCCTAGGCTGAGCCCCGGGAATCCAGCAGAGGGCCCTAGGTTTGATCCTCATCAGAAAAAGGAAGGACGGGATGAGGATTAAGAAAATCCACACCAGTCCTTAAATTCAAGTGTGGAGCCACCTGCATACTCCATACCCGAAGGCAGTCTAAAAGGCCTGACAGAAGATCTGGACAAGAACTTGGAGACGGTGCATGACATAAGCACATCTAAAGGTAGGTTTTCGATGACTGATATATCTGTGGGGTAATCTGCACAGTCTGTCATCAGGTCAGACTCGCCCTTCCTCTAAACCTGGCCCCACTGCGAAAGAACCAGGTCCCACCTTAAACAGTCTCCCCTTTCCTTGACCTGTCTCTTACCCCCTTGAAACTCTGCTCCTCCCTTCCCTTTCCAGTGCACACTCTTCTGTCTTAGGCTGGCACACTTCTCCTCACCCTTCAAGGCCTTATGAAGCCACCTCTTCTGAGAAGCCTCCCTTGATTGCCTGTTGGAGTTTCCAGGGATATGAAGGGAGGGTTCTTTGGGTTTTTTAAATCATGTCTCCAGGTTTCTGGCACCCTTATAACCATAGCTGCCATTAATTGAGTACCTGTTGTATGCATGTGCTGTATCTGCAGTCTCCTTAATCCATGAAACACACCTGCAGGAAGGGATCAGTGCTCCCAGGTCACTGCCTTTTAAAGCTGCAGCTCTGAGACTAAATAAATGGCTTGCTCAAAGTCACACAGCTAGAGCACATATGTAAAATACCTGGGACTGGGAGGTTACCACTCTGAGCTGTCTCAGCCCCAATGGGGATGCATAGAGAGAGGAGCTTCCATGCCAGCTCCAAGTGAGCAGGCCCTCTACAGACCTAGGCAGAGTAAAGAGGGCTAGCAGGGACCAGCGGCCAGCCTGGTGCACTTAGGGCCTCTGGGCAGAAAGGTGTAGAGCCTGCAGCCTGGAATGGACCTGGCACTTTGGCTTTGGGGAAAAACCTAAACACACCTCCTTCCCTTTCCATCTGGCACACAGAGTTCAGTGGGGCCCCAGAACACTGTGGGCCATCAGGGTAGCTAAGCCCCGAGCCTAAGACTACAGTGGGGCAGCTGCTTCACACAGCCCCTGTTGCCCCAGCTCAGACTCAGTGTCCTCCCTCACAGCCACGACTGCAGGCTTGTCGCATATACCAAACTCAATGGGGAAAAGTCTCTTGTGAGTAGCTTTGGCCAAAAAACTAGGCCCAGCAAACTGTCTAGAACAGAGGTGGTGGGCTGGCTGTTCCTTCCTGGTAGTCCCACTTCACAAGGCATCTTTGAGTCACTCTGCTACCCTAGGGCACAAATCATGCTTCAGCTTTGGGCAGGTACCAGGAATTCCAAAAGGATGCCCTAAAAGTCCCTATATCCTAGAACACCCAGGCTCTGCGCCAACAGTGAGATTGGCCACCATAGTGTGGTCAGAGTTGTAAGAGGAAACAGGCTAAGTACAAGCCCTGGAGGAGAAACTGAGTCCAGAGGCCTTGACCAGGCAACAGAGAGGGTGGGAAGGTCCAGTGAGGGACCAGCTCTTAGGGAAAGCAGGACTAGAATGTGCACCTTAATGTGGAGGCCCAGGGTATAACAAGCTGAGCTGGCCACGACCTTCCCAAGACCCTCAACTCTAGAGGATTCTTGGCTTAGAGTCTCAGCCCAGAACCCAGTGGGGCTAGAGCACAACCTAGCCCCAGTAAAACCCACTCCAAATGTTCTCTAGGAACTTTCCAAGCAAACTGATTCCCCTGTGTCCATATTACTGCACCTGTGGCAGCCCAGCACCTTGAGCTGTGGCTGCCTCTCAGCCTAGGGGAGATGCACACTCCCTCCCCGAAGGCCAGCAGAGTCAAGGTTCCAGGACACTTTGCCAGCATCCCCTGACAGGCCAGGCCAGCACTGCAGCCAGGGAGTGGGCATGGTGAGGTTTCATGGCAGCCTGAGTCCAGAGCTGGCTCTGGTCACTCTCTGTAAGCAGTTATGGGCAGAAGCAGCCTTCAAGAGACCTCAGGCTAAGGATGGAGCCAAACATGACACTGGCTCAGGGCAGGGGACATGAGAGAAGCAGGTGACAGGGGCAAAGACTCAGGCAGGCAGGAGAGCTGCCTGGGCCTCCTACAGAGCGAGAAGAGGCTGGAAAACCGGGGAAGGGGATGGGCTCCTCCCACCGTGTCGGCCTGTCTATCTCCAGCTCTTCACTGTAAAATAAACGAAAGAAGCACACTGCCAGAGAGGAAAAAAAGGGGGGGGGGGGAATAACGCCCTAAACGGCTCCTCACCGGCTCCCTCAGTAGGTCTGGGCCAAGGCCTTGGCCTGGGTTACTTGCTACTGCTTTTCCCGGGAAACCACTGGTGCCAAATTTGCATTTACCACAAACAGAGACAACACAATGTCATAATCCTTCTCCTGTCATTCTCCCCTCTTCCTCCTCCCACCTCAGACACACACGCTAACACAAAATGACGGCTCCCTCGACAGCCTGAATGAGCAAAGCCCTGGATCTGCCTCCTAATTGTTGGCGTTTCTCCTCGGCCTGTGCTCTGTGCCCATCGCCCAACTCGCAGCAGACCACCCACTACCCCCTCCTTTGTCCCACATCACTGCTGACAAATGGCCTGCTGGAGGTAGAAGACTGTGTCAGGAAATAATGGGGGAGACGCCAGCACGCCCCAGCTTCTGCACCACGCTGCGGGGGTCCCAGTCACTGAGGCCGGCTGCCCCGGAGCGGACAGGGGCACCGACCCGGGGCTTTGCCCCGCACGCCCCTGCTGCTGCGCCCCGCTGCACTCCGCCTCTCCCGCCGCCCTCCTGGGCACTGCTCTGAGCATCCCCCGCGCTCCCCCTCCGCCGCTCTTTATGGCAGTTTCAAAGCTGCGGCCGCCACTCCAGCAGCTGCGGCCTTTGATGGGGACACAGTGAAGGCCGCCCGGCCCGCCGGCCCTGCACGCCCCCGGGGAGCCCGGGCCCGCGCGGCGCGCACAGAGCTGCAGAGCGCCCAGCGGGCACGCCTCGCTCGCCAGAGCAAACTTTCGCGACCGTGGGAGAGGCCCCGCGCACGTTACCTTCGCAGCCGCATCCTCCCCTGGCACTTGCCCCAGACCCCCTGACAGCCCGGCAGCGAGCAGCCGGCAGGAAAACAGCCCCCGGCAGAGGCGGGGAGGAGGAGAAAGGGAGAGATGGAGAAGAAAACGGGAAAGGGGCAGTTTCTCCTCTCAGCCTCCTCACAGCTCCTCCTGCCCAAGCGAGCAAGTGAAGTCACAGGGCCGGGGCGGTGACATCAGCTGAGCCTCTGACATCACGGCCCCTGCCGGATCACACCTCTGCAGGGTGGAGATGGAGGAGCAACAAGGAGCAGGGATGGGTGGTTGGAGGAGGGAGTGGAGTACCGGATCCCTCCATCACCCTCAACTGCAGAGAGCGTGTGCCTGCGTTGGGGGGCGGGGGGAGGTTGCAGGGGAGGGGCCGGCAGCTCATCTCTGAAGATTACGTGTTATCTCTATAGATAGGGGCGATTATGTGTCTATTTATAATTGGCCCCAGAGTGAATGACTTAAAGGGGGCAAACCCCCACCACAGGTGAGAGTCAAAGCTTAGAGCTGTCCTTGGAGGTCATGGGCTAAAGGGAAGAGTGACCGCTCACAGCTTGCCAAGCATACCTGCTGTGTGCTGGGGACTGGTGCCTACACCTTGAGTGGGAATCACAAAGACCAGAGAGAGCCCCATTGTACCTGCTGAGCTCAGAGAAGAAAGAGCCTTCCTGAAGATGCACTGCAGAAAGATGGCCAAACTTGAGGCCAGGAGTCACCAAGGAGGGAGAAAAGGGCTGGCCAGGGCTCACACAGGCTGAAGGGCCAGTCCAGCAGCCTCTGAGCATCTTGAAGATTCCCAGACTGCTGGGGGGATGCTTAGGCCACCCCCACCCCCGACAAAGATGGGCTCCAGCAGCAGCAGAGTAGAGCAGTTCCAGGTCCCATCCTCAAGGGTGGCAGCAAAGGGAACCCTGGCATGGAGCCCCAACTCCGCCCCTTGGTGTCTAGATGGTGATACAAGCAGAGCCCCTATTATGCACCAGCCCAGCACCAGGCAGTCACCCGGTGACAGTGCCTGAGAGGTAAGTATGGATCTCCACATCCAGAAAGGGACATACCAGGGCCCAGAAAGTGGTTCCAGGTACCCAGTGTCTGGTCTGAGGACCACAACCATATCCTTGGCTCTGCAATGACCTTGGTTTAAGCTACTCCACAGCTAGCAGCTCACACCATCCTTAGCCTGGCGAGATCTCCCCTATCCAGGCGTCCACCTTGTCTTAGAAGTCTCCATCGTCAGTCCCCACGCCCGGAGGAGAGGTTACACAGCCTTCCTGCCATGCTCATATTAGGCCAAGGCCCCAGTGAAGCCCTGCAGTCCCTGCTCCACCAACTCTAACATAGCACCTTTCCCTATGTCAAGGGGCATCTGGGCTGCTGGCTATACCAGTCTCAGTACACGCATGCATCTATGCTTCTGTGATGACATGTTGGGGGCCTACTACATGCCAAGCCCCAAAGCTCCAACTATGTTCTCCTAATCCTCTAAAAAGCACTGCCATCCCTCCTGACCCCTGCAGAATCCTGGATCTAGTATTGTCTACTCAGTTCTTGGACTCCCATCATGCTTTTTGCATCAGCCCTCTCCCCACCAAGGATTAGGTCTGTATTTAAGACATGGTGCAAGATCCACATCAAGCATTCAGGAAACCCTTCTAGATAAACTAGCCACTCAGAACAGATGTACTTGCAAAGTGCCAGCACAGAAACCTAGAGCATAGTCAGTGATCAGGCTCCCTGCCTGTGGACCTCAGCACCTGCCTAGGTCACCTCCTCACCCCACCTCCCTTTGTCACATGAGGATCTTAAATATCACTTCCAATGGGAAGCCTGACAACCACGTCCAACTTAGATGCTGCTTCCCATGTCTTCTTCGTCACTGCTCTACTCCCCATCCTGGAAGCCCTCAAGAAATGGGGAGACTGGGGCTGTGAGGCAACCTGCTGGGGTTCCTATCTTGGTACCCCCAACTTACTGTGACCCCAGAAAAGCCACTTGGCCCCCCTGAGTCCACTTCATCCTATATGATGTTGGAAACAACAGTGTCCAGTGAGGGAGTCAATACAGTGTAGACACTCCCTGCTTGTTCATTAGCCTGCTCTACCCCGATGGGGCTCAAGTTCAGCCGAGGACACAGGTCTGTCTGTCCTCTGACCCCTGTCACAGAGCATGCACACAGTGGACACTTCAGAAATAGGCACCAAGGAACCTAGTCAAGAGCAGCAGAAATTTAATTCAGTTGGTCAGGCATCTATGTTAGGCTGTCTGATTTTAAACCTCGGCTCTTCTACTTGCTTCCTGTGTGATGATCTGAGGCAAGTTACCAAACCTCTCTGAGCCACATAGGCTCCACCTGTAAAATGGAAGAAAGACCAGAGCTTCCCTTTTAAGGTTGAGAGATGGCATGAGATAAGGGCTGGAGCCAGATTGAGACTAGCTGCTCTCAGTGCTCTATCTGATAAGGGCCTGCAAGGTCCTGTGCAGAGGGACAAGGAGAAGGAAGTGACCCGAAGAGCACAGACTGGGCTCCCACAGAACCGCATCATACCTTGCTTTCTCTTTCTTGAAGCATGGTCATCCTCTACTTTCCTGAGATTTTTGTTTCTGGCAAGAAATATGTCTGCTGGTCCAGGCTCGGGCACTTAGTAGACATGCAATAAATGGGGGCCCTGTAGGCCTCGGGATCGCGGACACACAGGTTCAATTAATAATTTTTTGAGCATTCAGCATGAGATGGGATCACAATCCAAGAGCAGGAAACAGAGCCGAAACTTAGAAGGGAGCATGACTGAGGGCACCAGGAAGTTCCTGAAGGAGGAGGTGGGTAAGCCGAGTCAAGACAGCCTGGTCTGGGAAGAAAACAGGGAGCAAATGGATGGGCCTGGGTGGAGGGCGCTGAACCCCCAAGACAAAGCTCATTTCCAAGGTAGTAACTCCCAAGCACGCTTGGGTGGAAAGGCCCAGTTGCCTTGATTTTGGAGCTTGGGGTTTTGGGGAGCACAGTGGTTAACCTGGAAGGTTCATAGAGCATCAAGTCTCCACCCTGGCCAGAACACTGTTGATGATCAAGGCCAACATCACAGAAACCAGAACAATGGAGTTGAAAGGGATGCTAGAATCATCTGGTTCAATCATTTTACAGATGAGCAAACTGAGGTCCGAAGGACTGAAGTACATTATCCCAACTAATAAAGAACAGAGTCGGGATTCTACTCCAGGCTAATTCTAGAGTTAGTGGGGTTTTTATTTTGTTTATTTATTTATTTAACGTGTATGAGTGTATTGTTTGCCTGGAGGTAGGTGCACCCATGTCATGCAATGCCCACGGAGATCAGATAGGGTGTCAGATTCCCCGGAACTGGAGTTACAGACAGTTGTTAGCCACCATGTGGGTGCTGGGAATCAAACTCAGGTCCTCTGCAAGAGCAGCCAGTTCCCTTAACCACTGAGCCATCTCTCCAGCCCCCACCCATAGTTACTGTTACCAGCACTGCTTCTCATCAGAGCGTGCATCCATCCCATCTTGTATGCATGAACCTGTAAATCCCATTATGCATACATGTATGCATTTTTGCAACCATCCATACCATCTTGTATGCATATACCCATCCACCCCATCCTGCATGCATGCATTCATCTATAACATCCTGCATGCATGCATTCATCTATAACACCCTGCATGCATGCATTCATCTATAACATCCTGCATGCATGCACCCCTCTACCCCATCTTCCATGAATGTACAACCATCCCATCCTACATGCATGCCTGAACCTGTTCATACTATCACACATGTGCATCTATCCTTCCCATTGGGCCTGCATGCACTCTTCTGTTCCAGAACCCATATATGCGCCCATCCATTGCATCACACATGCACATATACATTCAAGCAGTGCTTACTTGAAGTCAACAGTGAATGCACACAGTCAACCCCACGGAGCCCTGCTGTCCTCCCCTGATCCTGCTGCCCTGTGCCAGGCCTAGATGCCTCAGAACTCACTAAAATCCGTCCTGAAAAGCCTGGTTTTGAATTTAGCTGCTCAAGACCACAGACCACTCTACTTTCAAAGGCCACTACATGGCTTGCATGAGAAAAGGGGAATGAAGACAATTGATCTAATAGTCATTTCTGCACAGAATGATGAGTTGTGTGGAGGTCTAAAGTCTCACTAACAAAAGAAAAATCCTGCAAATCAGATTTGAAAATGTTCAGTCCAAAAGGCTTGAAGCAACTGAGTGAAAAGGAAAAACAATGGAGCTCTGCCACCACAAGAGCTTTTGGCAAGTAGTTCTCTGGGCAAAGAGGACACAGGCCAACGGTAATGCCTGGGTGTTGGTCAGAAAGCTCTCTGAAGCTCCCAGACCTTTTCTTTAAAGAGCTGAGCACCTGCTCTGTTCCAGGCCCACTCTGCTATTCCATTACAAAAGACTGGCATGATTACCCCATTTTGCAGATAAGGGAACTGAGGCTCAAAGAAAGGAAGACTTGCTGGAGGTCAACATGGGCCTGGCTGTCTCCTAAGATAGTGATCTTCAACACCAAAGATTTGGTGCACCCTTAGGGGTTGCTCCTTCTCTGGTTCCCTCATCCTTAGAGTAAAGACACTGGGGGGGGAAAAAAAAAAAAAAAAAAAAAAACACAGCAAGTCTACTTCCAGCCCCAGCATTCATTGAGGGCAGCAGACTTTCTCTACCTGCACCCCTCCAGCACCATCTAGTCTCCACCAATGCCTGAGGTTAGACCCAAACTAACCAGATTGATAGCTCTTAAAAACAGTAATCAGCTGTCATGCCATTTCAGGGAGGTGATTATTTTTATATCCATTTTTCAGATGGGGATGTAGACGGAAATATTCTGCCCTTCCCGTCCCAAAGTTTCCAGCAACAGATCTGCCACTACCCAAAGAAGAATGGGTGACTGGTCAGGTTACCTGTAGCATTATTAACAGTGATCCCCAACCCCTGGGCATCACAGTGCCACTCCTCAAAGCCCTCTATAAAAATGGGGGAAAAGAATAATTATTTTAAGGAATAATGTATGTGCACGCACTCCCCATTTTATCGATGAGGAAACGGAGGCCCGTTAAGATGGCATGAAGTACACAGGAAAGCCACAACCCAGGATCTGTGACCCTGAACATAATAAGAACGGAGGAGGAAGGCCGAGGTGTGTCAGTGGGCTGTGATTTTCGAATGGCACACTTCTGTGGGCTGGCAGTCTGCCAATAGCCACAAACAAGGGGTGATCTGTTCACACAGGACCATCAGGAGCCTGCAGCCTGCCCTGGGCACAGCTGCTACCCTGGCAGACCCCTAAAGAGCCCCCCAAAGAATCACTGCGCTCCAGAGCTTTTTTCCCATTCCAAACATGCCAGAACCCCGCGGACCCCGGAGGCTGCTACTTAGCGCCAGATTAATCACACCGAATTCTCCATCCAGATATTGCGTGCAGGCCGAACTCCCACCGCTAATCGCCGTAATATTCTCCTCGGCTTGTGCAGGCGGCCGGGGCGATGTTCCAGGAATATTAATTCTCCACAGCCAGCTCACTCCCGCTGCACGCATGCGCCCCCTGCACCGCAGGCTGCTGCTAGGGGAGCAGAACTGCCCAGGGGCACCAGGGTCTGCAGGAAGCAGGGCCAGGCCCTAACTCTCCCTGGGAAGCAGGCTAGCCAAGTAGAAATCGGTGTCTCCAGGGCTTAGCCAAGGTTTGAATACCAGGCCAGAGGTGGCTCCTGCCTATAGCGAGGTCTAACCCATCACTACCTCTCTCCTCTTAGTCCTGATGCCTAGCCTCCTGCGCCTCAGGACCTGCAGGAGACTCAGGGCCCCCAAGAAGCCACCCAGCACAAGTCCTCTGATCACAGGTCCGAAGCACAAAAGTGTTCTGTTCAGGGACCAGCTAATGCAGGAAAAAAAAAATAAAAAAAATTTAAAAAGCAAGCACACACAAAAAGGAATCAAAATCTTTCATCTGTTTGAAATATAAAAGTGTGGGTGGCAGAGGAGACTGGCATGGGAGTTTGGGCTTAGCTATGGGGCTGACCCAGACCTGGAGGAGGCAGGCTGCGTCTGTGGGAGCCAGGCTCTGCTGCTGGGCCCTGCTCAGTCCAAGGCCACAGTGTAATTGGTAATGTCAGGAGCTGGGACACAGGGGGAACTGGAGCAGAGGGCCTGTGGCATCTGAGGGTCCTGAGGAAAAGGAGCCCTTGTCTGTCCTAGACCAACTGGCTCTGAGGCACACATTCCGCATTGGGCCTCCCCTTCTTGAACTGAAGCACTGGCCTGTCTTCAGGGAGCTCCTGGTAAGTCTGGTGGTTCAAAGTGGTAACCAACCAGCATCCCAGGGCACACAGGGTTAATCCTAGGCAGGCCTCTTGCCCATCTGGAGCAGGGTTAGGGAGAGGCACGTCTTGAGAGTGTTAATCTCAAATCAACTGTAGGAGGCAGCTTTAATATATCCATTTACAAATGAGAAAACTGAGGCACAGAACAGTAAGTTTCCCAACCAGGTCAGTCTTCGGGCTACCAGAACTTGAATCTAGGCTCTCCTGGATTCTTCAGCAGACTCTAGGACTCTGCCTTCTTCCCTCTGAAATGCTCTTTAAAATTCTTCTAGCTCCCATGTGCCTATCCAACAAGTACAAGAATTTATTGAGTGCCTACTGTGTTCCTAGCCCAGGAATCTGAAAATGTTCCCAAAGCATTTGAGTCTGGTGGGTGGAAGAGGAAACGGAAGGCCAAGGTCCAGCCTGAGATGCAGGGAAGGGGCCTCTCCCCAGAGCCTGAGAGTCAGGAGGGCTGCCAGGAGTTGAAGGTAGTAGAAGGCAGGAACAGACTGTTTCATACTACAGTCTGGACCAGAGTGGACAGGCAAGTGTCCTAATGCTACAGTGGGTCACAGTCTTAGACTCCAAGCTGATTGGCCAGATGCCCCGGCTGCCCTTGAGCAGAATAGTTGGATGGTCTGCTGTGTTGGTGCCCACCCCTGGGGGGCTGACCTGCTAAGAGAGCAATGAATGTAGTCTCCTAGGGAAAAAGATGGAAATAGGAAAGATGTGGCCAATCGTGGGAGGGTACACCAGGCAGCCAGGCCAGGCAGGTGTCAGTGGAGGCCCTGGGCAGCTGTAGAACTAGTCATCTAAGCCAGCTCCTGGTCAGACAGCCTGGGTTTGTCTAATTCAGATGACCGTGGGGCCTGGATTCACAGAATATGGAGAAGCCTCTTAAGCCTGGTCTGAGCTCTGGTCCAGTACTATGAGCAGGAGGCAGAGCCTATAAGCACAGAGGAATATGGGCCAGTTCAAAAGAAGCCAGTAACACTGCTATGTGAAGGTCTGGGGCTCAAGCACAGATCAGAACTGAGGTTTTCAGAACAAGGGGGAGGCTTGTGGGTCAGGCCCTGGCTCTGAAGTTCCTCCCCACAGCCAGCAACAATCCAGCTAAAAGATAGCAGTTGACCTCCAGACCTGTGGACCTGAAGTGCCTGACCTGGGCAAGTATCTGACACCTCTCAAGTATTACCACACATATAGCCAGGAACACAAAAAAAACAAAGGACTTCTCTCCCGGTTCACAGATAAGGAAACTGAGGCTTAGAAATAAATGAACACCCATGGGCCACGCCCATATGCTGGATTCTGTGGCTATAACATCACAGGGTGCAGTTAAATATCCCCATTTTACAAGGGTGAGTTCACCCAAGTTCCACAGACAGTAGCAGGCAATAACTTATGATTTCCAGGTCTCAGGCAAGGTGTCTGTATCCTGCTTCACCCAAGGCCCTGATGCTCAGGGACCAAGGATGTAGTACGGGGCCCTTTCTGCCTTCTTCTCGTCCTGCGGTCTCTGCGCACCAGTGCTGTGCTCTGAACTTGAGAAATCTGAGGCAAAGATGGGATTCAGCTGGGACCCAGCAGATACTCAGACACTGAAGACCAAACTGGGGCTCATCCCCGCCCTCTGGAAGCTAGCAACCCAGCCTGATGCCCAGATAGTGGGCAGCAAGTCCCACAAGACTTCCCAGAGGAGGTAGGTGTGGGCAGGAACCAATAGGATCAAAAGGCCTGCTCCAGCTTCAAAGGACCACACACTAGGTGTGTGAGAGACCGAGGCCACCCCGTGAGACTCTCAAGCCTCCCCGTTCCAGGCCAGTCCCTCCACGCCTCCATACCTTCGGGCATATGTTTTGAAGCTAGCCACTGCTGGCCCATTCCCAGGAGAGCCCTACTTATCTGACCATGGATGGCAGACACACACACAGCTCCTCATTCTTCATTCTCCCACTCTCTTTGGCCCTGGGCTCTAGACTCACACCACCTCACCAGCTTCCCACAAGGAGACGCAGGGCCAGGGATTCAGCTCTGGAGCAAGGCAGGGGCAGGACATGGTCTGGTGGAACAGCAGCCGAGTCTTCTGGAGGCAACCTCCCAGTCAAGCCTAAGACTACCACAGGCTGACAACTGTTCTTCCCCAGAAGGTTCCGTGGTTTAGAGTACTGGCCCTACAGCTCCTGGGACAGACGAAAGACCCCAATCTGAACCCAGTTTCCTATTCCTGGCTGTCTCAAAAAAACATCTTGCTGCTCTAAACCTCAGTTTGTTCATCTGATGCATGGGCTGACCACACCTATATTTTGCTTTTTGTTATTTTTGTTTTTATTTTGAAGCAGGGTTTCACTATGTAGCCCTGATTGGCCTGGAACTCACTATGCAGACCCAGCTGGCCTCAAACTCACAAAGATCCACCTACCTGCCTCTGCTTCCTAAATGCTGGGGTCAAAGGCACAAACCACCATGCCCAGCTGACAACACCTACCTTGCCAGACTGCTGCCAGGCGTCACAGTTGTAAGTCACAAAGTGAGTAACAAACAGACAGGACAAATGTTGGTTCCGTCCTTAAGGCTGAACCTTTAAATAACCCCAGGGGAGTAAGAACAGGCCTGTCTCATTTATCCTGACAACCTTGGGGAGGGAGGGCTGCTGCCCTAATTCACAAGTGAGAATCTGAGGACAGACAGGTGAGGGGCCAGCCCAAGGTCACAGCTGCAAATCCCACAGGGGGCCTTAACTGACTGAAGGGGCACTTTCTAGTTATGGAAAGAGTGAACAGAGAGATCAAGGGCATCTCAAACCAGTCCACTGTCCAACCCTAGCCTGAAGCCCAGGCCTGCAGAGGCCAGAGGCTTAGGCCACTAATCCCATCTTGGGCAGAAAAGACTCCCTCATCCCATCTCCCAGCTCCTGCAGCCATCTTGGCTCTGGCAGGGGTTTGCTTTGAAAGCCAGGAGCCCACAGAGTGCTAGGACAGGACCCAGGAAGCGCCTGGGCAGTGAGCACACTAGACAAGGTGAGCCTCCAGGTAGAGAACCATGCGCGGGGGGCGGCTCCTCCTCGGCCCTGCTCCGCCCCTGCAGTGCTGTGCAGCCGCCTGGCCTCAGAGCTGCGTGCGCACCAGCAGGCACCTGCCAATCTCGGCCCAGGCCCCCCCCCGCGCCCCCCCCCCCCCCCCCCGCCCAGCCTCCCTTTCCCGGAGGACAGATAATTCTCTTGCTCTCCCAGCCTGACAAAATAACTAATGCTAACTCAATAAGGTCCCCCTTGAAGGTTTTTAATTACCAGACTGTGCCGAAGACTAAAGACTCCAGGAGCGGGAGGGGAGGCCAGGGGAGACTGATGGGGATGGGCGTGGCAGACGCGGGATGGGGTGGGAAAAGGCTCAGACTTGGAGAGAGCAGGGCCAAGCTGGTGCTGTCCAGGGTGCTGGGCCTGGCGGTCACAGGGAAATCGGATTCCTATTTGCAATAGTGGCCACTGATGGAGTCCCCGCTAGGCTCTGGACAGACTTGGAACTTTTATCTTTGAGTCTCATGGTAGACCTGTCCCCATTGTACAGAGAGGACTTCGAGTCTGTAGTCACCAGCCAAACCTGAACTGTCTAGTTTTACCAGCTGTCAGGCAACCAATCTGGCTGCCCACAGGCAGAATCCAGACCTGTGACATGGAATGAAGGAACTGTGCACAGAGGTGGTCCTCGGGATTGTGTGGTACATGCTGTCAGTGGCTTTAGGCATAGAGATATGCTTGGGGTACAGCCTGGCAAGGTGGGGCCAAGGTTGCCTAAGAGCCTAAAGTAAGGTGGGCCTATAACATCATTGGCCACAGGTTTTCCAGAGACCAGATAATTATCTCATCTGTCACTAGGTGACCTGCAGCAGGGCTAAGCAAGAAAGGGTGTCATGGATGGCACAAGAACCCATCCAACTACAGCCAAGAGAAAACACCCAAAGTAAAGTACATGGTTGCCTCTACCCTAATGCCATACCAACTCCTCTCTTACCAGAGCCGCCCCTGTGAGCCAGCCCAACACTTCTGCACCATAACATCCACTCTGCACTCCCTAACCATGGGCCCCCCTTCAGCCTCAGGACCTTTGTCCTAGATTCTCCCTTTCTCTGGGATGCACTGAAGGCTCCTATCATTCAAGACATGGCTACATGGGACTGCCTCAGATAAGCCTTCCTGGACCCCTCCACCTTGGACATTTTAGTCAAAGGTGGCCTGCTTGAAGAAATCCACTGAGACCTTTAGTTCATGCACATGTACCATGACCTTCTCCAGCAGCTCTATGCTCCCAGACAGAAAAACCAGGATCCCCCATTCTCAGACTCCAGGCAACAACCAGGGTACAGACTCTGAGCCAGCCTGCTAGAGTTTTGAGCTTGCCTTGACCCTGAATTAGTGGTAAGTGGGTATGTTTCCTTATCTATAAAAAATGAGTAGGACAGTCCCTAACTCAGAGGGGGGCTTTGTTATTTTTGTAATGTGTATGAGTGTTTTGCACAACATTAGGAATGCAATGCCCACAGACCAGAAGAGGGCATCAAACTCCTGGAACTGGCGGTTAGGGACAGTAGATAGCCACCATGTTAGTGCTAAGAAACAAGCCTTGGTCCTCTATAAGAACAGCCAATGCTCTTAATGGCTGAGCCCTCTCTCCAGCCCCTCAGAGGAGGTTTGAGGACTACTGAGTTCACATTTGCTAGGACTCAGCACAACAGTACCTAACGAGTTAAGTGCCTGAGGTTGCCAAACAACCACCATCATCACCACTAAAGTAGTAACCTGTTCTTCCTCAACCAGGCCTCAACCACTACACGCTGCATCCTTAGCCCCCAGCACAGCCCTGGACATGCTAAGTACTGGCCTGAATCATCCACAGACAGGCCACTATTCTTGCAGTGGTTCCATTTTCTGGACATGGACGTGGAGGCTGCAGGAGGCTCTGTGCTACTCCATGAACCTACTGCCCAAGATGTGCTCTTTTTACTGCACCTTGCACAAATCTGCTCTTCTCGGTCTGCAGAAGCGCCACCTTGGAGGCAGAGCTGAGAGCCCCCACAGCTGTGCTCAGCTCCCCCAGGGGCTTCATGGGGCAGTTGGAGGCCCCAACACCCGGCCCTGACTGGAGTCTCTTGGCTGGGATCACAGCCCTGCAACAATCAAGCGGCTGCCCACCAGCCGGCCCCCTGGCATTGGGCCCTGGATGGCAGCCAGCCGGGAGAGGAAGCAGCTTGGCTAGCAGCCAGCTCACGATGCCCGAGCTGTCAGCCAGGAGGCAGCCAGGCACACTGAGACCCCTGCCCCTGAATGGGGCCCTGGCCAGGCCACCAGGATGGGGCCAAGTTCCTCCCACCACAAGAGATTGAAGAGGGCCCTGTTGATGCCAGCTCTAAGCAGGGCTCAGGGACATAATCTTGCTGGGTCTCCATTTATTCAGCTCAGCTTTTCACAAACGACAACTGTTGTAGAAGCAGCACGTGGAGCAGGAGATTTTCAAGTCAAAGAATAATAAAAACAGCACCAACTACAGCTGACACTGAGCAAGCACTTACTTACGTGCCACCACACCGGCTCCTCTGGGAGGGAGACGCTATTACTATCAGACACAGCAGCTGAGCTCAGAAAGGTGCAATAACTCACCTACAGCACACAGCAGGCTGAAGGGGGCCAAGACTGGAACCTGTGCCTCAACCCCAACACTTTATAGGCTCAAGCGGGCCTAGATGCATTTGTGAGTGGGGGGTTCAGGGCTGAGCATGGGGTTGCAGAGATGAACAGTCAGCCCAGCTGCTTATGTCTATACAAAGCACAGAGGCTTCTTACCATCTCCTCACACTATTCAATCAACTTGTGGGAAAAGGTACAGTCACTCTCATTTCTACCTACCCAGAGAGGGCCAGTGGTGTACCCACAGACACACAGCTAACTGAAGGGCAAACCAGGGCTACTGATACTCCTTTCATGAGAGTTCCTATCCAGAGGAAGGCCCAGAGCCATACTGCTCAGTTCCCAAAGTTACTTATCCCAGGAGGCTAAGGAGGGGCTAGGATGCAGATTGGACAGCTTTCCTATCCTCTGGACAGAGGCTGGGGAAGAGTGACACAACTTCCTTCAACATGGCTGTATGCCCAGCCAGCACAAGCCAGGAGAGGGACTGCTGAGAAGGCACCCCAAGGACCGCAGGAGCAGCCCCACCCCACTAAAAGGGGAAAGCAAGGTCACCAAAGAAGGAGCTTCCGGAGACCCCATGTGGGAGGGGCTTGGTCTCCATCGAGGTTCTTTCGGCAGACCTCATACAGCAGAGGGCTGGGCCGCTGGGGACCCTTGGCATCTCTCTGAGCCTGCAGTGATGATGTTGGAGAGGGCTTGTGTCCCCTGTGAATGGCCAGGTGTACAACAAGCCTGCCAGCTGGTAAGATTCCAGCTCTGCCTGAATAGCTTATCTCCACACTTGCCTTTCCTGAGCTCGCCCTCCAGAAGGGTAGATTCCACCGTAGAAAGTGGAGCAGGGCTGAGCAAGAGCCTGAGCCAGGGTGGTAGATGGCCCTTCTCCCAAGGACAAGACAGCTCTTTAAGCCTCCCCAAACCAGCTGGGAGCCAGCCCTGGAGCCTCTGACCACCTTTGCAGCTGGTGATGGGAGGACTAAAGGGGAAAGGGCAGGGAGCTCAGCAGGGCGCCAGCACAGACAAGCCGCCCACTGGTGCTCCAGTGTCCCACATTGGGACAGTGAATGGCAGCGGCAGTGAAGAGGCACTAAGGTCTTCTCTACCCCTCCCCCTGGAACAGGGAGAAGTCACCAGAGAAGACTGCAGAAGGGCACTGTCATTCCAGCCTTGAGAGGGCCTGGGAGAGCTGGGGTGGCGGGCAGACATCACGACGAGCGGAGACTCTGAGGATCCTCCAGCATCCACTAAAGGAGGGGAACAGTGCAAGGCGCCCCCCATTCTCACCCTCCAGGTCTCTGCCCCACCCCCGATGTGCATCCCGTACACCCCAATGCTGCCCACTGCTCCCTTTGTTTCCTCCTCTGACAGGCTAGCCTCCAATGCTCTGGGGCCTCAGTTTCCCATCACAACAAAAGGGTTGCAGTCCTGAACTGAAGACCTCAAAAGCCTGGTGAATAATACAGGTTGGCAATAGTTGGCCACTCACAAACTCCCTCGTACCGGAGTAGGGGGTGGGGGGTGCCATTCCTCCCTGGGAGCACACACCGATCCCAATCACCAGTCATGCCTTCCTTTCTCTCCTAGCCAGCAACTGGCCAGCCTCTGCACTCTTGGGGAAGGGTCCCACCAAACCAGGTAAGGGCCTGAGCCAGGGAGTTAGCAGCGAGAGAGGAGGGCCGAGAACAGCAGAAGAGGAGGAAGTGGAGGGGAGAGGGAGGAGGGAAAGAGGGGGTGGGAGTGGAGGAGGAACAGAGCAAAGGAAGAAAGAGGAGGGGCCGCGGGGGAGGGGCGGTCTGCAATCACCGCAACATCAAAGCCTTCCCCGCCGCAGAGCAGTCACGTGCGGCCTCGTTCCTTTCGTTCCTTAGCTGGGAGAAGCCGCTGAGCCTGGGGCTGCTGAAGGAATTTTAAAACCAGGCAAATTGTCTAGAATATGGGGGGGGGGGGGGGGATGAATGCAGTTTTATCTCTGGGAAGGGTATGAGGAAGCAGGTTTGAAAACCTGTCCCCTGGAGGAGAGTGGCAGGGCTGAAGGGCCACTCAGCTCCAAGTGGCTGGGCAGGGGGCCAAGAGCAAGGACCACCCAGCTCTCCTGCGAATGGAGCTGGAGGCCAGGCCAGCCGGGTTATGAGAGAAGCTGGGGATCTGGCTTTCATTGGAAATGCTTCCTCCTTTTAATAATGGTTCAAGTTGAAAAGAAATCGGAATTATAAAAAAATAAAAAGCCCACCACGTGGGCCAGATAAGGCAGGTTCTCGCTGTGCCCGGGGTCGCGGCTGTGCTGTGCTTCCAACAGGCTCCAACCTGCTGTTTCACTGTGGGGGTTACTGAGACCAAGAATCACTCAGGGGAGCAAGATTAGAACTTGGGGGGAGGATATCAACATTCTCTAGGGCAGCCTTGCCTGAGGTTCCTGAGACTCATGGGCTACTGGGACTGCTGAGGAACAGGAAGTGGAAAGAGGCAGTGACAAGGGAGGGTCTCAGGAACCGGAACTCCTACCCCTGCACTATGTCCAGCCCTTAGGGCACTCCACCTCTCCTCAGGTTCCTCCTGACTGTCCCAGCAGCTTCTCATACTCCATCCTGACCCTGCCAAGGCCCGGCTGCCTTTGCTCCCTCAGACCCCAGCCTGGAACAGCATTATTACTATAGGCCACAGGAAGGACCGAGACAGAGCAGGAATGCACCATGCTTGGGGGCGGGGGGGGGGGGGGGGGGTTCCCTGGAGGAGGCAGCTGTGTGTGTTGATGGCAGGAAAGGCTCCTCATGGAAGGTTCCAGGCAGAGCACATGGAGAGCTCTAAACAGGAAGCACAACAACTACATTCACGAGGCAACACAGGTACTGCCTCAAAAATTGGGCTCAGAAGCTTGGGATGTTTGCTTCCAGGACACTGGGAAGACCTTGCAGATGTCTGAGCAGGAGAGAGATCAGCCCAGCTCCTCACTGGGGGTATCCAGACACAGGGCTGAAAAATCATTCTTCAGCAAATATTTACCCAGCATTTCCTCTGTGCCAAACCTCAGGGACCCAGGAGCCAGACAGCAGGTACTCACCTTTATGTGGGGGAAACACGACCATAGGGTCATGGGAAGTAGAAAAGGGGGCTGTGAGGTGGCCAAGACTGTGCCCTCCAAAGAACAACTTGCAAGAGGGAGAGAGGAGAGAGGGCTGTTCCCTGCGGGTGACAGAGGCCAGGGCAGCAGGGTTCCCTGAGTGTGCTACCGGGCAGGCAAGGGTGGGCCAGCTGTGCTGGAGGCAGAGCTTCCAATGTCTCAAAGAAAGCGGTGATCTCCTAAGGAGGGGTCTCGGGGAATGAAGGCAGCTGCTTGTACTCCCTGGTTCTCTGCCAAGGTGGTTTCCTGTCACACGCAGAACCCAGCACAGAGGCAGCCCACCTCCAGGCTGACTTGTATCTCCATCAGAGCAGAGTCTTCTGAGCAAAGCCTCTTGGTTGGGTAGTCATATACGCCACTGTGTGCAAGACTTGGGGATGGCCAGCCTAAATTCCAGGTCCTGGGCCCTCAAACGCTAGCTGGACAATCAGGCACAACCCGAGACCCTGGAGGAGGCATCCTTTTGGAAGATGTATAAGGTTTAGGAGAGAAGCCCATGAAGGGTCTCTGTTGCGCTGGAGCCAGCATGGGAAGGCTGCTGAGGGTTACCAGGGAAAGGATCATGCTGGGCAGAGGGGATGGGCCACCCCTCCTTGACCCCATAACAAGTAATGACCCCCTGCCGTCAGGTGCTAGGGGCTCCTGTGGGTAGTCAGGGCTGACACCAGACAGGACTCAGGCTGGCCTGTGGAGGGATGAAGAAGTAGGAGACCCGCCCCAGGGGAGGAGCCGCTCTATGAGGGAGTCCGGGTAACTGGAGGGAGGGCACAGACCGCCACAGGGTTCCCTTTCTGTCCTGGCCAGAGACAGCTGAGGGTGAAGAGGTGGCCTTGCACTTCCATTTTGCCATCCTCTGTGACCAGCCCTGCGGCAGGTGGGTCTGCGATGGAGGTGATTAAGTTCTCAAAATGGACCTCTACCCCCCCAACAATAACTTCTACCCCACCCATCAGCATCTGAGTCACTCCTGCAGTGGGCAGGCCACTAATATCCCTCTCTTTTTTTATAGATGAGGAAACCAAAGCCAAAGAGGAGGCTCTGCCAAGGTCTCCAGTGGAGGGAAACACTGGAGCTGGGCTCTGCTTCCAAGCCCTGAGTGGGATTCTTGGGGACCAGGAGGAGTAAGACAAGGCAGGAGGAAGGCAGCTGGCCTGGGGTATGGTCCTGCCTGGCAGGGTTTCCCCAGGATGCCCTTAGTACTCAAGTCACAGGTGTGGCACCCTCCCACCCTGCAGATCTGGAACAATCTCACCTAAATGTGTGCCCCACCACCTGTTGCCACTGACTTCAGGCTGAGATCACACCTGGCTGAACTCTAGTCGCCAGACCCGGCACATAGCTGCATTTAAAACGAGCAGGTGATTTGCACAGACTCATCTCAGCCATCTATTGGATGCCCTCCACCCCCGTGCCAAGTTCTGAAATGCAGGATCTGGCTTCAACCTTTCCACCCTCACCCTATAAGCTAGAGGTTATGCAGACTCCTGGCCCAGGATCACTCAGCACACAGCAGGGATCGCAGGGCTTAAGTGTATTCACTCTTTCAGTGTACACAGCTTGACTGTACTCACTCATTTAAGACATCAATGCATGGTGAGATCACATCCCCATTCTCCAGGCCAGGTACACAGGCACACGAAAGGAGAACTAAATGCATGCATTCAGGAGGTGAACCACACCAGTCTGTCTGACCTCCCACCTCTAATCACCTTCCCAGCTCAACCAACCAGAAGGGGAGGAGAAAAGCCTGGCTGACAGGAGGACTGGTCCTGGAGGCCTAGGCCCTTTCCACACATTCACTCAGGGAACCCTCATGGATGAGAGATGGTTCTGGAATAAGTGTGATCAGCCTAGAAATGGCTCAAGCCAAAGGGAAAGGAACGGAAAATGAGGAGGAGGGGGATGTGAGAAAAGAAAAGGAGAAGGAGCAAAGAGGGGAGGACCACGAAGCGGGCACTTTTTCTCCCTAGTGCCTCCCAGACCACAGCTGGGGCCAAGGCTGTAGCCTCCTGCGCCAGGAAGATCTCCCTGTCCCTCCACAGCAAGAACATCAAAGCTGGTTCCCAGCCAGCCCAAAGGTAGCATCCTTTGAGGTTTGGCGGTGATGGGGCTATATTTCAGGCTGATCCAAAGCAGGCTGCGCCCCACCCCCTCTTGCCCGCTCGCCAGGAGATCCCCATCTGGGCTGTCTACTTAATACCCCATTAAGGGAGAAAATATACAGCCAGCTCCCTCCTGGCCTCAGCTGCCCATGCCTCTGAAAAGATCAAAGCTGAGCTAGATTCCCGCCTAGAAACTATAAATAGACCACAGACTTGGGAAGGAGCAGATAGAACCCCACTTGGTGGTGGCTACAGGGAGGGAGGAGGCCAAGTGGGGCACTAGGGGGTCATCAGGGGCCAGTAGGAGTGCGAAGAGATACACATCTCAGCATGAGCCCTGCAACATGGGCCTGGTGTACCCAATCTCCACCCCAAAGGGCTTCCCAAGTCACAGGGGACCAGACCTGTGAAGCACTGAGTCAATGCACCACCCCTCCAAGATCTCTGCTAGTGATTCAAGGTGGTGGGAGCAGTGGGGGTCAGTCAACAGCTGCTGTACCAGATACGTCCAAGGGGCACCACAATCCTTGGAGGCAGGCAGAAGCACCTCATTTATAGGTGGGGAAACCAAGAAACAGAGTGCAGGGACTGGCCCAGGGTGTTGAGAGGCTCCAGGCTTTGGATGATGGCATCTACTCCTTCAAAGGGAGGTGCTCAACTTGAATTAAGAGGTACTCCAGCTTCATGAGTGACGTTGGTGGGATGTGAGCCAGGATGATGGCCACATGCTCTTCCACCAGGATGAGCACGGACAGCAGGCTTTCTTCTAGACTGAGGGCTGGAGGGTCCACACCTCCACCTAACCTGGCCCCAGACTCCCATCAGCAGCCCTGTGCCCTGAAGTCTGTTTGTCTAAATGACTCGTGCTCTTTCCAAACTAAGAACCAGGTTCAGAGACCACCTGGAGGATGCATAGCCTGCAGGAAGCTCTGAACACACAGCAGAATTCTCCTTGGTCATCCATGGGGAAGAGGCAGCAGGACCTCAGCTGAACAGCCCTGGTTGCCTCATGCAGTCCCACGAGGCACTCCCAACAGAATCCAGACAAAAGTGTGCCTCACCCCTCCAGGACTATTGCTTGCTCCCCAAGGCTACTGGTGAGATGAGCTAACGGGGGCTCCAATTCCCTGATTCACACCAAGCAGAAATGGTCCTCTTGATAAGGACCACCTCCTTCCTCCCCTAGTCTCCCTGCCCCTCCCCCAAGTGGCTCTGACACTCACCTCAGCCCCCAACATCCTTTGTGGCTCTCATGTGTCCCCTACTCACCACACTGGCCACCATCGGTATCTCTAAACTGCCCATCTGACCAGGGATGTCCCAGGGGAGAGCAAACTCCTCCCTCTGGACACTTGGTCACCCTGCTGTAGCACCTGACCAGCTGCCCAACCAACATCTAGGGAATGAATGACAGGTCATATTTTCTGTTCCTTGGCTGTCCCAGGAGTGAGACCTCTGCACCCACTTTCCATCTGTCCTTCCAGATTCTGGCCTCCAAGGATGCCCATCCTCTGATCTCTGTATCCTCTAGCCAGTTGTCCATGCACCATCTACCCATTCTCCTGAAGGCCCTCGGTGCTGGAAGGCAGAAAGCCCCTCAAGAGAGAAGCAACTGGCGGCCCTAAAACGCACTCCAGCAGAGGGCAGGGAGGCCCTGGACACACAGACCTCTGCCCCCTCACAGTCCACCAACAACTGACCCTGGCAGGTCTCCACCCGTACCTCCTCCCACTACCAGAGATGGAGCAGCAAGCACAGGGTGAACGAAGCAATTTTCCAGACCTAGTGGGGCTCGGCAAGCCAATTTGAACACAGAATAAACCTCTGGCCTCTGCGAGGGGGGCACAGCAAACAGTGTGAGCACAGCGACTGCCACCACCCCTCCTCAAACAGAGAGCGTGGCTGGGCCAGAGATGCTGCGCTCGGCTGCCAATTCCCGGCTCAGCAGAAAGCCTCCATTTTGCGGGGAGAAATTAATGAAAGGGAGAAGCCTGGGAAATTACGAGTTGCCACCTGCAATTTCTCCCTCCAAGGAAAGTGGCGCGATGGCTGATTAAGCTGCAACCGCCCTGCCAGGCTGGGCCAGCAGCTGAGGATCATCCGCCTGCTAAGACAGGTGGGAAGCGTCGGCAGGCTACTACTAGGGGACCCAGGCTCAGGCAGCCCCTCCCGGAAAACCCTAAAACAGGGGCAGCCGTCAACACAGAGAAGCAACCTTCTCCCTCCATTACCTTTTATAGATGTGCGATTCACAGGCCTCCTTGGTGACCCCTAGAACCTAGTGGATTACAGGGCCAGAGACACACCCCCTGGCTGAGCGCCTCACATAGGCAGATGGGAGAATCAGGGAAATGGCACCCATGGAGCATCCCTTGCGCCTGAGGCTGTACCAGGCACCTTGGCCCCTGCTGCCATCCTCCTGATGGAGACACGGAAGCTCAAGAGAGCAACACTTGTTCCAGATGGGAGAGAACCAGTACTGGGCACTGACTCAAGTCATCTGGTGGCAACAGTAAGGCTCTAGGGCATGCCTGTGGGGGAATATCTTAAATTAACTGATGTGGGAAGACCCTGACACATCTTGACAGTGGACGGGACCCTTCCCTGGGCAGGTACTGGACTGGATAAAATGAAGAAAGCTAGCTGAATAGGCACCTCTCTCTCAGTCTCCTGGTTATGCATAGGGTGTGACCAGCTGCTTCAAGCTCCCGCTGCCTCAACTTCCCCCCCACCATGGACTACATTTGATCTGTGAACTGAAATAAACCTTTCTCCCACAAACAACTCCAACTACTCCTCCTCCTTCCTCTTCTTATTCTTCTTCATCACAGCAACAGAAAAGAAACTAAGACATTCCCCAACTCCTATTCTTTGGTCTGTACTCAGGACTGGGGCAGAGGACACCCGAGAAAGGTGACTGTAACGCCATTGCTTAGGGTTCCACTGCCAGCTACACCTACTTTATTTAATTGGAGCCAGACCCCTCTTTCTGTCCAAGAGCCCATTGATGTCTGGGTCCCTCAGATCCCAGGAGACATGAGGATGTGAATTCAGACTAAGGTGTGAAGAACTGACAGCAGCCTCATTCCTCCTCTGGGGTTTGTGCATTCTCAAACACTGAACTTGATTTCCTATCATGGAGAGAGTAATTCACAGGGACCTAACAAAGAACCCCTTGGCCTGGGAATCGAGCAGCTCCAGCCCCACCAGCACCAGGCACAGAAAATGCCACCACTGCAGCAGAAGGCCAGGTCTCCTGAGCCATCTCTTAGCTATCACCCTTAGGTAAGCTCCAAGACCTCAGAGCCTGATCTCTTCCCACCCTCTTCTGCCCATCTATGACCTCAGGCAGGTCCCACAGGCTCTCTGAGCCCCAACTAGGCTAGCTGGAGACAGCATGCTGTGGCATCCTTTGGGAAGCGAACTTTGAGGCACCGCTATCTTCCAGCTCCCCGGCCCTGGCCGTATATTATAATAATGGCCTTGGCCAATAGGGGCGCAAGCTATTAGAATGAGTTAAGACCAGATTAATCTGCTTAAAAAAATATGCCTGGTTTTTACGCTGTGCATTCCCTCCTAACAACTCCGGCTCCTTCCAGGCCATTATCTCGTTTTATCGTTAATTCAATTCCATAAACATGTATTAAGTGTCTATTATGTGCAGAGCCCTGGTCTGGTAGCTGAGATGGGGTAGAGGGCCATGGGGGTGGGGGAGAGGACACCTAGGTGACCAGAGTCATGCAAGGGACCCATCTGGCCCTCAGGCCTTGCCACAGCTCAGAGCAGGGCAAAGTCAGGGCCTTGGAGATGCTCTCTGGAGGGTTGTGGGCCCCGGCCAGTGGAGACGGCAGCACTCCAGAGAAGGGTCCTACTGTGTATCAGGGTCAGTTCCATACTTCATGTCCATGGCTCCATCCTTCCAGGCACTCAAGGACAGGCCCTGATGTCACCAACTCTTGCAAGTGAAAAAACTGAGGTTCAGAGAGGTGGAAGTAATTTCCAGTACCCCAAAGCACACTGGGTGAACTCAAAATCAAACCAGAGGGCCTAGCCTTCAATCTCTTTTTTAAAAGATTTTTTCTTATAGTTACTGTGCATGTGTGTACACTCATGCCACAATATGCTTGTGCTGGTAGAGGATAACTTGTGGGAACCAGTCCTCTCCTTCCACCATGTGGGTCCCAGGGACCAAACTCAGGTTACCAGGTTTGACAGCCAGCACCTTCAGCTACCTCAATGGCCCTAGATTTCAATTTCCATAGAGTACCTCAAAGTACCTAAGGTACTGGGTAAGTACAAAACATCTAGGAGTGAATGAATGAGTGAATGAATGAATGAATGAATTAATGGACGCTGAGGCTCCTCCATACCTCAGAGCTGAAGTTGGTCCCTCTGAGGATGGCTAGACTGTGGTATGCAAAGAGGACGTAGGGACTGGGCTGAATGAAGCTAGAGGTAGAATTAGACAGACCTGGTCCAAATCCTGCAGGTGACACACTCTTGCTTAAGCTCTCTGGGCCTCAGTTTCTATCTCTGGGCCTCATTAGGGGTATAAAGAGGCTGGGTCTACCCACAGCCACAGAAGCTGTCCAGTGTACCCATGAAGGCCTAGGAACAGTGTTTACCGAGGGTCTGGGGCACTGAGCACCCAGGCTGATCCCTGCATGTGTGCAGGATGCAGGGGTCAAGATGGTCGGTCTGGCCCTGTGCCAGAGAAGCCACGGGAGAAGCATGGACAGTGGCCGGAGAGACACGGCTGGGGAGAAGCTGGGCTGAGGGGCAGCGAGGCAACAGGAGGGGCCGTTACCAGGCTTCGCAACGTTCTTACTGACACCCCTAAGGACTTCTACGCAGCCAGTGCCCCACAGAGACAGATACCTGTAGCCCCCACCTTTCCTGTCAGCCTGGAGGGGATGTGCTAAGGGAACAGAGACTCAACAGGCAGAAACAAAGGACCACAGAGCCTGGAAGCTGCCAAAAGCCAGAGCCCGCTGTACAACATGCCAGGACCAGAGCAAGAGCATATGCCAGGATGCTCCATTCATCAGCCAAGCCTTGCCGCCCTGCTGGCACTCCCATTCTGGGCTTCCTCCCCATTCGGGCCTGGCCACCTCCTCAGCCTCTGCCTTGCTGCTTCCCTTCCTCCTCTGAACCCCCTTCTCATATCCCTCAGCCCACCTCTCCCCAGCCCACACAGCTCTCATGCCACCAAGGCCCTTCTGCTTCCAGGGAAAATGTAACTTCTGCCCTTGGGTCTCAGGTCTTGGCTCTCAAACTGTCCCTGACTCCTCTGCCTGTCCTGGGGCAGGACTCCCCACCTGCGCTGCCCACCAAAGAGACAGAGTTAGCCCTGAACTCAAGGTTAGTGTTCCAGGAACTAGATGCCAGATCTGTCACCTCTTTGAGCGTTGCTGTCCTCATCTGTAAAGTGGGGAGATAAATAAAACACACATGGAAACTCTGAGGTTGCTGTCCATCCATTAAGTTCACCTCAGTCCTAATCTCTAGCCTCCCCAACCTCCTCAATCCTGGCGGCTGCAGAACCAGAAGGCAACACCATAACCTGCCTAGACCACCCCGGAAGACTTCATAGGGAAGGAAGTATATACCTGTTGGGCTCTGGAGGATGCCTAGGAGCTTTACACTGATGACAGCTATGTGCTACCCATGCACCAAATGTGTGCTGGGGGGCAACAAGCCAGGCAGCACAGGTTCAATGAGAAATAAGACGAACTGGATAGATCCTAGGGCCACACAGCCTACATTCCAGTAACATTTCTGGGACAGGTGGGCAGTAACCGGGAATCTCATAAATAACTCAATGACTGCAGCTGTCTGGAGGGTCACTGATGACAGGAATCTACTGTGGGGTGTGTGTGTGTGTGTATGCCTGTGTGTGTATGTATGCTTGTGTGTCCATGTATGTATATGTGTAAGCTGAAGCAGCTGAGGTTCAGCCAGCCCTAAGCAGCAAGACATGAAGAGAACATTCCGGGGCAGAGACTGGAAGAAGAAAGGCTTGGGGAAGAACTGGTGGTCTCATGACTGGCTTCATGATTGAAGGCCTCGGTGTGGCAAAGGCTTGCAGAGGCGGGGCGGAGCTAGGGCGAGCAGCAGGAACTCACCTCCAGGAAAGGGGAGGCTAGGTCAGGAGACTGAGACAGGAAGGTTGAGGGACCTCATCACCCTGCAAGTCCCAAGACAGGGAACAAAGCATCAGACAGGTAGATCTGTGATCTGCAAAAAACCCTCTGGGAGCCCCAAGGGCCACACAGCCACGTGCATAGCCACTAGCTGCCCTCCCCAGCGGAGTGGTGCGAGCAGATTGATGAGGCCCAGGCTCGATCCGTCTTGAGTTTAGCTCAGCTTTTGGCTGCGTCCTGGTGACACTGGCTCATCAATACTGGAGAAAATACGGCCTGGAGGGGGACCAATTAGGAACAGCACTGCCGGCCGAAGGCAGCTAGCACAGTGTCTACCGATCGCTGCCATCTAAAAACAGGCACAAGAGTGCAGAAGCCTGAGCGGCAGCAGGACACACAGGTGGGGGCCAGACTGCCGAGCCGCCAGGGCCTGCAGTTGGCTGAGCTGGTGTCCCCTGGGGACGGTGAAGGAAACAAGCGGTCAGGGTGGACGAAGGGCCTCCTGAGGGCTTCACCTCCAGTACAAAGCCCAGACCAGAGAGACTTTTTCCAGCGTGGAGGGGAGGGAGGAGAAGGATCATCCAAGGGGTGTTCCCCATGCCTTGGCTTCTTTCACTGGAGAAATGGAGACATTTCTGTTTTAGAGTGAGGAAGCTCAACCTGACTCCGATGCATTTCACTGTGCAGCAGGCTGTGCAGCTCAGGCCCTGCCTCTGCAGCTATAAACCCAGAGGGACTGCTCTGGGTATCCTACAGGGGCCATCCCAGTATCACATATTCACATGCAGGGCCAGGGCAAGGTGTGCCCCAAAGTACAAATGGAAACCATCAAACCCCAGTCCCAGTCTGGTCATGTCATCTCTGTTACAGGAGGGAATGTAGTAACAAGGGCAGAGACCACCTCATCCCCGGTACCCTGCAGGCACAAGAGCCTGCCTCTTATCTTCCTGACTGTGCCTGCTTTCTGTCTTTTCCATGAACCCTAGCAGCAGATCCCTGGGTATTCAAGACAGCCTTGGCTTCTGAGGTAAACAGGTTACCCAGAAACTAGGACTCCAAAAGGGGCCCCTTCCTAGGGGAGGCCTGACACTTGAGAAAAACATGGACAAGGGGACATGAACAAGAACACAGTAAGGGCATATGCTGTAATTCCAACATTCAGTAGACTAAGGCCAAAGAATCAGAAGTTCAAGAGCAGCCTGGACTACATGAGACCCTATCTCAGAAAGAGATGGGGGTGGGGACTATGAATGAATCCACCAGGCATAGGAGTACACATCTGGAATCCTAGCACTCAGGAGGCTAATGCAGGACGAACAAAAATTCAAGGCCATCCTCATAGGCAAAAGGAAGGGAGAGAGAAAAAGAAATTAAGAGAAAAGAAGCCAGTAAGAAAAGGTAAGAAAAGGTCCTGGGCCATTTGGATCTTGAATGCTTCACAGAGATCATGGACATCTGACTTGATGCTATTGGGAAGTGGCAGAAAGTTTAAGAAGTGAGTCCTAATGGGAGTCTTCAGGTCTCCGGGAATGCCCTCAAACGGAACTGTGGGACGCTAAGTCACCTCCCTTCATCCCTGGCCACAAGGTAAGTGCCTTTTGCTCTTCTCTGCACTCCTACCACAATGCACTGCTTTGCCACAGGCCCAGATCAACAGGACCGATCAACTATGGACTGACACCTCCAAAACTGTGACCCCAAACAAACATCTTCATTTAAGTTGGCATCTCAGGCATCTGTAAGTCACAGAAAGCTGACCACACAGGGCAAGTCAGTAGAAGTGGGGTGCATGGCCAGCCACAGAGCAAAGGGAATCTCTGAAGCCTCAAAGGTGTCGCCATGAACGAATGATTGACTGAATGAGGGAAAAGAACCGGCCGTGGGGGAGGGGCATCGCCTCCAGGACTCCATTACTGGCCCCTGTGCTTGGTCAGGAAGTCACCTGCCTGGCAGCTGGGAAGTCTTCATGGTCATGGCTCTGTCCGGTCTGAGCCAGCAGTGCTGAGATGGAATTCTGGTTCTGGTAGGGAGGGGCTCCCTGGCTGGACATGCCCTACAGATGGGGGTCTAACAGGGGTGACCAGATGAGACCCAGTCCGAGCCCATGGAAAGAGCTGTAAAGTTGGATGTGGAAGAATTAGAGAGCTTGGATTTGGGGAGTGAGACTCTCCAGAGGGCAGTCCTGGGACCAAAGTCCACATTCTCAGCTACCACCACCATTCCCTACCCCTGCCCTGGCCTGGCATCCCTGCCAAGCCCCAGGCTCTTCATCCAAAAGGCAGCAACAAGCATTTCTTCATAAAGAGCCAGGAGGCCTGTAGGTCTCTGAATCTCCAAGCATCTCCTTTCTCTCTGGATTCTGAGAAGTGGGCTAGAGTGCAGGATACCCAGCCTCCATCCTCCAAACTCCCCAGGTCCATGAACCTATGCCTCTCAGAGACCATGACTGCGTACCTCAAGGAAAGATGTCCAGAGGACAGCTGATCTCAGTCATGTGGGAGGCAGGGAGGCCCATCATCCCCTACCCAGGTGTGTGGGAGACAGGGAGGCCTATCATCCTCTGTCCAGGAAGGTTCACATCAACCAGGCTCTCAACTTTCCCAGCCCAGGCTCCCCTCCCAGACCCCTACCATCACCATTTTGGGACCCCAAACAAGCCACACAGCACCCTTAGGCCTCATCTCTCTTGCCTGGAAACATGGGTGCCAATGTGTACATGGAGGCTGTGTCAGTTAAGATGTGGTGTCAGTGACTGGCACTTAGTAGGCCTTCAAGAAACAGAAACAGTTTCCGGGACATAGTGAACCGCCTGGTGCACAGCAAAACTTTAATCTCAATGCTGCTGACTTCACAGGCTGGCAAGGCTGAGCTATCCCAAGGCCTGAGAGCCACAGGCCTACACTAGCCTAGCCCAAAACAATGTCCTCCGCATGTGGTCAGTGGTAGGCACAGCCCTGCCGGGGACCCTGCTCCCTGGTGCTCAGGCTGTCCTCCACGTGTGGTCAGTGGTAGGCACAGCCTGCTCCCTGGTGCTCAGGCTGTCCTCTACGTGTGGTTAGTGGTAGGCACAGCCTGCTCCCTGGTGCTCAGCCTGTCCTCCACGTGTGGTCAGTGGTAGGCACAGCCCTGCTGGGGACCCTGCTCCCTGGTGCTCAGCCTGTCCTCCACGTGTGGTCAGTGGTAGGCACAGCCCTGCTGGGGACCCTGCTCCCTGGTGCTCAGCCTGTCCTCCACGTGTGGTCAGTGGTAGGCACAGCCCTGCTGGGGACCCTGCTCCCTGGTGCTCAGCCTGTCCTCCACGTGTGGTCAGTGGTAGGCACAGCCTGCTCCCTGGTGCTCAGCCTGTCCTCCACGTGTGGTCAGTGGTAGGCACAGCCTGCTCCCTGGTGCTCAGCCTGTCCTTCACGTGTGGTTAGTGGTAGGCACAGCCCTGCCGGGGACCCTGCTCCCTGGTGCTCAGGCTGTCCTCCACGTGTGGTCAGTGGTAGGCACTGCCCTGCCGGGGACCCTGCTCCCTGGTGCTCAGGCTGTCCTCCACGTGTGGTTAGTGGTAGGCACAGCCTGCTCCCTGGTGCTCAGCCTGTCCTCCACGTGTGGTCAGTGGTAGGCACAGCCTGCTCCCTGGTGCTCAGCCTGTCCTTCACGTGTGGTCAGTGGTAGGCACAGCCCTGCTGGGGACCCTGCTCCCTGGTGCTCAGCCTGTCCTCCACGTGTGGTCAGTGGTAGGCACAGCCCTGCCGGGGACCCTGCTCCCTGGTGCTCAGCCTGTTCATTTCCCACGCTGCTGCTTCTGCCTCCTGGGAGGCCCCTCCCCATATCTAACTCCACAAGGCAGCATCCAACTCCCCTTCATGGCTCACACCCAACACAACCTCCTCCAGGGCTTCCCTTGATTGCCTGCCAACATCCACCTTCCCCTGGACACCTCCAGGGCTGTTAGGACTCTGGTCTTCCCCTGGATAACTCCTAGGCACCCAAGTCAGCTTCTCAATGTAGCCTAAATAGCTTCTTTCTGTTCCATCAGCACAGCAAGCTGAGGCCCAACTTGGAACCTTTGCAAAGATTGATCTCTGTGCTAGGAATGCTCTTCCCCAAGATTTAGGCATGGCTGGTCCTTTCCTGTCCTTCAATTCCCAGGACTCTGTCTGCAACTCTCAGTGTCTGGACAGTGTCTGCCACACAGTTGATTCCAGGGGAGCAGGGGGCCTTGTTCCTGGGGGCCCTGGATCCTGCAAGGGCTATCCCACAGGGCCCTGGCTCAGGAACCTCTAGATAAACTTGGAGGCGATATGCATGTCTGGAACTGGCTGAACCCTTCTCTCTGTACGCGTGCTCATGCTCAGGGCGGCATCCTTCTCTCTGGACGTGCTCTTGCTCAGGGCAGCCGCCTAATGCGAATCACTTCTGTCATCAGGACACGGAGGGGCTTGACACGGACCAGCTGCCGCTGCCGAAGGACAGGCTGCCAGAGTGCCAATGGGCTCTCAGCAAAATTGATGGCCGCTGTCAGAAAGTGATTTCCCCACGGCCGCGTCGCAGGCCCTTGGAGGAGCTCAAATCCCAGGCAGCAATGCCTCCTGTGGCGGCGGCGGGTGGGCAGGCGGCCAGACGGGGACCAGGCGGGAAGCCAGAAGGCCCACACCTGGCCCAGCTGCTTCCCAGGGCCAGGGAGGCTGCAATTACCAACCAGCAAAGAGAAGAGCCCACGGGCCTGTACCCAGGATCTGGGAGGTGGGATGAGGGACAAGAAGGAGAATGGAGGCCACTCTGTTCCCCTCATCTGCTCTGCCATAGGCACTACACAAACACCCAAAATATGCTGAATGAATGAACTAGTTAACAATTCAGAAGGGTTGCAAGGCCTCACAGGATCTCTAAGTGGACCAGAAGGTAGGGAAGCAGTGTGGGGGTCTGGATGCCAGTCCAACCAGGGGATTGCAGAGGTGCAGCCTGGGCCCACAGCACCCAACCCCCTAATCCTGAACCACTACCCTCAGCTTGCAGTGCACCGCACATTCTGCCCACACCTGTTTTCACAGGAGGAGGGTGGCAGGGAACTGGATCAGAACACACAAAACCAGTTAGTTGTCTCACAACTTTTCAGAAACACCCAGTCAAGGAGTGGCCTGAGGCTAGATGGCAGACTAAAGGAATCTTGAGACTGACACAGAACACAATTCTGCCTGGGAAGGAAGGACCTCAAGAAAGGAAGTTTCAGTCCACTGGCAGCTACCAGCCACACAACAGGGAGAAGCCAGCTGGGGCCTCAATGCACTTGCCAATCCAGAGTTCCAAGAGATTCCACTGGGGCTCTGCCAAGATCCTTGGGAAGTAGAGCTAAAGGTGAGGACAGGTTCAGAGCATAAGCACACTGAGGGGTCAGCACATTCAGGCCAAGTGCAAAGGATGGCCGAGGAGGTGCAGGCAGGTAGCCAAGAGGGTAAAATGAGTTACAGAGGCAAACAAAATAATTTCCACTCATTTATTCACTCAGCAAACACTGACTGACTCTATTCCTTGTCAGGATCCTAAGCTGGCCCTGGGACCAAACCTGGGTAACTCCCACACCCTCAAGAGTAGCTCTATAGACTGGCAGGGACGGGCAGGAATAAGGACAGGTGCTTACACAAAGGCAAGGACAATGAAACTGAATAGAGAGTCTAGGGGCTGAGGTTGGTGGGGAATAAGAGTCAGGGTGGTGATGAGGAAATGCCCTGGGAACATCCCCAATCTGGCCCTGTGAGAATATGGCATCTGAAAGTGTACAAGAGTATAGGGGCTCTGCTCAATTCAGTGTCCTGGGTTCACAGGGCTTTCTCTTGTCCATCCAGTCAGGCACACTAGAGGCACTTCATGAAGACTGACTGCTGACCCACAGATCAAGCTGTCAATACCAAGAGGAATGAGGCGGCTGGAAGGGCCTGGAAGGGAGAGTCCAGCTCAGCCCAGGCCCTCCATGCTCATTCCCCTCAGTGCCTCTGCTGCTCTTCTGCCTCCTGCCTACTCAACAAGACCCTCAAGGCTCAGGAAGCCTCGGTGACTGCAGGACTGGATCTCCCTGAGGCTCCCATAAGCCCTCAGCGCTGCCCCCATGCCAGTACCAACACCATGGGAAGCTCAGGGCCAGCGCATGTTCTTCCAGCTGTCTGGGAGCCCCTTGTAGGCAGGGCCACACAGGGCCAGAGCCAGGCTCCCAGCAGTTCCTTCACTGTGAACAGAGAGGGTGTGGGGTTCTTAGAGGAGAGGGAAATGGCTTCCAAGGTCCCATGGGTGCAAGCGAGGCCACCAGGAGCCACTAGGCAAGGCCTGGCACAGAGGCTGCAGCAAGGGACCGACCAGTTCCTAGAAGTTCCAGAGGCTGTAGAAAGTTCAGTGGCCACACAAGGGCCCTCCTCCCACACCCAGTAGCTCTCGTGGGCCCTGACGTATCCCCATGAGAACACTGCTATTTCCAGTTCCAGATTGCCAGGCCTATCCCTAGAGGACAACTGGGATGAAAATACAGACCCCTCCCACCAGGAGCCTCAGGGAAACCAGGAACAATTCTCCCCTCCATACAGGGAAGGTCACACCTTGGCCAGGGCCAGAACACAGCAGGAGGCACTAGCAAGGAGCAATGCCTCATATCTGGGGCAGTGGCTCTTCCTCTCACCATTCCCCAAGAGAATAAATGCTCTCGCTTACTATGACCTAAACACCTCACTGCTTCCACTTCACCTCAGAAAGCTGAGGCCCAAAGACTAAGCTCTTTCCTAATCCTCTGTCCATGGAAGCAACATCTCCTGGCTATCAGGGCTCCCCAGACGGACTGGAGCTGGTCTGTGCCATTAACACCATTGCCACTTCCATCACCATCTTCCTTTAGGCTGCTTCATGCCAAGCTCTCTTCAGTCCTTTTCTTCCTGAAGCTGGGATGGGATCGCGTCACTCCCCTACTCCATTGCCATCAATGGCTTCCACTCCCTCCTGGATCATACCCAAACTCCTTGGCTTCCAGCCCCTGAGTCTGGCACTGGCAGAACTTTCTGGTCTCATCCCAAAAACTTTACTCCAGCCAAATGTCTCCCTTTCCCTAAATGCAAAATGTCCTTTCCTGCCTCTGAGCCTCTGTGCCCACAGCTTCTCTCTCCCTGGAACGCTCATTCCCTGAACCCTGACTGCTGAGTGGAAGGTATACCCCAAAGGCATGGCTCAAAGGTTTCATGGCAATCTTTGCAGACCCCTTCAAGTCCCCCCAGAGAGCACTGGTCACAGTGCACATCTGCCTTCCCTGCTGAACGAGTGCTCTGCGTGCTTGGCCAGCTGACTCACCCCACACACCCTCAGCACTTGCTGGAACGAATAAATTACCTCATTCAGCCACAGAGCACGCCTGGCTTGAGTGTCGGCAGTTCAGCCAAGAGCCCTTGCGTGGAAACCACCACGCTGAAGGTGGCAATATTTCACCTCGCCTAGAAATGTACTGTGAGCTCTAGAGTCTCATTAGAGCAAGTGTTTGTGTGTGGCCGGGGGGAGGGGGTGGCATCGGGTGACGAGCTCCAGTTTAAATACACATGACAGGAAACTTCCAGTTCCAACTGCACCAGGCCCATCACGTTACTCAGGGGTGTCTTTACCATTCTGCGGGGGCCATGGCAGGAAAAGGACCTCCATCTCACTGAGGTGGGCACTGGGTTAGCAAGGCCAAGTGACAAGTCCGAAGAGGTCCTGTATGCCATGGCAGCTGGCATCACTGTTACTGGTCCTGCCCACTAGGGCAGAATGGGAACGGGCTTGGGACACACCAGCTGGACAGTTGGAGAGCAGAGATTCTACAATCTTTCCCACAAGCAGGGGTGGGAAGGGTGGAAAGGGGCCCAGGGGGGCCCATCCTCACAGGCCTGGTGAGAGAAGCAGCAGCCAATCAGGAGGACCCAGTAGGTGTATGGTTTCAAAGGCACCCATGAGCCAAGATGAGCCAGACCCTGCTGAAACATAGGGAGCAAATCATCATGGCCTCCCCCACCTCACGTGCTGGCCCAGCCCTGGGCATCCCAGTTGGCCGTGCTTCTAGCGTCCTGTGGCAGGCAAGTCCAGGCAGCCAGGACCTTTCACTGCCAGTCCCAACAAACCCAAGGACAGGGGTATGTGCCAGGGACAGCCTGGGTCCTGACCCCACTAACACCCTAGTTCACTTACCTGCTAGCGGCCCTAGCCATGGCCACAGGCCCTGCTGGGACACCCCAGACCCCACCCTGTTTGCCAGGTCTTATTTGCATATGCTAATTAGCTGCACATCCCTTGCCCCCTTGGAGCCAGCTTGTTTGGGGAACGGCTGGATCTGGCTATACCTGTACCGTGCTGATGTCACGCCGAGCTATTTCCAGCCTGGTTGCCATGGGAACCACAAGGCCTCAGCTCCAGCTAGGAGTTCAATATATAATTTACTTACTCCCCCATCCCCCCAAGCCCCACCCCAAAGAGACTGGGGCGTATGGGGAACAATCGGCTAAAATATGCAATAACACCCTCCACTTTCCTTGGAGGTCTGTGAGAGAAGAGAGGAGAGGGGAGGGAAAGACCGGCTTAGCAGAACAGTAAATCCATCTTGGAAGAGGGGGACACTGGGGAGAAAGCTTTCCTCTTTACAGAAAGGAGGCCTGGCCCTGGGGTGCTTCCAGGGAAAGACTCAGGCTTGGCCAGGGGTGACACGGAGTCCTCTGCCCTGTGACTCCCAGTGCTGTTGGCCAAGCCTTCATCTGGGACCATGGCTCCTCAAGGGAAGACCTGCCTGGCTCTGTGAAGCCCCAGGGATTATGAAGCCACTACTAGTGGCACAGCTCAGGCATCTCCAGACACACCCACATCCCCAAGACCTGCTGCACCTTAGAAGAGTCACCCACCACCTCCAGACAGGATGTGTGGGGTGCCCCTGATGGGTCCAGAGGCAGCAGAGACTAGAGTCCGTGAAGTGAGCCAAGGCTGGCACTTGCCTACTGAAGCTCAGGCCCTCACTCCCAGCCTGAAGTTCTCAGGCTGCATTCAGACACCTGCTCTGTGCCCTCCCTGCGAGGGGTGTGTGGCCACAGAAAGACTCAGACACAGACCTTCACACTGGGAGGCCCCAGCCTTGCTGCAGGGGAGTAAATCAAGGAACTGAGCAAGAGGCAAGGTCCACTTTGCAAGTAACCTGAGCCTATGGTCGATGGGACATCTGTGAAGTCCACTTTGCAAGTAACCTGAGCATTCGGTTGATGGGACATCTGTGAAGTGTGTGGCTCCAGGAGGCTGTCAGGAAGGCTTCTTGGAGGCAGTGCCGGCTTGAGCCAATAAAAGCTTAAAGAGTAAAGACTTAGCTAGGAAGGAGGGTGAGGACATAACAGCAGCAAGCACAATGCAAACGTACGGCACCTCTCTTGCACTGCCCTTGAGCCCAGCAGGCATGGAGACCAGAGGGAAGGGCCCGGCTGGTGTACCAGCCTTCTAAGGGCTCAGAGCTTCCCCTAGGCCCACCTGTCCCCAGGTGGCCATTGAAGACCATGGTGGTGTTGGCTGTGTGTGCTGAGGGAGGCAGAGGACCTGCCTCTGGCTCTGAGCTGCAGAGGGCCCAGAAGAGCTCTACAAGTCGCCTTCTTTCTTCCCCTTCAGTTCAGTAACAGGGTGTTACTTCTAATTTCCACCAAGCTCCGATCTTTACAATCAGCGGCTGAATCAGGACCCACGTTTCCTGGAGGGAGAATCTGAAGCAGTAAAGAACCTACTAGACAAAGCATCAGCCTGCAGGAGCCGGCGCAGACACGTGGTGGCCAGGAAGCAGCTGAGAGGCCCTATAGACAGGAAGATACAGCAGGAGCACCGCTGGCCATGCGCTGGCTTCCCAGATGCTCTACAAAGCAGGGCTGGACCTCCCTGTGTCCCACGCCCCCTCTGCCCACCCTAGCCAGGCCTTTCTCAGCAAGTCTGGCTCTCCCTCCTACTCTAACCACAAGCTCTCCCAGCCCTGACCCTCCCCAGACCCTGATCTACTGCATGGCTCCCCAAGGTTCTGCCCTCCCCATCACTGCCCTGGTGCAGGAACAGGAGACAGCACACTGTGCCCACAGTTTTCCCCCCCAACATCTCCACTGTCCCTCTTCCCTTTAGCTCTAACCACACAAACTCACAAACCACATTCTAGATACTGGGCCTTTGCACAGTCTGCTCACCCACTCAACATGCCTTTCTCCCAGAGAGCCATGGAATAAAGCAGTGAGAATATGGGGAATGGAGAACTGCCTGAGTACGACAACACTGCCTCTGCCACTTCTCAGCTGCTGACCCTTCCTGCCCTCTGTAAGATGCGCATACAACCCTCATGGCCTTGTGAGAGTTAACTGCATGTAAATAGAGCAGGGCCTGGAGTATCAGCAGCTATAGGCAGCTACTGTGACTGTGACTACTCTAGGGTGGGTTCCACCCTCCTTCAGGTCTTGACCCCTTCCTCCACTCAGCCCCAGCTGTCAGCCCCTCACCTGGCTTTACTGTTCTCTTCAAGCTACCCCAACCCCTGCATGCACTATTGTGATGGCTAGTGTCAACTGTCAACTTGACAGAATCTCCACTCACCATACCTGCAGGAGATTATTCTGATTCTGTTAATTAATGTGGGAAGACCCATCCACTGTGGGTGAGACCATCTCCTAGGCAGAGGATGGAACAGAGTGGCAGCAGGCTTTCATCCCTCCCTGCTTCCTGTGAACAGACAGGCTGTGATGAGCTGCTTCAAGCTCCTTCTGCCTTGACTTCTCCACCGTGATGGACTGTCCTTGACTTTGTGAGTCAGAATGAAGCCTCCCTTAAGTTGCTTTTGTCAGCAACAAGAAAAGAACCAAAGACAGCAATGCATCTGCACATGGGGTTAATGTCTGTCTCCCCAGCACATCACCTGGGAAGCCGGCGCATGGCCAGCGGCGCACCTGCATACTTTATCTTCCTGTCTATAATGATGGATTCAGGAAAACGACTCAGGCCCCTCAGTGTTCACAACTCAACTCCATACTTAGGATCTTGGGCAAGTTGCTGTGTCAGTTTGTGTCTCAGTTCCCCCATCTACCACAGAGGTGCTGACTCCTATATCAGATGAACCAACACTCAAGAAACATGTGAAGAGAACCCAGCGTGTGGTACATGTGCCACAGACCTGAGCTGCAATGTCCACAGACGCAGCCGCCACTGGTTGCACAACAGGTACTCAGCATGTATGTGGCGATGGATGAAAGCATGCACACACCTGGCAGAACAGGAATGAACAAGACATGTGACTCCAGGCCTTGATGGAGCATCAATCCAGCCCAAGCTGGGACTGCCAGCTCACCAGTCACAGGGCAGCATCTTACACATCTGCAAGAAGTGGGGAGCCTGAAGACTCAAACACTCACGCCACACAGGGCCTGCAGAGGTGGGGGGACCACAGTCGGCTCCCAGAGCCCTCACAAGCTCACAGCTGTGTTTGTCCACAGCTTGGCCGCTCCCCTCCCTCACTGCCCTGGTAATGTACACACAGCCTCCCAGGAAACTGCAAAAAATGAGTTAATATAACATTATGGCTGAGAATTTAAATACACAGGAGTCAGGCAATGCAGACTTACAGTTCCCCAAGCAACTGTAAAACCACACAAGCAATTCAAGGAGCAAGGGCGGGGAGTGAATTGAAGGTCTTCTCGGCCACAAGCAGACCCCGGCCGCTGCACCTCGACCTCTCAGACAGACGGTCCTTTCAGACCCAAGGAACACCAACATGAGAGATGAACCACTCGCTCCACGTGGCTCACTGGACACAACGCTTTCCTCATGAGGGAGCTCCCAGAAGGAGCTCCAGACCCCCACCCCAGAGTCCTGCTGCATCCAAACACTCGTTTCCAGCCCCCATGGCTGGCCACTCTAAAGGCTCTGCACCGAGCACACAGCTTTGCACTCCTGTCCACTCTATCTGTGAGGCAGGTCCCACAGGGCCACTGTCCAGGACCCTTGGTCCCCTCTTCCTGTCTATAATGACGGCTCCAAGGAAACAGGTTCCTCTAGGTTCACAACTTAACTCCATACTTAGGATCTTGGGCAAGTTTCTGGATTAGTTTGTGCCTCAGTTTCTCCATGTACTACAGAGGTGCTGACTCCTATATCAGATGAACCAACACCCAAGAAACACGTGAAGAGAACCCAGCGTGTGGTACGTGCGCCACAGACCTGAGCCGCAACGTCTGCAGGGGCGGCCTCCACAGCTGTGGCTACTGTTATCCTTCCTTACCCAAGAACCCAGGAAAACAAGAAACACTGAGGGCGACACCTGTGTGAGGGAAGCTCAGTGAGAGCGAGCTCGCCCTTTACCTCGCAGACCAGTGAGGGCTGCCGAGTGTCGGGCCCCACTAAGACCGGAGGGGTGGCTGGGGATACAAAGCCCACACGCAGGATGCCCAGGCTGGGAGAGAGCTGAGCCCCGGCATGCACGGGCGCGCACACACACGCACACGCGCGCACACGTGCACACACACACACACACATGCACACGGGAGACCCTTTCCTGCTTTCTGAAGCTGGCTGGGAGGAGCAAAGAGGCGCCCTTTCCTCGATCCCTTGATAACGAGATCAAAGGCCACAGTGAGTCAGGGTCTCCCTGGGGGAGAAGATTCTAGGGAGAGATTCTAGGCACTTGCACTGAGGCAGAAAGGCTGGAAGAAGTGAGGCCAGAGGTCCATTCCTGTGAGGGAAGAGGCTTCCCAGAGCTTGCAGCACGTGGCCGGAGGGAGGACTCCTCACACAAGTGTTGAATGAAGGAGGCAGCGAGCGACGGACAGTGCTGCCGTGACGAGGTGGACGGCTCCCAGACACAAGGCGGCAGCTTCTGCACCCTCAGGCCCATGGTGGCTCACTCATCTGTCTCAGTCTTTTGGACCAAAGCCCTTGTGGGAAGACTCTTTTCAGGAGCTACAGCTGACAAGGTCTGAGGCCTGAGGAAGGCCGGCAGGATAGAGGGGTGGACGGGGCAGAGGTGCCGGCAGGTGGGGGATCACACCAACAAGACCACATGGGTTCTGAGGATGCTGCAGCAGGAGGCTCTCAGGTCACCTGGTTAAAGATACGGGGCTACGGGGAGGAGCCACACATTTGGGTAGAAGAACCTAACAGTTACGTTCTGAGGCAGATGGCGGAGCAGGGGATACTAGTCAGTCTGAGGTGGCAACTCAAAGGAGATGACAGCCGAGCTGAACCACGCATGGCCCTTGGTGAGCACACTAGAGGACTCTGCAGGGGTAAAAGTTTGGAAGTAAGACAGAGCCCAACAGGGTGGGGCAGCAGGAAGGAGGCAACTGAAGGAACGTGGCAGAGCCCAGTCCTAAGCCACCTGACCCTGGCCACCATTCAGTTCAAGGAGCAGAGCCCAGAGTCAGGGGCAATATATAACCAGTGGCTGAGCTGGCTGTGAGGGTTAAATGCATCATTGTACATCCAGGCAGGTGCTATGGGAACCTGAGCTAGTGCTGTCATTACTGGAAGGGAAAGGAACAAGGAACAAGGGGGGGGGGGTCCTAGCACTCCCACACTGGCAACCAGCAAACACGAACTCACTCCCAAGGCCGCTAAGTGGGAAGAGGAAAGGAAACGGGAGACGGCTGGAACAGTGACAGCACAGCATTCCCCTCCGCTGCTCGCTCAGAAGCGCGCGGTTGGCTGCCATCCTCTTCCCGTCACCCTGAGAGGGACACGATCCCCCGCTTACAGGAGAGGACACCAGAAGAACCTCAGGCAGAGATGTCGAAACCACACGGCCATAACTCACACCTGGCACAGGACTGGAGCTCAGGAAAGAATAGCTGGATGGACAGAACCACAGACAGAAGGACGGACAGCAAGCAGACAGGTGTCAAAAGACTTCACTAGCAGCCCTACTCCACGCTTCCCAGTGTCCGTGTGTCTCGGCCTCCTCCCCACAGGCTCCCACACTCCATGGTACCAGCACGTGGTACCAGTACTGTGCGTGCTCATGCTTTTCTGGAGCTGGGCCAGGAACAGGGATGCATCTTCCCAGAGTCTCGGACGGCAGCAGCACATCCAGGCTGGCTCGGGAGGCAAAAGCTTTGAGGAAAAGCATCCACAAGGTGTTCCCCTCCACCTGCTGATCTCTCATCAGAGGCATGCCATCTGGCAGGTGGGGGTCTCTGAGCCAGGTCCGCCTGACTGTCATAGCAACTCCACGTGTCCTGCCCAGCAAACCCCGATTATCTCCCCATAGGCATTTCTTCGAGGCAAGGCTGGCACCAGCCAGGGCCATCTGGTCAGCAGTCACCCCCAGCCTAGGGGAGGGGCAGGGTCTGAAACTTCACTCTCTCTGACAGATTCCTGCAGCAGCCTGGAGATAGGCGTCCTGTCAGGTGTCCCTGTGAGCAGGGAACCAAGGAGGGCCAAGTCCTGGCCCTGAAGGAGCTCACATGAAGACGAGGGCCAAAGCCGGGCTGACTCGGAGCAAAGGGCCTGGGCAGGAGGGCAGAGCCCCTCGGCCTGCCCGGGTCTCTAGAAGAGGTTGGGGCTGAGGGGCGTCCAATACCATGAACAGAGGGCAGAAAGTGCTGCGTGCTGGAGTCTACAAGTAACAGAGACACAGCTGAGGGCAACAGCTGCAGTGTAGGGTGTAGGGGGCTCAGGCCTGCCCCCCGGGGGCACAGGGCATGCAGAGCTGGTAGGGATCCAAGGCACGGGGGTAAAGTCTGCCCCTTTGTGCCCGTCTTGCTCTGGCAAGACAGCTGCCCCCTACCCTGGCCCGCAGCTTCTAGGACTTGCAACAAGTGTCCCTCAGTGGAAGGAGATCCCACCTCATGAGCAGGCCCTGTCCCCAGGGACACCAGTCATGGCACGGGAGGATGCTGAGCTCTGCTTTGGTCTGGAGCAGTTGACAGTCCACCAAGTCTGACTGGCTCTCTGACACCTCTTCTCACCCCTGTCTCCACAGTGTCTTCCTACAAGGTTCTCCAGACCCCACAGCCTGTCTTGGGTGAAGCTAGCCTGTGACAATGCCACAATGATCTCAGCTCCCACGGACAGGAGACGACACGGCACCTCCATTTGTGCCATGCTGTTCTAGCAACTGCACCTCAGATCGACTTTGCTGAGCAGTTCTCCCCTGACCTTCTCTCCTGGATGCTGGCCCAGTGGTCCTGGGGGCGGGCTGTGCCACCCAAGTCTCACAGGTGCCTTTGCCTTTCTGGACCTTGGGTGTTTACCGTACTGTAGTTTGGACAGAGCTTCTTGACTGGCAAGGATGGGCCATGTCCGCTCTGGAGCTTTCTCAGGACAGCACCAGCCTTGCTCACCTTCCACGGAAGGTCCCAGAGATGATGACCACCTGCCTGTCTCACAGCCGGGTGACTCCAGAGCTATTCTGTGTGGCCAAAGCTGGGGCAGGACACTCAGAGCCGGGCCTGGATCTCCCCAGGTCTGACTAAAGATGGGCACAGTTGTGCTGGGTCTCAGGATCTTGTGAGCACTGCTGGACAGAGCTCTTCCTGGCTCCTTGTGGGGAGACTTGGGGAGAAGGTACGGGAGTGGCCAGGGCATTGCTGTAGCCTCACAAGATCTAGCTTGAAGAAGGTACCTCTGACCCTGACCATGAATCCCCATCTCTCACCTTGCCAACAAAGCAGAGGTCAAAGGGACAGGCTATCCCCCCTAACCTAGAGCTCGCCCAGAGGGTGAACAGCATCCCAAGAAATAGGAGACTCACATCTCCTGAGTGGGACCTTCCGGCCAGGCACTACACATGGGCATTCATTCCCATTTCTCCATTGATGGTGGGGACAGCGAGTCCATTCTATGGATGGGAAAACTGATGCACAGAGATGGTACTTAAGACAATGGGTAGAGGAAGAGGTGGACATGGGCATTCAGCTCTAACAGTTCCAGGTCTAAGACACTCTAGATTTGCCTAATCCAAATGTCCATGCCTGATATCTAATTAGACCACTCTCAGGAGGTCCCACCTCATCAAGTACCACAGCCCTGCCTTCACTCTATTCACACAGCACCTTCCACTTCCTCAGGTGTAGGCACTCCTTGCCCTGGGGCCTTTGCAAAGCTCTCCCTCAGTCTGACTAACACTGCCTATCTGTATCCATTCTGTTGTGGCCTCAATCTGTCATTACAGTTGTGGACTCCTCCTCTAGGAAGCCTTCCTGACTTTCCTCCTATTTGCAGTCCTTGTCTTGACCACAATGTAACTTTTACACTGTGAGAATCTGACAAGTCACTGTGGTCATTAGGCCAGGCCCTGTCGGCCCCATCAACTTTCCGTCCTAGGTGCAGCCAGCAGGACTGCCCTTCCCTGGCTGTTTGGCCCATGAGGTCACTCCAGTCATCTGGACATAGCCCTGCGAAGTTCAGCTCTCCGAAACGTATTTCTAACTGACCCACCCAGACTTCAACGAGCATCCTGGGGGACTTCCCCGAGGCATTTGATGGTCCTGAGACCCAGACAGCTCAGAAGAGACCCCCAGCAGCACCAAGGCCATGAGTACAGGCCCATTCTTAAACCTAGGTCCTACCCACACCCTTGAGCCTGGCTGGTCACCTATCCAAGGCCCTTATTTCACCTTTCTCTGGGTTACAAGTCCTGTCTCTGGCCTCCAGCTTGTCCATTTTCTGGTTGTGCATCATTGGGTAAATCACTGAATCTCTCTGTGCCACAGATTCTCATTTGTGAAATGGGAAGAGAGACCATCCTACCTCCCAGAGTCATAGGCAAAGTCAAGGAGATAATACACACAAAATCTTATTCTGAATCTCAGCATCTGACATTGTGTCTCACTATTTCGGGAAAGCCGGGCCCCAAGGCAAGGCAGATAGCCTTAGCTCAGAGCAAACCACAGTGCTCCACTGCTCCCTCACCGAGGCTGGTCAAGCCTAGGCCTTCCCGCTCACTACCTGAAAAGTCTGAGACACCTGCAGCACTCCACCCCAGGTCTGGCCAGCTGATGCCCCCTCCAGCCACATCTGCTTCCCATCTCCCCTCTGGCTCACTCTGCTTGACAGATTACAGCCTCCACCCTCTGAGAGCCCAGAAAGAGCTGGGGCGGGGGGCAGTTCTGAGAGGCTAGGAGAGGGTGGCTGTCATAAGCCACCCCCTACCCAGGCAGCAGTCACATCTTAGATAAGGAGGAGCTGAAGGGAGCAAGCAAGCACTAGGAACCCCTCCCTTCCCACAGCGAGGTCACAAACTACCCTTCATCCCAGCGGGCAGGCTGCTGGGGGCTGCTCCTATCTGTACCACTGGGAGTGAGTGCCTGTGCCAGCCTGGCACCTGGCTTGAAGACACCTGTGGGAAGAAGTCATAGGACAGAGGGCCCAGGCTCCATACTCCCCTGTCCAGGAGTAGAGGGGAGAACTGTGGTTACTAAGAAGCCACACATGGACAAGCAGGCCAAGTGCCAAGAGAGTCAGGACTGGACCTAGACCTGGGCTCTTTCGGAGTAAAAGAGAGCCATGGATGGTAGGGGACAGAGACTGATGAGACAAAGGGCTGTTAGGAACTGGCTGGCCACAGCAGATAACACAATGGAAAGCCACACAGACATTGTGGGGAGGCAAAGGCTGAGGTGGCCTAGATACAGATATGGTGCCCAGAGGCCATAAGGCCGCTTGGGACTGGCCCCAGGGAAGGCCAGAGAGCCCTGGGACTGCAGGGAAAATATTCACTCCGAACTCCCCAAGAGTCTTCCTCCCCCTGCCTGCCCTGTCCCCAAGCCAAACCACACTGATAAGAAGCTTAGCAGGTGGTGGAAGGAGTGTGGATTCAGACCAAGTTCAGACTCAGATCGTGGTCTGGAGTAACAGGGGACCCACAGCCGTCCAGGAGAGCCTGGGATAACCTCTGTCCTGCCCTCCCCCATAGGGTTAGACTTCAATCCAGCTTCCAGTTCTGCCCCTCCCCAACTGAGTCCCCCCAGCTAAGCAGGTAGCTCTGGCCTAGGTGCACCATCCACTCATGTTGTGGACCATGTTCCCCTTCTACGGCATGCAAAAATGATGCCCCTCCTCCTAGGGCAGGCAGAAAGGTTAAAGGTTAGACCGTTGGGGTATTCTCTCCCAGCCCAGGCGATGAATCACAGCTACCTTCCCTGTCTCCAGATGCATCACATCTCTCTCCCCCTACCCCACAACCTTGACACATGCCATTCCTCCTTCCTAGAACACTCTTCCACTGATGACTGTTCTGGGCTCAGAGGCTACTCTCCAGGAAGCCACACCTAGACCCCAGATGAACTCCAAGGCCTCATGCGTCTCCACCACCAGATCTCAAGGCAGGGCAGTGATGGCTTTACCTCGGCTATGTGTTCTTGCTTGTTTAAGGAATAAAGATACCACTACCCACTACCCAGACCTTCAGGAATAACAAGGACATAAGGAAGCCTGCCTTGAGGGTTGCAGGTGCCCAAGGATGCCCCTAATTTCAGCGGACATAGTATTCCAAGAAGAGGTGACCCCAGGGTCTGAAACCAGAAACTTAAAGCTGTAAGTGTAGAAACTAAGTTCTAGAGCTAGAGGCTGCCTTATGACTGCCTGAGACACTGCCCTGCTCCATTAGCTCCAGGCCCCTCCAACTCCCTCACTCCTAGAGGGGCCCATTCCTCACCCCTGGAGCCCCACAACCCACCTGGGAGCCACCCCTTCTGTGGGTCACCCTACTGGCAGGGCAGGGCTGGAGGCTGGAGCAGCACCGGGCCCGGACTGCGCGGCTGAGCAGGGCAGCTGGCGGCAGCGCAGCTCCGAACCAGCTGTTTGGATGACAAACTGCGTTCAAGCTTCATTAGGGTAATCACGGGCTCCCTCCCAGCAGCGCCACGGAGCGCGACTGTCAACCCGAACTAATCAAACCCGGCCCCAGGACACCCGCCCGCCTGGCTGACAAGCCGCTAAGCCGCAGAACCACTTTGCACTGCACAGCTCACTCAGACGATGCCACCGGCTGGGCCCTGGAGATAGTCCGCCTGGGAGACCTGCCGCTTGCTCCCTGGGACCTTGGGAGCCTCAGAGCTGTCAGTGCAGATGGTCCAACCGCCACTTCTTTTGTTACATCCAGAAATGGAGCTCAGGCACCAAGGCCACATGACGAGAGGGGTTAGGACAGGCTCAACTGCAGGTCTGCTGACCCATGGCCGTTCCCCACTGCCATTTCCCCTCAGCATCCTAGAGAGGCACTGAAGGCTCGGGACAGCTGAGTAGCCTTAGAAAGTGCCTTAACAGCCCAGGCTTTGAGCCTTGCACCCCAACAAGGGCTTTGGGAACTCTGGTGACAGAGATGTGGAAAGCAGTTTGTCAAGTGCTGGGGCCAGTACTCAGGCGGGCTCTGCTGCTGGGGCAGGTCCTATATGCTCAAGTAGGTGGCCCTGGACCACCCTATCCACAAGCAGAACCAGGCCAGAAGTGGCAGGTGACTCCTTCATTTGACAGCTGAGGAAACAGAAGCCCAGAGAGGGGGATCAGAAGAAATAGTGAGGCCTTCATTCATTCACGCATTCACTCATTCCCCCACACGTTTGCCCGCTCGGCGGTCAGGCACTCAGTACTTGCTGAATGAACAGATGCCTGCAAGGCTGAGAGCATGAATGGGTGCCTGATGCAAGGGACGCAGCCGTGAACTCGCAGACACCTCCCTGCCTCCTGGAGTCTGTCTAGCGGGAACAGCTGAGCAACAGATAATTAATTACAAATGACACAGGCGACGAATAGCTGGATAACAGCCGCCAGGAGGGCCACTGCCTGGTCTAGGAAGGTCCAGGCAGGCTCCCTGAGGGAGGTGACATGCCAGCTGGGTCCCTTAATGGGGAAGCTGAAGGCAAATGGGGGCACACAACATGTGCAAAGGCCCAAAGGTCGGAAGGAGTTTGGGGCTTTTGAGACCAAAGGTACATCTATGAGGCTGGAGGGTAGTGACAGGTGTGAAATTGGAAGCTAGTTGGGTCAGAAGGAGTCCTGGGTCTTCTTCACAGGGTAACGGGAGCCTCTGGAGGGTTGGAAGCAGTAGTGATGGCTCTGGATGCCGTGGGGAGATAGGTGGCCAGGTTCAAATCCTAGCTCCGTCAACCTTCTGGTTCAGCATCAGCTCATCCAACCGGGACAGCCACTGTGCTGACTCAGAGGGGGACACAGATGTGCACAGATGGGAGATGCCAGGGTGCCCTGGGCAGCAGGGTGGTGATACTGGTAGCAATATGAAGAAAACTTCGAGGCTGGGCAGGAACTGCATGGGTGGCTACAGCCAGGTGCTTTGGATGATGTGTGTGTGTTTCTGTGTTGTCAGGCCTCCAAGAAAGGTTAGAGGCCGGGCACGGTGGCACATGCCTTTAATCCCAGTCCTTGAGGGGCAGAGGTAGGCAGATCTCTGTGAGTTCAAGGCTAGCCTGCTGTTTATGGTGAGTCAGGACTACAGTAAAAAAAAAGAAAAGAAAGAAAGAAAGAAAAGGGAAAAAGGTTAAGAACGAAAGTCTGGCTCCGGCTCTGGCTCGGTGTCTGCACTGGCGGACAGGCCGGGCCGCCTTCTTGTGCAGAGGCTTTAAGAGGACGCCATGCATACCCCTAGCTTGTGAGCCCACCACAAACACAGGTCACATAGAAGTAAAAAAGCATCTGACTGAGCTGGGGGTATGGCTCAGTGGTGAGAGCTTGTATAGCAAGCCAAAGCCCTAGGCTCAATCCCAAGCACTGCATAAACCAGGCATGGTGCTGCACACCTGGAATCCCAGCACGGAAGATCAGGAGTTCAAGGTCAACCTTGGGGACATAACTAGTTCTAGGCCAGCCAGGGATACACCAAACCATGTCTCAAAGAAAAAAAGACAAAGAAAAGGGAAAAACAGAGAAAGTGTGTGTTTTCCTCATACTCAGGCCTTCTTAGAGGAGGTTTCCAGATCTGTAAGGGGCTGATAGTCTCCAACCAATCAGAGGCCATGGGTCCCTAGCAGCTGTCCTAGCCCCAGGCATGAGCCTGAGAGAGACTCAGAGAGGACACACAGTTCTCAGAGGTCCTTTCCAGCTCTGTACAAGGTAAGTCCTGGGACAGAAACCCACTGCCCAAAACCACACATTTGCAGGCATCAGGCCAGACCTAGGCCTCTGAATGCCAACCAAAAGTGTGCCCATCCTGCTCACCTACTATGTGCCAGGCCCAGGCTGGGAGGCCATCTACAGGAACAGTGCCAACCTGCCTGAGTGGCCCCTCCAAGGGAAGATTCAGGAGTGCAGGCCAAGGGTTTACCTTCCCCGGCGGGGGCTACAGCAATTCTGAGGAAAGAGGTTCTGTGGAGGTCCTGAGCTAGCCCACATGGACAGCTGAAGGCAGAGAGAGGATCACACCCCCCCAATCTACATCTGAGATCTCTCCCCTCCGGAGAGACCTTGGGGTCTCAGGAAGTCAGACAGTGAGGATACCAACACTCCCCGTAGCTTACTGTCCCAAGAGCCTTTCACTTCATCTCTTACGCATCTGCCAATTAGAAGGGGTGGACCTAGGTATCACAATCATCAGGTCTGTGTGACAGAGGAAGAAACTAAGGTTCCAAGAGGTCTGGTGTCCTAGGACTTCCCAGTGAGGAGCCAGGAAGTAGCTAGATAGTTGGGATTCCCCAACAGTCATGGAGACACAGTTCACATTCCCTGAGGGGAAGCCAATGTACTCTGTGCCTCTCTCTCCACCACTTGGTGCCACTCAGACAATGGACAAACAAACACCTACTGTGTGCTACAAGCTGTTGGGGAGCTGGGCATGAGGCAGCGAACGTGGCTACAGGGATGAGGATCCTGACCAATAACAGGCCTGTCCGCCACGCACAATGATGCCAAGAATCACCACAGTGATGACACCCACAGCAGGGCCTGTTGGTGCCAAGTGCTACACTAAGTGCTAGCTTGTTCAGTCTTCCCCACAACCTCACAGGGAACTGTCTGTTGTCCCCAGGACACATTAAGCCCTAGAGACAGGCAGGTTCTCATCCACACTGTGGGCTCCAAGGACCTGTGGGCAACAAGTTAAGTCACTATCTTTTCTTGAAGACTCTTCCTCATCATCTCTCTTGAGACTCTGCAAGGTCTCAAGATGAACCTGGACCTATGGCTCCTTGTCTGTTGCACTGTTCAGGTCAGGGCTGGTACAGAACCTTAAAGCACACGCCTTCCAGGCTTATAACCCACCGTGTTCCTGCCTACTGGATACCGAACCATTGCTATCCTCGTGGCTCTGCTCACTTCAGCTCAGCCCCAAAGCTCGTGGCTCTGTGTTGGCCCCCACAGGCATAAGGTAACGGAGACAGACGGGAAAGTAGCGTGTTCCCCCTTGACGCTCCCCCGACATCGCCTGTGACTGGCACCTACTGAGCTGTGTTTGTCTCTAAGAGGAGCTCCACTCCGCCCCTCAGCTCTCCTACATAGCTTTGCTTACAGCACAAGACACACGTGTGCTGGCTAGCTTGCTGTTGGTCGTCTGTACTGTCCCAGGAGCTCTCCTTTGGCTGGGACTAGGTCTGCTCTGCTCACAAATGCCAGCATGTAGACAGCATGAAATAGGGCCTCAACATCCTTATGAAGTGACTGAATCTGCTGAACCAAGGCTGCCAGGAAAGGGGCTGTGTGAACACAATGGGGCAGCCACGGTCCTGACACTGAGCAAAGCTGGACGGAAAGAAGGGTTCCGCAGCACAGTGGCCTAGGGAGAAGGAGATGGGCCATGGAACCTCAGTGCAGTCAGAGGGAGATGGGGCACAGGACGGGAAAAGGAAAACACAGCAGTGTTGGGGCTGGAGAGACAGATGGCTCAGTGGTTAAGAGCACTAGTTGCTCTTGCAGAGGACCTGGGTTCAAATCCCAGGATTCACATGGCAGCTAAGAACCATCCATAACCCCAGTTCCAGTGAGTCAGACTTCCTCTTCTGATCTCAGCGGGCATTATGTGACACGGGTGCACTTACACACATGCAGACCATACACTCATACATATAAAATAAAAATAGTAAAATATTTTTTTAAAAAAGACAGCAGGGTCATGGAGAGGACTTACAGGGAGGCCTTCAAGGTTCTGGCACTGAAATGGGGGTTCCTAGAATTCAGGCCTTCACCCACCTTCAATTTAGATCCAGCCACAGCCTCCTTCCCCCAACCTAGACCGGCCACAGTGGAGAACTAAGCCTCAGGGTCAGTTACCATTTTTCTTCTCTGTCCTATGCTCACCCGGGACCTGGCCTGCTACCTGTGCAGGCGGTAGCTCATGACCTTGGCTCTGTTGGGGCTTCTTTCTGAGCCAAAAAGACAGGGCTGCTTGGGTAAGTGCCCTGCAGCTAAGTGGCAGGCCACAGCCTGGACTGTGACACACATACTCTGACCAAGACCCTGGTGGGGGCAAGAACAGGCTGTGGCCAGAGCAGCAGACAGCCATTCCACACTGGAGCCATCTGGCACGGCTGGACTCAGAGCCCAGGTGGCTGGGTAAGAGAAACCACACATACACCCTTCTCTCCCCTGGGACCTGGCCATCCTTGGCTCCTAGCCCCGTCTGTTGGGGTAACTTCAGTTTTAACCACCAGCTCTAGATGTCTCGTGAGCCCCCACCTGGCTCAGACCTGCTCCAGGCAGCCCATCTCCCCAGCAGTGCCACGGCTCCCAATGACTCTGTTGGGCACTTCCTTTCCCATTTCCCCACAGCACATGGATTGTCCAAGCTCCAGCCCCAGTTCTGTCTTTCTGCCATGGACAGACCCTTTAAAGATTCCCACCATAAGACCCTGCCAAGCCTGCATGATCTGACACCTCCACACCCACGTCCACCATGCTCCAGCCACACTGGCCTTTCTGCCCCCTCACACACAAAACTCAATACTGCCACAGGGCCTTAGCATCTGCCCGTACCCCAGGACACTCTTCCCCTCTCTCATCTCTCCATGCCCAGGTCGGGCACTTCAGGCTCTAGTACAAAGGCCCCTCAGAAAGGCCTCCGTAGAGCACCCTGCCTAGTGGTAGCTCCATGTCCAGTGCAGCCTAGTGGCCATCACCTATCACATGACTTCCTCCTTATTCATGTGTCTGTAAGCCTGGAGGCTGCCGTGTGGGACCCACCTGTGCCTCAGGCACTCCAAAAGCTGACCGATGGGTGGTGTAGGGGCTGACGGGTCTCCAGGATGCCATCAGATCTGACCATCCCTGAGATCCTCCAGATGCCACCGTCTCGAGGTCACACCACAGCCCCTGCACTCCGGCCCTGGCCACTTCTGCAGCCCTGGCATGGGGATCCTCTTTCCACTGGGTGCCTGCAGCCTCCTCCAGGGCCCTGCGCATGCTCCTGCTTAACTCCTCCTCTGACTCACGCAAGCCCCGTCCTCCCCGCCTGACCCCATAGTACTCCATGCCCCTCTTCCCTCTGGCATCAGCTTCCACACTCCACTCTCCTTCCTGTCACTTTCTACTTAGAAGCCCAGGGGCCACAGCCAGTACTGCCCCACCCCCGCACTTTCCCCTGCCTCAAGCCTCGACTCCATCCACTGAGTGCTCTCCTTCCTTGATGGACAAACTCTTATTCATCCTTCAAAACCCAACTCAAATTCCACCATTTTTGTAAAGTCCCACCTGCTTCTTCTACATCAGTCAGTACCCTATTGGTGGTAAGAGAAAGAACCATAACACAAAATTGCTCCAATAAAAGAGACCATGTCAGCTTATGTAACTGAAAACTCCGGGGTGGTTTCAGGAGTAGCTCGATCTAGAGGCCCAGATAAAGTCCCCTACTTTCTGTCTGTCCCCTTGGGATAACCTTCTCCCAGGTTCCCCACCCTCAAAGTGGCTACAGGAGAGGATAGCTGGAGCCTCATCATCACACTCTCCAGCTTCAGCAAACATAGCCAAATCAAAGGCAAAACAGGCCAGGCAGTGGGTCTCAGTCCAAGTGCAAAAACACAGGAAAGCCTGTGACGAACTCAAGGGAACACATGCCCATTCTTCAATCAATCACTGAGGCCAGGGAGGTGGGTCTCATGCTCACCTTGGAGTGTGGGGAGAGGGTATCCAGGAAGAGGGCCGGGTCAGGACCCAGGTCCTCACTGCCCTGTCTTTCTGTTTCTGAGCATGCCCTGTGCTGCATGACCTGCCCAGCCCCAAGCACATCTTCTCCACAGCTGGGTCTCCAGTGCTCAATCTCTGATAGTCCCAGGAGGAGGACTGAGACCCCTGATCAGAGGGGGCTGTGCAGGGGAGGCCTGCCTGTGGAGAGTGCAGTAGCGGGTTAACTGGCACCCCTGGCAGGCAGTAGATCTGCATTTTCACGGAGGCCTCAGGGGGACACAAAGCTGGCATGGCAACGCGGGGAGTCAGGAGGGAGGAGCCCAGGGGGCTCCTGGGCATGGCCCAGCCCCAGCATCCCACCAGGGGCTACTCTGCCAATCCCAGAGCTCTGCGAGTAGAGGGTTGGGGAAATAATTACTGAGGAGGCTGGGAGGGAGGTGGGGAGGCTGGGAGGGAGGTGGGGAGGCTGGCGAGCAGCTTAATGAAACTGCTAACGCGTTAGTGATTCCTGCCTGCTCAGAAAGGCGGAGACAGACAGCCATGTTGCCAGCTCCTGCGAGGAGGCTGCCAGGCGGGACGGGCTGGGCACACACAGGCAGCAACAATAGGTACCTCTGCGCCATCCGTCTTTCAACACGTGACTTTCAAAGGGCGATCTTAATATATTACAGTCAGGATGACAGTCTATTTCAGCACATCTCCTATGAAATCAGGCTGGAGTCCATTCAGATGAATTAGAAACCAAATGGCTCCAATTCGGGTTAAACACAGAACCAGACAGCTGAGGGCTGTGAACAGTGTGCCTGGTGCCATTTTCCAGATAAGAAACTAGGACCGCTGAAGAGGCCCTCACAGGGGTCCAGGAAGGTTCCTGAAAGTATCCAGCTCTCACATCTCTTCTCACCACCCCCACATCTTTGCACACTAAAAGAGCTGGGGTGGGGGAAGCAGGTAGAGACAGCCCAGCCCAGTGAAAGATGCCCCCAAAGTCACATAGCAAGGCCACCCCCAGGCAAGGTCTCTACCCAGACTCTGGTCCAGAGCTTTTGTCCTACAAAATAGGCATTTTCTGGCCAATGTGAGCTGCACTGTGGTTTTCAATTTATAACATCTCAGGGCTCCAGATGAGAAAAGAGGCACAGAGAAGTTAAGTGATAAGCCTAAAGCCACACAGCTGGATGGCTACAGCACCATAAGCCACAGAACAGATGTTTAAAACATGGTCTTTCACCCAACATTCCACAGAGTGTAGTGGGTGTTGAACATCCCTGGCTGGTTGATGGAGAGATCTGGAGGTACAGAGGAGCCATGCCCATCTTTCCAGGGTACTGTAATAGCAAAGGCTGCCAGGAGGTACACCTGAGTTGGGGCATCAGCCTGGGGCCAGCAACAATCACAGAACCTTTCTCTGCTCTGTCCTGTAGTATGTGACCCCCATTGTGGGGTCAGGAAACAAGGGCACTGGAGGAACAAAGCCACATGCTTTGGAGGGTGATCCTCAGAAACTGAGTGTGGAAGTGCACACCTGTAACCCCAGCATTTGGGAAGTGGAGGCAGGAGGATCAGGAAGTTCAAAGCTACTCTCTGCTATCTAGTGAGTACAAAATCAGCCTGGGCTACACGAGGCTCTGTCTCAAAGCAAACAAACAAAAACACTGCAAGTGACCCTCAGCTGGTGGAAGGCCCATTCATCCTCCCAGAGTTCTGACACATCTGCCTGCATTGTTGGGCAGGCACCTGACCGTCTGGGTGCACAGGGAATCAAGCAAGTACAGGCTAAGGCCAATAATTCCAGGTGACAAGTCTGATCGGTCCCTCCCCCTACCCCAGGACTCACAGCTAGAAGACACTGAGCCTGGGACAGGGTCTCCATCTCTGCACACTCAGCAAGGTTCCCTTGCTCTCATCCTGACAGTTGGTCTGGGAGGCCAGTAGGTCAGGAACTCAGTGACTAGCTGGTCCTTCCCACATATCAGGCCTGATATAAACAACGTCTGTGTGGGGAAGCAGCATCGCAGCTGCCTGGCTGGCCCCCTCCTAGAGCCTTTCAAATAGCCCTCTGCCTACAGAGGCTCCTTTTGAGAAGTCCAGCAGTTCATGAGGCCCAGGCCCAGTTGTTCATGGGTCTATTTCTCCAGAGGAGATTCAAAGGGTAAGGCCACCTCTGTGGGGACAAGACTCCAGGGCAGGAGCTTGTTCTGGATGGATGGATGGATGATGGGCAGTCAAGGAATTCCATCCCACCTGCTGCTGCAATCATACCCCAGGGTGGTTTGCTTACCAAATAGGCTCAGTTTCTGTCCATTGAAAGCACCTCTGTCTACAGACTACCCTGGTCCTTAGCCATTGTCAAATTAAGAAACTGAGACCTGGACCTCACAGGATGGGATGGTACCAGGACTTGAACCCACACAGTCTGGGCTTCAGGCTCAACTCTGTTCTCATTTTTTAAAACACTCCAACGCGCACTCAATCATCTGATCCCCCTCCCCTCCCCACTCCACCCTCCCTGCCTGCCACACCCTGGGGGAGCAACCATGCTCAGGCCTCACACAAGGCCCCTCAAGTGCAGAGCAGTGAAGGCCCAGCCCAAGGTCAGAGTCATCAGAACACACAAGGTCTCAAACTCAGATAGCTCCTCCAATCCCTCATCATCTCTTCCACACGCCAAGCCTCCTCCTTCCCCATCATCAATGCAATAAAGAAGGGAGGGAGAGGGGAGAGGGAAACGGAGGGGGAGGGGCAGAGGGGAGCCCCCCACAGCCCACAGCGGGCTCCTTTCTGGTCAGGGGAAAAGCCTCTAATGAAGGCCCTGAGATGCCGCTGAGCTGGCGGTGTCAGCCTGGGAGCCCTGTGGAGCTGCAGGCCGCGCATCTCTGCCCCCAATTAGCACACAGGTCCTCCATCAAAGCGCTCGCCTGCTGCCAGAGGCAGAGGCCACAGGGACGGCCCTTCCACCAGTGGGAGGAGGCCAAGGCTCTCTGGCAGGCCCTGGCCTCTGGCCCTTGCCTTGGGAGGGGTGGGGGCAACCTAGCCCCCACCTCTCACCCTTTCCAATCAGCCAGCTCAGGGCAGACGCCGTCACCCTGGGGGACGCGCTAATGAAGATGGCCGACATTAATCTCTTCCCTCTCCCGACAGGTCAATTTATAGTTCCATGGGGAGCCCTGGCGCTCAGCCAGAGGGCCTGACATAACTCTCACGGCTCCAGAGGAGGGCATCGGGTGGGTGTGATGGGCAGAGGGGGCTGGGGGCCCCTGGGACAAGTCTTCAGTCTGAGCACCCGCCATTTCCACCCCAGCAAAGCAGTGGCTGAAAACCTGCAGGGCCCCTGACCTCAAGGGCTGAGGGTGACTGGCAGCCAAATCAGTCCCAGCTCCTCAACTGGGAGCACCCTCCCCGCAGGAGACCCCCAAGAGGCAGGAAGAGACAGTTTCTGCACCTCATTGACTTCTCCTAGGTGATTCCTCTCTGCTTCTGCCAGACTCCAGTGCTTACACCTAGGTGGCCCCCGGAGGCTGGCCCTGGCTGGACCTGGAGACCTATTAACCTGCTCGCCTGGAGTTCCCAGGCTGCCGAGGGGGGCAGACCCTAGAAACATCGTACCACACTGAGCACCCTAATGGAAGTTATTCAGAGTTCGGGGTACCTTTGGGAGAGACCATTTACTCCACCTGCCTGATGGAAGAGGAATCCTGGGGGTGGGGAGGGCACAGCTCAGTGCTGAGGTTTGAGCTGGGGTGGGATGTGTGGGGAGGAGACACTCTCCAGCAGAGAAGACCCAAGAACTGAGGACAAGTGGCTCACAGGGCATTTGGCTAGAGGTGGGCACGTGAGGCTGAGGACACTCTGGGGAGTTTGGCCTAGTTTCGATTTGTGGACAGCTGAGTTCAGTTCACCAGCTCAGCGCTACATTTAAAAAGACAGCCTTGGTAATGGTCCAGGGCTGACGGTCATTGCGGGAGAGCAGTTGCAGATGTGTCTGGGTCAGAGGGAAACAGTGGTGAGGGGGACAGACGTCTCTGGGGCAGAACAATACTCCATAGTGGACTGATGGATAGACGGGTACCAGGGTATCTGGCAGACCAAGGGCCACAGCCTCCAACTCGGGTTCTGGGTGGGGGTAAGGTCACAGGCCTCAAATAGGTAAAGAATTGGGCCCGTAAAGCTCCAAAACCAGGCCTGGGATTGGGAGAGATCAAGACCTAAACACTGGCTCCCAGTCCAACACTGTGAACACTTCTGTGCTTGGAGTAGGTCATTTCCCAGGCAGGGATGAAGCCAGCGAGGGTTCTGCAGGGAAAAAGAGGGTCCTGGCAAGGGCGAGGGGTGAGCCCAGGACGCCCCAGCCCCCAATGCTGGTCAGGGCAATCCTACTGGAAGCACCACGTGGCCTGGCTGCCCTCCTCCCCAAGTTCCTAAGCCCAGCACTGACTATGTGGCCTGCCCAATGGATGCCCTGGCCCCTCCCCACCTCTTCCCCCTCCTGCAAGGAGACCGACCAGGTCCCACGGCTACCTTGGGAGCAGCCCCACCTGAGCTGGAGACTCAGGCCTCGGCTTAAGCATTATAATCAGAAAGAACCTGGGTCCCACTGACCCCAAAGCACACTGTCGTGAAAAGGAGAAAGAAAGAGGCCTAAATACAGAACCCAGACGTTACAGTAGCTGCATTATGGTGGTGGGACAATGGAAGATGTTTTTTTTTCTTCTTCTTCTCGACAATGAAATATTCATAGGCTCACTCTGTTGCTCTGGCACGGACTGCTCTGGCTTTAGCGTACAGCAGCCATGAGGTCAAATCTTGGGTCTAGCCACTTGCTAACTGGGGACCCAGAGCCAGTCATCTGCCCTTTTGGCCTCCGTCTTCTCATCTGTACAATGGGGACAAACGCCCTCACGTCAGCCGAACGGGTCACTGCAGGCGCACAGTAGGCACGCAGTAAGTGCCAGCCTCGGAGCAGCACACCCCCGCGTTGTCGCCACCTGTCCAGCCTCAGGAGGGAACTCGGGACGCCCCCACGTGCCAGACGCCGGCGCCGGGCGGGCGCTCGGGCCCCCTCCCGCCTCCCCGCCGCGCCCGCGCTGCCCCCTTACCCTGGCGGCCGGAGGGCCGGCATCGGTCCCGCAGGAGAGCCCGGGCAGCGGGGCCGGGCTCCGGAGCGCGGGCCGCGGGCGCGGGCAGGGCGCGCGGGGGCGCGGGCCGCGCGCTCCGGGCCGTGCGCCCCGCGGCCGCCGCGTCCTCGCCTCCAGCGCGGGCCCCGCGCGCCCCGGCCGGCCCGGGGGCAGGCCCTGCGCAGCGCCGCGCCGGGTGGGGGGCGGGCCTCGCGGGCCCCGGAGAGGCGCCCGGGCGGGCGGGCGCGGGGTCCCGGCGGGCGCGGGCGGCGCCGCTGCGGTGGCCCCGCTGCTGAGTGGTGGGACGCGATTTACTGGCTGCAATTCCCGGCGCCCCTCGATGGCACTTAAGAGAGACCGGGAGGGAGCCGGGGAGAGCGGGCGGAGGGCGGGCGGAGGAGGGGCGGCGGGAGCCGTGCGCCGGCGGGGGAGGGGCGCGGGCGGGGGCGGGCGGGCGGGAGGTGGGGAGAGGCCCGGATGGAGGCGGCGGGCGGCCGCGGCGCGCAGGGCGGGGGGGGGGGGCCCCGCTGCAGCCCCCGCCCACCCGCGCCCAGCCCCCCGCGCGCCGGCGCGGCTGGTGGGGGGGTCGGCTTTCCCCCGCACCCGCCTCCCCCCGCGCGGCCCCACCTTCCCCCGGCCTGCTCCACCTGGGTGCCCCCATCACCAGCGCCACCGGAGAGCGGAAAGTCTTGGCCCACGCACTCCATCCAGCCTGAAGCCATGCTCCGTTTGACAGCATACTATTTTTTTTTTAATTAGAATTAATTCCCGTCTTTTATAAATGGGAGCTTTTCGCATAAAAATCCACATATCCACGCAGTTTAGAAAAGAAGAGACCCAGGCAGAAGCCGCCTCATCCCGCAGTGTGGCCTGGCAGAGGTCTGCGCAGAGAGCACTGGCCTACAGCTGGCCTCAGTCCCCACCAGGCCCACCTGCCGGTCCCTGAGCCACATGAGTGCTTGTTCCTCACCAGCCTCCCAACCCTCCTGGAGCCCTGGCAGACCCCTCTCTGTAGGATGCCCGCCCCGCTCCCGGCCTTCTGGGAAGACTCCGCACTGCCGACACCCCTCCTGGTGCCCACAGCCCCCCAGGAGGTGGCGGGGCCCGCCCCGCCTGCCTGCTTCCTTGCAGGCTGGCACCGCTGCCTCTGCGGCTGCCTGCCTGTCACCACAGGGCTGCTGCGCTCTGGCTGGATTCTACCTCCATCCTGGCTCCAGGCCTGGCCCACAGTAGGCACTCCATAAAGTGCTGGCTGAGCAGCAACAGAAGAATGGCCCGGATTGGGAGTCCAGGAGGCTGCCTGGGCCGTGGTGGGCCCAGGGCACGGGTCCCTGCCGCTTATGTTCATTTTCAAAGCCCCAAATGTTCGTTCGGGGCGGCTCTCGCCAACCAAGAAAGCTAATGATTTCCACGCTTCTTTTTTTTTTTTTTTTTCTCCACCTTAATCCCACTGCCAAGGCTTCCGGGCCTCTGTTGCCGATGCCCTCAGATTGGCATCCAGTCTCTCCCAGAAGGTACAACCCACCTAGAGAGCGTCCAGGGAGAATGGGGAAGGCCCAGCTGTGCTTTGCTAGTCTGTGTGAGATCACTTCCAGGCCTCGGGACCACAGAGTGTGAGAGTAGTACTAGCTGGTACTTCTGGAAGAAAACCAAGTAGCTTGGACACCCATGCACGTGCGCACAGGCACACACCGACCAGCGCTGCGTGAGTCCCCTAGCCAGGTGTCTTGGCCTCCCTTATTTTGCCACTTCTTTCGGGCGGAGGACAAGCAGGGGGCCAAGTTCTCAGACACCAGACACAAGACAGAGGCTTTCTAGAAATCGGTCACAAACCCAGCCACTACAAGGATGTACTTTGCAGAGGAAAAAGACGGTGAGAGGGTAATCCCAAGGTCTCAAGACTGGTAAAGTGCTGAGCCAGGAGCCTGCAGAGTGTGCCCTGCCCCAACGGGAAGCAAGACCCGCCCAAGGGCTGCATCTAGAGCAAAAGTCAGGAAGTGGAGACTGTCAGTAATGGAGGACAGGTGGGCACTGCACCCAGAGCTGGCTCCCAGCGGGCCTCCCTCCTGGAGTCATGTACAACCTGGGCAGATGCCCAAGATCTTGTACCCACCTCCTCAACTCCCCCTGGACACAGTAGCCCTGTGGGTACCCTCCTCTATGCAAGTACCAGAAAGTACACCTGACTCAGCAGCCAGCAAACCTCTTCTTGGGCCTCAATGTGCCCATTGCTTAGGGAACAACTCCACTGAGGGGTAACAGGCTTCTGTGGGCTTTAGGAGATTGACACAAGTCATCAGGCTGGCAGGAAATTGAATGCTCAGGCTTGAACCCTGAATTCTTAACCTCCCAGTTGTGACTGTTTAGGGCCTCAGTTATCTTCTCTGTAAAATGTGTAGATTTTATGAGCCCAATTTAAGTGACTGTAATGAGGCTGATATGGGACGAAGTGTGTAGAGCCCTCAGCAAAGTGGAAGAGTTATAAGGCTCAAGACTTACGAGACAGGACAGGTGGCAGCTAAAAACATGGGCCAGGGAGGGTCCCAGCTCAGCTCCACTGTACCAGCCTGTGTAGCCGTGAGCAAGTCACTAACCCTTGCTGGGCTTCAGTGACCCTGTTTGTAAAATGAGGCTGCTGATGTCTTTTCCCACTTTACCAGATAGTGCCAGAGATTAGATTCGAGGAACTCAGGTGGCACCGGACACCAGTAACACCCAAGGGCAGTCTTCAGTCCTAACTTCAAGGGGACTTTTCATTACCTCCAGGAGACCTTGAGGCCTTGCTTTGAGATCAGAATGTAATCAGACAGGCCTGTGTTCACCTTCCCCTCCTGCTGGCTGTGTCTGTACATTGGAATCCTCTGAGCAGACCTCAGTTTCTTCAGCTGATAAATGGGGGCATAACAGCACCTGCAGCAGCTGCCTCTTCAAGCTCTGCCCAGATCTCACCCTCTCCATGTGTCAGTGTTAATGCAGACACCTCCACTAGGACCTTGGCTGCAACTCTGACAATGGCCAGAACGGGCAACCCATTGCCTTGAAGCAGGGCTGGATGTACAGTGAAGTCTAGGAGGTGAGCTTGGTCTGCAGTGGAAGAGAGGCAAGAACTTGAACCCCAGAGTTGGCTGCAGACAGGTCTCCCCCTTGTCAAGCTTCAGCGTCACCTGGATACGTCCTCTGCATGCATCTGGGAGCCCAAAGCCTGTCCAGAACACAGGTCTTGGTAGTAGGGATTGGCAGGTCATTGGGAGACCAATTGGGCCCCTGAGTACTCAGGATTGTTCTGGAGACCATGGGAGTGGTCTCACCTGGAGAGGGGGAAGCACACACCTCATAAAGGCCACTCCTGACCCTTGCAGCATCAGTGTCCCCAGTTCTTTGGTTTTACTGTTTCTGTAGTAAGAATCATTATTTACAATCATTTTTATTTACTTGTGGATTATCTGCCTTCACCCTCCCTCAAGCAGGAGTACCAGGATTCAGGTCTCTCTCTCTCTCTCTCTCTCTCTCTCTCTCTCTCTCTCTCTCTCTCTCTCTCTCCTTTTTAAATCTTTGTTTGCTTGAGGCAGAATCTCATAAGTCTCATGTATCCTAGGCTGGCCTGGGACTTGTGCTGTAGCCAAGGATAGCTTTGAACTCTTGCTCCTTCTGCTTCTACCTCCCAAGTGCTGGGATTCAGTCTGTCTTGATTCCTGCTGTATTACTGTCCCCAGTATGCAGAACAGTGCCAGACACACAGTACTTGCAGGGATTAAGACTCCTCAGATGGGGGTTGGAGAGATGGCTCATGGTTAAGAGAACTTGCTGTTCTTGTGGAAGATCAGTGTTCAGTTTCCAGCACCCACATCTAGCAGCTCACAACTGCCTATAACTCCAGTCTCAGGGAATCTAATGCCCTCTTTTGGCCTTCTTGGGCACCTACACTTACGTGGTGCACATACATACACACAATGCATACACGGAAAATCAAAGTAAATCTATCTTTTTTAAAAAGAATCCTCAGATGGTGGCATTAAGCCAGTGGGATGGCATGATGGAGGCCCACTGCCTGTGTGCAGCTCCCCTTCCTGGGAGAAAGCCCCCACCCCCCACCCTCACACACAGTAGCAGGGCCGGGAAGGAGATCAGGGGCCTTGCTGCCACCTTGCCGTCTGGAAGTGTCTCCTCAGTGCAGCAGGTCTTCTTGGGTGAGGGAGGACTTGGCCGATTTTCTGGCTCACAGCTCCTTCCAGGGCTTCCCAGTGACACAGACAGGCCCCCGCAGGTCCAGGGAGACCCTGTTTCCAGAGACACAGCCTGGGACTCCCACTCTAGAGCCCAGCAAGACTTCTGTATCCCACCCACTCCTCAAACTGGAGGGGCTTCTCAGCAAAGCCCCAGGATGTCATGTGGGGGCCGCACTCCCGCCCCTCGCATGCACATGGCACTCCCCCGTTACAGTTTACAAAGTGCGTTCACAGACATTATCACGTCGGCTCCTAAACGCCCCCTAAAAACCACAATAAATCTCTCGCTCTGGCTCCCGAGCCCACCGGCTGCTGCGTAATCAGTGAGCAGAGAGGCCTCGGGGCCCAGAGCCTGCCAAAGCCTTCTCAGCGCCAGCAGGGGCAGAGGGGGATCCACGTGGGCGGGTGGCAGGTGGCGGGTGGCAGGCCCAGCTGGGGCGCTGCGGGAGCGAGGAGCAAGCCTGAGGCCCAATCCTACAAGAGCGGAAAACGCTGTCTCAACCCAGAAGCTCTCTTGGGAGAGGGGCCGGCAGCCGGAGGGTCTTGAGGAGAGAGGCTGGTGGACTGTGGGGCCAGAAAAGACTCCAAGGAGACCTGGGAGGCTCATTAGCACTTGGGAGCATCCCTGTGGAAATGTAGTGAGCCTATAGAAGTGATTGTCTTGGGGGCCGGGGTTAGTGAGCCTCAGCTGGCTCCTCTCTCATCCGCAACATCTTTCCACTTCCAGATGGCTGTCCCCTGCCTGTGTGACCCTGTGGCTGGCTGGAGGTCCCCTCAGCAGGTCTCTCCAGCGATCTGAGCCTCCCTCCATACTATTCTCTGCATGGAGTGTCCCTGCTGCCTTCTTGAACTCCCAGCCTCCCTTGCTGGCCAATCCAGAGCTCTCCTAGTATAGACCCCTCCCCAGCATCCAAAGGTGGCTCTTTGGACCCCCAGCTGCACCTGGGTCCCCTCCTCTTGAATTCCCAAGTTTTTTTCCCATTTAGTTCCTTGTGGTCCTTAGGGCAAAGGCAGTGTCATCCTGATGTGTGGTGGACATCAGGGCCGGGAGAATGAGGGAGAAAAGTACCTGTTGGCGGGACACAGAATCACAGCCATGATGTAAGGAGGACATAGTCCAGAGAGTTGTAGGAATTGATGACAGCGCACGTGACAGAAGCAGCGAGCGCTGTTCCCAGCTCTGGGCAGTCACAGAGAAAGAATCTCCCAAATGCCTGATTCAAATCAGCCAGCCGCTGTGGTCGGGTTTTGTTTTCTTACATTTCCCTTGGTTCTCAAAGTTATAGAAGTTCAGCTTACAAACTGTGGAAAGTTCAAGAAAGTTTAAACAAGCAAGGAGAGGGAGGGCCTGGCCGGTGGAGGCTGCGGCTGCCCTGCAGGCTTCCTTCCCAGGCCTCGCCTCTTGTCTCCTGCCGGCTGCCTCCCAGGAGGCCTTGGGCTTAACCTCCTGGCTGTGCAGGCAGCTGATCTAACAGAGGGGTGGCTGTAGCCCTGTCAGGGCTGGCATGGAGCAGGTGGCGGCTCCTCTGTGGCCACCCCTAAAAGGGGGCAGAGTCCCCTTCCAGCCCTCACAGCCTGTGGCGTGTGGAACACCGGAGGCACAGGTGAGTGCTGGCCCTGAGGTATGTAAGGAAGAAGGAGCAACTCTGGTAAGGGACTTGGATCCAGAAATATAGGAAACTCCTACACCAATAGTAAAAGGACAAATAGCCTCATTTCACAATGGGCAGAAAGTTTACACAGCTTTCTCCAAAAATGATATACAAATGGGGGCTCAAATGGTAGAGTGCTTGCCCAAGATGTACACAGTCCTGAGTTAGACCCTTAGCACTGTGGTGCGTGCCTGTGATCTGAGCACTCAGGAGATGGAGGCAGGAGGGTTTAGAGTTCAAAGTTACATTGGGATGACTCATCCTGCAAAGATAAAGGCACTTGCCACCAAACCTGACAACCTGAATTCCATCCCCTACACCCTCATGGCAGAAGGAGAGAACCAACTCCTGCAAGTTGACCCCTGACTGCCACACGTTTGCTGTGGCACACAAGTGCCCCCACACATAGACACACAAATAAATAAATTTTAAAATTCGAGATTATCCTTAGCTACATAGGAAGCCAGAAGCCAGTCTGGGCTACATGAGAAGATACAGAAAGATCCAATAAACAGAGGAGATGTCAAATATGCTTAATGATTGGTCAGAAACATCACTTTATACTCAGTGGGATGACTGTCATCAAACAGATGGGATGGGCATTCCGAGAAACTAGAATGCCAATGCATTGTTGGTGGGAAGGAAAGTGGTGCAAGCTCTGAAGAGAACAGTCCATCAACTAACCAGAAAGTTAAATGATTCTCTATATCACCTAACAACCCCACTCCTGGTCATACACATCCAAAAGAAATCAAAGTGCAGCTAGGCAATCTCGGCACTCAGGACAGGAGGAAGATGAGTTTGAAGCCAGCCAGGGCTACACAGTGAGATCCAATGGAGAAACGGCTCTGTGGGTGAAGTGCTTTCCACAGAAGCATGAGGACCTGAGTCATAAAAAGCTGACACACACCTATAACCCCAGCAATGTGGGAGTGGAGACAGATTGATCCTGGGGGCTCGATGGCCAGCCAGTCTAGCCAAAGCCGTGAGCTTCAGGTTCAGTGAGAGATGTTGTCGCAAAAAATAAAATAGTAGGGCTGGGAGAGTAGCTCCGTGGTTAAAGATCTTGCCTCACAAGCATGAGAGCCTGAGTTGTATCCCCAGAACCTGTGTACAGCCAGAAGCAAAGTACACATTTGCAATCATAGCACTCCTCTGGTGAGATGCAAAGCGGAGACGGGACGGTCCTCGGAAGCTTACAGGCCAACAGGCCTGATCAACACAGTGGTGAACAAGAGACCCTGTCTCAAGATGAAAGAGCAGGACCAACATCCAACATTGTCCTCTGACCTCCATGTGTGTACTGTGGCATGTGAACACACACACAAAATAAAAAAGGTAAGAATGTACTGGTACTATTTACATCAGCCAAAAGATGGAAACAACCCAAGTGGTCACCACCAGTCCACTCATTGGACTACTAGTCAGCTGTGAAAGGGCATGAAGTATCAATGCCTGCTACTACCTGCATGAACCTGGTAAATAGTATGCTGCATAAAAGAAGGCAGACACAAAAGGTCCCAGACTGTCTGCTTCTATTTATATGAAATGTTCAAAATTGGCAAACTCATAGAGACAGAAAGTAAATTAGTGGTGGCTAGGAGCGGTGGGAGGAAGGAATGAGAGAGACTGTTAACAGGTACCAGGTTTGAAATAGTCTATCAGTAGACAGAGTTGATGGTTGCACAAGTCTGGGAATATATTAAAAGCCACTGAATTGTATAAAGGAGCCAGAGGTGCTGGTACACACACAGCTGTAATCCCAGTACTTAGAAGATTGAGACATGAGGACTTAAGAGTTTGAGATTAGCCTGGGCTACAGTGATCACAACACATTGCATGCTTGTGTGAAATGACGTGAAATTAAACTAAATGTCTCGTCAGTAGCAAATATCGAATAATATAGTTATTAATAAAGGAGAAAACCTAGGAAAAAATAAACGCTAGGGCATGTAAATTATATTTCGATGAAGTTTTAAAAAATAGAGCTCCCACACATCAGTCTAACCCCCACAGGTGCCCAGGAGCCAGCTCTGGCCAGACCCAGTCGCTGCCCCTTCCAGCCACCATCCTAGGACAATGGAAGATAGTGGTATCAGGGGATGAACTCCTCAATACAGGAGCCTTAATTTGCTTCCCATGGTGGATTCTGAACACCCCTGCCTCTGTCCTCTTGCTCCCGCTCCTCAAAGAGGCTTTGTCTGACTCTGTGCCCTTAGCTGACTCTCCATTTCCATACAACATAGCATGTGCAATTCAATAAACCTTGACCAAATACAAGGCCAAGCATGCCAGAAAGAGGCCACCTCTGTTGGGAGGTACAGCTACAGAGCACGTGACCCCCTACCTCGGGCGTCAGGACACCATGAGGATGAAGAAGGAGGCACCAAAGGAATCCCCTGTGGCCACTCTACAGTGTGGAGCTGGAGGGACGAGCTCAGGAGAAGCCATCCACCTTGGCCTCAAGCACCAGTCCAGCCCTAAGCAGAGGCTGCACAGGTGGAAGAGGGGACACACTGAGGAGGAGCTGGAGAGATACAGTCAGTGTGAACTGGGGTGGCACCTGTGTGAGGGAGAAGGAGCCTGGGATTGTACCAGCTGAGGATGCACGCATTTTCGGAGACAGAGACTGTCAGAGGAGCCTGTCTTGGAGTGTTGGAACTGCAACAAGCAGTTTGCAGGGCCATCCACTGGCTCTGTAATGTTTCCTATCCTCATTCCCCTTGGCACCCCATCCCAGGAAGCCAGGTCTCATTTCCCACCTAGCCAAGGCCACGACCTCCTGACTGAACCCCACCCAACCACCATCTCAAACACTGCCTTTTCTCATGTACACCGCCAGGCGCAAATCAGCACAAAGTGGGTCTTTCCACAGCTCAGAGACTTTCTGTAAAGCTTCATGGGCCTCAGAACTGAGGCTAGACAGTCTTGCTGCGTGCACAAGACGCTCCTCCATGGTTGCCCCAAGCTGCTTTTGCAGCCTGTCCTGTCACTCCCACACACCCCACTCCACGCGAGCCCCACCCGTTCACTTTCTACAGATCCTTTTTTCCTCTGGCTTGATTATAAAGGCTGCCTCTGCCCAGCCTCCCACCCCCTCAACAGCATGGAGCCTCGCTTTTGCCCATCTTTTCTGGAACCCAATCAGAAGGAATAAAGTTTATGTGATAGTCACATGCTTTTAAAAATATTTATTTTATATGTAAGCATGAATGTATAAGTGCGCCTGTGTTGAGCAGTGCCCACAGAGGTCAGAAGAGGGCATCAGAGTCCCCTAGAACTGGAGCTACAGATGGTTATGAGCTGCCATGCGGGTGATGGGAATCAAACCTGTGTCCTTTTCAAGGACAGCCAGTGTTAACCACTGAGCCATCTCTCCAGTCCCATACATTTTTTGAGACAAGGTCTCGTGTAGCCCAGGCTGGCCTCAGACTTGCTATGTACCTAAAGATGACCTTGATCTTCTGATCCTTCTGCCAGTACTTCCTGATTACTAGGATTATAGATGTGTGCCACCATGCCTGGTTTAACTGTCGCTGGAGATTGAACCCAGGGCTCAGCTCATACCAGGCAAACACCCTACCCACTGAGTTACATTCCTAGTCAAGGACATAATTTTAAATGACGCAGAATTAATCAAAACACATATATAGTCACCTTAAACTTGACAAAATTGAGAGTATCCATTGATCCCTAGTTCTGTGTGCCCCATGGAGAAGTGACTTCAGGCCCAGACATACAAATGTCAGATCAGGAGAGGAAGAACCCAGTCTGTGGAGTTCATAGGCACTGCCCTAGTGCCTGGGACAGTGCACCAGGAGCTGAATGCTGAGGTATTCAGGATGGGTGAGAGGAGGATGGCATGGCGGGTGGAGGAAAAAGAAGGAGGGAGGGAGAGAAGGAGGGAGGGAGGGAGAGGGGAGGGAGGGAGGGGAGGCCTGGAGGAGGCAGGAACTGCAGGGTGCAGGTGTATTGATAGGTGGGGGTGGTGGAGAGCCTGCACCTCAGTCCACTGGCTGCACTAAGCTCAGTCCCCATCCAGACTACAGAGAGGATGCCAGGATGGGACACAGGAACTGCTGAGGTCCTGCAACTTGCAGCTCTAGTCCACGGGCTTCCATGCTAGAAACCCCTCTTAGCACTGGGGACACAACTAGCCCCTTCTTCTCTGCTGAGGAATGTCCCAGCCCCTCCCCAGGTCTCCAGCTCCCTTAGGGCCTAGCCAGCCTTTGGCCCACCAGATTGTGGAGTCATCCTCAGCACCACACCGGCACCTCGCTGCTCTCCGCACACTCCATTCAATAGACCCTGGTAGATTATCTTCAGCAGCCGCCTCCGCTCTGCCTTGCCCCTCCCCCAGTCCATTCTACCTCAGCAGCCAGTGGGATGCTCTGGAATGGTACATCCAGGGGCCTCACCATCTGGCCCAGCTAGCTCCTGGTGTCCATCTGCTATCTCCGGGCTCCTGCCCTTCCTCCAGCCACTCCAGCACTTCAGTGCCTTCAGAGTCCACTCTGTGTCTTGGCCTGGCTTTAACCTCTGCCTGGAGTGGCTCTTCCCTCAGAGCCATCACCTCCTCCGTCCTTGCTCAGATGGCACTTTCTCAATTAGACCTTCCTTGGACACCTATTTATAAATGAAAAACAAAATATCCACCCTTCTCCCTTCTCTGCTTTATTTTTCTCTCTAGCACTTAACACTTCTGATAACAACATATGTTGCTTCTTGTTAAGTTTTTTTTTTTTTTGTCTGCCTCCCTTACAGTGTCCATGAGGAGGGGTTTGTCATCATCCACCCACTGCTATGTCCCCAGGACCGAGCCTGGGGCCTGCTGCACGCCAATATAGATGAATGAACAAGTAAACACATGGTTAAGGGAATGAACCTTCCCACAGGTCCAGGCTCGGTTCTAGGCTGGGCTGCCCTGGGTGAACTCAGCCTGCCCCATGGCCACCTGGATTCCTGTTCCTTCCTGGCCCAAGCCCCTGGGGAACTGCCCCCACTCAAGGGCCACCTGCCCTCTGCCAGACACTACTAGAAGGTGCAGCCACAGGTGTTCTTTAGGACTGAGCCAAGTTCAGTGGCAGATGACGCAGCTCAGAACCAGCCGGCAGCACCTCCACAAACTGGCCATCAAATGCTGGCTCCTCGGAACACACCCACAGCCTGCACTGCGTCTCTCCTGCTCTCCGTCTTCACTCCCTTCCCTCCAGCCTCCAGAGCAGTGGGAAAGGTGGTAGGACCCTGAACAAATGATGAAGGGACAAGAGGCATGGGTCGCCTGTCCCCACGGAGCCCCGCTGGAGCTGCCAGCTCCTGTCCCTCCAGCTCACTGTGCCAGGCCACCCAGCGAATGGGTGTCCCTGAGCCCCATCCCACTGCTGGCACTCACTGCTGCCCACTGCCCAGTTCACAGTGGGGAAGGCAGACAGTCAGACATTCCTCTGCAGATCTGGAGGAACATGGCAGCTGTAGAAGACATGGGCCCACATGTGCACACATGCGTGTGCATATTATAGGGCCCAGAACTCGAGCTGACAGATCACTGTGGCCCTCCACGTCCCCATTCCCTCACCCCAGCACCCCAAGGTGTACCAGGGTACCAGGAGGAAGTGAAGGGGGTGTCTAGACCATCAGAAAGGTGCATACCGGGCCAGCCAGGATTCCTGACAATACACAGCACAGCCAAGTTAAACAGACCCACTTGAAAAACACACCTATTCAAGTACACACTAGACAGGCTTCTCACTCAGCCTCATTTACAGTCTCTGCAAAATTCAGAGAGATCAGAATGATGTAGGTACCCACCGAATGATCTATTTAGTTTATTGGTCTTATTAGAGAAGAATGGGCCAACCATTCATTCCAGAGTCACCACTGAACTCCTGTTGTGCCTGACCAGGAGCAAGTCACCAGGCATTAAGGTTCTGCCTTCCAGGACTCACGCACCACAATAATGTTGTGCATGACTGTGTGTGTCCCAGCTGGCCAGCTTTCTGAGGTACTGCAGCTTGCTACTGTAAATACACACCTCATTTCATCCCCTAGAGAGCCCGGTAAGTTGGGCTGCCATTGTCCTCAACAGATGAAGAAACAGAAGAGTGAAGTAACAAGCCCAGAGTCACCCAGCACAAAAGAGGCAGAGCCAGAGCTTCAAGAATCGTGATGTCATCATCAGGCAAGATGGTCACCGACTGCTCAGGCAGTACATGGGGCTGTGGGCTCTGTGCAACTCAGGGAGGGACCTTCGGGAAACACCGATGAGCAAGGATTTAGGGCACAGAGATTTGGAAGAAGAAGGACAGACCAAACAGGAAACACAATCTGGACAAAGGCCCGAGGTGAGGAAAGGCAGCCCGGGCCTGAGCCTCCCCTCTGCCCAGGTCCCACCTCTGTTCTTCTAGCTCATGAAGCTTTTAAAGGCCTTCATACTTCCTGCCTTTGCTTATGCTGTTCCTCCCTGCATGCCTGCCCCTTATAATTCTGTCCGGGCTCAGTGGTGGCCAGTCAGGACCCGCTGGACCCTGAGTCGTGGGCCTTTCTTACTGTATCACTGCCCTGCCTCACAGAGAAGCGGGGACAAGCCTGGGAGACAGAATATAGAGAAGGTGAGCCAGGACCGTGGTAAAAAGGCCAGGGAGGCAGCTCAGCAGGTAAGAGCATGAACCCCTCAAGCCTGATGACTCACATAAAAACCCAGATGCAGGGGTGTGTATCTGGAATCCCAGCACACCTACGGTGAGAGGGGAGGCTGGGACAGAACTGCCCGGAAGCTTAAAGGCCAGCTAGCCTGGAGTGCACAGAACAGCAGAAACAAGAGAGACCCTGTCTCAACAAGGAGAGAACTGAATCCTGAAGGCTGTCCTCTCACCTCCACACACGACACACTCTCCACGTACACACAGGTTTGTTTTTTTTTTAAAGCATGGTAAGGGGGCCTGGAGAGATGGTTCAGTGGTTAAGAGCACTGGCTGCTCTTGCAGAGGACCTGGGTTCAATCCCCAGGACCCACATGGCGGCTAACAGCCACCCATAACTCCAGTTCTAGGGGATCTGACGCCCTCTTCTGACCCCCGCGGGCATTGCACAACATGATGCACTTACACCCATGCAGGCAATGCAGCCATCCACATATACAAAAAGGAAATTAAAAACAAAAAGAAATTTAAAGCATGGTGAGTGAGGGGCACAGAATGGACAAAGACACAGAGGAGAGCCAGTCTGCACCCCCTGCGCTCCCTGCTGTTCCCCATCACACTCCCATGGCCCTGTCTCAGAGACAGAAAGTATTCACTGGGTCCCACAGTCCAGGCTGGATTCAACCCCTGGCTCTGCTCTGATATCACTGTAGTCAAGTTTCTTCTTCCCAAATCTTGGTTTTGGGAAATGAAGTCATATCACAAGAATCACTTGACTATGGCTCAGCGGGTGACGTGTCTGTCTAGCCCTGGGTTCGACCTCCAGCACCATATAAACTGAACATGGTGGTACTCACCTATAATTCCAGCACTTAGGAGGTAGAAGCAAAAAGATCAGGAGTTCAAGGTCTTCCTCAGCCTCACAGCAAGTTTGAGGTCAGTCTGGGCTACATGAGACCCATCCTCAGGAAAAAAAAAAATTCAGCATGATGGTAGAACATTTGCCTGGTGTACAAGAACCCCTGGGTTCTCTCCCTAGCACTAGAGAAATAGATGAATAAATGTTTAAAAGTTTATTCAAGGGCTGGTAAGATGACTCAGTGGGTAAAGGCACTTGCTGTACAAGCCTAGTGACTCTGAGTTCAATCTCCCAAACCCACATAAAGATGGAAGAAGAGAATAGACTCCCAAAACCTGTCCTCTGACCTCCATGCGCCCACTGTGGCACACATGCACACACACATATATGTGCACACACACAACAACAACAACAACAACAACAATAATAATGGTAAAACATTTCAGATTATTCAAGCAGGTAAAAAGAAAGTTGCTGTCACAGAGTAGGTACCCCAAAATGCAATTGCCCAGAGGAACATAACACAGTCCATTAGGATGAGAGTCCCCCAACTCTCTGCATCCTGGCCTCAAACCACTTTCTATCCAGGAAGCTGAGACAGACAGGGCTCTGGCCCTAGAGGTTATTCTGCAAGCCCTGCCTCCCCTGAGTGTCAGAGGCCTATGTCTGTCTGCTAAGCCCTGCTTTCCCAAGCTCAGGTGGGATATTCTGGCTACTCACTGTGCCTGCCATGGGCCAGCCCATGTGCCAGGGAAGAGCCAGAGGCATCTAGGGCCAGGACACTCATCCCTAAAGTCAAGGAGGCAGTGGGGTGACCCACAGGTCCCTGCAGGAGCCACGCTGTTCCGGCAGCTCCCTCTCGTCACTCAGTCTCATAGGGGATGCTAAAGGCCCAGGAGACAGTGGTGCTCACTGAGCGTGGCCAGAAGCTGCTGCGCATCTTACAAAGCTCTCTGACTCCTAAAGGTCTATGCTAGCTGTGATTATAGCTCTCTCCCAGACATGGAAACTGAGACTTGGAAAGGCAAAGACTGTTCAGTGGAAACCCCTCAGTCTTAAACTCCCCTGTCCTCCAGGCAGAGGTGGTTTGAACTCTGATGAAGACAAGGAGCTCACTCCTGTCAAACTCCATTCTGGGGCAGAACCCTTCCCAAAGAAAGGACTGAAGTTGGCCCCTGATACACCTTCCCCAAAACCGTATAGGTCCAAGTGCCAACACTAGGCTACACACGCAGTCAACCACTTTGTCCCCAAGGCAGCCTGCAGAGCAGACACAGCAGGCCATGCCCAGTCAGCTGGTGTGCCTCCCTCAGGTCACTGCTCTCTCCAAGTCTCTGTTTCTCCCAGCTATTCAATAAGGATAGCCCCTCTACCAAGGATAGGTGTGAGGCTCGAGGAAGTTACCAAGCTCAGAGCATTGCAGAAATATCTGGAGTCTACCCCACCCAAAAGGAAAAGCCTTGAGGGCTTTCCAGAGACCCAGGGAACCTTCCCCAAAGGAAGACATGGCTATGGGAAGGGAAACTCTGTTAAAGGGCACTGGGAGCAGGTGTCTAACATGTACCACTCTTGCCGGACGAGCCCACTTGGCCCATCCTGAGGACGTGACTTGGTTTTGTTGTTGCTGTTGGTTTTTTGAGATGGGACCTCATATGCCCCAGGCTGGCCTCACTGTGTAGCCCAAACTCACTATGTAGTCCAAACTGACCTAGAACTCCTGATCCTCCTGCCTCAGCCTCTGGAGCACTGAAAGGGTTTATAGGCCTGTGCTAACATACTCCCAGCTGAGACTCAGTCTTACTAAAGACAGCAAGGCTTGGGGCCAGAAATGCCTGGGTTCAAATCCCTCATCACCATTCCTCAGCTATGGCTATCAATCATCTCTCTGCTCTGAGCCTCACCCTGTCTAGGTAGAACAAGAGCTTGTCTCTCAGGGCTGTGGGGCCCAGCAGTGTGAGGCCAAAGCTGGAGCCCTCAAAGGCACACGTCAAGTGTCCCCAGTGGGGACAGGCCACTCTCTGTCACTGCTCTGCTGACTGATGGCGGTATCAAAGAGGTGCTGCTGGGGAGAAGAGGCTCAGGTCTCACCACCCTCTTCCTACAGTCTTCCTCAGCCACTGTAGGCTTTCATCTCAGGCTCTGCGTGAGGCAGGACACTGTGGCTGGAAAGGCACATGGTCGGGGTCCAGGGATAGAGAAACCAAACCCTAGAGAGGGAAAGATAAGCAGCTAAGAGAACGTGGTTGGAGAGCTAAGATTGCAACCCAGGCCTTTGCTTTCTCCTCCACACACAGCACTAAACACCTTTCCCAATCCATCCCCTCCCGAACCTCCCGTCCTTGGGGGCCTTTGCCTACACCATAACCTGAGCCAGAACATTTGCCCTTTCTCCACCCACGTAGATCTCACTGACCTATAAGCACTGCCCAGCCAGTGCTCAGCCCCGGAGCTCACAGTCCACCTGTCCACCAGACCCTCAGCGACTCCTCTTCACCTGTCAGACCACCTCACCTTCTTAGAAGTACCCTCCACCTCCCAGACACTAGACCACTTCCCAGGCGACCCTGGCTCACTCCCCCTGTTCTGGGGAAGACTCTGAGAGTGGGGCTTGGGGGAGGGGGTGTAATCCAGCTCTCAGCAGAGAATCTAGCATGAGATCTGCCACTTGCTACCTTTGTACCACATCCATCCAACTACCCATTATTTTATTTAAGACATATTTAAGGAGCCGGTGAAACGACTCAGAAGGTGCTTGCTGTGCAAGCCTGGTGATGTGAGTTCAATCCCCAGAACCCACAAAAAGATGAAAAAAGGGAACTTACTTCTGAAAGGTGTCCTCTGACTGCCACATGCACGCACATGCCCACATCTCCTACACACACACACACACACACACGCACACGCACACGCACACATTTTTAAAAGACATGTTTATGGAACTCTTGCCTAGTGTTCGGGACCCAGAACACAGCATGGAGAAGGCAGGCAGAGTCCTACTCTGATGCTAGTCACATTGTAGTAACAAATATGTGTACTGCATGCTGAGGTCAAGTGGTAATAAGTGCCGTAAAGAGCAATGGAGCAGAAAAGAATGAAGCACGTAGGGAGGGAAGGTCTCTGTGACCAGAGCTCTAAAAGAAGTAAAGAATGTGATGTAAAGATCAGAGGGAAGAGTCTGCTGGGGAGAAGAAACCGCAAGTGCAAAGGTCCTGAGGTCATGATACACATGGCACATTTGGCAAGACCGGTGGGTGTGTTGAGTGATAAATTGGAATCACAGGCAGGACTTTGCTCCGATTCTGGATGAGTCAGAGCCATTGAAGGCTCTAGGCAGAGTAGCGAAAGATCTGACGTGAGTTGTAAAGAGCTCATTCTGGCCACTGTGCAAAGAGTGGATCCACGGAGTGAGAAGGAAGCAAGAAGACCCCAACGAGGTGAAGACAGCTGCAGCACCATGCTCCCTTGGGGAGGACGGACAGAGGGTGGGAGGAGCAGGGAGTGGGGGAGGATGGACAGAGGGTGGGAGGAGCGGGGAGTGGGGGAGAACGGACAGAGGGTGGGAGGAGCGGGGAGTGGGCCCTGCTGGGCATGAGGCACCTGGAAGTCCAGCTAACGAAGGGGAGATTCTTCCCCTTGGGCAGTAGGGAGCCAAGAAAGAAAAGCTCTGTGCACAGAGATGAGAGGCTCCCATTTGTCCTTGATTAGCGTCCACCGTGTTGGGCTTCACGGGGGTCTCCCAGCCCAGGCCTAGAGGAAGCTGTCTGCTCTGCTCAGGGGAATGTGTCCAGTCAGCTAACACTTGGAGAGCACACCTCTCCTGACCGCTGAAGTCCTTAGGCCTCCTCCATCCCGTGACTGAGGTTGGTCCTGTTACTATTAGGGTTTGGCAAATGGGGAAAACAAGGCGCAGGAGGCGTTATGCAGAGAGCAGTATTGTTGAGCTGGCAGAAGGCAGAGCCAGGATGCAAGCCCAGACAGTAGACCTGACTCTCAAATCCACCCTGGTCTCTCCAGCTGTGCCTGACCTCAACCCATGAAAGTCATCCTGCCCAGAATCAACCGTTGAGATTCTCCCAGCCAGCAGAGTGTGCTCAAGAAAGAAACCAAGAGGAGGAAACACTTTTCCAGGGCCCCAGAGCTTGTCCTCATCTGAGATACCAATCCAGGTCTCACACTTCAAAAGACTGAGTTAGGGGCTTGGCAGCCCTGACACAGTTTCTTCAGCTTCCTTAACAGGAGCCTGCTTTGGGGTCAGGTATACACTGAGGCCCTCAGAGCTTTTTGATTTTTGATTCTTTTTGAGGGGGGAGGCAGTGGGTCCCTGTGCCCAGTAGTTCTCAGATTCAAGACACAAGTCCCTCTGACTCTGTTCTCCTCCTAATCTTCCTTTCAAAGGGGGTTTTTATTCCAAGTAGTGCCCTGGTCCAGGGGTCTGGCCCAGCCCTGACCAGCTGGCCCCCTCAAACCCAGCTAGGAGACAGTAACACAGCCTTTCAACCGCCTCAGGGCTTTACAGCCAGGAAACCTAGTGGAGGGAAACATGATGTTGGCAGACTGGGGCAGGTCCAAGGTCACTCCATAAAAATGGATTTCTAGAAAAACATAAACCAGCCATTTACCCTGTGAATTTTATTGGCCTAAAAAAAAAAATAGCTATCTCATTTGAATAACGAAGGGAGAAAAGCAGTTCCTGGTTCCTCCTTTATTAATGAATCAGGACACACAGTAACAGAAATGGCACCCTCACAGGTCCGATTTATTAGCCACTTTTGTTTCATAAAATCCAGTGTTTCTATTAAAATAGGACGATGGCCAAATGCTTGGCTTGTTTTCAAGAAAATCGCCTTTAATGCGGGGCATGACTTTGCTTGGTTTGTTCCTTCATCTTCTTTTTTAATTTTTCAAACAAAGCTCAGATTCTCCTGGGCTGCTCCTCCAGCCCGAAGAGGGAAGGTGATTTCTGAATCCATCTGATATGTCGGATGTCTTTGTGGCATCCACCTCACCACTCAGCAGCCAGCCATGATGTCATAAGCCCATCCGATTTCCGGTAGGGGAAAACGCTGGGGAGCTGGGAAGAATGGATGTTTCTTACCCATCAAGGGGGGAATGGAGCTGGAAGCTGGGGGGATGGTATGTTTGCAGGAGACGGCTGATGGCTGGGTGGGGGGACAAGCTCAGTGTTTGTGATATTAAATGTCAGGCAGGACCTGAAAAGCCCAGCCACCCAGATGTTTTCTCAATATCCAGATGTCTGGCACGGAGTAGTCTGCGCACCCCTCCCAGGGGCCCTGGGCATTTCGGCTTTGACCTCAGGTCTGCGGTGAGTTCTCGCTGCCAGGAGCTGTGTATCCCAGCGCCCATCCTCAGGGGTGGGATATTTTTTTCTTTTTTTTTAAATCTTTACACACGGATGACAGGGGTAACTAGGTCCAGGTTTTTAAAGGCTGTTGAAGCAGGGATTTGAAAAGTTCAGTCCTTGGAATTAGCTTCCATGGAATACACTGTGTAAGCCAAAAGGAGGGGGAGGAAATCCCTCAGCCAACACACACACACACACACACACACACACACACACATACATGTGGCTCTTAAACCATAGGACTTAAAAACCCCAAACAAAACCAGCAAGGCTGCAAACAAGGACTCAGGCAGACACCAAGAGAGGAACCTCCCCCAGGAGCACGCCTCCCCCAAATCAGAGAAACACGGAACAGCTTTGTTCTTCTTGACAAAGCCCCTAGCTTCCAAGGCACTGACAGTTGCAAACAAAAGCACAGGGTAGAACTAATTTACACTCCCACCTCCAGGAGTCATAAAGTCCAGCAAAGGAAACAGCTTGGCCAGAGAAACCTCCTCCCCATCGCTGCAGCCCCCCCTCCACCCTCCTCCCCAGGCCACAGACAGGGCAGGTCCTGGCCTCCTGGGGACTTGGCCACGTGCCCCACTGAGGCTCCCTTCCAGACCTGTGACATCACAGCTAATTGGCCCTTGAAAACGAGCCAGGAACTGCGGGCCCTCAACCCTGGGACTTCAGAGGGAGGCTGAGGAGAGGCAGCTGGGAGGAACACAACTCCAATTACAGCAGAGTGCTCAGATGACAAGGCCAAGGGTGGCTGAGGGGACAGTAAGTGGGGAACTCAGAGCTAGGGGTGGGGGCTCTATGGCCTCCTACAATAACCCGGATATTTTACAGATGAGGAAATAGAGGCTGAGTGGCTTGCCTAAGGTCACCCAGCTAATTGAAGGGACAGCCTGTACAGAAACCACAGGTCTGCTTTTGCCCAGCTCTTCCCCAACGTTATCTAATTTAATCCTCACAACACCCAGTGAGGGAAGGATTACCATTAACCTCACTGTCTACAAGAACCAATAGCAGAGCAGAGAGAGGTTAAGTTATTTGCCCAAGGTCACACAGCTCATCATTAGCCGAACTTGGCCAGAATTTCTGAGCTAACTGATTCTGAATCTTGCTGCTGGGGTGGGGGAGGCAGTTGAGTCTTAGCTGGGAGCAGGGAACGTGATTTAAATACAAGTTTAAAACGCTGGTGATCCCCATAGAACAGAAGGGAGTAAATCACTGCAAATTAATTTTTTTAAGCCAATCCAGGCAGGAGGGCTGGCTGGCCGGGTAGATGGGTGGGAGGCTGCTTTGATGCCGTCCCTGCCAGAGACAGCCTGAATAAAGCGTGTAGCCTGGCTCTCTAGCTGCTCATGGCGGCAGCTCAATCCCCTGAAGTGCGGTGGATTGGAGGGAGAGTCTATAAACGCTTCATCGGGCATCTGTAAGATTCCAACAACCTGCCACAGGAAAGGTGCCAGGAGTACAGGTCTGCCGGGTATAGGAGCCACAAAAAATTAAAGTAAGAGCCAGCCTCCCAAGTGGGATTCCTGCTTCACAGCCAAGAGTTTCGATGACCTATCGGTCACTTGAGCAGCTCTATCTGGGGTCCGGAGGCCTGACTCTGGGTAAAGGAGGTACTGCTCAGGGTCCTGTCTTCAGGACAGGGGTTGGGGACAGTCACTGAGGCTCTGTATCCTACCCCTCTGAAGTAGGATATGTGCCCACAAGCCACCTAAGTGGTGCTACAGCAAACAGCATCCAAGTGGCAGCATCAGCTGGTAGCAGGCTGGTCTGAGTCCAGAGGAAAGGACATCTCTTCTGGGTCTCTTCTGGTGTGCAGCCTTGATGCTGCCGTGGGCAGTCTGTGCCTGGCTTCCTCCTGCTCGCTCCCTCACCGGGCGTGCCAGCTTCTTTGACTCTGTTTCAGTGAACATGAAGTAGAATGTGGAGCCCATGCCTCCAGCCAAGGGAAGAGAAAGCGGAAAGAAAAGTCCCTGCCATCTGCACACCTGCCTGGCTAAGCAGCCCTGTTTTCCCGGGGACAGCCTGGCTGCCCATCTTCTACTGGTGCTGCCTACCAGCCAGCCAGCAGAAATTCAGGTCTGCCATCACTGCCCTTCTGTTAAATGGTGGGGCTAGACACGCACCGCAGGGTGCATGGAGGGAGTAGTCAGTCCCAGGCCACGGAGTCCATCAGAGTGAAGTGTCAAGTCAGGGCAGCCAGGACAGTCTTCCCGGAGGTGTTAACACTGGTCCTGGGGCCCGGAGATGAGGAACATTGATATCTCTCCCTCACTGTCAGCCCTACAGAAAGGTGTTCTCTGACACCCCTCCCCATGTCCCATCCTCATTCTGATGGTGTGTTCTTTGCCACCTGTTTCCCTGCATTGGCCTCAAATCCCTATGGAGAAAGAGACCTGGTCTGTCTCAGTTACTGCTCAGCTGCCCATGGTAGGCACTTTGTTTTTTAATCAAAAGAATAAATGGGGGCTGGAGAGATGGCTCAGTGGCTAAGAGCACATACTGCTCTTACATAGGACCCAAGTTCAGTTCCCAGCACTCAAGTCAGGTGGCCTACAACTGCCTGTAACTCCAGCTGCAGAGGATCAGATGCCTCTGGCCTCCTAGCTGCCTGCACAAACATGCACATTGCCCACATACATGCATTCACATAATTAAAACTAAAATAAATATTTTAAAAATTCATTAAAAATAAATAAACAGAGCCATCAAGATGGCTCAAGAGGTGAAATCATTTACCTCAAGCCTGAAAACCTGAGTTTAATCTCTGGGACCCATAGGTGGAAGAAGAGAACCAACTCCTACCAGCTGTCCTCTGAGCTCCACACACGCACCAAGGCATGTGCGCGTGCACACACACACACACACACACACACACACACACACGACTCAGTAGACCTTAAATCCCAGCAGGATTTTTTTTTAAGAAAATATAGCTGAAGGCCATATGATAAGGAACACAGTGACGTGCAGGGGAAACCTCCTTTGAGTTGTTGGTCAGAGTAGTCAGTCTAAGGGACTCCAAGAGTGACACAGGCTATTGCCACAGTGCTGGATTCTCTCCCAGAACGTGAAGGTAAGGCCCTATTGTTGAAGAAAGGACATACTTCAGATGCAGGACTTGGACCAATGGAGCTGGAACTGACCTGAAGCCTCCTCCCTGAAGACCAGTGCTCATAGCTCCAAAGGACACTATGCAAGCTGCTAAGGGAAAAAAAGAATCAATCAGTGGTTCAGCCCCAGCTCTAAACCCCAATAACCACAACAATGACCAGCACAGCAAACTATATTGTTGCAGAAGTGGCACTTTTACTTTGGGAGAATCAACAGCTCCCTAACTGGACTCAGTGGGAGGGATCTCACGAGTGGTACTGTAAACATAACCAAACACACAAGGCTGGAGAAGTCACAGATCCTAAGAAATCCCCAAGGCTGTCACATCCCTAGACAAACATAATTTCTTACTATGTGCAAAATATGGATCCTTATATTTACAGACAAGTATACCAGTCACCACTCATCAAAGAAACTGTTTTTGCAACAGATGAAGTCTAGTACTGAGTTTCACAACTGGTCATACACGAGAATACTTAGTGCCCGTGCAGTGCCCAGCCCTACGTGACACATCTACGATGGAACCTCTGCACCTAAGGCTCACTCAGGCACGGAGGAACTATCACCAGCTGATCACTGCTGGCTGAGGGAGAGCCCATCTCTCTATCAAGGGATAGAGAGAATACTAATGCATCTCTCAACTCTCATCAATGATGCTCCCTCATGGAACAGAGGGCGATCAACACAGAAGGCCACAACTAGTCAAAGCATTGAGAATAAGAGACTGTAGATAGGGACTCTATACTAAACCTCCCCACCCAGGGCTCAGGGACTATTGTGGAAGAGGGAGTGGAAAGACTGTAAGAGTCAGGAGTGGTGGATGATGATGAGGAAACCAAGTTTTCCAGGCTCCTGGAAACGCGTTCATAGAATTTCAGCAATGGTGACAGCATGCACAAGACCCATGCAAACTCAATCAGATAAAAACCAGCACAGAACTGGGGACATGGGCAGCAGGCCCCAACCTCAGCTGCCAAGGAACTGTTGGCAGCTGATCACTGCTGGGTGAGGGAGAGCTGATGTTCTTCGAGGGAGTGACAGGAGACAGCCTGACTAGGCAGGCGCCAGTGGATGAACCCATACCAAAAGACAGGTGGGTACAGAAATTTGATTCGATCATATAGGACAGAAATCCCTGGGGGGGGGTGCTGAGGGGTGCAGATAGGTAGGAAGTCTAAATATGCTTAAAATGTATCGGATGAAATCCACAAAAACTCAATTAAAAAAAAAAAAGCAACACACAAGTAAGCACAAAAGGCACAAAAGTGATGGAAAAACGAGACCGAGTCTCCCTGAAAATCGCCCCGGACAACGGGCTCCCTTCTGCCTTCCCCAGGGCCGGTGTCTTCCTTTCCTTGCGGGAGGGCGTCTCTAATACCTGCCTCACCCGGTCAGCCTCTGGGAAGAAGAAGGTAGATCCCGGTGTCCCTGCCAGAACTTTCTTCCCCAGCCCATTCTTACTCTCCCCTAGGCTGCAGAGCCACTTGGAGCCGCAGAGACTACGGGTCCAGCCCAGGACCGCCCTGCAAACCCCAACTCCATCCTACCCTGCTCCCCCAGTGCTCGGCCCCCTCCCCTTACTGAAGCTGGGTGGGAGGAGAAAAGGGGCAGCACAGGTGGCGTCAGTCCTCTGACTTGCAGAGTGCTGGGACACCAAGCTGACCTCTCAGCCCTGATTCCTCCCAGCAGAGACGCAGAGACCTCAGAGGCCGGGCTAACCTTAGACAGCGCGGGGGATGGCGCAACTGCCCCCACCCTCTTCAGTTTTGTTTTGGGTGACGCAGGGTCTCCCTACAGCCCCAGCTGGCCTGGAACTCGCTACGTAGGACAGGCTGCCTGGGTCTCTCGGGAATCCTCCTGCCTCTGCCTCCTGAGTGCTGGGGCTAAGTCCCGCGGCCTCTCCGCCGGCTCAGGTCTCGACTAAGTCCTTCCCACGCCCCCCGCAGAGCGCTGGCGCTCCGGGCAGAACCCGGGCCGCGAGCCGGGGTGCCTGGGCGGCGCGTCTGCCGCGGTCTGTCCCCGCCAGCAGCCTTCCCGCCCGACCTGCGGCGTCTACACCTGCTGCGGCGCCTCCCGCGGCAGCGCGACCGCACAGCCCGCCCCGGGGTCACGGCCGGGTCCCCCCGTCTGGGTCCGCGTGTCCACACCACCCACCAGCCGCGAGGGACCCGGACTGCCAAGCTCCGCCTTGGAGTCAGTCCGGCTCCCCGCCGGATTTCGGAGGCGCTCGTCTACACCTCCTCGGCAACTCGGGTCTCTCGAGTCACTTCAGTTTAGGGGCCGCGTCCACACCACTTCGGGAACTCTCGGTGTCGCTCCTGTCGCCTCGGTTCAGGGGTCGCGTCTACACCCTCTGGGAGCTCTGAGTTACTCAAGTCCTCACGGCTCGGGGGTCGCGTCTACACCCCCGTCAGGGCTCTGGGGTCACTCCAGTCGCCTCAGCTCCGGGACCGCGTCCACAGCGCTCAGAACCCGGGCCCCGATCCCGTACAGCTGCCCGGCGAGCTAGCGGTGCCCTCGGGGTCCCGCGCCGCGTTCCCGCCGCCTACCTTCGCCACATCCCCGCCGCCTACCTTCTCGCTCACGCTCGGACCGCGGCCCGGCGGCCTCTTTCCCACGTCGTGCAGTGCTGTGTAAATCCTGTAAATCCCGCAGCCACGCGGCTGTCGCCCTGACCCGCTTCTCTCCGGGCTTTTTCTTTTAGGACAATACTCCGCCCCAGCGGCCGGCCGCCGGCCACCCGGCAGAAAGCAGCGCAGCTGGCCTCGGGGGCGTGGCCTCCCCGTGGTGGGCGTGGCTTTGCCGGGCAGGGGCGGGGCGCCGCGGTGTTGGCCTCAGTCCCTGGGAAACCGTGGCCTGCGACTGAGGCTTCTGTTCCGGCTCGTGATTCGTCGGCCTGCGGGCCACGTTGAGTCCTCATTGGCCGAGACGAAGAAGGTTTGTAGAAGGCGATCGTCTTTTCCTTTCCTGCAGCCGCTGCTGCTCGGTGGGTCGCTCCTGAACTCTACAGCCTCTTCCTCGGTGCCTCCGTGCGGTGCTGCCCATCATGACCCAGAACCCCGCCCGGAGTGACAACTACATTTCTTTGTCCTCCTTGAGGTCGGGACTCCTCACTGGCGTCTCCCCAGCGTCGGCTGCGTAGTAGGTGCGCCAAACAGGAGCATATTTGATTAAATTAATGGAACATGTGCATTCGAGGTTTTGCAGCCTTTCTTTAATACTGGAAACATTCCTAGGGGGAAAACGAGGTACAGAGAACGTGGTCACTTGAGGGAGCGACTGGGCTGATTGTAAGGCAGGCTTCTTCAGGCCCGAGGTCTGTGCACAGCGGTGCCCCACAGAGGGTCAGAACCTGCTTCTGCTGTGAGTGCAGGGCTAGAGGAGGAGGTGAGTTGCCGGATGCGTTATCTCAGTATGTGTGCTGTACCTAGCCCTGCACTGGGCAGCTGAGTGATGCAGCGCCTGCCTCTCCTAAGAATCTAGTGACTGCTGGGTCCTCTTCCTCTGTGGGAACCCATCAGCTCAACCCTGGCTGCCTTGTCAGTCTCTGACAGTTTGGTCCTGGCAGACGTGTGTCCACGGCAGCCACAGGATGATCAATCAAATGATGAGCAGACCGACTTGAGCAGAGATGCTGTTCTTTGGTGGTTGGAGAACCCCCAAGAGGTCTTTTTGATTGAGAGGTGGCTTCTGAGAAGGGACTGGGAAAGGACTTCCCCGACAAAGGAATGTGCAGTTTCTGGAGTTGGGTGGGGGAGGGTTAATGGACCAGAAAAATTCTGCTGGGGTGTGTGTTTCCCATATAGTGGGCTGCCAGGGACAAGCAGGGAAACTGGCTTGGTGGTTGATGGATGAGTTCTCCTTCCTTGTGTGTGTGATTTTACATAGCTGTCTCCTCCTCCTCCTCCTCCTCCTCCTCCTCCTCCTCCTCTTGCTCCTCCTCCTCCTCTTGCTCCTCCTCCTCCTCTTGCTCCTCCTCTTGCTCCTCCTCTTCTGTCTCCTGTACAACAAGAGTCTCAACAAGGTCTTCCTGTAGCCCCAGCTGGCCTGGAACTTGCTATGTAGACCAAGCTGGCCTTGAACTCACAGGGACTTTCCTGCCTCTGCCTCCCGGGTGCTGGAATTAAAGGCGTGCGACACACACCCAACCTCACCTAGCCTTCTTATAAGAACACAGTGTGTTAGAATTAGGGACCCCTGCCTAATCCAGCGTAACCTCATCTTAAGTCGTTTACATCTGTGAAGACCCTGTTTCCAAGTCAGGGCACATTTATAAATATCCATGGTTAGGACTGCAATATATCTTTTTAGAGATATGTTATTAATTGTTTTTTATTTCATGTGTCTTAAGTGTTATTGCTTGAGTATATGTAAGTGCACCCATGTCGTGCAGTGCCCACAGAGATCAGAAGAGGGTACCAGATCTGCTGGAACTGGAGTGGGCTGCCATGTGGGTGCTGGGAACTGAATCCAGGTCCCTCTGCAAGAGCAGCCAGTGCTCTTAAACACTGAGCCATCTCCCCACTCCCAGGACTGCAACATATTTTTCAACCCACGAGGCTTCTTTGGATCTGTGAATTCCCCCAGGCTTCCACAGACAGTGGCCCTTCCCAGTGGCCCGTGCTCTCTCTTGGACTTACCTCCAGCTCACTGATTCCAGCACCTGGTGGCCACTGCCTACTGCGAGCCCAAAGGGAGCAGCACACAGGATTTAAGATCTTCTCAGGCCTGCCGTTCCAAACAACCCTGCTGCACAATGTGACACCCTGAGAAAGGCCCTGATGGTCACCTTCCTCCCTTTCCTGCTTGGCCCCCACCCCCGCCCCATCATGGGATGGACAAGGACAGTAAAAGCTATTTCACAAGCAGCTGGTGATTAATCGCCAAGTTAATTAAGGAGGCAATAATTGTGCTCCTGTTTCAGAGGCAAGAATGATGTCTTGGGTGAAGATGGGTAGTTGGTTTAAAATCTCCCTGAGAGGGACAACAGGCAGAAGAAAAAGGAAGTAGCTTGTTTTAGAGGTGGGTGCTTCCCCCATAGCTAAAGGGTTTAGCTAGGGCTGTGGGCCTAAATATCTATGATTGCCTCTATGCGTTTCCACATCTTTGAAATACCTCATTCATGATGATGACAAAACAAAAAAACAACCCACCAAGAGGGGGTGGGGGAGTTATGTGTCTCTAGGCTCCATGACCTCAAATACCACTGTGCCTCAGTTTACACAATGAGAGGGCTTTAAAATCATGTGTAAATCGGATCCCGTTTGCCCACCCAGTACATCTTAAGGCTGGTGATGCTCCGTCTTCATTTCTGATTGATTTTCCCTGGCAGAGGTGCCAAATTCTTTGCTTTAAGTGTCAGGCTCTCTCCGTCAAGTAGTTAATGACCTATAAAGCACTTAAAATGTGCTGGAGGAGATGCTGTTTGGAGGCGCCCCGCTGTGTACCCTCTCCTTTGTCAGTAATCACCCCTCATTTATTTGTTCTTATTGGTTCAGAATTTGCTCTCAGGTCTCCCTAAAGCTGAGCTCCAGGGAGGGTCCGACTTTTCCAAGAACTCAGACGGGTGCTTCGGTTGGCATATAGGGACTTCTCTCAAGAGCCCTTTGGGTTCAACGCCTGGTTACCTCTCAGCCTCCTCTTGGCCGCACAACCCATGGCTCTGCCTCTTTGCCTGCTGGGGGAACCTTGGGCATTCATTGTTTCTCACCATGCTTTGGTTTCCTTCTCTACAAATTTCCAGAGCTGGTGTCTTTTGGCAAGGGAAAGTGACGTCAGCCTGGTAAGGTCAGTACTGGGAGTAAGAGAAGAGGCCCAGGTCAGGGTGAGCCCAGAGGCTCCAAGGTAGAGCAGGTAGGAAGCATCTCCACGGAGCAGTCAGTAAGCCACTGGTCATGGGGTAAGAAGAGCTGATGAGCCTCCCCAGAAGGGGAGCTGCTTTGCTTTCAGTGGCTGCTGTGGCCAGTTACCACAAACATGCCTGTTCTTTTACAGTCCTGAAAATTCGAAACAGTTTCAATAGGAAGAAACCAAGTGGTGTGCAGAGCCAAGCTTCTCCTGAGGCTTCCGGGGGACCCGTCTCATTGCAGAGCCATGCTTCTCCTGAGGCTTCCAGGGGACCTGTCTCATTGCCCTTTCACCTTTGAGAGTGACCCTCCCGGCTGTGGCCTCTTCCTCCTTCCTCGAACACAGCGCAGAGCATCCTCCCATCCCCTCTCTACTTCCTCATGACTCTGCCGATGTCTGTGATCAACCCACACATCCCTTTATAAGGCCATTTGTGCTAATAATCCAGGATCATCTCTGCATCTCAAGACACTTAATCCCATCTGCCAGGTAAGGAGCATCACAGGTTCCCAGGATTAGGATAGGGACATCTTGGGAGGCCCTAGACAGCCACTCAACAGAGTAGTCCAGGTCATGGTTTCTGAAGTCACTGCTGGGGCTTGAGTCTCAGCTGTCCCTTTTATCAGTTAGGCTGCCTTGGGCAAGTTGAACCTCAGTTTCCTTATCTGTAAAATGGGATCGGTGCTTGTCTCCAGACAAGAACTCAGTGGACATTTAATTATGATGTAGAGGAAACTTCCTGTACCAGAGCCTAAAGGTTGAGAAAGGCCTCAAAAGGGCCTCTGTGGAAGGTATTGAGGAAGGGCAGAGCAGGCCAGAGTGGAGAGGAGCTGCACTTAGTTCAGGAGAATTCTGTTTGTCCTTACACGTGTACATGTATGCATCCTGTCCTGGGAGTGATAGAGGACACACAAGCAGTGTTTAAGCATTTTGGTTTTATGTCATTTTATTGAAATCTAATTCATACATCATAACCTTCAGCCTCTTCTGGTGTCTAATTCGGTAGTTTTCAGCATCCTCACAAGATCGTGCAGCCATCACCACTATCTAATTCTAGAACATTCTCATTACCCTATAGGAAACCCCATTCCTATCAGGCATCCCCTCAAGCTGGGCGGTATAGGAGGGAGCTTCCTAAAGATCTCTACAGACCTGAGTTCAGAAAGAAGACAGGGCGTCCTGAGCTCTGAGATACAGGAAAGATTCGGGTTTAAGGCCTCATCTAGTCAGTCCCCTCCCTGGTCCCTCCTAGCTTCCTCACTCTGTCCTTTGAGACAGGAGTAATTCACCACCAAACCAGACAAACAAGACTTGGGGGAAGCTCAGGGCTTTCCAAGTCACCTATACTTTTACATTTTTGAAGCAGGCTCTCGTGTATCTGGGCTGGCCTTGAACTCACTATATAGCTGAGGATGACTTTGAACTGCTGATACTCTTGTCTCCACATCCCAAGTGCTGGGATGACAGCCATACCTGGTTTATATGGTGCTGAGGATTGAACGCAGGGCTTTGTGCAGACTAGACAAGCACTCCACCAACTGAACTAAATTCCCAGTCCCACGCTTAACATTTTTCTTTCTGGAAGTGGTTGTGTGGCTACAGACCATGCCCTTTTCTCTGGGACTCACTATTTTACCCAGGAAGCCAGCGGCTCTCCTGACGCTACCCACAGCATGTAATAGCCAGGGTCCCACCGAGGCTGTTGGCTGAGGGACTGCTGCAGGAGAATTGGGAGTTGTGGAGCTAGATCTTCATTGAACTGCTCTGAGCTGCCTCCATCCAGTCACTCGGGGGTGGTTGTGATTCAGCTAGAACAAGAGGGATTCCAGAGGGGTTTCTGAAATGTTCCCAACCCACTGTCCCTGGCTTGCCTCAGTCCTGCTGGTAACTTGGAGAATCTCAGACTGTGTATGTCAGGGGTTCCCAGGCCTGCTTTTGGACAAGAGGAGAGGACATCTGGTGAGGCGGGAGGACAGTTAGGACATAGGACACTGCTGAGCCTGCTGAAGAATCCCTTGGCAGTGATGGAAGGCTTCTGGGAGCAATTAGCAGTACCACACTTACAGGGCTCGTGGCCCCCGATGCACAGTCTGCAAGCACATGTCACCAGAGCCTCTTGTCAGCCAGGAGTTAGGGCTGCTGCTGGCCTTTCCTTCCCGGCTAGACTTACAACTACCCGTCCCTGCTAGGCAGGTGGTGTAGCTCCAGAACCTTTGCATCTATTACAGAGACTCTCCCGGTGATCTGGATGCCCCAACATGTCTGTCTCAATTCTCCTGTATGTAAAATGGGTCACGTTTTACACATTCACACTTCCCGGAAATGAAAAAAAATCACTCTCTCTGTTCAGCAAGAACAGGCACTGAGCCACCAGCACAGGAAAGGATTCATTTATTCTTTAAACAAATGACTCTTGAGCCCTGGGTATAAGTCAGCTGCAGACAAAGAGAGACAAATAAGGTGTTCTCCATGCTGGGAAGCCCAGGGCCTCCTGGGGGAGATGAATGTGTGTGAACTGATTTAATATGAGGTAATGAGGGAATAAATACACCTGGTAGGGGAGAGGGGCTTCGGGAAGCTTCATGGAGATGGAGAGGGGCCAACTCCTCAAGCAAGAATGGGGTGACGGAACTTGGAACTGAGAAAGGAGGGCTCACAGAGGTGGGGAGCTGATACCTTTGAGCAGCACTGTGGATGGAGTTTGATAGGCCAGTGAAAGCCACTCACAAGACAGGTCCATTTAATAACAACAACAGTAATAATAACAACAATAACAATACAGGGTCTCATGTAGCTAGGTGGCCTTGAACTCACTATGTAGTAGAGTTTGAACTTCTTTTTAATTTTAATTTTAAATTGGGCCCAGCAAGATGGCTCAGCAGTTAACAGTACTTACTTCTAAGCTTATTGACCTGAGTTCGATCCCTGGGACCCACGTGGTGGAAGGAGAGGGAGAAAACTGACTCCCACAAGTTTTTCTCTGACCTCCAACACCTATACATGTGTATGCCCATATACACACTAAACACACACACAACACAAATAAAATGAAATAAATACCATTTTCAAAAAAGGGGAGGAGGATTGGAAAGGTGGCTCAGTGGTTAAGAGCACTGACTGTTCTTGTAGAAGAACCAGATTTGAATCCAGCACCCACATGGTAGCTAACAAGTGTAACTCCAGTTCCAGGGGATCTGATGCCCTCTTCTGTCCTCCTCTGGCATTGCACAACACAGGAGCCCTTACACACATGCAGGCAATACACTCATACACATAGAATAAGTGAATCAAAAAACTTTTTACAAATTTTTAATTATATTTATTTATGGTACATATGTATGTATGCACGTGTATGTACTTGTAAGAGCATGCCACAACATGCATGTGGAAGTCAGAGGACACTTGTAGGAGTTAGTTTTCTCCTACAACGTGGATCCTGGTTATCAGGCTTGGCAGCAAGCATCTTTACCCACTGAGGCATTTCACTGCCCTGACTTTAAACTTCTGATTGTCTCACCTCCACTTCCTGAGTGTTGGGATCACAGGTATGTGTCACCATGCTACTGGGGATCAAACTCAAGGCTTTGTAAACGTTAAGCAAGCACTCTACCAGCTGAGCTACTTTCCCAGCCCAGGACTATCGATTTTTAGGTCTCAGCACAGGGCTTGGCACATAGTCAAAGCTAGACCAGTGTGACCGAGAGAACAGAGAGATGGAAAGAGGTCCTCACGAGGAGGCGAGGGCCCAAAGTCCCAGGGCAGCTCAGTGCCCAGTTCCTCCAGCTCCATTTGTTAAAAAGAAATCTAATTCACTCTCAATGATCTTGACCCCTTTGTTGCAATAAGCTTGGCCATCAGTGGGCCCTGCAGGTTTCGAGAGGGCCTTGACACAGTCAGATCTGAGTGTAGAAAGGTCTGTTTGGTGCAGAATCAGGAAAGGGCTGGAAGGAGGAAAGACTAAGGGGAAGGAGGAGAGCAAGAAATCGAGGAGAAAAGCAGTCTCCAAGTCAGGCCAGGCCCATGGTGGGGTGGCTGTGTTCTCGGACAAGGCCAGAAGGTTAGCCTGAATCTGACCCATAAGCCTGAGGACCTGATGGAGCAGGTCAGAAAGGAAAAAAGAAAAAAAAAAGCCAAGATGACTGGGCCCCTGAAGGCCCATAGAGTGGTAAAAGAAGACCCACTCCAGATGTAGCCACTTGCGAAGTAAGTTTTCAGGCAATGAGAGGGTTGTAAAGGCAGAGCAATGCCAATTACAACAGCATTATCCCGGATTATAAAGCTCCTGAGAGGTGGCTCACGCTTCCAGACATGCTGTGTCTGGGAATTTCTAGAGGACACCTGGGATCCAAAGGTCCAGGTACAGCTGCCAGGCAGATGTAACTCCAAGGCCTGCACTGACCTGCCTCTATTTCCCAAACTGGAGTAGAGGAGGATCCTGTACTACCTACTCACACACACACACACCACACTACATACACCACACATACCACACATCTTTCACACACACAAACACACCACACCACGCACGATACAACATACATCACACACCACTCACTCACCACATACACATATATACCACACACACCACACATACAACGTACTACTCACACACACACACACACACCACACCACTCACATACACACAACACACCTCATACCACTCACATATATATACCACACACACACCACTTATATACCACACACCACACATGCCACACACCACTCACCTCTCTCACATACATATCACACACCACATACCATACATCACTCATATACACCACATACATTACACACACCATACACATATACCACAAACAGTATACATACCACACACATACCACACATGAAACATCCCCCCACACTTCTCACACACAACACACAACATACACCTCACACCTCACACACACTATACACACACGTAGAGAACCACATGTGAATAGTATGGGTACCAGACCATCTCTGCAGGAATTTTGACCTTCAGTAGGCTTTGCCAGCACCGAGACTTTTGATGGCTTTTTCTGTCCCACCATCACTTCGTGCCTGGGCCTGATGGGTGGAGGCAGAAGGACTACATACATATATTTGGGGCCAGCCCAGGGTTGTCCTCTTCTGTGCTGTGTGAAGTTTATCCAAACAGCTGTCTGAATAGTAGTTTCTGCTTTGGCAAACTGGGGGGATCAGGCTCTCCGCCTCCCTGCCCTGCCGCTTTGCAATCTGTTTTCAGGATTAAATGAGATATTATAGATCAAAAGTCTATAATAGACACCCGTGCCTGACAGTGTCTGTTGGAACAGTCCACATCCACACTCTGAGCCCCGAGAATTTCTTCTCATCGAGAAGTTCGGCAGGTGCAGCCAAGACGCTGTATTTGAGGATGTTCCCTGCAGTCCTTCTGCAAGGTTGAAAAATCGTCAACAGCCGAAGAGGCCATTGATAGGGGCCTGATTAAATTAGGACCCATCCGTCCTGCGAGTCCTCTGCTGTAATTAGAGTCTGGCAGCTCCGACACGCTGGCTCAGGCAGATCCCCACGTGGGGCATTGTGAGCAAAGCCAATGCAAACACCACCTACAGAATGACTCCACTTAGCACTCTCAGAACCCTCCACAAACACCCTGCATTCCGTCTGCACACACACATGTACGCAGGTGCAATAAAATCAGCAGGAAAGGGAGGACTTCAACTAGCCCAGTGGTGACCTCTGGGGAAGGTGACCGGCGCATTTCACCTTGATGTAGTTTAAATGTTTTACCACAATCTGCATCTGTGTCACAGTGAAAATTCAGTCCTAAGTACAGAATGCCTACCAGTGCTCAATCAAGGTTCGGAGGCTGTAATTATAACCATAGCTCAAGGAGCAGCTAACAGAGCCTCATGCCAAGGCCTCCAACGCTGGAGTTCAGGGCTGGAGAAGCCACTCAGGTGGGCGAATGACATGCCTAGCATTCAAGAGGGACAAATTAACGACACTGGCTGGGCAGAGGCAATGACCCACCTCTCCTGGAACAGCTGTCTGCCAAGAAAACTATTGAACTGCATGAAAATCCATCCCTGAAGTCCCAGAGGCATCCTTAGATTGGAGCGTGGCCTTTAAATTAGATGGGGGGGGCAAGTTTTGCCTGTAACTCGACTTCAGGTTAGTGAGAGCTGATGGTGGAAGGACCCCAGATGGCCCTGGCTAAGGCCACCCACGAAAGTCCTTCCATACTGGCTGTGAGGAGCACTCCAGCCCTACTGAGAATCAGTGATAACAGGCACATGTTCCCATGGAAACTGCTGCGCAGAATCCTCTGGAAATTTTTCCTGGGGGTGGGGGCATAGCTATTGCACCCAGTTCCTAGATTTGGTTTCCAGGGGTGATTTTTCTTCTGCAAAGACTGGGAGGAGCTGGAGCCAAGGGGGGGGGGGGCCTGGCAGGGCCTTTATTTTCTAGTCACTTATCACTCCTGGTAGAGGCTCAAAGGTAGGGAGCTTAAGGGGGTCAGAGTCATTGAAATGGTTCTGACGTCCTGAAGCTCCCAAAGAATCTGGCAGGTGGTAAGAACCACAGGTGTCGCCGGGAGCATGTGTGTGCGGGAGAGCCCTCCAGGCAGGGACAGCCCTCCAGGCAGGGACAGGCAGGAAGAGGGAAGCATGCTTAAACCCTGAGCCTTTGAGTGGGGCCCTGGGCCAGAACGGCAGGTCACAATCCACCCTTGCCATCGTCGGGCCAGCCATTCCTTGAAGGTCCCAGCTCCCTTTTACCATCTCCACCAGACCAGCCGCCCTTGAGCCCCTCCTAGCTCCACTCCTAGCGGGCGGGCATCCGCTAGACCCAGAACCACCTGTAACTTGCCCCCTCCCCAGCTGGGGAGGCCCCCAACCTGCCTCCTAGGCAGGATGCTGCCTTTTTTCCAAGGAGGCCTGCCCCCTCTCTCTGCAGACCCCTCCCACCACCCTAGCAGCTCCCACCTCTGAAGGATGAATCCCAAGGAAGTCTACACTCACCGAGCCTCAGCAGGACCCAGGGACTCCATCTGTCCTCACTCGTGACACCCCAAGTGGTCTGGCATGTGGCTGGAAATCTAGACGTGGGCAGGCAGGGACTTCCTCAAGTCTGAGTTGCTACAGGAGTGGGGCCGGGCCCTAAGGGAGGTCCTGTGGCCACCCTGCCCGCCTCTCCTCTTCCCTTCTTCCTGTTCAGAGCCTGTCCCCAAGGAGCTCACATTCGGGGGCCCCGCTTCCCTCCTCGCTGCCACCTGTACCCTGTCCTCGCCGGGACCCTCTCCGTGGGCTCTCAGCCTGGGGCAGGGGACTGAGTACTCAGTCTTCTTTGCTGCCCACTGAGGAAACCCAAAATATCCTTCCCACCATCCGTAACGCTGAAACCCCTCTTCGGGTCCCAGCCCTCACCCTGCTCGCTCCTCTGCTTCCTCATCTACTCTTCATCCTCATCTTCCTCTTTTCCTCCTCCTCTTCCCCTTTCCTGACTCTTTTCTTGATCTCTAGAGCCCTTGGTACCCACTGCCACCACCACCACATTGGCCCCAACCAGATTCAGCCACCACTCTGGCAATGTCTGTGTCTGTGATGGGTCAGTCCTCATAAAGTTTCCAACCACAGGAAGGAGCTGGGATTTTATTCCAAGTGAAAAAGAAATCATGGTTTTGTGTGAACCAGGGATAAGACAAAACAGGTTTTATCAGGATCCCCTGGCTGCTTTGTAGGGAAGAGGCAGTGTGGCTGCTGGAAAGCAAGTGTTCTGGGTCCTGGGCCAGCACAAGGTAAAGCCCCAGCAGGCTCCCTTTGCTCCCCTGGAAAGAGCTGGGGTCTGCACATTGGCTCCTCCACCTCCCCTGGGCACATTAGGCTTTTGGAATGAGAAAGTCCCAGGAGCCCCTGAAGCAGCCTGGGGAGAGAGCTAGGCGGATCGCCCTCTGCATTTCACAGATGGGGTGGCTCTGGATCTCTAATCCAGGACAAGCCTCAGGGCCTGTAGAATTCATCCTAGAGATTTTCATAGACCAGGTTAAATTCGCTGTCATCCTCAAACCTGGGTTTGTATGGAAGTTTCTCCTGGGAGAGAGACAGGGCGGGAGGAAAGAGAAAGATTAGATAGGAGAACAATGAGCTTGAACCAAGTTTTGTTTGTTTTGCTGTTGTTGAGGCAGGATCTTATTCTGTAACTCAGGCTAGCCTTGAACTCACTACAATCCTCCTGCCTCAGTCTCCTGAGTGCTGGAATTACAGGCATGAGCCACCATGCCCAGCTATGAACTTGCACCAATTTAACTTTAAGTGGAGGCTGGCAGAGTGTTTCCTGCGTGGCTTTGACAGGAGGTCTGTCCTCTTTCTCCAAGTCTATCTGGCCAGCCTCTTCTCCTGCCATGTCACTTCACCCTTGCTCTGGGTAGCCCTGGGCTACAACCCCCACGCCCACCCCCACCTGCTCCCAGACCTAGTCTGGTGCCCTCCACTAAGTCTGTCCCTCAGAGACAGCTACAGATCTTGGGGTCAGTGGTCTATTCCTGCAGAGCAAGCTCACAGAGGGCAGAGATGCACCTCACTTTCCTGCCGAGCACCCCAGAGCCTGGTCCTGGTAGACACTGCCTGAGATGGCCCCTGTGTCCTCAGGAGTCCAGGTTAGAAGGCCCTGCTTCTAGTTAAGGCATAATTCAGGATTTTGAAAGGAGATTAAATAGTTCCTTCTTGGGCAGAGGGAGGGAGGGAGAGCACCAGACCCTGTCATCCTTGAGGCTTCTCCAAGGGGCCCACAGACCACCCACCTTGCAGGACTCCCACACCCACACATTCAGGTGCACATGTTATTCTTTTGATTTCCTGTGCAGCAGGTAGATCAGGAAAACATTACACATCCACTTTACAGATAAGCAAACTGAAGATTAAGAGAGAAAGTGTGATTAACTAATCTGCTCAAGGTCCTGTCATAAAAACAGTCTTGAGCAGGCCAGCCAGAGTTGGCAATTGCACACATCTAAGTCTAGCTCAGACTTTAACCAGCACCTACCTGGGGCCATCTGGAAGCCTCACACCCCCAAATGACTGGCTAGTGTAGGCACTGCACAGAGGCCACCAGCGGTACTTATAATCATCACTTGGTCCTGGGCGGTCCTCTCAGCAAAGTGCTCTGTCCACACAGCAGATCTGGGAACTTCTTTGACCACTTGTTATAGACCAGAGGACTCAAGCAGAGAGATTAGGTACCTGGGCTAAGGCTGCAAGGCTGCAACCAGAGTTCAATCACACCAGTCCTCACAACCACTTGGCTAGCTGCCAGGGAGAGGGGTTTGTTCAGCTGCAGGTGGCTCAATACTGTGATCTATTAAATTCCCACAGCACAAATGAGGAGAAGGTCAAGAAGAAGTAGAAGAGGAACCTCACGACAAGGCTTACCTTAGAGAGAGGGCTTTGGCTAGAGGCTGGGCTGTGAGCCTCGCTCTCAAGGCAGGCAGCCTCGCTCTCGATGCAGGCATAGACCTCGGTCTCTCGGCGCTGCAGGGCCTGCAAGAGAGAGGACTCCAAGGTCAAAGGCAGGTGCACAGAGGGGCGGTCTCCAGGCCCCTGCAGTAAACCTTCCCACATGTTACTGACTCTGCTGCGCTGTGAGCCTGGGGGAGGGCAGAACCCTGGACTAGCACCATGCCTTGAGTGGTCGAACGGCCACACCTTTGCATCTGCTACTCTGAGTCACCAGATTCCCTCCCTGATTGCACAGGGCCAACTGCTCTCTGCTAGTTACATCCCCCTCAAGGACCACCAGCTCTGGGCTCTGTCCAGACTTCCACCTGGACGGTGTGAGAAAGCTCTCGCCTACCATTCCTGTCTATCCTTTGGTCTTTGATGCCCCAGCAGCTGGCAGTCCCTACGTAATACCCAGAGCCCTGCTAGTGTCTGCCTACATTCCCTGATTCAGAGACCTTGGCCCTGTGGGAATCTACCCACTATCCATACCTTCTAGTCTCCTCTAACCCCTACTCATCCTGGACTGATATGACCCAGGAACCCGATGGGGTCTCATTCCTCACCTGTCAGGCCCATGCCCTGATGGAGGATTCCAGAGTCCAACTCCAGAGGCCAGTGGACCCTTCTCTCCTCTAGCCTGTCATTTCCCCTTCATCCCCTCGGTTACCCTTCCCTGATCATCCAGGCTCCAGTCATGTGCTCCCTTGGAATTTGATGCTCCCACAGTCCCCTCTGACCTTAGCCCTGGAGCCCAGACCTCGTCCAGGCAGACCTCTCTGGGCTGGAAGGCTCCCTGTCCTGGGTCACATCCAAGGCGTTGCTCCCTCAGCCTCCAGTGGACTGGGGATCCCTTGCGGGCAGGGAACTTACCTGGTTTGCATATGGGTTCTTGAACCTACAGCTGGGCTTGGCACAATGACAACGGTAGCAAATATGGTATGGTAAGGGAGCATCTTCCCTCACTGGGCATATGTGGGGCCAGTTTAGTCATAGCACTTTAGAGGCCCGCCTACAGATTCCAAGATGGGAAGACAGACAAGACTAGGTTCAACTCTTGGTCTGATGCCTGTTGCCTCAGCCAACCCATTTGCACCTCTGTGCCTCAGTTTGCCTATCTACAAGATGGGGATAATCGTATCTATCTTGCAGGCTCAAGATAAGAATAAATGTGCTATTGTACACAAAGGGTCTGGCATAAAGTTCAGCAAAGAGGAGGTATTCAGCTACGATCAAGGAAGACATAATGCTCCCATTCCTCTACAACCCCACTAGGAGCCACCTGGTCTGGCTCTAGAGCAGGGCCCACAACAGCCTAAGCAAGAGGCAGAAGACTTCCCTTCCCCAGTGTACTTGTCATATGGATGCCGGCTTGTTGCCAGGGAGGCAGTTTCCCTGGCAACAGTCAAGCAGGGGTTGCTGAGGCAGGCTGGAGAGACAGGTGGTACTCAGAGGCAGGAGGAGGGCGGGGAGGTAGAAGGGAGGAGGGAGAGAGGTGCCCAGAGGCAGCCACGCATGAAAACCTGTGTAATAAACCATTTGGCGCTTGGGAGACCCTAACTTCAAGGGCACCAGACACAGGGATGGTGAGGCTGTCCTAGGGACTGTTGATGGGATCTCTGAGCCAGAAAGTAGGTGGGTCATGGGAGAGGAGTTTCCATCCTGCGACCTTTCAAAGGACTCCTGTTTCAAAAGGAAGGAAACTTCTAAGGTCTGTTCTGAGCTGAGCAGGTCTTTGTGCCAGCCTAGAGTACTGGCCTCCTCCTTGCACAGAGGATAGAACATCCTCCTCAGCCATGCTATGACCCCACCCCATGTCCACCCTGGATTCCTCTGAGACCTGACAGTTCTGATGGCCCCTCTGAGCTAGACAGTTCAGGTCAGAGAGAGAAATCAGGGCAACAGCCAGTTGTCACACCTCAGCAGGTGACAAGCCTGGGAACCACAAGTGTCTCCCTCTTCTCGTGCCCTCCTCCTATGGGCTGCCACCAGGCAAGTCCAGATCAGTCCGGGGCCTTCAGAGCCAGAGACCGGCACTCTACCCTAGACCCTGCTGCTGTGGGACTGGTGGGTGGCCTTCACTGCTGCAGGCAGGGCAGGGGTGGCCACCACTTAGCAGTGGAGGACTGGAGCCTCTGATGGTCCTGACCTGCTGTCCTGGCCGTGAAACGCAGGGTAGAGCCTTGTCAGCAGGAGACTTCTGAGCCTCTGAACTAGCTCCATCTGCCCAGCCTTCCTTGGTGATGGGGTAAAGGCTGCCCTGTAGGGCTACACTGGGTTGGGTTGGGCTCTGGCCGGCTATGTCCAGGCTGGGCTCTGTTGGCTCTGTTCTGCAGTGGTCATTTGTCTGACTCAGATCCTACAGGGCCTTTTGCCTCCTGCTTCCCAGTGGGCAATGATGCCAAAACAAACACTCATTAGGCTAGTGGAGGAGGCAAGGCCGGCCTCCAAATTGGCTTAGGGCAGGGCAAAGCCAGCTGTCTTGGACCTGAACTTTATCTGAGAGTTTTGTGCGTCAAGGTCATGGGCTAGGTCAGACAGTACAGTTTATAAAAGAGCAGTACTCAGTGGAGAAAGAACACCCCAACTCTTGGTCAGGGGCATGAAACGTTTGGAGTAACCAACGTATTGCTTTGATAGAAGTGTAGAGACTGGTCTAGGGAAGGTTTTCTAACACTATATCTGAGTCATTTGTTAGAAAAATTGCTTCAATGAGGACTACTGGGAGGAACTGTGGGCTGAGATCAAGAATGGAGGCTCTGGGCCAGACGGAGGCAGGGAGCAGAGCTTAGGGGAGGTGTCTGAATGTTGCTGGCACGCCGTCTCCACACTTGTTAAGGGCATCCCTTCTGCCTTGCTGCATAACTCATGCCATGCAGTATACCCTAGAGATAAAGAGTGGACTTCAGGGCAGACACTGGGCTTATGTGGGACAAGGAGGGCACTGGAGGGAGATGATAATCAGTTGGCCATGAAGGTGATGGACGCAGAAAGCAGGTGAAGGCTGTCATTGTAAAATAGAGGTCCCGAAAAGTCATGCTGGACAGAGCCATCTGAGGAGACAGCTGAGGTGGAGGTGGGTGCAGAAGGACCTCTTGGGCAGGGGGACAGCCTGACAGAAGCATGTCTGCAGGGGACAGTGGCAGCTTGGGGCTGTGCACAGAGCTCTATTTTGACTCTGAGTGGGATGGGAACGTCCAAGGACTTTAGGGGTCTTAAGAATTGCTTCATCACCTCCACCTGCAGGAATAGGAAGGGAAGAATTAAGGATGCTAGCTACTGGGCTTTACAAGCTCTTTTGCTCAGAGACCCCCAACTTGGAGCACTCCGGAAATGCTATGTGGCTGGATAGGGCACTTTCTTCACTGGAGATCAGTCCTGCACCAAGTCTGATGACTGTCCCTGGTGTTCCCCGCTCCGTCCCCATCTTCTATCATGGATGCTTCTCTAGGAAGACTGCTCTCATCTAGTGCCCAAGTCAGCAGGGTGCTGAACAGAGGACTGATCTGTCAGTGGTTAAATGGGATTTCTCTGGCTCCTGCCAGGCAGGAGCCAGACTGGGGACAAGATGGACGCAGGTGCACTGAAGAGACCAGCAGCAGCAGCTCCGCCGAGAGACTAGAGAGGCTGGAGCTGGAGAGCCAGGGGCTGCATACGTTTGAAGCAAGATCTGCTGGTGGATCGGATCTAGGCAGTGATGGAAAGAAGGCCTTCAGTGTCTGGCCCGAGTGACTGCAGAGAGGTCGGCATTTTGCAGGATGAGGATGTTGTGAGGGGCAGCAGTGCCTAAGGAACTGGAGTTTGGGCGGAGACGCAGACATCCCGGTGGAGCTGGGTCTGGGATCCAGAGACGTCCAAGGCATAAACTGGGGGTTCAGAACCTCCCCAAGGAGATCACTCAGGGAGGGGGGCAATCCCAGGCCAACCCCCAATGTTTTACTCCAATGTTTAGAGGTTGGAGTTCCACAGTTCTCATGGAGGAATCATGAGTGGGAGCTGAAAAGGTGTGGCCGTGAGTCAAAGGAGGATCAGGAAAGAATGAAATGTTCTAGAAATCAAGTGAAGGAAGCACGAAGGAGGAAGGACTGCTTAGTGGTGTCAGCTGTTGCTGCTTCATCAAGGGACCTGAGGACCCAGAGCTGCCTACTAGAGTTAACTTGAAGCTGTGGTGACTGAGGAGGAAAGCCACAGCGAGGAGCTGGGCAGCAGGACTGACCGAGAAGAGCCGGAAGGAGATGGAAGGCTGGGGCCCCTCAGCAGGTACAGCCCTTGCCTTGTAACTGTGAGGACCTGAGTTCAAATCTCCAGAATCCACAGAAAGCCAGGTGCAGTCGTATGGGTCTGTAATCCCAGCATCCCTATGGTGAGAGGGGAGGCAGAGGAGGGAGAATCCCTAGAGCCCGCCAGCCAGCCCAGTGTACGCAGCCCTGAGCACAGAGAGGCGCTGCATCAAGCAAGGCAGAGGTCAAGGACCAGTACCCGAGGTTGCCCTCTGACCTCCACACATATGCTGTGACACACTTATGCACACACACACACACACACACACACACACACACACACACACAGAGATTTTAAAAAAACAGAGGAGAGGCAGCCAGAAACCAAAGGCTACGCTGCAGAAGTTCAGCCATCAGGACATGGAGAAAGGAGGCAGCCAAGGGTACACGGTTCAAGATAAGGACTGTCAGACACAAGTGAGCATGGCGTGCTTGGAGTTGCAGCCGCATTACCGAATTTGTAGTCCTCTAGTAGACATGGAATCAAGACCTGGAAGGTTTAAGTAGCAGCACCTGCAAGCAAAAGAACAAAGCTTTGCCTGTGTGACAGTGTGCACCTGTCACCTTAGTACTGGCTGAGGCAGAAGGCACAGCACGTCCCAGACACGCCTGAGTTAGCACGGTGAGGCCCTGTCTAAAACAAAACAAACAAAAAAGCAAAGCTTTGCTCCCATCCGTCTGACCCACTGTAAACACACCCTCTTACTAGGTCAAGTTTTTGAAAGCAAATTAGAACACTCTAGCTCTTTTATGCTGTAACATATGAGCACCTTTTCAGACAAAAGAAAGCAAAGCAGAGATATTAAAACCCACAATCGCACTGGCAGGTAACTTACTTCTCTTAACAATTGATAGAACAGAAAGAAAATCAATAGGGATCAATAGGGATAGGGACTATTTTAGCAACACAAGCAACATATGTGATATGTTCTGTACTGATGAGTACACAACACTCATTCAGCCATGAACAAAGAATGCTTTCTTTCCAAGTGTGTGCAGAGTTGAGTCATAAAGCAAGCCTCAAAAGATTTCAAAGTCGGAGCTGGAGAGATCACTCAGAGGTCAAGAGCACTACTCTGGTTCCCAGCACCCACATCAGGCAACTCACAACTGCCTGAAAGTCCAATTCCTGGAGATCTAAATGCTCTCTTCTGGCATCCTCATGCATCGGCATGCACATGGGGATATATACATAATACACTAAGGCACACACACAGACACACATAAAACAAAAAAGTAAATCTTTAAAAATATTTCAGGCTGGGAATGGTGGCACACACCTTTAATTCAAATACTTGGGAGGCAGAGGCAGGCAGATCTCTGTGAGTTCAAGGCCAGCCTGGTCTACATAGCAAGTTCTAGGACAGCTGGGGCTACAGGGAGACCCTGTCTCAAAGAGACCCCCCCAAAAAATTCAAAGTATTAAAAGCAGAATTTATGCATATACATATGAATAACAGAATTGGCCAGATATAAGAACATTACAAAATAACTAAACATTAAAAAAGTAAGCAAGGTGATGCCAGGCACGGTGGCCCATGCCGTTAATCCCAGCACTCTGGAAGTAGAGATGAGTGACTCTCTATGAGATAAAAGCCAGCCTGGTCTATAAAGAGAGTTCCAGGCCAGCTGGGGATATATGGAGACCCTGCCCCCCAAACAACTAACTAACTAACTAACTAGCTAACTAGCTACTCACTAACTAAGCAAAGGGCAGGCTAGAGGGCTCAGCAGGTAAAGGCACCTTCACTCAAGCCTGAGGACCTGAGTTCAATCTCTGGAACTCATATGGTGGAAGGAAAGGACTGACTCCTGCAAGCTCTCCTCTGACCTGCAGAAGCTCGTGTCATGGCATGCACACACCCGCCTCTCAAGATTAAAATAATTTTTTAATTATACAAAATATTTTTAAAATCCAGTATGGCAAGGGAGAAGTGTCCATGGAAAATTTAGACTGAAGATAATGAAAATACAGCATATTAAAATTTTATGAGGAACTCTGGCATGGTCACACATGTCTGCTATTCTAGAACTTAGAAGGCAGAGGCAAGAAGGAAGATTATCAGTTCAAGGCCAGCCTGGGTGACATAGCTAGCTCAAAAGATGAAAAAAATCTTGTGGAGACTTGGGTTAGAGGGATAGAGGTCACCGGCAGGATGTTGCCCAGCATGTGCAAGGCCTAGATTTGATTCCCAAGCAACACACACACGCTAAATTAAAAATTGTAAGGAAAAGATGAAGGACAAGAAATGATCTAAGTATTCAAAGAAAACAAAAGGAAAAAGAATTTAGAACCCTTCCCTCAAGGCTGGGACTGAAACAAGGACATCCCCAGACACTCCCCTTCATCACCCTGGACTTTGAGCAGTATAATTAAAACGGGGAGGCGTAATAAACAGAAGACAGGCGAAAAGGAAAGGGAGAAAGGAAGCTTCCTTTCCTCACAGATGGGCTCATAGAAAATTCAAAAGAACTTACAGAGAGACTACTGGAACTAATGAGAGCATTCAGCAAGGTTGTTTTATATAACACCAAAACCACTTTTCTACAACAGGAACAGGCTATCAGAAAAGGCGGGGCAACACCTGTACCTTAACACCTTATCAGAAGGACGCCTAAACGCCCCCAAGTAACATAACAGAGGCACAACAATGCCTCCTCACAGCATTATTGCTGCTAGTGCCGTCCTCCTTCGCCAGGTCAGTCCAAGCTGGTGGGCTCTTGTCTCAAACAAAGTCGTGTGGTCCATCTCTTTCCACACCTCCTTTCTGGCCCTAGAACCTCTCCAAGCCTCCCTGTGACTCTACAGGGAGTTGGGCCTCTGCACCATTCTGGGGGAGCTAGCCCAAATCCGGAGGACGCTGCACACACAGGCGAGAAAGATGGTCCAACAAAAGTGTGTCTCCTCCATTAAGAAAAGCAGTCTCTTAGAGGCAGACTTATTCATGTGGGGAAATGTCCAGGAGATATGTTAACATGAAACTAAATCTGTGCAGCTTCAATTTTGGTTGTTTTGTTTATTTGCTTCTTTTTTAAGTATAGTTGGCTGTGGTTACTCATCCCTAAAATCCTAGCACTCAGTGAAGATTAGGAGTACAAGGTTAGCCTGGGCTACAAGAGACCTTGTTTAAAAATTGTTTTAAACCCCAAAGAAAACATTATAGGGGGCTGAGGGTCTTGCTCACTAGTATAGCACTTGCATCTCCCTCACATGGAGAGAGAGAGAGAGAGAGAGAGAGACAGAGAGAGAGACAGAGAGAGAGAGAAGTGTATATGTGGGTCTCGGGATCTCTCCTTTTTATAATTGCATTTGCTTATCTTGTGTGTGTATGTGCATGTGCTCCCATGCATGTGTGGTGGGGTCAGAGGACAATTTATGTGAGTCAGCTCTCTCCTTTTCCAAACTCAGCTTGTCATGTTTGCAACAAGAGCTGTACCCACTGAGCTGTCTCACCAGCCCCAGGTCCATTTCTACATATTTATAGAAAAGAATCATGGGAATATGGAGGTCAGCGTTGGGGGCGCTCATGTGCAGCTGACACCATAATCTCTCATGGGAAAAGTAGCAGAGTTTCTGAGAGAGAAGAGTGGATTTGGGGAAGTCTGGGGCAGCAGACGCTGCAACAGCTGGTGGAAAGTCCCCGGGGAAGAGGCATGGAGGGCTCTTTGAGAACAGGCCTGTTCTTCTTAGAACCATGAATGCAGCACCCATGAGAACATTCCCCAGGTCTCACTGCCACCCACCGCATCCTCAGCAAACATGACCTAATTCTGAACACACTGTGTGCGTGGTTTTGTATCACTGGAGGAAGCCGTCGAGTTTCAGGTGTGCGTCAAGGTGATGGGGACAGAAACAGTGCAAGCTGAGGCAGCCGAGAGCATGTAATCGGAGACCCTGCTAGTCAGGTGTGGAGTCAGGAGCCCTGGCAGCTCTGAATCTCAGGGGACTGAGACCCAGCTGACACCGGGTGGCATATCTGTTTTTACCCGTCATCCACTGAGCATACATTTCTCATGAAAGTGGAAGCAATATAAATGGCAAAGGGTGTCCCTTGCCCAGGCAGAGGGGCTACGTGCTGGCCAGGTGGGCATAGAGGTCAGGTGGGGACGTCTGGGACACAGCAGGGTGTGGGACACATGGAGTAGCAGCCCCAGTCTTGCCAAGACTGAAAGGATAGGAACCAGCCCTTGCCTGTGGTGGGGAGAGGAGTGAGCGGATGACTGGAAACTTGATGTGTCAAGAGTGTCGAGTGGCGCCTGGCCTTTCCTTCTTCTGTGATTTGTTGTTGTTGCTTCGATGTTTGTGCAATACAAACAGGAAGAGGCTGGTGAGGGGAGTTCGTAATCTGGTCAGCTGAGGGAAGTTTCTTCATTCCTTGCCAACTTTTGCTCTCATTGCCCCTTGTTCTAGAAATGAAGGGACACTCCAAGGAAGGGACCGGGAGGCTCTTCACAGCTGCCTGCCTACCACGGGCCCCACACAAAGCCTCTCTTTTCACCTTTGGAAAAATTTCACAGGTTGAGACTGTGTCCATTTTACAAACGAGGAACTTGAGGCTTAGAAATTTCCCACAGCTGGTATGAGTCAAACTCTGAGTCAGGCCTGAGAGAGGCAGAGGAGCCCAGGCCCTAGGACTCACCGTGTAGACAGATTCTTCTGAAGGTTTTGTGGGTCTGCTGGTAGACTTAGGATCTAGGCATGTCCCAGTGGGTTGCTTCCCCAGAACCGACATCTGTTTCTGTGGGGAAAAGAAAGCCAGGGACTATGAGGGCTGCGGAGCTCTGTCTCCTTTGCAGTGCAGACCCACCAGAGAGAGCACTGCTGATTGTCATGGGGCCACACAGAAATTAACCACTCAACACTTCCCACCCACCCTCTCCAGGAAGAGGCGCCCCAAGCTAGAGGAAATGCAAGGACCCACAGGAGTCTTATCACAAGCAGAGGGCCTGACTCTGAGGAGACAGGGCCTTGACCTGAAGCCAGCCTGGGGATGGGCCCAAGTGGGTGCCAGTCTGTCCAGTTCCACCCTGCTCCTGATTGGCTGTGTTAGACATTTTCTCTCTGGTCTCATCGTCTTCAGTGACAACACTACTTAGAAAGATTGGGGACAACGGGGTGGTACTTGGGTGGTACTTAGGAAGGCTTCAGTCAACCACCCTCACTTGTTAAGCAACTCTGTTAGAGGAACAGTGTGCAGAGATGGACCACGCCCCTGGCCTCTTGAGCTTAGGGTCTAGTGGGGAGATGGACAGAGAGGTAGGAGACTAGTTTTAAAAAGTGTGCTCTGTGTGTGTGTGTGTGTGTGTGTGTGTGTGTGTGCCGAGAGTACTCGTACTCCCTGCACATGGAGACCCGTGGCTCAGGAAGGGATGCCCGGGTGAAATCTGAGGACAGAAGTGCATTCTGCACAAAGGGGCACAGAGGGTTCCCGGTGGAGGCCAGGGCAGGCAGGCCAGCATGCACGAGACCCACAGGGCTGAGGGTCTTAAAACAGAGAGGTCAGCCCAAGGGGCTAACTGGCCAGAAGGGCAGGATGACCTGCAGGGCCGCCTGGACAGAGCAGACAGCAGGGAGCATCGAGGACTCCAGGTGGGGTGCCGGGACCCAGCCAGTGGTGGGAAACTCCTAAGGGCTGCTAGGACTCATGAGTGGGACTGGAGAAGACCAGGCCAGCCTGTTGGGAAGGCACAGGGCCGGGGGACAGTCGGAGGTGCAGAGGGAGGCGGTCTGGACAGCCCCCAGGACGCCCCCCTCATCACAGGCACCACACTGCCAACGGTGGAGCAACAAGGCCTCATCTCAGGGCAGGAGCTAATTAAAAACCCTGGCCGCCTGCCAGTCCCCAGCCCATTTACTCCGGGATTAGCACTCGAGAGCTACTTAACTCGCAGGCAGGAGCCGGAGCCACCCCCGAGTCTCAGCATCCTACAACTCTGAATGTGGAGCCAGGAGGGGAGACATGCCTTGTCCTTGTCGCTTGCATGCCTCAACAAACCTGCAGGCAGGTCCACATGCCATCTCTGCTCCGCATAGTGAAGACTCAGAGAGGTTGGGGGATTGACGGGACCACAGGGGCAGGATTTGAACCCAAGTCTATGTTCACTAAGATGCCAACCTGGAACTTTTGTTGCTGTTTAGTGAGCATGCATAGGTCTCACAAACACAGACAGGTGCTGCCATCTGTGTGTGCTTCATACTCACAAAGACACCTGGGACTTGTCCTTATTGTCATTTAATTCTCTGAACAGCCTGAGGAAGTGGGTATTTGCCCATTCAACCAAGAGAGAAACTAAGGCCTGTCGATCTAGTAAATGGCTTTCCTTAAAGGAAGCACAGATACCTAGCTCTCAAATCTAGCAGCACCTTCCCACACTGCTCCTGGAGACACGGTCATCATCAGAGACCAGGACCACTCAGGCACGTTGGTGCCTCCTCCCATTAAGACAGCTGGGGTCCTGGCACCTCTCCTTCTGAGACTGCTGGCCTGGATGCCTTCAAGACTAAAGGACAGGACCTCAAAGGCATAGTTCTTCAGGGGCTGCCTGAGTCAGCTCTTCAGAAACAAGGTGAAAAAATGCAGGTCCTGGTGTCAGACTCTATGAGCAACTGTGCCAGCCCTTCCCCATGCCAGGCCTGGCTGGGCAGTGGAGATCCTGTGGTATGATGCTACTCAGGGAGATGAAAGGTATTGTGGGTCTCAGGAAGGAGTTCAAGACTACAGGGGTTGCAGATGTTAGGGAAGTACAGAGGACAGAGAGGGGGACCCAGAGGAAAGGACGGGAAGGGAAGGAGGTAGACGAGGGTAAGGCCACAGAGGGCCATGTGCCACAGGTTTCTGGAGTCCATGTGTGGGAGGGAGGGCAGCAGCGGCCACTGGGGCAGGAAAAGGTCAGATCTGCACTTCCCAAGCTGCCCCTGTGGCCACAGATTTAGATGCAGGGTTGATTAAGGTTGAAGGCAACTGGGGAGGGGCTAAGATCTCCAGGAGATGAGCCCTCCCAGCCCCCTCCCCAGCCAGCCAGGAGGCCTGGGCTGAGGAGGGACTCCTACTGGACTCAGGGGGAGCACCCTTGAAAACTCATTGGGTGCTGTTTTGTTGTAGAGGTGTGGGGATGCTTTGTCCCTTAGAGGCAGCCCCATCCATGTCAGGGCTCTGACCCAAGCCGCCTGCATTGCATTTGTCCTTTCAGTTGTGATTACCAGACAGGTCAACTAACCACTGTGGTTTTTCCCACAGTGCCTGGCTCTGCTGTCCCCTACCCAGTCCTGGGCTGAGATCGAGCTCTGCACACTGCCTGCAGCAGCCCAAGAAGCCTGCTGAGCTCCAGTTGCCCTACAAAGTGGGAACAATAATATCGCCTTGCTCACAGTGCGCCCTGGTCCCCTCTGACTCATCTCTCAGGAATCAGTGCGTACATAGCCCATCATTTCTTCCTCCAGCACCTACTATGTGCCAGGCTCTTGGGACACCAAGTTCCTGTCCTGTAGGAGAGCTGCACTCTGCTGGGGTACTAACATAAACGCAGAAGCCGGGGGTGGGCTGGAGAAGAAGCAGCTGGACCCCGGGGTAGACTGAAGGATTGGATGTAGGAGTGCACAAGCCAATCACAGCTCCAGAGGCTGGACTGAGCTGGTTCTGAGCCCCCAGGTGCTGAGAGGCTGAAGGCTTGGGGGGCCTGAACAGTGGTGCTGCTCTGATCACATGAGGAGAGGGTGCTCTTAGGGGGCAGAGGATCCACATGGTGCTCATAGCAACCAAGTCTGAACTTGGGGAGGGGCCTGTCAGCTCATCAATGATGAGGAATATGAACCCGAACAGATCAGTCATCCCAGGTGTACAGAAGGGCTCTGAGAAAGGAGCCCAGGCTCTGCCAGGACCGTCTTCACCCCTCCAGCCAGGAGGGAGGGAGCCAGCACTTCCACTCCTGTGGCGGAGGTCCCAGTGACCCGTCTCCTCAGGAGGGTGTCTGTATCAGGAGGGTTCCTGTATCAGGAGGGTGCCTGTAGTGTACTCAGAGCGCTCAGCCCTTCGCTCCCGTCCACAGTCACGATGCTTGGAACCTCCAATAGGGAAACTGAGGTATAGAGGGGTCAATGGCCCTGTGCAAGTTCACAGAGCTGGTAAGAGGCAGAATTAGAATATAAGTCTAGGGCCGTGAGATGGCTCGGCAGGGTGAAGGCACACACGTTGCCTGAGTTCAGTTCCGAGGACTCACATGGTGGAGGAAGAAGACAAACTCCCTCAGATTGCCCTCTGACTGCTACACACAAACCTTCCCCCCAAATACATAGATAAAAATAAACGTAATAAAACAAGAATACAAACCAAGACTCAAGGGTGCTTTCAAGTCCCCTCCCCTCAAGCTAACAAGTGATCTGGAGATTTTATTTTGTGTGTTCTCCCAGGTTTCCTAGCCTTCAGTCTAAAGTCGTACCTAGTAGGTGCTCAGTTAATATCTGCTTAAGAAGTGAATGCCAATATTTACTAATGACTACAAAAGGACTCTGCAGAATATAAACCCCTGAGCAGATACTGAATGTCTGCTATGCGCGGGGTCCTGAGGCTGAGTCTGCAGCAGTGAGCAGGCAGTTGGTGTGGAAGGAGAGACCACAGGGCTGAGAGATGAGAGAATGAGGAAGGCCCCAGTGGGGAGCGTCTCTCCCCAGGAAGCTGCTCTAAGCAGGAGGCGGCCAGGTAAAGAACTGGAGCAAACTGCCTCCTCCACCACCCTCCAGCCCTGACTCTGCCTTGTGCTTGCTGTGTGACCACGGGCAAGTCACAACCTCTCTAAGCCTCACACGGGGGCTGTGTGAGGGGACGAAACATCCTCACAGAGCTGTGGAGGGGAACACATAGGCGTGTGAGAGGGGGCTAGACACAGCACCTTCTGGGCTCTTCTTTCCTTGTAGGTTGCTGAATATCTGGGCAGGGGCTCTGCCTGGAGAGCTGCAAATGGTAAGCACGAAGGCCCGTGTCTTCCACCAGATTCTCAGAGAGAGGGGGTGTCCTGGAAATGTCTGAAAAGCCTGGTTTCTTACAACAGGATCAAAATTCACCTGTGGGTTTACAGAGTGTCCTCCCCAGGGCCCGAGACCCACTGCGGTTCTGTTCCTAGAAGCCTCCCCAGGTCCATAGCATGGGTAGAGGGCAGTCCCCGAGTGTCCCCCGTTAGGTGTGCATGTGGCCTGTACACACCTTCTTCCAGAGCAGCAGTGCTGTACCCAGCACACTCAGGACGCTCAGCAGGCAGGTAAAGCCGACGAGCAGGGCCTTCTGTGAGCTGGCTGCAGGTGGCTGATACCCTGTGTCTGGAAGGAGGCAGGGAGCAGAGGGTTAGTTACATAGAACACACGAGGGTCCCTTGACCCATCATTCCTAAAGCCCCACATGCCCTTTACACATTTCCAATCCTCCTCCACAACCTCTGACCTTGTCAGGCCCCCTTGAGTCCCTTTAGGGGACTCCTGTGCATGTTGACTGCCATGATACTCTAAGGACAGAGACCAGGTCATTGTTCCTTTAGTGTCCCAACCTCAGTGACTGGCACCACCGGGAGCTGCCTAGGGGACCCGGGTGAGTTGTTTCATCTTTGGCAACCTCCCTTCCTTGTCCTTATATCTGAGATGGGTGTACTGTGTTGTAATTACCCTGTATTGAAATAAGGGAGGTTTAAGACACAGGCTTATGCTGGACTGACAAGGGTTGCACCAGGGTGGACAAGGACCCGGTTCGCCCCTTCTCCTGAGCCCTCCCACCATCCATTCCTCCATCCTCTCTCCCTCCCTCCATCTGGCTGGCAGTTCTGGGCCCGCCATCCCTATTAAATGGCCCCCACCAGGCAGCAGCCCTCACAGGCCTATGCATCCTCACTCAAGTCTTTGAAGGACAGAGTACTGCCATGAAGGTCAAGCGCAAAGTCACATCCAGGCAAGTAGCAGGACAAAGATTCAAACCCAGGTCTGTGGGATTCCAAAGTTCCTTGCCTCTGCCACTGGTAATCACAAAGGCAGGTAGAAAAAGGCCATGGCTCCCTCTTAATTTTGGGGGGCGTCTCATACCTTTGAGAATGCCTCACACCTAGGAATTGTTTCCAGAAAGATGTGAAGCTCCCATAGGCAAGACGCCCACATTCCTGGGCACCCACCGTCCCCCACTGCTGATGGGACACTGAGATCAAGGAGCCAGGTGACCTCTCTCAAGTCACCTGCCAGAGGCTGCTAGTGGCAGATCCACATCTTGGCCTCTTCTTTTGACACAGAGGTTGGGTCCCTGGCACACCTGCAGGGTGCGGGTTCCCTGGGAATGCTGTATTCTGCTTTGTAAAGCTGAAAGACAAGACCAGTGGCTCTCCACTGAAAACTCTGCTGGGTGACCCCTGCGGGTCCTTTCCTCTGGGAGGATCCACGAGGAGAACTCACCTCTGACCAGGATGAAGGTGCCATTGCCATTCACCCTGACGCCCTGCCTATAGATAGAGCAGTAGTAAGTGCCTGTGGCCGATGCATTTGGCAACCTGGGTTTAACCAGGCAATCCAAGGTCTGGTTTTCTGGGCCAGGATGGCAGGCAATTAGCTTTTCTGAGCTGTTCTGATAGAAAGAAATGCCATGGAGATCCACATAAAAATAAGTGACAGTGAAGTCCTCGCGTTCTGAGGTATCCTGGTAGTTAACTCTGCAGCTAAAGGAAACGGCTGTGTTGGCCAAGGTGACCATGATGGGGAGTCCAGTGTGGGTCACAGACAGCGCTCCTGTGGGGGAAACAACAGGTCACTGAAGGCTTCCTTACCTAGCCCGTACCATACCTCCTGCGTGTTCACTGTGCACAGGGTGATTTTGCAGAGACTCCACCTTTCCTGGTACACCCCAAGATGAGGCAAGAGACATATTTTACATAGGAAGACCCTGGGGGTCAGGGAGGCCAAGCCACTTGGTCCAGATCCTTCAGTAGGGCGTGAAGTGCCAACATGTCCAGGGCTCGGGGGCCTCAAAGCCTGTGCTCTTAACCACTCTTCTTCCTACAGGACAAGAGGCACCCCTACACACACAGCTAAAAGACGAAAAGCTAGCGAAGAATGGGGAAGGAAGGAGGCAGGAAAGTCGACTACAGAGTGCATCCTGGCAGGGGACAGAGAGAGCAGGTCTTCCCAGGGCTCTGTCAGAGGCAAGGCAGGCCAGCAGGCAGAGACAGGCCATCCCAGGAATCAGGCTTAGAGAGGACTTGTCAAGTTTCCCTCTGGTATAACAAGCAATTCCCCTGGGAGCCGTTCTCCCACCATGCAGAGGTGCTCACACGTGGCCCCTTCCTGTTCACAGTCCATCTCAAGGCCAGCTCCACAGCAGCCACGCCATCCTATCCCCCCACTCATCAGAAGCACCTCAGGAAACAGTCTGAACAAAGTAGCAGCTCAGCCTGGCTGGACCTCCTGCGGGCTTCTAACATGCTGCTCATATCTGGGCCAGGGTCAGCAGCCACCCAGCCCCCACCGACTCTGGAGGCACAGGCCTCTCCAATATTCCCTGCCTCTGGGGCCCTTCTTCCCCAGCAGCTGAATAGCAGACAGTTTTAAATTGAGGTCGGCAGCAAGCAGCCAAGAACACGCAGGCCGGCTTGTTAATCGGGAGAAGATCGTGCATTTGGAGACGCTTAGAAAGTCTCAGGATTTATTTTGCTGAGGAAAGTGAGCCATGGGCCTCCTGCCTGTGGTGTGGGCTGGCATGAAGCCAGGGCTGGTCTCTTCTGGCCTCTTCAACTTCCACCAGGGGAAGGGAGTCCCCAGGGGAGGCCAGGCTTTCAGGAAGACTTCAGGGCAGGGATGGAGATGACTCTCTACACAGTGAATTCTCACAGCTCTAGACAGGCTGATGTTTTGAGTTTGCTATTGGGCAACAAGACATCCTACCCACTAAAGGACCAGAGGCACTGATGGGCACCTGACCCTCTGGGTTTTGCCTTCAGAGTGTAGTTACAATCATGGTATTTGGTTGGCATAGCCTGTGTTGTACCTGGCCCCACCAGCCTCCCGACCTGCTACCCCTTTGTCTTTGTGGAGGGCACACAGCAAGTGGTCAAGGAGAAGGCTCATGGACTCGGGATCCCTATGAGCTGTATCTGCAGCACCGGACCTTAAATGGGAACCACTTCTCACTAGCAGCCACCTGGAGGGGGCGGAGGTTGTCTGAGATGCCACAGGGCTGGATCCAAGGGGCAGAGGGCAGGTGCAATGGCACCATCCCCCAGGGTCCCAGAGGGGCTGGCAAGGACAGGAAGTCAGAGGGTAGGGTGAACTACAAAGACCGGGAGCTCTGCCCACTCTGCACAGTGACCCCCCACACCTGCCCCTCAAAAGAGACTTATGGGAGCACAGGTCCAGGGAAGAGGGTAGGAGCCAGGCAGCTGCATGGTCCAGGCTGAGGGGTGCTGACACCCCGTGAGGGAGAGACATCAGAGGCGCTGCGTGCCAGCATCAGGCCGGATGCCCTGGCTGCTGCTGCTCGCTGCCTTCCTCTTAGACCTCAGCCCTTCTGCAGACTGCTTGTCACTGATCGCGTGACACGGTGGAGGCTGTGCCCCCTCTCCTCTTTTAGAGACAGCTCTTTCATCAGGACCTGAGTTTCTTGCTCTCAAGCCTCCGTGTGCCGTGGCCCTGTGTCTTCATGATCTTAACTCTGACTTTAAATCCTACAAGTCTATAGAACAATAGATTCTGTTTTTATAGGTTTCCCCAGAATTGTGAAGAGCTGCTTAACTGTACCAGCAGATCCCGTCATTTTCTGTCTCAGATGGGGGTAGTTTTTCAGGACAAGTGGATGGATACCTTCCTGCCAGACAAACAAGATAGTCTTCATCTCGTGTCGACAGTACACCTACCCTCCCCTAGTCTGAGAGAGAAGCAGGGCTCTGGTGGGGGAGCGATCAGTCTTTCAGTCAGTTTGGTGGGTTTCCAACCTCCACCGTTCACTTGGAAACCTAGATAAGCCCAGCCCAGCTCTGCTTACCCTGGCAGCCTCCCAGGGGGGCAGACTGAGAGCCAGACAGGAGGCTCAGATGCTGGGGACAGCTGCAGAACCGAGCCTAGGTTCTCAGGAGTTGGTCAGGGGAAGAAATGGAGGCCATAGGTAGCGAGTACAAGTAGAGGAAGTTCAGATATGTAGAGGGGCCCCGGGTGGAGGGGAGTTCAGATAGGTGGAGGGGCCCCGGGTGGAGGGGAGTTCAGATAGATGGAGGGGCCCCGGATGGAGGGGCCCCAGGCACAAAAGGCTATGTAGGTAAAGGAGTCTTGGGCAGGCACAGGGGTCACAGGTGGGGTGGCTGATGGTAGTGGGGGCTGCAGGCGGAGCACCTGGAGCTGGAGAAACACCAGCAGAGGCTCAGAGCAGAGCAGAGGTACTGTGTGCTGGATGGGTCACTGTGCAGAGTGGGCAGAGCTCCCGGTCTTTGTAGTTCACCCCACCCTCTGGCTTCCTGTCCTTGCCAGCCCCTCTGGGACCCTGGGAGATGGTGCCATTGCACCTGCCCTCTGCCCCTTGGATCCAGCCCTGTGGCATCTCAGACAACCTCTACCTTAAATCAAGGCTCCTTGTTTTATGACAAAACTAGCATGTTGCTGTACTGGTACTATGTATAGCATAGCAAAGCCACAGCTGTCCAGCAACAGGGGTCAGACAGTAAGAGGGTGCTACAGAGTCCTGCCCGCCTGAGCGGAGCCAGAGACAGGGGCTCCTTGCCAGGGAGGGAGCCTGGGCACCTGCTCCATGAATATTCCCAAAGTGAACATTCTCCCACTCTGACAGTGATGGTCTGATTTGGATCCCTGAGACACACAGGGTAGAAGGAGAGAAGTGACTTCTTCAAGTTGACCTCTGACCATGTGATATACCATGACAGTCACTCCCCGACTCACACAATCAGTCAATGTAAAGAAGAGGGTCGTAGAGCTACAGTACTCAGAACAACAGGGCTGCCCCTTGAACTAGGATTCGCCTGACTGTGCTGAGAGAAAAGAAACAAGAGCTGTAGACACAGGATCAGGAGGAGTGGTATTCACGGCAGAGCCAGGCACAGTGGCCATCAGGTGCTGAGGACAGGTTTCTCAGATCCCAGTAGCAGTGATAAGTTTGCACAGCCCAGCCACTGACAAGTGGTTGCACATTTTTGACGCGTGTCTCATGGATCTTGACCCATGACAGTATGTCCCTACAGGACAATGTGGCTGGGGGCTAGATGCTAACTGGGCATCCTTTGTAGCTCCACTTATACAGGTGTCTTGGGGACAAACAACCTTGGAGCAGAACTGAGTGGATCCCGGATTCCTGGGGATGAGGAGGCCAGAGAGGCCTGCAGTGTCTGAGGGGTCCTTCAAGTGCCCAGTGGAGCCCATTCCAGACACTGCAGTTCTTAGGGTAGAAACCCTGTTCCCAGCACTGAGCAAGGCAGGGGGCTCTGTCCCCGCATGGCTTCTCCCTCCCTCAGGGTGACCATGGGGACACATGAGAAGGGTTCTAAGTAGGAGAGAAGAGAGGGGGTTTGGCCCCTGGGAGGCAACTGTGGTGGTTGTCGAGGTCGGTGTTTTGGCTGTTATAGGAGAACCGCCCTCTTGGTCATTCTCAAGGCTCCACATGTCCTCAGGACAGGCTCAGCTGGGGCAGGCCAGGGCCCAGGGAGATGCTCCCAGCAGCCTCTAGTGTCCTTTGCAAGGGAAGGAATACGATGCTTCCACCTTGGGGAGGTCAGAAGGACTGTGGGCACAGGGCCTGGGGGGCCCAGTGAGGACAGAGGCGGTGGGCGAGGAGAGGAGACAGGAAGAGAGAGCGCTCTGCCTTACAGCTGCCGGGAGTGCCTCTTTCTGACCAGGTAGGAGAGGGAGGCAGGGAGAACTGAAGGTCAGATGTGTATGTGGGGGCCAGGGGTAGGGATGTCTCCGATTAAGAGCCTCTGAGCCCGTGTGAAGGTGGGGGCGGGAGGAGCTGAAGGTGGGATGAGGTGGAGTCTCAGGGGCAGCTCTGGATGGGAGCCCATGAAGGCGGTCGGAACGATGATAAATACAGTAGGGAAAGGGCACCCCAGAGAGTGATGCTTTGAGGGGCAAGTATGGGGTCTTGGCTAAGGAGCAGGGCCAGCCAGAGACAGGAAGGACCCACACCCCCAGGATCACCACCTGAGTCAGGGCTGCCCAATTTGGCTCTGTCCTATTTGGCCTCCTGCTCTCATACAAATGTAAGCACAGGCTGTCCCAGTTAGGGAGCACAGGCTGCCCGCCCCACTTCCCAGAACACTTCGGTGAGGACACACTCACCCCTTCCTCGCCTCTCCAAGCACTCCAAGGAAGCCTGGGGCTTGGCCACAAATGGGGACGGGGACAGGAGAGGCCCAGACCAGAAGCAGCAGACTTGGATCCTGGCTCTGTCACTCAAAGGCTGCACAGCCTTCGGCAGGTAACTTTGCTTCTCAGAACTTGAGAATCTCCACTGTAATACAGGAAGAGGAACAATACATGGCTGTGGTGCTATTAAAAGCTTGGCAAAGGGCCAGGCTTCCCTCCCTGGGAGACAGGGAAGTCAGGTGTCTTCTCTTTAAAGGGGAACCCCAACCCTGTTTCTTTAAGTGACATATCCATAGTAGGGGTCTGCCCCTGACCTAGTTTTGCCTACTACCTTGGGCCCTACCCTGACCAGATCCTGGGGTGGGTGCCACCCTGGGGTGTTGACTGGTGACCTGGCCCTGGTCTGGGTGAAGGGCAGCGAGAAGAGCGTTCTCGCCACGGCCGTCTTTCGCTCCTTGCCCTCCCTGCCTGTGCTGAGTCTCCTCGTTGGGATTTAGTCCACCCCTGGTGTCTGAGTTCTTCCTACCCTTGCAACTCACAAGTCTTCTTCTGACTCTGTGGCCACTTGAACTGATGCCCGCACTGGGTGGAGACTCCTGGGACCTGTGCTGAGTCTGTGGTAGGGAGGAGTTTGCAATGAGGGAAACTGATCCCAGCATGTGGGTGCCCTCTCTGGCACCGTCCACCTCACAGTTCTCCCTCCTCCCTCTGAAGGCGCCCATCCAGCTGGCTTCTGCCAGGAGACCTCAGTGTCTAGAGCAGAGGTACCCACTCCTCCTGTGCTACCAGAGATCCACAAATTTTATCCTGCCCATGGCCTGCCTAACCCAGTAGGGCCTCCTCTCTGTAGGAGACCCAGAAAGACATCTGAAATAAAATCAGAGGGTCCAAAGAAGTGATTTTTAAAAATGGAAAAGGAGGAGGCAGAAGAATCAGAAGTTCAAAGTCATCCTTCCCTACAGAGCAAGCTCTCAACACCAGCCTGGGCTCCGTGAGACCCTGTCTTTTAAAAAAAAGTGCATTAAGACCATTGTGTATGACCTCCTAGGTTCAGTTATTCACATACAACTGGGTTCAGACAGCATCATACAAAAACATGCAGCTCCTGATAGTCACTGGGCTGAAGGGTTCAATCCCCGCTTCCCAGGCCCTTCCAGCTCAGCTGCCCTCGGGTTCGTGCTCACCCACGCTGTCACCCTCTCCACGCCCAGGTCCCCCTCTGAGTGACACTGGTACTGGCTTCCTGACAGCCCAGCCTCTCAGACATCATTAAGCTATGTGAAGAGTTATGGTCCCCTGGGTAGAGTTCCCTTTCACAGACGGAGAAAATGAGGCTCAGAGGCAGGGTGAGGTTTGTCCAAGTAGCACAGTTATTAAACAGAGATGTGGTTCTCCGCTGGGCACACCCCTTCAAGTGCCCGAAACCGACACGCTTGTTCACTGCTCTGCTAATTTTTAAAAATGCCCATGGAAGCCAAAACTCAAATGAAAGACATGCAGCCTTTAAAGGAAGCTAAAACTTCAGAGGCCGTTCTCCTAAATGTGGGTCATCAACAAGCAGACATGGCAGGCAACGTGGCAGGGCTGGGGACAGTAATACTCAGAACGGACCCTGACCCTACAAGTCTCAAGGGGTTGCCATTGTAAGACCAGCTCAAGGAGGTCCGGTGGCTCTCAGAAGAGATGTAGCCCTACAAACTCTCTTCAGACTGGTCTTGTGACAAGGCCAGCCAAGCATCCTCAGAGGCCAGGCCAGCTCTCTTCTGTGGGAGAAGGAGGCATGTGGGAATAACCTTGAAATTTGCTGACTGGCGATGCTCACCTGAGGGCTTAGAGCCTCCCTTCACTCCCAGAGTCTCACCCCCACACTCCGCTCCAGCTGTTCCCTCCGCAGCGAGCTCCCCCAACATGCCACCCCTCCTGAGCCTTGGCCAGCTCCCAGCTCTGCCTGCAACTCTATCCTTCCTATGGCACTGAGCAAGGCGTGAAGGCCCAGGCATGAGAATCAAAGGTATCTGTCCCAACTCAGGTCGATTTTAAAGGAAAGCACTTTGATTCCCAGCTCCAGAACAAAGCCTTTCCCACGATCTGTATTTGAAGCCAGGAGTTTGCCCTCTGATTTCGTTCTGGAGTCTTTTGGGGCTGCAGCTCTCTTAAGGCCTTTCTAAAGGGTCCTAAGGAAGATTCAGACTGGATTGTCCCCGGGCCCCAGTCATGGGCCAGGGTATGAATCTCAGGCCATCACAGGAAAGCGGGCAGATCTGTCAGGACACAGCAAGCCTGTGGCCGAGTGGCTGGCACAGGCATTGGAAGGCGACCTTTGAACAGCGGGTGTGTTATGGAGTTTTTAACACTAATGTTCTCTGAATGGCACCCCCAGATTGGCTGTCATGCCGTTCAGCACCTTTGAATCGTTGTTGCACACAGATGTGGCTTGGCTGCGGGCCCTTTCCACTGCCAGCTCCCATCCGGTTCTCACATGTCTACACCCCAGACCCCAGGGCACATGATAGCTAAGTGGAGACACAAAGCAAACCGGCACAGTAAAGATTCGGGCCTTTGAGCCCCTTGGGAAGGTAAGATGCTGGGTGAGGGGGGTCTGGGTGAGGTGGCCTGGGTGAGGGGGGTCTGGGTGAGGGGGGTCTGGGTGAGGGGGATCTGGGTGAGGGGTCTGGGTGAGGGGGTCTGGGTGAGGGGGCCTGGGTGAGGGGGGTTTGGGTGAGGGGGTCTGGGTGAGGGGGGTCTGGGTGAGGGGTCTGGGTGAGGGGGTCTGGGTGAGGGAAGCCCTGGGTGAGGGGACCTGGGTGAGGGGGTTTGGGTGAGGGGGGTCTGGGTGAGGGGGTTTGGGTGAGGGGGTCTGGGTGAGGGGGTCTGGGTGAGGGGGGGTCTGGGTGAGGGGGCCTGGGTGAGGGGGGTCTGGGTGAGAGGGCCTGGGTGAGGGGGACCTGGGTGAGGGAAGCCCTGGGTGAGGGGACCTGGGTAAGGGGGGTCTGGGTGAGGGGGTCTGGGTGAGGGGGGTCTGGGTGAGGGAAGCCCTGGGTGAGGGGAGCCTGGGTGAGGGGTCTGGTTGAGGGGGTCTGGGTGAGGGGGCCTGGGTGAGGGGGGTCTGGGTGAGGGGGTCTGGGTGAGGGGGGTCTGGGTGAGGGGTCTGGGTGAGGGGGTCTGGATGAGGGAAGCCCTGGGTGAGGGGACCTGGGTGAGGGGGGTCTGGGTGAGGGGGTCTGGGTGAGGGGGTCTGGGTGAGGGGGGTCTGGGTGAGGGGGGTCTGGGTGAGGGGGTCTGGGTGAGGGGGGTCTGGGTGAGGGGGTCTGGGTGAGGGGGGTCTGGGTGAGGGGGGTCTGGGTGAGGTGGCCTGGGTGATGGGGGTCTGGGTGATGGGGGGTCTGGGTGAGGGGGTCTGGGTGAGGGGGCGTGGGTGAGGGGGACCTGGGTGAGGGAAGCCCTGGGTGAGGGGACCTGGGTGAGGGGGGCTGGGTGAGGGGGGTCTGGGTGAGGGAAGCCCTGGGTGAGGGGGGCCTGGGTGAGGGGGGTCTGGGTGAGGGGGGTCTGGGTGAGGGGGGCCTGGGTGAGGGGGGTCTGGGTGAGGGGGGTCTGGGTGAGGGGGTCTGGATGAGGGGGGTCTGGGTCAGCTAAGCCCCGTGTCTCTCTTTCCACCCACCACTACTCTTTGAAGGGTATCAGCGTCGGTGGGGATGTGACAGAGCTAAGGGGTGGGGACAGGACTCTGTTTCTTGTTTTTGAATCACGACGGGCACATGGAAGAGGACCCCTCGGGTGGTCACCTAAGGCCTGTCCCTGGGAAGGGAGCTGACCGACCCAGCTGGAAAATGGAACCATAAAGGGGAAGCCCCTGGGGCTTCGGAAACTGAGAGGATGAAACCCCACCCATCTTGGACTGGGTCCTTGTTTTCTGAATTAGAATTCTTCAGCTTCCTCTCCACCTCCTCCCCCTGTACTAGTGAAACCAGCTCACTGTGGAAATTCTAGAAACCACAGGGAAGGATCAAGAAGAAAGGCGGACTTGTCTGCAGTTCGCCACCCTGACAGAACAGCTGTGAACATTTTGATGTCTTTCTTTCCCATCTCTTTACCAGGTTGAACTTGGAAGGAAGAAAAGAATAGAAGGCAGTGAGGTTGGGGAGGGACTCGGGGAGCTTTGAGCATAAGAAGCTCTTGGGCGAAGCCTCGAGAAGTTTCCACACAGGGCACAGTGTTGGGGGCACTGAAGAGAAAGTGATGAGAGGGAGGGTTTGCCACAAGGGTGGGCGGGGCACCGGAGTGTGGAAGGTGGGGGACCGAGGAGGGTGGGCGGGGCACCGGAGTGTGGAAGAGGTTGGGGGACTGAGGAGGGTGGGAGGGGCCGGAAAGCAGGCACAGCCTCTGGGAGCTTTTAAATTATAGGTGATGGGGCTGGAGAGATGGCTCAGCGGTTTAGAGCACTGACTGCTCTTGCAGAGGACCTAGGTTTCATTCCCAACCCCTACATGGCAGGTGACAACAGTTTGAACTGGCACCCACTTCTGACTTCCGTGGGCACTGCACAACACAGCTACACTGAGACACATGCAAGCAATACACTCATACACATAAAAATAATAAATAACAAAAAGAATTAGAATCCAATCAGTAGTCCTGGGCCACCTAAAACTTGCCCAGCATTAGTGATTCATCTAGCTGCTTCTCCCCTTTAGCTTCCTTTTAAAACACAGGCTTTGGCTGGAGATGTAAGCAGAGTTGGTAGAGTGTGTGCCTAGCATGCGTGAAGCCCTGGGTTCGATCCCCAGCACTGCATAAACCAGGCATGGTGGAGTATGCCTACTATAGCAATATTTGGGAGGCAGAAGCAGGAAGATCAGAAGTTTATGGTCATCCTCTGTTACATAGCAAATTTGAGGCCAGCCTGGGCTCCATGAGACCCTGTTTTTAAAAAAATGCACATGCTCCCACCATGACTTAATCTCAGCCTCCCCCAAACCTGTACCCCCATTGCTGCTCTCGATTGCCTTCCATCCTCTTTCATCCCTCATCTCCCCGCCTAGCCACAGTTCTGCAGCTGGCTCTGTTATCATCAAGGGGGTCAGCAAAGACCCTGGTGGCTATACTGTGACTCCCATTGTTTCTGACCCTACAGACCCTCCTTCCTCCCCGCCCCTGCCCCCGAGCTCCCCAATGCCCTTTATTATCTTTTGCTTCTCTAATCGCCCCACCTCCTAAGAGACTAAGATCCTTGGCACAGTCTTGCCTGCCCCTGAAAGGTAGGACAAAACTGAGCCTGGGTGAAGAAGGGTCTTCACCCTCCAGGGGCCTCCTGATGGGAGCCAGGCTGTGTGAGCAGTGCTCTATGAACCACTGTCTCCTGGACCCCGAGCTCCTTCCGGTGAGGTCTGAGAAGGACACTTGCTGAGTCACAGGTGGCCTTCAGGAAAGCCTCTGGCCCTCCTGCCAGCACCGAAGACCAGTGCCCAGCCCGAATGCATGAGGCGTGGCTTGCATAATGGAAGCCGTCCCTGCCTGGCTGCATGCCCGCCCTCCTCTGTTGACTCAGCAGCAGCAGGCAGGATCTGACTTTGCCTTCCTTTTAACCACCAAAGTACGTGCCATCCCCTGGCAGGAGAGAAGCAAAATGTCCGACCAGGCCGACCACTTCCAAGTACCCTGCAAGGCCGAAGCACCTAGAGTGATGTCCCAGGCGTGGCCACACATCTTATAGACCCTAGGAAACCAGGGGCTCCCCAACCCTAGCCAGGACTCCCCATAGCATACCGGGGGAGGACCCTTCGCCCATGGTCTGGGTCAGGCTCTGTGCTGAATTCAGATCCAGAGAGAGGACTGGCAAGGTCCGGTCCAGCCCTGCAGGGACTTCAGCATGGGTGTTGCAGGACAGTGACTCACAGTCATCTGCAGGAGCTCTGAAGAGACCAGAGTGAGACAGACTCCCAGCCTATGAGGTTCCCAAGCCCCAGGCACAAAGGAGAAGGGGGCAGGGGGCAATGCTGGACCCAGAGGAGTCCAGTGGGCAGCACATACCCTGGTCCCACCCTGGGGAGGTAAGCACCAAGCCACATCATTCACGGGGCCCTTGAACGCTGTGCCCGTGGCTGAGGTCTCACACAGCCTTGTTGAGGGGTGTGGTGGTGCTGGGCCTGACTTCCTGTCATTAGCAAGAAGCCCAAAGGGAGAATGCAAAGTATGTCAACAAGATGGGAAAAGGAGGCAAGGACTGGTCAGGTGACTTGACTAAGGTCTCTGAGAACTCAAACCTAGACCAGTCAGGTCACCCTCACCAAGCTGGAGCTCTACCTGCCAACCCCAAGTCTTCCTCTATCTCTCCAGGCTCATGTAGAGCTGCCCTCCCCTTCCTCTGGCCTCAACCTCAACTCCAGGGCTTGATGGCCATATTCCTGTCAACATAAGGCCTTGTCTAGAGCTGCCAGACACAAGGGAAGGTCAGATCCCATGTTGAGGTCCATGTTTACCCAACACCCCATGTCTACTCACAAGACCCAAAGGACTTTGTATTCTACCCAAGCCAGGAAGGGGCCTGAGGTCAGAGAGGGTAGGAGCTGGCCCAGCCCCGTCCCTAACCGGGATGACCACCTAGCTCTTCCATCTCTCCCTCCTGTCCCCTCCTGGTGGAACTCCCTCTGAGGCCGTCTGGGACTGACTATTGCCATTACTCCTCCCTGAGTTTTTCCCAGGTGCTGAGTACCATGCTGGGAGCTGTGAATGTAAAGCCATAGGACTGTCTATGGCCCCTGCTCTGCAGACACTCACCATCCAGCCACCCAGGGAGGATAAAAGGAGCCTCAGTGGGAACATGTGCCTGGAGGTACTCAACACAGAGGCACACACACATATGTACCCAGACATTCACACACCACACACATGTACACATGTGGGCACATGTACTCACAGGCACACCTGGAAACCATGTGTCTGCATACAGCCCCAAACAGGGTGCCACCCCCCAAACACCAGGCATGACTAAAGAAACTGCAGAGTAGTCCCTCAGATGGCTACCCCACATCAGGAGCTGACAAGAGCCAGGTGGCAAACACCCAGGCTTGTGGGCCATGTCGCGTGGGTCCCAACTACTCAACTCTGCCGCCGCAGAGGATCTATGGACAAAAAAAAAAGGTGCTTCTGAGTTCCAGTAAAGCTTATTTATGGACGCGGGAGTTTGAGCATTGCATACTTTTCATGTCCCAGACTATTTTTCTTTTGAGTTTCCCCCCAGTCATTTAAAAGTATAAAAATCTGTTCCTAACTCGCAGACCATATCAAGAGAGGCAAGGGCTGGACTTGCCGACAGGCGAATCTGCTCCTCTTGCCCTACAGCAATGAAAACAAACAATGTCAACCACTCCACCAGCTGGATATACCTTAGAAGAGGTGATACTGAGGGAAAGAGGTACATCACAGGAAAACACGCACAGTGGCACTCCCATGATGTCAAGTTCGAAGGCAGGCAAGGAAGGCTGGGGGCAGAGCTCAGGCAGGGAGCACTTGCCTAGTATAAATACAGCCCTGGTTTCATCATTAGTCCAGAAACAAAGCAGACAACATGCTCCACGATAAGTGCTCTGTGCTCAAGGATGAGATGTTTACCCAGCAGCCCCCAGGTCCACTCTCATTTGGAAGAGGGTGATACCTCTAAGGGGAGAAAGGGTGTCTTTGAAAGAATATTCTGGAATGCTCCAGAAGATTCTCTGTCTTGTGCTGTGTCTTAGTCCATGCAGGACATGTTTTTGTTGTATTTATTATTCATCACTGTACTTTTCAGTATGTGTATTACATTTCACAATTACAATGAAGAAGGCAGCGAGGATAGGACCTATTGGGATGGCGTCTCAACCTCCCTCCACCTGACAGGCATTATAATCCGCTGGAAATGTCTCACATCCCTCTGCTCTGGGAGAGACTCCTCTCCAGTCAAACAGAACCTTTGGCTCGGCTGTTCCTTCCCCCAGCTCAGACTGCTGGCCTCCCAGCCTTTATCCATGCTGTGCCTGTCCCCCACCTCACCTGCTCTCCCTCCTCTGGGTCCAGCCCCCGGCCAGTGCCCCTCCAGCAGGCAGTCTTTCCAGCTCTCCCCCAGCCCACCTCCAGCACTGCTGTGTCTCTGCAGGCCTCTGCCTCCTGAGCTCTTTATTGGGATTAAACAAAGATAAAAAGGCAGAGGCCGATGGTGACAGAGGCTGGAGGGGCCTGACGGGAGGCAGGAAGCCTTGGCCTGCAAAAGGCAAAGCGCCGATTCATGTTTGGATTAACAAAGGGAGCAGTGACACCTGAGGCCAGAGCGCACAGCAGTTAGAGGCACACATGAGCTCCACCTGGGTCCTGTTCCCTGGGCCAAGTCAAATGATTTCCACCAGACTGCAAGTGGGGCCTGGGGCTTGTTCACTTCTGTTCCCCCCAGTGCCTAGAGGCCCACTGCCTGGAAAGTTCTGTAAGTCACTTCCTACTCTGGGAACACGACAGAGAAATAACTGAGCAAAGCTCAGAGCTCTGAGTCAAAGAGAACAGAGACAAACAGATGTTGAAGACATCAAGCCCAGAAAGGTTAAGCAAATTACCCCAGGTCACATAGCAAGTCAAGAGGTGGTAATCCCAGCATTTGAGAGGCTGACTGAAGCAGAAGAATGGAGAGCTCGAAGCCAACCTGAGCTATACGTTGAATTGCAGACCAGCCTGGGCTACATAACAAGTTCAAGCCCAGCCTAGGCTACATCTTGAAATCTCTCTTTTTGAGAGAAGATTTCAAAAAGACCAAAACAAAACAAAAAAGAGACGAGGGCCAGCAATATGGCTCAGGGTGAAGGTGCTTGCTATGCAAGCCTAGTGATCTGAAATCAATCCCAAGAACCCAAATGTGAAAGGAGAGAACCAGCTCCACAAAGGTGTCCTGTGGGCTCCACACATGTGCCATGGAGCACATATACACAACATGAACACATACATACAGTAATAATAAAATCAAAGAGGGGTGAATGTAGAAGGAGGAAGGAAGAGGAGGGAGGAGAGAAAGAGGGAGGGAGGAGAGGGAGAGAGAGAAGGAGAGAGACCATCCTCAAAGCATCAGGTGTGATGGCACACACCTGTAATTCTAGCACTCAGGAGGCTGAGGCAGGAGGGTTATCATGAGTTGGAGGCCATTCAGGAAACCCTGTTTCAAAATCTGAGAGAAAGAAAGACTGAGGCAGCAGGGTGGTGGAGGAGGAGGAGCTGAGCCTGACCAGGGAGGCAGGACCAAGAGAAAGAGGCTCTGTGTGCTCCTCAGTGGGCTCCGGGAGCCAGTGAGCAGGCTTTCCCCTCTTGTGAAGGAACAGGAAGAGTTTCTCCGCGGTGGCAGAGTTTGTTGCAATACAGGGCAAAACATCTGCTTCTGTTAGAAGTTCACCGTCTTACAAAGCTGCTTTCCCCGCAGCAGCCGTGGCTTGGCCAGCAAAGCCATTTCTAACTCAGTGGTCTGCGGAGGGGAGAGATGAGGGAACTTGAGGGAAATTAAGTTAACATGTTTAAGTGGGCTTCTCTTTGGAGGGAGGGGGAGTTGCTGAGGTAGGATCTTACTCTGTAGCCTAGGCTGGTCTGGAACTTGAGGCTATCCTCCTGCCTCAGCCTCCTGAGTCCTAAGACTTATAGGCATGGGTCACGACACATCCCTTAAGTGGGAGTTCAAACAACAAACTAAATCCCATTGCTCTGTCTCTATGTGGGTCTGGGGTAGGCATATGTGTACAGGAGTGGAGGACACAGGTCACGGGGCTTGCACCCCCACCTGCTGCAGAAGTAGAGCTTGGTCCTTTCCTCCCCAGGGTTAATTTTCCTGTAAGAATGTTCTTTGCAAATAAAGGTTCAGCAGAGCCCACTGGAGAGGGTTCTGGCTGGGCCTCAGGCTGAGGCTGAGGCTACCTCTGGCTTACAGTTTGACCTCTACTGCCTGCCCTCCATGGGCCTCTGTTTCCCTGTCCTTGAAACAATGCTGAGGACATTAGCTGATGGGAGAATGGAGAGTGTTCAGGTAAAGACTCATTGAACTCTAATTCATGATCATTGGAATAATTGTTTTTTATGATATAAATGAAAGGAGTGTGTGACAGAATGGGGTACAAACAACTCCTAGGAGTTCCATAAAAGACAAAGCAGGGCTGGGGAGATGGCTCAGTGGGTTCAGAACTTACAGCTCGAGTACGAAGACTCGAGATTGAACCCACAAGAAGCTCTGCATGGAAGTACACGCCTGTAACCCCAGAGCTTCTACCTCAAGATGGGCAGTCCAGGCAAGAGAATCCTTGGAAGCTGGTCGGCCAGCTAGCCTCGCACATCCAGCCACAACAACAAAGAAATGACGTCTCAAACAAAGCAAGGGTGCCACCCGAGGTTGTCCTCCGACCTCCACACGGTACACGGCACATGCGCACCTGCACTCACACCCACCATAACGTCAGAATGCAGCCAAGGAAGAGACCCAGTCTCCACGGTGGGATGGCCACTGGTCAGCAATGAGCCAGCTGCTCTCCAGGCCAAAGGAGGAACACAGTATCTGACAGAACTTACTCAGCACTGCCTGACTGTCCTGAAGACAGCAAGAGGGAGGAACTGTGTGGCTGACTGTCCTGAAGAGGAAACGCCTTGGGATGCACTGAACAAACTCCCCCACTCCACGGCCTGCTTTGGATCCAGACCACTAGCTTCCAAGGGGGAGAGCCTCTCTGCTGGCCTGAACAGTGCTATGGCTTCCCTGTCTCTCTCTGGCTAACCATAACCCCACCAACAGCACTGGGCAGCTTCCCTCAAGTACGACGAGGTGGCTCTAGCTGAGCAGCCGCAGAAGAGTCCCTACCACATCAGCTTCACCACACAACACCCGTCCTTCTTGAGAAAGGACGAGGGGCCCAGGCTATGGCGTGTGTGCTGCTAACACTCAGTGAGGGAGCAGTGTTGCCCCCATCCCTTCAGAAGCCACATCGCTGAAGTATTAGCTAAACATCTTCTCAGTCCCTCAAGACTTCTGCTGTGAAGTCTGCAACTTTCAAACGGCAACCACCAAATCCCCCGAGACAGGTCCCGGGAATTAGCTGCTCCGGCAGGATGAAAGCCGCTCTGATGTGCCAGCGGAGGAGACAGACGTACCTGCCAGCTGCGGGGTCCAGGGCACCAGCAGCAAATGGAGGAGCCACCAGGCTGGGAGCCAGCCAGGACGATGCAGGCACCCCGCCGGGGCCCAGCGCCTCGGAAACCAGCTCTTCATCCGGACACCTTGTGCAGCACACTGGCTCAAAGTCCCTCCTTCCTCTTTAGTTTCCAGGCGGGGATGGCCCCTGCCGCAGCCACAGTTCCCTTTTGTGTCCCCATAAGTTCCTCCTCCAGCCAACCTCTGCTCTCTCAAGACCGTCTTTGGTGCTCCTTTTCTCCATAACCCCAAGCTCTCTCCTAAGTAGGAGGAGCAGCCTTTCTGGGGTGCCAGAGATGAGCAACGTGGATCTCCAATCTATCCAAACCACATGGAGGGAAAAGAGGCAAGGAGGGGAGCTTGGGCCTCCCCAGGTCAAACTCTCCTTTGGCCTTCCGTCCTCCTCGGTCCTTCCCAGTGGGGGCCCTGTCCAAGCGACACTTGTGGCCAAGCTCCTTGGATTAGTGTGTCACTTCTGAAGCTCTGGAAGTCCCAGCCACGTCCACGGTCTCCTCTGCAAGGTTCCGCCATCCTTTGACAAAGTGTCCCAAGGAGTAGGCTTTTCAGGAGAGGAGTGGCCAGAGCACAGGGAAGGGCAGGGTGGGGTGGAGGGGCAGTCTTGGCCTTAGAGCCACTTGTCCCAACCTCAGAGAATGCCTAATACCCCCAGGGTGAAAGCCTGCATTGGCCAAGTGAGTGCCATTGTGTGGCCCTGCTGAGGTCCAGGACACACCTCTTGGTCCACCTCAACTGCCACCACTCCTGGTGGCTTTCCTGACCTGAGCTCACTCCATCCCCCCACAGTGAGATACAGGAGCCACTTCCTCATTCTCAGCTGTGTATCACAGTCCCTGTCATCTTTTCAGAGAAACCAAGGATGGTGATTGTTGGCCACCTGGCCCCAATCCTTAGCAGACTAGAACTTCACCTTGGGGTCCTGGAGCCCAGTGCTGGTCTGGATGGGGTACAGCCCCGTGTCCGTCTGTATCCTGAGTGGCAGGGGTAGAGTAGGCAGGTAGATGGAGGACAAGGCACACAGTAAAGCTGACAGGAAGGAGCCTGAGTCCCAGACGGACTGAGCACTGACCTCCTTTCTTGTTAGTGCCACTGACCCACAGAGACCTTAGCCCGACAGGGGGAAGGAAAAACTTCAGCCTGAAGAGGTGATGCAACTTGCCCACGGTGGGGACAGGTCTGTGGGGTTTGAATTGGAAGGCCGGTGACACCTGAGCTCTTTTGGCCACTTCTTCTTCCATATCCACAGACTAGACGGGGCACACTGGCCACAGTCCCCAGGACGTCACTGTGGGGCTAGTGCTTGATTGCTTTCCCCTTGGCCTCTTTGCACAGGAGCAACCAAGGCTGCTAGGTCTTTTCTCCCCAGGCCAGGAGAGGCATACAGATGCTGGCGAGACAGAGGCAAGCGGTATCCGGCCACCCACCGGCTGAGGAAGACATATGAACACAGGGAAATGCAGTGCGAAGGGGCGGGCTGGGACCCCAGCAGTATTGACTGTTGATCCATCAAGGTGATACATGATCTCGGGTGTCACAGCGAAGCACGGATAATCTGCTTCACGCTGCTCCCCAGCTCCTGGGGGGAGCAGGTTGTCTAAGCACCTTGGTGCCATGGTGATAGACGTCATGTTAATGCCTCGGTGCACAGAGGGAGCGTTTTAAAGGCATCGGGCTGTGCCTCTGTGAGTCTCCTTATGACTTGGCACTGGGAGATGGCTGAGTGCCAGGCTGCACAGAACATAGAGTCCTATTCCTCCAACACTGGTGCTGTGCCCATGCCTGCCCAGGTGCCAGCTCACCGCTCCTGCCTGTCTGTCCCCGAGGCAGACCATCAGTCCCCTCAGTGTTCTGTACTCCCAGCTCTGCACTCTGAGCTGCAGGGAGCTGGGCTGCCTGGGATCTTGCTGCACACCTAGCAAGCTGCTCCCTCTCTTGCGTCCTGCAGGTCTTCAACTCTGCTGGCTTCATGCCTGGCTCAGGGGGTTTGCACGGATGGATGAGATGGCCGAGCAAAAGATGCGCTCAAGTGCTACCTCCCATTGCCCGGGCACACGGGAAGCTCTGAGCAGGTCTCACTAGGCTGTCTGGACTCCAGGTAGGGCTAATGCAGTCCATGCCTACACCGTGCCTACACCACACCGGTCCTGGGGCTGTGGAGCACAGCTGTGACTGCACAGGAGGAGGCAGAGGTCCTGGATTATTTGGGGTTTCTGGGCCAACGGGTGACCACGTGGTCTGCCTAGAAGAGGCAGGAACAGGCCTGGGGAAGGAGACCCCTCTGGTCCAACTGACACTTTCATTGATTGACTTCAGGAGCCAGCATGAAGGAAACTGAGTCACAGCAGTTGAGACGTCACTCCTTCCACTTTCCAGCTCCTGTGGCCCAGTGGCTACAAGCAGCGGACTAGCTGGGCTTCAGTCTGCCAGCTTTTCCTCTCCTGTGTCCTGGGCATGAGCTGAATAAGCAGGCTGAAAGCCCTGGAGGTGGAGGAAGAAGAGGAGAGAAAGGAGGCTCTATGAGCATTGTTAGCAAGGAGCCAAAGCTTCACAGCCCTTGGCTGGGCCTCAACTTTGCAGGCAAGGTCACTGGGAACAGCACCTCCTAGCCACCAGCCACCTTCACATCTTGAGGAGTGCCTACTCTGCCCCCAGCACTAGCCTTCCCAAAGAATGAAGAAGGGCAAGAGCCCATCTTTGAGAGCCATATCTAAGGGGGGCAGCAGCAAAACCAGCACAATCCAGCCAGGGCTGGGAGGTTCAGCGTAGCTCTCGATGCCTAACATTCCTCAGGTGCTTTTAATTTCCAACGCCAGGCTCACTGCAGTCTGATGTGGCAGGTACTCAGATTGCTTCCACTTTGCAGGTGCAGAAACTGAGGCACCAGGAGGATCAAGTGGTTTCTAATCAGCCGTGTAGATTACCGTGATGACAGAACAGTGCACAGAGCAAAGAGGGCGGGCAGAGAAGGAGCAAGTCCTCCAGGGGGAACCAGGAAGGGTTCCTAGGAGGACTTCGTGCACAGCCAGGAAGGAGAACACAGAGTGGGCAATCGGGGGCACGGGTCTCCTGCAGTCCAGGGGCCTCCTCTGCACTGAGACTGACATGTCCCGGAAGCAAGACCATAGTCACTGTCCTCTGTGTTCAGTGGGGTTCCATGAGCGCTTACTGTGTGCCGAGGAGTGGAAATACAGAACAGTCACAGCTTTGCCCTCGTAGTGCCTGTCTCCAAGGGGAGCAGACTCCCAGGCAGGAGTTCCACACCCAAGGGAGTTTAGACCCAGCCACCCCAGCCCTGCCTGAGCCTCCCGAGCTCCTCTCCAGGAAGCAGAACACTAGGGAGGAGGATCACATGGCTTCCACCACAGCTTCATGTGACTGTCTCCTCACCAAGACTCTGGCTCCAGAGGAAACCAAGAAGCAGGAGAGGCCCCATCAAGAGTGGCCTTCTGGGCTGGGTGTGGTAGCACACACCTTTAGTCCCAGCATGGGGGGGCAGGGGGTGCAGAGGCAGGTGGATCTCTGTGAGTTCAAGGCCAGCTTGATTTACATTGTGAGTTCTAGGGCAGCTGGGGCTACCGAGAGACCCTGTCTCAAAAACAAACAAACCAAAAAAACCAGAGTAGCCTTCAGGGGTACTGAAGGATGGCTCAGTGCTTAAGAGCACCTGTTGCTCTTCATGAGGACTGGATTCAGCTCCCAGCACCCATATGGCAGCTCACAACTATGTGTAACTCCAGTTCCATGGGATCTAATGCCCTCTTCTGGCCTCCTTCAGCATTGCACACATGTGGTACACATACATACATGCAGACAAAACACACGTACACATAAAAATTAAATCTTAAAAGAAAGACAAGAGAGCTCTGCTCCTCAGGGCCAGGGGCCATTCTGCCTGTGTGCTAGGGGCACAGGTGCAACCTTGCTTCCTTCCTTTCTCTGCCTCACATGCCTCATAGTGGCAAAGGTAGCTGCCCATCCTGGGAGCACTGGGTCTGCTTTAGGAAGGACACTCTCCCGCCCCATGCAGCATCCCAGCAGTCAAGTGGCGCAGGCCCCTGCTGAGCTGACCACCAGGCCGATGGGCTCTATCACCAGGCAAGGCGGAGAACTGGCAGTGACGCTGGGAAGGGATGCTGATCTAATCGATGACAGCTGACCCTCGGTGGGCCACTTCCTTTCCTGAGGAGGAATGAGTGCTCTGTCATTGGAGGCAGGCAAACCCATCTGGAGCCCATCACCCTGAATACTGATGGAAGGTTCCTGCCCTGGGCAAGAAGTCCAGGCTGGCCCATCTCCAAGTCCCTTCTCAGTTCAGGCTGCCTTATATCTTTGGCCCCTTCTTCTACATCAGACCTAGTTCTAAAGGCTTTTCGTGTATCCGCCACCTCCCACCTTACAGACACCTTGCGGGGCTGGTATTACCATCACCCTCGTTTACTGATTAGGAAACTGAAATCCAGAGAGAACTATCCACTTGCCTGAGGCAGCCAGGTAAGAACTTGGACTCCTGATTGGCCATTGTGTGCCCCTGCAGTCCTCCTGATGCTCCAATCCGCGTTACTGTTCTCTCATCTTACAAATTTAATGAGGAAAATAGAATACACTTCCTGTTTGGGGGTAGTCACAAAGGGAACCAGAGGGTCTGGGACCAGCGTCCATGGCTTCCCTACTGGACATTACCCATAGCAGGAGAAGTTTTTTCCTGCTCACTCTCCTGGAGAAAAGCAGCAAGTACCTGGTGCCCTCGCCCCAGCCCTGCCGCACTGAGGATAACACTGAAGGTCTGGAAATCATAGAAAACAAAGGTAGCTCCCTTTTCAACATTTATTCCACGTTCACCATGAGCCTTGTGGGGCCTTCGGCACGGCTGGATCCCTGGAAGACACAAGCACCGCCCAGGAAGCTAATCTCTGGAGGTCCCAGGGAGCAGCTGTCAGAGCCACCAAGTCTTGGGCTTGTGCCACGCGCTTTCCTTCCTGGTCATGACGGACAGCCCAGGATTGTTCTGTGCCGATGGCGCCACCTGGTGGTCAACGTGGCAACGCCCTCCAAGGAGACCGCGCGTCTCTGGTTTCTGGACTGCCCAGAGCGCACCACCTTGCCAGGTTAAGCCCAGGAACAAATGGCTGCAGGATGGGGCATAGGTCGGGGCGAGTGGGACAGAATGCCTTGGGAAGGCTGCCCAACCAGGTACAGGGCGTGGCAGCTGCGGAGCCGCAAAGCCTCTGTAAGACAGTAAGGCCCTTCCTGGGGGCAGACAGCCAGTTCACTTCTTGCAGACAGCCGGGAGCACTTTGCAGTCTCCGGTGGGGATCCCTCCTTCCCAACCGCTCATTGGCCGCCGAGCAAACCGGTCCTATCTCCTGCAGGCACCACTGGGAACTTTCCAGGCGGGGGCCCTCCAGGGGCGGGCTCAGCCAATTAAAGAAACAATTAGCCGCCTCTCAGGCCTTTCAAGCTTTGTCACCCACTGTTTTCTGGTTCCGTGGGATTTGTGCTGTGTGTGTGTGTGTGTGTGTGTGCGCGCGCGCGCGCGTGCCAGATTCCACTTCAGAGGTTTGGTGGGCAGGAAATCTATATTTTAACAGACCCTGGTCCTCACGTTTAGAACCTGCAGGAAGCAACTGTCAAATCTCTGGCAATCCTTACCCTACTTCCTGTCCCGTCCACTTGGCTCTGCTCATTAGTCTTGTCTCTCCAGTCTCTTGGGTCTTTGATTTACTAGTGATGGGCGTGCACATGCACTATGTGTATGTTTATGTGTGTGTGAGAGAGAGATCCCACCTTGGGTTTGGTGAAGGAAGAGTTAAAGACAGAGGTGAAAGCCTATGGCAAGTATAAAGAGCTACCCACACTCAGACAGGTGCTAGCTGGATGTGACAGTGCATGCCTGTAACCCCAGCTGAGGGTGGAGACAGGAAGATCAAGCATTCAAGACCAGCCTGAGCTCCATGAGACCCTGTCCCTTCTGTAGTCAGCTAGTCCTCGTGTAGCTCCTATATGGGAAAGGAGTTTGGTGGAGTCACCTAGAATACAGTGAGGGTCCAGCATGCAGAGGTGAGGGGCACAGATGTGTCACGTGGCATTAAGGGACTTTGTTGAGGCTGACAGGTCTGGGAGGGTGGCAGGGGCATGTGTGGGGAAGATGGAGCAGGAGAAGGGACCGGAAAGGAGACCCCCATTCCTCAGGAACGCTCTGTCCTGCTTTCCTGCCCTCCCTTCCTTTTTTCCTCCCTCTCTCTTTCCACTGAGGTTGGGAAGCCCCTCGTCACCAGGACTGGATAGAATGACACAGCTTTGCACATCTGGGTCACCCCCCCAAAAGACCTCAGTTTCAAACAGCAAAGAATTTGAACCAACACCACGACGTCTTTCAAGGGTCCCTTCAAGGATCCTTAAGGGATTCTGGGTCATTCATTCCTTTTGTTTAGGGTGCTGTTCTGGATGGGCACTGTCCTGGGTACCCATCATGGAGAGCTGCCCCTTACCCCTGTTCACCTAAGTCACAACCCAGTATGAACCAAGTAGGAAAGGAAAACCCACTTAAACAAGGCTCAGATGGCCATGGGGCCCCAAGCTAAGGTCAAGGGGTTCCTGAGATTCCACCAGAAGCTCCAGGCATACAGGTACACACCTGTAATCCCAGAACTCAGGAGGCAGAGGCAGGAAGACAGAGACTTCAAGCCTGGGGACATAGCAAGACTGTCTAAAAACAAACAAGAACTAGGCACAGCTGGGGTAGGACTGAGAGGCTGAGGCTGCAGGTGGCTCTGTGGAGCCAGGCTGGGAAGGCTTCTTTTCCCAATGAGCCTCCTCTAATGAAAGCACCTTCTCTCTAGTATCCTCAGTCAGAGGATTAAAACCATTTTTTGTTCTGCAATCTTTTTTTCCCCAAAATTTATTACATATTTGGGAGGGGGCGTGGGGTGTAGAAGCTCAGAGGACTTCACAGGAGTCAGTTCTCTCCTTCTACCATGTGGGTACTGGGGCTCGAACTCAGGTCATCAGGCTTGGCAGCAGACACCTTTACCCACTGAGCCTTCTCACCAGCCCTAGTATCAGTTTCTCCTGATTCATTTTGTAACTGCATATTTGCAATTGCACTGAGTTCAGCAGCCCTGTAGCTTCCAGACAGCTGGGTATCAGCCACAACACAGTTTCCAAGCAGAAAGACTGCAGAAAACAGCTTACTTCACAGTTGGAAACTTTCTGCACTTGTTGGACGTAGAATTCTACTTCGAAAAAAAAAGGACTTGCAACATGGAAGAGATGCTGTGGTCTCTTCGGGACTGGAGGTCTCTAAGGACCCACAGATCCACACACTAGTTACTGTCAGGAAGGGGACTCTGCAGTGGCTGGCCTTTGGATCTCAGGATGCCTCCAATAGGGAGCCTCCACCCTTGCAGAAGGCTGGTCACCACAAACTTGCTGGTGAAGGGAGATTTGCTGGCTTTTTCATTACACTGAATGGATCCCTAAGGGCCAGCTCCACTGGTGCAGCCTCCAAATCCCTCGCGGCTCCCGCGCTTCCTGCTCCTCCTCCCCTGGCATCTTCAGCTTTCCTGTCAGCATCTTCAGCTAGGCGACATTCACACGGGACAGGCCATCCCTGAGGTGACCAAGGGAGGAGGACCCAGATCCTTACCAGATGCCACCAGCCTTGTAGTGGGCAGGATGCTCTGACCCTGGACATGGCAGGGTCCCCTCACTAGTCACCTGCTATCGTCATTCAGGCACCCCAAGCTTTGCAGGTGCACAGGCTCAGGCACTTGTGTTAGGAATGACTGAGTGAATGAATGACTGAATGAATGAACACAGGAATAGGAGACTGGAGAAAAATCCTTGTCGGGAGCCCTCCCCTTGTCAGTTATTCCATTCCCACATCTAGAGAGAGGCACCGAGTCCGCACGGTGGGCAGCCTCACTGGAAAGAATCTGGGGAGGGAGGCAAAGAACAGCATCTACTAAAGATGAGGGGTCTCCAGGTGCTTCACACATGTGACCTCAGCTCTCTGAAGGGACACAGCTGTCCTCATCTTACAGGGAAAGAACTGGAGGCCAAGAGAAGCAAGCTATTCAGTCATGGGTCTGGCCCTCAACACCATTTCTCCTCAGTAAACTGTCCATTTCCAGTACAGAATTAGGTTTGTGGGATGTTATGAATTGGGTCTTTCTTCTTTGTGAGACAGGGTCTCATGTTTCCTAGGCTGTTTCACTATGTAAGCAAAGATGGTCCTCCTGTCCCACCCCCCAGATACGGGATTACACCACACCGTCATGCCTCGTCTATGCAGCACTGGATTGAACCCTGGTCTCCACACCTGCTAAACAAGCACTCTACCAACTGAGCTATACCCCCAGCCCCACTGGTTTGGGTCTTAAACATCTCCCAGAGGCTGCGCACTAACCATCTAAGCCTCAGATGACCTTGAGGCTGTGGGATTTCTAGGAGGTAGGGCTGACAAAAGGATGTTCGATCTCAGGAGCCGTGCCCCTGCTGGCGATCTGTGACCTGGCTCCTTTCTTTCTTCTGCTTCCCTGCTCCCACATACTTCCCATCATGATACTCCACCTCAGCACAGGCTTCAAAGCAAAGAGGCAGCTGACCAGAAACCAAGCCCTCTGAAACCATGAGCCAAAGTAAACTTTCATCTCCTTATAGATTGATTTTCTCTTGTATTTTGTCATGGTAGTGGGAAGATGCTGATCCACAGGATATCAGGTTTACACAACTTTAAGGGGCTTCATGTTGAAAAAAACATAGTTATAGACCCCCAAGTGAGGCACTACAGTGAATATTAACCTGCCGCTCCATTCTAACAAGAATAGAAATCAGTTTACAAAGTTTAAAAGACAGATTGATACCATAAATATCAATGAATTCAGAAAAGCAACAGAATGTTTTGTTAACCATCCAATAGCGTGGGTGCCACATTCTTCACACTCTTCACCTCTTCAAATAGCAAGAATTTTGCCATGCCACATATTGTTTGTTTGTGTGAAACAGGGAGGGTCTCATGTATCCCAGGCTGGCCTCCGACTCACCATGTAGCCAAGGATGACCTTCACAACTCCTGATCCTCCTGCTTCACTTCCCTATTGCTGGGATTATAGGGCTGCATTACTTTGCCTGGTTTATACAATGCTGAGGATCGAACTCAGGGCTTTGGGCATGCTAGGCAAGCTTTCTACCAGCTGAACCCCAGCTCCAGCCCTCTGTAACGCCACACTGTAACATGAAAGTCTGAGCTTTGGGATCCAGTCCCTCTTGCAGAGGAGCAACTTGGGCACATCAGGTTTCTTTCAGGAGGACTCGGCTGTACCCAGCCAGGCTTCGAAGCTCTTCCTGCAGAGGCCCATTATGAGTTGTCAGTTATCTTTGTTGATGTCAGCATTTCCTGCCAAATCAGCAGAAATGTAAATCCTGTGCATCCTATTCATTGATTCATTCTTTATGCATCGGTGGGAGTGTTCCTGGCAGCCGCGTGTGCCCTTGGACAGCAAGCAATAACTGAGCTACATGCGAGTGCAGCGTCAACTCACACGAAATACTCCAAATCCCAAGTTAAATGCATTCCTAAATCAATTTCTCCAAAATATGCATGACCTGGCCAACACTATCCAACTGGACAGGAGGCAGGAAGGAGGAAAAACCAGCGGAAAGAGACTTGACCGACTGAGGCTAAAGAGTCACAGTGCAAGCTTTGCAGAAACACATGACCCCATAAACACAACACAACTGCATGTTGCAATTCAAAGGCAGACCAAGCATTTATTTTTATTTTATACCACTGACAGATGCGCAGAGAAGCGCTGGAGCCTGGCCACTGCCTTTTGGTTGCTCCAAAGGAAGTGCTCCCCCAAAAGGGTTGCACGTATCCAGTGAATTTTGTTTTGACAAAAAGACAGGCTCTTACTATGTGGCCCAGGTGGTCTTGAACTCACTCATAGCCTAGGCTAACCTCAAACTCCTGATCTTCCTGCCTTGGCCTCTGGAGTGCTGGGATTACAGGCCTGTGCTGCACTCCTGGGCTTCCTGTTCAGTGGCCTACCTCCGGTTCCTCTGTTCTCTGACTCTGGAGGCCCAGTCTCCCAAACACCCTTCCAAATGCTCTGCTTTTGGAAACGCAAGTCTTTGCCTGAAGGCTCCAGGTTCAAGGTCCCATCCTGCTACTTGGGCAAGCTGTCTGTCACCTTCTTCATTGTTAAGGTGACACTAGTTCATGTTGGTATGCTGTGAACTATAAGAGGCCACGGTTATATGGAGGGTCCTCTAGCAGGACAGCCAGCTTCTGCCTGGGCAGTGGTGCCCCTTTAGCTCTTCTGGGGTGGCCCGGAGCTCACTCGTCTCTCTAGGCCTGGAGACAGGGTGGCATTTCTGAATCCAGATTTTCCTCTCACCACTAAACTGGGCCACTGAGCACTAAGTGCTGTCTGACCCTGGCGCTGCTGCTGTAAGGGTCCGTGTCACCTTGGCCGGAGCATGTCCCTGCACACTCTGGGCACTGTACCTCACTGTCGCAGCTCCTCAGCAGCCAGACTCTGAGGAAGAAACCGAGAGGCCTCCTGCAGTCCCCCGTCAGGACTGATGAATGACAGGCTCCTCCTCACGCCAAGAACTCCAGCCCGCACTTTGCCTCCGACTCAATCCGCCTCCTCTTCATCCTGGCATCAAATGTCTGTTTGATCAGCTTTTCATCCATTTTCTGAAAACTGTGGCGATTGAGGGACGGTCTGCATCTAGTGGGGTTATGTGTTGCACCTTGGTCATCTATCAGTACGGCCATGAACCTGACCTTGGGTAGATGTCTGGCTCTCTGCCAGTTCCATTATCACTCACACCCCTGAGCCACCCCTGGTCCTCTGTGCTTTGCCAGAGTCACCCTGAAAGAGAGGGTCAACACAGCCTCTGCAGAGGGTCAGGAGTCCTGGACAGAGATCAGGTGCCCCTGTGCCCCAGGTGGACCAGGAAGGGTAGGAGCAGGTTAGATCTGTGAGATAAGGTGGTGTCTGTCTCTGGTGTGTGTGTGTATGTGTGTGTGTGTGCATGTGTCTCTGGTGTGTGTGTGCATGTGTCTCTGGTGTGTGTGTGTGTCTCTGGTGTGTGTGTGTGTGTTTATGTGTGTGTGTCTCTAGTGTGTGTGTGCGTGTGTCTCTGGTGTGTGTGTGTGTGTGCGTGTGTCTCTGGTGTGTGAGTGTGTGTGTCTCTGGTGTGTGTGTGCACGTGTGTCTCTGGTGTGTGCGTGCGTGCGTGTGTGCGTGTCTCTGGTGTGTGTGTCTCTGGTGTGTGCGTGTGTGTGTCTGGTGTGTGCGTGTGTCTCTGGTGTGTGTGCGTGCGTGTGTCTCTAGTGTGTGCGTGTGTGTGTCTCTGGTGTGTGTGTGTGTGTAGCCCCCTCTCCATGCTCACCCTCCCCCGTTGTTGACAGTAAGGGAGATTGATGGAGTTCTGGCTGAGTGTTCTGCACCGAGTCTTTAGTAATAAGCTTTCTCATTTGGTAGCAAATCCCAGGTTTACTGAGCACTTTTCCAACCATTTTCTCCCTTGAGCTTTCCAAGAAGCCCTCGGGAGAAGAGAGAGCTGGACCTGAGACTGTGCCTTGGGCTGGTCAAGCAACTACAAGAGTCGGGGGCAGACTGGAGACATGTGTGTCTGACTGCGCTTGATGTGGAGCTTAGGGGGGAGGGCTTAAAACCCCTGAGGTGAGGAAGAGGCAGAGGGAGAAGAGCAGAAGCTGAGGACCTGGTGAAGGGTGCTTGGGAGCAGAACCGATCCCAGCGTTCAAAAGCACAACACTCTAAAAACCTTCAAAGGAAAAGCTGGGCATGGTGATGCATGTCTGTAATTTCAGAAGGAGGGAGGCACAGGGTGTAGAATGCCTACAGTCCTAGAGGGGTCATCCTGGGCTACATAGCAAGTTTGAGACTAGCCTAGGTTATATGAGACCCTGTCTCAGAAAGAGATAGAGATGGAGATAGAGATGGAGAGAGAGAGAGAAAGAGACAGAGAGAGAATTACAAATATGCCCCCCCGCAGGGAGGATGTTCCAAAACCTTTGTCATTTCCTGACTCTATGGAAAAAGAAAGTCTAGGTCTCCCACGGGGAACCCGGCCATGTTTTTCCCTTAGGATAAGACACTTGTCCTAAACCAGGTCTCGGCACCCAGCCCTTTCTGTATGAAGGTTTCCTGCCATTCCTAAGGACCAGGACAATGAGGTGATCTTCAGGTTTGCTGGGCCAGCTGCTAGGCTTTGGGCCAGGGGATAGGTGGCCCAGCTCAGGATAGTGTGGGGTAACCACTGCCAAAGCCTGGCAGGTTGGCTACCTCAGGAGAGGAGACGGTTCCGGAGAGCCCGAGTCTGTGGGAAGAAGTGGCTAGCCCTGTGCAGAGGGCAGAAGGACAGGGAACAGGGTGGGAACAACCAGTCTAACTAAAGGACATGGGGGCTGGGCAGGAGCAGGAAAAGCAAAAAGCCGTTGCTGGAGAGAGGGGCGCTTCTAGGCCAGGTCTGGCAGAACTGGCTCCCCCTTCTCCCAGGAAGCTTACTTCCCCACGGACACTGTGGGGAAATTGTTGGGGGAAGGAACGAAGGGGAACCGTGGGCTTCATGAAGATCACGAGACCCTCTCTGTTGAATGGCAGCTCCAGCTGACCCTCCCCGACTCCAGGCCAGGACTGGGGAAGCTAACTGGACAGAGGAGATGGGCAGAGGGAGAGACAGTCCTGCTGAGGTCTGGGGATGACAGGAGAGATCAGCCAGTGACTGCACAGGCAGCCAATGAAGCTGCAGCTAGCCCTTTCTGTACAACTGTGACCCCCACATATATGCTCCAGTGCCAACCCCCACTCCTCCCAGTGTAACAAGAACATTTTATCTCAGGAGGAAGTCACCCAGGGTTGAGTGTGGCCATGTGCCCAGTGGCTGGTATCTTCATGAGAGGCGGGGTTGCGGAGACAGCAGAAGAAAGGCCACAGGCAAGCCACCAGAGTCAAGGGAAGCCTGGGCCACTGGAAGATGGAGGCGGTCAGAAGCTTCTTGCCTGAGCCTTCAGGGAAGATGCTGACACTTTGACTTTGAACCTCTGGCCTCCACAGATGTGTAGGAGGAATATACATTTGGAGCTTTTTGGGGTTTTTTTCTTGGTTTATTTTATTTCTTGTTTTTGAGACAGGGTCTCAAGTACACCAGGCTAGCCTCGGACTCCCTGTGTAGCCAAGGATGACCTTGAACATCTGATTGTCCTGTCTCCACCTCCCCACCTGGAATTACAGGTATAAGCCACACTTGATTCATGCAGTGCCAGGGATCAAACCCAGAATTTCTTGCATGCAAGGCAAGCACCGCACGCGCGCACCGCATCCCCAGCCTACATTTCTGATGCTTTCAGACATTATTTTTGTGGTGTTTTGTTTCAGAAACTTTACGGAACAAATATACTGAATAAAGAAGCCAGGTAAGGGTTTCAACGCAGCGCGGTGGCAGGACACTTGCCTAAGAAGTGTGGCCGGGTCTATCCAGGGATCAAATACAAAAATATGACATCATTAGAAGGAGTGGAGCCGCCCCAAGCGATACTCATTAAGACGAGTGGGTTTTATGTATTTGTTCCTTTGTTGGGTTTTTTGTTTGTTTGTTGGGGTTTTTCTTTTCTTTTTGGGGGGGTCTTTTTGAGACAGGGTCTCCTGTAGCCCCTGTTGGCCTGGAACTCACTATGTAGACCAGGCTGGCATTGATCTCATAGAGATCCACCTCATTTATATTATGAGTAAAATTCACTCTTTCTGATATTAATTTTTTGGGGTTTTGACAAGCTGCATAGAGTTGTAGAACCACGACCACAGTCAAGATCCAGAACATTCCATCACCTCAGATCCTCCCACACCCTCCCCAGCAATCGTGACCTGTTCTATCTTTTCAGACTGTTGTGGAAGTGGCCAGGGCAGATGGCTGCAAGTCATCCCCTTCACGTAGCACATGGCTTTGGAGGCTCAACTGTGCTGCTGTATGAACAGATACCTGCTTCCTTTCATAGCCTGCGTGGATGGACAACTCACTCATCTCTTCTCTGGGTGAAGGATGAACAGTTTCCCAGCCTGGTGATTCTGAATACAGCTGCTGCAACATTCCCATGTGGGCATTTCACTTCTCTAGTGTCCCCATGAGGTTTCAGATGGCCTCTAAATCACACCTACTGAGATGCTTGACTGGGGAGAAGAAAACAGGACCGTGGGCTCTCAGGCCCCCTCCAGAGCACAGGGGCAGGGGACAGCTGGCCTCCCTCTCTCAGGCCCTTTCCCTCCATAGGTAAATGAAGGCCAAACCATTGTTTCCATTAAGTCCCCTTTAAATCCTCTGCTAATAGTGGGCGGCACCAAGAGCAGCAGAACGCAGAGGAGGATCTTCATACTTAAAATCCAGAGTAAAGGAGTGGAGAGACGGCTCAGCGGTTAAGAGCACTGACTGCTCTTGCAGAGGACCCAGGTTCAATTCCCAGTACCCACATGGTGGCTAAGGTCACACACAGCCCTGTAGTCCGCACACAAGGTCTCTGCTGCACTGACTGTTTTCAAGAACATCCCTGATTTCTGGAAAGACCTGCAGAAAGCATATTACTCACGGTGTGCCGGAGACCGAGGAAGAAGCCAACAGGGCTCACACAGTTAGGGACTGTCTCAGCTTCATTTCCTGCTGCTGTGATCAAGTGCCCTGTCCAAAGCAACGTAAGGGATAAAGGCTCAGTGCTCCAGGTTACAGTCCATCACTGAGGGTCACCAAGCAACCAGTCCTATCACAGCCATAGTCCAGAGCAGAGAACAGCAAATAAATGTTTGCTGGTGCTCAGCTCATGCTGTCCTTCTCATTCAGCCTAAGACAAGTCCATGAAGCAGTACCGTCCATTCCCACCTCGATGAATATAGTCCAGGCAGTCCCCCACCGATACCCCCAGGCCAACCTGATCTAGACTGTCCTTCCTTGAGACTTCTCAAGTGATTCTAGATTGTATCAGGTTGACAATTAAAATTATCCATCACGGGGAGCTTGAGAAGGCTCAAAGCCTGCAGTCAGCAAGCTGGAGAGACCCAGGAGGGCAAATGGTGAGATCCACAGTCCAAGCCCAAGTGTGAATGCCAGAGGAGTGTCAGGACAGCAAAGCACGTTCTCACTTGGCTTTTATCTTTTTTCTTTTATGTGTATGAGTGTTTTGCCTGTACGTAAGTGGACCACATGTGTCAGATCCCCTGGAACTGGAGTCACAGATGGTTGTTAGCTGCCATGTGGATGCTGGGACCTGAACCTGGGTCCTCTGTAAGAGCAGCCAGTGCTCTTAACCACTGAGCCATTTCTCCAGCCCCTGACTTATCTTTTTGTTCTTAGGTTTCTGTTCTCTTGAATCATAGAGTCCGACCCCCACATACACACTGGGTCCAGGACACCATGCTTTATTCAGTCTACTGGTCAGATGCTAAGCTCTTCCAGAAAAGCCTTCCCAGGCACATCTGGGAATAGCAGTTAACCAAATATCTGGGCGCCCATGGCCCAATCAAGTTAACATGCAACATAAACACTAGGGAAAACAGAGCGCCATTGTCAACTCCCCCACACAGCAGGCTTGATTACAAGCATGCTGCCATCAGAAGGCACAGGAAGCCCTGCACAGGCTGGGAGGCCCTAGGGTATATGCAGGTGCCCTTGGACAACTTCTCTGTCACAGAGGAAACAACACTAAAAACTTTTCAAAGGTTTCCTGATGCCAACCGCAGAAGGGGAGCCACACTCTCAGTAAGCTCCAGGGAGATGCTGAGCGTAAGTACTAGGGAGGGGCTGAAGAGGGAGCTCGGGGACTGAGGTCCTGCTTTTCCAGAGGACCTGAGTTGGGTTCCCAGCACCACAGTGGGCAGCTCAAACCACCTATAAGTCCAAACCCAGGGGATCCCACGCCCTCTTCTGGCCCCTCTGGGAACACACACAGGTGGCATACTCAGCACAGACACGTAAGTAAAGCTAAAATAAATCTTCTCCTGCTGAAGTGGTGCACACCTTGAGTCCCAGCACTTGGGAGGCAGAGGCTGGTGGGTCTCTGAGTATAAGCCCAGCCTGGTCCACATAGTGAGTTCCAGGCCAGCTGGGGCTACAGGAAGACCCTGTCTCAAAAACAAACAAACAAACCAAAAAGAAATATTAGGGACCCACAAGAATGGTTCCTTTTTTCCCTTTATTTTTGTTTGGAGACAGGGCCTCATAGGATTAAAGGCATGTGTTGCCACACTCAGCCAACATTGTCTTTTGAGACAGGGTCTCTCTCATTGGGACCTGGGCTTGTTGTTCAGCTAGGGTGGCTGACCAGTGAGGCCAGTGATCCTCCTTCCAGCCTTCCCGGTATTATTTTTTAAAAGCTGCTTTGATACTCACTTCTCACCCTCCAGTTTATTATCTTCATGGTACATTTTCCTCTGAAATTAGCATCTTCTTTTTTCAAACAGATGACCTCTTTTTCATTACATTTATGTTATTGATTTAATGTGTGTATGTGTGTGTTATGTACATACCCATAATATGCTATGCATGTGTGGTGGTGAGGACAACTTAACAGGGTCAGTCTCTCGTTCTACCATGTGGGTCCTAGAGATTGAAGTCAGGTCCTCAGGCTTGGCAGCAAGCACTGTTACTCACTGAGCCATGTCATCAGCCCTTCACCTTCTTTTCTCTGCCAGTTACTTATTTATTTAGTGGGGTGGGCTCATGAATGCCCCAGTGTACATATGGAGGTCAGGAGACAACTTGCAGGAGTGGATTCTCTCCTTGTGAGTTCTGGAGCTCAAGCTCCGATCCCTGGGCTTAGTGGCAAGCACGCTTACCTGCTGAGCCATCTCACAGGCCCTCTCTATCACTTTGATGATGCTTCGTCTCCCATCTCTTGGGTGTTGGTCCTTACCTTTCACCTTGAGACCTGTCTCATCATTTTTGTCACTGTGTATGCCAAGCTAGCTGGCCTGTGACCATCTGGGGATTCTCCTGTTTCAGCCTTCATCTCCCTGCAGGGTTATATGATTACTGGGGTTAGAGATGCTATCGTTATGCTCCAGCCGATAAGTGGTTTCTGGGATTTCTAACTCAAGTCCCCATGCTTTCCTGGGAAGTGCTTTTACCTACTGAGCTACCTCCCCAGCCACAACACTCAACTTTTTAGATGGGGGGGTAGGGATTGAACTTGGGTCCTGATGCTTACATGGCAAGTCCTTGATGGACTGAGCTATTTCCTCAACTGAAAAAAAAATTTTTTTTAATGATTTATGGGCTGGAGAGCTGGTTCAGGAGTTAAGAGCACTGGCTGCTCTTGCAGAGGACCTGGGTTTCATTCCCAGCACTTACATGGTGGCTAACACCATCCTAACTCCTGTTCCAGGGGATTTAATGCCCTCTTCTGACTTCTGTGGGCACTGCACGACATGGGCGCACTTACATACAAGCAAGCAATACACTCGTACACATAAAATTTAAAAAATAACAAAATAATTTTTAAAATAGCTTTATAACCAGCCCAGTCTGGTAATGCTCATCTTTCCATCAGGACAGTCATAGCATGAACATTGGGGAAGGAAGTAAACTGCTGATTTAGATAGAATGGAGGGAAGGAGGCACAGGCTGCTTTCGAGCTGGCTGTTGCTTTCCCGGCACTGTCCCTGTCGGAGGATCGGCTCTGCCACCCGCCAGTGCAGGTCCCCAGTACGTCCTCTTGGAGCCTTAAAAGCCACTCGTCATATAGTAATAACTATTTTGTGTCTGTGTGTATTCACGGGGCCAAACTCGTGCTGCAGTGTGTGTGGAGGTCAGAAGACAACCCGAGGTGTCAGTTCTCATTTTCTGTCTTGTTTGAGCCAGCGTCTCGTGTTCATTGCTGCTGTATACCAGGCTTGCTGCCCCACAAGCTTCTGGCAACTCTCCTGTCCCTGCCTCCCATCGTCAGTCCGGGCAGGCTGGAGTTACAGATGCTGCACTGCCTCATCTGGCTTTCATGTGGATTCTGAGGATCCAAACTCCAGTCGCGAGGCTTACATTGTTGGCCGGTACTTCACGTGTGGACCCTCCTCTCCAGCCCCAATTATTTTATTTTTGTTTGGTTTCTGAGACAGGGCCTTACTATATAGCCCTGGCTGGGCAGGAACTCACTTTATAGATCAGACTGACCTTGAACTCACAGAGATCCTCCTGCCTCTGTCTCCCATTGGATTAAAAATATATACCACCACACCTGACTGTCAATTATTAATTTTTATGTATTTAAAATTTTTTAAATTTATTTTTAAGTGTGTATTTTGTCTGCATATATGTAAATTGCACCTATGCATGCAGTGCTTGTAGAAGGCATCAGATGGTTGTTGGCTACCATGTGGGTGCTGGAAACCAAACCCAGGTCCTTTGTAAGAACAGCCAGTGCTCTTGACTGCTGAGCCATCTCTCCAGACCTAATTATTAATTTTGTAGTGGAAGAAGGACCCCACGGAAGTCAGAAGGGAGCTGGGTTTGCACTCTGAGCTTGACTTCCTCCGTCAGCAGCGGCTCCTGTTAGTTGACATCTGCACATCTGGCCGAGCTCATTCCAAGGGACGAACGCTGGCTGGCAGTGTCATTTCCACCAGTGTCCTCTGCGGCCTTCTCCGGCGCAGGCTGCTTGTTCCCCCAGGCCCCTGCCGCTGGGTCTTGGGCTGGGTCTGCACCATCCTGCTCACAGCTCTTTGCAGCTTGACTGACATGTCACCTTCTCAGGGAGGGAATCCAAAGTCGCCCCGGCCCAGCTCTGCTCTCCCTGCTGCCTTGTGCCTCTCGTAGTCCTGCTTTAGTCACTGTCATTCAGGGCGGGCATCGTTCACCTCCCTGGACTGCGCCAGAGGCTCCACACTCCCCAGTGTTCATTGCTTTGGTTCAGGGTCCCACTGCTGCCAGTGCCCAGCACCCAGGAGGGAGCCAGGAACCGCCTTCCCCTTTCCTCCCTCCCGTGGTGGCCATGGCTTCCTGGGCTTCAACCTGGGGTGTGCCCCAGTCCCCTGACCAAACTAAGCACAGCCTCCACAACTGTCCTGGGGGAGAGTCCTCCTTCCTCCCTGTCCAGGGTCACCTCCTGCAGTGTAAAAATATACAAATACACAGGGTTTCTGTCTTCTTAAAGAACAGCAACAAACCTACCACAAAAACCTCTTGTGGGGAGATGGGGGGACGGCTCAGAGAACAAAAGTGCTTGCCGTGCAAGCATAAGGACCTGGGTCCAAATCCACAGCAAAAGCTAAACATGGTTACATGTGTTTGTAATCCCAGCATTAGAGGATAGAGACAAGAGGGTCTGGGAATTGGCTGGTCAGCCAGCCTACTGGAAATGGTAAGCTTCCGGTTTAGTGAGCAATCCTGTCTCAAGGCAGTAAGGCAGAGAGCGATAGAGGAAGACATCCAATATGCTGTTCTGGTCTCTGCATGCGTATGCATGGGTGCACACACACTCGCACACACCTGCACACTCACCTGCTTACCTCCCCCTCCCACAAAATAAATATCAAAAATTAAACAAACAACCTTGTTTGGGCTAGCATCGTTTTCCCGCAATTACGCCCACTCTCCAACCTCCTTTTAGCAACTCTTTGAAAGATTATGTTGTCATTTCCTGTCCTACACCCCCTGGCGTCCCCAACATTCAGCTTTCAGCCCCTCCTCTCCTTGGAGGGCTCTCACTAAGGTCTCATGAACTTGGCATTATGACCCCTGGTCTGACCTGACTTCAGCCTTCCAGTGTCCGGGCGCCGGGCCCTTCCCGCCTGACCCTGCTCTCTCTGCTTGCTTCTCGCACTCTTCTCACCCTCCCAGGCTATACATGGGGGGAAATGCTGGGCCTGACCTCAGGCCCCTTCTCTTCTCTCACCACAGACTCCCGTGCCATGTCCTCTGGTCCAGTGCTGGGATCTCACCAGGCCAAAATCAACCTTGCACCTCTGGCCAGCCCCCATCCTGATTCCAGACACATCCAACATCCTGCCCAAAGTCTCCACTCAGCTCTTGGGTCCTCAGTTTCCCGAGTCCAGCCCCACTGCCCACCATCTGCCCCACAAGTCGCAAAGGACACGGTCCTCCTTCCTCTTATTTGGCCAAAGATCTTGGGCTCATCTTGCCTTTCTGCCCCTTGTCTACAGTGTCAGCAAAATCACTGGCTCTCCCTTAAAATGCCTTCAATGTTCCCACGATTAATGATCCTGGTTTATTGTAATGCGATATTGCATTTATTGTAATCTGCCCCTGGCTCCCAGAGCTTGCCTCTTCTCCCATCAGCAGCCCTTCCAGACAGCCAGAGTGACCTCTGTCAGTGGAAACCAGTGGCCACAGTTCAGCTCAGAACTCCAAGCTGGGCTTGGTGGCACATGCCTGCAATCCCAGCTCTTAGGAGGCTGAGGCAGGAGGATTGTGAATTTTGAGGTCAAGCTGGGCTACCCAGTGAGACCCCCAAACAACAACAACAACTCTAAGAAGCTTCCTCATGCAGAATTTCAGAAACCAAAGTCCTTTTCGGCTGGCTGACAGACGGCCTGCCCCACCCTCTCTGCTTTGCCTCCCACTTGTGCCTCCTGATTGTTGGAACTGAGGATGCTCTGCTTTAGCTTTAGCGGATGTCTGGAATGTTCCCCATCCCGGATCTGCATCCCCCACTTCAAGTCAGGGCTCCAATTTTGCCTTCTGGCCAAGACCTCCTCCAGACCCAGAACCTCTCCTGATCGCTCTGTTAAAATCGCCTCCTATCCTCTCTCCACCTGGATGCCCACCCACTCCACCCAGCAGGTGTCACCATCTGTCACATTGCATGGGGCTGACTGTCTGCCTCTCCATTCCTAGAAAGTGCCCAGATGGTTGTTTCTTTGGTTCACTGGCTGAACAGGACCTGGGGCACCAGAGGTCTTTGCACAAGGTTTACCTGAGTGGAGGTGGGAGGGCTGATCGAGATTGCAAAGGGACATCGAATATCAATAGCTAGGAGGTTTTAGAGGGCATGAGGCGTGTGAGGTAGACACTGCACTCAGGCAGTGTTTGTCTTTTCTGATTAACTGAGAAATTGGAGCTCTAGAAAGAACCCTCCAGCTAAAATGGCGGGCTAGGACTGATACCTCTGGAAAGAAATCCAGAGCTGAACATGTCACTGGAAATCCACAAGCTCCAGAAAGTCGAACATGTGGGGATTTAAGATGGGGAGGAGGGGTCAGAGGTGTTTTTATTCTAGAGGGTTTGCTTACAATGAAACCAGTGTTGAGGGCATGAATGGGTCATTGCTACCAGCTCACACCTGTAATCCCAGAATTTAGAAGGCTGAGACAGGAGGATTGCTGTGAGTGCTATGCCAGTCTGGGCTACATAGTGAAACTTCGTCTCAAAGTCCTTCCCAGTGAAGAGGGTTGATATCAATTTATACAATGTTTCTTTCCCAAGACTCTCCCTGTTTCACCCACAAGCTGATTTCCAGATGCTCAAACGCTTCAGAGCTCAGTCAGGCCCCCTCGATGAGCCCTTCACCCCACAATGTCGACAGCGTGGCTTCCTGAGTGAGGAGACAGTGACGCATGCCCAACAGCGCCTCCTCTCTGTTCACGCTCCGTCCGACCTCCAAGAGCGGCAGGCTCAGCGCACTGTCCCCAGTCCCAGACACAGAATTGGCAAGATAGTCTTTGGCATGAAAGGGCCACTGTGGACTGGTGAGACAGACAACCACAGTGGACAAGCATCAAAGTGGGTCATGAAAGATGGGCATTGCTAAAAAGTGCTGCCAGATGGTGAGGTAGATGATGATGGAGGGGCAGTGGGCAGAGCGCAGACATCCCAGGCAGAAGAGCTTCCCAAAAATCTGAAAGCAAGGACTGACACCATTAGATTCATGTGTTAGAAGTACAGTGCTTCGTTCTCAGAGGCATAGTGGAACCCGTCCCGATCCACTGTTGGCAACTGTTTACTTCTGTGTTCATCAGACCTTATTGAGGTGAGAACACCTGAGAGACAGCTTTATGGAGGAAAGACTTATTTGGACTTCTACTTTCAAAGGTTCCGGACCACAGTTGACTTGCAACATTGCCTTGGGCTTGTACTGAGGGAGAACGTCTTGGTGGCAAAAGTACACCGTGGAAGAGGCTGTTCCCCTCACAGCGGGGAGCAGAGATGAAGGACTCAGGGCGCAACATCCGTTTCAAAGACAAGCCTCCACTGACTCACTTCCTTTAGCCAGGCTTCAAAGACCACAGTTCCACCATCTCCCAATGGACTAAGCCATTGACTAGTCAGGGCTCTCATGATCTAATTGCCTCTGGAAATACCCTCACAGGTCTGCCTTGCTAATCTCCTAGGTGTCTCTCAGTCCAGTCCATGACTTGACTATCAAGATCAACCACCAGAGCCAGTAACATTGCTCCACACATAAAGGCACCTGTCACCAAGCCTGAGGATGTGAGTTTGATCCCCAGGACTCACATGGTGGAAGGAGAGAACTGACTCCTGAAAGTTGTCCTCTGAACTCCACATGTGTACCATAGCAGGCACATTTGCACACACACACACATGCACACACCACAATGAGGAAAAAAACCAACCATCATACCTTTTGCCTGCTAAGCCCTGGCTGAGCTCAGGCCAGATGTGGTAGATGAGAGGATGAACTCCCTGCTGACACAGAGCTGACATTTGAGTGGGTGTTTGGCATTAAGAATGCTGTGCTGGGGATTCTTACAATTCTCCTTTATCTATCTATCTATCTATCTATCTATCATTTATCTATCAATTTATTTTTGAGACAGGGTCTCATGTAGCCCAGGCTGGCCTCAAACTTGCCATAAAATTAAGGCTAACCTTGAACTTCTGATCTTAACAGCAAGGGGAGTATGTACAACATTTGGTGTAGCATAACACTCAGCTAATAACCCAGGGTGACCGCTGTGTGTACACAAGGGACATGCACAATGCTCAGAAAATTGCAGAGTACAAACCTGTTCACCAGGCACTTGACACAAAACCTGAATCCTCTGCCACTTTATGATGTCATATGCAGGTGTGGCCAGTGTTAACCAGAGGTAAAAAACCTGCTCAGAGAGGGCTGTCACCTGACTAAGGTGGGGGAGGTACAAGCACATAAACGTATTTGTTTATGTTAAACAAACCAAAAAAAAAAAAAAAACCAGCCTAAAAATATGACCAGGCAATGAGGAAGGGTGAGGGCAGTGCTGAAGGGCCGAGCTAGCCTTCTCTAAATAGTTTATCAATTCTTTTGGAGCCATGTGGGTACTTTATTCAATTAGAAACCAAAAGGAGGTTGTTGCTCATGAGCAGAGTGCTTGCTTAGAATGTGTGAAACTCTGGTTTCGATTCTTAGCACTGCAGAGGAAAAATTATGAATCAAAATGGAATTGAAATGAACAAAAAAAAAATCCCCTAAGAAAAAGAGCAAAACAAAACACACAGATGTAACTACGTATAAAGGCAGCGGCTCCATCACTCCCATAGGCAGTATTTTGAGGAGACCTGAAATATTTGATACATCTCAGATGGATACCCAAGAAATACTAAAAACAAAGCGAGAAGAAATCTTAAACTGTTTTCAGTACACATGCTGTCACCAACGATACTGATACCACTTTGAATATGTAATGCAAATTAAACATACTATATTATGATGTACAGTATGCAATTTATTACATACAAACATTTATAGATACAACAAATAACTTACTACGTTAGCCATTTTAGGAAGATTTTAGCCGACGAGAAAAAAGTAAGGACTATAAAACCAAAGAGAATCTGTACAAACGCCACCGTCCTAAATTTAAGCTGGAAAATAAACATAAATTCAGTGTGTTTTCTCCTTCCTTTCTTCCTTCCTCTCTTCTTTCTTTCACAGGGTTTTGTATAGCCCAAGCTGGCCTCAAACTCTCTATGTACCTAAGGATGACCTTGAATTTTAATTTTATTTAGTATTGTGTGTTCGCCAAGGTGCTCACCTGGGGGTCAGAAGACAACTTGTGGGAATCGGTTCTCTCTTTCCACCATGTGTCCCTGGGATGGAACTCAGGTCTTCTGGCTTGGCGCCTGCACCTCCACCTGCTGGGCGACCGGTCTCCTGGGCTCCTAAACCTCTATCACTTCCCTCTGGAAGCTCACTGTGCAGACCAGGCTGCCTCTCACAGGAGATCTCAGAGATCTGCCTGCCTCTGCTTCCCAAGTGCCGGGATTAAAGGCGCGCACCAACCATACCTGGCTAAGTACAGTTGTTACAAAAAAGACAAAGAGGGGCTGGAGACAGCTCAGCAGTTAGGAGCACGAACTGCTCTTGGAGAGGATCCGGGTTCGAGTTCCAGCACCCACAGGGACACCGACAACTGTAACTCCAGTTCCAGGGGAATCAGACGCCCTCATCTGGCCTCCACGGGGACTGCGTGACACGGGTGCATTTACACACACGCAGGCAATACACTCATACACATAAAATAAAAACAATAAAAGAAAAACGAAAAAAAGAAAAAGAAGCCTGGTTTTCATAGCGAGTTCCAGGGCAGCGGGGACTACAGGGAGATCCTGTCTCAAAAAACCCAAACAAACAACTGTACTTACACAGCAAAGAGAAATTTAACACTTGCATTTTTAAAAGGTCCCAACTTCTCCCTGCAGACAAGTGAGGGTGCGCTCCCTCCCTCCTCCCCAGAGCTGCGGCTCCGGGACGCCCGGTCTGTTTAGCAACTCTGATTTATAACACAAACCACCCGGGAGGCGCTCTGGAAGGATCCGGATGTCGGACCGCGGAGCAGAGGGAGCCGCAGCCCTGCCCCCACGCCGTTTATTCATTCACCGCGCGGAGCTCCGGAGGCCGGGCAATTCCATCAGCCCTCGGAATTGGCACCGGCCGAGCCTCCTCTCCCCGGACCGTCGCGCCGCCATAAATAGACACCACGTGGCCTGCTTTACGAGGAGGCTCGAGGAAGCCAGAGCGAGGGGAGCGGCCGGGGGGCGCGCGGGGCCAGGAGCGGCCGGGGGGCGCGGGGCCAGGAGCGGAGCGCGGGCGCGCGGGGCCAGGAGCGGAGCGCGGGCGCGCGGCTCCCCGGGCGCATCCTCGGGCTGCCGAGCGCCGCTGACTCCCGGCAGCAGCCCTGCCCTCGCCATCTTGATGAGCCCGGCTGGGTCTGGGCCCCCGCCCCGCAGCTCCCCGCCCTGCCTTGCCAGGCTTTGCGGCTCCCCCGGCTCGTTGTCTGATAGAGCTGTCAGTTTTTATTGCTGATGGGAGAAATAATTTTCTCTCCTAGCTGAATGTTAATTGGCCTTTCCCCCCTCATTCTTGAGAACGTGCAAGCCTCTTGTCTGACGACGCCCCTTCCCCCAGGAGGGGGAGCGTGGAGAAGCATTCCAGAAAGACGGGGAAGGTGGTGCTTGCTAAATTGCTAATTGGTAGTCCTCATTAAGAAAGAAGCTAACAGTGAATGAAAGCAAGCTGTTATAACCACACTTTTCTGGAATTCTCCATGAGCCTGCCTAGACTATATTCTCATTGGCTGTACAGGGCCTAGGGTGAAGTCTGCGGGGTCCGTTTGTACATCCCTGAGGTGCCAAGCACCGAGACAAGTGTGGTTGCAACAGATGGCTAAGCTACATCCGGAGCAGAGACACTGATAAACGGGATGGGTCAGTGCTCTGTGACAGCAGCAGTGACAGAGGAAGGCCTGGAAGCTGGGACTCTTTCGAGACACACATTCACAAAGTTAGAGCCACCTTGCCGGACAGCCGGGAGTCAGCTGGGAGGAGAGGATGTCCCAGGTAAAGGACAGTTTGTGCAAAGTCATAGGTGCCACCACACAGGGCAATGAACAGAAGGAACAGGACTAGTTTGTTATGGCCAGAGTTTAAGGTCACATGAAGGACCTGCTCAGGACAGGGCTTGGGTATCTAAGTGGGGTTGTCCCCTCTTCCTGTGATCCCATGTACTCAAAACATAAACTGGCCAGGGGTTATCCCATGTTATCCCAGCCCTTAGGAGACTGGCAGAATGACAAGTTCAAGACCAGCCTGGGCTACATAATGAGACCCCACCTTCTCAAAAAGGAAAGGAAAGGGGCTGGAGAGATGACTCAGAAGCTAAGAAAACTGACTGTTCTTCCAGAGGACCTGGAGTTTAGTTCCCAGCATCCACATGGCTGCTGTGCATAACTTCATTTCCAGGGGATCCAGTGCCCTCTTCTGGACCCATGGGCATTGCACACATTGGTGCACTTACACACATGCAGGTAAAACACTCACACGCATAGGATTAAAAATGATAAACTCAAAATAATTTTTTAAAAAAGAAAAGAAGAAAAAAGCAAAATAACATTGATATCTAATTTCCAGGCCATAAAACGCACCTGTTCAAAGCATACAATTCAATGTTTTTAGTATGTTTACAAAGTTGTATATCCATAACTACTTCAGAACCTCTAATGGGAAGCTTTCTAAACACTCCTTTGATAGAGATGGGACTTGATCAAATGACAATCTCTCTTGTCAGTTTGGCAGGGGAGCTAAGAGACGGTTGGATGGGGGGATGCCGAGGACATGAGCAATAGCTCAGCAGGGAGTGAACAGGGCCGAAGATTGGTGGTGGAAACGGGAAATTTGCTCCATATCTTAGATTCTTCCTTGTCAGGAGAAGAGCATGGCTAGGTCCTCTCAAGCCATTTTTGCTGGCTGGCTATTTTAGTGGCAGCCACACAAATCATCGTTATAGACGATGCTGTCTCTTTACCAAGAAAAATCGACAGAGAGGCCATATCACAGCAAAACCCAGAATTCTGAGGTTTCTGCAAAATGAGAGCAGCCTAGAGCATGGGCCTTCAAGTTTCACACAACAGAATCTGCAAGTATCTGTGCCAAATTATCAGCCACATGCTCCATCTGCAGAGGTTCTGTAGAGGCCACTTTCGGACTAACACTGTGGTCACCAGTGACCCTGGGATCCTAAGCGGTCTTGCCTGTATATAGAGCAGGAAACCCTTTCAAGTTCAAGGTCTTTATCTAGCCATGTAAAGATCAGAGAGAGAGCTGAGTTCACCTCTGCAGTAGCCTTGGGGACAAAGGCATCTGATGTCAGCACGATGCTAGGATAATCATATCTATCTGTTAATTTTTTTAATTAAAAGCAGAAAATAAAACTAAAAAAGCAAATGAAACCAACTTCCACGGTAAAAGAGATGCAGACAACATCCTCGACTACGCTCCGGTGAAAAAGCTCTTCCTATGATAACAGAAAAACTGGAGAAAAGGAGGTAAAGAATGGCCTGGTCAAATAGAACCAAATAAATAAATAAATAACCTGTCAGTGCATGGCTGAGTTAGCAAGCAAGAAAAGGGTATCCCAAGGGACCAGAAACAAAGAAGGGAAAACCAGAGTGCTGATCACATGATGCTGCCCCACAGTGCCCTGGGGAAGGGTGCAGAGAGGAGTGAGGATAATCAGAGCCAGGAACTCAGGAGCCTTGTTTCTGGCATCTGTGTTGAGACTGGAAATAAGATCTTTGGCTGACAGGAGAAAGAGAATTGAAACTATGCTTCCTTGCAAAGCTAGACTCCTGTGAGGGCGGATCTCTCAGCAAACAGTGAGCTAGGAAAATACCTACCCCCTGGCCCAGCAGGATAACAAGGGAGCCTGTTTATTGTCCCACAGGCAGGGAGCTGTGGGGAGCTGAAACCCACCCCTTGAAAAATCCAAACCTCACTTGTGTGCTTCTGTGGGGAGCTGAAACCCACCCCTTGAAAAATCCAAACCTCACTCGTGTGCTTCGGGTGGGTTTCAGGTGCAAATGTGTACTCCGTATATGTTCAGGGATGCTATGCCAAGACAAGAAAACTTATATGAGGCAGGTGATAACGCTGGACCACCTGGTACAGCAGATGTCAAATGGCTCTGGAGGGGCAGGCTCAGACCTTAGCAGCAAGAAATTCCCACACAGAAAACAAGCTCCCGGAAAGATGAGCTCATGATATCAAATCTCAAGTCAGCCATCATCTGGGATGTCAGTAGACACCCAGGTTAGAGGCCCCAGGATATGAGATACCAGCAAGCTGAAAGGAATATAAAATAGCAATGTTTATGAGGACTAAAGCCCAAAACAAAAAGATTCGAGCTTTCAAAGAAAGAATAATACAGGCGTGGCAAGACGGCTCAGTGGGTGAGGATGCTTGCCACCACAACTAATGACTTGAGTTTGATCCCCAGAACCCACATAGTGGAAAGAGAGAGAGGACTCCTGCAAGTGGACCTCTGACCGCCTCATAAGCTTGCATGTACATACACACAATAAATAATGTAAAAAATTTAAGTAAAAGAATAATACATTGTTAAGCAAGAATAAATAGACTTGAACAAGCTGTTTGAGACAGCATCTTTATTTGTAGCTCAGGCTGGTGTGAAATTCACCTCATAGTCAGAGCTGGCCTTGAACTCAAGATCCTCCTGACTCAGACTCATAAGTGCTGAGATTGTAAGTGTATGCCATGATGCTTGGTTAAAATTTGAGCAATATTTACAGGTGAAATGGTATAGTGTCTGAGACTTAAAAATCTAAATATAACCTCAGAGAAGAAGCTGTGAGAAGGGTTATAGACTGAATAACTTGGTTGTGGGTCTGAGAAGATGTGGGTGAACTATGTTAAAGGTGAATAAAAAGTATACAGAGATTTACCACCCCATTCTCTCTACTTTTATGTACATTTGAAAATTCTTTTTATAAAACTATAAAATGGGCTGGAGAGATGGCTCAGTTGTTAAGATCACTGGCTGCTCTTGCAGAGGACCTGGATTCTGTTCCCAGCATCCACAAGGCAGCTAACAACCATCTATAACTCCAGCTCCATAGGATTCAAATACTCTCTCTTTGCATGTACATGGTGTATTTATATACATGCAAGCCAAACACTCATACACATAAACTAAAAATATATAAATACTTTCTGAAAACAATAAAATGAAAGAAAAAGCTCCACATAGAACTTCTAGAAGGTAACATTTAAAAAATGAAATTTAAAATTCAGGACAGTCTCACTGATACATTGGACACAGAAGAAGAAATCCATAATGCAAAGCATAGAGATGCATATAGATATAGATATATAAAACTTTAGAAGACACTGTGAGACACCTAGGTTAAAATGGGAAGGCCCAGTGTTCATTTATTAGGAGTTCCTAATAAATGTAGCTCAGCTGGTCCAGTGCTTGTCCAATATGACAGTTAATGTTGATTGTGCACCTAGAAGAAAACCCCTGGACATGTCTGAAGGAGCATCTATGTTGGGTTAATTAATGTGGAACGACTCACCCTAACTGTGGTGGCTCCATTCCATGGACTGGGAGCCCAGACTGAATTAAGAGGAAAACATGAGCATTGTCCCTGTGACAGAATCTAGAAGGATGGGCCTTTAGGTGCACCTGAGAAGGATTATCTAGATTAGGGTTAGCCTCTGATTATGCTAATTAATAGAGAAGACCCATCTTTTAAAACTATTTTATTTATTAGTTTTATTTTATGTGTATGAGTATATTGCCTGCATGTGTGTAAGTGCACCCATGTTGGGAAATGCCCATGGAGGTCAGAAGACAGCACTGGAGCCCCCAAAACTGGAATTAGGAACAATTTTTAACTACCATGTGGGTGTTGGGAACCAAACCCTGATCCTCTGCAAGAGCAGCCAGTGCTCTTAACAGATGAGCCATCTCTCCAGCCCCCGCCCATGTTAATTATGATGGGACTCTTCCCTGGGCAGGGAATCCCATAGAGGGAATAAAATGGAGAAAGCCAGCTGGGAGGCGGCGAGCCTTCGCCTCTGTGCTTGCTGGCTGTAGCTGTGATTTGACCAGTTGCGTCCAGCTCCTGGTGCCTTGACTTTCCCACCTCGATGGATTTGTACCTTGAACTGTGAGCTGAAATAAACCCTTTTTCCCATAAGTTGTTTTTGTGAGAGTATTTTATCACAGTAGCTGGAAAAGAAACTAAGACACTATCACACTTTTCTGAAGGGGAGGACAGAGTCTCATGTAGCCCAGGCTAGCCTCAACCTTGTATAATGACCTTGAAATACTTTTTTTTCCTTTTTTCATTCCTTCTTTCTTTTTTCTTTTTTTTTTTGGGGGGGGGGTCTTTTTGACACAGGGTCTCCCTGTAGCCCCAGCCGACCTGGAACTTGCTATGCAGACCAAGCTAGCCTAAGTCTCACAGAGCTCTGCCTGCCTCTGCTTCCTGAGTGCCAGAATTAAAGGCACACATGTATCAGTACACCTGGCTTCTTTAAAAATTTTTTATGTGTATAAGCGTATGGCCTTATTATGTAAGTGCACCCATGTTATGCAATGCCCAAGGAGGTGAGAAGATGGCATCAGATCCCCTGGAACTGGAGTTACAGACGGTTGTTAGCTGCCATGTGTCTGCTGGGAATTAAACCTGGGTCCTCCGCCAAAGCAGCCAGTGCTCTTAACAACTAAACCATCTCTCCAGTCCTACTCTCCCACCTTCTATTTGAGACTGGGTTTTACTATGTAGCCCTAGCTGGCCTGAAACTTGCTGTGTAGACTAGGTTGGCTTTTAACTCATAAAGATCCACTCTGCCTCTGGAATGCTGGGATTAGAGGTGTGTGCCTGGCATGACTTGAATTTCTGATTCTCGTGCTTCTATCTCCTGAGTGCTGGTATTACAGGCATGAACTGCCATGCCTTGTTCATGCGGTCTGGGGAATTAATCTAGGGCTTGGTGTGTGCTAGGCAAGTTCTCCTACCAACTGAATTAGATCCCTAGCCCTGCCTAGTGGGTCTGAGACATTGGATTCAATATCTAATCACACACACACACACACACACACACACACACTCATGTACACACAGTAGTGAGATTTTCACATAACTCAAGTAAATAAAAATATTTCTAAATTTCAACAAATCTTAAACTTTTGGATTCAGAAATAAGAAATCAGAATTTCTAGGAATTCTTAGAAATTCCTCAAATCATAGTTTATTATTTTTATTTTATGTATATGAGTGTATTGCCCACAGGTATGCAAGTGTACTTGTGTCTTGCAATGCCCAAGGTGGTCAGAAGACGGCATCTGATCTCCAGGAACTGAAGTTAGAGATGGTTTTTAGCTGCCATGTGGGTGCTGGGACTTGAACTCAGGTCCTCTACAAAAGCAGCCAGTGAATTTAACTGTTGAGCCATCACTCCAGCTGCCCGTGTTTATTAAGATACTTTTGACATTGTTATTATACTCTTAGCCTAATAATGCAAATGCATATTTAAAAATAAGAAAAATTAAGATTAACACTGTCTGCTGGGCTGGAGTGATGTTTCAGCAGTGACAAGTATAATCATCTGGACCAGAGTTCAGATCCCAGTACCTACACTGGGCCACTCACAACTGTAACTCCAGCTTCAAGGGATCTGGTGTCTTCTCCTGGCCTCTGGAGGCACATGTCACATAGAAACATATACAAACACATAAAAAAAAGAAATCTTAAAAATAAAGAGGGCCTGGAGAGAGGGCTCAGTGGTTGAGAGCACTGGCTGCTCTGGTAGAGGACTGGGGTTAGATTCCCAGCACCCACATGGCAGCTAACAACCTTCTGTAACTCCAGTTCCAGGGGATCTGATGCCCTCTGTCGCCTCCATGGGCTCTGCACGACATGAGTGCACTAGATACACGCAGGCTAAACACTCATACACATAAATTTTTAATTTTTAAAGTTATTTTTATTTTTTGTGTATGAGTATATTGCCTGAGTATATGTAAATGCAATATGTTCCCCTCCAACCTTCATGTCCTCTCTCTGTCTCTCTGTCTCTCTCTCTCTGTAACCCACTGAGTCTAATTAGTGCTGCCTGCTGGAATGCTGACTGATCTCGTTGGTTTGATCTTGTGCAGGTCAGCACAGCTACAGTGAGTCTGTGAGTCAATGGCCAAGTCATTCTGGAAGACAGCATTGTCCAGGGTTCTTCTCCATCCTCTCGTTGGCTCTCACATTCTTTTCACCCTCTCTTCCGTGATGTTCCCTGGGCTACCTGCTCTAGGTTTTTAGTTTTATTTATGTGTATTGTGCATCCTGGGAAAGACAGAGCTAAGTATCAAGCTTTTTGACATTGGGTTTTGTTTTGGTGGTCTGTTTATTTATTTATTTATTTATTTATTTATTTAGAGGCAGGGTCTCCCTATAGCCTCAGCTGGCCTGGAATTCACTGTGTAGACCAGGCTGGCCTTGGGGGAGGAGCTAAAGGTATATAAACTGAGGAAGCCATGGGAAGGATCTCTCTCTCAAGACCCACACCTAGATGTCTAGATGCCTGAGTGGAGACTTCCAGTGTAGCCTTAGGAGGGGAGCACCCCGATTCCTGTAAGGAAACCCTCACCCATTGCTCTGTAAGTAAGCCCCCAATAAAGTCCCTGATTTCCCAGACTGCAGTTTGGCAAAATCAATCCTTGGTTTGTTGTAGGAACCAAGGGAGGAGGGGGCCAGACTTTGTGCCTCCCAGAAGGAAATTTAGTTACACAAGGGAGTCAGATTCTGTCTCAAAACAAACAAACAAACAGATGGACAGAGTCACTTGGATATGAAAACAATGATGCTGGGTTGGAGATGTAGCCCACTCTATTAATTCAAGGAGCTAGGGCTGGAGAGATACCGCAGTGATTAAAGCACTGGCTGTTCTTGCAGAAGACTTGAGTTTGGTTCCCAGCACCAACATGACAGCCAACAGCCATTGTAATTCCAGTTCCAGGGGCTCTGACACCCTCTTCTGACCTCCATGGGCATTGCTTGCACAAGTCCACTTACATACATGCACACAAAATGTTCACATATAAAAATGAATCAATCAATAAATTTTGTAAAAAAATATATAGTAAGTCTAAACCTTTATGCACACAAAAATCATGTCAAGAATCGTCAGGAAAGAAAAAAGAAATAAAGAAAAAGAACAGGGGGCTGTAGAGATGGCTCAGTGGTTAAGAGCCCTGACTGCTCTGGCAGCAGCCCAAGTTTGATTCCCAGGATCCACATATCAGCTAACAACTGTTCATAACTCCAGTTCCAGGGGATCCAACACCTTCTGCTGACCTCCATGGGCATTGCATGACATGGATGCACTTACACATGTGCAGACAATACACTCATACACACAAAATAAAAATAAATATTTCTTTTAAAAAGAACAAAAGGCCAAAAGACTGTCAGGCTTATAAAAAGAAATTGACAAATCTACTATCGGTTGCTGGTTTGATTCTCTTAAGTGGAGGGTAAAATGTGCCCCATGGGTTCATGTGCCGAACACTTAGTCCCCAGTCGGTGGCACTATTTTGGTAGGTAGAGCTTTAGGAAGTGGGGACTAGCTGGAGGAAGTACGGTGTTCTCGGAAGCTTACACCTGGTCTCACTTCCTTCTGCTTCCTGTCTGCAACAAGCTGAGCAGTTTTCTCTACGTGCTCTGGCTGACAAGACCCTCTGCCTCACAACAGACCTAGAATTAGTGTACCGTTCTCTGAAACATGAGCCAAAATATTTCTTCTTTTAAGATGTTTTTGCATTCACCTTTGGATCAACACGGTAAAGGTACCAGCCACCAAGTCTGATGACCTGAGTGCAATCCCACCTGATTCACGTGGGGGAAGAAAAGAACTGACCGCCAAAAGTTGTACACACACACACACACACACACACACATACATGCACACAAATGGATAATTAAAAAAAAATTTTATGTATATGAATGTATTGCTTCCATGTATGTAAGTGCACCCATGTCATGCAATGCCCACAGAGGAAAGAAGAGGACGTCAGATCCCCTGGAACCGGAGTTAAAGGTAGTTATCAGCTACCACGTGAGAGTTGGGCATCAAACCCAGTTTCTCGGCTAGAGCAGTCAGTGCTCTTAACCACTGAGTCAGCTCTCCAGTCCCCACAAATGGATAATTTTTTAAAAAGATGTTTATGTTAGGTATTTTGTCACAGTGATAAAAGGTCTGCCTAACACACACTCCTAGAAACAAATACCAAGATGTAATTAGATACACAGATATTGGAGGCGTAGCTATGAGAGGCGAGGAACGAGAGGTGGGATTAGGTTGAGAGAGCCTTCAGAGCATGGATGCAGGCCTACAGCCTGTGAAAGACGCAGGAAAGGAAGGAGGGAGGAGAGCTCAGACGGCAGCCAGGCTCTGGGAAGGCTGTGGCCAGACCCAGCAACACTGCCAAATTAGCGGAGTCTTGTGCCAGTTAAAAATGGCCCAGCTCCAGGACTCCCTTGTGACCAGTCAGTGGCTGGGAGCGGCTGGGGCAGGAGCGGCTCGGGGCAGGAATGTGGTTTTGAATGGAATCCCAAAGTGGCCTGAAGGTGCTGTAGTCAGCAGCAGTCAGCCAGCTGTGAGCTTCAGAGGGGAATCTGCCTAGAATAATGTCCATGGCCACAACAGGTGCCATCATGGAGAGTGACACCTCACATTAAGTGACAAAGCAGCCAAAATTGGAGACAGTAAGATCAATGGACAGTGATAGGTTCCTGCGCCCAAGAATTAGAGCATGTACTTTTCTGAGTACATTGAACTCTGAGAAAAATTGCGCAAAACCATTTTAAATTCATGTCTTGAAATGGAAATTCATGAGTTATCGACTATAAGTTAAGGACAAGCCCATGTGGTGGTACATGTCTGTGCTCTCAGAACCTTTGAGAGGATCAAGAGTTCAAAGGACCAGTGCTCTTAACCGTTGAGCCATCTCTCCAACCCCTAGGGAAGATCTTTTAGGGGAAACAAGAAACTACTTGTAAGCCATGGTAAGAATATTGCAACAGGAGGTTGCAGAGGACTGACAGGTACTGAGGTCTAATGACAGGTACTGAGGTCTAATGACAGGTACTGAGGGTCTAATGACAGGTAATGCTAGAAGGAAAAAGAAAGAATAGAGCAACAAATGCAAAACAGAAGGAAGTCACAAAGAGAAAACAAATTAGTCAAAGAAAAAAGCTAAGACGGAATCTAGAAAGCCGCAGCTAGACCTTTGAGCAGACAGTACCGGCAGATGTCTGGCAAGAGGCTCTGAGGGAAGAGCGGAGCAGGCCCAAGGCACGTTGGGAACAAACACAGATCACACAACTAGAGCAGACGCAAAAGCAGCCGTCGCTCACATTTATGGCTGCTTTCACACCAGGTTCCATAACACAGTATCTATTTACTGTTGAAGTCCAAACATACATCCTTTGTGTAAATTCCTCTGCCGGCGTGTAGCAAAACAGTGCTCACAGCAAGTCCCTCTCTGAGAGTGTTAGGCACCATCTTCCTTTCGTGCCTGTGGTTAGGCTCTTTCCTGAGACTGAAATGTACTCTCCCTCCTATGCAAATGCTAAGATTCATTGCGCCTCTGTCGGCTGTTCCTGTTGGCAGCCTGCCTCTGTTCATTCCAGTCTAAGAGAGCCGCGCATGGCGTGGTTCAGATACAACAACACGCTCTATTTAAAATGTTCACAAGCCAGGTGTGGTGGCCCATGTCTGGAATCCCAGTGCTGGGGAGGCAGAGGCAGGGTGCTGGTGATCCCTAGAATTTTTTGGCCAGCAAGCCCAGCAGAACTGACAAGCTCCAGGTTCACGGAGAGATCCTGTCACAAAATTAAGGTAAAGAGCACCTGAAAAAGACATCCAGTGTCGGCTCTGGCCTCCACAGACACGCGCATGCATGTGCACACTCACACACACCTACCATGCGTAAAGTGGTGGGACAGCCAGCCCCATCATGTCTGGACACAGGAACTGCCCTGCCTTTCAGGAGAGGCGCTCTCCGGCCGCCATGAGTTGGAGGGGCAGGTCATGGGAAGAGGAGGCTGACTGCCTGGTGGACCTGTGGTCAGGAGCTGGCAGGAGGGAGGTCCTGGGCACCCAGGAGGGGGAGGGGAAAGCACCCTCATGCCAAGGAAGCACAATAACAAACACCCAGCAGACTTGGAAGAAAGGCAAGGGCTTCTGGTGGCAGCACCTTTGAGGGCGTGATTCCTGCTCCACATAGGAAGTCTGTATTCATTCTGCACTGGCTGGACACACACTGGGGAAGTTTTGCCAGGAGGGGGTCTGCTCAGCCTCAGGCCAGGCCTCCCTTGGCAGCCACACCCAAAAGGCATTACCCAGGATCCCTCGGCTGGCAGACTCAGGGTCAAAGGGAGCTCTGGTTGCAGAGGGCTGACAGATGACGCGATTGCTGCCACAGTCCTGTCCACTGAGCAGTTCAGACGCCTGAGTGGTACGTTTATCTTTCTCTTTTCTCTTTTCTTTTCCGAAGTTCTTTGAGACAACTGTCACATGTAGTCTGGCTGGCCTCAAATTTGTTCTACAGCTAAGGATGATCTTGAACTCCTCTTGCCTCCACCTCCCCAGGGCTGGAATTACAAGTGCGTAGCACCACACCCAGCTCATCTTATTCAAATTCGGTTCTTTCTGCTCCCACCAGACATTTCCCACCGTTTTCTGCCTCCCCAGGGCAGTCCGTGGGGATTTTGAAGGCCTCCGAGTCAGCACGCTGCGCTCTACCACTGAGCCCCTCTGCCCACCACGGTCATCTCCCTCCCCGTCTCCACTAATGGCTTGGCCCATGGACAGCTAAAGATTCCAGTGCCCACCCATGGGAGACCTCTGAGCTTTTGACTTGCTCAGTCCTCACAACCCAATAAGACAGTGCATGCAGACATTTACAGATGAGACAGCAATCGTGTGAATCCAGGTGGGATGGAGATGGGCTTCGAAGCCATGCAGAAGAAACGACCTCTCTCTCTTTCCCTCCCCCTCCACTAGGGTCTCATTATATAGCCTTCCTGAACTGAAACTTGCTGTGTGGACCAGGCTAGCCTCTACCTTGCAGCAATCTTCCTGCCTCTGCCTCTCAGATGCTGGGATTATAGATAATGTACCACCGCATCTGGTAAAAACAACAACAACAACAAAAAAGGTCATTTTAATGATCAAACAAAAAAATTACACATAGCGTCGGACATGGTAGCTCATGCCTATAATTTCAACAATTGGAAACAGAGACAGGAGGATTGTTAGTTCATGACTAGCCTGGGCTACATAGTGACTTCCAGGCCAGCCTGAGCTGTCATGGAAGACCTGTGTCAAACAAATAGCAAAATAATGGCACATAAGGGCTGGAGGGAAGGCTCAGCAGTTAAGAACCCATGCTGCTCTTCCAAAAGACACATCGAGGAACACAGGCAGTGCCGACCTTGGTCTCCACAGGCGCACACATTCACACACACATATGCCACACACACACACACAATGTCCTCAGCTACTGTGTATGGGGGGGATGTTTTTGTGTGTGACAGTCAGCATCCAGGTTGGGCAACTCACAACCACCTGTAACTACAGCTCTTAGGGGATCTGATACCACAAGCTTCCTTGGGTGCCTGTACTCACATGCACATGACCACACACAGACATACACACACACATATATATAGTTCAAAAAATAAAAATAAAATTGTTGGGCATGGTGGCGAATGCCTTTAACTGGGAGGCAGAGGGAGGTAGATTATTATGAGATTGAAGCCAGCCTGGTCTACATAGCTAGTTCCAGGCCAGCTGAGACTATAGGGAGACCCTGTTTCAAAAGAAAAAGAATGGCGCATAGGTCTGAGGTAGCACACTGGTGTGGCTGGGTGATGTCAGCTGGAGTGTGGACACATTTGCAAGCTGGTGTCCACTCGCTCCCTTGACACAGCAATGTGACAAGGGAACCATCTGCCAGTGACTCAGCCACGTCTCCCTGCATACCTTCCCACACACCGACTCCAGTCTAACAAGGTCAGAGGCGGAAAAGCATAATACTGAACCTTGTTCCTTTGGAAACCAGCATTAGACGTTTAAATTCTAATAAAAACGATATGTGCTTGGCCATAGATGATTCATGTGAAGACTGCCTTAATTTAGTCCACGGGGCCCTGTTGGATTCTGCAGATTGATTCTCCCTCACTCACAATGACACCTCCGCTTAGAGCCTTGTCTTGCCTACTGACTCCAGGGCCCACCTTGGCTGGTTGTACCTGAGGCCTGCCATGATTCTGCCAGGCCTTGTTTCTGATTGACGGACCTGTCTAAAAAGAGAGAAAGCTCTTTGCTGCCTGGTGTCCGCAGCCACCAGCCTAGAACACACTGGGCACCCTATTTGCCACCCTACGACCAAAGTCAGCTGAAAGTGGGTGCTGTTCCCCCAGTGCAGAGGTCACATTTTGAAGACCAGTGTCTGGAAATTTAGAACCATGACATTTCGGATACAGTGGTTTCTGGGAAAGTGCCCACATCTGGCTTAGACATGCTTAGTTCTTCGCCAAGGAAACTTGGAGCCAAAATGCAGTAGTTGAGCCAGGCATGATGGCGCATGCCTCTAATCCCAGCCCTTGGTGGGCAGAGAAAGAAAAATCACTACAAGTTCCAGGCCAGCCAGAGCTAGTGAGACCTTGTCTCCAAAACAGAACAATGCAATGCAGTTTTTTGCAAATTGAGACCATCTTAGGTCCTGTTTGGGACACTGAGCCTCACACATGCTGGGCCAGTGCTCCTCACTGAGCTATACTCCAACCTTAATTTTTATTTTATGTGTTTTGCCTGCATGAATGTAAGTGCACCCGTGTTGTGCAATGCCGGCAGAGACCAGGGGAGGGTGTCAGATGCCCTGGAACTGCAGTTATGGACAGTTATTAGCTACCATGTGGGTTCTAGGAACTGAACGTGAGTCTTCTGCAAGAGTAGCCAATGCTCTTCACTGCTGAGCCATCTCTCCAGCGCTTCCAAATCAGCTTTAAACGCTTTAAAATCAGCATCTATCTCTGAACTTCCTTGCATGGGTATGCTTACATGTATGTGCACACACGTGCACACACACACATTTTATACACTAAAACTGAGTCATAATAGGCAAGTTCCCTTTTCCTAAAACTATTGAGCCCTAGGACCTGACCCAAAATTATCTTAAGATTCTGGAGAAACCGAAAGTCTCCCGTGAACAAGTGGACAGAGCAGGACTGCGGGACCTGCAGCAGACGCAAGGCCCGCCTTCAGCAAGTGCAGGAAGGGCCAGAGCAGCAGCAACAGAAGACGCCCCAACAAACCGTCTTCAAGTTCAGCTGATCCAGGACCAATGTACCAGGTGTGGACTATTCCACCAGCATGCCCGTTATGCCCAGTCAGCTCTGTGTCCCTCCACCCTCCCTGCTTAGGGTCTCTCATTCCTCCACAGATCTGGGAGAGAGACCTGTGGCTTCCGGCCTCCCTGTGAGCCGACCTACCATAAAGCTCTGTCTTTCTGCACAGACCAACAGTGTTGGCCTCAATGCATCAGGCAGCAAGCTCCGCATCACTTGCATGTCCTGGGTTCACTCTGGAAACAAATGAAGGACAATCGATAAGCAATCAAAGGCTCTTCATTCTAATTGATTATCACTAATTATTAATTTCTTTGTTTTGGTTTTTTGAGAGAGGGTCTCCCTGTAGTCACAGCTGATCTGGAACTATGTTGGCCTTGAACTCACAGAGATCCTCCTGCCTCTGCTTCCTGAGTGCTGAGATTAAAGGCATGCACCACCACACCCCGCCTTGATCGTCTGGTTTTGGGGGGGCTGTTGTACTGGGGATTGAACCCAGGGCCTCATCCATGGTAGGCAAGCACATACTACCAACCGACCTATAACCCCAACCCTCTGTTTTTGAAGATTTGGTTTTATTTTTATGTTATGTATATGAATTTTTTACCTGATGGACCTGAGTTCGATCCCCGGATCAGTCCCACATAGGTAAAGAGAGAACAGATTCCCTCCAGTTGTCCTCTAACCTCCTCACATGTAGTGTGGCTCATGTGTGCAGAACATGCACACACAAGATAAATGAATAAATGTTAAAATAATTTTAATATAAACTTAGGCTGGGGAGATGGCTCAGTGGGTAAGAATGCTAACTGTGCAAGTGTAAATCCTGAGTTCAAACCCCCAGCACCCATATGAAAAGCTAGACACAACTTCACATGCCTGAGCCCAGTGCTTCAAGACAGGAGGATAGCTGAGGCATGCCAGATGCCAGCCTTGCTCTGGGTTCAGCGAGAGGCGGCATCTCAAAAGAAACACAGGAGGATGCCCCACATCTTCCTCCGGCCTGTGTGCACACATGGATGCACACGCACCACTCAAACACACGCTAGCAAATAAATAAATCATGAAATAAAAACCCAATCACACAGTTCTGCTCAAAACTCTCCCATAGTTTTTGACTCTCCAAGAGTAAAAACCAACATTCTTGATATGACCTTCAAGGTCACCCATCACTCACTGTGATCCCATCACTGACTCTTAGTTCTTGAGGAACCTGCCATTGAGAGGTTGCGCCTTCTACTCAGGTTCCTGCCTGTCAGTTCTTAAGAGCCGCTCCACTTTCCCGACACAGATGCACCAAATGGACAATACAATACGTTGGATGGCTGCATCACATCATTTACCTGTGTGTGTGCATCCCTCATGTAGCCCAGGCTGGCCTTGAACTCTACATACAGCAAGGAGCTTGGTGGGTTGGAGAAGAGACGGGAGCCTAGAGTGGCTATTTTATGTGGATGAGTGTACTGCTCCCATGTGTGCAGGTGCACCCGTTGACGGGCAATGCCTGAGGAGGTCAGAAGAGGGTGTGGGAGCCCTGACTGCCCTAGCAGAGCCGCAGGTCCCCACTCGCTTCTCCTGGCTGTAGCTCTGCACAGAGGCTGCCCCTCCTGCCTTCTCCTGGCCTTTGAGGGCAGCCCAGACTATTTCTACAGACAATGACAATTCATTTGACAGCCCTGTTTTGGAGTAGAGTGAATGCCGTTCCAGTCCTCCAGACCCTTCCTTTTAGCCCCTCTTCTCCCTGCAAAGTGCTTATCTCAGGAAAGCTGGGTGTCATCTGCTTTCCATCTTGACTGGCTAGTGAGAGCCCGTGCAGGGTCATTCTATCAAATGCCTCTGCTTCCCCCAGCAGCTCCCCAGGACGTCAGGCAAAATGCAAGGGAGGCTTTGGGGATGCTCAGCTTGCTGCTGTCTTGTGCCCCCAGGAAGTCTGTGATAGCCCCATGGATCCCCTGTAGGCTGTCACTCAGCTGCCCTCAGCACCTCAGGAGACACTGGCTCTCTTCTACTTGGAGAAGGAAATAGTCAGGACCAAGAAAGTTTGTAAGACTTCCTGAAGGAGACAGCAAATGCGGTCAACAGAAGATTCTAGATGTTTATTCCTCTCTTTCCAATCCAGTGTTCTTCCTGAGCGAGGCTCAAGCCCTGGAAGGGCTTCCTCTAGGCTGGACTCTAAAGATGGGAACATGCGCAGTCCTGCCAAATGTGCTGCACGCAGCTCCGGGAGGGCCATGCCAAGGGGTGTGGGCGGGGGAAGGGTGATGTGCTCCCTCTGGGGAAGGTGGGGGAGGTTACCACAGTGCAGCCAGGTTTCTCACCATCAGCCTCTACCAGCTTTGCCCCTGAACTTCAGCATCAGTCTGTTCCTATTTCTAGGGCTTCAAAACTTGCCTACCAAGGTGCACATCGATAAATCACTGCACACTCCGGGGCATGATTTCCTCAGCAGGTGGAAGCAGGTGGCTGGGAGGCCTGTAATGATCAGCCCTCTGCAACAGGCCTGCTCCCTCCCGTTGGTTGTGGCAGCCCACTTTAAGAGGAGAACGGGCTCTGGAAACGCCTTTTACAAAGCCACACTTAGAAACAAACTGAGGGTGCTTCTCTGCTCAGGGAAGACAATGGACTACATTAGCAATGTCTTGTTTGCCTTTGCTCTGCCAAGCTAAAGCTTCAGAACACTTTGGGGAATTCACTTGACAAGCAAAGAACAGGAGGCCCACGCTGTACCAAGCCTCACGCACACTGTCCCTGCAGCTCCTGCCCCTGGGGACGTGTGGCTGTGTGGGATTGGGCAGGTGCAGCTGGCGGCGGTGGCTGCCTTCCGCAGATTGCTCACAGTCACCGCTCTGACTCCTTTCCCTTTCTGTTCTGAAGACACATGTTATTTCCCTTGAACCAGACTCTGACATGATGATGGAAATACAAAGCCTGGGGTGCCTGTGTCTCCCCCCCGACCACTGGGCAGCCTTGAGGCTCTGTTATACCTTTGTCACACAGTGTGGGTGCCATCCCTAGTGTGTGAGGGGCCCATGCTGCTTCCAGCATGATGTGCCCAAGGGAGCACCTACTTTTCATGCTCTAAAAATTCCTTCAGAAACATGGAGCTTGGTGGCATATGCCTTTAATCCCAGCCCAAGAGATACAGAAGCAGGTAGAGCTCTGTGAGATCGACGCCAGCCTGGTCCACATAATGACTTCCAGGTAGGCTGGAACTAGGGAGATTCTCCCTCAAAAAAAAAAAAAAAATTTCTCCAGAAGGGCCAGCAAGATGGCTTGACTGGCAAGGGTGCTTGCTGTGCAAGCCTGACGACCTGAGTTCAATCCCCAGAACCCACAATGGAAGGAATGACTCCTAAAAGTAGTCATCTGACCTCCACATGTATGTGTACACACACACACACACACACACACACACACACACACACACCCTACACAGCAAATAATAAAAAATGAATTTTTAAAAATTTTAACTTTCCAAACAGTCAGGCATGGTGGCGTATGAGAGATGAAGCCAGGAGGATAAGTTCAAGGTTGTCTTTGGCAACATGACATGAGTTTAAGGCTAATCTGGGTTACATAAGGCCTGTGTTCAAACAAACAAGAAAACATCCTCCTGGGGGGTGGGCAAAGAGTTCAGCCAGCAGTGACTTCAGAGGGACAGCTTGACTTACTTTCTCTGAATTTACTGCTGAGCCAGCAAGGTCCTTCTGACCATTGATCTGCAAACCAGCCATATCAGGAATCAAAGTCCAGCCCAGTGGCCAAAGAAGGTAATCAGGGCATTTGGGGCCCTTTTAGAGGGAAGGCCAGTCTGAATCTATGAAAATCCAGAATGTATAATAAAATGTAATTGCTTAGGAGCTAGAGAGATGGCTCGGCGATTAAGAGCACTGGCTGCCCTTGCAGAAGACCCAGGCTCGATTCACAGTACCCACATGGCAGCTAACAACCACCTGTAACTCCAGTTCCAGGGGACCCAACACCCTCTTCTGACCTCTGTGGGCACTGAATGACACAGTTGCACTTACATGCATACAGGCAATACACTCATACACATAAAATAAAAATAATAAGTACAATATTTTAAAAATAGAGTTCAAGCTCAGCTACATTTTGAGTTTGAGACCAGCCTAGACTATAAGACCTTATCTGAAAAGAGAAGAAACTTAACCTGTAGTCCAATGTTCCTCAGCTTACAGTGGGGCCATGTCCTAATGACTCTGTCCCAAGTTGAAAATATCCTACGTCCAAAATGCACCGGAGGGCCAGCAAGATGGCCCAGTAAAGGCGCTTGCAGCCGAGTCTAACAACCTAAGTTGGAGCTCCAGACCCATGTAGAGGAAGGAGAGAACTAACTCCTGCATGCTGTCCTCTGACCTCCACACACATGCCATGGCACACGTGTGCTCACATACACACACATATATTCACATGGCCACAATATTGTTTAAGGTAATAAAAACAATTTAATGCACTGAAGACACCCACTGAACATCAACACTCCTGAACAGTGCACAGAACACTTCCAGTAGCCTACCACTGGGCGCATCCTCCTAACACCAAGCCTGTTTTATAGAAGGTGTTAAGTTTTATGTATAATCTAGTGAAAAACAGAATGGGCATGTGGGTTTACCATCACACATCATAAATTGAAACTCTAAATTAAACCGTCATAGGTCATAACTCATCAGTATGGCCAAAAGTGATCGTGAAAGAGGAAAAAAAGGTAGAAGGATCTAGAATGTCGAGGCAGACTGCAGTCAAAGTCAGGTGAGCAGGTGGGCCCGGCTGATGAGAATACATTTAGGTAAAGACTCTATCCCATCTGACACACGGCCACCGGGAAGGAGCCATGCCCGGCCCAGGGGTCCAATGCAAGTGCAAGGGATAGAATCTTCCAGACCTGTTCCAGGAGGCCCACATGGCTGGAGGATGACAAGCAAGAATGAGGACAGCACATAAGGTCAGAGAGGGTCTGGGACCAGTAGTAAATCCTGTGTGACTAGAAGCTGCCAGCATTCACCCTGCCAGGGCAGGGTCTGGAGCAAGGCTTTGCTGACTGCTGTGCTGAGAATGGATATGAGATAAGAGAAATACACAGCAGCAGATTGAGGCCTGATGGCAGAGTTCTGATGAGAGGGGGCCAGCTCTCTGATGGTCCGGTAGGAGCAGGGGGCAGCACTGTGGGTTCTGCAGGTATCGATCGCCAACCCACTAAGAGGGTTCAGTGAGTAAAGGCACTTGCCACCAAGCCTCAACCCGAGTTTGATCCCCAGGTCCCAGATGGTAGAAGGAAAGAACTGACTCCCATAAGTTGTCCTCTGACATCCACACTCACACTGTGGTGCACACACACACACACTAAATAAAAGTAGTTTAAAATTAACAAAAAAGTGGCTGGAGAGATGACTCAGTGGTTAAGAGCACTAGTTGCTCTTGCAGAGGACCTGGATTTAGTTCCCAGCACTCACATGGCAGCTAATAAACCTAACTCCACTTCCAGGGGAATCCAAAGCCCTCTTCTGACCTCCACGGGCATTGTACAACACAGATGCATACATGCATGCAGACAATACATTCATACACATAAAATTAAAATAATAAAATATTTTATTAATAAAAAGATATTTGCTTCTTATGTGTCTCTGTGTGAGATTCTGTGTGTCTGTGTATGTACCGAGTGTGTGAAGGAACCAACAGAGGCCAGAAGATGATGTTGGATCACCTAGAACTGGAGTTAGAGGCAGCTGTGAGCCATAATTTGGGGGCTGGGAATGGAACCCGAGCCCTCTGCAAGAGCAGCCAGTGCTCTTAACCACCGAGCCATCCCTCCAGTCCCGTGCTGAAGTTTTTCATGCTATGGTAGACTGGGGGCATCTCCTTCTCCTAGGACGGACTTCCCGTCTTATTCTCCTTTCTTTGGGGAACCCCACCCCCATTTTGTGTGGTCTTGACATCAGCCCACCCCGATGGCCTCCTCCTTAGGGTGGCCATGTGTTCAAGGATGCAAGTCAGAACCGATCCCAGGTCTGAGCGATGGGCTGTACTCTGGGAAAGGGAGAGATTGCTGCTGCTGGACCATCTCCCCCAGCTGCATGGAAAGGAAGCTTTGGGGCAGAGTGAACCCACACCCCAGGAGCCCCTGGTTCCAGTGCTGTCCCCAAGTGTCCACCCTTTATGTCTGTCTTCACTAAACCGATGCCACTGAGCAGGTACTTTATGAACAAGGGTTTATTTGGCTCCCCCACCTGGATGCGGGGCAGGTAGGATGTGGAACTCAAGAGGCCGCACCTGGTGAAGGCTTTCTTGCTGAGCCACCGGGTGGGGAGAAACAGCGCAGGGAGAAAGGTGCGGAGCTAGCCCTTTCCCGGGTGCTCCCTCTCCACAGTGAATCCACTCCATGACAAAAGGACTAATCTTGTGTGGTGCAGGCCTCTAATCTCAGCACTCGGGAGGCAGAGGCAGGCGGATCTCTAAGAGTTCCAGACCAGGCAGGGCTACAAAATGAGACCCAATCTCAAAAGAGGGGACGGGGAGGGAAGCACTAATCTATTCATAAAGGCTCTGATTAACCACCTGCCTCGAGCTTGCTCGCAGGTTTCCTCAGTTTGATTCTGCAGCCCGAAGGTCCTCACCAGATGCCAGAATCATGCCCTGGAAACAAAAACTATTCCTTCAGATTCTCCGACCCCAAAAGTAGCGCATCTGGAAAACCGCACCAAGCCTAAGCACGCTGCTCGGTCTTCTCAGACAGGAGAGAAAAGAGAGACCTTCTTGGCCTTTCTCTTCAAATAAGATGAAACCAGCAGACGAAGACACTGGGTGGGCAAAGAGCAGCTGGGTGGGCGGGACTGGCTGGGCCTTAGGAGGAAATGCTGGAAAACCGCACCCTCACCCACACCCCCCATCCCACCTCCAGGCACAGGAGGTGCTCCCGTTCCACCGGCGGGGCGCCTTGGGCCCTCTTGGAGGGGGGCAGACCAAGTGCCCAAAGTCCCACTGACTGAGGTTCTGCCCCTGATGCCCCCCTACGCCCCCTGCACAACCCCCACCCTAGAATGCCAAGAGGCAGGTCGCGCACACAGCTTCCCCCCTGCAGAGGACCCTGAAACACCTGCAGCTAACGCGCACTCTGGGTGCCCAGGGTGGCCTGGCTGCCCGAGGTTAAAGTGCTCACCTCGGTTCTGGCTCACCATAGCAGTATGAGGACTGTGCATGGAATGGTTCTCTGGAGCCCATCTGAGGACTTCAGAAGGACTATGCGGCCTTCAGCCTGGAGGCTTTTCTGAGCACTAAGAGGGAATCTGTGCTCACTAGAAAGAAAAGTTAAGATGGAGAAACAGGTGCCAGACGGCTCTGAGCTGGACTAACCCTCTCCCGCAATTCCACTGCCAGGGCTCCTTGGGCATGGTCGGGGACCCCTCAGCTCCAGGAAAGCTGGGGAGGGGGGCACGGAGCTGCAGGGAGCTGAGGGCCTGTGAGGGAACTTGACCTACCCCAGTAAGTCCATCAGGTCTGTGCGCCGCCCTCAAGCTGCCTTTCATTAAATAAAGGTTCATTTACCCAGGACCAATGGAGACCTGCCCTGGGGGTCACTACTGGAGAGGCAGTTGAGGCCTCTAGGGTTTATTCTCCCATCCCCCTGGAGCAACTGTACCCTAGGGCCTGAGGTTGGGTTGTCTGGGAAATAATCTGGATCAGCAATACATGAGAAAGCTTGTTGGGTTCAGGAGCCAACCCTTGAGGTCCAGGTATAGGGAGTAGGTCAAACACAGACACTATGAGTCTGCACAGGGCACCCTGGAACTGGGGTGACCCTTCCAAGTTGCCAAGGGTAAGGACTGGTCCGGTGCTCCCCTGTGTCAGCTGCTGTGAGCTGCCCTCGGAGGACATATATAACCCCGGCAAGGTAGCTCCCTTCTGTGAAGGGTAAGTCCCAAGGCAGAGATCTGCTGTGAGCTGAGGGAACCCATCTGGGCAGCTGAAGGACCAGTCATGGACCACTTCTGCCATACACCCCAAGCCCAGACACTTTGATGCTCTGCCCTCTGTACCCCTTTTCTTTCTGTTATGTAGCTAATGGTCATAGCTCCTTTAAAAAAAAGGCGGGGGCGGGGGGCTTTTTCCAGACAAGCCCAGACTCAGGCTGGAATATAAAACCTATTTCCTGGACAGAGACCTTGACCCATGCGTGTATCAGGTGGCCGACCTTAATGACTGGTATGGCCTAGGGACAGAGTCACAAAATATAAATGTGGCTGCTCAGGGCCTGTCCTTGTGACTATATAGATGGGAGGGGGCAGCCCTCTCCCCACAAGGAGGAATTCTGTAAGTTATAGGCATGCACATCCCAAGGTAACTACTGCAATCCAAAGGTAACAACATCCAAAAGGCGTTTCAGCTTCCAGACTAAAGAAATGCCATATGCCGAGGCACGGGAGTGTGAAGAGGTATGACATGTTCAGAGAATTCATACATTTATTCATTCAACAAATATTTACAGAGCACCTGCTTATACCAGACGTGATTTCAGGCTGGAGGTACAACTGTGAAAGAAACACAGCCCCTGCCCTGGGAGAGCTGACATTCGAGAGAAACACGGTGAACAAACAGGCAGGAACCAGGAGGCCATAAGTCCCTTAGACAGGTAGGAAGCCAGGAAGGGAACACTGAATGTGGCAGCTAAGGGTAAGCATATGCTAATCCCACAAGATCAGAAAAACTGGTCTGTGATGGTAGCGTTTGAGCAAAGGTCTGGAGGAAAGGACTGCAATGCGGAGGCCTGCTAGTGGGCCTGAGCTGGAAGCTAAAAGCTCAGGGCTGGGCAGGATCTCACAGGCCCTAGTGACAGGTAGGACTTTGGCTTTCTATGTGGGGAGGGGTAGACAATCCTGCGAACTGCTGGAGTCCTCCTGTGGGTTACGATGCAGTGAGTCAAGGGCACCACAGTCACCAGGGTTTACTTGTTAACTCACCGGCACACACCATGTGCAGGAGCATCCACACCCGTCATAGGAATTGGGAAACTGATAGACATCCGTAAGAACACAGGCCAGCAATGCTGAGTGTGGGGCCAGGTGAGAGCCCTGCTGGCAATGCTTGGATGACATGCTGTGTGAAGAAATACAGTGTAGTATGGTCTAGGTCCCCTAACCTACTATGATCGAAAAGAAGTCAGGCCGGACAGATGGCTCAGCAGTTAAGAGCATATACTACAGCGAGCTTTACTTCAGTTTCCAGAACCCATGTCAGGTGGCTCACAAATGCCTATAACTCCAGGTCCAGGGGATCTGATGCCTTCTTCTGACCTCCACAGGCAAAATACATACATTCTATGTATCCACATATACACTCACACAGGGACACACGTACACATAAATAAGAAATGAAAGCATAGGGGCTGAAGAGACCACTCAGTGGTTAAGAGCACTGGCTGCTCTGGCAGAGGACCCAGGTTCGATTCCCAGCACCCATGTGGCAGCTAACAACCGTCTATAACTCCATTTCCAGGAGATCTGATGCCTTCTAACCCCTGTGAGCATTGCACAACACAGGTGCACTTACATACAGACAATACACACGTATACATAAAATACAAATAATAAGATATTTTAAATATTTTAAAAAGAAAAGAAAACCCTCCATTAATGGTGGGAGTTGGAGACTCTAGTGTGTGTGGTTGCTGCCCTGCAGGGGCAGTGAGCAGCGAGGCACGTTGATCGACATAATGATTTGAGCTGGTTTGCACCATTCTCCCTCCGTGGTCCAGGAACCAGGAGTAGAGAGTTACAGAAACATCGAGAGTTTGCTTTGGTTTTAAAGAGACCGTATCTCACTATGGTGTTGAGGCGGGCCTCTTACTCTTGGCCTTAAATACTCCTCCTGCCTTAGCCTCCTGAGTGTCTGGGATTATAGCCACCACCATGCCAGATGTTTGCTCCTCTTTTAAACTGTTGGAACAATGTTGGGACCTGAACGCAGGGCCTTGCATATGCTAGACAAGCACTGAACCACTGAACCACATTCCTAAGCTTTGCTTTATTTTTGTCTTTAGGCTAAGGTCTGGTGTAACCCAGGCTGGCCTTAAACTCCCTATATAGCTTAGGATGACCTTGAACCTCCTGCCATCATCTCCCAAACGCTGAGATCAAACCCAGGGCCTCATGCTTATCAGGTAGGTGTTCTACCACCTGAGTTCACCCCCTAATTCCCCTACTTTCTGCAAAGCTTACTGCTGTCTTCTTGGAATGATGACCCATCAAGTGTTAAGTAATGTCTGGACGCTTTTTACCCAGAATAACCACCCACCCCAGCTTCTACAACTGCTTTTCTTCCCAGGAAGTCAGGTGTGTGAACAAACAGGGCCATTTGTCTTAGGAAGATTTTTTTAATATTTATTCATTCGTATAGTGTGTGTGTTTGTGTGTGTGCACACACGTGCGCACTCTGGCATGAGTGTGCAACTTGCAGGAGGGTTCTCTCCTTCTACCAGGTGGGTTCTGGGGATCGAACTTGGGTTATCAGACTTAACAGCAAGTGCCCCTATTCACTGAGCCGTCTCACAGGCGCTGCCTTACAAACTCTTAATGCTCTGCTGTGTTAGTTGTCTATCAAGGTAGAACTTGCTGCACAAAGTGGGCTGCAACAAGAATTCACACAGTTTATGTGATCAGGTAAGAAGTGATTGACCTGACTGACTCTCTGCCCCTGCTCCCCATCTCCTGGTTGAAGCAAAATCTGCTGGAGTTAGGATCAAGATAGAGAGGATCTAGAGGGATGGCTCAGGGGACAAGAGCACTGACGACTCTTCAGAGAACTTGAGTTCAGTTCCTGGCACCCACATGGCAGTTAACAACCATCTGTAATTCCAGTTCCAGGGAATTCAATGCTCTTCTGGCCTCTCAGAGTATTGCACACATACATGGTGTATGTCCAGACATGCTGGCAAAACGTACATGCGTGTAAAATAATCAAAACATGTAAAGACAGGCAGAGAAGGAATGAGAAGAGACAGCCCTCAAACGATCCTCATATACAGCTGGGCCAAGAAATGGGACCAGGGACTGGAGCGATGGCTCCAGTTGAGAGCATTGACTGGTCTTGCAGAGGATCCAGGTTGAGTCCCAGCACCCACATGGCAGCTAACAACTGTCCCTAACTCCAGTTCCAGGGGACCTGACATCCTCTTCTGACCTTGCCCAACACAGGAGCACTTATATGCAGACAATACACTCATAAAATTAATAATGATAATAATAAAATAAATGGGACCAAAGCTGAACATCTTTTGCCAGCTCTTCATCTGAAGGGGATTAATGCCCCAAATATAGAAAGAACACAAAAAATTAAACACCCAAGATCCAAATAATCCAATCAATAAATGGACAAATGAACTAAACAGACAGTTCTCTAAAGAAATACAGACAGAGGCTGGGTGAGGTGGTGCATGCTTGCAATTTCAGCGCTCGTGATGTGCAGGGAAGAGACCAGATGCTCAGGATCATCTCTTGACAACATAATTCAAAGCCAGACTAGCTAGAGAGAGACCTTTGCGGAAGTGGGTGGGGACTTTGCTTTCATCCTGAGGTGAAGATGAGGGGAACACAGGCAATGTGTCTACAAGCAAGACACCCCAAGGAGCACTCACCACCACCAGGAGCCAAGAGGAGCCTGGCACGGACTGCCTCAGCACAGGGCACAGCCACGGGAGGTGGCCAGTAGGTGGGTAGAACGAGATAGATAAACAGGCAGACAGACACATAGAAGCTAGGCACATACCACGATACCCAACAATAAAATATTTTTTAAAAGAGGAGAGTGAAAGGCTGCTGAGGTGGCTCAGCAGATGAAGATGCTTGCTGCCTAATGACCTGACTTCAGTCCTCCAACCCACATGGTGGAGAGAACCGACTCTTGAGCGTCTTCCTCCGGCCTCCGTACATGCACTGTGGCACCCTTGCACATTCCCACACACCCCATAAACAAACAAATATAAATACATATAAAATATTGAGACAGAAAGAGAGAAAGCTGTGTCGCAGCATTTGACTGTGGGTGTGATGTGCCGCACTGCCTTAGGCCCCTGCCACTGTGCCTTCCCCACCATGACGGACTGGGCCCTCCAACTGTGAGCCAAAATAAACCTTTCCTTCCTTCCTTAAGTTGCTCTTGTCACAGAAACCAGTAAAGTAACTAATACAGGCTCCAAAGAAATAAGTCACACCTTATTCCAAGACATGACGGGGCAGGAGGGAGGGAGCACTGGGCTACAGGAAGGATCTTACTTAGGCCAGTTTCCTTTCAGCTGGCGGGATAAGGACAGGCTACCCGCTAACTTGACCTGAAGAACAGAGAATGTGGCATTGTATGTCTCAGTATCAGAGTGCCAAAGATTATTTAGCCAGCCCCAGGCAGCCTGTCAGCAGAGGATTTTAATAGTTCCAGATGCCCTGGCAAGTTTCCTAGTGTATGGCACTCACTGGAGCCAGGACTAGGCACACTACAGTGATGAGGCACTTTTGTCCACCGCTGACCTCTGGACATTCAGGTCCTCTGTATACTGGGTTACCAACCTGTTCACCAACCTCTGGTCACACCAGGCTGAGCTGTAACCACGTCTCCACCAGCTGTGCTGTAGACTCTGCACTAACTCACCAGCGGTCTTTTTGATCTATGCTCACACCACATCAAGTGCTTAGGGATGACGTCTAGAAGCTGTCACTTACCCCTGTCTGCCATACAGGGTGTTTGCTTGGAGGTGAGTGTGGGGATGGGGATTAGATGTCATAGTCACATATCAGTTTTCTTTATGCAAAACTGAGACCCTCAGAGGACCGAAAATGAGATTCCAGCTACTTCCCCACAGACACTGGCTGTACTGTCAACCACCATCTGTAACTCTAGTCCCAGGGGAATTCAACACCCTCTTCTGACCTCTGAGGACACTGCACAACACGGGTGCACCTACACTCAGGCAGGCAATACACTCATACACATAAAACAAAAAAATTTTTTTAAATGAAAACATTTTTGTGGTAACTGGGTTTTCACGTATCAGTGACCCATTCATTTGTTTGCTCATTTAACAAGGAACTTTCCAAGCTCCCTTTATAAGCAATTACTGTTCTAGGGACCTATGACTATAGAACCTTTTACCTCGGAACACAACGATAAATGCCTTTCTGAAGATGATTTAAATTCATCCTCATATGGGGAAAAATTCATCCTCTCACATGTCACAGAGAATTCATCTAATTTAAACAGTTCTGAAAAATCATGTCCTGGGCAGGCAAGATGGCCCAGAAGGCCAAGCTTGATGACTTGAGTTCAGTCCCTGGAACCCACAGGATGGAAGGAGAGAACCAGTTCTTGTGCATTGTTCTCTGACCTCCACACATGAACAAGTGCATGTCCCACCCACCACATGCAAAATAAACAAACATAAAGAAAATGTTTTAAGATCATGGGCTGAGGACATGGCTCAGGGGTAGAGCACTTGCCTAGCATGCATGAGTCCCTGAGTCTAAGAGAAAAAAAAATGGAGAAAGGCTTTAACAATGTCAAGAAATCTTTTTTTAAAAAAAGGAAAAAAAATATATAAGTAAGTCGATTTATGAAGAGAAAACATCTAATTGGAAGTATCATAAGGGGCCGGAGAGACGGCTCAGCAGTTAAAATACCCCTCTTGTAGAGGACTAGGTTTCAGTTAGTTCCCAGTACCCACATCAGGCAGCTCATACCCCTGTAACTCTCATTCCAGGAACTTGGATACCCTCTTCTGGCCCCTACGGGTACCTGCACACATGTGGTACTCACACAAGCACACACATCCACATAAAATACAGTAAACAAATCTTTAAGAAGTACCACAAAGGGCTGGAGAGGTGGCTCAGCAGTTAAGAGCACTTCCTGCTCATGCAGGGAGCCTGGGTTCAATTCCTAGCACCCACACGGCAGCTAACAGCAGTTTCTCACTCCAGTTCCAAGGGAGCCAGTGACACTACATGGCATGCACACGGAGCGTTCACATACACGCAGGCAAACACTTATTTACATAAAATACATTTTATTTATTTATGTCTTTTTGAGACAGGGTCTCTCTGTAGCCCCAGATGGCCTGGAACTCACTATGTAGACCAGGCTGGCCTTGACCTCATAGAAATCTGGCTGCCTCTGCCTCCTGAGTTGCTGGGATTAAAGGCATGTGCCACCACGCCTGGCATAATTTTCATTTAAAAAAATATTTTATGTGTATGAGTGTAATGCCTGCATATATATAATTGCACCCATGTCATGCACTGCCCACAGAGGGTGTCAGATCCCCTAGAACTGGAGTTAGGGACAGTTGTTAGCCTCCATGTGGGTGCTGGGACTTGAACCATGGTCCTCTGGAATAGGAGTAAGTGCTCTTAACCTCTGAACCATCTCTCTAACCTCCCAAATTTATTTGTGTGTGCCGCCCCAACCCCCCGAGTGTGTGTGTGTGTGTGTTACACATGTGTTGTGCCCAGAGAAAAATTTTCAGGAATCACCTATACTATTAATTTCTCAGTATTCTTTGAGAAAGAGTTTGTTCAGAGGTTTAAGAGTGGGAGGAGCAGGCGAGTCTCACACTACCGAATGTCCTCAGCAGGACAGGTCTGCCGCCTGCCTTGTTGCTAAAAACACTTCAGGTTTTTAACGCCCAAGCAGGTCCATCTTCCCACCTTTCTGGCTTCAGAAAAGGAAGAAGGTTGGCGCCAGGTACAGTGGCACAGACCTGTAATCCTGGCACTTGGGAAGTAGAGGCAGAGAGATCAGGTTACCCTCCCTGTGTGGCCAGGAAAGCCAAAGCTCCTTTCCTCTTCTTTATTTATTTAGTGTGAATGAGTGTATCGCCTGCACACATGTAAGTGCACCCATGTCATGCAGTGCCCTTGGAGGTCAGGAGAGAGCATCAGATCCCTAGAACTGGAGTTACAGTTTTTGGCTGTCACGTGGGTGTTGGGAACCAAACCCGGTCCTCTGCAAGAGCAGCCAAGTGCTCTTAACTGCTGAGCTATCTCTCCAGCCCCAGTCCTTCCTCTTCTTTATGTAAAACACATGCAAGAGTAGTCTCAGGATAGACTCCTAGGGGTGCATAGCCAGAGCAAAGGCGAACTTTGCTAGATGTTTCCATATCGCCAGATTGTTCTGCTCTGCATCCCACCTGCACTGGACAAATCTGCCTCCTTTCCCATGGCCCTGACCCAAGAGGAGGGTAATAGATGGGGAGTTCTATCTTACTTCCTTGAAAATTATTTGGGGTCTACCTCTGCCTCCCTGGTGTTAGGACTACAGGCATACACCACTATATCTGGTTAAATTTTGTTTATTGTGTTTATTTTTAATACAGGTTTTCTTTGTAGCCCAGGCTGGCCTTGAACTTGAAATCTTCCCAACTCAGCATCTTGACTACTGGGATTACAGACATAAACCACTACACCAGGCTCTTATCTAACTTTTTTGTTGTTCCAAAAATAAACTTAAATTTTGATATAGTTTTAGATTTACAGAAAAACTGAAAGTCCAGAATTTCCTTCATCCCCTCCATCCGACTTCCCACACCGTCAGCATCTTACAAACCACGGTGTAAAGCTGGAAATAAACACTGGTCTGTTGCTGTTAACTACGCTCTGAGCTGTATTTAGAGTCTTCCAGTTCTCCACCAATGCTCTTTTTCTGTCCCAGGATCCAATCCTGGATCCCACGCTGTGTTTAGTGTCAGGGTGTTTTTTATTTCACAGACTTAGCTGGGGGCTTCCGGTTGCTGATGAAGCAGGGAACTCCTGGGGAACTCTGTCTCTCACAGCTGGGGGAATGTGAGCTCTTATTAATCCCTTCCACCTCTCTGGATGTAGCTACTATTTTAATCTGAGAAAGCATGATCGAGAGGAGTAAGAACACAGACCTTAAAAATTACTCACAAGCTCCCCTCACCCACCGTCACTGCTTCTAGTGCGAACCCCTAGAGAGCCTGGGGCAGCCTGCTCTTGGCAGTTCTCAGCCAATGCAATAGTCAGCCAGTGATTGAGTCCCTCTTGTGTGTGCAAAGCTCTCTGGTAGATGCCATGGGGGAAACAGTTTTAAAGGGCCCATACCCCACTTTGACGGAGCTGACATGTATTCAGAGAAACAGCCAGGCCCAGGTGGGGGTGAGCAAGACCAGAAGACAAGTTCCACCTGGAGGGCTGAAGAGGGCTTCTGGGCAGGTAACTTCTGAACCAAGCCTGGGAAGAAGGGTACGACTTCTGTGGTGAAGGACAAGGGGAACCGTGTTCTGGATGGAAGGAAAGGCTCAGAGGTGTGAGAACAGGAGTCAGGTGCAGAGAATGTACAGCTCAGGATTTCACAGCCAGATGGGCATAGCATAATGGAGGGCCTTAAAAGGCCCCAAATTCCAACTAACACGGTGACAGGAGATATACCTCCCTCCAGCTGGCAGTAAAAAGCATCCTGATTCCCAGGAGGAGTAAAATCAGCTGGAGTGCTTTAGGCAGTGGGTTAACACATGGGGGTGGGGTGGACAGCTGGCAGGAAGGGAATTGTCTTCCGGGGTCATAAGCACCCAGTGGGGGCGGGGTGAGCCAGGGGGAGGTCACAGGAGTGGAAGGGGGAGAGGCAGGAGAGAAGATGGGAAATGAGTGGTTTGTGACTCTGAGGATGAGGCTGTGTGCAGACAGTGACTGAGGCCACAAGCCGGAGGAGAGACAGACAGGAGCCATGTTTGTCGAAGAGGCTAGTTAGACCAGGGAACTATGAAGTCAAAGGTGCTGAGGGCACCCAACCAGAAGTCAGGCTGGAGACTGTTGCTCAAGTCTAGGTATGTCATTGTCTGTGGCAATGTGTCCTCAAGGAAGAATGAGGAAGATACCAACCAGCTTAGCTGGTATCATGTTCCAAATGCCCCTGCCATCTAAGGACCTGCAGCTCTTGCATAATGCCCTAAAGACCCGTGTCCACAGGGAGTCAAAATATTTCCTGAATTAATGGGTACCACTGCTTGTCCTGGGAATGAAGTTCAGTTGGTAGAGTGCTTGCTTAGTGTGCACGAAGCTCCGGATTCGATACCCAGCACTGCATAAACCAGGCATGGTGAAGAATGTCTGCATTCCCAGTATTCAGGAGGTGGAGATGGAAGGATCATACACGTAAAATAAATAAAAAATAATAATGATTTTATGTGTATGAATGCATTGCCTGCATGTGTCCATGTGCCATGCAGTGCATGCATGACAGAAGAGGGTGCAGGTCGGCTAGAACCGGAGTCACAGATGGTTGCCAGCCCCAATATGAGTGCTGGTATTTGAACCTGGATCTTCTGCAAGAGCAGCTAGTACGCTTAACCACTCAGCCATCTCTCCAGCCCCCGTAAGTAAAATATTTTTTTTTAAAAAAAGCAAGCAGGCTGCGCCCAGACTAGAGGAGCAAGGCAGGGATCCTCGGTGGCCTGGGCTTCAGCTCCGGCCTTGGCTTCCTTCCACCACGAACTGACTGGGCGTGTCAGCCAAATAAACCCTTTCCTCCCCAACTTGCTTTCGGTCAGTGTTTTATCACAGCAACAGAAAGTAACCGGGACACAGGGTCTTGCAGCGTGGCCTCTGCTGACCTCCAGCACCCATGTGCCTGCCCCAGCCTCCTGAGTGCCGGAATTACAGGTCTGAGCCACCGTGCCCGGCCTCTTCACCCTCCCTGATACCGCTGTTTAGAATCCCCCCCGGCTGGGGGCGGTTTCCTCCACACCCTTCAATTTACACATTCATTGGTTCGTTCACCGGTGCGTGAGCTAAGCCGGCTTGAGCCAGGCACTGCTGCGGCCCCCGGGTCGTCCCCAGCCCCGGGGCGGTGCAGGGACAGACGTCGTGTCTGCTTGGGGTCGGTCGGGCCGCTGCGCAAGGCCCGCAGCTTTCCGGCTGCCTCCGACGCCGCCCCGGGACCCCAGCCTGCGACCCGGAAGTCCTGGGACCTGCCGAGCCCGACCGAGGGGCGGGGCCTGAGCCTTGGAGACCTTCCGGTGCCCTGACCTCCGCCGCCTGGAGAGACGGCCCCGCGACCTGAGCAATGGGTGAAAACGCCCCCAGGGCCCCTTGGACAGGAGTGGGGCGGGAGAGGGGAGACCCCGCAGGAGCTCCCTCGTGCCTCCCCGCTCCCTGTGGAGGGACACACACCGTGCCCCTTCCCTGAGTGTCCCAGCTTTCTGTCCCCGAGTCCTGCAGAGCCAGACTGGCGGAGGGTGGGGCCTCCAGACACTGCCTTGTGTGGCCGCTCAGAGTCCTGACAGCCCCTAGACTAGAAGAGAGTGTGCATGCCTATTCGGGGTTGCAGAGGGCCTGCCGCGGGAAGGTCAGCTCTGGTCCACACGTGACCTCCCGGGGTCGCAGAGTCCTGCTAGTCCTCCCTAAGTTCTCTCTCCACCGTTCCCAGAGTGAGCTGGACCGTGCTCTACACATCCCTGGGCTCAATGCGGTGACAGGCAGGGTGTGGGAGTTGGGTGTGAATGTCTGGGTACTCACTCAGAAGGCTTAGAAAATGTTGGCTGTCCCTACAGGCTGGATTTCCAAGAAAGTCCAGCTTTAAGAGACAGACTGCTCTGATGGTGTTGTAAAACCTCGGGCCATCCTCCTCCCTACCTCTGTGATCTCCCACATTTTGTTGTCTGTATGTGGCTTTAGTTGGCCTGGAACCCCTTCTGTAGACCAGCCTGTCCTGAACTTGCTTCAGTTCTCCTGACCCCTCAGTGCCAGGAGTCGAGGTATGGATCACCATACCTGGCTCTCACTGAATATTTTAAGAGACAGACCACTGCAGATGTTTTCATTACAGTCTATTTGTTTTTTTGGTTCGTAGTCTCCTGTATCTCAGGCTCGCCTCTAGCTCAATATGTATCCAAGGCTGATCTTGTATTCCTGAGCCTCCTGCCTCCACCTCCTGAGTCTTGGGATGACAGGTGTGCACCTATTAACAGTCTATTGTTATAATTGTGTCTTACGAATAATTGTTAATCTCCGGTGCCTAATTCAAAGCTAAACTTTATCATAGATGTATATAGAGAAAGGTGTAGATGGTAGACATTGCAGGTAGACATCTGTACTGCCTGGATTTTTAGGCATCCTCGGAGACTCTTGTGGTATGAACCCCACAGCGAAGGGACACTGGACTCTATTTACTCCGGTTTTACACAGAAGGAACCTGAGGCTTGAAAGGTTTTAGGAACGTGTCCAAAGTTATATAGTCAACAAGTGGCATGGTTCAGGCCAGCCAGCTCTGAAGACACAGCCCAATGGGATGCATCCTGAAAAGCCTGCTCAGATCTCTGCCATCCAGGAGGCCCCATTATCCTTCCTCCTCAGAGTGTCTGTCAATGTGTCTTTTCAGGGCCAGGACATAGGTTAGTAGGGCTAGTGCCTGCATAATGATGAGCCCATAGATAGGGACTCAGGAAGTGCTGGCTTCATGTTTGCAGGGAATGAATGGCTGGTTCTACTTGCAGGTCTGTTCTCAGAACTGAAGGTGACTGTGCCCTGGGGTCACATCGCTCTCAAAGCCTGGGGCTCCCGAAAGAATCCCCCTGTTCTCTGCCTGCACGGCTGGCTGGACAATGCCAACTCCTTTGACAGGCTCATCCCTCTTCTCCCGAAAGGTGGGTCTTTGGGCTGGAGGGCAGTGGAGGGGCAGGAGTGCCCAGACCCCTTCTCTTCCTCCTCTCTCTGCTGTAGATTTCCAGTACGTGGCCATGGATTTCGGAGGTCATGGGCTCTCCTCCCATTACAGCCCTGGTCTCTCTTATCACCAACAACACTTTGTGAGTGAGATCAGAAGGGTGGTAGCAGGTGAGCCGGGGGGGGGGGGGCGGGGGACGGGACAGGACAGGGGGACAAAGTGAGTGCCTTGAGGAGAGGGGCTCTGCAGCATTCCTCTCCTGCTAGAAGTGGGATGTGTATCCAGGAGCATTGCTGGCCTGGCGCACCAATTCTGCCAGCAGCTGAAAAGAGCTTGCGTTCTCCTGCAGCTGAGCTGGACCCCCATGCTGGTCTCTTCTGGGCAGGGAGGTGTGTCACAGATGCTTGGAGGGACATCCCAAGCTCAGGGACATAGAGAAAGGGGACAGGATAAGGCTGCCCTGTGCAAACCTTCTGCCTCTGTGTTTTCAGCCTTTAACTGGACTAAGGTCTCCTTCGTGGGCCACAGTTTTGGTGAGTTAGCTTTGGCCAGGACCTTACTGACTTCTGTGGAAGACTGTAGGGGGAAGTGAAGTTGGGACAGTGGTGCATTTCCCTGTCCACCTTAGGAGCACTTAAAAAAATCCTCAACATTCACCTTAGGGGACTATGTATGCCCTCTGGTCTCAGAAACACGAGACTTGAAGGGACTGTTTGCCAGCTTTGTCACCCAGGGAGGGGCCCTGAATTTGAGATGCAAAGCCCATAGTGAGAGAGAAACCTGGACCCCAGGCTGTAGAGCTGGGGGAGCTCTTGGGAAAGAGCTTAGGGTCTTGGGAGGCCGGGTGTTGAGAGCCGCCCTGGGGTCAGGGGATGTCACCATCTATCTGCTCTCTTGTCTTGCAGGTGGCTCTGTGGCCAGCATGGTGAGTAGCTGGCTGTGTTGTGATCATCTGGAGGCGTCCAAGGTGGGCACAAGAAGGAGATGGGACAGGATCAGCCCCTTTGTGGGACTCAGTAGCCATCATCTTTGTTAGTGGCACCTCAGTTCCTCACAGGAAGAACTGAGTCACAGCCACGATTCCTGGTAGGGTTTCTGCATTTCCCATCTTTCCTCTTCACGGCTCCCAGAATCCAGTGTCTGGGGGTCCAGAAGAGGCGTGCTGACAAGTGCCACACCTGCTAAAAGGTGTCTGTGGAAACGCCTCGGTCCGCAGGGAAGCACGGAGCCCGTGCTGTCCTATCCTGCTCATTCTCCTGTTCTTTTGCAGTTCTCCTGCCTCTTCCCCGAGCTGGTGGATAAGCTCGTCTTGCTGGATACGATACCATTTTTCCTGGACACTAATGTAGGAAGGGACTCCGTGTCAGCTGTCATGGGACCTCCCCTGCCACACCCCAAGGGCTGCCCTCAGTCCATCTCTGTGGTGGACACTAGGGACGCAGGAGTCGGTGTCAGAAGGTGGCCGAGTTAGCCAGGGGTCCTCCAAAGAGGGCAGGGCCCTTAGGAGTGTCAGGAATAAGGGCGGAAGGAATCTGAAGTCCTGTGTGTGGCCTGGATCCTGCTGGATCCAGTAGAGTGGGAAACAGTAGGTGGATGAGGAAAGGGCCCTGGCTTGGAATTCTGGGCCACAGCCCAGCGAGCCCGCTCCCCGTGGCTTTTGTCCCCAGGGCTCTGACTGAGGCTGGATGCTGAGGCTGGATGAAGCAGGTTAGAATCTGAAGCCTCTGATGCTCCTGCAGCTGGAGAAGAGTAGGGTGCAGCAAGGTGGAACCCTGTATCCCTGCTCCACCTGGTTCTTCTACTTGAGGATTAGCACAGACAGTGAACTCAAATGAACTCACTGAAACTGTCTGTCCTCCAGGACCACTGAATCCTGGAATCCCACCTCTGCAAAGCACTTAGCAGTTAACAGAGATGCCCCCTTCTCCGTCCTCCCCACTGGTCCCTCCAGCTGTCCCTAGACTGTCATGTATTCACTGATCCCCTGGAGGGGTGCTGAGAGCAGAGACGGGTCAGGGGAGGAGCTGGGACTCCTCTTATGGGGCTGACCTGCCCACCAGCTGTGGATGAATCCTCAGGAAATGGAGAACGTATTGGCCTACAGGAGGAGAGCCATAGAGCACGTGCTGAAGCTGGAGGCCTCCCAGAAGCCCCCAAGGGTGTTTGGCCGGGAGGAGCTGCTGGAGTGGTGGGTGCACGGCCAGGAGCGCTCTGGGACTGGGAGACGCCCCCTTCCTTCCCCCCCTCTCCCTCCTCCTCCCTCCTTTGTCCCTTCTCCTCACATTGCCCCTCCCAAGGTTGCTTCTCCCCCCCCAGTAGCAGTGAGCCCCAGACCTCCCGCTGTCCTTGGAAGCCCCATGGGGACTCAGTCTTTCCTCATCCCCTGGCTGGCGCTCTGTGGGAGAGCTCCCTTCAAACTCACATGCTTTCTCCTTCCACTCCCGTTGGGAGCCAACCTTTGACTCCTTTACTTCATCTTTGTCTCAAAAAAAAAAAAGCAAACAAACTCTGAGTAGACTTGGCTGGCCCAAACTTGCGACATATATCAGCCTGGCCTGGAACTCACAGAGATCCACCTGCCTCTCCCTCCCAGTTGTTGGGATTAAAAGTGTGCTCCACCACCTCAGCCTTGCTTTTGCTTTTTACCTGCAGTTTCCCCTCTCTCTCCTGCTCAGAGCTGCAGCTGGCATTGGCTGTCCCAGAGGCGACAGCGCACAGTCTTGTCTCCTTGGACTTTGAGCACCACAGCGGTGGGCAGGACTAGAACTGCCCGGGTCATAGATGCACTCCCTGCATCTGGCAGCATGTGTAGCAGGACAGGGCTCTGCAAATATTTGCTGTCTAGAGGAGTAGGCCCCAACCAGCGCACACACAGTCACAACAAACACGCTTGTGCTTAAACATACCGCTGATATGTGGGACACATGCATCCTTCATGGGTAGCCTCCCCCCTCTGCCTCTCCCATTTCCTGCCTCTCTTCCTATTTTCTTTCCTTCCAGTACCCAGGGCCTTGTGCATACCAGGCAAGCATTCTATCTCTGACTACATCTCTAGCTCTTGTCTTGTTTTGTTTTTTGAAGCTAGAATTTCAGAATAACCCAGGCTGGCCTTGAATGCACTACAAAGCCCCGGCTAGCCTTAACCTCAGAATGTTCCTCAGCCTTGCGAGTACTGAGATTATAAACATGCACACTACCAACACCTAGCTGCTCCCCTACCTTCTGTCTGACCCTTGGGCTGGATCAGGGCCTCAGTGTCTTCCTGTCTCCCCCAGGTTCTTGAAGAACAATACTCACATGAGTAAAGCGTGCGGGGAGCTCCTCCTCCAGAGAGGAGCCAGAAAGGTGGACACAGGTAAGGGACTCACTATGCATGTTATTGCAGATTGTCACTGTTCTTACCAAAGAATGACACACACAGAGGCCTCGCATGGGCCGAGCTATGCATAGTGTGTGCAAAGTGTCAGTGTCTCACACACATCCCTGTGAGAAGAAATCAAGGCTGTCAGTTGCACAGTGCCCTGTGTAAGGTCACATAACTGTTGCAGAAAGGCACATTCTGTGAGAGGTTGGCAAGTATCTTAGGACTAACATTGGTGACTGTCATGCCCTGCTGGGTCTATGAGGAGACTGCAAAGATGTCCAGGGGAGCTGGGTGACCTAGATGAGGTTTTCAGAGCAGGCATCCTTAGAGGTGCCCTGCTTGGAGGCAGCTTCAGATAGTATTTTCTCCCCTACTGGTCAGGAAACCTCGTTAGGGCTGTAAGTGTGGCCATTAGGAAACGGAGAGGCAAATGCTGGTGCTCAGTCTACTTTTTCCTTTTTCTTGAGTCCTGGACCACAGCCCTTGGCACAGCACAGCCCACAGTCAGGGTGGGCCTTTCTACCTCAACATAAATTAGAAACTGCCCCCAGACACGCACAGTTTTGTCTCCACGGTGATCCTAAATTGTGTCAAGTTGCCATTCTAGATTAGCCATTACAAAAGGTAAGAGGCAGACCACTACGCAATCTCAGAATGCTCTGGAAAGGACTCTTGGGGTCCTTCTGTAGAGGGTAGTCCTGGAAGCCGCTCCCAGGTGAGGAAATTAGGGAGAGACGATTCGATGAGACAGAAAGTGTGTCCTGACCCTGCCAGCTGAGAGACCCTAGGGGGCTCCCTCCCTTTAGACTCCTCCATCTTTCTCAGCTGACAGACAAGGTCTTGAAATTCTTCCCCTCATAGGCTGATAGGCGAGCAAGGTTGAGAGTGAGAGTTCAGTTTCCAAAGAACCAAATGACATAGGTATGAAAATTCCCACTGCCTGTGGGGGATGGCACCCCCTTGCTGACCAGGAGAGGGACAGGGGTCATGTTGGGGATTGTAGCCAGCACACCCTGTCAGGGACAGGTTGTCTTATAAGTACAGAGGTCTGGATGAGCCACTCATGAGGGCAGTGACTTCTGATCTGAGTGGTACAGGTGAGGGAGGTGGTCTCAGGCACCCATTTCTTTTTTTAAAAAATATTTTATTATTTTTATTTCATGTATATGAGTGTATCGTCTGCATGTGTGTAAGTGCACCCGTGTTGTGCAGTGCCCATGGAAGTCAGAAGAAGGTGTTGGGTCCCCTGGAACTGGAGTGGAGTTTCAGATGGTTGTTAGCCACCATGTGGGTGGTAGGACCTGAACCTGGGTCCTCTGCAAGGGCAGCCAGTGCTCTTAACCACTGAGCATCTTTCCAGCCCTTAGGCACCCACTTCTGGCCAAAGGGAACTCCCAGCAAAGCCAGTAACTAAGACCACAATTGATTACACCAGGATTGGGCAGAGAGCCACAAGGTGTGGCCTTGTTGACATTCTTGTCCAAACATAAACATTCCAATCCTTGGCCCAGTACTTGCTTGAAGCCATGTGTGGGTGTGCACACATGTAATCCTGGGAGGCTGAGGAAAGAAGCTAGTGCTTTTGAGGATAGCCCGTGTTATGTAAGAGACCCCATCTCAAACAGGCAACATAAACAAAACCACACACACACACACACACACACTCTACTGGCTGGAGGTATTCTGCAGGAAGGAGGGAGAACCCAGCTCTGTGTAGACACCCTAAGAAAAAAGGGAAAGGCCAGCATCAATCTCTGGCCAGAGAAGCCTTGTTCTCCCCCCAAGATGCTAAAATTCCTCTCACAGGCCTGGCTGCATTCAGTCACAAGCAGATTTTCCTGGCTTTCACAGTTTAACAGAAACACTTGGCACAGGGCGTCTCTGAACAGGTTGCCCATATTTGAAATAGGAAGGTTTTGTGTAAAAGCAGAGATTCTTGTTGCTTTTGAAAATGGGAATGATCTGGCAGCACTTTCTGCATCACCATGGGCAACAGCCATCCAGACTCTGCAGCCTGTGTCCACCAGCAAGTGTGGCCACTTTGCTGGCCTCTGCCTCAGTGACCTTGGTAAGCCCCAGCAGAGATAGGGAGGGGCCAGAGGCGTTCACTGCCACTTTGAAAACAGCTCAGCCTCCTAGGTAGAAAGAAGGCAGAACGGAGGTGGGAGGGGTGGGGGGTGGGGGGGAGGGAGGAGAGGTGAGGAGGTGGGGGAAGGTGAGGAGGGGGGAGGGGAGGAAGTGAGGAGGTGGAGGAAGGTGAGGGAGATGGAGAGGTGGGGGGAGGGAAGGGGGGAGGGGGAGGTGAGGAGATAGGGGGAGGTGAGGAGATGGGGAGGTGGGGGGAGGTAGGGCCGTGTGGGGGAGTGTAAGGGGAGGTGGGGCTCCCACCTGGCAGAGCAGGGGCTGTCTGTGGCCCCCCGGGAACCAGGCATTATTTTAGTCTGTTTTCTAGTGCTGTGATGAAACACTAACCAAAAACCAACTTGGAGGAAAGGGTTTATTTGGCTTACCTATCCCAGATCACAGTTAGTCACTGAGGGACGCCAAGGCAGAAAGTCAGGCAGGAACCTAGAGGCAGAAATCCAGAGCACAGACCAAGGAGGAGCCTGGGCCCTCCCACAGCCATCAGCAATTAAGAAATGCCTCAGAGTCATGGCCACAGGCCAGTCCAGTGGAAGTCATCCCTCAACTGAGAGTCCCTCTTCCTAGGTGTGTCAAGTTGACAAGGGAGGCTATCCAGCACAGACCTCTGTGGGTTTTGTTCTTAATTACATTTACTTATTTATGTACGTAGGTATATATGAATATGTATGCACTGCACTCATGTGAAGGTCAGAGGACAACTTGTTTTCTCCCTCATCATTAGGATCCCAGGGATCTGAACTCAGATCTTCATCCTTGGTGGCAGGTTCTTTAACTTGCCAATCCTCCTCCCTGACCCCAGGGGCCCTATTTGTTTGACAATGAGGAAACTGAGGCCAAAGATCTAAGGCTTCTTCCCACCCTAGGTAAATGTCCCCCATCTGTTCACACACTTGGCACATCTGCCCAGTTGGTCCTGAGTATGTCCCCACCCTCACCAGCAGGGGTATGCAGCCTTATTCTGGGGTAAAAGGGTGCATAGGGAGTATCTCTGGCACTCTCAGAGTATGGCCTAGGAATAGGAAACAGCCCCCCTGTGGCATGGGACACGGCTCAAAACAGGGTCAGCATGTCAGAAGTCCCACCATAGCAAGAACCTATCAGACAGCTAGGAGCAAGGGCTGGGGAGACAGTGGGCTACTGGGGCCACAGGGCTGGACCAGAGCACATCGGTCTTTGCTTGGGAGCCCATGGACCTTGCATGGTTGCAACCCAGCCTAAGCTCTTTCTCTGCGCAGGGTTCAGGTGACCCCTACTGGCTGTGCTGTGCTTTTCTGGCATTACTCAGTGAAGGTATTTTAGAGGTCACCAGAACTTAAGACAGACCTCCTTCCCCTGGGGGTCCCTGGAAGCCAAGCCACTGTCCTGAGGAATACACTGCACCTATCTTAAGATGGAATTTTCCTCACCGACACAGTTAGGGGCCGTCTGACAGTAGCTAGCTATCTTCACTTTGTTCCCAGGGGCTTGAAGTTGGGGGACCGGAGCAGGGTCTCCAGTTTTACAAGGGATGAGTGTCCCACTTCTAGCCGAATGGATGATAATGTCCATTTGGCAGCAAGTTTCCTTCATCTCTAGAATGAGGGTATCAGTGCCCATGTCTGGGGATGAATATGGTTGTGGGGAGCACTTTCCAGGTACTGAGTAGGAGTCTTCTATAGGGGGTGTCACAGGAGATGGGGGGTGATAGCAAGGTTTGGAGGGGGCAGGGTCCTTGAGGGGGACTGTGAGGACTTTGGTTCACTGAGGCCCTGAAGTCGTAGAGAAGAGTGAGGCTCTGTGATGAGATCTAGAGTAACTGTGGCAGCTGTGGGAGGGCAGGGGCAGGCCAAGTGCGTTTGGCCCCGGAGCTGGGTCAGGGCCCTGGAGGTGGAGATGCCTTGGTGTGTTACTCGTGGCTATCAGTCACTTCTCCAGCTCCACTAAGATCCTCACTGAAAACTGCTTTGCTCTCTAGAAAACATGCATTTCACGTCTCTTCAGGGACATCAAACCCTCGAACGCTGCACACCGCACCCAGCTGGCGAGGCTAGAACGAGAGGACACAGGGTGCTTGTGGGAGTTCTACCTCTGGGTCCAGCCCTGCGTCCCTTCCTGGGGCTGTCTGGGCTTGTCCCGCTCCTCGCTGTATCTGTCTGCTGGTGGATGTCCAGGGAATTAGGCAAGGCAGGTTACCACAGATGCCCGGCCACTTGGTGTCCGTGAACTCTGAATGGAACTGCATGGTGCATGTCCAGCCTCCAGGTCTGAGAAATGCAGAGACAGGGGACACGAAGCTCTTGCTGTCTACTAGGGACAGAAAAGCAAGTAGTGACCACGGCGCTGGGTGGCCTATGATAGGTGACGATTGTGCCAGCGGGGAAGGGACCCAAGGGCTCAAGGTAGAGAAAATAGTACAGTGAGGATCCCTGGGTCTATCCATCCATCCACCTAATATGTGCATGTGAGTGCATGCATGCATGCTTGTACCGTGTGCACGCCTGGTGCCAGAAGAGGTTGTTTGATTCCCCTGGAGCTGGAGTTACAGTTGGTTGTGAGCTGCCTAGAGTGGGTGCTGGGAACTAAACTTGGGTCCTCTCCTAGAGCAACAAGTGTTCTTAACCATTTAGCCATCTCTCCAGTCCCTCTACTGATGTCTTAAGGACAACCCTGACACCAGAAGAACCCCCCTTTGCATGTGTGTGTGTGTGTGTGTGTGTGTGTGTGTTTCTATGCCTGTGTGAGTATGTGTGGAGGCCAGGGGTTGATGTCAGGTGTTTTCCTCAATTGCTCTCCAGTTTTTTGTTTTTTTGTTTTTTTGAGACAGGGTCTCCCTGTAGCCCCAGCTGGCCTGAAACTTGCTGTGTAGACCAGGTTGGCCTTGAACTCCCAGAGATCCTTCTGCCTCTGCCTCCAAAGAGCTGAGATTTCCAACTTATTTTTTAAGATAGTCGCTCACTGACTAGATTCAGCTAGACTAGCTGGTTGACAAGGCCCAGGACTCCTCCTCCCCTTCCCTGGGAGCACTGGGGATCACAGGCTCAGGCCTCCACGTGCCTTTCCAACTGAGCCATCTTCCCTCCCCTGAGTACTCCTCTTTCTGAAATATTTTTACATCCTCTGAGCAGCCAGAGCCCAGACCTACAGGAACATAGAAGCCTGGGTAAGCTCTCGCCCTGTGAGACTGGGAGGGCCAGCATCTAGCAGAGAGACCAGGTTATGGCCCAGGGTGACCCAGAAGCCTCTGAATTCATTAGGCCTTGGTCATCTGGGAGGGTAGCAACCAGAAAATCTCTCAATTACATGGTCCTCTTAGCATCCTGAGTCACAAATGTCTGGCTAGAACCTCTATCAACAATTAAGCATTCCATTTATCATCTAAATTTATCATCTAAGAGTTCCATAATCTCTAATTAGGGGGAGAAACCTAATAATTACAGAAAATAGCTTTCCTTAATGTTTCTGTAATTGCTTTCTTTCTGAGAGCAGCATCTAGATTCACACGTTGCTTTTCCAGTGGGGCAGCCTGGTGCCGCCCACCCCTACCCCCTTCCCAGATAAACATCCTTGTGCAGTTGAGTCCTTTCCAAAGGGGCTGGGCACAGGCACCAGCCTAGTCATCATTTGGGTTCTGTTTTTTAATTTAATATTACTTTTTTTTTTAAGCAGGTGCTAAATCATATGGTTTAAGAAAAACCACAGCAGACTAGAGAGATGGCTTAGCAGAAGACCCAATCAAGTTCAGTCCCCAGCACCCACATGGTAGCTGATAATTGTCCTTAGCTCCAGTTCCAGGGGACCTGACACCGTCTTCTGGCCTCCGTGGGCATTGCATGCACACGTGCACCTACAGACATGTAGGCAAAACCCTCATATATGTAAAATAAAAACAAGTGTTTTAATTAGAGAAAGATAAAAATTGGAGAGTTGGAGCAGAGCTCAGTGATAGAGCACTTGCCCTGCGTGTGTGAGGTCCTGAGCTGCATCCCCAGCACTGCAAAAAAAGAAAAGCAACTTATCTGGCTTGAAGGTTCCGGAGCCTGGAAGTGGCTGAGCACGGTGCCCTTGCCTCGGTCTGGACCCTGGAGTGACCTCAGTTTTAAGAACTTTTCTGTGTTGGGCACTTTGAGCAATCTCCCAGATTGTCCTTAGCCCTCCTTGGCTGGTTAGAACGGTTCCTCCTCTTTCTTGCAAGGCAGAATTGTGTGACTGCAATTGGACATAAGTCTTTTTTGTGGCTTCTGGAATTTGAATCATTTCAAGTTCTTGTTCGATTCTGTGTTTGCACGTAAACAGTACATCAGGAACCCACCCCGCTGCAGAATACACTGTGGATCTGACTTCATCTTTCCCAGATGGCTGTTCACGAGGCACTTGAGCAGACTTGTTGGAAGCCTTTTCCCCATGCTGATACCTGTGCTTGGTTCCCATCTCCCCAGATGAAGGTCCACACAATCCACTCCTCCACCCTGCCAGCACCCGCAACTGTCCAAGGCTTTTGAGCATCCCCAGCAGGGCAGAGGATGCTCCCCATCCCCCACTCCCCACTCCCACGACATAGGTGTGGCCAAGGAGGGTGTTGCTAAGTACTCATCCTTCCTAGACAGGCTGAGTCACTCACCATCTGGGTCATGGCAGGGTCCAAGTCACAGCCCAAAGTGGGTGACCTCCAGACTCCTCCACTCCTCTAACAAGGAGTGCTATGGTCTTAGCTCTTTGCTGTTTCCCGGTGTTTAAATATCCAAATAGCAGTTTGTTCCTCTGAGATGAGTTACAGCCAGGTGTGATGGCGCATGCCTTTAGTGTCAGCACTCGGGAGGCAGGAGGATCTCTGTAAGTTCAAGGACAGCCTAATCCATATAATGAATTCCAAGTCAGCCAAGGCTACATAGTGAGACCCTGTCTCCAGTGAGTGAGAGAGAGAGAGACAGAGACAGAACACCTCCTTGTTCCCACTATCATCCACCATTTCTCAGGGCCTTGGGGAGACTGTAGTCAGATGACCTTGGCCAAGCTCTGCTCCAACAGAATCCCAGAACAGAAGTCCAGGGCTGTCTGATATCTGCCTCTTACCAGCCCAGATGGAAGACATGAGCCCTGGCTGAAAAGAATGGGACTTCCCAGAGAAGCCAGGACAGTCCCTTCCAGTGACCCGTGACACTGAGGCCACCCTGCTTCATGTTCTCTCTAGGTCTGGTGTTGAACAGAGACCAGAGGATCTCTTGGGTAAGTGCGGCTGTCCTCTGGGGTCTTTCTGTTTTTGTAAGTTATTTTAAAAAATGGGGGTGGGTCAGGGCAGGAGAGATGGCTCGGTGGTTAAGAGCACTGGCTGCTCTTGGAGAGGACCTGGGTTAAGTTCCCAGCACCCACATGGCAGCTAATAACCATCAGTTACTCCAATCTAGGGGATCCAATGCCCTCTTCTGGCCTCTGCAGGCATTGTGTGACACAGGTACACTTACATACATGAAGGCAATATATTCATAAATAAAAATAAATATTTTTAAAAGAAAAATACGTATGTATATATAGATGCACAGGATATGTGTGCCATTTTAACTGCCTCTAAGTATGAGAGTTACAGCCAGGTGTGATGGCGCATGCCTTCAGTGTGAGCACTCCGGAGGCAGGAGGATCTTTGAGTTCAAGGCCAGCCTAATCCATATGGTAAGTTCCAGGTCAGCCAGGGCTACATAGTGAGACCCTGTCGAGAGAGAGAGAGAGAGAGAGAGAGAGAGAGAGCGAAAACACCTTGTTCCCACCATCACCTACCATTCCTCAGGGCCTTGTGTGGTATCAGACTCATTCCGTGTCACCAGTGTGTACACCCAAACTTTCCATCATCCCCAGTAAATGAGCCCCTTAAACACTACCCCCCCCCCCCGTGACTTCTGATCTCCTCTTCTGTCTCTATACCACCAGGACCTCATGCAGATAGAATCACACAGCATGTGGCCCTTGCGTGCCTGGCTTCTTTCCCTTGCCATCATGTGCTCCAGGTCCATTCATAGCGAAACATCCCAATTTCACTCCTTTTTAATGCTGAACACTATTCCATTGTGAGTACACTCTGTATTTTCTTTTAATTCCTTTTCATATTTCTTTCTGTGTATGTGCTTGTGCTCATAAGCATGCACGGAAATTAGAGGACCCCTTGTGATCTCTTCTACCGTGTGGGTTCTGGGGAGTCATACTCCTTCACCAGACTTGGCAGCAAGCACCTTTTACGTGTTGGGTCATCTCATCAGCTCCATGCCACATTTTCTGTATCCGTTCCTCTGCTGATGGACATCTAGATTGTCTCGCCTTTTGGCGCCTGAGCACAGAGGCACGAGGGTCAGAGTCCGCGCTTTCAATTTATGGATACGCCAGAGCAGGTTTGCTGGAGTCTGAAGTGGCTCTGAGCCTGAGAAGCTGCTCAACCTCTGTTCACAGAGGTGCACTGTTTACATATTCCTGCTAGCGATGCACAGGGGGTCGTATTTCATCCCTAATCTCTCTCTCTCTCTCTCTCTCACACACACACACACAGAGGTGGGGCTGGGAATTGAACACAGGGCCTTCTGTATGTTGAGTGACAGCTGTACCACTGAGCTACATCCCCAGACCTAACTCCCCTGCATGTCTTCTCACACATATGTACATACGAAGACACAGACCCTTATTTTAGGGTTTTTTGTTGGGTCTACATAAACCCTTGCTGGTGGAAGCATCTCACAGGTATTTATAGGCTGAGGGAAGCCAGCAGCTGAGCACGATTCTATACGGGGATCCCAAGATGAGGCAAGTGAATCTGTAGGACTAGAGAGAATAGTTCTCTCCTTGCGGAGGACTCGGGTGAGTCTGGAGCAGGGATGCCTGCACTTTGATCTGGGTCAAGGTCACCACAACTTTGCTGAAGATAAGGCCCGATTTCCTTAAAAAGTGGGTCAGAAAATGAAACTCAAAGTTAAAAGAGGCATGAAGGAAGAGGAGCTGACTGACAAATGGGGCAAGACAGACAGACAGATGCACTCAGAGTGGCCAGCCCACAAAGAGTCCCGTGGAAAGCTGCAAACACTCAGACTGGGTTGAGTCTCCACATGGGCAGGCATTGAATGGGGCTGATGGCCCCTAGTCCTTCCTTGGACCAACAGGGGCCAGACAGCCATAGTTGTGGAAAAGGAGTGTTAAGGTGAGGCCAGTGGCCAAGGCTGTTGTCCCCACCTGACTTTGTGACCTAGCGCCATGTCCTGTCAGCTGTTGGTTGTGACCAAGCTACTTAGGCTTTCAGAGCCTCCACAGGGCACTTGTTTTAATATATGTGAATCTATGCCTCGCTGGGTGCCCTCCCTGTGAGGCCGCCCTCAGTGCCTTGTCACGGCTACTGTTTTTTAAGACATGGGGAGTCCGTGAGAGACTGTGGGGGCCTGGAGTCATGTGAGAATCCCTGTTCTTAAGAAAGCACCATAGTGATCTTAGAAGTAGAGTGAGCAAGTTTGGTGAGATGTGGTGGTGCATGCCTTCAGTCCCAGCACCTGGGTAGGCAGAAGCAGGCGTATGTCTGTGAGTTCAAGGCCAGCCTGGTCTACATAGCCAGTTTCAGACCAGTTGGGGCTATAGGGAGACCATGTCTCAAAAAGACCGAAAAAAGGGGGGGCAGTTTATGCGTACCTGTGTGTGCAAGTACACTGTGTGCAGGCACACCTGCATATGGAGATCAGAGGGCATCCACAGGTGTTGCTCCTCAAATATTGTCTACTTGTTTTGGGAGATGGTCTCACCCTTTCCAAGTTGGTATACTGGATGGCCAGGGCTCCTCAGGGACCCCCATCTCTGCCTCTCCAGTCCTGAGATTATAGGAACATGACTACCACATCTCACTTTTTTTTTTTAACATGGGGTCTGGTGATCAAACTCTACCAGCTGTTATCCCTTCAGCCCAGGAGCAGGGTGTGTGTGTGTGTGCATGTGTTTTGTGTAGCTGTGGCAATGCCACATACAAGGAAAACTACTTTTTAGAGTCCTTTACTCAAGAGGAGCCCAATGTGTTCTGAGTTTCCTCTCAGAACACTTCTGTCCTGAACAGAGGGCCTCTTCCTATATTGACAGAACAGCACATCAGTCAGGGTGTGGGCAGGGAGCGAGGAGCTCTGTCTCCAAGAATCTTTAACTAGAGTGCATGTTTTCTGATCCCACCTACGCAGAACAGCATACAAACCACAAACACACGTCATGAACCTGTGCCCATACGTTGTTTCCAACACCGGTGGGTACATTATTTTCAACAGTGCTGTCAGTAGTAGGTCTAGCTGCCGCATCTCACACCCTGTTCTGAGGCAGGGGCCTGTCAGAGTCACAGTCAGGAATGTGGTATGAGGTTAAACTGTGTTCAGCTTAGCTTGTAGAGTTAATCACGTTGGACATTGTTTTCCTTAGAGGCTAAACTTAAGCTCCGCGCACAACAGGAAAACAGACTGAATACATAGTTCTTAATGATCTCAAATGTGGTTAATGTTAAGTTCAATCTGTGATTCTCAGAAGCCATTCCCACAGTGTTATGGGTACTGGGTGCAACTGGATGGAGTGAGTCCTTACTGGAGCATTCGGGAATGAAGCCCCTCAGCACACAGCTTATCACTTACGTTATGGGACACAGAAAAGCTTGAGACTCCTGGCCACAAGCAGGAACAGACTGAAGCAGCTAGTGTGGCAGCTTCCTAATTTTAGATTTTCTGCAGGTCATATTTAAAAAGTAAAAAGATGGCCAGGACAATGGCTCAGTGGTTAAGAAGCACTTTCTGCTCTTGCAGAAGACCTGGGTTTAGTTCCCAGCACCGCACATAGCAGCTAACAGCCGTCCATAACCCCAGTTCCAGGGGATCCAGTTCTCTCTTGTGGCTTCTGTGGGTGCTGATGCAAGCAGTGCACTTGCATGTAGAAAAACACTCATACACATAAAATAAATTTAAGTAAAAAGACGAAATCGGTTATATTCTCCCTCTCTCTCTGATACTGGGGATCAAATACATACCAGGGCCTGACACACATTAGGCAAGCTCTCTGCCTCTGCGTTTCACCCCCCACCCAATTGTGGCAACATCTTTTGTGTAACTTGAGGTATCCAAGATGTCATTTCAAGGTGTGATCAGCATGGAAGTTGATTACATTTCTCCTCCAGTCTTCAGGATCTAGCCTGCATCTCACACCTCTAGCTTGGGGCAGATGTACGGTGGACTCGTCCTGTGCCATGTCCAGGCATGTTTCTTTTCTGTAGGAGCAGTGAAGGTCGTGAAGCCCCCAGCTGGACTTTGGACTAGGAAGGTGTCTTCCTCAGTCCTGAAAACAGGTCCCAGAGTAACCCAAGCTGCTTCTCTGCCTACAGCTGGTGGCCACACCCAGCTGTAAAGGGCTCTGGGAATGGAGTCTGACTGGACTGCCATGAGCCCAAGATGAGGGAGCAAGTTTGGGGGACAGGAGTTAGCGGTGTGGATGAGGGAGTGACTGGCTGGACACTGGGCTCCCTCTTGCGGTGGGCGGCCACACTGGGACCCAGCTGCCCTAACAGATGGCCTTAGCATAAGAGTGCACGGTGCCTTGTGAGGATTCTCCTTGGTTTTGTCTCTGCAGCCTGAGAACAACTTAGAATTCGTGAGCAAGGAGATGTTCAGGAACTTCACCAGAAGTCTGCAGGCCCCCATGTTGCTGATCAAGTGAGTATGGACCCAGCATCCTTCAGACAGGCCCAGATACCAGGAGCCTCCGGGAGGGGCTGGGTATAAGCTGCCCAGTTCTCCCAGTATGAGCCCACATTACTGCCCATGCAGCCTTTCTTGGAGAGTCCTTATAGGCAGCAGGGAGGAGGAGAGTGCTTTAATTCCAGCACTCAGGAAGCGGAGGGGGAGAGAGAGCTCCCAGAGGCCAGTCTGGTCCACACAGTAGGTTCCAGGGCAGCTGGGGCTACAGGGAGACCCTGTCTCAGAAAATGAACAAAAGCAGAAGGCTGGGAGCAGGGGTGAGGACTGTACCCCTTCATGGGCCCGAGGGGACCTGACCCCTGGCGGCTTTTCTAGGATGAGCCTACCTCCATGTGGTGGGCGAGCAGCATGCCTTCAGTGGACAGAGCCTGTTTCAAGGTTCTGGCAGAGGAGCTTAGTCGTATACCCTTGACTGAAGTATCCAGGCGTCGACCCTCGGGACAGCCGCCCTAAACTGAGCACACAGCTTGAGGACAGATATGGATGGTGAGGAAGGAAGGGGTCACTCACCCAGCCAGCCACAAACTCCATCAACCCTAGCGACCAACAGGATGGCAGATGTTGCAGCTTTTAGGTCTGGAAATTAGCAGTACCCAGGTGGCCTAACCTCATCCTATTCCTTTTTGCTGAGCAGCCGGGAGATCACAGGGGCAGGCTGAGTGCTGCAGTGAGCTCTGCAGCTGGGATGCTGAGGCCTCATCAATGCCTCTTAGTGAATTTTCAACCTACCCCTGAGTTTGGGGAATATAACACCATCCTGAGTCAAGGTGAATCTGAATTTAAAGCCATGGAACTGGCTGGGCCTGGTTCTCTTATCAGGGCTTTGGAGACTAAGGCAGGATAACTGCTTACATAAATCTGAGGCCAGCTGGGCTAGTGTCTCACAAAAGGGGGAAGGATGTATGTTAAGTACATCGTGCCTCCAAAGGTTTTTGTTTTTAAAGCAAAGCCTGGCTTTGAGGGCCAGTTCAGATCCCAGCCCAGAATTCACGGCCGTCGGCCGTCCACGGCCACCAGTCTCCACACGACTTCAAGTCCTGATCCCCGGCAGCTTACACTTGTGGTCAGCTGTCAGCTCTGAGTGTGAGCTGGTACTAAATGCATGAACGTCAGGTTAGATCCAGGCTCAGAAGAACCCAGCATGGGAAAATTAGAGGGCAGCCCCAAACTTGGGCAGGAGCACTGCTGGGAGGCAGATTGGGGTCACACCCCAACCTTTTCTCACTACCCAGAGCAAAGCAGGGGTACCATGATGTGAGACGAGAAAATGATGGCAAAAAGGAAATCATATTCTTCATGGTGGACGTGCTGAGCTCTAGCCTCAAAGAGGTAAGGTGTGCAAGGGAAGCTGTAGCAGGCTGGGCTGTCATCCCCTGGTTTGGATCCCTCTCCATGTCCCTGAGGATCTGGCAGGTCTCATTGCCTGTCATGGTCAGGCCCTAGAGGCCTGGGCCACATATTCACAGTACAGGAAAAACATCTTTCATTGGCTGAACTCTCTAGTTTTATTACTTCATGTACCCCCCAGGGCAGGCAAACTCCAGGTCATCTCCTCAGCTTTCCCACACTAGTGACTGTGATGGCTACAGGCTCACCATCCACCCCAAGTCACCTGGGGCCTCTGTACACATCTTGAAGCCATAACAAAAGGGTGGTTCTGGGTGGCATGCTCTCCCAACAGGAGCAGTTCTGAAACGGCCTGTGCTGGCATTGGGTCTTTTCTTCGAGGAGGCCTTTTCTGGCAGCACCAGCCCCAAACCTGACTCTGGCAGACCCAGTTTAGTGCCAGAGCTTCACAGTTCCGATGCATGGATGACTGGGCCCTGTCAGGTTGCCCCTGAACCACTGGCAGGCGGCAAGTCAGAGGAGAGACCCAAGTGGGCAGTGCCCTGTTCTGTAGCAACACCTGACCAAAGCCCCCTCCTCCAGCAGTTCTGGTTTGTGGAAGTACCTGGCAATCATTACGTCCACATGATGGAGCCCCACCTCGTGGCCAGCATCATCAGCCCCTTCCTACAGGGCAAACCCCTGCCAAAGCTGTAGCTCTGGTCTGGCCTTTAGAGACCTTGTGCTCACATTTCCCAGCCTCCTCTCACCCTCACTGCTCAAAGCAGGTGTGGTGGGGTGGGTCTCTGGTCTTCAAGATGAGGGTAAGCAGCCGAGAATCCTGTGGCAGTTACCCGGGAAGGAAGAAGACATCTGACACCTGCCGTGTCAAGGAGGGGACAGTGTCTGGATTTGGGGCTTGTGTTTTAAGGGCAATGAGCTGAGGAAGCAGTGTTGTCGTCTGGACTCAGAGGCCTCTGGACCTGCCCCCACCACCTGAGGGTGTGGAAATAAAACACTCTTGAATCCTTGCCAAATTCCAAGAGGGTTGGTTGCCAGTGGGGGCTCCATGGAGGAGTAGAGCAGATGGTCAGCCAGAGTTCCCCAGAGGCGTCTACAGGCAGGAAAAGGGAGGCTTCCCGAGGGCTAGGTCCTCCTGTGAGAAATCCCTGCTCTTCGCAGATGGAACATTTGGATACAGTGGCTTCTTAAGCCCACTACCTGGTCCCCGAGAGCACAGCCCTTCTGGGGGACCAGGCCTGCCAGTCCTTGTGTTCTCAAAGCCTGTGGTCCAAGGGCTGTGGCAGAATAGCTCAATAGGGCCGGAATTTTCGTTGGGCCCTCATCAGTTCAATCCTCTGCTTGTCCTCCTCAAACTTCTTACGCAGCTGTGCTAGGTCTGGGGTATGAGGGGACACAGGACAGGGTCATTCAGTGCACCTGTGCAGGAGCCACCTACAACTGCACTAGAAGACATCCTATCGGCCCTGCACCCCCCCCCCCCCCCCAGCTGGATCCTACAAGGAAATGGAGGCTTCTTAACAACACAGCAGGGCTAGGCTGAGGTGGGGACAACTGAGGAGCCTTGAGCAACTGCTGCAATTCACCCCATGCCAGGCCACAGGCAAGGCCTTCTCAAACCTATAGGGAAGATTTCCTCTACACAGGAAGCTTAGCAGCAGTAAGTGTGGGTGCTCCCGTGTGCAGCACTCCTGCAGGTCACCCCCCTCTCCCACGGGGCCCCCAGCGTCCCTGGGGTTGGCTGAGGCTGGCAGGTTCCAGCCCTAGGTGCTCAGAGGATACGGAGGTGGACCCTACATCCCAGTGTCCGCCCACTGGGCAAATGCTAATGCCTCCAGGGAGCACAAGGGCGCTGCGGGACTCTGACCAGGGGTTTCTGTGGGCCTAGCCTAAAGATGCCCTCCTTCCTGCCCCAGGCCCGTGGCCTGCCCTCAGAGGCCCTTACGCTCCATCTTGGTCTCGCGGTGCTGCCAGGCGTAGAAGTTGAGCAACTCCTTTCGGGCCCGCTTCCGTTTCTCCCTCTCCAGAACCCGCAGGCTGGCTGCCTCTGTCCGAGGTAGCACAGGCCTCCGACCCCTGCGGGTCACCTTCACCCAGCCCTCTTCATCCGGGACTCCTTCTTCCTCCTTGGCCTTGGTCTCTTCCTGCAGGGATGGGCTGCTGATAGGCAAAGACCCACAGCAGGATACCTCTGGCCAGCTAGAGACCTGCCCAGCCACCCGCAGTGCCTGCTGACCCACTTGTCCCCCACATAAAGTCTTGGGACACAAAGATACAGCCTCCTCCGCCTCCACAGACCACTCAATAGTCCCTGTCACCCAGCCAAGCGGTTCAAGTTCACTGAGGAAACAATAACCAAGGACAAATCGCCACTGTTCCCTCAAGGGCACCACACAATACTGCACAGCACTGTGGTCTCATAGCCACACAGGTGTACATGAGCCCAGCCCTACCTCAGCTATCTTCTGGTCGTAGGCCTCCATGAACGTGTCCACTTCCACCCTCAGGGCCTCAGGGTCAAGCACTGACTCTTCATAGTCACTGATCCACTCTGAGGAGAAGGGGACAGGGTGTAGTGTGAATTATATCAGTAAAGTGTCATGTGCTATTTAAGCTTCTTAAAGGCCTATTCTGGGAGTGAGAGGCCTTCATCTTCTCCAAAACCCATCTGGGGTCAGGGTCAGGCTGGATCTATAACAGGGAAAGGAAAAACCAGCAAGCAGCTAAGGATATTAAAGCACTGCCTGAGACCAGCTGGAAGGTAAACCACTTCCAACAGACATCACTATTATTTAGCCCATGTTCTAAAAATGCCTGCAGAGAAGCCAGAAGTTCACTGACGGCAAGAAAGTGCCACCAGGAACTCTGGCTGCCGGCTTCAGTGGCCCGCCGCTTCTGCCGGCGCCCGGTCTGGGTGCTCCATCGCGTGTCTGCCGGATGCTGCTGTGCTTCCCTCACCTTTCTGCTCTCTGAACTTAGGCTTTTACTTTTGCTTGCCATATGCTTAATAAACTCGCTCACTCTAAACCAAAGCACAGGTATTGTAGAACCTCTCCAGACAGTGCAGATTACAAAGGGAATGCCAGCTCAGGCTGGACCTTTAAGGCTCCTCCCAGAACAGCTGAGCAAGTTGGGTTCTTCCTACACAGGACCACTACAGAGTTTGGAGACCTGGGGCCAGGTTCACTAAGAACATTCTAATGGCAGCAGACTGAACCCTTTCCTTCTCTCCTAGTGCCAAAAGCTCAAGCTGTTGCTTGCTATGTCCCAGAATAACCCTGCCAGCTCGGGCATGTGTCGCCCTCCCACCCTCCCGCTGCTTGTGGGGGGCACAGCTTGTGTCATTTAGATGCCCCCCCTCCGCCAGAAAGTGTCCCTAACCAACCCAAGGCCCAAGAAGGAAGCACTGGACAGCTCCAGCAGTACTGACTGCGGATGCCGCTCTCCACAGGGTGGCTCTCTGTAGAAACCAGCAAAGGGCCCTTCAGCATCAGGGCAGCTGACACTCCACTTGGCTTCTGGAACACCACGTAGGCTACCTGGAATCCCTGTGGAGAAAGATGTCAGAGTGGGTGAAGCCCTCCCACACTTGGCACAAGGTCCCCACACCTGCCCTGGACCAGAGGAGATGGACCAGTCCAGATGCTCTAGATAGCGTCCCAGTATGGGTGAAGGGCAGGTACGCTCCTAGCCAGCTACTGCAGAGAAACTCCAGCTCTTCTCAGAGGGCGGACACACAGCTCTGAAGGATTCTGTGAAAAGCGGGCTCACTCCTGGCGAGGGAAGGTCACGGAGGCTGGGCCCAGAGTGGATGGACAAGGCATCCCTAGGGATCAGGCTGCCTGTGTCGTGAAGAAGTGAGGGACCCGGGAGACAGAAGCAGCACAGGGCTTCTGGACCTGAGGGAAAAGCTGTTTCCTGAGAAGCGGGAAGTGAGTTCTGGGAGTCTCTGCAGAAGCTGAGCTGGTCCCCAAGCTTTAACACAGGACAGAGGAAACGCTGGGCAGGAAGCCAAAGAATGTGGCACATTTGAGAGAATCAAAGATAGCCTCCTAAACAAGACGCTGTGGAGACTGGCCCACTGTTGAGCCCATTCCACCCAGGCCCGACCACCTGCCCCCACTCTAGTGGAACTTGGTACTTGGACGCCTACCGGAACCAGCTTGGGGTGAAAAAACTTTGACTTTGGCTCCCTGGAGCTCTCAGCGAGGTCTGGCTTCTCCCGTAACTCCACAGACTTGATGCTGCCACAGGGGGCCAGCAATCTGGACAGGCACTCCTGGCATGGGCAGAGGGGCAGAGCGTGAGCATCCATATTGTCTTCCCAGAGGCTCCTACAGCGAGGGCACTGCTGAGGACCTTAAACCCAAAGGACTTAGAGCTCATGTCTGCCCAACGCAAGGAATCTGCGTGCCCCATCCTCTGACCAGCTCCCAAGACAACACAGAGAAAGACATTCTTGCCTCTGTGATGAAAGATAAACAAGAACATTCCAGTGTCACTGACTTCAGACAACTAATTAAGCAGAGTCCACAGTGCTCCAGTTGATTACACACAGGTAGGTCTGCTTGTGAAATACAATGGACTACACAGCCCAGCCCTTCCTTCTAACCAGTAGTGCATGCTGGCCTTAAATTCATTATGGAGCTGAGGCTAGCCTTAAACTTCCGGTCCTCTTGTCTCCACCTTTCAAAGTGCTAGTATTACAGGTGTGTACCACCATGCCCCGTTTATGTGGTGCCAGGTATTGAATTCAGGGCTTCATGTATGCTAAGCAAGCACTCTACCAATTGAGGCATATCCCCAGCCTTAGTATTTCTCCACTGGAAAAAAAAAAAAATCATTCCACTGGGCATGGTAGCCCATACTTTTGGTCGCAGTGCTGGGAAGCAGAGCGGGGCAGATCTCTGAGTTTGAGGCCAGCCTGGTCTACACAAAGTTGAACCCCGCCGCCCCCCAAATCAAGCAATTCCATTTATCTTCTGTAAATCTACATAATGCTAAATTGAAGTGTGGAGATGCAGCTCAGTTCAACCTCTTAAAAAATTTGACATTAATTTCTTTGCATGCGCACCCACATGTGCATGTGTGTGGGTATGGGCATTCCATGTTACATGTGTGGAGAAGTCAACTTTCTCCTTCTACCATGTAGGTCCCAGAGAAGGAACTCAGGTTGTCAGGCTTAGCAGCAAGCACCTTTACCCAACGAGGCATCTCACTAGCCTCAACTTCCCTTTTAAACCACATGTTGTGGAACATGCCTATAATCCCAGCCCCTGAGAGGTGGAGGAAGGAGGAACTGGAGTTCAAGGCCAGTCCACATGGTGAGCTTGAAGCCAGCCCAGGTCACAAGAAACCCTGTCTCAACAAAACTAACCAAACCCAAACCAAAAACCAAAAACAGAAAAGAGAGGCTGGAGAGCTCAGCAGTTAAGAGCACTTGCTGTTCTTTGCAAAGATCAGGGTTTGGTCCCAGCAGCCACTAGTTGCCAACAACTGCCTTTAATTCCAGTGCCAGGTGATCCAGAGCCATCCTCTGGCCTCTGTGGGCATTGCACATATAGGTGCATGTACATATATACATTCATACACATAAAAAAATTCTTAAAGTAGAATAAATGTAATAGTTACAGTGAAAAAATTATTTGATTTTTTTTGAGACAGAGTCTTGCTATCTAGCCTAGGAATTCAAGGCCAGTCACGACTATATTAGTAAGTTCAAGGCCAACCCTGGGCTACATGAGATGTACCTTAAAAAATGAAAAACCAACCAACCAACCAACAATCTTTGAAACGTTAACTGACTTACAAGCCAAGTGTGACAAACAGCTCATGGTTGTAATCAACAGTCAGGAAACAGAAGTGCAAGCTTGAGGCTAGCCTGAGCTACCTGACTGGGGGTGGGGGTAACTTTCCTGTTCTGAAAGGAGAGCCTACTCAAAACCCTCCGCTGGGTCTTGTTATCCTTCCCATTATAACTAGCCAAGGACTTGGTAGGGCACCCGGGAAGCCCCATTCCAGAACCCACAGATCCCTTGCCGGACACTCACCTCGGTGCAGTATGGGGGCACATTCAGGACAAAAAGGGTGCGCTTCTGGGGCCACAAAGACTGGGTGCCTTCTCGAACTCTGTGCTCTCTCACATAGAGGTAATGGAAAGCCAGCTGCTTTTCCGAGAACTTGACTGGAATACCTAGCAGGGAAACGGCCGGGGAGCATTCGGTTACCCGGGGTCAGGCCAGGGCCGAGGCCACACAATTTCCGGTCTCCACACTCCTTTGCAGTACCACCTGTGGTTCGTGCACCCACCGGTGCTGCACTGCGCGCTAAGCGCGGCTCCCACGCTGGCTGGGGGGCTAGAGACAGCGGGAGCACGATGGACAGCAGTTCGCGGCCTGCTGCCACACTGCAGCCTCTTTTCCCATGCCTCCATCCCCGGCACTCCGGCTTCTGTTTCCTCTTGGCCCATCTACCCGCTTCCCCTCCACCAATTCTTCAGGTCTTGACTCCACCGACCTGCCCGGACTCCTCATGCTGAGTTAACTAACTCCATCTGCTCAGGGGCTTCGCATGTGTAGACTGGTGGACTTCTTTGGTTCATAAATGCTAATTTCCATAAAGCTAGGGACTTTGGGGGGGCCGGAAAGATAGGTGCTGCTCTTGCAGAGGACCCGGGTTCGAGTCTCAGCACCCACCTGGCAGCTAACAAACGTGCCTAAGTCCAGTTTCAGGGAATCCGACGCCCTCTTCCGACCTCAACGGGCATTGCATCACACGGGTGCATTTGCATACAAGCAGCAATGCACTCATACACGTACATAAAAATATTCTTAAAAGCTAGGGGCCGTTTTGCTCAGTCAGGACCCAGTGTGGACTCCAGTCGCGCAGCTCGCGTGGTAACGATCAAGGCACCGGCAGGCAGTCGGGTACCAGCGGCTCAGGAACGCCCCGCGCGTGTGTACCGAGCCGGGTGGCGGCCCGAGGCCTCGCTGCCTGCCCGGCCGCCGTCGCCTCTGACCACGCGGCCGCGCCTGCGGCTCCCCGGCCGCCGCCACCCGCAGGCCACCTCCCCTGGCCTGCGGCCAGCGTCGCTCACCTGAGTAGCCGGGTGGGCTCGGGACGCCGGAGCCAGGGCCGCGCGGCCCGCGATTCCCCCTGCGCGCCACCATCTTGCCGCCTGGAGCGCGGGGGCTGCTGGGAGCTGTAGTTAGACTCAGCGCCCGCAGGCGCGTTTCCACGACGATGGCGCCAAGTGGGGCTCCGCCCTCCCAGTTCCGGCCCGAATCTTCAGGCTTCTTTATTCAAAGATGGCTCTGTGGTAGATCCCTGGCTGCTCTTGCAGAGGAACGGGATTTAGTTCCCAGCACCGACATGGTGGCTCACAACTGTCTGTAACTCAATTGCAGGGGAGCCAGCGCCTCTTCGGCACATACATGCAGGCAAACACACGCATAGATTTTAAGTAAATAATTCTTTAAAAAGCCAGGAGTGGTCGTGGACGCCTTTAATCCCCAACAGAGGCAGGCAGCCTCCCTGAATTTGAGGACGAACTTATCTACAGAAGGTTCTAGGAGAAGCGGGATTACAGTTAGACTGTCTTAAAAGGAAAAAAAAAAAGGGGGCGGGGTGGGATGGCTCAGCGCTCTGGCAGAGGACCGGGGTTCAATTCCCAGCACCCACATGGCACCTAACAACCATCTGTAACTACAGTTCCAGGGCGTCCGAAGCCATTTTCCAACCTCCGCAGGCACTGCATGATACGGGTGCACCTACATACATGCAGGCAATACACTCATACACATAAAATAAAAATAAGGGAAGTGTCTAGGGTGCCCACAATTTTCACTTCTTTCCTGTATCAAATACCACTTGGGCATCCCAGAGTTGTGTCAAGAAGAAAACACAAAAATAATACATATGTATTACTGCACACGTTGAAGACATGGAGGTGGGGAGATGTGATAACTTGAAAATCAAAGTCACTAAAGTAACATGTGAACAAATAATCTGGGGCCACGGAGCAAGGTGCTGAGGTATTTGGGAAGGCTGAAGCTGGAGCCAGTGTTACGTCAATGGAGGGGCAGGGACCTGGTCAATCCCATAGCAACTGGCAGACCACTGGAAGCCCCATAACAATTAGAGTGTAAAGGGAGCCACTATGGGATTCTGAGCCAGAAGAGTGATGTGTAGGCAGTAGACTGTGAGAGGGTAAGGCCAAACAACTTTAGACTGAGGCCTCCAGAACTATGAGCCATGGCCTTAGAGGGTAAAAGCACTTACTGCCAAGCTTGCTGTCCTGTTTCATCCCTGGAACCCACACTGATTCATGGAAGATGTCCTCTGACTTCCACATGTGCCTCCCCCAAGTAAGTAAATGTAAAATCTTAAAAAAAAAATTTACAGTGAGCCAAGGTAAACTTCTCTCAGCTGAGCATGTAATCCCAGCATTTGAGAGACCAAGGCAGGACTGCTGAATTCCAGGCCAGTTTGGACTACATGTGAGACTGTCTCAAAACAAAATTTGGGAACTGGAACACATGCCTGTAAATTCCAGTACTCAGGTTTGGGTGTAGTCTGGGCTAGATAAAACTGTGAAACCCTGCCTCAAAAGGGGAGGGCGGGGTGGCTCTTGCTGCCAAGCCTGACGACCTGAGCTTGATCTTTAGGACCCACATGGTAGAAGGAAACTGCAAGCTGTCCTCTGATCTCACACAAGGGCTGAGGCACTCAAATATCCTATCAATACATGCAAAGAAAACCCTGCCATTTGCCGTGACAGTGCTGCTGTCCGCTGGCTGGGCTTTCCTGGCTGCTTCTGTGATGTCAACATGAACTGTGCCCCTCATAGGCTCATGTCCACGAACACCATATCCTAACTGGTGGTGCTGTTTGAGATTATGGAAGTTTTAGAGGTGGAGCCTAGCTGAAGTATGTCACTGGGGGTGGGATTTAAGGGTCTGCAGTCTTGCCCCACTTCTCCTTTCTGCTTCCTTGTTGAGTCTGTGTCCAAGGTCACACCTTCCCTGCCATGGACTATATCCCTGAATCGTGAGCCCAAACAAACCCTCAAGTTGCTTTTTGTCAGAGTGTTTTGCTACTGCAAGAGAAAAATACTTAATAGTCACTAAGCACCATCTTTTAAGAAGCAACAGTGCAGAGGGCAGGTGTGGTAGCAGACACATTTAATCCCAGCACTTGGGAGGCAGAGGCAGGCAGATCTCTGTGAGCTCAAGACCAGCCTGGTCTACAGGGAGACCCTGTTTGAAAAAGACAAAAAAAAAAGGACAGCTTGGGGCCAGCAAGATGTCTCAGCAAGTAAAGGTGTTTGTGACCAAGCCTGATGACCTGAGTTTGAGCCCCAGAATCCACACAGTACAAAGAACAGATTCCCAGGACTGGAGAGCTGGCTCAGTAGTTTAAGAGAAATGTCTGGGTTCAGCTTCCAGTACCCACATGGTGGCTAACCTCTGTCACTCCAGCTTCAGGGGATCTGAAGCCCTCTTCTGTCATCTAGGCATTGCACAACATGGGTGCACAACATACATGCAGGGAAAATATTCAGACACATAAAATAAGTTAAAAATAATATAAGAAAAAAAGAGCTTTTTTCTGCAGGCTGCCCTGTGACTCGCACACATCGGGGAGCAGGGCCTATGTGCCCAGACACAAAATATAGTCAATCAAAATCTTTTTAAAAAATAATTACAGCTCAAATTAGGAATAACCAATGTTTATTTAGAAATGAAAAGTAATATGTGGTCACCTCCATCCCTTAATGCCTCTTCCTCTCCTGAACAAGAGACACAGATGAGTGATGTGGGGGTGGAGGAGGACACAAGGGTTGGCCCATCACCTTCTCTTGTTTCCGGAGATGACACTGAAAAGCCAAAGTACCACATGGCCAGGAGGCTGTAGCTGGACTCAGTTCAACTCTGACATCCACAGTAGAACTGGCCTAGGAATAGTAGGTTCGGAACTAGGCATCCCTCATCTACACAAAATCCACGTTGTGCCCAACTGTTCCCAGTGGTTGAGAAATCAAGGTCCTAGTGTCTTTGGGGTGCTCTCTTGGGCCAGGAAAGGTGAAGTATGGAGGAATGTCTTCCAGCTGCTAAAGATAATGAAGTCTGTACCATTTAGAAGGAGTAAAACAAGCAGCAGCAGTCTTTAAACAGCAAAGTAGAGCACCCTAGGCACTTGCCTGGATTCCCTGGCTGGGCAACCTCAGAGCTGGAGGATTCGAGTTTGGCTTAACTCTGGAATCTTTCAGCTAGGCAAAACCTAACTCCAGGGAAGCACAAATTAAATTCTCTGCACTGGGGTTGTGCCTTTCCTAACACACCCAACTGATTTTTGTTAACACTCCCAGAACCTGCTCCAACTCTGGCAGCTTTAATTCAATTCTTTACAGTTCCAACAATTCATGAGGGGACACTGAGTGGCACTGGGAGTCACTGGCACTGGCGGTCAGTGCATGCTAGTTCTACAGTTTGATCCCACCACCTGGGAGCATGTTGCAGAAACAGTCCACCACTGACCCCATCAGGAAAACGGCCCCCTGCACATGGCTGTAGAGCACTCAGAACAGCGGAGACAACACCCCTGGGGAAGCCAGAAGTTGGCCAACAGCTCCCATCCAAACAATTCCCCAGCCCACAATGTGGCAGCATGATGGTAGTCTGTGAAAGACCTAACTAGGAGATGGAACCTGCACCCAAACCAGGGTGATGATGATGTCATGCTAGGTGAGAACCACAAGGGCTAACCCACGCATCATTTCCTGTGGCACCCGCAAGGCTGTGAACACTGGGCTGGGGCATTCAGCACAGCAACAATAAGGGAACATGGACTCAGAAATTGCTCTGGGTTGCCCAAGACAGCAGAGGCTCACCAAGCCAGGAGCTGGCGGTAGATTGTTCCTAGAAAAGCAGCCATGCTATTCTGATCATCACAGGGTTCTGTACCCCAGCAGTCATGTCTGGAGATGGCTGCGCTGGGACCAGTAACCTAACTCTGCTTTCAAGCTGCCCTGGTTCCCACTAACATATCAGGGGGTCCATTCCCTGCTTTGTCTGAAAAACTTAAGAAACAGAACAGGAAAGTTGCTGGAAAAAGCAGTGTCTTCTGAACAGACCTCGCCCTGTATCTCATGGGGACACAAGAATGCCACCCAGGGAAACAGAGCACCATCTCTAGGTAAGAAATCAGCTTGGGACTGAGGATAGAGGAGGCACACTGACAAACACAAGCCTACCTTGGTGATGGGTGGGAGGGAGAGGGGAACATACTACAGAAGTGTGAACGAACAGAGGGCACAGGGTAGAACACAACACAGAAAGGTGGGTCCCGTCCAGTGAGGAAGCTCTCCCTGGTGTCCCTTCCGGTGTTCAGGGGGCTTCAGTCCGACGGCCCATTGGTCACAAGCTTTGCCATGAGAACAGAGCCACCTCCTCTGCCCTGTTTCTGGCTGCCTCGCTCCCCTGCTCAAAGTTTGATTTTGAATTCTGTGGGCTGTGTGGCCACAGAGGCCCCCGAGGACTTGAAGAGCGCTTTGAGAATGGTGTCGGGGTCCACTTCAGCAGGAGGGTTGGAAGAGGCAGAATTCATCCGCCGAGGCAGCTCACTCTCCTTTTTCACCGCAGGGCTGTCACTCAGCCGCCTATGAGGGCAGAGAAGAATCAAACCCGGATCAGTTTTCCTTCGATGAGCTGGGCCTCTCCACTGAGCTGTTTTGAGACTAGCCTGGGGTGTGATGCTCTCCATGCCCGACTCCACTTCATCTTATAGTAAACCTGTGTTTTTCTTACTTACCACTGAGAAAACAGAGACACAGTCTGGCATGCTGCAGTTTCAAGTTTAGGAAACACTGTGTGCACCTTCTGAATAGTAACACACAACTAAACCTTTCAAAGTCTGACCTAAATTAACCAAATTAACTGTTTAGCCCAATGATTTCCAAATTTTTCAAGTCATAAAATCCTTCAAATTAACTATTTAAAAAACCTGTAATTATGTGTACAGGGGAGAGTATGCGCACAGGAATACAGGCGCCCTCAGAAGCCAGAAGAGCTGGACTTCCCTGAAGCCGGAGTTACAGGGCGTTGTGAGCTGCTGAAAGTCGATGACAGGAACTGAACTACGGTCCTCTGTAACGTAAGTAGGCACTCTTAACGGCCAAGCCATCTCTTCAGCCCCTTTCAAATAAAAAAAACTGCGGGGGAGTCTTTTTAGACAGGGTCTCCCTATAGCACTGGCTGGCCTGGAACTCGGTATGAGTCACAGAGATCCCCCTGCCTCTGCCTCCCGAGTGCTGGGATTAAAGGCGTGCACTACCACCCTGGGTTCTTCCTCCAAAATATTTTTAAAATACCACTTATTCTGGGAACAATTTTAGAAATTTGTCTAACCACACCATTTTTTACCCAGGTTCAAATCCTGCAAGTCTAACCTCCTTCCCCCTTTCTAGAAAGCTGTATCCTACCATCCTCAAAACCTTATGCATCTCAGGCTCCCAAAGAGTCCTCATGGTGATCCAGGCAGGTCTGCCCAGGTATGTGAAACAAAGACAGCGACGCCAGCCATGGTTAGCATGCTCAGTTACACAGAAGTGCGGTCTCTCAGGAAGGGAGACATAACTGGCCTGCTCTCCACTTCCCTTGGAGACACTGGACACTCAGTATTAACCCTAAGGATCAAACCTTGGGAAAGATGAAGACAAACCACTTTGTTCTCCTTTATCACCACCACAGAGTGGAAAGGAGGAAACAGGCCAGGTCAGTTTACCCCAAAACAAAGAGCTAGCTATACAGAGCAAGCAGAAGCCCTGACCCTGCCTGTGTCTGTCTCTCCCATGGCACTTACAGCAGGATGGGTTGGTCTGAGGTGATAACATTCCCATTCATGTGAAGGTTGCACTTCATCGGTTGTCCTGAAAAATCAAAGAAAGAAAAGCCTCTGTCATGTGACCCATACATATCTCCCACAAAAAGACAAGCACCACCAATCTCCATGACCAAGGATCAGATCCTATCTCTGAAGTCAGATGTGGTAGCAAAGCCAGCTTTGGGGAGGCTCAGGCATGACTGCAAGCTCACAGTCAGTCAGGACACTGAGTAACAACCAAACAGAAGTTGTCTACCACTACCGGTCTGGGTGCACCTAGCATGGCCATTTTCCTTTTTAAAAAATATTTTATTTTATATGTATGAGTGTGTTGCCTACATGGATGTAAGTGCACCCGTGTTGTGCAATGTCCGTGGAGGTCAGAAGAGGGTATTAGATCCCCTGGAACTGGAGTTATGGACTGTTGTTAGCTGCCATGTAGGTCCTCTGAAAGGGCAGTCAGGGGTCTAACCACTGAGCTGTCTCCATTTTCTGAACGTGCATCCTACAGAGGTGTGAAGGCTGACTGTATTAGCACAGATCACTCATCACTTTCCTTCCCTCCAAAGCCACTCTTCTCTATACCTAACACCACACTAACTCTTTAACTCACAATACCCCTAAACTCAATGCGCCGAAGGTTATTTGAAACTTCTCTGCCATCATGCTTGGCTGCTCTGTGAATAAATTTATCTCAGTGTGCCAAATACTACTACATGATGACCAAAACAGGTGGTTCAGTAACAATGAAGTCTTCACCCAAGCCAAGCTAATGCAAGGTGCTGCCTCTGAAACTCCAATACTGGGAGCTAAATACAGATCTTTTCTTTATAAAGAACCTAGCTTCAAGCATTTCATTACAGCAACAGAAATTAGACCAATACATGTAGACACTATGGAAATCTCAGTAATGAGAACATCAAGAAATCTTGCTTCACAATGGAGAAGGTGAATGTGCAAGTAAGATACTGCTCAGGGAGAAACCACCCAGTTTATAAAGCACACAACAAAGGAAAATGTCAATGCTATACAACCATGTGAAAAAGGCATCAAAAATATCCATATAGACTTCTTGTCCATAAAAAATGAAGGGCTGAGCTCCCTGCTGTGTGTAAGATGTGCGAAAAGAATAGCACAGAAGATGAATCTGTACCCTATTAAAGTCACTGATACTCTGAAGTAGGTTCTGGTAAATAACTATACCACAAACCCGTGCACAGTCACAGAAGTGACTCAGAACACAGTGAACTCAAGGAAAGAACTACGAGTCACAGAAGGGGTTAAAAAACAGCAGACATAGCCCAATTATCAGTAATAAAGGCGTCTGGATCACTGAAACCACTCAAGGAAAAAAAGGTCCACCAGGCTGAAAACACACATCCAACTTCAGACATGGCTCACTGGACTGTGCTTTGCCTTACTATTCTTGGCAGAGCCCCTCCTCACCCCTCTCACACTGAAGGTTCAGAGCACCCTGAATGAACAAGATTATTAGCACCACTTTGCCAAGAGCAGTGCTTACTTCAAGTCTCTGTCACAATCTGCTAATTCCTGCAGTGCTTAAAACCATCCCAGTATTACCGTATCTGCTAGGGTGCTGTGGGGGGATAGTACCTTTCATGTACTACTGTGATTGTTTTGGTATGCCATGAGCCTGTATCATGAGCAAAATTAATTCTGTGTATATTCTGGCTGTTCCATCGGCTAGCCTCTCCCCCACCTCTTCCTCTGGTGTACCTATTCTTTGGGGCAATTAGTTACCCTATTAATGAGGGATTTTTTTTTTTGCTATTGTTTTTTGTTGACACAGTCTAATTTTATGTCCCAGGCTGTCCTCAAGGCCAGGCTAGCCTCTGGCCTGCAGTGACACTCGAGCTTCAGACAGTGCTGGTATTACAGTGTGAGCACCACACCCAGCTATAATGACTTCTAAATAGTCTTGTGGATGAGCTGTATGTCTCATCCTAGAAGTCAAAGTGCAGTGCAGAAGGCATGCTGAAGGCTGGGACAGACTCACAGCTAGTTACCCAAGTTCAAGGAAAAAGTTCTCAAAATACAGCAAAAGTGCTACCCAGTGAGCACAAACAGTAACAAAGTAATAGTCCTTGACAGTCAACTTGACAGGAGGAGTGTGACAGCTCAGTATGCCATAAAGGAACTTGCTGACAAGCCTGACCACCCAAGTTTAATCTCTGGATCCACACAAGGGGAAGGAAAGAACCAATTCCTGCCAAGTTAACTTCTGACCTCCACGTATGAAACATGACACATGCGTACACATACGTACATACAGACACACACAGAGAAATAACAATGTTTGAAGAAATCAGAAATACAGACAAGGTGTGTTGGTACATGCCCTTAATCCCAGGCCTCAGGAACTCAGGAGGCAGAGGCAGGCAGATTTCTATGAGATTTAGGCCACCCTGGTATTACATAGTTCCAGGAAGGCTTAGGCTACAGGGAGATCCTGCCTAAAAAATTAAAACAGCAGCAGCAGCAGCAGCAGCAACAAAGCCAAACAAACAAACAAAAACATGGAAAATCATCTCTGGGCATATCCATGAGGGAATTTCTAGAGTGGGTTAAGTGAAGTGGGAAGGCCCACCCTGAATGTGGACAGCACCATCCCATGGGCTGGCGATCTGCATGGAACAAAAAGGGAGGAAGAGCAGAGCACTGCATTCACCGCTCTGCTTCCTGAGTGGACACAATGTGACCAGCTACCTCGGTTCCGCTGCCAAGCTGTAAAGGACTCTATCCCTCTGAACTGTAAGCCAAAATAAATGCTTCCTTATGTGGCTTTTGCAAGGTGTGTTGCTGCAGCAACAAGAAATGAAACTAAGACACAATCTTACTGATGATCTACAGGAAGTTTTAGTAGTGTGGATAAAAGATCACAATGGCTACACATTTTGTTTTAGCCCAGAGCAAAGCCTGAATTCCTTCACTTCTTCTGTGAAGGTTGGGAAAAGTGTGATGGGGAGCAGAGGGTGCTTCACAAGAAAGTCACCTCTGCAGTGTGAACCTGCTGGTGAGGCAGCAAGGGCTGAAGGAGAGGCTATGGTGAATCATACGAAGAGCTCCCTAAGTAACTGGCAAAGGAGGCTGCACCCAACCAGGTTCAGCTTTATTTGAAGAGAAGGCGATCTATGACTTTTGTAGATAAAGAAGCCAATGACTGGGCTGGAGAGATGGCTCAGTGACTAAGAGTGCTTGCTGCTCTTCCAGAGGATTCAAGTTCAGTTCCTACTGCCCACACCAGGAGGCCCACAACTGCCTGTAATTCAGCTCCAGAGGACCTGACCCCCTCTTCTGTCCTCTCAGGGACACATGTACCCATGCATGCCCAAATACACACATAAATATTTTAGGCCAGGCATGGTAGCATACACCTGTAACCCCAACACTCAGGAGACAGAGGCAGGTAGATTTCCATGAGTTCCAGGCCAACCAAGGATGTACAGTAAAATCCTGTCTCCAAGACAAACAACAATGCTATGAGATAAAGGACACTGTCAGTCACATTCGTCAGCTGAAAACAATTAGATGAGATGAACATCAGGGCCTCAAACACACAGAACCACCTGAAAGTGAAAGGAAATGCAGATAAACAGTAGCTGAAGATTTCAGTGCTTTACTTCAGTAATGGACAAAACAACCAGGAAGATCAACAACTATACAGAAAACCTGACCACACAATAAACCAACTAGACATCTGCAAAACACTCCATCCACAACAGCACATACATACTCTCCTAATGCACAGAAGAAAAGCCAGACAATTAATGACTATATGACAATTAAAACAATCAACAGTTTACAGAAATCCCAAGGGAAATTAGAAAACACTTCAGGATCAAGACATGATCACCCAAACACACTGAATGTTTGTTTAGTTAAAGCAATGCTTAGGATATACAGCTGTACTGTAATGTCTATATTTAAAAGGAGTAGGGCTAAAGCTGTAGCTTAGTGGCAGAATCCTTGTTTAGCACATGTGAAGCTCTGGGTTTGATCCCTAGCACTACAAATAAAAACAGTTAAATTACAAAATAAAATAACGGAGTGAAGCTGGGCCTGGTGGTGCATGAGTACAATCCCATGGGGGAGTGAGCGGTGTTGAGGCTCGAGCGCTGCTGTGAGGTCAGTGTGGGCAACCCTCCCCACCGCCAAGAAAAGAGGGTGAAAAAATCAAAAACTACAGAATGCAAGAAAATAACTATATATCATTTACCTAGTAAGAAACTTAACCTTAGGAATACATGAAGAACTTTTGTGTAGATGTTCAGTATTCAGATGTGGTCACATGGAAGCCAGAGGTCAATGTCAGGTGTCCTTGCCTATTGCCCTGTACTGTCCCCCTTTTTTTGAGACAGTGTACTCTCAACAAATTCAGAGTTCACTGACTGACTAACCAGCTGGCCAGCAGATCCTGGGAACCCACCAGTCCCCACAGCCCTAGGCACAGGGTTAGTGAAGTGTGTGTTCTTTACAGGGGTGCTGGGGATCTGAACTCAGGTCCTTATGCTTACACAGTAGGTACTTTACCCACTAAGCCATTTCCCCAGCCCTGTGATTTTATATGAAGAACTTTAGTCATCAGGAAAATTCAAATCAGATCCCAAAGGCTGTTTTTATTATGCTTTACCTCCCTGATTCTAGTACAGAGCTCTGCTCCACAGCAGTACTCAGTACACACTGAACGAACACATGGAAAAAGAGCATGGCAGAAAGGGCTCCACTCAACAGTTAGCTTGAGACAGAAAAAGCAAGCAGCCATGCACAGTGGCACACACCTTGGATCCCAGCACTCGAAGGCAGGGGAAAGCGGGATCTCTGTTAACATTCAAGGCAACCCTGGGTCTACATATCAAGTTCCAGGCCAATGAGAGATGTACAGTGAGACCCTGGGTCTCAAAACAAAACAAACACAAAAACAAAAAAAGGGAAGAAAAACAAGCAGTTTACTGCTCGTGGAATTCAGCACTCAGCACAGACTACAGCTCTAAGAAATCTGATCCCAAGCAGCCAGCAAACCTACACCCAGAGGAGCAGGCTGTGGCTCTTGGCTTCCCCAGCAAGACCTTTTAAGAGATGAATCACTCAAAAGACTATACATTACTGTCTATTCCTGGCACCCAGAGAGACCCAGAGGGGAGGATGCTCAAGATGTCTTTCCACCCATCTCAAAGGAAGGTTTTTCTCAAAGTCGACTGCTCAAAAGTACACAGAGGACAGCACTGGCAGTGTCTTTCTCTAGCTTACCGTCCAGACAGCGGTTGTTATACTTCTTATATGCAGTGATGGCGTCATCCTTCTTCACAAAGACCACCTCTGCTACCCCAGGATGGACCAGTCGGGCCCGCTTGAGGGCTCCACACACACAGAAAAGCTCCTGCAAAGACAAGAGGATCGTGAGAGAAATCCCACCTCCCTGCCATTTCCATTCCAAGGGCTCCACAGAGGCTGAATTGCAGCCCTATGCCCAAGATTTCTGGGCAGCTCCATTTCTGGTAGTATTTGGGGGAGGGGAGGTGAGACAATGCCTCACTGCATAGCCCTGGTTGGCCTAGAACTTGCTATGTAAACCAGGCTGGCCTCCAACTGACAGATCCACCTATCTCTGCCTCTCAAATTCTCGGATTAATGGTGTGAGCTACCATGCCCACCTCTGTTGGTATTCTTGAGACATTCAACCAGGACTAGATTAAGGGACAAGCTGTGCTGGCAGTGAGGGTGTGGGTGGGCAAGAAGTCTGGCCTAAATGGCTCGCAGTACTCATGACCACTCACAAAGTCACTACCCAAGTTCTTCACGTCTACTCAGTAAGAATAACAATTCTGGAATTTCAGCGAGCAGTGGCACAGAAAGGGGACACAGGAGAGTTGCTAACACGTCACTTGGGAGTCTGTTAGAACCAAAAATTCTGGAGTTCTACTCAGGATGACTAACAGTCATAGGGTGATTGACGGAGATTCCTAGGACACAGGACGAAGACGAGGAGAGAGGAGGAGGAGCCACTGGGGGTGCTGTCTTCAATTGAAATTATTTTCCTCCTTTCGATATTTTAGGGACTGGATCTGAGGTGGCTCAGCAGTTAAGAGCACAGGTTGCTCTTGTAGAGGACCTAAGTTCTGTTCTTAGCACCCACATAGTGGCTAACAACTGTTTGTAATTGCAGTTCCAAGGGATTTGATGCTCTCTTCTGGCCTCTGGGGTGTTGCATGACCTGGGTGCACTTATACACATTGAGACAAAGCACTCATATATAAAATGTACTATTAAAAAAACAATAGCCAGGTGTGATACACACCTTTAATCCCAGCACTGGGGTGGTAGAGGCAGGCAGATTTCTGTGAAATAGAGGCCAGCCCAGTCTACATAGTAAGTTCCAGGTCAATTGGGGCTACAGAAAGACCCTGCTTCTCAGAAAACCAAAAAGAAAAGTGAATTTCACTACAAAGGAGAGTGAGAGTACAGTCCCCCACTACCACAAATCACCCAGTCAAGTTTTCCACACTTGGGGAAACTGTGGGGGCGTCACATCTGGAATGCAACGGATAAGCCTGCTGTGCTGCAGAAGGAGAAGGGGAGCAACTCAGTTCCAAGATCTCCCTCATGGCACTCACGTGCTGCACAGCTAAGGCAAGCGTGCTGCTCAGGAGATGTCATAGAACTGAGCTCTGGCTACTGGGGCAGCTGCAGTCTCTGCTTGTATTCACTTTATGATATTGTTCACCGCATTCCTGGATTTCTAAATGAAGAGCTTCTCTGAGTGCTTAAATGAAAATGAGGTTGAGGGGGACAAACGGCACTCCAGGCTCACCATTACTGGGCATTGGACTTAGATCAGGCCCATGACTGTGGGCAGGGCAGAACGGCCCAAGAAAGCAATCTACAGCGGTCACCTACCAGACACCACCAGTCCATCTCAGTCCTTTCACAAGACGGAATCATAAAACTCCCAAAGGAAGCAAGGAGCTCCAAAGACTCAAGCGAAAACACCAACCATTGAATACTGTGTCACAGTACTAAAGTAACCCACCTAGGACCCTAGGACACAGACGTCCCATGATCCAAACAGGCAGTCTGGGCAAGTGGCTCTGTTAGAAGCTGTGCAGAAGACAGTGAACAGAGCTGGAATGGCTGCTGTGCTCTGAAAGGCCTGCTCCCAAAGCTCACAAGAAGCAATGGAGTCTTTCCACACACACACCACCTCTGCTGTCCCAAGGTGGACTAGCTGAGTCCATTTGAGGTCCTTTGGCTAGTGTGTGAAAATCTGGATTTCAAGAGTTCCCAACATTTGTAACTATGGAGCAGCGCACCAGCACCAAACTGTAAGCAATATACTTTATGGCAAACACTAACTTTCCTCTGCAAAGTACGGATTCTGGTACATGCTATCCACATGATGCCTAAATGAGCACTGGGTCTTTACTAAGACCCTTGGTTTCAAGTGCCATCTTAACTTGCTGGGGGAATAAAGTTCACCCTGTGTGACTTACTTGGAGACTGCGCCTGTTTTCCCTCAAGACTCTTTTGCTCTGTATCTTTATGTGGTGATAAATTGGTCCTGAGAGGAACCACATAAGTCCAGTGAATTCTAACAAACCATTCAACTGGCGTGTGGTCTTAGGGACCTGCACCACAGAAGCAGTCTCAGATTTAAAGTTCTGGCAGCCATGGTACTTACAACAATGTCCTCCTCAGTGACTCGAGGGTGCAGATTATTCACAGTCATCTTGGTGCCTTCCAAGGGGCTGAGCACAGGCTGCCAGAGACAAGAACGTTATCAAGAGTCACAAGGCAGACATGCTCTCATTTATTACTCGACAAGTGCCCAGGAAGGCCCAGCAGAAACCTTATTCAGAGCCTGTCCGTGACACTAGAGGCCACCATACTTTCACTACTTCCTGAATACACAGGCCCTTCAGGACCAAGCCTCGGCATGGAATGCTAGTCATGCTTCCAGACCCAGACGCCATAATCTTCTTTAAGTTTCTGAGAGGCACAAGATGCTTTTTCTTCATGGTTCCAAATAGCTCTCTTCTGAGAAACCCCATCATTACAGATGATCTCTCTGCAGGTCTGCTCTCCTACCACTGCCCAGCAAGTTCTCTGAGAGCAAGGATCCCTTGGTATTTTTTTTGTTCATCCGCAAAAGGAGGGTGATAATGCCCACCACCTCACAGGAGTATTCTGAGAACCACCTGGGGTACATGTAGCACAGTGACTGCCCAACACAGGCTAACTCTTAAACGGGGTGATCATTTCACCTTACCTCAGCAGGCGGCAGTTCTTTAGGAGGCTCCTCCTTGTTCACCAGTGTCCGGGACATGTTGGTCAAGGATTTTGTTCGCACAGAGGAGGGGAGAACAGGAGCAGTGTATGTGTCATTCTGAACCACTTTGGTGAGAGGGAGGGCCTTAGACATGGAGAGTTTGGAATTGCTCAGCCCGGTCTACACAAATAGGCAGAAAGAAGTCTGAGAAGCCAGAGATGCAGATTGTACTGTCTGACAGGCTAACAATGAACTGAATGCAAGGACCCCTCAATGCCAGTCCAAGTCCATGGGTGGGGAAGGGAAGACTGCCAGCCACCAGTGACATCCTTTAGGGAAGGGGCAAGAAGGCTTAGAAAAGTACACAGCCCAAGCACTAATTGACAACTTTGCTGGCAAGCACACAGAAGCCCCTTTCCACAGTTACTAGCACTTGGCAGGAAGCATCCATAAAGCTTTGACTAAGAAATTCACTCAGAAACCCACAGGCTCACCCATACCATTCAAATTTTCCCCAAACTCTGTAACTTATAGCTGGACAGAAAGCCAAAAACTTGTGGTCAAGTTCATTCCTAGACAAGATGCTACCATAATGGAATGATCACCTGTCACAGCCTGGCTGAACACAGAAATTTTTCGAGAAAGTATAGAACACCTAGCCTTTTGGTCTCTGATCTGGAAATGCAGAGGCACCGTGCACAGCCATAGCCTCTGTAGCTCCCAGACTATCAGGGACAGGTTGGCAGAGCTAGCATGCACAGACACCAGCAGTCCCTATGCCAACTGAGGGTGTGGTCCCTTGGGAACATAAACTCCTTGTATTAACATATCTGAGAAAAGATGCATTGACACTAAAGCAGGTGGTTTTGCTGATTTAGGACAAGGTTTGTTGGCACTGACCAGGAAAAAAAAAGGGGTGCCACAGCCAGAGAGGTAGATCAGAGCAGGAGGCCAGGTCATTCACCAGGCTTCTCCAAGTCGGAGTAAAGCCTTCTCCCCATGCCAGATTCCACATTTCTCATGCCACTTTCTGTGTTTCAAGAGTCAGGACAGAGTGTTGGTTATCCAAGTGATCCTGGGAGTCATACTAGTTTGGACCAACTCAATCTATTACTTAAAAGCTGGGTAACGTTGAATAGGTTCATTTAACCTCTCTGTCCCTGTTCCACATCCATAAAAACAAGTGAAATCATATTCTGAGAAGGAAAAGAAATTTTTTTAAAATCTCAAATCAGTCATTATAAACACTGTTTTTTCAATTGGGGTTAACTACCTATGAAGCCAGCTGATAATTAGGCAGACCAAAACAGTCTAATTACTGAAAAGGTCTGGTCCCTTGTAAATAAACAAACTGGTGACATTCAGTTTCATTTCTTCCACTGTAAGAACTTTATTAGTAACCAAGAAATTGGTCTTCACAATCAGGACAGTGACCAGAACTGAGTCTCTGCAGGATGCCTGGTCAGCACTTTTGCTGGCCAGCTGTCCCTACACATACGCTGCACCTGTTGAAGGCCATGGCTCAAATGAGCTTTATTCTTGCTAACAATCACTCCAGAAATCCGGAATTCAAGGGTGGGGACAGAGTTGCCAACCACCAAGGGCCAGAGGCATGTAGAATGTTCTGTCACAAAGGAAAAGAAACGGGCTTCCCTCTGGTGGGACTAGTCACTGCTATGGTTTCAATGTCTCCTCTAAAGGTGGTTTCCACAGTAAACGTTCTTAAGAGTTGAGACCTCTTTATAGTTGTTGAGGTCCCCAGGACACCTTCCCCACAGATGGATTAAGGATATCACAGGAGTGGGCTCCACAGGAAAAAGGGTGAGTTCAGCTCATCTGTGATTTTCCATATCCTGACTTGGTGACAAGGCCCCACTAGACCACAGTCCTACTGACTTCCTGGCCTCCTGGAGCATGAACTGAGTAAACTTTTGCTCTTTACAATTTACCCAGCCTGCTGTGTTGTTATAGCAGCAGAAAATGGACTTAGACACTGAACTTTCCCTCAAGTGCCTGAAACTTAGCCCCTGGGAACTCCACAACTCACCTATTGTGGGACCTGAACAAATTCCCAGACACCCTAGTCTCCTCTTCTGTAAAATCAAGGAGTTGGCTACTTACAGCTCTCAAAAACTTATAACCTAAATCAATGAAAGTCTCTATTCTCCAGTACCTCTCTCCCATCCCCAACTCAACAGAGTACAGAGAAAGGAAAACTGCATACCATGTGGTGGAGAAAGCCACCTGTGGCTGCAAACTTCATCTGTTTAGAAGGAATGGGCGCTACCATGTCCTCATCTTCATCCAGGTCATACAAGTTCTGAGAATAAAGAAATATAAGCTGGGCTGCGGATCAGTGGATCAGTGATCCCCAGCACCACTGAATGAAAAACAAACAGATAGAAGGGATAAATGCTAACATGGCACACAGGCCCTCAGCACACACTGAACCAAGAATAAGAAAATGGCTGCTGGGGTGAACAAGGGATCAAAGAAGGACTTAGAGGGACTGGCCTTGAAGGCTGGGGCTTCAAGGCCTTAAAAAACCCAATAAACCCACAAAACCCAATAAAGTGAAAAAGTGCTACCAAGTTCCAAGCATCTCAGAGTTTCCTTTTTCAGGGAAACAGAATCTATGTAGGCCAGCCCGGCCTCAAACTTTGAATCTTGATGCCCCAGTCTCTCAAGTGCTTGACACAGGGCCAGAACTATCTTTTTATAAATAGGAAATACTTATCCAGAATCTCTAAAACATTTTATAGTCACGTGTAACTTAATGATAAGGATATATTCTGAGAAAGGATCTCAGAATTGGAGAGTACACTCAGATTACTTATATAAACCTAGGGTGAAGAACCTATCACACACCTAGTCTGTGTGCTATCAGCCACTGTATGCAGTCTGTCACCAACCACTCAGTCACTGTGCAGCACACAGTTGTTTACTATTTAGCTTGGAAGGTCCATCCTAGGTGCAGTCTGCAGGAGTAAAGCTAAACCCTCCAAGGAGTTTTTTCAGAGCAGTTTCTATGATGTTTCTAATAGGGAAAATGTTCAGAGTGGATTATCCACTTGTTAAAAATGTTTATGAAAATACGAACAATCCAAAAAAATGCTTAAGTTATAAAAAAAGAAGAAGAAGAACAGTACAAAATTAAGAATGTAAGCTGGGCTTGGTGGCGCATGCCTTCAATCCCAGCACTTTGGAGTCAGAGGCAGGTGGATTTCTCTGAGTTCAAGACCAGCCTGGTCTACATAAGCGAGTTCCAGGACAGTTGGGGCTACAGGGAGATGCTGTCTCAAATAGACAATCAATCAATCAATCAATAAATAAAATAACCTCAAAATTCCATCTATGTATTAAATAAAAAATACTGACACAACAAAAACCAGAGGGCGGAAAATGGGGCTGGAGAGGTGGCTCAGCAGTTAAAAGCACTTGCTGATCTTGCAGAGAACCTAAATTCAGGTCTCAGCACCCACATGAAGGTTAACAACCGCCTGTAACTCCAGTTATTAACTTACAGACAGGGGATCTGATGCCCTCTTCTGGCCTCTATAGGCATGCATGCATGGCATACATACATACATGGAAAACACCCATACACATAAAATGAAAATAAAAGCAAAACCTAAAAGCAGGAAGGAGGGCTGGAAGAGTGGTTCAGGAGTAGAGTACTCGCCTAGCATATGTAAGGTTCTGAGTTCTGTCCCTACCACATCAAAAAACAAAAACAAAAACAACCAAAACCAAAACTGAGGAAGGAGCTAAACTTAGGCGCACATGCACAAAGAATTCTTCCTCAAATTTTCTACATCAATTACTAGTTTGAATTAAAGTACTAACAATGTAACTGCTCTGTCCTTTACTGTCTCTTATGCTTCCCTTACTCATTAGGAAGTTTCTTCTTGGGGGCTGAGAACGGAGTTCAGTTGCTGGAATGCACCAAGCCCCAGGTTTGATCTCCAGCACTACATAAACCAGTGAGTGGTGGTAGAAGTATCAGGTGTTCAATGTTATCCTTGGCTACACAGTGAACAGGAGGCCAGGCCAGCCTAGGCTACATGAGACTTGAGTGATTACAGGCAAAGTTTCCACTATGTAGCTGAGGCTGTCCTCCTGCCGCTGTCTCCTGAATGTTGAGATTACAGGTACACACCACCACGTGTGGCTTAAGAAGTTTTTGTTTTCTTTAAAAAAAAAAACAGGGTTTCAGACAGGCCTGGTGGTACACACCTTTAATACCAGTACTCCAGAGACAGACATAGGTGGATCCCTAAAAGATTAAGACCAGCCTGTTCTACATAGCCAGTTTCAGGCCATCTGTGGCTACAGGTCAGCTGTTTCAAAAAACCAAAAAAGAAAACAACAATCCAGGGTCTCACTCTGCAGAGCAGGCTAGCCTCAAATTCACTCTGCCTCAGCCTCAAAGTGCTGAGATTACAGGTGTGAGCCATCAGCTTCTCTTTGACAGAGCCTCACAACATAGACCAGGCTGGCCAGAAACTCAGATAACCCCTTGCTTCTGCTTCCTGAGTACTGGGGGATTCAAGGTGTGTGCTGCCCACACAGAAGTTTCTTCTTAAACCTTACATATTATGAAGTGAAAACCCTCCTGGAACACTCTGAACTGGGAGCCTTAGGCCAGTCTTCAGTCAGTCCACCCAAGGAGGTCTTATCAAAACACATGCATGCGTTCAAACTGGCGTGTGGGCACACACTCACTCATCCATTCTACCTGTTTGGCCTGGTGGTTATTGACAACATTGATCCTCATTCCAGCAGGGTGGGCATGAAGTGGCACCAAAGCCTTTTGCTGTGGAACCTAGAAACATCCAGTGGTCACAATCCATCCCAAAGGGTTCATGTGCATTCTGAGTAGGTCAGTGAACTTGGAATATGGTGGCATGTGGTGTGGACTTTTGATAAAAGGAACTACAAGAAGGAGGTGTCACATCCCAAAGATTATGCACCAACTCTCTTGGGCTTGATGAACCTGGCTCAGCCAATGTTTGCTGCTGCTGTCCCTTTGAACAAAAGTAGTGTGGATTAAACAGTTTGCTTTCCTTCTGGAGTGGTGGGTGTCCAGGGCACTGGACAAGCAGTCAGACCTGACTGAGCTCCTGGTCCTCCCACTGATTGGGTGGGTAACGTTACACACACTACCTTAATCTGACAGTGACTTTTTAAAATAAAGCAATACTTTAGCCAAGTAAGGAATAAAGAGAAAATGTGCTACATGCCTGCCAAACAGCACACGTTCAACGTGCTTGGTCCTCTTTCCCTACTTTTGTCTCACTCTGAAAAGCCAGTCATTTGTTTTGACCCTCCTTTTACACAGAAGGTAATACTCCACTGTCCCCACATAGCCATCTAGAACAGACACTGAGCCTTTGTAAGCAGGACAGTGCTGGACCAACACTTTGTAGGACTGCATTTTTGCCCAAACACATCTGCCCATTCCTCAGTTCTTCCTGTCTACTTCTACCTTTCTTCCTGGTTTTCTGGAAAGCCAGGACAGGAGCTATATCCTACCTGAATGGTTTTGGTGAGTTTGAGAGCAGGGGTCACTGTCCCAACAGGTGGGCCTGCGAAGGCAGCAGGGGATCGCCTCTTCAAGCTGATCTTCTCCCGGGCATCGGTCACCTGGCGGGGCTTCTGGGGCACTGAGCTCTGCTGCTTTCGAGAGTTTAGCATCTCTCTGGCATCCTGCACTTTCCCCTTGATCCGAAACCGAGCATCTTTCTGCAAAAGCTTCTCCCGGGCATCTTTGACTCCCAACTTGAGCCGGGCATCTGAGAGGCCTATTTTCTGCCGGGCATCAAATCTCTGCTGGAAGGTGGCTGTGCGTGTTGGCTGGCTGAGGACGCTGTGCTGGATCCCAACTCGAGATCGGATGCCTCCAACTCCTGGTCTGGCACTGAGCCTGCAAACACAAACTACAACAGTAAATGATCTGGGTATCAACAGCTGTCTACGGGAAGAGAGCTGGGGACATGGGGAATAGAGCCTGTCCTGGAGAATCCAGAAACCCTGCTCATACCCAAATAAACGAAAACATAAAGACTTTTCTTGCCTTGTGATTTTTAAGTTTGCATCATAAACAAAACTGGGGGCGGGGGGGCACGGTGCCTGGAGACTTCCATCACTGGTTAAGACTGTTTACTTCCCAGACCATGCTCTCAATTAACCCTCTCCGCACCTGAGGGGTATCTACTATGATGCCTGCTTTGCAGCATGGGAGGCAGACCTGGTGAAGTTGTCTCACCAGCAAGGGATGCCTCTAATGCAGGCACATACCACTTACCGGGGTAGGACCAAGGAATCAACACGTGGGTCTCAGAGCTCAAGAACTAACAGAAAGAAGTTATGAAGACTTAGTAGCCAGACATGGTGCTGCAGGCCTGTAATCTCAGCACTCAGGAGGCTGAAGCAGGAGGACTGCTACCGAGTCTGAGTCTGAAGCTGGGCTATACAAGGAGACTCATCTTGAAAACAACAACAACAACAACAAAAAAAACAACAACAACAATAAAAGAGGAAACAAAAACAAAACAAAAGTTGCTATGCAATATCAAAAATGCATAATTTCAGAATCTGTTAAAATTAGAAATGAAGGGGGCTGGAGAGATAGCTCAGTGGTTAAAGACACTGGCTGTTCTTGCAGAGGATCCAGGTTCAGTTCTCAGCACCCACATGGCAGCTGACAACTGTCCATAACTCCAGTTCCAAAGGATCCAACACTGCCTTCTGACCTCCACAGGTACTGCATGATCTGGGTACACTAACACACATGCAGACAATACACTCATACACATAACATTTTTAAAAATATGTATTTTTTTTTTTTTTAATTAGAAATGAGGGCTGGAGAGATGCTCAGTGGTTAAGAGCACTTGCTGTTCTCCCAGAGGAACTTGAGTTCAGCTCTCAGCACCCATGTCAAGAAGTTCACAACCAAGTGGCTGCAACCCTAGTTTCTGGGAATCCAAGGCCCTCTTTTGGCTTCTTTGGGCACCGCGCACACACACACACACAAATGGGGAGGGGGTTGTGGTGGTGTATGTCTTTAATCTCAGCATTTGGGAAGCAAAAGCAGGTGGTTTTCTGTGAGTTCCTGAGTGACCCAAGGCGAGGAGGGTAGAGAGGGCAGGAGTGGGAGAGGACAGAGAATGACTGAGAATAAATGTATGAGAATGCATATTCTAGCTGGGTGCAGCAAGGCATGCTTGTGACCCTGTAATCCTAGCAACACTTGGGACACAGAAGCAGTAAGATCAGGTCAAGTGATCTCTGACTACACAAGTTGAGGCAGGGCTGCAATGAGACTGTCTCAAATGAGTAGAAGTCAATCTTGTGATATTCTAGACCCTACAGCATCTATTCTGTTTAAGATGTTACCCATTTCATCAATCATTTAAGCAATGAAGCATTACATCAAATAGGGTGTAGGGACTGGAGAAATGGCTCAGCAGGTAAGAGCACTGACTGCTCTTCTAGAGGACCCAGGTTCGGTTCCTAGCACCCACAAGGCAACTAACAACTGTCTGTAAAACTCCAGATCCAGAGGAATCTGACACCCTCTTCTGACCTCCACAGGCACCCGTATGATACACTTACATGCAGGCAAAATATGTATACATACTAAGTAAAAGTAACTAAAATCTAAAAAAAGAAAAGAAAAGACATTTTTTAGGGGTGAGGGCATGACTAAGAGAAACTATGTCAAACTATTAAGGGTACAAGATTCTGAAAAACAAATTTCACACCTTGAATGGAGAATGGAGGAGGCAGCCTTAACTCACCTGGTTTTTCTCAATGGCCTCTCTTTTCTGACAATCAGCCATGGCTATTTGAAAGCGCTGTGTTGGTGATTTCAAGGTGTCCAAACCTCCTGTGACTCTAAGAAGGGACACTGCCTGCTCTGAGAGCTCTGGCTGGGACACAGGGAGAGTAAGTGCACATGCTGCTGACCATGCTCAAGGCCTCAGTCCCCTTAGTTTGATCCCCCAGTGCCTCACCTTCCCCAAAAGTAACCAATGAAACTTTTAGTAAGTTTTTAAGATTCATCACCTGGTTTGAGGGGGGTCTCTGCAGTTTGCGGCTGTGCGTGCCAGGCAAGCTGCCCTCCAGCTTCCAGTTCCCTGTCTGCCTCCCACCATGCAGCTAAGAGCACTGGTACAGACATGAACTACTCCTTTGTTTTTTGTTTTTGTTTTTTTAATGTGAGTGCCAGGGATTTGAAGTCAGGTCCTCACATTTCCCCGGTAAGCACTCTATCCACTTAGCCACCTCCCCAGCCCCAACCATATGCCTCTTTTAACCACCTAACAAGCTTGCAAAGAGGCTACCATAACATCTTATAAATGAGGAAACTGAGACTCAAGGAGATTATTCAATAATCAGAGGTGAAGAACAGACTTGAATTTCCCTGTTATCTATTTTAAATGCTGACAAATTAAGCACAAGTTAAAAGACTTGTAACTTGAAAAATGAAATTAAACATTTACACAAATGACATTAAAAATCTTCCCATTACTAATGTCCACTGTTTTAGTTCGACTGTGCCAACACCACTTTTAATCTTAAGATTCTAGCCTTGCCCAGGACAGAGCATACTCTACTGATCCAAGGGTGAAGATGTACACCAGGAACATCTGACGACGTGCCCGGTTGGTCACACACATATAATGCCTGTCTTGGTGATATGGCACCAAGACAATTGGGGCTGGCATTTTCATTTATAGTAACACCTCACTCAGTGGCAGGAATACAGAAATGTGTGACACAAACTAAGAGAGAGCTCTGCACTACCTGACCCAGGGCACCACCCTCCACCTATGCCACTTGTCCTGAAGGCAGCACAAGGCTGTTTTCAAGCAGCACAGAGGTGCTTATGTGGGAGGAGGAGCTGGCCCCTGCTGGGAGAGGTCACTTCACTCGCGAGGTGCTCATTCCCTAGTCACACTAGTTCTTTTATGAACAGCTTCGGGGGGGCTTCAGCGTTCAGGCTTTTTGTAATCACATTTCCTCATCCTGCATGAAAAACATCTATTCATCCCAGCAGGCAGCAGAACTGGTTACCAGGCAGGCACCAGTCATCAGGAATTCTTCAAATAAACACTCCTGCCAGGGTAGGTCTCTAAAACAGTCAATTATGTTACCTTCTGCCAAGAACTGCTGAGGCTCCTAGCAAAGCCCTTCCCTACAGGGAGCTGCTCATCCCGAAGCCTCCCGAAGCCTCCCCATTCCGCTGTGGGGTTATTGTGGGGCTACTGACCGTCAAACACACCGCAGACTTCTTTCTTTTGTAAACACCCAGGTGAGGGGGGTTGGGGATTGAGCAAATCTCTCAGCTCACTTCAGTCAACAAGGTCAACAGAGCAATTCTGTATCGGCTTTCAAGTCCGCCCCTCCCAAGTATTCCACACGACTCTGGGAAAGGTGCTGCAGGTCATGAGAGGGCAAACGCCCCCTGGATCCTTCTCTCTCCTGTTCTCCAATGGGAGCCGGCATATAGGGAGCATCTGTGCGGACTAGGAATGCCCCATCCTCCAGGTTTGTGGAGGACAGAGCCAAAGTCAGCTCCAGATGCTTAGATCAAAAGAGTCAAGCCCACGAAGGTGGTCCTGGCTTACAGAGTGTACTTTATCCACGGGGTAGGCAAGTAGAGTATGTGTGTTAGAGTCATTTTTTTTCTTTTGGTCTTTTTCAGACAGGGTCTCTCTGTAGCCCCTGCTGTCCTGGTACTTGCTATATAGACCGGGCTGGCCCTGTGCCTGCCTCTGCCTCCCGAGTGCTAGGATTAAAAGTGTATGCCACATGGTCTTTTTTTTTAAACATTTTGGGGGTGACTTGTGTGCCTTAGCGTGAATGTGGAGGCCAAAGTACAACTTTCAGGAATTAGTTCTCTCCCTCCACGTTCTGGGTTCCAGGACTGAACTCCAGTTTGGTGGCAAGCACCTTTACCAGCGAGTCATCTTGCTCACGATTTTTTTTTTTTTTTTTTTTTTTTGTCTTTCTGACAGTAGTCCCAACTAGCCTGGAACTCAGATTCACCCGCCTCTGTCTCCTGAGTGCTGAGATTAAAGGCAAACACCACCATGTCCAGCACAGGTAATTTTTATACAGAGAAAACACAGTTTACCTCAAATTGCTAAGGGTCAATTCTGAATAGATGCTTTGAGAGTGACAAGGAGGGGACAGTTTACACCAAATGTGCACAAGCTCAAGTCAGCCAAAACTCCAGCATGGATGAGGGAGGGCTCAAGAAGGCCCGCCCCTTGATGAGGAACTAGCTGTAGCTAATGGTCACTGGGAAAGGGAAAGTCATTTTTCTTCAGGGATCTGGACAGAGGGCACGGAGGGCTAAGTGCTCCAGCAGATGGCCCCACACCTATGTGCACACAGGCAGCACTAAGGGGACCCAGTGGATATTAAAAAAGAAAAAAAAGTGAGCCAGTGCACTAGAAGTTGGAAGGGGAGACTGGGGAGGGGAGAGAGGACGAGCTCCAGGGGAGGGAATGGGGATTTTTTGGGACCCAAGCACACTGTGAACATTAACTATTTAATAAAAAAAAAAAGAATGACAAAGTAAGACAGACACTGGACACTCTTTACTTAACACCACAGTCTTCCTGACTTCTGCAAACATCTCCTCACCTCACCCAACAAAGAAGTAACCATGAGCAGCACCGTCTAGAGCCTGGTCAGAACCAGACTCACTCTCCCCACCCACCGAGGCGTCAAGACTAGCCCTCAGATGGGACCTATGGCCCTCAGCTGCTTAAGACCAGCACACTCAAGGCTTAACTATCGAGAAGCAGCAAACTACCCCAAGAACTAGACTTAGAGAGCCAACTAACTCAATCAGAGATGCTCTTGTACCTACAAAGGTGGAGGCCACATGGGAGCAGGCCAGCATGACAGATGGGTACCCAGAGCTGCTGCGAGACAGATGGGCCTTCACACCTGAAATCACCAGAGAAGTGTTGGGGGAGAGGCAGGGTTTCAAGAGATGGAAGTGTGGCCCAAACTCTCCCCCTTCTCCAATTCCCCATTCATCAGGGAACCTTCCACTGTTTGACCAGAGAACCAGGTAGGGATAACTGAATGACTTTCCACAAGGCACAGGAACCCAGCGGGGGCCTTTCTAGAGTAGGCACATTCCACAAGTGCAGTGGAGCTGGCACTGGGCTCCAGCCCATCTGAGCCTGTCCGCCTTCACGGGCCGTCAGCTCCTGACTGGCAGTCCACACCCCCTCGCCGGTCTGTTTTGGTGCGTGCATCCTTGTATTAAGCAGTGAGTGGGGCTTCACAGACATAGTGGCAGGAGGTCCTTCATCCCCAAAGGCTCCATCTTCTACTTCCACTAAGAGGAAGGCTGCTCTCTGGCAGCCACACATTTCTATTACTCAATACAGACTTCTTCCCCGGATACCCATGCAACATTAAAACCAAAGTTCCCAAACAGTGACTTCTCTTAGAAAGCACGGACAGCAGAGTATGTTTACTGGAGGAAATGACGCTTCTGCGTTGGTATTTGTTCAGACTGGTCACACATCTTGGTATGGCGCCCTGGGTCTAGTTTTTCTTTGCTGACAGTGCAAGTGAAATGGAGTTTCCGGAAGTTTTAACTCCTACACAGCATGTTCTCCAGAGTCTAGTCTTCCAGACTGTTCTCCAGACTCAGTCCAATCTTCAGACAAATCCACAAGAAAATTCTCACACTGAAAACTGGATCAATTTACTTCTTTATCAAAGCCTTCAACAGTGACAATGAGAGGGAACAGCTGAGCACCCAAGCCCTCCTTAACACACTCTAGGTATACTAACTCCACCCTGACGAAGACATACTATTCATTTTCATACATAAGGAGATAAGGGGCAGTTAAGCAACTTTCCCAAGTTCACACAGAAGGGGGAGGAGGGGCTTAGTCCTCGGCAGTCTGATGGCAGAGCCGCCTTTCCTACTCCTTCCCCAAGCAGTTACATGCTTCAATTTTGTAAGGAAAGGTCCGTGACAACTCCTACCACATCAGCACTTACTACACAGTACATACATACTTTGGTTCTTGTAAGGAGCATGTAATAATTCGTTTATAAATAGGGATGTTATAAACCCATAGTTTAAGAGCTTGTGGCTGAGCCCTTTGCTTGAGGCCTCACAGCACTCTCATCACAGAAGCCTGTGGCTAAGCCCTTGCTCTAACTCATGAAACTATGGGTTTATAACATCACTACTTATAAAATAATTATTTATTACATGCTCCTTACACTTCTGAGACAGGATCTATGCAGCTCATGCTGGGTATTAACCTTCCTAGCAGACATGCATCACCACACTTGACTCTAACATTGTATAAATTTTTAAACTTTATTTTCTTTTACTTTTTGTTTTTTTTTTTTTGTCTTTGACACAGGGCCTCCCTGTAGTCTGAGCTAGCCAAAAATTGGCTATGTAGACCAGGCTGGCCTGGAACTTAGAGATCTACATGCCTCTGCCTTCTGAGTGCTGGGAACAAAGGCATGCACCACCACTCCTGCCCTATTTTTGAAAACTGTTTTAGTATTTTTCATTTTATGTGTATGAGTGTATTGCCTGCATGTAAGAGTATCCGTGTTGTGCCATGCCCACTGGGGCCAGAAGAGGACAACTGATCCCTTGGAACTGGACAATTGTTAGCTGCACGTAGGTGCTAGGAATCGAACCCGGGTCCTCTGCAAGAGCAGTCAGTGCTCTTAACTGCCGAGCCATCTCTCCAGCCCCAAGAATACTTAAGAGTCAAATTCAGGTGTGGGGCATACACGGCAAGTTCATCTCCTGCACCTCGGGCCTCAGCTAGCGCCAATGCACCCCGTCCCATCTGTCTTTCTGTCCTTGCCTGTGGCCATCTCGGACAGCAACTGAAACTCACTGAGGCTCTGTGGCCTTGGGGGCCCCACTCCACCCACTCTCAGCCTCCAGCTTCCCATCTGTGAAACGGAAATAACCTGACTACACAGCAGGCGAGAGCCTAGTCCCAGCTACTCGGAGGCTGGGGCAGGAGGATCACTGGAGTCCCAACTAGCCCGGGCAACATGGAGGAAGGGAGCCCGCCTCCACAAACAAAAACAAACCAGAGCACGCACGCCTGTCACCGCAGCACCAGGGAGGTGGAGCGGGTTCAAGACCAGCTTCCGAGACACCGCTACTGGGGACCCCGTATCAAAGACCAAACTCGGCCGCTGAACTTGAGTAGTCTCGGGGGCTGGGAGGGCGGGGACTGCCGGGTCAACGGGGGAGGGAAAGGGGAACCAGCGGGGGGAGGGGGGACTGGCGGGCGAGAACGGGTGGGGACCGGTGGGGGCCGACAGGGGAGACGCGTCCCCAGCCCGAGGGCCGCCCCCGCCCCCGCCCCCGCCGCGGTCCCGGCCCGCGGCGCCCGCAGCCAGTGGGCGGAGGAGCGGTCGGACCCGTGGCGGCGGCCGGGCCAATGAGTGCGGCGGGGCGGGGAGCGGGTACAGGCCGCGGCTCGCGTCGCCCCGGGGCTGCCTCCCCCCGCCCCCGCCGGACCCCAGTCCGCAGCGGGACCACCCCCACCCCGAGCCCCGAAGAGAGGAAGAAGGCCGCTCACCGCCCCTTGGTCGCCGCTCCGCGCTTCCGGATAAGCTCGTCCAGCGAGATGTCCGCCATCTTGCGCCGCCAAGCCAGCGGAGAGCGGCCGAGACGCCCTCCGCAGCGAGCCCGCCCCTCAGCCGCGACGGAGCGGCGAGCTGTTTCCGGCGCCCGGCCAACCAACTCTCGCGACAGCCCAAAAGAAGCAAAGGCCGGAAGGGGCGGGGCCGCTTCCCGTGAGCCTTTGCGATGCCCCCTTAATCTGCATACGGAGTGTCGGAGGGCTGCAGAGTTTTTCCTCTCCCTAATATGTGAAATTAAAAGCGACGTTGGAATTAAATCAACTAAAAAAGCCTTCCAGTAAATAGCGCTGTCGGTTTGACAGGCATCTGGGTGCTCACCATAGATAACAGGAGAATAGCTCTCACTCCCTATGAAGGACGGTGCGTGTATTCTTTATGCCTTAAACTTATGAGTAAGGAAAATAACGATTCGGGGTGACGCCCGAGTCCTCACTGCTAATGTGAGACGAATTTTTGCGCGGGTAAAGGTTGCCCCTGAGGTGACCCGCCTACTTTGCGGGATACCTGGGTGAAGCGATCTGCCCGACCCCCCAGTTTGCAGTAAAAAGAGACTCCTGTTTCCGGCCGTGTGCGTGGTGAGTTTTTTATTTTTTTTCTTAGCTTGAACGTGGTCTGTTGAGATTCTCTAGCTGGCATGTTGGTGTTCGTAACACTTGTATAGACGATAGCTTTCTCCAGCTTGTGGGCCTTTTGTGAAGCCCGTACCAAGCATCCTTACCTGCTTTTATGAACCACTCCAGACCTGCCACTGAGCTGCAAGTGAAGCGGGCACAGGTGGTTCCTTAGAGAGTGAGCTACCCTAGACCTACTCTCTCTTAAGTAGACGTGGATCATTGGTGTCACCTAGCTCTAGCAGTGGGTCTGGCCTCAGGTAAACATTTGATATTCACGTATGAATCGGTAACAGAGCACATGGGGCTGGGAGTATAGCTCAGCACATACCTAGGATTCTCTAGGTTCGACCTCCAACACCGCACCGCACATGAGAAAAGAAGCAACCCTCGTGGAGCTCTTGGGTCAGGTGTTTGTGTTCAGGTGACACATGTTACACAGAGGGAAGACTGTAAGGGATCAGAGTGGACCGGTTCCTGTTAAGGAGTCCTCACCAGTGTGATCCAGGAACCCCAAACTGCTGGCCTTGCGATGCCGCCTGACCCTTTCTTTGACCTCCCTCATTCATAGGGCTGAGATTGCACCACTGAAGTCCCTTCCCTGTTACCACTACACATGGCCACATCTGGTTCCATGGAGAGCCCGGAAAGCCAGCAGGGGTCAGTACTGCACAGGAATACAGGTGTCCTGGTCCCAGGACTGCGGCCAACAGGGCGTCTCACCTTTCAGAGCGCCAGCAGCCACCTCCCCAGGTCTAGGTGCGCAGGAAGGAGTGGGACAGAGGACAGGGGAGAGGACCTCGGTATCCCCTGGAACTGCGGTTACCATGGCTGTGGGTGCTGGGAACTGAACCAGGTCCTCTGCCAGAGTAGCCAGTGCTCTCAGCCACTGAGCCATCTCTCCAGTGAAGTTGAACAGGCTCTTGTATGTTTTACTCCAGTACACTGGGTTAACAAAATCGTCAAATTCTGGTGTTGGGATGGCAGTACAGGAGTCCCGCCTGGAGCGAGGAGGAGGCACTCCCCACTGGCCACCCAACATTCTTTGCGGTGGGTCTGTGTGGAAAGGCAGACCTTTCATTCCTCCTTACTTGACAACTGGCCCAGTCTCCTAGGAAGCCACGGACCTGATCCCCCAGCCAGAGCCCAACTGCATCCAAGGCAGTATGGCCCAAGGGTGGCTCTGGCGAGCCTGTCAGGCACCCACCGCTCTTCTAGAGGACTTCCATGCTGTATTAACGCGTTATGTATCGCTCTGTCATAATTCCTTTCTTGTTAATGTCTTGGAGCATGATTTTTTCCTAATTTGTGAAGCCTCCATCACCCCATGTTCACCTCCCTGAGCAAAGGGGCCGTGCAGCACCCTAAATCAGCCTCAGGCCTGCAAGAGCGCAGAATCACTTGCCCATCTTGTGGGAAAGAGAACCTGGTCCTCTGCAAGAGCAGCCAGTGCTCTTCACTGCTGAGGCGTCTCTCCACCTTATTCTTTGATAGGGTCTCCCACTGAGCCTGGAGCTCACCCGCTAGTAGCCTGCCTGGCCATGTTGTTCCCACCTGATGGTGCTGGAATTACCAGCACACCTTCCAGCTAGGGATCTGAACTCAGGTCCTGATGCTTGTACAGCACTTCCCCCAGCTGTCCCCAGGCCCTCCAGCCACCTGCCTGCCTTGTTCTGGAAGTCACTCGTTCTGCCGTTCTGACCACCTGAACACGGGTGTAGCTCAGATGCCACCGCATTTCAATGACAGCTCTCACTCCCCCTTCCTGTCTCTAAGTGGCCATCTCACAACTATGGCCAGAATCGAGAGCTGGGGGGCAGGGACGGGCACAGCAGTGGCGTGCAGGTGCCAGTCACACTGCGGTGCTTCTGCGGAGGGGGCAGGGACGGGCCCCTGTGCTCTCCCTACCTCCCAGACTCTGAGCAGGCAGGCAATGCAAACTGTATCTGAGATAAAACACATGTGGGCCCCACACAGCTGTCTGTCCCTCCTTGGTAACACCCCACAGAGCCACCAGAAGGGTCAGAATTAGCAAAGTTTTACTTCAACTCCTTTCTGTGTGTAAATGACTGAAAAGGCCGATCTGCAAAGGCAGCGTGCAGCCGCCAGGTCTGTCTCTCAGACAAGAGGCACTGCTTGGACCTCCCCCAGGCTGGGGACCAGGCAGGAGGAAGGTTTGGGATGGAGGGATAAAAGAAAGTGGTGATGTGGTTCTGCAGGCAGGACCCGGACCAAGCGCAGGACCCCAGGAGCCACTGCTGGGCTAACTTGGGTGCCCTAGGCTGTTGGGGGGTTTCAGAAGGGCCTGTGTGCTGCCCCAGGGGCCAAGAGTGGGGGTGGCCTGTGCCTTCCAGACACCACCCAAGAGAACCTCTGGGTGCCGCTGTCTAATGTAGTGTCAAGGGGCAGAGGCCAAGCTGTGGCCTAAGGCAGATGGTTGGGTGACAGGCAGGGTCCCAAGTCAGTGGCCATTCGCCCTTCCCTTTCTATTGACTGTGGCCCATGGTGGGTGAGTGGGTGGTATTGGCAGCCATGTGTGTATAAGGGGTGGTGGTAGGATATCTCTGGTAATGGCTCATTAGTGCTAGACAAGAGCCTACACAGAAGGTAGCTGTGGGGACCACCGGACACAGAGCCCTGTTCCCAACGGGGCCCCTCAGGGGCCAGCGCGCCTATGTGACCAGGGCCGGGCAGGCCAGGCTGGACCCAGGCCCCGGTGTGGATGTGCGCGGATGGGAGGGGTGAGGGACAATGACAGGCAGGGAAAGGGTGGGCGGCAGAGATGAATGCGTAGGCGGTGGCCAGAAGCTGGCCATCAGAAGGTGAAGCAGCGCTCCTTGGGGTGGCCCACGCGCTCCAGGTTGGGCAGGCAGGCGAACTGGATCATGGGTGGGGGTCCGCACATCAGCACCAGTGGCTCCTCCGTGGGGGGTGGAAGGTGGTCCCTGATCATCTCCTCGTTCACGAAGCCCTGACTGTAGTCCCAGACTGTGGAGCAAGAGACCAGGTGAGCCGAGGTAGAGACATCCCTTGTCTGTACCTTTCACTCCCAGCTGCCTCTCTCTTTTCATTTTGGCAGATGGGAAGGAAAGGTGGATAGCCTCCAACATGCCTGCCCTGCTCCTGGCCCCCACGCCTACGACCACCTATAGCTTCAGCCTGTGTGGGGATCTGGGTATTGAGCAAGGCAAGCAACTCCAGATACCCTAAAGGGATGGCAGGTATCTGACCTGCTCTGCCTGATGTAATAACCTGGCCCCAGGAAGCTACTGTAGATATGAATCTTCCTTTCCCCCACCCCAGACCAGAACCAGGTTTTTGGGTTTCGTTTCCTCATTCCTGAACTTCCACTGCCTTCCCACCCTTTACCCCCAAAACCCCACTTTAACTTTCCCGCCTTCTATAACGGTCAGGAAGGCCTCCCTATATAAACCCCTGCATTGGCTCTAATAACTCTGACGTAGTCTCCGGGGGAGGGAACTCCTCCCACCGCACTCTGAGCCACTTGAGGTTCCGTTCGATCATCCTCCATTCTCTGGCATGGCTGGAGCACAACAGCCGTGCTGGAGATGGAGACCCACCCACAAGCCTGGACAGTATAATCGGAACAGGAGATCTTCCTGGCTCGCTTGCCCACCTTGCCGTCTGAAAACTTGCTTCCTCTGTGACCCCCAGCACTCTACTCTCCTGCCTCAGGGTGATTTATTCTTGCAGAGCTAGGAAGCAACTAGGGCATGCTATGCAAGTGCTCTACCTAGAAGCCACACCCCCAGCCCAGGGGATATTGAGTCCATTTTAAAGATGTGGAAACTGAGGCCCAAATAACCCGTATGAATGTTCAAGGTCATACCATGAAGCAGGTACCCAGCCTAAACTAGTCAGGGTGACATTCCCTACCTCCTGGACCCTAGCTACAGTCCTACTCTTCCCTCATCAGGGAGTCAGTACACAGGAAGCAGGAGCTTCTTCACAGCTGGTGTCTAGACATGCCTGTCAGGAAACCATTATGCAGTAAATAATGAATAGGATAGGTGTGGTAATCCCAGTACTGGGAGGCTGAGGCAGGGGCCTGGAGACCTGAGTTTGATCTCCAGAACCCAAGTAAAGGTAGGAGAAAAAATTACTCCATAAAGTTGTCCCCCGACCTCTGACGTGTGCTGTGGAACATATCCTCAAATAATGATGATGATGATGATGATAAATGTTAAAGGGCATTGGCTGACATGGAGGCATTGCCAGGACGGTGTCCACTCTATGGGTTCTGGGCTTGGAACACGATCCGGGATCTGGCCAATGCGATCCCAGGGTACTGCTCGGCACAGTGGTGCATTCCTTTAATCCCGACACTGGGTAAGCAAAGGCCGTGGGTCTCTGTGACTTGGAGGCCAGCCTGGTCTATATGGTTACTCAAAACAAAAGAGTAAACACACACACAACAACACAACCAGTCCCACCCAGTAGACCTGGTAGACTGGGAAGCATCTACTGTTTGAATAATAAGGTCCTCCAGCTCATGGGCTAAGTAACTGGGCATATTTCCCCTCGTACCTTGGCTACCCAGAGTGACATGTATGGCCCATGCGTGGCAAATGTGTACGCGGCCCATGTTTTTGCAGAAGCCTCATCCCTGCCTCTGTTCTAAGGCCCTGCCTGGTGCTGGTGTTCTCGTCCACTCCCAGTTTCCACTTGTCCCCCTCTGACTCAGGATGTGAGTCACCGCAAGCCTCCGAGGATTCTTCTGGAACAAGGCAGTTCACAGACAGACACACAGCTGTCTGGGAACAGCCGTCTGTCAGGCCAGTGTAGACAGGCAGGGCAGCAGGGCAGCTCACCAGGCGTTTTATGACAGTGTGTCTGTGCCCGCGTCCTGAAGGTGGTTCTGGAAACAGCGTCTGCTATGTGCAGGCTGCCGGCCTCGACTCTGGGCCTAAGGTCTGTTGTTGCTTCGTTTCTCCCCATCTCTGCTGTCTACACTTGTTTGGACTCATGGTCCAGGGCGGTAGTGTTTCAGACTGTACCCAACCCCTGCGCTTGCCCTATTAGGTGTCAGGGAACCAGCCCTGGGAGGTGGTCTGTGTTACCACAGGCATGACCAGGGGTCGGCACTGGCCCGCCTCACCATGGTCTGTCAACAGGACCTGTATCAGAAAGGCGCCAACCCATCTCCCTCTCCCCTTGCTTTCTGTGAAGACAGGCAAGGACTCTGACAGCCACACCCAGTGCCCTGCTGACTCACACACGAATAGCTTGGAGGGCACAGCTTGCTGGCTGGCACGATGCCATGTGGCTGTTTCTTCCACATGAAAATCCCTCCCGGAGGGAGGAGGGAGGCTCCCAGGACAGACTCAGCAGAGCCCTCCCTGAGGCTACGGCGGTAAACAGCTGCTGGGGGAGCACTCTTCAGTGGTAAACAGCTGCTGGGGGCGCTGAGGATCACAAGGGGTCCCCATGCTGGGGTGGGCCTTTTGGCAACACAGCTGCGTCTGAGTCATTTCTGTAAGTGACCCCTCACCTGTGTTTCTATAGTAACCCCAGTAAACTCACTGGGCACTAAGCTGGACTGGGACAGAATCGGTTCTTTGGTCTTCTCTGCCCTCTCTACTTGGGGTGAGCAGAGACACTCCCCCAGGAAGCAAGGACTGCTGCTTTCTTTACAGCAAAGAAAACAATTTCTTGGGGTTGGGACAGGTCTCGTAGGGCCCAGGCTGGCCTTGCACTTGCTATGTAGTTGAGATGACCTTAAACCTCCAATCCTGTCCCCACCTCCTGAATGCTGGGATTGCAGACATAGCCATGTCGAGTCTTATGGGGTGCTGGAGATCAAACCCAGGGCTTTGAGCATGCTAGGTGACCACTCTACCAAGCTATGCCCAGCCCTGATTTCATGTGCATAAAAACGAACACTTTTATCCAAAGCAGGAAAATGATGGACGGCTTGGGTCCCAGGCAGCAATCTCACTGGGGTTTGGGGGCCTCGTCCTTGCTCCCTGCATGGGCCTGACTCCACAGCACCATGAAATTGGCTTACAGCTTACACAGGTGGACGGCAGAGTGAGGGCAGCCAGAACATTTACCCAGACCCTCCTGGGCGTAGGTAACCACAAGGAGAAAAACAAAAAAACATAAAACCATGCAAAGGCTGTTATGGGGCACAAACCAGACAGAAGCAGCTGCCCCCAGAGTGAGCCCAGGCCTAGGGATGGGACATGGGGCTTCACCATCCAGCAGGGCAGTGCAGGGGCTGGGAAGGATAAAGAGCTGGGACGAGCACTGAGCCTGGCTCTGCTACTTTGGCTGTGGGACACAGGGCATTGTTACCCTCCGAGCTCTGGTTCCTCCTCTGAGACAGGGCCCACACAGCCCTGGCACAGGCCAGGGCGAGTGCTGAATGAGACAGAGCTGGCAACTCCCGCACCTGCCTGGGACCCCATGCTCACCTTCTGGGGCTTTGTCCACCGTGTACCAGAGCTTGAAGCGGGCAGAATGTTCGTTCCTCAGTTCCTCCAGCTCGGGCCGCAGCAGGATGTCTTTCTCAGACTGCAGAGGATAGGCCACACAGAGGGAAGGGCACAGGGACTGCCCTTAGAGACCTCAGCAGGGATAGATTCAAGGGTGCATCATCATGCCACATGGGCAGTGCTCAGGTTCCCTGCAGCTCACTCGAGTCCTAGCCACACACTTGTCCTCTCCAGCCACTTCACCTACAGAGCGCCTCAAAGCGGCCAACCTTGATATTCCTTACAAATGGAGTCGGTGGCAGGGTATGGTGGCACACTCCAGTACCCAGGAGGCAGAGGCAGGTGGATCTCTGTGAGTTCAATGCCAACCTGGTCTACAGAGGGAGTTCCAGGCTCGCAAAGCCTACATAATTCTACCGTCTTTCAAAAACAACCAAATAATGGAGTGGCCAGGTGGGGTGGGACATGCCTGTAACTCCAGCATTCACAAGCTAAGATAGAAGAATCTCCAAGTACTGGAGACTGAATTCACAGCCAGACTAAGTGGCAGAGCTAAGACCCAACCAAAGGCTAGGGTAGCAAAGCACTGGTCTGGCACACTCAGGGCTCTCCGTTTTGTCACCAGAACAAACAAAGAGCAGCTGGGGCTGGGGCTCAGTGGCACAGCATGCACTTGGCATGCACAGGCTCTGGGTTTGACCCACCTTCCTTTCCACCAGCGGCCTGAAACAGCTGGCTCTTTCTGCTGGGCCTAGCCAAGGCCTTTGCTGGCCTCAGGGCATTTCCTATACCTGTGTAGGAAACTAAGCTCCTCCCATTGGAGTCCTCCTACACATAGGGACAGTCAGAACTGGGCCAGAAGCACCCTGAAGACAAGAAGACCTGAACCACATCTGAGAGGTACAGGTGTCAGGGGCAGTGAGACCTTGCTTCACCAAATGGCTCTAAGGAAGTGGAGCACAGAGAGGGCAGGCCACTCACCCCAGGCTACTCAGCAGCTCACAAAAACCAGGCCTAGACCCTGCAGACACCATCAAGCCCAGGGAACTCCTGAGGGCTTACACACTCTGGGTACCTCCCACCCCGCTCTGCCCAGCCCAGGCCCAGGCCAGGGTCCTCCCACTCCTCCAGAGCTCCAAACTCTACCTGAGGTCAAGGGAGCTCCAAGTTTGGAAGAAGGACATGGTGGGCGTGGGCTGCCCTGGTGCCCCTTGCCCTGCCTCAGCAGCCATCCCCACTTGCCGCTGCCAGAATGCCTGGCCTGCCCCTCACCCCAGCCGCCCCGGCATCTCTGCAGAGCCATGCAGACCCTTGCACAGGGTCTGGCCCGGCCCCAGCCTCCTCACTAAAAGCTAAGCCTGCCCGTGTTGGGGGCTGTGCACCCACCTGGTTGGCGAAGAGCAGGTGGCACACAGTGTGGTCATTCGGGTCCTTCATGATGGCTCGGATCACCTGAAGCATCGGGGTGATGCCTACAGAACAGAGTCCCCACACGCTGAGTGAGCACTGCCCAAGGACACCAGGAGTCCAAGCAAGGCAAGGCGTGAGACACCCAAGCGTGGGCCTCCGACCTCCCTCTACCCTGTGCTTCCTCTCCAACCGCCACCCCCACCCTCCCCGACCCCCGTGTCAGCCAGGCGTCTTCATGTACCTGTCCCTCCTGCGATCATGCCCACAGACTTCACTGTCCTCACAACAGGGCTGGACTTCTTGTCAGCACGAATGGCGAACTTGCCTAGGAAGAGGAAGGGTGAGACAGATCTGCTCAGGCAGAGGCTGCTCCAGGTTGAAGCAGCTGTGCTCCCAAGGGTCCAGGGTGGGGTAAATTTCACACAAGCCCTGGACAGTTAAGGTGAAGGCAAGGACGGGAAGGCTGGGGTCCAGACCCCTGCTCAAGTGCCTCCTCATAGAGGAGAGCAGAGGCCAGCAGAGTGGAGAAGTCCCATTCAGGCCTTTGCTGCTTTGTTTGGGGGCACTGGGCAAGCAAATCAAGATGGCCTGAGAATGAACCTGGCCCCCAAGTACAGCCAGGGCAGCCCCTGGGCCAGCCACTTTTCCTCTAAATATGAGCCGAAGACCAAAGTTAGAGGAAAGCCATCTGCCCCTCCCCAGCTCCCCTAGACACAGCAGCCTCAGGGCCAGTGGCCCTGGTTCTCCAGTTCCCTGAGCCCTGCCCAGTCTCCCAGGGCTGCATCCCAGTCACCTTTGCCCTGGTAGACCAGCAGCCCGTTGGGACCCCGGAACTCAATGGTGTCTCCAATCTTCATGTTTTCCAGGTACTGGGACATCCTCCCTCCAGCGGGAAACTTGGGATGGGTGTCTTTGAAATAAACCTGCGAGCCACACGGGTGTCCTTAAGTCTCCACCTATGCTTGGGGTGTCCCAACACTTCACCTAGGGTCCCATTCACCTCCAAAACTCAGACCTTCTACCTAATGCCCCAAGAAGCAAGGCATCTGCCTGCCACACAGGACCACCAGCTGGAGGGCTGGATCAGAGCTACAGCAGCCTTGGCTCTGTGCCCACCTCCTGTTAGGAGATGCCTACATCTGCCAGCCCTGCGAGGCTCTGGGCATCGGTAGAGCCCGGGCCTCCCTGCCTGGTGCGGTATAGCATGCTCCAGCAGTCACACAAACATCCCTCGTAAAACTACTTCCTTCCAGGCCCCTGTGGGATTACAGCCTTGGGAAAGGGGAGGCCTAGGACACAACTGGTCCACAGAAAGGGGGCAGAGGAGCAGCATGCCAGGCCAGGGGCTGAGCCTTGAGGCAAGTTGGAGCCTGAAGGAGGAAGGAAGGAGAGATGGGCAGGAGGGTCGTGTGCACTGAAGACCTCGGGAGATGGGGAAGCTCATGTGATGGGGTACAGGGGGCTCTGATGCAGGAGACTCAGGAAGTGAAGAGGGGTCTGAGCTTTTCTCTCTCTGCTAGTCACCCTTAACCCCCAGTTCTCTGACCAGTGATGTCAACCTGAACACAAGCTCAGTCCATCGCCATGTCCTCTCTTCCTTTATGTTCCCAGCCTACAAGGGCCTCTGAGGCTCTGCCCGGCCCTGGGGACCTCACCCCCGCTTGTCTTTCCCATAAGGCCCAGCACTGCACTTTGGCTGTTGGTTCTCAAGTCCTTTGGCCTCAGGGCCTTTGCACCTAGCAGGCCTGTATCCCCATTCCCTGGTCAACACCTACTCAGTCTTAGGTCTCCCCTTCTCCGCTGCCTGAGCCCGAAGCAGCTGTCCACATCCCACCCGCCCCCCTGCAGTCATGCCCTGGGGAACCCACCTTGACAACCAAGTCCACAAAGCCCTTGTCATCATCACTAGAGACGGGAGTGTAGGGTCGAATGACCAGGTTTCCATCAATTCGAGTCGAGAGGTAGATGTGCTGGCCTGTAAGACAGCGAGGGGGTCACTGCAGGGCGGGCACGTCCCCGCCGGGGCTCCTGGGTCTTGCCTTTCCAGGGCCCTACAACTGTCCCACAGGCAAACCCTGACCTGGCCGTGGCTCTCACACTCCCCTCCCCCGTCACAGGGACCCCCACTCGGCTCAGTGTGGTATCCACACCTGTGCTGCTGTCAGTCGGTGACACAGCCCCACCCTGCAAGGCCAGTCGCTGCCCCTGCTCCCACTCCTGCCTGGGGCTGGGTGGGGCAGACTCACCGATGGGGAGGCCCAGGATGTGCTGGGGGGAAGGCAGGGCAAAGCGGAAGCGCCGAGTGTCATGGCTGATGATCTGTAAAGAGACAGAGCTGCTGGGCCTCAGGGCCCCTCCCCGTCCCAAGTCCCCAGCACCCACATGTGAAGATGAGTCAGGTGCACCCTGGGAGGGCCTCTGCTCTAGCTGGGCAAGAGAGGGCCACATAGCAGTCAGAGCAAGAATGAATACAAGGTCCCAAAGGGAGACCACCAAGTGACTCAGAAAATTCCAGAAGGATGTCGAGAGGGATCACCTCTCCTCTCAGCTAGAACAGTGGTCTGGGTAACAGGAGGACCTCGGGGGCTGGACTGGAAAATGAGTAAGCCTGAGACAAGGCCACATGGGCCCAGGCCCAGGCAGTGAGAGAAGGTTCTGGCAGTCACTGCAGCCAGGAGCCCATGAGAAGTGGGCGTTTCTGACTGAGGCTGGGCTTTGTAGGGCCTGGAGTCAGCAGCCTTCATGGCCTGGAGGTCCTGGGGCTGGCCACAGCCAAGAGTCCAAAGCCAGGCCTCTACCCTCTACCCTCCATAGACTAGGTACCAGGCCATGACCAACAGCTGGGCTGTGGTAGCCATTTCCTCTCCAGGGATAAGAGGGGTTAAGAGCCTGAGAAAGGGGCAGGCATCAGTCCCCGAATCCACATAAGTGGGTTTTAACTAGAGGCCAGGGAGTATTACAGTGAGTTCTCGTCAGACCTGGGAGCAGATGCAGAGCTCTGGCTGCCAGCCCTGCTCCTGGCATTCAGGCTGACCACACCCAAAACGGTCAGGGCCTACAGATGCACGTCACATCAACACTTGGAGGGGCCAGCAGGCTTCTCCCACCTCAGCTTAGTCTGAGAAATAAGACCTTGACTCCAGGAACTCAGCACACAACAGCTGCTTAGTGGAACCCTATCCCAGGTACTGGAGCTGAGGAAATGTTGGGAAGGCACGCTGGGCACCACTTAGAGCAAAGCTTGGGCTGCCCTGCCTCCCAGAACCTTTGCACTGGAGCGGGGGTAGAGTCCAGCACTACTGACCGGACCTAAGGGTCAAGGGTAGTCACCACTATTCAGGCAACTTTTGGAGGAACTACTGATGTCCTGGACAGCCTCTCAAAAGGCAGCTTGGCAGGACCACAGAGCAAGTTTAACAGCTGGTGACATGGAGGAGCACTGGCCCAGACTGAGGCAGGGGAGGGGCAGTCCTGAACTCCAGGACTGAGGGGATAGGAGACATCCTTCTAAAACACACCAGATGGTCAGGGCTGGAGAGATGGTTCAGCGGCTAAGAGCACTGGCTGCTCTTGTAGAGGACCCAGGTTCCATTGCCAGCACCCACATGGGGGCTAACAACCATTCGTAACTCCAGTTCCAGGGTTTCTGACACTTTCTTCTGACCTCTGCAGACATTACACGACACGGGTGCACTTATACACATGTGGGCAATACATTCATATACATAAAATAATAAAAAAAAAAATTAAAAGACACCTAGATGGTCATTCAAATGACACCAGTGCTGCCTAAAACAACAACAACAAAAACCCTCTTTTTTTAATGTGCATGAATGTTTTGCCTTTATATATGTAAGTATACTATGTGTGTGCAGTGTTCGGAGGCCAGAAAAGGGTGTCAGAGCCCCTAGAACTGGAGTTATAGATGGTTCTTAGCCGCCATGTGGGTGCTGGGGACCTAACATGGGTCCTCTGCAAGAGCAGTCAATGCTCTTAACTGCTGAACCATCTCTCCAGTCACCAAGAAGCTTTGAGTTCATGATGAAAACCTACCACATTGTACACATATTAAAGGAAATTAGGCTCAGGTTACTGAAATACCTAGGCCAACTATGGTGGCACACACCTAGGATCCCAGGGAGAGAGGGAGAGGCAGGATGATCTGGAGTTCAAGGTAATCCTCTGTAAACTGAGTGTGAGGCTAGTGTAGAATACATGAAAATACTGTAAAAAATAAAATAAAATAAGGTCTCTAATGATGCATACACCTATACTCCACAAGTGTACCTGAGTGTGAGAGTGTGGGGGGGGTGTGGCCTAGAAATGGGCCTACAGTGCTCCCTGACCTTGGGCAGGGCCCTGCAGGGACCACAGCAGTGGGAGAAGTCCTACTTTAGGAGCAGAATTTTTACAGTGAGCACACACAGATCACACCTTCTAGATAAACAACAAGATTTAAAAACATGAGGATTTGAAGCCAGGCCTGGTGGTACACGTAGCACTGGGAGGCAGAGGCAAGCAGATCTCTGTGAGATTGAGGTCAACCTGGTCTACACAGCAAGTTCCAGGCCAGCTGAGGCTCTATAGAAACCCTATCAAAGAAACAAACAACAAAAAATGAGGATTTCAGGCTGTGAGAGTTGGCTCAGAGGTTAGGAGCACTTCTTGCAGAGGACCCAGGTTTGGTTCCCAGCACCCACATGGCGGTGTGGTGTGTGTTACCATCTGTAACTCCAGGTCCTAGGGATCCAAACCCTCTTCTGGCCTTGATGGGCACTGTAGTTATATACATGCAGGCAAACACTTAAACATGTAAAAATAAAAAAATGTAGCTTTCATTTGGTAGAAGAAAACATGTGTACCCACATCTACCCCTGACGCCGGGGTGAACTCAGTAGAGGGCATATGGCTCTATTTTTTATTGTCTGTCCTCTCTAACTCTGGGGACATTACAGACTTAGACAGGAGTCCTGTCAGCCTCCCCCCGACCCCACTAAGCCATTGTACAGGGTCAATCCCACAGGCCCACAACCAGAGTACAGACCTGGGCCCCGGGCCTGCGGCGCCTCACTGCTCCCCTCTGACTCTGCTCTCTGAGTCAGTTTTCCTGCCGCACCCTCTGGAGGCAGCTAGGAAGGCCAGAAATAGAGCAGGGAGGGCCTGGAGGAGAGGGGAGGGAGCACCAGGGAGCAGGGAGAGGAGGACCAGACACATACTTTACAGAGGCAGTCAAGAGATGGACATCTCTGCGGACTGTACCTACCGTAGCGGGGCGGGAAGGGACAAGTTCTTATCTCCAAGGGGCAGAGCACAAAGCCTTTCTCGCTCTGTTTCCCTGACAACTAAGTGGGGGCATGCACCCAAAAGTCCCAAAGAGACTTTCCAGGGACAGTGAGTGTGGCTGGAGTCACACAGCACTATCCTCTAACAGCCATTATTTTCGTCAGAGCAGCTGTATTTGCAAGCCTCCCCTCGTAGGAGGAGGGGCTGGGGAGGGTCATCGACCCCTCGCTGAAGATTCTGGCCACCTCCCAGCTAGCTGTGTGTAAGTGTGCCCTAACCACGCCTGGCCTCCTGGTTTCGGGGGTGCCAGAGCACACAGGCACTAGTGAGTTATGAGGATGTCACCATCCATGCTGGGGTGAGGTTTTGGTGGTGCAGCCACTTGGGGTCACCTACATTTCTCTAAGTACCCCTCTCCCATGCTCTGTAAGTTAAGCCCAATAAGCTCACTGGTTCCCCAAGGTGTAGACTTTGGTAGAAGGGAATCTTGGGTTGTCCTTGGTGCCCTATCTGGAGGGAACAGGCATTTGTTTCTATCTCCCCAGGGAAAGAGTCTGTGCAATAGAGACCAGGGTTTGAATCCCTCTGCCACTCCCCCATGGCCTTAGCAAGGGACAGGGCCTCGCCTCACTCTTTCCATCTGCAAAACGGGCAGAAGACAGGTGAGGAACAGAAGGTATCCAGGAGCCACAGAAGAGCTGGGAGCAGGGAGAGGCAGTCACCTCCTTGTCGATGAGCCGCAGCGGGTACTTGATGTCTGGGTTCTCGAGGGTGATGGCAGGTGAGGAGCGCTGGAAGAGCTTCATGAACAGGCTGTAGAAGAACCAGACCGGGGAGAGGACCACCCGGCTCAACTGCAACGACAAGGCAGGCCCTGGGGTCAGTGCAGTGGCAGGAAGGAGCCTGCCTCTCCCTTCTCTGACAATTCGCCCCCTTTGCGCCCACTGCCCCTCCCCCTCCATCTGGGACCCAACCACCTCACTCATTTGGTTACCCACTCCAAGAAGCAACTTTTGTTGCTTCTCATGACATTTGTGACAATGGGTCTCTGTACTTGGCACTATGAGAAAGTTCTTGAGAAAGTTCCATTTGCCCTGGAACAGGGTCTTAAAAAGCAGTACATCTGAACACATACTGGTTTTCACTTCAGCTGTAGGAAGCTCAGAATAAAACTAATCTTGAGTGCTGTGTATCTATGGTCTCTTCTTTAAGTCAATTTCTCTGGTCCTATTAAATGAGGTCAAATTCTAGTTCTCTTTTCTTTTTGAGACAGGATCTCTTGCAACCCAGGCTGACCTTGAACTCTCTCATCCTCCAGATCCCATGTAGTATCCCAAAGTGCTTTACCAACTGAGCCACATCCCAGCCCAAGTTCTAGTTCTCTGTACACAAATAATAGCTTGGATTAAGAATTCCCCTAGGAGGCCAGCTCTGACCACACGGCTGTCTGTGAACCACTCTCAAGGCCACTGCTTCCACTTTCTCCTTCTTGCTTCCGAGAGCCACAGAACAAGCCAGTGAGGTTGAGTAAGTTGAGTCTCTCCCTGAGTGCTAGGCTCTGCCTTCAGTTCCGTGGGCCACTAAGGCACCTTGGAAAGCACTTCTGGTTGTGTGCCCTGGGCAAATCCCTTCCCCTCTTTGAACTGGCTGGGACCAGGTGATCAGATTCGCAAGGCCAGCAGCCACCTGGATGCTGGCAGAATGCTGAGGGTCACATGGGTGGTAACCCAATGCCACTTTAAAGAGACATCAGCTCTGAAAGGAAGGGCAACTCACCCACAGTCTCACAGCTGAGGGCCCCTAGTCCATTACCTCCCAGACAAGGCTCCAGAATATAGGCCCACGTCCCCTCCCATTAGCCAGGAGGCTTTTCCTCAGCAGCCTAGTCTGCTCGTCTATCAAGACCCTGGCTGGCATGGGTATTATGATTTAGATCTCTTGTTCCCACAGGTTCAAATGTTGAGTGCTTGTTCTCCAGCTGGGAGCAGCTGTTTGGGAGGCTGTGGCAAAAGGTGTGGCAGCAGACAGGCCTTTGAGGTTTTGCTCCCCTCTCTGCTTCACGGTCAGCCTGGGCGCGAGCAGCCCTGACCACCCCTCTCTGCTTCAGGGTCACCCTGGACGTGGACAGCTCTGACAGCAGGCTCTTACTCGCACTGCAGGGCTTCCCCACCACAGAGGACCGAAAACTCTTGGAAACCACAAGCCAAAATATGTCTTCTCTCACTAGTTATTTTTGTCAGATATTTTGGTCAGTGACAAAAATGACTAATAGGATAGGAACCCTAATCTTCTAGCCAGAAAGCACCCTGCACAGGAGAGGCACCCTGGCAAAGGGAAGCCTGGCCCTACTCTGCCTAGCAGTGCAGCTGTGTGGGCCACACTCAGCTTTGTAAAGTCAGTTTCTCCAGCTGTGAAATGGGGCTCATAAGCCACATTGCAGTGGCTATGAGGCCTGGAAACAAGCCACAGGGAGAGCCCACTCCAGGCTAGGCCCTAGACCAATCCAATGGGGTGTCTCTGGCCAGTAGCTGCCCTTGGCCACCTGCAAGTTGGGCCCTCGCAGCCTCGCCTACCTAGATTTACAGATGAGACTCAAGAAGAAATAAGAAAGGCTTCAAGATACCAACGCAACTATGTGCATCACAGAGGGAGACACCACGTGGTGACCACACAAGGAGGTCCTTCCATCTCCGCGGCCTGTGGCAGGCCCTATTTGGAACAGGGTCTTTACAAACATAATTGCATCAAGGGTCTTGAGATGCAAACACCTTGGACTATATAAGGGCACCCTAAGTCCCATGACAGATGTCTTTCTAAGAGGGGGAATGATACAGCCACCAGCCATCAGAAGCTGGCAGGGACAAACAAGGACCTTCCCCAGGTGTTCAAAGGGAGCTCGGCTCTGCTGACATTGTAACAGGGGGCTTCTGGTCTCCAAAACTCTAGTTTCAAAGATGCAGAACAGGGCTGGGGATGTAGTTCAGTTGATAAAGTGTTTGCCCAGCATGCACCATGGCCTGGGTTCCCTCCCAGACAGGTATAACCTGGGCATGGCAGTACACGCCTGTAATCCCAGCACTCAGGAGGTGGAGGCAGGAGATTAGGATCAAAGTCATCTTTGACTATACAGTGAGTTCAAGGCCAACCTGGGCTACTACATGAGACCCTGTCTTTAAAAAAAGACAGAAGGACAGAAGGCAACGTATGGTATCAGAGTAGATCCTGAGCCAGGAAAATCTTTAAAAGGGTGATGCAGAGACACCGGTGACTGGGGGGGGACGCGGGACAGGGATGGACAGACGGACTGTGGAGTAGACAAGTCTATTCAGTTACCTTCCTGATTTGATCCTTACTCTGTGGTCATGAGAGTGGATGTTCCTGGTCTAAGGGGAAAGGACAAAGCTCCCTCAAACAGCTTAATGCAAGTACACATATCCCGTATCTGAGGTGTACTGGATATATGTGGAAAGCAAACAGGGCAAATGTTAGCATTCTTAACGACTCTCAAATAATTTAAAAATCAAGTGTTGGGGTGGAGCATCCTCCAGGCCCAAACAGAGAAATGCCAACGTTCCCATACACTAATGGCTCCCAAGCATCTCCCTGACTCCTCTTGGTAAGTAACTATGTGTTTCCTTCTTAGCAAATGTTCTCTTTTTCACCTTGGCAGCCAGGTAGCTCAGAACCAAGCTCCCTGCTCATGTGGAGGCTTCTTTCTCTAAGACCTTGATGGAAACCTTTTCTTAAAATTTTACTTTATTATGTGTGTGTATGTGTGTGTGTGTGTATATATGTACATATCATGGTTCATGTGTGGAGGTCAGAGGACAGCTTTAAGGAGTTGGTTCTCTCCTTCCACAATGAGTTCTAGGAACGAACTCAGGTTATCAGACTTGGTATGGCAGGTGCTTTTACCTGCTGAGCCCTCTTGTTGACCCTGCTGTACCTCTTAAGATAACATATTCTTATTCTCGGAGCTCAGCCTCTCTGCCCACCTCCCTGCCAGGGCTCCCCAGCCTCCAACAGTTCAGGAGGGCACTCTGGCTAAGCCTCTTGACCTGTCTGCAGAAGGAGAGGGATGCCCATGATGAGGCCCTCCTCCCAGGGAACAGGAAGCTAAGCTAGGGGCCCAGTTCCCAAAGGTGTGTGCAACCTGAGAGGTGTGGGCCCCCACCAGGAAGGACAGCCAGCCTGACATACCCTCCCACTCCCCAAACCGGCCCTGCAGCCTCCCGCAGCCCAGGGAATCACAGGCCCTTTGTTAAGCCAAGAACAAAATGCCTCTCCCCCAGCTGAGGCCTCTCCCCAAAGGCCCCTGGTATGTGACACAAAGGCCTAAAAAGGGCCAGGTGTGGGGGGGGGGCGGGGGGGGCGCCACAGTGCTCGAGCCAGAGCAGCATTCACTGTGTCCCACACCACGCAGGTACCTCCCCTGTCCCAAGGCTCCCAAAGGACAGAGTTGGCACCCACGGACTGTGAGGTCAGAGAGACCCAGGTTTTAGGCCCAGCCTAGGACTCAGGAAGAGCCACGTAGGGCAGGGGAGACTAGGAGGAAAGCGGATGAGACTTCGAAAGGTTACGCACAGAGCAAACACCAGTCACCGACCCCAAGCTCCAAGAACAAGCCCGCATCCCCACTTCAGCCCTTGCCTGTGAGTGAGGCAGTTAGAGGAGGAAAGTGGTCTAGAGGGGATGCTCCAGTCACACACAGTCTGAGGACCACAGTGACCCACCAGACAGTCACTTTCTCAGTGTCAGCAATGTGAGGCTACGATCACAAAAGTGACTGACTGTGAATGTAACCAGGATTTGAGTCTGGGCCCGTCCCATCCAGTTCTGCCCTTCCTGTGCCACCTGACACAGGTGCCTGCTTCGCTCTGGTCAGGCCCACAGCCCAGATCTCAACATCCTGCCCCTGAGTGAGGCCTGGGCCCGCTTCCAGCCCCTGCAGCCCAAGCTAATGCTGCTCCACCTCTCACCATGGTCCCCACTGCTACCCCTCAAGGCACCTGTTCTGCACCCAACTCCAGACTGCTCTCAATGGCCTGCTGCACTGCCCTCTTACCTCAGCCCTCAGGCTGCACTGGGGAGGTATCGCCACCACGCCCAGTTCAGGTGAGGAAACACAGGCTCAGGTGACAAGCCTAAGCCCAGGACTAGACACTTCTGGCCACTGAGAGGGGAGAGGTGGACTTTTTCCGTACAAAGATTCCTATCTGAAGAGGCAGTTGTGGCAAGTCATCCTAGCTAACAAACTCCAGCAGGTACTCCTATGGGGGTGGCGAGGACAAGGTCCAAACCCCATCCCTGAAGAGCTCAAACTGTGACCCAGTCACAGAGGAGGCACACAAGGCCAAGAGCAGGAGGTTTATTCTTGTCTCCAAAACTCAGAGGCCTGGCCAGACTCACCAGGGGGTGGGGTGGGTGTACCGTCCTCACTGGCATGGAATGAACAGGCTCTGCCCCTCATCCTGGTCCAGCACCACCCTGACCCCCACAATAGTAGCCAAGTAAACAGGAGGCAGATGGTGGCAGGGGCCAAGGCCCTGCCCAGCTCCAAAGCTGGACACACACACACACACCACCTTATTTCAGCTTCTCCACTAGGACCTTGAAGGCCACTCTGCCAAGGCCAAGTAGGGAGGGGGTGGGCAAAGAGCCCAGTGCCCCTCAGGTGTCAGCCCCTGACCTGGGCTTGGACAAACTGTCATTACTCGCTTACCTGGCTACCACCCACTTGCTTGCTGTCTTGTCAGGATTCAAGTGACCACCGCCCTCCTGGTCCCCCCACCCTTCTGGTCTGGTTCTCAGTGGGAGGAAGTGGGAGGGAGTGGAGGAAGTCCTGTCAGGGTTGATGGGAGGGCTCCAGGCTGGGCTCCAGACTGTGGGAGAAGGGAGCCCCAGAGGAGTGACAGGTGAATGGCTGAGCCACCTTCTGTGGGTTCTAAATCACCAACAAGGCTTGGAGTTGCCAGGAGCCAGTGAGAAGGCCTTGCTCATTCTATAAGAGGAATAGGTCTGTCAGGGCATAATGGACACTCACAGACAGGCACAGAGGCAGGACAGCACGTCAAGCCCTCGATGTTCCTTCCAGATGGCTGGCAGACTCAAGTGCCATCTGGGTTGGGGCCTCCAGTGTATGCAGGAGGCCTCCCATAGGGCCTGCATGGCCCAGATAAGATGTCTGGTGCACCAAATGCCCAGCAGCCACCCACAAACGAATGGCCCTCCAGGACAGGAGACTGGGTATGCTATGGGCATTGGAGACCAAGTGGGATCCCGGCAGGTTTCACAAGACAGGGGCAATACCTAGCACCCCTTGAACAGATGAGACCAAGGGTGGGTTGTCTTCTGACTACTACATAGGGCTCTGCTGCCTGTAGGAAACTGCTGTCAAGGATGCATGCATGGTACAGCTAGGTGCTGGGGATGCTGTGACAAACCCATCAACATGGGCCAGAAGATGAGGAGTGCCTGGAAAGCAGGGGAGGGCAGGCAGTCTCTGAGGAAACTGGTCAGAATGTCACTCTGGGGTGATGCCACTGGAGTAATGCCACAGGTATGCCCTGGGCTAGGCTGCTCCTTGGACAGAATGCTTGGAGCCTGTTGCCTGTCTTCCTCAGGAGCTCTGGAGCTTGCAGGGAGGAGGGTGCCCTCCAAGGCTGCTACTGGCTTAATCGTCCCACACCCAGGGAGGTAGGGTGTGTGTGTGATTGGGATTGGGCACACGTCCATGGGTGCTCTTGAGAAGTCAGGGAGAGGAGGTGGCGTTGGGGGCGGCTGGGAAGGGACGTGGGCCAACCCCGAGTGACAGCAAGAGGGTAGACTTTGGAACCCACAGGTGCTAGCTCCCTCAGGCTGTGGACTGGTGGCCAAGTGTGAGCCGGAATGGTCAAGGCCTGCTCGGCGCCCAGTCAACTGTGACACCAGCAAAAATGACAGCACGGAAGAGCCTGGGCAACGACCTGCATTTCTGTGGCAAGAAGATGTGCCCAAGCCCTCTGGTCCAGAGACACGTCATGCATTACACCCACACCCACACACTCTCTCCTGGTCTCCACTCGCTCCTGTTTGTTCACTATTGACACACTCCAGCACTCACATCCACACCTCCTGACTCCTCCAACCACGCTTCCTTCATATGCACACCAGTGCACATCCACGCACACCTCACAGTTACAAATCCCCATGTGTGCACTCGTGTTACAGATGCACGCAGTTCACACCCCCACAGGCTCGGTCACCCCAACTTTCTCACTCTCCCAGTCACGCCCACTCACGCGGGCAGACACGTCACTCGTGCCCTGCCACAGTCACACGCACACCCAGGAGGGTCGCCCCCAGGGTCCGCCCCGCGCTCGGGCCCCTGAGTCACTGTCCGCAGGGCGGGGCGGGTGGAGCGGCGGGGCGCGGTGGGCGCGGCGCGCGGGGATGAGATGAGGGGCGCCCGGGATCGCACCGCGGAACCCGCGGCCCCCGCGGCCCCCGCGGCCCCCGCGACCCCGGGGTCTTGCCGCCTACCGTGCTCAGCTGGGCCCCCATGGTGGCAGTGGAGATGGAGGCTGCGCCGCGCCGCACCCGCTCCGCCGCCGACACCGCGGGCCGCTCCCCCAAGGACCCGCCCGGGCCTCAGCCTCGGGGGCGGGGCCGCGCCGCGGAGCCAGTCAGGAGCGCGGGAGCGGGCGTGGCTTTTCGCTGGGCACGCCCACTTCCGGGCTGCGGCCTGCAGGGCGAGGCCCGCAGCGCGCCCTGCCCTTTCCAGGCCAGCGGTGCAGCCCTGGGCCGGACCGGCTGCTGGTCTCGCGCCGCCGTGTGGCAGCAGGCAGGCGCTGGCCTCCTCTCGGCTGGAAGGGCTCAAGATGGCGCCCCCGTCTTGTGAACTATGAAATGAAATTCCAGACCTTCAGGCCTCGGGGCCTGCGGGAGCTGGTCCTGCTGGCGAGGTCCCAGGTCGCGCCTGCCCGGGGGCGGGTGACCAGCCGACCTGTGGTTCGAGCCGCAGCCCCGCCCCGCCCCACTTCCCAGCCTTCCGTCTGGCCTTTCCTGCCTGAGCAAATCCCCAGGTGTACCAGGGCCAGCTCCGTGTCAGGGTTCAAATGTCCGCTGTGCAGCCAGGCCGGCTCTGACCCTGTTCTTCTAGGGGTGGTCACGTGTAGAGTGTATGTTTTTTCACTGTTTATTACTTTATGTTTATGAGTGTATTACCTCTACGTTTCCTGTGATCACACCGTGACTCCGTGTGTAGAATGGTCTTTTAAAAAATATTTATTATTTTATGTGTATGAGCGTATTGCCTGGATTTAGGTGCACCTGTGTCGTGCAGTGCCTCCGGAGGTCGGAAGAGGGCATGGGATCCCCTGGAACTGGAGTTAGGACGTTTGTTAGCTGCCATATGAGTGCTGGGAACCCAACCTCAGTCCTCTGCAAGAGCATCTGTGAGATAACTTCAAGGTTATCCTTGACTACATATTGAGTTTCAGGTCTGCCTGGCCTACACTGAGACTCTGTCTCAAAGAAAAAAAATAAAAGTGAAAAAGGAACAGTATAAGGTTCTGGGTTTGAGAGGCGCAGCAGACAAGAAGGGACCAGAGACTCCGCTGGGAGCTAACAGGACTTGGCTTTATTAAGAGAAGACCAGATGGGACTAGCTCCTCCGCACCCATGAGTGGAGAAATGCTAGCCCCCTCACGCCCATCTTGGGGCCTGGACTCTGGGAAACCAGGCTGGCGTGCCAGGCTCCAGATGGGGATGGAGGAGCTCCCTCAGGGAGAGTGTGAGAGGCAAACTCCCCTGGGAGAGCAAACTCAGCCCAAAAACCCAAGTCCCAGTTCCCGTCCCAGTCCCAGTCCCAAAGCCTCAAAGCTTTTTTAAAAAACCCTCAGCCCCCTCCTGGCTTTTAGGGGAGGGGATTAGGATTGCCATGACATCTGATTGATGTTTAAGGCAAGCTTCTGGCCAGGAAGTAGTTCCTTTTTACAGTTGTTTGTGAATCCTGGCTTGGGGACCTTATCTATTCAAAAGTCAGTTATTTTCTCAGATCTCTCAGATCTCAGAGGCCCCAGAGAGTCTGGTTTGGAACTGTCGGGGGAGGGGTTGGAGGGTCCAGTCACACCTAACAAACAGTATAAAGGGGGGACCTAGTACCTAGTACCATAGAAGGTGAGGTTGAATCTGACATCTGTTAAGTGTCATTTCAGGGCCAGGTGTGGCAATGCCTCCTTTGTAACCTCAGCACTAAGTAGGCTGAGGCAAGAGGATCACAAGTTGGAGGCCAGTCTGGCCTGCAGAGTGAGAACTTGTCTCGAAAGGGCTAGGGAGGGGGTGGTCACTACATGAACCTAGAAGTGACTTAGGAAACCATTATTAACATGCCCCATATGTCAGAGGCATTACCTCTAGCAAGACTACTGGGAAACCAGAAATATATTGCTCAGCTGAGTGAGCCCTAAGTTAGTGATGTTTATAATCCACGAAAAACAACTAAAAGCAAGCGGAGTTAAGGGTGGATTTACATCTTCCCTCTGCCCCACGGTGTGGCGTCTGTGCATGTGGATGTGCCTGTGTGTGCAGGTACATGCAGATACCGGAAGAGGATTTTCAGTCCTGTTTCTAATCCCCCAACACTGGTGTTACAGGCATGCACAGCCATGCCCCGTTCTTACATGGGTACTGAGGATTTGAACTGCTGCTCACTGAGTCTTCTCCCCCGCTCTCATTACTGCCTTCCTTAAGATGGTGGTTGACTACCCATCTCTTTCCTGTCTGGCTGAGCCTGTTTATGGCTCTTCACGGATAGTATCTGTTACTGAAGCACTTCTCTTACCATCAGCAGACCCTGTCTTCACCCATCCTGCAACCCGCTGAGATCACTTCAAATTGAAAACACAGAGGAGATTTCACTCCTATTACATCTGGAAGCTTCCATAGAAAGGGAGCTATGGGCCAGGTCAGGCCTCATACTGGTATGGACCCCTAATTAGTTGTGTGACCTCCAGGCCATGTCTACTATGGCTCGGAGGTTAAGAGGGTGTTCTGGATGGACTCCGGTTGTCAGCTGAAGAGGGAACCTCAGCTGAGGGATTTTCTCCATCGGATTGGCCTGTGGCCATGACTGTGAGGCCTTTTCTTGGTGGTTGAGTAGTGTGGCACCAAGCAGTACCACCCCTGGGCAAGTGGCCACTGAGCCACCTCTCCAGCCGCACAACACCTAGCCCAAAATAAAATTTTCAAAGTTCATTGGTATGAAGAAATAATTCACAAATTAGACAGCACCCTGAACCCGAGAAACCTCAGAGGCCTACATGTGGGCGGGCTGTACTTAAATTTTTATACTATTTTCTATTTTATTTGTATGATTGCCTGCATGTATGTAGGCATGTCATACAAAGCCCACACAGGCCAGAAGAGGGCGTTGGATCCCCTGAAACTGGAGCTACAGAAGGTTGGTAGTTGCCATGTGAGTGCTAGGATTCAAACCTGGGTCTTCTGGAAGAGTAGCCAGTGTGCTTAACCACTGAGCCACCTCTCCAGCCCTGCAGACCATACTTATAGACGGGAAAAAATGTATCATACACAAATAGCCTGATTGGCTTATAGTTGGAGGTTTTCCTTATTCCAACTGGTCTGGCAAGTTCACAGCCTGTGTGATTAGCTGACCACCCTGCACTGTGATTGGCCAAACATTGGTGATTACAGTAATAGCTCTCAATGAGTTTGAGTTAACATACTAAGCTGGGTTACACATCACCGAATTTGGCGTCAGCTTTTGGCCAATTTTAGCTCAATTAAACAGACCCTCATCCCTTCTGCTTCTGGTGTTTTATTTGCAGGTGTGGCCACCCTTTTTCAGTGCATAGAGAAACTGCGGTAAACACTGGATGGACAGCAGTGATCTGCTGTGCTCCTCTCTTCCCCCATTTCCCAGTTTGTTTTTGAGGAATTATGGGAGAGTTACTTGTAGATGTTTGACTCTTCTTCTAAATACCTGCCCACACATCTCAGAGCAAGACTGCTCTCCTGCAATGTGGACTCACCACTTCTGAGAAAAATGGGTTTGAGATTAACATCTGACCTATACAGTCCCTTTTGAAGAGCACCACAGTGCTTTTATCTGTTTGTCTGCGTGTGTGTGTGTGTGTGTGTGTGTGTGTGTGTGTGCAGGTGTGGAGGGGGTTCACATTACAAGTGTGTGTGTGCATATGGAGGCTAGAATCCTTCTTGAATGTCATTCCTCTGGAGCCATCTACCTTATTTTTAAAGACAGGGTCTCTCACTGGAACCCAGCTATTCATGAGTTCTAGGGGTCCAGACTTGGATGTTCATACTTGTGTGGTAAGTGCTTTATCTACTGAGCCAACTCCCAAGCCCAGGCCTAGGTTTTTTAAGTGAATGTTGGGGATCTGACCTCAGGTCTTTGCATACAGCAAACACTTTGATGACTGAACGATCTCCCCAGCACTTTGTTTTAGTGTGTTGGGTTTTTAAAAATATTTTATTTCTTAAATTATTCTTATTCTATCTTATTTTCAATTTTTATTTATTTTTATTTTATGTGTACGAGTGTTATGCCTGCATGTGCGTAAGTGCACCCATGATATGCAATGCCTAAGAAAGACAGAAGAGAATGTTGGATCCCCTGGAACTAGAGTTATGTAAGGTTGTTAGTCCCAATGTGGGTGCTGGGATTCGAACCCAAGTCTTCTTGATAGAGCAGCCAGTGCTCTTAACCACTGGGTCAACTCTGCAGATCCTTGTTCGTTTTTTATTTTTATTTACGTATATGAGTACATTGCTTGTATGTATGTAAGTTCACCCATGTTGTACAGTGCTCACATAGGTCAAAAGAGGGTGTCAGATCACCTGGAACCAGAGTGCTGGGAACTGAACCCAGGTCCTCTGCAAGAGCAGCCAGTACTATTAACCACTGAGCCATCTCTCCAACTCCTTGTTGGTTTTTTACTGATTTATTTTATTTACATGTATGAGTGTATTGCCTGCATATATGTAAGTGCACCCATGTAGTGAAATGCCCTCGAACGTGAGAAGAGAGCATTGGATCCCCCTGGAACTGGAGTAGTTACAGATGGTTGTTAGCTGCCATATGGGTACTGGGAATCCAACCCAGGTCCTTTGCAAGAGCAACCAGTACTCTTAACTGCTGGGCCATCTCTCCAGCCCTTTGGTTTCTTTTTTTTTTTTTTTTCTAATATTACATTTTAATTAATTTATTTTGTGTGTGTGCATGTGGGGGGGGGCATGTGTTGTGCAGTGCTTATCTGGCTGTCAGAGGACAGTTTGTGGGAGTCTGTTCTCTTCTCTCACGTGGGGCCTAGGGACGAACTCAGTCTTCAGATTTGGTGCCTTTATCCACTGCTAAATAACCTTGTGGGCCTTGTTTTTGGGTTTGTTTGTTTGTGTGTTTGTTTGTTTGTTTGTTTTATTTTGACACAAGGTCTCCTGATATAGCCCAGGATGGCCTTGAACTCACTATGTAGCCCAGGCTCACCTCACATGCAGCAGCCCCCAGCCCCAGCCCTGAGCACCGGGATGGCACGCACAGCTGCGCCCAGCCTCGGCTGTTCTTTTTCCTGCAGGTTCTTGTTCTGGAGCCAGCACTGTACTTTCTCAGCACATCTCCTTCTGTCTCCTTTTATCTGGGGACACATCAGATCTGGAGGTGTGCAGTGTCAGCTTGCGCCATTCTTGGCGCCTGTCGGGTGTCCCAGGGTAAGACGGCCTTTTCCTTTGAATACCTTGTGACTGTTCCATTCCCCAGCAGTCTATGCCAGGGTTTGGCATTCTCAGTTACTCTGACCGGGAATCACTATTGCTGACTTAGGAGACTGCTCTAAAGAAAAGAAGACACCCTTGTCCTAATCCCCCAAACTCCTGCTGTGACCCAAGGCTGAAATGTCCCCACCACTCCCTTTCTGACAGGCTTTGGCAGAGCATCCCTGACCCTGCCAAGATCCCAGATTCTCAGGAGAGGCTGTAAGTGGCAGGCTGAAAAGCAATGGTTCCATTAGCTACAGGAGCAAGCCATTGCCCAGAGAGAGCAGAGAACTGACAGTTTTATATTACATTTATCTACTTATCTACCTATCTACCTGTCCCGTCCAGCGGGTTTCAACGGTGAGCCTTGAGACTCTGGAAACCTGGAATGAGTGGGGACAGACAGACGGACACACAGACACACAAGACAGAGACATAGAACAGACACAGACAGACAAAGACGACCTAGGCTCTACAGACAGGCCGCGGATACACAAGACAGAAACGTATGAGGACAGACACACATGACGACCCGTGCTCTTCAGACAGGCTGCGTGCTTTATTGTTTCAGGGGATATTTATAGTTTTGGGGAATCAGGAATGCAGATACATCCATACAGCAATGTGGTAATTAACAGAAAGACACTATCTCTAACCTTCAAAGCCCACCAGGAAGTTGTATGCATACCAGGAAGGTGGCACTAAGAGGGGGGGGCAGGGGCTTTGAACCAGGAGAGTGCCAGAACCCTGGCACCATCTGGTAAGCAGGCCCCAGGACATTTCTGTGAAACTTAGTTACAAAGATCAAAGACTGAGTTTACCTACAGGTGGTCACAGGGGGGTGGAATCTCCCTAGAGCTGATATCTCTGAGATGAACTCAAACTACAAGCTGGCTGTTTTCCCTAGCTCACGGCGTACAACATCTATCTATCTATCTATCTATCTATCTATCTATCTATCTATCTATCATCTATGTGGGTGTTCACATGCCACAGTGCATGTGGTGGTCAGAGGACAACCCTCGGGAACTGGTTCGCTTCTTCCATCACAGGGGGCTCCAGGCATCAGATTCAGGTCGTCAGTCTTACAGGTAGGCTGCCTTGCCTACTGAGCCTTCTTGCTAGACCAAGAGCTGGGAATGTATTTGCAGTAATTCCATGGAATGGAGAGGGTTGGGAAGGAAGCTCCCAGGTAGACTTCAAGGGCAGATTTGGGGGCTTGGGTTAGAGTTGTCCTGCCCTTGGAGGTTCCCCATGTGCTGCACAGGGATTCAGGAGTTATTTTGCCAGATTTAGTATTAAAAATTTCAGAACACAGGGTTAAATTTTTACTTCAGGTTTTATTATAAGTATGTTCCATATATTGCTTTGGATACACTGAAGAACTTTAAAAACTTCAGACTTCTCAGTTGTTTGGATTGGCTCCAGGGAAATTCGAACTTAGGGTAGTGTATAACTTTCTACCCAGATGTGGTAAACTAAACATCTGGGGCAGGTGCTATTGGATGTAAGAAGTGATGCTGGGGTCGCCAGAGCAATGAGACAGGTGAGTGGAGTCTGGAAGTCAGCAGGGCCTTGATGCCAGGATGGACACCCTCCTGAGAGTGGCTGATAGACAGAGCGAGGGGCCTTGAACTTGGAAGGTCATCCGCAGAACATTCTCTGAAGTTCCCTGTGAACCAAGCCTGGTGGTACACTCCTGTAAAACTTGCCTTCTAGAGATGGAGGCAGGAGAATCAGGAATTCAAGTCCTTGGCCGGGAAGTGAGTTCAAGACCCCACAACACAACACAACAAAACAAACAAACAAAAAAATGAAAGCGCCCTGTGTCGACAGGGAGCAGGTGGTGGGTAAGGCAGGGGCCAATCAGTGGATTACCGCCCTGGCAGGCAATGTATCATGGGGCTCAGCCCTGTGGTCAGGGAACAGAGAGGATTTACTGAAAGACTTCCAAGGCTTGCGGCCCACCAGCTGGTCAGGCCTGGCACTGGGCTGCTGGAAGGAGCAGGTGCTGGGCTGCGGCTTAGCATGGAAGAGGGACAGGGCTGGAGGGAACAGGAAAGCCTGTGAAGCCCGGGAGTCTGGGTCTGGAACAAAGGACGGACGGGGTGGCCCAGGGAGGAGGGAAAGCCGGGCTATCTGGGGCGGGTGGTGGTGAGGGGTTGAGGGTTGGAGTCGGGGGACGAGCCAGGGAGATGGACCGAGTTGTGAAGAAGCCTCTGAAGGGAAAGGCGATTCTGCTCAGATTATCCCCTTCCACCCCACTGTCCTTTCTGCTTCTGGGGCGAACGCAGAGGAGGGGACTGAAGGGACCTAAATGGGGAGGGAAGGGTTTCTACTCACTTGGAGGCGGGGAAGCAACAACGACCAGACACATGCACAATCCCGCTATCTAGGCCCCTGCAGGGCCTGTGAAATGTTCTGTCCTGAGCTAATGTCCTAATCCCCCAGGACTCTCTGGCAGTAAGAAGGAGAAGCTTATTTTTAAAAGGAAAGTGAGGCTGGGAACAGAGCTCAGTGGTAGAGCCCAGCTTAGAGCTCACAAGGTCCTGGGTTCAGCACCATACACACAAGACAAAGAAAGTAAGAAAGAAAAGAAAAGGCGTGCAGGTGGAAGCCCAGAAACGTCCCTGTTGAGTGTGGGAAGGACTCCTGAGGGAGGGCTGCTGGGATGGGGAACTTGGCTCTAAGCCTCACCAAAGCTGCCCCTGAAGCCTTTTTTGAAGTTATAAGATCCAATCTATCCTTGTGCAACCTCCGAGCAAGCAGAGCTGGTCCTGTTGGAACAGGAATTGGCGCCCCCATGTACAGTGTGGTAATCCTAACAGTACTTCACAGAAGTCTGCAGAACCTCCCAGCCTGGAGGACTGGGTATCTGGTGGGCAAAGGGAGCCCAGCCAGGTCCCCCAGAAAGCAGGTGACTCCACCCAGAGCTTCTGTCTCTGTCTTACAAGAAGCAAGGCCAAGACTCGGAGAGGGCAGAACATTGCCCAAGGTCACACAGCTAGAGAAGTAGTGAAACTGACTTCCTAGTCTAGAGTCTACTTCCATCTGAAACGAGGCTTTCCTCACCACCCACCCCATCCCCTTCTGAAATTCAGCATCTGTCTGCCTTTCCTCTTTAGTGTCTGCCTGGGCTGCTTTATGGTAAGAGACAGGGATTGGCACCTAGCTAGAATGGGGCAGGAGGACTCTGTGTCACTTCCCTCCTAAGGCCAGAAGATTTCAAGTCTTGGCTGTTGACTTTGAATGAATGACTCCTTCCCTGCCTTAGTCTCCTCAGCCATAGTGTGAGGATTACCCAGAGTCTAGAGAGAACTAAGGTTAGCTGGGCACATGCACTTGAGAGACTGGAAGCAAGTGGATCAAAAGTTCAAAATAGCAAGTTCCAGGCCAGCCTGAGCTACATGAGACCTGGTTTCAAAAAATTTTACAAAAAGTGGTGCAGGGGGGTGGCAGTGTCCTGGAGAGATGGCTCAGTGGTTAAGAGCACCACACCGGCTGCTCTTGCAAAAGGCCCAGGTATGGTTCCCAAGCACCCACATGGTGACTTACAACCACCTGTAACTCCAGTTCCAGAGGATCTGATGTCCCCTTCTGGCCTCTGCGGGTACTGCACTCATGTGGTACACATACATATAGGGAAAATACTCATTCACAAAATAAATAAATGTAAAATATCTTTAAAGAAAAGAGGCAAAAAAAAAAAAGGAAGGAGCTGGGCGTGGTGGTACATACCTTTAACCTCAGCTCTTGGGAGGCAGAGACAGGCGGATCTCTGTGAGTTCAAGGCCAGCCTGGTCTCCATAATGAGTTCCAGGTCAACAGGGGCTACAGGGAGACCCTGTCTCAAAAAGATCAAGAACAAAAAAAAAAAAGAGAGAGAGAGAGGGGAAAGGGAGAAAGGAAGGAAGGAAGGAAGGAAGGAAGGAAGGAAGGAAGGAAGGAAGGAAGGAAGGAAGGAAGGAAGAATAAGCATATAATATCGGAAAAGGAAAGACAGAACAGAACAAGGGTAAGCATGTGGGACGGAGCCAGGAGGGTTTCCTGAGGTGGTGACATTTGAGACAGACCTGAGGTAGGTGAGGTGTAGACAGCAGGGGAAGAGGCTTCCTGGCCCCATGAAGAGCGCACCCGAGAGCCCCGAGGCACTAGCTTGCTAGATTTTTCTAAGAAGCAGCAGCAAAGTCAGTTTGTCCTGTTTCTGTAACACCAGCTGATGTCACTTGGCTGAGCCATGTCTGACAGGCTTTTTCTAGAAGCTCCTTCCCTCCTGCTTAATGAGTGATCCATGAGATGATCGTTTGAGACTGCAGACATAATTTGATTTAATTCCCACAGCAACCCTAAAACATGTCTGTAAGGCTGGAAAAGTGGCTCAGCAGTTAAGAGCACTGGCTGTTCCTGCAGAGGACCCAGGGTTGGTTCCCAGCACCCACATGGCTGCTCACAGCTGTCCGTAGTTCCAGTTCCAGGGGATCTGGCACTCTTTTCTAGCCTCCACAGGTACTGCATACATGTGGCACACATGCATGTATGCAGGCAAAATATTCATACCAATACAATAAAGACAGAAAGTCTGTTTTCAAATGTCTGTGAACTCTTTGGTATTCTCTCAGTGAGAGATGGAGGCTGTGTGCCTTTTCCTCGAGTTCTGTGACCTGCTCAGCCAATAGGATGGACCCAGACTATAAGGAAGCATTATCCACTTTCTGTTTCTTGGAATACTTAACCTTGGAACCCAGACACCATGCCCTGTGAACCACCAATAAATAAGCCCAGGATGCCTCTGACCCTCAGATCCCCAAGCTCCCGTCCAGCAGCCCCACATGATAACATGTCATGAGGCCTTTTAGAAGCAGATCCCTGGGACCTGACTTGCACCATCTCAGATGACAATCTTAGAGTGAAGATGAGTCACTCTTCCCTCCAGTAAGTTCTGTCTAAATTTCAGTTACATTAGAAAATTGAATGACTTTTTTTGCAGTCCTGGCTATTGAACCCAAGGCCTCATGCATGCTAGACAAGCACTCTGCCACTAAGGTACATGCACAGCCCTCTTTTTATTATTTTTATTATGAGACAAGATTCATTAAGTTGCCCAGGTGAGCCTTGAACTTACTGTGAAGTCCAGGCAAGTTTTGAACTTACAATTTTCCTGCCTCCGCCTCTCAAGTAGCCTCTCAAGTTGCAGGCTTATAACATCAGGCCTGACTAAATGACAGTTGTTTATGTATTTATTTATTTAAAATTTTTTTTTGTTTTATGTGTGTGAGTGTATTATCTGCATATAAGTAAGTGCATCCATGTCATGTGATGCCTGAGGAGATCGGAAGAGGGTGTCAAATCCCCCGGAACTGGAGTTATGCACAGTTGTTACCCACCATGTGGATGCTGAGAATCAAAACCTCTGCAAGAGCATCCAGTGCTCTTAATCCCTGAGCCATCTCTCCAGCCCCTGCTGTTTATTTTTGAGATAAGGTCTCACTTTGTAGCTTAGGTTCGCCTAGACTCAAAATGTAGCCCAACTGGCCTTGAGCTCCCAGCAATCCTCCCGTGTCTCAGCTTCCCAGGTACTGTGACTACAGGCATGCACTACCATGTTGGTTCCTAAAGTGTTGTTTTTTTTTTTTAATATTATTTATTTTATTTTGTTATTTTTATTTTATGTGTATGAGTGTATTGCCTGCACGTATGTAAGTGCACCCATGTTGTGCAATACCTGAGGATGTCAGAAGAGGACATCGAATCTCCCTGGAACTGGAGTTACTGACAGTTGTCACCTGCCATATGGGTGCTAGGAACTGCAAAGGCAGCCAGTGCTCTTAACTGCTGAGCCATCTCTCCAGTCCCATTAGAGTGTTTTTGAAACACATCTACTTGTGCATTTGTTTCATGGGGGGTGGTATGCATCTGGCATGGCATATGTGCAGAGGTCAGAGGACAACTTGGAGGAGTTGCTTCTCTCCTCTGCTCATGTGAGTTCCAGGGATTGGAACTGGTTTGGCAGCAAGTGCCTTAACCCGCTGAACCATCTCAGTAGTTCTGAGTGATTTGCTTTGTTTTAGAAAATTACATTTCATTGGAATACACCTCATGAAGAAGTTCTCCCCACTTTATAGATGAGAAACTGAGGCGCAGGGAATTGAAATAGTTCACACAAGGTCTCTCAGACACTTAATGGGAGACACTTAATCTAGAACTTGCTCTTAATGTTGTATTTTGAGGAACAGTAACTCTAAATTCTATTGAAGTCCAATTTGTCTTTCTCTTTTGGTTAATATGCTTTATGCAGACATAACATTTTGAAGAGTGACTTTTGCTGCTGTTGTTGCTGCTGTTGTTTTGCTTGAGACAGAGTTTCTCCTGTAGTCTAGGCTAGCTAGCCTCAGGCTCCTGATCTTTCTGCCTCAACCTTCTGAGTGCTGGATCACGCCTGGCTGAAACAAGGTATTTTTTTCTTCACACGTGCATAGCCTCTTTGGAAACCCACAGGATGGGGCTTGATGTTTCAGAATGCGGAAGCACTGCCACATGTATGACCAAGCTGATGGCCCTGAATTCTCTCTTAATTTTTCACAATTTTGAATAAAACTCTGTGGAGCACCGAGGGCCGAACACATTTGCACTGCTGCAATGACTTCCTCGAATGAATGCTTAGACCCAGAAGTGCCTGGGCAATATTCAAAACAGAGTCTTAAAGCTCCCCAGTCATCCCACCAAGCTGCTCACGGGCATCCGTGGGCCCTGGCACCAGTGACCTGCAGCCACCTGAACAAACAGCCAAGAATGGGCCGACATTCACAGACAGAAATACCTTATCTTACAGTTCAAGAGATCTAGAGTCCAAAATCCTGGCTACTCCCCTCTGGGACATTCTCCCACCTCTTTCCTGGGCGGTGGTGGCTCCCAGGAGCCCCTGGTCTGGAGACAGCACAGCTTGTCTCCACTGTATGTCCATATGGCTGCTGCCTCCAGCTCCTCCTCCTCTTTATCTTCTTCTTCCTTTTTTGTTTTGTTTGAGCTATGTAGCTCAGGCTGGACTTAAACTTAAATGCACTACGTAGCTGAGGATGACCTTGAATTCCTGATCCTCCTGCCTCTGCCTCTGGAATGCTGAGATTACAGACATGTACCACCATACCTGATCCAGATGGCTTTCCTCATCCATATTCTCTCTGGTGTCATCCAGTGGCCTCAGTCTACCCTAAATCAAGTTTGGTCCAGTCTTGAAGTCCACTTATATCCAAAAAGTCCTTATTTTCAAATATGCTCAAGGTCTGAGCTCCTACCCTTTGTGAATGAAGTCAAATGGTCCAGAAGGGGCAGGATTTGAATGTTTGAAATGCTGATGTCTTGACCAGGGCTTCCCGTGTAACAGATTCTATAACTCATTTGATAACAGGATGTGGAGTGCAGCTTGGGAAACTGAGGCAGGTGACTATTCGGTAAATTACTCCAGGCAACACAAGGAAGCCAGACTGGCTGATGAGTCTGGGTAAGCATACTAGCAGGAGAGGAGACATTCTACAGAGAGACACGTGTGCCCTCTGCTTCCTCCACAGCTAAGAGACTATTGAAACGACCGACTCCGAGGAATTAGAACTTCCCCCAGAAATCTCATGCTGCAGGAGGGAAAGGCTGAAGCCTGGCTGAACCAGCCAGAGTGGGGACTTGTCTCCCAGGAAGAGAGTTCACACAGTCTGCCTCGGCAAACCACCATCCAGGAAAGACTGGAGCATGACAGGCAGGGCCACACCTTGACCAGGGCCACTGCTCACACGTCTTGACCTCTTCCTAGCCTAAATCTCAGGCCAGGACGAGGAAGACAGACTTTGGGGCCAGGCATTGTATTACTGGAGAAACTAAGGTTCCCTTTTGGGATTCTTAGTCTCATTAATAAAAGCACTTAGAAACAGATTTGATGAGAAGTTTGAGCTTAAGAAAAAATAAGACAGGGAAACTATAAATCCCACAGCTGCCCAGGGAAAGGAAGTGGAGAAATAGAAAGAGAAAGCCATGCTGTTCACAACAAAGGTCAACAGGCAGCCACATGGCGGCTTCAGAGGAAGAGTGAAAGACCCAGAGCACCACGGAAAACAAGGCAAGCCTCTGGCCGGCATCTGAAAATAGAAAAGTAAATAAAGAGAAAAAATGAAAGGCTCCTCTTTTCCTTTTTGAAAAATATTTTATTTATTATTTTTATTTTTTGTGTATGAGTGTATGGCCTGCATGTATGTAAGTGCACCTGTGTCATGTAATCTCATGGAGATCAGGAGAGGGTGTTCAATCCCCTGGAACTGCAGTTAGGGATGGTTGTTAGCCACTATGTGGGTGCTGGGAATCAAACCTGAGCCATCTTTTCAACTCCAAGTTACACTTCTCTGAGTAACCCAAGAAAGTGGGCAACTGCATGGCAGATAGTCTGCCAGCAGCTGCCCTGAAAAGTGAATTCTGCAAAGGAAAAGTATGCTCTCTTCTTGAGATAATTATTCCTCCCTTCTCCTTTTGCGTTGCTTGGAAACCAGGCCTCCCAACCCAAGGCCAGAGATGGACCTTAGAACCAAGCACAGATCCCTCATCTTTTTATATGGTGATTAAGATTTCAAGAGATTGCAAAGATGATGTTTCCATCGCTGGTGTAGCCCAGGAAATTAAAGATAGGGTCCAAAGCTTCTTTCTAGCACATGCCTTCTGTTGCATTCTTTCCTTTGAAGTGGTAACTCTAAAGCCATTAGAGACCAGACCAGAGGGTCAGAGACACCCCCTCCCCCGCCCCCGCCAATGCTTCTGGCATTTCTGGCCTCCAAGGACAATCTGGCTTATGGTCAAGTACTTAGACCCCTTCCCTGAACTGCCTGCTCTGCTTTCATCTCCATTACCCCCCTAAAGGGAACCCACACTGCCATTTAGACCATTTGGGTGACAATCTTTCAAGTTTCTTTGAACTGAGTAGGGTGGTGGCAGTTTGGATACCCCTCCAATGGGCATACCGAGGGCGCCCCACTGGCACATGAGTAGTCTCACTGGTACAATTGCCAGGTGTGGCAAGGGAAGGAAGTCCTTGACTGCTGTCCCGATACAGATTTGAGAGAGAAAGTGAATGCAAAAGGAGTCAGGGAAAAATAGGCACTAAGCGAACTGAGGTGTTTGTTTAGGGGTTTAGAATTCCCTTTCTTATAGGCTTTCAGAACTTGGAGCATGATCAATGGGACATAGGTAGGTGGAGTGAGATTGTCACAGAATGTGGTGGTTTGAATGAGAACGCACCCATAGCCTCCAAGTATTTGGACATTTTGTTCCCGGTTGGTGGCGCTGTTTTGGGAGGTCTTAGAAGATGTGGCCATGCTGGAAGAAGCATGTCACTGGGGGTGGACTTAGAGAGTTCGTAACCCTTGCCAGATCCCCAGTCACCCTGCTTCCTGTGCCTGCTTGAGGATGTGAGGGTTTAGCTTCTGCCGCCATGCCTCCCCGCCGTGATGGACTCTCACCCATTTGGAACTATAAGCTAGATAAACTCTTCCTTTTATAAACTCTCTTGGTCACTGTGTTTTATCACAGGAACAGAAAAGTAACCAAGATACAGGACCAGCTGAGTGTGGACAGACTGTAAATGAGAGGAGATAAAATTAAATAACACCCAAATACACAAAGTCCAAAGAGTAATAGAATCATTATTACGATTATAATAGACCTAATTCATTTCTACTATAAAAATCTAGAGATCTAGGGCTGGAGAGATGGCTCAGTGGTTAACAGCACTGGCTGTTCTTGCAGAGGACCTGGGTTTGATTCCCAGGACCCACATGGCAACTAACAACTGTATCTAACTCTAGTTCCAGGGGATCCACTGCCCTCTTCTGACCGCCTTGGGCATTGCATGACACAGGTGCACTTACACAGATGGAGGCAGTTCATTCATACACATAAAATAAAATTTAAAAAATTAAAAATCCATAGATCTAATCTTGACGTTGTTTCTCAAGGGGATGGTGGTATTTGGGGTGATCAGTCTGATTTTATAAATCTTGTAAAGCAGAAGAGAAAGTGGTAGAGTTATCAGGAATGTATAAATAACATTTTGTTTACAGTTAGGAAGGACATGAGAGCCCTTTAATCTAGTTCCAGGTGGTAAGGCTATGATTACTCTATCTGGCATGTCATTAGTCCAAACAGAGGCCTGGAAAGCCTGGCTCAGTATTTGTTCCTTTTTAGTTTAAGGTTTTAGTACTAATCATTCTACTCTTTGGCTATACTTCCCTTCTGGGTGTTTAAGATCATTTAGCTGATCAAATTAACCCTTTTTAAATGTAATAATTGTTATTGTTAAGATCAGTTTAGGGTCCAGTGCTTGGGTTGGAAGAAGCCCCTGGCTGTTGTAGCATTTTACTGATTTTGTATCTGTTGGGATAAGCTGTGGTCCTGCAGACCATGTGACTCTGCTTAGAAGCTCGAGGGCATGTCTCTGTGTTGACTTTCCTGTTTGCAGAATGTACCCTGGTTAGGGTCTACCATCTGCATTGCCATGGTGTGTCTGGTCTTACTACAGAAACTACTGGAACTATAGGACATTTTGAGCTGCCCTGAGAAGGGGATTCTGGAAAGGAAGAGTACATTATCTGTTTGAGCATAGGATAATTATTCATCCCATTTCTTTTGGGTAGCTTAGCATGTCAGGCCTCCACCCTGGGCTAGAGATGGACCTTAGAACAAAGCCCAGATGCCTCAACATTTTTATATGGTAATTTAAGTTTCAAAGTGTAGCAAAGCTGACACTTACATTTCTTTCCCTCCCCCTTTCCTCTTTCCTTTCCTCCCTCCCTTGTCTCTCTCTCTTTCTCTTTTCTTGACAAGGTCTCACTTCAGAGCCTTGGCTGGTCTAGAACTCCCTGTATAGACCAGGCTGGCCTCAAACTCATAGATTCACCTGCTGCTGCCTCCTGAGTGTTAGTATTAAAGGTTCAAGGCGGTGGCCAACACCTCTGCCTTGATAGTTACATATCCAGTATTCCAGATGACTGCATCCCTGTCAACCCAAGTCCATATGTTAGTAGCCAAAGAGGAGAAAGGAGCAAAATAGCCATAAACAGAAGAGTAAAGAATGTATCCACCCCGTGGGAATGTTATTCAGATCTTGTTTCTTGTATCCTTCAGAAAAGTCAGCCAAAACTCCTCCGGGAAATGGCTGGTTCGAGGACCAGGGCAGGACATAATTCAGCATTAGTCAGGAACATTTACATAGCAGTGTGGGGCCAAGGAGGAGCTTACACACAAATACACACTATATTGAAAGCCTCTAAAAGAGCAGTTGAAGCTAAGGCAGGAACAAGCAAGCAACTAAGTAGGTGTTAGATTAGAATCCAAAGGAATACAAAACTGTGAAGACAGACCCACGATCCGTAATGATAGAAGCATATATTTAATCCGTAGGTCAGGGGAGACAAAGTTCATGTGGAAGAATTCCCATAACTATTGTGATTCTAGCTGGTAGAGGCAGGAGGATCAGAAGTTCAAGGTCATCTTCCCCTACACAGCAAGTTTGAGGCCACACAATGCCTGCTACACGTCAAGACCAAGAACATCTCAGTCCTTAGGTGTGTTTACACACACGGGGCTTCTTCCCAGAGCATACCTGAGTGGGGCCTGTCAAGAATTCACCATAGGGAGTCAGGCATGGCAGTGCATACCTTTAGTTCCAGCACTCAGGAGGAGGCCAAGGAACTGTGAGTTCCAGACTATCCTGGTCTACATAGTGAGTTCCAGGCCAGCCAGGACTATATAGTGAAACCTTGTCTCAAAACAACAACAACAAAAAACCCAAACAAACAAAAACAAAAAACCCAACCAGGGCTGGAGAAATGGCTCAGAGGTAAAAGCACTGGCTGCTCTTCTAGAGGACCTAGGTTCGATTCCCAGTACCTACACGGCAACTAACAACCATCTGTAACTCCAGTTCCAGGGAATCTGATGCCCCCTTTGACCTCCTAGAGCATTTCATGACACAGGTGTACTTACACACATGCAGGCAATTAATAATAATAATAAAAGAATTCACCATAGGGGCTGGAGCGATGGCTCAGTGGTTAAGAGCACTGATTGCTCTTGCAGAAGACCCAAGTTTGGTTCCCAGCACCCATGTGATAGTGTCACAACATGCACCCACACATACATACATACATACATACACACATACATTTTCTGGGGTCAGGAGCAAGGAAGGGTCCCAAGGGAGTAAGGATTATGTTTTGGTTACATGAGGCTCCCAAGGCCTACTAAGCTTGTTTACATTATAAACAAACTGAGATAGTGTTAAACAATTTCAAAACATAAGATTAACTTTGGTTACAAAGTTATGTAAAAGTCACTTGTTCAGAAAAATCATTCCCACAATGTCTGCTCTTTCCTCATAAGGTCCCAAGAACCAACCAAAGTACCACTCCACCATAGTTCACCCTGGAACCGATGGGTTTGTTTGGCTTACTTACAGAGCATGGGCAAGGGAAGGCTGACGGGAGTTGGGGTGACCACAAAGCAGAAGAAAGGAGAGGTTTTTACCTAGCATGGATGATGGCTCCTCATAGCCCCATAGATAGATGGAGCCCCACTTCAGTTAACCTCCCCAAGCTTAGACCCTCTAGTACCTTCTGAGTCCCCCAAGACCACTGTGCTTTTAACATAGAATTGCCTATAAAAGGCTCGGAGGAGCAGCTGGAATTTCAGATGAGGGTCCGAAGACCCGTGATACATCCTCCTCTATGACAGAATACACAGTCAACACGCTTGATCGTTTAAAAATGTTCTTAATTGTTTTTATTTTATGTGTTATGAGTAGTTTGACTGCATAAAGGTAGAAGTACTCATGTCCTGCAATGCCCTCGAAGGACAAAAGAAAGTATTAGATTCCCTGGAACTGGAGTTATGGATGGTTGCAAGCTACCACATAGGTTCTGCGATCTGAACTTGGATCCTCTGGAAGAGCAGCCAGTGCTCTTAACTGCTGAGCCATCTCTCCAGTTCCCAACAAGCCCTATCTTGATGGGCTCTTGCAAGCAGGCATAGCTGATCTGATGAAGACACTGGGTGCTTGGCTCGGAAGAATATGCTGTACAACGTCTGGAACAGTTGGTATCCTGGAGTGAGGAGGGGAGGGGCGGAGAACACACTGTTAACGCAGGGTGCCAAGAGTGGGCCCGGCAGGAGCCCCTGGCTTTGCACAGGTGCTGGGAGAATCAGGGAAGATTCCACATCATTTCCAGCCCTGAGGGTGCTCCCAGCACCCCCGCTGCAGACAGGCTGGACCTGATCCGGCACCCTGTCACAGCCCACAGGGAGTGTAACTAGCCTGGCAGAAAGAAAGATATTCTAAAGAGACACAATGTCTTTAGATCCGACTATCAGATTGTTAAAACAACACACCCCCCAAAAATGGGAATCACTGGGACAACAAAAAGCCACCAGCCAGAGGGGAAACTTGTCTCTTGGAAAGAGATTTCATATAGTTCTTTTTAAAAATTTTAAATATATTTTTTAATTTTTGTGTTTATGAGCGTTTTGCCTGTATGTATGTAAGTGCAATTGCTCACAGAGGCCAGATCTTAGATGGCCGTCACTTCTAGATGACTGTGATCAGAGGCCTGGCCCCTCTCCAGCTCTCTCCAGGAAACAAAGTGTTCTCAATGGGAGTCACAGAGGCTTTCTGGGTTCTAGGACCCAACTCAGTCTTGTGCTAGACCTAATGAGAAGGCTGGAGACTTGAAAAGGCAGCACCCGTGACCTTCTCTCCAGGAGAGTACACATAATGCTATCCAGGTAGTGTCAAAGGACCCAAGGACATTCCTCAGGGAACCATTCCCACACAGCATGAGTGGAAAGGAACTCTCTCTATAAACCACCAAGTCCTGATTGCAGCTTTGGGTTCCCACCACCCCCTGAAGTTCCAACAGGTTCATTTCCCTGGGTAAACAGAGATCGTGCTATTCTGTGTTCTCGGTTGGTTTCTTGAAGTCTGGTTGTCAGAAAGTCAGTCCCATGGTCAACCTTGGCTCCTGTCCCCCTAGATCAGTCCCCCTCCTGCCCCTGTCCCTGAACTATCTGAAAATAACACTCTATTCCCCTCACGGTTCCTTCCTTCTGCACCCCTGCCCTAAATGCCAATGCCAATGGGGGTGTAGAGGAGAGCTCCCCAGGACTCAGGCCTAGACATGGGGATTTAGAGAGAGGTCAAGGGTCAGGGAGCACCAGAATGGCCCAAGCCCCCTACCCACCTCGAGCCTGTGAGCAGTCCTGCAAGGTCACAGACCCAGTTCGTAGTGCCAGTGTGTTGGGCCTCCAGCGCCGCTGCGGCTCTGGCCCGCCCTTTTAGGGCAGGGTTGCAGTTCCCTGTGGGGCCGACTGCACCCGCTACAGCTAACAGTTTGGGGGTTGGTGGTGCGGCGCCCGCCAACCATCGACTCCTCCCAGGCGGCTGCTCTGGCCAACGCCCCCTCCCGGGAGGCTGCCCCCGGCGATCGCCCCTTCCCGGGACGCTGCCCCCGGCGATCGCCCCTTCCCGGGCTGCTGCGGACGAGCTGTGGCGTGGCTCGGCAGCCCCAGGCAGGGCAGGATGCAAGCCTGCCCCGCTCCAGGCCTCTCGCAGGCTGCCGGGGCCGGTGCTGGTGGCGCACACTGGTCGGACTTGCTGAAGGAGGCAGAGGCAGGAGGATCTGGAGTTTGAGGCCAGCCTGGGCTACACTGATTGGGTGTCTGCACACGATCCACCGTGAGCTGCAGGCCGACCCAAGACTATCTGTCACCAACCGTTTGGGATGCAGCTGTCAGAGCCTCACCTGAGTCTGACAGCCTATCAAAATGGACTTTGCCTGGCTGCAGTTCACAGGACAAAGATCAATTGGTCCTTCACTCCCTTTTAGCCCCGCCCCTACCCTATATAAGTTATTTTGTAACCTTTAATAAACGAGATCCTGCTTGGACAGACTCCCGACTCGGTGTGGTTTTTTTCTCCGGAGTGGAGAGGGTCTGGGTCACGACACTCACCATCCTGCTCAGCCCCTGGAGGAGGCCAGCTGGACCAGCTTCTCCACCGCCCTACCTGCCAGTGATCCCGGCACCATGGAGCGTGAGAAAGAGTTGGGGAGACAGAAGAGGTGAGGGGAACAGGACTGTGGTCTGGCTGGCACTGGAGCCAACAGGTTTGGGGTGCAGGCTGCTCAGTCCTGTTCTGGGTGGCAGAGGCATGAGGCCTCCACTTCACCAACCCAAGCCTGGCTCCTCTTTGGCTCTCAGGCCTGTCCTGGATAACATGGGACTGGGTGTAGGGATGACCCTAACCGTGGAAGCTCCCGGGGGTCTGCACAGGCTCTGGCATAGGTGTGAAGGAGATGCTGGGTGGGAGATGTGCAGGTTTCACTCTGAGAAGCTGGCGGGGTCATGAGGCCTGGCGAGGACATTTAGAATGGCTGGGTGGGAGGAGAGCTCTGGGAAGCCCCGTTATCTCAGTCGACCTAGATAGATCTCTGCTTTAGAGCAGCCTGAGGACAACAGCACCCCCGTGTGGATAACTGACAAAGAAGACATTGGAAGCAAGGGCAGCCTCCGCCACCCCATTGGATCTGGTGATGTAGCTCAGTTGGCAGGGTGCTTGCCTATCATGGCCTAAATCCTGAGTTTGATAACATGGTAATGCCATCTGTCATCCCTGGAGGGGGAGGCAGAAGGATTAGGAATTCAAATTCCAGTCTGTGAGATGAGCCAGTAGGCAGAAGCACTTGTTGCCAAGTCTGACAACTGGAGTTTGATTCCCAGACCCCATGTGGTGGAAGGAGCGATTGTCTCCTGTAAATTGTCCTCTGACCCCCAGCTGTTTGCCTGTCAGCTCAGGTGAATGGGCTTCTTTGGATTGAGAGCCAGGAACCTTCAGTTTTTTTTTTTTCTGACAATTGGCCCAGCTCAAAGTGCAGTTGGGTTAGAAGGCACTTGTGAAGAGTGACTGGTGTGGTCTGGTCTGTCCATTAGAGGGGTAATGGGGTTACAGTGGCTCCCACGGAGGGAAGTTACACGCAATTGTTTGGAAGAAAGTTATGAGGGATCACCCTGTGGTCGTGCACACCTTTAGTCCTGGCACCTGGGAGACCAAGGCAAGTGGATCTCTGTGAGTTCAAGGCCAGAAACACATAGTGAGTTTCAGGCCATCTAGGACTTCACAGTGAGACACCCCCCGCAAAAAAAAAAAAAAAAAAAAAATGTTATGGGGGCACACTTTACACTGCATGAATGATATTAGTAGCGGAGGGTCCAGACACCCTGTGTAATGAATCATCTTAAACTGAAAATAAGTTCCATTGGTCAGAAATAAACAGCGACCATAAAGATAAGCCTGCGATCAAGTCAGTAAATCTAACCAGATTTCCCAGCGCCTGCACCGCCCAGCGCACAGACGAGCACCACCCTGTCCTTTCCTTATCAGAGCCTCACTTGAGACGTGGTGAGCCTGGAGGCCTGTTCCGACGTGGCCTCTGCAGGCAGAGCATCTCCGAGGAGGCTTGGCCACACTTGCCCGCGCGATGTGTGTCTGTCTAGCGCCGGGGGAGGGGTCCCGCTGTATAGGCCTGCCCTTCTTAGACCGGTGGCTGGTCGTCCCAACCTGCCAGGTGCATTGAGGACGAGTGCAGGGAGAGCCTGGTATGCAGCAGGTGCCCCAAGTTACTGAGATCAGAGGGGGCAGCGCGCGGAGCCCAGGTGCTCGCGGGAGCGGAGGCTGCAGCCGCCCGGGGCGCGCCGGAGCCACCCGGGTCCATCCAGGCCGGGCTTCCGCAGCTCCTCAGCCCCAGCTCGGAGCCCCAGTTCTGCTCCCTGCGCAGCTTGCAGGACTCCGGCGCCAGCCCTCCTCAGGACCCCTCCGGAAGCCGGGTGCCTGTCGGGCTCGCTTCTGTCTACTTAACAAAAGGTGCTAAGCCTAGGATTTAAGATAAGCTTTCCTCCGGGTGATTAAATCAGACCTTCCTACAAGGATTTACAAGATCTTCAGCCTTGGGATTACAGGATCTTCAGCCTTGGGATTACAGGATTTTCAGCCTTGGGCCTAAAATAATCTCTCCTTCAGGTTACACATTGCAAAACGCCCTAATCCCACAGCACTTCTGGGATCAGCAAGACTGATCCCTGCTTGATCAAAGTTCAAAGCAGTCAAATGGCTCCCGACACAAAAACAACTAGTAACTTGCCCAGTATATGTCTGTTCCACACATACTGTAGTTCTGAGGGCTCAGGAGGATGGGCTCGACTCTAGGTGGCTTCAGCTGGCACAACAAATGCTCCTCCAAAGATGCCTCACTCACAAGTTTAGCTAAGACCCCTGGGGGTTGAAAGTCCTCGTTGTCCTGCTCACAACCTTCACATGCAGCTCCTGGGGCTTCCTCAGTGTGAGGCACTGACAAGACAGCGAACTTTCTTAAGGGTTGGCCTGGACTGGCCCAGCAGCTCTGCTGTGGCTGCTAGACTGGGGGATTGGGCCAGATCCCTTCACAGAAGGGGTGGAGCATGGTCAGGTGGAGAGGGGCTGGAAGCTATTCCCGAGGAGCCATCACATTCCTAGTTAGATGTCTGACAAATGTGAGGTTCAGAGATGGGACTGGTGGCCCAAGGGACAGAGGAATAATAGAAATGGCAGTGTTTGTGGAGCTTTCCTGTGTGCCCAGTGCTGTGCAGGGCCCATGCATGAGAACTCTCAGCGATCCTACAAGGTAGGAAATGGAGTCACAAACAATTAGGTAACTTGCCCATCATTGTGAAGATGGCCCAGGGTTGGACCTGAGCAAGGAAGCTCCAAACCATGTATGTCCATTTAGGGATGTAGTCTCGGCATTAACAACAAAGTGCAGTTGTACCCAGGACGTGGTGCATTCCCCAAACACCTACAATGACACACTTTCTGTTATGGGGTTCTTAAAGCAAAACATTCCGGTGCAAGACTGTTGCTAAAATTCCTTCCGGGAGATGTGAGTAGCACCCAGCTCCCTCCTCCCTAAATAGACAAAGTGAAGCATCATTTTGTCAAGCTACAGTTTGGGAAACCAGAATTTATTTGGGCTTGCTTACAGAACAATGGATGAGGGGTTACTTATGGGGGGACCTCCCCTCCTGAGGCTCCCAGCAGGGACCCTGTGATCTCTTGGCAGCTGCCCAGGATGGCAAAGGGGCGAGTCTCTCCAGCTTCTGAACTCATACCCTGAGTCCCACAGCTCAGGCCACTGGTTGGTTGGAAGCACGACAACTCTGCCCTCCCTTCCAGCGGGGGCCCACAGTCAGTCCGATCCCAGCAGGGTGGGTGCAACTGAACTTGGGAAGAAGGACTCTGTCCAGCCTAGCTTGCCAGGCAAAGGACAAGTCCATGCAACAAAGACACATTTAAGCAAAAATTTATTTAGTAAAGTCAAGGAAAAGCAAAACTCCAAAGAGAGCTAAGTGGGCTGTGCTGGAGGGGGAGCAGCTTGGGGGATTCCGCTGGTGAGGGTTAAAGAAGTCTGGTGAATATGTATGAGGTAGGAGCACAGCCATGAGGTAAGGTGAACTTCTTCACTCCCAAATCATCTCTTTTAGGGTATTTCTTCCCATGGTCCTCTAGAAAAGCCCACAGAGTGTGTGTATTGGTGGGTATCAAAACCACAATGCAAATGACATCATAATGAAGTCAGAGTCTTCTGAGGTACGGAGTGTTAGTTACTTTACAAGTGTGGGGACGTGCCCTGAGGCCTTAGGATTTTGTGTGTGTGTGCTTGCTTCTTGAGAGAGTGTCCCACTATGTAGCCCTACCTGACCTGGAACTCTATGTGGACCAGGCTGGTCTTGAACTCATAGAGATCCACCTGCCTCTGCCTCCCCAGTGCTGAGATTAAAGATGTACGTGACTATACCCAACTGTTGGCTTGAGACAGGGTCTGGAGTAGTCCAGGCTGGCCTCCATCCTACAGTGTAGCCAAGGATGGCCTTGAACTCCTGATCTTCTTCCCTTGTCATCTCCAGTTCTAGGATTACAGGCATTCGTGACCACAGCTCCCCTAATTTTTGATATATCAGGAAAAACCTATCTCCAGCCTCAGGGTTGTTTAACCTCCAATGGGAAATTCTGACTGTCAGGAGACACAGCTGACAAGACACAGCTTTTTGGTTAGCTCACATCTCATTTCTTAAGACTGCTCACTGTCTCATGATTGATGTCATGACTGTCAGTTAAGACATTTTGCTATTTTGAGAACTGAGGTTTTGCATTGAAAGCCGGGGCTGGGTGTGACAATAGCTCATACAACAGGAATGGAACTTAGGCCATCTGCAGGCCTCCTCCCTGCTCTACTGCCCACATCTAACGTCTGCGTGAGGTTCTTCATGTTTCATCAGTGCGTTCTGGGAAATCATATCACACAGTGGTCTTTTTTTTGTTTTTCTTTTCTTCTTTAAAAAATTTTATTTATTATTTTCATGTCTATGTGTGTGCCTGTGAGAGTTTATGTGCACCACACGCATTCAGGAGTTGTAGAAGCCAAAAGAAGTCATCAGATCCTCTGAAGAGCTACAGGTGGTTGTGAGCCATCATGTGGGTGCTGGGAACCAAACCTGGGTCCTTCATCTGAGCAGCAAGTACTCTTAAATTACTGAGTTATTTTTCTAGCCTCCTTTCTTTAATTCTATGTGTGTATGTTCAAGCATATATACGGAGGCCAGAGGTCAACATCAAGTTTCTTCCTCAATTACTTCTCCATTTGTTTTCAAAGTTTTTATTTATTTATTTAGTTTTGAGACAGAGTCTTCATGTAGCCCCAGCTAGCCTGGAACTAGCTATGTAGACCAGGCTGGCCTCAGTCTCTCACAGTAGAGATCCTCCTACCTCTGTCTCCCCACCATGCTGGGTTTTACAGATCTAGAGATCTAGAGATCTAGATATATAAATTTATGCGTATGAGGTTTTGCTTGCATGTATGTAAATGCACCCCTGTACCCTGCCATGCAATGCCTGCGGAGGCCAGAAGAGGGCATCAGATCCCCTGACAGTTAGCCACCGTGATGTGAGTGCTAGGAACTGAACCTAGGTCTTCCGTAAGAACAGCCAGTGCTCTTAACTGCTGAGCCATCTCTTCTGCCCCTCTGCCTTGTTTTCAGACAGGATATCTCACTGAACCTGGAGGGTAAGAGAAAACAGTTCATACGAGGGAAAGGAAAGAAGAAAGAAGAGGATCCAGACTAGAGCAGAGCCGTAGGGTGCCCCTGCCCGGCCAGTCCTGCTCTGCCCTGTTTTATAACCACAGGATTTCGTGCTGGTCTAGCCACTGCAACCCCAGACTTAGCTAGACTGGCTGGCCAGCAAGCCCCAAGGATGCTGTCATGTCTGTCCCCTTGGTACTGGAATTACCGGTGCGTGTCCATGACTGGCTTTCTTAGGTGGGTGCTGGGGCTCCGAACCCGGGACTCAGGTCCTCATGCTTGTGCAGCAAGCACTTTATCCCTTGAGCCATCTTCCCAGCGACTGGCCTGTGTTTTCTGACAGGAGCCCCTTGTGGCAGACATGACTAGCTTCCCCTAGCACCCTTCCGGCCTGTACAGCTACAGACTGTGGCTCAGAGATCCGTCTGCGACTAGCAGCTCTTCTCCCTAGCTCTCACTGCAACTATAGTATGGTCTGGCCAATGGCATAAGGGCAGAAGTGATGGGAGTGGGGTGATCCTGGGCACGATCTGTTGGGTTGGGGTGGGTGTAAGGCAGGAGCATTAGAGGGTGAGATGAAAGCTGAACGTTCTGGAGGGAAGGACTGCAGGAGCCTGGGGTGTCTGGATGACATTAGGGGAAAGATTAACCTTTGAGCCCTGATTGCCTACTTTCTAAGCTTCCTACCTCAGAGAAATAAAGTCTTTGTTGTTCAGGCCATTGTTAATCGTATGTGCTTGTTTCACATCTGAAACTGTGTGGCAACTTAGGTCTCATGTCTGGAAGGGTTGCAGCAGCCAGACCAGTCTTGAAATCCTGTGGTTGCAGATGGGGCAGGGTTCTGCGGGGGGGGGGGTGGGGGGGGCAGAGGCACCCCATGGCTTCTTGTTCTGGTCTGGATGCTCCCCTTGCTTTTCTTCTTTTCCTCATGTCAACTGTTTTCCCTCAACCTCAGTTCTGACCTTTCATAACTGGCTTGGGGGTTGGATTACATTTTAAACCAAAATGGAAAATAAGAAACCCAAAGGATTGGACTTCCGCAGCTCTGGGAGGTAGAGAGGGCCATGCCCAAACAGGAAGCTTATGAAATACTGTTTACCAAAGCATCACAGAGTCATTTGGGGATTTTTTAAAAAACTGGCTCTAATATTGTTTTCTAAGCCTTGTTTTCCCAGCATGCCGAGGACAGTTTTTCTTGGTGAAGAAATATTTAGGATTGTTTTGTTCGCTGAGGTCTGTAGGGTAGCTAGGGACTGCCCTGGGACAGGGGACAGGATGGGGAGGCTAAGGGCTTGGGCCATATGGAGACAGAATAGAGCCTGGGGATTGCCGCGCCTAGGCAGAAGAGGGTGCTGGCCAGTGCTGTGGGGACAGAGGCCGAGGAGGGAGGCCTGGCAGCCAGGCTCCACCCTTGCCCCTCTCTGGGATGGGCAGTCCTGCACAGGGGTCCCGGCACATGTCACTGGATATGTCAGGCTGGCTAACCTTGAAGAACTGAAGAAGTAGAAATCTATCAGAGGGGCTGGGGGAGACGGTTCAGTGGTAAAGTACTTGCTGCACAGGCATCCGGACTCCAGTTGGATCCTCAGAACCCATGTGGAAAAAGCTGGTGGGGGAGGCACACACACACAGCCCTGCACTGAGGTGGAGACAGGTGAATGCAGGGCAGCTAATGGAATCACCTCGGCCTGAGGCTGGAAGCCTGAGAACCGGAGGGACTGGTGCAAGTCGTAGTTCTAGAGTCAGCTGCAGCCTAGACAGCTGATACCAGGGTAGGCAAGCCTATCCCAGGTCCACCAGAAAAGACCAGCTCACAGTTCTCCCTGGACTCCTCAGGGCTCAGACTGCCTGACCTGGAGGCAGGTCTCCCCACATGGTCTGCACAGATTCACAGCCCATACAGTCCTCTACTTCTTTCTTTCAGGGGATTCCTTAATCCCCTCAAGCAGGCACCTGGAGATAAGAGTACTTTAGAGCACCTGATGGATGTTAAGATCATTTCCGCCTTTTGCCTGGGGGGTGGGGAGGCAAGGACCAGTGATGGGCTTGCAACGAGCACAGTCGGGACAGGATGCAAATGACAAGAGTTTTAGTTTAGAGAATCAACCAGCATGCTGGGGTCTACCATTCAGAGTGATGGTGACCCTGAGGCAGTGGCTCACAGGCCTTTTAAGCATAGTTAGGGGATTTCCAAACCGGGGTATTGGGAAACTCAGGCTAGGATTGGAAAATGGTTAGAGCAGATGTATGGGGCAGTTAGAGATTAGTCCTTAATCTATCTGACTCAACAGTTTCGACCCTAAAAGGGGATGTTTGTCTAAGATAAGTTTCTTGTGGTTAAACTGTAATTGCTAACTGGTCAAGGCTGGGGGTGGGCTGTTTTCCAAGAAAAAGAAATTTTTAATGAGAAATTAAATTTAACAAGAAGCAAAACCTAAGGCCAAGCTAAGATGAAGGATGCCAAAGATGGAGTTTGTTAGGTTCCTCAGGTGCACAAGGGGACGGACTGCTCTGAGTACCAGGTTCATGTTTTTTGTGGACACTGTATCATGATTTATTTTCTTTGAGACAGTGATTTTTTTTTGTTTTAGTTTGTTTTGTTTTTTGTCTTTTTGAGACAGAATCTCCCTGTAGCCCTAGTTGACCTGGAACTTACTATGCAGACCAGGCTGGCCTTGAACTCACAGAGATCCGCTTGCCTCTGCCTCCCTAGTGCTGGGATTAAAGGTGTGAGCCACCATGCCTGGTCTCAGATAATGTTTTGATATGTAGCTCAAGCTGGCCTCCTGAGTGCTGAACATGACCACCTCATGTGGCCCACTGTCCTTTTAATTAGATTATCTTTTTATTTTTGAGTTATAAGCATTCTTTATATGCATGACTTATTTAAGATACATGATTTGATTTGCAAACACTTTTCTGTGGGTCCTGTGGGTTCTCTTCACTTTCTGGATGGTGTCCTATGAAACATAATTTTTCAAAAACTCTTTTTAGGTTTGTTTTTTTGAAACAATCTCCCTGAAGCCTCCAGGTGGCCTAGAACTCAGTGTGTAGACCAGGCTAGCTTAGAATTCATAGAGATCTGCTTGCCTCTGCTTTCATGTCCACTTTAAAAAAACTTTTAAGTCTAGTGTAGCTGTTTAGTCTGTCTCCTTCCTTCTCCCCCTCCTCTTCCTCCTCCTCCTCCTCCTCCTCCTCCTCCTCCTCCTCCTCCTCCTCCTCCTCCTCTTCCTTCCCCTTCTCCCTCTGCCCCTCCCCCATCTCTATCCCTCTCCCTCCTTCCTTCCTTTCCCACTTCCTTCCCTTCTCTTTGTTTTTTTTGAAACAGGGTCTTGCTATGTATCTCAGGAAGGCCTGAATTTACTATGTAGCTCAAGCTGGTCTTGAAAAACTTCTTGTTTCTTTTGATGGATGCTTTGCCATAAGTGTGTGTGGCAGGGGCAGGAATTGAATTTTATTTAAATTTAAAGCATTTAAGGTATAAGTTGTTCTAGCAACTTGTTCCTGCGCAGTTAATTAATTATTCTCCCCTTTTGTATATTTATTTCATTTTTGAGTAACAAATGAGCTTGTTCAGTTTTGTCTTGTCCTTGCGGCTATAAGGGAATATCCTGAGAGACGTGGTGAACTTCCCAGAGCTGGGGAAGAGATGAAAATTTTAGAAGGACCGTTCTTTGTTTTGAGTACTTTGGGGACCTCTTTTACAGAGGAGGCAGTTCCTAAGTGTCTGTAGTCAAGCAGATTCATGTGTTTGAGCAACAGGAAAGATAAACCCTGAAAAAGTACCAGCATATACATAAAAACAATTTAAATAACCAAAGGAATTTGTGTGAGTTACATCCATGTGCCAAGTTCATCAGGGTTAAGACTTCAGGGACTGACTCTTCTCAGGACTGGTGGGAGGAGGTAAGGACAGGATGGGAGAAATTGCTGAGCTTGTGTCTGTGATTGTTGAAAAGATACATGGTGATGCCCTTCTGTGAGGGGGGGGCAGGTAATTCTGTATGGGATCAAAAAATTGAACAAAGACAGGACGAGTTATTCTTCTGAGGTTTGTAAAAGAAAGCTGAAATCATCCTGAGATATGGAAGCGTAAATAACATCAGAACCTCGTCACGTAAGTCGATGAGTCTAGTTTGGCCCTGACGAAGAAGAGTAACTCTTTGGCTGGGCACACACCTTGAATCCCAGCTCTCAGGAGGAGGAGGCAGGCAGATCTCTGTGAGTTAAAGGCCAGCCTGGTCTACATAGTGAGTTCCAAGCCAGTTAGGGAGATCCAGTCTCAAAAAAAAAAAAAGACAGCGCCCCCACCCAAAAAAAAAGGAAGAGTAATTCTTTGTTGATTTGGGGTAAAACCTTTTCTTTAGATGTAGTGGGAAAAAGCAGCCATTCTAAAATTGCTAAGGAATTAATTGTCCAATGGCTGCTGTCAGTGATAGGGGAGTGTTTTAAAAATATTTTACTATTTTTATTTTGTAATTTATTTTTTAAAATTATTTTTATTTTATGTGTATGAGTGTATTGCCTGCATGTATGTAGGTGCACCCATGCCATGCAGTGCCTGAGGAGGTCAGAAGAAGGTGTTGGATTCCCTTGAACTGGAGTTAAGGATGGCTGTTAGCCACCATGTGGGTGCTGGGAATTGAATCCAGGTTCTCTGCAAGAGCAGTCGGTGCTCTTAACTGCTGAGCCGTCTCTCCAGCCCTGGATTATCTTTATTTTATGCACATGAGCGTGTTGTCTGCATGTGTATAAGTGCACCTGTGTCGTGCAGTGCTGAGGGGAGGAAGTCAGAAGGTGTCGGATCCCTGACACTGGAACTGCAGATGGTGCTGGGACCTGAACCTGTGTCCCCTGCAAGAGCATCCAGTGTTCTTAACTGCTGAGACGTTTCTCTAGCACTGAATGGGAAATATTAAAAACAGATAAACAAAGAGGTAAATCTAGATATCTGTGAGAATCTAAAGCTCCAGATACTTGTTTAGTTGCTATAATGCAAGAAGAGTTAGAATTCTAGGTGAACTGAAGTCTGTGTCTCCTTTACAGAGGAAAAAAGGAGAAAGTCACATTAGAATTCCCAGGAAAGGCCGAAGCCAATTGATAGTGCCTAAAGGCTGTTGAAGAAAAATTAATGTTATCTTTTTTGAAACAGACAGTTATAATCTATGAGGTTTAATGAAAGAAGAAATGAATGACAATATATTCAAGACAGTTGTATGGAACATTTAACTGAATTTGTCTGGGGATATCTATAAATGAAAGTTTTATAATAAAGATTGTAAATCTTTTCTTTTTTATGCATTTAAAAAATATTTTTATGTGTATGAGTATAATGCCTGCATATGCGTTAGTGCACCCGTGTCATGTGATGCCTGCAGACTCAGAAGAGAGCATCGGATTTCCCTGAAACTGGAGTTACGGACAATCATTAGCCTCTGTGTGGGTGCTGGGAATTAAACCTGGGTCCTCTGCAAGAGCAGTCAGTGCTCTTAACTGCTGAGTCAATTTTCCAGCCTCCATTTTTATTTTTATTTGTTTGGTCTTTCAGAGACAGGGTCTCCTTGTAGCCCCAGCTGGCTTGCAGTACCACGCCTGGTTTAAATTATTTTTTATGTGTACGAGTGTATTGCCTGCATGTGTGTAAATGCACCTGTGTCATGCAGTGCTCACAGAGTACATAAGAGGGAGTCAGAATCCCTGGCATTGGAGTTACAGACAGTTGTTAGCCACCATGTGGGTGCTAGGATTCAAACTGCTGAGCCATATCTCCAGTCCCAAAGAGTGTAAATCTTTTAAAACAGATCTAATAGGAGACTAATAGGAGAATAATGCTAGTATTCATATAATGAAATATATAAGTACTAGGAAGTTTTTGTGTAATAGGTGAACATTACCTTATTTACTCACAATTGACAGGAGGTGGTGTTATTGATCACACTTTGAGGGAGAACATCCAACTGGTAGTGAGATGCAGCTTCCCAATTGTACATGCCCTGCCTGTATAATATTTGTTTTTAATTTATTTTTCTGTGGATAAGTGTAGCGCCTGCACTTGTGTAAGTGCACCCGTGTTGTGCAGTACCCTCGGAGGGCAGAAGAGGGTGTCTGATCCCCTGGAACTGGAATTATGGACAGATGTTAGCAGCCATGTGGGTGCTGGGAATTGAACCTGGGTCCTCTGCAAAAGCAGTCAGTGCTCTTAACTGATGAGCCATCTCTCCAGCCCATAAATGAAATGCTTTTAAATAAACCTTTAGCAGACATATATTTTGTTTTTTAAGCCAGTCCTTTAATAGTTAACAAAAGTAGTCCAACAATGCTATAGATTTAAATAGCAGATTGATTGAAACTGGACTTTAAAGTCTCTTCTTTATGTACCTAAAATAACTTACTCAAACCTTCATAATAAAAGCTTTTTAGTTTTCCTTTCCATCCTGGATCCATTCATCCATCTTTCCTTTTGTAGACAGGGTCTTACTCTGTAACCCTGAATGCTTGGAACTTGCTACAAAGACCAGGCTAGCTTGAACTCACAGAGATCTGCCTGCCTTTGCCTCCCAAATGCTGAGATGGTAGTTGTGCATTACCATGTCCAGTACATCCAGCCATTTAAGTCTTCATACATAAATCCTTCATTACTAAAAACATTTCCACACTTACATCCTTTAACATTTTCTCTTAATTACTGGTTATCTTCATACCATGAGACATAACACTAACAAATTTGCCATCTTCTGTCAGAATTTTCTCCTGGGGGTATTGGGCCGATATTTATCTCCTTTTTGTGAGTTTTTGGTAACAAAAGAATGTCTGATTCCATCCGAGTTTACCCTGGGGAACCAATAAATTTATTGGGCTTACTTACAGAGCATAGGTGAGGGATTTGTATAAATCAATTGTGCCAGTTATATTAAAGCTGGAATTTCTTGTAGTATCGGAGAATAAACCATAACATGAATTTGACCAGTATAATCTGAATCAATAACATCTAGACAAACATTTCTTTCATAGTTCGGTGAATTTTGTAAAGTTAAATCAAAATATTTTGTTGGAAGGGACTCCCACGGTCTGCAGGGATTTTTTTTTTTTTTTTTTCCTCCTAGTGCGTCTGATTTTGCATCTTCAATTATAAAGCTAATCTTGTATTACTTTCAAGGCATCCTCTATTATCATAAGCTAGGAAGGGACCTGGCCTGCAGCTTTCAGTGTCTTGGGGTGTGGCAAGCCTGCAGGCGGTTACCTCTCCACTTCTGTAGCCTCAGGGACTCAAACTTCCCGGGAGGGTCCCACGGGAGCACATTGCTCGTGGAAAACAGAGCATCCCACTTACCTGTTCTGACTATAGGCAACTTTTTACAGCACAAGATATTAATGCCAACCTCAGCTGGAAAAGGCTTTACCTCTTAACTGTTGACAAGGGCACAATGCCTTTACTTGTGGGCTGTTTCATTGTTCTCTTCCCTGTCAGGGTCAAGGGGCCAGCCTGAATCAGGAAAGGGGTTTGGGGCTCACTTTGAGACAAACCTGCTTAGATCTGAAGTGGGAGGGCCAAATCTCATTTCCAGAGCCAGCTTCTCAGTATCTCAACTAGCACATGACAATTTATCAATACAATGTATTCCCGTTTGCTTTACTTTTAATGTGTATGTGTCTATTGCCTGCATTATGTCAGTGCACCTGTGATGTGCAGTGCCCTAGGAGATCAGATCGAATCCCCTGAAACTGGAGTTAGAGGCAACTGTTAGCCACCACGTGGGTGCTGGGAACTGAACCTGGGTTCTTCGCAAGAACAGCCAATGCTCTTCACTGCTGAGCCATCTCTCCAACCCCCTCTGGCTTGTTTTATTAAAGAAGCATGTCCATGATCGGGCTGACCATGGTCACACTACACTGCTGCCTCTCAGTCCCAAGACCATCGTGCCGGGGCTGGAGGCTCTGCAAACCACATTACCCCCTTGCCCACTGGCACCTCTCTTACTCTGCCAATGGCATTTACCAGTGAGATCAAATGCTGGAGGATTGAGGATGGGGTATTTCTTTGCTCAGTGTCTTGTCTGAAGCATCTGCCACAGTGCCGGGGTGACTCGGGCGCAGCTTTCCCTTCTACGGATAGTGGGAACCATCGGCTCCATGTCTTGGAGACTCTGTGCTGGCTGACTACACCCTCCTCCGAGCCTGGAGGCGGGCTCCGTGCACCCTCCTTCAGACTTGCGCTCCAGCTCGGGGGAACACTCTCCAAGCGCAGTTCCTGGAGCTCTGCCTCGTCCATCTGACGCCCCAGCTCCAGGCACAGCAGCTGCTTCTTGGGAGCCCCTTGCTTCAGCTGCTTCAGAGCTTCGTCAGGCTTTAGTCGGTTCTCCATCCATTGAATTCTTTCCCTTCTTTCCTCCTTTTGATTGAGGCAGACTCTCATGTACCCCAGGCTAGCCTCAGACTTGAGTCAGAGCTGAGACTGGCCTTGAACTCCTGATCCGCCTGCCTCTACCTCTCAAATGCTAGGATTACAGGGTGCACCACCATACCTGATGTATTTAATTCTATATGATAAAATAACCGGCAAGGTCATGTCTGCTTTCTGTTGCTTTAACAAAAGCCTAGGCTAATTAGCATATAAAAAGAAAAGGCTTGTTTGGACTTAGAGTTGTAGAGGTCCCAGTCCATGGTCAGGTGCTAGGCTTCTCAGGGAGGGTGTTGGATGGCAAGGGTGGAGACATGGAAGGGCAAACTGTTGGCCTCCGTCAGCAAGCAAAATAGGAAAGGGCTGGAGTCCCACAGTCCCTATGAATAGCCCCCAGTGACCTAAAGACCTCGCTCCAGGCCCTCACCCCTAAGTTCCACTATCTCCCAGGAACATCACCAATGAGGGTATTCAGCCTTGATTGACAGCAGGGGCTCTGCTCATTCATTCACTCACTCAGGGCTCATTTCATTCATTCAGCAGACAATCACTGGGGCTTTCCCCTGTGTCAGCACCCAAGTGGGATGAGGCTAGACTATGGATGGACCGGACACAGTTCTACCCTGCAGAGGCTCACATAGTCTGATGGTGGAGGCCCTCACAGAGTGAGTGGCTAGAGTGGCTACAGAGATAACCAGGCTGTAGGTCAGTTAACCTGAGGTCCTTGCTTCCATCCTCCTCCCTTGTCTGGTTGGCTGGAACTCAGCACAACCCAGCATGGGGCATCTTCAGTTCCCACTGGCTCAGTGGCAGTCTGAGGCAACTGATCTCACCTCTCCTTGGAAGGTGGCGGAGTCAGGTGGAGTTTGAGTTTCTGTGATGAACTAGGGCCATGACAAATAACTTCCGGTTCTGGTTTATTCCACTCTCACTACCACCGGCTTCCTCCTGCCCTAGTTACCCTGGAAGTGCTTGCTTCTCCTCTGTCCCCAGGACAGATGACACTTGAGTTCATGGCCTGCTGTCAGGACCTGAACCCTTGCCTAGTCATGACTTCCAGCCTTGCAGCAGAATTCCCAGCATACCTAGCACCCAGCCTGCCCAGGCTGGACAAGCAGAGACTTGGAGCAAGCAAAGCAGAAAACCAGACTTCCAGGATCAGCTACTCATCTATCCTCGGCCTCCACTCAGGCACTCCAATGGAGGCTGGTCCAATTTAATATTTAAACAAGAGGTTGAATATATATTGAATACTGATACAGCAGCCGGAGGAAATTAGTCTCCCTAGCCTGAGCTGCTGGGAAACGCTTCCCATCTGGCCTGTGCCTGGCCAGTCAGCCGGGAAGCCTCATTAAATAGTTGACAGAGAGCTCTCCTTGGGTCTCTGTGGGTCACTCAGTGACCCCAATAAAGACTGGGTCCTCCTCTTCTTCCTCTACCCTGGACAAAATCATCTCAAAACACACAGGCCAGAAAGAAACCACAGAGGTCTGAGGATGATTTCCTGCCCCCAGGATATGTTCCATACAAGCCTCCCCGCCTTCTCCTTTCTCAGAACCCAGTTGTACAGCAAATGTTCTGGCTTCTTCTCCAGAGAGGGACAGCCCAAGGTTGCCGTGTGGAAGGTGGGGAATGACAATCCCGTATCCCTAGACACGCAGTGTATCCGTGCCAGGCATCAGCTGGCACAAGCATGCTGGGAAGTGGTACCACCCGGGCTCTGCAAAAGAGGAACAGGCAGGGTTCTGCCCACAGCTCAGAGGCAGGAGGCCAGCAACGGGCATCTTTAGCTGGACATCAACAAGCCTTTTCCCATCCTAGGGGATGTGCATGAATGAGGTCCCCACATCTGGGCACCTCCAAAACTCCCAGTCTTGGGATGAGTTAGCTTCTTTTGCTCTTGTCACCCTGGCCCCAGCTCCCCTACACCCTTCTCAGTCTGGCCTCTTTTCTCCAGGGTGTTGGTGTTCTTTCTGACCAGCAATTTATAGCAGCTGTATTAAGAGGCTCGGAGTGGAGTGGCTGGGCGAGGTGAAGGCTGCTAGACGGAGGGCAGCAGAGAATGTGGAAGAGCCTCTGCTCCCAGCCACCCATTCCGAGACAGCCAGGTGCACCTGCTAGTTCTCCAGTTCTTGGACAGGGCCCAGCTAGACATGGCTTGAAGAGGGTTTGGGAGCCAAGGCTTCCTCCTCCTGGATCCTATTTCTAGAAGATTGGCCCTTGGGAAGGCCAGCCTGCAAGCCCACAGGGCAAACCGCAGCTGCTCCATCTGCTCTAGGTGAGGAGTTCTGTGGCCAAGGGTCTCAGACTGATGTTCCTCCAGGGACAAGCAGGCCAAGGCTGGCCCCTTCTGGGTGCTCAGATCTGCAGGGGACGTCAAGAATATTTTGAGACCTTCACAAAGCTACATGGATGCCCTCCTTTCCCGTGGGATCATGAGCCCGACCCTGGGAGTAACGCCAGGATGGATTTGGATGGAGAAGGAGGGGGCCAGGCCATAGAGGACCTAGAATGCTGTGCTCAAATATTAGTCTTTGCTCTGTAGGCAAAACTCTCTGGAAGAGTTGAGGGGGAGGGAATGATGTGTTTCATTTCTGTGTTCTAGCAAACACTAGGGTCTCACTATATGATGGTCACGTGGCTAAACAATCGCCAACCATAAGAGATTCATCTCAATTAACTGAGCATACAGTTACATACAGTATTTGTATTGTTAAAGACTGTAACTCTAAACAATATTTTGAAATTTAAAAAAAGAGCTAGAGAGATGGCTCAGTGGTTAAGAACACTGACTGCCTTTCACAAGACCCAGGTTCAGTTCCAGAATCCACATGATGGTGAACAACCATTTGTAACTCCAGTTCCAGGGGATCTGACATTCTCTTCTGGCCTCTGCGGCACTGCATAAATGTGGTGTATTTACATACATGCAGGCAAAACACTCATACATATAAAAACTTTTTTAATATTAAAAGATCAGTGAAGTCGAGTGAGATGGCCAAAGCTTGTATCCCCGGCTCTTGGGAGACTGAGGCAGGAGTTGCTGTGAGAGTAAGGCCAGCCAGCCTGGGCTCTAGAGTAAGATCTTTTAGGATTTAGGTCGGGGATAATGGTGTACATCTTTAATCTCAGCACTTGGGAGGCAGAGGCAGAGAGACAGATATCTGTGAGTTTGAGGCCAATCTAATCTATACATCAAGTTCCAGACCAACCAGGGCTACATGTGAGACCCTACCTCAAATAATTTTTTTTAACCTTATGATTTCATCTTTATGTGTATGTGAAGAAACTGTGGATATGGCTCAGTGGTGAAGAGCACTTGTTGCCTTTGCAGAGGACCTGAGTTTGGTTCCCAGCACCTACATGGTGGCTCACAGGCATGTGTAACTCCAGTTCTAGGAGTCTGGTCTCTAAGGGCAACAGGCACATAGGTGGTACATATATACATGCAGCCAAAGCTTTCAAACACAAAATAAATAAGGATGTGTCTGAGTGTGTGTATGCACACACATGAGTACAGGTTCCCACACAGGCCAGAAGAGGGTGCATTCCTTGGAGCTGGAGTTATAGGCGGTTGTGATCTGCCTTATAAGGGTGCTGGAAACCAAATGTGGGTCCTCGCAAGAGCTGAGTCATTTCTCCAGTCCCTAGAGAGCTATCTTCTCAAATGATATTGTGATTGATTGGAGAAAGAATTAGTTTATAATTTGCTGTCTTCATAAAAAAACCTCAGGCTGCCCCAAGCTCATCAGCAGTGGCTGACCCCTTCACCTGCCTCTTTTCTCTTAACCTCCCCAGGAGAGGTGGACACAGTACTGGTGTGGTAGGGAAGCAGCCTAGAGGGCCCTCACAGATACGTCTTCATGGCTTCGTGTGTTGTGGGGCAGTAGCGGGCATGCAGCTGGGCCAGCAGAGCCCTGGACGTGGCCTCAAAGTGTGTACCCTGGCTCTTCTTGTTCCACACATGCACAGCAAAGGTGGCTTTGAGCAGCCGGGCCAGCTCCTCGGGGCTGATGTCCTCGAAGTACTTTTTCCAGTTCTGCCAGGGGATCGGGTAGAAGGCCTCGGAGGGCAGGGCGGTGACTCCATGGCAGGAGTGGCTCTCCTCCAGGCTGCGAATGGAACACCACTTCTTAAAGACTCTCGTGAGCAGTTGGGGGCCCTGGTGGCCCCAAATCCAGCCATTGTAGTTGGCCACAAAGTCATGTATACAGAGTGCCAAGAACTCATGCTGGCGCTCAAAGGCCAGAAAGGCCCCATTGAGTACGTAGCGGGACTGAATGCCCAGCACGTTGGTCAGGTTCCTCAGGTTCTTGAGGACGATAAAGTCTGTGTCTAGGTAGATGCCACCAAACTTCCAGAGGAGCGCGATTCTGGAGGCATCAGAGAGCACTGGCAACAGGTAGGGCTCCCAGCTACGCTGAAACTCGAGGTACCAGCCCGCCAGAGGCGTGTCCTGGAACAGCCCTTGCAGGTCCAGAGGTTGTATCTGGACATTGGGGAAGCAGTTCAGAAGTGCAATGCCCAGGTTCTGGGGCAGGGCGGCATTGTCTCTGGGCAGACCCTTCATCAGCACCACCACCTGGGACTCAGGATGTGCCCTGGCAGCCGACTCCACTGAGCACATGAACAGGAAGTTGGGGTTGGTCCTGTCTGATGTCTCCAGGAAGAAGATGTTGCCTGGGGCAGGGGTGCCAGAAGGCAGTGTAGGAAGTGTCAGCTGGGAGCAAGAGATATCCACGGGCAGGTTATACAGTCGCCCTTGGTCCTTGAGCTCACCCACAGTGTGCCAATAGATGATGAGGGAGATGAAGAATGTGAACTTGAAGCTGATAATGAAGACAGTGCAGGCCCGCTGCCTGGGGGTGCCCCGGAGTAGCCTCAGCAGGCAGTCAGGAGGCTTGAACATGGTTTCCCCAGATCAGAGCAGGAGCTCCCTATGGGAACTGGCTGGTCTGCAAGAGATGAAACACCAACATTCAGGGAGGCTCGTCTCAGGCATCCCTAACCCTCAAGAAACACGATTCCTGCCAAGTCCCGTGAAAGATGATGCCAGCTCCCAAAGCCTTGGGGCTCTAGAATCAAAGGCCAGTGCTGCCGAGTCAACTAACTGTCCTGTAAAATGGGTCTGGACTGGGTCTGAGCTGAGTCCCTTTGGCCCTGTGTAGCAAACCTGTGATGCCTGAGGATGGGACCAGTGTGCCTCACAGTGCAGCTGAAGTCTAGAACATGTAAGCAAGGACTCTCAGAAGTGATGGCCTCACCACATAGCACCATGTGCCTGGTCAGGTCTGCCCCTCTGGCCTACTGGAGCAGCAGTCACTTGAGGGCCAGCTTAAGCATACACAACCCACTTCACCGGCTCTAAGAATAGTCCTGGGCTCACTGAAAAACAGATCACTAAATGTCTCAAATACTAGAGCTCGGAGCTGCAGAGATGGCTCGGTGGGTAAAGTGCTTGCTGTACTAGGCATGAGGCCCTGAGTTCTGATCTCCAAAATCCATGTAAAAGCTAGGGATGCAGCACATGCTTGTGACCCAGCCCTGTGGAAGTGAAGAGTGATCCCTGGGGCAGTGCTCTTTGCCCTTCTTTGTGCTCTCTCTCCTCCTCTTCTTCCTTCCTCTTCCCTCCCCCTCCCCCTCCTCCACTCTCCCTCCCCTGCCCTTCTTCCTCCTCCTCCACTTCCTCCCCCTCCTCCACTCTGCTTCTCCTCTTCCCCTCCCCCCTCCCTTTTTTAGTAAAGATTTTCTTAGCTGGGTGTGGTGGCACACACCATTAATCCCTGTAGGCAGAGGCAGGGGGATCTCTGAGTTGAGGCAAGCCTGGTCTACATAGTGAGTCCAGGCCACGTGGGGCTACAGGGAGATCCTGTCTCAAAAAAATTTTTTCCTTTTTGATTCATGTGTATATATGTGTGTGGATATATACATGTGAGTGTGGGTATGTCTGCAAAGGCCAGAAAAGGGCATTGGATCACCTAGAGCTGGAGATCCGGGCAGCTGTGAGCCACACAGCATGGGTGCTGGGACCCCAACTCTGGGCACCATACTCAGATCCTCTGCAAGTGGTGCAAGTTATTAATAGCTGAGTCATCTCTCTAACCCCCTCAGGTTTCTTACTTTGAGACAGAGTCTCACTAAGCTACTGAGGCTGGCCTTGAACTCCCTGTGTAGACCAGGCTGGTCTTAGATTTATGACCCTCCTATCTAGTTCTGGGATTAGAGATATGTCCCCCCATGCACATACAAACTTGGTAACCCTTTGCAAGCCTTCCATGGGGATTAATACTCACCTCTGTTTTATGGAGGAGGAAACTAGAGTGTCTATCCCTCATGTTGTCCCCAGGCAGAGAGTGACAGAGTGTGTGGGAGGTCTATGCTCTCACCACATTACCTCTTCCTGGGGAATGAGGTGGCTTTGGGGGATGGGGAAGGAGGTGGTGGTGCCTTGAAGGTGCCTCGTTCACTGGAGGAACTCAGGGCAGTAACCAGAACTTAAACGCACATCTAGCCTGGGGTGATTCCGTGCTTGCTGTGTGTTCCAGGTGACATTCAGAGCCCGGAGGAGGCCAGGACATCTGAGCAGAAAGAGGTCAAAGACTATACACAGCCAGGTAGGACCTAAGGGGGGCTGAGAGCTGATTCCCTCCCAGGACACCTGGAGTGGTTTCACAGAAAAGTGCCTGGGGCTTGAGCCATCTGGCTGGATTCTTTCCAGGTTAGAGGGCAACTGACCAGCCTGGGCAGCCTGAATGGGAAGATGGGATCCTGGTAGCCAGTAGACCTCAGGACATGTGCTCCGGTCTTCTCTGCCAGCCTTTCCTCCTGTGGTCAGGTCTGCCAGCCCACCTACGAAAGACGGAAGGCAGACGGTGTACAAGCCAGTGGCAGCTGGGTCCCCCCAGCTAGAAGGGCCAGCCAGCTGCTAGCTCATTTGTTCGACTTTTAGGATGCTTTCAGAGTTAGGCCCTAGGCCAAGCCTAGGGGCCAGGAAGAATTAGATACAACCTAACTGGAGGAGTGCTCAGTTGGGTGGGGGCACCATTTGGAGACAGAAGGGACCCTATAACAGACTAGGACCTCCCCGGAGGCATGACACTTGGGTAGAGCGTGCCAGGGAGAGAAGAGGGAGTCAGTCAAATGGTGGAGGCAGTGGTCAGTGGAGGCCCTGCACTTAATCAGCATAACGCTCCATGAGGGGATTTAGGCAGCACCTTCTCTCCTGTAGGTATGGCACAGAGAAAGCCCTTTCAAGGGTTTGCTCAAAGATGAGCTTACCCTCGGCAGACAAAAGTCAAAGACTGGCATGGTGGCACACACGTGTAATCCCAGCACTGAAGAGGTCGAGGCAGGAGGATCACTGCAAGTTTGAGGCCAGCCCGATCTATACAGGGAGTTCCAGTCCCCATCTTAAAAATAAAACAAGATAAAATACGAGTCAGAGCTGGACATAAGTAGCTGAGATGGGGGGTCCACTTGAGCCCACTTAGAAGTTTAGGACAAGCAGGTAGGGTCCACGGGGAGTTTGTTAGCCTGAGAGAGCAATCACAAGGGGGCTTTTAGGGAGTGGCCCCAGTCGGTCAGCAAATGCTCAAGACAGCCGGCAGAGGGAAATAGTTGCTGTCTGCTCAGTTCTGCTCCTTGTGCTGCAGATGGGCCAGATTCACATTCTCCATCTTAGTGGAGGGTGGGGCTGCTCCAGGTGGCAGCTGATCATAAGCTGGTACATTTAGTCACTGCAGAGATGATGGGTACCTGTATTAGTTACTTTTCTGTTGCTGTGATCAAACACTATGACCAAGGGAATGAGGATAGATGGATTTTAGTTTTGTCTTGAGACAGTTTCTCATGTAGCCCAGGCTGGCCTTCAATTTTCTATGTAGTCCACAGGTGACCCTGAATTTCTGATCTTCCTGTCTCCTTCCCTACGGTGCTGAGATTGTAGGTGTGCACACCATGCCTGGTTTATATGGTCCTGGCAATTGAAACCAGGGCTTTCGACACATGAGACAAGTTAAGTTCTTTACCAACTAAGTCACATCCCCAGTTCATATATCAATTTTTTCTTTTGAGGCAGGGTCTCATGTAGCCCAGGCTAGCCTTGAACTCTTGAGCCTGCTCCATCTCCCTCTCGAGAGAGGGATTCTAGGCATATGCCATGACATTCAACAAGAATAGCTATATTTTGTTCGGCCAGCTTTGACAGGGGTGTGCTGAACAAATGAGTGAGGGAATCAGCCACAAGGGAGTCCACCTGCCAGTACATTGTGGGCTGAGCAGATAGAGGGGCTGCAGAATGACCAAGAAGAAGAACAGTGAGTGAGCAGAGCTGGGGTCAAGGTCAGCGAGGGGCTTGGGACCCAGCCAGGGTCATGCATATGGCTGGGACAGACACCAGACTTTGTTTCCAGCCCTGTCTTCCTCCTCTGGGAGAGAGAGGGAGAGAGGCTATTTTGGTTGGGTGCATTTTTAACCCAGTGGGAGCCACGTTGGTAGATGGATGGATAGCCATCAGCAGAATAAGCTCCTGACTATGTGAGACCCCAAGTCCTGGGATGCTCTGACTCTTCCAGGGTCTGAGGCCAGGTTTTGGGTGGGATGTGAGGTCTGGATCTGCGCCTGACAACAGATGGGGATGCCAGACTCCGGCCATACCATATTTGGTTTCAGAGCCCAGGCCCTAGGAATAGAAGCTATGTACGGGGACAAGTTGGCCACAGCCCAATACTCATGTGACTTCATACTAAAAGCATGCTCCCAGCCCCCCTAATGGGCCTTACGGCTGTACCCCAAACCCTAACCCTTGTCAGCTGAGTCTGCCATGACTCTGCTGCCTCCTCCTGCCTCTGGCTTCCTTCTCTAGGGCAGGAAGATATTTCCAGTTAGCATGTCACCTGGTCACTCTACTGCTCTAAGCCCTTCCATGGCTCCCTATTGCTAGGACTCCCCAGGATTCATCTTAAGCAGGAGGCGAAAGTGAGCAGAAACCCAGGGTGACAGGCAGAGCTTGGTACCAGTTCTAAGAGCCCCATACTGACATACTGAGAACCATACTGACCTCGGAGAACCAGGCCCAAAAACTAAGAAAGGGCTTTCTGACCTGGCCCCCACACCCTGCAGGGCCTGCACTTCTGCCTGTTTCCCTGGTACCAGGGATCCAGACTGTGTCATGGGAATGGTCAGACCCAGTTCCCACTGAACACCTGGAGCCCCCACCTCTGGGTCAGGTGCTGACAGAGCAGCTCTCAGAGCAAGAGCACTGGGCTAATGGAAATCAGGTATTCTGATGGGGTCATGGGGGACCAGAGGAGGGACAGAGATTCAGCCAAAGTCCTCAGTAGTACAAGGGAAAGTCAGGTACCCAGGCCTTCTGTGTGGAGTGTTTCTTCCAGCTCTCTTCCCCAGGCCTCTACAGACAGGGTCTGTATCCTGTCTTGGTATCCCAATAAGATACAGAACACAGAAATCTCCACTCAGCAATCAAGCAGGGTCTGAGGGACTTGGGACCACATCTGAAAGAAACAAGGACCTGATCCTGGGGAGCTGTCTGGGCTCACAGTGGGAGGCTCAAGAGGTCCTTGCAAGGCAGTGTGTAGTGGGCAGAAGGGCAGCCTCATCAGTGTTCAAAGCCAAACAGTGAGGGTTTCTAGACCAGCAGACAAAGTCATGCTGGGGATAGGATGAACCCTCCAGCCTGTGACCCCCTTGCAGTGGTAATCAACAGCTTTGCATTGGATGGAGGCTCCAACACCTGCTTTGTCACCCCTGCCACATGACTTCAGATGGGTCACATTCCTCCTCTGAGCCTTGGTCTCTTACGCATAAAGCAGGAGCTATCTGGCCTTGAAGGCGCTGGGAAAGCAGTGTCCAGGACCCGGCCTGCAGCACAGGCCCTCCACAGACCACAGTGCTGGCTGTGATTCTTCACCCCCTGTGGAGAAGCTGGGGAGGGGAGACACTGGGAGCACACTTCAAGGTCTGGAAAGTGGCCCTCCTACCCTAGAGGCTGGGTGTGGCCAGGAAGAAGCCTGGGGTCTGCGGTAGTCCCCTTCTCTCTCACCATCTCCCAGTTCTTAAGAGTGAATGGTCTGAGCACACAGTCTCCACCTCATGGTCACATTTGATTCTAGTGTTACCAGGTCACACTAGTGTCTCCCAGACCACATCTTCAATGTCCCTTCCCAGCAGGACTATGTACAGCCACAGGGCAAGTAATCTCTCCCAGCCTTGGCTTCCTTGCTGGTGGAGTGGGGTTTTACCAGAGCCCAGGCTCCAGATTGCTGTGGGAGGGCAGGCATAGGGGCTGCCACTCCACCTGTTTCCTGGGTCCCACACAGCCTTGAACATCAGGACCCCACAGACCGTGCCCCACAGTTGGAAAGGGGTTAGAAGTCCACACGAGGCCTGTCCAGCGGAGGTGGAGGTCGCCTGGATTTTACCTTCTAGGCATCCGTTTTCCTATCCTTTCCCTCTGGGACCTACACTGCTACTCTGCCCTCTCTCTGCCTCACAGCCACATGATCCAGGAATGCTTGATGACTACATTGCATTTCTTTGACTTCCCATATTTGTGACACAGGAAAACCTTAAGATTTCAACACATTTTAGTGGCAACACGCTAGGGCCTGGGCTTGGATAGACAGTTGATACAACAGCTGGTCCCTTATTTCCCCATCTTCAGAACACACACTCAGGAAGCTCTTGCAGAGCCATGAGATGTTTAAGAACTGCCTGGTACTGATACTACCAGGCATGTTACAGCCAGATGCTCCACCCTGGGAGAGGGTGCCAGATCACACAAACTCAGACTATCTGGAACTCTAGTTAGGAGGTAAGGCCACTCCAAACAAGACAACCTGGGTAGAAAGGAGAAAGCTGGGCTGGGGGAATAATGCCGGAGATCCAAGGAGAGCAAGCAGACGTGAACTCCATACTCACCACAGACCTACACAACCAGCCGTCATGGCTGTGCACTCCCCAGCATTTCCTGCCATGACTGCCCACAGGACCTAGCCCCAGACTTGCCCCAGTACAGGGCTCTGCACTCCACCGGACAGGGGACCAGCACTGCCCGACACTGCACCTGCTTACCTGCCCTCCCCTGCTGGCTCTGCTGGAGGGAGGGGTGGGGGAAGTCCGTGGTCACTGGTGAGGGGGGTGGTCTGGCTGAAGTGATAAGCTGTCAGGAGTCTTCTCAACCCTGCCCGATGTGTACGTATGGACGCCCAGGAGTCTGGTAGAACACAGTTGTAGATGTCATCTTGTCTCTGAATCTGAGGGCGTCCCCAACCCCAGAGTAAAGGAGGACTTCAAAATCAATGACTAAACCTCATGATGACTGCATGCATGCATTCATCTGCTCGTCCATTTATCTGCTCATCCATCGGTCCTCCTATCTACCATCGATCTCCTCCTCCAGCCACTCACCTATCCTCCGTCGCAGTTGCCTATCTACTTGCTCTCCCATCATTCCATCTGATCAATCCATCATCCTCCATCTTCCATCCATCCGTCCATGTCTCACCACCACCTTCAGTGTCTCCCTGCTGTTTTTCTCTCCAGGGCTTCCTAGCCCTTCTCTGATCCCTCTCTGCTGTCCCTCCAGATTGACCTGTCCCCCTATTCCCTTTCCTTAGCAGACCCCAAGATCCCTTTTTTGTCCTTGATTCCATGACACAACATCAGAGACGGAACTTCAACGGAGGGAGCTAGGGTGAGGCAGGACCAGAAACCAAGCTGACAGCCTACGTAGGCACTACTGCCAAAGACTTGTCCCCTTTATTCCAGGGAAGGCCCTCCCCCACCAGAGGGAGAAACTCCCTATCCTCCACTGATACCTGTGTCCCAAGAAGAATGCCTACTTACATGCATGAAGTCCTTGGGGCTCAGTCCCCAGCATCACATAAACCAGGCGCAGTGGTACATGTCAAAAATCCTAGCACTGGGGAGGTGGACGCAGGAAGACAGAACGTGTGGTCTCTTGACCCCAGCATCATCTCCCACCAGTTAGTGTTCATTGGAATGTGCTGCCTACCGTATAAATATATGTGTCTGTATGTGCATATGTGTAATGAGGCAAGAGATTATCTTGTTCTGTCCCCCACTGGGACACCTTGAGAGCAGTCAGTCCCAACTGGGGGCTCAGGCACTGTGGATTGAATGAGTATTCTCTGAAAGTGCCCGCTTGATGTCTGGCCTCAGATCCACCAAATGAATGCCAACTTTATGTGACAAATCAACTGTCCACTGATCAGACACCCAAGGCTCTAAGCATATTGAAACATCTGAGAAAGAAGGACACAGGGCCAGGAAAGAGCTCGGGCTGTAGACCGCAAGTGCAGCTCCCTCCTGACAGTGACCCTGGATCAGCTACTAATGTGCAACATGATCGTGGGCCCATCTTCACCTTTCCCTGGGACTCAGCTTCACTGTGCATAGACATGGAGATGGAGCCTGCCCTTAGAGCTGAAGAGTCCAGGACCACGGCCTCTAAATCCTGGTTGAAGTGTCTGCAGCCCTGTCCTTACCTTCCTGCCCAGCCATGAGTTTCTGACTGTCAGAATGACCAGCAGCAAGTGACCAATGTAGGGACAGCTGCTTCAGAGCAGAGCTGGGGACACGCTTCCTGCTCCAGAGCTTGAAGGTGTTTGGATGTCAGAGATCCGGCAGTGGTGACTGGCTCTGAGGGCAGCTATTATAACCAGAGAATCTGGGCTGCAGAGGCTACCCTGTTGGTGGCCCACTTACTTGGCATGCACAAAGCCCTCGATCTCTACATAAACTGGGCGTGGTGGCAACGCCTACCTTCCTGGCACTTGGGAGGTAGAGGCAAGAAGATGAGAAATTCAAGGCCATCTTTGGCTATCTAGCGGCAAGAGAAGGACTGGTGAGATGGCTCAGCAGTTAAAAGCACAGGTTCAATTCCCAGCACCCACATGGCAGCTAACAACTGTCCACGATTCCAGTTCCAGGGGATCCGATGCCCTTTTCTGACCTCCGAGGGCATTGAATGACATGGGCGCACCTACCTACATCCAGGCAATACACTCATACACATAAAATAAAAATAATAAATATGTTTTTTAAAGAAGAGAGGAAAGGAAAAGGAAAGAAAGGCAGATCATCTCAGTAAACCTGGCTCTTTGTTTTCCCTTTGTGCTTGCTCGGGACCCCAGCCTGGAGACAGTGCCTCTTCAGGGTGAATCCCTTCCCCTTCAGTATTCCTCTAGACATGCCAAAGGTGTGCCTCGGCAATGCCTTAGACCACTGAGCTTCTTAACACAGTCAAGTTACACTGCAGTTCTAAGAATAAAACTAAGACAACTTGATGGTCTGTAACTCCAGCGTCAGGGAATCCAAAACCCTCTTCTGGCCTCCATGGGCACCTGCACACACATGCACATATAAGTTAAAAAACCTTTAACTCAATTTTTATGGGGCTGGAGAGATGGCTCAGCAGTTCAGAGCATTGGCTGCTCTTGTAGAGGACCCAGGTTCAGTTCCCAGCGCCCACAATCATCTGTAACTCCAATTCCAGGGGATCCAATGGCCTCTTTCTGGCCTCTGCAGGCATTGTATGCATGTGGTACACCTACATACATGCATGTAGAATATTCATACACATAAAATAAAAATAAATCTTAAAAACTGTAAATAAATGAAAATATATCTTTAGACTGGCTCTGAGCAAAGGGATAAGTAAAAAGAAAAACTAAGCCGGGGTCTTGATTTATTCAGGACAAACACCGTTAAATGAGCCAAAGAAGAGTTAATGGATAATTCTAGTGATCTCACTCCTGATGTGCCAAGCAGCTTCCAGAAAGAAGTCCTAAGGATAAGGAGGGGAGCAGATTGAAACACACTAGTAAGGTGTGTTGACATACATGTTCATGTGTGCAGAGGCATGTGGCGGTCAGAAGTAGACTTCAAGGTGTCTTCTCTAGTGACTCTCCGCCTTACTTTTTTGAGTCAGGGTCTCCCTGGCCAGCCATTCTAGCTGAATAGCTGGTGAGCTCTAGGTTCAGTGACAGACCATGACCAGGTCTGAATCTGTGAACCAGGACAATGTTCAACCTTCCAACCATAGATCCCTTCACGATCTGAGATAAAGGAGCCTTCCTAGAAACTGCCCTATCAGTCCACAAAAAAAACCTCAGTAACAGGTGACCATCTTAAGAGAGGCTCAGTGACCCATGCACCAAAGTGTTTCCTTTTTTCTGAGTATCTTTTTCTTAATCCTCATGCTTAAAATCTAAATTAAAATATCTCCAATCTGCTTAAAAAAAGAAAAAAAAGGGGGGGGGTTAGGATTTCCAGTAACACCCTAAAAGATAAACATTTTATGGTCATAGGCAATGACCAGAAATTAATTTAGCAATTTGAAATTAATGCATCAAAAAGGAAACAACTATATTCATAGGATTTCTAGAAAACAAGTCAAAACACCATGTGACCAAATCTATAGGACATAGCTATACCAAATGACCAGAAGATCAGGTTTAGTCTCTAATATATGTACTAACAAAGTAAATGGTCAGGTATGGCCATGCACACCTTTAATCCCAGTGCTGGGAGGCAGAGGTAGACAAATCTGTAAGTCTGAGGCCAAGCTGGTCTATACAGGGACATTCAGGCAAGCCAGGGCTACATGTAGACCCAGTTTCAAAAACAAACACCCAAACCCCAAAGTCACAAATAAAACATGTACAAATTGTGCACAGGATATAGCTGTGGTAAAGCCTAGTATGCAGGGAACCCTGAGTCCCCTTCCCAGCAATGCCAGAGGAAGGGGGTCAGGAACACAGTAAAAGAACAAAATGTTCTATCAAAATTGAGCTTATGTATGGTTTGATATTAGCAGCTGGATCTAAGGATTCCCAGTGACCTAAAAAAAATTTAGAAAAACATAGCCCACCTTGATTTTTAATAAATTAGAAATTTAGGAACACTTCTTTAAGAATTATATAGATCAACACAACAGCCAGAAGCCAGATTCATACACAGGGGCATTTGAGAACCAGGGGTCATCCTTAGGGTCCATGACTAAGGCAGAGAAGACAGTCACACAGCCACCAGCCCATCACTTACTACTGTAATGGGTGCACTCTTGAAAGAGTTTGTCAAAGGAAAGTAATTAGAGGCACAAAAACAGAACAGAAAAAAGACTGTTGGAAATCTTAGGTCTGGAGAGTTGGCTCAGAGGTTGAGAGCACTGGCTGCTCTTGCAGAGGACCCAGGTTCAGTTCCCAGCACCCACATGGCAGCTTACAACCATCTGTAACTCCAGTTCCAGGGGATCTGATGCCCTCTGTCGCCTCCATGGGCTCTGCACGACATGAGTGCACTTAGATACATGCAGGCTAAACACTCATACACATACATTTTTAATTTTTAAAATTATTTTTATTTTTTTGTGTATGAGTGTATTGCCTGAGTGTATGTAAATGCACCAAGGGTGTTGGATTCCTCTGAAACTGGAGTTATAGACAATTGTCAGCCACCATGTTTTTTAAAAGATAAAATGGAAATGACAAGGTGGCAAGGCTGGCCAGTTTCATCCAACCTAGGGCTTTATGCAAGCTAGACAAGTACTCTGCCAACTGAGCCACACACCCAGTCCCCAGCCCCCAAGGACCTTTTCATATGTGTGAGAAATGCAGACAAGCATCCAGATGACATCTCTAACCTATCAGATTGGCCAAACACTCCCAAGGCTGTGGGGTAAATGGGCATCCCATCTATGCACATGGATGGCAGTTTGACACTCATCAAAATTCCTAGGCATGGCTGGGAGTTAGTCATAAAGTGCTTGCTGTCCAAGCATGAGGACCAGAATTAGATCCCCAGAACCCACACCAAAGAAGCTGGGTGTGTAGTTTGAGTTTGTAATTCCAGAACTGGGGAGGCAGAGACAGGAGGATCTCTGGGATCCCCTACCAACCAGCCTAGCCTACTTGGTAAGCTCCAGGCCAGTGAATGACCCTGTCTCAAAAGACTGTTGATGTATCTTTTCCCCCAGCAGTCTGCAGAGCACCTTCCAGGACTATGAGAGCTAGCCAGCAGGCAGGAAGCTTCCTGGATAGTACCAACTGGATTTCTTCAGGTCCTATGACCTATGTGTGTGGTGTGTGGGGTCTTTGTGCAGCGGATGGTGGTTGACACAGAAACTCACAACTGGTCAAAGTTCAGAGAATAAGGGACTGGGGCGCTCAGCCACAAATGGAACACTTCTATCCCAGCACTCCCCCAAGGTTCAGGGCCCACTGTGGAAGAAGGCTGGAAAGACTGTAAGAGTCAGAGGTTAGGGCGGACCAGAACAAAACAGTGTCGGCTGCACATTACAGGACCACTGTACTCATGAACTCACAGCAGGTGATTCCCTGCGCAGGATCAAGCCAGCCAAAATTCTACCACAGAGGGCGAAGGAGCTCATGAGCCCCCTACCCGACAGAGGAGTTTTGGACAACTGATGGCTCCTGGGGGAAGAAGAGTCAGTTTTCTTTTTCTTAAGAATGTGGCTCCTGGTAGGTCGGCCATATTCCATTGGATGGCCTCACACTCAGAAGTGAATGGACAGCATGAACTGAAGTTGATGAATTATTAAATTTACAAAAGAAACAGGAAGCTGGTGGCAGACTGAATCTGAGAGGAGTTAAAGAGGAGTTTGGGGTGCATATGATCAAAATACAACATATGAAATTCTCAAAAGAATAAAAACACTTTAAAAACAACAGCAAGAGGACAGCTCCTGAGGATGTCATCACACACACACACACACACACACACACACACACACACACACACATTCACACACACGAACCCCCAGGCATCTCCCTTAGGAGCAGCTAACCTATTTATTTGCAAAAGATTAGAAAATCCCAAGGTCTTTATTAAGGGGACAGTCTTGGAAACAATGACACTCTGATAGTTTGGAGAGGGAGAGGGTCACTCCAGGTGCTGGGAGAAGGGAACTGGGACGGGACAGAACCACCACATCCGTAGTATTCTTTACATAAAGGAATAAAACGGTCGCTGTCTTTTCCTCAAGGCCCAGATGGAACGCACTAAGTAATTCATGGGAATGCTGCTTATAAATGACAAACTCTGTCCAAATACAGATGATAACTGTTAGAAAGTGTCACTTATGGTACCTCACCACCTGACGCAAACCAGGACACAGACGTGAACACTTCATATTGAAGTACCAGTCCCAAGTTACTTCCAGGAGGCCATCCTTCCTCCCTCCCAAGGCCACTGCCCAGCAGTAGTTGGCTAGGGGTGGGGGTGGGGAGGTGGGGAGGAAGCAGGAACTCATCCTGCCTGATTTTTATGGCCTGTGAAGGGAGCAGCAAGTCACCATGAATCTGGGCTCCTGCACCTTCACTGAACTCCCACCTTACACATACCACCCCCAGGAGTGCCAGAGAGCTGAGTGTGGACAAATGTCTGTGTTGGCCACTTGCTATACATATGCCAAAGAAACCCATCACAGGCATCTGTTCATCACACAAAACCATGGCTGACAAGTGAAACATACAGGGCAGCTAGAAGTTTCAGCCTGAGTTACAAGAGACTGATCTGCTGCACTTGAAAGTTTCTCCACCACTTCATTCTATTTTACTACATTAAATATTAAAAACAGTGGGCTGGAGAGATGACTCAGGAGCACTTGCTGCTCTTACAGAGCAGGTTCAGTTCCCAGTACCCGTGGCAGGCAGCTCACAACCATCTGAAACTCCAATTTCAGGGGAATCTGATGTCTTCTTCTGGCCTCCGTAGGCACCTACATACATGTGGTGCACATACAAACATGTCTATAGTGTTTCCCCTGCGCATGGCCAAGCCAGACAAAACCCCAGCATGGAGGGCGGAGGTGGGCAAGAAGCCACAGCTGTAGCTGAGGTGCCTTTGGCAATTGATAGCTGCTAGGAGAGGAAGAGATATGGTGCTGGGTAGGCTGAACAAACAGGCTCCGGGATACCCACAGAGCACTTGGGGAACACAACTTAGACTTGAAAGGCCTGAAAAAAAAGGAATAGAGGACATGAAGCCCGGGTGAGGGGTAGGAAGACGGGGTGGCTCTGCGGAGGCGGGAAAGGGTTCTGAGGGAGGGCTGAATATAATTAAAATACATAGCATGAAATTCTCAAAGAATCAGTTAAAAAATAATTTTTACAAAGATACTGGAGTTGATCCTGCACACAAAATAATAATTAAAAATAACAGGCATGCTGGGCATAGTGGTGCATGCCTTTAATCTCAGCACTGGGAGGCAGAGGCAGGTGGGTCTTTGTCAATTTGAGGGCAACTGGGTCTACACAGGGAGTACCAGGTCAGCCAAGGCTACACAGGGGCCCCGTCTCAGTAAATGAATAAATACGCAGCAGGCCAGAGCCTCACTGTATACAAGTACTTGCTGTGCATGGCTAGCCAGAGTTCAGTCTCCGAAACCCACAGTAAAAGGAGAGAAACCAACTCCCAAAGTTGTCCTCTGAGCTCTACACACACCCCCACACCCCGTCATACATGCAGATGAGCACATGGGAAGGTGGGGCTGTAGCTCAGTGGCGGAGCGCACGCTTAGCATGCACAAAGCCCGGGTTCAAATCAAATTTCAGCACCAAAGGAACTTTAATTTTAAAAATATGTAGTAGATATATGTAGGTTACAGGCAAACACTGTACTATTTATGTAAATCATTCAGCATTCTGGGATTCTGGAGCAATGCCCTGTGGTAGCAAGGGATGACCATTGTGAAGCTCTTTGAGCCAGGTCAACGCATCCAGCTCCTAATCGCGGCAGGACCACTTCCTGTTCATGGCAGCTGCAGGCTTCACCATACCTATTTTCCATTTTGACCAATGAAAATGCAGTCTTTATCTTCCCCTTTCACAAACAGTGCCATGGCAAATGGATCCCACTTACAGCCCAGCACTGAACGTCTTTGAGGATGCCCTCAATTACTCCTGTACCACTGATTCTTAGGAGCTTCCTGGGTCAAAGGCAGATAACTGAAGCCTTTCTCTCAGGTCCACAGCCTGCTCTCTCCCACCCGCCTGCTTGAGTGGGCACAGCTGCCTCCCCACATGATTACCTGTGATCTCAGCACTTAAGGTGGCGGCAAGAGGATCACATGGGACATAGTTTTAAGTGCAGTCATTTGTGCCCAAATGGATAGAGCTGGAAGACTTTGTGTTAAGTGAAATAAGCTGGGCTCAGAAAGATAAATACTGTGTGGGAGATACAGACGTGGGAGGTTAAAAAAAGCCAATCTCCGAAGAAGTGGGTGTAGCAGTGCTAGAGGCAGGGAGGACGGCTGGGCCTGCTGGCGGAGTCCTAGTGCAGTTAGACAGGGCTTCCCTATGCTGTCTGCAGCAATGTAGACTTCAGGACAACCAGCAGTATGACATTTCCTAGCACTCAGTGGATGTGTGAGGAATTTCAAATGTCAATCACTGTGTGTGTCCAGTTAGCACACTGTCCTTCATGCATATGCAGAGATACTTCGTGTCAATTAATAAATTAATAATTAGCTGCGGGTGGTGGTACATGCCTCTAATCCCAGCACTTGGGAGGCAGAGGTAGGCAGAACTTTGTGAGTTCAAGGCCAGCCTGGTCTATATAGAGAGTTCCAGGCCAACTAGGGCTGCAGGGAGACCCTGTCTGAAAAAGACCAAAAGCCATAAATTGTTAATGAGTGCCAGGTGTGGCGGCTCGTGTCTTTACTCCCATCACCCAGGAGGCAGAGGCAGGTGGATCTTTGTGAATTTGAGGCCAATCTAGTCTAATAGTGAGTTCCAGGTGGGCGAGGGCTACATGAGACCTCTTTCTCTCTCTCTCAAATAAAAAAAGAGTTGAAACCAAGACACAGCTGGGAGATGGAAAAGCTGGTGAAGTTCAGACATTCCCCCCAGTCCGGCCCGCTGGAACTGCCCTGGAGCAGGGGCCCAGTGTCACCTACCCATGAGTCTCAGTTTCTCATCTGTAACGAATGGCTGAGGGTAAGTGTCCCACACTTTGTAGGGCTGCCCCAGAGCCAGTGAACACGACCAACATCTGGAGAGCACTCTGTTTAGCTTCCTCGTGATCCTCCCATCTCAGCCTCCAGACTACTGGGATTACAAGTGTGGACCTCACCTGGCTGGAGCCGTGACCTCCGTCATCCACCCTTTTCCTTCCTTTCTTTTTTTTTTTAATGTGTATTTATTGCCTGCACATATGTAGGTGCACAGAGTCATGCAATGCCCGAGGAGGACAGAGAAGGGCACTGGCTTCCCTGGAACTAGAGTTATGAATGGTTGATAGCTACCACATGGGTGCTGAGAACCCCACGGCCTCAGAGAACAGCCAGTGCTGAGCTGTCTCTCCACCCTCCCCTCGCCCCCCTTCACTTGTCTCACACTTGCTAAGCTGCTTGTCCCTCCAGCTCCTAGTCTTGCAGGTGAGGTCCCAGAGGCTGTGCTGTTCTGTTGAGTGAGCTTGTGGCAGGCAAGTGTGAACCCAGGGCAGAGGTACAGGCTTAACGAGGATGTGCACACCCTGGCACAGAAGGAATGGGCACTCTCCTAGTCCTGATACTAGAAGCTCCTGGACCTACTGGGATCTGTCTAGGTGGAAAGGAAGATCCTCAGTGAGAGAGAAAGGGATATTCATTCACCAGACTGGGATGTAGTGACTACTTTCCCCTGAAATCCATCAGATCAAGGCAGAGGCCGGGAGGAAACCACAGACTGGCAGGGTATTTCTCCTCCCCTGGAGGGTGTTACTGAGCGGGTAACACCTGCTGTCTCCCAGGGGTGAGGCTGGTAAACAGCCCCGCCCTGGCAGTGAGGGAGCTGGAGACCTCTTCTGGGATACAGTCCCACGGAGGATTTGCATCTCCCCTAAAGTGCTCAAAGCCAGTCCAAAAAGGGCTCTCTCAGCCCCTTTGCTTCCCATTCTTGTCTGTGGGTCCCCCTGGGGCAGACCGTGTCCCTCTCACTTCCTGGGGTCCCTGGGACCTCAGTCTATCAACTTGCCCCATGTTCCTTCTCTCACCTCAGTAAAGCCTTTTAATAAATGCAGCCAAGTCTCCTGGGAAGCATACACACAGATAAAAGAAAAATGAAAAATCTGCTCCTTGAGGGCCAGGGCTGTAGCTCAGTTGGTAAAGTGCTTTGCCTGACAAGTATGAAGCCTCGGGTTTGATCCCCAGCACCACATAAAACTGTAATTCCAGTATTTAGGGGGTGGAGGCAGGACAATCAGACATTTAAGGCCATCCTCAACTACATAGCCTGTGAGAAGCTGATATGGGCCACATGAGACTTTGTCTCAAAACAAACCAAAAAACTAAACATACAAACAAACCCAGCTCAAACATACACGCACAATCAGAGTGAAATAAAAGCCAGCTAATAAGAAAGGAAAAGCTGTTTGCCAAAGACCAGACAGGCAGCAAACCCTTCACTGAAGAGCTCACATCCACCAGTGAGCAGCACACAAGCTCCTGGCTCCTCAGGCTGTTTTGCCCAGATGTTTCATTTCCAAGGAAGAGGGAGGGATGCACAGCCTCAGTGTGAGGAAGTGTGGGATGGCCCAGTTCATAGCAGAGCCAGTTGCTTCTAGATAGTGACGCTCTGGACTCTGTGTGCTTTGAGGAAGAGATTAATTCCTTTCCAGGAAAAATCCAACAATGTATAAACGTATCATACTTTAAACGTACCAGGATCTAAAAGCCAAAGACATAAAAACAAACACCACCACACTGGAGCTGGTGGCTCAGTTGGTAAAAGTGCTTGCCGCCTGCCAAGCCCGACAGCCTGAGTTTAACCCGTCGGTTCCACATGGTGGAAGGAGAAAACTGACTCCCATAGATTGCTCTCTGACCTCCACACATGTACCATGGCCAGAGCATCCCCTCACCCCCTCAAGGGTGGTGATAGTACATGTCTGTAATCTCAGTACTAGGGAGCTAGAGGAAGAAGAATAAAAAATTCAAGGTTATTCAGCTACAGAGCAAGTTTGGGAACAGCCTAAGCTGTCCTGCACGACCTTGAATCTCTACTAGCAAAAGGTCCATCACTAAACTGGGCATGGTGACATGGGTCTGGAATCCCAGCACTCTGAGTCTGAGGCAGGAGAACTGTCATGGGTCTGAGGCCAGCCAGGACTACGTAACAAGATCTTGTCTCAAAAATGAAGCAAGAGACTAGGAAGATGGCTCAGTCAGTAATTGCAAGCACGAAAACCCTAGTTCAAGCCCCAGCACCCACAGAAAAAGCTCGACACAGTGGCATATGCTTGTGATCCCAGTGCTGGGAGGTGGAGACAGAAGCATCTCTGGGGTTCAGTGAGCACCAGTCACAGTCAAAAAAATTAGGTGGATGTCTCCTGGGGAATGATAGTTGAAGTTGACCTCTGGCCTCCACATGCACACCGTATTAATTTGTTTTCCCTTGCTGTGATAGAACTTATAAAAAAGAGGAATTTATTTAGCTTCCAGTTTCAAAGGGACAAGAGTCCATCATGCCGGAGAGGCATGGCTGCGGAGCTGGCTGGAGTAGATGCAGAAGCTAAGCGCTCACATCTTCAAGTAGGCACAGGAAGCACAGGAGACCTGGCAAGGCTTAAGAACGCTCTAAACCCACCCCTAGAGACCTGCTTCCTCCAGCATGGCTACACTTTCTAAGACCTCCCAAAACAGCACCACCAACTGGGAATTTAGAGCCAAATGCTTAGAGCCTGTGGGGGAACATTCTCATTCAAACCACCACAGACACATTATTCATTACACCCTCACACACACATGAACATACACACACATCTCCAGATGTAATTCCTTAGCCTGCAATAGAATAGTGAGTCAAAACGAACCGAACCGTCTCCTCTCTATTTACAGACAGGCATTGTACTACCAGCAACAAAAAACAGACCACAGTAAATAGGTGTGAGGTGAATTCTACAGCTATCCCTGTCCAGTAAGTTCACAGAAGAACCTCACTTCAGTACCCAAAAGCCAAAGTGACCGCCTCTCTTCTCTGTGAATTCCCTGAAGTGCCCAGAGTCTGAACCAGAAGCCAGAGACTCAAAGGAGACCCAATAACTAAATATGATAGATATAGTGTTGAAAAATCCGGAAAAAAAAGATGAAGAGTCATGAAATTATACTAACTGAAGACAATTATACAGGCAAAACATTCAAATATGCACAATAAGGTTTTTAAATCTGGCCCCCAAAAGAGGCAAATTTTTTGTTGTTTGTTTTGTTTTTGTGTTTTGAGCCAGGGTCACCCTGTGGCCCTAGTGGGCCTGGAACTCGCTCTGTAGACCAGACTGGCCTCAATCTATCAGAGATCAGCCTGCCTCTGCCTCCAGAATGCCAGAATTAAAGGTGAGCACAACCACATCTGGCGTTAGTTACAGAGGCAAATTTCAACAATTAACCATCTCTAAGTGACTCGAACTCAGAACTTTTTCCCCATCCCCCAGTTCAGTCAATTCATTCAAGCAGCATTTAGGGACAGGTGCTTGGGAACTCAGACAAGGTCCAGAGAAGTTGCCAAACTGGAGAGGAAGGTGAGGATATGAACAGGAAGGACCTGAATGAGCAGCCCAACCTCCCCAGCTTGGGCGGTGAGGTTAGAGGTTCTCCATCCAACTCACCTGTGGCCCCTTTGGAGACCTATGCCCCCAGCTGCACTAAGTCCATGGAGGCCAGGCTGGTTTGGGCTGATGTGGCAAGTCACTGCCTCCTGACACACGTTACCTAGTCACTTTTAGAGGATTAGTTAGCCCTGCCAACATCCTGGGACAGCACCCCTCCTATCCATGCACAACCACTCTCGGGGGCTAATTCCTGTTAACCTACACAGCTTACAAGTCTAAAACTAATACAAGAAAAATGAAGAACAATTTTTTGTCTTCGCACCCAAAGCCATCCCAGCCCTAACAGGCACCTGGAGGGCACTGGGAAAATATCTTGGAGAACAGAAGGCCAGGATTCCCTCCTCCCTCCCCTTTCCTTTGTATTTTGTTCTTTGAGGACGTTCCTTTAAGGGATTTCCGCTCGGCTTGGGAAGGGGATTGGTTATAGTGGGTTTAGGGACCAGGGGAAGGGTTGAAGCCCGACGGTGGGAAGCAATCCTGCGGCCTTCCCCATTCTTCGGGAGGAGGCCAGCGCAGGAAGGTCAGAGCAGGTGTTCCTGGGGAACTTGAACGGTCAGTACCTCGGGTCAATCAAAGCAGTGAGGGCGGGAAACGGGGGGGGGGTGGTAGCAGCCTCGGTGGTGCCTGTACGGAGAGGAAGAGAGGGATGGAGAGACGGAGGGAGGGATGGAGGGAGGGAAGGGGAGAGGGAGAGGGAGAGGGAGAGACAGGGAAAGGGAAAGGGAGAGGGAGGGAGCGGGAGAGGGAGACAGAGAGAGAGGGGGGGGGGAGGGAGAACAGGATCCAGAGGGAGGCAAACTTTTAAAGCCCTAAGACCGAGAGGCTCGGCGGAACGTGTCGAGGGGGTGAAAGCTACTAGTCCCAGGCGACGTAGGAATAAACTGAGGCACGGGGCTCACCCTAGCAGTGCAGCAGGGCGGATTCTGGATAAATGTCCCAAGCCGCAGCCTCTTTCTTGGCCATCAGGGCTCCTAATCGGCCCTCAGTCTTCCTTTCTGGAGGTGGGGAGGAGGGAGATGCTGGTTCCCGACCCAGCGCTCGGGCGGGAGGCTCCCCTGCTCGTTCCCAGGCGGCTCCTTTCACCAGGAGGAGCCTACCCGCCGCGCGGTCCATCCGAAGCCGGCGTCCGGGAAGGCCGGCGCGGACGCCCGAGGCCCGCAGCCCTTCCTGCAGGGCACGGCTGTCCACCCCTCTCCGGGTCAGCCCCGCCGCAGCCGCCCGGGTCCCCTCCGCGCCCGAGGTCGCGACGCAGCTGGGATGCGGCTCCGGGTCTCCGCTCCCTAGCGGACCCGACCCTCCGGGGCAGCTGGAGGGGGTCGCGGAGCCCTCTGCGCCGAGGCTAGCCCGCTGCACGCCGCGCTCAACTTCGGGGCGCAGCCAGGGCGCAGGTGGTGGCTGGGGGACCACGCCGCGGGGTGGTGCGCGCACAGCTGTGGAACAGGTGGCGGGGGGACCGAGCCCCCGGGGCCCGCAGCCCACCTTCCTCCCGGGCCCGCCCCGGGACCCGATGAGAGCCAGGCGGGACCCCGCTCGCCGCCCGGTCTCCGCGGCCGCGTACCTCCGGCTCCAGCGGCGGCGGGCGGCGGACAGAGGCGGGGGAGGGCGGCCGTGCAAGCCCGGCGGGCCGGAGCGCCGCCCCTGGGGCCTGGGCGGGGTCGGCGCCTGGCCCTGCGGGTCCGGGTCCCCCGCAGCCCGCGGGTCCCGGCCTCCGCGGTCCTCGCTGCCGCCCGGGGCGCGACCCGCGTTAACCCCCGCCTGCGGCCAACAGGTGCGGGGCGCCTCCCCAGCCTCGGCCACCAACGCTGCGCTCGCCGTCCTGCTGGAAACTCTGCCTTTACGCGGTGCCTGTGTCTGTGTGAGAGGGGCTCTACAGCCGGGCGGGCCGGCACTCCTAGCCGCCCTCCAGTCTCAGCCTTCCAAGGGCCGGGAGGACTGGCGTGAGTCCCCGCCCCTGGCTCCAGTCCATCCTTCGAACAGAAGAGAGATCCAAGGCTCTGGGAGGCTCAATTAGTTGCTTGGGAGTCCTGCAGTTGAGAAGGTCGGCGTCCGAGTCTGCTCTCGGGTCTGCCTGACGCCAGCGTCTATCCCCACTCCCCTCTCCGCTCCCCACCCTCCTCCCCACCCCCCTCTCCGCTCCCCACCCCCCTCTCCCCCCCCCCCCCCCCCCCCCACCCCCCTCCCCACCCAAGGCCTGCTTTGACCCGGGTAAGGGCAGAGCCCGCGGCAACGTTTTCCTTTGCAGCGAGTTTCAGTTGTCCCTCAGACCCCCCCACCCTCCCCACTGGATGCACTCTCTGCCCTCACGGCCTCCCGCCCGTCCTTCTCAGCAGACTAGCCAGTGCCCAGGCCGCTGAGAAAATGGAAACACTCCATCCTGGCACCGAGAACAGTCTGGCAATACCAGGTGGCGGGTAAACATGCTTTGAATAAGGGATTCGATAGAAGAGTCCCACCCCCACCTTCTGACATGGCACCCGGCTCCTGGCCTGCTTGGCCCGGCCCGTCCCTTCCCCTTCTTCCGCCAGATCTTCCCCCTCTTTTCCCCCTGTGGCAGTGCCCACCATCGCTGTTTTCCAGCTCACAGCCACTTGGCAGTGCTGGCCCTCTGGTGTCCTGGATCCTTCCCATCAGCCATCAGCACCATGAGCTCACTTTTCCATCTTTTGTTTTGTTTTCATTTGGTTTGGTTTGGTTTCTTCAGACTGGATCTCATTCTAGCCCAAGCAGTCTTGTTACTGGATATGCAAATCAGGCTGACCTCAGACTTGTGGCAATGCTCCTGCCTCAGCCTCCCAGGTGCTGGGATGACAGCCATGAGGCATCAAGCCTATGTACTTTCCCCATCTTAAAACTCAAATAACAGTCTGAGGAGATAGCACAGTTGGTGGAGTGTGTTATACGGTGCCAACCAGGAGTCACCACACGCAAAAGAAAGGCAAGGTAGATTTTATTACCAACAGCTGACTTCCGAACTCTAGGTGGGCGAGTTCTGAGAAGCAGCCTGGATTCATTGTAGTATCCAGCTTGTATAGGCAGGTACAAGTGTGTAAAGGTCAGCTTCACAAATATCCAACCCCACATTCCTATCCGAGTCATAGAAGCAGATGTTTACGGATTGAGACACATCCTGGCATTATATCCAATCCTGAAGACCACGAGAAAATGTCAGACTCAGAGTTCCCTTTCTTCAAAAAAACAGGACGTCACTGCTGTAAGATAGAGTCTCTATGATTTGGTTGGAGACCATTATCACTTCACAGACACAGATGTGCTCATTAACAATGGTTATTTGCTTAAGATGTTCTGCATAAGATTAGATACTCCTTTCACACAAGATGTCCACATAAGATTAGGTAACCTTCTTTCACACAAGATGTTTGCATAAGATTAGATACCAAATGGGGTCTTATATTCTCCCCTACATTGTCTGGTGGGAGGCAGGGAAAATGAGGTCATTCTATTATATTCTCTACGCCTGTTTTTCAAGTATTCAAACCCTTGGAAGACTTCTTCTATCTTGAGACTTTAGGTGATCATATTGGCTTTTAAGGACTAAAAGATTTGCAGAACTGATTTTTGGTTAACAAACTTAACGACTGCTTTTAGTAAACAGGTGCCACAGGTTAGAGTTAACAGAAGCAGGAGCAGGGGCATTAGCCATGGAGACCAAGAAAACAGAGATTTATACCAGTTCTGAGTCCCTGTTTTAGTTTTTCCTTCTTTCAAGAGTTGTTTTATTAGCCTTAAACTCTCTCTTATTATACCTGTATGGTTTGCATAAAAGCAACATTGCTCTACTAGAGCCATAGAGAGCCCTCCTCTGTCACATGAAAAGTGAATCAAGACCTTGTCTATTTTGTAACACCATTTTTGCCAGAGAGTCGACAAAAGTAGTTAAATAGCTAACTGATTTTTAATCTGGCTGGGTCTTGATCTGTTTGTTTACTCAAGAGCTTAAAGTTTTGGTTCTGGACCACAAGGGCGGTTATTCCTATGCTCACTGATCTAGCAGTTCCTGCTCCTACTAAAAGGGGTGCTGGGCTGAGGCTGCCACCACTGCAGCTCTAGGGTGCCTGATTCTAGCCAATTCCCTTTCTCTTTTACCTGAATAATAAACCTGGGGTGAAAGATGAACGAGTATGCAGAGATCTAAAGTTTCAGTCAAGATAAGGGAGTTGATACAAAGCCTGAGACCAGACTCATAAGTAAAGCAAGTGCCCTCAGGCGGGACTAAGTAATAGGGGTCCCCTCCAGTAGGGTCTTTAGATCATGAGAATGATTACAATGGGTCGAGTACCAGGACTGGCCAATTTTATAGTTCCTTGCATAGAGGCACAGTCCTTGTCCCTCAAGTCTTCCTAAGGTGAGGGTAGGTTGGGAACTTCAAGGACAGGTGTCAGGCTTCGAAGTGACTGCTCTCACGTTTAGGTTTCTAATCTCAGTGTGGTTATTTTGCATAGTGGTAAAGGTTTCAATGCCTACTAAATAAGGGGTGGGTCCTTCTGCCCTCTGCTGCCCAGTCCGATTTTACCTCGTCTTTACTGAACCACCTCTGAAGAGGTCACTAATCGCCAACGGGGACTGGGGCGCTGAAGCTCGGACTTCTTAGTGCTGAGGGATGTAGGCTGTGGCAATTGGGGTACCCCTTCAGTGGGTCTATCTAAAAGACCCCTGAATTGCATAACTGTTAGCTGTAGGGAGAAAAGAAAGTCCTTGACTGGTGCTTGGGAAATGTGAAGATGTAAAGGCAGGAGTAGTTAGCATTATCCATTCTAAACAGGAAACCAGAAAAGTCAGAACTGGGACTTTTTTCCCAGGAAAAAAAAAAATGTCCAAGTCAAAGCTCATAGAATTTCTTGCTTAGGACTTTTAAGAAAGAGCATCCGTCTATGGTGTTCTTCCTTGTTTTTCTTTTGACTGCCAAGGCTGGTCTTGAGAGTCTTGAAGTCAGGATTTGTTTTAGGTACTCTGATAACTTGTTGGGGTGACTAGACTCTGTAAGTTCCCTCCCAAATGGCTTCTAGACAGGGAGAGAGAATACACTAGTCATCCTTTGATTTTTAGATTATCACAATAGTGGGCTTGCCTTTCTTGACAGTAGGTGTGCACGGCAGTGTTGAAGTAGGCTAAGATTTTGAAGTCTTACACCTGAGTAGCATTTTCTAATTTACAACAAAAATGTTAGTAAGAAATTGTGTAAATAACTTAAAACTAATGTCTGGGAAGTACAATTCCTTGTACTCTTAAAGAAGCATACTCATCATTTTAATCTTTGGTTATAGTTTCCTTTTGGGTATTTAAGATCATACAGGTGACCTAAATAAACCAATTGATTTTTACTCTTAAGGTCATCTGTTCCTTAGGGAGGGGTCACATGGGCTTTGGAGGAGCCTCTGGCTCCCTGGGCCTTTCTGTCACCAGTTCCATCTGTGTTAAGGTAAGTCAGAAGGTCTTGCTAGATGGGAGCTTCATTGGAAGCATTGAAGAAACGTATTCCTGCACTGACCCTTGTCTTTACAGACTGGACACTGGTTTGAATCCTTCTAGTGGGGTCTCCATGACCTCTCTGAACAGGAGGACAGGTGACTCATTACAGTTACAGAACATTTTGAGAGATGCACCATAGTCCCCCAGAACTTAGTTGACCGTGAAGGGCAAGAGACAAAAATGGTCCCTTCAAGTCCCTCTGACCAGATTAGTATAGGCCTCTAAATGTGGTTGTTAAACACCCAAAAAGGTTAATTCCAACAATCGTGTATTTTTAATTACTGTACATCATGCAGCTAAAGCTTGGGCAAAAACCAAACATTGAATAAACCTTGACTAGACATATATTTTGTTCCTTAAAGTACTTGACTGAACTTAAAATTCAGAAATTTTAAGATTATCTACACATGATTTATCTTTTATATACCATAGCATATCAAGACTCAGACCTTCAATCACTTGCATAGACTTTCTCATTTTCTTTGGAAATATCCAGCCATCATAATCTTATACATAAATTCTTTTTTATAAAATATTTCCTTTTCTTTTTACCTTCTTATTTTATTTCTTAATACCATAAGATATAATAACATTAAGGAATAAGTTTTCTTTCTGTTGCAAGAATTCTTTTCCAGGGGGTACTAAGCAATGTGTACCCCCTTCCTAAGGTTCTAGTGCCAATCCAATGTTTGAACACATTAAAGTTCATCCTGGGGAGCAAATGACTTTACTCGTAGAAGGCATCAGATTCCCTGGAACTGGAGCCATGGATGAGTGCTAGCCACCATGTGAGTGCTAGGAATCCAAGCTTGTTCCTCTGCAGAGCAGCCAGTGCTCTTGACTGCTGAGCCATGACTCCAACCCAAGACCCTATCTTAAAAAAAAAAAAAATAAAACAGTCAAATTAATAGTAGAAAGCAGAAAAAGATTTATTCAGTGTGGCCAAATTGAGAAGAGATTCAGTGACACTCCAAGCCCATCTGCAGGGTCCTGAAGTGAGGTTGAAGTTTAAGGAGAAGCCAGAGAAGACTGAAGTCAGTGTTTGGTCCGCCCAACATTGACCCATCTTCATCTTTTCTCTAAGATGGTCTAAGGAGAAGTCCCCCTTTTGGCTTTAGGCTATCTTTTCTTCGAGCATGAGATTCCTGCGGGGAAATCCCAGTTTCTCAGAGTCCAGTGTTTCAGCAGTAGATGGCCAAAGTGAGGGACACAGTGTCTCTTTGGAATATCTTCACTCCTGACAGGCTGGTTACACTACAATATCAGGAGTCACAAGGCAGAGAGGCACCAGATTAATAAATTAATAATCCAAGATTGTCTTAGGTCTGTGTATGGAAGGGGCGTGGCTTGTAGCTGTGAGAGGAAGGGAAAGTGCATGCCAGAGTGAGCTTGCTTAACAACTGTCACCAGAGGACTGCGGGGGGCGTGGCCTGATTTCTGGGAAAGTTGAGGCTGCGAGACAGCCTGTAACCTAAACCCAGGAGGAGCAATAGTTTAAGTGTACCAGTTCCAGAGCCGCTTACCTGGTCTGGGAGGCCCAGGAAGTTACGGGGCCGATACAATCTGCGCAGGCCTGGAAGGATGTGGGTCTGTGCGCAGAGGTTGTGTCTATCTGCAATATGCAGCAGGTCTGCCCTAGGCGCTCCAAAGAGAGCCGGCTGGTGGAAGGAAGCTCGCGGAGTCTGAGAGGCAGGATGCTGGGAGCAGAGAAGGGCGGGGAAGAGAGGTTCGGAGGTAGCAGCCTGGGTTGTGACCTGAGGGAAAAGGCTCGAGTTCACTGTGTTCACCTGGGGGCCAGGCTTACCTGCTGGGGAAGGGAATGACCAAGGGAATTTAGAGATCTTGGCGAGGGGATGGGAGGGCTATAGAGGTGGGGGGCTAGGCCGTGTCCACGGAGCTCACAGGTAGAGCACTTCCCTAGCCTTAGCAAGGGTGAGCCTCTGGGTTCCATCCCCAGCACCCCAGAAAGAAAAAAAGGAGGCTAGATAATAAGTCCAGGCCGGGATGGGGGTGGGGGTGTTTACACTATTGCAGAGTCTTATCTGCAAGAGAAAATCCTTGGAGCTTTGTGTCTTGTCCCAGCTGGGGATGGGGCTCAGTGGTCCTGTTTGCCTAGTATGCATGAAGCCCGGGTTCAGTCCTCAGCAGCCTGTAAAACCAGATGTTCAGCTTTAAAATTCAGGCACTTGGGAGGTGGAGGCAGGAGGAACACAAGTTCAAGGTCATTCTCATGTACTTTGTGAGTTCCAAGCTAACCTGGGCTACATGAGATGCTGTCTCAATTAATTTATAAAGGGGGAGGGGCTGGTGAGATGGATTAGCAAATTAAAGATGCTTGTTTCTAAGCTTGATGAGCTGAGTTCAATTCCCAGAACCCACATGGTAGAAAAAGAGAATCTTTGGACTATTAATCAGGTCACTAGGTTCTGATATTACATTTTTACTCTGACCTCCATGAGCACACACACACACACACACACACACACACGAACATACACATAAAATATATATATACACACAGGTAAAAAATAATAAGCAAATAAATGAGTTTATAAAACCTAAAGGAGAAGCTGGAGAGCTGACTCAGTGGTTAAGAGCACTAGCTGCTCTTCTAGTAGACCTGGGTTTAATTCCTTGTACCCACATGGATGGTGGCTAACAACCATCCTTAACTCAGTTCCAGGGGATCCAACATAGTCCTCTGGCCTCTGTGGGCATTGCAAGACACAGGTGCATTTACAGACAGGCAAAACACACACAGACAAAATAAAAACATATCATTAAAAAAAGAGAGACTTAACCCTAGTTGATGTTGGAAAGAAAGACAAGTCCTGTTTTCAGAGACTCGGGACTCAGTGGTCTCGTTGGATTTGCCTTATAGACTGAGCCTTCCCCACGATTCTTGTCCCTATTATCTTTCTATTCATCCTGTCATGGGAGATGATTAAATTCTGAAGACTGAGGCTGAGCGTGGTGGCTCATGCCTATAATCCCAGCATTTAGGAGGCTGAGACAGGAGGATTGCCTCTACCTAGAGGCCAGTCTGAGCTACAGCGTGAAGCCAGATTACAGGGGCTTCAGCTGCACAGGGGATTAGCCACACCCTTCTGCTGCTTCTCCCCCATCCCAGGTACAGCAGACAGGCTCCCCACTTTGACACAGTTGCTCTCCAATAGGCCAACCACAGGACCAGCCTGGCAGCCTGATTTATGACTTTATCCTATCTAGTACCTTTCTAAGGCCTACTGCTTAGCAGTCCCAAGGTACATTCACCTTGCTAAAAGGCTTTATCTCTGGCCAGAGGCCTCTCCCCTCTAAAAGCACACAGAAGCAAGGAATTTCCTTTGTTCTACAACCTAGGGTTGGATCCATCCCAGCTTCTCCCACTGCAGGTGGCCGGTGGGGTTAGGCCACAGCATTTCTCTATTGGCCCGGAAAAGAACTTTTATTTGTTTAACAGATTTTTGTTGTTGTTGTTATTTGTGTGTGTGTCTGTCTGCCTGTCTTCTGTGTCTGTGGATATGTTTGTTTGTTTGTTTGTTTTCATCTTTTTGAGGCAGGGCTTCCCTGTAGCCCCAGCTGCTTGGAACTCACTACATAGCCCCAGCCAACCGCAGTGTCACAGAGATCCGCCTGCCTCTGCCTCCTCAGTGCTGGGATTAAAGTTGTGCACCACCACACCTGGTCTGGTCTGTGAATATGTGCACACCCAAATCTCCCCTCTCTGCTGGTCGGAACTCTGCCTGGTTCCCTAACCTCTTGCTCCACGAGGCGTCAGAATTTCATGAATGAAGGAAGGGACTAGGGAGTGAATACAGACCACAGACACAGCGTGCAGGTGCTTTTCTGTCTGTAAGCAGTTTCCACCCCTATCTGGTTTCTGAGACAAGGAAAGCGTGTCTAACTTATCTGAACTTTAGGTCAACTTTAGAAAGTCAGTGAGTTAGAGGTGACTGGATGAGACTGGTCTCGAGATCAATGTAACCAACTCAGGTCAGCCTGGCTCCTGGCAGTGCCCGTCCTGCCCCTGTCTACTCCAGCTTGAATGGTAGGCCCTGCTGGATGAGCTGATACCAGCCTTGATGACCTCTGGTCCTGGCCATGCTGTCTGTTGATCCCCTTCAAAAGAGGGCGCATTGGAAAGCATGGAGCCCAGCCCCGAGGCAGGAAAGTCAGGTTGTCCATCTTGCTTTGGGGTAGAAAGGGCGCCCTTGGCAGAGGAAATGGCTCGAGGTCAAGGAGAGGGCTGGGCTGGTGACAGAGGTGTGTGGACCTCCTTAGGAGGAAGGTTGGGGAAGGCTAAGGTGAGTAGTCAGGGTGCGAGCCCAGAGCACAAGACCCTGCAGGGCCTGGGAAAGTGAGGACGGCATCGGGCCCACTAGCTGGGGCACATGTGACTTTTTGGTGTCCCTGATGGGAACAGACTCAGCAGCATGGAGAGGCCAGAGTAAGGAGGAAGCATAGGACAGAGCAGGTGACTCCGAAGTTCACACCACGCCAGGTGTGAGGCAGAAGCAAACAGATCTCTGTGAGATTGAGGCCATCCTGGTCTACACAGCTAGTTCCAGACAGCTGGGGCTATAGGGAGGCCCTGGCTCAAACAAGAATGAAAGCAATAGAAAACAGAAAGTTCACATGTAGGAGGGAAGTGACGGTTACATTTATTAATTTATTTGTCCAGGGGAAGGGGATGGTACCATGGTGTGCATGTGGGGGTCAAAGACCTTGTGGGTCTCAGGGTTCAGTTCGGGTCGTCAGCACCAACACTGGCGGCCAGGCCCTTACCTGCTTAGCCATCTTGCCGGCCCTACTATACTTTTTATTTTGTCCTTTTTTAAAAAATAGGATCATTATGTCCCAGGCTGGTCTCAAACTTACTGGGTAACTGAGGATAGCCTCTACCTCCTGAGTGCTGAGATTACAGGTATGTGCCACCACATCTGGTTTATGTAGTGCTGGGGATAGAACCCAGGGCTTCTTGCATGCAAACTTTCAACTGAGCCACATCCCCAGCCCTTCCTTTCCATTTTTTTTATTTCATTATTCTCATCGATGTGTATGTGTTTGTCTCCATGTATGTATGTGAACATGTGTGTAGGTGACTGCAGAGGCAATAAGAGAGCATTGGATCCCCTGGAGCTGGAACTACAGGTTATGAGCCGGCTGCTGGGGCTGCTGGGAACCAAACTGGTCTTCTGCAAGAACAGCAAGTGTCCCCAGCTGCTGAGTCATCTCTCTAGTACCCCCAGCCCTGCCTTCTATTCTTAATATAGGGGCCAGACTAACACCCTCCCTGCCTGCTGATTGATGTCCCTCAGGGCTAAACGCATGAAGATTCTTTAACTTGCAAGGCTCTAGATAGAACCCAGTTCTCATTCCCTCAGATATACGTGATCCTTGGCTTGTAGAATCTGTGGAAGATTCTAAACCAAATCTCAGGTAGGAAGAGAGTATCCAGACCTAGCGCTCTAAACCCCCATGCCAACCCTGTCCAGCTGTCTTCTCTGAAGGAGAAGCACTATTCCTGCCTAGAACCCTGTTTTTCCAAGTGACAAGAGACAGCACAGTCAGTCTTTCGTCATTCCTGGGAGCTTCCTCCACTGCCAGTGGGATATTCTCACCAGTCTTTGCCAGATCTAAAACCCGGGTTCCAATAGATCCTCCTGGGTCAAGAGGCAGGTTGGACATAGAAGTTCTCCCAGGAACTGGTTGGTGCTGGATGGAGACCTCTGTCTACACTGTTACCTCATTCTGCCTCTCAGTATGTTTGGATTGGATCTGCTCGGTGGCCAGTTGGTGCATCATCTCCCAAGGTTCGGAGGAGGCTTAGGGCAGTGGTGACCCCTTGACCTCCCACTCTGGGTTCTGGGGTCTCTATTTGTTTGGCTCAGTTTCCCAGAAGGTTCCAACTGGTCTCAACTGAACCAGGGCATCGATACAGAGGAAAACAGACCCTCAAGGGTCTTAGTCTCACTAAAAAAGAATTTAAGAATGGTCTCAGATGAAAGCTTTAGGAGTTTAGAGGAAAAATCTCCAGGGCAGGCAAGCCGTAAACCTCAGCAGTGCCCTGAGGAGGAGAAAGGAGAAGAAGAGGATAAGCCATAAAAACCAAAGTTTAGAGCCCGGATGGCAGGGAAAAGAAATCCAAAATGTTAGGGTGACCCAAAGTGGAGGGAAGCCATAGAAAAGAGATAGAAAGAAGAAAAGCAGAGGTTACACCGACCAGAAAGATGTAAAAAATCAAACCAAAACAACAAACCGAACAAGCAAAGGAGCGTAGACATGCCTGCCACAGCCCTATGCAACTGCCCCAGTGGGCGGGGCTTCCGAGCAGGAAAAGGCTCATTAGCCCTCCACCTATCTCTTTAGCAGGGCTCAGGTGAGATTTAGAAGGGGTGGTCCAGTGACTGAGCGGTTGACACTGGAAACTGGAACGTCAAGTCCATACCCAGGCCAGAGATTTTTATTCTCTTGACCAGTTTTCTCCTAAGCATCCTTTCTTGCTAGTTTAACAACCAGGAGGGAGAGGAAGTCCTGAGCCCTGACTGTCCACCATCCCAAGTCCATGTAACAGAGGAAAGTAGGGCCAGCTGCAGGGTGGGCCTCAGGTCCCTTGTCTTGGGCACATCTAAGAGCCATGTGCCCAAGGACCACTGCCAATGGGACATGTGACTGACAGAGGGGAGAGTGGAGTCCCCCTTCGTGGGTACTTAGTCTCAGTCACAAAAGACTTTAAGAATGGACTCAAACATAAGCTTTGGGATGATTTATTAAAATTTAAGGGCAGGCAAGCTATAAATTTCACAGATGCCTTGAGGAGGAGAATGGAGGGGAGAAGGAAGAAAGTCATAGAGCCACGAACTGGCATAGAGGTCAGACGCTCAGCAAGCTCAGCAACCGCATGGAGGGCACGCACGGGACCGCCTACAACCCTCCAGAGCAGGCTCTGGGCTGCTCTCTGGGCCTCAGCCACATAGGAGGCTCGGAGCAGGGCATGCTGCGAAGGTTTCCTGAAGGATTCTTTCTCGAGGACAAGGTGGGGAAGGAGAACTCCAAGGCCAGGGAGAAGCCTGAGCAAAGGCTCCGGGATGGGAACTCCATGGCAGGCTGTGGGAGTAACTAAGCTGAAGACAGAGCTACAGCCAGAGCAGGGTCCAGAGCAAGGGAAAGGTGTGCGGAGGGAATCTGCAGGAGCGGTAGGTAAGAGACAATGCAAAAGCTACGGGATCAAAGCTAGAAGTAAAGCGTTTATGTCATTGCCAGCTGGGGAGGCTGAGTCTCTGGCCTTGCAGAAGCAGAGGAAGACCTATTACTCCTTGTGAGCAGGGACTGTTTTTTTTTTTTAACTTATTTCTATTGTATGTGTGTGTTTTGCCTAGAAGTATGTAAGTGTACCCAAGTTGTGTAATGCCCACAGAGGCCAGAAGGGGATGTTAGATACTCTGGAACTGGAGTTAAGGACAGTTGTTAGCCACCATATTAGGTGCTGGGAACTGAGCCCAGGTCTTCTTCAAGAGCAGCCTGGGCTCTAAACCACTGAGCCATCGCTCTAGGCCATGAGCAGGGATCTTTGAAGGAAGCAGGTTAGTAACCACCTGGAGCAAGTGACTGATCTCTTGTCAAGAGTGATGAGGAGATGTAGCCTAGTACTGTCATGCTGACAACCCAGAGACCCCTACTCAGGTAAAGTCCTGATTCTTGACTATAACACAGAAAAGAATGGCAGGAGGCATCCACTCATGCAAAGTTAGCAAGTTTGCTAAGAAGAGATTGTAAGATGTGACTGAAGGACCCTCCCTCCTCCCAGCATACACCTTGACAACTCCAGCCAAATAACTTCTTGAATTCCCACCTACTGACCAGCTAGGCTGGGCTGGGCTAATAATACTTGCCCAGAGAGTTAGCTGTTCACATCTGCCCTGAGCAGCGCTCGCCCCCTCCCCCCCCACCTCTGGAGCCAGACACGCCAGCCTGGTTCCTCAGAGTCCTGGCCCCAGTCTCCCCAAGATGAGGGAGCTAGCATTTCTCCACTCCCGAGTGCAGAGAAGCTAGTCCTGTCTGGTCTTCTCTTAATAAAACCAGGTCCTGTTAGCTCCCAGCCGAGTCTCTGGTTCCTTCTGTCTGCTGGGTCTCTCGAACCCAGAACCTTACAGAGACAAAGGAGAGTACAACAGTTAGATAAGTACAGATGTTTAGAGAGAGAGAAAGTCAAGAAGATCAAGTGTAACTCTGGCAAGGAGGAAGATGTTCTAAAGAGACACTGTGTCCCTCATTTTGGCTATCAGATTGTTGAAATACTGGACCCAAGAAACTGGGATTCCCCCAAGAATCTCATGCTGGAAAAAGAAGTCCAGCCAGAGGGGAAACATGTGACATTTGTTAGACTGTAAGGTTTGAGTTCGGGTTTGATTCAGAGTGAGACCCAGCAGAAACAAATGAGAGACTCTGGCTTGGGAATTAACAGGACATTTATTAAGGGCACAGGGCTAGCCTCCCAGCTCAGGAGTGAACAAGCTAGCAAAGCCTAGGCTGCCTGTAGGCTTTTTAAATTAGGGGAAGGTAATTAACAAAAACCAGACTATAATTGGTGCCAGGAAGCTTATCTTCTCAGGAAGATTTTCTTATCTGTGTTAAGGAGCTACAGTCCCTTTTCACAGATGTTTGTGAATTCTGGAAGTTTGGCTGGAGTCACCAAGGTGTCTGTCAGTCCTCCTGAGTCCTGGAACTGCTGAGGGCTTCCCTTCAGTCACATTTTACATAGACCATCTTACAAAAGAGACAAAGATGAGTCAGTGGTGGGCAGGAGCACATCTTGACTGGGACCAGTTTAGATATGCCAACTCTGGCCTCTACTTAAACCTCAGCCTCACCTCCAGGACCATGAAGATGGACTTAGGGAGTGGGGTCCCGGAATCTCTTTGTCCTTTTCCCAATGTTGGACACATTGAATCAATTTCCCTTTATTTATTTTATTTTTTGCTTTTCACTATTAATTTGACTCTTTTAATTGGCTTATTGAAGATGGGTGGCTGAACATGGCTTCTTGGGGACACAGTTGTGATCCTAAGTCTGGTAATGGAGATCTGGGGGTGTAGCTTGGGTTGTAAAGTACTTGCCTAGTATTCTTGATTGAGGTCCTGGGTTGAGGCTTCAGTACTGAAAACATAAACTCAAGAAGTGCAGGCTTTTTAAGAGGGAGAGTCACCCTTGGGTGTCTTTTAGAATGTGTGTATGTGTGTACATACATGTGCCATGATGCAGGTGTGGAGATCAGAGGACATCCTCTGGACTGGTCCTTACCTTTCACCTGTTTGAGACAGGATCTCTGTTGTTCTCTGCCCCGTAAGAGCATATGGCAGGCTAGCTGGGACAAATGCCTCCAGGGATTCTCCTGTTTCCATGAACCATAGGATTACACAATCTTTCCAGGCTTTATGTGTGTACTGAGCATTCAAACTCAAGTGACGGGGCTTCTGTAGTGAGTGCTTTACATGCTGAGCCGTCTCCCCAGCCCTGATTCTATGGTTTTCTAAGTTCACATTGCTCAAAGGATGTAATGTAAAGTTTAAACTTTAAGTGAATTAAAAACGAAGTTAAAGCAAACTGCCTATTGTTAGGTGTGACTGGAGCCTCCAACCCCCTACCCCAGCAGCTCCAACCCAGACTGTCAGGGGCCTCTGAGATCTGAGAGATCTGAGAAAAGAACTGAATTGATAAGATCCCCAACCCATGATTCACAAACAGCTGTAAAAAGGACTACTTCCTGGCCAGAAGCCTACCTTAAACATCAATCAGATGTCATGGCAATCCCAACCCCCCTCCCCTAAAAGCCAGGAGGGGGCTGAGGGCTTTTGAGGCTTTGAGGCTTTTGGATTAGGGGGCTGAGCTCGCTCTGCCAGGGAGTTTGCCTCTGGAACTCTCCCTGAGGGAGCTCCTCCATCCAGATCTGGAGCCCGGTTCCCTGGAGCCCCGTCCCCAGCCCCAAGATGAGGGGACTAGTCTCCCCATCTCTTCGGACCCAGAACCTTACACCTATTTATTTACTACTTTATTTACTTGTTTTTGTTTTGTTTTGAGATGGGGTTTCATCATGTAGCCCTGGCTGGCCTGGAACTCACTATGCAGACCAGGTTGGCCTGAAACTCACAGAGTGCCTTTGGCTCCTGAGTGCTAGGGTTAAAGGTGTGTGCCACCACGTCCTGCTATTTCACTTATCTTAAAGAATTTCCTTTTGTAATTGAAATCATCAGATGGTTTTCTGAGTGTCTTTTAGATTCGGGATGAGAGGATAACTAATGCAGTTACACTCAGCCACGAACATTCTGCCTCTGAGTAACACAGTTCTCTTGATTTTTTTGTTTCATTTGTAGTTTTAAAATATTTTTGTTAATTCTTTGGGCACTTCATATAATGGACAATGTATTTTGATCACATTTCCTCCCCCTGCAACTTCTCCCAGATCTCTCTCCCCCTCTGACCCACACAACTGCATGTTTATTTTTTTCTCCTTGAGTCTATATCTAAAGATGCAAAGTTATCGTACACATATGAGGAAAAGCATGTGATGTCTGTCTTCCTGCTTCTGGGTAACCTCACTCTGGATAATTGTTTCCAGTTCCATCCATTTACCTGTGAATTTCATAATTTCCCTTTTTTAAATAGCTGAATGATATTCCACTGTGTAAATGTACCACATTTTCATTATCCACTCATCAGTTGATGGACAGCTGAGTTGTTTCCATTTGTGAGCTGTTGTGAACACAGCAGCAATGATCGTGATGAGCAGTTAATCGTTAATAACAGGCGATTCCAGCTGGGTGTGGTGGTACATGCCTGTAATCCTAGCGCTCAGGAGGCAGAGGCAGACAGATCTCTGTGAGTTTGAAACCAGCCTGGACTACAGAGTGAGTTTGAGAGCAGGCTGTACAGTGAGACCCTGTCTGTAATACTAGTACTAATACTACGGCATTCCTCGTAATTCGTGAGGCTTGGTTCCAGGACCCATGTACATACCAAGCCCCAGGGACACATTATACCATTTGCCAGTGTTGTGTTTCCACAATCCCAGCACTAGTTAGGAAGAGGCAGGGGGATCAGAGGTTCTTGTAGAAGACTCAAATTCAGCTCCAACACCCATCTCAAGTGGCTTATAACCTTCTGCAACTCCAGCTCCAGGGAATCTGATGTGTCTGGCTTCCACAGTCATCCGACTCATGTGCACATACCCACACACAGACACACACAAATACACATACTTAAAAGTAATAAAATCTGGGGCTGGGGAGATGACTCAGCAGTTAAGAATATGGACTGCTCTTTGAGAGGACCCAGATTCAATTCCCAGCACCCACATGGTGGCTAACAACTGTCTTTAAGTCCAGTTCCTAGGGAATCTGACATCCTCTTCTGACCTCCTTGGGCACTGCATGACATGGGTGCACTTACATACATGTAGGCAATATACTCATACACATAAATATAAAATCTAATCTCAGCACTTCAGAGGCAGAGGCAAACAGACCTCTGTGAAATCAAGGCCAGCCTGGTCTCCACAGTAGTCCAAGAGCTACATGAAGACCCTGCCTCAAGAAACAAAAACACAGAAGAAAGAGCTTTAATGGGAGATCTGCAGGCTCATGGCCATAGGCACCTGGAGACACTAGGAGGGTTGGAACGTGCAGTGTAGACAGCACAACAGGGTCTTGAGCAGGGAGAGAGCCTGAAATTTGGTGGCGGGGGCGGGGGGGGACAAAGGGCTTCTGACTGTTATAGGTGTTCATTCATAGCTTGGTCCAGCCTAAGCGCCAAGAAGCAGGTCAAGTGTCTTTTACCCACTGAGCCGCCTTGCCCACGCCCACGCTCTTCTTAATGAAATTTTGCAATGCAGCCCAGGCTAACCTCAAATTCTCAGTCCTCCCGTCTCAGTCTCCCTAGGGCTTGGATTATAGGCCTGCCCCACCCTCCTTAGCCACCCACACTTTTGGAATCATCCCTGGATGTTTATGATGTCGGAGGTGTGGTTACACTGTATTGTTTAGGAGAATTATCAAGGGACAGACTGGACAGAGTCAGCAGCAGAGGAAACTTTCTTCAAAAGAATTGGCTCCTCCTACCTTCCTGCCCAGGGCCAGGACAGCTGCTGGGTGTGGCAGATTCAGATTTCAGTCTGTGAGCCTTTCCTGGGGGCCTGAAGCCTCTCCCTTCCTCCACTGCCACCTGGGTGGGTGGGGCAGTGGTGAGGGACACTGCCCGTTTTCTTTGTGGCCCTGGGCACTCCACTCCCAGTAGGACGGCCATCCTTAGGTAGGGACTCTGGCTAGCTGCCAGCCTGCCTCTGGACACAGGTGGGAGGCCAGTGGGTTGCTAGGATGTGTGAGGGGCTCCTGGCACTGGGAAATGTGTATCTCTTCTTCCCTTCCGTCCAGCAGGTCATCCCTGATGACTCAGGGGCTGCCTTAGGCATTCCCCACACTTTTAAAATATTTCTTTTTAAACATTTCTTTTTAAATATTTCTTTTATTTTGTTATGTGTGCATACATGTGTCTGTGTGCATGTGTCTGTGTGGGAGTCCAGAAGAGGGCTTCAGATGCCTTGGAGCTGGAATTATAGGCATTTGTGAGGTGCCTGGTGTGGGTGCTGGGATTTGAACTCAGCTCCTCAAACCTGAGCAGCAAGTGACCCTAACCACTGAGTCATCTCTCCAGCCCACACTTATATCTGACGCCACATGTGGAGGTGACATCCTCACAGTAAGGGTGAGTCTCCCTGGTTCTATAGGAGAAGAGCTGAATCCAAAGGAAACCCACTGAGGTGTCCAGGTTCTCGTGTCCTGGAACAAAGCACTGGATCAGTGACGCGCAGACAGCGATAGAAGCTGATGCAGTTTATTAAGGAAGAGAAAGGTGCCCCTTAGAATGGGATGGGTTCCAGCTGGGCCAGGTCCAGGACTCCAAGCCCTGGGCCTGGAGGGGAGTCATAATCCTTCACAGGTCACTGATCTATTTACAAGTAGCACTCATCTTCTCTCTCGTTTGGAGATAGAGGGATTGTTTCTGGTACATGCCACTTTGTTACACATAGCTGACCTGGCCTTTCTTTGCTTTAAAAAAAACTTATTTATTATCATTGGGGCGGATGTGGAGGTCAGATGACGACGTCGTGGCGTGGTCCTCTCCTTTTACCTTTATGTGCATTCTGGGGATCAAACTCAGGTCACAAGGCTTGTGTCTCAAGCACATTTACCCACTGAGCTGTCTTGACGGCCCCATCATTGGTTTTGAGCAAATGTAGATTTATTAAGGAAAAGTGAGGAAGAGCTCTGGAGAGTGGGAGAGCTCCAGGGGAGATGGAACCAGTGTCACTTGTAGATAACCAATGGCAACCCTGCTGTATATCCAGTGAAGTTGTGTGGCTGTGCAAAGGTTCTGAGTGGGATCTTCAGATCGCCAAACTCTGGGACTCTTTGGAGTACGCCAAGGGTCAGGGTATCCCTAAATCCAAGTTGGCGCAGTTGGACCCAGACCAGGAACCCTAAGGCCTGACATTCGGAAACTTCCAGACTTAATCCTTCATGGAATGGAGCTTCCTTGTCCTAAGACCTGGACACACAGGGCAAAAGGCTGGTGACATGGAGAGAGGGTCTGCCGCACGTGCTTCCCACCCGCTGCCTGCAGTTCTGCTAACTGGGCTGGAGTATGGTCAGCCTGAGGGAAGCCAGCCTTGGGCCGAGCCCACTGCTCTTGGGGCCATCACCACATGTGGGTCAGTGAGAACTTTGATCACATCTGACCATTGCTCTGGCTCCCCCATCCAAGCTGCCTGGACTTGTTCAAGGTAAAACCAAGCCAAGCCATGGGACATAGGAACATTGTGTACCCTGGTCTACTTAGAAATGCCTGCCAAGATAACAGGACAGACCTTAGCACTGGGTGGGGACATGTGACATTTGGGGAATAGAGGACTTAAAAGAAATTTTTTTTTTTTTTTTGGAGAGTCTCATGCATCCCAGGCTGGCCTCAAACTTGCTATGTTGCCAAGAATGACCTTGAACTCTGTCTTCCTGGCTCTACCTCCCAAGTGTTGGGATTATAGACATTTGACACCAAACTGGTCTTTGAGAGGACTTCAATTGTCCATGAACCATGAACAGACACACCTCTGGAGTCCTCCACAGCTCTAGGACTGCACTGAAAGCAGCATTCTGCTGCGTCTGTCCTTGGTCGTCCTGGGAGAGTGGGTAGGCGGGACAGAAATGCCAGGAGCCCTCTGTCCCTTTGGGGTAGAGGGAGAGGTGGAAGCAAAGGAGAAAGGCAACGCGGGCCTTGTGCACTCACCCTGTGACCCACCTTACCATGTCTACCTCTCAGGTCCATCCTTGGCTAGCCTGCCCCCACTGACCTAAACAAGTCCCCAGAAAGTGACCTGGCCAGATGCCTTCTGAGGAAGCCTAGGAAGGAATCCAAGAGTGACTCTGGAGGCAGGGCTTCCAGGAACTGGAAGGGACCCCTGCGAAAGGGACTGGGCAGACAGCCGGGACCACTCGATGGCAGCACTGGCCGGGTCACATCTACATCAAAGAGGCCAGAGCAGGTTGGGATTCAGTATCTAAGCTGCTCACTCTCTCAGGGACAGTGGGCCACTCAGTTTCTCTCCAAGAAAGGCGATCCTTCCAGCAGGAGCCTGTGCAGGGAGTGGCTCTCCCAGACCCATCAGTCCTGAGGCCTGTGGTTCTGGGAGCCTATGGCCTCCCAGTCAGACACAGGTCAGCCCTTCCATGTCCGCTGAGCTTCAGCCCTAATCACATTAGCAGGGCGTCTGGCTCCAGCTCTGGCAGGTTACCTTGTTGGCTCCCTGCTTTCCAAATGTCCAAGGCCAGCTGATTAATACAGATTATGTCCTCATGACGCATGGCTGGGTTTTCTTGGTCTGACAGGAGTTTTCTAATCCTGAGAATGAGCAGGGGAAGACACAGGCCTGCTGTCCCTAACATACCTTCAGTGTTCTGCAGAGCGACAGGGCACTCCCTGTCCCCAATTCTGCAGGTGACCTGCATCTCTCCCACCCTGGAAGATGCTGTCTGGTGTGGTTCTCCCCTCCATGGCTTGGTATGTCTCTCCCTTGGGACTCAGAGTTCCTGTCCTGTGGCCCAGAGCAGTGAGAAACAAGGAACAGGAATCAAGAGGCCACACTCAGTGCAGGGGTGCTTTGACAACTCCAGAGTTCACTCAAAATGTGGTCATCACCACCATCACCTTGTCATCATCACCACCTTCATCACTACCTCCATTATCACCATCATCATCACCACCTTCATCACTACCTCTATTATCACCATCACCTTGTCATCATCACCATCTTCATCACTACCTCCATTATCACCATCATCACCACCACCACCACCACCAAAATCACCACTAGTGGTGTCACCACCGTCCTTGCCACACTGTCATGACCATCGTCATCAGCCCATCATCATCACTCTCTTTGTCACTATGATTATGTCACCAACATTAATGCTACCACCACTGTTATCAGCATCAGCATCATAACTATTGTTGTATAAATTTTCTCACGGCGGGACCCAGCATTCAGCCTCGTCCCACCCCCAGGTTTGAACCGACTGAAGGAATAGAGAATGTTCTTTAGAGAGATTGGTTTATTTCGGGTGCTCCATAAAGTCATTGTTACCGCCCGCCCGTCTAGAGCAGCCACAGTGGTGGGCAAGTCTCTTTGTCCACGGCGCAGGGCTCTTTGTCCACGGTGCAGGGCTCTTTGTCCATTCCCAGCCTGTGTTTTGCTTCCACTCACATGATCCTTAGGACTGCGGGGACTTGGAGCGCTGCCTCCTTGGTCTTGGCCTTCTGCGTGGGCCACCTCCGCCGCCACGCCTCCCTGCCAGTGATGGACTCCTGCCCTTTAGAACCATAAGCTAAATAAACTCCTCCTTTTATAAGTTCCCTTGGTCAGTGGTTCGGTCACAGCAACAGAAAGCAAACTAATATACTGGTTTATGTAGGAGGCTCAGGCCACTGTGGGCAGTGTCATCCCTGGGTGTGGTGGCCCACACCTTAAATCCCAGCACTCAGGAGGCAGAAGCAGGCAGACCTCTGTGAGACTAGAGGCCAGTTTTGTCTACATAGGGAGTTCCAGGCCAGCTGAGGCTACAGGGAGACTCTATCTCAACGCCCCCCCCCCCCTACTCCCAAGAAAGAAAAGTAGTTGAGCAAGTCGGTGAGCATCACTTCTACAAGGTCTTTGTGCAGGCCCTGCTTCCCAGTACCTGCCTTGAGTTCTGGCTGTGACTCTCCGGAGCGAAGCTGAAATAGCCCTTTTCTTCCTGGTTGTTTTTAATAGTGTATTATCACAGCAACAGAAACTGAACTGGAACAGTGATAATGCTGCTGGTAATGAAGAGTTTGGTGGTTTGAGTAAGTGCCTCCCATAGGCTCAAGTATTTGAATGCTTGGTCAGTTGGTGGCGCTGTTTTGGGGCGTCATGGAGTCCCTAGGAGGTGCGGCCTTGGTGGAGGAAGCGCGTTACTGAGGGTGGGCTTTCAGAGTTCATAGGCTCACCCCTTTCCAGTTTCTCTCACTCTACTTCCTGTGCCTGCTTGAAGATGTGAGTGCTCAACTTTCGGCTCTGGTTGCCGGCCACCATGATGGACTCTCCCTCTGGAGCTGTAGGTCAAATAAACTTTCTTCTGTAAGTTGCTGTGTCACAGTGTTTTATCACAGCAACAGAGAAGCAACTAATACAATTACCGAGTGCTCAGATATTTGAGCAGGAGCAGGCAGCAGGCGGGGCGGCGGGGGGTGGGGGGCATGACCAGACACAACCTGAAGTTGGGGCAAGGACACACTCAACGTCTGCCAATGTGCTGTCCCCAGCAAGCCAAACCTCCGAGCCTCTGCAGACAGCGGCACCAACTGGGCCAAGTATTCACGAACTTGGAGCCTGTGGGGACATCTAAACTCCAGTTACCACAGTTACCCTGGCTTCCCTGGGCTCGTGACCATATCCTAGTGCAAAAGCATTTAGTATGACTTTAAAAGTCCCCACAGTCTTCACCAGTCTCAACACTGTTCAAAAGTCCAAAGTCTTTTCCCAGACTCAAGGTAGTCCCTTAACTGTCCAACCCTCTAAAAGAAATTACGTACTTCCAACATACTGTGGCACAGAATACACATTTTGGTTCCAAAAAGCAGGAATGAGGGCATAATGATAAAATGTTGGACCAGAGCAAGACCAGAAACCAGCAGGGTGAACCCAAGCCTCGTAGCTCCGTATCTGATGGCAGGGACTTCAGTTCCAAAGGCCTAGATGGCACAGCCCCAGCTTTGCTCCTGCAACACACATCTCTTTCTCAGGCTGGCGCCACTCCCTCTGTACAGCTCGCCTTGGCAGATGTCTCACAGCTCTGGCACCTCCAACATCTTGGGATTTCCTCTGCAAACCAGGCTTGACCTTCACAGCCTCATGCAATGGCCTCTCAGGGCCTTCTTTACACAGGGACTCCCCTGCTACATACTGCCTGGCCTCAGCGGCTCTATGAAACCATGAAAGAGGAATCAACCGGCCCCTCCCTCCCTCCCTCCCTCCCTCCCTCCCTCCCTCCCTCCCTCCCTCCCTCCCTCCCTCCCTCCCTCCCTCCCTCTTGCCTCTTTCATGCATCTAAAGCTGCCAGTTGGAGCCTATGAGGGACATTTCAATTCAAACTACCACACAGCAAAAGAGAAGTCGCTAACACAGTGGATAATGGTGATGATGATGGGCTAATGATGGCGGTGAGGAGGGCGGTGGTCATGTGGTCACGACAGTGATGATGGTCATGACGGCCATGATGGTGGTGACACCAGGGGTGGTTGTACTGATGTTGGTGATGATGACGGTGATCATGGTGGTGGTGGTGGTGATAAGGGTGATGGTACTGATGCTGGTGACGGTGACAGTGGTGATAATACTGGTCGTGGCGGTCATAAGGAAGATGATAGTTGTATGGTAAATACATTGGTTCTCTCTGAGGTTTTTTTTTTACTATTGGTTCATTCAGTGGCAAGTCCTGCCCTCTGACCAATAAGGGAGCAGGAAGGCGGGGAGAAGGGAGAGAAAACATGGCAGCGAGCTGGCGAAGGCCATGGGGAATACTCAAAGCCACTCAGGAGGAAAAGTGCCTGGTAAGCGCTCACATCTGAGGAGGCTCAAGAATTCTCTAAGTCTGCCTGTAGTGACCTGCGTCCTCCAGCATGGCCACACCTTCTAAGACCTCCCAAAACAGCACCACCAATCTGAATACTTAGAGCCTGTGGGGGGCATTCTCATTCAAACCACCACAAGAGCAATCAAGAAAAGGACCCCACAGAGATGCCCACAGGCAATTGGATAGTGATGTCCCCAGCTGAGGTCCCTCTTCCTAGGTGTCTCTAGTTTGTGTCAGGCTTACAAAAATCAACCAGCACAAGCCACCCCTTTTTTGTCAACTTCACGCACAAACATCACTGTGAAACCATGACCCTCCCTTTCTTGTTTATTTCCAAGATTATGCTAATATCATAACATAAAATATAGTGCAATCTTAAAACTTCCACAGTCTTTAAAATTCCAATGGTTTAAAAGTCCAAGTTCCCTTTAAAAATCCAAAGTTGGGGCTGGAGATATGGCTCAATGGTTAAGAGCACTGGCTGCTCTCACAGAGGACCTAGGTTTGGTTCCCAGGACCTACATGGCAGTTAACAACCACCCATAACTCAGTTCCAGGGATTCCAATGTCCTCTTCTGACTTCCATGAGCATTGTATGGCACAGGTACACTTACATTCAGGCAAAACACTCATATGCATAAAAAATAAAAATAATAAAAATGAAATATTTTTTAAACTAATAAATAAAAATCTGATGTCTCTTAACTGTGGGCCCCTATAAAATAAAATTTAAAAAGTTACTTTTGTATTTCAAAAGAGAAGAATCAGGCACTCTTAAGCAAAACCAAAGTCCAGTAGTATAGTTCAGTGACCAACATTTGGGACTCAGTGTCTTCGGGGCTCCAAAGGGGTTGGGTTATCCAACTTCTCCAGCTCTGGCATTCATAGGACACACGTGCACACACACACACACACACACACACACACACACACAGCTTGTCTTGTAGGCTTTTAGGCCCGTTCCACTTGCTACTGTCCTTAGAAGATGTCCTGCGGTCCTGGCCTCTCACCGTGCTTATCCCCAGCTTCTCTCCGTGACCCCTTCAGTCCTGGAGTCTTTGGGCGAGGGGCGGTTTCTTTGAGACAAGTTCTCTCTGTAGCTACAGATGGCCTGGACCTAACTGACAAAGATCCATTTGCTTCGCCTCCCAAGTGTGGGGACAAAAGGTGTGCACCACCACACACAGCTAAGTCCTGGAGTCTCAACTGCAGCTGGGGCTGCAGCTCCTCCTAGTCTCTTAAGGTGCCAAACCTCAGCTTCTCTGTATGACTCCCTCAATTCTGCAGCTTTCATACTGCCAAAACCAGTGCCACAGGAAAGTACCACATGGGAGGACTCTCAAACATTACAAGTTCAGCTGCCAGCTTGAGATTCCATCTTAGGTCCCCTGGACCAGAACTTCTGAGGACTCAACCTGAGCAAATATCTCCCAGCAGACTTCACCTTGATGATGCTGGCCTCTTATTAATCACAACTGATTATTTTAGCCCCATCTGGTCAATATCCATTATCCCAGTAAAGCAGAAAAGGCTTTACTTTCATAAATTCTTAATTCAAAATATCACACAAGCCTGATAATGTGGCCTCTTTCTGAAACTTCACAAGCCAGGCCTCCTTTCTCTCAGCATTCTTAGCTTCCAAACTGCCCGAGAAACAGTCCATTAAGTTTGGAGCACTTGCTTTTTCCAGCCCAACATTCCAGATGCTGCCACAATCCTGCCCCAAATCAACAAGGTCAGGTGCATAACACCTCACTTCTGGTACTAATTTCTGTTCTAGTTTGCTTTCCATTACTGTGATAAAACACTGACCAAAACAACCCACGGAGGAAAGGATTTATTTCATCTCATAACTCCCAGGTCACAATTCATCACTGAAGGAACTCAGTGAAGGAACACATTTAGGGAAGGAACTCAGGTAGGTACCTAAGACAGGACCTGAAGCAGAGACCGGGCATGAGAGGGTGCCACTTACTGGCTTTCTTTTTCTTTTCTTATACAACCCCAGCCCATCTGCCCAGGGATGGCACAGCATACAGTGGGCTGGACCCACCTGGATCAACCAGTAATCAAGAAAATGCTCCACAGAGATGCTCACAAAACCGAACCCACACGATCACCGTCACCACCATCATCACCATCCTCATCATAGCCTCATCACCATCATCCAATCATCATCACCATCCCACCATCATCACCATCCTCACCATGGCCTCATCACCATCATCCAATCATCATCACCATCCCACCATCATCACCATCCTCATCATGGCCTCATCACCATCATCCAGTCATCATCATCACCATCACAACATCACTACTATAATCACTATCATCAGCATTAACCCATCCTTATCACATCTTCATCAACATCACCCTGTCACAGTATCCCATCATGTGGGGGCTGGTAAAGAACATGGACTTTGAGCCAGGTGTGGTGGCGCACACCTTTAATCCCAGCACTCAGGCAGAGGTCAGCGGAACTCTGTGAGTTCCAGGCCAGCCTGGACTGAGACTCTGTCTCAAAGAAAACTAGCAGCAACAAAGACCAACACCAAATTCTGATCCTGGAATGAAGTTGAAGTCATTTTCACAGAGCTTTCTGATCCCTGTGGCTCTTTAGTACTTAGATCAGAAAATCCTGATTTCTACTCACAGGTTATCAGGCTACCTTGAGGGCCTGAGATAGCCACCATCCCCGGGGATTCACTCCCACACTAATCTGGGTGCTGGTATGAAAAAATTTCGTAGCTATGATCAATGTTAAAGACCAGCTTGCATCAGGTAGGTGGGCCCAACCACCCTTGAGAGGCCTTCAGAGCAACTCCAAGGTTCATGGGAGTGGGAGGATTGCCCTGTTGCAAGGAGCCCGCCTTCCGTTCCCATGCATCCAGCCTGCCCTTCGCTTCAGCTGCAAGAACAGCAAGGACTCCAGCCTTTGCCTTTACAGGGGCTGCAGCGGACAGAATCTATCTCTTCGCTCACGTGTTGAAACCCTAACCTGAGCAGTTGATGTTAGGGCTTCTGGGAGATGGTGAGGCGGTGAGGGTGGAGCCTTTATCACTGAGATTTGAACTTTTGTAAAAAGCTGCCTGGAGAGCCATCTGCCCGTCTGCAGTATGAGGTCATAGCAAGAAGATTGAAGACAGTCATCTGTGAACCAAGAACCATCAGCCCTCATGAGATGTAGGATTTGCAGGTGTCTTGACCATAGACTTCTGGCCTCTAGTACTGGGAAAGGCCAGTGCTGCCTCTCCTCACACTCCCTCACTCTCCTCCTCCTCCTCTTCCTCCTCCTCCTCCTCCTTTTCTTCTTCTTCTTCTTCTTCTTCTTCTTCTTCTTCTTCTTCTTCTTCTTCTCTCTCTCTCTCTCTCTCTCTCTCTCTCTCTCTCTCTCTCCTCTCTTTTTGAGATAGGGTCTTGTATAGCCCTGGCTGGCCTGAAACTCACTATGTAGACCTGTAGACCAGGCTGCCTTTTGTCAACTTCACACAAACTAGAGTCACCTGGGAAGAAGGAACTTCAATTGAGAAAGTTCCTCCATCAGACTGGCCCGTGGGCAGGTCCATGTAGCATTTACTTGATTACTAATTGATGAAGGAGGGCCCAGCCCACTGTGGGTGGTACCATCCATAGGTAGGTGGGCCTGGGCTGTATAAGAAAGGTAGCTGAGCAAGTCAGTGGGAGCCAGCCAGTAAGCAGTGATCCTCTGTGGTCTGCGCTTCAGTTCCTGCACCAGGTTCCTGTGTTGGCTTCCCTTAATGCAGGACTCTAACCGGCAAGTCAGATAAACCCTCATCCCTGAGTTGATTTTGGCCAATGTTTTATCACAGCAACAGAGAGCTAACTAACTAACCCACAGCCCTTCCTCCTCCTGCCTTAGCCTCCTGAGTTCTGAGGTCACATCTGGCCTTATTGTGTCATTCAGAAGCTTCTCAGTCGGTGGTGTGTTGTTGTAGCACCCTGACAGGCTAGACAGGGACCCTCTGAGGAGGAGGCCGTGTTTAGGCTCAGAAGCTAGGGCTGTTCCTGCAGTAGGTAGCCTATGGCTTGGCTTCCAGTGCCCGTAAACAGCACATCACACCCATGGCCCAGATGCCTCTGGCCAGCTGGGGCTCCATGTCGCTGCAGGTTTTGGGAGTTCTACCCTGGCAGTCAGATACTGTAAAGAACACCAGTGACTGAATCCTCATCTCAGTCAACAAAATCTAGGGGCCGCACACCAGTGGAGTCAGATGACTCGGCCTCTGTTCTGGGCTCCTCCTTAGCATGTCTATGTGATCATGAACACATCTGTTCACCCTGTAGCCCTGACGTCACTCTGGAGATCAGGGCACTCAACACACTCTCAGACACACTCTTCTCAGACATGGAATCAGGGTGGAGTATCACTCTGCAGGAGATGCTTGCCTGACCCACATACATCCCTGGATTCCACACCCAGTACCACAAAGTAAAAGAGAACAGAACAAATAAGCCTCACTCCCTGTGAACAGGAAAATGGAAGGTACTTGCTAGTGCCAGAGGGCGGCAGAGCCGCTCAGCCAGTGAAGGTGCTCACAGCCCCGCCTGGGGATGGCGCTCCACCTCCATCACCCATGAGGTGGAAAGGGAGAACCAGCTCCCACAAGTTATCCTCCAATCTCCACACATGCACACACATGCACGCACACATACCTAATAAATGTAATAGAAACAAAACCTAAAACCAGTGTCTGGAACACATTAAGGCTTCACTTGTGATTACAAGTATTTTCTTTTTAAAATGTTTTTATTAGCATATATTAATTATACATACTGAGTTTCATTATGACATTTTCATACATGTACATAATGTATTTTGTTGATATTAGTCCCCTGTTACCTTCTCCTGTCCACTCCCACTGATGCCTAAAAATATTTTATTTTTATTATAATAAAGTATCAGCCAGGCCTGGTGATGCGGATCTGTCATCCTAGCTGTTTAGGAGATTGAAGGAGGAAGATCACAGTTTCAAGGACTGACTGGGTTAGAGTGAGTTCAAGGCCAGTGTGGGCAACTTAGTGAGACCCTGTCTAACATTAACAAGTGGAAAAGAAGACTGGGCATAGTAACAACTTCCTTTATTCCAGCACTCGGCAGGCAGAGGCAAGTGGATATCTATGAATTCAAGGCCAATCTGCTTTACATGTGTTCCAGGCCAGCTGGGGCTACAGGGAGATTCTGTCTCAAAACAAACAAACAAAACAAAAAAGTGGAGAGTGAGGCTGGAGAGATGGCTCAGTGGTTAAGAGCACTGGCTGCTCTTGCAGAGGACTCAGATTTGATTCCCAGCACCCAACATGGTGGCTAACAGCCACCTGTAACTCCAATTCCAAGGGATCTGGGACCTTCTTCTGGCCTCCATGGGCATTGCATGCACAGGGTACACTCATTTACGTGTAGACAAAACACTTATATACATAAAATTATAAGTAAAGCCGGGTGTGGTGGCACACACCTTTAATCCCAGCGTTCCAGAGACAGAAGCAAGCAGATCTCTGGGAGTCAAGGCCAGCCTGGTCAGCTTGAGCTACAGGGAGACGCTGTCTCAAAAACATACATTTTTACATGTATATATGTACATATATATATAATTAAATTTTTATTTATTATTTTATGTGTATAAGTGTACATATTACCTGTATGTAATGCACCCGTGTTATGCAATGCCCGCAGAGGCCAGACGAGAGCGTCAGATCCCCTGAAACTAGAGTTACACATGATTGTAAATTGCCATGTGGGTGCTCTTAATTGCTGAGCCATCATCTCTCCAGTCCCAATAAAAAGAAATTTTTTTTAATTAAAAAAATGTGAAAAGGAGTCTGGGAGGCAGAGCGCCCGCCTGGCATGCAGGGCCCGGCTTCAATGCTACGCCTACAGAAGCGAGCAGGGAGGTGTCGAGGAGCCAGGCCTCAGCTGCTGGGCTCGGTGGGTCTCTCAGGACTTCCGAGACGTGATCTTTTCATGGATGCTGTGATATTTGATTATAAAATAAGTTCATCTAATTAAAACCCTGGCTATGGTTTGAATATGGTTTGTTCACAGGCCTGTTTTCCCAGCACTTGCCCAAGTTCCCTTGCCTGGCCTTAGGGTCCCTCAGCAGGCTGGATAATTCCCCTCCCAGGGCAGGGGTGGGGGGATCGTCTCGATTCATTCACCTCTTCCAGGACACCCTCACAAACACACCTAGGAATAATATTTTGCCCGCTGTCTGGGCAGCCCTTAAGAAAATGAGCTGCCACAATATGGAAATGACATTTCAGCATGCTGGAAAGGTATATCCTCATTCCTGATGTAGCTTAGGCTGGCCTGCTGTTTGTTTTAACCTCCAAATCAAGGTGAGGACCGTGATACTGCTCACAGGTCTCTGATGGCAGCTGCTTCATGCTTGCATGGCCTCCCGTCACAGAGCCTGTGTTTTCCTATCCACCTCAAGAAAGGTAACCCAACAGTTGATTAACACAGGTACGCATTTGTGTGCAGGCACACCATCTTGTGAGCTTGTGCTTTCTGGGATGAACAGAGTGTGACTCCAGCTCGGAAATGCACGAGTGGAAAGACTGCGCAGGGGCTGGTAGTGGGGCCTGTTTGGGAACTGGGTTGTGGCAGCTCTGAGCCAGTGCTCCAGAGAAGGCAGAGACTGTGGAGACTGGGGAGGGGACACTGTGAAAGGCAGTAAAAGTCCTCAGGAGGGAACTTTCATTGACACTGAAGAAGAACAGGGACCATGAGGAACAGCCGTGTGATAGATAGAAATGTCAAGGTAAAGCCACATCTCAGGACGAGGCATGGTGGCACATGCCTATAATTCTAGTACTTGGGAAGTGGAGGCAGGAAGATTAGAAGTTCGTGGTTGTCTCCCCCCGCACGGTGAGTGTGAGGTAGCCTGGGCTACATGAGACCCTGAATCAAAACCAAAACAGAGCAAAGAACTAGGGAGCTGGTTCACTCAGAAAGTGCTCTGTGCAAGCAGGAGGACCTGATGACCTGAGTTCTGGTCCCTGTAAGGTTCTGGGTTCGAGAGACGCAGCAGACAGAAGGGACCAGACTCCGCTGGCAGCTAACAGGACCCAACTTTATTGAGAGAAGACCAGATGGGACTAGCTCCTCCGCACCCATGAGTGGAGAAACGCTAGCCCCCCTTGGGGGCTAGCCTCCCCGAAGAGATGGGGGAGGCTAGCCCCCTCACCCCCATCTTGGGGCTGGGGCTCCGGGGAACCAGGCTGGCCGCGCAGCACCAGCAGCAGCAGAAGCAGAAGTACAAGCACCTTGTCCAAGTCCTCAAAACCTTTTAAACCTTCAGTCCCCTCCTGGCTTTTAGGGGAGGGGGGTTGCCATGACATTTGATTGATGTTTCAGGCAAGCTTCTGTCCAGGAAGTAGTCCTTTTCCAGAGCTGTTCGTGAATTCCTTGCTTATCTGCCAAGGAATTTGGGATCTGGAACCGGTTTGCAAGGGTTAGATAAGCTCTGGCTCCAGGTTTCTTCCAGAGTCGGAAACTGTTGGGGGTCTCATTCACACCTTACAGTCCCCACACAAAAAGCGGGGTGTGTCAGCATTCCCCTGTAATCCCAGCCCCAGGGAGGAATGTGCAGGACTATCTGGGCCTTGCAGGCCGGTCTAGCTGATTCAGCAAGCTTCAGGTTCATTGACAGACTTTGTCTCAAAAAATAAAGTGGAGGGGCCGGAAAGATGGCTCAGCAGTTAAGAGCATGGACTGCCCTTGCAATAGACCCAGGTTCAGTTCCCAGCACCCACATGGCAGCTAACAGCTAACAGTTCCAGGGGATCTGACGCCCGCTTCTAGCCTCCAAGGGCATTGCACAGAATGGGTACACTTACATATATGCAGGCAAAATATTCATACAGATAAAATAAAAATAAGAGAAAATTAAAAAAAATAAGGTTGAGAGCAATGTGGTCTACCTCTGGCCTCCATATGCATGTACTAGAACACACATGTACACATATGAAAATAACAAACAAGTCAGGCACACACCTTTAATCCCAGCACTTGGGAGACAGAGGCAGGTAGATCTCTGTGAGACTGGGGTCAGTCAGGTCTACACAGTGAGGTCCAGGTCAGGCAGGGTTACAGGGAGACCTTGTCTCAAAAAGACCAAACAAACAAAACAATAAGAAAGTGCTTTAAAGGAAATAAAAGTTTATTCCGAGTCAGATATGAGTGACCACAGCTCAGAACACGGTCAATCACCCCGAATGACATGTTCCAGCACGGAAGAGCTAACATGAACTTGTATGGTCAGGGAACAAAAGGGAGTTAGTTGTACGTCAGCACATTTTCCAGTGACATTGGAGGGGGCTGCAGGTGGCCCACATCGAAAGTGGGCGATCGCTCCCTCCTGTAGGCTCCTGATGTCATAGCATCCTGAGCTTTAGGGCTGGTGGAGGCTGGAGGTCAGCTAAGCTTAGAGATACTCTGGTGAGTGTATCTGTTAGTCATGAGAAAGGTCTGTAAGGTACGAAAGTTAAGCTAAATGGCCATTAAAGAGCCTTAGATAGCCTGAGATGACTTGACTCAGGACCTTGAGCATGCCTTCCCCCAGTCAAGGTCAAGCAGCCTGAAAGCCTTTAATATAGATGCAGCTGCTTCCAAGAATGGCCATTCACAGAAGATACAAAGAAAGAAAGTACACACGCAGCAAAGGTGTCTACATAACCAGAGCCCACCGCCTTTTTCTCTTCCTTCCTTCCTTCCTTCCTTCCTTCCTTCCTTCCTTCCTTCCTTCCTTCCTTCCTTCCTTCCTTCCTCTCTCTCTCTCTCTCTTTTTAAAATATAGGATCTCCCTGTAGCCCCAGCTGGTCTGGAACTCACTATATAGACCAGGCTGGCCTCAGTCTCACAGAGATCTGCCTGCCTTTGCCTCCTGGTATTAAAGGTATCCGCCACCATGCCGGGCACCCCAGGTTCCCTTGATCCACTCATGGAGTCCAGCACAGTGTGGACAGCCTTCAGGAGGCGGCCAGAGTCTCATGCTGGGCAGCAGCTGGAAGCCCAAGTGAGTCATTTTCCGTTTTTGGCTCCTACATTTTGAAAGCCTCTTTCAGCGACATTTTCCCACCCACCTCCAACAGAATCCAGATACAGGCTAGCCAATCTAAACTCTATTTACTATTGAGACAGAGTCTCACTAAGTTCCCCAGGATGGCTCTGAACTCATTCAGTAGCTCAGACAAATCCTGAACTTTCAATCCTCCTGCCTCAGCTTCCTAAAAAGCTGGGACTCTAGGCCTGTACTACCAGGCGGAGCTTTGATGTTGCTGTCACCATAATTTTCCTTTTTTTTTTTCCACGGGAACAAAGAGTCAACGACCATTTCTGTGTGCTGTACAGAGACAAGACCTCAAAGGCTTGTTTTTTCCTGAGTTGAATCTCAGGTTCATCTTAACTCCTGATCTTCCTGTTTTAATTTTCTGAATGCTGGGATTGTAGGCGTGTACCTCTATACCTGGCCCAATAGAATGGCTGTTAGTTCCTGTCGGTGGCCTTTGACATTCCCACCTCACGCAGGACTGACCTTCTGTGACCGCTAACATTGCCCACTATTATCTTTACTATTTGGGGTGCTGGGAACCAGACCTAGGGCCTTACACCTGCCAGGCAAACGCCCGGCCACTAAGCTATATCCTCTGCTGGCTTTTGTTTTTGTTTTTTATTTTTAACTTTTTAGATAGAGACAAGGTCTCCCTAAGTAGCCTAGCCTGGCCATGAACTCATTCTATAGCCTAGGCAGACTTGAACTTTTGACCCTCCCATTTCAGCTTTTTAAATTGCTGGAATAACAGCCCTGGCCACCAGACCAGCTCAACTTTGTCTTTTGATCAGGGAAATTTTGCCAACAGCCCATTGTACGTTCTGAACATAAAATCTGACATTAGCTCCGGGCTATTTATTTGCCTGGGCTCTCAAGATAACATACCACAGGCTGAGTTCCCAAGTAAGCAGACATTTTCTCACAGTTGTGGAGGTCAGAGCGCAAGCTGAGGGTGTTACCAGGGCTGGCTTCTCTCCGTGGCTACACCTGGTCCTTTCAGTGTGCACTGGTGTTCTCTCCCTCCTCCTCCTCCTCCTCCTCCTCCTCCTTCTCCTCCTCCTCCTCCTCCTCTTCTTCTTTTCTTTTGTGACAGTCTCTCATTATATAGTCAGCATGGCCTTGAATTCTTGATCCTCCTGCCTCAGTCTCCCAAGTACCTGAGCTCACAGGCTAATGTGTTCTTTCTTGGAGGGACACCTGTCACCCCAGACTGGGCCCATAAGACCTCGTTTCTGGGGCTGGAGAGACGGCTCCGAAGTTAAGAAGCTCTTTCAAAGGACCAGGGTATGATTCCCAGCAACCACAGGGCAGCTAATAATCATCTATAACTTCAACTTCAGGGGATTCAACGCCCTCTTCTGACCTCCGAGGGCACTGCACGACATGGGTGCACCTACCTACATGCAGGCAGTGCACTCATACACATAAAATAAAAATATTTTTAAAATAAAAGATCTCATTTCCCAGTTTCCTCTTTACCCTGCTCCAAATATAGTCTGGTGCTGAGGTGCCGGGGGTCAGGACCCTGGGAAGAGCAAAGTTCAGCCGGAAGAAGCAGGTTTAAAGAGCAAAGTTCAGCCGGAAGAAGCAGGTTTTCCTGCTTTCCCAGCAGTACCTTGGCCGCATCTCTTCTCACCCTAGGGAACTGGGCAATGAGTGGTATCTCTATAGTATGGATATGGTCTCTGCTTTAGAGTCAGAATCAATGTTCTGTGCTAGAATGAATTATTGCTGGCTTGTTTGGAAGGAAAAAAAAATATACAGATTTATCTGGGATCTTAATCTATTTCTAATGTAACAGTCTGGGTAGTTAATTAAGAACAGACGTTTAGAGACATCTCAGTGGTTAAGAGCACTTGCTGTTCTAGAGGATTCAAGTTCAATGCCCAACACTCATGTTCCTGTAACTCCAGCTGTAGGGGATCAGATACCCTCTTCTGGCCTCCAGGAGCACCTATACACATGTGAGCACACACACACACACACACACACACACACACACACACACACACACACAGAGAGAGACATAAATAAAAAATAAACTTAAAATTAATTTAAAAAATTTTTATACAAAATAAAAATTTATGCTGAGCATGGTGATACAGGCCTTTAATTTCAGCTCTTAGGAGGCAGAGGCAGATGATTCTCTGTGAGTTTGAGGCCAACCTGGTCTACATAGGGAGTTCCAGGACAGCCAGGGCTACAATAGTATAATAGTGAGACCCTGTCTCAAAACAACAGAAGTAGTGGGCTGGAGAGATGGCTGAAGAGTGAAGAGCACTAGGTGCAATGCACTCACACACATAAAATAAAGTAAAAAATAAATAAAAAACAAAAATAAGAAAATGGATCACAGTCCTAGAGCTGGGAGGTCTAAGGCCATCTGGCCCCCGTGGCCTCTTCTGGGGGCTCCTTGCTTCACTGGCGATGGGAGAGGACTTTGGGAGATCAGTGGTGCAGAGAGAGCTCATCTGTACAGTGAGTCACCACCTCAATAACCCGGGAGCCCGCTGATCTGTGAACCCATGCACAGGGCTCCTTCCCGCGTCTGCAACGCAACTCCTCGACACTCTCACACCCATGGACAGCCCCAAGCAGTGGTCACTGCACTGGGAGCCGGAGGAGTCCTGTCGGCCAGGCCTGAGCGGACCCTCGTGTCACTCCCTCGCAGTGGCTTCCTGTTCCGGCTGCACCTGTGTGGTGGCCAGTGCTCGCAGTTCACCCTGAATTTGCATCTCCTGCCCACATTTCTGTTTTCGGTGTCGTTCTACGCTCTGGAATTCACATAATTCATCTGTGCCCTCATGATTCACTCTGAGCCAAATATTCCAGTGAGAGTTTGGGGACAACACAATACCAAAATAACAAGGCACATGCAAACACTGCATGCGTTCACAAACAACATGCAAACGTGTCAGCAGATCGATGGCTCCCAGTGGACCTCAGAGGACGCACCGATGGGTAAGAGACTGGAGAAGGGGCTGGGTTGGAGCACTTGGTAGAACGCTTATCTATCTAACATGCTTGAAGTCCTGTGATTCTAACACCTCTTCAACCAAGTGTGGTGGCCCAGGCCTGCAATTGTAGCACTCAGGAGAGACAGGAGGATCAGCCATTCAAAGTCATCCACGGCAACACGTGGAGGTGGAGGCCAGCCTCCTTGCAGGAGACACTGTCCCCCAAAACAAACACAAAGCTAGGTGCTGTGGCAGAGGCAGGCCGATCTCTGTAAGATCAAGGCCAGCCTACAGAGCAGTTTCCAGGCCATCTAGAGCTACAGGGAGACCCTGTCTCAAAAGAAAACGAAAAAGAAGGTGGGAAGAGAGGTGTGACGATGGCACCGTGGCCCCGGCTGCGCAGGAGGCTGAGGCCGGAGGGTCTCAAATTCAAAGCCGGAATAGAAAATTTAGCATGACCTCATCTGAAAAAAAGTATTTGGCTTGTCACAGTTGATCTTACATTGCGTGTTTATTGAAATTTAGGTAATAAATAGGTTTGCGTTTGTTGATCTTTTCTTTTTTTAAAAAAATTACTTCTATTTCACATGTATGAGTGTTTGCATGCATATATGTATGTGCACTATGTCCATGGCTAGTGCCCATGGAGGCCAGAAGAGGAGGGCATTGGATCACTTGTAACTGGAATTACAGACAATTGTCGATCCGATGCCCTCTTCTGGCCTCCAAGGGTATTGCATGACACAGGTGCACTTAACCTGCACTCATAGGTATAAAATAAAAATAAAAAGAAGAGGTAAACTTAGTAAGGAGATTGGACATAGGACCAGGGTATAGAGCGCGGAGAGCCCAGGCTTTGAACCCAAAAAACCTGCATCCAGGCTGCGTCATCGCTGGCAAGGCTCAAGTAGAGGATGATGAAAACAGAACTGAAATTCAGGAGGCAACATTAACGGGCAGTGAGGTCAGCCTGATCCCCAGGGGAAGGAGGCCCCGGGAGTGGCAAAGTGGACCCGGGGGCAGGACGAGGCAGAGACAGGAGATGCCAGTCTCCCAGCGCTGGTTCTGAGCTGGGTCCACCCTGGGCTTCGGGGTCACAGTGGGGTGACCATGGGGTCACCCTCCCTCCACGGGTCCTGGGAGGAGCCCACGCCAGCCTCTTCTCTCACAACCCCTTCCCCAGCATTTGTCACTGGTGAGTAAAACATGTTAGCAGGAATGGCCATGTTGGGGTATTCAGTAGTTGACCCCTTCTTCTTACCCCCTCTTAGTGCCATCTCCACCCCATGCCAGGCAGGACCCAAGTTCTCTACCCCTAACCTCTCATAAGAGCTCTCCAAGAGGAACCACTTGTTTTTCTACAATAGGTCCCTTAACTCTCTGGAGACCCACTCAGGGCCTCAGGCGGTACCACGTTCCCAGGAACACTGGAACCTTCTCATCTGTAGCCGGGCTTTAACCACCGTAGCCAAGGTTATAGCTATTTGTTGACATGGTTAGGGAAGGTATGCGGCTCAGTAGGGTCCCACCCTGGTATCCTGATCTCAGAGACTTTTATTTCTGCAGGGGTCAAACAGTAGGGCCTGGCATGGTCTTGGTCCCACATTGTGGTTCCTGAGAAGCTGGGGTTGGTTTCTCCTCCTAGGTTTTTGTTTCCTGTGGAGTGTGGCTGCCTAGGTGACCCTAGATGTGACACTGGCTCCATCCACTTCTCTCCTGAACCAGGGCTTGTAAAAACCTGGCATGTGGTTCTGGACAGTGCATTGTGGTCGAGCTGTAGTCCTAGGAAGGGACCAAGCACATGGTTTCAAATGTTGACCATGACTCAGACATCTGGGCCCTAATCAGCTAGTAAAGATGGCATGGTGTCTCATGCCTTTAATTCCAGCTCTTGGGAGGCAGGGGCAGCTGGATCAGCCTGGTCTACATAGCAAGTTCAGGCCAGCTAAGGCTATATAGTGAGACTTTATCTCAAGCAGCAACAACAACCCAAAACCCCAGAACAACAACAAAATTAAGAATTTTGAACCGTAGTCAACCTGCCATAGAGCCATCTGTAGCCACTCCAGCCTGAAGTGTGGCTTTGTTCTGGAGAGCCAGCTGCCTCCTTCTCTCTCTCTTTCCCTAAACAGACTTCATTCAAAAGCAGTTAGAGAGCAGGGAGTGACCAGCACCCCAGTTCCCTCGGGGTGCGTCGTTAGGACTACCCTGCAGCCTTGCCGGGCCGGATTGCGGTCCTCCATCTCCAGCTATGCTGAGGGCCACGCAGCCGCTGCTCTGGGTTGAAGGCCATCTCAAATCTTAGTGACTCTCCACACTGGTGTCCCTCTGGAGCATAACTGGTTGGGATGTCACAGCACTGAGTCCCTATCAAGCAGCCTATACAGTGCCGGCCTGGTCCCCTACATACCCAGAGCTGTCTCGGGCATCTCTGTAGCCCTGCTCCACCTTCCACTTGGGTCTCCACTCTGCTGCTCCTCACAGTTGACCTTCAAGGCCCTGCCACAGGCACCGAGCTCTGGCATGGACCCACAGGGTCCACGTTGACCCAAGCGTGTTCCTTTGACTTCCTTGCTCCTCAAGCCTAAACCATAAGTTTCCCCAGCATAACCTACACCCATGATTTCACAAGAAAGTGTCTGGACTTACTGACCAAGCTCAATGGCATGTCACTGAGCCCGGGGTAGTTTAAGTTATGAAAGTTCCCAGACTTGTGTCAGCAGAGTCTGTGTGTGTGTGTGTTGACTGACAGGGTCTCATAACTTGAGCAGCCTGGAGCTCACTACATAACCAGGATGGCCTCAAACTCGAAGCAAAGTTATGAAAGTTCCTAGACTTGTGTCAGCAGAGTCCATGCGTGTGTGGTGTGTGTGATGTATGTGATGTGTGTGATGTGTGTAGTGTGCATGTGTGGTGTATGATGTTATGTTTGTTATGTGTGTGTATGTGTGATGTGTGTGATGCATGTGTGATGTATGTGATGTGTATGTGTGAGATATATGCTGTGTATGCGATGTGTAGGTATGATGTGTGTGTATGTGTAATGTGTGTGATGTGCATGTATATGTGTGATGTGATGTGCATACACATGCAAGTGCTATGGCACACACGTGGAGGTCAGAGGACAGCAGCTTGCGGGAGTTGGTTCTCTCCTTCTACCAGGTGGGTACTGGGGACTGGGCTCAGGCTGTTGGACTCGGTGGCACCCGAAGGCTCCTTTACCTAATGAGCCATCTTTTCAGCCAAACTTCTGTTGTTTTTTTTAGGCAGGATCCCTCACTCAGTAGCCCTGGCAGGCGGGGAACTCTATGCAGACCAGGCTACCTTCAGCCTCACTGAGACACGCCCCCCCCCCCCCCCCCGCCCTGATTTCCAGGTGCCGGCACCAGAGGCGCACTCCACCCCCCACAGGCTTCGTTGCACCTGAATTTATGGTCAGAGTTCTGTGTTTTTTATTCAACAGGTTCCCAGAACGCCTTGCTGAGCCTGTAGCTGAAGTGGCTCTGGCAGTCATCCTGGGGGCACCTCCCCGTTAGGGCCAAGTCGGTCTGTTACCACCTGGGAAAAGTCACAGGAAAACTTTGCTCTGCTCAGTTTAATCGGGGATCCAGTGGGACACAGTCCAAGAACTGAACCCTGGCCCAGCCGTGAACCTGGTTGGCCAGCCTGCGGAGCACTGCACTAGGAGTGGCCACAGGATCATTTCCTAGACTCAGTGATGCTGGCCTAGACGCCCGCTCCCTGAACTGGTCCCTCTGTGGTCTAGCTGCCTGTCCTTGCAGGGTGAGGAACTGCCCTGTGCCTCAGTTTCCCCATCTATGAGAGAGAAGGTAGTGATGTACATGCCACATAGCAGTCTTGAGGAAGTGGACCAGTGCTCTGATGCTCTGCAGGGCAGGAGGGGACCAGGTGTCACCGATGGCTCCTCAAGGGAGACTTCCCAGCAGGTTCGACAGCCAGCTAAGGGATTCATTTTTTTTTTTTTAATTTACTTTTATTTTATGTGTATGAGTGTATTAATTCCATGTGTGTAGGTGCACCTGTGTCATGCAGTGCCCATGCAGGTCAGAAGAGAGCATCAGATTCCCTGGAACTGAAGTTATGGGTGGTTGTTAGCCACCATGTGGGTGCTGAGATTCGAACCTGGGTCCTCTACAAGAGCAGCCAGTGCTCTTAACCTCTGAGCCAGCTTTTCAACCCCAGGAGATTTTAAAAATATGTTTTATTTATTCTTTGGGAATTTCATACATGTTTGTAATGTATTTTGATTATACTCACCCGCGACTCCTCCTGGGTCCTCACCCAACTCCATGTCCCCTGAGGGAGGTCCCATTATACCATTATAGCAGGAAGCCACCTGCTCTTCTAGCTCTCTCCTCCCCAGCCTCCATATCCCATCACCGCTGGTCCTCACCCCGTCGCCAGTCACTCTCTGACCCCTCCACTCCAGCACAAGGACTCCCCTCCAGCCCCCACTGTGTAGGCTACAGAGTAGCCACCCAGCTTGGGCTAGGAGAGGACTAGAAGCACTTTGTTCTGAAAAGCCTGCAGATCTGGTTTGCTTGAGTCCTTGCCAAGCTCTTTCTTGTCCAGGGTCTGTTTAGGTCTGTGAAGTGAGATAGGGCACATAGACTGTCCAGTTCCTGGCCAGGAGGAAAGGGCCGATGAAGGTTCCCGCAGATCAGAGTCTTTAAGGCTGAGCCTTTGAAGCCAGGAACAATGATGCCTGGCTGGGAGCCAATGCAGCTGAGCCCATCAGGGAGGAGAGGGGAGGGAGGCCCCGAGGGTTCTTCTGGATTTATCAGGGTGGAGTCTGGCCAGCTAAGCAACCATGAATTCAGTAGTACCTTAGTAGCTAGGTACCTGGGTTTCCTACAATTCACAGGGGTTTACACTGTCTCCTTAGGACTGGGGTAAGGGAGGCGGGCGGCTGTTAAACAGCATGTGGAGCATATATAGTACTTTATGCTGGATACCTGTTTGCCTGCTTTTTGTGTGTATGTGTGTGTGTGTGTACACGTCTGTGGACGTGACTGTGGAGGCCAGAGGTTGACGTCAATTATCTTTCTCAATTGTGCTCCACCTTATTTTAAAAAAAATTAAAAAGAGCCAAGCTTGGTGTTGGCGCACACTGTGTGACCTAAAGGACACCCCGCCCCTCCCCCCCGCAGTTCCAGGACTCAGAACTGACAGACACCTCGGCGACTCCAGCCAAACTTCCAGAGTCCAAAGGCATCTGTGAAAAGTGATTGCTTCCTGACCAGACGTTTACCATCTCCCCTGAATATCAATCAGATGTCACGGGGATCCCCTCCTCATAAGAAGGTCTATTAGTGGGGGCTATCTTGTCTCCTCATCACCCTGGGAGGCTAGTTTTCTCATCTGCCACCCTGGGGCTGTCTATCTGGCTCCCTCATCTACTGACCTGGAACTTGCTTCCTCATCTCCTGGGAGTCTCATGTCCATTTCTGCTGCGTCTCTCAAACCAAATCTTACACACCCCTTTAGTCTCAGCACTCAGGAGTCAGAGGCAGGCAGATCTCTGTGAGTTCAAGGCCAGCCTGGTCTACATAGTGAGTCCCAGGCCAGCTGGGGCTACAGGGAGACTCTGTCTTGAAAAGATAAGATTTTAAAAAAAGGAGGGATTCAGAGATGACTCACTGGTTAAGAGCACTTGCAGAGGACCCAGGTTTGGTTCCCAGGACCCACATGGTAAATAACATCTTTAACCTGGTTCCAGGTGCCTCCATGGGCACTGAATGCACGTGTGCACTCACATACATGCAGGCAAAACACTCATATACATAAAATAAAAAGTTTAAAATGTACATTTATTTATTTTATATATTGTGGGAGCAAGTGTGCACACATGTGGAAGTCAGAGGACAACTTGGGGGAATCAGTTTTCTCCTTCCACTCTGTAGGTCCAAGGGATCCAACTTGGGCCATCGGGCTGATTGAACTCAGTTCATGTGGCTTGGTGGCAATCACCTTTACTCACTGGGCCAACTTGCTAGCCCTCTATCTTATTTTTTGAGGCAGAGTCTCTCACTGAACTCAGAGTTCACCAATTTGATCAGACTGGCTGGACGGTGAGCCCCGGAGATCCTGTGTCTCTGTCTTCCCAGAGCTGGGACTACAGGTGCACACTGCCACACCCAGCTTTTATGTTGGGATTTTAATTTAGGTCCTTGTTTCTATAAAGAACTGTTTGTTCTTTCCCAGGAGAATCTTATTTCTATAGAGGGCGCCATGCAAACTATTAAATAAGAGTATTTCATTCCTCCTTTGTGGCTCACAGTGGACTCATGACAATTTCTGATTATTTAAATGCAAAAATGGGGCTGGAGAGATGGCTTAGCAGTTAAGAACCCTGGTTACTCTTACAGAGGACCCAGGTTCGAGTCCCAGCACCCACACGGCAGCTAACGACCATCTATAACTCCAATTCCAGGGGAATCTGACGGCCTCTTCTGACTCCCTGGGCACTGCCCGACACAAGGGCACTTATACACATTCAGGCAACACACTCATAAATTATATATAACATTAAATACATATTTAAATAAATATTTTTTTAAAGATATATGCAAAAAGGGGAAGGCACACTCTTTATCTCTTTCCCATGTTTTCTTTCTGCCTGGGTTGCAAGCTTCATGGCTGGAGCCAGTATAGACATTTTGAGATCATGTGGATGAAGGTCGTATCATGATACTAGCAGGGCTGACTAGGTAGCAGGGGCCTGGTCCCTCATTCTGCTGCGGTGTTAAACTGTGAGTCACAGTCTGCACATTTCCAGATGTCTGATGTGAAACAGAAAACCCAAACACTCTATACCGGGGTGCAGTTTTGTGCTGTTATGAGCAATTGAATGCAAAACTTTTAAGAATTTTTATTTTTATTTTATGTGTATGAGTATATTGCCTGCATGTAGGCAGGTACACCTGTGTCATGCAATGCCCACAGATGTCAGAAGAGGGCATCGGATTCCCCTGGAGTTAAGGACGGTTGTCCTGGACAGTTTCACTTACTGACTTGCCACACCTGGGAAGAAGGAACCTCTATTAAGGAATTTCCTTTATAGGATTAGCCTGTTGCATGTCTGGAAGCATTTTCTTCATTGTGAGTGCTGTGGGAGGGCCCAGCCCATTGTGGGTGGTTTCATCTCTGGGCAGGAGGTCCTGGGTTGTTTAAGAAAGCAGGCTGAGCAAAGGTCAGGGGAGCACTCCAGTAGGCAGTGTTCCTCCGTGCGTGGTGCTTCAGTTCCTGCCTCCAGGTTCCTGCCCTGGCCCCTCAATGATGAACTGAGATTCTGACATGTGAGCCAAATAAACCCTTTCCCCGTAAGTTGGTTTTGGCGAGAGCATTTTGCCTTGGTTCTTCCTTTTTGAAACGAGGGAAGTTGGCACTAGGATCGCGCTGCTATGAAGGGTCTGACCATGTGTTTTGGGAAGGGTTATGGAAGTTTCGGGAGCTTTGGGCAAGAAAAGTCATTGAGCTGCTTGGAGCTTAGTCTGCTGTTCTGGGAGAACTTTGGAAATAATACTGAAAGAGGTGATGGGGGCTTGGTTGGTGAAGTTTCAGGAGGAAGCAGTCTCTAACAGGTCCGTTTGTATGATAATATGAATTGAGAATCTGTAATTTCTAGTCAGCCGGGGCTGAAGAATTAGCTGTGATTAACAAGAGACCAGCATCGCTGATGTAAAATCCTCGCTTTACTGGGACAATTGATGCTGGTCAGCTGGGGCTGAAAGATCAGCTGTGATTCACTGAGGTGAAATCTGTGAAGTATTTCCTCAGGGTCTGTCTGCACACAGAAGCTCCAGTCCAGGGGGGCCAAGGCTACATCTCAGTCTGGAGTTATAACCCGATACGGTGTTAGTCTCCCGTGTGCTAGTGGTTCTGGCAGAATTGAAGGGGTCGTGGAGTCTGAGCCATGGCACCCTGTGAGGCCGGGAGAGGCCATTGGTGAAGGCGCTGCCTCGGTTACGGTGGAGACCCTGCAGACGCAAATGCCAGGACTGTGGGATGACCACCAAGGGCAGGGAGATGTGGAGTTGGGCCAGCCAGAGACTATGAGTCAAGCCCTGTGTGCAGAGCCAGAGAAGTGAAGCAGCTGGAGTCCTTTAGAGCCAGAGACGGTGTGTCCCAAAGTACGTTCCCGGACTTCGATTTTGCTTGAGTGTGCCCAGTTATTCCCATTTGAAGTAAGAAGTATATAACTTACTTTTTTTATTTTACAGGAGCCCACAGTTGAGAGACTTTAGAATTTTTAAAGAAAACCTGAAGTTTTCAATCACTGGAATTTTTTGAAAGCCTGTGGGACTTTTAAAGTTGTGTTCTATAGTGTCATATTAATATTAACATGAGATCTTGGGGGCAAGAAATGGAAAGGTTATGTTTAACGATGCTTTTGTGTGTCGAGCTGACAAGGAGTCCATTGTCCTGGATGTGTTACCTTGGCACACCTGGGGAGAGGGACCCTCACCTGGGGGATTTCTTCTATTGGACTGGCCTGTAGGCAAATCCATCAGATGTGTTCTTGATTGTTGAGTGCTCTGAGAGGCCCAGACCACTGTGGGTCGTGTAATCCCTGGGCAGGTGGTTCTGGGTTCAGAAAGCCCGGTTGGTCCCGGCCAGGGAGGGGAGCCAGTGAGCAGCGCCTCTGAGAGCAGTGGCCTCTGCTGAGCTCCTATCCCGGCTCCCTCGATGAAAGGCTGACTGTAAGCTGAAATAAACCCTGTCCTCCCCAAGTTGGTTTTGTTCAGTGTTTTATCACAGCCACAGAAAGTAACTAGGACAGTGTATGAATGTTTGGCCTACATGTAAGTGCAGCCTGTTTATGCCTGGTGCCTCCAGAAATCAAAGATGGCATTGGATTCCCTAGTCCTGGAGTTAAGCATGGGTGTTACCACCATGTGAGTGCTGGACGTCAACCCTGGGTCCTCTGGAAGAGCAGCAAGTGCTTTAAGTGCTTGATCCATCTCTCCAGCGCCCCCCCCCATTCATGAGTGTTCTGCTTACATGTATGTAAATATACACGTGTGCAGTGCACAAGGAGGCTAGATGAGGGCTTCGGAGCCTCTGGAACTTGGGGGTTGCAGGTGGTTGTCAGGCACCACGCGAATGCATTCTCTGGAAGCGCAGCTGGTTCTCCGATCGTTGAGCCTTCTCTCCCCTTCCCTCCTCGTTTATTACGGGATTATTTTTAATGTGCATGACGGTTTAGCATGCATGGATGTATGTGCACTACATGCCTGCAGAGGACAGAATAGGGAGTCACATCCCCTGGAACTCTAAACTTGTTACAGAAGGTTCTGGCTGCCATGTGAATGCTGAGAACCAAACCTGAGTCCTCTGTCCTCTGGGAGAACAGCAAGAGCTCTTAACTGCTGAACCATCTCTCCAACTATTTCGTTTGGTTGGTTGTTTTTTGCTGTTGATGATTTTGGTTTTTAAAACAAGGTCTCAGATAGCCCGGGCCCCTGAACTTGCCATTTAGTTGAAGATGACCTTGAAATTATTTGAGACAGGGTCTCTCTGTAGCGCCGGTTGGCCGGGAACTCCCTATGTGACCAGGTTCTGCCTGCCTCTGCATCCAGTGCTGGGATTAAAGGTGTACACCACCTTGCCCTGTGACTTTGAACTGATCTCCTGCCTTCATCTCCTGGGTACAAGGATTACAGGATTAAATGTGAACCCCTATGCTCAGTTTATGTGGTGCTGGGGATAGAACTCGGGGCCTTGCACATGTAAGTACTCTACCTTTCTGTGGACCATCCAATCTTCTCATCTGAACTCTGAACTGCAGTAAATGGCCCCAGCCTTGGGTGGTCCCAGCCCTGTGGCCTTAAAATTCAACTCATTTGTGTATCTGAAGCTCTGCCCTTCTCTGGGCACTGGCTGAAGACCAAGCTACAAACCTGAAACCTTGATTTCCTGTCTTGGCTGGCATGGGACGACCCCTCCTCCCCCCCAGCCCACTCCCTTAATTTCCTCATCACCCTTTGTGTTTGCCAGCAAACTGCTTCAGGCCTAACCAGGATTCAGTCACGGCTCCAACTCCCAACCTGGGTCCCAGGCACCCAGACTCTTCTCCCCTGAACCCTCAAGGTGGCCACTGGGAGAACCAGGGTGATATGTGTGTGTGTGGTGGGGGGTCTGGACTTGGGGAGCTGCAGGGCCCATTTGCAGGCAGGTGTCCCCAACAGGAACATCCCAATTGTGTTAAAATGCTTTGGTGACTGTATGCGTGAAGAACATTCACAGGTGCAGCAGAGCCTGCTATGGTGAGGCCCAGGGGAGGCCCCACCAGCCTCCAGGGGGAAGCTAAGGGCAGGTGGAGGTGGGAAGAGCTGGAGGTCTGAGGGAAGGAAGTCATGTGAGGTGTGGGGCTGGCAGGCCCCACACCCAGGGCTCCGCCCCAGGGTCCAGCGCAATTAGGTTGGACCCATCTGTAGACAGTGTCCCTACATGACCCCAGCTGCCTCAGTGGGACCGGAACAGATGCTTGGCACAGGGGGCTGAAGGGCCATCTGTCATCTGACAGTCTGTGCTGGGTCTGCAGCAGGTGTTCCTGCCATTTAGTTCTGCTGTTAGTGAAACAAAGCACTAGGCAAACAGGGTAAGAAGCAGAGTGAGAAGTACAAACAGGGCGAGCCAGGCGGAGGGGCAGGAGAGCCTGAGGCCTGTCACAGGACACAGTGCAAACACAGGGCTCCAGACCGCACGGCACCCAAGAGGAGAGGGCCAGCCCGTCCCAGGGTAAGGCTAGGTCCTGCCTGCCCCCCACTGGAAGTTGTCACTTGTCAGCTCCTCCGAGCCAGACGCTTTCATGACCTTGAGTGTCTGTGAGTGTCAGGGGCAGGATGAGACTGGGAAGGCTGCCCAGTGAGGAGGCCCTGTGATGAAAAAAACCAGACATTCATCTACACACTGCTGAGGCGGTGAGTAAACAGATGTGAATGAGAAAAGCTTCTAAAGGAGGGAGGGGCCGATCGTATGGTGGCCTGTGGGTCTAGCCCTGGAGTGGCCCCCTTCCAGCCGGTGTCCACTCTGTAGTCACTCTCACTGAGTTGCAAAGAATGAGGCTCTCCCAATGTCACAGGCCCTCGGGGCCTTCAGTGGGCCCTGCACAGTTCTAGGCAGTGGGTGACACAGTGAACAAGACAGAGGACGCCCTGCCCCTGGGCGCTTGTATTCGAAGTCACAGACCGGCTGTGGGGTCACACTCTGGCCGCAGGGCCCATGTGGCCACAGTGGAGTTTACTGGGAAGCAGGAAGGCCACGAAGCCTCAGAGCAGGGCCTGGGCAGCCCTGGCCAGTGAGGTTTGATGGAGAGGGAGGGAAGGCACAGGCATGGTGGCCGAAGAGCCATGAGCAGGATCCAAGTGACTGCAAGACTGACAGGCGGTGGGGAGCCTCATCTGATCATAGGCTTCCGATCTGCACAGCTAAAACACGTACACAGGGTGCTCAGCTGACTGGGGTGGGGCCTTGCCCAGCGTTTCCTCAGCCCAGTGGAAGGGCCTCTTTCCCTGGAACTGGGGGCCCAGTCCTCCTCCAGAACCCCTCCAATCTCAGTGGACAGGGAGAGTCCTACCCAGGTGGCATTTTCATTTATATCCACTCACCGCCTCAGAAGTGTATAAATGAATGTTTGATCTTTTTCATTACAGGGCAGTGGTGTCACCCCAGGCCTTGCTGTGTCCTTCTGGGGTGCCTAGTAAGCACTTCAAAGTATCTCAGTGAGGACACAGGCTCAATGCCGTGCCTTACGGGGCTGATCCACACAATTGTAGCTCCAGCTGGCCTGGAACGGGCTGTGTAGACCTGGCTGACCTCAGTTTCACAGAGACCTGCCTGCCTCTGCCTCCTGAGTGCTGAGATTGAAGGTGTGTACCACCATGCTCAGCTGTTTTGGTGACTTTGACTTTTATTTGTGTGTATGAGTGAATGTCACATGTGTGCAGGTATTCAAAGAAGCCAGAAGAGGGCGCTGGATGCCTTGGATTTGGAGTTACAGGAGGCTGTGAGCTTCCTGATGTGGGTGCCAGGAACTGAACTCAAGTCCTCTGGAAGCACAGGAAGAAACACTCTTAAGCAATGAGCCACCTCTCCAGCCCCTTTATGGTGACTTAAAATGCTGCAGTTTAACCCAGGGGCAAGGTGCTACTGAGCAAAGCCTTCTGCCCAGTCGACTTAGCAGAGGCTAAGCTGCCACCTGGCCCTCACTGGCTTCACACTACAGTAAAAGCTCAGAAATGCCTTTCCACAGAGGCCCAACCTGCAGTCAGTTCCCAGCAGCTCTTATCATGGGTTTTTTGTTTTTACAGTGCTGGGAATGGAACCAGGGCCTTGTGTATGTCATTCCAAAGTTTTATGGCTGAGCCACATTCTCAGCCCTCCAATTTAAAACGCATTAGTAGATCCAAACTGCAGTTCATGAAGTCAGTACTAACATTTTTTTTGGTAGTGGAGATGGAACATGAGGCTTCATGCATGAAGAGTAAGTGCTCTAATTAGCTACACGTGCATCTGAATTTTCTATTTTTTGTCAGTTTGCATATGTATGCATCACATGCATGCTTGGTGTCTGCAGAGACCAGAAGAGGGTGTTGGTTGGACCCTATGGAACTGAGTTACAGGCTGTAGCCACCACGTAGGTGCTGGGAGCTGAACCCGGGTCCTCTGCAAGGGCAGTCACTGCTCTTAACCACTGAGTCTCCTCTCCAGACCCACAGCTAACATCTTTTAATATAGGAAGTACTCATGCAAAATAATTACAAAATAAGACACTGGGGCGTGAGAACAAGCTGATTTTCATACACACACACACCCTGCATGCTAGGCCAGGAGCCCATAGATAGGGTCCTCTGGATTGGCAGCTGCTGGCCAGCAATTGTGTGGACCAGTCCTGCGAGGCACGGCATTCAGCCTGTGTCCTCACTGAGATACTTTGAAGTGTTTACTAGACACCCCAGAAAGACACAGCAAGGCCTGGGGTGACACCACTGCCCAGTGAGGAGGCCCTGTGACGAAAAGGCAGATGCAGATCAAGAGCAACTTCTGGCGGGGCTCACAAGCCCTGTGGTAAAGTGAGAACGGAAGGACAAGTGGAGATGAGCCGAGGGCCCACCGTGGGCCAGGCTGACCCAGGGAGGACTGCCCATGGCCCTGCTTGGATACAGCTGCATTCCAGGTGAGCTGTTAATGCCTGATGGCCAAAGCAAATGTTCAAAAGGGGTGGGAGGAGGGACACAGCTAAGGTGACATGAGGCTGGTCCTTGGGGCTGGTGTCCTCCCCTGAATTGGAAGATGGGCTGGGCAGCGTGTTCAGTGTGCCCAAGGCCCTTGGCCCCATACCAGCACTGAAATACAAGACACCAGCATGCCCTCCCTTCCCCATGTCCTAGAAGTGAGGTCTCAGGGGATACCCACCCTGAGGACACCTGAATCCTGGAATTCCCACCCCTAGAACTTCCAGAAAAATCAGTATGCTGTGACTACAGGTGTGCATCACCACACCAGGCTCTGTGTGCTGCTGCTGGAGCCTTCTGTGTCTTGTCACGGAAGCCCTCATTCCGGCCCAGAGGCAGACGGGACCCTTAACACGGGCACTGGTCTTCCCACTGTGCTGGGACCAGGACATGTACATCAGACCCCAGGACAGACCCACAGTGACACTGAGACCGCATCACACCATGGACTGGTGTGTGATTCACTACAAAGGCTCTGTGGAAAGAATGCAGGCAACAGGCTCTGCTGTGAGTGTTATATTTAGAAGTCTATAAATTGGACCTTTTAAGAAAGATTCACAAAATATTCATCTGAAATCACATTTTTAGGTCATCAAATTTCAAATATATTTTACTGTGCTGGATCTACTCTAGCGCTGTCTAAAACACAGCCAGATTTATGGATTTACACAGATCCTTTAACTTTTGGAACACCAAGGTCAAGATAAAAAATAATAAAACTGCCCAATTATAATCACCACTTCCCCCTTCTGAACTGGCTGAAGCTGGATCTTCCCACCGGACTTGGTTTTCTGCGCACAGATCAGTTTCTAAGCACATTTCGGGAGTTCTCTGCTTGTATCAATCCAAACAGTACCATCTTGTCAGCAGGTAAATTAACTCCCTGGGCTCTGTGGAAGCTTAAGATTGTTAAAAGAATTCACTGGAAAACATTTTAAAGAGGAGTGATCACATAAAATAATTTACAAAAGGACAGATGGCTTTAAACATTTGAAATCACCTCTGCCTGGGAACACAAAGTGGACAATCTGTCACGTTAGACGCTGGGCACTCTGGGTCTTGTTTTACTCTTCGCTCTTTTCAGTGACAGGTACTTGCTGTAGATTTATTTCTCCAGCCCATCCACATCCGCTGACTCTGGCAGCCTTGAGCCCACAGTCCATGGAGACTCCTGTCCCCAGGTGAAGGCTCCAGGTCCAGGGAGGGGGCGGCTTGACACCCCCAGCTCTTAGAACTACCAATTCCACAAAAATAAAGGTATGCTTGACAGTGACACAAGGAGCTAACCGACAACAGAAATGACAGCACAGCTTCCACCTCAGGGTGGGAACGTCTCAAAGGAAATATTCAACAGCTGTACAGACACCACATGAAGAAGCAAAGGCGGTCTGCACAACTCTCGGGGCTTCGGCGTGGCCACATGCGGTCTTCGGTCCACCTGAAGTAGACTTCTGCCAGGATCCGGATTAAGAGCCGTAGCGATCCTAGAGAGAAGCAGCCCACGTTCACCACCCGTGTGTGCAGGTACTCGTGTCCGGGGGCTGAGTGGGCTTCGGAAAGCTGCCTGGAAGGATTGTAAGGCCGTGGCCAAGGCCATGTGCGGAGCTGTCGGGGGGAGCACATGTGACAGGAGCCCGAGGGTCACGTCTGAGGGCTGAAACCTGGGTTTTGGCCCTGCTGCCATTACACCTCTGAGCCTCCCCTCCTTCACTTACGAGACGGGGACATGAGTGAGCATGCCCTAAAAACAGGATGGTCATCCACAAAACAGGAATGCTACCTGCAAGGAGGACCTGGTTACAGACCCACCTGAGCGGGATGCAGTCAGGTACTCACTGTCCATGGGATAGCCTCTCCACACATTCCCAAGGCCACAGCAGAGATGGCTCAGTGGACCTAGAAGTGGCCATGTCCACGTCCATTCAGCCCACACCCCAGTGACACATTTCCCCCTAAAAGAATTCTGAAATAATTTCACATAATCTAAGAAGGCCTTAATTGTTATAAACTGTAGGTTCCTCTCTGCCTTAAGTTCATCTCGGACAAATGCCAAACTTAAAATCATGTTTGTGTATACTGTGGGCGCTAAAGAGGGACAAAGCGGACCAAGGGAAGGGGATGACGGGCGAGGGGGGCATGCTCCAGGTTCTTTATATATTTGTATGAAACGTCCTCCTGGAACCCAGAACCATGAATGACAAAGCCTCAACTAATAAGAATAAATTAAAAAAGACTGGACTACAGAGCAATGCCCAAAGTAAGGAATAAATTAGATAAGCAAGACTTCACTCCACACAAAGTGGCTTCTGGAGAGCTTCAAACTACGTAGAAACCTCAGAGTACAATGCCACTATGAAAGTAGGATCTGCAGTCACAGGCCACAGGGTCCCATCTCAAAGAGATGTACAGGGGACTAGGTGTGGGCCCAACAGTGCACACCTTTAATCCCAGCACTTGGGAGGCAGAGGCAGGTGGATCAATGGAACTGAGACCAGTCTGCTCTACGTAGCAAGTTCTAGGCAAGCTGGTACTGTAGGGCTACCCTGTCTCAAAAAAGTGTAGGAATTTAGAACTAAAATCAAACATACAAAACATTAACAAGAGCTAACAACAGGTGGGTAATCCTTTTGGGAATTCTGTTCCTGGGGCTGGAGAGATGGCTCAGCAGTTAAGAGCACTGGCTGCTCCTGCAGAGGACCTGGGTTTGATACTCAGCACCCACATCACTAACAACTGACTGCAACTCCAGTTCCTGGGGATCTGATGCCCTCGTCTGGCCTTCTCAGGCATTGCATGCATGTGGTGCACTTCCATGAGAGACACTCATATCCCCAACAAAACCTTTAAAAAAGGAATTCTGTTCCAAACTAGGAACCGGGGAGTTATGACAGCTCCAGAGTCACAACTGACAACTTTGTCTTGATATAGTGTCTCACTCTGTACCCCAGGCAGGCCTTGAATTCAAGATCTTCCTGAGTAGCTGAACTTGCAGGTTTAGTGGGCCAAGGGTTAGAACATTTTAAACAGACAACTGTAACTTATAGTTTCAAGATGTTAGGTTGTTATTAGTGCACACAGATTGTCGATACACAATCTACCCCCAATCACAGGGCAGGATAAACTCTAGCTAACAGCTGCAGACCATAGTCTCCTGGGAGATAAGGCCCCGCGTCACTCACCTGAATGGACGTCATGACGCCATTGGCAAAGACAGAGAGCTTCCCAGCAACAGACCGCACACCTTGCTTGAACTGGGCCATGTCTGGGGCATTGGGCAGCACGTTTGAGAGGTTGTAGTTTCCTGCACACACAGATGCTGGCTTGTCATTCCTCCAGGACACTGCTGGCTCGAGGCACATGCCCCACATGCCCTGCCCCTCCTGCCCCCTCCCGATCAACATGGGTCTGGGGAAAGGACCCTGAAGTAGGGCTGGGCCTACTATGAAAGACTGGACCCACCGTAACAGGAGGATCAGGGCACTCACAGACACATTACTGTGCCCGGCATTGGCCATGAGGCACTGGCAGTACTGGGAAAAGGGCCATGGTCTTGCAATGGGCAGCAGGCATGTGCCAGGCTTGGTGAACACCTTGTTCATTCAACAAATGCGTGAGGCTTCCTGCCAGGTGCCAAGGGCACAAAAGAGAAGATGGGTCCTACTCCCCAAACTCCTATAGTCAGGAAAGTCACTGGTGTGTCACCCCTGATGAGAGACATAAGCATGTGGAGGCCTAAGGAGGCCCCACAGGCCAGGACAGCTGGGGAGAGGCACAGCTGGTGAACAAGAAACAAGGCTAAGAACCAGAGTCTGAGAACGAGTAGACCCGGAGATGAACTGTCTTTGGAAGAGAGGAGACGGATGATGCACACAGCAGACAGGCCTGGGCCGTGGTGGGGACTAGAGACAGGATCCTGGGAGACACACAGAGCCCAGGGCTCTGTTCCTCCCCTGGGAGAGCCCAGGATGCCTCCTTGGCCCCTTAGAAAATGGATCTTCTTTAATGGGAAGTTATGTACCAAATTCCCAGAATAGAGACACACCAGGAGAAAAATCTTCCCAAGACTGTCAGGACACTGAGTCTGCCAAGAATGAAAACACGCAGCAGGTGGACTTGCTGCCTGACGGGTAAGAATTAAGCAGGCAAAGCCCTTTAGAGCGCTGAGCCCAGGGCTGTGGGACCCCCACGGCCCACAAAGGTCCTACTCCTGGCCTCTGGGCCAACACCTAATATGGAGGTGGCTCAGCACACAGGAGCCCTCAGAGTCTGTCCTTGAAAGAGATGCTGGGGGAGCGGGGCAGGGAGAGGGCTCGGTGGATAAAGTGCTGGACACACAGGTTTGAGGACCAGAGTTCAAATCCCCAGAACCCACAGAAGTACCAGGTGGGTGTGGCAGCTCAGCACTTGGAAGGTGGAGAGAGGACCCCCAGAGCAAACTGGCTGGTGAGACTAATTGCATCTGTCAACTCTGGGTTGGATGAAGAGACCATACCTCAAAGAATTGGGTGGGAGCAATTGAGTCCCACTGTCAACCCTGCGCCTCCAGAGGCATGTGCACATATGCTCCTGCACACACACATACCCTAAAACAAAACAAACTCCAAAACACCAAGAACTGAGAGGCTGGGCACTGGGCTTTTTCCTCCCTCTGTTCAGTCATTTGCTCCACTTTTCCTTAGGAAAGGCTCAGTCCAAGAAGCCCACATCCCCACTGGCCACTGGCCCTGTCCCACAGAGGTGGCCACAGGCTCTGCTACTGTGCCACCTAAATGTGTTTCTCAAGCCTTCAACCTCCCCTTCTGGGAATGGTCTTGGGAACTGCCCAGGGCTCCTGCTCGATTATACCCACAACAGGATCTAACTCACAGAAACATGCACACTCCAGATCGCTGCCCTCACACATGGGAATGTTAGAGATGAGGCTATGGAATCTCTTCTAACACCAGCTTTGGCTTTGCTGAAGTTCAGACAAAGGGAAAATATCTAGTGAGATGATCCAGTGTGCTGGCTGTTAGGGCAGTTACCGCAGGCAGCCTCGAGAGGAGCCCAGGTGTATGTATGTGCACATGCATGCATGTGTGCAGGTCACCACAGTTTCAACCATCTGGCCTTAGGAAGCAGACAAGCTCTGCCAATAGCTGCTTGCCAGCAGGGCCAGGGCTGGGATGGCCTGGCACCCAGGGAGCACCTCACAAAGCCCCAAGTCCCTATAAACCTGTGCTCTGTGACAGGTCGGGAGGAATGTGAGCCACTGTGAGCTGGTCATGGCTCTGTAGCAATGGATGGATTTATTCACTTCATCTCAAGAGTCTCTCCTTCTCTCTCAACAATGTTTCAGTGTAAATGTTCCAGGAAACTGAATTAGAAAAGCAAACATCGCCAGGATGATTTTCAACAACTTCAGTCTAGGGACTGACCTGCCTGATGGTACCAGGCTCCGACATGATGACTCAGCTCCGCCTGGGGGTAGGAAGGGAAATGCTGGGAGACCTTGGAGCAGGCCAAGTGCCTCTGTGCCAGGGACGGGTCACAGGAGGAAAGTGGCCATGACGAAAGGCCAGGATGTAGAAAGCTGACAAACAGCAAGCGCAGGGGTCACAGCTGCACCAGAGCTGCCGGGAAAGGCCTAGATGGACAGCGACTGGCTAAGAGCAACAGCCCACACCTGCCTCTCTGCTGCCAGCACACACCGGGCTAGAGCCCCCTCCCCACTGCCTCTAGCAGCCTAGCAGTGCCACTGCACCTGAGGGCCACAGCGGGCCACGAGCCCAAACCTCCACACAGAAGGTTCCAGACAATGGTGACTGTCCTACTCCTCTGCTGGAGCCGAGTCCGTGCGGTAAAAACAGAGGCTTAGCTCTGGGTGGACAGTGAAGGGCCTGTTCTGAGTTTCACATCTAGGCTGACAGGACATCCCAGCTCTGGAGTGACCAGACACCCTGGGCAGAGGCAGGCACCCCGAGAGGGAGTGGCAGAGACAGGTCCTTCCTGTCCACTGGCCCACTACCAAGCTGGGTTATCTTCCGGGGGTCTTGAAAGCTGAGGGGCCTGAGGCACCTGCTGGGCTCCAAACCCATATAAGCCTCAGTGCCACTTTGTGAGTTACCCACCACTCTGCAGATGGTGGAGACAGAAGCTAAATACACCATCACCCTGAGTTAGGGAGTGGCCACCATCTCACAGGGGCCCACTGCCTCCTGCTCAAACAACCTGTCAGGTCCCCTCTGCCACGTAAATTCCATGACTCATCTCCCCACATGAGACACCTACTTGACAGTTCCAGCTATCCCGGTTCACAGAGGGCCAGAGAGCATTAGCTGTCACAGCTCTCCACTCATACAGGGCCCAGAGGGCAAGGAGATGTGGCGCGGTTTGTGGGAAGCAAAGGGTCTTAACAGAGATGTGGCAGAGATCTGGGAGTCCCTCACCTGCTGTCTGCTTTCTCTGCTCATCAAAAAGGTCTGCAGAGCTGATGGAGGAGCTGGCAGAGAGCCTCTCCAGCCGGGCCCGGGTCTCAAACTAGACAGAACAAGAAGCAGTGTTACATGCCAAGTCTAGGGAATACTTTACCAGAACAAACACTGAAGAGAGCCTGGAGTGGTCTATCCCCCTTGGCACTGTACCTCCCATATGACTCCCAACCAGGCCCGGGGGGTGGCATGAAGCTTGTATTCTACATGGGATATGGGTAAGAGCTGGACAGGTGAGCGACTCAGTGTGAGGGCAGCCCCGCCTCGCGTACTTCTCTTGGTCACTCTAGGAGGAAAGGCCACTCTAGGAAACCTTTAGTGCCTAACACATTTTTAGGGAATCAATTGGAATGCATCAGATTTAGACTTTTTTGTGTGATGCTGGGGATGGCTGGAACCCAGGGCCCCGAGCACGACAGGAAAGTGTAATACCACCGAACTGCATCCCAGTCCATTGTCCGTGTTAAAACAAAACCAATTTGAGGGGCTGGAGAAATGGCCTCTGGCAATGATGCCACTGTACACTCAGGAAATAACCCCCACCGTCCAAGCTCTCCCTAAGTTCTGAGAGTCTGGCTGGAGCACACTGTATTTCAGCACTATGGGAAACTGGCTGAGCCTCAGCTTAACATGACTTGACTGAGACAAGGGCACACACATTTCTCAGACAGGCCACAGCCAGCAAATGGTACACCCCCAACCAGCACATCCACAGTGTTCTTTTAACTATGGTTAAAATGATCAAGGCAATTGCAGCTATAGAAACAAAACAAAACAAAACAAAAACTCCTGAAATTTACTCAAATTTGACTGTTGAGCATTCGAAACTCTAGAGAGGCAGAAGGAAAGTGAGACAGGCTCCTGCCTGCACAGCTGCCCTCCTGTTGGGTGGCAGGTGGGTGGCAGGCTAGATGCTTAGGAAGCCGCTCCAGCCCTTTGCCCTCCTAATGCAGCCCCCACAGCCAAGCTTCATCCCTGCTTTTTGCATCCCCACAGAACTCTCCATCCTTACATCTGCCTGGGCTTGTCTGCCAAAGTACATGTCTGAGGAAATGGCCTTGACGTTGCCAAATTTCTTCTGGGCTTCATCTGTATTGTCAACAGGCTCATAGTCTGGCTTCCGGCGGGCACTAGGTCTAAAAAAAAAACCAGCCAAAGTAGGTTAAACTAAGCCACAGTGAAGCGAAGTCATTTCACGTTTCTATCGCAAGGTGGAGCGTGTGTCTCAGCAACATTAGCAAGTGCTGAAGGTACTGCACACGGCACACCAGGGCAGTGCTGGCATTAGGCAGGTGTGAACCGCCGGAGAGATGGGACAGCCAGGTTACCTGGCCAGCCTCAGGTTACACATGTATGCCCCTGCACTCTCAGCTCCTCGGTGTGGACAATTAACGACAAGCTCCTTTTATCATAATTTCGGGAGGCAGCTCTTCAGTAGGTGCGCAGGGATGTGGGCGCAGACCCAGCCAGGTGCAGGGGGAAGAGCTCAGCACCAGACTAGCAAAGATGACCCTATCCACAGGGCACCAGGAGAAGGCTGGAAAACACCAGCAAGGGCCGGCCTGAGGACAGACAGCTGGGAACTTGGATGAGATGTTGCATAACTTGTTCTTGGAGACCATTGCATGGCTGTGTTAGTCAGAACTAGAAGAAAGAGCCAGGTATGGGGACAGAAGGCTGTCATCCCAGATACTCTGAGCCTGGGTAACTCTCCAAGACACTGCTTTAAAATAAAATATTAAAAGGCTACAGAGATGGCTCAGCAGTTAAACAGTGCTGGCTGCTCTTACAGAGGATGGGGGTTTGGTTCCAGTACCCACATGGCAGCTAACAACTGTCTTCAACTCTAGTTCTAGGGGATCTAACACCCTCTTCTGGCTTCTGTGGGCACTGCATGAATGCAGTGCACTTACACACATGCAGGCAAAACACTGATACACATGCAAGAAAAATTATTAATAAAATATTAAAAATAAGACAGTAATAAAATTAAGTATAAAAGCACTACTTGTATAGAGTGCCTGCCAAGCACTCTTCAGACCTTGGATTTAATAACCAGCAACACACACACACACACACACACACACACACACACACAGATACACTTACAGAACTGTTACCTAAGAAAAGAAACTTTCATTTTGCATATAGCGTCTTTGAACAGGGGCAGGTGGTTCATTTATGAGCCAGGCCAGTACGACCCATGGACTCAGAAGTCCAAGCAAATGGTGCTCATGCATGTTCCCTAAAGCCACAGCTGGTTCTGACATGTGCCTTCCACGTACAAGATGTGCTTAAAACAGACATCTGCATTTGTCCTATGACAGGTTTCTAGCCCCCCCACCACACCCGCTCCCCTTGCAAGCCCCAGCCGAAACTCCCACCTGTCTGAAGAGCCAGTGCTTCTCACAGCAGGCTCAGTGTCTTTGCTGCTATCTTTCTTCCAGAAGGAATCCTCGCTCTCATCCCAGCTAGAAAAAGAACCGCCTCTTAACTCCACAGGGTCATCAAAGAACCTGCAGGAACAAGAGGGACAGTGAGTGGGAGTCCTTATGGATGCTCACTACTGCCAGGGCCTCCTGCTTCTGGTATGGGGAACCCGACTTCCCTGCCCAGTCATGTGCTAAGATTAAGGACAGCCATGTGACTAGATGTGGCCAATGAATAGGAGCAGACAAGAGGCATCATTTCCAAGACATTTCCAGCAACTGTGCTTGGCCAGCTGGCCACTCTCTGAGAGCTTCATGGGAAAGGCAGAGTATTTCTGTGGCACAGCCTCAGCCTGCTGAGAAATCCATTGCTTTAGACAGTCGGGATACAAGAGGACAAAGTTGTGGGGAGGCCAGATTTCCCCTAGAGAGCAGAGTTAGGTGTCAGCATTGGACTAGAGAAGGGGGTTGGACCTCCAGGTTCTTCAAGACTTGGACGCACAGAAGAATACAGATTCAGCAACTCTCCAAGCAACTAACATTCTTCATTCATATAAGCTAAGGGCTTATCCTGGAATAGAGGGGCACTGGGGTACCTTTAAGTTGTGAGAGAAAATGCCATCTGCAGGGATGCCTGACCAGTCCGTGCAGGGTCTTCCCTACTCCCCACTCACCCATGAAGAGTTCTCTGTGCTCTGACACAGAGTAGAAGATGCCTAGGAACTCACTGGGGACACTCACCCGCCAGTCAGGATTCGATGACCCTTTTCCATCACAAACCTTCAGCCATCTCGGGCTTGACTTTCTACATCCTAGTTGGCCATGAGGCTCTTCCTTTGCACTGGTCCTCCCACTGCCCCCACCCCGCACGCGAGTCCCTGACAAAAGCCCCAAACAGCGCTGTCCCACCAACAGTTACACACTCCTTCATCTGACTCCACGGGCTCAGCAAAGGGTCCACTCTCACTGCTCTGGACTTGGTGTAAATGCATCATTTATATTCTGGAAATAATGGAACTCAGTAGACAGCACAGTGCAAGGCTGTGTCCCTCTGATTTTTAATAGAAACAGCACTCTTCCATAATTCATGATATGAAAGTCCTAATGGCTGATGAATAATTTGGAAGCAGTAAGAGCGCTCTGTGGCACCGGTCTGTTCTTTCTACCTCAGGTGCCAAGGCGCCCCATCCTACCCTGCTCTGTAATGGTGGCCACCAGGCAAGGACTAGAGGGGCGTTTCTGTCCCTAGATGACCTGCAGGTCACCATCCACATGGTGTCAAGGTCTCTCTGATCCCCATCCATTTGCCCCCAGGTTTTATACTGAACAAGTGGCCCCCAGCATGGAGGCCTTTGGGGCTGATCCCTCTGACTAAGAAGAGGTTCCTGAAGGTCCCAAGGCACACATGAAGCCGGCACACGGACTCATCAAGGCTGGGGAGAAAGCACGTTTCCTCAGACTTCAGCCCAGCTCTTATTACAACTGTACCCAAGCTGGGCATGATGCTGCACAGCTTTAATTCCTGCACTTGGGAGACAGGAAGGAGGAACGCTGTGAGATCGAGACCAGTTTGGTCTATACAGCAAGTTCCAGGACAGCTGGAGCTCCAGGTAGACCTTATCTCAAAACAAAACCAAATGACAACTGTATGTGAAAATGACCTGACATATGATTTCTAGGTCAAATCAAAAATTTCAATTTACCTATATAAAAGGTATTTCCATCCTCAAAAGGACACTGTGAGGGTATGCCTGTGTACACTGGCAAGGAGCATATGAGAAACTGCAGTCCCCTGATGTCCCGACATGGTACCAGGAAGATGCCAACCTCATGCTCCCTAAAATATTAGAACTCAAAATAGTTTGGAGTTCGACTTAAAAGGAAAGGAGTGAGCTCTTTACATAATTCCTTATTTATGAACTTTGATAGGAAAATCAGTAATTTCACAGCCAGGCTCAGGATAACATAATTTGTGTGTCCTACCTATGTATGTATGTCAGCTTTGTGCAATCAGGAAGCCTGTGTGGCTGTTGGGTTTACTGTCATTGACAGGCATGCGTCCTGTCTTATCAGCTCTGGACTTGACCAGACGTTCCAAGTGGTTAATGTGGGTGCCTGACTCACCATCCACTGAGCCTCTGGTCTCTTGGCTGAGTTCTAGGTTAGTAGCTAACACAGAAGAAGCACGTGTTCTGCTGACAGTGCCTCATATCTCCCTTACAGACGCTGCAAGATAGGAACAGAAAAGCCCATGTGTGTCACAGAGAGGCTTAATTACTTGACCAAGGTCACACAGCTCCTATGTGGCAGAGTCAGAATTCACCCCAGGCTACCTGGCTCCTGCACCTATCTGCAGCTGTGCCAGGGTTCTGGGGGACCCTGACAGAGCGAGTGAGTCAAGACGATGCTCGTCGTCAGCCTTACTCCAGTCATGTCTTGCCCCAGCAGACAGGTGACAGAGGACAGGGCTAGGCTGCACTGTGAGGTCCCCTCAGAGCACAGTCACAGTTTTCATGGATAAACACAGGCATAAATGCTACCACATACCTGACCCTGCCAGGAGCTTCCAGATGCAGGTATTCTGACACGGACAGTTGTGAAGCTGTGGGCATGCCTGGATCAGGCAGCAGAACTTGCAAGTCCCTGCTTCACACATGCAGGAGCCTAGCACACACACGTCCCTCCACCCTCTAATTTTAACTCTTGGCTGCTGATGGTATTAGCAAACATTGTCCTGGGAGCAAACACTGCCACTTACACTGTTTCCCCAGTTTTATTTCCCACGCACAGACTCAGTGCCAGCCAAAGCTTTTAAAAGCACTGGGCACCAATCTGTACTTGCTCCTAGGGCAAGGCTCTAACACACACCCGAGGATGCTGCTTTTCAAACGACATCCAGATGATGCTTTGAATGGGTCACCTGGAGCTGGATGTAAAGTATGAGTCCTCTTCCTCCTGGTACTTTCTCCTTGGCTTTGCCAGCGTGGGGGACTCCTGCTCAATGGTCTGCATGTCTGACGTCACCGAATGTGAGATCCCACTTGAGAGAATAGAAAAGCAGGGATGATTACGTCACTCAGTTTCAAAAGGACTTTGTCTCAACAAAACAGAGGAATGTTTTAAACCACAATCTGGACAAACACAAACTTATCAGTAGGACTAGGAGCACAGAGGGTGCACTCTAGAGACAGGGAGATCTCTCTGAGGGCCAAACTTCAAGGAAGACAGTCCTGTGCACAGGGTGCGCCCACGACATCTACTCCAGTGCACACTCTGGAAATGCAGACCCATTTCCCCTTCTCTAAAACACACATGCCACCTGCTATGATATACACACATATATGGTTTATATACACATACATACACACATACATTTTTTAGAGACAGGATCTCATGCAGCCTAGGTTGCTCTTGAACTTGCTACGTAGCCCAGGCTGGCCTTGCAGTTCCTGATCCTCCTAGCTCCACCTCCCAAAAGCGCCATCACAGGCAGCGACACTATACCCAACAGACAGCTTCACCCCAGCTATTTTAGCTTTACTGTTTTTCTGCTTTGAGACAGGGTCTCTTGTGGCCCAGAATGACCTGAAAGTGTGCCCCTACCCAAATGAATTAGGTGCTTCCTGAAGGTTAGGCAATCACTCTACCAACTGAGTCCCGGGCCAACCCGTCATGCTATATAGAAGATCAAGATGAAGCAAAGACAATCAGGAAGAGAAGAGCACCAAGGAAATACCTCCAAGGCTGCAACGACCCCAGGACAGCCGCTCACGACTGGAGAATTGCTCTGACTGAACCTGGGACCCAGGACCCTGTGTGGACCACCCCCTGCAGCTCCCCAAGCCCATGCCCAGCCTCTCGGCTTCCACGGGACCCCGTGTGGACCCACCCCCTGCAGCTCCCCAAGCCCATGCCCAGCCTCTTGGCTTCCACGGGACCCCGTGTGGACCCACCCCCTGCAGCTCCCCAAGCCCATGCCCAGCCTCCCGGCTTCCACGGGACCCCGTGTGGACCCACCTCCTGCAGCTCCCCAAGCCCATGCCCAGCCTCTCGGCTTCCACTTTCTTTTGGCCACTCAGGTTCAATTTCTCATCTTTCTTCATGTGAATTTCAAGATCCTTGTAGGCCAGTCGTAATGATGAAACACTGCTGGGAAAACACAGGCTATAAGTTCAGTCTCGAGCCCACCCTACACTGACACTAGGCAGACTCTAAATGTGCAGACCAGACCTCCGCTTCCTGCACACTTCTGCAGCTGCACTTCTGAGAGCATGCTGGCGTCGTCTTTGCTTAGCCCTTCTCAAGCCTATACTTAGGACTTTAGGTTGCTGCTCCACAGTGCATGCCTTGGTTACTTCCCTGCAGGATCTGAGCCCCACCAGACACTTGCTTATACTTCCCTGGAGTCACAGAGGTCTCCATGACTTAAGATGAAAACATCTATAGAACTGATTTCACAAACAGATAAAGAAGGCTTCATTCATTGTATGTGGAAGAATTCTTTCGAGTGTCTCTTTCTGTCCTCTGGCTTCTGAGAGCTCCTAAAATGGAATGGTCATTCCGAGTCATGGTTTCTACCTTTTTATTTTTTGAGACAGGGTCTCACTATGCAACCTTGGCTGGCCATGAGCTCACTATGTAGACCAGGCTGCTCTGGACCTCATAGAGATTCATCTGCCTCTGTCTCCTGAGTATTGGGATTAAAGGTGTGTACCAGCATACCTGGCAGCTTCTACCTTTAAAAATTATTACTGCTGTCACGGCTGTCATTACAGTGAGGGAGGGGTGTGCACGCCATGGCGTGTGTGGCTCAGAGGATAATTTTGTGGAGTTCTTTCCTACTACCTGGTCTCGGGGTAGATCTCAGATTACCAGACTTGCATGGCAGCACCTTCATCCACTGAGCCATCTCGCTGGCCCTGGTGAGTTCTTAGTACTACTGTCACCTGCTCACCCTCTACTTCTCACAAAGCACCAGAAGGGTCAGAAAATGTACAGAACTCTGTCCTCTACCCCCAGGTTTCTAAGCACAAAGAAAGCATTGTCTCCAATCAGCCAGAAGGTACTCAGCTGTGTAAGAAGCACCGCCCGAGCACCTTGAACAGCAGTGGGCTCAGTGGTTCAGAGCACTTGCTGCTCTTACAGATGACCCAGGTTTGGTTCCCAGCACCCACATCAGGCAGCTCACCACTGTCTGTAACTCTAGTGAGTACGTCTTCTGGCTTCCTCTAGAGCTGCATGTACGTGGTACACATGCACACATGCAGGCAAACACTCGTACACAGAAAATTTATAAATTAATTAAAATATTTTAAATTTATTTTTATTTTATGTGTATGAGTGTTTTGCCTGCATGTATGTAAGTGTACCCGTGTTGTACAATGCCCACAGGGGCCAGAGAAGGCATCAGATCCTCTGGGATTGGAGTTATACACAGCTGTTACCCCCCCATGTGGGTGCCGGGAACTGAGTCCAGGTCCTCTGGGAGGTCAGTCAGTGTTCTTAACTGCTGAGCCATCTCTCCAGTCCATAAATATTTTTTAAAGCAACATGTTTATCTTATGAATATATCAAATTCATTATCTGTTTCTCAAAGTCCTGCAAAATGTCACGAACTCCACCTGAAAGAGCCCTGAAGGAGTTCTGTAATATGTCTGCAGTGGCAGGGAGTGATGAAAGCATTTTTAAAATTTTATCTAGCACCGGTGTCATGCAGTGCCTGAGGAGGCCAGAAGAGGGCACTGGATCCCCTGGAACTCGAGTTATGGATGATTGTTAGTTGCCATGTGAGTGCTGGGAATCGAACCTGGTTTTAAACAGCAGCCAATGTTCTTAGCCACTGAGCCACCTCTCCAGCACCCAGAATTTCCTACTAGGGAAAAATCGGGTTAGTTTTTGCTGGTTTCTTCTGTTAATGAGAGAAACAGGCTTTCTTTGGCTTCCTCTGACCCGGTAGCTGTCTTTTTTTCTCTGACATTATTACTACAATAGAGGTGAGGGCTGTCTTCCTTAGCAAATCAGCAAAGAAACATTAGATGTCGTTAAAATCACTGTCAGATCAAACTGCAGCAGCAAATTCTCCTGGGGCTGAATGGGGAAGACCTAGAAAGAGGAGGGCCCTTTCTGAGGGCTGCTGACAGGAAGTGTTCCAGAAGGCCAGCAGTTCTCACCCTCCCTGCCAGCTGTGTACCCAGATGGCCCAGAAGGCTAGGATGGGGCTCCACACAAGCCATTCAGCCCCACAGTCTGATGACACTGGGAACGCTGCTACTCTCCAGTTCTAACTATTCACAGCCACCAGAAGCAGCCCGCAGAGTAACCCTCACTTTCTCCTGGCATGAGACACAGATGAGACAGATCTGCCCAGCACTGACAGGCACTCAGGAAACAAAGGCAACAAAGCTGTTCAACTGGGTTCCCATATCAATTCATAAAGAACCTCCTGCCCCCACATCTCTGCCCCCCTCCCTCCAATACTGGAGACTGACCCGCAGGGTGTCCTCCATACCAGAAAGGGTTCCACTCCTGAGCTACAGTCCCAGCCCTCACCTCTGCTTTTTCAATGAGTCCTAAAGACAGACTTGGAGAAGGTAGGTGTGGCTTCCAGCAGGACAGGCTAATCTCCTGTGACCTTCTTCTTCAACCACCTAACCACAGGAAGGGGGCCATTCGCACATCCCACGGCTCTAGTTCTCACTAGGCTCCTGGCTTTATTCAAGCCCCAGCTGCGTGGACTGAGCGGCTTCAGGAGAAAGGTGCTACCCTGCCTTTCTGCCACATCAGAAACCAGCAAGGCAAGAGAAATGCAAGTCTGACAGCTGCATGTCCGTTTCAGAGAAAGCCTGTCCTCGCAGGTCAGTGCTGACTCCTGCATTCTGAGGGATGAACAGGAAGAAGAGCCACAGTCTCAGATGATCCTGGTTGAGCCTCTAAGTCCCACTCAGCAAACCGTCAGCACAGCCAGTAACACATCCTACTGAGTGAACGCCTCCTGTGCGCCAAGTACTACCAGAGTGTTCAAGGAACACCGGCTAAGCTTCTCCTTGAAACCACCTTACAAAACAGGACACTTAACTTTCCTTGTACGGTGTACAGCAGCTGTAGCTAAAGCACACAAAATATGCAGGGAAACAAGAGGTACCATGAAGACAAGTCCACATAAAAACAGGGCTGCGGCTGCCTTTCCCTTCTGCAGTGGTCCACCGGCTCTCTTCCCTCCTGGGTCTGCCTGGTAGACATTTCTATCTATGGACTCACCCTGTGCAGGGCTTTGTGACTGGCTTCTTTCTGGGAACGAGCTTTTAAGGTTCATGCATTCATTTTTTTCATAGCTCAACTGAATTGCACTGTGTGGACAAGCCACATCTTTACGCACCAGGAGACAGAAGTTTGGGCTGCTTCTGTTCTTCGTCTGCTAGGACTTAGGTTGCGTGAATGTTCACATACATTTTATGTGGAGGCATGTTTTAATTTCTCTCAAGTACACACTGAGGAATGGAACTGCAGTGACATGTGCTGACTTTACATTTACCGTGTGTGTGTGTGTGTATGTGTGTGTGTGTGTGTGTGTGTGTGTGTGTGCATGCATGCACATGCTGGGCTTTTGAAACAGGGCTTCAGGCATGCTAAGCACCACTCTACCGCCAAGTTACGGCCCGGCCCTACATAGAACTCTCTGAAGGACCATCAGATCAATTTCTCTGGGGAGGTACTGCCAACTGAACCTAGGTAAGGTCTTGCACATACCAGACACGTACTCCGCCATCCGCTACAGCCCAGCCTCAGATGGGTTCCCACTGCTGCCAACAACACTACAAGCACCACACGTCCCAGTGGGCACTGTCTACTGGCTTTCTTTTTGTACTAGGGACTGACTGCACACTCTCATGCATGCTCAGTGGGCACTATGGCCTCGCCTGTCTTTTCTGTTGCTGCCTTCATGGGTAAGACAGGGCATCTCACATGGATTAGATCTGTATTCCCCAACACTGTGAATGGTGAGCATCTCTCCAATGTCAAACTGCGTGTCCCCATATCACCTTCCTGGCCCACTGCTACCCGCAGAGCCCCATCTTTCCCTCCTAACCCGAATGCTAGCGTAATACGAACCTTCATAAAACTACATGTTGCACTGCCCTCCACATGCTCACCAAAAATACCAGCATGTGAAAAGCGAGTGAGCTATGGAATGAACAGCTTTGCTCCCAGAGTGTGTGCTGCGGTACAAATGAAACTCACATGGACTCCTCCTTCGGTGCTGCCCTGGCTAGGTCTTCCTGCTGCTTCCTCTTGTCCACAGCGTGTGCTTGTTTCTCGATCTCAGTGAAGGAGCTGTTTGTTAGTTTCTGGGCTCCCAGGCTTCCTTTTTTGGCCCCAAGCTGGAACACATACATTATATGGAATCCAGGCAGATAAAACCTGTAACAACAGCTAAAATGCCCTGAGGTGCGTGAGCTGCCAGGCTGGCAACAAGCACTTCTGTTCCCCTGCTTAGTCACGGCTCTGCGAGGCTGGCAGTCTCAACACCCTGAGATGAGGTAGTACAGACAAGGACAGAATAAAGCTTCCAGGAATCAGTCAGTTGGCCAAGGACCACCCAGTTCGAGGTGCTGCGGGGGCTCCTACTGCAGCCTCGCCTGCAGAAATGGCACTGGAGCACATCTGTGATGGGAGGCTCTCAGTAAAACCACCCTCTGGCTTCACAGGACACAAGTGTTGCTTACAATCACAAGCAGGAGAGTACTCTCAGGCCACCTCCATTCTTATTTCTCATTTTGCCATAGAAAGAAAAAAATTTAGACATGCATTCTAGAAAATGTTTAGTATACATAATATCTTACTGAATAAAAGACGACCACATTATTTAATGACTCAAAATAAAAAATAGAATTCTTAGTCAGGCATGGTGGTGTATGCCTTTAATCTTGGTACTCAGGAAACAGAAGCAGGTAGATCTCTGTGAGTTCTAGGCTAGCCTAATCTACATAGTGAGTTCCAGGCCAGCCAGAGTTACATAGTAAGACTCGTCTTAAAAAGAGAGAAAAAAGTTGGGTGGTGGTACACACCTAGAGGCAGAGGCAAGTGGATCTCTGTGCGACTGAGGCCAGCCTGGTCTACAAAGCAAGTTCCAGGCCAGCTGGGGCTACAGGGAGACCCTATCTCAAATAGACCCCTCACCTAAACCCCCAAAAGTCTTATGACTACCATTCTGACTGGTCAGATGGAATCTCAGTGCAGTTTTATTTTTATTTACTATTTATTTAGTGTATGAGTGTACTGCCTACATGTGTGTAAGCACAACTGTGTCATGTAATGTCCAGGGAGGTGAAAAGAGAGCACTGGATTCCCCTGGAACTGGAGTTATGGACGGTTGTCAGCCACCACGTGGATGCTGGGAATTGAATCTGGGTCATCTGCAAGAGCAGCCAGTGCACTTAACTGCTGAACAATCCCTCAAGCCCTGATTTTATTTTTATTTAAGTGTATGTGGACACATGTGAGTGTATGCACAGGCATATGTGTGGGCACCCTTGGAGGCTAGAAGAGGGCTTGGATCCCCTGTACCAGAGTTAAGGCAGCTGTGAGGTCCAGACATGGGCACTAGGGTCCAAACTCCGGTCCTCATGACGGAGCAGCGTGCACTCCTGACTACTGAGCATTTATTTCTTCAGTCCTCAATGTAGGTTTTTCTTTTTAATTTAAAAATATTTTATTATTTTTATTTTATGTGTGTGAGTGTACTGCCCGCATGTGTGTAAGTGCACCTGTGTCATGCAGTGCTGTGGAGGGTGTTAGATTCCCCTGGAGTTACAGACAGTTGTGAGCTGCCACGTGGGTGCTGGGAACTGAACCTGGGAGCCCTGTAAGAGCACCCAGTACTCTCAACTGCTGAGCCAGCTCTCCAGCCCCTCAATGTAGTTTTAGTGTGCATTTTTCTGACGGCTAGCAAGGTAGAACATTTTTTAATGTGTTTATTGCCATTTTGTAACTGATATGAGAACTGTCTGTCCATTTCATTTGCCTAGTTATTGACTGGACTAATTTTTTGTTATTTAGTTTTTTAGTTCTTCTAAAATGTTTTGACTATTTTATATGTGTATTTTGCCTGCATGTACGTAAGCACATCTGTGTGTCCAACATCTGAGGAGGCCAGATGAAGACATTGGAAATGGTGTTACAGATGGTTGTCAGTCACCCCGTAAGTTCTAGGAACTGAACCCAGCAAGAGCAACTGATAGTGTTAATGCTCAGCCATCTCTCAGTATTAACATTGTAACAGGTGCAGTTAACAAAGACTGTCTCCATTCTGAGGCTGTCTCTCACCTGATTGTTGCTGTGTGAAAGCTTATTAACTTACTGAAACCCCACTCTGCTCTGGGACTGTAACTAGTGTAGTCACTGTGGAAGTGGAAGGTTCATCAAAAAACTAAAAATGGGCCACAGAAAAAGCTCACATGGGCTGCTCCAGCAGAAGACCCAGGTTCAGTTCCCAGACCCATGTGGTGGCTAACAATTGTTCTTACCTCCAGTTCTGGGAATCTGACACCCTCATCTGGCCTCCGTGGTATTATAGACACACGGTGCACTTACAAGAGATGCAGGTAAAACACTCACAAAATAAAAATAAAATATTAAAAATAAATCCATTAAAAACAGATCTGCCAGATGATCCAGCTACACTAGTCCCAGAATCTACTCAAAGGATTCCGAGTCAACTGTCACAGACACACATACAGAAACATGTTTACTGCAGCACTACCCACAACAGCTAAGGTCCACAACCGATCTAAAGGGTCTGTAAGCAGAGAATAACAGACAAGATGTGGCGCTTATACACGATGGAACCAATTATGCTAGTTGCAGGAAAATGAATGGGCCCAGAGATTATCCAACTAAGCAAATTAAGTCAGTCTCAGAAAAACAATCATCCTGCTTTCTCTCACCTGTGGATCCGAGGTTTTATATAGATACCTAAGATCATTTGCCCAAAGGACATGAGGCAGAAGGAAAACTATTAGGGAACAAAGAGAAGGAAGCGGAGAAGCAGAGGGGAAGGGCAAGAAGATGCCCAAGCACACACGTTTGTGCAGAGAAGCCAGTACCACGTCCAGTGAAAACACTCCAGTTAAAAACTTTACATGGCAAAGTGGCTCTCTGGTTTAGAGCCACACCCACACTCCTATGTGGTGTAATACTTACTCCTTTTTTTGCTTGATTTGGTTTCTTTTTTATGATAGAGGAAACCTCTGGCAAAAAGATAAAAATTAGAGAGTCAGACTGATAGAAGTCACACAAAACTTTTCTATTTTACAGTGTCTTTTAAATAGGGTGCCTTATTAATTTGTCTTCCAAAAACTCCAGTATCCAAATATGCGGAGGTTGCCAGGGCTCAGTCAGCAGAGAGCCCCGGGTTTCTCCACACAGGCGTGTCCTATCTAGTGTTCTCTTCAGGGCAATTAAAAAATTAAAAATCCCCACACTTTCCTATTGGATTTTATTCATCAAAAGTGTCTAAGGTGTAGCTACCACCCAGGTAAGAAAAGGTTGGTCTTCCTGGATTTGGGGTCCTTTCTCTGTGCAACATGTTTTTTTAAAAAAAGATTTCTTTATTTTTATGTGTATGAGCATTTACATGTATGTATGTGTAGAGAGAGAGAGAGAGTGAGAGAGAGAGAGAGAGTGTGTGTGTGTGTGTGTGTGTGTGGTGTCCTCAGAGGCCAGAAGAGGGCACTGGATATCCTGGAACTGAAGTTCTAAGCAGCTGTGAATTCTGTGGGTGCTGGGAACAGAACCTGGGTCCTCTGCAAGAGCAGCAAGTGTTCTTAACTCTGAGCCCTCTCCAGTCCCTAAGTGGCTTTGGAGTCAACCCTTTGACACTTGCTGCCCTGCTCCACAGAGGCCGTCTTGGATGCCAGCTCTGTTGTTTGTGGCCTCCCACCTGGTGTTGCCACCTGAATCCTGGCTACCATGGCCTCTGGAAGACCCACCCCACCACCTTCCTGGCCAGGCCTTGGACTCTATGGTCTGTGCTGGGTTTCTGTAGCCTCTGCACTTGATCCAAAGTGAAGGCTGCCAGGGGGACACCAGTGGCCCAGTAGGAGAACAATACTGCACTCCGAGTGCGGGGATGGCGCCCAGATGGGGCTGTCTTTCCCACTGCTGGCTTCAGACTCCACACCCACCTGTCACAAGACCTGCCCCGCCTCTGAGCACAGTGATGGATACTGAAAACTAGTTATTTTTAACTATTAGTTAATTCTCATTTTATGTATATGAGTGTTTTGCCTGCATGTATGTCAGTGTACTATGTACATGCAACCCACAGAGGCCAGAAGAAAGCATCAGATCTCCTGGAATCAGGGTTACAGACAGTTGCTAGCTGCCATGGGTGCTGGGAACTGAACCCAGGTCCTCTGGAAGAGCAGCCAGTGCTCTTAACCACTGAGCCATCCTCCAGCGCCTATTTATTTTTCATCAGAGTGGCTACTTACCAATTAATCCAATATAATGCACATCAATACCAAACTATAATTCCCTAAAAATGCAGCACTAGCTTTCAAGTTCAGAAGGAGGCTGAACCACTCTGCTTATCGTGGGTGTGTCGGCTAGAGACATGGGCCGAGCTTTACGAGGCTCACAGCAACCCCATCATTTCCTGCTCACAAGGTTGGCTGATCAGAACTCCATTTTTGCCTGATTAAGATCTTGCTAATGGATTCGGTCACGATGCTGTCTCACTCTAAGAACTGAGACACCGAGGCAGAATGCAAAGATGGGATTCAGTTTTTCTTTGGGCTCTTACCTCACAAATCAAGACACCAGCTTGCAGCATCTTACCTAAATTAGCCTTTCCTGGGGCATTCAGCCCTTCCACACTGGGTCCTTGTTCTGGTCCTCCTGAAAATGTAAAACACTGACTTTAATGTAGAAAATATTCTCATCAAATATGCTTTTGCCTGTGGAGGAATCCCAGGGGCTCGGTCTCCGGGTCTCGTCGGGTCTCCGGGTCTCTCAGCAGTCGCTGTACTTCTAGCTCCCTATCCTTTTCATTCCTCCACCCGCTCATTCGTTTGTGTGTATGAGTGCACTGCCTACATGTATGTAAGTGCATTTATTTATGTGTATGAGTATATTGTCTATATGTGTGTAAGTGTACCTGTGTTGTACAAAGTCTTAAGAGGTCCAAAGAGCATGTTAGATCCTTTGGAACTGACATTATGGGCTGTTGTTGGACGTTAGCTGCCATGTAGGTGCTGGGACCCAAACCCCAGTCCTCTTCTAGAGCAGCCAGTGCTCTTAACTACTGAGCCACCTCTCCAGACCTAAAAATATTATTTATATTTCAATTGACAGAATGATTATACATATTTACGAGATACAGTGTGACATTCTCAACACATTTCACAGATCAAGGTAACTGTCAGACACCTTTTCAAACATCTGCCATTTCTTTGTACTGGGATGGAAACATCTGAATCCCTCTCTGCTAGCTATGAGACAATTAATTCTGACAGCCACACTTATCCCAATATGCTCTAAAACAGAAGACATTCTTCCCACTCAACCAGACCCTTGTTAACCACGCTCCCTGCAACTCCCTCCCTGTCCTAAGAAGTTTGGTTTAAAAGTTCAGTAAGAGCTGGATGTGCTGGTGCCCTCCTATAACCCCAGCACTCAAGGTGTGGATACAGGAAGATCAGAAGGTCAAGGTCAGCCTCAGCTACATGGCAAGTTTGAGGCCCAGCATGAGACATGCGACTCTGTCTCAAAAAATAAGAAAAGTTCACTAAAATGGAAGTCCATTTTTTCATGTGATGGTTTGGTTTTGTTTGAAATGGGTCTCATTATGTAGCCCTAGCTGGCCTAGAACTTGCTCTGTAGACCAAGCTGGCCTTCAACGGAGATTCGCCCACCTCTGCCTCCTGAGTGCTGGCATTAAAGGCGAGAGTCACCATACTTGGCTCAAAATTACTCTATTACTTTTATTTTATGTGTTTGAGTGTCTTGTCTGCATGCATGTAAGCCTACCACATGTGTGCAAGGCCTGCAGAGGCCAGAAGAGGGCATAACTGTTGTAACGGACCAGTGTTAGCCACCATGTGGGTGCTATGAATTGACCCTAGGTCCTCTGCCTGAGTGGCAAGGCTCTAAGCCGCTGACTTCTCTCCAGCCCTCTGTAGTTTTCCTGTCACTTTGAAAGGCTGCACCTGTAAAGTCCCTAGACACAGGGCCTCCTCAGCAGGAGAACAAAGGGCAGGCACAGGTGGGAAGGAGCCAGGATGTGATGGGGGAGGAGCTCTCTGCTGAGTGCCAGTCACACGAATGACACCATCTGCCTTTAGCCACTCAGGTTTCCCGCAGTGAAGCAAATGGGGATATTTGGACTTGGACTGTCACATGATCTGCTCCTCAGGGCCTGTGGCCTTCAATCTGGAAGGACCTTTTACAGCAGTAATTTGCAACAACAACATAGGTGGGATCACACTTGCAGAAGGCCCTGACCCATCCTCTCTGCCCGCTCACAGGGGAGTCTGGGGTTACCTTTTCTCTGTCTGGATAATAGGAAACAATAAACAAAGCATCTGTCCTCGAGTTCAAAGCTCCCTTCACACTGGCAAACAAGGGGCATAACCTGAGAGAAGTGGCAATCTCCAGAGCAGGACGTACTGTGCCGTGAGGGACACAAAGTACAGGTGGCAGGAGTGGCGCCGGCTGCACTGGAGCTGAACTCCAACCAGGGGGACTCCCAGGCCGTCACACAGGGAGCAGTGCAGGGGCCAGGAAGGTAAAGGTAGGGGAACAACAGGTTCAACTTCTGTCCGCCTGCCAGGCATCCGAAATTACATATGGATGTGGGAAAAGAAAATCAAACGCCACAGGCTGAAACTCCTGGGGAGAGCGGAGCCACACTAGAGCTCCCTGAGAGCACACATGCCCCAGAACTTTCCCAGGGGCAGAGGATGTGGCTCAGTTGACAGCGGGCTAGCCTAGCATGCGCAAAGTCCTGGGATTGACCCTCAGTACTCCGTAACCAGGAGTGCTGGTGCGCCCATGTAATCCCAGCTCTTGGGAGGTAAAAGCAGGAGGTCAAGAGTTCAAGGTCATCCTTGGATGACAGAGCAAGTTCAAGGGCACCCTGGGCTACATGAGACCCTATCTCAAAAAAAAAAAAAACAATAAATAATAAAATTCTGCAATAAAGTCAACAAATTGACTCATTAGGTGTGAAGTCCTTATGTGCAGAAAACTAAAATTTTGTTTTATGATTATAAAAGTAACATGTTATTTATGAAAGCTCATACTTCCAAATTGTGTCAAATAGAAACAAAAATCCTCCAGATATTTCATTCTTCAGGTAAAAGTCCAGGTGTGAGTCTTCTAGAACGTCTTCTGAGCGCACATAGCTTTGTTTCTTTTTCTACAAAATGAAACTGACCACATTTCCTGTTTGGTCATCTTTATAATCTCTCATGGATTAACACAGAAGGGTTGGTACCGTCACTTAGGTAGTTTCAACCTTCACCATTAGACCTCAGAACAGCATTATAGGCGTTTCCAGGGACCCCACCTTCGTTCTTCTCTGGCACGGTTTCTGTGGCCCATGGTGTTAAAGGAGATGGTTCTGGCTGCTCGGCTGCTCTCACTGTGCTACTGACCTGCAGTGAGGTGAGAGAAGCCATCAGGAGAGGATCCTCACCATCAGTCAAACAGCACGGGGGCGGGGGGCGGCAAAGTGGGCAGTCCTCACCATCAGTCAAACAGCATGGAGGCGGCAGAGTGGCCAGTCCCTATGAGCACCAGCTAGTGGGAAAGTCATCAGAGCCCTCTATTCTTGTTTGTTTGTTTGCTTGCCTGAGACAGGGTCGGTCTTCCTATAGCCCTAGTTGGCCTAGAACTCACTATGTAGACCAGGTTGGCTTCCACCTCTGCCTCCCGAGTGTTGGGATTACAGGCATGTGCCACCACGCCTGGCACATGTCTATTTTTACATTTCTGTGTCAAGGCTCAAATATCTGACCCCCTTCCCCTGACCTTTTTTTTTTCAGTCTCATACGTCCCAGGCTGGCCTCAAACTCGATACTGTAATAAAAAATGACTTTGAACTTCTGACTCTCTCTCCACCCTCCCAGTGCCGGGGTGGCAGACACGTGCCACCACTCCCGGTTTATGTGGTGCCGGGGATCCGACGTGGTGCTCCTGTGCTAGGCTGAGCTCCGCCCCAGCTCCTCTTCTGTTTTAACATAATCTGGAGGGGGAGGGTAATTTCAGATGACACAAAACCTACACAGGTGGTACAGTGTACTTCTTTGCACCCCACTTTGTCTGACATTAAAACACCACGGCACACCTGTCAAAATCAGAAATTATCACTGGCCCAACAGTACGGACTAAACCAGGCCGTGCAAGGTCTAGTGGTCTTCCCAGCAGCATCCCTTCTGTTCCAGGACCCCGTCCTGCACAGAGCTGTTCCTCCTTGTCTCTCATGACTCTGAAACTTTCAAAAGGCACTGGTCAGGTGCTTCAAAGACTCCCTTGGTTTGGTTCTCTGAGAAAGTGTTCTCTCTGGCCCTTGCCGACATGACTCAACACTAGTGACAGTCCCTTGACCCTTGGTGACATCTGCCAGTCCTTTCGACAGTCCAGTCTTGGAACGTCTATCTCCCAGGCCCAGTCTGTGCTTGAGGGAGGCGAGTTGAGCTCCACCTCCTAAAGGGGCATCTCACATACACAACTTAGAATCCTGTGAGGAGATCCACCCCGTCCCCTATTCCTGTATGTAATCCCTTAGACCAGCACAGACCTGAAATACTTAGGTTATTTTTAGGGTGATAATTCAGCAAGTCATTATTGATTTTGCTGTTCAGACTGTTCTAGATTTGACCCCAAGAGGGTTTTAGGTTGGTTGCAGTCCTCTGGACAGAGCCCCACCCACCCTCCCCAGCATATCCTTTCTAAATCTTAGCTCTACAGGGTGGTCTGGCACATCTGGCCCCAGAAACTGCCATTTTCCACAGGTAACCCGGGCTCCTCTATTGGAAGATGGGAGTTAGAAACCAAGATTTGGGCACTGGGTGTGCTTGTTCTGTGCTGTGATTGTCTCTAGGCCTCCCTGAGGGCAGAGCTGGGCTACATGTGCTTGAGCATGGATACACATTTACCTGTAGCTTCCTTCCTCTGTATGTATGTGCGAACGCACTACAGGAGATGCACACTGAGATACACAGCAGTTCAGTGTCCATTCCACCCGGCCCCTGGCTCTCCTTTAGCTCATGACCTTGTTCCTGCCGCATCTAGCTACTAACTACAGACATTCTAGAGCCACATCTGTGTCTAGTTCTATGTTAAACAATGGTAACACACCACATGAGACCACAGTGTCCTCTGTTACCTGCCCAGGCTGGCCTCAAATTTGCTAAGCAGCTTAGACTGGCCTCTAACTCACTGTGAAGCTCAGGGTGGCCTTGATCCTCCTGCCTCAACCTCCTGAGTGCTGGGCTTACAGGTCTGTGTGACTTCACCAGCTTCTGATAACTAATGATTACATCAATGACAATGTCAGTGCAAATCATAATAGAAAAAAAAAATCAAGATTTAACAACTTTTTTGCATGTGCATGTGGTACGCATGTGTGTACTCATGTGTGTCGATGCATGTGCACATGTATGTATAGGCCACTGGATGTCTTCCTTGATTGCTCTCCTTACTTACTGAGACAGGGCCTCTTGCAGACCTGGGAGCTCACCAATTCAGTTGGTCTATCTCATCAGCTTGCCTGAGGGATACAGTTTCTCCCTCTTGAGGCCGGGACTGCAGGTGGCTGGCACACCTGTCCGGCTTTCACACCGGCGACAGGATCCGAACTCTGGTACTCAGGCTTGCACAGCAAATGCTTTCTCCACTGAGCTGCCTTTTCAACCCAATTAACAACTTTTGTGGTTTGGATGGTTTCTGCTTTTGTAATTTTTGTTTTTCAGGCAATTTCACACTGCAGCCCAGGCTGTCCTGGAACTCACCATACACCAAAGCTGACTCTAACTCGCAGTAAGGCCCCACTCAGTCTCAAGAGTGGCACCCACAGGAGGTTAGGGAACCATTAAGAGGAGAAGTCCAGAGAGGTCACAGGGCCACAGGGACACACCCTTAAAGGGATCACAGGACTCTAGTCTCTTCTGGCCAGTGTGCGTCATAACAAACTTTTTCTCTTCACAAGATGATCATCTCTGGTGCTTGTTGCAGCAACAGAAAGGTAACTGACATGGCAATTTATACAACTTTATACAATTTAAAAATTTAAAAAAGGCCTGAGCAGCACTTAAGCAAATAGTGACCCTCCCAGTGGGGCTGGGAGGAGGCAGGGAGCCAAGACGACAGTAGGCCCTAAGCCAGACGCTGGCAGGTGCTGCTCTAAAGGGCGGGCATCTTAAATTTTACACGCCTTATCTTCTCCCAGCAAAGCAACTTCAGGAAAATCCACCAAAGCACGATGGTCTATTGTCCTTGTTGCTATGCAAGCACTACAGAACACCATTCTGCATTCTGTGCCAACTTTTAGTTTTTGTTCTGTGTTATTTAATTCTCAGAGTAGCCTTGACATATGTACCACGTACACAGTGAATGGGGTACTGAGAGCCAATCCTCATGAAAGCTGTCTTCCACCTGCATGGTCTGAGGTGACTGTGGCACAACCCTGGAACAAGGTCAAAGCTTCCCCCAGGGTTAGGTGCAGAGGTGACCACATTCCAGCCAGGACAGGGGAAGGGGCAGCAGTTAGGGGTGTCACACTAGACCGCCTCTGTAAAAGGACAGGCACTTGCTTTCCTGCAGGTCCAGCCTCTTCCATGAGCTGTGAAAGGTCTTACACTGGAGCCCCATGTTAGACCCTGAGCGAGAAGCCAAATGGGGAGCAGTAAAGGAGAGCTCAGGGCAGCCAACGCCGCCCCCAGATGCCACCCTGGTAAGTGGTTGTATTTCAGGGTGGTTATGACAATTAGCAAATGTCTAACATCTAACATCTAAATGTGTTCAGAATCTGCACACTTTGGAATTATGTGACGGGACAGAGAGAATGCTCGGCAGTACAAGACATGCTTCCCTTGCAGAAGTGCAGCAGGACCAGCCTGCCTCACAGCACCCATGACAGGTGACACAACCACTTGAAACTCCAGATCCAGGAGATCCAGTGCCCACTTCTGGCCTCCAGGGTCACACACACACACACACACACACACACACACACACAAATCTTTGATGAGACTATATAAAGCAGAATATATACACAGACCTCAGGAGATGTGTGAGAGGTGAAAAAGTCCTCTTCCTTTGGAGTGGGGGACACAGGTGGGACCACGCAGCTGTCAAGCCACAGCTGGAAGGAAAGCAAAGCACATATAAGCAAGGTTTGCCTCAGACTTGAGCTCCTCTCTGCGGCTCCCAGAGACTAGCACCCCCCATGCCTTCAAGGCTCTGAGCACGCTTCGGAAGGCAACTCCAGTCAGTTTCCTTTCCCACCCTAAGGACGTCAAGCACCCCAACTCCCAAAACTCTTGTGATGTAAGTGCTGGTTCTAAACCACAGGGATCCACTTGGCCCTGGGTGCCACACCCAGAACTACCCTCCTCGCTAACGCTGCTTCTGACCCTGGATCAGGATGTTTAGGGTGTTCTCATCCACCCCAAATATGGGCAACAGAAAGGAGCCGTGTGAGAAGCATGCTCCCAGCAGTCTGAGGCAGATGTGCCCTGCTCTTCACTTCAGCCTCAGACTCCCAAGCAAGGGCCTTTCTGCAGCCCCCTTGGTGGCTGCTTTCCTCAATGCTGCTTTTTAGTCTCCTGGTGGTTTCAATGTTTAAAACCACCCTAACCCCAAGTGCAGTGCTGAGCAGCTGTCCAGTGGTCAGCTCGTGAGGGCTTTGAGGTGCCGTCCTGAGCAGACATGCGGTATCTAAGTCCTGCTCAGGCCTCAGTGTTCCTAAGTCACCAATGCACAGTAAATAAGGTTGGCTATTTTTTAATTAATCAGGGGCTGGAGAGATGGCTCTGCTCTTGCAGCAGCTCTGGGTTTGTTTCCCAGCACCACATAGGGACTCACAACCACTTATAACTCCAGTGCTAGGGGATGTGACACCCTTTTTTGGCCTCCACAGGTCCTGGTATGCACACAGTGCACATAATTCACACACTAAACACGCATATATAAAATAAGTAAGAAAATAAATCTTGTTTTAAAATTCATTCTTTCACAGTACTAAGGATCAAGCCTGGGGTCTTTCACATACTAGGCGACAAGCATGCTTTCACTGAGATAGGCCTCGAGCCCTTTAAGTGAGGTATTTTTATTTCATTTATTCATTCGTTCATTTATGCATTTCTGAGGTGCAGTCTTACTATGTGGCCAGGGCTGGTTCAGAACTCACTACGAAGATCAGGCAGCCTCAGAGTTGGAGTGGCCCTCCTGCCTCTAGCCCCACAAGTGGGATTCAGGCACAAGCCGCCATTAGGCTTGTTTGGTTTTTCTGGTTTTGTTTTGTTTTTTGTCTTTTTGAGACATGTTCTCTCTGTAGCCTCAGATGACCTGGAACTATGTAGATCAGGCTGGCTCCAATCCCACAGAGATCCGCCTACTTCTTCTTCCCGAGTACTGGGATTAAGGGCATGCACCACCACATCCCACCTGTTTTTGTTTTGTGAGACAGGGTCTCGAAGTGCAGGCTGGCCTGGAACTCTCTAAGTAGCCAGGAGCCTGGGTTTGGCCTTGAGATTCTCCTGCATCTGCCTCCTTAAGTGCTGGGGTTGCAGGGTGAGCCAGCACACCTAGTGCTAAAATGAGGTATCTTTAATGAGCACACATTAAGTAAGGTTGTACATCAATCAGTTAATGAAAATGTGACCCGGGGCTGGAAGGAGCCTAACCCAGAGCTTCTAGAAGTGATCATTAGTGCTCAGTGATACAGTGTTTGTGTGAACAGAAAGAACATGCTTCTTTATGCAAATCAACTGCATACTGGTCCTCATAGGAGACTGCAGATATAAGTTTTACTCTTCGAGATTAAAAGCCATTTTCTACTGAATGAACCATTCTAAGGAGACGTCCGTATTGCAGAGACTCACGTCAGTGCCATGCTTCCGGGTGGCCTGGGTGGCCAGCGACTTGACTTTCTCCCTGTAGAGCTGAGCGGCCCGACTGTTGTACTTGGCATTGGTGTCGTTCGTGGCACACCCATGTTGATGGAAGAAGGAAGACTATAGAGGAAAGCAAGCAAATTATAGAAATATCACATGACACCTGATTTTATGACCAAAAATGTACTTTACAGACCGAGAAAACCAAAACAATTTAGACACCAAGACAGTACTAAAACAATGTGCCTTATAAAAAGGAAATTCCTCCAAATGTATAAGCATATTTTGAAATTTTTTACTTTACTTATTATGTGGGTATGGCATGTGCTGTGTGGAGGCCAGAAGACAGCTTTCAGGAGCTGGTTCTCGAACTCAGGTCATCGGCTGGGCAGCATGCACCCTCACCCTTGAGCCATCTCCCCAGCCCCATAATGTTAACTTTCTGATAAAACTAGATACAAGACTAGATATTCACACCTCCACTAAATCACCTCCGTCATCTTGAATGCTATTTTGAGGAAGGTTTTCTTCTTGGGACTATTTTTAATTAATGAACAATTCAGTTCAGTTTGATTCTACTAAACCAAGTATTTTTAGTCGGAGCCCATTCTGACTCTGAGTGCCACTTCTTCAGGAGTCAATAATAATTTCACAAAGGATAGTTAGAAGAAGAAACTGCCTTCAACTACTTCATGAGGCTCCACACAGAGGCGTGAATCACAATCATGTCTGATCAAAGCAAGACTTTCAGAACTGCACTGGAATTCTTTCAGCCGCCCAACACGATCAGTAATGGTACTGGACCACACTCACATTAGACACAGTCCAAGGCTCTTTGGGGCATGATATCAGGATGTTACTATTGCCGTCTGCTCCCCACTGATGGGGGGACCAGAGCACGGAGACTTAGTACCCAGCCCAAGACCACACAGACAGCTCCAAGCCTATGCTGAGTAGCTGGCTGGGGAAGGGAAGGACCTGAGCTTGACCTGACGTGACCTCACAGGCCCAGCTCCGCAGGCTGGAAGAGCTCCACCACCTGCCTGGGGAAGGTTCTGCTGTATGGACAGGAACATCAGACTGCAGTGTTGGGAGGGAACAGTATGAAGTCTGTGAGGCTCGGGAGCTCGAACAGGCCAGGGCTCTTCACAAGCAGACAAACATATAGGTGGACATTCTTAGGAGGGGCAAGCATGACCCCTTAGAAAATCAAAGAAAAGCCTTAATTACTTCAATGGTTTCTGACCTGCACAGCTCACCTCTACCTGGCAAACTGTGTTCCTTAGTTCTTAATTTCCCTCATTAGGAAATACTGAGCCTAGTGTAAGTTCAAAATAATCTAAGAATTTTCAGCTTGAGGGCAACACTGAGAAGAGTTGGTAGGCATTTGGAAACTATTATCTCAGACTTGGGGGTTTTAAATATTTAATTGATGATTCACATAACTTTTATTTGAAATATACATAAATATTATTTCTTACACCTAGTTTAATAGCATTTCTAAAAGGATCTCATTCACCCAGTCTAGACCATTTGGGCATAGATGAGCTGTCAGTGTCTCAAGAGACTTTGCTGGCTAGATTGTTTTCTTACTCTTTGAGGACTTCATGTGTCTGTAATGCACCTTGGTCAATTCACTAGATATCACCCCCTCTCACGGTCCTTCTTCCCACAGGCTCCCCTCTCTCCCACCTACTTCCCCCTTTTTTAAATTTTCATTTTAGCATATGAGCGTACTGCCTTCATGGACGTGAGTGCACCTGTGTAGTGCAGTGCCCATGGAGGTCAGAAGAGGGTGTTGGATCCCCTGGAACTGGAGTTATGGATGGTTTTTAGCTGCCATGTGAGTGCTAGAAATCAAACTTGGGTCCTCTGCAAGAGCAGCCAGTGTTCCTAATCTCTCCAGCCCATTCTGTCTTTTGATTGGTTGGTTTAGGAGCTAACTGCTACATCACTGAAGAAAATGACTCTCCCTCCCCCCACTGGCTAGATTTAAAAGGTTTCCAGCCAGGCATGGTAGTGTGTACCTTTAAGCTCTGTCTCAAAAAGAAACACAGACAAGGTATCCAGTTTACTATTTCAGAGAATCGGATATATAAAATTTGTCAACAAAGCTTAAATGCATGACAGTCCTTAACTAAGCTCATAAATACAGTTAAGAAAGTTCACTCTTTTATACTGTTAGCCAAACACCTTTAAAAGTTTCTTTGGGGACTAGAGAGATGACTAAGCAATTAAGAGTATTGGTTACTCTTGCAGAGGATCTGGGTTCAATTTCCAGCACCACATGGTGGCTAACAACCATTCTTTACGCCAGTTCCAGGGAAATCCGATGCCCACCTCTGACTTCTATGGGCACTGCATGACACAGGTACACTTACATGCATGCAGGCAATACACTCGTACACATAAAATTAAAACTAAATAGAATATTAAAAAGTTTCTTTTATGTATAAAATACTGATTTTATATAATGTGTGGTACTTGTCTGTTGTGACAGGTTCTTTTACTTATCGATTTAATGAATTAAAAATTAATGTAAATGCCAGTGTGGTGGCACACACTTTTAGTCCCAGTACTTGGAAGGCAGAGGCAGGTAGATCTCTGAGTTTGAGGCTAGTCTGGTCTACACAGTGAGTTCCAGGCCGGTTAGGTCATTGAGACCCTGTCTCAAAAAAAAAAAAGTTAATGTAAAAACACATATTTCATCCTAAGCACAAAAGCCATCCTTAAAACAGTAAAAGACTTTTAATATTTTATATGTATGAATGTTTTTATTTTAAATGTATGCATGCAACGCCCTCCTCAGAGGCCAGAGGAGTACTTCAGATCCTTCAGTTTGTAACTGGAGTTACAAACAGTGTCAGCCACCATATGGGTACAGGTCCTCTGGAGGCGCAGCTTAACTGCTGAGCTATCTCTCTAGCCTTCTCCCCATCCCCTGAAAGATGTCCATTCCAACCCTCCTGCCCATTGGTCTTTTTGAGGCAGGGTCTTCCTGTATCCCCAGTTTGCCTGGAACTTGCTTTGTAGACCAGGCTGGCCTTGATCAGTCTCACAGAGATCCCCCTGCCTCTCCTCCCATGTGCCAGCATTACAGGCGTGCACAGCCAGGTCAGGGTTTGTCTCACTTTTGTCACAGCATTCCCAGCATCCTGCCCAATGCTTGTGCTTCACAGGTGTTCAAGAGGTTCTGAATAAATATCCTGCAGATTCTGGCTCTCATGCTGTGCTTTCTGCTCCAGGCCACAGAACCTCCCAAATGCACAGGAATTGAACTTGACTGGTGTAGAAAGCATTAAGCCTAAAGGGAGAGGTGAGTCTGGGCAGAACTTACAGCATTGGCATTCCCTCCAACTTGCATACATCGTAGCTGGAACCAGGACCAGTTAGAATCCAGTTCTGTAGATCTAAACAGAAAGAAGATTCCCCATGTAAATCCTTTCCTTCTCCAGAATCAACCAGCTAAGCTTTTGAAAACCTTTCCTTGAGCTTTAGGATCCTAAGGAATTCAGTGTGGCCAGGCCCAGTGGTGCACACCTGCACATCCAGGATCAGGAGACAGAGGCAGCAGGAACAAGAGTTCGAGTCTTGCTGGGTTACATGTGACCCTGTCTCAAAAACCAAGGGGTGGGATGAGGGTCAATGATAAGCACTGATCTTTCTGGGTTTTTTAAGATCTATTTTACACCCCCCTGTGCCCTGTGTGTGTGGTATGTATGTGCACAAGTACAGGGCCTGCAGAGACCAAAGGAGGGTGTCAGATCCCTGGAGCTACAGTTCCAGGCAGTTGTTAGTCACCATGTGGACCAAACTTGGGTCCTCTGGAAGAGCAGCTAGTGCTCTTGAGAGCTGAGCTGTCTCTCCAGTCCCCATAAGCACTGTTCCTAAACCGAGCTGACAGGAATTTACCCAGTCAGAGCCCTGGACTCCCACAAAAGGTTCTGACAATGGCTTCTTCAGGATTGGCCTCGGACCTAGCCAGCAAATTGAGAAAGGAAATACAGAGGCATTAGCCTGCCGTGTTTTACAGGTAGGGGGCCAAAAGAGGAAGAAAGCCCAGATTTGATTAATAATACATCTATGCTGGGACCCCCAAACCTGGAACCCATGAGGGGAGTCAGATAGTGATGAGAAAGAAACCTAGAAATGGCAGAAGATGTACCTCAGGTTCGACCTTTAATACAAAGTGAGGGAAAATCCATGGTCCACTGCTGAGGCGGCCTTAACAATGGTCTGGTGTGAGAGACTTAAGATAATCAGAGAGTACTCAGCACTGGAGCTGTTAGAAGTATGAAGACATTCAAACAAGCGACGGAGGGTCCCTCACCACCTGGCTTGTCAGAAGCAGAGAAGCCCAGTGATACAACCAGCCATCCCTCTTTGAGACATAAGCTGCACAGCCCGAGGCCCTACAAAGGGAACCAGTCCCCAATGGACTGGCTCATACAAGCCATTATAGATACTGGATCATCGCTGTGAAAGAAAGGTCCCAGAAAAAACTGTATCTTGAAACTGAACCTTCTGCAAAAGCTGACTAATTAAAACTTCAGTGATTGTAGAGTTTGGAATGATGTAGGTCCAAAGCCTAATTACAGTTTTTCTTGGGCTATCTTAGCCCCTGTAACTAGCCACTCCCTGCCTCTGTTTCTGATATCTTGTGACTAAGAGATAAAAACCTCTTGGAATGTATTACCTTAAAGCCATAGCTCCCACCAACCAAAAGGCTGAGTGTCAACCGGCAGCACCTGAGGCCCGTGGCTGAGATCGCTCCTTTGCTGTACCCGCTGGCTTAATGTTTCCACCAACAATGAGTCTGAAAAGCGTCTTGACTAATGACTTTTGTTCTGTTACTTCAGAAGCTTCATGGAACTGCTTCCATGTTGGAACATGGAATTCAGGGTAACCTGAATCTGTGTTCCTGTGTCACAGTCACTCGTACTTAGCTCCAGAAAAAATGCCTCTCTCATCCCCTTTGACGGGAGTTGTGCTTTTGTGTGGTCGCCACCAGTGGAGGTTCCCATGAACATCCCTGGCTGGAGGACAGAGGAGGGGCAGGCTCTGCTGAGGGAACTAGGCATGAGGAAAGCAATAATGCCCAGTTCACTGGGCCAGATCGAACTGCCTTCATCAAAGATTTAGAAAACAACTTGTTCAGCAGGGACCCTGGGATTGGTATGGAGTCCCATAGTGGGTAGGATCTTTATAAAGTAGGAAAGGCTTTGGCAGACCTAAGTGACTTAGATTAGCATGTAAAGTATGTCCATAAAGTGGTACAGCAACCAGAGATAAGAAAAGGGCAAAGCAAAGAAAAAGGTCTGTTTGGGTTACTCAAAGGTAATGTGGCAAGGTTTGTGTTGAGTGCAAGTTCCTAAAGAAAAAATTGACAAAAAGCCAAATTCTGTGCTAAGAAGCTTCTGGAAGACTTTAAAGTCTGAGGAGCAGTTCAGAGAAGGCATCCACGATAAAACAATTCAGGTGTAGAAGATCAAATTGTTCCCGGGGTAGATAATGATTCCCATGCCCCTCCCTCAGATTAAGCAGCAGTACATTTCCCTTCTGCAAGAAGTTATGCTGGGGTGGAGGTCGTTTGCTGTCAGCCAGGGACACCCCCAGCAGCCAGGTGTGCTCAATGGAGAAACAAGAGACGAAGCTATGTCCATGGAGAACACCCAGGGCCTATCTGACCCAGGGAACCAACAGGTACAGCAGGGGTGAGTGGGGCCAATTCCATCTTGGCCCTGTGCAGGCCAGAGCAGCTTGAGCCAGCCCCAACAAGTTTATCGGGATGGAGAAAAGCAGGGAGGCTCCATATAAGATCTCCAGGATACGAAAACGAGTGGCTCCAAGAAGACAGACTAAAGATTGTGAAGAGCTGAGTCACAGCCTCGGATCCACACCACTGTAGCCAACAGGGATCTGCTAAGGAAAAACCAACAGGAACGTGGTACCAATCTTTGCTTAGCACCTTCTTACGTGCTAATTTCAGTGATCACCTGACACTTGCTTGGAAGAGAGGACAACGGACTTTCAGCGTTTCACCAAGGTTATCTTTGTAACCCCACTGTTCATGATGGGATGACTGTTCATGACGGGATGATGGCTCAGGACAAAGCTCTGTTTTGCCCATCCCCAGGAAAGAGGTTTCATTATATGTGACATCTGAGCAATCTGAAGACCTGTAAATCCATTTGAGAGATATTCAGATACACTCAAAGGAGCAAGGATGTGAAATCAGTTCACAAGGGCATAGGGCCAGGCGCAGCTGTGAAATTCTTGGGAGCTTTGTGGTTAAGTCACAAGTGATACCCACTAAGGTGGCTGGAAAAAGTCTACAACAGCCTAGACCATAAATGCTAAAGTGTGAACAATGGCATCTTATGAAAATGGAAATAGGCTCTCAGAAACTGCACAACTGCTAAATGACAATCCCAGTGGTGGATTGTCCCCCATGAGCAGTTGGCCAGGGAGATCCCCAAAGGCCCCAACAAGATAAAGACTATTGTCCGCAATGCTGGCTGCATGCCAAAGCTAGATGGTAAGAGACTCTGTAGCTGAAGACACAGCATATGAGCACAAAAGGAAGCAATCAACCTAGGACGAAGCCAGAAACTCTCCACAGCTGGCGTTCCTAGTGCGCTGGTAGTACGCAGATCACTGGGGAGAACTGTCCCCGACAGTCCTACTTAATGACGGGCCCCCGTGTGCTGCACTGCGGATATGCCAAGCAAGACATACCTGCTGGCGCAATGGTGGCATGATCAGTGTACGTCCAATGACCACGTTTCCAGTTGGATTTAAGTCCTGCTCCACGGGAGGAACACCCACCTGGTACTGCAAGCCAGGCCAACCAGAAGTTACCAGTCACACAGTGGGGAGCCACTGTGAGTATTTTGCTAGGTGGAAGGGTGCACCTGCTAAGCATTTGTGCACATGCCCACAAGTTATTACCGCAGTCAGTGTCCATTTGGATGTTTTCCCGTTTTCCATTTCTTCCTCATCATTTGTGTTTAGTGGCAGGAACACCACAGAGATGTGGGAACTTGATGGAGGCCCAAGAGTTTGAGATTTCAGCCCGTGGGAGGAACATCTACATCACTCCCCCAAGGCTCCGGGAGTCTTGCAAGAGGGTGGTGGGAAGGGAGTCTTGAAGAGCTGGAGGGAGGGGTGGAGAGTTGTAGAGGGCTGTCCTCGGACACATGCCATCTTCCAGAGCCACTCACCTAAGAGCCTCACTGCTGGGCTTGTTGACTATTCATAGCCCCAACCCCTCGCCTGGAAAGTGGGGCAGGGAGGGTCCCAGGGACTCTCATTTGAGATTCCCAGGGCTCTTAACTGCCGAGCCATCTCTCCAGCCCCTTACTGTCCCCCTTTAAATGCACACAACCCTTCACGGTAAACTTAAGCAAAAATGGATAGAGGAGAGGTGCTGCTGACACTGAGATACCTGCATAGGGTAGACGGCTCCCGCCCAGAGGAACTAACAGGGTGGGTGATCCTGGCCACTATGGGGTACTTACCCAAAGCACTGTGTCTATTTTGTACCTCCTTAACTTGCCTCTATCAGTTTGCTGGCCAAAGATAGTTTAGCACTTACTTTGTCCTCTGCCAAAATTGTTACCTTGAAATTCTACCTAAAAAATAAACTCCACTTAAATATGTCATCCACACCACACCACGCTGTTCAGTGACAGCACATGGGAAACAGGCCTCTGTGTACACACTCTGTGCCTGTGTGTGGCTGGTGGTGGGGGTGGGGCAGCCTGGAGCAGGAGCTTTCATGACTCACTTACGTTCTTTGGGGCTGTCTGGATTGTTCCCGAAAAGCTGCCATTTGTATTTTTCTTTTGAGTGCGTCTTGCTAGATTGTTTAAGCTGGTCTTGAACCTGTGAGTTCAGGTGATCCTCTTCAGCATTTCCAAGCCTGGGTTTTCTTGCAAGAGCCACTATGCCAGACCCGTGATGATCTGATTGATTGTTTTTGAGACAGGGTCCCTGTGTGCAGCCCTAGCTGGCCTGAAGCTCATGTAACCCTGGCTGGTTTGGAACTCGTGACGTAAACCAGGCTGGCCTCAAACTCAGAGGTGATCCTCTTGCCTCTGATTCACTTCAAGTGATTCTTAATCAATAAAAATGCGTAAAGAGTAGCCAAAATCTCTCCTGGGTAACATTTCTCCCTGGACTTTCTCCTGCCACATCTGAGGCCAATGCCCTTTGGCACAGTGCCTCTTAATTGTCTCTGAATCATCCAGAAGCATGTGAATCATAGTTATATATTTATCTGACTTTTAAAAGGCCTGTGGTTGAACCTTCACAGGCCCAAACAGATCCAGCTGTCCAGGCTCCTCAGGCTCCAGGCCAGTCCTCCCCTTCAGTGAGGAACATATCAGAAAACGACCCAGCTTCCTGGAATCATGTGCATGGCCACATGCTTGAGGGGTGAAGAAGACGACAGGCCAGGTGGATGACGAAAGTACTCAGAGAAAAGAGTGAAAAACAGAACAGCTGCAAGCCGAGGAGGGGCCAGTGCTGCAGGGCAAAGTCCGCTTGCCACCATAGCCTAGGGGGCACTATGTGAACAGCTCGTGACCAGTGTGGAAGCACCTCAGACGTGACTCTAGAAGTGGGAGGGTGGGAGTGCAGGGACAGGGCAGGTTCCTAGTTATAATTCCAGTTATCTGGGAATTAAAGCAGGAGGATCACAAATTTAAGGCTTGCCTGGTCTACAAGGTGAGCTCAACACCACCTAGGCCAGCTTAGCAAGGCCTTGTTACCAAAATTTTAAAAATATATAAAAAAAGGGCTGGAGAGATGGCTCAGTGATTAAGAGCAGTGGCTGATTTACAGAAGATTCAGGTTCCGTTCCCAGCACCCACCGGGAGGCTAACACCAAGCCATAACTCCAGTTCTAGGAGATTCGATACCCTCTTCTGGCCTCCATGGGCATTGTAAGCATATGGTGCAGTTACATACAGGTAGGCGAAACACTCAGACACATAATTTTTTTTTTTTAAATTTCAAAAGAACTAAGGATATAGCTCAGTAGAACGCTTGTCTAGCATGGACAACCCCTGGGTTCAAATACACACAGATACACACACATGTATATGTGTATACACACACACACACACACACATATATGCATGCTGGTTACTGGATATACTTTTTAATCTCAGCACTTGGGAAACAGGAAGATCTCTGAGTTTGAAGTCAACCTGGTCTACACAGTGAGTTCCAGGCCAGCCACGGCTAAAAATGAAACCCTACCTCAAAAATTTTTAAAAGGAAAAAGATGGTTTCCAAGGAGAGTTACAATTTTACAAGAAGAAAAGTTATGAAGATGGGTGGCAGTGATGGTCACAGTTCATAAAACATTTGATAACTCCGAGCTGTTCACATAAGGTGAAAAATTAAACGTTTCTGAGTTTTGTGTATCTTACTACAATAAGAAAAAAATGGAATAATAATAAAAAGACAAAGACACAGTAGTATATCCCAAACCTGCCAGGACTTGAGCCTCAGATGAAACATGAAAAGGCAGATGTTCTGAAACAAGGAAGAATACACAAAATACTACTTGTTCTTAATAATCACCTGCTGAAGAGTTGCACAATACACATATTTCGCCCACTAAGTCCTTATAAAATGATTTTTTAAAAAACTCCATGCGGTCTAGATAGATGGCTCAGCATTTGAGAGTATGTACTGCTCTTGGAGAAAACCTAAGTTCAGTTCCCAGCACCACCCACAAGGGCAGTCACAACTTCCTGTAACTCCAGATCCAGGAGATTTGATGCCCTCTTCTGGCCTTCCTAGGAACATGTACTTATGTGCCCAAATGTGTGTGTGTGTGTACCTTAAAAATAAACACATGGAGCCAGGTGTGGTGGCGCACGCCTTTAATGCCAGAACTTGGAAGGAAAAGGCAGGTGGATCTCTGAGTTCAAGGCCCGCCTAGTCTACATAGCAAGTTCCAGGGTGGCCAGGACTACAGGAAGACATTGCCTCAAATAAATAAATAAATAAATAAAAACTTCATGTGACAAGAGTTTTTTCACAAATCAAAAAGAAAAATATTAGCCAGGAGTGATGGCGCACACCTTTAATCTCAGCACTTAGGAGGCAGAGGCAGGCAGATCTCTGTAAAATTGACGCCAGCCTGGTCTACACAGTGAGTTCCAAGCCAGCTGGGGCGCTGGGGCTATAAGAAGACCATGTCTCAAAACACCAAAAAAGGAATGAAAATTACCGCAATCACTGCCACCTAGTTTTAGTGCTGTCAGGGAAAGGTCTCCTTCTAGACTTTATCCTACAGGAGCAAATGCTCCTTTATGAGAATCACACTGTGTCAAGATTCACTGTCAGAACAAAACCTGAATTGCTTGCTGCACTTGTCGACAGCCTGCCAACCAGCTTCCTTTCCTGGAAAAGGAAGGGACAAGGAAACAGGCCAGCTGCTGGAGGAAGCAGGACCACCAGAGGCCCGAGACGGAGCCGCGACTGCAGAAGGCAGCTGGCGAGCAGGCCTTGCTAGGCCTCCAAGTCCCTAGCCTGACGGGCGTCCTTTACTCACTATTTCAATTCGTTTCACAGAAGGCACTTTCCCCACCCCCATGGGGTCTATTCAGAGGGACACCTTTCTCTGATGCCCACAAAGGCCTGGCAGTCCTCCACCACAAGAAGTGGAAGGTGTGGGGCTGGAGAGAAGGCTCAGTGGTTAAGAGAACCTGTTGCTCTTACAAAACGGATTGGGTTTAGTTCCCAGCACTGACATGGTGCCTCAAAGCTGTCTGTAACTCCAGTCCCAGGGAATCTGATGCCCTCTTCTGGCCTCCACAGGCACCAGGCACACACACGGTGTGTGTGTGTGTGTACACATACATACATGCATGCAGGCAACACATACATACACATAAAACAAATCCTTTTTGACATGTGTTTATTTTTATTTTATCTATATGAGTTGAGTGCTTTGCCTGCACGTATGTCAGTGCATCCGTGTTGTGCAGTGCCCATGGAGGCCAGAGAGGAGTGCTGGATATCTTGGAACTGGAGTAGTCACCATGTGGGTGTTGGGAATTGGACCTGGGTCCTCAGCAAGAGCAGCCAGTGCTCTTAAACGCTGAGCCATCTCTCCAGCCCCGTGTTCTCCTAATTTCCTAGACAGCATCGGAGGGAAAGGAAATGCTGCCCAAGACCCTCTGTCTGACTTTTTCTTCAACACCCCTGCTCTGTGTCTCCCACAAGGTCTCAGACCATGAGCCAAAATAAACCCTTCCTCTTTAGATATATTTACATGTCAACTGCTTCAGACACTGGGCATACCCATGGAACAGTGTAACCTCTCCTAGCCAGGAAGAGAAAGGTCACTTACCGAATAAAACTCAAGTGGACTCCAAGAGACCGGTGTGACCCCGAGCAATCAATGCAAAGAAACACACCATAGGTTATGCTTGCCCAGCTGGGATTTTTGGCACCACAGTCAAAGCACACCTGAAAGAAAAATGTTTGATGCAGTTAGTAATTTATATCAGATGAGTCAACAACCATCAGGACTCAGTACATGGCTGTGTAACCTTCACACTTTAGACCCTGGATGTTAGAAAACACCACTGACAGGCTGAGGAGATAGCTCAGTCAGTAAAGTGTGGCCTTGGGATCTGAGTTCAGGTCTCAAAAGTCAGGCATGGTGGAATGTTTGCTGACGAAGAGAGAGAGGCAGACTCCTGGGGCTTGCTGGCCAGCCAAACCTTCTTGGCAAGTTCCAGACCAGTGAGAGACCCTGTCTCAAAGAACCAGGGTCGGAGTGTCTGAGGAGTGACAGCAGAGACTGGTTTCTGTTCTCCACATACATGTGCATACACGTGCATATTTATCTACACAAACATGCATACATACATACAAGAAAGAGAAAATAGGTCAAAATCTAAAGTTATAGTTTACTTTCAATTGCTGGGACAAAACCCTCTGACCAAAACCAATTTGGGGAGGAAAGGGTTTATTTGGCTCACATCTCCCAGATCACAGTGCATCACTGAGGGAACCCAAGGCAGGAACTCAGGGTAGGAACCTGGACGCATGAGCTGAAGCACCGGCCATGGAGGAACGCTGCTTACTGACTTGCTCTCCTGGCCCGTGCTCAGCCTGCCTTTTTAATACAATACAGAACAACCTGCCCAGGGTGGCACCGCCCACAGTGGGCTGAGCCCTCCCACATCACTCAACAATCAAGAAAATACCCCACAGACATGGTCACAGGCCGGTTTAATGGAAGCAATTCCCCAACTGAGGATCCCTCAACCCCAGGTGTGTCACGCTGACACTAAAGCTAAAAGTTTTCAAAACTCCCAAATTTTTTTTTAAATAATAAAATAACTACATTAATTTTAAGCTTTTAGTACAGATTAATAAATTAACGACGCATTTTGTAGATGTTTTAATAGTATGCATTATGCACAGTAAAGAGAACTCAGGTGCATAAACCATCTCAAACACCGCTTATGTTTGCGCCTTCAGTAGGGACCCTAGTATTTAAAAAATGCCAGGAAGGAATATGGCTGCTTGGCTGCTGTCCCTTACCATCACCCAAACAGTAACTGAATCTCACATGTAGGCTCCTGGGCATGATTCTTCTCCCCTCTGTCAGAGGAGGAGGGTACACTAACCAACTGGCCCAACCCCGCCCCAACCATCCACACCCTGTGCCCGATCTGCCTCACTTTATCGTGAGCTGGTCTGTGTGACCAGCAGAATGAGGTGGAAGGGATGGTTTGCCGCTTCTGGGACTAGGGTAAGACCTGGCCTCCCCTGCACTGAGGGACTACCTCTGGGTGAAATCAGCTCGTTTCTCAAGGGTACTCACGCTGCCCTGTGGAGGCTCAAGTGACAGGAGCTAAGCGAGGCCCTGGTTTACAAGCAGGTGGGGAGCAGAGCCTGGCTTCTTCTCACAGACATGAGGTCGACAGCAGGGCCACTCCCCGCTCCTGACCTCAGAACCTACGTGGAGAACATGTCCCTTGATGGAAGATGCAAAATTTGGGGACCATCTGATACACAGCAATAGATAACAATATTCCTTTCTGAAACACTGCATCTCTTCCCGTGCCCTGCATACCACAAGTCACTTTGATATCGTAACCACAGAATGTGGCCTCTACTCACTGAGGCACAGACAGTTCACAGGCTGGATCTTTCCTGTCACCTACTTTCTCTATTAGCACAGAGCCTAAGCAGGGGAGATGTTCATGTTGGCTGCATAAATATGGATATTTATCCCTCACTGAGACTGAAAAATAGTCCTTTACCCAACCAAGTAAACAACAAACACACGCTGTCAAAAGCCATCAAAATCATTGAGAATCAACAACAATGATGAAGCACAAAACTACCCCTGATGACATGCACAAAGGTACTTACACACAGCGCTGGGCCGGCAAAACAGCTCAGTAGGGAAAGGTGCCTGCTGCCAAGCCTGACAACTTGAGTTTGGTTCCTGGAACCCACACAGGAGGAGAGAACTGAATCGACCTCCACGGGCACACCAAGGAATGCACACTGTGGCACACAAGTGACCCCTCACCACAAAATAAACACAGTACATGCCACAGAAAGTAATATTTATAATGAATCTAAGTCAATTGTAAACTTCCAATAAAAAAACCAACAATTGTAAACTTTCCACAAATAGGAAAATTGTCTTTAATTTTTAAATTGTTTTCAGACTAGAATCTCCATATTTTAGATATACTTTACAAGGTATATTTGAATTCCATCAGGCAAGAGCTGGCCTCTCCTTGGACAGCGGGACAGGGAAGGGGTGGTTCTCTTAAGGCTGTCAACAGGCTGGGCTCCCGTGGTCAGCGATAGTGGGTGTGGAGTGACACGGGGTAGGAGAGGGCCGGTGACTCACTGTGGTGCTGACTGACTACCTGCTACGTGTCAGGCTCTGTGACTGACCAGAGGACGTCACACTGAGCCATCTTTCCAGCCCTGCCTGCATGGCTGTATGTTAGTAAGTACAGACAAGTACAAAAGGTTTTCTACCTGGGGTCAGAGAGGCCACTGGCACGTGAGGAACAAGAGCAAAAAGGCCCCAAGTAGCAAAGGCCTGAACAGGACGTAGTCTTGGACAGTAGAGTTTTGGTGAGCATCCCTTCTGAGATGGTCACAAGCTGAATACAGACGGAAGAGCAGTGGCTGGGTGAAGTGATGCAGGCCTGTAATCAAAGCTACATAGAGGCTGAGGCCAGATAGAGCAATTTAACAAGGGCTTGTGTCTCAAACAAAAAACACCTAGGGCTGAAGTGCTGCTCAGCAGCAGAACACTTCTCTAGCATGAGTAAGGTCCTGGGTTCAATTCCCAGGACAGGGAAAACCAGACCAAACCCAGATAACAGGTTATACACAGGACGACTTTGGCAACCCCACCCGACAACAAAAACAGGGGATGTTAAAACCTAGCCGCAGAGGGGCAGGGTCAGCATCTTCTCTTGTTCGCCTGGCACAAAGGTAGGGGCCATTTGCAGGATGGGGCCAGAAGAGGGGATCGAATCCCCTGGAGCTGGAGTAGGGAAGATTGTTAGCAGTGAAAACCCGGCCCAGATTCTCTGCAAGAGCAGCAAGTGTGTTTAACTGCTGGGCCATCTTTCCAGCCCCTGCACTGTTTGGTGGTTGTTTTTTTTTTTTTTTTTTTTTTTAAGTAGATTTATTTTTACTATTTTTATGTAGGCCACATGTATGGGAGTGACTATCAAGGCCAGAAGAGAATGTCAGAGTCCCTGGAGCTGAAGTTACAGACAGTTATGAACTGTCCAACATAGTGCTAGGAACCTAACTCAGGTCCTTTGCACAAGCAGTATGTGCTCTTAACTGCTGAGTGGTTTCTCCAGCCTCATTTCATCTTTTTTTCATCCTCAACACTGCAGGCTCCAGGTCTTCTACGTATCAGTGTAAAAGCCCTCAGGACTGCAGCAGTCTATGTAAACCCGAGGAGTACCACAGCACGTGGAAGGATTTCACAAACTACAACACTGTGAGCTGAGAGCCTTGAACCAAAGCAAACTGTTACCATGTGTAAGAGGAAGAAATTGGATTCTGTATTCCCAAAGTAAAGTAAATCAGGCTGTTTCACTTTGAGTACTTTTTCTGACTTTATATATTAGAGCTCTTTATACACACACACAAACACACACACACACACCCTTAAAAAAAAAAAAAAAGGTCTCATGTTATCGTCTTGTCAGTTATCGTCGTGTCTCACCATTCAGTGCCAGCCCGAGTGGACTTTGGGGGGCCAGCCTGAAGGGTTGGGGGCGAGCAGACGCAGAGTCAAGCTGCAGACTCCGGGAGACGGATGGGAAGCAGGCCAAGTGTGTGGCACTGCCAACTCTCATGGCACTGCATACCCACGTGGTACTGCATACTCTCATGGCACTGCCAACTCCTTTATTGAATAGGTGCACAAGCTCTTATAGGTCTGGATAGCCAATGACCTTACAGTGTGGGGTCCCAAATACAGCCAATAGTAAGTCTGTCCCCAGGTAGGCAGGTTCTTTCCAGGTGCTGGTCTCACAACTAGCCAGAGCAGAACGCCACACCCACAGGAGCCATGCCTCTATTCCTCCTAGCAGGTGGCCTGGCTAGACCCACCCTGCATTATGCCCAACATCATGTATCTCAAGCTGGCCTCAAACTTATTAAGAAGCTGAGGGTGACCTTGAACTCCAGACCCTCCTGCCTCTACCTCCCAAGTATGCTCACCACATTGGGCCTACAACCTGATTTTTTTTTAAGTTTACTCATGGGATTATGTTCTCACAACCTCAGACGAGTTTTAACATATTGTAGTTTTATTTCATTTTTAATTTTTGTTTTTGTGACAGGATCTTGCAAAGCCCAGTCTAGTCCTGAATTTGGCAATCTTCCTACCTCAACCTAAGCATTTCAAAAAAAATGTTTAGGTCAGGTATAGTGGCTTACTCTTAGAATTTCATCACTCAGGAAGTTGATACAGGAGTTTAGCAGAGTTTGAGACCAGCTTGGAGCTACATAACAAATTCAAAGACATCCTGGGCTACATAGAGAGAACCTGTCTTAAAAACCAAAAACAGGGAAGGAAATACAGCTCAGTGGCAAAGTGCTTGTCTAGCATGCACGAGGCCCCAGGTTCAATCCCCAGCACTGGAAAAAAGCTTATTGTTGTCCAATAAGGTCATTAAACTAGTTTTCACTGCATTTGGGTAAGGCTTCAGGCCAATCAACGGTGCCAAGCCAAGACCACAACGCAGAGCCACTGCTGAGAGACACCACCAGAAAACACTGGCATCTCACTCTGTAAGTGGCTGACATTTATATAAGACTTAGTGTATGACAGAGCTTTTCTTGGAACATCTAATCTAATCCTCACAATAATCTTTAGAGTTAGGTCTACTTCACAATCATACTTTCAGATGTGTAAAACAAACATAAAGTGGTCAAGGATCTGCCTCAGCAGGTTGATAAGAGCGAGAACACAGCGGAGTGGAGAATAATTATACACACACAGATACACCAAGATACACACACAGGTACATCAGTATACACCAAGATACACAGATACATCAGTATACACCAAGATACACACAGATATACCAAGATACACACAGATACACCAAGATACACACAGATACACCAAGATATACACATAGATACATCAGCATACACCAAGATACACACAGATATACTAAGATACACAGAGATACACCAAGATACACACACAGATACACCAAGATACACACAGATACACCAATATGCACACATATACACACCAATATGTACACACACATATACAGCAACACATACACATACTCTGCTGAGTGCACACACATGTGTGTGTGTTTGACAGGGTCTCATTTTGTAACACAAACTAACCAAAAACTTACTATGTCGCCCAGGTTGGCCTTTAACTAGTGCCAATTCAACTGCCTCAGCCTCGAAAGTGCTGGGATTACAGGTGTATACCACTATGTCCAACTGGACGATAACTTTGGTTTTTTACATGTGGTCTTTTGTATCTCAGGCTAGCCTAGAATTTGCTATGTAGCTGAGGTTCCCCTTGAGCTCCTGCTCTTCCTGCCTTCACCTCCACAGTGCTGGAATTACAGGCATGGACCACTGTGACCAACTCGATAATAACATGCAAGCAAGCCCCACAGGTTCTTTCAAAGGGTCTGGTGGTGTAATGACACTGACTTTTTATTTAAAAAGAGTACCTTCCTTCTGAGGAATTCAAAGAAAACACGATGTGATTCAGAGATAAAGCAGATGAAATGTTTACCTTTTTTTTTTCCCCCACTCAGCTAACTGAAGAGCCAATCTGTGTAGTAGTAAGTACTCAATAAACATAGATCAATCTAAATTTGAAATTCAAGAAAATAAGAAAGAAAAAAGTAAAGATGGCTCAGCAGTTAAGAGCACTGGCTGCTCTTGCAGAGAGTTTGGTTTCTAGCACCCACACAATGGCTTAAAATTGCCCATAACTCCAGTTCCAGGGACCAGATGCCCTCTTCTGACCTCCACAGGCATTGCACAACATGGGTGCACTTACACACATGGAGGCAATACATTTCAACACATAAAATTAAAATAAAGTATCTAAATGAGAGAATAGTAAAGCAGTGGGCGTGGGGCAATGTCTGGAAGCTTTCTCTTTTTTCTTACAGGCATCATTACCCCCAACAGACTGCTTCCTTCCTCATAAGGATATAAAAATAAGGGGTCCCTTCTACCACCAAGACTTAAACCACGGGGCTGGAGAGATGGCTCAGTGATGGAAGAGCTCCTGAGTTCAGTTCCCACACCCATGTCAGGTGGCTCACAACTGCCTGAACCTCAGCTCTAGAGGATCCCAAGTCTTCTTCTGGTCTCTGTCGGCAGCCACACACACGGGTGCACACACACATAAACACATACACACACAGACAAAAATCAGTCCTTTTAAAAAATATTTAAGACACCTGAATTTTGCAAAGCTCGGGAACTTTCTATGCCATCCCTTTAGGACCCTATGTCCACTAACAGACACCTCCGTTGAGGAGACAGTGGAGACCAGATTGAACTGCAGGAAGGGTGGGGAGAGTCCACAGGGACACAACAGCCCTTTGTACTTTCCAGCTTCCACCCTATCCTGTCACCCACAGGGAAATGTCACCTTAACCCAGAGCATCATCACAACACTGCTGGCCACATGCTAAAAGCTGTGAAAGTTCCACAGTAGGGGTGGGGTAGGAAGCAGCACTTGCAGACACAAATATGTGGTGGGCAACCTCAATCTCCAAAGGTTAGAACATGAACAGGTCTGTAGTGGGCTTCCTTGGGAACACAGAATGCAGGAAGCCTTGGAGAGAACACTTGCAGCTTTGCTGGACTGGGAACCAGGCTGCCACCAAAGGACAATGGGACCCAGGCTCCAACAGGTCCCCCACCCCAAAGAGCATTCAAGACAAAGCCCACAGTGGGGAGAAGCTATGTGTTCTCAGATCCCAGTGCAACTAGACAGGGTTCTGCCTGCCAGACATGCTCCCCCTGAATCAATCACAGGAACCTCAGTGTACATCCTCAGCCTTCTCAGAGTCCTCAGGTACCTATTTCCAGTCCTCTGGAGAACTGACACATTTCTACCCCCTGCTGCCTCCCACACCCCTGTGTGTGCTCCTGGGTCAAGGTGTTCTGGTCTCCTGTCATGAGCACCCCCAGAAGCCAATGAACTAGCCCTTTTTCTGAGTTGTCAAGTGATCTGGCCTCTAGTTCTGGACACCCCCAAATGCCCAGATCCCAGCCTTCTCTCTACACCCAGATGCCTGCCCTGGACACCCGCAAATGTCCATGTCCCAGTCCTCTCTCTGCACCCAGATGCCTGACCTGGACACCCCCAGATGCCCATACCCTAGTCCTCTACACCAAGTTTGCCTGACCTGGGCACCCAAAGATGTCTGTGTCCCAGTCCTATCTCTACACCCAGACACCTGGCCTGGACAGCCCAGTCCTCTATATACACCTAGATGCCTGATATGGACACCCCCAGATGCCCAAGCCCCAGTTCTCTCTGCACCCAGATGGCTGACCTGCACACCCCCAGATGCCCACGCCCAGTCCTCTCTCTGCACCCATATGGCTGACCTGCACACCCCCAGATGCCCATGTTCCAGTCCTCTCTCTGCACCCAGATGCCTAAACTGGACACCCCAGACGCCCATGTCTTAGCCTTCTCTCTGCACCCAGGTGCTTACTCGGGACCCCGGGTGCGCTGCCTGCCCCGCCCCGGTGTGCACCCCCTCTCTCGCCTCTAGCTTGCAAAGGGTGGGGAGCGGCGCGCCGGCGGGACTCAGGCGAGGCACGGCGGCCGGGCCCACAGTGCGACGTGTCACAGGCCGGGCGGCTCCTCCTCCCACGGCCGCGGCCACAGGGGCCGCCCGCGGAGTCCAGCGGGCCGCGCGGTCCCGAGCCCGCCAGGAGGCCGTTACCTTGTTAGTGGGCACCGAGCGGAGGCGCTTGAAGATGGCCAGGATGTCCTGCTTGCTAGGGTCCCCCATGGTCACCGAGAACCGAGGAGCAGCCGTCCCCGCCGACCGGGAAGAGCGGAGGAGGAGCGGTTGCCGCCTCCCGGAGACCTAGGGACGCCAAGGGGGGCGGAGCTGCGCGTGACGGCAGACCCCGCCCCTCGTCGCGTCCAGGCCCCGCCCACAAACGGGCGCACGCGCAGTTCTGCGCTCTGAGGCAGCCGCCGCGCCGCGGGCCCCGCCCGCCACTGGCTCCGCCCCTCCGCTGACCAGGCCCCGTCCCCCGAGCCGGCCGGCCCTGCGCGCAAGGTGCATGCGCAGACGCTCCGCACCCTGCTCAGGCTTCCCTACCGCTACCTGGGGCGGAAGCCTAGGCTCTCTGTGGTGCTCTGTGCGCATGCCCACAGGCTTCGCCAGCCTTCCCCAACCTTCCGCAGCTCCCAGGGCACATCCACAAGCGCGGCGGAGACAACCAGTCCCTTCAGCCCGGGAGCCTGGGGAGGAAGACAGGGCGAGGAGAACCGCAGGAGACTCAGCCCTTGCTGATTTCCCTGGTCTCCTTCAATTATTTTTTTTAATACGTTATTTTTATTTTATGTGTGTGAGTGTATTGTAAGTGCATCTGTGTTATGGAGTGCCCACGGAGGCTAGAAGAGGGCGTCAGATCCCCTGGAACTGGGTGGTTGCTGGGAATCGAACCCGCTTACTCAACCGCTGAATCAGCTCTCCACCCCCACCTTCAATTATTTTTTAAATGCTTTATTTATTTTCATTTCATGTGTCTGTGTATGGCCTGCATGTATGTAAGTGCACCTGTGTCGTCCAATGCCCACCGAAGTCAGAAGGCATCGGATGCCCTGGAACTGGAGTTAGGGACGGTTGTCAACCGCCATGTGGATACTGGGAACCGAACCTGAGTCCTCTGCAAGAGCAGCCAGCGCTCTTAACTGTCATCTCTCTGCCTCCTTCAATTTCTGTTCTTATCCCCAGTGAAAGCCAAGCCCGCAATAGAACTCTGTGCTTAAAAATTGCACTCTTGCTCATCCACTTTCTCCTAGTCCCCTCCCTATGAAGCCCAGGCTAACCTAGAAATCACTTTATAGTCCAGGCTGGCCTTAAAATGGTGATCTGCTTGCTGCATCCCGGAGTGCTGGGATTACAGGCCTGCACCATCTATCTAGGCTTGGTTATCTTGTAATTTCAGGTGTCTTTCAATGGAAAGTTAATGCCCTCCTCAGGGCAAAAGGTTCTGCATGGGAGAAGTCTAGAAAGTCCTAATGTGTGACTTTTTAACTGGTGCCTGGGGGCTTCATCCAAGCCTTGCACAGTATTCATAGCCAGAAGGCTTGAGCTCCACAACAGGTGCCTCTGTTACAAGGGTGAGTGGCGCAGCTGGCCAACCTGGCCTCAGGAGCTGCATAGTAGAACAGGTTTCAGTGTCAAGCACCGTGCCCCAGCATCTGTTCCCGGGCAGCCGGCTGCTCGACTGTGCAGCGATATTATGCCAACATTACAATTATCTGAACAAAGAAGCCTGGCTCTTACATCGAGTTCTTCAGAGTGGGTCTGAACTCTGAGGACATTCGTTCCCCAGTCTGTGCCCCGGCACTGTGCTGTTGGAACTGTGTCTCTGGAATGATATCCTTGAGTCAGGCCCCACCTGTTACTTTTATTCAAACTGGTTTCTCCAGTTTCAATTGGAGAAGTACAAACTAGAATCCACTCTTATATTAACAGACAAGCCTGTCTTTTATCCCTAGTTCTAGAATATCTCATGCACCCAAGTGAGTGTTCCATGAAGATGGGCACACGGTCTTTCAGCGCTTTGATATCTTAATTCTCAAGCATACCCACATTCACTCATTGTCTTTTTGGGTGGAGACCCAGACTGAGGTTGCCAAGGTTAATTAAAAGTTATCAGCACAGGGGCTGGAGAGATGGCTCAATGGTTAAACAAACTGGCTGCTCTTGCAGAGGACCAAGGTTTGAATCCCGGTACTCACATGATGGCTAACAACCAACTGCAACTCCAGTTCCAGGAGATCTGATACCTTCTTCTGACCTCTACTGGCACTGCATGACACATGCAGACAAGATACTCATACACATAAAATAAAAGTAAACTATTTTTCTTTTTTTGGTCTTTTTGAGATAGGGTCTCCCTGTAACCTTGGCTGGCCTGGAACTCACTATGTTGACAAAGCTGACCTAGAATTTACAGATATCCACCTGCCTCTGCCTCCCAAGTGCTGGAATAAGGGCGTGTGCCACCACGCCCAGCTTTCTTTTCCCTTTAAAATTTTTATTCTATGTATATTGAGTGTCTTATCTGCAAGTATGTAAGTGCACCTGTGTTGTTCAATGCCCACAGAGGAGAAGAGGGTGTCAGATCCCCTGGAACTGGAGTTATGAGTGGCTGTAGGTGCTGGGAACTGAACCTGGGTCCTTTGCAAGAAAGAGCAGCCAGCTCTTGTAACTACTGAGCTATGTCTCTAGCCCCCTTTTTAAAAAGATATTTATTTTTATTTTATGTGTAAGACTGCATTGGTGCTTGCATGTAAGTGCACCCATGTTGTGCAATGTCGTCAGAGGCCAGAGGGTGGATCCTCTGGAACTGCACTTACAGACAGTTGTTAGCAGCCCTGTGGGTGCACATCCGGCTGAAGAAGCCTTGCTTGGTGTGAAACCAACGTGGCAGCTGGCGAAGAGAGCATTCTCTGAGCATAATTCAGCCACTGGTTGGTAACTGAACATCTGCAGGACACCATCCCGCAGCTCTCGCAGCTTCTTCTTGTGGCTTTGATCTCTCCGTGGGGTTAAATGTGGCACAGCCTGCTCTGGTGGGCAGCTGGTTCTCACCCTGGACAGGAACTCTCATGTGAGGGTCCGTACTAGAACAGAGGGCCAGTCTGGTCATGAAGAGGGTGTGTTGTGTTTTCTTCCCCCTGTCTCGCCAGGCCCTGGTCCCCTCATTTTGTATACAATTTACTGGTCAATTCTGGGTTTAGTCTCCCCCTAACAATTTTTTTTATGTGGATGAGTGGATTGCCCACATGTATGTAAGTACATCCATGTTGTACAGTGCTTGTGGAGGGCAGAAAGGACATCGGATACCCTGAACTGGATTTACAGATGGTTGGTAGCTGCCATGTGCGTGCTGGGATTTGAACCCAGATCTTCTGCAAGAACAACCAATGCTCTTAACTGCTGAGTCATCTCTCCACCCCCAAATCTCCTGCCAATTTCACACAGAGCTGGTTGACAGATGTGTTCCCAGTATGTCTATAACTGATTGTTTCTGAAAAGAGACTCTTAGTTTGGGGTAGAATAATACATGAGTCTGTACATTCTTATAAGGCACTTTTACTTTTGAATTTTCCTTTAGCAAGCATTGTCTTACCAGGTATGGTGGTATGTGTGTGTAATCCCAGCACTTGAGAGTCAGAGCCAAGAGGTTTGACACAAGTTTGAGGACAGTCTGGTCTACATGGTGAGTTCCGGGATACAGTGTGAGTCCCCACTTCAAAACAAAAACAAGGAAAGACAGAAAGAGGAAGAGAAAGGAGCCCGGCCTTCACTCGAGGCTCATTCACCTACACGAGCTGCCATGAGCTCTGGTTTTGTCGCTCATGTTTTCATTGACCGCCGGATGTGTGGTAGGGCCTGTGGAAGCCTGGAAAGAAAGAGCGCTGGGCAGAGGGACACCAGTGCATGGCTCTAGAGCCGGGGTACTGAGGAGGACACTGGGGTTCAGGGGCATTGTGGGGCTTTGGTTGCCTGTGTCTACACAGACCTGGCATGCAGGAAGTGAGTGAGCCAGGGAGAAGCAGGGGTGACCCTGGCCCGGCCAAGGTCGGACAGGGTATTCTAGGGCACAGGCCCAAGACCCCCATCTGAAAGAGGGCTTTTCTACTCTTTTGGGCACCGATGGGGTCAGTATCATGACAGCTCAGCCCCTTAGGGTCACAGGCTTTGTCCTGGGCTTGGCTACAGCTGAGTGATTTGCCTGTGAGATGGGGATCCCACAGGTGTTTCAGACTTTTTCCGTGTGGCCCCTGGCCACTGTGTCCACAGGAAGGTGCTAGGCCTCACAGCTATGAAGTCTAGGGAGCAGGCTTTCTCCAGTGTCCTGTGAGAGGCACTTCCAGATAGTTGCCCCCCTGGTACCTCTGAGTGGAGGAGGACCTGGTGTGACATGTGAACAGTGCTTCCCGGCACCCTGCCATAAAAGCCTGCAGATTCTAAGCAAAGCCCCAGCCATGCCTCTGATTCTGCAGCTGTTTGTGCACAGGGAGCTCTGGCTGACTTGAAAGCAAGTCCCTGACATAGGTCTGCAGGGCCCAGGCTTAGGGCAGAGGAACAAGGAGCTGACCTTTTACAAGGGAAAGCTACAGCCAGGCAGCTGTGGGCCCAGGGGAAGGGACCTGTGGGTGGGTGGGATCCGGATCCCTCCGGATGTGCCTGGCCTCCTTTAGTGCAGCCCGAGACATTGTTTGACGCCAGCGCACAGCGTGGCCCCAGGCCCGTCTGCAGCACAGAGATTCCAGCATCCCTGGATCCCTGCCCTCCCTCTAATCCATCTGCAAGCCCAGCATGGCCTTGTAACCTCAGGGGAGTGGTTGAGCATGGGCGAAGGCATAATGGCTATCAGCCAAGGTATCAGGCCACTGATACCTGCTACCACCAGCACTAGGTAGCTTCAGCTGCTTAAAACAAAAATGAAAAAGTACACTTTAGTGGGGTCAGGTCTGCAGAGACTTTACCCTACTTAATTGTAAGGATTCACTGGCGCACCTATTTTCTGCTGACCAGGGCATTAAGCCTGTTTCACAGGCGTGAAAATCTCTGTCCCTGACTGCTCTAATGACCCATAAGCACCTGACTCTCCCTGAAGGTACTGATTGAAAGCCTGATATTAGCATCAGTTTGAAATGAACTGCTGTCATATGGAAGACAATTTTCTGAAAAGGTTAACTATGCAAGGACCAAAGAGCCTAGTAATATGACCAGCCGCCAGGAGGCCCAGACAGGGAAGCGGCCATGTTTGTTAGGCCGCTTTGTTTCCTTGTGGTACTGAGGCTGGAACTCAAGGCCTTGCATGTGCTAGGCAAGCACAGCACCATGAGGCCAAATCTCCATTCTGGTAGGGTCTGTGTAACTGTGTCCCGCATCTCTCCTGCACCCTCCCTTGTCTTTCTTGTGTAATGTTTCTTGCCTCCCTCTTGATCTTTGATGTGCTGGATTCTCTAGTTAGTCTTCTCACTTAGCTTCTGGACTCGGTCTTGTTTTCTTTCCTGCCCAGGGAACCACCTGTCTGGTCACACACGGTGAGAGCTCCTCGTCCCCTCCACTGCACAGTGAAGCCCAACTACACCCTCACTCCACACACTTGCAGTCACCATTCATTCTTTCAGCTGCTGTCTGTGAATTGTATAGTTGATTCATTCTTATTTATTTATTTATTTATGGTCCTTTTGAGATAGGATCTCTCTATAGCCCCAGCTGGCCTGTGTAAGGTCAGGGGTTCGAGAGACGCAGCAGACAAGAAGGGACTAGAGACTCCGTTGGAAGCTAACAGGACCCATGTTTTATTAAGAGAAGACCAGATGGGACTAGCTCCTCTGCACCCACCCACGAGTGGAGAAATGCTACTAGCCTCCCCAAAGAGATGGGGAGGCTAGCCCCCTCACCCCCATCTTGGGGCCGGGGCTCTGGGGAACCCCGCTGGTGTGCCAGGCTCCAGATTGGGATGGAGGAGCTCCCTCAGGGAGAGTGCGAAAGACTAACTCCCCGGGAGAGCCAAAGTCCCAGTTCCAGTCCCAGTCCCAGTCCAAGTCCCAAAGCCTCAAAACCTCAAAGCCTTTTAAAAAACCCTCAGCCCCCTCCTGGCTTTTAGGGGAGGGCGGTTGGGATTGCCATGACATCCGATTGATGTTTAAGGCAAGCTTCTGGCCAGGAAGTAGTCCTTTTTTACAGCTGTTTGTGAATTCCTTGAGTCCTGAATCTTATCTGTTAAGGAAGCCCCATGTCCTTTGTGAATTTGGGGTCTGGATTCTTATCTGAGATATTTGCAAGGCTTAGATCTCTGAGAAGTTGTAAAAGTCAGTCTTTCCTCATGCATCTTTTGTAAACTCCTGCTCCAGGTTTCCTTTCATCTTCCTGAGTTTGAAACTGTTGGGGGTTTCATTCACACCTTACAGTAGGGATCCTAGTACATTAAAGAATACCAGCCAGGAACATGGTTGCTGGGACAGTGTCCCTTACCGTCATCTGGACAGTGATTGCATCCCACGAGGCAGGTGTTTGTCATGATTCTGTTCTGTCCCAGAGAAGGATACAGGAGCCAGTTGGCCCAACCTCCCCAACCTCCTAGAAGTCACACCCTTGCCCATCATCCCTTTGTCACAGTAGCGGGAGTGTCAGTATTAGGCTATTAAACATTGTGGTAGGGGCTGGAGAGTGGGCTCAGTGGTTAAAAGCATGGGCTGCTCTTGCAGAGGATCTGGGTTTGGCCCTCTGGACCCACATAGCGGCTGACAACCGTCTGGAACTCCAGCTCCAGGGGATCCGACCGGGGCACTGAACGGCACGGGTGCACTTGCATACATGCAGGCAGTGCACTCATACGCTGTGGAGGGACACAGTAATCCCAGCACCTTGGACGCGGAGCAGGAAGATTGCGAGTTAAGGCCCAGCTGGGCACCAACCGCAGTCCGGCGGGGTGCAGTCTGCGCGGTGCGATGCTGACGCAGCACGCGGACCGGTGACTAGAGTTCCGCAGCTAGCCGGGTCTCTCCGAACGCGAGCACACGGACCGGGCTCACTGGCCCGGGACCGCCGCCTCCAGACCAGAAGTCACCTATGGTCACCGAGACCCGAGGGTGCCAGGCCGCGATGGGCCCGAAGCCCTGAGAGTAACTGTAACCGCCTCCGAACGCGTGATCATCTGACTCGCGGGCACGCGGCAGCGCCAGGAGGTCGGTTCTGCCTATGCCCCGCCCACATCCCGAGCACCAGCCACTCTCCTTGCGTCTCTCACGCAGGCCCCGCCCACAGCCCCAGCCCCTGTCCTGGCGTTTCTCACGCAGGCCCCGCCCCCCAGAGTCCCGCCCCCGGCGCTGCCTGTGCGCTCCGGGCCTCGCGCGCCCTCTCCAGGCAGACGCTGACGTGGTGCGGGCGCTCCAGGCTCCTCTACGCCTGCAGGCTGCAGGCAATGTTTTTTAAGGCAAAACATTCGGGGTCAGATCTGGTGTTCACAGGACCAGAAGCTTAACTCGACTGCGCTGCAGGGGGAATCCCAGCCCTACATAACCTCCGTAGCCAGAGGTTTAAATTGGGGAGCAGGTGGCTCTTTTGCAAGGGCAAGTGCTGGAAAACGTGGCCTCAGGAAGAGTGCCGGGAGAGAAGCAAAACAGGTTTTAGTGTCAAGGGCAGTGCCCCAGCTTCTGTTCAGCTGGCTGCTTCCCGTACTGTGGCTTTGGTAAAGTAATTTCCTTGTCTAAAAGCATGATCTGCTCATCTATACTGTGGTATTGACTTTTCCTGGCGAGACATTTTAATAGTTCTTCACCCCAGTTTGGGCACTAAACACAGACCAAAGAAACAGTTCCACCAGAGTGTAAAACCAAAAGTTTAAAACCAATGAGTTTCATATATATATATATATATATATATATATATATATGTGTGTGTGTGTGTGTGTGTGTGTGTGTGTGTGTACTTATTTTTATTTTCTGTATATGAGTGTTATGCTTGCATGAATGTAAGTGCATCTGTGTCATGCAGGACCTGAGAGGACAGAAGAGGACTTTGGACCCCCTGGAACTGGAGTTATGGACTTTGTTAGCTGCCATGTGGGTTCTGGGATTTGAACCCCAGTCTTATACAAGAACAGCTAGTGCTATTAACCTCTGAGCCATCTCTCCAGCCCCAAACCAATGAATTTAATTAGGGGTTACTTCTGGGAGCATGAGGGTGAAGGATTACCCACAGGTGGATGACCAAATTTTGGCCAACTACAGTATTGAAGAAAAGTTCCTCCCCCTAGTAATCATTAACTGCTTATCTATCCTCAGGGAGTGGGGGCAGAGTCTCATGGGACTTGAGAGTCAGAAAGGCCTGGCAGGCCACCTTGTAGGCTCTGCATGAGCCCCCTGCACTGCCTCATGGGCCTGCTGAGTCCTCTCTCCCCTTCACAAGGGACTATCAGAAAGCCAGTCTCTTGATTCTCATGAGTAAGCTGTTTTGATTTCAAGACAGCAATGGCTCATGCCATGACTAAGGGCAGAGTTCCACAACATGTATAAACAGGTTTAGTGCTGGAGAGCAGCTTCCAATGATGTCCTAGAAAGGCCTGTGCACGGCATGACCTTTCCATTTCAGAAACGGAATACACACTCAACCTATCTAGTGCAGGCAATGTGCACTTACAAAGCCAGGGTGGACCTTTTCCAAATGTCACCAGAAGGAACGCTAAACATGCCTAGGCAGTCACAGGCTAAATCCCAAGGTAGGAATTGGGACAGCCTCTGCCCCTTGCCTCTGGAAGACACTGCCGGTGACTTCAGTTAGTGCGGAAAGAAAAACAGTGAACCCTACTTCTGAGACATGAACCTCTGTGTAGGTCAGAAACATCTGGAAATAAACTCACTGAATCATGAGCAGCCGCGCCTGATTGATCCTACCAACCTCTATGCACTCAGACACTGTACACTCAGAAGACGAAAAAAGAAAAAATTAGAACATGATTGGTTACCAGATTAAAAAAATATATAGAATTGATGGGGGTGGAGAGAGGGCTCAGCAGTGAAGAGCACTCACTGCTTCTGCAGAGGACCCAGGTTCAGGTCCTCACCCTGCAGCTCGCAATCATCTGTAACTCCAGTTTCCGTGGATCTGATGCCTACTTCCAGCCTCCGTGGGCGCTGCACTCACACAGTGCACATATGTACATGTAGGCACACACTCATACACACAAAATTAAGAAACAGAATCGAAGCTAACGCCATTCTCTCTTTTAATGGGATAGACAGACTAATAGCATCATTACGATATTTACAGTTTGGGGCAAAAGTAATAGAAAGTAAAATAAAAACCTTCATTGATTCAAAATCCTGTAATTTTTTTCTCAAATGCGTGTGTGTCTATATGCATGTGTGTGGAGGCCTAGGGTTTACAGCGAGTGTCCCACTTGGTTGCTTTCCACCTTAATTATTCAGGAAGGGTCCCTCATTGAACACAGAGCTGGCCAGCTTGTTCCAGGGATCTGCTGCCTCCTCCTTCAGAATGCTGAAATGGCAAGCAGGCCCCACACATTTCCGTGGGTGCTGGGGATCTGAACTCAGTCTTCATGCTTATACGGCCAACATTTTATCCACAGAGTCATCTCTTAAGCCTACAAAATCTTGCACTTAAATGCTTTATGAGTTATTTACAGTCCTCAAATATTAGAAACAAAAGTAGCCTTCATCTGGATGGATGAATTCTGGTACATCTTTTAATGGAAACTACCCTCAAGAAGAAACAAAATGTGGATTTAGGAAACTACATGGATGAACCTGAGATGTGTAATGTGATGTGAAGACAGTTTTCCCCTTTTCATGAGTATGTGCATGTTAACGTGGGCAATCATCCCCGGTTGTCCTCTACTTTAGTTTTTGAGGCAGAGCCTCTCAAGCAAACCCAGAGCTCAGGGATGAGGATAGTCTCACTAGACAGCTTGCTCCAGGGATCCTGACTCCACCTTCTGAGGCTGGAATTGCACATGGGTCACCTCACTCACCTGACATTTACATTCCGGGGGTGCCGGGGCTTGGAGCTATGGCCCTCCTGGTTGCATAGCAAACCCCTTAACTGCTGAGCTGTGTCCCTTTTGTATGATTCCGTTCATAGGACATTCTGGAAAAGCAAAGACTATGAAGATAAAATAGATCAGTGGGAACTGGATGTGGTGGTTTGTTGTCCCAGCATTCACGAGATTGAGGCTGGAGGACTGTTGTAAGCTTGAGACTAGCCTTGGCTAAGAGTTCTTGGACAGCCTGGGCTACAGAGTGAGATCTTATCAATAAGAATATCAGTGGTTTCAGGGTTGGAGAGACGGTTCAGCAGTTAAGAGCACTAGCTGTTCTTGGAGAGGACCCAGGTTTGGTTCCTAGCACCCACATGGTGGCTAACAATTGTCTGTAGCTCCAGCTCCAGGAGATTCGAAGCTGCCTTCTGACTTCTGAGGGCCTCACATGACACAGGTGCACTTATCTACATGCAGGCAATAATCATACACATAAAGTAAAAATAATAAAGTTTTTTTAAAGCACATTAGTGGTTTCCGGGGACTGGGAGTATGAGGAGCTGACTCAGAAGGGGGAAATCTGAGTGTGAGAGTTCCGTATCTTGACTGGTGGAGACAGAGCGGCAGTGGCAAGTGTGAAGCCTGTCCTCTGACAGGCACTGCACAGTGGAAGGAACTCTTTGATTCATGCAGCTCTGGAAACATCTGTCCATGATCATGCTAGGGTACCAGTAGATGCAGGCAAGAAGCCAAGTGCTTACCCTCTGAGACAGGTGCCCCTGAGCCTACAGCACAGCCTAGGGACCTGGGCTACACTGCCTGGGTGTGAATTCTTACTATTGCACAGCAGCTGTCCCACTTTGGTCAAGTCACCTAACTTCTCTGTGCCTGTTCCTCATCACCAAGTGGGCTACTGTGAGAATCAAATGAGTTAGTAAATGTTAAAGTTTGGAACAAGGCCTCCCATCATTAAATACAAATGTTTATACTAGTTTTCCCATTTTAGAGATGAGCAAAACAAGGCTAAGGAGACTTAAGTGCTTTCTTTAAGAGCTCCCAGCTAACGGGGATCACGCTAGTTAACTGCAGTCCATGTTTCTAGCAATGACTGCTGTTGCCTTTGTAGGAATGCTCATTATAGTTCTGTCCTGTCTGGGTGTGGACATGGCAGTCTCCTCTTATCCAGTTCCCGGTGGCCTAGAGAAGGCAGCTTTAGGGAGGGGTGGCGACTCCCCCAATATCTGCATGCTTTGGTTATTGTGAACTTAGGGTACTACTTGATGTGCAGTCAACTTCTGTATCACTCCCTTACTCTCATATGAGTTTGAGAAGGAAGCCTGGCAGTGTTTCCTCCTCTCCCACATTAGGCAGCGAAGGGTCGGGAGGACACACAGCTCAGGACACAAGGTGCCAACTGGGAGGATACTTCTCCTACTTCCCATCCAGAAGTTCTGCTGGCCAGTGTCTCTCCTCATGTTTACCTTGTGTTCATAGCTCATGGCACCATCCCCTCTGGCCTTGGGCCAAGTTTACTGTGTCCCCAGGGTCCAGCTCTTGTGCCCCAGAATGGGTGTTAGTGTTAGCTGGTTCATGGACAAACTAGGAAAAACAATTGCTTGTGCTTTGATGAACTCTTACCTGTGCTTTGATGATGGCTTAACTTTGAGTCAGTGCTGCCAAAGTACAGTCAGTCACCGGCATCGTTCAGGGACTTAGATGTGGAAACTGGAGTGTGCCCCTAACCTAGTATCTAAGCTCCCAAGGAATGCAGCCCAGCCAGCAGAGTTGAAATAAAACCATCAGGTATGTGAAGATCACCATTTAGGCAACAGGCATTCTGATTAGTCAACACCTGTGTTTGGAGCTGGGTCACTTAACAGTAAATAAATACTAGCTGTGCCCCTGACTTGCTGTGTGCTGAGTGAAGTTACCTAACCTCTCTGACTTTGGTTTCCTTGTTTATAGAATAGTAATCATATGTAGTGAGATGGTATTTTTATGTATGTATGCATGCATTGTTGAGACATGATCTCACTCTGTAGCCCACATTGGCCTCAAGTTCACAGCAATGTTCCTGCCTCAGCCTTTTAAGTACCGAGGTTGCAGGTGTATGCCACCACACCTGGCCTGTGAGGTGGTTTCCATTTTCTGGGGGCAGCGATCAGCACAAGTCCTGGCAGGAAAAGGACAAATAATCCCCCCAAGCTGGTCGGAAGCAGTGAGCCGAAAAGTGCCTTGACCACTGATGGTGCCCAGAGACCCAGTTCCTGTGTGACACAACCCCCACGGAGCAGACAGCACACACCCAGCAGAAGCTTATTTTTAATAGTTCTGTAGGCTGGGAAGTCTAAAATCATACAGCTGGAAGATGTGGCATCTGGTGAGCTGCTTCCTAGAAGGTCCTCACAAGTGGAAGGGATGGACAGGAACCCTCAGGCCTCCTTTACAAAGGCACACATTCCATTCCTGAGGGACCCTTCCCCATGACCCAACCACCTCCTCCAATATTCTCTTCCACAGTACCACCACTTTGGGGGTGAGGACACTAACACAGAAGCATCACAGACACATATATCCTGGCTGGGAATGAGCCTGGTACCTCAGCTACAGGCTGGGCCAGTCTGAGCTTGCTGGGTGCAGCTTGCTCAGTGTTACAGAGCCACCTCCATCCTGGCCCAGGTTTTCCACTGTGGGGAACTGGGGGCCGCCTCCGTCTCTCGGCCCCAGAGCCCTATGTTCCTAGCATATAGATCGCACAGTTCAGGCTCAGGCCCAGACAGGGCACTGGGAGAATGAACAGACAGGACGCAGATCTACCTTCTCTTGGAGAAGGCTCAGGGCAGATGTGCCTGTGGGGGAGCAACAGAGAATGTGCCTGGCCTATGAAAAGGGGTGAGGGGAAGAGGGCTCACAGCGCACACGTAACCCACAGAGCCTGCCTCGCTGAGTCTCTTGACTTTAGGACACCCCACAGTCATTCTAACTGATTGCACCCCCCACCACTTTGCAGTAAATGAAGCTTACGCACTTGCTGGGGCCCAGGCCCTGTCTGCCATCTAGCCAGACCTCATGCTGGGGGAGGTGGATGAGGTGGAGACATACGTGTTTGGGTGGCTCAGGGTCCTAAGACACAGAGGTAGCTCTATCCTCCACTGGTAGACCTTGGGCTGTGGCAGAGCCAGACCCCAGCCTGGCCACATCACAGTGGGGAGGGAAATTTGCAGATATGGGGTGCTTCCCTGTGGACCTCTGTGGAGCTCCTGCTCATATAGGTAAGGTTTGGAGCTCAGTACATTCCCTCTAGAGAGAATTCAGGAGCCCCAGGGAAAACCTCAAGGGTGATGACAGCTCTGATCCAGTGCAGTGGCAATGGAGGACAAGGGGACCCAGTGTCGTAAACTGGAAGGTATGGGAAGGGCAGCCGAAGGTGGCAGAGGGTCCTAGTTCCCAGTCTAGGTGTTTCTCATAACTGTGACGACGAGTCTCCTGAGGATGCATGGAGTTCCTTGGCACCTTAACCAACCCAACCTTCCCTCTTCCTACTCAGCAGATGCAGTGAGTTTAACCTATGTTTAGGTTAAAATGTGTTTAACCCTGAGGGCAGAGTGGAAGATGGCAGGAGGGTTAGCCCTCAAGCTGCCTTATTGGGGTGGGGGTAGTTGAAAAAGGGCCCAGAAGCATGGAAGTCACTTCGTCCCACTTCTTGAACCTCTGGAGGACAGCAAGGACAGGACTGCTATTCAGGACTCTAAGACCTGGGTCTCAAGGACTGTTGGACAAGTCACTGAGCTTAAGTTTCCAGATTTGACTTTTCTGGAAAATGAGGTAACTCAGCCAACCCCACAGTTACAAGGAGAAGCTCGGAGTACCCTGGCTGCTGGCCCAGCCTGGAGCTTCAGTCCCACTGTGGAGTCTAGGTGCCCGTGGGGGCCTGGCAACCGACCAGAAATCTGTGTCTGCCTTCCCATCTCGTCTTCCTCTGCAGCCTGGTGCAAGTGGAGACAGAGGCTTTCAGTGCACCCCGAGCAATACGTTGTCTGCTGGTGGGCTCCACTGCTCGGAAACCAGAAGAGCAGACCCACTACCCAGTAGACAAAGAGGCTAGAGGACAGAGATCCATCCCTGCTCCTGCTGAGCCAGGCAAAGTGGCACTGTAGGGTGGCCACAGAGCTCCACCTGCCCAGACCCTCTGGGAGGGTAGAGAGGGCTCTTCTAGGTGGCTTTACCAAGGCTTGGAGAGGGTGGCAGCAAAGTCCCTCTGCCCAGGCTGGCCAGGGCTACCAAACCAGGCTTCTTCAGTTCATCCCAATGGCAACAAGGTTCTCAGATGTTTTCTCTGCTAAGGACCAGTTAAGACTTGCTTTGACCACACAATGACGCCTGGATTTCAGCTCTTTGCAGATAACACAAGTAAAAGCAGAGCACAGCAAGCACCAACACACAGCAGGCACTTGTGGAAACGCGTCTGAGAACTCTGGGGAGAGTGGTCAGCACTCTGTTCTGTAGGCTCAGGGGAGACAGTGGCACCATCCAGATGCCTGCTATGGGGGAGCCTCGCTGCCTCAAGTTTCCAAACCTCCAAACCTCTAGTCTGGCAGGGGCACTGAGACACTGAACCCCTGAGAAGGGTTCCTGTGCCCTGGATCTTGCCCACTTCCAAAGCTGGTAAGCCCAAGGAAGACATGTCCAGCAGCTGGCGAGTGAGGGCAGACGCATGGCAAAGGGCCTGTCATACGCACAGGATCAACTGTTTATTGATTTTTGTTCTAAAATACTATACATTTAAAGGAATTCCTAAACTTGAAAAACTTGACATTTTTTGGTCAATCCATAGCACAGGAACAAAGTTTTCTGCTGGTAAGTTATGACATACAGCCACAGCCAGACAGGAGACACAGTTGCTGAGGTGCAACATGGCACCACTGTCTGAACTAACAAGACAAAAGCCCTCCATGTGCCTGCCTCATGGGACTTTAGAACAGTTCCACTGTACCCTGAGGACAAGGGCACTCAGAGGGATTTGTGGTGGGGCTGAACCCACCCCCTTTTATTTGCTCATGAAGAAACATGGGGACTATGAAGCCTTTGACTACTGCAAAGACCTGGCACCTTCACAGTACTCTCCCAGCCAGTGAGAACCAGTCTTCTCAGCAGCCTCCACTCAACCTTGTCTGAGCTGGGAGGAGGCCGGCAGCCAGTCATGCCTGTGCCTCAATGCCATGGGCACCAGGTAGTTCACAAATTATACTTGCTGTCAGAAGCTACTGACTCATTTAAACAGTGGGTGAACTCTTTAGAATCTCTGAATATCAAATAATATATACAGATATACATTAAGACACAACAGTCTAATATAAAGCATCTTAATCTACAGATAGAGCTGCTTGAAAAGTTAGTCTTACCTTTAAACTTTTCAAATCACTAATAAAATTGTTAATTTGCAAAACTTTAAGCAAAAATAAACTGAAAATAATTTTTAACTGTGGCAACGTTGGGGAGTACTGTGTAAGATTATCTCTGAAGCTTACATTCACCATGGAACTCCCACTATAAGCAGTCCCCCACTTTCAGCAGGGTGTCTCCCCTCTGGACACCGTCCATCAGCAGGGCTGCAGCTCTGGTGTCTGCCCCAGCAGAGGCAGAACTGATGACCAGCACAAGGTAGGAATGAAGACAGCACATCCTAGAGAACAGCCATCAATGGACCCTAATGATCATGAACTGAAGAGCACATAAAAAGTATGACTGTACAGTGACTTAAATTAAAACCTTAAAACTCTTTACTCAGAAAACGTCGTGTGAGTCTGCTCATTTAACTTGAAGGTTAGGGACCCAGTAGAGAAAATCAGAGGAACAGGAATCAGTGTAGCCCATCATTGACTTGGGAGAAACAAGGTCAAGAAGATACAGATCCATGATGCTGCAAAGCTAGTGGGTTGGGGAGGGTCCGGCTCTTGCTGTCGGCCATGTCTTCCTGTGCCCAATCGGAGCAGATGCACTTGGAAAGGGGCCAAGTCCCCAGTGAAAGGATCAGTTCATCTACCTTCAAAGCACACCAGGAAGCCAAGAGCAAAGGAACCATCATCATTTGCAGGTGGAGTGGCTGCCTACAGGCTGCTGGGGGCGCTAGAGGTATTGCTGCCTGGGCTGAGGCTAACGGAGCTCCTGGATAGCCCACTTCCATCTCTCCGCCAGCCTGCCCACAGCTGGTCACTGGACAGCTTCGACATAGTTGGCTGGGTATAGGCCAACCTGCCCGCTGTCTAAGCGTCCCTTGCACCAGCCCTGTTCATCTTCATCCTCTATCTTGGTCAGCTCATCCCCTGCAAGACAGAGACCGGCTTAGTCAGAGTGGGCAGCAGTGAACACAGATGGCTGCCGATGTACCAAAACCCCGTGTGCAGTGTGCTTCTGGGCAGAGGGACAAGTGTTCTTCTAAAGGTGGGGCAAGACCCTGGATATTTTTATTATTTTTATTTTATGTATATGAATGTTTTGCCTGAATGTAAGTGCACACTTGTGCAATGCTCATGGAAGTCAGAAGAGGGAGTCAGATCCCCTGGAACTGAGTTTATAGACAGTTGTTAGCTGCCATGTGGGTGCTGGGAACTGAACCTTGGTCCTCTGCAAGAGCAGCCAGTACTCTTAACCACTGAGCCATCTTTCTAGTCCAAGACCCTGGAGAGCTCACTACTAAGTTGCATTCAAAGCTTCTGTCACAGAGCCACTGAGATCCAAAGGAGACAGATCTCACAGCGATCCTGGAACAAGCAGCTTTCCAGGCTCCTGTAAGACTCCATAGGCATGAAGAGTAGAAAAGCACAGGCTTGGCCTTGCCCCTGTCCCGTCTGTCCCTGACCAGGCCAGAAGAATCGTGTCTCAGGCTGCCTTCCTTTGCAACATTCCCCTAATATGTGAGTGGGGATGGCTTCTGCGGATTCTAAGTGCTCCCAAAGACTGCTTGGGGTTTTGCTTCCAGAGCCACTGCTGATGGAAAACCTGTTCAAACTAGTTCCATTCCCCAGGTGCTTTCTTCTTTACAGACTGAGTGTTAATACACAAGGTGATCAGGATGTAGTGAAATGACCATGGAAGTCTAACAGCTGTAAGGATGCCTTCTAGCAAGAAGCTTCCACTTCAGAGAGACCTCCTCTGACAATCCTACTGGTAGAGACTGTAGCTAGAGTTTGGCGGCTGTGACAGAGAGAGCTCTCTGCCACGGTAAAGCTATAGCTGATCTCAGACATGTGAGAACACAGCTTCATATAATTAACAGCACTTGAGATGCCTACAAGACCAGAGGTAGCAAAATCAGTCAGTGACCAAACAGGTAGCAGATAGTTAAGGTCAACTGTGGTAAAGCGCAAGTCAGAGATGGACAGGGGGCTTCAACTACTCCTAACTGGTGGGTAGTGTGTGAATGGTACATGATCACTTCCCTGTTTGGGACAAGGGGACAAACATAGATCATTTGGGTCCTCAACTGGCTCAGACCATGACGGCCCAGAAAATTCACCAATCTTAGTAGAGGTTACCTCAGCCTTTGTTCAGTCTCTGCCATGGCTAAGAACCCTCAGACACAGGAATTTGGCAGCTTTCCCTCTCTTCGAACACCCTTCCTTCTCCTGATCTTCTCACTTTCATAACCCTAACAAAGCCTGCTTCCACTCTGCATGCTTCCACAGGAGCCCGTGTTTTCACTCTTCACTGGCATCAGACAGTAGAGCCGCTGTCCCAGGGTGATCTTTGGGGACTGTGCTGCTCTCAAAAGCCTCGTATCAATTACTCACTTACCACAGGGCTGCTACTTCTGCTGTCATGCCACTGGGTTGGCAGTGGAGCCCGGAAGAAACCTCAGGAACAAATGCCAGACCATGGAGTCACACTACCTTCTAGTGCCACTTTTGGCCAGAGATGCCCCTGGCCTCTGGCCAAGCCCTTGCTGACAGCTATGCTCCCAAGCTGGTCCCAGCATCACCACACACATCCTCCCATGAGGGAGCAGTACAGGTGAATGATACCACATGTTACAGAGCGTTGAAAGTCCACCATGCGAGGGCTCCACGGGCACCGGGCCCAGAGAGGCAGCTAGAACCTGCTGAGGATGCGGGACAAGCAGCACTGACTGGAACTACTTTGAACGGCTCTAGATGACCTGCTTATCCTGCACCTCAGAATAGAGGGGAGAACAAAGCCACAGCTGTGATACCCTTGGAGGGAGGCTTGTGGTTGGTCGAGTTTGCAGTACGCAGGTGAGCTGGTTGGTTTTTGTCAACTTAAAACAAACTGGTGACACCTGGGAAGAGGGACCTCAACTGAAGAGTTTCCTCTGTCAGGTCAGGCTCTCTATGGGACATTTTCTTAAATGGTAACTGATGCAAGAGGCCCAGACCACTTGGGTAGTGCCATCCCTGGGCAGCTGGACCTGAGTTATACAAGAAAGGTAACTGGGCAAGTGAGGCGGCCTAGGCATACCATGTCAGTGAGGGAAATCCTGGGATGGCAGTCTTCTAGGTGGTACAGTGTAGGTCACCTGCTTGACCAGTAGGGTCTACCATGGGATTATGGAGATGCTTTGAGAACAGTCGAAGGTCAGAACAGACATTACAAGCCTTGGGAGTAGTGTATAGGAGCTAAAGTCCCAGACACCCAGAAGTCAGGGTTGTAACATAAGAAAGCAGCTGAAGAATTCCAGACAGTGACCAAGAACAGAAGCTTCAAGAAGTTTTAGACTGAAGGACTGTGAAGCCAAAAGGTGGTGGTGGTGGTGGAGGAGGGGGAGCAGGAGGAGGAACAGGGGGAGGATGAGAAGGATGAGGAGGAGCAAGAGAAGCGGGAGGAACAGAAGGAGAAGGAGGAGGAGGAGGAGGAGAAAGAACAGGAGAAGCGGGAAGAACAGGAGGGGGAAGAGGAGGAGGAGGGGAAGCAGGAGAAGAGGGGGGAACAGGAAGAACAGGAGGAGGAGGAAGAACAACAGGAGGGGGGGGGAGCAGGAGGAGGAGGAAGAGAAGAAGCAGGAGGAGCAGGAGGAGGAGGCATCTGGGGGTGTAAAGCCTCCAAGTTCTTGCCACTAGAAGAGTCTGAGAGCCACTAAAGATTAAAGAATCAAGGACCCAACACTATAAGCTCAGGCAATTGCCCTGTCTTGAGGATCTAGAACAATGAGCCTTGGGCTTTGAATACTAGGAGTCATCGGCCTCTGGTTTTCAAATCTTGGAGCTGTCATTCTCTGGCACTGTGAACTTCTGGAAGTTCGGGTCATTAGCACTGTGGAGCTGCTCCCTGTCCATCTGGAATTTCTGTCCAGACAGAGCAGAACACCTGGCTAGTCATTTGTGACAGGGGCACTGAATAAACAATTCTAAGGACAGGTGTCTGGGTCAGCTGGCTGGCCCTGCTGGTAGCCAGGGACAAGGACAGAACCAGGCCTTAAGGTACAGTCCCCAATCCACCAACTGAGGCAGGAGAGGGGACAGCACTGTCTAGTCTCTCCCAGAGGTGATGTCAGAAGGGCACACTTCAACCTGTGTTCTTAGTTTGCCCCAAGAGATAGTTAGGAGGTCACCTACCAGCCTTGAAGCTCAGCTCATCATGTTCCTGCCCTTCATAATCATAAAGGGCTCGGACTCGCACTTCTGTTCCTGAGGTAGTGTCCTCGTCAAATGGGTTAGAGTCCCCATTGGCATCCGTGGAGGAGAAAGGATTGTTAGACTCATCGTCAGACCAGTCAGTGGGGTAGTTCTGAGTCTTCTCATAGCTGCTCACACTATAAAAAAAGGTTGACATGGGGCTCTCAGGAAAAGACTGGGAGAGGACATGAGGTCCCCACCCAGAGTCCCTGCCCCAAGGGCAGGTGCAAGGGCCATGGACTCTAAGAGAACACAGCTTCCTCTGGTCTGACAGATGGAGCCTGGCCCCTCTGAGCCATTGTGCCATTCACACTCATCCTGAGCTCTCAGCAGAAGCCAGGGGCTGGGAATGCCCACAGCAATGCCTATAGGAAGACCTTGGTCCACTTCAGCAGGTTCCCCAGCAGAGCCTGCCCGCCCATCTTCCTGAGGTGGTGCTGCTCCAGCCTTGAAGGGTTAGCACAGGGCAGAGAAAAAGCAACCAAAGAGTGTTAGCAGTGCCCCACCCCCTCCCAAGAGGTGGAGAGGCAGAGATTGACCAAGTAGGCCTGATGTACAAAGCAGCAGGCGCCCACTTCCTGCAGACCCATGCATCGCTGGAGTGCTGAGGGTTGAAACCCCAAGAAAGACCCCTGGGTAGAGGAAAAAAAACAGAGAGAATGGGTGGAAGCCAGAGGGAAGTGCGCGTTCACCAACTTTTTGGCCTTAATGTCCTCCTTCTCACTGACGGTGCTGCCAGTGTCATCTTCGTCCTCGAAGGGGTTGTAGCTGGACGGTAACTGCGTGGACTGGGCGGGGTTGCTCGGGACACTAAGGTTGCTATGAGGAAAGAGAGCATGTTCAGGGACCACAGTTTAGGGCCCTCCAAGGGCCCGGTGCCTCTGAGCTGCAGGAAGACAGTGCTAGCGCCTCCGAGGTCCCAGCGGGGGGGGGGGGGGGGGGGGGGGTGGGGGGGGGGGACGACTTGGCGATGAGAGGGGCAGAGTGAAAAAGATGCTTTAGTAAGATACATTGTTGCACTTTAAGTGTCAACAACTTTGGGCTTCTACAGTCAGTAAGACAGCCACTTCCTTCCTTGTTTCTGGAGACATCAATGCAGAGCAAGGCCCCAAGGTACATAAGTGGTTCCTGGTCCAAGGTTTCTTCTCAGCCCCTGCTCATTTCCACATGAAGCTTAGCCAGAAGTGAGCACTGATATGGGAGCTCCTCTGAGAAGCAACAGTCCTAGGAAAGACTACATCTGTGAGCATTGTTCTCTTAACTTCCAGGTAGCCCTCCAACCACTGAAGGCTTCTGTGACCCACTCCTCAGTGCTGGAGCTCACAAAATCAGGACCAAAGCTTGCTGCACAGAAGGATCCTTCAGTGCACCAGAGTCAATGCATTTTTGCAACTTTGCCAACTGCCTCCAGGCCCAGTGGTAACCAGAGAGAGGCTGGGAGCTCAGGGATGGGATGAAGTGGCCACAGGGGGTGAAGAACTAAGGGCCACCACAAGAATACCCAGAAAGACTCATCCTGGGTTGATGGCCTGTGCTTTCCGCAGCTTCCACTGCCCATGTCAGGCCAGCAACACTTTAAGAATGAGAAGCTACAGCCGAGAGCCAGGGAGAGAAGAAGGGCAGGAAAACCCTCAAATGCTAGAGTGATGCTGGCTGCCTGCCTGTGTACAGGTGGTTTGCTTGATACCACAAGGTCCTCTGTCCTCTTGGGCCCTCTCTAGCTGACTTTTCTGAAGATGGTGCTGGGCCCTGAATTGGTACATTAGCCTTGGCCACCCTGAAGTCCTCAAGTCTCTATTTCTTCCTTCCCACCACTAATCCCAAGCACACAGGGGATGATAGTTCTGATGTTGGACATTCATTGCTTAACTTCAAGTACACAGGAACTGGTGGCTTGTTTCTGAGGTTGGCACTCACTACTAAGACCCTGGACAGTCTATAAGCACATCACCTGAGTGAGAACGAGCCACATGTGACTGGGGAACATGGGGAGCTTAGTACCTGACTATAGACAGGTCACTGGAATCTGAGCTAAGGTGACCATTACTAAGTACGGCACAGGGACTTCTTGCCAAGTCCTGAGGAAAGCCTCCTATGACACATAATTTCCAGAAGGTTCTAAGGACAACAGTGTCACCCCCTTCTATGCAGAGGCCATTTTTTAGACAATTAACTCAGAAATTTCTGGGCTTCTTTTAGGGAGCGGGTTTTTTTGTTTGTAAATTTGGGGACTGAACCTAGGGCCTTATATCTGCTAGCAAGTGCTCTACTGCTGAGCTACATCCATGGCCTTAGATCAGAAATAACCAATACTCTAAGTATGTGTCTGATGTGAAAACGGGATACCTGTTCGCCTCCACTGCCTTCCAACTACTGGTGCCTGCACACAGAAGCCTGGACCCCGGCAGTACTGAACCACCAGGAAGGTGCCACTGACAGCCGTCAAATCTGCTGAGTTCACTCAGGGCAGCACCACGTGGACACAAATGGCCAACACTAAAGCCTCTCTCAACACAGACAGACTGTGCAATGGGTTCCTTCTCCGGATCTTTCAGGAGCTCCAACACTAGGCCAAAAGGGAATCCTGAGAGACAGGCTTCTCCCAGAGTTCAGGGAGCTCCCAGAGTTTGTCCTAGGAGTCTTCTTTCCCTCTGTGGGAGACATCCAGGTACCCAAGCGCTGGCACCCCAGAAGATGCCCCTGCTCCTGACTGGATGGTCTAGTTTGGACTAAAGCTGTAGCTGGGACTCACCTGCTGT